>OU744310.1:5005000-10005000 GCA_916610205.1 Griposia aprilina | reverse complement strand
TATGCGCAGGAGTGGCAGAACAACATGGCTACCGGTTCACCTTCCTAGAATTCTTGAAGATCGGCTTCCCCATTATGATTGGAAACCTTATCGTCGCATCGCTGTACTTACTCTTTTGTCACTGTTTCCTTGAGTTACATTGATTTTTAGAAAAAAAACAATATTAAATTCTTCGTATCGAATCGATGGCAAAAGTAAAAATATTTTATCATGTCAGATGAGTTGCACCCAGTAGGTGGCCACGCCAGTCACGGCATCAGTGGCGTTTGGTAGGTCACACTCCAAGTATGAACGAAGGTATTGATTTTTATTAAATTAAAACATTTATTAGTGTACAATCAAATTGAAGACATTAAAAAAGAAAAGGATTTTTAATAATAATTGCTTATTTATAAAAGGGGCACATTTTAAAATAGTTTTCTCCAGATATTTTTGATATGATTGTTGTTTTATGGTAAATCACAGGCATGTTTTTCAATTCAAATCTTTATACTTAACTTAAGGCTCCGCTCTCCCTGTTACACGTAACTTAAACATAACTGGCGAAATGTGGGTGTATTTATAAGTACACCTCTGCCTAACCCTGCATAATTAAAGGCGTGATCTTGTTTCAGTTTGTCTGAAAGGGGGCTGAAAAAAAGGTATAGCCGCACTGATTGATTGTAATTTCTTGTTGCTCACACGATTCAGTTTTGTGGTTTCATCCAAATTGAAAATCGTATACTTAAGTGATGTGTGTAATATTGCATCTAATAATGGATAAAGCAGATAGGTAGCGTGATAGTCAAGGAAAAATTGCTTCATGGATAGAAACAATGTCAAGTTTTTTTTCTATTGAACCTTAAATAATTCCCATTTTGCTTCCCTAAAAATATGATTGAACACTCAATTATAATAATTGCGCCTCTTTTTTGTGAACTTTATATAAATACTAGTTTGGGTTCTTAAAAACACTAAATATCCAAGTAACTGGGATGGGGCACCGCTCGCTCCACTCGCTCGGCTTGCGCGTGGTTAGACACGGTTCCAACCTAACTGTACCCGTTTGGTCGGGGTACCCTAGCTTAGTTACTGGGACCAACTGTGATAAAGGCCAGGTAGTTAAAAAAAGGCTTAATTATTTAAAAAGTGTGCAGCATTAGAAGCGCAAAAAGTTTTTGGAGGATCAATTAAATATTTCGCAAAAAAAAATGGTTGCGAAATGAAATAAATAGCTGGCATTCTTTTTTTTTTATTACTGGCTGGCGCAGGATTCAACGGAAAAGTAGCTCCTATTATGGACAAATTAGCAAGCGTCAACAAAGAAAAATTTAGTTTGATACATACATACATAAACTCACACGTTATTCCCATGGGGGTAGGCAGAAACTACAGAACGCCACCTGCTACGATCCTTACATACTCCTTTTGCCTCGTCTACATTCATACATCTGGTCATACACGCACGCCGCCGGTTGCGAGTACTAC
Source organism: Griposia aprilina (assembly GCA_916610205.1). Taxonomy (NCBI): domain Eukaryota; kingdom Metazoa; phylum Arthropoda; class Insecta; order Lepidoptera; family Noctuidae; genus Griposia; species Griposia aprilina. Next base: position 10,003,533 of record OU744310.1, on the reverse strand, counting down.
GCACCTGATCTTTCTGAAGAACATCACCATTATGGTCATTATAATTCAATTTCTGTTGCATTTAATGTAATAAATAGCAATTGTGATACGTGCAGGATATATATATATAAATGTGTATATATATTTTTGTGTAATTTTGTCAATTTTGACTGTAATAAGTTTGTGCCAAAACACGTAAGAATACACCACGTCCAGGGTATCATTAATTAGCCTTTTTCTTGGTTTTCTCTGAGTCTATTTTGCGTTAAAAATAACATTTAAAAAAACACTGGGTATGTCCTATCCTTATGCAAGGCTTCAAAATAAGATTAACACATTTGAAATAAGATTTTCTATTTGAAATCTCTCTAAAACCACTCTAAATAAAATAAATCATAAGTTTTTTCAGTAAATATCAAATGAAGATTTTATTGGTATTGTTATATCTTCCTTATAATGAAACTAGAACGAGATGGAAGTAAATAAAAACCATTAAATTTACACTTTTAGAGTTTCTAACGTGACCCTATTATCGTGGACCTCAACTTCCGTGTCCATAAAATGTATAAATATAAGTGTGTGGACGTTATAACGTTATTGTGGACAGAAATTTAAAAGAGTTTTCATATATTTCCGTACATTCTGCTTCACTGTGTTATCGTGATACCATGACGTGAATATGGATGTCCACAATAATATCGCAACATTAAAAAAAATAAAAGCACACGTTAAATCCCTATGTAAAAAGAAAGAGATACTCTAATTTTGATTTAGTCAGCGACGCAATCACACTGGTTTTGTAAAAACACGAAATTCAAATGATTTTGTTTTATTTTTATTCTTAAATTATATGTTCTAAAATAAAACTACTCCATGTTAGGGGTAGTATAAAAATAAGGGTACAAAAATAAATTGTGATCATGAATAAGTATTATTGTGAATTATAATTTAAATTAATTGTAATGAAATGTTCTTTAATAATGTTATTCGTTTGTTTTATTTAAGAGTATTATTAATCCCACATCTAGACAGTAGACAGGAGTGCATTGGATCGGAATGCTGGGTGGGCCATGAAGAAGACGGATAAAAAATTATTGCATGCAGCGGAGATGAGAATATTCAGATGGATGACGAAAATTAATAAAGTAAGAACTTAATATATAAGAAGTTTGAAAGTGTCGCCAGTGCAAGAAAACTTGAAAGGAAGCAGTTTGGCTTGGTATGAGCATGTGATGAGGATGGCGGAAACGCATGCGACTCAAAGAGTGACGAATATAAATATTGACGGATGGAGAGACGGAGGAAGGCCAAAGAAGATATGGATGGATTGTCTGAGGAATAATATGAAAGAGAAGGGAGTGAATGACAGCTTGACGGTTGACTGGAAAGAATGGAAGTAGGAATCGTGTTACGATGACCCCAAGTAACATGGCACAAGGACAGGAAGATAATGATTATGATCTAGACAGGAGTGAATAAAAGCCCTCGGCAGAAATTATATACCTAACTAATAAGACAGGCGGGGTAATTGCGTAACTTAGTTACAACTGCAAGGCTTTTCATTTTGACAACTCAACAACATTCATTGCGTTATTTACGTTGTCGAGCAGTCGATTTTTTCAAAAATATAATGCCATATATAAAGAATTTCCTTCAAAATTCTTCGGATAGTGTAAGAATGTGTGTTACGCAATTGGAGTGCTCGTCGTCCACAACGCCGCTACTGAAAAGCAACCAGAGGGCCTAGACAAATGGCATTCGCTTCGGAGCGATTCTATTTCCACAATCGCTATCGCTTTCGCTAATGATTCCAAAAACTAGCGATAACGGTCGTCAAAAAGTGTCTCTTGGCTATGCATCTCTGTGGAAGTACCTAATCTTTCGACGCTGTCGATTCATTTCATAATCGAATGTTGTTAACATTGTCTAGCTAATTTTTATTCGTTGACCTATGATCACGTGACATTTCGATAGCTTATGTCAACCCCATACATTTTAACTTTTCTACTAGCGTCATCAATTCATCACTAATCGAATGTTACTTTGTCTAGGCCCTCAGTTACTTTTGTAACTGGTCTGTCATAGTTAATAACACGTTAGTAATGGCCGATTCCTATAATTTACGGACCGTTATTGGTTCAAATTAAGACCCTTGTATCTTTACCTACTACTGGCTCTGTGAGCTGTAAACCTCGCGAGTCTGTCTTTGCATAGCTTAAAACTGAATAAATGATCATTTTCAAAACAAAACCCTTAAAACCAAAGAGCGCGAAGTGGCAGAAATATGTTTTTCTTTTTACGTTTTCAATATAACGGTCCGCCATTTTGAAAAAATTCGAAAAACTTGTAGCGACCCTGGCGATGCGACTTACTGAATTGCATTTTGGAAAGGAAACGCCAGCAACAGGCATGGCACGACAGTCGCTGACATACCTTCGCTTCGCCCTGCCACGTCCTAACTTACCGTAATAATTGTAACAGAGTTATTGTGAACCTGTATTAAGTGATTAATTATATTCAGTATAAACTAAATTCGCATATCCATTTATTTGGACCCTAAACATAACACGCACAACAAAGTAAATCGAAAAAAAAAACATATTTATCGAACCTGCTTACAAAATTTCACGAGAATGGGTTGATATATGCGATCTGTAGAGGAGAACAGCCGGACATCCGGACATACGAAAGCATTTTAATTCGCGCTCGCTCGGGCAATACCTCATAGCTTTGTATATTAGACCCTCCCCGGTATGGAAGTATCTATCACAGGTAAAATTAGCCTATGAATGTATTTATATGCCCAGTTTGGCAATAAAAAATGCTACCACTGGTAAGAAAAACGAGTCGTTTTTTAACCGACGAAAAAAAAAGGAGGAGGTTCTCAAGTCGACCCGTATATATATATATATATATATATATATATATATTTTTTATGTATGACCACGCATAACTTTTTACCGAGTAGTCCGATTTTGATGATTCTTTTTTTAATGGAAAGAGTATACCCCAAAGTTGGTCCCATTTAAAATTAAAAAACGAAATCCACCCCTAAGGGTAGAAAAATAGGGGTTAAATGATTTTTCACCTACAGAATGCTCCCTTGTGAACCGATTCTGTTGAAACTTGGCACATATACGTAGTTCTAATGATGCTTCAACAAAAAAGAGACCTGAAGATCATCTGATGATGGAGACGGAAAACAGTAGAGAGGGCTCCTCGACAGCTTACAGCAGTTAGATCGTGTTTGGGCTTGTTTCATTCATCTTGATGAGAACTTTAAGCCTAGCTGGAGTATGACTGTCATAGAGGGTGTGATGTTGGGTACGGAAGGCAGTCGAGGGAAGTTCTAAATATTAGCAGTGAGAGCATACTCAAAACATTCAAAAGCTTATAAATTAATAAAGGTAATATTTATTACAGCTATAAACAGCAAATCCTTAACTTCTGGCATATTCCCTATAAAATGGAAAGTGGCAATGATGGTGACTATACATAAATGGGATAACAATTTCAACATAAAAACTATAGGCCCAACTCAATTTTGAGAGGGAAGCCGATAGTATGATTCAGCTGGGATGGGCAGCATTTGGTAAACTTCATCAGGTCTTCTCCTCGTCTATACCGCAGTGCCCAAAGACGACAGTCTTCAACGCGTGTGTCCTACTGGTTACGACTTACGGAGTAGAAACGTCGACACTCACGGTGAGATTGGTCCATAAGTTTAAAGTCACTCAGCGAGTTATGGAGAGAGCTATGCTTGGAGTCTCTCTGAAGGATAAAATCCAAAACGACGTTATCCACCAGAGAACCAAGGTAATCGACATAGCCCAAAGACTAAGCAAGCTGAAGCTGTAACGGGCTAGGCACATCTCTCGTTGAAGTTCAAGAGTGGAGAACGCGTTTAGGCAAACGTAGTTGGGGCGCCCGCCGGCCAGGTGGACTGACGACTTGCGAAATGCGGCTGGCAGAGACTGGATGACGAGAGCCAAGGATCGGGCTCAATGGCGTTCACTAGGAGAGGCTTACGTCCAGTAGTAAACAAATATAGGCTGATGATGATGATGATGAATGGTGCAAAAATAAAAATAAAGTATTTGAACTCAATGAAGTGTTACTACGTTAAATATACAGGAACAAATAATCTTATAATTAAAGGCAAAGTAATAATAATAATAATATTAAAACAGACTATACACATAGACACAATCAGGTAGCAAAAGTCATCCATCAAAAACTAGCACTCAAATATAAACTCATACAAGATATGAACACTCCTTATTACAAGTACGTACCACATTCAGTTCTAGAAAATATCACTCTAAGACTAAGTACCAAAGTAAAATATGTTAACTTCAAATAAAATAAACCCTCTCTATACCGAGGTGCCTAAAGAACAACGCCTTAAGTTCCAAAATAATTATACACTCATCAGAATAATTGTACGTGTTGTATTTATATTCTTATTGCATACCAAAATGGATAAATGCTCACCAAATCTAACCATAGACGGTCGACATCAGGGGCACCCCGAGGTTCGGTTGGTTAGGTTCCTTTAAACCCTTTAGACAGAAATAGGAGCCCCGCGGAGCGGGGCTCCGTCGACCTGCTTATTAACCCTAACCTACGCCGGACGACGTCAGGGGCACCCCGAGGTTTGGTTGGTTACAGATATAGGAGCCACGATAAGCGGGGCTCCGTCGAGCTATCTTGGCAGGTAGTAAGAAATTAAAAGACGTTTATAAATCTTTATGGCATAGAATAAAAAGGAAAATAGGTTCATTTCTACAATACTTTATGAAACACAATTTGGTGAGCATTTATCCATTCTGGCAGGTATTTCGAATTTGGTGGTAGTAAAATAGGAACTTTTCTGGTAGGCGTTTAAATACAAGCCCCAAAAAAGCGTCCAAGATGCTGGGTTTTTGTCATAAGACAGTGCACTTTGTAGTTGATATGTAGCAGAATACTGTAATATGATGTGGCAGCCGCACTGTGCTACGAATAGTTTGCGTATAGAACACGTTCAAAAACGCTTTGATTGGCATCTAGCTGTTTCTGTTGGCATAGATAAAAAGTCATTTTCTTATAAAAAACTTTAGAAGAACGAAGATGTTTAAACGACGCAATGTTTGTATGTAAATTTCATAAAGGAATTATCGACTAGCCTCCACTGCTCGCACTCAATATCTTGCGTGCTCCGTCCGTCATGAATTCCGCGTAGACCTGTTACTACCCTGTCCTCCACAGAGAAAATCGGTATAGCATATAACTGTCTATATGCTAGGTTTTGCAAAGGTTTTACTATGTAATAGCTATCTAATTGATTTACACTTTGATTCCCTAAGCTGAAATCTAAAATTTTTGACTGTTTGTCTGATTTGTTATGAAACCTTTATGATGACTTTTGAATCTAGCATGTTTTTCCCCGGTATTAAGGGTAATGTGGTGTTTACCTTAAAGTACCTAATTAATCCACTGTACTAAGTTTTAATTTCATGTTTTTTTTAAAGACATCTGTAGTGTAAGCTATTGTTGGTAGTCCTAAATAAATAAATAAGTTCATTTATTTGAAACGGAAACTGAAAAGCGAAAATTATAAAACTTTTTTACAAAAAATTAAACCGACTAAAAAAGAAACTGAAAAGCAAAAAATAAATCTTTCAGTCTAACTAAGCTCTTAAATTAATGTAAATTACAAATTTTGAGTCGGCGCCAAACACAAGGCGCCATGAAAACTTATGGCAGCTTGCTTGATCGTCGTTAATCGATCTGCGGTGATTGTTTGGCGCCGACTCAAAATTTGTAATTTACATTAATTTAAGAGCTTAGTTAGACTGAAAGATTTATTTTTTGCTTTTCAGTTTCTTTTTTCGTCGGTTTAATTTTTTGTAAAAAAGTTTTTGTTTATAGGAACCGAGTATAATTTGAGAAGTACGAGTATACGGGCCGCCTTAAAAAGCCCAGTGCTGTGACATTTTGACTTCTCATTGGTAGTTTGAGTTTGTAACTGGTTACTTTTGGCTAGCGTTTTTATAAAATAAATAAAATAAAATAAATTGTGACTTATTGCAGGCAAAATACCCATATACAAAAAATAAAATAATATTTAGTAAAAGTAAAAAGAAGAAACAAAACATGGAGGTATGTAAAGGTACCTATAGTCGTCAAAACGTAAGTTTTTTGACATTTTTTGTTCTCGCTTAGGTGAACAGAAATCCAGTGCATAAATTTGGGGCTTGTAAGGTTTTGAATGACAGGCTAAGATAACAGTTAATGAGCGGTGTGGCAAAAACATAAGCAGGTCAGTACGATGTTATAGTGGACCTGATTCCACATGATGGGCTTCACGTGAAGTATTACCACCGGTGCATAATCATAACATAATCAGCCTATAATGTTCCCACTGCTGGAACACGGGCCACCTTTCTATGAGAGGGAGTGAGCCAAAATCCACCAGCGGGCCCAGTGCAGGTCGGTAGATGTCACATGTCTTCGAAGTTTTGGTTCTAGAACACGCCGGTTTCCTGCCGATGTCTTCCTTTACCGTTTTTGAGAGCAGTGGTGATGAAATAATTTACGCAAAGTAAAGCGCCTGTCAGGGTTTCAACCTACGACCTGCAACTCGTACTTCGCAGCCGTTACCACTAGGCCACCACTGCTCTCCTGCTACAGGTGAAGGCTATTTTAATGCATTCCTTCATCTATGTAGCAAGCATCTATGGATGACTACCCGATTTTGTCGATCCCTGGGACCACCTCCCAGTCGGACAGGACCTGCTGTGGCTAATATGGAAAGCACTCAATCGAGAAGGGCGCTGTAAACTCTACTTGGCGAAATGGGGCCCGACACTCCGTGTGAATGCGGTGTTCTAGACCAGACCATGTCCCGCTTGCTTGAGTGTCGTAAGTGCACAAACACAATTTTTACACAACTTACAGGACATAAAGGGGCACCGATATCGAGATTAAGGTGACCACCTACTTGGCCAAAATAATATGACAAATTAACAACGTATCTTCGATATATACGTAAGAAGAATTTTAAATAGTTTACCATTCTCTAGCAATGGCGCCATCTCTTGTGAATAACGCTAAACTGAAATAAATTACTTCTTAGTTGGTCTAGTGGTGGCAAGAACTACTGCTTAGCATGAGGTCATGAGTTTGATTCCCGGGTCGGGCAAAGTATTATTGGAATTTCTCAGTTGCAGACCGGAGTCTGGATTTGCACCAGTTGATGGCAATTAGGCTCGCCCCCTATTACATGGGACTTAAATATAACTAGCGAAATGCGGGTGTACTATAGGTATACCTCTGCCTAAACCTTTGGGGATTTCAGGCGTGATGTTATGTTATTTTTATATAAAAGGAAATAAAATACATTAAAAAAGCAGGTGTTCCATAAATGCATTTACCGTAATATTGAAATTGTAATTAGTCTGAATGCAATATGAGGATAACGGTCATGTTTTTCCTACGTAGCTACAATAAATTCGAGCATGTGTATAACCATGATATTGTACGAATGTGGGACACTTTCGTATATCCATATAAGTGAACCGACTGATCTCAAACTCTAAGGCAATGTTTGAAAGTATGTACTTAAGCAATCGATTAATCTACTTAACCCTTTCCTAACTATGTTGGGGTTGGCTTCCAGTCTAACCGGATGCAGCTGAATACGAGAATTTTACATTGACTGATTGCCTATCTGACCTCCACAACCCAGTTCCTGTGTAATACGATAACCCTTGGTAAGACTGGTCTGTCAGACTTTCGAGCTTCTGACTACGCGTAAAGACTCAAAGATCTACAAATGACAGCCGGAACCAACGGTTTAACGTGAATCCCGAGGCACGGGGGTCTCCCACCCATCCACTGACTGACCTCGGCAAGCGTAGCTTAATTTTCGATCGACCCGAGCGGCTATCATTATTTAGCCATAAGACCCTCTAGACAGACCTAATAGTAAAATGGAAGAACGTAATTTATAGACTGTAGTGTACAGTACTATTTTAGCACCCTCGAAAACCATGAAACCTCACCCATGACGAAAAAATTTCAAATTTTTGTTGGCGCTATGTAAAATTTTGATTTTAATCCCAGTTTTGTAATCAGCGACCTCGAAAACCATGAAAATTACATACATGACGAAAAATATGCAAATTTTCCGCGGCGCCATCTTGAATTTTCATTTTGACGTCATTATAGATGTCAGCGCCCTCGAAAACCATGAAAATGATACCCATGATGAAAATTTCGTAAATTTTTGGCGACGCCATCTTGTAATTTCATTTTGACTCCATTATCGTTGTTAGCGCCCTCGAAAACTATGAAAATGATACCCATGATGAAAATTTCGCAAATTTTTGTCGGCGCCATCTTGAATTTTGTTTTTAACCCCAGTTTTGTTATCAGCGACCTTGAAAACCATGAAAATGACATCCATGACGAAAATTTTGCAAATTTTCGGCGGCGCCGTCTTGAAATTTCATTTTGACCCCATTATCGTTGTTAGCGCCCTCGAAATCTATGAAAATGATACCCATGATGAAAATTTCACAAATATTTGTTGGCGCTATGTAGAATTTTGATTGTAATCCCAGTTTTGTAATCAGCGACCTCTTAAACCATGAAAATTACATACATGACGAAAAATTTGCAAATTTTCGGCGGCGCCATCTTGAAGTTTCATTTTGACTCCATTATCGTTGTTAGCGCCCTCGAAAACCATGAAAATGATACCCATGATGAAAATTTCGTAAATTTTCGGCGGCGCCGTCTAGAAATTTCATTTTGACCCCATTATCGTTGTTAGCGCCCTCAAAAACTATGAAAATTATACCCATGATGAAAATTTCGCAAATTTTTGTCGGCGCCATCTTGAATTGTGTTTTTGACCCCAGTTTTGTTATCAGTGATATTGAAAACCATGAAAATGACATCCATGACTAAAAATTTGCAAATTTTCCGCGGCGCCACCTTGAATTTGCATTTTGACGTCATTATAGATGTCAGCGCCCTCGAAAACCATGAAAATGATACCCATGATGAAAATTTCGTAAATTTTCGGCGACGCCATCTTGAAATTTCATTTTGACCCCATTATCGTTGTTAGCGCCCTCGAAAACTATGAAAATGATACCCATGATGAAAATTTCGCAAATTTTTGTCGGCGCCATCTTGAATTTTGTTTTTGACCCCAGTTTTGTTATCAGCGACCTTGAAAACCATGAAAATGACATCAATGACGAAAATTTTGCAAATTTTCGGCGGCGCCATCTTAAATTTTCATTTTGACCTCATTATCGTTGTCAGCGCCCTCGAAAACCATGAAAATGATACCCATGATGAAAATTTCGTAAATTTTCGGCGGCGCCATCTTGAAATTTCATTTTGACCCCATTATCGTTGTTAGCGCCCTCGAAAACTATGAAAATGATACCCATGATGAAAATTTCGCAAATTTTTGTCGGCGCCATCTTGAAATTTCATTTTGACCCCATTATCGTTGTTAGCGCCCTCGAAAACTATGAAAATGACACCCATGATGAATATTTCGCAATTTTTTGTCGGCGCCATCTTGAATTTTGGTTTAGACCCCAGTTTTATTATCAGCTACCTTGAAAACCATGAAAATTACATCCATGACGAAAAATTTGCAAACTTTTGGCGGCGCCATCATGAATTTAGATTTTGACCCCGGTTGTGTTATCAGCAGTGATCGGAATAGGTAGAGCATATTTACCTAAACTTCGATGAAGTAAGTAACATAGAGTGGATAATACCTCCTTTAAAATCCCAGAATCATAAACATGACGATTAAGTCCCGCGATTTATGAAATTGCAAATTATTTTTTGCTCTTTGAATACATTCGTAACAAATTATTATTTCGAAGAATCTTATTACTTATTTAGGGTTCCGTACTAAAACTGTTAAATTAAAGTGCTTTGTTTTACATTGTTGTTGTATTGTTATTGTGTGTATTTAGGTATTTGATTATATTGCTATAAAAAGAGTAATATTAAAAATAAAAAGCAAAACATCTAATCAAAATAATATATATTTACGTACAATTACAAAACTTTCTTGTTAACACTACACAAAGAACCGGAGTAATGTAGTTACCCTTCAAAGTACACATAGAACAAAAAATAATTCTGTTTTTGGTGTCGCGCCGTCCATTGGGTAAAAATGCTCGTAACTCATAAGTTCATAACATTTAACATAACAAAATTAAGAAGTAGTCTTTTTTATTTATTGATTTTAGTTGATAAAAATAAAAAATAATCAGAAACATCATCATTCATCATCAATCAATCATATTACAGTAGGAAACAATAGTTGCTATCTCTTTCACACAGGTTTTACATTGAGTGAAAGAAATAACAAAAACAATAGGAACCGCCACCGTTGCCCAGGTAAGAATAACCAAATATCTGCTAAACAAAGTGTATGTAGGTATTTATTTGAAGCACAAGTTTTATTTATTTACCCTGCACCTTAACAAATAAGCACATAAATCAGCCAACTAAATTTTATGTTACCTCCTTAAAACAAAACAACTGAATTCGACACAATTTTAGAACGGAACCCTAAAAACGTAATATGATTCTACAAATCAATCATTTGTAACTACATATCTATACATATAAAGTTCAATAAATAATTGGTGATTTTTAAATTCCGGGATTAAAACGCCATTATCATCACTCCGGTATTTTAGAGGTTTTATCCACTCTGTTACTTACCTCAAAGTTTAGGTAAATATACTCTACCTATTCCGATCTCTGGTTATCAGCGACCTCGAAAACCATGAAAATGACACGTATGTCGTTTTTTTTTTTTTAAAGTATAATAATAAAACTACGACAATCACTATTGCTTATTACAAAATTACCGGAAAGAAACATACCTACCTACGAACGAAGCAAGCTTGTAATAATAATAAGTGACACAATAAACAACATAGGAGTACGTGCACAAATAATCGGGTGTAAAAATCTACAATTTTAGTGCAAATCTTCTATGAATTCAATTTCTGACTTTCCGACCACTGTGCGGGGATCTTGTGTACGCATACGCCACTATTTGCCGCGTAATTTTTTACTGAAAAGCGACGTGCTCTCTCATTGAAATCTGGCGGACGACTGAGCCATAGACTAATATATATATAATGAGGCATTAGCATATATAATGTAATGAGGCACCAGAATAATATGGACTGAGCTCTGCAATTCGTTCTCGGGCGTGTATCGGATAAAATGCGTCGCCATAGTAATTCGTATGGGGATTTCGGGCGTGAAAATTCAGATATTTTGCGATTTTTTTACGCAAAATAGAAGTAATGTTTTGGAAAATAGATAAATTCAGTGAGTTCAGTGTTCTTTGTTGTCTTTATTTATTGTATAATATTAATGAGTTGACTGCTGATTTACGCCAAGTTTGTTCAAATACGGCAGTGCTTTGTGCACGTTTTTTGTGATATTCAATATTTTTTTTACAATAATCTATAAGGTTTATCCTCAATCCAATTTTTACGTTTCCTGGTGAAACTCTTGAGCTACTCAGACGTTTTTTTTCGTGGCTACTACTTTAAGTTTTCTATATAAATTGATCACAATCCCATAACACGATTTCCTGGTACTGCCCCTTAATAACAACAACAAGGTATCTTCTTGCTCTAAAGTAAGTAATAATCGAAAAGGAGATCAGCAGAATGCCTTGAAATTATTTCATCAAAATAATCAAGGTATTTCTTCCAAATTATTAGAAATTGAAATGTTTTTCTAAAAACATAGTTTGACATTGTTTGTTTTACTGAACATTGGTTAAAGGATCCCTTTAACCAATGTTCAGTAAAACAAACAATGTCAAACTATGTTTTTTCTAAAATATTGGTGTCAAAAAACATTAGCTTGTCACTGTAATGACTAACTAAGAAGTGCATATGCTTATTAAGCATATGAATATAATTATTTTATCTTTTTGACAATTTTCCAAAATATGGCAAAGCACACAATATTATTTTACTACAATTTAACTTTAACAACTCAGTTACACAGTCAGTGATTTCTTCTTTTCTGACCTTAGCACTATTACCTACAAATACAGTAATGTTGGTTTTAGAATTAAATACATTTCCCGTTACTAATGCCATTATTCGTTTGTAGGATGACCCTGGCATACAAAAATTAACTTAAGTTAAGATTTGGGAGTATCAAACTAAAAGTAGGTACTTATGTTGTTTGTCTGGTCTGTAAATAGTTGGGTGGAAACAAGTTACTGGTGATGGCCGGTTATTTGTGTTGCTTTTGTGGTTACTGGTAGTAGATGATAGATGGTAGATCCCGAAAAATCAACACTAGCGACATCTGAAAAGTTATAAAAAAATAACATATTACTTATCACGTCTTGTTTTCCCGAAGGGGTGTGAGTGTACCTCTACATTACGCCCTGTTGGGGGCGACCCTATTGCCATCAAACGGGCACAAATCCAAACTCCGGGCTGCTAAATTCCAGATAGAAAAACCCAATGACACTTTGCCTGACCTGGGAATCGAACCCAGAAGCAGGCTCAGCACTAGAGCTTGCGACCACTATACCAACCGAGCCAGGCATTCGAACAACACAAAAAAAATGTTTTCAGATCAGATACGTCAACGCAGCAGTCTCGAGCGCAGCTCGCTATGTCACACGACGTACGTAGGTACGGTAATAATACCTATACTTAATGGCATCAAAAATGTTTGAAACATATTTTTCCATACTTTTGTGATACTGTCAATACAGGAAAATACACAAGGAAGAAGGATTAAACAATTAGTCAACACCAAATGAAATGAATTAATTAGTACACTTTGAAATGTCGTAATCGAATGAATCGATTCATAGTTCGTAACAAATGTACTCGATTAAATCTAAGTGAGCCAAGTCCGATTCAAAACTGAATGTGTCCCTCGATAGTGAAGTATAGCAGCTCCACCAATCAATACAAGCCGAAAAAGTTTTCATTTCACTCGGTCGGCCAGCAGAGACCGGCTCCACAGGTGGGGTTTCTCGGAGGGTTCAGATCTTTTATGTCTCCTCGCAAACCAGGGCCCACCATTCATCTTGCGTCGCATGCCCTAATATCCGCGCCAGCGAATGGTGTTAGCATTGCTGAACTACTTTTCAAACCATTTTTGCCATCGACGTGCTAAGAGGTGATCAATCAGTAGTGAAAAACCGGGTCTACCAACAAAATGATTCCATGTGGTCTGCTCTTGACCGTGTCTATCTACAAAGCTTGGTCTTGCTTCAAGATTTTGAGAGAAGACTGTTCCACTATTCGCTTTCAAGTTGCGATGAAAAACAATCGAATCAGAAAATATACAATCGAATACTATTCGAATGAAACAATTCTAATACCCGCATCACTCACAGTCATTCTAACCACAGCGATATTGTGTAAATGGTTCAATCATATTTTAATATTTTTCCATACAAGTTGACTGGTGAAGTGACAATGTTTTACAGGACTATTTTTGTGTGTTTAGTTGGATTCGTTTTAGCTGAATCTGCTGAACAAGGTAAGTACCTACAATCTTCAATTATTTACATACATGGTTAAAGCAAATTTGTTGAAACATCAACCATTTATAGTTTGCGCATATTTAACGTTATATTCTTATTTTCCTTGATGGGTGGGACTGTCAAAGCTTCTAAAAGGATTGTTGAAATATTTTAATATATAATTTTATTAATTATTACATATGTATACCTACTATTTACAAGTGTATAATGTAAGGAAAGAGCTCATAGGGCATCAAAAAATTCGGCCTTGGGGTCACAGTGCTCATAAAATATTTCGGGACATCGCCAAGCGGTTAGTCGACTCTTCACACGACCAGAGGGCTGGCTTAGTTTTAGCCCAAAGAATCAGAATTGTCATCCAACGTGGCAATGCCGCCAGCCTTTTGATCACTTATCCCATTGACAGCGATGCGGACGATTTTTTTTATTCCCTATGAGCTCTTTCCTTCCATTATACACTTGTAAATAGTAGGTATATACAGGGTTAGTTTTCAAAGACCAGCCAAATTTAAGGATGTGGTACAGACCATCAAACTGAACAACTCTCTCCATGGGACCAATATCATCATCGCGAAAAATTTATAAACTGTCCCATACAAAACTTCAATACCTACTCGACCCAAATGTATAGGACCGCTGATTTTTTTTTCGCGATTACGATATTGGTCCCAAGGAGAAAATTGTTCAGTCTGATGGTCTATACCACACCCTTAAATTTGGCTGGTCTTTGAAAAATAACCCTGTATATATTAGTTTTAGCTTGTATATTATAATCTATGTTTAAGCGACCTATAATAAAAAAAAAAGAATACTTACATACCAATTTTCGTTTGTGATTCCTATTGCGTTATACGATTGAGACTTTTAAGAGCATCATAAAGTTCGTTTCAGAATTTGTAGGCCAGAAGGACTTAACGGTATATTGCCACCCCTGCCAGCTGTCAAAGCACGTCGGTGGAAAATCGCACTGTAAGAATCTGAGACGAATGTATAGAGCAACGCCAACTTATGCGATGCACTGCACTACGGTGCCTATATCCTTGTGGAATGCCATAATTAAGTTACTGCGGTCAGAAAGACCTATTGCTAGGGTGTATACTACCCAGCCGCGCCACAAAAACGTCATTATATTTAATTATTCGTTGAGGTACATTTTTTTTCATTACACGTACCGTATAGTACTTCTTCTTTAGGGTTTTGGTTTCCGCACTTAGTCCTTCAGGCAGAGTCATTGTGTGTGGGTCATGGCGGCCGTCGGTGGTTATTCCAACCAGCCCACCTCCGTTCAGAAGTTGATTATGTCTCCTGATCTGCTAAGAACATCTGTGTAGGATCTGGGTGCCCCGACGGTTCGACATTGACCAGCTCTCCGCTTTTGTGTGGGTGAAGTTCTGTACCCACCTGTGTAGCCTTTAACCAGAAGGGGATGGGCACGATGAGTTCGGGTCCACAGACTGACGCGCTGGATGCCCTTCTACCCAGTTCGTCAGCTGCGTCGTTACCCAGTGATCCACTGTGTCCTTTTATCCATTGAAGTGTCACTGTGTTGCGGTTAGATACCGCTACTCGTTTTAGTGCATTATGACATTCTAGTGATATCGAGGTAATATATTTTCTCCCCAAGGATTAGAGGACTGAGATGTGAGGATGATGCTGTCGGAGAGTAAACGTATATGGGTGTCCATAACTCTCGTGGCTTCTATGGTGTACACTGCGTGTATGATGCCCACATACTCCGTCTGGTAGACAGTGTTGAACAATCCCAGCGGGCTGGATTTGTTTATGTTGAGGTCATGCGAGAAAACTCTGACTCCGGTTCCGGAGTGGGTCTTTGATGCGTTGGTGTATTCTCTCAATTCATTTAATCCTGAGTGGTCACACTGTTTTTCTGTGAGTATTATGTTATATTGCTTTTCGGAGACTATTAGCACTCATTATATCGACGAGAATTGGAAAGGCTTCTATGCTTCGAGATACAATGGTGTGTAGTGAATTTACGAATAAAAAAAAAAAAATAAGGGTGGCATTCCCAATACATATCGGTAACCGAGGGATGAAAGCGAGAATCCAATGCACGTAAGCGTGTGGGGTATTTTTGGATCCCTTAATTAAAATGATTATGATGTTTCTAAGTGACTTTGCTATTAAAATAAATAGTTTTGAGATTTTCTATGGGATCGTTTCGGTACCAACCGCAGAAATAACTTTTTTGAACACGCTTTTATTAGCTTCACTTGTAACTGACAAACAATGTAATAAAATCTTAGAAGTCAATAAAATTTTATCCTGATTGTCGTATCGAAATGAAACTTCTTATGATGTCGTCCGGATGACAAAACTATTATTTGGTATCTTGTAGCTGATATGATGATGGAGCCAGGAGGAGGATAGTGGAACTCTTCAGTGGATATCAAGGTGGTGGTTCTTTTAAGATGTGTGTACTTTTGATTATGTTAAATAAAGCGCTCCACGCGTTTTGATTTAATCATTGGATAAAAAAGAAGAACAAGTACAAGTCAATTTAATTATTTTATAGTTTTTAGTGCGTGATAAAAGCGTGTCTTTTCGGTTCTTTAAAAATTCTTCGAAAAATACTATGAAATACAAACTTATTTTTGCAGTCGACAAAAATATTCATCCCAACATCGGTACCCTACACTGTGCATACAGGCACTTGGCCGATATTTTTAACCGACGAAAAAAAAAAGGAGGAGGTTCTCAAGTCGACCCGTATATTTTTTTTTTTTTTTTGTCATCGCAATGTCATACACTCACCGTCAGTTTCATGACTTTTTTAAATTATTCTTCATTTCGTGTTTCAATTTCGTAAACAAAATGTTGCTCGTTCTTTATATGTACCTACACTCGCAGATTGTGTTCCTTTTTTATCATGTCTATTTTCGTCATCTATGATTAAGTTGGCCGCGGAACTGTTTAAGGTTGGTATTATTAGTGAACATGTCGTAGCGGTATCCTATAACACGCCGTATTACAAATTGGCGCGCCCAATTGAAAACCGTCACCGTTTTGGTTATGCGGCCGTAATTGCGCCGGATCGTGGTGGCTATCTATACATTCTACAAAGCAGCGTTCAACGTTTTAGCTTTATTGTCAAAATAAATTAAGCCATATATTTAGTATCATCAGTTTTCAGTTTACCATTTTAATTATAAGGTGTAGTCGACGGAGCCACTCTTGGCGGGGTCTTTCAGACCCCGCCATCCCTTTCTAACCTAACCTGTCCGAGTCGGGGTGCCCCAAAGTGTTCATACAATGCGTACTTTATTTCAGCCGTATTGAAATCCTGCTCAACGTAAGCTAGCCGCATTACAAAACGGCGAAGTTTTTCAATCCGCTTTGACGAACGCGAAATGCTCATACAATGCGGCGTACTTTATTCCAGCCGAATTGAAATCCGGCTCAACGTAAGCTAGCTGCATTACAAAACGGCGACGTTTTTCAATGGGGCGCGCCAAATTGTAATACGGCGTGTTATACGATACGGCTACAACATACATACAATATACATATACAGCCTGCTTAACAGAAGCGGTATAACACTGAAAAATTCACAAAAAACTCTACCACTTTTAATGTACCCTTAAACACACAAAACTTGACACACACACCTACACACACGGACACACACACACATAAACTTGTTGCTGTACACATAAACCTTTAGGAACAAATGCTGTAAATTATAGTTAAACCCGAATCGAAGCCTTTGTGTAGTTTAGAAGATCTATATAAGCGGTCACACAGGCAGTCACGAAAAGGAACTTTGTTTTATACTATGTACCAATCTGGACTCGAGATTGGAAACACGACATCTCGCGTGCTTAGTCTAGTGTCGAGATTAGCCATTCGAGATCTCACTTGGCAATCAGACGAGATCTCGTTTGGTCAGTAGGTCGTCTTAGCGAGATTTCGCCTGTATTTTTTTTTAAATTATGCGTTAGTTCTGAAACTTAATTAAAGTGAAAACTACAACTACCTACTTTGGGAAATCTTGTTATATTTTGTAAATATAAAACATTAGTCAAATCTCGAAACAATATATCAACGTTTTTTAAAGTAATGATCATCTGCACTACGCATACCTCAAAAAAAAAACGCGATAATTCAGCTTAATCACGTTGTAAACCCATTAATTTATATGAAAATGGCTTCTCAAGAATCATAGTGAGCTATGTCATGCACGCTCAGGCTCAAAATCTTTAAATTATAGAGATTTCAAGAACGAGACTGTCTTCCCACACGGTTAATTCTCGAAAAAAGGCTCGCGATCTCGCGAAATCGAGATTACATTCCCTTATATAGACATAGATAGAGTGCTTCAAGGATATGTTTGCGCCAGAATGACATTACCGGGGGAGGTTGTCGGTAAACATTTGTGAAATTGTTTAAGTTTTATAAGAAATTGTATTGGTAACGAATATTAATATTAACCAATGCGGCGTTAGTTTCGATAGTAGTCACGCACCAAAATATAATCTTGTAGCGTTGTAAACATTTGTAAAATTGACTCAGAAATTGTATTGAAAAAAAAATAAGGCGACGATAGTTACAAATGTTCCGATTTTGGCAACGCGCCAAAACATCCTTGTACCGTTGTAGATAAATACAATTTTTGTTTCCTTACAGATCCACGGGAAGTTACATTTGAAATCAAGCGCACGAAAGTTGAAAACGGTCAGAAAATTATTTGTGACCACAGTGTTGAAGATGTACAACAAAATATTCACACGGTTCGCGAAGGAGAAAATTTCACAATAATTACGAAATATGACTACTATATCAATTATTTGTTGTAAGTAAATGACGAACACATTATTTTCTCACCAAACTATACAAACAGCTCGGCAACGCAAAAAGCTCTAGAATTTTTATGTTTAGGTACATAACTAATAAAACAACGTAAATTATTTCACAAAATCGGTTTACGGTTTGTCAATATTTATTAAGTAAGTATGAAGATTTTACAAGATATTATGGTTTAAGAACTTAATTTTCTCATAAGAACTAACAGTAATTCATTTACTAAGAAACAAGATTTACAATGTATGTTTAAATAACAAGCGTACAGAAAAAATAATTTTAAGCGAATAGGCACATATCACAATGAATATAACCAACCCAGCAAACACGGATACAAAAGTAAAAGTTACAACATACTAGATGTGGCATACAAGGCAGCGTACTGACCAATTGAATATTTTTATTTTATTTTTGTATTATTGTATTAGTTTTGATTTTGTTTACTCATAATGTGCGATATTAGTTGTTTTTTAAACGCAGACCTATTTTTCTGTTCTTTTATAGCCATCGGTATTTTTTGTGTACATGTGTGTGTGTCATGTATTGATGAAGGGCGAAGAATTGAATCCTGAAGATAGCACAGTATTCTTGGGCTTAACTTTGAATGCTAAGCTTCAGTGGGGCCCACATATAGATAAATTGTCAAAAAAGCTAAGCTCCGTAGCATACGCAGTTAGAAAAATTCGAAATTTAACCAACACAGAGACAGCCCGTTAAGTGTACTTTAGCTATTTTCATAGTGTTATGTAGTACGGTAATGTGTTATGGGGAAATGCCGCCCACATTCAAACTATATTTGTTTTGCAGAAAAAACCTGTTCGATCAATTTATAAATTAAGTCCGAGACAATCTCTCAGACAGAAATTTAAGGAGATTAATGTAATGACTGTGCCTTCTCGATATACATATTTATGAAAATCTTTTATATGCCCATAAAAAAAAGAAATTGTTTAAAAATACAGTGATATCCATCATATAAATACTAGGAACAGACAAATTACCGTGTAAGTACCTACAACAAGGCTCAAAAATATTGGTAGCTCGTTCAGGTGTCAATGCTTTTATAATAAACTTCCAAGCCACGTTCAAGATCTAAGCCTTAATAAATTCATATCATTAATTAAACGTATGTAAGTTGTGCCAGGAAGCCTTTTATATCGTTAAAGATTAGATTGAGGACAAAAAGGCTTGGGATTGAGTTGCTCCAATTTTTGCATACTGAATGTTCTATTTTTGTTTCTTTTTTACTTTTTATTTTACATAAACTTTGATATTTGATAATTATTATATATACAATTTCATGACAATTTACTTTGTGAAGTATAGTATTATTATTTAATTATTGTGAATGTGAGGACTATGTGGGTCACTTTTATTTTTTCACTTTCTCAGGTAGTTTTAATGATAAATAATCTGACAGTTTGAGTGCTTTAAGCGGCCTACCCAAATGTCCTTTCTTTGGTATTGTTCGTCGAGTGGTTGAGCTCCTTAAGTTCTGAGTTGAGCTCCACGATTACTGCCAAATGCGTGCACTGACTAGACAGGTCCACTCATTCTGTGTGGTTTTGCCTCAAAAGACCATTTCAGACACAAATCTACATGGTCTTCACATGATCTGACCAAGATTATGTCTGGACTATAAAAGAGACTGTGAGCTCTGAGTTTGTTTCGGCCTTTCTTCTCAGAGTAGTCAGATAGGAACCGCCGTCGTCATCTACTTTTAAAAATATGATTGACTTGTAAATGTGTTTGTACAAACCTATTTACAGAAATAAAATAATTTTTCATTTAGTAGGCGTTAGAAATTTGTAATTGAATAGAATTTTGATTAATCTATTTTGTGCTGTTTGTGGTATTCCTAGAGAGGTTTTGGCTGCGGTCCCCCAGATTTCAATTAGGTAGTCAATGTGTGGTTTAACTAAGGAATTATATAAATATCATGTATCAAAGTTTCCGAGGAAAACACTTCTTTAAACTGTGAAGAGCTGCTAAGTGCTGTAAGTGATATTAGTTTACATCTGATTTTATCAATGTGCGGCTTCCAACATACGTGTATATATATGTGCATACCATGGCTATGTCTCATCAATTCTGCGATATGGCATTATAATATGGGGTAATTCTGTAGAAATTAACAGAGTGTTTCGAGCTCAGAAAAAATGCGTCCGCTCAATATGTGGAGCGCATCTACTTGACAGCTGTGTCCCATTATTTAAAAAATATAAAATATAACCACTCCCAGCATTATATATTTTTTAAATCTGTATTTTTGTGTACCAAAATAAGCACGAATTTGATCTGCATAATGATCTTGTATCTAAACTTAGCCGCAGAATTCACCTGCTTCGTGTACCGAGACGAATTAATAAACTATTCTCTAATAATGTATTTTGTATGGCGACCAAAGTTTATAATAAACTACCAGATTTTTTTAAAACTCTTAACTATGGAACATTTAAACGTAAATTATTCAATTATCTCATAAGTAAATGCTACTACTCGACTAATGATTTTATGAATGAAAAGTAAACATAAATATTAGGAATTATCTGTATTATTTTCTTCACATTATCTTTTTGACTTAATTCAATCCTTTTGACATTTCTATTACTAACATTTGACTAATTTGCAATTTGAATGTTATCCTAATTCATTTAACTCAATGTGATATCTGAGAAGCTAACCAACACCCGAAAATGTATTTGTACGCCGGAAACGGCAGAATATTCTGAACTATAAAAATTATGTAACGTCTCTGTAACAATATTCTGACAAATAAATGGACTATTACTATTACTATTAACTCAGGGAGTTATCTAAAACTAAACCTAGATATTTTTCTTTAGTTTTTCTTTGGATTATTTGATCATTTATTTATAGTTCTATATTATCTGTATTTTTGTTTATTTTTTGGACCTATTAGAACATAATTCGTTTATGTAGTATTAATGGTTAAAAGATTAGTTTGAAACCAGTCATTTAGAATGTTAAGATCCTTTTGGATATGCGGTATCATACTTTCGATCGAGTTCCCGAAGTAAAAAAGACTTGTGTCATATGCGTAAAGTGAGACGTCACCTTTAAGGCCAATTTAGGATATATTTTTAATATAAATTAAGAATAAAAGTGGTCCCAGAGTTGAGCCTTGAGGTAGACCGAAATTGACAAGATTTGAACCACTTTGGGATTTACATATTTTGACTATTTCCTTACGATTTTGTAAAAATGACTTAAAATGTTGTAGTGCTTTGCCTGTAATACCAATATGACAACAACTTTTATATTAATAGATCGGGACTAATTGTGTCACGAGCTTTTTCAGGGCGATAAAAATACCTAAAGCTGTGTGCTTTCCATCGATTTTGTTTTTGATTTTTGTTAGAATAATAATAATAATATAACATTTATTTGAGGCAAAATGGCCCATAGACATATACCTTACAAACAAACATATATAAAGTATAAAACAAAACTTGTGTTAAAAAATAGCTTAAAACTATTTTAGTATCACTTCACTACCTTGTCCTTGAGCTGCCTTGTGGTACTTGTCCGCGGAAGCGACGGAACACAACGTCTTGCGGCCAAAAGTCTTCTGCCATGACGACGGACAGGTAACAATTCGGTACTCGCACCACGAACGCCTTGAAGTTGACGTTGCGTTGCGACTCCAGTAATTGCACCCTCGGCGTGTACCTCGTCTTCTGGCGCACATACTCCACGATGTCCTCCGCCTTAGTGGTGTAGTGTAGGCGGGAGATGTACACCGGGGTGTTCGGTTTTGTGGCACGTAAGCTTACTCCGGGCTCCGTAGGAGCTTTGCCGCAGCGGTTCTTGTTCGTTCGCTACTGACGCTTCCTCTTTGCACAGTCACAAAGTCCTCAACATCAGCCTTATTCGGGGCGTTGTTTGGCATCATAGTTGGAGCGGCACTCGCAGTGACGCCAGCGAAATCCTTTTAAATGATAAATGATAAATGATTTTATTTCTGCAAGTAGGTTTGTACAAACACTTTTACACGTCAATCATATTTTTAAACTAGATGAGGTCGGCGTTTCCTATCTGACTACTCTGAGAAGAAAGGCCGAAACAAACTCAGAGGTCACAGTCTCTTTTAAAGTCCAGACATAATCTTGGTCAGATCATGTGAAGACCATGTAGATTGGTATCTGAAATGGTCTTTTGAGGAAAGAACCACACAGATTGAGTGGACCTGTCCAGTCAGTGCACGCATTTGTCAGTAATCGTGCAGCTCAACTCAGGAAGTCAGAACTTAAGGAGCTCAACGATTCGACGAACAATACCAAAGAAAGGACATTTGGGTAGGCCACATAAATTACTCAATGTGCCAGATCATGATCAAAATTAACTGCGAAAAAAAAAGCAATGACCCACATAATCCTCACATTCACAATAATTAAAATAACATAATACTTTACAAGTAAATACTCATGTCATTGTGTATATAAAATTCAACAATGTCAATATGTATATAAAAAAATCGGACATAATGTTTGAGAACCATGTAGATTGGTGTCTGAAATGGTCTTTTGAGGAAAGAACCACACAGATTAAGTGGACCTGTCCAGTCAGTGCACGCATTTGTCAGTAACCGTGCAGCTCAACTCAGAACTTAAGGAGCTCAACGATTCGACGAACAATACCAAAAAAAGGACATTTGGGTAGGCCGCATAAACTAATTAAACTGCCAGATCAAGAATATAACTGAAACAATGACCCACATAGTCCTCATATTCTCAATAATGAAAATAATATAATACTTTTTACAGTAAATATTCATGTCTAAAATAGCTAGCAAATTAAAATCAACATTCACCGTGTAAATTTATTGGAGCAGCTCAATCCCAAGCCTTTTTGTCCTCAATATAGTCTTTCACAGTATAATAGGCTTTCTGGCATAGTTTCCGTTTTATAAAAGATTTGAATTTATTAAAGCTTAGATCTTGAATGTGGCTAGGAAGTTTATTATAAAAACGTATACATTGGCATCTAAACGAGCCACCTATTTTCTTGAGCCTGGTTGTAGGAACAATAAATTTGTGTTTGTTTCTAGTATTTATATTGTGGATATCACTGTATTTTTTAAACAGATTAATATTTTTATGTGCATACAAAAGATTTTCATAAATATACTGAGAAGGCACAGTAATTATATTAATCTCTTTAAATTTATCTCTGAGGGAGTGTCTGGGACTTAATTTATAGATTGAACGAATTGCCCTTTTTTGTAAAACGAAAATTGTCTGGATATCGGCGGCATTTCCCCACAACAGAATACCGTACGACATCACACTATGAAAATAACTAAAGTATACTAAACGGGCTGTCTCTAAATCAGTTAAACCACGAACTTTTCTAACGGCGTATGCTGCAGAGCTAAGCTTTTTTGACAATTTATCTATGTGGGGGCCCCATTGAAGCTTGGTATCCAAAGTTATGCCTAAGAAAACTGTGGTATTTTCGGGTTTCAGCACTTCACCCTTTATGAGAACACTAGTTTCTACTTGTCTAACATGAGGTATCGTAAATTTAATACATTTAGTTTTTTTCTCGTTAAGAAGTAGGTTATTAACATTAAACCAGTTAACTACTATTGCAAGGGTGCTATTTACATTGTCAGTAATCAGCTGCTGACGTTTCAGTTTAAATAAAAGTGAAGTGTCGTCTGCAAATAACACTATATCATGTTTATCCTTTATGAGGTAAGGCAAGTCATTTACAAAAATAAGAAATAAAAATGGCCCTCGAATTGAGCCCTGGGGGACCCCCATTCTTACTGCCGATCCGGGTGATCTTTTCCCATTAACATCAACTCTCTGAATCCTATCACTTAAGTAAGAAGTAAGAAGATCCAGAGAGGCGTTTCGGATTCCGTAGTGGTGCAGTTTCCTGATCAATGTTTCATGAAGAACACAATCGAATGCCTTGGACAAATCGCAAAAGATTCCCAAAGCATCGCATTTGTCCTCCCATGCATCATAAACATGTCCTAAAAGTTCATCAGTAGTCGAACGACCCCTCGTAAAACCGAACTGTTTGTTATGCAGTAATTTGTGATTATTAAAAAATCCTTGCATTTGATTCAAAATAAGTTTTTCAAAAAAAAAATACTAAAGGTAGGTAGTACTGAAATAGGTCTATAATTAGTAGGGTCTGATATACTACCCGATTTAAATAACGGTATTATTTTACTGTTTTTCATAAGATCAGGAAACTCACCACGATCAATACAATTATTAAAAATAACAGCTAAAGTAGGTGCTACAATGTTTATTATGGACTTAGTTTGTAAGGGTTTCGCCAGGGCTGCGGACACTGGCAGTGGGACGGGGCGAGGGGCTCGGGCGGCGCCACATGGAGGTGCTGTGGAGACGGGCAATGGGCTGCAGGGCACGCGGGCGGGGCGCGCTGCAAGCTCAGCAAACGACGGATGCGCTGGCAATGAAACTGCTGACGCGGAGTTTGACGACGATACATCGAGGCCGGCTCCGCGACACATGTTTACGTTAGACGCATCGACTGATAACCTGGTTCCTGCCACACTGTTGCGCAACTCGGTAAATTCTTTGCGCAAATCGGTGACGGTGTTTTGGGATGCATCTAATTTCGCTAGAATATCCGCGAGGCGGGCCTTCAGATAGACAGTGTCCTTCAGAAGGCTCGTTACATCGACGTGGTCGAAGGTGACGGGTGGAAGCTTGTGTAGCTCCTTCGCCACAAACGTCGGCACGTCGTCCGGGTCGGTCTCCTTAAACAGCGTAATAATGTCTTGCAGGCTTCTCTTAGTCCCGTCACGCCGGCGAGACACCATCTGGTAGCGCTTGTTAAGCACACTGAACAGCAACAGCTTGGCAGCAGCTATGTGGTCCTCGCTGAAGTTCGTTGCGCAGATCTGGACAGCGGACACCTCGTCCATCACATCCAGCTTCTGCTGCAGGAACGCCAGCAGCTCATTTGCCACAAGTTCACTGCTCATGGCGAGAAAATTACGAGCGACAGCTGGCGCGGCGCTAGTCAATACACAGAATATACATACACGTCCGCATCGAAACGCGGCACAAGCGAGACTAGCGTTATAAGATCAATAGTTGCCGAAAGAGTATCTGAATGAGGTCGAGAACCGTATTGTTTGTGATATAAGAAGTTTTTTGTTAAAAAGTTAAGTTCTGATTGGTCACTGTCTTCAGATTCTTGATGATGTTGGTTTCTCTTAAACTTGCTAGGGATAAGGTTTACTAGAGACGAACCGATGGATGAAAAGTAAGAGTTGAGGGATTCACATATTTCCTGTTGATCTGTGATAGTGCCAGACTCAATCTCAGGTTTTTCTGGTCCAGTCTTATCACTTGTTTTATTTTTGGATAGATCGTTTAATAATTTCCACATTTTTCGAGGTTTCGTCATATTGTTCTTAAAACATTTATAGTAGTATGTGTTTTTCGTATTTTCTATGGTGTATGCTACTCTAAATTTGGTATTTTCGTATTCTGATTTTTATTTCATGTCTGTTTTATCGGTTTTATAATTTTGCCATAACATGGTCCTATTTTTAATATCATGTATTATTTCTTTTTTAATCCAATCTTGTCTTGGAGCATTTAATACTTTAACTTTTGTGACTTAACTCTTTAGTAAACAAGACTGTAATTTGTCCGATAATCTCTCATAGGCTAGTTCTGCATCGTCTGTATTAATTATACTGTCTCTGAAACACTGATATAATTTTGGGTAATCCAATGCCGTGTATTCCACTTTCATAATAGGGGGAGGTTCATAATGTTTTATCTCCAGAAATATTTGCTTATGGTCGGACATCGCAGATTCAATCATAACCATATGAAAGTTATTTTCTTGTAGGTTAGTGGAAATATGATCTAGTATGGTTTTGGTTGTAGTTGTTTCGCGGGTCCAGTGTAAACCATTAATTTAATTAAATATTTTGAAGTTACTTTCTTTCAGAGTATTATTGTAGTTGCGTGTTGCTCGGTCTAGGTTAAGCAAGTCTAGGTTAAAGACGCCAATTATACTATTTCTCTCTTATTCCCTTGTAACTGTTGCGAATAAATCTCAAGGAAGTTGTTAATATTAGTTATACCAGGCTTGTATACGGCACCAATGCTCAAGGAGAACTTCTTCACATACATCCAGAGGTAGTGAATATTGTCTACACATAGTTCTTCCATAAGATTGTGTTTTATATTGTCGTGGACGAATATTGACACACCGCCGCCTCTTTTATTTTGTCTGAAATTAAAATTTTGTGTACAACATGGAGTTTGGAGCCTCTTTATTTCATCTTTTTTTTTGATCCGAGTCTTCGTAAGTACAATAATGTGCATGGTAGCTTGTAGAGATGCTATTCTAATGATAATATACTATAC
The DNA here is from genome assembly GCA_916610205.1 of Griposia aprilina. NCBI lineage: Eukaryota > Metazoa > Arthropoda > Insecta > Lepidoptera > Noctuidae > Griposia > Griposia aprilina. The sequence goes on along the minus strand of OU744310.1, from coordinate 9,976,755 downwards.
CTATATAATGGTAATATGCTTTTTTTCAAAATAAAGACGTAATTGTGTTTTCTGAAATGACGAAATACTTTTATTCACAATACAATTAGATAAATACAATGTTTTAACACAACTTAAACAGAGTAGGTAACATAGGTATCTGAAATGACAAAAAACAACATTTAAAGCCTTTACTTCTGGATTATCTTATATACTTCCTTTTATATAAACAGAGAACTAATTACTGTTCCACGTTTTTCTAAAATCATAACCTAACATTAACTTATTAAAAACTACTGGCAGTCGGTGTCACTGTCGTGACACTGACATGTAATAGAGATGGAGATCTGTAGATAATAAATCCTTATAAAGGAACGAAACTATTATAGTGTAGTGATATTCTTTACATCTCCCACCCTCGGAGAGAACAAAATCAAAATAATTGTTCGATTTAAGAGCTAACCTTTACTGGAGATAACTTTGTAACATGGTAGAAATTTGACTCCGCCTTCTTATGTCCAGCATCGACTTCATAGATTGAATTTGAAATCTTTCTTAGGATTTGGTATGGTCCAATCCTTAATTCATCCATTTTCTTCCTATTTAGCCGGTTTCCGTTTTCTACGTAAACTCTATCGCCCACTTCGAATTTATATTCTTCTCTATGTTGATCATATATTTTTTTATTATAGTTGTGCGATTTTATTGAATTTTCAAGTGCTATTTCTCTGTCTCTTTTGAGATCTTCTATTGTGCATCTTGATTTCAATTCCAGTGGCAAAATATCCATTTTCTCTCCTTCCAAAAGATACTTTGGAGTAAACTTAGTGACTGTATGTTCTGTTTCGTTATATTTTTCTACACATTTTTGTGCAATAGTTGTCCATGCTGTTTTCTTGTCCCCTTCGTTTATATTGCATCTTATTCTATTGACTAAAGTTTGGTTTAGCCTTTCATTAAGTCCATTTGAAAATGGTGCGTCCACAGCAGTGAATACCATTGTTATGTTTTTCTTTTTCAGGTAGTTTTTAAATTCTTTGGAATTTATGCCAGGGTATTGGTCTGTTAATACCATATCAATATGATTGCTCTGTGTCACATTTTTTATCAACTTGATAAAATCATTGGAGTTTTGATTTTTCGATGTCAAAATGTAAGCATATCGTGTAAAATGATCAACCAGGAGATGTAAGTGTTTTTTTGTAGACCGTGATCCTCCGAAGCCTCCAATTGTATCAATTGATATAATTTCAAATGGGCGTGTTGCTGGGCCTAAATGTGACATCAAACCAAATTTTGAATTCCTTCTTGATTTGTTTTTTATACAAATGTCACATTCATCACATATTTTCTTAATATTTGTGATGATATGCTTTGCTGTATAGAAAGGGGTTATTTTATTTATCATCTGGGTTCTCCCAATGTGGCAGTAAGTATTGTGGACATCTCTAATTAGTGTTTTGCTAAATGCTTCTGATAGTATAATTTTTTTCCTTCTTTTATTCTTTTTGTAATAAATGTTATTCTCCAGTATAAACTTTGATTTTCCATCTTGTAGATTTAGATTTGTGTCTTGGTCCTTCTTTATATCTTTCATGTTTATTAAGTTTACAACTTTTAAAAAATCTTCAGTATTGTCATGAGGTTCTAAGACTGGATTTCTGCTTAAGCAGTCTGCTTCTTGATTTGACTGTCCCGGGTTATATTTTATCTTAAAATTGTATTGGGATAAATAATATGTCAAATCACCCAGTTCCTCATCAGTTCTAGACTTGATGTTCAGATTTTCCAATGGTTTATGATCTGTATATACGATAAATTCTTTACTCATAAGCCAGTGTTGCCAATATTTTACAGCTTCCTTAATTGCTAGGCATTCTAAATATATTGCTTTCTTTTACTTTTGAGTGTCTGTCAATTTTCTTGAAAAGTAAGCTACAGGTTTATTTACTCCGTTTTCATCTTCCTGTTTTAACACAGCTCCCACTCTTTTAATACTGGCATCAGTGTAAATTTTTATTGGTTGTTCTGGGTCAAATATTTTTAGAATTGGTTTTGTGCATAGTAATTCCTTTATTTTATCAAATGATTTCTGGCATTCTTTGCTCCATATAAATCTTACATCTTTCCGTAATAAATTGTGTAGTGGTTCCAGGATAATTGTATTGTGTGGTACAAATTTATGATAAAAGTTTACTTTCCCAAGGAACTGGCGTATATTTTTCCTTGTTTCTGGAATGGGGAAGTTTCTGACAGCTGTTAAATAATCTTTGAGAGGTCTAACTGAATTATTTTCTATTATATTTCCCAAATACTTGGCATGATTGTTTGCAAAAGTGCATTTTGAGAATTTCAGTCTAAATCCTTCCGTTTGTATTGCTTCAAGTAGTTTTGATATATGTATTATGTGTTCCTTGAAACTTTTTGAATAAACTAGGATATCGTCAATGAAATTCACTGCAAAATCTGAGAGTTTATATTTTCTTATTATGTTTCTCAATATTCTTTGAAAAATAGCCGGAGCTGTCTTTAAACCAAATGGGAGGCATGTCCACTGGAAATGGCCTTCTTGCGTGACGAATGCCGTCTTTTAACTATCTTGAATTTTCAACGGAATGGACCAAAATGCTGAATTTATATCCAAAGTGGTATAATACTCACAGTTTACAGTCTTTACCATCAAATCTTCAATCAAGGGGAATGGCTGTGATTGAGGGACAACAATTTTATTCAATTCCCGGAAATCTATACACAGTCTTGATCTTTTCCTATCTTCTTTCTTATACGCCAGGGTAACCGGAGCAGCAAAAGGAATATATGATTCCTCAATTAAGTTGTTCTTCAATAGTTTTGATATTTGATTTTCAATTTCATTTCTATCATCAGCTGTGCATCTGTATGGGCGCTTGTAGCAATATTTATCTACTATCAAGTCTATGTGAGCTTCATAATCTCGTACCGTACCAATGTCGTATTTGTCCTTAGCGAAGACTGGTTTGTATTTTTTAATTAATTTATCAATTTCAGTTTGTTTACATAAATCTAGGTGGTTTACTGTAATTTCAAATTCACTGTAGTTAATATGTTCATTGAAATTTACTTCACATCTGTTTATATGGTTCATTTCTTGTTTCCGTACCTCAGAGTATAGAGAAACATCTTCATTTTCATCATCATTTTTGTCACCTAGTACATCAGGAATTTCGACATTCATTAAATTGTAAATTTTCGTTTCTGAGTTTTTATTTTTGTTATCCTCTTCATTTTGGACTTTATTCTATTTTTGTGGATTTTTACATTGTATGATATTCAATTCTTCATTTTGGATCAATTAAAATTTTCTGATACAATCCAAACCAATGAGAAAATCATAGTGAAAATTTTCATTATCTATGACAAAAATATTCATTTTACTTTCAATGTTATATATTTTTATTTTCAATGTTACCATACCTTTTGTTTTCTTTTCACCATTAATAGTTTTCAAGTTTGCTGTTTGTTTATTGAGTGTGTCTTCTTCTTTTTTTTGTATTTTCAATAAATTTGCATTAATTAATGACACATTTGAACCAGAATCATAAATTGCGGTAACTTTCAAAGTGTCATTTAATAATAACTTTACTTTTATTAATGGTGGTACTTCTAGTTTTTTGGATTCTCCTTATTTAGTTCTATTTCTAATTCTGAGTTATTCACACTTTTCAGAACTGATTTTTGATTTTTCCCATTAAACCAGCAGGTTTCCTCTGGATGAAAACGTTTCCCTTTTTTCTCTGTGACACAAATTTGGCATGGTTTTTTTTCTTCATTTTTTTTTATTTTTATGTCAGAGTATGTGTAGTTCTTTTTTTCTTATTTGTTCCTCCCAACAAGATGTTCTAATTTGCCTATCTCATTGTAGAGATCTTCGGTTTCTTGTAATGTCTCTCGGTCAATTTTATCACATAGATAATTAGGCAAGCCTGCGGCTATTAGGTCTATAAGAGTGCCAGTATCAATCGTCTTTCTAACCTCTAATAACATTTTTTCTTTTTTTAATGCATACTCAAGCAATGAACCCGTTTGATATTTAAATCCAAGAGCGTATCTGATTGGTGACCAACCCTTGTTTCCAAATGTTTCACAGAAGTTTTTTTCCCATTTAATCCACTCTGATTCCACTATTAATTTCATTAACATACAACTGTACCAATACACACTTGTATTTTCTAAAAATTGTTTTAAAATTTCATTTTTTTTCCTGTCTTCATCAATATGGAAACGTTCACATTCTTTGTTAAATTCCTTAATCCATTGGTGAGCATTTGCATTTCTACCAGTGAATTTTTCAATCACAAAATCTTTTGAAATTTTCCCCAAATTTTGAGTATCTGTTTTTTTTTTTTCCTCAAGTAATTTCTCTAATATTTTCTCCAATGTTTCATTAGAGCTTCTAGTTAAAGATTTTTGATCATTTATGTCTTCCACAATCTCTTCAAGGTAAAAATCATTAAACAGTATATTTTGTTCTCCATCTAAATATGTCTTTGATATCTCATCAGTTAACATTATCCATATTTTCCTTGTCTGATGTCTTTTACTCAATGTTTTTCTTATCTTGGCATAGTTAGTTGTATTTGTTATCACTTGATGTAAACTTGCAGGTTGATATTCGGCCGGTATACCAAAAGTTTGACCATCAGGTGTTCCTATTGAGGTTATGCAAATAATGTTTGATTTTACATCTGCTGCTGTTTTCACACAAAAATCAAATCTTAACGTCTCCATACTTCTTGAAATATTTGCAGAAAATGTTGTTTTATAATGGTAATATGCTTTTTTTCAAAATAAAGACGTAATTGTGTTTTCTGAAATGACAAAATACTTTTATTCACAATACAATTAGAATAAATACAATGTTTTAACACAACTTAAACAGAGTAGGTAACATAAATCTGAAATGACAAAAAACAACATTTAAAGCCTTTACTTCTGGATTATCTTATATACTTCCTTTTATATAAACAGAGAACTAATTACTGTTCCACGTTTTTTCTAAAATCATAACCTAACATTAACTTATTAAAAACTACTGGCAGTCGGTGTCACTGACGTGACACTGACATGTAATAGAGATGGAGATCTGTAGATAATAAATCCTTATAGAGGAACGAAACTATTATAGTATAGTGATATTCTTTACACCTATATAAGGATATAAATCATTTACAGCTGCCACTACAAAAAATCCAAAGAACAAATCCATGACAAGAATGGCGATTATAAAAAAGTCACCACTGTAAGTAATTTAACTATTTCATAATTGCATAGTGCGCTGCCTATCTCTTCGGGGAATACAGATGATGTGTAGGTGATCCGATGAGATGGATTGAATGTGAAACTATTAGAAATAGGTTTTGTTTTTAAATCAATAGATGTCATTGACGATGTCCTTAGCCGCTCTAGATAGAGAAGTGGAAGGAGAGTACGTAGCGAGGACATTGCCCTGCAGTGGGACAATACGAGGTTATAAAAAAAGTAATAAAAAAGCGGCTGGATGACAGTAGGTAACCTACCTATGAGCTGACTACAAAAATTGCGGAACTGTTAAAAATAATTAAATATAATTTATTTTTGATTTAAGAAACGTTTTTCCTTAGTAAATTTTAATCCTTACAATGCTCTAAAATATACTACCTATTACTTAGAGAAATAAAACACGATTCGTATTTTACAAAAAATAACTGGGTTCGATTCCTGAGTCGTGTAGGTATAAGGTTTTTAGAAAATCCTTGAATGTTGTTTTTCTCATCTCTAACATCGAGAATAGGGTTCCTTAAAACTTTCTCAGATTCAGATTTCGTCCATACCGACCCATCTCATCGGAATGCCCTGGTTAATATATCTAAATAAATTTCTCAAGATCTACATAACATAACATAACATCACGCCTGTATTCCCTGAAGGGTTAGGCAGGGGTGTACACCACCATATAGTACACCCACATTTCGCCAGTTATGTTGTTGTTGTTATCTAAAAATCTATAAGATTAATTAATACCTATCAACAGTTTAAGGTAGAAAAAATAATGGGTACTACATGGAATTGTACGGTGTTGGTCCATCGAAATACACCAACAACACTTCCCGGGGTCCAGTATGCAAACAACTACTATTCAGCGGCCAATTGCTATATGAAAATTCACGTGAGACAAACAAGTACGTAAGCTAATATTCCTTCACACTAATACGTATTATAAATATGACTGATTGTTTGCTTTAATGTTTTGCACACAGGTACCATAATAAAATACCTACTTACATTACTTACTTATTAGTACATGAAGTAGTTTTCCTAGCATGTGAGTGAAACCGCGGGCAACAGCTAGTAGAATAAAATACCCTAAATTCCCAGTCTAAATTAGAACGAGTAAACCCACAGACTCGCCTCAGACGATCCTCGTGAACAACATGGTACTGCAAGCAGTTCGCACAAACCTATCGGAGAAGGACTTCGATTTCACTGCCGAGTACCAATACGTAGACGGCGATGTAGTCGAAGTCAATTGCGTCAACTTCTTGAAGTCAGCGCCGCTTTCGATGGAATATGCGATGGCAGGCACAATGAGCGGTGAGTTATTACATTCCTTTGTCACACTCAAGGGCATCATAAACTATGCATTGAAAATCCCGCATGTCTTATTGAAGAAGAAGAACCTTTTGTTGTGGACTGTGTAAATATCGTCCTTAAAATATCTGTAATAGATGTAATCATAATATTTCGTATTATTTCAGATACTTCTACCATGAAAGAACTATCATCATACAAAGCAATCGGTTTTCGTGCAAAATTGAATTCTGGGCACCACAATAGTTATATGATATGTACTAATAAGGAATCAACTGACTACACCAAAGTTATGGTGAGATTTGTAGAGCGGACAGAATTCAGTAAGTTTTTTTTGTTTTCTATTTTATTATGTGCCTAAGTACATACAGTCTCTAGCAAACATATTTATGTAAAGCCTCTTGGTTGGCTCGATTTTAGTAATCATACTCAATTTAATACCCTCATTATTGTCAATAAGTAGCATATACAGATACCAAACAAGTTAAAGCGACAACCACATCAGTGAAGTAGGGTGTTTATCAGTTAGTTTATGGGTACCTATTTAACATTTTTGCGAATATTTTATGTATGTGTTTTTTTATTTATTTATTTATTTAGTACTATGCTCTCCGTCAACCAATAATATAATCATACAGTAATATTATTCCACGCAAATGGAGCTTTAGAAGCACAGCTAGTTTAAGCTACAGATCATGCGTCGAAAAGAATCAACTGTTCCGTACAAAACTTAAATACTTACTCGACCCATATCTGTGGACTGTGGGGTGGCTGATTATTTTTTCACGATTACGATATTGGTCCGTACCCACACCCTTAAATATGACCACACGTTTCTGATAAATGCTGTATAATTATAAAGTAGCAAAACAGTAAAGCTTCAATAAACAAAGCTGTATATGAAACGGATAACCTACTTCTACTTGCTAAGTTTTTACTCATAATTTTGTTTTTGTAGATAACATTATAAGTATTAAAATAAATGGGATGACTCTACGACCAAAAGTTGTGAATCCTATGAACCGTTTTTATACAATTGAATACAAATATCGAAGAAACCAACGCATAAACGTGGTGTGTGAAGTACAGAGAATAGACGTGAATTTGTTGGTGGTGGAGGGAATCAATTTCGCTGGTAAAGTAAGCGATTACAGAAACACAGGTAATTAGAATACGAATAGTTGTGTCGGCGAATCTTTTGTCGTTGAAATGTTCTTTTGGCGAAACTCTCATAAGTAAGGACGGGGCGTCAAAGAGCAGACGGGTAACCCACGATCCGTCCGCTTTTTGGTACTCCGTCCGGTTGTCATTTTTCCGGACCTTTCGAATTATGGGGTATTCTATTAGAAAATAAAAATGTTAAATGGATACTGTGAAAGAATATTTAAAAATAAATGTTCGGATTTTTTTGCAAACGTCCGGCTCTTTTCAGGATTTTTCAAATTTCGAAGTAGTAAATCTACTTAATATCTGAATCTTACTTCTGTCGTCGCGAATGTCGTAGAAGAGATTCAGAATCTAATTTAAACTCGTAGATATAGTATAGCAGACATACTTACTAAGTTTCCACTTTAACTGGTACATAATAAATTATATCCTGCTATTCGCAGTGTTTTAATAAAAGAACAGCATGGTTTTGTTAAAGATAGATCTTGCATTAGCAATCTCCTCATTTTCACGTCCCAACTGTTTGAAAGTCTCGATAATAGACAGCAGATTGATGCAGTGTACACAGATTTTCAGAAAGCTTTCGATAAACTTGACCACACACTACTACTTAATAAAATCGCGTACAATGGAATTAGAGGGGACCTTTTACGGTGGTTTATATCTTACATAACTAACAGAACCCAAAAGGTGGTTGTTAATGGCTTTGAATCTGGCTCATTTCGGGTCACCTCCGGTGTACCACAAGGTTCCATTTTAGGCCCTTTATTATTTATTGTATACATTAATGATATAAAAGACTGTTTTCATCATTCAAAATTTCTTCTCTACGCGGTCGATTTAAAGGTCTATAAAATTATTTCTGATCAAGTCGATTGTCTTAACTTCCAGCAGGATTTAGACCGTTTCTCTATCTACTGCTCCTCCAATAAACTTTACCTCAGTCTTCCAAACTATCATGTTATAACATTTACCAAAAAGAAAAATATTACTGAGTTCGACTATCGTCTTGCCTATACGCCAATTAGTAAAGTAAGTTTTCTCCGCGATCTTGGTGTTCTGCTAGATTCGAAGCTCCATCTGGATACTCATATAGAAAAAATTGTTAACAAAGCCTATCAAATGTTTGGTTTTGTCATGAGATCTTCCAGGGATTTTCGTCGACCTTCCACCTTTTTGCACTTATACAAATCAATAATTAAGCCACAGTTAGAGTTTGCGGTACCTATTTGGAACCCTTTTTACCTAAAATATATTGAACAACTAGAACTAGTACAACGTAAATACCTTCGTACAATGAATTTTCGATGTTATCGCAATAAAATGTCATACCACTTACTTCTTAAAAAGTATGATCCTCTGACCTTAAAATCAAGACGGAAACTTCTGGAAGTTATGACTCTGTTCAATTTAAGCCGCAATAATTTTGTTTGTCCGGACTTAGTCAGGAGTCTGTGTTACCTGGTTCCTCGAACAGTTCATGTACGTGAGGTACGCACTCGACGTCTATTTGCTACTTGTCTCTGTAAATCCAACGCTGGCTCGCGTTCACCACTTCATCGTTTGGTTGAGACATACAATAATGAGTTCAATTCTTTCGACATTCTTTTTCTTAGTAAAAATTCATTTAAGAAGCAAATCCAAGCAACCCTAAAGGATCAGCAAAGTATTGTATAATTATGTAAAGATCGCTTTTAGTGTTAAGACTGCCCATTGTATCACCCTATGTAAATTTTCTACATTTATATCTGTAAGTTTATGGTGGACATAATTAAGAGTATTGTATTCTATACAATGACGTAATGTTTAATAATGTATGCACACAAATTTCCTTTTTTTTTAATATAAATTAATATATCCAGATATGATTTCTAGGAGAATGTCATTTTAGATATTGTATCTGTGTTACTGGCTAGTTTTTTTTAAAAACCTTAATCTGTGGAGAACGTAGTGGGTAGCATAATTGTTTAAAATAGTTTAACTAAGATATTTTGACTGTTTTTATTGTGCTACTGTTTGTTTTTCCTTAAATAAATAAATAAATAAAAGGTCCTTCACCTACAGTCCGTTCACAGTTATTTTACCTCTGAGTTTGCATCACTGTCAATTTCACAGTTATCTTTATTACCGGTGCACTAAGGTTGCTGTTGGATTGCTGCCATTGACAAGTCTGTCAAATTCACAATGATCGTTATCATCGTTATAATAATGTTGCTATTGGACTGCTGTTTTCAGCAGAAAATAACTGTGAATGGACTATACCTACATTATTGTGTTGCCTACTCTTTTAGTTTCTTTTTGTTTGTGGTCCTGTCCTGATGTCAAAATTAATAAAAAATATCCGGACCTATAGTCTCTTCTCAAATTATATCTACCTATATGACATATGAGTAAGCACACGCTAATAAGACTATAGTAACGTCGGTAACACACGGTAACCTATAGTCGTCAGAAACAAAACCAGTCACCTTAGCCGAAATTGGCATGAGTTGGATGTATTATTATTAGTAACATGAGTTACACCAATTAAAACTATAAATTTTTCGAGGTATAAAGTTTGGCATTACTTTACTTACTCCGTTAATAACAGGAGGAGAGTATAACTGTTGAAACAGTTTTTTTTTTAATTACAGAAACAATACCAGGAAAGAAGGCTGAGATGTCCTTTTATCTCACAACCATGGATATCATGACATTACGGTGTGCGTCTGAATATATTAATGATGGTCTAAGTGCAGAACAAATCGCGATTCGTTTTACGGACGACCAGTTCCCTATTGGTAAGTAGAGTGTGACAGTCTCAGCTGACAGGTGACCCACCTTATATTAATGTACAGTTATTTTATCTCTGACAGCAGCAACCCACCAGCAACCTTATTGTTACGGGAATAAAGATCATTGTGGTTTTGACAGACTTGTCGGTGGCAGCAAACCAACAGCAAGCTTATACATAGTAACGAGAATAAAGATCATTGTGATTTTGACATTCTTGTCAGTGGCAGCAGCCTCAAGGAGAATAAAGATCACTATTGTTTTGACAGGGATGCAAAATCAGGGGTAAAATAACTGTGAAAGCACTGCAGCGATCACTAAACTTCTGCATGTACTCGTAAGTGCAGTTCCTCAAGATAAGCCTTTGGTCGCGCTCACCCATCGTATGACCCATATTATTAAACAAGTTGTGATACCTACTTACTTGTTTTCGAAAAGTCTTTCGTCATACTATCTTTTCGAAAATATTATTGAAACTTTCTACCATTAGCGTTCTCAATTCTTCCGCAAATTATTTATTTAAAATCTGTGCCTAGGAAAACTTTCAGCTTGGTATGTTTTTGTTAGCTAAACTTTATGATACAACAATTTAGCATATTGTCATCTTAGCTTGCTTTTTGCGCTAGGTATACGAATAAAGGATACATTTTTAACTAGTGCGCAAACTGTATGAATTCAGCATATGATACTATACCCAATTAGTTTTCTTTTTTTGGTGTAGAATATCATCAAATTTCGTCTCTCGCTCTGGGCGGAGCGGAAGGGCGTGTCAGACTCTTACTGACTAAAACTCACCCGTGTTCCTTCAGTTGCCTGTGCGCCAGGGCCACGGTAACTCTTTCGAACAATTTGCGACCCCGGCAGGCATCAGCCCTATGATTTTTGGGCGCGTTCATTGAGGCTCCGACCAGCACGCCGGTTGAACGCGTCCCAAAGGGTCATGGCCATCCGGCTGGTCCGAGGATACCGTACGGTCTCCTGCGAGGCGGCGAGCCTCCTTGCCGGATTGCCGCCATGGGATCTGGAGGCAAAAGTCCTCGCGCACATTTGGGAGTGGCGCGAGGAGGCAAAATGTCGGGGCGTTACTCCGCTGCCGCGAGAAATCGCGGCACAGCGGACAGAGCTCCGGCGGGATCTCATGGCGGCATGGAGAGTGCGACTGTCGCAACCCAGCGCTGGGCACGCCACAATTGCGGCGGTAAGTCCCCTCTTTGAGGAGTGGCTTGAGAGGCGCCACGGCGTCCTCAACTTCCGCCTGACGCAGGTCCTCACCGGACATGGCTGTTTCGGGAGGTTCCTGTTTCGGATAAGGCGGGAGGAAACGCCCGGGTGTTGGCATTGTGTAGATCGACCGGAGGACACGGTGGAGCATACGGTGGAGGTCTGCCCAGCTTGGGTGGAGCACCGCCGTGTCCTCGTGGCGGCGATCGGCGGCGGCGATCTCTCGCGTCCGGCCCTGGTACAGGCCATGGTACGGAGCGAGAGGGAATGGGAAGCCGTCACCTCCTTCTGTGAAGCAGTAATGCTCGCGAAGGAGGAGGCGGAGCGCGTGAGGGTGCGGCAATCGTTGCGCCCTCACGCCCCTAGTCGCCGCAGGAGGAGACACCCTGGGCGTCGGGAGTCAATTGCCGACTCCCGGCCACCGTAGGCGCGGGCTTGCGGACGGCGAGCAATGGGCAGCTCGCCGTCCGGTAAGGACCAGGCCCGGGTCGACGACGCGTCGTGTTCCACGCGCGCCTCAAAGAGATGTCAGCATCATTGAAGGGGTCCAATAGGGCCGATGCCTGCCGGGGTCGCGGATTGTTCGAAAGAGTTACCGTGGCCCTGGCGCACAGGCAACTGAAGGAACACGGGTGGGTTTTAGTCAGTAAGAGTCTGACACGCCCTTCCGCTCCGCCCAGAGCGGGAGAGTTCATTTGATGATTTCCCACCCAAAAAAAAAAAAAAAAAGCCCTATGATTTTATACCCCCTAGCGTCGTGTGTAAAACATGTATTGACGTTATCTCAGATATGAAATATTACCTCATGGACAAACAAAAAAAGTCGGACAGATCTTCGCTAGCAAAAAACTGTGTCACTCAAGTCGGCCAGCTCGCTGCACGTACAGGCCGCTGTACGAACACATTCTCACATTAATCGGCCGAAGGTTGGCCACTACGCGCGCAAACGGTAACACTCACACAAATTTATTCACACATAAGCGGCACTCAGTTTTTTCTTAGCGGAGTTCCGTCCGACTATTTTTGTTGGTCCATGTGTGAACTACTTTTTTCAGCTTTCTACAAGTTTTGAATGCATCTACTCGTAGTATTTTATTACTTGTTTAAAGTAGATATAAACGATGAACGAATGAGTAGACAAAACATTATGTTTTATTATATACCTTGATGTCAACGTGGGGTGAGGAGGTATTATTGTATTGAGTTCGCGGTCAAAACAAAATCTCTTCATTACTCAGTACCTACCCAGTAGCCCGTTTTTTTTTTTAAATTTCGTTCTGTATGTTTTATCGCACTAATTTATTGCAAACAAGGTAATTATTCTTAAAACTAAAAGATGGCGAACTTTTACAATTTACAAATTTTGCATGTAGAAGCACTAAAGAAAAAAATATGGGCTTTAGCGAATAAGAATCTCAAGAGTTCCTCGTTCATAGATAGTACAGTATTTACCACTTTTCCTATCAGTGTTTTTATTCAAAGACCTCATTACATTCTATTCTAAATCTATGTTAGGTATAGATATATAAAAATGAAATGGTGTTCGTTGGTTATCGGCTGGTCCGATTTGGCTACTTTTTATTTCAAAAGTTTCCTTATAGTCCGAATAAGGTTTAAATATGGAAAGAAAATTCGTAAAAGTTTCCCGGAAAATGTTCAAATTCGGGTAAAACTAAACATCCTTTTTTCTATGGGATTTTTGTATGATTTATTGAGATATAGACAGGACAACATCTGTCGGCTCAGCTAGTTCAATATTAAAAGCTGTCGACAGCCTGTTCAACGTGTGCCATTGCGCCATGCTTACATAACCTCACCTATCTTTTCAGACCCATTTCCATTGTCCATGGAATTGCCACCAAACGGTACAGTGATGGAACTCTATGGTAACCAACTCAAGGTTATTTTCTATGAGTTTAAAGATGGCGAGACATTGCAGTTAAAATGTTCTTCTTATCCTGCTTATCGTCTTTTCCTTTTTCGTGGGACAGGATCAGTTCTATACCTACAACTTAAAGATTCGGGTAAGTTATTACAATACTTAAGCTTTCTCACTGTCAGAAAAAACTGTCGACGTAAGAGATCACAAAGAAATAAAATAAAACCACACTTAGGGCAAGATTCACAGATCGCACTTTGACTTTGCTGAGCAAAATTAGCGTATCAAATGAATATGAACCCTACTTTTATCCGATAAGGTTAATATTCGTATAAAACGCTTGTTTACATTAGCTTATACGAATTTAACATAAAATTAGGTTTCACAAAAAAACTGTTAATATCGGCTTTGCCACCTTCTAATCTATTTCTTTGCGGTTTATAAATTAAACAGTTGCTAACCCTGGCGGCGGCGGCGGCGGTCTCATGGGAGAAAAAACTTAACACTTCCACATAATTATATCTCTACCACATTAAAGGGTTTTCGCTTTTCTGGAGTTGGTTTTCTATATAAGACCTCCGTTATAACTACGTTATAAATTGCGGAGGCGCATGCGCGGTTCCGTTACAACCCTACTTCGCACTACTACTACCTTGCTCTTCTACACTTCCTCGCTCCGCTCAAACTAATATACTCTCAAATGTGAGGCAGTTCTTTAATATCGGTAAATTTTGGTTCAGTTTCAGATAAATGCGATAAAAAAGACTGCACTGTTTCTAAAACATTACTCGTAAATCGTGAACATAAGAATAATGCTATAGTATGTTATTTAAAAGAAAAAGGCATCAGTAAACCGGACAAAGTGCTAAGCGAGGTCAGAGTGATCCTCCGCGAGAGAGTTCTGACTACTACTACCACCACTACTACTTCTCCCTCTCCTGTTACCGCCCTTACCACCGTCATTACTACTTCCTCCACTGCAGCACACCCAGCATCAAGTAAGTTATACTTATTTTATTTACGGACACACAGAGAGAAGATGACGTTACCTTATATAAACAATAACTAAGGAAAAAAGCATGGCAACAAAATGTACTGAATATGAATCGTCATTGGTTTTTGGAGAAGTAGAATAGAAAACCGAGGATCAGTTGTGACTTGTTCTCACACTTGAGCAAGGTCTGTGTCCAGTAGAGGTCTGTGAAAAGCTGTGTTGGTAGACTGTCTTTCGTAAGAAGCCCCACCATGATAAGCTATAACATAACATTTTACTTTGTTTACTTTGCTTTGTTACTTGCGTGTCTTCTCAGGCTCAGCACACACTGATGGGATTGCATAGTAGTGGCAGTCTTTCAGCATTCCGAGGTTTTGACCAACACCAACGGGTGCTAATCACCAGCACGACTGGCAGCAACGGGTACAACGCGTTTCTCTCTTGCTAAGTCAGCCACTCCGATATTTTGTCCGACAAAGTGGACCGGAGCATAGATCGCAGACACACTTTTTGTTACCTAAATATCCACCTCTCGGCACTGAATGTCTTATCGAACATTTATAGTTGTATTATCTACAAGGATCTGTTGGCGCATGGCCAAAATTGTAACCAACGCG
Organism: Griposia aprilina; assembly: GCA_916610205.1. Classification (NCBI taxonomy): domain Eukaryota; kingdom Metazoa; phylum Arthropoda; class Insecta; order Lepidoptera; family Noctuidae; genus Griposia; species Griposia aprilina. The sequence goes on along the minus strand of OU744310.1, from coordinate 9,961,520 downwards.
CTCATCTTGTTTTTCAATACATTTCGTAAAACAATTTTACTGCACAAATGTTCACCTGTTAACTTCATTGAAGCGCCAATAGAAGTTAGTCCTGTTTGCAGACTATTGTGGTACATGGAAAAAGTCCACAGCGCCTCGTACAGACACGAGCATAAATAACACATAACTAACTAACTTATTGACAGTATGTAGATTAATGCTCACGTACGATCAGTACTCTGCATTATCAGGCCCCTCTTACACAGAAGAGGGGAAAAGAGGTCGGGTTATGCGGGTCAGTGACTGTACTTTAAGGTGGGTAATTTATACTAGCAGAATAGTCGACATCAGCTTAGTTGCCAAAACAAAAATAAATCAGTTATTATTGACATTTCTACTTTTAAACATGACTGTCAGACATTTAGGCTTCCAGTTGGATGTCACATATTTTTGCAATATGAGCGGCACTGATAAAACTGCCGGAATGATAACAGATATTTTTGATCACAATGCCATCACATTTTTTCTGAATTTAACAGAGTAGGCTGATATTTATGACGCTAGACATGTCCGTTAATATTGCATTGACACCGAATCGACACACATTTTTGAAACCGATGCAGCTTTTCATATTTTGGCGTCACTTGTCTCGCCAGATGGTTTTGGTATTCCTTCATGTCACATATTTATGCTGCCATTTGTATATATGCCTACTCATCATAATCAGCATATAATGTTCCCACTGCTGGGACACAGGCCTCTTCTCGGTGAGAGGGAGTGGGCCGTAATCCACCACAGGGGCCCAGTGCGGGTCGGTAGATGTCAGATGTCTTCGAATTTTTTGTTCTAGGAAATGCCGGTTTCCAAATAATGTTTTCTTGCACCGGTTTGCCAGCAGTGGTGATGAAATACTTTACACAAAATAAAGTGTCTGCCTGGGTTCGAACATACGACCTACAAGTCGTAAGTCGCGGCCGTTTCTACTTGGCCACCACCGTTCTCACATATACTTCCCATCATATTTTAATGGATGATTTATGTAATCAGATATTATTGCCAAGAATAGTAATATATTTATAATTGTGACTGTACATGGCTGATGGCACAATAGCCGGTTCTGCTTCGCGAATACATTTTCTTGTCTTTCTTGGTTTAGCACTTAAATACACCAATCCATGTTTTGTTTTTCAGGTGAATCGTCAACTAACACTCTAGTATACTGTATGTCAGCTGTGGGAGTACTATTGGTGATAACATTATACTTGTCAGTAAAGAAGCGTTGCTGCTGTGGAAGATCGAGTTCGCAAGAATTGCCACCAACCCCGAGACCTGACGTAATTTTTATTTTAATTTTTAACTTCTTAAAAATATTACTGTATACTTTTACTCAATACTCAATACTCAATCATTTATTGCATTCCACAATGTGCTTAGGTGGTAATTTAACATTAGTTGTAGGTACCAATCGTGGACCCTGTCGGGCACAGCAAAATAGAAATTTGAAGGAAGAGGACTTTATTTATACATGCAAAAAAAAAACTTATTCTAAGTAAAATTAAAGATAACATTCTATTAATTATTAATTAAATCTAAATTTTTATTATTCATTTATATTATTATGTCAGTTCTATGGATTTTTCAATCAAATATTAATTTATACTGTAATAACATTTATTTAGTAAAAAAAAAAAAAAAATTTTAGTAAAAATAGCAATTTTTCCCTCATTTCTGAGCACCTCGGGTAGTTTATTATAGATTTTTATCGACATAACCAGTGGACTAGATGAGTGCATTTTTAAACGGGATGTCGGTAGGTTTAATCGTGATTTGTGACGGAGTGTGTATCTAGTTTGTATGTCTTCCCGTTTAGTATAAAAGTCTTGGTGTGTGTGTGCGAATTTACAGATTTCCAGTATGTATAAAGAAGGAAGAGTTAGAATTTTAAGGTTTTTGAAATGGGGTATGCAGCTATCCGTTTGTTTTAAATTAACTAAAATCCGAAGTAACTTTTTTTGAGTTGTGAACAGCGCCGGTGCGTCTGTGCTATTTCCCCACATTATTACGCCGTAACTAAGCCATGCATGAGCATAGGCATAGTAGGTGACCAGAGCAGTTTGCAAGTTTGTGGTCTTTTTTATTTCTCGAAAAGCGTACAGATATTTGGAAAGTTTGGATTTAATTTTTTGTACGTGTGATTTCCAATTGATGTTTAAATCTATAGTTAAGCCTTATAGTGGGAATTCATTTACTGATTCTATTTCGTGGTTGTTAAAAGAAAAAAATACATAGAGAGGGTGTTTTTGGTGGGGGTGAAAAGTTATTAATTTAATTTTAGCAAAATTGATTTCCAAATTATGTTCATTCATCCAGGTGATTGCTTTGGTAAATATATTATTAAGGGTATTATTTAATTGTCCGTTATCTTGTCAAGGAGTAAGAATCGAAATATCATCCGCAAACAAAACGCATGGTCCTTTTAAAGAAACAATTAATTAAATGTCCGTTTTTACTTTCAGCCAGATACAGCGTATTATGAGAACCTGTTGTCCGTCTTCAATCCCATTAACGACCGCGAAGCCGTGGAGCTGGACCATCATTATGAGGAAATCTCTTGATAGTGATTTTCTAACTCCGTGTCAAGTAATACTTTGCTTGACTATTGAATCCAATAGTAAAGTAAACCATTATTTGACTATGGAATCCAATAGTAAAGTAAACTATTACTTGACTATTGAATCTCCGTGGTCACATTGCACGATTAATGACTCAACACCGACTCAATACAAAACAAAGCATGGACATGTGAGCTTTATATCGCGTCACGAACAGCAACATCTCTGGTGAAGGACGACATGTCAACAACTACTGTCACATAATTTTGGAAATGTCACTGTACGAGACTTGATATTCAGGTCACATTTCAATGTTTTACTTTGAATCGAGTTGGTGATGAGATTGGGGATCCTACGGCTCCTATTTGGACAATCAGCGTGGAGGAGACGAACAGGCGCGGGCAGCGAGGAAGATGCTCCTGCGGTCTGGATCGGGTCAGGTCACTCTGGTCGGGGCAGATAGAAGTTTTACTTACATTATTAGATTTTTGTTAAGTGATGAATCTGTAAAACATATTAAATAATATAAGTGTAAAGTCTAAAATATGCACAATTAATCAAATTCTCGATTGGTTGCTAAAATTGTAAGCAGGAGATGGTCGAATCAGTAGAGATATTGATAAATGTTAACAAAGCTTAATTGTGTATGATTAAGTAGGTAAATCTATATTTTGTTTCAATTTATATTTAGTTTATATAACTTAAGCTTGTCTGTTACTGACATTATTGGAAATAATTGAGTGCGTACGAATAAAATGCGAGAGGACTTGTAAAGTTCCGGATGACTGACTGTTAAATATTATACCAGTTGTTTTGGTAATAGTCTTTTATAAAATCAGTTTAAATTACTAGATTTAGGTGATAATATTATAAACATAATTTTAATATTATCTCATCATGTTACAATTTTAGCGTGTCGAAAGCAATCTAAATTGTGTTGGCCCAGAATTAGGCTACGAGTTTGTCGCCTGAACATACGAAATATAAATTTCAGCACTATAATATCAAATTACTCCAGTTATCTACTCTAAAATTCCTCGAGAAATAAATATTCTTAATGTTATTATGATTAAAAAGAAACTCATACTCTTTATAATTGATGTGTTACACTGAACACGTGTTATAGCGACTGAATTTATGAAGGATGAAGGCTGACATTAGTTCGGTACATAATACAACTTTAAATAACTTAATTACTTACAAGACTTAAAGTCAAAATTTGGGTAAGTTTGACTGTAACTCTTGTAAGTAATTAAGTTATTTAAAGTTGTATTATATAACGAACTAATTTATTTTATAACATCTATTGTAAATGATAACATTTGATGATACCAATATTGACAAATACAAACGAAAACATTTCTTTTAAATTTATTTCAGAACATGGTCCTTTTTTCTGCTTGTTTCATTATTTCTCATTATGTTCAACACCGAGTACAATATTGTTTAAGTATAAATTTTTCATTTATTTATTAAAAATTCCTTTCAATATTCCTCATTCCTTCTATGAGTTAGAGCCGACCAAAATTGGGCCGAAAAAGAAAATAAAGTTGTAGCTTGTCCATGGGTTATTGTACGAGAAAAGAATAAATAATATAAATAAAAGAAATACAGTGGTAATCTTGTAACCCTTGAAAAAGAATATTCTCAAAAAAAAAAAATAGAATTGTAAGCCTTTATTGCCGAAAGTGGTGCAAAAATAGTTCGTGTGATTAAGTTTAAACGGTTTCATTTTACTATAGGTAGGTACTTCCACCAAACAAACACTAATCGACAAACTTAAAAAAATCAAAAAATCCAAATCTAATGGGAAAACAATAATCGTATTTTTGTCAAATCAATCTAAGACCGGACTACTCTAAAAACCTGTGGAGACGTTTTTGGTTGTTATATTCGGTAGTCGAAAGAAAAAAACGCACTTCACTGGTGGTCAAACAAATCGAGCCACTTGCAGGCTTACAGATTTGACGTACGTATTTCAAAATCGGCAAATCCTGTAAAAATAAAAGTTATATACAAATTAAACACTGACTCTCGCCTTCTTGCCCTCAAAAGTTATATCAGTAATAAGCTTAACATGTAATTTCATGTATTTTCTGGAGAAGTGCTACAATCGCTTAGAGTTAGGGGTTCCCCAACCCCAACCACTAGCTAGGGGTCTGTCACAGTCCAGAACTGCGCTTACTCGATTTATTTTGCGAGGTTTCAATGCCTTCGCCTAGTTGAGCACCCGACAGCGAGTGGACTCCGAGCGGCCAGGCGGTGCTGGTCTGGTCACCGTTAACAACAAGGACCTTTCATCATGCCGCGATAGAACATCGAAACCCGCACTGTTATTATATTGGCGTAAGAGACATTTATGAGAATTCAGAACATTTTGATCTATCGATTGATTTTAATAACCACGAAGGGGATGGCGGGGTTTTTGTACGCTCGCTCACTAGACCCTGCCATCCCTTTCGAACCTAATCTGTGCGAATCGTGATGCCCCAAGTCCCGAGCTCGATTCGAAGGCCTATTTATCGGAAATGGTGCGTCGTAAGACCATGTTTCTCAAAAGCTAAATGTTTTCTATTGACAAGGTTAACCCGATACTGCAAAAAAGTTGGTAAACCGAAATAAAAATAAACGACAAAATTTCTAAGTCCTCGCTCCATAGCGCCCCTAAGGCTACACTCCAACCGATATTTCGTCGAGACTATGTGCTATCCTTTTAAACCTGAAGACTTCAATGGCAGAAATTCGTATACAGGTGATGCTCCCAATAGAACTAAGTCTGTTTTCATTACCTACAGGAACTTGTAGTGTGATATTACGTAAATTATAGTAAAGGTGTGTGAGTGTGTGTTTATCTTCAGAGATGTTACTTCTAGCAATGATCTAATATGAATTAGATCATTGCTAGAATTAAAATCTCTGAAGTTTATCAGTCAAGAAAATCATCCTCGAGTTGGTTTTCAACTCCGATCGGGTTATACCTATCGTACGCCTCCAGTCTTCACCAAAAATTAACTACAAATTGCAAAACGTTCATAATTTATGGTCTTTTCCACTAAACCTGCTTTATTACCAGTGGTAGATGCTTCCCTTTTCCTTAGCTCCTCTTTTAATAGACACACTCCAAGTCACTTAAATATTTATCTAATTTTATTCGTTTAATTTGTGATCGACACAAAAATAAACATAAACAAAACAATAACTGCTTGTAGACGTTGACCAGTGCAGCCACTTTATAACGAGATTTCAGTTTTTAACCCAATTCCGAAAAATATATTAATCAGGGATTAACATCAATTAGTCCTAAATCCTAACCCTTATTTCAACAGTCAGAAATCGAAGACAAGAATCAACGTTTTCTTGCTAAATAATATAATATTGGCCTGTGCTAAGAAGACCAATGACCTTGTGAAGGCTTCAGGTATTCGCTGGAAGCGAAAAGCACAGAACCAGTCAAAGAGTCAAAGTGCTTGAGGGAGGCCTGTGTCCAGCAGTGGTCTTTCGGCTAAAATGATGATAATGATGATGAGCTAGGAGATATTATGTAGCAACTTACGTTCTTCCATTTTACTATTAGGTCTGTCTAGAGGGTCTTATAGCTAAATAATGACAGCCGCTCGGGTCGATCGAAAATTAAGCTACGCTTGCCGAGGTCAGTCATTGGATGGGTGGGAGACCCCGCGTGCCTCGAGATTCACGTTAAACCGTTGGTTCCGTCTGTCATTTGTAGATCTTTAGAGTCATTACGGGTAGTCAGAAGCTCGAAAGTCTGACAGACCAGTCTTACCAAGGGTTATCGTATTACACAGGAACTGGGTTGTGGAGGTCAGATAGGCAATCAGTCAATGTAAAATTCTCGTATTCAGCTGCATCCGGTTAAACTGGAAGCCGACCCCAACATAGTTAGGAAAGGGTTAGGTAGATTGGTCGATTGCTTAAGTACTTTCACTCCTCAAACATTGCCTTAGAGTTTGAGATCAGTCGGTTAACTTAGATGGATATACGAAAGTGTCCCACATTCGTACAATATCATGGTTATACACATGTTCGAATTTATTGTAGCTACGTAGGAAAAACATGACCGTTATCCTCATATTGCATTCAGACTAATTACCATTTCAATATTACGGTAAATGCATTTATGGAACACCTGATTTTTTAATGTATTTTATTTCCTTTTATATAAAAATAACATAACATCACGCCTGAAATCCCCAAAGGTTTAGGAAGAGGTATACCTATAGTACACCCACATTTCGCCAGTTATATTTAAGTCCCTTGTAATAGGGGGCGAGCCTAATTGCCATCAACCGGTGCAAATCCAGACTCCGGTCTGCAACTGAGAAATTCCAGATGGAAAAATCCAATAACACTTTGGCCGACCCGGGAATCTAATTCATGGCCTCATGCTTAGCAGTAGTTCTTGCCACCACTAGACCAACTAAGAAGTAATTTATTTCAGTTTAGAGTTATTCACAAGAGATGGCGCCATTGCTAGAGGTAATGGTAAACTATGGTAAACTATTTAAAATTCTTCTTACGTATATATCGATGATCCGTTGTCAATTTGTCATATTACTTCGGCCAAGTAGGTGGTCACCTTAATCTCGATATCGGTGCCCCTTTAGGTTCTGTAAGGTGTGTAAGAATTGTGTGTGTGCTCTTTCGACACTCAAGCAAGCGGGCCATGGTCTGGTCTAAAACACTGCATTCACACGGAGTGCCGGGCCCCATTTCGCCCAGTAGAGTTACAGCGCCCTTGTCGATTGAATGCTTTCCATATAAGCCGCTGCAGGTCCTGTCCGACTGGCAGGTGGTCCCAGGGATCAACAAAATCGGGTAGTCATCCATAGATGCTTGCTACATAGATGAAGGAATGCATTAAAGTAGCCTCCACCAGTGGCAGGAGAGCATAGGTGGCCTAATGGTAACGGCTGCGACTTACGAGTTCTAGGTCGCAGGTTCAAACCCTGACAGGCGCTTTACTTTGTGTAAATTATTTCATCACCACTGCTCTCAAAAACGGTAAAGGAAAACATCGGCAGGAAACCGGCGTGTTCTAGAACCAAAAATTCGAAGCCATATGACATCTACCGACCCGCACTGGGCCCGCTGGTGGATTTCGGCTCACTCCCTCTCATAGACAGGAGGCCTGTGTTCCGGCAGTGGGAACATTATAGGTTGATTATGTTATGATTATGCACCGGTGGTAATACTTTACGTGAAGCCCATCATGTGGAGTCAGGTCCACTATAACATCGTACTGACCTGCTTATGTTTCTGCCAGGCCACTCATTAGCTGTTATCTTAACCTGTCATCCACAACGCTAGTCAAAAGTAACCAGTTACAAACTCAAATTACCAATGAGAAGTCAAAATGTCACAGTACTAGGCTTTTAAAGGCGGCCTGTACACTTCTCGACTTATACTAGGTTCCTATAAACAAAAACGAAACGTTTTTCTTACCAATAGTAGCATATTTTATTGCCAAACTGGGCATATAAATAGATTCATAAGTTAATTTTACCTGTGATAGGTACTTCCATACCGGGGAGGGTTTACTATGCAAAACTATGTACAATAAATACAAAATACAAAAGTTTATACTGAATATAATTAATTACTTAATACAGGTTCACAATAACTCGGTTACAATTATTACGGTAAATTAGGACGTGGCAGGGCGAAGGTATGTATGCGACTGTCGTGCCGTGCCCGTCGCTGGCGTTTCCTTTCCAAAATGCAATTCAGCAAGCTGCATCGCCAGGGTCACTACAATTTTTAGGATTTTTTTTTCAAAATGGCGGACAATTATATTGAAAACTTAAAATAAAAACATATTTCTGCCATTTCGCGTTCTTTGCGCACGCTTTTTGTCTTAAGGATTTTGTTTTGAAGATGAACATTTAATCTGTTTTAAGCTATGCAAAGACAGACTCGCGAGGTTTACAGCTCACAGACCCAGTAGTAGGTAAAGATACAAGGGTCTTAATTTTAACCAATAACGGTCCGTAAATTATAGGAATCGGCCATTACTAAAGCATAACGCTTTAGTAATGGCCGATTCCTATAATGTACGGATTTACGAAGGGATTACATCGCTCAAATCCCAAAAACACCGTATGTTTAAGGAAGTTTGTTGATTAATCCTTTTGAGCGTTTTCCATGTAAAAAATATATGTTATAGTTAAGTTCATCACAAATAGATTGTATTGTTTAAAATTTTATTAAGCTTTCCCAAATTTTGGAAAAAAATTGTAGCAACGATGTCCTTTTTCAACTTAAATAGTAAATGTTCTCTGTAACGGCTAAATAGTTCAACATGAATTTTGTAACAAAAAATATATAATGATGTACTTAACAAACTGTATTGTTTTTTTTTCTTAAATAATGAATAAAAACACGAAAATTTACAAGTATTCCGCGAGAAAGCCTGTGCCGCATACTCGGGACGCGTTTCTTCAGTGTCTCGATGGCTCTTGCGACGCGTGGACTGTACGCGTGTTATTTTTTTGCAAATAAAATCCAAAACTCCACGTTTTCAATGATTTATGAATGAAATCATATTGTAAATTGTACAAATATAAATATTTCGTAAAATAATAATAGAAATTATGTTTGTAAATATACTTGCACTTGTACATGCTTTATTGAATTCTTGGCATACTGTAGAAAATAGTGTACAGTAGTTTATATTTGGGTCTTGTGAATCAAAACTAGCTGTTGAAAGATTGCTAAGAACATTATTATTAAACATTTTCAATTTATTTTTAGTTAAAGGTCTTAAATCAACGGTTTTATCTAAGTGTAGCTTTTTATCTAAGTCAAACGATACAAGTTGACCAGTATGGTCAGACAGTATGGTCAAGGATGAGTCTTTTATTTTACAATTAGTAAATACATTGTCTATGCATGAAGCTGCGATTGCTGTTATTCTAGTTACTTCATTAAATATACATTTTAAATTGAATGATTTAAACAATGAGATTAGCTTACATTTTCCCTGTGAATTAACTAATAGATCAATATTTAGATCACCACAAACAAAAACGAATTTATTACCTTTAAAAACTTTGCTTAGTATTTCTTCCATAATGATCAAAAATTATGACAAGTTTGAGGCTGGTGGTCTATAAAAACTTACGAAAATATGGCCTTCAACTTCTCCACATGCTACCTCACATAAGCGATCAACAGAGCAAGCAGTGATATCCTTTCTTTCCTTATGTCTAAAACAACTATTACACAATATCAAGGTACCACTATTGAGGACCTGTTGAATGCACAGGCAACTGAAAAATTATTTACATTAAACAGCATCCTATCCGGTTTTAACCAGGTTTCACAAAAACATAAGATATGCATATGATATATATCTATTAACATTTCCGCGTCTAGAATTTTGCCAGAGAAGCGATTTATATTTTGGTGATATAGTAAAATTAGCTTAGTAAGCTTTTTTTTTTGTCGACTCTAAAAGTTTAAAGATTCAATTACAGTATTGTTAGAAGTACTAGATAATACTGTTTTGTCACTTAACCTAGTCTCAGTTAAATTATCAATAACTGCGTGTATATTGTAAGCTAATAAAGTAGCTAATACATGTTGAGCATGCAAAATCATCTTCATCTTATCCAGTTCCTGATAATATAAAATACTTGTCTTGATTTGATCCAGCAACATAGTGTCTTTGATTTTCTATTTTCGCTTTTTGCCACCGACCTCCGAACATAAAGTTATTTTTCACGTTTCTTGTTTTTTTTTTTTAATTCGATTGTTTTATTTTGTAAGAGTTTTTATTTTTCACTTTTTATTTGTGGTACCTACCCCACACAAATTCCTATACCACTACTTGATATGTAAATAACAATGACAGGAAATTATTAATACATCATCAATATAAACTAAGTGGAAAAAAAACGCAGTATTAAGAATAACTTAGAACTTGTCGGTCAGAACTTGATCAAATTTATATGGGATCACACGAGTAGCACCGGCTTTCAAATAAAAAAAAAGAATCTTCCAATTCGGTTCACGTAGAAAACGTTCTGAGCTAATAAAGCATAAAAAAACATACATTCGAATTGAGAACCTCCTCCTTCTTTTGAAGTCGGTTAAAAAGTGTAGTTTCTTCATTCAGTTACTCTCAAACGTTGTTAATTTATTTCATTGTGCCTATTTTTTTTTGTGCTATAATTTAATTACTTGAATGAAGTCTGTCATTATGGTGCTATTTTTTTATTTCTTGTTAAGAGGCTTACAAGAGCTAAAGCGCGGTCACTGTCGGATTGCATAGAAAAGAAAGAGACGCGCGATAACACAACGCTGGTAATTTATTGCAAAATATGAAGCAATTATGGATTTACAAAAATTCTATGGGTTGGACTAAAAAATTAAAACACTATTACGTTAGTATGTTACTTGTAGGAAAAGCTGTCAAAAAATCTGAACGTTGCATGTATATTAGTATGGTTTTTAATCGTTAAAATATTTTTTTAGAGGTATTTTCGTGATTTTTGTCTATCATATCAAGTTAATTGTATTATGTTTTCAACACACTATCTAACTAGCATATATCCAGAAGAATATCATATATTTTTCTGAATTGGGTTACTGCAGTGGATCATATATTTTTAGGCACTATAAATTTGCGTTTAGGTCATGTAGTCCCCTTAAGAACTTTACGATATAATTGGAAATAAAACCTACTTCGTTGAAGTGGTTACCTTGGAAGCGCGACATCTGAGCGTCGCTTTAGTTTGATCAATAGCCGGGTCCACACCGGACGATCCATCGATCCCGCGATCCGCGATCCAGGATCGCGGAGCGTGGATCGTGGATCGTGTTAGGCCGATCCACTCTTGGAAACTTGCGATCCCAAATATGCGCTCCAAGCGATCCTAAGGCGATCCGTGATTCAGCCAGTCTAACTCTTGTACGATATGGAGTCACACGTACAACGGCGGCGTCTTGCCGTTGCAGCAGTAACTTTTATTTTGCTTAAATGCTTGCGCAAAAAATCACAAAAAAGAAAACGACGGTTTTGGGTGAAACAAATTTACAAAAATCGCTTGGAATCTGGGACTCAGCTGTACGCAGAGTTAGTGTCAGATAAAGTTGAACACAATTTTGCAAGAATGAATGCTAATCAATTTGAGATATTGTGTTCATTATTAAATAACAAGCTAAGAAAGAATGATACAAATTATAGAGATGCCATTACTGTGAAGGAAAGATTATTACTAACATTAAGATTTTTAGCAACTGGAGATTCGTACGTCAGTTTGCAGTATCTGTTCCGCATTTCCAAACAGTCTATATCGATAATTATTCCTGAAGTTTGTGAAGCCATCATTGACCTGTTAAATGATTATGTAAAGGTAAGTAAAACCATACTTTATTACTCAATAAAAAAGTAGTGTATTACAATCATAATTTAAAGAAGTAACATGTTTACAATTATTAATTATTTTTTGAAAACATGATATAGGTAGGTACTTATTTAATTCGGTGGTGACTGTGGAAGTGAATAATCCTGAGGTTTCAGAAACTGGGACTGCGATGAATTGGAGGCTAGATGAGCAGACGGTGATGTCTGTGGAATTGGAGCTGGATAATTTTGAGGTTGTAGAGACTGGGACTGTGATGAAGTGTATGCTATTGGTGTGCCAGGATATGAATTAGTGTAATATCCATAATTGCTATCCCCATATCTTCCTGTGTCAGCTTGAAAAATAACTTGGCATATAGCATTTTTGACATTAACTAATGTTACTGCATCATATTTCCGCAATTCAGTAGATATATACTGCCCGAAAGCAATGTAAGAATCAGTTTCCGGTTGTGGTGGCTGAGCACATTGTTGCAGAAGTTGGAAAGCCTCTGAAAGAGTTTCATCTGATATGTCATCTGCATTATTAGAAGTAGTTTTCTTTCTTTTTTTTGTTCTTTTGTTTGTTGTTTGGACACTGGATTGTGCATTCTGATCATTCTGCTCTCTACTCTGATCTGTGTGGTGGTTGGCTCTCTCCGGTTGTGTGTCACTAGTAATGTTACTGTTCTCGTTTTCGCTCACTGTAGTATTAACTTCAAGTTCCCCTTCAGTCGTATCAGATTCTACCTGTAACAACAATTATTATTACTATTTACTGCTTATTCTTATTTTCAGCTTTATATTATAATTAAGATCTCCTTTATTTTCAGGTGCCGTCAACTAAAGAAGAATGGCGTACAGTTTCTCAGCAATTCGAGAATAAGTGGAATTTCCCACACGTGATAGGAGCGATGGACGGCAAACACGTCGCTATACAATCGCCTTTTAATAGTGGCAACGACTTTGATAATTACAAATTATTTCCTAGTATTGTTCTTTTTGCATTAGTAGATGCAAATTATAGGTTCCTGTATGTGAATGTTGGGACTAAAGGCAGAATATCAGATGGAGGCGTGTTCAAAAGCACAAATTTATATAAAAAACTTGAAAAAAAAGAGCTAAATATTCCTCCACCGGAGATATTGCAAGTTCCCTATAAAATTGAGGTACCCTATTATATACTAGGTGATAAAGCTTTTCAGCTTAATGATTATACTATGAAACCATACGATGGTACACGGGAAAGGGGTTCTTGTGAAAGAATTTTCAACTACCGACTGTCAAGAGCACGTAGAGTAGTTGAAAACGCGTTTGGAGTACTTAGTTCTGTCTACAGAGTCCTGCGTAAACCTATGCTTTTGGAACCAGAAACTGCGACTAAAGTCGTGCTGGCAACGGTTCATCTATATAACTACTTACGCAGTAATCCTAACTTTATATCGCCAGGAACGTTTGATACAGTACAGGAGAATGGAGATGTAATACCTGGAAGCTGGCGAAATGAACCGCCATCACAATCGCTACAACCGATGGCCGTCGTACCAAGAAGAGCAACAGAAAATGCCACTACAATACGGTCCCACTTAGCAAGACACTTTGTTACAAACCATACAATAGTTTGGCAAAATGAATATCAGTAAACTAATAGCTCACATGTTCCAATGTATCGCGTGTGGTTCCGGGTTCATTTTTATCCGCCATAAAGTCGAAGTCATCATACGCAAACCACTTTGATTTATATGTATCTTGAGCACCTGAAATAAACAAGTTACTCATTAAAATAACCACGTGTATTTCTAACAGCTTAAATGTAAAAAGCGAAATCACGTGAAATCCACAGTAAATATTATGATGTAATTACTTATAATAAAATATATAATTTTAATACCTACAGATAAAAAGTAGCTTTGTTTTCTTACCGGATCCAGTTATACGGCTTTGCTTCTTTCTGTGTTTCTCCCTTCTGTAGCCTCCCGCCAGAGATCGCATTTTTTTCTTTAGGTTCTCGATCGACTTATTCCCCATTTCACGAGAAATCTGACGCCAAGCATCATCTCTAACACCTCTATTGGTGTAATTAGAATCTTTGGGATCCCATAAACATTTAAATTCTTTATAAAGCGATATCAAACGGCGACTTTCTGAGATGTCCATGGCGAGGTGGATCGCGCGAACCAACACAACCGTCCACACCGCGCGCATCACGCAACTGAGGCACCTTTGAGGCTGGCACAAAAACCGACCGCACACGGATCGCGCGAGGTAGGGAGCGCGCGCTCCAATACGTGCGCATGGATCGCGCGCGGCACGTCCACACCGCCTGCATCTTTGGATCGCGCTGCTGCCGCGCGCGATCGGAGCGCGATGGATCGTCCGGTGTGGACCCGGCTAATAAGCTCGCCCTCTGGTACCTTCACGGGAATTGAACATAAGTGGCGAAAGTGAGTGTATTATAGGTGCACCTCTGCCGAGCTCTGCGGCGAATACAGGCGTAATGTTATTGCTTGGGTCACAAATAAAACAAATAATTTATTTTTCAATTTATTATTTTGTTCAATGTTAACCAATAAGTTTCTTAAGCAAGTTACAGTATGGATATAGCGTAGCATAGTATACTCCCTCTAAAATGTACAGATCCATCAAGTTTGGTCTAACGAACAAATATTACTTAGAACCATCATAACTTGACTTGTCTCAATGACTTTGCTCGAAGACCAAAGGAGAATATTTTTAATAAATATATTAATTATTAAGTATTTTACAGAGTTACACGAACACACAGAAAGTAAACGGAATTGTATTTATATATTTTTTTCAGAGGATATAATTTGTTCGTTTCTTTAAAAAAAATACTGAGTACAAAATTATGTTCGCTTCTCAATGTCAAAATATACGTATATTTTTAACGATACATTTATTATGATTTACGAAGGCATTATCGTAAATAAAGATTTTTTACAAAACACTTTTTTTTGCAAAATAATCGTTCATTCGCTTTATACAAGTCGATTGAATGAATAATTATCATTCACTCGTTAATTTTTTGCAGGCTTAAAATCCTTCATTTATGAAATTGTTCTTTTAGATTTACTAGACATAGCTTTGATAAATATTTTTATGGTGATGATGACATGGTTTTTCTCTGTGATATGTAAAAATCAGGTCAGGCAGTCAAGGGGAATGTACAAACACAATTTTTTTACAACAAAAATAATAATAATATGGCTTATAGATATTGGATTTGTCAGCAAAGAACTACATTGTTTTATTCATATACTTTATAACATATTTATTATTCATTAATAACACAATAAAACCTAATAATCAAATACAAATCAATGAGAACATGGAAACTCGTAAAGCCACAAAAAAACTTAAATCATTTCTGATTTTTATCAGCTGGTGTTTGAAATACAACAAAAAGGATAAAACTCCTTTTTTTTTCAAAAAAATATTTTTGTGGCTTTTCAACAAAATAAGCACCTTAGGACAATTTAATATAGACAACGATAATATTCATACAAGCACTCCCTCGACATAACTAATCCACAGAAAAATGATAAACAAGAACTTTACAGACAGACGAAAATTATAAATATACCTAATAAGTAATTTAAACACTTCTTTTTTTTTCTTTGTTTTGACCAATCTATTGCATGGACGTTATCGTTGCCGATAAAATTAACAAATAATAAGAATTATACTAACTGGGACTAGAAAGCCACATAATGACTAGAAAATGTTACTATCATTGCAGTAATAATATCAAACATGGTAAATTAAATAGCACTCACAATTTTAAGACATTATTTTTGTCCTAAAAAGAAATAAGTCCAAATAATGTATGTAATAACAATTTTGGCCTGGAAAAAATTTTTTTTTTGTAAAGAAATTTAAATTTTCCAATTTTTACCGTTTTAAAATTGTAAAAGCTATTTCAAGCCTTTTCACTTCGCTAAACGCGACCAAAGGCATATTCAAAACGTTTTTATACAAAAGCGCTCGACGTATTAATATACTATACAAATTACCTAACTACATACAATATCAGGGAATGTATAAGTAAAGCTGTTATTTTATCAACAATATCATATGATATCACCATTTAAACAAGAGCAAAAAAATCACTAATAAAATAATGAGATATAGGTTCATAATGTAAGTAAGTACATAACAAAACCCACCATAAATACAAATACACGTCAGTGTATTTGTATTTATGTATTTTTTGTTTTTATTTCGCTTTTCTTAAAACGCTAAACAATTTGGGAAATACAAAAAAAAACAGCGGGGTAATTGCGTAACACACTAACAGTAGGAATGGCTTTTATTTTGACAGTTCAACAACATTCATTGCGTTATTTATGTTGTTGAGCAGACAATGTTTTCGAACATATGAAGCAATTAATTTTTTTATACTTAATATTTCGACATTAAATGTATTTTGTAGCATTTTGTTAGAGACTTTGTTCTGTATGATCAATAAGAATGTTAATGTTTGTAAAGTTAGTTTTGAATGTGGATAGACGTTCTAACTTCCATGATGGGTGAGGAACGAGGTAACTTATATTATAATTGTTTATGTTGCTTCTTTTTGTGTACCTACTGTGCAAATATTTCGACACAAATGTATTTTTGTTATGAAATAAATAACATGAACTTGAATGGATTAGTAATAGTCTTCAAAATTATTCAGATTGCGTTTGATCGTGTGTTATGCAATTATTGTGCAGGTTTAATATTTACCGGTAACTAAATCAAAATATACGGAATGCGGGGTGGGAATGATTTGAGAGCCTGTGTTAAAATAAAGAGCAATTTTACCCATTTATGTTTTTATGTAAGTTAGTACTGTATCCTTGCTCTAGTCAGATTTAATATTGAACTGAGCAGGTTAAAATTTTCAGCATGATTACTATAGCAATTTACTGTGCGTATTAAGTTTTCTTAGAATCACACAACTATACTAGTGAATAATATAACTTAACAGAAATAAAAAAAACAACCCGAAAATATTATTTCATGCCACTCGTCAATGATGTATTTGCATAATAGGTATTTACAAAAAAACTTAATTTTTTAACAATAATTTTCAAACAAAACCAAAAAGTTACTTACTAGATGTTTATTTTAATTTTATATAGGTACGTTTTTATATTCATTTTGTAACATATATACGGGTTCGACGTGCAAAATATCGTTTTGTTTTCGCATCTACAATAAACAGTTAAAATTGACATCATTAATACTATTCCATAACGATGTTTTGATTGACTTTTTAGAATACCATCATTTTATAAACAAAAAATATATACAGTTTCCTGAGTAGAGCCTAGAACTCTGTCATTTTTTTACTAGAATTGGATGGAGTAACAGCTTAGACTCCTAAACTACCATGCATGATATTAGGTACACGCATTTATGGACACTTAGAAAAATATCCGTTACCTTTACATATTGTGTTATAGTTACCATAGCTCCTAGACTATTTGAAGAACTTGACGTTGCACTATCGTGCACCCAGGTAATAATACAATATTTTGCACGATACAGGATATTAACTGACAATGAACACAGCATGTTATATTTTATATATTAAGACGACTTTATAGATTGAAAACAACTACTATATCGCCCAGAATAAACATTATTTTTACGTTCAGCCTGAAAAATAACTTCGTCAAAAAAATATCTACGTTGAGTATTACAATAATATTGTTTAATAAATATACTTGAGTTTATGAGACAGGGAGTACAAAAAAAAAAATGAGATCATTTAGTTTTGTGAAGTAGTTTTTTTTTTCTAATGAAAACTAAGTTGGGTAACCTAGAAAAACGATAAATGAGCTGTTTTTTTTATCATTTTTGGTCGCTTTTTTTTTCACATATTTATTTAGTAAAAAACCTAAACGCTGTACAAGAATAATAAATGTAAGTATACATTTCCTACGAATAATATAGTTCACTCGTTTTAAAAAAATCCTTCTGTACGGGCGATATACATATAGTGCATATCTATAGATGCTAGAACTATAGTGTAAGCGTCGTGTATGGCAGTAGGTAAGGATAAACATATATATAATATACTTTTTTTTGCAAAAATACAGCATACATCATCATCATGCCTTAAACTAATTTAGCATAATTTCAGTACACAGGGGTAGCGTTTTTTAACATTTTAAAAAGTACATGGCCGGTTTCATTATTTTTTATATAAGTTTTTTTTTTCATTTATTTTAATTAAAATTATTAACACATACTTTAAGCTTACTAAATACAGCTATATGTATACTTATAAAAACAGATTTTGCTAACTTTTTTCGTCGATCGGCTATTTATTTACAGATGTAACAAAATTCCAATTACAAATATTATTTTACCCAATTGTTTTATAATAAACATATGGATTTCTATTTTGTTACAACCTGTATAGCATTCATACTTAGTAACCTAAGCCAGTCAAAATAATAATATTGTTTTTTTTGCTTATTTTGACCTGCTTTGATGATTTGTAGTAAAAAATATTTTTCTCTTAAAATAAAAAAGTTTTATTTGTTTATAATTACAATCACACCTCCGAAATACTTAAAAATCTCAATCTCCAAATCTTAAAAAATTATAATAATAATCTCAATATTTATATAATTTACATGAAACAAAATACATTTTCAAAACACCATGTCATTGTTTTTTTATTATTTTCAAAAACGACAAAAACTTGGTTTGGGAGTATGACAGATGTGTTATTTTTTTTTAATAGATTTTTGCAAAAATGGTGTCAGTTAGGAAGCTTTTGTGTCATCTATTTTTTGTTAAATAATATGGAAGTACGGTCGTTTCCAAAAACTTTCCTAGTCTTATCCAAACTTTGTGCAACCAGATGTTCTGTCTTCACGGAAAGATAAAATAAATAAATAGCCTTAAAATAATAACCTTTACATAATTAATTACCTTATAATAATAATAGCCTTTAAACGGGATTGTTGATTTCATACATATATTGAGCCTTTCATAAAATGATAACTTTAAACATTCAAAGTGATTATTACTAACATCTATGCCACAAGATGTCAGCACTTTCAAAAAATATGGATGTCACGTGATCAACTTTGAACGTTAATATCTCGGAAACGTGACACTTTACGGGGTTTAGTCTTATTACATTTTCTGTTTGCATTGATGTCAGCTATCAATTTATATAGGTTTCATAAGTGTCCGCCATTTTTCTTTTTAAAAAACGTAATAGCGGACAGTAGGTATGCCACGGACCTTCAAAGCACTTCGGCACTAGATAAATTGCTTTTTTTCAGAAATCATTGGCATAAGGGGAACATGGGAGATAAAAATATAGGCCTCTTATTAAAAAAAAGTATTTATCTTAGGTTTTCTTTTACAAGTTTTTAACTTAAACTTCAGTAGCTTAGGCATATATTATTATCTTGGCCAACGCTATTCATCAATCGGGGAAGACAGAACCGTACCAAACGTCACAGTACAACCGAAACTCGCGATGTTAGCTTACTTAGCTGATTGTATATAACATTACTTCAAACTGAGCTAGAACACAACCTGGAATTTTATTAAAAGAAGGCAAAGTGAGATGAGATATTATATCCGTCATGATCAGAACAGAGATTCAGAACTTTCAGTTAATGAATTAAAGAAAATTAAAGGATTCAATATATTCATTCATTCATCAGTTTGGTTAAAATGAAATTGATTTTATCGTTCACTCTAGGATCAATCACTCCGGATTTAATCATTCGCTCTAATATCGTTCACTCCGGGATTTAATCATTCACACATTCATTCCTTTTTCTCGAAATAAGTAGCGGCCCTTTTCAAACATTTGGTCTCCGTAAAAGTTGTTGTCTAGCTCAATTTGGAGTGAAAACGACAAATTCTGTATTGAATACATAAGTACATCGTGTATTAGATTAGCTAAGGCTGAATATGTGATGGGGAATAAAAGGTGATAGGATGAATGTAACCTAATGTAAGTATGCTTTAAACCAGTTTTGTAAAGCAGGTAAGTTAAAAATTATCACGACTGTACCTATGTTAGTATTTAATTATTTTTTTGGTATAAAAAGATCTCTTAACAGCGGTAGCCATTCAGTTTCTGCAGGTTTAAAAAAAAAGAAGATGAACATAGATTAAAATATCATATTTCTACCCATTCGTTCATCTATTTCAATTATTCGCCATGCGTTTTGTTGCAAACTATGTAAACCGGTACATGACATTTGTATTTTCTTTTTCACAGTTAACATAGTACCAGTGGCATTTTATCACAATATTCAATGATGTTGATTTACTTGAAATTTATAAAACAAGCAAATATCGTTCAAGCAATTTGCTAATTCCATAAATTAATTACTTAATTCAATATTTTTTAAGCATTTGCTTAAAATTCCATAAACATTACGGATATCAGCCGTTTTTTAGGATGTATGAAAGTAGTCTCCACGAGTAGCAATACATAAAAAATTACGTGAGGCGCACCCTGGGCAGTCAGCCATGCTGTCTTGCTGACTGGTTAATACTACCACGGCATGCCTGGACAAGAACGGCCAGCGCTTGGTGACGGGAACCATCACGGGACACTGCTCGCTAAACAAACACTTCCACACAATAGGCATAACGGACAATCCTCTATGCGGGGCTAGCATGGAGGCTGAAGAAGCCGTTCCGCATGTACTCTTTGAATGCACAGGCGTCACCCATATTAGGACAGAAAACCTCCGGGCACCCAGATTTTACACAATTGTTCTTAACAGACCAAAAGATATAATCAACTTCTGGAGGGAGGTGGGCTGGTTGGAATAACCACTAACGGCCACCATGGCTCACGCCACGCACAATGGTCGAACTGAAGGACTAAGAGCGGAAACCGAACCTTCTAACATAGAACTACCATGGCATGAGCTATGTTCATATTAGTTCCTGCTGTCTGTGAAGCAATTATCCCCCAAAAAAGACTGACTGACTAATATTTTTACCACGCATGTGGTATTCTCATATAGTTCACACTGCATTTGTCTGTCATCTGCCAAGCAATTACCCCATAAAAAGGGGATTCTTTTAGAACTCACTCCTCAGTATTCCCCATAACAATTCGCCAAAACCTACTAAGATTAGTCTCACGCAATCGACGTAGTAGGCGGTGCGACGTCTCTATCCCGTTGCAACAAGTCGCGGCGATTGTCGCGCAGAGAGTTGTTGCGTCGCAACTCGTCCTTGATGGAGTTGTCGCGGCTGTCGAGTCCGCGTCGAGGCGACGATGTTGCCTCGCGACATTCTGACGAGGAACGCTTTGTGTGGGTGCCTGTGGATTGGGGTATGAATGTAATGGTGATTCTATGGGATGAGTGATTTGAATTTATTGGATTTTTTCACGCTCGTTTAAAAAACGTTAGTAATAACTACCTTTAATTTAAAACCTTACAGACCTAAAACATTAAAACTACTCATTTTAAATCATGCCAATAATTATTTCATCAAGTCACACTCAAACTTTCAGCTCGTTATAATGTAACAATCTCAAATACTAATAGGTACAAAAAGGGAGACGGAAACAGATAGAAATCTTTATTAAGGAGAACGTTAAGTCAACCTCTAAACGTCTAAATTATTGACTAATAAATGTGTCTCAAAAGAACTACAGATGCCAGCATTATTTGGTTAAGTCCTTTGTTGTTTAATTATGATTTTTGCATGCGTGAGGGGTAGCCAACCCTATTAAGAAGGCGTTTGTACAGTCAGATAAATGAATTATTTTCCAAATTGACTTACAACTTAAATTTTACGCCTATTCAAATCACAACTGTCATTCTGACAGTTCTATGACAGTTGTGTGAGATATCTATAACACGGCAAATTCAAGTAGTGTGTCAATTTGATAAACAAAGTATTTCCCTGGCTCTACATACAAAACTAAAATAAGTAAAAACAAACATTAGAGATGTGACAAACCTGGCAGATCTCTGCCGCAGCTCATAATCTCGTGGTCGAGGGAGGCGGAGGCCGGGTCCGCGGCGCGACGCCCTCGCGCGCCCTGCTGCCGGGCGGAACCTTGTTACTTGCTTTGCAGTTACGTAAGCACAGTACGGGACATAGGATACTCGACACCTTACTCAAATTACTCGGTCATTCGATCATCAAGAAGTTCAATATTTAATTTATAAATCACACACAGTCATTCCATAGTTCAGTAGTGGGTCTCTAATGCAGAATTACATTAATGAATGACATCCAGTCATTCCATCGTTCAATAGAACTCTAGTTCAGAAGTTCATTCGTGAATCACACTCAGTCATTCCATCGTCCAATAGAACTCTAGTTCAGAAGTTCATTCGTGAATCACAACCAGTCATTCCATCGTTCAATAAGTCCCTAGTTCAGAAGCTCATTCATGATCGTGCACAAAATTATACAACTTAATCAATCAATTAAGTACAGTCCGCGAGGTCTAAGCTGAGCTTTGCATTTGTGTGAGTGTTGGCTCAGCCCGATTGTCAAAAAGCAGTATAGACTAGTTTAAACCATGCAAAGGACGCGTCGCGCTCTAGACCGACGTCACACCTACACTATCTATGTGCACTCACACAAATGCAAAGCTCAGCTTAGACCTCGAATTGTACTTGATTTGCTCTGAAGAATATAATGAAGCTTGAAGCAAATTTTTATAAAATTGAATATCTAACCACCTAAGAATGAGATTCTGCTAGTAGTTGGCAAATGTATTATACATTTAATTATCCTTCTAACGCTCATTCACTTGTTCATTCTTCCATACATACTTTCATTCACTAACTCACTGATTCAATTTATCATTCGGAATGCAGTTTTTATTCGTTCATTGTGCTCTAATTAATCTTTGATAGTTGTTAATAATGAAGTTTAATAATTATTATTTATAATAATAGAAAACATATAAAAAGTATAAATATTTACTTTGTATCCACTAGACCCGCTTGTGACAGACGAACTTGACCCCAGTGGATGTGTACCGTTCTGAAACATTACAGGTTAAATTAAATTAAGGCTGGCAAAAAAAAACAATTCAATTGTTATTTTAAGACTTTTTATTAGACTTAATAATAACTTAATTAACTAACAAACTATTAAAACAAAAATATAATAACCTAAGCTAGCTAAAACTATTAAAAAACTAAAATATGGCGTCGAAAAATTCCTCCGCGTCGCTGTCGACTGGTAATGTACCCAAGAGACTGGCGGCATTGCCACGTTGTATGGCAATGATTAGCCTCTGGCCAAGGTAAAAGCCAGCCCTTGGGTCTAGATCTGACAACATAACATCACGTCTTTATTTCCCGGTGGGTTAAGCAGATGTGTACCTATCTACCTATAGCACACCCACATTTCGCCAGTTATGTTTAAGTCCCATATAAAGAGGGCTGAGCCCATTGCGATCAAACGGGCACAAATCAAAACTCGAATAGCGTCTTTAGTTGGTAATTATAATGTAAATTATATCTACCTAATACCTTGTAGAATATTAAAATAGCCTCAACGATTTTGAACACTTAATGTTTTTCAACCTTTTTTCGCTGGAGGCATGAGAAGTTCTTGGCCCTTACTCCCGTTAAGTACCTACCGTAAACCGGTCACATTATTAAGCCTTCTCATTAACGGCTTGGCTAGAAATTTAAAAAAATAAAGTAAGTATCAAAACGATTTTTTTTTGGTTAATATTCCCTACTCCTTCTAAACGGCTTTGGTATTTGCAAATATTTTTACACTGAAAAATTTATGGTTAGAGGTACTAAAGAAAAATAACAGCTTATGTAAATCAATCAAGATTTGCTAAGAAAATATCCCCGAGATAGAGGCTCAGAGGTGCTCTGCGCGGGCGCGGGTGGCAGTACTGGCAGTCGTGGCGTCGCGACGCTCGCGTCGCTCGCTGCTCCGTCCCGGCTATCGACCGACTATGCGCATGCGCCTGAGTTAGTGCAAATATTTACGAACTTTTTGTATTAGTGTGCGTCTATAGATTAGCTCGCTGCAGAGAACCTAATGCGATTGTGCGCGTGGGAACTTTATTTTTGACTATTTTTTTATGTGCATTTATAAATACTTTATTTTATATACCCACATTTTAACAATTTACATAAGTAAACAAAAAAATGAATAGTAATCATAAAAAACATATTGTGTAAGGAAAAAAATAAAAAAAAATATACTTTAGTAAGTAAAATTGTTGTTTTTTTTTTCGAAAATTTTAAAAACCTCATCATGAGTGTCATATTCATGGTTTTCGAGGGTACTAAAAATGATACGGTCAAAATGAAAATCCAAAATGATGAATACTTAATAAAAAAAACTTCTAAAATCGTATACTAGATGGTTCTGTATTAAAAACGCGTATTCACACGTTTCCTCTCTCTCCGTCTCATTCTATTATAATTGGTCAGGGTGTCCTAGCTTAGTTACTGTAGCCAATTTGACATTAGAAGTCACACCAAACGCTTATTGTGACTGCAGGTAAGCCATTCTGCATTACGTCTAAACGCGCGTTAGTAGCAGTTTTGTTAAACGTAACGCAATGGCATTCCAGCTGAATGTCGTTCAGAGGGCAAAGTAACATTCGATTAGCGATGACGCTAGTAGAAAAGCCAAAAAATGTATGGGGTTGACATAAGCTATCGAAATGTCACGTGAACATAGGTCAACGAATAGAAATTAGCTAGACAATGTTAACATCATTCTATTCTATGAAACGAATCGACAGAGTCGAACGATTACTTCCATAGAGATGCGTAGCCAAGTGGGCACTTTTTGACAAGCGTTATCGCTAGTGTTCAATTCGTATGATGGAAACATTAGCGAAAGCGATAGCGATTGTAGAAATAGAATCGCTCCGAAGCGAATGCCATTCGTCTAGGCCCTCAGTTGTTTTTCATAATGGAGCTGTTTTGTAAAACAGCTAGCGGTTATGTAAAACAGCGGATCGGACAATCCATCTGCGAAATACAGAGTGTAAAATACCCATTACAAAAGCCGTCAACTACGCATTCTGTACATCAGAATAGGCTTCTTCTGAGTAAGCTCACTCCATCGTCAACTTCGTCTCTGTCACCTATGACCTAGACTAGAGTCCAGACTAACACATCTCAAATTAAAAAAATCGGGGAGTCTTTGGGGACTGCCGACAGAAGTGAAAACTAAGTGACTTGTAAACCCGCTCATGGGAAGCGTGCGGTGACGATGACGCGTGTTTCACGCTTTTTGTTCACCCAAAAAGTACACATATATACACAGTATACATATAGCTCATGGAAAGCGTTCGGTGACGTTGACGCGAGTTCAATGATTTTTGTTCACCCAAAAAGTGCTCAACGCGCCTAAATAAGTTTTCACTTAAAATCAAACTATGTAACATTACACAAAAATTATTGCTGGGAAGCGACTTTTATTTTTGGTGTGAAAAATTGCTGTTTGCGGTAGTGCGCATTGTAACACACGCAGAACATTGTCAGAGTGTAAAAAAAAAACGTCAATAAAAGTTGGAATTTTGACCTTCAATATCTACCTGAAGGTTCCCAGGTATGGTACAGTACAAAAAAAATATTACAATGACGAGGAGTACAAGTGACTCTCGGCTTAGTTAAGTGTATTTTTACACCCGTTAAATACCTTAAGCCGATATGAGTGAATGGTTCAGTCGAGTGTAGGTTAATTTTTGTTTCATTCCACGTTCACACGACAATGACAAAATTATGTAGGAATGACCGTTCTTCCACTTCTTCTATTTAATTTTTTGGTCATTCGGTAGACGAGTGAAAGATGCTAAGTTCCGAAATCCAACAACATCGTTTCGGTTAGTAATGAATTCATTTTTCACTTTTGATTAATTATGTGTTGAGACGTTTCTCTTCGACAGTGCCTGTATTAACATTACGGTTGTGAAATTTCGGCGGCTCCCCTCTTCCTCTTGGAGAGTAAAGAGGGATGAAAAATTTCAGAACTCCGCCTAAGTTTTCTTATGCCCATTCATACAGAATTTGTCGGCTTATGCAGGACACTTTGAGAATCCAGAGAATGTCGGATGCAAGAGCAAGCGAAGAGATCTCATTTTTTTTTGGGTTTCTTACTCCAAACGAACTAAAATAAAAGTAGTCTGCAGGCGCCAGAGATGAGGGGGCGTCTAGTGGCAGCCCCTTCAGCGCCCCTTCACCCCTAGCGCCCAACCGCGCCCTACCCTCCTATACTCCTGGCACTTCGACTGAAAGATGCGCCGATTGAAAGGCAATAATGAACCAAAAATGAAGCGAAAATAGTTCACGTGTTTTTTTTATTATAAAGTCAAAATTTACCTGGTCAAGCTGGTCTATAGAAGTATGGCTAGTTGGACTCTTGATAGTGTCGAACACTGACGAGTCACTGTCGTGGTCTGACTGCTGGTGTGGAGTTTCTGGACTATCTGGGATCTCGCCAGCCGCTGAAAAACATAAATAGAAGGAGTGAAGGCTTTTTAACAGACTTCAAAAAAAGGAGGAGGTTCTCAATTCGACTGTATTTTTTTTATGTGTGATACCTCGGAACTTTTTTCTAGATGAACTGATTTTGATGATTATTTTTTTTATATGAAAGCTATTGCTTTCATTTGGTCCCATATAAATTTGATCAAGTTCTGACCAGTAGTTTTTGAGTTATCCTTAATACTGCGTATTTTTTCCGCTTAATATATTACATTGATGTTTTAATAACTTCTTGTCACTGTTATTTACTTAATATCAAGTAGTGGTATACGAATTTGTGTGGGATAGGTACCACAACTAAAAAGTGTTTTTTTTTTTTTTTTTCAAAAAAGTTTTTGGTTGTTTTAAAAAGTAGAGAAATAGCAATTTGTTGATAGTTCAATGCAGACGTTGACTTTCATCATCACTCATCATCGTTTAGCCGAAAGATGGCTACTGCTGGACATACATAGGCTTCCCTCAAGTATCGCCGTGTTCACATCGGATTCCCGCGACCTTAGCCAGCCGATCTGTTCTATTAAGGTGGATCCTCAGCTATAGCCCACAAAATCCAAATTTTCTTCGATTTTTTACAAATTGCAGCTCCGTTTTACGTCGTAGGCATGTTGATCAAAATGCGATTCGCAACTTTATACCATCAATTTCATGTCAATCGTCAAACTTTGGAAATTTGTTCCATCTAAGAATGTTCATAGGAAATATTCTGAAAAATTCATATGTGGAACAAACCATAGTGTGACGATTCAAGATTTATCTTTAAAAAGAAGGTGGAGCGATGTTCCTCTGATGAAAGGAAGGATCTTCAAGTCAGAAGGGTGATTTTGCCTCGACTTTTAACGGTGTACCATGTATCTATACTTGTGTGGTAGGAAGTGTAAAAGATAGTGTTTTTACTTATGTAGTGCGGTGTGACTTGTGTAGGTAGTTAGGAAGTAGAGTGTGTTGGTGTGTTACCATGCGGGTGTATATTCCTCCGCTGCGCGCGCGGCGAGGGCGGGTGCAGCGCGGGGGCGCGGCCGGCGCCCGGCGCGCGACACACCGCGGACTGAACCACCTCGCACACGCGACGGAAGCGACGTATGTTGCCTAAGAGATGACGTTCAAATTTAAACATCAAAATGTTGCTGTAAGGCCCTTCTCACGGCCTGGAGCGATGCGACTTGCGTCAAGAGACTCGCTTCACGTTAGTAACCCATACAGTTCGTCCACAGTTATTTGACCTCTGAGTTTGCATCACTGGTAAAATCACAGTGATCTTTATTGCCGTTGCAATAAGGTTGCTGTTGGGTTACTGCCATTGACAAGTCTGTCAAATTCACAATGATCTTTATAATCGTCACAATAAGATTGCTATTGGGTTGCTGCTGTCAGATCGAGGTAAAATAACCGTGAATGGACTGTAAAATAGCATGCTCTATACAACTTCTTTCATTTGTTTTTCCGCGGTCGCTGTCGCAAGTTGCTAGCTCTTGGCCACGGGGGTCAAACGACGTTTTTTCTAGGCGATTTTAGTTAATCGAATAGAGTTCACTTTCCGCAAAGGTAGCAATCGAACACAAAGCACGCGACACAAAGGCACCGCGTATCACGCGACGAGCGGTGCTTAAGTGTCGCGCGCGAATCGCGTCGCATGTCGCGCTTGTTTGGAAGAGCCATCCATAAGAGCATGACATTATACAAGACAGCATTTACAAGAAGCATTAGCATATTATTGGCATTTATAAGAGCCGTTGATTTTCTAAAATCAAAACCGATCCCCTCAAACCAAAAACGGATTTACAAAAATACCATCCCCTTGAAATTAATTTTGGGCTCAGAAAGAAAATACTATCGCACTCAGATATTTCTATGCTGAGTGCTTAATTAATTGAACATGATAACACATACATACACATACATACATAAACTCACACCTTCTTCCCATGGGGGTAGGCAGAAACTACAGAACGCCACCTGCTACGATCCTTACATACTCCTTTTGCCTCGTTTACGTTCATACATCTGGTCATACACGCACGCCGGTTGTGAGTACTACGCACCTGATCTTTACATGATATATACACACACACACGGCACACTTAGTTTGCAAATAAATCTTTGACTTTGACTTTGATATTTATATATGTATATATTTATATTTTTACATGATAACACGTAGGTATAATATAAAGAGACATACAAAATGGATCTAGTATGCCTTACATACATCATAATAAAAAATTCGTTGCACGGTAGTGCCTAGCTAAGTTCTAATTAAAACTACCAAATTAAATAATTCAATTCATAATTTTTTATTGGAGAAATATTCAATAACAGCGCCCTAATTGTGTAACACACTCAATCAATCGCAATCTCAATAATTTTGATGGATATTGCTAATAAAATGCTTCTTATGTTCGAAAAATTTGTTCAAAAACGTAAATAACGCAATGAATGTTGTTGAACTGTCAAAATGAAAGCCATTGCTACTGTTAGTGTGCCGGTTAGATTATTTTTAACTTAAACTTACCCGATAATAACGTAAACGTGATAGCATATAAATACTCCTTGCCATTCTCCCCTGGGGCTTTTGTTATTGTAGAAATATCGACCTGAAAAAACATTATACGGTTTAAAAAATACATTTAAATATATTTTAATTATTACTTATTGAAGGGTTCGCGGCTACATATTAACAGCAGCACGGGTCGATTGAAGGTTAAGTTACGCTTGCCGAGGTCGGTCCGTGGATGGGTGACCATTCGTACCATATCGAGACCCCTCCATGCCTCGGAAAGCACGTTAAGCCGTTGGTTCCGGCTGTCATTCGTAGATCTTTGACAGTCGTTACGGGTAGTCAGAAGTCTGACAACCAGACTAACTAAGTGGGTATCGTATTACCCAGTAACTGGGTTGTGGAAGTCAGATTGGCAGTCGCTCTATGTAAAATACTGGAATTCAGCTGCATCCGGTTAGACTGGAAGCTGATCCCAACATAGTTGGGAAAAGCGTAGGCAGGTTGACTGACTCATTATTTGTTCAAGTAGCTTTAGGGACACTTATAAGCCTAGGCAGGTTGACTGACTCATTACTTGTTCAAGTAGCTATAGGGACACTTAAAAGCCTAGGCAGGTTGACTGACTCATTATTTGTTCAAGTAGCTATAGGGACACTTAAAAGCCTAGGCAGGTTGACTGACTCATTATTTGTTCAAGTAGCTATAGGGACACTTAAAAGCCTAGGCAGGTTGACTGACTCATTATTTGTTCAAGTAGCTATAGGGACACTTAAAAGCCTGGGCAGGTTGACTAACTCATTATTTGTTCAAGTAGCTATAGGGACACTTAAAAGCCTAGGCAGGTTGACTGACTCATTATTTGTTCAAGTAGCTATAGGGACACTTAAAAGCCTAGGCAAGTTGACTGACTCATTATTTGTTCAAGTAGCAATAGGGACACTTAAAAGCCTGGGCAGGTTGACTGACTCATTATTTGTTCAAGTAGCTATAGGGACACTTAAAAGCCTAGGCAGGTTGACTGACTCATTATTTGTTCAAGTAGCAATAGGGACACTTAAAAGCCTGGGCAGGTTGACTGACTCATTATTTGTTCAAATAGCTATAGGGACACTTAAAAGCCTAGGCAGGTTGACTGACTCATTATTTGTTCAAGTAGCTATAGGGACACTTAAAAGCCTGGGCAGGTTGACTGACTCATTATTTGTTCAAGTAGCTATAGGGACACTTAAAAGCCTAGGCAGGTTGACTGACTCATTATTTGTTCAAGTAGCTATAGGGACACTTAAAAGCCTAGGCAGGTTGACTGACTCATTATTTGTTCAAGTAGCAATAGGGACACTTAAAAGCCTGGGCAGGTTGACTGACTCATTATTTGTTCAAGTAGCTATAGGGACACTTAAAAGCCTAGGCAGGTTGACTGACTCATTATTTGTTCAAGTAGCTATAGGGACACTTAAAAGCCTAGGCAGGTTGACTGACTCATTATTTGTTCAAGTAGCAATAGGGACACTTAAAAGCCTGGGCAGGTTGACTGACTCATTATTTGTTCAAATAGCTATAGCGACACTTAAAAGCCTAGGCAGGTTGACTGACTCATTATTTGTTCAAGTAGCTACAGGGACACTTAAAAGCCTAGGCAGGTTGACTGACTCATTATTTGTTCAAGTAGCTATAGGGACACTTAAAAGCCTAGGCAGGTTGACTGACTCATTATTTGTTCAAGTAGCAATAGGGACACTTAAAAGCCTGGGCAGGTTGACTGACTCATTATTTGTTCAAGTAGCTATAGGGACACTTAAAAGCCTAGGCAGGTTGACTGACTCATTATTTGTTCAAGTAGCTATAGGGACACTTAAAAGCCTAGGCAGGTTGACTGACTCATTATTTGTTCAAGTAGCTGTAGGGACACTTAAAAGCCTAGGCAGGTTGACTGACTCATTATTTGTTCAAGTAGCTATAGGGACACATAAAAGCCTAGGCAGGTTGACTGACTCATTATTTGTTCAAGTAGCTATAGGGACCCTTAAAAGCCTAGGCAGGTTGACTGACTCATTATTTGTTCAATAGGGACGCTTAAAGTTATGAGTTTAGTTTTTTTTTTTTATCTTGTTTACATATTGATACTAATAATCATACTAACTTGATTTGACCTTGTAATTTAAGGGGGATGCGATAAAGTAGCCCGCGAAATTCAAATTTTGTTATGGTTTTTGTAATTTGCAGGTTACTGTCAGTTTGTATTTTGATTAAAATGTGATTCGCGACCGTAACAAATATGGCTTTACAGAATTATAATCATTAGAATCAGCAATATAACTCCTTAAGTTAGAATTGACGTCAAATTTCATGATTTCATGAAATAGTCATTCAATAGGGTAATATGAACTTAGAGAGATGAATTGCTGATTCTAATGATACAACCAGACAGTGACTGTGAAAATTTGAATTTCGCGGGCTACCCTGAAGGTTCCACCTTAATAGTACGCATTCATCATTTGGTGCAAATATACAGAAAATATTTGATGATGTTTTTCTAATGAAAAAAACCGGGATAAATTGTAGATTATTGTCGAATCAATATAGGGTTACAGGGACATCGACGCGCTAACTGTTAGCATGGACTCTGTACATGATTCGAGACCGATTCTGAACGGACGTAAAGTTTAAAATAAATTGGTGTTTCATACATTTTGTTCGCGCACTTTTGAATAAAACAGCAGTTTTTTGTTAAATAACCGATGAATATAGTTAGGTAGTTAAGTTAGTAGTATATTAGTGCCGATTCTCTTGTACACCGAACTAAAATAAACTGTCACTAAAATTCTTATTTTTGGTTAAAAGTATCTTGCTTGAAAAAGCTACTTTGCAAATCTAGCTATATACAATTTTGACACAACTGAAATGACAATGATTTGTGGGGTGCTAGGACAGGAAACCCCCGTGTGCCCGTGGGCTGGAGTTTCCCTTGGATGCGTCTGGGGGAAAGGCCAGTCTCCGGGACGGTGTACCCTGGGGTGCGGGCAATTACTCCCCATTAGGTACTGTGTGCCTAATGGGTCTAGTTGCCCGTACGCTAATATCCTGTCGGAGGAACGCTCCAACGTGTGTCTCTCTGTTTAAGCAGAGACGCACAGCGGCGGAGTAAGAGCGGGCTCGGTGTGCAATAACTCTGCCGCCGGGCAGGCAGGAAGGAGTCTTCTCCTTCTGCCACCGTTAGTCTCGTAGCCCCGAAGATTGTCAAGGTTATGTCTCTGACTTTTGACGGGGGTCGAGGGTCTTGGCTTAACCGCCCGGGCCGCGAGGAAGATAATCTCTATAAAAAAATCCTCTAATATCAAGTTTTGGTGCGCGGCGAGGATATGAATGGCTGAGGAGTAGTGTCATCTACAACTTTGTAGTTGTAGGTGGCGCATCACTCGCTAGCGCACCCCCAGCAGAGTACCAGTGGACCCTCTGGTTGGGTTACAAATGAACACTTGCCTAGGGACAGGGGGTGAACCTAGGATGGACATTTTAGGTCCCCCACACTCGTGGGAACAATATGAAAAAATTGAACCAAAATAATAGCAGCGAAGAAGAGGGGAGTGACGTGGGGTCGGGGTCCGACGCCGCATCTGGCGCGAAGGGCTTTTTCAAGAGCCCGGAGTGCGTAGTGGTGGGGGCTTCTGCGAAGAACCAAAGGCGCTTCCAGAAGCGCCCCAAACCAGGGGATGGCCAGGGGTCATCCTCTGATGGTGGGAGGAGCTCCACCCGAAAAATCGGCAAGACCAGTCGGCGGAGTGGAGTTTGGGATAGGGGTGCTGGCAGAGGCCTCACCAGCCCAGACGAGCCGTCTCAGCCCGCCGAAGGGCTCGACACGGAAGGGCACCATTGCGGAGCGACCAGTGGCAGGGCGGCCCACTCGGAGTCGTCAGGTGGTGAGCCGGACGCCGCTGGCGGCTCTAAGTCGGAGCAACTGGCCAGGCTGGAGGTAGCCGTGGTAGCTGCGCTAAAGGGTGTGGCCTTGAAGAGGATTCAGTCCTCTAAAGACAAGGCCATACCCGCCGCCGCGGCTTCCATTATGGAGGCAGTGCAGGCCATTCAACTCATGCCTCCATTGGACGGCATGTCTGAGATGCGGGCGGAGGTCAGCCGCTTGACAGCCGCAATGGAGCTTCTCCGAAAGGAGAACGAGGAGCTCCGAGCGGACCTGGCCGGCCTTCGGGCAGCCGGCCCCCGGGAAGTACCACAGGAGAGGGTGCAACATGGGCAAGCCCGGCCAGTGCCGGAACCTGCTGAGGACCGGGTTCTGATCCTGGTGCGGCGGGAGCTTGCTGCCTTTCAGAGCCGGTTTTCCGCTCTGGAGGCCATTGTCCTGCGCCCCCCTGCGAAATGCGGACGAGGCCCGAGTCTCCAGGCCCTCCAAGTGCATTGACATGCGCATCCTGGGCCTGGACGACTGTGTGACGGAGGCTGAGGTAGTGGCCGCCGTCATCAGGACTGGGGGGTGCTCTGCCGAGCAGGTGAGGGCGGGCACCATTCGTCCTGACCACACGGGAATGCGAGCCGTGACGGTGAGCTGCCCCGTGACGGCGGCCCGGAAAGTTGCCGGGGAGGGCCGAAGGCTCCTGGTGGGATGGGTTTCCGCGCAGGTGAAACTGCTGGAACCCAGACCTCTGAGGTGCTTCCGCTGCCAGGTGGGCAACAACGTGGGAGTGCAATGCACCTCGGAGGTGGACCTTAGCGATCACTGTTTCCGCTGCGGTCAGCCCGGGCACAAGGCCGGCTCGTGCAATGCCACGCCGCACTGCTTTTTATGTGCGGCAGCTGGCAAGCCGGCCGATCACCGGGCTGGTAGTAAGGCCTGCGCCCCACCCGCCAAAGCCAGGGGCAGGGGTAAGCCCTCCGCAACCGCCGTCACTGCCGCACCCGCCGCCACTGCCATCGCCGCTGCTGCCTCCACAGTCGTCACCGCCGCTGAAACCGCGGCAGGGCCCTCACAAGGGCCTCGGGAGGGGGCTGAAATGGAGTGCCAATAATGGCCCCATTACGCCTCCTCCAGGCGAACATGAACCACTGCGTCGCCGCTCAGGATCTGTTGCTCCAGAGCATGGCGCAGTGGTCGATTAATATCGCCGTGGTCGCTGAGCCGTACTTTGTCCCGCCCAGGGTTGATTGGGTGGAGGACCAGTGACTCAGTGACCCTAATTTCGTCGGCCGCTGCCGGTACCCCGTCGCTCGAGGCAGTTAAGAGGGGAGTTGCGTGGCAGCACGGTTCGGGGAGATTGTTGTCGTAGGGGTGTACTTCTCCCCGAACCGAACTCTCGCCGAGTTCCACAACTCCCTTGCGGAGTTGAGAGTCGTCGTCGTCGGGTACCATTCCCTCCCCGTGCTCGTGCTCGGGGACTTCAATGCCAAGAACACGGCTTGGGGTTCCCGGTATACTGACGCGCGGGGTAGGATGGTGGAGGACTGGGCTCTGGAGACAGGCCTAGTCGTCCTAAACTGGGGTTCTGTCCCCACGTGTGTGCGGATGCGGGGTGAGTCAGTGGTGGACATCTCGTTCGCCAGCCCCGCTCTGTCCCCGCGTGTCATTGACTGGCGCGTCATGGAGGGGGTGGAGACGTATTCCGACCAGCGGTACATCCGGTTTGACGTCTCCGCCCAGACCTCGAGCGCGCTGGCCTGGGTGTCATCACCGGACAGGCCTGCTGATATTAACGACGAGGCGGAGTGGTTCCGGGAGGCCATGTCCGAAGTATGTGACGTGGCAATGCCCCGGGTCCAGCCTGGACGCGCCTCACGACAGGTGTACTGGTGGTCGCCGGAGCTAACGTCTCTGCGCGAGGCGTGCGTTGCTGCGCGACGCCTGTACACCAGGCACCGCAGGCTCCGTGTCCGTCCTCCGGATACGGAAGCCATTCGGGCGGAGCTGTACGAGGGTTACAGAGCGGCGAAGACCACCCTCCGAGCGGAGATACTGCGGGCCAGGGGACTGGCCCGTGAGGAGTCGCTGGGGACTCTGAACAGGGACCCTTGGGGACGCCCATACAAAATGGTGCGGGAGAAACTCCGCCCATGGGCTCCCCCACTAACGCAGAGTCTCCGGCCTCAGCTCGTGGAGGGCGTGGTGAGCGCTCTGTTCCCTTCGCGAGGGGAGCACACTCCCCCGCCCATGGCTCCGCCTCCTGCGGTGCCCACTGTGGACCACATAACCGACGACGACGACGATTCTCCTGAGGTGACCGAGGTAGAGTTGAGAGTGGCGGTACGTAGGCTGAGTGCCAAAAATACCGCCCCAGGACCCGACGGCCTACCTGGAAAAGCCTGGGTCCTGGCCTTGGAGGCTCTCGGGCCTCGACTTCGAGGGCTCCTAAGCGCATGCTTGGAAGGGGGCCAGTTCCCACTTCGTTGGAAGACGGGGAAACTGGTCCTCATTAAGAAGACGGGGCGCCCTGCGGACTCTCCGTCCGCTTACCGGCCCATTGTGCTGCTCGACGAGGTGGGCAAGCTCTTTGAAAGAGTCATTGCAGACCGCCTCGTCGGGCCGCTAGTGCGGGTGGGCCCGGATTTGGCGGAGAGCCAGTTTGGTTTCCGCAGGGGGCGCTCTACGGTAGACGCCATCATGCGCGTGCGAGCCCTCACGACGGGGGATGCTGTGGCCCGGGGTGGGGTCGTCTTGGCGGTGTCTCTACACATCGCCAATGCCTTCAATACCCTGCCCTGGAGTTGCATCAAGGAGGCACTCCGGTATCACCGGATGCCGACCTACCTCTGTCGCATAGTCGAGGCCTATCTGACGGACAGGACCGTCATCTACCCCGGTCACCAGGGAGAATGGAACCGGCGAGAGATGTCGTGCGGTGTCCCACAGGGATCAGTCTTGGGGCCGCATCTGTGGGACATCGGGTACGACTGGGTGCTGCGCGCCGACCTCCCTAGCGGCGTCAGCGTCGTTTGTTACGCTGACGACACGCTAGTCCTGGCACAGGGGAGGTCGCACCAAGCGGCGGCCGAATTAATGACACGCGGGGTTGCGACAGTCATTGAGAGGATCCAGCAATTGGGACTCGTGGTGGCCCTGCACAAGTCCGAGGCCATGTGTTTTCATGGTCCTCGGAACGCGCCACTCTCGGGTTCCCAAATAATGGCGGGAGGGGTTCACATCGGCGTCGAGTCGACGATGAAGTACCTGGGACTCGTCCTCGACAGCCGGTGGAACTTCGTCGAGCATTTCCGACGTTTGGCTCCCAGACTGGACCGGGCTGGGGCTGCCTTGAAGCGGCTCCTGCCCAATCTAGGGGGTCCAAACGCCTCCTGCCGGAGGCTCTACGCGGGGGTCGTGCGGTCCATGGCCCTTTACGGGGCACCGGTGTGGGCGCGTTCATTGAGGCTCCGACCAGCACGCCGTTTGAACGCGTCCCAAAGGGTCATGGCCATCCGGCTGGTCCGGGGATACCGCACGGTCTCCTGCGAGGCGGCGAGCCTCCTTGCCGGATTGCCGCCATGGGATCTGGAGGCAAAAGTCCTCGCGCACATTTGGGAGTGGCGCGAGGAGGCTAAACGCCGGGGCGTTACTCCGCTGCCGCGAGAAATCGCGGCACAGCAGACAGAGCTCCGGCGGGATCTCATGGCGGCATGGAGAGTGCGACTGTCGCAACCCAGCGCTGGGCATGCCACAATTGCGGCGGTAAGTCCCCTCTTTGAGGAGTGGCTTCAGAGGCGCCACGGCGTCCTCACCTTCCGCCTGACGCAGGTCCTCACCGGACATGGCTGTTTCGGGAGGTTCCTGTTTCGGATAAGGCGGGAGGAAACGCCCGGGTGTTGGCATTGTGTGGATCGACCGGAGGACACGGTGGAGCATACGGTGGAGGTCTGCCCGGCTTGGGTGGAGCACCGCCGTGTCCTCGTGGCGGCGATCGGCGGCGTCGATCTCTCGCGTCCGGCCCTGATTCAGGCCATAGTACGGAGCGAGAGAGAATGGGAAGCAGTCACCTCCTTCTGCGAAGCAGTAATGCTCGCGAAGGAGAAGGCGGAGCGCGTGAGGGAGAGGCAATCATTGCGCCCTCACGCCCCTAGTCGCCGCAGGAGGAGACACCGTGGGCGTCGGGAGTCCATAGCCGACTCCCGGCCACCGTAGGCGCGGGCCTGCGGACGGCGAGCAATGGGCAGCTCGCCGTCCGGTAAGGACCAGGCCCGGGTCGACGGCGCGTTGTGTTCCACGCGCGCCTCAAAGAGTTGTCAGCATAATTGACGGGGTCCGACAGGGCCGATGCCTGCCGGGGTCGCGGATTGTTCGAAAGAGTTACCGTGGCCCTGGCGCACAGGCAACTGAAGGAACACGGGTGGGTTTTAGTCAGTAAGAGTCTGACACGCCCTTCCGCTCCGCCCAGAGCGGGAGAGGTCATTTGATGATTTCCAACCCAAAAAAAAAAAAAAAGCGACCATGATTTGTCGGAAATTAAAATACAGAGTAAAAGAGTGAACGAAATGATCCGCAGTGCAAAAAACTCTGAGTGAAATCAAATAATTATCTTTAATTGTGTATCAAATAATTATTTAAATTAAATATAGGGAGCATAATGAGGGCGTAAAACTGTATTAATGTTTATATTTAAATAAATTAAAAGATACAATAACATGTATTTGGTTTTTATTATCTGTGACGAATGTGATCCTGCTTGGGTTGTTCACCGAAAACGATTTAGAACTTCGGCGATATTCTTCGGTTTTCAATAAGAAAAACAGCGTTTAAAAATTGATTCAAGTAGCATGATTATCTTGCTATTTATTTCAGCGTAAAGAAGCTGATTTACTAATAAAAATGTGATCTTGAGAAAAGATAATCCGGTTTTTCGTTCAGTGAGTTGAAGATCTCCGGTATTCTCGTCGCCGCCGCCTTAGGAAAGCCCTATCAAGGACATCTTGAATTTGTCTTCCGAGTCTATCTGTTTGATAAGTCGCGAATCGACAACTGCTGCAATCACATATGCTTCCATAATGATTTCCAAACCCAAAGTAACCAAACTTTCAAGAACTAGTACACCCTTTTAATCACGATTAAAAATAATCAGATTTAGTTCAAAATTTTAGATGAAAAACTTCAAATTCAGAATCGCAAAAATGTAATTTTCACTAAATTGAATAACTAAATGACATTACTACTGCCAAACTATATTGTAGACAAGCTGACCCGACAGACGTTGTCCTGTCTTAACTATGAATGTCATTATGTCGTTTAGTTTTAGTTTTGACTATTGACTAAAACTAAAACTATCGACTCATTTATCAACCGATCCATCTGTGTTAAACGATATTTGCAGCGCGCATCCAGTCAATCGCTGACAGTTATTTCAAACAACTGACAGTTATGTAAAATTTATATTGGCGTTAAGTTTTCTTAAATTTTGTAACGTTCCGATCAACTTCCTTATTTTTTTATTTCATAAGTTCCTTCTCCTGACAATAAAGAATACAACAAAAAAAATATGTGAAATCGGTCCAGCCGTTCACGCGTGATGGCGTGACCAAGGGAAATAGGGATCCATTTTTATATATATAGATAGGTATAGATAAGTTGTCACTTTAATCAATTTCAGAATGGAAAGCGTCGTATGACAGGAAAAAACTAAATACTGGTGATTTTTAGTTTAGTTTAGATAATTTTGTGACAAGAGAATCGGCACCTTTGTATTCCAAATAAATCGAGCTCCTAACTCTTTTGAGTCTGACTGAATAGGGTCTTACCTGAAATCTCACGTGTCTTTGGAACATGGCGGGTGCATTTGACCCTCGCTTGTATTCCACGCGAAAGGACATCGGACTCAGCACGCTATGTGACAATTCTGCTATCTGAAAGTTTAATAAACAACATAACATTCACGCCTGTATTCGCCTTCGGGTCAGGCAGAGGTGCACCTATAGTACACTCACGTTTCGATGATGATGATGAGAAAGTTAAAGTCCCATGTATTATGACGCGAGCCTATTGCCATCAACCGGGCACAAATCCAGCCTCTGGGCTGCTACTGAGAGATTACAGATGGGAAATCCCAATAACACTTTGTCCGACCCAGGAATCGAACCGAGGACTATGACTTGCGACTACTAGATGGATAAATAGGTATAGCATAAGCATAATCAGCCTATAATGTTCCTGCAGGGAGTCTGGACCACATGCCTCCTCTCTTCGAGAGGGAGTGGGCTGTAATCTACCACGCTGGAACGGTGCGGGTTGGTAGATGTCAGATGTTTTCGAATTTTTGGTTCTAGAATATGCCGGTTTCCACGCAATGTTTTCTTGCACCGGTTTGACAGCTGTGGTGATGAAATAATTTACACAAAGTACCTAAAGCGAAAAGTCAATGTCAAATCATTTATTTCAAAGGCACATAAAAGGCACTTCTGAATGTCAAAATTTACAAGAAAATAGAATTGATTCTAGTTGCCCCTTCCAAAACGTACATAGTTTCGTATGGAGACGAATGGGCAAGAAACTCCACCGTCTCAATGAATACAATACTTATTTTTAGGCATATGTATTATTAATGTTAAGCTGGAGTTGAAACTTGGATATGGAAAGGTCCATGATTTCTACATTTTAACATTTTCGTGAGATTTATAAACTTTAAATTGTAGCTGCATTCAAATGTTCTCTGAAAACTTACGAATAGCGAGTCTCAGTCTCTCTTAAGTTTAACTTTCAAGCAGTACTTGCTGACTAAGATAATAAATAAGCAAGCAAATCGCATTTTGGCTGTTGAAATTCTTCGAAAACCAACCAACTAAGTTGACATGAGATTCAATAACAGATTTTCAGAAACCAGTGGAAATACTTACACTCAAAAAAGCATGTATTAAGTCAGCCTTGACGGTCGCCAGAGGTTTACCCTTCACCAAAGCAGTGAAGGTTTCCTCCTTGTCAGCTGATAAGAGGAGGGACCCGAACCACGACCTCTTCGTCAGCTCCGGAGACGATTCGGGAGTTAAGTGGACCTCTTCTGACGATGCTGTGGGAGAGAAATATATCTGTGGTGTTTGTCTTTCTGTTTTTACATCACCCTTAATCAATTTTTTTTTTCTGTTGGTCTATTCTTTGTAAGTCTCCTGCTGCTACTGTGCTTACATGTAACTTTTCCGATTTGTAGCATTATTTGCCGTTAATTCAGCACAAATGATTCTAGACCCCCTAGCGTAGAAATTTTTAGTCGGCTACTTAGAAAAAAAATTTGCTGTTCCAGATTTTGACTACGCGGTCAAAATCTGGAACAACATTTTTTTTTTAAACAACTGATGATAAGTTTCAAGGCAGGGGGTTTCTGAATCATGTACTTAAACCATAATAGGTAACAGGTTGAGCGTTGATGTCCCTGCTACCCTATATACCAGACACCACACTTATGTTTTTAAATGACTTTATAACATTATTGTATGCATGAGGATGCTTTGAGGATTCTTTCCGCAAAAGACCATTTCAAACACTAATCTACATGGTCTTCACATGATCTGACCAAGATTAGGTCTGGACTTTAAAAGAGAATTGACCTATGAGTTTGATTGGTCTTTCTTCTCAGAATAGTCAGATAGGAAACGCCTACCTCATCTAGTTTAAAAAATATGATTGACGTGTAAAAGTGTTTGTACAAAACTACTTATAGAAATAAAATCATTTATCATTTACAAAACAGAATTGGATTGTTACCTATCGTCATGAAAGTTCTTTATAACTCTGTTATATATATTTATAACGAGATATTAAAGCCGATATTTTGGAGTATGGACATTCATATAGGGAACTTAAAACATATGTTAGGTACAGCACCCTAATTACGTAACACACTATCTGTCACAATCTGAATAATTTTGAAGCCTATTGCTAATCCATTGCTTCATATGTTCGACAAATTTGTCTGCTCAACAACGTAAATAACGCAATGAATGTTGATGAACTGTCAAAATGAAAGTCATTCCTACTGTTAGTGTGTTATGCAATTACCCCGCTGGTATGGGTTGCCAACTAGCAGGTGGCCTACTTAGTGGTAAGTAGTCGCTGCTGCTTAAACACTTGCAGTCTATAAAAAGGTCATCCATAAAAAACTTTTTTACAAAAAAACAACCGACTTCCAAAAAAAACACTAAAAGACGTGAAAAATAACTTTCATTTCGGAAGTCGGTGGCCAAACACGAAAATACAAAACCAAAGGCACCGACTTCCGAAATGAAAGTTATTTTTCACGTCTTTTAGTGTTTTTTTTTGGAAGTCGGTTGTTTTTTTTGTAAAAAAGTTTTTATTTTTCACTTTTTAGTTGCGGTACCTACCCCACACAAATTCGTATACCACTACTTGGTGTGTAAATAACAGTGACAGGAAATTATTAACACATCATCCATATAAACTAAGTGGAAAAAATCTGCAGTATTAAGGATAACTCAAAAAGTACTGGTCAGACCTTGATCAAATTTAAATGGGACCACATGTGAAGCACCACCTATCAAATAAAAAAAGAATCATCCAAATCGGTTCACCCAGAAAAAAGTTATGAGCTAACACACATAAAAATAAATAAAAAACATACAGACAAATTGAGAACCTCCTCCTTTTTGTGAAGTCGGTTAAAAAAAGTAAAATCTCATGAATCTCAGTATTCCGGTATAGTATTTTTATCTCACGGAGGCACGCGCGCTTTACTTGTGTTCACTAAGTGTACAAACACGCTGTGAATGTGTGTGTAAAGCGCAGGAACTCTCGGTATCATCCGAGACAATGGAAAAATCGAAGTGTGTGTGTGTGCGAGTGTGTGTGTTATGTGCTGACGCTACTCGTCTCCACGCACACATCCACAGCGAGTTTATACACTTTGTTACCACAAGTAAAGCGCGTGTCTCTTCGTGAGATAAAAATACTGTAATAATGGATGGTGGAAGTATTTTTCTGATTGAGCTCCTTCACAAAAAGCTCTTACTTCTACTGAGTATGGTAACTATAATGATCAGATGAAGCTTATAAAAGTTATACGTACTCTGCATTTTCCTCCTGTGGAAGCGCGGCGAACCGAGGAAGGAGTTCTTGATGGTCGCCAGACGCACGCGCCACGGCGCAGCCGCGCCGCCGCCGCACGGCCCGCCCGGGCACGCCGCGCCCGGGGCCACGCCTGCGAACAGAACACAACCTTATAAGTAAAGGGTTTCTCAACAAGGACCTTGTTTTTTAAAATAAAGAAATTAGATGAAAATAATTCAAATTTTAATGTATTAGAAAGGGTAAGGTTTGGCAATTATCAATGAAAAATTATATCGGACAAATGTCCACCACGACCGCACTCACAGATGGCGATTCTTTCATTAAAATGTTCAATCACATTTTGGCAAAATGGCGGGTCTATTTCGCTAATCGCGTCACGGATTTTGAGTTTTAAGGCTGCAATCGATTGGAGCGGCTCCGTATAGATCATAGCCCCACAAAAAAGTATCCAGTGGTGTTAATTGCTACTCGAATCGATTGCAGTCTTAAAACTCAAAATCCGTCACGCGATTAACGAAATAGGCCTTTTATCAAAAAGTTATAAAAATTTTGATGAAAGTAGCGACATCTGTGAGCGTGGTCGTGGTGAACATTTGTCCGATATAATAATTGCCAAACCTTACTCTTTCAAATACAATAAAAAATTGAATAATTTTCATCTAAATTCTTTGTTTCATTTTGTTTATAAAAACAAAGTTCTCGTTGAAAAACCCTTTATAAGTAAATCAGTGAAAGAACAGAGGAATCTTCCTGACTAGACCCAGTTTATTGATGCTTAGTATACCAGCCCGTATTGTCCCACTGCAGACCTGGATGCGATTGCATAAGCGAGTATTTCCTGGGCCCCTGATTTATGATAGTAGATATTAAAGTAAGGATCTTAGGGCCCGTTTAAACGTACCACAACCACACCAAATCGCGGTGATAAAATGTGGGCAAGCAGTGACTACGTGTGAATATCGTCGCTGCAACTTCATACAGACCGACCAGAGTTACGTGAGAAGAATTTAAGGTGGAGGCGCCAGGGTAGCCCGCGAAATTCAATTTTTCTTACGTTTTTTGCAATTTGCAGGTCACTGTCAGGTTGCATTTTGATAAAAATATTATTCGCGACCGTAACCAATATGGTTTTACAGAACTATAATCATTAGAATCAACAATACAACTTCTTAAGTTAGAATTGCCCACAAATGTCATGATTTCATGAAATAGTCATTCAATAGGGTAATATGAACGTATAAGAGATGTATTGCTGATTCTAATGATTATAATTCTGTAAAGCCATTTTGTTACGGTCGCGAATCATATTTTAATCAAAATACAAGCTGACAGTGACCTGTAAATTGCAAAAAACGTAAGAAAAATTGAATTTCGCGGGCTACCCTGTGAAGATTCCGACTTAAAATTCCAGAATTGGTTTCATTAACTCTTTTTGGGCTGAATGTGGCACCAATCGTAATATTTTATTACACTGACCAATCTTACAACAAATCCGTACAATTACAGTATAGAGGTATGAAGGAACAGGATGTAAAGTTCACTCATACTCTATGGAAAACGGAGGATCCTCCGACCAGACGGGTGTTGTGTCTGGTGGGCAACTACCCGACGGTTGATGCCGGGACGTTGTATATATGCTAGTCGCGCGGTAAACTCTGATTGCGCGATGCAGGATTTGCGTGACGTCAGTATGACGTGTAGTTCGCATGTGGCGATTTTGATACCGCTACAACAGGTTAATAGAATTCATACTTATTTGAAATTAGCTTATACCCGCGGCGTCGCCCGCGTGGATGTCGAAAAATATCCCTCGGAAACGTAACGGTTTTCATATGACTCTATTGGTTTACGCGACGCACGCCAGAAAAGCTTCCAGTCGGCATGATTTTTTCCGACATCTAATTGGCTGAATTGGCTGAAACATGACGATGATTGTTTCATTAATCATCGTCATATTTCAGCAAATTTACACAAAACCTTAATGAATTATACACCTAAACCTTCCTCATAAATCACTCCGTCTATAACTGAAAACCGTATGAAAATCCGTTCGGTAATTT
Organism: Griposia aprilina; assembly: GCA_916610205.1. Classification (NCBI taxonomy): domain Eukaryota; kingdom Metazoa; phylum Arthropoda; class Insecta; order Lepidoptera; family Noctuidae; genus Griposia; species Griposia aprilina. The sequence goes on along the minus strand of OU744310.1, from coordinate 9,917,498 downwards.
TGGAGTTTTTTTTATTTTTTTTTATTTTAGATGGGTTTGCTCTTGACTCTAGTCTAGGTCAGAGATGACAGAGACAAAGTCGACGATGGAGTGAGCTTATCCAGCTTACTTATCGCGTTGGGACCGACAGAAGCGGCTGGGGACTATGTTTTGTAATTTAAAGTAATATGTAGTGATATATTTTGTTTACCTAAAAGACTGAAGATAATTTACTTACTTTGAATAGTACCTAGGTTGGGGAACAGTGAAGGCTGCGCAGGCGACTGATTAGCACTCGTTGGACCCGGTAGAGATGATCTTTCTCTCACTGTGGAAATAATAATTGATTTATTTTTTTACTATAAAACGCCTTTTTCCAGACTAGAAAATTTGGCCAAATGAAAGAATATGTAGTGTAATTCTGAAAAGATTACTCGGATCCTCACTCAAGCGAGCGCACACAATTCGAAAGCGAACTCATTAATTTTTAAATTTAAATCATCGCGGATTCACTACGAGACACCGTTCGAATTTCAAAGTGATGTTTAGAGAATAAGATTACTATTGAAATACTAAATCATTTGTGCAAAATAGAAAGGTGATATAAGGTGAAAATAAAAATAAATAAATTGTTTAATAAAGCAGTGATGACAATAGAACATGGCTCTCTCTACCGTGCACATACCTCGATGCGATTGCGAAGGACTGTGCGGTCGCACTGCCACGGACGAGCCCATTATCGGTGATTCATTTATTATAATCACCGCTTCACCAGGCTCACCACCTGTGGTGATGGTTATTTATTAAGGACCACCATAAAAAAGGGTGAAGTTTATCGGAACGAATTTGAACGAACGAAGGCTTGCGGTAGGAGTTGACTAATAGAAATCCTCACATTAGGAAAAAGCGTTATGCCACCTCCATGCGACTTCCTCTCTCTATCTCTCTTTCTATGATATACGAGTGTATGTGCGTGCGAGTATCGCGTGAGGAACTTCCTTCCTGGCAGAGTCCCCCGACCGCACACTTTTTTTTTTCATTTGAACCAATCTCTAAGATTTTACTAGTGTAGCGTGATCTTAACGTATGTGTGCGGGCGCTCCCTTCAGTGAGGCAACGCGACGGGAGACGACACCCCCGCGCGCGCCCTCGCGCCCCCGCCAACGGCCAGTGGACTAACGGACGCGAGTGCATACGCCACGCTCGTGAAAGCTGGTGATAGTTTTAAATTGTTTTCTCCATTACCTGTTTGTGACTTGTACACTGTGTTTTGATTATAATAATACACCTTTTCGCTGTAAACTTGCGTCAGAACTCATTTAATTGACCCGACATACACCTTGAAGAGAACTATACCATACACTAGATAATATTTTTAGTCTGTGACTATTAAGTTTTTATTATTCGCCGGTTATTGCTCGCCTCCTAATATGAGCGACTATTTTATGAGGCAAGCCTATTGGTAGTAACCGGGCACAAATATATCCAGAGGCATTTTTAAGGAAAAAACGTTAGGTTTAGTAGGGACCTCATGCTCAACAGTACTTAAATCATGCTCTCTGAACATTGGACTGTGACCTATAAACAAGGCGTATGTTATTTTCTTGGAGATCAGTACCCTAATTGCGTATCACATTGATTCTCTTGTCACAACAAATGACTCTAATTTAGACAAAAAATCACCAAAATGTAGTTTATTCCTGTTAAACGACGATTTCCCATTCTGAAATAGACTAAAGTGGCACAACTTAACTATATTTTAGTTTGACAGCATTAAGATGGCACTGAGTTATAAATTTAGTGAAAATGGCAATTTGCTATTCTGAATTTGGAGTTTTTCACCTAAAATTTTGATTGTCTAACTAAATCTGCCTATTTTTAATCGCGACTAAAAAGGTGTGGAATAAAATTAGTTGTCGTGAAATAAAATTTTGAACATGAAATAAAAACAGTACTGTATCTTTTTTTTCTTTTATTTAGCTTATAGGGTATCTCGAAAATAGTGTGTCCTATCGCAAAAATAATGAAAATATCGATGCTCTTTATAAAACTCATAAACCCAGAACACTCAACATGTAGGTAATAATTAATAATTTCTCATATTTTCCACACAAAAACTGAAAAAATCCATATAAAACACGTCGATGCTACAGCCCTGTGCGGCTGCGCCTCTAAACAAAATACACGGGGTAGGGCAAACAAGTACGCACGAAGACTTATCAAGCTATACATTTCGACTATAAGCTGACTTCTCATTGTACGAAAAGCCAAAGGCCAGCTAAAACTGAAAATGTACAACTTGAAATGTCGCTGTGTCTACCACGTGGAGTCACGATTGTCAAATTAATTTTAGTTGTGTCAAAATTATTTTGATATTTAGAGATTTTTATTTTGCAGAATGGCTTAAGATACTCATAGGCAAAAGTAAAAAAAAAAAAAGTAGTTTAGTTAGTTTAGTTCGGTGTACAAGAGAATCGGCACCACTATCAATCACTATCTGAATCATTTTGAGGCCTATTGCAAATCCATAAATCCATTGCTTCATAAGTTCGAAAAATTTGTCTGCTCACGAACGTAAATAACGCAATGAAGGTTGTTGAACCGTCAAAATGAAAACTATTCCTACTGTTAGTGTGATACGCAATTCCCCCCAGATTTGTATCATTCACATATTATTTAATTAAAACTGTACTCATTTGGATAATTTTCTAAAAGAAACTTACATATATTTAGACTTATTGTAGGTCCTGTGGAGTTTGCTCTCTGGTGATGATGCTCCCGAACTGATGGAGATGCTGAAATTGAATTAATTTATTTGTATAAAAAATAATACTCAAAAAAAACCGGCCAAGTGCATGTCGGATCACGCACAACAAAGGGTTCCGTAGTTGTGATGAATTTATCCCAAGAACAAACTTAACATTGTAGTTGATAAACATGTTCTCCCATACGTTCCAACTGCAAATGTAAATTGGTCGACTATTACTCGTAAACTTGTAAAGCCTACTTAGCTGTGATGGTTGTCCTTTTAATTTCGTTATACTACTTCCGTGATTTTTTTTCTCATATCCAAAACCAACCATTTAGCTGACAGGGGGGGACACTTGACACTAACAAAAATTTGCAATTTAAAGCACAAACGGATCCCTGAATCGATAAATGGCTCTCACAGACCCGTAATATTTTTGAATGGCCTATCCGACAGATGAGAAAAAAAACCCAATTTACGTGTACAGGAGCTAACGTAAAAACAAAATAATCATGATTTTATTTCACCACTTTGTCGGCGTGATTAAAGCCGGTCGTCCACCGCCAACTAAACTAAGTTAGTTCAGCTTATCTCGCATAGTTGAGCCAGTTTTTCATACATGTACGTCCACCGCAAACTATGCCAGCTTAGCTACGTAAAAACGCTACTTGTTTTCCAGGAGTGAATGTGTTTACTTATCCAGTATCTGTGTTTGCGTTTTTTCTTTATGTAATGAGCAATAATCAATCTTCTTTTCCTATGACGATTGTTATCCTCATCTGAAAACTCGTTATGACGAGTGTTATATGAGCTATGGCTCGTCTCTTCTTCCATCACGTCTGATTAACTCAACGTTCTAGCACAAACTGACCATCAATTACTTAGTTTTAGCTTATTTTTCATTAGGTATTTCCCAATTTAGATTAGTTTAGTTCACTGAGCTTAGTTCTTAATTAGTTTAGCTGGCGGTGGACGTTCCGCTTAAGAGTCTCTGAGCTAAGCTGCGGACGGATAGACGGACTTGGCGCAACTATAGGGGTTCCTTGTTGACTACAGAACCCTAAAAATGGGTTTGCAACTCATTTAGGCCCACTTACACCACAATCACTAAATACATAACACACACAATCACGCCTGTATCCCCCGAAAGGTTAGGCAGAGGTGTACCTAATAGTACACCCACATTTCGCCAGTTACGTTCACGTGAATCCTCAGCTGTAACCGTACAAATGCAACATTTCTATGGTTTTTAGCAAATTGCACTCTGTTTTACGTCGTATGTTGATCAAAATGCGATTCGCGACTGTAGGAATGATATACGAGTATCTGAATAATAATCATATCAATAGTCAAACTTTGGAAATTTGTTCCACCTAAGAATTTTTTTGATCAACATATAATGATAATAATATTTATTGAATAAAAACATTTACAAAAAGTTTACATTTAGTCAACTGTAGTAATATTTTCCATACAATATTGTAGTGCCTAAAAATAAACTAAAACTAAAATTTTATCACAGATGCAAATAATGATGATTCGAAATTACAATATATAGGAGGGACACGCCCGATCTAGGTTAATTCAAACCTGTGTTTCAGGCCAACACTTTACATTTCAATAATTGGGACAGTAAAATTTAAGTTGAACTGATAAAAATAATCTAATAACAACTATAAGAAAAAGCATATTGGTACATTAATTCCTAAAACTAAGCCTACGTAAATATACAAAAGTAAATACGAGGGAATATATTAACATCATGCCAAAATTTCTAAAAGTTTTTCTGTGTCTGTGTAATTGAGTATCGCTAAATATTCTGATAACATTTTACTACATTTTATATAACTTACACTATAGAAGCTTAGTAACTTGTTGAGCCTATTATACAGAAAAGGTCGGTAAATCGATTAGCAAAAGCATGTGTAGTTTGTGACTTTATGCAAACCAAGTCCTTCCTTCTCCTGTCGGTAGGTACTGGGGCAAAAGGAAGTGCAGTGACATATGACGTCAAACAGAGCTGCAATTTGCAAAAAACCAAAGACAATTTGAATTTGGCGGGCCACAGCTAAGGATCCTCCTTAGAACCTGCTGTTATAGGTTGATTGAATTTTTTATTATCAGCCAATTCCAGCACTTGACTTGCGTTTAATTTTGACGCGTAGATCAGTTTTGATCCAGAAACCGGGCGTTAGTCAAGGTATATTTATAAGGGCGACCCCGGTTTTAATAAATAACAAAAGTTTATGAATAAAAAAGTCCATATATTCAAAGCGCACTGACTCCATTCATACCCATCCATCTTGAATTAATTCAATATCTCTTCTAGTTCTAGTAAATCGAGATTCATGTTCATGCTTAACCACTTCACAGTTTGTTAATTTCCTAAACACGGTAGGAAAAAATGACAACCAAATTCAAAGATTTGCGTTGAGTTTAACAACAGATTAATACAGAACACTATGTACTCGTATCTGTCTGTTGTTCCATGTTTGAATATCAGTTACATAAATTTCTGAGGGGACGGCGCGTACGCAGTCCCCACTATCAAATATTACGCATCCGAGTTATCCACATTAGGGATAATCGCAGGGGTCAACCCAACCGCAGTGCAATGGGAAGGCCTCGCCCTGGGGGAACCGCCTTATTGATCACGGTATCCCCTATGCCAGGTAAGTATGATTTAACTACAAAAACACGCGAAGGTGATTCAACGGCTGAGAATCTTGACACCGCGACTCAGAATCGTGACGTAAATGTACAGCGCCATCTCGTTTGAAATTTGAAACTAATTCACGCGATAACTAGCGTTGAAAATAACATGTAAAATACATGTATCTTTCACATGCCCCTGTATTTTTCAATTATATACAGAAACCTTCCGCAAGATTTTTTCCCTTTGATTATTAAATATGAAAAATACACAGTATTATTTATACGTGTATGGTTGTATTTTTCAGCCGAACGTGTTTTTTTTTTTTTTTCGGAAAATACATTTATTATAAAGGAAAGATACAAAGTTTCGAAAAAACAAAATGTATCTTTCGCAATTTTCAACGCTAGCGATAACCGTGATAACCGTGCATAGAATGCTTTTCCGCGTTTGAATTACATTGACGGAAACGTTGCCGCAGTCCATTCACAGATAAGTTACTTCTGATTTTGCATCACTGCCAATAACACAATGATCTTTAATCTCATGACGATAAGGTTACTGTTGGTTTGCTGCAACTGTCAAGTCTGTAAAAATCACAGTGATCTTTATTGTCGTCGTAATAAGGTTGCTGTTGGGTTGCTGCTGTCAGAAGTAAAATAACTGTGAAAGGAATTAATTATATTGGATAAATAAAATGGCGGCGTTAGTTCTGATGTTTGCCACGTGCCAAATGATCCTTGTCAGAAAACACACAATAAAAACAATGAAAAAAATTTTGTTGTGGGTTATTACGTACATTTTTACAAAACGTCTACTTATCATTTCGATATTGATAGGTATCATAATAACAAATTCCAATAAAATACACTGTAAAAGAACTTGTAAGTGAAATTGTATCGGAAAAATAAGATTTTTGCTACGCGCCAAAAGATTCTTGTACAGAATAGTACACAACTTAGACAATAGAAAATGTTTTGATGTGGGTTAGTACGCACGTCTACATTATCAAGCTATACATTTCTAGTATAAGCTGACTTCTCATTGTACGAAAAGATTATACAATGCGAAGTCAGCTAAACACTTATACTTACTACTACGGTACGGTACGGTACGGTACTTAAGTAACTTGGGACTTAAACATAACTGGCGAAATGTGGGTGTGCTATAGGTACACCTCTGCCTAACCCTTCGGGGAATACAGGCGTGATGTTATGTTATATGTAAGTCAGCTAAAACTGAAAATGTATAGCTTGATATAATTATGTAGCCGTGTGTAAGTAAGTATAGTTTTACATATCTCCTATGATCATTTTGATATTATTAGGTATTCTATTTTTTTATTGATAAATACATACCCAACGGTGATCCAGGAGTTGCGGGTGTACCTCCTAAAGACGACACCCGATGTGGAGTGTGACCAGCTGTATGAAAGATAAAAAGTATAAATTATTTATTCATATTCATTGTTTATAAAAAAATATGTTACAAAAAAAGGCTTAAATAACTAGTTACAAATTATGGACCCTGTTAGGGCACAGTAAGTTATAATCTACCGGTACTTACTTAATAATATATATTGTTAAATTAATTTGAATACTTAGATTTTTTTATTAGTAATAATGGTTTCTATTTGTTTTTTTTATATTTAATTTTGCCTAGTTTTTGGACACTCGCTTGCAAAAAATCGAACCTCCTCGTGCTCTCTATTTTAGTAACGTAACTCAAAAATATTAAATTATTTTATTACACTTTAGCAAACTCTAGATCGGCGATTGCAAAGAGGTTGTGTGGCCTGGTGACGATGCCTTGTCAATGATTCTAATTGTTTTACATAGTATGTATATGTATATTTCAATATAAGTTAAATAGCTAATAAGGTACGATGGGGTCATATCCGTGTCGATAAAAAACCCCTTTTGATCATGGTCTAAAAAAACAAGGTCTGGCATTCCGGGAGTGACACATGCTTACGTCACTATCCAGTTGCCACTTTATTGCAACAAAACACGAATTATGGAAACAATTTCAGCCACCATTCTGTTAAAAAATATATATAAACCATATAAATTGTCGTTTCATTTTTCTAATCAAACGAAACAATTCAATTTTAACAATACCAACGTAATTGTTAGTTAAAACCTCTTTGTTTTATCGGATTCGCACAGGTAATAAAGGCGATTGGAGAGTTATTATTACACACTACTGGTAACACAGCGGTGATGACGTAGGCTTGTGTCACCTCCGTGACAGGAATGTTATACCTGGCGAAGTATATTATTATACCATGCTTTTGATATCAAAGAATTAAATAAACTCACTTGGAGGGCTGGCGGGTAGTTGTGGGGAGCTCCGGCCCTCGCCTCGACGCCCCGAGGCAGACCTGCTGCGACCAAACCTGTGCTCAAACCTCGGATATTACACACACTACTACCTAGCATCTACTGTAGGTACCAACAACTGATATGATGATGATAGTAGCCCTAATTATGACAAAATGGACCAACCCGTTTTCGAAGTAACTAGACAACAACAAGAAGAATGAGCCGAATTAGCACAGAGGCTTGCTTTGTAACTGGGTCCAAATGATCTTTATTAAGTTTGTGGTTTACTTGTAACACACGGCTACAAATCCAGCTATACACTTCCAGTATAAGCTGATCTCGCATTGTATAGGATTTCCGTGCAATGAGAGGTCAGCTTATACTGGAAAGGTATAGCTTGATATGTAGCCGTGTGTACACAACGTATTGCCAGAAATGGAAGAAACAGGTAGGTATATGTATAGTACAGTCTTTTCACAGTTATTTTTTCTCTGGTAGCAACATTATAGCAACGAAAATGAAGGCCATTGTGATGCAAAATCACAGGTAAAATACATTAGGAGGACTGTAAGTCTTTGAGAATTACATAACACATGAAATAAAAGTGAAGGAGGATACAAGCGAGTAGGAATTTACTTCATCGCTGCATTTATTTATCGCATCGCTGCGTTTTGGCTCTGCTTACCCATTTCTGCCTTTAATGAAAGCTGGAAGGGGGAATCGAATCGGCGACCACGTTACATTCGATTCGATTTCAAACCCCGCATGCTTCGTGTCAGAGCTAAAATGTGCCTTTCTCATATAAACTCATGACAAAGAAAGGTTTTTATCGTGTCTACAAAGTTTGTAGAGTAGTACATTTTAAAGTGTTACCTATTTATTTTTACCAACTTGTTGTCATACAAAGAAAAATAAACAAAAATTCTAATGGGAACTTGGCGGTACACTACCGTGCACCCAAATTATAATGTCAATAAACAGTAATTATTTATATGTGTCTAAGCCTGACTGCTTACCCTCATAACCAATAACATGAAGGAATGAATTTGTACTTCGTACCTATACTGTGATCTTCGAGGCGTTATGGGTGAGCCCTCGCTGATTTGACCAAAGTGCGCCGACTGCCCGTTTACCTGAAATAATCATCCTGAGTTAATCATCTCTATGACGATAAAGATATATTTATTATGCAAAACATATGTGAACAGTACAGTGGGGGAATTGCGTAACACACTAAAAGTAGGAATAGCTTTCATTTGGCAGTTCAAGAAAGAAAATAAAGAAAGAAAAATAGGTTTATTTGTCACAGAAACACATGCACACAAAAAAGATAAATTTTAGCTCTGGTAACAATGTAAAATAAAAACAAACAAAATAGATCTATAATCACGAGCACAAAACAGAAATAGTCGACAGCTGCACGTCATGACTGTGACAAGAAGGCTTCCACTCAGCATGATGCTGTGCTATGGGGGACCCACAGCACAGCGCTGATTTTCAGTGGTTACCCAAAAACGACGTACGGAAACCAAGTCAGGTTTAATGATTGGTACTTTACGTACTTAACAAAATAAAATAAAACAAACAGTAAGCACTAAGAATACAAAGCAACCACATGAACAACCAATTATAAGAATAAATAGATATTAATAAATAACAGAAAACATTTATTAATTTATATGCATTGCCGTGCGTTCTTAAACAACTTGTGTGTGGTGGTACCACACACAAGAATATCCAGTGTTTTGTCTCGCTCCTATCCCCTTACCTCCGCGTCAACAACATTCATTGCATTAGTGACGTTGTTGAGCAGACAAATTTTTCGAACGTATGAAGCAATGGTTTAGCTTCAAAATGTTTCAGATTGTGCTAGATAGTATGTTACACAATTAGGGTGCTGGTCTTTTACAAAATTACAATTCGTGCTTCCAGAAAAACTTCAAAGAATATCATTAAGAGTGCATGCAGGGCCACATTTGCCCGGCCAAAACGAACAATGGCCAATGGTGCCGATTCTCTTGTCACAAAATTCTCTAAACTAGACAAAAATGTCTAAAATCTAGTTTACTCCTGTCAAAAGACGATTTCTTATTCTGAAATTGACTAAAGTGACACAACTTAACTATAATTTTAGTTTGACAGCACTAAGATGGCACTGAGTTATTAGTTCAGTGAAAATGGCAATTTTGCTATTCTGAATTTGGCGTTTTTCACTTAAAATTTTGGTTGTCTAACTATGGCTATTTTTAAAAGCGATTAAAAAGGTGTGGAATAAAATTAGTTGTCTTGAACTAAAACTCACCACAACACCTCGACTTCAGGTGCAAAAACAGTACTGTATTTTTTTTTTTTTCTTATGTCTCGAAAACGGTGTGTCCCATCGCAAAAATAATGAAAATTTCGACCCCCTCTATGAGACCCTTAAACCCCTAAAACTCTACATGTAGGTAATATATTTTTCATATTTTCCATACAAAAAGTGAAAAATTCCATAAAAAACACGTCGAGGCTGCCCCCCAAGCGCGCCTCCGACTCGTAAAAAAATTCACGGGGTAGGGCTAACAAGTACCACTTGGAGTCGCGATTGTCAAAATAGATTTTAGTTGCGTCAAAATTATTATTTTAATTTAGAAATATTTTTTTGCAGAATAGCTTTAAGATTCTCATAGCCAAAAGTAAGGAATTTTAGTGATAGTTTAGTTCGTTTAGTACGGTGTACAAGAGAATCGGCACCAATATTCTAATATGCTTGGACGTAACATGCACGGACTAAAAAATTCTAATAAAACGTAACTTGATGATACATAGTCAAGTCATGTCTTATCATTTGCTTATTCGTTGATAACTAAGTAACTACGGCATTAAATATTTTTTTAAAGTACGGAGATTAAAGTACTTTTTTGTGCGAGCAAGCAACTAAAGCTCCCCAACAAAAAAAATAAGAGGCATGCCATATAGTTAAAGTCAGTAGAAGTGTTTACAGACTCCTCCCTAGAACATCAATAAACTTTTCCATACCAATGTCCTTACCCGGCAGGTGTCGAGCCTCTTGCGCGGTGCGTCGGGCGGCGCGGCGGGCGCGGCGGGGCGCGGCTCGTCGTCGCGCGCCGGCCTCCGCCGCTTGCGCTCCAAGAGCAGGAAGTAGATCACTTTCTCTGTGTTGTGGCTGTGGAAGAAAACTTATATGATGAGGCCGAGAATTAGCAATGTCTGTGAACGTTAAAAGTAACAAAAGAACGGCCACCATTCACTAGTTCCTTGTACTTAAACTTGAAGGAAGAAGTGGTATTTCAAAAAAAAGTCCATAGGGACAATAATTAGACAATTGATTAAAAAAAAGCTCTGTAGGTATTTGTGTGTATCGTGCTAAGTATTCCAAATACATTAATTAATTAGCATAACCAAAATCAAACCATTTATTGATGTGCTAGATATTACTACCTCATTCTAAGCCTTTATCAGTCACGGTCAGAAATAAAGGCTTCCACATTCGCACGCCACTGATCTCGAATTTCGACCACACTCATCCGTCTATTACCAGCAACTCTACATTCTACATCAAATTAACAAAAATATACACAACGTAAAACTTACTGTGGACTCAATAACTCCTGTATAAGCTTCTCCCTCTGCTTAAAGCAGCCCAGACTACAGATAGCCTGCAGCACATCCGGGTCTATAGCCTCAGCAGACGGCAGCACCCTGGTCTGGACCACCTCCATCATTGGCAGCTCCTGCTCCAACTCTCCACGGCCTCCGGCTGTCACCCATGGGTGTCGGGTGATTTCTGCCAACTGGGGATGAGAAAATTGTTTAATTTTGGTTATAGTTGGTAATTTGACGTTAAGTTGCATCAAATCATTAATCTGCCGCTATGTTTTGAACTTAAGTGGCAAATTCTTAGACATTTGACTGGTCTCTTTTTCAAATTTGGTAGATACATGATCCCGCCATACGAGGTAAATAATTACAGTTTATAGAGTGTAAGCTAGTAAGAATGGTTCAACAAAATCCTTTCCTTTTCAAATAAAATGTATGAAATAAATTACAAAGTCAGAATTGGTCCCAAACGTACTCAAAAGTTGTTCATATTCAAGCATACTTCAAAAGACACCAGACCTACTTCAAAATATTAGATAAACTACAAACTCATTTTTTGTTTTTTTCTTACCGACATCCGTTTCTCAGGGTTGACTTCTATCATCCCTCGCAGAAGCTGTTGGCAGTCAGGAGGAACGAAATGTGGTACATGGAATACACCACGCTTTACCTGAAAACATTTTTTTTAAAGAACATGAGTATGTAATGTTGTACCAAACTTGGCTGAAGCACTACCGTGCACATTTCATTTAAATTCTTGAAGTTCTTTTTTGTTTATTTATTAAAAATATAGATATTTTTTATCTATAAATACATATAATAAAATAGTAACGAAGGAATTTTGGTCCGTTTGTTTGTCTGTATGTATTTGTCATATTGGCGCAAAAACGTCTGAACGGTTTTGGATGGCACAGATAGTTTATAACCAGGTTTAACACATAGGGTACTTTTAATCCCGGTAGTACGTTCCCGTGGGATAATTTCCGACATCTACGCGGGCGAAGCCGCGGGTAATAGCTAGTAAAATAATAAATAAATGGCGGGCAGATGAATACTTAGAAAAAAACTTTAAACGTATGTAAGCAAGTTTAATTTCACGTACTACTAAATGGTGAAAATGGCTGGCAGTGTTCAGATAACCCGTACCGACCACTCACAGGACCCGCACACGCGTTGTGCCCGCCTTACACCCGAGCTCAGCACGCGCAAAATCAGCGCATGCATCGCGCACGCCTCGCATCCGCTTATACTACTAGCACATGTGCTACTAGTGATTGGACTACTTCGTACAGTCTATACGTCACTAGCCGAAGCGCGGGCGCAAGGCGTATGTGGGGTGGGGGTAGCGCGTATGCCGAATGAGCGCGGGGTTAGCATGTCAGTATGAATCGGGCGCGTGGCGTGTGCGGTTGGACTTCGATAAATGTAATTTGAAATCTATTTTTGTGTCTTAAGAACACAACAAACAACTTTCAAAGCGAGTTAGAAGCGGGTGCTGATGCGCGTGGCTTGCGTATAGCGGGTGCGTGTCGTCTGAACGAGCTCTAGGTGGGATGCACTAAAGTAGCCCGCGAAATTAAAATTTTCATACGTTTTATGCAATTTTCAGGTCAGTGTCAAGTTGTACGTTGATGAAAATAATATGATTGGCGACCGTAACCAATATGGCTATATAGAATTATAATCATTAGTATCAGGAATACAACTCCTTAAGATAGAATTGCCCTCAAATGTCATGACTTCATGAAATGGTCATTCAATAGGGTAATATGAACCTAAAACGTTGTATTGATGATTTTTATGTTTATAATTCTATAAATAAATATTTCATACGGCCGCGAATCATATTTAGATCAACATACAACCCATTAGTGACCTGCAAATAGCAAAAACGTAAGAAAATTTGAATTTCGCGGGCTACCCCAATGCTTTCGCCTTAAATTGTTATGAGATACAGTGCGTCAGGGATCTTTTGGCTCTCGAATGACGTTGACAGGTAGGCGCTGTGTGAACATTAATCTAATTTGTGAAATGTATTGAAAAAACAAGATGGCGGCCATAGTTCCGATTTTGGCCACGCATCAAAAGCTCCTTGTACAGCTTTACTTCCAGGATTTTAGCGTAAACACATAGAAATAAATTATTATTAAATACCTTTTCAAGTAATTGACGTAAATTATCATCGTCGAAGGGTAACGCACCGACCAGCAATGCGTATAGGATAACCCCGCACGACCAAACATCGGCGCGCCGACCGTCATATTTTTCACCCTGAAAGAAAAAAAGAATTTTCATAATTTCAATTTGTAATTTAAAATTATTCAAATTATTGAACCTTTAAGAGCTGTTTATTACATTATATTTCAAGGTAAAGAAAAACCATTTTTTTCCAATTTGACAAAAAGCGTGAAGCTAAATAACAAGATAACGGATCGAAACCCACAGTCACATCCACATCCGAACGAATTTCTTTTTGTTATGTATTTGTTAGTCTGTGGAATAGGTAAAGGAGACGTTTCATTTTTGTATATGACTCCGGCCATAACATGTACGTTTTAGAAAAACTGGGTAACGAACCCCTGTATACAATAAATAATGGTTTTTTTTTTCATAATAACTAATATTTTAAAAGCATTAAATAAAACTGATTTTTTTTGACGTTTGTCATCAAAATTAACGACCATCGACAGCCAGCCATGACAGGTTGCAGAGATGACGGATGACGTTTACATACATAACCTATAATATGTAAAAATAAAACTGTGCTGTGACTTTTGTTAAATAAATAATTAAGTTACGGTACTCTATTATGATTTAATTAGGACATTTAAGCAAAAGTGGGTCCACCAAATCAAATATTTTGAACCATTTCTGGGTTTCAGCTCATCTTGTTATAGGTTATAAAAGTGTTATCAATAGCCATTCAATAGTAATACAAATGACGTTTGAATTTTTCGCCCAGAAATACCTACAAATCCACAAAAGTAGAATATATTTTTTTAACGATGAAATTAATCGTCACACTTTCTTAAAATTAGTCAAAAAAGTTGGCTAAGATAGCTATCTTATTATTTTATCTTATTAGCATAGAATTTGAAAAACTATTATTTTTCGTGCCGAAGTAATCAGGGAAATATTCAAGAAAGAATATTTTTCCTCAATTCGTGGCCTTTTTTCGTCTTTTTTCACTACCGTACACTTTATGTCAGAAAATGAAACATCTCCTTTCTTGGCAATGGCGGTAATTAAGAACAACCACTTGCTCACTTCCTGATGTCGCGTCGCTACTATCGCATGCCCATGAATTTGGCAGCTAGCTTTCACTATTCATACATTTTTGTAAACAAGCGTCTTGTACTCATAATTAATTAATATGCCCCGTCGCGCAGCTGTTGACTGCAAAAATACGGGGATCCATGCTGCGAAAGATGTTAAAAGATGAAAACTTGGAGAAAGCTCTCAGTCGAGACTATGTGCTATCCTATTATTTTTATTTTTTGCCAAAAAAATAACAACCTTATAACAAATTTTACACTAGTACTTATTTCTATGAATTATTATGATTAGATACCCAATTAGTAACTCCATGCACAATAATAAATTCTGGTTGCTACGAAACCGATTCACCCTGACCCTCGTACTAGTTAAAAATGTATTACGGTGGGACAGTTTTCCTCGTTCTCATTTACAAACGATGCTCCTAAGAAAACTAAGTCTGTTTTAATTACCACGGCACTTATGGTATAATATTAACTTGTGTGTGTATTTTTAATATCATATTAGATCAGTGCTAGAATTAACATTGATTTTTTTCAGTCAGTCATCTCTTAAAAGTGCTACACTCCAAGTAGCATAGGTACATATTTGTCTAGGTTTCGTTTAATTTGTGATCGACAGTTCGACACAAAAGTAAACTTAAACAAAACAATGGCGGTTTGTAGAGGACAACAGTGCTGCCATCTATGACGAGCTTTCAGTTTATAATCCGATTTTATTTTTTTGCAACAAATTAAAATTTAAACTAATTAATGTTGATAAAGCTATTTCGTTTATTTTAAAATAAGTGCATAATAATATTTACCTTATTTTAACTTAGACCAATATTTTAATTGAAATATTATAACATTTGTTTTTTCCAAGATAGTCTCGTGGAACAGAGTACTGTATTCTTTCGTAAGTTGGCAGCTTTGTAAGATTTTAGTGTGGTAACCTAAGTGAAGTTTTCACTTATCTAGGGTAATCGCTCTCACGATGAAAACAATTTTCGCCAATATTTATATTTAATATTTATTTGGATTAATATTATACGAAAATTTTGTGTCTTTGGATAAGAATAAGAATATTTTGTTTGCAGAAATTTAAAAACTTTAAAGAGGTATTTTTACTTTTAAAAACGATTTCCTAGAACATTTATAATATGGTTTGATAAATATCAAAGAAATCATAAAATTTCACCTATCTTTTGATTATACATAATTATCTTCTCATTTATAACCAATAAGGGCAGTACAATCAGCAACACTTTTTTTACATTCATTCACCTAATTATTTGCTTCATAATCTTTTAAAATAAACGATATTTTTTCTATCACAATTTATAATTAATGTCAAGGTCGCGGTTTCTTTTTGTGTTATTTTTACGGACTTTTCATTTCAAATTATAGCAACATTTCTGTCATGTCAAACTAACTTTAAACCGCGTATTGTCCGACCAAATACAGCAGATACCAACTGTCAGCCGTTACACGAGACAACGACATACAAATTTCACGTACTAGAAAGAGATCACAAACGTCGCGATTCAATTATTGAAATGTTTGTAACATATTGATAATTCATGAACGACCCGAACGACCGTTGCTTTGATTTCATCAATCCGTTGAAAAATATAATTTGTGATAGTGTATGTGATATCTGAATACGTTCAAAATGAAGTCTGCTAAATCGAAACAAAGATTAAATGACATGCGAACACCAGCCCGGAGTAAAC
The DNA here is from genome assembly GCA_916610205.1 of Griposia aprilina. NCBI lineage: Eukaryota > Metazoa > Arthropoda > Insecta > Lepidoptera > Noctuidae > Griposia > Griposia aprilina. Next base: position 9,901,203 of record OU744310.1, on the reverse strand, counting down.
AAAACTTATTTGGGGAGAGAGATCCGGTACAAGTATATTGCCGACTGCGACCTATGCAAAGGGACTCCGATTCACCATGTATGAAGATAATATCGCCTACTATGGTCCTCCTGACGCCTCCTGCGACTGCTATAAGCTACAGAAATGAGAATGCGAAGACTATGAAGTATACTTTCAAAGAGGTATTCCCGCCTGAAACAAATCAACAAGAAGTGTTCGACAAAGTCGCTTTACCGATAGTTGAAGGGCTAATCAAAGGTAAAAATGGCTTATTATTTACTTACGGTGTCACAGGCAGTGGCAAAACATTCACAATGACCGGAGAACCGCAAAATTGCGGCATTTTACCAAGATGTTTGAATATTATCTTTAAAACTATAAACGACTTCCAAGCACACAAGTACATTTTCAAACCTGACAAAATGAACATGTTCGATATTCAAACTGAGGCCGAAGCCATGTTGGAGCGGCAGCAGGACCTCCACAAATTCAAAAATGGAAGAAAGAACCATTCAAATCCTGATTTAGCTATGTCATCATCAGATGTAACTAAAATTGAGGGTATTAATGAAGATAATCAATATGCTGTCTTCGTAACTTATGTAGAAATTTATAACAATAGTGTGTTTGATTTACTTGAAGATGGACCTCCAATAAGTAGAAACTTGCCTGTAAAGATAATTCGTGAAGATGCAGCTCATAACATGTATGTTCACGGTGTAACTGAAGTAGAAATTAAATCTGCTGAGGAAGCTTTTGAAGCATTTTACTTGGGTTTGAAACGAAAACGTATGGCACATACTTCATTAAACGCCGAATCAAGCAGAAGCCACTCAGTGTTCACAATTCGATTGGTGCAGGCACCAGTAGATGAGATGGGAGAAGCTGTGATCCAAAATAAAAAGTTTCTCAACATAAGTCAGCTTAGCTTAGTTGACTTAGCTGGCAGTGAACGCACAAACAGAACTAAGAACACTGGTCAACGTCTAAGAGAAGCTGGTAACATTAACAAGTCTTTGATGACACTTAGAACTTGTTTGGAAGCGTTACGTGAAAATCAGATCAGCGGGGCTAACAACATGGTGCCATACAGAGAGTCAAAGATTACTCATTTGTTTAAGAATTTCTTTGAAGGTGAAGGCCAAGTACGCATGGTTGTGTGCGCTAACCCAAGAGCTGAAGATTATGATGAGACTCTCCAAGTGATGAGGTTTGCTGAGATGGCTGCTGAGGTTGAAGTGGCTAAACCACAGGTTATTGACATAGCTGCTCATATTGGCTTGACATCAGGCCGTCGTAAGGCTAACAGACTATTCACAACAGCCCGAGATAACATGGTCAGGCCGGAAGCTAAAGACTTAGAGATGGACCTGGGTCTTGTCTACAGTCTTGGACCTGACTTCCCAAGTCTAGAACTGAACAGCTCGCAAGCAGCACATATTATCAAAGAACTCATGGCTCATTTGGAGATGAGAATCAGCCGACGCGAAACTCTGAAACGCAGCAAAGCTATCAAAGACGAAAGATTGAGGTCTGCTCTGTTGGACCTTGAAAAGGACTCCATGGAAATCAGGAGTGAGAATGCTTCTTTGCGTGGACAGTTGGCAGCATCGGAACGCAGGGTGAGAGCTTTAGAAGAACGCTTGACCACTACTGAAAACACATCACTAACACATCAAAGGAAACTAAACGAATTGACAGAGTATACATCTTCATTGAAAAGAGACTTGCAAGAAAAAGAGATGATGCTAAGCCAAAACAAATTTGACAAAGAAAAACAAAAGAAAATTCTAGAAAGGAAATATAATCACAAGATTGCAGCTGAACATGAGAAAGCAAAAGAAATAAATTGCGAGAAGGAACGATTGAAGAATGCTATTGAAGAAAAAGAGAACAGACTGAGAATAATAGCTGAAGCTCTTAACCGGGGAGATAATGATGATTTTAATAAGCTTACGGGAGAAATGGGTGCACAGACAAGCAATAGAGATGGAAATTTTACTCCAGGGTCCACACCAAGAGCTTTACCAGCCCATCTGCTAACTCCATTCAGCTCTGTCCCACAGACAAATCACAACCAAAGAGAGACACTCACACAGAAAGACACGCCATCGTCATCCCGTCGTGGCATAGCAATTGCCAACCCCAGACACCGTCGCTCTATTTCCGCCGACGGTCGAGGCTGGGTCGAACACGCCCCTAACAAAATAGTCCCCATGGGCACAGTAATGAAGCCGAACATCGTCAACAGTAAGGTCATCAGACAATTAACAAGTGTTAAAGACATAGCTAACTCTAGGACGTCAAAATACTGTCTGATTTCTCAGGAACAAGATACTGATGGGGAGTTGGAAACAAAGTTGTATAAGGGAGATGTGGTACCTACATGTGGTGGCGGCGCCCAAGTGATTTTCAATGATGTTGAGATGCTAAAACAATTCTCTCCGACACGAGAATCTTCTCATTCACACTCCAACCGTCAGTCTGGTACTAACTGTGCAAGACATTCTGGCAAGCGTCGGGACACAAATAACTCTCCACCGCAGACACCTTCAAATACCAGCAAAAAGCAAAGAGTTGATGATGACTGACTTTAGATACTGGTAAGATGCTTTCACCATTTTCTTTGTTTGCATTCATCCGGGATTCCTGATCTAACTTACTTGAAAATATCATTGATTGATAAAAATTCTCCAAAACATTGGTAAAAATAAATCTTGATCAGGAATTTCAGATGTATGTCTCTGGTTATTACTAATTAATATGATTATGATAAATTGTGTGAGATAGTTAGAAAGAACATTTTGAGTAGTTAAGACCTGACTATAATGTACAATAATATCTGAACTCATTTAACAACTCTAGAACCGTAAGTTCTAAATAAAATTGTAAAGGTTTTACTGTGATGTGTGTGCAGTTTTAAGTTTTACAGAGAATAATCTCTCTTTCAAAAACCTACCCAATATGTTTGGGTTAGTTAGCAAGCAGCTAGAAATAACTGTACCTCTTATTAAATCGTAGTTGGGTAAAATTAACACAAAAATATTAGTTTATTAACTTTAGCACCACAGTTTTTAGTGGTATTTTTAGGAACTAAAGCTATGATTTCCTAGTAGAGCGGTGGCCGTCAAATTATAATGCCCGTCATGAAAATTCCAGATTTTGCGAGTCAAAAAAGGCTCTGTTTATGAACAGGCGTTTTTATGTGATCGACTGACGTGTACCGCTTTCTTAAGAAACCAAAGCTTTAATAGTTAATTAATAAATCTAACACTTAAGTTTTGTTAAGATTTCTAGTTTAGTTGTTGTAGAATTTTTCTATTACATTTACTTCTTGAACCCTTTGGCATTAGTTGACCAATTTGATTTTCAGTCAGTGGCTTAATTTCTTAGAAACAAAACTTAAAATTATAGTAAACTTGTTAATAATATTACAAATAAATTCAAAAATAATCTTTCGAGGAATACAGGCATGATTTTATATTATGTTATAATGATTCAGTCAGCCAATTTATTAAGGGTAGAAGATTCCACAAAACACGCTTATAAGGGCTTGTGATTTTTTTTTTTTGATTCTGTAGAAGACATTTTGACTGTGATTCAAATAAAATTGCTCATTGTACAAGTACATACCATTTTTTTTTTGTTACATTGTGAAACTAGTTTCATTGACAATGCTTAACTGTAGTTGTGGGTTCCCTGTAGTTAATCGGATTCATAGAAGAATTAGTACAATTAATTATCTTTTTTTTAGTTTTTTCGTTAGCCTATATTGTGTCGCACTGCTGGGAATAGAACTCCCCTCTTTTCTTCCAAACCTCTGTCTTGTGCGATATCTGGACATGTTGGCCCTCCAAACGTTACAACACCTTCACCCTGGTATACCGTGACTGCAATAGCCTCCCTCAGGCATCCAGTGAGTGACCATCTTTGCCCATCATAATTATCATTGTAATTTTAAAATATTCACAACTAGGCACAAAGTACCCAGTGCTGGCCTCTTAGTGAATTAAAATATTTATGATCTTCAACACTTGAGAATTTTTAATTTAGTATCTACCTATTAACACTGTAATTCGAAAACATTGTAAAAGCCCATTATTTTTAAAAGAGTAACCTTGTAGTTTCTTGCCAGCACTTCTCCATAGGAAACAATCAATTGGAACCATGCACCTAACTTCTCACGTTTATGTGCCCATGTAGGTATATGTGGATTATAGCATTTTGAATTTGAAGCCTGTTATAATATCAAGCATTGTCAATGAAATTAGCTACCTACGTTTTGTATACCATATCTTATACTTACACGTAGTATATAAGTCTTTCATTCGCTTTTTCTTTACTTTCTGAAGTATGCTGAAAAAAAACTATATTCAGTTTATTTTTTGTGAATCAATATGTTATGTTGTATCTACTAAGGTACTAAAAACTTGATTAAGTGATTATGCCCATTTTATTTTTGAACTACTTTACTTACATATGTTCATTGTAGACTTATTTGAAAATAAACTTTGTGTTAACCTTAAGTATGTTCAAAGAATTTGTACTATAATGTAGTAATTACAGCCTTAGGCAAATATAAGTTCTAATATAGATCTGATATACTTACCTAGCTAGATATTAGAAATAACGCAATGTGAAATTGAACTAAAGTGGCTCTCATATTCATAAATAACTTTCTAAAATGGTGGTATGGTCTTATTTATCAGGAATCAGTAGTATTTCCGAGTCTAGATCTTGGCCCGGTCCAATGTAATGGGGGCGGAAATCATATATTTTTACGGTCGCGAATCATATTTTGTTCAACATACAACCAGACACTGACCTGCTAATTGCAAAAAACGTGAGAAGATTTGAATTTCGCGGGCTACCCTGGCGCTGTCACCTTAAACATAACTGACAAGATGTGGGTGTACCAAACACTTTAGCCTGCCCCTTCCGGAAATACAGGCGTGATGTTGTTTGTCCGTAATATTCCACAAAAGTCAAAGTTAATTCATTTAACTTCACCGCGGGTGATTAATTAAAACACATTTATAAAACGGAAATGTATAATCTAATTTAAGGGTGTCTCTTTCCGGTATAGAGGTCGCGTCTAATCTGACCTGTTGAACCATTTCGGTAATCTCATTGTTGGTCAGCAATATTTTAACTGCATCGTTTCAACTCATTTGTTTTGTTATGTTAGGTAACTTAGATTATTATTTTATTCATTGATTAGAATTTATAACTATTTTTATTATCAATTGAAGTCGCTTTTGGATGTGTGACCATGTTATTCTAAACTACGTAATGGATTTTGATGCGGTTATCACCATAATTTAGAGAATTTATTCCGGAAGGTTTATTTGTATAATGCATTGATATTATACTTACATATAATAAAGAAATATCGGTGTTCTGTCAAGTCGTAAAATCCGTGTGAAGCAGGGAAGGGTCGCTAGTCTATCGATACTAATAAATAGTACGTCGTGTCTGTCTGTATGTTACCTTTTCACGCCTAAACCACTGAACGGATTTCGATAAAATTTGGCAAGGAGATAGATGGCATCCTGGGAAGGACAGGTTGTTTTTTATCGGAATATTCCCACGAGATCGTGGGGCGCAGCTAGTAGTTTAATAAAAATGAAATCCTGTTCGGTGGTAAGCGAATCACTTGAGCACGACTCGACCGAATTGATAATTTTTTGTTTTAAAATGTTCGTTAAAGTCCAAATTAGGTTCTTACGGAAAGAAAAATTGGAAAAGTTACCCGGAACAATTTCAATTTCGGTAAAAACTGTACGTCCTTTTTTCTATGGCATTTTTGTATGAATTTATTCAAAAGACAGGACAACATCTGTCGGGTCAGCTAATTAATTATAAAAATCGATACTAAATTGTCCGCCCAAGATAAGTTGTGGGTGTGCTGTTTGTGAACGAAAAAACTAAAAGCAACGCGCCTAAGGGTGGAAAAAAGTAGTCTGCATTGTCGATGAAGATTTGAATCACTGCAAAATTTTCAGCGGATGTTTTATTTTAATGATTTTGTTATAGTATTTGTTAATTATTAATTGCAGCCAAGTTTAAAAAAAAATGTTTTTTATACTGCCTCGAAGGTAGTTTGAATAAGACCAGTGACCACAAGCCGCTAAGGCAGGCCAAGACGACCCTTATTTTGTTTTCCTTAGCCTAGTCTGCATAGTTTCAACGTTCTATGGCTTGCTTATTTTTGCGCATGCAAATCTATGGCTTATAACGCTATTACTACGAAAGCTAAGCGCGTATAAGTCTTAGTAAACAATTTAATAAACATTACTCGTATAGTTTAAGAGTATACCACCAAGCCCACGCTCAATTTCAAACCCTCTGTAACGCCACTTATTCAATTACAACCAACGTTTTGCGTTCAAAGTACTTAACTAGATAATTATGAGGATATGGGTTATTTAATAAACTTTGGTTTAACTATTTTGTCGACGCCATCTTGTACGTCAATTGTAAGTTTTCCCGCCATATTTTTGGCGCGGAATTGTATTAAAATACTTTTCCATTGAATTTATTGTTTTATTTTATATTTTGTAGTGGCAATCTACAGTGTCCTACGTGTGAACTGACCAATAAACGATCTACATACGGGTGTTAATGCCAAAAACAAATATGTTTAGCCGTACAAAAGTTAACGCAGGATAGGTACACTAGTATCTCAATGATTTCTCACAATGCAGAAAAACAGCTGGATCTAACTTACATTTCTATGAAAATATTATGAATGATATTTATTTCTGTAAATTGGTTAAAAAAAATACTTACACGTCCAAAATAAATTATGTTTTAAAACTAGATGAGTTCAGTGTTTCCTCTCCGACTATTTTGAGAAGAAAGACCGAAAAGAACTCATATTTATTGTGCAGGCTTAATCTGCTGAAAAATCCATGAGCTATTAAGATTAACGTTAAGCTCACTGCCACATGACTATTGTCTGGCCAACTCTCTCCAGCAGTACCGTTTAACAATTGAACACAATGAACACCCAGTACCTAATTGAATTACGTTCATAAATACAGGATACAGACACTTTATTGCGGCTGTCATACTTTTGAGTCGATAGGGAGACCCTAATATAAAACAGAGTTAAACGAATACCTACAGCTAAATAATGCTGTTTAATATTCAAGCTTAGGGACATTTTTAAATAATTTTTAATTAATCAGTGAATGTGCGGTGTTATCATCTCTGAAATGACGACATCGTGAACGTCCACTCACGGCATTACGATATGACGGAAGTAAGCATAAACACAATCAGCCTATAATGTTCCCACTGCTGGGATACTGGCCTCCTCACTGTGAGAGGGAAGTAAAATGTATGGAAATATATGAAGACGCTTTTAAATTGTTGTCCACGAAAACATTTTAACGTACACGTATTTACATACAACGGCAATAAATTACTCCTTGATATGGGTTTCGTATTAGTAGTGACAATATTGTGCAGTAGGTAATCACGCTTGAAAGATGGGGTTTTTTGTCGCAGTATGGTGATCAAAACAAAGGTGAGTGCGTCTGCCTTCTCTTTTGAACTAAGTAACAGATAGGCTTCAGACTTTCAAGGTCTTGAGAGATACCGGCTTTGAAGTATTTTTTTGCCAAAGCGCAACTAGTGAAAGTCAAATTCCGAACCTCTAATTGATACCGTTGTGTCACTTCCTCGTTTGTAGGTAAATGTTATGACTTGGCTGCGCGATTGAAACGGACATAGTTATTTCAGGACCGCCAGCGATTAATGGGGAAGCGCCAAGGTATCCCGCGAAATTCAAATTTTCTTATGTGTTTGCAATTTGCAGGTCAGTATCATCAGGTCAGTATGTTGATACAAATATGATTCGCGGCCTTATCAAATATTTATTTATAGAATTATAATCATAAAAATTATCAATACATCTCTCTAACTTCATATTACCCTATTGAATGACTATTTCTTTAAATCATGACATTTGAGGCCAATTCTAACATATGGAGTTGTATTGCTGATTCTAATGATTATAATTCTGTAAAGCCATATCTGTTGTGGTCGTGAATCATATTTTAATCAACATACAACGGAACATTGACCTGCAAATTGCAATAAACGTAAGTAAATTTGAATTTCGCGGGCTACCTTAGCGCATCCTTAAAGGCTGCTCTGAGGGCTAGACAAATGGCATTCGCTTCGGAGCGATTCCATTTCTACAATCGCTATCGCTTTCGCTAATGATTCCAAAAACTAGCAATAACGCTCGTCAAAAAGTGTCCCTTGGCTATGCATCTCTGTGGAAGTACCTAATCTTTCGACGCTGTCGATTCATTCCATAATCGAATGATGTTAACATTGTATAACTAATTTTTATTCGTTGACCTATGATCACGTGACATTTCGATAGCTTATGTCAACCCCATACATTTTAGCTTTTCTACTAGCGTTACAGGCGCGACACAAAGGTACCGCCAGTCGCGCGACGAGCGGCGCCTTTGTATCTCGTGCGATGAGCGTCGCGCCTGTTTTAAGAGCCGTAGAGCTAGCCACGGAAAACGAGTTCGCAAGCAACGAGCAATTACTCGCTGGTTTGCGTATGTACCTACCAAGTGTGAGTCTCTCACTGGGTATTCTGCTCGCCAAGCGAGCGTCGCTGAGAGATAGCCATTGTCGCTGCAACACGAGTACTCGCCTGGTTGTGAACAGTCAGCAATCAACTATTATTATTATTATTTTGTACGCTTCTTCAGCGAGAATTTCGTTTGACGATCTTTTTCGTCGGCGGTGGGACGCCGTAGGTACTCATTGAAGTCATCGAGGACAAATGACATTTTGTCCATTCAAAAAAAAAAGATGATCAGTACGGAATGTCGTTTGCATACTATTGCAACGGTTTTGGTAATGTTTTTGAGTGGTAAACAAGCCGTATTTTGATATCTGCAATACCTACTAGGTATTGCTTACTTAGGTACTACTTGCACTGGCACAGACCTATACCTTCCCCTCAAACTGGAATACAGCGACGCTACATAGGTACTTCTCCTGACGAGTTCCTTCACAAGCTCTATACTGCTAGACTTGTCAGCAGGGCTTGGAGCCGATACCAAAAGTACAGCTTCTGTATCTGTACTTAGCAGTTCTTGCCATTTCGGTTCCTGGGTATCGGTTCCAGACGGGTACCGGTCCCAGACGGATACAGGTATTCCACCTAACAAGTACCGGTAACCAGTAGCGAAGGGTCAATTTTCGTAAGAGGTAAGCCGGAGTAGGTACCTACCTATATGTCTTTTATGTGATTATATTATTTGTCTATAGAATACTGACTGTGCCATTTTTCAAACGGAAGCCGGCAGGAATCGAGTTGTATGGAACCTTCGCCACTGCCGGCCGGTAAGAAATTCAGGTACCCGGGCGCGTACCACTAATCTCTTTTCCGTATAGTTGGCTACCTTGAAGTACATTATCTATCCTTTTTACTTACTATATCTGTTTTTTCACTTTAGTTAACTTACGGAAATATTTATTTGGTACCGGTACAGTACCGATATCTGATTAGAAATACCGATAGTACGCACGGCTACATAATTATCAAGCTACACATTTCCATTTTAAGCTGAAACGCTGATTGTACGGAAATCCTTCACAATGCGAGATCAGCTTATACTGGAAATATATAGCTTGATATGTAGCCGTGTGTATAGGTGGTACGATTGGTACCGGCACCAATAGTACAGGAACTAATCTGGTACCGGTATCACACCTAGGCCAATGGTACCGGTTCCTAAAAATACCGGTATTTCAAGCCCTGGTGGGGTAAATACAAAGTGTTTGTACAAACCTACTTACAGAAATAAAATCGTTTATCATTTAATAAATCGGTTGCTATTTATTTCCTAATTTATGTTATACTTAGGTACATAAGTATTTTGTACCTGGTCTACCTTGTTTTTTCGTTTTTCAAATTAAACAAAAAATATTTTATCTAAATCCTAAAGTTCCGTTTTCTTAAGCAGTAGGCAGATACTTACTCTAATAACTTCAGGGCAGGCGTAATGCGGACTGCCGCAAGATGTCTCTAGCAACGAGCCGGCCGGCTGCAGCGACGCCATCCCGAAGTCGGCTATCTTGATGTTGTTCCGCTCGTCCAGAAGTAAGTTCTCGGGTTTTAGGTCGCGGTGGCTGTGAAATTGAAATTAGGTTGGTTTAGTTTAGTTGGAATCTTGGTTCCACGAGCTGAGGCCTGCAACTATAATTTACATTAGTTGCGCTACTCGACAATAGATGGCAGTAGCTGTCTTTTATTTTTAGGGCTCCATGCCCGACGCAATCATTCGTCAGCAAGGTTTTACGTGGTACGTACGAGAATCTACTTAGGATCTAGGATCAGTTCACCCCGAGACGTGACACTGTGCGCACTTTTTAAGATAGCACAAAGTCTAACTTATTTAGGTACTAGGTACCCGAAAATGCATCATTTCAGTGCAACCGTGAACGCGGGTCGAAGTACGCTGGGTTGCGACGTGCTGCGCAGCGCGTATACCTTATTATGTAGTAGATAAATTCGATATTGTATCACTACCTTAAAAAGTGCGCGGAGCGTCGCGTCACTTCTTGGTTTGAATTGAGTCTTCAGATCCATTTGCGTATAAATTTCAACGAGAACCGCGCGCTTGTTGTCACTTCAAAAACTTCACGCTTGCTTGCTAAAAAGTTTTGTTATGCTCGGTTTATCGTAGGTATGGTAAGGTATGCACAATAGTGCTAGAATGCGAATGCTCTTATTGTAGGAGCACTTTTGATGGGGCTGATTGTGTCCCTAAGGTCTGGTCCTCATGATAAAAACTCTGATGCACTTTCGAATTGCGAGCCTAGAGAATAGAGATTTTTATAACAACTAAGAATTGAAGGAACCTAGCTGTTCTAACATGATTTTCAACGTGGATGATGTTACCAATATTATTTTGATCTAAAAGGGTGTCCCTGGAGTTTTTTTGGCTGTTTTTTCAAAGGAACCTACTACGCTTTACAATGGGCAACTTTATCTTCTTGACTGACCGACTCCTTGGCAATTCCAAAGTGCCTGTAAATGGTTTAATTAAAAAATATGTTTTAAGTTTTAGTAAGAGTCTGACGGTTGAACAAAATCCGAATCTAATTAACAAAACATAAAAACTTTTTTTACGAAAAAACACACTAAAAGACGTGAAAAATAACTTTAATTTCGGAAGACTTCCGAAATTAAAGTTATTTTTCACGTCTTTTAGTGTTTTTTTTGTAAAAAAGTTTTTGATTTTTCACATTTTAGTTGCGGTACTTACCCCACACAAATTCGTATACCACTACTTGGTGTGTAAATAACAGTGACAGGAAATTATTAACACATCATCCATATAAACTAAGTGGAAAAATATGCAGTATTAAGGATAACTCAAAAACTACTGGTCAAACCTTGAACAAATTTAAAGAATCATCTAAATCGGTTCACCCAGAAAAAAGTTCAGAGCTAACACACATAAAAAAAAAAAAAAAAACGAATTGAAAACCTCCTCCTTTTTGTGAAGTCGGTTGAAATAAAATTATGATAAACGTACCATATAGAATGACTGTGACAGAAGTCTAGCGCGGATATAATTTGTCTGAAGAACCGGCGCGCCTCTTTAGGAGTTAGCCGCCCTTTCTTCACCAGGTAATCGAACAGCTCTCCACCGCTGACGTGTTCTAATACTAAATATCTGGAAAATAAAACATTCGTAGGTTAGAATCTTCTATTACTTACATGAGAATTATAACCTTAAGTTGGACCTACTTATGCAAAACAGAATCAACCCACACAATGATAGTTTTGAGAAAAAGCCATTTTTGTCTAAATTCTGTATACAGTAAAATTGTTGGTTATTTTGAATAAAGTTTATTTGCAATATTGTGCCAAATCATTTGTTCTATGTATACAAATATAATATTGAAGAAAATTATTAATATTTTTGATAATAATAAAAGGAAAACTCGTTGGTTCCTGTTTGCAAAACTGTATGTGTGTTTGTTGGTTCTTTGTTAATTTATCATTATGCCAAAAGTTTATAGGAAAAGAATGAAAAGTCCCATGTTTCTTTTATACATATCCATATTTATTAATAATAAATTCAAAACTTTAATTCTTAGAATTATATGTTTATATAAAAAGGACAAAAACTACAAAAAAGTTTTTATTGAATAGGAAATGAAAGTTTTTATGCTATCTAATACTTAAGGTTAATCCAATTCTACATCGAAATCCGGTTGACCTGAAAAGCCTTCAAGATCGTCTTCTATATCATCTTGTCCGACAAGTTTCACATAAAAATCATGTGAGTCTTGCGGAATCAGGTGTAGCATACTTTTTAAATCCCTTAACTTAGCGTCAGGGACGGGTTTCCCTGTTGGCCAAAGTAGCTCCATTATCGCTTTTGTTATAAAATATTCTCTTCCCCGAACATTTTTTTTTATGTCTACTACCTTAAAATCTTCATTCAAGTTAGTTTTCATGTAAATTTTGAACATTTCATCCTTTTTAATCATAATTTCTCTAGTATGAAGCCATGAAACTTTCTCTCCATCTATCGTTTTCTTTCTAATAACTATATTTTTTTCTAACTTCGACGATGACAAGAAATCTTCCTTTTTCATCCTATGCACATGCATTGGTTTCGTTTTTTTACAAGCTTTCATAACCTGAATATAACCATCCGGTGTATAGAGTCTCTGTTGACGCTTTAAGGCACATTCTATCTTTCCAAAATCTGTATCATTTGGGAGGAAGCTATGCCCAGATTCAAGGAATTTTATATTTATCTGGTCTAAAGTTGGATGTTCATTCAACATGGCTTTTAGCATTAAAATCAATTTTATATTGCGGTTCTGACCACCACACGAATCGCTCCATAGAATCAGACATTTTACGTTGCCATCAAGCCTTTCCGTTATATGTTTGATGAGGCAAGATCCCTCCTCTTGAGCACCCCTGCCAGCTTCTCCTTCTACCCACACATTACAGTGAGCTTCGTCTTTACTCCCAGTATGTATACCTAAATTGTATACCCAGAGTTGTCTTTTGTAAAAGACGATATTTGTGGGTATACGGGGTAAAGGTAATGTTTTTTCGAGATCAAAAGTCAGAGTTTCGACACTAGGATCATCTTTAGCTAGCTGCATATCTGTTCTAAATTGGTTTTGTAGAGATTTTGCGATTTCTTGATGCGCTATTCGTTTTTGTTCAATGTCAGCTCTATTTTGTTCCGAAGACACATGCATTTGACTTTCAAAAAAATCACATTTATTACACGTATCTTTCTTCAGAGGTTTGGTGCGCAGGTTAAATTTCGTAAAAAACAATTTATTGACTTTTCCAGCAGACAATATTTTCACGCCAGCGGTTTTCGCTTCATCGCTGTATAACTCGTATATTTTTGATAAAGTCATATCTGCTCTCAAAAACTTAGCTTCTCCTGTTTTTTCTCGGCGATAGTGAGATACATATGTCGGCAACCTTTTAATAAGGTTAATCAAGAACTCCTCGCTTTCAGGAGATGCTCTATTGCAACCGCCATGCACACCACGATTATCTGTAATGCTATTGTGATCGCATCTTACAAAGTGACGTATTTATTCGTTTTGCCGACGTCTGTAATGTTTTGATAAACATATCTCTACAAACTGATATACCATCTAGAAAATATTGGCGTGAGTAAGACTTTTTCTTTGAAACTTTGGTTTTATTGTCAGTTGCAACGTAATGACGCTTTAGAAAAACTAGTGAATTACAATAATGTATGTAGGTATCACTGACTTGGATGAATAATTTTATCAAGGAGTTTATTATACAACACAGATTCAAAGGACATGACTATTTAGATGTTGTAAATAAGGTTATATCATCAAGGAACCAAGTAATGTGAGTCATGGTAAACTTAAAAGATTAAGCCAATTTTAATATGCAAACAAGAACCAACCCGCATGATTCTACATAATTGATTAAAAAATAAAAAATGCAAGGGACCATGTGGTATGGGTCTTATTAAAAAAAAGTAATTTCAATGATTTTTTAGAATTGTTGGGTGACTATGGGGCATGAATCTTGTTAGTTTATTGAACAACTCCTGTTATGTTGGTTGATAACTTTGTCATAGAAATGTTTTGTTCTGTCAAAATTGCCAGATCATTTTGATATTTACAGGGTTGATAGAAGGTTCATTTTTATAAGCTTCTGTGTCCTTATCTCGATTTTGGCATGTGTGTGGATTGGTTCCTGTTTGCATAAGTAGGTCCAGTTGACTGGCAGAAAAAGCCAAGGTCTCTTCTTTCTATAACATTATGTGCCATTACGTGTGTCCTCTGCGCTGGCTGCCGTCTAAACGTGACGCTGGCAGAATAGGCGACATCGTCTCAATTGCCAAAAAAAAAAAAACATGTGCTGAATGAATAAATGATGGAAAATTGCAGATCAGTCGTCATCATTCAGCCAAAAGACGTTCAATTCTTGATAGAGGCTTCTCTCAATATTTGCCACAACGATTGGTCCTACGCTGCCCACTTCAGTTGCCGTTTTCATAAAGTGGTGCGATCGTCGGTCGTCAATCGTGGGAAACTTATCCTCACGCTAAGCTTTTTGGTTCATAGAGAAAATTAGAAGCCCTCGGGAAGAAAACGATGCTTGGTTTGTGCCAAGAACCATGGTATCCCCTTATATCGTGACAACAGTACAGTAGCTATAATACCTATAATTCAGTAGTTCATGACTGCCGTGGCAAAAAACAACCAGTTAACTACGATGGCGGCGAGGCCGCTGCTGAGTACCAACTTGATAAAGTAGAAGAATAGGCATTTAGATACTTACAAATATTTCTTATTTTCGTAAACATCGGACAGTCCTAATACGTGTGGATGTTCTATCAATTTCATAATTGCTATTTCTCTTTCCACCTGAAAAATATGAAAGGTTTGATTACTTAGAGTAAAAAGATGGTCGGTACCCACAGAAAACAGAGATACTTGTAAATAATAATTCTCAATACTGCCAATAGATGGCATACAATTAAATTTAAATATTTTTCTTCTGTTCGCCATTAGCGGAACGGAAACCTACATTATTTACTATAACTTATTATGTCGGTATTTAAATATAATAGTTTTTTATAAGTCATTTAAAAACTTAAACAATTACGTTTTAAAATAGCTAGCCAACAACAGATGGCGCTATCTGAAAATCAAGTCATTTATTCAAATTAGGCTGAAAGTCTGCACTTTCTGAACGTCAAAATGACTTAAGACAGTCCCCAAAACGCTCGCCCTTCACCACTTCCTAGAGCTATAGCTGGGGAGAAGAAATGGCGCCACTATCTCCCCAGCAGCACAGCTGTCTGTTAAGTTGGAAAAACTTGATTGTATAAATTAGTAGTACCTTCATCAACACAGATTCGCTGAGTTTCTCTCTGTTGATGATCTTGATGGCCACCTTCTTGCCTGTCACGCAGTGGACACCCAATTTCACTAGACCTGGAAACATAAAACACGATATAATTAGATACCTATTTGAGCAAAACCAGTGAATTTCGGGTAGGTACGGTCTGCGCCAAAAGTCGATAGGTAACCAGGGTTGTCGATATAGTTGAAGTTTAGTAAGAAACCGATGAATGTTTTCGAATAAAATTTAATTAAATTAAGTAAGTAACAGGAAATAAACAAGGCACTCGTCACACTAAATTACATTCGAAAACATCCACCGGTTTATTATTATACTTCAACTATATCCGACGACCCTGACTTACTCGTATCACATTTGGTGACCGTTCACTGTTACATTTATACATTATCTAAATTGACACCAAATTATTCTATACATAGTACCTACTTATTTTAGCAATTCTTATTAATACACATACATACATACATAAACTCACACCTTTTTCCCATGGGGGTAGGCAGAAACTACAGAACGCCATCTGCTACGATCCTTACATATTTCTTTTGCCTCGTTTACGTTCATACATCTGGTCATACACGCACGCCGGTTCTGATTACTACGCACCTGACCTTTCTGAAGAACATCACCAATTAGGTCACTATATGTCTTCCTAGGGCGTCACCTCCCAGCGTTTCCACTCACATCTGCCTTGTAAATACCTTATTAATACTTATTCTTTTAATTTTACTTCTGTCCCGATTTTAATTTAATTCAGCCATTTCTAGTGCAGACACTATTCGCTCAAAAACTAGGTCGCGTATTTTTTAAGCTTGTTAGAAATAATATGATGTCATTAATTGTTTGTGAAGAAAAAAAAAAACTAAAGTGCTTATCGACTTTTGTCGCTGACTGTAATATGGTGGCTTTTCTTGTATTCGTAGGTTCTAGGTGCCCAACAGAGCCACCCGGAGTTGCCAGCCCAGATAGTTCCTACGGTGGAGGTCTGCCCGGCTTGGGCGGAGCCCCGCCGTATCCTCGTGGCGGCGATCGGCGGCGGCGATCTCTCGCGTCCGGCCCTGGTTCAGGCCATGGTACGGAGCGAGGAGGAATGGGAAGCAGTCACCTCCTTCTGCGAAGCAGTAATGCTCCCGAAGGAGGAGGCGGAGCGCATGAGGGAGAGGCAATCGTTGCGCCCTCACGCCCCTAGTCGCCGCAGGAGGAGACACCCTGGGCGTCGGGAGTCGATAGCCGACTCCCGGCCACCGTAACCGCGCGCCTGCGGACTGCGAGCAATGGACAGCTCGCCGTCCGGTAAGGACCAGGCCCGGTTCGGCGGCGCGTTGTGTTCCACGCGCGCCTCAAATAGATGTCAGCATAATTGACGCGGTCCGACAGGGCCGATGCCTACCGGGGTCGCGGATTGTTCGAAAGAGTTACCGTGGCCCTGGCGCACAGGCAACTGAAGGAACACTGGTGGGTTTTAGTCAGTAAGAGTCTGACACGCCCTTCCGCTCCGCCCAGAGCGGGAGAGGTCATTTGATGATTTCCCACCCAAAAAAAAAAAGAAAAGGCTACTGGCTATATATACTTGTAGGATAAATATTATTTGGTGGTGAAATATCGTGATGCTCCAGTGCTTAAGGCCTCACCTCTCATGCACGGGGTTCTGAGTTCACATCCGGGCAAGTGACATGCTCAAGAGTTTATTTTGGATATTACTAATATCGGAGAAGGAAAACACGGTGAGCAGGACTTATTGATAATAGGTATAAGTCTGAAGTCGCCAACCCGTCTTGAGCAAGCGTGGTGATCAATGCTCGTGTCTTCTCTGTATGAGAAAAGGCCTTTGTCCAGCAATGGGATAATAATAGGCTGGTGTTTTATGATACCGTCAAACGGGGTGAATAGGGATGCAGGGGTGAATTGCAACGACTTTAACATGGAAATAATATAGTTTGTTGCCAAAAAGGACTCTATCTGTTACTTTTTAGTGTATTATTATTAAAGACAAGCTGACCCGACAGACGTTGTCCTGTCTTAACTATGAATGTTCTATGACGTTTAGTTTTAGTTTTGACTATTGACTAAAACTAAAACTATCGACTCATTTATCAACCGATCCACCTGTGTTAAACGATATTTGCAGCGCGCATTCTGTCAATCGCTGACAGTTATTTCAAACAACTGACAGTTATGTAAAATTAATATTGGCGTTAAGTTTTCTTAAATTTTGTAACGTTCCGATCAACTTCCTTATTTTTTTATTTCATAAGATCCTTCTCCTGACAATAACGAACAAAACAAAAAACAAAAAAGTGAAATCGGTCCAGCCGTTCACGCGTGATGGCGTGACCAAGGGAAATAGGGATTCATTTTTATATAGGTATATAGATTAAGCGCTCTTGTAGGCAACAAATTATATTATTTCAACGTTAAAGTCCATTTTAAAGTTTCGTTTTGATTCACCCCGTTTGACGGTACTACCGCAATCCGGCCGTCGGAGAGCACGTAAAGTTATCGATCCTGCGCCTGATCTCTCATCGGTCGTGTCGGATCAGACTGAGAGAACGCACGCACCTGTGATTTCGCACACACTTGGTGCAATAAAACTGCACAGTCTCTTTCTCATGCTCTGTTACAAATAATTACAATTTACATTTTGACTTAGTCCGTATTGCGCGTTTAGTTTCAATATTTCCTGTTGCAGTATTTACTACTTACATAGAGTGGTTAATACCATTTCTTTTTACAGAAAATGTTTTATTTCTAGCTGCTTTTCAGCGGAATACTTTTATTTGATTGGAAGTAAAATTTCAGCCAGACTCTTCTCGCCTAGAGTAGCATAGAGAATTGATCACTACGCTTATTCATTGCATGTTGGTGAACCTAATTAGTAGGTGTTGGAAATCATGAGAGACAACGTGGTCTGAAAGATACAGCGTCGTACTATTGTCTTTTCTCATGACGGCATCCGTTATCTCCTGCACAGGGACGAGGTGAACCTTTTGTAATATGTACTCGAACAGGTGCTTTTATTAACCGACTTCACAAAAAGGAGGAGGTTCTCAATTCGTCTGTATGTTTTTTGTTTTTTGTTTTTATGTGTGTTAGCTCATAACTTTTTTCTGGGTGAACCGATTTGGATGATTCTTTTTTTATTTGATAGGTGGTGCTTCACATGTGGTCCCATTTAAATTTGATCAAGGTCTGACCAGTAGTTTTTGAGTTACCCTTAATACTACAGATTTTTTCACTTAGTTTATATGGATGATGTGTTAATAATTTCCTGTCACTGTTATTTATACACCAAGTAGTTATTTACATACGAATTTGTGTGGGGTAGGTACCGCAACTAAAAAGTGAATAATAAAACCTTTATTACTAAAAAACAACCGACTTCCAAAAAAAAACACTAAAAGACGTGAAAAATAACTTTTATTTCGGAAGTCGGTGCCTTTGGTTTTGAATTTTCGTTTTTGGCCACCGACTTCCAAAATAAAAGTTATTTTTCACGTCTTTTAGTGTTTTTTTTTGGAAGTCGGTTGTTTTTTTGTAAAAAAGTTTTTTTTGGTCCTCAGCTGGCCATCCCCAAGAAGATCAACGAGTCATGACTATTGCAGTGCTTGGCTCTCATTATTTATTTTTAACCTATGTTGTCCTACTACAGGACAAATGCCTCCATTTCTCATTTCCACTCTTTTCTGTCTTGAGGTAGTACTTATTGACCAATCCAATCGGCTCGCATGTATTTCCATTATTTTTACCCAATCGCCCCATGGATGTATTAACAGCTCTATGTAACATCCATTTAATAACAGAAACTGGAAGCGCATTTGTAGTTAAACACCATTCATACGGAATCCTCGGCAAGTGTAACAAGTGGTAGAATTCAACAATCATGTCATTTACGAACGGGTAAGTGGAAAAATTTACTTTGTAACATACAGAATACTGCCATCGCCCGCAGAGGATACTTCAAATAGATGTCAGGCAAAGACAGACAGGATACAAGGGAAACACGTGGTTATGGATCAAAATAGGTATTTGTCTCCGGTCAAACCCAATTTCCGGATAAAATAGTTTGCATTCGCTAAGGTCAGGGCTTGACTGGCAACACATTGTACACTTATCACTGATTTTAGAAACTTGTGTTATATTTTAGTCTATTTACTAGATCTCAACCGCGACTTCTGAACGTGGTATGGGTGCGTTTGATCCCTGATTCAGGTAAAGTCTATACAGGTATTAGGAACAGAGTGGAAAGTTCATTCACACCTCCATAGAAAAGGGAGGATCCTCCTACCAGACGGGTATTGTGTCTGGTGGGCAACTGCCCGATGATTGAATTGACGTTGTTTATACGATATGCAAGTTGTGCGGAAAACTCTGCTTGCGCGATGCAGGATTTTGCATGACGTCAGGGTGACGCGTACCTCGCATGTGGCGTTGTAGATGCCGCTACAAGTCGGAACATTGTATTGTTTCCATTAGTAATTTTTTTATAGCCCGAAGACTGGATTTGTGCATCCTACGGCCTACTAATTTAACCGTAATGCTGGTGTATCTACAATACACTTCTATCTCCTCTGAAATACTGGCGTGAAAATGATATTGTGCTATATAATCTTTACAGGATTGTAATTCTGATGGTCCTCGACATGGTATGCAGCTCTTCGACTGTCACGCATCACACTGCTGCCATCGAAGCGGTGCCACCGAGCATATCCCTCACACCCATACGAGATAAACATAATTCGGGCAATTTTATCAATAT
The DNA here is from genome assembly GCA_916610205.1 of Griposia aprilina. Taxonomy (NCBI): domain Eukaryota; kingdom Metazoa; phylum Arthropoda; class Insecta; order Lepidoptera; family Noctuidae; genus Griposia; species Griposia aprilina. Next base: position 9,880,999 of record OU744310.1, on the reverse strand, counting down.
CAGTAAGTATCCATTTTTAACCAACTTCAAAAAAGGAGGAGATTCTCAATTCATCGGAATCTTTTTTTTATGTATGTTCACCGATTACTCGAGACGCCTGAACCGATTTGGAAAATTCTTATTTTTTTTCTAGGGTATACTTTCCAGGTGGTCCCACTGTCATCAGGTCAGGTTCTGATGATGGGATCCTGGAGAAATCGAGGGAACTCTTCAAATATTGTAGGCACACCTATAGTGATTTGGGTATTTTTTATAGTAACTCCTACTTTTGCTCTTGGAAAGCACTATTTGGTGAAGTGGAACCGATGATGAAGACCACAGATGAAGAAGCCACCGGAACTACTCAATAATAATTATTTCACCGGTTGCGATTCAATTACTTTTATGTTAGCTAAGCAATTTATGCTCGTCACAAGCATATGGGGAAGTGGAGTTGATGGTGTAGTACTAGGAGAATTCCTCAACATATGGGGAAGTGGAGCTGATGGTGTAGTACTAGGAGAACTCCTCAACAATTAACGGCCCTGCATTCGGTAAAACAATAATTTGTAAAAACTGATGAGTAGTTTTGGCAGTAGGCGATTGTAACTTAGATGTTACAAACTGACCCATAAAAAAAGCGAGAATTAGAAGTTAAAAAATTTAATTTAATTTTATAGTGAAAAATAAAAACTTTTTACAAAACCAAAGACACCGACTTCCGAATTTAAAGTTATGTATTCCTCACTTTGTAGTGTTTTCTGAAGTCGGTTGTTCTTTTTTTGTAAAACGTTTTTAAATTGGACAAGTCTCGAGTAAATAGACTACCCTTTCTTAGGCAAGTCGAGCTAATCAAATATATAAAAAAACCGGCCGCACACGTGTCAGCGAGCGAAGGTTGGTGACGAAACTGGGAGTACCTATACATAATTATATCGGCTGAAATCACCAAAACGAAATGAGCAACAAACTATGAGGACTATGTGGGTCATTGCTTTTTTTTTCTCAGTTAATTTTAATCATGATCTGGCAGTATGAGTAATTTATACGGCCTACCCAAATGTCCTTTCTTTGGTATTGTTCGTCGAATCGTTGAGCTCCTTAAGTCCTGACTTCCTGAGTTGAGCTGCACGATTACTGACAAATGCGTGCACTGACTGGACAGGTCCACTCAATCTGTGTGGTTCTTTCCTCAAAAGACCATTTCAGATACCTATCAATCTACATGGTCTTCACTTGATCTGACCAAGATTATGTCTGGACTTAAAAGAGCCTGTGACCTCTGAGTTTGTTTCAGCCTTTCTTCTTAGAGTAGTCAGATAGGAAACGCCGACCTCATCTAGTTTAAAAAATATGATTGACGTGTAAAAGTGATTGTACAAACCTACTTACAGAAATAAAATCATACATTTAAACGCAAAAAAAACAAAATCAAAATATTTTATTTCACATAAAATTACAGCTTTGTAGTAAGTACTAAGAGTCTCTGAGCTAAGCTGCGGACAAACGGACGGACGGACGGACTACGGAACCCTAAAAACAGCCTACCTACTGCCCGTTTTCACTAACTCTAGGTAATATCTAAATGTAAATCCAACAGTGCAATATATTCAGACATTACGATTAGTGAAAACAGGCATTTTTTTTTTTTTATGAACAGAACAGCACGTTTGTTACTAATCGCATTTATGAACAGAACAGGCCTTTAATAATTGGGATCCTAACTTCGTCAATCGAGTGGCAATACCTTTAACCAATGCGTATTATTGTCAGTAAAAATAACAGCTTTAAAAAGTATCTACAAACATTCTGTACCACAACAATACCTACAATGAAAATACCGTGTCTTCACCAGAAAACTATTTCAAAAGGCTGAAAACAATTCCCCGCCTCTATTTCCTGGGTTCTTGTCAGCTGTCAAGGATTCCGCCATTTTGAACATTCGGGTCACACCGAAGCACTACTGGAAATTCAAACTGTTTGAAAATGGAATGTTCACAGATATTTACGTTAGTACAGAAAACGTTTAAAATTCGAATGGATGATCTCAATTGTTTTTTTTTTAATTGGTTTGCCTAAAGTGGCGATTATCGTATTGTGTCTTCAATGCAATAATAAAATACGTACTTATCATATTTTTTCACTAAACGGCTTTTGCCATGGGGAATATACAAACGCACTTTAAAATGTTTAGCTTGAATGAACTTTATAAAGAATGGTTTCCGTTATAAGAGCGAGCGTAGCGAGCATCAGCGGGGCATCCCGACTCGGACAGGTTAGGTTAGAAGGGGATGGCGGGATCTGAAAGGCCCCGCCATCCCCTTCGTGGTTATTTTGTTTTAAACCTCCCAAAAGTAGGAGCCCCGTCAAGCGGGGCTCCGTCGACTATGCCTTTTTGCAATACAGTTATAGTGCAAACCATTATTTTTGTAGGTATTTTAATTATGTTGTTAATGAAATTATTACGTTATACTCGTAGTGTACCTATATTTCTTTTGTAAATTTGGTTCATGTTGTGTATATTAAAAGTGCTGATATACAATTTTATAGCTGTTTTCATCAAATTTAAAGTGCTATTAAATACATCCCTTTTACTATTCAGTTTATATACTTAGGTATTATTTTACTGATACCTGGTTGGTAGCAGCCGGAGCCGAGGCACAGGCCGAGGGTCGAGTTAAATGGCATGTGATTGGGGAGGCCTATGTCCTACAGTGATCTGCTACATGCTGATGATAACTGATACCAATAGATAAGGTCGGTGACCCGAGATCCACCCTACCTAGCAATTTACTTAGTGAGTTGGAAACTTATCTCGGTTAGACCAAGTTCGCACGGACGTAAAAATATCGCGGCCGGCTTTTATTGCGCGCTGGATTTTCGTCCGTGCTACGTGAACTTACAGTCGACCGTACGTCGCGTGTCTGTGCTGACACTATGACCTTGAGCAGGCCTGACATAGTACGGAATTTCAATAGAATAAGGGCCTGCACTCATTGCCACTGGCGCGGGAGGACCGGCAAGGGATTTTAATGCGACGAATAGGAATATGTGGATGTACTATAGGTATAGTACGATTCAAACTAAATGGCAGTTTGGAACATACAGTAACCAATTCACGAGTCAGCGGGGGTGAGGGGTGGGGTACTGCGCAGCGAATAGCGCACTTCACAGCTGCCATTAAGTTAAGGCGCAGATATACGACCTTTAATGATTTCAAATTGAACATCACGTCTTAACGAATAGTCTTATTTGTTTGAAAAAAATATATAATAAACTAGACTATTTTCTTCGTAATTTGTTATGTGAATATTTGAAATTATATTTTTATAACATAGTGTAATTAATTTGTAAAGTAATGTCTAACGCGAACACAAAAACGATAATCACGCAAAAACTATCGGGCGTATTTTCATGTAATCTGCACTATCTAAAAGACAATTTAATTACCCAAATTTTTGTATACGGCTTTTATTTGTATTGTGTTTGATAAATCAAGGTGGGTTGTTTTTGCTAAAAAACTTCATGCCCGTTTCAACGGGCATGAAGTTTTTTAGCCGCCCGTTGCCCGCAAGAGCCCCGCTTCAGCGGGGCTCTTGCGGGCAACGGGCGGCAGTGCATCGCTGACCAATGTCCGGGTAAACGCTAACGCTCTGTGCAATTTTATTCGCTTAAAAGTTTCGCATGCTCCTCCCACTCGCTCAAGGTCGCTGGCACTTATTGTCGCCTTAAAATCGTACTTGAGGAGTATACTCCTATGCCCAACCCTTCGGTGAAATAAGGCGTGATGTTATGTTATGAATAGGAATATAACTTAACTAGCTTCTGCCCGCGATTTCGTCCACGTCTTATCGCGTTCCCCCGCCCACCCCGTCGCATCACATCGCCTGCCCGCGCCGTTACTTCGTTTTCGCTTAGCGTTCTTGCAGTTTATTCTGTTTTTTCTCGTCTCGTAGCGTGATGTTAAGTAGCCAGCCTTCCTCAAGAATTGGGCTATCAAATGTAAAAAGAATTTTTCAAATCTGACTGTTAATTCCAGAGATTAGTTACGGAGGTTATCGTTAAAAACTATGTAGAGATGTTATACTCGTATTCCTATTCGTCACACGAAAATACCTTGCCGTGCCGTGCCGCCAATAGGGTCTGATTTTGTTGCCACTGACGGACGTTCACTGTACGTACCTACTACGTTTCGTTACTGCTGGAAAGGCTGTCCAATTGCATTAGTTCACTAGAAATAAGTACCATCTGGCTCTCATGAAACTTAATAAATGTGTCTACCAGTGGTTGAATTTCAAGCGATGTTGAAAGTTATTACACAACAACGGTCGGCAGTTGGAAAGCTGCCCATTCAATAAGCAAAGAGCGTCAATCAGCTTTAATAACATGTGCTGTTATTAGCAAAATAGAATATAATATTTTAACGTTAATTAAAGAAGTCTGGCTCTCAAGAGGGGCTCGTGGCTACGTAATAACAGCCGCACGGGTCATTAGATCGGAACCCTAATTACGTAACACTATCTATCACAATCTGAATCATTTTGAAGCCTATCACTAATCCATTGCTTTATATGTTCGAAAAAATTGTCTGCTCAACAACGTAAATAACGCAATGAATGTTGTTGAACTGTCAAAGTGAAACCCATTCCTACTGTGAGTGTGTTACGTAATTACCCCGCATGTTAAGCTACGCTTGTCGCGGTCGGTCCGTTGATGGGTGACCATGAGTCCCCTGGTCGAGACCCCTCCGTGCAGCTGCGTCCGTTTAGACTGGAAGTTGACCCCAAAAATTGAGTTGCCATGCATTGCTTGGCACGGAGTACGTTTATTACGTAATATTTGGCCTGTGTTTCTAGAAGGAGTAGGTAATAGTTGTATAGTACATCGACACCCACATTTCGCCAGTTATGTTATAGGTACATCCCATAAATCCCATTATAAAAGGTAGGGGACAAGCCTGTGTTACCATTTATCACCAACAAATGAAGATGGTTTCAGCTGTTAGCTATCCACTGCTAGACATAAGCTTCTCAAATCGTACCCCACTTTGACTCCAGCTTGGATCTGCTACCCCACCCCGCGAAGATCTTGGTTCCATCTAGCCATTTAGATATTCACCTTGTGCTTACCGGACCCTTATATTTTTATTACCGTTACCTTGACACAAAGATGATTAAAGCACGTTAAGCCGCTGGTTCCGGCTGTCATTTCTAGATCTTTGACAGACGTTACGGGCAGTTAGAATTAGAAGCCCAAAAAGTCTGACAACCAGTCTTACCAAGGAGTGTCATGTACCCACGAACTGGGTTGTGGAGGTTAGATAGTCAGTCGCTTCATGTAAAAAACTGGTATTCAGCTGCATCTGGTTACAATGGAAGTCGACCCCACCATAGATGGAAAAAGGCTAAACAGACTGATTTTTTTCCCTGACATAAAAATCTAGCCTCCGCGGTACTACAAAAAAGTTCTCTATAGAATGACCCGGGGTCCTAAGGCCTTTCTATAGGGAAATTCTCTCGGACGTGCACGGTCAAGAGCTGTACTTGCGATAGAAGAAGAAGTTTAGTAAGAAACCGATGTATGTTTTCGAATAAAATTTAATATAATTAATAGAAAACAAACAGGTCATTTATCAAATTAAATTTCATTCGAAAACGTCCATCGGTTTCTTACTAAAATTCAACTATATCCGACGACCGATATTACTTATCACATTTGGAGACCGTAGTTAGGCAATAAAAAAAAAAATTTTTCTTTTACAGATCCATTTTTGACCAGTTCCTTGTTGCAAGCCTTGGTGGAAGAATCCGAGAACAAGAAACGTGTTCAGAGATATAGAGATGTTGCGTAATGTCTATATAATTTCGTTTTAAATAAATAGTAGTTTCACGTATTACTTCGTGTTTTTCTATCATCATAAAACCAGCCAAGTGCGTGTTGGACCCCGCATATTAAGGGTTCCGCAGTCAGGAAGAATTAATCCCAAGAAATGTTCTCCTATACATCGCAATACGTCACGGTCAATTCTCCAACTGGAAATGTAAGTTTGTAATTTCGAAAACAAATTGTGTATAGGATAAAACTACAAATTAACGACTTTTGGACTTATTCCTTTACTTGTGCTGTAAGACCTTGCTTCTTGCCAAATTTCATGATTCTAGGTCAAGGGGAAGTACCCTATAAGTTTTTATTTATTTGCGAGTATTCAAATATGTCGCTTAAAATGGCCGTACTTTTTTATGACGTTGTCTTAGAAGCTTGATTTTTTTAGAAATCCAGGGGACTTATGTATTTGATATTAATTTTAACTTGATACCTCCACGCGTTCCTGAGAAAAAGGGTCTTGACAGACTTTTGAAGACGGACAGACCGACAACGGAGTGAACCTACAAGGGTCCGTTTCTTCTTTTTGTGGTACGATACCCTAAAAATCTAAAAAAAGTGTCCAAAAGTATTTACCTGTTTGTCCTTTTCCCAAGGTTTTCTCCAGCCTGAAAGGTCCCACATACTGGTAGACCTCCGAGGTCCCGGTAGAACCTCCACCCTCCATCTTCACGCTTCACACCAAGTCCAATCACAAACATAAAAAACTTTCACATTTCACCAACATTGTTCAGTCTTTTCGCCGATAGATGGCGTTGTACTAAATTTAAAGTCATTTTATTTTTTAAATCGAGTTTTCTTTCCGTCATCGGACGTTAATGCCGGCCGATTATTGTTTTTATTATTGCATTAGTTGTTTACTTTCGGATTCACTAGTGTTGTTATTTATTCTGTGAATTCAATGGTGGTATTTCATTATTTGTTTACCTATTCATTGATCTTTGAAGTAAATATTCTGGTGCCTCAATATAAATGAGTGAAGTTCGTCCATTCTGATAGTAGCGTCTGAGTAGTACGCGTTCCTCTGATCATCTAAGGAGTTCGCCTCAAGAACAAAAAGTACCACCACGAACGTAGAATAATAATATTGTTAGCCGTATCAATTTTATTCTTAAGGATTCAACAAAATATTATTCAGTTACCACATTTTTTTCTGCGCGTCTTGTGTGTATCGCCACTATTTGACGGGATAGGCTTTATGTAGGTAACTAGATTTAAAATCATATAGAGGAAGTGATGCCTATACATTACAGAATAAAATCTTCTACCTTTAAATTAAATGAACATCTGACCCGAAGGCTGAGCGAAGAATATTTAATCTTCTCCATAAAAAAGTTACACTCGCTCAAATGAAATAACCTCAGTTTTTTCAAACTTGTATGTTGGTTGTTTTGAATAAAGGCTCGTGCACACTGGCGCGGCGCGACAGCGTACACAAAGGCGCCGTCCGTCCCGCGGCACGCGGTGCCTTTGTGTCACGCTGTCGCGTCGCGCCAGTGTGCACGAGCCTTAAGCTTCGAAATGAATTTCACTGCTCTTAGAACTTGGAAACGTATGAAGTTATAAACTGCAACTTTCATATCAATGTCGAGCTGGCGTATAAAGCTCTATGTACAATTCTACATAGATCCAGTTCAGGGCCATCCGGGCCAGGCGAGGTCCAGGGAGTTCCATCCTAGATTTTGTGGAGAATCAGCCCAAGATTTTAGGGAAGTCAACTTGGCTCAAGCACAGTTTTAAAGTCCAAATAGTAAATCATGTAGGTTGTCACCAGCTTTGATGATAATTCGGAGCAGGATCATGATTCCTTCCCCTCTATATCCGCGTTTGGTCCAAGCTCAGTGCCCGTGTTACGACAGAGCATGCTCCGTAAACGGCCATTAAAGCTCAAAAGAGTTCGGACATAGTATGAAACTGTGTGGTTCTGATGAAATGTGTGCAAGCAGTATTTTTTGAACACGCTTTTAATTAGCTTCACTAGAACTAACAAACCATGTAATCTTAGAAGTCATTTTTAACCTACTTCTAATTGTCCTATCGAAATTAAACTTTGCTTATATATGTAGTTCAGATGACAAAACTATAATTGAGTATCTTGGAGCTGATCTGATGATGGAGCCAGGAGGTGGATAGTGGAACTCTTTAGTGGCTACTAGTAAAACCCTCGAGTTGGGGCTCATATGATTCGCTTTGATGAGTCCAATATATTGGGCTTAGGCAACGAGGGTCTGATGATGTAGCCAGGAGGTGGATAGTGGAACTCTTCAGTGGCTACTAGTAAACCCCTGGCGTTTGGAGTCTTAAGATTCGTTTTGATGAGTCCATTATATTGCACTTGCTGTTGAGGGTCTGATGATAGAGCCAAGAGGTGATAGTGGAACTCTTCAGTGGCTCCTAGTAAACCCCTCAAGTCATAACTTCGTTGACTTATTAAATAAATGAAGAATCCTAACAAATATTTTAAAAAAAGTTTGTTTGTTAAAAAAAAGTTTATGTTTTTTACTTACACAAAGGCACCGCGTGTCGCGTGACTAGCGGTGTCTTATTGTCGTGCTGTCGCGTCGCGCCTGTTTGCAGGAGCCTTATAATACACTGTGCTGTAAACTTTCTCACTGTTAAACTACTTTCTTGTGGAGTGCTCAATCTAGCATTAAAAGATCCCAACTAAATTCTACACACGCTTTCTGTAAGCTTTATCATTCCTGTAGCCAAGTTGAATCTTTGGATATAAGTCTGTAACTACGATTTACGATCTGGTTCGATGAGTAAAAATGGCATAGCTTAAGTACTGTTAGCCAAGAACCGTTCGACAAAAGACCGACTCCTGCATCGTATCGATCGATAATATATCTAGTAACTTAACTTTACCGATAAAGGCAAGGTCCTTAGATTCTCATTAAACCCTTTTGTTGGAAGTTGGGTGGAATTTAGGTCTGACTTTTTAAAGTGAAACTTTTATTACATCGTCTCAAACTTTTTCGTCTGTGTGTTGCATGTCGCGTGACGGTCGGCCGCGGAGTAGGGAAAAGTTTCACTTTTACCGTGGTTTCATAAAACCACACAATCTTTTTTTAGTTAAATGTTTTGTTGTTGACTTCCTGTACACTTTGGTGTGAATTTGCAGCAAGCAACTACATAAATAAATAAATCGAGGACTTTCTATCTGAGTTGGAATGGGCCGTAGACAACGTACCCGGCCGTATGTAGGCCCAGTGCGAGTAAGTAGATGAAAAATCTCTGAATTTTGGTTTTAAGGATATGGCGGTTTTATCATGAACGATAGGTTCCAATGTTAAAATTTCAAAAGGTAAACTGCATACCTACTTAGGTTCGATCCTACGGCCTATAACTCGTAAGTCTGGGGCGGTAACGCTCTCACTTAGCTGCTCCACACTCGACGTATAACAAGTTGAAATGAATGCAAAAACATAGGATGCCTGTAAAATACACTTACCTACTTCCAAATTGACCAATTACCAATTTGATACGATAGTCAGGTCAATATTAACTCAGGGTTGGGCGAAAAACAAACAAGAATGAGGGGTTTATTATTGCATCGTACTGAAGCAGGAAAAGCGAGCCCCTTATTGTTATTGTTACAAAATTATTTGAAGAAGTGAGCTGTGCTTCCAGCAGATGCTAGGGGTTGGCAGTGTTGACAGTTCACATCGCTCTCTTCACCTAAGTTTTACGGTGAGTTTTTTTACAGAGTAACACTACTGAGCTCCAACCTTTTTGAGGACTGCGCTTTGAAATTCGAACTGTGTCGAGGTGCGAATTCGCAGGTCAGGTATCATTTGACTATTCTCTAAAGTTCACATAGACTCATTCAAGAGACTGCACACAACTCGAAAGCGAACTCGTTTGTTTTTTATGTAAGCGCGGATTCGTAATTCGACTATGTTTGAATTTCGAAGTCATGTTATAGAACACTTATTTACAAGCCGTGTTCCAGAAAAGTAAAGTTCAAAAATGATCCGTCCTCTGTAAATAAAATTAAAGCACAATGTTTTTTTATCAAAGGAGCAAGTACAATACCTCTGAAAGAGGCTAATTATATAAACAATAAGCTTGAATGACGGCTATCCAGTTTAAAAGCAATTAACGTAGCCCTATTACACCGTTTGGGTAACTGAATTGGGTCAACAAAAGAAAGGCTTTTAGCAGTGAGTAGCCCGCATCTTGCTGGATTGTTGCCAGCATTAAAAAGTCTTAGAACAATGCGTTCGACCACCTATTTCTTTATGTGGAATGAGAATTTATTTGAATGTTAAAATGGAATCCTAAAAACGTTTTTTTTATCTTGTTCGGTTGGTCCCTGTTCCAAGAAAAGTTTTGCGGTATGTAAATGTCAGATGAATAAGCGTGGTGATTAGGTGGTCCATAATCATATTGCTCTGTCCACTGCTTCTTTTTCATTTATGCTGAATGGACCTGCTCTTTACCTCGATTAAGGTGATTACCGTCCTTTCGTACCGCACGAGGCAATAATTTTGCCAAAATGGCGAAACCATTTTTTTCTCACACAATTAAATTAGCCAAATCGTGTAGACTACTGGCCCCAACATGTAGATGAGCTGACGTAACACTTGAAAAGCAGTTTAGAGATCCTAGTATGATGCTATTAATATTGAATTAAGATCATACCTACTGGTTCTGTAAAGTCCACGTGGAACCTCACTCAGGTGAGCGCATACAATTTGAAAGCAAACTCATTTGTTTTTAAAGTACGAGTAAAATTATCGCGGATTCAAAAAGAGACACCGTTCGTGATGTTACCAGCAGCCTAATTTTAAGGCTCCCCCAAGGAAGTGTCTTCAGACCCATCTTATTCCTTAGCTACAATCATCTATGGTACTAAATTGTGTTCTGCCACACCATTGGATAGAAATTGGACCGCAAGACACGTGTAATATCCTATACATACTCCTTATGTACTCAGCGTTATTTTAAATAACACGTAGGAGGTCCCGTCACGTAAAAAGAACGCTGAGCGACATGGAGGGGATGTGTTACAATTAGGGCTTGCAATATCCGTTCATTTTACTATCTGGATTATCCGGATAATACGGATATTCGGATTGCAAGCCCTAGTTACAATGTTATATACTATTACTTTAGTATAGGGTATTGTTTTATAATATCAGTGTAATTGTTTTATTGTAGAATCATAATAGGTACTTTACTAGAGCTTCTTAGTAGTTCACAATAGGCTGGAATTAAATTAATCGCTCAGTGCGCAGGTACAGGCCGGCGCTCTTTTTACGTGACGAGACGTGTAAAAAAGTAGGCAATTATTAGGCCCAATTCTAGGCGCGTGTTAAATCAGATTAGGCCCTTAGAACTCGGGGTTACCAACGTAGAAAAGTTCAAGGTTTAACGAACGATAAGCAGTTGTCAAACGTGTAGGTATTATCGAATGTTACAATTTCTATGAAAACTTCATGGATATTGTTCTAGAAGAGTCGCGTCGCGCCTGTTTGCGGGGGCCTTTAATGATGAAATGAAACATTTTGAACACGAACCTATATTAACTATTGGCTTAGTAACAGGTAACAATGGCTGTGTTATGAAGCTGGAACAGCCAACGCGAACAGCTCAAGCCGTTGTGAAAAAAAATGCCCGGGCAGTGTTGTTGATCGCAGGGTTGTCAAGTGCTCTCTGTAGATCTAGCCAACCCTGGGGTACGCTAGATCTACGAAACTACGAACTAGATTGTCAACTGTCACGCACTCTTTTATTGAAGGCTCAAAAAAGAGGACACATGTAGGTAATGGGCAGTTTCGAGTATGAGGTAAGCTGGCTGGTAGTAGCCCCGAGAGGCAAATGGGTGGAAACATCTGCAATTCAATATTTAGTATTTTTTGGAGAAAATCAATGTCGCAGCCATGTCACGTACGCCTTCATGATTAAATATGTTCCCCGAATCTATAGTCAGTGGGTACCCATCATACACTACTGTAATTAATTAGATAGCATAAAAAAAAACAGCTGTCCTGTAGAAGAACACCTAGTCCAAATCAGCAACCTTATTGCGTTACACATTATCAGTCACAATCTGAATTATTTTTAACCGATTACCAAAAACAACCGACTTCCAAAAAAAACACTAAAAGACCTGAAAAATAACTTTAATTTCGGAAGTCGGTGTCTTTGGTTTTGTATTTTCGTTTTTGGCCACCGACTTCCGAAATTAATGTTATTTTTCAGGTCTTTTAGTGTTTTTTTTGGAAGTCGGTTGTTTTTTTGTAAAAAAGTTTTTATTTTTCACTTTTTAGTTGCCGTACCCCACACAAATTCTTATATCACTACTTGGTGTGTAAATAACAGTGACAGGAGGAGGTTAACACATCATCCATATAAACTAAGTGGAAAAATATGCATTATTAAAGATAACTCAAAAACTACTGGTCAGACCATGATCAAACTTAAATGGGATCACATGTGAAGCACCACCTATCAAATAAAAAAAGAATCATCCAAATCGGTTCACCCAGAAAAAAGTTATGAGCTAACACACATAAAAAAAAACATACAGACGAATTGAGAACCTCCTCCTTTTTGTGAAGTCGGTTAAAAAAGGTTCTCAATTCGTTTTTATTTTTTATGTGTGTTAGCTCAGAACTTTTTTCTGGGTGAACCGATTTGGATGATTCTTTTTTTATTTGATAGCTGGTGCTTCAAATGTGGTCCCATTTAAATTTGATCACGGTCTGACCAGGAGTTTTTGAGTTATCCTTAATACTGCATATGTTTTCCACTTAGTTTATATTGATGATGTTTTAATAATTTCCTGTCACTGTTATTTAGATATCAAGTAGTGGTATGCGCATTTGTTTGGGGTAGCTACCACAACTAAAAAGTGAAAAATAAAACCATTTTTACTAAAAAAACAACCGACTCCCAAAAAAACCCAAAAAACCTGAAAAATAACTTTAATTTCGAAAGTCGGTGGCCTAAAACGATAATGGAAGTCGATTGTTTTTTTTTGTACAAAAGTTTTGAAGCCTATTCCTAATCCATTGCTTCATATGTTTGAAAAAATTGTCTGCTCAACAACGTAAATAACGCATTGAACGTTGTTGAACTGTCAAAATGAAAGTCATTCCTACTGTTAGTGTGTTACGTAATTACCCCGCTGCCACCTATAATGCAGATAACTAAGCGTATAAAATGATGATGAATGATACAAATGACCATAGGAGACTGCTGAATATAGGCGAGTCAACGACCTCTATAACAAATGACTGTCTGGCACTACGTAATAATAATACCTATTATTGTCCGACTGCTGCGCAAAGGCCTCTTCTCATACAGAGAAGGCACGAGCATTGATCACCACGCTTGCTCAAGACGGGTCGGCGATTTCAGATTTATAACCTACTTTAGATGTTTGTTACTCAAACACGCAAACACGGTTGAACGAATTTGGATGAATACACAGATACTTTATACAAACTGATACTTTTTTTCCCGATAGTACGTTCCCTTGAGATAATTTCCGACATACGCACGGGCGAAGTCGCTGGCAAAAGCTCGTCTATAAGTCCAGGGTTTCCTCACGATGTTTTCCTCCACCGTTGATTAATGTCCAAGATAAATTTAGAAAGAATTATGAATTGAAAAGGTCACATTAGTACTTGCCCGGATTTGAACCCACTACCTCGTCACTATACATACATAGTCATCATAATACCTGTGTATGCTAGCTGTAGTTACCAGTCTTGGTAGACTGATTACGCGCAGTAAAATATCTCATAGGACCGCAAATGGAAGACAGAATAATAATATCAATACTCGCTTGTCAAAGATGTAACACAGGAGGGGTCTTTCAACGGGAAATCCCACTTCCTTATGTGCTGAAGACGAGCACCGTGTGTGTGATCTTCCTTCTACCCTTCCCTTAATGCCCCAAGCATAAGGTCTATACGGATTCCACAAAAATGGTAGTTACTGCCCTAATTCTTTTTTGCCCGACGGAGGCTAACGTTTTTTCGGCAGTACTAGCCTGGTAGTAAGTACATAAATGGATAAACCCGTAAAGTATTGATATTATATTTATCACTGACTCTCCACGACATTTTCGGATAAGTAAAGTTGTTCGAAATACGGAAATCTGACTGTCTGAAACTACCGTCATAGATATTTGACATTGGTATGACACTATCGGTACAGGGTCATTCTCAATGCAGTGTCAATACCGATGCGTCCTTGCTCCAATAAAATGTGTAGGCACCTTGGTAGGTTTGTTCTTGGAATCATGACACGGCCGTAGTGAGAACTTTATCGACATAAAGTACAGTCAGAGCAGAGGCTAAAGCCTCTTTTTATGCATAGAAAAAAATATATAAATTAAATTATTGGCTATGGCACCAATAGGGTGATTCTCTAAACATCACTACGAAATTCGAACGGTGTCGCGAGGTATTGAATCTCGTAAATTTATCCGAAAGATCCGCATTCACTTGAATGTGATTCGAATTTTAAAAGTGAACTTGACAGAATAGCACCACTGGTTTCCCTAGTCTTGGTACACTTCTAAAAGTAATAATTAGGTAAATTGTAACGAGCTGATTGGCACAAGAAAAGAGAAGATGTTGCCCAGCAGTGGGTGAAGTCGGGCTGTGGATGATGATGAAGGAGCTGATAATGTGTTCTTAATTACTTAAGTAATTGTTATAAATCGTAGGTATTTTCCACCAATTACAATTATAGGGAATTTATCAAAGCTATAGCTTTCAACAGGCAAGTACCGTTTAAATCGTGAAAACACTTTGGGAAATTCAGGTTTTACAGTCATCAATCCATTTTCCATGCAGACTGATTACCTAGGTACCTGTGATATGAAACTTAGAAGACGATTGATATTCTTTTATAGAGGTTCATGTTCAGTCAATCAGATGGTCACTTCGAATAGAGCGATAGGTACTTTTCTTTTTGTTTATCCGAAAATCGATCTAGCGTGGTGGTTAGTAGGTTATAGAAAGAAAATAGCTATTTATTCAACGGTCGTGGGTGGTATTGCTTGTAGGACGATCGATAAATTAAACACTTTTACCGACGATTTTAGAAAACGTAGTTTATTTTAGATTTTGGTCAAAAATAGTCTTTTTAGAGGCAGAAACTATTTTTAGAATGTAAATATGGCGTCTTTTTATTTTTATATATTTTTGCAGCTCATTTCTAACAAGTTAGTTTTAATTTCAAATCATTTGTTTTATGAAAAAATACTGGTGCGACATAATTAATTATGAAAAAATTAATGCAGATTTTCATATATTCCCAATTGAGGCACAGGAATCGTTTCAAACTTTCAATTGGATTATTTTATCCGAATTCGCATCACTTTTTCGGTAAAATGACTTACTGAATTATTAAAAGCACTACACAATCTAATAATAACACTGTATTCCGCATACAACGTTTTCATCTGCACGTCACTAGAAAATCAATATAGGCAGTCTTGGCCACAGCACTTTAGTTTTACACAGCACACGGATGCGTATCCGAAATAGCAAACACTAGACATATTCCCGCGCATTTTCACTTTAATTTTAATGAATTTATTTTGTTAAAAAAATTGTAAAATATTACATAATAATGTGGGTTGAGATTTAATGTTTTCCGTGCGGGCTCCGTACGCTCCCCGCTCGGCTATCATCGGGTTACGTCGGCACTTTTCATCGGGGGTGGAACGAGTGAGTCATTACCCCTCGAGGGGTGGGTTTTCGTTCCGTTCTACGAACGCGAAATGATAGGGGAACGATTTCTTATTGGAAACTTTTTAAATAAGTGGAATATTGTTGATTCCTATGGGAACATAAAAGTATTGAACGAGACCTTAAAAATAAAATGGATTGCTTCAGTTTTCATTCCTATATTTTTCACATGACGTGTCTTAAAAATGAAGTTAGGTAGTAGGTCCCACCAATTCTACTTACCTACTTACCTAATATTTTACAAACACAGTTACGTACAATGTTAACTACATTAATTAGTTAAATCTAATTGCCAATTTTCTGATCGCATCTTCTTAAATTATCTCTGTCCCTTAGGAATGTTCAATACCTTCGCTAGAAAGGTGAAAGACAGCGCCATCTTGTATTCTCAAGATAAACTACATAGGTATCTAGTACACTTTAAAGGCCAATAGGGTGTTTATATTGGACTTGCATACATTTTTCCGAGAGTAATCTACAAAAACTACCTACCCGACCTTTCGAGGCGTTGCGAAGTCAGGTAGGTAGGTATTGACTCATAGTCCTCCTTGACCGATTAGAATAGAATAGAATACTCTTTATTTAGGTAGGTACCTCACAAAAAACACCCCAAATAATAAGTATATCCAAATCTTACAAAAAAACAAATATATCAAAAACCCCTGCGCTTGCCCCTTCATCCAGGTACATACAGACACCTCACTAAACAATTTATGAACCTATATAGGTACATCTATGTCTCTAATAGGTTATTACTGCTTAAGGCTCCCGCAGTCAGGCGCAACGCGACGCTTGTAGAACAATTTCCATGAATTTTTCATAGAAATTGTTCAACTAGAATCGCGTGGCCCTGTCGCGTCGCACCTGTTTGCGGGAGCCTTTACATGGGACTAGTATACATTTTACGCTCATTATAATAGGACTTCGAAACAAACATGTCAACCCTCGTCTGGTTAACAATGAATACCTCATGTCCGTTTTTGTTGTATAAAATACTGGCTGCGCCCCACAGCTTCACCAGCATACGTCTCGATCCCGTGGGGATATCGGGATAAAAAGTATTCTATGTCCTAATCCACGTCATGGTCTACCCATGTGCCAAATTTCCTCCAAATCCATTCAGCCGTTTTAGCGTGAAAGCGTAACAAACAAACATACAAAACATCGAACCTTTTTTCTTTAAAAATAAGTAATAAGTATTAGTTTAGATTACTGATGGTAAGGTAACAAAACAAGAAAAAATTCTACACAAAACTGTCAAATTTCTCCAAACGTTTTTAAACCTTAAAAGGTTGATAGTTTAGTTCTAAATTAAATGAGAAAATCTGACAGTTTGTGGTAACTTGATGTGATGACGACTGTACCCTAGCTTAGACATACTAACAAAGACTAATAGGTAACTAAGTATTACTACACGATGTAGGTAGGTAATCGAAACAGCTGAAAACCTCTTGAGGGGACATTGTACTCATAATTGAAGCCAATAAAATTAAAGGCAGCTAAACACCTTAAAGTCGTAACTAAAATGAGTTAACTAAGGCGCCATCTAGTTTAGGTAGTTGGACACGCTTTGCTGTATTAATTTTTACTAATAAATGCAGATAAGTCCCTAGCAAATTGAGTTCAAAAATAAAATATAGTGTTGCTACCTTGACAAAAATATTAGTTTTTGTAGCTTCCTGAACTTCACAGGCTTGGATTTAGCTGACTTTGATTTCATAGGCCTCAATTATGAACAACGATGGAATAATGGATCCGAACCTGCCGAACTGCGGGGTAATTACGTAACACACTAACAGTAGGAATAGGTCTCATTTTGACCGTTCAACAATTTACGTTGAGGACCAGACAAATTTGTCGAACATTATGATTTGATTAGGTACAAAAAATATCAAGAGTAAAATCTTAAAAAGCGCGCTTGTAAACTTTTGTTGTAATAAATATTTTACAAGGAGTTCATAATTATATATCCCTAGGAGTTTATTATAAGTTTATACGTTATTTTAGTTCAAATCACCTTTATGCACGCCTTTATAAGAGGCTCCTTCTTAATCAGGAGACATAGAAACCTTTTATAATGCTTTTGTACTTTTATGTGATTTTATACAAGATAATTTTGCTAGCATTTTGAAACCGTAAAATCAAATCCCAGTGCCAACATTTTCCTGATAGCTGGCACTACCGCCATTATGTAGCAGCCACCGCTCTTCTAGGAAACCGCAACTTTAGTCAATAAAAACGTTAAAGTTACTGTTCAAACCTTTGCACTAGGATTTCTTCGATCTTATGCATACGTACACACATTCATAAACTCACGCCTTCTTCCCATGGGGGACGGCAGAAACTTCAGAACGCCACCTGCTACGATCCTTACATACTCCTTTTGCCTCGTTTACGTTCATACATCGGGTCATACACGCACACTGGTTGCGAGTACTACGCACCTGACCTTTCTGAAGTACATCACCAATAAGGTTACTTATGTCTTCCTAGGGCATCCCCTCCCGGCGTTTCCACTCGCATCTGCCTTGTAAATACCTTTTGTTAGTCGCCCTTCATTCATCTTCTCAATATGACCAAACCATCTAAGCATACTCTTATCATTTTTTGTCACTACATCTTCTTCGAACTCGTTGTGCGTAAATCATTTCACTGCATGTATTTCGTCAATGATTGTCTTATTATCAGTGATAAAGCTGTGAACAAGCCAATCCATTGCTTCATAATTTATGAAGTAATGGATTAGCAATAGGCTTCAAAATGATTCAGATTGTGTGTTGAATTAGAATGCTGTTCTGTAACAATCTCACTGTGAAAACTTAGTTATGTGAAAGTGAGCTGTCATTCCATCTGAGGCTAGGGATTGACACTATTGACAGCTAACGTCAAACTCACTTCACTCAAATTTTCACGGTGAAAATTTTATAGAATAGTCCAGCAAAATCGCGAAAAAAAAAACAGCTGTTATTTTTTTTTTGCCTCAACTACATAAAGAAGCGATTCTCACTTCCCCGCGCCCCCCGCCAATTTATCGCCCCCCGGAACACAGCAGTCTCCCGTGCCATGATTGGCTTAGCTCAGTTTAGACAATGATGACCTACACTGTAGCTACACTTACACGCTTAAGGTCGTTTTTTTGGGTGTGACTATTCACTTTACAGGGTGTTGTGGCTAAATAGCTACTCGAAACTGTTAAATTTATCCAAATTTATCAAAGTTAGACGAAACTGTCAAATTTATCCAAATTTATCCAAGGTACACGAAACTGTTAAATTTATCCAATATTATCCAAGATACACGAAACTGTCAAATCTATCCAAGATGCACGAAACAGTCACATTTATCCAAATTTATCCAAGATACACGAAACTGTCAAATTTATCCAAACGATTTTAAACCTTAAAATGTTGATAAAAATCGAATAAAAAAATCTGAGAGTTTGTGGTAACTTGATGTGCTGGCGACTAGCGACTGTACGACGATTGATTTACGAATCAACAAAACTCAAAAAAGCTCTAAGAATTTATTTCAAATAAACCAATTACAGGCAATTTTGAATCGTCAAGGGGTCGGTCAGTCAGAAAGATGAAGCTAGTTGCCCATGCCAAAGCGTAGTAGGTACCTATGGAGAAGAACGGGCAAGAAACTCCATGGACACTCTTTTAAATCAAAATATGGTTGCAAAATATTGGTTACATCATTCATGTTGAAATTATGCATGTAAGAACGATGCAGAACGTTAAAAGCGTCCGCAATAAAAACACAAAAACAATTCAATTATTAAATTAAATTAAAATAAGCCCGTTCACGAACATGACGCATGGATTAGCACCATTCAACTCAACCATTTTAAAGGAAACTTATTGATCCAACACATCGCCACCACCAGCGAGCACATTCAAGTCAATGAAAGATAAACCTACTAAATGGTAGCTTTAGAGTGTTAAGCTGCGCTTTCCGTGGTCAGGCTGTGGATGGGGTCCTTCACTAAATTATATTGGGATGGGTCACGTCCGTGGCAAGGCATTGGGAAATGCCAAATTATCGTTTCGCGTTTGCGGTACAATTAACTTCAAAACAATCGAATGGACTATTGTAATTAAAATTCACGATTTATTTACGTGCATGTAAATGATTACCTACAATATGTAAATATGTAGGTACCTTCGTTTAAATTAGAATTGATTAAAATACAATGTATGTACTTAATTATTGAATTGTTTAAATGCAAAATCATTGGTACGTAAACTGCATGTTAATTTATTGAATGTCGCCATTTTGACCTCAGGGGTCACAAACATTTTGTTTGAATTTGGAAACGTAGTGTTATTACTAGGTAGTCGCTGTCTGCAACTTCTTCGGCATAGGTAGTATAGGTAACTTTACCTACTATCTTACATCAACATTTCATGTAACGTAGCGTATCTTGCAAAATAAATATTATCTTAAAGAAAATACCCTTAATTTCTATCTTCAGTGGTTTATACTGTTCGTTTTAAACAATCTTTTACTATCTAGTTTTAAGCCTAGCTATTTCCTGAACACAACTGGCGTAATATGAGTGTAAGTACTAGGTCAGGACTCCCTAAACGGCGGACGGGGTCTGGACCCGGATCGCCGCGCTGATCTATTTTGTGCAGACCTTAAGTATTCAGTAAAATTTATAACTTAGGAAATAGAAAAATATAAAATTAAAAGATGAGTTTTAGCAACTTTACTCTAGATTTCATGCAGATAGTTCAAACTAAAAATGTCATTCTTCACATTAATTTAAGTAATTCGTTTTGAGAGTTTTTGTTATTTTTGATAGGCTCGTGGCTATGGCCTGCATTCCTCCTGCGCTGATGTCGGTCGCCTACGTCGGTCTCGCGTACGAATATACATTGTTTTCGTTATAGCACCACACTGCGATACTGCCGTCAGCGGCGCGTACGTTGGTACGCGACCAACAACAGCATAGGAGCAATTCAGGTCTGAGTAATAACAGCCGCACGGGTCGATCGAAGGTTATGCTACGCTTGCCGCGGTCTGCTCGTGGATGGATCTTTGACATTCGTTATAGGTAGTCAGAAGCCCGAAAGTCTGACAACCAGTTTTCCAAGAGGTACCGTGTTACCTACCCAGTAACTGGGTTGTGGAGTTCAGGTAGGCAGTCGCTCCATGTAAAATACTGGTATTCAGCTGCATCCGGTTAGACTGGAAGCCGACCCCAACGTAGTTGGGAATAGGCAGGCAGATTGACTTACTTCGTTATATTTATTACCTACTTAATAAAAAATGTTTCTGTTCGTTTTATTTCTTAATTGATATTTTTAATCTTGGTTGTTAGTAATCGTAGGTATACTAAAAGGACCGCCACGGTCATATAAAGACGGACTTCTCCAATAAAACTAATTGGTGATACCTGTGCTAGGTAAGAAAGAAAGAAAAATAGGTTTATTTGTCACAGAAACACATGCATATAAAAATGATAAGAGCTAAATATCTTTTTTATATGCACGTAAAGAACAATAACAAAATAGGTCTACAATCACGAGCACAAAACAGAAATAGTCGACAGCTGCACATCATGAGTCATGACTGTGTCATGAAGTCTTCCACTCAGCATGATGCTGTGCTATGGGGGACCCACAGCGCAACGCTGATTTTCAGTGGTTACCCGAAAACGACGTACGGAAATCAAGTCAGGTTTAATGATTGGTACTATATGCAACAAAATAAAATAAACAGTAAGCACAGGTCTGCGTAGCCCTTCGGGCAATACAGGCGTAATGTTATGTTATGTGTTATTTCCTAATGCCTTTTTTATGTTTTTTTCTAATAAACGTATTTTCTTTCTTTTCTTTCCTTGAATGCAGGTAGAGAAATGTGTCAACTAAAATGTGCATTTATTTTATGTTTAGATTAAGTAGGTACCTAGTAAGTTACTTTAGTAATATCCTTCGTGTGGTTCTCTTGTGTTCCTGAATGTTTGTTTTCATTAACTCGTTTAGAGTATAAATAATTACTTAACTGTTCTATCCCGGTTGATATCCTGCGGGTATAGTAGGTACTTACTTATTTATCCTACTAATATTATAAAAATGTGAAAGTTTGTGATGATGGATGGATGGATGTTTGTTACTCTTTCACGCAAAAACTACGGAACGGATTTGGACGGAATTTGGCACACAGATAGTTTATAACCTGGATTAACACGTAGGATACTTTTTATCCCGGTAGTACGTTCCCGTGGGATAATTTCCGACATCCACGCGGGCGAAGCCGCGATCGAGACCTAGTATTTTATAACACATTAAGGGGACTACATGACCTAAACGCAAATTTATAATGCCTAAAAATATATGATCCACTGCAGTAACCAAAATCAGAAAAGTATATGATATTCTGCAGGATATATGCTAGTTAGATAGTGTGTTGAAAACATAATACAATTAACTTGATATGATAGAAAAAAATCACGAAGATACCTCTAAAAAATTTTTTTAACGATTTAAAACCACACTAATATACATGCAAACATTCAGATTTTTTGTCAGATTATTCTACAAGCAACATACTAACTTAAAAGTGTTTTAATTTTTTTAGTCCAATGAGTAGATTTTTTATAAATCAATAATTGCCGCATATTTCGCAATAAATTACCAGCATTGTGTCATCGCACATCTCTTTCTATTCTATGCAATCCGACAGTGACCGCGCTTTAGCTCTTGTAAGCCCCTTAAAAAAGGTTGGCGATCTGTGGCCATATTAACGGAAACCAAAAAGTACGTATAACTAGTAAATTCCAATGTCATTGTTAATGTTCATTTCAAGCTTATTATTCTGGTAGTTCACAGGTCTCCGCAAACAAATGTAAGTTTTTAAATCCATTTATTTTTATCTACTAGGTACCTCGGTTACATACCTACCCACATTTGGTAGACCACTCAAAACCGTTTTGAGTAGTTCATCACCGAAGCTTTCCTAGAAACACTGTTTAACAGCGCATACACGGGTCCACTAGCACCACTCCTTTAAAAAAATATTATCTCCTGATTGAGAAGGAATTTTGAAAAACGGCTCAATAAGCGACCTCGGTAAGTGTGTTAAGATTTTTCTAATACCTTCTATAAACTTTCATATTGAGACACAAAGCACCAAGATTCGATCTAAACAAAAGCGGCCACATTAATTTAGATCGTATTTTGTTGCTTCGTGTCTCAATATGAAAGTTTATAAAAGGTATTAGAAAATTCTAGAAACACTTACCGAGGGTGCTTATTGAGCCGTTTTTCAAAATTCCTTCTAAGTCACGAGATAATATTTTTTTAAAGGAGTGGCGCTAGTGGACCCGTGTATGCGCTCTTAATGTAGGTAGTACCGTTGAAAATAGCATGTAAAATACATGTATATTTCATTATAATACAGAAACTTTCCTTGCGGATCCTTTTTTACATGTATTTTACGGTATATTTTTCGCATTAACATAATATAATAATCAAGTATTTTGAGGGCAAAATTATAATGATATTGAATATTGCATAAAACTTGTATCATTTAATTACATTACATTACTGTTCAATTAATAGTAATAAGCAAGATTTTTTCCCTTCGATTGTTAAATATGAAAAATACACTGTATTTAAAAAGTATTATACGTGTATGATTGTATTTTTCAGACGAACGTGAAATTTGTTTTTTTTTTCGAAAATTACTTTTAGGTATTTTATAGGAAATATAGAAAATTTCGAGTAAAATAAAGTGTATCTTTCGCAGTTATCAACGCTGGTAGGTAGTAGCCATATACATAATATAACATATAACTTTCCCATAATCATAATCATTTATTTGTAATAGGTATTGGTACAGTGTTGGTCTTAAAGTTAAGATAAGATAAGATATTTATTTCGCAAATATGGGTACAAAACACGGTGACATAAAACATATAATTAGCAACAACCATATTTCACCAGAAGGCATGCGAAAGTACAGATACACGAGAGATACTAAGAACATAATAATAAAGTTATACAATTTCCATAATAAAGGTTGAATAACTATACTTAAAATTTAATTTTGAAGTGCTTCAATAGTAATTAGAATTAAATTAAAATTAAATAAAATAAAAATTAAATGTCATATTTTCAATTAATTTTAGAAGTCATCAAGAAATTCGTTTATCGATAAAAAATTCCGTCACACTATAATACGCTTTGTCTACTAAAAAATTTCGAAGTTTCAGTTTCAGTTTTAGTATACTTAATTAAGTTTCCTAATACATAGTCAGATATTTGACATGCAAAATATTACAATACCTATATTTAATGCTAGGGTATAATATTTATGTCCAATGGTATGCTTTAAATGCTAGTTTCTATTATTCATTAATTTTACAATACATTCAATATTAATTGCCTATAATGTTCCCACTGCTGGGACACAGGCC
The DNA here is from genome assembly GCA_916610205.1 of Griposia aprilina. NCBI lineage: Eukaryota > Metazoa > Arthropoda > Insecta > Lepidoptera > Noctuidae > Griposia > Griposia aprilina. Next base: position 9,856,990 of record OU744310.1, on the reverse strand, counting down.
TCCTCTCTTTGAGAGGGAATGGGCTGTAATCTACCACGCGGGCCCAGTGCGGGTTGGTAGATGTCACATGTCTTCGAATTTGTGTTTCTAGAACATGCCGGTTTCCTCACGATGTTTTCCTTCACCGTTTTGAGAGCACCGGTGATGATATTATTTACACGAAGGGAAGCGCCTGCCTGGGTTCGAACCCACGACCTACAACTCGTAAGTCGTTGCCAATACCACTGGGCCACCACTGCTCTCAATATTGATTATCATCACATTAATTTAAAACAGATTATTTATAACATTAACATAACATAACATCATGCCTGTAATCCCCGAAGGGTTAGGCAGAGGTGTACCTATAGCACACCCACATTTCGCCAGTTATGTTTAAGTTCCATGTAATAGGGGGCAAGCCTATTGCCATCAACCGGGCACAAATCCAGACTCCGTGGGGCTGCTACTGAGAAATCCCTGAAGGAAATATCCAATAACACTTTGACGCGCTCGCGACGCGCTTTGGCTTAATGCGCCTAAAGAAGTTTTACATAGAAAAAACAATCGAGCCGGTTGCGTAATTGTCACTTTTTGATCCTGACCTCCTCATATATCCCGTCAGGGTAAGTCTATATTATAGGTATTTTCTGGGATCAGTGTGATCACTGATCACGCTGACCGACCCGGGGATCAAACTCGTGCTATTGCTAGACCAATGAGGCTGGAAAGCCTTTAGGTAATGTAGGTATACCTACCTACTTTACGTACTTTTAGTACTTAGAGGGGCTCGTGGATAACTAATAACAGCCGCAAGGGTCGATCGATCAGGGTAAGCTACGCTTGCCGGACCCCGTAGATGGGTGACCATCTTTACATACCGAGACCCCTCTGTGCCTCGGAAAGCACGTTAAGCCAATGGTCCCGGCTGTCATTCGTGGATCTTTGACAGTCGTTACGAGTAGACAGAAGCAGGGGGACTACTCTCTAAGTCCGTCTACAAAGATACGGGCCCGTCCAAAAGTATTTCTATACTTAGACGTGAACTCTACTCCCGATTAATAAACTTATTCGGACGGGCAAAAACACAGCGGGAGTAAGGACAACTGTCAAATCGTATTGTCATTAATTTTTAGTTCGGACCCCGTGCCAATGTTATGTCCGAAAGTAGTACGAAAAAGGCAACACACATAATTTCGGCCGAAACTACGGACTTCGTGCTTAGGCCCCCAGGAAAGTCAGACAACCAGTCTTACCAAGGGGTATCGTATTACCCTGTAACTGGGTTGTGGAGGTCACATAGGCAGTCGCTCCATGTAAAATACTGGTAATACTGCATTCGGAAAAACTGGAAGCCGAACCCAATATAGTTGGGAAAGGCTGAGCAGATTGATTGAGTACTTAAGGCTTGTAATGATGCCAATAACCTTGAGCATTTGCGCGGAGCTAACGACCAACTGAATCTAAGGACGAGTGCGGGGGTAACGTAGACGCAGCCATTAATCGGACGCCTTTTTAATTTATTACAATAAAAATAATACATATTTAAAAAAAGTAACAAAACCATATCATTTTCCTTTGTATTGCAAAGCAGTAGATATTTTTTTTATACTCTTTTGATAAAAAACGAAGGAGTAAAATGGTTTCATCTCAATAATTTGGAGGTGATTTGGTGTATTTTTATTTTATTTTGTGATACCGATAGAAAAATTATGGCTAAACCAAAGTACGTATTATATCATGAAGATTGCAAAAAAAAATATTCAGATGTAATATCTCTGTAAATGCCGACGAAAAGTTGCTTCATCTGCATGCTTTTTTCAAGCTTTTTCGAGAGAGCAGCCTTAAGGCGCAGATATACGACTTCTAATGATTTCAAATTGAACATCACGTCTAAACGAGTAGACTTGCTTGTTTGAAAAATATATATGATAAACTAGACTATTTTCTTCGTAATTTGATATGTGAATATTTGAAATTATATTTTTATAACATAGTGTAATTAATTTGTAAAGTCATGTCTAACGCGAACACAAAAACGATAATCACGCAAAAACTATCGGGCGAACATTACGTGTAAACAAAATTGACTTGTACACACTAACGTATAAAGAATGTTCAACGGCCAAGTCACACAACATTAACTATAATAATAAAGAAATCGCAGTAAGGAACCTTAGACTTGGCACGATTTTGTCTAGATTTCATTACTTTTTAGAGATAAACAAGCAGCTCCATCGAGACTTGGCTAGTTTTTTACAGAATGTTTTTGGTGGGATTTTACTTCTTTTTGTAGAAACATGGGCATATTGATTTATTTTATTAGATTTTCTTATTTGATACAGTTTTTTTCTTTTTAGGAGTAGTTTTTTTATTATTACAAATCTTTCTTTTCTTTTTTTCCGGTTCTGATTCTTGTACAGTAGCAACAGTTTTTCGTATTGCCCATTCGCGTTCATTATTTATTCTTTTAGACGGTTTAATTTCTGAAAGATAGGCGCGGTATTTAAAATAAGTAAACGACTGTAACGTGGCTGGTTGCCACTTCGCCATATAAGGTTATCGGAAAAACAAACGTAAGCGCGTTTTAAAATACAGTCAGCGCCATCTAGCGACGTGTGCAGGTATCACCGCCACTCTTAGTCCAAAGCATTATATTTTGACAAAATTTTGAGCGAAATTAATATTTTAGTGTAATTTGTTTATTTAATTTGTGTAATGTTCGAGTAGAATAAAGTTAATCGTTCGACTATTTCTTCTTGTAAACTTGTAAGTATAAGTATAAAAGCCAGTCTAGTCTTATCCAGAGTTTTCCTTTAATTTTATTTATATGCGTATTAAAAGCAGAAGGGGAGGCATTCGCCCAGCAGTGGGACGCTATAGGCTAGATTACATTAGAAGATGTGTCCCACTACGCTGGATTTTTGCAATGACAGTCGATTTTTTTATGTACCAATAGTAGAAGGGGGCATTACCATATCTCTAATACAGCTGAGACCAGCTGAGGGTTGTTCATCAGATACTTCAGACCTTCGATTTTTGACATCAAATGAAGCGGCCCACCAAGTTGAATATTTTTTGTAACGGCGGTATGTCGATCTCTAATAGTTTGGTTGGGCTCTTGTGTTTTCTAATCAGGGTCACCAGGTACTTCAGATCTTCGATTATCCTAGTTTTTATAGTTTTCCCTTTATGTGACAATTAAACTCTAACTCTGTATCAAATTTCAGCTCTCTGAGTTTATGGGAAGTACTAGTTCTATTCTGATAATCATGAGTGAGTGAGCGAGTGAGTGTCATAAATGCGAAACTTTGCTTTCGCTTAACTTCAGAACTAAATGACCTACAGACTTGAAATTTTGGATTTTAAGTATGTGATTATAGCTTACAAGATGACGAAAATTTCTGGGTTCTGGTCTTATCCAGAGGTTCTCAAATAGGGGCCTGAAAATGCGGCGAAATGGTTCCAGTAAAGGATGGTACGGTAGTGTTTGCTTCGCGCTCGACTTGGCGGGGGCACTTCCGTGCCCCCAGATTAAATAAATGCATATATTATTATGTTTATTTAATTTACTACGGTCTATATAGCAATCCTGCTTTATAGGAAGTAAATTAAATAAACTTTCCTGCATGCTTAGCATGACCACTTCTATCTCTACTCTACGAAGAGAAGACAAATCACTTTCTTAACAAAAACTCATTATTTTTTTGAATTTTGACATCGCGCCGTAGAAATCTTTCTACAATCTGTCATTTTGTCTTCCGTTTCTCCCGTTTCTACTGTTTCTCCTACACTACACACTACATAGGTACACCTAATGTTTCGTATAGCTGTCTTCGTGTAGTGTGTAGGCTAGGGTATAACAAGCGCGGGGGACCCAGCTTAAGAAATTTCTGTTTTGCCCCCCGCGCCGGACCTAAAGCTGGGTACGCCCACGTCTTGATCAATTAAGAAAATCTAACACAGCTCCTTAACTTTTCAGCGAAAATGCACGACAAATACTTGGGACTAACACCCGAAGAGCACGCAGCCTTGATGGGACGTTACCATGCGTTCCAAGATGCCTGCAATGACCCAGAAAAGGCACCAGTGAAGGTGTTCAATCCTATTTCAAAGAAGAGTCTGGCTGAACTCTACCTGATAAGGGAAGTCAGCAAGGATTTGGAGATGAAAAGGCAGGAAGATATGAAGAAAGCAGCGGTGAGTTGTGATAGCATAACCGCGTAATCAGCTTATAATGTTCCCACTGTTGGCGCACAGTCCTTCTGTCTGTGAGAGGGAGTGGGCCATAGTCAGCTTATAATGTTCCCACTGGTGGGGTACGGTCCTCCTCTTTGGGCTATGAGTTTGGATTGATTGAATTAATTGTGAAGATTTTGATTCTAATTTTTTCTGCGACTGCGCATAACGTTTAAATCGACCAATCAGTGTTCAGACACATCGTCATTGTTCAAAAAGTCTGTAAAAAGCCTGATAATTACCCTGCATGAGATATTATTACGAAAATCTGTCATAATGTCCAATAATCGTTTTTCTGCGAACATCCTAGGATTTTCGCAAAAATATTAGGATTTAATGAAGGGCGATTAACAAAAAGTATTTACAAGGCAGATGTGAGTGGAAACGCTGGGTGGGGACGCCCTAGGAAGACATATAGTGACCTTATTGGTGATGTTCTTGAGAAACGTCAGGTGCGTAGTACTCACAACCAGCGTGCGTGTATGACCAGATGTATGAACGTAAACGAGGCAAAAGGAGTATGTAAGGATCGTAGCAGGTGGCGTTCTGTAGTTTCTGCCTACCCCCATGGGAAGAAGGCGTGAGTTTATGTATGTATGTATGTATTAGGATTTTCAAATTTTTTTTTTTTTTTAAGTTGGTATCCTGTGACTTACAACAGTGAGCAAAGATTGAGAGTTAGCAAAAATACTGTAGTTATGACTTAGGTACAGACAGATAGTACCCACAACAAGAAACATTAGGCATTTCTCCTTTATCGTGGCATGGGTTTCAAACACAATACTCGTAGGTACAGTCAGCAAAGGAGATAAATATCCAAGGTCGCCGGATATAGTTGAAGTTTACTAAGAAACCGATGAATAATTTCGAATGAAATTTAATTTGATAAATGACGAGTTTGTTTTATATTAATTTGATTTAATTTTATTCGAAAACATTCATCGGTTTCTTACTTAACTTCAACTATATCCGGCAACCCTGCATACTTATCTCGTTTGCTGACTGTACCTACATATATAGGTACCTACACAGCCATCAATAATTATTCTTAAGCTAGCTATCGTCTTTCAACAAACAGATGATTCTGGTCACAAAGCACTTAGGTACATTCGCCAGCAGGTCAAGCTACACGAAACTGTCAAATTTCTCCAAACGATTTTAAACCGTACAATTTAGTTGGTTAAGTTCAAAATCGAGTGAGAAAATCTGACAGTGGTAACTTGATGTGCTGGCGACTGTACGTAAGTTTTTACTGCGTGAGGAAATCGAACCCGCGACAGGTTGCGCAGTAGTCACTCAACCGATGCGCTAACCGTTTCGCCGAAATGTCAATATCAACTGTCCTTCAACTATTCTACAATGATTCTTCTCATACTCATAACTTCATAAGGAACGATAGACAGCCTGTGTATACACGCCTCACTGTGAATAAACTTATCGTATTGGCCATTTGTCCTGTTAATAAGTACTTACCTACCTACATATTTCCTTTCATTTAAATAAATGATAATGTAAAATTATTTGTTCACAGCAAAAGGCAGAAGAGACAGAAGAAAAGCCAGAAGAGAAGACAGAAGATAAAGCAGAAGAGAAGAAGCCGGAGACTGAGAAGTGAACTGTTTGAGTTTAATTTATTTATTAAAATGTAGTTAAGGGTATAACCTATTTCGTTTTTCTTTTACCTTATTAGAAACCTACTATAACCTATTGACAGCTTGGTTTTATATCAATTGCCCTGCCCCCATTGCCCAGCTCATAAATCGACAAATAAATACCTGCGACGAATAGGGTCGTGAAATGAATTAAAAAACAAAAAGCGAACAATTCTCAGTCGTAGTCATAGACTGAGGCGGTACGGGCACGAAAAATTCCGTTCCAGCCTATCCCTTGCTGCCCTCTTCCAGCGACGCCCTAAGCCGAGGTCCGTACCCCACAGGGGGTGCTCTTAGAGTGTAGTCGCATAGTTTGTAAGGTTTTTAGTCCTGGCTGGGGGCCTTAATTTATTGAGACAATCACAGGCGGCTTTTAATGATTTCAAATTGAACATCACGTCTAAACGAATAGTCTTATTTGTTTGAAAAAATATATGATAAACTAGACTATTTTATTCGTAATTTGATATGTGAATATTTGAAATTATATTTTTATAACATACCTAGTGTAAAGTAATGTCTAACGCGAACACAAAAACGATAATCACGCAAAAACTATCGCGCGTATTTTCATGAAATCTGCACAATCTAAAAGACAATTTAATTACCGAAATTTTTGTATACGTCTTTTATTTGTAGTGTTTGATAAATCAAGGGGGGTTGTTTTTGCGAATAAACTTGGTGCGCGTTGAAGCGGGGGCTCTTGCGGGCGACGGGCGGCAGTGCATCGCTGACCAATGTCCGGGTAGACGCTAACGCTCTGTGCAATTTTATTCGCTTAAAAATTTCGCATGCTCCTCCCACTCGCTCAAGGTCGCTGGCACTTATTGTCGCCTTAAACAGCCGAGAATCTCATAAGTTGACTTGCGAGAAGCCAAAAAAACGGGCTCGAAAATATTTGTCTTATTAATCCGACTGGGGCGGTCAATAGGTTAATAATTTGTTTCATGTCATTCACTGAGAGACAACGTAGGTAAACCGCTGGGTCTTGAAAGGTGAAGTTTTGCACTAGAGTTCCTTACACATATAACGAAGATGAGCACTATGGAAGGACTTTAGAAAGGTTTAAATAAATAGGGGATGAAAGCTTGTATGGCTTGTAGAAAAATAATAATCCTCGGAAAAAGGGAACAGGGTCTAAGTACGGTTTCCTAGAATAGCAATGGCTGCCGTCATGAAAATGATAGCATCCGGGGTTTGACTTTAATTACGGTGTCATCCATCATACATCGCTCTATAAGGAAACACACTAACTTACTTTTTAACCGACTTCACAAAAAGGAGGAGGTTCTCAATTCGTCTGTATGTTTTTTTTTTTTATGTGTTAGTTCAGAACTTTTTTCTGGGTGAACCGATTTGGATGATTCTTTTTTTATTTGATAGGTGTAGGGCCAGCACTTTTTAAGTTATCCTTAATACTGCATATTTTTTCTACTTAGTTTATATGGATGATGTGTTAATAATTTCCTGTCACTGTTATTTACACACCAAGTAGTGGTAGGTATACGAATTTGTATGGGGTAGGTACCGCAACTAAAAAGTGAAAAATAAATTACAAAAAAAGTTAAAAAAGTTTTTTTTGAATAACGTTTCTGTAGCCTATTAATTCTATGGTTTCAGTGACGTCATTCGACAGTAAATTGCGGAGGCTCTGTGGCGGTCATCGAGTCTCAGGAAACCCTAGCTTTAAGGTACCTACCGGCACGTTGCTAGCGAACCTTTTAGCCTACGCTTCTAACAATATTATGTGCAATGCGCACCGTGTTCTTCTTAAAACTACATCTATAACTTTAGCTCTAATATGCAGAGACTGAAAATATACTAAATATCCTAAAATAATTTCGTCTACTGGAAATATTTACCTACTGAAATTTATCTTAGACCGCGTTTCACCTTGTTTACCACACACACACTCTCGGGCAAGTAGGTGCTCACGCCCAGTGCCCTTCGTGGGCGCTGGGCGTGAGGACTTATTGCACTCACGGACACTCAACACTCTCCAAAGACACACTTAGTACATCTCCTTTTGTTTTGTATAGTAATACCTTTTGAGAGAAATAAATTACTATTATTATTTGTTAACATAGCTCGGGACCATGGGATCCCGGTCCTTTGGAAGGCGTACGAGGGGCCCAAGCCAACTCGCAGAGGCCCCTTACACAATTTTAAATGGAATGAGGCACCAAACGACGATTATCCCTGTATGCACTGTGCAAGTGCACCCAAGGACAACCCCTGGTTGGTGTCGGACTATTGCAGGATATGGAAACAAAAATAATTATTGAACTATGGGTTTCAGTGGCTAAGGACTGGTTACCAAGAACTATGGAACAGCTATGGCCCCTGCCTGACTAATGTTATATAATGTAAAATACACGGATAAAATGGCAGGGGGTGACTTGCACACTCAATCTATATTATTATTCACAAAACACAACACTAGATGGCGTCATGAACGTATCCACGGGGTATTGGGGCTATTGCAGAATAAAACTTATGAGCACCAAACATTAGCAAAGGCACGAAAAAAAATAGCTTGTGAGAGTCGTCAGGAAAGTTTTGAGTATGAATGTGGATGGCTATGAGCAGAGGAACCTAAGAAACGATGGATGGAATGTGTGAGACTTGGCTAGAAAGGGCCAAACGGGTCATCCCCGTTGGCCCTTTCTACCGAGATGACGACTAATATGGAAGTAAAAGACATGTTGCACCGGTCAGAACTGGATTATTCACGTAGCAAGTGTAGCGAATGCTGCAGGCCCCACGCTAGGAAGTACAAAAAATTGAGCCGTCGCGGGACGCCTGGCAGATGTAAAACGTCGAAACTATTTTGTATAGAAAATATAGCGTGGCGACGCGTCGCGGTTTTACCCGCGGCTATAGATGTTTCACATCAAAAACTTCATGGTACCTATACCACCGGTAGGTCCAATGGAATATAATGTATGAATGGTCAAAAGAAATAATAGGTCTTTACCTATGAAATTGCCGTTTTGTATGAAAAAATTTAAACGAATTTTTTTCATGAATTTTTTATTTGTATTAATCGAAGTAATCACCCATGCAATCAATGCATCTTTGCCATCGCAGTGGCAGTTTATTGATGCCCTTCTTAAAGAAATCAGCTGGACGGGAGGCAACAAATTCTTCAAAGGCATTTTGTACTGCCTCTCGGGTATTAAATTTTTTTCCCGCCAAGAAGTTATCCAAATTCTGGAAAAAGTAGTAGTCTGTAGGCGCAAGGTCTGGTGAGTAGGGCGGATGACGGAGAGCTTCCAACCCCAGTTCTTGCAACTTGGAGACCGTCTGCTGTGCAGTATGAGGTCGCGCGTTGTCGTGCAGGAGCAGCGGAGACGAGCGATTGACCAATGCTGGTTGGAGATGCGCCAGCTTCTCCATCATTGTGTTCAGTTCTTCACAGTACACATCTGCAGTAATGCTCACCCCGTTTGGTAAGAAGCTGTGATGAATCACACCGGCGCTAGACCACCAAACAGTGACCATCACTTTTCTAGGGGTAAGTTTTCGTTTAGGGCATTGTTTAGGTGCTGAACCAGGATCCAACCAACTTGCTGAGCGCTTACGGTTATCAAACAGAATCCATTTTTCATCGCAGGTAACAATGCGGTTCAAAATTCCTTCATTTGTGTGTCTGTTGAGCAGTGCAAGGCACGTCTCGACGCGTACTTCGCGCTGGCGATCATTGAGTTCGTGGGGCACCCATTTGTCAAGCTTTTTTACCTTGCCAATTTGACGCAAATGGACCAATATTGTTTTGACGCTAACGTCGAAAGCTGCTGCTAATTCAGCCGTAGATTGTGTATCATCAGCTTCCACAATCGCCTTTAATTCGTCATTGTCGACCAAAGTCTTCGGACGACCGCGAGGTTCATTTTTCAGGTCGAAATTTCCAGAACGGAAGCGAGCAAACCAATAACAGGTGGTGCGTTGGTTTGTAGTGTTAGCTCCGTAAACGTCGTTGATGTTGCGTGCCGCTTGTGCCGCGTTGCTGCCACGACGGTACTCATATTCCATAATTACTCGAATTTTTAACGTATCCATGATGACGAAAAAGATTGAAATGCGATGAAAATGTCACACTAATCAATAAAGAAATGACTACTTTTAGAAAAAAAAATCCATGTTTTTAAAATAAAATTAATTTGAAATTAGAATTCTTAGCCAAACAAAAATTATTTTGATTTGAAATGGCCAGTACTGCAGAACGGCAATTTCATAGGTAAAGACCTAATATAACCGCAACGAGGCGGGGTGTTAAAAATTTTCGACCTCGGTACACGCGCTCAATCCAGTTACTCGTTATTCTTAAACTATAAAGTCACTCATATGACCGAGACCTGAATTAGTTTCAGTCTTTCATCTGAGAGTAGTCAGATAAGAAACACTAACATCTAGTTCTTAAAATAAGATTGATGTGTAAGTGTTTGTACAAACCTACTTACAGAAACGAAACAGTTTATTATTATCATTTACGGCGTGAGATTGAAAGAAAGTTGTTCAACAGTAATTAAAATAAAATAATTTGCATAAAAATATACTTGTTTTATTTAACTTCATTAAACATAAAAATGGAAGGTTACAGGGAAGTAAATTCATTCAAACTACTTGGCTTAGTTATTATAAAAAAGTATAATTATCCATAATAATACGTAGCAAAATGCTGATATACGTGTTATAACTAAGAGTTGTCTGTCATGATCTCTTCGTCCTCATCCTCCGGTTCCGCAAGATCCGGATGACAGACTCTGATATGGAGATTAAGGTTTATCCTCACAATGAAACTTTTACCGCAGGTAGTACATTTATGCGGTCGTTTGACATCATCGTCAACATGTGGAGGATGAGCTCTTGTGAGATGCGTTCTGAGTAACGACGCATGCATAGTTCGGTCACACTGCGAACATTTCACATGACAGTCTATTGGCTGCCCTTCATGCGTCTGTCTATGCTTCTCCATAGTTATTTTTGACACAAACAACTTGTTACAACAGTCACACTTGAAATTTTTCACTTTTGTATGCTTCTTCATGTGGATTTTCAAGCAGTTTTTTGTAGGAAACATCTCGTCACACTTAGAACATTTGAATTTCTTTATATCATTATGTAGCTGCATGTGTAGCTTCAAGTAAGCTTGTCCTGTGAAGCTTTTGCTACAAATCTCACAGTTTATTGTAGATACTGATGAATGAGTTTGCATATGACTTTTTAGAAATTGAGCAGCAACAAAGCTGCGGTCACAGACCTCACATAAATACTTTTTAGAGGCAACACCTTCATGCTTGCTCCTGTGGATATCCAAGTGGTACTGAGAATTCACTTTAACGTCGCACTGGTCACATTTAAACTTACGCCTTTTTTTGGGTCCTTCTTTGTGATGTACTGGGGGCTCAGGCTCCATAATCGGCGTATCCTTGTCGTTTCCGTGGAACTTTTTGTGCAGCATTAAATACTCCATGCCTTCGAACGTGAGATCGCAGACATCGCATCTGTACCTCGGATCATTCTGTTGTTGCTTCATTTCGTATGTTACATTTTCACCACCATTGTATGCTTCGGCCATTTTCTCGCGTTTTACTGACGAACGGTTATCTTGTTTGTCGCTGGACGCCGGCTCCATCATACTCTTCATCCAATGGTCTTGAATGCCAACGCCGGATTTCGTCTCCATTTGGTGAATGGACGCTTCGCTGTTGTTAGCGCATATTAACAAGTGTGCGATATTGATCCATAAATCGCGATACTGTACTCACAATTTCGCGTAAATACACAATTCTAGCGTGCACAACGCTAATCGCGCTTTGTTTACGCGTTGCCTTTGAGGATTTCACGTTAAAATATCAGCGGTAACACAAAAGGGAGCCTTGTTACTGTACCATAAATTCCAAAAGAGAAGCGATGCGCGTTGCTTTTTTTCGGGCGGTTCATTGACAGCGGGAACTTTTTTTATTCTTGACAACTTCATTGTTGCCATTGTAAAATTTTGTTTAACTAAATAAACAATAAAATACTTTCTTAGTGATCATCAAATTACGGTTTTAATTGTAGATGCAGCTTTAAATTTAGGTTAAATACGATGGAAATATTTCTATGAACTATTCTTTACAGACGTGATCAATTAATCATTTTTCCACCCATGAAAAATACCAAGTAAAAAATCTGAATCTGACAGATGAAAAATGGCGTCTGCAATGATATGCGGTGTTTATTTTTATTTATATCCTTGAAAACTTGGGTTTTATCACGATAATAATGACAATGTTTGTGTAGTATCGGTAATAAGTAACGTGTCCGTCGACATGGCTTCTGGTTCTGAGGGCCCTGTGACGACTTACGTCGATAGTTCTTCCGACGACGAATGTTTGTCGGCAGTGAAACGAAAAGCCGAAATTTCTGGCGAAAACAATAGAAGCTGTGGATATGAAGAGGACAGTGATGATGAGCCTATCATGGCTGGGGTGCTGGTTACCGTGGAAGTGGAAGAAATGGACGAGGATTGTCCCCTAGAGTTTAACAAAGTAGGTAACAATATTGACATCAAATTACTTCACTTTCTTATATCCTAAGTTTCAGTCATGTTAACTTGTGTAAATACTTGAAACTAGCTCTGAAAACCACTTTACCACTTATCTGTGCACTGTGTACAGTAAGAACATAATAATATTTATGTTTGAACATACACATACTTGAAAAACTAATTTATCAATGTGCTTCATGCATAAATTTACCGTGGTTGTGAGCTCAAAGTAACAATCGTGTACTTAGCTATTGCTTTCATTTTTATTTAACTATTTCCAAATATTCCACTGCTTTCATTTGATCGAACAAAATATTTTCATAGGTACTTACATCATTTTATCACAGGGATGTAACCAGAATTCATATTATTTTTAAAATATACTGATAACATAATCCTGTTATCATTAAATATTGAAACATTAAACATGCTGCCTAAAAATAAGTTAGTTTTTGTTATAATAATAGCAGAACTTATTTAAGTGATAATTGAATCAACTGGTAGGAATATTTTACCAAACAAAAACAAATAATAATATTATTTAATAGATTACAATAGACAAAAACTTATGATTGCAATTTAAACAACTGTTTTATTTTATTTCTATGGAAAGTAGGTGCTTTTCAGAAGAACAAATATTAAAATATTAAGGTGCATTAGAAACTAAACTTTGTGTAATAGAATTAAGGTTTCTAATATCAAAGTACTGGTTTGTTGAACAGTAGGAAAATACCATTGCTAATGTGTTAAATAATTTATAATTATCATCTGAGATACAAAGACTACTAGGTACCTCTATATTTGCTATAACATAATAATAATCCATTTTGCAACAAAAAAATCCGGGGCATTCTGGCTTTAGGGCCAATGGCTGAACCCCATTTTTGACTTTCAGAAAAGTTTAATGGGCTGCTGTGGCTAAATTTGAAATAAAGGCTCTTTATTCTTTAAAGTGTTACCTACAAAATAATCCAACTATATAGTTAGACCCTTAAACATACTTATAATAATTATTTTAAACACATTGTAAATATTGTAATTTTTCCTAATTGGTCTTTCATTTTACAGAGTGAGAAACCAAAAAGATCGAAAAGAAGAAAAAAGCAGAAAGAAATAAAGGAGAATGTTAAAAAAGGGAGAACATTCCGATGTACTGAGTGTGACATTGAGTTTGAGAACTCTGCTGACCTCAAGACGCATGGGCTTGAACATCAAGTTAAAACTAGGTAATATATAAGTTAGTGATTCTTATATTTTTTATCTTTCTGGACAAATTTTGAGGTCTCAAGACATTGTTGAGCTCCTTAAGTTCTGATTTGAGCTGCACAATTACTGACAAATGCGTGTGCTAACTGGACAGGTCCACTCAATCTGTGAGGTTTTTCCTCAAAAGACCATTTCTGACACAAATCTACATGGTTTTCACATGATCTGACCAAGATTATGTCTGGACTTTAAAAGAGCCTGTGACCTCTGAGTTTGTTTCCGTCTTTCTTCTCAGAGTAGTCAGACAGGAAACGCCAACATCATCTAGTTTTTAAAATATGATGGATGTGTAAAGGTGTTTGTAAAAACTTACTTATAGAAACTAAAAAACAAATTAGCATATACCCCTACTTGCTATGTAAACAACAGTGACAGGATGTTTTATAACATCATCAACATACACCATGTTTATTAAATACGTATTATTGCAGCTTAATAAAAAACTACCCAAGCAAAGTTAATAAAATTTATAAGGGACCCAAATGCAGGCTTTTTCAAAAAAAAAAACAAAATTAATAAATGATTTCATTGAAAATATGGATGAACATACTTACATAAAAAATATATACAGACGAACATAGGACCTCCTCCGTTTTAGAAGTTGGTTAAGAAAGTAAATAAGGTAACCAGCCATGGTAAATTACCCAGCTAGCAAGGTGGTAGCGAGGCTGACAGCCGAGGCTCTAAATGATAAATGATTTTATTTCTGTAAGTAGGTTTGTACAAATACTTTTACATATTTTTTTAACTTTCCTATCTGACTACCCTGAGAAGAAAATGGCCGAAACAAACTCAGGTCACATACTCTTTTAAAGTCCAAACATAATCTTGGTCAGATTACGTGAAAACCATGTAGATTAGAGTCTGAAATGGTCTTTTGAGGAAGGAATCACACAGATTGAGTGGACCTGTACAGTCCGTGCACGCATTTGTCAGTAATAGTGCAGCTCAACTCGGAACTTACGGAGCTCAACGATTCGACAAACAATACCAAAAAAAGGACATTTGGGTGGGCCGCATAAATTACTCAAACTGCCAGATAATGATTAAAGCTTACTGAGAAAAAGAAAAACATTAAAGCAATGACCCACATTAATAGTCCTCACATTCACATAATTAAAATAATATAATGCTTTACAAAGTAAACAACAAATTTAGTCTCTCTGTCTAAGGTCATACCATAATAGCTTATGCAGCGCTTACAGAAATTGCCAATAAGCAAAGTTGTAAAGGACACAAGTCATTTATTGCTTAAATTTTATCATATGCTACAGGCAATAAGCTTGCATTGTGTAAATCGGGCTTTATGCACAGTGACTATAGAGTTGAAAATAGTATACACAAACGCATTATACATTATCATTTAGTTCTATTTATCTATGAAAACTGCTTGGTGTGCCAAAATGGGGAGGTAGATGTTGGTACATTCTACCAACAGTTCCTTCTTCAACGAATCAATCTGCCTAGCTTTTTCCCAACTATGTTGGGGTCGGCTTCCAGTCTAACCGGATGCAGCTGAATACCAGTATTTTACAGAGCAACCTATCTAACCTCCACAACCCAGTTAGTGGGTACATGATACCCGTTGGTAAGACTGGTTGTCAGAGTTTTTCAGGTCTGACTACTCGTAACGACTGTCAAAGGTTTACTAATGACAGCCAGGACCAACGGCTTAACGTGATTTGCCAGGCACGAGGAGGTCTCAATATATAGGTAATGGATGGTCACCCATCTACGAGCCGACCGCGGCAAGCGTAACTTAACCTTCCATTGACCAGTGCGGCTGTTAATATTTAGCCACGAGCCCCAGTCCCTTTTTCAACTATGTTCAACATATTTAATGGCATTCTTCACCTGTTCCCAGACATAAATGTGAGATATGCGGCCGGTACTTCAAGAAGGCGTTCAGTCTCCGTATGCACTCTAAAGTGCACATGGAGAAGGCGGCTCCTACATGCCCACTTTGTGGTCTCAAGTTTAATAATAAGAATTATTTGGTAAGTTAATTCAAAAACTCAAAGTCAAAGCATTTATTTCAAATAAACCAATTACAGGCACTTTTGAATTTTCAAGGGGTCTGTCAGTCAGAAAGATGAAGCTAGTTCCCCATTCCAAAGCGTAGTAGGTACCTATGGAGAAGAATAATTATTTACCATAGGATGCTCCCCAAATTAATTTCTGGGACTTTTATCCTGAGCCACCTCAAAACAGCCCTCGCTGTACGCGTCCAGGTTATCTTGCCATCTCTTTCTAGACTGGCCTCGGCGGCGTTGTCCGTCTTCAGGTTCAAGCACTTAGGCCCGCATTGCTGCACGTCACTCGAAACTCAAGCATTGCTTAAAACACAATTTCAACCAATCAATGGCTTTAAACTAGCCAGTTTTAAATAAGGTTTGAGTATTCTTTCTATACACCGTGATAAGCAGTGATCGGAGTAGGTAGATTGATTTTTAGTACTTGTATCATAAATTCACACAGAAAGAATAACATGGATAAGCCATTTTTCCGGAAAGTAATTCCGGTATTTCCGGATTTAGTATTTCCGGCGGGCGTACGCATTGTTCTGATAACCGGTTATTGTACCACCCATGATCCTTTGTTCTGATTGGTCGTTGGGTTTTGTCAAATCGTGACAAAAAAAAAAATAGGAAGAATAATAAAGAATAAAATTGCTCATTTTATTACAATTCCTACCTTTTTTTTGAGGATGGCAAATCATCAAATGACTCCTTCCACTCTGGCAGAATACAATTCCTACATTAGTTCCGGTTTTTTTTTAATAATCCACCAATTCCGGAGGAATGTCCATAGTAATATATACGTTTCGGATCAATGACCCCAGTTCAATCTACCTACTCCGATCACTGGTGATAAGTAAGTATTTAGTTCTTATTGAGATCCGCTCTTAAGTGCCTGACTGTTAGTGTCTCTTCACAATTATTTTAACCTACGTAATTGGCTAGGTTCGTACCCGTAATCTTCTTTATAAATAAAAATCAATAATTGCCAAAAATGTTTGTCCGGGGCCCGGGCATCATTCAAAGCAGCTACACCTATTTGGCCGATTATTTTTTTCTTGTTTGTAATTGTCAGGACAATGTTTGTATTTTTTTTGTAAAATCTACCGGGAATGTCTGAAATTTTGTTGCTAATTTTGTTTGAAATACACCCCGAGCGACGCCGGGCACGAACAGCTTGTATGTAATAAATGAAGTCGCCCGGCTCCTTCTGTCTTTGTGTCCAGATTTCATTCCATTATGCTTTGACTGGCAACTTTATACCATTACTTGCCAACGTAAATATATTACATACATCTTTTATTTTCTACATTACTATTTTTAACCCCCGACGGAAAAAAGAGTGGTGTTATAAGTTTGACCGCTATGTGTGTGTGTCTGTCTGTGTCACCGTAGCTCTTAAACGGGTGAACCGATTTGGATGCGTTTTTTTTATTTGAAAGTATGTTTTCTAGTGGTGGTTCTTAGACATGATTGATCAAAATCGGTTCAGCCGTTTCAAGGTGATCAGCTCTTTAATGTGTCACGGTTTTTTTAATTTTACCTATTGTGTTATTTTCAGGCGCGACACATGTCTTCCCATGATCGAACAGAAGAGTGTGAGAAGTGTCAAGCCAAGTTCCATACGAACTCTCAACTCAAGAATCATACCAAACAAGCACATTCTAAGAAGAGACAGCAAGAGGATACCCCAAAGTGAGTATTTAGTATATTGCTAAACAATGCTTTGAGTTTGAGTTTGTCTGCTGGAGCAAAATTAATGGCTAAATAAAAGCACGTTATTTTTAACCGACTTCAAAAAGGAGGAGGTTCTTAATTCGACTGTATTTTTTTTAAAATTCAAAATCTGTGTCAGCAATAACATTATTTATAGGTTGCCAAATTGCTTAACAGTTTGTCGGCAGTTGTTCTCATCTAGTAACATTTTAAATTTGAAAATTAATTATAATGTGCTAAAACTTAATTAAGCTAAGTAAACCATAAAATAATATAAAATTGAGAGGTGTCAAGGGACACCCGGATGGAACGAAGTTCCATTTAAAAAAAAATAACAACTGGCTTGCTTTCTATGAGAGAGAGAGAGAGAGAGAGAGAGAGAGACAGAGAAACACGCGCACGACGCACGGCTTACAACTATAAAAAAAGTGTCGTTACAAAAAGTGTCGTTACAACTTTCGGTCTTAATTTTTTCCGTCTAGCCCTCTTTCGCAACGCGCGATAAGGAACTTCGTTCCAATTATCTACAGTCGAGATCAAAAATCTTACCTTTTACAAAAAGGCATATAAGCAAACTTGAAAACAAACTCTTTTTGTATTATATGTTGCATGTTGTTACGTGATATCTCCGGTAATTGTGGATCCATTTTTTTATAGGTATGGTATGCTTCAGGGGTTAGTCCCATATAAATTTGATAAACTTTGCTTCGGTAGTTTTTCAGTTAGCTTCAGTAATACGTATTTTTTCCACTGTGTATATTGATGATGTTATAATAACTTTCTGTCGCTGGTATTTACATAGCAAGTAGTATACGAATTTGTGTCGAGTAGGCGCCACAACTAAAAAGTGAACAAAAAAAAAAACACTACGAAGTGAAAAATAACTTTTAAGTAATTTCAGAAGTCGGTGGCAAAAAACGAAAATACAAAACCAAAGACACCGATTTCCGAAATTACTTAGGTAGTTATTTTTCACTTTGTAGTGTTTTTTTTTTGGAAGTCGGTTGTATTTTTTTTTTGTAAAAACGGTTTTTTAGATCGGTTCGGAATTAAAACTTTCGTCGCTGAGCGGATGTTGAAAATCCTACAGCGCACTTTTATTTAGGCAGGCAATTTTTTTTTTTTGGGGATTTAGTAATGTTAATGAAAACGGGCATAAGCCCTTTATTAATAAACGCGGAGTATTTTATACTTAAGTTAAGCCCACTTGCACCGTTTAGCGGTAAACGAGTTTAAAACATAGTTCTATTTCTGTCAAATGTTTGAAGATGACAGAGACAGAATGATGCTTAAAACTCATTTAGCGCTAAACGTTTTTAGTGATTGGCGGTGCCAGTGGGCCTTAAATTTTGAACAATGTATGGATAATGTAAAGCTAATAGTGGTTGTTACTTTTCTACTTATTATGGACTAGTTGAATCTGCTCTCAGATATGGCATTATCTTTTGGGGGAACTCACCAAATAAAGATATGGCATTTCTAATGCAAAAGTGATGCCTGCGTGCCATGTTCGGTGTTCAAAGTACAGAGAGCTGTAAGCCACTTTTTACAAAGCATAAAATACTCACGCTTCCGTCACTTTACATTTTGGAAATAGCCCTATTTGTGAGATGTAACCCCCATTTGTTTCCTCGAATATCGGACATTATAGTACGAAATCGCCGGGATAATAGTAAAATTCGTGTTCAACCAGCTAAGACAGCGCTACTGTATAAAAGTGTTGTATGCAGAGCGCCAATAATTTATAATAATATCCCTAACTGTCTTAAGAAATTAAATATAGACCAGTTTAAAAAAACATTTAAAAAAATACTGACAGAAAAAGCCTATTATAATCTTAATGAATTTTTAAATGATAAATCGCTCTGAATATACTGACTGAATCTATTCTAACTATTTTGAACCGCATGACTATTGACCTGTTTAATTTAATATTATTGTTAAATGTTGATTTATTTATATTATTGTTCATATAATATAAATAATTTATAGCAATATTCTCGCATAATTATGATATAAAGATTCTTTATAGCAATATTCTCGCATAATTATGATATAAATATTCTTTATAGCAAGATTCTCGCATAATTATGATATAAAGATTCTTTATAGCAATATTCTCGCATAATTATGATATAAAGATTCTTTATAGCAATATTCTCGCATAATTATGATTTAAAGATTCTTTATAGCAATATTCTCGCATAATTAGGATATAAATATTCTTTATAGCAATATTCTCGCATAATTATGATATAAAGATTCTTTATAGCAAATTCTCGCATAATTATGATATAAAGATTCTTTATAGCAAATTCTCGCATAATTATGATATAAAGATTCTTTATGGCAATATTCTCGCATAATTATGATATAAAGATTCTTTATAGCAATATTCTCGCATAATTATGATATAAAGATTCTTTATAGGTAGCAATATTCTCGCATAATTATGATATACATATGTGTATAATAAAATACCTAACAATATTAAAGACCAATCATTTAGAATATTTAAAAAAAAAACATACAAAATTACTATTAGGTAAATGTTATTAGTCTGTACTTACCTGATTTTTTGCCGATAACTTATTATAATTAAAATTTATTTAGATTTAGACCTGATAAGTTAGTTTATTTTTATATTTGCATAGCTATAATGCTCTAATATTTTTGCATGCCTTAAAGTAGGCGTGGGCAAAGTGTATCATTTTTGTGATTGGAACATTTGCATCTGGATCACTGAAATGATCCTAAACACTGATATGTTTAATTTGGATCATTTGGCTCATCGGCTCAAAGGATATAAAATACAGAATGTTACGTATACACTTACGAACGATAACTTGTGATTGCAAGCATTTTATGCAAAAAACAAACGTATAGTATTAAATTTTATAAGTAAGCGCCTTAGTGATAATTTTTACGTACATGGTAAACGACAATGAAACACTGAGAGTGATACGCATCTCACTTCTGACTTCTTTACATTATAATATGTCATCCGCTCACTCGCGACTCGTGAGTCAGTAGTAAACTAGTGTGTCAGTGTCTCAGTCTGCCTCTCTCGCTCCCTGCTCAGTCGTCTCGCAAGCGATGCGTCGCGCGGAAAGAGCACAGAGCAAAATAATGTTTTAGATCCAAATGATCCGTTTGAAACGTTGTTACTGAACCAATCTTTTGAATCACTTCAATGATCCGGATCAGTGAGTCGGTTCCGTAAAGAGTTACACACGCCTACCTTAAATACAGAATGTCCAAGGACTCATTAATTTATTCTATTCTATAGTGGTTGCATAGAATTTTTAAAATAACTGTTGAAATGTGGGTGTACATTCCTCGGCTGAACATTCGGGAATTAGAGGCGTGATTTTGTTCGTTTACTAAAAAGAAAGAAATTGCTAGAAAATAATTTCCACCATCTTCTTCCAGAAAATCATCCCGACGCCGAGGAGTAAACCAAAGTTCCTCAGCAGGCGACAACACACAATCAGATCAGGACCAAAAGTTATCAGAAGACGAGTCCGGTAAGCCACCGTTTCTATACAACGAGTTTGATGGCTGCCTCAAACGGGAAGATTTGAGTCACCCAACACAATGTGCCATTGTCAGCAAAATGCATAAGGGCAGATCCGTTTCAGATGTATGTAGGTTATACCATCTGACCCCTGAAGTAGTCAACGAAATCTGGGAAGATAGAGAGAAGTATGCGCTACCCAAAAAGGCAGGAAAGCGAACCACAAGATATATGAATAGTGTTTTAGATACAAGGATAGTTGAGTGGTTTCATTCGCAAAGAGCGAATGATATTCAGGTTTCCGGAAAAATGCTTCAAGATGTTGCTGAAGCATTTGCCAAGGAAAGTGGTTTTGTGGCCTTTAATGGCAGCAAAAAATGGCTAGACAGATTCAAGAAAAGGTATAATATAACGCTAAGGGGGACTCCATGTAAAAGGGATTATCATAATCAAATGGAATCGAAATGGAAGAACCACTTTTTTAGAGAGCAATGGAGCGACGCGCGGTTAGGTATTCCTGATGAAGATATTTATACTGCAGACGAATTTGGCTTTTATTACAACCCTTCTAAAGGACGAATAAAAAAGTTGGCAGGGAAGAAGTATATACAAGGTTATGTCAAAGACAGATTGTCAGTATTCCTTTGCGCGAACATGCCAGGCACAGATAAAAAGAAGCTACTTGTCTGTGGTACGGAAGACCCGCTATTACATTCCTTTAGAGATCCTGATACGTTACCTGTTACCTATATACGTCATTCTCAAGCCCATTTTACTACACAAATGTTTGAAGAATATGTCAAATATTGGAATCGGGAATTGCAAGTGAAAAATCGGAAAGCAATCCTTGTGTTAGACAGAGCAACTATACATTCTAAACTGCAGTTATCACATTTAAAATTAGTTTTTGTTCCTTGGAAAGCGTCTAACGGATTAATACCAATGAAAAATGGTGTGTCAGCGAAATTTCGAGAAGAATTTCGTAGATTAATTTTAGAAGAAAAAGCTATAAATGTACTTAGAGGGGTTGATAGGAACCTTACTTGTTTGGAAGCGTTGAATATGTTAGAAAAAGCGTGGGAGAGAACTCCCCCGGATGCAATAACAAAAAGCTTTGTTGATACAGGATATGACGTCACAGTACCAGAGGGAATAAGAGAAATTGACAAACCAAAAGTCTATGAAAATGACGAGGAAGTTCTAGCCAGTATGTTGAAAGATTATGATGTGGAATCGTACTTCACAAATCTAGGTAACTTAGATCAATATTTGTCTGTCGACGAAGAATTGGTGACAGGCCAAGGGACCAACGGGTCCGTATTTGGCGGGAACCATAAAGTCAATGACCCTTTGAACTATGCTGAGAAAGCGAAGGAGGATTTAATGCCCCTAGCCACAGACAAGCCAGACTCTGAAGAAAAGGAGGTTTTAGTCAAAAAGTCTAGGGCGTTGCAAGACCTAGATATGGTGAGAAAGTATTTACAGTCAAATACAACGTCGTATGATACGTTTTGTTGTTTCATGGAAATTGAGAAATTTGTTATGCAAACTGTTGTCGGTTGACCGTGGATTTTTAAATTATTTTCGGAACACTTTAGGGTAACTTATGGTATAACTTCGTGCATTTTAATAGCGCACGTCAGTCTAATTTAAACCTTATGTAAATGTTTATAAAAGTCAAATGACGCGCTCGTGTTTTGCAACGACTATACGACAAAATCACGTGATTGGCCCAAGACTATGTAATAGGCGGAGATGAACCAATAGGCGTCAACGTGGCTAGTCAAACTCTTGTGTTATTGGTGCAATTATATGACAAGTCGGGAATCGCCTTCCATTTTTTAATGCCTGATTTTTAAATCTGCTGCCTATTGCTGTTCTATTTGGTTGTAAATTGCTACAACTAATCAATCTACTTAGGGTGAATTCTCAGTGGTAGTCCGCCAAATTCAAATTTTCTTTGGTTTTTTTTCTAATCGCAGGTCTGTTTTACGTCGTATGTTGATCAAAATGCGATTCGCGACTGTAGGAATTATTATATTTACTGAATAATAATCATCGATTTCATATCAAAATTTGGAAATTCGTTCCAGCTAAGAAGTTTCCTACGAAATATTCTGAATAGGTGGAACTTTCCAAATTTTGATATGAAATTGATGATTATTATTCGATTAGTATATAATTCCCACAGTCGCGAATAATATTTTGATCAATATACGACGTAAAACAGAACTGAAATTTACAAAAAAAAACATAAAAATCGCGGGCTTATAAGCTGAAGATTCTTCACCTTAATAAAAATCTTAAATTCACTGAAAGACAACGCTCAAGCTAAATCGCTCGGTCTAGAAGCATGTACAAAAAAGTTTCTTATAAAGAAAGGTTAAATAGGCGATGAAAATTTGTATGGAAGTTCGTCATTTTTGAAGTAAGAAACATGGAAGTTGGTACTTAGATTTCTGTTAATAAGTAAAACGTTGTATTAGGAAAAGCATGTGATTAAAAGATTGATGGATAAAGAGGAGAGAGATTGTGTGAGGAAGAGATTGTGTGAGAAATGTTTTTTTTTTTCATAAGGGAATACAAACAGTACCTAGTACTTATATTAAAAATAAACGGTAATAACTTAATAAATATACTGTGGGTACTCCCACCACATTTTCCACAGATTACTAATTAGATATTTACGAACAGCATGCTTAGCATGACCAATATGACAAAATGACAGACTGTAGAAAGATTACTACGGCGCGAAATCAAAATTCAAAAAAAGAATGAGTTTTTGTTAAGAAAGTGATTTGTCTTCTCTTCGTAGATTAGAGATAGAAGTGGTCATGCCACGCATGCTGATGGCAAACGCAATTGTAGTTAGGGCAAAATCAATTAAATGCACACAAAAAGAAACTAAAAATAACAAAACTCTTGTTTGTGTGTTGTATCCTACAGGTAATATAATATTAATAATAATTTGCTTCAGCATACGGAATTTGTTGCTGATCCCTCAGAATTTTACCTATATTATTTTTTAAAGTATTACCGTTAAGAAATAATATGTCGATTTCACTAAATCGCTCATTATACGTGTCGACTGATATGAAAGAGAAGGGAGTGAAGGGGGGCATTAAAGTAGAAAATATAGTGCGCCGATCCCTAGTAACAATGGGAAAAAAACAGAAAGATGATAATGAAGTAAAGTTAGTTGTATAATAGCTTTTTGGTGACTCATCCCCTAAGACTCTTGACAAGTTGCCAAAGGAAGATTCCATCGGACAAGCTGCTTGTAATCATACAGGCTGGCAGGGAAATCGACGCGCTAACTTTAACCATGAATTCAAACCATGATTTTAGAAATAGCGTAGAAATTTTCCGTCGGTGATTTAAAAAGAAACAGCATTTCCATAGAACATTTCTTTTTAAACTGACGATTTTTTTTTCAAGCGTTATAAGTTGACATGAGATTTTAAGATCTGGGCTTCAGAAATTGGGGGGTAGTCTTGGGCCTTCATTCGGTAAAATAATCAGGTCTTAGATTCACCATGGGTCATTAATTACCGCCTCCTTGATTAAAAAGTCAAATAATCATGGATTTGTTAAAAAAAAGAAATGTCAAAGAGACATTATTTTTATTTTTGTAAAATTTTTGTTATCAATGGTGTTAAAATTTCTCCTAAGATTCGAGTAGTGAGCTAGCAAAGAGTCAAAATTAGATTTAACTTTTGAAATTCTAGTTTAATGTAAGAATTACAAATTAGGCTTTCAAGCCAAAATGCATTGTTGCCATAACCACATCTTGTCAAAAAATAATTCAACTCTGCCTATTGCAGTCCCCTGCTGGACATAAGCCTCTACCATGCTGCGCCACAACACCCTGTCCTCCGCAATCCGCATCCAGTCTGTCCCAGCCTTCGTCAGTCCATCTAGTTGGGGGGCGTCCCACACTACGCTGTTAAATTGCCACACGCCACATCTTGTAAAAAAATTAACTGAAACATAGCTTAACATCGCCCCTGAATTCTCCGAAGAGGTAGCCAGAAGTGTTTACTATACCAATATTTCGCCAATTATTTTAAAAGTCCCATGTGATGGTTATGATGGAGGCGAGTCTATTGCCATTAATTGGGCTTAAATCCAGAGTACCTAAAACCATATTTCCATCCATACTAATATTATAAATTCGAAAGTAACTGTCTGTATGTTACATTTTCACGCCTAAACCACTGAACGGATTTCGATAAAATTTGGCGAGGAGATATATGGCATCCTGGGGAAGGGCACTTTTTGTCCCGGTAGCACAAATTCCGACATCCACGTGGGCGACGCCGCGGGCTGAAGCTAGTAATATTATAAACGCGATCTTGTCTGTTACCTTTTCACGCCTAAACTATTGAACCGATCGTTATGAAATTTGACAGGTAGGTAGCCTGGCTACTTTTCATTCCGGATATTAGTATTTAAAAATGATTAAGATTCAATACAAGCAGACGAAATCGCGGGCAACAGCAGGTAGCCATATAACGTGACACGCTGTCTTATAACATGGGCTAAGTTGATGTTGTACAGCTTACAAGTAAAGAAATAATTCTATGTGGTTATGACAGCAAGTATCAAGACTTTTAAATTCAAGTTTTTAGCTCTAATTTCAAACACACTGTTTCAAAGATATTCGGGCAATAAGCCATAACAAAGAAGAATAAAAATTCCTTACAAACTTGTATTTGAAGATGGCAATATTAAACTTTAATCAACGAATCTAGCTTTTACAGATTTTGAATTTTTATACATTTTTGTCGATGGTTACAATTTAAATATAGTAGTCAAATTTTTGATGTAAAATTAGATAGTTCACTTGATATAGATGGCGCCACTGTTGAGTGTTTATTGATAGGATAACGCTAGAAATGTTTTTTTTTATGATTTTTTTGCAAGTTGTAAGGTAGACAAATATATTTGTAAAGAAAATAATACATTCTTGGCTTCTGAAAGCCTAATTAAAATCTGCTGACAAGTCTCACGTCTGTCTATCATTGGTTTGTGTTGTTTCAGTGAAACAAACACAACAGCTAACTTGATATTTGACAGCGGATATAAGTATATTGATCAATGACGTGATCAGGCTTTCAGAAGCTGGTAGAAAATATATAAGAATGAGTCAGAAAAACATACATATTTTGCAAGGGTTCAACTGATGCAACAGTAACGATTGGCTTAAAATCGACTAAAGCTGCGTCCAGATATGTTCTTTTTAACCGACTTCACAAAAAGGAGGAGGTTCTCAATTCGTGTTTGTTTTTTTAATTATTTTTTTATGTGTATTAGCTTAGAACTTTTTCTGGGTGAACCGATTTGGATGATTCTTTTTTATTTGATAGGTGGTGCTTCACATGTGGTCCCATTTAAATTTGATCAAGGTCTGACCAGTAGTTTTTGAGTTATCTTTAAAACTGCATATTTTTTCCACTTAGTTTATATGGATGATGTATTAATAATTTCCTGTCACTGTTATTTACACACCAAGTAGTGGTATACGAATTTGTGTAGGGTAGGCACCGCAACTCAACTAAAAAGTGATAAATAAAAACTTTTTTACAAAAAAACAACCGACTTCCAAAAAAAAACACTAAAAAAGTTTTTTTTTGGAAGTCGGTTGTTTTTTTTGTCCGTGTCATTACATGGGTCCGTATCCGCGTCGCGATCCAAGAATGTTAGTTTGGACGCCGTTCTGAACGATACGGCATTACGGTGCCTCGGAACGCATCGAGGTACGCCCCGATCCCACGTCTAAACTAGCGTTCTTGGATCGCGGCGCGGACACGGAACGGCGGAACAGTACGGACAAAAAACTTTTTTACAAAAAAACAACCGACTTCCAACAAAAACACTAAAAGATGTGAAAAATAACTTTAATTTCGGAATTCGGTGTCTTTGGTTTTGTATTTTCGTTTTTGGCCACCGACTTCCGAAATTAAAGTTATTTTTCACATCTTTTAGTGTTTTTGTTGGAAGTCGGTTGTTTTTTTGTAAAAAAGTTTTTATTTTTCACTTTTTAGTTGCGGTACCTACCCCACACAAATTCGTATACCACTACTTGGTGTGTAAATAACAGTGACAGGAAATTATTAGCACATCATCCATATAAACTAAGTGGCAAAAATATGCAGTATTAAGGATAACTCAAAAACTACTGGTCAGACCTTGATCAAATTTAAATGGGACCACATGTGAAGCACCACCTATCAAATAAAAAAAGAATCATCCAAATCGGTTCACCCAGAAAAAAGTTATGAGCTAACACACATAAAAAAAAAAAAAAAAAAAAAAAAAAAAAAAAAAACATACAGACGAATTGAGAACCTCCTCCTTTTTGTGAAGTCGGTTAAAAAGAACATTTATCTGAACGCAGCTTTACAATTTTTTTAGAGTATTAAGCCGCTATTACATTATCATAATGAAGTAAAATTATTATATCATAGAAATATGACAAAACTATGACAGTGTTTGTATGTGGCCGAATAAGATCATCATTTACTTTTGCCTGCGATACAAAAAAAATATATAAAAACCACACAATGTCGTTTTCCATTCTTTCAGAAATCTATATATATAATCTATATATATAAAATCTATATTAATCATAGCTGTCACAAATTTTTATGATAGCTATGATGTCTTGTTTCTACTGTCTGAGTTGATGACATAAATATGATAATGTAATAGCAGCCTCGAAAATGCTTTTTTTGACAGTGGCGCTTCTAGAATAAATTGAAGTCTTTCCTTCTTTTATCTATCTATCTTGCCTGTTTTTGTTATGTACGAAAGTTTTATGTATATACATAGCGAGATTTATTATACATTAAGCAAAAGTTATATGTTATTTCTTTTTGTAAATAATTTGTAAGTATTTAAGAGAATTCCAGTTTTATTATAATAGTGAACAGATTTTGAGTATGATTATGGTTGATAGCTTGAATAGCAAAAGAGATAAAACCCATTCGATGTATGCATCAAATTTATCTGAAGTCAAAAAAGTCCCGATGAAAAACGATCTGACATTTACAGGGTGTAGCTACCGCGGTATTAGCCGTATCAATGATACGAGGCCCCCAGGCGCGGTCCAATTCTCAAGCTTTTGCATTTATTTAGTAAAATCACACAGAAAATCTAATCTGGCATGAAGTCCGTCTTTGTACAGTATTTTTTTACTTGTGTATAAAGTTTTAATAAATGAAATATAAGCTGTCTAAGTCAGGATGTTCCAATTTGCTTACTCTTATTATGATCACAAAGACCTGAGCTGAATGAGCTTAGCCTTATAAGTTATAAGTCAGTATGCTATTTTGTAAAAATAGCAATACTCTGCTTTGGAGCTTCGCTATAGTCGGGTAAATAATTATGCATGTCATGTCATTGGAAATTTCTTTCCATGGCTGTAATTTGTTTCTATGACACTCAGTTCAAAGACGATGCAATCTGAAAGTTGGCAACACCGCAAATAGGTCTCTCGTTTTGATAAAATATTCTATTTTACTACATTAAATTATGAAATATCACTGTATTGTACTAAAATATTGATTATGAATTGTTTTTGTGTATCTCGTTGATTTAAATAACTGCGTTTGTCTATTAACATTTAAAAATGTTGATATTACATTGAATGGGTTAATAGTGTTGCCAGACATATTTTTCACAGTTTCAAACATTATTAAGTACATTAGTCGCAATCATTTCTTGTTTTAAAATTGTTAAATGTAATACAACTTTTTAGTCTATTTTCCAATTTAATACATTTTCTAATTATTCCCTAGTTCCAAAATTTGAGACTTTTGCGTATGGCAACACTATGTAAAGGTAAATGCACATTAGTGCAATTTAGCGCTTTTGTGGCACGGGCGAAATTGTGGCGTTATTATTGTAGTCTGTTACAAGTGTTATTTCCTAAAAAAGTATTTTAAGAATAAATGATTTAAGTGTCAAGGCTATATGCTGTTTTATTTAATAAACTACAGAGTGGCAGGTAAATTTTAACCGTTGTAGCTACAGAAAAATGGTCTTAGGAGACTGTTTGAGAACTTTTTGAGATGTTTTGATCTGCATTTAAATATAGATTTTGAAAAAAAATACATACAGCAAGAATCTGGACAATTTGCACAAAAACTGTTTTTGATTCCAATCGATCCTGTTTCTTATAAGGATCAAGTACAGTACAGTAGTATTCCCAGTCAATTGAAACCTCACTAGTGAGTAACGTTGAAACTGTCTTACTGTCACATTGACAGATAGATCTTGTTGTCACTTGTACGTCATTAAAATGACATACAAGTGACATTCAATCTTAGGGTGGTAAAACAATTAAGAGTTCGACTATACATTTATGCCATCGTTTGTACGATAGCATAAATGTATAGTCGAATAGAATAGAATAGAATACTCTTTATTATGTACACCATAAAAAACGAACTCGAACTCTGTGTGGAAACAATTTTATGGCATCTTATAATAACTTCCCATAAGTGTGTAGAACAAGTAAAATTCTTATCATTCCCCTAAATACAAAATTTTAGAGGCTTGCAAAATCGACTGATTTCAATGAATTTTGTGTTTTTTTTTATGAGAAAAGGAATAATAATTTAAACAAAATTGTGATTCTAATCACAAACAATTTTGTTTTGTTTATTTGAAAAAACCGTTTAGTCACGTGTAAAACGAACGGATGTTTTAAATAAATTTATTTAAGTATTAATGAAAAATCACTAATATTCGCTACAAGTTTTCCGAAAAAATACGCGAGACTTACGTTTGATCATCTTTTTACAACACATTGGCTACTAATTCATTATATTGTCTACTTGCACGAGGCTGGACCACTTATTTCAACTTCGATACAAAATATAATAGAAAAACAATTTTGAACAAACCATTTCATTTTTAAGTTTTAAATTAAAATAATGTTTTGCCGATTAATTAACAAAACTTTCAAGAAATTAAAAAAAACACACTTTAGTCTTCAGCTACCCTAGAAATAAAATCAAAACGTTAATTTATGAAAATTCGATATTTTCATCAAGTAACTATATTTTCGAGAGCTCTGAAGTGATAAAAGTATTAACAGGTGCTGCGACTATTACAGGTTTTGCGCCGCAAAAACTGTACCTACTTTTGGAGTAATACAGACCTTATGTTTCAATTATTTCAAGCTTTCTCACAATTAGATAAGAAATTGGCAAAACAGGGTTTTTTTCGTGCACGGCCTCTTAAGGTAATGTTAAGACGACAATAAGTGCCAGCGACATTGAGCGAGTGGGAAGAGCATGCGAAACTTTTAAGCGAATAAAATTGCACAGAGCGTCAGTGTCTACCGGGACATTGGTCAGCGATGCACTGCCGCCCGTCCCCCGCAAGAGCCCCCGCTTCAACGCGCATCAAGTTTATTCGCAAAAACAACCCCCCTTGATTTATCAAACACAATACAAATAAAAGCCATATACAAAAATTTGAGTAATTAAATTGTCTTTTAGATGGTGCAGATTTCATGAAAATACGCCCCATAGTTTTTGCGTGATTATCGTTTTTGTGTTCGTGTTATACATTACTTTACAAATTAATTACACTATGTTATAAAAATATAATTTCAAATATTCACATATCAAATTAATAAAGACAAGAACACAAGAAAATAGTCTAGTTTATCATATATTTTTTTCAAACAAATAAGAATATTCGTTTAGACGTGATGTTCAATTTGAAATCATTAAAAGTCGTATATCTGCGCCTTAAGTAACTAATTGTGTCCCATAAAAATGTGTAGAGCATGTAAAATTCTCATCATTAGGGCTTCTTCCTTGATAAAAAATAGGTATTAGATACCTACTTGGTTTAGGGTAAAGTTAGTGCTTGTAAACAATATACAAAAATAAATCAAAAAATATTTTAATAAAAACAATGTAAAACAATTATGTACAACATTTAAAGTGAATTGTTTAACTTATTCATATGCTACTAATAATATTACTAGGAAATAGTTGGTGGAAAACATAAATTATTAAATAAATTTGTGAATATTAAATGAAGTATTTGTAAACTAAATAACGCTTGCTTTCTTGCATTTTTATTTTCATACGTAGGTATATTTTGTACACAGGCGTCTGTTGGTGGCCGCTCAAAAAGGCACCAATCTTTATGAAATAGGCGTGAATTTAATTAAATCTAGACTATGAGTATGACATGATCATTAAAAAATGACTGAGTCACAGACAAGTTTCTAATCTATGTAAAATAATTATAGTAATGTAATGAGTTGAATATTTTAACAGCAGCCTTTGTGAAAACAGAGGGCCTAGACGAATGACATACGCTTCGGAGCGATTCTATTTCCACAATCGCTATCGCTTTCGCTAATGATTCCAAAACCTAGCGATAACGCTCGTCTAAAAGTGTCCCTTGGGTATGCATCTCTGTGGAAGTACCTAATCTTTCGACGCTGTCGATTCATTCCATAATCGAATGTTATGTTGTTGAACATTGTCTATCTAATTTTTATTCGTTGACCTATGATCACGTGACATTTCGATAGCTTATGTCAACCCCATACATTTTAACTTTTCTACTAGCGTCATCGCTAATCGAATGTTACTTTGTCTAGGCCCTCTGGACACAAGTTGTCCACTGGTAAAAGGATGTTCATATTTTTGTGTATACAGGCAGTCGTCAGTTTTCAAACTGGTAGCAAGCAATGAGATAACGCAATTTGGCCTCGCAGACCTAAGCAGATCGGGGAACATTGTTTTATATGACGTTGACGAAATTGGATAATAAACTTTATTTTTAGTGTGGTAAAGTGCAAATTTGTATGAACGACGTTTTGGAATACAAATGACACCTCGAAGACTGAAGAACCATTCATTTTGCAACATAATAAAATACCCAACTCAAACTATTTACCTACTAATATTTTAACATAAATTTAACCACAATGACTAGTTGTTCGTCTGCAGAGACGGTGAAACATTCCTTCCAAGCACATTTTCTTTATATTTCAATTTCTTTACATTGGTTGGATCATTGAGAGCTTCTTCGTCTACTAAGCGTTCTAATCTCTGGTCTTGAACGGCTTCTGAAATAAGTAAAATAAAGGAGTTGTAACTTAAAACTTGCTAATAAAGAGTTTATAACTACCGCCAAACGGGGTGAATAGGAATGCAGGTGTGAATCGAGACAAAATTTTAACAGGGATTTCAACATAGAAATAATATAGTTTGTTGCCAAAAAGGACTCTAATATATGTTTACTGTATTATAACTAAAGATTAGGTGCACTTGTTGACAACAAACTATATTATTTTAAAGTTGAAATCCTTTTAAAGTTTACGGAACGGAACATTCAACAAGTGCACCTAATCTTTTGTTATAATACAGTAAACATATTAGAGTCCTTTTTGCATCTAGCAGATTCCCACAATCATCATTTTTGATGTGTGGAGCTGAACTACTCTAGCTATTCTTGTAAGTGTGGAGTTTATAAAATCCTAAGTACCCAATGAGTCAGGCACCTTGTATGGTTTTCCCCAGAAAATTTTAGATACTGTGTTCTGGAATGCCATTGCCATTCTGATTTCTTCTGCCCCATGTCATTCATTCCATGAGTAGGTAATATAAATTTATTTTATAATAATCAATAACTTATTTATAATAATAAGGCCCTAGCCCTGTCATCTGTGCACTTGAGGCTCTTATGACTGCATCAGCTAATGGTATTTGAGTGGCCGAATTTTGGACTAAACATATATTTTTTAAATTTTCACAACAAATTTCTTATTTGCCGTTGATACACTAAGAAGGTTTAATTGTTTACTTACTATTATAAGGTGTATATCTGTCAGACAATAAGCTTTCTAAGTTATATCCTATGACTCCAACAACTGCTGCAACTGGCAACGTGAAGTACGGAGCATTGGACCGTAAAAACTGCAGTAATATTGGCCACATCTGAAAATATTATATTGCTTTATTACATTCACACAGAAAAAAAGAAGATTGGATGTACTAGGGCTGGACTACATGGATGGGTGACAAATTGTAATCTCTAAGGGACTATTTAGGCCACTTACTGGTCAGCAGAGTCGCTTAGGGGCCGGTAACAGGCGGGAACGACAAAAAACCAACTTTATAGGATCTTTTCAGTAAGAAATTAAATAAACCCTTAATTTTAGATCAGTATTTACGACTGCCTTCCCACATTAGATGTCGTTAGCTATTTATTATTATCATGGAATCCTGCGCTGTGATAAAAGTATCAAAAATCGCAAAAAAATATCAAAAGTTTTAAGGTTATGTAAGCGGTTGATAACATTAATCTTGTATTTCAATTCTTATGTGAGTATTACTTACTTTTGATGTTAATTATGTGCACTAATATAAAGATTAGTGAATTATTAAACTATTTTCTGTGAAAATAAATATTTTAACACAACGGTATTCACCGAATAACAGCTGACTTATTTGACATGTCAAGTTGACAACAACTTTTAATTGAAAAATGAAACTGAAAAACAAGACAGACCATAATTTATTCGATTTGACGTACACAGTTTAGAAATCATTTTACTTCGTTGCAGCGTCAATTTTCAAAAAGATAAAAATGAATAGGGTAATAAATAGAAGGCCATGGCATGAAAAACGTGATTATTTCTATTTCCTTATTTTAATTTTGTGAGAAGGAACATGAAAATGTGTGTTGATGTTCTGCTGGTCTGGTTCTGTAGGTTTTGCAAATGTACCTAAACTCCACGCCAGCTTAGCACGAATGTCTAAAACTGGCAAAACATGCCCACTGAATCAAACGTTAGGTACCTATCATTACTTTTAGGCATTACTTTTTGAACGATTCTTTTTCTATCTATCTGATCTGTCATTGAGAGACGTCAGAGAATAGAAAAACATAACCTGAAATCTTAGACGCGATTTCAGAAATAAATAAAATAATGTGTTTCTAACTAAAATAACCGTTAATAACATATTTATTTATCAAAAATGTCACAAACGCAACTCCTCAACTGCCTTTCCAGGCTCCATATTTCGAGAAATGAGTCAAAATATTTACGTAACTATGTGCAGGTTTTGGTTCGCAATAATTCTTCTCAAACTGCCAAAAAGAAGACTGCTACGTCTGTTTATCGCACTATGAATATATTTGATAGGAATGCGAAGGCTTTGCAGAGGGAGAGGTCAGCGAGGAGAAATGATTACCACTTGGCAGAGTATATCAAAGAGGAGGTTGGTTGGCGGACTGCTGACCGGGTTTTGGATATCAAACGTGTGTTTACGAATGCTGTTGAGCTTGGTAAGTAAGTTTATTTACTTACGTTTATAAAGTTAAGTAGCAGTTGCCGAACAGGAACTACATATACTGTTCACTCTTGAATTTGCTGATACTTAATACAAGATAAAATTATTTTTGTTAAGTATTAGGTATCTTCTTTTCCAAAGCCTTGTCCAATTACGGCATCGGTTCTGCTTGTTTGCCTTCTCTGATTTCGTAACTGATAATGTATCATATTGCATTAACAATCATCTTTAGTAATGCAGTAAATTTTGAAAATAAATACTTTTATGTCATGTTATTACAGCCTATGCCGTCTCTCCTTATGAATGTGTATTTCGGAAGCATTTCTCTTTTATGTATCAATGAAATTAAACATTAAATCTGTCTATCTGTGTAAAACTTAGCCGAAAATAACATAAGTAAACACTGTTTATTTTACAATGAAATCAATCAAAACAATTATCTAAAACAACACAGTGTAACTTATTCTTTTAATATTGTATTACAGGTGCAAGTCGTGGATATGTATCCCGTCACTTCCTACCAGACAGTGTGGAAAAGGTGACATTATGTGACACATCACAAACACATCTGGACAAGGCAATAGTAGGAGATGGAGTCAAGTTTGATAAAAGAGTTATGGATGAAGAGAATATTGATGTAAGTAAATAATTTTTGATAGCCACGGGTAAACCCGATTGTGAGCGTGGCGACGCATGCCGTGGCGACGCGTCCCTAAAATAATTTCGATGTTTCACATCTGCCAGGCGTCCCATGACGGCCCACATTTTTTTTTAATTTGTCTCACATAATTATACAGCCTGACTTTACCTACTGCTGGGCATAAGCCTCTCTTTTCACGTGCCAATCCCCGCGCTCCTGTGCCAGCCTCTTGCAAGTTCTAACAGATGCTATCCCATTGTTGGGCCCCATAATTTGCCAATTTATTTTGTGTTTTGGCCCCCTAATTAATTTTATTACTACAACAATATATACTGCCTCGTTGGTCTAGTGGTCGCATGATGCCTATACGTTTAGTTGTGATGACAAATATGTATGGCGCTTTTATGTATACTTTGGACCCTTTTAACGAAAGGAAGAAGGTATTCGATGTTTCCCAATTGGAACCAAAACATTGTGTGTCCATGTTGTTGCCATCTGCATATTATCATTGGTGGTATACGAACCCACTACCAACGACCGACTGCCTCGTTGGTCTAGTGGTCGCAAGCGCTACTGCCGAGCATGAGGTCCTGGGTTCGATTCCCGGGTCGGGCAAAGTGTTATCGACTTTTTCCATCTGGAATTTCTCAGTAGCTGCCCGGAGTCTGGATTTGTGCCCGGTTGATGGCAATAGGCTCGCCCCCTATTACATGGGACTTAAACATAACTGGCGAAATGTGGGTGTGCTATAGGTACACCTCTGCCTAACCCTTCGGGGAATACAGGCATGATGTTATAAAAAAATACTTAGGTCAACCACCCATGCGCAGATCTAGGTTATCGCTCAAGGGGGGCAAATATTTCTCTCTGAGGAAGGGGGTTGATTACTCAAACCATGAAGCCTTTAAAAAAAACTTTTGGTACCTATTATTACTAAACTCAACAATATGCCCACCTTTTCTAGGATGACTATACACTACTACACCACACTACTACTACTGCTACACTACTATACTATGTATACTGTATAGATATGAAGTAAAAATACAGGTTAGAAAACTATGTTAATGTCTAATTTAGAGTTTTATACTTCGTTTGATCGAAGGCCAACTGAACCCGTTGCCCTCCCCCCCCCCCCAGTATCCGCACCTGCAACCACCCATGATTGATTGATCGACTTTGTTGTTAGCTGTAGTGGGGTCTTCCAAGTATAAGATTTTCATCTTGTACACACCATGAGGAAGGTTTTGAGTATGCATATTGATGGGTATAGGAGTAGGGGAATACCTAAGAAATGATGGATGGACTGTGTGAATGATGATATGACTAGAAACGGAGTGACTACTGAGATAACCGTAATGTGTGGAATTACAGGACTGAGCTCAAATGGATGTCCATCCGCCAAAGGAGAAGTTTGCGCGCTTTTCTCGTTTTTCAACTCTCCCACCCCTCTTATCTTATGTGTCGCTTTCAATATCTATTTTCTTCACACGCTAAGAATCTGCGTTCTTCCAACAATCTTCTCCTTCTCTGTCCTTCTCATACTTCTGATTTTAATAATTCTTCCTTTCATATTCAGTCCATTCTTCTCTGGAATGTGCTTCCTCTTGAAATTAGGACGGCTATCAGTCGGTATGCATTTAAGCGGAAATTGCAGAGTTATTTTCAAAATAAATAGCATAGAGTCATCTCAATTACCTCCTTCCCTTTTTGTATATATATATATATAGTATATGTATAATGTAGATATATATTATAGTAAATATGTATGTATGTGTATTATAAGTATATATTCTGTTTATGTACTTGTATACCTATTTTATTTATAAATACTTACGTTATCTTTTTAATATTTTTTTATTATTATTAGTAACGTCTGTTATACAGAGCACCTGCCATCTTATCTCTTCACCATCCTTGGTGGACAGTCCGCTTTTGTATACTATTGTGTGCGAGAAGTTTTAATAAATAAATAACCAACTAATAGAGAAGTAAGAAAGAAAAATATATGTTGCGATGATCCCAAATAAATTTTGGATATACAATGACATGAGTATTTACTTTGTAAAGTATTATATTATTTTAATTATTGTGAATATGAGGACTATGTAGGTCATTGCTTTTTTTGTTTTATTTTTTCTCTGTTTGTTTAAATCATGATCTGGCAGTTTGAGTAATATAAGCGGCCTACTACCCAAATGGCCCTTTCTTTGATATTGTTCGTCGAATCGATTACAAATGACAAATGTGTGCACTGACTAGACAGGTCCAGTCAATCTGTGTGATTCTTTCCTCAAAATACGATTTTAGACACTCTTCACATGATCTGACCAAGATTATGTCTGGACTGTGACCTCTGAGTTTGTTACGGCCTTACTTCTCAGAGTAGTCTGATAGGAAACGCCAAGTTATCTAGTTTAAAAAATATGATTAATGTTTAAAAGTGTTTGTACAAATGTACTTACAGAAATAAAATCATTTATAAGGGCAGGCGAATGATGACCAGAAATCTGATATTCGGTTGCATATTAAAAAAAAAAAGAAGAGGCACACAACGCACAGGGTTACATCAACACAGTTAAGATTGTACATCACAATTTTTTGGTTTAACCGTTGACCCCCAAACTGAACAGGGCTTGTATCTTGGGGGTCAGAGTGAGCAAAAAATAAATATAACGGTTTTGAGGCTAGTTGAACAAAAGCATGAAGTAGTGAGTGTGTTTTTGAGTGTGTGTTTGTGTGAGTGTCTGTGAGGATGAAAGTGTGAGAGGGATGTCAACCTAAAGTTAATTTTTAGCTTTGAAAGTATGGATTCTTAACTATGCTAGCATATGTTTTTGGAATCACTGACTCCCAAGTCACAGGCAATAAACCTAGTTTGGGAGCCAGGAAATTAATTAGTCTCACATCTCTGTATCAAATTATTGTACAATTGTTTTTTGTCACCAAGTTACAGATAAATAAATTATTATTATTATTATATTATTATTATTTTAATGTAAAAAGAAAAACCAGGTATGCCTGGAACACCGGGAATACATAACTAGTCGGGTGTATAGTATGGAAGCAACTACTAAAAAACTATTTATGTAAAAAAAATACTCGGTATTTTTGGATTGCATATTTATTTAAAATTAATGTTTAACCCCGACCAAATATGTCTATGTAAGGTGTAAGAGGAGTGGTCGTGTGTGTTAGTTAAAGTTCAGATTTTTTCGATACAAAAGCGCATTCCATGTTAGCCAACATCTTAACTTTAGGTGAATATGCATCCGAATATCAGATCTCTGATGATGACATACCTATATTATGGAATTTGTAATAGACACCACACATGTGCAATAAGTATATCATGTGTGTTGGCCCTTTACTTTATCTTTGAATCTTCAAAATGGCTTCCAAAAAAAGTTAAAATTAAATCATTTCAATTCAACTAGACCAGAGGTCGGCAACCTTTTGAATCGGAAGAGTCAAAAATTACAATTTACAAAATAGTACTTGCATAAATAATTTTTTTTGATAAAAAATACTAATCTATTTATTCATATAAGTATAGGTAGTGTTTTTTCACAACAAATTAGATAATATATATATGGTACAAGTGGCTGAGAGATAGAAATGGTGCCTAATCCTCGTTAATCGATTCAGAACGATTTTTAAATGCTTTTTTAAATAAAATAAATAATATTTACGTATGGAACTAAAGAGCCGCAGCTTCACATCCAAAGAGCCGCATGTGGCTCGCGAGCCGCAGGTTGCCGACCCCTGGACTAGACCATTACCTATTGAAAGACAAAACAAGAAAATTAAAATACATAATTAAATTGCTTCCCTGATAACCCGCTGTTGCCATACTTTACCTGAATTGCCAAGAAAAACGTAACCAGTCGTACTGTTAACCTACTTGAATCATCACCTATTTACGTAATTGTGTTTTTGTTCAGCTTCCAGATAACAGTGTTGATCTACTAGTGTCTTCATTAGCGTTGCACTGGGTGAATGATCTGCCTGGCTGCTTCGATAAGATCATGAAGTGCTTGAAACCTGATGGGGTAAGTGGCCATAGATACGAGTAACTTATCTTCACCTGCCTAGCCCTTTCGCAACAATTTTTGGAGTCGGCTTCCAGCCTCAACGGATGCAGCTAAATCCCAGTATTTTACGTGGAGCGACTGCCTATCTGACCTCCACAACCCAGTTACTGGGTAACACGATACCCCTTGGTTTATTACGTAAGCAGAATTTAAGTAATTTACCCCCCCCCCCCCCCCCCTCTTGTCAGCAAAAGTAAGCAAAGCTCTTACCCCCCCCCCCTGCTACGCTTACGTTTTTTTTTTTTAAATAGTTAAGGTTTATTTATTGTTATTCATGAGTCTAGAAATAAGGAATCTATAGACTATTTTAATGGCCATTTAAGTAATTTCCCTACTTGACTTCTTTCTAACTTAACCATAAAACACCGCTTAAGAGCGAGTGAGAAATATCAATTATTTTGCGGAATCCCTGAACATGCTTTTCGCGTTCGAACAAGTAGGGTTGCCATATTTATTCAAATCAGAATTACAAAATTTTGCAGAAAAATCAGTAAATATAAATAAATATTGGTGACATAATCACCATCCATTCCCCCCTGTTCCCCATGTCATCAAAAATAAGCAAAGCAAAGGCTCCCCCACCCCCCTTTGATGCTTACGTAATACTTGAATGGTCCCTATGGCTGGTTGTCAGACTTTCGCGCTTCTGTCGACCCGTAACGACTGTCAAAGATCCAGGAATGATAGTCGGGACCAACGGCTAACGTGCTTCTCGAGGCACGGAGAGTTCTCGGTATGTAAAGATGGTCACCCATCCATGGACCGACCGCGGCAAGCGTAGCTTAACTTGAACCATCGACCCGTGCGGCTGTTATCAGTTAGCCGCGAGCCTCTCTTAAAATAACATGTATTGAAGTTTAAATTACAAAACATAACTTACAGCTGCATGTTCCCAAAAGGATCATATTTAATTAAGTAGTTTGGGATACTTTTTTTTGGGTTGTCTTCTTAGAGTGTTGATGGCAATCTATATACAGGATTATTGGTAATATGTCGACAATCCATTAAGGAGATGTATAGGAGGTAATTTACAACCAAATGGCCCCTTATGAGCCCAACACACGAAGCTCAGTCTCAGTAACGAGATAATATTATTTTAAAAAAGTGGCGCTAGTGGACCCGTGTGCGCCCTTTTAAATCATAATGTGGCATCACACAGCTGAAGTGGAAAAATGTCAACTTAACATTTGGAAGGCACTGTAAATAAATTGAATTGCTATGATGGTAAGCGCATCACCTGAGAACGTATTTCTTATTTTAAAATGTTCGTAATAGTCCGAATGAGGTTTTTACGGAAGGAAATATTGAAAAACTTCTCCTAAAAATTTTCATATTCGGGAAATATGAACGTTCTTTTTTCTATGGGATTTTGTATTGGATGGTACAACATCTGTCGGGTCAGCTAGTAATAAGATAGATTTCAGAACTCACAGGGTTAGGTAGGTTCGAAATCTCTGTTTGACCATTAAGAGTGCATACACGGGTCCACTAGCGCCACTCCTTTAATAAAATATTATCTCGTGACTGAGAAGGAATTTTGAAAAACGGCTTAATAAGCGACCTCTGTAAGTGTGTCTAGAATTTTCTAATACTTTTTATAAACTTTCATATTGAGACACGAAACAACAAAATACGATCTAAATGAATGTGGCCGCTTTTGTTTAGATCGAATTTTGTTGCTTTGTGTCTCAATATGAAAGTTTATAAAAGGTATTAGAAAATTATAGACACACTTACCGAGGTTGCTTATTGAGCCGTTTTTCAAAATTCCTTCTCAGTCACGAGATAATACTTTTTAAAGGAGTGGCGCTAGTGGACCCGCGTATGCGCTCTTAAGGGCATCTACAACTTTGCCGCAAACAATCGCGAGAATGATTGTGTCTAACTTGAAGGCGTGCAAATTATGACAATGTGCAGTCAATCTACTCAGTCCAATGCTAATATTTTCTATCTCCCTCTCTCTCCAGGTTTTCATGGCATGTGTGTTCGGCGGGGACACTCTGATGGAGATGCGCCAAGCCCTGCAAATGGCAGAGAGTGAGCGGAGCGGTGGTATTTCACCACACGTATCACCTTTTACAAGGATTAGGGATATCGGAGGACTGTTAACCGCGTGAGTATGAAAGAGTATTACATAACACATAGCTTCACACCTGTATTTTCCGAAGGGTCTGGCAGAGG
This sequence comes from Griposia aprilina, assembly GCA_916610205.1. Classification (NCBI taxonomy): domain Eukaryota; kingdom Metazoa; phylum Arthropoda; class Insecta; order Lepidoptera; family Noctuidae; genus Griposia; species Griposia aprilina. The sequence goes on along the minus strand of OU744310.1, from coordinate 9,815,816 downwards.
TGCACCCATAGTACACCCACATTTCGCCAGTTATGTTTAAGTCCCATGTAATTGGGGGCCGGGGGGGGATAGAGTATTATTTACATACATACATAAAGTCTCGCCTTCTGTTTCGTTAACTACTATTTCTTTAAGAGATATGGCTCCAAATCGAATGCACGAATGAGCAGAAGATTTTCTAATGATATTGAATAATACACCCTAAAACCTGTTAGATAAAGTGAAAAGTTGTACGGCAACATCAAACCAATACACATTTGACACTGAAAATAAGGTATATGCTCTCATTTGGTCTGTGCTGAGCCAAATGCTGTTAATTTTTGTTTAATAATAGCAGGCCTAGTGGTAACGGCCGCGACTTGCGAGTTGTAGGTCGTAGGTGCGAGCCCAGGTAGGCGCTTTACTTTGTGTAAATTATTTCATCATCACTGCTCTCAAAGTGGTGAAGGAAAACAGCGTGAGGAAACCGGCTTGGCCTAGAAACAAAAATTCGAAGACATGTGACATCTACAAACCCGCACTGGGCCCGGGTGGTAGATTACGGCCCACTCCTTCTCACAGAGAGGAGGCCTGTGTCCCAGCAGAGGGAACATTATAGGCTAATTATGCAATAGTGTTTTTGACTGCTTAAAATGTCTGGTCAACACAACCCAGTGTCTGGGTAATACGATATTCCTTGATAAGACTGGTTTGTCAGAGTTTCGGCCTTCTAACGACCCGTAACAACTGTCAAAAATCTACGAATTTCAGCCAGGAACAAAAGCTAATCGTGCTTTCCGAGGCACGGATGGGTCACGGCATGGTCTATAAAAACAAGGTCTGTCATTCCGAGAGTGACACATGCTTACGCCACTATCCAGTTGCCACTTTATTGCAACAAAACACGAATTATGGAAACATTTTCAGTCACCATTCTGTTAAAAAGTATAAATAAACCATTCAAATTGTCATTTCATTTTTCTAATCAAACGAAAAAGTTCAATTTCAACTTAAACCAACGTAATTGTTAGTTAAAACCTCATTGTTTTATCGGATTCGCACAGGCAATAAAGGCGATTGGGGAAATATTATTACACACTACTGGTAACACAGCGGTGATGACGTAGGCTTGTGTCACCCCCGTGACCGGAATGCTATACCTGGCGAAGTATATTATTATACCATGGGTCTCGGTATGTAAAGATGTCAAAGTCAAATCATTTATTTCAAATAGGCATATGCCAGGTACTTTTGAATGTCAAAATTTAAAAAACAATTGAATTGATTCTAGTTGCCCCTTCCAAAAGGTAGCAAGGGGTCAGGGTAGTCCGCGAAATTATTTTTTTCGCACGTTTTTTGCTATTTGCAGGTCAGTATCAAGTTGCATGTTAATCAAAATATGAGTCGCGACCGTAAGAAATAACTATTTACCTACATAATTATAATCATTAAAATCACCAATACAATTCTCTAAGTTCAAGTTACCCTATTGAATATCTAACTATTTCGTGAAAACATGAAGTTTGAGGTTAATTCTAACTTAAGGAGTTGTATTGATGATTTTAATGATAATAATTCTGGAAAAAAGCATTTGTTACCGTCGCGAATCATATTTTGATCAACATACAACCTAACACTGACCTGAAAATCGCGAAAAAACGTGAGAAAATTTTAATTTTGCGGGCTACCTTAGCGCGTCCCCCTTAAACGGGGACTTTCTTGTCAAAATCCCACGAAACGGACTTTAAACGTTTTCACTGTTGTTTTCAATTATACTGCTGCGCAAAACCTTCTCTAATTTGTGACATATCTGGTCGTGTTTGTGTCTGCCTTCAAGATTTCAAGCCACATTATCAAATCTTTAAAGTGAAACCTCAATGGTAATCCGCCAAATTACTTTTTTTGCAAATTGCTGTTGTAATTCCTATGTTGATCAAAATGCGATTTGCGACTGTAGGAATGATATATTTTGGGCAGCTCGCCGTCCGGTAAGGACCAGGCCCGGGTCGACGGCGCGTTGTGATCCACGCGCGCCTCAAAGAGATGTCAGCATAATTGACGGGGTCCGATAGGGCCGATGCCTGCCGGGGTCGCGGATTGTTCGAAAGAGTTACCGTGGCCCTGGCGCACAGGCAACTGAAGGAACACGGGTGGGTTTTAGTCAGTAAGAGTCTGACACGCCCTTCCGCTCCGCCCAGAGCGGGAGAGGTCATTTGATGATTTCCCACCCAAAAAAAAAGAAAATTATATATTTACTGAATAATAATCATAAATTTCATATCAATCGTCAAACTTTAGAAATTTGTTCCACCTAAGAATTTTTATATGATTGATTCTGAAAAAATATTATGTGGAATAAATTTCCAAAGTTACAGCTACGGATCCTCCTTAAAGGCCATTCGTACAAAAATACATCACCTGTGACAAATACATAATATTTATTTTTCAACATTTCAGGAGCGGTTACACCCTACAAACAGTGGACGTGGATAAAATAGTAGTATGGTATCCTAGTATGTTTGAAGTAATGAGGGACGTTAGAGCCATAGGAGAAGGCAACGCGGCTCATAATCGGCCATTAAGACTGTCCAAAGATGTAATGTTCGCCGCAGCTAGCATTTACGATGAAATGTATGGAAAAGTAAGTATTATTATTAGAAAGAAAAGAAAGAAAGAAAGAAAAATAGTTTATTCTGCACAAACAAAACGCACATTACAAAAAAAAAAATACATTAATAAAAATACAAACATAGAATGTAGCCAAAAGCCTCGTACCCAAAAATTAAGAGGTTTAAAATTTTGTCCATGGCCAGGGACCAAAGACAATACATTTTGCTCTGCAAGGTTACATAATTTGCTCTGTGTTACGACACTCGCAAATGACAACAAACAAACGATGAAAACAAAAACAAAATGCATGCATTAGGCATGTAAATACGTACATAAACTCACGTTTTCTCCCCATGGGGGTAGGCAGAAACTACATAACGCCACCTGTTGCGTTCCTTACATACCCCTTTTGCTTCTTTTACGTTTATACATCTGGTCATACACGCACGCCGGTTGGGAGTACTACGCACCTGACCTTTCTGAAGAAAGTCACCCTCCAATAAGGTCAATGTTCTTCTAGGGTGTCCCCTCCCGGCGTTTCGAATCAAACCCCAAAAAAATCCCATTTTGATTTGCTCTAATATAATAAATATGCCTCTTTTTGTGAGTTTCAAATAATTCCCACTTTTAATGACCTAAAAATACTATGTAGTCAAATAATTGCGACCAAGTTAGATGTAGTGCTCGCCGACCAGTGAAATTATTTTTTTATCATCATTGGTAGAGACCAGATGTTATGCAAATGCATGTTTTGCATATACATTTGCATATTTTGGTACTTTTTCAAGTTATTGCATTTTTACCTAAAATCTACCGATAGTGCGTATTTGGACATGTTTTTTATTATTATTTTTAAGCCCCATTTACACGGTGCAATCTTCAGGAATGTTCAAGAGCAATAATCGCATGCCATACAGCACGTTCAATTATTGCCATTCAAGAATTGCATGCAAGCGTTTACACGCGTGCATTTTCCGTAAAATGGGATGCAATAATTGAATGCAAGTTTTGCCATTCAATAATTGCACTAGACAAAATCAAACTGGTTGCTAATTTAATTGTTTATTTTATAATTTTTATGACATTGTTTTTTACATTATGTAACTACTTTAACTCACACACAAAATTATTACTTGTATTTTTTTTTTTTTGAAAAATCATCTACTTCTCAATATTTGTAAATATGTGAGCACCATGTATCTATCTCATAATTAATTTACCTGTCATGCGTTATATTTAATTATTTTTACCTATTCTGGTATAGTAATTTTATTCGAGGTGCATCGTCTTCACATATAATTATTATGTATACATAATATTGTAAAACATTTTTAAAAGAGTAACGGTGGAGTTTCTCGCCCATTCTTCTCCATACGAAACTACCTTTTGGAAGGGGCAACTAGAATCAATTCTATTTTTTGTAAATTTTGACGTTCAAAAGTGCCTTTTTATGTGTCTATTTGAAATAAACGATTTGACTTTGACTTTGACTTTGCACGTAACAAGACAGAGTTGCACGTCCTGAACATTTATTTTAGGTTTTTTTTTTTGCCTCAAAAGAGCAGCAACGATTAACACACCCTTACTCAACTCAACGCACTCGTTATTGTACGTACAATTTTATTGTACGTGCGATTTTATTTGTACGTGATGTTTACACCTATACCAGTTTCGAAAGGCAACTAACTTGCCCGTATCGTGCAACAATTATACGTATTGTTTAGACGGCGCCAGTCAATTGTCGCTTAAATTTTATTGTATGCCACAAGCACCGCTTGCACCGTATAAATGGAACTTTAATGTATCTAAATACCCAGTGACCTCAGTGGATGTAGAATGGTCGTTTTCAAACACACGGCTTGTATTTTTATTATTCGGTATGGTATCGTATTTCCCGTGGGCAATAATGACGAACTTCCATACCCCTATTTCCCCTTTAGGGAGGGAATTTTCATATATCCTTCCTTCGCGCTCACTTTTTAACCGACTTCACAAAAAGGAGGAGGTTCTCAATTTGCCTGTATGTTTTTTTTATTTTTTTTTTATTTTGTGTTACCTTATAACTTTTTCTGGGTGAACTGATTTGGATGATTCTTTTTTTATATGATAGCTGGTGCTTCACATGTGGTCCCATTTAAATTTGAACAAGGTTTGACCAGTAGTTTTTGAGTTATCCTTAATACTGCATATTTTTTCCACTTAGTTTATATGGATGATGTGTTAATAATTTCCTGTCACTGTTATTTACACACTAAGTAGTGGTATACGAATTTGTGTGGGGTAGGTACCGCAACTAAAAAGTGAAAAATACTAAAAAAAATGTTATACGGAACTCTTGAGCTTTTAGACCGAGCGGTGTAGCTAGTGCGTTGTGTGTCAGTGAATTTAAGAATTTTATTAAGTTGATTTGAATTGATAGAAGGCACAATCTTTCTATTGAGTATTTGGAACAGTATCGTAATTGCGTAACGAGAGATTGCCTTAAAAATAATGTAGATATTGAGAGGGAGCGCAGGGCATTGGCGGTCCGAGGTAATATGGTGGCACGTAGATTCTCCCGCTGTACTGACCAGTGGGCTCAGCATGGCGCTATCTATCTCTTTGAAGAATAGAGACGGCTATTCCCATACAAAGTGACATTTCGTTTCTCTATTTTTGACATCGCACCGTAAAATTCCTTCTAAAATCTGTCATTTTGTCTTTCGTTTCTGCCGATCGTTGTCTAGGTCCTTTTTAATGTAGACTATTTCAGAAGACAGTTGTCTAAGGTAGTGAAGACAATTTGATTTTTTTATCGCCATGCTAAAGACAGTAGAAAACTTTTTACTCGACGGCCACAAAGTATAAAAATGGAAAGGAAAAAGGAATTTTTCACTTTTTGTATGCAAAATGTGAAAAATTATTACTTACATGTTCAGTTTTAGGGGTTTAAGGGTCTTATAAAGGGGGTCGAAATTTTCATTATTTTTGCGATAGGACACACCATTTTCGAGATATAAGCACAATAAAAGATAAACGTGAATAAATTACTGAATTTCGTAAAAAGTGCAGTTGACTCTTTCCACTTTGCTGCCGTCGCACTGTCTTCACGAAACGCCATTTTTGTCTATTCTTCCGTCGACAAGACGGTGCTTGTGCTAAGCCTGCAGGTCAAGATAACCCTATTGAAGGCATATTCTCAGGGTCTGTACACGGGGGTCTATGGACCAGCCTCACCAAAAGGTCGCTAGATGTCCTGCGCGGCCAATATAATAATATTTTCAGAATGCTCTTGAGACTGCCCCGTTTCTATAGTGCGTTGCAAATGTTTGCACAGAATCGGATTGACGGCTTCCATACGGTCATTCGAAGAAAAGGTCGCATCATTAATAACTAGAACTCGGGCCAGTAGCAACAGCATTCTGAAAACAGTGGCAGAGAGTGTCTATTCTCTCAATTTGAGGCATTTTGTGGAGGGGATGGCCAGGTGAGAAACTTGTACCTTACTTGGTCATCTTCTGTGCAAAATGCTTCAAACTCAAACTCAATTATAATTAACAACATTATAGATCTTTGTTGTCCGAATAAAGAAATTTTGATTTTGATTTGTAACACACTATCTATCACAATCTGAATCATTTTGAAGCTTATTATTAATTTATTGCTTCTTATGTTCTAAAAATTTGTCTGCTCAACAACGTAAATAACGCAATGTTGTTGAACTGTCAAAATGAAAACCATTCCTACTGTTAGTGTGTTACGCAATTACCCCGCAGTTCTTGTATAATTAACGTTTCCGAGAAAAAAGAACGATAATATCTCGTTAAAAAGGTAGTAAGTTAAGTAAATTGTTTTAAATGGTTTCTGATTTTTTTAACGAAATAAAAGCAATGTATTTATGAAAATTTAATGATGCATATTTTGTGACTTTTCGGTGATGTTGATGCATAATTTCAAGCAATTATGATATATATTTGTATGCATATGAATTGTTTGTCTTTGTTTTTAGAGTTCCGTACCCAAAGGGTGCAAACAGAACCCTATTACTAAGCCTTCGCTGTCCGTCCGTCCGTCTGTCTGTCAGCGGGCTGTATCTCATGAACCGTAATAGATAGACAGTTGAAATTTTCACAGAGTGTGCCGCTAAAACAATAAAAATAAAATACAGTTTAAAATTATAGGGGGTCCCAATACAAGAAAACTAAAGAATTAATGTAGTGTTAACTATTGTTGTACAGTGGTACGCAACCCTTCGGGTTTTGTATATTGTGTAGACTTATGACATGAGCCTAATAAACAAATTTTCTTTCCCTCGTTTTTCGAACATTTTGAGATGCATTTAATCAATGAATTAATTTCTTAGTATAACGAATTAATTTCTCAGTACCAGCCCGGACTTTGTATTTGTGCCTGGTTGGTGGCAATAGGCTCGCCCCCTATTACATGGGACTTAAACATAACTGGCGAAATGTGGGTGTACTAAGGTACACGTCTGCCTACCCTTTCAGGGAATACAGGCCCGATGTTATGTGCATAATACAGTCTCTAATCAGTAAAGATTCGCCAGTCAATTTAATTTGACATTGTCTCCCGACTTTTCAGGAAATGCCAGACCGTAAAGAGCGTGGTGTACCAGCTTCATACCAGATAATAAACTTCCTAGGTTGGAAACCTGATCCGACTCAACCTAAACCTATGGAAAGAGGCACGGGGCAGGTTTCACTCAAAGACCTGCATAGAATCGATGAAATTATTGACGACCCGAAAATTGTGAAACTAAGGGATGAAGATATGAAATAATAAAAAAATAGGTTTGGTTGTTCTTACCCGGTTTTTTTTTTAAGAATTAATATTATTTATTTTAATTTTAATAAAAGACTTTGTAAATATTGAGAAGATGATGTTTTTTGTAAATAAACTTGTTAAGAGTACTTTCTTAAAGATTTTTTATTTTATTTAATAATTCTTCATTCCAATGTATGATTTTGGAATTATAACTTAATTACCGACACATAAGGTTTAGTTTCCGCTACAGCTTCAATTTTAAATTACTTCATTTTCAATAGTACAATACAAGTAATTCTGAAATCAATTTCATTTCATAGTTCTGAAGTAAACTTAGTAAATACTTACATAAAGTTGATATTAGTTTAACGGCAAATGGAAACATGAATTTATTTATTTAGGTCTATCAAAAACTGGTTACACTTACTAACATCTTAAAAAATATGCATTTAAAACTTTATAAAGTGCAGAAATTACTTAAAGGTAAACACCACATGACAAAAATTAAATTATGGTAAGTAATTGACAGTTTAGGTACATGGCCAGTATGCAAAAAAATAAAAAAAATAAGGAAAGATGTAGTAAATGCTAAAAATAAAAGCAGTATTACGGCTTCATACCTTATCAGCAAACAGTTCAGAATTTTAGATTACTGCTTAGGTCAATGATTTTCCCATGGGGGTAGGCAGAAACTTCGGAACACCACGTGCTACGATCCTTACATGCGACGAAAGCGTGAGTTTATGTTTGTATGTATCTTCATTTCTTTTTCATCCATCCCGTTGGTCTATCGTGGGGATTCAGAGTTCGACCCCCAGGTTTATCGTCTTCAATTCATGGTTAAAATGCAGGCATCCATAACATCATAACTTGATCCGTCAAAATTCACTGAAATACCAATGGAAATAGTGTACCTACTTAAAATAATTAATTAATTATCCTTTTACAATTTTATTATGCAGTACATTGTCTAACCCATTACATCAAACAAGGAAAATGGAAAATTAATTCAAATACATTCATTTAGTAGCTGTCAATTTTATTTAGGATAATTCGTGTGACCACGGCGACCATTAATTAATAGTTTAGTTGGAAAGCGTACGCGTCAGTGGACTTTGTAGTGAAAATAACTGGTGAAAAATGTTCATTTTCTTCGTGGTTTTAGTGTCTATGAATTCGCTCATGATCAGAACGGAAGGTAAGGAAGGCACTTTGTTTTTTTGTTATTACTTGTCGTGATAATTTCATAATACAGCTTGTTATAAGCGGTTATACTTTATTTTATTCATTAGGGGATTCGATGAAAGGAATTGTCAAAATTTAGGTGTGTCACGCGCTGGAATTTGGACATTCTACACAACAACGCCTGTATTCCCCGAAGGTTTAGGCAGAGTTCTATAGTATATAGTACACCCACATTATAAAGATAATAAATAATAAATATTTTTAAATGCGAAGACCCTCCACAACCACGAAGTGTGCAGTCTCAGCCGAAGTGGGTATGCACCGTGATGTGGTCGCAATGGACAAGGTACTCACCCCGATCTCCATGGCTAAAGAGTATTGGCGTAAACCTGTAGTCTTTATATTACCAATGACCGCAAGGAGGTTTGGCAAAGCAAGGAGCTTCACGGACGCTTCTATCGGGCTCTTCATCAGCCCGGTGTAGATTTCTCAGCGTCCGTATCCTGGCTACGTTTTGTTGACCTTTTCGGGGAAACTGAAGGTTTCGTCTGTGTAATTATGGACGAAGTTATCTTGACGAATTACTACCGGAGACATATTATGAAAGACGGGACGGTTGATGTGTGTCGGGCATGCCACCGTCTGGGCGAGTCCATCAGACATATTTTCACTGGTTGTTCTCGTCTGGCTAACGGCGAGTACTTGCACAGGCATAACCAAGTAGCCAGGATTATTCACCAGCAACTTGCTTTGAAATATAAACTAGTGGATTCTGAGCCTACCTACCGTATTAAAAGTAGGTAGGTATGTGCCCGACCCAGTTCTCGAAAATGACCTTATCACGTTGTAATGGGATCGGTCTATCACTACTGACAGGACTATTGTCGCCAATAAGCCTGATATAGTGGTGATAGATCGATTAGCGCGCCACACAATAATTATCGATATTACCATTCCGCATGACGAGAACCTCATGAAAGGTGAGAAAGAGAAACAAATTAAATATCTCGACTTAGCACACTACGTTGCTGATATGTAGAATGTAACCTCGGCTGTCATTATGCCGATTGTCGTATCAGCCAATGGCCTGATGGCCGAAAACATCGATCAACATCTTTCGAGGTTCTCGTTAAGCGTTTGGATCAAGGGCCTGATTCATAGGTCAGTACGATACGGCTCGCATCGTGAAGAGGTTCTTGTCTCTGGAGCCCTAACCACCGGTAGCATGGACCCTGCTCCCGATACCGGCGGACCACTACGTTTTATATTTTTAAATATTTTTATAAGAATATTTAAAAATGTATTTAATAAGTATGAAAATAAATAACGACATAAATAATAATAGTATATTTATTTTATTTAAAACATGTACATTAAGGTCTTATATATAAAATATGATCTTACAGGTTTTGCCGAGGACTGGCATACAAATATTTAAACATGTTAAATGTAAAAATTAAATACGACACATTCGTTTGTTAAAATTATTATTCCAGCATATTGTCTTAATAGACACGTTGGAATAATCGTTTTAACAAATTAATTTATCGTTTTATTAATGTTTCGATTTTACCAGCGTTCCTACGCTGGTAAAATCTTAACAATAATAAATCATAAAAAATATAAAAAGAAAGAAAGACATTTGATTTGCTCGAACATGTGAACATACAGAATTAAAATAATACATCCAGCAAGATCTTAAATAAGAGTGGTATACTTTCTTACTTTTTCATCATTCACACTATTAAACAATTACCAACAAGCCATTTCTGTAGTTGGTATTTAAAGTCTTTAAGAGGGAGTTCCCTTATTTCTTTTGGAATATTGTTGAATATTTTGCTGTGATAAAGCAATTTTTATGGCATCATGTGCTTTGATGTGAAGGAATTCTTAACCGTGTTGGGTCTCGGCCGGGTACCTATATTTTGAATGCAAGTCACATGCTATAAAAATGTAGAGTGGTCCTTCACAAATACACCAGCTTGCATTATGAGAAGACTTTAGTGTTAAAAGGTCTGCAGAATGCTATTGGACTGATACCGCAGATTTCTCTTAGTTAGGCATTTTTTCTGCACTAGGAAGGCTTAATTTCCGTTCATCTAGTTCCCCCAGAGTAGTACTCGTAATACATACCTGAGTAAAGAGGATACATACCTGAGTAAAGAGGATACATACCTGAGTAAAGAGGATACATACCTGAGTAAAGAGGATACATACCTGAGTAAAGAGGATACATACCTGAGTAATGAGGATACATACCTGAGTAAAGAGGATACATACCTGAGTAAAGAGGATACATACCTGAGTAAAGAGGATACATACCCGTGGTAAGCAGTAATTGCGATTGCTTCACTTGCGCTCCGTCCTACACGTTTAAGAGCATATAGAAACTGGTTTAATTTCTGCAGACATGATCTATATGTAATTTCCAGTTACAATGCTGATCTAGAATAAGTCCAAGAATGTATTCACTAACCTCGTTAATTTGTTATCCTTGACACTTAACTTTATAAGATTTTTGTTTTGAATTGTAATTTTGAAAATTTATGTAAGTATTTGGTTTTATTGAAGTTTGCACAGAGATAGATACGTAATTGTTGTTATGACATTTGACCACTTGGTTTACTGTTTCATTTTTTTCACGATTGGTTAGGTACTGATTTACTATCATTTATTACAATTATTGATATGTCGCCAGCAAAATGTAAGTACTGTTGTTGTAAAACTCTATGTAAATCGTTAATGTAAATGAGGAAAAGTAATGGGCTTTCCTGATTTGGTTTGACTATATTCAGAACTAGGTAGGTAGATAGGTATGACGTGCGTGGACTCGTTTTATCCGTTTATTAAACTTATTTTCAATACACTTCCTTGAAAACTGGTTCTTATCGCACCACAATTAGGTTCAACATGTAAGTATTTCACACGCGCGCGTTTTTTTTCATTTACCATAACGTGCGGAAAAAAAAATGCCACAGATAACTACTTAAGGCGGAACCTTCAGGGTAGCCCGCGAAATTCAAATTTTGTTACGTTTTTTGCAATTTGCAGGTCACTGTCTGTGTGTGTATTTTGATTGAAATATGATTCGCGACAGTAACAAGCATGGCTTTATAGAATTATAATCATTAGAATCTGCAATACATCTCTATAAGTTCATATTACCTTATTGAATGACTATTTCATGAAATCATGACATTTAAGGGCAGTTCTAACTTAAGGAGTTGTATTGCTGATTCTAATGATTATAGTTCTGTAAAGCCATATTCGATACGGTCGCGAATCCTATTTAGATCACCATACAACCTGATACTGACCTGCAAAATGCAAAAAACGTAAGAAAATTTGAATTTGGCTACCTTGGCGCATGCCCCTTAATCCAAATTAGTTAAATGCATATAATCGTCGGTGATTGTATTTTCTTAATCTCGGCAAAGAGATATGTGTCTTTACGGCGTTATTATTTTTTGAATATTTAAATTATGTTTGTAAATAAAATATCATGAAAAACCAAGATTATTACAAAAAAAAAATACGTTTATGAACAAATTAACATTTATTTGTGTTCTAAATACAAAAATATTTGAATTATCTATTTTTCATATTAGGCTGTTTAGCGGCTTTATACCTTTGCCTCTCCTTTAACAGGTAAAGCGCGGGAAAAAAAGCAAATTTAGTCTTATTTGTTGACAAAAATATTTTTCGTTCTTTTATTTTATTTCTTCAAAAGTGTGTTGAAAAACGTCGTTTGATACATGTGGACATTTGTTATTGCAGTTCTCGGCTCCATAACACCCTCGCCTACGGCTCGTGTGTGTATTCTGCCTCGAATGCAATACCTAGCAAAATTTCTCCACTTGTATCAAAATGTACTCTTGTAGGTAACTACCTACTCCAATTCTACTTTTTGCTGACGATTAGATATATAGCAAGTTATCAAATCAATAACTATTCCTTTGCCATAATTCCGTAGTTATTGATTTTTGTATTTTTAATTCGTGATTGACAGAGTCGAAAGCTTTGCTCATGTCAAAGAAGATGACAGATACTAAAATGCGTATATCTAAATTATCGATTACTTACTTACATTTTTTATCAGTTTAAACGCTGCTAATGTAGTTGATTTTCCGCTTTGAAAGCCGTTTTGTTCCTATTTTATAATTTGTTTTTATAGTCTATGATGCATGACTTTCTCAAAGATTTTTGATATGATTTATATGATTATTGATTGATATGTTAGATTTTAATGTTAGGGTGGTAATTACGGCCACAATTGCGGCGGTAAGTCCCCTCTTTGAGGAGTGGCTTGAGAGGCGCCGCGGCGTCCTCACCTTCCGCCTGACGCAGGTCCTCACCAGACATGGCTGTTTCGGGAGGTTCCTGTTTCAGATAAGGCGGGAGGAAACGCCCGGGTGTTGTCATTGTGTGGATCAACCGGAGGACACGGTGGCGCATGTAGTGGAGGTCTGCCCGGCTTGGGCGGAGCACCGCCGTGTCCTCGTGGCGGCGATCGGCGGCAGCGATCTCTCGCGTCCGGCGCTGGTTCAGGCCATGGTACGGAGCGAGAGGGAATGGGAAGCAGTCACCTCTTTCTGTGAGCAGTAATGCTCGCGAAAGAGCAGGCGGAGCGCATGAGGGATAGGCAATCATTGCGCCCTCACGCTCCTAGTTGCCGCAGGAGAGACCCTGGGCGTCGGGAGTCGATAGCCGACTCCCGGTCACCGTAGGCGCGGGCTTGCGGACGGCGAGCAATGGGCAGCTCGCCGTCCGGTAAGGACCAGGCCCGGGTCGACGGCGCGTTGTGTTCCACGCGCGCCTCAAAGAGATGTCAGCATAATTGACGGGGTCCGCTAGGGCCGATGCCTGCCGGGATCGCGGATTGTTCGAAAGAGTTACCGTGGCCCTGGCGCACAGGCAACTGAAGGAACACGGGTGGTCAGTAAGAGTCTGACACGCCCTTCTCCGACCAAAGCGGGAGAGGTCATTTGATGATTTACCAAACCAAAAAAAAAAAAATTTGATAAGTCTTTTGAATCAACTTTCTTAAATATAGGTTTGACAATGAAAGAAAAATAGGTTGGTTTATGGAATGTTCGAGTTTATCTGGAAAAATACCTTGCAGAATGAGCGATTTATAAAGTGTTGATTGATCGGGGATGTAATGGCGGAACAGAATTTGAGAATGTGAGTTGACATCCGTAAAGTCATGGGTTGAGTCATTTTCGGTAAATTAATTACCATGCCGCCGGTTGCGAGTACTACGCACCTGACCTTTCTGAAGAACATCACCAATAAGTGCGAAATAATCCTTATTTGGCAAGAGACCGGACGGCATGTCTTTATTTCCATGGAAGGTGGTTAGGCCTTTAGTGTGGGACGCAACATGTGTCGATACTCTTGCGCCATCCTATCTTCCTGTCTAGGCGTGCTGTGCTGGCGCCGCTGCTGCGGCTGCGGAAAACCTCAAGCGGCGTAAGTATAACAACCTTATTGGTAATTATATTTTCGAGCCGTTTGGGGTTGAAACCCTCGGGCTGTGGGGTCCGAGTGCCCTTGTTTTGTTCAAGGAAATCTCCAAACGCCTGTTTGACACTTCCCGTGACCCAAGGGCTGGATTTTACCTTGGCCAGAGGCTAAGCATTGCAATACAACGTGGCAATGCCGCCAGTCTCTTGGGTACATTACCAGTCGACAGCGATGCGGAGGAATTTTTTGACGCCATCTTTTAATTTGTTATTAGTTTTAGTTAGGTTAGGTAATTATATTTTAATTGTAAATATTATTGTGTTTGATAAAAAATGTATATAAATAAGTATGTAAAAATTTATCATTTAAATAATAAAATAAATAAATAATCCTTATTTATGCCCATAGAGTGTTCGTTACTCCAGCAAAATAATCTCGATAATAGTCATTTAAATGTTATAGATGCCCAGCTTCTGTAATTGTTGCGAACATTTTTAAATTTGTTGCACTTATAGTTTTTTATTTATTTCACAAAAACATTTCCTGCTGGAGTAACGTTCCCGCAGCCAGACATTTACTTTTTTAATGGGAATATTGAAATAAATATTAGCTATATAATTAGTTGTCTAGACAAGGTAAATGTTGCAACTTATTTTGTGTTTGTTCTTTCTTCTACTGCTCTTTGGACTGCTTCGTTGGTCTAGTGGTCGCAAGCGCTACTGCTGAGCATGAGGTCCTGGGTTCGATTCCCGGGTCGGGCAAAGTGTTATCGGGTTTTTCCATCTGGAATTTCTCGGTAGCAGCCCGGAGTCTGGTTTTGTGCCCGGTTGATGGCAATAGGCTCGCCCCCTATTACATGGGACTTATACATAACTGGCGAAATGTGGGTGTGCTATAGGTACAGCTCTGCCTAACCCTTCGGAGAATACAGGCGTTATGTTATGTATGTATGTATGTCTACTGCTCTTTCTTCGAAGTTATTCGAGATCCTGCTGGAGTAACGTTTGTGGTTTTACCAGATCTCTGGAACGGTTAAGTGGATCCTAATCATCTTTTGTACATGACTTCTTAAGAATTAGTTTTAAGTAATTAGTTGTGCAATAAACGAACAAAAATAATGCACCATTCAAAGGTTATTTAATTAAATGAAATGGCGTTTTTTTTAACCTTTTGGTACGTAACCCTTCGCGACTCGCCCTTGGCCGGTTTTTTGTGTTACATTTGTTGATGAATTTCCAAATAAATTAGCAATGAAGGCCATTCAATTTAAAACTTTAAGGAATTCATATTATGGCGCATTTTGGGAAATTTTCTGAAACTGTGGGTAATTCCTTTTTTTTTTCTAGTTAATTTTAATCATGATCTGGCAGTTGGAGTAATTTATGCGGCCTACCCAAATGTCCTTTCTTTGGTATTGTTCGTCGAATCGTTGAGCTCCTTAAGTCCTGACTTCCTGAGTTGAGCTGCACGATTACTGACAAATGCGTGCACTGACTGGACAGGTCCACTCAATCTGTGTGGTTCTTTCCTCAAAAGACCATTTCAGATACCAATCTACATGGTCTTCACATGATCTGACCAAGATTATGTCTGGACTTTAAAAGAGACTGTGACCTCTGAGTTTGTTTCGGCCTTTCTTCTCAGAGTAGTCAGATAGGAAACGCCGACCTCATCTATTTTAAAAAATATGATTGACGTGTAAAAGTGTTTGTACAAACCTACATAAAGAAATAAAATCATTTATCATTTAATTTTCTAAAAAAGTCGACGTAAATGTGTCAAACTATTAGAGTACGAGGGTGAATCAATATCGTGAAGAAACAACACGCCCAACGATAGTTTTCCACGACGTTTTTCTTTAATCGCTTCACGTACTTTCGGGATTAAATTTGTTTATTGAGTCCAGTAATCGTCTGGCCTTTTGGCATGTAATCAATAAAAAGGATTCCATCACTATCCCAGAACACTGAGGCCATAACTTTGCCAGCGGTAGGAGCAACTCGAAATTTCTTAATGGATGAAGAGTATGGTCGTTTCCAAGACATGCTTTGTCTCTTAGTTTCAGGATCGAAATGGTGGACGCACGTTTGATCCATGGTGACAAGGCGACGGCAAAAATTATCCGAATCACGCTGGAACATTTCGAGATTACGCTTAGAAAGGAGTTCAACAAAAGCCCATACAACTTTGCCCAAACATGTACCTCGAGGTACATGTGCACCAAATCGTAGATAAAAAAGAGAGGAATTCAAAAATAATAGTATTTTTATCCTTAAATAAATTAAAACTTCTTATTCAATTATTTTGTAAGCATGTCATTTGCGTTACATTTGGTTGACACTCGGGTTGACATTATTTCTTAAATGTCATTCAGTTCGTTCGTGAAACAAGAGTGACTGAACCCCGACCGCAGACAACTGTCAACTTGACAGTTTTTTTTTAATAATAAGGTAGTTGTGCTTGTTCCGATGATAGAATGGCAAAATGGCGTGCTTTTTATTATGTTAAAAGTTATTTTATTCTCGTCCCCAGGTAACCATAACAAAATTATATAAATGCAATATTATTCAATGTAATCTAGACTATTTTATGCCACAAAGTGTACCTCGGTACTTCGTTTGGGCAGATTTTGGTGACATCCTTTCCAAACGTCGCTTTTTGTTTTCGTCGGTTAACATTTGTGGCACACATCTTGCCGACACTTTTTTGAACCCCAGTGAATCAATTAAAATGGATTGAATGTTACCAAATGATATCTTTAGGATCTCAGCTACTTATATGTTTTATAGTTATTCTTCTGTCTTCCAAAACCAGATTCTCAACCTTTTTGACATTTTCTTTCGTAACGGAGGTTGAAGGCCGCCCAGAACGCGGGTCATCTTTACAGCTTGATCTACCTCTTTTAAATTCAGCCACCCAGTACGCAACCGTAGAATAGGGTACAGCATCATTCCCTAATGTCTGCTGAATGTCCGAATTTTTTTCCTTCGTAGACATTTTTTTCAAACTGTGATAGTTTATCACAAGTAACTCACTTTTATCCATAATTTTGGGTTTTTAGCAACTCGTTGCACAAAACAATTTATTATGTGCGAACGAACTGACAAAAACAAGTGACAGTTTGCATAAATATTGTGTGATAGACACTCTTTAATTTGAATATCGAACTTCTCCCACAATGGTTTTATATAAATATGCAATTCTAAGAACTTTTTGATTCGCCCTCGTATGGTCAATAAAATAAAGAATTAAAGATGTCAGGATTAATTAGGTAACTATAAAATTTTATCATTTAGAAATTCACAAATGGAGTAATAACATTTATCAATTAATAAGACTGACAATTTCTTTTTAAACAGCGGAATGGACTCGTTTTTTATTCCATCGAGTTTTTTGTTGAAGATAATCGGGCACATACTTAGAACACTTTTCCTTAATAATGCAGTGTTATGACCGCTAACACGTAGCATGTTTGTATAATGCCTTCTATTGGTCGTGTTCCATTGTCCGATAATTTATTAAAAAGGTGCATATTTGATATTACAAAAACAGCAATTTCAAAAATATAAAGTGATGGGAATGTTAACAAATGGAGGCACTTGAATACAGGTACGCAACTATCTGTTACTTTCATGTTACACATTGCCCTTATGCATCGTTTTTGAGCCTTGAATACCTGTTCTCTCAGAATACAATTTCCCCAAAATATTATCCCGAATCTCACAATTGACGCCACTAAACCATGGTAAGCAACTAATCTGATAGATTAAAAAGCACATACGCTGCTGAACTTAATTTTTTGCATACTTCTGCGTGTGGCTTCCAGGTAAGTTGGCTATCTATCATTATACCTAAAAATTTTGTAACTTGCCTTTGGTCTATTTTTTGTCCATTGTAATTTAATTTTAAAGTTTGCGGACGTATCCGTTGATAAAAATGCATAACCTTAGGTATATTAATCGTTAAATTATTTTGATCAAGCCAATGTACAATGTCCGTTAAAGTATTATTTATGTTCATACGTTTTTAGGTCTGTACATTTAATCAAGGCAGTACTATCTTCAGCGAATAAGACCATAGGATGTTTTTGCGTCGTGGCATGTCATTAATATAAATTAAAAATAACAAAGGGCCCAATACAGTGGCCTGTGGTACGCCATATCTAATAAGTCGATGTTCCGATAAGTAGTTTTTTTTCACGATTAGTTTTTAAACATATTTTTGAAATTTCTGTGTGCTGTTTTCGGTTGCTGAGATATGATCTTAAGAGATTGTGAATATTTCCTCTGATACCTGTGATGTTTAGCTTGTATAACATAATTTTATGGTCGACACAGTCGAAGGCCCTCGTCATATCAGTTAAAATTGCGAAAACTGGTACCTTTTCATCGACGTTTCTAATTATCATATTCATTAAATCGTGAACGGCCGTATTTATGCCTTTATTTTTTCTAAATCCCTTTTGTTCTACACTCAAAATATTATATTTAGATAAGAATTTATGTATCGCGTCATAAATTACTTTTTTCAATAACTTTAGAAAAGATTGTGATTAAAGCAATTGTCCGTTGTTTTAAATGCCATATTTTAAGAGAAAATGCATTTGAATTTTTTTATAGTAGCAAAATTTGTAGGGTGGCCATAATGTTCTTCGTAAGTACATAATACTTAGAACAGTTCAAAATAACTTTTGTAAAACGCAGGTCGAAAATCATAAATAAACTAAAACCATTTATTTATAACTTAAACTCACATAAATGTAACACAAAAATATAGGGCAATCTTACAAATTAAAAACAAAGAAAATTTGCGAAAATTTTGTAATAACTATTGAAATAAACAGATTTAATAAATAGTAGATTGTATCATAAGGGAGCAAAATAATATTTTTACGGCGAGGGCGCTTTTATGAATCCAGAGCGAAGTGAGGGATTCAAGTACGTCGCCCGAGCCAAAAATATATTTTGCGCCCGAGTCTCACCACACTCTACTCCCACACACTCACACTCCCACTCACACACACTCACTCTACTTTTCATCACCCACAATGAGAAAATAAAAGGCGCCTCATATTTTATTGTAATATTATTATTTAATAAAACATAGAGTAAAAACTAAATTGAAATTAAATAGTATCTAATAATAAAACAACTAAAAACTTATATTTACATTTGAGACATTTCCGCAATTATGAAAATATATTGTTACAGTTTTATTAAGAATAGAGATTGTTGTAGATTTTATATTCTGCGTGTTTGAAATAATATCCGAATCTGGCTCATTTTGAGGAAAATGTGACGGTGAATCTCGTTGTTTGGATGTAGATGGGCGCGGCGATAGTGGCATGGATGGATTAACTGAAGGTTGCAATTTAATGTTTTTCACGTTGCGTTCACATGTTTTCGCCTTGTTCTCAATGGAATCTGCTATATACCTCTCTGCTACAGCACTCGACTTCCATCCTCCATGTCGCTTGAGAATAGTTAAGTCCGCTCCAGAATCTGCCAAAAGAGTAGCAGAAATACGACGAAAACAATGTCCTGTATACAGCTTTATATCTGGTAACTTCAAATAAGTAGCGATTTCTTGTGGCATGTTAGAAATTTTATTTTTTCCGATAACTTGTTTGAAGAACTTGCCATTTTGATAACGGATAAAAAACCGATTGGTCTTCATATCAGCAGGACGCAGGTCCAGGTATTTCTGTACAATAATTTTGTATTCTCCTCGGATTACGAAGGATCGGTCAATTTTTGTTTTTGTGTCCGTCAGGTTTACTAACAATAAATCATCAGAGTGATTTTCGACATCATCAACAGTTATTTTTAAAAGTTCTTTGCCACGACAAGCTCCATGTACTCTGAAAATTAAAGCCACCTGTAACAAAACCGAATGTGAATAAGACAAGTATCTATCGAAGTACAGGTTACAATAAAATGCGCATTTTAAAACACTATGGTTATACTTTACTAATCCACCATATACATAGTTACTTACTTTTACGACAAGAAATACTTTGTCGGGTGCCTCATTAAGGAAAGTCTCCACGTTTTTGACTGAGAATACTTTGGATTTTTTAGGTTTAAATCCATCAGACATCCTCTTCAGATACGCTATTAATTTCGAATATGTGTCCAGTTTTACGTCGTTATTAGAACTGACTGTTGATTTTAGCATTGAGTAGGTACTCCAAAGAGTGGAAGGTTGTTTAGTTTTGGCTAAGTACTGGAAGTAAGCCAAAAAAAAAAACACAGATTCTGAAAAATTCTTGGCGCCTCTTGCATTTCTCCATTCAATAAAATTACAATAGGCTTTCATATATTTCTCCCGGGATTTTGCAGGTAATAGATTATCCATCACATTTCTTGCATCAGTTCTAATACTTTCAGGAGTTAATTCTATACTATCACTGTCACTTGAAGAACTCATTTTTCTAAACAAAACCATGAGTATCTAACAATCCGTGAAAGTTGACGAAAACGCGGGTTGTAGTTCGAGCGTTTTTAATTTGATTTCTTTTGATGTGTAAACATCTTAGCGCTCGGTCTACGGTAGGGGCTAGCTGGGACTTCGAGCGTCAGACACGTAAGCGTAAGACTTAGAGCGCCAGATGACGTTAGCGTAAGACCCGAGTCTATGTGAGCGCGTGAATGTGTGTGTGAGAGCGCCGCACGGTGGGGGCTATGCACACCTCAATTTTCTCAAACCAAACTGATGCGAGCTCACATGTTTACACATCAATTTTCGTGAGTGCCAAACCAACTCACACCGATTTTTATTTTATTCAGCGGCGGCGCGACTATAGACATATTAAAGTATGGACTGGAAATACCTATAATAAAAAGGTGCATACCTACAACTCCTAATGTCTCATATAATGGCTGCCATTGCTAGGGTTGTAGCAACCAAGGAATATAGTTGTTACAATAACGAGTACGTAATAATAGATACGAGTTTTACTAGATATCACGTTTGGATCATAATTATATAATAACTGAGTCTGTTGTAACAGAAAAAGGTGAGTAGGTTTACTTTTCGTTTGTTACCTGAGAATAAAATTCATGATAAGTGTCTTTTTCGCCTTATAATTAAAAACGTTTACATATAGAGTGAGTGATGATAAATGATAACTGATAAATGATTTTATTTCTGTAAAAACACTTTTACACGTCAATCATATTTTTAAACTAGATGAGGTCGGCGTTTCCTATCTGACTACTCTGAGAAGAAAGGCCGAAACAAACTCAGAGGTCACAGTCTCTTTTAAAGTCCAGACATAATCTTGGTCAAATCATGTGAAGACTATGTAGATTGGAATCTGAAATGGTCTTTTGAGGAAAGAACCACACAGATTGAGTGGACCTGTCCAGTTAGTGCACGCATTGGTCAGTAATCGTGCAGCTCAACTCAGGAAGTCAGGACTTAAGGAGCTCAACGATTCGACGAACAATACCAAAGAAAGGACATTTGGGTAGGCCACAGAAATGAACTAAGAATAAAAATTAAATATATAAATTTTAATTATGTTTCTTGGTGTGATGATAATTAAAGTATTACGTTTGATTAGTAATGCAGGCTTACAGAAGCAATTATTACCTATTCATTTCTTAGCTAGCTAGCATATTAGCTTTTTTTAAAACTGTCTATGTGACCCGTTTTCAGATGTTCTTCGACCATGATATCTAAACTTTATATCTAGGAAGGTCTTAATTATGGACTTAATGAGGAGTAACTTGTGGTTACTGTTATGCTCGGGATCAGGGCCCGCATGAAAAAATGTCTTCAAATCATACAAGATGTAATAATTTTATCAGAGTTAAATTATGATAAAAAAACAACTTTAATATTATTATAATATTCTGATATATTCATAAAACTCTATTGCAATATTTTACATTAATTCAGTCATAGGTAAACATTGAAAGGTGAGATGAGATAAGAATTTGAGTTGAAATATTACTAAGGTAATGAAAATAATTATGTCATAAGTAGCTGTTACTCACCGATATTAATAAGCGCCTTGCAATTTCAGTAATGGAAACGTTTTGCTCATGCAAAACAACGACTTCCGCCTTTTTATACATTGTTAAATTCTGCATGGTTGGATCAAGTTCAAGCACAATTGGGATCAGGAACATAGGACGCACAGGAACATGAGTAGTAATCAATATACTTAGTAGAGCAAATTATACTCGTAGACTGGCAACTAAGAACGCTCATTTTTATAAATTAAGGAGAAATGTAAAAAAAAAAAAAAATTTCGGTAGTTATATCCTAAACGGTCAAAATAAATTGGCTGAGAATTCCATGCTCGTGTTTCAAACGTTGTAAATTACTTATCTATAAACGGGATTGAATCGATAGCAATTCAACTAGGTAATGAATGTTTTAGAAAAATTATGATTACAAAATGAAAAGAATGGGAAACATTCTTTTCATTTTGTAATTATAATTTTTCAACCAGGATTTGAACTTACGACCCCTTTGCTCACTAACCAGAGACGATAACCATTGTGCGAAATCTATTACAATGAACAAGTGCGAAATATTATAACTGATTCAATTACATAAATTAATTAATGATATTGGTGCGACATGCACACTAACAAAAAACAGAGGTCACTCTCGCTCGTGTTATTTAACGTTAGTATGCGTAACTATTCATACCGACACAGCTATCCGTGTGTGGGATGTAAACTGAATAGATTTGCCGAGTGTACAAGAACCACCCGATTTTTGAATGTGGCTCGTTTCACATAAAACAGAAAACTCTTAATGTTGTTTTTGTCGGGTGCCTGGAAAAAAAATAGATAAGTACTAATATTATGATAAGCTGTATACATATGATTTATTTATTTATGTAATTAATACATCTTTTTAATTATTATTAATCAAGCATTTTAATACACACTTACCGAAAATACTTTGGGAACAGAGTTAGCGTGTAATCTCATAACATCAAGTGTTCTATTGAAAAAGCTTTCTTCAAAATGAAGTGAACAGAGAAGTGAATATTTTCTTCACCAATAGCTTCTAACCACTTTTTCTTTAATCCTTCATTTTTAGGAAACCTGTAAAACAGGTAAGTATTTTTATCAATACATCATTTTGGTTAGAGCTGCTAATATCTAACTATAATAAATTACAAAATGCTGATGTCTTATTTGGGGATCACATAAAACTTTGTGGGACGGTCTCGCGGTGCTGTGAACCACGAGCCGGACCTAGCAAGATAACTTGGACCGATTAGGTAACGCAGAATGTTTTTTTAACGTCGCAGATTATACCGATATCGTTTCAGCGTAGGAACTAGTTTCGGAAACTATTACGGCAACGTTACAACACTATTTCACTGACATGAACAAATGAACAAACGAATGAAATAATAAAAAAAAACGTCTGATACGAAAATTAACCCAAATATCAATACTTTAGCCATAAAATCATGATCGCGTAACAATTTTTTCATCGAATGTATATGAATGTATGTAAGTACTATTGCATGAAAACCGGCTACTAACCTATGAAAAGACAATTGAGGTTGATTTTCATTCTTTCTTGCACCACACTTCACAATACAACACACAGGCATGTTGAATAGCTGTTTTTCAACATTTACATGCAGTTTTAAATGTAAACTCCTCGTAATTTTCTCGCAAATCTCAATAATCCAAAAATTAACAACCATTTGACAGAAAAACTACCACGAAACTTGTCGCATATGATGGCTGATATGGCACTACCTACAACTGTCAATACGTCACGACAAAATGTTCCCATAATGAGCAACAACTTAAATATTATTGTCTCTTTTATCAAATACGATTATTTCGTTACAAAGAATGAGACAAAACCATATTTCACATACTGTATCGTATTTTACTCATATTTGTATAAGCAAGATGTATGTATAGAATAACGCGGCGCCTCCATGTTTTTGCTATCTCAATGAGCGCGACTATGAGCCGTCGTACCAGCCAGTCTTTATTCAAACAATATTTGCGTTCGATTTCTTTGGCGCCGAAGACTAAGATGTTCCAAATTCAAAAAGTGCGCGGCAAAGATAATTGCGGTGCACTTCTAAGGAGGATTAAAAACTCATTACTGCCCGCTAAAAGTTTCTTATAGAAAACACCACCTTTGGGTGCACTTAAAGGCGAACCAAGTCGTCCTTTACGAATAGATGGGATGAAAAAAAATATTTTTGTTAAAAGATGATAACATGATTAAATATTCATATCATCCTTTGAATCATGTTTTTTTTCCATTATCTTCAAATCAAAATCAGTAAGCCCGTACGACAGAGTATGTAATTAAACAGGTTGTTCTTTTTTACTATTACAAATTCTTACCATCAAATCATTCTTATCATCAGACCATGCGGCATTACAAAACTATGCCCCTTGTAATGACCGAGATCAGCCGGTTGCAACGCAGGAAAATATTCAGTAACGCTTAATAATTTGAAACATTTACCTTGTATACTAATTGTTTCCGGTATGACCTTTAAATTTACTAGGTATGACCGTTAAAATCAAACGAAATCAAATTCGAAAGTTTATAACTAGTGATGGCGTTATATTTACATGAGACACAGAGGTATTATTTTCAATGCCAATACAAATTGCGTCTTCGAGGCTGGAAACACCAAAAATTTTAATCATGTCTAAATTAAATGTCACAAATATCACCTTTAAAGATCCTGCTTGACGTGCACAATATGTTTAAACACTGCTTTGTGGAAACTGCACTGGAGATAGAATTTAATAGTACTTTTTAAATATGTATGTTGCACTAACCAATATGTATGTCCAATAAACATTTACAACTTTACCTTTTTGAAAGAACGAAAGAAAGAAAGAAAGAAAAATAGGTTTATTTTGCTCTTTGATAAAATATTCGAGGGCTACACGAGACCTCATTTCATAAACATCTTATTGTGAATGACTATCAGATAAATGTTGAATGTATTTTGCAATCAATAGGTATATTTTTTTAAATATCTATACTCTTCTTGATATTTCGGTTTTTTAACCGACTTCACAAAAAGGAGGAGGTTCTCAATTCGTCTGTATGTTTTTTATTTATTTTTTATGTGTGTTAGCTCAGAACTTTTTTCTGGGTGAACCGATGTGGATAATTCTTTTTTTATTTTATAGCTGGTGCTTCACATGTGGTCCCATTTAAATTTGATCAAGGTCGACCAGTGGTTTTTCAGTTATCCTTAATACTGCATATTTTTCCACTTAGTTTATATGGGTGATGTGTTAATAATTTCCTGTCACTGTTATTTACACACCAAGTAGTGGTATACGAATTTGTGTGGGGTAGGTACCGCAACTAAAATGTGAAAAATAAAAACTTTTTTACAAAAAAACAACCGACTTCAAAAAAAACACAGAAAGACCTGAAAAATAACTTTAATTTTGGAAGTCGGTGGCCAAATACAAAACTACAGACACCGACTTCCGAAATTAAAGTTATTTTTCACGTCTTTTAGTGTTTTTTTTGAAGTCGGTTGTTCTTTTGTAAAAAAGTTTTTATATTGTATACTAAAGACAAAAGCTACAGTACGAAATCTTGGCCACATGTGTTTATTAGTTTCATTTAATTTTCATCGTAACGGATAGACCTGCATAAGTAAACATTTGTAATAAATTTCACCCAATTTTTATCTAACATTGATTCGGCTACTTTAACGTTCTCTCCTCTTCAATTAAAGGCTCGTGCACACTGGCGCGACGCAACAGCGTACACAAAGGCACCGCGTGCAGCGCGACGATCGGCGCCTTTGTGTCGAGCTGTCGCGTCGCGCCAGTGTGCTCGAGCCTTTACGCTGAAAGAAGGTTCGTCAGAAAATATTGAATCTGTAGGAAATTGTTGACGACTGCTCATTTAGGATTTTTTAAACTGCATAGGATTACTTTTTCGTTTTCTGGAAATTTTCGCAACCGGTTTGTTTTTGTTATTAATGTCTTGACATAAATCGATTAAAGTAATTTTGATTTCTCCGTCTAAATTTTCCAAATGAATTTTCATAAACTGATCAATCCTGTATTTTGTTACTTCTAAATAAATTGTTTTAAATATAAGTTTTTATTTTTATTTTTCAAATAACTTTCTGCTGCCGATGAGAATGGAGCTTTATTTTCGGAATTGAAAAAGGGACACATTAAATTGGGTTATAGTACAATATCCTCTTTAGTGTAGATACAAAATTCGCTTATTAATATAAATTTGCGTTTTCCATTATTATGGTTTTATTATTGGAACCGACTAAGCAGTCCAACCACTTCATAAATTTAACGCTTTCAATTGTAACCAATTCGTATTTTTTTTAACATTTTCCTATTCAAAAATGTCTTCTCTAATATCATCTGTTGCTGTAGTTGTATCAATTGTTACATCGATAAATTTATCAAGGCGTGTTTATATTTAATAGTCTTAGCTTATGCAGATATATCACTATCTTTATACTGTCCTATACACATTTTCACAATATCTTCAATGATCTGTTTTGCAACATCGTACTCCTCGCATTTCTTTATCAGCAAAATACAGCGTATATAAAAGTATTTGATACGATGTTCTATGCCATCTTTGAGACACGATAAATAATATAGTGTTATTGTGAAGTGGCTAGTGTCAATCCTTATGAAAGTAGTTGGTAAAGTTGCGGTTTTTCCCTCCAAAACTGCGAATAATTGTTGAATATTGTGTTTTGGACTAATATGCGATGGAAAAGCTTGAGTGATAGAGGATAGCAATGCTGAGGAATCGACAGTGATTACCTCATGGGGTATGTTAGTTACATCATTCACCCATTTTTTTAAACAATTTGAAATTGATGTTGCGTTATGAGAATCTGCTACCATTTGAAGAAATGGCACAGATTTTAATTTTTGATTAGCGGTAAGGAGAGTTCAGCGTACAAAAACTGTGTCTTAGGTAGTCGGATATCATCAGATAGGCTTATTGTTTGAAAATAAGAGCCTGTTGCTTCCATTGTAATAGTGACTTAGTGACATTTGTTATAATACATTTTTAACCGACTTCACAAAAAGGAGGAGGTTCTCAATTCGTCTGTATGTATTTTTTTTTTTTTTTATGTGTGTTAGCTCATAACTTTTTTCTGGGTGAACCGATTTGGGTGATTCTTTTTTTATTTGATAGCTGGTGCTTCACATGTGGTCCCATTTAAATTTGATCAGGGTCTGACCAGTAGTTTTTGAGTTATCCTTAATACTACATATTTTTTCCACTTAGTTTATATTGATGATGTGTTGATAATTTGCTGTCACTGTTATTTACATACCAATTAGTGGAATACGAATTTGTGTGGGGTAGGTACCGCAACTAAAAAGTGAAAAATAAAAACTTTTTTACAAAAAAACAACCGACTTCCAAAAAAAACACTAAAAGACGTGAAAAATAACTTTTATTTCGGAAGTCGGTGGCCAATAACGAAAATACAAAACCAAAGGCACCGACTTCCGAAATAAAAGTTATTTTTCACGTCTTTTAGTGTTTTTTTTGGAAGTCGGTTGTTTTTTTGTAAAAAAGTTTTGTAGTAGTCAATTTCTTTACCCGTCCAGTAGTAAACGTGGAAATGCGGATTAACATGATATTACGGATAGCTTTTACACAATCTGAAATTTTGGCCATAATTATCAGTGATGTCAAAGGATTAGTATCAAGCAACTCCAATTTTATCTTCCAGTTTAATTTGTTGTAAATCTGACGGCAACACTGGCATCTCTATATTCTCATGTCCATCAGTATTAATCAGCTTTGAAACTATTTCATTGTGAACCAAAATAGCTGGTTTCAAATTTTAAGTTTTTAGCTATTTGATGTACAGTGTAGGTTTTGTTTTTCCTACTGATTTATGTTTAATCGATGTTTGTATATTTTGTATGATACAGAAAAAAATCTGTCAGTGTTTTATAAAGATGATACTTCAGTTTGTGTAAAACACTGACTTCAATGACCTTTCAAATTAAATGACGAAAATATTTTACTTCGTCCACTTGTTTTTACGTTTTCATCACTAGATGTATTAATAGTTGGGGTTGGAGTTACAGAGGTGCGACCCGCATCTGATATATCATCTGGTGTATTATGCTGTAGTTCTTCGAACTTATAAGCATCTTGTATTAGTATTGTATTGTTTAAATGAAATATACAAAGCTATTGGTATCATTTTGGCACCTAGTTCTTCGGCCATAAGTGTGAAGATGGGGTGATTATACTTAACATTAGGTTTCTGTAACTCTTTAGCAGATCTTTGAAATAATTCATTTTGCGTTTTCCTATTTATATACATAGCTTCGCATTCTGTAAATTACGAAAAATTAACATAGGGAAAAAACACATCATGTTACTCTTCAACTGAATAAAGTAATAAATAATCAAAGAGATGGGTACTTACTTCGATAATTTAAAACGGAAACACTGATGATAATTTATAATTAATGTTGCACTATAGTGGCAAAGCTATTATTTTAATTACAGGGAAGCCGAAGAAAAAAAAAAACTGTTTTTATAAACCTAGCGTTTATAACATCAAAATGAATTCCCTAAAAAATTGACGTCAATAATTTATTTTTAGAAATAAAAGCAAGAAAATAGGTATGTACGTTTATTTGCGGCAAACATGACGCAGAGAGAAACACACAAACAAACAAAAAAGCACGGTTGGGGGAAAATATGTGTCACATCCACGCAAAACGGCAATAGCTTACACGCTTACCGTCGTTTTATAAATTTTAAACCATCTATGGTCAATTAGCAGAACCAAAGAGGTGCTATCACTACACAAACAAAATTATCAATGTTTTACGGAAATAAAACTGTAATAGCTGTTACAGATTATAGTTTTGTTTCTGAAAAACGTTCTATTATAAATCTATACTAATATAATAAAGCTGAACAGTTTGTTTGTTTTTTTGAACGCGATAATCTCTGGAACTAACAGTAGGATTAATTAATTAACGTTTGTATGAAGACTGCACCTGCTGCACTAGTAAAGTATTGCACAACACTAAACGTTATCGTGTCCGACAGTTCGGGCACCAAATATAATTAGTCGCTTAAAAAAATACTTTGTATGAGGGTAGATACAGGTCTGTCGCATAAAATTAGCCTAATCGTATCTACTCTAAAAAACTAGCACCTTAAAAAAAATGTATTTCCTCTATGGCATTTAAAACAACGACCGATATTTCAATTTTTTATAAAAATATAGTAAAATATCTTGATCCAATTTGTATTAACCTATGAGGTTGAGTAGGCTCAACTTCATAGATTAATACAAATTGGATCAAGTTTTTTTGAGCCCAATATTTTCGGCATTATTGACCCTAGTCAATAAAGCCAAAAAATATTGGTCAAACGTTTTAAGAAAATTCGACTTTCATTTACATTTAAAATAAAAGTATGCTTTATAGGTACAGGGTCTCGTTCAACTTTGGGTACGGAAGTCTAAGAAGTACCTAAATCATAAATATTTTATACTTACCAAAGTCATAATTTCGAAATAAGTAAGTACTTACTTTTGTAGGGACTTTCCTCTGTTTATGAAAACTATACACGAGGCTGTTCCATAAAAGGTTTGACGTAACTGCAAAAAGGAAAATAAAAAATACTCGCCGTATGCATAACCTTTTCCTCATAACCTTTTCCAATGTACGAGTACGATAACATTGAGGTGTTCCCTACTGTTAGTGAAAACGAACCCAAGCAACGAAATTTTGCCTGACATAAAAACATCAAAGGACACCATGCACTGACTATTCGTAAGTGAAATATCGAAAAAGAAAAAGAATCGAAGGCTACCCAATATTCAACGGATATTTTTGCAACAACTTTATGTGCATAGTAATTTCTAACTTTACCAAAGGCATTTGGCAAGGCATGTTCAATCTACCCAGCCTTTTGCCAACAATGTCGGGGTTGGCTTCCAGTCTAACCGGATGCAGCTGAGTATTTTACATGGAGCGACTGCCTCTCTGACCACCACAACCCAGTTGCTGGGTAACACGATACACCTTGGTAATACCGTTTGTCTGACTTTTGGGCGTCTCACTACCCGAAACGACTGTCAAAGATCTACGAATGTCAGCCGGGATCACAGAACACTATTAATCCTAGCGGAGGCCGGGACCAACGGTTTAACGTGCTTTCCGAGGCACGGAGTGTCTCGAGATTTAATGGATGATCACCCGTCCACGAACCGACCGCGGCAAGCATAGCTTAAGGGGACTACAAGATCTAAATGCAAGTTTTAGAATGCCTGAAAATATAATATGACCTTGTAGTAAACAAAATCAGAAAAATATTATGATATTCTTCAAGATATATATGCTAGTTAGATAGTGTGTTGAAAACATATGTAATCCTTACAACAAATTTGATACGATAGAAAAAAATCACGAAGATATCTCTAAAATTTTCTTGTAACGATTATAAACCATGCTAATATCATAATCATTCTGATTTTTGTCAGATTAACGTAAGCAAAATATTAACTTAATAGTGTTTAAATTTTGCAGTCCAATCAATAGATTTTTTTTGTAAATAGATAATTGCTTCATATTTTGCAATAAATTACCAGCGTTGTGACATCGCGCTTCTCTTTCTTTTTTTCTATGCAGTTCGACACTGATCGCGCTTTAGCTGTTGTCAGCCTCTTTACCTTCGATCGACCGGTGCGGCTGTTATCATAGCGACCGCGCTTTAGCTGTTGTCAGCCTCTTTACCTTCGATCGACCGGTGCGGCTGTTATCATAGTGACCGCGCTTTAGCTGTTGTCAGCCTCTTTACCTTCGATCGACCGGTGCGGCTGTTATCATAGTGACCGCGCTTTAGCTGTTGTCAGCCTCTTTACCTTCGATCGACCGGTGCGGCTGTTATCATAGTGACCGCGCTTTAGCTGTTGTCAGCCTCTTTACCTTCTATCGACCGGTGCGGCTGTTATCATAGGTTATCATTTAACCACAAGCCCCTCCCATTTGGCAAGACATGTGTCATATCATAATTCAAAACAGTTTACTTCACTTTTTGACGTGAATAGTGGGAGGCAATTCAAAAAACTGATGATAACAAAATCAGGGGATAGTTTGGTGTTCCAGCTACATATCTATCACATACATCTAAAATATAATTACCTACACCACTCGATAGCTTTGGAATCAAATAATTTGTTACGTTAAGTCAGGATAGTGAAGAACCGCGCGTGGTTGAGGGGGTGGCGCCGCCATTTTGAGGTAATTTCATGGTGTTATGCGTTTATTATAAATTTTGAAACTACGACGCTCGTTTGAGTTTCAATAGTCATCTCTCATCAAGATCTCGATCAAGTATTTACGTAAAACACACCGCCGTGTCCGACGTGTCCTTTTTTTTCGAGGGGAATCATTCAAAAGGCGCCCGGGCTTTGGGTCAAGACCGGGGAGTGTGGGATTTTTACCTCACTAAAATCACTCTAGTGGTCACCATTTGCACATGGAAGGCACCGTTACCTCTCAAAAAGACCGATCCGAATCCCCTTCTGCGCAAAACCTGATAGGGCACATCCCTGGGGAAACTGTAAAGAGGTCTCCCTAACTGTGCAAGTCTGCAAGGCAGCATGTGACCACTGTGCGCCGTCTTCTCTGAGTTCCTTGGTGGGCGGACAGAGACTCCACTACGCGTATGCAGGCCCCGTTTTGGCATGTTGGGAGTCGATGCAACTGCGTCTCCGACGCCTTCTCCGAGCGGGATTAGCTCTCTTACGATCCCGCACGGCACCCTCCTTCTGGGCCATCATGGTCTCACAGAAGGAGGACCTTCCCCTCCCCAATTATACCACCTACACGGCCACCTATAAAACGTCAGAAGCGAGGTGCACGGAGCTGGTCGTTTCCTAAACGGAAATATTAAATGTTTGACCACGACACTCCCGACAGTGTATGTCAAAATAAAACGTTCGGAAATCGGAAGTACACTGGCCAAGTAGATTTTATGGGTAATTCCACTTTGCCCCACCAAGCCCGCCACCCTGGTGTGGCAAAGTGGACTGCCTAAAATTTTGCAGTGGAATATGCCCCACTATTCTGATTTGATGGGGCGGATAACACTAGCATAAACACTTTGTGGATTCTGCCCCACTAGGGTTGGCACCTCAGGATTTGTGGTTTAGGCGCATTTGGGCTAATTCTCATTTTGGCAACCGACTCGCTAATGGACTACTTCTCATTAGGGCTACTTCTCACTTGGGCTACTTCTCCCTTGGGCTACTTCTCACTTGGGCTACTTCTCACTTGGGCTACTTCTCACTTGGGCTACTTCTCACTTGGGCTACTTCTCACTTGGGTTACTTCTCATTAGGGCTACTACTCAAAATTTGGGAATGTTTATTGAAATAAGTACTGTATTGAAAACAAACATTGCATTCATTGACATCATTACAATAAAAACAAACGCTACACAATCGGGGATAGGATGCAAGAGCGAGCGAAGCGAGCTCGGGACTCGGGGCACCTCGACTCGGACAGGTTAGGTTAGAAGGGGATGGCGGGGTCTGAAAGACCCCGCCGTCCCCTTCGTGGTTATTTTTTTTTAAACCGCCCAGAAGTAGGAGCCCCGCGAAGCGGGGCTCCGTCGGCTACGCCTTATAAATAAAAAAGGAGAATAGGTTCATTTCTACGACACTCTATCCATCCTGGTGGAAAGTAGCAGCTTAATAATCAGTTGTTAGCTTTGTTTTAATTTAAACTGGTATCGAGTTTCTGTTTTGGCGAGGCCTCCTATTTCTGAATTTTTCCACAAATCCTGAGGTGCCAACCCTAGTGGGGCAGAATCCACAAAGTGTTTATGCTAGTGTTATCCGCCCCATCAAATCAGAATAGTGGGGCATATTCCACTGCAAAATTTTAGGCAGTCCACTTTGCCACACCAGGGTGGCGGGCTTGGTGGGGCAAAGTGGAATTACTCGATTTTATTAATCGAACTAGGATAATATTACATGTTTCCATTAATACCACATTATAAATAGGTGTAACAGATGAATTAATAATACAGCGATACCTTTTTATAATTATATTTATTATTTTTGTATTTATGGTTTCACATTAATTTTAGATCCATTCTGATTTCAGAACGAATATTGTAAGGATGCCGCCATAGTGTGGCCATAATGACAATAATGGCAATAATTGAACAACTTTAATTTGTGTGTACAACAAAGATAACATTCTCAAATTCACGGATTAATACTTTTCCTAAATTCAGTGTATTTTTCCCCATTTTTTTATATTAATGTACAAGTGCCAGCCAAAAATGAAACATCTCCTTCGCGATTTTACAAAATTTAATTTAAATTGATAGTCAATTTAAAAAAATACACGCCGTCCTAACTAACCAAGTAAAACTTTTTTACAAAAAAACAACCAACTTCCAAAAATAAAACACAAAATAACGTGTAAAATAACTTTAATTTTGGAAGTCGGTGTCTTAGGTTTATAGTGTATTTTCGTTTTTGGTCACCGAGTTCCGAAATGAAAGTATTTTTCACGCTTATTTGTGTTTTTTTTGGAAGTCGGTTGTTTTTTTCTGTAAAAATGTATTTATTTTTCACTTTTTAGTTGCGGTACCTACCCTGCACAAATTCGTTTACCACTACTTGACATGTAATAAATAACAGTGACAGGAAATTATTAACACATCATCCATATAAACTAAGTGGAAAAAATATGCAGTATTAAGGATAACTCAAAAACTACTGGTCAAACCTTGTTCAAATTTAAATGGGACCACATGTGAAGCACCAGCTATCATATAAAAAAAGAATCATCGAAATCGGTTCACCCAGAAAAACGTTCTGAGCAAACACACATAAAAAAAAAACAGACCGACGAATAGATTATCTCCTCCTTTTTTTGAAATCGGTTAAAAATACACTGATAGGAAAAGTGTTAAATACTGTACAACTAAACTAAATCTGCTGGCCGAATACGTGCTACAAAATAACATACGTAAATCGCTAAAGAGTCGCATTTAAAAGGCTGGCTGATAACCAGCACTTGACGGTATTTCCCCGGCTTTCTTTCAAAGAACTTATTCTGACATTGGTCGGAACATACCACGTAAAGTTAGCGCACTCCTATTATAGCGAGCACATAGAGAGGACCGGAGTTTCCGAAATAGAGTACTACAGATAAATGGAACAATTACGGTTGAATAATGAACAGAATAATACATTGATCAGATGCAAATTTAAGTCAACGCATTTAGGAAGCAAAACATGTTATACGTATAATATTATATGACTGCGAAAGACAAGGAAGAAGTGCGATAAAGCAATACTATTGTTCGTGCATACACGGCCGCAGGACACGAGGAAGTTGCGCTCATGTGATAAGTGTTTTGTACTATGTTGCCTGAGCCTGCCAAAACTTAGATGAGATACAGCAACCTGCTGCCTTCTTAGACGAAGTATTCGTAAATATAGAACTTTAATTGCTGTAGAAAAATAAAATAAACGGTTATTTCTCTCATAATTAATTAATGTAATTGGTGTTGTACCGTTTTAATTAACTTTAGATAAATAAATAAATAATAATCTTGTTTTTATTCGTGAATCACCTGCGTTAAAACTAGAATGCCAGTTTTTGAGCACACCACACTTTATCTTTTCGTCATTTGTTTTTCAAACAATTATTATACGCTATTCTATTCTATTGACTGCCTTGTTGGTCTAGTGGTCGCAAGTGCTACTGCTGAGCATGAGGTCTCGGGTTCAATTCCCGGGTCGGGTAAAGTGTTTTTGGGATTTTCCCATCTGGAATTTCTCAGTAGCAGCCCGGAGTTTGGATTTGTTCCCGGTTGATGGCAATAGGCTCGCCCCCAATTACATGGGACTTAAACATAACTAGCGAAATGTGGTTGAATTATAGGTACACCTCTGCCTAACCGTTCGGGGAATACAGGCGTGATGTTATGTTATGTTGTAGGATGTCTGTCAAAAGTAAGTGATACAACGTCTACTCTTACATCGTTGCATCTTCCAAGAATAATCTTAATAATATTACTTTTTTGAACGCCTGTTAGCCCGTGTATAAGGAAATAGGCAACTGGTAATTTCAATGGCTCATTAAGTGACACCAGTATAAAAACGTATGCCTGGGTAGCCTTTCTGTTTATATTTTTATCGGGACCAAAGCTGATGTCAACAAGTCCGTCGTCTTTATGGGTTTTATTGTTCCAACATTTTTGCTGTCGGATAGCCATTTCATCTGCAACTAGTGCGCAAATAAGTTTTTTCCAGATTGTTCTCTTTTGCATTTCAGTATTTAATGGCATCTTCAGTAAGTCCTGGGGAACCATTGATATTACAGTACCATTTAGTCAAAGTTTTGGGATGGGGAGGGATGTCTCAATTTTTCTTCTGACAAAGCTATAAGCACGTGGTGACAAAATGTGCAGTGTCACACAATAATTTTTGCCTAAATTCCGGCGAGTATTTAGCAGGCCGTTTACTTTGTTCTTTTTTATGACATTTGCGAGTACAAATTAGCGGCAAATAAATTTCCTCGTAGCATATAATTATACATCTTAATTGATCAGTCTTTGTTTTTTCAAAGTATTGATTATACATTTGAAAGAGGTTTTCTGTTTTCACAGACGATTTTTTTTTCTGAATATATTGTTGATAGCCTTATGTTTGCGTTCTAGTATTATGTTGCGACGTAATGTACGTCGTAACTTTACTGTTCATGGAGTATCAAATATGGATTCCAAGTTTGAAAAATCTTGTAAAAAGGTGGTTGGCTAATCACTCACGTCCTTCGAGCACGAAGGTTTTGGTTCAACACTTTGATTGTGAATCCCCATACTAGAAGCGGACGGGTCCTGTTAAAAATAAATGAATTGTATTTAAACTTATAATTATTATTGTAGTGCAGACTGAAATAGTTGCAGCCGGCCAGCAGGCTTAGTATGACGCTTTTTATTTCTACTCTACTGTAGAATAGAAATCGCGTGTCTACAGAAAATGTTCTACTAGTCTACTCGGAAACGTCATTTTTGTCTACTCTTCCGTCGCCAAAACGCTTCTCTACTGTTCTCGTGCTAAGCCTACAGGTTATGCCAAGCCGCTAAGACCTTACTTCTTTTATAATTAATGAGGATTCTGTTTCCGTCGCTGGCAAAAACAAACACTTGTAACAACATAATTTGAGATTAATAAAATATGAATATTACCCTGCTTGTGTGCTATTATTAAAAGCCCTACTGCACGATTTGTTCATTACCATTTTTTTTTTTTTTTTTAAATCTATGTCATATACAGGGCGTAAGGGACAGCCCTCCGCAAACTAACAGGGTGCATTTAGCTCCTTATTTTGAATCATATTCCACTGGAAATTTACGCAGGAAAATTTTCATTCTTTTTATCGTTTTTTAGTTTTTATTCCTTTATTTCAATGTAAAATTACATTCTCTGTACGCAGCACTCAATTTATATAAATAAAACAGCTTAATTAATAATAAACAGCAATGGATGTTGAAATGCTCTAACGAACGACGCGAGAAATCAGCTGTTCACTTTCTGCCTAGCTACAGAGTTCATCGATCTCACTGCATACTTGTTTTGTGCGTCACGCGGCCGTCTGCCCAATTGTTCGCTCTCGCTCGCTTCAATGTGACGTAATAAATCACGTGGCGCGAGCACGCTTGGGGGTAGATGTTAGTGACCCCGTGGCGGGAAGGGCGGGACGGCCGAAGGCTTACTCGCTGCCGTTCGCTACGAGCGTTTGCGACGGAAAAGATACATTGCGTGTGAGGTAATAAAACAAATCAGGTTCATTAGATTCCCATAATGTCCCTGAAATAATTTCATGTACCGGTCATCTTAGTATGATACACCCTGTATATGTATAAAGTCTACCAAACTGCAAAACAGTTTGTTGGTAGTTGTAAACGACGAAAAATTTCAACGCAGGGGGGTTAAGAATCATTTACTGAATCCATGGTAACAGGTTGCACGTCGATGTCCTTGCCTCCTTGCCCAAGGCGATAATTCCCGTATTTTTTTTAAGAACTTTCACATTTCAATCTCAATCTGTCAAAAAAGTTTTTGACACTAATTGTCGCCGAGATGAGATCACGAATTTGAACGTTCTTAAGTAGTCGCCAGCAGGTCAAGCCACACGAAACTGTCAAATTTCTCCAAACGATTTTAAACCTTTAAAATGTTCAAATGAGAAAATCCGACAGTTTGTGGTAACTTGATGTGCTGGCGACTGAACGAGAATAGTCGAACTATTCTGTAAAAATCTCACCGTGAAAACTTCTGATGCTAGGGGATTGACACTCCGACTCCCGGCCACCGTAGGCGCGGGTTTGCGGACGGCGAGCAATGGGCAGCTTGCCGTTTGGTTCACGCGCGACTCAAAGAGAAGTCAGCATAATTGATGCGGTCCGATAGGGCCGATGGCTGCCAGGGTCGCGGATTGTTCGAAAGAGTTAGCGTGGCCCTGGCGCACAGGCAACTGAAGGAACACGGGGGATTTGATGATTTCCCAGCCAAAAAAAAAGGGGATTGATACTATTGTCACTATTAGCTCACTTCAAGCTCCCTTTACCTGAGCTTTTTCGGTGAGATTTCCACAGAATATAGCGGAAGGTATTTTGCTCATCGGGGAAATACAGACGTGATATTGTTACGTACATATGAAGACAAGTGTAGAACTGTACATACTTTTTATTTTTTTCAGAAATCTCTGTCAGGATAAATATCACGGCAGGAGGTCAGCGGAAAACATGTGATGTACTTCCCGAGGTGAACCTCGTTGAAGGCAACAACTTCATTTTGCTAGTACGAAGTGATTATTTCATCACTAACACCTCGTAAGTTTTATCTACCTATATAAAAAAAAGTCTGACAACCAGTTTTACCAGGGGGTATCGTGTTACCCAGTAGCTGGATTGTGGAAGTCAGATTGACCTCTGGCATGATTTCATGAACAAGACATATAATAGGTTAATTTGAAATTAGACGACTTTATTACAAAACATGATTTATCTTTGAACTCTATTCCGATAAAATTAAAGTTCTAATCAAGTACAAAAACTGACGTCAAACCCGAGTCTTAAGTTTTCAATTTTGTATTAACAACTTTACTGTGCTCTGGATAAAGTAAAAAATACAATAACTGGCTCGAAGATTTGGGCTTGGCTTAAAATAAGAACTCGTTTTGCGATTATTCCCGATGTCTACCACTTGTTTGGCCACCACTGTGGAACAGCGAAACAACTTTTAAAAATTACCACAGTCCACCACTGGGTGACAAATTATTGTGACCTAACATCATAACACCTAGTTGCTTCTGCATCGTATCCGGCGCTGCGGGAAGTACAACCCCTTCGCCCTTACGTAACAAAGGATAGGCACCCATGCTTTATTACAACGGATGGGGGGTGCTCTGTCTTCGCACCTCCGGTTTCTATATACACTCTAGGTGTAGTACCCAAAAGACTATGTGAAGTCGGGGTCCCCCGATTCGGTTTTGGAACAGATTCGACTTATTAAAACCATGAAGTGTCAGGAGCGGTGGACGCTGTAGTGGTGGACATCGGAAATAATCGCTCGTTTTGTAGTAAGACAGAGAGTTGGATTTATGTTTTTAATAATAAGTATGTATTACAGTCGCGAATCATATTTTTATCACTGACTGACACTGATATTTATTGCAAAAAACGTAAGATAAATTGAATTTCGCGGTTTACCCTGGCGGCTTCGCTTATAAAACTATTTAATGTTTACGCATTACATTATATTTAGTGTTAATGGAAACGTGCATAAGTGCGCGTGTCCAATTCGCTCTTTACGGATTTTCTAAATTATTTCAGTTGGACTCAGGATAATGGTCAGAGTATCTATTTCTCCCACCTGCAAGAATTTAAAGATTCACAGTTTAACATAACTTATCAAAGGAATATATCTTCTACTGGCAAGAAAAATAATAAGTTGAAATATACTTATTCGCATGTAAGTACCTATATAATAATAACTACTTTTTTATGTTTTGCTTCTTGTTATATTTCGATTTATAATTCTGAAATCTCCATAGTGAAAAGTAAAAATCTTGAAGTCATTCATTTACTAACAAACAGCATACAGCTTAAACCACTTTGTCTAAAGCATGAAATTTTGCCGAAGAGTTACTTTTATAATGAAGGCTAAGGGGTTAAATAAGGGATGGAAGTTCGTATGGAGTTTTGTAATTTTTGCCGATTAGGTAACCTATTGGGTGAGAGCATGGCCTGTAGGTATACACTACGACGTATCAAGCTATACATTCCCAGTTTAGCTGACCTCGCATTGGCGGCTTTTACTGGCTTTTGCGAATCACATAAATACTCTTTGTAAATACTCTTTTAGTTAAGCCATAAATATGTCATGTGTATAAATATAAATGTTACCTTTGACACTTGTCAAGATATAAAAATTTGGTTCCTCCTGTCACGTATAACTCCGTGTTTGTATTATTCTATTTAGCCCTATCGCTAAATATTGGTGACCCCGACGAGATCAAATAGCGATTGATCCCAACGGCCCCGTTGCCCAAAGATTCGGTGACCCATCACCGTTTGCGCAACTACGCGATTATTGCCTACTGACATCATGACGGATGAAACATTTGAGGACCGTGCCACACCTTCGTCGTCGTCCTCGGGCTTGGACCGGGTATGGGTGCGCCTCCCTACATTTTGGGCCGACGACCCCGACATTTGGTTCGTCCAAGTCGAGGCGCAGTTCGAGCTCCAGGAACAAAGACGGACCAGACTAAATTATACACGGTTCTTAAACAGTTGGACCGTAGTATTATGAGGAAAGTTCGCGATATTATCGTTAACTCACCACAGACAGATAATTACAATCAATTAAAACAAGAACTCATCAAGCGCTTATGTTTTTCGCGCGAACAACGATTGCGTCAACTGTTATCTCAAGAGGAATTAGGCGATAGAAAACCGAGCCAGTTCTTGCACCATCTTTGATCTTTGGCTAGCGATGGTATCAGCGATGATGTTTTACGCAGTTTGTGGTCAAACTGTCTTCCCACAGACGTGCAGGCGTTCATTGTGTTGCGTACTACCTCCACTCTTTATGACGTGGCAGAATTAGTTGACAAGGTGTGTAAAGTGACGTCACGCCGAGTAACGCAGATAACAAGTACATCCGCAATCACATTTGATGATATGCTCAAGAAGATCGAAGATTTGATAACTGAAAACCTAATGCATTATATTATCAAACCAATCTATCACATCTGGTTGCTCAGCTTAATTTAAGCGAGAAAAGGTCCCGTTCCCCCTTCAGACGTAAAAGTTCTACAGGTTCTTTGCGTTTCAGAAGCCGATCAAGGCATGATACTTCTGGTATTTGCTGGTATAACCAAAAATTCGGAAACAAGGTTCAGAAATGCACTCTTCCAAGCAACTTTAAATCGGGAAATGCTCCCGACAGTCAGTAGAGGTGGCAAATGACTAAGAGCCGCCGTCTTTTCGTGACAGACTGTGCTGCAATGTTACAGTTCCTCATCGATACCGAATCAGACCTGTGTGTATTGCCACGTAAACACGCACGTGATACACAGAAAACGCACCGAGTATATTTTGACAGCGGCCAGCGGCAGTTTAATACATATTTAAGGCACCATTAAATTACATTTAAATCTGGTGTTGCGACGAGATTTTCGAGTAGAATTTTGGTTCAAAAACCAATCATTGGCGAAAATTTCATATCATACTATAGTTTGTTCTCCGACGACTGCAGGAATCAGCGTTTGCTCGACAGTGTGACCTCACTTACAAGACCAATGCTGCTTAAGCCTTGTGAGTTAGAGAGCTTCAAGGCAATCTCAGGTGTCAGTAAGCTAGTGCTCACTAACCATCATCATCATCAGCACCATCATCTCCTGGCGCAATACCCTGCTCTGATTAAACCTTCAGATATCCACAGAGAGGTACATTCCACCATTCATTATATTAAAATCACGTCCAGCCCACCTGTTTTCTGCAGACCTCGATGCCTTGCTCCGGACCGATTAGCCATAGCCAAACAGCAATTCGAAGAGATGATT
Source organism: Griposia aprilina (assembly GCA_916610205.1). NCBI lineage: Eukaryota > Metazoa > Arthropoda > Insecta > Lepidoptera > Noctuidae > Griposia > Griposia aprilina. The sequence goes on along the minus strand of OU744310.1, from coordinate 9,774,684 downwards.
CGCGACGATATTGCTCGTCGTCCAGACTCTCCTTGGTCATCTGCATTAGATCTTGTACCGCAGAAAGATGCTGGATGACGACCTCGTGGAGATTACCGCGGTCTCAATTCAAGTACAATTCCAGACCGAAACACTATCAGACACATAGCAGATTTTTCACTGAGGCTACAGGTTGTTCTTTTTTTCCATTGATCTTGTGAAGGCATATCATCAAATTCCTGTCGCTGCTGACGGTATTCAAAAAACAGCCCTTACAATACCTTTGGACTTTTTGAGTTTCCGTATATGTCCTTCGGTCTCAGAAACGCAGCTTTGACTTTTCAAAGATTCATGGACGAAGTTCTTAGAGGCATAGAGTTTTGCTATTCAAACCTAATCATTTACAGCGTTCTGAGGTTATGAATTTAATTTGTGAGCCACTATCTAAAAGACAGCGAATAAAATGCTCCGTACCAAATGCATCTCGAACTATTACAGTAGCGGTTGACAACAAAATAGTAATATTCGTGTTACCTTGCGGCTTTGATGCGCGGGAGTTCGAGTCGTAGAGGATCGACGCAGCAATGGACGCTTTACATTGCGGGGCGCTCTGGGCGGCGGCGTGACCATGTTGGTCGCTCGAAGCATGTGCGTGCGATAAGGACAGCTGCTCGATCACAGCAGTGGCATCGCGAGCCGTGGCGTTTTGTGTACATGCGGTATTATCAACACCGTTTGATAATATAGTCGCGTGTGATTGGCGATTAAGGCTCTTCCCTGACCAAAAGACCTTGAGCGTTCGGTCCTTCTCTGTTCCGTCGCTGAGTCTCGCTCTATCCCGCTCCCTGCGCACGCCCATTTATCATAGAATTCTCAAACATTGTGGAATTATTTTAACAAAAAAGACAAGTGAGCTTTTGAAATAAAATAAAACGACAATTATTTAGATTTTTTAACTATCTATCCATTAGTGTAATCCTTAAATTATTAGAACGTCACCTTTAAGAGAAGATGCATGCAATCAATAATTTTAGTCACTTTTTTATAAGGAGATTTTAAATGTATTTAAAACACATAAAAAGAAAGTAAGAACGAGCAATGTGATGATAGGGTAACGAACATTATTAATGTGCTTTTAGATGTAGTTTATTACCCCATAGTGAACGCGAATAACGCACTATGGCAAGGTTTTGGTCGTTGCGGTACCGCCTTAAAGTGTAAAAGCGTATGATGTTTATTGTTACAAGCTGTAAAGCTTGTAACAATAAACACGTAGTCTTAATCTAGGTGTAAACCTAGATTAAGACTGACAGACTTCGGCTTTGTGTTTAATACTTAAACAGTCAGTGAATGCTTCGTTTTGCTTTACTGATTTGAAACGATCACTTGGTGTCATTTTAGAAAAGGCAGGACATTTATATATATGTTCAAGGACAAAGCTATCACATAAACATTTTGCGGATTTATCAATTATAGTGTAAAATTGCGGTTGCGGAGTTTTGGATGTTTTTTTTTATTTATAGGGTCGATTGTTATTAGACTGAGTAGAACTCTAGCTATTTAAAGCTTTAAAATATTGTAAAATGCGAGATTTTTTTTATGGAACTGTACTAAATTGTCGAATTGAAGGGTTTCGTCTTTTGAGTTCATTTCGTAAAGTCGAGCGGTTTCAGAATCGACCTTTTTTATAGCGACATTGAAAAAAATCAAATCGGATAAATAATTTATTTTAAGGTTTTTAACGCGTTTGCGGCGGAAACAAAGTTATCAGAAAAGGATTTGAAATTTTGAACAGAAGATTTATGTTCAAACATCCGATTAAGGTAACTAGAAGCCAACATAAGTTGGTCTTCGTACATGTTTATGAGTGAATTTAAAATTAATTGGTAATTCTCTTCTCGCTATTAGGGCAAACTCCTGAGAACGCGGTTTGAGCATTATCTGTCAGTTTCCCGGTCAAATAATATAATTAATCCGAATCAGTCAATGTATTATTTTCATTTACCATACTTTTAAAGTAAGCATAGAACAATGGCCAGTTACGGATGTCACCATCGAACGACATAATTTCAATAGGAGGCAAGCGAACTGTTTGCTTAATGACACCATTACTACTAGAAGTAGGAGCCGACGTGGTTGCTGATTTTGAGTAATTTGAATGATTATATTTAATTCGGCAATATAACTCCTCAAACTAATCCACGACTGTTCATAAATTGTATTTTTAGGGTTTTGTTTTAGAAGAAGCGAATTATATTTATTAAATGCTTTGAGGAACTCGGTGCGCATCGCATCGACACACGCACACATGAACTTCTCTAGCGGTTCTATACCGGATTTCATCTTTTCCATTAAATCGTAAATGATTTGCATGCCGGCAAAAATCATATAATGACATGTCAGTGCTATTTGAATGGCGGATTCTAGTAGATCATCTGAATCAATGGTTACTTTCTTACACATTTTCGATATTTTTGTAGGACTATTATAAAATAGCTAAAATAAATTGCGAACTGCAACGTTCGCGTGAGGTTTGGGGTTGGTAGGGTACTTACGAATATTGTACCGAACGACAGCGGAGCGAGCGAGCGGTAGATAGGTTATATTTTCAATCTACCTACTTAAATTAAATATTAAGGGTCGTGCACGCTGGCGCGACGCGACAGTGTGACACAAGGGCACCGCGTGCAGCACGAGGGCGGCGCCTTTGTGTCGGGCTGTCGCGTCGCGCCAGTCTGCACGAGCCTTTATGTTGAGCGGGATGCGAAATACCAGCAGGCGTAGCACATGCACCGTCTTGTCGACGGAAGAATAGACAAAAATGACGTTTCGTGAAGACAGTACGACGGCAGCAAAGTAGAAAGAGTCAACTGCACTTTTTACGAAATTCAGTAATTTATTAACGTTTATCTTTTATTTTGCTTATATCTCGAAAATGGTGTCCTATCGCAAAAATAATGAAATTTTCAACCCCCTTTATGGAGCCTTTAAACCCCTACAACTCGACATGTAGGTAGGTAATAATTTTTCACATTTTCCATACAAAAAGTGAAAAAATCCTTTTTTCCTTTCCATTTTTATACTTTGCGGCCGTCGAGTAAAAAGTTTTCTACCGTCTTTAGCATGGCGATTAAAAAATCAGTTTGTCTTCACTACCTTAGACAACTGTCTTCTGAAATAGTCTACATTAAAAAGGACCTAGACAACGATCGGCAGAAACGAAAGACAAAATGACAGATTTTAGAAGGATTTCTACGGTGCGATGTCAAAAATAGAGAAACGAAATGTCACTTTGTATGGGAATAGCCGTCTCTATTCTTCGAAGAGATAGATAGCGTCATGCTAAGCCGGCTGTGAATGTACGCAATGACAACGTAGGTATTGTAATAAATGAAAGCAGTTTATTATAAGAGTTTAAAGAACGAAGATTGAAATGAAATATGTATAGTTGATGATGATATACGCATAGAATAATGATATCCGTTATCGATAGGATATAGAAAAATTGGTATCCGTGATCGTGGGATCATAAAAATGATCCGGCGAGCAGGACCATAAAAATGATGCGGTGGCTTATAGCCTTGGGGTGAAAATGGAAATTTTCTTAGTGGACTGTATGAGGGGCGGTTCGAAAGATGCGAGTAGGTGTGGTAGTGATGTGGGGAAATGATGATGGTACCTGCTTGATGAGTTATGGCGGCACGGAGACACGGTGAGGAGTGATTTCCTTAGCCACGTGTTGGCGGCGCGTCCCAGATGTTACGTACGCACGAGAATCTGCACCTTCCGCAACACAATGACACCCACATGCACAGTTTAATAACAATCTTCGTTCTTCACGGTGATATTTGAGTCTCTTTCGACTTGAGGTTTAATTTTGACCCACAAGTCTCGATGTCGGTTGAGAAACTGAACGCGGTTTCATAATGGCGGCAGCGTTTGCGCTTCGCGATCTTCTCTTTCGCTCTCGGTCAGGCATTATAAGGGTTGCGGAAGGGAGAAGGAAAGCGGAAGGATTTTTGTTTCCCACAGATAATAATAAGATAATTGGAGATGCCAATAAATTAGGCATAGAATATAAACTAAATAAATTATGGCGTTAACAGTGTATATGTTACCGTACAAGCCCGAACTGGGGTAAATCTTGGGATTTACCGGTAAATCCTAAGATTTAGTAAGTCTCACCGGTAAAATACCGAATTGTTCTATAATAATCATCAATTTCTGACTTTTACCGGCCGGCATTCAGTTGGAAAATCTAAGGCTTTACCACAGATACCTGTAAATTTTGGTTTCAGAGTATGACAATGCAGTTAATAATCAGAAACAATTTATTCAACATTACTATAATTATTATTAACATATCTCGGGACCTTGGGGTCCCGGACCTTTGGAAGGCGTACGAGGGGACGAAGCCAACTCACAGAGGCCCCTTGAACATTTTAAATGGAATGAGCCACCTAATTATTATTGTTATTACATAATTTTATCATTCCAAATGCCATAATCGTTCACTATGTCGCAACAAGTACCTACCTACCTACCTCAATACGTCAGGGAAGTGTAATAGGATGTCACTTATTTCTAGTATATACTAATGACTTATCGAAAACCATACAGGGACCAAGTGTTTTATTCGTGGACGATATTTCCCTCCTAGTCTCATGTCAAAACAACCTTAATTTAAATGACCAATTAAATTCAATACTCTCCAAAACCTGGATGAACGCACACAACCTCGAAATAAACTACATCAAAACTAAACTGATTACCTTCGATCCCCATGACAAAACACTTCTAAATATAGATTTTACTTTTAATGGCTCAAAATTACAAACTGTTAAACAATTTACCTTACTTGGACTCGTTTTAGACACACATAAAAAACTGGAAAACGCACATACAAAAACTTAGATCAACAACAAAATTTTAAGTTTTTCGTATGATCTCCGTGAATTAAAAAGAAAACATCGATCTTCAAACAGCGCTGCCCACCTACTATGCGTATGCTTATGCATGGCTGAGCTACGGCGCGTTACCCTTTGGGGAAATGGCACAGATGCACCAACACTCTTCACCCTTCAAAAGAAATTAGTTAGAATCCTAGTAAATATCGGTCCAACTGACAGCTGCAAACCTCACTTCCAAAAGTATAATATTTTAACCTTCCCCGGTATATACATATTAGAGACTTGCAAAGGAGGTCAACAAAAGCCATATAACTTTGCCCAAACATGTACCCCGAGGTATACGTGCACCAAATCGTAGATAAAAAATAGAGGAATTCGAAAATATTTGTATTTTTATCCTTAAATAATTTAAAACTACATATTCAATTATTTTATAAGCATGTACAATTGCGTTACATTTGGTTGACACTCGGGTTGACATTATTTCGTAAATGTCATTAAAATGTCATTCAGTTCGTTCGTAAAACAACCGTGCCTGAACCCGACCGCAGACAGCTGTCAACTTTACAGTTTTTTTTTTTAATAAGTAAGGTAGTTGCGCTTGTGCCGATGATAGAATGCCAAAATGGCGTGCGTTTTATTATGTTATTTTATTCTCGTCCCCGGGTAACTATAACAAAATTATATAAATGCAATATTATTCAGTGTAATCTAGTGTATTTTATACCACTAAGTGTACCTCGGTACTTCGTTTGGGCAGATTTTGGTGACATCCTTTGTTCGTAAACATCAAGAACTTTATACAAAACGCGAAGACATACAGCCACGTTACACACTCGGACATAAGTCATGATTAAATATTCCAACTTCTCGGCTAAAATACACTCTACAAGACCCTACGTAATGTCCATAAAAATGTTTAACAAACTACCGAAACTAATAAAAAAAGAAGATAAAATTAATATATTTATAAAAAAAACTAAAGATTTTTTTAATAAGAAAATGCTAATATTGTATAAACGAGAAAATATAAGTGCTATCATATCTAAATAAGTTTGGTACAGTTAACTATAATATGTTTATATTAGTATTGAGTAAAATCCTTTTCTTAACTCATACTAATAAGAATGTCTAGCTTACCCAAAGTAGGCGTTATTAGTGAAAAGTATTTTTCTTGAATTTTATTTTTCTAAATCATTTTTTAAGACTTGACTAATAATAATAATAACACTAGTTTACATGAGTTTTGTCCATGAAATGGAATATATACGGTTACGTCACTTTGGGTATCTATATCTCGGAAAAAATATTTAAAAAAATCCAGCACGTCAGTTTTTCTTAAATATTTATTAAGAAGATTTTTACAAAAAACTACATCTAAATAAACAATAGACAGTTAAAAATGGGTAATCTTTGCTCTTTTTTTATAAATATTTTCATCTGTATCACTCACAACAGACCATCAATAGTCACCTAGCATATTTTGGTCCCATAAACCTTGATAACTTTGCTCAAATGATTTTAAATCTTGGTGAAATCGCTCGCCGTGTTCATCACTCACACTACCAAGATTTTCTGGAAAAAAATCTAAATGGGAATGCAAAAAAAAATTTTTTTTGTCACATACTTACACCCATACGCTGTTAATTTGGCAATAGATTTTCAACAATATCTTTCTTTTTTCTCTGTCACTAATTCACTATGCTCGTGCATTGTAATACTACTTGTTGTATCTATGTGAGTTTGGTCACTTCTGCCGGGTGGTATGGGAATTGGTAAATCCTCTGAATGAAGGACCGGCTTAGTCAATGATGGAACGTCTGTATATTTTATACTATCTTTATGTTTTGAGTTAAAACCAAAAGTTTTGTTAAACAAAAGTAACAATCGGTTACGTGGGTAGTTGGCTCTCTCCATATCATTGGTTCACTAAATTTCAGTGATCTATTTTTACCTGAATACCAGGAGCTAAGAACCAAGCTGAAATTAGTGCAAATCACATGAGGAACCCAATTTTTATCTTGATTTGACACCGGAAATCCAAAATAATGTAAATACGCTTCTTGCAATGATTTTGTTATAGGGAAACCACGACTTAACTGAACAGTTTTCACACAAACATAACAAAATCGATTTAGATGTAGTTTACACACTCTAGATGACATTTTTATATAACAACAAGCTGACCCGACAGACGTTGTCCTGTCTTAACTGTGAATGTCACATGTCGTTTGGTTTTAGTTTTGACTATTGGCTAAAACTAAAACTATCGACTCATTTATCAACCGATCCATCTGTGTTAAACGATATTTGCAGCGCGCATGCTGTGAGTCGCTGACAGTTATTTCAAACAACTGACAGTTATGTAAAATTAATATTGGCTTTAAGTTTTCTTAAATTTTGTAACGTTCCGATCAACTTCCTTATTTTTTTATTTCATACGATCCTTCCCCTGGCAATAAAGAACACAACAAAAAAAAAAAAGGGATATCGGTCCAGCCGTTCACGCATGATGGCGTATAGACCAAGGGAAATAGGGATTCATTTTTATATATATAGATAGATAATACTTTTGAATTACACAGTTGCTTACAAAATAGGACGATAAACGTATTTAAACAATTGCGGGTGGATAAAAAACAATATATCTCTGTATCTCAGAATTGTGAAGTGCTATATTTTTTTTAAATATATTTTTTAATTGCCGTCCTTAGCTTTCCTAAACCAACAAAACACATTCATGCACATTTTTTTTATTTTTTTTTGTAAACTTTTATAATTATATTAACTGCATTGTTTTACTCTGAAAACTAACATTTACCGGTGGCTGCGATAAAACTTAGGATTTACCAACTGAATAGTAAAAGTCAGAAATTGATGATTATTATAGAACAATTCGACTTTAACGGTGAGACTTGCTAAATCTTAGGATTTACCGGTAAATCCTAAGATTTACCGCAGTTCGGGCTTTTAAAATAACATATATATTATGTATATACTAAAAGTCAATGGATACGACAAACAAGTGGATACTTTAGTTGTACGCAAATTTTTGCTATAGAACTTGCAAATTTTTAATTAATGTAATAATTAATATACAATGTGGAGATGACGATACAACAATAAATGAAAAAACTGGCTATATTAGTTCATAGGAATATTTTGAAACTAATAAATCCTATCACCGAAATTAAAGATTATTATAGATTAGATTATTTTAGATTGATTATTATTATTATTTAGTTATACGTTGAATGTTTTAAATCTTTTGCATACCTATGTGGTAAAATATGGCTGATCTTCTATATTTTTTGTCATTATCTACTCTGTTACCTATATTTGCAAAATAAAATTATCTTTATCTTTAAAAAAAAAGGTTTTTTTCAAACAAACTAAATAGCATAAAAAAAGATTGTGTGCTTTTATGAAACCACGGTAAAAGTGAAACTTTTTTTCACATTATAGACATTTAACTAAAAACCTTCCTTTCACTTTATCCCTACTCCGCGGCCGACCGTCACGCGACATGCAACACACAGACGAAAAAGTTTGAGACGATGTAATAAAAGTTTCACTTTAAAAATGTGAACAAAATAGAACACCATATTTAAATCTATAACACTGTTCAGTCACTTAGCTAGTACCTAACATAAAATTTTAAGATTTTCAAAATGTACGCCATGAACGAGACGAACGGGTCGTCTCGGGTCAATATTTCTCGTGGAGTAGCACTATCCAAATAGGGGATTAAAGGTAAGTTTCCCCATATCCTCTGGATAGCTTGGACAATAGTGCGGCCATCGGTAGGACACACACGGGTGTTCCCATACCTCTCTCGGTATGTTTGTATTGCTGAAGAGGCGTTTCCATGACATTCCTCATAAATTAAAATCATGTCGGTGTATTCCGAAGCTGTGTAACCAAAACGAGTCATTGTTATTACAAAAAAATATATTACATTACACACACTGTGCTAAGCGTCTAATTTCGTACAATTCACGTATCAATATAACTAGGTAAGTACCTATTACTACGTTACGTGTCCAGTCACTATAAAAATAAAGCGTCCAATTTCGCACAATTCACACTTAAGCGTCATACATCTTACAATAATTACCATTTAATAACATAAACAGTAAACAAATGAGGAGGGGGGGCGCCGCTCAGCGGCCGCTTCAAAGGGAACGTGCGCTTCTATCCCTCTATTTCTATCCCTTTCGCGCATACATAATTTTCGATTGACAAGAGTGCGTAACATGTAGTAATAACTTCCGCAGACATTATTTACTTATCTAATTCTGATACCACGCTTTATGACTCTTATGCCTAACGTATAATGTATAATATGTATTAATTTGGATCGGGATATAAAATTTAAGAACAAATTTGGCGAAGGTTATTAAAGTAGCGAGCTGGCAATACATTGTGTTTATACCGATGGAGATTATTGCAGATGTCATGACTTTTTTTTTTTTCCTAATAGGCAGCTCGTAGTTGCGACCTCTGAGGTCGTGGCTACTTAACTGGTCATTCCTGTGGGTGCCTCAAGTTAGCTTAAAGCCTCCAGCCAGGGGTGAATTTCTTAATTACTAAGTGACCGCACGCTAAGGGCACCCCCTGTTGGGGTGCGAACCTCGGCTTAGGGCGTCACTGAGGGGAGGGCAGCAAGGTGGGACAGGCTGAATCCAATTCGTATCATTATTATTATACGGAGAATTTAAAAGTACAGGCTCAGCTACGGCGCAGGCTGGCGCTTCGTCGAGCAAGGGTCGGGGGGGACAATTACGTCGGGGGCGTCGCGATGAACCTCGGCGGCGAGGTCGGAACGATGGCGGTCTGTGTTTGTGCACTGTACTGGTGGCCCCACTGCTCTCCTGGAGGAGGGGTATGGGGTCATTGGGGTCGGTTAGGGCATGCCTTGGACGGCGGGTACGACTGATACGGGAGGGGGTATAACTGACAGCCTCGACAACCAGAGGGTTGCGATGTGAGGCCGCGGAATCAAAGAAACGCTTGGGAATGCGCTTCATGAATTGACTGATAGTGGGGATTTTAAGATCGAGATGGAGGATCTCGTTCCGAACGAACCAAAGGGAGCCGGTTGTCCTACGGAGGAACCGGTTTTGGAGGGTCTGCATCCTATGGATGTGGTGGGGTTTTGTGTGTGCGAAAACCACACTCGCATAGGTCATGATTGGGCGAATGCACGCTGTGTAAATGCGCAATTTGCACTTGAGTGACAATTTGCTGCGTGCATTCAATAGGGAGTGGAGCCTACCGAGAGCGAAAGCGGCGCGCGAACGCGCCTGCTTTATGTGCTCACCTAAAGAGAGGTGTTTGTCCAGTATGACACCCAAGTATTTGGCTCGCTTCTCCTAAGGGATAGGCTTGCCGAATATGGTGATCGGACGGGGAGATGTCATAACCTGTCGATGCTGACTTATTAACAGATACATCATGTAGAAAATCTTAAAAATGAAAAATAATGTCATGTGACTAAACTATTGGATATATTTGATTTAATTTTTGTATGCAGACTGGGAACGTCATTAGGTATACGAAGTTTAATTTATTGTTGTATTGTCGTCTCCACATTGTGTTATATATTATGGTTTTGTATTAAATAATAATAAACACGGGCATAGAAACCCACATTATTTTCTTCGATGGAAAAAATGATAATTGTTACTACATACAAATTAAAGTGTCAATAATCGAATCAATCAGCTAAATACCAACTTGCCGCGCTTGACTCGGTGGAACGCAGAGCTAAGAGACTCATTGGCGACATAAAACTGGTGGATGCCAAGCTTAACAGCTTGGCTCATCGCCGCAAGGTTGCCTGCTTGTCGGTCTTCTACAGATTGTACTTCGGTGAGTGTGCCCAAGAACTCCACGACCTCATTCCACCGGCCCCCTTCTACCATCGGACATCTAGGCGCACTACAAGTTACCATCTCTACCTAGTTGCTATTCTACCAATTCGCACTAAGTGCTTCCAAACATCTTTTATAATGCGCACAGCAAAATAGTGGAATTCTCTACCTGCGTCTGTGTTTCCGGCCGCATACAAAAATCTCTTCAAAGTGAGAGTGAACAGGCTTTTTCTGGGTAAGCTCACTCCATCTTCGACTTTGTCTTTATCATCTCTGACCTAGACTAGAGTCAAGAGCAAACACAGATAAAAAAAAAAAAAAAAACATTAATCTAAATGTTACGTTGCTGCAATCAATCACATGTTCCATCTGTCGAAAACGGTTAACCTAATGGACAGAGTGTAGCCCTACCCTAAAGGCTTTTCGTACAATGAGAAGTCAGCTTATAGTGGAAATGTATAGCTTGATATTATGTCGTCGTGCGTAACTACTTAAGGGAATGCTTTAAAGTAGCCCGCGAAATTCAAATTTTCTTACGTTTTTTGCAAGTTGCAGGTCAGTGTCTGGTTGTAAATTGCTTAAAATATGATTCGCGGCCGTAACAAATTTGGCTTTACATAATTATAATCATTAGAAGCAGCAATACAACTCCTTAGGTTGGGATTGTCCTCAAATGTCATAATTTCATGGAATAGTCATTCAATAGGCTAATATGAACTTAGAGAGATGTATTGATGATTTTTATGAATATAATTCTTTAAATAAATATTTGTTACGGCCGCGAACCATATTTAGATTAACATATAACCTGATACTCACTTGCAAATTGCAAAAAACATAAGAAAATTTGAATTTCGCGGGCTACCTTAGCGCATCCCCCGTAATAAAGGCGAACGGCAGACTTGTATGGGAATTTCGTACAGCTAATAATTGTCACAACCTCCGCAAAAGTTATGATTTTAAAATTATCTTACAGATAAATTCTTTGAAGTAACTTTATTTTAATTTCTCATTTTATTTTTAGACGCAAAAGGCCGATAGATATTCAGAAGGAAGATGGGTTTTCAAATTCAAATTGTTAACAAATTACGATCCATGGTCGTTTTCCCAGCAAAACCAAGATGATCAAGATTGGTCGTGCAATACTTCTGTCAAGATCGGTAAGCGAAAATTGTCGGGTTCTGTCCGTTTTTACTAACACTTAAACCTGGTTCCGACTTTGTTAGTAATTTAGTCAATTAACGAGTAATTTAGCAACTTCACTAATGATGTGATAAGGCAACGTTGCGGTTTAAAAGAACATGTAGTGACAAAAATTAAAAAGAGTATGCTAAGATGGTTTAGTAATGTTGAGAGGATGAATGAAGGGTGGTGTATAAGTTATCGCAGCTTTCGAAGGACCATCAGCGGGGTTGCGGGGTTAGAAATTATTGGAAGACACACAGAATTGAGCAAAAGGGAATATGAGGTTATGAGTGAGAAAAATAGGGATGGATGGAAATACTTGAGAACCTTCTGAACGAAACACGTTGACTCACGGACAGCCTTTGCAGACGTGTTCGCTGAATTTCTTCCTTTTTTAACCGACTTCACAAAAAGGAGGAGGTTCTCAATTCGTCTGTATGTTTTTTTTTATTTTTTTTTATGTGTGTTAGCTCATAACTTTTTTCTGGGTGAACCGATTTGGATGATTCCTTTTTTGTTTGATAGCTGGTGCTTCACATGTGGTCCCATTTCAATTTTATCAAGGTCTGACCAGTAGTTTTTGAGTTATCCTTAATACTGCATATTTTTTCCACTTAGTTTATATTGATGATGTGTTGATAATTTCCTATCACTGTTATTTACATACCAATTAGTGGAATACGAACTTGTGTGGGGTAGGTACCGCAACTAAAAAGTTAAAAATAAAAACTTTTTTACAAAAAAACAACCGACTTCCAAAAAAAACACTAAAAGACGTGAAAAATAACTTTTATTTCGGAAGTCGGTGGCCAAAAACGAAAATACAAAACCAAAGGCACCGACTTCCGAAGTAAAAGTTATTTTTCACGTCTTTTAGTGTTTTTTTTGGAAGTCGGTTGTTTTTTTGTAAAAAAGTTTTTTTTCACTGTGATGATTTTTCACTATCAATTGGTTTTTAAATGTCGCACTTGTGTCGGCCAACACTTATAAAATAAAGAGTTTTTGAGTTTCTATTAGCGGTATGGTTGCGGAGCGGTTTTTATTGCGGCGCGGCGCGATGCGGTACGACGCGTGCGTCTGACTCGAATCTCATTGCAGGAGTGATGTTAGCAAATCACAGTGGATTCATGCTGCAGCGGAAGCGCCACGATTGGCGCGTGTGATGAGCATCCCTCTCGTTCTGTTCTATGGGAATTGGGAGGGATGGAAAATAGCTCAAAACTGCGGTCGACAATATTACAGTAACTTATTAATAAAAGCTTGCGCGAGCAAAGGGCGACTAACAAAAGGTATTTACAAGGCAGATGTGAGTGAAAACGCCGGGAGGGGACGCCCTAGGAAGACATATAGTGACCTTATTAGTGATGTTCTTCAGAAAGGTCAGGTGCGTAGTACTCACAACAGGCGTGCGTGTATGACCAGATGTATGAACGTAAACGAGGCAAAAGGAGTATGTAAGGGTCGTAGCACATGGCGTTCTGTAGTTTCTGCTTACCCCCATGGGAAGAAGGCGTGAGTTTATTTTTTATGTATATTAGCAACTAAACGTTTAGTAACTCACCAAAAATTGTTCGCACTACAATTTCATTTATTCGTGAACAATTTACATTGTGTTGAATATACATGCAATTTATATAATTATATGAACTATGAATTATTAATAAACATTCCAAGAAATTCAAAATATAGTGCCTAACAGTTTCAAATATAATGTCGAAACAGTTTTAAAATTATAGACAGTTCAAAAATAATATAATTATGATGTCAAACAATTTTATAGGGCAATGTCAAATACAGTTTTAAAACAATATAATTAAAATGTCAATCTGTTTTGAAATAGAATGTCAAACAGTTTTAAAATACAATTTCAAAACAGTTTTAAATATAATGGCACACATTTTTAAATATGATGTCAAGAGATTTTAGATTTTAAATGATGTCAAATGTTTTCATTTATTTCAGACTGGCATCAGTTCCGATGTTATCTAATTGTAAAAATAAAATGTCAGAGATGAAAATAGTTATACCATATAATAATAACAGTCAACATATCATTTAAAATTAATTCCAATCTAAAACAATAATATTACGGTTGCCGCTTATCTTCTAGGTACTCATCGACGCTGTAATAGCCCTTCCTCAATAAATATGTCTTCAATTTGTTTTTAAATAAGTTTGCGCTATTTATGCTTTTAAATTCCAAGGGAAGCTTGTTGTATAAAAATACTGATTGGTACCTATGTAGCGAGTAGGCAAGTTCACTCGCACGACTCAACGCAGCACAGGATCATACGATTTGACGTCAGAGCGGGCCGGACATGATAAAACCTCAAGACTAGCGTTGTTCCGAACGTTTGACTTGAATAGTACATATATTGTTTTATTTACATTGAGCTTAAGATTGTTTGTACCAAACCAGTGTTCAAAATCTTTTAATAAGTTATTAATTTTAAATTCTAAATTATTTAAGTTATTTGCAGACACTATTGCATTAGTGTCATCCGCAAAAATAACGAGCCTAGTGTCTGTAAAACGTCTTTTTTATGTACTCAATTAAATCATTAAGGAATAGGATGAAGAAAATTGGACCTAGAACAGATCCCTGAGGGACACCTCGAAATATTGTCATTAAATTGGAGTTCAATACTTTTTGTTCTTCATCTACCACCGTCTTTATCTCGACAAATAGACGTCTATTATGCAAATAAGATCGAAGTAGCTTCAGAACGTTTACCCTTATACCATAATGTTCCAACTTAGCCAGCAAAATTTCATGGTCCACCGTGTCGAAGGCTGAACTAAGATCCAGAAATACACCTGCCACCTTATGTTTGTCACTAAGATGGCAAATAACCTCATCGACTAATGCCTCAACAGCATCGACGGTCCCCAATGATTTTTGATAGCCAAATTGTTGTCCATTTAAGATGCTATGCATTCGTAAGTGTTTCATAAGCCTATCCTTCATAATCTTTTCAAAAATCTTTGATAGTACAGGCAATAGCGAAATCGGCCTATAGTTGCCTGGATCCGTTTTTGAACCCTTCTTGAAAATTGGAATTAGTCGTGCAATTTTAAACTGATCAGGGAACAGGCCTTCCTCAATACAGTTATTATAAAGTGATGCTAGTAGAGTTGCCAATATGTCAATATTATTTTTAATGATAGTCAGGGGAATTTCGTCATAGCCTGTAGACGATTTATTGACTATCTTTTTAACTATGTTGAAAACAAAGGGTGTTACTGCCTCAAAACTCATGTTAGAATTTACTCTGCTGACACTTTCAGTCAAATATGTAATCGCCAATTTATGATCACACGATTTAAGACGGACATTGTTGTCGAACCTTGTTGAGAAAATGTTCGCTACGTCTACAGCATCATTAATAATTGTGTTGTCTATCTTTAGAATAATTTGGTCATTGTCAAGGTTTTTCGTAGCATTGCGCTGTCGATTGATTATTTTCCAAATCACCCTACTAGAATCTGATGCCATTTCTATTTGTTTTCTGACACTGTTCTTTTTTGCACAACTTAACACTTTCCTATACGTTCTAATATACTTGTTACGAAATTCCAAAACCGAATTGTCGCATTTCGTCTTATCCAATGTGTTTAGGAAACGTTTTACTTTGCTAGCTATTCTAATTCCGTTCGTTATCCATTTGGAACATTTACTTCTATTAACATTGACCCTCACTTTGTTCTTTTTAAAGATAGAATAGTGTAATTCCCTGAATTTACTGATAAATGTGTTAATACCTGTGTTCCAGTTAGCCTCTAATACATTGTTCCTAAACTCATCTATTTTCTCGTCATTATATTTTCTTTTCCAAAGACGAAGGTAATTTGTCTTCTTCTTAAACTCAACCTTTTCCAGACTTAGTGTACAGAATAGACCCACGTGTCCGTCTGACAACCCATTGTGATCCACATTAGTGTAGTCTACAAAACTGTCAGGTAGGTTAGTCAAAATATTATCTATACATGATTCCGAATTATTTCTTACGAAGGTGGGGAAATTAATTAAATAGCGGAAATTGTAGCACGCCAATAACGATAAAAAAGAATTGTGTCTCAAGTCATCTTTTAAGACATTAATATTGAAATCTCCACAAATTACATATAGTTTATTGAGGAAATGCTGTAACAGTTTTTCAAGGCTATCCATGAAGTTATCAAAATTACTGTTTGTGGGAGTCCTATAACAGCAAATACTCGTAACACACAAATTAGTCTCAATATCTTTGACTCCACATACTTCGAAACAATCGATTTTATATAATTGCTTACACACTAGAAGTTCATCCACGTTTCTATCGTTAAGTGTTAAAATCATCGAGCCTCCCCTATTCTTTTTAACTCTCGTGACGTAGACCCCATTTTGTAATTTATAAAATTAAACTGTTTTGCGAGAGTGTCATTCAGAAAGTGTTCAGATATGCATATGAAGTCAAGTGTTTTTGATGATTCGCTTACATATATTTCAAGGTCATCCTTTTTATTGTTAATCCCACATAGGTTTTGATGGAAAATATTGATATTTGTGTACCGTTTAAGATGTTTAGTCTCGAAAAAAAATTAGGGAATCACTGTCATTGTGTTCCTGATTAACAGTATGTATAACATAATATTTTAAATTATTAAATATATTCACCATGCCGTAATAGTTAATTGTTCCATAATGCTTAAACATGGAACGATAAAATGTCAAATCTAGATTAGTGTCGAACAGTACGGTCGAGTACGGTACACAAGTTTAGTGGTAATTTCCAAGATAAACAGGCTGCAACGGAATAAATTGAATAAGCCGGTGAAGCTTATGTCATGACTATTTTAGAATAGGCGGATTAAAAAATTCGTGTTATAAAGAAAACGATACGTGATATGGGTACAACAATGGATGAAAAAGATAACTAGGAGTTGGTTTTTACAATGTATGGCCTTAACATTCCACAAGCACTATGTTCTAAATAGATATTCAGAAACAAATTTTAAAGTTGTTTCTTCGCTCCAGCTAAACAACATTTTTGCAGCAGCTAATGACTGAACTTGACTAATTTCGACAAGTTCAGACTTGTTTAGCCGATCATCCAGTGAGCAGTGACGCATGGTGGAGGGCGATATTCGCCCGAAAAATAGAACAAAATCACTCGACTAAATCACTTACTAAACTACTCGACAGTTTTTGTTGTTCTTTAGACATATTTAGTTACTTAATTACTCGCCACTTGACAAAATTACCAACATAGTCTAAACCAAGCTTTATGGATTGACTCGACTAAATCCCTTGCTAAACTACTCGACGAAATTTTTGTTGTTCAGACATATTTCGTTACTAAATTACTAACATGGTGCAAACCAGGCTTTATGGATTGATTTGATTCGACTAATTCATTTACTAAACTACTCGACAAAACTTTTGTTGTTCAGACATATTTAGTTACTAAATTACTCGCCACTTGACAAAATTACTATCATAGTCTAAACCAGGCTTTATGGATTGACTCGACTAAATCTCTTATACTAAACTACTCGACATTTTTTTTGTTGTTAATATAAAGTTACTAAATTACTCGCCAGTTGACTAAATTACTAACATAGTGCAAACCAGGCTTTATGGATTGACTTGACTCGACTAATTCATTTACTAAACTACTCGACAAAACTTTTGTTGTTCAGACATATTTAGTTACTAAATTACACGCCACTTGACAAAATTACTGACATAGTCTAAACCAGTCTTTATGGATTGACTCGACTAAATCTCTTACGATAAACTACTCGACAATTTTTTTATTATACAGACATATTTAGTTATCTACTAATTTAATCGTCGCTTGATTAAATTACTAATCTAATCCGAACCAGGCTTTAAGAATTGACTCGACTAAATCACTTATAAGTTCACAGCAGTACACGCGCACTTTGACAATTTGTCACATGAATTTTGCGATCATTTTTCGTTCGACAAACTGCAGCCGAATTGCGTTACACATTTTCGGCAAATGATTGCGACTTGCTTCGTTTCTATAGCAGTATACTTAATTATGAACCTTTCGTATTGCGCAACTCCACTACCTATCGTGTGAAACCAAATGCAGTCTGTTTGAGACGCTAAAGAGTGAACGAAATGCCAGGAAAAATTGGGCATACGTCTATTTTTCGAATTTTGTAACCAAAATGACAAGCGACAATTTGCTTAAATCGTTGACTTGAAACCAACGGCTAGTCGCATTGAAACTGACGGCAACCTTCTGCCCGTCATCGTTTTTCGTACCACATATTTTAGGATTTACCTAAACTTATAATCTACATAAATATCTCGAAAAAAAATAAGTGGTAAGCCTCCTGATAAATTATGAATATGATTTTGTGTAAAACCTCAATGATAAATCAATATTAGTGATATTTTAAATATCGAGGCAGCGAGGTGAATTTCTTACAATAATTGCAAAAGTTGTCTTCTGTTACAAGTGCTTATTCCGTAACTAAAAATACCTACATAATATACTTATTATGATTTTTCAAAAGCGAGATATTTTGGTGACATTTTACCGAAAGACAAATAACTCGTACCGTTACAAACTTATCATAAGCCACCAGGGCCGGCAGTCTCGACATAGATAGCGACGCCGTCGCAAACTACCGATCGCTAAATATTAAGGTGAAACGTCAGTTGTAGCCCTCCAAATTTTCTTTGAATTTGACGATTGATATGAAATTGATGATTATTATTTGATAAATATATAGTTCCCACAGTCGAGAATTGCATTTTGATCAACATACGACGTAAAACAGAGCTGCAATTTGCAAAAAAACTAAAGAAAATTTGAATTTAGCGGGCTACAACTGAGGATTCACCTTAATATTTAGCGATCGGTAGTTTGCGACAGCGTCGCTATCTAGTCGAGACTGCCGCTTAGCAACCGTCGACAGATAAATTGTCTACGTTAGCAACCCAGTCGAGCTTTTATTTCATTGGAAAAGCAAAGAGGAAGACCAAGAAAAGCACACTTTGAGCAGTTTATGTCAATGAATAATTATGTAAGGACTTTGATGAACATACCTACACCATACAGATCTATTACTTACCACATCATTGTCTGTTGGTATCTACTTCATATCAATATTATTATCGTTATGAGTTGAACATTGAATGTGCCCAATATAGGTACCTACCTAAATATTGTACCTTCAAAGAAGCAACAATGTTACACACAGATTGTTTGTTACTGGTGAATACAGAGAACCAAGGTAATCGACATAGCCCAAAGACTAAGGAAGCTGAAGAGGTCACATCTCTAGCAGAACCGACAACAGTGGTGAAAACGAGTTCAAGAGTAGAGATCGCGTTTAGGCAAACGTAGTGTGGGACGCCCGCCGGCCAGGTGGAGTGACGACTTGCGAAAGGCGGCTGGCAGAGACTGGATGAAGATAGCCGAGGATCGGGCTCAGTGGCGTTCACTAGGAGAGGCCTACGTCGAGCACTGGACGAATATAGGCTGATTGAGGATGAGGATGAGGTGAATACAAAATAAGGCACCATCAAACATCGGAACCACAGGTACCTAACCTAGACCTGTATGAATATTTACTTAGCAAATTATAACAACAAACTTAATTAAAGAAAGTAGGAAGGAAACTGAAAATATATCTAAATAAGTACTATCTTATATGTTTTTTAATTATTGTTAATATTATTAGTAGGAATATCCAAGTCAATTATTGAATTGAAAATGCAGTAAAAACGCCTATCTACATCTTAGAAGCGTTCATTTGGGATAGTGTTTCGGGATTGCGAGTTTCGGGCTAACGTCTATATGCCTCATAGACCTGTGTAAATCCTCGAAATCAATACCTTTAGTCTACTAGCAATGGTAGTCATGAAGGTTGTTTTCTAAATATTGTACTATAGTATTATGGTAGTACCATAATATTTATTTCTAATGTTTGTTGTTAGTTTAATATGTGGAACCCTTCAAAATACTCTTTCGCATTGAATAGTGTTGCTCAGTAGTAGGTTTGACACGATTAAACACGAACTATAATTCACACTCAGTATGTATTTGGGCAGAGTAAAGTCCTTATCACTGGTTCACAATTTATAATGAATGTTAAAAATGATTTGCCTCCTTTCTTATACACTTAACCGCCATATTCAAATCAACTGTCGGTTACTTACTCAATATGTTATGAAATACTAAATTATTGTTATAAAAATCAAATAAATGAGTTATTATGGGAAAATAAATAGAAAGAATATTATTTAGATATTAATGAGAATATTTTAAAGTATTTTAGGAATAACTAAGCAACTACTACGTGCGTACGTGCTTGATACCACAATGAGTCATGTATGTAGTTATACTCGTATATAGGTATATCATAGGTAAATCCACCTTATCTATTACCTAATTAAATTACTTGCTGAGGTTATATAAAGTATCTCTGTTTAAGTACTTTTTAGTCGCGTATGCTTCATCTATCAATAGCATTATAGGCACCTAATTGTTGTTTATAGCAGAATATTGCTGTTCTATAAAGTAGATAAATTGTGGATTTATTATATACCTATTAAAGACTTTGTGGATGGATGTAATGGATGATAGAATATAATGAGGATTTACTTAAATTCATTTTTTTGTATCATTCAGGTGTCAGGCTTAACTACATTATTCAGGAAAAAAATATATAAATTATCCATTATGATAGGAAGACATTAGATGCCAAATTCCACCAATCCATATAACATAATGTGTTCCAATTTAATTTTACCTCATGTCCTCTTCATGTTAAATGTGAATAAATGCTCAATACCAATACTCAATATTATTTATTGCTTTAACATAATGTGTACTTAGATGGTTACTATTTAATTAAGATCATTATGGACCCTGTAGGTCACAGCAAAAGGGTTGAAGAGAGGAAGCCCTGTTTTAAGAGATTATTAAGTTGTTTTATAATCAAAGACAGGAGATCGCGAATATTATAGTAACATTTCGTTGCTATTGTCAGATAAGGTTGTAATGATATAAATAAAACAGTTTTTTTTTGGTTTACCATAATTAATTTGTTTCTGTTTACCTATACCTAATATATATATAAGCTATCATATCAAGGTCCAATGGTATCAATACAAATAATTATATGTATTGTATAATCCCGAATCCACTAGCGGCGTTTCTTGAAACCACCGGTAATTAACTAGATCCTCCGCCATTTTTTAACAGACTTCACAAAAAGGAGGAGGTTCTCAATTCGTCTGTATGTTTTTTTTTTTTTTATGTGTATTAGCTCATAACTTTTTTCTGGGTGAACCGATTTGGATGATTCTTTTTTTATTTGATAGGTGATGCTTCACATGTGGTCCCATTTAAATTTGATCAAGGTCTGACCAGTAGTTTTTGAGTTATCCTTAATACTGCATATTTTCTCCACTTAGTTTATATGGATAATGTGTTAATAATTTCCTGTTACTGTTATTTACACACCAAGTAGTGGTATACGAATTTGTGTGGGGTAGCTACCGCAACTAAAAAGTGAAAAATAAAAACTTTTTTACAAAAACACAACCGACTTCCAAAAAAAACACTAAAAGACGTGAAAAATAACTTTAATTTTGAAAGTCGGTGGCCAAAAACGAAAATACAAAACCAAGGACGCTGACTTCCGAAATTAAAGTTATTTTTCACTTTGTAGTGTATTTTTTGGAAGTCGGTTGTTTTTTTTTTGTCAAAAAGTTTTTATTTTTCACTTTTTAGTGGGTTAGATAATAATTTATCGAAGTTACAATAGTCTAATGTCAACTGCTCATCACTTTTTACAAAATATTTCGTTTCCCGATGCAAGGAATTGAGGAGTTTATTGTTGAGGATTTCTCTTGGTAAAACCCAGAAGAACTGGAGCTGATGGTGAAGCCACCATCAGCTCCATTTCACCATATGCATTGTGACAAGCATAAATTGCTTAGCAACCAATGAAAGAGCATTGCTAGAGATGACGCGATTACGCAACTTAAATTCAGTCTCAAATTGACGCATCAGCAGAACTAGTACGTAGTGGTTGCCCTATGAAAAACTTCAATCATAATTGGGTATTATTTTTGTACGACCTGAATATTTTGGAATATTGAACCGAATGAAGTAAGCCCAACAAAAGGTAACTGCTGTAAATCGTTGAGGAATTCCCTCGACTGTCTATGGTCTCCATCATCAGACCTGTAATGGCACTTATAACCCATATGGGTGCAAAGTTCTCATCAATATAAATGAATTAAGTCCAAACACAAGGTAGCTACTGTAAATCATTGAGGAATTCCCTCGACTGTCTTTCGGCTCCATCATCAGATCGATTCCAGACCTTCATTAAATTGTAGTTCTTTAAAATCTTTAATGAAAAAACTTTTTTACAAAAAAACAACCGACTTCCAAAAAAAACACTAAAAGTCGTGAAAAATAACTTTTATTTCGGAAGTCGGTGCCTTTGGTTTTGTATTTTCGTTTTTGGCCACCGACTTCCGAAATAAAAGTTATTTATCACGTCTTTTAGTGTTTTTTTTGGAAGTCGGTTGTTTTTTTGTAAAAAAGTTTTTTTTATCTTAAATTCATAGTACTTTTTTTAACATCTACCTACTATAGATAATATCACAAAATAATTACTTGAAAAGGTTAGTGGATATTTTCGGATGTTTGATACACAATAATGGCATAACGGTTGATTTTTTTATCCCAAAAGTATGTTCCCGTTGGATATTTTTTTCGAAATGACGTTGTTTTTCGATCTCCAAACGGGCACAGCCTCTGTGTTACTTCTCTGTTAGGTGACCTCACTAGACGTCACATTACTTGACATTAGTGAAAATGATCATGTGAATCTACAATTCTACACACACAATTAAGGGGGATGCACCAAGGTAGCCCGCGAAATTCAATTTTTCTTACGCTTTTTGCAATTTGCAGGTCACTGGCAGGTTGTATGTTGATTAAAATATGATTCGCGGCCGTAACAAATATGGCTTTACAGAATTATAATCATTAGAATCAGCAATACAACTCCTTTAGTTAGAATTGGCCTCAAAAGTCATGATTTCATGAAATGGTCATTCAATAGGGTAATATGAACTTATAGAGATGTATTGCTGATAATAATGATTATAATTCTATAAAGCCATATTTGTTACGGTCGCAAATCATATTATAATCAAAATACAACCTGACAGTGACCTGCAAATTGCAAAAAACGTAAGAAAATTTGAATTTCGCGGGCGACCCTGAAGGTTCCGCCTTAATGGTTGAATTTTTTTATCCCGGAAGTATGTTACTGTGAGATATTTTTTTCGAAATGACGTTGTTTTTCCATCTCCAAACGGGCGCAGCTTCTGTGTAAGTTCTCTGATAAGTGACCTCACTAGACATCACATAACTTGACATTAGTGAAAATGTTCACGTGACTCTACAATTCTACACACACAGTTAAGACCTAACCGCCTTCGTGAGATAAAACATTTAAAGCAGCCGGTTAATTCTGAAAAAAGCTCACCGTGAAAACACTTGAAATGAGCAGCCATACCACCTGAGGCTAAGGATTGACATAAAAAATAATAAAGATTGCTGACCAATTATATTATTATTTATGTTATTGTTATTAACTTTTTATCTGAGTTGTATTGCTCAGTTTATGTATTTTTTTTAAATTTTAGTTAGGTATTACGATTTAGATTTTTAACTTTAAGAAATATGTTAGTTTATAGTTATGTATCAAACAATACCTTTTGCTGTGCCCTAAGGGGTACTAACGATTGGTCGACAAACGTTTGGTGGACGTAACGATTGGTCGACAACCGCTTGACCGACAGTAACGATTGACCGACACAACCATTAATCGACATATACGATTGGTCGACTCAACTATTGATCGACCATAACAATTGGTCGACATCTACACAATCGGGGATAGGATGCAAGAGCGAGCGAAGCGAGCTCGGGACCTGGGGCACCCCGACTCGGACAGGTTAGGTTAGAAGGGGATGGCGGGGTCTGAAAGACCCCGCCGTCCCCTTCGTGGTTATTTTTTTTTAAACCGCCTGGAACCGTTGGTTTCAAGTCAACGATTTAAGCAAATTGTCGCTTGTCATTTTGGTTACAAAATTCGAAAAATAGACGTATGCCTCATTTTTCCTGGCATTTCGTTCACTCTTTAGCGTCTCAAACAGACTGCATTTGGTTTCACACGATAGGTAGTGGAGTTGCGCAATACGAAAGGTTCATAATTAAGTATACTGCTATAGAAACGAAGCATGTCGCAATCATTTGCCGAATATGTGTAACGCAATTAGGCTGCAGTTTGTCGAACGAAAAATGATCGCAAAATTCATGTGACAAATTGTCAAAGTGCGCTTGAACTGCTGTGAACTTATAAGTGATTTAGTCGAGTCAATTCTTAAAGCCTGGTTCGGATTAGATTAGTAATTTAGTCAAGCGACGATTAAATTAGTAGATAACTAAATATGTCTGTATAATAAAAAAATTGTCGAGTAGTTTATCGTAAGAGATTTAGTCGAGTCAATCCATAAAGACTGGTTTAGACTATGTTAGTAATTTTGTCAAGTGGCGTGTAATTTAGTAACTAAATATGTCTGAACAACAAAAGTTTTGTCGAGTAGTTTAGTAAATGAATTAGTCGAGTCAAGTCAATCCATAAAGCCTGGTTTGCACTATGTTAGTAATTTAGTCAACTGGCGAGTAATTTAGTAACTTTATATTAACAACAAAAAAAATGTCGAGTAGTTTAGTATAAGAGATTTAGTCGAGTCAATCCATAATGCCTGGTTTAGACTATGTTAGTAATTTTGTCAAGTAGCGAGTAATTTAGTAACTAAATATGTCTGAACAACAAAAGTTTTGTCGAATAGTTTAGTAAATGAATTAGTCGAGTCAAGTCAATCCATAAATTATGAAATATGCCCATATCAAGTCGGTTCAACCTCAAGACCCCAAACAGATTTTTTCTTTGAGACTCATATCTAACACAATCCATTAATAAGTGATGTAAGTCTTCCACAACTCCACACTCCAAACAATTAGGCGAGTTAGTTTTTTTCATCATGAACGTAAACTTATTACATGGAATGTGTCCAGATCTGAGTCTATGAGCTATTACAACCAATTTCCTACTTAACAGGTCCACTAACTAAACTACTAACAACAAAAGGTCCACAAACTACTAAAAACACTACTAAAATGGTCCACAAATCTACAGTCTCCACAACTCAGTTACCTACTGGGTAATGTCAGACTTTCGGGCTTCTGATGACCCGTAACGACTGTCAAAGATCAAGAATGGCAGCCGGGACCAACGGCTTAACGTGCTTTCCGAGGCACGGAGGGGTCTTGCTATGTAAAGATTCCCCATCCACGGACCAACCGCGGCAAGCGTAGCTTAACCTGAACGATCGAACCATGCGGCTGTTATTTTTAAGCCACAAGCCCTTCTGTAGCCGATCTAGTAGAAGTCTGATTTCGATATTACTGTTTTTTTTTTTCAGATCGGTCATCTGCAACATCGTCTGTTATTGTACCTTATGGTGAGTACCTAATATCTGAATACTTACGTATTAAAGAATAATGTGCTTTACCTAAATATGCCTGCCTTTCCCCAGCTATGTTATGGTTGGCTGCCAGTCTGACCGAATGCAGCTGAACACCAGTATTTTACATGAAGCGACTGCCTATCTGACCTCCACAACCCAATCGTTATTTCTCCTGACAAAGTTTATTTTGTTTATATGTATGTATGTATTCATATTTATGTATTAATATTTATTCTTGTATTTTATAGTTATTGCCAAGCTATCTATCCTGTATATTGCACCTGCCATGTTTAGTCTCTGCATCACCCTAAGGTTGACTGGTAGAAAATGCCTCAGGCATTAAGTCCGCCTTTGTACAGTATTTTTGTTACTTGTGCATAAAGTTTTAATAAATAAATAAATTATAGTATTTTTATCTCACGAAGCGACGTGTGATTTACTTGTGGTTGCTAAGTGTACAAACATGCTGTCAATGTGTGCGTGAAGACGAGTAGTGGCAGCACGTAACACACACGCACTCTCCCACACACACACACACTTTGTCTCGGAGACACACACATTCACAGCGTGTTTGTGCACTTGGTTACCACAAGAAAAGCGCGCGTCGATTCGTGAGATAAAAATGCTGTACTGGGGAACACGAAATGATATGTAATATCGGGTCGACCCCCACGTCCCCT
This sequence comes from Griposia aprilina, assembly GCA_916610205.1. Taxonomy (NCBI): domain Eukaryota; kingdom Metazoa; phylum Arthropoda; class Insecta; order Lepidoptera; family Noctuidae; genus Griposia; species Griposia aprilina. The sequence continues at coordinate 9,748,463 of OU744310.1, read as the reverse complement.
ATTGATTATGAATTTATTTTCTTTCTTTAAATAATAGTGCTTGGTGCTCTTTTTCTCATATAATTATAATATTTAGGCTGTATCTAAGTCATTCATGGCCTCAATTCGTGACTGAAAGGTCTGACAACCAGTCTTCCCAAGGGGTATCGTGTTATTCAGTAACTGGGTTGTGAAGGTCAGATAGGCTGTCGCTCCATGTAAAATACTGGTATTCAACTGCATCTGGTTAGACTTGAAGCCAATCCCAACATGGTTGGGAAAAGGCAGGCAGATAATGACGTTAAAAGGCTTCCACAAACAGGCGCGACGCGACAGCCCGACACAAAGGCGCCGCCCGTCGCGCGGCACGCGGTGCCTTTGTGTCACGCTGTCGCGTCGCGCCAGTGTGCACGAGCCTTAAAGAGTACCGTAAATATCACTACTAGCACAGATTAGGGCAGATAGTTCACTCCATAGAAAAATATTGATACTTAAGGGCGCTTACACGGGTCCACTAGCACAACTCCTTTAAAAAAATATTATCTCGTGACTGAGAAGGAATTTTGAAAAACGGCTCAATAAGCGACCTCGGTAAGTGTGTCTAGAATTTTTTAATACCTTTTATAAACTTTCATATTGAGACACGAAACAACAAAATTCGATCTAAACAAAAGCGGCCACATTCATTTATCAATCGAGTACAATAATGAAACTGTATCTGAGGTTACAAGTACGAAATTTCTAGGTATCTATATAGATTCTAATATGTCATGGAAAACACATGTAAATAGTCTGTGTGTGTAGGAAATTAAATCAATTCTCTTAAGCCCTTTACATGCTCAAAAAAGTATCTAACCTAACCACACTACTTACTGCTTATCATGCTTATGTGGGATCCACTCTATCTTATGGCATACTATATTGGGGATACTCAACTGATAAAGAAATTGCGTTCAAGGCACAAAAAAAGTGTATTAGATCAATATGGGGAATACACCAAACCGATTCATGTAAACCTCACTTCATAAACCTCAAGATATTAACCCTCCCTGCTCTATATATCTACGAGGCCTCAATTTTAATTAAATCAAACATCAGTAGCTATGACATATTAACAAGTAGTAGACTTAAAAATATACTCCGCAATAAAACATCCCACACTGCAGTATATAGAAATAGTATTTTTTGTATGGGCATAAAAATATATAATAACTTACCCATTGACATTAAGAACCTACACCAAATTGGTATGTTTGAAAGGAAGCTAAAAGACTTGCTGATTAAAAAGGCATATTACTCGGTAAAAGAATTCCCGAAGAAAAATAATAAATAATATTAAAATTATTGTCATACTTACTTATTGATATAATAATAATAAATGACATAATGTAAAATGTATGAATAATGAATAAATATAATATAATCGAAATTGTGTAACTGAAATTGATATAGAGTATGAATTTAAATTGCAATGCCTTAACAGGCAACTAAGTTTATTAAATCCTTGGGAGTTGGAAAACCGCGCCAGGAATCGATTCCTAAAAACTTAGATATTGATCTACTGAATCAACACTTCTCATCTGCGTCCCACTGTAATAGGACTATGAAGGCAGCTACAATAAACTATCTTTCAAACCTTCCAACTCCGGATCATCCCCCATTTATTTTTAGTCAATTCTCTGATTGTGATGTTAAGAAGAGCGTAGTTTCAATCACATCCAACGCAGTTGGTAGTGATTGTGTAAGTCGGAAAATGATACTCCCAGTCCTCGACGAAATCCTTCCTATCCTATGCTATATCCTAAACTACTCTATAACCTATGGCGTTTTTCCATCGATGTGGAAAGAGGCAAAAATCACGCCTTTACCCAAAAAATCTAATCCTACTTCCTTTTCAGAATACCGTCCTATCTCCATCTTACCTTTCCTTTCAAAAGTCCTTGAACGTCTTGTCCACAATCAGCTTAGTGCTTTTCTTTGTAAGAATAGTCTGCTGAATCCTTTCCAATCCGGTTTTCGTCCTGGTCACAGCACCGCTACAGCTTTAGTTAACGTCACTGATGACATTCGGTTAGGCATGGAAGCAGGAAATCTAACGGTTCTTTGCTTACTGGATTTTAGTAATGCGTTTAATACTGTCGATTTCGATATCCTGCTTGGCATGCTTCGCTCGCTTAACATATCTCCAGCGGCGATTGACTGGTTTCATAGTTACCTGTATGGCCGCCGGCAGCGTATATGCATGGAAGAGTCTTGCTCTTCTTGGTGTTATACTGCTGCCGGTGTACCTCAGGGTGGCGTTTTATCTCCTTTACTCTTCGCAATATTTATAAACTCTATTTCCATAAAACTTCTTTCTTCCTACCACCTTTATGCAGATGATTTACAAATATATAAGCAAGCTGCCCTTTCGGATTTGGCTGATGCAATTAATATAGTAAACAAAGATTTGGGTTCAATTTGCGAATGGAGTGAGGCACATGGGTTGCAGGTTAATCCATCAAAGACTCAGGTCATTGTTGTTGGCAGCTCAAGGATGACCCCCAAGATAAACTGGTCGCAGCTTCCCCAAGTACAATTTAACGGAACTGCTATTCCAGTCAGCGAAAAGGTTAAGAACCTTGGGGTTTGGATCGACAAACATCTGTCTTGGGGTCCTCAGTTACAGGACGTAAGTCGCAAAATTTTTGCATCTGGTAAGTCCCTGAGACGATTGCGGAACTTTCTTCCAACTGCCACTAAAACTGCGCTTGCACAATCCCTTTTACTTCCCATCCTTGACTACGCTGATGTCAGTTATCTCGATCTCACTGAGGCGCAACTCGATAAACTTGAGCGACTTCAAAACTTTTGCATAAGATTTATATTTGGCCTGCGCAAGTATGATCACATTTCTGAATTTCGTACAAAGCTCAAGTGGCTTCCCATACGTCTTCGCCGGAATTCTCATATCTTGTTTCAGCTCTACAGTATTCTGTTCAACCCTAAAACCCCCTCTTATCTTAAAGAACGTTTCAAGTTCCTTCATGACACACATAATAGATACCTGAGGTCATCGGAAAACTTAAGACTAGAGATGCCGAGGCATTCCACCAGTTTTTATGACAAATCTTTTACAGTTCAAGCAGTACGGTTATGGAATGCCTTGCCCATGTCGATAAGGCGTGCTCAATCTTTGTCCACTTTTAAAATTCTGGTTAAAAAACACTTCCTCTCTCCTTAAACATTGTCATTATATTTAGTTTCCTTACTCTTGTTTCATGTTTATTATTGTATATATTATATTATGTAGATAGGTATATGTTTTATGTATGTATGTATTTGTTGTATATGTAAATGGTACACCACTGACTACCTGCATTATTGTCTCTCCTTCTACCTTGAATCCATCCAAAGGTTGTCTGTAAAAGATCGCTTTTAGCGATAAGACCGCCCATTGTGTCACCCTATGTAAAATTTCTACTTTTATATCTGTAATTTTTATGGTGTACATAATAAAGAGTATTCTATTCTATTCTATTCTAAGTTCTAAGAACCTACCTATTGTAAACATCCTCAAAATTCTGTACCTACACTTAGTTCGCAATAAATAATTTGAATTTGAAATTTGTATTTGAAGTAAGCCCAACAAAAGGTAACTGCTGTAAATCGTTGAGGAATAACCTCGACTGTCTATGGTCTCCATCATCAGACCTGTAATGGCACTTATAACCCATATGGGTGTAAAGTTCTCATCAATATAAATGAATCAAGTCCAAACACAAGGTAGCTACTGTAAACCATTGAAGAGTTCCCTGAACTGTCGTTCGTCTTTATCATCAGACCCCTAATTACAGTCACAACCCATCTAGGTGTAAAGTTCTCATCAATACAAATTAATCAAGCCCAAACACAAGGTAACTGCTGTAAATCGTTGAGGAATTCCCTCGACTGTCTTTCGGCTCCATCATCAGATCGACTCCATTCCTTCATTAAATTGTAGTGCTTTAAAACACTTAATGAAAAAATTAACAAACGCACTAGTCGCCCCTATGATTTTCGAAGGTTCCCCTCGATTTCTCTGGTATGCCATCATCAGATCCTGGTTTCTTTATCATGGGACCACCCTCGGGATAACACCTTTCCAAAAAAAAAAGAATCATACAAATCTTTTCACCCAGAAAAAAGTTCTGAGCTAACACACATAAAAAAAAAAACATGCCTTCGAATTGCAAACCTCCTCCTTTTTTGAAGTCGGTTAAAAACAGTTTTTTTTTTACATTGAATACAATATTTATTGAATATCACATATGCCTCACTTTAATATAATGTGAGGTATTTGTGTTTCACTTTTTGCAAATTCTAAATATAACAAATAACTATAACAACTACTCCTTAGAAAAACATGTAAGGACATAAATGTGTAAATTTCGCTTCCTTTAGCATGTTAAACAGAGTGCTTCCTGGGCCGGCAGTCTCGACTAGATAGCGACGCTGTCGCAAACTACCGATCGCTAAATATTAACGTGAATCCTCAGTTGTAACTCGCAAAATTCAAATTTTCTTTAGTTTTTTGCAAATTGCAGCTCTGGTTTACGTCGTATGTTGATCAAAATGCGATTCTCGACTGTGGGAATTATATATTTATCGAATAATAATCATCAATTTCATATCAATCGTCAAATTTAAAGAAACTTTGAATTTGGCGGGCTACAACTGAGGTTTCATCTAAATATTTCGCGATCGGTAGTTTGCGACAGCGTCGCTATCTATGTCGAGACTGCCGGCCCTGGTCGGCTAGTTACTGTTTTTACAAAATTATTTAAAAATAATATTTCTTTCTAATTCTTTTATGTAACTTATAAACTATTCTGGTGGAACTTTTAGTACTGCAATATGCACGAGATTTAGCCATTATTATAAACCCGGGTGCGGTACGTACTCTCGAACAAGCGCGTGGCAACCGTTAAGGATTTGTCCGCCCGGGTGGACACGAGCTGTAGGTACGTTAGCGCATGACCTTGAACGAGTGAAGCATCTGTCCTTATCTGTGCTACTAGTCTGTCATCTCTGACCTAGATTAGAGTCAAGAGCAAACCCACCTCAAAAAAAAGGTACTCTGATAACCAAAACAATCCTGATAACCGTTTGATGTATTTAATAAATTTATGTTTTTTTTTTTACAGGAACTACAGCACCGCAAGCGGGTAGTCATGGTAAGCTTCTAGTCCACCTGAAGGCACCCATTGTGTGGAGCCTCCTGCCTTGTAGTCATTGTGCAAGCGGCTGACGTGATAATAATATAATAATTCATTTAATTCAGACATAGTCCATACATTATATAAAAATAAAATAATATGATAAAAAATAATAATAACAAATTACATTAAAATAATTATAATAATCAAAGACAAATTAAACAAAATTACACATACACATTAGAATGAAATGAAATGCACATTGAAATAAAAACACAAATGTCAAATAATAATACGAGGAGAGGCGCTAACATGAAGCTGCATCCACCTCTGTATCAGGGACAGGTCCCACCGCTCGGACAACACCCTCAGGAGACTGTTCGAGCTGCTTCGTAGGTGACTCAATAGTGAAGCACTCGGCTTCCTTATGATCGCGTAAAAATCATCCGTCCGCGCCTCATATTATACGCCTCATAGTCGAAGCACTACAAAACCGCGGGAGCCCCGGGATGCTTTCAGGATACTGTTAGCAGTATCCTGAAAGCATTGTTGTACTGCACACGCAGTGCGCTGTACGCCCGCTGCGTAAAGCTGTCCTGTGTGTGTATTGTGTCAATACAGGGTCAACTCCACAAATACGTGATTGCTATCGATATCTGAAACGTTATGGCAAAACGAAATGAAATTGATGATATTTTTTGGACGACCGCAGTTTATCTAACAATTAGATATATGTTTTTTTTTTTTTTTTTTATTTGAACGTCCGTTTTAATTGGTATCGATATCTTAACATGATAAAACAAAAAAAAGATTTTCTAAACGTATTTCAAGTAAGTAAAGTATAAGCGGTCGTCGAACATTTTTTGAGGTGAAAACTTCGTTAGGCGCGTTGAGCACTTTTTAGGTGAACAAAAATCATGGAACTCGCGTCAACGTCACCGAACGCTTTCCATGAGCTATATGTATACTGTCTATATATGTGTACGTTTTGGGTGAACAAAAAGCATGAAACTCGCGTCATCGTCACCGCACGCTTCGACGATACAATTCACAAGTTACTTAGTTGTCACTTCTATCGGCAGTCTCCAAAGACTCTTTTTGTTTCCGACAACTATATGTTACGGGCGTGTGCTGACACTGATGTGCCTAATGTTACTTATCTTGACTGTAAAGGTACGTGAAGAGTGCGCACGCGTTAGAATGCCGTTGTGGTAATGATATTGTATGTTGGAGGGTGAATCACTCGTGAGGTTATCTCGTCTGCTGTCGAGATCTCTCTTCCGCTGGTCTTCAAACTTATAAACATTTTGGGGTGTAGTGGGTTGTCAGCGTCAGATTCCTGCCAGTCGGTCTAAACATACATATTGAGTTATTGATACCATCACGTTTGTGGAGTTTCGCTAGCTAATTTAATTTGACCTTGAATGAGCATCTTACAGATAATTGCATAACTTCTTTCAAACGAAGCCTAATCGATAGAGAAAAAAATATTTTGTTTGTTTTTTTTTTTGTTTTGCGTACCTACGTAGTAAATTCATTATTCTTGACTGTTTTTTTTTTAGGTGGAGGCGTTGACTGGCTAATAATATTAGTATCTGTGTTTGGGATACTTTTGTTGGTTCAATCATCATTTATCTTATACGGAAAATTTAGAAACTGTACGTATTACTAGCTTTTAAAATATTGAAAAAGTGTTATTCTCTAAACATCACTTCGAAATTCGAACGGTGTCTCGTTGTGAATTTGCTATGATTTACTTTAAGTGCACCTGTTCAGAACGTACTGTCAACGTTTCTATACGTCCCAGCTCTGGACTGATTGTTCAAAGAAGTCCTGGAATGGTATACGTGTTCAGTACCTACAATAACATATACAAACAACTAATGGGTATTTTCGCGGAGGCAAGGCTGAACGCGTTCAATGCCGTTCAGAGAAGCAGAATGGCGGCTATCGTTTTTGTGCTCACCAGTTGGCGCCACTGGCGAGTAAGGTCCTGCCAGTACTTTTATTTGATGTTTTGGTTATATTTTAGTACCTATAAATCCAAAATATGTTTATTTTATTACATTTTAAAACTTCAAATGAATATTTAGATTATAATATTACTAAAATTAGCAACCATGAAGCAGACAAATATTATTCTTCCTTTAACTGCTACCAAATCAGATCTTATATCATTTTACTTAAAATCTTAAGCCATAATTAATCAGGAATGGCACAACCATTAAAACAATTATGAATCATTAGTTAAAATTCGTGATAATAAATCCCACAAATTGTGAACGTACATTTGACATCTAGAGACCTCACTCTACACTAGCACCTCTAGCGGCGAACTCAAGCGCGGTAGCCCTCATTGCATCATTCATGTCCAGGGCCGGCAGTCTCGACTAGATAGCGACGCTGTCGCAAACTACCGATCGCTAAATATTAAGGTGAATCCTCAGTTGTAGCCTGCAACATTGAAATTTTATATATTTTTATCGAATAATAATCATCAATTTCATATCAATCGTCAAATTCAAAGAAAATTTGTATTTGGCGGGCTACAACTGAGGTTTCACCTTAATATTTAGCGATCGGTAGTTTGCGGCAGCGTCGCTATCTATGTATGTCGAGACTGCCGGCCCAGGGTTGGTACGTGTAGAAACAGTATAATTAAGGACCTTGCTGATAGGATGTATACTACCAAGACCTACAAGCGGTGGTTGGAAATAGCCGTGTAGATGTCTGTTTTTTTGGTGTGCAAGAGAGAAAAGACGTCTTTGTTTCTGTGCATGTAATGGTCTACCGTCAAAAGGGGTGAATCGAGACGCCTGCCGGGGTCGCGGAATGATCGAAAGAGTTGCCGTGGCCCTGGCGAACAGGCAACTGAAGGAACACGGGTCGGTTTTAGTCAGTAAGAGTCTGACACACCCTCCCGCTCCGCCCAGAGCGACAGAAGTCATTTGATGTTTTCACACCCAAAAAGGGTGAATCGAGAGAAAGTCAAAGTCAAATCATTAATTTCAAATAGGCACATAAAAGGCAGTTTAGAACGTCAAAGTTTACAATAAAATAGAATTGATTCTAGTTGCCCCTTCCAAAAGGTAGTTTCGTATGGAGAAGAATGGGCAAGAAACTCCACCGTTACTCTTTTAAAATGTTTTACAATATTATGTACCTGTACATTAATTTATGTGAAGACGATGCACCTAGAATAAAATTACTTTATACCGCAATAGGTAATAATAATTAAATTTAGAGCAATGACAGGTAAATTCATTATGTGATAGATACATGATGCTCACATATTTACAAATATTGAAAAGTAGATGATTTTTCCAAAATTTTAACAAGTAATAATTTACTGTGTGTATTAAAGTAGTTACATAATGTAAAAATCAATGTCAAGACGAAACTTAAAAGGGATTTTAACATTGACCCCGTTTGATGGTATGCCATTTTTTTTATGGATCGTGTGGTCTGCAATAAATATTTTTATTATTTATTATTATTAATAATTAATTTGAAAGGGAACTCCTTTCGAATTGTGTGCGCTCACTTGAGTGAGGTCCTAAGTGAACTTTACAGAATAGCACTTATTCATTATTTAAAGATTGTTACGATATGCCCATTATATTGATTGTGGAAACTTAGTTAATATTTGTATTCTTCAGGTCGCATATCAAACAGAAATAATGGCGAAGGTAATATTATTAAAAAAAAAACATAATTAATCATTCCGAACTGCATCCTGCGGTTATCATTTCAAGACATGTCGTTGCAAAGTACCTGTACGGGCAATCTCGACTAGATAGCGACGCTGTCGCAAACTACCGATCGCTAAATATTAAGGTGAATCCTCAGTTGTAGTCCGCAAAATTCAATTTTTCTTTAGTTTTTTGCAAATTGTAGCTCTGTTTTACGTCGTATGTTGATCAAAATGTGATTCTAGACTGTGGGAATTATACAGTATGGAAACCACATATATGCAATAAATGAAACCACATACTTGTTATCGCCTTTTCTGACCATACACAAAAAATGGACGAAATCGGTCCAGTAATTAGGTTAAAAACTAGAGTTCTAATTTTGATCAAATTTGAACACTCTGTAGAATTGGATAACTAGGTCAATGATTCAATGAACTTGAATCCTTGAACATTGAAAAGCGACGTTGCCATGCAGTGCAAACTACATATCACGACGCTGTTACGTATTCTACTTACCTATTTGCCTAAAATGTAAAATCGGTATACCTAAACGACAAGCTGGAATTTAAAAAAAAAAAAAAAATACAAAAGAAAAAAAAAATTAAAATGTAATACATTTTATTTCAACGTTTGAGTGCGCAAACTAAGTGTGTATGGAGGCCGCGGACAGCATCGCCCGACTCCCCGCATGATCTCCGCCGCCGCCGTTGCTCTACGCAAATACATTCGTTTCGCAAATGTATGGAATTTAATACTGTGACGGTACGGCCCACTTGCTCTCACAGACAGGAAACCTGTGCAGTCAATGTGTGCAAGAAACATTATAGGCTGATTATTAATTTTTTTCGATACATGAGTACTTGAAATTACTGTTATAAAATACTGGCATTCAGCTGCATCCGGTTAGACTGGAAGCTGATTAGTACTTGGAAATTTGGAATTGCCTTTTGACCTGCCACGGCCGAAATTTTGTTTTGCAATTTACACAAGCATAAACTATCACTGGAATGCGTTAACATTTCCTGCGGGTGTACGTAGGCAGCGGTGTCTTTGGCGGCATGTAAGATGCCGCCAAAGACACCGCAACAGGCGGCTCGAGACATGCGGCGTTTTTAAAGACGGCGGTCATTGTGAACGAATTTTGCGGGCGGCAGGGAAGGAGGGGTGCGTGTAGGTAAGGACACCTGTTATTGACTATTAGGGAATAATGATAGATGACCAAAAAAAAAACTGTTTAGCTTTAAATACTTAGGGCGTAGTGTTTGTATTAGAATTATCGTGCTCTTGTGATAATTCTAAAAACACTATGCCCTAAGTATGTATAGCTATACAGCTTCTTTGTTTAAGTATGTTGTGTAAGTTCTTGTTAAATATTCAGTAGATTTAGAGATAAAATTAATGAAGTAGAAGTAAACAATAACAATTTTACAAGTTACGTAGAAGAAACCTATTAAAAAAATCGTACCTACTTACACGTTTACTAGTCAGGAAGTCACTCCAGTCCAATCGTACAAAATTACTAAAACTTTTTTTAATACTTAATCAAATCAATAATTTGTTAAAAATATTAAAACAATCGAATAACACAAAAATGCTTGTATTTTAATGCCTTGTTTTGGTAGTAGGTAAGTAAGTGTAAAAAAGTATCGATAAACGATAATTGCGCCGTTAACCCTAAATTATGACTTTTATTATTTTCGCCATTTTTGAGAAGTCTCGCTTTGTCAGTTCACCGCTGTCTTCCGGGATAGTCTATCGTGACTTTCGCAGAGATTTCATAGCTACTTGCGCGCATTGCTTCAAGTGATTTTGGCAAATTAAACTGATAAATAGGTCCTTTTTTAACGTGAAATTGACATTTATTTGCTACTTGACTTTGTGTGTGTATAAATAGTGTTTTTAGTTTATTTGTATTTATTTTTTACGGTGAAATTGACACTACTTGACTTTTGTGTGTGTGTACCCGTGTTTTTTTAACAAAATGCCAAGACAACAGCATTTTTACAGTACTGCAGAGTATACAGACATGGTTTTATTGTATGGCGAATGCCGCCAAAATTCAGCCTTAACTCTACGTACTTATCGTGAGAGATACGGCGCAACTCGTGTCTGCCCTACTAATGTCCGGACAATCCTGGGGGCTGTCCAAAGGATCAGAGAAAATCAGCACATAGTGCCGAACACTCATGAAGGCGTTGCTCCGCGTCACGTTCCATCCTCTTTTGAACAACGAGTCTTAGACCATTTCGATCGGAACCCAACTTGCAGCCTTAGACAAGCTGGGCGTGTGTTTAGAGTGAGCCATAGAACAATACATCAAGTGCTGAAAAGGAACAAAATACGTCCTTATAAATATGCAAAGGTTCAGGCGCTGCTGCCCCGTGATAAGCCGATTAGAGAGTTTTACTGCCGCTGGGTACTTGAAAAAATCTCTCAAGACCAATTTTTTTTATCAGATGTGTTTTGGACAGATGAAAGCACGTTTACTCGGAACGGCATGTGGAACCGACAAACCATGCGTCACTGGAGCCATACGAATCCCCATTTATTTAGAGAATCAGCTCATCAGTACCGTTTTTCCGTTAATGTTTGGACAGGCATTCACGGAGATCAAATAATCGGCCCTGTTTTTATCAACGGAAACCTGAATGCACAGAAGTTTCTAGATGTTCTTAACGGCCCGATAGCACGATATTTAGAAAGATTGCCTGTGGTAGCTTTCAGGCGGGTATGGTTCCAGTTAGACGGAGCTCCTCCACACTCCGTACTCGTCGCGAGAGAGCGGCTTAACACCATGTTCGGCGAACAATGGATTGGGCGCTATGGCCCCCACAGGTGGCCAGCTCGGTCGCCCGACTTCACTCCTCTAGACTTCTTTTTATGGGGCTTTATTAAAAATGAAGTTTACTCGCGGGTCTCCGAAACCGAAGATGAACTGCGCAATCGTATTGTCGCTGCCTTTGACAAATTAAAAGCCATGGCTCTGGATCCTGAACGAAATTTGTTGAGCGGGCTTCGGGACAACATTGTGCGGCGATGTAACTTGTGCATTCAGAAACGTGGTGGACATTTTGAAAATGTGAAAATTTAAGTTTCCTTTTTTTACTAATGTGCAATAGTTAATTTAGTTAGTTCAGTTCCGTTATCGCGAAATAAAAACGTGGCGGTAAAAATGAACTAAGTGAATTTTGATTTCATCGAACATTGACAAACGATCAATTTATTTATTTATTTATTTATTCATAAACAATGTACATTGTGTTTGAATTTTACATCGATCGATCAAACGCCAGCGCCGACAAAAAAGCCGCCATTGGATGTCACCCGCGTGCGTAGGTAGTTGCCGCTCTTCCTGAGGTCAAGGTACGTTTTCTAAACAGAGTGTTTACTTTTATAGAATTTATTTTGATATTTATTTTGTTTGAAAATTTCACTTTTTTAATTTACGGTGTTTTATTTAATATTTAATTTTGCTATACTTCTGTGGACTAGTATTACTTGTGGTTTCATTTATTGCATATATGTAGTTTCCATACTGTATATTCATTGAATAATAATCATCAATTTAATATCAATCGTCAAATTCAAAGAAAATTTGAATTTGGCGGGCTACAACTGAGGTTTCACCTTAATTTTTAGCGATCGGTAGTTTGCGACAGTGTCGCTATCTATGGCGAGACTGCCGGCCCTGTAGTACTATTTGTATGACGGGTTGCGTACTATGATCTGTTGCAAAAGCATCTGATGAAAAATAAAATAAACAATTGGATCAGAAAACGTAAATTTGGATGCCAATTTGTAGTAACACTTATAAATTGTGTTCCTTGATTTGATTATTTCACTACTTAAACCCGAATATGTAATTATAAATCACCCTAGATGTTTTAATTTGACAATTTAGGTCAATTTTATAACCTCAATTTTAGTCGATGATTTTTCAGTTACTTACCTATAACTAAATGATGATATTCAAACAATCATTTTTGGAAAAAATGGTGAGATATGAAGTTGAAACCTTCTTAATACACATGAGTGTGTTACTAATTCCCTTTAGTACTGACTGACAAACCCTATTCAGGTTCAATTCTTACGCAATTCACTGTGATTGGGTAAGAATTGAACCTGAATAGGGTTTGTTTACACTTTTATCAGATGCTTTTTATTCGGACCGTCATATCTCAGATTAGGATCCATAGCAGTGCACAGACGGTCTTATAGTTGAGGTATTGTAGGATTTATTTCGGTTCCTTACGTTTGTAATCAATATTTGCAGATCCAATATCACCAAAAGCAAAGCGTGGATCCCGTAAGTAACCATTTTTAATTTTCTACTAGTTTTTCCCTTTGACTTCGTTAGCATACAAACTAAGAAGAGAGATTCTGCACGTGTCCATAGGGGACAGTGATCCTGATCACATACCATAACGCATACGTTATGGTATGTGATGATGAAAAGCAAGTGACTCATAAGCCACTTGATTTTTGACCAATATCATAAATTGTAATTAAAGAAAAAGCTCTAAGGGGCTAATTTGTATGAAAATGGATTGACTATTCACACGGACCACATTTGGCCGTCAAAATCAACCGTGTGGGCGATACTTACCACACCAAGACCACGTCGCAGCCACAACGCAACTGCAAGAAGTTGCAGTGCTACTGTTCACAACTTCATAGTGACTGTTTGCCGACATTTTGTCGCTGCGATGTGGTGTGGATGTGGTACGTGTATTCGGGCCCTAAGTCGCCATCTTTGATTATTTTGGCAAATAATGTAGTTGTCTTTGGTCCTAATAGATTCAAAACGAAAAAAAGAACATGTGTGCAGTTCACACGCGGTAGAAGTGAAACTTTCAAAAGTATTCTATCTCATTCTGTCGCACGTTAAATCCTATAGATGTCTCTGCTTGTCTCTTTTTAAATTTTCACCGCGTAGGCATTGCACTTTTCTATGAAACAGCAGTTTTCTTTTTGATCACTTTCGAAAAAAATCTACGTTAGGGGGTATAGAATCATTTGCTGAATTCATGGTTACAGTTTGCGCTTCGATATCCCTATCACCCTATATTTGATTTTAAGTTCACTGGAAAATTATACAATATTAGTGTTATTACCAGAGGTCGGAATTAGGTTGAGTTATTTATGTACTTACACTGATTTCATACAACGAAAGAATAAAGTGGATATGCCCCAAATCCCGGGATTAATTTTGAAGAGCATAAAAATCCCGTGATCTATTAAATAAAAAATTATTTACTTTTACACAATTTAAACCACTGCACGCGTGACGTTGCCAAATTTACATCAACGACATCGGATGTCCGAAGTTGCAAAATTCCAATGCGCAAATTGTATGTTAATTATCTTTGTTTTATTTGTCTTATCTATCTCTGATTGTTGGTCACACGGGATCGTCTATTAGAAATCCCGGGAAGATCCATATTAATATCAACATTTCGATGCAAGTACATAAATAACTCTACCTAATTACGACCTCTGGTTATTACTTATCATAATTTGATTAATAATGAATATATTATTATTATTAATTGTTTTTTTTTTTTTTCATTTTTTTTTTCATCATTCTGTGAAGTTACGCCAATTAATATTTTTACAGAGCCTAGGATGAACATAGCTGATCGTCCACCATTGCCTTTGCCTCCTGACGTGGTAGAAGATAAAGGTACGTTCAAAATGGGCGAGAGACTTCTTACTGACAGGGCAAGATTCTCAGATCACATTTTAACTTTACTTTGCTATGTAAAGTTAGCGTTTTATACGAATAAGAACTTTTTTTTTGTTTCTCCTATCATGGCTGCTCGTAGTTGTAACCTTGAAGGTCGTAACTACTTAACCGCGGACATTCCTGTGGGTGCCTTAGGAGCGCTTACACGGGTCCACTAGCGCCACTCCTTTAAAAAAATATTATCTCTTGACTGAGAAGGAATTTTGAAAAACGGCTCAATAAGCGACCTCGGTAAGTGTGTCAAGATTTTTCTAATAACTTTTATATTGAGACACGAAGCAACAAAAATCGATCTAAACAAAAGCGGCCACATTCATTTAGATCGTATTTTGTTGCTTCGTGACTCAATATGAAAGTTTTTAAAAGGTGTTAGAAAAATCTTGACACACTTACCGAGGTCGCTTATTGAGCCGTTTGTCAAAATGCCGTTCAGTCACGCGTTTTTTTTTTTTAAAGGAGTGGCGCTAGTGGACCCGTGTAAGCGCTCTTAAGCTAACTTAAAGCTTCCAGGCAGGGGCGAATTTCTTAATTTCTAAGTGACCGCACGCTAAGGGCACCCCCTGTGGGGTACGAACCTTGGCTTAGGGCATCACTGAGGGGAGGGCAGCAAGGTGGGACAGGCTGGTTCGAATTCATATCATTATTATTAGACGGGGAATTTAAAGCTACAGGCTCAGCTACGACGCGGGCTGGCGCTTCGTCGAGCAACGAATAAGAACCTTATTATAAGCGAATATATAGCTCTACCTCTTTTCCACACCGAAGAAAGATTAAATAAATATTGTTAAGAGGTAGGGGTAGGCCCCCTGCACCCTAATTGTGTAACACACTATCAAACACAATCCGTAAGATTTTGAAGGATATTGCTTATCCATTGCTTCATATGTTTGAAAACTTAGTTTGCTTTACAGCGTAAGTAACGCAATGAATGTTGTTGGATTGTCAAAATTACCTCGCTGGTCTAGATGTAGGTATGTGTATGCCAGTGGGATTTGTATCGGCAAACGAAGCGACGGAAGCGGTAATGTGTCGAGCAAGACAGTCAAACGCCGTTGATAGGTTTTTATTAAAATTAACATAAGTAGTGCGTAAGGAAAAAGGTATTTTGTTCTATTTGTAACCGCAATTTAGCGCGTCATTACTTTGTGTTTTAAATTCCATAATTTATTTATTTGAAAACAAAACATTGTTAAAATATCAATAGATATATAATTTACTGGGTTCTGCCCGCGACTTTGTGTGCTTGATACACAAACACACATACATACACACACACATACATACCTATCCTATGGCACTCGGCAATAGCTTAGCTTTCTATCAGTAAAATATTTTTTGTAATCTAACCAGTACTTTTACAAACACAAAAAAAAATGCCGCTTTAAATATTGGTTTGGATTACATTATGCCATGCACATATTCATCTTCAAAAAAATATAGGGCTGAGTATAGAACCTTGGGGTATCCCAGTTTTGATTACTATTTTAAATGTAGCATCACATTGCTTTTTTCCTCAATTGTGGGTGTTAAAATAATAAATACAAAAACGTCACTTAGATGAAAACGTAGACCCGGAAAACGATAATGTACTTTGGTCATTTAGATATAATAATAATAATATATAATAATAATTTATTTATTGTCTCTCATAATCACACAGTACAAAGTCAAGATAACACATAATATGAGAGACTGGTGTCTGTTGTAGGTAAAACCTGTATTACAGATCACCAGGCTTACCTTCCACGGGACAACTCACTTATGACCTATAACTGTTTTAAATGAACATACAGGTTGTACATAATAAAACAGTATTACAAATTAATAATAACAAAAGGAAAAAGTGAAATTGTTAAAACGTGTATGCCTAATGGGTACCTTTTGAGTTTCCATAAAATTACTGTAAGACCTGTTGTATCACCAAAAAGCACACGAATAAATACTTTGACTTTGACTTTGAAAAAAAGGAAGGGAAAATTAAAACTAAAGTAAAACAATTCTGATGGCAAAGGTGGCTTAATATTGTTCTGAGCGGGAATCGAGAGAAGTAGATTCCCAATGCGCCAATTCATCATCTTCCTGCCCCATGTGAGTTGTGGTCGGCGCAACACGTTTTCATCCGTTCTCCCCTGTCAGTCGCCATGCTAACATTCACTCCCTTTTCTTTCATATCATTCCTCACACACACAATCCATCTATATTTTCTTTGGCCTTCCTTCGTTCCTTCGCTCTTTTTGGCACATCACATGCCCAAACTAAACCAAACGATTTCCTTTCAAGTTTTCTGTCACTGGCGCCACTTCCATAGTTCCCCTTATACAGGGTGCAAGGAATAGCCCTCCGCAAACTAACAGGGTGCATTCAGCTTCTTATTTTGAATTATATTCCACCGGAAAATTTCTTAGGAAAAATTTCATTATTTTAATCGTGTTTTCAGTAATTCCTTTATTTCAATGTAAAATTATATTCTCTGTACGCAGCACTCCATTTCTATAAATAAAATCGCTGAAATAAAAAATCAACAGTGGATGTTGAAATAAATTAGGTGGCGCGAGCATTTTGCCACAGTAACGATACATTACGTGTGAGGTGATAAAATAAATCAGGTTTATTGGATTTCCATAACGTTCCTGAAATTATTTCTTGTACCGGTCATCTTAGTAAGATATACTGAATTCACTCCACCTGCGGAGGGCTGTCCGCCTGTATAATTTCTTACTTTAACCATTCTCGTCACTCCATACATCCATCTCATCATTCTCATCTTCTTTTTTCATCCGTCTTCTTCATGGTCTAGCATTCCGATCCATACAGTATGACAGTCATTATCACGGACTTATAGATTTTCCCCTTAAACTTGAGGTGCATCCGTTGGTTGCAAGTTGTTCGTGTGAACTATTGCCATTCTTCTTCTTCTTCTTTAGGGTTATGGTTTCCGCACTTAGTACTTCATGTGGGCCATTGTGCGTGGGCTCTGGCGGCCGCCGGTGGTTATTCCAACCAGCCCACCTCCCTCCAGAATTTAATGATGTCTCCTGGTCTGCTGAGAGCATCTGTGTAGGATCTGGGTGTCCCGAGGGTTTGTGACCTAATTTGGGTGACGCCTGTACATTCAAAGAGCGCAAGCGCAACGGTTTCCTCAGCCTCCATGCACGCCCTGCATAGAGGACTGTCCGTTATGCCAATAGTGTGGAAGTGTTTGTTTAGCGAGCAGTGACCCGTGATGGTCCCCGTCACCAGGCGCAGGCCTATTGCCATTTCATCCATCCTGAGTTGAGTTGCCAATACGCCAATTATGCCTTCATAATTAGATCTCGAACATTTGCATATTTTATGACTTTACTTTTTATGATACTCATTCGTAATATAATTATCATCATCATCATTATAATCAGCCTACTGCTTTTTATATATAAAAAAACTTGTGGCACTCGGGGACTGCCGCGGTAAAGCTATTGCATAGCATTTTTTATCAACTTATGCAATTATAATTATTATTTATTTTTTATCACAGCAATGAAGCATATTTTTACCATGTAGTTTTTATTTTACTACTTGGAATTCACATGTTTTATATATCATTCGAAAGTACGTAAAACCACGATCAAAATGGTATATAATCTCACATAAAAAACATTTTCACTGAACACTCACTGACACTAACTGAACTGACAGATCAACAAACTATTTTTCTCATTTTCAACCACAGATTTAATATTTGTTATGCATGATTTAACACCACGACATCTATCTAAAATTTAGGGAATTTCTTGGGCTTTCCGACGGTACAAGTATGATAGCTGTAGCTCTGTTCAAAAAGTTCAGAGTAAATAAAATAGAGAGCGCTGGTCCGGCTGGCGGAGCGGGGGGTGTTAGGTTTTATTTTCGTTACGGAATTTCTCGATTCGGTCGCCGCGCTCAAAGCCCGCGATAAAAGCTATGCAATAGCTTAAAAAGAAAAGAATGAAAGAAAATTTGTTTATGCTGCATAAACAACATAATTTCACAAAATAAATGGACACATTACGAATAAATTTATGTTCGGTGCATATATGTCTTCTTCTTCCTTTAAACATCAGTTTCAGCTGTCATCTCACTGTATCCTTGCTAGGCAAGTCGTCATTCGTCATCATAATTGGTGACAGTTATAAATATTCTCTTTTAAACTTAACAGAGCCCGTGCTGCCACCGATGTCACCTCTACCAAAACGTCATCATTGTGAGTATTAATAAACCATCATCTACTTAGCTTTTTTCCAACACTATGAATAACAATATTGTACTTGGAGCGACTGCCAATCTGACCTCCACAGCCCAGCTACTGGCTATTATGATATCTCTTGGTAAGACTGGTTGTCAGACTTTCGGGCTTCTGACTACTCGTAACAAATGTAAAAGATAGGTACTATAACTTAACATCTACGTGTAATAGACAAAAAGCTCTTCTCATACGGAGAAGTATTTCTCCTAGGGCTGGTTATGATACTGGTTTCTGACGCCAGTGTAATTACATGCATGTTCAGCTTTGTATATGTGTCAATGATTCAACTGGTATTACAAAAGTCCATAAGACAGAGTGACCACTTACCATCACTCAAGATCAGGCTGCTTGATAGCCACCGAATGACCGAATTATAAAAAAAAATATAACGAGCATTGATCACCACGTTTAGGGAGCAGTCAAATTGTGAGCTTCGGTGGCAGGGACATAAGACGCGCAAACTGTAACCATGAAATCAGCACATGATTCTAAACCCCTAGCGTAGAAAGTATTCCTAGGATAAAATAGAAACACTGCTGTTTGATAGCAAAGTGCGCGGTAAAAATGTATGGAACAGCAAATTTTTTTTACGGCAATGAATTTCAATGCAGGGGGTTCAGGATCATGTACTGAAGTCGTGGTACCAGGCTGCGCGTCGATATCCCAGCCAACCTATATGTGTTAGCTTTTATATTGAGAGCAATATTATTGCCAGCAATGAATGAATGATATATTTATTTGCAAGAATATAGTTAGGTAACATAAGTTCTTAAATCTATGGGTTTTATTATATTCGGCATTTCAGCCGTGCAAATATTGAGATTTTACATCTTGGTTATACTTACATAAAGCATACAGTACACGTTAAGTAATTAGTAATAACATAAAAATACTAATACATGATAGTTTCATAATTTAAATTTAGATTACAATGTCATTAATAAGATTAAAATTAGATATAATTCTATTAATTTAAAATAATAATTCATATTAAAAATAGCGATCAACAATAATGATGAAAAAATAGCAAGAGTATTTAAAATGTTTCAATATTATTTAAGTAATGTCGATTTGTAGATGTCATAATAATAATAAATACGTTTTTGATTTTACAGTCAAAATATGCATCGATGATAAAAACATCTCTCACACAACCAGCTATATAGCTTTCTATTAAATTCTAAATCAATCGCACTTCTAAATTCTTCGGCTAAGTGGTTATACATATATTTTCACCGCCATGGTATAGCATTTTTTTTTTTGCATATGTTTAGGCTATTACGCGGGACTACTAGTGGTTTTTGTGCTTTAATTAGCTATATAGCCATAACGCTCTAATCTCGTAAATCAAAATGCAATTTAGCTCATCATTTTCAACCCAATTTCACCCACTGCTGAGTCAATATCCACCTTCATGTGCCAGCTTCATCCAGGTTTTATACGTCCGCCCATCTCGCCGCCGGACGACCAACACTTTTTTCTTAATAGCTACTAGTTACGGGCCCAGGCACAAAACAAAGATGCGATGCGATGCGAATATGCAAAACAAAAAAAAAAACCTGCCATTAACCTACTTGTCAAGCGTCAAGCTCACAGATTTTTACGATGCGACGTCGCATCGCAGTTTTGTGTTTTGGCCCAAATAGCTTTCAATTTGACCGCGTTCTAACTCAGTGGGAGTGGGTTTTTAGGGTTCTGTAGCCAAAGGGTAACCCTATTACTAAGACTCCGCTGTCCGTCCGTCGGTCTGTCTATCCGTCTGTCACCAGGCTGTATCTCATGAACCGTGATAGTTAGACAGTTGAAATTTTCACAGATGATGTATTTCTATTGTCGCTATAACAACAAATACGTACTAAAAAACAGAATAAAATAAATATTTAAGGGGGCTCCCATACAGTGAACGTGATTTTTTTGCCGTTTTTAAAGATAATGGTACGGAACCCTTTGTGCGCGAGTCCGACTCGCACTTGGCCGGTTTTTCTTCTTATTAATTTATTACTTTAATATCTTGTGTATATTTTCAGTTCCTCTGGCTACAGCGCCACCCTTGGCAGTCGAGAATACTTATAATAACCAAACTGCTGGTAAGTTTTTTTTCTTATTTAAAATCGTTTTCGTCTTGGGGGCTTGGGGTCCTGGGTTCGATTCCCGGGTTGAGCAAAGTGTGATTGGGTTTTTCTATCTAGAATTTTTCACTAGCAGCCCGCAGTGTGGATTTGTGCCCATAATACATAATCAGCCTATAATGTTCCCACTGCTGGGACTCAGGCCTCCTCTCTTTGAGAGGGAATGGGCTGTAATCTACCACGCGGGCCCAGTGCGGGTTGTTAGATGTCACATGTCTTCGAATTTTTGGTTCCTTAATGTTTTCCTTCACCTTCTTGAGAGCAGTGCTGATGAAATTAATTACACAAAGTAAAGCGCCTGCCTGGGTTCGAACCCACGACCTACAACTCGTAAGTCGCGGCCGATACTACTGGGCCACCACTGGTCCATTGGATTTGTGCCCGGTTGATGGCAATTGAGCAGTGGTAGCCCAGTGATAACGGCCCCGACTTACAAGTTGTAGGTCGTGGGGTCGAATCCAGACGGGCGCTTTACTTTGTGTAAAGAATTTGCCTGCCCCTCCAGAGAATACAAGTTCGATTTTATGTATTTATATACTAGCTTTTGGCCGCGGCTTCGCCCGCGTGAATCTCGGAAATTATCCCACGACAACGTAAAAAGTATCCTACGTGTTAATCCAGGTTATAAAATATCTGTGTTCCAAATTACATCCAAATCCGTTCAGTAGTTTTTGCGTGAAAGAGTAACAAACATCCATCCATCTATCCATCCTCAAAAACTTTCACATTTATAATATTAGTACCTAGGATTTTATTATTTATGTACACACAGTAAATTAAATGCACATACAGCATTATTAGTATTGAGTACAAAGGTACTGCTTATTTCTGAAGAAATTTCTTCCAGCAGACCTGCGAAAGGTGAAATGAAAAGCTTTTTTACAAAATTAACAACCGACTTCAAAAAAAAAAACACTAAAAAAGTTTTTATATTTCACTTTTTAGTGAGTCAGTTATTAATAAATCTAAGTTAAAATAGCTTAATATCAACTGCTCATCACCTTTTACAAAATATTCCTTTTCTCGACGCAGGGACGTTAATTGTTGAGGAGTTCTCCTGTTAAGAACCAAAACCACTGGAGCTGATGGTGAAGCCACCATCAGCTCCATTTCACCATATGCATTGTGACGAGCATAAATTGCTTAGCAACCATATTAAAATCGAATCGCAACCCGTGAAATACTTATTATTGAGAAGTTCCGGTAGCCACCTCTGGTCTTCATCATCAGTTCCACTTCACCGAATGGTGCTTTCCAAGAGCAAATACACGAGTTACTATAAAAAATACCCAAATCGCTATACGTGTGCCTATAAAATTTGAGGATTTCCCTCGATTTCCATGGGATCCCCTCACCAGATTCTGACTTGGTGACAATGAGACCACCTCGAGAGTATACACATTCAAAAGAAAAAAAAAACAAAATCGGTCCACAATTGACGGAGAAATCGGTGAACATACATTAAAAAAAATTAAAAACATACATACAGTAGAACATATAACCTCCTCCTTTTTGGAAGTCGGTTAAAAAGAAATGTAGATAATAGTGTATGAAAACAAGAAGAGAAGAATTTGATTTTGTGTGTGATGATATGTAAATATGAAACTTTAACTTACAGGTCCTTTAGTATCAATGCAGTCATACAGAAATAAAGGATTCGATACTTCTGAGGAAGGACTTAGAAGTCCTGCTATTGGACGGAGGCAAATAGAAGGTTAGAGTGTACTTTTTTCAAACAGAGGATATAAAGAGGTATGAGGAACAAGGTGTAAAATTCACTCATACCTTATGGAAAAGGGAGGATCCTCCGACCAGACGAGTGTTGTGTCTGGTGGGAAACTGCCTACGATTGATGTCGGGACGTTGTATTGTATATGCTCGTTGCGCGGTAAACTCTGCTTTTAGAACATATCCAATTTGAATAAAACTTGGATTTCAACTCTTTTAAACTTTTATTTACAGGTTCTTTAGTGCCAAAGCAGCCATATATAAACAAGGTATTAGATAATTCAGATGAAGACCTAAGGAGTCCTGGTTTACCCCGAAGACATTTGGATGGTAAGCAACAACTGTGTATGTTCGATGTTGAGGTTGGCTTCCAGTATAACCGGATGCAGCTGAATACCAGTATTTTACATGGAACGACTGCCTATCTGACCTCTACAGCTCAGTTACTGGGTAATATCAGACTTTTGGCCTACTGAGTAACTGTTACGTTTGTTAAATATCTACAAATGACAGCCTAACAGCTTAACGTGCTTTCCGAGGCATGGAGAGTTCTCGATATGTAATGGAGGTAACCCATGCACGGTCCGACTTCGCTAAGCGTTGCTTTACCTTCGCTCGACCCGTGCATATTCAGCCTCATGTGTTCCCATTGCTGGGACACAGGCGTCGTCTGTTCTGAGAGGGAGCGGGCCGTAATCCACCACGCGGGCCCAGTGCGGGTTGGTAGATGTCACATGTCTTCGAATTTTTGGTTCTAGGACATGTCGGTTTCCACAAGATATTTTCCTTCACCGTTTTGAGAGCAGTGATGATGAAATTATTTACACAAAGGGAAGCACCTGCCTGGGTTCGAACTCATGACCAACAACTCGTAAGTCGGGGTCGTAACCACGGGTCCACCACTGCTCTCAACTCGTGCGGCTGTTATTATAATATTTAGGCGTGTTCCCGGAGCCGGGGGTAATCAAGGTGAAATTAACTAAACTTCACAGTCAGTAAATGCTATATTAAACGTTTATTTTTAAGTCCCTTGGTACAAAGCAGTCATACAGGAATAAGCCGTTCGATAGTTCTGACGAAGAACTTGGTATTCTCCGGCGACAAATAGAAGGTTAGCATATTATACAATGTGTAACTGAATTGATACACATTATAATAATAATAATAATAAACGGACGGACTGCACAACTTCTGGATCAAATGGTTTGGTAGATCGCACGCTCGCTTGGCTGCTCAGTACCAGGTTGCTTTAGAATCTGGTTCGCTACCCCAATTCCTAACAACAGGAGTTACCCACCTGCTCCATAAATCAGGAAGCACTGCGGAACCCAAAAATTATAGGCCGATCGCGTGTTTACCGACGGTCTATAAAGTTCTTACATCCATTTTGAGAGATAAAATTAACAAACATATAGACACCAACTACATCATGTCTCCTTCTCAAAATGGATGCAGGAACGGGTCCCGTGGTACTAAGGAGCTACTCCTCATTGATATGGCCATTAGCCAACAGGTTCGTCGTTCCCGAAAGGATCTGTCGACATGTTGGATAGATTACAAGAAAGCCTATGACTCGGTGCCACATACATGGCTCATGAGGGTGCTGGAGTTGTATAAAGTAGAGGCAACTCTGCGCACCTTCCTGATGTCGTGTATGGGGCAATGGAGGACGGTCCTTCACTATCCAGCATGTCGAAATACCCAAAGGAATAGCGAGCCGATAAGGATCGAGCGAGGCATATTTCAGGGTGATAGTTTGAGTCCGCTTTGGTTCTGCTTAGCCTTGAATCCTCTAAGCACACTCTTGGAGGATTCAGGTCTAGGCTATCGGCTGAGGAGAGGTGGTCAGGTTATATCTCACCTCCTCTACATGGATGACCTAAAACTTTTTGCACCCAACAATTCGCAACTGATGGATCTACTGAAAGTAACTGAAACTTTCAGTAGCGCCATCAGGATGGAATTTGGTGTGGACAAATGTGCGGTCATGCATGTAAAGCGAGGGGAGATTGTGGAATCCGTCGGAACCCAACTCTCGGATTCCATAAACCTTAGAGCCCTCTCCGCATCCGAAACCTATAAGTATTTGGGTATGTCGGAAGCGTTGGGCATCAATGGTACTGACATGAAGCAGTCGTTAAAGGATCGCTTCTTTGGCCGCCTGAAAAAAGTATTTAATAGTCTTTTATCAGGTGGAAACAAGGTGCGCGCCTTTAACGGTTGGGTCATGCCGGTTTTGATGTACTCTTTCGGCATACTCAAATGGACTCAGACCGAACTCGACGCCCTGGATAGGAAGGTCCGTACACTGCTGACTGCAAATCGAATGCATCACCCACGATCATCGGTAATGAGGCTGTATATCCCGCGAAAGTGTGGAGGTCGAGGCTTTTTAAATGCTAAGACCCTCCACAATCGCGAGATATGCAGTCTCAGGGAATATTTCTTAGAAGCCGACGTGGGGATGCATCGAGATGTGGTCACAGTGGACAAGGGCCTCACCCCGCTCTCCTTAGCTAAAGAGAACTGGCGCAAGCCAGTAGTGCTTGACACTAATGATCGCATGGAAGTATGGCAGAGTAAGGAGCTTCACGGACGCTTTTTCCGGGCCCTACATGGGCCCGATGTAGACCAACTAGCGTCCGTAGCCTGGCTGCGTTTCGGTGACCTCTTTGGAGAAACCGAAGGTTTTGTCTGTGCAATTATGGACGAAGTTATGATGACAAACAATTACCGGAGATTTATTGTGAAAGACGGCACGGTTGACATCTGTCGGGCATGCCACCGTCCGGGTGAATCAATCAGACATATTATCTCCGGTTGTTCTCGTCTAGCTAACGAAGAGTACTTGCATAGACACAACCTTGTAGCCAGGATTATCCATCAGCAACTTGCTCTGAAATACAGCCTTGTAGAATCGGAAGTGCCGTACTACAGGTATGTGCCCGACCCAGTTCTCGAAAATGGACATATCACATTGTACTGGGATCGATCCATCATCACTGACAGGACTATTGTTGCCAATAAGCCTGATATAGTGATGGTGGATCGATTAGAGCGGCGCGCAATGATTGTTGACATAACGGTCCCGCATGACGGGAACCTCGTGAAAGCCGAGAAAGATAAACAAATCAAGTATCTAGACTTGGCTCGCGAGGTTGTCGACATGTGGGATGTGGACTCAGCGATCATTGTGCCGATAGTCGTGACAGCCAATGGCTTAATAGCCAAGAGCCTCGACCAACACCTGAGGAGGCTCTCGTTGGGCAGTTGGATCAAGGGCTTGATTCAGAAAGCGGTACTTCTGGACACGGCTCGCATTGTTAGGAGGTTCCTCTCTCTGGAGCCCTGACCGCCGGTAGCTTGGACCCTGTTCCCGATACCGGTGGGCTACTATTTTTTATATTTTTAAATGTTTTTATATTTTTTATATTCTAATATTTAAAAATGTAATTTATATGTAAATAATGAAATAAAGGAGATAATAATAATAATAAATCATCATTGCACTGGGTACTTACGTTTGTAGCCCTATCATCACTCTCCTCGTCTGCTTGACTTGTGTTAGACTGTGGTAGTACTACCACAGGCGCAGGCGATCAAGTACAGTGTCATCCAACATATGATTACGTTGGATGACCCGCACCTGATCCGACAGTCGTTGTGCCGACACGTTGACAGCTGGCTCAAGCACCTGAAAAAGAGAGAGCATCCGAACACGGTACGCGGTCAGATTGTTTCCCCCCTCTGTAGCCCTATAGTATGAGCGCATGACATTTTCGTTGATGGATTGCGTCCATCTCATGCGCTGCACACTTCCGCCGGGAGCTGGGACCCTATCAGAAGCCGGTGGGCCTCGAGGTCCTAAACCGTCCGGCGGCCGGTGTCCTCCACGTCGACGAGCAGGTGGTGGCGTCGTGGGCGGGGAGAAATACTCGTCGCTCGAGCTCGACGCAACTACCGCGACCGGTGTCGTCACAGCGCTCACAGTGGGGCTGGATACCGGCGGCAGCGAGGCGGAGCTGAGCGACGAGTCCGGAGGTGGTGGGCGTGCTCGACGAGTCCGGAGGTGGTGGGCGTGCTCGACGTGCGGCTGATCTTGTCAACATTTCTTCAGTTCCAAGTTTCCTATTTTGTTTGTTTTATCGGAGGTGACATCTGTCATGTCACCTCCGATTCGGCAGTTTTTGTTCAAATTTATTTACATATTGGTTTTATGGTCTCTTTAATTGTTTAAAAGTGGTATTCTGGTTTTCGGTTTGCTTTAAAATTATAAACTATTGCAAAAATGAGTTGAAATTGTATTCTTTGTTGATATTATAGAAAAAAAAATTGGAAACGAGACGTTTCGTTGACACAGCGGTGTTGCCATGCATAAAAAAAAATGCATAACAAAAATAGGGTGCTGGTGGCGGCACTGGATGCGCAGTTGTCAAATTATTTTGATGACTGCGTAGACCTCACCGATACCCATTCGATTCTGTACTGCGCGGCTGTAGCGGCATGTCGTGTAGCTCACGTCAAATTTGCTAATGATTCTAGAGCTACACGACCGAAACCAGCCGTACCAGCTTGGCAGTGCAGAATTGAGCGCCGTATTGGTGGGGCCAGAGCAGTCATCGGCAAACTAATCTGCTTCAGGGAGGGCAATACTCGCCCTAGAGTGATGCGCTTTGTGAGACGCGCGTTCGCAGGGACCAATATCAGCCCTCAGGACTACATGTCCTATGTCACAGAGCGCATCGACTTCCTGAAGCAGTTTGTGTATGCATGGGCGAACCGTATTCGTCGGTATAAGCGGCGAGTGGAGCGATACACTCAGAATCGCACCTTCCAGCGCGATGAAAGGTGGGTTTGTAGGGGTTGTGAGCGACCGGATCAAGGTGTGGCTGACACGTGCCTGCCGGATGATGATGCCATGTGTTCTTTCTGGCGCAATATCTGGTCGGTGCCTGTCAGTCACACCGAAGGTGATTGGGCTCGGGAAGTCGAGCGAGCCTGCGATCCAATACCAGAAATGGGGGCTATTATCATCTGTCCACAAGATGTAACTCGTGCAGTCCGTCCGCTGCCTAACTGGAAGTCTCCAGGGCCGGACGGACTGCACAACTTCTGGATTAAATGGTTCGGTAGGTCGCACGCTCGCTTGGCGGCTCAGTACCAGGTTGCTTTAGAATCTGGTTCGCTACCCCAGTTCCTAACAACAGGAGTTACCCACCTGCTCCATAAATCAGGTAGTACTGCGGAACCCAAAAATTATAGGCCGATCACGTGTTTACCGACGGTCTATAAAGTTCTTACATCCATTTTGAGAGCTAAAATTAACAAACATATAGACACCAACTACATCATGTTTCCTTCTCAAAATGTAATGATGTAATGATGTAGGAACGGGTCCCGTGGTACTAAGGAGCTACTCCTCATTGATATGGCCATTAGCCAACAGGTTCGTCGTTCCCGAAAGGATCTGTCGACATGTTGGATAGATTACAAGAAGGCCTATGACTCGGTGCCACATACATGGCTTGTGAGGGTGCTGGAGTTGTATAAAGTAGATGCAACTCTGCGCACCTTCCTGAAGTCATGTATGGGGCAATGGAGAATGGTCCTTCACTATCCAGGATGTCGAAATATCCAGAGGGATAACGAACCGATAAGGATCGAGCGAGGCATATTTCAGGGTGATAGTTTGAGTCCGCTTTGGTTCTGCTTAGCCTTGAATCCTCTAAGCACACTGTTGGAGGATTCAGGTCTAGTCTATCGGCTGAGGAGAGGTGGTCAGGTTATATCTCACCTCCTCTACATGGATGACCTAAAACTCTTTGCCCCCAACAATTTGCAACTGATGGAGCTACTGAAAGTAACTGAAACTTTCAGTAGCGCCATCAGGATGGAATTTGGTGTGGACAAATGTGCGGTCATGTAAAGCGAGGGGAGATTGTGGAATCCGTCAGAACCCAACTCTCGGATTCCATAAACCTTAGAGCCCTCTCCGCATCCGAAACCTATAAGTATTTGGGTATGTCGGAAGCGTTGGGCATCAATGGTACTGACATGAAGCAGTCGTTAAAGGAACGCTTCTTTGGCCGTCTGAAAAAAGTATTTAATAGTCTTTTATCAGGTGGAAACAAGGTGCGCGCCTTTAACGGTTGGGTCATACCGGTTTGATGTACTCTTTCGGCATACTCAAATGGACTCAGACCGAACTCGACGCCCTGGATAGGAAGGTCCGTACACTGCTGACTGAAAATCGAATGCATCACCCCCGATCATCGGTAATGAGACTGTATATCCCGCGAAAGTGTGGAGGTCGAGGCTTTTTAAATGCTAAGACCCTCCACAATCGCGAGATATGCAGTCTCATGGAATATTTCTTAGAAGCCGACGTGGGGATGCATCGAGATGTGGTCACAGTGGACAAGGGCCTCACCCCGCTCTCCTTAGCTAAAGAGAACTGGCGCAAACCAGTAGTGCTTGACACTAATGATCGCATGGAAGTATGGCAGAGTAAGGAGCTTCACGGACGCTTTTTTCGGGCTCTACATGGGCCCGATGTAGACCAACTAGCGTCCGTAGCCTGGCTGCGTTTCGGTGACCTCTTTGGAGAAACCGAAGGTTTTGTCTGTGCAATTATGGACGAAGTTATCTTAACGAATAACTACCGGAGCCATATTATGAAGGACGGGACGGTTGATGTGTGTCGGGCATGCCATCGTCCGGGTGAGTCCATCAGACATATTATCTCCGGATGTTCTCGTCTAGCTAACGAAGAGTACTTGCATAGACACAACCTTGTAGCCAGGATTATCCATCAGCAACTTGCTCTGAAATACAGCCTTGTAGAATCGGAAGTGCCGTACTACATGTATGTGCCCGACCCAGTTCTCGAAAATGGACTTATCACATTGTACTGGGATCGATCCATCATCACTGACAGGACTATTGTTGCCAATAAGCCTGATATAGTGGTGGTGGATCGATTAGTGCGGCGCGCAATGATTGTTTACATAACGGTCCCGCATGATGGGAACCTCGTGAAAGCCGAGAAAGATAAACAAATCAAGTATCTTGACTTGGCTCGCGAGGTTGACGACATGTGGGATGTGGACTCAGCGATCATTGTGCCGATAGTCGTAACAGCCAATGGCTTAATAGCCAAGAGCCTCGACCAACACCTGAGGAGGCTCTCGTTGGGCAGCTGGATCAAGGGCTTGATTCAGAAAGCGGTACTTCTTGACACGGCTCGCATTGTTAGGAGGTTCCTCTCTCTGGAGCCCTGACCGCCGGTAGCTTGGACCCTGTTCCCGATACCGGTGGGTTACTATTTTTTTTGTTTATTGCAGAAACTTGTACAACTTTTACAGTAAATCTTACATAGGGATCTCCTTTTAAGTAAAAGATATACCTGTGCTAGGAGATCCCGCTCTCTTGGTTATAAAAGTAGTTTGTTCAGAATCGATTTCTGTCAATTTAATAGTAGTATTTTTTTTATTTTAATCACTAAAGCTACGTAAATTACAGTCACAATTCCGCTGTGCAGTCAACACAAACCAAAATGGACGAAGTACGTACTACGCTAGACTATTATAGGTGTGCGACTGTGTGCGTGCGTAGATTTGTAATGTTACCACATTTTTCTCCCACAAGCGGTTTATCATACATACATACATACATAAACTCACGCCTTCTTCCCATGGGGGTACGCAGAAACTATAGAACGCCACCTGCTACGATCCTTACATACTCCTTTTGCCTCGTTTACGTTCATACATCTGGTCATACACGCACGCCGGTTGTGAGTACTACGCACCTGACTTTTCTGAAGAACATCACCAATAAGGTTACTATAATATAGTGACCTTATTGGTGATACGCCTAGGAAAACATATTATGTCTTCCTAGGGCGTTCCCTTCCGGCGTTTCCACTCATATCTGCCTTGTAAATACCTTTTGTTAATCGCCCTTCATTTATCCTCTCAACATGACCAAACCATCTTAGCATACTCTTTTGAATTTTTGTCACTACATCTTCTTTTAAACCGCACCGTTGCCTTATCACATCATTCTTCAGTCTATCATTCATAGTCACACCATACATGCTTCGCAAGGAACGCATTCCCACAGCATTTATTCTACTTTCATGCTTCCTTTGCCACACCCAACACTCACTTCCATACATAAGCGTAGGCACCAACACACCATTGTGAACAGCCAGTCGTGCTTTTTTGGACATCAACTGGTTGGTCATAATTGCATGTGTAGCACCATTCACATTATTTCCCGCATTTACCCTTCTTTCCTCATCTCCATCAATCTTTCCATCCCTTGTAAATAGACTCCCCAAATATACGGTACGGTACGGTATAACTAATTTAATAAATAATACTTATTAGTAAAAATTCACTGTATGTATTATGATTATAACATAATATTCTGATTTGGTTGTCGGTGGAGTGCGTTAATTCCGGGGCATGTTGTATATGCCAGTAAACAAGTTATTTTCGTTTTCATACTTAAGATATTTTCCATTAAATATAAGTCAAGGGAATTATCAACATAAAATTGCATTAAATATAGTCTATTCCAAAAGCATTTGATGAAATCGTAAACAAACCCTGTTCGAGGTGAATTCTTACACAATCACTCATTATAGGACATAGAAATATTCATCTGTTACTGTGTATGCGTGTATGTGTGTGTGTGTTATGTGTGTGTGTGTCTGTGTGTGTGTGTGTCTGTGTGTGTTTGTTGTGTCTGTGTTTAGAGAAGGGTTCAACTTTATATCTCACCACTTTTTCCAACAACAGTTACTTAAATTGTACTTGAAAATTTATAGACGCAAATTGAGGTTATAAAATTAACCTCCATTAATTGTCTTATGAAAAACTTCTTAGTGTGCTTATACACGAGCGACACACGTCAACAGCAGAGGCAACTGCAGCCGTTGACGTGTGTCGATGGCAGCCATCGACACCGGTCGACAACATGCCGCTTGTGTATATGAGCACTTAGAGGAAATTTAAAATAAGAATTTCTGGTTTAAGTATTAAATAATCAAATCAAAGCACTCAATTTGTAACTGGCACTAAAAATTGCCATCCATAGGTACGTTTTCCGATCCATTTGCTTACATTCTCAACATATACTTTTGGTACAAACCATAGTGAAACTTGACAGTGGTGATACTATAAAAAAAAATATGTTTATTTTCAGGTCCCTTAGTACCAAAGAAGTCTTACAGAAATAAGGCATTAGAACATTCAGACGAAGAACTCGGGAATTCAAGACAAAAAGGTTTTAATATAAATCTATTATTTAAATCAGCGGCTGCCTAATTTGTCTAGTAGTCGCATGCGCTACGCTAAGCATGAGGTCCTGGGTTAGATTCCCTTTATACGCCGTTTCAAAGACAGTTGCCAAGACGCAAGTTTCAGCTAGAAATGAAACGACTGCCGGAAAGTGCTCATACCTTTTAGAATTTTTATTTTGTTTCTTTTTTGTTTAATGAAAGTAAAGTTGTAAGGCAAAGCATACATTATTGTTTACTTGAAAAAGGTCCATGAAAGATTCAACAGACTTATAGTATTTTTATCTCACGAAGCGTCTGTACTTGTGGTTACCAAGTGTACAAACACGCTGTGAATGTGTGTGTAAGCGCAGGAGCTTTCGATACCGTCAGAGACACGGGCGAAGTTGAAAGTGTGTGTGTCTGCGTATGCGTGTGTGTATTATGTGCTGACGCTTCTCGTCTTCACGCATACATTCACAGCGTGTTTGTACACTTGATTACCACAAGTAAACCGCGCGTCGCTTCGTGAGATAAAAATACTGTAACTGGCGAAATGTGGCGAAAACCTGACAAATATTCCGTTGTTTTGATTAATTTGTCAAAACAGCGAACAAGCGAGCGAGCGTTTTGTTTGTTTATTTTTTCTGAGTGAAATTATGGAATGTCGTTTTGTAGTGCACTTTTGATTATGAATTATAATAATATTATTTTCTTTTATACCTAAAACTGTTACAAAACCAAATTCAGTTTCAGTGTTATTATTGCAATTCAAAATCAATATTTTACTGCCCTACAGAGCGATATTTCATAATTTCATTCATATTGACAAATTAATCGAAACATCAAAATATTTGACAGCTTTTTGCGATGGCGACGTTGCCAACTTTCAGAATGCACTTTCTTAAACTTAAATGAAAAAATGAGGGTGTGGGTAATATACACTTCTGCCTACCTCCTTGTTAATACACTTTTCTTTGCAGGTCCCTTAGTACGGAAGCAGTCATACAGAAATAAAGCATCAGATAATTCAGAAGAAAAACTTAGGACTCCCGATTTTGTTCGAAAACAATTAGAAGGTAATTAATTATTTATCAAAAAATATATTTTTCTTTAATAGGTTAACATATCGCAAGTAAAAAGACTTAGCACCCAGCCGAAAGTCACATGGTTCCCGCCGGCTTACGTCGGGTTCCCGTCGGCTTACGTCGGGTTCCCGTCGGCTTGCGTCGGGTTTCCGCCGGATAAGTCGGGTTCCCGCCAGCTTACGTCAGGTTCCCCCCATTGCAATTTAATATTTTTGAACGAGACTAGGTATACCTGGGAACCAACTGGTTATGGAGATAATTCCAACTGGTTTAGGTCAAACTTAAATTTTTAGGGTTCCGTAGCCAGAGGGTGCCAACAGGACCCTATTTAGAAATAGGGTTCGGCTCCGCTGTCCGTCCGTCTGTCACAAGGCTGTATCTTTTGAACCGTAATAGGTAGTCACTTGAAAATTTCACAGAGTGTGAAATACTATGACCGCTATAACAAAAATTATAAAAAATTGAAAATTAAAGGGTCCCCACGCAAGAAAAGTTATTTTTTTATGTTCCCCACAAAGGGATCCCCACACAAGAAAAGTTTACTGTTTTACTGTTTGTGGCGCGTGTGTTGGATCATTCGGTTCCCTACAAAATGGTTGAGCTGAATGGTGCTGATCCACGCGTCATGTTCGTGAACGTGCGCCGTCAGTTGAGACTGGTCATCTCTTAACTGCCACGGCTTATTTATATTATTCTTATATTTTGATTTCTTTTTTAATATTTATACATATTTTTTTTATTTTTTTTACTTTATTCTCACATAAAGAAGCAACAAGAATAATGTACCAAGGATTTTGTAATATATATTGATTTAAAAAGAGTGTCCTTTGAGTTTCTTGCCCGTTCTTCTCCATAGAGATCTACGTTTTGGAATGGGCAACTAGCTTCAGCTTTCTGACTAACTGACCGACTCTTTGACAATTCAAAAGTGCCTGTAAATGGTTTAATTGAAATAAATGGTTGGAGTTAGAGTTTGAGTTTTTTTAATATGTAATGTTAAATATTGTACTGTAGTAGGTACAACCCTTCGTTTGCGAGTTCGACTCGCCTCTGGCCGCTTTACTTTCCTTTTGTACCATTTCGACATTGGTTACAGTTAGGGTTGTGAGTTTGTGACCATAATTTCACCCAAATCCGTACACCATCTTTAAAAACTATCGCATTTCTAGTTTTAGTTGAGATAGTAACATATGGGACATTAATTTATGTTTTTTTTTTTCAGCTAAGCTAGCACAATTGCCACCAAAAGGAGGCCCTGTTACGCAACCTTTTAGGTTTCCAAGTAAGTGCGGCAATTTAACAATTTATTAAAAAAAAAAAAAAAAAAAAAAACACTATGAGAACACTTAAAAATCGAATGGTGGCTCGTTGTGAATCCGCGACAATTTACTTTAAAAACAAATTAGTTCGCCCCTGAATTGTGTACGCTCACTTGAGTGAGGTTCCAAGTGACCTTAACATAATAAGCACTAACTATTGGTAATAAAATTATGATATTACTTAGTTACTATACAATTACAGGATGAAATTTTAACCAGTGCGCAAACTGTGGCCATGAATTCAGCATATTTATGATTCTAGATCACTTAGCATAGAAAATTTTCGTTGGTATCAAATTAAATTTGTTTATTAATTAAATAGAATTTGTAGTATAAATTGGACAGCAAAGCGATTTTTTTATTTTTATTATTTTAGATGGGTTTGCTCTTGACTCTAGTCTAGGTATTCGCACCTTAGCCTGTATTATTTGTTTTTTTTTTTGTATTCTACTCTCGGTGACCAGTACGATTTCCGAACAATTATTTTTTAGTGCATGTCTCCATGGTAAATGCATGGGATTAGTATGTAAAGGAAAATGTTTGTATGCGATTGTTACTTGAGGTTCCAATGTTCTAAATTCAAATCACATTAATGACAAGCGAAGATCATAATGAAATTCAGTACAATATTAATTCCCAGCTAGACCCCAGGGCTTTAATGACTTACTTTAGTTTAGGCTTGCATGACATTTAATTTGATATTGTCATGCAGGTGGTGTGAAAACATCGCATTTACACTAACTGCCTTATTCATAAAGAATCGTTAATCTACGTCTTAAACATTACTTAACTAATTACCTAATTAAACCTTAAATATTAATTAAATATTTCTTATTCATAAACAATACTTAAGCATTGCTTAACTAACCACTACTTAACTTTTTTTAAACTGGCAACTAGGTAGCTTTTCGGTATAAAGCTGTGAAATCGGTCTATGCTGCTCGTGCCAAACACCCAAATTAATAAACAAAACTGTCAGTCAGCAGCTTGCGGAAAAAGTTTCGTTCGTGTTATTTTCATTGGAAAACCTGTACTTTGATCGAACCTCCACATCATCGTACTCTACCATAGCATCCAACTTAATTCATTTAAATCTTGTACATCTTGCTCAAACAGACTTAAATCGTCATCGAAGTCAAAATATTCAATTATTACCGTACGTAAGACAAAGATTCACTAGAAAAGTTTTATCAATTCACAGCAACAAGTTAGAATAGAAATGACAGTCTCAATCAGCTGCACAGACTACATAGAGATACTACTTAAATCAGCTGTTAGAAGCAAGGATTTCGTCCGCCATTTTGTTGTTTAAATCGCTAAACAAGGTCCGAAGGCTGTTTAGTTTGACAGCTACTTAAATAACTGTTCAAACAGTTAGTTAACTCTTAACAGCGTTTATGAATGCAAAATCTATTTAACCACTGCTTAAAGTACTGCTTAAAAGTTAAACAACGTTTATGAATAAGCCTGTTAGTTTCTATAAGTTTTCATATGTTATTATTTCACTTTGTCCCACCAAAATGGAATGTACCTACACAATGTTTTTTTTTAACTATAACTGTTCTTATCGCCGTAATATTTTATTAAATCTATCAGTGCCAGCCCTAGTGGGAAAAAGTGAACTGAGTTTATACGAGTGTAATTTGCCTCACCAGAATCAACGCAAAATTGTTGACATATTGGTGGGGCAAAGTGAAATAATCCTCATTTTTGACACAAACATTTATATTAAGTATAATGATTTTTGGACAATGCATGTTTTTATATCTAAAATACATTGTTATTATTGCAGAACCTCTACCACGTTCACCACCATCGCCCCCACCGCAGATGGCCCCAGCATTTTACCCCGCGCTTAGAAAAGGTACCTATACTGCGTTCACGACTTAGTTTCCATTGCCTAGCCTATAATATCAAATCTGCCGACTATTATTTAAAATCTGTAAAAAAAAAACAAATCTGCCTATAATGTCAAATCTGCCAATAATATAAAATCTGCCAATAATATCAAATCTGCCTATAGTATAAAATCCTCAAAGTCTTCAAACCGGTAGAGTTGATCATAAGTAAACTTTTGTTTTGTTTTGATTTGAGGAGGTATTCAATTCGGATGTTTTTTTTTAATGTTTGTTACCCCAGAACCCCGTTATTTATAAGCCGTTTTCCCGTTAATGTTATTTACTTAGCAAGTGAATACGAAATTGTGTGGGGTGGATACAACAATTCAAAAGTGAAAAATAAAACTTTATTAAGTACAAAAAAAAAACCGACTTCCAAAAAAACACTACAAAGTGAAGTCGGTGTCTTTGGTTTCGTATTTTCTCTTTTTGCCACCAACTTCCGAAAGTAAAGTTATTTTTCACTTTGTATTGTTTTGTTTATTTTTTGGAAGTCGGTTGTTTTTTTGTAATTAAGTTTGTCGATTTGTCATAGAGACAATTGAAAATTGCCTCTCTTTTCGTGACTAACACGTTTTGTTTTGACGTAACAAACAATAAAGTACTTGGTTCTGAATTCAAATTATTATACACGATAAATCTAATAATTGATGGACATGGAAATTAGCATTCGTTTGTATGCGGAAATGCGATGATTCCTGAGGGATATTAAGAATATAGTTGTACTGTACATTGTTATTTTTGCAGAATCTCTACCACGTTCACCACCATCGCCCCCACCGCAAATGGCCCCAGCATTTTACCCCGCACTTAGAAAAGGTACCTATACTGCATTCACGATTTAGTTTCTAAACAAGTAAGAAAATAGGCTTTTGGAAAAAAAAACCTGTAAAACCCAACAACATGTTTTGGTTTGCGTTAATTTTTTTAGTCATTGTGAAATCAACTTAATTTACAGTTGTAGAAAGTTGATATTCGCTTAAGTGGAAATAACATAAATTGGACACATGGACTTGAATTGATTTTACTTGTTTAGTATCTGTTATAAGTAATAAAAAAAAACTAGTAGTATATAAAACTATTAGTTGACAGAAATGACAACAGCCAATGAAATTACTTGCCAAAAGTTTTATTTTTTGGGGTATTAAGGATTACCTCTTCGATTTAGCTTACTGATATTTCTGTACATATACATCACGCCTGTATTTCCCGCAGGATTAGGCAGAGGTATACCTAAAGTACACCCACATTTTGCCAGTTATGTTTAAGTCAAATGTAATAGGGAGCGAGCCTATTGCCATCAGCCAGGCACAAATCCAGACTCTGGACTGCTACTGAGAAAATCCAGATGGAAAAACCCAATAACACTTTGCCCGACCCGGGAATCGAACCCAGGACTAGCAGTAGCTGGGCACGCCACAATTGCGGCGGTAATTTTGCGGCGTCCTCACCTTCCGCCTGACGCAGGTCCTCACCGGACATGGCTGTTTCGGGAGGTTCCTGTTTCGGTTAAGGCGGGAGGAAACGCCCGGGTGTTGGCATTGTGTGGATCGACCGGCGGACACTGTGGAGCATACGGTGGAGGTCTGCCCGACTTGGGCGGAACACCGCCGTGTCCTCGTGGCGGCGATCGGCGGCGGCGATCTCTCACGTCCGGCCCTAGTTCAGGCCATAGTACGGAGCGAGAGGGCATGGGAAGCAGTCACCTCCTTCTGCGAAGCACTAATGCTCGCAAAGGAGGAGGCGGAGCGCGTGAGGGAGAGGCAATTATTGCGCCCTCACGCCCCTAGTCGCCGCAGGAGGAGACACCTTGGGCGTCGGGAGTCGATAGCCGACTCCCGGCCACCGTAGTCGCGGGCCTGCGGACGGCGAGCAATGGGCAGCTCGCCGTCCGGTAAGGACCAGGCCCGGGTCGACGGCGCGTTGTGTTCCACGCGCGCCTCAAAGAGATGTCAGCATACTTGACGGAGTCCGATAGGGCCGATGCCTGCCAGGGTCGTGGATTGTTCGAAAGAGTTACCGTGGCCCTGGCGCATAGGCAACTGAAGGAACACGGGCGGGTTTTAGTCAGTAAGAGTCTGACACGCCCTTCCGCTCCGCCCAGAGCGGGAGAGGTCATTTGATGATTACCCACCCAAAAAAAAAAAAGGACTAGCAGTCACGATCACGAGACCGACGAAGCAAAAAAAAAACAAAATAAGACCATCATCTAAATTGTATTACCACGTTAGCACGGACGTAGGGATCAATTAGTTCAACCAGGTTTCAGGCTGGCTAAAGTAGACTCATCTTTCATGGGGTACTGTTTAAAATGTTACAATAAAATACCTCCCCATATTCTTCAACTGAATGAAACTAAATTCAAATCTTGTATAAAACGCACACTATGCAGCCAAGCATATTATAAGTTGGGGGGATTACATCGCTGATAAAAATGCTTGGCTCAACGCTGGTCCTGCTCCACAAGGGCGCATAAAATAATTGATTAGCATTTGAAACTACTGTTGGAGCTGCTGAAGATTTTAAAAACTTATCTTTGCATTGTATAAATTCAATGTTTTAGTATTGTATAATTGCATAGCACATGTGTGAGTACTATGTACCTACTATAAAGCTACCATTTAATAGGTTTTTCTTTCATTGACTTGAATGTGCCCTGGCGGCTGAGAGTATGTCATGCTCACTCTAATGTCTCGCTGGTGGTGGCGTGTGTGTTGGATCATTAAGTTCCCTTCAAAATGGTTGAGCTGAATGGTGCTGATCCATGCGTCATGTTCGTGAACGGGCGCCGTCAGTGGGGACTGGCCATTTCTTAGCTGCCATGGCTTATTTTAATTTAATTTAATATTTGAATTGCTTTTGTCTTTTTATTACGGACGCTTTTAACGTTCTGCATCGTTCTCACATGCATAATTTCAACATGAACGATGTAATCAATATTTTGTAACCATTTTTTAATTTAAAAGAGTGTCCATGGAGTTTCTTGCCCGTTCTTCTCCATAGGTACCTACTACGCTTTGGAATGGGTAACTAGCTTCATCTTTCTGACTGACCGACCCCTTGACAATTCAAAAGTGCCTGTAATTGGTTTATTTGAAATAAATGCTTTGAGTTTGAGTTTGAGTTTGTAAAAATATCGCGGCGGGATTTAATCGCGCATTTGATTTTCAACTCTCGGTGTTGAACCGAGCATTGAGAATCATTTGTTTGTTTTGTTTTGCTTGATTCTGAGTTGGCACACTGATTTTTATAATGCCCAATTTGTTTGCATTTGTAACATTTTATATCTTTAACAGGGTTTGACGTTTCTTGTTCATGCAATTGTCTATGGCCGCTTTTAGGGTTGCCATATTTCACACAGTGCTTTCCTTTACCTAGCTATAAATGATCTTTCCGAGCTGGAAACTGAACTAACCTCTGCACATATGTCTATCAATTTTGTTTTAATGATGTCGGGACTTATCTCGTTTCCCGAGTTTTCAATGACCATTATCATAGACGCGTACCTTTTGGGCTATCCTGCTACATTAATGCACCAATCCATTAGTCTGTTAACTTGAAACCTGTTTCAAGACGAACATTGATGAGATTTATGAGCAAACTTATTTTTCTCGTGTAGCCAGAATCATCAAACATGGTTTTCAATTTGCCCCATAAATCATAAGTAGTCGCGGCCGCTTGCTTGATGTGAGCATTAACGATGGATCGATTGTTTATACGAGCTTCGCCTTCGCTTTGGCGTCTTCTGTTTTCTCTGCCGCACTTGCCGTTGCTGGTAACTTTTCTTCAATGGCTGACGCCTTCCAACACCAACACATTTTGGGCCACAAAATACCAATCCCCATAATGCTCACGGCCGCGCAATTTAGGAACGTTAGCTGTATAATTCGCCGTAATTTTTAGCATATAACCGCACAGTACTTAACGCTTCGTCTATTAAAAATTAATTAATAAAGTACGTCTGGGCACAACACGTTTTATAGTTTTACAATACTGACGTTTATTGTCACTTTTAATACCTACAATGATACATAGATGGCGCTAGCAGTTACATGTTTTTGTTACTAGCATTGGTAACTTATTTATTATTTTTTTGATTGGGAAATCGTCAAATAACTTCTCCCGCTCTGGGCGATACCTGCCTAATCCACTTAGACACTCCTATAAAACAATGATAATTAATACTTACTATTTTTCCGTCAGTTGATTTGCGTCAATAAATAATAGGCATCAACGCATAATGTATTATTATGTAAGGAAAATTATTTTATATTTACAGAACCAAGTCCGCCCTTGCATCCAAAGAAGGTGCAAGTATTTCCACCGCCTGCCTCTGGTCGGAATACAGGTTTGTTACATTACCCTTATTGCATAACATGCTGACAAATCCATACTAATAATAATATTATGAATTCGAAAGTAACTCTGTCTGTATATTACCTTTTCACGCCTAAACCACTGAACGGATTTCGATAAAATTTGGCATGGAGATAGATGATATCCTGGAGAAGGACATATAGGCTACTGGACACTGTAGTTGGCCAGGTATAGTTGACATTAGGCACTATGAATCTCAGAGACCTGTATTAATTATGACTAAATACCCATCCCTTTTTTATATTACATTATTAAGCTTCACATGCCATACTAAGGTTAAATAGAATATAAGAGTAAATAATGTAACATGTGAAACCACGGATTGTACTTAATCTATTTAAATGTGAATAAATGAATATGAATACTTTTGTCCCGGTAGCACGTTCCCGTGGGATAATATCTGACATCCATGCGAACTTTTTTTTTTAATAAACGATTGTAAATTTCAGCGCAGGGGGTTCAGAATCTTATACTGAATGCATAGTAACAGGTTGCACGTCGATATCCCTGCCAGTATACCACCGTGTGTAGCCATTCACTGTTTCACATTCATACTTAAATTTCCTCCCGGTATTTTCCTCATTCCTCCACATCACATACCATGTATATTATTAAATTGTATAAAAAAATAATTGTCATTGAAAGTGTGTTACGTTATCACGCTTGTCCCATTTTACATAAGCTAAAAAGAAAGAAAAAAAACACGGTTTTAAACAACCGACCTTTTGGTATTATAGTAACAAAATATATTATTTTTACAGACCCACGATTGTCCGATGTTGATTGGCAATATGAGATGTTGCAGCCAGAGAGTAAATACCTCGATGATTTTTCTAATACACCTTATGGTAATATGTAGGTAATTTATTAATTGATTAGGTATATTACTACTTATCTGTTTGTGGGGCTCGCGGCAAATACTAACAGCCGCTTGGGTCTACATATCGAGACCCGTCCGTGCCTCGAAAAGCATGTTAACCCGTTGGTAAGACTGTCATTCGTAGATCATTGACAGTCAATACGGGTAGTCAGAAGCCCAAAAGTCTGACATACAGTCTTATCAAGGGTATTGTGTTACCCAGTAACTGGGTTGTAGAAGTCAGATATGCAGTCATGTAAAATACTGGTATTCAGCTGCATCCAGTTAGAGTGGAAGCTGACCTCAACATAGTTGGCTGTTCCCAACTATGTTGAGGTCGGCTTACGGCTGGGCAGATTTCTTGATTCACTTCTTATCTGTTTATTTCTTCCGCCAAGCATCTGCACCTGTGATGCTTCTAGGACCTATTATTTTTTAACTGAATATTTTAGTGTGGTCTTTCAGTAAATCCTTTGTCTGAATTTCAGACACTGGCTGAATACCAGTATTCTTTTTATATGTTGGACTGACATCTGGCCTTCTCAACCCAAATGTGTAAATAATTGGAAAAAATTAAATATTTATATGTTATTATTTAAAATATATATGTAGAAAAGTATGTACTTAACTACTTACAATGAATATTGGGTGAACGTGTTAAAAAAAACTGTCGTATCTTGGTCAGACAGTAGTTGAGCTGGTTTATTCTGTAAAAAATTCACCGTAAAATTGTAGGTGTAGTGAGCTTGGAGTGAAGTTTAGTGTCATGCCGTCCGACGCTAGGGATTGGCACCATTGACAGTTCACGTTAAACTCACTTCACCTAAGTTATCACGGTGAGATCGGTTTAATTTTGAGATTTTTCCACCTCGCTGTCTTTGAAGGCCGATTTTAGCCAAAGTAACTACATTAAGTATTACTTTTTTTAATGATTACTAAAGCTGAGAGTCTGGTGCATTCATGAGGCCTACTTAGGAACCATGAAGTCACCTGTTTAGAATTTTAATTAAAGTTGAAATTTTCAGTCCTAATTCACCGAACGTATTTTTTTTACTTTAGACCAACATTTTCATAACTTTCATCACAGTTACGAAGCTGATTATTTTATGCATAAAATTGCTACATAGGAAAATTCAATTGCAAAATAAGAAACTCAACAACACTTTAATTTTTTATGTTAATCAGGTCGATATTTCTCAAAAATTGGGCACTTATCTCTTTGACGGCGATGCGGGCGAATTTTTTGATGCTCTATGAGCTCTTTCCTTTTTTTATTATATACTTGTACATTATATAATTATATATTTTAGTGTTAGCTTGTATATTGTAATCAAATTAGATTGATTAAATAAAAAGTGCTTTTTATACTGTTAATCAATATAATTTAACGTTTGAACTGGAATCGATTCGATTCGTTATCGAAAATTTATTTCTTGTTGTATGGCCCGGTAGTAAAATTGCTATTAGGAGCATGCTAAAAAGAAAACATTTTTGACCACGATCTCTCAGATATAATTAATAGTAATCAAAAACGAATATTATGTAGTAATAATTGTACAGTAGATAGCTTTAAAAGAGACTGTTATACAGGTA
Source organism: Griposia aprilina (assembly GCA_916610205.1). Classification (NCBI taxonomy): domain Eukaryota; kingdom Metazoa; phylum Arthropoda; class Insecta; order Lepidoptera; family Noctuidae; genus Griposia; species Griposia aprilina. The sequence goes on along the minus strand of OU744310.1, from coordinate 9,705,328 downwards.
CAGCCCGATTAAAACTTTATGGCGTCTCGGAACTGCGCTACTCGCTGCGCAGTACCCCACCCCTCAACCCCGCTGACACGTGAATTTGTTACTGCGCGGCGTCTCGCCTCATGTTCCCAGCCGCCATAAAGTTTAAATCGGGCTGTATGAGTGACAGAAGTGACGCTCTACAAAGCCGAAATTTTTCTTAAACTTTTCCATTTCTACGAGCAGAATCTGTAATATTTAAATGTTTATTACTTGGGTAAGTTTTGTAAATAAATTATATAAAAAATTGTACTTCCTTTGTGTTTCTGGATTCAATTGCATCATTCCATTCATCAAACGAGAAGTTAGTGGCGGGGTTTACTGACTACATGTAATAGAAAAGAAAAAAATGTGTTTTATTGACATTAAAAAGGTGTAACATTTTCAATTGAAGCCCGGACTCCTGTGCTAGGGGGTACCTGTGTTACAGGAGTCAGTGTCTTCACCCGTTTTTGGAACATTAACAATTTATGCAATAAAATTAGAATGACGTAAAACGAAGGGAATTTAGTGCTTGCATGGTCTTGAGTGGAGTGTGTGTGTGTGTGTGTGTGTTTATTTGTTGTGTTTTGTGTGTATGTGTATGTGTGTGTGTGGGTGTGAGTGGTTGTGCTTGGTGACTGGACCTGGGCAACATCTGAGAGGTTGCTAGTTATTTTTTTTTTTTGCTTTTTAAGGCCGTATGAGGACCATGCAGGTTAATGTCGGAGATTGTCTTCTAAGCAAAGAACCATACAGATTTGAGTGGACCTGCCCAATAGTTGCCTACATTACTAATTAATTACCACGCGTATTGTTCTTTACGTAAGTTTGCCGTCTGTGCATAGTCCAGTGTATGAATCCATGAGTTTAGTTTCATATTAGTTTTAGTTTTTGATGTGTAAACATCTTAGCGCTCAGTCTACGGTAGGAGCTAGTTGGGGCTTCAAGCGTCAGATGCGTTAGCGTAAGCCTTCGAGCGTCATATGACGTCAGCGTAAGACCCGTGTCTATGTGAGCGCGTGAACCAAACTGATGCGAGGTCACATGTTTACACATCAATTTTCGTGAGTGCCAAACCAACTCACACCGATATTTTTTTGTTAGTGGGTTGATATTGAGAATTATTTTTAATTTATTATAAATACAAGAAGACGGATAGGCGTTGCCGTCGAGCGGATGTGGTCTTACATTAAATTTGATTGCGCGACATACATTAGTGATAGTTCTTTTATGTTTGGTTGCGTGATTTACCGGTGTGATTTCATGCGGTTTCATTATGAGATTGAGAAGGTATAGTTGTCTCAATTTTCATACAGAGTTTTTGTAGGGAACCGGTACCGTTTGAAGATCATGACTTTAAACAGTGATCTTTGGGCTCCTCGACAATGGAGTAGTCCTTCAAAATGATTCAGATCATGATTGATAGTGTGTTATGCAATTATGGTGCTGGTATATGGGATGTGTTTAACTTAGCTTGGGCGTTATTGCGATTGAAGTTACGGACTTTCTGCAGATTTTTTTCTATTGAGGCAAAATCGACAAGATGGTCCTCCATCTTTTTTATTTATGCGGAAAATATCCTTCATATCGTGTTGTTCGAGAGAGATATCCAGAACTTTAGCTGTTTCTGATAATAAGCGATGCAGATCCTCTTTATTTTCTGCTTCCTTTTTTGGGATATTTCTCATCTCTATTTTTGTGAGATATAATATACGCTCCCGATTCTTAACTTTAACTTCGAGCTGATAAATGTAGGCATTATCGATTATTCGCTCACTTTCGACATCATTTATTTTTATTATTATGTCATCGAATTGTTTAGTGACGAAGTCTAGGGATTTTTTAAATTCTGAGTTTTGTGCTTTAATTTCCCTCATTGATTCCTGTAATGATTTAAATTTACTTTTCAACACATTTGCTCAAAAAATGCATTTACGAAGCATGTATACATTTTTCGAAAGTTAAAAATTGCGCACCATACAACGGAATGTGCGGTAAAATAGGTACTCTCACCTAAGTACCTGTTTTACCGCATACTCCGTTATATAGCGCCATGCGAATTCTTTACGGTGTTATTTTATTACTCAAAAAAACTTTTTTACAAAAAAACAACCGACTTCCAAAAAAAACACTAAAAGACGTGAAAAATAACTTTAATTTCGGAAGTCGGTGCCTTTGGTTTTTAACCGACTTCACAAAAAGGAGGAGGTTCTCAATTCGTCTGTATGTTTTTTTATTTTTTTTATTTTTTTATTTGTGTTAGCTCATAACTTTTTTCTGGGTGAACCGATTTGGATGATTCCTTTTTTGTTTGATAGCTGGTGCTTCACATGTGGTCCCATTTCAATTTTATCAAGATCTGACCAGTAGTTTTTGAGTTATCCGTAATACTGCATATTTTTTCCACTTAGTTTATATTGATGATGTGTTGATAATTTCCTATCACTGTTATTTACATACCAATTAGTGGAATACGAATTTGTGTGGGGTAGGTACCGCAACTAAAAAGTTAAAAATAAAAACTTTTTTACAAAAAAACAACCGACTTCCAAAAAAAACACTAATAGACGTGAAAAATAACTTTTATTTCGGAAGTCGGTGGCCAAAAACGAAAATACAAAACCAAAGGCACCGACTTCTGAAATAAAAGTTATTTTTCACGTCTATTAGTGTTTTTTTTGGAAGTCGGTTGTTTTTTTGTAAAAAAGGTTTTATTTTTCACTTTTTAGTTGCGGTACCTACCCCACACAAATTCGTATACCACTACTTGGTGTGTAAATAACAGCGACAGGAAATTATTAACACATCATCCATATAAACTAAGTGGAAAAAATCTGCAGTATTAAGGATAACTCAAAAACTACTGGTCAGACCTTGATCAAATTTAAATGGGACCACATGTGAAGCACCACCTATCAAATAAAAAAAGAATCATCCAAATCGGTTCACCCAGAAAAAAGTTATGAGCTAACACACACACAAAAAAAAAAACATACAGACGAATTGAGAACCTCCTCCTGTTTGTGAAGTCGGTTAAAAAAATAGAAAACAATTCCACCAAGGACTTTCACATTACGAGAATAAATAAACTGAATAATCGAACCTCCTTGGCAGCGATTTTGCTCAATACGTTTGTCTGATTTTAATACTAAAGAGAAAATGAAACGAAACGTGTAGTTCTAATTTTCACCACGCGCACGTGAGGCCATTTGCAAATTCTAGCCATTGTCATATTAGAAACTTCAAAGATAGTTGCGACTTTCCGACTGATATTTACAAACAAAATAATAATATGAGTTCAAGCGAAGTATCCGATATTAATATTGTACTTTTTTTCTCGCAAATAAGTTGAAAAGCGTTGTTTACGTGACACACGTGCGGAAATTGGTATTTACAAACTCGTGACTATGGTAAGCCCTCGACTTGTCAACTCGTTTGTAAAGATCAACTTACCGGACTAGTATCATAAATAATTATTCCGATTAACCGGTAGCCGATTGTAATAAGTCCCATATCTCTTGCATAAAAGCGACCATTTCTTCTACTTGTATTCGTTCATTGCGTGACGTGACATTTACATCAATGCTGTTTAGGTTTGGGGCAGATTTAGTTAGTGAGATAGTTGGGTTTCTCACATGAAGAGTCTCCAGAGTCGCTAGCTACGGACGTGACTGGCGACTCCTGTAGCGTACGCGTCATATTGTCAATGTTTATGTAAACTCATAGTACCTTGTATCGATGGCCGGCGTGTGCGCGTAGCTCTCTTGAAGCAATGCAGTTTGCAGTGGTAGCAAGTTGTGAATCCGCGATGAATTACTTTAAAAACAAATGAGAACGCTTTCGAAATGTATGCGGTCCCTTGAGTGAGGTTCCAAATGAACTTTACAGAATATCGCTAAAATAGGCTCGCTGGAGGTACCTTAGTATCGTTCCGTCATGGAGGCAATCGTGGATCCTTGCCTTGAGAGTAGAGAACACAACGTAAAACAAGTTTTCAATCTTTTTATTTTATCATACATCTTAATAACAATACAATTTTGAGCTATTCACAGAAAAATAAAGTCATGTCTACACAGGGTCAAAGTAAATTAGCTAGCGAAACTCCACAGACGTGATGGGTATCGATATTTAAAAATGATAGAACATATTTTTTCAACTCATAATTAAAGTAACAATACTACCAGCAGTCGTTGACCTCTAAAAAAACATCAAATCTTTTCTATTTTTATTTTATCTTGTTTAGATATCGATTCCCATCACGTCTGCGGAGTTTCGCTAGCTAATTTAATTTGATCCCTGTATAAATTTTACTTCACGACTACTTTCAAAATATTATATTATATTATTACCTACTCTATGTTACAAATAAAATTATTTACATAAAATTCTTTATTTTCTTAATTAATACTGAATGATGATGTCAAAATAAAATCTTATTTGGTATCTAAATTATTATGATACAGATAATTTTTAAATGCTTCAATGAAGACTTCGTAACACTTGAGAATTTACAAAAGAGATTTCTAAAGCTTTGCTTTCTTAAGTGAGTGGTGAACGGTCACACATTATCGACTGTCCAAATCCAGAACGTTTTTTGACACCTTAATGTCAAATGGTACTCGTGAAAATGATAGACTTTCATGACGGCCACCGCTCTTCCAGGAAACTGTAGCTCTAGTGACAGTAAAAAATAATCCCCCTACCTCCCTACTCCATTAAAACTAATAAATCGATGGTATGTTTTTTATTCCAAAATCCGTAAGGTCGCATTTTGACATGCGACAAAATGTCTCCGAGTTTTGAGATGTCCTGTCAGAAAAGCAATTCGTAAATATACTCTGCAACTTACAGTTCCATTGTCATTTTTTTTTATATTAAAATTTTTGTTTTGCACTTTGGAAGTCTGAAAGTGGCACCGGTGACGGAAAAGTTGTGTGTAAATCGATTTTCATGGTATGTGATGCGGAGGAATGAGGAAAATGTCATGAGGAAAGTTTCGAGTATGAATGTGGATGGCTATAAGAGTAGGGGAAAACCACAAAAACGATGGATGGACTGTGTGAAAGATGATATGGTTAAAAAGGGGGTTGACTACCGAGATGTCAACTAATAGAGAAGTATAAAAAGGCATGTTGCGTCGAGCCCATATAACGGATAACTGTATGAGATTGATGATGCTTTTGCTATAGAATAAGTTAAGTTTCAAAATTGAGTCTTCTATTATGAAACATGCTAGGAGTTTATATCAGACATTTCTCCGAGATTTTTTGCCGTAAGTCGACATGCGACATTAGTGTATGTGTGTTCGCAAACTGTGCGTAACTTTCGTGAGTGAAGAAAACTGTCATATCATAATCATTACACTGCTAAAGGCGAATTTCAACAAACTTTTATACCTAGAGTAAATGTTGAATTTATGACAGTTTGTCTATACTAGAACTGTCAGACGTCAATTTTATACCACGGAATAAAAAAATATTTGAATTAGGTAAAATCCGCCCTAAGAGGATCTTTAGGCGTTCGAAGGGCGTTGACAGGGGGGCGCTGTTGGTAAACATTTGTGTAATTGTTATGCGATATTTATTTAAAAACAAGATTGCGGTGGTAGTTCCAATGTTGGCCACGCGCCAAAAACCTTTTATCGCTATATTATGTCAGTACTAAGTTATCTCCACCTTTACTTACTGTGACAGAAAACATACAAAGAAACATGGACTGGACCATGGTCTAAAAAAACAAGGTCTGGCATTCCGGGAGTGACACATGCTTACGTCACTATGCAGTTGCCACTTTATTGCAACATAACACGAATTATGGAAACATTTTCAGTCACCATTCTGTTAAAAAATATATATAAACCATTTAAATTGTAGTTTCATTTTTCTAATCAAACGAACTAATTCAATTTAAACAATACCAACGTAATTGTTAGATAAAACCTCTTTGTTTTATCGGATTCGCACAGGTAATAAAGGCGATAGAGGAGTTATTGTTACACACTACTGGTAACACAGCGGTGATGATGTAGGCTTGTGTCACCCCTGTGACCGGAATGCTATACCTGGCGAAGTATATTATTATACCATGGACTGGCCTTGTAAACTGTATTCTGAATCGCCAACACACATTCGCGCAGCAGGCTAGTATTTATCCTACAAGCCTACGTTGAATATTCAAATAATCATATCTTCCCTAAAATAAGGTAAATTATACATTGTATATGTTTTCGTCATAACTGTTCAAAGGTTTCAGAGGCTCGTACGTCCATTCTTCATCTGAAGATGCTTGATGTTCATTGTAATATATATCTGAAACAGAAAACAGTTTTTCAATTATTTATTCCTTCTTGGTTTAGTGGGCATAAGTGTGACTGTTGAGCTTGTGAGATCCTTTTTTTTTTTGATGGGAAATCATTAAATGACCTCTCCCGCTCTGGGCGGAGCGGAAGGGTGTATCAGACTCTTACTGACTAAAACCCACCCGTGTTCCTTCAGTTGCCTGGGCCACGGTAACTCTTTCGAAAAATCCGCGACCCCGGCAGGCATCGGCCCTATCGGACCCCGTCAATTATGTTGACATCTCTTTGAGGCGCGCATGGAACACAACGCGCCGTCGACCCGGGCCTGGTCCTTACCGGACGGCGAGCTGCCCATTGCTCGCCGTCCGCAAGCCCGCGCCTACGGTGGCCGGGACTCGGCTAAGCTTGTGAGATCCTGTTTCGGACAAAGTGTTATCGTGTTTCTCCATAAAATAAATCCACAGCAGCAGCCCGGGGTCTGGATTTCTACCCAGCTAATGGAAATAGGCTCGCCCATTATTACCTGGGACTGACCTACTTATCACATAACTGAATCAGCATGGGTGTCATATACACCTCTAGCTACCTCTACAGGGTATAATAGTGTGATGTTATTTTATGAACATGAAGCTACTCTCAATAAGTTCTTTATAATTTACCGTCTTGCACTGGCTGGTGGACTGATGGTCCCCTCGGCGTTGATTTAAGTGCACTTGGTGGTGGTCCTGTTAATAAAAGAAAATTAGAGAAATAACATAAAAATAGTACATTACTGCCGCGGTTTGTAATGACTGCGTTGCTGGCAGCGCTGATGATAGCCGAAAATGAAGCTCCAGGCCAGTACAGCTTGGTCAGCATTGCAGCCCTTGATGGACAAACTCGAATAAATGTAGAGTTTTTTTTTTTCCGAATGGGCAACTCGTAGTTTTGACCACTGAGGTCGTGGCTACTTAACCGTTCAATCCTGTGGGTGCCTTAAGCTACTAACTTAAAGCCTCCAGCCATGGGCGAAATTCTTAAATACTAGGTGACCGCATGCTAAGGGCACCCCCTGTGGGGTACGAACCTCGGCTTAGGGCGTCACTGAGGGGAGGGCAGCAAGGTGGGAACAAACAATGTCAGTAATTGAAGTAAAACTAGATTAGTATTGTAACAATTTATTTAAAGTAACAATGATTAAAAGTACAGTTACTAAAATTCAGGACCGCCTTTCCAGGGTTCATATTACTTGCAGTTTGTAATAATCATAGTACGGTGTTTGATTGTTGGATCATTTCTTCATCACGGATTGCCATCTCACCAGCAGTTGATGATTCAAGAGGGTCTTGTGCAGATGTAGAAGCTTCTTGGTGAGACGTTGTTGATATCAAGTTCATACTTTTGCTGATTTGATTTGTGATCATACTTTGATATTCGAGTGATTCTTCTATGTAACTTTCGGCCACCCTGTCAGATTTCCATCCGCCATGCCGTTTGAGTGTTATTAGGTTGACCCCAGTATCAACAAGCAGAGTCGCTGATGATCGCCGGAAGCCATGATCCGTAATTTGCTCTGGATTGGGCAAGTTTAAGTTTATCGCAATCATTTTTGGCATTTGTGCAATTTTGTGCCTACCCATTACTTGTTTTGTGCGTTTGCAGTTTCTATAGATTGAGAAAAAATCTGTCTGTTTTTACATCAACGCGACGAAGTGCTTGATATTTGTGTACCACTGCAAATGAGGTGTCACGGACGACGAAGGTTCGATCTATCTTAGTTTTAGTGTCACGAAGAGTAATCATCGTGACATTGTTGTGAGTTCCTATATCATTTACTGTGATATTTGCAATTTCTATACATCTACATGCACCGTAAATGTCGAAAATAAGAACCATCTGCAAGAAAAGCATTATTTTTAGGTATTTATTAGGACCTTCCTACTGATTTTTTTTGAGGTTAAAAATGCACTCAAGTTACAGACACTTACTTTCACCGCCAAGTACTCAGGGTCGGGGGCTTCATTTATAAACTTTTCCACATTCGGTCCTGTCAAGACTTTTGATTTTGTACACTTACATCCGTCTGACTGTCTCTTCAGCATACCCGTCAGGTTGTGATAGTCTTTTATGTTCAAATTGTGCTTCAGAAAAACCGTGCACTTCAGCATGGAGTGTTTGGAGTCATTCCAGAGACATGAGCTACTTCGGCTCGCCGCCCGCCGCTACTTTCAGCCGAAAGAGAAGTTAAAATAAGCTAGGAAAACGTTTTCCAATAAAGACTTTATGTCGATTTTCCATTGCGCAAACTTTTCGTAGGTAAGTTTTGTATTTTTTCTTTGAATTCGGTGGCAATAAATTTTCAATGACAAATTTTGCTTCCTTTTGAATGTCCGTCGGTGTTAAACTCATTGAATTGGAGTATTCATCGCTTGAGGAAGTACATTTTCACAACTTTATTTTAAATATCACGAAAATTTATGGAAAACAATATGGAGAATTGCAAAAAAATTCACCGCGCTGCTTTTTGTTTTCATCACCGCGTTTTTTTATTTAATTAGGCTATGTTGATTGTACTGCCTGTACCTATGCAGCCAAATTCTTAATAAAATCTTTTTGCACCATAGTGCAATAATACTAACTCGACAATAATGGATTTTGGTGCATACGTGCACCAAAATCAATTATTATCGACAATTATGGATTTTCAAAGGAAATTGCTGGTGGTTAAAACTCACCAGCAATGTAATTCCATACAAATTTGCTGGCGCTTATTCAAGTAGCGCAGAAAGGTCAACTTTGCTAAAAGGTTGTCAAAATAATTACCGAATTACAAGAAATTTTGAGTAAAGATATAATTACTCCATTTGGCCACTTAGTAGTGCTATTCTGTAAAGTTCACTTGGAACCTCATTCAAGTGAGCGCACACAATTCGAAAGCTTCGAATTCATTTGTTTTTAAAGTAAATCATCGCGGAATCACAACGAGACAGCGCAGCGTTCGAATTTCGAAGTGATGATTAGAGAATAACACTATGGTCGATCATAGTCTAAAGAAGACAAATGAGTACTCACTAGGCTTTGGTGATCCTCTCGAAGAGGGATCAGGTATTGATACAATCGGTACTTGCATAACTGTAAAACAGAAAAAACAAATTATATTTATTATTTGAGGTGCTATGGACCGAGTTGTGTTCTGAGTTTATTTAGACGATAAGATTTGGAAAAAAACTAGTCTGCACTAATTGTTGGAGTAGTGTGTGTTACTAGGTTTTATAAACCGACGACATTAAAAGGTGGCAGGGACAGACTGACTTGAAATGCGGACAACTGGGCACTTTTAACCCCGTATTTGCACCCATATACAAATTGTATTAATTGTTATTAGCAAGTCTTGTAAAATACTTGTCAACAAATGTGTATAAATACATATATGTATTGACCTTGTTGCAGACACGTGCTATTCATATTTTGGAAATTTTTGACAATTTTAGTGCAAATTTTAAAACGAAATTCTTTAACGCAGCTTGCGGTAGGAGCTGACTGGTAGAAATCGTCACGTAAGGAAAAAAAAGTGATGCCCCCTCCATGCAACTTTCTCTCTCTCTCTATTATATAAGTGTGTGTGTGTGTGTGTGCGTGCAAGTATCGCGTAAGGAACTTCGTCCCTGATGGGGGTCCCGCGACCACACACGTTTTTGTGTAGTCTTTACCACTTGTTTTAGGAGGAAACGACAAACGAAAAAGTAGACACAGCATGTTGAGTACCTACATGTTTTACCTGGATGTAAACGCGGGTGAGTAGTAAAGTAGGCGGTAACTAGAACTTGTACCTACTGATGAAGTATCCTTACCGTTATTTCTCCTTCTTAAAGCTTCCTCAAGTTCATTGGTCTGGCCATCACCTGTGAAAGACGTTTTATTACAATTAAGAATTCTTCCATGAAATCGTATTGTACTAACGACTATCAAGAAGAAACCCCCTACTCGTTTATTAGAATATAATATTTATTTTATTAATTTCGAAATTTTATCAATCTCTTCAAAGCCTGTTCACTCTCAGAACAGGCTTATTCAGGGTAAGCTCACTCCATCGTCGACTTTGTCTCTGTCATCTCTGACCTAGACTAGACACAGGAGCAAATTCAACAACAAAAAAAAAAAATTGGATACCTTACAGCTATACATTTCAATATCTAGTACAATGTGTAAAATATGGCCAATTACAAGCTTCCACTAACGATTAATGTGAGTAATATTAACTACGCGAAAACAGCGACGTGAGAAACACGCAAATGAAAAATCGCACGCTCAAAAAATACAATAATAAAGAGAAATAAAAAATGATTATACATCGAATAAACAATTATTCAAACTTTTCTTTAGTTCCATAATACTACTAGTAAATAAATCCAACTCGAAATCCTGACACAACATATTAAAAGTACCTACGACAAGCTCTTATCACCATACGAGTTTTGTCTGTAGACAGTTCTGACTTGAGGCACATTGAGAAAACGTGGTCTCCGAAAACATGCACTCGGTACGCAAAGCCCGATCTTTCCCACCAACTCAGGGACGTCAGTAGATTCGTTCATAACATTAAATAAGAAAGCAAGATCTGTAATTTGCCTTCGCTCGTGTAGAGGCAGAATGTACAATGTTCCCTCAAATGTCATGACTTCACGAAATAGTCAATCTATAGGGTTATATAAATGAATCTTTGATGAGATCATAATTCTATAAATAAATATTTGATACGGCCGCAAATCATATTTAATTCAACATGCAACCTAATACTGACCTGCAAATTGCAAAAAATGTAAGAAAATTTGAATTTCGCGAGCTACCCTGACGCTTGTGACGTTGCAAAATCGATTAATAACGCAACAAGAGTCTGTCTGTCCTGACACAAGATGTCGCTACGACATCTTGTGTCAGGACAGACAGACTCGAAAGAACGTATGTCTCTGTAACACTAGAGAAACCTGGAGAAATTATGTCATGTAAATTAAATACAAGATTATTAGTTAATTTAAATAAATAAACATACAGACATAATTTCCCACATTTTATTTAAAACAATGCCTAATAAATGCAAAATAACCAACAGACAAGAATTCTATTTGGTCTATGGTGGTCGAAGTGTCTGGAAGGATTGTGGCTTTGATCAGTGGTCAAGAGCCCGTAAAATGTGGTTACACGATATGAATAGGATTTGGAATTGGGACTCAGTTCTGGGAATCAGACTGTACCCAAATAATCCGATGGATTTCCAATAAGTCCCATTCGAAGCTGAATCCGGTGAGTATTCAACCGTATTCTTTGTTCATGCGGGATGGCTTGGCTCGTACATGTGATTTCTGACACGAGTGTATTTTTACAGGTCTGGCTGCTTATGCTAGCCTTTTCTTTTATCGAATAGTCTGATACATAATTGAGACGTGATGCTTTGGAGTAGTCCCGTGGTCTGATGATTGGAATGGATCCGGGTGCAGGCAACCATTGAGGTGTGGTCATACGTTGGTCAGGAAGGCCTTACTTAGCCGAATATCGGTGATGAGGGAAGTTCGCCACTCCAGGTAACGAAGCGTCATTATCAATAACCCGTAGGCCACGTAGCGTGCAAACACAGGGGTATCCTGTGTTTGATGCCAAGGGTCGTACTCCCGTCCAGTGAAGGTATTGTACTGAGAGAGCACCGAGTATATCGATAAGGTAGCAATTTAGTGTATGAGAGAGTTAGGCCTATTTTATGGACTAGGTAATGAGACCAGTTGCCATGAAGTGTTGTGCCGCGGGTCGCTTCGCAAAATCTTATGTTCCCGTTGTTACCACAACCATAATAGATCGGTACTTGTATGATTGAGCTACTAACTAAAGTGGTTCGCCTGACGGATTCGCTATAGCGACTCTGAGTTATTGTTATAGTCTCATTGCAGGGCAACACACCAATACAACTAGACCCGAGACTGGTTTTACTGGTGTGGATTCCCAAGTGCATGGGGGAAGGTATGTGGCCAGCCACATTAAATATTGTGAACCTTCCATATGTTATTGTAATAAACATGGTATTGTTTAAGAAGGTATTTGTTTAATTGAATCTTTCCCTAGCAGCTTATTATACCCTACAAATTTACTTTAGCACGGTAGTGAGTAGTACAACACCGGAGACCATCAACATCCTATTTTCTAATCAATTCTATACAACTCGAAGGAGCCGGATTACACGCTTTCGCGTTAACATAAGTAGTATTTCCATGTGCTTGTTCTGCGCAGTATAGACCATCGCATTCTTCTTCTTCGTGTCGCTGGCACGACTTTTCTCAAATTTTGTTGGCCCAAAACTTCGCCACTTTCATGGCGTCATCGGTGGTAGAACATAAGTCACTTTGACTGCAAGTTTAGGGACACAGAGGGCAAAATAGAAGGTGGAGCACAGTTTGTGACATAGCTCCACATCCATAGCCAGCGGCACTTTACCTGGTTGGAGTTACATCTTCCCACTTGTGTCCGGAGACGGTTCAGGGACTTCCAATTGGACCAGGAAAGTTTACACCGTGCAGGAAGATGCTCCTTTGGTTGTAGATAGTAAGTGAGAGGGGCAATGGTGTCCTGCCACAGTTTCCAACGGGCGTCGGCCGAGTTTCCTGGTAGAGACGCATTAACCCTACAGGATGTTTTTCTTGTATTGTACAATAATTTCTTACCTTTAAGCTTTCTTCTGGTCTGCTCTTGCTGCATTGGCGACATGTGTCCTGGACTGAGTTTTGGCATAGTATCTGTGAAATACGAATATAATTAAAAATTGGTTTGTTTTAACAAATCTAGATGGTTGTTGACGTGATCAGAATGGCCAGAATATTGAAGAGCCTTACACCTACATGTTGAGATTATTATTGATGGAGGTTGTATACCCTACATGACAGTGATTTAATATTCGAGTAGAACTTTTTACTATACGTTACTAAAAAGTGTTCCGTCAAGGAGAAAAAGTCGTTGTTCATTATAATAATTGTGGTGTTAATAAATGTGTTCGATCCAAGAGCCTCTTGATTTCAATAGGTTATGGGCCCAGACCCAGGCTCCAAAAACGCCTAGAAGCTAGAGCATAATACATTCGAGTAGGTATCTTAAAAAGGTGACAGTTGTAAAATTCTCGTCATGACAGAAGAACATTCAGGTTCAATTTGTGGGATAAGAAAATTGAACGGTGCTGAGAACTTCGCTAATTGGAAATTTGTGGTGAGGAATTACTTGGAGTCCAAAAACTGGTTCAAGGTAATTGAAGCTACAGAGATAACAGCTGAATTAAAAGATACTGACAGGAAGACACGAACGACGCTATGTCTGCTACATGTGTATAGTGTGAAGACAGCACGTAAAGTTTGGGTGAGTCTCTGCGAAGCTTACGAAGACAAGGGTTGGGGCAGACGAATCAGATTGCAACGAGAGTTATGGCAATGCCGACTTGGAAATTGCGAAACCGTGGAAACATATATTTCCAAAATAATTTGTTTGGTGCATCAACTTGCAGACATTGATGCAAAAATTTCTGACGAGTGGATAATTTCTATATTATTAAGCGGTTTATCGTCAGATTACAACCCATTTATAATGGCGATAGACAATGGCGGAAAAGAACTTAAACTTGAGCAGTTAAAATCAAAGTTGATGAAAGAAGCAAGCCGACAGATTGAAAATGGTCTGAATAGCGAGCAAGCCCTAGTTACAACGGCGCAAAATAAAAAGAAGTTTGAAAAGAAAAAGGCATTGATTTTCAAGTGCTTCAAATGTCATAAAGAAGGTCATAAAGCATCTGAATGCAAAGTCATTAAGAGAGCGAATCCATGCTTGAGTATGACGAACACGGTGAAAAGGGACCGATGGTACTTGGACAGCGGCTGCTCGAACCACATGACGAACGATGCCGGAAAATTGTTGAATTACAAAAGGCAACAGAATGATTTAAAGATAAAAGTTGCAAGCGGGGAAGAAATGAAAGTTATAGGAAGAGGGAATGCCATCCCGAAAGTCAATAATACCACTGAACTCCTATTTACGAATGTTTATCATGTTCCCAGACTTTCTATGAATTTAATTTCAGTAAGCGATCTTGTAAAGAAGGAGTTCGCTGTAGAATTTGCCAAAAAAGGTTGCTCTATTAAAAATAAAACAAATCAAATAGTAGCAACGTGCTAAGAGGTTGATGGAATTTTCGAGTTAATTGAAAAAGAAAATTGTGTTGTTAACTTGATTTTGTCAAATGACATTTTTTCAAATATTTGGCATAGAAGATTAGCACATTTGGGACAAAACTATATAAATTCATTGAAAAATATGGTGACTGGATTAAATTTTAAATCAAGTGATAAAATTGAACCATGTGTTCCGTGCATAAATGGAAAAACCTGTAAGAGCTCTATCAAAAATCAAGGTACACGAGCGAAAGAGGTTTTGGAAATTGTACATAGTGATTTATACAGACCGATGGAAGAACCATCATTCAGTGGATCTCGATATATGCTGTTGTTTATCGATGATTATACGCGTAAGACGCATATTAACTTCTTGAGAAATAAGAGTCAAATGCTCGATAAATTTCGTGAATATATGGCGGAAGTTGAGAAGCAGACAGGAAAGTCGATAAAGCGTCTCATATCTGACAATGGTAAAGAATTCTGTAACCAAGCCATCGATAAGATTTTAAGATCAGCTGGTATAAAGCACCAAAAGACGGTTCCTTATACGCCTGAGCAAAATGGTGTGGCTGAGAGGGCGAACAGAACTATCATATAAAAAGCAAGAACGTTGCTTTGTGAGGCAAAACTTAGTAAAAAGTATTGGGCCGAAGCGGTATGTACAGTGGTATATTTAAAAAATAGAAGCCCGACTAAGGCTGTCATGAATAAAGTACCTGAAGAACTTTGGTCAGATAAGAAAATTGACTTGAGTCATTTGAAAATTTTTGGTTGTCAAGCATATGCATTGAAACCTAAACAGAAACGGCAAAAGCTTGATATGAAGACTGAAAAAATGATTTTCATCGGCTATAGTGAAATTACTAAAGGTTATCGACTGTTGAGTCCAAAAACGGGTCAGATAACATTCTCAAGAAATGTTATATTTTGGAAAATGTTTTTCCTGGAGATGGTACCGACATGAAGAAGAACACAGTCGATCCTATTGATATAGAGGAGGAACGGATAAAACTTGTGGTTGTAAGTGGTGCGTCTAATAATAATATACAAGATGAAGAAGAGTTTCATGAAGCGGAGTGTATTGACACTGAGGAGGCTGCGACGCCTGATGAAACGGTTGCTACCACGAGCAGTACAGCAGAACCAGAACGAAGATACAATTTTCGTGAGCTCAAGCCTGTTATTTATAATGCTATCGCGCAAATTGATGGGGATCCAATTACAATTGAAGAAGCATTGCCAAGGCCTGAATCTAATTTATGGCAAAATGCTATGGATGATGAAATGAAATCATTAAACGAGAACCAGACGTGGTCACTGGTTGATTTACCACGGGATAAAAAGCCAATACATTGCAAATGGATCTTCAAAATTAAACGAGACAGTGACGGTAAGATGTCAAAATACAAGGCCCGGCTAGTAGCTAAAGGATTTACGCAGGTACGTGGAATAGACTACAATGAAACGTATTCTCCGGTCGTAAGAAGCTCAACCTTACGATTACTATTCTCATTAGCTGTAGAATACGATTGGCTCATTGACCAATGGGATGTGACAACTGCTTTCCTGTATAGCAAGCTAAAAGAGGATATCTACATGCTTCAGTCTAAGGGGGCGATTGTTAAAGGTCAAGAGGCAAAGGTATGTAAATTGCAAAGATCGTTGTGTGGACTCAAACAAGCGTCAAACGCTTGGTTCCATGAGCTAAATCAGGAGATGTACAATTTAGGCTTTGTACAATCGAAAATAGAGCCTTTTCTTTATCAAAAGGTGTTTAGCGATGGAAATAGAATAGGGGTAGTCATATACGTTGATGACATTTTTATATTTTATTCCAATAATAATGAAACCGAGAAGCAGAAATTAAAAAATGGCCTGCTTGAAAGGTTTAAAGTTAAGGATTTAGGTCCTGCTAGACACGTGTTAGGCATGAGACTTAGGAGAGATAAAAGTGCCATTTACCTTGATCAAGAACAATACGTTCTTAATGTTTTGAAGAATTTTGATATGACGGCTTGTAAATCAGTCATTACCCCAATGGAAGTAGGTCTCAAATTAGAGAAAGCTTCAGATTTTGATTGTAAGTTGCCATATCAGATTCTCATAGGTTGTGTTAATTATTTAGCTCAAAGTACTAGGCCTGATAATGCGCACGTTGTTAGTGTTTTGTCACAATTTAATTCATGTTACGATGAATTACATTTTAAATGTGCTAAACGGGTGCTTAGATATTTAAAGGGGACGTCGAACTTTGGACTAATTTTTAAGAAAACAGGTAAACTAGAATTAAATGGCTACGTAGACGCGAATTGGGGTGGTAGGAAATCCTGTACAGGTTAAATTTTTAGACTAGGGACATAATATAGTATCTTGGGAAAGTCGTAAGCAAGGGTGCGTGGCGCTGTCCTCCACAGAGGCAGAATCAGTCAAGCCTCAGTCAAGCATCGAAAGAAGCTATTTATTTAAGAAATTTATTAAAAAAATTAACAAAGGGGACTTGTGTCAAACCGGTGGTCATTAACAATGACAACCAATCAGCACATAAAATAGCAAAAAATAAGATGAACCATAACAGGACTAAACACATCGATATTAGGTTTCAATACGTTCGCGAAGCTATAGTCAATGAGGCGGTTGAGGTAAAATATATGCCTTCACAAGAAATGGTAGCAGATATGTTAACAAAATCTTTACCAGGCCCTAAACTAAAGCAATTTTTAGAAAAATTATCTATTAAGGGGGCGAGCAATGTGTGATGTAATGATGTTAGCTAATATTGTTTTTGATGTGCTTTTATTTTGAGTTGTTATGATTTGTAATAGATAATTTTATTTTGTTAGTGTTTAGTAATTTTTGTTATAGAGCTGTGATATGAACAGACATAAGTAATAAAGATAGATTGTACATCAGTAAACGATAGCTCAAACTGAATACACTGTGTACTTAGGGTGTGTGCACACTGAGTAGTTTAAGGGTGCGTACACATGTAGGTAATATGTTAGGTAGGTACTTAATGTAATCTTGCGCATGCATCTGCTATAGATTAAGGGTGCGTGATGGAGGTTGTATACCCTACATGACAGTGATTTAATATTCGAGTAGAACTTTTTACTATACGTCACTAAAAACTGTTCCGTCAAGGAAAAAAAGTCGTTGTTCATTATAATAATTGTGGTGTTAATAAATGTGTTCGATCCAAATAGCCTCTTGATTTCAATAATTATCTATAAGTATTGTCTCACAGATAACGTACCTACAACATAATCCTCTGAATATAGGAACAGATTGAAGATAACAAACCCATCACAGCAGGTCAAACGAGGGTTTGAATGTGAACGAAGTAATTGTGGACAAAAACCAATTAGTTACGCAACTATAAATTGAAAAATTATTCTTACCGGTCCTCCTCCTCCTATGAGACTGTTCTAATTCATAGGCAGTCATAATATCTGTGAAAGAAAATATTTTATTTCAAGAATATATTCTTAGTACCAGAAGTGCTGTTCTGTAAACTTATACAATTTGAAAGTGAACATCGCCTCATTTGTTTTTAAAGTAAATCATCGCGGTTTCACAACGGGACACCGTTCGAATTTCGAAGTGATGTTTAATTAAACAAAACTTGATTAATGTTCAGTTTCTGAAGTCTCGATAAATTGTCATTAGCTAGCTTCGACAAAGTTGTTCAGATGAGCAATGTGCTAAAGATATCATACCTCTAGGGGCTGCTACTGCCAATTTTCTGATGCATTAATCCAATATCACTGGCCATCTGAGGATCGAATCTCTTCCCCTTCAAGCGATTTGATCCTCAGATGGTCAGTGATATTTCGTAAAAATATATTAGGTCGGGAAAAAAGTTCTTTCGTATTTTATATACAAATTCAAGACTAAGAGCTCGTGTGGTACCCAAATATCAAACTCGTTTGTATACCCAGATTTTTTAAATGGTTCCAAATTGTTTTGTGGTAGACCCCCTAACTCTTCAGCTACATTATGCTGTAACTACTAATATTTTGCCGATCTTGCTACACTTTTTCAAAAATGGCATCGACTTTATCAGAACAGGGCGACCAGAGCGACTGCATATTTGACATCAAAATTCCCGGACTAAAAAAGCTAGAACCAACTTTGTGCTACTCTTACTGACACTGCGTTAGGTCCATAAACGTCACATTTTTTTTCTTTTGTCGCACTTTCCCTTTTATGTAATAGAACTTCAAATTGTATCGAATTTCTTCGTTAGATTCACTCATTTTGTCGGACAGAAAATCTATTGAAAAATGGCGAGAACTCGTTTTTAATTTAGATTTTTAAAATGTCATGTATATAATGATATCAAAACCAGCCAGATACAAACAGTACAGCCAAAGAGATATTACTACAATTTTGTATACCTATAAAATGCGAAAAAAGTTTTTTTTTGTATATTTTCAATGGCAATCAAATTCGTAATGGGAACCATGCCGTACATGTTGATAATTTGTCATGACTGGGTTGGGCTAATGTTCAAGAATTTAGAGAATCTAGGCTGCGACTGCAACAGCGAGCGAAACGAGCACGAACATTTTTGTACACCGCTTCACGTAGGTGAGATTTACTTTTGACAATTCATACATATACATGAGTTTGTCAACTTATGTAGAAAAATTTAAGAATTTAGAGAACAGAAGCTACAAGAGAGCGATGTTTGTAAATAATATAATTATGTGAGCACCATCACAAAATTTATTTATCTGTCTTTGCTTCATTTTTAATTCTTGTGATAAAGTAATTTTATTCCTGGTGCATCGTCTTCACATATCTATATATATAAAAATGAATCCCTATTTCCCTTGGTCACGCTATCACGCGTGAACGGCCTCGACCGATTTCATAATTTTTTTTTTTGTTGTCTTCGTTTTTGTCAGGAGAAGGATCTTATGAAATAAAAAAATGAGGAAGTTAATTGGAACGTTACAAAATTTGAGAATACTTAACGCCACTATTAATTTTACATAACTGTCAGTTGTTTGAAATAACTGTCAGCGATTGACAGAATGCGCGCTGCAAATATCGTTTAACACGGATGGATCGGTTGATAAATGAGTCGATAGTATTAGTTTTAGTCAATAGTCAAAAATAAAACTAAACGACATATGAAATTCATAGTTAAGACAGGACAACGTCTGTCGGGTCAGCTTGTAATTATATAATTTATGTATACAAAATATTGTAAAACATTTTGAAAGAGTAACGGTGAAGTTTCTTGCTCAATCTACTCCATACGAAACTACCTTTTGGAAGGGGCGACTAGAATCAATTATATTTTAATGTAAATGTTGACGTTCAAAAGTGCCTTCTATGTGCCTATTCGAAATAAATGCTTTAACTTTGACTTTGATGTATCCCAATAAAAAGTGGGGGCTAGGGCACCCCCAGGACTTATGGAGTCCGTGCCAGTGATCGCTTGCTACAAAAAGATCTACGAGGCAGTCAAGGTTGAAATGATAAGAATAATATTTAATACTTACTGGGTCGTGGCGTTGGAGGCTTCGGTGTGACAAATGGCTTGTTTCCTTGTCTCAATTTCAGCGTATTTTCTTTCACGTCCAAAAGATTGCCTGTAGGAACTTTCTTTGGTGGCATTGTGAGTCTAGCTGCAATGCAAAAGAGAATATCAGTATACAAACATACACTAGATAACATTAAACATCACTTCGAAGTTCGAACGCTGTCTTGTTGTGAATCCGCGATGATTTACTTTAAAAACAAATGAGGCGATGTTCGCTTTCGAATTGTATAAGTTTACAGAACAGCACTTCTGGTAATAAGAATATATTCTTGAAATAAAATATTTTCTTTCACAGATATTATGACTGCCTATGAATTCGAATTGTGAGCGCTCACTTGAGTGAGGTTCCAAGTGAACTTTACAGACTGGCACTACCCTATGAAGATGGATCAGTGTATCATATTAAAGGTGGTTTTTACTTATTAGTGAATTTAGTTACTTACGTGGCATTGTATTGATAACTGGCGGTGGTTCATAAGTGTTATCTTCAGTTTCCAGTTCTGTGATCAAGCATAAAAAAACATTAAAATTAAAATGTAGGTAATTTAGGAATAGTTAAACATTAAATCTATTGTTGCTAGACGCTCACATTCTTAAAACTCTTGCATTGCTTTATGAATAGACTAGCTTTTGCCCGCGGCTTCCCCCGCGGCTTCCCCCACGTGAATGTCGGAAATTATCCCACGGGAACTTACTACCAGGATAAAAAGTATCCTACATGCTAATCCAGGTTATAAAATATTTGTGTTTCAAGTTCCATCCAAATCCGTTTCGTAGTTTTTGCGTGAAAGAGTAACAAACATCCATCCATCCATCCATCCATCGATCCATCCTCACAAACTTTCACGTTTATAATATTAGTAGGTTTGAGGAACCTACTATATTTTTGTCTTTTTCTGGACTTACCTTCGTAATCTTCTTGAATCATATTGTTATATGGATGACCTGGATAAGGATGACCTTGAGTAGGCAACGCCAGTCGAGGTCGGTTCGCCAAACTGTTTTCACGTTCTGAAAGACAAGGAACTCAATAATTAATTTACCTGTCATTGCGTTATATTTAATTCTTTTTACCTTTTGTGGTATAGTAATTTTATTCTAGGTTCATCGTCTTCACATATAATTATATCATTAATGTATACATCATATTGTAAAATATTTTTAAAAGAGTAACGGTGGAGTCTCTTGCCCATTCTTCTCCATATGAAACTACCTTTTGGAACCCACTAGAATCAATTCTATTTTTTTGTAAATTTGGCGTTCAAACGTGCCTTTTATGTGCCTATTTGAAATAAATGATTTGACTTTGATTTTGAAATAAATAAATTGCGTGCACTGACTGGACAGGTCCACTCAAATCTGTGTGGTTCTTTCCTCAAAAGACCATTTCAGAGACCAATTTAACATGGTCCTCAAATGATCTGACCAAGATTATTTCTAGATTTTTATATACATTGACATGAATATTGACTTTATAAATGGTATATTATTTTAATTATTGTGAATGTAAATACTATGTGGGTTATTGTTTTTTTTTCTTCTCAGCCAATTTTAATCATGGTCTGGCAGTTTGAGTAATTTATGCGGCCTACCCAAATGTCCTTTCTTTGGTATTGGTCGTCAAATCGTTGAGTTCCTTAAGTTCTGAGTTGAGCTGCACTATTACTGACAAATGCGTGCACTGACTGGACAGGTCCACTCAATCTGTATGGTTTTTCCTCAAAAGACCATTTCAGACACCAATCTACATGGTCTTCACGTGATATGACCAAGATTGTCTGGACTTTAAGAGACTGTGACGACGACTGTGAGTTTGTTTCGGCCTTTCTTCACACCTCATTTTTTTTTAAAATATGATTGACGTATGAAAGTGTTTGTACAAACCTGCTTACAGAAATAAAATCATTTATCATTGTCCCTGAAGAAAAGAAAAAGAAAAGGGTGACTAGTTAAGTACCGAGATGACGATTAATAGAGAAGTATGAAATAAGAAGACATGTTGCAACGACCACAAATAAATTGGAATAGCGGAAAGAGAATTATGATGATGACATAGATGGCCGCGTTGAGTCGCAGGCCTAGAAAACGATAGCTAGTTGACTTGGATGTAATAATGGCCGAAAAGGCAACACGGAGAATTTTAAAAACTTTGTGGGCAGTGGCACAATATACACGGTATAACGCAGCGTCCTACGTGGGCGGTTCAACGCAAACGCGATTGCGAAGCGATCCGATGCGGTTTACGCGAATTCAACGCGACGAGCCGGCTCTGTCCTACGTGCGTGTGAAGTCGCGTTCGTAAGTCTTAATTTATTGAAAACAACCCACCGCACCGCAAGAGTCGCGTCGGCTTCGCTTCGCACCGCACCCAAGTGCGGTTGGCCACGTAGGACACCGCAATAGAGTATCGTGTGTTCCATTCTCGCCGCTTCGCTTCGCGATATAATTACATAGCACAGGTGTGAGTACTATGCACCTACTATAAAGCACCCATTTAATAGGTTTTTCTTTCATTGACTTGAATGTGCCCTGGCGGCTGAGAGTTTGTCATGCTCACTCTAATGTCTCGCTGGTGGTGGCGTGTGTGTTGGATCATTAAGTTCCCTTCAAAATGGTTGAGCTGAATGGTGCTGATCTATGCGTCATGTTCGTGAACGGGCGCCGTCAGTGGGGACTGGTCATTTCTTGGCTGCCACGGCTTATTTTAATTTAATTTAATATTTGAATTGCTTTTGTCTTTTTATTACGGACGCTTTTAACGTTCTGCATCGTTCTCACATGCATAATTTCAACATGAACGATGTAATCAATATTTTGTAACCATTTTTTGATTTAAAAGAGTGTCCATGGAGTTTCTTGCCCGTTCTTCTCCATAGGTACCTACTACGCTTTGGAATGGGTAACTAGCTTCATCTTTCTGACTGACCGACCCCTTGACAATTCAAAAGTGCCTGTAATTGGTTTATTTGAAATAAATGCTTTGAGTTTGAGTTTGAGTTTGAGTTTGATCGCGTTCGCGTTGCATCGCCCACGTAGAACGCCGCGTGGGACATCTACGCGCAAACTGTTACCATGATTACAACACATGATTCTAGACACCTCACCGTAGAAATTCTACGTCGATTATTAAAAAAAACTGCTGTTTCATACAAAAGTGATAGCACTTTTGTATGAAACAGCTGATAAGGACTAGGTCTTCAATAAGGCTCTTTAAATAACTAAGATAATACTAACCAAATTTCGGCGTCTGAAAGTTAGGAGGAAAGTTGTCTGACATGGGGCTGCGAGCAGTACCGTGCATTGCTGATGCTAACATCGCTTGTGGACCAATCTTCATGTTGTTGTCTAGCCTGGGGGTGCCTGCAAAAATAATAGTATTACATCTTTCAAATGTGCAAGAAACTGGCATGTATTTTGTGATGTAAACTGCGAATTTTTTGGGGATGCAGCAGTCAAATATAGAAACACGTATTTTTTTATAAATGAGGTGATAAAACTTGCTGTAAATTTATTATGTCTATTACTTAAACTGCAAAGCTCTGTAGGTCACGTTCAAGTAAGTTCTGGTGTCCAACGTATCATTACTTTGGGCAAGTTACCCACTAGCAAAATATGCCTGCTACCGGCGACACCCATACCTTTTAAAACAAAAGGTAGTACGGTAAGTTTATAAGGTTTTAAAGGTGCGAATGAACCTACCACAAAGCCGTCATCTATATATACTTAAATCTTGGTGTGAAAAACATTTTTTTAGGTAGCGCGCAATCTAACGCGCGCAAAATATTGTGCTTAGGTTTGAGTGCATGCAACGGTCCAAGGATCGTGGGGCTATTTAAAATTAAGTTATAAAATGACAAAAAAAAAATACCTTCATTATCTCCATAGCCAAAAGGTTCCATGGTATGTTTTAATCCAAAAAATTAGCACAATGAAGAGAAGGATAAGTGACTCTCGGCTTTGCTAAGAGTCTTTTTACATCCGTTATAGTGATAGGATAATACGACATTAATTGAAACCACATACTGGGTATCGCGTTAGTGGTACGTATACCAAAAATTATCTAATTATAATCAACGTTATAGCCGCAGGTTTTTTTTTTTACTTTAACCATTTTAACACATGATGTGAATACATTACGATTTCGCCACGCAAGTTCATTAGGTCATTCACATCAAAACAATTTAATTTACCTACATGCGTAAAACACAACCAAATACAATGTGTGGCTCCCTACTCAAAAATAATACAATATTGTATTTTAGTGCTGATTGAATTTAGACCTAATAACTATAACGATAAAATTCCTATTATCATAAGCAAACAAAGTTTGCTGAAGCGCACTATTCCTTTCGTAAACTGAGAAGATTATAGAGGTATGAGGAACAGGATGTAAAGCTCACTCATACCCCCACAGAAAAGGGAGGGTCCTCCGACCAGACGGGTGTCGTGTCTGGTGGGCAACTGCCCCACGGTTTATGTCGGGACGTTGTATATATATATGCTAGTCGCGCGGTAAACTCTGCTTGCGCGATGCAGGATTTACGTGACGTCAGTATGACGTGCAGCTACGTTGTCAATTCGATATTTTTGTCTAAACAAAGTAAGTGTAGGCAAAAATAGTTTGTAATCACTTCCGCATTCGGAAGATTTATTGTGCAAGAAAAAGAAAGAAATACATCTAGAGTTTTTGCTGGAGTTTGTTCCGCGCGCCTGTTTTTTAGATTATTGTTACCTACATGAATGAAACTTTACGCACTCAAGGGACCGCCAAATAAATAGTGCCTACTACACACACTATTTATTTGCAATATACGGAAGTGTAGTGCCTACAGGTCAGATGAGGTTAGTTAACAATATGATAAAGGCTGTTGCGTTTAATTTAGATATTTCCGCATTTACGAGTAGTTTGTTTGAAAAAATTGATTTTTGAATTTTGGTGTAATACATATTTTGATAATTTTAAAGTGTTTTGATTAACTAGTGGGGTTCGTATTTTCATTTAATGTCGTGATGTCGTCACCACTCTGTATAAGAAGTTATTATTATTATCTTCCCAAGGAGAACTATGATGAAAAACATAACCCTGTCTTTGCTAACGCGCAGTAAAAGAGTCCTAGTACTAAACATTTGATAAAATACTACTTACGAGGCATAGTCGTTATTGCTGGTGGCTGTGGTGGTTGAATTGGCATCCGTGCTGCGAATGAAGTAATAGTTAAGTAAAATTTGTGTCGTTAGCGCAGTGGCTGGGATTGGAAGTGGACATTCTATTTCAGCACGAAGTTTTTGGAACGAAGTTCTTTAACGCAGCTTCCGGTAGGAGTAAACTTGTAGAAATCATCACGTGACGAAAAAGCGTTAATTATGCCCCTTCCATGCGACTTTTACTATATATAATAGAAAGAGACAGAGAGAGAGAGAGAGAGAGAGAGAGATAGTTTTCATGGTTTTCGAGGGTCCTGAACCCAATAGTGAGGTCAAAACAAAAATCCAAGAAGGCAGACGCGAATTGTTTTTTTTTTTGAGTTGAAGTAAAAGCGTAAGGAACGTCGTTCCTGTCCCCGAGACCCCGACCCCACACGTTATTTTTTATGGACTACAGATAGACTTTGTTTTATCGGTCTAAGTTTGGTAAGTTTTTTTTTTTTTTTTTTTTTTTTTCCTAATTGGCAGCTCGTAGTTTTGACCACTAAGGTCCTGGCTACTTAACCGGGCAAACCTGTGGGTGCCTTAAGCTACTAACTTAAAGCCTCCAGCCAGGGGCGAACAATACTTAAATTTAGGTGACCGCACGCTAAGGGCACCCCCTGTGGGGTACGAACCTCGGCTTAGGGCGTCACTGAGGGGAGGGCAGCAAGATGGGACAGGCTGGATCTAAATTATATTATTATTATACTGGGGAATTTAAAGCTACAGGCTCAGCTACGGCGCGGGCTGGCGCGTCGTCGAGCAAGGGTCGGGGGGGGGGGACAATTACGTCGGGGGCGTCGCGTAGGACCTCGGCGGCGAGGTCGGAACGATGGCGGTCTGTGTTTGTGCACTGTACTGGTGGCCCTACTGCTCTCCTGGAGGAGGGTTATGGGGTCATCGGGGTCGGTCAGGGCATGCCTTGGACGGCGGGTACGACTAATGCGGGAGGGGGCATATCTGGCAGCCTCGACAACCAGAGGGTTGCGATGTGAGGCCGCGGAGTCGAAGAAGCGCTTGGAAATGCGCTTCATGAACTGACGGATAGTGGGGATTTTAAGGTCGAGATGGAGGATCTCGTTCCGAACGAACCAAGGGGAGCCGGTTGCCCTACGGAGGAACCGGTTTTGGAGGGTCTGCATCCTATGGATGTGGTGGGGTTTCGAGTGTGCGAAAACCACACTCGCGTAGGTCATGACGGGACGAATGCACGCTGTGTAAATGCGCAATTTGCACTTGAGTGACAATTTGCTGCGTGCATTCAATAGGGAGTGGAGTCTACCGAGAGCGAAAGCGGCGCGCGAACGCGCCTGCTTTATGTGCTCACCGAAAGAGAGTCTGTGGTCTAGAGTGACACCCAAGTATTTAGCTCGCTTCTCCCAAGGGATAGGCTTGCCGAACATGGTGATCGGACGGGGAGGGGTGGGGTTGAGTCTCGGTTTCGAAAATAGAACCGCTTGACTCTTATCGGGGTTTACTTCGATTCTCCACTTCCTAAACCAGTCACCGAGTTGGTTGACTGTGGTTTGGAGAGTGCGAGATATCGCGTCGGGGCTTACGCCGGTGTAGTAGATGGCCGTATCGTCTGCGAACAGAGCCAACTGAGCCCTTTTACTCTTGGGGATATCGCTGGTGAAAAGCGTAAAAATGAGAGGGGCGAGCACGGAGCCCTGAGGGACTCCGGCGCGAATGGGACGGGGGGAGGATAGCGCTCCTTCGATGCGGAATCGGAAGGTGCGGTTCGACAAAAAGTCTCGCAGGATGAGCACGAGACGATCTGGCACTTTAAGTTGGTATAGCTTATATAATAAGCCATTGTGCCAGACTTTGTCGAACGCTTTCGCTATATCAAAGAAGACAGCACCCGTCAACGAACCACGTTGGAAGCCAACGCTTATGTGTTCGACGATACGGTGGACCTGTTGGACGCAAGAGTGTTGGGTTCGGAAACCGAACTGCTCGTTGGGAATGAGACCTTTCGTCTCGGCATAGTCTCTGAGACGCTTATAAATAAGCCTCTCATAGATTTTGCCGATGACATTGAGGAGACTGATGGGGCGGTAGCTGGAGGGAGCGGATTTAGGCTTGTCCGGCTTGGGAATGCCGATGACAGTGGCCTGTTTCCACGCTTGGGGGAAGATGTTATTGCTCATGGCACCATTGAAGATGGTGGTCATTAGCATGATCAGGTGGGCAGGGAACAGTTGGAACACCTTATTGGTCATTCCATCAGAACCGGGGGCTTTACGGGGCTTAAGGCCCTTTATGAGCTCTTGCACTTCGTCGGGGGTGACAGGAGGCAGAGGGCACTCGGGGTCTTCTACGGGGGGGAGGGAGGCTCTCCTTTCGACTTCGGCGTCGACCTCAGAGAGGTGAGCTTGGTCTACAGGTTGAGAGCTGGGCGAGCATTGGGCCTCAAGACTGTCGGCTAGGCACTCGGCCTTGTCGACATCATCGAAAGCGATGGTATTGTCTGGGCGGTTCAAGGGGGGCATAGGGACTACTTCTCGGGATTTGAGTTTCCTCTGAAGCTCCCAGAATGCTAGGTGGGTAGGCTCAAGTTCGCTCAGCAACTCATCCCAGCCCGTTTCCCGATGCTCCGCTACACGTGTCCTTACAGCTCGCTGTAAGTAGCGCATATGGGCTCGGTTCGCGTCGCAGGGAAAGTTGCTGTATGCACGGACAGCCGCGTTCTTCTCAGTCATCAGTTCACGTACATCGTCCGGCAACTTCCAGCGACGGTCGTCCGTCGCTGGAACTTCCCTTGAACAATCGTTCAGGACTGATTGTACGTGTCCAGTGAATGAGTCGATCGCGGCCGTCGTGTCAGCGATAGAGTCGAAGAGGTCGGGGATGGAATCTAGGTGGGGGACGTGTTGGATTTCAGGCGTTCGCTTACTTTCCTCCAGTCCGTTACCACTTTTGTGGAGGGGGGTTGGTCGGGGTCGGGGAGGCCTACGCGAGGGGCTAGCTTAAGCACAACTGGTCGGTGGTCAGATGATAGTTCGTGTATCACCTCTATAGAATCCAACCGTAGGTTGATATTCTTTAAAAGTGATACATCGAGCACGTCAGGGGTATGGTCAACCAAGTGGGGGAAGTGAGTGGGAGTCATCGGGGCGATGACATCGAAGTTTAGAGGGGTACAGAGGTCGAACAAGTGTCTCCCTCGGGTAGATATTCTGGTACTATTCCAGGCGTGATGTTTGGCGTTGAGATCCCCCGCTATGATAACGGAGTCACTCAGGCCGAGAAGTAAGGTCAGGTCATCAGTCAGGAGTTGGAAGTTCTCTGATTGGTTCGTAGGGGGGAGGTAGACCGATACCAAGGTGATCGGTTGGTGGCCTGTCATGCCTAGTCGGCAAATGGAGACTTCTAGTCGTGAGAGGGGGGGCGGGTCCAAGGGGATGCAGTAGAGAGATTTTCTGTAGTAAATGAGGGTGCCACCCTTGTGACACCGAGTCCTGTCGTTTCGAACAACCCGATAGTTCGTTATCGACGGCGTTCGCGTGTGGGGTTTTAGGAAAGTCTCCTGTACGAGGAGGACATCGATCTGGTGGTCGCGGAGGAAGATACCGATTTCGTCGCGCTGACCTTGGATGCCATTGGCATTGAAATAACCTAGCTTTAGGGATCGGGGTTTTAAACGCGAGAGGATTCCGTTATCCATTAGTGGGATTGGGAGAGTTCACGAATGGCTGTAACGCGTGCGTAATGTCCGGGTACGCGTTATATATGCACTGAATGGCATAAAGGTTACCGGCATTTCTGGCGGCAACGATTTCATTGGCCATTTGACGGGCGCGAGGGGTGAGGAAGGCAGTGAATGTGCCTGAGATCACGTTGAACGGATCCATGGGGTTGGGGCCTACAGCCACGGGTGTGGATGAGGAAGGAACGGGCGCGACTGGGGCGGGGGTGGTGGCTTTAGGAGCCGGGGGGTTAGTGGCGAGGGGCGCGGGTGCGCGTGCGGGCTCGGGCGCGGGTGCGGGCGCGGCCGCGAGCGCGTGTGCGCGAATGCGGGGGTCCATCTGATGAGCGATGAGGGGCGGAGGGGGGGGTTGGTTGCGTACCAGGGGCGGGAAGGCCTGTTGGTGCTGGGATAAATTCCAAGCGTTGGGTCTCTGGGGACTCAGACGCTCGGGAAGTTGAGTGGAGGGGGCTTCCCTTCCCTGACGAGCGTCCGTACGCTTCGCCAGTTTGGGATTCGTTGACTTAGGGGCTTTGGGGCAGCCACGGTAGTTGGCTGGATGCCCGGAGAGGCCACACAGCACACAGCTGGGTGGTTCCGTGCATAGGGTACGGTCCTTTGGGCGGGAGCACTCGGAAGTGCCATGCCCACCCAGGCACTTGACGCACCTGGGTGTGGCATGGCAATTCTTTTGGGAGTGACCGTATAGTTGGCAGCGGTGACACTGGCCAACTATTCCAGTCTTGCGGGGCTTCTGGATATCGAATCCAGTGAGATGACATAGGGACTTGATCTTGAAGATCGGGTGGTGTCCTTCGACGGGGGGGCATACAACAAGGACCATGTTGTATGGCTCGCCGCCTCGGGCACGGTGCATGCGGTGCACCTCGGCTACTGGAATGCCTTGTGAGACAAGGTCTTCCTTAAGATCGGAGGTAGCGATCTCCTTTGGGATCCTATTGATTACTACGCGGGTCTGGCGGTCCTCGGGGAGGGAGTACGTGTGGAAGGACACACCACGTGCTCTGAGGAGCTTAGTAAGTTCCCTATAATCGTTGGATTTAGGGACTTGGACCTTAATGCCCTGCTCGGTTGAACGGGCACTGGTGAAGCCGATCCTGAGATCGACGCACCATTTGGACACTTCGGTCCATTTCGATTTGTCTTGGATGAAGACAGGGGGGGGGGGGTGGGGGTCTTTTTGGGGTTGCTTTCCAGGAAAGCATTGGGAACCGGGGGGGGGGCTTAACGCGGGGGGGGGGGCCGGTCGCGATGGCGACGACGGGGGTCGGAGTCGCAAGGGTGGGCGGGGGAGTGACCGATTGGTCCCTAAGTTTATTTGCCTGTGAAGAGGCGAAGTTCTTTTTCCTCTTGGAGGAAGAGGTGACGGTCTGGAAACCGTCATCCTCGGAGGAGGAGTTCGTCAGGGTTTCCGAGCCTGAGGAGTACGGGGAGACGGGGCGTCTAGTTGTTGTCCGATGGTCGGTTTCCATCGGTACGGGGGGGAGGGGGGCGGTTTGCACCGGGGGGGGGGCCTCTAGTGCATCGCTAAAGTTAGCGATGGCGGCAGAGTTGTCGGAAGGACAGGGGGTGGGGGGCTGCAGAGCAGCGAACTTAGCGCCATATTTGGCGAGGAACTCGGGGTCCTTAAGGAGGACCTCCCTAAAGAAGGTCGCGATTAAGGCATCCCCCATGGTTGGGGGGTGCGGGGCTATTTCTTGGGGGGGATGTTGGAATTTAAGATTCCAGCCTAAAAATTCCCTATGCCTAACTCCCCGGGTGGGTGTTCCCGGGGATGAGTTACCCTCCCTGTCGGGTATAGACAGGGAGGTGAGTACCTATGGTGAGCCTTAAGCTTGTAAACCCGTCGCCAGTCTTATTGTGCGAACGGGGCCCTGACAGTCTAGCGCGAAGGGTGTAGACACACCCTAGAGACACTAGGTGAGTAGCTGGGGAAGGAAAACTGTCACTAGAGCCGACTAGGAGATCCCCCAAGGCCGGTTAGCTCTGGGACCCGTCCAACTGACTGCCTCACCCTGAAAGGGTTCGGCGGGTGTGTTGGGACAACACCCCACTCGGATCGTTAACACCGCTAGGTATCCACCGAGGACCACGAAACTGTGGTTTTGCCCAGAAGGGGCCTAGTGAAGCTACTCACACAATCGCGCAGTTAAAGAAATATCACTTGCCTTGAAAAAGGCAGTTTTTAATTGATCACTTGATACGACCAATTAATTAAATAAATTTAATTAATTGTTCGACGATCGGATGCAGCCGGGGCGGCAGCGGGGGCGCTACGAGGTTCGCAGCGAGAAGAATTAAACTTCGACAAAAATCGAAAACGGGAGAGCGCAAGCACACAACCGTTCGCGACCGATGCCGAGAGTCTAAATCAGTTTGGTAAGTTCACACGTCAGCTCTTTATAGACTAACTGCTGGTTTATTCTGTAAAAATCTCACCGTTAAAATTTAGGCGAAGTGAGCTCGAAGTGCGCTGCCATTCCTTCTGATGCTAGGGGTTTACAAGTACATCCATTTTCTTAATGCCCTACGAGAATCATCGGATTTCCGAATACAAATGAATGCAAATTTCCATGTCCATCATTTATTATACAGGATAAATCTAATAATAAATTGATGGTGCATTCGTTTGTATTCGGAAATCCGATGATTTCCGAGGGACTTAGTAATTAGTTATACTGGTACACTATTGACAGCTCACCTCAAGCTTCACCTAAGTTTTCACGGTGAAATTTTTACAGAAAAGATTGGCTGAAGCTGAAATTTTTCTTATCCTACTAACTCTTAGAAAATATGCCAAACAAAAAAAAAAAGGAAATATGACGATGAAGTTAAGCAGATTTCAGATTCACTTACCATTCCCAGGTATTTCGATATTCGGTGCTTCATAGATAACACTGTCACGGTCGTCGACGTCCACCGGGGCGACTACTTTCATTATCTTCTGACCAGGATTGGAACAGTAGCGAGCTGAAGACATACAGAATAAATAATTAATAAGAATTGTTAAAGGAAGACTATTTCGGATTTCACCACACCGAGAGTATGGGCTGATGTTTTCGTCCTTAGAAACTATACAGGGGGTTTTGAAAACGCCGTCCATTTGACCCGTTGCGTTGAAGAAAAAGACTGTTGCGTAAAAGACGATTGACGTATTATGTCAAAGGCAACTTATTGAAACATATACTCCTTTTACATCCAGTATGGATTTCCAAGGGTACCTCTTTCTCAAAGGAGATC
Organism: Griposia aprilina; assembly: GCA_916610205.1. Lineage (NCBI taxonomy): Eukaryota > Metazoa > Arthropoda > Insecta > Lepidoptera > Noctuidae > Griposia > Griposia aprilina. Next base: position 9,673,151 of record OU744310.1, on the reverse strand, counting down.
ATTCAGGCTCCATACATTTTTGGACCTTTCCCGAAAGTACCGGCCAACAAAAACAAATGGTACATGTGGTTAGTACTAGTTATTTGGAGCAATAGTTAATAAGGCACAAAAGTTGTAGGATTGCTCTCAGCCAAGTAATCCAAGTTCAATGATTTATCATTTTCATAGTATTTAATAATTTCTGAAAGTGCAGAGAAACATAAAATAATGATAAATATTGCTAGAACGAAAGATCTTAAGCATTGTCATTATATAGCAAAAGCTGTATTTTTTTTTATATGTTACCCCCACACTGCGAATTTCTCCTGTATTGTGGGTTCGTTTACAAAAAAATTAACTCACATACACATACAGCCAATTCAATTAATAATCTGTTCTATTGGACAAGTTAGAAAACCGTCATAAAACCGCCCAGGTGTATATCTACGCCGGTTACCAATTGGTTCACGACACCTTATAGACAAATGATCAGCCATTGTACACCACTAACAAACCACGAACAGCAGGCTTAGCACGAGCACCGTTTGTCGACGGAAGAGTAAACAAAAATGACGTTCCGTGTAGATAGAAGAAACTTTTTATTCTCTGTGTCGATTGACTCGAAATTTGGTACACATACTCTTCAATTAAAATTATGAGACAGGTGTATCACAGTTTTTCCAAAATCATCCCCCAACTGAGTCAAATAGGATTTTTCTGAGGTAGAGGTGTATCTATAATATGTGACATCCCGATTTACGCGTTGGCTCGTGATATGTGAAATTGATAATGCCAGTATACTTATGACTTTAAATAGATTTAATGAATCATTGTCGTCACCGGTGTCCAATCTCAACCAAGATTTTTCAAATATGTATGTAACTGATATTACTATAAACCAATATTTACACTAATAAGTAAGTAGCGGTTGCAAGCGCTACTGCTGAGTATGAGGTCCTGGGTTTGATTTCCAGGTCGGACGAAGTATTATTGAGTTTTTCCAACAGTAATTTCTCAGTAGCAGCCCGGAGTCTGGATATGTGCTGGGTTGATTGCAATAGGCTAGCCCCCTATTACATGGGACTTAAAACATAACTGACGAAATGTGGGTATAGTACAGGTACACCTCTGCCCAACTCTTCGGGGAAACAAGACGTTATGTTATAAGTAAGTAGGGGAGTGGGGGGTACAGTGGACTGTGGGGACAGTGAATCGACGTCTATATCTCCTTGTCTATCGGTTATACACACGTCGCACACCGATGAAAGGGGCGCTCTGAAAGTTCCCCCTCCCGAGCGCTAGTGCCACATAGTACATTTTAAATAGGGAGATAGAAACCTCACTCGAACATTTCATGGCGCTGGCGCCCTCTAGCAACAACTTAAAACAACACTCCAGATTAGAGATTTTTATTTGGCTAGTGCTCTTGACGTTTTCGCTGTGGAAGCACGTGTAGCCGCCATTTCGCCGCCCGCAAGTACTAAATCAATTTTTTTATTCATTATTTTATAAAAAACATGAATTAATGTATTGATTAAACAAATTAATATTTTATTTCATATTTATATTGAAAAAGATCACTGTAACCCATTAAAAAAGCATGGTAATTCTGTGTATTGATTCATTGTACCCACTACGATCCACAGTACCCCACATGAAGATCCAATGTATCCCAGATGTGGGGTACAGTGGATCATTTCCCGACTTTAAAAAAAACGTTTACTGCCAGAAAACTATTGATGTTACTGCTAAAGTTGAATTAGATTTCGTTAGCCAATATTCCATTGTATTAATCACGCCGTATTTAAAAAAAAATATTGTTTATTTACTGATTTGAACAACTTATTAAAAAAAAATATCCACTGTACCCCCCTCTCCCCTCCATGGGAGAACCTCGTGGCTAAGTATATAACAGCTTCACGGGTCGATCCATCAGGTCCCCTCCGACCCTTGCTCGACGACGCACCAGCCCGCGCCGTAGCTGAGCCTGTAGCTATAAATTCCCCTTACAATAATAATAATATAATTTCGATCCAGCCTGTCCCACCTTGCTGCTCTCCCCTCAGTGACGCCCTAAGCCGAGGTTCGTACCCCACAGGGGGTGCCCTTAGCGTGCGGTCACCTAGTAATTAAGAATTTCGCCCCTGGCTGGAGGCTTTAAGTTAGTAGCTTAAGGCACCCACAGGCTTGCCCGGTTAAGTAGCCAAGACCTCAGTGGTCAAAACTACGAGCTGCCTATAAGGAAGGAAAAAAAAAAGAAAAAGAAAGATCCATCAGGTTAAGTTACGCTTGCCAGGATTGGAGTGGTGACCATCTTTACATACCGAGACTCATCCGTGCCTGTTCCCGGCTCTCATTCATGGATCTTTGAGAGTGTTTACGGGTCAACAGAAGCCCGAAAGTCTGTCAACCAGTCTTACCAAGGGGTATCGTATTACTCAGTTACTGGGTTGTGGAGATCAGGCAGTCGTTCCATATAAAATACTGGTAGTCAGCTGCATTCGGTTAGACTAGACGCCGACCCCAAAATATAGTTGAGAAAAAAGGCAGGCAGATTGATTGGATATGAAAATTAAAATTTATGCTTTTGGTACTAAATAAAAAACTACGTGTGTCTGCGTTTTGTTATGGAATGATTTTAAAATTTACACGATTATTGATTTTTTTATTTACCACTTTTCTAAGATTTGTGGTCGCATCTACAACTCCACATGCGATTGGATGATAGGTAGGTTACGGATAGGCCGTGGTCTGGGTTAGGACATAGGATACTTTTTATCCCAGTAGCACGTCCCCGTGGGGTAATTTCCGACCCCCACGTTGGCGAAGCCGCGGGCAGACGCTAGTGTCAAAATAAAAACTTTTTATTAAATGCATATCCAAGTTTATACGGTACATAAAACAAGAAACAATTTCTTTTTTATGGTCTGTCTCTTTGTCTGTTTGTTGCGGCTAATCTCCGAAACGGCTAGATCGATTTTGACGTAATTTAGTATGGGGATACTTTGAACCCCCGGGAAAGAACATAGGCTACTTTTTATCAACACACCACGCGGGTGATGCCGCGGGCGGAAGCTAGTTTATAATATTAGCGTGATTAGCTTACCAGTATCATTTGACACAGCATCAGACTTTTTCGATAGGTTGTTATGAGTATTGAGGGTGATCAATTTTCGAGCTGGAAAATAAAAATAAAAGTTTAGGATTTCTGCCCTAAGATTTGATAGATCTAAAGAGTTGAAATTGAATTTATTTCTGAAAATTATGAGATGCTTGAGTTCAGGCGTCATACAATGACACCACGTCTGTATCTTTGTATGTAGGATTCTTTGTATCTTCGAAGCAACCAAACGGCTGGACAGATGTACCCCCCCATTTATACCCCCTCATGTATTTATATCATGGGGTCTGTCGTCTCGTTTAGATAGATTGGTATGTGCGTGTGTCTTTTGTTTAACAAAACTAAAATGGCGGATTATAGAGCTGTCAATATGTAATGTCTTGAACAAAAATAATGTTTAGTACTGTGACCATGTGAACTATAAAAAAAGAGCTTGAGAACACGATTCCAAAAAAATAACAAACAAAAAAGTTGTTAATAAATTGAAAAAAAATATGATTTTCTTTAATTTTTTTAAATTATTTTGATTTTGAGGAACGTACCTTTAGCTGTCAGGAAGATGATGTAAGCAGCTTGAGCGATTGTAATGGCTAAGAGGATTGCACCAACGACACATGCAATGATGAGCACTTTGTGATCTGGATCTGAAAATATTACTCATAAATATAAAGGACTAGCTTTCGCCCGCGACTTCGCTCGCATGGAAGTAATGAACTTCCTACATCACAATCCAAGTCGTGGTCTATCCGTGTCTCAAAGAACAATGGCAGCTTCCCATACATTGTTTTATTTGAAATTAAATTATTACGTCTTTAAATGAAAAATACATTACAAAACTCAGCGTCATTTTCTGAGCTAGTTTGTGTAAGATTTTTCATTAGAGAAGGCGGAGATTAATCAGATCAGTGTTGAACTTTTGTACAACATAGGACAGAGCGCAAGCTTCTGGTCAAGAGTTGTAAACTTTCAATGGTTGTCAATGTCAACAACCAAGCTATATTTTTTCCTTTTGACTTTAAATAGGTACTAGACTTTTTAGTTCAGAATTGCCATAACATTTCATATTTTTCCCACTTTACTGCAATATGCTTATCTGAGCAAGAACACAGATTAAACTTAGATATAGGTACAACAAAATAACATAATAATAATAATATAATATTTATTTACTGCATGTTAATATAATAACAAACCAAAAATGATAACAGCACCATGACAATTACGCTGTACCTACTATTTAGGAAAATAAATATAACATGGCAATAATACTAAACCAATCCAACCAATAATTTCTTAATCTTTTAGAATGAACTAGTCAAATAACTTTGCATTAAACATAATTTTTTTACTCGGCCTTATCAAGATAATATGATAGTGGAAAAAAACGTAGATAAATAATTAAATTTCATTCATATAGGTGTCACTTTTAGACGTTCATTTTTATTTCAAATAAGAATTCGCCATTGTTCTTTCAGTTATGGTTACTTTCGTATTCATACAAGGTGGTAGGGACATCAACGCACAACCTGGGGCCTACTCCATAAGTAGCAAGTCCGTAGTTTAAGCCGAAGTTACGGATGTTTCCAACTCCGTATCACTTTCGGACATAACATCAGTCCGGGGCCCGAACTAAAAATTAATGACAAAACGATTTGACAGTTGTCCTTAGTCCCGATGTGTTTTTGCCCGTCCGAAAAAGTTAGCTTTTGCGCTTACACACACATTCACAGCGTGTTTGTACACTTGCAGCCTTACTAATAAAAATATTTTACACACTCGCTTAACAACTGTATAGTTATACATTGTATAAGCTATGGATAAGAGTAACACAGTCCCTTTACCAATAATGAGTGTGTAAGCATTGTATAGTTAAAAATTCGTTATAACAAAAGTCACTGGCAACATTCTTCGGAAACGTTTTGAAACTAAATTACCAAGTTGTAGAGACATTTAGAAAACCTTTTAGACAGCATAAAAAATGTTTATTTTTAATAAATAATACAAATTGTGCCCAAAATGTTGTTTCAAAACGTATTTAAAAATAATTGTATTTTTTTTTACGGTAAAACGAAACAAAGAACGAAACATACTTTCTAAGTTCGTCATTTAAGAACGCACCTTTCAAATGTCAAACTATTGTCCCAATTTTATGTGTTACAATGTGTGTGTTGTGTGTTTTTTTTATAGCACCAATCACATTTCTGAAGCCACAAATGTTTCTAAATCCAGAAACTACTTGCTCTTGCTCTTCAAGAGTCCCAGGCATGCGTATAAATTGTGCCGCTTTATTTGCCAAAGCGAGAGCCATTCTTCGCAATACATTCGTAATGGACTGATAGCTAATTCCATGAATGTCTGTTGCGTCATCTTGAACTTCTTGCCTAGCCCAAGTCTTGAGAACAAAACAAACTCGAAGTTCTACAGCCAGCCCGCCACCACGAGCTTGCAGTTCGATATTACTTCTAACTAACTAAACTATGCAACAAACAACAACCACAACAAACAACAAACAACAAACAAACAACAAACAAACAAACAAACAAACAACAAACTGTTTTACAGTTTGGCAGGAGTAAAATATTTTGTAGTACGGATGTAACAACGAATAAACGCTTTTTCATTTTTTTTTTTTTTTCATGTATTTTACGTCTATACATATATTTTACTGAATCTAAATTTCATACAAAAGTCTGTATCTCGGAAAGTAAAAGGATCGAAACGATTTTTGTCCTAAAAGTTAGTAAAATTGCTGGCCAGATGTCCGGTTACTACTGTTACACGCTCACTAAACAAGGGTTGAGGACTGAAGAACAGTTGTGTAACTTCTCATACAATAAAAACTCCCGCTATACCAGATGTGTACAACTGAACTGTCAAATATCTTTTATTGGTAGAGTTAGCGTTATAACTCCGGTATACGAAGTGTGTAAATCTTTATTAGTAAGGCAGTTGGTAAACACAAGTAAAGCGCGTGTCGCTTCGTAAGATAAAAATACTATACCACGCAGTGACTCACTTCATGTACCGAGCCGCCATAAATTTTGCACCGGGCTGTCCCTAAGTCGTCGTGTATACGAATTTCAGATATAACGGAAGTACTATTTTAGTGTCCGAATAGGTATTGTCCAACAGATAATTAAATAAATAACTTACTACTTTGAGTTGGAGGAACAGCTGTTGCTGGAAAAAAAATACAGATGATGTTATTGGTCTTGTTGTTGTTTGTTATCACAAACTAATCTGTAGGCATGCGAATGAAACTGAAACTATACGCGTTTGTCAACCACCGCCGTCACCGGAACGTCACTGAGAAACGAGATTTTTTTAAGCGAACGTTACGTCCCGGTGACGGCGATCGTGTGTCCATCGGTACCGAACTCGGCATGATATACAAAACAAAACAAAATCGCGTGCGGCACGTACACGTGCTAGAAGTGAAACTTATTAAAAATAAAGAACAAGAGAGAATCGTGGCTGGTCTGAACATAGGCTTTCCGAACTTCCGCGCATGTCCTTTCGCTCATACTCGCCTCATGTCACTTTTTGGTTCCTAAAAAATGTTATTGCGTAGCCTTCTGCGCAAAGTTCGGACCAGCCATGATACATCGGCCGTATTGTAGTTGTTATTCCACTCTAATTCAGCTTAAGCAACTAGGCGTTTATCACAACGTGTGCCATGTTAAGTTTCACCAATGTGTAAAATAGCACGCCGTATCATAATCAGAGCGATCGTCGGGCGAACATGCGACCCTCGCGATTATTTTATTAGATGAACCCGAAAGAGTTGTCGCCCCGACAGGGAGTGCCTTCTGAATTTCCAAATAAATTAGTGACATATGAACGCGACAAGCACGTATTCGCGCGACTGCTTTGGTTAGGATACGGGGTCAGCGTGGCCTGCGGGGTAATTGTTAAACACACAATCAGTAATGCTTTCATTTCGGTAGTTCAATAATATTCATTGCACACACCACCGCTCGCGCGACCTGCGTCTTGCGTCTGCGACCGCAGCGAGAACAAATGTTAGAAGTTATTTAGAGCATGCTATGAGTCGCCGCGGTGTGACTTACGGAGAGGAGAGCGGCGCGAAAACACTCGAGCGACCACGGCCGGCGGGGAGCGAAGAGGCGTGCGGTAAAACCAAACCTACTAGATCACAGCGCGGATGCCACAACTCAGAGCGGGGCGACCGACGCGTGCGACGGACGACTTCAGAGTCGAGCGTCTTGGTTAAATAATTTTGTTTTTTTCCGCCGCGCAATCATGGATAAAAAAACTTTTTATAGCAGAAGTTATACAGAAACTTGCTCTATGGATGACAAGGCAAACGCAACACAAAATAAAAATGTAATTAAGAGGTTGTGGAACGAAATAAAACTACGCTTTATGGACAGGAAGGTCCTACATATTAGTTTTAACAATCAATTTCAAAGTGGATGAGTTACGCAATAACGTTGAAACGGATCTCTGCTAAGAGTTACTTGAATTGTAATAAAGACATTTTGAATAAGTCCGACGCGTTCGCAGTCGCCGCCGCCACTGGCAGGTCGTGGCATGGCGACGCCTGTCGCAGATAGCCCCGCGCCGCAAAACGCACCGCCCTAGAGCGTGGCCGAGGCCTTACGCTGTTGAGCGACAAATTCATCAATGAAGAATGAAGAGATGGATGCATTGGGATTGAGAGTGTGTTACGCAATTACCCTGCGGGTTAATGATGATTTTAAATATATATATATATATATTATGTATATGCGCTTCTTTACCTATTATGACATTCGTTCTGCACACTGACTGGAAGTATAGTCTGTTGTTGTAAGATATTGTATCTGGTTTATCTTTGAATAAAATGTCTTTTTCATAATAAAATTTAAACTCCCATTCTCCTTCCATAGATTTGTTCACTAAAGATGTCTGAAAATAAAATATGAATAGTTAAAATAAATAACAAAACTACATTTTAATGTAAAATTACAATGTTGTTATGTAAGTATTTACGATTAGAAATACCTTTATTTTTTACAAAAAATACAACCGACGTCCATAAAAAACACTACAATGTGAAAAATAACTTTAATTTCGGAAGTCGGTGCCTTTGGGTCTGTATTTTTAGTAATTTTTAGTGGGTCAGATGATAATTTATCTAAGTTACAATAGCCTAATGTCAACTGCTCATCACCTTTTACAAAATATTTCTCTTCCCTATGCAGGGACGTTAATTGTTCAGGAGTTCTCTTGGTAAAAACCAGAACACCTGGAGCTGATGGTGGCTTCACCATCAGCTCCATTTCACCATATGCATTGTGATAAGCATAAATTGCTTAGCAACCATTTTTTTCGAGTGCTGTGCAATCGAATTAACGCAGCATAACGTTATTATTGTATGTGTTTATAGGATACCTAAATCTAATAACTTTGACATGTTTTATTCGAAATTAAACATTCTTCTACCAAAAATTGAAAGCGCGCAAAAATGTCATACTATGTGGTGACTTTAACATTAACACTTTGAAAAGAGATAGAACTTCTCAGGAATTTACTAATTACTTATTATGCTATAATTTAAAATTACAAATTGATGAGCCTACCAGATTACAAAGCAACACATACAGTATAGATAATTTTGCGCACACTTTCCCACGAAAATGCAATCATAAAATAATGGATTTCAACATGTCAGATCACACAGCCCAAATTTGAAAGATTCCTGTAAAGAAAACTTGTTCAATAAATAGTTGGAATATTACAACGCGTGACTACAGTCACAATAACTTGATTAAATTCAAAATATGCTTAAATTCTTTATCTTTTTGCGATGTTTATCAAGCTGTTGATCCAAATGTGGCTTACGATAAGTCTAAGGAAATATTCCAGCTGTTTTATAATTTATGGTTCCCCTTAATTAGTAAAAATATTAAGTCAAAAAGGAATCGGAATTGGTTGACACCCGGTATCAAACGTTGAAGCAAACATAAACGACAACTTCTTTGGAATTTAAGAGCAAAAAAACCAAATAGTAATAACCTGACAAAACTTAAATATTACTCACAAAGACTTAAGAAAATAATAAGATTGACACAAAAGGTAAAAAATTATCACAAGATCATCATCATCAAGATCAACTAATAAATCGATAGATACATAGAGATTTATAAATGAAAACAAATATTGTCCTCCACGTGAATATATAACAGAAATACGTAGTAATGGTACTACATTAACAAACCCCACTGATATAGCGAACGCATTTGACAATCACTTCGTAGAGCAAGCAGAATAACTTTCAAAAGCCTCAAAATCTGTTAGTTGTAGGACTCCAAATATATGCAACAGTTCAATATTCTTGACGCCTAATGAAGTGTATCGGATAATACAAGACCAGAAAAATAAAGTTAGCGTAGGTTATGATGACATTACAACAAAAGTATTAAAATTCGTTTCCCAAGTGATATCAGGTCCCATTTGTCACATAATGAATTTAAGTATTTGCTCTGGAATCTATCCTGATAGACTAAAGCCCACTATAACTAAGCCTCTTTTTCAAAAAGGTGATAAGACTGACATAAATAAATACCAACCAATTGCGCTTATACCGTTAATATCAAAAATATTTGAGATAATTATTTATAACATCTTAGTAAAGGAACAGAAAGGCTTTAGAAAAAACAAATCCTTAAACTTGGCCATATATGATTTCCTTAATATTATAATAACAGATATCGAACCAAGAATTCCCACTAGCGCTATATTTATGGACATGACGAAAGCCTTTGATCTAGTCGATTATAATATTTTGTTAGGAAAAGTAAGTGCTTACGGAATAAGGGGAAACGCACTTTCTCTTATAAAATCCTACCTTGACAATAGAACACAGTGTAAGGAAGTTAGACGAATTTGAAAAAAGGATAAAAAGAAATACATTTCAGCAAAACGTAAAATCACATATGGCGTGCCACAAGGTAGCGTATTCGGCCCACCATTGTTTTTAATCTATATAAATGACTTTCCAAAACATGTTACTTTTCTTATGGCTCTTTTTGCCGATGAAAGCACTTTAATTATTAGTTTTTTTTTTTTTTTGCTTTTTTATTATTATTTTTGAGCTACTATAAAACATTTTTAAGATCCTGTTGTATCACCAAAAATCGCATTAATAAAAACTTTGACTTTGACTTTGACCATAGTAAAGTAATCAAATCGCAACCCGTGAAATGCTTATATTATTGAGTAGTTCCGGTGGCCACCTCTGGTCTTCATCATCAGTTCCACTTCACCGAATGGTGTTTTCCGAGAGCAAATGCACGAGTTACTCTAAAAAATACCCAAATCGCTATAGGTGTGCCCATAAAATTTGAGAATTTCCCTCGATTTCCATGGGATCCCCTCATCAGTTTCTGACTTGGTGTCAATAGGGCCACCTCGAAAGCATACCCTTTCAAACAAAAAAATAATATTCTAAATCGGTCCACAATTGACGAAGAAATCGGAGAACATACATAAAACAAAAAACATACATACAGCCGAACATATAACCTCCTCCTTTTTGGAAGTCCGTTAAAAATCGCTCTCTATGGCGAAAAGTACGAGAGCCCATGACCAAAAAATTTGCTTCATCGTTTTACGACCAAAACCATATAAAATCGATAAATTTGGTTATCTGAATTCAACAAATACTAATTTCAGAAATTTTCCGCGTCCCCTCTGACCTGACCGCATTTTCAAATATGTCCAAAAGAAATACCGAACTGTTTCATAGCAATCTCCAGGGTAACCGGCGGCATTCAAATTTTACATTCTTCCAGTATCAGACTGTATGTTGATCAAAATATGATTCACAATTAAAAATATGTACCTATTTACAGAACTCTAATTATTAAAATTATCAATCAAAAGTCAAGTAATTTATTTAAACCTTGGACGAACAAAAAAAGTCTGACGGAACTCCGCTAAGACGAAACTGAGTCCCGTTTAAGAGTGAATATGTATGTGTGAGTGTTGTCGTTTGCGCGCGTACTGGCTGACCGTCGTCGGTCGACTAATGTGTGAATGTGTGCGTACAGTGGCCTGTACGTACAGCGAGCTGGCCGACTCGAGTGACACAGACGACGGTGTACAAAGCCGATTTTTTCCTTTAACTCAATGTGCTATTTTTCTGCCGAGTACAGTCTGCGAGGTTTAAGCTGAGCTTTACTGTGAGTGTTTGTATTTGTGTGAGGTGCGCGACAGAGTTGCGTCGCGCTAGGGGCGCACCGCGCCTCAGGCCGATTGCCAAAAAGCAGTATAAACCGGTTTAAACCAAGAAAAGCACGCGTCGCGCTCTAGGCCGACCGACGTCACACCTACATACCTCTATGTGCACTCACACAAATGCATAGCACAGCTTAGACCTCGCGGTCTGTACTGTACTTTGTTTCAGAACTTTCACTTACATGTAAAATTAGTTCTTGTGCTTTATTTTGTTCATTTTGTTCATGTTGTTGATTTTGTTCATGTTGTTGATTTTGTTCATGTTGCTGATTTTGTTCATGTTGTTGATTTTGTTCATGTTGTTGATTTTGTTCATGTTGTTCAAGTGACATTAAATCGGAAGACAAGTTTCTTGACTCAGTTGGACTTACAAGCCACCTGTAAAAACGTTCATTTTTATTTCGTGATGTTTTTATGGTTCTACCGCGCAGGATTGGCCTCAGTGTGGCCAGAGGTTAAAGTTCACATTAAGAACCTCACTCAAGTGACCGCACAAAATACGAAAAAAACATCACTTCGAAATTCGAATGGTGTCTCGTTGTGAATCCGCGAGGATATACCTTTAAAAATAAATGAGTTTGCTCTCAAAAAGAAACTTAGAAAAAAAAAGTCTCAGTAAAAAAAAAACGCAAAAAGTGACGATGTTGAGACATTTTAAAGTCTATGCTAAACAGAGACAGCACTGCTAGCATGTGACGTCACAAGACAGAAGCGCCATAGTAACTTCGTTTTTTACTATACGCCTTTTTCTCAAACACCTTTAAAATAATTATTAATGCATGTATTTTTTTATACTAATTGTGTGTGCTCACTTGAGTGAGGTTCCAAGTGAACTTCCAGCTCCCAAGTGACATTTCTTCAGAAAGGAGAACTTACCAGCCATAGTTAATGTGCATGTGTGGTGTGATAATCAGATTAATATTTTGTCCATCCTTGAATGTGTAGGCATTCTTGTTGGTAGTACAGTTGCCTTGTCCTACATCTATTATTATATTACTATTATCTGTAATAGGAAGATTATTAATAAATATTAAATGCCGGTAGGGGGCGCTCTAAACATACATATATACGAGTATAGTGACCATATTGGTGATGTTCTTCAGAAAGGTCAGGTGCGTAGTACTCGCAACCGGCGTGCGTGTATGACCAGATGTATGAACGCAAACGAAGCAAAAGGAGTACCTATGTAAGGATCGTAGCAGGGGGGCGTTCTGTAATTTCTGCCTACCCCCTTGGGAAGAAAGCGTGAGTTTATTTATATAAGTAATCTTCAACAAAATACCGAAGAATTGGAAAGAGCATCCGCTTTCTTTATTTAAAAAAAGACTCTGAAGCTCTTCAGTAGTGAAAGTTTATTATAATATAAGTGAGTTGCTGAATGAAAAAGATTTTTAAGTTAGTGTATTTTTGTGTATATTATTTTGCATGCCTACATAGTAAAATATGGCTGAACTTGTCATATTTACAAAATGAAATTATCTTTAGCAGGTTCCTATTCCAATACAGGGAGCTTTTACCTACTACTACTTGTTTTAACATTCAGTTACAACTTATAACCTATGCAATGTCGGTAGGGCATTCTCTCATTATCACACTGCGCTTGTCCCAATTTGTTTTGGGTCAGCGGAAGATGCCTTTTTTAACCGACTTCACAAAAAGGAGGAGGTTCTCAATTCGTCTGTACGTTTTTTTTTTAATGTGTGGTACTCAGAACTTTTTTCTGGTTGAACCGATTTGGATGATTCTTTTTTTATTAGATAGCTGGTGCTTCAAATGTGGTCCCATTTACATTTGATCAAAGTGTGACTAGTGGTTTTTGAGTTATCGATAATACTGCATATTTTTTCCACTTAGTTTATATGGATGATGTGTTAATAATTTCCTGTCACTGTTATTTACACACCAAGCAGTGGTATACGATTTTGTGTGGGGTAGGTACCGCAACTAAAAAGTGAAAAATAAGAACTTTTGAACAAAAAAACAACCGACTTCCAAAATAACAACACTAAAAGACGTGAAAAATAACTTTAATTTCGGAAGTTGGTGGCCAAAAAAGAAAATACAAAACCAAAGACACCGACTTCCGAAATTAAAGTTATTTTTCACGCCTTTTAGTGTTTTTTTGGAAGTCAGTTGTTTTTTTGTAAAAAAGTTTTTCTTCTACAGCGTGTATCAGTAAAACTGGTACCTAACTGGTATCTAAGGGTGTTGGTACAGATCATCAAACTGATCAACTTTCTTCATGGGACCAACATAGTAATCGCGAAAAAAACATCAGCGACAGCTGATATACCATACATTTGGATCGAGTAGGAAAAGCTTGAGGATAATCCTAAAGTGTAAAAAGGACGTTCAGGCCTTATGCGTTTAAGAAAATATTAAAGTTCTATAAATAAAATACGTTAATTTCGACCAACAAGGATCTTAAGCACACAATATTTTACTAAATTAAAAATAAAATAAACACACACATTAAAATATAAATAAAAACAGACAATTAAAAATACCACATAAACACATTACCGACCTTGATTGCTCAGTATGTGAACCATACAGCAATGGTTCAGGTACTGGCAATCGAACCTCTGCACGAATGTCCTCAGGATGCCGCTGGAGCTAGCCCGAACCCTGCGCACCAGGGATGTACACCGTTTTCGCATAGTAGAATAGAAACAGTCCACATGCGACTCGGCGAACATTCCTGATGCGCTACAGAATCGGGGCAGCCTCATCAGCACCCTGAATGCATTGTTATATTGCACACGCAAGGCGTTGTACTGTCTGCGCGTGTATGAGACCCACAGGCTGCTCGTGTAGAAAGATGTACAATATGTACTTTTGAGTTAAATAAAAGCTTGTTTTTGAAAAAGTTTTTACTATTATATTTTATTGTACCTACTGAATATGACCGAGGGTCGACTTGGAACGGGATGTGAAAGAAAACACTGTACTGGTATTAATCATGTATAATTAACTTGTACCGAGTCACAGCGATTTGTGTATGTACTGCTTACCCCAAAACACGAATTTGAATCTACTACGAGCGGTAACGAAACCATGGCGACTTCTAATTCGACGTCAACGCCATCTATCGAGCTAGTCAGTAATAATTTCCCAGTATTGAATTAATATTGATCGCTATGATTCCGGTTGCTCTTAGATAAGTTAAACCAAACACCTACCTTTTTTGTTGTTTTTTGTTTTAATGGCCATCGACATTGATACTCAAAACTTTTTTACTTCATCTTCATTTAGCCTTTTTACTACATCTTCATTTAGCCTTTTTACTACATCTTCATTTAGCCTTTTTGCTACATCTTCATTTAGCCTTTTTACTACATCTTCATTTAGCCTTTTTTCAACTACGTTGGGGTTTGGTTCCAGTCTAACCGGATGCAGTTGAATACCAGTATTTCTCATTAAGCGATTACTTACTTGACCTCCACAACCCAGTTACTGGGTAACACAATGCCTCTTGGTAAGAATAGAATACTCTTTATTATGTACACCATAAAAAATACAGATATAAATGTAGAGATTTTAAGATTGTTTTTTTTTTGATTGTATCATTTTTTTTAGATTGATTAATTGATAGTTTTTTTTTTTGATTTGTAGAATGGTTTTTTACGATATTACATCACTTATGCTCATATTATCACCCCACCTTACCAATGGGGCACTTACTAAATATTTAACATAACATCACGCTGGTTTTCCCCGGAGGTATAAGCAGAGTTGTACTTACCTGTAGTACACCCACTAAGTATTTAAAATAAGAAAATGTTAACTGTGTGGCGTGATTACAGAAAATCCTGCATCGCGCAAGCAAAGTTTGCCGCGCGACCAGCATATGAAGTTGCAAGCAGATTGCAAAATTCTTCGTTACATAAACGGCGCTGTCCGTTTGCATACTATCGACGTTATGTAAAATGCCTAGGGCAAAATGTAAATCGCCTAAGCTTTGTGTAATAGTCCTTGAAAGCCAATTGATACAACTACACTCGCGAGCAACCAAATCGACTCAAGCCTAGACGGCGCACATATACATTGATTTTCCCAAAACGATAAATGGTAATTACAAAAGTGATATGTCATTCGAAAGCTGAACCTTAAAAAAAAACGAAGCGCTGATTTATTGACACATTTTAATTGGCCGTCAGCGTAAATTACCTCTTTAGGAATCCACGACTTGCGCTACCTGCTCCCGCTATAAAACCCCCCCACTTCGGGTTTATCTTATCACCCTGTCCGACCCCGATGACCCCATAACCCTCCTCCAGGAGAGCAGTAGGGCCACCAGTACAGTACACAAATACAGACCGCCATCGTTCCAACCTCGCCGCCGAGGTCCTACGCGACGCCCCCGACGTAATTGTCCCCCCCCCCCCGACCCTTGCTCGACGACGCGCCAGCCCGCGCCGTAGCTGAGCCTGTAGTTTTAAATTCCCCAGTTAATAATAATATAATTTAGATCCAGCCTGTCCCATCTTGCTGCCCTCCCCTCAGTGACGCCCTAAGCCGAGGTTCGTACCCCACAGGGGGTGCCCTTAGCGTGCGGTTACCTAATTTTTAAGTATTTTTCGCCCCTGGCTGGAGGCTTTAAGTTAGTAGCTTAAGGCACCCACAGGTTTGCCCGGTTAAGTAGCCAGGACCTTAGTGGTCACAACTACGAGCTGCCAATTAGGAAAAAAAAAAAAAAAGTTTATCTTATCAGTTGCTTGTTACAAGTTGACCGGTACACATCTCCGTAAATTGCAATCCTTGTTTTCGCTAACCCATGGATACCACACCAGAAGAAGCCGCTCAAGTTGTTGCCTTGTTGCAACAAGGGTTAAGTCAGCGAGCAGTCGCTGCCCAGCTCCACTTGAGCCAGTCATCTGTATCCCGAGTATACAGACGGTTCCAAGAGACTGAAAAAAAGACCTGCGACGGGCCCTAAATTGACTGCAGGCCACCGACAAGCGCGCCTTCAATTTGCTCGAGAGCATCTCAATTGGAGCGTTGCGCAATGGCGATCGGTCCTGTTTACTGATGAGTGCAGAATGTGTCTGCATGGCAGTGACAGGAGAGGCTGAGTCTACAGGCGTCCGGGGGAACGATTTGCCCAATGTTGTTTCGCTGAAACAGTGGCAAATGGCGGCGGTTCCTGCATGATGTGGGCTGGTATCTCTTTAGAGGGAAAAACCGAACTTGTTTTCGTGCCTGGGGGCGGCCGAGGAGGCGGGCTAACAGCTGATCGGTACATCACCGACATTCTACTGGATCATGTTGTGCCCTACGCAGGGTTTGTCGGTGAAGACTTCGTGTTAATGCACGACAATGCCCGCTGCCACACGGCACGAGTCACTCGACAGTTTCTGCAAGAGGTCGAATTACGCACGATGGACTGGCCTGCGCTCAGTCCTGACATGAATCCCATCGAGCACTTATGGGACGAGCTTAAAAGAAGAGTTCGGGCCAGAAATCCAGTCCCTTCAAGCGTAGACGAGCTAAAGACAGCATTATTAGAGGAGTGGGACGGCATTCCTCAAGAAAATGTCAAAAAAATGATAGGGTCCATGAAAAACCGACTGCGGGATGTAATTAGGGCTAGAGGGGGCAATACGAAATACTGATTTCAATAAATTAATTTTATTTTTAATTTTTTTTGTTTAATTTGTCAAATACGAGACACATACCCTTTTTCCTAAATTCCCGTTTTTCCTACTCTTGCGTTCAGACATCATTTATTTCAAAAATGATGGATGGATTTCAATAATAATGATATCAAATTAAAGCTGACATCTTAAGCTTTCGAATGACATATCATTTTAATAATTTCCATTCATAATTTTAGTTGTATCAATGTATGTGTGCGCCGACAAGGCTTGAGTCGATTTGGTTGCTCGGGAGTGTAGTTCTATTTTCTGCCACCTGTGGCACTGTTAAAAAAACAACAATAATGGCGTCGAATTGTGCAAGTAGTTCCGAAAATAAAGATGAAAATAACTGCAAGTAGTTCCGAAAATAAAGATGAAAATAACTGCAAGTAGTTCCGAAAATAAAGATGAAAATAACTGCAAGTAGTTCCGAAAATAAAGATGAAAACAACTGCGTACCGCAAGAAGCGATTGATTTTAAAGACGTTTACTATAAACAATATTGAAAAATTATTACAAAGCTCAAACGGAATTATTAAAAAAGCCGTGGACTAGAGAACAAGTTTTTGGAGGTTGTCCGGCTTGAAAAATACGCTCAATTGTCCATGCAATCTGGTGTTCGGTGGCCTCCTGCTAATCAATAAAGGTTAATCATTTTTACAGCTGTTATTCAAACATTAGGTAGGCTATTTGATCAGTTGAAAAAAATAACGGGCTGACTTTTAATTTTCGGTGGTTGGTCAATTACCAACCACCGTAAATAATTAACAGTAATAAAAATAAATAATTGGTCGGTTATTTCATCCTACAATGTCAGTATAAAAAATACTCTAAGTGTAATAAATGAATGGCCAGTAAAAATGTTGGTATGGGCAGTTAGGTAAATAGTTCGACAGTTCATAGGTACGGTTGGAACAGTAACCAACCACGTGCGAGCCGAATTGGTCGCAGTAACTAAGCCTGGGCATCCCGACCAAATGGGTTAGGTTAGGTTAGAACTGAAACCAACCGCGCGCGAGCCGAGCGAGCAATGCGAGCGGTGCCGCAGCAGCGGCCGGCAAGTGCTACCTCCAAGTAACATTTCTTAGTGACTAACTCTGATTTGTTACCTGCCCACACTTTACTGCCCGTTAAGTCATTTTACTGCTTAATATTTATTTAACTAATTAGGTACCCATTTAAATATCTGTTATGAGACTTATGAGTTATATTTATTTATTTTACTGCTCAGTTTTCACTGCCGAACTTGTGAATCATGATTACCGTAACATAATTTGACTCTCGATGAAATGGATGTGAACAGAAGCGTCACCAATTTGCTTTAGGCATTATACATAACGACGACAACATGCAAACGGACGGCGCCGTATGTATAATGACGAATCATACAATCTGCTGCGATATATACAACGTCCCGACATTAATCGTCGGGCTTTGATTCGATCCAGCCTGTTCCTTGCCGGCCACCCCCAGGTCCATACCCCACAGGGTATGCCCTGAGCGTTTAGTTGCTTAGTTTAGAAGTTTTATGCTCTGGCTGGAGACCTTAATATATTACGAGTACTTCACTTTCTCCGTCAAGTTATGACTAGTTTTATTTTTCATTTTTTTTTGATATTTATTTATTTTTTATTATTATAACCATTCATGGATGTTTTTTATTTAGTTTTTATTCAATGAATCCACAGTATTTATTTTACTAACTGTTGCGTCGGTGTATAGTCCGTCGCACTCGGCGGCCTGTGGCGCTTTGCGAGTGCACCGTGCACTGATCATTGTAGTTAGTCTCTAAGAACAGGTTTTGCTGAGATAATTTCTTGTAGTTTTTTTATTCAATTTTTTTTTTTTGTTTTTGTTTTTTGTTACTATATTTGATACAAAGTAAGTTTGTACTAGTTTATTCATTTATTTATAAGTATAAAAATATATATTAGGTATGTTGAAACTGTTTGTACTCCCCGTCACTAGTCCCTAAGGGTTCATTAGAAAACCAGCGTCAGACAGCACCTGTCTGACATTAATGCTGAAATGAACCTTTTTGGCGCAGCCGTGAGGCACACACTGTTATCACTTTTTATTTTTTATTATTTGTGTTTTGTGTTTCACGTACTGTGTCCAAATAAACTTTATTCTTTCTTTCTCTTCTATATTGAGACATCGACAGGATACCCCGGTTAAGTAGCGGACAACCTCCGAGGTGGACTTGTGATAAGCCATTCCCAAAAACAAAAAAACAAAAAACAGTCGTCGGGCGTTTGCCCACCAAACACAGCACCCGTCTGTTCGGAGGATCCTTTCTATTTTATGGAGAATGACGAACTTTACACCCTGTTCCTCATACCTCTGAAGTGATAAGCGAAAAGGTATATATTCAGTGCAGTAAAGCGAATCATACAAAGCATCTGTTTGGATGTATCACTCAATTTATTATTATGTTGTTGTGGTATTAAATAGTATCACTTTTGAGTACTGAATTAAATTAATACAGTGTTTTTTTAACCTAATTCAGTTCTCCTATTATTGAATATAAGCCGTGTTCCCGATGGACTTTTCCATCGGCAATAATGACGAACTTCGATAAAAACTTTCATTACCACTTTAACTCCTTTAGTGCGACAAATTTTCAAGAAGCCTTCCTTCGTGTGGAGCACTGTGGTATCGATCCCAACTTATGAGTTTATAGGTCGAACCCAAGCAGGCGCTTTACATTCAGTTATTTATTTAATCACCAGTGCTCTCAAAATGGTGACGGAAAACATCTTGAGGAAACCGGTATGTCCTAGAACCAAAAATTTTCTTTTAGTTCCTACAGAAAAACTTTCTTTTAGTATTTTAGTAGGGATTATTTTATTGCATGGACTATGTCACCGCAATGGCTTATTTACTGAAACAGACTAAGTCCCATCTGCTTAAGTGCTCCAAATGTCCGTTCGCCTACACCCTTGGCGATTTGAACAATGTCTCTGACAGAGCAATAAACAAAATCAAAATCAAAAGTAATTTATTTAAACTAGGCTGAGAATCAGCGTTTATTGGACGTGAAAATTACATGAGACAGTCCTCCAAAACGCCCTCCCTTCACCACTTTCTAGTGCTTTAGCACTGAAGAAGAAGTGGTGCAACCAACTCCTCCACAGCTAGCTGTATCTTCAGTCTGTAGAACGTGATTTTTGAACGTGATTGAACGTGAACGTAAAACGCAAAACATTAAATTCAATTATTTGCCATATTACGATTTCAGCAAGCACACGCCAATAAATCAACAAAAACATGGCCTCCTACCTGGTATAGATTGTAACGTTACGGTTAACCCTCTTGGATATTTTGTGAGGGGTAACTGTAAGTGACCAATAATTTTAATAATAGGAGGACAGTTATATAATGCAAAACATAGTAACAAATAGCACAGTGAATCGCCATCAGCACGCCGAATCAGCAATCACCAACAGCTTGTCGAGTAATACCGGGATAAAAAGTATCCTTTGTCCTAAACCTGGGTCACGATCTAACTGTGTGTAGATACGTTGTGTCATTAAGGCGTAAAAGGTAACAGACAGGCAGACTTTTATTAATGTGGATTAATTAAGGAAAATTATTGGTTGAAAAAAACCTAAAATCTCTAAAATCTTTTTTCAACACATTTGCTCAAAAAATGCATTTACGAAGCCTCTATACATGGTTCAAAAGTTAAAAATTACGCACCATACAAAGGAACGTGCGGTCAAATAGGTACTCCCACCTAAGTACCTATTTACCGCATACTCCGTTGTATAGCGCCGTGCGTATCCTTTACGGTTTATTTTTAATTTCCATAAAAAATATATAAGAACTACACCAAGGAGTTCCACATTACGAGAATAAATAAGCTAAATAATCGAACCTCCTTGGAAGCGCTTTTGCTCAATATGTTTGTCTCACTTTAATACAGAGAAAATGAGACGAAAAGTGTATTCTAATTTTCACGAGACGCACGTGGCGCCATTTGCAAATCGCGCCATTTTCAAATTAGAAACGTCAAAGATTGTTGCGACTTTCCGACTGATATTAATTATAAACAAAGTACGAGTAATAATAAATGAGTTCAAGCGAGGAATCCGATATTAATATTGTACTGTTTTCTCGCAAATGTGTTGAAAAACGTTGTATGACACACGTGCGGATATTGATATTTACAAACTCGTGACTATAGTAAGCCCTCGACTTCGTCTCGGGCTTACATTCGTCTACTCGTTTGTAAAAACCAACTTACCGCACTAGTATCATAAATAACTATTACGCTTCAAATGATGCACTTCAACTTTAATTTCAAGGTTTATTCCCTTCACGGTTAAAACTCTCAATTGTTAAACTAATCCACAAGAAAGGTCATAGAAGTGATATGAATAATTACCGCCCCATAACTCTCATACCAATATTATCAAAGATCTTTGAAAAAGTCATGCATGACAAACTCTCCGGTTTTTTATTATTCCGGAAGATCAATTTGGTTTCAGAAAAAATAAATCGACCACAACAGCTTGTTTTGCTCTATTAAAATTAATAACGATAAGCCTTAATGATAAACTACCAATTGTCTCCATTTTTCTAGACATGTCCAAGGCTTTTGATTTCGTGAACCATATACTGTTAATTAATAAACTAGACCGATATGGCATAAGGGGAAACGCGTTGAAATGGCTCGAAAGCTACCTTACTCATCGACAGCAATGTGTTGAGATTTCGGGACAAACAGGAAATCAAAAGCTCGCATATAGGTCCCAGTATCCCGAAAATAACTGCGGTGTTCCCCAAGGGACAATACTGGGGCCGCTTTTATTCTTGCTATATGTTAATGACTTGCCTAGTGTAACTTCCCACAATTGCTTACTATACGCTGACGATACGACCCTCAGTATTATAAACGAAAATGACGATATTGTTGAGTACCAAAATGAAATAAACATGACATTAAATAAAATGATTACATGGCTTGAATACAATAATCTTCATATTAATATTAACAAAACAAAAATGGTACAATTCCAGACATATAACAGTACGCGTCCATGGCTTAAAATACAATATGGAAATGAGATAATAGAAGAGGTCGATTACGCAAAATTCTTGGGGATAATAATTGACAAAAACTGTAACTGGAAATCTCATATTGATGATCTGTGTATGAAGATAAATAGATTTGTATTCGTTTTATATAGACTAACACGTGTGGCTAGTGTTAATGCGGCACTATGTGCATATCATGGCTATGTCTCATAAATTTTGCGCTATGGCATTATAATATGAGGTAATTCGGTTGAACTTGAAAGAGTGTTTCGAGATCAGAAAAAGTGTGTACGCTCAATTTGTGGAGCGCATCCACTGGACAGTTGTGTTCCACTATTTAAAAAACTTAAAATACTGCCACTTCCAGCACTATATATTTTTGAAATTTGTATCTTTGTTCACCAAAACAGACATGAATTTGACTTATTTAATGATGTTGTATCCAGACCCAGACGAAAAGTGCATATGCATAATGTTCCTAGGCGTAGAATTAAATTGTTTTCTAATAATGTATACTGCATGTCCATTACTGTTTATAACAAATTACCTGATGGCTTCAAAACTCTCAGCCTCAGAACATGTAATGTAAATTATTTAACTTTCTTTAAAGCAAATGTTATTACTCGACCGAAGATTTTATGAATGAAAAATTTATCTAAATATTTGACATTATTGCCTATAAATCATATTTTATCTCCTTGACCTGAATTTTAACTTATATTATTAATCTCTTTTACAACTATTGTTTAATTTATTAAAATTATTTGTAACTTTAATTCTAAATTAATTTTAATGTAACGATGACCCATAATTTTACAAACCATATTTGTACGCCGGAAACGGCAGAATATTATGATCGAAATACATAATGAACATAACAACTTTGTGCAATATTCTGACTAATAATTGCATTCATTCATTCATACTAAAAAAAACTTGAAACTAAAAAACCAATGGCGAGCCGAATTGGTCGCAGTAACAGCTAGGGAACCCCGACCAACCAGGTTAGGTTAGCGCCCTCTTCCAGCCCCCATAAAGGGGTCTAGACGGACGGCGGACTTGGGGACGTCCGCCGCCCCCAATATAACAGGACCCGAGCCGGCGGCGCGTAATGTTCCACGCGCGCTCCTATTGGATGTCGCGGGGGGAGTTTTACACCTCATTCCCCCCGCGGGCTTGAGTAGGCCCGCGGAGTCGGGCTGGCACTAGCCGGGGATTGTGGAAGGCGCACAAGTTCCCATGGTGGTTCCAAACACTGGGGTGGTTTTTAGTCAGTAAGAGTCTGACAGACCCCTCCGCCCGCCCCAGGGCGGAGGACATTCATGAGGATTTTCCACACAGGAGCAAAAAAAATTGGTTAGAACTGTGACCAACCGCGCGCGAGCCGAGCGAGCGCTACACCCAAGTTGGTTGCAGTTACTAGGCTATTTAGAACTTTTGGACCCCAAAATAGAAGCTATTTGAGGTTCGCTAAAAGAAGCGCAATCATTATATCAGAGTGTTCAATAATGTGTTTAGGAGCGCAAAATGGGAATTATTAGAGGTTCCATTAAATACTATGCCGATTAATTATGTCAAATAACTCTCATCCCGTTAAGGAAAATACCAAAACACAATAATATTATAACACAGATATAACCATTGGAACAATAAAGCAAAATAACCACATTATTACAATGGTTTTCCTATTATCAATCGCATACGTCAAAGTTTATTATGTAGTTAATAATTATAATTATTGGTAGAAAATTGGTCACGGGAATCCCATGCAGGAACTACGTATACAGAAATCTATGGATATCCCTGTTTTCTTTAGTATCAGCGAACTACATGAGAACTCATACCGATGCCGTGGTAAAAATTATCTGCCAGTCAGCGAGGAGATAGCGGAACATTGCTACGGCGTAGCCTCGTAGCAGAGAAATTCGTAACCTCAACCCCAAGGTTACGAATTTTGCAGTACATCATCATTATCATCTGTCTAGCCTTTTCCCCAACTATATTGGTTCGGCTTCCAGTCTGACCGGATACAGCTGAATACCAGTATTTTAAATGGAGCGATTGCCTATCTGACCTCCACAGCCCAGTTACTGGGTAATGCGATGCCCTATGGTGAGACTGGTTGTCTGACTTTCAGATGCATTACATCCATACTAATATTATAATTACTTTATTTGTCTGTTGCCTTTTTACGCCTGAAAGGATTTTTATGAAAGGCACACAAGTTAACCATGACCTGGGTTAGTACGTAGGATAGTATCCTGGTAGTTCATTCCCGTGGGATGATTACCGACCTCCAAGCGAGCGAACTCGCGTGCAAATGCTATACATTATAGTGACTCTGGTTTGACTAAAAGAGTTTTCAATTATCTGTTTTTAAAACGTTGAAAAATAGAGCCCATTGTGATACCGAATTCCAGTGTTTGGGTTCTTCCTTCCCGCATGAGAAATGTCGTATTGTTATTACTACTTATTTTTATATTACAATAAATTATTATTATTATACTTATCACGTTCTAACAAAATCACGAGAAAAAACTTTTGAAATGTTAGTCCTATGGACAATAGCTGTACAGACAAAAAAACAAGCGACTTCCAAAAAAAACACTAAAAGCCGTGAAAAATAACTTTAATTTCAGAAGTCGGTGTCTTTGGTTTTGTATTTTCGTATTTGGCCACCGACTTCCGAAATTAAAGTAATTTTTCACGGTTTTATTGTTTTTTTGGAAGTCGGTTGTTTTTTAACCGACTTCAAAAAAAGGAGGAGGTTCTCAATTCGCCTGTATGTTTTTTTTTTTTTTTTTATGTGTGTTAGCTCAGAACTCTTTCCTGGGTGAACCGATTTGGATGATTCTTTTTTTGTTAGAAAGGACATACCTCAAGGGTGGTCCCATGATAAGGAAACCAGGATCTGATGATGGAATCTCGGAGAAATCGAGGGGAACCTTCGAAAATCGTAGGAGCGCCTAGTGCGTTTGTTAATTTTTTCCTTAAGTATTTTAAAGAACTACAATTTAATGAAGGTCTGGAATCGATCTGATGATGAATACGAAGGACAGTTAAGGGAACTCCTCAACGGTTTACAGTAGCTACCTTGTGATTCGTTTTAATTCATTTATATTGATGATAACTTTGCACTCATATGGGTTATAAGTGCCATTACAGGTCTAATGATGGAGACCATAGACAGTTGAAGGAATTCCTTAACGATTTACAGCAGTTACCTTGTGTTTGGGCTTGATTAATTTTTATTGATGAGAATACTATACCCAAATGTGTTATGACTGTCATTAGGGGTCTGATGATGAAGATGAAAGACAGTTAAGGGAACTCCTCAACGGTTTACAGTAGCTACCTTGTGTTTGGACTTAATTCATTTATATTGATGAGAACTTTGCACCCATATGGGTTATAAGTGCCATTTCAGGTCTGATGATGGAGACCATAGACAGTCGAAGGAATTCCTCAACGATTTACAGCAGTTACCTTTTGTTGGGCTTACTTCATACGGTTCAATATTCCAAAATATTCAGGTCGTACAAAAATAATACCCAATTAAGATTGAAGTTTTTCATAGGGCAACCACTACCTACTAGTCATGCTGATGCGTCAAATTGAGACTGAATTTAAGTTGCGTAATCGCGTCATCTCTAGCAATGCTCTTTCGTTGGTTGCTAAGCAATTTATGCTTGTCACATTGCATATGGTGAAATGGAGCTTATGGTGGCTTCACCATCAGCTCCAGTTCTTCTGGTTTTTACCAAGAGAAATCCTCAACAATAAACTCCTCAATTCCTTGCATCGCGAAACGAAATATTTTGTGAAAGGTGATGAGCAGTTGACATTAGGCTAATGTAACTTCGATAAATTATTATCTAACCCACTAAAAAGTGAAAAATAAAAACTTTTTGACAAAAAAAACAACCGCCTTCCAAAAAATACACTACAAAGTGAAAAATAACTTTAATTTCGGAAGTCGGTGGCAAAAAACTAAAATAAAGATCCAAAGACACCGACTTCCGAAATTAAAGTTATTTTTCACTTTGTAGTGTATTTTTTGGAAGTCGGTTGATTTTTTTGTCAAAAAGTTTTTTTTGTAAAAAAGTTTTTATTTTTCACGTTTTAGTTGCGGTACCTACCCCACAAAAATTCGTATACCACTACTTGGTATGTAAATAGTGACAGCAAATTATGAACACATCATCAATATAAACTAAGTGGCAAATATATGCAGCAGTAAGGATAACTCAAAAACTGCTGGTCAGACCTTGATCAAATTTTAATGGGACCACATGTGACGCACCAGCTATCAAATAAAAAAAGAATCATCCAAATCGGTTCACCCAGAAAAAAGTTCTGAGCTAACACACATAAAAAAAGAAACATAAAGACGAATTGAGAACCTCCTCCTTTTTTTGAAGTCCGTTAAATAATAATTGGGTCAAAATGGTCTTGATGACAGATAGAATACCATATTCAATTATATAATTGCCTTGTTTTGAGCACTCTACGCTCACACACTTATTTCCAAACTATAAACTCTTCTATAGCTAATAAATTACATAAACAAAGAAAGCCAAACTCACCTTATGATTTGTTACACTAAAAATATCAACAATCACTCACCAACCAACAAGAAACATTTTTTCTATTAATTAATGTCTTTCTCGACATTTTCAACCAATAGTGACAACTTATTAAAAATAAACAACAAACTCACCTTCAGATTTAATCAACAAAAAGTTTGAACACAAAAACACTAAATATAGAAGGAAAAACATTTTTATTTAAAACTCTCTCACAAAATAAAACACTACCGGCTTGTATTATATTATAAGTAACACTGCAAATGGCGGCCGACTACGGTGACAATAAATTCCCATACAATTCCCGGAAAATACGTCATACAAAGATATGGTTGGCAAATAAAAACGTTACAAAAATGTCAACGGAAAGCCAATTAAATTTTTATTGTTTTGTGTAATGTATAAAGCTATGTGTAAATAGAATTTATTTTGCCGTTTACGTAAAGAAGGCTTACAAACATGTAACATCTCACACACCTGTGTATCTGTAACCTATGTTTATAAATAAATAGTCTGAACTCTGAACTCTGAAGGATTTTTTTAAAGATAAACATGAACACATGAAATCCTAACTACAGTTCGTGCAAAACTTTATGAGCGCTCTGAACGTAGGCCCAAGAAAGAAACCGCGCATGGTACAGTTGAGTGAGAGTGAGTTCCCTCGGAAACCTATATTATGCATACTGCACGACCACTCGCTGCAACTTCCGAGGGCTCATAAAGTTTTGCGCAAACTGTACTAGCTGTTGCCCGTGACATCGTTTGCAAATTGTCTTTATTTTTTCATTAGTAGAAATCCGCAACACTATTTTGAATCGCTGTAACTCCTGTGAGCGCCAGAATCTATTATTAATTTGGTTGCTGCGGTTGGTTGCTGCTCATTCCTCTATTATACCTAACTTATTTTGCTTGTGGTTCGGCGTGTAGACCTACTATTCGCGTCAATGTTATATATTTAACTTTTAACTCATAATATTTAACTTTTAAGTTAGAATAATGTATATAAAAATAATTGTAATAAAACTTGCTGCACCCCAACGGGGTCATGTACTCTTAGGTTTTAGTCTAGCCTGTAACTGAGTGTACATTATGCAAAAATAAATATATTAAAAAAAACAATACTTCATTCCCCAGGGTTAGAACTCGGAACTTACGACCTATCGCTTGCCAGTCTTTTTTTTTTTTTTTTTTGGGTGGGATATCATCAAATGACCTCTCCCGGTCTGGGCGGAGCGGAAAACCCACCCATGTTCCTTCAGTTGCCTGTGCGCCAGGGCCACGGTAACTCTTTCGGACAATCCGCGACCCCGGCAGGCATCGGCCCTATCGGACCCCGTCAAGTATGCTGACATCTCTTTGAGGCGCGCGTGGAACACAACGCGCCATCGACCCGGGCCTGGTCCTTACCGGACGGCGAGCTGCCCATTGCTCGCCGTCCGGTAAGACGGTAAGACGTCCGTCGCAGAAGGAGGTGACTGCGTTCCATTCCCTCTCGCTCCGTACCATGGCCTGAACCAGGGCCGGACGCGAGAGATCGCCGCCACGAGGACACGGCGGTGCTCCGCCCAAGCCGGGCAGACCTCCACCGTATGCTCCACCGTGTCCTCCGGTCGATCCACACAATAAAAACACCCGGGCGTTTCCTCCCGTCTTATCCGAAAAAGGAACCTCCCGAAACAGCCATGTCCGGTGAGGACCTGCATCAGGCGGAAGGTGAGGACGCCGTGGCACCTCTCAAGCTCGCTTCCCAGTCTGTGCCAACTTTCGACTAAAGATATAATGTCAATGAAGTGACAGGGATAGAATCTTCTATAAATTCCATTGCTGTCACTCCATCGATATGACATTGACTAGGACAGGTAGCGTCCGCATAATCGCTAATCTGCACCCTAATTGTGTAATATACTATCAATCACAATCTGAATAATTTCAAAGCCTTTTCCTAATCCATTGCTTCATATGTTCGAAAAATGTGTCTGCTCAACAACGTAAATAACGCAATGAATGTTGTTGAACTGTCGAAATAAAATCCATTCCTACAATAACCCCGCAGCTGAGATAGTGGTCAAACGTGAGTCTTTAAAAAGTATTGGGTTAGGCAGAAGTCTATAATACCACGTGCTGATACCATTTTTTTTTACTGCATCTAAGTTCATACATCATTTGCCTGGGCTTTTCATCTACTATGTTTGGGGTCAGTTTCCAGTGTAACTAGATACAGCTGAATACATGTATTTTACATGGAGCAACTGCCCATCTGACCTCAACAACCCAGTTACTGGGTAACACGATATCTCTTGGTAAGTTCATACATAAGGGTCATAAAAGTGTATCGGTAACATCAGTGTATCTATTTACATGTTTCATTTTATAGATCATGTTATAGACTGTCCTAACGAAATCATAAATCTGGTCACCGTAACAGTCAACATGACTATGAAAACAGGATAAAAGCCTAAATATCCTGATTTATATAGAGAACAATAAATAGTGTAGCATTTAATTTGGTTTTCCTTATAAAGTCACTCACTGTTTACTTTTCATGACAATTTGTGCTTTTAAATATAATTATATTAATTTAAAGCCAGCCTGAGTCAATAAAATGAAAGACATGACGCGTTTTGTCAGGTGTGAAGACATCGAGACAGAATTCTTGCTTTTGCAGTAGTTAAATTCTGTAAATTTCTATCGGAACCTCACTCAAGTGAGCGCACATATTTCGATAGCGAACTCATTTGTTCGCTATCCCGTTCGAATTTCAAAATGAGGTTTATATAGAAGACATAAGCCCGAAAGTTTGCCAACCAGTCTTGCCAAGGGGTATCGTAATACCCAGTAACTGGGTTGTGGAGGTCAGATAGGCAGTCGCTCCATGTAAAATACTGGTATTCAGCTGCATCCGGTTAGATTGGAAGCTGACCCCAACATAGTTGTGAAAGGCCGCGCAGATGACGCTGATGATGACGTTCATAGAATAAATAAGTACTGTTTATGGTCTATGCCCATTATGTAATATTCTAAGAATTTAAGACAGAAGTAAACTACCTTTGTTTCGTTGTGGTTGGTTATCTCCATACTACGGTTTGTTATTGTTTTTTATTTAAAATAGCTTAAGATGAATCATGTATTATCTAGTATATAAGCTTCGGTCCTAATCAAGTCAATTAATATAATGCTTCCGTACTCATATTTAACTAACATAACATACATACATACCGAGGTATCGTGTTATGTATTGCCCCATTTTTACCCGACAACGGCAAAGCCAAAATAAAGGGTAATGTTTTTAGCAGTCTATGTATGTTTGTATTTACTTACACACCAATTTATCTCGTCTGCTTGACGTCCGTATGTCACTGCAGGGATCCAGCAGAATATCAGCATCAGGTATATTTGCCTGGGCCGGGGCTGCCTTGAAGCGGGTCATGTCCAATCTAGGGGGTCCAAACGACTCCTGCCGTAGGCTCTAAGCGGAGGTCGTGCGGTCCATGGCCCATTACGGGGCACCGGTGTGGGTGCGTCCATTGAGTCGCCGACCAGCCCACCAGTTGAACGTCTCCCAGAGGATCATGGCCGGCATCCGGCTGGTCCGGGAATACCGCACGGTCTACGGTGAGGCGGCGAGCCTCCTTGCCGGATTGCCGCCATGGGATCTGGAGGCAAAAGTGCTCGCGCACATATGGGAGTGGCGCGAGGAGGCAAAAACGGCACGTAACTCCGCTGCCGGGAGAAATCGCGGCACAGAGGACTGAGCTCCAGTGGGATGTTATGGCGGCATGGAGAATGCGACTGTCGTAACCCAGTGCTGGGCACGCCACAATTGCGCCGGTAAGTCCCCTCTTTGAGGAGTGGATTGAGAGGTGCCACGACATCTTCACTCCTCCTCCGTTCCTGTTTCGCATAAGGCGGGAGGAAAGGCCTGGGTGTTACCACTGTGTGGATCGCCCGGAAGACACGGTGGAGCATATGGTGGAGGTCTGACTGGCTTGAGCGGAGCACCGCCGTGTCCTCACCGAGGCGATCGTGTTCGGTTGCGGCGATCTCTCGTGTCTGGCCCTGGTCCAGGCCATGGTACGGAGCCAAAGGGCATGGGATGGAAAGCCGTCACCGCCTTCTGCAAAGCATGCTCGCGAAGGAGGGGGCGGAGCGCTGTGAGAGTTAATCGTTGCGCCCTCACGGCCCTAGTCGCCGCAGGAGGAGACGCCCTGAGTGTCGGGAGTCAATAGCCTATTCCCGGCCACCGTAGTCGCGAGCTTGCGGATGGCGAGCAATGGGTAGCTCGCCATCCGGTAAGGACCACGCCCGGGTCGACGACGCGTTGTGTTCCACGCGTGCCTCAAAGAGATGTCATCACTAATTGACGGGGTCAGATAGGGCCAATGCCTGCCGGGGTCACGGATTCTTCGAAAGAGTTACCGTGGCACTGGCGCACAGGCAACTGAAGGAACACGGGTGCGTTTCAGTCGGTAAAAGTCTGACACGCCCTCAAGCTTCGCCCATGATTTCCAACCCATAAAAAAAATGTATTTTTGCCTGACACATGCTGAGTTAGATTCCCATTTGGTGCAATCTTGAGACGTACACCGCACCTTCTATATTCGTTATTTGATTTGAAGTATGTCATGGTGTCACTATATTTCTATAAGTATGTTTTGCTTTTTGTATATTGACACCTTATTTTAATATTTATATTCATGTAATTTGCTACCATTTAATTGTGCTTTTGGGTGTTGTGCTATGTCTTTTGTGTGCACTGAATAAATGATTTATCTATATATCTATCTAAGTAGGAACAGAGCATGTCAGGACAGTGAAAGAAGATCTGAAGATGGATGACAGATGTGAAGCATAAACGAGTGACAGAGATGTACGAAATAGTCAAGAATTGAAAGAGGTAGTAAATGAATGTTTTAAATGTAGAAATAGTAAAAAAACTTTTTTACAAAAAAACAACCGACTTCCAAAAAAAACACTAAAAGACGTGAAAAATAACATTTCGGAAGTCGGTGCCTTTGGTTTTGTGTTTTCGTTTTTGGCCACCGACTTCCGAAATAAAAGTTATTTTTCACGTCTTTTAGTGTTTTTTTTGGAAGTCGGTAGTTTTTTTGTAAAAAAGTTTTTATTTTTCACTTTTTAGTTGCGGTACCTATCCTACACAAATTCGTATTCCACTAATTGGTATGTAAATAACAGTGACAGCAAATTATCAACACATCATCAATATAAACTAAGTGGAAAAAATATGCAGTATTAAGGATAACTCAAAAACTACTGGTCAGACCCTGATCAAATTTAAATAGGACCACATGTGAAGCACCAGCTATCAAATAAAAAAAGAATCATCCAAATCGGTTCACCCAGAAAAAATAATGAGCTAACACACAAAAAAAAAAAATAACATACAGACGAATTGAGAACCTCCTCCTTTTTGTAAAGTCGGTTAAAAAAAGAACGGAGAGTAAGAAGAACATGGTGAAAGATGTAAGACGATTTTGAAGACGAAAATAAAATAAAAATAGGTAAATAGTGGTTGTATTTAACTGGAATAGAGCTAATCTATCTACTTACGTTTCCCCGTAGCGCTTAACTTACTCATTTGATTTTGATGAATGAGGTGTCAATCCCACACATTTTATAGGAATAAAATCTATTTGATAGATGTTACATGATGTTACAAAAAAGGTATAATTATGCTAAACGCTGAATATTAGGCCGGGGGTAAAGTTCTTTCGTATTTTATATATATGACGGAGAAGGTACTATTCTCTCTCGTTATTATCAGCCATATTTTAACTACTGTGGGCGTACTATGGGTAATGTTGGTTATTGCGCAATAGAAAAACCGTTTGCAGCTCAAATCAAATTATAACTTACGATCAAACTAATCACACTAGCGAATCACACACTGTAGGTACACGACACAACTATACGGAACGCGCGACAGTTTCTAAACGTGTTCACTGCTTACCCGAAAACAACAAAGTCTGCTTTTCCTCTGCTCAAGCGTGAGCGTTATAGACTCTGTCCAGCGCCACCTGGTGCCACCGACGTCCCGATTAGTCAAGTCAAACGATTGATTTAACGTATTTCCGACATATAAATTCACGACTAAGAGCTCGTGTGGCACCCAAATATCGACTCAAATCGAAGCACCCTTCGCCATAGGTACCTACTATGCTTTGGAATGGGCAACTATATAGCTTTATCTTTCTGACCGACCCCTTGACAATTTAAAAGTGCCTGTAATTGGTTTATTTGAAATAAATGGTTTGAGTTTGTGTTTGACCCCCATCTGACTAAAATGTGCCTTCCTGTATTCACCACATTATTCGAAGATGAAGGTGATTCGTTCTTTCTAAGATTTTATGTAAGAACGTATAAGTTTGCAGGGTGGCAGGGACATCGACAAGCAACCTGTTACCATGGATTCTAGCCCCCCTGCGTTGAGATTGTTCGATGGTTATTTAAAAAAAAAAATGCTGTTCCATACATTTTAAACACTTAAGTTTTAATTACACTTTTCTACGAAACACCAGTTATTTTTTTATAACTGGCAAAAATGTTCTACACCAGCGGGGTAATTGCGTAACACACTAAAATAGCTTTAATTTTGACAGCTCAACAACATTCATTGCGTTATTTACGCTGTTGAGCAGGCAAATTTTTCGAACATATAGAGCAATGGTTAAGCAATAGGCTTATAGAGGTATGAGGAACAGGGTGTAAAACTCACTCATACTCTATGGAAAAGGGAGGATCCTTCGACCAGACGGGTGTTGTGTCTGGTGGGCAACTGCCCGACGATTGATGTCGGGATGTTGTATATTAGGTTGGAGAAAAAGTCTTTTCGCATTATAGTATGTATGAACTTGTAATAAAATCTCATTGGCTATATATATACTACCATATACTATTTGTATCTGGCTGGTTTTGGTATCATTGAAAGTTTAAATTTTAAAGAACATAATTCCAAATTCAAATTAGGAAAATGTGTGATTTTCATTTGTTTTTCGTACTGTCAAGATGAGTGAATCTAATGAAGAAATTCGATACATTTTAAAATTTTACTACAAAAAAGGTAAAAATGCAACGCAAGCCGCGAAAAAAATTGGCGATTTATTTGATTTGAAATAAAATTATTTGATTTGAAAAAAATTGCGATGTTTATGGACCTAGTGCAGTGTCTGTGAGAGTAGCACAAATTTGGTTTAAGCGTTTTCAATCCGGAAATTTTGATGTCAAAGATGCACGTCGCTCTGGTCGCCCTATTACGGATAAAATGGATGCCATTTTTGAAAAAGTGGAGCAAGATCGGCATATCAGTAGTTATGACGTAGCTGAAGAACTGGGAATTGACCACAAAACAGATTTGGCACATTTGAAAAAAACTGGGTACACAAAAAAGCTTGATATTTGGGTACCTCACGAGCTCACTGAAAGAAACCTAATGAACCGTGTAGGTACTCATTTGTGATTCTTTATTACGACGTATTGAAACCGAACCATTTTTGAAGAAGCTGATAACTGGTGATGAAAAGTGGATCACGTACGACAAGAACGTGCGAAAAAGGTCGCGGTCAAAGGCCGGTCAGGCTTCACAGACTGTGGCGAAACCCGGGTTAACTCGCAACAAGGTGATGCTGTGTGTGTGGTGGGATTGGAAGGGCATTATTCATTATGAGCTGTTACCACCAGGCAGGACCATCGATTCTGAACTCTACTGCGAACAACTGATGAGATTAAAGCAAGAAGTTGAGAGAAAGCGGCCGGAATTAATCAACAGAAGGGGTGTGGTTTTTCATCATGATAACGCTAGACCTCACACATCTTTAGCCACTCAGTAAAAATTAAGAGAGTTTGGCTGGGAGGTGTTAATGCATCCGCCGTATAGTCCTGACCTTGCGCCTTCAGATTTCCACCTGTTTCGGTCCCTTCAGAATTCTTTAGGCAGTGTCAGGTTAACATCACGAGAGGACTGCCAAAACCACTTGTCGCGGCATTTTGATCAGAAGTCCCAAAATTTCTATAGCAATGGGATCATGTCCCTACCTACAAGATGACAAAAAGTTATCGAACAAAATGGTACCATACTTTAGTTAAATGTAAATAAACTATATTGAAAAATGTTTTGAATTTTCTTAAAGAATGCGAAGAAACTTTTTCCCCAACCTATTATATGCTAGTCGCGCGTTAACTCTGCTTGCGCGATGCAGGATTTGCGTGACGTCAGTTTGACGTGTAGCTCGCATGTGGCGATGTAGATACCGCTACAGGCTTCATAAGAATAGATAGTGTGTTACACAATTAGGGTGCAGGTTGTTTAGAATCGTGTGCAGTATTCATGATTACAGTTTGCACGTCCATGTCCCGGCCATCCTGTATACAAAGGATTTGGTGGGGAGCATGGTGTAATAATATACTTCGCCAGGTATAGCATTCCGGTCACGGGGGTGACACAAGCCTACGTCATCACCGCTGTGTTACCAGTAGTGTGAAATAATAACTCCCCAATCGCCTTTATTACTTGTGCGAATCCAATAAAACAAAGAGGTTTTAACTAACAATTACGATGGTATTGTTTAAACTGAATTGTTTCGTTTGATTAGAAAAATTAAACGACAATTTAAATGGTTTATATAGGTATATAATATATTTTTTAACAAAATGGTGACTGAAAATAGCATAACATAACATCACGCCCGTATTCCCCGAAGGGTTAGGCAGAGGTGTACCTATAGTACACCCACATTGCGCCAGTTACGTTTAAGTCCCATGTAATAGGGGGCGAGCCTATTGCCATCAACCGGGCACAAATCCAGACTCCGGGCTGCTACCGAGAAATTCTGATTAAAAAAGGTTTCCATAATTCGTGTTTTGTTGCAATAATGTGGCAACTGGATAGTGGCGTGAACATGTGTCATTCCCGGAATGCCGGACCTTGTTTTTTTAGACCATGGTGGAGAGTTCCAATTCACCGTCATCATTCTCTTGTCATTCTAATTAATTTGGGGTCAGCGCATCATGTCTGCTTCTTCCCTACTTCTATATTATTCGCCATCTCACTCAGCAGTCACTTCCTCTCTCTTTCACACAGTGTTTCGTTGGTTTTCCCTTACTCTTTTAGTCATACTTCGTACTGAAAATTTTCCCCACAACGTTTTGCAATAAAAACACATCATGAAAATCAAAATATTTTATTGCACATAAACCTACATGGGTACTTATGAAACGTCAGAAGCTAGGTGCACGGTTCCAATTGGTCGTTTCTTATGGAGAAGAGCCGGCAAGAAACTCGATCAGGGGCAGGAATCAAAAACTAATAAAAACGTCAGAATTGTTAAACTAATTATTTTATTGGTTGAATTTAGCTAGAGGGATTAGCAGGAATAAGTAGATATTATTACTGCAGCGTGACTGCTGCGGTTTCAACCTATGTTTAACCAACTTCAAAAAAAGGAGGAGGATCTCAGTTCGACTAAATTTTGTATTATTTTTTATATGTGTTAGCTCTGAACTGTTTTTTAGGTGAACCGATTTGAATGATTTTTATTTGAAAGCTGGTGCTTCTCATGTGGTCCCATATAAATTTGATCAGGATCTGACTAGCAGTTTTTGAGTTATCCTTAATAATGCGTACTTTTTCCGCTTAGTTTATATTGATGATGTTTTAATAATTTCCTGTCAGTGTTATTTACATATCAAGTAGGGGTATATGAATTTGCGTGGGGTATGTACCACAACAAAAAAATCAAAAATAAAAACTTTGTTACAAAAAAACAACCGACTTCCAAAAAAACACAAAAAAATGTGAAAAATAAATTTAATTTTGGAAGTCGGTGGCAAAAAAGAAGAAAGAAAATAAAAAAATACAAAACTGGACACCGACTTCCAAAATTAAAGTTATTTTTCACATTTTTTGTGTTTTATTGAATGTCGGTTGTATTTTAGTAAAAATGTTTTATTCCAAGTTCGTGTTCCTGGTCCTGGTCATCAATTTTTTTAAGTTTCAAAATTTCGTTAAGACGTAACAAAGAAACTTCAATTGCTGAAAAATATGAATTGAATCCAGTCGTTTTTTTTAAATTTTCTACTTTTTGATTTTAAATTGAACCTTAAATTTTTTTTTGATTAATTCCTAATCAAGTTTCAAGTTATTATATTCTATTACCTGCAACTAGGTTATAATGTTGAGTTCTTCACAAATAGTGTCAGATGTTCTTCGAATTTGGTATGTACTTTCCCTTATTTACTCTCTCAGCGAGAGTTTAGCCTTTTGTTTGGTTCGACCCTATTTTATTTCTCGTAGGTACCTACCTATAAGAAACAGATAAAAATGGCTGTTTCCGGCCTTTTTTTCCGGGCGCTGGACTATTCACCAAGCTTGCGTGGTTATGGGTTGCTTTTACCAGCCGCATAGAATCCTTGGAGTTCAGGACTGATAAGTCCGTTTTGGTCCGCGACACATGACCGTTGTATCACCTGCGATTCGTCGACGCGTGCTACACTTTGAGGTCTACCATTACACTTAACTTTTATACTTATTAGTACTGTTGTTATTAGACTGTTTCTATCGGGATAAGTTAAGTTCATCTTTTTAAGACAATATTAATTTGAAAGTTTAGGTAGGTAATTTAGTGGTCACAAACCTAAAACCGATTGCAATCGATGCCCTAGTTCGGAAGCCAAATGTGTAACAAAGATTTACTATCCGATGTACGTACATAGGTATCTTAAGTTTTGTCGTAATCTGTTTTCATTTAGGCCAAATTACCTGTTCCGCAACTGTTTTAATGATATTTAATTTATCCTTTTTTATGCTATTCTTTTTTATCTATTAATAAATTATTATACGTGTTAAAGTGGTGAATTTCCATTTTTATTTCGCTACTTTACATAGTTACTACGTATAAATCAATTGTGTTTTAATAGACATTTATAAATAAACCTACAAACACACAATATAAGGATTATAAAAGGTACCTATTATCAGAACTAATTGCGGTATTTAAATCAATATGCTTTACAACATTATTATCACAAATGCTTTAAACAGCGCCATCTATCTTGATTTGCGTGAAACACATACTCAAAGCGAGTGATATCGTACATTTCACACGACTGACTTTTCACGGGACTGTTACCTCAAGAAAGCAATGAGTATGATGAAGGTAGTTTAATATTTGTTAAGTTTAGGAAATTACTGTCACTAAACTGACATTTTAGAAAATGGATATACATAAGTCTAGATATTTTATAAGTCTGCTCTACATTTTTCAATCTATCGTTGAAAACATGTGGCGGTAAAAACGAAATATTTTCATACAAAAAATTACCTAAAAAGCGATCGTCATAATATTATATTTTTTGCCAAACATCAAACACTAACAAGACTCCGTCAGTAAAATTCAAATATGGGAAACGCGTTTATTTTTTTCCTAAAAAACGAATTCCTTTAAAAATATTCGGCCAGCCTCAAAAAATGACGATAGTAACATTTAGCTAAGATGGTTTCAAGTCTTCCCTATATTCTGTTGTACTCATCTATTCGAGCATAGAGATTTGGGCGGCTCTTGGCGCATGCGTACAAAACAGTGCCCTGCTTATCCAGTCGGAGACAAAATGGCTACCCGACGGACCGTCTGCAATTGATTTTTTTTCCCCACGAAACTAGTAACCCACATTTCAGCCTTACTGTGTTTAAATAAATTATTTAAAATTAACCGCGTACCACATACCGAGTTAGTGTAAAAATAAATTGTTGTGTTAAAGCTCGCAGGTTATAACTGTGTCGTGTGTTTTAATCGTTATTACATGTTAAATCGTCGGTTTTCTAACAAATGCATAGACTTAAGTGTTTTATGTCACCCCGTGGTCGATGCAGCACACGTAAGTAAATTATCCTTCATTTAATTCACCAGTTTAGTTCAGTTCGTGTGACCTAAAATCTGTCTAATGCAGTTAGTAACAGAGCAACTAATGTTAAGGCGTCAACGATGCCGCGTTAGCTAAAGAAAAAAAAAGTGACGGTTAATTTTTGCCGCATTTTCTTTTAATTTCGAACTGGAATATTATAGTTCGAATTCAAGTGTTCCAATTGCGACAAAAGTGTGACGTATTCGAGTTGAAGGATTTAAAAAATTGCACGAATGACATAACATTAATGTGTTATAATGTTCGGCAGCCAAAGTGGTTTTCCCTGAATTTTAGGAATCCTATAGCCTTCTCTCTCTGACTCCTATTGCGGTTTCGTTCTGGCTACGTTCCTGAATGGGTGTTAAGCATGCGCTGTCCTATCCTGGTGATGTCTGGACGATTTAGTGAGGATCTCCATGATTCACGGGCGATATTTTCGCCAATGTCAAAGTTGACACACATTCTTATGCGAATGTGT
Organism: Griposia aprilina; assembly: GCA_916610205.1. Lineage (NCBI taxonomy): Eukaryota > Metazoa > Arthropoda > Insecta > Lepidoptera > Noctuidae > Griposia > Griposia aprilina. The sequence goes on along the minus strand of OU744310.1, from coordinate 9,634,148 downwards.
GAGTGACGAGAAATTGCGTGTAAGGTTAATCTGATTATTGGTCATTGTAACTATGTAATCGTATTAAGTAATCTAAGATATGAACACAAAAATTTTGCGGATCGATCCTCCTAGCAGAAATAGGTTAGAATTTTGGCCTGAGAAAGTTTCGACAATTCATTTCGGGCATACAAAATTTCGTCGGTGCCGTAACTATTCTTTCTTCTAACACTTCTGTTTTCAGGATCGAAAAACTATTTTGAACCATAGTTTAATGTATAAATGACCTATTTTTAAGCGCTAATTACTCGTCCACAATTACGTCAATCTCGGTAAAAATAGCGTCACTTTCGTCATAAGTAGTGTATATACAATGAAAAGTACTTTTTTTAACGCAAATAATAAATAATTAGCTGTTTATCCCGTCAAGCTTGTCGAAATAAGTAGGTCTGTTCGTATTATTGTCTACTGAAATCATCATTTACCTATTTTATTCCCAACTATGTTAGGGTCAGCTACCAGTCTAACCAATGCAGCTGAATACCAGTATTTTACATGAAGCTGACCTCTACAACCCAGTTACTGGGTAACACAATACACCTTGGTAAGACAGTCAATTACTGAAATATACATACGTTTAATAAGAAATCTAATTTTGATTGTTTGTACGCTTGTTTGTTACGCTTTCACGCTAAACCAGCTGAACGGATTTGGATGAACTGCGAGAAATGGAGATGACTTATGTGGGTGAAACCGCGTGATGCAGCTACTTAGTAATAAACTTTATAGGATTTTGATCACAATGACCTTGGGAATAACTCCCATTTTTAACCGAACCGTATGCATTAACGATACAGCCGTCATTTATCCAACAATGGTGATTATAAAAGGCTACTCAGCGATGATATCAAGACGTACAGTAGCCTTATATCAGTGGTAAAAAAACCAGTATTAACTGGCCTGGTATTCTAAATATTAGATCCTCTTATTCTTGAAACTCCTTACTTCGATAGGCCGGCTCCAGGTGCTACCACTGACTCGCAGTCGACTGAGCATCCTTCTGTCTGCTAATACTTACCAGAAAACTTCGATCACCAAGTTGTTTTCCAAGTATGGTGATTAGTAGCTCGCTGTCCGGTAACGGTCGACGGCGCGTCGTGCTCCACGCGCGCCTCAAAGAGATGTCAGCAACAATTGACGGGGTCCGGTAGAGCCGATGCCTGCCGGGGTAGCGGATTGTTCGAAAGAGTTACCGTGAAGGAACACGGGTGGGTTTTAGTCAGTAGAAGTCTAACACTTATAACACTCTGCATAGTGCCCAGAGCGATGGTCACAGCACGTTGCCGAGAACCAGCTTCCAACAGTCCCAAGGCTCTGATAATTTCTTCTCGGCTCAAATGGTGCCTTCTATCCATAATTACGTTCTTTTGTATTGATGCCACTCAGAAATATGCCAGAAATGTTACTGATTTGGCCCCAAGCCCGCTGCAGGGTTATATAGGAATACAATTTGACAGAAGATTTTCATCTTTTGACCGAAATTCAAATCAAAAAAGTATAAATAGGAGAAACAAAAAATATAATTAAAAAGAAACAGTTTTTTTGTAAATAGCAAAAACGTGCTTGATCCCTAGAAACTTTTGATGTGTGTATAAACTGAATGTTACCCATGTTTGCAAACTAATAAATGATTTAATTTCGATTTAATGAGAGAAGTCAAATGGAAAGAAAATTACAGCTTTTTTTATAATCACCAATCTTCGCATACCTACATATCTTTTCCTACAGGTGAAATTGGCACGCGTTGATTGCAAATTGTAATATGTGTGGTCCATTTGACAATTCTACGGCAATGTCATAGAGAAGGGTTAAAATCTCGCTGAATGTCCGTGAGATAGTTTGTCACCAGCTAGGTACAACCTGGACCAGGGATCCTCAAACTATTTTGGACAAGTGACCCCTTTTCCAAAATGAACTATTACCTCAGACCCCCATGGCCAAATTAACTACTTTTAAGATCAACCCCCTTATTCATAATGGTCCGCTAACTTAAAACAGCTGCTACAGAGTGTTTCTTTTTCATTTTGAGTCAATAGAAGAAGACAGAGTGAGAATTAGCAATGCTTTAAGTTAGCAGATTATTATGAATAAAGGAGCCTATCTTTAGTTTTTTCCTATTGATACAAAATACCTAGGTACTAAGGTACCAATTGGAAAACTTTGCACTTGGTTAAGTGAGTAAAGTTGACTTCATTTTCTCATCAAAATTTAACAAAACGAAAAGACATACAATTCAGTAAATATCAAGTTTAATTTATAATGATTATTACAAATTAAGTACTTAAAGAATCTTAAGTAGTTAATTAAAATAAAATCGGTGTGAGTTGGTTTGGCACTCACGAAAATTGATGTGTAAACATGTGAGCTCGCATCAGTTTGGTTCACGCGCTCACATAGACACGGGTCTTACGCTAACGTCAGCTGACGCTCGAAGTCTTACGCTTACGCGTCTGACGCTCGAAGTCCCAGCTAGCCTAGCGTAGACCGAGCGCTAAGATGTTTACACATCAAAAGTATTAATTCGCAAAGAGAAAATAAAACATTCAGTGTGATGGATGAACCTGGTGATTATCTACCAATCTAGCTACATCCGGTTCAATATTGGTGAGTTGCAGCCTTAAATCTCCACGTTCGTTGATTTTCAAACGGTTTCTTTGTTTCGTCAAAATGTTTGTTACCACACTGAAGCTTTTTCAACTAGATATGATGATGGAAAAGCGATAAGGTATTTTTCAGCAATGTTCCACACTGTAGGATACTGTGTTTCAATGTTGCATTGCAACCAGAACTTCTGATAGCCTTGGTTGAACTTCTGCTTAAGCTCTTCGTCTGTGCTGATGGTAATCAACTCTTCTTGCATTATCACATTGGCTTCTTCTATGGCTGTTGTATTGTACGGATTTATTATACATTGAATTTTTTTTAAATTTAAATTCAACATACTCTTTAACCGAATTTAACAAGATAGTGTCGTATGTGGCCTACCCAAATGTCCTTTCTTTGGTATTCTTCGTCGAATCGTTGAGCTCCTTAAGTTCCGAGTTGAGCTGCACGATTACTGACAAATGCGTTCACTGACTGGACAGGTCCACTCAATCTCTGTTGTTATTTCCACAAAAGACCATTTCTGACACTAATTTACATCGTCTTCACATGATCTGACCAGGATTATGTCTGGACTTTAAAAGAGACTGTGACCTCTGAGTTTATTTCGGCCTTTCTTCTGAGAGTAGTCAGATAGGAAACGCCGACCTCATCTGGTTTAAAAAATATGATTGACGTGTAAGAGTGTTTATACAAACCTACTTACAGAAATAAAATTATTTATCATTTATGAATTGTGTTACTCCAGAAAGTGTCTTTAATCTTAACCCATATAATCTGACACGAAATTCAATATGGCAGAACCGGATGTTCTTAAGAATTTTTATTTCGTATCTAGATTAACCATTGTCATTTTTCAGATATGTTACAAAATTAAACAGTAATGTCATTCTCTAAACATCACTTCGAAATTCGAACGGTGTCTCGTTGTGAATCCGCGATGATTTAATTTAAAAACAAATGAGTTCGTTCGCTTGCGAATTGTGTGCGCTCACTTGAGTGAGGTTCCGAGTGAACTATACAGAGTAGCAATGTCTACAGTTCTTTGAATGTTAAGTTTTGGCAGTGGTTGGCAAAATAATTATGTTATTATGCGCTCAGACTAACCCCAATTATTTTATGTCGGGGTCGGTCCATTCTCTCCGGATGCTAGAGGCATTATTGCGGTTCAGGAGCCCTTAAAATTGTTCAAGTAAACATCAATATTACTTTTTACTTTAAGATTTTTTTTTATATGAGAGTCGTTATTTTGTTGAGGAAGGGAGAAAGCAATAACCTCGCATAACTTTTGCTAGCTTTTGCTGGCGGCTGTGACCGCGTTGAGGTCAGAAATTATCCCACGGGAACGTATTACCAGGATTTAAAAAATATCCTATGTCCCAAACCAAGTCATGATCTACATATACGTCAAATTGCATCTATATCTTTTCGGCCCAAGGCGTAAATAAAATATCAAATAGACAAACAAATAGAGTATCTTTCACGTTAATAATATTAGTATCAATTATCATTACCTTACATTGCTTATACCTACGTTTTTAAATACTGAAATAAATGCATATCCCTCATGAATTTCTACAAATAACTTTTTAATTATACTACCGTCAAATTGATCATTTATTCACAGTAAGTAGGTAATTAAATGTCAAAGGCTGATAATCACACATTGTTTTAAATCCGTTTAAAAGAAAAGGAAAAGAAATCGTTAGGTACATCACACTTTATTCTCCGAAGAGTAGTACAAACTCAAAGCATTTATTTCAATTAAACTATTTCCAGGCGCATTTGAACTGTCAAGGAGTCGCTCAGTTAGTCAGAAAGTTGAAGCTAGTTGCCCATTTCAAAACGTAGATCTCTATGGAGAGGAAAGTGCAAGAAACTCCAACAATCGCTTTTCTCAAAATATATTATTATACAGACAGTGAGTCCCTGAAGTGAAGCCTCGTGACCAACATCATCGCGATCATTTTACGATTTCGTCGAGCAGTAATTTGTGAGAGCTCGTCCTCCATGTCGCTCTGCCATGCTACCAGGGATGCGGTAACGTGTCCAAAGTCGAATTAAAACACTCTGCCTAGTGCCCAGAGCGATTGCTACAGTTAGTTGCCGAGAAGCAGCTTCCAACATTCCCACGGCTCTTATAATTTCTACCGCACTAAGCAGACTACATATTGCATGAATGAATGAAAAAGAATTACTTGTATGTTCTTAGTAACAATTTAGTTGACTGTATGTATTTTGCTAACGGCGTACAAACATCATTGCAGAATAAAATAAATAAAAAATCAAATATTAAATTTAGTTAAGTAGGTAATTTAGCTTAATTAATATGCACAATATACAACAAAACACACACATTCATGACTTAGTAAGTTTTTTATCATACTAGCTGACCCAACAGACGTTGTCTAGTCAAGATTTGAATATGGTCTTGTGTTCATACAAAAATCCCATCCCATAGAAAACACCACTTGCAGTTTTCCCGATTTTTTCAGTGTTTCGGGCATCTTTTCAGATTTTTCTTTCCATGAAAACCTAATTCGGACTATTATGAATATTTTAAAACAAAACATAGCCTAAACGGTCCAGCCGTTCTCAAGTGATGTGCTTACCAACGAACACCATTTCAATTTGATTTATACAAATTATTATTATCATTAAGAAATTCGTCTAAATTATAATTAGTATCACATTTATGCTAATGCATAATTTTTTCTAATGAAAATGTGATAATTTCATCTTACAGCTCATGATCGCTCGTGCATAAAATACTATACTTAATTACTAGTTACCAAATATCAAAAGAATTAGCATACACCTTTAACCAATATCAAGTTCATTCACATCAACCTAAAACTTTTTTTTTTGTTCTCTCAGAATCTGTCACGGTCACCTTTTTATTCAGTCTGATATCTAAAGCAGATGGCTAAATGACATTCTGTGTTATTGACATTACGAAGCAATATAATACTAACTCGTTATAGCAAATTCTATCTTGCAAGGAGCAGACAAAAATAGCCCTAAGCGACGCGTCACAAACATATTTTTGCTATGCAGCAAAGACTATCAAAACTTACTTATAGCCATCTGTCCATTCGAAGTCATCCATAAGACTCCAACTGAAATATACTTTGACATTGCACCTATCTTCATGTATAGCTAGCAGCACTTGGTAGAGGTAGTCTTTGTAATAAGATACCCTTCGATAGTCTTCTGTTCCATCAAGACCAAAATTACAATCCATTTTCGGTTATAATGATTGGGCTTTTCTTCAATATTTTATAGTTATTCTAAAGCCAGTTGAGGAGTTTGCGGAAGCCTGGTGGATAAACCTGTAATATTTTTTTAATAAACTTTAGTTTGATATTTAAAACTTGGGGTCGAGAGAGGGTTGGTTACGAGCTGTTGTACTCTTTAAGTCACTTTTTTGGGCTTGAGTTTTAGAAAAAGTTACTGGTGAATAATCCAGGCTATTGGTGTATATTTTTGGACTGAGCAAGATAAGTAAAATTCATAACTCACTGAATGCATAGCCTCATTCTGATTTGAATTTGGTTAAAAATATATTTTAGCTATATTGTCAAGATTTGTATTCACATTGTATAATGGTTGACTAATTTGTGGCGCTAATGCTGCATACCGAAAGAATAATGCTCTTATTGTTGCTTCGATGGCTTCGACGGCTCTTATAATTTCTACCGTCTTCTGTCCACAATTACGTTCTTTTGTATTGATGCCACTCAGGAACATGGCAGAAATGTTACTGATTTGGCCTCAAGCCCGTTGCAGGATTTTTATCTTTTGACCGAAATTCAAAAACAATTCCCTTTTTAAATGACGAAATTTACGAAAAAGTATCCATAGGAGATACAAAAATATATAATGAAAAAAAAAACAGATTTTTAGTAACTAGCAAAAACGTGCTTGATCACTATAGACACTTTTGATGTCTGTACAAGTGCAAGATAGAACCGGGAACCTGTATTAACCAAATCACGTGCTTTGTGACGTTTATAGATCCTGGCCTGAGAATTTCCTAGCTAAAACACGAGGATCGAAATGAGGACGCCACGCAAAAAAGTTGCCATTACGACCACAAGACCAACGACGCAGTCTATAAATACGTACAGAACAATGGAAATACGAATAACCTCTAAGAGTTTATTGTTGTTCTGTGACTAACATTCCTGATGTCGATCTAAAACGATTTTAATTCTCGTAATTCACCCATCTATTTAAATAATAGTTCTTTAGTATGATTCATTGTTCGGGCATTTCCCGTATTCCATTTGTTTAGTATAATTGTCGCCACAAATCACAATGAGAATAGTTCATAGCGTAATCAGTAAATCACGTTTCCACTGCTGGGACACAGGCCTCCTCTCTGAGGGGAAGCGGGCCGTAATCCATCACGTGGGTCCAGTGCAGGTTGGTGGATGTAACGTGGTTCTAGGACGTGCCGGATTCGTCACCATGTTTTCCTTCACCGTTTTGAGAGCGGTGGTAATGAAACTGTAGCGGCACCTACAACGCCACATGCGAGCTACACGTCACACTGACGTCACGCAAAATCCTGCAACGCGCAAGCAGAGTTTGCCACGCATCTAGCATATATACAACGTCCCGATATCAACCGTCGGGCAGTTGCCCACCAGACACAACACCCGTCTGGTCGGAGGATCCTCCCTTTTTCATAGAGTATGAGTGAGCTTTACACCCGGTTCCTCATACCTCTATAAAACAAATTACACAAGGTGCCTGCTTGGGTCAAACCCACGAATTATTACTTGTAAGCCGTGACCGACACCACTGGGCCCACCACTGCTATGTCATCTTGTTAGCGTAGCAATAATCAGCCGACCATGTTCCCACTGCTGGGATACAGGTCTCCTCACGGTGAGAGGGAGTGGGCCGTAATCCCCCACGCGGGCCCAGTGCGGTTTGGTAAATGAAATAATCTGGCTCACTGACCCAGTCAAATAGTCATCAAGTGCACAGGTGACAGGGCATGCGGCGCAAGATGGAAGGTGGGCCATTTTCCGTGGGTAGATGCCGCAAACGCACTTGAGTTCCGAGCCGTGCATGAACCCACATCAGTGGAGATTGTCTTTGCTCCGTCTGACTTAAAAATATTAGTCAGCCATCTAGGTGTCAGTGGGGCTGAATGGAACAGCGCGTTGTCTACATTCATTTGTTTTTTGGCAAGTTTGAGACCTGAAAATTAACAAAATACCATTTAAAATCCGTTCAGGTTTACCGCAACGTCAACTTCAAAGCGTTCGTGGTGCGAGTACCAAATTGTTACTTGTCCGTCCTCTTGGAAGTAGACTTTTGGCAGCAGAACGTGGTGTTCAGTCGCGTCCGCGGGTAAATACCACAGGACACCACAAGGACAAGCTAGTGAATTGAATTGCTACTAACATAGTTTTAAGCAATATTTATTAACACAAGTTTTAGTCTTATTATGTATTACATAATAAGACATCGTTTCTTGTTTGGGGACCCCCTTTAATTTTGAACTTTATTAAATTTTTATTTTTCGCCAAGTGAGAGTTGGACTCGCACACGAACGGTTCCATACTACCGTACAATATTTAACACTACATATTTTTTTAAACACGTTTATTTAATTTGTATTATTTGTTTGTTATTTTATAATTGGTGTATTTTATCTATGGCCCTCAGTTGCCTGACAATAAAGGAATTATTATTATTATCGTCTCTTGACATTTCTCGGGACCCTGGGGGTCCCGGACCTTTGGAAGGCGTACGAGGGGCCGAAGCCAACTCGCAGAGGCCCGTTAGAAGTTTTTAATGAAATATTACTAATGGTCAGAAATCAACAACATGTAGTGGGGAAGCTTGCTACCTTATCAATGATCGTTCCACCTTCGTATGAGAAGATGCTTTTGTCTTGCAGTGGGACAGTTACCTTACATCACAAGCCCTTATTATTCGTGTCTGGCGAAGTGTTTATTGTTTTTTCCATCCGGAATTTCTCAGTGGCAGCCCGGAGTCTGGATTTGTACCCGATTAATGGCAATAGGCTCGGCCCCTATTACATGGGACTTGAACATAACTGGCGACATGTGAGTGTCCCGGGTATTAGATACAGCCCGCTGACAAACAGATGGACGGTCGGGCAGTGGAGGCTTAACCCTTTGGGTACAGAACAACCTGGGAAGGCAACCCCGGGACCACCTTCCTGTCTAGCTAAAATTTGTACTTCAGCATGACCTGAACCTTAATTGCAAAACACACTATCTATTACAATCTGGCTCCTTTTTTAAGCCTATTGCTTATCCATTGCTTCATATGTTTGAAAATGGTATCTACTCAACAGCGTAAATAACGCAATGAATGTTGTTGAACTGTCAAAATGAAAGCTATTCCTACTGTTATTGTTACGCAATTACCCCGCTGTACTTAAATAGTTCATGCCAATAAGAGAGAAGGCTGTACTTATGCCGATTGCTTTTCATTCACGCCTTTGGGAAATCACTCTAAGCTACCAGGAGGTAGTGGGACTTTGAAAAAGAACAACAAAACAAAAGTTTAATCTCAGAAAAAGTGTCACGGCCAATCCCCTGAAGAGTAAGCTAAGCAAAGTTATTGTTTATCAATGTAATAATTTTGTACCAAAAATACTTTTGAAGGAGCTCGTCCGGGTGAAGGAGCCGGGAAAGTACGAGGATTACCACCATTCATATTTCGCCAAGTAGTAGTGGCATTTCTAAACAGCACTTCGAAATTCGAACGTTCACAACGGCGGGGTAATTGCGTAACACACTAACAGTAGGAATAGCTGTCATTTTGACAGTTCCACAACATTCATTGCGTTGCGTTCGTTGCGTTTGCGTTGCGATCATTGCGGTGCGTTCGCTTTTGAATTGTGTGCGCTCACTTGAGTGAAGTTCCAAGTGAACTTCACAGATCACAACACAATGCTGTGTTCCGGTTCTCAGTCAAAATGAGACTTGAAAATTTTCAGAGATTATTTTATCATCAAAATCATACATTTGACCGTCACCGACAAATACTTATCGAACTATGAAATCATCAAAATACTAGAAAAGTTATGATGCATTATTTAATTCGTAAAATGACCACTACACCGTGGCCAACGTAAGTCAGACATACAATTGTGTCATCCAATTAGACGTATTTGCTTACATGCGGTGCACTTGCGGCTGTGTTAAATGGCACAGTGTATAAACGAGCAGGACTATATTTTACATGAAAGCACACAATGTAAATGAAAGAAAAAAAGAAAGAAAATACGTTTAAAAAAACAAAAAAGGTTACGAAAACGATGGACGACCTATATGATGGATTTATTATACATAACATGAATATTTAAAGCGAAGTCAATATTCTGTGGCATGAGCAGTGGAGTTTCAATGAAAACTGCTGCGTCTGACGAGATTTACGTCGTCGGTACAAACCCTCAAACTCAGACAGGCACTTTCCTTTGTGTAAATCATTTTATCACCACATTCACCACTGCGCTCAATCAAGGGCGGATTCAGGGGTGGGGGGGGGGGGCACAGGGCACGTCCCCCCCCCCAAACGGTTTAAGTGGAATATAATCGAATCGTTTGGATGGACTGGCCTGAATGCATATCCATCATGATATTGCTTCAATGATAAACGCTGAAGAAGGACCTACTATATCTTCAGCAGCTTTGGCATTAGTATTATGGTTCAAAGTGGTGCAGGCAGTTCATACTCAGGCACTGAGGTCTGCTATGCCAACAATGCACCAGCCTAGAGTCGGCGAGAAGATTTTAGTATCCCAAAATCGCGCCTCGCGCGTCCAAAGATCATACAGCTTTCCTCAACTCATAAAATATATTTAGCCAATACTGTGAATGGTCAAAAGACAAACTAACCAAACCAATTCGAGGTGGGGTGCTATAATAATTGAGCTCGCTTCGCACTGTCTTGCATCCCAGGGTCTCATAATTCTTAAACTTACCTATGTCGACAAAGTTACTCTTATTTCTGTATATTGTCAAAAGAAAATCAATCCTATCCGAGGCGGGGTGCTAGAATTGCATTTTTATTTGTAGTTATACTTAGATGTTATTGAAAAAGGATAAATCCCAAAAATAACATTGTGCAATACAAGATGTGGGAGACACTTCTTAACTGTGTGGCCCATGGGCCCCTCCCAGCAGGCTTAGCACAAGCACCGTCTTGTCGACAGAAGAATAGACAAAAATGACGTTTCGTGAAGACAGTACGACGGCAGCAAAGTAGAAAGAGTCATCTGCACTTTTTACGAAATTCAGTAATTTATTCACGTTTATCTTTTATTTTGCTTATATCTCGAAAATGGTGTGTCCTATCGCAAAAATAATGAAAATTTCGACCCCCTCTATGTAACCCTTAAACCCCTAAAACTCAAAATGTATGTAATCATTTTTCGCATTTTCCATACAAAAAGTAAAAAATTCCTTTTTTCAATCAAACTGTCTTCACTACCTTAGACAACTGTCTTCTGAAATAGTCTACATTAAAAAGGACCTAGACAACGATCGGCAGAAACGGAAGACAAAATGACAGATTTTAGAAGGATTTTTACGGTGCGATGTCAAAAATAGAGAAACGAAATGTCACTTTGTATAGGAATAGCCGTCTCTATTCTTCAAAGAGATAGATAGCGTCATGCTAAGCCCGCAGAAATTAATCCTGGATCCGCCCTTCCGCTTAATCGATGAAGGAAAACATCGTAAGGAAGCTGGCATGTATTAGAACCGAAATTTCGAGGACATGTGACATATGAAAATCCACCAGCGATGGTTGATACATCTACCAATCCGCGCTGGGTCTGCCTGGTGGATTACGGTCCACTCCCTCTCATAGAGAGGAGGCCTGTGTCCCAGCAGTGGGAACATTATATTAAATGATGTTCCACAAAGTTGTGGTATTCATACTGTCGTAAGCAACTCCCACGAATTGCTTATCAAAATATTATCACAGATTAATAAGCTCTTTTATTTTTTTTATTTTTTTTACTGAAAGCTAATTGACTAATAACACAATTGAAAATCAATCATAGGTAGGAAAATTTGCTAATTACTAGCTTCCACATGCATGTTACGGCTAAAGGTGGGTGTGAACATAAACTTAAGATTAGCCGGCTAAACTTAGGTTTATCTTCGAGAAACAGCTAAATCATGTTAGTTTGCGTCTTATGGTTAACAACCCGACTCAGAGTACCCCGACTCGGATAGGTTAGGTTAGAAGGTTCGTGGTTTTTTTTTTTTAAACCACCCAGAAATAGGAGCCCCGCCAGGCGGGGCTCCGTCGACCTATCTTAGCGCAGGTGGTAATCAGTTACTACACTCGAGAGCAATGAATCCGGGTCACTTAAAGAATCCTAAAAATCTCGGAAACTAAAAATGCTAGGTTAATGCAATAAATTGTATTTAATAGACAATGTAATACTCCTTAAATGAAGGTATTAAAACTTCTTAGTTATTGTAAAGTTATATCATAAAAAAAAAAAATTTGAAAAAGGGCCACTTTCGAAGATGGAACTACGAAATTACAGCATTTGGTTTTGCTTTTGTTTGTAATCTGTCATTTATGTGGGTACATAAACCATGTTGATAGTGCTCTATATTCATTATTCAAGCTGAAATTATGTCGCTTACGCCTGAAGAATGCACCAGAATACTTACAATGCTGGAAACCGGCCGGAGTCAGCGCGATACAGCCAGGACTGTCGGTGTGTCGCTGTCAACAGTACAAAGAGTTCTCCGACGTTACGAAGAAACTGGTTCTAACCTACGCAGACCAGGAACGGGCAGAACCAGGTGTACCACAGCACGAGAAGACCGATACTTGGTGAACACCATGCTTCGAAATCGCTTTCTCACAGGAACTGAACTCACAAATCAGTTTCGACGCCTCGGAGGAAGTAACCCAAGTGCATGGACAGTAAGACGTCGGCTTGCTGAATCTAACTTAAAACCCCTTAGACCTGCAAACGGCCCTAAACTGGAGCGTGGGCATCGTATTTCAAGACTAAGATATGCCCAGAGCCACGTAAATTGGAGTATTGAAGATTGGTCAAAAGTTATGTTCTCCGACGAATCAAAATGTATGCTCTACAAGCACGATGGAAGACACAGAGTGTATCGAAGACCAGGGGAAAGATTCAAGCAAGCATGCATCGAAGAAAAAGTAGCCTACGGTGGTGGGTCTGTACTTGTGTGGGCCGGAATTTCTTCTGAAAGTCGCACAGAGCTGGTGATCATAGAAAACGGCTCTTTAACTAGCGTAATATATGTGGAAGAAATCCTCAATGATCACGTTGGTCCATTTATGGTCAATTTAGGTGAGGATGCTATATTTATGCATGACAATGCCCGACCTCATACAGGTAGGATTGTGAATGACTACCTTCAAGAGATGAACATTACTCGTATGGAGTGGCCAGCGCGCAGCCCGGATATCAACCCGATCGAGCATGCTTGGGACGAGCTAGGCAGATGCGTAAAACAACGAAACCCTCCCCCAATCACGCTTCGTGAGCTCAAAATTGCTCTCACAGAGGAATGGGAGAATATTCCCCAAAATCGTATATGGAACTTGGTGTACAGCATGCCAAACCGCGTAAACGCAGTAATGGAAGCACGAGGAGGCAATACGAAGTATTAAAATTCAAGAAAATCGTAATAAAGTTCAAAAATTTCATGTTTCCTATTTTTGTTTTAAGGAGAGATCAGCAGTTTTTTTCTTTATGTAATTTTGTGTTAATAAAATGTATGGTGACTCATATTTTTTTTACTTTCATTTAAGGAGTATTACATTGTCTATTAAATACAATTTATTGCATTAACCTATCATTTTTAGTTTCCGAGATTTTTAACATTCTTTAAGTGACCCGGATTCATTGCTCTCGAGTGTAGATATATTTTTAGCCGTTTCGTACAAAAACATTAATATAAAGATAGAAGAATTAATACTAAAGATAGAAGAAAGTAACATTAACACCTCCTCGAAGATAAACCTAAGTTTAGCCGGATAATCTTAAGTTTATGTTCACACCCACCTTTAGCCGTAACATATACATTTAGTTACAAATACTTTGCGTTGACTAAATGTACGTTAACAGCGATTTTCTATCTATATATACACGGTGACATTTGAATCACAGTTTTGATAGAACAAACGTTGTTCAGACCATGATCTACTACCATTCAATAGTATCCATTAAAAAAAAGTCATCGGTTTTCGAAAAAAACACAAAAAAGACAAAGTTTAAAACGTCGGGATTATGGTTACTACAACACAGACACTGCGGCGCTCGCGTCTCAAAGTACAATTGCAGCGCGGTGCGCGGCTGGCGCGTGGCTAACGTACGGGACACAGCATTGTTTACAGGGAAATCCCAATCCATGGGGAATCTCCATAAACGAAATTTAGTAAGAACTTATTTTTGTACATCATACTAGGAAATACCAAAGTTAAAAGTTATTTAAAATTTCTATTGTTCTAAAACATGTTGCATAATTAGGCCTGGTCTGTCCATAAAAGGAAAAAGTCATTTTTTTATTATCGGTTCATAGAAATCTTTTGTTACAAGTCATGTGTAAGTACCGGAGCGCCCCGTGACGCGCCGACAAAAAATGTTCCGGGACAATCCACGCAAGGTCACGTAGGTACCCGGGGCATTTCAGTGGTTAAAACGGATTTTTATGGCTTGGTATGGCTTTAGATAAGGTAAACTTTGGTACTTAGGTATTTTCTCACTATGCAGGATGCAGGCGACGCACCGTACCGACGGCGCGGCGCGGCGAGGTGGCTGACCTCTAATTTTATAATTTCGTTCTAGGTGCGAACTTACGGTAGGTACTATCAGACATGGTTTTAATTTTTTCCTGTAACTAGGTACGGGTACCTATTGTATCTAACGTGAAATTATTAGCTATTCTTTATTTATTGGGATGTTACAGGAACATGACAAAAACAAAACATACCACGAAACAGGGTTAGCTCCTTGTGCACCAAGACAACATTCACTCCAATTTTGGATGAGAGTACATGCGCCTAGCTTCCGCGAGATTGCCACCAGCAATTAGTAAAACCTCACCATAACCAACCACTCCACACTCGAATAGGTAGTTAGAACTCATTTTCACAAAAAATGCGCGATGCATGCCTGTGACGAAAATACATCGGATGCATACGCCTCGCTCGCTCGAAAGATTTCGGTAGACTGGTTATCGCCCGGGGTGGTTCGAGCGGCCCGTGGCATCCAACAAAAGAAATGGGCGGAGCGATACTTCGCGCGATTGCTTGTCATTGGCTAATGATTTATTTGCTTTTCGGCCCGCATTGGCCGAACATCCTTGTAGTCCACGTGGACTACCGCGATGAGAACTGTGATGTTACGGTTAATGTTTGAACATTTTTGAGCAACATAAGACAAATTTGAGAACGCCTAGTTTAGTTAGTTTTAATAACATATTTGATGCTATAGAATGGTAGTGAACATGGTCTGAACAACGTTTATTCTAGAAAAACGGTGATTCAAATGTCACCGTGTATATATAAAAATGAATCCCTATTTCCCTTTGTCACGTCATCACGCATGAACGGCTGGACCGATTTCACTTTTTTTTTTTTGTTATGTTCTTTATTATCAGGAGAAGGATCTTATGAAATAAAAAAATAAGGAAGTTGATCGGAACGTTACAAAATTTAAGAAAACTTAACGCCAATATTAATTTTACGTAACTGTCAGTTGTTTGAAATAACTGTCAGCGATTGACAGAATGCGCGCTGCAAATATCGTTTAACACAGATGGATTGGTTGATAAATTAGTTGATAGTTTTAGTCAACAGTCAAAACTAAAACTAAACGACATATGACATACAACGTCTGTCGGGTCAGCTTATATATTATAATTATTTATCCTACTAATCCTAATCCTACTAATATTATAAATGTGAAAGTTTGTGAGGATGGATGGATGGATGTTTGTTACTCTTTCACGCAAAATCTGCTAAACGGATTTGGATGGAATTTGGAACACAGATAGTTTATAACCTGGATTAATACGTAGGATACTTTTTATCCCGGTAGTACGTTCCCGTGGGTTAATTTCCGACCTCGACGCGGGCGAAACCGCGGGCAAAAACTAATTTCTTGATAAACGCGATTAGTTATTGTGAATAACAGTCTGAACTTAAGTACTATAATCTAACGACATAGTTTCGCTGTATCATCATCTACCTGCCGTTCCAACTATGTTGGGGTCAGCTTCCAATCTAACCGATTGCAGCTGGATACCAGTATTTTACATAGAGCGACGGCCTATCTGACCTCCACAACCCAGTAACTGGGTAATACGATACCCGTGGTAAGACTGGTTTTCATACTTTCGGGCTTCTGACGAATTGTAATGACTGGCAAAGGTGCACGAATGACAGGACCAACGGCTAAACGTTTTGGCATGTACAGATGATCATCCATCCACGAACCAACCGCGGCAAGCGTAGCTTAACCTGGTCAATCGACCCGTGCGGCTGTTATTAGTTAGCCACAAGTGTGTCACTGTTTAGTCCAACATTTTTTTTTTTTTTGGGGTTAAATATAGACTCACTCTGGCTATCCCCACTTTTTTCATAAGTAGTACCTTAATAGAGCGATGAATCTTCATGTTAAGCTGGATTAAAATTTGAACTCGAGCATAACTCCGAAGAGAAAAGATGACTTCTTCCATAAAAGAAGAAACGTCCACAAATAAAAAGTTGCTGGCATACTTCCTTTTCTATTATTTGAATGAAGTTGAGGGGAGAAGAGTCCGTTAGTTTTTTGAAGAAAAATACTTAAACAGATTTTATTACACAATTTATCAACCTTTTCATAATCAATTCTAAATCTCTTTTTTGTGCAGCCAATTCAGCCCCACTGCTGGGCAAATGCCACCCCAACTCCTCCCAGAAACTGTTTTCACGCGCCCCGTCGAGCCAGCCATATTAAATCTACAAATTTTAAAACTCTGGCTGCCACAAGACGGCTAAAGTAACATTGCTGTTTTTTTTTTTTAAATTATTTATTTAATTAAGTACAGGCGAAGCAACAGCTTTACCAGAAACACAGGAACTGGCGAAAGACTAGCTCACCTTTAACACTCATATACTCATAAAATTCATTATTTTTACTTTAAAATAACTAGGTATGCTCGATTAACAGCATAGCTTTTAAAATGACTTATGTCCATAAATTTTACAACAAATTACTCTCATGTGTCCCGTGGGCCGTGATATATACAGTGTTGCCAGTCGGTTAGACTCACGAGAATTATGTCATCCAATTAAGAGGTATTACAGGCCTGCATTTGTACTAGCAATGCACGTATTCTGTTATATTACTTGAGTTCTTTGTATTTTTGCTTTAAAAAGGACAAAGGTAACAAATTCTTGGTCCTACGCAGAGTTGTCGTTTGCGTCTGCGACGTCGTTCAGGAAGCAATAATTTTCTTTGAGTATTCGACATTCGATTTAAAAACATCGACACCGAACGAGATTCGCAATACAAACACACGTGCACATTCCTCGGAGCTCATAATAAAACTGACGCTGATCTGTTGCATACGACAGTCGGCGGGTGTGCGCATGCACCGCGCTTCTAGTCGTTGCGCCAAGTAGCGCGAGCGTGCGGTTACCCTAACCTGTCGTTGCGACTCTGCAACTACACGCCAAGTGTGCGGAACTTTGAACAAAATTGAAATTTGTCGGCTGCGGCCTGTCGTGGCGTCTAGTCGCTGAGCTGTCGTAGTATGTGCCATGTCTTAAGCACAAAAAAACACTTGTTTTAATTTTTTATCATTAGTAATTGTTGAATGTACAACAATATTTGATCAGTCTGTTTTATTGAATGCAAATTGTCTGTTCTATCTATTAGATCTGTCAGATTTTCTCATTCGATTTTGAACTTAACCTTCAACATTTTAAGGTTTAAAATCGTTTGGAGAAAGACAGTTTTGTGTAGCGACCTGCTGGTGACTGTACAAAAAGTCAGAAGGGATCGAGTTAAAGGCAGATTAAAGGCTCCCACAAACAGGCGCGACGCGACAGCCCGACACAAAGGCGCTGCTCGTCGCGCGGCAAGCGGTGCCTTTGTGTGACGCTGTCCCGTCGCGCCAGTGTGCACGAGCCTTAAGTTATGTCATGGCAGACAGGCGCGATGCTACAGCGCGACGCGACTCTAGGTGAACAATTTCTATGAAAACTACACGGATATTGTTCTACTAGAGTCGGGTCGCGCTGTCGCATCGCGCCTATTTGTGGGACCCTTTAGAATAATAAAGAATGCACTATGTCATGCCAGAGGGCGTACAAATGTTTATAATTAAGTAATCAACCCAGCCAACTCTCAATAATTAAATAAAATGAGCCTGAACAATAAAAACAAATAACAATTATTTTAAAGGTTTACACATTCTTCTCGTTCATTCTTCATTGTTTCTTAATCAAAGTCATAAATGGGAATAATAGGCATTACTTCTACCCATAATTATAATGCTCTGCCTATTATGATATCCCGGGTATCTCCGCTATAATAGATGGTTAAGGGGGATGCGGCAAGGTAGCCCGCAAAATTCAATTTATCTTACGTTTTTTGCAATTTGCAGGTCACTATCAGGTTGTATGGTGATCTAAATATGATTCGCGACCGTATCAAATAAGGCTTTACAGAATTATAATCATTAAAATCAGCAATACAACTCCATAAGTTAGAATTGCCCTCAAATGTCATGATTTCATGAAATAGTCATTCAATAGGGTAATATGAACTTGTAGAGATGTATTGCTGATTCTAATGATTATAATTCTGTAAAGCCATATTTGTTACGCTCGCGAATCATATTTTAATCATAATAAAACCTGATAGTGGCCTGCAAATTGCGAAAAACGGAACAAAGTTTGAATTTCGCGGGCTACCCTGAAGGTTCCGCCTTAATGAAGAAAAATATATTTTCACCCTTTTTTTCCTGTCATCAGGGACTGCCTTAAGAAAATAACGATGGATAGTTTTTACCTCCAAATGGTGAATTTTTTGAAATGTGGGATTTGTGAGGGGTCGTGGCTAAATATTATCAGCCGCACGGGTCGACCGAAGGTTAAGCTACGCTTGCCGCGGTTGGTTCTTAGATGGGCGACCATCCATTGCATATCGTTCTTTCCGAGGCACGGACTGGTCTGTGCCTCGGAAAACGCGTTAAACCACTGGTCCCGGCTGTCATTCGTAGATCTTTGGCAGTCTTACCAAGGGGTATCGTATTACCCAGTAACTGGGTTTTGGAGGTCAGATAAGCAGACGCTCCATGTATAATAGTGGTATTCAGCTATCATTCATGGAGCTTTGACAGTCGTTACGGGTACTCAGAAGCCCAAAGTCGGACAACCAGTCTTACCAAGGGGTATTGTGGTACCCAGTAACTGGGTTTTTAAGGTCAGATAGGCAGTATCTCCATGTACAATACTGGTATTCAGCTGTATCTGGTAAGACTGGAAGCCGACTCCATCATAGCTGACAAGAGTTGTAACTAGTAAGTTGAGTTGTAAGGTACGCCTTTGTCATGAATTCATAATCTCTGGATCATTAAGTTCCCTTCAAAATTTTTGAGCTGAATGGTGCTGATCCATACGTCATGTTCGTGAACGGGCGCCATCAGTAGGGACTGGTCATCCCTTAGCTGCCACGGCTTATTTTAATTTAATTTAATATTTGAATTGTTTTCGTCTTTTTATTACGGATGCTTTTAACGTTCTGCATCGTTCTCACATGAATGATGTAACCAATATTTTGTAACCATATTATGATTTAAAAGAGTGTCCATGGAGTTTCTGGCCCGTTCTTCTCCATAGGTACTTACTACGCTTTGGAATGGGCAACTAGCTTCATCTTTCTGACTGACTGACCCCTTGACAATTCAAAAGTGCCTGTAATTGGTTTATTTGAAATAAATGCTTTGAGTTGAGTTGAGCTGGCTAACCCTTTGGAGAAAACACGCGTATTGTGATGTTATGTAAGTATGTTATGAATTTAATAATAGCCACATTATTTTCCATACTCCTCGTGACCGGAGATGTATTTATAGTGTGAATCTAAACAATACATATATTTAACTGGCAACATTTTTTTGCACGTATTTGTAATCTATTAATAGGTAACCCCTACTAGCAGTCATAGTTAGAAAACGATTTATAGGAGAACACCATGAAATGGTCATAGCAAAGGATGACTGATTTGAGAGGTTAAGCTATGTTTGACGAGGTTATTTTTTAGATGGGTGTCCATTTGTCCAGTAAATCAGCCTAGCCTTTTCTCATCTATGTTGGGGTCGGCTTCCAGTCCAACTGGTGGAGTACCAGAATTTTACATGGAGCGACTGCCTATCTACCCTCCATAACCCAGTTACTGGGTAATACAATATCTACCCCTTGGTAAGACTGGTTGTCAGACTTTCGGCTTCTGACTACCCGTTAACTGACAAAGATTTACGAATGACTGCCGGGACCAGTGGCTTAACGTGCTTTCTGAGGCATGGCGTCTTGGTATGTAAAGATGGTCACCCATCCACGGACCAACCGCGGTAAGTGTAGCTTAACCTGATCGATCGACCCGTGCGGTGGTTATTACTTAGCTACAAAAACCTACGAGCTATTATGCATACATAGTAAGAAACAATTTATAGGAGTATACCATTAAATGGTTATAGCAAATGGTGGTACAGTCACCCATACATCAATAGTACCAATTTGACTTCGACAGCACCTTTATGTCATAGCAGTAAGGGCGATTTTCTTAGTGAAAGTTCCACTGAGGTGCAGTTGACTGTACTGCCACTTTGGGAAGGTACAGTTGCCAGCACATCAAGTTACCACAAACTGTAAAAAATTCTCATTCAATTTTGAACTTAACTCTTAACATTTTAAGGTTTTAAATCGTTTGGAGAAATGTGACAGTTTCGTGTAGCTTGACCTGCTGGCGATTGTACATAGTTGGATTGGGTTGGTTAATTGGTTGGTTAGTTGTTAGTCGGTTGGTGGTTGATTGGTTGGTTAGTTGGTGGTAATTGGTTAGGGTTGCTGTGAGTTATTTGAGAGGTTAAGCTGTGTTTGAAGAGATTTTTTTTGGATGGGTGTCCATTCTTGACTAAAGGCTTTTGTATCTTTTAAGTGCAGTCTTGAAAGCTAAAAGCTAGTTGCACGTCGTCGTTAGTAGATAGTAATCTGTCTTTTAATCTTCGGAAGTGTTATCAGGAAAATTGCCACAAGACAAAAACAAAAAAAAAATGGGCCATCTATGGATAATTGGTCCGCAAAACGTCAGAACAAGTGACTCTCGGCTTAGTTAAACGTATTTTTACACCCGTTAAAGAATGAGAGAAAATTGCAGTATCTCTGAACTCCCGCCTCTATAACTAATATTTTCTGCCCACCATGACGTATGGTGCTAAGATGTGGACGCTCACGCAGGAGGCTGTGTACAGGATAAGAATTCCACTTGGCTTAAGGCTATTAGACTGAGTTCCAAAACTTCCAAACCTCGCGAAGACGTACGAAGATTTTCGATATTCGAAAACGATTTATGGAACTCAAATGGAGTTGGGCAGGACACTTGGCAAGTTGCAGTGGTGACAGGTGAAGTAATTAAGGCAGTGACAGCGTCCGGCGGCGAGATAGGCGGACGACATTGTTGCCATCGTGAGTAGAACCTGGATAAGGCCAGCGCAGGAGCGTCGGGATTGGCACAAGAAAAGAGAAGCCTATGCCCAGCAGTGGGTGAAGTGGGGATGTGGGTGATGATGGTGATGAAGAGAATGAGAATAAAGATCACTTTAATTTTGGCAGTGATGCAAATCCAGAGTTAAAATAAATGTGAAAGGACTCGATCGAAGACATTCGGTCACGAGTCCCTTTCTTCAAAATCTTGCCATGGACTTTGTAATTTTTTTTTTATTTGCCTATCAAAATTTTGTACTGAACCATACCTGGGAACCTTCTGGTTACAGAGGTCACGGTTTTTGAAGTTTTTTGGAAAATCATCAAATAACTTCTCCCGCTCTGGGTGGAGCGGGAGGGGAGGGTGTGTCAGATTTTTCTGACTAAAACCCACCCGTGTTCCTTCAGTTGCCTGTGTGCCATGGCCACGGTAACGCTTTCGTAAAAATCCGCGACCCCGGCAGGCATCGGTCCTGGCGGACCCCTTCAATTTGTGCTGACATTTCTGTGTGACGCGCGTGGAACACAACGCGATGTCGACCCGGGCCTGATCCTTACCGGACGGCGAGCTAAGGCCCGCTTGCACCTACCAACCTATTTAAGACATTATTCTGTCTCTGTCATATTCGTACAATTGACAACGTATAACTGCCCCATAGGTCTCGTGGTTGCAAGCACAACCGCTGTGCGTGGTGTCCTGGGTTCGATTCCCAGGTCGGGCAAAGTATTATTGGGTTTTTCCAATAGGAATTTCTTAGTAACAGCCCGGAGTTTTGAAGTCGGCGGTGTGATACCCCCGTGTCTCGGAAAGCACGTTAAGCCATTGGTCCTGCGCCTGATCTCTCTCCGGTCGTGTTGGATTGCCGTTAAGTGAGGGAAGAGAGAGTGTCCTGCGTCTGCGTACACACTATAACATCTCCCGTGCCGAAGGCAAGTCTCCGTTGAGATTGGCCGCCATGGACGAAATACGGTCTGGAGGACTACATATATATAATAAAATACAATTGACAGCACCAGAACGATGGGTTCAATCGTTTTAAACACTAAACACAGTCAGTGATTCATGGAGTAATCAGACCTTAGAATGTGTCATGTCAGTCATCACAATATCTATCTTACAATCTTTAGAGGGCAGTCTATTCTCTGCCTAGAACTCCACGCGGTATTATAGAGTCAGGAATAGAATCAGTCTTGGCTTATAAATAAATATGGTTATTATTAGACAGGCATTATATGCAATTAGTTAAAATAAAATAATAAAATTCACTCAAGTGAGCGCACACAATTTGAAAGCGAACTCATTAGTTTTAAAGGAAACCACAACGAAACATCGTTCCATCCATGCCAGCACCTTAATTATGTAACACACTATCTATCACAATCTGAATCATTTTGAAGCCTATTGCTAATCCATTCACTTCATATGTACGAAAAATTTGTCTGCTCAACAACGTAATTATCGCAATGAATGTTGTTGAACTGTCAAAATGAAACCCATTCCTACTGTTACTGTGTTATGTAATTACCCTGCTGGTTGCGGCCAAGGCTTGTATAGTACTTTTCTCAAATAATGCGCGGGAATTCAAACTATGTAAATTAATTATAAATTTCAGAATCAATGACGGACAACGATACCTTTTCTCGCGCCAATAACTTTTCTCATTTGTTTCTTTTTCACTTTAAACAGCTCTATTCGCTAAGCCAGTTCGAGATTTAAATAAAATCTTTGATAAGTTTACCTCCTTGGTTGCCACGGGGCCAAGTAAAAAGTTCATTCCATTTTTTAATTACACGACAGATATGAGTTTTCATCGTAATTTATTTGGCAGCTAAACTCGACAGATATGGATTTTCTTAATAACATTGCCGGCCGCTGTTCGCATGTATTTGCGACTTACAGCATTTTCGATTTATCTCGAAGAATGTTATCAAAATAAGCATGAATGTCCAAGCATGTTTGAGAAATAACTTTAATTTCGGAAGTCGCTGTCCAAAAACGAAAATACAAAACCAAAAACACCTACTTCCGAAATTAAAGTTATTTGTCACGTTTTCTTTGTGTTTTATTTGGAATTCGGTTGTTTTTTTTGATAAAAAGTTTTTATTTTTCACTTTTTAATTGTGGTACCTACCCCACACAAATTCGTATACCACTACTTGATATGTAAATAACAGTGACAGGAAATTATTAAAACATCATTAATATAAACTAAGTGGAATAAATATGCAGTATTAAGGATAACCCAAAAACTAGTAGACAGAATATTGATCAAATTTAAATGGCACTACATGTGAAGCACCAGCTATCAAGTAAAAAAATAATCATCCAAATCGGTTATACCTAAAACAAGTTCTGACTTAACAAACATAAAAAAAAGACATACAGTCGAATTGAGAACCTCCTCCTTTTGTTGTAGTCGGTTAAAAAGAGTATTCTATTCATTGATAATTATATTCTATTTTCTATCAGACATTACCTTGCTAGCCATTATCCTCTTTCACACATTCCACCCATTCTTACTATGGCATACCATTACTGGTTTACGACTCAAAGAAGTTCTTAAGAAGAAACGTGGACACGTTGTCATTGGCGTTCATTCCATAGAAACGTATTCCTCTGTTTTCTCCCGGCTCATGCAGATATGTCTTCACGATATATTGTATATCTACCACAGCCATTTCCCTAGGATTCGCTTTTTCTAGTACAAAAATTTTAGATAAAAAAATTATGGAAAAAGAAACCAAAGATCCAACATTGCCCTGTTCGATAATACATAGATCGTATCGTAAAAAATACTTGCTCTGAAGTCACTATCCAGTAAGAAAACAGAGGAATACGTTTAAGTATAGAATGAATGCCAATGACCACGTGACTGCGTTTCCTCTAAAGAATGCTATTCTAAACGGTCACGAGGGTATTGCCATACCTAATCATTGCGTTAGACTAACGGATGGTCCCGCCTTCTCTTCCCGAGTGACGCAAAAGGATACTAAGATACCT
This sequence comes from Griposia aprilina, assembly GCA_916610205.1. NCBI lineage: Eukaryota > Metazoa > Arthropoda > Insecta > Lepidoptera > Noctuidae > Griposia > Griposia aprilina. The sequence goes on along the minus strand of OU744310.1, from coordinate 9,609,751 downwards.
CGTGACAAAATAGGAGTCTATTTTTAGTACTGCTATAACAAATCTCAAAGTTACCGCTGCACTCACAGACGTTTATTTCCGTTAATGAGCTATTATTTAGCAGTGGACACTGGCATACAATTTCGCCAGACGGCAATAATTGCCGAAGGTAGTGGACAAGCTTTTTTAATTGCCAAGAATAGCCTAAATTGTTTCGGCAATATTGCCACTAATTGCTCCATCTATTCTGTATTTCTAGTGTCGCTGAAAGAATTTGCCGAATATCTAATGGGTATGCGTAAGTTTATTAAATTGCTCCATATTAAAAAGAAAGAAAAATTGTTTATTCTGCTCAAACATACAGAAAAAAAAGACATAAAATACACACATACAAACTAGCCATAAGCTTCGTATTCAAGCAATAAAAGATTGACAATTTTGCCGTTTGATATTATTGCCGGCAATAATGGTTGCGAACATTGTCCAGGTAAGCGCAGCTTAATGACAATGATTGTTTATTGAATTAGTTATCTATGTTCTTGGTGCTGAAAATACGTATTTGTGCCGTAAACCAACTCAATGCAATGGATGTTGTTGAACATACAAAATCAAAGTAATTTTAATCAGAAGTATGTTACGCAATTAAATTCTGCTGATCTTTACTTATGTTAAAAACCCAATATATTTATTCTTTTCTGATTTTGTGGACAGCCAAGATTATATATACTTAATTATATTTTTATTATTTATTTAACTAGGGCATTTTATAATCGCAATGCGTATAACAGTCCCATTGTACGATAAATACACACTGCTATGAATTGCATTTAGACCATGAACCTGAATAGACTCTTCGCAGCATCACCATTTAGTTGAGACAGAATTCTTAGGAATGAGTCTAAATAAAGTCGTTTCGACCTCAAAACCCCAAACAGATCATTTCTATCAGACTCATATCGAACATAGTCCATCATTAAGTGATGTAAGTCTTCCACAACTCCACACTCCAAAAATATATTCGTTACCCTTACTGTTTAGTTAATGCATCCTTAACTGTCATTCAATTCTGTGAGTGCGGCAGTAAGAGCCGGTTAAGGCCGCCAAACACATTACAAACTAGACCACGGGTTCAAAGATTCACGATCTGGACAGTAATATTAATAAAAAAATTACTAACTGACAGACAGTGCATTGACCTATTGACATTAATTTTGAAAGTACGGTCTGCAAAACAAATGTTTGCGCCGAAAATATTAATATTGAAGTCCGAAATTAATATTAATTCGGCAGTTAGTGTGAAAAACAAATGAATAAAACTTGATATGGTTGCAAAATATTGATCAGCAAGGAAATCTGACAGTATAGGTATACTCGTATACTGTCAGATTTTCTTGTTGATTAATATTGCAAAGGGTAAAACGGGATCCTAATACTATGACTCCGCTGTCCGTCCGTCTGTCTGTCCGTCTATCACCAGGCTGTATCTCATGGACCGTGATAGTGACACATTTGAAATTTTCACAGATGATGTATTTCTGCTACCCCTATAACAACAAATACAAAAAAAGCAGAATCAAATAAATATTTAAGGGGGCTTTCATAGTTTTTTTTTTTTGCCGTTTTTCTAAGTAATGTTACCGAGCCCTTCGTGCGCGAATCGGACTCGCAATTGTCCGGTTTTTTTTATTATTTTGTCCTCTCTTTTTGTCGTAAGGTATGTAGGTATCACCACACAACCCTAATTCATCATTATTTGTCTAGCCTTTTCGGCTTCCAGTCATATCAGATGCAGCTGAATACCAGTATTTTACATGGAGCGACTGCCTATCTGACCTCCACAACCCAGTTACTGGGTAACACGATACGCCTTGGTAAGACTGGATGTCAGACTTTTGGGGTTTTGACTACCCGTAACGACTGTCAAAGATCTACGAATGACACCGGGACCAACGGCTTAACGTGCTTTCCGAGGCATGGAGCTGTCTCGATATGTAAAGGATGGTCACCCACCCATGAACCGACCGTGGCAGGCGTAGCTTAACCTTCGTTCGACCCGTGCGGCTCATAATATTTAGCCACGAGTTCCTAAATAAAGAGATGTATAATAAATTAATGGCCGATTCAAACTTAGACAATATTTATAAAACCTTTGTTTAATTATTCAACTAAGGTAAGTCCTGACGGCATTTGCAAATGCAAATAAAAAAATACAACACCGTGAAAATACGTTTTCACTACGCGAACTCAAACAGACTATAATAAAACTTATATTTGTCGCATTCCTATAATTTTTATGGCATTCTTTTATAGACAAGTGTATATCCAGATGTGCTTTTGTGCCATCAAATTGTACTATATTTGATTATTACAGCTGGATTGATATATTAAGGCTCCCATAAACAGGCGCGATGCGACAGCGCGACGCGACTCTAGTAGAACAATTTCTACTCGTATGAAAACTTCATGGAAATTGTTCTACAAGAGTCGCGTCGCGCCTGTCTGAAGCCTTTAAAGGATTGACTCTGATGCGATAGACCTCACGGCGGTAGTAAGACTTGGAGCTGAACTAGCGAATTAGGGAGTTTCAATAGAATAAGAGGCCAGCTTAAACTGCGTAACACACTAACAGTAGGAATGGGTTTCATTTTGACAGTTCAACAACATTCATTGCGTTATTTACGTTGTTGAGCAGACAATTTTTTCGAACATATGAAGCAATGGATTAGCAATCGGCTTGAAAATGATTCAGATTGTGATTGATAGTGTGTTACGTAATTAGGGTACTTACTACGGATCATCGTTTTTAGGGATCCACACCCAAAGGGTGCCAACGGAACCGTATTACTAAGCCTACGCTATCCGTCCGTCTGTCCGTCTGTCAGCGGGCTGTACCTCATGAACCGTAATAGGTAGACAATTCAAATTTTCACAGTTTGTATTTCATTTGCCGCTCTACCAACAAATATTAAAATTAATATATGGTTAAAGATTAAAGGTATCTCCATACAAGAAACATGTTTTTTCGGCATTTTTTTGCCTTGTGTTACGGTCTCGCACTTGGCGGTTTTTTTTTATTGCCACACGTTACAAATATTTACAGGCCGCGTCTTAAGGCTCGTGCACACTGGCGCGACGCGACATTGTGGTAGAAAGGCACCGCGTGCCGCGCGACGAGCGGCGCCTTTGTGTCGTGCTGTCGCGTCGCGCCTGTTTGTGGGAGCCTTTACGAGTTGTAGGTCGTAGGTTCAAACCCAAACAGGCGCTTTACTTTGTGTAAATTATTTCATGACCACAGCTCTCAAAACGGTGAAGAACAACATCGTGAAGAAACCAGCATGTCCAAGAAGCAAAAATTGGAAGACGTGACATCTACCAACCGGTGTACTAGGCCCGCCTGATGGATTACGGCCCACTCCCTCTCACAGAGAGGAGGCCTGTGTCCTAGAAGTGGCAGCATTATAGGAATGTTGGATGGACCGATGGATGTTTTTGAATGAAATTGAATTTAATAAATTAACTGGTTTTTATTTCTATTAATTAAATTAGTTTTGTTCGAAAACGTCCATCGTTTTCTTACTAAACTTCAACTATATTCAACGACCCTGGTTACTTATTTATCACTTTTTGTGACCGTACTCTTATTAGAACATACGTTATGATTTTGATACTGACATCATATTATCATTAGTTAGTTAGCTTGTTACGCTGTCAGTACATAAACTATGCATAACTGTGGGTCCCTATTTATATTCGTCTGAATTGAGGATATCCTACGGTAGGGCTCGCTAAATATGTGATCTTTGTCCATTGTGGGTAGGTAGAGAATGGAGTACCTTTGGTAAAAATGCTATAAGAAAAAAATTGTGAGCCGTCACGGGACAATCACACGGCACACCAACAATCGGTTTTACCCGCAGCTATGTTTCACATCAAAAACATAACATCAAAATCAAAATATTTTATCATGGAAGGAAACGTGAAACGTCAGAAGCCAGGTGCACGGTTCCAATTGGTCGTTTCCTATGGAGAAGAGCCGGCAAGAAACACCACGGTTACTCTTTTAAAAATAAGTGGCTTTTACAATGTTTTCAAATTACTGTGTTAATAAGTATAAACATACAATAAATCAATCAACTCAGTCTATCGCAGTCCACTGCTGGACATAGGCTTCTCCCAGGCTGCGCCACAAGACCTTGTCCTCCGCCTTCCGCATCCAGTCTGTCCCAGACACCTTTTTAAGGCGCTTCCCTGACCAAACGATCTTGAGCGTTCGGTCCTTCTCTGTTCCGTCGCTGAGTCTCGCTCTGTCCCGCTCCCTGCGCACGCCCATTTATCATAGAATTTTCAAACATTGTGGAATTATTTTAATAAAAAAGACAAGTGAGCTTTTGAAATAAAATAAAACGACAATTATTTAGACTTTTAAACTATCTATCCATTAGTGTAATCCTTAAATTATTAGAACGTCACCTTTAAGAAAAGATGCATGCAATCAAAAATTTTTGTCACTTTTTATAAGGAGATTTTAAATGTATTTACAACACATAGAAACAAATAAGAACGAACAATGTGATGATAGGATAACGAACATTAATAATGTGCTTTTAGATGTAGTTTATTACCCATAGTGAATGAGTTAATAGCCTCTGAATAACGCACTATGGCAAGGTTTTGGTCGGGTTACCGCCTAAAGGTCGACGGTCCATCGAGCTGGGGGCGTCCCGCACTACGCTTGCCGATACGCGGTCTCCACTCCAGGACTCGTCTGCTCCACCAGCTATCGGTCCTCCAACAAACGTGACCAGCTCACTGCCACTTCAGTTTGCCTACTCTACAAGCTATGTCGGTAACTCCAGTTCTTTCCCGGATAACTTTATTTCTGAATTTATCATTCAAATAAATCGAGATTCGAGCTGCCTAAAAGAGAACTCGAAATTCCTGATAGAGAGCCCCAATAACACTTTGTCCGACCTAGGAATTAAATCCAAGACCTCAAGTTCAGCGTAGCGCTTGCGACCACTACACCAATGAGGCAGTAACTTTAATAAAACTTTTTTACAAATAAAACAACCGACTTCCAAAAAAGAATCATCAATAACGGTTCACCTAAAAAAAAAGCTCAGAGGTAACACACCTGTAAAAAAATACAGTTCAATTGAGAATCTCCTCCTTTTTTTGAAGTCGGTTAATAAACAAAACGTTACGTCTAATTCCCCAAAGTAGGCATAACAGCTTATTCACATTTCGACATCGACGAGTAAGCATATTATTAGTCCCATATCCACTCCAGACCAATGGTCGATAACCGGACACAAATCCAACGTATAGAACCGGACGGATATAACAACAATACTTTGCCAGGTTCGAGGATCAAACCTACGTGGAGATCAAACCTACGATACTCTTAACAGCGCTACAAACCCAAGTAGGCAGTCGAAAGAAATAAATATTACTTGGTCCGATAAATAATAAATGAAAGTAAAACACCACTTAAATATAGTATTTTGTGTGAAATTAAACATCATTATCACCATCCACAGCCCAACTTCGCCCACTGCTGGGCATAGGCGTCTCTTCTCTTGTGCCAATCCTCACGTTCCTATGCCAGCCTCATCCAGGGTCTTCCCATGGTAACAATGTCATCCGCCCATCTCACAGCCGGAACATAAGAAACCTAACGGTCTACTTCAAATCAACTAACAGGCAGTGGCTTAGGTCAAGAAATGAATGAATGAGTTTCCTTTCAAGCACGCAGAAAGAAAAAGGAAAAATAAAACTGTAACCATAACTATTTAATACAATGTGACTGAATTGATACACATTATGAAAGTACTCGTAGTTTGTTGAGAACTGTTTACTGAATCAATTTTTGGCAATTTTAATACAGGTAATCTTTTAACCCAGAAATAATTAAAACTACGTTAATTACAGTCACACGTCTGCAGTACAGTAAAAAAAAAAACAAAATGGACGGAGTACGTACTACGCTAGACGTGTGCGACTGTGTGCGTGCGCAGATTTGTAATGTGACCACAATTTTCTCCCGTAATCAGTGTAACTAATTTAATAAATAAACAATGTTTTATACAAAACTAGCGATCCGCCCCGACTTGCACGGGTGCAATGTAGATACTAATGGAAACGCCGGGAGGGGACGCCCTAGGAAGACATATAGTAACCTTATTGATGATGTTCTTCAGAAACGTCAGGTGCGTAGTACTCACAACCGGCGTGCGTGTATGACCAGATGTATGAACGTAAACGAGGCAAAAGGAGTATGTAAGGATCGTAGCAGGTGGCGTTCTGTAGTTTCTGCCTACCCCCGTTGGAAGAAGGCGTGAGTGTATGTATGTATGTGTGTATGTATATAGATATCTTTATATACAACGTTTACAGCTGTTTTTACCTGCTGCTGCTGTGCTGTCTGGACTTTAAATATGATTAATGATTTTATTTCTGTAAGTAGGTTTGTTGTAGGTACAAACACTTTTACACGTCAATCATATTTTTTAAACTAGATGAGGTCGGCGTTTCCTATCTGACTACTCTGAGAAGAAAGGCCGAAACAAACTCAGAGGTCACAGTGTCTTTTAAAGTCCAGACATAATCTTGGTCAGATCATGTGAAGACCATGTATATTAGTGTCTGAAATGGTCTTTTGAAGAAAGAACCACACAGATTGAGTGGACCTGTCCAGTCAGTGCACGCATTTGTCAGTAATCGTGCAGCTCAACTCGGGAAGTCAGGACTTAAGGAGCTCAACGATTTGACGAACAATACCAAAGCAAGGACATTTGGGTAGGCCGCATAAACTACTTAAACTGCCAGACCATGATTAAAATTGAAACAATGACCTACATAGTCCTCACATTCACAGTAATTAAAATGATATAATACTTTTTACTGTATATTCATGTCTAAAATAGTTATCAAATAAAACCAACATCCGATGATACCCAGAGAGGTCTATATCGACCCCCATTGTTCGATCTTACACTTTTAAATCTGTGATATCTTCTAAGATATTCATTTTAATGATATACTGTAGGGCAATTTTGATCTACATTAAGTGCAAAACGTATCTAACGTATTTAATTGGATAACGATGAATACTGTATTGTTTAAAATAGCTTCGTAAATAACCAATTTTTTTTTAACCGATTTCACAAAAAGCAGGAGGTGTTTTTTTTTATGTGTGTTAGCTAAGAACTTTTTCTGGGTGAACCGATTTGGATGATTCTTTTTTATTTGATAGGTGGTGCTTCACATGTGGTCCCATTTAAATTTGATCAAGGTCTGACTAGTAGTTTTTGAGTTATCCTTAATACTGCATATTTTTTCCACTTAGTTTAGATGGATGATGTGTTAATAATTTCCTGTCACTGTTATTTACACACCAAGTAGTGGTATACGAATTTGTGTGGGGTAGGTACCGCAACTAAAAAGTGAAAAATAAAAACTTTTTTACAAAAAAACAACCGACTTCCAAAAAAAAATACTAAAAGACGTGAAAAATAACTTTAATTTCGGAAGTCGGTGGCCAAAATCGAAAATATAAAACCAAAGACACCGACTTCCGAAATTAAAGTTATTTTTCATGTCTCTTAGTGTTTTTTTTGGAGATCGATTGTTTTTACGTAAAAAACGTTTTTATTGTAATATGTAAAAGATAAAAATGGTTACTGTGGGTTATCCTTAGGAGATAGTCATATACTATAAAAAGTTTTTTTGTAGATCTTTTTAAGGTATACAATTCCGTAGTACATTATTTTGGTCTATCTCTTAAGGTTTAGCCAGCGGTTGCAATGTAAATTGTAATGTATTTAAAAAAAAATGTTTTTCACCGCAGTACACAACAACGATACACTCCAATTTACGGTACATCAAAAACACAATATTCTTACATAATATTTAAGGACTACTGACATTTATTCAGCTCCATTCGCGTTTCGCTTAACGATTTTAGTCACTCTTAGACAGTTCTGCTTCTATCAGCCGCGTACAGCGTCGTTGGAATGAGAAAAGCCGTCATAGCGTGTTATCTCCGCTGAAACGCTTCTATCTACTGCGTACGGCGCTGAATATGCTGCGAAGACAGTAAGCTACTCATTTAATATTGTGCCTTCAACATGGACAGTTCTATGTGCGATGTTTTTATCGTTTCGCATCTTTCAGAAGAAATAGATAAAATTAAACGTAAAAAAATAAAACGCAAACGACAGTGGGTCGACCCACTCTGTGGAGAAATAGAAATTTGGCTGGAGAATTTGGAGAGAATGGACAATTTATTTCGTAAAAATAAAATAATTATAATTACTTTAAAAGACGTCCGAACTCTCTCAAACCTTGCATGCGTAATGATTACGTAATAATAAATCAAATCTATGCAAGAACTATGCAGGTCGCAACTTGTCGACAAGGAGTCGAGAACCAATCGTGTACAGCGCTGTTCCGCCGCGTTCGACGCTGAACGCGGCAGAACAGCGCTGAACGCGGCAGAACAGCGCTGAACATGGCAGATCAGTGCTGAACTTTATCTATAGCACTCGCATGATAATGACACATTTGTCCTCATTTTATACTTGTTTGCCGCGAAAGCTGAATAGACGCGGAAAGTTGAACGGATGCGTACGCGTCTCCATACAAAATCCTTGTTTTCTATGGGCTTAAGCTGAATAGGGCTGAATAATTGTGAGTAGTCCCTAAGGCTCCCGCTAACAGGCGCGACGCGACAACGCGCAGCGACTCTAATAGAACATTTCTATGAAAAGTTCATAGAAATTGTTCTACAAGCGTCGCGTCGCGTCACGCCTGTCTACGGACCTTTAAGCCGAAGTAATATGAATTACAAAATGAAAAAACATACCTACATACCAAGTCAAGATAATACTCATTAAAATTGACAGCACAAAGTCAAAGTATGTATATTTTATTTTTTTCATTAATAACTTCTTAATAAATATAAACCTTAGTGTAGTATAGTCAGGGAAATTAGTTGTTTTTCTAAATGACAATATGGCGACTACGTCAATATGGCGTGTTATAGCCATTTCATACAACTGTCAAAGAAGGATAATTGTTAATTAATTTTCCTGACTGTACATGCATAATCAGCCTATAATGTTCCCACTGCTGGGACTCAGGCCTCCTCTCATTGAGAGGGAATGGGCTGTAATCTACCACGCGGGCCCAGTGCGGGTTGGTAGATGTCACATGTCTTCGAATTTTTGGTTCTAGGACACGCCGGTTTCCTCACGATGTTTTCCTTCACCGTTTTGAGAGCAGTAGTGATTAAATTATTTACACAAAGTAAAGCGCCTGCCTGGGTTCGAACCCACGACCTACAACTCGTAAGTCGGGGCCGATACCACTGGGCCACCACATAATATACCTATATAATACATCCTAATATTATAAATTCAAAAGTAACTATGTCTGTCTGTTTGTTACCTTTTTACGCCTAAACCACTGAACGGATTTCGATAAAATTTGGCAAGGAGATAGATGGCATTCTGAGGAACGCCAAAGGCTACTTTTTGTCTCTAAAATAATCCTAAAGGGGGTGATATATATATAGGGGATGAAATGTTGTATGGGAAGATAACATTTCTAAGTTAGGGATATGAAAATTTTAATTTATGCTTTCGGTAAGAAATAAAACAAATATTTGTTTCCGCATTTTTGTAAAATCGTGCCCCAAGGGTGTAAAATAGAGGATGAATTTAAAATACACATCATTATTGAAATTTTTGTATACGTCTTTTTAAGAGACTAAAGGAATTGGAAATATAGTAAATAAATAAATATAGTCAGAACCCGTATCTTGAGGTATTATTTATTTTTGTATTTATTTCATTTAAATCGGTCCCCCCTCTTAAAAGTTATTGTATAATTTGAAGTCATAAAATAACTTAGCTAATATTTGTAGGTAATAACGCCGTGGCCAATGGCGGCGCTAGTGTTTCAAATCAATTATGATAACATTAAAATGTTTTTTTTTGAAGATAACAACTCGTTTTAAAAAATAAAAATGATTATTTGCATTTATTATCTGTAAGTCTGTTACCTTTTCATGCTTTAGCAACTGAATGGATTTGGATGATAAGATACTATATTTATCCTGGTAGCACGTTCCCGTTTGATAATTTCCGACATCCACGCGGACGAAGTCGCGGGCAGAAGCTAGTATATTATGTATAGATTTTGTGTGTTGGATATAGTGCATATCCAGACCCTGTCAAACTCAAACTCAAACTCAAAGCATTTATTTCAATTAAACCATTTACTTTTGAATTGTCAAAGAGTCGGTCAGTTACTCGTAGTCAGAAAGTTGAAGCTAGTTGCCCATTCCAAAACGTAGATCTCTATGGAGAAGAACGGGCAAGAAACTCCAAGGACACTCTTTTTAAATCAAGATATTACAAAATCCTTGGTACATTATTCTTGTTGCTTTTTTATGTGAGAAAAAAGTAAAAAAAAAAAATGTATATTAAAAAAGAAATCAAAATATAAGAATAATAAAAATAAGCCGTGGCAGTTAAGAGATGACCAGTCTCAACTGACGGCGCCCGTTCACGAACATGACGCGTGGTGACAACACACACATGGAGTCTGTAACACAGACATGGAGAGGCATTAAGGGGATCACAGGACCTACACGCATGTTTTATAATGCCCAAAAGTATATAATCCACTGCAGTAAACAAAATCAAACAAATATATGATATTCTTCAGAATATTTATTTATTATTTATTTATTTATAGTTAATTAAAACGGCACAGGTCCAATTACATTAATTAACATAGAATTATAAAAATTAAAATAAAATAAGCATTCAAATAACATACAATACAAAAAATTAAATTCAAAGATATACAATTCGTGGATAAAATTATTAATAATTATTTGAGTAAATGGTTCAATAAATTAGATACATCAATAAACTAACATGCAACAGTGGACACCCTCGCATATTGTCCCTCACAAAACAACAGACAAGCCCGCATTATTTTCTTCCATTCATCGGCAAACACATCACATTCAGGGTCGGCAGTCAGGAGGGCGTTTAGCATCCTTAGGGTTCGACAAACTGGGGATTCGGCTCTAGCAACAGATCTAGACAGCGGTAGTGCGAACAGGTTATGACGGCGGCTTTGACGGTGCCCAAGGTATTTGTCGGGCACAAATAGGCGGCAGAAAAGTCCGTGGAGTTCAGGGCAGTCAATACGACCGCTTAGGGTTTTACAGGCAATCGTGAGCTGATCAAATCCCCTTCTTACCTCCAACGAATTTAAACCCAACACCCCTAGAAGATAATTCGTTGGGTACATGAATGGGAAGTAATGGTACAGCCTTTGATACAAAAATCTCAGGAAGGTCTTCTGGACTTTCTCAAGCATCAGTGTCTGAGACGCAGTATGCGGATGCCAGACACAGGCGCTGGACTCGAGTTTACTCCGAACCAAAGTGGTGTAAAGAAGTTTAATAATACTGGGATTGCGAAAGTCACGAGCGTTCCTCAAGACAAATCCCAGACGCCTGAAGGATTCCTTTGCAAGGGCAGACACGTGGTCTCTAAATGTCAGACTGCGGTCGAAAGTCACTCCTAAGTCCTTAACGCTGGTGACACGGGTGATCACTAAACCCCCCAAACTATAATCATATTTTATTGGTCTCAACCCACGACCATAAGTCATAACGCTGCATTTGCTAATATTAAACAACAACTTGTTCGCCATGCTCCACTCATAGACGGTATCGATATCTTTTTGTAGGAGTTCGCAATCCACCTCTGTTCTGATTTGCGCAGCTAGTTTTAGATCGTCGGCATATAGTAGACATTTTGCGAATCGAATCTTACAAATTAGGTCGTTGATCATGATCAGAAACAGAGGCGGCCCCAACACGGATCCCTGGCTCACGCCCGAGCGAGTGTAATAAGACTTCGACTCAAAGCAGCCATGGCGGACGAACTGTTTGCGATCCCGTAGGTAGTCGGCGAAGAAGTTAAGAAGGCCGGATGAGAAGCCCGTAGCCCCTAACTTTGCCAAAAGCACATCGTTGTCCACTTTGTCAAACGCCTTCCGGAAATCAAAATACAGAGTGTCGACCTGCCTACCGGATTCCAGGCTACTGGATATGAAGTCAACATGAATCAGCAGATTTGAGTTCACGGAGCGACCAGGTCGAAAACCATGTTGAGCATCAGAAAGATACATATTGGTTTGTTTACAGATAACAGTGTGAAGTATATGTTCAAAGACCTTTGCAATGGTTGATAAAATAGCGATGGGTCTGTGTTCCTCGACATATGTCTTGTCACTGGTTTTAGGGATGGGAGTAACACGTTAAGTCTTCCACGGCTCCGGATACACGCCCGACTTAAGAGCTAGATTAAAAACATGACATAAAGGGGCTGCTAATATACTGCTACATCCTTTAACGATATATGCAGGGATGTTATCTGGGCCAATCGAACAGCAGGGTTTGAGTTTGGAAATACCCCTAACCACGTCCGGAGGGACTAAAACGGGTAGGGGAAAATTACCTCCCTCACTATTCACCGTGATTGATTTCGGGTCCAATTCTGGTGTGTCCGGCAGAAATACGCTGGAAAAATACTCAGCAAATGCCTCAGCAGCTTTGACACCTGAATAGACCTTGCCATCAAGCACAACGTCTGGCTCAAACCCACCCTTAGATCGCAGGCTTGAAATGTGCTGCCAGAACATTTTTGGATTTTTGCCTAGGCTGTTTTCCACATTAGAACAATGCAGTCTATATGCCTCCTCGGTTCTCACTTTTAATTCCGACCGCAGTGCGCTAAACTGAGCATATGTAGCATCACATCTGGATTGTTTCCATTTAATATGGAGTTTTGATTTACGTCGAGTGTCGCTTACGATATCTCTAGTAAACCAGACTGGGTACCGCTTATTACCAGCGGTCCTTCTCGTCTTTTTTGGAATAGAGGAATCAAAAATATCGTACATTAAATTATAAAACTTACAAGCAGCGGTGGACGCGTCATTGCAGCGAAACACGTCTTGCCATGAAGCAGAGCGAACAAGATCGAACAATGATGTGTAGTCACCTTTACAAAAGTTCCAATCCTTACTACGGTCAATATTGCTAGGGTCAAGTTTTTCATGTACCTTATGCCTTAGGATGGTAACAGCAATATCTAACGGAGGGTGATACAGATCAATCGGAACCAGTTCCGTACCCTGGATATACTCACAGTTTACAGCAGCGCCATCCCGAGCCAACATTACATCTAACTTACTGCCACGCATATTCATCACCTCATTCATCTCTACCAGACTACAAAAGCTTAGAAAATAACAGTAGTAGTTATTAACATTTACTGACGCACTTTTTAGATTAAGGTCGCCTAAAATAATAATAGTTCCCTTCAAACTGTGAAAAACGTCCTCGACCTTGCAGAACCACGCCAGGTAATCCTCATCAGTTGCACTAGGTTTGACGTAAACAACACACACATATATATTTAGGCCATAAATTGTGATCTTGGCCCACAAATCTTCGCCGCAGGCCGTCTCAAGTTCATGTAGCCTATTCACGGTGACCCCAGGCCGCGCAGCAAGCAGCACACCACCACCCGTGGTCACTCTGTCTCGTCGAAGAGTACGCCAATCTCCAGCCGATATTTCTGAGTCCTCCACTGAATTATCCAGGTTTGTCTCGGTAACGGCTATCAAATCATGCTCAGACAGTAATAAGCTTGACCTCCAAATGGGTAGCTTGGTTTTGAGCCCACGCACATTCTGGTACAGTAAGCGCAGATAGACGTTGCGATCAGTACAACCACGAGAGGCGGGAGCGGCAACAACGCAATAGGGCTTATTGGGTCTCATCGCTTCGGCCACGAAAATTACGGCGCCATGGTTTGACGCAAATATCCTCTGCCCAATTTTCAGGAGCCACAACTTGATCAGCCAATTTTGAGGGCACACCCAGCTTGAAGGATGCGTATTTACCACGGGATTTGAGGACTTCTACCGTGCAAACATCTGTTCCACAAATGGTAGTTAGGTGATCACGTACCTGAGTATCAGATGTGCCCTGCTTAACGTAGAAGAGGTGCAAGTATCTCCATCTTTCAGAGGCTTCTAGATTGGTGGTGCCGGGCGCCGCTGTTCCACGCAACACATTACTGAATGAACGTTGGGAGCGTCTGTGTCGAACTTCCGTCCAACCAACTTTTTCTGTGTCATCCATCGAGATATCAACAACAGCGGCAGCCACCGGCACGACAACACGGGTTTTCGAACAATCCCGCAGACTTGCCTCGGGATTTTCCCGTTCAACATCCTCCGCCCCTTTAGACGCGATCTCCAAGGGATCGGTGACCTTTCCGCCTACTTTTGGTGTAGCCGTCCGACGTTGAGTAATTTCAGTGTACGAGCGGGGATATTTTTGTTTCCCATGTTTAATCGCATCTGTCCCACTCGTTTTCACTTGGGGAGTAGCTATGCTAGTTTTAGCCCCGAGCTCCGTTGTGGATTTTCGGATTGTCACACATTGGTTTTTAATTTCAGAGACATCCTTAACCAGGGCGGATAGCATTTCGTCCTGCTCAGTTTTCCATGCCAACAACTTAAGATCGAAGTCAGTCTTCCAGGAAGCCAACATTTCCAGTATTTCGCTATTCAATTCACGACATGCACATGAGTTGTGGATAGGGGGGTTGTTTGGCGAGTCGTCGATGCGTGGCCGCTTGCCCCTGAACGTAACATTATCTTCAGGCTCCTTGCAACTAGAAGCCGATGCTATGTCAGGAACAGATTGAGATTGTCCTGGTCCCCCCATTTTCGGGGATGTAGGCGGTGTACGATGCAACTTAGGCATATCCAAGTCACGCGTGAATCAAGTGAGCGAGGGCAATTTACGTTCAGGACGTACGGGCAGGAGATTAATAATGTAAAAGCAGGCGAAAAAATAAATAGGCGAAACCGTCAGAAAAATTAAAAAATCTTCCTCTCTGAGGCAGTCTGAATTAGGTAGGAAGTAATGCGCCGTCTTCGTTACTTAGTCTTTGGTGCGAGCGCTCGCATACGTCACTGGGCGTAGCCGCGCGCAGATATGACACTTATGCGGTCCGCGTAACCGCGACGGTCGCATGCACTGTGCGTAAAATGTCTTGTCACTCACTCGCCGTTTGACTAGTCCAGATTTAAAATTTGAAACGGTTCACACTGGATTACACCAGAAAAATGTTCCAAATTAGCACTTATTACAACTTTTAGACAAAATTACACTTGTAAGTAGAATAGTCAATCACTTTGTGCACTTTTGTTTGCGAAATGAGTCCAGATTTGAATTATTTTAGAGTGGGTTGCACCAAGAGCTCCGTTATAGTTTCCGTCAAAGTTAATTTTAACAGTAGCATTGACAATGACCATAGAATTGAACTACCTACTGTTGCACCATCATGTAAAGTGTAAAAGTTAAAGTTAAATGGGTGACATGTGACAAGACTTCTTATTTCCCCAAAATGTACATGGGTAATTTTTTTGACAAGGGCAACACTCCAAGCTTGTTATCATCTCATCACGCTTTCAAAATTAACCAAATTCAAACTTATTTTTTCGACAGGATTATTAATTATAGTTACACGTGGTATTTAAATTCTGCTGCAAAATATTATAAGTAGAGAAAGATAAAAGTTAAGTTAAAATATAATAGGAATTTGCTCCACAACTTCAATACAAAGTGAGTAGGTATTGCTTTCATCTTTTTTTAAATATTGTTTCTTCGGTTCTTCGTTCCTCCTACATAATAAAATACAACGTAAGGTCTTACACACACAACATAATTATGTTGTGTGTGTAAGACCACTAATTAAAAGCCTGTACTGCAGGGCAAAGGCCTCCCTAATCTCTTTCCACTTCTGTCTGTTTAAAGTTGCTAAGGACCAGTTTTTGTTGAAGGAGTCCAGCTCATCCCGCCATCTCCGTCTGGGCCTGCTGCGATGTTGCTTGCCTTAAGAGGGACCCGTTGGGTCGAAAATTTGGCCCATTGGTCGTCTGACATGCGGCAGATGTGTCCAGGCCAACTCCATTTTAGTGTGGCAGCTTTCCAAGTGACATCAATTATCTTTGTGATGAAACGGATGGTCGTATAGCTAACCCGGTCTGTTAGTTTGTTACTCAGAATACCATAGCCATCCATAGCCCTTTGGCAAACCTCGAGCGTGGACCTCTGCTGATTTGTCAAAGACCATGTTTGACCACCATATGTGAGGATGGGAAGTATGCACACGTCTATGAGTCTTCTCTTAGGGAAAACGGAAGATCGTCCTTCATTAGATCTTTCATGGCCCAATAGCTCTTCCAGGCATTGTCGGCGCGTCTTGGAACTTCTTTGTTTTGTCTTGCCTGGAAGGAGACTATTTGTCCAAGATAGAGATACTCATCAACGTATTCAACCTCCCCGACCCGCCACAGTGATCCTGCGATGCACGCTGCTCGTCATCAACTTGCTCATTGACATATTCATCTGAAGTCCGACCTCTAAGCTTGCCGTGCTAAGATCGTCTAGTATCTGAGTCAACTCGGAGGCTGAAGACGAAAATTAAAATTAATGTTATTATTACTTAAATACCTTTGATTTATAATATCTATATATCGACTACTGAAAAATACCACATGGGTGAACGTCCAATTATGTAAAACTATAATCCATCCATATTCTGATGTTTATATGACTAGTTTATTAATAAGATAACTGCCATATTATATTTTCAGAGAGAGAAGTGCAAGGTAGAAGTTACTAGATTACAAATCCTTGCCGAAAAACACATTTTTGATGTGCATAAAAACAGACCGGACTAGCACGAAACAAAAAAAGCAAGCATTGGAAAATATTGAAAAGGAATTCAATGCTCCACTCCAAAGAAATAATGACACAAACCGTAACTATAGCCCTTAACCGCCCGAAGTTGAGTGGTTAATGTTATCGTTATTTGTGACGTAATTTTAACAATTGTTAAAATGGTGCAACCTGTATTACGGATAACCGGAGATTTGACGGCTGACAAGGCATTGGTTATCGTTAAAGTTAGTTGGTGCAACTCACTCTTAGTATTTTAGCAAAGAGCAAAAACAAACGTAAACTTGAACGTTCGGCCGCCAGGACATTAGCAATATATGCTAGTTAGATAGTGTGTTGAAAACATAATACAATTAATTTTCATACTATAGAAAAATATCACGAGGATACCTCTAAAAAAAACTTTTAACGATTAAAAACCATACTACTCGTAATATACATGCAATCATTCTGTTTTTTTGTCAGATTATTTTACAAGCAACATATTAACGTAATAGCGTTTTAATTTTTTAGTCCAATTATTAGATTTTTGTTAATAGATAATTGCTTCATATTTTGCAATAAATTACCAGTGTGGTGTCATCGCGCTTCTCTTTCTTTTCTATGCAGTCTGACAGTGACCGTGCTTAAGGCGCTTGCCCGACCAAACGACCTTGAGCGTTCGGTCCATCTCTGTCCCGTCGCTGAGTCTCGCTCTGTCTCGCTCCCTGCGCACGATCATTTATCATAGAATTAACAAAAAAAAAAGACAAGCTATGTTTTGAAATAAAATAAAACGTGAATTATTTAGATTTTTAAATTAATTATTCATTAGTGTAATCCTCAAATTAATAAAACGTCACCTTTAGCGAAAGATGCTTGCATTCAATAATTTTAGTCACATTTTTACAAGGAGATTTTAAATGTATTTATAACACATAAAAACAAATAAGAACGCGCAATGTGATGATAGGATATCGAACATTAATAATGTGCTTTTAGATGTAGTTTATTATTTATTTATTTTATTAAAACTTTATGCACAAGTAAAAAATAAAAAAAATACTGTACAAAGGCGGACTTAATGCCTGAGGCATTTTCTACCAGTCAACCTTAGGGTGATGCAGAGACAAAACATGGCAGGTGCAACATAAGGGATAGATAACTTGAAAAATAATAAATACTAATACATAGATACATACATACATATAACGAAAATAAACTTAGTCAAGAGAAATAACGATAGGAAGAGGAGAAAACGAATCCAGCAAATCAGCGCTGGAATGATTCTGCCAACTTCTTACGAATATGTTCACATGCCTTCCACTTAAAAGATAACCGACTGGTTGCCGTCCTGATGCTCAGAGGGAGCGAATTCCAAAGAAAGACCGCCTGGACAAAGAAAGAAGAGTGAATGAAACCAGAGCGGTGAGAAGGACATCGTAGAAGACGATTGTTGGTGGAACGAAGATTTTTACTATGCGCGGAGCATAAGTATTGAACATTTGTAGTGAGGTAAGAAGGAGAAGTAGGTTTGTCGAGAATAGAAAACAACATACACAGAGCCCTCAACTCTCTGCGCTGACGAATGGGTAACCATTTTAAAAGCAACCGGTGCGCGGACACATGATCGTACTTACGAAGATTGAAAACGAATCGAATGCAGTTATTTAGAAGGCGGTCAAGTTTATTGAGGAGATCAGCATTCAGGTCATAGTAGCACACATCACCATAGTCAATTATGGGAAAGATTAGGCACTGTACAAGCATTGCCTTTATGTATGATGGGAGAAGGTTTTTCAACCGATAGAGCGACCGCAACGTTCCGGTGACTTTTTTACTAACAGTCGTGACCTGCTTTCGCCAGTCAAGACAAGTGTCGACATGTAGACCAAGATCCTTAACATCGGAGCTAAACGGGATGACTGCGTTGTCGAACATTACAGGTGGCACTGTTAAGCCATTCAGCTTCCTCATACTGTGGAGGCTCCCTACAATGATAGCTTGACACTTGGTAGGGTTAACCGCCACCCCAAATCGATCAGACCAGTTTTTTATCACGTCTAAATCCCGATTTAGCCCCTCAACCGCGTCGGATATATTATCAACACTTGCCTGGCAGTAAAGCTGCAAATCGTCAGCATAAAGATGATACGCAGTCCGAAGCTCGATGGTAATGAAATTAATAAAAACGGAGAACAAAATAGGAGATAAGATACCGCCTTGAGGGACGCCAGCTGCAAGATCACACAAACTCGACGAAGAGTCTCCAGCATGAACAGACTGCTGACGTCCCTGAAGATAAGAGGCAAACCATTCCGATACCTCCCGAGAGACCATAAGATAGGAAAGGATGGATAAAAGGATTTCGTGACTGACGGTATTAAAAGCATTGGAGAAGTCAATTAACACTAAGACTGTAACTTTAGTGTCTTCCATTCCCCGCCTTATATCGTCAGTCACTTTAAGGAGCGCTGAAACGGTACTGTGCCCGGGCCTGAAACCGGATTGAAATGGACTGATGAGGGAGTTGCGGTGAATAAAGTGGGAGAATTGTTTATGAACACTGGCCTCGAGCACTTTAGATAGAAAGGGAAGGATGGAAATTGGGCGAAAGTGACTAGGAAGAGAAGGATTGGGTATCTTAGGTAAGGGCCGAACAAGGGCTTTACGCCATAGGGAAGGGAAAACACCGATGTAAAGGGAGAAGTTTATGATGTGGGAGATTCCAGGAAGGAGTTGATCAAGAGCCGCTACGATCATATGGCGGCTGATATCATCACAGCCCACGGCTTTTGATTTAATGGAAAGGATAATCTTTTTGATCTCCCCTGGGTCGACTGGGGTGAAGACAAAGGGGTTAACATTGGGACGCGTCAGACCGGCAAGGTAATCAAGGGTTTGACATTTGGTTAGACTATCCAGAGCGGGAACAGTGGAGAAATGGCGATTTAGATCGTCCAAACCAATTGTGTGAGGAAGGTCCGAGTGTCGCGATTTGCCGATGCCTAGAGTTCCAAGGAACTTCCAAATATCGGCAGGAGAAGAAGAAGTGATATTATATAGGACATGGCGGCGTTTAGCGTTGCGTATCATCTGATTACACCGATTCCTAGCAGCCTTAAAGAAGGCCCAATTATCCTCCGAGCGATCCTTTTTAAATTTCCGAAACGCGCGGTCCCTCCGTCGCATTGCCATCCGAACTCCCCTGTTCATCCAAGGTGCAGGCGGACGCTTCAGCTTGATCTTCTTGATAGGAGCATGGGTGTCATATAGCTTGACCACAACGTCGTTGAAGAAACTAACTTTTTCATCAACTGAAACAGCTGCTTCCAGGGGTGACCAGTCAATATTGGACGCATCTTGTTGAAGCTTCTCGCTATTCATACGTGCAAAGGCACGCCTGTACTGGAACGTTGGTTTAGGTTTAGGGGGTTTAAGGACATAGGATAGGAAAACAAGGTCGTGATGGGGAAAGCCAGGAGCATCGTGTTGACCATGTGAAGAAACTAGGGAAGGATTGGAAGTGAGGATCAGATCAAGCCAAGTATCATCACCGACTATGTTATGATGAGTGGGTTGGAGAGGCAAAACATGTAGACTGGCTGACTCGATTAGGTGCAGGAGTTTACGGGACCGAAGGGAGCTGTGGGCAAGGAGGTTGGTATTAAAATCCCCCATAACAATGTGATGTGCATACTCCGAACCCAAAGATTCAAGAACCGATTCGAATTCAGTGAAATAATCGATGGAAGGGGGGCAATAGACGACACCAAGGACAGTTTTAGCTCCTTTGACACAAACCTCGAGGAAAAGAAACTCCGCGGATTCATTGGAAGAAGACGCTAGAATTTTAAATGGGAAATTATCACGAAGGTAGATGGCTACACCACCCCCCCTCTTACCGATACGATCATTCCGAAGAAGAACGAAACCGGGGAGTGGGAAAGTGGTTGAAAGCAGGTTAGGTTTGAGCCAAGACTCTGAAATCAGGACGGCGTGAACGTTGTTGTCGGAAAACGTGTCGTACAGTTCGTTATAGTGGCTAGGAATGCTCTGAGCATTGATGTGGCATACGTTAAATAGCCGGCCAGAATTTTGGCTGAAATTTTGCCGTAAAAGAACACCTAAGGTGTCTGTAAGAGAATTGAAACTTTCATCGCTGGAAGAGGCACTAGATTCCTTAGCAGAATAAAATGATTCGTTATCAGATGTCATAGTTATATGAAAATAAAATAAATATCTATAAATATATAATTATAAATAACGCTAAAAACACTACACGAATGACTGGTACGGCGTTTGCATCTCTGCACCACCCGCCAGCTCACAACATCATCTAAATCTAAACACTGGTTAAACTAATTAAATAAAAGAAAGAAGCACATAGCAAAAACTTATAAAACAGTGTAACTATCTCGCGAAATATAAAAGTAAAAATATCAAGAAAATATGAACTAGTCAAGAACGTATCCGATAAGAATACGTCAAACTTCGACCCGACCTTAGCATACATAATCTGTGGATTTTCCAGTCTTTGCTTTATTATTACCCCTATTGAATAAGTTAATAGCCTTTGAATAACGCACTATGGCAAGGTTTTGGTCGGGGTACCGCCTTAAGCTGTTTCCAGCCTCTTAGGAGGCATCGATAATGTTGATGAAATCAGATAATGTTTTGATTAAGTCTAAACGACCAATAAAATTCTGTTAGCCTTTCAGGGTATTAACGACAACCGGAAGGTTTTGTGAGTTATTTGCCATTGCTTAATATTTATGTCATAAATGGTCATAAAACTTAATCAAAATGACATTTCAAGGTATATCTATGTCAATCTAAGGTTATCTAGATACCATTAACATGGTGAATCTATGCGTTACCTTGAAATATAACTTTTATTATATATTTTGACATCATTGGTTACTGCCACGGTCAGCCGAAATTGTACAGTACAACTATTTTCTTAATTTGCCTCAGCAAACTTCGTGTTTCGTTAGTCGTCGGATTTCTATCAGTTGCCTTTGCACTTGGTGCAGACCGGACGCTTACAATTGACTTGGGAGTATTTGTAGTTGTTAATACCTTTTTTAAACTTAATTTAATTAATTTTAAAAATGGGAGGAAACTGTCGAATCACGAAGTTTGCCAACGTACATTAAGAAAATAGTTGTACTGTACGTAATTTTTAGACGGGTGTCAGGATTAGGCATGTTATTTTCTGGAGGAGTATAAGGAGTATGATTTGTTTGAGAATTCGGAATATGTTTTTATAGACCCTAGCAAGAATGTGTTAGTTTCTAGGGGTATGCGTAGGCGCATACTAGGTGATATGTCGAGATTGGACAATATAAAAAAATAACTGAAATTATCAGAGGTAGAGAAAGACCAACTGACGATTAGAATAAATCCCAATCAATAAAGAATAAAGCCTCTCATAGATTGTTGGGGTTTAGAACAATGATTTCTTTAACACACACTCAGGAGAAAAATATAGCGGAGACTAAAAATGAATGTCTTAAGACAAGACGCACAGGTACACCAAAAAAGAAAAATAAAATATTTACACCCAAATTATTTATCAAATGATGCGCAATGAAGGGAAAATATATTAATTTTTAAAGTTTCACGTAGGATTTACTTTAAAACAGACATTTTCAACTTGATTGATTACTATTTTCTCTAAACATAGAAGTTAAAAACCACCGATTCCATAATAAATAATATAAAAAAACTTTTTTACAAAAAAACAACCGACTTCCAAAAAAAACACTAAAAGACGTGAAAAATAACTTTAATTTCGGAAGTCGGTGTCTGGTTTTATATTTTCGTTTTGGGCCACCGATTTCCGAAATTAAAGTTATTTTTCACGTCTCTTAGTGTTTTTCTTGGAAGTCGGTTGTTTTTTTGTAAAAGTGTTTTTATTTTTCACTATTTAGTTTCGGTACCTACCCCACACAAATTCGTATACCACTACTTGGTGTGTAAATAACAGTGACAGGAAATTATTAACACATCATCCATATAAACTAAGTGGAAAAAATATGCAATATTAAAGATAACTCAAAAACTGCTGGTCAGACCTTGATCAAATTTAAATGGGACCACATGTGAAGTACTACCTATCAAATAAAAAAGAATCATCCAAATCGGTTCATCCAGAAAAAAGTTATGAGCTAACACACATAAAAAAAAAAAACATACAGACGAATTGAGAACCTCCTCCTTTTTGTGAAGTCGGCTAAAAAAGAATGTCTATGCGAAATAATGACATTTTCCTCATGTAATGTTGTCAATGATAAAGTTACAATTGGAGTTGAACTATTTTATTGTATGGTTTCCCGCAATTGTTCTTCTCGGAATGAGCTAAACGATGGTAGTTTGCAGAATATCAGTGAAGTAAATAGCAGTGGTGGCCCAGCGGTAATGTACTTGACTTAACAGTAGTCGCCGGTACAAAGTCATGCCCGGGCAGGCACTTTAATAAAGCTCTGGTTTCTTAAGAAAGCGGTGAACGGTCACACAATAGCGTCTATCCAATCACCGAGCGTTTTCTGCCAAATTAAGGGGGATGCGCTAAGGTAGCCCGCGAAATTCAAATTCTCTTACGTTTTTTTGCAATTTGCAGGTGAGTATCAGGTTGTTTGACTGCCTCGTTGGTCTAGTGGTCGCAAGCGCTACTGCTGAGCATGAGGTCCTGGGTTCGATTCCCGGGTCGGGCAAAGTGTTATTGGGTTTTTCCATCTGGAATTTCTCGGTAGCAGCCCGGAGGCTGGATTTGTGCCCGGTTGATGGCAATAGGCTCGCCCCCTATTACATGAAACTTAAACATAACTGGCGAAATATGGGTGTGCTATAGGTACACCTCTGCCTATCCCTTCGGGGAATACAGGCGTGATGTTATGTTATGTTATGTTATCAGGTTATACGAGTATATCAATCTAAATATGATTCGCGACCGTATCACATACTTATTTATAGAATTATAATCATAAAAATCATCAATGCATCTAAGTTCAATTATTACCCTATTGAATGACTTTCAAGAAATCATGACATTTGAGGTCAATTCTAACATAAGGAGTTGTATTGCTGATTCTAATGATTGTAATTCTGTAAAGCCATATTTCTTACGGTCGCGAGTCATATTTTCATCAACATACAACCTAACACTGACCTTTAAATTGAAAAAACGTAAGTAAATTTGAATTTCGAGGGCTATTCAGCGCATCCCTGATAACAGTAGTCGCCGGTACAAAGTCATGCCCGGGCAGGCACTTTACTAAAGCTCTGGTTTCTTAAGAAAGCTGTGAACGGTGACAAATAGCGTCTGCCCAAATACAGAGCGTTTTATGCCACACTGGTGAATATGACGGATTTTCATGAGAGCCTTTATAATGTGACGGAACCGATCTTCTAGATTCATCACCACTTCTCTGAAAACGGTGGAGGAAAAGACATGTGACTTCCACCAACCACCAACCCATACTGGGTCCACGTCTGGCAGCTGGGACACTATAAGCTGATTATGCTATGCACCATGGTATAATAATAGACTTCGCCAGGTATAGCATTCCGAGACACAGTGGTCACGTGGGTGACAAAAGCCTACGTCATCACCGCTGTGTTACCAGTAGTGTGTAATAATAACTCCCCAACCGCCTTTATTACCTGTGCGAATTCAATAACTAACTAACTTTTTAACTAACAATTACATTGGTATACGAGTATGTTTAAATTGAATTGTTTGGTTTGATTACAAAAAACGACAAATTAAATGCTTTATATATATTTTTTAACAGAATGGTGATTGAAAATGTTTCCATAATTCTTGTTTTGTTGCAATAAAGTGGCAACGGGATAGTGACGTAAGCATTTGTCACTCCCGGAATGACAGACCTTGTTTTTTAGACCATGCCATGCACAATACGTTTTAGAGGAAGGTCGGGCAAAGCTAATTATAGATGCCGTGACCCTAGCTAGGTCCCTACGATCTACAATACATTTAATATTTCGTTCATTCATTCCATTTCGTGTTCATTCACGAGTTAGGGTTTTATTTCAATATTTCATTATTTTCAAAAATAGAACGTGTCAAAATGTTAAACCTTAAATATTTGCTCGTTATCACTTTCTTCACAATGATTCCGACAATACACCGAACTCTATTTTTTTTTTAAATCTCTACGTATAGCTTTAAGCCACAATTATCTAATTTTAGGATCTTCCGGGAAAAGGTGGACTCTAATTTCGAAGTAATTAGGAACAGAACAACGCGTAATTTTATCAAAAATAAAATAATACCACCTCACGCCTTATAATATTAGCTTGTGTTAGGAACTAGCTATGACAGCGCCATTTTGACAGTTGCATTCTCCTCAGAGGGGCTAGACAAAAGTCATTCGCTTCGGAGCGATTCTATTTCTACAATCGCTACCGCTTACGCTTATATTTGGCATCTTAAGAATCGAAAACTAGCGATAACACTTGTCAAAAAGTGTCACTTGGCTACGCATCTCTATGGAAGTAATCGTTCGACGCTGTCGATTTGTTTCATAGAATCGAATGATGTTAACATTGTCTAGCTAATTTCTATTCGTTAACCTATGATCACGTGACATTTCGATAGCATATGTCAATTCCATACATTTTTTGGCTTTTCTACTAGCGTCATCGCTAATTGAATGTTACTTTGTCTAGGCCTTCTGGTCATAAGGTCGTAAGTGTTTTTATGCATGCCTTTATTTCTTTTAAAATGTGGCACTGCTTTGTCAGTTGAGCGTGGCTGCTCTGTTCAATACTGAGTTTGAAGTTTTGAATGCGATATTGGCATGACATATCGGCATACTTATTGAATTCTGATTCCCTCTATAGGCGCATGAACCTCTTCCTTCACACTTATTCGTTTTCCCAGCCCATTCCTTTGCTTATTCACATTCATTTATTCGGCAAATAAGATGTTAACAAAAGGCTTAGAGCTAAGAGCCGTTGTAGACTCTGTTAGTGCAAAGCAAAATATATTGTTTGATACTTAACTGACAACAAGTTAAAAATCTAAATAGTAGTAACTAAAATTTCAAAATTAAAATTTTACATAAACTGAGCAATTCAATTTGGATAAAAAGTAAATAAAAATAACATAAATTATAATAATATAATTGGTTAGCTATTTTCAAAAAAATAATTACTATTTTTACATTTAGATAAAGATAAATTTAAGTAATTATTACTAACACATATTTAATAAGAGATCATATTTTGAATTATAAGATAACAAATAATAATAAAACATATTAATATACATAGAATAATTTATAATATACTTCCTCCACTATAAAAATGCTTTATTAGACATCTATTTTAAAAGTAATTTTTGAGGACCTTCAGCAAACGGTTTATGATGTCTCCCGTGAAAGTACCCCCCCATCTGTTTCATTTTTTTTATGTGCACTGAGTATACAAAGCCCATTTAACCTGTAGGTACTTAGGCATACAATATCCAGGGGGGGGGCGCAGGTTCCCTCCCCTGCCCCCCCTGGGTACGCCCATGTAATCTTCTACATCTTCGAAACTTACGCCAAAAATCTCACTGTTTATTTTTTTTGGTTGGGAAATCATCGAATTAGTTCTCCCGCTCTGGGCGGAACGGACTTCCGTTCCGCCCAGAGCGGGAGAACTAGTAAGAGTCTGACACGCCATTGCGTGTCAGACTCTTACTGACAACAAACCACCAGTGTTCTTTCAGTTGCCTGTGCACCAGGGCAACGGTAACTCTTTCGAAAAATCCGCGACACCGACAGGCATCGGCCCTATAGGACCACGTCAATTATGCTGACATCTCTTTGAGGCGCGCGTGGAACACAACGCACCGTCGACCCGGGCCTGGTCCTTACCGGAAAGCGAGCTGCCTATTGCTCGCCATCCGCAAGTCTGTGCCTGCGGACTGTGGTCTTGATCTAGCTAAGTGGTATCAGCTGTATGTTGTTTATCAGTCACACAACTCACCATCTGTCTACCCTTTTCCCATCTATATTGTGGTCGGCTTCCAGTCTAACCCAATGAAACTTAAAACCATTATTTTACATAGAGCGACTGTCTGACCTCCACAACCCAGTTACTGGGTAACGATATCACAGTCAGTCACAGAACTGTTTTTATAAAAAAACATAGAGGACCTCAAATTTTCAATTTGAATTTACCTCCTTCATCTTGGAATTTCTCTTTGTCAAAAATCTTATATAGAGAAACCATTATCTATCTAGCTCAGTGGTTCCTTGAATGACAAGATTGTTTACTAGAAAAATATATTTAGATGACCTCAGTTTTAATAAAAAAATACCTTGTTCAAGATCAAATCCTACGCACCTGTCTTTGTCAAAAATCTTATAGGTTTCTCTATCTAGCTCAGTAGTTTCTTCAACCACAATAGCAACTACAAAAATCGACGTTGTATTTCATGAATTAGAAAAAATATACTTGGACGCCTCGTTGATCTAATGATCGCAAACGGTACTGCTGATCATGATGTCGTGGGTTCGATTCCCGGGTCGACCAAAGTGTTATTTGGTATTTCCATCTGGAATTTCTCAATAGCAGCCCGGAGTCTGGATTTGTGCGTGGTGGATGGAAGTATACCCGCCCCCTATTACATGGGACTTAAACATAACTGGCGAAATGTGGTTGTACTACAGGTACAATTCGGCCCAACCGTACCGGAAATATAAACGTGTGGTTTATGTTAAAAAGATATTTAGATGACCTCAGTTTTAATTCAAAATTACCTACGTCATCACCAATAACGCACCCCTCTTTGTCAAAAATCTCGCTGTTGTGTCTAGCTGCTTATCTTACGCTATTATAAGCTATAGTGCATCCCGCGCGCGGTCAGTTGCGTCTCGGCACCGTCCGAACAACAACGTTACCTTTCTCTTACCAGCCGCGAAGTAACGTAATCGACACGTGTGCTAGTGGAAGTGATAAAAGAATTATTAATTTTGTTTATTTTTCCTATTGGCTCGAAAAGTTAATTTTATTTTATCCCGTTTACTCGAAAAGTTTTTATTTTTGGGAAAGTTTTTTTTTTGTGTGCGGTGTGTTTTGGAGGTTTCTCTTTTTCTTGGTGGGTATTTTAGTTTTAATTTCTTTTTAATTACGTATTAAATTTTTAGGTAACAAAAAATTGAGGCAAGGAAATTAGTACTAAGAGTTAATTAAGAATAAAGAAATAAAAACTAGATCGGAAACTACAACATTTAATTTAAATAAGATTAATTCTTCCAGTATTGGCAAACTTTTCTTTCCTTTTTATTAATATTTATTTACAGTATCCTTTTCCTGTTTCCTCTACAAAATAAGTTTTACGATCTTTTTCCTCTTCAAGGTAAAATGTTGCAGTTCTAACTAGATTTCCTAAAGTAAATTAATCTAGATTTCAGCGGTGACAACAAAGTCAGTATTTAGATAGGAATTTAGACTATTAAAGAAAACACCGGCAGGAGATAACTAAGATATTTTTTCTTAGCTAATACTTTTAGAAAATCAATAAGAATGGAGATAATTTAATATACTTGCGATTATATTTTTAATATTCTTCTATGTCATTTTAAATACTTAACTGATTTGTTAATTTTTAAATTATCGATTTATTAATAAAAACGGGTCCCAAAAGCATATTCAAGAAATAATAAATGCCTGTAATTCCCGAAGGGTTAGGCAGATGTATATCCATAGTACAACCACATTTCGCCAGTTATATTTAAGTTGCATGTAATAGGGGTGAGCCTATTGCTATCAACTGGGCACAAATCCATGTTCTGGGCTGCTACTGACAAATAATAAAATAACTGGAAAACAGACTTTAGAAAACACATGCAATTTTAATTATCTACAACCGCTTTCCAATTGATTTTCTTCATGTAGTAGAAAACTTAGAAACTTTAACCTCTTAACTATGATAATAATAACAGACACAATTAAATAAATTAACAACGTTTGGGAGTAAATAAATAAATAAAAAATAATAACAGGCCCAATGAAATACATTAACAACGTTTGAGAAAAAATCAATGAAAAAAAAAAACAGGCACAATGAAATAAATTCATCGTTTGAGAGTAACTAAATGAAAAGTCAGTCAGTCAAAAAGTTACACTTTCTCGTTCTATCTCTCGCCAAGTGTGCAGAGTATACGTGCGTTAAGAACTTAGTTCCAATAAACAACGCTGTACTGTAATCTTCCCTTTCCTAATTTAATTTAATTATAATAATGAAACTTTCCCTTAAATCGGCCATTCAAATGATCTCGTCACGAAATCGAAGTCACGATTTCGAAATCGTACTAACGAAAATAATGTGCTTTACTGTACCTTACTAACGATGTTGTGAATCGTGCGTGTAATTTTGATGTTCCGTTTCTTGAGAATCATCTTCTATAGGTACATATATACCTACAATGTATAATAAAATTATAACGAAGTCAAAACAGTACATTTAATATTTTTGAAATAAATAATATTTATTTATTTATTTTGCATAATGTACACTCAGTTACAGGCTAGGCTAAAACTTAAGAGTACATGACCCCGTTGGGGCGCAGCAAGTATTATTACATTTAAAACTTATTACTAGGTTTTTTTTTTTTTATTCATGCTGGGCGTGGGGACGAGGCTGATGCCGAAAATATAGTTTTTTGAATTTGAGTCCGTTTGTCTGTTTGTCTGGATGTATGTTCTGGATTGGCATAAAAACGGCTAAACTGATTTATATTAAATTTAGCACACAGATAGTTTATAACCTGGATTAACACTTAGGTACACACGGCTACATATCAAGCTCTACATTTCTAGTATAAGCTGACCTCTCATTGTACGGTAATCCTATACAATGCGCGATCAGATTATACTGGAAATATATAGCTTGACATGTAGCCTTAAGTACTTTCAATCCCGGTAGTACGTTCTCGTGGGATATTTTCCGACATTCATGGTGAAGCCGTAGGCAATAGCTAGTCATACAATATCGCTTTTTTGTCAGATCGAAGGAAAGGGTACAATGTTAAGGCTGCTCTCTCGAAAAAGCTTGAAAAAGCATGAAGATGAAGCCACTTTTCGTCGGCATATACAGAGAAATTACATCTGATTTTTTTTTTAGTAATCTACATGACATAATACGTAATTTGGTTTAGTCATAATTTTTCTATCGGTATCACAAAATAAAATAAAAATACACCAAATTACCTCCAAATCATTGAGATGAAACCATTTTACTCCTCTGTTTTTATCAAAAGAGTATAAAAAAAATATCTACTGCTCTGCAATACAAAGGAAAATGATTTGGTTTTGTTACTTTATTTAAGTACGAGTATGTATTATTTTTATTGTAATAAATTAAAAAGGCGTCCGATTAATGACTTCGTCTACGTCACCCCCGCACTCGTCATTAGATTCAGTTGGTCGTTAGCTCCGCCCAAATGCTCAAGGTTATTGGCAATATTACAAGCCTTAAGTTAATTGTTAAACTTGAGCATAGTTCTTACTAGTGGCTCTGTGAGCTGCAGACTTTGCGAGTCTGTCTGTGCATAGCTTAAAACTGAATAAATGTTCACCGCGCTATATAAAACAAAAGAGCGCAAAATGTTTTTTTTTACGTTTTCAACCCCCCACATCTCAGACATTTCTAAAAATTACGAAAACTGAATCGACAAAAAATTCCATACAATTATCGAACTTACTCACAAAATTTCACGAGAATCGGTTGAGAAATGCGACCTGTAGAGGAGAACAGACATCCGGAAATCCGGATATAAGAAAGCATTTTTGCTCAAGCTGAAACGGAGACACTTCGCTCGCGCTCGATCGCTCGGTCAATAAAAGACGAGCTTCTGCCCCCGAATTCGTCCGCGTGGAAGTCAACTATTATACCACTCGGGAGTAGTACGTATAGTCTTCTATAAGTGGAAGAATTTTCTAATCAGACCAGCACCTTAACTGCTTAACGCACAATCTGAATAATTTTGAAGGATATTGCTAAAACATCGCTTCATAGTTTCGAAAAAATTGTCTGCTCAACAACGTAAGTAACGCAATGAATGTTGTCGAACTGTCAAAATGACAGCCATTTCTACTGTTAGTGTGTTACGCAATCACCCCGCTGTACTTCCAGATTTATTACTGCTTCTTAATATTAAATTTAATAATCTAAACTTCCTCAAAAATGTTCATACTTTTTCCAATAAACAATTAGGGAAATACAGAACTGTTCCGTTTTCACTCAAGTGTGTCTACAGGCCCAGTAAATTCATTATTACCCTATGATTGACGTATACAGCTGGCCAAAACTGACAGTCAGCCTAAAAAGATGTATATATAACTGCGTCTACAAGAATTAATTTAATTATTTACAATCTTTGTTCCTTAATATTGTATCAATGTATGTCTTTAATGTCCTTTTAAAAAAATATTAACTTTAGATTTAGCTATTATTGATATTTTAACTTTATTAGCTTAGTTTTTGACTCTGTTGTGCAGACTGTGGACACCTATAAAAAAAAAAAAAACTATTTAATTCAGGCAAAACTCATATTACATCAAACAAAATTTAACTAAACTGCAACACACAATAGAACAAAACCAATAGAATAAAAATAATGTCAATGCAATCAAAATAGGTACACATTACAAAGTTACACAGAATTCAAATAAAAAAAAAAAAAAAAAAATATTAAAAATAAAAATAAGTGAAGGAGTACTGAATACCTGATGATGCTCATAATTAATGTGTAATGTACTGTGTTTATCTTTTCTTGGAGATCCTAAATAAATAAATGTATAATCACATTAATCACAAAACGTTATCCATTCGGTACTTAATAGCTTCACATAGATATATTATTATAAAACACACATTGTAGACAACCAAATGAATTCTTGACGATGTTATACATTTCGTGTGCGTTTCAATGGCGCGCGCGGCCACGACGATATGAAAAAAACAACTATGCCAACATTTTATAAAAAATAAAAAAAATGATTCCGAAAACCATAAATTTGTCAAACTTTTAAAAAGTTATAAGGGTTTGAACGTGGCCGCGCCATTGAAACGCGGAGAACCGCGCCGCCACGGAGATCTTTAAAAGTAAGCGTTGCAGAGACCTGTAATTTAGGTAAATAACAGATTTAATTTGTATAAAATTCGTAATAATATGGAAAAAATCCTAGGTTTATATTTTAGAAGCTGTAAGACTAAAACCCGCCATCGAAACGCACACACACATCTCTCATCAATGAACAACAATCGAATTACAATACAAGAATCCTACTTGCTAGCCTATCTCATATTGATTTTCCAGCCTACTATCTGACTGGTAACGATGCACTCGACTTTTTGAAGCGCAGACGGCCTTTATAGTCTCTAACTATGCTAGAAAACGATACGAAAGAGATGTTAACTTATACGTAGTAGGTAGGTAATGAAATAAAAGCAGCCTGTAAAATTGGCCTACTGTAAGGCACAATCCTTATGAGTGACAGAAGTCGTGGCCCAGTGGAAACGACCGCGTCTTATGAGTTGTAGGTCGTAAGTTCGAACCCAGACAGGCGCTTTACTTTGTGTAAATTATTTCATCACCACTGCTCTTAAAAACGGTGAACGAAAACATCGTGAGGAAACCGGTATGTCCTATACCATAATCCGAAGACGTGACATCTACCAACCCGCACTGGGCCCGCGTGGTGGATTACGGCCTACTCCCTCTCACAGAGAGGAGGCCTGTGTCCCAGCAGTTAGAACATTATATGCTAGTATGAGAAGGCATAAGCCTCTTCTCATATAGTAAAAGAAACAAACGAGCGAATCCACATTCTATCGGTACTTTACCAAATTCTTTTTGTTTACACAGTGATAGAGCATTCTTTCAATTAGTCTATCCATACTAAAATGTTATGCTTATTTGGGCAGTTTATTGGATCTAAATGTTTCAGGCAGTTCCTAAAGATGTTTTTAGTTTTTCATTTTAATCATCTTCCTGCCCTCGTCCCAAGTAATTAGTCTTTAAAGCTCTTAGATATTAAAAAAAAAACATCCTCTAAATATTAATCTATAGCAAACAGGTTCATAGCGATTTTTTGCAATCGACATCTTCTCAACTCGTCAGCCGCAACCACATCGGTCTTGTCTAGGTAGGGCTGCTCCATCGTCGAAGCCGAATAACTTGGCTATTGGTTTAAATTTATGCCTTGTGCCGCGAATACACATGCTAGTGGCACGGATTATTGAGATGATAATCCTTGATCTTAGCCAACCCATCACTACGTTAAAAGACCTATTCCAGCGGTTAGCGATTGCAGCTTTCAGATGTTTTACGAAGGTAGACATTTGCGGAGCGAAGACTCCGTCAATGGATTCATCAAGGGGGGTAAATGTTGCATGTCGCATTTCACAAGCGTTTGAATATTTCCTTATTTTTTCTTCATCGGAGGATGAACGGAGGATGTACAGAGGCGAAGTAATTAGTTCTCCTTCCATATATGTTTACTAGTCAACATCTCAGTAATCAATTACTTTCTACCTTGCTTGCAGCTTGCTAGCAGTTTTACAAACTATTTCTTAAAAAGGTACAAAAAATGGTCGATTTTCGTGCCTCCCTGTTTGTATGCTAAGTTCTTCAAAACTACACAAGGTTTTTGATTTGGTTTCCTTCACCGTCAGAGCCTATATTCCGGAAGGTTTAAGTGTATATATTAATATGGAGTTAGATATACTCGTAGCACAGTAATCCCTATGTATTGACATGCTACATCAGTATATTGCACCTGTCCGAAGCAGGGGGTCTATTCTCGCACGAAATCCGTAGTTTCGGCCATCGTTACGGGCGATCATAAGATTGATTAGTTTGGAGCCCGACCTAAGAATGAATGACACCACGATCATCGCGATGTGACAGTTGTCCCTATACCTGTTGTCCTAGTTGTACGTTTCAAACTACTTTCGGACGGGCCCGTATCTTCGTTGACGGACTAAGGGAGTAGGGTAGGCCCTAGGAAGTAGGCCCCTAGTGACGCGTCGCTAGTTGTCATATCAACATCGTTAATAAAACTAAGGTGACCGTTTAGCGCGCAAAAAGTATATAACAGCAAGAGTAATACTGCAGTATGTAGGTATTTATACTTCACAGATATTATAAATTACAATGATGAATATTTACTAAACGCCTTGTATTTAAACATAAAACCATAAGCATAGTCAGCCATAGTTCCCACTGCTGGGATACAGGCGTCCACTCTGTGAGAGGGAGTGGGCAGAAATCCACCACGATGACCCTGTGTGGGTTGGTAGATGTCACCATGTCTTTGAATTGTGCATTATCTTTTGACCTGCCACTAAATATTATTAGAATATTAATAAAGACATAACATATTATATGATTTAGTTGATAAATTGCTTTAAAATATTATTTAAGTAATTTATTGACATACATATATCAGGAGATGGTTATTAAAGATTTAATATCAAACTATTTAGGTATTTTAAGGCTAAATCTAACATAATATTTTGTACTATTGGATTTTGATTAAGGTTGTATTGAATGGTTTAGATGACGTAGTTAACGCCTACCTTTGTTGAGGGTCATAGTCTGATATCCGGTTCTTCTTCTCTCGTATCGAAATGTGCTAACATTTCAAGAAGACGCTGCTGCTGAATACTTACTGCTAATTATGACATTAATACTCACCTACTTCAAGATGGGTAATCGATACTGGCAGAATAGTCGACTTCGCTCAGTTCCCAAAAAGAAAACAAATTACCTATTATAGACATCTCTGCTTTCAAACATTATTTTCAGATATTTATGCTTCCAGTAGGATGTCACATTTTTTTGTTGCAATATGAGCGGCAATGATAGCCATGTTGAAGAAAACTCGTAACACAATACTGTCAGATTTTAATGCTGCCAAAGTGATGTCAGATATTTTTCATCGCAACTAAGTATCACATTCTTCTGAAATAACTGAGTAGGCAGATATTTATAACGCCAGACATGTCCCATAATATTGCATTGTAAGAGGTGCTACATCTTTTTGAAGCCGAAGCAGCATCCTTTATTTTGGCGTCGCTTGTGTCGTCACATAGTTTTGGTGCTATTTCGATGTCTCATATTTGTGCTGCCACTTGTATAAGCCTTCGCACATTTGTCGTCATCTTGAAGATAGATTTTAATAGAAATCAGAATAAGATTTTTTTGCTGACCTGTCCATAGTACCATATAATATTAATCCATAATCCAGACATGTTACGCCGACCTCAAATAAATTAATATAACGATAGATTCAGTGGTTTAGGTATGAAACAGACAGAGATACTAGTGTGGATTTTAAATATAACTAGAAAGTAAAAAACCAATTAGAAATAACTCTATTTTAAACAAAAAGTCGTTTTCTCTTGAGCTTGGGTTTAGAAACTACAGAAGTACAATTACATACCACTTTCTTCAACTCGTACATAATTCTTTTGCTGAGTCCACGCTCATACAACTTATCATAGACGCAGGTTTTGACTACCACGTAACGCACCTGACCTTTTGAAGCACTCATCATCTACTTAGCTGTTTCCTAACTATGTTGAAGTCGGCTTCCAGTCTAACCAGATCCAGCTGAATACCTGCATTCAGCACATAGAGCGACTGCCTATCTGACCTCCATAACCCAATTACTGGGTAATACGATTATCCTGGGTAAGACTGGTTGTCAGGCTTTCGGACTTTTGACTCCCCATAACGACTGTCAAAGATCTAAAAATTACAGCCGAGACCAACAGATTAACGTGCTTACCGAGGCATGGAGGGGTCTCGGATATACTTAAATATCTTAACCCCAACATATTAAATGGAAGGAGATAGGATGACGTAACTCTAGGTTTCTAAAGTTCACCCTTTACCATTCAGTCTGCCTACTCAACAAGGGTAAATATAGTGAATATAAACTTCACCAACTAAAATAGCCGTTTGAAATCAATATTAATGCTGTAGAAAGTGACATCCCAGTCACGCACGGACACAGAGAAGGGAGTGGATGGAGTGTGCACAAATGACACTGAAACAAATAACTGCGCGTATCGCCTTCGCCTCTACGTTATAGTTTGCGATATATTCTTCTAAACGTTAGATGTTGAAAAGACATCTACAGTTATTATAATTATGAGATTTATGGAGAAAATGAACATCCTTGTTCACTTTAATGTATTGTGGTAAATAATGGTGACCTGTCGAACTATTTTAAATTAACTTACTTAGTTTTAAGACTTTATTCATATCACACAGTTTGTCGCAAACATTTACACCAAAATTTTATGAGATAGAATATTTTTGATTGAATTTACATTACGATTACGTCCCCCGTTCGTGCTGGGTCCATAGGTCACCCAGCACATTATATTGAACTACGAGACGATGTAAATTTTGTCTATACTATCATATAATAACTGTGGCCTCTTTTCAGCATTGGACGTTTAGGAGAATAAATTGCCTCTGCTACATTTAGAAACGGAACTTTAAAGATAATTTGTGACCCTTTATCGCCCCGGTCTATTTTCTGCAGTTAGGTACCAGTAAATGTCTTTGCTTCTTTGAGATTCTAAGGAAATATTATTTTGTCCATATTGGCACTCCATTTGTTACGTACTCCATGCTCACAGAACACTCCTCAATACTGTTTAACATTTACATTGCATTGCGCTTTTGCTTTCCATATGAGGTGAGCAGACATACAGCTCTGTAGTTTATATGAATATATAATAAACAATCATTTTAACGATGATTCTATTAGGAGAATTGCTTGATAATCCCATGTGATGATTTTTGGAGATAGATTTATTGTTTTCTTTAAAAATCCTCCTGCCGCTATTCCAATTTAATTGAGGTCAGCGCAGTGCGTCTTTTCTCTTCATACAACTCATAACATTTCCGTCATATCAGTACTTATTCACTTCCTTCTTAGTCAATTTATCATTCACTGAATCCATCTGTTCTTCTTGCTTCTTTTCTTATAGCCATCCACATGAATACTTAAATCTTCTCTTGTCACATTCTTGTCGTTCTCCCACATCACTCATCCACGACTATCGGTCCCTCCTCTGCTTTTTAAAAGCAATTCTGGGCTCCTCTACCACCACCATCACCATCATCTGACTAACCTTTCCCAACTATGTTGGAGTCAACTTCCTGTCTTACCGGATGTAGCTGGATACCAGTATTTTACATGGAAAGACTGCCTATCTGACCTCCACTATCCAGTTATTAGGTAATACGATGGTAGGAGGTAGTTGTCAGACTCTTCGGTTTCTGACTAAACGGAACGCATTGGTAACACTGGTCGTCAGATTTTCAGGCTACCCGTAACGACTGTCTGAAAATTACGAATGACAGCTGAAACCAACGACTTGACGTGTTTTCTGCATCGTAGTTTTGTCTACGGTCACATTTCTTTTGTTACGCCCTTTTTTTGAAACTTTTGTTACTCCATATTGAATAATGCTGCTGTTATATAACTCCAAGTAAAAAGTAGGATATTGGATCGTCGTTATCACAGGCTGTTATCTTATCATTACTGATAAAAAATACGTCATCATAACAGTTCCAAACGTTTCCTGTGAATTAAGGTTGGGTTATTTCCGATTTATTTGATAGCGATAACTTGCACCTTTAGCAAAGAGATTATTGGAATTTTATGACTTTTAAAACTAATATTGGCTGATAGCAGCATGATAGCATGAGAGTTGCCGAGAATAGAGCTGAATGGCTTGCAATTGGAGTGGCCTATGTCCAGCAGTGGACTGCTGTAGGCTGATGAAGATGATGGAAACTAATATTGAATTCCATGCCTATTGCTTGCTATACTTCTGTAATTTACTTCTCCGTTTCATTCTGAAACTTGTCGTGAAATTTGTGAATTAGTTCGACTCGAGATTCTATAGCCGTGGTAGCTCGTGTTGTAGCTCTCCGTTCCTTATTGTTATTACTATCAGCCGTTTTTGTCTCCCTTCCCTCCTTCTACTTACATACATATATAAACTCACGCCTTCTTCCCATGGCGGTAGGCAGAAACTACAGAACGCCACCTGCTACGATCCTTACATACTCTTTTTGCCTCGTATAAGTTCATGCATCTGGTCATGCATAGACGCCGGTTGTGAGTACTACGCACCTGAGCTTTCTTCTTCCAATTATTTCTGTCTACTGCTATTTGTGGCCATTTTTTTTTTTAAATATCGAGTTCGTCCCGCTATCTCCTCTTGGGCCGGCAGCGTTGGCTTCTGCTGTTGTTCGGGACCCACTGTGTGGTTATTTTAGCGCATAGCTCCTCTAGGATGCAACAGATGTGACCAGCTCAGTCCCATGTAAGCTCCTTTAGCGTCCAAAATTAGTTAAACAGTCCTTAAACATTCCGTAGAGTAAAAGCATACCCAAAACAATATTGATTCACACTTTAATATTGTAAATGCAAAAGTATTGTGAGTCTGTTACTTTGTCACGTCTAAAATAAATAAAATATATTTATTTCGAGCAACCTTAACTCATATGTGGAGTACACACAAATACAGAAAACACAATAAAAAGGATAATAAAAATAAAACAAACTAAAATAGGTACTTAATATCTAACCGGCCCTGCTGAAAGCAACATGCCTATCAGAGTAGTGATAGATAGTTAGTCCAAGCCTCATAACAGATCATTATGAAAATTGATAAATAGGTAGCCTAGGACCTGGAGAAGGACATGGCTATACTTTTCATCCTGGATGTTTGAATAAAAAAAAATTGAAATACAAAATACACACAGGTGAAGTCGTGGACAGCAGCTGGTACAAAATATTTTGTAGCATAGAATAGATTAGAATACTCTTTATTATCTCTCCCTCTATCTCATTTTTTTTATTCTCCATTTTCTCTCTTTATTTCTTAGTAGGGTCTATTATGATAGTTGTCTCTAGTCCTAACTATTGATTGAATAGCCGTATTTAAATGGTTAACTACGAGTATATTGCAGTTCATAATCTGTGATCCACAGACCATACGACGAATTTGATAAGCCTATTACGTAAACCAACCTCATACATACTGATGAAATAATTTCTGAGAAGCCAACAGTCATCTTTACAAATAATTTAAAGTATGTTACATGCAGGAAAAAACGTTTAGTCTCGTGTAGCTCAGAGAAAGCTGGTTGAGGTACTGAGTCAGCAAGTCAGCAATGTATGTGATAACGTAACGCAAACGTAACGTAAACGTCATTGTGGCAATCACCGAATTGAGAGTACGATGGATGTCAAAATATTGTTAATGGCGGACAAAAGTGTTAAGTGAATTAAAACTAGTTTTTTTTCCGATGTTTATCTTCTATTTGTTCATTTTAGTTTGTTTGCAAAACAAAATAGTTAAGTTAGGATATTACATTTTTATTTTTATTAATAAATTAGGCATTCATTTATATTATAATTGCAAAACATTAATATTATTAATCTTTGTGTGAGAAATATAATAAGTACAAAAAAATTTTTTAGAGGTGGTCTAAATGATACAGCTTAAATTATATAAATAACAACGAGGAAAAGTATCATGGAGACGAAAAAAAGGAGGGCTTCTTTTAGAGCAATATTAAGATTTTGATTAGGTATTTTATACGCGAAATGATGACGTAGATAATTAATTATCTTCATTGTATGAATATTTTACGTCGTATCGTATATAAAATGATCAGTGTATTTTTTTAGATTTTTGTTCCAACATTTCTAGCTCAAAATATCTAGAAAATAGTTCTTATGTACATAAGATACACAACCAATTGTAGGTGTAGGTTTAAGTTTAAGCTAACTACACATAGCCCGGTGTATCGTGCTTAGATTTAAATAGCTCACTCGGTTAAGTTACTTCAAGTTGTTTCTAAGTAGGCCAAGTAACATCGGGAACAAAAGTTTTACACACATAATTTAATCACATTTTGAACTGTTCATAAAGAATTAAAAAGGGACACTTGGAAAAATAATAACAGTCGCACGGGTCGAACTTCAAGGTTAAGCAACGCTTGCTGAGGTCAGTCCGTGGATGGGTGACCGTCCATTACTTCGGAGAGTACGTTAAGCTGTTGGTCGCAACTGTCATTTGTAGATCTTTGACAGTCGTTACGGGTACTCCGAAGCCGAAAGTCTCGCGACCAGCCTTGCCAAGGAGTATCGTAATAGCCAGTAACTGGGTTGTGGAGGTCAGATAAGCAGTCGGTCCATGTAAAATACTGGTATTCAGCTGCATCCGGTTAGACTGGAAGCCGACCTCAACATATTTGAGAAAAGGCACGCAGATTGAGTGCCATCATATATTCTGGTGCCAATATTCGATCCTATTGAATAGGGCAAGCCTATTACTTTTAGTGACAATGATCCTACCTCTGAGTTGTCACTGAGTTTCGTAACAGAAAAGCCAAATAATTGACAGATAATAACAGACTAATATGGATTTATAGTGACCTTATTGGTGATGTTCTTCAGAAAGGTCATGTGCATGGTACTCTCAACCGCCGTGCGTGTATGAACGTAAACGAAGTAAATGAAGTTTGTAAGAATCGTAGCAGGTGGCATTCTGAAGGTTCTGCCTACCCCCATGGGAAGAAAGCGTGAGTTTATATATTATGTATGTATGATAATGAAACATTGAAGGTGGTTCTTCTTTTAAGAATGATTCCTTTAAGTTGCTTGTAGATATGTTTTATGTGTGTATGTATTTGTTGTATATGTAAATGGTACACCACTGACTACCTGCATTATTCTCTCCTTCTCCCTTGAATCCATCCAGAGGTTGTCTGTAAAAGATCATAAGAACGCTTACCGTGTTACCCTATGTAAAATTTCTACATTTATATCTGTATTTTTTATGGTGTACATAATAAAGAGTATTCTATTCTATTCCATTCTTGTTTTCGCAATGTTGATGATTCAAATGTCATTAATTTACCTTGTTGTTTGAGAGATAAGAGGATTTAAACGTCATTCAAACGCATTGTTGTATCGTTTCTAGAAAAAAGCGGCAAAGTACGGGTCAGACTCGCAAACGAAGTGTTCCGTACCACCGTACAATGTTTAACACAATTTTTGTTTTTTTTTTACTTTAGGAAATATACGATTTTTTAACGATTATTTTTCTTTATTCGATTTTTATTATTTGTTGTTATAGTGGCCATAGTAGTACACACTGAGAACATTTTCATGTGTCAACCTATAACGGTTCAAAAGATGCAGCCCTCTGAGTATGCCAGACGGCTAGACGGACGGACGGACATTGGAGCCTTAATAATAGGATCCCGTTGGTACCTTTTGAGTACGGAATCCTAAAAAAAATACGTTTTCTAAGGAACATGTCGAGTTTATTAGGATGGGTGTTAGCGCTTGAAAATTTAAATAATAATATTATAATTTTATTATATTTATATATATATATATATTATAATACTCAAAAATTTGCATGAAATACAAACATAATATAAACGTACTTACGTTTTATGAATATATTTTAACTTCATTAAACGTTATTATTTATTTATTAATTTTAAATTTTCTAAAATAGCATCTTAGAGCAACCTGAACTTAACTGTAGCGCAGAGGTCATTTGCCGGGGTTACGGATCATAACATCGCATCAATGAAATTAAAACGAATAACGTGCAAAGAGTGGAATTGAAGGAAAGAGAGAATCCTATGTAGGGTGCAACCGGCGCAGGCGGTAGTTTTGAATTTACGAATTATTTTATCTTATTATATTTTTTATGATTACTGGCCACTAGCCCTTACCCGTGTGTTAAATTAATGTCGAAATTGTAGCGGCATGTTCTATATTTAAGAAATCACAAAAAAAACCTTATTTTTGGGTATTTTTTCGGAACACTCCAAAACTTTTGTTCTCGACGGTACACAAACATCGACCTATACACAAGTTTGTCAAACGAAGTGACAGCTGCACAATCTGGATCATTTTGAAGGATATTGCTAATCCATTGCATCATATGTTCGAAAAGTTTGTCTGCTCAACAACGTAAATAACGCAATGAATTTTGTTGAACTGTCAAAATTAAAGCCGTTCCTACTGTTAGTGTCACGCGATTACCCCGCTGAAGTCTTAGTTCATAAGAGTATTATGATTGATAAACAAATTCATTAAATTTTTATAAGTTTTTTTTTTTTTTGTCAATGGGGTTGACGTATGCATGTGGATAAATACCCCCTTATTAATAAAGAAAAAAAAAAGAGTTACTCAAAACGAATGTTATTTTTATTCAGAATTAAAATGAAATGTACATAAATAACAACTTGTACCTAATTCATTAATAAAATATAATAATGTAAACTTTAGTAAAACTATGAACAAATTAAAATATGGCGTCGAAAAAAAATCTCTGCATCGCTGTCGACGGGATGCACCCCTGAGACTGGCCACATTGCCAGTTTGCCAAGTTGTATGGCCAGGGTAAAAGCCAGCCCTTGGGTCACGAGAAGTGTCAACCAGCCCTTTGGAGATTTCATTGAACAAACTATGAGCACTCGACCACACGGCCCGAGAGCTTTATTCTACTCAAAATAATATAATCACCAAAATCCTCAAAACGTGGTGATGTTTTGAGGATTTTGGTGATCACATGATTATTATTATTATTATTATATGGCTTTATGTTTAGTATATGGCAATCCACAAACAAAGACAGGCTGATTTGGAATTAAACTAAAGGCTTTCAATTATTAATAATACTAACAATATAGAGTAAATAACCTTTTCAATCTTTGTATGTACCTATCTACGTAACCAAAGTAATGTTTTAGTCAAAAGGTATTGTTCTCCTAATGCTGGTTGGTAATCCATGTCAAATTCAGGATATCTTACAGATGTCTCTTATATTATTAGATATTTACGTAAAAGATATTGTATATTTATAACAATAAAGTT
Source organism: Griposia aprilina (assembly GCA_916610205.1). Classification (NCBI taxonomy): domain Eukaryota; kingdom Metazoa; phylum Arthropoda; class Insecta; order Lepidoptera; family Noctuidae; genus Griposia; species Griposia aprilina. Next base: position 9,566,970 of record OU744310.1, on the reverse strand, counting down.
TAAAAGGGTATGAGATTTGAATATTGTTTATTCTTCTATAGAAACTTTGGACATCTTTGTGAGTCTTTCATATACTATATATGCCTACTATAATAGTGTTTATATACTGTAGTCCTCTAGACAGTATTTCGGCTATGGTTGCCAATCTCAATGGAGACTAGCCTTCGGCGCGGGAGATATTGTGGTACACCTGTGGTGCCCTCTCTCTTCCCTCACGTTCAAAGTCCGATGGGACGGCAATCCGACACGACCGGAGAGAGATCAAGCACAGGACCAACGACTTAACGAGCTTTCCGAGGTACGAGGGTAACACACCGCCAACTTCCAAACTCCGGGCTGTTCAAAACTAGAATCAATTCATTTTTTTTGAAAATTTTGACGTTCCAAAGTGCCTTTTATGTGCCTATTTGAAATAAATGACTGGACTTTATTTTATTTTTATTTATTTGGGAAAATAAACAGTTAAACATTACAGTATTACACAAATTTTGTGCTATAGAGTGAGTAAATGTAGAACCCACGACATTTTCCACATATTAAAAAAACAAGTTATAAAATGATTGCGATATGCGCTTACAATTGGAAAAAATACATATAATAGGTAATGTGTTAATGACAAAATTAAACAGGCATGCAAATAAAAACGACTTTGACTTTGTTACTAAGAAATTTCAAATAAAAAAACCCAATAACACTTTGCCTGACCTGGGAATCAAACTAAGAACCCTACGATCAGCAGTTGCGCTTGCAACCACGAGACCAACGGGGCAGTTACATAGTTAATTATATAATAATATAAATAAGAAAATAACTTTGTCTGTCCATGACGTGGATTAGGACAGAGGATATTTTTTTTATCCCGGAAATACGTTCCCGTGGGATAATTTCAGACCTAAACGCGCGCGAAACCGTGGGTAAAACCTAGCATAAACTTTAAACAGACAAGAAGATCAACAATCATTATATAAACATGCAACATCAGAGCAGCTTCATTAACATCATTGCATAAGCGACAACTCAACTGCTGATCATAAGCAAACCTATAGACCACTACACCTGTCATACTTTATTTACCCACTTTCATACAGTGAAGTAGCCCACAGGCCCAGTGTGGTATCGACCTCGACTTACGAGTTATAGGTCATGGGTTCGAACCCAGACAGGCGCTTTTACGAGGTCCGATACGGCCGATGCCTGCCGGGTTCGCGGATTGTTCGAAAGAGTTACCGTGGACCTGGCGCACAGGCAACTGAAAAAAAAAAGAGTCGCTTTACTTTATATATTTTTTTAATATCATCAACCCACTGCTCTCAATACGGTGAAGGAAAACATCATGCAAGAAAACAGTCTTTCCTAGAACCAAAAATTCGAATAAATGTGACATCCCGAACCACGGACTGCACTGGGCCCGCGTGGTGGTACAGCGCAGTCCTTCTCACAGAGAGGAGGCCTGTGTCCCAGCAGTGGGAACGTTATAGGCTGATCATGCTTATGCTTATGCTAATACATTGCCAACCCGACTCGAGCAAGCGTGTTAATCAATGCCTCGTTACCCTTCTCTATATGAGAAGAGACCTTTGTCTTGCAGTAGGACAGTAATAGGCAGGTATTTTTATTATTAATTCTTGGCAAAAAAATTCTATATTAATAAAATAGAAAACAAAAGAAAATCATGCACAATTCAGTGTACAGGAATATTTTTTTACCAGTGCGCGAACAGTAACCATGAATTCAGTGAAATGTGGGTTTTGGTATAGTGACATTGTATTATGTTATTTCTATTCACAATGCGTAAGAACTTAAGTGGTATTTTGAAATTTTATAAGATCAATTATTGGCCCTGTGGGGCACAGAAAAATAGACCCCAATACCCCCTCTGGACCCCTATTCTCTGTTAACTTGCATATTACCACCAAATTGTTCAACAATTACAAAACTATGTCATCATCAAAGAATGAAGGAACAATCTCAAATTAAACAACATCATGTAAGCACGCGATAATTAAAACAGTATGCCATAACAAAATGTAATAAAAAACCAGCAAGATTGCAGCTAAAACAATAAAAAAACATCGCAATTCTCGACAAATCACCGCTGTGCTCGACTGTACAGGCGCGTGGGCACTTTCTCCGCTAGGTCAATGTACAGTAGAATAGAATCCGTCTTGTAAAGGCGCGTTCTCATTGACTGACGAACGAAAAATTTTTTTGAGCACTCGCTAGCTCAGTACTTCAGATTTAGAACCATAGTATATATAACTCATTTGACGTTCGGTTCCCATGGCTACATGATTTTGTCATATGTTTTTATTTTTTTATTATTTGTTAGTAGCTTCTGCCCGCGAATCCGTCCGCGTACATAAAATAATATCCAATAGCTGTGCTCAGTTACTTCGCTTTTGCTTAGCGTTTTTTCTGACCATTTCTTTTGCTTGGCACCTTAAGGTCATAGCGTAATGTTTAATAGCCTATAACCTTCCTCAAGGATTGGGCTATCAAATGCATAAATATTTTTTCAAATCCGAGTGCTAGTTGCGATCTGCGAATCTTGCCCTTATTGTCTAGTTTGAAGTAATGGTAAAACATGAGTAAATATTTTACCATGTCAATTAATTCTTACCCAATCGATTCGGTAATCGCACATCTGAATCCGGGGCAGTTCAGTCAGTGTACACGCGGCTTAACCTACAAGTAAAATTAACCGTACGACGTTGGTACAGTCACGCACCATTTGTGGACATTCGCGACCATTGTTCTGATCGTTTCGGAGTGATAGTAATTGTCACAATATTCTACTTAACTATTTTGTATTGGCAGAGAATTTTAGAGACAGTTGTTGTAGTACAATTTTGTGCCAAAAAAAACTGAATTATCGTTAGATTCTATTGTAAAAAAAAAAAAACTCACTGACTGTGGTCCAATTTTGAACGTTGTTCTCAACAGAGTAACACAAGATTAATTGCTATTGGTAAATTGCTTGTAGGTTATATCTTAATTTTGAACCATCTGGAATTTCTCAGTAATTAGCTGCCAGCTGATGGCAATAGGCTCGCCTCCTATTACATGAGACTTAAATATAACTGGCGAACTTTATAAGCAAAACTCTAAGGTGGTGAATAAAACTCTAAGTATATCGATTATGGCAACAGTCTTAATAACCATACTGTGCTCTTCTCCATAGAAAACGACCAATATTGGAACCGTACCTTCTGACCTTTCATAAGTACCGTAGGTTTATGTGAAACTAGCCCGCGTGGATCGCGGAAATTATCCCACGGGAAAGTACTACCGGGATAAAAAGTATCCTACATGTTAATCCAGGTTATAAACTATCTGTGTTCCAAATTCCATCCAAATTCGTTCAGTGGTTTTTGCGTGAAAGAGTAACAAACATCCATCTATCCATCTTCACAAACTTTCACATTTATAATATTAGTAGGATAAAAATATTTTGAACTAGCTTCCACCAGTGACTTCGTTCTCGTGAAGTTTCTTGTTAAAACATACACTATGGCATTCCGCAATAGGTTAGCTTTCTATCAATGAAAGAATATTGTAATTGCATCAGTAATTCTGAAGATGACCCCCTACATAGAAACTCACAAGTAGGTACCTCTTTATAATATTACCAGCTTCTGCCATGGTTCCCCCGACCCCCCCCCCCCGTTGCATCGCATCGCCTGCCCGCGCTATTACTTCGTTGTCGCTTACCGTTCTTTTTTCTTTTTACTCGACTGCTAAGGGTTCTAGCGTTTGACTAGGATTTTCTACCTTTAGGACCTGTTTCACAAATTCCGGATATCTGTGAATTAGTCTAGCAGATTTCAAATAATACTTGTGCTATGTATTAATTACTAGCTGTGCCCCACGGTCTCAATCAAAGTCAAAGTCAAAGTCAAATCATTTATTTCAAATAGGCACATAAAAGGTACTTTTGAATGTCAAAATTTACAAAAAAATATAATTGATTCTAGTTGCTCCTTCCAAAAGTTAGTTTCGTATGGAGAAGAATGGGAAAGAAACTCCACCGTTACTCTTTTAAAAATGTTTTACGATATTATGTATAGATTAATTATATAAATGTGAAGACGATGAATCTAGAATAAAATTACTATACCACAATAGGATCGCAGTTTAAGGCTCCTTAGGCTCGCAGCGTGATATTAAATAGCCTATAGCTTTCCTCTAGAATTGGGCTATCATATGCAAAAAGAGTTTTTGAAATCTAACTACGAGTTCCAGAGATTACCCCCTATATACAAGGTTACAAACAAACAAATTTTACCTCTTCATAATATTATTATTAGTACAGTTAGTATAGATTGAATTGTAAAAGGTCATCTTTAGACGATACAAACTTATAGAGAAAGTTTCACAAAATGGGTCAGTCTCGTGCTCGTTTCGGCTTTCTTAAAGGATGACTAAGGTCCTAAGCATCTCATTTCTTATGTGAAAACGGAACGGTGTTTTGTGGCATTCTATGTTGACTCACGATTGATTTTTGGAAGCATAATCAAGTGTTATCAAATTTTATGTTACTTGTTATCATTGGTTGATCAAAATAACAATAAGCATAATTAATTCCTTTCGCAGAACAACAAAGTTTTTCAGAGTTCAGTTACTATACCTACATACAGGACTTGGAAAACGACATAAAGAACTTTTAAATACAATCATGCTATACCATTTTGATGTAACAGTTGATAAGCCAAGAACTATATAACTCATTATAACAACCTTATCGGTAATTATATTTTCGAGCCGTTTTGGGTTGAAACCTTCGGGCTGTGGGGTCCGAGTGCCCATGTTTTGTTCAAGGAAATCTCTAAACGCCTGTTTGACACTTCCCGTGACCCAAGCGCTGGATTTTACCTTGGCCAGAGGCTAAGCATTGCCATACAACGTGGCAATGCCGCCAGTCTCTTGGGTACATTACCAGTCGACAGCGATGCGGAGGAATTTTTCGACGCCATCTTTTAATTTGTTAACAGTTTTAATTAGGTTAGGTTATTATGTTTTAATTATAAATGTTAATGTATTATACGATTATATTTAAAGATTACAAATAAACACTCACTATATATGCATAAACTTAAATATATCTGGAGACTATATGGTGCATAATCTGCCTATACTGTTCCCACTGCTGTGTGCTGTAATTTTCGCCATACTTCCCGGTTTAGTACGTCCCTCATTCAGATCTTTCTCGGCTAGCACGAAAAAAGAAGACATGCTGAGCCAACCCCACATCAATTAGGGTTAGGGCAGAAGAATGAAGAAGAAAATGTCGTGAAGAAAGTTTTGAGTATGAAAGTAGACGGCTATAAGAATAAGGGAACCAAAGAAACGATGGATGAACTGTGTGAAAGATGATATGGCTGGAATGGGGGTAACTACCGAGATGACAACTAATAGAGAAGTATGGAAAAAAAAGACCCTAAATGAATCGGAATAAGGGCACGTGAATGATGAAGGGCAGAATAATGATAGTCACACACAACAGGAAGAAGCTGTTTATATCAATTTCTAAACACTTACACAAACTAAACCTACATAACAAATGTGATAGCTAAGAGTATAATGTATGCGGATCTCTTATGGATATAGGAATAGGAACTGCTCACATGATTGCTAATGTGCCCGCGATGAATGCATCGGCTACGCTGTCCACAATAATCTCTCACGATTCTTGTACAACTATGTGTGTTGGCACAATTATACAATGCACTCTAGAGGCCATACATCGCACGGCGATGCCTCAGTGGCCGCCTCTAGCAGCGATTGTCCATTATTACGAGGTCAGGTTGGGGTTAGAAATAAGGTTTTTTTTCATTGTCAACGAACCTAATAAGAAACCCTGCAGCATTCCCATTTTTACTTTCCCGTCATTGGTATGATAAATGATATTTATTTCTGTAAATTGGCTAAAAAAAAACACACTTTTACACGTCATTTAAAACCAGATGAATTTGGTGTTTCCTATCCGACTACTCTGAGAAGAAAGACCGAAACAAACTCGGAGTGTGTTGACTTGCTGTGTTCACTGGTTGTGCTTCGAGTCTCGTTGACCTATTTTTAAAGAGGGATCACCCAGAAACCTGTTAAATATTGAAAGCAACTAACCTTGCTGTGATAATTCCAAGTGCTTTCTAAATGACTTGAAAGTGAAAACACTCGTCTTTGATGTCACCTAAATAATTTTGCTCAATCCATTGACCGCAAAGAGTGTTTCATTAGGCTGGAACTTCTTTTTCATTTTTGTTGAACTAGATTTACTGTTTCATTAGTCTTTTCATAAGCGCAACTGCCTGTAGCAGCCTAGAGTCCGGATTTGCGCTCTGTTGATGGCAATAGGCTCGCCCCCTGTTATTCGGGACTTAATGTGGTTGTTAGGTACACCTCTGCCCAACTCTTCGGGGAAACAAGACGTGATGTTATGTTACGTTAGACTAGCTTCTGCCCGCGGCTTCGCCCGCATGGATGTCGGAAATTATCCCTCGGGATGCCATCTATCTCGTTGCCAAATTTTGTCGAAATCCGTTTTGTGGTTTAGGCGTGAAAAGGTAACATACAGATAGAGTTACTTTCGAATTTATAATATTAGTATGGACAGTATGGATGTGTTACCTCCTTGGGCTGGAGTGCAACTGCTAAGCATGGTATCTTGAGTTCGATAACCAGGTCTGGTATAGTGTTAGTGGGATATTTCATCAGGGTTTTCAATGTTAGTTAGTGATTTCAGAGAGTCAGGAAGTTCAAGTTTCCTCACGATGGTTTTTCTGTGCCGTCACTCGGCTCTCTCTTTATCACACTTACAGCGATAGAATAAATCGATCACCACACTTCCCCAGTGCATAGAACACCGACTATTATGACCTACGTAGTAAGAAATACAGTCACAAAATTCGGCAAACCAACTAACACAAAAAACATGAAACATGCTTGGTTTAGCCCCCGGCTTTGCACGGGCTCGAATCGCTCGGGAGCCATTAAATTGGTCCACAAAAACACCCTGCATTTTAGCGATTTTCAATCCATTCCAGTGCCAAGTTTCTTTGAGAAATATCCAACTGGGACGTAACTGAGCTTGAATTGTGTTTTTTGTTGCATAGGTAGTTATTTCAGGTGAAATGCGTACAATACTACATTTTATTTTTAAGATTTTAGAGATTCTTGGTTTAATCAATGAAGGTATTTTGAACCTAAGGGAGGTGCTATTTCCAATCTCCCTTAGGTTGATAATAGCACCTCTGACAGACAATCTTGGGTACACTCGATTGTCATTGTATGGAACATTTATTTGGCGGAATGAGGGCCTTTTGAATTATGTTTATTCCTCCAGACCGTATTTCGGTCATGGCGGCCGATCTCAACAGAAACTAGGCTTCGGCGCGGGAGATACAATAGTGCACAAGTGTGTGCGTAGACACAGGTGTACTCTCTCATCCCTCTCTCTCTTTCTTCTCTTCTTCTCTTCTCTTAATGATGTAAGGATGTGTGAAAGATGATATACCTAGGAAGGAAGTAAACTCTGAGATGACGACTAATAGAGATGTATGGAAGAAACGTGCCTCCCCCCTAAATAAATAGGAAATAGGCAGAGAATTATGAAACTTATTCTTGCTCTGATATTTAATACATACTTATTTAGATATATCAAAATAATCTAGCAGCGGACCGTAGCATCTAAGTTGTTAAACTAATGGATAAGGTACGAAACACGACGCTGCGCTCGCTACAAATCACTGACGTTACTTGTAAAGGCCCTAATCTTAGCTGGGATTACACTGGCCACATTTGCTGTATGCCAGCTAGCCTGTAGCCATATTAACCACATATATATAGTCCTCCAGACCGTATTTCGGCCATGGCGACCATTCTCAACGGAGACTAGCCGTCGGCGCGGGAGATATTATAGTGAACAAGTGTGTGCGCAGACACAGGTGCACTCTCTCTTCCCTCACTTTCATAGTCCGATGGGACGGCAATCCGACACGACCGGAGAGAGATCAGGCGCAGGACCAACGACAAAACGTGCTTTCCGAAGCACGGGGGGTATCACACTGCCAACTTTCCAACTCCGGGCTGTTACTAAGAACTAAGGGAAAACCCAATAACACTTTGCCCGACCTGGGAATCGAACCTAGGACCCCACACTCAGCAGTCGCGCTGGCAACCACGAGACCAACGGGGCAGTTAGGTAACCACATAGAGGAGCACGGAACAGCAAAGCAGCGTTAAATCAGACCACGACAGCGCTCACGAAATTGGTTAGACCGATTTATTCAAGCCGACTTCGACAGCGCAGAACCGTGCAGTTTGTAAATGAAGGGGAGAGGCATTCGACCAGTAGCTTTACCATAATAATATAACAGCCGCACGGGTTGATCGAAGGTTAAGCTACGCTTGCCGCGGTCGGTTCGTAGATGGGTGATCATCCATTACATATCGAGACCCCTCTAAGCCTCCGAAAGCATGCTAAGCCGTTGGTTCCGGCTGTCATTCGTTGATCTTTGAGAGTCTGGCAACCAGTCTTACCAAGGCTTATCGTGTTACCTAATAACTGGGTTGTGGAGGTCCGATAGGCTATCGCTCCATGCAAAATACTGGTATTCAGCTGCATCCGGTAAGACTGGAAACCGACCCCGACATAGTTGGAAAAAGTCTAGGCAGATTGCAGTGCAGATACGCAAGGCATGTCAAGCTGACAGTAAAAAATACACCGCACATGGCACAAAGCTCATGACATTTCACTTTTCGTCTAATATCGACCTGCTTTAAGAGTCTATTGGTAGCACTGCAGTAAGATGTTACAGGCAAAGGCATAGAATACTAACGTTGCAGTAAATCACAGAATATACTTTTCCAGCATAAATCCGTGCAAGCTGAAGTACCAATGTGACTTTTCAATTCAAGTTCTTTCTAAATTTATCTTGAACATTATTGATTGTTGAAGGAAAAGCATCGTAAGGAAACCAGAGGGGCTAGACAAAGTAACATTCCAAAAGCGATGACGCTAGTAAGCTATCGAAATGTCACGTGATCATAGGTCAACGAATAGAAATTAGCTAGACAATTGTTAACATCATTCGATTCTAAGAAACGAATCGACAGCGTCGAACGATTACTTCTATAGAGATGCGTAGCCAAGTGGCACTTTGTCACAAGCGTGGAAACATTAGCGAAAGCGATAGCGATTGTAGAAATAGAATCGCTCCGAAGTGAATGCCATTTATCTAGGCCCACTGGACTATAAAGTTAATATTAGTTTAAAATCTTCAACTCATCCAGTAACGCTTTGGCTTCACAAAATTGTATCTTAGCGCAGAATCCGACACTCAAGATTTGAAAGCAACTAACAACACTTGTTAGAGGCACAATGCAAAATCAAGACATTGTGGAATTTGCAGTTAAACAGCAATATGAAACAAGTGTTAAAGAGACTGGTCCGTGGATTTAAATGGCACTTATTCGCAAGTAGGTTGCCTGTTTAGATAAATGTCATCCGTCGAATGATATGAGACCCAAAATGAAGCGTAGGTAGTGTACAGTCGCAAGAGATCATCGTTTAAGTGGCTCTACTTTCTATGGCAGTGGGCTGTAAAAGGAATTTGAAATAGTTTGGCACGGCTGCACTGTCGGCTGGTCCTGGTACTACCTCCTCTCTGTGAAAGAGCGGGCTCTATAGACTCATTTGACAATTCAAAACTCCCTGTAAATGGTTTGATTGGAATAAATGCTTTAACCCGTAAAAAGGGTGGGCCTTTTACGGGTTAAAGCATTTATTCCGATCAAACCATTTACAGGGAGTTACAGGGAGTCAAATGAGTCGCTCCGTCAGAAAGATGTAGCTAGTTGCCCATTCCATACCGTGGTAGTTTCCTATGGAGAAGAACCGGAAAAAAACTCCACGGTCACTTTTTTTTTTTTTACAAAAACTGTACGGTTTGTTAGTAGGTATAATATATTTAGAAGTCACATCATCACATTTTTTCGAGTTTTTGGTGCTAGAAAATGTGGGTTTCCTGACGATAACGACGCAGCACGAATGTAATATGTAACATTTATTGTGAAAAGTCATCAATCTATTTAAATACCCTCTTAAAACAATATTGTGTACAGAGTCAGTTTGGTTGGTCCACAAATTCAAGGTCGCTCAGCGCGCTATACTCGTAGAGCGAGCTGTGCTCGGAGTTTCTTTGAAGGATAACATCCAGAACGAAATTACCGGCAAAACAACTGACGTCACCGACATACCTCGCAGAGTTAGCAAGCTGAAGCGGCAGTAGGCCGGCCACGTCTATCGATGGCCGTTGGAACAGATGAATCCTTGAGAGGAAACTGTAAATCAACAAGCGTAGTGTGGGACGCCCCTCGGCTACATGTGCCGACGACCTTAAAAAGGAACAGACTGTATGGATGTGGAAGGTTGAGACGTTGTGGCGAAATTTCCTCTCCCTCTACGTCTAGGAGGTCTATGTCCCACAAAGAGTGAAAACAGCTGCATGTATAGTACGATTCAAACATAAGGCGACAATAAGTGCCAGCGACCTTGAGTGAGTGGGAGGAGCATGCGAAACTTTTAAGGGAATAAAATTGCACAGAGCGTTAGCGTCTACCCGGACATTGGTCAGCGATGCACTGCCGCCCGTCGCCCGCAAGAGCTCCCGTTTCAATGCGCATCAAGTTTATTCGCAAAAACAACCCACCTTGATTTATCAAACACAATACAAATAAAATCCGTATACAAAAATTTGGGTAATTAAATAAAGGCAAGGTGGCTTGACCTCTCCAGGCCTTTTCAGCCTATACGTCAATCAGCTGGTGGAGGAGCTCGGCAGCACTGGAGTCGGATGCTCTATTGATGGCAAGGTCATGAATAGTATAAGTTATGCTGACGACATGGTGCTGCTGAGTCCTTCGATTGATGCACTCAGACGGTTGCTTGGACAGTGTGAACAATACGCTACGGCCCATGGACTCCAGTACAATGTCAGGAAGAGTGAGGTCATGGTTTTTCGTGTTGGTTCCCGAAAACCTAAGGCGGTTCCTCCAGTCTTCCTTTATGGGGAACCACTTAAGAGAGTGTCTCAATTTAAATACCTTGGGCACGTTTTGAATGAGGATTTGAGTGATGATGATGATTTGGAGAGAGAGAGAAGAGCGTTGTCGGTCCGATGTAATATGTTGGCCCGCAGGTTTGCTAGGTGTACTAAAGAAGTGAAACTTACACTGTTTAAGGCCTACTGCCAGACTTTTTACACCTGCAGCCTGTGGATCAAGTATACGCAGAAGGCCTACAACGCTCTTCGTATTCAATATAATAACGCCTTCCGGGTGCTGCTGGGGCTTCCGCGGTTTTGTAGCGCGTCGGGCATGTTTGCTCAAGCAGGCATAGATAGTTTTGAAGCTATCATGCGCAAAAGGGCGGCCTCCTTGATGCGTAGGATACGTGGGAGTCCCAACGGCATCCTAAGCGTTATTGCTGAAAGACCGGACTGCCCTTTCCTGGCGCACTGGTCCCGTAGGCATGCCTGCTTGCCCGGTGCAGAGGGAAAATTTATGAACTAAATTTATGAAGTAGATAAACTTTTTTGATTAATTTATTTTGTCTAAGGTTACTAACATAGTTGTAAGCTTTTCTGTTACTAACTCATTATGGATTTTAATTATGTCCGAAATAAATGATTATTATTATTATTATTATTATTAAATAGTCTTTTAGATGGTGCAGATTTCATGAAAATACGCCCGATAGTTTTTGCGTGATTATTGTTTTTGTGCTCGCGTTAGACATTACTTTACAAATTAATTACACTATGTTATAAAAATATAATTTCAAATATTCACATATCAAATTACGAAGAAAATAGTCTAGTTTATTATATATTTTTTTCAAACAAATAAGACTATTCGTTTAGACGTGATGTTCAATTTGAAATCATTAAAAGTCGTATATCTGCGCCTTAATGGCGGCTCGGAACATGAGGCGAGTCGCTGCGCAGTAACCAATTCACTTGTCAGCGGGGGTGAGGGGTGAGGTACTGCGCAGCGAATAGCGCACTTCACAGCCGCCACTAAGTTTGAATCGTACTGTATACATGGATGCGTACATACGGTGATTTCAAATTATCTCAAACAAATGCTGGTCGTGAGTGCGCTTGCACTCACTGTTCGTGAAGCGTGTCTGTGTGCGCATGCATTTTCGCTCAGTGTTAGGAGACGACCTTCTGTACTATTATGTGCCTATGCCTAGGGGGGCTAGTGGTTAAATGATAACAGACACACAGGTCGATCGAAGGTTAAGCTAAGCTTACCGCGGTCGGTTCGTGGATGGGTGACCATCCATTACATATCGAGACCCCTCCTTGCCTCCGCAAGTATATTAATTAAGCGGTTGGTCATGGCTGTCATTCGTAGATCTTTGACAGTCGACAAGTCTGATAACCTGCCGTACCAAGGGGTATCGTGGTACCAGGGTTGTTGAGGTCAATTGTAAAGTATTGGACTAGAAGCTGACACCAAAATAGTTGGGAAAATGGCAGATTGATTGATTGATTTTTGTCTAGAAGACTGCGAATCAGAATATTCTTTTTATTGATCCAAAAATCAGTTTTGTTATCTTTAATTTGTTATGTATTTGTAAGCTTCTGCATTATCTAGCCAGATACACCAATATTATCTACGACATATTATCTAACATAGTGATTACTTTGACGCCAATTGCGTAACAAACTGTCATACACAATCTGAATAATTTTGAAGCCTATTGCTAATGCATTGCTTCATATGTTCGAAAAAATTGTCCGCTCAACAGCGTAAATAACGCAATGAACGTTGTGGTACTGTCAAAATGAAAGCCATTCCTACTGTTAGTGTGTTACGTAACTACCCCGCAGTTCTACATTTTGTTCCAACTTCCCGTATAGACGCATTTGAGTGTTCCGAGAGACGGCGCATTCACATTGGTAGAGTAACTTGCCTAGTACTTGCGGGATAGTAATTTTCTATTACTCTGTGTATTAATTTGTCCAAATTCCGCTTTGGATGTTTTTTTTCTAATTAATCAAGTCGTTTTCAAGATTTACAAAACAAATTGATGGAGCTTCAATGCGTTGATATTTTTTAAACGAGTTAGTTCCCGTTCAACAAGTAACAGGAATATGTATCCGGCTACTTTGAGCTATAGAGAACAGAAATCGTCGTCTCGCATTCACCTAATAGACCCATAGTAAAAGTTCTATTTATCGTAGAAATGTACGTATCTAATATGGAAGCATATTTGAGACATTTATTTTGTGACATTGTAAAACTAATCCAGATTGGAATATAAGGCTCTTAATTTCGTTCTTTTCAAATACATAATGCTTTCGATACAGTAAAATTTGATTCGGTTTCGAATGTCACTTTCAGCGGCAATACCAATTCTCTGCGCCAGTGTCACCAAGCCAGTAGGTCGCCCGACTTACTCTCCCGGGCGTAAACGAGACGTAATGTTCCCTAGTCCTTCGCCCGGCACTGGGCGTCGACGCCGGGTACTTGGGGGCATCGTACGACCTTGTCCTTATTGATTCTATTCGTCTAACTGTACGCACGCTTTCTAGTTTGAGGGGTTAGCAGGAATCTTCGTTTTGTATAGTCTGTTCCTAAAGTATCCGATGAACATGTAAACAAATGGTTTGGAAAAAGTATATTTGGATGTTATTTGAGTGATTTGCATCATATTAAAATTATAATTTAAAATCACATTAAAGATATTATTGATTTGATTTCTAGATTTATTTGAATAAATTTCTATCTGAACAAAATGTTTCGTATTTTTTGCTTGTGAGAATATTAATAATAGTAAGTATTTACGTTAGATAAAGCAGTTTTTGGGAATTAAACAATAGTTTTAAAGCTTTTATTATTTCATTTTTTTATTGAAAAGTAAGTGCAAAATGCCACTAAGACGAAATAAAATAAAATAATGAAAGCAAAAGTGACACTTTAATATAAATAACGATAAAATGTAAATATATACAAGTAAGTTATATTTTTTTTTGTTTTCATATTTAAGATAGAACCTTTGTCCATAATTTTTATATCAAAGCATAACAAAATTTTGCATGGATTCTTACGAATCACTCATATTCAAACAACAAAAAAGTTTTTTGGGTCTCCTGAAAAATTTATGTTTTTTTGATAGTGTCAGTATTGGTTTAAGCGTGCGAAACGTCACACATTATGAAGAAAGAAAGAAAAATAGGTTTATTTGTCACAGAAACACGTGCATACAAAAAAAAAAATATTAGCTCAGGTAACAATTTAATAAAAAGAAACAAACAAAATAGATCTTTAATCACGAACACAAAACAGAAATAGTCGACAGCTGCACGTCATGACTGTATGTATGTATGTATTTAAAATTGCAAAATATGTTACGTCACACCAGGGTACACAAATATGACTACCTGTGACAAGAGGGGGCGGCTTGAAAACTCATGCAGTCTTATTACAAAACACGATCTTACTATAGCCCGAGTCTAAACCTTCGAGCCAGTTTTTGTATTTCGAACTTTAGCCGACTTTAATAAAGTTCTTGATACAAAATTCACAACTTAAGACCGGACTAAGTGGTCAATTATGTAAAATGATCTTTAATTCGATTCCTGTTAGGTTCTTATTTCAAAAACAGACTCAGTAGTTTAAACCATGTCTAAAGGAAAATCTTGTTTTTTAATACGACCAATGAATTTCGTATGACGTCATTTAGGTATGGGTGGCTCCTAAAAGCACCTCTCTTTTTATCGCGTGATGGATTTATTCACAGCTTCCAAATCATCATGGAATAAAATTAAGAACATACCACATTCACGCATTAATAATAATTTTGGTTATAATGTTACCCTCACTATCTAGTTTCCAAACATGTGAACATAATTATTGTTGTGTTTTAGAAAAAACAACTTTAAAAAATTCACAAATAAAACTCAGTTCGCGCTACAATTTCAATATATTTTGTAATTTTTTCAATGTCACTTTTAAATCAACTTAATATACAGGATCATAAAGTTGACATTCGTATATAACATCAATTGGAAACAAAGATTTGAATAGACTTTACTCACAAACAGCTTTTGCTACAATGATAATATTCATACTGGATAAGCATGAATTAGACCACTATCTCAGTATAATACAATCTTTTGACAAGAATGCAAAAGTAGCAACCCACCAGCAACCTTAAAGCAACGAAAATAAAAATCAATTTTATTTGACAAGGATGCTAAATATGAGGTAAAATAACTATGAAAGGACTGAAGAAGAGTAACCTATTCACTGGAGAATTGAAGACTTTCAGTAACTTAGGTGTTGTTTTTCATCATTTAGGTGATATACAGCGTGTATCGAAAGTTGATATTCATTTTATTTATTTATTTATTCGTGCACAATTTATTACTTTAAGTATACTGTTGACATTTTAATATACTAGCTTTTGCCCGCGGCTTCGCCCGCGTGGAGGTCGGAAATTATCCCACGGGAACGTACTACCGGGATAAAAACTATTCTGCATGTTAATCCAGGTTATAAACTATCGTTCAGGTTATAAACTATTGTTTTAAAAAAATATGATTGACGTGTTAAAGTGTTTGTACAAACCTACTTACAGAAATAAAATCATTTATCAGTTATCATTTATCTATGTTCCAAATTCCATCTAAATCCGTTCAGTAGTTTTCGCGTGAAAGAGTAACAAACATCCATCCATCCATCCATCCATCCATCCATCTATCCATCTATCCATCCATCCATCCATCCATCCATCCATCCAGCCATCCACCAACCATCTATCCTTCCATCCATCCAGCCATCCATCCATCCATCCATCCATCCATCCATTCATCCATACATCCATCCATCCATCCATCCATCCATTCATCCATCCATCCATCCATCCATCCATCCATCCATCCATCCATCCATCCATCCATCCATCCCACCATCCAATATTAGTAGGATAAGGCCGCCAGTAACAGTCACAATACCCTCCATGCTAGTTGATACTGTATTACATTAGGGTATTATTCCTCATTGCTGTGGCCCGTGGTGTGGTCTTTAAGGGTGTACTTACCATTAAACTGTGCAGCTTTCTCGATGGGATCTCGTTTTATAGATAATGGTACGGAACCCTTCGTCCGCGAGTCCAACTCGCACTTGGCCGATTTCTTTTAGTCTAATGGAGAAATTCGTTCAGTTTGTTGGTATGTAACACACCCTTAATTATGACCACACCTTTATGCTACTTGCTGTATAGCACGTAATCCATTATCAAGCCGTATACGAATGAAAACACCCCACGAGCCACAGATATAAAAACGTGTCCTAATTCGTAGGCCAAGCCTGTTATTAATAATATTATCCTGCCAAAATCAGTTGTAGCGGTTTATAGGAAGGACTATTTAACGGGGACATGTATTGAATTTATACGTGTATTATTTAATGAAAGTGCAAAGGGCACAAAACTATAAACTAAAAACAAATATCCAACGCACTATGACTTTTCAAAACAACAGAGATCCATGAAATCATCAATATTCCGATGGTTAACGAGGAGTTAAGTACACACGGTGACAACTACAGATCCCGTCTACTAAACCACCTAAATAATCTTTTGGGGCAGCTTACTATCCCAGAAATGATAAATGATAAATGATTTTATTTCTGTAAATAGGTTTGTACAAACATTTTTACACGTCAATCATATTTTAAAACTAGATGAGGTCCGGCGTTTCCTATCTGACTACTTTGAGAAGAAAGGCCGAAACAAACTCAGAGGTCACAGTCTCTTTTAAAGTCCAGACAAAATCTTGGTCAGACATGTGAAGACCATGTAGATTTGTGTCTGAAATGGTCTTTTGAAGAAAAAACACACAGATTGAGTGGACCTGTCTAGTTAGTGCACGCATTTGTCAGTAATCGTGCAACTCAACTCAGAACTTAAAGAGCTCAACGATTCGACGAACAATACCAAAGAAAGGACATTTGGGTAGCCCATAAAAATTACTCAAACTGCCAGACTAGCTGATAGGGAAACGAAAAAAACAACAACGACCGACATAGTCTTCACATTCACAATTTTAAAATAATAATCATGATTGTATTAAACCTAGCCTGAAAGCATTCGACATTTTCGACCAGAACCATCAGTCCGAAGAATAACTTCGAAAAGATGGAGCATAATCCACTGGGAGTAGGGCCCTAAATGCTAACATAACCATCGCCTCTGCTCATAGTCTAAAAGACTGATCGCATGATAAAAAGGGGAAAAAACGAACACTGAAAAATTAACTAACAAATTTCCAAAGCCTGACAATTGATATGAAATTTATGATTAATAATCAGTAAATATATTATTCCTACAGTCGCAAATCGCATTATGATCAACATACGACGTAAAACAGAGCTGCAATTTGCAAAAAACCAAAGAAAATTTGAATTTGGTAGGCTATAGCTGAGGATTCACCATAAAGGACAGACTAAGGGATTTGGGAGAATAATCCGATCTAGCCTATCCCTTGCTGACCTCCCCCAGAGACGCCCTAAGCCGAGGTGCATACCCCGCAAAGGGTGCTCTTAGCGGTGTAGTCGCTTAGTTTTTAAGTCTTTTAAGCCCTGGCTGGAGGCCTTAATTTATTGGTGCCCCCACAGGCAAGCCCGGTTAGCAACCGACAACCTCCTAGGTCGACATGCAAGACGCCATTAAAAAAAAAGACTCCGTAGAAGCTTTGAAATAATAACAGCCGCACGGGTCGTTCAGAGACATAGCTGACATAGCCCAAAGACTAAGCAAGCTGAAGTGGCAATGGGCTGGTCACATCTCTCGCAGAACCGTGGAGTGACGACTTGCGAAAGGCAGCTGGCAGAGACTGATTAAGGAGAGCCGAAGATCGGACTCAGTGGCGTTCACTAGGAGAGGCTTACGTCCAGCAGTGGACGAATATAGACTGATGATGATGATAATAAGTCGTTCAAGGTTAAGCTACGCTTGCCGAGGTCACTCTTTCGATGGGTGACCATCCATTCGCCCCATTTAGAATACTGGTATTGTAAACTGGAAGCCAGCCTCATCTTAGGTGGGAAAAGACTGATTAGATAATGATGTTGATTAAAAAAATATACCTACAATAAGTCAAGTTTCAAGTCTAGCCTTCTCACATTCTGTTTTGACAACCTGATCCATCAAAATCAATCATATTTTTTTTTAAATTCATAAGATTTATAATCAAATTCAAAGTCAAGTTAATCCGGTTCGACCGCCTTGAATTCTGCTCATCCTTTTAACAAAAATGAAGCGTGAATAATTCCATAATATTAACCGATTACTATAGTATATTTATGACACTCAATTTATATAAATTGAGTGTCATAATGCATATATCCGGTAATACTTAACACCTTATGTAGATATTAATTTAAAAACTGTGCCACGGTCATATGAATTAATTTCGCTGTGTTTTTAACAAACTGATAAGCGGGTATATAGTTTTTAAACTATGTTATAATAATATGGTATTTGTTGATAAACCTTGTGGTTTCAACTTTTAGGGTATAACCAATAAAATTATAAGCAATAATATCCTGTATATAATTGAGGGGCTCGTGGCTAAGTAATACCACCCGCACGGGGCCATCGATCTGCTGGGTAATTGTATAACACACAGTAACAGTAGGAATGGCTTTCATTTTGACAGTTCAACAACATTCATTGTTGAGCAGTTGTTGAGCAGACAAATCTTTCGAACATATGAAGCAATGGATTAGCAATAGGCTTCAAAATTATTCAGATTGTGTGTAAGCTTAAGCTGCTAAGTGTAATCTACGCTTGCCACGAATGATCCGGCTGCCATTTTTGGATCTTTATGGGTCGTCGGACGCTCGAAAGGTTGGCAACCAGTCTTACCAAGAGGAATCGTAGTACTCAGTAAGGAATTGTGTTGTGGAAGTCGCTCCATGTAAATTACTGGTGGTATTACTGGTGGTTTTCTGGTGGTTAGCTGCATCTGGTTAGACTGAAAGCCGACCATAACATGGTTGGGATAAGGCTAAGCAGATGATCCTGCATATAATTGCCCCACTGCAAGGCAAAGACCTCTTATAATACAGGGAAGAAACGTGCATTGATCGCCACGCTAATCAATGCATATTGACTTTATCTAATAACTATAATTCGCTAGGTCATAATGTTAGATCCTGGATTCTAGTTCCGGGTTGTTCAAAGTGTTATTGTAGTAACCCTGATTCTAGATTTGTACCTAGGTTAATAGCAATACAATCGCCTTTCTTACATGAGCCTGTAGCAGCATCTACAACGGCACATGCGAGCTACGCGTCACACTGACGTCACACAAAATCCTGCATCGCGCAAGCAGAGTTTACCGCACAACATATCTACAACATCCCGAAATTAAACGTTGCCCACCAGACACGACACCCGTCTGGTCGGAGGATCCTCCCTTTTCTATAGAGGATGAGTGAACTTTACACCCTGTTCCTACACGTATAAGCCTTATAACATGATTGGCGAAATGTCGAAGTATAAAGTTACAGTTTCCCAGAAAAACAGTGACTGCCACATAACTGTCACTCTGACGGCTGCAATGAAAATGAAGGCAGCGGGGTGTCCACTTTACGGTGTCCAAAAAACGCTCTCTAGGAAAACACACCAACTTTCTTTCATCAATAACTTTTCAGTGACGTCATTTGCTGGTAAATTTCGGACGCTATGTCGCGGTCACCACTCTACTACGAAACCATAGCTTTACCTGTACCTAGAATAGAATAGAATACTCTTTATTATGTACAACATAAAAATTACAGATATAAATGTAGAAATTTTACATAGGGTGACACAATGGGCGGTCTTATCGCTAAAAGCGATCTTTTACAGACAACCTTTGGATGGATTCAAGGGAGAAGGAGAGACAATAATGCAGGTAGTCAGTGGTGTAACATTAATCTCTGGCCCCGGGCAATAAAGCGGTAATATCAAAAATCGAATTTTACAGCAGAAATAAAAGAAGCTAATTTTTGTTTATAGTGCAGCGTACAGTGATCCAAAACAGGCGTTCAAAATTATTGTCATTTATTCTACAGAAATATTATTTTAAAAAACTGAAAAAAATAAGAGTGATAGACTGATACTCAGAGAAGCCAAAAATCAAATAACATTAAAAAGGGCGTAACCGGTGTTTACCGCTATATTGCCCGGGGCCAGCAATTTAGATATACAACAAATACATACATACATAAAACATATACTTATCTACATATAATATATACTATAATAAACATGAAACAAGAGCAAGGAAACCGACACTTCTGTCTGTCCCTTGGAGGAATGGACAAGGTGTTATGTGCTATCCCTCACGAAAACATAAACCAACGCATGTACACCAACAGTTGGTTACTAAATTTAGGTATGATACTCAGTTATCAACCGATAAGCTATCCCCATAGGAATCCCATGTTTGTGCATAGTGATAAAAAAACATGCTAAAGAAATCTGGCCCCAATTTTCGGTTATCAATCAAGATGATAGCCATAAGCATAAAGTAATGAGCAATTTTTGTTTAGGTAGTAATTTATTGTAATTTGGAACACTTGTTATGTTAATTTTTTAAATATTTTTCTAAGCAACTTTTTTCTGATAAACGTAATCAAAGTATTTTTGTAAAAAAAAAATTGTTATGTTTCCAAGTTATGTGTTATTTTGTTCTCATATACTTGATGTAAAATATAATATAATTTAATTTGAGTTTTTAGAAAAAAATAGTTCCTTCTTGTGAAACTGCCAATTCTATTCAAATAAGTATAATGTGGTAATTCCTTCAGTGTAGTCCACGAAATTAAAATGTTCTTGTGTTTTTTGCAAATAGCTGTGTTTATGTCGTATGTTGATCAAAATGCGATTCGCGGATCGATATTTAAATGACAAAATGATAAATAATTTCATTTCTGTAAGTAGGTTTGTACAAACACTTTAACACGTCACTCATATTTAAAAAGTTAGATGAGGTCATTTCCTACCTGATTACTCTGAGAAGAAAAGCCGAAACAAACTCAGAGTTCAGACATAATATTGGTCAGATCATGTGACAACCATGTAGATTTGTGTCTGAAATGGTCTTTTGAAAATAATATAATATTTTACAAAGTAAATATTCACGTCAATGTATTTATAAGATTCAACTATGTCAATTTGAAGGTATATAAATATCCGAAAATAATCTAATAATCTAGTCTTATTAAAATATCAATCATAGCCCCTGAAGTTATTTATATTTGAATGATTGTAAATAAGTAAATGTATCATCATTATCGACGCGAATCCCATTTTGATCAACATACTCGTATTATAACGTAAAACATTTGAAAAAAAGTAGGAAAATGAATTACGCGGGCTACGTTGAAGGATTTTGCCTATACCTATAAGTAAGTATACATACATTCCTGTCTACCTACAGCTGCCTATAGAGACTACGTTCCCGTTAAGATATGTATGCCGCAGCCATCTGGTTAAATTAGCCAGCTAATTGGACGCCTAGGCCGTTCATTAAACGCTGGCATCCAATTAAATAGCTGAAGGACAACTAGCCAAACCATTGAACGCTACGTTTAATCAGATGGCTGAATGTCGTGTAGTCATTTAGTTAAATTGGATATTGATGAATTTGTGATGTTAGGTTAGGTTAGTTTGAATCACTTGGCTGAGTCTTGGTCAATCATCTTCTAAGGACCAGTCATCTTCAAAGGGCTGACTTTCAATACGCCAAGTTGTTAATCGTTGAATAATTTTATTTCAATTAACTATCGGTCTAGGAATTCAATTGGATGCCGGCATTTAATGAACGGCCTAGGCGTCCAATTAGCTCGCTTATTTAACCAGATGGCTGCGACATGTACGTCGAAACTGTATGCTTTGAAATGGCACAAGAGGACTCTCTTCGCTCATATTATTATTATACTCTCTGGACGTAAGTCGGTAGACTATAGTGTTGCTAACCCTACTATGTAATATAGTATCCTACTATATTATAGGCCTAAATACTAAATATCTAAAAAAAAAAATACATTAGGCGAAACTACTATATTTCCGATGAAAATTTTAATAACGTTATTTTATTAAAATAAGTAAATGTTAAACGAAACGCAGCCGTAATCTGTTTTTGAAATTTGTATTCAGAAATAAATCAGTTTAAAAACATGCATATAATAATTATTATTAAACATATCTATCTACCTACCATATTTTTACAGGTAACGGCTTTGAAAATACTATATTTGATATAAAAAAAAGTTTGCAACCCTCGTAGACTGTAACCGTGCCTGTTAACATAAGGAAATAGCTCAATAAAATGGACTCTAAACTTAGTCCTTGAGGACGTCGAAAATCAATACAGTTTTATCAAAACATTCCCTGATGGTCATCGTTCACCGCTTCCATAACAGGCAAACTCTGGACTTTGACGCAAGGGTAGAGGAGAAGGGTCACAAAAAAATCTCCTCAAATAAACAGCAATGGGATCATTTAAAAGACAGCTTTTTCTTCATGACCATTATTATCGGCAGCCTTGTTCCACCATTGTTGAGTATAGGCCTCCTCCCTGTTGCGCCTTGCTTCCCTGGTCTGTGCGAGTCTAATCCAGAACCCTAATTACGTAACACACTATCTATCACAATCTGAATCATTTTGAAGCCTATTGCTAATCCATTGCTTCATGTGTTCGAAAATTTTGTCGGCTCAACAACGTAAATAACGCAATGAATGTTGTTGAACTGTCAAATGAAACCCATTCCTACTGTCCGTGTGTTACGTAATTACCCCGCAGGTCTCTGGTCACCTGCCATCACCACCAGCCAAGTGTCCTACCCACTTTCACTTCAGAGCTTTTTTATAAGTATTATTTTTCTTATTGGAAGTCTGATGGTCCCAATTTTCAGCAATTTAATCAGCCGATTAGCTATTAAGGATAATAATATACCTAATAATTGAAGGATCCAGAAAACATTTAGTAAATGAATTCATAAATGCCCACTTGATTGCGTGAGAGGAAAAGATTATAAAATAAAATAAAATACGTTTATTTCGACCAACAAGGATCATATGCACACAATATTTTATTAAATTAAAAATAAAATAAACACACACATTAAAATATAAATAAAAACACATAATTAAAAATACCACATAAACACATAACCGACCTTGATTGCTCAGTATGTGAACCATACAGCAATGGTTCAGGTACTGACAATCGAACCTCTGCGCGAATGTCCTCAGGATGCCGCTGGAGCTAGCCCGAACCCTGCGCACCAGGGATGTACACCGCTTTCGCATAGTAGAATGGAAACAGTCCACATGCGACTCGGCGAACATTCCTAATGCGCTGCAGAATCGGGGCAGCCTCATCAGCACCCTGAATGCATTGTTATATTGCACACGCAAGGCTTTGTACTGTCTGCGCGTGTATGAGACCCACAGGCTGCTCGTGTAGAAAGATGTACAATATGCTCTGAACAATGTTGTTTTCACTTCAGTGGTACAACGTGCAAACCTGCGGGCCATCATATTCGACCTTACAGACAACGCCCTGCGTTCTCGCTCTATGTCTGCATCGTCTTTCAGATCAGAGGACATCATATGTCCAAGATATTTAAAATGTTCCACTCTCTTCAGTGGTGTTCCACATAATTTTATAGCAATTGGACATTTTTTTTTTTTTTGAATTATGAATAGGCAATTTATTTTTAAAACCATGTGACATGAATTAGTATATAGGTAATTTTTTTATAATCATGATAGATATCCGATGATAAAATAATTATTAAAGTTCGTTCGGTCCTGAATACTCATTTATAGCAATGCATCAATCCTTATCAGATTCATTGAAAGATGTTTCTAATGATAATAAATTAGTTAAGCAAAGCATTCTTAAAACTACAACAAACGCTTAATTTTTTTTAAATTCTTATGCTACTTAATTTAGGCGAATTTACGTTATTTCAAAGTTAACTCCAACCTCGACCTCATTTCCGAAACTGGCCAAAACCAAGAAAATAAAAATATAAAAATGACTGGAGACGTCAAAATGAAGTCATAGATTACGCCTATCCTATGAAAACCGATAAAATTAAAATTGAATGATTGATAAACTTGTACATGAACTTATATTATTTACATCGGGCCGTGCTTGTGACTATTAAAAATGTACCTGAAAGCGAAATACAAGTGGTTTGGCTGTTCCATACTTTGATTCTACACATGTATTGACGTTTTGTTGTTTCAAGAGAAAAGTGTTATTTTTTTTTGTACGGCTATATTGGTGAGAATGGATTTTGTGATATTTGGATTTAGATTTCCAGATTTTTTTTTATTACCTGGAAAACCCGCATCACTTAAAGTGAGAGGTTAGGAGTTTAAATTGAATCAATTAATCAATGTGATGAATCCATTGCATTCCAATGCTGGACAAAGGTATAGCTTCCAAAAACAACTAGGCCTCAGCTGTTTAGATTTGTGAAACATTATTTTCTTTTGTTGACATTACTTAAAAGTTAAAAAATTGTGTACGAATGTTTGGCAAGCATCTGGACAATGATCTAGGATTTCTGTAATAATCAATTCCTTTGTTTTTCAACTACAATTTGATAGTCCAACACTTAAGCAGTTGGTTTGAACTCTATGTCCCGTGAAAGATATACGTCATAGGAGACACGATATACCACATAAAAGTGCGCTCCAATGTAGCTCATAAGAGAAGAAGATCACAGTAACACATCCAGCACTTGCTAGTGTCTTCATCTCCATGGCACATCCGAAAATAGAATAATATATATTTATTTTACTGGAGATCACTTTAAGGAATATTCTTGAATAAAAACAGCCCATTGATATGGGTTGCAGCATAAATAATTTAGTAATTTCAATTGATAATAAAATTCTATTGATTTCTTTGCAGAACGTTGTCTATTTTAAAAAGATTAATTTGCTTTACGGTGATTTTAAGTTATTTCTATAGGTATGTATGATACTATGTAAACTTGGTAATTTGAAGTACTTAGTTTTGGAATTTACTAAAACTACTAGCGACCCGCCCTTGCTTCGCTCGGGTGCAATGGTGAAATGTCAAATTTCTGTTGTAAATCTAAGTTTTTTAATTAATGTGTTATACTCATAAACAGTTTGTGAGTCACTGTGTAGTTTGAAAGATCTAAGTGGTCACAGAGACAAGCACGAAAAGTGACTTTGTTTTATACTATGTATAGAGAGATAATGTAGCTTCGGATCAGTAAGGGTCTCCCTTCACACAAGGTATTCGATAAATGGTAGTGTCAAGTAGCCCTAAATTCTTCATCGTTTTCAACAATAGATTTTTCTAAAGCATCTAATTTGAGACCAAATAAAAAATCAAGACAGCGCTGCGAACAATACAGTGAAGCATGCAAAACTACACCTTGCTCTGTGCATACATGCTCACACGCACACATTCACAACCAAAATATACCTCACTAAGTCATCTCTTAACTGCCACGGCTTATTTTTATTATTCTTATATTTTGAATTATTTTTTTATATACTTTTTTTTTTTTTTTTCTTTCTTCTCACATATAGAAGCAACAAGAATTAATGTACCAACGATTTTGTAATATCTTGATTTAAAAAGAGTGTCCTTGGAGTTTCTTGCCCGTTCTTCTCCTTATAGATCTACGTTTTGGAACGGGCAACTAGCTTCAACTTTCTGACTAACTGACCGACTCTTTGACAATTCAAAAGTGCCTGTAAATGGTTTAATTTAAATAAATGCTTTGAGTTTGAGTTTGCATACATGTTTACAAAACCGGCCTCACGTCACTGTTGACAGCGCTGTCTTGATATTTTATTTGGCCTGAGCGTCTAATCTTAGTGGCCTATATTGTCCTAGTGCAGGCCAATGGCCTCCCTCTCCCCTTTCCACTCATTTCTGTCTTTTGCTAGTCCAACCCTCGGTAGGAGTCAACCTCGTAAATGCAAAAATATCCTTAAGAATTTTGCAAGTGTATATGTTATTTAAGTTCTTTGATTAATGCTCTACAATAGGTTCTTGATAAAAATACTGAATTGATTTTGGCAGCAAATTTTCTATGATAAATATGTGTCGTAATATCATTCATAGTCACGTTTTATTTTCTGAATGAAACCACAATTTCTAAAATATTTATAGACTAATTGAGAATTTAAAAAAGGATGTAATCAAATTGCTGTTTACTAACAGCTGCTTGTATTTGGCAATTAATATTATCATAGGCATGTTAGCGACCTTAATAAATATGCAATTTTGCCGGAAGAACTTTGTGATTGCAATTATGTAATTGCATATTTTATGCTATTTTTTTATGAATATTTATGTGACCTACAGAGCTTTTAACGGACTTGGCCTTAAACTTGTTAACACCTTGGCATTTGCGATGACATAGAGAACTTTAAGAACATTTTTGTTACATTGGCATTGTGTATCCTTGTTAGTCTTTTCTATGGTTTTTCTAAGCTGGTTTAAAGCTGGCACTCCATTGCGACGGAGTGGAGAAAATTAAATATAGAATTAAATGACGATATGGTCTGTTTCAAAATTATGTGATGAAAATGTAATCAAGCGGATCAGAAAACGTATCTGTGGATGCCAATTTGTAGACCACTTACAAATCGAATGCTTTTATTTGATCATTTGAATACAAATAAGCCCGAAATTCTAATTTTAAACCACATGTCACAGGTAAATTTAATAACTGTGAAAGGACTACTTAATTGATGTTTTTTCTTAAGCTCATGCATTCATTTAGTAAAATCACATCAATCACAATCTAACCTATCCGAGTTAAGATGGTCCAATTTTTGAGCTCGCTCTTGCATTTTCTCTTAGTAGAATCGCAATAACAGCTTTACCTATCCAAATCAGGATTCTCCAGTTTTCTAGCTCGCTTCGCTCACTCTTGCGTTCTCTAATTAAGATCACAGTGACAGTTTAAACTTCTGAGTCAGAATGCTATTTTATAAAAAATAAACGATTCCACTTCTTTAGTAGTTCTATCGGGTAAAAAGGAACCACATTTTTTTCCCCCCGCCGAGGGATTGCCTCGTTGATCTAGTGGGCGCAAGCGCTACTGCTGAGCATGAGGTCTCGGGTTCGATTCCCGGGTCGGGCAAAGTGTTATTGGGTTTTTCTATCTGGAATTTCTCAGTAGCAGCCCGGAGTCTGGATTTGTGCCCGGTTGGTGGCAATAGGGTCGCCCCCTATTACATGGGACTTAAACATAACTGGCGAAATGTGGGTCTACGATAGGTACACCTCTGCCTAACCCTTCGGGGAATACAGGCGTGATGTTATGTTATGTATGTTGTGTGTATTTTTTTTTTAATTTATTGCCCTACTTATTTTTCCAACAGTATAAACCTTATAATAAATCCTTGCTCAAAGTTAATGAACTTACTCGTATAAGTTTTAGCAAACTAGTCGGCCTTATAATCGCAAGGATGTTTTGGCAATATTAAATCACGATTTTTGGTAACTTTTGTAATAGATACGAAGGTTGAAGTTAGAAGGAGTTTTAGTTAAGTTTATACTTCCTATTTATTTATGATATGCAGTTAAGATAAATAAGATAATTATGGTGTTCAATAGTGTCAATGAATCAGGGTTATAAAATACAGAAATAGTCGAAGGCGATGAGCCGATAGCACTTGTGCAAGGTTCCTGCTGCTTGGTTGCTGCCTAAGTTGCCTGTTTTTGTTACTATTATAGTTTACTTTTGATGAAAATGATTGTGCCTTGAGGAGAGGGGCTCGTGGTAAATGAAGAAAGCGCACAACACAGGTCGACCAAAGGTTAAGCAACGCTTGCCGCAGTCCATTCGTGGATAGTTGATCATCCATTACAATTGAGACCCGGAAAGACGCCAGAAAGGATATTAAGCCGTTGATCCGTTTCGGGTGCTCAGAAGCTAAAAAGTCTGATAACTAGCCTTATCAAAGGGTTATCGTGTTACCCAGTAACTGGGTTGTGGAGGGCGGAGAAGCAGTTACTCCATGTAAAATACTGATATTCAGCTGCATCCTTATAGACTGGATGCCGAGCCCACCATAGTTGGGAAAAGGCTATACTTAGGCATTTAGTTGATTGTGCCTTAGATTTAGGACTCTGCAAAACAATATTGAATCAAAATACTTAAATCATAACTTACCAAATATAACTAATTTAAATAAGCACTCAGAACTTTATTTACAGTGGACTACTTATTTTTATAATAACTTTTAACTGCAAGTAGACGCTAGTAAAAATTGGAGTACCTCAAGGGAGTACTCTAGGACTGTTTCTATTTTTACACTTGTTAGTAATAGGTATGGCCAAAGTTCAAATAAAATGTGGTACTAATGTTTGACAAAAATATTTAAAACTGATCTGAACACTACATCGGGATCATCAGAATAGCATTACGTTTTACAAGAGCAAATAATTAAAGCTCTTCATTTTTTCGTCTAGTGCATCGTAACCTCAACAAGTATGACTGCCCCGTTGTTCTCGTGTTCGCAAGCGCGACTGTTTAACATGGGGTCCTGGGTTTGATTCCCTGGTCGGGCAAAGTGTTATTAGGTTTTTTCATTAGGAATTTCTCAGTAGCAGTCCAAAGTTTGAAAGTTGGTGGTGTAATGCCCCCGTGCCTCGGAAAGCACGTAAAGCCGTTGGCCTCATGCCTGAACACTATCCGGTCGCGTCGGATTGTCGTCCCGTCACGTGAGAGTAAAGGAACAGAGAATGCACCTGTGTTTGCGCACACACTTGTGCACTGTAATACCTCCTGCGTACATGTCTAATCTCCGTTGAGACTGGCCACCGTGACTGAAATCGGTCGGGAGGATATTATTATTATTATTGTAACCTCAACGACCAACTAACCTATTTTTCTATCTTTCCAGGTGTAAACAAACAACCATGTTGAAACAACCTGCAACATATTGATACACTAGTCCAACACAACCGGAGAACCTGTGAAAACCCGCACATGTTAATTGGAATTATACAAGTTTTGATGTATTTAGCAAGTGTTCAAGCGTGAGATTTGTGAAGGGAAAGTAATTCAAAATGGCGTCCTGTTTGTCTGGTGGGCATTATGTACCTGGGAGTCAGGAGTACGTGCCGGTTGCTGAGTTTTATGCTGATAAGTCTGTGTTTGTCACTGGTGGTACCGGTTTCATGGGGAAGGTAAGAATAATAAGCTTTTATACTTACTCAAGCTACGATTTGATAGAAGGAGGAACATAAAGTTCAGTTTTCCTAAGACAGTGGTAGCCGTCGGCCGCAGTGAAGACCGTCATGCAAAAGATGGCAGCAGGGTTTAAACTTAGGGTGTCAGAAAACGCTCTCTAAGAAAACACACTAAGTAACTTCCATAAATAACGTTTCAGTGACGTCATTTACCGGTGAATTGTGGACGCTGTGGCGGCCATAGCAGTCTTAGGAAACCCTAGCTTTACGTATATACCTCCGATTGCTGAAAGCCTTCGTCAAATCTTATGTCTTAAATTGTTTCACAGATAAATTGTTTGAAAATTTCGGCAGGTCTAAGAATCAAGAGATTTATTTGATCATCGGGGTAATTGCATAACACACTAACAGTAGGAACAGCTTTCATTTTGACAGTTCAACAACACTCATTGCGTTATTTACGTTGCTTAGCAGACAAATTTTTCGAACATATTAAGTAATGAATTAGCAATAGGCTTCAGAATGATTCAGATTGTGATAGTGTGTAACGCAATTAGAGTGCAGGTTTTCAAAAACCAAGGGTTAGACTGCTTATTAAAAAATCTTTATTATTAAAAATCCTCGTAACTGTCACTCGAGTTTTTGAAAGGCTGAAGCTGATAATCGACTTGACAACCTTGTCAAATATGCAGTTTGCGCAAAACTTTATGAGCTCTTGGAAGTTGCAGCAAGTGGCTGCGCAGTATGGATAAATAAAGGTGTACGAGGGAACTCTCTCACTCTCGCTCAACTGTACCATGCGCGGTTTCGTGCTTGGGCCTACGTTCAGAGGGCTCCTATAGTTTTGGGCGAACTGTATGCAAATCAGATGACGTGTTTGTCAGTTTAACTATTATTTTTATTCCTCATAATGTGGATTACATTACATAACTGTTTCTTCTAAGCTTAATATGTATACTATCGAAAGGCCTGCAACTGATGGGGGATCGAACTCTCGACCGCTCGCTCACCAGTCGTCGCCTTATTTTTTAGGTTATTATTTATCACATTAGGGCTACACCTAATTATTTCTGCCATGTGTTCAAAAACGATATACCACAAAAGAATACTACATCTCACAATGTTGCAAGTTAACCTGATACACCAAGCTGCTTTGTCCTTAACCCTGATACTAGAGAGGTCTTCATTAATGTCGGGAAAAAACTAGATTTCTTTAGTTAAGTCTCACATAATGTGGCATCACACACAAGACGATTGTATATCTCATTCATGTTCTAGATAACAATTTTCGTGGGATTGATTTTTCCGTACTGTTTCACAATCAAAAAAGAGCTTTGGTGTTTCTTCCCGTCATTCGTTTTAAAAGATAAAAGCTCGCAAACTTCATTTACTTATAGAAATATTTAAAAAAATGGTAGTGCGTTTTTGCTCATTTCATAGTTGATTTTATATTTCTCCCGTCGAATCAATAAATCGATCTTCTAAAAACCATAAAAATGTAAAAGTCACAAACTTTTTGTTTTCAAATCTAGTCGGCTGGATCGTATTGGAACTTTGTCCTTAAACAGCACAAAATGATGTAATACATTTCATCAACACCGATACTGTTATCAATATAATATTAATTTGATAATACCGTTATCAATGCAAGTTTTAAGTGTTTAACGAATTAGTCACTATTAACACTACGTTGGCTTTATCTAATCAAGTTGCTTTCGGAAACAGGATTCGTTGTTTTATGCTGGTAACCTAATTAATTGAATATTTGGCTGCCGACGTGGCCTGCCGACCGGATGTTCTCACATACGGTCGGCAGGTACTGCTCCGAGTAGTACTGTCCTCTTAACATCACTATCGAAATTCAAATGATGTCAATTCAAACAAATGAGTTCGCTTTCGAGCTATGTGCGGTCACTTGAGAGAGGTTCCAGATCAACTTTTCAGAACAGCACTATTTTGGCAAAGCAGCCACATGAGTTTCACAGAAACCAAACCTCATACACTACAATACCTCTACATGGCAAAGTTGCTACAGATTTAAGATGAGGCGGAAAGAAAAAGCAGCAGAAACCCTCAATATGAAGTCATGATGAAATGTCATAATGACTTCATTTTGAAAGTAAATACTGCCAGACGAGGAGTCGTGATTTTGAACTCTATCAGTTGCACTATTAACGCGCAAGCCTAGTGTATTTACAGGGTTAGTTTTCAAAAAAATCTGCCAATTTTTCAGAGATGATTCAAAATCGATAATATTTGAAATTTTACAACCATTACTACGATGTTTTGTTATAATAAGTGATATATTAGGTAGGAATTCACTACGATTAAAATATCAAATTTCACATTTGAAACTTTAAGTAACAATTCAAAAAAAAAAATTGAAAGGGGTGTGGCGTGAGAGGTAGGGATGCGTAGACGATCTGTGTGCCTGCCGATTGACGGGAACCAATACAACAATGCGGATTGATGTTTGTGTGTGTGCGTTGCCGAATTATGTTACTTATAAGCGCGTGCGGTCTCGGTAGTGG
This sequence comes from Griposia aprilina, assembly GCA_916610205.1. NCBI lineage: Eukaryota > Metazoa > Arthropoda > Insecta > Lepidoptera > Noctuidae > Griposia > Griposia aprilina. Next base: position 9,535,160 of record OU744310.1, on the reverse strand, counting down.
AACTGAATTGATTTCCACACGTTCTGTTTTTAGAAGCGAACAGGACTAAAAATGTTGTAAAAGTTATTATAATTTTTATTTCATAAATTAACAATATTATTGATTCTGAATCATATCTGAAAATTTGGCAGGTCTTTGAAAACTAACCCTGTATATTTATAATACCCGAATGTAAATATTATACATTGAGCTTTAAAAAAAGACTCTCACGCAGGTATGCATAACAACGGCGACGTTCTAGAAAGCAGGACTTTGGTTGAAGCTCGATGTGCCATATTTACAGCCGAGTAGGTACAGCATTTAGTTAAGTTGAAGAGGTTATTACTATAATGCAGACATTTCTTTTAAGTTGACCATTATGTCTTTGTTCCACAGGTGCTGGTTGAAAAGCTGTTAAGGAGTTGTCCAAAAATTAAGAAGATCTACCTATTGATGAGGCCGAAGCGAGGACAGGATGTTGCCTCACGCCTCACCGAGCTAACACAGTCACCGGTCAGTTGTTCACTCATTCGTTCTTCTTTCATTCATTCATCATACGCACATTTTGTTTTTATTTATTTATATTTAGCGACCAGCCCTTTCTGCGCACGGTGTTTACAACAAATTTAGCGGTGACCTATAATACAGGTTTCTATATAAACCTACTTCAGGCTCCAGTCTCTCACAAAGTTAGCTTCTTGTTCGTGGACTATTTTCGAATATTAGCTGTAAATACATAACTTGTGTAGAGAAAATAAACATTTTATGTTATATTATAACTTGACAATACATTTAGATTTCTTTATTATACTTAAGTTAAAATAATATTATTATACTAGTGGCTTTGTAAGCTGTAGACATCGCGAGTCTGTCTTTGCATTTACGTTTTCAATCCCCATATCTCCGCCACTTTGAAACATTTCGAAAAACATTCGACAAAAGAATTCTATATAGTTATCGAATGTGCTCACAAAAGTTCACGAGAATCGGTTGAGAAATGAGACCTGTAGAGGAGAACAGCCGGACATCCGGACATAAGTACGAAAGCATTTTCGCCCAAGCTGTAACAGAGTGGCTTAGCGCTCGCTGGTTTGATTAATATGGACTGTGTGTAAGATGATATAGCAAGAAAGGGGGTGACTACCGAGATGATGACTAATAGAGAAGAAAAAGAAGTATGGAAGAGAATACATGTTGCTGCGAACCCAAATAAATTAGGGGTCAGGAAAACGATGACGATGATCTCAGTTAAATATTACCGTATTATATTATACCCATAAACGGAATAAATTCTCTACGAAATGATGTAGAATAACGCATCAAAATCCATTGCAAAGTAGAGAAGTAAAACGCGGTCGCACAGACAGACGAAAAGCGACTTAAATTTTTAATATGTAAAATCAAAATCAAAATATTTTATTTCACATAAACCAACATGGGCACTTATGAAACGTCAGAAGCTAGGTGCACGGTTCCAATTAAACGTTTCCTGTGGATAAGAGCCGAGAAGAAACTCCACGGTTACTCTTTTAAAAATAAGGGGCTTTTACAATGTTTTCAAATTACAGTGTTAATAGGTTTATGAGGATAGTGTATGCCTGTCAACAAGTAACAGGTACTCCGCTATATAGAAAAAGGTCTACAAATCTATAGTCTACAAGTTAGGTTTATATGTTAGGCCTGTAAGTATATATGGTCATTTGTCCTGTCAATCGTTCCATGTTTTTTTTTGGTTGTTCTATTTTTAAATGTACCAATGATCGAATACCCGTTATATGCAATCATTGATTCTTCTTTTATTAATTCATTATTCGACGGTTCATTATTTTTAAATTCATCGGTAATTCTTTCAAATTGCCATAGTCATTGATTTCATTGTTAGCTTTATTCTCTTCTTTCGTTCCTTCTCATTTATTTAGAAGATCTGTTTTCTACTGGACTCCAGATTGTGGAATATTTCACAGTAGTTTTTGTGAGTCATAGTTCTGATATTTATTAGTCGCTCTGATTAATAAAGCCTTATCAACCCGCACTAAGCCCGCGTAGTAGATTACGGCCAACTCCCTCTCACAGAGAGGAGGCTTGTGTGCCAGCAGTGGGAACATTATAGGCTGATTATGCTTAAAAGCTACTATGCTATATGTCGCTCATCAGTGAAGTTTTAGTTCTTTTACTGACCGCGGAACAGCAAAGACAGGGTTATGTTTTAATTGTCATCATTTGACGTTTACATGACATTGCATCGATGTCTTTTTTAATAACATTTTATTTAAAAAAAACCTTCTACATTTTTTAATTAAAAGAGCTTTCATTTGTTTTATTTCATACGTACGTTGTGTCGAATTTGTTAAATTCATCATTCATTTCCTCATTAAAATTTCATTCATCTTTTATTCATGAAATGAAATTGAATGTAAATATTTAACTGAATTAGTTGTTATTATTTACTAGCTGTTCGTGAACGGCGTCGCACGCGTGAATTTCATGTATTTTTATTGAGATTTTCGTACAAAAATACCATCCAAATTTCCGACTTATTCGGTGGATTTTCCAAAAATAATATTTAATATAAACCTTGCCCCTGACAATTACAAAGTAAACTAATTAAAATCAGTCAAATCCGACGAGCCTTTCTTAAGCGATGATCTTTCATACATGCGGCAATTGATTTTTATTTGTATATATTTTGTTGTTTATTTTACAATTCGACTAGCTTTGCATAATGAAATATGTACACAAATGTATGCAATTAAATGAAAAAAAACACATACCTTTTAATCAATTAATTAACAAAGGCACATAACTTAAACTGTTTGAGGGGCTCGTGGCAAGAAATAATAGCCGTACCCGTTGATCTTCAATGTTAAGCGATACTTGGCGAGGTCGATTCGTGGATAGGTCGCCATTACATTTCGAGATCCTTCTGTGCCTCAAAAATGCCAATATAGGGGTTGAACGCTTGCATGGTATTTAGAATCTTTTCAGTTAGGGATATGAAAATTTAAAGGTAAGAAATAAAAAAGTATTTGGTTTTGCGTTTTTGTAAAATCATCCCCCAGGGGGTAAATATATCGCGGATTGTTCGAAAGAGTTACCGTGGCCCTGGCGCACAGGCAACTGAAGGAACACGGGTGGGTTTTAGTCAGTAAGAGTCTGACACGCCCTTCCGCTCCGCGCAGAGCGGCAGAGGTCATTTGATGATTTCCCAACAAAAAAAAAAAAAAAAGGGGTAAAGGAGGTAGGAGATGGTTTTAAAATTCACATGATTATTGAAATTTTTGTGTACTTCTTTTTAAAGGGATTTAAGGAATGGGAAAAGTAGTCAGAACCCGTATCTTACGGTATTATTTATTTCATTTAAATCGCTCCATCCGCTCAAACTCAAAATTCAAACTCAAAGCATTTATTTCAAATAAACCAATTACCGGCAGTTTTGAATTGTCAAGGGGTCGGTCAGTCGGAAAGATGAAGCTAGTTGCCCATTCCAAAGCGTAGTAGGTACCTATGGAGAAGAACGGGCAAGAAACTCCATGGACACTCTTTTAAATCAAAATATGGTTACAAAATATTGGTTTAAAGCCCCTTAAAAGTTATTACAATTTGAATTTATAAAATAACTTAGCTAAATTATGTAGGTAATACGTGGTCAATGGCGGCGCTACAGTATTTCAAATTAATGATTATAATATTAAAATTAATTATGTTTAAGTTAGACATTTCAATCATAAAAACTGTTTAATAAAAATAAAAATTATTTTCTTTTATGTCTGTCTGTTACCTTATCACGCTTTATCGGCTGAATGGATTTGGATGTTAAGATACTATTTATTTATCCCGGTAGCACGGCGAAGCTGCGCAGAAGCTAGTAATAATGTAAATTTTCGTTATCCTTTTTTTTCTGTCACCTTGTCTAGACAAAGCACCATTAGAATATTGCAAGTGTGTACTTTAAAGTCCTTATATACTTAACATGTACTCTTAACACTAAGAATTAAAGCCGTGACGACCATTTCAATATTGTTTAGCTTCCTTATTTCAAAGATGTCATTTATTTACCTATTTAATTATTTCAATGGACTGACATTTGCGTTGTGTACTTAAGTGCTGTAATTATGTATTCTTATTTTATGCATTTATGAAGTATTTGCGTTGAATAATACTTCGGAATAATTCTCTCTGGCAACGCTAGTAACAACCCATAACATACGTCGATTTGTATCACTTCATCAAGCTTATACGGTAGCTTGGCTAATAACGCGCGCACTTTACACAAAAATGTCTCGGCACGTTCGTCGTCGCGTTGCTCGGCGGCGTAGATCTCGCGCAGAACGTTGTAGGCGGGCTGCGCCCTACCGTACATAGCGCGGAGGCTGGCGACCGCGTCGGACCACATTTCATTATGTACGTTGTGGTTTTCCGCCCTTAAACAAAGTCTACTTTGATTAAGGATCTAAACAAAAGCCTTTTGACTTTGGACTGCAAGGATTTTATTGCATTGGTACCTACGAACGATCAGCATTAACATGAGGGCTACCGCGCTTGAGTTCACCGCTAGAGGCGCTAGTGTATGTAGAGTAAGGTCTCTAGATGTCAAATGTACTGAACGTACACTGTTTGCGGGATTTTTTATCACGGATTTTAACTAATGATTCATAATTGTTGTAATGGTTGTGCCATTCGTGATTAATGATGGCATAAGATTTTATTTAAAAAGTTAGGATTTAATTTGTTACCACTTAAAGCAGAATAATATTTGTCTGCTTCATGCTTGCCATTTTTTGGAACATTATAATCTAAATATTCATTTGAAGTTTTTAAATTTTATAAAATAAACATATTATGAATTAATGGGAACTTCAACATATCCAAAACATCAAATAAAAATACTGACAGGACCTTACTCGCCAGTGGTGCCAACTGGTGAGCACAAAAACGATAGCCCACTTTGCTTAACAGACTAACATTCGAAATACCTCCTTTAATTATTCTGAAATTGCCAACACGTCTCGATCAAGCGTGATGATAAATGCTTGTGTCTTCTCTGTTTAACACGAGGCCTCTGCCTTGGCGTGGGACAGTACCTAATAATAGGCTGGTATTATTCAGCATATGCGTACCCTATTCCCAACAACGTTAGGGTCGGCTTCCAGGCTAACCGGATGCAGCTAAAAATAAATAATTCACATGGAGCAACTACTTATCTGATCTCCACAACCCAGTTACTCGGTAACTAATATTTCCAAGAAGTATCATACCCCTTGAAAAGACTGGTTGTCACACATTCGGACTTTTGACAACCTGTAACGACTGTCAAAGATCTACGGATAAAGGCTGCCTCAGACAGGCGAGACGCGACAGCGCGACACAAAGGCGCCGCTCGTCGTGCGACGAGTGGCGCCTTTGTGTCGCGTCGTGTGTCACGACCTTAACAGCCAAGACCAAGTGGTTCAAATTTTGATCGTATTTCGTAGCGAATCCAAAATTATTTATGTTCTTCTTAACCAATTACGGATAAAGAATATATCTTCTCTAGTTGTTCGAGACTTTACGGAGAGAGCGGCCTCAGGAGCTGAACAAGATAGTCCCAATAGTGGGCGACATCACTGAACCAGAGCTGGGCATCAGCGCTGCAGATCAGGCTATGCTTTGCCAGAAGGTAAGACAAAATATTTTCTATCTCCCTCTGATTACGATGATAGGTCGTGGTGGAGCAAAATGAAAGGGATAGGACTGTGTACCAAGTATATTAAGAAAGATGAAATTACAACGGTAATAAAAGGTTTGTTTAAAATTAAAACGCGCAAGGGCTGCTGTGCGTGGAGGCGTGCAACAGTTGAGTGGTCTGGTCTCGGGGACCGCGCTAGGCCGTCGGTCAGCTGACTCCCCGCTATCTGTGATATTGAGAGGAGCGGTCTCAACACCCTCATCTGGCTATAAGAGCTCACTGCTGGACAGATATATGCCTCTTTGATCTTTCTTTGAGTTATGTGAAAAAGAACCAAGTTACTTTGAGGTACTAAGATCTGAATTCCGAGAATAGGACCAACTGCTTTTTATTGTGGTCAGAAAATTAAATGACATCCTGCGAGCAAAAAGTAATGAGCTTTCTAATATTCTAAATAAACGTATCCTTCGTTCTTCTTCACCGTGTAGGTGTCTACAGTTATGGTACTTAAATAAGCCCTCAAATACCTTGCGTTGTATGAAAAGAATACTAGTACACTAACAGAACAATGTTGTCAAATCATTAACTATATTCTCCATTATTCTCCACCAGATATCAGTGGTGTTCCACTCGGCTGCGACGGTGAAGTTCGACGAGAAGCTCAAGCTGTCCGTCACCATCAACATGCTGGGCACACAGCAGCTTGTGCAGCTCTGCCATCGTATGCTTAGCCTTGAGGTGAGGACCTTAGGTTTTAAGTAGTAATGGACTCGTATATTGCAAAACTGAAGCCCTGACACAACCAAACGAGGTCACGGTAAACCGAGGAGAAGATTGTGGGACGCCTCTGATAGCTTCCTCGGGAATTAGCGAGATGAAGCATAACGTCGAGAGAGTGGAAGAAATGGGGGAAGCATTTGCACCAAGAAGGGAAAAGTTTCGGTAAACAAAAAAAATATGGTCTTTGTGCAGGAGCTCGTCATGCTCTCTCAGGAGGTCAACTACCAGCATAGGTATACAGGTAGGCAGGGACATAGATGCACAACCTGTTACCTTGGATTCAGTACAAGATTCTGAATCTCACTACGTTGAAATTTTTTGTCGATTATTTTAAAAAATATTAGCTGTTTAGTAAGCATTGCACTTTTCTATGAAACAGCAGATATTTTTTTTGATAACCGACGGAAAATTTCTGCTGCTCTAGAATTATTTGCTGAACTCATGGTTACAGTTTGCGCGCCAATGTCTCTGCCAATCTGTATATTTCTACTGCCAAAAAAAATTAAAAAAACCATTGCTGTGTTCCGTTTGAAGGTTATTGGTGCCGATGTAATTACAGGCGTATGAGATTTTTTTGTGTCTGGGGTGGTAATGCACCTGTGTTGCTTATGGTATAATGTTCCCTATATTACGCGAACTCTGCATAGGGGGCGACACCAGCACAAACCGTAAACAAACCGCCATGATGCATTATTTCATATTTATTAGTAACAAATAATTAGTGAAAACGTGTTAAGGTATAAGTTTTATTATTATTAAAGAACCTGTACTGTGATATTATGGCATCCTACGGACATTTAAAAAACTGTTTACGGTTTGTGCTAGTGATGCACTCTGGCGGCAGAACATTGCAGTAATACTCCCTATTGCAGATCTTCATAGGCAGTGTTGACACTTAGCATCTTGTAAACTCGGGTTTTTTGCCATAGACAAATATTTAAAAATCTTTAATGGCTGTTAAGGACTATCTTTAACTAATGTAACTGTCCGATTGCTGTTTTATGTAAAAGTTAAATAAATCTTGGGAAACAAAAACTTAATATTACTTAATAAGAATAGTGGGACAGCGCAGGCTTGAATAAAAAAGAAATAAGAATAACATTTATTTTGGAGTTCATTAAAATAGACGATCCATTGTAAGATCGACTGGTGGTTAGGTTGAGTAAATATGTATAGTACAAACAATTAATAATTTGATCGCATTTTCGCATAATGCGTTTAGCGATGTTCATCTCTGATAACTAATGAATCACTTTAAAATTACTCATACGCGTTATCATGAATTTAATGACTGTATTTATTGAAACATTCTATTCTGTAAAAGCATCGCTTTTAGCGATAAGACCGATCAGTGATACATCCTATCTAACCTTTATCATAGGATGCAAATCAAATATAAAAGTTATGACTAAAAAGTAAATAATTTTGATTATGACTAACCACAGTTTTCTGGAACCCTGAATTTGCTGTCAAATGTCATTACAAAATACTTAGTGTTTCATACTCAGATACCGGTACCGTTATAATAATATTACGTTCTTAAGCTGATGACTATCTTGAAAACCCATATTTTTTATTGGTGTCTCAAATTACGTTTTCAAAAATTGGAGGGCTGTCATTAAATTATGACTGCACCGTTTTCTTAGGGACCCCAATCTTTATAAAAGTGAACATAGCATCTGATAAAACAGGCTTTAAAACGATTATCGAATCATGGATCTAACATACGTTGTCTCGTTTACGAGGCTCTGTCTTCTTTTCAAGCTTTTGTCCTACAAACTGATGAGAATAGCCATCAGTTTCTATCAAATCTTTACCTGAATTCATATTATATATTTTTCTTCATATTCCAGGCCCTAGTGCACGTATCGACCGCCTACTGCAACTGTGAGCGTGAACGTGTGGAGGAGACGGTGTACGCGCCGCCTGCGCATCCCGAGCATGTCGTGACGCTCGTCCAGACGCTGCCGGATGAACTGGTGGATAGAATCACACCAGATTTAGTTGGTGAGTGATGGAGGATGGTATTTTATTCGCTAAAAGTTGATGAACATGATGATGACGAAAAGGTGAAATGAAAAAGACGTAGTTAAAGAATAAGTGCAGAAAATAGCTCACAATTGGTTAAAAAAAACATCGTCACAGCTGTATACCTCAAAGAGGATAGACAAGGTGTAAACTGGGACTTAAATTATAACATGACAAACACCTAGAAAAAATATCGGTTTACATTATACTTAAGAGGGTCAAAATCGCAACCTGTGAGCTGCTTCTAAGAAGTTCCTATTGAAAACATCCAATGAAACTTTGCCAGACCTGGAGATCACCACATTACTTAAATTAACGAGACAGCAATATAGTGCGATTGTGTGAGCGTTTTGATACTCGTCTGCTCTAGAATGATTATATTAATATATTCTTCTTTTACATTTCAGGTGACAGGCCTAACACATACACATTCACAAAGGCTCTGGCAGAGGATATGCTTATAAAGGAGAGCGGTAACCTACCCGTCTCCATTGTTCGGCCTTCTATCGGTAAGATTATCATTTATTACCTAGTATACAATTAAATTTATACATTCTAAAGAGTAGCTAAAAAAGAGATTGTAAAAATCGGCATATCTGTTTGGAAGCGAGTATGCCACAAATACAATAAAACTATACTATACAGGGTGGCGTGGAAATCGACGCGTAAACTCTAACCATGATTGTAGAATAGACATTTATGGACAGTTATTAAAAAAAAAACTGCTGTTTCATAGAGAAAAGTGCAATACCTACGCGGTCAAAATGTACAGAACAGCATTTTTTTTTTAATAACCGACGATAATTTCAACGCAAGGTTTTTGAGAATCATGTACGGAATCCATGGTAACAGGTTGCGCGTCAATGTATGCCAACCTGTATATATCTTTATAAAACTTGTAGCATCTCTCTTTTTGCGTAAGGGTTTATTAAAGGCAATGGGGTAAATTTCACCACACTGCTAACCACTGCAACTACTGAATACCAGAATTTACATATACATATTAGAAACTAACCAAAAAAAAAAAGTGCATTGATAATGAAACTCAGAGAGTGCCGGAAAGATGATTGAAAAATGCAAAGGTAAATAATGATGGCAGCATGAATTGGATTCATCAATTAGAAGAGATACTTGTATGATACGAAGCAAAAATAGCAGTAAAAATGCAAGCTAAATGGGTTAAAATAGAAATACATGGACTTATTATTTGGTTATCTCCATATCCTTATGATTGCATATCTCGATGACGTGGTTATGTTAAGACTGACTGCATTTGGCATGTGAATAAAACATTTAGTCGGTTATCAATCCAGGTGCGAATTCTACCAATGAAAAGGAACGCGATCAGCGCATCTAAACTCCGTTCAAGAGCTGTGTCATTGTTGTTGTGGGATATCGACACTGACAGCTCTTAAACGCGGTTTAGGTGTGCTAATCGGGTTCCATTCCATTGGTGAAATTCGCGCTATGCGTTTTTGTTTATTTTATGTACTACTAACCACATTCATTTTATTTTAATAAATTGGTTATAAATGAAAATTCTGCATGACTACAGACTTGTTTTTATGACTAATTTGAAATTACATAGATGCTTATAAAATATATTATGATTTGATAATATACTTACCTACATTAGTAATCAGACTCTTTGTTTCGTTAATTTTATCAGTTATTCGCTTAAATCGATTAATAAATGGCCTTGGGGTGAATGATAAATATTACGTTGACGTCAATACTGCTTTTAGGTTAGCCGGCTGCATTTATGCAATGCAAGGATAAATTTTCGGCAATAATTAGTTTCGCAGCATGATTTTTTCAGATTTCTGTGGCTGAAAACATTACTGCGATAGCCGTAGACAGAGTATAGTAATAGACAAGTCACTTAATAATAAGACATTATCTCTGGGTGTTTTCGTCTAGTTAACGAAGAATACTTGTGTAGACACAACTTTGTAGCCAGGATTATCCACCAGCAACTTGATTTGAAATACAGCTTTTTGGAATCGGAATGGACTACAGATATGTGCCCGACCCAGTTCTCGAAAATGGAAATATCACATTGTACTGGGATCGATCCATCATCACTGACAGGACTATTGTTGCCAATAAGCCTGATATAGTGGTGGTGGATCGAAGAGAGCGGCGCGCAATGATCGTTGACATAACGATACCGCATGACGGGAACTACATGAAAGCCGCGAAAGATAAACAAATCATGTATCTTGACATGACTCGCGAGGTTGTCGACATGTGGGACGTGGACTCAGCGATTATTGTGCCGATAGTCGTGACAGCCAATGGCTTAATAGCCAAGAGCCCGACCTACACCTGAGGAGGCTCTCGTTGGGCAGCTGGATCAAGGGCTTGATTCAGAAAGCGATACTTCTGGAAACGGCTCGCATTGTTAGGCGGTTCCTCTCTCTGGAGCCCTGACCTGTAGCTTGGACCCTGTTCCCGATACCGGTAGGCTACTTTTTTATATTTTAAATGTTTTGATATTCTAATATTTAAAAATATAATTTATATGTATATAACGAAATAAAGGAAATAATAATGAGATAAGGAGACACTTATTAGATCTAATAGCAAGAATAAAGGACACAGAAATATATTTTCTCAATCTCCTTTACGTATGTAAACTTGTCTGGCCAACTGTGGCCCAAAAAACATTGGTTATCACCGATTTCTTTGAAAAGTATTACCCGACCACATTAAATAGTACCAGTAAACATGTGACTGTCAAAGACAATCGCTATCTCATAAGGCATACACTGACACCTAATCTATACGATACTCTATCAAAATTTAAAAAAATATTGCACTTAAAACCACATGGGCACTTATGAAACGTCAGAAACTAGGTGCACTGTTCCAATTTGTCGTTTCCTATGGAGAAGAGCCGGCAATTAGCTCCACGGTTACTGTTTTAAAAATAATTGGCTTTTACAATGCTTTCAAATTACAGTGTTAATAGGTATGGGAGGACAGTGTGGGCCTGTCAACAAGTCACGGGTACTTAACAAAATAGAAAAAGGTCGAATCGAATTTGTCTACAAGTTAGGCCTACAACGTTCTCACATTCACAAAATATAGAAGAATCTTTATAAAAGATAAATAAAACGATGGACGATATACATACGATAGGACCAGTTAACGGTTTCAAGTTCATAATATTCTGCCATTTCCGGCGTACAAATACATTTTCAGGGTTTTGGTATGTTTCTTAGATATAACATTGAATTAAATTAATGCGGATAACATTCGAATTGCAAATTAGTCAAATATGAATTATAGAAATGTCAAAAATATTAAATTAAGTCAAAGAGATAATAAAAACAAGAATATTATAATTATTTCCTAATATTTAAATCTAATAGCTCTAACATGCAAAAATGCTAATATATGGAGCACAGTGGTACTCCATATTTTCGTTTTATGCTGAATTTCGTGGCACAGTCATCCAAAGTCCCGCCTGCAATGTAACTAATGTATTATCTAGTGGGTAATATTAATGTACCTAGTTTTATCAAAACTTTCAATGTCGTGCCCATTGACGTGATTCAATTGGGTAATTCCAATATAAACATTCATTTGTTTTTCGATTGGTTTTGATACCTATGTTGAGTTCTTCCTCCTTTATCCTTCTGTGCAGCTATGCTGTGTGTGCCCAAGAGGGTCCATTTTTAATACCCTTTGGAGACATAGGTGGAAGGTAGTCTACCTGTCTCCTCTTACGCGTACTGGAGGTGAAGTTGTGGTCGAAGAGCGGAAGTGAAACTCCAACTTGCAGTTAATAATATTTATAATTGGTTACACATAATTGCACACACTATTTAACAGAGTCATATAATTAATTAAACTAGTAGGGACAAAATAAACTAATGACTTAAAATCTAGTCTGTGTCCCATGACGGTAGACAAGCATAATAGACGCCACTTGAGGAACGCTATGAGTCGCGTCCCGGATTGTGGCTTAGTGTTGCCACTTAACAAGGGTGCGTTCCTGATAAACTTAGAACTACTTAAGTAAACATAATACAGGCGACGCCACGTACACAAATGCAAAATACGTGACGCCACAACCCCCACCACCTTTTTAAATATTATGAAAAAAAAATAAAGTTATTTAATTTATTTCAAGACGGCCTGGCCTAATGGCCTACTTGACTTTTTTACTATTTAAAAAAAAAAACGTACGTTTTTTAAATTCTTTTTCATATACTTAAATATATATTATATTTATTGTGTCATGCATTAAAAAGAGTATGGATTTAATAAAGTCGTTTCAATTCGACGTATCGTATTGACGTTGAAACATAATTGACATCACAACGTGGGTACAAATTCCAACTTGTATGTAGGCAAATATAATATTAAAAAAAACATGACAACATTTTCGTGATGTATGTTCCTGTTACTAATTTCACCATTTTCCTTATTCCAGCAGGAGTTGCTATGTAAATGTAACTTTGACTATTTAATGGCGATTCACCCTTCATAGAATAGAATAGAATACTCATCAAGTCATCACCGTCACCACTCACTCATCACACACCACTCAGTCATCTTCTTCTTCTTCTTTTTCTTGGCTCATGATAATTGGGGTAGCTGCAACACGTATTTAGGGTTCCGTACCAAACGGTGCCAACGGAACCCTATTACTAAGCCCCTGCTGTACGTCCGTCCGTCCATCCGTCCGTCTGTTAGCGGGATGTATCTTATGAACCGTAATAGGTAGATAGTTGAAATTTTCAGTGTGTATTCCTATTATCGGCGCTATAAAAACAAATAATAAACATAAAATAAACTAAAAAATAAAAGGGGGTCGGTCCCCATATAATAAAGGTTTTTTTAGGGTTACATAACTCAAAAGGAAAAAACGGAACCCTTATGGAATCACTTTGTTGTCCGTCTGTCTGTCAAGACCCTTATATTGGGAAAGCCTGGAGGTATCGAGTTGAAATTAAAACTATGTACTCAGGTTTACAGTCCCTTGAAGCTGTGAAATAATCAAATTTCTAAGTTAACGTAAAAAAAATATACGGCCGTTTATGCCGCAAAAAAACGTATATTTCGACACTCTCAAGGGAATCAAAATTTATAGGGTACTTTCCGTTGACCTCGAACTATGAAAATTGGCAAGTAATGTCGTCATACTGCAAATACAGGGAAAATCCGAAAACTATACATTTGTAATTAAATCATAGAAAATATAGTTTTTATTTAAAGTACGTAATCAATCATCGAGATTAAACAATGGACGGTCATAATTGTATGGGTGACCAAACTTTTTTGTAGATTTTTTTAAACTGTTAATTTGTACAGAAGACAAAAATCTGAAAGCCGTATATTATTAATCAAATCCCAAAAAAAAACAGGCTCTTTATGCATGGAACGGGGATTTAAATGTTGAAAAGTGTTAACCGTGTCATGTCGGGTATCGTATGAAAGGGCTTCATTGGCACAAGCTTAAATAGAATTTTAAGGATTTTTATGATGTTTTCGATTTATGACGAAGAATTAAAAAAATAAAACCTTTTTCCCTTTTTTATATGTATAGATGCCTAATAACTTTGGTGTATGTAGTACCTAACAGTTTTTCTGCTAAGCGTACCTACTTAGTCTTTGTTTTAAAATTTTGTAATTAAACTAAATCCTAAATAGGTACCTTACCTTCTTAAATGTCTTGTGTCTAGTAGTATTATAAATATTATATTTTAATAGGATATTAAACAAACATAGGTCACATTCAGTTCACGTAGAAAATAGACAAAAAACGTTAATACAGCCCTAGATTCAGTTACTTTTTATGTTAAGCACCCTAATTTAGGTATGAACTGTTAGTATAACCACAGTTTCACTTATAACACACTATAATACAAGTAATTATAGGTTTTGGAAACTGAACTCCGGGAAAAGCTCGGAAAAAACTGCGAGACTGGATTCCTGAACTATTTATAATAATTATGTACCTACAAATTTGTACGGAACCCTCGGTGGGCGATTCCGACTCGCACTTGTCCGGTTTTTTTTATATGTAGTGTCAAAAATATTCGATGGTGGTACGAAACCCTTCGCGTGCGAGTCCGGCTCGCACTTGGTCGGTTTTTTCTTTCATTCTCCTCTGTCAGCCATCACTCTATCATTCACTCCTTTTCCTCTTACCATTCATCTTTTCTTTGGTCTTCCTTTTCCTCTCCATCCATCATCATTTTTATTCTTCACTCTTTTATTTATTTATTAAAACTTCTCGCACACAATAGTATACAAAGGCGGACTTAATGCCTTAGGCATTCTCTACCAGTCAACCAAGGGTGGTGAAGAGATAAGATGGCAGGTGCTCTATATAACAGACATTACTAATAATAATAATAAATATTAAAAAGATAACATAAGTATTTACAACGAGTAATTAATGTCTTAATTTAAACTCAAACTCAAACTCAAAGCATTTATTTCAAATAAACCAATTACAGGCACTTTTGAATTGTCAAGGGGTCGGTCAGTCAGAAAGATGAAGCTAGTTACCCATTCCAAAGCGTAGTAGGTACCTATGGAGAAGAACGGGCAAGAAACTCCATGGACACTCTTTTAAATCAAAAAATGGTTACAAAATATTGATTACATCGTTCATGTTGAAATTATGCATGTGAGAACGATGCAGAACGTTAAAAGCGTCCGTAATAAAAAGACAAAAGCAATTCAAATATTAAATTAAATTAAAATAAGCCGTGGCAGCCAAGAAATGACCAGTCCCCACTGACGGCGCCCGTTCACGAACATGACGCATGGATCAGCACCATTCAGCTCAACCATTTTGAAGGGAACATAATGATCCAACACACACGCCACCACCAGCGAGACATTAGAGTGAGCATGACAAACTCTCAGCCGCCAGGGCACATTCAAGTCAATGAAAGAAAAACCTATTAAATGGTAGCTTTATAGTAGGTGCATAGTACTCACACCTGTGCTATGCAATTATACAATACTAAAACATTGAATTTATACAATGCAAAGATAAGTTTTTAAAATCTTCAGCAGCTCCAACAGTAGTTTCAAATGCTAATCAATTATTTTATGCGCCCTTGTGGAGCAGGACCAGCGTTGAGCCAAGCATTTTTATCAGCGATGTAATCCCCCAACTTATAATATGCCTGGCTGGCTAAATAAGGATAATTCCTCGTATATCCTACAGAACGTGCTGAATAATTTCGTTGCTCGTCCAAAAATGATTCATATGTATAGCGAGTATTTGAGACTCTAAAAAGACCTGCTTCGAATTTTCTTTTAAAATGAAGTTGTTTCTGCCTACGATTTCGTGCCCGTGAAATTTGTTGATTTAACTTAAAAATAATCCTATCACTCTCAATACTGGAGACACTCGGCAATATTGGAGCTTCCCATTAGTGAAAAAAAAACTTGAGAGGTGTCAAGGGACACCCGGATGGAACGAAGTCCTAAAAAAAAAAAAAATTGATGTTGTTGTTGTTGTTTGTTGTTGTTGTTTGTTGTTGTGTTTGTTGTTGTTGGGTTGTTGTTGTTGTTGGGATTGTTGTTGTTGTTGTTGTTGTTGTTCAATGCGAAATAGAAATGAAAATATCTGGCTTGCTTTCTATAAGAGAGAGAGAGACAGACAGAGAAACATGCGACGCCGCACAGCTTACAATAGCTTACTATAGCAAAAAGTGTCGTGACAACTTTTCGTAAGATTTTTTTCCGTCTAGCCCCCTTTCACAACGCGCGATAAGGAACTTCGTTCCAAAAATCGGAATCGGATCAGTAGTTCCGAAGATTAGCCCCAAACCCCTACATACAAATTTCAAACTCACAAACCTAACTTTTACCTAATTTTTAACTCCCGACGGAAAAAGAGGGGTGTTATGTAAGGGTACTAAATGACCTAAACGCAAATTTATAATGCCTAAAAATATATAATCCACTGCAGTAACCAGAATCAGAAAAAATATATGATATTCTTCTGGATATATGCTAGTTAGATAGTGTGTTGAAAACATAATACAATTAACTTGATACGATAGAAAAAAATCATGACGATACCTCTAAAAAAATATTTAAAGATTAAAAACCATACTAATATACATGCAAACATTCAGATTTTTCGTCAGATTATTCTACAAGTAACATACTAACGTAATAGTGTTTTAATTTTTTAGTCCAATGAATAGAGCTGTACAGCTGAAGTTTTAGAATTGGCACTATCTGACCACACAGCTCAACTTTTTAAGTGTCCTGTAAAAAAGACATGTTCTATTGGTCATTGGTATGTTCTAAGTCGTGATTACAGCTGTGAGAACATACATAAATTTATTGAAGCTATAAGTAATCTTAGTTTTTCTGAAGTATTCAATAGTAGCGAGCCAGAAACAGCATTTAATTATTTCCATAATTTATTTATACTTGTTTACGATTTGTGCTTTCCCACCATAAGAAAAAAGATTTGCGCTCGAAAAACCCCCCAATGGATGTCTAAAGGTATCAGAAGTTGCAGTAAACGGAAAAGAGAAATGTTATGGCAATACAGACGGAAACCTAATATTAAAAATAAGCAGTTACTGAGACAATATTCACGACGGCTAAAAAGAGTTATAAAATTGACAAAAAAATCTCAAAACAGTTATGTGATTAATAATGCAGAAAACAAAACTAAAGCTACGTGGAAAGTAATTAATGAATGTAAATTGAACTTTCCGTCTGAGTCTATTAGTCATTTACTTATTAATGATAAAAATATAGATGCTCCTAAAGAAATAGCCACAGCATTTAATGATTATTTTATAGATTCAGCACGTCCTACGGTGAATCAGAACAATAATGCTTTATTGTATATTAATTATCATCCTAAAACCTTATTTATGGCACCAACCGATCCGAACGAAGTATTTAAAATTATTAATTCATTGAAAAATACCAATAGCGCAGGTTACGACGTAATTACTACTAAGATACTCAAGTCAGTGTCACGTTTGATTGCACCGGTACTTAGTTTTATGATTAACCTTTGCATAGAGCATGGTCATTTTCCAAATTTATTGAAAATGACTGTTATTATGCCACTTTACAAGAAAGGCGATAAAGCAAATATTGCAAACTATCGTCCTATAGCATTATTACCAATCCTTTCTAAAGTATTTGAGAGGGTGATTTTTAATTCTCTCTACTCATTTTTCGAAGTACACAATATACTGGCTGAAGAACAAAATGGTTTCCGGAAAAACAAAAATATTAATAAGGCAATTTATGTATTAATATCTGACATACTCAATAATGTTGACCAAAAAAACCCGATCGCAGCACTATTCATGGATATGTCCAAAGCATTTGATCACGTGGACCATGAAATACTGCTGGGAAAGTTGGAACGGTACAGTGTTAGGGGAAATATATTAAGACTAATAAAAAGTTATTTAAGTGGAAGAAGACAAGTCACTATCATAAATAGGATCTCCTCTACATCTAAGATAGAAGTTGCTCATGAGTCTACAGTAAGATATACAGTGTGTGGTGTACCCCAAGGAAGTGTTCTTGGACCTTTGTTATTTCTCATATACATTAATGATTTACCGGGATGCATTGAATATCGAAGTGTTTTATTTGCCGATGATAGTACACTCATTATCCCATGTAAATGTTTGGAATCATTCGAATATGACATAAATAATTCAATAGATTGCATAATAAATTGGCTACATAAAAATAAACTAAAAATAAACTTAGACAAAACACAGATCATGCTATTTCAACAAAGAACAAGACAGCTGAAATTAAATATATTGTATGCAAACCAAAGAATAGCTGAAACCAATTCTGCTAGATTTCTTGGACTCCAATTGGACAGTAAACTTGACTGGAAGTGTCATGTTGACAGTGTTTGTAGGAAACTAAACCAGTACTCTTATGCGCTGTATAATTTATCAAAAATTGTAAACGAATCCATAGTTCTGACAGCGTACAAAGCCTATGTGACATCAACATTACGTTACGGACTAATATACTGGGGTAACAGTACTGATAAATTAATTGCATTTAGAGCGCAAAAGAAATGTGTACGTGCTATGTTCAGGCTGAAAAAAACTGATAGCTGTGCTCCGTTATTTAAAAAATATAATCTTCTTACCCTGCCATGTTTGTACATATATGAGACAGCAGTATTTGTCAAATGTAACCTTCAATTATTTCAAACATTTAGATCCAAACGACGCAACAACGATATATGTGCTGGTCCACATAACACTGCACTCTACTCAAAAAGTTTTTTGGGAATGGCACCCAAGATCTATAACAAGATGCCTACAGCAATAAAAGTACTGGACGACATAAGTAATTTCAAAAAGGCTCTTTTTAAACTACTGGTAGATAAAACATATTATACAACAGACGAGTTCTTATCTGACAATTTTTGATATAATTGTTTAATACTAATTGATAATGAAAGGATGTTGTTATATCTATCTCCTATACATTGTGACATACTTACTTGACTGATTTGGATTTTAATATGATGATTTTTTGACATGATAGACAAATATTGAATTTAATGTAATAACTTATCTTATTTTATTTAATCTGTTATTGTATAATTAAATGTATGGATTAATATTATTGTAACGTATTGTTTGTACGCCCTGTGGGTAGAATGTAGTGATACCTGTAAAGATATGGCCTAAGCTTGTTAACACCTGTAATTAACGACACCTACATTGACAAATAAATGGATTTGATTTGATTTGATTTGATTTGATAGATTTTTTGTAAATCCATAATTGCTTCACATTTTGCAATAAATTACCACCGTTGTGTCATCGCGCGTCTCTTTCTTTTCTATGTAATCCGACAGTGACCGCGCTAAAGCCAAACTTACAAGAGCTAAAGCTCTTGTAAGCCTCTTAACGTGTGTATCTCTGGTCTGTCTGTGGCATCGTAGCTCCCAAACGGCTGAACTGATTTTGTTTTTTTTTTGTTTTATTTGAAAGGTACTTAGATAAAAAAAGAAGAAAATCTGTTCAGCCGTTTTTAGAGGTTTTTGTTTGTGTCGGGGTTTTTTTTAATTTTTTTTAAATGTTTTCTTTCATTTTATAAGTACTTGATTTCGATATGGGGCCTAAGATTGTTCCTTAGGGCAAACCTTACTTCAAAGTTCAGGTTTTAATGTTAACTATAACTTTAATTTCTTATCTGTATATCCATATGTTTCGTCTAATCAGATACTAAACAAACATCATCACTATCATTACTAAATATTTAATCTATATTATATTTATAAAGTAAAAAATTGTGTTACAACGTTATCCAAAATTTCGATATCATCTACCTACCTTATCATTGATGAATCGAGTAGGCGTAAGTGTTACTGATCGAGATAAGATTATGTAATTTTATGCTGAAGTATGTAGATAAGAATTACGTAATATGATCAGCTGATTATTTGTCACGTATGGTATAAAGACTAAGGACAATGTAATGTAGGGTAACAGGGTACCTAATATAGGATCATCACAAGTCTTCGGGGGCCCGCAACAAATATGTTTTAGAGTAATCTGTACACTTTCTATCTTCGCATAGGACTGAAAATCATAGTCTATATGGAAAACTCAGCCTGTTACAGTCAACTTCTCAATGTTTCATTTAAATTATCGTTCATGTTCTGCTATTCTGTCAAGGGATGATCTATCTATCTATCTATGTTCTTCATGTCGTTGGTTAATCGGTAGCATTTTGCGTAACAATCAAATCCTTTTTATTTGGCAATACAAAAAATATCCCTTGCGTGTTTTTTACTTTATTGAGCAAGCGAATTTGTTCAAGCTTTAGCAAAAATACGTTAGAAATTTTTATCTGATCATCAAAAAAAAAACTGTTGTTTCATAGAAAAGTGCAATATCTACGCAGTCAAAATTTATGGCAGAGCGATTTTTTTTTAATTCCCTATGAAAAATGTCAACGGAGGGTCAGTATCATCTACTAAATCCATGGTAACAGGTTGTGTGTCAATTTCTCCTTCAAAATGAAAAGGATTGTGATCGTGTGTTACACAATGAGAAGCTGGCTGAAAGCGGGCCAACGAAGCCATTACTAATTCCAGATGTTTAAAAACCAATTTTTCTTCTTTTTCCAGTGCTCTCATCAGCCCGAGAGCCAGTAAAAGGTTGGGTGGACAATTGGAATGGTCCCAACGGTATCATCGCAGCGGTGGGCAAGGGAATCTTCCGTACGATGCTGGGAACAGGCACGAAGGTTGCAGACTTGGTACCCGTCGATACTGTTATCAATCTTATGATTGTTTGCGCGTGGAGGACGCATTTGAGACGGTAAGTGATTAAAAAAGTATTTGAGGAAATGATTAGACTTTTTAGAGGAATACCACAAAAACGGTGAATGGATTGTGAGAAAGATGATATATCTAGAAAGAGGGTGACTATTGAGTTGACGCTTGGAATAATAAGACATGCTATGCCAACTCCAAATGAAATATAATAATCAAAGGAGTATATGATATGTCCTATACTTCCCTTGTATTGGATCAGCTATAGCGATATTTTCTTAATTCTTGTCGAGGATATTTTCCAAAAAGTTGAATTAATCCTATATGAAACAAACTAATGCCAGCGATATTTTAAGCCCTAACTGCTTTGGTTTTTGATGACTAGATAGAACGCTTTAGTACCATTTATTGGTCCTTAAATCTAATAAAGTACGATATGGATAATCAATGACTAAGCTAGTGTTGCCGAGCCAATCCCCAAGTAACACATATAACCCTATTTAGGACAATAGAGGCAACCTCTTGCAAAAATGTAACAAAGGCAAATAATAAATCAAATGAAAGCGTAAAAAAATTAAATAGTATCAACCTGGTGCATCAAAACATTCAAGGATTTTTGAAGAAAGATTTAGAAGTAGAATTATTCCTGAATTATAGCAATATAGATATTCTTTGTGTGACAGAACATTGGCTTAAAATCCACCAGTTCATGTTCAATTTTAGTAATCACCAGGTTGGTAGTTCGTTCAGCAGAGTAAATGCTATACATGGTGGCTCATTAATTATAGTAAATAACCAGCTTAAATTTAAAGACCGCAAGGATATTGTGAGCCTATCTGGTGAGCGGACAATTGAAATAGCCTGTATAGAATTGGAGCAGTTCATTATATTAAGTGTGTACAGACCACCTTCAGGATTGTATGATTGTTTTGAAAAGGTTATGGATGAAGTGTTGCACAAAATTTGTAATTCAAACAAGTCTATCATAACTTGTGGTGATTTCAATGTTAATTTGTTAGAAAATTCTGGGTTAAGTACTAAAATTATAAGTTTGTTTCAGTCATACAATCTTGCTAACCAATTTTTGGAGCCCACTAGAATAACTCCCACTAGTGCCACATGCCTAGATAACATTTACACAGATGTTACACCAACCCATAAAGAAATTATTAATTTAATAGACTCTGATCATTGCGGACAATTGATCATTATTCTTATTATTAACAAAAAAGTTATTAAAAAAGATATCACTGTTAACCCAAAAACTAGTAATCGCTTGGAAACATTAAAAACTAAACTTTTGAGTAAATTACCATTTTTGTCGACTAATGATGACCCTAATGAACAATATAATAATTTTTTTAAATGTATTGCACACAATTTGATAACACATTCATTCCAAAGACTTTCTCGGTGAATAGTAACGCTTCCTTCAGTGACTGGGCCACCATTGGTATACATAAAAGTAGAAAACGACTTTATGAATATTATACGATGAATGGACTTGTACAAACACTGCTGTATTTAATTTATATGTTAAGAATTATTCTAAATTATTTAAAAAAGTTTGTATATGGCCAAGTCACGTTATTTGAGTTCAAAAATTAAAAATAGTAGTAATGTAATTAAAATGACATGGAGTATCATTAACAGCGAAACGGGAAGGTCATGCAACCGATGTAGTAACTACAAGCTTGATATTGATGACAATATAATTAATTCATATTCACAAGTCGCCGCGGCCTTTGAAAATTTCTTTGCAAATGTTCCCGTATCCACTACTAAATCTCTAAACTCATCACCCACTGCTGCAGAGTCTTTACTTAAGGAAAACATTCCTGTTTGTGATTCTGAATTAAATTTCCAATATGTCACCTGCAAAGATATAATTAAAACCTTTCACACATTAAATGTTAAAAAGACCGCAGATCTATGGGGTAATTCTGTGGACGTTCCTAAGTCGATAATAAACATTGTAGCACCTACTTTAGCTGTTAGTTTTAATTATTGTATTGACCGTGGTGAGTTTCCTGATCTTATGAAAAAAAGTAAAATAATACCGTTATTTAAATCGGTTAGTGCATCAGACCCTACTAATTATAGACCTATTTCAGTACTATCTACCTTTAGTAAAAAATTTGAAAAACTTATTTTGAATCAAATGCAAGGATTTTTTAATAAACACAAATTACAGCATAACAAACAGTTCGGTTTTACGAGGGGTCGTTCGACTACTGATGCCGGAGGTGAACTTTTAGGACATGTTTATGATGCATGGGAGGACAAATGCGATGCTTTGGGAATCTTTTGCGATTTGTCCAAGACATTCGATTGTGTTCTTCATGAAACATTGATCAGGAAACTGCACCACTACGGAATCCGAAACGCCTCTCTGGATCTTCTTACTTCTTACTTAAGTGATAGGATTCAGAGAGTTGATGTTAATGGAAAAAGATCACCCGGATCGGTAGTAAGAATGGGCGTCCCCCAGGGCTCAATTCTTGGGCCATTTTTATTTCTTATTTATATAAATGACTTGCCTTACCTCATAAAGGATAAACATGATATAGTGTTATTTGCAGACGACACTTCACTTTTATTTAAACTCAAACGTCAGCAGCTGATTACTGACAATGTAAATAGCGCCCTTGCAATAGTAGTTAACTGGTTTAATGTTAATAACCTACTTCTTAACGAGAAAAAAAACTAAATGTATTAAGTTTACTATACCTCATGTTAGACAAGTAGAAAATAGTGTTCTCATAAAGGGTGAAGTGCTGAAACCCGAAAATACCACAGTTTTCTTAGGCATAATTTTGGATACCAAGCTTCAATGGGGCCCCCACATAGATAAATTGTCAAAAAAGCTTAGCTCTGCAGCATACGCCGTTAGAAAAATTCGTGGTTTAACTGATTTAGAGATAGCCCGTTTAGTATACTTTAGTTATTTTCATAGTGTGATGTGGTACGGTATTCTGTTGTGGGGAAATGCCGCCGATATCCAGACAATTTTTGTTTTACAAAAAGGGGCAATTCGTTCAATCTATAAATTAAGTCCCAGACACTCCCTCAGAGATAAATTTAAAGAGATTAATATAATTACTGTGCCTTCTCAGTATATTTATGAAAATCTTTTGTATGCACATAAAAATATTAATCTGTTTAAAAAATACAGTGATATCCACAATATAAATACTAGAAACAAACACAAATTTATTGTTCCTACAACCAGGCTCAAGAAAATAGGTGGCTCGTTTAGATGCCAATGTATACGTTTTTATAATAAACTTCCTAGCCACATTCAAGATCTAAGCTTTAATAAATTCAAATCTTTTATAAAACGGAAACTATGCCAGAAAGCCTATTATACTGTGGACAAAAAGGTTTGGGATTGAGCTGCTCCAATAAATTTACACGGTGAATGTTGATTTTAATTTGCTAGCTATTTTAGACATGAATATTTACTGTAAAAAGTATTATATTATTTTCATTATTGAGAATATGAGGACTATGTGGGTCATTGTTCAATTATATTCTTGATCTGGCAGTTTAAGTAGTTTATGCGGCCTACCCAAATGTCCTTTCTTTGGTATTGTTCGTCGAATCATTGAGCTCCTTAAGTTCTGAGTTGAGCTGCACGGTTACTGACAAATGCGTGCACTGACTGGACAGGTCCATTTAATCTGTGTGGTTCTTTCCTCAAAAGACCATTTCAGACACCAATCTACATGGTTCTCAAACATTATGTCCGATTTTTTTTTATATACACATTGACATTGTTGAATTTTATATACACAATGACATGAGTATTTACTTGTAAAGTATTATGTTATTTTAATTATTGTGAATGTGAGGATTATGTGGGTCATTGCTTTTTTTTTTCGCAGTTAATTTTAATCATGATCTGGCAGATTGAGTAATTTATGTGGCCTACCCAAATGCCCTTTCTTTGGTATTGTTCGTCGAATCGTTGAGCTCCGTAAGTCCTGACTTCCTGAGTTGAGCTGCACGATTACTGACAAATGCGTGCACTGACTGGACAGGTCCACTCAATCTGTGTGGTTCTTTCCTCAAAAGACCATTTCAGATACCAATCTACATGGTCTTCACATGATTTGACCAAGATTATGTCTGGACTTTAAAAGAGACTGTGACCTCTGAGTTTGTTTCGGCCTTTCTTCTCAGAGTAGTCAGATAGGAAACGCCGACCTCATCTAGTTTAAAAATATGATTGACTTGTAAAAGTGATTGTACAAACCTACTTACAGAAATAAAATCATTTATCATTTATCAATGTACAATCACTTTACCAAAACGTGGATTACTATGGACTTAGTGACATTAAACTGCGTGCTGTCTTAACACTTTTGTCTATCGTCGTTGATGCGTCATTTTTAACGTCGCCATTTGTATTCTAATATGTTTAAAGCGTGTGTAATTCTTTACGGAACCGACTCACTCACATTAAAGTGATTCCAAAGATTGGTTCAGTAACAACGTTTCAAACGCAACATTTAGATCTGAAACATTAATTTTCTGTACCTATGCTCTTTCCGCGCGACGCGTCGCTTGCGAGACGACTGAGCAGTGAGCGAGAGAGGGAGACTGAGTTACTAGTGACTCGCGAATCGCGAGTGAGCGGGTGGCATATTACAATCTATACAAGTCAGAAAGAGATACCAAATGAGATGTGTATCACTCTCAAAAATTTTCGGTGTCCATGCACGTAAAAATTACCACTAAGACGCTTACATATCAAATTTAATACTATAAGGTCGAATTTTGCATATATTTTTTGTAAGTTTATACGTAACATTCTGTATTTTATATCCTTTGAGATTGATCCAAATGAAACATTTATCAGTGTTTCGGATAATTTTAGTGATCTAGATGCAAATGTTCCAATCGCAAAAAAGAACTTTGCCCACGCCTAATAAGTTTGCTCAAAGTTTTCAAGTTCATCTGTACCTCCACTGTAATTTTTTTGGGCTTTAAAGTCTCGACTATATACTTTAGTTTTGAGGGACGTTGTATATATTTTTAATCCTACCAATGCACTTCAGCAGCCTACAGCAGGTCATTGCCGGATACGCCTCTCAAATTGCATATAATTTAACTCGATGCTCAGCTATTCTGAACCAATGATACCAGCTACCCTGTGAAGATTGTATCGCTTCCCCTATTATGTGGGTGTACTACCAATGTGTTACTGGCTATCTGTTTTATTTTATTATTCATATTTATTTCCTCTTTATTTGCAGAGGTGAAGGAGTAGTGGTGTACAACTGTTGCACCGGCCAGCAGAATCCCATCACGTGGCAACGATTTGTGAAGACCAGCTTCAAATACATGCGGAAACATCCGTTCAGTAAGTATATGCGCTTTCGTAGTTTTCAGTTCATCCTCATTTCCAATTCCATCAATTATTATATTTATCGTGTAGGTATAGTAATTTGAATTCAGAACTAAGTTGTTGTTGTTTTGGTTTGACGTAACAAATAATAAAGTACTTAGTTCTGAATTCAAATTATTATACACGATAAATGTAATAATTGATGGACATGGACGAGGACATTAAGAAAATTGTTGTATTGTATAGTCAATGTAAACTGGACGAGCGGAACCACTTATTACAAGCAAATCTTTGCTTAAAAGGTGACTGCAAACTTAACAATGTAATTTACATAAGTTGATGATTCCATTTTTTTTAATGATGATTCTTTTACTTCCAGACGAAGTCTTATGGTACCCAGGAGGAGACATAACAAGCAATAGATTGAAGCACGGTACGCTGTCGCTGTTGCAACATCGCGCTCCCGCCGCCATCATGGATCTCATTGCCACTGCTACTGGCAAGAAACCCATGTATGTGCACCATTAAGTAACTATGTTCTTTATACTTGGCTTGCGAACCATTTATATTTTAAATATATATATTATATATTTTACTTTTTTATTATATATTTTTTAACATATAAAAAAATTGGCCATGTGGGAGTTGGACTTGCACACGAAGGTTCCGTACCACCTTGTGGTGATTAATACATCGTCCACCAAAAATGATTACGTAACATCACTACGATAGTGACGCATCACTACGGACGTTTGGCAGAAACGACAGAGGTTGTTTTTCCTTATTTTGGTTAATTGTCACAATAAAAACTGTTTGATCCAGAATCTAAGTGATTTCATTTCATTAATATATTCGGGAGCACCTATCTTCCGCAACCTTACAATATTTAACAATTAATGAGTTTGAGTTTGTATCGATACAATACAATTCACAAGTTACTTAGTTTTCACTTCTAACGGC
The DNA here is from genome assembly GCA_916610205.1 of Griposia aprilina. Classification (NCBI taxonomy): domain Eukaryota; kingdom Metazoa; phylum Arthropoda; class Insecta; order Lepidoptera; family Noctuidae; genus Griposia; species Griposia aprilina. The sequence goes on along the minus strand of OU744310.1, from coordinate 9,508,112 downwards.
AGTCCCCAAAGACTGCTCCGATTTTTTTAAATCCTTTATTTAAAAGAACCAGGTCCTTAATAATTCATTACAATCTAGCATATAAGACTAATAAGCAATTTTAATGTAACTTAATTTTTTACGTGTTAATTATTTTAAAACTTGGAATGGTGTTGATTGTACTTTACAAGTCCGTTCCACTTTCTTAGAGTCTGTTATAACATATTCTTACCCCAAAGATTTATTTTTTCAATACGGAATGGGCCTTCTCTTGACCACCAAATCTGTTGTGAAATGTTATTTTTTTTAAATATATTTTATTTTCGAAGATCGAGGTTTTTGCTTTGTTTTATGCTCTCTGACCCATCTGTTCTCTTAAAAGTTTCCTATATAATGATGTTCCTAAATTACACCTTCTCTTCCAGGATGGTTCGCGTTCAGAACAAGTTAGAGAAAGCGGCTGCATGTCTTGAGTACTTCACTACGCGCCAGTGGGCCTTCGCTGATGATAACGTGCAGGCTCTCTGTGCTTCTCTTTCGCCTGACGATCGCAGGTAAGACGGCGATAATGATAAATGATTTTATTTCTGTAAGTAGGTTTGTAATCACGTCAATCATATTTTTTAAACTAGATGAGGTTGGCGTTTCCTATCTGACTATTCTGAGAAGAAAGGCCGAAACAAACTCAGAGGTCACAATCACTTTTAAAGTCCAGACATAATCTTGGCCAGATCATGTGAAGACCATGTAAATTAGTGTCTGAAATGGTCTTTTGAAATAAGAACCACACAGATTCAGTGGACCTGTCCAGTCAGTGAACGCAGTTTTCAGTAATCGTGCAGCGATGCGATGATTTTGGATATCATTTGACTAAAATATCCAAAATTACCGTTCAAGATAGTTAGTAGATAGATAGTAATCGTAGTTCGTTTTAGCATGACATTGTTAATTTTGAAATGTTTATTTCGAAATGCACTCTTTCGAATATCAATTCTTTATTTACTTCCTCAAGAACTTAGTAACCTTCAGTAACAAGAAACCACGACTGAAGCATAGTATAATCCACCCTTGGATTATCAGTTATAATACCGTCCTTGTGATCGTTGATCGGCTTTGCTGCAACATTTGGCTGGTAGTTATAATAGTCGTTTTGTTTTCTATAACCTTCTTAACTAAATAACTACGTCCAGGACTTTCGACTTCAACGTGCGAAACATCGACTGGGACGCGTACATCGAGTCGTACGTGCTCGGCATCAGGAGATTCCTCTTCAAAGAGAGCCCAGACACATTGCCCAAGTCCAGGACCGTGCTGCGAAGGTATATCTTTATTTATTTGACTTGATTTACTTAAACTATTGGCTACTTGCTTCTGGGCTCAACCCAGTTAATACAAATCCATCGACTCGATAAGAAGTAGTAAAGAATTAAAACTACACTCTCTAGTATCCCGGAAGTGTTGGAAATTGTTGAAACTTAACTTTAATCCAACGTCCTTTAGACCATTGACATAAATTAATTTAGATTATCAGATAAATGCTAATGATAAAATTATAAATGATATTTGTTTTTTATATTGCTAAAAAAATAACACTTTTACAAGTTTTTTTTTGTAAAAACTAGACGAGGTTGGGGTACACTAAACAAAAGGACCGATACAAACTCAGAGATCAAAGTCTCTTTTAAAGTCCATACAATTACATTGTAATGGTCAGATCATTTATGAGGACCATGTAGGTTAATTTCTGAGGTGGTCACATTTTGGAAGACTTTCAGATTGATTAAAGCTAGTCGTCATTAGGCGATAACTTCAATGTTAATATTATATATTTGAATAACAATATGATTTTGGTTACAGATTACACATAGTTCACATTCTAACCCAAGTGGCCACGGTGTTCTTCTTATGGAGATTTCTGTTTTCACGCTCCAACGCGCTGCGTAACGTTTGGCGACGTATCCTAGAACTGTTAACGAGGGCCGCTCGACTCTTAGCTATAGCCTGATGTCTTCTGCAAACGAAGCTATCCTCGTTAACGCCTCTTCGTTTCAAGCTTCCAATCACGCCACGATAAACAAACCAATTTTGGCATTTGACATTAGTTTGACATTTGTTACAAGATGGCGACTCCCGCCAATTCAACATTGACACCAATAGATAATTGTTAAGTACACAGGCAAATAATTTAGGTAATATATTTTTCTCTTTAAAAATAAGCTTTTACGGGGCTGTTATATTTGCTTCGGGATTTACACTGTGTTGTGTAGAAATGTATATTGTCATTGTTGCAATGATCGACGTGGATTCTTTGAAAATATATGTACATCATGTAAGGCCAGTACTGAAACTTAACATTATAATTCCTATATCCTTCCCTATTGTCTTTCATGTATAAAAGTTAAGATAAATAGGTCTATTATTGTAAAATAGTAACAGCAACTGTCTCCTGTGTAAAAACTTGTTGAAATCTGTTCCTAAGTACTTTAGAGGCGTTGGTTATAAAATGTATATCTTGGACGTTGTAAAAAGCATTAATAATAACCATATTTTCCAGAACACAGTGTATCTCTACTACTTCCCAAGCGCTAGGCTGTTAGTTATGGATCGTTATAAGTAATAGAGATTCCAATAATTTTGTACCTTTAACAGCTCAATATCTAATGAATTCAATTCTGTTATCGCCTAGTTTTAATAACAATAGCGAAATGTATTGATATTCATGTTAAACTCGTGAGATTATATTTTTAAAGTCAGTTATTGTGCCAATAATTTCTCAAGTCTTCTATTAATTTAATTGTCATGCTTCCATGAAATGTCATTTAATACTCATCGACCGGCTTTTGGATTGGTTGGTCCTCATCAATAATGTTGATAAACGAATCTTTGATTCTAATATAACTGTTAATTGACATTGATAATATAATATTCAAGGAATCAATTAAGATGGATGGTTTTAAGACACAAGAAGACAAAAGATTTGACCAGCACTTAACTGACACGATAGTCAAAGTTTGTAAATTTCGGGGCTACAGATGCCTGAAGAGCGAATGCTTTGTACCTTTAGTTTTTGATTGAAATGCTTTCTGTTATCCGCTGGAGATCCATTCTGATGTTATAGCAAGTTGAAAACATTACGTTTAGTGGACGCGTGTATATTTTTCCAAGATCGCAATTAGGATTTCTGATGGCTCAATAATAAATAGAAGTTTATGAACTAGTCAAATGCATTCGTTTTAAAGAACAACTCCTATGTTAGTCTTGAGAATTAGTTGAGCTGTTTTATCACAATTGTTCGTTCATATTGATATATTATTATAATTAATATAATACTTTGGACACTTGCTAAATACATAGAGTTGTTCTTGAACGCAGAAATATATATTATATATAGGCACCCATGTAAAATAAAGATTCCAAAATAAAATTGTTAAACAAACGACTTAGCGAAAATATTTATGAAGTGTAATTGTGGCATCTTCTAATTTCTTGTCTACTTGTAATATACCTTTTGCATCTTCAATCTTCTATATTATATAACGAATTGAGTAAAATTTGAGTTTGCGATCAGTAGGTGGCCTTATAACATCAGATTTATCGGTCCAATTAGTAGACTGATCAGGTCTGAATAGGTTTTAATGTTCAAGATGAATAATTTGTAAAATCTTTTTGTCATTATATTAGGCTAGTTTTGTCTACTATTGGACTAAGGTTTTATTCAACAGTTCTTCATAATATGTATTCAGTTCTTGGCCATCTCAAAGACGCTTTTTGAAAGTCTTAAGTAGAAACATTACAATTTCTTACGATTTCTATAGAAATATGGTAATGGTAATTGATTAGAAGGTGTCATATAGTAATGATTATAAAGGATCGTGCGATTTGATAGCGGCTAGGAGCGTAGTGGTTCGTGGTAATGTATGAAATGTAGGAACGCAATGAGAAGAATGCGGAAATTCACACTCTCGTGATTGTTTAGAATGTTTTACCGCCAACGCTGAAAAACCCATTTTGAAGAATTTGTAAAGATATTCTAGTGGGTTTTATTTTTGCCCTAAAAGTTTTCCATTTTGTAATTTCGATACCTGCATAAGAGCCATTTGCGGCGGATTGATATTTGATCGATCGTGATCGAAGCTTTGCAATTGATAATTTGGCTCCTACTATTCCTAATTTTGGCTGTAATAAAGCTCAATTTCACATTCTTCCTTATTCACGTGCTATTTTGAATGGCTTTTACATAAAGATGTGTGTATCAGACCGTGTCTATTAATACGTAACAAATTTTTGAAAAATAATGGAGATCCCATGTCATAAATTTTGATATTAAAATAAAATACGTGGGAATTTTAAACATAGGAATTAATGCAATTATCAAATTCAACACGCCTGAGGCCTATAAAGTTAAGAAATAGACAAGATTTATATAGATTTTTATTGCATTGATCTTAGATTTAGATTCTGGTTTCTTCCAAATACCTATAACTTTTGTAATGGATTGCAAATCCTATTCTCACCATTCAAATGAGTGATAATTAATGTGTAAAACTGTTGACGATCATTACGTTTCTCACAAACTAGCACTCCTTACTACAAAAAAAAAAAAACTTCCAATATTGTTTTTTTTTATATTTTTGTTTACATTGATGACTTAATCGTTGTAATATGTACGTGAAAACACAGATTTTGAACCCTTTGTCACTCAGTAACAATGTTTTGCAACCCCAAATACTGTGAATGTTTACCATTGTTATGAAAACGAAATATTATAGTGAATACTCCGTTCTCTAAAGACATACCTCAAGAATGATGGATGTGTTTAGAAATTTCATTCTGAAATGGAAAATATTTTCACGTTTAGAGATAGAGCAGTCAGCTAGATATTTAATTAATAAAAATAAAACATGACATGGGTCCTTCTAAGCGCTTAGTTAACGCAAGCAAACATTAAAAAAAAATAAAATTCGTTCCAAAATGACGCTTCCTTAGTGATAATTAACGTAGGTATTTATTGATTTTTTATATAAAGTAAAAATTTCAGTTTGTATATCTATGCTAGGAAACATGTAGACTACAGGACTTCTGCCCCTCGACTATCCCCAATGCGTACTTATATTTTGGTTGTTCGTACCAAAAAACGCAACTTATCTTCGTAATCCCATAATAATCGGTGTAAGCGGTACTTGTTAAGTAATGCCTAAGTTTATACGACATGTTATTTAAGTGTTAGCATTTTTTCTTATTGTATAAGTCTAACGCAGGACACTTTGGCTCACACTGTTTTTCTTATATCACAATAAATGTAAGTAAATGATGGATTGTTTCCGCAAAGTTGGAGTTTGATTAACACCGCAGCTTCATCGATAAATTGTAATGTATTGTAATCTTCAATTCTGTGTTTGTCATTCTCAAGTTAACATTAGTTAGTTTTGCTTTTGTGTTACTAGCATATTTTAATATATAGAATTTGTTGAACATGCGATTGAAAGGGATTCCTTAGAATAATCTATGGATTAAAAGGTATAGTTATTGTGGTGGCACATCGATCCTAGCTGATAAACCGTTGTTGCTTCTAAATCGTTATTTGTTTCTATTGTTCTATGTAACTTTAAATTCCTTCTCGCCCTCTCTTCAATTACTCCAAATATGTTTTCTCTTAACATTGAAATAACCCAATCTTTATTTAAAACTAGAAAAATATTATCAAGCTCAATCCCAACTTTGCGAATACCGTTCCATTTTTCTTCCAGTGTCGAATTAATTTAAGTTCTCTTAGTGTAACTTTAAAACTTATAGATTCCTAAAAATGGAAGTGAATTCGAGAGTGGTGAAACTAGAATTTATCGAAGTCATTGATTAAATTTGCAAGAAGTCAGTGACTTCGATAAATAATTGAAACTAGTGCGTACGTAAATATTTGTTTTGTCTGTAAGTATATTATATGTACATTTTGAAAAAGAAATACTTCAGTCATGTTGTTATTATTTCGCGCTTTCTGTTTAGTACTGTTTTGTATTTAATTAAGATAAGAAGATAATTATTGTTCGGGAGACTTCCGGTGAAATTGTTCGTGCTGAATTATTATTGTGTATATAGAATTTAGTTACCCCAAAGTTAAATCCAAATATATACATGCAGGAATATTTTTTCATTTTTTCGCTGTATCTTTATAATGTAGACATGTTTTGGAGTGGTATAAGATTTTGGCGGTTTTCGAACGAACTTTCAATATAGCGGTCGATATTGGATGAGATTAAAAAATAATTTAGATTTTCGCAAAAGTTTGTAATGTTCCGGGTTACTGAATGCTCTAAATGTGTGCACACTCGTAATAAATGTCGAGGGAAACCCACACGATTTGTCAATGTGTATGAGAGAAGGTGTATGGCCAACTAACCTGGTAAAACTTTGATGTTAATTCGGAAGTCGTTTCTTCTACTTTAATGGCTGAGTAGATAGTAAAAATTTTACCAACATAAACGTAAATTTGAGCTAACAAATAGTACAAAAAAATATAACGAACCATATTAAATAAAATATTGCTGTTTATTTATTTACAAGAACAAAGATTGGATGTCGTTTGAAATTTTATACGATCGCGCCGAAATTTTGACTGTAAAAAATGGCGGCTAATGTTCGAAAACCGTATTATAATGCTTTAAATAAATTTTGTTTTGCTTAGACGCCAGCGGTTAATGGCTATGGTAATTCAGTAAGACCATGATGGGATGAAAAAAATACTGCAGGAAAGAAATATGCTCAATGGTTGAAAGTCTTCGTCTCTGACTGGCTGGGTATAGCGTGGCATTTTGAATGTTAAACTAATCTTTATAATATATTTGGAATCTTTAAAACGAAATTTGGGAAACTCAAAAAAAAAAATTAAGCGATATTGAAGTTCTAAGACAGTCTCATTTTGCGTTTAATTGAAATTCTATGCATTTTCATCTTGCTTTTATTTTGTAGTGTCTATCTAATTAATAAAAACATCGTAACGTAAATAATCAACGAATCAGTATCATCTAAAACTGCATTTATCACAAATACAAAATTCCAACACCCTGGATAGCCTCCAAAGTTCTACTAGAGCGAGACAACGCTATACGCAAAAGCCCAGCTAGAAAAGAACGGTGATAGTCCGTAGGCAGGAGAAACGTGTCTCGGTGATAGGTTGGTATATACATGGGGGGTTTATTTATTATTCCATACTGTAATAAAACGAATGTAAAGTTTATTATGTTTCATTGGAAACACCTAGCCAATCGAAATTCCTAGAATCCTTCCTAATTCCTACAATGTCCCCAAAGCACAGAAAAGGTCACTGCAGACAGAATAGCAAAAAGATGCGAGCTGTTCTTTATTGGTAAATTGAAAGTGAACTAAATTACAACCAAGACAAAGTTCAAAATAGCGTGTAAGAGATGATTCCCTGTCGCGTTTATTCGAGATTGGTCGCATACTCTCAAATCATAACAGCAAAAACATGCTGCAGCATTTCGCTGCTGCATGTACGCTAAACAAAAGTTATCGCTGACTATAGCGATCTGAGATTTAACAGATTAAATAAATAATAAATACCTAATTGGTATTTATTGATACCATTTATTGGGTTTTGATCAGCAGCCCGGAGTCTTTTGTGCCCGGTTGATGGCAATAAGCTCACCCCCTATTAATTGGTAGCTACACAGCTGTCGAAAGGTGGGTATACTATAATAATAATAATAATCCATTTATTGCAGGCGACGCAGGCCCATATATACATACCTTAACCCATATATACATATCTTAACCTAAATATACATATTTTTATTATAATAACAGCAAATTATTGTACACGAAGTGATGACTGTGTCGGCGTCGTGTTGTGCTGCGTGGTGTCGCGTAACCTTCCAGGAACACGTCGGTATGCCACACCTTTCGGCCAAAACTCTTCTTTCATGAAAGTTTCTAGGTACTGAGTTGGAACCCGCACCACAAATGACTTGAAGTTTATGTTATGGCGCGACTCAAACTTCTCTACTCTCAAGGTCCACTTGGTCTTGGTTCTGATGTATGCCACGATGTCTTCAGTCATCGTGGAGTGATGCAGACGGGATACGTACAGGTGCGTCGACGGTGTAGCAGGACGCAGCAACATATTTGGTCCCGCCAAAGCAGTACCACATCACGGCAAGTGGGCTTCCTTCGCTTCGACTCCACCGTCACGAAGCCCTCCTTGTCTGGCTGCCCTTTCTTAGGGGCTGGGGACAAAATGCTGGAAGCTGGTGCATTGCGGCTCTTAGATTCATCCACAGTTGGTTTTGCACTTTTAGCAAAAACTTTCTTCGTTAGCTGCTCCTTTTGGCTATAGGTACACCTCTGCGTAACCCGTCGGGGATTACAGGGATGAGGTTATGCTACTTTTTAGGTTTTAAGGCTTAAGCAGAAGTTTCAATGAGGATATAATAATGTTAATGATATGTTAACAACTAACAAGGAACAGCAATTAAACTGAAGAATTACCACCCAAAAAAAAACTTACAAGGTATTAGAAATAGCGACTCATAAGGGAAGCTTTAAAAGTATCTAGTTACTACTGAAAAGTAAAATAAAACGAAATTAATAAATTTTTAATAATTTATTTCATTAAAAGTTAATAACATTGATCATGATTATACTACAAATAAAAATATAAACGGTTACAATACATAGTTCAGAAATGGAATTCTTCTGCTTGACTCGAATCAAAACCACATGAGCTTTGTTCTTTTTTTTATTTTTATTTCAGATGGGTTTGCTCTTGACTCTAGTCTAGGTCAGAGATGACAGAGACAAAGTCGACGATGGAGTGAGCTTACCCAGAAGAAGCCTGTTCACTCTCACTTTGAAGAGATTTGAGTTGTATGCGGACGGAAACACAGGCGCAGGTAGAGAATTCCACTCTTTTGGTGTGCGCATTATAAAAGATGTTTGGAAGCGCTTAGTGCGAATTGGTGGAATAGCAACTAGGTAGGGATGGTAACTTGCAGTGCGCCTAGAACTTGCAGTGTTCTGATGAAATAACGGCAATATGCTGCCATTTTGGCCAGTGTTTTTAAAGCTGTCTCGTTGCCCTGTTTGTCTGCGCAGTCAACAGCCAAACCTAACTTTAATCCAACAGTCCTTTCCTATACAATTATCTTTATTCTCCTTACAATAAGGTTGCTATTGGATTGCTGCTACTGACAAGTCTGTCAAAATCATAGTGATCTTTATTCTCGTTACAATAAGCTTGCTGTTAGGTTATCTGCCAGGGAACCAAGGTAACCGACATAGCCCAAAGACTACGCAAGCTGAAGTGGCAATAGGCTGGTCACATCTCTCGCAGAACCGACAATAGTTGGGGAAAACGAGTTCTAGAGTGGAGACTGCGTTTAGGCAAACGTAGTGTGGGACGCCCGCCGGCCAGGTAGTGTCGACTTGCGAAAGGCGGCTGGCAGAGACTGGATAAAGAGAGCCGAAGATCGGGCTCAGTGGCGTTCACTAGGAGAGGCCTACGTTCAGCAGTGGCTGATGATGATAATGATGATGAAGGTTGCTGTTGGGTTGCTGCCGCCAGCGGTAAGATAACTGTGTAAGCACGCAATTCAGCGAATGTTTTTGAAATCGTCGTATTGCATTGTCTGTGCATTGAACAGTCAAAATCTAGCTCGCAGATCAGATTACGCAGCGATTTCTGATCGTATCAGAATAAACGTTGACATTCGTTTGTGCCTACGATTTGGATCTTCAGAGTTTTCTAGATAATACAATAGAATACTCTTTGTTATGCGTTATGACACCATAAAAATTACAGAAGACGGACACAGATTTGTATTAATAATTTGAATTCAGAAATACCTGTTGTTACGCCAAAACAAAACAACAATATAGTAAGTACTTAGTTCTGAATTCAAATTATTATACACGATAAATCTAATAATTGATGGACATGGAAATTAGCATTCGTTTGTATTCGGAAATACGATGATTCCCGAGGGAAATTAAGAAAATAGTTGTACTGTCTAAGGGAGTTAGCTGTTACTGCAATCCTGATTCGAACCAAGACAAGAGAAGAGTTTAAGGTTTTTAGAGTTGAAAATACTTTTTTGGAATACAGATCTGTGTTTGAGTCATTTCTTATGACATATGTGGACGAGAGATGCGTCTAATCAGATGTTCAACACTTTGTGGGACACTATACGCCCATAGGAGTAAAAATAAAACTCCAACCGATTAATTTAATAGGTTGGCTCAACCAGCGGCACCTCATGATGGCGCCTGCGGCAATTAAATATTAAATATATAGCGTATCGATTCGATAAATAATAAACCCAGCGGTACCACGTCATTATTGCGGCTGGTACAACAATATAGTCTAGCAACTGATTCTTTACATTTTACGTAAATTCGATAAGACATCCAAACGTTACAAGCCATCATATAGTACCACCATTGTAGTAAGTGCATGGATGCGAACAGTCCGTTCACGGTTATTTTTACCTCTGAGTTGGCATCACTGTCAAAATCACAGTGATCTTTACTGCCGTTGCAATAAGGTTGCTGTTAGGTTGCTGCCATTGACAAGTCTATCAAATTCACAATGACCTTTATAATCGTTATAATAAAGTTGCTATTGGGTTGCAGTTCATGGCTTCGGTGTGACACATCTTACTTTGGACTCGCAGGTTTTGAAGCTAAAATTGTGTTTTAACTTGTTAGATAAAATATTTACCTGTTAAATTAAAATACTAAAGTACAACATTCACGGTCAATTTCGAATAACGTTAAACCATTGTAAGTCATTGCAATGTAACTCTTATCTCGGTAAGGTAGGGTATAAATAAGAACGATTGCTAAGAGTTTTATCAAAGTCATGGCAATCATTCTAATTTATACTTTGTTGTAGTGAGATAAGAGTTAATTTGCAATGACTAACTAGTGGCTTTACGTCGATCGCGAATATCCTACCTTCGTACAACAGACCGGGTATTCAGTTTATCCACCCTAAGATAGATACGTGGAAATACAATGTCCGAGAATCAACAAAAAAAAAAAAACGAACCAAATTCTCGGGCATATGTTTTGGACATGTGTTACCTTAGGCCTAGGCCTAGGGTGGATTCTCGGACATGAGTTTCCGCGTATCCACCTTAGGGTGGATTTTTTAGGGTGCATAAAGGGAATGACCCCAACAGACTACTAATTACTTCGCATAGGAAAGTTACGTTAATTATGGCGAAACAGTGCTGCTAAAATTATTAACAGTGCTAACAACGTCTTGACTAAGGATATTAATAGTATAGATTAAGGCGACAGCGTCAGGATAGCCCGCGAAATTGAAATGTTCTTACGTTTTTCGCAATTTGCAGGTCAGTATCAGGTTGTATATTCATCTAAATATGATTCGCGGCCGTAACAAATATTTATTTATAAAATTATAATCAAAAAAGAACATCAATAAGTACATCTCTTTAAGTTCGTATTACCCTATTGAATGACTATTCAATGAAATCATGACATTTGAGGCCAAGTCTAACTTAAGGAGTTGTATTGCTGATTCTAATTTTATTAATATAATTCTGTAAAGCCATATATTTGTTACGGTCGCGAATCATATGTTAAACAACACACAAAAAATGTAAGTAGAATTTCGCAGACTACCCTGACGCCTCCTTCTTAATCTCACGAATTCTCTTGCTTCATAACTTTTTCGTGGTAGAGCACCACGAAAAAGTATATACTAAAATAGATAATGCCATCAAACGACGTTCCCTAAGGATTATTTTAAGCGGTATTCCAAATACTTCTTAAACTTCTCGTAAAAAAAATTACATCTATGGTCTACTGGCAGTGTAACCAACATTATAACGTCCATTTTTGTTCCGATTCCGAGTCAACCAACCATAGAATAATCAAATGAAGAATGAGGCGTTCGAAGTACAATGATAACTAGTCTATATTTAAATGGAACTAAGGTTCATAATTTTTATTCTGTAATAACACCACCTGTAGCGACTTCTTCTTTGATTGGTACTATATCATTTGCTGCGTAGTCGGTTTCAGTGTATCTGAAAGATAATAAACAAAAAATAAATACCTACGACTTATATATAAGAAAAAAAAACACACACAAAACACACAAACACACAACACACACACAAACCCACACATTTATAAATACGCAATAGTAGGGGAGATCCTTGTACCTCGGGACAAGCTCATTGTGTCACAAATTTTGCATTGAGAAGTGGTAAGTAGCGACAACCAGTAGCTATTACATTACAACATTCAGAATGCATGCTATAAAGTCGACCATTTTGCCTCGTTCCTTAAAAGTGGTATGTCGTATCATTTTTTCGTCATTTTTTTTGGTAATCCACTTTAAGTCTTTGTTTTATACGAAATATTGAGAAAGTAAGTAATTTAATTATGATACAATTCGTTGTAATCTACATTCGTAATCACTTATTATAATATTTATTTACTAGATTTCCGTAATTCAGAAATTATAACCACATTTTGTTTTATACAATTGAAATTTGTGCCTTGGGACAGTGAATTTTTTGTACCTTAGGGTTGTCCCAAGGTACAAGGCATTGCTTTTTTCAACTATTTATTTTAATATTTTTTTCATGTAGTAGTACTTTTTCATGAAGTTAATATAATATCACCCGGCCAAAACCAAGTGAGGAAAATGTAAAAAATTCAATCAAAATGAAAAAACGTTTATCTATTCGGAGAGCTGCCAAAGAATTTCATGTCTCAAAATCTTTAATAGGCCGTAACGTGAAGTTGAACAAAGAATAAGAAAATGTTGGAGGTCGTCTAACACCCCCAGAATGCTGTCAAGAGAGTATTTAGTGGTGAAGAAGAAAATCAAAAACTTTGTAATGGCTGTTGTTTTTATTAAATACAAAATTAAGATTATCTTTGGTTTTCACTGCTTTAAATACCTTTAACAAAGCATTTAAGCTCATTCACCAAAATTTCCAGCATATGAAACATTTAGATATGACAACTGATAGAGACAATATTCATCTGGCGGCAGTTTAGGTTTATAAAAATGTGTACCAAGGTATAAATATTGGTGTTAATTACTTTAGGATATTTGTCCCAAGGTACAATCATAGCTTGTACCTTTGGACAAATATCCTAAAGCAATTAATTGTCATTTTCTCATTGATAAATGATAAATGATAAATGATTTTATTTCTGTAAATAGGTTTGTACAAACACTTTTACACGTCAATGATATTTTAAAACTAGATGAGGTCGGCGTTTCCTATCTGACTACTCTGAGAAGAAAGGCCGAAACAAACTCAGAGGTCACAGTCTCTTTTAAAGTCCAGACATAATCTTGGTCAGATCATGTGAAGACCATGTAGATTTGTCTGAAATGGTATTTTGAAGAAAAACCACACAGATTGAGTGGACCTGTCCAGTCAGTGCACGCATTTGTCAGTAATCGTGCAGCTCAACTCAGAACTTAAGGAGCTCAACGATTCAACGAACAATACCAAATCAAGGACATTTGGGTAGGCCACAAAAATTACTCAAACTGCCAGACTAAGATAAAACTACCTGAAAGGAAAAAAAAAAGCAACAGTGACCCACATAGTCTTCACATTCACAATATTAAAATGAATATCATGTATTTAATCTAGCCTGCATGCTACATAAAACATGCTGCATAAAACATAGTAGGTCGTGTGTTGCATCATAATATTGTGATGGTATTGGCTACTTAATAGAAATTACAACATTCAAGGCCATAGATCAATTCGAACTTAAATTATGGAGGTTTAAAGAAAAGTGTCCCAAGGTACAAGAATCTCCCCTATAAAAGAAAGTCGGTTTTCGTGTCTGTCTGTAACAGCATAAGTCTTGTACACTTCGCAATAGATTTTGATGTGGATTTGCAACATTATTTATAGAATTTATTCCGGAAGGTTTAGTATATAATAACGGATGGCGCAAAAGTAATATCATGATGTGAATGTGCCTTAATATTTAATGAACTTATGCTTTTTGCAATCTCGCGGTTACCACAACAAACCACGAACCTTGCAAGTCTTGAATGCTAACATTGAAGAAGAAATCGCCAATTTGGAGCCAGATGCTTTGCATGCAACAATTCAAAATGCCTTAAAACGAGCACAATAATTGTGCATCAACTCGGGAGGTGGGCATTTGAGCATTTCTTTTTCCAAATAAACTTTTCATGAAAACGGAATCCATTTTTTTTTTTTCGTTTCTAACAAAATGGCAGCCAATTAAAATTATGACATTACTTTTGCGCAACCCTGTACCTACTAATAATATTTAACTTAGGTTGATATAGCACAGAAACACTACGATATTTTCGATCTTGATATGAACGCACAGTCTAGTCACACGTGCGAAGTAGGGGGCTGCTAGGACCCAACGTTTTGTAAAAAAGAAAGAAATCAAAAGATTGACTTACTTCTCAAGCGGTGGGCAGAGGAAATGCCTGATGTTCCTAGGCATCACCATTTCCGCTTGAACCTTGCAGACTTCATTGATATACTCCACAAAGTCTGATTTGAGGTCATCATCCACTGGACCCCCGATGCCAGGAACGGCGTATACCATTGTTATCTGTGCTCAAATTAAAAATCATCTTCTAGAGTTTTAAATATTATTCTAGAATAGATTTTACTAGATAATATAAATAAACAGCTGGACGAATTTAAGTGCTTTCTAAGGGTCCTTTCCACCAGAGATGTGCTTGGCTACGTAGCTATGAATATGTATTATACAAGGGACAGGACAGAGGCAGGGACATATTTGTACAAAATGTTACCATTTCAAGGATTCAACACAATCATGATTCTAGATCCCCAGCGTAGAATATATTTGTAGGTTATCAAAAAAAAAAAAACTGCTGTTTCATAGAATGCCTGTAACAGCTTTTTTTTTTATAACGTAACATAACATCACGCCTGTAATCCCCGAGGAGTTAGGCAGAGGTGTGCACACCCACGTTTCGCCAGTTATGTTTAAGTCCCATGTAATAGGGGGTGAGCCTATTGCCATCAACCGGGCACAAATCCAGACTCCGGGCTGCTACCGAGAAATTCCAGATGGAAAAACCCAATAACACTTTGCCCGACCCGGGAATCGAACCCTGGACCTCATGCTCAGCAGTAGCGCTTGCGACCACTAGACCAACGAGACAGTTTTTTTTTAATAATATATTAATAATGATTTTTATTTCTGAACAAAGCATCCATAGAGTGTTAGTAACATAATATTAAAACAAACTTATTATCTAGGGTTAGTACCAATCACCCTCCGCACAAACTGCTTTACAATTGGAGAGCTGAAAATCTCCGCTACAGTTCTCAGGATGCGGTTGCGACTGTCTCTCACTCTCGTCAGTAGTGAAGCTGTTTTCCGCGCACAATCGCGTGAAATCTGTCAGTACGAGCTTGCGCAAACATTTCTGTCGCGCTACAGTAGCGAGGAAGTCTCAACAACATCCTGAAATCATTGTTATACTGGACGAGCAGGACATCCAGCGAAATTAACCGACCAAAAATTTCAATGCAGTGGGATTCATAATCATGTACTGAGTCCATGGTAACTTATTGTGTGAACCTGTATAAACCGTCAGGATATACGATCTTTTGAACTTCATAGAATCCGGAATGAGGTGATCCGGCAGAGAACCAAAGTTGTTGACATAGTTCACAGAATAAGCAAGCTGAAGTGGCAGTGGGCCGGCCATTTTAGCCGTAGAACCTATGACCGTTGAGGTAGACGTGGTCTTAAGTGGAGACCGCGAATCGGCAAACGTATGATAGGACACCGTCAGGTTAGGTGGAGCGACGATCTTCGCAGGGTGGCTGGTTGCAGCTGGATGAGAGTTGCCGAAAATCAAGCTAAATGTAGTGCAATTGGAGAGGCCTATGTCCAGCAGTGGACTGCTGTAGGCTGATGATGACGATTTTCATAGCGTAGGCTAAGACAAGCTCTTTTAGAAAAGAACAGAGAAAGAAAGAACAAAGCATTTTTTTTTACAAACACACCTTTTTAGGCTCATCGCACATGATACTCGCTCCACTACACCACTTAGCCCTGTAGGAACGAGTTACATTTTTTGATGGGTTTTCTCTTAACTCTAGTCTAGGTCTGAGGTGACAGAGACAAAGTCAACGATGGAGTGAGCTTACCCAGAAGAAGCCAGTTCACTCTCACTTTGAAGATATTTGGGTTGTATGCGTTCGGAAACACAGACGCAGGTAAGAAGTGAGGGGGGGGGGGGGTAGGGGGGCAGGCACTTAATATCTTGTCCTACGTGTCCTTTCGTCTGCACGTAATATGGAACTTCTGGACCGACTTCATTTAGGTTGCCAAAGACACGCTAAGAGACAACATTACCTCTGGCATAGGCTCTTCTTCCTCCTCTACTTCTTCAATTTCGGGCACAATTAGATCCATGTTATCGTCTAAGAACTTTTCCACGAGTTCTCGAATCATCACCACTTCTTCTGGCTTTGCCTGTTTCACAAAGGAGTATGTTTTGTTAGAATAACTTATAACAAACTATAAAAGGCTATCAAATTTTAATGTTATGAGTTTCGTCGTTTTTTATTTAATTCTCACTCCAAAATGTTGAGACTATCGAACTTTTATATAAGATTTGGCGCCAGATTTAATGCTTGCTGCCGCACTCAGAGTGATTTCTTAAAATTAGTGTCCGACCGAAACACGATTTTCAGCCGAAACCAAAACCGTAACCGAATCTTCGGCTTCTCTTCTAGTTTCGGCCAAAACCGAAACCGAACCTTCTTTATTTGTTAAACTGACATTATTCTCTGAGACCCATCGTTTTTTAAGGTTTGTAATACCAAAAATTGCAATATCAGATTTCTTTTACTCGAAGATAAAATCCCTTTAAATGCCTTTGGCAGACTTTGTGTAAAAAACTGACAATATTTCAATATGCGATTAGTAATTTAGTAGTTTTTCGGAATAATATCGATACAGTGACTGACGCATCATTTTAGTTTAGATTTAATGGCTTTTAGAAGTTTTCGAAGTTCGATACAACGATAAAGTTTTATCTCACCTCCAAAAAAGCCGTCAGCATCGTTAGAAAAGTAACTTTTAAATCGGCCTCAAACTGAACGAGTCGCCAAAACACGATATAGTGTCGAAGAAATCACTGCAACGTGTGATTTTGCTATCACTAGCGAACGCCGAGTCGCTAAAATGCATCTGCTGGCACCCCTACTCGCTGATAGTAAAATCAGCTTGTCTGCTAAGAATATAAATGACTCAAAAGGGTGAAAATGGGACCCATTACTAAGTCTATACCATCTAGCTATCTGTCATATATTCTATCAAAGCTCACAAACGCCAGTTTCGGTCGGGCCAAAGATTTGGCCACTTTTTGGCCGAACCCCAAAAACTGGCCGAAACCAAAACCGAACATTCGGTCGAACACTAATTTAAATAAATCTTTAATTGAACAACATTATTATGTTGTTCAATTAAAGATTTATTTAAAATAGTGTAATTAGTAGCGAGGGACATTGAGAATTTTTTTCTTGTATATTTACAGGAAAAAAAATCTTAATGTCCCTCGCTAAATTTCGTGTTTCGTCACCAAGTACAACTGATAGACAGCCGACGACTGATGAAACACGAAGTTTGCCGAGGGACTCCAAGAAAATAATTGTACTGTACATATCTTGACACACTGTCAATAAAAATGAAATGGTTCGTATTTTCATATTTATTTTTAAGTGATGGCGTTCTTTATATGTCACAACAGACAAGCCATGTGCCCGTTGGGACTTCCCATCGCCAGAAACGACTAACTTTCATCCCCCATTTAACCACTACATGGGATGAATTTTCAAAAATCCTGCCTTAGTAGTGCTCACTATCGTATCGTATACAAGGAACTTTTCTGCAAAATTTAGTGTTTCAAGACCCAGGGGCTTAAGCTGTGCGGTGTAAGCATTAAATGATAAATGATTTTATTTCTGTAAGTAGGTTTGTACAAACACTTACACGTCAATCATATTAAGTGGTCATTTGTCAGTAACCGTGCAGCTCAACTCAGAACTTAAGGAGCTCAACGATTCGACGAACAATACCAAAGAAAGGACAAACTATCTTTACCTTCTTCTTCTTCAGATCAGGATCAGGCAATATGGCGATCTGTTCATCAATGTAGTCCATTATCTCCTTCTCAATATACTGGACGATGAACTCTCCACTCGTTGTCGACATCTGACGGCCAGCCACCATACCTAAGAGCAAGTTCATTCAATTTAATAACAGTCTACATAAGAAAGAGACCACTCCGACATTAATAAAAGTAGGATAATAGTTAAAACGTCAATGCTAGCAATAAGCGCTGTGATAATGTAGATATAGAAATGATCATGATACAATATAAAAGATACGGTTACGGCGCCGTGCCGTAGTGCCACCGTGTCGTCAACGTGCCTACACACGGGGAATAAACCGTAGTTTTCACGGCAAGAAAAACGTATAAAGGCCCTAATAGATTTCCACGTTCTTTTTCTCATTTTCATTTTTGTTCCCATGCCAAGAGAATATAATGTGGAGGAATTAGGGACATGGTGTTAGTTTCTTTTTTGGTATTAATGTAAATGGAGGAAGGAATATAGAAACAAAAGATTAAGGAAGGTGATGTTAATGATGTATTGTAAAAAACACATTATATGTAGCACCGACCACAAAGAAACAGAGGAGGAGAAATATCTCGAATGTAAATAATACGGGTATGAGTTCCAAACGTCAAAACCCGAAGACGTACGAAGGTTTTCGATATCGGAAAACGAGTTATGGAACTCAAATGGAGTTGGGCAGGACACCTGGCAAGGCGCAGTGATGACAGATGGAGGTAAGGCAATGACCGTGTAGCGGTATCAACACCGCCACATGCGAGGTACACGTCACACTGATGTCACGCAAATCCTGCATCGCGCAAGCAGAGTTTACCGCGCGACTAGCATATAAACAACGTCCCGACATCAACCGTCGGGCAGTTGCCCACCAAACACAACACCCGTCTGGTCGGAGGATCCTCCCTTTTCTTTAGAGTATGAGTGAACTTTACACCCTGTTCCTCATACCTCTATAACCGAGTTGCGTCCAAGGGCTGGAAGACGAAGTGTCGCACGTCCGGCGGCGAGATAGGCAGACGATATTGTTGATCTCGCTGGTAGAACCTGGACGAGACTGTCACAGGAGCGTGGGGATTGGCAAAAGAAAAGAGAGGCCCAGCAGTGGCTGAAGAGGGACTGTGGATGATGATGATTATGAAATAGAATAGAATAGAATAGAATAGAATACTCTTTCACGAAATAATACGTTATAGGAAATGTAAGGTGAGGCAAAGAATGCTAACCAAGATCATAGTTAGCAGATTTGAATCTTTGCACAAGCACGTGTATTTCTTCGAAGGTGTTCTCAAGATCCATTAAACGTTCCTCGCGCGCACTTTCAACCTAGGGCAGAGAGGACAGGAATGAAGGATTATGGAAAGGAGTTATAAATATAACTGTCTACCTACAATCTATGTTGTATAATATTGTATCAATGCGTTGTCACAAAACCGTACACATTGGTTACTTAATTGTAGCTACACGTCATTGATTCAGCAATATGGAACACAATTTGTAGACAATTAAATGATTTTTGTCGATTTTTGCATGTTTTTAAAGCTGATTGTACCAGAGCTATTAATAATGCTACTCTAATATAAAAAGGTAGGAAAAAATGCGTGAATTCATTCAGAATATCCTAAAAACGGTAATTACAATTGAAGCTTATAAAAAAATTAACTAACTATAATTTTCCCACTGCTGGGACACAGGCCTCCTCTTTTCGAGAGAGAGTGGACTGTAATCTACCACGCGTGACCAGTGCGGGTTGGTAGATGTCACACGTCTTAAAATTTTTGGTTCTAGGACATGCCGAGTTCCTCACGATGTTTTCCTGCACCGTTTTGAGAGCAGTGGTGATGAAATTATTTACACTAAGTAAAGCGCTTGCCTTGGTTCGAACCCACAACCTTAAACTTGTAAGTCGGAGCCACCGCCGTTCCTCTACTAAGCTATCTTACTAAAAATAGAGTTTCTAATTTAGGGATGGAAATCCAAAACAACGCGACAAGAAACAGTTGGCAAGGCCTCCTCATTGAAATAGTGGGTTT
This sequence comes from Griposia aprilina, assembly GCA_916610205.1. Taxonomy (NCBI): domain Eukaryota; kingdom Metazoa; phylum Arthropoda; class Insecta; order Lepidoptera; family Noctuidae; genus Griposia; species Griposia aprilina. The sequence goes on along the minus strand of OU744310.1, from coordinate 9,487,915 downwards.
GATATGAATACCGAAAAGACTTTGTTAAGACAATTTAAACATGATATAATTTCGTAAAACAAAGTGAGTCAAACTCAAAGCATTTATTTCAAATAAAGCAGCTGCCACGCATTCTGCAGATCAGGGATACCATCCTTTTGCGAATGATGGCATTAAAGCCATCACTTGCAAAACAGCGCACACATCTCCGATGCACTACAGAAACGACAATGGCAGCCATAACATCATCCTGAAGATATTATTATACTAAATTCGCAGGGCATCCAGCGATCTTTTAATCTGACAGACCCACAGACGTCCAATGTTATGTAAGAGTTAAGAGGCATAGAAAAGAAAGAGACGCGCGATGACACAACGCAAGTAATTTATTGCAAAATGTGAAGCAACAAAAAATCTATTCATTGGACTAAAAAATTAAAACACTATTACGTTAGTATGTTACTTGTAGAATAATCTGACAAAAAATCTGAATGTTTGCATGTATATTAGTATGGTTATTAATCGTAAAAAAAAATTTTTAGAGGTATCTTCGTGATTTGTTTTATCATATCAAGTTAATTGTATTATGTTTTCAACACACTATCTAACTAGCATATATCCAGAAGAATATCATATATTTTTCTGATTTTGGTTACTGCAGTGGATCATATATTTTTAGGCATTATAAATTTGCGTTTAGGTCATGTAGTCCCCTTAAATAAATAAATCAACAAAATCGTAATCGAACATTACTTCATCTAAATAGGGCTGTATTTTCTCTGCTTCGGTTGGGACGTGGACTTCTTCTACTATCTTGGTCTCTTCGTCCAATAGTTCGTATTCTGACTCAGACACTTCCTCATGCAGCTCCTCCTTTGGTTCTCCTGAGGCCGTATTATGACGTGTTATAGCCATCATTATTCAAGAGAGAGATAACGCTATACAGGATATAATAACACCATCCCTTTTTGTCAGCGGTACAATGATGACTTCTGAGGGCTTAGACAAATGGCATTCGCTTCGGAGCGATTCTATTTCTACAATCGCTATTGCTTTCGGTAATGTTGCCATCATACGAAACGAAAACTAGCGATAACGTTTGTCAAAAAGTGCCAATTGGCTACACACGAAATAATCGTTCGACGCTGTCGATTCGTGTCATAGAATCGAATGATGTTATCATTGACCCATGATCACGTGACATTTCGATAGCTTATGTCAACCCTATACATTTTTTGGCTTTTCTACTAGCATCATCACTAATCGAATGTTACTTTGTCTAAGCCATCAGGCCAGTAATTCTATTCTGTAAAATCTGACCGTGAAAACTTAAGTGAAGTGAGTTAGATATCAGCTGTCAACCCCTAGCGTCTGGTGGGATGACAGTTCACTTCAAGCTCACTTCACTGAATTCATTTTTACAGAATAGATTGGTTGTTGTAAAGTTTGAATTAAGGCTTGGGCTATTATCACGACTGGTCTAGAATATCTACTTCTTTTACTACGAGACATGACTATACTAAAATGTCTATTCAAAGTAGAAGAGAGTGACAATACTGTATTATTTCACTGGTCTGCTAGAACTAAAACTACCGGCTTCTAAATAACTAAGTACTTTATATTCATTTAGCCAATATCTTACAAAAAATACGAAAAAAATCTAATAAGACTGATTTGTTACAGATTACAACCAAACTACAATACATTTTAACACTTTCAGCTGAGCATCTTAGTATTCAAATGTTTGGTGCGCGGCGCACTATTTTCTCACACCAAATAATTGACGATTAGTGACGTTCTGCTTTTCGTATAGGCAAAGATAATATGAAATGTGACACAACCGTTACTACACGTCGACGTTTTTCCATGTTGTGTCCATACATCCGAATGTATGCGTAATTAGAATGAATGTGTGCGAGTAGCCTTATAAAGTGTACAAAAAAACTAACGTGGTGTGGCGCTAGCAGTCCGAAAATTTTAAGTGATACGGCGCGATGACGTAGCTTAAAGGATTTGGTATAAGCCACAGCCGTTTATACACGTTCTTTAAAGAAAGACATGTTTTTTGCTGACGTGATTAAACGTTGCGTCATTGAGTATTTATCAAATTTTACGTATTATAACGTTGCTCCGCTCAAAGTGTTAATTAATATTATTATACCGAAGCGCAAACCTTTTTGTGGTACTATTTTACTTTAAGACAAAAAAATACTTATTAGTACAAAATTATTCTAGTTTTAACCAACTATGCCTAGTTTTATAATTTCTCGAGCCTTTTACATTCTTTACATATTATATAATTAATTGACGAACTACTTTTTACAAAATAATCAACTTATACAATACTTCTTATTAAAATAGAAGGTTCAACTGCTACGTACAATTCCATTCACAAATTGCAGATTTTATAATAATACAGGTTGACATCGACTCGCAAACTGTAATTATGAATTCAACACATGATTCTGAATATTTCGTCGGTTATCAAAAAAAAAATCTGCTGTTTCATAGAAAAGTGGTTAAAATGTATGGCACAACATTTTTTTTTTTTTTAAATATCCGGCGAAAATTTTCAACTCGCCCCCCGGTTCGGAATCATGTACTAAATCCATGATAACAGGCTGCGCGACTATGTGCCTGCCACCCTGTAGACCTCAGCATAAAGATGGATCCGATCCATGTAACGTTATCTATACGACATATCTACTTACTATCTATATATATATAAATGAATCCCTATTTCCCTTGGTCACGCCATCACGCGTGAACGGCTGGACCGATTTCACTATTTTTTTTTGTTGTGTTCGTCTTTGTCAGGAGAAGGATCTTATGAAATAAAAAAGTAAGGAAGTTGATCGGAACGTTACAAAATTTAAGAAAACTTAACGCCAATATTAATTTTACATAACTGTCAGTTGTTTGAAATAACTGTCAGCGATTGAAAGAATGCGCGCTGCAAATATCGTTTAACACAGATGGATCGGTTGATAAATGAGTCGATAGTTTTACTTTTAGTCAATATTTAAAACTAAAACTAAACGACATCTGACATTCATAGTTAAGACAGGACAACGTCTGTCGGGTCAGCTTGTAAATAAATAAAATTAAAGTATCTGTTTGTAATATCAAAATAATAGCTTTTTACTAAATGCATATGAAAAACAATTTTAAAAGTTATGTAGTCTGTCTGTTTGTTCCGGCTTATCGTCGAAATGGCTGGACAGATTTTAACGGTTCTTTCACTGGCAGATAGCTGTTATTAATAGGCTGCGTTTTGTCCTGGTAGCACGTTCCCGTGGGATAATTGCTGACATCCACGTGAGCGAAACCGCGTGAAGAAGCTACTCGTAAAATATAAAATAAATCTCAAGATTCTGTTATTATGGTGAGAGATTTTTGAGAATTCCCATGTTCCCGGAATTCCTGTTACGCATCAAGTTATATCACTGACTTTGCCAAATGGACAAGAGGCATGTTTGTAAAATACCTCCCATAAAAATAGAAATGAAATACTGTTCGTTGGTAACGCATCACTTCAGAGCAGCTGACCCGATTTGGTTTGTATTAAAATTACCAATTAGTCAAAATAAGGTTTATAGGAAATGAAAAATTTGAACATTTTCTGGGAAAAATGGGAAAATCTGAAAAAGGAGTTTTTTGTATGAACTATTTTTTGGACAGAACGGCGTTAGCTAGTATGTAACTAAATCTGCAATATGCGATGGCTTTTAAAAAATATATAAAACATTTAAAACCGTATATTTCATATTCCACAGGTTGCTCCTCTTCATCGTAAACGAATATGTCAATAACATCTTTCTTGTCAGGGTCCTTTATATCTTCTACCGGTTTTTCTAGTAAAATATTCACAAGTTTTATAAATCTAGTTTTATAGTGCTATTCTCTAAAGCGCGCTCTCAGGCGCTTCACAGGAGAAAATGTTTATTTTTGTTTCATTCCACGCTCACACGCCACCGACCGGATTATACAGGAATGAACATTCTTTTACCTATTTCATTAATTGAGGCGAGTGCAATATGGAGAGTGCCGACATTCAACACGGTTCAATCGGTTCACTCATGGATTATTTTTTTAATTTTGATTCATTTTGTAATCAGACGTTTCACTTCGCGTGAAAAATAAAATCGAGTGAAAAAATTAAAGACAAAAATAAAAAAATAGTGAAGCGTCTGATAGCTGCATGTTCATCACTTCGAAATTCGAACGGTGTCTCGTTGTGAATCCGCGATAATTTACAAATGAGTTCGCTTTGAATCGTATGTTAACACTTGAGTGAGATTCCAAGTGAACTTTACAGAATAGCGCAATGGTTCCGAATCGGAGCTAATTTCAGATTTAGAATGGAGACACACAGTGGGACAGATATAATATTATATAAAATTATAATGAACTAAATAAAACACTGCCGTAGAATAACAATATAATACATACAGAGAGAGAACGGAATCGGAAAACATTCCATTAATAAAAACAATATGGTTGAGGTAAGTACACTTCGCGAAGCAACTAGAGTTTAAACCAACTAGAAAATCTACTTGGTTCCTATTCTCATTTAAAAATCCCATAGAATAGCTTTAGTTTGTTCCCAAATTCGCGTTATAGAGGAAGCGCCAGGGTAGCCCGCGAAATTCAAATTTTCTTACGTTTTTTGCAATTTGCAGGTCAGTGTCAGGTTGTATGTTGATTAAAATATGATTCGCCACCGTAACAAATATGGCTTTATAGAATTATAATAATTAGAATCAGCAATACAACTCCTTAAGTTAGAATTGGCCTCAAATGTCATGATTTCATGAAACAGTCATTCAATACTTAGAGAGATGTATTGATCATTTTTATGCTTATAATTCTATAAATACATATTTGTTACGAGCGTGAATCATATTTAGATCTACATACAACTTGATAATGACTTGCAATTTGCATAAAACGTAAAAAAAAAAGAATCTCGCGGAATACCCTGACGCTTTCGCCTTAAGGCTTGGGCCACATTTTCTACCACGAACTGTTTAATGTCACCATCTAATATCTTTACTAGTATGTATCTTATATACTTATAAACTCACCAACTTTCTTGTCTTCTCCATCGACATTCGGCATCATCATAGAACTCATCTCCCTTAGTTTTTTCTGAAAAATTAATACAAAATTGCAGTTTTGTTGGGCACCAATTTAGTTCCCGGCTAGGGTTCCTATTTCGAAATATGAAAAGTTCTGACAAAAAGCCGGACATTTGCAAAGAACTCCGGTCATTTTATTTTTAAGCTATTGCATAGCTTCTATCGCGGGCCTTGAGCGCGGGGACCGGAGCCAGAAATTCCGTAACGAAAAAAAACCTCACGCTCCCCACTCCGACGGGCACGGAGGTGTGGCTTAAGGCCGTGCATTGTCTAACGTCGTTTCTTTTCGGCAGTCTTCGACACGGTGTTTGTGTGCGTGCAACTAGACGTATTGTACGACTCTACGAAGCTCGCACGAATCGAGACGAGCTGCTCCGAAATCAGACGAATACATAAGCAGCTGTTTATGAGAAAGTATATAGGTGTATAGGTATTTATCAAAAAGTGTAACTTGAATTCATATTTATTTCCATTTACTTTCGTACCATTTATCATTTACCAGTCGGACACCATACATTTATTTAGAGTATTAATTATTACTTTTATAATTCCTAATAAAAATCCCCTTATGTCAAAAATTCCGGACAAATGACATGTCCAGACAAATCCGGACGGATGGTAACCTTAATCGGCTATAAATATGGCTCATCAAGGTAAGAAAAGAAAGAACGAAAGAAAATAATTTTATTTGACCCACGTTACGGCACACAACATTCAAACAAAAAACAAAAAATTGTAAAAATCTTTAAAAAAAAGTATTGTGTGCCTCACGGCAGCGCCAAATAAGCCCAGTTCAGCATAAATGCCAGACAACTAGTGCCTGATGCTGGTTTTGAACTGGAACCTATGGACCCTAAAGAAAAGAATAGAATAGAATACTCTTTATTATGTACACCATAAAAATTACAGATATAAAATTAGAAATTTTACATAGGGTGACACAATGGGCGGTCTTATCGCTAAAAGCGATCTTTTACAGACAACCTTTAGATGGATTCAAGGTAGAAGGAGAGACAATAATGCAGGTAGTCAGTGGTGTACCATTTACATATACAACAAATACATACAAGTACATACATAAATCATATACTTATCTATATAATATAATATATACAATAATAAACATGAAACAAGAGTAAGGAAACTAAATGTAATGACAATGTTTAAGGAGAGAGGAAGTGTTTTTTAACCAGAATTAAAAGTGGATAAAGATTGAGCACGCCTTATCGACATGGGCAAGGCATTCCTTAACCGTACTGCTTGAACTGTAAAAGACTTGTCATAAAAACTGGTGGAATGCATCGGCATCTCTAGTCTTAAGTTTTCCGATGACCTCAGGTATCTATCATGTGTGTCATGAAGGAACTTGAAACGTTCTTTACGATAAGAGGGGGTTTTAGGATTGAACAGAATACTGTAGAGCTGAAACAAGATGTGAGAATTCCGGCGAATACGTATGGGAAGCCACTTGAGCTTTGTACGAAATTTAGAAATGTGATCATATTTGCGCAGGCCAAATAAAAATCTTATGCAAAAGTTTTGAAGTCGCTCAAGTTTATCGAGTTGCGCCTCAGTGAGATCGAGATAACTGACATCAGCGTAGTCAAGGATGGGAAGTAAAAGGGATAAAGGGGGGGAAAGTTCAGTTTTCTAGAGCTTTGTCACTCTTTCGAAAGCTCGATGTGTCATATTTTCCGGCTGGGTAACTGCGTAACACACTAACAGTAGGAACAGCTTTCATTTTGACAGTTCAACAACATTCATTGCGTTAATTATGTTATTGAGCAGACATATTCGAACATATGAAGCAATGGATTAGCAATAGGCTTCAAAATAGTACAGATTGTGATAAGTGTGTTACACAATTAGGGTGCAGGTCACAAAGGCACAAGGCCTCAGTTACAGCCACACACAATCACAACAAAGTTTAGGGTGTATTAGTTACTAAGTAGTATATTTTATTATACAGGTTCAAATTAAATTAGCTAGCGAAACGTGGCAGACATGATGGATGTCGTTATCTAAACACGATAATATAGAAATAAAAAATATTAGAATTTTTTTTTGGGGTAACGACTTCTGGTGGTTTTGTTACATGAAGAATGAATTGAAAAAATATGTTTTATCGTGTTTAGAGGTCGATACCAATAACGTCTGTGACGTTAACACAAAAAAACATACATACATACATACATAAACTCACGCCTTCTTCCCATGGGGGTAGGCAGAAACTACAGAACGCCACCTGCTACGATCCTTAGATACTCTTTTTGCCTCGTTTACGATCATACATCTGGTCATACACGCACGCCGGTTGTGAGTACTACGCACCTGACCTTTCTGAAGAACATCACCAATAAGGTCACTATATGTCTTCCTAGGGCGTCCCCTCCCGGCGTTTCCACTCACATCTGCCTTGTAAATACCTTTTGTTAATCGCCCTTCATTCTTCCTCTCAACATGACCAAACCATCTTAGCATACTCTTTTCAATTTTTGTCACTACATCTTCTTTCAATCTAACAAAAAAAAAACAGTTTTTTTAAACTGATATTTCAAGTGAATACTGCAGTCGATAACCCCACAAAAAAAATCATCTAATTAATTTATTTTTGTTTTATCATGTTTACATATCGATATCCATCACGTTAGCGGAGTTTCGCTAGCTAATTTAATTTGACCTTGTAGACTAAAGATTTTTTTAATATTGTAATAACAAGTCAACTAATCCACATACTTTCATTCTACTTTATTTTATAGATTCAAAGAACATTCAAGGAATAAAGTAGGTAATTTCAACTTTAACTTTAAGATGACTAAGTTGATTACAGAACGACAATTTGTCAGGAAGACAATTTTCTCTGCCAAGTGGTCTAAAACTACGAAAAAGCATGTTGGTACACTGAAAATAAGTACGTTCTATAATTTTAAAATGGTAGTCACAATCAAATTAAGAGTTACTGTAACACGAAATTAAACTAACATTAACTTCTTCACACGGCTCTGGTTTTCCTGAAAATGACAAATACAATAAACAAAAGAACCTCTATGAGTGACGATACTAAGTTGATACAGTCAGGGAAATTAATAAAATATAATAATAAAAATGAATCGCCGAAATGTATGTACGCGCATAACTTCCGAACGACTGCACTAAATTGGATAAAAAAAAAAAATGTGTTCGTTATTGTCAGGACAAGGTTTGTATATAAGTTTTTTTTTATAAAGTGAGTGAATGAGGCAGAAGAGGTAGGTAGGTAGTTAGGGTAGGTAGGTAGGTGGGTAGGGAGGTAGGTGGGTAGGGAGGTAGGTAGAGTACGGTAGGTAGGGTAGGTAGGTAGGGTAGGGTAGGTAGGTAGGTAGATAGATTAGGTAGGTAGGGTAGGTAGGTAGGTAGGGTAGGGTAGGTAGGGTAGGGTAGGTAGGTAGGCTAGGTGTTAGATACTTAGTGCTCCCTGTGCGAAGGCAGGCCGGGTAAAGCTAGTATATATAAATAAAAACGTTGTTACGTCAAAACAAAACAACAATAAAGTACTTAGTTCTGAATTCAAATTTTTATACACGATAAATCTAATAATTGATGGACATGCAAATTAGCATTCGTTTGTATTCGGTAATCCGATGATTCCCGAAGGACATTCAGAAAATGGTTGGAAAACTTTAAGCACACCTCTGCCTAACTCTTCGGGGAAATACAGGCATGATGTTATGTTATTCTATCATCTATTCTACCAAAATATAAACAAGAGAACCTGTTCGCTGCCTCGTATAATTATCTCTTTCAATTTGTGTCATCCTTTCAATGGAGGGCGATCTTTCAATCCTTCCAATGGTAGGACGGTTCAATCGTACGCTGATTCGAGCTGTTCGATCTACAGTGTCATTTATCAGGGATACTCTCTGCAGTTCGTCGCCATCCCAATAGTCATCTTCATCTGAATCTCCCTGTTTTTTGGTATAAAGGGCGATGAACTTCATCCAATGTTTATTGATTTTAGTAACTACTTTCTTGGTGGAATAAGGATGATTTTGCTAGCTATTAGAGATGGTGGAATAAGGGAAGGCACATAATGGTGCCGATTCTCTTGTCACAAAATTCTCTAAACTAGACTAAAAATCACTAAAATTTTGTTAAGTCCTGTCAAACGACGATTTCTTATTCTGAAATAGACTAAAGTGACAACTTACGTATATTTTAGTTTGACAGCACTAAGATGGCACAGAATTATTAGTTTAGTGAAAATGCCAATTTTTCTATTCTGAATTTGACGTTGTTCACCTAAAATTTTGGTTGTCTAACAAAATCTAGCTATTTTTTATCGCGATTAAAAAGGTGTGGAATAAAATTAGTTGTCTTGAACTAAAATTCACCACAACACCTCGACTTCAGTTACAAAAACAGTACTGTATCTTTTTTTTATTTTATTTTGCTTATATCTCGAAAATGGTGAGTCCTATCGCAAAAATAAGGAAAATTTCGACCCCCTTTATTAAACGCTTAAACCCCTAAAACTCTACACGTAGGTAATGTTTAACAAAAAGTAAAAAAATCCATATAAAACACGTCGAGGCTGCCAGCCAATGCGTGCCTCCGGCTCTAAAAAAAAATCACTGGCAAACAAGTACCTATCACGAGGAGTCGCGATTGTCAAATTAAATTTTAGTTACGTTAAAATTATTTTTAAATTTAGAGATATTTTTTGCAGAATAGCTGTAAGATTCTCATAGCCAAAAGTAAGGAATTTTAGTGATAGTTTAGTTAGTTTAGTTCGGTGTACAAGAGAATCGGCACCAATAGCTCTCATACGATGTTTGGTAGATTCTAAACTTCCAAGCCAACAGTAAGATTTACAAGGTAGATGACACTCGCATGATGGAAAATACTGATCCAGCCGCCCCTAAACCGGCATTACTCGCAACTCTCATCTCTAAATCATCATCATCATCACGCCTAGCCTTTTCCCAACTATGTTGGGGTCAGCTTCCAGTCTGACCGGATGCCGCTGAATATCACTATTTTACATGGAGCGACTGCCTATCTGACCTCCACAATCTCTCATCTCTAAATACCTCTTCGAAATTCGAACGGTGTCTCGTTGTGAATCTGCGATGATTTACTTGTAAAACAAAACAGTTCGCTTTCGAATTGTGTGCGCTCAATTGAGTGAGGGTCCAAGTGAACTTTACTACAGAATACTACGTCTTCATATGAGTATTTAGCAGTGATTAGACTTGTTTAGATGATACCTAAGTACTTATGGAATGCGAACATAAAGATGACATAATGATTTTAAGAGATTTAATACAGAATGAAAATAAAATTATAAGTTTCAGGACTTACGATAAGCTTGATAACATCCTACAGACAATAGAAACGTTAATACAAGAAGAAGAAAATATTAAAATACGAAAAACCGTTACATTGGAATAACTAAATATTCAGATAGGTCCGTTGAGATCTCTTGAGACAAATCTTAAACTATCAGAGGTACAGTATTTTAATCCTCACGAAGCGACACGTGCTTTACTTATGGTACCCAAGTGTACAAACACGCTGTGAAGGTGTGCGTGAAGACGAGTAGCGTCAGCACATAATACATACACTTCCGACTACGCACATGTCTCGGACGGTACCGAGAGCTCCTGCGCTTACACACACAATCACAGCGTGTTTGTACTTTAGAACCGACTTCAAAAAATGGAGGAGGTTCTCAATTCAACTGTATGCTTTTTTTTATGGGTGTTAACTTAGAACTTTTTTCTAGGTAAACCGATTTGGATAATTCTTTTTTTATTTGAAAGCTGGTGCCAAATAAATTTGATTGAGGTTTAACCAGCAGTTTTTGATTTATACTTATTACTGCGTATTTTTTCCACTTAGTTTATATTGCTTATGTGTTAATAATTTCCTGTCACTGTTATTTACATATCAAGTCGTGGTATACGAACTTGTCTGGGGTAGCTACCGCAACTAAAAAGTGAAAAATAAAAACTTGTGTGTGTCGGTGTCTTTGGTTTTGTATTTTCGATTTTGGCCACTGACTTCCGAAATAAAAGTTATTTTTCACGTATTTTTGTATTTTTCTTGGAAGTCGGTTGTTTTAACACAAGTAAAACGCGCGTCGCTTCGTGAGATAAAAATACTATACCGAAAATTGTAAGGAGCCTTTTGGAAGATTTTCAGATCAACTTAAGGTAGTTTTTGTACAATAACGTAAGTATAACAATTTCAGATCTTGAAATTCTTTATAATGATTCGTCTAGCTCCTCTCAACTTATGCTTAGATAAAAGTTTCACTTACTTGATCTGATTCGCTTGACTCTTCTTCGTTTTCATGCTCTGACTCTGGTTTAGACCCTAAAACATAATGAGATTTATTCGGATTTGTCAAATTATTTTTGCTTTTGATAACCCAATTCTTGAGGATGGTTACAGGCTATAAAGCATCACTCTACGATCCTTAAGAGCCGAGCACAATAAAAATAAAATTTAGAACGCTTAGCGAATACGAAGCAGGGATTGCAAAGGTTCCTAAAATACGGGGTCAAGAACCAGTATTTAGTGGTTCCGTTACTAGAACCCGAACCGGAACAGGAACCTAAATTGGAACCTGTAAGAACCTTTATTTTACCGGTTCTTCTTCAAAGCGAGTCCGAAAGAGTTCATACCTTGCCACTCAGCGCAAGACGAAGCTTTGTGATAGCGGCGAAGTACGGCCGGCCGCCCCGGCGTGGTGGGTGAAGAGGTGGGAGTTTTTGTGAGAGGGGAGGGAGGCATTTTTGCTTTGGTAGACCATGTGGTAGTTCTTTCTTAGATAACTTTTAAATTGGATGGTACGGAACCGGTATATTGGAACCTTTATTTGGAACCAGAACCAAACCGGAACCTGAACCGGAACCGTACTGAAAAGAAGGACCTTTTTAAGAACCGGAACCCAAATTGTTACCGGATTTCAATCCCTGATACGAAGTATAGCGCGGGCGGGCTATGCGATGCGACGCGGTCAGGGGAGCAAGAAATTTCGCGCGGGGGAAGCCGCGGACAGCAGCTAGTTTTGTAATATTAGTATATAGTAAAGATGCAGGGACTCGTGGATAAGTAATATCATCACCCGGCGGGGTAATTACGTAACACACTAACAGTAGGAATGACTTTCATTTTGACAGTTCAACAACATTCATTGCGTTATTTACGTTGTTGAGCAGACAAATTCTTCGACCCTATGAAGCAATGGAATAGCAACATCCTTCAAAAAGACTCAGATTACGATTGATAGTGCGTTACGCAATCAAGGTGCAGGTTGATCAAGATGAAGCTACATTTGCCGAGTTAGGTTTGTGAAAGAAAGCTCAGAAGACCAAAAGTCCTACCAAGGGGTATCGTGCTACCCAGATACTGGATTAAGGAGGTCATACAAGCAGTCGCTCCACGTGTAAAATACTGGTATCCTCCTGCATCTGATTAGACTGGAATCCGACACTTTTTTTTTTTCGGGGGTAAACTTTCTAAAGGCACCCGACTTCTGCGGAGGAAGGTCGGGGAGTGTGGGATTTTTACCTCACTAAAACCACCCCGGTGATCACCATCAGCACATAGGGGGGGTCCCGGTTTCTCTTAAAGATCAATTCCGGAACCCCCCCTGTGCGACGCCTGTAAGTCTCATCCCTGGGGAGACTGTAACCGGGCCTCCCCTGAGCCTCGCTATGTACTGCAGCACGTGAGCACTGTGCCACCGTCTTCCCTGGTCACTAGGTGGGTGGACAGAGTCCCCACTCTGGGCGCCTGCGACCCCAAAGGACCACCTACCTTGTTCGGTAAGTGGATTTCGGCGTATTAAGCGGTTGCCTTGGAATCCGACCATAACAAGGACTAGGCAGATGTCATAGTAAGGAGTATAGATTAAGAAATGAGGTACCTTCCCTATACCCATCGTGGTACTCGACGTTCTTGGAGGCATCCATGACAGCCAAGTACTGGTACATCGTCAGAAACTCCTCCACTGGTATAGCTGCTGATCCTCCATCGGGCTCCTTGGTTAAAGACTCGCAGAGCAGAATCATTGTGTGGGTCAGACACTGTGGAAGATAATACCAGATTAATAAGAATGTTTTTGGGGTTCCGCACCCGTTGCCACCGAACCCTATTACTAAGGCTCCGCTGTCCGTCCGTCTGTCATAGGGCTGTATCTTTTGAACGGTAATAGGTAGACACTTGAAATTTTCACAGAGTATGTACTACTATGGCCGCTATAACAACAAAATAATAAAAAGAAAGTTAAAAATTAAAAGGGGCCCTGTACACCATAGGTTCCCAAATAGGGCGGTACCGCCCCCTAGTGGGCGCTGGAGCTTTTCGTGGGGGCGGGCGGTAGGTAGAGAGAGAAAGAGACACAATTAATTCTTAATTTGTGATTATTAATAGATAAAAACAGACATAAAATTGGTATAATATTAACTATTATGTAAAGGAGGGCGTTGGAATTGTTTTTTCTCGTAAAGGGGGCAGTAGTCCATAAAAGTTTGGGAACCCATGCAGTATACACGAAACATGTTTTGTTTTCTGTGTTTCTATTTACATATTTTTTTTACTTGCCCGTTCTTCTCCATAGGTACCTACTACGCTTTGGAATGGGTAACTAGCTTCATCTTTCTGACTGACCGACCCCTTGACAATTCAAAAGTGCCTGTAATTGGTTTATTTGAAATAAATGCTTTGAGTTTGAGTTTTAATATTAAATATTGTACGGTGGTACAGGAACCTTCGTGTGCAACTCTGACTCACACTCGGCCGCTTTTTAACTCATTCTTAAAGGCCTTGTCCGTGTCCTCTCATTACATTTTAGTCAGTTCTCCCTTTAGACCCTGGTAAATGGATCAATGGTAAGAAACAAATCAATCGCCCTATATTTTCTGTAAGTTTAAAAAAGCTATGGAATTCTGCATACTTATCATGTTTTCAATTAATTGATTAAATAAGCTGTTTTTTCTACCTTCTTAATACTATCATCATACTGCCCTTATGCCAATGAGGGCTATCGTTTTTGTGCTCACCAGTTGGCGCCACTGGCGAGTAAAGTCCTGTCAGTACTTTTATTTGATGTTTTGGATATGTTTATCTACGGTGCACGTACATGGTTTTTAAAAAATATGTTCATTACATTATGTTCGCCAGTTGGCTCGCGTATTTGCACATTGGACACTGAGATATTGCATTATTCTATGCATTTTATGTATATTAAATTTAGTGTTCAATTAGACGTGGTTTGAGTCGGACAACTTGCATTTTTATTTAGATTCATCCCGTTGAGCATTCACTGACATTTTCTGCATTTAAGTTTAAGTTTGAATTTCTGCATTACATTGACATTTTACATTTGCATTGACATTACTTATGTTAGGGATGCACCCTACAGTTTATGTACCCATAAATTCATATTATGTTTATTTTATTAAATTTTAAGACTTCAAATGAATATCTAGATTATAATGTTCCTAAAATTGGCAAGCATGAAGCAGACAAATATTATTCTTCCTTCAAGTGCTACCAAATTAGATCCTAACTTTTTATTTAAAATCTAAAGCCATAATTAATCAGGAATGGTACAACCATTACAACAATTATCAATCATTAGTTAATAACCGTGATAAAAAATCCCGCAAACAATGAACGTTCAGTACATTTGACATCTAGACATGTCAATTATTAGATTTATCGTGTACAACAATTTGAATTCAGAACTAAGTACTTTATTGTTTTTTACGTCAAATCAAAACAACAATAAAATACTTAGTTCTGAATTCAAATAATTATACACGATAAATCTAATAATCGTTTGTATTCGGAAATGCAATGATTCCCGAGGGACATTAAGAAAATAGTTGTACCTACTGTAATACAATATTGCTCGAAACCAACCAACCTTAGTCAGCATCCCTCCAGCGACTGCCAAGAAGTGGAAGAAAGGCACTGCTTCCGCTCGAAGGTACACCTCACAGAGACACAGGATTCTCCTTAGTTCAACTCGGTCCAGGCAAAATCCCTGCCAGGCTTGCTTCAAGACAAATAATGGGATTTCTTGCATGCCATGTAGCTGTGAGCAAAAAAAATGTTATGGATTAACAACATAGTTACACAATATTATTATAACTTTTGTTTTCTGGTACACAGCCAATAAAACTTTGTCTGACATGGAAATCGAACTCAGGACCTCAAGTTCAGCAATCACGCTTGCGACCACGGGTTTTACGAGCTGCGTTGAAATTGGGCTCTCAGAAAATTATTGTCTATGGAACGCAAAAAGATAATATTTGCCCAAAATTATACTACGTTTTCTTTTTATATCGATTTTTAACCGACGTCTAAAAAAGGAGAAGGTTCTCAATTCAATTGTATTTTTTGTGTTGTTTTTGTATGTTTAGCTCAAAACTTTTTTGTAGGTGTACCGATCTGGATGTTTTTTCTTTGAATGTTGGTACTTCTCATGTGGTCACATATATATCTGTACACCGGAGGCAAACAATCATAAGTCACATTAAGCTAATTATTCAGGGCACATGTTTTAAGTCTCAATTTGAACACTAGCCACGTATGTCACTTGACTTGTGTGAAATTCTAAGTAAAATTTTATTTGTTGTTTAAGAGTAGGTTAGTAGGTAGTTTTATATTACAAAACCATATTAATAAAAATGTAATTAATTAATTAAATAATGGACTTGGGATATGCTACCTCTAAACATAAAAGATAAATTTTCATTATTTAGGTACAGGTAATAACAGAATATCCTAAGTCCTGAGTCTTAAAGCACAATCAAAATCATGTTTCATTAATCACAAGTTTTATTTGTTATTTATAATCACTATCGTCGTCGGGAAAGTCCGATGCAGTGGAAGATTGTGGCAATTTTTTATAATAGTCATGACAATATGACGGCAAATATAACAGTAAATCCTGGATATCTTTATAGTTTTTGGCTGAAATTGGAATTATGTTTTGGTTCATATTTTGTAAACTTCCTAGAAAAGTCAAGTCCTTCCTCTTCTGACGCCTTAAGTCTACTATTTTATTGTCATGTACAGCTGCTATCTCAAAAACACTTATAGGTGTCTTATTGGAACAGCAGTCCGGAGAGAAACTCATATTTTTTACAGAATCACTTCACTGTTACCAGATGAGGCAGCACCTACAGACAGCCCCTGGTGAGTCCCCCCTTACTGCTGTAGATGGAGTACTCAGCCTCAGCTTGACGGGTGGAGGCCTGAGTCCTAGCAGTAGGAATGTAGCGGTATCAACATCGCCACATGCGAGCTGCACGTCATACTGACGTCACGCAAATCCTGCATCGCGCAAGCAGAGTTTACCGCGCGACTAGCATATATACAACGTCCCGACATCAACCGTCGGGCAGTTGCCCACCAGACACAACACTCGTCTGGTCGGAGAATCCTCCCTTTTCCATAGAGTATGAGTGAGCTTTACACCCTGTTCCTCATACCTCTATAGGAACATCAGAGACTGACTATTACTTGATGAGCCAGCACCTTCAGACAGCCCCGGATGAGCCCCTCAGTTCTGTAGATGGGGTACTCTAGCCTCAGCTTGACGGGTGGAGGCCTGAGTCCTAGCAGTAGGAACATCAGAGGCTAACTATTACCTGATGAGCCAGCACCTTCAGACAGCCCCGGGTGAGCCCCCCCTCAGTGCTGTAGATGGGGTACTCCAGCCTCAGCTTGACGGGTGGAGGCCGGTGCTCCGCCAAAGCCTTGAAGTATTCGAAAGACCAGCGGAGAAGGTCGTATGGTTGGGTTTTTATTGCGGCTGTTGAAAGACAAAGATGACGACAGTAAGGCATACATAATAAGTATTTATTTGATCATTTCTTTATAAAATACGTCATAGTATCACGTATCTTTATGGTTTCAATATTAAATGCTTACTAAAGGTGAACTAGGAGCATCCTGTATTGCAGCATATAGCCACAAAATCCAACAAAATTAAAGCTATAGCCTGTTACTGTTACTATTAGCCAGCATCATCCCACTGCTGGGCAAAGGCCTCTCCCCATGACTTCCAGCTCTTTCGATCCAGGGCTAAAGTGGACCACTGGTCGTTTATTTTCTCTAACTCGTCCCGCCATCTTCTACAGGGTCTGCTGCGACGCCTTTCAGCTGTGTCAGGGCTCGACGTAGGGGTTATTTTGGCCCACAGCTCATTGGGCATATAGCAGATGTGGCCAGCTTAGTCCCACTTCAGCTTAGCGATTTTTGAGCAACGTCAGTAATCTGTGTTTTGGAGCGCAGTGTGGTCACGTGTGGTGTTGCGAATATGGTCGGTCAATTTGACGCCTAGAATACTGCGCTCCATTGCACGTATAGCCACATAACAAAAATAAAATCTGTGTCTAAATCGTACACATTATTGACCGGCGAAGGATATCGGGACAAAACTTGGACTTGACGATGCCCACCCTAAAGGATGTCACCTAAATCTGCCCAAACGAAGTACCGAGGTACACTTAGTGGCATAAAATACACTAGATTACACTGAATAATATTGCATTTATATAATTTTGTTATTGTTACCCGGGGACGAGAATAAAATAACTTTTAACATAATAAAAAGCACGCCATTTTGGCATTCTATCATTGGCACAAGCGCAACTACCTTACATAATAAAAAAAAAACTGTCAAGTTGACAGCTGTCTGCGGTCGGGTTCAGGCACTTTTGTTTTACGAACGAACTGAATGACATGTTAATGACATTTAAGAAATAATGTCAACCCGACTGTCAACCAAATGTAACGCAATTGTACATGCAGAAAATAATTGATTATGTAGTTTTAAACTATTTAAGGATAAAAATACTAATATTTACGAATTCCTCTATTTTTTGTTATACGATTTGGTGCACTAGTACCTCGAGGTACATGTTTGGGCAAAGATGTATGGGCTTTTATTGACCTCCTTTCCCAAAGAAGTAGGAAGGGTTGTATACCACAACCACGTTAGGCAAGTTATGTTTAAGGCCCTTGTAAAATTGTAACAGATGGCGACACTATTGCGATTTTTTAAACCTTCATTGTATTACTGCTGGGCAAAATTCTCCCCATAGCTTTTCATTGCTCCTTGTGCGCTACCTTTTTAAAATAAAACTGCTTGTTTTGTGATAGCACAAAGAACTGATTGTATTATTTTTGAAGAAATAACAATGAGATAACAGTTATTGTAGGTGGCAGCACTAATCCTTAGTTTATAAATTTAGTTATAACACCCCCACTATTTCAATATGCAGGACATACACATATAAAAATATACAATAAAAGCATAACAGCTATAAAATATTAAATATTTTGAACACCTAACTTTTCCATGAAATAATAATGTTTAACACTAGGCAAACTT
Organism: Griposia aprilina; assembly: GCA_916610205.1. Classification (NCBI taxonomy): domain Eukaryota; kingdom Metazoa; phylum Arthropoda; class Insecta; order Lepidoptera; family Noctuidae; genus Griposia; species Griposia aprilina. The sequence continues at coordinate 9,469,396 of OU744310.1, read as the reverse complement.
TTAGTTAGTATGTCTATTTGTATAGGTGGCAGCACAAGTCATTCATTTAGAAATATAAATATAAGTATGTAAGTATATTCTCTTAACGTATGTTTATATTTAATATAGATTTTATGTATTTTGTTTTCCCTTCTACTCTTACACACGTTGTCTTCATCTCTTTATTATACTCTCCTATCGCAGTTATGCTGGAAGAGATTTCTTTTGAAATAAGCATCACCTTTGTACGTATTTTTCTGTTCCTTGCTTCTTGTCTGTTAAATAAATAAAATAAATAACACTTTTGCTATTAACGTGGCAAAAATCCAAACTCGGATTCCAGGCTTCGGACGAGGTATATATTTAGTCTCAAAACGCCAAACCGCAGTAAGCAAGCGTAGCGCTCATTCCTTTCCTATATGACAAAATCCTCCATCTCATCATCCTCAGGCTGTTGTTCTAAATCAGTCCAGAAATAAAATCTTCCTGCCTGGTTGGTCTAGTGGTCGCAAGCGCTACTGCTGAGCATGAGGTCCTGGGTTCGATTCCCGGGTCGGGCAAAGGGTTATCGGGTTTTTCCATCTGGAATTTCTCGGTAGCAGCCCGTAGTCTGGATTTGCGCCCGGTTGGTGGCAATAGGCTCGCCCCCTATTACATGGGACTTAAACATAACTCGCGAAATGTGGGTGTGCTATAGGTACACCTCTGCCAAACCCTTCGGGGACTACAGGCGTGATGTTATGTGTGTGTGTGTAAATAAAATCTTACCTTTACAATATCTCTTAAGTATGTACGGGTACTTCGGTGGTATGACGATCTGCTGGGAGCAGTACATCTGCTCTATTAGCTCCGGCATCTTGAGAAGTTTGTTTCAACTTGCTGTTACTGGAAAAATAATATTTTACTAGCCTTTTCCCGCGTATGTATTTCGGAAATTATCCCACGGGAACGGACTACCGTGATAACAAGAATATTATGTCCTAAACCAGGTCATGGCCTATTTGTGTGCCATTTTATCAAAATCCGTGTAGCCGTTTAGGCGTGATTATGTAATAGACAGGCAGGCGGACAGACCGATAGACAGACACAACCGTGTCTGTCTATCATACTAATATTATAAATATGCGAAAGTAACCACTTTCGCATTTTTATAATATTAGTATGGATTTGCAAGAAGGCAGATGAGAGTGGAAACGCCGAGAGGGGTTACCCTAGGAGGACATATTATAGTGACCTTATTGGTGATGTTCTTCAGAAAGGTCAGGTGCGTAGTACTCGCAACCGGCGTGCGTGTATGACCCATGTATAAACATAAACGAGGCAAAAGGAGTATGTAAGGATCGTAGCAAGTGGCGTTCTGTAGTTTCTGCTATCCTAGATAAGAATGATTGGAAACATGCTGGTCCTGCTCCATAGGACAATCTAGAGTCTAGACAAAATCAAACTGGTTTTAAATTTAATTGTATAATTTATAATTTTTATGACATTGATTTTTACATTATGTAACCACTTTAACTCACACACTAAATTGTTACTTGTGAAATTTTGGAAAAATCATTTACTTTTCAATATTTCTAAATATGTGAGCACCATGTACTCGTATCTATGTCATAATTAATTTACCTGTCATTGCGTTATATTTAATTCTTTTTACCTATTGTGGTTTAGTAATTTTATTCTAGGAGCATCGTCTTCACATAAATATAATTAAATAATTAATGTATACATCATATTGTAAAACATTTTTAAAAGAGTAACGGTGGAGTTTCTTGCCCATTCTTCTCCATACGAAACTACCTTTTGGAATGGGCAACTAGAACCAATTCTATTTTTTTGTAAATTTTGACGTTCAAAAGCGCCATAGAAGTAAGTGCCTATATTTGAAATAAATGATTTGACTTTGACTTTGACTGCCTACCACCATGGGAAGAAGGCGTGAGTTTATGTATGCATGTATGTTTCATGCGGAACTAACAACGTGATACATGAAGAACTGTAATTTTCATCACCTGCCTGCTACCGATGTAAATGGGTGCTGTTGAATATTAGTTTTTTACATGAAGGGACTGCCTATCTGACTTCCACAACCCAGTTACTGGATCACATAATACCCCTAAGAACTATAATTATTTTATTAGAACTGTAAAATACTTTATTTCAGACCTTTAAGTATCTTTATTTTTCAACTCAATGTTTGCAAGACGACGTGAGCGTAGTTCAAACCTAGTAGCATAGATGGCGCTACTAGTATGTAGAGTCTGAAATATATCCGTAAACTCAGCTCCTCTAAGTTATCCTGCAGGTTGCCATAATCTTGTCACTTAGCATAGCAGGCAGGTAGAAATCGTAATTATATAAAACATGAGGACGCCTTTGCTTATTAATATTAATAATGCCCTAGTCACCTGTTCAATTTTTTTGACAATAAAGTGAATCTGGAGGAAAATATCGTGAGGAAAATGTTGTGAGGAAAGTTTAAAGTATGAATGTGGATGGCTATAAGAGTAGGGGGAGACCTAAGAAACGATGGATGGACTGTGTGAATGACGATATGGCTAAAAAGGGGGTGACTACCGAGATAACTGCTAACACAGCTCCTTGGACCTTGCTCCAAGGAATGATGCTCCATGGACTTGTTTGGTTGCTCTGAATTGATAAGTAAAATGTGCTATATTGTACCTAGAACAGTAAAGAGACGTGAGGGACGCTCTTATGCACTGTTTGCTACAACTCCCTGTCGTACATACGCTAAAGAGAGCGCCGCTCCAGAGATTGGTTCAAGCTTACAATAGGTAATAATTTTAACGATATCGATGTTTTTGCCCTATCTAAACATAAATCTAGAAAACAAATTATTAAGCGCCTTGCTCAAAATTTGTATGTATTATTTAAGTACGTGTTAACTTTTAACTATTTGGTTTTAAGGTTACGGAACAAATGTATTGTTGTTATTATATTGATCTTATTTAATTTTATCAAAACTGTATCTTTTATAAGCTACTAACATGTGGAAACGTAGTGGATTTTACATTTACTTATAGCATACTGTGTATCTAGATATAAGTAATATACAACGTACGATTGTTTTCCCGAAAGTACAAAGATTAAAAAAAAAAAAGAGATAGAGAGATAAGAAAACATGCTGCACCAACCCCAAATAAATATTAGTTTTCAATTTTTTTTACTTTTTTTGCAATTTGCAGTTCAGTATCAGATTGTATGTTGATTTAAATATAATTCGCGGCCGTATCAAATATTTATTTATAGAATTATAATCATGAAAATCATCAATAGGTCATCTCTCTAAGTTCATATTACCCTATTGAATGGCTATTTCATGAAATCATGACATTTGAGGACAATTCTAACTTAAGGAGTTGTATTGCTGATTCTAATGATCATAATTCTGTAAAGTCACATTTTTTTTGGTTCTAAGACATGCCGGTTTCCTCACGATGTTTTCCTTCACCGTTTTGAGAGCAGTGGTGATGAAATTATTTACACAAAGTAAAGCGCCTGCCTGGGTTCGAACCCACGACCTACAACTCGTAAGTCGGGGCCGATACCACTGGGCCACCACTGCTCGCGATATACAGGGTGGAATTTTGTAATGCCACCTGGAGGGAAAGTAGTCTTAATACTGCAGATAGAAAGTTTTACTCAAAGGAAACATTCCTTTATTTTTGAATAGAAAGCAAACTGCATTCAAAGATTTTCGAAAATTCTCTTCTCCCACACCCGGGAATCGAACCGGCTAAAATCTGAAAAAATTATACCCTGTACTTTTATTGCATCGATCGTTAGGGTCAATTATAAGGATGAAATCTCTCTAACAAACATGATAAATTAAATGAAAACCAGGAAATCTTAAATTAATTTAATTATTTACAAAAAATGGTAAACTAACTAATTAGTTGCTCGAAATGGGCTCCATTCTCTTGGATAGACACATTTATTCTTTTAACGAATTCATTTCTAGTAACCGTTAATAAAGTGTTGTGGTGAATATTATAAATCGTATTCTGAACTTCAACTCTCAACTCGTTGTCATTCGCATAAGATTTCATGTAAATTTGATTTTTTACATATCCCCACAAAAAAAGATCTAATGGGGTGAGATCTGGCGATCTCGCAGGCCATCTGATTGTGCCGTTTGTACCAATCCAGGTATTAAAATGGTTATTGATGTAGGCAGTAGTGATTCTGCTGTTATGTGCTGGAGCACCATCTTGCTGTAGAATTATTTGGTTTCGCTCTTCCTCGGGGAAACCATTTAACTCGTTTCTTAAGAGATCCAGTATTTCAATATACTTGACAGTGTTTAAATGACCTTCGTACACGTGGACTAACACTACATTATTTCTCATAATTCCGCACCAAACGTTGAAAGAAAATGTTACTTGATTGTTAGTTTCATGAACACGAACAGGATTCACTCGAGACCAATAATGGTTATTGCGGCGATTGTACATGCCATTATTGCTGAAGTTGGTTTCGTCAGACCATACAATGTTACTCAAAAAATTAGGGTTTCGGTCAATTTCTCCAAGCATGTTTTCACAAAATTGTAATCGTCTGTCACGATCCCCAATATGCAATTTTTGCACCAACCGACCTTCACGATAGCATTTATACTTATACTTTTTCAGCACTTTAAGTACGCGAGTGTGGGTTGTTCCTAATTCATTGGCAGCATCTCTACTCGAAGCCTTTGGAAATGATTCAAAGTATGTTAAAACATCTAGTTCAAAATCGAAATAGTTTTGCTGAATAGTTTGCCGTCTCTTCTTGAAACCACCCGTATTCTTTAAATTTTCTACCATTCTTTTCAATACGAACCGAGTTGGTGCCTGTCGGTCTTGATATCTCTCTCCATACCACCGCAGAGCTAGATTCACGTTTTTGTTATTTAAAAAATAAGCTTCCATTAAATCAAACTGTTCTTGATAAGCCATTTTCACCGTGAGACAAAATGTGAAATGAGTTGTAAAAACAATCAAATGTGAATAACAACTATGACAATCTAATTTTCAAATTTTAATCTAACATTCCATATTTAAATTACCTCATACACGCAGCTACGAGTATGTCGCAAAGGAGTCTGCATTACAAAAGATGGATGTTAGTTAAAGAGTTTAACTTGACTCATTGAATTTGTAACTTCAGATTTCCTGGTTTTCCTTTCATTTAATTTATCATGTTTGTTAGAGAGATTTCATCCTTATAATTGACCCTAACGATCGATGCAATAAAAGTACAGGGTATAATTTTTTCAGATTTTAGCCGGTTCGATTCCCGGGTGTGGGAGAAGAGAATTTTCGAAAATCTTTGAATGCAGTTTGCTTTCTATTCAAAAATAAAGGAATGTTTCCTTTGAGTAAAACTTTCTATCTGCAGTATTAAGAGTACTTTCCCTCCAGGTGGCATTACAAAATTCCACCCTGTATATATATAAGATAGATTAAAGTCACTTTTCGTGTCTGCCTGTGGAATCGCATTGTTCTTCTAAGGTACTGTTATAGGTCACCACGCGTTAGGCTTTTTAAAAAAAGAATTAATTACTTCAGGATGTATATTTCGGGATATTATAATTCGGGATATAATCACTTTCAAATAACACGTGAGACCCATGGGCAGACCCGTCCGCTACGGAGGTTGAGTATGAACTGCCGGGGGAAAAAGATGACGTCTCCAGCCGTCAGGTAGACTAAGAGCTGGCAGCGCCGACGAGGCGCTGATCTAGCATTAACCCTTACAGAGTTAGGGTATAACAGTACGCAACGGATTTTAATACGGTTTTCATCATCATTTAGAGAATCTATTCCGGAAGGTTTCTGTCTAGATTACTTACATTCAATCATTCATATTACGCTTAAGTATATCTATCTATATAAATAAAAATAAATTGCCAAAAATGTTTGTCTGCGCATCACCTCAAACCGGCTGCATCTATTTTATGAATGAATTTTGTTGGAAAATCCACCGGGAACGTCGGAAATTTGGATGCTATTTTTGTAAAACATCACCCCGGGCAACGCCGGGCACGAACAGCTTGTTTATTATATTAGGTTGGGGAAAAAGTATTTTCGCATTATAGTATGTATGAACTTGTAATAAAATCTCTTTGGCTATACTATTTGTATCTGGCTGGTTTTGGTATCATTGAAAGTTTAAATTTTAAAGAACATAATTCCTAATTCAAATTAATAAAATGTGTGATTTTCTTTGTTTTTCGTAATGTCAAGATGAGTGAATCTAATGAAGAAATTCGATACATTTTAAAATTTTACTACAAAAAAGGTAAAAATGCAACGCAAGCTGCGAAAAAAATTTGCGATGTTTATGGAACTAGTGCAGTGTCTGTGAGAGTAGCACAAATTTGGTTTAAGCGTTTTCAATCCGGAGATTTTGATGTCAAAGATGCACGTCGCTCTGGTCTATTACGGATAAAATGGATGCCATTTTTGAAAAAGTGGAGCAATATCGGCATATCAGTAGTTACGACGTAGCTGAAGAACTGGGAATTGACCACAAAACAGTTTTGGCACATTTGAAAAAAACTGGGTACACAAAAAAGCTCGATATTTGGGTACCTCACGAGCTCACTGAAAGAAATCTAATGAACCGTGTACTCATTTGTGATTCTTTATTACGACATAATGAAACCGAACCATTTTTGAAGAAGCTCATAACTGGTGATGAAAAGTGGATCACGTACGACAAGAACGTGCGAAAAAGGTCGTGGTCAAAGGCCGGTCAGGCTTCACAGACTGTGGCGAAAGCCGGGTTAACTCGCAACAAGGTGATGCTGTGTGTGTGATGGGATTGGAAGGGCATTATTCATTATGAGCTGTTACCACCAGGCAGGACCATCGATTCTGAACTCTACTGCGAACAACTGATGAGATTAAAGCAAGAAGTTGAGAGAAAGCGGCCGGAATTAATCAACAGAAGGGGTATGGTTTTTCATCATGATAACGCTAGACCTCACACATCTTTCCATCCACACAGCCACTCAGCAAAAATTATGAGAGTTTGGCTGGGAGGTGTTAATGCATCCGCCGTATAGTCCTGACCTTGCACCTTCAGATTTCCACCTGTTTCGGTCTCTTCAGAATTCTTTAGGCAGTGTCAGTTTAACATCACGAGAGGACGGCCAAACCCACTTGTCGCGGTATTTTGATCAGAAGTCCCAATATTTCTATAGCAATGGGATCATGTCCCTACCTACAAGATGGCAAAAAGTTATCGAACAAAATGGTACCTACATACTTTAGTTAAATGTAAATAAGCTATATTAAAAAATGTTTTGAATTTTCTTAAAAAATGCGAAGAAACTTTTTCCCCAACCTAATAAGTAAGTATACTAAAGAAATCCCGATGTTTGTCAAGTTGTAAAAACCTAGTTCTTATGTACTGTTGAGCTCCTTAAGTTCTGAGTTGAGCTGCACGGTTACTGACAAATGCGTGCACTAACTGGACAGGTCCACTTAATCTGTGTGGTTCTTTCCTCAAAAGACCATTTCAGACACCAATCTACATGGTTCTCAAACATTATGTCCGATTTTTTTTATATACACATTGACATTGTTGAATTTTATATACACAGTGACATGAGTATTTACTTGTAAAGTATTATGTTATTTTAATTATTGTGAATGTGAGGATTATGTGGGTCATTGCTTTTTTTTCGCAGTTAATTTTGATCATGATCTGGCAGATTGAGTAATTTATGTGGCCTACCCAAATGTCCTTTCTTTGGTATTGTTCGTCGAATCGTTGAGTTCCTTAAGTCCTGACTTCCTGAGTTGAGCTGCACGATTACTGATAAATGCGTGCACTGACTGGACAAGTCCACTCAATCTGTGTGGTTCTTTCCTCAAAAGACCATTTCAGATATCAATCTACATGGTCTTCACATGATCTGACCAAGATTATGTCTGGACTTTAAAAGAGACTGTGACCTCTGAGTTTGTTTCGGCCTTTCTTCTCAGAGTAGTCAGATAGGAAACGCCGACCTCATCTAGTTTAAAAATATGATTGACGTGTAAAAGTGTTTGTACAAACCTACTTACAGAAATAAAATCATTTATCATTTACCTATGTACCTACCTAGTAAGCTCGTGTCGATATGAAAAAAGTGAAAATGAATCCTTTGTTTGTTAGAATTTAGGGCTCAGTAAGGCGCATGAAACAATCCATTTTGCACAACCTATTTGATACCTACATTATAAAATAACTTAACAAGATTAAGTTAACCTATTAAATTATATAATAGTCAACTCACCTTATTTTTCAATAGAAAATACAAAGAATTTAACTTACCACATAAAAATGAATAGAACCACATGAGTTTATACAATGCGTTGCTATGGCAACTGTCACGACAATACCATGACAAGATTTTTGACATTTGATATCCATGCTTATACACAATGGTTGATACTGGACACATTAAAACCTCTATACATGCTTGTAGATCTTTGATAGTCGTTTCGAGTAGTCAGAAGCCCAAAAGTCTGACAACCAGTCTTACCAAGGGGTACCGTCTTACCCAGTAATTGGGATGTGGAGGTCAGATTAGCAGTGTCTCTATGGTAAAAAAAAATACTGGTATTCGGCTGCATCTGGTAAGACTTGAAGCTGACCCCGACATAGTTGGATAAAGGATAGGCAGATTGATACATACTTTACTTCACGACTGTTAAGGTTCCCCTAGGGAAAGTAGGAGACAGCCAGAAACTATACTGAAAGCCACGTGCTTCGTTTATATTCGTCTTGTCATCGCGTCTGTGGCAGTACTACGCACCTTACCTTTTTGAAGAACATCAACAAATGGTTCAGTGTATGAAAAAAAGTGAAAGAAAGAAAAATAGGTTTACGAGTATATGTCACAGAGACACGTACGAGTACATACAAAAAGATAACTATCTCGAATAATAAAGAAAAATATAAAATGTAATATAAAATTAAAAAAAACTAGTATAAACGGCTGAACAGATTTTCTTCTTTGTTTTTTAATTATATTTTCAGTTAATTACACCCTCGATCAAGTCACCATTCAAACGAAACAAAAAAAAAACGGTTCAGGCGTTTGTGAGATACGATGCCGCAGATAGACATATTATATACAGATACAGACGTTAAACTTAATAATACCTTATTTTTTCCGTCGGGAGTTAAGGCTCCTACAAACAGGCGCGACACGCGACGTAAATCGCGTGCGACACAAAGTCACCGGTCGTCGCACTACGAGCGGCGCCTTTGTGTCGCGCTGATAGATACTTTTATGTAAGTATTGCTTTATTATATTATAAGCTTTATTGTTCTTTATTTCGTGCCTGCATATCGTGACTGTGACAAGAAGGCTTCCACTCAGCATGATGCTGTGTTACGGGAGTCCCATAGCACAGCGCTGATTTTCAGTGGTCATCCAAAAATGACGTACGGAAACCAAGTCAGCGGGGTAATTGCGTAACACACTAACAGTAGGAATGGCTTTCATTTTGACAGTTCAACAACATTCATTGCGTTATTTATGTTGTTGAGCAGACAAATTTTTCGAACATATGAAGCAATGGATTAGCAATAGGCTTCGAAATGACTCGAATTGTGATAAATAATGTCTTGTGTTACGTAATTAGGGTGCAGGTCAGGAGGTCTATGACCTTTGTCAAGGATGTATTTAGCTGTTCCACTAAAGGAAAAGTGCCTCTTTCTTCGTCCCGGGTTCGATTCCCGTGTTATTGGGTTTTTCCATATAGAATTCTCAGTAGCAGCCCGGTAACTGGATTTGTGCCCGGTTGATGGCAATAGGCTCGCCCCCTATTACGTGGGCCTTAAACATAACTGGCGAAATTTGGGTGTGCTACAGGTACACCTCTGCCTAACTCTTCGGGGAATACAGGCGTGATGTTATGTGTTATGTTTTCAGTCACTTCGCTAATATAAAGGGTTTTCCAATAAGGGGTGTTATTTTGATGTTCAAAGAAAAATGCAATTTTTTAATATAAATGATCGGATGTTTATTTCATTATAAAGAGGAAGGTATGCCATTAATAGTGGAAAATAACATCAGGCAAATGACCACCACGATATCCTTTTCATGAAATTTTCCATAACCAAATCGCAAAGTGGCTGCCCTATGTTCTCGATAGCCTCACGAATTCCATCTTTGAGGTCTTGAATCGACGCTGGGCTGTTGGCGTAGACCTTCTCTTTCACGTGCCCCCAAAGGAAGAAGTCGCAAGGTGTTAAATCACAAGATCTCGGTAGCCAATTGTGATCACCTCTTCCAGAGATAACACGGTCCGGAAACTTTTCCCGTAAAAGATCAATGGTTTCGTTGCTAGTGTGGCACGTAGCGCCGTCTTGTTGAAAGTAAACGTTGTCCAGATGAATACCATCCAATTCCGGCCATAAAAAATCATTAATCATCTCTCGATAGCGCAATCCATTCACCGTAACTGTTGCTCCAGCCTCATTTTCGAAAAAGGATATGATCCCGTAAGCGTGGTCGTGGTGGTCATTTGTCTGATGTTATTTTCCACTATTAACGGCATACCTTCCTCTTTATAATGAAATAAACATCCGATCATTTATATAAAAAAATGCATTTTTCTTTGAATATCAAAGTAACACCTCTTATTGGAAAACCCTGTATAGTATAGTCCTCCAGACCGTATCTCGGCCATGGCGGCCAATCTCAACGCAGACTAGCCTTCGGCGCGGGAGATGTTATAGTGCACAGGTGTGTGCGCAGACACAGGTGCACTCCACTCTCTCTTCCCTCACTTTCATAGTCCGATGGGACGGCAATCCGTCACGACCGGAGAGAGATCAGGCGCTGGACCAAGGCGGTACCCCGATAAAAACCTTGCCATAGTGCGTTATTCAGAGGCTATTAACTCATTAACTATGGGTATTATACTACATCTAAAAGCACATTATTAATGTCCGATATCTTACCAACACATTGCACGTTCTTATTTGATTTTATGTATTATAAATACATTTAAAATCTCCGTGTAAAAAAGTGACTAAAATTAATGATTGCATGCATCTTTTGCTAAAGGTGACGTTCTATTAATTTGAGGATTACACTAATGGATAGATAATTTAAAAATCTAAATAATTCACGTTTTTATTTTATTTCAAAACATCGCTTGTCTTTTTTTATTAAAATATTTTCATTTTTTTTGTGAATTCTATGATAAATGAGCGTGCGCAGGGAGCGAGACAGAGCGAGACTCAGCGACGGGACAGAAAAGGATCGAATACTCAAGGTCGTTTGGTCGGGGAAGCGCCTTAACGTGCTCTCCGAAGCACGGGGGGGGGGGGGTATCACACCGCCGACTTCCAAACTCCAGGCTGATAAACTAAGAAATACAAATACTAAGTTTTGCACCATCATCATCTGCCCAGCGTTTTCCAAACTATGTTGGGGTCAGCTACCAGTCTAACCGGATTCAGCTGAATATTTTTACAAGTAGTGACTGCCTATCTGACCTCCACAACCCAGTTATTATTTTGGTAACACGATAGGTACCCTTTGGTAAGACTCTTTGTCAGACTTTCGGGATTCTGACGTAAGAACTAAGTACAGTACGATTAAAAATTAAAGGCGGCTGTGAAGTGCGCTATTCACTGCGCAGTACCTCACCCCTCACCCTGCTGTCAGGTGAATTGGTTACTGCGCAGCGACTCGCCTCATGTTCCGATTCGCCATTAAGTTTGAATCGTACTGTACTTTATTATGCTGGGTTTCAAACCGTTTTCCTATAATAATAATAATAATATATAATTTATTCAAACTATCATTGATCCATTTAAATTTGAATTTACATTTATATTCCTCTTATCTTTTGTCTCACTTTCAATATCTATGTTCTTCACACGCCAAGAATCTGCGTTCTTCCAACAATCTTCTCCTACTCTAACTACTTCTCATACTTCTGATTTTGTTCATTCTTCCTTTCATATTCAGTCCAACTTCTCTGGAATGCGCTTATTCTTGATATCAGGACGGCCACCAGTCGGTATGCATTTAAGCGGAAATTACAGTTATTTTGAAAATAAATAGCGTAGAGTCATCTCAATTACCTCCTTCCCTTTTTGTGTATATATATAGTATAAGTATAATGTAGGTATATATTATAGTAAATATGTATGTATATGTATTATAAGTTTATATCCTGTTTAGGTACTTTTATACCTATTTTATTTATAAATACTTACGTTATCTTTTTAATATGTTTTATTATTATTATTAACGCTGGTTATACAGAGCACCTGCCATCTTATCTCTTCACCACCCTTGGTTGACTGGTAGAGAATGCCTAAGGCATTAAGTACGCCTTTATATGCTATTGTGTGTGAGAAGTTTAAATAAATAAATATATTGTTAGTATGCACTTAAAAACTATGTCAGTACCTAATAACTAAAAAACTTTTTTACAAAAAAACAACCGACTTCCAAAAAAAACACTAAAAGACGTGAAAAATAACTTTAATTTCGGAACTCGGTGCCTTTGGTTTTGTATTTTCGTGTTTGGCCACCGACTTCCGAAATTAAAGTTATTTTTCACGTGTTTTAGTGTTTTTTTTGGAAGTCGGTTGTTTTTTTGTAAAAAAGTTTTTATTTTTCTCTTTTTAGTTGCGGTACCTACCCCATACAAATTCGTGTACCACTACTTGGTGTGTAAATAACAGTGACAGGAAATTATTAACACATCATCCATATAAACTAAGTGGAAAAAATCTGCAGTATTAAGGATAACTCCAAAACTACTGGTCAGACCTTGATCAAATTTAAATGGGACCACATGTGAAACACCACCTATCAAATAAAAGAAGAATCATCAAAATCGGTTCACCCAGAAAAAAGTTACGAGCTAACACACATAAAAAAATAAAAAAACATACAGACGAATTGAGAACCTCCTCCTTTTTGTGAAGTCGGTTAAAAAGAGACTTAGTCCTCAGGGTGAGGCTCCACACCAGTGGGCTGTCTAACTTATTGCCTATGACATTCAGGATGCTGTTACTGCTCCCACGCAATCTGCTTAGCAGTGAGGCTGTCTTTTTGCGCCAGGTGGCATCAAAGCCGTCCATGCGCGACTCAGCGAACATTGTTGACGCCCTGCAGAAGTGCAGCCGACGTAACAGCGCCCTGTAGCCATTGTTAAACTGGATGCGCAGAGAATTGTAAGCCCTTTGGGTATATCTGAACCACAGGCTCGCTGAGTACAGAGATGTGCAATACGCTTTGAATAAAGTTACTTTCACCGCGTCTGTACATCGAGCGAACCTGCGGGCCAGCATGTTCGCCCAGACTGACAATGCCCTGCGCTCCCTCTCCATGTCTACATCATCTCCAAGACTTTCGGTAACCACATGGCCAAGATACGTGAATTGGTATACTCGATTGAGAGGAATACCATTGAGTAACACTGATGGAACAACAGTTGGATGAAATCAATAGGGGTAGGCAGAAACTTCAGATCGTTACGTGCTGAATCCTCACCGAAATCAATAGGAATTTCATATATTTCTTAAAAATGAGAAAAATATGAAATAAAAAATAGGTTACGTAAGTATATTTTTTTTATTTTATTTTATTACCTCGTGAAATTCGTAGGGGTGAGTTGGGGACTAAATAGACCAATTGTATTTTTGTGGGCAATTAAAGTACATATCAATGTTTTTTTTTGTTTCTTATTTATTAAACTTATTGTGGCCCTGTAAACTAGGCAGTTGCATAAACAAGACAAACGGCTACTCACAAATTATATCCATTTAATTTTTTGATATTTTTCAGTTATTATGCCCAAATGTTCCGATGACCAATACCTACATAAATCATGAATGCTTTTATTTTACTAAAAGAAAAACAATCCGATGAAATGAAGATTTATTATTTGAGTTTTAACAAGACGCTTTCGTGGTTGGTAGGTACCTACCTGTATGTGAAGGTATTTTAGGTATATTTTTTGAGACTCTTTCCAGGCTCTTTTTAATTTTAAGATTAAAATCTAATAAATAACAACCGTTGACCTTAAAATTAACTGTAGACACATAAAACCATACAACTCAAAGTCGTCGGCCGCTGCGTTATCGCCAATTTTTCTAATCAACATAAAATGAAATTCATTTCATACGAAAATATTCAATATGCCAATAAAATTTCCATGGTTGATTCACGTGAAGAAATAATCTATAAACCTGCCGGTGGTATTTAATTACTTTTGTCTCTGATTTCTTACGCCGCATATGCTGCCATCTAGCGATGCGTGGCCGAACTACGTTCTAATAGTCGATACCGTCACGTGGTAAGGACTTGATCGAGAAGAAAAAAAACAAAACCTGTTTGGCTGTTTAGTAGAGTGACGTTTCTCATGTTTTTGTGTCGTGTGTGATTCGGGGAAGAAGTTTATGTGATTTTAGCGTGAAATCCTTATAGATAAACCTATAACAATTACTTCTGTTTGATAAAAACTAAGATATACTTGTGTTTTGAGAAGATTTCGACCGTAATTTGTAAAAGGAACGCAAGTGATTGTCATTTCGACCTGTAAACCTCGGGTGAATGAAACCAATGTGATAGTGTCTAGTGATTTAATCATAAATACGGGAAAAAATGTACAATCAGTGACATTTGTTAACAATAACCAGTAATAATGTGCGAACATACTTTTGTTAAATTGGTTTTATGTGTAAAATAGTGTTAAAGAAATGGGTGACAGATTGAAACATCCATTTAAAGTGAAAAGAACATTTGTAGTTTGTGTTTTATTAGAAAAATGGATGTGATAACTGGATTATCCCCTCTAAGTGAGTATGACTTTCTATAGGAAAAGGTTCACTTAACAGTTGATTAGTATTCAATGCACGCTAATAAGGTCTATGACCATACATTGGAATTCGTGGAATTTGCATACGCTGTTAGCCTGGCCAAAATTTATAGTTGTTAAAAAAAAAAATGGTTTAAATTTTTTTTTCTTCGTAAAAGCTTTCAACCTACCGTTTTTTTAAATTTGACGTCATAAACCCGACATCCTCATAATTTCCTCATACCTACCGTTTTTGTCTAGGTGAGCGAAGACTGTTCTCTTTTCTTAATTTATCAAACTTAAGAAAGAATACGCCATATCTTTTTAAAATATAAACTGTATTATTTTCCTTCATTTCTTACCAGGTAAGTACGAACAAAAATAGACAGAAAAAAGTTGTAGAGACTTTGT
This sequence comes from Griposia aprilina, assembly GCA_916610205.1. Classification (NCBI taxonomy): domain Eukaryota; kingdom Metazoa; phylum Arthropoda; class Insecta; order Lepidoptera; family Noctuidae; genus Griposia; species Griposia aprilina. The sequence continues at coordinate 9,454,175 of OU744310.1, read as the reverse complement.
CAAACTTGTACCTGCACTTGATTAATACCAGGTGGCGCCTCTGTCACCGTCGAAGTTATTATTACATACCTACCTATGTTTACTATCAACGTTTCAATTATGGGTTACCTAATGATACCCATTTCGAATTCATACTACTGTTATGGTATGAAATACACCTTGCTTAATCTTTAATGTCTTGAATTTATTATTCGCTCATGAATCATCTTCTTACTATTTTCTGCTATCTGCATTGTATTAAAACAAGTTTAATGCTAGCTGCATTATATTAAAACAAGTTTACTTCCAATCGTGATTGAAAAGTCGTGACTAGATTCGGACTTGCGACACTATCTTTATTTTATTTTATTAAACTAGCTTCCGCCGACAAGTTGGTGTGCGTGAATTTTCTTATTTTAAGGCGGTACTCCGACCAAAACCTTGTCATAGTGCGTTATTCAGAGGCTATTAACTCATCCACTATGGGTAATAAACTATATCTAAAAGCACATTATTAAGGCGCTTCCCTGACCAAACGACCTTGAGCGTTCGGTCCTTCTCTGTCCCGTCGCTGAGTCTCGCTCTGTCTCGCTCCCTCCGCACGCTCATTTATCATAAAATTCATAAAAATAATGAATTTACTTGAATAAAAAAAGACAAGTGAAGTTTTAAATAAAATAAAACGTGTATTATTTAGATTTTTAAATTATCTATCCATTAGTGTAATCCTCAAATGAATAGAACGTCAACTTTAGCAAGAGATGCATGCAATCAATAACTTTAGTCACTTTTTTAGAAGGAGATTTCAGATGAATTTATAACACATAAAAACAAATAAGAACGTGCAATGGGATGATAGGATATCGAACATTAATAATGTGCTTTTAGATGTAGTTTATTACCCATAGTGAATGAGTTAATAGCCTCTGAATAACGCACTTTGACAAGGTTTTGGTCGGGGTACCGCCTTAATGTTCGATATCCTATCATCACATTGCACGTTCTTATTTGTTTTTATGTGTTATAAATACATCTAAAATCTCCTTGTAAAAAAGTGACTAAAATTATTGATTGCATGCATCTTTTGCTAAAGGTGACGTTCTATTCATTTGAGGATTACACTAATGGATAGATAATTTAAAAATCTAAATAATACACGTTTTATTTTATTTTAAAACTTTAGTTGTATTTTTTATTAAAATAATTTCTTTTTTTTTTGTGACTTCTATGATAAATGAGCGTGCGCAGGGAGCGTGACAGAGCGAGACTCAGCGACGGGACAGAGAAGGACCGAACGCTCAAGGTCGTTTGGTCAGGGAAGCGCCTTAACATAAAATACATACCGGCAAACGGGGTGAAGTGTATAATAGGTCTTTACCTATGAAATTGCCGTTTTGTATGAAAAAATTTAAACGATTTTTTTTCATGAATTTTTTATTTGTATTAATCGAAGTAATCACCCATGCAATCAATGCATCTTTGCCATCGCAGTGGCAGTTTATTGATGCCCTTCTTAAAGAAATCAGCTGGACGGGAGGCAACAAATTCTTCAAAGGCATTTTGTACTGCCTCTCGGGTATTAAATTTTTTTCCCGCCAAGAAGTTATCCAAATTCTGGAAAAAGTAGTAGTCTGTAGGAGCAAGGTCTGGTGAGTAGGGCGGATGACGGAGAGCTTCCAACCCCAGTTCTTGCAACTTGGAGACCGTCTGCTGTGCAGTATGAGGTCGCGCGTTGTCGTGCAGGAGCAGCGGAGACGAGCGATTGACCAATGCTGGTTGGAGATGCGCCAGCTTCTCCATCATTGTGTTCAGTTCTTCACAGTACACATCTGCAGTAATGCTCACCCCGTTTGGTAAGAAGCTGTGATGAATCACACCGGCGCTAGACCACCAAACAGTGACCATCACTTTTCTAGGGGTAAGTTTTCGTTTAGGGCATTGTTTAGGTGCTGAACCAGGATCCAACCAACTTGCTGAGCGCTTACGGTTATCAAACAGAATCCATTTTTCATCGCAGGTAACAATGCGGTTCAAAATTCCTTCATTTGTGTGTCTGTTGAGCAGTGCAAGGCACGTCTCGACGCGTACTTCGCGCTGGCGATCATTGAGTTCGTGGGGCACCCATTTGTCAAGCTTTTTTACCTTGCCAATTTGACGCAAATGGACCAATATTGTTTTGACGCTAACGTCGAAAGCTGCTGCTAATTCAGCCGTAGATTGTGTATCATCAGCTTCCACAATCGCCTTTAATTCGTCATTGTCGACCAAAGTCTTCGGACGACCGCGAGGTTCATTTTTCAGGTCGAAATTTCCAGAACGGAAGCGAGCAAACCAATAACAGGTGGTGCGTTGGTTTGTAGTGTTAGCTCCGTAAACGTCGTTGATGTTGCGTGCCGCTTGTGCCGCGTTGCTGCCACGACGGTACTCATATTCCATAATTACTCGAATTTTTAACGTATCCATGATGACGAAAAAGATTGAAATGCGATGAAAATGTAACACTAATCAATAAAGAAATGACTACTTTTAGAAAAAAAAATCCATGTTTTTAAAATAAAATTAATTTGAAATTAGAATTCTTAGCCAAACAAAAATTATTTTGATTTGAAATGGCCAGTACTGCAGAACGGCAATTTCATAGGTAAAGACCTAATATATAGGTATAGTTTGTGGCCAACAAGGGCACTTAATTGTAAATTATAAATTTATAATACAGTAAATTCATTAGTCGTTCTTGGTAACATACTATAGTATTTCAATATTAAAGTTTCGTTTCGACGCACCCCTGCATTCCTATTCACCCCAATTGACGATAGATATTGTAATATCCTATGATACTCGGCAATTCTGTATTTTCGCATTAGAGACGGAACTTTCGAAATCGGATCAGTTAGCTCCAAAGATTACCCCGACATACCTACCTACAAGCGCACTAAATTTTTCCTCTTTATAATATTATTAGGTAGTAGATATAGAAATAGAAACCTGTAAAACCTGTGTACCTGTTAAATGCAAACTAGTTTTGTAGGTTATATAAAAATACTAAAACAAAAACTTGAGTCAAGTTGCGTAGAAAAATGTTAAATGGTATTTCAAAACTTCGACTCAAAGACATGGGAAAATATTTTGAAAATAAATAACATCTAACTGTGTATTAATGTGGAATGTAATTAATTAGAAACTAAGTACCTATTGAGTATTGTTTGAAGAGTTAGATGTGAGTTAGTAATAACGATTGTTTTTTTTTTTCGTATTTTTTGTCGTTCTGTGTGGATAAGTGGAGTAATAACTAGGTACTCGCGTAAAAATCCATGTAAGATGAATTACCAAGCCGGTTAAAAATTAGGAAACGTAAGATATTAAATCAATTTAACAAAATAATTTAGTCCATTTTACCCCTTCTTCCCTTTAGAGACTAACCATAGAATTACGTTTTAAATTCGGATTTGCATAATGGGGGTGAAATGTGATGAAAATAATTACGGAGAAACAGAATGTAACTTAAATGGCATTTAAAAAAATGTCTATATCTATTATAATTTTTATAATACATAACTACTATCGACTGCCTCGTTGGTCTAGTGGTCGCTAGCGCTACAACTAAGCATGAAGTCCTGAGTTCGATTCCTTGGTCGGGCAAAGTGTTATTGGGTTTTTTGGCCTACTCTGTAAGTCCGGTAACGAAGAAACGAGCCCGTCCGAAAGTTCATAGTTCGATTCCGCGAAATGAGCCCTACTCCCCATTAATTAACTTTTTCGGACGGCCAATAACACATTGGGAGTGAGGACAGCTGTCAAATCATGTTGTCATTTGTCTTAGTTCGAGCCCCGAACTAGTCATATTATGTCCATTCATGATACGGAGTAGAAAAATCCCGGTACTTCGGCCGAAATTACGGATTTCATGCTTAGAGAGTAGACCCTCTGGATCCGTGCCCGGTTGATGGCAATAGGCTCGCCTCCTATTACATGAGACTTAAACATAACTGGCGATATGTGGTTGTACTATAGGGACACCTCTGCTTAACCCTTCGGGAAATACAGGCGTGATGTTATGTTATGCTTATTTGTTATTTATATCTCAGAGTCTCGGACTGTTGTGCCTGACCCGAGAGCGGAATTTGACCTCAAAAGCGTTACCACGACTGCCACGCTCACTAACTCGATCAAATAACGCACAATGTTAATTGAATTGACTGTCACTCACTGGACAGGTCCACTCAATCTGTGTAATTATTTCCTCAAAACACCATTTAATTCACCAATCTACATAGTCTCCACATGATCTGACCAAGATTATGTCTGGACTTTAAAAGAGACTGTGACCTCTGAGTTTGTTTCGGTCTTTCTTCTTAGTGTCGTCAGATAGGAAACACAGACCTCATCTAGTTTAAAAAATATGATTGGCGTGTAAAAGTGTTTGTACAAACCTACTTACTGAAATAAAATCATTTATCACACTGATTCTAAAAGCCTGGCTGTCGTGATTGGTTAAGGGGGATCCTCAGCTGTAGCGCGCCAAATTCAAATTATCTTTGGTTTTTTTTCCAAATTGCAACTCTGTTTTACATTGTATGTTGATCAAAATGCGATTCACGACTGTAGGAATTATATATTTACTGAATAATAATCATCAATTGCATATCAATCGTCAAACTTTGGAAATTTGTTCCACCTAAGAATTTTTCAGAATATATCATGTGAAAATTCTTAGGTGGAACTTTCCAAAGTTAGGATTTTTTTTTGTCTTCGCTCCATAGCGCCCCTAAGGATACACTCCAACCAAGTCCACAATAAACGGTGTATTCAATAAACATATTAGAGTGCACAATAATATTTTAGGTAAGCAAAATGGGAATTACCTACTTAAGTATTTGAGGTTCGTATTCAATAAATACACGCCAAAACTTACCTCAAAAAACAATAAAAAATGTTCAAATTCAAATTCAAAATATTTATTTGCCAGAAAACATTGTTTAACAAGGGAAGATCTTAAAGCCTAAAAGTTATTGTATTCTGCCTGCAAGCAGGCGTGAAAATTACATTCAATATTATAGTCATTCATTTTACCGTCATACCCAAAACACAAATTGTAAACATTAAATAAATAAAAATGTTAAATAACTTCTCTCAGGAGACACTTAAGAGCGCTTACACGGGTCCACTAGCGCCACTTCTTTAAAAAAATATTATCTCGTGACTGAGAAGGAATTTTGAAAAACGGCCCTATAACCGACCTCGGTAAGTGTGTCTAGAATTTTCTAATACCTTTTATAAACTTTCATATTGAGACACGAAGCAACAAAATACGATCTAAATGAATGTGGCCGCTTTTGTTGAGATCGATTTTGTTGCCTGGTATCTCAATATGACAGTTTATATAAGGTAATAAAAAAATATTGACACTTACCGAGATCGCTAATTGAGCCATTTTTCAAAATTTCTTCTCAGTCACGAGATAATATTTTTTTAAAGGTGTGGCGCTAGTGGACCCGTGTAAGCGCTCTTAAGTCCGAAATTAGGGTGACTGCACTCGTGCTTACCTAAAATATATAAATTATGATGTCATAACAATTCAATATTACGCTGTATCAAATATTGTATCGGAAACATAATATCAAATTCCCTAATTTAGGAATTTTGTCGGGAACGTTATCTTTTCGCGTATTTCTGTGCGTAACATACATACGTAGATAGGACGATCTGTTTCGCACTGACGCAGATGATGGTCATGATAAAATTCCAACAACTTTTTAGTCGACGAAAAAAAGGGGGAGGTACTCAAGTCGGCGCTCATATTTTTTCTTGTGTGACCACGCATGACTGTAAAAGAGTGTTCTGACTTTAACGATTCTTTTATGTTGGATAGTGTATACCTCGAAACTGATGTAGAAAAATAAAGGGCTGGTTGATTTTTCAACTACTTTCCCGGCCAGACTTGAACCAATGTACAGCATAAGGCCTTCTAGAGCTCGGAAGACCATGATATCCGAAAGCTGAGGAGTAACCGACTGTCGTGGCATGGAGTTGTGATTCTAAATCAAATCAAAGCCTAAATAAATAGTTGCTAGAATATGGTACATAAGGTGTTACAGTAAATTTGTTTCAGCATATGCTGCCATAAAATGGCATGCAAATGTATTCACAATCAGCGCTGTAAATTAAGGCGCAGATATACGACTTTTAATGATTTCAAATTGAACATCACGTCTAAACGAATAGTCTTATTTGTTTGAAAAAAATATATGATAAACTAGACTATTTTCTTCGTAATTTGATATGTGAATATTTGAAATCATATTTTTGTAACATAGTGTAATTAATTTGTAAAGTAATGTCTAACGCGAGCACAAAAACGATAATCACGCAAAAACTATCAGGCGTATTTTCATGAAATCTGCACCATCTAAAAGACAATTTAATTACCCAAATTTTTGTATACGGATTTATTTGTATTGTGTTTGATAAATCAAGGTGGGTGGTTTTTGCGAATAAACTTGATGCGCGTTGAAGCGGGGCTCTTACGGGCGGGCGGTGAGCGGCAGTGTATCGCTGACCGATGTCCGGGTAGACGCTAACGCTCTGTGCAATTTTATTCGCTTAAGTTTCGCATGCTCCTCCCACTCGTTCAAGGTCGCTGGCACTTAGTGTCGCCTTAATCTAACTTATAAATAACAGATTCTATTGATTTGTCTTTTATATAGTCCATAAAATATATTTTAAATAGTAATACAAGGTGGGGCAAAAGTAATCACCGGATGTTGTTTTACTGTAATTTTTTAAGCAATGAAAAATATAACTTCTACTTGTGGATTATGTTTATTTAATGAATTAGAATTATTTCCATCAAGTCGAGAAAATGATATCGGTCAAGTAGCCGCCGTCAAAATTGATGACCATACGGGCTCGTTTTATGGCATTTTCCATCACTTTTGTCAGAACTTCCGGCGACAGGTTCTCGCATTCCTGTCGGATATTCGCTTTTAGGGCTTCAAGAGGCTGAGGCTTAAAATGCTTATTATTACAAATATTCCGCGTTCTTGATTAGTATAGCGTTCCATGGCTTATTGACGTGTATTCTGCATCTGTTTACTTCACAAATGTCAAAATTGAATTGACATTTGCCGCCATTTGCAAAAGTTATAGCGCACAAATGTGCATATTTTTTATTGCGTTGACAAAAGTTTTATTTTATATGTATGTATGTATGTATTAGTATATATTCTTGTATTTTATCGTCATTTCCGAGCTATCTAAATGATAAATGATAAATGATTTTATTTCTGTAAGTAGGTTTGTACAAACACTTTTACACGTCAATCATATTTTTAAACTAGATGAGGGCGGCGTTTCCTATCTGACTACTCTGAGAAGAAAGGCCGAAACAAACTCAGAGGTCACAGTCTCTCTTAAAGTCCAGACATAATCTTGGTCAGATCATGTGAAGACCATGTAGATTGGTATCTGAAATGGTCTTTTGAGGAAAGAACCACACAGATTGAGTGGACCTGTCCAGTCAGTGCACGCATTTGTCAGTAATCGTATCATATCGTATCAATCGTGTCATAAGTATCTGTCCGGTGTATTGCACCTGCCATGTTTGTCTCTGCATCACCCTAAGGTTGACTGGTAGAAAATGCCTCAGGCATTAAGTCCGCCTTTGTACAATATTTTTTACAGCATAAAGTTTTAATAAATAAATAAAAGCTTGATTTTTAGAGTTCCAAGGGACCGTAGACCTACGTATTTGATATTAATTTCAACTTGATACCTCCACGCGTTTCTGAGAAAAAGAGTCTTGACAGAGTGACAGACAAAGGGACAACGAAGCGATTTTATAAGGATTCCGTTTTTTCCTTTTGCGGTTTGGAACCCTTAAAAAGAGGCAGAGTAAAGAAACTAGGGATGGATTTGAGTTGTGTGAAAGATCTACCCAGACTATGGCTAAAAGAGACTTGTGAGGAAGAAGACTTCAAATTGGGCAGACCTCACATAACTCACTTGGGTATTTGCGTAACACACTAACAGTAGGAATAGCTTTCATTTTGACAGTTCAACAACATTCATTGCGTTATTTACGTTGTTGAGCAGACAAATTTTTCGAACGTATGAAGCAATGGATTAGCAATAGGCGTCAATATAATTCAGATTGCGATTGATAGCTTTTTATGCAATTAGGATGCAGAACAATGAAAGGAGGATAGTAATAAGGCTCTGGGAAATAAAAAGACACGGGTTTTTTTATCATAAAAGTGTTGTCCTTGTTGAGAAGGGAAGCCCTTTTAATAAGGATAAACTTTTATAACCATAACGATAAAGAATCAGGTTACGAATTATCGGTACTTACTTATTTTAAAAGCTTTTATTTATTTAAATTAAATTCTATACTTCTGCCCGCTTAGATGTCGGAAGTTATTCCACGGGAACGTTCTACCGGGGCAAAAAGTAACCTATGTCCTTCCCCAGGATACCGTCTATCTCCATGCCATTTTTTTTTCCGAAATTCGTTCAGTGGTTAAGGGCGCACACACGGGTCCACTAGCGCCACTCCTTTAAAAAAATATTATCTCGTGATTGAGAAGGAATTTTGAAAAACGGCTCAATAAGCGACCTCGGTAAGTGTGTTTAGAATTTTCTAATACCTTTTATAAACTTTCATGTTGAGACACGAAGCAACAAAATACGATCTAAATGTATGTGGGCGCTTTTGTTTAGATAGAATTTTGTTACGTCGTGTCTCAATATGAAAGTTTATAGAAGGTATTAGAAAAATCTTAACACACCGAGGTCGCTAATTGAGCCGTTTTCTCAGTCACTAGGTAATATTTTTTTAAAGGAGTGGCGCTAGTGGACCCTTGTATGCGCTCTTAAGGCGCGAAAAGGTAACATACAGACGGAGTTACCTTCGAATTTATAATATTAATATTTATTAAACAAATACAGGTTGACTAGTAATTTGACGTATTCCTTGAATTGATGTTTTAGAACAATTGAATACATCGAAAGGTTTGTTAAGGAATTGGGTACCCAATAGCATAGCAATGAAGGCTATTAAATTTGTAAGTTCAGAGAAAAGTGATATTTAGTGAATAAAATTTTCAAAAATTCCTAAAAATTGAGTTTTCTCGAATCCCATGAGCTTTCGCCTAGGCTTTATGGGGTGCTTAATTGTTGCAAATAGGTCACACTATCACGTCCTGAAAGGAATACGTCAAATTTCAAGTCACCATATACAATGTGGATCAAACTAACTATTTGAACTTTATACTCAATACTCAATATTTTTAATGCTTTCCCATAATGTGTACTTGTGGTAACTAATATAATTGAGATCATTATGGACCCTGTAGGGTACAGCAAAAGAATAGGAGAGAGGAAGCCCTGTTTTAGGAGGTCATTAAATCGTTTTATAATTAAAGTCAGGAGATCGCGAATAAGATAGCAACATTTCTCTTTTTTACAGTATCAATATACAAGCTAACACTAAAATATACCCTAGCTAAAACTATTAACAAATTAAAAGATGGCGTCGAAAAATTCCTCCGTATCGCTGTCGACTGGTAATGTACCCAAGAGACTGGCGGCATTGCCACGTTGTATGGTAATGCTTAGCCTCTGGCCAAGGTAAAATCCAGCCCTTGGGTCACGGGAATATTTCATACATTTCTCGTACATGAGTATTATTTTATCTGTTGTATCTGTATGTTAGTATATGTATCGGTCTTGAGAATAAGGAAAAGTCAGTGTGTAGGTATTCTTCATTGTTAGTGTGCTGATTGACGGATTTTCCTGGTGTTGTCAACTTAACTGTTCACAATACACACCTAAGTGTAATCCAAGTTCATCCTTAGATCCTTCCAGCAGGTTTTGGGGATTTCGATAAATTATCTGATATTTTTTTCTGGATAGGTGCAAGAGTAATAAGCAGAGATCGGATATTCGGATGCATACTCGTATTAACCTAAAGTTGAGATGTTGGGTAATATGGAATGCGCTTTTGTATCGAAAACATTTTAACTTTAAAGCTCCCACAGACAGGCGCGACGTGAGAGCGCGACACAAAGGCGCCGCTAGTCGCGCGACGAGTGGTGCCTTTGTGTCGCACGCGATTCGCGTCGCGTGTCGCGGCTGTTTGTAGCAGCCTTTAACTAACACACACCACCCCCCTCTAGTCCTACACCCTACATACACATATTTGCATCGGGGGTTAAACATTAATTTTAAATAAATATGCATCTGAATAGCTATGCAAAGCAAGAATCCCGGGTTTTTTTTTATTCATATTTTTTTAGAAGTCACTTCCATACTATACACCCGACTAGTTATGCGTTCCCGGTGTACCTGGCCTGTCGGGTTTATTTTACAAAAAAAAAAAATTAAGAAGCCGCTTTCATACTTTCATAGCTAAAAAATAACAGAAGGTAAATATGCAACCGAATATCCGATCTCTGGTTATAAGCGTTAATTTATCACCATAATAGATGATATTTATTTATTATCGTACCTATTACCCAGTAACTGGGTTGTGGGGGACAGATAGGCAGTCGTTCCATGTTAAATACTACATCTGGTTAGACTGGAAGCCAACCCTAACACAGATGGGAAGAAGCTAGGGAGATGATAACAATGATGATACGAGTATAGGCAAATATTCTCAATACTCAATTCTATATTGCATTCCATGTATTACATAGCAATAGGTAATAGGCTCGCCCCCTATTACATGGGACTTAAACATAACTGGCGAAATGTGGGTGTGCTATAGGTACACCTCTGCCTAACCCTACTGGGAATACAGGCGTGATGTTATGTGTATGTGTGAATTACATAGATGGTCTAACAAAGTAAAAGATCAATAATGTCGGGCATAGCAAAATTAGGAGAGAATTCAAATATAAAAAAAAAATGTGCTTGTCTTTATCCAGTACATATTGCAATTATCCAGTACATAATAATAATATAGTACATAATTATAATATAGTACATAATAATAGTACATAATCGCTATAAATTATTGTAACTTTTTAACCCCAACGGAAAAACAGGAGTTTTATAAGTTTAACGTCGTGTATCTGTGTCTTTCTCCGCCATCGATCTCCCAAACGACTGAACCGATTTTGTTTTGTTTGAAAGGTGACTTGACCGAGAGTGTTCATAGCTAAAAAAAACAGCCTTTTTTTTCAGGTTTTTGTTTGTGTCGTGAGTTTTTTTTTAATTTTCAAGTATTAGGAATAGGGATTGACCACACAGCATGAGCTCATCTCAGACAGCTCGAATACTGAATCGAATATTTAGGCAGTCTTCCTCTTTCCTACTATTCAACTATAGTTTAACTTCTGAATGAATTTAAGCAGGTTGACTATTCTATATCGATACAAATCTAATACATATAACAGGGTGTAAAAAGACCCATCACATAGCCGTTAACAACGCGTTCGGTACGTCAAACTAAGTAACATTGCACTGGGACACAGGCTTCCTTTCGTGAGAGAAAGTGGGCCATAATCCACCACGCGTGCCCAGTGGGGGTTGGTAGATGTCACATGTCTTCGAATTTTTGGTTCTAGGATATGCGGGCGGCATCCTCACGCCGTTTTCTTTCACCGTTTTGAGAGCAGTGCTGATGAAACATTAAGAAATCCAATAAACAATTGAGTACACAGAGTTCGTGTTGATAAAAAAAGAAGATACCATTTACCATTTCTTACGGCCGTCATCCGCAGTCAATTGGATGATGATGCGAATGATGTCAAGGCATACAAAGGTACCAGAAATTCGTCTGCCCTAACTGCGGCACAATGGACGAACGCTGGAACCAGATCGACTATTATCTAGTATGTATTGTGTGGTGGAGTGTAGGCCAGGTTATGAGCGGAGAGAGTGCGGAGATTTTTTCGATATTTTTTATGTCTAAAAAGTTCTTCACTATAGTTCGTTCGCGTTAAGAATGCAGTGGGTCATCAGTGCAACTGCAAGATAAAGGTGTATTCACAGTGGTGTTAAATTCAAATAAATTATATTTTAAAAGATTAAATTTAATGAATTTATAAAAAATACACTTAAAAAGATTTGATTGGTTAGGGGGCGGGGCTAGGCCGACGGATAATGATGAACTCACTGCATTCTTAACGCGAATGTACTGTAGTGGAATTTAATGCGGGAAAATCATGTTGCGTGGGAAACTAGCTTCAGCCCGCGGCTTCGCCCGCGTAATTGTCGGAAATTATTCCACGGGAACGAGCTACCGGGACAAAAAGTAGCATATATCCTTCCCCAGGATGCCATCTATCTCCTTGCCAAATTTTATCGAAATCCGTTCAGTGGTTTAGGCGTGAAAAGTTAAAATACTCACAGAGTTACTTTCGAATTTATAATTTTAGTATGGATGAGACATTTCAAGTTCGTTTATAAGGTTGAAGATGCTCTGGCAAATTTTAATACTGTGTGTGGAGGTGTAATCTCTACAGTAAACCACTTTTCATAATAAAGAAATTGAGGGGTTTGTAAATCTTAATAGACAATAATATAATTTAGGTTGAATTTAAAGCATTCGCATTCGATTCTTACCTTTCATAGTATACATAAATAAGTCGTTTTATGGATTTTCAGGTAAAAAAACGAAACTTTAATTTTAAGTAAAAATTATATTCATATAAAAATTATCCTTCCACATTGTAGCTAGTTAAATTTTGTCTACAAAAAAAAAACTTTTCAGCCCATCAAATTATTGGCAATAAACCGCTGTCGCTTATGCCTTGGACCTCGTCCTGCTTATCTGCATGTGTTCGGTTCGCATTCACAGAGAAGGCCAAGAGATTCACAAACACCTGATGTTTGTCTGTCAATACGAGCATTCGGTTATTATTCAATATCATCAATCACTTTAATGAGTTAACTAGCCGTTACCTGCTATTTCACTCATATCCTAAAGGAAATTACTACGTGTATATAAACCCTTCATTTATAATGATTGCTTAATTTTGTTTTCAGACGTTTCACTTCGCGTGAAAGATTGAAAGACAAAAATAAAAAAAATGTGAAGCGTCTGATAGCTGCATGTTCATCACTTCGAAATTCGAACGGTGTCTCGTTGTGAATCCGCGATAATTTACAAATGAGTTCGCTTTGAATCGTATGTGGTCACTTGAGTGAGATTCCAAGTGAACTTTACAGAATAGCGCAATGGTTCCGAATCGGAGCTAACCTCAGATTCAGAATGGAGACACACAGAGGGATAGTTATAATATTATATGAAATTATAATGAATTAAATAAAACACTGCCCTAAAACAATAATATAATACATAAAGAGAGAGAACGGAATCGGAAAACATTCCTTTAATAATAGCATTAAGGTTGAGGTAAGTACACTTAGCGAAGCAACTAGAGATTAAACCAACTAGAAAATCTACTTGGTTCCTATTCTCATTTAAAAATCTCATAGAATAGTTTTAGTTTGTTCCCAAATTCGCGTTAAGGGGATGTGCCAAGGTAGCCCGCGAAATTCAAATTTTCTTACGTTTTTTGCAATTTGCAGGTCACTATCAGGTTGTATGGTGATCTAAATATGATTCGCGACCGTATCAAATATGGCTTTACAGAATTATAATCATTAGAATCAGCAATACAACTCCTTAAGTTTCAATTGCCCTCAAATGTCATGATTTCATGAAATAGTCATTCAATAGGGTAATAGGAACTTATAGAGAGGTATTGCTGATTCTAATGGTTATAATTCTGTAAAGCCATATTTATTACGGTCGCGAATCATATTTTAATCAAAATACAACCTGACAGTGACCTGCAAATTGCAAAAAGCCCTGAAGGTTCCGCCTTAAAGTTAAGTAATGTTAAGTGACTGACACACTATACATTTTTGACGTTTAAACGTCTCTTAAATTAATAATCGTTTCTTTAAAAACTCCAAAGTATCCTATGTGTTGATCCAGCGAGGCAATTGCGTAAGTGCGTAACACACTAACAGTAGGAGTGGCTTTCAACTTGACAGGTCAACAACATTCATTACGTTACTTTTGCCCGCGGCTTCGCCCGTGTGGCCAGCGGAAATTATCCAACGGGAACATACTACCGGGATAAAAAGTATCCTACGTGTTAATCCAGGTTATAAACTATATGTGTTCCAAATTCTATCCGAATCGGTTCAGTCGTTTTTGCGTGAAAGAGTAACAAACATCCATCCATCCATCCTCACAAACTTTCACATTTATAATATTAGTAGGATGGATTAGCAATATCCTTCAAAATGCTTCACATTTACATGAGTGCCAAATTGCATCTAAATCTGTTCAGACGTTACAGCGGGATTGAGTAACAGATATCGTAACTCATTAACATCAAAACTAAATACATTTACGATATTATAACCCTTATAGCATTTATTGTTGGCCTTTGGTTGGGCCACGATCACGTGCATATGGCCCAACCGAGTGCCAGCAATAATTTCTATTAGGGAAGTAGGTAGGATTGGTGTTAATTTGAACGGTGTTATTAGATAGTGTAAAAACAACTGGAATGGAAACAACAGGATCATTGAATAACATTTTACGAGTAATTAGGACTGACAATCATTTGAATATATAGTACAACCTTAACTTTTAATATATTATAAATGCTTATAGACCATAGGATTTGTAGTTTTGCCGGAAATCGAGATAAACCGTTTTTACCCTTAAACCAGAGATGTTATGGATATGATATTTCGGATCTAGATACGGATATGGCTATAGGAATAAAATTATATCGGTTTCGGATACTGTTACGGATATGTAATTATTTCGGATCAGCGTTAGTTTCGGATAGTTTCGGTTACGGATATTAGATTGAAGTAAAATATAAACACAAATAGTATGTAATAATTTGGTTTTATTTATAGTTTTTATCTAATCTAGGTTAGTATTTGGTATTATAATCAGTCATATAGGTAAGTAATTATTTAGAGATGTTATAATAATTAGTTAGACTCCGCTCTTATACGAAACTATCCGAAACTTGTGAAACGGATACGGTTACGGTTACGGATATATTTTTATTTCGGATATCCGATAGTTTCGGTTACCTTTCATTTTTGTTATATTCTCTTCCTTTTCCAATGGGTTCCATCATTATTTTTTTTTATTTCAAAAATTATCGACCCTGGTCTATTATTTCTAGGAATATCTAGCAAATAATTACGTGTCGGCTTTTTAGGAATGTTTGCTCGCCATGAGCTCCAGAATAACTATATCAGATATCTTGCAAAGGAATCGTTTCTGCCTGGGCGTAGACCAATTCCCACTACCAAGCCACTACCCCACTAAACCAACGGAACTTCTGACTGAGTGTTGCCAGTAAATTAATTAAGTGTGTATCAAGTCTGTTATAGCCTCAAAAGTTTACAATAGACATTGTATTTTTGGTACAGGATAAAAAAGGCCACCTTATGTCAAACACTTTCTCACATGAAAGTCACTCTACATAAAATTCACAGCAGGTGCACAAATGTGACGTGCATTAAAATGCCTCTACGAGTGATAGGTAATACTGAAATGCACGTTATTTAGCGCACTTTGAGCAATAAGCAATTTTGTTCTTGCTAAAGAAGAAGAGAAGAAGGAAGTGTTATTCTGTAAAGTTCACTTCACACAATTTGAAAGCGAACTCTTTTGTTTTTAAAGTAAATCATCGCGGATTCACAACGAGACACCGTTCGAATTTCGAAGCTCAGATGCTTAGAGCGGGATCCCTCCTTTTCGCATACTTTTTTTTACTAATATATTTTGGCATAACCATTTTCGCATAACTTTTATTAGCATAATGATACTGTGGCATAATAATGCTTTGGCATAATGCAATAGGTTAATTTATGGCAATAAACATTATGGCAAAACATTTAGGCGAAATAATATTATGCGTAATGATCATTATGCTTAATTTCATTATGCCAAAGTTATATTAGGTCTTAAAATTTTATGCAAATGGATAGGGAACCGTTTAGAGCACTATGGAAGGGTAACTACATTTGTATAGGAGGTACATAGGTACTGTTTCGATAATCAAAACTGTTCTACCTAACTCAAACTCATAGCATTTATTATTAATTCCAGGCACTTTTGAATTGTCTTTCGGTCGGACGGTCAGAAAGATGAAGCTGGTTGCCAATTCCAAAGCGTAGTAGGTACCTATGGAGAAGAACGGGCGAGAAACTCCACGGACAGCTTTTTAAATAAAAAATTGGTTACATCATTCATGTTGAAATTATGCATGTGAGAACGATGCAGAACGTTAAAAGCGTCCGTAACAAAAAGATAAAAACAATTTAAAAATTAAATTAAAATATGACGTGGCAGCTAAGAGATGACCAGTCCCGACTGACGGCGCCCGTTCACGAACATGACAATACCAGACACATATGTCTACAACAATAATTATACACAAGTATTTTTAGCGACGCATAAGTTGGCCAAAGATTTTGTAGTACGGAAAGTTCGCGCACGTACAATTTCATACATTTTTACATGCGCGAACTTCCTCCACTACGAAAATCTTAGGCCAACTTACGTGCGGATACCTGCAACTATTTACACTAGAGACTAAATTAAATGACTAACTATACAAATAAATACAAAAAAGGACGAGGTTCTCAATTCGTCTGTATGTTTTTTTTTTTCTTATGTTTGTTAGCTCAGAACTTTTTTCTGGGTGAACCAATTTGGATGAATCTTTTTTTATTTGATAGCTGGTACTTCACATGTGGTTAATTTGATCAAGGTCTGATCAGTAGTTTTTGAGTTATCCTTAATACTGTATATTGTTTCCACTTAGTTTAAATTGATGATTTGTTAATAATTTCCTGTGACTATTATTTATATACCAAGTAGTGGTATACGAATTTATGTGGGATAGGAACCGCAACTAAAAAGTGAAAAATAAAAACTTTTTTACAAAAAAAACAACAGACTTCCAAAAAAAACACTACAAGACATGATAAATAACTTTATTTCGGAAGTCGGTAGCCAAAAACGAAAATACAAAACAAAGACACCTACTTCCGAAATTAAAGTTATTTATCACGTCCTTTAGTGTTTTTTTTTTTGGAAGCCAGTTGTTTTTTTGTAAAAATCGTTTTTTTGTATTTAGAAGTATCTTTTTGTTTTTTAAAACGAGTACTTCGATGCCTACGTCGAAGTACTCGTCCGCATCGCTGTCATCCGTAGTGCGTACGTGTCCAGAAGACGGGCAGAATTGCCACGTTGAATGGCAATGTATGTACCTTAATTTTTCATCTGAAATTCAGCTTTCTCGGTACATAACATACAGGTGTTCAGCTAGAATAACGTCGGCATGTAATCAGCGGCGGCACAATGGTGAGTCTAGCTCGTTTTGTGGTCCATTGTCTTTGAGTACGTGGGAATATTGCGTAGTACAGGCATGACACAGTAGGACCAGTCATACGAAGAAAAGTATTGCCCAATATTGGACCAATATTTGGCAAACAGTGAAGTGTAATGCGAAGGTCAAGTGATTTCGACTCATTTCTGGTGCACTGTCAACGTGACGCGGGCTCGATACTGAGATGTGGAAAATCATATTATTTTTACTACTTACTGATTAATTGAGGCAGTTAACTCATTTCGGGCAATGCAGAGGTCAAAGAGGTTTGCAAGATTGTACAAAAACAAAGATCAGCTAGAACATTATTATAGTATCTATATCTATGGTATAGGTATGAGGAACGTGGTGTAAACTTCACTCATACCTCCATAGAAAAGGGAGGATTCTCCGACCAGACGGGTGTCGTGTCTGGTGCGCAACTGCCCGAAGATTGATGTCGGGACGTTGTATATATTCTAGTTGCGCGGTAAATTCTGCTTGCGCGATGCAGGATTTTGCGTGACGTCAGTGTGACGCATAGGTCGCATGTGGCGTTGTGGGCGTTGTAGATTCCACTATAATGGTAACTATCATTTCTTGCCCTTTCTTACTGAAATAATGAATAGTGTTAAACCTAGAAAGCCAAGTCCTTAGGTCGGTAAGTTATTCAAGGGGTAAAAGCGTCCACCAACGTCAAAAACCGGCCAAGTGCGAGCCGGACTCGCACAGGTAGTTTTCCATACCACCGTACAATATTTAACGCTACCTACATATTTATAAAAATAAATACATTCCTTGAATAGGGACCCCTTTTAATTTTAAACTTTTTTTTTAAATATTTTTTTGGTGTAGCGGCAAAAGAAATACACACTGAAATTTTTTATTGTCTACCTTTTACGGTTCATGAGATACAGCCCGCTGACAGACAGACGGATGGACAGCGGAAGCTTAGTAATAGGGTTCCCTTGGCACCCCTTGGGTATCGAACCCTAAAAAGCGAAATAAGTATGTTTTGACAAAGAGTCAGTTCTTTTAACCTAATTTCTCTGTTACATGACCCGGCACCAAACTGGACACCTCAACAACAAAAATCAATGTTCCAACCTTTTAAACACATCTTTAACAAGGCTCTAATAAGCGTGAGAAAACAAACGATACGTAACTTCGTTGTTTTTCCTTAACCGATAACAAATATGTTTTATGGCATATTAAAAAGCCGTTTCTATAAAATAAAATATTATTGCTCATTTTTATGACGTCTGTTAGTACGTACTTTATATAAATATTTGATTTTGGTTGAAATTACACACAGAGAGAAAGTAAAATATAGAATTTACTTTTATTTTAATTAAATGAAAAATCAATGGCGGGTTACACTCAAAGCAGTTTTTACAAGGGACAAGAAAAAGTGTGTATTGCCACACTTAAAAAACATTTTAAATTTAAAGCACAACAGTGTTGCATACATAAAAAAACAAGAAAATACAAAAATATTTCATTTGATTTGATTCTAAATCATTATAAATTACTGCAATTAATTGCATCAATTTATAATGTTTTAGAATATCAAAATATATGTTCACATTGTATTGAACAGATTTCATACGATTGTTATAGGACAAAAATATCTACGATACTGAAAGGCATGTTTCCCATTGCAGTAGGCAGAAACTACAGATTATTTTATTATAAGCCTGTGTGGGCCTATTGCAGGGTAAAGGCCAGATGACCTCTTTCCACTTTTCCCGGTCTACTGCGATTGCGAGCCGATCCTTTAAGAGTGGAGCTCATCTCGCCATCTCTGTCTGTTCCTGCCGTGTTGTCCTGTAGACCCTCATCCAGAGATCATGATCTTCAGCCCCAGAGTGCACAGACCTGCAGTGCCAGTAGCCGTGCACTGACAAAAACCAGCGCATCATTATGCCATAGTATCCTAAATCCCTCAAACTCAAAACTCAAACTCAAAGCATTTATTTCAAATAAACCAATTACAGGCACTTTTGAATTGTCAAGGGGTCGGTCAGTCAGAAGGATAAGGAGTATAAGGAGGAGGATAAGGAGTTTTATGTTACCCCAGACTCATTTTGACGGGTCCCATTTTATAAAGAGTGAGCCTGTTGCCATCAACCGGGCACAAATCCAGGCTCCGGGCTGCTACTGATAAATTCAAGATGGAAAAACCTAATAATACTTTGCACGACCCGAGATTCGAACTCAGGACCTCATGGTCAGAGGTAGCGCCTGCGACTAACAGTCCAACAAGTCAGCCATATTTAAAAAGAAAAAACTACGATAATGATCCTTAAACTCGCGCCTTTTTCCCTTGGGCAGAAGCTATAGCCAAATTCAAATTTTCTTTGGTTTTTTGCTAATGACAGCTCTGTTTACGTCGTATGTTGATCAAAATGCGATTCGCGACTGTAGGAATGATATACTTATTTACCGAATAATAAACATCAATTTCATACTTTTGAAATTTGTTCCACTTAAGAATTTATCAGAATATTTCGTAAGAAAATTCTTAGGTGGAACAAATTTCCAGAGTTTGACGATTGATATGAAATTGATTATTATTATTCGATAAATATATCATTCCTACAGTTGCGAATCGCATTTTTATCAACATACGACGTAAAATAGAGCTGCAATTTGCAAAAAAACCAAAGAGAATTAGAATTTAGCGGATTACAGCTGAGAATTCACCTTAAGTGGGTAGGGATTATATCGATACTGTTGATAGCATTATCTTCATTGGCTGTTAGTGAAAAGCAGCATATAATTCTAAAGTATCACGCCTGTATGCTCTGAAGCGTTCAGCAGAGATTTGCCTGCGCCTGAGAAAGATCTAATGAAAAAAATCTGTATCCTTTTTCCGACTCGGAAATCGAATTCAGGACCTCACAGTATCACACTCAAAAGTACTCGTAGTAGTCCATATTCTAATTTTAATTTAATTAATAAAAAAACTTTTTTTCCAAAAAAACAACACTTCTTTTAGTGTTTTTTTTTTGGAAGTCGGTTGTTTTTTTTTGTAAAAAGGTTTTTATTTTTCACTTTTTAGTTGCGGTACCTACCCCACACAAATTCGTATACCACTACTTGGTGTGTAAATAACAGTGACAGGAAATTATTAACACATCATCCATATAAACTAAGTGGAAAAAATATGCAGTATTAAGGATAACTCAAAAACTACTGGTCAGACCTTGATCAAATTTAAATGGGACCGCATGTGAAGCACCAGCTAACAAATAAAAAAGAATCATCCAAATCGGTTCACCCAGAAAAAAGTTCTTAGCTAACACACATAGGCGAATTGAGAACCTCCTCCTTTTTGTGAAGTCAGTTAAAAATCAAAAAAAAACCATCTATTAATCCATGAGGGTAGGCAGAAAATACAGAGCGCCACCTGCTACGATCCAGCACCGTTGTCTCAAAAAATATCAACCAAACCTTCTGGCATAAGTTGTGTTGTGATCAAAATTAAGTAGTCATTTAATCGTTTGTGAATTATTAAGTAAAGTGCTGAGAAAAATATTGCTATCTCTTTCCCTCTAAGAAGCAGCTGATTAAATACGATGATAAAAAATTTATGATTGTCCTAAGACACTTCTTTGGACAACTCAGACGATGGACAATTTGTCCGCGACGATAGAACGTATAATGGATATCTATGCACGTATACACGTAGGACAAATTATAGATTCCCAGAATTTCCACACGATCCCAAGGTGTCCGCAGACAAATTGTCCATCGTCGGCTCAGGCCTTTAAATATTCGCCGATACTTTCCGTATTTATATTACACAAATCGACTGTACAATTCATATTTTTCTATAGTAAGTACACGCAAGTATCTAAAGCGTTTTGTACGCACGACGACATTTCAAGCTATACATTTGCAATATAAGCTAACTTCTCATTGTATGAAAAACCTATACAATGCGAGGTCAGTTAAAATTGGAAATGTATAGCTGATATGTCGCCATGTGTACCTAGTTATTGGCACGTGCTGTCTTTCGTACACCGCTCGACGCGTCTCGCTGTACAACAGAGAGCGCGCTAAATGCAGTTCGCGTTATCGCGACAATGTAGCCGTAGCATTACAGATAAATGGATAGGTAGGTACAGGAAGATATAGATTATTGAGATTAGGGTAGGTGTAGCGTAAAACCTGACACTAGAAAAAAAATGCAAGAAATGTGGTCAACGGAAGAATGAGCTCGATTTTGAAGGGTGTAAGAATCTTTTAACCTAATTAATCATTCAGAAACTCTGCTTACTTTAGGGTTATCCCCAGTTCCCCTTTCTCATCAAAATCAAATCGTCATTTATTAGTTGTTGTGTTTTGTTGACCAAAATACCAACAAGTAGTCATACTAGTTGTGAATGTGTCTGGTGTGTGTGTTGTTTGGTGTGAGTGTGTGTTGTTGTGTCTGTGTTGTTTGGTGTGTGTGTGTGTGTTGTTTGGAGTGTGTGTGTGTGTGTGTGTTGTTGTGTCTGTGTCGTTGTGTCTGTGTTGTTTGGTGTGTGTGTGCCGTTGTCTGTGTTGTGTAAGTTGTATTGTGTGTCTTGTGACTGTTTGTCAAAAGATTTATCAGAAAATATCAGACTTAGGGTACTCGCTCATGGGCCACTCGCCACTTATGGTCAGCGATAGCCACATTTCAAGTAATTTCAACTCTTGTTATAACATACGACGCCGATGTGTGGTCCCTGACAGTCGAGCTGGTCCACAAATTCAAGGTCGTTCAGCGCGCTATGGAGCGAGCTAAGCTCGGAGTTACATTGAAGGATAAAATCCGAAATTAAATTACCCGGAGTTACCGACATAGCTTGCAGAGTAAGCAAGCTGAAGTGGCAGTGGGCTGGCCATGTTTGTCGAAGGGCCGGTAGCCGGTGGAACAGACGAGCGGAGACCGCGTATCGGTAAACGCAGTGTGGAACGGCCCCAGCTAGATGGACCGACGACCTTAAAAAGGTAGCTGGGACAGATTGGATTCGGAAGGCGGAGGACAGGGTGTTGTGACGCAGCCTGGGAGAGGCCTATGTCCAGCAGTGGACTGCGATAGGCTGAGTTGATTGACATCAAACATTTATCAAGTGCGCAGTAGCTGTGTACATGTGAGTGCCCTAGAATATAAAAGAACATTGTAAAAAATGGCTCTCACATCACGAGTGGGACATGTGCGGTTAATCTTAGTTTATAATGCATAGGTCTGTCTGTACATTCCATTGTATCCCAAGTTTTCAGCAGACGTACCGTACAGTACAACTATTTTCTTAATATCCCTCGGGAATCATCGCATTTCCGAATACAAACGAATGCTAATTTGAATAATCATAATCTTAAAGTTTATTTGTGAAACATAGGTATACAATAGGTCATACATATAAAAAAGCACGCTATGTTTTGTCTTAAGACATAAAAATATGGTAACATGCAAAGTAAATAATTATGGTAAAACTAAAAAAATAATTTAATAAATTTCATTAATAAAAACAAACATTCCAATAGTCATTAAAAAATATTACAGATGTGAAAATGTCAATGGTCCATGTCCATCAATTATTAGATTTATCGTGTATAATAATTTGAATTCAGAACTAAGTACCTTATTGTTGTTTTGTTTTGACGTAACAATAATTAAAGTACTTAGTTCTGAATTCAAATTATTACACACGATAAATCTAATAATTGATGGAAATGGAAATTAGCATTCGTTTGTATTCGGAAATGCGATGATTCCCGAGGGACATTATGAAAATAGTTGTACCGTACTGTATTTGTGCAATACCTCAATAGCTGCCCTACCTTTAAATGTCATAGATTCACAGCGTTGCGAAAACTGTTGTACGGTTAAACTACTAAAACTACAGACTTTGATTCGGACTAGTAATTTATTGAGGAAGGTAAACGTTTTTGAGTGGGGTTTTGACCTTCGACACTGATGAAATGAATCCAATATGGAGTCGTGATTACTGTCTTCAAAGTTAGGTACTTAAAAAATAAAGAAACATTTATTAGAATATAATTATTGACAGAAAAAATTGTATAGCGAAAAAGGGATTAAAAAACAAAAGAAAATGAAATGCTGGAACCTCGTATCTTTTCCTAGATGTTGTATTTACGAACAATCATAACGCTATAATTTGTCAAGGTAAATGGTAGTATCTAAGATACTTATAACAGGGTGCATTAGCCTCCGCGACACGTCGCCTCCTACAAATCTAAAACACAACATTTAAAAAGGTAACCATTAAAATAATGATTATCTTTTTGTATATAAATGTAGAGGCTGCCCCAAATGATATAATTAAAACTTGAATTCAAGACTCTTTTTACGAGATCAAGATTTAATTTTAAAGAAAAAAAACTAAGGTCAATAAAAAAAAACAATGCCAAGTCCACAAAAAAAGAAAAAAATCACGCTAAATTTAAAAGATTTCACACTATATCAATCAGTATCTGTTCAGCCATTTTAGAGATACAAGGGTACCCAGACGAATAGACAGATTACACAAAAACTTACAACAGCCTTCAGCTACAACTATTCAATTGTATATAATAGAAAAAACGTAAAAAAAAAAACGATTGGTCATGCGGTAATGAATTTCAAGTCGCAATATTAGAGGCAGCATTAAATGTGCTAAGTCTTTAGTTGTCGTGGTCGGATTTGTAATTCAAGGCTGACCAATGCCAAGGTTTTTTATTGTGTAAAAAAAGAAGGTTGGAGTATGTATGTATGTAAGTATATTCTCATATTTTATGTTTTTATTTAAATGGATAATTATTTTCGAATTTTTTACGCCTTTTTTTTGTTTTTGACGTTTTCCTGTCTACTCTTGCACACGTTGTCAACATCTCTTTTAATATACTCTCCTATCGCAAGTATGCTGCAAGAGATTTCTTTAGAAATAAGCATCACGTTTGTACGTATTTTTTGTCCCTTTCTTCCTGTCTGTTTATATGTGTACATAAAAAAAATGTTTATGGTTGATACAGAGTATAGCATACGTATGTACGCGGAATTTCATACGGAGCCACCTGGTGTAAATTTATGGTAGCTATACAGTGTGCGCGCGGTACAAAATCGATTTGAACGCAACAAATCGACTAAAGCTACAAATGTAGTGCCGACATGTCAGAGGAAAATATTTTAAGGCGACAATAAGTGCCAGCGACCTTGAGCGAGTGGGAGGAGCATGCGAAACTTTTAAGCGAATAAAATTGCACAGAGCGTTAGCGTTTACCCGGACATTGGTCAGCGATGCACTGCCGCCGCCCGCAAGAGCCCCGCTTCAACGCGCATCAAGTTTATTCGCAAAAACAACCCACCTTGATTTATCAAACACAATACAAATAAAACCCGTATACAAAAATTTGGGTAATTAAATTGTCTTTTAGATGGTGCAGATTTCATGAAAATACGCACGATAGTTTTTGCGTGATTATCGTTTTTGTGTTCGCGTTAGACATTACTTTACAAATTAATTACACTATGTTATAAAAATATAATTTCAAATATTCACATATCAAATTACGAAGAAAATAGTCTAGTTTATTATATATTTTTTTCAAACAAATAAGACTATTCGTTTAGACGTGATGTTCTATTTGAAATCATTAAAAGTCGTATATCTGCGCCTTAAGTAACATTTGTAGCGCCGACGCTACAGCGACTGACACATCTGTATTATTATTGTGTACCCTATGTATGTATTTTTGTCCTAGCTAGGGCTGTAGGGCTCGTGGCTAAATGATAACAGCCACACGGGTCGATCGAAGGTTAGGTAACCATATCCATTACATATCGAGACCCCTACGTGTCTCGGAGAAACCGTTAAGAGGCTGACAACAGCTAAAGCGTGGTCACTGTCGGACTGCATAGAAAAGAAAGAGAAGCGCGATGACACAACGCTGGTAATTTATTGCAAAATATGAAGCAATTATCTATTTATCAAAAGAAATATTCTTTGGACTAAAAAAATAAAACACTATTATGTTGCTTGTAGAATAATCTGACAAAAAAATCAGAATTATTGCATGTATGATTTTTAATCGTTAAAATATATTTTTAGGGATATCTTCATGATTTTTTTCCATAGTATCAAATTAGTTGTATTATGTTTTCAACACACTATCTAACTAGCATATAACCTGAGAAATATAATATATTTTTCTGATTTTGTTTACTGCAGTGGATCATATACTTTTTGGCATTATAAAACTTGCGTTTAGGTCCTGTAGTCTCAAGGGATTTTTCCACTTAGTTTATATTGATGATGTTTTAATAATTTCCTGTCACTGTTATTTACATATCAAGCGTAGTGGTAAACGAATTTTTATGGGGTAGGTTAGGACTTCCGAAATTAAAGTTATTTTTCACGTTTTTTTGTGTTATTTTTGGAAGTCGATTTTTTTTTGTAAAAAATGTTCTTTTTATTCATACGTAATTTTTTATCCCAAAAATAATGAAAACTACGTAAATTACAGTAACACTTCCGCTGTACAGTTAAAACAAACCAAAATGGACGAAGTACCTACTACGCTAGACCATTATACGTGTGCGACTGTGTGCGTGCGTAGATTTGTAATGTTACCACAATTTTCTCCCACAATCCGTCATACCTAATTTAATAAATAAACAATGTTTTATATCTAAATAGTAAAAATGAATTGCATGTATTATGATTACAAAATAATATTCTAATTTGGGGTGTTGGGTGGTGTGTGTTAATTCCCGGACATGTATAATGTTTTCACTGCTGGGCATTTCCTCTCTGTGAAAGGAAATGGACCATTAATTGTCTATGCGGGTTGACCCAGCTTCGTTTGGAGTGGGTTCCTTACCACTGGGCCAATATCGTTATTCTAAACATCACTTCGAAATTCGAACCGTGTCTCGTTGTGAATCCACGATGATTTACTTTAAAAACAAATGAGTTCGCTTTCGAATAGAGTATTACGCCCATTTTTGAAAAGTGTCTCAATTTGATTCTATAGTGCTAATGAACCACTAAAAAAATCACAAAATTTTTATTCAATCGTTAAGTGCAAAAATATTTTGCAGTTTCAAATTTCGCGCGCAATTTGACGAAAACGCTGGATGCAGTGGCCGCCATATTGCTCTGTGGTCATGACGTCAGTTGGCTGTGTAAACAATAGTTGATACGCTGATAGTTGACAGTTGACACTTCTAAGTTTACATAGCCGTATGACGTAATAACATGGTGACTACTATTTAATATTTAATGGTGTTATGAAACAGATTAAAAAAGCTGAAACCTTTGAATTGAATTTTAAAATTTATTTTGCTATTTTATGACCGTTTTCCGACTGTGTTTTGCCTAAGCTATATATTTTCTCATATAGAGTAAAATACCGTATTGTGTGCGCTCACTAAGTGAGGTTCCGAGTTAACCTTACAGAACAGCACTGTACATTTGTTTATCTTTTCTTTTCGTAACCCTGTCGTGAAGAATGGAAGAGTGATTCAAAGCCATTTGATTAACATATTAGGGTGTTTTATTTTCCACACATCAATAGAGGGGGTTACTATGGCAGTGGCGAGCCATTATATATAATGGGAACCTATTTTATTAACCGACTTCACAAAAAGGAGGAGGTTCTCAATTCGTCTGTATTTTTTTTTTGTGTGTTAGCTCAGAACTTTTTTTTGGGTGAACCGATTTGGATGATTCTTTTTTATATGATAGGTGGTGCTTCACATGTGGTCCCATTTAAATTTGATCAAGGTCTGACCAGTAGTTTTTGAGTTATCCTTAATACTGCGTATTTTTTCCGCTTAGTTTATATGGATGATGTGTTAATAATTTCCTGTCACTGTTATTTACACACCAAGTAGTGGTATACGAATTTGTGTGGGGTAGGTATCGCAACTAAAAAGTGAAAAATAAAAACTTATTTACAAAAAAAAAGTCGGTGACCAAAAACGAAAATACAAAACCAAAGACACCGAATTCCGAAATTAAAGTAATTTTTCACGTCTTTTAGTGTTTTTTTTGGAAGACTGTTGTTTTTTTATAAAAAAGTTTTTATTTTTCACTTTTTATTTAGGAATAACTTTAATCTCGGAAGTCGGTGGCCAAAAACGAAAATACAAAACCAAAGACACCGACTTCTGAAATTAAAGTTATTTTTCACGGCTTTTAGTGTTTTTTTTGGAAGTCTGTTGTTTTTTTGTAAATAAGTTTTTATATCGAATCTCTACTACGAATTTTGTTCGGTAACTGTACCTACACATGGTAATTTTGCTGTGCCCGACAGGGTCCATAATTATTGATCTTTTACTTTGTTAGACCATCTATGTAATACATATGGAATGCAATAAAGAATTGAGTTTTGAGTATGGTTTGGTTTTTGTAGAAGACAAATAGGCCTTCGTTTCTAAAAGCTTGTTTAATTTTATCTGTCGTGCCTGGAGTTATTTTGGTCAGCCGATCACAATAGCTCAAACTCAAATAATTTTTATTTCAATAGAAAGAAAAAAGACAGAAAATACGTTTATTTGCGGTAAACAAAATTCATGCATTTTCATTAACTTATCCGATTATAAAAATTAACAAAAATTAAACAATAAAATAAAAATGTCAATACAAATTTAAATGTCGATAATTAAAATTAAATATGTATGTCAATCAAATAAATTTATAATTCAATAGCAAAAATTGCAATACCTACTTAAATATGAGAGATTATAAAAATCGACAAAAATACAAAAAATGACGATAAAAATAAATTTAAATGTCAGTTACTGTAATTAAAAAAAGAATCAAACAATTACTATTTCACGAAAACTATTAATAAATACAATTAATCCATACAACACTGACGACCGCGCCTAAACACGGCGAAAAACCGTAAATTATCACGGCAAGAAATACGTGTGTGTACAAAGGGCCTCTTAATCAAAACTTTCCTCACGACATTTTCTTCATTCGTCCGCATCACACTAACATGTCCAAACCATGACAACTGGTTTCCACAGTCACCGCGACCACTTTCAGACTTCCTCTTACATTAACAGTAAACACTCAACAAAAAATATTGAAATAAAATATTGTCAGAATGTATATAAAAAAGTACAAAGATGGGAATACACCTGTAAACCACTGCCTACCCCCTCTGTGTTACAGTCGTGACGAGTAAACAAAAATGTCCTTCGTATCTTAAAAAACTTACAATTAGTTTGTTTGTGAAAAGCTACGGGTTAATAATAAGTAATTTATGTCGTTTCGTGTTGACTAAAGTCGCGTCGTTTCAAGACATGGCAGTGAAAATGTATCATGCTGTGATGTCATTAGCTTATACAGGTTGTTGAGAAAATATTTACCTGTATTAATAAGAAATTGAAATCTTTGGTGTATATTTCTATTTTGAAAAAACAGGTAGCAGAAGATGAAGATCAGATAAAAAACCGGCCAAGTGCGAGTCGGACTCGCGCACGAAGGGTTCCGTACCATTATTTATAAAAACGGCAAAAAAAACACGTTTGTTGTATGGGAGCCCCCTTAAATATTAATATTATTCTATTTTTTTGTATTTGTTTCTATAGCGGCAACAGAAATACATCATCTGTGAAAATTTCAACTGTCTAACTATCACGGTTCATGAGATACAGCCTGGTGGCAGACGGGCGGACGGACACCGGAGTCTTAGTAATAGGGTCCCGGTTTACCATTTGGGTACCAAACCCTAAAAAACAACCGACAGAGTCCAAAAAAAAAAACACGACTAGTTGCAAAAATCTTTAATTTCGGAAGTCTTTGTTTTGTCGTTTTCGTGTCGGAATACCAAAATACGACTGATTCGTGTTCTAGTTTTTTCCATCTTTTTATATGGCGCGGAAACGTGGGGCATCAAACGCCGCGAAAGCAGTACGATCGATGCTTTCGAGATATGTTGTTGGTGGAGGCTACTTCGTATACCATGGACCGCCATGAGAACGAATGAATCCTTAACGGAGGAACTCATCAGTACCAAGCGGCTATCTACAGCATGTCAGGAGCGTGCCCTCGACCTTTTGGAAAGGCGTCTGGAAAGGCTGAGGATACTTGGCTGGGTAGAAGGAAAACGCGTTCAAGGCAGAGCACCGGCGACATGGTCAGATACGATTAAGAAGGCCGTTGGAGAAGACCGCATAACTTGGAGATGCATCGTATGTGGTCGCGATCCTCAGCATTGAGGCAACGACGAAGAAGCAGAGAAGACCTAGTTCAATTAAGAACTTTCAAAGCACCTAAACTGTGTCATGTTCGTTCTTAGTATTAAAAACCGGCCAAGTGCGTGTCGGACCACCGACGATGAAGGGATCCCAAGAACAAACTTAACATTGTAGTTGAAAAAAATGTTCTCCCATACGTTCCAACTGCAAATGTAAGTTGGTCGACTATTACTCGTTAACTTGTGAACCCTACTTAGCTGTGATAGTTTTCCTTTTAACTTCGTTGTATATACTACTACCGTGAATTTTTTCACATATCCAAAAAGAACCATTTAGCTGGCAGGGGGGACACTTGACTCTAACAAAAATTAGCACCTTAAAGCTTAATATTTCACAAACGGATCCCTTAATCGAAAAATTGTTTGGACAAACCCGCAATATTTTTGAAAGACCTATCCAACGACACCCTACACCATGGGTAGTCGAGAAAAAATATCCCCACATTACGTGAAGAGGTCGCCTAAAAAAAATCAAAACTTTATTTTACCAATTTTTCGGTGTGACATTAATAAGAATATCCAAGCCACATCACAGCTTTCACAAACAGAATGACGGACATGGCGAAAATATAAGGGTTCCTTGTTGACTAGGGAACCCTAAAAACGTACATTATAAATGTAGGTACATTTTAGACTTGTTGGTATACAAAGACAGCCGTTCGCCTTGACATATTGGTACAATCATCTGAAAGTACATGCTGGTATTAGTTTTGCCTTTAAAGAGGTCAAAATGAATCGTTTAAGTAGAGTTTACGTAATGGTAGAACTTAATTTATGTGAAGGAGAAGTTTCGTAGAAGGGACTACTGAAGAAATCAGCTGGTAATTGCACAACACACTTACAATGGCAATACCTTTCGTTTTGACAATTCAACAACATTTATCGTGTTATTGGCGTTGTCAAACAGATGATTTTTTCAAACATATAAAGCAATCGATTAGGAATGAACAGTTTGTTAGATTTTAAGAAAAAACATTGAGAACCGAGCAGTTAAAATCTAAGGCTTTCCGCGCACTACGAATTTTAAGGCTCGTGCATACTGGCGCTACGCGACAGCGTGACACAAAGGCACCGCGTGCCGCGCGACGAGCGGCGCCTTTGTGTCGTGCTGTCGCGTCGCGCCTGTTTGTAGGAGCCTTTAATCGTTGCGGATAATAATCGCAAATCTGTGAACAATACCTACCAATATACTAGAGTCCACGCACTGCGGTAAAAAAACGCTTGAGAACTCGCTTGAATAATTATTGTTGTTTGCGATAGGAAGGTCGTATACTTAGTTCAATTCACACTCAGGCAAATATAAAAAATATGAAATAGTATACACCATCATCACCCACAGCCCGACTTCGTCGCTTACTGAGCATAGGCCTCCCTTTTCTTGTGCCAATCCACACGCTCCTTTGCCAGTCTCATCCAGTTTCTCCCCGTGCCGAGATGGCAACAATGTCGTCCACCCATCTCGCGGCCAAATAACCGACATTATTAAACATACCTCCTTAAATTGGAAACACTACAAACTAAGATTGTAAACCATCCTGTATACAACTGTTTTGATTTCGACGATACGTCAATTTTTGACGTTATAAAGTAGCGACGCATCGGCACGCGTTCTCAATTTAAAGTCCTTGCACCCTATTGGTTAAAACCACACAATAGGGTGGGGTAAGCCCCGCCCACCTATAACTACAGGTTGCTACCATTATTTGGTCGATGTTGATATGGTAGTCAAATACCTTGAATTTTAACGATTTTAGCCGAGTACATACGAAGTAACCCGATCAAAAGATCAAGTACAATGGCAAAAATATCATGAACTCCGTTTTACTGCGAGCCATTTTTAGCGTGTAGACGTGAACAAAGCAACCATTAGTTTAAATGTCAAAAAACTGGGTTTTGTAAGCTTTCTGCAACGGTTAAGTATTATAAGTTGAATTGAGTAAAGGTTTAAAGTAATGCATCTAGTTTGCTTAGGTGTCTATTATCATTTGTAACTCGGAAACGTGTAGCTCTTAATAAACGGTTCTCATTATTATGATCCCGAATCTATCAATAAAACTAGATCTTCCTATGAAAAGTCATTTTGGAAACATTAGTCACCAAGGTTGAAACTTGAAAGCGAGGTTAACTGCTAAGTACCTAACACTTTTTTTATTTTTTTTTATTTACAACAAATACAAATTGACATAAGTATTACAATGGAAACGATGATATTTAAAAAAACAATTATTCAAATTAGGCTGAGAATCAACACTTTCTAAACGCCAAAAGTTACAAAAGATAGTACCTAACCAAAAAATCCTATTTCTAGTATTTGAGCTGGGAACTAGTTGAGCAACAAACTCCCCAGTAATTGTCACTATAGTTACTCATTGGAGGGTTTTTAAAGCGACGTTGCCGCTCATTGTCCTTACCCCCGACGTAATTGTCCCCCCCCCCCCCCCCCCCCCCACCGACCCTTGCTCGATGACGCGCCAGCCCGCGCCGTAGCTGAGCCTGTAGTTTTAAATTCCCCTGTTAATAATAATATTATCTCGATCCAGCCTGTCCCATCTTGCTGCCCTCCCCTCAGTGACGCCCTAAGCCGAGGTTCGTACCCCACAGGGGGTGCCCTTAGCGTGCGGTCACCTAATTTTTAAGAATTTTCGCCCCTGGCTGGAGGCTTTAAGTTAGTAGCTTAAGGCACCCACAGGCTTGCCCGGTTAAGTAGCCAGGACCTTAGTGGTCATAACTACGAGCTGCCCAATAGGAAAAAAAAAAAATCATTGTCCTTATTATTAAAACCTTTAGTATTTTTTATGAGACCCACAAAGTATCAGTTCGCGGATTCGCAACGAGGCACAGCCCGTTCGAATTTCGAAATGATGTTTAGAGAATACATAAGCCCGAAAGTCTGCCAGCCAGTCTTATCAAGGGGTATCGTGTTACCCAGTAACTGGTTTGTGGAGGTCAGATAAGCAGTCGCTCCATGTAAAATACTGGTATTCAGCTACATCTGGTTAGTCTGGAAGCTGGCCACAACAAAGTTGTGAAAAAGCTAGTTAGATGATATATGATAGACGGAGAATAAATAACCTATTTTCCAAAAAAAGCTACATACTTTTGAATTGTCAAGGGGTCGGTCAGTCAGAAACATGAAGCTAGTTGCCCATTCCAAAGCGTAGTAGGTACATATGGATAAGAACGGACCAGAAACTCCCGGACACTCTTTTAAATCAAAATATGGTTACACATTATTGGTTACATCATTTATGTTGAAATTTTGCATGTGAGAACGATGCAGAACGTTATTAAAAGCGTCCGTAATTAAAAGAGAAAAACAATTCAAATATTACCTACATTAAATTCAAATACGTCGTGACAGCTAAAAGATGACCAGTCCGTACTGATGGCTACTGCTTTCCCTAATGATATTCCAGTACATGTACCTACAAATGTTACGACTTGAAAGGTATCCGTATAAATACATGCAGTGATGCGTTGCCTTTTGAAGTCACTTTCACTGGTTTATTGAATCTAAAGCTATCTATTTTGTACTATGTGGTCCTCATATTAAGGCGACAATAAGTGCCAGCGACCTTGAGCGAGTGGGAGGAGCATGCGAAACTTTTAAGCGAATAAATTTGCACAGAGCGTTAGCGTCTACCCGGACATTGGTCAGCGATGCACTGCCGCCCGTCGCCCGCAAGAGCTCCCGTTTCAACGCGCATCAAGTTTATTTGCAAAAACAACCCACGTTGATTTATCAAACACAATACAAATAAAAGCCGCATATAAAAATTTGGGTAATTAAATTGTCTTTTAGATGGTGCAGATTTCATGAAAATACGCCTGATAGTTTTTGCGTGATTATCGTTTTTGTGTTCGCGTTAGACATTACTTTACAAATTAATTACACTATCTTATAAAAATATAATTTCAAATATTCACATATCAAATTACGAAGAAACTATCATTTTTTTTTTTCATACAAATATGAGTATTCGTTTAGACGTGATGGTCCAATTGAAATCACTAAAAGTCGTATATCTGCGCCTTAATAAGAACAATATTATCAGTCCACAGCCTATCAGTCTGTACGATGTCTGACTTCAGAATTAAAGGCTCCCGCAAATAGGCGCGACGCGACTCTAGTAGAACAATTTCTATGAAAACTTCTTGTAAATTGATCTACCAGAGTCGCGTCTAGCTGTCGCGTCGCATCTAAAACAAGGAATCATCACGGTTGATAATTGCGTGTTGGCGTTTCGGATCTCATCAAATGTATGCTTTAACCGACTTCAAATAAAGTAGGAGTTTATGTATTAAGACGAATATTGTTTTACCCGACTGCGCAATAGCAAAGATTGGGTTATTACGTGATGTTTTTTTCTAGTCTTGTCTGACATTAACCTTCAAAGCTTTGTCTCTTTAAGTAGGTATTCAGCTTTATAATTCCTTCTACTTTTGTATAAAAAGGTAGAAAAGAAACAAATGATTTAATAGTATTGTTTCTTTGTAAATGATAAATGATTTTATTTCTGTAAGTTGGTTTATACAAACACTTTTATACGTCAATCATATTTTTTAAACTAGATGAGGTCGGTGTTTCCTATCTGAATACTCTGAGAAGAAAGACCGAAACAAACTCAGAGGTCAGTCTCCTTTAAAGTCCAGACTCATAGTAGTCAAATAGGAAACGCCGACCTCATTTAGTTTTTAAAATATGATTGACGTGTAAAAGAACAAACCTATTTACAGAAATAAAATCATTTATCATTTATCACTATCATTATTTACGGTACCGTACAACCTGCATACTAATTTTCGTTTTTCGTTCCAACCAGATACATCCAAATATTATAATTTTACGCCCCAATGAACATAGAGTGCCCTATAATGTCATGAGCAGAACATAGCTGCCTCAGCATTGTATCGACCAAACTTTGCTTCGGCGAGGCGGCAACGGTTTCGTGTTGCGATGACGTGGTTCACGATCAGAATGAACGTTATAAACCAAAGCTAATGTTGTGAGGACTTGGAGGTCTACTATTAGTTTCAGACGAAAGGAAGAATAGAATAACCGGAAGGTCTAAATATAAATAGTTCAAAAATACCACTCATACCTAAATAAGCTCATGCCTTCTTCCTATGGGAGTAGGCAGAGACTACAGAACGCAACCTGCTACGATCCTTACATACTCATTTTGCCTCGTTTACGTTCATACATCAGCATGCGTAGCATGACTTCCATAGACACAGGTTTGTCGACGGAAGAATAGACAAAATGACAGATTGTTTACAGATTTTTGAAGACTTATTGTACAGTCTGTAATTTTGTCTATTCTTCCGTCGACGAAACCCATTTCTATGGTGGTCATGTTACGCGTGCAGCAGGCTTAGCACAAGCACCGTCTTGTCGACGGAACAATAGATAAAATGACGTTTCGTGAAGACAGTACGACGGCAGCAAAGTAGAAAGAGTAAACAGCACATTTTACGAAATTCAGTAATTTATTCACGTTTATCTTTTATTTTCCTTATATCTCGCAAAAGGTGTGTCCTATCGCAAAAATAATGAAAATTTCGACCCCCTTTATGAAACCGCTAAACCACTAAAACTCAACACGTAGGTAATAATTTTTCACAATTTCCATACAAAAAGTGAAAAATTCCATTTTTCCATTCCATTTTTATACTTTGTGGCCGTCGAGTAAAAAGTTTTCTACTGTCTTTAGCATGGCGACTTAAAAATCAAATTGTCTTCACTACCTTAGACAACTGTCTTCTGAAAGAGTCTACATTATAAAGGACTTAAACAACGATCGGAAAAAACGAAAAACAAAATGACAGATTTTAGAAGGATTTGCACGGTGCGATGTCAAAAATGGAGAAACGAAATGTCACTTTGTATGAAAATAGCCGTGTCTATTCTTCGAAGAAATAGACAGCGTCATGCTAAGCCCGCTGGTCATACACGCACGCCGGTTACAAACATACCTTAAAATAAAATTATAGAGAAAAACAATTACTACTAAGATCATTGGAGCAAAAATACCTTAAAAAGTTCGGTTTGGCAAAAATAAATAAAATGTCATCATGTCCGTATCCGGGTTAAGCAGAGGTGTAGGAATATAAGTAATGACCACATTTCGCCAGTTTTAAGTGCCATGTTAAAGAGAATGAACCTACTGCCACAAATCCAAACTCCTGGTTACAACTGAGAATTTCCTATTGGTTAAACCCAATGACACTTTTCCTGACTTAGGAAGTGGAAATCGCACTCGGGGTCTTGGGTTTGATTTCCAGCACAACAGTGCTCAGCAGTAAGGCTTGCAACCACTAACTAGACCAACGGGTTGGTCAACCAACAATTGGTTGACCAACAATTGGTTCTGAAAAACAAAAGACGGTAGACACTAGATTGTTCTGAATTCAACCGAAATGTAGAATTCAGTCAAAAAGTAGACCTCCTAATCGAAATGACTGATTGTAATCGTGTATTAATTTCATTCCGAGATTTTGACCTTACAATAATACGTCTTCTTTTATCGTTGACAATTTGTAAATTTGTTATGCTAATGTCCATGAAATTTTACCGAAAAAATATGGCGGATAATTGCTGACAATTAATTTTTGGGGCTCGGAAATCATTGTTATATTTTTTTTCTTTGTGACAACAAGAACGAGTTCGAGATAAGTTTTATAGATACGTATATCGAATCAATTAAACAAAACGTTTGATTGATTCGATACACGTTTTGCCTTTATTATAGCCTTTGTTCTAGGTACAAATCTGCCTAACCCTTTGTCTCAACTATGTTGGGGTTGGCTTCCAGACTAACCGGATTCAGCTAAATAACAGTATTTTAAAAGGGACGACTGCCTCTCTGACCTGCACAACTCAGTACTGGGTAACACGGTACCCTTTGGTAAGACTGGTTCTAGGTACTAGAAAAAAAAAAAAAAAAAAAATTGTTTATTCTGCACAAACAAAACGCACTAAAACATGGTTTAAAAAATACCAAATTCTGTACGCATTTGGAAGCATACCAAGTTTGCATATTAACTCAAATTCCTTTGATCTGTCACAAAAATATCGCCAGATCTTCACTTTTTCAACTAATAAGTGCTTTACCCAAATAAAAATAAACGATTAATTTACAAACACAGGGGTGTCAAACAATTTAGTTAATTGCTGTAATGTAGTAATGGCTGACGGGTCAGTCGCACGACCCCGTTTAACGCGTATATCCGTTCATAATTGGTGACACCCCTAACTCATGTTAGTAGGGTGATCAGGGAAATTAATAATAGGATCAGGGATGTCAATGATTAGAAATTTGAAGATTTCTTTTAACGAATTTTTTGTCGTATCAATCTGAATTATTAAGTTATCACCAACGTTAGCCTTTCCCATTTAGATATTCCATTTTTATTTTCTAGTCATGAAATTCGAAATGAAAAATACTGGTATTCAGCAACATCCAGTTACACTGGTGAAGGAAAACATCGTGAGGAAACCGGCATGTCCTAGAACCAAAAATGCGAAGACATGTGACATCTACCAACCCGCACTGGGCCCGCGTGGTAGATTACAGCCCATTCCCTCTCACAGAGAGGAGGCCTGTGTCCCAGCAGTGGGATCAGGCTGATTATGCTTATATGCAGTTACACTGGAAGCCGACCCCAACATAGCTCGGAAAAGATGAGCAAAAGATGAGTGCTATATGACTTCCACATAACAATTAGGTACTGAGCACCTGATATTTCTAAGAGTAGAGCTGTATGCAGAGTTTCGAGCTTTTTCGTCTGCGTACGTTTGAAGTCATTGCGGTTGTAGCGACTGCTTTACTGACTGATAACCCTCGCAAGACTGTTGGTTCCAGACTCACGATTTTTTAAGGAAGTTCACCCAAGCATTTTTTTTTTTTTTGGAACGTGGTGGAAATTCTCATGGATGTCTTCCGCCCTGGGGCGGGCAGTCAGACTTCTACTGGCTAAAACCACCTCGTGTTCCCTCGCACACTTGCTACGGGGGCTACGTACTTAAGCACTCTTCAACGCAGCCCCCGACTGGTGCCGGCCCGCCTCTGCGGGCTCCGTCTAGTCAAGCCGGGGGTGTAAGATGTGAAGTTCACCCAAACGTAGCTCAACCTCGCAGATCAAACGAACCGTACACTTTTCTTTTAGTCTCCAACCCCACTATAGTTGAGTCCCTGGAAAATTGATTCGGCTATCGCTGAAGACGACTTCTTTAGACCAGTTTGTGGTAGAACCTTAAAAGAAAGGTTATGTTTTAGATTACATTTTAAAGGCTCCGTATCCAACCAGAAACAACCGACATCTTTAACTCACCCGCACAACCTCACACCGAAAATAACATAAATTATGCTCGAAGCCAAACGCCCGTTCATATCAAAGGTCATCTGCTGCCCAGCCCCCTATTGTGTGGTCGTTATAATGACTGGCGTGGGAACCTAGCCAGAATACTGCTGATTGTTTTTTTGTAATTATGCGTGAGTTGTGAGAGTACTTAGATGTTTGTTCGCGGTGGTACTGGCGAATATGTTCCGGGAATGTCGGATTTACTTAAACTACTTATCCCCCTTTTGATAAAGGTTTTCACATAGGCATATCACCATCATTTCAGCCGAAAAACGTCCACTGCTTGACATAGGCCTCCCCAAGCGTCGATAAATCGACCAATCCTGTGCTTCATTCAGTGGATACGAGAAGCCATAGCAGGTCGAAACTGTATTTATACTTATTCCGTTCCGATGGAAGATAGTCTGATGCTGCAGCGACTCTTGTAGAACAATTTCCATGAAGTTTTCATGGAAATTGTTGGAATTGTTGTTGTTGTTTGTTGTGTTGGATTGTTGTTATTGTTGGAATTGTTGGTTGTTGTTGGAATTGTCCTCTTCGCGTCGCGCTGTCGTGTCGCTCCTGTATGCTAGTATCGTCGATGACATGCAACATTTCACCATTTTTTTTTTTAATTATACTGTGTTATGTATCAAAAAACAGCTGTCGTCACCGTTCATTGATTTGATCAGCACCTGATACGTACCCTAATTTATTCCCTATACCGACGAGATGTAACGCACCATTGATTCGAACCGGTGAACTACTGGACAGCAACTTATTGGTCAGTGAGCACCTGTGATATGGTCTAATACACAATGTCAGTTAGAAGATGAATACAGGGTTATTGGTTATAATGTCGACAATCCATTAAGGGGATCTAGAAGAGGTTATTTGCAACAAAATTACCCCTAATGACCCTTAAGCAAATGTCAACCATTTTCGAGAAATTTGACATTTTTTGTTTTTTTTTGCGGTAAGTACAGAAATTTGAAAATGTATTAAAAAAAAAACAATGCTGCATGAGTTTTTTTTAAGTTATTGTTATCTGTTTCTACTTCAATACATAATAATCAAACATAAAATGACAATTATCTTTAATAGTTTTACAAATCGTTGCAATTTTCAGGTTATTTGTCTAAAATAGTCGATATCTGCAAAAAAAAAACACGGATGTACTTTATCGGCAGAACATTCCAAAGACATGTACAAATTCTCAATTATCCAATAAGATACCAGATATTTTCAATAAAATATAAAATATCAAATTACTCGAAAATTGTTGATATTTGCATAGGGGTCATCAGGTCATTCGGTTGCAAATGACCTCTCCTACATCCCCTTAACAGATTGCCGACATATAACCAATAACCCTGTATATGGTGTAATAATATAACCGTATTACTGTCCCGATGCAGGGAAAGGGTTTCTTCTCATATAGAGAAGGCATGTGCATTGTTCACCACGCCCGATTACTGCTTAAGGGGACTACATGACCTAAACGCAAATTTATAATGCCTAAAAATATATGATCCACTGCAGTAACCAAAATCAGAAAAATATATGATATTTTTCTGGATATATGCTAGTTAGATAGTGTGTTGAAAACAATACAATTAACTTGATATGATAGAAAAAAATCACGAAAATACCTCTAAAAAAATCTTTTAACGATTAAAAACCATACTAATATACATGCAAACATTTAGTTTTTTTGTCAGATTATTCTACAAGTAACATACTAACGTAATAGTGTTTTAATTTTTTAGTCCAATGAATAGTTTTTTTGTAAATCCATAATTGCTTCATATTTTGCAATAAATTACCAGCGTTGTGTCATCGCGTGTCTCTTTCTTTTCTATGCAATCCGACAGTGACTGCGCTTTAGCTCTTGTAGGCCTCTTAAGCATACTGAAGTTTGTGTATTGGTAACTCGTTTGATATAAATGCCAGCCTTTATGAAACGCAGGCATAAGAAAAGATGGTGTAAAAGATGATGACAGTGAGCACTGAGATGATGGCTGATGTATGGAAGAAAAAGACGTAATACGCTGATCCCATTTATATCAATGATAATATTACGACAAAAAACATTTTTACAGAACAAAAAAAACCAACCGACTTCCAAAAAAAAAAAAAACACTTCAAAGTGAAAAATTACTTTAAGTAATCTCGGAAGCTGGTATTGTAATTTCGATTTTTGCCTCCGACTTTACTTAGTTATTTTTCACTTTGTAGTTTTTCATAAATTATTAATTTTATTTATCACATTTTAGTTGTGGTACCTACCCCACACAAATACGTATATCCACTACTTGCTATGTTAATAACAATGACAGAAAGTTATTATAACATCGTCAATATACACTACGTGGAAAAAAAAATGTATTATTGAAGCTAACTGAAACCTACCAAAGACAAGTTAATAAAATTAATATGGGACCAGCCCTGACGTATACACTATCTATTAAAAAAATAATTTTCGAAATCAATCCACAATTGCCGGAGACATCGCTCATCAAACATACAACAAAAAACACATCGACGAATTGAGAACCTTCTCCTTTTTGAAGTCGGTTAAAAATAGTGTAAAACTTCCATAAATTTAAAGCTACTATTGTATTACTTTCACAATTATCTTTCTTCTTACCAAACCTTTTTTTTTTTTTTTTTTTTTCGCTGAGAAATGCTTTATGCATTCCCGCTCGTGGGGGGACGAGGCGGGATATGTGGGACTCCTGTCGGAATGACAGTATACCCACTAAAACTCAGCGGTGTTCCCACATCGCCGTGATGGGAAGGCCATGGGAATCCGGCTCAGCCTTTGCATCCACAACCCTCCCGGCGCGTGCCCACCTAGCTGGTGGGCCCCGCATGCCCCCCAGCTTGGGGGGCTACGGGAATGGCCGGGAACACCTGGCCATTCCCGTCCGACACTGGTGGAGGCCTGTGCAATACAGGCAAGGGCGCCCCCGCACCCGCTGCCTGCTGGCCTCCACCTGGGAGGAGTCGGAGATGACTATCAAACTGACGTCTTCTTCGACCCCTCCTCCGCCTTCGGAGCGACGCCGCGTGAGGATCGTCCTCCCGCGCGCGCTCAGCCGCCTCCTTCTGGGACATGACGTGTTCGCAGAAGGAGGCGACTGCCGCCCAGGACCTCTCATCCTGCAGCATGGCATTAACCAAGCCGGGAAGTGAGAGGTCCGGTCCGATCACCGCGATGAGACTGCGGCGCGTCTCGGACCACGACGGGCACACCTCGAGGGTGTGCTGCGCCGTGTCGTCCACCGCGCCACAGTCGTGGCACGACGGCGTCTCCTCCCGTCCTATCCGGTGCAGGTACGATCCGAAGCAACCGTGTCCGGACAGCACCTGCACCAGACGGAACGAGAGGAACCCATGCGACCGCTCGAGCCAGTCTCGCAACACTGGCCCAATCGCGTCTAGGGTTCGGCGGCCAAAAGCTGCGGTGGCGAGCTCCCCCGTCCAATGGAGGACGATGGCATCCCTCGCCTCTCGCCGGACGGCCTCCCGCTCTTCCGGGGCTGGGCGTTC
This sequence comes from Griposia aprilina, assembly GCA_916610205.1. Lineage (NCBI taxonomy): Eukaryota > Metazoa > Arthropoda > Insecta > Lepidoptera > Noctuidae > Griposia > Griposia aprilina. The sequence continues at coordinate 9,412,683 of OU744310.1, read as the reverse complement.
TCCTCCCGCTCTCCGCCCCGCCGTCCATTCATATACTCTGGCGAGCACCCACGCCTCGAGTTCCCAAGGAGGGGTGCCGGCCAGAGCACATGCTGCCGCGAAGCCCACTGTGCGGTAGGCCCGCGCCGCCCGCTGGGCTATGGCCCTTTGGGGCGCCCGTAAGGCGGCGGCGTTCTCCCTCCTTTGGAGGGAGTCCTCCCAGATAGGAGCCCCGTAAAGGGCCATACTCCTCAAGATGCCGGCGTAAAGTTGCCGGCATCGCGCGCTGGGCCTCCCCAAGTTGGGTAGCAGCCACGAGAGCGCGCCTGCGGCCTTCAGCAGGCGCGACGACAGCCCGCTAAAATGCGGACCGAAGCGCCACCTGCTGTCGAGTACAAGGCCCAGATATTTCATCTGGGCCTTCACCTCAATTCTGATGCCCTCCACGAAAATGTGGGCATCAGGTGGGGGGCGCCGCCGAGGCCCGTGGAAGAACACGGCCTCGGTCTTGTGCAGCGCCACCGTTAAACCTAGGCGGCGGATCCTCCCCGCGACCAAGGATCCACCTGCCGAGGCCAGATTGGCCGCCTCCCTAAAACTCCCCCCCCGGGCGGTGAGGAGAGTGTCATCCGCATAGCAGATGACACTCGTGCCCCGAAGGAGAGTTCCCCGCAAGAGCCAATCATAGGCGATGTTCCAGAGGACAGGTCCTATGACTGACCCCTGCGGAACGCCGGCTTCGACGGCGTACCGCCGGACTTAGCCAGCCCTATTAACGAGGACGATCGTCCGATCCTCTAGGTAGCTGGCCAGCAGACGACGCATGTATAGGGGCACTCCGTGGAATCGGAGTGCCTCTAGGATGGTGGAGTGGGGAACGGAGTTGAAGGCATTGGCTATATCGAATGACACAGCCAACAATCCGTCCCTCGCCTCCATCGCCCCCTTCACCTGGCCCTTGAGGTGGGCCAGCGCGTCCACCGTGGAGCGCTCAGCCCGAAAACCGAACTGAGCGTCCGACAAGTCCGGCCCGATACTCCGCAGGTGGCTGTTCAGGCGGCCAGCGATTATCCCCTCGAACATTTTGCCGACCTCATCGAGCAGAACGATGGGCCGGAATGCCGAGGGGGAGTCCGCCGGGCGGCCCTCCTTGCGAAGGAGGCACAACTGCCCCTCCTTCCACGGTTTCGGGAACCTTCCACACGCAAGACATGCGCTGAAGAGGTCCCGAAACCTCTCCTCCATTTGAGTGGCAGCGATCGCCACCACTCTTGCCGGAACACCGTCGGGGCCCGGAGCCGTCTTCTTGGCGCGGATGTGGACAATCGCCGCGCGGAGTTCCAACTCCGTGACAGGGGGGGCCTCCTCTTCTTCCTCAGCTGGCGGAGCTATCCCTAGCGGTGCGCCCATCACTGGTGGGGTGAAGTTGTCCCTGCACGGGAATAGGGACTGAACCACCCCATCCAGGAATGAGGGCTCCAGGGTCTCGGCCACTGGGGGACCAAAGGGGCGCATTTTGTTGCGCGCCGCCTTATAAGGTCTCCCGTAGGGGTCTCTGTCGAGACCCTCCAGCATCTCCGCTCTCGCCGAGTCTCTGGCGGCGGCGATGGCCCTATCGAGGACCATTTTTGCCTCCACATACACCTCATAGAGGTGGTCCTCGTTGGCGTGAGCTCGTCGACGCCGCCGCCGGCTTCGCGTGTAGGCCCTTCTTGCCTCCACACACGCTGCTCGTAGCCCCGCCAGCTCCACCGACCACCAGTACACGGCGCGCCTGGGTAGTGGTCGGCGAGACCGAGGCATGCTAGAGTTGCATACCTCGGTCAGAGACCCCCTCAGGCGCCCCGCCACGGTATCCACATCCAGGCCGGCGGAAGGCGGCGAAAACCAATCCTGGATGAACGCTGCCTCCCCTGCTGCCTCCCTGTCCAGGCGAGTGAGAGCCCACCGCGGGAACGGCGATCGCCCCGAGAGGGGCCGCGTCTCTCCGGGGCCACCGGTGGAGATATCGAACCGTACGTAGCGGTGGTCCGACATAGTCTCCACCAGGTCCACCCGCCAGTTTAACACGCGCGCGGCCAACGCAGGGGTGGCGAAAGTGACGTCCACTATTGAGCCACCCTGCCGCCGCACGCATGTCTGGACGCTTCCTCTATTCAAGAGGGAGAGTCCAGAGGAGGCTGCCCACATCTCCAATGCCCGCCCGCGAGCGTTGGTGGCCGGGCTACCCCAGTTCACCGACTTGGCATTCAGGTCTCCCAGTACGGAGACCTGACGCGGCGCCGCCCTGCCGACCACGGCGGCCAGGACTCCGAGATAGTTCTCGAAGTCCTGAAGAGGGCGGTTTGGGGAGAAATAGACGCCCACAAGGGCTATTTCTCCCCACGCGGTAGCCACGTATCCCGGTCCCTCCTCTAATAGCGAGAGGGGAGGGGAGTCTGTGGAAGACCGCGCCGCTAGTGCCACCAAGCCGTCCTCGTCACCCAGCCAGCTGCCGGGGATTGAGTAGGGCTCGGCGACCACCGCTACGTTCACCAACCACTCGGCCATGACCTGCACCACCAAGTCCTGGGCTGCCCTGCAGTGATTGGCGTTCGCCTGGAGGATGTGGTAGTTGGAAACCATTATTCCAGCATCCCACATCCCTCCTCGGCTACCGCCGCTGGAGCTACAGCGGCGACGACGGCGGTGGTGGTGGTAGCAGCAGGGCGAACCTGCGCCGGCACTATGCCCTTCCTCGCGGGCGGCTTGCAGCTCCTGCCCGTCATCCTGTGGTCCGCGGGGCGGCCACTGGCGGCACACGCCGCGCAGCGTAGCGTGGCAGCGCGACAAGCGGCACTCTTGTGTCCCTCCTGCCCGCACCGGAAGCAAGACTCTCCCCAGTCGGACTTGGAGGGACACGTGGCTCGGGTGTGGCCGAACGCGAAGCACTTGAAGCAGCGCATAGGCTGGTCTTCAAGTGGCCGGACCACACAAACCTAACTCAACTCACCATAAGATCAAGCTAAAATCTAACTGCACAACATACGTACAGTCACCAAAAGAGATAAGTGACCCGGGTCATCGGGTATACTTGAAGTTTAGTAAGAAACCGATGGATGTTTTCGAATGAAATTTAACTTGATAAATGACCTGTTTGTTTTTTATTAATTAAATTAAATTTTATTCGAAAACATCCATCGGTTTCTTACTAAACTTCAACTATATCCGACGACCCTGGTTACTTATCACATTTGGTGGCCGTATATACTATTTATAACTCTTTACTTGTAACAGAAGTAAGAGTTCTAAGACTATGGACTGAATATCAAATAGAACAATACATTGCTAGGAAATAAATATTAATTAGTATACCTAGAAACGGTAATCTAGTGTTCTAGGTTCGATTACCAGCTCAGGTAGAGTAGGGAAATGAGCCGTACTGGTGTCTACAATGACATGAGTATTTACTTTGTAAAGTATTATATTATTTTAATTATTGTGAATGTGAGAACTATGAGTGTCATTCCTTTTTTTTTCTCATTTAGTTTTAATCATGATCTGGCAGTTTTAATAATTAATGCGGCCTAGCCAAATGTCCATTCTTGGGTATTGTTCGTCGAATCGTTGAGCTCCTTAAGTTTCGAGTTAAGCTGCATGATTAATGACAATAAATTCCGTGCACTGACTGGACAGGTCCACTCAATCTGTGTGGTTCTTTCTTCATAAGACCATTTCAGAGACTAATCTACATGGTCTTCACATGATCTGACCAAGATTATGTCTCGACTTTAAAAGAGACTGTGACCTCTGAATTTGTTTCAGCCTTTCTTCTCAGAGTAGTAAAACAAACCTATTTACAGAAATAAAATCGTTTATCTACCAGTAAATACAACAACAATTCATTCGTTATTTTCTGCAAGGCAAGTATGGAGACAATCAAATGGTTGTCTAAATTATATATCTAAACGTAACATTATAAAAAAGAGTGGAACCTACTTAAGTCTGTGTTTCCGAGCGCACACAACCCAAATCTCACTGCATCGTCGACTTTGTCTCTGTCATCTCTGAGCTAGACTAGACTCAAGAGCAAACACATCACAAATAAAAAAGAGAGAAGATTTGGTTCCTGTACATTTGTTTGTTACGCTTTCACGCTAAAACCGTCGAAGGGATTTGGATTAAATTTGGCACAAATATAGACCACGACCTGGATTAGGACATAGGATGCTTTTTATCCCGATATTCCCACGGGATCGAGACTTATGCAGGGGAAACCGCGGGGCGTAGCTAGTTACATCTAAGTCTAATCAAAGCTATCGAGTCATTATAAGTTTGAATGCCGTTAAGACTCTCACAAACAGGCGCGACGCGACACGATTCTGGTAGAACAATTTCCATGAAGTTTTCATATAAATTGTTCTATTAGAGTCGCATCGTGCCTGTTTGTGGGAGCTTTTAAGCGACAGCCGAGCAGCGACAAATTAACTAAGGTACTTATTCGCTTCCTAAAGTACTTATAAGCGGCTCGTGGGTAAATAATAACAGTTTCACGGTTTAATCGAAGGTTAAGCTACGCTTGCCGCGGTTGGTTCGTAGATGGGTGACCATCCATTACATATCGAGATCCTTCCGTGCCTCGGAAAGTACGTTAAGCCGTTGGTCCTGCTCTCACTCGTAGATCTTTGACAGTCGTTACGAGTAGTCGGTACGGCCCAAAAAGTTTGTCAACCAGTCTTACCAAGGGGTATCGTGTCGTGTTACCCAGTAACTGTATCGTGGAGGTCAGATAGGCAGTCGCTCCATGCTAAATACTGGTATTCGGCTGCAACCGTTTAGAATCAAAATCAAATCAAAATATTTTATTTCACATAAACCAACATGGGCACGAAACGTCAGAAGCTAGGTGCACGGTTCCAATAGGTTGTTTCCTATGGAGAAGAACCGGCAAGAAACTCCACGGTTACTCTTTTAAAAATAAGGGGCTTTTACAATGTTTCCAATTACAGTGTTGATAGATATGGGAGGACAGTGTAGGCCTGTCAACAAGTAACAGGTGCTCAACAAAATGTAAAAAGGTCCACAAATCTACAGTCTACAAGTTAGGCCTACAACGTTCTCACATTCACAAAATATAGAAGAATCTATATAAAAATAAAAGCCTATTTAGACCAAATGACATGATTGCCATTACAACTGAAACAAATCTGAATCAAAATCCTATCCACAAAAGCCATAAATAAGGAGTTGAAATAAGAATCTGAGGTATGTAATGTCAAATAATGAGATTAGAGAAAGATTATAGAATAAACTGCCTCGGGTCGCAAGCGCTACTGCTGAGCACGAGGTCCTGGGTTCGATTCCCGGATCGGGCGAAGTGTTATCGGGTTTTTCCATCTCGAATTTCTCGGTAGCAGCCCGGAATCTGGATGTGTGCCCGGTTGATGGCAATAGGCTCGCCCCCTATTACATGGGCTTAAACGTAACTGGCGAAATGTGGGTGTGCTATAGGTACACCTCTGCCTAACCCATCGGGTAATACAGGCGTGATGTATGTTACATTAAAGAATAATGACTGGAAGCCGACCTCAACATGGTTGAGAATAGGCTAGGCAGATAGACTGAACTTATGCGCCTCCAAATACCAACAAACTTAAAGAATACTAAAGAAAATAGCTGGAAAATCTTGACAAACATGTGTTTTATTATTTTACTTATTACACACGCCAGGTAAATAATCGTCCACCCCAATATTCAAATTACGAATATCATCCCCCTACCGTTTAACTCGTAAAAGGAAAATCACGCTATTGGTCAACATTTTCCCTCCAAACCACCAATGTTTTCCGTGGAAACCGTGAAAAGGCAAACATACCTGCCCCGTTCTAACTCACCGTCACGGACGTTTAACTTTGTCTCCGTCTCTTTTTAGCGCAAGGGGTGAAACGCAATGTTGACGTTTGTTGTCAGTGCCTTCTAAGTTTAAACTAATGACGGACGTACGGAGACAAACAAAAGAGTTTTTAAATTAAGAACAATAAAAAAAGTAAATAAAAAAAACAACGAGTGTTATAAGTGTTAAAAACAGTGAATAAACACTTTTTGTCGTATTTAAATTCGCTACACACTAGCTGAATTATGACGGTTCGACGCTCATACTAATTTCACTGTGAAATGTGATTTAAAAGTGAAAACGCAATTCTATATAAAAAACAATATACGCACGTGATGTGGTAACAATTAACTTCATAGCGGAAAAGTATTAAATTCACGGAATATCCGTTTCTAAGAACTTTAAAAACAGAATTTTAAAAAAGAATACAAAAAAGACATTCAAAATTTGACGTTTCCCGCAATGTGTCATATCGGGTTCGTTCTCGATGCCACGTGAAATAAAATACAGATAAAAAATGTATGTTTTCTGAACTAAGATGGAATATACTTGGCACATGGAGGAAGCCGGGCAGGAATCGAACTCACGGACCACCCGGTCGCAGAGCAGAGGCCAAGGTAAAATAATTATATTAAAATTTTAACTACAAATTGTTTCGACTCAAATTTTTTTGGGCAACTAGTTTTTTCCCGCAGCGTCGGCGGCGTGTGTCAGGAATTACAATCCACGGGAACGCACTACCGGGATAAAAAGTATCCTATGTCCTAAACCAGGTCTATCCGTTTCCCAAATTTCTTCCAAATCCGTTCAGAAGATAAGGTGTGAAAAGGTAACAGAGAGAGTGAACTATTTTCGCATTTATAATATTTATGTACGGATTGGTATAACACCGAGGCTTGACTCTCTAATAACATAAAAGTTTTGGATCTACAGTATTTAAATAGATTATTATTATTATAACAATGGTGGCCTAGTGGTAGCAGCCCTACGAATTGTGGGTCGTGGTTTCCAACCCAGACTGGCGCTTAACTCTGTGTAAATTATTTCATCACTACAGCTCTCAAAACGGTGAAGGAAAACATCCTGAGGAATCCGGCATTTCCTAGAACCAATAATTCAAAGTCACGGAACATCTACCAACCCGCAATAGGCCCGCGTGTTGGATTATGGCCCGTTCCCTCTCGCAGTAAGGAAGCCTGTGTCCCAGCAGTGGGAACATTATAGGCGGATTATGGCCCGCTTCTACTAACAGAGAGGAGGCCTGTGTCCCGGCAGTGGGAACATTATAAGCTGATTATGGCCCGTTCTCTTTCACAGAGAGAAGGCCTGTGTCCCAGCGGTGGGAACATTATAGGCTGATTATGGCCCATTTCCTCTCACAGAGAGGCATGTGTCCCAGCGGTGGGAACATTATAGGCTGATTATGGCCCATTTCCTCTCACAGAGAGGCATGTGTCCCAGCGGTGGGAACATTATAGGCTGATTATGGCCCGTTTCCTCTCACAGAGAGGCCTGTGTCCCAGCGGTGGGAACATTATAGGCCGATTATGGCCCGTTTCCTCTCACAGGGAGGCCTGTGTCCTAGCGGTGGGAACATTATAGGCTGATTATAATGATGAGATTAATTATTTATTAAAAGCAACTGGAATAGAATAGAAATACAGTCTACATTAAACCTCAGATGAAGCTTGGAACAAAAGAATGCGTATTGTTTAATTTTATATTGATCAGTGCTATGTAAGTAAGATACACGTCTATTTGCCATGATATACAGTCTGGGAACTTGATTATTGCACAGATTGACACACTACATAAATTTGCCGTGTTATAACTATTAGCGACAGTTGTGACCTGAATTTCCGGACAATTTAAGTTGATTAGTCATTGCAATTTGGATGAGGAGTTGGGATAAAACCAACAGCATGACGATGATGTTGATAGTCATTATTATTTGCTTATCAATCAATTTGGAGCCATACCTTAGCAAATTGAAACTTCTGAACTTATTTGTTCTTTTAACACATAGAGAAGTCGATAAAAGGAGAATTGACATCTCGTTGCAGTCAGACAAATTGCGGCTTGAAATACTTATATCTCTTGATGATTGCTTTATTCAGCATGATCCGCCTATAAAGTTCCCACTGCTGGGACACAGGCCTCCTCTCTGTGAGAGGAAGTGGGCCTTAATTCACCACGCGTGCCCAGTGCGGGTTGGTAGATTTCACACGTCTTCGATTTTTAGTTCTAGGTCATGCCGATTGCGATACTATTTATCATTAAAATTGACTCTATTCTAATCTGCAATTTACTCATCTCATGACAGTTTACTGGGTATAGGCTTCTTCCAAATTACCCCACGATACCCAGTCCTAACTGCCGATAAAAAGGAGTAAGGAATACTACGTTAGTTTTACGCAGGAGAAGACGAAGTTATGCAGTGCAGGCAAAGATCAAGGAAAATACATTTTGTGTTCATTGGTAATTCCGCTAGAATCATTTGTTTAAATTATCCAATTAAGAACGATTACATTTATGACTGTTTCTAGAAAGACTGATATAAGTTCATGTGTCAATCTTCTGTCAAATCTAATGTTGCATAATATGGTTGCACAAACTAACAAAAAAAAAATACACTTCTAAGTAACAATAACTTTGGTTTCGAAATTCGCTGGCTTTCACTCCTCTTTTTGAAGTCGGTTAAAAAGAACTGACAAAGACAATGAATTAGAATGAATAGCCCTTCAAAACGAAGGTGAACCTGAGGGCCTAGACAAATGGCATTCGCTTCGGAGCGATTCTATTTCTACAATCGCTATCGCTTTCGCTAATGTTTCCATCATACGAATCGAAATCTAGCGTTAACGCTTGTCAAAAAGTGCCACTTGGCTACGCATCTCTATGGAAGTAATCGTTCGACGCTGTTGATTTGTTTCATAGAATCGAATGATGTTAACATTGTCTAGCTAATTTTTATTCGTTGACCTATGATCACGTGACATTTCGATAGCTTATGTCAACCCCATACATTTTAACTTTTCTACTAGCGTCATCGCTAATCGAATGTTACTTTGTCTAGACCCTCTGTTGTCATATTTTCATGTTAGTAATTATTGTGATTCCATAATTAGTCTATTACGTTTCCACTACATCCCACTGTTGCAACACAGTCCTCTCTATGAGAGAGAGAGCGGGACATAATCCACCATTCGGGCCCAGGAGGTCTACTCTCTAAGTCCGTCAAAGAAGATACGGGCCCGCCCGAAAATAGCTGATCCGTCAAAACAAGTGCCAAATAAAAAAATTCGAACAACAAGAACAGATATGGAGTAGGTACTACTGTTAAATCGTATTGTCATTCATTCTTCGTTTGGGCCCCGAAAAATCGAATGACCGTAAGTGTTACGGTGTACGAAATGCCAGTAATTTCGGCCGAATCTTCGGATTTCGTGTAGACCCCCTGAGCTGGGAGGTAGATGTCACGTGTCTTCGATCTTTTGATTCTAGGACATGCCGGTTTCTTCACTCTTCACCGTTTTGAGCTATTCAGAGCTCTGTAATTTATTTCATCACCATTGCTGTGATCGGTTGACTAAAACAACAACCCAACCTGCAGATAACTTTTATAAAAATATATTACAGCAACTGGCAGCAATTTCTTCCATACACACATTACATCAACGATGAAAACATTGATAGTTATGACGAGTATTGTATCTCTAATGTCTCACTCACTACAACTTACTACTCGCACCTGACACGGTCAAAACATTCAACAGCCTCTTTAAACGAGTAGAGTTAATTCGAACGTTACCCGTCTCATTGCTCGCAAGGTTACGAATGCGAAATTACGTACGTAATATTGTCCCTACTACATACGTAATTTCGCATTCGCTTACATTAATCAGCATATAATGTTCCCACTGCTGACTTTTTTCTGTGAAAGAGAGTGGGTCATAATCTACCACGAGGGTCCAGTGTGTGTCCATGCGTCACGATGTTTTCCTTCACCATTTAAAAAGCTACTGGTTGACTTTCAATGGAGCATCATCTTCAGAGAAGGGGTACCTTTCAGTTTGGGACCAACTCTGAAATAATATTTGCTGTTTCACACAGAAATGCAATACATAGCTAATGAAAATTATTGTATCAGAAAAAAAATCATATGCCATTGGACTATTGCCGAAAATAAAATAGAAAAATCACACAATTAGTAAGTACTTATTAATTCCATGCAATTTGTAATCAAGAACGAACTTCAAAATCCGAACTCGAAAAGTCGAAACCTAATTCCGCAAAAATATGCCACCGCCGCATTGTTACCGCAAAATATTACAGAATATCACACAAGCTAGTTAATGGAGCGTTGGCCGCTTTCTTACAGAGTATTTAAATAGAATTATTAATTCGTACTTACATACATACCGGTTTCGTTAATACGATCGATATGACCATCGTGCCGTGTAAATGAAATCTGCGCAATTTTTATTAAGTCTACCTTTAATAACATCGTCATGTTGTTTTTTTTTTTATGAAAAATTTTGACGTTGATGTTGGCATGGGGTCGGCCCCATGCCAACATCATTCGAACCTTAGATCCTTGTAGCATTATACCGACTCACAAAATGAGTCATTAAAGGTAAAAAAAAAAAAACGAATTCATGCAGTAATACAGAATTATAATCAATTAAATAGTTAACATTTCAGTTAACTTCAATCAAACATTGAGGTAACCGTGATATGTTATTGCAGTATTTAACAATAAACACTTAACCGCGTCAGTTAACTCAACAGTGTAATTAACGTAACCTAATTAATTGATGTTGTTAATGTAACGTAATAAGCTCAGTTGAAATTAATCATTTAGCTACATTGATAAGCTATGATTCATTTGAGACATGAAAAGGAATTATAGCTATAGGAATTACAACTAAGAAAAAATAAGCTAATTTCGTGCACCCCAAATTCTCAAACGCCACTTAAATTTAGGCGCAGTGGTGGCCAAATGGTAACGGCCGCAACTTAAGAGTTGTAGGTCGTAGGTTCGAACCCAGTCAGGCTCTTTACTTTGTGTAAATTATTTCATCACCACTGCTCTCAAAACGGTGAAGGAAAACATCGTGAGGAAACCGTTATGTCCTAGAACCAAAAAAATCAAAGACATGTGACATCTACCAACCCGCACTGGACCTGCGTGGTGGCGGCCCACTCCCTATCACCGAGATGAGGCCCGTGTCCTAGCAGTGGGAACATTATAGGCTGATCATGCTTAAGGACCTAACAGTCTAGAACTTAAGAAAAGTCATCTCCCTATACAAAATAATCAGCTTATAAATGGTCAATGTGTGAGGGAGTAGGTTTTAAGGGGGATGCGCCAATTTAGTTTTTTGTTTTTTGCAATTTGCAGGTCACTGTCAGGTTGTATTTTGATCTTAATATAATTAGTGACCGCTCGCGCCTTTATTACCTGTGCGAATCCGATAAAACAAAGAGGTTTTATTTAACAAATAAGTTGGTATTGTATAAATTAAATTGTTTCGTTTGGTTAGAAAAATAACACGATGGTTTATATATATTTTTTAACAGAATGGTGACTGAAAATGTTTCCATAATTCGTGTTTTGTTGCAATAAAGTGGCAACTGGATAGTGATGTAAGCATGTGTCACTCCCGGAATGCCAGACCTTGTTTTTTTTAGACCATGGCTGGTACGATTTGTCTCATCGATCGTCTGACATACGTCACAATTCTCCGGTACCAACTTACATTAACCGCAGTACAGTCCTACCAACTTATCTGTGAACTGAAAGAGGACGGCACGGTCGATTCAGTGTTGCTAATTAATATAAGGTGCCCAAAATTGACTAAGTTTTCAAGAAGGAAATTACACATAATCGTTTAATAAGAATTACAGTTTTTACAAATTAAAAACAATGATACATTTATAAAAATAATAAAATAAATAAAAATAATTTGATAATTTACAGTTACGTAGGTACGCTAACAGTTTAGTCTCTCAGCAATAAACAATGGCTTAATTTATAAAGTAATCCAATGAAGTGGAAATTCAGCAGATAAAATGTTCCACGGGGGGGATACAACTTTCATTTAATGCGAAGTTAAGTAGGTACACTACCCTGCAAGAGGTACCTGGATGTCTAGCATTTAGTTGCGACCGTACCTAACCCCTAACACCAGATTTGACTAATTATAATTAGCAGTGGTACCTAGTGGTAGGTAGTGTAATAAAAAAAAAACAAATTGCTTTACAATAATTTATTGAAAACCAGGTTTACAGTAATTGTGATCTTTAGATGAACCTGCATACACAACTTCATCCTGGTTGTGAGGCCATACTCCGCTTATGTCCGTACCACTATCATCATTATCACTATCGCTTTCGGTTTCAGTGTCACTTACCACTTCTATAATAAAAGGTTTATCTAAATACAAATCATGTTTTAAGTATTCTCCTTCTAACCTGCGAACGATGTACGTTATCGTTACGCTAACCTGCAGCAAGAATAGAAACGATTATTTCGTGGACTTAAATAATTAGTTAAGTATCGGGTAATTTATAACAAGAAAGTTGACAACACTAACCTGTCGCTGCCGAAATTCGTTTGTATATTTGATTAAATGGAATAATCGGAGACCCCGCCCGAGCTTCTTCTTCAAAAAAGGTTTTAACCTTTAGAATAATGTTTCGAGCATCACTTTTAATAGCTTTCGGCATATTTAACTTTATAAATTCAGCAATATCACGACAAAACAACCAGAAAACCCGAATGTAGTAGACACTGACAATCGAATGACATTTCAACATGACGGCCGTAGTTCCAATTTTCGCCATTTCACAGATAAGTTGGTAGGAGTGTAAGTAGGTGACCGGTTACGAATGCCGGATGAAACTTGGCAAGTTGGTAATTAAATAATTAGCCGCTTGATTAGTGAGGCCGTCATCTATCATAGACTAACGGGGCAAACAGGTGGAGTGGGTAGTGGAAAGTTATACCAAATTAGAGATGTTTTACAATGTATGTACACAGGGTTATTGGTTATAATTGTGTCGGCAATCCATTAAGGGGATGTACGAGAGGTCAATTGCTACCGAATGACCCCTGATGACCTCTTTGCAAATGTCAACCATTTTCGAGTAACTTGACATTTTATATTTTTTTAGCGGTACACAACTGGAAAATGTATTTAAAAAAACAATGCATGTTTTTTTATTATTATTTTTACTGCTTCTCCTTCAGTACATAATAATCAACCATAAAATGTCAATTATCCCTAATAGTGTACAACTTACAAATTGCTACAGTTTTCTTATCATTTTGAGCAGGTTATTTGACTATCATAATAGTCAGTTTCTGCAACAAAAAAAAAGAAGGACTTCATCGGCAGAATATTCCAAAACCAAGTACAACTTCTCAGCTATCCAACGAGATACAATAAGATACCAGATATCTTAAAAAAAAGGGTCAAATTAGGTACCGTAAAACGGGGTGAATAGGAACGCAGGGGTGAATCGTAACGAAACTTTAAAAGGAATTTTAACATTTAAATCATATAATTTGTTGCCAACAGGAACACGTAATCGGTTAATTATAATACAGTATACACGTTAGAGTCCTTTTTGGCGACAGACTATAATATTTCAATGTTAAAATCCCTTTTAAAGTTTCGTTACGATTCACCCCTGCGTTCCTATTCACCCCGTTTTACCGGTACGCGAAAATGGTTGACATTTGCATAGGGGTCATCAGGGGTCATTCGGTTGCAAATGCAAATGACCTCTCCTACATCCCGTTAACGGATTGCCAACATTAAAACCAATATCCCTGTATATTTAAATTATTTAGTAGATATTTTAAGTGCTTCAAAACATTGCAGCGCCGGTAAGCTTAAAATGTAGTTGTGGTTTATATCGGGTATGTCTGCCTAGTTTTATATCGGGTATGTCTGCCTAGTTTTATATCGGGTATGTCTGCCTAGTTTTATATCGGGTATGTCTGCCTAGTTTTCTTAAGCATGATTCGAAGTAGTGGGCCGCCTAATAAACTAAACTCACACTCTTACCTAGTAGTTGGGGAAATTCATAAAAAAGACACGATGATATAGAATTAAAATCTAGATCTGAAGACACGTAGAATACAAACCCTAAGTAGATATTTCCTGGCAGATGTTGCAACTCTAATCGGGGGAGTGGGCAATTGAGACAGAAATGAAAATAATGGTGAAAACACACAATGTCCAAAGGAAGTCCTAACATAAAACCCATGTGTTAACTGACTGATCTTCCTTCCTGTTATCCTCCATAAAGATCTTCTCTTATTTTCTCACCTCGATATGAGCTAAATAAGAATAGCTACAGTCCAACCGTCGAGAGAATGCGTTCTTGACACCTGTCAGTTTCATACAAACAAATACGTGTTTTGCGAATTTGTTCTTTATTAATTACCTACTAGAAATGTCACTCTGACAGGTGTCAGGGACGCATTCTCTCGACGGCCGGACGGTAATGCCGTAGTAAAAAACATTAGCCAGTTAGCAAAGCGGTAGTGACGCTAACTGCAATTTTTTTGATGTCTAAACTAATAAGTACTATAAAGAGAAAAGATTTGATTTTTTGTATGTATGTATGTTTGTTTGTTACGCTATCACGCTAAAAAGGCTAAATGGATTTGAACGAATTGTGGCACATAGGTAGATCATGACCTAGATTAGGACATAGGGTAATTTTTATCCCGATATTTCTACGGAATCGAGACTTATGTAGTTGAAACCGCGGGGCGCAGCTAGTCCTTTATTAAAAAGAACCAGGTGCTTAAGGCGCTTCCCTGACCAAACGACTTTGAGGGTTCGGTCCTTCTCTGTTCCGTCGCTGAGTTTCGCTCTGTCCCGCTCCCTGCGCATGCCCATTTATCATAGAATTCTCAAACATTGTGGAATTATTTCAATAAAAAAAGACAAGTGAACTTTTGAAATAAAATAAAACGACAATTATTTAGATTTTTAGACTATCTATTCATTAGTGTAATCCTTAAATTATTAGAACGTCACCTTTAAGAAAAGATGCATGCAATTAATAATTTTAGTCACTTTTTTATAAGGAGATTTTAAATGTTTTTACAACACATAAGAACGAGCAATGTGATGATAGGATAACGAACATTAATAATGTGCTTTTAGATATAGTTTATTACCCATATTGAATGAGTTAATAGCCTCTGAATAACGCACTATGGCAAGGTTTTGGTCGGGGTACCGCCTTAATAGTTAATTATAATGTAGCCAATAAGCAATTTTAATTTAACTTAAATTTGTACTTGATAATTAACGGTGAGGTTGCCTGAACATAATTTATTGATTGACGCATATACATATACACGACGTACGTATCTTCACTCGTAAACTCAATTACCCACTTTACCGCTCCATAACAAATACACTCTTAATTTTTAATTATTAATTCATAGAACCACATAATAATAAAAACTCTACTTTATTATTTGCGCACTATTGCAAGATATAACGCAATAATTAGTTACACGTGTTTGCTTTGTGTAATCAAATTAACATAATTGATAGATACTGCAGTGAAAATCTCAGATGGCTCGTGGCTATTAGCCATATTTGTGATATTATATCAAGGGATTTTTCCACATATAATTTACTAGCTTTTACCCGCAGCTAACCAGCGTGGAGGTCGGAAGCATTATGGTACTGGTTGGGCGTGGGCAAGTATATTTTCAGGGGGGTGCATCTTCAGCTCCACGAATCGAGCTCGATAATCTTTGCAGTTCACCTCGGATATATTAGGTTACCATTTGTCCATTCATTCAAGGAGTAACTTTGCCGACTTATGCAGAAAAGCTTAACAATTAAGAGAATGTAGGATGTAAGAGCGAGCAAAGCGAGCTCGATAATGTTAGCACCCCGCCTAGGGT
The DNA here is from genome assembly GCA_916610205.1 of Griposia aprilina. Lineage (NCBI taxonomy): Eukaryota > Metazoa > Arthropoda > Insecta > Lepidoptera > Noctuidae > Griposia > Griposia aprilina. The sequence continues at coordinate 9,396,883 of OU744310.1, read as the reverse complement.
CGATTAGATTTTCGGAAAAAGGAGTTTGGTGCACAAAAGCCCTAGAATTGAGAGATTGCAGAATGCAAGAGCGAGAGGAACGGGCTAGAAAAATTTATGATCTCGCTTCGAAAATGTTAAGTTCTCTATTATTGTAATAGGCGTTTTAAGGATCTTTTTTTAGTTTTGAATGTATTTACACCTAAATTTTACTTTAAAGCCAGGGAACACAGGAACTTACTACCGGGATAAAAGTATCCTATGTCCTAACTCAGGTCATGGTCTACCTGCGTTTCAAATTTCATCTAAATCCGTTCAGCCGTGAAACGGTAACAGACGGACAAACAGATAGAGTTACTTTCGCATTTCACTACATACAGGGTGTAAAAAGACCCATCACATAGACGTCAACTACGCATTCTGTGCATCACGCATGTGTTCTATCTGTTCTGTGCATCACGTATGTGTTCTGTCTGTTCTGTGCATCACGCATGTGTTCTGTCTGGTCTGAGCATCACGCATGTGTTCTATCTGTTCTGTGCATTCTGTTCTTTCTATTGTTATTTTCATTTTACTTTTGTTTTTATTTTGTTATTTTTATATTTTTGTTTTTATGAGTGTGTTTAGTTTAGTTTATGTTAATCCTGTCCGAGTCCCAATAAATATTTTTTCTTTCTTTCTTTCAAACTAAGTAACATAGTACAAAAATAATTGCTGGGAAACGAATTTTATTTTTGGTGTGAAAAATCGCTGTTTACGGTAGTGGGCAACGTAACGTACGCAAAACATTTTGCTTATGGGTGCATGCAACGGTACAGGTGTTGTGGGGGTATTTAAAGTTGTGTTATAACAATAAAAACTTGATTTCGTAAAAAAACATCAGTAAAAGTTGGAATTTTGATCTTCAATATCTCCGTAACCAGAAGGTTCCCAGGTATAACCTAGTACAGAAAAAAAAAAACTAGAATGATGGGGAGTACAAGTGACTTTCGGCTTTTTTACACCCGTTATTATAAAACAAAGTCCCCTGGCCGCGTCTGTCTGTCTGAACGCGATAAACTTAAAAACAAACGAACGGATTTTCATACATTTTTCACCATGGACGGAGCGATTCATGAGGAAGGATTAGGTGTATTAAGATTTGTGTAAATTGGCTGAAACATGACGATGATTTTTGGAGATGTCGGAAAAAATCATGCCAACTGGGAGCTTTACTGGGGGCCTACTCACTAATCACGTAATCCGTAGTTTCGGTCTAAGTTACGGGCATTTCCTGTTCCGTATCACTTACGGACATAGTGATTACTTCGGAGCCCGAACTAACAATGAGTGACAACACGATTTAACACTTGTTCCCTTCATGTATTTTCCTGACCGATTTTTTTAATTTGACGCTTGTTTTGACGTATCATCTACTTTCGGACTGGCCCGTACGTTCGTTGGCGGACAGAGAGTAGACCCCTGGCGTACACCGCGAAAACCAATTGCGGTCGGCTGACATTTGGCACAAATAGTTTAGATAACCTGGATTAACACATAGGGTAGTTTTGATCCCGGTAGTACGTTCCCGTGGAATATTTTCCAATATCCACGCGAAGCCGCGCGCAAAAGCTAATTTAATATAAGTGTGGAAGTATGGACTAACACTTCACCAGTGACTTCGTCAGCCCTATATTCTCCATCCCGCGGGAATTGAAAAACATCTTATTCCTAGACTACGAGTACATCATAAAGGGAACCCCTAGGCAAAAATTCAGCTTTCTATGTCAAAGGGTTTCGGCTGGGTGTTAATGAGTGAGTCAGTACTTTTCTTTTAAATTATAGAGGTATGAGGAACAGGGTGTAAAGCTCACTCATACCTCCATAGTAAAGGACAGACGGCTGTCGTGTCTAGTGAGCAACTGCCCGTCGTTTGATGTCGGGACGCTGTATATATGCTAGTTGCGCGGTAAACTCTGCTTGCGCGATGCAGGATTTTGCGGGACGTCAGTGTGACGCGTAGCTCGCATGTGGCGTTTGTAGATGCCGCTACATAATTATGAATTTATTTTCTTATTGCAAATAGGTTCGGCCCGCGACTTCTTCGGCGTGTTTCTTGTTATATCCTATGTCATTCGGTAATACTTTAGCTTTCCATTAGTGAAGCGGATCAGGAGTACCGAAGTTGACCCCCTACATACAAACTCACTTTTACTTCTTTATATATAATATTAGTAAAGTAAACGTAAACGAGGCATAAGGAGTTTGTAAGGATCGTAGCAGGTGGCGTTCTGTAGTTTCTGCCTACTCCCATGGGAAGAAGGCGTGAGTTTATGTATGTATGTATAGTTAGTATGCTAGCGGCGAAGATCACTTATTGGGACTCGCACAGAAAGATAACAGAAACTAAATAGTATGACACTTATGTTTTATTTATTTCATTTGCGTTTTAGTCTTGAATAAAACAATAAAAAACAATAGGAGATCTGAGGGCCTAGACAAATGTCATTCGCTACGGAGCGATTCTATTTCTACAATCGCTATCGCTTTCGCTAATGTTTCCATCATACGAATCGAAAACTAGCGATAACACTTGTCAAAAAGTGCCACTTGGCTACGCATCTCTATGGAAGTAATCGTTCCAAGCTATCGATTCCTTTCATAGAATCGAATGATGTTAACATTGTCTAGCTAATTTCAATTCGTTGACCTATACTCACGTGACATTTCGATAGCTTATGTCAAACCCATATTTTTTTTGGCTTTTCTACTAGCGTCATCGCTAATCGAATGTTACTTTGTCTAGCCCTCTGATAGTGCTTACTCGTGTAGGCTCTTTAAATCATCGCGTCAGCCAAAATATTTCCAATTGGAAAAACATGAATATTTATATAACGATAATTAATTGTTTTCCCCATCAAAATAACCAGAAAAAAGTAATTTTAGTTAAACTGACGATATCTCCTTGTATTACGGGCTGGCCGGTAACACGATCCGTCTGGTCGGAGATAAGGCCGTGTCGATGTACTGTCGTACAGTTTAGATTTTGTTAGTACATACTCGTACAATTTTTTTATGGAGATACTAATTTATATATAGTGTATTTAATTGTATATTTTTTCCTTAAACTTTTTCCTTATGACGTTTGTCCACTATCTATTGAAGTTACCGAAGCAGTGATGCAGTCGTGAACGGTGTAAGCTTGTGTAGAAGTAAACACGATAGTACGCAATTATTATCTTTCCAAAATAATGTTATTATGAATATTATGATCTTCATCATACTTCTGCCATTATAACTTTTTATTTGTGGTAGGAGCTTTTTTTTTGTGATAGGCTTCTCGCAGGTCAACCTAGGAGGTTGTCGGCTGCTTAACCGGACATGCCTGTAGTTGCCTTAATGAATTAAGGACCCCAGCCAGGGCTTAAAAAAATTACAAACTGGGGGACTACACGCTAAGGGCACCCCCTGTGGGGTACGGACCTCGGCTTAGGGCGTCGCTCGGTGAGGGCAGCAAGGGACAGGCTGGATTGGAATTATGTGGTCGGAGTAGCATGTCTTTTTCATTTATACATATATCACTATCAACTGTCACTTCAGTAGGTACCCAATATATAGCCGTAACATCATCACACAATCCGGTCTTCGTCTCGTTGGCCTTCGCCTATTCTTACAGTCATTCATATTCATTATCATATCTTTTCTCACGATATATTGTGTGGTACCCTTCATTCTTCTGTTCCTCCGCATCACAAGCCCATACAAAAAACACCGGATTCTTTTAAAAAAAAACGGTGTTGCGATTTCGGTAGACGGCGACACATATTATAGGAATTCCATTGGCGCAAATACGTCACAAAAATGCCAACCTGGCTTTGATAAAGCTCTCAAATGTTTTTGTTATCTACGCGTTTTTTATTCGAGTTTCAAAATGGCGCCAATGACGTCAAGAAACGACGCATAACCGCATTTAATTACATATATTTTTAAGAGGACCGACGTGATAACGTTGTGCTTTAAACAAAAGATTTAGTGACAAAAAATTCAAAGAGTATGCTCAGATGGTTTGGTCATGTTGAGAGGATGAATGAAGGGCGACTAGCATGGTATTTACAAGGCAGATGTGAGTGGAAATGCCGGGAGTGGACGCTCTAGAAGGGCATAAAAAGACCGTAATATTGATGATGTTCTTCAGAAAGGTCTGGTGCGTAGTAGTCGCACCCGGCGTGCGTGTATGATCAGTTGTATAAACGTAAACGAAGCCAAATGAGTATGTATGGATCGTAGCAGGTAGGGTTCTGTAGTTTCTGCATAACTCCATGGGAAGAAGGCGTGATTTTGTGTTTATTATCGTCCTCTTGGCTCTTCCCAATTTATTGAATTCGACGCAAATGACTTCTTGCAAACTATCTATCACCTGCCAACTCGGTTTCTAGTCATTATCATCTTCACACAATCCATTCATCGAGTCTTATATCTTCTCCTTGTCTTCTATAGGATCTTGCATCCTCATTCATACTCAAAACATTCCTAACGACATCTGTTACTTTTTCTTCCGTACTAATGCCAATATCATAACAACTGCGGGGTAATTGCGTATAACAGTAGGAATAGCTATCATTTTGACAGTTCAACAACATTCATTGCGTTATTTATATTGTTGAGCAGACAAATGTTTCGTTCATAAGAATCAATGGATTAGCAATAGGCTTCAAAATGATTCAGATTGTGATAGATAGTGTATTACATAATTAACCGTACTGATTTATACTCCCAACTTTTATTTAGCTTTAGTTTAGTGGATTAAGATGTATTAAAATTAAGTTCAACAGCTGTCTTAGTTGAAACATATCAAATTGTTCCCTTTTCAATGTTCCCATACTACAGCAATATCTGATACTGCAGAGCGATTCGCATGTAAGTAATGTATATAAAATATTGTAAAACATTTTAGAAGAGTAAGGTCCGATTTTACCAACGTAGAATAAGTTTTATTCCAAGGATAAAGCTATTACTTACTCTCAGAATAATCATGTTTTCATTTCACCAACTACTTATCCTGAGAATAACAAAGTTATACCAGAGTAACTCCTATACCACCAATTTTGAAGGAATAACAGGCTTATTCCTCAGATAAAATCAGAATGGCGTCATTTTTTTATGACAGTTGAGCCTGAGCGACCATTGTTTGTGCACATTGAATTGCAATTCAGAGAAAATAAGATATGCAGCGTTTGAGTAGAATGTTATCGGACAGTGAAGGCGATAGTGAAGATTACTATGTTATTTTGAGACGTCCAAGGTGGTCTAAAGAAAGAAATGAGCATTTTTACAACTACGACGAAAAGGATTTCATGATTAGATTTCGTTTATCTAAAGCAGCAGCATACAATTTATTATTAAAAATTGAACATCAATTGGAATTTACGCGGTTACTCTATCTGTTTTTTTTTTTTTAATTTTCAATGATGTTAAAGTGGTATGTTACCAGATCCAGCAATAACATTTTTTCTTGTACTAGCCAGTTAGCACTACGTTTCCTTTCAGACATTTTACACAATACTAGAACATAAAGCAAAATAAACGAAATTTAAACACGAAGCGCGACTTTACAGTTACTTTGTTTAAAAAATAACAGTGACAAGTGTGACAGATGTTCAAACTGACGACTAAATTATAAAGGTCCTGTTATGCTATACTGTACTGAGAAAATGACAAGCCTATTTAATTTGTCTACATTCAAATTCATCCGTTCATCACTTCACATTCAACGTGCCACAGATAACAAAAAACACTTATCAACGAATAGTTAAACCAGGAGTAAGTTTTTGTCTTTGCAAAGTGGTGAAACGTACTATGTGTTATTCTGAGAGTAAATGCAGCGAGTAATTTTATCCCAGGGATAGTTATTCTTGGATAAAGTCGCCATTGGTGAAATTGGACCTAACTGAACTAATTAACTAACTGTGGAGTAACTGTGGAGCTTTTCGCCCATTCTTCTTCATACAAAACTACCTTTTTAAAGCAACTAGAATCAATTATATTTTCTTGTACATTTTGACATTCAAAAGTTCCTTTTATGTGCCTATTTGAAATAAATGATTTGAATTTAATCTTGCATATAAATACACTTTAAGATCGGATAGCAACATAAATATTCTTATTGATGACCTGCGTCGTTTTTTAAATAAAATCGTGTTTTAAAACCATTTATATGCAATATATGCATACGTCAATAGTTTTATATAAATTATTAAAATCAGAAAAAAAAGGCGTTGAATGGCGTATGTAACCGGGAAACCCATCTTGAGTTTTTAGATGCACAATGATAATGACCGGTTCTTCACTGCCAAACTTTTTTTAGCCTTTTCCATTATTTTTATTTACTAGACGTTGCCTGCGACTTCAAGGTGACCATCCAAATGCATCCAAATCCACCGGTCTCCGTGCTTTTCAAAGTACCTACGTTGAGCCGCTTGGTCCCGGCTGTCATTCGTAGATGATAAATGATTTTATTTCTGTAAGTAGGTTGTACCAACACTTTTACACGTCAATCATATTTTTTAAACTAGATGGGGTCGGCGTTTCCTATCTGACTACTCTGAGAAGAAAGGCCGAAACAAACTCAGAGGTTACAATCTCTTTTTAACCGACTTCACAAAAAGGAGGAGGTTCTCAATTCGTCTGTATGTTTTTTTTTTTTTTTTAATGTTTGTTTGCTCATAACTTTTTTCTGGGTGAACCGATTTGGATAATTCTTTTTATATTTGATAGGTGGTGCTTCACATGTGGTCCCATTTAAATTTGATCAAGGTCTGACCAGTACTTTTTGAAATCCTTAATACTGCAGATTTTTTCCACTTAGTTTATATGGATGATGTGTTAATAATTTCCTGTCACTGTTATTTACACACCAAGTAGTGGTATACGAATTTGTGTGGGGTAGGTACCGCAACTAAAAAGTAAAAAATAAAAACTTTTTTACAAAAAAACAACCGACTTCCAAAAAAAAACACTAAAAGACGTGAAAAATAACTTTAATTTCGGAATTCGGTGGCCAAACACGAAAATACAAAGCCAAAGGCACCGACTTCCGAAATTAAAGTTATTTTTCACGTCTATTAGTGTTTTTTTTGGAAGTCGGTTGTTTTTTTTGTAAAAAAGTTTTTATAAAGTCCAGACATAATCTTGGTCTGATCCCGTGAAGAAAGAACCACACAGATTGAGTGGATCTGTCCAGTCAGTGCACGCATTTATCAGTAATCTTGCAGCTCAACTCAAAACTTCGACGAACAATACCAAAGACTCGCATAGATCTTTGACAGTCGTTCCGGGTAGCCAAAAGCCTGATTGTCTGACAACCAATCTTACCAAGGGGTATCGTGTTACCCTGTAACTGGGTTGTGGGGGTTGCGGGTGGGTACATTGCTTAAGATTGCACGGCAGTGCCTATATAATTGTTAATAAATGTTTATGTTATTTAATATTAAGTACTGTTTGTTTTATCATATTTTGTTACGTAGATGTAGTACCAATCATTACACCTGACTTGGTCTCTATTTTTCTTTCTTTCTTTCTTTCTTTGTGGAGGTCGGATAGGCGGTCGCTTCTTGTAAAAAAACTTGTATTCAGCTGCATCCGGTTACACTGGAAGCCGAACTCAACAAAGTTGGGTAGGTAGATAACTAGGTGCCATATTTACGCCGAGTACTGTAATGTCCGTTTCATAAGTACCTGAATAACATTATTAGGTACGGTATATTGTAATTGAAAAATGATCGCCGAAAATTGAGGTCATAAAATTTACCACAATTAAAAATATCTTTATGGAGGTTTAAAATAAGTATTTCTGGTTTAGATATACCAATAATCAAAAAAAGATAAAGAAAATAATAATTGTTTATTCTTCATAAACCAAATTCACATTACAAAAAATAAAAATAAAATACACACATACAAAGTAGCCCAAGGCCTCGTATTCAAGCAATTTGACAATTTTCTCCATTGCTTGATATCAGGGCCAGGGACTCCTGCATGTGTAGCATGACCACTATAGAAACCGAAGAAACGGAAGACAAAATGACAGATTGTAGAAAGATTTCTACGGCGTGATTTCAAAATTCAAGAAAATAATGACGATTTGTTAAGAAAGTCATTTGTCTTTTCTTAGTAGAATAAAGATGGAAGTGGTCATGCTATGCATGCTAGGGTATACATATACAATACATATGTTCTGTGGACCAAAGAAAATACACTCAAAGTACAACATTTTCAAGTGGCACTACAAATTAACAGCCACAGATGCGTTTTCTGAATCATTTGTTTACATTTTCATCAGTTACTTTTGGAACTAACCATAGTAATATTCGTAGGAACGATAACAAAACAAGATTTTGATGGTCATATCATATGTAAGTATGATCTATTCATCAATTTCAATTACAATGATTGGTCAATTGGCCTTTTGTTAACCGTTTTGTGAATGGACATCAACATTCATTGATAAACAGCGAATTCCCTGGTATTTGTAATGTTTGTTGAGGTCTTAAAGGGTAATACATTTTGACCTTTACAAACGTAATGATAAAAAAAAAGGTCTTAAAAGTCATAACTTTTTTTTTTTGGTTGTTAAATTCGATCAATTTATGAAGTCTGAATGTTAAATGAGCTAGGATGTTACTGACTGACACTCTTAACGGCTGAATGGATTTTGATGAAACTTGGCATATAGGTAGACTTTGATCTGGATTGACATTATATGATACTTTTCATCAGGGTACAATATGTAGTAGTTTTCCTAGAACGCTAGTGTAATCGAATGTGAACGAAGCTTGAATCCATAGACTAAAGATAGTTTGAAATAAGAAACACGAAAAAAAAAATCACATGCGATTTTCTCCAACACCATTCCACAAACAAATTATACGAAAATTACAACGATCAGTACCAGATGCATTTTCACGGATCACTAGTTTTCAACCCTCTGGCGTGGGGTGTACACAATTTAGTTTACAAATTAGCGTGGGGTGTCCACAATATTAGCCTGCTCGGTCAACTGTGTGATTTGCTCAAATAAAACATTATTTACCTTTACAAAGGGTAGTTTTTGAGGGGAAACAGGTGTAGTTTTCGTTATGGTTTTGATATAGTAGGTAAAGGTGATTTGTAATAACACACTGTCGAATCATAGATTTCTTATGAATAGAAGAAAATAGGATTTATTTGCGGTAAACATGTCGTAGAGAAAAACACACAAACACAAAAAAGAACATCTTGGGGAAAAATATGCGTCACATCCACGCAAAACGGCAATCGCTCAGCATAATGCTACGACCCTATGCGAGACAGCCTCAGGGCTAGTTTTCAGCAACAGCCGGGTTTTCGTCAACCGGTGCAGCATACAAAAAGACAAAAATAACAAAAAATAAAGTAAATACACAATACCAAGTTCTAAATGTTGATATAAACATAATATAAAGGCGGTACCCCGACCAAAACCTTGCCATAGTGCGTTAATCAGAGGCTATTAACTCATTCACTACCGGTAATAAACTACATCTAAAAGCACATTATTAATGTTCGATATCCCATCATCACATTGCACGTTCTTATTTGTTTTTATGTGTTATAAATACATTTAAAAAAATCTCCTTGTAAAAAAATGAATAAAAATTATTGATTGCGTGCATCTTTTGCTAAAGGTGACGTTCTTTTAATTTGAGCATTACACTAATGGATAGATAATTTAAAAATCTAAATAATTCACGTTTTATTTTATTTCAAAACATCACTTGTCTTTTTTTTTTTTTGTGAATTCTATGATAAATGAGCGTGCGCAGGGAGCGAGAAAGAGCGAGACTCAGCGACGGGACAGAGAAGGACCGAACGCTCAAGGTCGTTTGGTCGGGGTAGCGCCTTAATAGAAAGTCGACTAATCAATTCTTCTTTAGAATGAGAATAGGAATGGAAACTGCGGACTCCAAATTCTCCAGCAGACAAACGCAGAGCCTAAAACAAAAATAATTATTTAAAAAAAAAACATTTTGTTGGGTAAAAGCAGACGTCCCACTTGATGGTAAGTGATCACTGCCACCTATCAGAAATAAAGCAATACCAAGGACATTGCAGCTGTGTTACCACCACAGAGACAGAGCTGAAATGTCTTATGCACCTGTAATTATACCAGGATCCATTCTTAACCTTCAAACCGGAACACACACAAAAATACGTGTATTAGTAAGCGGAACAGAGAGCCTATACATAGTAACATTCGATTAGCGATGACGCTAGTAGAAAAACCTAAAATTGTATAGGGTTGACATAAGCTATCGAAATGTCACGTGATCATAGATCAACGAATAGAAATTAGCTAGACAATGTTAACATCATTCGATTCTATGAAACGAATCGACAGCGTCGAACGATTACTTCCATAGAGATGCGTAGCCAAGTGGCACTTTTTGACAAGCGTTATCGCTAGTTTTCAATTCGTATGATGGAAACATTAGCGAAAGTGATAGCGATTGTAGAAATTGAATCGCTCCGAAGCGAATGCCATTTGTCTAGGCCCACGGTTCCTAACTTGGGGGTAATTATCCCTGCGTGGGTAAACCTGGTATTCTGCGGGGGTAATAAGCTGGTAAGATACATATAACAAAGATTAGACCAATAAGACCGAATCTAGCTCGCCAGTGCTTTGCAGTGGTTTTTCAACTTTAGTAACACTAAAAACAAAGGCCAGAAATCGACTCAATGAGGAACATGACTTGAGATGCGCTATGGTATAAAACAAAACCTAACATGCAAAAACTTGCGAATGCGAAACAGTACCAACCTTCACACTAAATTTTTTGCGTTCGCAAGTTTTTTTATATTAGGTTTAGTAAAGTCTTTAGACTTTTTTTTTTTTTACTTTTTTTTTTTTCTATAGATAGTTAACGTGATTGTTAGAACTTACTCAATATTTTTGTGCAATTTTTATGTGTCTAATAAAGTCAATTTGTATTTATATGTACTATATTCATTGGTAACATGAGGGGGGGGGGGGTTATATCAGTTTCCCTAGCTAAGTCTTATGGGTGACAAGATCGAAAAGGTTAGGAACCACTGGTCTAGGCCCTCTGCTTCTTCAAAGATAATGGAAAGTACCAATTAAGTAACAAAACAGAAACAGATCTTCAAACAAATCAAATCAAATCGAAAGTCATTTATTTAAACTAGGCTGAGAATCAGCAGTTTTTGAACGTCAAAATTACATAAGACAGTCCCCCAAAACGCCCGCCCTTCACCACTTCCTAGTGCTTTAGCTGGGGAGAAGAAGTGGCGCAACGAACTGCCCAGTAGCACAGGTGTTTGTTCAGTTAGAAAAACTTGATTACATTCACATAATCAGCCTATAATGTTCCCACTGCTGGGATACAGGCCTCCTCTCTTTGAAAGGTTGGTAGATGTCACATGTCTTCGAATTTTTTGTTCTAGGACATGCCGGTTTCCTCACGATGTTTTCCTTCACCGTTTTGAGAGCAATGGTGATGAAATTATTTACACAAAGTAAAGCGCCTGCCTGGGTTCGAACCCACGCCCTACATCTTGTAAGTCGGGGCCGATTCCACTGGGCCACCCCTGCTCTTAATTACATACAATAGTAAATAATTAGCATTACGAAACACAAAACATTAAATTAAATTATTTGCCATAAATTAAATGTCAGCTAGCACGCGCCAATATAGGTACGAACAAAAACATTGAAAATTATATTGAAGCATTTTATCTATACATAACATAACATCACGCCTTTATTCCCCGTAGGGTTAGGCAGAGCTACACCCACATTTCGCCAGTTATGTTTGAGTCCCATGCAATAGGGGGCGAGCCTATTGCCATCAACCGGGCACAAATCCAGACTCCGGGAAATTTAAATTTAATATATTTTATCTATACAAATAAATAAAATTTAAGTGTCTGTTTGTAATGTCAAAATAACAGCTTTTTACTAAATGCTTAGGAAAGAATAATTGCGGTACATAAAACAATGTTTTTTTTTTTAATTTGTTTGTCTTTCTGTCTGTTTGTTCTGGCTAATGTCCGAAACGGCTGAACCGATTTTGATAGGACTTTCACTGGAAGATAGCTGATGTTATAAGGAATATCTTACGTTACTTTTATATTAGAAAAATAAATAGGGTTTCGCGTAAAATAATTAAACATAAAAACAGAAAAACATATCTTCCTTTTCAATGTAGGAGTGGTATATACCTTCTCTAAGCGGCACTAAAAAATAATAAAAGGTAAACTAAATAAAAAGACTCAAGACAGGCATAAAGGGCGTGCCCGCTTACATATTATGAGGACTATCAATTAAACTTCGTGTTAGCAACTAACTCTGAGTTATATTTTTCGTGCAAGTGGGCCTTATAAGGAGATTAAGCTGTTTTGAAGTAAACAATTAGTTCTAATGGTAGGTTAAATCTTGGGAAAAAAATGAAATTTTCAAAAGTGGATATATCGTGGTTTTGATCCTAACCTCCTCGTATGAAATGCTGCATTATGTTCATATTAAGTTGCATTATAAGCGCCTCTACGCGTGTCGATTAAAGTACGTGTGCCCCAGGGTACTGGGCAGCCAGCCCCACTGACTGGAAAATATTTTGACCACTGAACTTTTCTCGTATGTATATTTTGTGCTGGCACGATTGGCACAGGCCTCCTCTCTTTGAGAAGGAGTGGGCTGTAATCTACCACGCGTGCCCATTGCGGGTTGGTAGATGTCACATGTCTTCAAATTGTTGATTCTAGGCCATGCTGGTTTCCTCACGATGTTTTCCTTCACCGTTTTGAGAGAAGTGGTGATGAAATTATTAACACAAAGTTAAGCGCCTGCCTGGGTTCGAACCCACGACCTGTAACTCGTAACTTGGGGCCGTTAATTGAAATAAATTCTTATAAGTGATGAGACTGTTGATTATATTCATACGATCATACGATTTTGAAGGATACTGCTATTCCATTGCTTCTTATGTTCGAAAAAAAAATCTGCTCAACAACTTAAATAACGTAATGAATGTTGTTGAACTGTCAAAATGAAAGCCATTCCTGCTAATAGTGTATTACGAAGGATACTTCTAATCCATTGGTCCATATGTTCGAAAAAAAAATCTGCTCAACAACTTAAGTAACGTAATGAATGTTGTTGAACTGTCAAAATGAAAGCCATTCCTGCTGATAGTGTGTTACGAAGGATACTGCTAATCCATTGCTTCATATGTTTGAAAAAAGAATCTGCTCAACAACTTAAATAACGTAATGAATGTTGTTGAACTGTCAAAATGAAAGCCATTCCTGCTGATAGTGTGTTATGCAATTACCCTTCTGGTTCGTGTCTTCAGTTTGGCCTCCATGTATCACGGTGTCTCGTTGTGAATCCGCGACTTTAAAATCAAATGAATTGGCACGCGTAAGAATCGGGATATGTATCGTTAGTTATCTTTATTTTGCGAATTATGTTGACTGACCCAGAAATTAATTTTAAGTGCAATATGATAACAATATTTGGTCAAGGATAGTTTATTTATTTAGTGATAACCTCTGCAATTGAGACCTTATGATGTTATTCTTAGTTTTGTTTATTGTTTATAGAAAATTGTGAAGGATAATTTATTTGAAAATCTTTTAATGCCTTTATATAATATTCCCAAGGCTTTCCTTAAGTGAATATTATTAATTTATCATTGAATAAATCCTCGTCCTTATCTTGCCCTGCGGGGTAAATGCGGAACACACTAACAGTAGCGATAGCTTTCATTTTGACAGTTCAACAACATTCATTGCGTTATTTACGTAGTTGAGCAGACAAATTTTTCGAACATATGAAGCAATGGATTAGCAATAGGGTTCAAAATGATTCAGATAATGATAGGTACTTAGCGTGTTACGCAATTATGGTGTTGATCCCAAATTATTTTTGGTCAGCGCAAATGGCGTTTTCTTCTGTTAGTCGTCATTTCGGTAGTCATTAGTATCATTGAATAAATCACCATGCATTTATTGGATTCACCATGCCAAACCACACAGAATCTAAGTCTATGGTGAAAAGAAAAAAAAAAGAAAAATAGGTTTATTTGTGAGTACTTGTTAAAGTGGCAAAGCGTGTACCAACTATAAAAAAAAAAAAAAACTAACACAATGTAAAAATAACTGAACTCTTGTGAATATTTAATAGGAATCTATCTGAAATTTATGTATTATGGAAATGAGAAAAGGAATCCTAGTCAACTTGCTTTCAGGGCTCCAAATACCCAAACTCAATGCATTTATGTATTTCAAACAAGCTGACCCGACAGACGTTGTCCTGTCTTAACTATGAATGTCATATTTTTAGTTTTAGTTTTGACTGTTGACTAATACTAAAACTATCGACTCATTTATCAACCGATCCATCTGTGTTAAACGATATTTGCAGCGCGCGTTCTGTCAATCGCTGACAGTTATTTCAAACAACTGACAGTTATGTAAAATTAATATTGGCGTTAAATTTTCTTAAATTTTGTAACGTTCCGATCAACTTCCTTATTTTTTTATTTCTTAAGATCCTTCTCCTGACAAAGCCGAACACAACAAAAGGAAATTTAGTGAAATCGGTCCAGCCGTTCTCGCGTGATGGCGTGACCAAGGGAAATAGGGATTCATTTTTAAATATATAGATAAACCAATTACAGGCACTTTTGAATTGTCAAGGGGTCGCTCAGTCAGAAAGATGAAGCTAGTTGCCCATTGATAAATGATAAATGATTTTATTTCTGTAAGTAGGTTTGTACAAACACTTTTACACGTCAATCATATTTTTAAACTAGATGAGGTCGGCGTTTCCTATCCGACTACTCTGAGAAGAAAGGCCGAAACAAACTCAGAGGTCACAGTCTCTTTTAAAGTCCAGACATAATCTTAGTCAAATCATGTGAAGACCATGTAGATTGGTATCTGAAATGATCTTTTGAGGAAAAAACCACACAGATTGAGTGGACCTGTCCAGTCAGTGTACACATTTGTCAGTAATCGTGCAGCTCAACTCAGGAAGTCAGGACTTACGGAGCTCAACGATTCGACGAACAATACCAAAGAAAGGACATTTGGGTAGGCCACATAAAAGACTGTAAAGACTATGTGGGTCATTGTTGCTTTTTTTTTTCCTTTCAGGTAGTTTTATCTTAGTCTGGCAGTTTGAGTAATTTTTGTGGTCTACCCAAATGTCCTTTCTTTGGTATTGTTCGTTGAATCGTTGAGCTCCTTAAGTTCTGAGTTGAGCTGCACGATTACTGACAAATGCGTGCCCTGACTGGACAGGTCCACTCAATCTGTGTGGTTTTTCTTCAAAATACCATTTCAGACAAATCTACATGGTCTTCACATGATCTGACCAAGATTATGTCTGGACTTTAAAAGAGACTGTGACCTCTGAGTTTGTTTCGGCCTTTCTTCTCACAGTAGTCAGATAGGAAACGCCGACCTCATCTAGTTTTAAAATATCATTGACGTGTAAAAGTGTTTGTACAAACCTATTTACAGAAATAAAATCATTTATCATTAAATTACTCAATCTGCCAGATCATGATTAAAATTAACTGCGAAAAAGAAAAAAGCAATGACCCCCATTCCAAAGCGTAGATCATTCTTCTTTACATCTCTATCAGCTGTCATCCGTCATCCCGGTGTTCAGTTCCTGTATAGCCATATCTAACACACAATTTTTTAACTCTACAATTAAATCTTGTTATTATTTTACTTCCAAATTGACACAAAACTATAAATAATTTGGTACAAAAGCATAATTTATTACCACTCTCGTGTCATTGATTGCCTTGACCTGAAATCTGAGATGATATCATACTCGATTCGAGTTTAGTTAATGTTTGGTAACTGATAATACCTGATGTTATGTTTCCTTCTCATAATAATTATTATGATAGTTTGTTTTGATACTTTTTCGTTATAATTAGGTACGGTAGTTCATCGAATCATCATCTAGGGCCACACTTCTCGTACTTCTATGCATAGGCCTCTCTTTCCTTGTGCCAATCCACGACTCTCCCGTGCCAGCTTAATCCAGGTTCTACCCGCGATGGCCTGCCCATTTCGAAGACCGACACTTCGTCTTCCAGTCTACGCTATTACACTATACTGCATTTGAAATAAGATTAGAAAAATAAACAACCTTTTTTACTGTCCGCTCAATCGATTTTGACTTATATTGCGTTGGTGGCATGACAAATGGCAGCTGCAGTAAACAGTTGGTATTGTAACCACGTTTTTGCTTTTAATGCCAAACTCAAACTCAAAGCAATTATTTCAAATAAACCAATTACAGGCACTTTTGAATTGTCAAGGGGTCGGTCAGTAAGAAACATGAAGCTAGTTACCCAATCCAAAGCGCAGTAGGTACCTATGGAGAAGAACCGGCAAGAAACTCCATGGACACTCTTTTAAATCAAAATATGGTTACAAAATATTGATTACATCGTTCATGTTGAAATTGTGCATGTGAGAACGATGCAGAACGTTAAAAGACTAAAGCAATTCAAATATTAAATTAAAATAAGCCGTGGCAGCTAAGAAATGACCAGTCCCCACTGACGGCGCACGTTCACGAACATGACGCATGGATTAGCACCATTTTGAAGGGAACTTAATGAATGAATGAGAATGACATTATGAATGTTTTGTAGCCATTTGATTTAAGAGGCTTACAAGAGCTAACCCGCGGTCAGTGTCGGATTGCATAGAAAAGAAAGAGACGCGCGATGACACAACGCTGGTAATTTATTGCAAAATATGAAGCAATTATGGATTTACAAAAAATCTATTCATTGGATTAAAATTTAAAACACTATCACGTTAGTATGTTACTTGTAGAATAATCTGACAAAAAATCTGAATGTTTGCATGTATAATAATATGGTTTTTAATCGTTAAAATATTTTTTTAGAGGTTTCTTCGTGATTTTTTTCTATCATATCAAGTTAATTGTATTATGTTTTCAACACACTTTCTAACTAGCATATATCCAGAAGAATATCATATATTTTTCTGATTTTGGTTACTGCAGTGGATAATATATTTTTAGGCATTATAAATTTGCGTTTAGGTCATATAGTCCCCTTAAAAGAGTGTCCGTGGAGTTTCTTACCCGTTTCTCCATAGGTACCTACTACGCTTTGGAATGGGAAACAAGCTTCATCTTTCTGACTGACCGGCCCCTTGCCAATTCAAAAGTGCCTATAATTAGATTATTTGAAATAAATGCTTTAAGTTTTGAGTTTTTTTAATCATAGTGGGTCTGTTTGGCTGACAGTAAAGAATTAAAAATAAACTAAGGAACTTTGTTCTTGTTACATTTATACAATCACTGTACATATTCTACTATTCTCTTCCTATTATGGCCTGAAGTGCAAATAAAGTAACATAATATTAACTTGAAACCACCATTACCGGGAGCTGTATGACAACACACCACGGTGAAGATTCAGTAATAAGTCGATGCTAAAGAAAAGACAGAAGTACTACTTCATGCAACACTTGAAACAAATAAATACAGTTATAAAAATGTAAAGTATATGTAAATGTGTAAACGCATTTGCGATAGGTTCTGCTCATGAATTTATATGCCCAGAATAACGCTATAACCAATAGTAGAGCACTAGGTTGTGAGCTTACACCTGGAAAGTATCAAAGTACTTACCTTATTCGATTTCAAAAGATGAGCTTCTACTTTTGAAGAAAGTATGTACTTTAGAGTAAAGAACCACACAGATTTGAGTGAACCTTTCCAATCAGTGCACGCATTTGTCAGTGCAGAGCAGTGGTATCGGCCCCGACTTACGATTTGTAGGGCGTGGGTTCGAACCCAGACAGGCGCTTTACTTTGTGTAAATAATTTCATCACCATTGCTCTCAAAACTGTGAAGGAAAACATCGTGAGGAAACCGGCATGTCCTAGAACCAAAAATTCGAAGACATGTGACATCTACCAACCCGCACTGGGCCCGCGTGGTAGATTACAGCCCATTCCCTCTCAAAGAGGGGAGGCCTATGTCCCAGCAGTGGGAACATTATAGGCTGATTATGCATTTGTCAGTAATCGTGTAGCTACACGGCTACTCGTAGCCGTAGACGCGTCGAGTTGAATTTGCCGTTGGCACATGCCGCTCGTGTATATTAGTACTAAGTAACCTAATGGTACTTCTGCATCACCCTCCACAATAAACTAGTCGTGCACAAGCCGTTCACCCCAGTCCTTTCACTACATCATCACTTATTCATTCAATCAGTGTCGATGACTTTACTTCACATGGTTATCTGCAGGGTTCCCTGAGGTTAAGATTAATTATTATATATCGTAATTAATGTTGCATAATGTCACTTTAATTAATATATTAAGTTGAGGTATTGACATCTTCCTCTACATACTCGTATTAGGTTACAGTTCTTTTCTTTTTTGTCGTATCATACCCTACATATAAACAGCTTATGCTTTGTTAAAAAGCTAAGTCACTCAGCAATATAGCCTGAGTGAGAGTTCCATAAACTAACAGATTAAAAGATGGACCATATCATAGCGTAATGTGGTTGCACCTGATGTACAGTAACATAATATGGTACACCCACATACGAGTATTGCCACTTATTTTTTAAGTTCCACGTAATGTTTCCGGCCGCCACAGAAAAATCAAAATCAAAATATTTTATTTCACATTAACCAACATGGGCACTTATGAAACGTCAGAAGCTAGGTGCACGGTTTCAATTGGTTGTTTCCTATGGAGAAGAGCCGGCAAGAAACTCCACGGTTACTCTTTTAAAAATAAGGGGCTTTTACAATGTTTCCAATTAGTGTTGATAGATATGGGAGGACAGTGTAGGCCTGTCAACAAGTAACAGGTGCTCAACAAAATATAAAAAGGTCCACAAATCTACAGTCTACAAGTTAGGCCTACAACGTTCTCACATTCACAAAATACGAGTATAGAAGAATCTATATCAAAATAAAAGCCTATTAAGACCAAATGACATGATTGCCATTACAATTGTGACAGAGAATTTTCTAATGGCAAAATCTCATAACATTTTGGTGTCCAACCCAGAGATAGAACCTTGGATTCCATGCTCAGTAATCGCGGTTACAATCACTAAGCTACTAGACAGTCCTCACAACTTTAATAAATACCTATGGAACCTTCGTGCCTAAAACGCAAATCAAACAAGTATTTCCCACATACATGATTAAAGCCAATAGGATTTGTAAATATCTGGATAATTGATGCAGTTACTGCTTGATCACCGGTCACGCACTGCCGCGTCGTGGAAACTATAGTACAGGCAAAGTTTATTGAAATTATGCGCGTAGGCAACCGATTTATGATGACGGTAGGAGAAAATGTGCGTAGAAACTACCACTTTGGGATGTAAAAATATGAAAGAAAAGAAGGATAGGTATTCAATCTTGGTTTATTACTGATCGAAATCCTCTTGCATCAAGTTGGACACTTTTCATTGGATTGTGGGTTAAATCAAAGAGCTCCCACAAGTGACAGTGCTAAGCCTTAGTCAGGCAGGTACCAGGTAGTCTGGGCAACAGCATGACCACTTTTGTCTATACTCAACGAACACAATTAACATTTCTTCATTTTACTACAAATCTTTCTACAAACTGTAATTTTGTCTCTCGTTTCTGCTGTTTCTTACGTGGTCATGCTAAGCGTGCTGCTGTCCAACTTATCGGTAAAGAAAAAAAATACTGCATTCCATTTACATGCATGAGCTAATACTATAGATGACACGAGACAAGAAAGGACGAGGATGCCAAGACGCGTCGTCATTAACATCCTATTTAATTATTTTATTTTAGATGGGTTTGCTCTTGACTCTAGTCTAGGTCAGAGATGACAGAGACAAAGTCGACGATGGAGTGAGCTTACCCAGAAGAAGCCTGTTCACTCTCACTTTGAAGAGATTTGGGTTGTATGCGGTCGGAAACACAGGCGCAGGTAGAGAATTCCACTCTTTTGCTGTGCGCATTATAAAAAATGTTTGGAAGCGCTTAGTGCGAATTGGTGGAATAGCAACTAGGTAGGGATGGTAACTTGCAGTGCGCCTAGATGTCCGATGGTAGAAGGGGGCCGGTGGAATGAGGTCGTGGAGTTCTTGGGCACACTCACCGAAGTACAATCTGTAGAAGACCGACAAGCAGGCAACCTTACGGCGATGAGCCAAGCTGTGAAGATTCGCCAAAACAGTTGCTGCCTTTGAGAGTGGTATTTGGAATATTACGAAAAACAAAGGCAAAATTGGAAGCATTGACAGCGCATGTAGGGTCCACCACCCTTCCTATATTGGTGACGTCGTTTGTCTATCTGGGCAATGTCCTATGCTACATATGCAGTTGCAGTTTCTACTCCGACTGGTCTGCTGGTAGAATGCCTTATGTCTTTCTTCCATTTCTTTTATGTATCTTGTGTAATTACTTACATAAGGAACTCATCCACATTACGCATATTATTCCGTTATGTTTTAACATGCAACTTCTGTGACTGCTTGCGTGTTTCAATTGTAGATGTTTACGCATCAACAACGGTGTCGTATACGCATGATTGTCGATCAATGATAAAAAATATAGCTGTTCCGGATGGAAGGGTAAAAATACGGTGACTGTTAATATTCCTGTGCGTAGAAAAAGAAACAGGTTATTTCGAATGGAAGTTACACTGGGGTTATCATGCGACCCGAAGCAATATGCTAACAGCGCGGTTATGGATCGTATGGTACGTTCAACCAGTCAGGATAGTTCCCGGTAAAACTTTGACTGGTTGCAAGATATTTCTATATCTCTTGCGAGTTGCACTCGTAAATTGATTGTGGACAAACAAAGATTACAATTTGTCTCAAAAATACCGCAGAAAAAAAGGCAATATTGGTAGCGGGACTGATCATTTACGATGTGCCAGAGAAGTATCGTAATTTTTAAAGTGAAACTTCATAGGCAGCGATTCGATAATTGGACGAGAATTTAGAGTGCAATTTGAAGGACGCGTATTTCGTTAGATGAGAAAGAAGAAAGATGTTCACTTCTACCACGTGTACGGTACTGTACGTGCATTTTTTTTTTGGATATGTACCAAAGCTACACCAAAGAAACTCGGGAGTGTGAAAGATGGGAAATACTGAGAAAACAACTGATAGAGACGTATGAAAGAAGGGGACGTGACGCTCAGTCCTACCACAGTTCTTTTACCTCTGATTGTGCATCACTCAAAATCACAGTGATCTTTATTACCGTTGCCATAAGGTTGCTGTTGAGTTGCAGCTGCCAGAAGTAAAATATGAAAAAAGGACTGTAGGAAAGAGAATGAAGACTTTTGAAGACTTAACAGACATCGTGCAATTAATTCAGCGCTCCTCCACGTTTATTAAGGACACGGCCGAAGTGTGGAACTCTCTGCTAGCGTCTGTGTTCCCTTCCACGTATATACCCCGTCAGCTTTTAAATCAAAACTGAACAGGCATCTTCTGGACTTGCCTGTTCCATCATAGACCTCATCCACCGCTTTCAAAAGCTAGCCCATTTCGCAAAAAAAAAAAACGTTCAGACCGCTTATACTCTCTTGCAAATGGCTATAAGATCTCGATCTCATGCTACACAGTTGTCCGTATCATGCGTGCGCGCACTTATATGGGAGGGTGCGGAAGCGCTGGTCGAATGCGTAAACAATTGCATGTATTTCGCAAGCACAGACAAGCAGTATCTATTGTCTATCAAGCCGCGCAAGTAGTGCTATAGTTAAGTAAAAGTATAGTTTTATGTACTGTGCGTGTGTTTTGATAACGATGGTCTGTTTTCCTTCTAAGTTTTGAAGGTTCAGACTTTGTTGTGATGTGGAATCTTGAAGTGTAGTGATTCTTTTGTTTTTCTTAAGCGTCTTTTCCACGAAAGAGGAATTTCTTGAAGAATTTACGTCATCAACAAAGTTGTGAGATCTCTCTAACTAGGATGTCATGTAGAAATTCTTTTAGATTTTGGGCCCCTTATTTTTTTTTTAAATTAATATCCTAGAGACGATAGATTTAAAGTGTGACCACTTTTTGTGTCGGTAACGTTTTTGAATGACTCAAAAAATTTGGTTACATGAGCCAATCAAACTACCTGACAAATATATACCTACTTGAAGTTACATATTCATTTGAACACATCCTTCTAACTTTGGCATAGCTGTTTTTACTGCTAATTTAATATTATGAGGACCTAAACAAAGTGTCATTCTATCAGCAAACGATGATCGAAAAATCAAAAATGCATGGGACTGATATGCGCAACCGAAAACCTTGTGTCGTTGAAAGTCCTTGAAGAAACACAAAACGCTTTGAAATCGATTGCCATTTGTCTAAGATCTAAGTTCTACTTTAGTGTAGGAACCTATTTTCACGGGAATATACAAACAAATATAATATCACTCCTCTTCCCAAGAGGGGTAGATATAAACTAAAACTCAAGACGCGTACTATTATATTCTTTCACCTATCTTCCTGTATACAGGGTGTCCCAGAAATCCGACCTCATCTAGTTTTAAAAATATGATTGACGTGTAAAAATGTTTGTATAAACCTACTTACAAAAATAAAATCATTTATCATTTATCAATCGACCCACATAATGTAGGTGGTGATAGCTTTGGTCAAGTGCTCCCAAAATAACAAAACATATGTTCCGCAAAATCTAGTATCGATCTAGTTTCGTGTTATACTAGATTCAAAAAAAAAAAAAAAAACAATATAACTGCCACGCGTCATTCTTTTGACTCTCATGTGTAAATAAAATCTTTTTATTATTATTTTTTTCCATTTAAATATTATTAAATAGTTAATCTATCTGTAATTAATTACCTTTGATTCTCCATAAATATACTATTATTTGATTATTTTCATCAAAATTTTTTTTTTGTTAATAAATTATATTAATTTTAAAAACTATAATATTTTGAGGAACATATGTTTTGTAACTTTGGGAGGGCTTGACCAAGCTATCACAACCTACAGTATGTCGGTCAATTTCTGGGACATCATGTATAAAGCAACAAATTCTATTGTCAATGCAGTTTTCATGTGCGTCAATTTGGAATGGGCAAAATAAATTATAAATCACGTAAGTGGAATATACGATAACACACATAACGCATAACATCACGCCTGTATATCCTGAAAGGTTAAGGGGACTGCAGGACCTAAACGCTTAAAAGTTTTATAACACTTAAATAAAACTAAAAAATAAATAAATCAGAAAAAATACATGATATTCTTCAGGATAAATGCTAGTTAGATAATGTGTTGAAAACATAATACAACTTATTTGATACGATAGAAAAAAAAAACACGAAGGTACCTCTAAAATTTTCTTTGACGATTAAAAACCATACTAATAATATACATGCAAGCATTCTGATTTTTTGTCAGATTATTCTACAAGCAACATATTGGCGTAATAGTGTTTTAATTTTTTATTCCAATCAGTAGATTTTTTGTAAATATCTAATTGCTTCATATTTTGCAATAAATTACCAGCGTTGTGTCATCGCGCTTCTATTCCTTTTCTTCTAGCAGAGGTATATCTATAGTGCACCCATATATTTCTTCCGTCATGTTTTTAAGTCCCATGTAATAGGGGGCGAGCCTATTGCCATCAACCGGTCACAAATCCAGACTCCGGGCGTTTCCTGATAAATTCCAGATGGAAAAACCCAATAACACTTTGCCCGACCCGGGAATCGAACCCAGGAGCTCATGCTCAGCGGTAGCGCTAGCGACCACTAGACCGAAAAGGCAGTCACCATAACAGTATTTGTTTATAATTATATTGCGTTTGTGAAAGTGACTGTCCGGAGTGATTGGCGGGAAATGAAAAGTTATTGACTTCGAACTAATCGATACAGTATCGATGCATATGGATTGAATACGTCAAATAGTTCTTCCCATGAGGGTAGGCAGAAACTACAGAACGCCATCTGCTACGATCCTTAACTTACTGTCATTGGTATGAAAACTCTGTCATGCCATTATAACATTGACAACATTAACCAACCGTTGTAAGGATGAAACAAATTATCTTCCTGTTTATTTATACAAGGGCATAACCGCTGGGACGCTTTTGATCAGTTTGTGAGGTCACCGCAATGCGCCCATGGTATGAATTTCCTACCAAAACGTTTTCATTTGTTTCATCCTTACAAACGATCATAAAAGTATCATAGTTAGCTGCTCCTTGGCAGTAGCTACGATACGTTCATTACCTAGTAGATTTTGCCCGCAGCTTCGCCAACGTGGATGTCGGAAATTATCCCACGGGAACGTGCTACCGGGATAAAAAGTATCCTATAAGTTAATCCAGGTTATAAACTATATGTGTGCCAAATTTCATTCAAATCCGTTCAGTCATTTTTGCATGATTGAGTAACAAACATCCAAGCAGCTAAACATACAAACTTTCACATTTATAATATTAGTAAGAATAATAGGATTAGGTAAACGAAAATACTTAAAATATAAGCGGAACGTATCCTAAGAAACGCCTCCAAAAAGATGAGAGCTTTCATTTTGAATCCGATCCGAATTGAAAACTATGTTATTATTTAACTTCGTTATTATTCCGCATTCGGTTATTTTATCACGTTTGTGGGGGCAGTCTGAGTATATGTGCACGAGTGTAAAGTTTTTATGCTGTACGCGACAGCGTAAAAACTTTTCCTATAAGAGTAGGCAGGACTATCGAAATTAGTGTACTAGCGATCACCTTACATTATATCCTTTCATACAAGCGCGCAAATGACAGTATTTTAACTCTTTTACCACCTCGAGTTCTCAATTCCTACATTTCCCAAGATCTTCCTCAATGCTTCTCGTACTAATAGTATTAATCCCTTTGTTCCAGGTCCGGGCTTCATCGAAGAGTTGGACATAGAGGCGTACATGAGCTCCGTCGGCGAGGGCTGCTATGCACCCCAGACTATCGACCCGCGCAGGACTGGGTAAGCACATCTTCCATTCAGAAATAGAACATCATTTATTCAATAAGGATGATAGAAGTAAAAGAAAACTAACAAAGAATTTTATACAAGGAAAGAAGCAACATAACAATCTCGGTCTTTTGTAGACAGCTCTAAAGTCTATGTTCTATCGCGCATAGGTCCAGTGCCCTTGCATGGAGTCTCTTCGTGGTGCATAAGGATACGCCACAAGAAGACTCCGGACGTTCATTTAGTGTCGCTCAGAAACCCGGAAAGTTACAGGGAAGAGGTTTTTTTGTCCCTGACAACCAGCAATTTCGGCGTAACTGCGGCGTTACACTAGTGATCTCGGCATCCCTTGGCATGTAACAAGGATTTTAGTGTTTGTAAGCGGATGGCCGGCATAGCCCTCGGTAGTCGTTAGCATTGTCTCCCCTAGTGCAGTGAAAACATAAGGATTTTGCCACGAAAAAACATGATACACCTCAAGCAGGCTAAACATCAGCTTTTTTCCAGAACCAAACCAAACAACATTATCGTGCTTAGTAAAGTAATACAATCCTTATTCCAATTTCAGGGGCCACCAACTCCCAGAGAGTCCACCAGACTCAGGATCAGAGAATCCTTACAGCCCATCAGAGACCCAGGTCTCCCACGCCATAGCGGTACCCCAAACAGTCCTCAGTTCCGACTACATGCTGGTCCACGACCACATACCCACTCACGAGATCCTGACACAAAATGGCGATTACATCTACGAAGAGTTGAAGACGGATAATATTGACCATGAGGTGTTGAGGAGTAATCTGAATGATGTGGTCGTGCTTCCCCAAGATTCGAATATTGTGGAGCTTGGGATTAGGACTGTTAGGCATGATTTAGGGCTTGGTGATGTTTATCAGAATAGGTGAGATACACTATTTATATTTTTCTTCTCACTGAATAAAATACTTGTAGTAATAAAATTAACCCGGTCAGCAAGGTGGTAGCACACTGCCTAAAGTGCGCTGGATGTACATTTAAGTAAGCTACTCATGGTGCCTATTTCAATTTTCAAGAAATCAATGAACGCAATCAGTAACCTTTTGCTAGATACCAATTTAAACTATCATTTACTAGTGACACGATCCAAAATTTACCAGACACACTTGAATGGAAACCAGTACTTTTTCATACTTCTCACTGCTTTCTTACTATAAGTAAGAAATTAAAAATCCTCCACGAGTATCGATATTTCAGAACATTCACCTAACCCTGACGAATGACAAGACACCTTGAGGACTGCTGAATTCTCAATCATTGCCGAAGATGATGATTTTGTACCATCAATACAAAAAGAGACTAAATTTTTCACTTCTCCCTAGATACAGTCAGATGAGGGTAGACATGCCAGAGCTGGAGCAAGGCATGATAAACCCACAGCTGGTGGCGCTGGGTCACGAGACCCTGACGCCAGTGTACACCAGTCTGCAGGAACCCAGCACGAAGAAAAGGAAGCATTCACAGGATACAAACTCTCAAGTGAAGTGTGAGCCCGGTAAGTTTTTAGCAATTATATATAAACAAAGTAAATGCATAACGGGTAAAATATTTTAGGCACTTAATTATACTACTTTTAAACAGTGTGTGTTCCCAAATCTTATCATCGTTCATCGGAGCTAAAATATTGATACGTGACTTGCCGTAGAAGGATCGCTAAAATAAGCCTTTAGCATTCAATTTCATCTTTTATTAAGATATGAACACTGAGCATTAAAAACTGAGACGGGGAATTTTAGTCCTTAGAGCAGACGAACGTGTAATAAATAGCTTTCGAATGGCCACAAATTTCCTTGTTAGTCTAGGTTCTTCTATTACGAAAAAAAATCAAGAATAGCAGGCTCAATACAAAATTTTCGTCTATGCATGATTACTTCACTGGTGTAGGAATCTATCATTCATTAGTGAAGTAAAAACACAAAAAATAAACTAATTATTTACCTTGGTCTTTCTTGCACCAGCGGCCCTTTCACCTGAGAGTGTAACCCACGTCCCTCGCCCCGCGCCCCCCTCTGTGGACGGCTCTGAGGCAGGTGATGATGCTCCTCTACAGTGCATCAGGTTTGGTAACTTCCAGCAGAACGTCTGGCATTCGCTGTATGACTGCAATTTGAAGCCACTGTGAGTATTTATTGTGATCTTAACCTGTTACCATTCGAATCTTAGGACTGAAAAGTTTGATAAATAAGTTAAACAACGATTTGTTATAGCGAGATTCTAGAGCCATTTTCAGAGCAGATAGAACGCATAAGAAACAGATAAAGATTGAATTCTACACAATTCAGTTTTTATTTGTTTTAATGCGGATTTAAATAGTGATAGCCCAAATAGATATACCGTCAAACGGGGTGAATAGGGATGCAGGGGTGAATCGAGACGAAACTTTAAAAGGGATTTAATCATTGAAATAATACCGTTTACTGTATTATAATTAACGATTAAGTGCCCTAGTTGGCAACAAACTATATTATTTCAATTTTAAAATCCCTTTTAAAGTTTCGTCCCGATTCTCCCCTGCATATCTATTCACCCTGTTTGACGGTACTTTGTCCAGTCACTTCTTGATTTCCTTTGGAGCTACTATAGCTTGACCAAGCCAAAGATGTCAAGGGATAACTTATCAGGGTAAAGCCCTTTCTGGGCAGTGTGCAGCCGCTGCTAGAGGCAGCAAGGTCAACACTTTCCATACAAATAAGCGTGTCACTGTTTACTGGCACTACAACACTAATGAACATATTGATGGCTTTGAATGGCGGCCGTGGTAGAAGTAATGCGCTCAGCCCACTAAAATGTTGGGGGTCCTAAGGTCTTTTAAATCAGACAACCAACTCGATGAAATGTACTTTAATCACTGAATAAATGGAATATATTTTATAATGCGCATTAAAGTAAAGTGCTTACTTAGCTTAAAATTATACTTATATTCTAAAAGAACGTACTTACTTATGTCATCCACTATTATGGAGCATACATACACTTCACCACTTTCAGCGCTACGAATTTTATTAGTACTGCCGACTCTAGACGCTGCTGGAGCGGCGATTCCGTGCTCTGTGTTTTAACCTAAAGTAGCAAACATTTTCTCTAGAACGATAGGCTAAGCCATTTTAATCCAACTAGCATATCAATTTGTCTTCCAGTCAGCCTCCTTCCTACGTAGTCGGAGCCGACAAAGGCTTCAACTTCTCCCAAATAGACGAGGCTTTCGTTTGCCAGAAGAAGAACCATTTCCAGGTCACCTGTCAGATACAGATGCAGGGCGACCCTCACTATGTGAAGACCGGTGAGGGATTCAAGAAGATCAGCAATTTCTGTTTGCACTTCTACGGGGTTAAGGTAAGGAAAATATTACTAATGTTATAAATGCAAGGATGGATGGACCCTTTCACGCAAATACTGCTGAACGGATTTGTATGGAATTTCGAACACAGATAGATTATAACCTGGATTAATACGTAGGATACTTTTCATCCCGGTAGTACGTTCTCGTGGGATAATTTCCGACAAACATGCGGGCGAAGCCGCAGACAAAAGCTAGTATTTTATAAGCACTCACCGAAAGTAAATGTGGCCTAAGCCCTAAACGAGAATTTGTGATCAAACAAAATTTATTCTTTGTTATTTTTTTAATGAAAATATATGCCAAGTAGCTTCTCTAGTTGGTTTAAGTGTATAATTTCACATATTAAGGTTATAATAAGAATGGCTTTTGTAAAAAAAAAAATGCCAAAACTGTTTTTAATGTTCCCCAGAAATATAAATTGAAAGTTTATGTTTTTGCTTTCAAGCTGTAATATTTTTTACACAACTCAATTTTAAAGTAACCTATTCACTTAAACCAACTAGATAATATATGTACTTGGCATCAATTCTCATATTTGATCACAAATTCGCGTTTAGAGCATGGGCCACATTTACTGCAGCTGAGTGTATGATTGAAAATATGCTATTGATAACTAATTTGAGATGTGGGCCAAACCTGGATGTGAGAGGCACATGGCCGTTCGATTTGGCGACGTTTGAGAGAGGCCTAAGTCCAGCAGTGGACTTCTTTCAACTGAAATTATGATGATGATCAAAAAACTGCATATTTTAAACGGAACTGCGATGGACATGGCTGCCGCATAGCGGAAAATTTGTGGCCCAAATAGCAAAAATATGGTGCTATAGAGGAATGAGGAACAGGGTGTAATGTTCACTCATACCTCCATAGAAAAGGGAGGATCCTCCGACCAGACGGTGTCGTGTCTGGTCGGCAACTTCCCGAAGTCGGGACATTGTATATAGTATGCTAGTTGGGCGGTAAATTCTGCTTGCGCGATGCAGGATTTTGCGTGACGTCAGTGTGACGCGTTGCTGGCGTGTGGCGTTGTAGATGCCGCTAAAGTGCTTTGAAGAGATCGCAGCATGCCAGAAAAGAGGTCATCTCTTTTCTGGCATGCTGCAATCTGCGGATAAATTCCTTAAAAAGTGCAAAATAGAAGTTTGAGATCGTATAGTTTTAAAAGCACATAAAACTTTCTTAGTTCTTCTATAATCTTGTACACTTGAGGTATTTTTATAAGCATGTTACATTGCAGGCGGAGGACCCAAGTCAAGAAGTGAGAATTGAACAAAGTCAATCGGACAGAACAAAGAAACCCTTTCATCCTGTACCGTAAGTATCCTTATGATATCCCATTCTGTCTAACTGCAATTAATTACAGAATAGATGTCACTAATAGACATGTTTTTTTTTAAATATATTATTAAAACGCATCTTCATTTATTTATTTAACCATTTATGTACACACATATATAAACAGACAAGAAGCAAGGAACAGAAAAATAGGTACAAAGGTGATGCTTATTTCTAAAGAAATCTCTTCCAGCATACCTCCGATAGGAGAGTATAATAAAGAGATGAAGACAACTTGTGTAAGAGTAGAAGGGAAAACAAAATACATAAAATCTAAAATAATTTTCCAATAAAATAAAATAAAATCTTCGTTGTTTTATGAAGTCAAGTTTTAAATCCAAACTCAAACTCAAACTCAAAGCATTTATTTCAAATAAACCAATTACAGGCACTTTTGAATTGTCAAAGGGTCAGTCAGTCAGAAAAATGAAGCTAGTTGCCCATTCCAAAGCGTAGTAGGTACCTATGGAGAAGAACGGGCAAGAAACTCCATGGACACTCTTTTAAATCAATATATAGTTACAAAAAACAAATTGTTTACATCATTCATGTTCAAATTAAAAATGTGAGAACGATGTAGAAAGACGTGCACGTTTAAAGTATCCGTAATAAAAAAGATAAAAAAACAATTCAAAAATTTAAATTAAAATAAGCCGTGGCAGCCAAGAGTTGACCAGTCCCTACTGACGGCGCCCGTTCACGAACATGACGCATGGATCAGCACCATTCAGCTCAACCATGTTGAAGGGAACTTAATGATCCAACACACACGCCACCACCAGCGAAACATTTGAGTGAGCATGACATACTCTCAGCCGCCAGGGCACATTCAAGTCAACGAAAGACGAGCCTAGTAAATGGTGGCTTTATAGTAGGTACATAGTGCTCACACATGTGCTATGCAATTATACATTGTTAAGAAATTGAATTTATACAATGCAAAGATGTTGTTGTTTTTACAATCTTCAGCAGCTCCAACAATATTTTCGAATGTTAATCAATTAATTTATGCCCCCCTGTGGAGCAGGACCAGCGTTGAGCCAAGCATCTTTGTCAGCGATGTAATCCCCCAACTTATAATATGCTTGGCTGCATAGTGTGCGTTTTATACGAGATTTAAATTTTGTTTCATTCAGTTGGAGTATGTGGGGAGGTATTTTATTATAACATTTTAAACAGTACCCCATGAAGGATGAGTCTACTTTAGCCAGTCTGAAACCTGGTTGAACTAATTGGTCCCTATTTCTAGTCATATAGTTATGTCTTTCACCTCTTTTACTGAAAAGATTTAAATTTTTTCTTACGTACATGATGTTTTCATAGATATATTGACAAGGTACCGTCATGATGTTAATATCTTTAAACAGTTCCCTTAGAGAATCGCGCCTGCGGAGGCAATATATTGCTCTGATGGCTCTTTTCTGCAGAATAAAAATAGACTCGATATCTGCAGCCCGTCCCCATAGTAAAATACCGTAAGACATGATACTATGAAAGTAACTGAAATAGACTAGCCTCGCGGTATCTACATTAGTAAATTGACGGATTTTTCTCACAGCATATGCTGCTGAACTTAGCCGTCCTGCAAGAGATGTTAAATGAGGACCCCATTGCAGCCTTGAGTCGAGCGTGATCCCCAGGAAAACAGTTTTATCGACGAATTCTAGTTTCTCTTTATTCAATACTATGTCACAATCATTACTTTTAACACTCGGTAAAGCAAATCTTATGCATTTAGTTTTATTCCCATTTAATACTAAATTATTAGCAGTGAACCAATCATGTACCTGCAGTAGGGCGTTATTTACGTCGTCAAGATTTGATGCACGTCTATTTATCTTAAAAATTAAGGAAGTATCGTCAGCAAATAACACCATTTGTGGTTGGTTTTTTAATAAATGGGGTAGATCGTTAATATATACTAAAAAGAGGAAAGGACCTAATATTGAGCCTTGTGGAACACCTATTTTTACTTTTAAACCACGTGAATTCACACCATTTATTTGGACTTTTTGCTGTCTATCATTTAAATAAGATTCTACTAAGCTAAGCGCAAGTTTATCCAGTCCGTAATGCTCAAGTTTTAAGAGCAAGGTTTTGTGTTCAACGCAGTCAAATGCCTTGGAGAGGTCACAAAAGATTCCTATGGCATCCTGGGCCTCCTCCCACGCTGTAAATATGTGTTTTAATAAAGTGACACCGGCGTCAGTCGTACAACGTCCTCTAGTGAAACCATATTGCTGATCGTGTAAGATTTTGTTGGTATTAAAATGATTAAGCATCTGATTGAGCATTACCTTTTCGAAAACCTTGCTGAATACCGGCAACACGGATACTGGTCTATAATTGTTGGTGTCTTTGCTGTCCCCAGATTTAAAAAGTGGTATAACCTTACTGTATTTCATTAAATCTGGGAAGACTCCTTGATCTACACACAAATTAAACATCAAAGCTAGGTAAGGTGCTATAGTCTCGATTATGGATGAACAAACTTTGATTGACATTCCCCATAGATCTTCGGTCAATTTGATTTTTATTTGCCGAAAAGCTTTTATAACTATCATAGGGTTAATATGTTTAAATTTAAATTTAACCAGGCAGCCTGGAACGTTCGCTCTTAATAAATTAATTGAGACATCCGGTGAGGAATTTAAACCTTCCGTCGTTTTATGTGGTATATCGGTAAAGAAGTTTACAAATTCTTGAGCTACTTCTAAGTTAGAGCTTATGGCACCACGTGAAGTCTCCAATGTATAATCAGTGCTTCGTATTTTTTTCCTACTAGTTTCGTTATTTATAACTTTCCAAACTGTTTTTATTTTATTTTCTGCGGATTTGATCTTGTTGCTAATGTACAGGGCTTTAGCTATCTTGCAGGTATTCCTAAAAGTTTTGGAATATTTAGCAACATACTTGTTGAAAGTTTCAGTGTTAATGTAAGGCTTAAGGCCATACAGCTCGAACAGTCTTTCCCTGCTTATCCTAATACCTCTAGTTGCCCAGTCACTAAATATAAAGTTAGGGCAAATATTTTTTGTTTTCTTTTCAAAAGTTTTATTGAATTCCTTGTGCACTACTGAAAAGAAATCCTGATAAAATTTATTTGCATCGTTCATATTATGGCCCAGAACATTTAACTTATTATTAAGGGTACTATTGAATCTATTTAATTTGCCAGTTGTTATTGGTCTAAATTGTATTTGCACTTTTTGCAATGGTGCTTTAAAATTAAAGAATACTGTTTGTCCACTATGATCAGACGGCAGA
This sequence comes from Griposia aprilina, assembly GCA_916610205.1. Taxonomy (NCBI): domain Eukaryota; kingdom Metazoa; phylum Arthropoda; class Insecta; order Lepidoptera; family Noctuidae; genus Griposia; species Griposia aprilina. The sequence continues at coordinate 9,363,901 of OU744310.1, read as the reverse complement.
TAATTTACTATAGATTTCGCTAAATAATCACAATCGCAGAAAACATTATCAATACAAGTAGCAGAAATTGGAGTTACTCTAGTTGGTTCTGTAAAAACATTACATAAATTGAACGATTTAAAAAGGCTTAATAATCTACTGCTATTTGAATTACTTTCCAAAATATTAATATTAAAATCACCACAAATAATTGCGGCTTTGTTACTGGATGCAAGTTTCGATAGGACATCTTCCATTATTGACTCAAACAAAGAAAAGTTCAGATAATTAGGGGGTCTGTAAACGCACACTACAACATGCTTATCTAGCTCAACACAGGACAGTTCGATGCAATGTTCAACTGATAAACCAACTATGTCTTTACGTTGCTTAGATTTTACACAATTTTTTATCAAGATTAGAGAACCTCCATGCAGCATAGATTTACGGTTAAAACAACTGCCCATACTATAGTTCTCATAATTAATTAGCATTTGGTAATCCTTTAACCAATGTTCAGTAAAACAAACAATATCAAACTTTGTCTTTTCTAAAAACATTTCAATTTCTAATAATTTGGAAGAAATACCTTGAATATTTTGATGAAATAATTTCAAGGCATTCTGCTGATCTCCTTTTCGATTATTACTTACTTTAGAGCAAGAAGATACCTTGTTGTTGTTATTAAGTACAGAAATATTCTTACTGGTACCTTCTGTTGTCTTACAAACTAGTTTAAATGATTATCCGGAGTTAACCCCAATACTTTAGTGTTATCACCAGGCAGTGAGCTCATAGTGAGTGAGAGACATGGAACCTCCTTCGTACAATTTGTATAATTACTTATAGCATTTGAGCTATATTTATTTAGGCTCACCACATTATTATTAGTATTATTACTAACCACTGTGGTGCTAATAACACAAGACTTCGACATACTACTTATGTCTGAGTTTATATAAAAAGCTAATAGCCTTGCTATTATGTGTCTAAAACTAACAGGCAGATACACAGTACCCCTAGTCGATTTCAAAGTTTCCACAAAAATGTTGGTGTCAAAAAACATTAGCTTGTCACTGTAATGACTAACTAAGAAGTGCATATGCTTATTAAGCATATGAATATAATTATTTTGTCTTTTTGTCAATTTTTCAAAATATGGGAAAGCACACAATATTATTTTACTACAATTTAATTTTAACAACTCAGTTACACAGTCAGTGATTTCTTCTTTTCTGACCTTAGCACTATTACCTACAAATACAGTAATGTTGGTTTTAGAATTAAATACATTTCCTGTTACTGATGCCATTATTCGTTTGTAGGATGACCCTGGCATACAATAATTTTGAGTAGGATAACTCAGGTTGTTACCAATTAATTTACCTAAACCTCTAAAAAAAGATTGTTGCTTTTGAGATTGAAAGATTTTTAAAGAGATTTAAAGATTGTTGATTGTTGATTTGTCTCCAAAGACATTGTTGATATAAAACTAAGAACAAATGCACTATGTTTTGAAAGCTTGTAGTCATGTACAATTCTTAGGCCAAATGGTTATGCTGATTAAAAAATTAAGTGACAGTGCCGTGGTTATGAAAGCTCGTACCAATTTGCCAACGTGGCAATATGTGGTCAGGAAATAAACCTGCCACATCTGGAACACATAGGTTCCAAACAATCGAATCATTTTCCAGGGACTTTTTGTCGCCACTGCAGATTCTTCCTTACAAGAGTTAAAAAATTTGACAATAATCTCGGGGCCATTTTACATATCTAAAATATATTTCCGTTTCCTCAGAGTCGAAATCCGCCGCGAAGGTGCAAAAGTGACAGTCGGTCGGCTCCACTTCGCCGAAACCACAAACAACAACATGAGGAAGAAAGGAAGACCGAACCCTGACCAGAGACACTTTCAGTTGGTGGTAGCTCTGAGGGCTCACGTGGGGCATACTGACTTCATCATCGCTGCGTCTGCTAGTGATAGGATCATTGTGCGGGTAAGTCATGTTAGTTGTTGATTTTATTATTATTATTATTATAAAATTATTTTTACCGGCTTTTTCACTAACATTTGAGCACTCATGTTTTTTTTCCTGTCTGTTGTGACGTCAGATAGTCATCCTTGTTTGAAGTGTCGTGGCTTGCTGTTTTTATATTTCCGTATAATGTGAACAGCACAGCTATACAAGTCACGATATGCCGTAGTCATTAGGTCGATTTGTCGTTTTTATTAACACCTTTCAATGTTACGACCCATGACCCAGTGCGAATAGCAAAAAATTACAGTGGTCCGATGATAAAGTTGTTACCTGGCTTAGATAGCAATAATGATTTAAGACCGACGGTGTCGATAAAAAAAACACCAATCACCGTTCTCTTAAAAATGTTGGATTTGACTTAAGAGTGCCACAAGGCCCGATCTTTGGTCCAAACAGATTTTTTTAAAGGTTTTAAAATCAGAACTCACTCATTACAGTAGCTACACCAGGCGTAATATATAACGATAAATCGAGCTGCAGAAAGAGACTGTCACGTAGATATGAGTGAAAGAGACAACGCTCTACAAAGCCGTACTTCTTCAAACAATCAAAGTGCCATGTTTACCTGGCTATAAACATGACATCTTGCTGTTTCAACTTATTACTTTACCTTCTTGACCTGCTTCAATGGTAACGCAAACTATTTCATCCTTCAGGCGTCAAACCCCGGTCAGTTCGAGTCAGACTGCACGGAGAGCTGGTGGCAGCGAGGAGTGTCAGACAACAGCGTGCACTTCACAGGCAGAGTCGGTATCAATACAGACAGGCCGGATGAGTCCTGTGTTGTTAACGGTAAGGAATAAAGAAAATACATTTTTCACTCCTCTTGCTCAAAAAGTCATTGTAGCGTACCAGAGCGGGGATAAAATAGGATATTTTTCTCAAGGGATTTTTTTTTTTTTTTTGTCTTTTACCAACGAGCCTACAAAAACGAAAAAGTCTTTATTCATAAGTATAATAATCATGAATAAAGACTCGAATTATTACTGTTTCATAAAGAACATTTTATTTTTGAAAACGTAACTAAAAGCTGCAACCTCTTCGGTAGAATGCGTGCATTGCGTAGGGGCTACAGAAGACATTTAAAAAAAATTAAACTATTTAATATTGTATTGCATTATTTTATTTTCTCGCAATCGTAATGAAAAGTAGAGTGGAACACACCTTGTATAACAATCTACTATTTACTACTATTTAACACACTCATGTACTGTTTACGTTTATTGTTCACTACAAGTTACATATTGGTATTATAAAACTTTGGGTTCATGGCGAAGGTAGGAAGTCCATAAATCTAAGATAATATTATAAAGAGATTGTATGTTTGTTTGTTGTGCTTTCACTCTAAAACGGCTGAACGGATTTGAATGCAATTTGGCACATGGGTAGACCATAACCTGGATTAGGACAAAATATACTTTTTATCCTGTTATTCCCATGGGATCGAGCGTTATGCGGGTGAAACCGCGGGGCGCAGCTAGTTGCTAACCATGTGCTACTCCGTACATAATGTCTAACGTACATACTGTTCAATCTGTCCAAGTGAAACGGCGACATTTTCTACAATTCAACCTCTACATCTTTGCCTAATTAACACTATTTATTTATGCCCCAGGTAACCTAAAAGTGATGGGCCATATCCTGCACCCGTCAGACGCTCGCGCCAAGCACAACATTGAGGAACTCGACTCGGAGCAGCAACTGAAGAATATACAGAGCATCAGAGTTGTCAAGTTAGTAGTCATCTTCAGAATAATCCTACAAATAGAAAGAAAGAAAAATAGGTTTATTTGTCACTGAAACACGTGCATGCAAAAAAGATAATTAAAGCTCCGATAATAATGAAAAATAAAAACAAACAAAATAGATCTCAAAACAGAAATAGTCGACAGCTGCACGTCATGACTGTGACAAGAAGGCTTCCACTCTGCAAAGACTCCAAAGGACTCCAAATCCAAATGCAGTTCCAAATGTGATCTACGATTTTGAAAAAAAAAAAAAATTGAAAGAATATATATAATTATAATAAACTACCTAAACACATCATGGAAATTAAAGATATAGATCTATTTAAAACCAAAACACACGAATTTTTAGTTGCGAAATGTTATTATCATATTAATGACTATTTAAATGAAAGATGTTAGTTTAGATTAGTTATTGCACGACTCATGATGCGAAGCATCAGAGAGTGCTTTACGATCGAAAATTTTTTTTCGCCTCATTTTGGCGGCTATTTTTATTATTATAGTCTTGTTAGTTCACGGAATCAAGATATTTTGCATACTATTGTCGAGATAATTTAATGAAGATTAATTTCATACTTTTGAAAAATTTATTTACTGCAATAGAATTGGAAAAAACACCAAAATAGGTCAAAAAAAAATCCTGTCCGTCATGTGTGAAACCCGGAAACACTGTAACTTGTGAAAAAATCCATTATTTGAGTTTTTTTTTTTTTTTTTTAATTCTAATCGACGATTGTAGGTCACTGAATGCGAATGATTAATTAATTCAGTGTCGTTTAATTGCAATTAATAAAAAACGAAAACTACAAGACTGTATATCTATTTATATCCATAGAAAATTAACATATGGATGGTGATATATCTATAGATATTATGTACATTTATTCCACCAGGGGCGCTTGTGCAGTACCTTCTTCCTACTACAGCTGTTTTTTCGGCAATTAATTTTGAACTTGTTTTTTTTTTTTTTTGTATTTCATAATTAAATGAGCACTATGAGTCGTGCACTTTTGGATTTTCCAAATTTTTATTTATTTTGAACATATTTTATATTGATTATTCTGAAATGAATTGTTAGGTATGTACTTATTTATTATTTAATTTAGTTATTATTAATTTATAATTTTTTATTGTTTGTAGAATTGTGATTTATTGAATTTAGTTGACATTATTGATAGTTTTTTTTTTTTTGCATACACATGTAATGGTAAAATATGGAGAACTTTATTATAAGGAAAATATCATGTATCTGTTACCCATATTTGCAAATAAATAAATGATTTATGATTTAAGAAAAATTGTTCATTCTACACAAACAAGACGCACAATATAAAAAAGCTATTGTAAACAAAATACATACACTAACGAAAAGTAGCCAAAAGCCTGGTACTTAAATCGTTAAAAGTTTTGTAAACATGGTTACTTATACCAAATAGTCAAGTAGGTACTTCCAGAATTGTAACAGCTCTATATTAGATCTCATTCGCGTGTTCGTATTTCCTAAGATAAACGCTAATTCTCGAAGTGTATACTTCTTGTCTCCGGAAAGCTGTATTTCAAAGGAAACCTAAACTTTGCGGGCAAAATAGTGAGGTTTGCAAACATGATTTTGACGGTATTTCCCTCCAACCAGATTCAACTACGACCCATCATTCGCGGAGCACTCTGGCCTGCTGGGCTACGACCCGTCGCGCCCCACGCCGCAGCTCGACACCGGCGTCATCGCGCAGGAGGTGCGGCGCGTGCTGCCCGAGGCCGTGAAGGAGGCGGGAGACGTCACGCTGCCCAACGGAGATACTATTCACAAGTTTCTTGTGGTTAATAAGGTGAGGAGTTCAGGGTAAATGAAGGTCAAAAGCTGAGTTGATTAGATCGATGGAGGTATAGAACAAAGTTTCTGGTTGACAATAAGGTAAAAAAGTAAATGAAAACAAGATGGTAAGAAATACTCGTAGTAATTAAATAGGATATATGAATATATGTTATTTTAATTATTGTGAATGTGAGGATTATGTGGGTCATTGCTTTTTTTTTTCACAGTTAATTTTGATCATGATCTGGCAGATTGAGTAATTTATGTGGCCTACCCAAATGTCCTTTCTTTGGTATTGTTCGTCGAATCGTTGAGCTCCTTAAGTCCTGACTTCCTGAGTTGAGCTGCACGATTACTGACAAATGCGTGCATTGACTGGACAGGTCCACTCAATCTGTGTGGTTCTTTCCTCAAAAGACCATTTCAGATACCAATCTACATGGTCTTCACATGATCTGACCAAGATTATGTCTGGACTTTAAAAGAGACTGTGACCTCTGAGTTTGTTTCGGCCTTTCTTCTCAGAGTAGTCAGATAGGAAACGCCGACCTCATCTAGTTTAAAAATATGATTGACGTGTAAAAGTGTTTGTACAAACCTACTTACAGAAATAAAATCATTTATCATTTATCATTTATATGCTATGCAAAGACAGAGGAAATGCGAAATGTGAAGATGCCTTCAATTTTTTTTTTAAAACTAAGTTCTTTCACTCTACGTAAAAGAAACCGCCTTCAAGGCACAAAACTAGGCGGGCGAAACGAGGCTAGGAAAACTATATAAACTAAGCGAAGATTTGGCAAGCTATGGGTTCACACCGAAAACTACGGACAGACGAGCGAGCGAGCGAGCTGTTCGAGCATCGTTTCACGTCTTTTCATACTTCGGTTTCCACTTTTGTTGCCAGGACCGAATCTTCATGGAAAATCTGGGAGCTGTCAAGGAGCTGTGCAAGGTGACAGGCAACTTGGAGTCCAGGATCGACCAGCTTGAGAGGATCAACAAGAAACTCAAGATCAGCGTTTTGCAGAGGAGGGATAGCTCACGATCCAGTGTTAGTAATGGTAAGTGAAGAATGTAGATGTACCTACTTAGAACATACATACGTTCATCAAAATTAACAGACAGCTGTGCTGCTGGGAGTTCTTTTCGCCACTTCTTCCCAGATAAGGCAGTGGTGAAGGGCGGGCGTTTTGGGGGACTGTCTTATGTAATTTTGACGTTCAAAATGTGGTGATTCTTAGACTAGTTTGGTTAAATGACTTTTGTTTTTTTTTTACATAATTAATAACACTTCGCATGGAAGTGTAAATTGTGCTCAAATTAAAGACGTTAAAAGCGTGCTATGTTATCAACCAACTAATCTGTCAGTAGGAGTTGATTTAACGTCAGAACAGCACCCTAAATATTAACACACTATCTATTAAAATCTGTATAGTTTTGAAACCTATTGCTAATCCATTGCTTCATTAATCGAAGAATTTGTCTGCTCAACAACGTAAATAACGCAATGAATGGTGTTGAACTGTCAAAATTAAAGCCATTCCTACTGTTATTGTTACGCAATTATCCGCTTCAACGAATCTCATTGATCTATTTTGTTTCAGATTCCCGCTACTCAGCAATGTCAAACTCATCAAGATCCCTATACAGTGACGGAAACATATCCATAGACCAAATCAGAGACATCGCACGCAATATCAGGAAGCACGAGTGTTGCCATAAGCTAAGCCATAACTCCCCGAAATATACCAGAAAACAGTGCAAAAACTGCCACGGAAACTACTCAAAATATGGGAAATACTACAACTATAATAAAACTTGTGTAAGATACCATTCAAGTAAACTTGAAAAACCGGAAAATGTTGAAAATCCGACTTATGCTGAGCCTATACAAAAATACCCGGACGAAAGCTACGAAAGCACTTTGACAAAGAAAAAGGATACTTGTCTATGGTTGAAGAGTGACGATAATTTTTCATATGGCAACTCTAAATTGGGTATTTGCTGTCGAAAAGAGTATGGGGATACCAGCAGTGAATTGATTTCTAATAAGTTTCTACAAATTGTTATTACTATATTGATTTTCATTATGGCTGTGTGGTGAGTGTTTAATAGTTATTTCTTAAATTTTGTAAATATACCGACTGCCTCGATGATCCCTGGGTCGAGCAAAGTAGTATTGGACTTTTCCATCTGGAAAATTTCATTAGCATCCCAAATTCAGCTTGTGGTCGGTCAGTAGCAATAGGCATGCTCACTATTTCAAGAGGCGCGTATCATGATTGCCCATATGCCTCTGGTATACCTCTGCTGCCGCCGGCATGCTCACTATTTCAAGAGGCGCGTATCATGATTGCCCATATGCCTCTGGTATACCTCTGCTGCCGCCGGCATGCTCACTATTTCAAGAGGCGCGTATCATGATTGCCCATATGCCTCTGGTATACCTCTGCTGCCGCCGGCATGCTCACTATTTCAAGAGGCGCGTATCATGATTGCCCATATGCCTCTGGTATACCTCTGCTGCCGCCGGCATGCTCACTATTTCAAGAGGCGCGTATCATGATTGCCCATATGCCTCTGATATACCTCTGCTGCCGCCGGCATGCTCACTATTTCAAGAGGCGCGTATCATAATTGCCCATATGCCTCTGCTATACCTCTGCTGCCGCCGGCATGCTCACTATTTCAAGAGGCGCGTATCATAATTGCCCATATGCCTCTGGTATACCTCTGCTGCCGCCGGTTTTCTTCAACAAAACAAACGTGGCAAGTTAACCAATCGAATTGGTAACTTGCAGTTTTTTAATGTCTTTATTTAAAAGGGGACCTTTACCTTTCATTCTATGACTCGACCGGACGGTTTTAATATTTTTATAATCGCCTCGCTTGACAATCTCATTTTTATTTCAGTGTTTTTTTTTTAAACATAGAATAATACCGTCTAACCTCTACCGTCCAGTTGCAGCTTGACATTTATCAAGAAATCCTTATTTATTCCAGCCTCGTAGTAATGTCAGCCCTGTACTTCCGCGAGCATCAAGAGTTAATATCGATGAAGGAGATCCGTGTCTACGACAAGATGCACTACCCGCACTACGGCAAGCTGAATAATGAGCCGCCCGCGCACAGGACACACCCCGACCCTAACCAGATACAGGTATTAAGAAATGTAAAAGGACAGAAAAACAACGTTTATTTTGCATAGACAAAAAATCGGTTATATTGGCATAATCAGTACGTAATGTTGGCATGATGATATTGACGTAATTGGTAATGTTGAATTGAAGACATAGTCGGTAATGTTGCCATGATTAGTAATGTTGACGTAATCGGTAATGTTGAATTGAAGACATAGTCGGTAATGTTGCCATGATTAGTAATGTTGACGTAATCGGTAATGTTGAATTGAAGACATAATCGGTAATGTTGTATTGTTGACATAATCGGTAATATTGGCATTATCAGTAACGCTGGCATAATAGGTAATGTTGAATTGTTGACATAGTCGGTAATATTGGCATGATCAGCAATGCTGACATAATCCGTAATGTTGAATTGTTGACATAGTCTGTAATGTTGGCTTAATCAGTAATTTTGATATAATAGGTAATGTTGAATTGTTGACATAGTCGATAATATTGGCATGATCAGCAATGCTGACATAATCCGTAATGTTGAATTGTTGACATAGTCTGTAATGTTGGCTTAATCAGTAATTTTGATATAATAGGTAATGTTGAATTGTTGACATCATCGGTAATATTGGCATGATCATCAATGCTGACATAATCGGTAATGTTGAATTGTTGACATAATCGGTAATGTTGTATTGTTGACATAATCGGTAATATTGGCATGATCAGTAACGCTGGCATAATCGGTAATGTTGAATTGTTGACATAATCAGTAACATTGGCATGATCAGCAATGCTGCCATAATCGGTAATGTTGGCATGATCGGTAATGTAGGCATAATCAGTAAATGTACTGATAGCATAATCGATAATGTTGTAATAAACGGCAATATTGATATAACCTGAAATATTGCCATGCTGAGATAAATAGACCATACCTTGATGTAACCATATTTTGATTTAAAAGAGTGTCCATGGAGTTTCTTGCCCGTTCTTCTCCATAGGTACCTACTACGCTTTGAAATGGGCAACTAGCTTCATCTTTCTGACTGACAGACCTCTTGACAATTCAAAAGTGCCTGTAATTGGTTTATTTGAAATAAATGCTTTGAGTTTGACTTTGAGACTTTTAAGGGAATATTGTTTCAGTTACCATCCAGTAATCAATTAATTTCATATCCGTCTCGGTTTTCAAAACTGTGTGTTCTTTTGTTTCAGAATATAAAATCACAACACACGGCTTCAAAGAAAACTGCAAAAGGTAAGCTACTATCGTTTAATTAATAACATTCGAACTAAAACCCATACAAATAAAAATTTACAATTTGTTACTAATACCATGTGGGTATAAGGTGGGGATAAGGTGTTTAATATATAAATATTAACACACCAATAAACTATATGATGCAGAAGATTCTACTATTAAAATAAACTGGCGAAAAAAATCACAAACTGACTCACTGTCTTATTAAAACCTCGATGTTCTGTAAATAATTAATTTCATCCGAGCACTGACCGCAGCATACACAGCTTTACCTAACAGATCGATCAATCCACTTATTTGCAAACATTATTTCAGAGAAAGGTCCTCACAAGACGACCCAAGAGTACATAACAACAGCGCCAACAGAATCACCCCATACATTATCCACTTCTGCACATCCTACGAAGAACTATGGAAGTAATCTCATAAGTAAGTACTACAGCATTATAATCATAATAAATTCATTTATTTTCAGGTAAATAACACCCACAGCCAGACATAAATTAACAAATTGATAGTAATAATGATAAATTAATAAGATCAATTAAAATAAAATCAAGCATCAAATAAAATAGTATCAAAAAAATTATAAGATATGTAAAAATCGAAAAAAAATAATCAAATCAAATTAACTTAAATCAAATCAATTAAAAATAAAATAAGCAAAAGCATTGATAAAGACATTTTAATAGTCCTACTAATATTATAAATGTGAAAGTTTGTGAGGATGGATGGATGGATGGATGTTTGTTACCCTTTCACGCAAAAACTACTGAACGGATTTGGATGGAATTTGGAACACAGATAGTTTATAACCTGGATTAACACGTAGGATACTTTTTATCCCGGTAGTACGTTGCTGTGGGATAATTTCCGACCTCCACGCGGGCGAAGCCGCGGGCAAAAGCTAGTCACATATAATTACTAACGGGAAATTATATGTGCGGCAACAAAAGTTTTCTTTAGCACCTGCAACCTAGCGTCTTTTTTTATATGTAGGCGACGAGTTAATAGAACAGCTTCAATTATATTAATTCATCATCTTTACTATTCCAACAGAATATCAAAAAACCAGCGTCATTTTACGAACGTAAATTAGTATGAGTCAGAGCTACCGATAAATATATTTACTTCTGAATTGATAACTCCGTGACTAATGTTGTAAGTGAGCTACTAAGCGAGCTCAGTACTTAGGGCACCCCGACTCGGACAGGTTAGGTTAGAAGGGAATGGCGGGGTCTTTCAGACCCCGCCATTCCCTTCGTGGTTATTTGTTTTTAAACCACCCAGAAGTAGGAGCCCCGCCTTGTCATTATTCATAATGCGCGGGCATTATGAATAATGCCCCTATTTATTACTTGGTCCATAACGTTGCTTAAGAATTATCACCATGCTGCGTCATATTAACAGTAGCTCGTTTTACAATATATGGTCGCTTGAAAACCATTTATTAGACGCTAAAAGTTCGTCGCTGACCTATTAATTCATTAGACAACTAAATATATTTGCAGACGAGAATGACATTTTAATGAAGCTGCCTTAATTAGCACCCATTACTAACCACTTAAAACTGCATCGTTTATCTAGTGATCGCAAACGCTACTGCTGAGCATGAGCTCATGTGTTCAATGTCCAGGTCAGACAGAGTTGTATTGGATTTTTCGATCAGTAATTACTAAATAGCAGCCTGGAGTCTGAGAGCCCAGTTGATGGCAATAGGCTCGCCCCGAATTACGTGGATTTTAAACATAACTGAAATTTTGTTTAATGTGGGTGTCCTTTAAGGACGTCACTGCCTAACCTTTTGGGGATTACAGGCGTGATGTAATGTAATTCTAGGCTAGCAAAGGCCTGATGGACACCAACGGTTACCATCGCCTATAGACCTGCATAACCAAGGGAACTGCCGAAACGTTGCCAACAAGACAATCGTACAAGCAAACTTGAAATGTCTCATTAGAAATCAAAAATATATCGCCTACCATTGAAATAGACATCCTTCTATTTTCAGACACAGTACCTACCCTACAATCTATACAAACTGAGCGTCCGATCGTATCAAGGACCGCCGACCCCATCGGAGGAGGCTGCTCTTTCGCAGCCAACACTAATAATGAATTAGATTCTGAATGTCAGGTAAGAAAACTACGCAGACAATGATTTTTGTTATACTGTAACGTTCACTTGGAACCTCACTCAAGTGAGCGCGCACAATTCGAAAGCGAACGCATTTGTTTTTAAAGTAAATCATCGCGGAATCACAACGAGACACTGTTGGAATTTCGAAGTGATGTTTAGAAAATAACAATTTGTAGCCTGTTCAGTTCAAATCCACCATATGTTACACTAAAATTATTTTGATATCATATTGTATGCTTAAAATTATTTACACGCTGCTTCCAAAGGATATAATAAGGATTACAGCATGGATCAGAGCAATGTTGGTAAGAACTCATTATAATCTTCAGAATTGTGATGTATGATGACTAGTTATCATGGCAAAGACGTCTTTTGGGGTCGAAAAATAGTCGAAAATCAACAAGATGAGACGATAAAGGGTCAGACGTTCATAAAAAATCTTATTAGCTTCTTGTTCGTACAGAATCCAAAATAAAAACCGCCCAAGAGCGAGTCGGACTCGAGCACGAAGGGTTCAGTACCATTATCTATAAAAACGACAAAAAAATCACGTTAAAAGAGCCCCCTTAAATAATTATGTTTTTTTAGTATTTCTTGTTATAGCGGCAACAGAAATACATTATCTGTGACAATTTCAACTGTCTAACTATCACGGTTCATGAGATACAGCCTGGTGACAGACGGATAGACAGACAGACGGACGGACAGCGGAGTCTTAGTAATAGGTTCCCGTTTTACCCTTTGGGAACGGAACCCTAAAAAAAGAACTGCAATGTTTAATATCGTTTCTTTTGAGTAACCCAATTTCGTAAAATATACTTTATTAATAGCTAAAGGAACGGAAGCAGTGGGACAACACAGGCTTATTCATAAATTGAATAGCTAAAGTTAAATGCTTCAAGACAGAGTGAAACATTTCGCCCAAGAAAATCACAGTAAAACTATCGATCAATATATCTCACGACACTACCAAAATACTAAACAAGTTTTATCATTTCCAGTCACCTTGCGGCCTGGACCCTGCACAAAATAATTACGACAACCCAGAGCCTTTAGAAAGGTCTAAACCCGAAAAGGACCTAAACGACACTTTCACAAAACCTTTAGAACCTCTCCCAAGAGATAAACTACCCAGCATGCCAGTCATCCCAGAAAAGAACAACACAGATAATCTTAATACCGAATCAGAATCGCTGAGAAATGAAAACGATTCTTTCAAAGACGACAATATAGCAAATGATTTGGATCCTACTAAACAAAATGGAACCGATAATGGGAGTAGAGTGAAAAGAGATGTAAGAAATAAAAGAGAGACTAGAGAAGAATTGACAAACAGTTCTGATGAAATGCATTTGAGTGAGCTACACTCGTATGAGACTAGTGGCTCTCATGGTAACGGTAAGTTTGAAATTGTTTTACTATTCTTACTTATGGCAAGTTTTTAAGGGGCTTGTAGCGGTATCAACATCGCCACATGCGAGCTACACGTCATACTGACGTCACGCAAATCCTGCATCGTGCAAGCACAGTTTACCGCGCGACTAGCATGTATACAACGTCCCGACATCAACCGTCGGGCAGTTGCCTACCAGACACAACACCCGTCTGGTCGGAAGATCCTCCCTTTTCCATAGAGTATGAGTGAACTTTACACCCTGTTCCTCATACCTCTCTAGGCTCGTGGTTAAGTAATAAACAGCCGCACGGGTCGGTCGAAGATTTAGCTCCGCTTGCCGCGTTCGGTCTGTGAATAGGTGGCCATCTTCATATACCGGAACCCCTCCGTTCCTCGGAAAGCCTATTAAGCCGTTGATCCGGCTGTCATTCGATCTCCGAATCTATTTCGATGGATCTTTGACAGACATGTCGGGACGTCACTAGCCCAAAAGTCGTGCTTTCAGGACAAAAAGTAGCCTTTGTCCTTCCACAGGATGCCATCTATGTCCTCGCCAAATTTTATCGAAATCCGTTCAGTGGTTTAGGCGTGAAAAGGTAACATACAGACAGAGTTACTTTCGAATTTATAATATTAGTATGGATGAATGTTCATCTGCTCCTTTCATTTTATTTTTTATCATTCGATAGGCTAGTGAAAGATCGGAGTGCTGAACAAAATCCAACATCGTTGGATTGGTTCAGTAAGGAATTAATTTTTTGCACTGCTGGAATACAGGCATCCTCTCTGTGAGAGGGAGTGGGCCGTAATCCTGCACGCAGCCCCTGTGCGGATTGGTGGATGTCACATGTCTTTGAATTTTTAATTCTAGAACATGCCAGTATCCTCACGATGAAAACTCACATAACGGTGAAGGAAAATCTTCGCCGTTATGAGAACAGTGGTCTTGAAATAATTGACACAAAATAAAGTTGGATCTTCGTAGCTGTTTCTACTAGGCCACCACTGCACATTTTAATCAGTAACCAGTGGATTTTATGAAAGCCCTAACACAACCTTCTCCGTTTTCCAGAATGCGACACAGTCCGCGTGGGCATCTCGAGCAAGTCCGTTATCAACTCATCCCTCTTCGCGGATAACGTCTGTGCCAACAACATACACAATTTCACATACTCAGTGCCTCTGTCACACTGCCTGAGTCACAAGCATCTCGATTTGACGTTCAGGTAAGGATTGGATTTACATTTATATAAATAATGTGATTATACATACATATATACATAAAAGGTAAAAGGATAAAAAAGGCTAAAGGTATTTGCAAGGCAGAAGTGAGTAGAAACGCCGGGACGGGACGCCCTAGGAAGACATATAGTGACCTTTCTGGTGATGTTCTTCAGAAAGGTCAGGTGCGTAGTACTCACAACGGCGTGCGTGTATGACCACATGTCATTGTATGAACGTAAACGAGGCAAATGGAGTATGTAAGGATCGTGACAGGTAGCGTTCTGTAATGTCTGCCTACACCCATAGGATGAAGGCGCGAGTTTATGTTTATGTATGTATATACATAAACTCACGTCTTCTTCCCATTGGGGTAGGCAGAAACTACAGAACGCCACCTGCTACGATCCTGACGTGCTCCTTGTGCCTCACATAATGTGATTATATGACGCATGTATCCGATGAGATGGACAAAGTTGTATAATGTTTTGAACAACTTAACCTATTAATAATGGCAGATGCACCAGATTGTTTTTTAGAGACACGGGCAAGTTAGGGCGCCCCGCATCGCGATGCAACGCTTTGCAAAATTTCTTCTTCATCACAACCAACATCATTCAACATCAACATCATTCTATTAACCAACGCACCCTATGTATTATTCTGGTGAACATTGAAGTATTTATAAATACTAAATTTCGTAAAAAATACAGATTTAGCATGTTTTATATATAGACAATTTAAATGAGCTTTGGTAGTAACAAAATACAATACAAATCTAAGAACTGAAATCTGTACACAATATGGAAAACCCTGTCTCTCAAACTAGGATAACCTGTATCTTGAAAGACAGTGATTCAGCTTAAAATGTGATGCAATAACGTCAATTTTCCAGGTCCTTAAAAATTAAGGAGTTCCGTCTCTGCGATCTGCAATGCAACTATGACTCGTCCAAATCCTGCCAGTCTGCCAAGGAAACTCCTAAGCCAGCACTGGCTGATGACACTTGGAGTATCAAGATGGCTCTAGAGTGTAATGTCGACAGGATGCTGAGGGTCAGGGCCAGCTTCCTGCCTTTGAAGATGCTCTTCCCTAATAAGGTTTGTAGATTATAGGTTGATTGGCCATCATATGATGCCCTCAGGCTAGGTAGAGCGTTTTTGAGGGGAGTTAGATGGCGTGTGATTGGAAAGGCTTGTGACAAGCAATATGGAAAGTGGAAAGGTTTTGTTTACAAAGGTACCTGCAGCTACAATAGCCTAATCTGTAGAAGCTTTGGATTGCTGAGCAAATGGTCGAGTACTAGGATATTATAAGCAAAAAAAAAACAATTTGTAGTATTGGCAGATGGTCTCAAAAATATAGCAAAAGCATGGATGACAGCTAATGATCAAATACATAAACTAAATGAAGTTGTCCTACATAATAATAATGGGTGCTAATTAAGGCAGCTTCTTTAAAATGTCATTCTCGTCTTCAAATATATTTAGATGTCTAAATAATTAATAGGTAAGCGACAAACTTTTAGCGTCTAATAAATGGTTTTCATTGGATGGATGGATTTAAAAACGAGAAAGGAGGTCAACAAAAGCCCATACAAGTTTGCCCAAACATGTACCTCGAGGTACACGTGCACCAAATCGTAGGTAGATACAAAATAGAGGAATTCGAAAATAATAGTATTTTTATCCTTAAATAATTTAAAACTACCTATTCAATTATTTATTATGCATGTACAATTGCGTTACATTTGGTCGACACTCGGGTTGACGGTATTTCGTAAATGTCATTCACATTTCATTAAGTTCGTTCGTGAAACAACAGTGGCTGAACCCGACCGCAGACAGCTGTCAACTTGACAATTTTTTTTACTATGTAATGTAGTTGTGCTTGTGCCGATGATAGAATGCCAAAATGGCTGTCTTTTTATTATATTAAAAGTTATTTTATTCTCGTCCCTTGGTAACCATAACAATATTATTTAAATGCAATATAATTCAGTGTAATCTAGTCTATTTTTAACCGACTTCACAAAAAGGAGGAGGTTCTCAATTCGTCCCGAACCGATTTGGATGATTCTTTTTTTATTTGATGGGTGGTGCTTCACATGTGGTCCCATTTAAATTTGATCAAGGTCTGACTAGCAGTTTTTGAGTTATCTTTAATATTGCATATTTTTTCCACGTAGTTTATATGGATTAATTTACACACCAAGTAGTGGTATACGAATTTGTGTGGGTTAGGTACCGCAACTAAAAAGTGAAAAATAAAAACTTTTTTACAAAAAAACAACCGACTTCCAAAAAAACACTAAAAGACGTGAAAAATAACTTTATTTTGGAAGTCGGTGGCCAAAAACAAAAATACAAAACCAAAGACACCGACTTCCGAAATAAAGTAATTTTTCACGTCTTTTAGTGTTTTTTTGGAAGTCGGTTGTTTTTTTGTAAAAAAGTATTTTATGCCACAAAGCGTACCTCGGTACTTCGTTTGGGCAGATTTTGGTGACATCCTTTAGTTGTTTTAACCAAATTGAATGACAAAAGTGAACTAGTCATTTGGCACGTACAATGGAATAGAATAGAATACTCGTCTATTATTTTTCTCTTTCTTTCTTTCTTTTTTCTTACTCTTTCTTTCCTTTTCTCTTTTTTTTTGTAGCTCTATTCCCACATACATACTTGTTTTCAATACATAATAAATACGAAACCCAATATTTCTTTTTCAGGACCTGTGCTACCCAATCAGCGAACATAAAATACCTTTCATAGAATACAACATACGTATCCACAGGGATTGTCACAACTAATGTCACAGACTAACCTAATTGTTTGGATAAAACATTATACATCTGTATGACTTTACTGATAAATATTTATACTGTGTTATGGGTGAAATTGGTATGTCCTAAGGCACCTGTCCCACTGCTGGGGATTTTCGAGAAGCGAGTAGAGACAGCAACTAAAACCAAGTTGGTGAGCAACGAGCAGCGAGTGCGCGACGGCGACGAGCGATTACTCGCTGGTTGGCGTATGTACCAGGCGTGATTCTGTCAGCGAGTGTCCTGTAGCCGTACTATGATGTGCTAATACCATCATGGTTCCATTACGAAAAAGGGATAGTGCTATCGGTCATATAAAGCTCCGTCTCACTTTCACGCTGGAACAATAAAGGCTTTAACACGTCATAGTACGGCCCCTATCCGCCAATCGAGCGTCGCTGAGTGGTTACTCTCTTTGATAGCTCTTGTCGCTGCGACAAACGAGTACTCGCCGCGGTGTGAACAGCCAGCGATCAACTATTAATATATGTATCTCTTTTACTTACACGGGACTTACAATCTTTTGTACGTTTCTTGAGCGGGAATATCGTTGATAGCAAGTTGCTTTCTGGTCGGCGGTGGGAGAGGAGTACCTAAAAATTTATGTATTTTTGTTTGTTATTATTTTGACAGCTCTCTAAAATATTATGAAACTAAAATATTTCTGCAATAACTTAATTACAAAAATAATAATGAAATCATTATAATTATTAATATTTCAATTAAATTAACTTCTAAAAAAGGTTTTAATGCCAGAGACTTTATCCAGTGAATGACAAATATATATGTATTATTTAAAATTGAATAAAACCCAGTGAAATTAGAGAAGATTAAATTTTATTGCATAAAAATAAAATTAACTGAACATTTACAAACAAGGTCGAATAATAACACAATTATTATATGTATTATTAAGTATTTTAGTACTATTAGATATATGAATAGACAAAAATTCTATTATTATAATATTACACATTCCATAAGTGCAATTATGTAATTATTATCCGTCCTAATATATTATCATAGACCATTATATAGCCTGTAGACCGATTTAGGGCTATTAATTCGTAAAATAGCCAAACCGGCTAAAAACAATTAAACATGTCTTTGACGATGCTGAATAAGCAGCCTATTATTTTCTCATAATTATATTGACATCATAATTATTTTATTATTATCATTAATGATACCTGGCAATATTATTCCTGTTTTGACATTTAATATTTAAAATAATATTGATATCGCTCCATTTATACATATACGTTATTAAACGTTATTTGTGGCGATATTGATATTATTATTTTGAAAATAGCCCTTTTGGTGCTTATTAAGAACTGTCACAAATTTACAAAAATAATGGCATTAATTTGAAAGAAATGTTTTAAATGTATGTTGATTTTAGAAAATACAGCGATTTTAGCGTGTATCTATAGTTTTACAACTTAGATAACTGCCTATCCCAAAAGGGATTAAGTAAAAATAAGTTACAATTTTGAATATAATATTTAAAGGAATTGGATTGTTTTTTTTATTTTATTAATTAAATAATATTTTTTATACAATTTAAACTAGAAATGGTGGTAGCTACTATTATTATTTTTAGTACATACAGGATCTTTTTTGTAATAAAGAATTTATTTTACTATTATTTTAAGTATTTTTGCAGCTTTATTTTTAGTTTTTAATTATTATTTTTTGAATAGTTTTTAAGTTGTATTGTTTGAAATTATGTAAGTTTAATACTCAGATAATGATTTTTTTTTTAATATTTTGAACCACGGATGAGCCATATATCATATCAGAAGGATTTGCTATTATTAATACATATTATAGAAATAATTTGTTAAAGAAAACACTAATTAAGAACAGATTAGGTATTATTCAACATATACTTCTGACTTCTTTGTGAGAAATGTCTTAATTTTCCAGTGTCCATTTCTTTATTGGTGTTTTCTCAACGAATTGATAAAATTCCAATTATAGGTACGTAGATATAGTATCTATGCATTCCAAGCCAGTACTTAATTAGTATATAAGTATTTGTAAAATCGATGTAATTTACTTTCATAAAATTTACATCACAAAATGGCGTCGCATTCCATCAAATAGTTCAGAAAAAAGTTATCAATAACACAAAAAAAAACATGTGCATGAATGAGATCATGGTAACGGCCACCACTTACGAGTTGTAGGTGGTTCCCGAGTAGGCCCTTTACTGTCTGTAAATTATTTCATCACCACTGCTCTAAAAACGGTGAAGGAGAACATCGTGAGGAAGCATGTTCATACAAAAATTCGAAGACAAGACATGTGACATCCGCCAACCCGCACTAGACACGCGTGGTGGATTATGGCCCACTACCTTTTACAGATAGGCCTGTGTCCCAGCAGTAGGAACATTATAGGCTGATTATGCCGTTTTATTTAAAACACGAATTTTAATTTTGGAATAAATAGACGCCATATTATAATTAAAAGCTCTCAATAGATTTAAAACTATATTTTTCACAGAATCTCAGTGTCATTTTTTGGCTTTAAAACCCTTTAAACTTGTCAGTGTAATGTTGATATTATTAAAACATAAAATAAGAATTATTACTATTATTTTTATTTATACGTATATCGTTAGTCATGTCTATTGTATTTAGAAACAGAAGCAATAAAAAAAAGTAAAATACGTGCATACTTACCATCTTAACTGAGTAATATTTATAAAGAGAATTATAATTCCATGACTAAATGAATCAAGAACTCTATCTCTATTAGATCTTAAAATTATAACTAATATTAATGACACCACATATAAAATATTTCCAAAATAAGTATAAATCTTTTTATAACAGACTATAGTTTCAATTTTTAAAAATATTATAATTATAAATGTTCTATTTCTAAACTTTAGCATCAGAGCCAGTCACGACGCGATATCATAACAGAGTGGGACTTATCAAAAAAAAAACCTTATTATACCTTCTTGCATACATAGATACTGATTCGAGTTGTTGGGGTCGAATTGTCCGGGTCTAGTTGTCCCACGGCTGAATTGTGACGGGGTCGAGTGGTTCGGGTCGAGTTATCGTGAAAACATTCTCATCCTGAATCAGTTCACCTTCTAAAGTTATACCTAAAAATATTCCTGGCTACAAAAAAGTCATCCTGTATAAGGGTGGATAGTACAGAACAGTTTGGTATAGAAGTAGGTTTACAAATAAGCTTAAAATAATCTAGGCTAGTATTTTTTCTTGCCATATTACTAAATAAAACATCACAAGTTATTTATTTCTGCAATTCAGCTGGTAATTCTCAGCGTTTCCACAAAAAGCGGCCGAGTGTGAGTCGAGCTCGCACACGAAGGGTTCCGTACCACCGTATAATATTTATGACTATGTACATTTATTATGAAATATTTTAGTTTAAAACTCGTTTCTTGTATGGAGACCCTTTTTAATTTCTGAATTTTTATTTTTTTATTATTTGTTGTTACAGCGGCCAAAATATAAAAATTACAAATGTCTATCTGCTACGGTTCAAAAGACAGCCTTGTGACAGACGGACGAACAGTGGAGCTTTAGTAATAGGCATTGGCACCCTTTGGGTACGGAACCCTTATTAGGGCCATAGAAAAGTTTGTTGCTTGCAGCTTTTTTCTACTTAGGCAGCTATTTAAAATACATGGCTTTCAAAAAATGTATCCGTAATATTAGTTTTATGCTCCAAAATGAATTTATCAAGAAAAAGTAATTTTTATTTTTATTTTATACGAAAATAGATTATTTTATTTTTTAATTATGTAAGGAATTTATTATTTGTACATTTTGTCGTCTTTCATTTGTTAAAAAAGGACAGGAAGCCTTTTTATTATAGCACTATTAGAACTCTATTATAAGCTTAAATATTTTTATTATTGTAATAATAAAGATGCGTATTATTATTTTTTTCACAATCGCATGTTTTTTTTTTGAATGAATTAAGAAATCTCATTTTATATAGATGGATAAATTAAAGTACCTACCTAGTAATTTTAGTTACATTTAGTGACTAATTTTAGACATGTTTAATATAAAAGTTACGATGGATTTGATTTTTCATGTATAATTTTTAAGTAAAAAATTCAGTGTATTTAAAAAAACATTTTTTTTTCAAATTTTACAAAAACAAGAAAAAGTCAACATATTTTTTTTATTAATACTTAATTGTCTTTCCCAGATGTTGAAAATAAAAACGTTTCTTTTTTTTTTACATCCCTAGACTACTTTTCTAAAATCGTCCACATCCCTAGCTCGTACTGTAGTATTTATGTTATGTAATGTAATATTATACCTATCTTATAATTACCTAACGCCAGGTCTGCCATTGTCGCAAGACCCAGGCGTAATAAGTATGTAGTTACAAGTTAATTACGAGTATAAGAATCAACAAAATTTGTATTCCGTAAGATACAAAATTAAATTGTAGATGTTTACTTTTGAAGTTTTATTTTATTGTAATATAAGAACTCAAACTCAAAGCATTTATTTCAAATAAACCAATTACAGGCACTTTTGAATTGTCAAGGGGTCGGTCAGTAAGAAGATGAAGCTAGTTGCCCATTCCAAAGAAACTACGTTAATGAGGAATATGATGAGGAAAGTTTTGAGTATGATTGTGGATGGGTTTAAGAGTAGAAGATTACCAAAGAAACGATAAATGGACTGTGTGAAAGATGATATCCCTATAATGGGGGCGACAACCGAGATGACGACTAATAGAAGTACGGGAAAAAAAGACTGTTGAATGTTGCACCGACCCCGTATTAATTGGAATGGATGATGATTAAAAGAAACTATGTCATTTACTTATACAAAATATATCGTATTATATTATTCCAAGACATGGTCTCAGAGTTAATCTAGACATCGGTGAAAGAAAACATTGTGAGGAAACCTGGACTTATAGTTAACTAGCCGTTGCCCGCGAGTTCGTCTGCGATCCAGGATTAAAAGTAGCTTATGTGTTAAATCAGGTCACGGTCTACCCATGTGTCAAATTTCATTCATATCCGTTCAGCCATTTTAGCGTGAAAGCGTAACAAACAAACTCACTTTCGCATTTATAAAATCAAATAATCATAAATATAATATTATTAATATTAAATAATCATAAATATAATATTATTAATATTAAATAATCATAAATATAATATTATTAATATTAAATAATTATAAATATATATTATTTACTATTATTACAAGTTAGGAATAGGATACTTATAGGTCTGAAATCGTCAACCCGTCTTGAGCAAACGTGGTGATCAAGGCTTGTGCCCTCTCTGTATGAGAAGAGGCATAGAGAATAGTCTTTGAGAAGAGGTTTTTGCCCTGCAGTGGGACATTAACAGGCGGATTTTATTTTATGGTCTCCACCATTTGCAATAATTTCATCTTAATTTGTTCAGCCATTTACGAGTGATTGAGCTAAGTACAAACAAACCTGAAAAAACTCACATAAAGCTTATTGTTTTTAGGGTATCTACATTCGACCAAAAAATTGGTATTAGTCAAGTGTGTATAATTTACGTATTTTACGTAACATTAATAAGCAACCATGCATGATTCTTGAGTGTAGGTACCTATAGTTAATTGATAATTACTACGAAACGGCTAGCCATCAAGTAATTACTGTAATCATTATATTTGTAATTATGTAAAAATTATGATGTTCATGATGTAATTGTACAATACTAGCGACCCGCCCCTACTTCTTCCTTATTTATGAACTTGCATAGCACATTCATAATACAACCCTGAAGCTGAACCCTCCGAAATAAATTCTCTAAACTTTGGTGAAACCACGCGGTCACACTGACAGAAGACACAATTATAGTAACTTTATTTATCATATCACCTATCTGTACTATATAAAGATAGGTATTATATATTCAATCACATTTCGCCAGGGTTAGGTTGGCAATAGTACTACAGAGGTATGCAGAACAGGGTGTAAAGTTCACTCATACCTCCATAGAAAAGGGAGGACCCTCCGACCAGGCGGGTATCGTGTTTGGTGGGCAACTGCCCGACGATTTATTTTTATTTTAGGTGTTTCAAGTCATGGTTGACCTGGAGAGGTCGTGACTACTTAACCGGACTATCCTGTAGTTGCCTTAAGCGAACAAAACCTCCAGCCAGGGGCGGATTTCTTACATTACTAAGCGACTGTACACTAAGGGCACCCTCTGTGGGGTACGGAACTCGGCTTAGGGCGTCGCTATAGGTACACCTCTGCCTAACCCTTCGAGGAATACAGGCGTGATGTTACGTTATTTTATGTTGAATTGGCAAAGAAAATGGTCCGAATATAAATAAAAAAAAAAATCCTCCTTCAAATTATACACCTTGACATACATATTGGTACCGTAAGTACAGAAACTAAATCTATTATCTGACAGATGAAGATCCTTTTGCTATTCTCAAGCAGATAAAACAAATTTCAAATAATTTTTGTTTTTTGAATGGCGTCTTGTTGTTGTGCCCCGGAGAGGTCTTGGCTACTTAACCGGACTATCCTGTTATATAATTATATATTCGGAATCAGCGAATCGAGATCTACTCGTATTAACTCTCTCTCTAAGTAACTTTTTATGAATCCTTCAAGAACTCGGGTTTTTCAGTAAGCAAGAATGCAATAACTTATAATTCACTATGAAAGTTCAAAACTTTGAGCGCGTTTTTCTCGGAAGCGTCAAAATTGAGTTATTGTATTCTTCGTTAGCGCGGCAGCATGAATGTGGTGGGGTTTTGCGTGTGCGAAAACTGCATTGCCATAGGTCATAATTGGCCGAATGCACGCTGTGTAAATGCGCAATTTGCACTTCAATCAGAACCGAATGGAGTCTACCGAGAGCGAAAGCGGCGTGCGAACGCGCCTGCTTTATGTGCTCAGAGAAGGATTACACGCAGGTATTTGGCTCCCTTTTGCCAAGGGATCGGCTGGCTGAACATGGTGATCGGTCGTGGGAGGGTGGGACTACGTCGCGGTTTCGAAAAAAGAACCGCTAGACTTTTGTCGGGATTGATTTCGATTCTCCACTTTCTAAACCAGGCGCCGGGTTCATCGACTGAGGTTTGGAGAGTACGAGATATCGTATTATGGCCGAAGCCGGTGTAGTAAATGGCCGTATCGTCTGCGAACAGAGCTAACTGAGCCTTTTTACTTTTGGGGATACCGCTGGTGAATAGCGTGAAAATGAGAGGTGCGGGCACGGAGCCCTGAGGGACTCCGGCGTGGATGGGGTGGGGAGGTGCCCGACGATTGATGTCAGGACATTCTTTATATGCTAATTGCGCTGTAAACTCTGCTTGCGCGATGCAGGATTTTGCGTGACGTCAGTGTGACGTGCAGCTCGCATGTGGCGTTGTAGATGCCGCTACAGTACGTTTAGCTCGCTGCTCAGACAGGTTCAAAAGTATGTAAAATAACTGGTTTAACTAAAACCTCATCCAAGGTTCATACTCTGATCTAAACTATACAAAAACAACTTACATAACAAAATCTCAAAATAACTCTTAATACCTACTTTACAAGAGTACAGTCAGAGTACTTAATTAATTGTTTATCAAAGTAAGTAAACAATTAATTTCGCTGACTTTACATAAAAAATCCTGCCGTTGCAAGATTTACCACTCAGCATAAAAAGCTCACACATTCAAATAACAAAAAAGGCAATGATGACCGCACTTGCGCAAGCGTTCAGTTGAAGTACAGATAAAGATTTTTAAGGTAGGCATAAATAAATTGGTCCTGAATGGAATAATAAATATAATGGTTCCGTATTTTTTGCCAAATTATATAAAGTCTGCCTCATTGGTCCAAACTGAGCATGTTCTGCATACTGGTCCTGGGTTCGATTCCAAGGTCGGGCAAAGTGTCTGGGTTTTTCCATCAGGACTTTCTCAGTAGCAGCCCGAAGTCTGGATTTGTGCCTGGTTTATGACAATAGGCTCGCCCCTATCACATGGGACTTAAACATAAGTGGCGAAATGTGGTAGTAGGTACTATAAATAGGCCTTTGCCTAAACCTTCAGGGTTCATAAGCATAATGTTATGTTATACTAAGTGTTTATTTTCACTGGAGCAAGAGGTGGTTTCCAAAAAGTTTAATACAGTTAAGAGGTATGAGGAACAGGGCGTAAAGCTCACTCATACCTCAATAGAAAAGGGAGGATCCTCCGACCGGACGGGTGTCGTGTCTGGTGGGCAACTGTCCGACGGTTGATGTCGGGACGTTGTATATATGCTAATCGCGTGGTAAACTCTGCTTGCACGATGCAGGATTTGCGTGACGGCAGTATGACGTTTAGCTCGCATGTAGCTAGATACCGCTACAACAGGTTGTTTCTAAGTTTGTGAGGATAGATAGATGTTTGTTACTCTTTCACGTAAAAACTACTGAACGGATTTAGATGGAATTTGGAACACAGTTTATAACCCTGATTAACACATAGAATACCTTTTATCCCGGTAGTACGTTCCCGTGGGATAATTTCCGACCTCCACGCGGACGAAGCCGCGGGCAAAAGCTAATTCATGTCTAATTTATATCCAGTTTAAATGCACGGGTCAAATATTAAAATGAGAAAATTCACCAATTACAGAACTTTAGTACTAAATCTTTATATTGTTATAATTTCCTGCCTTTTTACCGATATGACACGTGATACTTACCGACAACTAAATAATAATATATTTATAATATAATATAATTGCCACGAAATACATTGTGCAAACTTTACCGGCGTTATTTCAACAACTGTACGCAAACTACCCGTCAAGCTTGCAAACCGCTAATTTACCTTGGAAATAAATGAACCTCGTTCTATGGATCCGTAGGTTAATAATGTACTTTAAATTTTGTGTTTCGTAGAACTACATTTAGAGTTCATTTATTGAATGAATGTGAAATAGCAGCAAATATTAATAATATTAATATTATTATATATTATTATTTGTCATTGTAATAATATTACAAAGGCAAACGTAGGACTTAATCCTATCCAGGCTGTCCCCCCTGCTGTCCTCCCCCAGCGATGCCCTAAGCCAAGGTCCGTACCCAAGGGGGTGCGCTTAGCGTGGAGTCGCCTAGTTTTTAAGTTTTTAAGTCCTGGCTGGAGGCCTTTATTTATTGAGGCACCCACAGGACAGCCCAGTTAAGCAACCGACAACCTTCTCGGTTGACCTGCGAGATGCCATACCCAAAATACACCTATCACATAGCCGTCAACTACGCATTCTGTACATTAAACTAAGCCACATTGCACAAAAATGATTGCTGGTAAACAACTTTTATTTTTGGTATGAAGATTTTCTGATTGCGGTAGTGCACAATGTAACACGCAAAACATTGTGTTTATTTTATGAGTGCATGCAACGGTACAGGGGTCGGGGGTTATTTAAAGTTGTTTAATAACATTAAAAACATGTTTTCGTAAAAAAACGTCAGTAAAAGTTGGAATTTTGACCTTCAATATCTCCGTAAACAGGTTTCCAGGTAAAGTCCAATACAAAAGAAAATATTACAATGATGATGAGGTACAATTATTATGTGACTCTCGGCTTCGTTAAGTGTATTTTTAAACCCGTTATTGTTTACGACTTAATTATTTGTAAAGTTTCCGGCGTGCTCGATAGATGGCGATGACGTCGATTTAGAAGTCGCTATTGTTTCGTTACCGCGAATAGTATATAAGCAAAAGGTTTTTTTATTTTATTAAATGAGCTATCAGGTCAGATCAGTACACAGTTACACAGTGGTTTTATTATGAAATCTCGCTAGTATACCTTCAGGTCAGCCAGCCCCAAATACCATCAGGTATTTAACAGTTATTTAAAACAACGAAAAACCTAATGAAGGATTCCCTCAGGCTAGGTGGAGCGACGATCTTCGCAAGGTAGCTGGCAACAGCTGGATGAGAGTGGTCGAGGATCAAGTTACGAGACGAGTACGATTTGAGAGAGCTGTGTTCAGCAGTTGACTGCTGGACTGCCTGGTGATAAGGATAATGATAAAAAAAAGTAGTAGGTATATAATAATTAAAATTATATATTGAAATTAATTAATATTGAATTATTATTACTTATAAAATTTCTACATTTATATCTGTAATTTTTATGGTGTAGGTACATAAGAAAGAGTATTCTATAATATAATGATGATTTATATTAGGTACCTTATAGACAGAGATCGATCTGTGTGACAATCTGGCTAAATATTATTTCTGTGACAGGTAGAAACAGTAGGTACCATCTTAAATTAGAAAATATTTATATTGAAAAGGGCGACCTTTTTCCAGCCGTGGGACATGACATGGATTGTATTTTTTTTAGGGAAAGAACAACTCTCTGGATAAGAATTACTTAAAACGCTTAAAAAAAAAAAACTTCTCACCGACTTTTGCGCCAGACAATGTCCAAGCTCTGCCAGTGTGCAAAAATCCAAATTTGCAATCGAATAAAATATTACACAAAAGTCCAGAATTCTAAATAATCATCCATCTCCAATTATGGAGTTTTAATTCTCAACGCAAGGATCTCCAAAACGCGGTAAACAACCTGAGATCGAGATGCTCCACCAAACAGTGACTCTTGCGCTATCGAGTTCGACGCGCGCGCACGCCTCTATACAAAATAAATATTTAAAGTGAAATAACTGGACTATACACTGACTACAACCGGTAAGTTATGTCTTTTATTTTCTTTATTTTAAGAGTGATTTTTCCGTAGCAAATATTTTGCTTGTGAAAAAATGCATTATTCGATGAAGATCTTTAAAGATGATGTGATCTTGTTTTACTGAAGTCTTACACGCAAACCGGTACTACTGCGAGCTGTTAGCCTGTTAGAGAAATTTTATACTCATTTGTTTTTGTTGTAGCACGGAAAGGAATTTCTTAGTGTAGCGTTATTGGTCATATTTTATCAATCGATTATTTTATTATCGTAATAATATTATCGATACCGTAGTAGTTTTAGTATCGTAATAATATTAGCTTTTTATTAGACACTTAGTTTTCTTTGGAATTAGGTAGGTAGGTATACTTATTTGGTAAAAAAGCACTAGAAATGTTCTACATATTAAAAAAACGGAAAAAACTAAACACACAACATTATTAAAAACATCGTTACCTATCGTAAATCTTGTAGGTATATTTTTTTTTCTATTTTTTTGATGTGTAAACATCTTAGCGCTCGGTCTACGGTAGGGGCTAGCTGGGACTTCGAGCGTCAGACGCGTAAGCGTAAGACTTCAAGCGTCAGATGACGTCAGCGTAAGACCCGTGTCTATGTGAGCGCGTGAACCAAACTGATGCGAGCTCACATGTTTTACACATCAATTTTCGTGAGTGCCAAACCAACTCACACCGATTTTTTTTATTAAATCATTTGTTCGCATGGAATTAGATAATTATTATTTTAATAATCATTGAGTATATATACGTGTAGGTACCTACAATTAAATGAGTCGGAATAAATAAATAATCATTATTTTATTATTTTACCAATTACACGTAATCTAGGAAACAATTATAAAACAATTGTAAATTACTATGTAGGTACACCTTCAGTTTCCACCTTTTTGCATCTTTGCAATAGGCAGTGTTAAGTAAAGTAGGCAATAAAATTAAAGTAAACTCATTATAAAAAACATGCCTGTGATACACTACACACACACACACACACACACACACGCACACACACACACTATATACAGGGTAGCAGAGACATCGACACGCAAACTGAAACCATAAATTTCAGCACATGATTCTAGACCCCCTAGTGTAGAATTTTTTCGTCGGAAAAAGAACACCTGTTTCATAGAAAAGTGTAATAACTACGCGGTCAAAATGTATGGAACAGCAATTCTTTTTTTTTAATAATTAACCAGAATCATGTACTGAATCCATGATAACAGATTGCAAATGTGTACTCAAATCGAATACAATTTTAAAGCGAGGATAGTTTTTATTTACTTATTGGTATTTCGGGTCATAATTAGTGACCTCCTGCATGTCCCCTTTGGAAACTACCGAAGCGTTAAATACAGCCTGTATAAATTACTAGCTTTTGCCCGCGACTTCACCCGGGTGGAGTTCGAAAAAAATCCTGTATATCCTTCTCCTTTAAAAATACATATATACTTACCTACGTGCCAACTTTCATGTTGTTCGGTCAAACGGTATTGCAGTTCACTCTTGACTCACAAAATGAATTACTATATTTCAAAAATTCACACTACTAAACTAAAGTTCTAATAATATAATTCAATCATGATTCGAAAGACATGTAGCACCATCTAGTAGCGTCATAAAGCAATTGTGACCGTCGAAAGGTATTGTTTATCCCTCGGGAGCAGTACTTTTTTCTGGATGAAAGGTACCGTATGTCTTTTTCTGTACCTCTGACAACGAATATGCAAAGTTTCATGATGATCGGTTCAGCGGTTTAGGCGTGAAAAGGTAACAAACAAACAAACTTACTTTCGCATTTATAATATTTGTTTGGATTATTACCTACCACTCTAATCTTTATCAACCAACCTGTATAATCACTAACACTTCAATGTAGGTATAATTAAAGAACCTGAATATTACCATTATTTTGTCCTTATATTTTTTAATCTTATGCTCTTAAAATTATATTTCCTTCTATAATGACCTTAGTTATTATTTTTAAACCCTTTTTTGTGAGTTGATCTTTCAATATAATACCTACAATCTTATTCTATTTTTATGGTTCCGTACACAAAAGCTGCCAACGGGACCCTATTACTAAGGCTCCGATGTCCGTCCGTCCCTCCGTCCGTCTGTCCGTCTGTCGCAGTATCTTTTGAAACGTTACTGCACGCGTAGCATGAGCACCATAGAAACGGGTTTTGTCGACGGAAGAATAGACAAAATGAAAGATTGTAGAAACATTTCTTCAAAAATCTGTCAACAATCTGTCATATTGTCTGTTCTTCCGTCGACAAAACCAGTTTCTATGGCGGTCATGCTACGCGTGCAGGTAGACGTTTGAAATATTCACAGAATATGTACTAACGATGGCCACTATAACAACAAATAATCAAATTAAAATAATATTAAACATAAAATGGGGTACCCCATACAAAAAAAAAGTGTGTTTATTGCCGTTCTTAGAAAATATTGTTAATTATTGTACGGTGTTACGGAACCCTTCGTGTGCGAGTCCGACTCGCACTTGGCCGTTTTTTTTATCAAGAATACGTCCTATGCTTAATGTATAAGTCATTTTATATTAATTACTGTATCACGGAAGTAAGCCCAATTAATTACTTGCCGTCAAAAAATTCAAGTCAATAATATTAAAGCAGCTATATAGGGTAGGTACATCAGGAGATTATGAACGACCTTCATTTTTTTATATAAAACTGTATTCTAATTGTATTCTTGTGGTCATGGTTTTAGAATTATTCCATTGATAGCATTATACAGGGGTGAGGAACCTTAACACAGTTTTATTTTAAACTTTTAAAGTAACAAATTGTTAAAACAAAAATAAACATTCAAAAACATTTATTATAACGGGTCAATACGACACTTAACGACGCCGAGACTCACTTAATTGTACCTACTCCCCGTCATTGTAATATTTGTTTTGTACTGGACCTTACATGGAAACCTTCTGTTTACGGAGATATTGAAGGTCAAAAATTACGTTTTTTTACGACAACAAGTTTTTAATGTTTTAACACAGCTTTAAATACCCCACGACCCCTGTACCGTTGCATGCACCCCTGAACACAATGTTTTGCGTGTGTTTTATTGCGCACGACCGCAAACTGCTTTTCACAACAAAAATAAAAGTCGATTCCCAACAATTATTTTTGTGCAATGTCACTTAGTTTGACGGCTATGTGATGGGTCTTTTTACATCCCGCAAAAATCTCACGATTACTCCCGAAATAATACCTAATTATAAAATTAATAATAACGTTTCTCTGCACAGTCTGCAGACAAATATACAGGCTGACTGGATCTGGACCCGCCATAGCAAATTCACATATAGAGGAGGTTATTTGCTAATTATTAGACCTTAGTTTCCCTAGCTCGTAAAGATTTTTTTATTGTTTTTTTTTTTTTTTAAAGCGTACTAGCTTATTTTTTAACCCTAGTTTGAGGGAAGTTCCGAGGTATTTTAATCACCAATGTTTATGACTACCAACAAATAATAATAAAAAAAACTAAAATAATGCAAAAAAATGTTATGAATGCTTGAAGGTCAAATTTTGGAAAAATCTCAATAAAGTATAAAAATTGACATATCTCCTAAACTATAAAACTTTAGCTAGGGAAAGTTAGGTTCAATAATTAGTAAATGACCCCCTCTATATGTGAATTTGCTATGGCGGGTCCAGATGCAGTGACCCTGTATATTACTGGCTGAGTTTTCAAACAGTTAGTATAGTAAACCTGTTTCATACAGTGCAAATCTGTACAAACAACAAATAGATTCAGAGAAAATCACCTGTGACAGACAGTCAGTCACTGCAGTAATTTATTACACACTGAATGTTTTCTTTCCCAACAGCAACAAACTAAATGAACAATAACTTAGAGAACTCATCTATAATTGGCTAAATATATTTAAAGAAAATAAGGATTTTATTCATAAACGTTGATTAAAGTTAAAGAGATGTTTTAACGTCAAAAAAGTATGGTAAAACAGTCGCTAATCATAAGCAACGTTTATAAATAAAGGGGGTAAGTAATTCATCAATTTATTTTGAACTTTTCCATTAAAAAGGTTTGCCATCTCTGCTCTATGCTCGGCTGTGTGAGACAAACGGATTAGCTATGGCATACTACAAAATACTATTACTTATACAATATACCTACCGTCGATAATTGAAGCTCGTTTATATACACTGACACTATTATTGTAGATGGACGTTGACCCTTTTGAAAACATCTACCTTATTACAGAATCAAAAGTTATGCATCACAAAGGTACATACTTTTAGTGTAGAATTAGAATTATGCCAGAAAGTTTAGTATGTAATGCTCGTACCGTTCCTACACTTGCAGAGGTGTTGTTGAGGTTTAGAAACGCGTAGAGAAAATATCACTTAGTTTCCGTTAGGTTAATTACGTAAAAATTGTGTTTACAAGTAAACTGTTGACGATTCCTTTCTCTAATATTAGTCACCGCGTATCAGTAATCGCACTCGCTGATTTTGTGTAATGTATGTATTTATAGTTAGAAAATAACGGGCCGTAGAATAGAATAGAAGAATGAATGCATTTATTTGTCAGAATATTGTACAAAGTTGTTATGTTCATTATATGTATTTCGATCATAATATTCTGCCTCATCAATTATGGGTCATCATTACATCAAAATTAATTTAGAATTAGAGTTACAAATAATTTAAATAAATTGAACAATAGTTGTAAAAGAGATTAACAATATAAGTAAGTCAAAATTCCGGTCAAGGAGATAAAATATGGTTTATAGGCAATAATGTCAAATATTTAAGTAAATTTTTCATTCATAAAATCTTCAGTTGAGTAATAACTAATAACATTTGCTTGAAAGAAAGATAAATCATTTACATT
This sequence comes from Griposia aprilina, assembly GCA_916610205.1. Taxonomy (NCBI): domain Eukaryota; kingdom Metazoa; phylum Arthropoda; class Insecta; order Lepidoptera; family Noctuidae; genus Griposia; species Griposia aprilina. The sequence continues at coordinate 9,330,730 of OU744310.1, read as the reverse complement.
TAAATGTTCTGAGGCTGAGAGTTAGAAGCTATCAGGTAATTTGTTATAAACAGTAATGCTATTCTGTAGAGTTCTCTTGGAATTGGTATCTCACTCAAGTGACCGCACACAATTCGAAAGCGAACTCATCTGTTTTTACTCATATCTGTATCTGTCGGCTAAGTCCCGTATAACTGGATGAAGCTGAATACCAGTATTTTACTTGGAGCTACTCTTTAACTCAACTACTGGCTAACACGATTTCACACGACATGTCTTGGTAAGCTGGCTCATGGCTGTCACTTTCGGGTGTAGCGGTATTTACATCGCCACATGCGACCTACACGTCACACTGACGTCGCTCAAAATCCTGCATCGCGCAAGCAGAGTTTACCGCGCAATTAGAATATATACAACGTCCCGACATCAAACGTCACGTCGGGCAGTTGCCCACCAGACACGACACCGGCCTGGTCGGAGGATCCTCCTTTTTCCATAGAGTATGAGTGAACTTTACACCCTGTTCCTCATACCTGTATACGGGCTTCTGTCTACCTAGTAACGACTATCAAAAAGTAACTCATTTTGTTTTCAGATTACTTGAAGCAAATAAAACGTCGTATAGGTAGGTTCATACGATCAGACCAAACTGACACAGATTCGCCTCTTCAGTTTGCCCTCTTATAGAAGTGTCTCTTTGTGAATCCGCGATGATTTAAGTACTTTAAAAACACGACAAAGTGAAAAATAAAACAGGTCGTGTGATCGTGTCTTTGGTTTTGTATTTTCGTTGTTTGCCACCGACTTCCGAAATTAAAGCAATTTTTCTCTTTGTAGTGTTTTTTTTTTTGGAAGCCGGTTGTTTTTTTTTTATGAAAAAGTTTTTATTTTTCACTTTTTAGTTGTGGTATTTACCTACCCCACATAAATTCGTATACCACTACTTCATATGTAAATAACAGTTACAGGAAGTTATTATAACATCATCAGTATTATTATACTAACGGGAAAAGATACGCATTATTAAAGATAACTCAAAAACTGCTGGTCAGATCTTGATCAAATTTATATGGGACCACATGAGAAGGACCAGATTTCAAATAAAAAAAGAATCATCAAAATCGGTTCATCTAGAGGAAAGATCTGAGTTAAAACACAAATTAAAAAAAATACAGTCGAATTTAGAATCTCCTCCTTTTTTTGAAGTCTGTTAAAAACAAATGAGTTCGCTTTCGAATTGTGTGCGCTCACTGGAGCAGGTTCCAAGTGAACTTTATCTACAGTTATTTTGGCCTACGTGAGTCGTGAAGTTATGCCTCTATACGTGTTATGTAACGTGTGGTTAAATAAAGCCACCATGACCATGGTTTTTACGGTAAACATGACAATTGTGTGAAGGGCCGATGTTGAGAGTTACCGTGAAGTTATGAGAAGATATTATTGATTGTGAGTCGGTAATTTGCTTGTAATCGACGCAAGATGAGAGGTCCCATAATTAATTTGTTTCCATTAAAACCAACAGTACTTACATCATATTGTACGCATCAAGGTTTTCCTAGATAACAAGATTTGCTACGGACATACGATTACTTTGGAGCCCGAACTAAGAATAAATGACAACACTATTTGACAGTTGCGCTGTGTGTTATTGCCCGTTCGAATAATTTCATTTGTCACCTGTTTTGATGGATCACCACCTACTTTCGGACTGGCCCGTATTTTCGTTGACGGACTTAGAAAGTAGAGCCCCAGGCCATTACTAAAACATTTGCTCCTACAATTTGGCAACAAAACAAACCTTTTCCTAACTATTAAAGTGTCATCAGCAGACAGGTTATTATGTAAAATGCGGTAAGTCGTCACGCTTTCTAGCTATACAACCACTGAGGAATGATTAACTTCCGGGGTCCGGAGAAATGTCTACCTATTACGTTTTGGAATGGGCAACTCTTACCAAGGGGTCTCGTGTTACCCAGTAACTGGGCTGTGGAGGTTAGATAGGCAGTCGCTTCATGTAAAATACTATAACTACTAATAATATAACTAATAATAATTAATGTATATAGCTGCATCTGGGTAGACTAGAAACCGACCACAACATCGTTGGGAAAGACTGGGCAGATTGATTGCTTCTTAGCTGCCACGGCTTATTTTAATTTAATTTAATATTTGAATTGCTTTTGTCTTTTTATTACGGACGCTTTTAACGTTCTGCATCGTTCTCACATGCATAATTTCAACATGAACGATGTAATCAATATTTTGTAACCATATTTTGATTTAAAAGAGTGTCCATGGAGTTTCTTGCCCGTTCTTCTCCATAGGTACCTACTACGCTTTGGAATGGGTAACTAGCTTCATCTTTCTGACTGACCGACCCCTTGACAATTCAAAAGTGCCTGTAATTGGTTTATTTGAAATAAATGCTTTGAGTTTGAGTTTGAGTTTGCTTTCCAATGGGCTTCATTTTTCTGACTGACTGACTCCTTAACAATTTAAAAGTGCCTGTGAAGGCTGTTGCAGGGGGGCTACTTCCTTAGCACATAGTCCGTAGTTTCGGGCGAAGTTACGGGCGCCTCCTACACCTCATCGCTTACGGATATAAGATTAAATCGGGGCCCGGATAAAAAAAAATTGATAACACGAATTGACAGGTGTCCGTACTCCCGATGTGTTTTAAATTTTAATCGTCCGAAACAGTGTATTAATCGGGAGTAGGGTTTATTCCGAAGTATCGAATAACTTTTGACGGGCCCGTATCTTCGTTGACGGACGTAAAGAGTAGGCCCCCTGAAGTGGCCCCCTACTCGCTGCGCAGTACCTCACCGCTCACCCCGCGTACAGGTGAATTTGTTACTGCACAGCGACTCACTTCATGTTCCGAGCCGACATAATTATGGTTCTTATCAGGTTGTAATTAGCTGGCCTGTGCACAATCAGCCTACAAAGAAAGAAAATACGTTTATTTGTGCTAAACATGACGCATGACAAAGTTCCCACTGCTGGGACACAGCCCTCCTCTCCGAGGAGAGAGACTGGGCCCTAATCGGAATCCATCATGCGGTCCCAGTGCGTAGCTGGCCCGCAGGCTTAGCACAAGCACCGCCTTGTCGACGGAAGAATAGACAAAAATGACGTTACGTGAAGACAGTACGACGGCAGCAAAGTAGAAAGAGTTAACTGCACTTTTTATGAAATTCAGTAATTTATTCACATTTATCTTTTAATTTGCTTATATCTCGAAAATGGTATGTCCTATCGCAAAAATAATTAAAATTTGGACCCCCTTTATAGGTAATTATATTTCACATTTTCCATACAAAAGTGAAAAATGCCATTTTTCCATTCCATTTTATACTTTGTGGCCGTCAAGTAAAAAGTTTTCTACAGTCTTTAGCATGGCGATAAAAAAATAAAATTGTCTTCACAACCTTAGACAACTGTCTTCTGAAATAGTCTACAGTAGAGTCGAAAGACAAAATGACAGAATTTAGAAGGATTTTTTCGGTGCGATGTCCAAAAATGGAGAAACGAAATGTCAATTTGTAAGGGAATAGCCGTGTCTATTCTTCGAAGAAATAGACAGCGTCATGCTAAGCCCGCTGCTGTTACTTGAAACTATGAGTTTAGAAGTTTTATTATTATTTTATAATAATTTTATCCATATCGATATCCATCGCGTCTGTGAAATTTTACCAGATTTGTGCTTTATTTGATCATGTATTTTTATGACAAACATATATATTTAAATAAATATGATTAAATCAATAGGTATTATTCTAAAAGTTAATTGGTAGATAATCTACTATCGATACGATACCCAGCTCGTGTGGAAGTTGTAACCAGTTGCGCGAGTCTATATTATTTTGATTTTGTATTTTTTTATTTTATTTTTTTATATTCAGAAAGTTTATTATTAGACAAATAATAACTACAGCTTCCAGCAATCTACATGGTTCTCACATGATCCGACCAAGATTATGTCTGGACTTTAAAAAGAGACAGGGGTCAGAGTCAAGGGAAGGCCGATAGGAAGTGTCGACTCCATCTAGCTTATTTTTTTAATTTTTGTAGTGTTAACTGCTTTAGCCGCGTTGAGCGATTTTTGGTAGAGGTTAAACTTATGGGTGAGGTTAACTTATGATTAACGTGTGGGATTAACTTATTGATCCGCGTCACCAACATGCTAATGTGACGTGTTGCGCCAGACTGGCGACGACGCGCAGCGGCCTGTGTACATTTTGGGATTTTCCCAATACTGCCTATTTTTTAAAGTGAAAACTTCGTCAGCCGCATTGAGCGATTTATGGTAGGAGCAAAACTTATAGGTTCGCTTCACCGACATGTTTTCACATGAATCTGTCGGCAGTCCCCAAGACTGCCTATTTTTTGAAGTGAAAACTTCTTCAGCCGCATTGAGCGATTTATGGTAGGGGCAAAACTTATAGGTTCGCTTCACCGACATGTTTTCACATGAATCTGTCGGCAGTCCCCAAGACTGCCTATTTTTTGAAGTGAAATCTTCTTCAGCCGCATTGAGCGATTTATGGTAGGGGCAAAACTTATAGGTTCGCTTCACCGACATGTTTTCACATGAATCTGTCGGCAGTCCCCAAGACTGCCTATTTTTTGAAGTGAAATCTTCTTCAGCCGCATTGAGCGATTTATGGTAGGGGCAAAACTTATAGGTTCGCTTCACCGACATGTTTTCACATGAATCTGTCGGCAGTCCCCAAGACTGCCTATTTTTTGAAGTGAAAACTTCTTCAGCCGCATTGAGCAATTTATGATAGGAGCAAAACTTATAGGTTCGCTTCACCGACATGTTTTCACATGAATTTGTCGGCAGTCCCCAAGACTGCCTATTATTTTAACTGAAAACTTCTTTAGCCGAATTCAGCAATTTATGGTAGGGGCAAAACTCATAGGTTCGCTTCACCGACATGTTTTCACTTCTGTTGGCAGTCCCGGTGACCGCCTATTTTTTATACAATGACGTGTAAAAATTATTACGATATCCTATTACATAATAAACAATTTCATTTCAAACACTGAAAGGCTAAAGGGTCCCACAGACAGGCACGACGCGACGGTGCGACGCGATTCTGGTAGAATAATTTCCATGAAATTCCATAGAAATTGTTCTACTACAAGCGCCTCGCACTGTCGCATCGTGCCTGTCGGTGGGAGCCTTTATGGTCATTTTAATAGTGAAAAGTAATGAAAATTGGTATTGCAATTCTAAACCGAGATACTTTTTGTTTTTATTATAATTCATGCCAACGCATAATAATTACTTTGATGATCATAATATTATACCGTTAATTGTTTAAACAAAGAGACTTAAAATGCTATTTAAATTAATTGCATAAAATAGATACGTTTATTCTGTATACATAATACTTAGATAAGTACTTATAATATTTTATATATTAATTTACTTTCTAGTAATAATAATAAAAAAAACACTTTACAGACTCTACAGACCTATTCATATTTATTATAAGTAGGCACTTACTTATCTAGGTCAACAATGATGTGTCAATGAACTTGCAACAAAAATCAACTAAGTCCACGATCATACGGACATAAAACATATTGCAACGGGATTTTATAGCACACTGAATTTTCAACTCTCGGTGTTGAACCGAACATTGAGAATCGAACAGAGTGCATCCCAGCGCGTCGAAAAAACACACTGTTGGATTTTCAACTCTCGGCACTAAGCAGTGCGTTGAAGAGCCAGTGCGCGATATTATTACGTCCGTGCGAACATGAACTCACTGGCTCCTACAAAATAGGCGCTACACGCGACGCGATTCGCTCGCCTGTCTGCGGGAGCCTTGGTATGACTGGATGTCAGACTTACGAGCTTCTGAATAAAGACTTAAGGTCTTCAATCAATGCGTTAAGAATCAACTGGCATATGAATTATGTTTCAATCATCCTTTTTTTATTATTTTATTGATAGGGTATGCCCTTATAAATTTTAAGTATTAAATTTAGTTCGATAGTTTTTCAGTTAGCTTCAATAATAAGTAGGTACGTATGTTTTCCACTTAGTGTACATTGATGATGTTATAATAACTTCCTGTCACTATTATTTACATAGCAAGTAAGTACCTAGTAGCATACTAATTTGTGTGGGTTAGTTACCACAAAGAAAAAGGTAAGTATATATAAAAACTTTTCTACAAAAAAAAAACAACACTAAAACGTGAAAAATAACTTTAATTTCGGAAGTCCGTGACAAAAAAACGAAAATATTTGCAAAACTAGCCACTAAATTCCGAAACTAAAGTAATTTTTCACTTGCTAGTGTTTTTTTTTGGAAGTAGGTTGTTTTTTTTTTTTTGTAAAAAAAAGGATTTTTACAACGTTAAGTTAAAAAATCGGTGTGAGTTAGTTTGGCACTCACGAAAATTGATGTGTAAACATGTGAACTCGCATCAGTTTGGTTCACGCGCTCACATAGACACGGGTCTTACGCTGACGTCATCTGACGCTCGAAGTCTTACGCTTACGCGTCTGACGCTCGAAGTCCCAGCTAGCCCCTACCGTAGACCGAACGCTAAGATGTTTACACATCAAAAATTATAATAATTCTTATAATTGTCCCTGCGGCCGGTATGTGGCGGCTACCGCTCTTCTAATTACTTTTTATTTATTTTTCTTTCTAGGAAACCGTAGCTTAAAGGTCTTTAGCTGATGACGTTGAATATCGATGTGTGAATTAAAGGAGTGTATAAATGGACGTGCCTGCGCGCGTCGATTGTTTGAATGATTTATGAAGTCTCGCGCATATTGGCGCCCGTGTTAACACCTCCATACAATTTAGTTAACACCATCAAAGAGAGATAATTACATCCCGAATCCTGCGCAGTTTTCATACCTATTCAGCTACATCCGGTTAGACTAGAATCTGACCTCATCATAGTTGGGAAAAGGTCAGATGTTGAACTCGCGAGGGATTGGCTTCATTTTGAACAGAGTTTTATTGTTTTTTTTTACGTGGCAAGCATGCTTGGTTATTTATTTTACTTGTTTACTTTACAATTATGTGAGAAGGTCGTTAGCTTTGTCACAGTACTTAAATCAACCTGTTGGCTCATGTTCAATATACATAAGTTGATTGATTTTATCGCATACTTGACGTACCTATATAAATGCAGTGTCTGTCTGTATTTTTGCTTAGTATATAAACGCAAATTAAAAAAAAAATACTTACCCAAAAATAATCCCAATTCTAATCAAAATTACTGATTGCACAGCAAAATACTCAACTCAAAATAATATATAACTAATTAAGCAACAATTTATATTTTTGGCGCACCGCTATCTACTAGGAGAGGAGAGGCCTCCTTTTTCTGAATTGCAATAATAATAAAGGCTCCTACAAAAAGGCTCGACACGCGATGCGAATCGCGCGCCACTAAAGGCTCCCGCAAACAGACACGACGCGACAGCCCGACACAAAGGCGCCGCCCGTCGCGCGGCACGCGGTGCCTTTATGTGACGCTGTCGCGTCGCGCCAGTGTGCACAAGCCTTTAGGCACCGCTCGCTCGTCGCGCGAAGAGCGGCGCCTTTGTGTCGCGCTGTCGCGGCCCGCTTGCCTGCGGGAGCGTTGATGCGCAGTCGACGAAGATCCGCTGCGCGGGGCTCCTACTTGTGGGTGGTTTAAAATAAAATAACCACGAAAGGTGGTATTCCAGACCCTGCCATCTCCTTCTAACCTAACCTGTCCGATTCGGGGTGCCTCAAGTCCCGAGCTCGCTTCGCTCGCTCTTGCATCCTAAATTCTCCTAGTACAAGTACTTAACATTGCATTTTGCACCTATCGAGCGATCCCGAGTGTGAGTATTATGTAGGTATGTACGCTCTAGTTTATTTTCTGTGCAGTCAGTATTTAAATGATGGAAATAAATTGATAGTGATTATTTATTTGATGTGCAATTAATAATATCCCTTAATTTATTATACTTAAGTAGGTACTATTACTACTAAAATACTATATTATTGCTATTACTTCAAAACTGTTAGATAGATTTCGATGGTTTTTGCAACAAACCATCGAAAATTATCTAGTAGTTTTGCAGACCGACTCCCTAATCACAAAGTCCGTAGTTTCAGCAGAAATTACGGGCGTTCCATATTCCTTATCATTTACGGACCTAAGATTAGTCCAGGGCTCGAACTAAAAATTAATGACGACACGATTTGACAATGGTCCTTACTCCCGATTTGCAATAGCCCGTCCGAAAAAGTTAATTAATCGGGAGTAGGGTTCACTACTAAGTAAAGGACTACTTTCGGACGGGGCCCTATGTTTGTTGACGGACTTGGAGAGCAGGCCCTCTGGTTCCTTTGCAAATGAGAGCTAGACAGATAAAAAGTGTATTATTTTGACCGTCACGAAACTTTTGCTATACTAGTACCTACCTAGTAGGTACCTAAGTACCTTAGTTTTTTTTTCATTTATTTTCTCTCAAACGCTGTTAATTTATTTCATTGCGCCTGTTATTTAATCTATTCTTTGTATACTAATACAACGCTTAAAGCTGAAGAGTTTGTTTGTTTGTTTGTTTGAACGCGCTCATCTCTGTAACTACCAGTCGGATTTGAAAAATTCTTTTTGCATTTGATAGACCAATTCTTGAGAGAGGTTATAGGTTATTTAACATTACACTAGGACCATTAAGAGCCAAGCAAAAAGAAGAAGTCCGAAAGAACGCTAAGCGAAAACGAAGTACCTAATAGCGCGAGCAGGCGATGCGATGCGACGGGGTGGGTCGGGGGACAAGAAATTACATGCGGACGAAGTCGAGAGCAGAAGCTAATAGGTACATATTATAGAGCGAAAAGAACTCAGACTTTTTTTTGCAGAGAAACCACTAGCAAGAGGACTTTCTCAATGAACTTGCTTGCTTGCTTGCTTGTGTATGTAAACACTCGCAGTACCTACATAACATAACATCATGCCTGTATTCCACGAAGGGTTAGGCAGAGGAGCACCTATAGCACACCCACATTTCGCCAGTTATGTTTAAGTCCCATGTAATAGGGGGCGAGCCTATTGCCATCAACCGGGCACAAATCCAGACTCCGGGCTGCTACCGAGAAATTCCAGATGGAAAAGCCCAATAACACTTTGCCCGACCCGGGAATCGAACCCAGGACCTCATGCTCAGCAGTAGCGCTTGCGACCACTAGACCAATGAGGCAGTTCCTACTGACAGAATATCAACTTGCTCTAAATTCTCAATACACGTTGATATAGGTTCCTATATATAAGTACGTCCTATACCTATATATATTAAGTATTTTCCAAGAAAAAGTAGCTTAAGTAAATACTTCGGTTCCTACCATTTATCTGCAAAAGTTGAAAAAAAAAACTTAGCACGTAGGTACCTAATAGCATCATAGATCATATAAATAAATAATCCTAAAAAGACAAGATTGAAAATACGTTTATTTGCAGCAAGATAAGACGCAAAGAAAAAATCAAACACAAAAAATTAAAACTTGAGAGACATATGCGTCATGTCTACGCAAAACGGCCGGATAGATCCTACAACTATTAACTTGTCAAACACTGCCTGCCTACATTAAAATGAAACCTTTAAAAAGCCTACATTAACATTAAATAGTCACACGCGGGTGACGCAGGTGTTTGATGTCATCCATTGAGTCTAAGGTCCGTATTACAGAATGTTCCTCAAGTCTAGTCCAAGGACGAAGAAATGTTTGTCCATGGTTATTGTAATAATCTAGGTACTTCTCCAAATATATCAATTTTGATAGTAATACTTGATTTCCACAACAATAATAATAAACTCGAAAACGCAGATGAACTTATAAAAAACAAGAGTTACCACACTTTGTGATTATCATTCAGACCAATCACTGCTCGGGTTCGATCCACGAACTGACTAACGATATAGAACAAATTCAAACTCAGCTGAACTATGAACAATGAATCTATGCTTGAGGAATGTTCTAAAATTAAAATTTGACTCAAAACTAGTTTTAAACAGAGATCAATGCTTGAGTTTCCTTCTGTAATACGGACCTAAGAATTCCATTAAATATTCCTCCGTCCGAAGTCACTCACGAATTAAAAAAACATGGTGAAGTTGGATACAACTATAACTTAAGTACCTTCATGCCTACTCTTTAGATGCAGACTGGATTTGCTGGCAAATTAGGTATCTTACCCAAGTCAAGAAAAACATGCTTGTCAAATACAAAGACTCATTTTTAAAGTCGCATAAAAATGGCCGACGATTTGCCCACATCCTTTATATCCTTTTCATCGGCTGTGAGGATATACTCAGTTAGTTAAATTGTCACGGTATGCTAAATAAAATAGGGCGTTGACCCTAACTACTTTAGATGCCAGAGAATCCTGCATACATAAGGTACAAGGTCGCCGACCTTTGAAAGCATTGTGCGTGTATAACAAAAACAAATAATTATTTCAAAATCGTTTTATATTGATAAAACGATTTTGAAATAATTATTTGACCATAATTAAATTATGTCATTGGACATAATTTAATTATGGTCGTTTTGTTGCGAAACTAGGCCTAAAAATGTTCTACTGCCAAAAAGACACGGTAGGTAGTCGGAAAGATTTTCCCCAGTACCAGCAGTCCGTGAAATAAGATTCTGGAAAGTACTTACAAATTGCATCCGGATTCCGGTGATAGCATTAGAAAATAAAATAAGTTGCTGAGAAGCTAATATTGTGTAACTGGAATAATTCTGGTAGGAAGGTAAAAAAATACCGAAGTACGAATTTTCAATATATTAAAAATGAGAAAGAAAAAAAAAACTAAATCGTAAAAGGGCGGGAATTTATAATGGCGGAAGTCAAGCGGAAGTAAAAATCAATAGGCTCTGGAAATCATTTTGACAGCCTTAACAAGAAGTCGCATTTCTTTTTAACTTCGTAGCTTCATTTTATATTGGTTCTTGAATTACGGTAAAAATAGAAGACGACTTTATTACTAGTTTGAGGCATTTGAGGAAAGAATAAAACTAGTTCTAACGACCACAAAAAGCCATCACTGAGAAATACCTACTTAGCATTGAAAATGGCCATGAGTTTGTCATAACACGAGCAAGTTTACAAAGACAACATATCTAAAAAAAAAAGTAAAACTTGAAGACGAAGCAAAAATCCATTAGAACGGACTTTGCAACCATTTATTGGCAAATCGGACTATAAAAATAATCTTAAAATTACAAAACACACCAATAGAAAAATATTCCATGCATAATAATACTGCCGATTATTAATAGAGTTAAATGTTATTTACTAAGCACGATTTGGTATGTTTTGGGTCAATGCTTGTTTTGAAAGTTTGTTTAAACCGTTTTCGCCGAAAATACCCGGCAAGGCGAAACGATTTTATATTAGGTAGGTACCTACCTCTTGGAAATAGCAAAAAAATTACCGCATTTAGATATTACCGAACAATCTATTAGGTCTTGGCATAGGTACCTGGAAAGCAGTGGTGGCCCAGTGGTAACGGTCGCAACTTACGAGTTGTAGGTCGTAGGTTTGAAGCCAGACAGGCGCTTTACTTTGTGTAAATTATTTCATCGCCACTGCTCTCAAAACGGTGAAGGAAATCATAGTGAGGAAACCGGATATTCTAGAACCAAAAAATCGATGACATGCTACTGACATGTCTTCATAATTGCATTACCATTTTTGACTAAGAATAAATTCCAGTACTTATACTGAAATGCCACTATGCCACATTAGTTGGTCTCAAAACCACTGACAATTATCTCAAAAGAAAAATAGACCTTGACGTTCTTTATTATTTTAATAATATCCTTTGCGTTTTTTTCGGACATAGAACTCTTTTGACGTCAAAGTGGCTCGCTCACAGGGCTTGCCTTGAAAAAAGTTAACTGGCACAGGGCTGCCATATAGTACGATAAAACCTTCCCAAATGATGAGGAAAATACCTTTAATTTGCTAGATACAAAAGAGGTTAAGTGTCTTTTTTATTTATTAATAATAAAATATTATTGTATATGATGCTAGTAAAAAGTTATTAGCTGTTAATAGTAGGTAGGCTGGCTACTATGTTAGATTTTTTTGCTCTAGAAGAAACAGAGGATTTATCTTTACATTATTATAAATTAAAGTCGCTTTTCGTATATTGTGTCCGTGTGACCACGTTGTTCTTCTAAACTACGTAACGGATTTGGATACGGTTTTCACTATAATTTTGGGAATTTATTCTGGAAGCTATGTACTAGCGCTTAGTGCTAGTACTTACACATAGAAATAAATCTCGATGTTTTGTCAAGTCGTAAAAAACACGTACGAAGCATGGGGCGTTAGTTATGAAATAATCGTGACAAAAAAGAAAATAGAAAACGTTATAATAACCAAAATTATTAACATATTAATAACATGCCACTATAAGCAAATCATTGAATTAATTTAAGTAATTTAATACAACCAAAACACATTACGTAAAAGATGTTGACGGAGTTTCAGAATCCACTTAGAGACTCATTGATAAAATCTAAAGCTAACAATGGTGCCGATTCTCTTGTCACAAAATTCTCTTAACTAGACTAAAAATCACTAAAATTTTGTTTAGTCCTTTCAAAAGACGATTTCTCATTCTGAAATAGACTAAAGTGACACAACTTAACTATATTTTAGTTTGACAGCACTAAGACGGTACTGATTAATTAGTTTTTTATTAAAATTAAATTGAAAATGGCAATTTTGCTATTCTGAATTTGACGTTTTTAACCTAAAAATTTGGTTGTCTTAACTAAATCTGGCTATTTTTAATCGCGATTAAAAAGGTGTGGAATAAAATTAGTTGTCATGAACTAAGATTCACCACAACACCTCGACTTCAGGGGCAAAAACAGTACTGTATTTTTTATTTTATTTTGCTTATATCTCGAAAACGGTGTGTCCTATCGCAAAAATAATGAAAATTTCGACCCCCTATATGAAACCCTTATACCCATATAACTCTGCATGTAGGTATTTTTTTTTAAATATTTTCCGTACAAAAAGTGAAAAAACGCATAATTATAAAACACGCCGAGGCTGAAACCCATGCACACCTCCGGCTCTAAAAAAAAATCACGTGGTAGGGCAAACAAGTAGGTACCATGTGGAGTCGCGATTGTCAAATTACATTTTTGTTGCGTCAAAATGATTTTTAAATTTAGAGATATTATAATGCAGAATAGCTCTAAGATTCTCATAGCCAAAAGTAAGGAATTTTAGTGATAGTTTAGTTAGTTTAGTTCGGTGTACAAGAGAATCGGCACCACTGTCTAACATGACTCGATTTAAAGTAAATATTTAAATTCAAGTAGGTACATTTTGATGTAAGTCTGTATAGGTACCTATATTTCGAATCCGGCATAATATCATTTTGCTTTTTAGTAGGTGTGAACCTGTATGAAAAACAAACAAAAGAAAAAAGATAACACGTATGTTGTGTAAAAAAACATAACACGTTGTCTTTTGCCAATTCTCAGTGTCCTGAGCTGGCGAGTGGTGAGCAGCTATGCGACTACAATAATTATTGTCCTTTAAAGCGTAGAGAATAAGAAAAGCAAATACAATTGCTCCATAATAGAACCAGTTTATCCACAACAAATTAAAGAATTCCCTTAAAAACTAGACTTAACTAAACTTTTCTTGTCTGGCATGTAACTTGTTTATGTACAAAGCAAAGTAAATAGAGCCTTGGAACGTGTTATGTTAGTAATAGCACCGGTTTACATATCACTACATTTCATTCGAAATTCAATAGTGATCGATCATTAGCAATATTTATAGTATCACAACGTTTCTATTATTAATAAGGTAGTATTCAAAGTAGTTTTGCAGCAGCAGTTTACATGTTTTTTTATTTTTTTGTGAACGGTAATATTTGCTTGAATAGGTAAAAACATGAGGGCGCACATGGGTCCACTAGCGCCACTCCTTTAGAATAATATTATCTCGTGACTGAGAAGGAATTTTGAATAACGGCTCAATAAGCACCCTCGGTAATATCCAGTAGGTCTTTCTTTCTTGTGCAAGGTTTGGGGTTGACGTTGAACGAGCACTGTGAGCACGTTCACGAGCGTTGCGAATTGTTGACAGCTCTCAGTTGGCATAATCGTGATAAATCGATTATCGTGGTAATCAAAACGCAAATTATTGATTTGAGCGCTGTGAGCGATTATGGCGTAATTCGGAATGTACCCTTTCATGTGATTGTCAATTGTCATATTTTTGAGTTTGACTTTGACACTAGACCTTGACAGGAACAGAAAAAGTTATACATTTTAGAACTTAATGTTTAATCCAGTTTTCTCACAAAGTTTTTAAATTCTCTTTTATTTGGTTACAGGATTTAAACCAAAGATAGAAGAAAAATCTCGAAAATGCCTGATGACTCGCAAGTTCGTGCGTTTTACGCGGGAAAAAACTTTTTTATTACCGGCGGCACTGGATTTGTCGGTCTGTGCCTTATTGAAAAGATTCTACGATGTATGCCTGATGTAGGAAAGATATACCTGCTAATGAGACCCAAGAAAGGTAAAGAAATATCCGAGAGGCTGCAGGAGTTTCCTAAAAACCCGGTAAGTAAATTTTTTTTTTTGGTTAGATGTCTATAATTTCAGATGAATTTTGCCATTTCATTTAAGAATCCTACAGTAGATTGTCGATTTTCTTTTTGTTTACTTACCAAACTGACCAGTCATCACCATTGATCGCTTATTACTTCTGAACTTCTTTGTAGAGTATGACTCATATCCACTTAGATTAAGCCATGTTCAGTACGCTTAAGCAGGCAACATTATAAAGTCTCATTTGATTTTCCACTAGCTCTCAAACTATTTTTACCCTGGTCACACACTTATGCACATATTTTAAGCCCCTGTATACTTTTGTCAATGTTCTGCTATTTGCTGAAGTTTCGTGTACAGGAGACAAGTCTTCCCAAGGAGTATCATGTTACCCAGTTTACTGGGTTGTGGAGGTCAGATAGGTAGTCACTCCATATAAAATATTGGTATTCAGCTGCATCCGGTAAGACTGGAAGCCAACCCCAACAGTTGGGACAAGAATGGGAAGATAACTGTAGGTTGCTGATAATATTTTGACCTTGAGATGCCCTAGCGTTGTACTGTTAGAATGCAAAACCAGCTTATTCGGTTTTGTTGCCACTATTTGGTGTGGCCTACTGTACTTATAAAAGACTAGCTTTTGCCCGCGACTTCGCCCGCGTGGATGTCGTATATTATCCCACGGGAACATACTACTGGGATAAAAAGTATCCTACATGTTAATCCAAGTTATAAACTACCTGTGTCCCAAATTCCATCCAAATCGGTTCAGTAGTTTTTGCGTGAAAGTGTAACAAACATCCATCCATCCATCCATCCGTCCTCACAAACTTTCACATTTATAATATTAGTAGGATAGTAGGATTACTGTCAAACCGGGAGAATAGGAATGCAGGGGTGAATGGAGACGAAAATTTAAAAGGGATTTTAACATTGAAATAATATTTTTTGGACTCTAATGTGTTTACTGTATTATAATTAAAGATTAAGTGCACTTTTTGGCAACAAACTACTTTATTTCAATGTTAAAATCCCTTTTAAAGTTTTGTCTCGATTTACCCCTGTATTCCTATTCACCCCGTTTTACAGTAGAAAGAAAAAAAAACTACTCAACTTTAGCTTTAAAAGATAAACATAAAATAAAAAATACAGACAGAAGAAGGTCCTTAGCATTTTATAATATTATTAAAGAAAAAGAATCAGTTTCTCATCATCATTATTTTATTAATATTCTAGTCACTGTTAACAAATACTCTCATCAAATAATTTTTATTTTAAATAGTTTGTACGCTTTTAAGCATGCTTACATAACCTTCACACCATTCTTAACTGTTCAATAGAAGTATTAAAATAAACATTAAGACTTATGTCAACATTTCATAGAAAAATCTGTTGTTAGGTAAGATAATAGTATTAATGATATTATAATTTCTTCATAAAAAATAATTAGATACATTGTTTATGGTCATATTTTCACGAAGAAGCCATTTTAAAAGTTACTCATCCCAGGTCTGCGCCTGGTGACGGGGACCATCACGGGTCACTGCTCGCTAAACAAACACTTTCACACAATAGGCATAACAGACAGTCCTCTGTGCAGGGTCTGCATGGAGGCTGAGGAAACCGTTGCGCATGTGCTCTTTGAATGTACAGGCGTCACCCAAATTAGGTCACAAACCCTCGGGGCACCCAGATCCTAGACAGATGCTCTCAGCAGACCAGGAGATATCATCAACTTCTGGAGGGAGGTGGGCTGGTTGGAATAACCACCGACGGCCGCCATGGTCCACGCACAGTGGTCCACATGAAGGACTAAGTGTGGAAACCATAACCCTAAAGAAGAAGAAGAAGTCACTCATTTGTTTTTAAAAACAGCCTTTTATAATAGTACTACCAAAATTTATATAAAATTGACCTTCAATTGAGTCATAAATCTCAGCACATCAGTAATTTTATTAATTTGATTATTGTTTGTCTAGTGGTTGTAAGATCTACTGCTGAGGATAAGGTCCTGGGTTGGATTTCTGGGTCAGGCAAAGTGTTATTGAGTTTTTCCATCTTCAATTCCTCAGTAACCGCCTGGTGTCTGGATTTGTGCCCAGTTAATGGCAATAGGCTCACCCCCTATCACATGGCACTTAAACATGAAACTTGAGATATGTGGGTGTGCCTTACATCTCTGCCTGCCTCTGCTTATCTTGGTTTATATGAAAATTTATTATAAGAAATAGCATTTATGCAACTGAAACATTTCAGCTTTGTGTCTGGGATACCAATGAGGCTACAATATACGTCCATGAGCAGTTGCCCAATTACCATCAGGTGGGCGGTCTTCTTGTTTGTCACCCAATAACATAAATCTTAAAAAAAAAAATTACGACATTCCAGGTCTTTGAAAAACTCCTACAAAGCCAAACAACGGACGTTTTCCAGAAACTTATCCCCATAGCTGGTGATGTTGGTGAAGACAACCTGGGTTTAAGTCCTCAGGATCGTCAGACACTAGTGGACAATGTCAATGTGGTCATTCATTCGGCGGCTACCCTGGACTTTCAAGAGAGTTTGAGGCCTACAGTCAATATCAATCTGCTTGGAACCAGAAGAATTATGGAGCTTTGTAAAGATACTAAGAATTTGAAGGTAATTTTTCAAAGAATATTCATTATTTCAATGGGTAAGGAATAAATATGTGTTTTAAAAGGAGACCTTGATGAGTGAAAGGAACAATGCACTGCAAATCACCATATTTATGGCTGGGCTGTCTCTTAATTGACCGAGCGAGCGCGAAGCATCTCCGTATCAGCTTGGGCAAATATGCTTTCGTATGTCCGGCTGTTCTCCTCTACACTGCCCACCATACACTAAAGTGCAGTAACAGCAAAATCACGATTTCGAGTAAAACGCATTTAAAGTTAAGAATTGATTTTAAAAAATCAACAGAATGTATAAGCAAAAAAATTTGAATGCAGAAAGGTTGTAAAGGCATAGGTTCACACGTTAAAGCAATAAAAAAAAATATATCTTAATAACTGAATTTATTATGGCCATT
The DNA here is from genome assembly GCA_916610205.1 of Griposia aprilina. Taxonomy (NCBI): domain Eukaryota; kingdom Metazoa; phylum Arthropoda; class Insecta; order Lepidoptera; family Noctuidae; genus Griposia; species Griposia aprilina. The sequence continues at coordinate 9,313,082 of OU744310.1, read as the reverse complement.
TATTCTTTTTGGTGCCTATTACTGCATAGCCTTTTTTGTAAAAAATACCATTTTAAACTTAGTAAAATGCAGCAAAAAGCCCTATTACTGCGTTTGGATCAGTTATTTTGTCAAGAAACCCAACTAACATGCAGTAAGGTCAAAAAAATACTGCATTTTAGTTAGTTTTTTAAGAAAAAAGTGTTCAATTTACTAGTGCAGTAAGAAAAATAGCTAGTTCACATTTTAAAGACCGTTTATTTCTTATTATTTAATCACAATAATTCAACTCACTTATGTAAAATTTACATATCAAAAATAAAAAAAAACATCTAATTAATAAAGGACCCTGCGCAGAATGCACAACCTCCTTTGACAGTTTTCTCTTAATATTAATGCAGTATTTAAAACATTAACTGCACTTTAGCTAGGAATAATCATATCTGTGTCATTATGCTATCCAAACTAATCTGCAGTAATGCTGTATTTTACTGCGTGTTAGTCAGTTTATAATGATAAAAGAATGTAAAGTATTCACAACTAAAATGCGACAAGCTTTGATTTTACTGCATTTTAGTTGGGAGTTCGTGACAATAAATTGTATTTTCTTAATTTGCAGTAAAAATAGCTTGTATGGCGATAAATTTTACTGCGTATTAATTTTTTTTTTAATTTTTTTCCAGAAATATAAAACTATCTAAAGAACTGTAAAATTATATTGCTTACTGCATTTTAGTTATGAAACCTTAAAATTTAATCTGCAGTATAATTTATACTGTATTTTAGTTGGGAAATCACGCCAAATTGTTAATTTTTTTCGTTTGCAGTAAGTGAAAACTGTTAAATAAAAACCATTCTAATAGTCTTAGAAATAAGTAAGTTAATTCAATAGAAAGCTTAAGAAACCCGCTTTCAGAATCACTAATAAAACGAAAAATCACAAAAGGGCTGTTACTGCTCTTTAGTCTCTGGTGGGCAGTACAGATCGCATTTCTCAACCGATTCTCGTGAAATTTTGTGAGCAGGTTCGATAATTATATGGATTTTTCTGTCGATTCAACTTTTGAAATTTTCCAAAATTGCGGAGATAAGTAAAGGGGTTGTAAACGTAAAAAAAAAACACATTTCAGCCATTTTGCACGGGATTTTTGTTTTAATTTTTATAATGTAATTAATAGAAAAGAAACCTATATCCGTCGACCCTGGTTTACTTATCTCTTTTGGTGACTGTACATAAATGGCTAAATAAACATAATAGGTCAAAATTATTATTGACAGCATTGATCCACAAACTGCCACACAAAATGGAAGTGGTTTTTCCTCTTCCATTTTGTGCTTTATTTTCTTACTCCTTAGTCTGTTTATGGCAAATAAGAAAAAAAAAAAATTTGCTCAATACTATGCAATTATTATTGCCAGCACTGCAATGTGTACAGGATAGCAGGGACATAGACGTGCAACCTGTTACCATGGTACATGATTTTGAACAAACCTGCATTGAAATAACAAGTCCATTATAAAAAAAAAAAAATGTGAGCCGTCACGGAACGCTTGGCAGATGTGAAATACCGTGGCGACGCGTCGCCACGCCAACAATCAGTTTTACCCGCGGCTATAGATGTTACACATCAAACATCTTCGCTAGGGAGTCTAGAATCATGTGCTGTATTTCAGCAGGTTCTGGTTTCAGTTTGCGATTTGTCGATGTCCCTGCCACCATGTATGTGCTGCGTGCATAGGTTCCTACTTATCTCTTTTGTTGACCATACATTATAATCAAGTACAAATTCCGGATACCCGACGGCGCAGCGTTAGAAGGCCCCCCCAAAGGGAATGAGGAAGGGACTTTACGAAGACATCGAGAACCGGCTGAGAGCGAGAAGCTGGGTCGATGTGGCAATGCTTGGAGGAGGGCTATCGTCCCTTAGCTAACAACACCGCATAAGTTATTTTTACAAACTTTACTGGAGACGAAAAAACTGTCTATTCTAAACGAGGCCAACCGACTTGCCCGCTGTCACTACTTTTCGAATTACGGCTTCTGATTGGCTGAAATCTATATCATGTGACCAATGGTTAGACGCGCAATGAGCAGCTCCATCTAGGGATCCGCAAAAAGTATCGATACATGAGTAGTATCGATACTTTCTCTTCGATACCTAGTATTTTTGTACTCGATACTTTAGTTCCGATACTTTACTAGGTATTGATACTTTTTCAAATACTCGATACTTTTGGTACTCCCACTAAACATTGAGTGGAGATGAAATCCGTTTTTCCAAAATAAGCAGTTTTTCCAAAATTATATGGATTGGCAATTAGGTATTTAATGATACCGGGCACTTGAGTCCCATCTGAAAGGTTTTTTTCGAAAGCTGGAGCGACGGTGACAGCGGCGCGGAACCGGCTCACTGGGTCACGTATAGACAAATTACTATTTATGTCTGACTGCATCGAAAAAGACTGGGGTTTAAAAAAATTACTGAATTTTAATACTTAACTTTAATTTTAATTTTACAAGTACCTACCAATATTTTTCTCTGCAATACTGCAGTCCGACAGAAAGAGTAATTTCATTGAGCTTAACATAAAAATAATTGTGTATTTTTGAAAATAAATTAATAATTACTAAAGTATGTACTTGTTTATTACTGTTTTTTTGCGATAATATAAAAATTTTAAGGTAATCAAAAAAGTACTCGATACTGAGTAGTATCGATACTTTTGGTTCGATACTTTTATCGGTATCGATACTTTCTTCTGCGATACCGGTATCGAGTAGGTATCGATAATTTGGAATTTTTGCGGATCCCTAGCTCCATCAAAAAGATATTAAAATTTGAAAACCGACAATTTTCAATTTGAGCAGTGTTGTTAGCTAAAAGACGCTATGTAGACGTATTCCAGCTGGTATGATGATGTTAGCAAATTCACCAGTTTTCCTATCTTAATTCCCAGGTGATGATCCATGTTTCATCAGCCTATGTGAACTCATTCCTGACTGAAGCCCATGAGAAGGTGTATGAGGCACCGGAAGATGCTGAGAAGGTGATATCCTTAGTGGGCACACTGAATGATGAGGCTTTACTTGAGATTGAGCCGAAGTGAGTATGGCTTGTGATACTGTAATTAACTTTAGTGAGAGCACATAGAAAATAGAATACTCTTTAAACCATATTCTAAAAGAATAAAATAATTAGCTGGTACTATACCCGGACCGTCATAGCCCAGAGACTGAGCAAGCTGAAGTGGCAATGGGTTGGTCACATCTCTCGCAGAACCTAAAATCGTTGGGGAAAACGAGTTCTAGAATAGAGACCGCGTTTAGGCAAACATAGTGTGGGATGCCCGCCGGCCACGTGGAGTGACGACTTGCGGAAGGCGGCTGGCAGAGACTGGATGAGGAGAGCCGAAGATCGAACCGGCTTAAGGGGGATACGCCAAGGTAGCCCGCGAAATTCAAATTTTCTTACGTTTTTTGCAATTTGCAGATCAGTATCAGGTTGTATGGTGATCTAAATATGATTCGCGACCGTATCAAATATGGCTTTACAGAATTATAATCATTAGAATCAGCAATACAACTCCTTAAGTTTCAATTGCCCTCAAATGTCATGATTTCATGAAATAGTCATTCAATAGGGTAATATGAACTTATAGTGATGTATTGCTGATTCTAATGATTATTATTCTGTAAAGCCATGTGTGATACTAGTATTTTAATAAAAATACAACCTGACAGTGACCTGCAAATTGTAAAACACGTAAGAAAATTTGAATTTCGCGGGCTACCCTGAAGGTTTCGCCTTAAGAAATTTCTTGTTTGCCCCGATAGGCCAAAAGATGGGTACACCCATGATCTTATCCGTTATTTAATAATTCCTGCTTCCTTCCACAGATTACTGAAGAGTCATCCTAACACGTACACTTTTACAAAGCATTTAGCAGAACATGAAGTTGTGAAATGCGCAGATTTGTTCCCCTGCACCATTGTTAGGCCTACCATGAGTGAGTTTTTATTATTATTTAAGCCATTTTAAAATTTTTGTCTATAGTCTTTCATTCAAAAGTAGTTTTAACTGTAGCGGCATCTACAAACGCCACGTGCGAGCTACGCAACACACTGACGTCACTCAAAATCCTGCATCGCGCAAGCAGAGTTTACCGCGCAACTAGCATATATACAACGTCCCGACATCAATCGTTGGGCAGTTGCCCACCAGACACGACACCGGTCTGGTCGGAGGATCCTCCCTTTTCTATGGAGGTATGAGTGAACTTTACACCCTGTTCCTCATACCTTTATATAACCATTATTTTTTAACCTAAATTGCTTCTTTGGTATAGTGGTCGCGGTCCTGGGTACGATTCGCAGGCAAAATGTTCTTAGATTTTCCATCAGGAGTTTCTCATTAGCAGCCCGGAGTCTGGATTTGTGCCAAGTTGATAGCAATAGGCTCCCCCCTATTACATGACAATTGGAGACATGTGGGTGTACGATAAAGATTAGCGCACATTACAGCCGCAACGGGCCGCATCGTAACCACATTTCAATACGAAAATATTAAAACCGGCCAAGTGCGAGTCAGACTCGCACACGGAGGGTTCCGTACTACCGTACAATATTTAACACATTTTTTTTAAAGCCATTCTGGTATTGGGATCCCCTTTCATTTTTAACTTTATTTTATTTTTATTGAGAAATACACACTCTGTGAAAATTTCATTTGTCTACCTATTACGGTTCATGAGTTACAGCCCGCTGACAGACAGACGGATGGACAACTGAGGCTTAGTAATAGGGTTCCATTGGCACCCTTTGGGTACGGAACCCTAAAAACGCGGTGCGGTTCGCTGTTGTGTGTGCGTTCATATTAGAATGTAAGAGGATTTTTGCAATGCGGTGCGGCCCGCCAACTGTTCGTTAGTCTTAACACCTCTGCCTACCTTTTCGGGGATTACACGCGTAATGAATAATAATAATAAATATCTTTATTTCCCTAAAATACAGATAATTGTACTTTAAGTTTACAATTTTTGAATTTATGTTAGAGGACATTTACATTAAACATTTGCTGCAGAAATCTGTACACAATAGACCAAACTGTCTCTCAAACTAGGGTATTCTAGGCTTACAGGAGCTAAATGCAAGTTTTATGATGCCTAAAAGTATATGATCCACTGCAGTAAACAAAATCAGAAAAATATATGATGTTCTTCAGGATATATGCTAGTTAGATAGTGTGTTGAAAACAATACAACTAATTTGATACCATAGAAAAAAAATCACGAAGATACCTCTAAAAAATTCTTTTAACGATTAAAAACCATACTAATATACATTCAATATCATTCTGATTTTTTGTCAGATTGCAATGAGGTTCCAATGTATGAATGGGCTGTGACGATTTACCTTCAGAGGGGAAAAAAATTACAGTTTACTTTCGTTTTTAAATTATGTATGAGTATGTGAGAGTGCGTGTTTGTGTGTGTGTGTGTGTAGGTGATGTGATGTTGGTGTGTAAGTGAGTGGGGGGGTTGTATGTGTGAGTGTGTATCGATGCGAGGATAGAAGTGTAATGTTATCAATTTTTTCAGTTGTCGCGGCATGGAAGGAACCGTTACCAGGCTGGACGTGCTCCAAAGTGGGACCACAAGGTTTCCTAATGGGAGCTGCTAAAGGTAAACTTTCAATAGAATCTTTTAACCTCCCGTCCGAATTTCGCACATGGCGGCCAATCAAGGCGAAGTCTTTCGTCACTGGGAGCAGTGGTGGCCCAGTGGTAACGGCCCCGACTTACGAGTTGTAGGTCGTAGGTTCGAACCCAGTCAGGCCCTTTACCTTGTGTAAATTATTTCATCACCATTGCTCTCAAAACGGTGAAGGAAAACATCGTGGAATCAAAAATACGTAGACATGTGACATCTACCAACCCGCACTCGGCCCGCGTGGTAGATTACAGCCCACTTCCTCTCACAGAGAGGAGGCCAGTGTCCCAGCAGTGGGAACATTATAAGCTGATTATGCTTAAGCTTCCCTCGCGCTCATAGTCCGATGGGACGGCAATTGGACACCACCGGAAAGAGATCAATTCAAAGAAATGAATCGCAGCGCATCTGCAATACTTCTTGAACACTTATCATCAAGTGGAACGTTGTCGGTTTGTTTTCTAAAAATAAATATGATGACGGGAGCGTGGGCGTAGCGGTAACAGAGTCATGGTTTCCATGAGGTAAGTGGGTACTCGGGCAAGCCAGTAAGACGTAGATTGAAGCACAAATCACAGTCACGTTTATTCAATAATTTACAATGTGTAACAAGGAACATAGGCTTGTACGGTTTTTCCTCAAAAGACCATTTCAGACACCCATCTACATGGTCTTCAAATGATCTGACCAAGATTATGTCTGGATTTTAAAAGAGACTGTGACCTCTGAGGTGGTTTCGGCCTTTCTTCTCAGAGTAGTCAGATAGGAAACGCCGACCTCATCTAGTTTAAAAATATGATTGACGTGTAAAAGTGTTTGTACAAAGCTACTTACTGAAATAAAATCATGCAAGCAGAGATCGGATATTCGGATGCATATTCACCTAAAGTTGAGATGTTGGCTAGAAAGGAATGCACTTTTGTATCGTTTTTTTGTTGTTGTTATTTTTAGTTACGCACACCAACACCCCTCAAAGAAAAATGCAAATGCAAATTAATGCAAATATAAGTTACTTATATTTGCATTAATTTTAAATAAATATGCATCCATATACATAGTTATACAAACCAAGAACCCAGGGGCATTTTTTTTAATTATATTTGAAGACGATGCACCTAGAATAAAATTACTATACCACAATAGGTAAAAATAATTAAATATAACGTATGACAGGTAAATGAAACAAACTAATCACAAATCAAATATCCCTAATAAAATACAGGTACACACCTATTCATGAAATGCCTAGTCAAATAACCCACCCCTATTTTTTTTTTAATAAATATTTTTTATAAGTCTCTTTCATACTCTACACACGTCTAGTTATGAATTCCTGGTATTCCTGGTATCCCGGGATATTTTTGACTAAAAATATATTTTAAGAAGCAGCTTCCATATTAAAAATTAACTTTAGGTAAACATGTATCCGAATATCCGATCACTGATCATAAGATACAGCCCTGTGACAGACGTCAGACGGACGGCGTTAACTACGTACCTGTAATAATAGTTGTAAGTGATAATAAAAAATAAAAACTTAGTTATTTTTTTTTTTTTTTTTTGTTTACGTAAAGTGTGTAAACGTTTTGTTAATTGTTTAGTGTGTAAACGGGACTCGACGAAAAATCCCGAAAAAAGAACTACCCAAAAAAAAAAATACCAATAGTCGAGTCCCGTTTACACACTAAAAAATAAAGATAAAAAATCTAAACATCACGAAAATAAAACATTATTAATCTACATAAAGATCTCATAAATACTGGCTTTTTACTTACAATTAAAATGTTAGTTGTGATTAAGTTTTAACGTCTATATTTTCAGGCGTAGTCCGTCGTTTACCGTTGGCTAAAGAAAAGGTAGCGGATTACATACCAGTGGATGTTGTCGTCAATGAGTTGTTGGTAGCAGGATGGGAAGCAGGAAAGTCTACGTAAGTACTAGAGTTATTTATTGTAGCTTTTAAGATTCCCATTTTTTCCTCAAAAATACATTATCATCTACCCTGCCTTTTCCTCGCTGTGTTGGGTCGGCTGCCAGTCTCACCGGATGCAGCTGAATACCAGTATTTTATACGGAGTGACTAACTATCTGACCTCCACAACACAGTTACTGGGTAATACGATACCCCTTGGTAAGACTTTCGGGCTTCTGACTACCCTAGTACCCTAGTACCCTAGTATTTGACTAATATTTAAAATATTCATTAATTAATACTTATTTTATAGATGTTACAAAAAACGAGTTGCAAAAATAAAAATAATTTCGGTGAAAAAATGGAGAACTTACCCACTTTTGCAATTATTCTTCTATCCTTGTCACGCAAAACGATCATTGTACTGAATGGCCCGAAGTTTCTATGGCTTTCCTCTGTTGTGACGTCAGATGCTAATAATGCTGTCTCTGTCTAGCATCGACTTTAAAACGCATAGAACTTCGCCATTTTTTGAGATATTTTATCATTTATTTTCCTTATAAAATGGAAAATGGCGTGAATTTATGTATGTTTGTATGGGTACTTACTAAAATTAATTAGTGATTTTGTCAAAATACAGGGTCAAATTAAATTAGCTAGAGAAACTCCGCAGACGAAATGGGTATTGGTATCTAAGCACGATAAATTAAAAATAAAAAAGATTTGATTTTTTTTTAGGGGTCGACGACCGCTGGTAGTGTTGTTATATGAAGTATGAGTTGAAAAAATGTGTTTTATCGTGTTTAGATATTGATACTAATGACGTCTGTGAAGTTTACACAAGAAACTGACATTTCAAGTGAATACACTAACTGCGATCGATGAACCAACAACAAAAAAAAAACGCATCAAATTAATTTATTTTTTGTTTTATACCGATACCTGTCACGTCTGCGAAGTTGCGCTAGCTAATCTAATTTGACCCTGTGCCCCGTATACACTTCCAGTATGAAATATTACAATTAAAAAAAATCTTACTTAGCAGGTACATCTTACCATTAAGGATGTTCTGGTTACCCCTTTAAATAATGTAAGAGTCATAAATAAAGGTATTTTTTTTTTCAGATCCGGTTTGACAGTGTACCATTGCTCATCATCAACTTGCAAGCCATTCTCATGGTCCATGATTGACAGCACAGTCAATGAACTGCTACATAAGTACCCTTTGAAGAGTGCTGTGTGGTAAGTACATGTCTTCTTAATCCTACTAATATTAATAAATGTGAAAGTTTGTGAAGGTGGATGAATGGATGTTTGTTACTTGGATGAAATTTGGCACACAGACAGTTTATAACCTGGATTAACACAAAGGACCCTTTTTGATCTAAATGATGGCCGCTTTTGTTTAGATCGAATTTTGTTGCTTCGTGTCTCAATATGAAAGTTTATAGAAGGTATTAGAAAAATCTTGACACACTTACCGAGGTCGCTTATTGAGCCGTTTTTCAAAATTCCTTCGCAGTCACGAGATAATATTTTTTTAGGCGCTAGTGGACCCGTGTATGCACTCTTAACTTGATTTGTTATTATTTGTGTTATTTCAGGTACCCACATCTGAAGTTCGTGCCGTCCCTGCTAATGTTCCGTATCTCTGCAATCTTCGTGCATTTCTTCCCGGCTTTGTTACTGGACACGATGTTAAGATTTACTGGGGGAAAACCGATGTGAGTATCATTGTATACATTACCTTATTTGTTGTATATGTAAATGGTACACCACTGACTACCTACATTATTGTCTCTCCTTCTCTCTTAAATCCATCCAAAGGTTGTCTGTAAAAGATCGCTTTAAGGCGGAACCTTCAGGGTAGCCCGCGAAATTAAGATTTTGTTACTTTTTTTTGCAATTTGCAGGTCACTGTCAGGTTGTATTTTGATTAAAATATTATGATTTGCGACCGTAACAAATATGGCTTTACAGAATAGATTCTATAAAGATAGAAGATAATTCTGTAAAGCCATATTTGATACGGTCGCGAATCCTATTTAGATCACCATACAACTTGATACTGACCTGCAAATTCCTGCAAGGAAGTTTGGCAATGATTCCTTCTGCACGTTTGGCTTCCTTGGTACCACCACATTAACGGCATCACTAAGTAAATGTATATTAACTGTTCCCAAATTACAAGTTTTTTGTTTCTTTTTACTTACTTCTTTGACATAATCTCATTATTTGACATTATATACTTAACTCCTTATTTATGGCTTTTGTGGATAGGATTTTGATTCCGATGTGTTTCAGTAGTAATGGCAATCATGTCATTTAGTCTAAATAGGTTTTTATTTTTATATAGATTCTTTTATACTTTGTGAATGTGAGAACTTTGTAGACCTAACTTGTAGACTAGATTTGTGGACCTTTTTATATTTTGTTGAGTACATGTTGCTTGTTGACAGGCCTACAGTGTCCTTCCATATCTATCAATACTGTAATTGGAAACATTGTAAAAGCCCCTTATTTTTAAAAGAGTAACCGTGGAGTTTCTTGCCGGCTCTTCTCCATAGGAAACAACCAATTGGAACCGTGCACCTAGCTTCTGACGTTTCATAAGAGCCCACGGTGGTTTATGTAAAATAAAATATTTTGATTTGATTTGAAATTGCAGAAAACGTAAGAAAATTTGTATTTCGCGGACTACCTTGGCGCATGCCCCTTAAGCGATAAGACCGCCCATTGTGTCACCCTATGTAGAATTTCTACATTTATATCTGTATTTTTTATGGTGTACTTAATAAAGAGTATTCTATTCTATTCGTAGCAGTAGGTTTCAAAATAGTCTCCACGAGTGGAGGTAATTAAATGTACATCGAGTATCCAGCGGGGTAATTGCGTAACACACTAACAGTAGGAATGGCTTTCATTTTGACAGTTCAACAACATTCATTGCGTTATTTACGTTGTTGAGCAGACAAACTTTTCGAACATATGAAGCAATGGATTAGCAATATCCTTCAAAATGATTCAGTTTGTCATTGATAGTGTGTAACAGCCGCATGGCTCGATCAATCAGGTTAAGCTACGCTTGCCGCGGTTGTTCCATGGATGGGTGACTATGTTTACATACCGAGACCCCTCCGTACCTCGGAAAGCATGTTATGCCGTTGGTCCCGGCTGTCATTCATGGATCTTTGACAGTCGTTACGGATCGTCAGAAGCCCGAAAGTCAGACAACCAGGCTTACCAAGGGGTATCGTGTTACCCAGTAACTAGGTTGTTGAGGTCAGACAGGTAGTCGCTCCATGTAAAATACTGGTATTCAGCTGTATCCGGTCAGACTGGAAGCTCAAACTCAACTCAAACTCAAAGCATTTATTTCAAATAAACCAATTACAGGCACTTTTGAATTGTCAAAGGGTCAGTCAGTCAGAAAAATGAAGCTAGTTGCCCATTCCAAAGCGTAGTAGGTACCTATGGAGAAGAACGGGCAAGAAACTCCATGGACACTCTTCTAAATCAACATTATAGTTACAAAAAACAAATTGTTTACATTATTCATGTTCAAATTAAAAATGTGAGAACGATGTAGAAAGACATGCACGTTTAAAGTATCCGTAATAAAAAAGATAAAAAAACAATTCAAAATTTTAAATCAAAATAAGCCGTAGCAGCCAAGAGTTGACCAGTCCCTACTGACGGCGCCCGTTCACGAACATGACGCATGGATCAGCACCATTCAGCTCAACCATTTTGAAGGGAACTTAATGATCCAACACACACGCCACCACCAGCGAGACATTTGAGTGAGCATGACATACTCTCAGCCGCCAGTGCACATTCAAGTCAATGAAAGACGAGCCTAGTAAATGGTGGCTTTATAGTAGGTACATAGTGCTCACACATGTGCTATGCAATTATATATTGTTAAGAGATTGAATTTATACAATGCAAATATAGTTTTTACAATCTTCAGCAGCTCCAACAAAAGAAGAAGCTGACTCTAATATAGTTGGGAAAAGTCAGGCAGGTGACGAGTTTTACGTAATTAAGGTGCTGGTCAGTCAATCTCTCTACCTTGTTGAATGGCATATATTTTTACCAAGGCATGAGTTTATTCTCGTGTAGTTTGTACTAGAGTTGCAACGGATAGCGATTTGGCCGGATACCGGATGCCGGATATCCGGTGACCGCCGAAGCGAACATCATGCATGCAGTAGTATCTACAGTGAAAGACTTTGTTCCGAAGCTGGTTTGGTATATCAGAACAAGCGAAATCCCTTATTATCTTGTATATATATTTAAAATAAACAGGTTGATTTTCGAAATTAGTAGTATTATTTAGCTAGCCAGATATCCGGCACAAGTTGACAAACCGGTCGTGCGCCGGATAGTAAAAAAATTGCCGGATATCCGTTGCAACTCTAGTTTGTACCATTATAAATATACAGGGTATATGTCGGCAATCAAACAAAATTACCCATTATAACCCCTATGCAAATGTCAACCATTTTCGAGTACTATGACTTTTTATATTTTTTTGCAGTACACAACTTTGAAAATTTATTTAAAAAACAATGCATGTTTTTAAAAATTATTATTATCTGCTTCTACTTCAATACATAATAATTAACAATAAAATGACAATTATCTTTAATAGTTTTACAAATCGTTACAATTTTCAATCATTTTAAGCAGGTTATTTGACAAAAATAGTCGATTTCTGCTAAAAAAAACACGGAAGTACTATATCGGCGGATATCCCAAAAACATGTACAACTTCTCAGCTATTCAGCGAGATACAATAAGATACCAGATATCTTCAAAAAAATGCACCCAACACTAGACTATTGAAAATGGTACAAAAAAAATATCACCAAAAAATTCAATTGATTGATAACACTGGTAAAAATAAAAGAAAATTGATAAATCAATAACAGTGGTAAAATTGACACAATTCATATACTTAATTATGATTAGGAATTGCTCGGTAAACAATTAATAATGAAATCAAAAGCACCAACTTGCAAAACTGTCCTACATATATTTTTCTAGTCTGTTACATATGCACTTACTACATTTCTCGTAAGTTTACTCACAGATCAAGACTCAAAAACATTTCTCATATTCTTCAGCCTAATCCGTCTCCACAAGAACGTATGGAACTCCCTCAGCCGCCTACAACGCTTCATCTTCAGTGAATGGAAGTTCTACAACCCAAACACTTTAGAACTGGCCAAGAAATTGAATGACACGGATAAGGACTTGTTCTTCATTGATATATCTACGTTATATGTAAGTATTACTAGTATTTTTACTTAAGTGAGACGGATATTAGGAAAATATCTAGTATCCGGTCTATTTTACCATCCAGTCGGATATCTGGTCAATATAGGGCGGATGATAAGAGGTCTGTATCCCAGCAACGGGAACAGCCAATATATTCTGTAAAAATCTCGCCGCGTGAACTTAAGTGAAGTGAGTAGTCAAAATGTGCAATGACAGTTCACGAGAAGTGAACTGTTATTGCACATTTTGACTACTCTTACTTAGCTTTCACGGTGGTCGTCTAATATCGACTCAACCGATGTAATTTTTCGTATAAACTAGAAAGAAAGAAAGAAAATACGTTTGTTTGCGGTAAACATGAAAGAAAAAAAGAAAAATAGGTTTATTTGTCACAGAAACACGTGCATACAAAAAAGGTAGTTAGGTCTGATAATAATGAAAAGTGAAAACAAAGAAAATAGATCTATAATCACGACATGACGCAGAGAAATACACACAGATACAAAAAAGAACGAGTTGGGGGAAAATATGCGTCACATCCACGCAAAACGGCAATCGCTCAGCATAATGCTACGACACTATGCGAGACAGAGCACCAGCGCTGGTTTTCAGTGACAGCCGGCGTTGACGTGATGACGTCAACCAGTGCAGCATACGAAAATATAAAAATAAGAAATAAAATAAATATACTATACCTATGTAGTACTAAATGTTACGAAAAACTACGAAAAGTGACATCGATTGAGACGATATTTGGTATTGATTTCAGGTCGAGTCTTTACTTTATAGGATATCTACTCGTAGTATCCGACCAAACAGCTATCTGTTTAATATCCAATTTTGTATAAAGGCTTATTTGCCGTGGTATATCTAAAATGCCGTTAACCCGACATCTGGCAGATATTCAACTTTTGATGCTATGCGAAAAAAAAATCTCTATCGATCTGTATTGCGGTTTTAATTTATTAATTGATCGATAGACATTTTTTTTTCTGCTTACGATAGCATCAAAAGTTGAAAATCGGCCAGATGTCGGAAAACGGCATTTTAGATATACCACGGCAGAAAATCTATCGGGTGCATACGTACAGTATGCAAGTATTTTGGTTCAATATTAAAAATCTTTATTTTAATTTCAGTGGGTAGAATACTTCAGAACTCTACATTTGGGCGTCAGACGATACTTGAACCGTGAAAAGGAGACTAATTTACCGGCCGCACGGAAAAAGGACATGGTGTAAGTAAACACATTATTAACCTACAGTACAAATATTTTCATAATGTCCCTCGGGAATCATCGCATTTCCGAATACAAACGAAGGCTAATTTATATGTCCAGTAATTATTAGATTTATCGTGTATAATAATTTGAATTCAGAACTAAGTACTTTATCGTTGCTTTGTTTTCACGTAACAACACAATAAAGTACTTAGTTCTGAATTCAAATTTTTATACACGATAAATTTCATTACATACAGCCTTAGGAAATCAAAAAATTGTGATTATTTACTTTTGCGCCACCTATTTAAATATTTATATGACGGAGAAGGTACATCTCTCTCGTTATCATCAGCCATATTTTAACTGTTGGCGTGCTATTGGAAGTGTTGGTTATTGCGCAATAGAAAAACCGTTTGCAGTTCAATTCAAATTATAATTTACGAACAAATTAATCACACTAGCGAATTACACACTGTAGGTGCACGACACAACTATACAGAACGCGCGATAGCTTCTAAACGTGTTCGCTGCTTGACCGCCACCGAACTGTTGCTTTAACTCTGGTCGAGCGTTATGATAGAGACCGTCCCGATTAGTCAAAGTCAAACGATTGACTTATCGTATTTCCGACATATACATTTGGAACGAAGTTCCTTATCGCGCGTTGTGAAAGGGGGCTAGACGGAAAAAATTCTTACGAAAAGTTGTCACGACACTTTTTGCTATAGTAAGCTATTGTAAGCTGTGCGGCGTCGCATGTTTCTCTGTCTGTCTCTCTCTCTCTTATAGAAAGCAAGCCAGATATTTTCATTTCTATTTCGCATTGAACAACACCAACAACAACAAACAACAACAAACAACAACAACAACATCAACAATTCCTTCACTAATTAATCGAAAGGAACTTCGTTCCATCCGGGTGTCCCTTGACACCTCTCAAGTTTTATTTTTTGTTTCAGTCTCCTCATGTTCC
This sequence comes from Griposia aprilina, assembly GCA_916610205.1. Taxonomy (NCBI): domain Eukaryota; kingdom Metazoa; phylum Arthropoda; class Insecta; order Lepidoptera; family Noctuidae; genus Griposia; species Griposia aprilina. The sequence goes on along the minus strand of OU744310.1, from coordinate 9,298,001 downwards.
ACGTAATATGGCAGCTTCTCATCATGGGTCTCCTGTGGTACATATTCGCGTGTCTGACAGGCTTGACACTCGCACACTGTGCCTGGATAGCCCCTGTCATATATATATTGTTTAGTTACCTGTAAATATGCTGAAAAATAAACATATTTTTTTACAAAAAAAAAAAAAAAACTTTGGTTTTGGAAGACAATGTGGCAATAAAAAAAAAACAAACGAAACTAAACTTATTTTGCACTTTATAGTGTTTTTTTTTTAAGATTTTGAGAACATTTTTGTATTGAATAAGTATTATCTAATTTTGTATGAGTTTTAAGGGTCTGACCTAAAACGGAACCTTTATAGGATCGCTTTTTATGTAAGGAAATTGGTTTTGTATGAGAAAATTTACTTTACATCAAGTCTGTTTCCTGAAGGGTCGGGCAGAGGCGTTCAGTACACTCACATTCCGTCAGTTATGAATAAGTCCCATGGCGAGCCTATTGGAATTAACCATAATATCACGAAAAAATTCAGTATATAATTTACTTGATTTTATTTCTGTAAGGAGGTTTGTAAAAACACTTGTACACGTCAATCATATTTTTGTAACTAGATGTGGTCGGCGTTTTCTATCTGACTACTCTGAGAAGGGCCGAAACCAACTCAGAGGTCACAGTCTCTTTTGAAGTCCAGACTTAATCTTTGTCAGATCATAGACCATGTAGATTAGTATCTGAAATGGCCTAAAGATTAATACATCTCATTTAATTAATAAATTTTGTAAAATTTTAGGAATCTCATTTTAAATCATTGTAATTTCATTATAACTTTGATATTCGCTTTATAAAAAAAAACTGGTAAGTAAAAATTATCATAAAAGGGAATCTGCAATTCGAATGAAAATAGGAATAACTAAAATATTCTTCTTAAGATAATTAAACATGTATAATTGTATACCTACTATTATAAATGATAAGAATAAAATAATAATATACTTAACGAAATAAGAATCATCGTCATCGCTCATCATAATCTGCCCCCAACTATGTTAAGGTCAGCTTCCAGTCTAACCGGATGCAGCTGAATACCAGTATTTTACATGGAGCGACTGCCTATCCGACCTCCACAACCCAGTTACTGGGTAATACGATACCCTTGATAAGGCTGCTTGTCGAGACTTTCGGGCAATAAACAGATAATAATAAAAATCTTTATCATCTAAATAATATTTATTTAAAAAACAAGAAAGAAAGAATAATGAGAAATAATAAGAAAAAGGTGCATTAGTAAATATAATAATTGAAGTATATTATGGATGCTTATACATGTGACGAGTAAATATGAATAAGTACCTACTCATCGAAATTCAAATATTTTGTTTCTAAATTAGTGTCCTGGAAAATAACCTTTGAAATTCGCTAAGTGTCCATCATCAACTCATTATATACGTTAATGTAACTTAATTGAATTTTTTATATAATTATTAATATTTATACATTCCTGTATTGGTGCGTTGTAATGAATAATAAACGTTTTGTTAAATTATTTATATTTTTATTCATCACCGTCCTCTTCCCTTATTCTAAACTCAATCTTTTCTTGCAATCATGTTCAATTCGAGACACCGACCGTAAGTAGTTCCTACGGCAATGAAACGAATGCCGCCATCCTCTTGGGCAGAGAGCAGTGGGCCTAAAATGGATGCTTTGGCAGAATCATATTATGATCTGCGTACAATTAATATCCCGCAATTCATCTGGTGGCCTAGACAAAACCCCTTTTCTGTAACCGTTATCGCCAACGGAAAATCAAATTGTATGGAGTTGACATTTGCTTAACACGTGAAATTACGCGTCCTTCCCACAGGTAATGTCATTCCCATACATTTTGACGTTAGCGTCTGGCGTTAACGCTATCAGAGGGCCTAGACAAAGTAACATTCGATTAACGATAACGCTAGTAGAAAAGCTAAAATGTATGGGGTTGACATAAGCTATCGAAATGTCACGTTATCATAGGTCAACGAATAAAAATTAGTTAAATAATGTAAACAACATTCGATTATGAAATGAATCGACAGCGTCGAAAGATAAGGTACTTCCACAGAGATGCATAGCCAAGGGATACTTTTTGACGAGCGTTATTGCTATATTTTGGAATCATTAGCGAAAGCGATAGTGATTGTAGAAATAAAATCGCTCCGAAGCGAATGCCATTTGTCTAGGCCCTCAGAAAAGTTTTTGTCTAGGTCCCCTGTTTGACAGTTTTGTATGAAGTTTCGTAAAATGGTCCACAAATTATGCATTGCTCTAATGAAGTCTAATGTCAAATAGCAGCTGTCAAACAGATGAATTGCGAGATATACGAATTGTACGCAGATCATATTATGATTCTGCCAGTGTCCATTTTAGGCCCCCAGATCGGTCCGTGCAGAGCGAAGATGACGGCCTCGTTCACCTTGCCGGAGAGCATAAGGCTAATCAGGGGGTCTACCTTCTAGTACGAAAACCGTAGTTTCGGCCAAGTTACGGGCGTTACCTTCGGACATAAGATTACTTCGAGGCCCGAACTAAGAATGAATGACAACAGCATTTGACAGTTTGTTTTTGACCGTCCAAAAAGTTAATTAATCGGGATTAGGGTTCATTCTGAATCCTGAATTATCGAACTACTTTCGAACGGGACCGTATCTTCGTTGACGGGCTTACAGAGTAGGGCTCCTAGAGCTGTGAGCTTCAAGAACTCACCAGCTTCCCGCGCCTGAACAGAAAAGGTCGCCAACGGAGCCGCTCCGGAAGGAGCAGAATTTAGGACGCAACTTACGATTATACTTGCTTTAGTCCACGAAATTTAGCCAGTAGAATAAGCGGTTTAGACATTCTCATGACATTTTGCCAAATTTAGACAAAGGTCAAGTTCATGGTCAATTAAAGGTCATCCATTAATCAGGAGACTAAATCCCGGGGGGTGTAACACGTGGTGGTGGTGGGAGACGAGAATTTCGTTATTTTTGGCCTACGTCTAGTTTTCGAGATATTTAAGAAAAACTCAGAAAAGGGATTTCAATTTATTTTATCGTTTAAAAACACAAAAACCAAAAAAGAATAGGCAGTAGGATAATATTAAAACCACAAAAATACGTTACAGCCTTATTTATTTTTTACAATACATATTAGCATATAAATCACTCATATATTTCAATATTTTTCTTTTTATACTAAGTTATACCTACCATTTGTGACAAAACCGCACAATGTGACATTAAGAGTTTGCATAGAAATTGACAATTTTGAAGAGTTTTAGACAAAAGAACATATTATCCTATTCTGTAAAAATCATACTGTGAAAACGTACGTGTAGTGAGCTGTCATTCCATCATTCATTTCATTCATTCCATTCTAGTACTAGAGATTGATACTATTGACCGACAGATAACTTCAAGCTCACTTTTACTAAGTTTTCACACTGAGTTTTTTACAGACCGGCTGATATCAGATACTTCACTTGAATCAATGTTCATTTTTGTTTCATTTCATTTCAGTCACACAACACTTACAAAATTACATAGGAATGAAAGTTTAATTTTCAAAAATTCATTTTTTGTGATCAGATGTTTCACTTCGGTGAAAGACAAAATGAACAAAAAGTGAAGCGTCTGATATATGGTTTATTGACGTGAACCTACTTCTAGCACAATTTTATAAAGCTTGCAAGAGATAGGTAATACCTCCTAAAATATTTAAATATTTAATTGTTAACATAGCGATACAAAAAAAAAATTGAATCATATATAGCCATTGAAATGGATTGTTTCGCAAATTAAATACAACCAACTTAAATTGTGCGTATATTCAAATCTTAACTATCATTCTTTGAAAGTTGTATAAAATGGCTGTAAATAACACGGAAAATTGGCATACTGTTACACAACAAATAATTTTCATGACTGTAGATGAATTATAAAGACAGCATTTTTTAAATAAGTCTGTTACTCAATTGCGAAACGTAGAATCGCAGCTAATTGTCGTATAAACTTATTTTAATGTTTTCCAAAGCGAGTCTAAGGGAAGGGCCTGTTGTTTGATCAGTAGACAAACATACTAATAGTTAAAATGCGTTAGTTAAACTAACAATTTGTTAAAAATTACATAAGTACCTACGTTGTTTGACAAATGGTTAAGCTAACTATAGTTAAAAAAAAACCTTTTGCTATCAAACTTAACCATGCTCAGACATAGTTAAACTTTAACAATTGTTAAATTGACTATTGGTTATTTTTAACTATGTATCAAACAATGGGCCCTTAGTTTAATGTTAATAGGGTCCGTAATATCATGCATATTATATTTTTATTATTATTGTGGTTTTAATTTAAATGATAATAAAAAAATAAACTGGAATGATTCAAACACTTAATTAAGTTCTTGAAACTTATACATATCCTAGAAAACTAAATTTTATATGTCTGTAACTTTTAGTGATGTAACAACTAGATATTTGTCAATATGACAAAAAATAACCTGTTGGTTTGAAAATTTGTCAAAGAAATAAAGATATTACGGACCCAAAATATTGAATAGCTTTGGGAAAGAAGCATTACCAGAAGACTATTTAATAAAACCGACAGGTGACTGGTGACAATCCGACATTTTTTTTAGAAGTTTCATTCATAAATTTTCTGCTTTATAAAAAAACACCTAACTGCCAAAAAAATCTGACAAATATGTCTCATTGTCAGTTATATTAAATATCACCCTGCACTCTAATTGTGTAACATACTTTCATTCACAATCCGAGGGTTTCGAAGGAAATTCTTAATCCATTGCTTCATAGGTTTGAAGAATTCGTCTGCTCAATAACATAAATAACGCAATGAACGTGACTGAATTGTCAAAATTAAAGGCATTGGAATCGATGGTTATTGTATGTATGGTTAACCGCTAAAGGAACATAGTCAAATCTAAATAAGAAAAATTAAAGTAATCATAATCAGTTATTCCACACATCGACCGGTTATTCCTAGTAAAGTCCTATTAAATAAGCGATTAAGTAACATTTAATTATCAAAAAATAATTTAAATTCTAATCACAACTTGTGAACTTGTGAAGTCTTACCTAATAAAGGCTGACATAAACGCAAGGAACTTGCGATTTTTTTGTCGCAAGTGAGGCTCGGTCCTAACCTCAACTTATTTGATTACGGGTAACCTATGATGTAAAATGTAGCTACAGTACAACTATTTTCTTAATTTGCCTCGGGAATCATCCATTTCCGAATACAAACGAATGCCATCAATTATTAGAATTATAATGTGTAGTAATTTGAATTCAGAACTAAGTACTTTATTGTTCTTTTGTTTTTATAGTTCACACGGAAATCAAAACAAAACAACAATAAAGTACTTAGTTCTGAATTCAAATTATTATACACGATAAATCTAATAATTGATGATGGACATGGAAATTAGCATTCGTTTGTATTCGGAAATGCGATGATTCCCGAGGGACATTAAGAAAATAGTGTACGTGTAAAAGAAATTGCATGTACTGACAACAAAAGAGGTATATAGCGTTACAACGTTGGCGCGTGGCTGAAATTGGAACTAACGTCGCCATCTTGTTTTACAATACAATTCACAAAACGTTTACCAACATCGCCTCCCTGTCAACGTAATTCGAGCGCCAAAAATACTTTTTATAGATTTTACTGAAAAACAATATGGCGGCGTTAGTCCTGATTTTGGCCATACTTCTACTGATTCTTGTACAGCTATAAAGCTACGGTATCCTAGAAGACCAGTGGCTCCCCATCATAGAGTTTGCTATTTACCGCCGAATGACGTCACTAAAACGTTATTTATGGAAGTAAGTTGGTTTGTTTTTCTAGAGAGCGTTTTAGACAACGTAATGTCATAACCCGGTGCCATCATTTTCATGAGAGCCGTCATGTCGCAGCCCATACTTCGTCTAGGAAACCGATAGCTTTAGCAGGCAGCTAACTACAATTTAATTACGAACTTAATGTTCTGCCTTAGCCATTCATTGTGATGTCATTTTTATTAACACTATCCGGGCGATCAGGCTTTAGAAAGAGACACAGGTAGAGTATTTTTTTTCTCACGAATTGACGCGCGCACCAAGTGTACAAACACGCTGCGAATGTGTTATGTGTTGACGCTACTCGTCTTTACGCACACACATATCGACTTCGCCACTTGTTCGGACGGTACTGAGCACAGAGTACTTTTATGTACTGAGAACTCCTGCGCACATTCACAGCGTAAAGCGCACGTTACTTCGTGATATAAAAATACTATATGAAAGACAGAAGCGCCGCACTAAAAAGTCAAACTTTTTCTAAGACTCGATGACCCATATATACGGGCAGGTCCTATCGTTTGTTATTTGATTCTAGATATTTACAAATACTATGTTTTGACATTTTTTTTCATCGATGAGAGGAGCCCTGTAATAATACCTACCTTCCTTGGGTAATGGCTAAGTCAAATACGACATTTCTTAAAAGGGGTAATTCTCAAAATGGCCAATTCGTAAACGGACTATAATTTCAAAATGTAAAAACTAAGGGCCAAATCTTAATGTTGACAATTCATTTAAAGTCTAAATCGCAAAATTGCCAAATAATACTCATTCACCAAATTGATTTAAAGTACTTAGAAACAAGTATCTGTAAATATCTAAAACCAGTTTTTAAGTAGACATACCTTTTCCTATTTGCAATTATTAATACATCTCTTAATTTTATTTAAACACCATTTTCAAAAAGCCTTTTAAATTTAATGTAGTCAAATATCATGTGAACTTATATTAATATGTTTGGTTGTTATTTATTTCAGTCAAAAAGCACGGGAATCCGTCTGCCATTTGTGGATCTTTGACAGTCGTTCCTGAGTAGTTAGAAGAACCTTGACAACCAGTCTTACCAAGGGGTATCGTGTTAACCAGTAACTGGGTTGAGGAGGTCAGATAGGCAGTCTCTCCATGTAATGTGTGGCATTCAGCTGCAACTGGTTAGACAGGAAGCTGACCCCAAGCTAGTTGGGGAAAGGCAGGGCAGATGATAATGTTGTTGTTTTAGTCAACATGAGATTTGATTTAGATTTAGAGGCTTTCAAAAATCTAGCTAAATTAAATCTCTCTAGAAGAGAACATTACATAATCTTACAAACTGAGTTATTCTAATCACTTAATATTACATTAAAAATAATTGTGATTTAAAGGTGATACACTGTAAATAAAAAATCTATAGTAAAATAGACTTTTTTTTTTGTAAACAAAAATATTGTGGTTCTGTTATTGAATCTATGAATTTTCATATTAGTTATATTTACCAATTAACTAGACAAAAATTTTGTTACACATAATATTTTTGTTGTAAACATTTATTTATGTAAATTACACATTTTTTTGGTATTTTCCAGTAATTATATTGAGTTATAAACAAATGAAACGTGGACAAAAACATGTGGAGACATTTAAAATTATATCTCGATTTTTGTTGAAGTCATTTTCTAAATAAAATGTAATATAGTTGTTAGGCCACGACCTAACCAAAGCGATCCCTCCGCGTGCACTTTGTCCGGCGAACCCAAACGCGTGGTTGCGCTGACAGAGGGCGCTTTGCGGATTTCCGATCAAATGAATGACGCTTTAGTTAGGACGTGGGTTACATCTACCAGAAGTGTCAAATAAAATAAGTATGATTATTGAAAAGTACCAAAAAAAAAACAACATCAAAACTACCAACAACACCAACTAGATGGCGCTAACACCAAAAAGTGAAAAAAAAATCACTTATAAAGTTCTTTCACTACTTCTCGTCATTTCGTACATTCACGACGTCTCCATGCGACTGCCGCTTTTAGATCAGGCGCCCACTTTATTTCTTCTCTTGTTTAGCAAGGAATTATTGCTCTGTTCTAACGCTTTGATTTGTACCTGTAAATTAGAATTTTGTGGGTTAGTTATTGTTTTTAAGTCCATTTTTGTATTAAACTGAAAAGTATTAGATTTTTTCTATAAATCTTATATAAATAAATAATAATACCAGCCTATTGTGTCTCACTGTAGGGATAATACAATGCATGAGCATTGATCAATTGGCGTTTTCACACTTCTTTTATATATAAGTCAAGGTTACCTCACGATATTTCTCATATCGGGAACAATATCTATACACGATACAAGTGTTCTATGTGGGAATCGAACCCGCATTCAGGAGTGTAAGTTTAAATAATAAGTTTCAAGGCACTCAACAACCCCGCAAGGCCTGGAATGCGAAACCAGAATAGCACTTCACAAATAAGTTAAATTATCCTAAAGTTAATTTACAAGCTTAGTACAAAAATACATATAAAATTAAACACATAAAGCAATGTTTACAATGTCAAATAAAGAGAAAATCCCCTTTGTATTCAGCCACGAGCCCCTTTTTGACTAATAAACTAATAATGAAATAAGAAAAATAGCCATGGGTGTTCAAAGCTATACAAAGGCGGACCTTTGTATAGCCACGAGCCCCTCTTTACTAAGTCACGTGACCCCCCTATTTAGCCACGAGCCCCTCTACTTACTGAGCCATGAGCCCATCTTTAGAGACGAGGCCATTTTTTTTTGCCACATTCATTCACGAGCCCCCTTTTGCTACTAAACTAATAAAAAACACGTGTTATCACTCGCCATCACCTGATCGTAGTCGACTCGCATGGTGGGCAGTGACCGAGTAATTTCGTCCTGTACGTCTGCCCATACTTCGCCGCTTTCGCGAAGTAATATGTGGGAGCCCCCTTTATTTAGCCACGAGCCTCCTATATTTAGTTACTAATCCCCCGCTTTTTAGCCACGAGCACCCCTTTATTAAGCCACGAGCTCCACTTTTGTTTACACGAGCCCCTCTTTTAGCAATAAACTAAAAAAAACACGAGTAAACCCTCGCCGTCACCTGATCGTAGTCGACTCGCATGGTGGCCAGTGACCGAGTCATTTCGTCCTGTACATCTGCCCATACTTCGCCGCTTTCCCGACATATTGTGTGAGCCCGAGGCCATCTTTATTTAGCCAATATCCCATTTTTATTTAGCCTCGAGCCCTACTCTCAAGTCAGGTAATCTTCAAGTAAAATATCCCAACCTTATGTCTATGGTATCGTCTATGGTTCACATATCTCATTTGACAGTTACCTCCCCTCCCACCTACCGTACTTCTGTGGGAATGACGATTGACGCCATGTTTGTTGAACTGTCAAAACTTTTGAAGTTTAGTTTAATGTTTAATACAGTTTCAAACGGTTTCAAAGTTCATCGAGTGAAGATCTACGTTGATTTCAATTGCATTAATGATATGTGAACCTTAGGCGAGTCGATTTTTACTCTGAGAGTGCCCTGTCTGAAGCTAACTAGTCTGTGCCTACTCTACTTCGCCACGATTACTTCTTTGTATAACCAGGAGCCCTCTTGTACTTAGCCACGAGCCCCACTTTTAGCAATAAACTAATAAAAAAACACGTGTAAACACTCGCCGTCACCTGATCGTAGTCGACTCGCATGGTGGCCAGTGACCGAGTCATTTCGTCCTGTACGTCTGCCCATACTTCGCCGCTCTCGCGAAGTAGTGTGTGAGTGTATAATGGTGTTTGGGGGACTTGGGTGAACTGACGGATCCAGGGACTTGACATAACCTGAAAAAATAATGGTTTGTTGTTAATTGATGATTCTGATGCTGTTTGAAAATTTAATAGATTTTTCTTTTAAATTAAATTAGATGTAGTACCTAACTAGTAGAACTTCTAATATCACCCAAAAAAAGTTATAGCTCTAAACCAATGATACCCAAAGTGGTCTATATCGACCCCCACTGTCAGATGTTACATTTTTAAATCTGTGATATCTTCTAAGATATTCATTTTAATGATATACTGTAATAGACCATTTTGATCTATATTAGATTCACAACGAATCTGACGTATTTAATTGGATAAGGATTAATACTGTATTGTTTAAAATAGATTCGTAAAGAACCCATATTTTTTTAAGTTATTACTTAAAAAAATATGGGTTCTTTACGAATCTATCCCCACCCACCCACACCCAACCCACCCGTTGGTGTGGTACCCACAGTAACCATTTTTATTTTATTACATATTTGTAATAAAATAAAAATGGTTCCTGTGGGTTATCCTTAGGAGATATACAATGGTGGACTTTTCTGTCAACCTTTTCAGGATATACAATTCCGTGGTACATTTTTTTGATATATCCCGTAAGGTTTAGCCACCGTTAGGAATGTAAGCGCCCAAAAATATGTTTTATAAGGCACCATTACAAATCTTTGAAATTCTCGGCCTTAAACTAATCGTTGTATTCATAAAAATTCATAATAATAACTGCAAATACCTATTAAGTGAATTTATGACGAAAATGTTTTTTTTAGACCTTTAGAATAAATTTTTCAAACTGTACAAACTGGTAAACCCCATTTTTTGATACGACCCTTCGTTACGAAAATAGTTCACAGTTTAAGGTAACATAATTGATGATTTGGTAGCACTTACAAATGGCATTATCTCAAAACGCTATTTTTGCACTTAATCGATATTTCCAGTAATAGGACGATTTATAACTAAAGCTAATTTTATATAATTGAATTACGATAAAATCTCTGTCAAAGATATGCAGCGGGGTAATCGCGTAAAACAAATAAAATGACAATCGATGACAAGGCATCATTTTGACAGTTGAACCACGTCCCTTGCGTTATTTAAGTTGTAAAGCAGACTAATTTTCAAACCTAAGAAACAATGGATAAGGAATTTCTTTATAATTTTCTCGGATTGTGATTTAAAGTGTGTTACAAAATTAGGGTGCAGGAATCAATTTCTGCAAGATTCTTAGTCACAAATATGTAAAATCGTGTGTTAGAAAGAAAAAAAAATAAGGGGAAATTAACATCATTACAGTAGGTGTTCATATGATACATCGAGCGTTAGGGCACATTCCGAATTACGCTATAATCGCTCACAGCGCTCACACCAATAATTTGCGTTCCGATTTAAATATCACGATTATGACAGCTGAGAGCTGTCAACAATTTGGAACGCTCGTGAACGCGCTCACAGTGCTCAGTCAACGTCAACCCCAAACCTTGCAATAGAAAGAAAGATCGAATGGTTTTTTTTTTGAAAATGGAATTCGTTTGATATGTATGAGACCAAAGATGCGACTCAAAACAACTCAACAGCATTCCTCAGAACTGTCACTTTTGACAGCGCTCACAATGATATTAATTTCTGGGATGGTCAGCGTTATCGCAAGATGGTGCATGTCATGACGTCATCGTTGAGGATTGATAAATGATACATTATTTTATTTCTGTAAGTAGGTTTGTATAAACACTTTTACAAGTTAATCATATTTTTTAAACCAGATGAGGTCTCCGTTCCCTATCTGACTACTCTGAGAAGCAAGGCCGAAACAAACTCAGAGGTCACAGTCTCTTTTAAAGTCCAGACATAATCTTGTTCAGATCATGTGAAGACCATGTAGATTTGTGTCCGAAATAAAAAATCTTTTGAGGAAAAAACCACACAGATTGAGTAGATCTGTCCAGATTCACGGGACACACACTAATTCGGATCGATTACAGTGCAATTTGTAACGTACACTTAAGACTGTTACACAAATGTGAGTAACAGAGATGACGCTGATAAACGACCGCGTACTGAACTTAATCTTTTTGTTTATGTTCAAAGATTTAAATTGTAGATTCGACGTACCGCGTCAAAATATAGTTGCTTGCTTTTTCATTTTGATACACACATGAAAATTATCGCAAAATTAATGTGACAAATTGCCAAGCGCGCGTGATCTGCTGACTGGCTTATGAGTGTTGATACATCAATCAACCGATCGTAGCAGTTTATGTGCGCTAGGCAATTTGGCACATTATTTTTGCGACAATTTTCGTTAGAGATGGCTGGCTCACAACTGGGGGTCTACTCCCTAAGCTCCTGTAGTTTCGGCCGAAATTACGGGCGTTTCCAACTCTGTAGCACTTACGGCATCCCAACCCCCGATGTGTTTTTGCCCGTCTGATTTGACACTTGTTTTGATGGGTCAACTACTTTCGGACTGGCCCGTATCTTCGTTGACGGACTTAGAGTGTAGATCCACTGGCCACAACGTCGCTGAGACTTGACTTGGTCGCAGGGAAACAACACTGTCGTGTGAGCTCACTCTTCTCAGTATAGACACTTTTTTGCACGACTTAGTACGATGTGAGCAAATCTAACGATTTAAATCTTTGTGTATATTCAAAAATGGTTTAAAAATAAATGTGCTTAAAATACTTACTTGCTGAATGGTTAATCTCTTGGCGGGGTCAACTGACAGCATTCCACGGATGAGATTCTTGGCTTCAGATGAAACATTGGACCACTCTGGCTCAGGGAAGTCGTACTGGCCTAGTCTGATGCGCTGGTAATTCAGTAAAAATTATATTAGTCAAAAAGCCTCGTTGGTCTAGTGGTCGCAAGCGCTACTGCTGAGCATGAGGTCTCGGGTTCGATTCCCGGGTCGGGCAAAATGTTATTGGGTTTTTCCATCTGTAATTTCTCAGTAGTAGCCCGGAGTCTGGAGTTGTGCCCGGTTGGTGACAATAGGCTCGCCCCCTATTACATAACTCGCGAAATGTGGGTGTACTGTAGGTACACCTCTGCCTAACCCTTCAGGGAATACAGGCGTGATGTTATGTTTATGTATGTGTGTTTTGTAGTCAAAAAGTATATAATCTATATAATATATAAAAATTAATCCCTATTTCCCTTGGTCACGCCATCACGCGTGAACGGCTGGACCGAATTCACATTTTTTTTTGTTGTGTTCGTTATTGTCAGAAGGATCTTATAAAATAAAAAAATAAGGAAGTTGATGGGAACGTTACAAAATTTAAGAAAACTTAACGCCAATATTAATTTTGCAATAACTGTCAGTTGTTTGAAATATCTGTCAGCGATTGACGGAATGCGCGCTGCAAATATCGTTTAACACAGATGGATCGGTTGACAAATTAGTCGATAGTTTTAGTTTTAGTCAATAGTCAAAACTAAAACTAAATGACATATGACATTCATAGTTAAGACAGGACAACGTCTGTCGGGTCAGCTTGTATATTATAAATCACGCTTGTATGTCTCAAAGGGGTAGGCATGCGGTGTGATACGGGCGGCTGGGCGACCGCCCAGGGTGCCATACGTGAAGGGGCTGTCACTAGGCGCCCCCTCATCTCTGGCGCCTGCAGACTACTTCTGTTTTAGTTCGTTTGGAGTTAAAAAAAAAAAATTGATCTCTTCGTTTGCTCTTGCATCCGACATTCTCTGAATTCTCAAACTTTTCTGCATAGGCCGACAAAATAACTCCTTATTTCTTTATGAATGGACAAAAGAATATCTAGGCGAAGTGCTGAAATTACGCGCAGGGGGCGCCTGTGATGTTAAAACCGGCACTGCACGATTCGCTAATTATTTTGAAGCCAAAGTAATGGGGCCGACCCTCTTGCCATCAACAACAGGCGAATAATCGACATTTTTGAACATCAAAAGATAGCATTTAGTAGTGCAAGGATGAAGTAATAAAATATTTATTGAAGTAAGTTTTTTTCAAACTTTAAAAAGAAATAATAAAACGATCACTTATTTAAAAAAATATCATTAATTTTTTATACATTTAGGTATAATGTTGCAGTCAGAAAAATAAGACTCACGTAAGCAACTAATCTACTGATGTTTGTTTAACCTTTTTATTCCTCGACTGTACTTAAAAGTAAGTACTTTTTGTAACTAACCTTCTTCATGCCAGGAGATATAGCGAGCCCGTGGTTGGAGTAGAATGGCGGGAAACCACACAGTAAGATGTACATCACGACTCCTAGTGACCAAATATCGCAAGATTTGTCATATTTCTCCGGACCTAGCACCTGAAATCAAACAAAATCGACATTTTAGTATCACGCCTGTATTTCACGAAGGGGCAGGGATGTTATGGAGCTCCGTATCCGTAACCGAAACTATCGGATATCCGAAATAAAAATATAACCGTAACCGTATCCGTTTCACAAGTTTCAGATAGTTTCGTTTAAGGGCGGAGTCTAACTAATTATTATAACATCTCTAAATAATTACTTGCCTTTAAGACTGATTATAATACCAAATGATAACCTAGATTATATAAAACCTATAAATAAAACCAAATTATTACGTACTATTTGTGTTTATATTTTACGTCAATCTAATATCCGTAACCGAAACTATCCGAAACAAACGGATAATCCGAAATAATTACATATCCGTAACCGTATCCGAAACCGATACAATTTTATTCCTATATCCATATCCATATACAGATCCGAAATATCATATCCATAACATCTCTGGTGTATAGCACACCTACAATCACCGAAAGAGCTAAGTAACCAGGATCGTTGATATAGTTGAAGTTTAGTAAGAAACCGATGGATGTTTTCAAATGATATTTAATTTGATAAATGAATTTTTTGTTTTCTATTAAGGGGGGATATGCCAAGGTAGCCCGCGTAATTCAAATTTTCTTACGTTTTTTTGCAATTTGCAGGTCAGTATCAGGTTGTATGGAGATCTAAGTATGATTCACGACCGTAACAAATATGGATTTACAGAATTATAATCATTAGAATCAGCAATACAACTCCTTAAGTTAGAATTGCCGTCAAATGTCATGATTTCATGAAATAGTCATTCAATAGGGTAATATAATAAATAATAAATATTTATTATTAAATCCCAAGAGAATTTGAATTTCGCGGGCTACCCTGAATTCCGTTCCGCCTCAATTAAGTTAAATTTTATTCGAAAATTTTCATCGGTTTCTTACTAAACTTCAACTATATCTGACGACCCTGGTTACTTATCATATTTGGTGACCGTACAAAAAAGTTGCCAGTTATGTTAAAGTCCCATGTCACAAATCTTGACTCCGGGCTGCTACTGAGAAATTCCTAATGGAGAAGCCAATATCTTTTTGCTTAACTTGGGAATTGAGCCCAGGATCTATCGCTCAGCTGCCGTGCTTACGGCCACTGGACCAACAACACAGATTCAAATCAAACAATGACATAAAAATAAATATTGAATGAATAAATAATGAAAGATATAAATGACTAGATGTTGCCCACGGTTTCACTCGCATTATTTAAGCACGAATTCCTGAACGCAAATAGAACGTATCCCAGATTTTAATCCAGGGCAGCAGGGTGCAGCGTTGATCCTACAATTCTAATTTCAATTCTTTACTAATGGTTTTTGTAGACAGGATTTTAATTCAGATTTGTTACATTTGTAATGTCAATCATGTCATTTGGCTTAAATAGGTTTTAATTTTTTATTATTTTCTTAAGTACCTGTTACTTGTTGATAGGCCTACACTGTCCTCCCGTACCTATTAACAGTGTAATTTGAAAACATAGTAAAAGCCACTTATTTTTAAAAGAGTAACCAAAGAGTTTCTTGCCGGCTCTTCTCCATAGGAAACGACCAATTGGAACCGTGCTTCTGACGTTTCCTAAGTGCCCATGTAGGTTTATGTGAAATAAAATATTTTGATTTGATTTGATTTGATAGATCGAATCGAATTTTATAAATCGATCGATAGATTGATGACGCATCGATAAATGACGAGCAAATCGATTTGATGTTGTAGAAACTGTCCATCCACGAGTAGGTGTGGTGACACCCTAATAATAAAACATGTTTTTCTGACTATCGTTTTTTGACTGTCAGAACTTACTCAGTAATCGTCATCATCGTGTTTTTGAATTGCCTTTATCCACTTTAACTACGACATTTAACACAAGGCAATCTAATGAAAGATAAATCAATTTATAATTTCTCTATGTATTTCGCTTCATATACTCGTAGACGCTCCCTATTCAGACAGCACGAACCGTGGACATCGATGTAGTTCAAATGGATTTGTATTTCAAGCGACCTTGACACACATTTTATTGTACTCTTTTGTCTTCATACATGTGTCAATGTAATGCGTACCTTATTTGCATTTACTGAAATGCCAATTTTATCTGTTTATTTAAAAAAAAAAATGTTCTGTGACTGTACTGTTGGTGAGCTTATTGTAAATAAATTACCTCACTTGCCACATAATACGGTGTATGTGTACAAGGAGTCTGCAGTGTATCAGCAGGAGTCAAGGTCTGTCAGCTTCAGTACTGCGTTCGGTTGCGTGCTCGTGTACAGCAAGCTCTCAGGTTTGATGACCCGGTGAGCAATGTTTGGGAGGTCGTGGTCAAACTCTAGACCATCATCATCTGCATAGCATTTTTCCGATGAGGATGGGGTCAGCTTCCAGTCTAACCAGATGCATGAAAGATTTCACGGGTAAACTTCACTTGCGCGATGTAGGATTTGTGAAATTGTGAGACGTCAGATGTCATGCGTAGTTCGTATGTGTCCGTATAGATGCCGCCACAGTGTGTTTGTAGGTTCGTCCTTCTTAACGTAGCAACGGAGAAACTAATCGTCGTGATTTTTTTAATAGAGATAAATTATGGAGTAGAAAATGACATAAGTTACTATACATATATTTTTACGACGTTTTGAGATACACGTGGCCAGCGAAGCCGTGGGGAAAACCTAGACAATATATTTTTTAAATGTTAGTTTAGTGTCTTACCTCAGGCGCCACATAATACGGTGTATAACAAGGAGTTTGCAGTGTATCAGCAGGAGTCAAGGTCTCCTTAGCAAAGCCGAAGTCTGTCAGCTTCAGTACTGCGTTCGGTTGCGTGCTCGTGTACAGCAAGTTCTCAGGTTTGATGTCCCGGTGGGCTATATTTGAGTCGTGGAGGTGGCGGACTGCGACACAGATTGAGTGCATTATCTGTAATTGAAAAAAGTTTTAAAATTAGTAATGGGAAGATGATTAAAAACGCTTTTTTAAATAATTTATTTAGGTTTATAGATGAGGAACAGGGTGTAAAGTTAACTTATACCTCCATAGAAAAGGGAGGATCTTCCGACCAGACGGGTGTCGTATCTGGTGCGCAACTGCCCGACGTTTGATATTGGGACGCTGTAAATAATTATGCTATTTGCGCGGTAAACTCTGCTTGCGCGATGCAGGATTTTGCGTGACGTCGTTGTGACGCGTAGCTCGCATGTGGCGATGTAGATACCACTACAGGTTTCGTATTGTTTAGGTTGTATTGATTAGGTTTTGTTTAAATGTTGCTGGTCATCATTTGTCATGTTTGGGTTTTGTTTTTATGTTGATAAAAAATCTCTTTAGTCCTTCAAATAGAAGTGAGTTACACGATAAATAATACAAGTGCACCCGGGACTAGTCTATGGGTTTTTCTTCAAAACGTCAATCCATACATTGCCTAGCGTAGAGGCTCACGTAATTAATTAATTAATTACTCACATTTATTCTAATTTATATTAGAATAAATGGGCTGGCTTTTGCAGCAATTATAAATTCTGAATTTGTTTACGCTTTTCAGAAATTTTCAGTTAGGAAATATCTCGATATTTAAGGCTCCTGCAAACAGGCGCTACACGCGACGCGACACAAAGGCACTGCTTGTGTCGCGACACGCGGTGCTTCAGTGTCGCGTGCGATTCGTGTCGCGAGTCGCGCCAGTTTGTACGAGCCTTTAAGTGAATTTTTAAAACTAGATGGCGAATCTACTTTGTAAGCCACATATAAATTACGTTTAACATTGTCTTTTAAGATGCACAAATAAATACCTAATCATCCTAAAAATGATTTTAATGATGTAGATTAGATGGCAGTAAAACGTATGAATTACCTCAGCGGCCTGTCGTTCAGTGAAAGCCCCTTCTCTGTTGTCCTGTATTCTTTGGAACAGCTCCCCACCATCCATGCACTCCATGACTACTAGGAGACATCCTCGGCCGCCGTAGGAGTTCTCATACACATCTATGACCTGGAAAATCAAGAAAGAAGTGGATAATCATCAGGGGCGCCGGCTTTTAGAAAACATTGTGGGTGCTCATTCTCATGGCCGTTTTGGGGTTCTTTTTCATGACCTGCTTAATCCCTAAAATCGTATCTAAATCCGTCCAGTAAAACTCATATTCAGCGGAAAGACAGGCACCGTCTTGACCTATAAGAATGTGCCAAATTTCATCCAAATCAGTTCAGTAGATTTTGCGTGAAAGAGTAACAAACATCCATCCATCCATCCTCACAAACTTTCACATCTATAATACTAGCTTTTGCCCGCGGCTTCGCCCGCGTAGATGTAGGAAATTATCCCGCGGGAACGTATTACCGGGATAAAAATTATCCTACATATTAATCCAGGTTATAAACTGTCTGTGTTCCAAATTCCATCCAAATCCGTTCAGTAGTTTCTGCGTGAAAGAGTAACAAACATTCATCCATCTATCCTCACAAACTTTCACATTTATAATATTAGTATAGGAAGGTAGGATTAATAGGATTATACTTATTGCAGTAAAATCTTATCATCTGCCGACTTCTACACAAAATGACGTCGCAAATTACTTTAAGATAATGTTATCAATTAAATTGTGATATCAAGTACGGTTTGATGAATGATCCGCACGTGACAATGGTATCACATTATACAACGGTACAAAAATGTTTAAGCGCGTGGTCAAAATGGAGGCCTTTGCCCAGCAGTGGGACATCACAGGTCTTTAATCTATATATAAAAAGTAATTGCTGTTCGTTAGTCTCGTTAAAACTCAGAAATGGCTTGGACCGATTTGAAGTTTGTTTTTGTTTGTTTTAATCACCTCTTTACTGGGGTGGTCTAAAAGAAAAAAATGGAAAAACCCAAAGGAACCTTTTTTGACAGGACAACGCCTGAGGGGTCAGCTAGGTAGAATGGGTAGATAGGTAGGGTAGGTGGTAGATACTTAGTGCTACCTGAGCGAAGCCGGGCCGGGTAAAGCTAGTATGATTATACGAGTATTAATGCAATAACCCACATACACAGATGATTTGTTGCTTAGTTTTAACGTGATAACGTAACAAATAGACTGACGACGATAGTACTATTGTAACTACTGTCGTAGGTTTTGTAAACAAAATTATTTTCGCAATTTTATACTATTAGTATTAGTAGCGAATTAGTATACAGGGTTTTTTTTTTTGGGTGTGATGTCTTCAAATGACCTCTCCCGCTCTGGGCGGAGAAGAAGGGCGTGTCAGACTATTACTGACTAAAACCCACCCGTGTTCCTTCAGTTGCCTGTGCGCCAGGGCCACGGTAACTTTAGAAACAATCCGCGACCCCGGCAGGCATCGGCCCCGTAGGACCCCGTCAATGATGCTGACATCTCTTTGAGGCGCGCGTGGAACACGACGCGCCGTCGACCCTAGTATACAGGGTAGCAGGGATTTCGACGAGTAACCTGTTACCATGGAATTAGAACATGATTCTGAACCCCCCCGTTGAAATGTATCATATGTTATTTAAAAAACCAAACTGGAAGCACAAAAAAGACATACAAAGAGCTGAAAATAAATAAAACTTGGATCAATGGGCTAAAACGAGGCGAAACAACTAAAAACAACCGAAGCGACGTCATCAATATAGCAACCGAGTTTTATACAGCGCTAAAAAGCCAAAAGACACCAGCTACATGAACCAAGGTACCACCAGCAAAGTCAAGAATTTAAATGAACCTCGGATTACGGAAAACGAAGCCATAGAGGCATTAAAAAAATTAACACCAGATAAAATCCCGGGCCCAGACAACATAGCAAACAAAACCTTAAAAAAAGTCCGCCCCAATGGTAATGGTATCTACACCGCCACGTGCGAGCTACACGTCACACTGACGTCACGCAAATCCTGCATCGCGCAAGCAGAGTTTACCGCGCGACTAGCATATATACAACGTCCCGACATCAACCGTCGGGCAGTTGCCTACCAGACACAATATCCGTCTGGTCGGAGGATCCTCCCTTTTCCATAGAGTATGAGTGAGCTTTACACCCTGTTCCTCATACCTCTATAAATCTATTCAATTTCGTGCTTGAAACTGGAGAGACGCCTGCCCAGTGGTCTGAATCTAAAATCATTATGCTATACAAAAAGGGAGACCGAAATAATATAGGGAACTACTCAAACTCAAACCATTTATTTCAATTAAACCATTTACAGGCACTTTTGAATTGTCAAAGAGTCGATCAGTTAGTCAGAAAATTTAAGCTAGGTGCCCATTCCAAAACGTAGATCTCTATGGAGAAGAACGGGCAAGAAACTCCAAGGACACTCTTTTTAAATCATGATATTACAAAATCCTTGGTACATTATTCTTGTTGTTTCTATATGGAAGAACTATTTAAAATATATATACATATATATATATGTTTTAATGAAATCAAAATATAAGAATAATAAAAATAAGCCGTGGCAGTTAAGAGATGACCAGTCTCAACTGACGGCGCCCGTTCACGAGCATGACTACAGAGTTACAGACCAATAAGCCTACTGCCGAGTACATACAAGCTTTATTCCACAATCCTCAACAAAAATATAAGCGCTACATTAGATAAGAGTCAACCCATAGAACAGGCAGATTTCCGTATACTAAAGTTTATGAAATTGCATTCTTATCAGTGACTGCCCACATCGATAGTGCAGATTTAATGCATAATTCCTGCCTTATCGCTCTTATCAGGTACATATCGGAGTTCAGCAGTAGTATAGCGATTTATCTCGATTGTTACTAGTTTTTTAGGTGGCATATTGAGTATTTAAGTACGACTTCAATACACTAACGTGATACCCCACTTATTGTTGAAGCTAACTGAAAAACTACCGAAGCAAAGTTAATAAAATTTATATAGGACCACCCCTGAGGCATACCCTATCCATTAAAAATCGATCCACAATTGCCGGAGATATTGCGTAACATACATATACAGACGAATTGATAACCTCCTCCTTTTTGAAGTCGGTTGTAAAATCACAGCTCAAGCCTGGCGAGTCTCGTATTCGAGATTTTGTTTCTCGCTTGAAAGTAAACAGTCATTATATGTACTCGTACTTACTGGTAATCAGAAGCTCATCAATCTTACTACCAGTCTTACCAAGGGTAACTTGGTCATGGGGGTCAGATAGGCTCTCGCTCCTTGTAAAATACTGGTATTCATTCAGTTACATCCGTTTTGACTGGAAGTCGATCCCAACATAGTCCCAACAAAAAAAAAGGCTAGGCAGATGATTTTTGAGTGTATACACATAAGTGCGATAATCGCCTGGCTAGCCTCGCCTAATCGAGTCTCGCATAGACATCTTACTTCTAGAGGACGGTCGAGTAAAGGCTCCCGCAGCCAGGCACGACTCGACAGTTCGACGCGCCTCTAGTAGAATTATATAGACAGGTTGCTTGGAAATTCAACCTATTCCTTGAAAGTCAAAATCAGGGCTCGTCGCCGCAGTGGCTCCGAGCAGCACATCTTTCTTGAAAATCTGCTACACCGATCCAGGTGTAGCAGATTACGTGTTATTTTAAAATTATTTGTTTTTGTTGACCACTCTGAAAATTTTAACAATTATCTAAAAACCTCCGTAACTCGGAAACCATTAATTTTCGACCCCTAGTTGGCGGGCTTAATTTGTTGGAAATGACCTCTAGTATAACCCGTTTCAAGGAATAGGTCAAATTTCCAAGCACCCTGTATAAAAACTTAATGGCAATTGTTCTACCAATATCGCGTTGAGCCATCGCGCCGCGCCTGTCTGCGGGAGCCTTGACTATCTTTCTGTAAACGAGTCGAATTAAATAAACACTCTGATTGATTACCTCATTCTAATGCGCCTAACTTTCGACCAGTCATTGTTCGTAGTCAATGTTTTTAGTAGTTTCAGGCATAATAAGTTTGTTTATTCGCTTTCTCATCAATCATTGACGTAATCAATCATTTTGTGGGCGTGGTGCTCGATCTACGTCGTTTAGTTCATCATCATGCACAATGATGAAATGTATTATTTTGTTTATAAAGTGGATTCATGCCGTTGTACAATAGATTACAATTTGTAAGTCTAAACACACGGCTACATATCAAGCTATACATTTCCCGTATAAGCTGACGTCTCATTGTACGGAAATCCTATACAATGCGAGTCAAAGTCAAATCATTTATTTCAAATAGGCACATAAAAGGCACTATTGAACGTCAACATTAAGGTACAAGAAAATAGAATTGATTCTAGTTGCCCCTTCCAAAAGGTAGTTTCGTATGGAGAAGAAAATGTTTTACAATATGATGTGTACATTAATTATATACGAGGCTTTTGGCTATTTTTTATTAGTGTATGTATTTTGTCTATAATAGTTTTTTTTTTGTATTGTGCGTGTTGTTTGTGCAGAATAAACAAATTTTCTTTCTTTAAGTATATAATTATATGTGAAGACGATGGACCTAATATAAAATTACCACAATAGGTAAACATAATTAAATATAACGCAATGACAGGTAAATTAATTACGTGATAGATACATGGTGCTCACATAATATTTACAAATATTGATAAAAACTTTTTTACAAAAAAACAACCGTCTTCCAAAAAAAAACACTAAAAGACGTGAAAAATAACTTTAATTTCGGAAGTCGGTGTCTTTGGTTTTGTATTTTCGTTTTTGGCCACCGACTTCCGAAATTAAAGATATTTTTCACGTCTTTTAGTGTTTTTTTGGAAGTCGGTTGTTTTTTTGTAAAAACGTTTTTATTTTTCACTTTTTAGTTGCGGTACCTACCCCACACAAATTAGTATACCACTTCTTGGTGTGTAAATAACAGTGACAGGAAATTATTAACACATCATCCATATAAACTAAGTGGAAAAATATGCAGTAGTAAGGATAACTCAAAAACTACTTGTCAGACCTTGATCAAATTTAAATGGGACCACATGTGAAGCACCACCTATCAAATAATAAAGAGAAAAAGAATCATCCAAATCGGTTCACCCTGAAAAAAGTTCTGAGCTAACACACATATTTTTTTTTTTTAAAACATACAGGCGAATTGAGAACCTCCTCCTTTTTGTGAAGTCGGTTAACAAGTAGATTTTTTTCTAAAAGAGATCAGCTTATACTGGAAATTTATACTTAGTTTGATATGTAGCCGTGTGTACAGACATACAAATTGTAATATATTGTACAACGGTGTAAGTCTATTTTATAAACAAAATAATACATTTCATCGTTATACATGATGGAAACAAAGTTATAGCTAGATATGTAGCCTTGTGTCTATACGCGGAAACGGATTGACGAGCAAATTAATTTAAATTTTCCGTAAATTACTAGTAACACGTCAATCTGCTTCAAAATCAAATTCTCAGACTGTAGATAACTATCATTATTGGATTTTTCCGTTACTTTCTCGTTTTCTTTCCTTTATTACTAGACGTCACATTGTTGGTCAAAGCGAATCTTTAATATAGCCATCTAATTACCTATTATTCTAAAAATACGTACGAGCATTTCTTACATTTCTGTATAATTAACGCACGCATTAAGGCTCGTACGCACTGGCGCGACGCGACAGCGTACACAAAGGCACCGCGTGCAGCGCGACGGGCGGCGCCTTTGCTTCGGGCTGTCGCGTCGCGCCAGTGTGCACGAGCCTGTAAACTATCCGTTAACCATTATTTTGCGGACATTGGTGTGGGTTACACGTTTACCTAGTTTTTAACTTAGGTATTCTGTCACACTCAAATTTTAATGGGTAACTGTTTCATATCCCAATAAAGTAAAATAAAAACTTGAGAGGTGTCAAGGGAAACCCGGATGGAAAGAAGCTCCATTTAAAAAAAAAAAAAAACCGGCTTGCTTTCTATGAGAGAGAGAGAGAGAGAGAGACAGACAGAGAAACACGCGCACGCCGCACGGCTTACAACTATAGCAAAAAGTGTCGTTACAACTTTTGGTCTTAATTTTTTCCGTCTAGCCCCCTTTCGCAACGCGCGCTATGGAACTTCGTTATAAAAATAAAATAACAAAAAACCCACAACTGGTTATTTTTGTATTTGTGTTTTTCTCTGCGTCATGTTTACTGCAAATAAACGTATTTTCTTTCTTTCTATATCCTTCAAAATAATTCATATTGTGATTGAAAAGTGCTACTCAATTAGGGTACCGGGTACGTTTAGGTTATTTCTCACTATACCTGAACAATGTGAATACAGCCTCTTGCTCTCCAATGCAGCTCTACTTCGCGACGTGCTTTGGTGTTGTCGTGCAGAACCTTCAACGCACGCTTGGCTCCTGTTGTTTTCTCTTTGCATTCCACGACCTGTAATTAATAAAAAAATAAATTAAGAATCGACTACGCAGTAAATCTCGATTTACAGGTGGCGATGTTGAAATGTACAGTAGGCTGGACGTCAAACCAGTAGAAGCTGGCCTTTTATTCTTTTGAAACTCCGTACTACGCTAGGTTGAGCTGGCCTGGATTAAGAGGTCAAAGTGTTAATTCCGACGTTTGGTTATTATTTTTACTACGGCATGAGCCATTTTCACATAGTTGGCTGGTACAAAGTCAATGTATTTATTTAAAACTAGCTGCTGCCCGCGGCTTCGCCCGCGTGGACGTCGAAAATTATCCTACAGGAACGTGCTACAGGGATAAAAAGTATCCTATGTTACTCCAGCTATCGGCCAGTGAAAGTCCTGTTAAAATCGGTCCAGCCGTTTCGGAGATTAGCCGGAACAAACAAACAGACAAAAGTTGTAAAAATGTTATTTTGGTATATGTACCGTGTATACATCCATGTGCATTTAGTAAAAAGCGGTTATTTTAATATTACAAATAGACACTCCAATTTTATTTATCTGTATATAAGCACATAAGAGGCACTTTTGAACGTCAAAATTTACATTAAATTAAAATAGAATTGATTCTAGTCGCCCCTTCCAGAAGGTAGTTTCGTATGGAGAAGAATGGGCAAGAAACTCCACCGTTACTCTTTTAAAATGTTTTACAATATTAATTTGCTAATTATAATATGTGAAGACGAAGCACTTAGAATAAAATTACCTACTATACCAAAATAGTTAATTTACTACTTTAAGTAAGTCGGTTGGAGCAGACGAGTCCTTGAGTGAAGACCGAAGACCTTTTTTTTGTGGGAAATCATCAAATGACCTCTCCCGCTCTGGGCGGAGCGGAAGGGCGTGTCAGACTCTTACTGACTAAAACCCACCCGTGTTCCTTCAGTTGCCTGTGCGCCAGGGCCACGGTAACTCTTTCGAACAATCCGCGACCGCGGCAGAGGCGTAGCATAGCCTGGGATTGCTCCAGTTGGATAGACTGATAACCTTGGGCACACCGGCCTCTTACGCGTGTGGAAAATTTCATTGAAGTGTAAAGTCAGAGAACATGATTAATAAACATATTGACTATCGACTAAATTGTCCAAAAATTCTGATCAAAGTCAAAGTCAAATCATTTATTTCAAATAGGCACCTAAAAGGCACTTTTGAACGTCAACATTTATATTAAATTGGAATTGATTCTAGTTGCCCCTTCCAGAAGGTAGTTTCGTATGGAGAAGAATGGGCGAAAAACTCCACCGTTACTCTTTTAAAATGTTTTACAATATTAATTTGCTAATTATAATATGTGAAGACGATGCACCTAGAATAAAATTAATATACCACAATAGGTAAAAATAATTAAATATAACGCATGACAGATACATGGTGCTCACATATTTACAAATATTATATTGAAAAGTAAAAGATCTGATTCTACTTTACTGTCATTAGTCATTATTTATCAGTCATAAGAAATGGCTATTATAACACGGCGAAGTGTGTTCAACCATCAAGTCACACAGCATCATGCTGAGTGGAAGCCTTCTTGTCACAGTCATGACGTGCTGCTGTCGACTATTTCTGTTTTGTGCTCGCGATTATAGATCTATTTTGTTTTTATTTTATCTTTTTTGTATGCACGTGTTTCTGTGTTCTCAGTTGAGCTCCACGATTACTGATAAATGCGTGCACTGACTGGACAGGTCGACTCATTAAGTGTGGTTTTTCTTCAAGAGACTATTTCAGACACAAATCTACATGGTCTTCACATGATCTGACGAAGTTTCTGTCTGGACTTTAAAGGAGACTGAGACCTCTGAGTTTGTTCGGTCTTTCTTCTCAGAGTAGTCAGATAGGAAACGCCGACCTCATCTAGTTCTAAAATATGATTGACGTGTAAAAGTGTTTGTACAAAACTACTTACTGAAGTAAAATCTTTTATCATTTATCATGTAAAAACAAACCTATTTTATTTTCTTTCTTTTAAGTTCCTTGATCCAGCTGATCCACGTTTAAGAAAAGGGGATTCGAACATTCTTTGTGTTGATCGGAGTAAAACAGCCCTCCTACGTAAAAGTATTTATCGAATGGCTCCAGTTATATTCAATAAAATTCCACGACAGTTAAAGACTCTTGATAATAATATGTTTAAAAAGAAACTAAAACAATTTTTAATTCATAAATGTTATTACTCCACAACTGAGTTTATGGAGGACACCACTGACATTTAGCTTAAGACATTATTACATTTAGATTAGTTTAGTATTATTTTGACATTGGTAATTGTGTGTTAGCACGTAAGGAATTCTGTGTTAGTATGTATGTAATTGAGTTATTTCATTTTAAATGTGTGTCTGTTGTTTCGACACCACTAAATTTATTATTATTTGTATGCTCTCGAGTAAAATGTAGCGAATTGACCATCTTATTATAACATCCTTTTGTATTGAAACCTACATTTACGAATAAATTTAATTTGATTTGATTTGACTTGACTGAACATTGCAATTACATATTTTACTTTTTATTTGCTATCGTCACTACACAGTGAGAACAGTGCCTTATAGGAATCCCGGCATAAAGGAATGATCTCATCTCTCATACATTACATAACATGATAAATTACACGCCAACGCCAAAATTTTTGGCGCACGTACGTTGCGCCAAACTTGACCTGAATTGTAACGCATTTATATCTGACTGTCTAAGCTTTCTTTGAGAATGTGTCGCCGAAGATGTCGTCACGAGTTTTGCACAAATATTGTTTGGGTGATGTGACAAAACTCGTGAGCTGAAATGTGTTTTTTTGTCAGCTGCTCCAGTTATTTATTTTTATTTATTTAGCTTAAGGTTAATAGTGGGTGTTTTATAAAAGTTTTGGAATGTTTCCGGATATTTTGAATAAATGCGAAATAGACAGTGATAAACATTTTATTTTGAAGGTCACATGGCAGTGTTTCTGCGTAAAATATTGATATTAAAAGCGAACTTGAGATGAGAAATTCCTGATGTAAAAAACCAGTAACACGATGCTCAACCATTTTTTGTTTTGGAAATCATCAAATAACTTCTCCCGCTCTGGGCGGAGCGGGAGGGCGTGTCAGACTTTTACTGACTAAAATCCACCCGTGTTCCTTCAGTTGCCTGTGTGCCAGGCCCACGGTAACCCTTTCGGACAAACCCGCGACCCTGGCAGGAACTAAAGCCCCTGCGCTCAGCAGTCGCGTTTGCGATCACTGGCGCCCGAAATTACTAATGTATTCAGTCCCAATGTTGGTCTTGCTTTGATCACTGCGCAGGCAGAGACTAGAGACGCCTTTGATTAATTAAACCACAAAACTAATGTGTTTCATGGTTTATTTTTAGCTTGCCCATAAGCAGTTAATAGAATTTGTAATTGGCAAGCTTCACAAAAAAAATTAAGTCTCACTCCATTTTAACTTTTTTTTCGAGCCTACTCTGTCCCACTCCTGGGCAAAGGCCTCCCTCCCCACTTTTTCCAAAATTCGCGAGCCCGCGCGTCCTCCTTCCAGCTTTGACGGAACCTATCCAGTTTGTCCCGCCATCTTCTATTTCCCATTATATCTAGACGTCAAAAAATCAATCTAGGATTGCCTGTGGGTTGTGGTTATCTATTTCGGACGTAAACCATCACGTCAGTCACATTTGCAGAGATAAGAATGACGGATGACGTATTTGTACCTACAGTTTATTGACACTATGTTTCACAATGACGCACAAGACTTGTTACAATAATGACAACACTGTCAGTGGCGATGACGACATGGAACACAAGGTTTCATTTGTGGAGTTATGAAATCAATTCCTTTGTAGTTTCCTTGTGTAATACGGATGTAACTTTTCCAGTTTAAGAGCATAATTTGCGCATTGCATCTGCATTCGAATCAGAGTTCCATTCGAATTGAAAATGTTCTAAATTCAAACGGATAGAATTTGAACGTAGTGCGACGATTGAATAAAGAATGATTATAAAAAAATAAATCGATTCTACATAAATAATGGCCATAATAGACGGTTAAACCAAATTTATTAATTTTGGTTGAAAGTTGTGGTCTGCGGTGATGAAAGGATGATATTGAATGAATGATTAACTTTTATGTCTACATGATTCAACGTTTATTATTATTAGTCCAAATTGTGAAACCGACGAGGCAGTCTCTTCATCACTATGTTTAGTCGTGTCTCTATGACAATAGTTAAGTACAATAGCTTAAAGGCAGCAAACAGGTGCGACGCGACAGTGTGCACGAACCTTAAAGGCCAGGCGCGACACCCGAACCGAATTGCGCGCGACACAAGAGCACCGCTCATCGCGCCACACGGAGTGCCTTTGTGTCGCTCGCGAATAGCGTCGCGTGTCGCGCCTGTTTGAAGGAGCCTTTAATCTCTAAAAAAATGCGCAATGTTTTGCGTAGACTGTCTCCGAAATACCATTGACAATTGATCAGGCTAAAGCCGTACATGAAAACTTCAATTTGAACAGACGAACCTACGTCAGTTTGGCTTGATCGAGTGCACATACGCGAAACAGTAAATTTGCGGGGTAATTGCGTAACACACTTAAGGCTCGTTCACACTGGCGCGACGCGACAACGTGACACAAAGGCACCGCGTGCAGCACGACGGGCGGCGCCTTTGTGTCGGGCTGTCGCGTCGCGCCTGTCTTTACAATGGTAATGTCTTTTGACAGTTCAACAATATTCATTGCGTTATTTCCATTGACGAACGACGATTGAAAAAAAAAATAGAATAGAATACTCTTTACCCTATCTTTCTCTTTTTTTCTCTTTCCTTTTCTTCTTTCTCTTTTCTCTCTTTCTTTCTTTTTCTTTCTCTCTCTCTTTATTCTTTTTTCTTTCTCTCTCTCTTTATTCTTTTTTCTCTTTCTTTTCTTTTTCTCTTTCTTTTCTCTTTTCTTTAACAAGGTTATTAGAGAGGTATTAACTATTTCCATATTTTTTTTTTCGGATTGTTTTTGAAAGTGTTTTACACAATTAGTTTTAGTTTTAACGATTTGATTCAAGTAGTGGCATTTCAGTCTCATCGTGAGCACTTTCACCTTCCTTGAGGCTGTAGTAACATCCATTACACGGAACGGATTTTTAAATAGTCAGATTGTAATTGGACATTTATAGAAGTAGCCCTAATACAAATCAATCCTATATACCTATACTCGTAAGGTTTAGGTAGTTAAATAAAGGTAAACAAATCGTAACAAGGGTTTTTTATAGTTGACACTTTCTTGTTTAAAAATACGTTACAACAAAATTAAAGTTATTTGCGATTTATACGATAATTTCCTCTTTTATTAATGTATGTTAAACTTTATCATTTATTCGTAAACTATTTATACTCTTCGTACCATGTAAATGCTTGAGCACAATTTTTTTGTTAGATTTATAAAATAGTATAATATTTTGTAATCTGTCTATTGTAAAGAGCCCAAAAAGACAGGTTCCCTAAACCTTTTAGAAAATAATTAGATAACGTTGCTAAATTGAAGAGTACACCTGTGACGTAGTATGGCAACTGAAGTAGCAGGTATTACGTTTAGTCGGTTAACCAGATGGCTTATAAGTTGTGGATGAATTAGAAAAAATGTTATATGGTATCACTGTATTGCGGCTGCCACCATACCACTGTGAGCGCAAGTCAATTGAGTTAATATGGGCTCAAGTTAAAGGGTTTGTATCCGACAAAAATAAAACTTTCAAAATGTCGGACCTAAACATTTAACAACTTTAGCCAGAGGCTTTAGCTAATGTGACTGCCGAGAATTGGAAAAGTTGCGAGGGTCATGTATTAAAAGAAGAACATTTTTTTTTTAAATTTGACAAAATAATTGATGAGACCACTGAACGCTTTATTATTAATGTGACAGATAGTTCCTCAAATTCAGATTCAGAATAGAGCCTATTATTATGAGACTCAAAATAATATGATTTTAACATTTGAAATAAAAGGTTTAACATCGATGACGCACGTGGTTTTTTTTGTTTACCTTTATTTAACTACCTAAACCTTTCGAGTATACCATGCAATATTCTACAATCTATGTTTTATAAGTAACACCAATATATAAGATCAAATCTAATGTACCTCACGTAATTATGGAAATCATTTCTACGAACTAACAAGCGTCGGAAAACATCACACACAACGCTGCTTTATAATATCCCAATGACGTAGAAACTCCAACCCGTACTGTGCCCGCGTGGTGGATTACGGCCCACTCCCTCTCACCGAGATGAGGCCTGTGTCCCAGCGGCGAGACTTTACTTCTAGGATGTTTATGCTACGGCGTAGAAATCTAGTTTCTTTGTTGCAGACATAGATAACGTTAGCATTTTTTAGTCTGTCTACGCTTAGATAATTTTATGCTAATGTCTATGCAGTGACCTGCAAAGACAAGGACTTACAAGCTTCCATGAATGGAAATCTTAGTTGTTTTAGTTGTCGTTAGATATTTCTAAGCATAAAGGCGGTACCCCGACCAAAACCTTGTCATAGTGCGTTATTCAGAGGCTATTAGCTCATTCACTATGGGTAATAAACTACATCTAAAAGCACATTATTAATGTTCGATATCCTATCATCACATTGCACGTTCTTATTTGTTTTTATGTGTTATAAATACATCTAAAATCTCCTTGTAAAAAAGTGACTAAAATTATTGATTGCATGCATCTTTTGCTAAAGGTGACGTTCTATTCATTTGAGGATTACACTAATGGATAGATAATTTAATAATCTAAATAATACACGTTTTATTTTATTTTAAAACATTACTTGTCTTTTTTTATTCAAATAATTTCATTATTTCTGTGAATTTTATGATAAATGAGCGTGCGGAGGGAGCGAGGCAGAGCGAGACTCAGCGACGGGACAGAGAAGGACCGAACGCTCAAGGTCGTTTGGTCAGGGAAGCGCCTTAAAATTAAATCCTTGGCGAACACAAAGAATATTCTAACGTGTTGCATACTAAAACTTTATTTTACAATCCACATTAGAAGTAGGGACGTTACCAATGATGATTTTACGGAGAACTGACGAAGTTTAAATGACGAAAGGGAATTAATTAGTTCGCTCAAGTTTTCGCAATTACAGGCAGATAGACAGAAAGGTTAAATTACATGGACAATGAGGAGTAAATGTATGTATTTAAATAGCTTTTGCCCGCGGCTTCGCCCGCGTGGATGTCGGATATTATCCCACGGGAACGTACTACCGGGATAAAAAGGCTATAAACTAAGCTGTGTTCCAAATTACATCCAAATGCGTTCAGTAGTTTTTGCGTGAAAGAGTAACAAACATCCACCCTTCCATCCTCACAAACTTTCACATTTCTAATATTACGAGTAGTAGGATGGTAATATTTAGAATGAAATTAAATCGTTTACTGTATAACTTACAATATATACATTTACTTTATACACATTTTGTAGATAACGTAATTAATATAAACAGTAGGTATGTACAACATAACACATTTATTAAGGAAGGATGAGGTAACACGAGACGTGCAAAAACTCCGTTACAAAAGGCAGAATGCCTCGCTAACTTTTTGTTCGTCGCAGACTAATCGCCTGCATGGCGCTTAATGAGCCCCTATCAAATCTTCACTTAAAAATAACTCGGTATTTGTTGTTTATACCACAAAAACGACGACACTGTTTTGACCACTCTTGAGATTTTACTCCATCTTCAAGCTTCTTGTTATTTAAATGTTTCCAAGGTTCAGAAGGCTTTAGAATACAATTATCTGGCATTCTCGCTATAAGAGTTCAAAAATATCTATCATAGCTATAGGTATTTCCCATCTCGCCTGCGATGACTGCGATAAGGACATTTCGCTCGTTACATTTAAGTGCATATTTTCTTTCAAAAAAATTCAATACAAGCTCTATTTTCAAGCAGTTTGATGCAATTAGTGGCAGTTATTTTAGTTCAATCCCATATAAAAATAAACATTCGATACGCATGAACAACATATTTAACCCTGTATTTGCTGCTCCGCAATAATAAGAGGGTAATAAGAGGCAAGCCTATACGATTAACCGGGAAAAAAAACCCGACTCCGGGATGCTACTGCTCTAATGGAAAACCCTATAATCTCTGCCTGTCCAGGAGATACCCTAACCCTCATTGTCAGCAGCCGTGCTTGTGACCAGTCACCAACGATACAATCCTGCTGACTTCTCATGACAGTTCTGAAACCTCAACAATACCCATTGCGCCATAAGTTTCAAAATCCGTATTCACGATAATAAACTCAACGCAATAATTCTCAAAATAAAATCGTCATTAGTAGTGCTTAACTCAATTAGGATGATGGTCCATTTATCTCTGGTTACATAATAACAACGTAATTCGTACATGTGTCGTGTCGAGACACGTGTCCTTTGTTCACGTGTTAATTCAGCGTGTGTCTGGTCTGCTCAATTAATCAATCTAGTTTCTGTTAATTGGTAAATGATGTTGTGAGTGAATGCCTCGTCCATAGAGCAAAAGAGTCTGGGATGCTGGTAAAGAAATAAACATGCACTTATTGAGCTAAGCTTTTTATTAATTGGTGAAAAAGTCGTGTGCCCGATAGGGTTTCTCATCGGCAAAAATTACAAACTGCCATACAATTTTACATCCCCTATTTAATACCATCAGGGGGCCTAGACAAAGGGCATTCGTTTCGGAGCGATTCTATTTCTACAATCGCTATCGCTTTCGCTAATGTTTCCATCATTCGAATCGAAAACTAGCGATAACGCTTGTTAAAAAGTGCCACTTGGCTCGCATCTCTATGGAAGTAATCGTTCGACGCTGTCGATTCGTTTCATAGAATCGAATGATGTTAACATTGGCTAGCTAATTTCTATTCATTGACCTACGAGTATGATGACGTGACATTTCGATAGCTTATGTCAACCCCATACATTTTTAGGCTTTTCTACTAGTGTCAACGCTATATCGAAAGTTATGTTGTCTAGGCCCTCAGGGCAGGAATTTACAAAACTCCTTCCTATAAAGGAACTTTTGAGCAAAATTTCATGGCTCTAGACCTAGCGGGTTAGGCTGGATGATACCGCGGTTGGTCCATGGATGGGTGACTATCTATACCAAGACCCCTCCGTGTCTCAGAAAGTAGTTAAGTCGTTGGTCCCGGCTGCCATTCGTGGATCTTTGACAGCCGTTACGGGTCGCCAGAAGCCCGAAATTCTGACAACCAGTCTTTCCAAGAGGTATCGTATTACCCAATAACTGGGTAATGGAGGTCGGATTGGTAGTCGCTCCATGTAAAATACTGGTATTCAGCTGCATTCGGTTAGACTGGACGCCAAAAAATGGCGAAAAATGCTAAGAGGAAATCCTCTTAAGCATTTTCTGCGTTTGTTTTGCTCGTTGGTTTTCACTGGTCAATGTATGCAGTTGAATATTATAATAGGGGCTGAGTTTATAGACCGGGCACAAATTAAAATATTTTAATTTAAAAGAGTTCCATGGAACAGAGTTTCTTGCTCGTTCTTCTCCACAAGAACCTACAACGCTTTGGAATGGGCAACTGCTTCATTTTTCTGATTGATCGACTCCTTGACAATTCAAAAGTGCCTATAACTGGTTTAATTGAAATAAATGCTTCGATTTTAAATCCAGATTCCGGGCTGCTACTGAGAAAAAAAACCTATTACATACTGAGGATCGAACGAGGGTCTACCTGCTGACACCGAAACGCCTGATCTAGCGATTCTTAACAATATCGGGGTGACTTTTTGCAAAAAAGCTGCTGACAATTGGTAATTCTGATATTTTAAGGTTAAGTCGGTTTTCGGGCCCGACTTTCGGATTGCTTGAGAAAAAATAATTTCTCAGCTACAAAGGTAAGAAGCAAATGTCAGTATCGATAGGGTTTAGGTACAGTCGAACGCACAACGGTGGTACCATTTGACCTTTAGCTGGCCTAGCGTAGTACGGAGTCTCAATAGTCTGCCTATACTGGATTAGTTACAATTGACGTGCGGCCTGCTGTACACTTCTCTGATGACTTCATTTGGAAATATCCCTTTTCACTCGGAATGATCCTATCTAATTACCAAGCAATAAATAACCGCCATTTGCAACAATTTACCACCATCATAATCTATCTATAATAAACGGATCAAATAAATTAATATGATTGAAAATGATGGACGACACTGAATGATTCACTCTCATGTTTACACGCATAAATTTAGTTCATCATCAGATTTTCCAATTACACGGCATTTGCTAGATCCTCTGCTTTCCATTAGATTTTGTTGCTTCAACCAAATTAACAGGCATATTAAGTGGACCGTGTATTGTCGCCATGGCACATATTTCCACTCCCTGTTTAAAAAGATTAAGGGATACGCGGATAATATATCTCGTATAAGCGTTCTGTAATTTTATGCAAGTCATTAAATTACATAACGCTTATATCCCTCAATCGCGTGTAAATCATAGTTGCGTAGGTCTTTACCACGATGTACGCTACTGCGCAAGTTTACTACTGTCGCGACGTTCGTTGTTGCGAAAGTTCATAATGCGAAAATTTATCATTGCGACGTACGTTGCTGCGAAAGTTCTTTACTGCGATGATTGCAGTTTCGATAGCAAGCTATTGCGATGGGGGCGCTGTGGAGAGTGAACTTAGATTTTTTTTCGAAGCAAGCTCGAGACGGGGCATCCCGACTCGGATAGGTTAGGTTCGAAGGGGATGGCGGGGTCTAGTGAACGAGCGAATAAAGACCCCGCCATCCTCTTCCTGGTTATTTTTTAAACCATACTGAAGTAGGAGCCCCGCTTAGCGGGTCTCCGTCGACTACAATTACGTGCGTCGTTGGGCCATGCTTCTCAGAATAGCGCTCCCATCACAATAGCGTGTTATAGAAACTGCAATCATCGAAGTAAAGAACTTTCGCGGCAACGTACGTCGCAATGGTAAATTTTCGCAGTAACGTACATCGTAGTAAAGAACTTTCGCAACAACGAACGTCGCGATAGTAAACTTTCGCAGTAACATACATCGCGGTAATGAACTTCGCAACTATGATTTACACTTCCCTCAATCTAAATATAATATGATCCGTAACTAATTACACAACACAGGGATTACGTAAATCTGTGACCTATAAGAACACAGGAGTTCTTAGAAATTGGTACCCCGTGTGGAAAATATCTATCAACTTTGATTGCTACCCTCGGAATATTCATGCTACTCAAGCTTCGAAAGCATCAATGTTTGAAAGTAAATAATTGGAACTGAACTTTGGTAATTGGGACAGTTCATATTTGTATTTGTAGGTCGGCAATTATAAGTTAAACAGTAACTTATAATTGCCAACTAAAATACAAATACGATCTTTGGAGAAGGCTAGAATTTAATTGAATGAAATCTAAGAATTGGGTCATTGCAATTTTTACCCCACAGCAAAGACAGGGTTATATTTTTATGGATTGATTGCTTGTCTGGAAACGTGTTCTAAAGGGCCATTGAAACGATAATTTCTTAAGGGGACTACATGACCTAAACGCAAATTTATAATGCCTAGAAATATATGATCCACTGCAGTAACCAAAATCAGAAAAATATATGATATTCTTCTGGATATATGCTAGTTAGATACTGTGTTGAAAACATAATACATATAACTTGATATGATAGAAAAAAATCAGGAAGAAACCTCTAAAAAAATATTTTAACGATTAAAAACCATACTAATATACATGCAAACATTCAGTTTTTTTTGTCAGATTATTCTATAAGTAATATACTAACGTAATAATGTTTTAATTTTTTAGTCCAATTAACAGATTTTTTGTAAATCCATAATTGCTTCATATTTTGCAATAAATTACCAGGGTTTTGTCATCGCGCGTCTCTTTCTTTTCTATGCAATCCGACAGTGACCGCGCTGAAGCTCTTGTAAGCCTCTTAATAGGAATATTTACGATGCGTCGATCAAAAGCAGGTATTATTTTTAAAATAAAGCGGTAATGTTGCGACCCGGTATTTCATTTTGATGGCCCGGTACCGGGTCGCGACCCGGCTGATGGGAAACGCTGCCCTAGATACATAAATATATATATCAATCTTTCTAAGCATGCCTAAAATAGATACACTCAGTTTAAAAAAAAGTATCGTCCCCGTCACTTAAATCCCTTCTTTTCAAAAGCTCGATGTGCTACATTTATCGCCAAGTACTGAATAATCTGTATAACGGTGAAGACTTCAAAGAAAAAATTCAAAGACATCAGACATCTATCAACCCGCACCGGGCGCGCGTGGTGGATTACGGCCCACTCCCTCTCACAGAGAGGAGGCCCGTGTCCTAGCAGTGGGAGCATTATAGGCTGATCATGCTGTATATATCTACGGTTCATATAAACACCTCGTAATATCATCACTCCCACGGGACGCTATACAGATGAATCAAGCCCCGAAATCGCTTAAACGTTCAACGGTATGACAGTTTAAAAATATAGAAGGTGTGCTGGCAAT
The DNA here is from genome assembly GCA_916610205.1 of Griposia aprilina. NCBI lineage: Eukaryota > Metazoa > Arthropoda > Insecta > Lepidoptera > Noctuidae > Griposia > Griposia aprilina. Next base: position 9,261,093 of record OU744310.1, on the reverse strand, counting down.
CCAAGCATTGAAATAATAACGTAAAGATTGTTGCCAACTTTCTTGTGTAAACACAACGTGTCAACGGTTGGTTATACGGGCCATTTATTTTGAATTAAACAATCAACTCGGCTTGCTGATATATGAGGTCATCGGAAAACTAGACTAGTTTTTTTTTGGGTGGGCTTTCATCAAATAACTTCTCCCGCTCTGTGCGGAGCGGGAGGGCGTGTCAGACTTTTAGTGTCTGAAACCCACCCGTGTTCCTGCAGTTGTCTGTGAGCCAGGGCCACGGTATAAACCCGCGACCCTGGCAGACTAGAGATGCCGATGCATTCCAGCAGTTTTTATGACAAGTCTTTTACAGTTCAAGCAGTACGGTTATGGAATACCTTGCTCGTGTCGATAAGATGTGCGAAATATTTGTCCCTTTTAATATTATGGTTAAGAGCGCTTACACGGGTCCACTAGTGCCACTCCTTTAAAAAAATATTATCTCGTGACAGAGAAGGAATTTTGAAAAACGGTTCAATAAGTGTATCATGATTATTCTAATACCTTTTATAAACTTTCACAGGGCACATTAACTTAGATCGTATTTTGTTGCTTCGTGTCTCAATATGAAAGTTTACAAAAGGTAGGTATTAGAAAAATCATGACACACTTACCAAGGTCACTTATTGAGCCGTTTTTCAAAATTTCTTCTCTGTCACGAGATAATATTTTTTTAAAGGAGTGGCGCTAGGGGACCCGTGTGCGCGCTCTTAAACATCATCATTACATTTAGTTTCCTTGCTCTTGTTTCATGTTTATATATGTAGATAAATATATGTTATATGTATGTATTTATTGTATATGTAAATGATACACCACTGACTACCTGCAGTGTTATCTATCCTTCTCCCTTTAATCTGTCCAAAGGATGTCTTTCGTGTCACCTCATGTAAAATTTCCACATTTACTCGTATATCTACATACACATACATAACATCACGCCTGTATTCCCCGAAGGGTTAGGCAGAGGTGTACCTATAGCACACCCTCATTTCGCCAGTATGTTTAAGTCCCATGTAATAGGGGGCGAGCCTATTGCTATCAACTGGGCACAAACCCAGACTCCGGGCTGCTACCGAGAAATTCCAGATGGAAAAACCCGATAACACTTTGCCCGACCCGGGAATCGAACCCAGGACCTCATGCTCAGCAGTAGCGCTTGAGACAACTAGACCAACGAGGCAGTATATCTATAATTTTTATAGTGCTACTCTATTATTGGTTAAGAATTGCAGGAATTTGCTGGATGCAAGAATCACAGGATCGGTGGATGTGGCGACGCTAGGGGAGACGTCTGTCCAGCAGAGAACGTCTTTCGGCTGAAATCGTGATGATGACGAATCAAGTCGATCGATTGCATTTTGCTGCTCGCCTCTTCTAAGTCGCGCCACAACACCTCGTTCTCCACCTTCCAAATCCAGTCAGTACTACCTGCCTTTTTAAGATCATCAGTACATTTATGTGGAAGGAGTACCACGCTACGCTTAGTTATTTTAATTACCGAGTTTCTGTCATTTGCGAAAAGCTGTAGCGGCAACTACTACGCCAAATGCGAGCTACGTGTCAAACTGACGTCACGCAAAATCCTGCATCGCGCAAGCAGAGTTTACCGAGCAACTAGCATATATCACCGTCCTGACATCAATCGTAGGGCAGTTGCCCACCAGACACGACACCCGTCTGGTCGGAGGATCCTCCCTTTTCTATGGAGAATGGGTGAACTTTACACCCTGTTCCACATACCTCTATAAAGCTTTTGTATTGCAAATTCTACTACGGAGTGTAGGGTGCGGGTTGAGTTATCGTGTTTAGAGATAGGAGCAGAATGTTGATATCGACAGCTGTATTAAATCCACTTCTTCAGCATTAAAATACTTAAGAAAATAGTGTCAATTAATGCATGATAGTCTAACAGTCGTTAAACTACGTCATTTGTTCGGGTACAAATGTGGCAATTATTTTACGTAACACCATTTACGCACGCTCATTATCACAATAAAACTGAACATGACAGCTCAACAGTACAATGCATCGAGACTCGAGTGGGTTGACGCGATTTATATACTATAGATATTTGTATGTTCAAATAAAATACCCTATTACAAGACGCTATAGAAATAATAGAACTGTCAAAATGAATGTGATTCAAGTTGATGAATCAATTTAGGTCCAGGTTTAATCAAAGAAGAATACGAAAAGACAAGCAGCAATAGTGCAGGGGCTCGTGGATAAGTAATAACAGCTGCTCGGGTCGATCGATTAGGTTAAGCTACGTTTGCCGCGGTTGGTCCGTGGATGGGTGACTATATTTACATACCGAGACCCTCCGTGCCTCAGAAAGCATGTTAAGCCGTTGGTCCTGGCTGTCATTCTAGGATCTTTGACAGTCGCTACAGGTCGTCAGAAGCCCAAAAGACTGACGACCCGTCTTACTAAGGGGAATCGTATTACCCAGTAACTAGGGCCGGCAGTCTCGACATAGATAGCGACGCTGTTGCGAACTATCGATCGCTAAATATTAAGGTGAAACCTCAGTTGTAGCCCGCCAAATTCAAATTTTCTTTGAATTTGACGATTGATATGATATTGATGATTATTATTCGATAAATATATATCATTCCCACAGTCGAGAATCGCATTTTGATCAGCATACGACGTAAAACAGAGCTGCAATTTGCAAAAAACTAAAGAAAATTTGAATTTTGCGGGCTCCAATTGAGGATTCACCTTAATATTTACCGATCGGTAGTTTGCAACAACGTCGCTATCTAGTCGAGACTGCCGGTCTAGGTTGTGGAGGTCAGATAGGCAGTCGCTCCATGAAAAATACAGGTATTCAGCTGCATCCGGTTAGACTGGAAGCCGAACCCAAAAATGTTTGCGAAAAGGCAGGCAGATGAAGCAGCAAGAGAGTTGCTGTGCTTTGGCTTGAATGATAATAATACGAGTATGTATGGATGCCAGTGTAATTACATGCTCGTGAGATATTTCAGCCATGTCTCCGTGATTGCGTAGCATCTGTGATATCTTTGGCAGGGCACCGACTTTGTGGGTGCTCGGGGGCTCCAGCACCCACGAGTGGTAAATAGTGGGAGCACCCATGAGCATCGACACCAAAACTGATCAGTCAATCGGATTTGTCCGATCTCTCTTTAAAATCACGTCACTTCGTTAGGTATAACCTTTTAAACCGGGGTGCTAATATTGTGGAGCTCGCTTCGCTCGCTCTTGCATCGTAGATTTTCTTCAATCTAAGTTCTTAATGGTGAAGACGGTGCCTGTCTGTTCGCTGAACACGAGTTTTACTGGACGGATTTAGATGCGATTTTCGGTATTAAGCAGGCCATAAAAAATAGAACCCCAAGTCGGGCATGAGAATGACCAGGGTACAAGGTTTTCTAAAAGACGGCGCCCCTGATCTTTGGTATTGCAGATATCCATTGGCAACGGTGATAGCTTACCATCGAATGGATTTGTTTCAGAAAAAACAGATTGAATATCTGATGAACCACGTAACGGTTGACATATAATTCAATTAATACCAATATGATAAAACGCGGCAACCTTCGCAATATAAGAAGAGTGTGATAAATTTATTATTATAGTAGCTGTAACTAGATAACAGGTTAGTAATCATACAATAAATAAAGTTGTTAGGAACAATTTGTAATGCTGATCTGTTATTGAGTAAGTGTAAAGCTGTGAATTATTAGCAGAATGACATACTACGTATAGTTTTTGAATATCAATAAAAATCCCCACCAGTCATCATCATCATCCCATAGTTTAAAGTTAAAGGCCTCTCCAATCGTACGCCGTTTATTTCAATCCCGGCTACTCTCATCCAGTTGCTACCCTGCGAAGACAGAAGATCGTCGGTCCTCCTTAGGTAAAAATCTGAATGTCTATTAAAAAAGCCTTCAAGAGAAAAACACCCGTTTGATATGAAGATTTACATCCTTACATTTCCATCGGAAAATCCCAATTCTTCGTCCCTTTCACGTTTTGAGCAGCACAACAGTATTCACCTTTAGAATGATAAAATCATTGAATGATCAAACATTTCGCAAGAGATAAAACTGACGTACAGGCAAATAACTGTATCTAAAGTACCATTTTCAGATAATATAACATGTGAGTGCTATCTTTATTTCTAGAGGTATGTACTCTTGACACCGGTGGGGTAATTGCGTTACACACTAACAGTAGGAATGGCTTTCATTTTGACAGTTCATCAAAATTCATTGCGTCATTTACGTTGTTGAGCAGACAAATTTTTCGACCATATGAAGCAATGGATTAGCGATAGGCTTCAAAATGATTCAGATTGTGATTGATAGTGTGTTACACAATTAGGGTACAGTACCCAATCATATCATTTGCAGTATTTTATCAAACGGTAGAGATGTGCAAGGCGACGACGGAGGCCTTTGCACAGCAGGCCATTACACAGCTAGACATTACAGCCTTGAAATAACATACATACATCATAAACTCGCGGCTTCTTCCCATGGGGAAGAAATAGGCTGAAACTACAGGACGCCACCTGCTACCATCCTTACATACTCCTTTTACGTTCATACATCTGGTCATGCGCGCACGCCGATTGCGAGTACTACGCCGCACCTGACCTTTCTGAAGAACATCACGAATAAGGTCACTATGTTTTTTTTACTGCTTTGTTAGTTATAATGGATCATGGGTTCGGATTTGGAGCCCAGGAACAGGCAATGTCATTTTGCTTTTCGATTAGGAATTTCCTGTCTCGTTGGTCTAGCGCCCCATGCTTAGTATCCAACCGCCGTCCTAGGCTCGAGTCTCAGGACTGGTGAAGTGAAGGGATGGCCATCAGCAAATTTTCAGTAGCAGCCCGGTATCTGGCTTTGTGTCCTGTTGATAGCAAAGACCTTCCAAATTACGTGGGAAACGTCAGCAGTCGGTTCGGCGTCACCACCTTTTCAATACTGAATATATTTCACACGAAAAATTCTGTTGGGTTCTTCTCAAACCCAGGACTTATAGATCCCATAATATCACGATTACCACAACATCATGTCGTGGGCACTATCGTTACCAATGTGTTACGCTAATATGTACTTTACTGATAAGTCTGCAGCGTTAACGGTGAACTGATGTTTTCGCTAGTATATTATCATTTATCACTGTGCAAACGAGTGGATCTCGTCACATGATAACAAGCTCACAATGTAATGGGGTTTAACCGCATTAATATGCTGTAATTCCTTTATCAACGGCTTTTAGGCGGCTTGTCCTTTAAGTTGGATTTACGATTTGGCGGTGTATGTCGTGACGCGACGAATTCACCTGTAGCGGCATCTACAAAGCCACATGCAAGCTACGCGTCACACTGCTTAACGCAAAATCCTGCATCGCGCAAGCAGAGTTTACCGCGCAACTAGCATATATACAACGCCCCGACATCAATCATCGGGCAATTCGTCAGTTGCTCACCAGACACGACGCCCGTCTGGTCGAAGGATCCTCCCTTTTCTATGGAGGTATGAGTGAACTTTACACCCTGTTCCTCATACTTCTATACACCGAAGGATTAGGGAGTAGCGTTTAGTATAACCACAGTCGCTAGTCGGTATTAGGGATCGAGTCTATTGCCATTAACCTGACAAAAATACAGACTTCCAGGCGGCTACTGAGAAATTCCAGAAGAAAATAACACTTTGTTTAACTTGAAAACCGAAGCAGCCGCGCATGCGACCACTAAATTGAAAGAGGCTGTGACCTCTGAGGTTGTTTCGGTCTTATTTCTCAAAGTAGTCGGATAGGAAATACCTACCTCATCTAGATTTGAAACATAATTTATTTTTGACGTATAAAAGTGTTCTTTGAATCGATTTACAGAAATTTTATATCATTTAACATAACCAACGAGGCAGTCAAGCGTGATGATGTCATCTGATACGTTTTAAATCTATGAATTTACTGATCGGAGATTCACACGATTGTCATGTTATATCGTAAGCGTCACGCGTCATTATACCGTCACCCATACCCTTCAAATCAACACTGCTTGGAAGCAGAAATAAATATGGTGGAGGCGGTAGTACTTCCCAGGATTCTACTCCATTCTTTTCACAGTTATTTTACGTCTGACAGCAGCAATCCAATATCAACCTTATTATAACGAAAATAAAGATTATTGTGATTTTCACAGACTTGCAAGTGGCAGCAATCCAACAGCAACCTTATTGTAACGAAAATAAAGATCACTGTGATTTTGACAGACTTGCAAGTTACAACAATCCAACATCAACTATATTATGACGAGAATTATGATTATTGTGATTTTGATAGACTTGTCAGTGGCAGCAATTCAACGACAAACAACCTTATTATAACGAGAATAAAGATCATTGTGATTTTGACAGACTTGCAAGAGGCAACAATCCAACATCAACCTATAACGAGAATAAAGATCACTGTGATTTTGACAGTGATGCAAAATCAGAAGTAAAATACTTTGAAAGAAGCAGTATATTGTATAGTGTAATTTTGCATAACTATGAGAGGCCGTGGCTACTATCAAACATAAAAAAGACGTAACCGACTAATAATAGACAATGAATAGAGTTGTTTATGCGTCTACTACAGACCGTTACTACACTACGGACAGTTCGCTTAGATCAATTTTATACATAAACTTTAATAGACTGATTGATCGACAAATTGAGCCGTTTGTTTATTTATGGCAGGTGTTTCTGTAGGAGCGCGTTTCATTAGTTTGATGTACTTTGAGATCAATGAGCATGCTCAATTTTATTATAAGCGTTATGTTAAAGTCGCTTATGAACATTTGGACCTTGGGCTCAAGCTACACACTGAAGGTATTTTATTTTATTGAAAAGGAACAACAAACAGCTAGGTACAATATAAAACATGAAATACACAAAACTCATAGACAATATTATAGCTTAACACAACGCAGTTCACAGAATAACTACAGGATAAATAACAGTGAAAATAATAATCGCTAGGTTAACAAATACCATATATTTTTTTATTAACGAATAAATTGACTATTGTGTTTAAGATATAAATCTATATATATAAAAATCTATATATACAATAAAAATGAATCTCTAATTCCCTTGGTCATCGCATCACGCGTGAACGGATGGAACAATTTCGCTAATTATTTTTTGTTGTGTTAATTATTGTCAGGAGAAAGTTCTTACAAAAGAAAAAATAAGGAAGTTGAGCGGAACATTAGAAAATTTAAGAAAACTTAACGTAAATATTAATTTTACATAACTGTCAGTTGTTTGAAATAACTGTCAGCGATTGACAGAATGCGCGCTGCAAGTATCGTTAAACACAGATGGATCGGTTGATAAATGAGTCGATAGTTTTAGTTTTAGTCAATAGTCAGAACTAAAACCAAACGACATAATTATGATATTCATAGTTAAGACAGGACAACGTCTGTCGGGTCAACTAGTACTATATACATATAATATAATATAATATACTCACGACAGAAATGGCATAAAATAGAAAAATTTAGAAAGAATATTCAAGAGAGCTCCATGTGTACCTATAAGATTTTCATCGTATCGTATCGTATCGTATCGTATCGTCCTTATCCTCCTCTCCTTATCCCTAATTATTAGCGGTCGTCGCAGCATGGTCTTCTTTTATGCATCTCTATTAACCATCATCTTAGAAGTCACCTCCATTCCAGCCATAACAACCATCGTTTCTGTGGTCTCTCACCCATCTACCTTCATAGTCAAAACGATATACTGAAGATACTAATCATGAAACGGCTTACTTCAAGCGATTTCTAAATTCAAATTATTTTATTTCACATAAGCCTATAAGGGCACATAAAAAAACGTCAGAAGTTAGTTGTACAATTCCAAATTCGTCGTTTCCTATGTAGAGGGGCCGGCAAGGACACCATTTTTTTTTTTTTTGGAAACTGTTAAGAAACAACCATTTTTAAATCAGAATCCCTGGAAACGAGGCGGTAAACATCGGTAAGACGCAGGAAACCAGCTGATTTTACTGCCCACGCTAAATGATGTATAAGCAGGCATGAATCATACCAATTTTCCGAGAACAAGTTTGTATAAATATAACGGCCATATAGAGCGAATGTGATAATTTATGTTTCTTTGAACGCTGCTTGCGATATTGATTGATTTTTTCCGTGACTGTTATTCAAAACAGATATTTTCAAGACGTGCATTTTTTATTGATAAATGATAAATGATAAATGATAAATGATTTTATTTCTGTAAGTAGGTTTGTACAAACACTTTTACACGTCAATCATATTTTTAAACTAGATGAGGTCGGCGTTTCCTATCTGACTACTCTGAGAAGAAAGGCCGAAACAAACTCAGAGGTCACAGTCTCTTTTAAAGTCCAGACATAATCTTGGTCAGATCATGTGAAGACCATGTAGATTGGTATCTGAAATGGTCTTTTGAGGAAAGAACCACACAGATTGAGTGGACCTGTCCAGTCAGTGCACGCATTTGTCAGTAATCGTGCAGCTCAACTCAGGAAGTCAGAACTTAAGGAGCTCAACGATTCGACGAACAATACCAAAGAAAGGACATTTGGGTAGGCCACATAAATTACTCAATCTGCCAGATCATGATCAAAATTAACTGCGAAAAAAAAAAAAAGCAATGACCCACATAATCCTCACATTCACAATAATTAAAATAACATACTACTTTACAAGTAAATACTCATGTCATTGTGTATATAAAATTCAACAATGTCAATGTGTATATAAAAAAAAATCGGACATAATGTTTGAGAACCATGTAGATTGGTGTCTGAAATGGTCTTTTGAGGAAAGAACCACACAGATTAAGTGGACCTGTCCAGTCAGTGCACGCATTTGTCAGTAACCGTGCAGCTCAACTCAGAACTTAAGGAGCTCAACGATTCGACGAACAATACCAAAGAAAGGACATTTGGGTAGGCCGCATAAACTACTTAAACTGCCAGATCAAGAATATAACTGAAACAATGACCCACATAGTCCTCATATTCTCAATAATGAAAAAAATATAATACTTTTTACAGTAAATATTCATGTCTAAAATAGCTAGCAAATTAAAATCAACATTCACCGTGTAAATTTATTGGAGCAGCTCAATCCCAAGCCATTTTGTCCTCAATATAGTCTTTCACAGTATAATAGGCTTTCTGGCATAGTTTCCGTTTTATAAAAGATTTGAATTTATTAAAGCTTAGATCTTGAATGTCGCTAGGAAGTTTATTATAAAAACGTATACATTGGCATCTAAACGAGCCACCTATTTTCTTGAGCCTGGTTGTAGGAACAATAAATTTGTGTTTGTTTCTAGTATTTATATTGTGGATATCACTGTATTTTTTAAACAGATTAATATTTTTATGTGCATACAAAAGATTTTCATAAATATACTGAGAAGGCACAGTAATTATATTAATCTCTTTAAATTTATCTCTGAGGGAGTGTCTGGGACTTAATTTATAGATAGAACGAATTGCCCTTTTTTGTAAAACGAAAATTGTCTGGATATCGGCGGCATTTCCCCACAACAGAATACCGTACGACATCACACTATGAAAATAACTAAAGTATACTAAACGGGCTGTCTCTAAATCAGTTAAACCACGAATTTTTCTAACGGCGTATGCTGCAGAGCTAAGCTTTTTTGACAATTTATCTATGTGGGGGCCCCATTGAAGCTTGGTATCCAAAGTTATGCCTAAGAAAACTGTGGTATTTTCGGGTTTCAGCACTTCACCCTTTATGAGAACACTAGTTTCTACTTGTCTAACATGAGGTATCGTAAACTTAATACATTTAGTTTTTTTCTCGTTAAGAAGTAGGTTATTAACATTAAACCAGTTAACTACTATTGCAAGGGCGCTATTTACATTGTCAGTAATCAGCTGCTGACGTTTCAGTTTAAATAAAAGTGAAGTGTCGTCTGCAAATAACACTATATCATGTTTATCCTTTATGAGGTAAGGCAAGTCATTTATATAAATAAGAAATAAAAATGGCCCAAGAATTGAGCCCTGGGGGACCCCCATTCTTACTACCGATCCGGGTGATCTTTTTCCATTAACATCAACTCTCTGAATCCTATCACTTAAGTAAGAAGTAAGAAGATCCAGAGAGGCGTTTCGGATTCCGTAGTGGTGCAGTTTCCTGATCAATGTTTCATGAAGAACACAATCGAATGCCTTGGACAAATCGCAAAAGATTCCCAAAGCATCGCATTTGTCCTCCCATGCATCATAAACATGTCCTAAAAGTTCAACTCCGGCATCAGTAGTCGAACGACCCCTCGTAAAACCGAACTGTTTGTTATGCAGTAATTTGTGATTATTAAAAAATCCTTGCATTTGATTCAAAATAAGTTTTTCAAAAATTTTACTAAAGGTAGGTAGTACTGAAATAGGTCTATAATTAGTAGGGTCTGATGTACTACCCGATTTAAATAACGGTATTATTTTACTGTTTTTCATAAGATCAGGAAACTCACCACGATCAATACAATTATTAAAAATAACAGCTAAAGTAGGTGCTACAATGTTTATTATGGACTTAGCAACGTCCACAGAATTACCCCATAGATCTGCGGTCTTTTTAACATTTAATGTGTGAAAGGTTTTAATTATATCTTTGCAGGTGACATATTTGAAATGAAATTCAGAATCACATACAGGAACGTTTTCCTTAAGTAAAGACTCTGCAGCAGTGGGTGATGAGTTTAGAGATTTAGTAGTGGATACGGGAACATCAGCAAAGAAATTTTCAAAGGCCGCGGCGACTTGGGAATCTGAATTAATTATATTGTCATCAATATCAAGCGTGTAGTTACTACAGCGGTTGCATGACCTTCCCGTTTCGCTGTTAATGATACTCCATGTCCATATTGAATGGCGAGGACGGCCTATCTGAAGTACATTGTTGTTTTTTCTGTGAGGAAATCCTCATTAGTACAGTTGAGTGAGAGTGAGAAAGTTCCCTCGGACACCTAAATTATGCAAACTGCGCAGCCACTCGCGTGCAACTTCCGAAACCTCATAAAGTTTTGCGCTAACTGTAACCTCACCAAAAAACTTTTACCAAAGGTTTAAGGATTTTGTTCTGACTTCTGTGTATAATATATTATATGTATATATTTACCTTATCTTTTACAACGTTACTTATTATTTACCAACCTGCCTTAAATTGTATTGTTTGTAACTCTCTAGCCTCAAAATTCCGTGAACGAATTCCATCGCGTTACAATTTCCAAGTAATTTGGAAATCCTTGCACGATCGGATTCTTTGTTTCTTAAAAACGCAAAAAAGAATGTAGACTGAATTATAAGCGAATATCGCGACCTGTATGGAGTTATCTATGACGTCAAAAGCAGCTATGAAATACCGTAATGTAGAATTGAACGTAGAAAATTGTGGTCATGACTCATAGTAAAATTGACCAATTTATCTTATCCGAGGCGATCATTCAATCTGCCTAGCTTTTTCCAAACTATGTTGAGGTCGGCTTCCAGTCTAACCGGATGCAGCTGAATAGCAGTATTTTACATGGAGCGACTGCCTATCTGACCTCGACAACCCAGTTACTGGATAATACGATTAATACGATAGCCCCGCGCCGGCAGTCTCGACTACATAGCGACGCTGTCGCAAACTACCGATCGCTAAATATTAAGGAGAAACCTCAGATCCTAATTCAAATTTTCTTTGATTTTGATGATTGATATGAAATTGATGATTATTATTCGATAAATATATAATTCCCACAGTCGAGAATCGCATTTTGATCAATATACGACGTAAAACAGAGCTGCAATTTGCAAAAAAACTAAAGAAAATTTGAATTTTGCGGGCTACAAATGAGGATTCACCTTAATATTTAGCGATCGGTAGTTTGCGACAGCGTCGCTATCTAGTCGAGACTGCCGGCCCTGGTAAGACTGGTTGTCAGTCGGGCTTCTGACGACTTGTAACGACTGCCAAAGATCCACGAATGATGCTGAATGTTTTCCGAGGCACGGAGGGGTCTTGATATGTTATGAATGGTCACTCATCCACGGACTGACCTCGGCAACCTTCGATTGACCCGTGAAGCTGTTATTATACAGCCACAAGCCCCTCTTGAAAGAAAAAAATGTACAGAAATTTTCCTTTACATACAGCGACACCTTCAGATGTCAGGTTATATTAGTCAAAACTGTAGGTGGAATAGTAAGTTTAAAACAATAACTATTCTAGGTATATCTGTCCTTTTCTGAACTAGGTGAATAGTCTAGCTGTCTCACTCTGTGGCTTTTTTATGAATGGGTGGGTAGAGATCAAGGATGACCAAGAAACGATATGTTGACATGACACACTTTCGTACCAGTTACATTCGTTAAGGAGCTTAGCAGAAATATTTGCTTATCAAAATACACTGTCATAAAATGTTTTGCATCATTTTAATGTTTGGTTTCTTTACCATAGCGAAACTGCGCGTTTCTTGGCCTGATAGGGACCGCAGAAACCAGTGAACTCGCGCATTTGAGGCTAAATAAAAGTTTAACTAATAATAAAGCTGAAGAGTTTGTTTAAACACGCTAATCTCTGGAACTACCAGTCGCATTTGAAAAAATATTTTTACATTTGACAGCCCAATTCTTGAGGAAGGAAATTTGTTCCACCTAAGAACTTTCATATCAAATATTCTGAAAAATTCTTAGCTGGAACAATTTTCCAAAGTTGACGATCGATATGAAATTTATGATTATTATTATTATTCAGTACATAATTATATTGGTTTGCAACTCGTTGGGAGTTGCAAACGCATCCTAATCCTAACTAATATTATAAATGCGAAAAGTAAGTTTGTTTGTCACCTTTTTACGCCTAAACCACTGGACCGATCAGCATGAGATTTTGCATATACGTTGTCAGGGATATAGAAAAGGACAGAGGGTACCTTTAGTCCAGAAAAAAAGTACTGTTCCCGAGGGAAAGAACAATAACTTTAGACGGTCACAATTGCTTCAGGACGATGGCGGCGCTACGTGTCTTTAGAATCATGATTGAATTATATTATTAGAAACTTTAGTAGTGTTAAGTTTTGGAATGAGGTTCCTTATCGCGCGTTGCGAAAGGGGGGGCTAGACGGAAAAAATTAAGACCAAAAGTTGTAACGACACTTTTTTTTATAGTTGTAAGCCATGCGGCGTGCGCGTGTTTCTCTGTCTGTCTCTCTCTCTCTCTCATAGAAAGCAAGCCAGTTTTTATATATATTTTTTTTTTTAAATGGAACTTCGTTCCATCCGGGTGTCCCTTGACACCTCTCAAGTTTTTTTTTTTAATATAAGTTTTACATTTAGTGATTCTAGAGTGAAACCACCATGAAAGTTGGCACTTAGGTAGGTAAGTATATATGTAAATATGTATTTTACATGGAAAAGGATTTACAGGATTTTTTTCGATCACCACGCGGGCAATGCCATGCGCAAAAGTTAGAATAGTATATAACAATGAAATCTTTCCGTGCATCACAAACCAGGTCATGGTCTCACGGGTTTCCCCATTGACGACGAACGTAAGTAGAAATACTTAGAAATAATCCAGTCATAACCACTGCAATAGAAAGAACTATTTGTGGATAGGTAGTGGTCATCGTATCTGTAGATAAAGACCCTTGTCTTTATCTACAGATACGGTGACCGCTACCTAATCGAAGTCGAAATCGTTGAACCCTTTTCAACGATTTCGATTCGGTTTCTCGATTTAATTTTATTATCATTAACATTTTATGAGCATTTTTTTTCATCCTCTCCTAAGGCGGTGTCTGCCAATACTGTTTGCCTATTAATATTATTTTTAGACGAGCCTTTAAAGGCAATCCGCTCTCCGTCACGAAAAGGGTCATGAAATATTTCAAAAACCTCAGTTCGATTCTGGAAATGAATAGCACAGCACCCTAATTTCGTAAAACACTATCAATAAGAATCTGAATAATTTTGAAGGATTTTGCTAATCCATTGCTTCATATGTTCGAAAAATTTGTCTGCTCAACAACTTAAATAACGCAATGAATGTTATTGAACTGTCAAAATGAAAGCCATTCCTACTGTTAGTGTGTACGCTATTACCCCGCAGGAGCGAAGAGATTTAATTTAGTGTTAAGCCTAGCAGGATATTAAATATCCAAATCGAATGGCACATAGGTGTCCCCCTTTTCTATCTAGCGGCTTCGCGTGACCTAAATCACTTCCTCTATCCCATAGGTTCCCAAACTTTTATGGACTACCGCCCCTTACAAGAAAAAAAAAATCCAACACCCCATTTTACTTAATAGTTAATTATACCAATTTTATATGTCTGTCTATTATCTATTGATAATCACAAATTAAAAATCAATTCTCTCTCTCTGTACGTACCGCCCCCACGAAAAGCTCCAGCGCCCACTAGGGGGCGGTACCGCCCCCTTTGGGAACCTATGCGTCTATCCATTTCATGTCGTCAAAAATGTCCATTACCCCCCATAACTGGCCCCGTTTCGTATGTAGCGATTTCCCATGACCTTGAAGACATCCTTACTCAGTTTCATGAGGCCTAAAATTTGGGCTACCGTCCAATAATCGACCCCCTTTTTGTATCCACCGGCTTGCCATGACCTTATTCACATGTTTAGTCCATTTAATTGGACCCCATTACCGTCTCTCCAAATTCTAGCCTCAGCCAAATTACTTTGACTTTGAAGCATTTATGGGAAAAACGTCTATTTATAAATAAGTAGCTTCTGTCTGCGACTTCGTCCGTGTGAAATTTATTGTTCCCCCGACCCGCCTTTTCGCATTGCATCACCTGCCCGTGTTTAAACTTCGTTTTCGCCTAGAGTTCTTTCTGACTTTTTTTTCTTTTTGCTCCGTTCCTAAGGGTCACAGTGTGATGGCAAATAGCTTATGGCCTTCCTCAAGAATTGGGCTATCAAATGCAAAAATAATTTTTCAAATCTGATAGGTAGTTCCAGAGATACGAGTACTTGTAATATTAGTATAGATGATCTCATAACACGACACGGTTCAATCAACTGACCTAGCCAATGTCGATCTTAAGGACGACTCAGTTTGATGATTTTAATGGTTCTCAAAACTCAATATATTTGTCAACATTCTACAAAGTGAAGTTAAGTGGTAGGTTTTACAAAAACATGATCATTTTAGACCTTGTCGGGCACAGCAAGGCAGGAGAGGAAGAGGGTTATGCATGGGCTTTTTTTTGACCGCTTAAGGGCGAATTTTGCCAAACTTTTATACCAAGAATAAGACTTATCCTGAAAAGAAATTCCGAATTTTCGACAGTTTTTCCATACTAGAACTGTCAGACGTCAATTTTATTCCACGGATAAAAGATATCTGACTTTGGTAAAATCAGCCCTTGATGTGAAGCGTCAAGATGTCCATATCTAATAATCAGATTATAATTGTCCCACTGCAGAACCCATACGTTTGGTTGATAACCAATTGACCATGCTTGCTAAGTGTTGGCGTTTTCAGACATTAAGTCCAGATATCCAGTTACCGCTATAAGTATTTGGCAAATAGATATTGAGCAATGAATGACACACCACTTATTTATACTTCCCAGGCGCATCTAATCGATTTCGGGAAAACTTTTGTTGAAAAGCAGTAGCGATACTAATGACTCATGTTTTCTCAACAAATAATCACGTTGTTGAACAACATTAAAAAATCATTGGGAAATTACGCAAATTAGCCGGAAAGGCATGTAATCGAAAAAAAAATACTTGGACAAACCCTATTGTGAAGAAGTATTCTAAATGTATTAGTAGTGTAATTACAATTGTTCTATTTTAAGCCTTCAAGGCCAGAACTTTATCAGACCTTCAGACATCGATCCAGGACATTATAGATTTTATCGTCAACACGCGAACTTCATAACCACGTTTTCCTTCATAGTGTAAAATAATAACATTAAATACTGTTACCTCAATTAAAAGTTTAACGATTTTGGCAATGAGATTTGCATATTAATGTCATACCGTGTGTGGTCTTTGCTAAGAATAGGGATAACGACTTCCTGTTAGGTTAGACAGACAAGATGTGCATTACTAACCTTGTTTTTCTGAGTAAACCTGGGAATACTCGAAGATTTTGTACACAAAGGAAAAATGTAGCCATCTATGTATCTACGACAGAACAGAGCTTGGTGTAGATAACGAGTACTGCAAGACAAAGGCTCTAAAGAAAGGAACATTCACACGAAATTCATTTCTTTGTGTAGAAATATAGAAATAAAATATATTTCGCAAGTAACAATACTAAATCAGTCCCAATTAATTAGACATTTCCACGTAATTGACTCACAACTATTATATCATCAAGGTGTAACATTCGAACTTTTAAGTGCGATAACATTTAAAAGTTGTTTAATAATCATTACTAAAACGATTAAAATAACCCACCATTAACCTAACAAAGCGACCCAGACACACAAATCTTATAAGTAAACATACGACTCTAGTTTAGGTAAAAAAAGTAACCTTGAGCGAAGGCCGAAGTAAAATCCAAGCGATCGCGAATAAATTTTGCACTTTAAACTTATTTTTACAAAAGGTCATGTTACTAAATAGGGTTATCGCTTTAAAAGCGGGGGAAGCTGGATTGTAAGGTATTTTTATGATGTCATAATTATTGGCAGTAAATGTTGGATAAAAACTTAAAGCCATTGGTCTGATCTCCGTGGAACAAGTCGAATGGCTTGCGGTTGAAGACGCTTTGTACAGCAGCGGTCTACTATCGGCTGGTGATGATGAATGGTCAGACCATTAGTTTAGAATAGAATACTATTTATTATGGACACCATAAAAATTACAGATATAAATTTAGACCATTCATCTTCACCAGTCTATAGCGATGTGTATTTGTAATCCACGTCTTAAGCGGCCTGTCCTGAGCATATCAAAGTCAAAGCAATTATTTCAAATAGTTACATAAAAGGTACTTTTGAAATTCAACATTTACATTAAAATTGAATCAATTCTAGTCGCCCCTTCCAAAAGGTAGTTTCCTCAAAGTACTACATTGAAGTATCGTGACCACTTAAATCTAAGTTTTGCAAACTAGTAAATCCACAAAGAAAAAAAAACTGGTACATAAATTGGCTGATCGCTTCTCAAGTTATAAGAATAGGTACTAGCAGATTATGTGCTTTATAAATATGTAGCTATGGAAGACTTAAGAAACACACGATATGGAACTGAATAGTCTTTAGCCTGACCGGTCGGGCAGAGCCAACCCTATTAAATTTAAGTGGTAGTTAGCCGGAAATCAACCGTGGAATATATGACATTAAAGCCACTGTTGATTGCGTAAAACTCATTACAAAACAATAAGAAAAATGTGGGATTATTTCTTAATAGACATATTTAGAAGAGAATATATCATGCCCTTTCAAAGTTAATAAGTCGCCAAAAAGGTACAGTATTATAATTTACAAGCTAATCCTGGCCATATGATATGATACTTCAGGCTGCCAATTATCCACCTTACGTCAACTTAAGTCTTTATTGGCAGATTTAATTTAGCCAAGATTCTTCAACAAAAAAAAAATCGTATCATTGACTCCTAAACAAAGGTTTTATATTATTGCAAAAGAAGCGATCTTTGTTCGGTCGTTGTAAAACAGGATACGACTTATAGTCATTATGTACCATAATGGAATGGTACATTAACCAACGAGGTACCTACTAGTCATAAAACACGGTGACGGTGAAAGAAACATAACTAGCAACTAAATTTCCGTATGAGATAAGTAGCCTACCACAACAAGTACAGTTAAGTTTAATGGTTTCTCATATCGATTGACGTCATCTTTCTGTTAGCTTGGAAAAAAATGTAATTACTTACACTTGTGTTGTTTCATCAATCTCAGCATTTGTGCTTTACCTATTGAATAAAGATTGTTTGGATTTTCTGTGAGACTGAGGTTTTTCCTAGAAAGAGGCTTTGCAATGTTTTATCGACAATTCTTTTTTTTCTTTTTAATATTGTAACGGTTTAAATACTGTTTTCTTTAAATAATGTAACTTTGTGTCTATTATGTTCTTTACCTGGCGTTTTTGGTCTCCTACACATTCCGTGCCTAAGTTGGAGTGTGTCGGACGGATGGAGGGCTTACTGTAATTGATATGATTACTATTGTTGTTGCTAGTCATGTTGTGCGATTACACTTTGGGTGATAATCAGGTCAAACCCTATAATCTGTACCTAGTGATAAACTTATTGTGATTGTCACCTGTTGTAGTTGCCTTATGAATAAATAAATAAATGGACGGTTCGCGAGTTAGAGATCATAAAGGCTGGCGTACACCTGGCGAGGCGCAGTTGTCACTGCCAAACAAATATCAACGTTGCGAGCTCCAAAATAAAGTTGAAAATAAATAATTTGAGACGCGCGATGCGGTCTCGATATGTCCTGGGTGGTTACCCATCCACGGACCGGCCTCGGCAACCAATACCTTCCCTCGACCCCTTCGGCTGTTATTAGGAATAAACTGCTAGAAGTCATCCCTAAACACAAGTAAGTACATACCAATATAACATCAAAATTATCCCTAACAGGGTAAACAAAGATAAACCCGACACCGTCATTGTTTGACATCCTGTACATCCAGAACTTGGTAATAAACGTCAAAAGGAACAGGAATCATGTTTCATGGAATTCTATTACGAGATGGCGTGTTTACGTGTTCATTTTCCTTTAGCATAGGCAGGGATCTGAAAGGGAAAAACGCTGATCGTGCGTGATGAATATTTCTCGCCTATACATATATAACGGCACATGCAAGATATTAAACTTGCTACGATGGAGTGGAATTACACGCGCGTTTTGTCTGCTCAGATTTGCTTCCAGCATATTAAAATTTTCAGAAAATGGATTCGGCTTCTAGTCATTCCGGGTGCAACCAGATGAATACCAGTACTTTACCGACTGCCTATCTGAGGCCTTAGTCAACTAATTTAGAAACCTTTCATTGCCATTGTGAATTTTGACAGATTTGTATGGCAAATCTGTCAAACTCACAATGGAGAGACCATTACAGTGTTTGTAAATTAGTAAACTTGGCCCCTAGAACTCCATATTCCCGTTATTGGGTAATTTTCATTAACCAGTAACTGGACTGTCCAGATATAGGTGAAAAATCGTTTCTGTGACCTTACTACGATCAGCGGAAGTATGCGCACGTGTTTTTCGTCGCGTTTTTTCGCTCAGTCAAGTCCCTAGTCTTAGCTGATAAAAAATTCTGCGTAGTTCCGAAAAACTTGAGCGTACCAGGTGGTGGTGGTTGTTCTACAATTACTTAGTGATGAATTACATTGAGTTCAGCTGTAACAAGAAGCGTAAATTTCCATAATTTATTCTATGTGTAGTTAAGATGTCTTCGTGATGTTACTGCCGGTGAATCTTGAGTTGGTAAATATTATTACATCCTATTCTTAGCTCCTCGGGAGTAGGTATTTATTTGACGTTTCCGATACGTACTAACTAGTACCACGTCGAAGGTCTTGAGTATTGGCTCCTAAATTCAACTTCTACTGGATAAGCCTGGAGTCTTGGTCATGACTGACGCCAAAAACGCGCCCAAAGAGTTAAGGACTGTTGATAGGTCTCCAATAACTTTTTGGACCATATTTCACATGGCATTAGCTATTCTGTAATTCTGATACGTGCGAAGGAGAAGACTAGAACAAAGGCAAGAATGATGTACTCGTGAAGAGGCATGTCCTAGAATCAAAAATTCGTAGACAAGTGTCATCCTCCAGCCTGGGTTCACGTGGTGGATTTCGGGACCCTGTCACAGAGAGGAGACCTCAGTCCCAGCATTGGGAACATTATAGACTCATTATAAAGAAGGATGTGTGATTGGCTTATTTATACTCCAGAGCATCTGGGAGAAGTCAGGGTCACTGGTCCCATGGCGGATGTTTACATCCGAATCTGATGTTTACGTTGATACGGATGTGTACGGGCATTTACTACAGCGAATCATTTGAAATAGTGACTCATATATATGTTTGTATTTCATGAAACAGGTCTAAAATTAGGATCGCTTAACACGAGGTCTTGTTTTCCTCCGGGACTGCGTCACGATTCGCCTAATAGATTACTAATCTAGGGAGCTACGTCGAAACGGTTTTCTTTTGTCTTTAATAACGTCATGGATATCTTTTCCATGGATGGCGGAGGTGTATGTATATCCGTCATCGACCGTACAACAGTGGATGTTATTAACCGATTTCAAAAAAGAAGAGGTTCTCAAATCGTCTGTATATTTTTGTTTGTATGTTTGTTACGCAATATTTCCGGCAATTGTGAATCGATTTCGAAAATTCTTTTTTTTATAGATGGGATATGCCTCAGGGGTGGTCCCATATAAAACTTATTAACTTTGCTCTGGCAGTTTCTCATATAGCTTCAATAAAACGTATTTTTTCCACTTAGTGTACATTGATGACGTTATAATAACACTACAAAGTCAAAAATAACTTTAAGTAATTTCGGAAGTAGATAGTCAAAAATTAAAATACTAAACCAAAGACACCGACTTCCGGAATTACTTAAAGTAATTTTTCACTAAGTAGTGTTTTTTTTTTGAAGTCGGTTGTATTTTGGCATTCAAGAAAGCTTTGGAAACCTTAGGAAGCCTTCACTAGCGTAGGCGTTTGCTGAATAATATACGCAGCGCAAACGCCGCGTCACCGCGACGTAAACCAATGACAGATGCGAAGGCATAGTTAGTAACACACCTTTACAACATTTAGAGTAAAACGGATATGTTCTCCTAAGTGACCTTAAAGAATTTTCCGGAGACGTAATATTGGGATACCAAGATCCTATCTAAATATACCTGATATTGGATATATAGGTGTTAATATAAACGGTAAACATCCTTAAATAAAGGTCAGGTAGATATTACGTAGAGCATAAGTATCTGGTGCGTATGCAAATCAAAATTCGGCAGAGAGTTTCAAGATCAAAAGATGTTTTTGGAGAAAACCTACACACCCAAAATTTGAAAATTTCACGGGTAACCCGTTTTTACATTGGAATAGGTCATAAGTCGTTAAGACTTTAATAATTTAACGGTTAGCTTGTTTTTTCATTGGAAAGAGTTATTTCTAATCGGGATGTACCTAATCGTCGTTTAAATGATCAACCCAAAATTATATACAAGGTCTAATTAGGAGTACTTTTGTTTTTCTATGGAATTAAGACAGATGAAATGCACGAGATTGTGGGTTCAAATCCGGGCAATCCGGGCATTCATGTACTTTTTGAGTTTATCTTGGACATGAATTACGTCAGTGAAGGAAAATATCGTGAGGAAACCTGGACTCGGTCTGACATCGCCAACCCTTCTTGAGCAAGCGTGGTGATCAATGCTCGTGCCTTCACTGTATGAGAAGAGGCCTTTGATCAGCAATGGTACAATAACAAGCTGGTAAACATACATACATACATAAACTCACGCCTTCTCCCCATGAGGGTAGGCAGAAACTACAGAACGCCACCTGCTACGATTCTTACATACTCCTTTTGCCTCGTATACGTTCATACATCTGGTCACACACGCACGCCGGTTGTGAGTACTAACGCACCGGACCTTTCTGAAGAACATCACCAATAAGGTCACTATATGTCTTCCTAGGGCGTCCCCTCCCGGCGTTTCCACTCACATCTGCCCTGTAAATATCTTTTGTTAGTCGCCCTTCATTCTTGCTCTCAACATGACCAAACCATCTTAGCATACTCTTTTAAATTTTTGTCACTACATCTTCTTTTAAACCGCACCGTTGCGTTGTCACATCATTCTTCAGCCTATCATTCATAGTCACACCACTATTAATATAAGAGACCCGTGAGTTGAATACATTGAAATAGCCTCCCCGAGTGGCTATCCTAAAAGTAAAGCGCATTTATCTTCTTCTAAGCGTGTTGATGGTAAGCTAAATTAAGTCAGCCTAGAATCCGGCTACGCGTTTAGCCACCTTCAGTAGCGTCCATCAGTTCCTGTAACGTGCAGACAACAGGACGCACTGGACACAATACTGAGTGCCCCATTGTTTTTGGAACAGCATCACATCACTCCAGCAGGGTAATTGCGTAACACACCAACTGTAGGAATGGCTTTGATTTTGACAGTTCAACAACATACATTGCGTTATTTACGTTGTTGAGCAGACAAATTTTTTGAACATATGAAGCAATGGATTAGTAAGATCCTTCAAAATGATTCAGATTGTGATTGATAGTGTGATGCAATTAAGGTGCAGGGCGGAGTCATCTGTGAAACTCTACCTGAGCAGGTTTTCCTAGCTTCGGCCTACCCGGGTCCGAAGTCGATGATTACATCATGATGTGAACACGCACGATAATCTACAAAACACGATGCAATCAATTCTTCAGTACAAACCTTCAAGGCTCCCAAGTCTTAACAATAAGTTATTGTCGTAATAGATCGATTGTGTTCGGTTATTGCTAATCCAAATTGCTAGACCATTAATTGAGTATAATTTTTACTGGTGGCTTTACAAACCGAATTGTACATAATCTAATCATCATCATCATCATAATCTTAGGATTTAATGATAATTTCGGAAGTCGGTTGTTGTGTTTGGTTTTGTATTTTCGTTTTTTGCCACCGACATTCGAAATTACTTATAAGTTATATTTCATTATTTAGTGTGTCTTTTGAAGTCGGTTGTTTTTGTTTTTGTAAAAAAAAAACTTTTTAGTTGTGGTTTGTGGTACCTACCCAACACAAATTCGTATACCACTACTTGCTATGTAATAACTGTGACAGAAAGTTTTTATAACATCATTAATTTAATATACATTAAGTGGAAAAAATACGTATTATTGAATCTAACTGAAAAACTACCAAAGGAAAGTTAATAAAATTTACCGTACGTAAGTATATTTTTCTATAAATCATAAAAACAGAATTTTCGAAATCGATTGACAATTGCCGAATATATCGCATAACAATCATACAAAAAAAAAACAGACGAATTGAGAACCTCCTCCTTTTTGAAGTCGGTTAAAAGCGACAGTTTGGGTTTAAATATCTTAAATATCAGGTACCGTATCTAAAATATCAGGTAGTATCATACCAATTTCATTTTGAGTTGTAGATATGTTATCTCGATAAGATTATTTTTCTCTCGTATTAGTCGATCTATGTGAAAGCCTAGGAAGCATTGAATATACTTACGAAGGTCGTGCTATACAATCGTGTGTAAAAGTTGGACTCTTTCAGGCAGTAGCTGATATGCTGTTAAGAAAATCTCTAGATTTCTTGAGTTCTGATTGATTGTTGATCATTAAATCCTGTACGTACTCGGCCTACGCGATGGAGCGAGCTCCAGGATCTTCGGTAGAACGCACCGATGCTACTGCCTAACCTACAGATTATAAAATGTAGGTACATACTCAATCCTACTATACTTGTACTTCGCGAGCTGGCTGGCAGCTGGATGAGAGTTGCCGAAGACCGAGATGAATGACGTGCTTCGGCGCCACCATCAAGTATAAAGCCCAAACTGCGGCTAAGAAGCTGGGCATCCTAAATAGGGTGAAGCGATACTTTACGCCTGGACAGCTTTTAACCCTGTAAAAAGCGCAAGTCCGGTTCTGCATGGAGTATTGCAGCCACCTTTGGGATGGCTCAGCTAAATACCAACTAGCCGCGCTTGACTCGGTGGAACGCAAAGCTAAGAGACTCATTGGCGACATAAAATTGGTGGATGCCAAGCTTCACAGCTTGGCTCATCGCCGCAAGGTTGCCTGCTTGTCGGTCTTCTACAGATTGCACTTCGGTGAGTGTGCCCAAGAACTCCACGACCTCATTCCAGCGGCCCCCTTCTACCATCAAACATCTAGACGCACTGCAAGTTACCATCCCTACCTAGTTGCTATTCCACCAATTCGCACTAAGCGCTTCCAAACATCTTTTATAATGCGCACAGCAAAAGAGTGGAATTCTCTACCTGCGCCTGTGTTTCCGACGGCATACAACCCAAATCTCTTCAAAGTGAGAGTGAACAGGCTTCTTCTGGGTAAGCTCACTCCATCGTCGACTTTGTCTCTGTCGTCTCTGACCTAGACTAGAGTCAAGAGCAAACCCATCTAAAATAAAAATAAAATAAAAAAAATCATTAAGAGAGCAGGTCCAGCAGTGGACTAACGTAGGCTGTTGACGACGATGATGAAGTACTCAGTAGCTTAGTTAAACGTTTTTAATTGCTTTAAAAACTTCTAAGAAGGACCACTAAAGAATATAAGGAGAGAGTAATTTTAGACATGTTACAAGACAGTAAGACTATCTTCAAAGGCACAAGTATAAAATTAATTACTTCAGCACAAAAGTAAGTACATACGAAACAGAGATAACGCCAGGCAATTAGTCTACCCACGCAAGGCCAACATTTTTGGGACATTACCAGTGATCGGAGTAGGTAGATTGATTTTTAGTACTTGTATCATAAATGCACACAGAAAGAATAACATGGATAAGCCATTTTTCCGGAAAGTAATTCCGGTATTTCCGGATTCAATTAAATATTGTTAATGTTGGTAGTGATATTATTACTACTCAATTCAAAATTTAAAGGAAGGTATCAAAACTAAATTAATTCATTATTTATCTGTTGTCAAATCGTGACAAAAAAAAAAATAGGAAGAATAATAAAGAATAAAATTGCTCATTTTATTACAATTCCTACCTTTTTTTTGAGGATGGCAAATCATCAAATGACTCCTTCCACTCTGGCAGAATACAATTCCTACATAAGTTCCGGTTTTTTTTTAATAATCCACCAATTCCGGAGGAATGTCCATAGTAATATATACGTTTCGGATCAATGACCCCAGTTCAATCTACCTACTCCGATCACTGGACATTACTAATAATGAATGAGAACAGCGATGTTTTTCACACTTCTAACGCTAAAGTCCTTCATTTGTAACGAGCAATAAAATTAAAGACAAATTTCCCGTCATTTTAAACAACTTTCGCTGCGAAACTCTTATCCGATTCGTTAAAATATAAAATTACAAATGGGTATCATTTAAGCTATCACCAATTTAATTAGTTTTGTGTTTCTTAAATAATAGGGTTTGTCCTCAAAATAGTAGATCTGTCACCAAAATGTAGTCACCAAACAATGCAAAATCAGTTCCACAATAAATCACCTAAAATCCTGAGATATAAGGTCTAGTACCAAATAAATGTTTTTGTATGTATTATAATAGGTGTGTCCTAATAAGTATTTCAACAATAATGAGGCGTAGCCGACGGAGTCCCGCTTCGCGGGACTCCTACTTCTGGGCGGTTTAAAAAAAAATAACCACGAAGGGGACGGCGGGGTCTTTCAGACCCCGCCGTCCCCTTCTAACCTAACCTGTCCGAGTCGGGGTGCCCCAAGTTGTACCAAATACCTGGGAACAATTTTTGTTTATCTGAGAACGAAAATATTTCGTGGCGATAGATATATTTATTAGGTGATACAACTTGATGACAAATATAAATTTTGGTGATAGAAAATATAGTTCCCATTACAAATTCCTAGACACCAATAGACAGACATGCATCAGAGAGAAGTATTTACAGTAGAATCCGCTTATAATGACATCGAAGGGAAGAGACAAACACGTCATACTAAGCGGACGTCATACAAAGCAGTCTTAGCAAATAAACAACTTCCTATTTTTGTTAGGTATTTAGTTTAATAGAGATAAATACTACAAATTGTAAGTATCTATCTATCTATTAATTTAAAAAAATAAACATGAGCTGACAGAAAACAAACATATTAAAAACATAGAATAAAAATTGAAATACATACATAGCATATTTTTTAATTTTTTACAACTTAAGAAATCATTAATTTAGTTCTGCTTTTGTTTTTTCTTTAGATTGTAAAACAGTCTCTAGCAATATTGTGTAAAGAGAACAAAAACCAGCCACGCGCTACACACGCACCAAACGTCGTCACAGGGAAAGGGGGTGGGGAGGGTCACGAAAACGAATAAAGGTGTTAGGAATCATGTCGGTTATTACAACCAGACATAATTTCTTAAAAATAGGTCATAATAAGCGGTATGTCACTATTACCGAAGTCATTATATCCGAACTTTGTTGTAATGAATTTTGTATGAAAACCAAACTTCGCACTGGAATTACTTCATTTTAAGCGGTTGGTTATAGGCGGAGTCATAAATTCATAATAAACGGATTCTACTGTATGTTTTATTTTACAATTCGGGTATGAGTTTCATTGCGAAAGTTGTTTAGAATGACGTGTAGGATCACTCTCTTGACGGATGCAGTCGAGTAAATCGCCAACCTATATAATCATACGGTCCCGTTTCGCACGAGAACCAATTATCAACAAAAATATTTATTTGCATTCATCAAAATATTTTATTTCACATAAACCTACATGGGCACTTATGAAACGTCAGAAGCTAGTGCACGGTTCCAATTGGTCGTTTCCTATGGAGAAGAGCCGGCAAAAAACTCCTCGGTTACTTTTTTTAAATAAGTGGCTGTAACAATGTTTTCAAATTAAAGTGTTGATAGGGATGGGAGGACAGTGTAGGCCTGTCAAAAAGTAACAGGTACTCAACAACACAATAGAAAAAGGTCTACAAAGGTCCACAAAATATTTAAACCAAATGACATGATTGCCATTACAACTTTAACAAAATCTGAATTAAAATCCTGTCTACAAAAGCTATTAGTAAAGAGTTGAAATAAGAACACATACATACATACATACATAAACTCACGCCTTCTTCCCATGGGGGTAGGCAGAAACTACAGAACGCCACCTGCTACGATCCATACATACTCCTTTTGCCTCGTTTACGTTCATACATCTGGTCATAGACGCACGCCGGTTGTGAGTACTACGCACCTGACCTTTCTGAAGAACATCACCAATAAGGTCACTATATGTCTTCCTAGGGCGTCCCCTCCCGGCGATTCCACTCACATCTGCCTTGTAAATACCTTTTGTTAATCGCCCTTCATTCATCCTCTCAACATGACCAAACCATCTTAGCATACTCTTTTCAATTTTTGTCACTACATCTTAACAAGAATAAGAATTGGAGGTTTAATGCCTAATGAATGACACAGCAGGATACTTTGAAGTCCTACCTTATGCTTCTTCATCTTTTCGAGTCGATGGTATAATTTTATTGTGTTAGTTGAGTTGGGCCCAGTAGGTGGCCACGCCAATCGCGGCATCAGTGGCGTTTCTTAGATCTTCAGAAGTGCAGGTGTAGGAACACCTCGGACACTCCAACATATGGGAAATGCTGAGGTGAATAAAGATCTGCAACCCAATTACGTAACACACATTCAATCACAATCTGAAGCATTTTGAAGGATATTGCTAATCCGTTGCTTCATATGTTCAAAAAACTTGTCTGCTCAACAACTTAAATAACGCAAACTCTCAAAATGAAAGCCATTGCTATTGTTACTGTGTCACGCAATTACCCCGCTCTGGTTGGGTAAGTAAATCTAGTCGGAAAAGAGGCAATCCAAAGAAAAGATGATTTAATGAATTGATGGCTAGTAAGGATTTGAGCACAGGTTTGACGACGAGCAGAGAATAGAATAGAATAGTTTGGAAGAAAAGACTTAAGTACTGCGCCGATAACAAATAAAATTGGCATACGGACAGTCAGTTCGGAAATGCTGCTATTCGTATCAAAGCAATGATACGGAATTATAAATAGGTATATGTCTTAAGTTTGCATAAATAGTAGATGATTAAAGTGATACCCGTCAAGCCTCAGTTCCCAAGAGGGTAAGGCAAAACTCCCAGCAACAAGAAGCCCAATAATGACGGTACGGAGCCACATGTAATAGGACAATCCTAAAACATGACATCAGACTAGACTATAAAAATTGTGAGAACCTTGGCATTGTCCCATAAATCAGTATAATGTTTACAAATTACAGATTCTAAAAAAACTAGTTTTATAACAAACTCAGATTCCATACCGACATGTGTACATACATGTAAGGAAAGGTATTAATTTACCGTGGAAAAATAATTGATGTCAATGTACTCTGTGGGGTGACGTCATATTTCACAGAACGATAACTGACATGGATGTAGTATTAGTTTATCACGTTGAGTACCGGCTCACAATACTAAGATTGTTTAAAAGCAGTACATTTGTTCGTATGCCTGGTGACTAAATGTCATAGAATTGAATTGAATATGAAATAATTGAAACTATTATCAACACCATCATATACAGGTTGTAAAAAGACTTTAAAAGACACATCACATAGGGGGCAACTCCGGATTCTGTACATCAAATTAAGTAACATTGCAGAAAAATATTGCTGGGAAACGAATTTTATTTTTGGTGATAGGATTTTGTGGATAGGATTTTGATTCCGATTTGTTACAATAGTAATGGCAATCATATCATTTAGTCTAAATAGGCTTTTATTTTTATATAGATTCTTTTATATTTTTTGAATGTGAGAACGTTGTAGACCTAACTGGTAGACTGTAGATTTGTGGACCTTTTTATATTTTGTTGAGTACCTGTTACTTGTTGACAGGCCTACACTGTCCTCCCATATCTATCAACACTGTAATTGGAAACATTGTACAAGACCCTTATTTTTAAAAGAGTAACCGTGGAGTTTCTTGCCGGCTCTTTTCCATAGGAAACAACCAATTGGAACCGTGCACCTAGCTTCTGACGTTTCATAAGTGCCCATGTTGGTTTATGTGAAATAAAATAATTTGATTTGATTTGGTGAGAAAATTTGCTGTTTGCGGTAGTGCGCAATGTAACACGCAACGTGCTTATGGGTGGGTGCATGCAAGGGTACAAGGGTCGTGGGGGTATTTAAAGTTTGTTTTCGTAAAAAAACGTTAGTAAAACTTGGAGTTTTGACCTTCAATATCTCCGTAACCAGAAGGTTCCCAGGCATGGTCCAGTACAAAGAAAATATTACAATGACGGGGAGTACAAGTGACTGTCGGCTTCGTTAAGTGTCTTTTTACACTCGGTATAAATATACATGAAGAAATTTTAAATAGGGTGACACAACGGGCGGTTGTATTGCTTTTTTTTTTTTTTTTTTTTTTAATATAAAATATGTTTTAATATTGAATACTCCACTAGATATTTTAATGATTATCTTTTCTTTAGGTAGTAAAATTTTATTCATCGCTCAAATACATAGCAGAGATTTGTATAATTTAGAAGCATTTTTTTCAATTTTGTAAATGTGAGTACCACGGATTCGTTTATTATATCATTATTATGTATGTTGACTTGAAAGCATGGCAGTTGAGACTATGTCATGCTCACTTAAATGTCTCACTGTTGGTGGCGCGTGTGTTGGATCATTCGGTTCCCTACAAAATGGTTGAGCTGGATGGTGCTGATCCACGCGTCATGTTCGTGAACGAGCGCCGTCAGTTGAGACTGGTCATCTCTTAACTGCCACGGCTTATTTTTATTATTCTTATATTTTTT
This sequence comes from Griposia aprilina, assembly GCA_916610205.1. Classification (NCBI taxonomy): domain Eukaryota; kingdom Metazoa; phylum Arthropoda; class Insecta; order Lepidoptera; family Noctuidae; genus Griposia; species Griposia aprilina. Next base: position 9,231,446 of record OU744310.1, on the reverse strand, counting down.
AATATACATTTTTTTTTTACATTGTTTTCACATATAGAAGCAACAAGAATTAACGTTCCAACGATTTTGTAATATCTTGATTTAAAAAGAGTGTCCTTGGAGTTTCTGTTCCGTTCTTCTCCATAGAGATCTACGTTTTGGAATGGGCAACTAGCTTCAACTTTCTGACTAACTGACCGACTCTTTGACAATTCAAAAGTGCCTGTAAATGGTTTAATTGAAATAAATGCTTTGAGTTTGAGTTTGAAAATGTCATCATTATCCTGTTGCCCTTATCCTTATTAGGGGTCCACGCAGCATTTCTTATTCCATACTTCTCTATAAGTCGTCATTTCATCTCAGTATTCACTCCCTTTCTAGTCATATCATCTCACACAGTCTATCCATCGTTTCTTAGGTCTTACCCTACTCCTATAGCCATCCACATTCATACCCAAAACATTCCTCACATTTTCCTCATTCCTCCGCACCACATGCCCATACCTTGATAACCGATTTCCACACAACTTTTCCGTCACCGATATCGCTTTTAGACTTCCTCTTATATACACCTGGTGACCAAATGTCTACCGCCGAAATTGAGCTAGAGGGGACAAAGTATAGGGTATTCTTTCTAGCCCAAAGGATGATTTGTAAGGATGAAAGAGACAGGTGTACTGTATTGACTATATTCTGAAGTCATCGTCGTGATGACGAATGTAGGGCGCTGCGGTTCAATGAGCATGTAACAGTAACTGATAGATAAATGTTATGCTGATCGAGTGCTTAATCGCGCGAAGTTGACTTTGTAAATATGCCTGAGGCCCGAATGCTTTTGGTTTTTTTTTGTCGGAAACAAAAAACTATTTTGAAAGAAAAGAAAGAAAGAAAATAAATTTATTTAGCACAAAGCATACAACACAACATATACCTACAAGTAAAAAAGTATAAAGTGCGTAGTGAGAAATTAGCAGGAAAGTGTGCCTCGCGGCTGCACTAAAAAGGTCCAGTTCAGCAAAAATGTCAGACAACTAGTGCCTGACGCCGGTTTTCAACTGAACCTGAAGTGTGAGGTGACGGATGTAAATCAATTTTGGGTAGTGAATTATGACTGCCTCGTTAGTGTAAAGGCTCCTTCAAGCAGGTGCGACAAGCACCTTGCACATTGCACGCGACGCAAATGCACGGCTGGTCGCGCGACAGGCGGTGCCTTTGTGTCGCGTCCCGTGTAGCACCTGTTTGAAGGAGCCTTAATGGTCGTAAGCTGCTGAGTGTGAAGTCTTGAGCTCGTTCCCTATTCCCAAGGAAGGGAGTAGCTTTGGGTTTTTCCATTAGCATGTTCACAGTAGCAGCCGAGATTTTTGACTTATGCTCAGTTAATGACAATACATAGGGGACTTGGCGTGTTACATGGGACTTCTAACAAAACTGATGAATCGTAGGTGTCTTCGTCTAACCCTTCAAGTTGTCTGGTCTATCAAGTATTTACAAGCGTGATAAAATAAGTCAAACCGCGTACCAACAGGAATGGAAAAGAACTCACAATTCAACAATGAGCAGTTATTTCGACTTGTCACGATGACCACATGTGGTGTTTTGGGGCTCTTCAGTTGAATGAACCGGTGACTGACCCTACTTTTGAATGGCCTACACAGTACAGATGTTTCCAAAACTGTACATTGATTGATTACTGCTGATTTAGTACATTACCGTCATAACCATGATCATTTATCATTTGGAAAGTTTTAGGAAGACGAAAATAAAGTTGGATTATTTGTGTGAAAGATAATATGGTTCATAAAAAGGGGGGGGGGGGGGTGAATACTGAGATGATGTCTGACGGAGGAGGCAACAGAAGACTTGCTGCGTCGTACCGGAAGTAAATTGGGATAGGACCAGAGGATAAATATAATCATTCATCTCCACAACTTTCAACGGGAAAGACAGTTTAGCTCTTAAGCTTACTAAAACTTTATTTTAAACAATCAGGCGAATAAGAAATCACTGAAGCGCAATTGATTGAAAATGCCTTTACGAGTGGTGATACTTAAGGGGACTACATGACCTAAACGCAAATTTATAATGCCTAAAAATATATGATCCACTGCAGTAACCAAAATCGGAAAAATATATGACATTCTTCTGGATATATGCTAGTTAGATAGTGTGTTGAAAATATAATAAAATTAACTTGATATGATAGAAAAATATCACCGAAGATACGTCTAAAATTTTTGATTTTTTGTCAGATTATTCTACAAGTAACATACTAACGTAACAGTGTTTTAGTTTTTTAGTCCAATGAATAGATGTTTTGTAAATCCATAATTGCTTCATATTTTGCAATGAATTACCAGCTTTGTGTCATCGCGCGTCTCTTTCTTTTCTATGCAATCCGACAGTGACCGCGCTTTAGCTCTTGTAAGCCTCTTCAGAAGTTCGTTCCAATACGAAAAAAGAAGAACGGAGTTAAGCCAGCGTCTTCCTGTCTTATAACATCACGCCTGTATTCGCCGAAGGGTAAGACAGAGCTACACCTATAGTACACCCAAACACATTTCGTCAGTCATGTTTAAGTTCCATGTAATAGGAACCTATTAGCCTATTAACTATTTAGCCTATTGCCATCAACCGGGCACAAATCTGGACTCAGGCTGCTACTGAGAAATTCCTGATAGGAAAACCCAATAACACTTTGCCAGATCTGCGAATCGAACCCAGGACCTCATGCTCAGTAGTAGCGTTTGCGACCACCAGACCGAGGCAGTCTGAACGGGGTTAGGCAACAGGGTCTTCCTGTCTGAGATTAACAAAGAGTTGCGATCATCAATCATTTCGGGCAATTTCTATTTGACCTTTTATTGTTAGATCCATAATCAAAGTTTTTTAAGTACCTAGTACATTTTGTGAGTATTAGAGTGTCGATAGACCGGTTTTTCATCCTCCTAACTAGAATTCCCCGAACAAACCGAATTGACTGTCAAATTCTGGCAGAAGCTAGTAAGTTATAAAACAGATTTATTTATCTTGCCAAGAAAGTTTCTTTTATTTACAGCCTTTAAAGCATCGGTTCTCAACCTTATTTTGCACACCCACTTTCAATTTTTCTTTTCTAGAGCCCTCCATATTTTTACGTACCAACTGTCGCGAATATGATACAGCTATTGCTACGATTATATTTAAACATGTGATAAAACAATATACAGGGTGGTAAAGACATCGACCCGCAAACTGTAACCATGAATCAGCACATGATTCTAGACCCCCCAGCGTAGGAATTTTTAGGCGGTCAATTTAAATATCTTGGACATTTCATCTCCAACGACCTTAAGGATGATATAGTCATAGAGAGGGAGCGTAGGGCTTTAGCGGTCAGAGGTAACATGTTGGCCCGTAGATTTGCTCGGTGCTCGGACCAAGTAAAAATTACGCTATTTAAGGTCTACTGTCAGAGCTTTTATACGAGCAATCTATGGGTCAACTACACCAAGAGATCGCTGAATACCCTGCGCGTACAATATAATAATGCATTCAGGATGTTGTTGCGACTGCCCAGTTTCTGCAGCGCTTCGGAAATGTTTGCTGAGACCCACACAGATGGCTTTCAAGCTATAATTCGTAAAAAAAACCGCGTCGCTGCTAAGCAGAGTGCGAGGTAGTCGCAATTATATCCTGAGAGCTGTGGCAGAGAGCTATACTCCAAATATTCGGCATTTTATCCGGAGGTTGCTCAGGTAGGGAAACATGTTTTCTTGCCTGGTCATCCTCTGCGTGGAGTGTGCATTATTGTATTGTATTTTATTTTATTTTATACCTACCTATATCTACTACTAACACTAGAATATAAGTTGTTTTTGTAATACTAACATAATATGGATCTCTGTTGTCTGTAATAAATTAATTTTAACTTAATTTAATTTAAAATGTATGGAACAGCATTTTATTTTAAATCAACTCAAAGCATTTATTTCAAAAAAGCCAATTACAGGCATTTTTGAATTGTCAAGGGGTCGGTCAGTGAGAAAGACGAAGCTAGTTACCCATTCCAAAGCGTTGTAGGTACCTATGGAGAAGAACGTGCAAGAAACTCCATGGACACTCTTTTAAATCAAAATGTGGTTACAAACTATTGGTTACATCGTTCATGTTGAAATTATGCATGTGAGAACGATGCAGAACGTTAATAGCGTCCGTAATAAAAAGACAAAAGCAATTCAAAAATTAAATTAAATTAAAATAAGCCGTGGCAGTTAAGAAATGACCAGTCCCCACTGACGGCGCCCGTTCACGAACATGACGCATGGATCAGCACCATTCAGCTCAACCATTTTGAATGGAACTTAATGATCCAACACACACGCCACCACCAGCGAGACATTAGAGTGAGCATGACATACTCTCAGCCGCCAGGGCACATTCAAGTCAATGAAAGAAAAGCCTATTAAATGGTAGCTTTATAGTTAATAACCGACGAACAATTTCAACGTCCCAGTGTTCAGAATCATGTACTGATGGTTACAGTTTGCACGTTGATGTCCCTGGCACCCTGTATAGTCGTAAGATCCCATCTCAACGCCCCCTAATTTTCTCTGGGTCTATTGCCCCCCTGAAAGTCAAACGCCCACGAGGGGGCGTTATCGCCCACGTTGAGAACCTATGCTTTAGAGGGTAGTAGGGAGTTTACTGATAAATATTCATGATTTTTGTATTTGGGGCTACACTGGCCTCCTGTCTGATGAGGACCATCTACATTAAAGGTTACGAGTTCTTTAATATTCAAGAACGCGTCTGTTTAAACTAATCAGATTTACGTGATTCTTATGTCAATTTATAAGTATTTTCTCTGGCTTCATATTAACCGAAGTGCAAATGTGGTGCAGTTCTGGAAACGATAAGACACTTAACATTATGTCCTTATCACATATTACATAATATCACGCTTGTATTCGCCGAAGTGTTAGGCAGAGGAGTACCTATAGTACCTACATCCACATTTAGTACATGTCCTAACCTTACATGTGGATTTCAGGCACTTAAATGGACACTTCTGACAATACAATACTCGTGATAAGTACAGCATTCTAATTGAGTAACACACTATTAATCACAATCTGTTGCATTTGGAAGCCTAAAATTGTTAATCCATTGCCTCATATGTTAGAAAAATTTGTCTGCTCAACAACTTAAATAACGCAATGAATGTTGTTGAACTGTCAAAATGACAGCTATGTGTGTAACGTTAATATCCCGCTGGGCTACATGTCAATAAGAAGTCCACAAAAGCAGAGCCGGGGGCACATATAATATTACGTAACCGCGAATAATGTCTGTTGACCATTCTACAACCTTTTTATTACTATACCCATAAGGGTAAAAATTGTTTGCTTCTTCCTAAACGAGGGCATTATCAAAACCAACACTAATTTACTCCATAAAACTATGATAGATGTTTCTTTTAAAGGTGAACGAACTATATAAAACAAAAGACAAATGACGCCACATACCCTACGGTTCAGTCATCAGTCGACACCCAAATGACTTTCAATGTGACGAAAATATTTTTTATGACGCACTTATCGTTATTCGTCACATTTCAAAGTCCAACCATTATTTATTCGTCATTAGGAAATCGAAGTTATCTAATTGATAGGACTTCCCCGAAAACGAGTATATGACGTTACATGTCATTAATTTTGAGCTCTTTAAGTTCTGAGTTGTGCTGCACGATTACTGACAAATGCGTGCACTGACTGGACAGGTCCACTGAATCTGTGTGGTTATTTCCTCAAAAGACCATTTCAGACACCCAATCTACATGGTCTTCACATGATCTGACCAAGATTATGTTTGGACTTTAAAACAGACTGTGAACTCTGAGTTTGTTTCGTCCTTTCTTAGAGTAGTCAGATAGGAAACGCCGACGTCATCTAGTTTAAAAACTTTTTTACAAAAAATTAAACCGACGAAAAAAGAAACTGAAAAGCAAAAAATAAATCTTTCAGTCTAACTAAGCTCTTAAATTAATGTAAATTACAAATTTTGAGTCGGCGCCAAACAATCACCGCAGATCGATTAACGACGATCAATCAAGCTGCCATAAGTTTTCATGGCGCCTTGTATGTTTGGCGCCGACTCAAAATTTGTAATTTACATTAATTTAAGAGCTTAGTTAGACTGAAAGATTTATTTTTTGCTTTTCAGTTTCTTTTTTCGTCGGTTTAATTTTTTGTAAAAAAGTTTTTTATTTTTCGCTTTTCAGTTTCCGTTTCAAATAAATGAACTTATTTATTTATTTAGGACTACCAACAATGGCTTACACTACAGATATCTTTAAAAAAAACATGAAATTAAAACTTAGTATAGTGGATTAATTAGGTACTTTAAGGTAAACACCACATTACCCAAATTAAATTATGTTAATTGACAACTTGGGTACATGACAACTTTTCAAACAATCTTAATACCGGGGAAAAATTTGCTAGATTCAAAAGTCATCATAAAGGTTTCATAACAAATCAGTCAAACAGTCACAGAATTTTACATTTCAGCTTAGGGAATCAAAGTGTAAATCGATTAGATCGCTATTACATAGTAAACCTTGCAAAACCTAGCATAAATACAGTTATATGCTATACCGATTTTCTCTTTGGAGGACAAAGAGTAGTAACAGGTCTACGCGGAATTCATGACGGACGGAGCACGCAAGATATTGAGTGCGAGCAGTGGAGGCTAGTCGATAATTCCTTTAACAAATTTACATACAAACATTGCGTCGTTTAAACATCTCCGTTCTTCTAAAGTGTTGAAGAAATTTAAACTGTTTTTATAAGAAGATGTCTTTTTAGCTATGCCAACAGAAACTAGCTGTTTCTAGCTGTTTTTTGATGCCAATCAAAGCGTTTTTGAACGTGTTCTAGACGCAAACTATTCGTAGCATAGTGCGGCCGCCACATCATATTACAGTATTCTGCTACATATCAACTACAAAGTGTAAAGTACACTGTCTTATGACAAAAACCCAGCATCTTGGACGCTTTTTTGGGGCTTGTATTTAAACGTCTACCAGAAAAGTGCCTATTTTACTACCACGAAATTCGAAATACCTGCCAGAATGGATAAATGCTCACCAAATTGTGTTTCATAAAGTATTGTAGAAATGAACCTATTTTCCTTTTTATTCTATGCCATAAAGATTTATAAACGTCTTTTAATTTCTTACTACCTGCCAAGATAGCTCGACGGAGCCCCGCTTAGCGTGGCTCCTATTTCTGTAACCAACCAAACCTCGGGATGCCCCTGACGTCGACCGGCGTGGGTTAGGGTTAATAAGCAAGTCGACGGAGCCCCGCTACGCGGGGCTCCTATTTCTGTCTAAAGGGTTTAAAGGAACCTAACCAACCGAACCTCGGGGCGCCACTAATGTCGACCGTCTATGGTTAGATTTGGTGATCATTTATCCATTTTGGTAGGCAATAAGAATATAAATACAACACGTACAATTATTCTGATGAGTGTATAATTATTTTGGAACTTAAAGCGTTGTTCTTTAGGCACCTCGGTATAGAGAGGGTTTATTTTATTTGAAGTTAAAATATTTTACTTTGGTACTTAGTCTTAGAGTGATATTTTCTAGAACTGTTTGTGGTACGTACTTGTAATAAGGAGTGTTCATATCTTGTATGAGTTTATATTTGAGTGCTAGTTTTTGATGGATGACTTTTGCTACCTGATTGTGTCTTTGTGTATAGTCTGTTTTAATATTATTATTTCCTTTATTTAATTATTTACATATAAATTACATTTTTAAATATTAGAATATAAAAAACATAAAAATATTTAAAAATATAAAAATAGTAGCCCACCGGTATCGGGAACAGGGTCCAAGCTACCGGCGGTCAGGGCTCCAGAGAGAGGAACCTCCTAACAATGCGAGCCGTGTCCAGAAGTACCGCTTTCTGAATCAAGCCCTTGATCCAACTGCCCAACGAGAGCCTCCTCAGGTGTTGGTCGAGGCTCTTGGCTATTAAGCCATTGGCTGTCGCGACTATCGGCACAATGATCGCTGAGTCCACATCCCACATGTCGACAACCTCGCGAGCCAAGTCTAGATACTTGATTTGTTTATCTTTCTCGGCTTTCACGAGGTTCCCGTCATGCGGGACCGTTATGTCAACAATCATTGCGCGCCGCTCTAATCGATCCACCATCACTATATCAGGCTTATTGGCAACAATAGTCCTGTCAGTGATGATGGATCGATCCCAGTACAATGTGATATGTCCATTTTCGAGAACTGGGTCGGGCACATACCTGTAGTACGGCACTTCCGATTCTACAAGGCTGTATTTCAGAGCAAGTTGCTGATGGATAATCCTGGCTACAAGGTTGTGTCTATGCAAGTACTCTTCGTTAGCTAGACGAGAACAACCGGAGATAATATGTCTGATTGATTCACCCGGACGGTGGCATGCCCGACAGATGTCAACCGTGCCGTCTTTCACAATAAATCTCCGGTAATTGTTTGTCATCATAACTTCGTCCATAATTGCACAGACAAAACCTTCGGTTTCTCCAAAGAGGTCACCGAAACGCAGCCAGGCTACGGACGCTAGTTGGTCTACATCGGGCCCATGTAGGGCCCGGAAAAAGCGTCCGTGAAGCTCCTTACTCTGCCATACTTCCATGCGATCATTAGTGTCAAGCACTACTGGCTTGCGCCAGTTCTCTTTAGCTAAGGAGAGCGGGGTGAGGCCCTTGTCCACTGTGACCACATCTCGATGCATCCCCACGTCGGCTTCTAAGAAATATTCCCTGAGACTGCATATCTCGCGATTGTGGAGGGTCTTAGCATTTAAAAAGCCTCGACCTCCACACTTTCGCGGGATATACAGCCTCATTACCGATGATCGTGGGTGATGCATTCGATTTGCAGTCAGCAGTGTACGGACCTTCCTATCCAGGGCGTCGAGTTCGGTCTGAGTCCATTTGAGTATGCCGAAAGAGTACATCAAAACCGGCATGACCCAACCGTTAAAGGCGCGCACCTTGTTTCCACCTGATAAAAGACTATTAAATACTTTTTTCAGGCGGCCAAAGAAGCGATCCTTTAACGACTGCTTCATGTCAGTACCATTGATGCCCAACGCTTCCGACATACCCAAATACTTATAGGTTTCGGATGCGGAGAGGGCTCTAAGGTTTATTATTATTATTATTACTTTGCCTTTAATTATAAGATTATTTGTTCCTGTATATTTAACGTAGTAATACTTCATTGAGTTCAAATACATTTCTTTATTTTTGCACCATTCATCATCATCATCATCAGCCTATATTCGTCCACTGCTGGACGTAAGCCTCTCCTATCGGCTCTCGTCATCCAGTCTCTGCCAGCCGCATTTCGCAAGTCGTCAGTCCACCTGGCCGGCGGGCGCCCCACACTACGTTTGCCTAAACGCGTTCTTCACTCTTGAACTTCTACGAGAGATGTGACCAGCCCATTGCAGCTTCAGCTTGCTTAGTCTTTGGGCTATGTCGATTACCTTGGTGCTCAGGTGGATACCGTCGTTTTGGATTTTATCCTTCAGAGAGACTCCAAGCATAGCTCTCTCCATAGCTCGCTGAGTGACTTTAAACTTATGGACCAGTCTCACCGTGAGCGTCGACGTTTCTACTCCGTAAGTCGTAACCAGTAGGACACACGCGTTGAAGACTGTCGTCTTTGGGCACTGCGGTATAGACGACGAGAAGACCTGATGAAGTTTACCAAATGCTGCCCATCCCAGCTGAATCCTACTATCGGCTTCCCTCTCAAAATTGAGTTGGGCCTATAGTTTTTATGTTGAAATTGTTATCCCATTTATGTATAGTCACCATCTTTGCCACTTTCCATTATAAAGGGAATATGCCAGAAGTTAAGGATTTGCTGTTTATAGCTGTAATAAATATTACCTTTATTAATTTCGAAGCTTTTGAATGTTTTGAGTATGCTGCTCTCACGGCTAATATTTAGAACAACAACAACATCACACCCTCTATGACAGTCATACTCCAGCTAGGCTTAAAGTTCTCATCAAGATGAATGAAATATGCTCAAACACGACCTAACTGCTGTAAGCTGTCGAGGAGCCCTCTCGACTGTCTTCCGTCTCCATCATCAGATGATCTTCAGGTCTCTTTTTTGTTGAAGCATCATTAGAACTACGTATATGTGCCAAGTTTCAACAGAATCGGTTCACAAGGGAACATTCTGTAGGTGAAAAATCATTTAACCCCTATTTTTCTACCCTCAGGGGTGGATTTCGTTTTTCAATTTTAAATGGGACCAACTTTGGGGTATACTCTTTCCATTAAAAAAAGAATCATCAAAATCGGACCACTCTGTAAAAAGTTATGCGTGGTCATACATAAAAAAAAATAAAAAATATACGTGTCGACTTGAGAACCTCCTCCTTTTTTTTTCGTCGGTTAAAAAATATGATTGACGTGTAAAAGTGTTTATACAAACCTACTTACAGAAATAGAATCATTAAAAATAGCTAGACTTTCTCCAACTAGGTTGGCATTGACGTAATAATTTTTCGTTTCGAAGCAACATCAGGTATGTCCTGAAAATCTACAAATATTGGGCGTATGATATGCCCACTTTCAAAATAACGGTATTGTGCGCTTTTATTTCTTTCATAACATAAACAAAACATCGCGCATGTATTCCTCGTTGGGTTAAGGGGGGGGGGGTTAGGGGGTGGGTCTAACGTGACGATATTATCGTGGACGTTCACGTCCACGTCACGGTATCACTATAACACAAGAAATTATGGAAATATATGAAGATGCTTTTAAATTTCCGTCCACTGATAACGTTATAACTTGCACGTACTTGCATACATTTTATGGACGTAGATGTCCACGATGATATCGTCACGTTAAAAATTATAAAAGCTGGCATGGCAAAGCATGGCAGTTGAGACTATGTTATGCTCACTTAAATGTCTCACTGTTGGTGGCGCGTGTGTTGATCATTCGGTTCCCTACAAAATGGTTGAGCTGGATGGTGCTGATCCACGCGTCATGTTCGTGAACGGGCGCCGGCAGTTGAGACTGGTCATCTCTTAACTGCCACGGCTTATTTTTTATTATTCTTATATTTTGATTTCTTTTTTAATATACATTTTATTTTTATTTTATTTACATTGTTCTCACATATAGAAGCAACAAGAATAATGTACCAACGATTTTGTAATATCTTGATTTAAAAAGAGTGTCCTTGGAGTTTTTTGCCCGTTCTTCTCCATAGAGATCTACGTTTTGGAATGGGCTTCTAGCTTCAACTTTCTGACTAACTGACCGACTCTTTGACAATTCAAAAGTGCCTGTAAATGGTTTAATTGAAATAAATGCTTTGAGTTTGAGTTTGCTCACATTAGCTAAAAAAAATATAGCGCTTTCGTAGCGTTTGAAAAAGTTCTTAAGCACAAATTTCACCAAACTTTTCTGTTACTAAATGCCATGGTAAATATTTTGACGGACTATTTTGCGTAGTGAGACAATCTATGAAATGGCATAACGGGGCATTTAGAATAAACACAGTATGATGAAACAAGTTGTAAATGTCAAGTTTCAAACCTGTGGTTATTTTGATAATGTCAGATATTATCATAATACATTGACGGCGCTGACTGTACTATTTTAAGCACACTTGAATAATTTAAGGGGGATGCAATCAGGTAGCCCGCGAAATTCAAAAATACTTACGTTTTTTGCAATTTGCAGGCCACTGTCAGGTTGTATGTTGATTAAAATATATGATTCGCGGCCGTAACTAATAAGGCTTTACAAAATTATAATCATTAGAATCAGCAATACAACTCCTAAAGTTAGAATTAGCCTCAAATTGGTCATGATTTCATGAAATAGTCATTCAATAGGGTAATATGAACTGGAGAGATGTACTTATTGATGATTTTTATGATTATAATTCTATGCATGAATATTTGACACGGCCGCGAATCATATTTAGATCAACATACAACCTGATACTGACCTGCAAATTTCAAAAAACGTAAGAAAATATTAATTCGATGGCTACCTTGGTGCATCCATCTAAACGGAATTTAAGATAAAATTACGACGACTCTTAAATAATACTTGTCCACTTTCTGGATTATCATCGCAATTTTTTAGGAATAATTTGTTAATTTACGTATTTATCTTTAAGAGTAATTTTGATACGGAAAGCAATGCTCAATGATGAGTACAATTTAAGAACTACTTACTACATATATACTCGTACATAAACTCTCACCTTCTTCCCATGGGGGTAGGCAGAAACTACAGAACGCCACCTGCTACGATCCTTACATACTACTTTTGCCTCGTTTACGTTCATACATCTGCGGGGTAATTGCATAACACACTAACAATAGGAATGGCTTTAATTTTGACAGTTCAACAACATTCATTGCGTTATTTACGTTGTTGAGCAACAATTTTTTCGAACATAATAGGTCTTTACCTATGAAATTGCCGTTTTGTATGAAAAAATTTAAACGAATTTTTTTCATGTATTTTTTATTTGTATTAATCGAAGTAATCACCCATGCAATCAATGCATCTTTGCCATCGCAGTGGCAGTTTATTGATGCCCTTCTTAAAGAAATCAGCTGGACGGGAGGCAACAAATTCTTCAAAGGCATTTTGTACTGCCTCTCGGGTATTAAATTTTTTTCCCGCCAAGAAGTTATCCAAATTCTGGAAAAAGTAGTAGTCTGTAGGCGCAAGGTCTGGTGAGTAGGGCGGATGACGGAGAGCTTCCAACCCCAGTTCTTGCAACTTGGAGACCGTCTGCTGTGCAGTATGAGGTCGCGCGTTGTCGTGCAGGAGCAGCGGAGACGAGCGATTGACCAATGCTGGTTGGAGATGCGCCAGCTTCTCCATCATTGTGTTCAGTTCTTCACAGTACACATCTGCAGTAATGCTCACCCCGTTTGGTAAGAAGCTGTGATGAATCACACCGGCGCTAGACCACCAAACAGTGACCATCACTTTTCTAGGAGTAAGTTTTCGTTTAGGGCATTGTTTAGGTGCTGAACCAGGATCCAACCAACTTGCTGAGCGCTTACGGTTATCAAACAGAATCCATTTTTCATCGCAGGTAACAATGCGGTTCAAAATTCCTTCATTTGTGTGTCTGTTGAGCAGTGCAAGGCACGTCTCGACGCGTACTTCGCGCTGGCGATCATTGAGTTCGTGGGGCACCCATTTGTCAAGCTTTTTTACCTTGCCAATTTGACGCAAATGGACCAATATTGTTTTGACGCTAACGTCGAAAGCTGCTGCTAATTCAGCCGTAGATTGTGTATCATCAGCTTCCACAATCGCCTTTAATTCGTCATTGTCGACCAAAGTCTTCGGACGACCGCGAGGTTCATTTTTCAGGTCGAAATTTCCAGAACGGAAGCGAGCAAACCAATAACAGGTGGTGCGTTGGTTTGTAGTGTTAGCTCCGTAAACGTCGTTGATGTTGCGTGCCGCTTGTGCCGCGTTGCTGCCACGACGGTACTCATATTCCATAATTACTCGAATTTTTAACGTATCCATGATGACGAAAAAGATTGAAATGCGATGAAAATGTAACACTAATCAATAAAGAAATGACTACTTTTAGAAAAAAAAATCCATGTTTTTAAAATAAAATTAATTTGAAATTAGAATTCTTAGCCAAACAAAAATTATTTTGATTTGAAATGGCCAGTACTGCAGAACGGCAATTTCATAGGTAAAGACCTAATATGAAGCAATGGATTAGCAATATCTTTCAAAATTATTCAGATTGTGATTGATAGTGTGTTACGGAATTAAGGTGCTGGACATACATGCACGCTGGATGCGAGTGGTATGCACCTGACTTTTTCGCAGAACAACTCCAATAAGTTCACTAATGTCCTATTACAGGTCCACTCAATCTGTGTGGTTCTTTCCTCAAAAGACCATTTCAGATACCAATCTACATGGTCTTCACATGATCTGACCAAGATTATGTCTGGACTTTAAAAGAGACTGTGATCTCTGAGTTTGTTTCGGCCTTTCTTCTCAGAGTAGTCAGATAGGAAACGCCGACCTCATATAGTTTAAAAATATGATTGACGTGTAAAAGTGTTTGTACAAACCTACATACAGAAATAAAATCATTTATCATTTAGAAATACGTAGAAAAAGCTTTTCTCGTTTCTCAACTCTCCCACCCCTCCCTCTTATCTTATGTCTCACTTTCAATATCTATGTTCTTCACACGCTAAGAATCTGCGTTCTTCCAACAATCTTCTCCTACTCTGTCCTTCTCATACTTCTGATTTTGTTCATTCTTCCTTTCATATTCAGTCCATCTTCTCTAGAATGCGCTTCCTCTTGATATCAGGACGGCCACCAGTCGGAGCGGAAATTGCAGTTATTTTCAAAATTTATAGCGTAGAGTCATTTCAATTACCTCCTTTCCTTTTTGTATATATATAGGTATAGTATATGTATAATGTAGGTATATATTATAGTAAATATGTATGTATCTGTATTATAAATTTATATCCTGTTTAGGTCTGTTCTTGTATACCTATTTTATTTATAAATACTTATGTTATCTTTTTAATATTTTTTATTATTGTTAGTAACGCCTGTTAAACGTATGTCGTGCTGTCGCGTCGCGCCTGTTTGCGGGAGCCTTTAAGTCCGCCTTTGTATGCATTTGTGTGCGAGAAGTTTAAATAAATAAATAAAAAGAAAAATGTAATCGTTGCAAATCACGAGCGCGCGTAATGTGACTTTTAGGTCATTGACGTAAAGTTTTGCACGCTCGTGAACTGCAAGAACTATAAGTAGGTACCACAATAATGAGTATAGTATCTAAGACTACATTAGGTATGGCAAGAAGCAAAACCTATTCTTTCTCATTCTAAAAAGGAATCATTTAAAAAGTGGGTAGCTGTATATTTTTATAGTAACGTTTTATTACAAACTACCCACTTTTTTTAGCATACATGCTGGGATTCTGGCCTTCTTTCTGTGAATTGAAGTGTTCCATTGTCCACCACGCGGGCCCATTGCGGTTGGGTGGACGTCACAATAGAATGTCGATTCTATGTCTACGCCTGTGAATACAGCATAGACACGGAATTCAGACAACCTTAATAATTACATATTTGGCGGGTCCTTATTTATCTAGACTATTAAAAGGGGATCCTTAGTTGTAGCCCGCCAAATTTAAATTTTCTTTTGTTTTTTGCAAATTGCAGCTCTGTTTTACGTCGTATGTTGATCAAAATGCGATTAGCGACTGTAGGAATGATATATTTATTGAATAATAATCAACAGGATTCACTTTAAGGAAGTCGACGGACGTAATTAATAATGTTTTAACATTACAATGTATGAGTATGCTGTTAATTGTGCCACAATACACAGTACAGAAGTCGATTGAGGAAAACTGTTAGGTTTTTTTATAATGGGCTCATTATTATTGCAAACTACTGATTGTGATCTTTAGCGTAGGATACATTGAGACCATAACTTACAGGAAGGAAAAAAGTCGTGAGGAAAATTGCTTACGCAGTATGCAAGCGTGCTGATACGAGTAAATGCTTTTCCTTCTCTGTAGGAGAAGAGGATGTAAGAGAAGAGGATTTTGCACTGCAGTAGGATCATTACAGGGCCACAGTCCCATCGACGTGTGTCATTTTTTTCCCCTGCAAATACTGTCAATGTTTTTTAAACCAGCGAGATAACTACGTAACACTAAAATTTTCAACAAAATTCATTGCGTTACTTACGTTGTTGAGCAGACAAATTATTCGATCATAGTAAAGTAAAGTAAATTTTATTTGCATCAATTGCAGGTACATAAAATAAGATGTTATTGGTGATGTTCTTCAAAGAGGTCAGGCGCGTAGTACTCACAACCGGCGTGCATGTATGACCAGATGTATGAACGTAAACGAGGCAAAAGGAGTATGTAAGGATCGTTCTGTAGTTTCTGCCTACCCCCACGGGAAGAAGGCGTGAGTTTATGTATGTATGTAATAAGATGGGTGAGCCTTGTACAGTCTACCTTATCTAAGGCATGCAAACATTAAGGAAATAATTCACTAAATTAAAAATAAAATAAAAATACAACTTTAAAAAATTAGTTGGCATAGCACATCCACAATACATAAATAAAAACATAAAAAAATCCACTTAAAAACAGTTTTGAATAAAAATCGGATAAATTGAGAAAAAACATTAAATTATTCAATACATAAGTCCATATCATTTACTGAACAATTGCATTTTTCAATCAATAATAATGTCACTCTTTTAAAAAAAAAATGTATTGTGTCATTTTTTTATTATATTGGGTACTTAATAAAAAAATATTGGGCCCACGCTAATACTTTTCTTGAACAAAGCAGTATTACATCTCTCAACATTTAGTAAGTGTTTATACTGACTTCTTGTACGTCTTTTCCTAGATTCTGACACTGAAAAGGTTCATGTTACATTTAACGAAGAGTGCGACTTTATATGAAGCAATAGATTAACAATATCCTTCAAAAGAGTTTTTACAAAAAAAAACAACCGACTTCAAAAAAAATACGACAAAGTGAAAAATAACTTTAATTTCGGAAGTCGGTGGCAAAAAACAAAATACAGATACAAAGACACCGACTTCCGAAATTAAAGTTATTTTTCACTTTGTCGTATTTTTTTTGAAGTCAGTTGTTTTTTTTGTAAATAAACTTTTTATTTTCACTTTTTAGTGAGTCAGTTATTCATAAATCTAAGTTACAATAGCCTAATGTCAACTGCTCATCACCTTTTACAAAATATTCCTTTTCCCGACGCAGGGACGTTAATTTTTGAGGAGTTCTCCTGTTAAGAACCAAAACCACTGGAGCTGATGGTGAAGCCACCATCAGCTCCATTTCACCATATGCATTGTGACGAGCTTATATTGCTTAATTGCTTAGCAACCATATTAAAATCGAATCGCAACCCGTGAAATACTTATTATTGAGAAGTTCCGGTGGCCACCTCTGGTCTTCATCATCAGTTCCACTTCACAGAATGGTGCTTTCCAAGAGCAAATGCACGAGTTACTATAAAAAATACCCAAATCGCTATACGTGTGCCTATAAAAATTGAGGATTTCCCTCGATTTCCATGGGATCCCCTCATCAGATTCTGACTTGGTGTCAATGGGACCACCTCGAGAGCATACCCTTTCAAACAAAAAAATAATTTTCAAAATCGGTCCACAATTGACGGAGAAATCGGTGAACATACATAAAGAAATAAAATAAAAACTCCTTTTTGGAAGTCGGTTAAAAATGATCCAGATTGTGATTGATAGTATGTTACGCCATTAGGGTGCCGGTTTGGGCGGTTCATGTATGCCGCATGTACAGTCAGGGAAACTAATTGCTAACCAGAATTGTTTAGCACTTCGTCAAATGACGCGGCTCGAGTGGCATAGGAAAATTGTACTTAGGTAAAAGTTAGTCTGGAAAAACTTGAGGGAGGCATTTTCTCAGCAATAGGACAGAATAGTAAAAAAAACAGACAATTTATTGAATTTCCTAGTTTAGACTTTGTAAGATTATTTAAACTTCGTAAATTGATGAACTGGAACGTTGTACCCATTAGAGATACCGATGTCATATCTTTATCGTTCATTTAATCGTAATTCGATAAGCTATCAGACATAGATTTGATGGGGAACGGAACGACTTATCATAATATTATTGATATTGCTATAGCGCCAGAATTATTTCATACTTCTTTTACGAATTTCACCTCCTTATGGCGATTTCACCACAATTCTAATTTAATGTATGTAGTCGATCAATCAATTCTTAAGTATCTCTCAGTGTTAAGTATCATGTTAAGTACTTATTAAGTATCTCTCAGAATATTTTTAACCTTTTTAGATTTTTGTTTTTATGTCCTTTAAAATTATGCTGTGGTCTCCTATAAGTGAAGGAGTACACCTGCTTAATATCTGATGTTACCCTTTCTTTATGTGTCATGTATTGTGTACATCTTTTGTAGGAGATCCTAAATAAATAAATAAACAAATTCAGCCTATCGCAGTCCACTGCTGGATATAGGCCTCTCCCATGCTTCGCCACAACACCCTGTCCTCCGCCTTCCGCATCCAGTCTGTCCTAGACACCTTTTAAAGGTTATCAGTCCATCTAGCTGGGGGGAGTCCCACATTAAGCTTGCTGATACGCGCTCTCCACTCCAGGCATCCTCTGCTCCACCGGCCATCGGTCCTTCGACAAACATGGCCAGCCCACTGCCACTTCAGCTTACTAACACTGCAAGCTATTTCGATACTCCGGTTCTACTCCGGATAATTTCATTTCTAATTCTGTAAGTAGTTAGTCCGAAATGCAAAATGTACGGGTAGATTTTCTTGTAGCGTCATGTGATCGTAAGTACATCCAGTATTTGCATAGAACAAGAAACTATTACTTCACTATTACTGCCTCGTTGGCCTAGTGGTCGCAAGCGCTACTGCTTGAGCATGAGGTCCTGGGTTCGATTCCCGGTTCGGGCAGTGTTATTGGGTTTTTCCATCTGGAATTTCTCGGTAGCAACTCGGAGTCTAGATTTGTGCTCGGGTGATGGCAATAGGCTCGCCCCCTATTACATGGGACTTAAACATAACCGGCGAAATGTGGGTGGACTACAGGTTCACCTCTGCCTAACCCTTCGGAGAATACAGGCGTGATGTTATGTTAAGAAACTATTCTTCGTACAGAGCAAAACTCTCAATGAATACAGCTTAACAAAATCGATCGATCGACGTTAACCGGTGTTGAATCGGCAAGCTTAGTGTGAGATGTCCCCCAGATAGTCGATCCGGCGACCTTAAAAAGGTGGCTTGGGCAGACTAGATGCAGAAGGCGGAGGACAAGGTGTTGTGGCGCAGCCTGGGAGAGGCCTATGCCCAGCAGTGGACTGCGATAAGCTGAGTTGATTGAATCGGTGTAGAATTATATTGCCGTAAGTAACGTGATCTCGTGAAAAGAGAATCCGGTTTTTCATTCAGTATATTAAAAATCTCCGGTATTCTTGTCGCCACCGCCGGATTACCGGAGATAGGGCTTTCTTAAAAGCCCTATCAAGGTCACCTTGAATTTGTCTGAGTCTGTCTGTTATGTCAGTGTTTGTAGTAAGTCGGTTATGTAATAATATCAGTCTCATACGCCCCGAAGTTATAGACGAATAGTGTTTTTTTTTAACACTTATGATAACTAACTAACAGTATGATTATGTTCAACCAGTCTTCTGACTAGTTTTTGGCGGGAGTTCGGTTTCTATGAAGTATTATTAATTTATTACGTTATTTTTTGAATTTGAAATATTTTAGAACTGTCTTCAAGTATCATGCCAAATGTATGGGAATTCCCGGTGAAAAACAAGTAATAAAAACAGTCGTAACTACATTTCGAAATCATTTAAAAGTCCCCGGCGCTACAGAACTAAAAAAAAACAAGATTAATGACGATGAAGTAATATTTCCATAAAACTGGATTCTGCCATGTATGACCTCATTCTAAGGCTCCTGTCCCACCGCTGGCGATTAAAGTGAAGCGAGTAGAGTTAGCAATGGCGGCCCAGTGGTATCGGTCCCGACTTGAGTTGTAAGTCGTGAGTTTGAACCCAGGCAGGCACTTTACTTTGTGTATTTAATTTCATGACCACTGCTCTCAAAACGGCGAAGGAAAACATCGTGAGGAAACCGGCATGTCCTAGAACCAAAAAATTCAATGACATGTGACATCTACTACCAACACGCACTGGGCCCGTGTGGTGGATTACGAACCACTCTCTCTCATAGAGAAGACCTGTGTCCCAGCAGCAGGAACATTATAGGTTGATTATGAGCAACTAAAAACAAGTTGGCGAGCAACGAGCAGCGAGTGCGCGACGGGGACGAGCGATTACTCGATGGTTTGCGTATGTTCCAATCGTCAGTTTCACCAAGTGTTCAGCCCGTCAAGCGAGCGCCGCTGAGCGAGTACTCTCTTTGATAGCTCTGGTCGACAAACGAGTACTCGCCGGCTGTGTGATTGTGTGAATGTGAACAGTCAGCGTTCAGCTATTAATATGAATACCGTCAAACGGGGTGAATAGGGACGAAACTTTAAAAGGGATTTTAACATTGAAATAATATAGTTTGTTGCCAACACGGGCACTTCATCGTCAATTATAATACAGTAAACACATACCTAGTCCTTTTTAGCACCAAACTATATTATTTCAATGTTAAAATCCCTTTTTAACCGACTTCACAAAAAGGAGGAGGTTCTCAATTCATCTGTATGTTTTTTTTTTTTTTTTTTTTTTTTTTTTTTTTTTTTTTTTTTTTTTTTTTTTATGTGTGTTAGCTCATAACTTTTTTCTGGGTGAACCGATTTGGATGATTCTTTTTTTGTTTGATAGGTGGTGCTTCACATGTGGTCCCATTTAAATTTGATCAAGGTCTGACCAGTAGTTTTTGAGTTATCCTTAATTCTGCAGATTTTTTCCACTTAGTTTATATGGATGATGTGTTAATAATTTCCTGTCACTGTTATTTACACACCAAGTAGTGGTATACGAATTTGTGTGGGGTAGGTACCGCAACTAAAAAGTGAAAAATAAAAACTTTTTTACAAAAAAACAACCGACTTCCAAAAAAAACACTAAAAGACGTGAAAAATAACTTTAATTTCGGAAGTCGGTGGCCAAACACGAAAATACAAAACCAAAGGCACCGACTTCCGAAATTACAGTTATTTTTCACGTCTTTTAGTGTTTTTTTTGGAAGTCGGTTGTTTTTTTGTAAAAAAGTTTTTAAAGTTTCGTCTCTATTCACCCTTGCATCCCTAATGACCCCCTTTGACGGTATCTCTTTTACATACACGGGACCTACAATCGTTTGTACGTTTCTAAGCGAGAAAATCGTTGATAGCTAGTCGCTTCCTCGTGGGCTGTGTAACAGGTGCCTTACAATAAATATTTCGCAGTCAGTTCTTACTATTTACATATTTTTTTGTAAACTAGTACAACCGGGTCTGAGTCATCGCTATCCAAATAATTTGTAACGTCTTTTTTGTTTGTTATTGTTCAAATAAGACTAGGATAGTTAGCACGTGTTCTGTTATGAATAGGATACCCTATCTCTTCTTATGAGTATCATTACGTTGCGCCTGTATTGCCTAAAGAGGTGGGCAGTGGTGTATCATACAGCTACATTAGTTTGATCACAGAAATGGGGGCGAGTCTGTTGCAACAAACATTATTATAGCTTTAGTTTTACCTAATTAAGTTTTTTTTTTAACATCATGCTGTGATATAATTACATACTTAAGAACTTATTTGCCTAATACCTTTTAATGTTTTCTAAGAGATAAGAACATTATTTAATTAATGCATTACTTTAAAAATAATCGAGGACTGAATAAGATTAGATTAGCATTTAAATATAAATTAGCCAGACAGACCTATTTCAGTTTAAAAAAAGTATTTACCTCATGCCTTCTCTGTTTGAGAAGAGCCCTTTGCCCTGCAGTGGGACAATAATTGGCAGGTATTATTATGATATTATTAATTATTATTATAATACTAATTGTTATTATGATATTATTAATTATTATTATATTACTAATTATTATTATACTTTAACTATAATTATTTTAAATAACATAACACACACATTTTTTATTACATATCTAGCGGAATGTGGGTGTACTATAGGTACATACATCTGCCCAACTCTTCGGGGAAACAAGGCGTGATGTTATGTTATTAATTATTTTACTTACTTATATTTTTGGCTGTTTTAAAATAGCCTCCATATGGAGCAAACTGGCAATACTTTAATATACAGTAGAGGAATAAAAAGGCTAAACATCTTTACTATTTTTCTGACTGGATACTGTCAACAGTTCAAAGGATGACAAGGCTTCATTTTTAATTATGTTTACCTATTGTGTTATAGTAATTTTATTCTAGGTAAGTACATCATCTTCACATAGTAATTATATAGGTAGTAATTAATGTACCTATACAAAATATTGTTAAACATTTTTTTAAATAGTAACTGTGGAGTTTCTTGCTAATTCTTTTCCATACGAAATTACTGGAAACCACCTTTTAGAAGGGGCACCTAGAATTAATTATATTTTCTTGTAAATGTTGACATTCAAAAGTGTTTTTTATGTGTCTGTTTTAAATAAATTATTTGACTTTAAAAAGGAAACGAATTTCAAATGTACATTTGAAACTAACTTTTAAATTCGTCCCCAGTTTGTCACAATCATATTTACCTTAGATTTTTAAACAATAAAATGTCTGCTTCATGACTACTTACAAAATAAATTATGTATTACTATGGTTTTGTAGATAACTGATGGCTATATAGTATTTACTTTTTATTAGTATGTAAAGGATCTTAAAAGTAATTAGTTTTTTTTAAACTCAATTATATGACCAAGTATTTGTCCCATAAGCAACACTGGTTCCCACTTTGAAGTCTCTTAACCGCCTCCGAACCCAAGATGCAACTACAACCTCGCAAAGTGGGGCTATCTTAATGGCACGGCAGCAGAGTGTGGATGTGGAGCTTTGGCACAAACTAAGTCCTACCTCCTATCCTGCCCCCTGTGCTCCAAAAACTGCAGCCATAGCGACTTCTGTGCTGCCACCGTTGATGTTGTGGAAGTAGCGAAGTTTTAAGGCTGACAAAGTTTGATACACTGTTGCACCATCAACACCACAAAGAAGACACTTACCACATTTTGTTGGTAAAATTAAGGAAAATGCTACTCGCATGAGTTTCAAATTTAAAATCAATAGATTTACTATTATACTTTGCTTATTTTATGATAACATGCTGAATGACTGTACAATCTGTGCTATATCATTTAAAAAAACTTGTTTTTTTTTTTTGTCATTTACTAGTCCGGCCCGTGGTAGCCCGCTAGCTAGCTATAACAATAGAAAATCAATTGTGTCTCTTTAGCGATGCTTAATGAGTTTAGCATGCTCTCAACATTATGGGCAGTGGCCTCAAGACATGTTCAATACCAGCCAAACATCAAAGATGTGCAGCCAACCCGGCCAGTGGGACGTCTTACAGAACCCAAAAACAGAGTTGACTTTTTGGTGCCAGTAATTACAAGGACACCCATCCTTTGGAACGCTGCTTGGAGGTAGAAATAAGTTGGTAGATGTGATTATTTTTCCCAAATACCTCAGGAGGGTAATAAAGTTGTTGTATCTTGTGTCTTTCATAAAAAGAACACAGTAAGTACAGTTACCAGGGAGCAACATCAGAAACTGGATGGGCCAAGGCGAGTGCAGGCAGGCTAAGGAAGCACTCCCTACAATTGATCGCCGCCTCACAAAATAGGTTCTCTGGCTAACTAAACAACAGCTGCGTACAGTTACAGCAGCTTTAACTGGCCATGGGTAATTTAATAAACACCTCTTTGTCATAGAAATCACAGACAGTCTGCTGTGCGGGGCCTGCATGGAGGATGACGAAACAGCAGCTCATGTGCTTCTAAATTGCCCGGTGGTCACAACATACAGGGCAAAGTACTTCGGCGACCCAGGTACCCTAAGTGAGATTGTCAGTAACACCAAGGCGTTGCTGGCCTTCCTCGCGGAGCTGGGGTGGATCGAATAATCGATTTTCTCACCCATACGCAAATTACGCGCATTGGCCTTGGGGTGTCAATCACTAGCCAGTATTACCTATTACCTAAGTACAGTTATCAAAGAAGGCGGGTGTGGATGATTGGAGCGGGAGAGGAAGGCTAGAGAACGGATTGTGTGAGGAATGATATGAAAGAGAAGGGAGTTAATGATAGTGTGATGATTGACAGGGAAGAATTGAAGAAGAAAATGTGTTGCTCCCACCACAAGTAACATGGAACTACGGCAGGAGGATGATGCAGTACAATCATTAAAGAATCATTAAACACATTCAAATTGAGTGTGAAATGACTAGTGTTCAATTACATTGTTCTCGTCACAAGCAAATTGAGTGTAAAGCAATAAATGAAATACTAGGAACACATAATTAATTTGTTGTATGTGTACAACAGAAATGATTATTGAGTTCAATAACTTTATTATGAGCAATTTAACATAAATAGACTCTGATGCAGTTTTATTTACATACAAGCTGACCCGACAGACGTTGTCCTGTCTTAACTATGAATGTCATATGTCGTTTAGTTTTAGTTTTGACTATTGACTAAAACTATCGACTCATTTATCAACCAATCCATCTGTGTTAAACAATATTTGCAGCGTGCATTCTGTCAATCACTGACAGTTATGTAAAATTATTATTGGCATTAAGTTTTCTTAAATTTTGTAACGTTCCCATCAACTTCCTTATTTTTTTACTTCATAAGATTCTTCTCCTGACAATCCAGCCGTTCACGCTTGATGGCGTGACCAAGGGAAATAGGGATTCATTTTTATATATATAGATTACTGTCATATGGTATGCCAAACTTTACCATAAATTAATAGTGGTATTCAGCTGCTTCCCGGTTACACTGAATGCTGATTCCAACGTAGTTGGGTAGCCAGATGAGGATGGGATATCGTATTTTATTTATTTATTACAAACATAATACTAGGTAAAAAAAAAAACTCTTTGAATTTGAATAAAGAACTTCTTTCTGTTCTATAATACCTGTTACAGTTTCCGTAAAAAACTTTTAATGATTCAAAGTTTTTTTTTTTCCAGCTTTTCAAAAAACAGGAAAAGGTAATGAGTTCACATTTTTTCACATTATTATTGCACAACAACTATAGGCAACAAACTTTTACAAACTTTCTTGGGATTTCACACAAAAGTTTTTCTATAATTGCAAAAACCTGATTTTTAAATTAGGAAATCCCTAAGTTTTATTTATTTTTCACCAGATCTAGATAAAGTATTTATCAGTATTGTCTGTACATTCCCAATTGCAATATTGTGTGCAATCTATATAAGTATACAGGGTTTTTATCTCACATTTTATCTAAATCTGATAATATGAGGCTTTATGAGAATTACACAATGTATTTTAACGTGTTCTGTTTGCGGCGTAGGTCTTACAACGCGTGAAGATACGCTTATTCACATTAAGTACTTTGAATGTGTAGGTACGTTTGTTATTCATTCATAAACTCGAATTCCGCGAAGATTTAAAACAAGAGGATGTAAAAAACATATTTCAATATGACGCAAACCTCGCGATGCGAAATGTAAAAACCAGAGCTAATTTTAATTCATTTGTCATTCCGGCGTGATGAGATAGAGGTAACCACCTAATTTTAAAATGTGACGTCATATGTAAACAACGAACATTAATGAATATCAGTTTAAAAAAGTTATAGAATAACTTTCCAAGTTTGCAAATGAAAACTTACCTTTCCATTGATGCCAAGCCCGAGTACTGTATTAGAGATCTCGTAGTCATCGGTGATAGGCGTAGTTTTGATAAACTTTGTGAAATTACTCATCTTGATTCACTTCACTATTTAGAAACAAAACAAAAAATAATTTTAACACTTTGTCAACACAAAACCACTTTAACACTGTTTAAAGTTCTAACAGTAAAATATTTTTTGTTTTATTATTACTGCACACGTACACTACAATTCAAAATAACTTTTTATTTGGTTCCGTGTGTGACTGACAATGACCTACAGTGTCACGTCGTTGAGCAATCGCGGCACAGTGCTGCCAAAAACGCCAAAATAGCCAAACTGTCTGACGAAGACTAGCGCTGTCATTGTCAATTTGCGTAAAACTTCGTTCGAAAAGATTTTTATGCTTTTCAAAATAATTAGAATAGAATATTGTTGTTGTAGGAGGCCAAAATTTAAAAAGTATCTCTAAACCATAGCGGTAGGATGTACAGCAATTAGAAAATAAATAAAAAGAATATTCTAACATGGATAGGATTAGATTTAATAGAAAACTAAACTATATTTAAGTTTGAATTGAGCATTTCACTTCTGAACGAACATGCGTCGTTGTTTGCTATCGTAATGTTGGTAGCATTGGGTAAATTTGGGTAGCTTGTATCGCTATCTGTTGACAGATATTAATAACTAAACTGCGTGGAGGTAGTTTTTTAAAGCTTTATAGTATTTAGTATAGATGGCGTTATAACAAACTTTAATCAAAATATCCAACAATTTTTTTAAATAGTTTATTTACAATAGGAAGGGTAGGTATTCAAAGAATAATTATGTAAATATGCAATATTTTAATTTGTTTAAAAAGTTGCAAATATTACTAATTTGTTTCCATGTTTCAATTAGGTACAAACAAATGAACTTTCGTTCTAAAATTAGCATAATTCAATAAGTACCTACCTATTATGTAAAGAACTAGGTACCTACCTAGCTACATAGTTAGCCGTTAATTCCTGTTTCATCTTACGTAATTATTGCTATTGACTAATTAGAATTGCAAAGTGTTGCTAATCAAGTTATAATAACGATATTACGTACTGTATACAGTTCCTTTGAATAAAATTTTGTAATTATTATTCAATGCATACAAACTAAGGATTCTAAATCGTAATTTTATCGAAAGGTAAACTTGCTTGAGTTCTTATATTTTTCTTCAAGCAGGGATCTAACACACAAAAGGACTTTACTATGGTAACGTGTGTCTGTTCTAAAAATATCTGTTATCTATGATTTGATTACTTGAATATTCGAATCCGAAATTCTAATTTTAAATCAATTACATTTCATATGACATGAGACGTACAGAATTTTTCCAATTTTTCCAACAACTACCGTCCTATGATTCATGATCTAGCTTGACGGGTAATCATTATTTATAATATTTGGACAAACCATGTTTTTTTTTTGTCTAAAATCTTCACGCTATGTGCATTTGGGTGACGAGTAATCTAATAACAGCCTTGGCACAGTTGAGTACTCTACTGTGAAAATTGCTGTTTTTTTATCGTTCTAATTAGGATGTTATTATTTGTACTTATATCATTGTGATATTATTCTGTTATTATGATATCCATACTTCATCACGCCTAGTCTATTTTTTTGGATGGGAAATCATGAAATAAATTCTTCCGCTCTGGGCGGAGCGGGAGGGCGTGTTTTTTTATCGACTAAAACCCACCCGTGTTCCTTCAGTTGTCTGTTTGTCAGGGCCACGGTAACCCTTTCAGACAAACCCGCGACCCTGGCAGGCATCGGCCTTAGCGGACCACGTCAGTGTGTGCTGACATCTCTTTGAGGCGCGCGTGGAACACGACGCGCCGTCGACCCGGGCCTGGTCCTTACCGGACGGCGAGCTGCTCATTGCTCGCCGTCCGCAAGCCCGCGCCTACGGTGGCCGGGAGTCGGCTCTTGACTCCCGATGCCCAGGGTACTTCCTCCTGCGGCGAATACGGGCGTGAGGGCGCAACGATTGCCTCATCCTCACGCGCTCTTCCTCCTCCTTCGCGAACATTACTGCTTCGCAGAAGGAGGTGACGGCTTCTCATTCCCTCTCGCTCCGTACTATGGCCTGGATCAGGGCTGGACGCGAGACATCGCCGCTGCCGATCGCCGCCACAAGGACACGGTGGTGCTCCGCCCAAGCCGGGCAGACCTCCACCGTATGCTCCACCGTGTCCTCCGACATTGCCCGACCTGGGAATCGAATCCAGTCCCATATAATAGGGGGGCGACCCTATTGCCATCAACCGGTCAGAAATCCATAGTTCGTGGACTCAGGGATATTCCGGATGGAAAAATCGGGATCCTGCCGTTTTGCCGAAAAGATTTTGCCAAATTTTCATTACCCAAACAAATTTTAGCAACCTTTTTTTATACCAATGTAATATTTGGAATAATTTTAGTACGCACATTTTCATTTGGTCAAATGTTTACTTGGCAGATTGTTACCAAGGATAATGTCATTAGGGCATTTGGTCTATAATCAAATGATTTATTACAGCAAAGAATCTTTAGACAATAAACGTTTGGTCTAATGATTTGTTATGACAAAAAATAGAAAGGCAAAAATAAGTTTTTTTGTGAATTATTAAAAACATGCAATTTTATTTTAATATAATCTTTTATTCAAGGGTAAAAAAGCAAGGGTGGGATAGGATGCAAGAGCGAGCGCAGCGAGCTCGGGACTTAGGGCACCCCGACTCGGACAGGTTAGGTTAGAAGTTATGCTTCGTGGTTATTTTTTTTTAAACCACCCGGAAGTAGGAGCCCCGCTTGGCGGGGCTCCGTCGTCTAAGCCTTATAATAAAAATGGTAAATTGAAAACTGACGATACTAAATATTCATAAATATATATATTTTTATTATATTTAGAAATGGTAAGTTTGAAATTGACAACACCAAATGTTTGGCTTATTTAATTTTGCGTAAAATATGTTATACCAACTGAAATATTTGACTAGATAAAAAATGGTAAAAGTACTAGTTGGTGAACAAGTTATTGTTCAAACGTTCACTTGCCAAACATAGGTTTTCGTAACAATTATTTGTAAAGAGATTTTTTGGTAAAACAAGGGAGACCCGGAAAAATCCAATAACAATCTGCCCGACCCTCCTTTTTACGGTTCCGTACCCAAAGGGTAAAACGGGACCCTATTACTAAGACGCTGCTGTCCGTCCGTCTGTCTGTCTGTCACCAGGCTGTATCTCATGACCCGTGATAGTTAGACAGTTAAAATTTTCACAGATGAAGTATTTCTGTTGCCGCTTTTTATAGATAATGGTACGGAACCCTTCGTGTGCGGGTCCGACTCGCACTTGGCCGGTTTTTATTTATTTAGCAGTGAAATATTATCAAAATCAAAAATCAAATCAAATCATTTTTATTTCAGGTATACACCCATATTGAAATTAAACCAAAATACAAATTAATTATTAAAAATAAGTTATTAACATAATAGGTACAAAAAAAAACAAAAAACAATATAACATTACCTTACACAAATCAATAGATAAGTATTGTTTGAGCTGGAATATTAATTGCCGATACGAAGAAATAGTTTACCTCGTATATGGCCCTCAATAGAGTCTGGATTCGTGTCCGGTTGATGGCAATAGGCTCGCCCCCTATTACATGGGACTTAAACATAACTGGCGAAATGTAGGTGTACTACAGGTGCAGCTCTGCCTAACCCTACGGGGAAAACAGGCGTGATATTATGTATGTATGTATGGCCCTCAATATTTTATTGACATTCCCGTTTTTTTTTTTTCTATGAGTTTTTATTATATAATTATTTTGAATGATATTAAGTTAGATTATTATAATTAATATTAAGACTAATAATGTTGGGACCAATGTGGAATGTAGTCTTTGTTTTTTCCTGGTTTTGTGTTTTTATTGTGAATACTACTTTTCGACACAAATGTAAATTTGTTGAGAATAAATAAATAAATAAATATTCCATTGTCAGATTTATGAATTCGGTTATAACTTATATATAATATATAATTCGGCAATAATAGACAATCATAATGAATTACACACAAACAAAGAACAAAAGAGGGGAAGGAATCATAGTGGACCATCATAGCAGCCACGGCTTATTTTTTTTTTATGTTTTTGTTTTTATTACGGACGATTTTAACGTTCTGCGTCGTTCTCACATGCATAATTTCAACATGAATGATGTAACCAATATTTTGTAACCTTATTTTGATGAGTGTCCATGGAGTTTCGTGCCCGTTCTTCTTTATAGGTACCTACTTCGCATTGGATTGGGCAACTAGCTTCATCTTTCTGACCGACCGACTTGACAATTCAAAAGTGCCTGTTTGTTTATTTTTAATAAACGCTTTGTGTTTGATTTACTCCAAAACCGAAAGCGTTACTACCTACCTACATGTGTCATGACGACGCGAATACAAACCTAAAATTAATGTTATTATATGTCAAAAATAATGACCATGTGATACTGTATGACATTTTGGTTAAAACTGAATTTATAGCGTACTGCCAAATATTGAGGATTTTATCGTCGCTGTTGCGAGAGCCGAGACTGTCTGACTGCGGTTTCTGTGGGGCTATGGAAGTGGCGAAAGAGATGAGGTTTTTTTGGCTTACTTGAGGGCCTAGACAAATGGCATTCGCTTCGGAGCAATTCTATTTCTACAATCGCTATCGCTTTCGCTAATGATTCCAAAAACTGGTGATAACGCTCGTCAAAAAGTGTCCCTTGGCTATGCATCTCTGTGGAAGTACCTAATCTTTCGACGCTGTCGATTCATTTCATAATCGAATGTTGTTAACATTGTCTAGCTAATTTTTATTCGTTGACCTACCATCACGTGACATTTCGATAGCTTATGTCACACCATACATTTTAACTTTTCTACTAGTGTCATCGCTAATCGAATGTTACTTTGTCTAGGCCCTCAGGAATTATTTTAGGTTTCTTACAAGAGATAAAGCGCGGTCACTGTCGGATTGCATAGAAAAGAATGAGACGCCCGATGACACAACGCTGGTAATTTATTGCAAAATATGAAGCAATTATGGATTTACAAAAAAAATATTCATTGGACTAAAAAACTAAAACACTATTATGTTAGTATGTTACTTGTAGAATAATCTGACAAAAAATCTGAATGTTTGCATGTATATTAGTATGGTTTTTAATCGTTAAAATATTTTTTTAGAGGTATTTTCGTGATTTCTTTCTATCATATTAAGTTAATTGTATTATGTTTTCAACACACTATCTAACTAGCATATATCCAGAAGAATATCATATATTTTTCTGATTTTGAATACTGCAGTGGATCTTAAATTTTTACGCATAATAAATTTGCGTTTAGTCCCCTTAATTAGACTTGCGTCGACAAACGGCATGTGAAGTCCAGATTTACCCCTTACTAACACATAAAAGGGATTTTATTCAGAATTAAAATGAAAATATAATAACCTAATCTAACTAATTGCTTCTGCAGCTTAACGTTTAGTCATGATTAACGTCAGTGTAACGATATATTTTTGTATATCTGTACAAAAGGTTGTCTATACTATAATTATATAGGTATATAATATTATGAAGAGATAAAAATTATTTGTTCGTAATTTTGTATGTAGTGGTTATCTCTGGAAATTACAGTCCGATTTGAAAAATCTTATTGCATTTGATAGCCCAGTTTTTGAGGAAGGCTATAGGATATTTAACATCACGCTATGACTTTAAGGAGCTAAGCAAAAAGAAAAAAAGACAGAACGCTACACGAAAATGAAGTGCTAGCGTGGGCAGGTGATGCGACTGTCGCATCACATCACCTGCCTGCGTTAGCACTTCGGTAGATCGGGGGAGCAAGAAATTTCACGCGGACGAAGTCGCAGGTAGAAGCGAGTCTTAAATAAGGGGATTGATGTCTTCTATTGCAACTATTATATCGTTTCAAATGAAATAACACCGTGAAGTGACTTTGCTCCTCTACTAACCACGAATGCTCAGTCAATTTCAAGTTAGCTGTCAACATTTTATTTTTTTAGCTACATAGCTATAGTCGAACGTGCTGTTTGCAAGTTCAGGGGCTGAAAAGTACGCTTTCTAGCCTGCTTCGAATAAATTATGGATAATGTGTACTTACCTGCTATATTAATAGAAACTGAACAGGCTTAATCCACTATCTCATCTGGGGATGAGGCAGTTAACGATGGTACGAGTACACGCTTGCCTAAAAGTAGGGTTATGTTTAGTATTTTATTTAATAACACATTTAAATACAATATAGAACCTAACAATAGAATACACATTATGTCCAAGTACATAAAGGGAAAAAAGGGAAAGCTCATTGGGCATCAAAAAATTCGTCCGCATCGCTGTCAATGGTAAAACTGCTCAAAAGGCTGGCAGCGTTGCCACGTTGGATGGCAATGCTGATTCTTTGGTCTAAAAAGGGCGGCCCTCTTGTCGTGTGAAGAGTCGACCAACCACTTGGCGATGTCTCGAAATATTTAATGAGCACTCGGACCTCACGGTCCTAGTGTTTCAACCCCAAACAGCGCAAATACAGAAATCTTATTGGGAGCTACGAGTATATCCCAATAAGGTTTCTATATTTGCGCCGTTTGAGTTTTTTTTGCACCTGCAGCAGCCGCCCCAGCACAGCCCGCCGTGCTACTCATTCGACACAGGTTGCATCTCACAGCGAGGGCCTACCCAACCTCCAAGTCATTATGGTCATTCCGTCTGGCCTCTTCCCATAGTCGCATGGCAAGCCATTGGGTTCTAAAACAGCTGGCTCCTCGGCGGGGACAAGAGCCCGTCGGATGATGTCATCAATGCTGGCGTGCCGTGCCAACCGACCAGCGCTCTTTCTGCAGGAAAGGCCATGGTGCCCGAGGCGGTCGACTGCTTCACGGCACTGACAGCGATGTGGAACCATGCAAAGAGCTTAGACTAAACTTAGACTTGTAGCGAGAGATTTGTACTTTGGAAAGTACCAAATTTAAGTAAAGCATAATCAGCGTTCCCACTTCAGGGATACAGACCTTCTCTCTGTGAGATGGAGTGATCCGTAATGAACCCATTGCTGGTTTGTGGTTGTCACATGTCTACGAATTTTTTATTCTAGGACCGTCGGTTTCCTCACGATGGTTTTCTTCATTGTTTTGAGAGCAGTGCTGATGAAATAATTAAGTAAAGTGCCTGCCTAGATTTGACACGCAACCTACAACTCGGAGGTAAGTCGTAAAATTTAGTTGACCAAGCGAGCGCGAAGCGTCTCCGTTTCAGCTTGCCATTCTCCTCTACAGGTCGCATTTCACGACCGATTCTCGTGAAATTTTGTAAGCAAGTTCGATAAATATATGGATATTTGTGTCAATTTAGTTTTTTCAAATTTTTCCAAATGGCGGAGATATGGGGCTTGAAAACGTAACAACCATATTTCAACCATTTCGCGCTTTTTGTTTTCAGGTGAACATTTATTCAGTTTTAAGCTATGTAAAAACAGTTTGCGAGGTCTACGGTTCACAGAGCCAGTAGTATAAGGTACGTATATTTTAATTTAGTTAGCAAAACTAAAGTCGCTTGTTTCATAGCCCAACACCTGTGAGTCACGGCATCCGCTCACGACAGAGAAAGTTACACTGACGTCATCTAGTACGAAACGTGGGCGGACATGACGGTACTCTTAAACAAAGGCGAACCGTCTGTTTATTCAATAATTACATAATAGCCTGTATTCCCCGAAAGGGGTAGGCAGATGTGTATAGTGCACACTCTAGCCCGTCTTATGAAGGGGTATGGTGTTACTCAGTAACTGGGTTGTGCAGGTCAGACAGATAGTCGTTCGTAGTCGTGCATCCGGTTGGTCTGGAAGCCGACTCCGACATAAACGAAAAGGCTAGGCAGATGACGAAGTCTGCCGTTTGCCATTTTTAGGGTTCCGTACGTCAAAATGAAAAAACGGAACACTTTTAGGATCACTTAGTTGTCCGTTCGTCTCGCATCCATCAGTCCGTCTGTCTGTTTGTCTGTCAATACTCTTTTGCTCAGGAACGCGTGGAGGTATCAAGTTGAAATTAATATCAAATACGTAGGTTTACGATCTATAGGAGTTCATTTAAAAAAAAACAAGCTTCTAAATCAACGCAATAAAAATATACCGCTATATTTGCGACATATTTTGATACTCGCAAATAAATGAAAACCTATAGGGTACTTCCCACTGACATTAAAACAGCTTCAAACCTCAGCATCAGCTTCACCTTCAAACTTAAACATTTTGCAGTTGGAGAATTGACTGTGACGTATACCGATTTGTGGGAGAACATTCTTTAGTAATTGATGTTACGTCCGGTGCTGACACGCGGATTATAAACATATAAAATAATTATGAATCTTTTATTTTTTTATTTTATTTTATAATAATTATTACACATAAATAGGTAGCTATTTTCATTTTATCTTTATTTTGTTTTTTGTATTTATTATTTATTTCTGTATCCGTCCGTGACATCACAGCAGCGGGCCCTATCAGAATATCAGCGCTGCGACTCTTATTTTTTTAAATGTCGCAGCATCATGCTGAGATAGGGGCCTTTAGGCCTCGTACAGGACTTTCTGTTGTTATTTTCATTTTAGTTTTGTTTAATTTTTTTTTTTTTTAGTGTGTTTAGTTTCTGTTAATCCTGTGCGAGTCCCAATAAATATTTATTTTTCTATCTTTTCTTTCAACTACATACATAGTAGTTAAGTTTGTTCTTGGGATAAATTCATCCCAACTACGGAATCCTTCATTGTGCGTGGTCCGACACGCACTTGGCAGGTTTTAGTTTTTTATAAATCTGTACTGTACTGTTCCACTGCAGGGCATACTTCTCTATTTGTTACCTTTCCTGGCCAATCCGTGACAGACGCTTTCAAGTCATTACTCCAGCGGTTCCTAGACTTTTTTTTTTGGATATCTCTTTCGAGCAATCCACAACCCCGGCATCGGCCCTATCGGACCCCGTCAATGGTGCTGACATGTCTTTGAGGTGCGCGTCGTACACGACGCGCCGTCGACCCGGGCGTATTCCATACAGCCCGCGCCTACAGTGACCAGGAATCGGCTATCGACCCCCGACGCAGATGTCTCCTCCTGCGGCGACTAGGGGCGTGAGGGCGCAACGATTGCTTCACCCTCACGCACTCTTCCTCCTCCTTCGTGAGCATTACTGCTTCGCAGAAGGAGTACACGGCGGTGCTCCATCCAAGCCGGACAGACCTCCACCGTATGCTCCACCGTGTCCTCTGGTCGATCCACACAATGGTAACACCCGGGCGTTTCCTCCCACCTTATCCGAAACAGGAACCTCCCGAAACAGCCATGTCCGGTGAGGACCTGCGTCAGGCGGAAGGTGAGGACGCCGTGGCGCCTCTCAAGCCACTCCTTAAAGAGGGGACTTACCGCCGCAATTGTGGCGTGCCCAAGCTTTTCCTAGACTTGCGTGACAATTCTGGCTCATCCAACTCAACCTCATTGTGTTAATGAGGTTGAGTTGGATGAGCTAACCCGAACTAACCCGGGCACAAAGTCAGACCAGCGGCAGCGGGGTGATTACGTGATTTCGTCACACAAATTATATACAGGGTGGAATTTTGTAATGCCACCTGGAGGGAAAGTACTCTTAATACTGCAGATAGAAAGTTTTACTCAAAGGAAACATTCCTTTATTTTTGAATAGAAAGCAAACTGCATTCAAAGATTTTCGAAAATTCTCTTCTCCCACACCCGGGAATCGAACCGGCTAAAATCTGAAAACATTATACCCTGTACTTTTATTGCATCGATCGTTAGGGTCAATTATAAGGATGAAATCTCTCTAACAAACATGATAAATTAAATGAAAACCAGGAAATCTAAAATTAATTTAATTATTTACAAAAAATGGTAAACTAACTAATTAGTTGCTCGAAATGGGCTCCATTCTCTTGGATACACAAATTTATTCTTTTAACGAATTCATTTCTAGTAACCTTTAATAAAGTGTTGTGGTGAATATTATAAATCGTATTCTGAACTTCAACTCTCAACTCGTTGTCATTCGCATAAGATTTCATGTAAATTTGATTTTTTACATATCCCCACAAAAAAAAATCTAATGGGGTGAGATCTGGCGATCTCACAGGCCATCTGATTGTGCCGTTTGTACCAATCCAGGTATTAAAATGGTTATTAATGTAGGCAGTAGTGATTCTGCTGTTATGTGCTGGAGCACCATCTTGCTGTAGAATTATTTGGTTTCGCTCTTCCTCGGGGAAACCATTTAACTCGTTTCTTAAGAGATCCAGTATTTCAATATACTTGACAGTGTTTAAATGACCTTCGTACACGTGGACTAACACTACATTATTTCTCATAATTCCGCACCAAACGTTGAAAGAAAATCTTACTTGATTGTTAGTTTCATGAACACGAACAGGATTCACTCGAGACCAATAATGGTTATTGCGGCGATTGTACATGCCATTATTGCTGAAGTTGGTTTCGTCAGACCATACAATGTTACTCAAAAAATTAGGGTTTCGTTCAATTTCTCCAAGCATGTTTTCACAAAATTGTAATCGTCTGTCACGATCCCCAATATGCAATTTTTGCACCAACCGACCTTCACGATAGCATGTATACTTATACTTTTTCAGCATTTTAAGTACGCGAGTGTGGGTTGTTCCTAATTCATTGGCAGCATCTCTACTTGAAGCCTTTGGAAATGATTCAAAGTATGTTAAAACATCTAGTTCAAAATCGAAATAGTTTTGCTGAATAGTTTGCCGTCTCTTCTTGAAACCACCCGTATTCTTTAAATTTTCTACCATTCTTTTCAATACGAACCGAGTTGGTGCCTGTCGGTCTTGATATCTCTCTCTATACCACCGCAGAGCTAGATTCACGTTTTTGTTATTTAAAAAATAAGCTTCCATTAAATCAAACTGTTCTTGATAAGCCATTTTCACCGTGAGACAAAATGTGAAATGAGTTGTAAAAACAATCAAATGTGAATAACAACTATGACAATCTAATTTTCAAATTTTAATCTAACATTCCATATTTAAATTACCTCATACACGCAGCTACGAGTATGTCGCAAAGGAGTCTGCATTACAAAAGATGGATGTTAGTTAAAGAGTTTAACTTGACTCATTGAATTTGTAACTTCAGGTTTCCTGGTTTTTCTTTCATTTAATTTATCATGTTTGTTAGAGAGATTTCATCCTTATAATTGACCCTAACGATCGATGCAATAAAAGTACAGGGTATAATTTTTTCAGATTTTAGCCGGTTCGATTCCCGGGTGTGGGAGAAGAGAATTTTCGAAAATATTTGAATGCAGTTTGCTTTCTATTCAAAAATAAAGGAATGTTTCCTGTGAGTAAAACTTTCTATCTGCAGTATTAAGAGTACTTTCCCTCCAGGTGGCATTACAAAATTCCACCCTGTATATATTATTCTATGACACAAATCCCTTCCAATCCTTCAAAACACTTCTTCTCTCCTTAAACATTGTCATTACATTTAGTTTCCTTGCTCTTGTTTCATGTTTATTATTGTATATTATATTATATGTAGATAAGTATATGTTTTATATAAGTATGTAATTGGTTTATATGTAAATGGTACACCACTGACTACCTGCATTATTTTCTCTCCTTCTCCCTTGAATCCATCCAAAGGTTAAGGATAAGACCGCCCATTGTGTCACCCTGTGTAAAATTTCTACATTTATATCTGTATTTTTTATGGTGTACATAATAAAGAGTATTCTATTCTATTCTATTCGTGGTGCTGGAAAGTGTGTTTCGCAATTTTTTATGGTGTACATAATAAAGAGTATTCTATTCTATTCTATTCGTGGTGCTGGAAAGTGTGTTTCGCAATTTTTTATGGTGTACATAATAAAGAGTATTCTATTCTATTCTATTCGTGGTGCTGGAAAGTGTGTTTCGCATTTTTTTATGGTGTACATAATAAAGAGTATTCTATTCTATTCTATTCGTGGTGCTGGAAAGTGTGTTTCGCAATTTTTTATGGTGTACATAATAAAGAGTATTCTATTCTATTCTATTCGTGGTGCTGGAAAGTGTGTTTCGCATTTTTTTATGGTGTACATAATAAAGAGTATTCTATTCTATTCTATTCGTGGTGCTGGAAAGTGTGTTTCGCAATTTTTTATGGTGTACATAATAAAGAGTATTCTATTCTATTCTATTCGTGGTGCTGGAAAGTGTGTTTTGCAATTTTTGGGGTGCAGGCTGCTACTGAAAAAACTTAATAACACGTCTTTTTCCCAAAGGGGATATAGGCAGTTACTGTTACACCCACGACACCAACGAGGCAGTAAATTAAGCAAGAATAAAGGGTAATAAATAAGCTAATTACTCCATTGATGTTTACTAGGAACTGTAAGAGGTTTCAGTGGGGTCATAGCCTAAGAAATTATAAGTAGTTACTTAGCTACTTCCCTGTCTTAAAGAGTGGTTTGTTTTGTATTCGCCTATTGCCCCTTTTTTTCTTTTTTTTTTAGTTGGTAAATCATTATATGACCTCTCCCGCTCTGGGCGGAGCGGAAGGGCGTGTCAGACTCTTACTGACTAAAACCCACCTGTGTTCCTTCAGTTGCCTGTGCGCCAGGGCCACGGTAACTCTTTCGAACAATCCGCGACCCCGGCAGGCATCGGCCCTATCGGACCCCGTCAATAGCTTATTGCCCCTGACTGCTTGTATCGTTTGCGATTTTGATCTCAAATGGGGTACTGTTTTGATTCCCAGGTCAGGCAAAGTGTAATTAGGATTTTCCGTTATAGATTTCTCAGTATCAGCTTGGAGTCTGGATTTGTGTCCGATAAATGGGTAGGTAATAGGATCACCCCCTATTACATGAGAATGGAACATAACTTACGAAATTTATGTGTACTATTACATCACTGTCTACCCCCTTCGAGGAAAACAAGCGTTATGTTACGTTTCCATCTTCATAATTTTAGACTGTCCATAGTCAGTTTGTCCGTCAATTCTATTCCAAAAAAAACGACTACATTTTGCAACTTCGTGGCTACTTTTCAAACTAGGTTATAACTTATACAATTACTAGCTGTTGCCTACGGGACCGCTTTCGTGAATGTCGGAAATTATCCCCCGGAAACGTGCTACCGGAAGATACAGTAGCCTATGTCCTTCCTCAGGCTGCCATCTTTCTCCTTGCCAAATTTTATCGAAATCCGTTCTGTGGTTTTGGCGTGAAAGGTCACAAACAGAAAGAGTACTTTCGAATTTATAATATTACGAGTAGTATGGATTGTCCAATCCAAACCTAACGTGCGTTTACAAAATGACAGTTGAACATAAATAACGGAAAACCAGTTAATAATGTAATTAGGTACATGACTTAATTATCTGGTTTACATAATATACCTACTGTTATGTTTGTAGGTGTTAATGCCACGCGATATGTGATGATATTACTTATAGCATTACGCCTGTTTTATTCAAAGGTGTAAGGTATAGATGTATAAAAATAGAAATAAACACGCCTACATGGGCACTTATGAAACGTCAGAAGGTAGGTGCAGGGTTCCAATCCGTCGTTTCCTATGGAGAAGAGCCGACAAGAAACTCCAGGGTTACTCTTTTACAAATAAGTGGCTTTTACAATGTTTTCAAATACCAGTGTTGATAGGGATGGGAGGACAGAGTAGGTCTGTTAACAAGTAACAGGTACTCAACAAAATAGAAAAAGGTCTTCAAATCTATAGTCTACAAGTTAGGCCTACAACGTTTTCACATTCACAAACACTCTACGAGTGGCAATTTGTAAGTCGTCAGCCTCTCTACATCGATCTTACTCATAATTATTTTTGGCCAAATAATTCCCATTTTGATGTTCTAAAATGTCCTGTGTTGGTTAACATGCATGTTATTGTGTAGCCTCTGTTGGCGATCCAAAATAAATAAATAAATAAATAAAATACTAAATAGCCAATTAACTGCCACCAACTTGGATGTGATGGCAGTAATTTAAGAGGGCGCACACCGGTCCACTAGCGCCTGTCCTTTAAAAAAATATTATCTCGTGACTGAGAAGGAATTTTGAATAACGGCTCAGTAAGCACCCTCGGTAAGTGTCCTTTAAGTTCGGTCCTCGGTAAGTGAAAGGTTTAAAAAATTTCGCAGCCGCCGTGTTGGATTTTTTTTGTTGCCCACTATATTGGCTTTAGCACCCTCAAAAACCATGAAAACTGCCTCTCTCTCTCTCTTGAGAGAGAAAGTCGCGTGGAGGGGGCATAAAGCTTTTTCGTTACGTGACGATTTCTACCAGTTTACCCCTACCGCAAGCCGCGTTAAAGAACTTCGTTCCAAAATGCAATTTTAGCACCCCACCTCGGATAGTATAGATTTTCTTTTGAACATAGATACAGAAATAAGAGTTACTTTGTTGACATAGGTAGTAAAGTGAGAACCTGGGTTGCAAGAGCGAGCGAATTAAGCGAGCTCAATAAATTGATCACCCCACCTCGAATTAGTTTGGTTAGGTTTTTTTGATCATTCATAGTAGTAGCTAAAAAAAAACTTATGAATTGAGGAAAGCTGTAACTTTGGACGCGCGAGGACCACGCTATCTTTTTAGCATTATAATTATGTTATCCTGAAATCCTCTCAACGATTCTAGCCCGGTGCATTGTTGTCATAGCACGTCTCTGTGCTCGAGTACGAACTGACTGCACCACTTTGAACCTTAATAGTTACACCACTGCTGCTGAAGATATAGTAGGTACTTCTTCAGCGTTCCTCATAGATAGATATAAATACATTTAGGCCAGTCCATTCAGACGATTCGATTTTATTTTACTGAAACCGTTTGTGCCTCAGTGCCCCCGCCCCTGGATCCGCCCAAGCCCCCAAGCGTAGGAATTTTCCATAGGTTATAAAAAAAAAAACTGCTGTTTCATAGTTAGAAAAGTGCAATACCCACGCGGTCAAAATGTATGGAACAGCAATTTTTTTTCTTTCCACTTGATGATGTTATTACCCGACTGCGCGACGCACAGGAGTGGAGTGGTAATGTGTTTATCAGCCTATGTATGTATGTATGTTTGTATGTTCCTTTGAAGCACTATACATACCAAACGCCTGGGCCGATTTTTATGATTCGCACGTCAATCGATTCCGCTTAGTCCGGCGAGTGTCACTAAAGACATGACGTTAGTGAAAATTCAATATGGCGACTACTGGACGCGATATTGTGAAAATGAAAAAAAATAAAGTCAATAAACTATGTGAAGTGGGGTATCGTTGAATAGGTATTTAAAAATCATGTTTAGTTTTCTCTCAACATCTTTCGATTCGACTGACCGTTTAGGATCTATATCTATTTAAAGTTGCGTAACAACCATTCTCACATATAGGTTTTTAGACAGTAGAAATTCCAGTGCAATTGTGATGTAGTACTGATGATGGCAGGAAATCCAGTCTGGTAAATAGCTAGCTAGGTACTCATAACAAAAAATAATAATAAAAAAAAAAAAAAAAAAAAAAACATGACTGCGTAAAAAGTGAACCAAACTACGTACAGAATACTAATAAAAAAAAAAAAAAAAACAAGCACTTAGATGTCCGGTGGTCTAGAATTCTATACATATTATTCTATATACAACATGTCCCAAAATTCAACGATAAGCCGGCACCAGAGGATGGACCTACTAATGACTACTCGAGAAAAAAAAAGAAAAAAAAATACCTCTACTTTTTTTTAAATTACTTAAAAAAATGGAAATTCTTCGAAAATGTATACCCCTTATGACACTTTTAACTACCATGACCACAATTTTTCAAATATTTCAGTTTTTTTGTTTGTATCGGCACCCTAAGTAGTACTACTATTCACCATAATCTTTGAAAATTACAGAATTTTCGTAGTTTTATACAAAAAAACAACCAAAAAAAATTATTTCCCTAAAATTTTGAAAGATTTTAACGTTCAGTACACTTTAACTCATCGTAGTGTAAAAAAAAATATGGACACTACTATGGCAAGTTTTTTAAAAAATTAGCGCAACTAACCTAGATTTTAAAATGGTATAATACTTTAGGAAAACTAGCCACAAAAAAAAAAATTACACTTTTTCTAATCAAGAACCAAATTTCATAAGTTGTTGTTAATAGTAATCACTTCTACTATGTGCCCAAAATAGATTTCTTTCGCAAATTCTTAGAATTTGGAAGGGACATGTGCGTAGTCAGTGAAGTTCAGAAGTCAGAAAGAGATATATAGTATACGTTAGAGAGAGATAGATAGAGAGCGATTATACATTAGAGAGAGATAGATAGAGAGCGATTATACGTTAGAGAGAGATAGATAGATGTTTGTTGTTAAATAACAATAGGGCAGGTAGGAATGTTGCTGTTCTCTACAAAGTACAAAGTCAGTACGCTCTGCTTCTTTGTTTACTGTGCACCGTTTCGTATTCAATTGATGTGACTCTCGTACTAACGACTTTTGGCTTGGCTTTTTGGACTGGATTAAGTGATCTGCAAACTGTACTAACCTGGCATTATTTTGAACTGGACTGTGTTTTGTGAATTGGACTTTTGGCGTATTTTGGACTGTTTAGCGTTTATCATGCCGCTACCATACACACCGTTGGAATACGCTAATATGCACCTCATTTATGGAGAGTGCCGATGCAATGGTAGCGCTGCTAGCAGATTATATCGAGAAAGGTACCCAAATGCTCAAAGATACCCGAATTATCGAGTATTTATTAATGTGCATCAAGCGTTTTCGGAGGGCCGTTTACCATCTGACAGGAGAAATGCTGGAAGACCTAGATCGGAACGCGACGAAGAAGTTCTCAATGAAATTGAAAATGATTCAACTACCTCGGTACATGCCATAGAAATAGCTACGGGAATCCCAAAAAGTACTGCACATCGAATCCTAAAACGTCACAGACTTCACCCATATCACTACAGGCGTGTGCAAACGTTATTACCGCGGGACTATCCACTACGAGTCGCATTTTGCCGTGTGATGCTGCAAAAGCACAGAGAAGATCCCCAATTCTTGGATAATATTCTATGGTCGGATGAATCAACCTGCAAGAGAGATGGCTATTTAAATCTTCACAACCTACATAGCTGGAGCAATGAAAATCCGCACCTGATGAGACAAGACAAATCCCAATATCAATTCAAGGTTAACCTATGGACGGGCATATTAAACGGAAAAGTGATTGGGCCTTTTGAATTACAAGGAAACTTGGATGGCAATAGTTATTTGAACTTTTTACAAAATGACTTGCCAGTATTATTAGAAGACATGCCCATTAGTGATCCACAAAACATATGGTTTCAAAATGATGGTTGCCCAGCTCACTATGCCCGTCCTGTGCGAGAATACTTAAACCAAGAGTATCCAGGGCGTTGGATAGGGCGACTTGGTCCTATTTTATGGCCACCCCGTTCACCCGATCTAAACCCCCTGGACTTCTTCTATTGGGGTTGTCTCAAAGACAAAGTCTACTCGAAACCCATTGCAACACTGAACGACCTTCGCCAAAAAATCACTCAGGCTGCGGATCATATCAATAGTAGAAGATATGCACGACGAATAAAACGGTCTTTTTTAAGGCGATGTCGTGCCTGTATTAATGCCGGTGGTAAACAGTTCGAACATTTATTATAATATTATTAATAATGCAATAAATTTACATTTATTGACACCATTTGTTTCATTCATTCAACATTTTCCAACAACAAAAATCAATTTTGGGCACATAGTAGAAGTGATTACTATTAACAACAACTTATGAAATTTGGTTCTTGATTAGAAAAAGTGTCATTTTTTTTTTTTGTGGCTAGTTTTCCTAAAGTATTATACCATTTTAAAATCTAGGTTAGTTGCGCTAATTTTTTTAAAAACTTGCCATAGTAGTGTCCATATTTTTTTTTACACTACGATGAGTTAAATTGTACTGAACGTTAAAATCTTTCAAAATTTTAGGGAAATAATTTTTTTTGGTTGTTTTTTTTGTATAAAACTACGAAAATTCTGTAATTTTCAAACATTATGGTGAATAGAAGTACTACTTAGGTTGCCGATACAAACAAAAAACTGAAATATTTGAAAAATTGTGGTCATGGTAGTTAAAAGTGTCATAAGGGGTATACATTTTCGAAGAATTTCCATTTCTTTAAGTAATTTAAAAAAAAGAAGAGGTATTTTTTGTTTCTTTTTTTTTCTCGAGTAGTCATTAGTAGGTCCATCCTCTGGTGCCGGCTTATCGTTGAATTTTGGGACATGTTGTATATTATAGAATTCTAGACCACCGGACATCTAAGTGCTTGTTTTTTTCTTATCATTTTTTTTAAATTATGTACGTAGTTTTGTTCACTTTTTACGCAGTCGGGTTTTTTTTTTAATGCGTTATTAAATACATTTGAATGTTGCTTTTCACTTCAAGAA
This sequence comes from Griposia aprilina, assembly GCA_916610205.1. Taxonomy (NCBI): domain Eukaryota; kingdom Metazoa; phylum Arthropoda; class Insecta; order Lepidoptera; family Noctuidae; genus Griposia; species Griposia aprilina. The sequence goes on along the minus strand of OU744310.1, from coordinate 9,187,456 downwards.
GCTATCTTGCGTGGTTTCAGAAATATTTCATGATAAGTTAGTTGCTTTATTTATTACTCGTTAGTGTAACCTATCTACTTAAATTAGTTCAATGACAGAAAGTTTGTTTGATGCGGAGGAATGAGGGAAATATCGTGAGGAAAGGTTTAGAGTATGAATAAAGTTGAGGAAGACCAAAGAAACCATGGATGGACGTGTGGAAGATGATATGGGTAGAAAGGGTAACGAGGTTCCGGCGTCGGTCTTCGATCCGTCGGTATATACTCTCAGCTCTTTCGGGCCTGAGTTGTCACAACTTTCTTCTGTAAGTATTATGTTATAATGCCTTTGAAAGTAGTGCAGTTTCGGGGCTTTGTCGCAGGGTGATGCCATCAAAGATTGCCGTTTGATCGCATCTTCCTTAATGCGTATGTGTTTGACTCTAGAGTCCTTGCTTAAGGTCCCTGCCATGTATAGCCTGAAGGCAGCCAGGGCTGCGAGGTGAGTATGGAAGAAAAAGACGTGTTGTGTGACCTCAAATAAATTGGAATAAGAGCAGAAGAATGATAAAGACGGGATGGACAAATACTAAATATGTGTTCGTCAATCAACCACAGCACATTATATGCTCAAAAACGAAATACCCACGTTTCTTTTGGCAAAACACAAAGTTTTAAGTTTTTTCCTTATGTATCAATGATATTTTTATGTACAATGGGTCACTCAGTTACTAGGAACTTCTTATAACTCAGAATATGTTTTTTTGTCGTCAACATAATATTTATCTACCTACTTATATTAGTTCAATGACAGCAAGCTTGTTGACAAATGTGAAGGTCCTGAGTTGTATAAATCCGGTTCAGACAAAATGAGTGACTTTGTAAAAGTTCTCAAACGGATCTGTATTGCAGAACTTTGGGAAGGTGGGTTTCGCCCCAACCCTTAGGGTTAACATTGTCATATACAGGGTGGAAGGGTCATCGACGCGGAACCTTTTACCATAGATTCAAGTACATGATTCTGAACCCTACTGCGTTGAAAGTTTTCGTCGGTTATAAAAAAATACAGAATTAGAATCAGAATGGTTTATTTGTAAACATAGGTCAAATTACAACAGTGTGCGAGATGTTACAGATTGGTAGATCCTCTATCTTTTGCCTTATGGCGTACAAATATAGTTAACAAAGACATTAAATTATTACTTGTATCTATCTTAAAATCGCCTTGACATGCAATTAACACTGTCGAATTTTTGACTGTTAACACAAACTTAACTTTGTGGTAGAATTATGTAAATTGAATTGTGTTTATTAGCTGTTTCATAAATTTGACGGTGTAGGCACTGCACTTTTCTATGAAACATCAGTTTTCTTTTTGATATCCTTCGAAAAATTTCTACGCTAAGTGGTCTAGAATCATTTGCTGACTTCATAGTTACAGTTTGTGTGCCGATAGCTCTACCACCCTGTATATTGAGGGGCTCGTGGCTAAATAATAACAGCCGCACTAGTTAATGGAAGGATAAGCTATGCTTGCTGCGGTCGGTAAGTGGCTGGCATTACATATCGAGACCCTCGAGTGCCTCGGAAATCACGTTGAACCTTTGGTCCTAGCTGTCATTTGTAGATCTTTTACAGTTGATAAGGATAGCCCGAAAATCTGACCAAGGGGTTTCGTGTTACCCAGGTGGTTGTGGCGGTCAGATAGGCAGTCGCTTCATGTAAAATATTGGTATTCAGCTGCACCCGGTTAGACTGGCAGCCGACCTCGCCATATAGCGAGCCATCTATTATAATCATTGTTTTCTTTGTATTTTATGCTCGCGTGTTACATACATAACCTCTTATTGCATCTGTCATTGTGACACGCTGTCTTTGCAACTCTCTGCCTGTAAGCCGTTGCGATGTGTTGAGCTTCTGCCTATCCTTCTCCTTATACCGTTCCTTGGTCGCCGAAGGGGAAAGGAGGCTGGGCACATCGCACGTGGCTAGCTGCTTTTGCACTTCAAATAACATGCGCTCCCTACGCGCCTTCCAGGGTTCTACGTCCTGGCTGAGGACAGGCAACTCCAACCTGCGCGCTGATGCGTAGTGTGCTACCGGCGTCCTACGGTCTGCTACCGACGCCCGCTAACCAACCTACGCGCTGATGCGTAGTGTGCTACCGGCGTCCTACGGTCTGCTACCGACGCCCGCTAACCAACCTATGCGCTGATGCGTAGTGTGCTACCGGCGTCCTACGGTCTGCTACCGACGCCCGCTAACCAACCTACGCGCTGATGCGTAGTGTGCTACCGCCGTCCTACGGTCTGCTACCGACGCCCGCTAACCAACCTACGCGCTGATGCGTAGTGTGCTACCGGCGTCCTACGGTCTGCTACCGACGCCCGCTAACCAACCTACGCGCTGATGCGTAGTGTGCTACCGGCGTCCTACGGTCTGCTACCGACGCCCGCTAACCAACCTACGCGCTGATGCGTAGTGTGCTACCGCCGTCCTACGGTCTGCTACCGACGCCCGCTAACCAACCTACGCGCTAATGCGTAGTGTGCTACCGGCGTCCTACGGTCTGCTACCGACGCCCGCTAACCAACCAACGCGCTGATGCGTAGTGTGCTACCGGCGTCCTACGGTCTGCTACCGACGCCCGCTAACCAACCTATGCGCTGATGCGTAGTGTGCTACCGCCGTCCTACGGTCTGCTACCGACGCCCGCTAACCAACCTACGCGCTGATGCGTAGTGTGCTACCGCCGTCCTACGGTCTGCTACCGACGCCCGCTAACCAACCTACGCGCTGATGCGTAGTGTGCTACCGACGTCCTACGGTCTGCTACCGACGCCCGCTAACCAACCTACGCGCTGATGCGTAGTGTGCTACCGGCGTCCTACGGTCTGCTACCGACGCCCGCTAACCAACCTACGCGCTGATGCGTAGTGTGCTACCGCCGTCCTACGGTCTGCTACCGACGCCCGCTAACCAACCTACGCGCTGATGCGTAGTGTGCTACCGGCGTCCTACGGTCTGCTACCGACGCCCGCTAACCAACCTACGCGCTGATGCGTAGTGTGCTACCGGCGTCCTACGGTCTGCTACCGACGCCCGCTAACCAACCTATGCGCTGATGCGTAGTGTGCTACCGCCGTCCTACGGTCTGCTACCGACGCCCGCTAACCAACCTACGCGCTGATGCGTAGTGTGCTACCGCCGTCCTACGGTCTGCTACCGACGCCCGCTAACCAACCTATGCGCTGATGCGTAGTGTGCTACCAGCGTTCTACGGTCTGCTACCGACGCCCGCTAACCAACCTACGCGCTGATGCGTAGTATGCTACAGGCGTCCTACGACGTGCTACCCACGCCCGCTAACTGCGGCTCTTCGATGGCCTTACCAGCCTCTTGCGGAGCCTGTGCGGACGGACCTGCCGGCTGCCCAGAATCCAAGGATGGTACCCCTCCTAACTATAACGTGATAGTGCTCAGTGCAGGTGTACATTGTCCTTCCTGTGACTTAGACTAACTTCTTGTAGAATATAAAGTTTATGAATATTACTCGAGTTTCTCTGAACTACCTGTAGTTAACGGCCTGCGCAGTCTACCTGCAAAGCCCTAGCCGTTACAGCAGCCGACCTCAAAATAATTGGGATAAGGCTAGGCAATCTGATGATGATTGAAGAACATAATTATATTTAGCACTTTCCCATCCTGTCTTGTATAGTCTTTCAAATAAGTGAGGAGGTTAGGATCAGAACCACTACATATCCACTTTTTTCAATAAGGCAGAAATCGAAAAAAGCTTAATAAATAGAGAGCAGATATAATTGTTTTTTTTTTTTAAAGAATGGCGTCCGTACGTGATACATAGGCCCTTAAGGGACCATTACATGACCTAAACGCAAATTTATTATGCCTAGAAATATATGATCCACTGCAGTAACCAAAATCAGAAAAATATAAGATATTCTTCTGGATATATGCTAGTTAGATAGTGTGTTGAAAACATAATACAATTAACTTGATAAAATAGAAAAAAAACACAAAGACCCCCAAAGTATTGAAATTAAGTTTCAATATAAAAAACATTTAAATATATGTATCGAGAGCAACAGAAACATGTATTTTTTTTAAATAAAATTAATTATCAAACTGTATTGTTATATAAAAACTTGTTTATGGGCCTTTTTTAGATCTGAAACGTGGTAGTTTTATTAATAATATTATCTTGTTAGTAATGTTATGTCATATAAAAAATGGGGGCTCGTCGCAAACTGGTAAAAATGTAGATTCTAGAACGAAGCTGATTTATGAATGACGATTTGAAACTAATACAACATCACACCTGCAGGTATCTATGCTAAATAAGGGTAGGCTACACAATTTTGTTAGTTATTCCTCTTATAATAGGGGCAACCCCATTGTCATTAATCGGAAACAAATACAGACTCCGGGTTGCTACTGAGAATTCAAGAAGGAAATCCAATAAGTAGGGTATCATATTGTCCGTCCTGCTTATCTATTCACAACCATTCGATATGCTTCCGTACCGAATCAAACATCAATCAAAGTTATCAAAGGAAAAAAACGCTGTTTCGACTTGCTGTCGGGGGTAAGGTACTCAAACTCATAGCATTTAATTAAAATAAACCAATTAGGTACAGGCACTTTTGAATTATCAAGGTATCGGTCATTCAGAAAGATGAAGCTAGTTGCCCATTCCAAAGCGTAGTAGGTAGAAGAACGGGCAAGAAACTCAACGGACACTCTTTTAAAACAAAATATTTTTTACAAAAAATCTTAAACATAACTGGCGAAATGTGTGCTATAGGTACACCTCTGCCTAACCCTTCGGGGAATACTGGCGTGATGTTATGTTACATTATAGTCACATCTTTCATGTTGAAATTATACATGTGAGAACAATGTCGAAAGACGCGCACGTTAAAAGCACCCGTAATAAAACAGAAAAAAAAAAACAATTCAGAAATTAAAATAAGCCGTGGCAGCTAAGAGATGACCAGTCCCTACTGAAGTGTCGCCCCGTTCGCGAACATAACATATGGATCAGCACCATTCAGCTCGACCATTTTGAAGGGAATCCAACACTTCTCTCAGCTGCCAGGGCCTTTCAAGTCAATGAAAGACGAATCCAGTAAATGGTAGCTTTATATTAGATACATAGTGCTCACACATACCTAACAGTACCTACGTACCTACCACACGTACAGTCAGCAAAAGATATCGATAAGTCCAGGGTCCAGGGTCGCCGGATATAGTTGATGTTTAGTAAGAAACCGATGAAAGTTTTCGAATGAAATTTAATTTGATAAATGACAAGTTTGTTTTCTGTAAATTTAATTTAATTTTATTCCAAAACATCCATCTGTTTCTTACTAAACTTCAGCTATATCCGGCGACCCTGGATACTTGTCTCTTTTGCTGACTGTAAGATAGAATACTCTTTATTATATTATGTAAACCATAAAAATTACAGATATAAATGTAACCTGTACCTAAATCAGGTAACTGAAAATGAGTAATTTTCGACAAGGCAGCCTGTCGAATGGTTGTGAATAGTATGTTGGATTGGTAACCAGTGGGGTTATTGCGTAACACACTAATGGCTTTCATTTTGACAGTTCAACAACATTCATTACGTTATTTACGATGTTGAGCACACAAATTTTTTGAACTTTTGAAGCGGATTAGCGATATCCTTCAAAATTATTCAGATTATGATTAATAGTGTGTTACGGAATTAAGGTGGTGAACCCCAAAGCCCGCCGTCGGAGTTGTGACTACTTGACCGACCAACGAGGCAGTAATTTAAGAGGGCGCACACGGGTTACTAGCGCCACTCCTTTAAAATAATATTATCTCGTGAATGACAAGGAATTTTGAATAAGGGCCAATAAGCACCCTCGGTAAGTGGGTCTAGAATTTTTTAATACCTTATATAAATTTTCATATTGAGACACGAAGCAACATAATTCGATCTAAAGAAAAGCGGCCATATTCCTCTATATCGTATTTTGTTGCTTCGTGCCTCAATATGAAAGTTTATAAAAGGTATTAGAAAATTCTAGACACACTTACCGAGGGTGCTTATTGAGCCGTTATTCAAAATCCCTTCTCAGTCACGAGATAATATTACTTTAAAGGAGTGGCGCTAGTGGGCCCGTATGCACCCTCTTAAATATGACTAGAAAATTAATTACAAAACCGTGTCTATAACACAGTATAGTCGCAGTTTCTTCCGCACTATTCGTTACAGATCATAAATCTATGAAATTGCTCAAATTAATTATAAAATTATGTAAGAAAATGTAACAGTTTTGAGATCAATTTGAATATTTTAACGGTTTTAATGTTCGTTTTGACACGCGATTCTCAGGTGCTTTCGATTTCATTCTGAACGTTAAAGATTATTTTATCTGAGTAGAGAATTCATAATGCATTCAACTATTGCTATTCTGTACAGTTCACTTAGAATCTCACTCAAGTGAGCGCACACAATTCGAAAGCGAACTCATTTGTTTTTAAAGTTATAAATCATCGCGGATTAACAACGAGACATCGTTCGAATTTCGAAATGATGTCAATGGTGTTTAGGTGATGGTAAGTGGCCAGTACGTACCAGAGGCCCGTTTTTCTTCACAGAAACCTATATAGTCCTCCAAACCATATTTCGGCCATGGCGGCCAATCTCAACGAAAACTAGCCTTCGCCGCGGGAGATATTATAGTGAACAAGTGTGTGCGCAGACACAAGTGCACTCTCTCTTCCTTCACTTTCATAGTCCGATGGGACGGCAATCCGACACGACCGCAGAGAGATCAGGCGCAGGACCAACGGCTTAACGTGCTTTCCGAGGCACGGGGTATCACACCGCCAACATCCAAACTCCGGGAAGTTATTAAGAAATTCCTAATGGAAAAACCCAATAACACATTGCCCGACCTGGGAATCGAACCCAGGCTCATCAGTGGCGCTTGCAACCACGAGAACAACAGGGCAGTGAAAACACACACACAGGAACCTACCACGCTTTGGAATGGGCAACTAGCTTCATATTTCTGACTGACCGACCGTTTAATTGACATAAATGCTTTGAGTTTGAGTTTGAGGCAACACAGGGGCGTTAAATTATAGAGACGGTTTGTAATTTCACGCTGCTTGACTGTAATTCATGTTAAGATAGTACAACCTGGTATAACTTCTTCTCTTCAAAGAGCTCTTCTAAGCTACTGGTGGGCCGATAGCTTATTTGCCACCAAATGAATAGCAGGTCTTGAGCATGAGGGACCTGGAATCATCCTGGGTTTGATTCCAGGGCGGGGAAAGTGTATTTTTTATTATTTGAGATAGGTTAGCTCTTGACTCTAGTCTAGGTCAGAGATGACAGAGACAAAGTCGACGATGGAGTGAGCTTACCCAGAAGAAGTCTGTTCACTCTCACTTTGAAGAGATTTGGGTTGTATGCGGTCGGAAATACAGGCGCAGGTAGAGAATTCCACTCTTTTGCTGTGCGCATTATAAAAGACATAGTATGTAGGTATAGATAGTATATAGTTTATGGTTTTTTGGTTATTGACTTCAACACGGGCACGGACTGCCCGTGTTGAAGTCAATAGGCTCGCTAATATTGGATTTAAGCATAACTGCCGAAATGTGATGTGCGCGACACGCGACGAGACACAAAGGCACCGCCCGTCGCGCGACGAGCGGTGCCTTTATGTCGCGTGCGATTCACGTGGCGTGTCGCGTCTGTTTGTAGTAGCCTTAATAGTGATCTTCTTCAGAAAAGTCAGGTGCGTAGTTCTACTCGTAACCGGGTGATGTGTATAAACGTAAACGAAGCAAAAGGAGTACGTATTTAAGGATAGTAGCAGATGGCGTTCTATAGTTTCTGCCTACTTCCATTATAACTTTCCGTACATGTGTATGTACGAAACTCATGACAAAGACCTCGTCATCCCCGGAATTCCACATTGTCAAACACCCAATTATATTCCTAAAAGCGTTTTTTTCTGCCGAAAAAGCCGTGTAAAACAAAAGAGGCCTCGTTTAGCGGAACACCCATGTATTCTGAACAATATAATTAGTGACCTTAAAACTAGGGTCATGTGTATTCAATATGGTCACAAGCCGTGTTAAGGTCTGTGGCGTATACTTTTAGTAGCTTTTGTGTGTGCGAAATCCACGGGAGAGTGTTGTGGGCGTGACTGCTTGTATTTTGACTGAAAAATCAGCCATCAGTCATTGTGTTTGCTTTGCAGACATTGTGTATTTTATTTTCTTCGACAATTGTTCACAATAGCTTTATGCTAAAGGTAACATACAAAGATGTATATAGACGGTGGAGTAACAATATCCAATAATTAAGAGGCTTACAAGAGCTAAAGCGCGGTCACTGTCGGATTGCATAGAAAAGAAAGAGACGCGCGATGACACAACGCTGGTAATTTATTGCAAAATATGAAGCAATTATGGATTTACAAAAAAACTATTCATTGGACTAAAAAATTAAAACACTATTACGTTAGTATGTTACTTGTAAAATAATCTGACAAAAAATCTGAATGTTTGCATGTATGGTTTTTAATCGTTAAATATTTTTTTAGAGTTATCTTCGTGATTTTTTTCTATCATACCAAGTTAATTGTATTATGTTTTCAACACACTATCTAACTAGCATATATCCAGAAGAATATCATATATTTTTCTGATTCTGGTTACTGCAGTGGATCATATATTTTTAGGCATTATAAATTTGCGTTTAGGTAATCCCCTTAACATTTTAGTGATTTTCACTTTTTTGCATATTCGTAGGTAAAATAAGAAAGTCCTCGTATTTGCAAAGGCATAAGGTCTGAAATCATTATCACCATCGCAAGCGTTTTGTACTATTTTTTTAATATAAGTAACTTTTTGATTCAATTGTTTAAAACTATAAAAAATTAAACGTTTTTGTCGCCTCCTGTAAAATTATGGTTTTGTAGTTATTAGGTATTGATACTACACCGTCGATATGCAAAATTGTCCTATGGAGATGAGATATTGATACTACACCGTCGATATGCAAAATTGTCCTATGGAGATTAGATATTAATACTACACCGTCAATATGCAAAATTGTCTTATGGAGATTAGATATTGATACTACACCGTCGATATGCAAAATTGTCCTATGGAGATGAGATATTGATACTACACCGTCGATATGCAAAATTGTCCTATGGAGATTAGATATTAATACTACACCGTCAATATGCAAAATTGTCTTATGGAGATTAGATATTGATACTACACCGTCGATATGCAAAATTGCCCTATGGAGATTAGATATTATTACTACACCGTCAATATGCAAAATTGTCTTATGGAGATTAGATATTAATACTACACCGTCAATATGCAAAATTGTCCTATGGAGATTAGATATTGATACTACACCGTCGATATGCAAAATTTTCCTATGGAGATTAGATATTAATACTACACCGTCAATATGCAAAATTGTCTTATGGAGATTCGATATTGATACTACACCGTCGATATGCAAAATTGTCCTATGGAGATTAGATATTGATACTACACCGTCGATATGCAAAATTGTCCTATGGAGATTAGATATTGATACTACACCGTCGATATGCAAAGTTGTCCTATGGAGATTAGATATTGATACTAGACTACACCGTCAATATGCAAAATTGTCCTATGGAGATTAGATATTGATACTACACCGTCAATATGCAAAATTGTCCTATGGAGATTAGATATTGATACTACACCGTCGATATGCAAAATTATCCTATGGAGATTAGGTATTGATACTACACCGTCGATATGCAACATTGTCCTATGGAGATTAGGTATTGATACTACACTGTCAATATGCAAAATTGGCCTATGGAGATTAGATATTGATACTACACCGTCAATATGCAAAACTGTCCTATGGAGATTAGATATTGATACTAGACTACACCGTCAATATGCAAAATTGTCCTATGGAGATTAGATATTGATACTACACCGTCAATATGCAAAATTGTCCTATGGAGATTAGATATTGATACTACACCGTCGATATGCAAAATTATCCTATGGAGATTAGGTATTGATACTACACCGTCGATATGCAACATTGTCCTATGGAGATTAGGTATTGATACTACACTGTCAATATGCAAAATTGGCCTATGGAGATTAGATATTGATACTACACCGTCAATATGCAAAACTGTCCTATGGAGATTAGATATTGATACTACACCGTCAATATGCAAAATTGGCCTATGGAGATTAGATATTGATACTACACCGTCGATATGCAAAATTGCAACAATTACTTACAGGCAAACACCGCATGCATATGCACATACGTATTCATTTTAATAAAAATCTGAAATTTACTGGCAGAAAACGCAATCAAGACCCCTGGCTTTAGAAGCATCAATTTTTGTACGAGAGTTCCTTATGTAATTAAGGCAAGCAGTAAGGGAGGATTTTTGATAATTCATCTTTTAACGAGGATGAAAGTTCGTAATTTTTGCCCGTGGAAACCACATCGGGCACACGGCTTGAATAGTATCAAAAGGTGTCACCAAGAAGTCCATGGGAAACCCCATCGGGCACACGGCTTGTATAGTATCAAAATGTCTCACCAAGAAGTCCATGGGAAACCCCATCGGGCACATGGCTTGTACTACCAAAAGGTCACACCAAGAAGTCCATGGGAAACCCCATCGGACACACGGCTTGTAGTATCAAAAGCTGTCACTAAGAAGCCCATGGGAAACCCCATCGGGCACACAGCTTGTATAGTATCAAAAGGTCTCACCAAGAAGTCCATGGGAAACCCCATCGGGCACACGGCTTGTATAGTATCAAAAGGTCTCACCATGAAGTCCATGGGAAACCCCAACGGGCACATGGCTTGTACTACCAAAAGGTCACACCAAGAAGTCCATGGGAAACCCCATCGGGCACACGGCTTATAGTATCAAAAGGTGTCACCAAGAAGTCCATGGGAAACCCCATCGGGCACACGGCTTGTAGTATCAAATGGTGTCACCAAGAAGCCATTGGGAAACCCCATCGGACACACGGCTTGTAGTATATAAAAAGTGTCACCAAGAAGTGAATCGTTGCAGCTGACTAAAGTTTTAATAAATAATTTGATACACTTAGAAAGCAACTTTTATTGCTATTTTTCAAAACATTTATTTATTTATTAAAATTTCTCGCACACAACAGTATGCAAAGGCGGACTTAATGCCTTAGGCATTAACTACCAGTCAACCAAGGGTGGTGAAGAGATAAGATGGCAGGTGCTCTGTATAACAGACATTACTAATAATAATAATAAAATATTAAAAAGATAACATAAGTATTTATAAACAAAATAGGTATACAAGTACCTAAACAGAATATAAACTTATAATACACATACATACATATTTACTATAATATATATCTACATTATACATATACTATATATATATATACAAAAAGGGAAGGAGGTAATTGAGATGACTCTACGCTATTTATTTTGAAAATAACTCCGCAATTTCCGCTTAAATGCATACCGACCGGTAGCCGTCCTGATTTCAAGAGGAAGCGCATTCCAGAGAAGAATGGACTGAATATGAAAGGAAGAATGAATAAAATCGGAAGAATGAGAAGGACAGAGAAGGAGAAGATTGTTCTACATCCTCCATAGCTTTGGAATTACCGGATCTTTTAGTCAAGGAATTAGAATTCGACATTGATTTTCTTTGTAGGCCCTTTTAAGACCTTTTTATTTTATTTTTTAATATTATTCCCAAACATACAATAATTTTTGTTCTTACCATTTTACTCGCCTTTAGTTTGATAGCGAGCAGCCTAATACAGTTATAATATATATAGCCTAAAACAGTAATATTAATAAGAACTAGGATATTTTCAAATAATGTAGGTGAGTAGACGGCTAAAAGTACATGAATTTCTGAATACCAACCTAGTTAAAGACATATTGGAAATCAGATCCTTATTTTAACTATAAAACCTTTTTGTTATACTGTAAACCTTGAAACAAAACGTTCATCGTCCCTCACACTTGGTAAAGCAATTATATTATTTCTCAACTGTAAATCGTCGACAGATAAAGTACACGCCTGCTTCGCTATTGCGCAGTGAATTATATACAATTGTATATACTTTCAGATTCGATGCACTCAAGTAATGATTGTGAACAAAAAGATAAATGGTTTTACATATATGTTGTTGGATTTCGTTTTTTGATTTGAAGTATGTCATGGTGTCACAATTTTTTTTTTTGTATCAATATAAATACAAGATGCCAATGCACCGTGTTCTAAATGTATATTCATGTAATTTGCTATCATTTAATAATACTTTTCTGTGTTGTGCTATGTTTTTTGTGTGCGCTGAATAAATGATTTATCTATCTATCTAAATAAGGAACGCTATTATTTACCTACGTTTAATCTTAGTTTTGTAGTATTTTTAGGCATGTATTTAATCGAATCTCAAATAACTTTCATTTTGCAACTCATATAATGAGTGCGCCTCTTTTTATGCACCTCTAATCAGTCCTATTTTGGGGTCCTAAAAATACTAAATGGCCAAGTAACTGCGACCAACTTGGATGTAACACTAGCCAGCCGCTGCTGCGGCACCGCTAGCTTTGCTCGCTCAGCTCGCTCGCGGTTGGTCACAGTTCTAACCTATCCTAACCCGTTTGGTCGGAGAATCTTCGCTTAGTTGCTGCGACCAATTATGGGAGAAAGCTAGAAAATTAAAAAGAGGCTCATTCATTTAAAAAAGCTTCTATCAATAGACGTCCACAAAATTTTTAGAGGTTTGATAGTTAAAAAAAGTGTACATCATTAAATATTTCCCTATTTTTAATGGCGTGGTGCATGTATCATGCACACAAACAATACAGTATTATAATGATAATCATCATTATTTTGTCGATACAGGTATTAATTATATTTTCATTGATCGCGGTTTATCGCATAATTTGCTCATAAACTATGCAACTATGGCGTCACCTCTTCTTAAATTGTCCAATAAAAAAACAGTAAAAAACAATAAAATCTTCTCTATAAAAGCGTAGACAGATTAATACCTATACTAAAACCTCCGTGCCTTGGAAAGCACGTTAAGCCGTTGGTCCCGGATGTCATTTATAGATCTTTGACAGTCTTTACGGATAGCCAGAAGCCCAGGCCGGCAGTCTCGACATAGATAGCGACGCTGTCTCAAACTACCGATCGCTAAATATTAAGGTGAAACCTCAGTTGTAGCCCGCCAAATTAAAATTTTATTTGAATTTGAAAATTGATATGAAATTGATGATTATTATTCGTTTAATATATAGTTCCCACAGTCGAGAATCCCATTTTGACTAACATACGACGTAAAACAGAGCTGCAATTTGCAAAAAAACTAAAGAAATTTTGTATTTTGCGGACTACATCTGCGGATTCACCTTAATATTTAGCGATCGCTAGTTTGCGACAGCGTCGCTATCTAGTCGAGACTGCCGGCCCTGAACGTCAACCAGTCTTATCAAGGGGTATCGTATAACCCAGAAACTGGGTTGTGGTGGTCAGATAGGCAGTCGCTCCATGTAAAATACTGGTATGCAGCTGCAAAGGCTAGGCGGAAATCTAGCGGTCCCGTCCGTTCTACCGCTCAGTATGTTTCCACAATAATCTAGTTAAAATCACAGTAAAAAAAACTGAACTCTTTTGTTACTTTATGTCACCTTCAAGAACATAACAATAACTATGTAGGTAATTGGTACTTTTTTGTGTTTTATAGAACGTTGGTGTCGTGGCCGCAAGGCCGACTGCCGAGTATGGGGTCCAGAGGGCTTAGACAAATGCCATTCGCTTCGAAGCGATTCTATTTCTACAATCGGTACCGCTTACGCTAATATTTGGCATCATACGAATCGAAAACTAGCGATAGTGTTATCGCTAGTTTTGTTTTGTTTTTGTCAAAAAGTGTCACTTGACTACGCATCTCTATGGAAGTAATCATTCGACGCTGTCGATTCGTTTCATAGAATCGAAAGATGTTAACATTGTCTAGCTAATTTCTATTCGTCAACCTATGATCACGTGACATTTCGATAGCTTATGTCAATTTCATACATTTGTTGGCTTTCTACTAGCGTCATCGCTAATCGAATGTTGCTTTGTCTAGGCCCTCAGGGTCTCTAAGCACAAAATCTGTACTTTCGGCCGAAGTTATGGGCGTTTGTTACTCCGTATCACCTATAGATGAAAGATTAGTTTGGGGCCCGAACTAAGCATGAATAACAACACGTTTGGACAGTTGTCCTTACTTCCGATGTGTCTTTGCCCCGTTCAAAAAGGTTAATTGCTCGGGAGTAGGATACACTCTAGTCTATTTACCTATTTTCGGACGGACTCATAAATATTCGTTGACGGACCCTAGAGAGTAGGCACCCTGGTTTAGATTCCCAGCGGGGTTATTATGTAACCCACTAACAGTAGGAATAGCTTTCATTGTGACAGTTCAACAACATTCATTGCGTTATTTACGTTGTTGAGCTGACGAAGCAATGGATTAGCAATAGGCTTCAAAATGATTCAGATTGAGATAGATAGATACGCAATTAGGGTGCGGGAAACTAATGAGAAATTCCTAATTGGAAACCCAATATCAGATCAGCGTAGCTAGACACAACCATTCGACTAATTAAGCCGTAATTGGGTAACACACTAACTTAATTGCAATGTGATTCATTTTGACAATTCAACAACATTCATTGCGTTATTTACGCTGTCGAGCAGACGAATTTTTAACCGACTTCACAAAAAGGAGGAGGTTCTCAATTCGTCTGTATGTTTTTTTTATGTGTGTTAGCTCAGAACTTTTTTCTGGGTGAACCGATTGGGATGATTCTTTTTTTATTTGATAGGTGGTGCTTCACATGTCGTCCCATTTAAATTTGATCAAGGTCTGACCAGTAGTTTATGAGTTATCTTTAATACTGCATATTTATTCCACTTAGTTTATATGGATGATGTGTTAATAATTTCCTGTCACTGTTATTTACACACCAAGTAGTGGTATACGAATTTGTGTGGGGTAGGTACCGCAACTAAAAAGTGAAAAATAAAAACTTTTCTACAAAAAAACAACCGATTATTTTTCACGTCTTTTAGTGTTTTTTTGGAAGTCGGTTGTTTTTTTGTAAAAAAGTTTTTTTCAAACATATTCTTATAGTAATGATAAATGATTTTATTTCTGTAAATAGGTTTGTACAAACACTTTTACACGTCAATCATATGTTTTAAACTAGATGAGGTCGGCGTTTCCTATCTGACAACTCTGAGAATAAAGGCCGAAACAAAGTCCAGTCAAGTCCAGACATAATCTTGGTCAGATCATGTGAAGACCATGTAGATTTGTGTCTGAAGTGGTATTTTGAGGAAAAAACCACACAGATTGAGTGGACCTGCATGCCCAGTCAGTGCACGCATTTGTCAGTAAATGGATTAAAGAAAGAAAGAAAAATATTTTATTTGGGACACGCACAGGAAATACAAAGGTGGTGGTGGTGGTGGTTAGGTGTTTCCTTCAAAATCCTTCGGATTCAAAAGCAAGGGGTGCTGATTTGCCTGTCAACATTTTCGGATTACGGATTTGTGAACAGCATTTGGAGGGCTTATTCGTTATTGATGTTCGGTTCGGCACTGAAACGTATCGAATGGTTGTGAATAGATATGCAAAAGCGCACGGTAATCATTCTGGACCAACGAGACGAACTTAAAGTGATAGAATTACGACAGAGTTAAGAGCCTGATAACAGCTAAAGCGCGGTCACTGTCGGACTGCATAGAAAAGAAAGAGAAGCGCGATGACACAACGCTGGTAATTTATTGCAAAATATGAAGCAATTATCTATTAAAACAAATCTATTGATTGGACTAAAAAATTAAAACACTATTATTATCGTAATATGTTGCTTGTAGAGAATAATCTGACATAAAATCAGAATGATTGCATATAAATATCAGTATGGTTTGCGATCGTTAAAATAATTTTTTAAAGGTATATTCGTGATTTTTTCCATAGTATCAAATTAGTTGTACGAGTATTATGTTTTCAACACACTATCTAACTATCACAATATAGAATAGAATACTCTTTAATATGTACACCATAAAAATTACAGATATAAATGTAGAAATTTTACATAGGGTGACACAATGGGCGGTCTTATCGCTAAAAGCGATCTTTTACAGACAACCTTTGGATGGATTCAAGGGAGAAGGAGAGACGATAATGCAGGTAGTCAGTGGTGTACCATTTACTTAAACAACAAATACATACATACATAAAACATATAATAAACTTGAAACAAGAGTAAGGAAACTAATAGTAATATCTTGAAGAATATCATATATTTCTCTGATTTTGTTTACTGCGGGGGATCATATACTTTTAGGCGTTACAAAACTTACGTTTAAATCAAATCAAATCAAAATATTTTATTTCACATAAACCAACATGGGCACTTATGAAACGTCAGAAGCTAGGTGCACGGTTCCAACTGGTTGTTTCCTATGGAGAAGAGCCGGCAAGAAACTCCACGGTTACTCTTTTAAAAATAAGGGGCTTTTACAATGTTTCCAAGTTTAGGTCCTGTAGTCCCCTTCAGAGGGAGTGTACTGTACGATACTGCGTCCGCGTTCCTACAAGACATTTGAATATATATCTATCATAATAAAGCTGTAGAGTTTATATGCTTTTTTGTTTCAACGCGGTTATCTCCGGAACTACCAGTCAGATTTGAAAAAGTCTTTTTGCATTTGGTAGCTCAATTCTTGAGGTAGGTTAACAGCTTTTAACATCACTCTATGACCCTTAGAAACCGAGCAAAAAGCAAAAGTCTGAAAGAACGCTAAGCAAAAACGAAGAGATAGCGCGGGCAGGCGATAAGTTCACGCGGACAAAGTCGCCGGCAGAGACTAGTGTCTAGATAAGATTCAGATAAACCGCAAATAAATTGCATTTATTATCTGACCTATGCAATGAATAGCAAATTGAGCAAGTACGTCTCTTGCAATAGTAATATTGAAAGCTTAGGCGAATGTGAATCGAATTTAATTTATTCAGTCTTTTAGAAGTAGGGTACCAGCCATCAAGTTTTGTCCGAACAGAAGGTATATATACACGGCACGGTGGTGGCAACACCGGGAGGGAACGTCCTAGTAGGACATTATATAGTGACCTTATTGGTGATGTACTTCAGAAAGGTCAGGTGCGTAGTACTCCCAACCGGCGTGCGTGTATGACCAGATGTATGAACGTAAACGTTGGTCTTTTTACACCCTATAGATGCCATACGGAACCCTAATCTTATCTAGAGCAACAAGCAACTGTTGCTCAAGCGTACAACAAACGAAAATGAACAGCTTTTTCAAACGTTACGATATATTCACTGAATTGTCTTTGCATGTGCAAAGGTATAAAAAAAATATTGCATGGTGGGAACTATGTGCTAATTTCTTGCTAAATGTTAAGCTATATTCGCACTAGTTATACTAGCGTCTTCGCCTGTAAGAACAGTGCTATTCTGTAAAGCTCACTTGGAACCTTATTCAAGTGAGCGCACAAATTCGAAAGCGAACTCATTTGTTTTTGAAGTAAATCATCGCGGATTCACAACGAGACACTGTTCGTGTTTCGAAATGATGCAGTTTATTGAGTACTAGTTTTTTGTTGAATGTTTTAATAATAAAATACACAAATTACAAAATAACAAACTAATACATAAATAAACTAAAAATTGTGTTAATAAATATTACTTAAAACTATGTTAGTAGCACTTCACTTCACTAGCTTATCCTTCGGCTGTCCTGTGGGATTTGCCCGCGAAAGCGACGGAACACTACGTCCTGCGGCCAAAAGACTTCTTCCAAAAAGAACACAAAAATAGTCTTAGACAGTCAGTCTAGTCTTTTTAATACATTTCAATATTCAGCTGTTTCGAAGTGACAGGCATGAAATGAAACTATGAATGATAGGCTGAAGAATTATATGTCATACGGAAACGATGGGGTTTAAAAGAAGAAGTAGTGACAAAAAAACAAAAGAGTAGGTACGTTAAGATAGTTTTGATCATGTTTAGAAGATGAATGAAAGGCGACTAACAAAAGGTATTTACAAGGCAGAGGTGAGTGGAAATGCCGTGGAAGGACATGTAGTGACCTTATTGGTGATGTTCTCCAGAAAGATCAGGTGCGTAGTACTCGCAATCGGCGTGCGTCTATAACCAGATGTATGAAACCAAACGAAGCAAAAGGATTAGGTAAGGATCGTAGCAGGTAGCGTTTTGTAGTTTCTACCTACCCCCATGGGAAGGCGTGAGACTAACAAACATACATACATACTTTAGTTCTGATTATAATAATTAAGTTTAATAAAACAACCGACAGTATTGCGGTAAACTAGTTTTTTTATGCGTCATTGTGTGTCGGAAACACCGTTTTCCGTATTCTGGATAAAATAATTATGAGATCTAAATCTTATCAGCCTTGTGTGGTGATACGGAAGACAAAGAGCAGTCGAGCTGATCTAAGTACATGTTAAACTTTGTAGCGGTATCTACAGCGCCACATGTGAGCTACGCGTCATACTGACGTCACGCAAAATCCTGCATCGCGCAAGCAGAGTTTACCGCGCAACTAGCATATATACAACGTCCCAACATTAACCGTCGGGCAGTTGCCCACCAGACACAACACCCGTCTGGTCGGAGGATCCTCCCTTTTCTATGGAGGTGTGAGTGAACTTAACACCCCGTTCCTCATACCTCTATACTGGTGACCCCGAAAATAAACGTCAGCGCAGCCTTCGTGCAAGTACTTCAGCGTGACGTCATCACGACGCGTTTATTGTGGCATTTAATTTAATAGTGGTAACTGTTAAAATGGATGCTCACTTAAGATACTGTGTACAAAGACTACGTTGCACAAAGAGCTATGGAGCGCTCCATGTTAGGCCTATCATTGAAAGACCGAATCCGTAACTCAGAGATCCGACGTAGGAATAAAGTTTACGACAACGGACCACGGGTAGCAGCTCTGAAATGGAAGTAGGCAGGACACTTGGCTAGACGTGGTGATGGCAGGTGGAGCAGAGCCCTAACGGAATTAGACGACGTACAAGAGACGGTAGAAGGAGCGTTGGCACACCAACGGCCAGGTGGGCGGACGACCTACAGAAGATCGTGGAGAAGACCTGAATGAGACTCGTACAGACCAGGGACGAATGGATTAAAAGGAAAGGACGCCTATACTTAGCAGCGGGTCGAACAAGGCTGCCAATAATGATGACTGTTAAAATCGGAACATAGCAACATTTTTACTTATCACGTATTAACACGAACTATAAGGCAAACCAATAACTTAATTATTTATTTGGGATTACTAACAAAGGATACACAAATACAATATAGATCACAATTATAAAATAGGTTCTTTTACGTGTGCTCCTTTAATTACAGGAGACCACAGCAAGCACATAATAAAACTAGGTGTAAACACGATAAAATTAAAATTGAGAAAATAAATGATGAATGATGAAAGAAAAAAAAATAACATGTCAAGAGTGAGCATTCAAATTACAATGATACTTATAAAAATAAAATAAAAATAGAGAAAACTAATGATTAAATTTGAGGGACGAATATTAAAAAAAAATTACATGTCAAGAGTGAGCATTCATATTAGGTACAATTGTTTAGTATAATAATAAGTATTTCACATTTGCTGATTATTAGAGGCAGGTAACATACTTGGTTATTTTGCGGTGGTTAATTATTTTTGTATCTTGAAATGGGGAGGGTTATGTCCAGGTTACAACGCTTGGACAATTCATTGAATTCATTCTTATGTTCCGGTAAACAATATAAGCCAGTCAGTAAGGTGGTAACGCACCCACCTGTCGTTCATTTCAGTATCACGTTTGGAAGGTATTTTAATACATACTTCACCTGTAAGCTCCTACTTATTTATGACAGCCTGGTACTTTATAGGCATGAGTCGTGTTCTAGCTAACATACCATTAACAATTCAATCTATTTCTGTCACTTTTCTCGTTTCCCGCCAGAGCGGTGCCATGCAAAATACTTGACTCGCTCCGTCAAACGTGATATTTTCTCGACAAACTCCACAAACTCTAACATATTTTCTAAACCTATCCTTTTTACAAGGATTTCTACTGATATTATAAACATCTCTTCGAAATTCGAACGGTGTCTCGTTGTGAATCCGCGATGATTTACTTTAAAAACAAATGAGTTCGCTTCCGAATTGTGTGCGTTCACTTGAGTGAGGTTCCAAGTGAGCTTTACAGAATAGCACTAGTGGTTTCTAATTAGCGAGCTAGTGGAATGAAATAGCAAGTGGCATAGTTAATGCTTGACGGTTTCCGTCATCTTTGGTATGGCGAAATATAACTTCTAATCTTTCGTATTTTGTTGCGGTATCGCTACCATTTTGAAATAGATTAACACGCTTTGTTAATGTGTTGGATATTCTGGATTACAATATTAAAACTGCCTCGTTGAATTAAGGCTTCCGCAAAGAGGCGCGACGCGACAGCCCGACGCGACCTTAGTAGAACAATTTCTTGAAACTTGTTCTACAAGAGTCGCTTTCGGCCTTCAGTGGTTACAAGCGCTACTGCTAAGCATGAGGTCCTGAGTTCGATTCCCGGGTCAGGGAAACTGTTATTGGGTATTTCCATCTGGAATTTCTCAGTAGCTGCCCGGAGTCTGGATTTGTGCCCCGCAGGACTCTCGCTCTCAATTACATGGGATGATGGGACTATACATAATTGGCGAAATCTGGGTGTACTATAGGTACTCCTCTGCCTAACCCTTCAGGCAATAGAGGCGTAATGTTATGAATGTCTATTAAAACTTCTCAGTAGTATGTATCCCAAATTAATGCTATGCTGTCCAAACTTCACAGTAGCGAACTCATTTGTTATTAGGCCTGAATTCCTCTTACGTTAATGTCGGTCGCGTATACCAGTCGTAGCAACTTACGCGCCGCTGACGTCAGCGTCGCAGTGTGGTGCTATATCGAAAACAATGTATATTCGTACGCGCGATCGACGTACGCGGCCGACATCAGCGCAGGAGGAATGCAGGCCTTAAGGCGCTTCCCTGACCAAACGACCTTGAGCGTTCGGTCCTTCTCTGTCCCGTCGGGGAGTCTCGCTCTGTCTCGCTCCCTCCGTATGCTCATTTATCATAAAATTCACAAAAATAATGAAATTATTTGAATTAAAAAGACAAGTAAAGTTTTAAAATAAAATAAAACGTGCATTATTTAGATTTTTAAATTATCAATCCATTAGTGTAATCCTCAAATGAATAGAACGTCACCTTTAGCAAAAGATGCATGCAATCAATAATTTTAGTCACTTTTTTACAAGGAGATTTTAGATGTATTTATAACACATAAAAACAAATAAGAACGTGCAATGTGATGATAGGATATCGAACATTAATAATGTGCTTTTAGATGTAGTTTATTACCCATAGTGAATGAGTTAATAGCCTCTGAATAACGCACTATGACAAGGTTTTGGTCGGGGTACCGCCTTAAAGTAAATCATCGGATACCTTCTACGAGATGTATGCTATTCTGTGAAGTTGACATTAAGGCACAGATATACGACTTTTAATGATTTCAAATTGAACATCACGTCTAAACGAATAGTCTTATTTGTTTGAAAAAAAAAAAATGATAAACTAGACTATTTTCTTCGTATTTTGATATTAGAATATTTGAAATAATATTTTTATAACATAGTGTAATTAATTTGTAAAGTAATGCCTAACGCGAACACAAAAACGATAATCACGCAAAAACTATCGGGCGTACTTTCATGAAATCTGCCCCCATCTAAAAGACAATTTAATTACCCAAATTTTTGTATACGGCTTTTAATTGTATTGTGTTTGATAAATCAAGGTGGGTTGTTTTTGCGAATAAACTTGATGCGCGTTGAAGCGGGGGCTTTTGCGGGCGACGGGCGGCAGTGTATCGCTGACCAATGTCCGGGTAGACGCTAACGCTCTGTGCAATTTTATTCGCTTAAAAGTTTCGCATACTCCTCCCACTCGCTCAAGGTCGCTGGCACTTATTGTCGCCTTAAACCGCACTCAAGTGAGCGCAAATAATGAACCTAAATTACTTATATTACTAATTGATGACGGCTACCGCGCTTGAGTTCGCCGCTAGAGGCGCTAGTGTAGAGTAAGGTCTCTAGATGTCAAATGTACTGAACGTTCACTGTTTGCGGGATTTTATTTCACGAATTTTAACTAATGATTCATAATTATTGTTGTAATGGTTGTGCCATTTCTGGTTAATTATGGCTTAAGATTTTAAGTAAAAAGTTAGGATCTAATTTGGTGGTCCTAAAGGAAGAATTCTATTTGTCTGTTTCATGCTTGCCAACTTAAGGATCCAACATTATAATACAAATATGAATTTCAAGTTTTAAAATGTAATAAAATAAACATAATATGAATTTATCGGTACTTAAACATATCCAAAACATCAAATAAATGTACTGACAGGACCTTACTGGCCAGTGTCGCCAACTGGTGAGCACAAAAACGATGGGTTTACTATGCCTCATCGAATGCCAAATAATCAAACATCAATTGATCGACCACTGTAATAGCCCCCATTCAAAAGCGAAATCAATTGTTTTTGAAGTAAATCATCGCGGATTTACAACGAGACACCGTTCGAATTTCGAATAGAATTTATTTGTTTTGTATTGCATTACTTTGTATCCTCACTTTGGTCTGGTTTCGACACCAATCTTCCTATAATGGTACCAGACATTATGCAGACCAACCAAAGCTTACCTACAACTAATATATTGCGCATGCACAGATCAGGGCTCTCACTTTCGCTCATACCGGTCTATACGCAGCCAACGAGCCGTTCACTAGACGATCAATTGTTTACATACTCAATGATTGCGTCGATGTTTAGTCAACCAATAAAATAGATGGACCTCAGTCATACCCGTTTACTCTAACACTAGGTAACACCTAAAAGCGCGCTGTTGGATTTTCAACGCTCGGCTTAGCGCCTAAAATTGAAAATCCATCAGTGATATTTTATTTAGTTATCGTCCAGTGTAAGTGAATATGGGCTTTCGTTGTTTATGATGTTCCTTGCGTATCTTTTAAAAACTATTAAAATTCCTGGTTTTAAACATGTTTTAGGGACGCAGTATCGCACAGTAGTGGGATATGTGATGTGTGACAAAAATTTGATAACTAACCAGAGGGCCTAAACAAATGGCATTCGCTTCGGAGCTATTCTATTTCTACAATCGCTATCGCTTTCGCTAATGTTTCCATAATACGAATTGAAAACTAGCGATAAAGCTTGTCAAAAAGTGTCACTTGGCTACGCATCTCTATGGAAGTAATCGTTCGACGCTGTCGATTTGTTTCATAGAATCGAATGATGTTAACATTGTCTAGCTAATTTCTATTCGTTGACCTATGATCACGTGACATTTCGATAGCTTATGTCAACCCCATACATTTAGGCTTTTCTACTAGCGTCATGGTTAATCGAATGTTACTTTGTCTAGGCCCTCAGGGTCGTCTGACATAGTTTAGTAAGAAACAGATGGATGTTTTCGAATGAAATTTAATTTGATAAATTCACTGTTTGTTTTATATTAATTAAATTAGATTTTATTCGAAAACTTTCATCGGTTTCTTACTAAACTTCAACTGTATCGACGACCCTAGTTAGTTAGTTGTTGGGTTAGTTGGTAGTTAGTTGTGGTCTCTTTTGGTGACCGTACATAGGATACACCTCTGTCTAGCTCTTCCGGGAAAACAGGTGTGATGTTATATTAAGGCTGCTCTCTCGAGAAACAGGTTTAAAAAAGCCGCTTGTTCCCAACAAGTCACACCTCAACGGGTAACAGTGTGACTCGTTGGGAATGTTTTGGATAATAATTCCCAACGAGTCACAGTTACTGTTACACTGTTACTCGTTGAGATGATCCCACCTTGATTTAGGGTATCATTTAAGCTATCACCAATTTAATTAGTTTTGTGTTTCTTAAATAATAGGGTTTGTCCTCAAAATAGTAGATCTGTCACCAAAATGTAGTCACCAAACAATGCAAAATCAGTTCCACAATAAATCACCTAAAATCCTGAGATATAAGGTCTAGTACCAAATAAATGTTTTTGTATGTATTATAATAGGTGTGTCCTAATAAGTATTTCAACAATAATGAGGCGTAGCCGACGGAGTCCCGCTTCGCGGGACTCCTACTTCTGGGCGGTTTAAAAAAAAATAACCACGAAGGGGACGGCGGGGTCTTTCAGACCCCGCCGTCCCCTTCTAACCTAACCTGTCCGAGTCGGGGTGCCCCAAGTTGTACCAAATACCTGGGAACAATTTTTGTTTATCTGAGAACGAGTAACAGTATGACTGGTTGGGATTATTATTAAAATTAATTCCCAACCGGTCACACTGTTACCCGTTGAGGTGTGACTCGTTGGGAACAAGCTAAAAAAGCATGCAAATGAAGCAACTTTTCGTCGGCATTTACAGAGAAATTACATCTGAAAAAAAATGTTAGTAATCTACATGATATAATACGTAATTTGGTTTACCCATAATTTTTCTATCGGTATCACAAAATAAAATAAGAATACACCAAATCACCTCCAAATCATTGAGATGAAACCATTTTACTCCTTCGTTTTTTATCAAAAGAGTATAAAAAAAATATCTACTGCTTTGCAATACAAAGGAAACTGATTTGGTTTTGTTACTTTTTTTAAAATATGTATTATTTTTATTGTAATAAATTAAAAAGGCGTCTGATTAACTCACTCGTCCTTAGATTCAGTTTTGTCGTTAGCTCCGCCCAAATGCTCAAGGTTATTGGCATTATTACAAGGCTTATTAAAGCAGTTCACAAAAAATTCCGCCAAATAGGCCTTTAGTAATTACTTATTATACTTCCGTGACTCATTACAGCATACTGCACTAAAAATTTGGGACACGTCAGTACAATACAACTATTTTCTTAACGACCCTCGAGAATCATCGCATTTCCGAATACAAACGAATGCTAATTTCCATGTCCATCAATTTATTAGATTTATCCACGTATAATAATTTGAATTCAGAACTAAGTACTTTAATTGTTGTTACATCAAAGCAAAACGGCAATAAAGTACTTAGTTCTGAATTCAAATTATTATACGTTGTTAAATCTAATAAATTGATGGACATGGAAATTAGTATTCGTTTGTATTCGGAAATGCGATTATTCCCGAGGGACATTAAGAAAATTGTTGTACTATTACTAGCATTTCCGTGCCTTATACAGGACAATGGCTTACTCTATTGTGTAGTACAATAGGTTTCGATATCAATTGTTAGTTTGTTTTCAGGTTCAGCGAGAGGACATTTGGTAATAATGTAAAAATAACGTTTAACTGATATATTTTTATGTGGCTGTAATTGTTCTGTTGCAGGGCAAAGGCCTTTGGGTTCTCATACAGAGGAGAGAGCATTGATCGCCATGCTTGTTTACTCTACGTTGGTGATTTTAGACTGTCAACATAAATGTTAGAGTTTCTTCGATTAACTATTGAGCTGCACGATTACTGACAAATGCGTGCACTGACTGGACAGGTCCCCTAAATCTGTGTGGTTCCTTCTTCAAAAGACCATTTCAGACACTAATCTACATGGTCTTCACATGATCTGACCATGTCTATGTCTAGACTTTAAAAGAGACTGTGAGCTCTGAGTTTGTTTCGGCCTTTCTTCTCAGAGTAGTCAGATAGGAAACGCCGACCTCATCTAGTTTAAAAAATATGATTGACGTGTAAAAGTGTTTGTACAAACCTACTTACAGAAATAAAATCATTTATCATTTAACAGATCCGAAGACTAATGAGTGACTTTAGTTTTTGTTAATTAGGTAGATTAGGTGACTACGCAGCGGTCTCTATCTACACGACTTTCTGTTAAGGCTCCCACAGACAGGCGCGACACAAAGGCGCAGCTCGTCGCGCGATGAGCGGTGCCTTTGCGCCGCGCGCGATTCTTGTCGCGGTCGCGCCTGTTTATTATTTATATTATAGGAGCCTTTAGTGACTGGGGGCCTACTTTCTAAGTCCGTCAGCGAAGATACGGGCTCATCCCAAAGTAGATCGATACATCCGAATAAACCCTAGTCCAGATTAATTACCTTTTTCGGACGGGCAAGACCACAGCGGAGGTAAGGACAGCGCAGCTGTCAAATCGTGTTGTCACTAATGCTTAGTTTGGGCCGCGAAGTATTTCTTATGTCCGTAGGTGATACGGAGTAGGAAATGAATGTTACTAGGAATAAGAATAGGAATGTTGTTAGGTACTCAATAAAGGACTATTTGGATGACAGTTCTATTATCCCTCCTTCAGATAATGCATGTTTGACATTCTTGGATTAATTTGATTAATTGACATTATCCTATTTGAATTTTTTGACATTTCTGTTTTATTTGAAATTTTTATTGTTGACATATTTATTTTTATTTTTAATTTGGTACTTGTTTTGACAGAAGTAGTTTTTATTTGAAATTAAATTAATTTTCAGGGCAATATTATATAGATTTATCCAAAACTAGCTTTTCTATAATTTTTATTTGATATTGTGAAGTGAAAAATGAAATTACAAAAATGTAACTTATGTTACATTTTTGTATTTTCATTATTCATTTCTTGCTGCTGATTTTTATTTTCTCGATTTCAGTTTTGGTCCCATAGTAAAAGTTGTTCATAATGATGTGTACAATGACCCCCTAAGAAGTTGTGCGTTATTTAAGTTACACATTATATATTTGATTAAGATCTGACGAGTAATTTTGAGTTATCCTTAATAATGCGTATTTTTTCCACTTATATATTGATGAAGTTTTTATAATTTCCTGTCACTGTTAAATATCAAGAAAAAAAAAAGCAACAACTGTAAATATATATCAAGTAGTGGTACGAATTTGTGTGGGGTAGGGTACCACAACCAAAAAGTGAAAAATTAAAACATTTTTACAAAAAAACAACCGACTGCCAAAAAAAAACTACAATGTTAAAATTAACTTTAATTTCGGAACTCGGAGTCTTTGGTTTTGCATTTTCGTCGACTTCCGAAATTAAAGTTATTTAATTACTTATGCATTGTTTTTTTTTTGGAAAGCGGTTGTTTTTTGGTAAAAAAGATTTTTGCTAGACTATAAGGCATAAAATGATTAGAGTAGCTAACTCACAGTAATACGTCCTATATATCCAATACCCGTATTACTTACCACTTAATCTATCATTAGTAACCTGTACTTACTACCGTCCGTAGGTCTTGAGCAGTCAGTAAGTTTCCACGTTACATCAGCAGCAAACCAGTTGAGCCTGTTTGGGCGTTACCGTTGTCGGTAGGAATATGTGTCACCAAAATGAGTAATATTATTACGACTGGTTAAGTATTGGAAGGTGGGTAGAGATGAAAGAAAAATTGTGTAAGTATTCTGCACAAACATGACGCACATTACAAAAAAAAAACTAGACAAAATACGCGTTTAGGGATGAGAAAGTGACGGGATTTTAAATTGAAGTTTTTGGGATGTGCTAGCTACAATTTTTGGAACGAAGCTCCCTATCGCGCGTTGCGAAAGGGGGCTAGATGGAAAAAATTAAGACCAAAAGTTGTAACGACACTTTTTGCTATAGTTGTAATCCGTGCGGCGTGCGCGTGTTTCTCTGTCTGTCTCTCTCGCTCTCTCAGAAAGCAAGCAAGTTTTTTTTTTTGAATGGAACTTCGTTCCATCCGGGTGTCCCTTGACACCTCTCAAGTTTTTTTTTTCGTAATCTTTGCCCTGTCCCTTGTTTTAAAAAGAATATAGGGTCTAGCTTCTATTTATTTACTTCATTGGCTTCGCGATGCAGAATTTGTCTTACCCTCCAATGCGAGATTTGTTTTGAAAGTAAAAGAAGAAACACCGAAAAGGAAAAGCATAGACCAACATTCTGAATAAACTTGGATTGGTAAATCCACACACAGTGAAAAAAATGGAGATCAATGCTTTCCAGAACGAGTGACGCCTGTGATCTGTATTTTAAAATGGCATGTATTTAACGCGGCGACAATTTCGTCTGAATTTGGGATTAATAAATAATTAAATCCGGAAGGTAGCAAAAATAGTAGTGTACGGTTCACGTACAGGCAAATTGCTAACGCCGCGACCTACTTTTCCCTACTTGATTTATTTACTTTTATAATTGTAATAAGTTAGTTGAAGAATAGCTGCTGTAGTGCTATAACCGCGGATTAGCATCCAACGGAACTTACGTGTAACTTTTAGCAATAAACTGAATTATCGTGAAGTCGTTGGTTTTCGTCAACTCACATCCAACAACTCAACTATAAGTAACTGATTACCTCTGAGCCATACAAGTAGGTTGGCAGCTATACAGCGAAGGATAATTTGAAGTAGAATGTAGCAGTTTAGTAATCAGGGCCCCTAGACAAAATCCCTTTTCTGTAAGCGTTAACGCCAACGGAAAATCAAATTGTATGGAGTTGACATTTGCTTAACACATGAAATTACGTGTCCTTTCCACAGGTAATGTCATTGCCATACATTTTGACGTTAGCGTCTGACGTTAACGCTATCAGAAAAGTTTTTGTCTAGGCCCCCTGTTGTTAGCTTTGTTTTAATTTAAACTGGCTTCAAGTTTTAGTTTTGGCGAGGCCTCCTATTTCTGAATGGCAATAATAATAAGGCGTAGTCAACGGAGCCCCGGTAATAGATAACATTACTGTGACGGAGCCCCGCTTAGCGGAAGTAGGAACTTCTGGGTGGTTTATAAAAAAATAACCACGAACGGGGTGGCGGGGTCTGGCAGACCTAACCTAACCTGTCCGAGTCGGGGTGCCCCAAATCCCGAGCTCGCTTCGCTCGCTCTATCATCCTATACCACTGTTAATATTAGTCGCCATGCCATTATTTATAGTACCTCGCCTATGATTTCAATTGGCCCTGTTTAATATGTTCGCTACCCTAAAGTAGCAGCCATTATTTAGTTTTTATAATTCCTTGCATTTTGAAGTTCATCTAATATAATTATTGCTAAAATATTTAATCGCTGCCAATGAATTTTTTTAGTAGAGCAAATAGTAACTTGCTCTTTAAGTTGTTAGTCGCCTGGAAAATAATTAGCCTTTTAAAATGGCGTACTCGTTTGTAGTCTAGTTAGCTCTAACCTTAGCCTTTTAAATCCTGGACCTTTTGATTCAGTCTAGCGATAAATAATTGATTATCTTATACAAGGTCCTATGTTAATTACTGGCGAACTGTAAATGTTGCAACTAACTAATATAGATATTATCATCTTACTTCTTCCGGGTCTGCAATAGTATGTTACTTAAGTACCTTTCAAACCACATGGAACTTAAGCTTTCCTTAACCCGTAAACCAAGCAAGGCGTAAAGATAAACAATGAATTATTACGTAGTAACTTCATGGTGTTACTCGTGTATTCGCAATATGATGATAATCAGCGACTACCAAGGAAACCACGCAGTACTAAACATGAATACATAAGTACCATGAAAATAACCATTATGGACAGCTTTTTCCTGTGTAGGTATATTGGAGCAAGTTTCTAGAGCGTGTAACTGAAATGTGTGGTAATATTTTTAAGGGTGTGGTACAGATAACCACACCCTGTAATATGACCACGCATTTCAGATACACGCTGTATACTCCTCATTCTATCACCATCATCATTATCAGCATCCTTCTGACGTTATCTCAATGAATTTGACGTCTCTAATCTATTCGACATCTCAGAATTCACTTTCTTCTAAGCCATTTGACATTTTTTGACGTAATCCATAGTTATATTTTCGCTTTGGTCTACTTTTTTAACCGACTTCAAAAAAAGGAGGAGGTTCTCAATGCGACTGTATGTTCTTTTTAATTTATTTTTTATGTGTGTTAGCTCAGAACTTTTTTCTGGAAGAACCGATTTAGATGTTTTTTTTTTATTTTTGATAGCTTCTGCTTCACAAGGGGTCCCATTTAAATTTGATCAAGTTCTGGCCAGGAGTTTTTGAGTTATCTTTAATATTGCATATTTTTTCCACATATTGATGATGCTTTCATATTTTCCTGTCACTGTTATTTACATATCAAGTACCTAGTGGTATATGAATTTGTGTGGGGTAGGTACCGCAACTAAAAAGTAAAAAATAAAAACTTATTTACAAAAAAACACAAAAAAACGTGAAAATAACTTTAATTTCGGAAGTCGGACTGCAAAAACGATACAAAACCAAAGACAGCGACTTCCGAAATTGAAATACACGACTTTTCTAGTAGTTGGTTGTTTTTTTGTAAAAAAGTAATTTTCCTATTTCTATGGTCTCTTGGAACTCTTTTCTTGTCACATGCTGATCATTCCTCACAATATCCTTATTCTAACTCTCAGACCAAATAAAAAAAAACAAGACAGGTCTGCGAACAATACAGTGAAGCATGCAAAACTACACCTTGCTCTGTGCATACATGCTCACACGCACACATATACAACCCAATTTACAACCAAACTACACTTCACTAAATGCACACATGTTTACGAAACCGGCCTCACATCACTGTTGACAGAGCCATGTCTTGATTTTTTATTTGGTCTGAGACTAACTACATTAGGATAGTTACTCATATATGTTAGCCCAACTCACAATACTCCAAAGAACGCCTTTTATTATTTTATTTTGTGTTTATACAGGCCATAATCATTTGTGTCAAACCCGTCCGGAATATAACAATAGCTTCCCTGTAGGGAATCCCTTCTTTTTACTTTGAATTCATACAAGTGTAGGTAAATCGACATAGGTACCTACCCGTGACATGGATTTGATATTTGAGTTGGAAACACGATGGCTCTCAACACGATTTCAAGTAAAGTTCAATCGAAATAGTGTTCTATGTCATTACTTGAATGTTAGACGTTTTTAAAAATATTATAGTTTGTTATAAAAGCCATTATGCCGTTCAATGTTTCTAGAATGTTTTAGTCTGGCGAAATACTATGGTTAATAAGTCTATGATTGCGCCATACAACTATAATTTTTATGTTTGTATACTTACTCAATCAATTTTAGTATTGATAATAAATTGTGTTACTAAAAGTAATAATAGTTGTGTATTATAAATACAAAGTCATCTGGTATTATGTAAAGCCGCTCAATTTAGTTCCAAATCTTAAACTAGATGGCGCTTTACATTTACGTCACGTTTCTGAATCGCGGTGTTAAGAATCTCCGCCTTTGAATGACATCCGCGCGGTTTTGTAGAAAAGTCATACTTACCTGGCATAGGGGATACCGTGATCAATAAGGCGGTTCCCCCAGGGCGAGGCCTTCCCATTGCACTGCGGTTGGGTTGACCCCTGCGATTATCCCTAATGTGGATAACTCGGATGCGTAATTTTTGATAGTGGGGACTGCGTACGCGCCGTCCCCTCAGAATATACCGTAAACGATGTTGCTTGAAAGCTCTATTGAAGCTAGACTTGTGACGTGGCATTCGCTAGGTAGAAAGGAGTAATTTGTGTTGGATTGGAGCCCCTCTCCTCTCCTGGGTGGCAACTCTACAAAACTCATGCAACACCTCTTCATAATCATGTGTGTGGTGTGGTGTGTGTGACATACATTTATCGTGTAAGGATTGAAATATTTCATTAACATTAATCATTTTATGTGTTTACAGTTTTGGTGCCAGAAAAAAAACGCTTTTACAGATAAGGACGTCCATTGTACTGTTTTTTTTATAGTGTTTCTAATTATAATATTTATGTTTTTAATACGTATTTATAATTTACTAGCGACCGCGCGTGGGGGTCTTTTTTATTTGAGATGGGTTTGCTCTTGACATAGTCTAGATCAGAAATGACAGAGACAAAGTCGACGATGGAGTGAGCTTACCCGGAAGAAGTAGGTCTACTCTCTAAGCACGATATTCGTAGATTCGGCTGAAGTTACGAGCGTTTGCTACTACGTATCACCTACGGACATAAGAACGATTACTTCGAGAACCGAACTAAGAATGAATGACAACATCATTTGACAGCTGTCCTTACTCCCGAATTGTTATTGCCCATCCAAAAAGGTTAATTATTCGGGAGTAGGGTTCATTCTGAAGTATAGAACTACTTTGGGACGTGCCCGTATCTTCGTTGACGAACCTAATGAGGTCCGCGCTACGCAAGGCTCTTACGATTTGACAAAACATCGTGAAATCTTTAATGTAATTATGTAAGTTGAATATTATTGTAGGTATTATACACTTAAGCCTTCGAGAATAAATTCTCTAAGCGGTGCACGATGGTGAAAACCGCATTCAATTGAGTAGTTTAGAAAAAAAACGCGGACGGTCACGGACACGAAAATCGACTTTAATTTATAATACATAATGTGTATACAATATATGTTAACATAATATAGTCCTCAAGACCGAATTTCGGCCACAGCGACCAATCTCAGCGGAGTCTGGCCATCTATGCGGGAGATATTACAGTGCACAAGTGTATGCGCACTCACTCTTCCATCACTCTCATAGTCCGATGGGACGGCAATCCGACACGACCAGAAAGAAACCAGGCTTAGGGCCAACGGCTTAAGGGGGTTGCGCTAAGGTAGCCCGCGAAATTCTAATTTTGTTACGTTTTTTGCAATTTGCAGGTCACTGTCAAGTTGTATTTTGATTAAAATATGATTCGCGACCGTAACAAATATGGTTTTACAGAATTATAATATACATTAGAATCAGCAATACATCTCTATAAGTTCATTTTACCCTATTGAATGACTATTTCATGAAATTTGAGGGAAATTCTAACTTAAGGAGTTGTATTGCTGATTCTAATGATTATAATTCTGTAAAGCCACGTTTGTTACGGTCGCGAATCATATTTTAATCAAAATACAACTTGACAGTGACCTGCAAATTGCAAAAAACGTAAGAAAGTTTTAATTTCGCGGGCTACCCTGAAGGTTCCGCCTTAAAGAGCTTTCAGAGACGCGGGAGTATCACACCGCCGACTTCAAAACTCCGTTAGGTGCTTATAGATAAAGGTGATCTATTGAAATGAGTCAGTACAGTGTGACACGCGGAAAACCCTCTAGGAAACGAAAGAGAGTGATAAAGAGAGAGAGAGGAGAATTTATTCATTAATGGGACAGTGATTGTTGAACATGGACATGTCGCAAGGAAAGTATTGAGGAAATTCTTCAAAGAAACATGTGGTCTGAACAGATAGTAAAACAAAACCTTAGCTGTTTATGTATCAACTTATCTTATACTTATAATTACTCTGGATGTTGGGTAGGCCTTTGGTGTGTGATGCAATTTGTGTTGACACCCTCGCGCCATCCCATCTTCCTAGCACGGCGGGCTGTGCTGGGGCGGCTGCTGCAGGAGCACAGAGAACCTCAAACGGCGCAAGTATAATAACCTTATTGGGAGCTATATGTTTGAGCCGTTTGGGGTTCAAACACTAGGGAATTGGCGTCACACTGCTCAACAAATATTTCGGGACATCGCCAAGCGGTTGGTCGACTCCTCACACGACCAGAGGGCTGGCCTATTTTTAGCCCAAAAGAGATGCCATCCAACGTGGCAATGCCGCCAGCCTTTTGGGCACTTATCCCATTGACAGCGATGCGGACGAATTTTTTGATGCCCTAAGAGCTCTTCCCTTACATTATACACTTGCAAATAGTAGGTATATATATTTTAGTTTTAGCTAGTATATTGTACCTAATCTATGATTATGATAATTTTATAATTCCTAAGTTAATTAAATAATATCTTATACATATTATAAATTGAAGTCGCATTTCGTGTCTGTCTGTGTGGCGGCGTTAAGGCTCCTTCAAACAGGCGCAACACGCGACGCGAATCATACGCGACACAAAGGCACCGCTCGTCGAGCGACAGGCGGTGCCTTTATGTCGTATCGCGTGTCGCGCCTGTTTAAGGAGCCTTTATTCTTTTTTTACCATCATTGGTAGGTTGGGGTCGGCTTCTAGTTTAATCGGATGCAGCTGAATCCAAGTATTTTACATGGAGCGACTGCCTATCTGAACTCCACAACCCAGTTACTGGGTAACACGATACCACTTGGTAAGACTGGTTGTCAGACTTTCTCAGGCTTCTGACGATCTGTAACGACTGTCAAAGATGCAAGAATGACAGCCGAGACCAATGGTTTAACGTGCTTTCCGAGACACGGAGGGGTCTCGGTATGTAATTATGGTCACCCATCCACGGACCAACCGCGATATGCGCAGCTTAACCTGATCGATCGACCCGTCCTGAGATCTCAGGATTTTTAGGCTCCTGACAGGTTTGCGGCCGGATTGAGGGAAATCTCGGGAATCTCAGTATTTTGCGATTTTTTAATACATTAAAGTATCTCTATCTAGATTTTTCAGTTTTTTTTATTGGTAAGTTACAATCGACATAAACAAAAATATAATTTTCTTTGGATAGTATCACGGCACAACGCATATTTTTTCACATAATAATGTGAAACAAAATCTCAGGACTTTTCTATAGAAATCAGGCTTTTTGACAGGACTTTGAAATTTTCCATATTATGGTAACCACGAGCACCTCACTAGCTCGATCAATCACATTCTGAATCATTTTGACGTATACTGCTAATCCATTGCTTCATATGTTCCATAAATTTGTCTGCTCAACAACGTAAATAACGCAATGAATGCTGTTGAAGCGTCAAAATGAAACCCATTGCTACTGTTAGAGTGTTACACAATTACCCCGGCTATCCTAACAACATAAACATTGTAGACCATTGTCTTCTTAATCAGAACTAGTTTTAATTTAGTAACACCATTTAACTGGGGCAGATACGTCATCATTTAGCTTGAGTTTCTTAATACACTTAGAAGGCTTTTTCCACATTAATTAGATTTGCCCTTCATTTATAAGTGTGAGTCTTTTAGGTTATTTTTGTGTAGCGTGAGAGTTGTTTATCGTTTCAGCATTTTTTCATTCATTAAGGGGGATGCGCCAAGGTTGCCCGCGAAATTCAAAATTTCTTACGTTTTTTGCAATTTGCAGGTCAGTATCAGGTTGTATGGTGATCTAAATATGATTCATAACCGTATAAAATATGGCTTTACAGAATTATAGTCATTAGAATCAGCAACACAACTCCTTAAGTTAGAATTACCCTCAAATGTCATGATTTCATGAAATAGTCATTCAATAGGGTAATATGAACTTATAGAGATGTATTGGTGATTCTAATGATTATAATTCTGTAAAGCCATATTTGTTACGGTCGCGAATCATATTTTAATCAAAATACAACCTGACAGTGGCCTGCAAATTGCAATAAACGTAACAAAATTTGAATTACGCGGGCTACCTTGAAGGACCCGCCTTAGTAATACAGGGTGGATTTTTGAGACAAAGCAGTAAGGGCAGGTACCATAACCGTTGTAGTTACAGGAAAAGGTTCTTAAGAGACTGTCCTTTAGTTAACTTTTTGACTAATTGCTTACTGCATTCACAGAATTTGGAAAAATGCTACAGTCAGCTAGAAAAACGTCAATATTCACGTTTTATTTTTATGATGCCAATCGATGAAGTTGCGTATAAGGATTAAAAGACTACTAGACCAATTACGGTACTAGAAAAGCCACAAATCGTAATAAACTTTTCTCCGTTTTAGAATAGAATAGAATATTGTTTATTGTATGGTATTTTTATGTCACGAAGCGACGCGCGCTTTACTTGTGTTTACCAAGTGAACAAACACGCTGTGAATGTGTGTGTAAGCGCAGAGCAGATCTCGGTACCGTCCGAGTCAATGCGAAGTTTGAAGTGTGTGCGTGTGTGTGTTATGTGCTGACCCTACTCGTCTTCACGCACACATTCACAATGTGTTTGTATACTTAGTAACCACAAGTAAAGCGCGTGTCACTTTGTGAGATAAAAATACTGTAGTGATCAACGACTAGCTGCTGCCCGCGGCATCGCCCGCGTGAATGTCGGAAATTATCCCACGGGAACGTGCTACCGGAACAAAAAGTACTCCTTATAACATTAGCTATCTGCCAGTGAAAGTCCGGTCAAAATCGGTCTAGCCGTTTCGGAGATTAGCCGGAACAAACAGACAGACAGAAAGACAGACAAAAAATACTACCCTAAGCCTTTCAACCGAAACCAAATACCTGGGCATATATTTGGACAAACAGCTGAACTGGGCAAAACATACTAATTACATCACCACAAAAGCCAGCATATCCCTGTGGCAATGCAAGCGAATGCTTGGCAGGAATTGGGGAATAAGCCCCAAGGTCACTTACTGGCTGTACACCACAATCATCCGGCCAATTATAACATATGGCTCACTAGTCTGGTGGCCCAGGACAGATTTGAGCACAGCCCAGAGAGACCTAGAAAAACTGCAACGGTTTGCTTGTGTAGCTATCACTGGCTGCATGAGAACCACACCCACTGCTGCCCTACAGGCGATGCTTGGACTGCCACCTCTACACCTCATCGTGCGTGAGGAGGCAGCCCTGGCTGCCTTCAGGCTGCACATAGCAGGGACCCTAAGCAAGGACTCTAGAGTCAAACACATACGCATTAAGGAAGATGCGATCAAACGACAACCTTTGATGGCATCACCCTGCGACAAAGCCCCGAAACTGCACTACTTTCAAAGGCATTATAACATAATACTCACAGAAGAACGTTGCGACTACTCAGGCCCGAAAGAGCTGAGAGTATATACCGACGGATCTAAGACCGACGCCGGAACCGGAGTCGGAGTTTTCTCGCACGACCTTAATATAAATATATCCAGCCCACTGGGAATGTTCAACACCGTCTACCAGGCGGAGTGTGTGGGCATTACACTAGCGGTGTCCGCCATAGAGGCCAGGAAAGTCATGGACTCCCACATACGCATACTCTCTGACAGTGCCTCAGTCCTCCAATCCTTGGGGAGGAAGTATATTACCTCAAGTATAATACTGGAATGTCACAATGCTCTAGAACGTGTGGCGGTGTCCAACCGTAACACAGTGACACTGCAATGGATTAAAGGGCACAGTGGATCACTGGGTAATGATGCAGCTGACGAACTGGCTAGAAGAGCATCCAGCGCGTCAGTCTGTGGACCCGAACCCATCGTGCCCATTCCCTTTAACCAGCTACGGAGATGGTTACAGGAGTACACCCATACACAAGCGGAGAGCTTGTGGACCTCGACACCCGGCTGTAGGCAGTCCAGGGAAGCCATGCCATCCTTAGATGGCAAGCTTACCAAACGTTTATTACGTCTGGACAGGAACGGTCTGCGCCTGGTGACGGGGACCATCACGGGTCACTGCTCGCTAAACAAACACTTTCACACAATAGGCATAACGGACAGTCCTCTGTGCAGGGCCTGCATGGAGGCTGAGGAAACCGTTGCGCATGTGCTCTTTGAATGCACTTGCGTCACACAAATTAGGTCACAAACCCTCGGGGCACCCATATCCTACACAAATGCTCTCAGCAGACCAGGAGATATCGCCAACTTCTGGAGGGAGGTGGGCTGGTTGGAATAACCACCGACGGCCGCCATGGCCCACGCACAATGGTCCATATGAAGGACTAAGTGCGGAAACCATAACCCAAAGAAGAAGAAGAAGAAGAAGACAGACAAAAAATACAAAAAAAAAATATGTTCAAGTACCGTATATACTTTCATATGCATTTAGTAAAAAGCTGTTATTTTGACATTACAAACAGACAATTCAATTTTATTTGTTTGTATAGATTTTTTACAACTTATCTTAAATTGGTCTTTTACTTCTTTTTTTACTTACTTTCTGAAAAGAAGATTATATTATTGAATATTAATGTCAGCACTCAATTCCGTAACACACTATCTATCACAAT
This sequence comes from Griposia aprilina, assembly GCA_916610205.1. Classification (NCBI taxonomy): domain Eukaryota; kingdom Metazoa; phylum Arthropoda; class Insecta; order Lepidoptera; family Noctuidae; genus Griposia; species Griposia aprilina. The sequence continues at coordinate 9,149,368 of OU744310.1, read as the reverse complement.
CTGAATCATTATGAAGGATGCTGCTAATAAATTTCTTCATATGCTCGGAAAATGTGTCTGCTCAACAACGTAAATAACGCAATGAATTTTGTTGAACTGTCAAAATGAAACCCATTCCTACTGATAGTGTGTTATGCAATTACCCCGCTGGGTAAAAGTGACAAATTAAAATCTGTCGTTCTATATGGGTCGGAATACTAGGCCGTAATGAAGTAGATGTAAGAATTTTTTTTGTGTACTTATTTTAGCGGAGATGAGAATATTAAGATGGATGGTAAATAAATTACTTAAGCCAATCACTTTTCAACTCTTAAGAGGGCGCACACGCGTCCACTAGCGCCACTCCTTTAAAAAAGTGTTATCTCGTGACTGAGAAGGAATTTTGAAAAACGGCTCAATAAGCGACCTCGGTAAGTGTGTCTAGAATTTTCTAATACTTCATTTTCTAACAGCAACATTTTCTAATAGCAACAGTGTTTTACAATCAACACTATATTTTTAGCCCACGGTTGACCTAAGGCCTCTCTGGTTTCCAAATACAGGTTGTTCCAGACACTTTTCTAAGGACTCCAGTATCTCTACCTTGGGGCCTTCCAACGATAAACGGTCCTTTGGCAAACATTGCAAGCTCTTTTTCACTTTAGCAAGCTGCAAAGATATAAGACGCTGTGTTTTATAAGTTTATATGTAGAGAGTGTGGGGCACCCCCAGCTAGATGGATCGACGACCTTAAAAAGGTCACTAAGACAGATTGGATCCTGACGGTGAAGGACAGGGTGTTATGGCGCAGCGTAGGAGAGGCCTATGTATGTCCAGTAGTGGATTGCGATAGGGTACGCCACAATTGCGGCGGTAAGTCCCCTCTTTGAGGAGACCTCCTCACCGGACATGGCTGTTTCGGGAGGTTCCTGTTTCGGATAAGGCGGGAGAAAACGCCCCGGTATCACCATTGTGGTGATGCGATAGGCTGAGTTGTTGTAAAGAGCTAGCTATTAGTCATCATTATAGCTACCTACGATATATGTTTAGATACCTATACAGTATTGTCACATATTGCCGTCACCATCACCGTTAACATGATCGCAGGAAATGGCGTCACAAATTGCGTATGTATTCCGAAATAATGACATAGTTACCGATACGCGTACATGCAGATATTTAGCTATATGACGATTTTGAAATCGACACGCGACTGTGATCATTTATTGGATTACCAGCCTGCTGTGCTCGTAGGACTTTCCATCTGCAAAAATTACGAACTTCCATACAAACTCTCATCAAATTCAAACTCAACTCAAACTCAAACCATATATTTCAAATAAACCAATTACAGGCACTTTTGAATTGTCAAGGGGTCAGTCAGTCAGAAAGATGAAGCTAGTTGCTCATTCCAAAGCGTAGTAGGTACCTATGGAGAAGAACGAAAAATATTGTTACAAAAATATTAGTTACATCATTCATGTTGAAATTATACATGTGAGAACGATGTAGAAAGACGTGCACGTTAAAAGCATCCGTAATAAAAAAGATAAAAACGCAGAAATTATAATAAGCCGTGGCAGCTAAGAGATGACCAGTACCTACTGACGGCGCCCGTTCACGAACATGACGTATGGATCAGCACCGTTCAGCTCAACCATTTATGAAGGGAACTTAATGATTCAACACACACGCTACCACCAGCGAGACATTTGAGTGAGCATGACATACTCTCAGCCGCCAGGGCACATTTAAGTCAATGAAAGACGAACCCAGTAAATGGTAGCATCTCTTAACATCGCCTATTTAAGGGGACTACAGGACCTAAACGCAAGTTTTATAATGCCATAAAGTATATGATCCTCTGCAGTAAACAAAATCAGAAAAATATATGATTTTCTTCAGGATATATGCTAGTTAGATAGTGTGTTGAAAATATAATACAACTAATTAGATACCATAGAAAAAAATCACGAATATAACCTCTAAAAAAATGTTTTAACCATTAAAAACCATATTAATATACATGCAATTATTCTGATGTTTTGTCAGATTATTCTACAAGCTATATATTAACGTAATAGTGTTTTAATTTTTTAGTCCAATAGATAGATAGTGTTAGATTTTTTGTAAATAGATAATTGCTTCATATTCTGATAAAAATTACCAGCGTTGTGACATCGCGCGTCTCTTTCGTTTCTATCCAATCCGACAGTGACCGCGCTTTAGCTGTTGTCAGCCTCTTAATCCCTTATGGGTATTGAAGGCGTGATGCTATGTTAAATTCAATCAATCAATTTAGGTATCAATTTATCTCGTCTACTTGACGTCTGTATGTCACTGCTGGGATCCAGCAGAATATCAGCGTCATTTATAATTGCGTGACACATGCTGAGCTGGACTCCCATTTGGTGCAACCTTGAGACGCACACCGCACCTTGTATAATTGATTTGAAGTATGTCATGGTGTCACTGTATATTTTTCTTTTTGTATATTGGCACCTTGTTTTTATATTTATACTTATATTCATGTCATTTTCTATCATTTAATAATAATAATAATAATAATAATACTCAAATGGACTCAGACCGAACTCGACGCCCTGGATAGGAAGGTCCGTACACTGCTGAATGCAAATCGAATGCATCACCCACGATCATCGGTAATGAGACTGTATATCCCGCGAAAGTGTGGAGGTCGAGGCTTTTTAAATGCTAAGACCCTCCACAATCGCGAGATATGCAGTCATAGGGAATATTTCTTAGAAGCCGACGTGGGGATGCATACGGATGTGGTCAAAGTGGACAAGGGCCTCACCCCGCTCTCCTTAGCTAAAGAGAACTGGCGCAAACCAGTAGTGCTTGACACTAATGATCGCATGGAAGTATGGCAGAGTAAGGAGCTTCACGGACGCTTTTTTCGGGCCCTACATGAGCCCGATGTAGACCAACTAGCGTCCGTAGCCTGGCTGCGTTTCGGTGACCTCTTTGGAGAAACCGAAGGTTTTGTCTGTGCAATAATGGACGAAGTTATCTTAACGAATAACTACCGGAGACATATTATGAAGGCCGGGACGGTTGACGTGTGTCGGGCATGCCATCGTCCGGGTGAGTCCATCAGACATATTATCTCCGGATGTTCTCGTCTAGCTAACGAAGAGTACTTGCATAGACACAACCTTGTAACCAGGATTATCCATCAGCAACTTGCTCTGAAATACAGCCTTGTAGAATCGGAAGTGCCGTACTACAGGTATGTGCCCGACCCAGTTCTCGAAAATGGACATATCACATTGTACTGGGATCGATCCATCATCACTGACAGGACTATTGTTGCCAATAAGCCTGATATAGTGGTGGTGGATCGATTAGAGCGGCGCGCAATGATTGTTGACATAACGGTCCCGCATGACGGGAACCTCGTGAAAGCCGAGAAAGATAAACAAATCAAGTATCTAGACTTGGCTCGCGAGGTTGTCGACATGTGGGATGTGGACTCAGCGATCATTGTGCCGATAGTCGTGACAGCCAATGGCTTAATAGCCAAGAGCCTCGACCAACACCTGAGGAGGCTCTCGTTGGGCAGCTGGATCAAGGGCTTGATTCAGAAAGCGGTACTTCTGGACACGGCTCGCATTGTTAGGAGGTTCCTCTCTCTGGAGCCCTGACCGCCGGTAACTTGGACCCTGTTCCCGATACCGGTGGGCTACTATTTTTTGTATTTTTAAATGTTTTTATAATTTTTTATATTCTAATATTTAAAAATATAATTTATATGTATATAGTGAAATAAAGGAAATAATAATAATAATAATTCATTTAATTCAGACATAGTCCATACATTATATAAAAATAAAATAATATGATTAAAAAAAATAATAACACATTACATTAAAATAATTAAAATAATCAAAGACAAATTAAAAAAAATAAATAAAAAAAAATAATAATAATTACACATACACATTAGAATGAACACAAACACAAATGTCAAATAATAATACGAGGAGAGGCGCTAACATGAAGCTGCATCCACCTCTGTATCAGGGACAGGTCCCACCGCTCGGACAACACCCTCAGGAGACTGTTCGAGCTGCTTCGTAGGCGACTCAGTAGTGAAGCGCTCCGCTTCCTTATGATCGCGTAAAAATCATCGGTCCGCGCCTCAGCAAACATAGTCGAAGCACTACAAAACCGCGGGAGCCCTAACAGTATCCTGAAAGCATTGTTGTACTGCACGCGCAGTGCGCTGTACGCCCGCTGCGTAAAGCTGTCCCACAGGCTGCACGTGTAAAACGACTGACAATATGCCTTAAATAAAGTCACCTTCACAGGTCTAGTACATCGCGCAAACCTGCGAGCCAACATATTACACCGGACAGACAGCGCCCTGCGCTCCCTCTCAATGTCCAGATTGTCACATAAGTCGTCACAGACCCAGTGGCCCAAGTACTTGAAATGCTGCACCCTTTTTAAAGGAATGCCGCAAAGAGTGACAGGAGGTACAGATGAGTAACATTGGGTACCTGCTTTGAAGATTAAAAATTCACTCTTTTTAGCATTGTAAATGAGCCCATGGGCCTCCGTATATGACTCACATATGCGCAAAAGTTTACGTAATGCACCGATCGATGGGCTCAGCAACACCATATCATCCGCGTAACTAATGTTGTTAATACACACTCCGTCTATGGAACATCCAATATTAGTGCTGCTGAGCTCACCGATCAGCCGGTTCATATACAGGTTAAAAAGGCGAGGCGAAGATAAACCCCCTTGTCTCACTCCGCATTCCAACCCATACACGTCCGACCGCGCACCCGCCCATCTAACGGTATTCTGCTGCTTACTATACCAGTACCGGAGTAAAGACACAATCTCATGTGGTGCATCTGTTTCACATTGTAGCTTCTGCCACAGCTTGTCATAACACACCAGATCAAAAGCTTTTGAAAGATCTAAAAAGCATGCGTATACTGGTGTGTTTCTGTCCGTATAGTACTGAACAGTCTGCTTGAGACAGAGGATAGCACTCTCAGTTGACAAACCGCGTCTGAACCCAAACTGAGCATCATGCAAGTGGAGGTGCTTCTCCAACTGTCGGTCAAGCAAACTATCCAGCACCTTAGCTATGACAGTCGCTAGTGAGATCGGTCGGTAATTAGACAGATCCGATGAGTCACCCGTCTTATCTTTAACAATTGGCACTACGACTGTGTGCATTAAATCATCGGGTAAATAACCATGACTAACACACAAGTTAAATAATAGTGCAAGGACTCTTGGCAGGTGTACACCCGCGTACTTCAAATGCTCGATGCTAAGACTATCGTGACCTGGGGACTTGCCTCTCACCATCTTCTTTATAATTTGGGCCACATCATTGGCGATGAATCTAACGTTAGAATGCCCAGGGCGATCCTCAGCTGCGAGCATCTGCGACGCGGACCCGAGCGGTGATACCATGCTAAAATGCCGCTTAATGGTGCTTTTGTGTATCTTTTGTGTGCACTGAATAAATGAGTTATCTATCTATCTGAATGTTATTTTTTTGGTACCAATTTAGTAACCATAACCTGGCTCTTTAAGTTAACATTGTTATACTTTAAGTTAACATGATATTTCTTTGTGCACCTTTTTTCTTTCACATTATTATGTAAAGTTTTACAGATTTGAATAACGCGCATCATTGAAAAGCAAACGCCGCATTTTTTACACTTATGTAATTTGGAAAATTTAAATTGTAAATGAGATTTGGTCTGCAAAGCATAATAATTATTATTATTGTTAGATATTTTGACACTTTTGTTTACAACAATATTTTAATTTTGCTTTATTTATATTATTAACTAGCTTTTGGCGGCAACTTCGTCTGCGTGAAATTTCTTGTTCCGGCATCACCTGCCCGCGCTATCTCTTCGTTTTCGCTTAGCTTGCCTTCTGACTTTTTTTCTTTTTGCTCGTCTCCTAAGGGTCATAGCGTGATGTTAAATAGCCTATAGCCTTCCTAAAGAATTGGGCTATCAAAAGCAGAAAGATTTTTTCAAATCTGACCGGTAGTTCCAGAGATTACCCCCTACAAACAACCAAATTTACCTCTTTTTAATATTAGTATAGATAATTTGTATAAGTAGTGCAAGGCTTCAATTCGAAGTGGCAATGGGCTGGTCATATTATCCGTAGAACCTATGACCATTAGGGTAGAAGTCGCGTTGGGGGCGATCGCGAATCGGAAAACGTAATTATAGGAGGCCCTCAGGCTTAGTACTAGAGCGACAATCTTCGAGGACGGCTGGTGCAGCGGGATCGAAGTAGCCGAGGATAGATTATATGGCGTGTGATTTGAGAGTCCTATGGCCAGCAGGAAGCTGTTATACTCTGATGATGATGGCTTACTAACAGTGAAGGAAAACTACCGTAAGGAAATGGTCTAAACTGGGGTCTACTCCCAAAGCACGAAATCCGTAGTTCCGGTTGAAGTTACGGGCGTTTCTTACCCCCAGATATAAGATTACTTCACCACCCAAATTAAAAATGAATGACAACACCGTTTGACAGTTGTCCGCACTCCCGATCCCTGTCCGAAAAAGTTAATTAATCGGGAGTAGGGTTCATTCCAAAGTATCGAACTACTTTCGGACGGGCACGTTTCTTCGTTGAAGGTTAGAGAGTACCGTCAACTGGGGTGACTAAGGATGTAGAGGGGGAATCGAGACGAAACTTTAAAAGGGATTATAATATTGAAATAATATGGTTTGTTGCAAAAAAGAACTCTACTGTGTTAACTGTATCATAATTAACGATTAAGTGCTCTTGTTGGCCACAAACTATATTATTTCAATGTTAAAATCCCTTTTAAAGTTTCGTCCCGATTTAACCCTACATCCCTATTCACGCCATTTGTACAGTAGGCCCTCTTTTTTTTTTTTTTTTTGTTGTTTGGGGAATCATCAAATGACCTCTCCCGCTCTGGGCGGAGCGGAAGGGCGTGTCAGACTCTTACTGAGTAAAACCCAACCGTGTTCCTTCAGTTGCCTGTGCGCCAGGGCCACGGTAACTCTTTCGAACAATCCGCGACCCCGGCAGGCATCGGCCCTATCGGACCCCGTCAATTATGCTGACATCTCTTTGAGGCGCGCATGGAACACAACGCGCCGTCGGCGCCCCCCCTGCCCCCTGGCAAGTAAAACAAGTACTTTCAATGAATAATTTATTTTTAACTGAATTTGGTTAGTTTTAATTTCGCCTATAGACACCTGGAACACCAACAGGGGGCCAAGTCTACTAATTTACAAACGTCACAATGGTCTCTGCATTGTGAGTGTCTGACAGATTTGCCAAACAAAATCTGTCAAAAACGAACAATGCAGAGACCATTGTGACGTTTGTAAGTTAATAGACTTGGCCTCCTGATCTACCGAAGAGTTGTAGACTTGTTATGAAAAAGTTTAAATATTCATTGCAGTACCTACTGTAGCTTGACGGCTCAAAATTAGGAGTGTAATATGTGAGCTCGACCAATGGATGTGCGATTAACGCTTGTGCGACAAAACTGTACTGCGACTCACCATAGTTCGAAAGCACGCTTGTGCGACACACTGAAGCTCGACATCACGCTGAAAAAAACACCACCAACATTTCCACCACACTTAGGGTCTGTAGCTCCCAGCATCGAAATGGGGGTACCTACTACGCAAAACTGTGTCGAAATTTGACACCATAGATGGAATGCACTTTTGGGTCACAAAAAATGGAATGTGTATAAAACTTTTGAGGAAATATTAAAGGAACAAAAAACGACAACGGACACAATAGAAAAGATTATAGGTCAAGGAGCAAGTGAACCAAGAAAAAGAAAAAAACAACAAGATAAAGAAGAACGAATTAAAAAGCATTTACAAAAAAAAGATCCAATGGATTTGTTATCATTCTTGCGTGGTCTGTCCTATATTTGTTATTTAAAAAAGAAGTAATCATTCACTTACATGATCTTCTATTTATTTTAATGACAAAGTTAAATTCTTCTTAAATCACATCGAATCATTTTTGTTTAGTGCCTATTGTTTTCATATTATAAATAGTTTTGATTATATTGCAATGTAGTTTGTTACATGAAGTCATTTATTCCTTATGTTCCATTTAAAATCTATAGACGGCAGTGTCGCATAATCGTTTGTCGCACTTGAGTAGTGTCGAACTAATGGCGCACAATCGTTTGTCGCACCAGCGTGATGTCGAGCTTCAGTGTGTCGCACAAGCGTGCTTTCGAACTATGGTGAGTCGCAGTACAGATTTGTCCCACAAGCGTTAATCGCACATCCATTTGTCGAGCTCACGTAATACACTCCAAAATTAGGAATGGTATGTTTTTGTCGATTAGTGGTGATACTACGCAGTATCATTATCGGCATATTTTGTTAAAAGCTTACTATGAGCTATACTGAAATAATGTAACGGGTGTAAAAAGACGTATAACGAAACCGAGACTCACATGTTATTCCCGTCATTTTTTTTTTTTTTTAAGGAACCGTTCCTGGTTACCTTCTGGTTACGGAGACATTGAAGGTCAAAGTTCTAACTTTTTTATTCACGAAACAAGTTTTAAATGGTATAACGTAACTTTAAATACCTAATATAAATAAATCATCATCTGCACTGCTGCATGCACCCTTAAGCACAATGTTTTGCGTGCATTAAGGGGACTACATGACCTAAACGCAAATTTATAATGCCTAAAAATATATGATCCACTGCACTAACCAAAATCAGAAAAATGTGTAATATTCTCCTGTATATATGCTAGTTACATAGTGTGTTGAAAACATAATACAATTAACTGGATATGATAGAAAAAAATTCACGAAGATACCTCTAAAAAAATATTTTAACGATTAAAAACCATACTAAAATACATGCAAACATTAAGGTTTTCTGTCAGATTATTCTACAACTAACAAAGTAACGTAGGAGTGTTTTAATTTTTTAGTCCAATGAATAGATTTTTTGTAAATCCATAATTGCTTCATATTTTGCAATAAATTACCAGCGTTGTGTCATCGCTCGTCTCTTTATTTTCTATGCAATCCAACAGTGACCGCGCTTTAGCTCTTGTAAGCCTCTTAAGTCGATTCCTAGCAATAATTTTTGCTTAATGGTACTTAGTTTGATTTACAATATACATGGATGGTGGCTATGTGATGGGTTTTAAAACCACTCTATTTGATATTTCACAAAGATAATGATTATAGCTAGTACTGAGATGGCGGCCGTTAAAAATGTTTGAAAGAAGACATACTCCGCCGACACCAAAACAAGGGCAGGAGTACCTTGTGAAGACCGCAGGAATCTGCTGGATGGGAGACGCACAGAACCGGTCGAAGTGGCGATGCTTGGGGGAGGCCGTCCAACAGGGGACGTCTTTTGTCTGAAATGATGAAGGTCAGGAGATGATGAATGTGATATTTCTCAACCAAACAAATCATACATCTATTTGTGAGCTGCTCGCAAATTTGCGCGAAATTCAAATTTTTGCAGGTCAGTGTCAGGTTGTATGTTGAACAAAATATGATTCGCGACCGTGACAAGTATGTATTTACAGAATTTGAATAATCAAAATCATCAATACAACCCTAAGTAAATATAATCCTATTGAATGAAAATTTCATAAAATATCAATCAATAGTATATTATATTAACTTGGAGTATTGTACTTACATCAATAAACTTTTGTTTGAAATTTTCCCAAACAGGTCAATGAATCACAATGAATGACGGCATGAGGCAATCGATTGAACGAATGAATGGACGTGTCATGGTACGGTTGACATACAGGTCGGGTTTTTATGATTACGACTTCTTTTGTTTTACATGGTCAGCAGAAGTTGGTGTGCAGAATCCGATTGCCGCTTGTAAGATGCCCACTGTACCTACGTCCCATGTATCCAATAAGCCTATTGCCACTAACCGGACACAAACTATCGTTAATTTTTTCCTAAATCCCTAAGATCAGGTTGCCCGCGCGGTCCTTTCTTTGGTACTGTACGTCGGGTCGTTGAGCTCTTCAAGTGCATTGTTGAGCTACACGATTACTGACAAATGCTTGCACTGACTTATGGACTGGTCCACTCAAATTAGTGTGGATCTTTCCTTAAAAGTCCATTTTAGGCACTACTCTACCTGGTCCTCACATGATCTGACCAAGATTATGTCTGGACTTTAAAAGAGACTTCGACCCTTGAATTTGTTTCGCCATTTCTTCTCAGGGGTAGTCAGATAGGAAATGTCGACACTATGCTTATATAGTTTTTTTTTTTTTTTTCATAATATGACGTGTAGAAGTGATTTCGGTATCCTATTTACAGAATAAACCATTTCATTTAATTTATTTGGGACCACTAGACTATAGAGGCACTGAAAATGTGATGATTATTCTGCAAATCCATTTAAAAATAATAGTAATTAATTTTCTCCCGCATTTCCTTACTTTTCGTACAAGTACAAAATATTTAGTAGATTCTCAAAATTAGGAACTATTGAATCAATGAAAGTCAGACCGAAATATAAGTATACAGGTTGGCAGGGACATGGACACGCTAACGGTAACCATGAAGTCAGCGCATGATTCTAGACCCAAGCGTAACAAAATTCAACGATCATTAAAAAAAAATACAATCGGGGCAGTTTTTGGGGACTGCCGATAGAAGTGAAAACGAAGTAACTTGTAAACCCGCTCATGGGAAGCGTGCGGTGACGATGACGCGAGTTCCATGATTTTTGTTCACCCAACGAGTGCTCAACGCGCCTAAAGAAGTTTTGACTTCAAAAATCTGCTGTTTCTTACAAAAGTGCCATCAATACCTACGCGGTCAAAATGTATGCAACAGCATCTTTTTTTTTCATAAGCGTCGAAAATTTTCAACGTATGGGGCTTCAGAATCATGTACTGAACCCATGGTCACGGATTGAGTGTCGATGTCCCAGTCACCCTGTATTGGGACAGAATGAAAGAACTAAATATGGTATTAAAATTGACATACAATCAATTTGATACACCATCTTTTTCTTATTCGTGTCGCTGGCACGACTTTTTTCAAATTTTGTTGGCCCAAAACTTCGCCACTTCCACGGCGTCATCGATGACAGCGCAGAGGTCACTTTTGACTGAAAGTTTTGGGACACAGAGGGCAGGATAGAAGGTGGAGCATAGTTTGCGACATAGCTCCATATCCACACCCAGCTGCCTTTCCATCGAGGTAGCCCCACTTGATCAGGTTGGAGTTACATCTTCCCACTTGTGTCCGGAGACGGTTCAGGGACTTCCAAGTGGACTGAGATGCTCCTTTGGTGGTGGATAGTAAGTGGGAGGGGGAATAGTGTCTTACCACAGATTGCAACGGGCGTCGGCCGGGTTTCCTGGTAGAGACGCTGTCGATTTCAAAAAGCTGTGCCTGCTTTTTAGCCGTTGCGTTGGTAGTTGTGCGTACATGCGTTGTACATCATAACATCACGCTTGTTCTCCCCGAAGGGTAGGCAGAGGTGTACCTATAGTACACTTAAATTTCGCTAGTATTTTAAAGCCAATGTTAAGTGTATTTGATTTGTAACATAAAAAAAAAGTCGGGTGGTGTCATGGGACACCAGGTTGGAATGAAGTTCCATTCGTTGTATATTATGTATTAAAACAGAGCTATCTAATATAGTCTCAAGTTTCCAAGTGTCAAAAGTTTTTTTTTTTTTAATACAGACTATAATAAGAGCATATCCGTCAGAAGTTGGCTGAAACATCTCAGCGTTGATTTGCTGGATTCGTTTTCTCTTCTACCGATCGTTATTTCTCGGGACAAAGCTTATTTTGTTTATATGTATGTATGTATTAGTATATATGTATTAATTTATATTTTATAGTTATTTCCAAGCTATCTATCCCGTATATTGCACCTGCCATGTTTAGTCTCTGCATCCCCCTAAGGTTGACTGGTAGAAAATGCCTCAGCCATTAAGTCCGCCTTAGTATAGTATTTTTTTACTTTTGCATAATATTTTAATAAATAAGAAAAAGAAAAGAAAATTAGGTTTATTTGTTACAGAAACACGTAATAGACTTACACTTAATATTACATAAACTCATCCCACTACCTCTACCACTAATTTAAATTCATTAATTAAATAAAAAACAAATTTAATTTAAAGGTGAAATAATACCCAAAGTAGAAGTTATTTGTTTTTCGATTAGTCTTTTTTGTAGCTGTCAGTTTATCGATGGTAAAACAGTAAGTTGTAGTCTCATTTCTTACGAAATGTATGGGAAAAGTTTTTTTGCGTTTTTTAACTTGTCTAGTACTCATACCTCTGTCGGTCTAATAGAGGTTTTTGATCCTTATATGAAACATGATCGATTGGCATAAAAAAAAGTTTTTGTGAAAATTGCCGATTTTCCTGCAGACGGTACATTTTATTCAAAATCTGTGCCATCTCAAAAATCCACGCTGTAAAAGAAAGAAAGAAAGAAAGAAAAATGCGTTTATTGGCATTGCAGCAACAAAATACACCTTAAAACTAAAAAAACAGAAAAATTAAGATAATAAACTGACAACTGGTAACTGTAATATTTGAAACAATTTTTTTCTGGCATAACGCTTTTTCGTTACTTGACAACTTCTGCCAGTTTACTCCTACCGCAAGACGCGTTAAAGAACTTCGTTCCAAAAATGTAGGGTTTGCGGGGCAGGGCCGAAAAGTCTGCTTACACTATACACATTATGTCGTACAGATGTCTCAAGTAAACAAGATCATGTATTATTGATTCGGCCAAGTAGGTCACAACTCGTAAGTCTTTAGCTTAATTTCATACGCAGAACGCATAAAGTTAAGTAACCTCGAAACCGGTTACCGATCGGATGGGTGACAAGAATGATTTGTAAACTGATACTTACAGTTCTGATTGATTATGTGGACTTTGGTGATCGTGATAGGTCATTCGGTTAATCTGGCTCGGTTACTGAGAAATTGGCTTGTGAGCTACGGGTATCAGGTTCGTTTTTCACTTGAAACAACAAAAGTCCGATAGACCGACTTCAAAAAGGTTCTCAATTCGTCTGTATGTTTGTTACGCGATATCTCTGGCAATTGTGGATCGATTTCGAAAATCCTTTTTTTTATAGATAGGGGTGGTCCTATATAAATTTTATTAAGTTTGCCCAATTCCTGATGAAATTTATAGGCTATTTAACATCACGCTACAACCCTTAGGAGCCGAGAGAGGCGGATGAAACCGCGGGGCATAGCTAATATGGAATAAAATGAGTTTTAAGTTGATAAGTACTGCTGACGTCACTAATTGCATGTGGTTTACGGTGAATCCTCAGCTGTAAACCGCCAAATTCAAATCCTATTTGTTTTTTTTTAAATTACTGCTCTGTTTTACGTCGTGTGTTGATCGAAATACGATTCGCGACTGTAGGAATGATATATTTTCTCAATGATAATCATTAATTTCAAAGGCCTAGACCTAAGAATTTTAATATGAGATATTCGGAAAAATTATTCTTAGGTGGAACAAATTTCCAAAGTTTGACGATTGCTATGAAGTTGATGACAAATGATAAATGATTTTATTTCTGTAAGCAGGTTGGTTATACAAACACTTTTACACGTCAATCATATTTTTAAAACTAGATGAGGTCGGCGTTTCCTATCTGACTACTCTGAGAAGAAAGGCCGAAACAAACTCAGAGGTCACAGTCTCTTTTCTAATGATTCTCATTCAGTTTACTGAATGAGGATCATCAATTTCATAGATGCATAGATGAATTTCATTTCAAATGCGATTCGAATATATCATTCCTACAGAATGATATATTTATATATCATTCTTACAGTCACGAATCGCATTTTGATCAAGATACTCGTACGACGTAAAATAGAGCTGCAATTTGCGAAACACCAAAGAAAATTTGATATTAGCGGGCTACAGCTAAGGATTCACTTTTAGTAAAGTTAGCTACCTATGTAGCTAGGTATTGTAGACATTACAAGATGATCACCATTAGCCCAAACTGCTGCGAACTTTCACCAAGTCATCAATAATCACTCAGACGCGGATTATTACGAGCTCAATATAGAAAGGCAGCTAATTGTCGCTATGACTTGCTTGTAACAGTCTAGTTCGAGTTGTAATTTTATAAAACACTAGCTGACCCGACAGACGTTGTCCTGTCTTAACTATGAATGTCATATGTCATTTGGTTTTAGTTGTGACTATTCTCTAAAACTATCGACTCATTTATCAACCGATCCATCTGTGTTAAACGATATTTGCAGCGCGCATTCTGTCAATCGCTGACAGTTATTTCAAACAACTGACAGTTATGTAAAATCAATGTTGGCGTTAAGTTTTCTTAAATTTTCTAATGTTCCGCTCAACTTCCTTCATTTTTTCTTTCTTAAGAACCTTCTCCGTACTATAATTAACACAACAAAAAAAGAATTAGCGAAATTGTTCCATCCTGTCACGCGTGATGCGATGACCAAGGGAAATAGAGATTCATTTATATATATATATAGATTGGAATTATTACAGGCACATAGAACGTCTTAAGGGGACTACATGACCTAAATGCAAATTTATAATGCCTAAAAATATATGATCCACTTCAGTAACCAAAATCAGAAAAATATATGATATTCTTCTGGATATATGCTAGTTAGATAGCGTGTTGAAAACATAATACAATTAACTTGATATGATAGAAAAAAATCACAAAGATACCTCTGAAAAAAAATTTTAACGTTTAAAAACCATACATACAAACATTCTGATTTTTGTCAGATTATTCTACAAGTAACAAACTAACATAATAGTGTTTTAATTTTATAGTCCAATGAATAGATTTTTTGTAAATCCATAATTGCTTCATATTTTGCAATAAATTACCAGCGTTGTGTTATCGCGCGTCTCTTTCTTTTCTATGCAATCCGACGGTGACCGCGCTTTAGGTCTTGTAAGCCTCTTAATTTTGGTCAATAATACTACAGGGTCAAATACAATTAGCTAGAGAAACTCCACATACGTGATGGGTATCGTTATCATAACATGATACATGAAATCGTCTGTTCCATCGGCCAGCGTTCCTACGACAAACATGTCCAGGCCACGCCAGTACTTTGTCTATCAACATCTTAATCAATATTCAAAGTAAATAAATACGAGGGTTTTCTCAAATGACGTTCACTAGGAGGCAGCACGGTCATGTCCGGGCACCTGTCAAAACGCCTATAATTCCTTTTGTTACTGAATGATGATGATGAACGAATGAATGAAACGAATGACAAATGTCATCATATATTCTAAATTCATTGTCGAAATGGAAGACCTCTTGTCAAAGTGGCGCCAACTGATCACGTGAATTTTCATGAAAACCCTCATTACATAAGCAACGAAGCAAAGACACGTTTCGCATTAGATAATAAGCGTAGGCGAATTAGTCTAGAACTGTAGATCAAGTTGTCAAGGTTAAATAAGTGTATATTATTAGATCACTACCTATACAATCTAAGTCCAAACTGGGACTACTTAATGACACTTTGACATATTAATTTAATGCATATATTTTTTATATTATTTTAACATAAGCATAAACATAACATCGTCACGCCTGTATTCCCCGAAGGGTTAGGCAGAGGTGTACCTATAGCACACCCACATTTCGCCAGTTATGTTTAAGACCCATGTAATAGGGGGCGAGCCTATTGCCATCAACCGGGCACAAATCCAGACTCACGGGCTGCTACCGAGAAATTCCAGATGGAAAAACCCAATAACACTTTGCCCGACCCGGGAATTGAACCCAGGACCTCATGCTCAGCAGTAGCGCTTGCGACCACTAGACCAACGAGGCATATTATTTTATTCTAACTGATATCCCTTTTTGAAATTGAATTATTAAAAATATTGTTATTATTAATACTAATAATTAATTTATCATCAATGTAATTACTTAACATTTGTACGCCCATGTGGTAGACTGTGATGAGACAATCTATGTTAAACTTAAACTTAATACCGACCATGTTCTGACAAATAAATGATTATGATTATGGGAGAGGATAAAGGCTCATCCCCCATCACATAGGACTTATAATTAGTGAAAGATCAGGTGCGTAGTACTCACAACCTGCGTGCGTGTAGGACCAGCAACCAAATTGCGTATCAATCACATTCTGAATCATTTTGAAGCCTATTACTAATCCATTGCTTCATATGTACGAAAAATTGTCTGCTCAACAACGTAAATAACGCAATGAATGTTGTTGAACTGTCAAAATGAAAGCCATTCTAAAGATAATCTGTTACGTACCAACCCGCTAGGTTACAGCATAGGATATTCGTATTTTTTTTATTCCGGTATGGACGTTTCCGTGGATTAGTTTCCGATGTACATGCGAGTGTGATATTATTCATATTTATAGGAGAATAACTAATTGATTAGTGAACACAAATATTGATGTTCTAATTGAACAACATTAGATGTCAGATGATAATGACATTGACGTATGGAAATGTTCCATTTCAACAATATTTTATTAAACGTAAATGATAATTTTATAAACACAAAGGTTGTAATTTAAAATATATGTTATTAGCATTTATTTAATTGATAGTTTATAGACAGATGTATTTAATGTAAATGGTTTTTAATGTGACTTAAAAGACCGCTTCACAAACAACGATTCTAGAGTTTCGAACAAGTCATGTTTTGTGGTTTTGCATAATCAAAACAAATGTTTATTATCTTAGCATTACATAAATGCTTAAGTAATAATTAATATGATACTAGTAATATTTCTCACGATTTAATATTGCAATTTTAAAGTAACAAGTTGTTTTAGACGATTCTCAGATCTTTAAGATGATGTTAATATACCATAAGTTTGTAATTATAGATTACAAATAAATACATACATAATTGCTAAATAACTTCTACCATAAGTAGGTATTAATTAAAAAATCTTGTATAATGGAACTATTTTAAAACTTCATACGATTATTTAGCAATTTGTTTTTAGTGTTTATAACACTTATCTAAGTCTTCGGTGAACGAAGGCATTGTGTTTTCGAAGTCTAAACATATAGTTACTGTCTCATTTTGAGATAAATAGTCCAAAAGCATTCCATAATGAATCGCATTAGTTATGTAGCTATGCTACTTATCTTTAGAATAAAACATGCTTGAAAAGACCTTCAGTTTACAAGTGGTTTATCATAATATAGCGACACCCACCGAATGACGTATTCCTCGTCAGAGACAATACAATAAAGGGGATACGGTCACGCGGCCTGTCAGTCTGTTCAACTCTTATAAAAATAAAAACAAGAAGCGTTGCACGATTAAAAATATAATGGCAGCATGAATGAACTCTACTGGGAGAATATTGACAGTAGAGTTGAAAGTTCCATCTAAGATTTTTTGAGTATATTTCATATGAAAATTATTAGATGGAACAAATTTCCAAAGTTTAACGATTAATGATTATTATTCAGTTTATATATCATTCCTACCAGTTGCGAATAGCGTTTTGATCAACATATGACGTAAAACAGAGCAGTAATTTTCAAAAAACCAAATAAAATTTGTTTTTGGCGGTTTATAGCCGAGGATTCACCTTAACATATATATATATAATATTTTTACCTGAAATATGTGATGATCTTGCTATTACCAAGCGTTCTCATGGAAATTCAAATTGTGTCAATCCGGATGTCGGTACTGCCCAACACAGTATAGTCAGTTCGCGCAAAACTTTATGAGTTCTCGGAAGTTGCACGCGAGTGGCTTTCGCAGCATCGTGCGTACTATGTCCTCGTACAGGACTATGTTTTTATTTTCAGTTTACTCTTTTGTTTTTATGTGTGTGTTTAGTTTAGTTTGTGATAATCCAGTGCAAGTCCCAATAAATACTTTTTCTTTATTTCTTTTCTTTCAGTACCCTATGCATAATATAGGTGTCCGAGGGAACTCTCTCACTCTCCCTCAACTGTACCATGCGCGGTTTCGTTCTCGGGCCTACGTTCAGAGGGCTCGTAGAGTTTTGCGCAAACTATAACTTGCCAGCAAACATACACATAACATCACGCCTGTATTCCCCGAAGGGTTAGGCAGAGGTGCACCTAATAGTACACCCACATTTCGCCAGTTATGTTTTAAGTCCCATGTAATAGGGGGCGAGCCTATTGCCATCAACCGGGCACAAATCCAGACTCCGGGCTGCTACTGAGAAAGTCCAGATGTAAAAACCAAATAACACTTTGCCCGACCCGGGAATCAAACCCGAGACCTCATGCTCAGCAGTAGCGTTTGCGACCACTACACTAACGAGGCAGTAATTTCTGCATTTCTGAGACAGAGTGGCGTCCATAAACTCAAACTCAAAGCATTTATTTCAATTAAACCATTTACAGGCGCTTTTGAATTGTCAAAGAGTCGGTCAGTTAGTCAGAAAGTTGAAGCTAGTCGTCCATTCCAAAACATAGATCTCTATGGAGAAGAACGGGCAAGAAACTACTGACAAATGTGTGCTTTGACTAGGCATGTCCACTCAATCTGTGTGGTTTTTCCTCAAAAGACCATTTCAGACACAAATCTACATGGTTTTCACATGATCTGACCAAGATTGTGTCTGGACTTTAAAAGAAACTGTGACCTCTGAGTTTGTTTCGGCCTTTCTTCACAGAGTAGTCAGATAGGAAACGCCGACCTCATCTAGTTTTTAAAATATGATTGACGTGTAAAAGTGTTTGTACAAACTTATTTACAGAAATAAAATCATTTATCAATAGCATTCATTTAAATTCCAAAGACACTCTTTTAAATCAAGATATTACAAACTCCTGGGTACATTATTCTTGTTGCTTCTATATGTGAACAATTGTAAAAAAAAAAATGGCAGATGAAGAAATAAAGAGATGACCAGTCTCAACCGCCTTCCCAAAGTGCAACTATTAGGGGACGCAGGACCATATTTATGACGTTAGTATCTTATCGAAGTAGACCATAAGAATTTGATCAAACTCCACCGACCACCGCTGATCTGCACCCTGAATAATACACTATCAGTCACAATCTGAATCATTTTGAAAGATATTGCTAATCCATTGCTTAATATGTTCGAATTTGTCTGCTCTAACGCAATGCATGTTGTTGAACTGTCAAAATGAAACCCATTCTTTCTGCAGTTAGTGTGTTACGCAATTATCCAGCGGTTCAAGCGTGGTTTTGAAGTTTGTATGCGAGCTGAATCGCAGGCCTTAGCTTGTTATACTAGAGACTATGGATGTCATTAATTCTAAACCATTTGTGTAGTCTGCCTCTCGCGAACGGTCCTTGAGTCTGTTCTTTTGTGCACAAATAGATATACAAGCGAAAGTGCTAGAGCATCTATATAGGTAAGTCTTAAAGCTTAATCCGAAACAAGGTCGGCAGAAGCCTTAGAAGCCATGTTAAAACGTCATGTTGACTCACATTACATAATACCACGCATGCATTTTTAACCGACTTCAAAAACGAGGAGGTTCTCATTACGTCTATGTTTTTTTTTTTGTATTTTAGTTACGTGATATCTCCGGCAATTGTGGATCGATTTCAAAAATTCTTTTTTTAATAGATAGGGTTTATATCAGGGGTGGTTTCATATAAATTTTAATTTACATATTTCCTTCGGTAGTTTTTCAGTTAGCTTCAATAATACGCATTTTTTCCACTTTGTGGATATTGATGATGTTATAAAAACTTCCTGTCACTGTTATTTACATAGCAAGTAGTGGTATACGAATTTGTGTGGGGTAGGTACCACAACTAAAATGTGAAAAATAGACTTCCAAAGAAAACACTACAGTGAACAATAACGTTAATTTCGGCAGTCCGTGTCTTTGGTTTTGTATTTTCGTTTTTTGGCACCGACTTCCGAAATTAAAGTTATTGTTATTATAATTAAAGTTATTGTTATTATATCATTATTATATATTTTTTTATTTTTATATAAACTCTTTTTAACAGGAGGCGAGCATATTTACATTAACATCTGCCTAATATGGTCCTAACTATATTGGGGTCGGCTTCCAGCCTAACTGGATGCAGCTGAGTACCTATTGTACTTTACATGGAGCGACTGCTTATCTGACCTTCCCAACCCAGTTACTTAGTAATACGATACCCCTTGGTAAGACTGGGTTGTCAGACTTTCGGGCTTCTGAGGACCCGTAACGACCGTTATAGATTCACGAATGGCAGCCGGGACCAACGGCTTACGTGCTTGCCGAGGCACGGAGGGGTTTTGGTATATAAATGTGGTCACCCATTCATAGGCCAATCGCGGCAAGCGAAGCTTAACCAGATCGATCGACCCGTGTGGCTGTTATTACTATTGCCAGTAATCGGGCACAATTCCAGATTCCGATCTGCTTCTAAAGAAGAAAGAAAGAAACAAAAAACAATGATTTGGGACACGCACAGGAAATATAAACAGTAAAAATAAAAACTAATAATAAAAAAGGAGAATTTAAAACTAAAAAACAACAATAAATAAGTAAAAAATAAAAGACGTGTGCAAGGCCAAAGAGGCTTCTATCTCAGCATAATGCTGCGATATAAAAAAAAAACCGCTGCGCTGGTATTCTGATAGAAACTAAGAATTGGCCAATAGACATACATAATAACACTGCCCGATGATCCGGAGATCGAACATAGATCAGAGGGCCTAGACAAAGTAACATTCGATTAGCGAAGACGCTAGTGGAAAAGCCAAAAAATGTATGGGGTTGACATAAGCTTTCGAAATATCACGTGATCATAGGTCAATGAATAGAAATTAGCTAGACAATTTTAACATCATTCGATCCTATGGAACCAATCGACAGCGTCAAACGATTACTTCCATAGAGATGCGTAGCCAAGTGGCACTTTTTGACAAGCGTTATCGCTAGTTTTCGGTACGTATGATGGAAACATTAGCGAAAGCCTAGCCTAAGCCCTAAAAGCCTAGGCCCTCTATTGTTGTGACGCTTGCGACCACAACACCAGGGAGCCAGGTAGTGAGACAAGTCTTCCTCAAAACGCCTCCAATTAAGCTTGGAGTGGGTTCACGTTAATACTGCAACAGGCCGGAAAGTGGGAATGAAACCAGGACCTTTCCCCCCCTCCGCGTTCTAGCGATGATAGTCTCGTTGGTATAGTGGTCGCTAGCGCGATTGTTTAACCCGAGGTCCTAGGTTCGACAGTTCGATTCTTAGGTCAGGCAAATTGTTGATGGGTTTTTTCCATTAATAAGTTCTTCTTAAGCAGGTCGAGATCTTGAGTTGTGCTCGGTTAATGGCAATCAGCTTGCTCCATATGACATGATATCACTAAGATTACTGCCGTAATGTTGGTGTTCCTCTGTCTACCTCTTTTGAAAATTAAAGCGTAATATTATGATTTGGGAAAAAAACATGAGTTTTTGTATGTCTGTTTGGTTGTTTCCAGGATTAATAAAATAAAAGCTTGTAAAATATACAGGGTGTTTTGAAGCTGGGTGCAAAGCTTTAAGGGTTGAAAGTTGACAACACTTAGAGCATTTTGAACCATACATTTCTTAGACGAAGTCGGTTTTATTTTTATTTTTGACATCTATTTCTAGGTTTTTTTAGGTAAAGGTATAGCAGTTAAAAGTAAAAAAAAAACAGACGTCTTCTCTTCAAAATTCTCTGAATGCTGTCAACTATCACCCCCGTAAGGCTTTGCACCCAGCTTCCAAACACTCTGTATAAGCAGGCCAAATCGCACGGCAAAACAAATGAATTAAAATGGCGTGTGTTATTATTATTGCCTAGAAACAAAAAAAATATAAAAAACTAGAAGTGACTACTTTTCAAACAATGATTGTATATGACTGTATGACTCGTGTACTCGTAATAACTGATTAGAATTTATTACAAGTAGTCCACAAGAGTTTACACTAATAGGTATTCTGGTTTATTCAGTTTAATGACACAACTTGCGTGGGAGGGTGTACTTCCAGGTATTTAACGTGTTCATTCCTTGTCTTGTAGAATATTTACCTATTGAATAAATACCTACAGATTTTTGAAACGGGATCTCAGGGTCAAGAAAACTAAACAATGATTTAAAATAGAGTAGTAGTGATAATAGATAAAGGTAATATTTGCAATGTTTTGCGAAAAGAATCATTCTCTATAAAAATACTAATCAAACTGCAAAAGTATTTAAATCAAACAGCCCAATATCATAAGGAAAAAGAATGTCAACAAACTTTTATAAGGCATTGGAAGTATGACTCATTCCTTTGCAGCTTGCAAAATCTAAATCAGGATATCTTCCTACAACCAATAAGGCGTTAGGTAGCCGTCTCAAAAATATGATAACATCATAAAAAATAATAAAAATTTCACAACAAAAGCCAACCCTGAGACGTATGAGAAAAAAAAATCGTCAGCCATCTTAGCCGCTCACTCCCCGCCTGTCAGTTGGCATAAAAAGGCGGGAAACACGAACCTTTGACTCAGTCTTGGTGCGGCGTTGACACGTAACTGTCAAAAAAAACGCGCGAAATCAACTCGTTCTTTTTTTAAATATTTTTTTTATTATCGAGTCGGCATTCGTAAGGTGTTGTTGTTCAAAATGAAGTATTTCGTCGCGTTCGCCGTATTCGCTCTCGCTTTTGCAGCTGAAGAGAAGAAGGAGGATGAGAAGCCGACGACGTACAAGAGACTGATCCCGGCTGATGTGTTAAGAGGTCAGTGCTTATTATTTTATTTTTATTTTTTATTGTTAGTCCGAACGTAATATACGTGTGCCTTTAAAAAAGTAAGGGTGGAATGTTGAAAATTAAAAAAGGACGATGTGTTGTAATCGGTGCCTTTGTGTTTTTAATGGGTTATTATTAAAAAGGACCACCACACACAAACAGTGACAAAGGAAAATGAACATTAAATGAATGATGAATAATGACGAATTTTACTTAAATTCATGAATATAACCTTTTTCTTTTTTCATGGAAAATTGAGATGTGAAAATGTCACATAAAATCGGTGACTAAACGGTCTTTTAAAAACTGAAACTTGAAATGTGTGAAAGGCAAAAAAATATTTCGTTGGAAGAGTTGAACCAAATAATTTGCTACTGCGGAACATTCTAGTCGACAGTAAAAGTTGAACTCAAATTTATAGTCAGCTTGCTTTAAGTAATCCGTTACAGCGATTAAGTCATTATTACTTAATTTATTAACTATCCACTGAATAGAAGTAGTTACGCCGGTTGCGTAAATTAAACAAGGGATTTAAAAAAATAACTCTCAAATAAAAAGCTACTAGATACGATTTGTAAAATAGGGCCACTATTTTTTCAAATTGAAAACTACGTATAATGAAAGAGTAACAACAGTTTTTTTTTAAATTAAAATTTCTCGTAGTTTAATTTATAGGTACTTTCATTTGCTTGATAAAGTCGCTCGTATAAGTTCCTTAGAACAAAGGGAAATATTTTCATAATACCTTTAATTTTTTTTAAGTAAACATGTTAGACTTCTATTGTAATCTAGCTACTTTTAATGTTATACGAGTATTCTTAAATAGCCTACTAAGAAACTCGCACATATTTTCTCTGTAAATTTCCTGTCATAAATTATTTCACGGTATCAGTTGAGTAAAACAATACTAAGCACTTGGAAATTATTATATGAATTTTGATTTTGGTATTTATGATTTGCATTCAAATTGCCAAAAAAAAAACTGGGTGTTTAATACTATCACAATTATAACAATCCATATAAAATTATTTCTGATTGAACCTTATTTGTTTTTAATGTTTCTTTTTCTAGTCACAGATATAATTATTAATCGTCATAAAGAAAGAAAAATAGGTTTAATTGTTACAGAGACTACGTGCATACAAAAAAGATAATTAGCTCTAATAATAAAGAAAAATAAAAACAAAATAGATTTGTAATCACGAGCACAAAACAGAAATAGTCGACAGCTGCACGTCATGACTGTGACAAGAAGGGTTCCACTCAGCATGATGCTTTCTGTGCTCATCAACATCATCCGAAGCCTTATTTAACCTACAGCCAAGTATAAGCCTCCTCCCTTTTGTGTCATGCTGTAATTTAATTTAATAATTAATACACGATAGTAATTTCCTACACGTAACGTTCTATCATTATAATTCACGTCAGTAGCTGTACCGTTTTTTTTTTAAATTATTTTTTTACGTAATTCACGTAATTCATAAATCTACATAAATTTTATTAGTCAATCGTCTTGTTTTATCGTGGCGTGTGTATTTGGAGTGAAAAAAGTGTAACGATGACGCAACAGATGGCGGTAACGGCTCAGTTGGTGGGACAGGGCTGCCAACATATAATAATAATAATTTATATTAATATGACATTACGAATCTTCAAAAATGAACCGTTATTTTGATTTTGCAATAGAAATTCAGACGCTTTCTTAATTTTTTCACGGGTAGTGGATAAACTTGGTTGTGGCTTGTTGATATTTTCCCTTAATACAACAAATTTTAGAAAGACCTTCGAGAAAAATGAACACGAAATTTTACAAAAATAAAAATCTCATGTCACTGCTGTGATTGGTAGACCAAAATAACAACAACCAGTCATCACCGGGAAAATAAACAAAAAGATTGATAAGAAATTAAAAAATAAATTAAAAATAGATAAAAATAAAGAAAAAGAAGAGAGATTTCAAAGAATTTCAGTAATAAAGTATTTATGTATCTTTCGAAACACTTAAAACGCGCACAGAATCCAAATAAAGATACACTACCAGCCCTAATAACCACAGCAGTCACAGTAAGTGATTTAACAGTGAAATTGACGAATAGTCGGGTTTTTAAACCAGTCTATTGTTTTATTGCGTGTAAACTAGTTCCTGATTTTAAGTAACACTTTTTTAATGTAAAATATTGGATTACACGTATTTGGGCTTGTGTCAGTCTACTACAGGTTGATGTTCTACTGGTTGGCCAGATATTACATGATTGTGATCATCATCTGCTCGCTTTTTCAAACTATGTTGGGGTCGGCTTCCAGTCTAACCGAATGCAGCTGAATACCAGTATTTTACAAGGCGCGACTGCCTATCTGACCTCCTGATATTACATTTGACAAATAATAATTATTTATCAGCATTATCGTCCACAGCCTTATTTCATCTCTTTGCTTGAGCTAATCTCCATGCTCCTATGCCAGTCTCATCCAGATTCTACAATGTAATTATACAAGGTGAAAATCGACACATTTTAAGATACATATCTAGGACTGCTAATATTCTAGATCTAAGCAAAGATAAAAGTATATAGTATATATAAGATTATCTGCCACAACCTAACCAAGCCAAGCAATAAAAATAGTAAGGAAGTTGATAAAATTCTGACCAAAAATGAAGTAACAAAAAAAAAAAAAAAGGAAATATCCTAAATCTCCTTGATGATATAATAAAAATAAATAAAGACCTTACATAACCTTTTAAAACAAACAAAGGAAATAACCAAGATACCAACATAAAGGTTAATAAAACAAAAACTACAGAATTACATAAAATGAAAGTCACTAGGTCAAGGAAGGAAAGCACTGAGGCATAACCGAAATTGCAAAAAAGTAAATAATAATAAGTATTTTGACCATGACACTATTATTTATTCAAGAATTAAAGATATTAATTACATATGTTAAAGATGATGAGGCTAGAAAGAAGCTACTGCAGAAAAAGTGATGCGAGAAAAATAAATTCAGCTTATAACACGAAATCACTAGCCAGAGCACTAAGTCATCGGCATTTTTACAAAATTGAATATGTTAGACTAGGTTCTCGCAGTTACTACCAAGATGCTGCTGAATATCAATTTTCATTAAGCCACTGTCATTTTAATCACTGCAACTAATGATATAGCCAAAACCGGTCATAAAATATTAGGACCGGTAGGTGATGGTTATGAACTTATGATAGTTGCTAAACTAATGATATAATAATATCATTAGTTTAGAAATTATCCTATCCATCACCTTCATCTAACTAGGCTATTTCTACAACTATCTTTCTCTCCCTTGTCCTACATTTCTTGATTTGCTTAATAAATCTGTCTGTTTTGGCATTCCCCACTATTACCTGATCTTCATTGTCTTACCGATACCTACTAGAAGTTTCATATGTAACATCTGCATCTTAAATACTATGAGTAGATAACTTCTTTGTATTCATAGATTTTATTGTAATTAAATTCGTAATCTTTAGCACTTTACTGGTTTCTCCTGTATTAAGGTTGATCCTTATTACTTCTTTCTTAGACCTATGCGCTATAACCTAGTCTTTAGTATCGATCTGAACTCTGAACTGACATTTAAAATCTAGATCAGCCACGCCTATAACAGATTGTGGCTTATTAATCTATAATTCGATCTGACTATGGTCTTGCCTAACTAGTTTATGGTTCAGTCACGATTTAGACTGAGAGCTTTAGATCGATGTGTTATATAATCTTTTTTCTTTTTCAAAAGACTACTAAGAACATTATGAAGATCATGATTTACATGACTGTGATTGATGTTACCATTCAATTGTTACGACAGTAATTGGTCCCAAAAATACACTGTCTGTTCAAGTCTGATATACTGGTCTGGTCTGGTCTGGTCACTTAGGTTGCTTTAGTTCATCCAAATTAACAGGCATAAGTGTACCGTGGAAACTAGAAGTTAGACAAAAGGTCACCTTAGAAAACGTTTACCCTAATAATTATTGTTGTTTCTGTACATGCATTAAACAGATGACCAAAAATTATCTAATGGATTTAAAGTGCATAATTACCAGTTGTATTAGGGCGTGCCCTCATCAAAGATAAATATCAGCTGATGGTTAATTGAATTAGCTAATGGCTGGCTGTTAGAATGTATAGGAGAGTTGTATGTGTGTATTTATGCTAAGTGAAATTTAATTCCCAAGTGGAATTACAAAACATGCAATTGTCAGAACTATGTCCCAAAAGGGAAACCATCGTTACTGGTATTGCCATAATCACAACGTTTGGCAAGCTGATGCTATCACAGTATGATATTATCAGACTATTCATCGTCGTTATTAGAGCATAACTAGCTTTCCTGACATTAAGAGATAATTTTGTACCTAGTTTCATCTTTCTACATACGTAATACATTCAAGACTTTTATCATATGGCAACCTCTAAATATCACTTCGAAATTCGTAGATTCTCAACGAGCCACCGGTCTCGTAGAGAACCTGCGATGATTAACTTTAAAAACAAATGAATTCGCTTTCGAATTGTGTGCGCTCACTTGAGTGAGGTTCCTACTTCATTGTATACAATAGCACTTCCTTTGATTACTCAACTGCCCTTTGGTTATCATTGCATAGTAATATCATTATGGCTGAAGGGAAGTGTCGTAAGCAGGATTCTTGCTGTTAACCTCATAATAGAATTTTGTCGCAATTTGTAGGATGTTTTGCAATATGTTCCGTCGGTAAAGTTTGCTGGTCGGATGGCGATTAGTAGATTGTGTTTTTTTTGTGGCATTCGCATTTGAGTTTGCTTCCATGTAACTAAATGTTTATTTTTCTGGATAGTGACTTATTAGAACATAACTGCTTATCTACAGTAATTGATAAATAATTCTCAACTATATTTAGGTGTAGGTACTCACTTCAAAACTTTTCTCAATTTCAGCTCTATCTACGCCATCTGACATCATATAAACACGAAAGAAGATTCGAAACTTCACTAAACGTCCAACTTTTGATGAGAAGTTAGCCGGGATTTTGTTAAATCCCTAGTGATTTAGTAAACCTAGATTAATTTAGTTGGCAACAGCTAATAATGCCTGTCAGAAGTGGATCAAACAATTCCTTAATCATTACATTTTATGGTAATTTCAGTAAATGAAAATATGGCTACCCGATAACAACACTAAAACTGATAAACGAATAGTTATTATACTTATTACTGAACATACCAAGAGGTATCCGTGTTTTCCAGATACTGCGTTGCGGAGGTTAGATAGACAGTCGCTCCATGTAAAATACTGGTATCCAGCTGCATCCGGTTAGACTAGAAGCCAACCCCAACAGACTTAGGAAAAGGCTAGGCAGATAGACTGAATAGTTATGACTGAAATTTTAATTGGAAGATGATTGTTGTATTCCCGGCTCATTGCTAATAATATTTGCGATTTCACTACACTAACGCAATTCACTTTCATTTATATTCTCTTCCGTATGCCGCGATCTAAGCGATAAACTATTATTTATGATATAGTAAATGTTTTCAGCGATGTCTATTTGTAATATAACTTCATGCCTGTTTCGCTTGAAAAGGTTTGCAGAGGTTTAGGTATGGCACATCCGTATTGTATATGTCCTATGTGATGCGAACTCAAAGCATTAGTTTCAATTAAACCAATTACAAGCACTTTTTACCTGGTCAGTTACAAAGATGAAGCTAGTTGCCCACGATAAAATAACTGTTAAATAAATATTGATATCCGAAGAAGACTGGAGATTAAAATAAAAGCGCTGTTATGGGACCTGCAAAGTTCTATAAACGGTCAAGGATATCATCGCGAGGAATCCTGAGGAAATCTGAACACGCATTGAGCAGGTGATCAATGTATTCTCATCCTTCTCCGAATGAGAAGAGTATTATGAAAGTATTTATTTTGCTAGAATTGCTAAACCTCTCTAATTATATTCCATGATTACAATTTCTTATTTGTGGAACGATCAATGACTGATTGTCAATTTGTGAAAGTGCTAGTAAAAAGCTGAACGAATTTTTTGTGAAAGGTTGTTTACGAAACATAGGTCGATTCATCTTCAGTGGCCGCACTTTCTTATCCAATATTTCTCTAGACTGGAAAGTTGGCATCACGCTTATTTAAAAACATCACAATGATTTTCCGTTGTCTTTGGACGTTGATTTCGGACAAAAGCCAGTATTGGTCACAGTTTTACTAAAGCCATTAAGAAGATGACGCAATGATTCCATTTTCAAAAGTTCATTGTTATGACCGAAATACAAGATGGTTGCTTTTGGAAAAATCGAATTGCGATTGCTGTAACTTGTTTATTGCTTCTTTTGAAATAACGGACCTTTTAAAAATAGGGCGGTGACCTTAAACTAGGGTTGTTATTCATAATTTTATGAATATAATTCAGGACTGTTGGTAATTAATTACTGACAATTAATAACAACTTATATATTATTATGACTATGATACTATAATAATGAAAAAAACCTATATGACAATAAAGCCAGGTACTTACAGATTTTTATTTTGAGAAAAAGTAATATAAATTCCATGTTCCTTTATTTATAGCAGTTTGATCGACACAAAAATAATAAAAAACCTTCATAAAATCGATAACCCTAAAATGCACCGACTTTTTTGGCCACCAAAACTGGTAGCGAAGCGAAACGCGAAATTTATCTTTTTGTATCTTTTATAACGAGTTACATGACCTGAGTGAGGACTGATTTAATTATATAACTACATATAATAACTTTTTTTTTTTTTAATTTCTTGTAACCAAAATGTTAATTTAGTTTTTGTTTTAAAGCAACGGTGCTGCACAGCTAACATTCATAAATAATTATAACGGAATAAAACAGTTAATTTAATCATGTATATATATGTCTATGTATCTACCTAATTATTTTTGCATTTGACTTTTCGCATGTTTTTGCCTACACTTAGTTATTATTAAAAGAGAGAGATAATTAGTTAGAGAGAGAGAGAGAGAGAAAAAGTTAGAGAGAGATAGAGTCCAGAGTTATTAGTTGTAGTAAGCAAATAAATTTAAAAGTTGGCGATAACCTGCGTTGTTGGTCTAGTGGCCGCTAGCGCTACTGCTGAGCATGAGGTCCTGGGTTCGATTCCCGGGTCGAGAAAAGTATTGGTGTGTTTTTCCATCAGGAATTTCTCAATAGCAGCCTGGAGTCTGGATTTGTGCCCGGTTGATGGCAATAGGCTCGCCCCCTGTTACATGGGACTTAAACATAACTGACAAAATGTGGGTGTACTATAGGTAAACCTCTGCCTTACATTTCGAGGAATACAGGCGTGATATTATGTTATGTTAATAAGATTCTGTTTAATCTTGATGATGTATGTTTAATTAAAGTTAAGTAAGTCGACCTCGTTAATCCAAGCGGCATAACTTAACTACAACAAGAGCAGAACCCTAGGAGAATTCTAGATACTTTCAAGGCCTAACCCGTTCACTTTTGAATGATTTTGTTTGTGAGTCAACGAGTTTTTGTTATCATTACGCCTCTTACGTCTTAAGGTCACCAGGAAATGAGCTGGTATTAAATAATGGAACAGTTTCGTTACACTTCTAGGAAAGTGTAAAAAAAAAACAGTGTAAATGAAACGAATTGATTTTTACGCGTTTTTTACGCGATTCTCTTTTTTATCTCGAACTCAAAGCCTTTATTTTAATTAAACAATTTACCGGCACTTTTGAATTGTCAGGGAGTCGGTCAGTCAGAAGTATGAAGCTAGTTGCCCAAAGCGTAGGTTACTTAAGGGGGATGCGCCAAGGTAGCCCGTGAAATTCAAGTTTTCTTAGGTTTTTTGCAATTTACAGGTCAGTATCAGGTTGTATGGTGATCTAAATATGATTCGCGACCGTATCAAATATGGCTTTACAGAATTATGATCATTAGAATCAGCAATACAAGTCCTTAAGTTAGAATTGCCCTCAAATGTCATGATTTCTTGAAATAGTCATTCAATAGGGTAATATGAACTTATAGAGATGTATTGCTGATTCTAATGATTATAATTCTGTAAAGCCATATTTGTTACGGTCGAGAATCATATTTTAATCAAAATACAACTTGACAGTGACTTGAAAATTGCAAAAAACGTAACAAAATTTGAATTTCGCGGGCTACCCTGAAAGTTCCGCCTTAACGAGAAGAACGGACAAGAAACTTCATGGACACTCTTTTAAATTATAATGTTACAAAAAATATCGGTTCTTTGAGTGGCGAATTTAATTGAATGATGCGTCAAAGATTCTTACTTAATCGTTTGTTTATTTATTTAGCTGTTAATTAAGTTTGTTAGCCTTATGTTAATGTTATGTAAATAGCCATAATCACTCTTGTCCTCAAGTCAAGATTTCTCTTCTTTCTTTGGTAAATATTATTTTGTGTTGGTACTTTCTAGCCGCTTAGGCTCAATTTACACCGCTGCCGCCGCGAAATAGAATGAAAGCGCCTTTTTTACAAAGCATAGGTAATGAATTTATGTCAATAGTGTAACGTACAAACTATGTGAATGCTCTTACCGTGATATAAAATAATAATAGCCAGTCCGCAAGGTGGCAGCGAATGATTGCCTAGGGTTTCCCGGACGTACACTTGCCCGACAATGTGGCGGCTTCTTCATCTATTTCGCCACATGAGAACTACGCATCACACTGACGTCACGCAAAATCCTGCATCGCGCAAGCAGAGTTTGCCGCGCTATTAGTAGTCGTTTATATACAACGTTCCGACATAAATCGTCGGGCAGTTGCCCACTAGACACAACACCCGTCTGGTCGGAGGATCTTCCCTTTTTATAGAGGATGAGTGAACTTTACAACCTTTTCCTCATTCCTGTAAACACTTAGGTCTTGTATCGCCATTAGTAAATGCTCAAATAATAGTATTAAAACTACAACTTCTTTTTCCAGCCTAGTTTTTTCCATAACACATATATTATGTACCTACATACATATTTTGTGACATCCGCCAACCGCATCCGCACTGTGCCCGCGTGGTGGATTACTGACCACTCCCTCTCACAAAGTGGAGGCCTGTGTTCTAGCAGTAGGAAAATTATACACTGATTATGCTATGCTTAAGCTATGTTACGTATCAATGTCTATTAAGTATTACTAAAATTATAAAATTCATTTAAAATTAGAAGGGATGACATTTAATTCAACATTTAATCCAAATTCAATTTGCACTTTTTGCTACTTAATTCAATTCGAGCAAGGCCAAGGCAAAAGCGGTTTAAGTAACAAAGGAAATGACATTTCAATTGAGATTTTGTTTTTTATTCGGAGGTGAGTGGTGACAGATGTCAACCAGCTGTCGTTTAAAAATAAAATGTGTTCCGTTTACAAAAAAAAATATTGATATTTTTATTGTTACATTTCGTGCAAGCTTTTTTCTTTTCTTATTCTTTAAATATCACTTTGAAATTCGAACGGTGTTCCATTGTAAATCCGCGATGATTAACTTTAAAATCCAATGAGTTCACTTTCGAATTGTTGCGCTCACTTTAGTGAGGTTCCAAGGGAACTTAGAATAGCATTGCAACTGAGCTTCCATTTTAACCAAATCCGATAAACAAGGGCCTGTTTATCACGATCGAATGCATGTTTCGCCTGAACAACTACAAAACCTAGGTCATGCTAACTTTCTCTAGGAAATAAATCCGATATTCAATGACATTTAGCAGCGATTGTCGCGACTAATCCTTCCTGTATACCTTTCACTGTTACTGGCTGTTAATAAAACCACAGTAACCTATTGAGTATTAAGGAAGTAACTTTTATGTAACTTGGAACGGAATAAGCGGATATACAGTTTACTAAAAATAGTTGTTTCAGAATCGATTTTTGAATTATTTTTTGACATTATAGTGTTTTTTTTTTCGACTAATAGGATTTGATGATAAACGTTATTATTTTGCCAGGTGTTTAAGGTACATGTACCTACCTAATACTATAGGCTGCTACTGAGAAATTCCTGTTGGAAAATTCAATACCTAAGACTTTTCCGACAACTACTTAGACCAAAGTTTTTAATGCTGTACAAAGCAGTGTTTGAGTGTCTGAGCTCTTAAGTGACTAAGTACTAAGTGAAGTGCTGCGGTCGCATTTGTTGGTTAACTTGCGGTTTTGATTGCAGACAATTTAAAACAGTAGATCTACTGCTTAGACCTAGTAACTTACAATTAATTGTTGTTAATTTATATTTTTAAAGTAGGTATAATAGTTATGATAAAGTACCAATGATTCTTAGTGGGCTTTTCTGTACACATGGCATAGATTGAACTTGGGAATGAATGATAAAACCGAATGCAAAGAGATGTTTGTCTTAATCCCAAATCTATCAAAATCCACCATCTAGAATTTCATGTTCGTTATCGACGGATAAAAGCCATTCGAAAATGTAGGTACGTTCCGTAATCTATTTAAAAAAATCAACGTTCTTTATTCCACGTTCAAAATTCAAAGTTAGCAACAGCCTGACACGTAACTTAATGCATATTGCAATAGGCTTCTCAAAAAAGGACACTAAAAATGTACCACGAGTCGACTTAAGTTACGCAACGATTGCAAAAGTTTATCCATCGTCGGATTAACTGGTACGACGGACAAAAACAAGGTTGTCACGTCGCCGGGGAACAAGAAATGTCATGTGTCTACCATGTTGCATTTCACGTGTGACATGAATTATAAAGTTGTTTGAGGGCAGATGAGGTCTAATATTATTTATTTTTCCTCTTATTATTTTTCTTACATATTAGATACATCCATACTAATAATATAAATTTGAAAGTAACTCTGTCTGTATGTTGCGTTTTCACGCCTAAACCACTGCATGGATTTCGATAAAATGTGGCAAGGAGATAGATGGCACCCTGGGGAAAGATATAGGCTCCCGTGGGATAACTTCCGAGGTCCGACATCCACACCGGCGAAGCCGCGGGCAGAAGTTAGTTTTTAAATATTTCTTAAAATAAAAAGATTGAAAAACATTTGAAAATATAAAATAAATGTGATCCGCCGTTATTTAAATATTTATTTATTAATAAAGGCTTACAAACAGCTACTGTATATATTACAGCTAAAGTAAACGTAACGATAGTCTCGGGATTACACAATCCTAAATTACAGGTTAACTAGTATTCTCAGAAATAAGAGTGATGAATTTAAATGTTTATGGATGGAGAAGAAACTTTGCCCACTCTTGGACTTACGCAACAATACCTGGTTCTCCCAATTTCCGCACCCAGCCTGTCCCAGCCGCCATTTTGAAAGTCGGTCCAATTATCCATTGTCTATTGGTTACATAATGCAATAATTCTGTTGACACTGTTATTCTAATGCTAAACATCACTTCGAAATTCAAACTGTGACTCGTTGTGAATCCGCGAAGATTTACTTTAAAAACAAATGAGTTTGGTTTCGAACTGTGCTCACTTGAGTAAAGTTCCTATGGTGTTGAAGTGACTGTCGTCTAGTTACAATTAATTATTATGTTTAAGCAATTTTGCATTGCAATAAGTCTACTCCTTTATGAGTCAGCCCTACTTCGTCCCACATAGCACAATCTAGATGTACGAAGTACTTTCACTTTCTTAATATCTTACTGCCTTCCGTCTGCACTAAATGCAAGCTTACACATTAATATTATTGGTAAACATTTAATGGCATAGATAGATCTAGAATTGGCAATTAAAAAGGCTTTGTCTCCAAAAGGTCGAGATCGAGGTCAAGACCAAGCCCAAACGCAAATAAAAAAAAAATAACATTTAGTTTGTTACCAGAGACAAACAATTTCGATATCGATAAAAAGATTTGGTTAGTAACGTTAATTGGGGATGTTGCCTTAGAATAAATATGTGAAAATTTTCGATGACATTTTGTGTCTTACTCATTGGGGATACATAAACCTACACCTAATTGTAGGTTCATAACATAACATAATATCACGCCTTGTTTCCACGTGTACCCATCGTATACCCACATTTCGCCAGTTATGTTTAAGTCCCATGTAATAGGGGACGCGCCTATTGCCACCATCGGTCACAAATGTAGGTTCATGTATTTGAAAAATAGGAGCCTACAACTAACGCAAAAGTTAAAAAAAAACATGTGTTCTGTTCACATGCGATACAAGTGAAACTTTCAAAAGTATTATATCTCATTCTCTCGCACGTTATATCCTATAGGATTTTACATCTATAGATGTATTTGTTTGTCTCTTTTTAATGTCACTTTTTGGTTTCATCGAGTTTAAAATCATAACGGGGCTAAAGAACATTTCCACTTCAAAAATGTGTTTAAAATCACCACCAAAGATGCCCGGTAGCCAATAGTCTATGGTCAGTTACCACCTTTTACTAATAATGTAACATCTATAAATAATCCTATGAGTATGACACATTCGCATTATCCTACAAAAACAAAAAATAATGTTTCCTAAATCACTTGCATGATGACAGTAGGTACCTACCCGAAAGGACAACATACAACACATTTAAAATGACTCAGAGCCACAAAATTGCAAAGACTTGTACGAAAATATGCAGACAAAAGACCCATTCTCTTTTAATAAGGAAACGGACAACATTTCGAGTGTTCTTTTAAAATTCGAATGACCTAGAATGTCTTTTGTCTATTTTAGGATTTCGTCCAGCGCGATGCGTGAAAATTTTCGACATACTAACATGTTTATCTAAACTTCGTCTATGTGTTTCATGTTCCCCCGATACAGTGCGTTGCATCGCATGGGAGGCCCTCGCTATTACTCCGTTTTCGCTTGGCGTTCTTTTCTTTTCTCTTTGCTAGGCTCCTAAGGGTTTTAGTGTGATGTTTAATAGCCTATAACCTTCCTTAATATTTGGGCTACCGATTTTTTTAAATACGACTGGTAGTTTCAGAGATTAGCGCGTTCAAACATACAAACAAACTTTTCAGCTTCAATAAATTGTTGTAGATATTGTATTAGGATCAACGACGGTCATGTGAATGGATATAAGAATATTCAGTGAAAATTGATACATATTTAATATAAGTATGAGCCATTTTAATGATTTTAATATTTGTTATTTTGCTTATCCAATCAAACTTGAAGGCACCTTCAAACAGGCACGACACAAAGGCACCGCCTCGCGCTTGTCGCATGTAGCGCCTGTGTGTAGGAGCTTTAGAATCACAGAGCAGCTATTTAACAGCAGATTTACTGATTGTAAGGCCTATGGATTGACTGTTATAAAAACAGCACCACAGAATAATTCGTAGACCGAAAACAATTGATCAAAAATGTAGGTAGCAGTTAGCAATTGAAATCGAACGCTATCTTTTTGGTCAGAAAAGAGGACCACCACTTCCTACACCGAGCGAAAAGCCGTTTTCACGTCAAAACACTTCAATATAAAATAAGACAGCTCAACCAGGATACCGTCGACAAAAAGTTTCCATTTGTACCAAAGCCTTTCACAACACATTGTACATACAACACAATACAATACACAGACACACATTCACACACATTGACCCTGATCCAGAAACGCGTAGAATTTTACAAAACAGCCAATTGTTAGTTGTTATTGTACCACAAAAATGACGGGCGCCTGTGAAAATTCCATACAAATAGAAACAAGTGAATAGCGTTTTTCGCATTTTTTTATTGCTGTGTGAAAAGCATTGAAATCGCCAAGTGAATTTTTATGTGGCTACCTAATTTTGGTGTGTAATAGTTAGTGGACATGATAGATCAATATTCTTGTTTACTTACATAGACAGTTGTTTTGAGTTTACCTGTAGATTCATACGATACTTACTGTAGAATCCTGTTGATCCCGTATTTAAGTTGATTGTATCACTACACTGACTAACATAATCCGGTTAAGTAGCGACGACCTCTAAGGGTCAAAACGAGATGCTATTTATAAAAAAAAAATACAATGACTCATTAAAACAACAAGCCTTCCGAGCAGGCGCACTTCACTTTCAATCTTTTCCCGCCGTTCGTGGTGACTGACAGTTGTTAATTTGACATTATTAGTGACAGCTACCTCACTACTTGTGTGTTCATACATTGTCTCATGACAGTGTTTACATATCTATTAAATAAGTACACCAAAATTAACTAAAAGAGATTAATCTGTTTGAATACTTGAATAATTTAGATTCTAGAAAGCATTACAATAATTACATGAACATTATTAAAATAGTTGATGCTACTTTCCCGCGAAAAAGTATTCTCCCTCAGCGTCTTCAATGACATTGTATTTTTTTTATTTATTTAGAAGTATTTTTATGCCCTGGTTGCTAAGACCTTTAGCCAAGTCTTTAGTTTATTTAATTTCCTTCACTAAATTTCTTCGGGATTTCTTTGGCGGGAATTTGAAGCCCTTTCAGTTCAAACTCCCGCCAAAGACCTCTCAATGACGTTCTAATATTCAAATTCAAACAGGCAAACGTCTTGAAACCTTTCTACGAGTATAACAATCTTGTAAGAGCTGATGTAAAGTCCTTTGTAAAGCTTAGTTTACACAAGTTTTGTTTATTTTACTTAGGTTGCTAACAAGAGATTGTACTTTTACCAGTTCATAGACCTAAATAAAATTGTCATCTATACATAGTAAATTTTCTGAGTTTGTATGAAGGGGATTATTCTGATACGTTTCCGAAAATTCTTTCATTATTGGAAAGCTACAATATTTTGGAGTGTCATAGGATATTATTTTATGTTGAAACAAGAAATTTCACGCGGACGTAGTCGCGGGCAGAAGTTAGTTGCCTATGAAATCCCATACATGGACCTACAAGAGATTACTTTATTTATTAGAAATAAAACTCATTACATTTAGAAATCATAGCTCTGTAGTGGATATGTTAGAAAGTATCCTCTTACTAGCTGGATGGTTTAAATATTGGTTTTATTTTGTGTAGGTATGTTTAGTTGACGTAAGACTTCTATACCTAAATGTTTGCTTTGTTGAAGGAGAAATAAAAAACATAGTTGTAATACCAAGTCATGTTTCCTCTTACTACATAAGCGTTTTCTTAGAACCAACGTTTTTTTTTGTAACTATTTATACTTATTTTCGGCAACATGTAAGAGGGAGGTACGGTTCCCTATAAAAAGTGTTATACAAGGGACATTTAACTGAAAAAACATACCCTTTGGCTGCTCAATAATAAAATCGTCAAAATGTCATCACTGTTTAAAAATGACGGCCATATGTAAAGGTCTATATCATATAGCCATCAGGCGCGATTCCTCACGATCCGACCAAAAAATAGTACTTACCGCCCATCATCTTCCACCTCGACCAAATACTCAAAATAAACCCTTTCATCTTTTCAGACTTCCCAGGAATGTGTTTCGCATCCACTCGCTGTGCGACCGTCGAGCCCGGCAACACCTGGGACTTAGCCCCCTTCTGTGGCCGCAGCACCTGTGTCGTCAGTGAGGACCAGCCCCCTAGGCTGTTGGAGCTCGTTGAGGACTGTGGCCCATTGCCGTTGGCCAACCCGAAGTGCAAACTTGACACTGGTAAGTAAAAATCTTGATTGAATATTGTAGGCCCCGAAGACTTACTAGTTGTTGTTTGTGGATTCGAACACAAGCAGGGATACATCATATTTATTTATTACACACTTTATTTGTACACTACATAAAACGAAAAGGACACACATATTTAAAACTAGTGTACAAAGGGTTTTGACGCAATTACATCACCACTGCTCTAAAAACTGAGTCCTAGAGTAAAACATTCAAAGATATTATTATGATTGTGGCGTCCTCAAACTCGCATTGGCACTAGAGTTATAAAAAAAAAGGTATGATCACATCGACTTTTTTTCGTCAAAACTCATTGTTTATTCCCATTTATATTATTATTCACTTGTATGATTCAAAGCCTATTGTTATTCTATTTCTGCATATAAAGGCTCCTTCAAACAGGCGCGATACGCGACGCGACACAAAGGCACTGCCTGTCGCGCGAAGAGCGGTGCGTTTGGCGTCGCGTGTCGCCCCTTTTTTGTAGGAGCCTTAATACGACTGACGAATGATCATAAAAAATACTGACTATTATTAGAAACAATGACAACGGTACAAAAAACAAAGCTATTTATATATTTATTTTTCTCCATTTTCAGATAAGACCAACAAGACCGCGCCTTTCCCCGGCTGCTGTCCGATCTTCACTTGCGAAGAAGGTGTCAAACTGGAGTACCCTGAACTCCCCACTCCTGCCCCAGAAGCGGAGAAGAAAGAGGAAGAAGCAAAGAAGTCTTAAGAAGTTACCAGAAGTCAGGGCATTTTACAATAACAGACCGACCTGTACCGTCTTGCACAATAACGCAACGTGATTGGTGACGTACCATGCAATAATTCAAATGCTGTACTCTCATTGGCTGGTTATTTTTATAGAGATGGGAAGGTAAAATGCCCGGGATACGTTTTTCGATAAAACGTATGAAATTGGTCTCAAAATATTCCTTAAATATACCAAATTTTTTATTACTGTTCTGTTTGACTGGAATAAGTTTTGACCACGAAAAGTTAATTAAATTTATTGTTTATAAAGTTATTTTTTGCGAAAATGTGATTTTTTCTTGCCTAGCCTTGATTTTTATCAGTTTTTAGTAAATCAGTCATGCAGAATATATTTTCGTGGTTTGTAAGCACGTTTTTGGTGTGACCGAGTCACAAAAGAGTTCAAAAGTAGATTTCTATTTCCTGTTCTTTATTAACTTTACAAATGAATCTGATAAAAGTTGGTTTAGTCATCGTGCGACAATAGAAAGCGTTTATTGACACAAAAATGTATGGAACGCTGTTTGTGATTTCGCACTGTTGGAAAAAAATACAAAAACAGAAAAATAAAACATTCTAATTTTTTTTTTTTTTGTGAATTTAGCGTTTTACGCAATAATATTTTGTTTTCTTAAAAAAAGGATTTTGTAATTTTTTCCAACAGTGTTTTGTTTTTAGAAGTTATCGGCTTTTTTACTTGAATACCTACCTAATTATAATACTTTGTGATATTGATAACATAAATATAAATAGAAAAGTTATTCAATAAAAAATACAAAATTTCTATATTCTGGATTTTTATTTTTTCCTTCATCCATTCCTGACATCTTGAATACTGCAGACAGCTGTCATAGTTGGACTTGAAATAAAATACCTATCTAGAAAATAATAAGGCTAAAGTATCATATCTCAAAATTCCAGAGGAAAATAGCGCCTTACAAATTGATATGAAATTATACGAAATAAAATAATAATCATAAGAAGTGTCCAATAGTTGGTTATTTTGTATTGATTAGAAATCCAAATGAGTACCACCAGTAATTAACTCAATATTTTATTCGGGAATAATGAATTTAATTACAATTAATAAATACACAATACATTAATGATTGTCAACACTTTATAATACGTGTATAATATAATAAATTTAATGAACCGTACACCTAAAAACCTTAATTAATCATGAAAAAACATAAAAAAAAAAATACACAACAATGACATCTATGCACAAAAAAAATTTATAGAAATAAAAAAAATGCTTTCGAAGCGAATACATCCTTATTTTTTAAACGTAACAGTCTATAAATACATTTTTTAACTTCTTCATCTAATCTAAACACTGATTCCTTAACATTACAATCATGATATTACATATATTTTAAAACGTTATTATTTTTTTAACTATACGATAAAATATAATCAACTATATTTTTAAAATCACATTTTTCCTAATTTTATAACATTTATATTGCACAAAATAGACACAGACCGCGATTATAAGTTACATCGTTTGAGCCGAACTTTATCTAACCGAACCCGAAGCGTCACGACAAATTTTAATATGGCGGATGATAAAAGCGCGCGAAATATTACATATTTTGCAATGTAACTCATTTTCTTGGGCACAATACAATGTTATTTGCGATTACATGATAACATTCAAATATATTAATGTTATATGATTAAAAGTAAATGCGTGCGCCACCAATTTGGTGGTAACTTCTACAAAACTTAACTATTATTACAAAAACATAGTCCTTTATTCGTCTCCATTTGCAATTTTTCGTAAACGTAGAATTCAAAGATGACGTGTTTATTTGAAAAAGGTAACAAGATTAGCAATTTGTGATTCTCATAGTTTTGCAAGAGATTATAATTAGAGAATTCCTGTATATAGATAAAAAATAATTTATATGCGCGCAGTGTTGATCTAAATAGTTTTTTAGAATATTTCACCAAAATATATATTCCTTGAAGGCTTTGGAAATAAAAAATGATTGATATGTTATAATTGTACATCACAATGATTTTGAAATCGAAAAGCTTAGATATAGGTGGAATAAACCAGTTGTTTCACACAAATGTTATTAAATATTATTAGGTATATAATTTGCTTAAAATATTTTAGAATTTTACCAAGACGTGTAACAATAATAATTTGATAGATTGAATTTATATTTATTAAAAATGTCACAACTGGCTTATTCGTTAAAAATAATATAATCGCAGTACCTATTTTATATGGAAAAATATTTTTTCGTAATTATTAGAGTTGAAAAATATTCTGCTACTCAACAGTAAAAAATATTGATTAAGCAAAAAAGAGGTAGTAATCGGAAGATGCAAAAATATTTCTTTAAATATTTTATGTAAGTATATTTTAATGAAATACGTTTCGTTATTAGCTCAAACTTTGCATGACGACAATCAATACATTTTCCTATTTTATGTACATTTATTAGAATAATTCCTCTCATTTTGACCTTTCTTTTATACTTACAATATTTTTTTTAAATTTTTACTTCCCTACCAATACCTGGATATGCTTTTATTTTAAAAAAGAGCTGAAATTAATCGTTGTTCTAATTCTCGAGAATTTCGATTTTTCTGAACGTTCGTTTATTGAATGGAGGCGGTAGAACTGCAATTGTTTAGCTAAGTCCCATAAGAGGTCACTTTTTTGTAAAAAAAAAAACTTTAATGTTGAGAAAAAGGATTTAGTGGTCACCTAACTAATAAAGCCTTAGCGTACATTTAGTCCAATCAACATAATATATAAAAATACATAGCAAAAATAATTGAAAAAGCGTTACCGAGGTTTCTTTTACCCCATTAAAATAGACATTTATCTTCGCATAAACACGAGAGTAAAAAATATAGTTCTCAGCTATTTTACTAAACAACGAACCGACAGATTGTTAGGATTTTTTAAGATTTGTTTGTCTATGGAATTATTTTTACTGTCACATTTATTAGAAGTTTTTCATTGATTTGCAAATTTATGATAGTGGATTGATATATGTCATGTTACTAGTGTCAATTCTCGGCCAGTAACATCGATACTTATGTTGAATGATTTTTCAACGACAAATTCCTATTACTTATAAGGAACCAGTATTTTTTACCGAGTCTACTGATGAAATTCTGCCTATTTACAAGTAAAAGTGACTAATATAGTCGTTTGATTAAGTATCGGTGTCGCTACCCGCCTGATTATTTTTTAAATCTCTAATTCTATTTAATTACATCTTACCATTTATGTTTTCTTGACATTTTCCCACTAAAATCGGTTTTTGAAGCTCAGTTAGAGGATTTGTTTAAGTAAAATTTGGTAAAAGTTTTTTTTTTTTCCCTTTTTTTCAACAGATCTTGTTTTTCGCAACTAATTATTATGAACATTGAACTGTCTAACACTATAACAACAAGCTACGTGGTACACCTATAAATACGCTAATTCCTAAAAAACTTTTATAAATGTATACAATATTTTGGATTCTCATGATTTTTTTTTTCTCAATACGTTTTAACATCGATTCGAACTACTATTACGGAATGTAAGCTTTAACATGTAACAACAAGCATTTCGATACTATTTTTATTATTTTTATATATAATATATATATATATATATACTTTTTATATATTTAACAAAAACGTTGCTACCTATCAAACAAAGCTATATCCAAAAGTTGCTGAATGATTTTTAAAGAACGGCTTGCAACTTTGGGCATTTCTTACATCTCTCTTTAAAGTCTCACCTAAAATTGACCAGCCTCATATACTTGCAACTCTTCCTTAATTTTTAACAATTAATTTAGAATGTCGGTACTCACTTCAAGCATCTTCAATACAGAAAGCAAAGCTTTTGACACGTTCTCAAAAAACGCGTTTAGATGTTAATTAATTGTTTTTTTTTCAAAGGTAACAATTTGGCAGTTTGATATTTACTCTGATGAATTGATTACAATTTATTTTAAAATGTTAAATTAACAAAAAGTTTTAACTTTTTGTTGTTGACTCTTAATTGAGCAATTCAAAAGCAAATTCTTTCCTAGATGACAAAACATCGAATATTACATATTAATATTATAAAAAAAAATAACGATGAAAATAAAAATCTACTCTTCTTTGTGCGATGTAACCCGACTTTTCGTAATAATTACTACATTTTTAACAATTAATTTTATAATTCTAACAATATTTTTTATTCAAATTCTTAACATTCATCATCCCCAACCATTACTTATTAAGTAAAACGTCAATATAGCATGAAGACTTTAAACTAGCTAGAAATGCTGTCATAGATGTCAAGATAAATAAATATAAAATATCATAGATGTCAAGA
Source organism: Griposia aprilina (assembly GCA_916610205.1). Classification (NCBI taxonomy): domain Eukaryota; kingdom Metazoa; phylum Arthropoda; class Insecta; order Lepidoptera; family Noctuidae; genus Griposia; species Griposia aprilina. The sequence continues at coordinate 9,105,898 of OU744310.1, read as the reverse complement.
TAAATAATTATAAAAATGTCATAGATGTCAAGATAAATAATTATAAAAATCTCATAGATGTCAAGATAAATAATTATAAAAAGGTCATAGATGTCAAGATACATAATTACAAAAAAAAAAATATGCCAGAAGCACAAAATGAAATGATGTTGGCATAGACAAAAATATACAAATAGTAGAACAAGTTGGTTAAATTAAGGGTAAGAAGAAATTAATCAACTATACACGGTGTAACGGATATCGACGTGCAAACTGTTACCATGAATTCAGTAGGTACTTACATGATTCTAGCTAGACCCAGTGGCTTCCAAAATTTTCTTCGGTTATTTAAAAATATATCAGTTCCATACATTTTGCCCGTGGTGGACTAACATTCCACTTTTGTGTGAAACAGCACATTTTTTTTATCATGCGGCCAGTAATTTCTCCTTTGGGCGGTCAACAATCATTTGTGCTGTATAAAAGTTTGAGCGTGGATGTCCCTTACAACGAGTGTAAGAAAAGACGGAAAATGGTTTAGAAATCAAGCTTAGGATTTAAGACTTCTTATAAACAGCATTTCAAGCTAGTCTAATATTAGGAAAAGTTAATGTTCAACACTTTGATTTTTCTTTTTTTAGAAATATCACCAATTTTGATTTTAATGTTAGATCATTTTAATATATTTCTTTTACAGGTAGTCAAGATTCGAGAAGTAGCGTGTGCTTAGATAAAGGAGAAAATTGTAAATGAAAATAAAGTGCTTTGCAAAACTTAATCTTGCTGTGTACTTAAATGAAATAGAAAAGACAATTTTATTACATAAAGTACGTCTTCTTTGTACTTTAGCCAATAATTTTCAAAATAAATAAAATGTTTCGATATTGTAATAAACAAACTAAACAATCCAAATGGGTAACAAAAAAAACCCGACCAGCGGGGTAATTGCGTAACACACTAACATTTTGACAGTTCAACGACATTCATTGCGTTATTTACGTTGTGGAGCAGACAAATTTTTCGAACTTAAGAAGCAATGGTTTAGCAATAGGCTTCAAAATGATTCAGAATGTGATAGATAGTGTGTTACGTAATTAGCTTGATGTATTGGCTGCATCACAGACGAGAAAAAAGTAAATCTTTTTTATTATAAAAAGATAAGAAAAAAGAAAAAAATAAATGCACCACGCCAATACAAGGACAGCTCAGAGAGATTGGTGTGCCATTAAATTTTGTTAACCGTTCAGTCTTATGACGTTTTTTGTATTTTTTTTTGTTTTTTTGCTAATGGCCATTCACTCGGGCTTCAGACGATGCCATTGCACGATGGTCTGCCTCGGTTTCGTGATCATGTCTTGCCAGTGTTTCGTTTCTGTTGCGCCGGAGCCATTTTTCCCTGGAAAATACAAGATGGCGGATTATTTACTGATCAAAATTGACGTTTAAATAAATATGATACCTAGTTTTAGAAATATTATGTATTTGTCTTAAACTATCAATTAGGCTATATAATGTAAAACGATATTTTTTTAATTGTTTTTGATTATTGTTTTCAAAACAGCATTAAAATACTGAGCACTAGGTGGTGTGTCTTGCCAGTTAAAATAAATTAAAGAGACAAACAAAGTTTATGCATAACACAATGTTGAGCGTAAAATATAAATCGTCCTGTATCTGCCTTATTGGTATTCAATATGGCGACCACAGTAAGGTAATGTTAGCCAATCACTGGTCCCGTCGGTGTTACAGCACATGTATTCTGATTTGTCTTATAGGCGTTTAACTAACCCAGGCTATCTAGTGGCCTCGGGAAAATAACAGTTTTTTGCCTAAAAGACAAGACATTTTTTGGATTCCCAGTATTGTATTGGGGGATTTTACTTGTAAATTACCTAGTTTTGATGTTCTATACTTAAAGAAAATTGTGTGCCTAGGTTTAACCTAAACAAAAAAGAGGTACTTTTAATTAGTATCAAGGTCAAATTCAAAAGCGTTTCTTTTGCTCATTTTGCTCTACATTATCTTATTATCACTATACGTGTTTTGAAGTGAAAACTTCTTTAGGCGCGTTGTGCATTTATTGGGTGAACAAAAATCATGGAACTCGCGTCATCGTCACCGAACGCTTTCCATGAGCTATATGTACACTGTGTATATATGTGTACTTTTTGGGTGAACAAAAAGCGTGAAACTCGCGTCATCGTCACTGCATGCTTCCCATGAGCGGGTTTACAAGTTACTTAGTTTTTACTTCTATCGGCAGTCCCCAAAGACTGCCCCCATTTTTTTTAAATTACAAAAATGTATGTTAATAATAGTATTTTTGTTAGTTGCTGTCAGAATGTATAATTGGATGCAAAATCTATATATTTTGGTCATTTTATGTATCATCATATTTGTATAGCAAATTGCTTTGTTGGATGCAAGCTTGATTTTTTATTTATTTTTATTCGAATGTTCAACATCATAATCCACAGCCTCGCTTCACCCACAGCTGGGCATAGGTCTCTCGTTTCTTGTGCTTATCCCAACGATTCTGTGACAGCCAGGGATTCCAAGGTTTACCTGCTGCTAATAGTTAAAGGCACTATTTAGTTACTATTTAAGTTAAGTTGCTATTTAGTGCGGTAACATTAATAACAAAAATATGGAATATAAAGAGCAATTTTTAACTTACCAGCCAGCAATATTCTGCCGATCAGCTCATTCCTGCCGATATTGTCGAAGTCCATGACCTGGACATCCAGGGAACATTCCCTGATCTTCTCCCAGGGTACGTTGAAGGAGAAGGAGTCGTTGAAGACCGGGTTCAGGGTACATTTGAAGATGGCCGTCTTGCGCTTCTCTATGCGTTTGTCTCCGAACTGCAGCCATACCTTCACGTAAGGATCTGTAATTGAGAGATGGATTGGTTGAATACGAGATTATTTTGAAGAAAATGTGACATCTACAATTCTACAGCTATGTGAGTATAATTCAGCGTTGCATACGTAAGCTGTCACAGCCTTTATGCCTGGAGGCTTTTATGTAAGTATTAAGTTTTGTTTATATTTTTATTTTTTTAGCGTGAGTATAGTTTTCGTTGTAGTCGTTGGTATATTGGCGGTGGCTAGCTGACATAATGGCTAATAATTTAATTTAATGTTATGTGTCTTGTAATGTTAAGAGGCTTACAAGAGATAAAGCGCGGTCTTTTTTTTTAGATTGCATAGAAAAGAAAGAGACGCGCGATGACACAACGCTGGTAATTTGTTGCAAAATATGAAGCAATTATGGATTTACAAAAAATCTATTCATTGGACTAAAAAATTAAAACACTCTTACGTTAGTATGTTACTTGTAGAATAATCTGACAAAAACTCTGAATGTTTGCATGTATATTAGTATGGTTTTTAATCGTTAAAATATTTTTTTAGAGGTATCTTCGTGATTTTTTCTATCATATCAAGTTAATTGTATTACGTTTTCAACACACTATCTAACTAGCATATATCCAGAAGAATATCATATATTTTTCTGATTTTGGTTACTGTAGTGGATCATATATTTTTGGGCATTACAAATTTGCGTTTAGGTCATGTAGTCCCCTTAAGGCGGAACCTTCAGGGTTCCCCGCGAAATTAAAATTTTCTTACGTTTTTTACAATTTTCAGGTCACGGTCAAGTTGTAATTTGATTAAAATATGATTCGCGACCGTAACAAATATCGCTTTACAGAATTATAATCATTAGAATCAGCAATACAACTCCTTAAGTTAGAATTGGCGTCAAATTTCATGATTTCATGAAATAGTCATTCACTACAGTATTATGAACTTAGAGAGATGTATAGCCTGCTACCATATACTAACAGAAAACAAATTGTACTTTCAGTAGTTTAACGCGGAGTAGGTCAAGGCGAAAGTATAATACTGCAAAAGGTTCAAAATCGCTTGACATTTTACATGAGACTTGACTTTTTGACACTTCTAGAGTCAAATACTGGCCTGTAAGAAGAGTGCATGGAAACCCCCCCCCTGATTCCAGGCTGTCTAAGCTCAACAAAAAGCCATATCAAGGGATTGAACACAAGAAGGGTAGCAGTCACTCTTGCGACTACTATATCAACGAGGCAGTCTTGAAAACTTTCAGTTGGAAAAATCCAATAACACCTTACCCACCCCAGTTCTATCGGAAACAGAACTTCACGCTGTTCAGACCATTAGAACAAAGACAACGAGACATTCAAATATGACCTTCATTTAAAGTTATAGAATGTTCAAAACAAAAAACAAACCATAACACTTTACCCACCGCTGTTCTATCGAAACCAGAACTTCACGCTGTTCAGACCACTAGAACAACGAGGCAGTCAAATAGATGACCTGTTCTTAAAGTTATAGAATGTTCAAAACAAAAGACAAACCATAACACTTTACCCACCCCAGTTCTATCGGAACCAGAACTTCACGCTGTTCAGACCACAAGAACGAGGCAGTTAAATAGATGATCTTCATTTAAAGTTACAGACTGTTAAAAAGAACAATACCACTTTACCCACCCTAGTTCTATCGGAACCAGAACTTCACGCTGTTCAGACCACAAGAACGAGGCAGTTAAATAGATGATCTTCATTTAAAGTTACAGACTGTTAAAAAGAACAATACCACTTTACCCACCCTAGTTCTATCGGAACCAGAACTTCACGCTGTTCAGACCACAAGAACGAGGCAGTTAAATAGATGATCTTCATTTAAAGTTACAGACTGTTAAAAAGAACAATACCACTTTACCCACCCTAGTTCTATCGGAACCAGAACTTCACGCTGTTCAGACCACAAGAACGAGGCAGTTAAATAGATGATCTTCATTTAAAGTTACAGACTGTTAAAAATAACAATACCACTTTACCCACCCTAGTTCTATCGGAACCAGAACTTCACGCTGTTCAGACCACTAGAACAACGAGGCAGTCAAGTAGATGACCTGTTCTTAAAGTTATAGAATGTTCAAAACAAAAAACAAACCATAACACTTTACCCACCCCAGTTCTATCGGAACCAGAACTTCACGCTGTTCAGACCACAAGAACGAGGCAGTTAAATAGATGATCTTCACTTAAAGTTTAGACCGTTCAAAAATAATGATGAGACGACTCAACCAATAAAATCAGTCTACCAATCATCGTAAACTACAAGTACAAGTGTGTAAAATACGTAAAAAATATAGGCGCCCATAAAAGCACCTTTAATAATGAAAATCTTAATGAACCAGACGGTTATCTACGAGAAATTTACTCGTGAAAATTCTCCAGGAATAAAATTCATTCCCCTTAAGTTAAGGGTTGTCCGAAGTATGTTGAAATTCCGGAACGAATTCCTGATGTTAGGTTAAAATTCCGGACGTTTTAAAAATGTTATAGTGCGGTTTAATTAATGAGGACGTGGGTCCGGAATTTTAAATTGGTTACAAATTACCTACGTGTTGGTTGGTAAGAAATTGCTTGATAACGATGTATTGCTATTAAAAATTTCAAGGCTTTGCAATTCTTTGCTATTTAAATTTTCTAGGCGTTTATAAATTTAAGCAACAGTGGCAAGACCTTTATGGTGATTATTATATTGATCCTATAAATTGTTTTTTTAAGGCTGACGCACATTTTGGCGGAATCCGTCATATTGCAAAAATCCTCCTACATCAGTATCGTAGATTTCGTTTAAACCATCGCATACTACAGGCGGTTCGCACGGCTGCAATGCGATGCAATGCGACATGAAGCGGCTGTAATGTGCGTTTAGCATTAAAAAACCAGTAATTGAATTTCGAACTTCGAAATCGAACCAACTTTTGGTCATTATTACGCCGCACATAATTATGACAAAAAGTTGGTTCGATTTAAAAATAAGAATTTACCATGTGTTTAGCAATCACCATTAAACCAGCATTTATCACAGACTGTATGAAAAAAGATTTGTAAAACGATCACTTTTGAAGAATATGGAAGATTTTTCATTAATAAAATCATACCTACACAGCACACCCCTACCGCAAGCGATCATTAAACCAGAAAAAAAACGTTACGCGAAATATTTTCCCCAGTCTCCAATTACCGTTGAAAATGGAACCGGCCCATAATTGGAACTCCTTAGATCAGTATCTTGATTTATGGTCAACCCTAGGAAGGCCGCATTAGTCAACTTAATATAAAGTGGCTTCTTCAATTTAATAAGTTCAATTTGAAAAATGTTTCAATTTCTGTGTTTTGTGGTTGGGAAGTTAGGTGTTTATGAGATTTATCTGTGAGGCTGCTTATGTTATGTTTCGAAAATTGTGGTTTCAAGGAGTACCTACGTCGATGGCAGAAATAGTGCTCATGTCATAAATATTTGTCAATCCTTGTCTAACATCTTCCTTCGATGTTTTAACATATATTTTGTGCTGTTTTTCATGTATTAACCGAAAATGTTTTGTCCTATTTTAGCATTTTTTCAAATCAGAGAATCTCTCTGATGTCGTTGTTTGTTTGTCTTCGTTGGGGGAAACGGAGGGTTATATCAGATATCTACTGAGAAAAATCACACGATGGTCGTCCACTGCACGTGGCCCTCATAGAGCGCCATCACCAGTCCGAGGCAGCGGAAGTCAATTTTGCACCCACAGCCCCTGACGCAGGTGTACGAGGGAAAATCGGGGTGGTTTAAGAGTCTGACAGACCCCTCTGCCCACCCCAGGGCGGAGGACATCCTTGAGGATATCCACACAGACAACAAAAAAAAAAGTTCTTCAGTCACGCGTCAATTATCTCGTTCCTCGGCTATTTTCATTTAGCTATTACCAGCCACCCTGCGAAGATTGATGCTCCACGTCCTACCTTTCCAATTGCCGATTAGCGTTCTCTCTCTCAAGAATACGTCTACCACAACAGATAAATTGTTTATTTTTTTGTCTTAAAATACATACCTGATTTCCCATTAATATCCTTCGCCTTCAGATTCCTTGCCTTCAACAGTGTCAGGGTGAGCACACTGTTGCTGGGATGATAGCACAGTGAGGTCAGCAGCTCGCCGCACTTGTCTTTAGCTGGCGGCTTTAGAGCCTTCCAGAAGGACGGCTTCTCGCTGAGGTCGACCTGGAAAATGCAGAAGGTAACGGTTAGTAGTGATTGACTTTGCGTTGAAGGCTTTGGTCTTCATTGGTGCATTGGCTGACTGGTTCTCTATACACAAGTAATTAATATATATATGTGCACTGTACAGCGGTCAGTGTGACAACGCTCTAAGGCCCGTATTACTGAACCTCACTGACGAAACTAGTTTTAAGTAATGCTTGAGTCTTGAGTGAGGTTCTGTATAAGTCTCCATCTTTGTTTGAGTGTGGGAGAGAGATGGAGCTAAACAGAACGGATGATCTCTTTTTCGCAAGGTAGAGAATTGTTTTGTAATAAATGTTATGTAAATTCACAAAGTGCGGAGATGTTATTATGTTCAGCCTGGCAGGTTCAGTTGAAAACCAGCGTCAGGCACTAGTTATCTGACATTTTTGCTGAACTGGACATATTGGGCGCAGCCGCGAGGCACACTTTCCTGCTAATTTCTCACAACGCATTAACAGGCGCAACACCCGACGCGAAAGAAAGGCGCCTGTCGCGCGACGTGTGCTGCCTTTGAGTCGCGTGAGTTAATGAAACTGATCAACCAGGAGTGTATAAATGCAGTTTAATGATTTATAAGTATACAAGTTGTTATATGGCTAATATCATGTAGGTAATGAACACTATTCCATGGCACGCAGGCCTTTTATACTCTTACAATCAGTGTCTAACAGGAAGATTCATTATATTTACATAAGAAGTTACATTCAATATTTGTACTTGCAATATGTTATCTTAATTAGTTATAAATAATTCTATTTTCCTGTTGTGGACTTTGTTCGGGTACTGTTATCAGCAGCGGAGGATTCCGGTGAGATAAGTGTTCTTGACTCTCCTCTCCCAGCGTTGAGCGTTTTCGTGTGAGTCTTCGAAAAGCGTGATAAGCGATGAGTAAGAGACTTAGGATGCCTAGAGTGGTATATATTCCAATTGAAACGTTAGTCACTTTGTTATCAGTGAGCTGATGTTTTTTAAGCATTTTTAGTTGCTGTTCAATATCTTCATCTGTTGTTGGAATATTAACAGGATACTCGTTAATTATATTGTCAGTCTTTGTTTTATATATTTCAAGTTCCGTCGCTTTTTCTTGATGGATACACTCTGTATTATCTTCTAAATAGGATCCTTTGATTATCTTCTCACTTGATGTACATTGGTCGATGACACTTTCTTCTAGATCCCAATATTGGTAGTGGATTGTACTGGATATTTTAAGAGAATATCTGAGAGGGCAGTAGATGAGCAGAGTATTACATTGATTACTTTGTTTTAACACAGTTTGTTTTAAACATTCACATACTGGTTCTGCTTTACAAATTTGTTGGGAACAGCTAAGAGCTTTATACACTTGATCGTTACGAGTGAGATATTGGCTTGTTATAATATTTGGTAGATAACAATGTTCCGTTTTCTTTTCAATAGGTGCTAGTAAATATACTAACTGATATTCATTCTTAGATATAATGGGTATAGGCAGTTGGAATATCATAATATTATCACTAATGGCTACATGGGGTATTAGGATAGATTCTAACTTTAAAGGATCTTTTAGGATATTAATTGAATTTGGAATCTTCTTAATACTTTCTAATAAGTGAAGTTGATCTACAATAGAAGGATGCAGTATGTCATGTTGTGCAAAGACATATGCTTCTGTTAGTTGAATACACATATCTTTTAAGCTTTCTAATCCAAATAATAATTCTGAGGCTAGCTTTTCTTCTATATTTTTACTGGAATATTTATTAATTAAAATATTAATATGTTGAGAGATATTTTTTAACTTCATGTTCATATTATCTAATATGTTGGTAGTAATACTGAATTTTTTATCGATATTAATTAAATCGTTATTATCGAGGTTTCCAGTGATTGCTTTTACTATTGAGCCTAATCCGTCGATTAATCCTCGTTTATTTCGATTTGTGTTTTGCATTTTATTGATGCAGTGATATAACTTACTTTGAACATATTTGATACGGTAATTAAAGAGAGTTTCGTTTGTATTGAGATTATGTTGAAGTATTTCTAATTTATAATATTCATCATAGAGTGGTTGTAAGTTGATTGGATGAATAAGAGTCCATTCATCTTCTTGAATACTTGCTTTTCCTTGTTTTATACTGACGAGTCCTCCGTCTAGTGTAGTGAGACGTCCGAAACATCTGGAATACGCATATGACTTAAGTGAGTTCGTCTAATTATATTTGTTGTTTTATATGTAACTACGTTCCGTGGTTTGACTTCTATTACTTCGAAAGGTCCTCTAAATGCATTTACATTTTTACTACGGTCATGTCTTTTCATATAAAATTTTAATCCAGGTTTTAATTCAGGTATTTTAGGTTTTCTCATTTTATTTGCATGGCACCATGAATAGTCTTTGGTTAACTGTATTTGGTTTTTTAATCTATTTAAATAATCTGTCGTGATTACGTTTTGTGTATCTAGATCAATTTCCCGTAAGAAGTGTACTTCGTTAGGTGTTTTATTAGTCGTACTATGTATAGTTGAATTATATCCTAACATAATAAGTTTAGGGCAAATTTCTCCGAGTGTTTGTTTCTGTGCTCTCAATCGTTCAATTAAGGTCGAATGTAATCTTTCAATATCTCCATGAGAGGTATGATGTTGTGGCGTAGGAATATAGTATTCGATTTTTAACATATTAAAGAATTGTTTTACTACTTCATTTACGAAAATTGTATCATTATCCATTGATATACTTTTTGGTGTACCTATTACAGCGAATAGCTCCATAAGTTTGTCAATTACTTTGAGACTAGAGTTTTCTGTTAGGGGAACCATAAATGCCCATTTAGAAAATAGATCTATACCTGTTAAGTATTTGATTCGTTCGTATGATAGTGTATCTATTTGCCATCTTTCCATAGGTTTATTATATGTTGGTGTTTTTTCCAGTAAAGGTTTTATAGGTTTCCTATCGTATTTAACTTGATTACATGTTTGACAGTATTTGAGAAATTTAGATGTATGTTGTTTTAAATTTTCGATATAATATTCTTTTGAGATTTCTTTAATTAAAGCGGGGTTTCCAATGTGTCTGTGCAAATGTTCATGCGTTTCTCTAATAAGTTTAATTATTTCCTCTGTGTTTGTTATTTCTTTTCGTATGTTTTTAAACCATATTATTTCAAGGGTTTTAGCATTAAAGTTTTTTCTGTAAACTTCAGAAAGCTGTTGTCCTAATACATTTTCGCAGATAATAGCATATCTTTTATAAACACAATATTTAATGATGAATTGTTTAAATTCTTCTGGTGATTCGATTTGAACTAAATAATCATTTACTTTATTATTCTTTGTTTCTATGTTTACATTATACTTTCCTTGAGTTACATATATTCTATGCATTCTACGCGGTGGATGTTCGTGTTTGATTATGAAACCGTTACTATCGTCATCATAGTTGCTGTGTACTGTAGCAGCATTTGATTGATTAAAGTTTAATTCGATTCGTGATAGTGCGTCAGCTACGTAGTTTGTTGATCCTTTTTTATGTTTAATTTCATAGTCATACTCCTGCATTTTTAGTCGCCATCGTGTTAGCTTAGCGTTAGGTTCTTTTAGCTTGGCTATCCAAGTTAATGGTTGGTGGTCGGTTTCTAAAATAAATCGTCGTCCATAAATATAGGGTCTAAATTGAGTTAACGCATATAATATTCCTAAAAGTTCGCGTTCAGTGACATTATATTTCTGTTCGGTATCATTTAAAGTTCGTGAAGCGAATGCTATTGGGTGCTCGTCTTGAGATAATACTGCTCCTAGTGCCTTATCGCTTGCGTCAGTGGTGACAACAAATGTTTTGTTAAAGTCTGGATAAGCTAATATTGGTGGATTTGAGATTAATTCCTTTGTTCTGTTAAATGCTTCTAAAAATGTTTCATTATGGATAATAATTTTGTTCTTTTTTGTACATTCCGTTATTGGTTTAACAATTTTTGAAAGGTTTGGAATAAATTTTCTATAGTATGAAACAAGACCAAGAAAAGATTTTATTTCTTTAATAGTTTTTGGTGGAGGGAATTTTTTAATTGCCTTAATTTTGTCTGGACATGGTTGCAGTCCTTGTTCAGTTAAAATGTGTCCTAGAAATTTAACTTTAGTTTGGAAGAAATGACATTTCTCTTTATTAATGCGTAGTTTATATTTGCGTAATGTTTCAAAAACTTTTATGAGTCGTTTATGGTGTTCCTCTTGATTGGGGGCAAATACAATAACGTCATCTAAATAGACAAGACAGATACCTGCCTCTAAATGTGGTCGTAGTACATTATTCATCATACGTTGGAATGTAGCTGGTGCTGTTTTTAAACCGAATGGCATTCGTGTATATTCATAGTGTCCATCTGGTGTTGAAAAAGCTGTTAAGGGGATAGACTCAGAGTCCATTTTAATTTGATGATAGCCAGCAGTTAAATCTAATGTGGAAAAGTATTTTGAGTTTTTTAATTTTGAAAAGATGTCCTCAATATTTGGTAAAGGGAATTTATCATCTCGTGTTTGTTCATTCAATTTTCTAAAATCTATGACTAGTCTCCATTTTTTTGTTTTTCCAGGTTCTGTATGTTTTTCAACCAAATGTACAGGACTTGACCAAGGGGAATCCGATGGTTGAATTATTTTATTGTTAATCATTTCTTTTATTTGTCGTGTTACTTCTTGTCTTTGTATTTCAGGTAGTCGATACGATCGTTGATAAACTGGTTCATTTTTTAATAATATAACTCTATGTTTAATATGGTCAAAGGAAGTATCGGCTGCTGTTTCCGCAAAGGTTTCGTCATACTTTGATAAGATTTGTTCTAAAGTTTGGTTATCTTCCAAATAGAACAAAAGAATGGAATTTTTCTTTGTTGTTAGTGTATTTGTTCCGGGTGATATAGATAATTGAAGCTGAGTCATAGCGTCCCATCCTAATAGATAATCATAATTATTTGAAAAAGGAAGTAAGTAGAATTCTAGTTCTACATTATTTGGGCCAAAAATATGTTGCAATGGGGGAAGGATTATTTTTCCTGTATGTCGTGTTATTTGATGTGTAGTCTGTACAGTAAAGGGTTCAGGTACATATTTTGCATAACCCTGGTCTAAATAATCTTGTGCTATACGCGGGTTGATAAAAGAACGTGCACTACCTGTGTCTATTAGCATTTTTTCGTCATATTCCGGTATTAATATGTAGGGAAGTTGGTTTCCTATTTGATGAAAGTTTATGTGGGTAATTTGGTTACTTGATCCGGAGGAAAATCCTCATTTGGATCTTCAGAAACTGTAGGTTCTTCTGAAAAATATGTCTGTTGATACATATTTTCACAAAATTGCATAAAATTATCATATTCATCTTCTTCGGTTGATTCTATGTTAAACATATTTTCACGTGAACGTTTTAATGGTGGTCTGTCAGTTACAGTTCGCATGGTGACATCTTCATTTCTTTGAAGTGGAAAATGTTGGGGATAATTTGGTTTTGTCTGTTGGGGCTTAAAGTCATTTTGTAGTCTTTGTCTAAATGAGAACGGTGAAGGTGGATATGCGTGTCTTTGAGGTGGTCTCCATTGTTTAAATGGTTGTTGACTCCACGGGTGTTTTGATTGTTGTTCATTAAACGGGTGTTTAGGTTGTTGTTGATTAAACGATTGTTTAGGTTGTTGTTGGTTTATTTGGTTACGTTGTGAAGGCCAATTTGAAGTTGAAAGTTTATGAGATTCTTGAATGACCTTTTGTTTTCTTGTAATTCGATATCCTTCTCTATCTAGTCTTCTAGCTTTATCACAAACGTCAAGGTATTTATCCATTTTACACAAATCCTCATATAAAGGTGGTAAGAATTTTAAAATTGTTTGTCTAGCCAAAGGTTCTAAAATAACCGATGCTCCTTTAATTTGAGCGTCTCCTTCGTTAACTATCTCGTCTAGTTCGTGTATTAGTGGTACAAGTCGATCAGTAGAGGGTTGAATATTTTGGATTTCCGCAATTATATCTTCAATTTTAACTTGCCATCTACCATATCGTTGTAATAATAAAGTTTTTATTTCTTTCCAAGAAAAATCATGCTTTCCGCGGTATACGGTATTTGCTGCTTCTCCTGATAATCTAGATAAAACTAAATTAACCTTAGTTGTTTCATCTCCAGTATTAGTTTGAAAAAATCTCTCACATGCCCTAATAAATCCGTTCAAATCTCGTTCACTACCTATTCCACAGAATATAGGGATAGGAATGTGTCGGGTTTCTACTTGGGGTGAGGTAGGTAATACAAGAGGGTTCATTTTTTGTTGTTTGATTAAAGGTTTGCCTGAAGGTGTTAATGCCAGTTTTCTCACTTGTAAAAATCAAAGTGTACTTACATTTGTATGATGGTGAAGAGGGTTACTACTCCTAGCTTCATGGGATATATTTGGGATCGAGTCGGCTTGAAGCTTCGTCGTACGTCCGCTTTATTCCAATGAGCTTCCAAACTGCTGCGTGATTCTCTGTTGCTCGTAGTAGATGTCTTGAAGATCCGCTTGTCAGGGGCAGTCTTGATCGAAGGGTTTCGATAGGCTGACCAAACTGCTGCGTGATTCTCCGTTGCTCGTACAGTAGATGCCTTGAGGATCCGCTTATCAGGGGAAGTCTTGATCGAAGGGTTCGATAGGCTGCTGCGTATACTTTGATATGGTCAAGGTCACGATCAGCCTCTCACTTGGGCGCCAGTTAATGAAACTGATCAACCAGGAGTGTATAAATGCAGTTTAATGATTTATAAGTATACAAGTTGTTATATGGCTAATATCATGTAGGTAATGAACACTATTCCATGGCACGCAGGCCTTTTATACTCTTACAATCAGTGTCTAACAGGAAGATTCATTATATTTACATAAGAAGTTACATTCAATATTTGTACTTGCAATATGTTATCTTAATTAGTTATAAATAATTCTATTTTCCTGTTGTGGACTTTGTTCGGGTACTGTTATCAGCAGCGGAGGATTCCGGTGAGATAAGTGTTCTTGACTCGTGCGATTCGCGTCGGTTATCGCGCCTGTTTGAAAGAGCCTTTACACTTTTTATTAGTATTTTTATTTTTTACTTGTATATATGGTGTTGTGTAATTTGTAGTCTGTGCTAAATAAATGTATTTTCTTTCTTTCTTTATGTATACTTCAGTTAGCCTGACAATACTTAACAAATAATAGGCTTAATTTAACAGTGCGCTCCAGAAATGACAACTAAGAGAGGAAATCATATGTAGCGGTATCAACATCGCCACATGCGAGCTACCCGTCATACTGACGTCACGCAAATCCTGCATCGCGCAAGCAGAGTTTACCGCGCGACTAGCATATATACAACGTCCCGACATCAACCGTCGGAGGATCCTCCCTTTTCTATAGAGTATGAGTGAACTTTACACCCTGTTCCTCATACCTCTATACATATGATATTTTATTTCACCTGGATTCACTGCCAGTTTTGCTTCGCCTACTTCTACCCGTAATACAGCATTATTTATAAAAAATCTGATACAAAACACGTAGAGATTATATTTTATTTGCTAGTGACAGCCGGAATTGATGGCATAACGTGCTCTCAGAAGGTCGGAGGAATCTCAAAGAGTAAACATTACTTAATCTAGCTGACGATCGATCGAATGTGAGGTAGCCACTGAGGAATGATAACTTTTGTAACAGACATTGCGATATTTAAGTGACTAGGAAATATTAAGTGGTTTCTTTTGAGCATGACTGTGTTTAATCAAACCTCAAATAACTCTCATTTTGCTTTCCTTGAAATATTATTGGACACTCTATTTAATAATAATCAATTTTTGTGAATCTCAAATAATTCCTATTTTGGGGTTTTAAAAATACTAAAAAGTGAAGAAACTGCGAGCTCATTGATTAAAAAAAAACGGCCAATTGCGGGTCGGACTCGCACAGGAGGTGTTCCGTACCACCGTAAAATATTTAAGAGGCTTAGTAATAGGGTCCCGATGGCACCCTTTGGGTATGGAACCAAAAAAGAGAAACCTAAAAAGAGTGCATGTGTGTGAATTAGAAGTTATTAAAGTTTTTAGAGAATTATTAATTTAAAAAAGTGTAAATAATTTAATTAGGAAGTTATTAGAGGATCACTTAAGTAATTTCCTTTGTTTTGAATGCCAAAAATAAGGGCCTTTTCTCAACTCTATTAGGGTCGACTTCAACTTTGAAACAGATGCGGTTTAATTTAATTATTTTTCATAGAAACATCTGATAACTGAAATCCACAATATACCTAATTAGGCACTATACTTATTATGGGGTGATGCCCAATCTCCCCAAGTTCCAATTTCGCCAAAGCTTATATTATTAAATAAAAAATTACGGCTCTGGCTTGACCGAAATTGACTGAATTCATGGTTACAGTTTGCGCACTGGTTAAAAATTTAGCCTATATTCTTTTTTTTTAGTTTTACAGTACAAATGTGATTTATACGAGTAGTCTACAATTCTACATGATGTGTTTACTTACAATTTTCATGTGCTAAAGAATGGCTTGCTGGATGCCTCCAACAAAACCTAAATTTTTCCCTTACACTACCAACATTTTTCCCCAGAACAAACTGGATACATCCCTAACTTACCCCCTGGATACATACCTAACACACCCTGGATATATCTCGAAACACTCTCAAAACACATAGTACAAATTATACATAGAGAATACATATCTTCCAAAATAAGGTTAATTTTAAGTAGGTACTGATTTTATTTTATTCTAAGAATGGTTATCCATACATGTATACAGGTATGAGGAACAGGGTGTAAAGTTTACTCATACCTCCACAGAAAAGTGAGGGTCTCCGACCAGACGGGTGTCCTGTCTGGTGGCCAACTGTCCGACATTTGATGTCGGGACGTTGTATATAGTATGCTACATGCGCGGTAAACTCTGCTTGCGCGATGCAGGATTTTGCGTGACGTCAGTGTGATGAGTAGCTCGCATGTGGCGATGTAGATACCGCTACATATGGAATAATATGAATACTTACTTTGTAAAGTATTAATTACTTTAAGAGATTGTCAATGTGAGATCGATAGGTTTTTTTTTCTCAGTTTTAATGATCGTATGGTACCTAGTTTGAGTACTTTACGCGGCCTACCCAAATGTCCTTTCTTTATTATTTTTCGTCGAGTCGTTGAGCTCCTTAAGTTCTGAGTTGAGCTACACGATTACTGACAAATGTTTGCACTGACTGGACTGGTCCATTTAAATCTGTGTGGTTCTTGCCTCAAAATACCAATTCAGATACTAATCTACATGGTCCTCACATGATCTGACCAGGATTATGTCTGGACTTTAAAAGAGACTTTGACCCTTGCGTTTGTTTTGCCATTTCTTCTCAGGAGTAGTCAGATAGGAGATGTAATCTTCATCTAGCTTTTTTTTTGATATGACGTGTAAAAGTTTTTTTTATATCCTATTTATAGAATTAAAAAAAAAATCATTTCAATTCTTTAAATAATTGACACCATAAAAATTTAATAACACAATATTACCTCGCATCGTTATCGTTTTAATAGATAAGGCTACCTTTCAAAAAGTTAGACAACTTTTACCCATTTGGGTACCTGAAGAAAGAAATAAAGAAAATACGTTTATTTGCGGTACGTACATGACGCAGAGAAAAACACACAAATACAAAAAACCGGCCAAGTGCGAGTTGGACCTGCGCACAAAGGGTTCCGTACCATTATCTATAAAAACGGCAAAAAAAACAAGTTTGTTGTATGCGAGCCCCCTTAAATATTTATTTTATTGTGTTTTTTAGTCTTTGTTATTGTAGCGGCAACAGAAAAACATCATCTGTGAAAATTTCAACTGACTAACTATCACGGTTCATGAGATACAGCCTGGTGACAGTAGGCCAGACGGACGGACAGCGGAGTCTTAGTTATAGGGTCCCGTTTTATCCTTTGGGAACGGAACCCTAAAAATAACGATTACAAAGAACGACCTACATAATATACTTATAAATAGGTTCAGATATATGAAAATGTTTGGTAATACACCGAGGCAGCTCGTGAGGGTCGGAGAGCGGTCGCCATATTGTTTTAGTACATGTTAACTGATTGGAAAACAAGTTGGTATGAAATGGTTAATAAAGGCTCCCGCAAACAGGCGCGACGTGACTCTAGTAAAATAATTTCTATGAAAACTTCATGGAAATTGCTCTACAAGAGTCGCGTCGTGTCTCTCTGCGGGCGCTTTTAATAAATAGGTAAGATAGTATATCTTTATTACGTTTAAAGGTCTGGATTTGTGCCCGGTTAACGGTAATAGGCTCTACCCTTATAACATAACATCACGCCTTTATTTCCCGAAGGGTTAGGCAAACGTGTACCTATAGTACACCTACATTTCGGTAGTTATGTTTAAGTCCCACGTAATAGGGGGCGAGCCTATTGCCATCAATCAAACACAAATCCAGATTCCGAGCTGCTACTGGCAAATTCCAGAAGGAAAAATCTAGTAACACTGTGCGACCTGAGGATCCAACCCAGGACCTCATGCTATTTGCAACCACTAGGCCAAACAACCAACATGGGATTTAAAATTTACTGTCAATAAAATGCCTTCTTACATCTCTGGCTACCCCTTCAACGAATGCAGATATATCTATATTATCATCATCTTCTATCCTTATCTCAACTATGTTGGGGTCAGCTTCCAGTCTAACCGAATGCAGCTGAATACCAGTATTTTTCAAATTAATTTCAAACTCAAATTAATTTATTGTATTTATTGCAGAACATAGGTAAAGTAAGATGTTACAATATAGTTATACATATAGGTCTGCTATGTCTCGCCATTGAAGCATGCAAAATTCATAATAGGTTCGTTACAGAAGAACAATTAAACACTAAGTAATTTAAAATACAACAATAATAATCCGGTACATAGACATTTATTTAAATATACAATTATTTGAGAAATTGTGGTTTGTTCTTATTATTTACAAATTATTCATTACAAGCTGACCCGACAGACGTTGTCCTGTCTTAACTATAAATGTCATATTTCAACCAACTGACAGTTACGTAAAATTGATATTGGCGTTAAGTTTTCTTAAATTTTCTAATGTTCTATTCAACTTCTTTAATTTTTTCTTTCATAAGATCCTTCTCCTCACAATAAAAAAAGCGAAATTGTTCCATCCGTTCACGCGTGATGCGATGACCAAGGGAAATAAATTCATTTTTATATAGATGTAGGTATTATATATGTCAGATTACATGTCACATTGTATGTTAAATTAAATGTCAATTATATGTCAGATTCCAAATTATTCTACAAATCTCTGCATGAGTTAATCAGTAGTTTACATTTAATTTTCATCACTGGTTTGTCATAATAAATGTCGACTGGTTCTGTGTTTTATCATTTAAAAATTCTTTAATAGAATAATAACATTAAGCTATCAGGAATTGATGTAACTTTTTTTTTTAGATTATTTTTATCACTCATATTTCTGAAAAAAGGTGGAAGGTTATTAAATATAATTATGTGGACCCATACAAAAGATGCTTTGATGCAAAAGTTTTGTTTTGCTAGGTACTATGCGCAACTTGTCTTTGTGTCTGGTCCTAGTATAAAATTCAAATAAATTTGGATTTGATTTTATGAACATTATTGTTTCATATATGTATACACTAGGGAGAGTTAATATTTTTAAATTTATGAAATATGGCTTACATGAATCCATCCGTTGTAGTTTGCACATTGATCGAATACAATGTTTTTGAGCTTTAAATGCACGGCCTTTGTCTACAGAGTTATCCCAATAAATGATATCCTAGCGTATGATCGAAGCAACATATCCATGATAGGCAGTTAGTAATGCATTTTGATTGTCATTTTTCTTTAATCTGTAGCGGGCATAAGAGCTCTGACTAAGCCTCTTGCACACTTGCTCAATATGTGTTTTCCAGTTTACTTTACTGTCTATATGAAGACCCAAAAATTTGCTTACTTCTATTTCCTCAATGTCCGTTTGATCGTAACGTATGTATAGGTTGTTTAAAATTCATGATTTTTGTCTTCTCTAAACTAATGTTCAGGTCATTTTCATCAAGCCATTTTATGATTATTGTCAGAGTATTAAGTAGGTCAAATCTTAAAACAGTCCTGTCATTACCGGTAAGCAGTATCGTACTATTGTCACCAAATAGGGTCATATGATGCATTGTAACTGTCGACATGTCATTTATATAAATTATAAAAACAGTGGGCCTAGGATGCTGCCCTGTGGGACTCCAGAGTTTATATTTCTAACCTCAGAGGTAAAGGTCTCTTCAGTTTTGGTAATTTTACATGGAGCGACTGCCTATCTGACCTCCACAACCCAGTTACTGGGTATTACAGACACCTTTATAACGGGTGTAAAAATACACTTAAATGATAAATGATTTTATTTCTGTAAATAGGTTTGTACAAACACTTTTACACGTCAATCATATTTTTAAAACTAGATGAGGTCGGCGTTTCCTATCTGACTACTCTGAGAAGAAAGGCCGAAGCAAACTCAGAGGTCATAGTCTCTTTTAAAGTCCAGACATAATCTTGATCAGATCACGTGAAGACCATGTAGATTTGTGTCTGAAATAGTCTTTTGAGGAAAACCACACAGATTGAGTGGACCTGTCCAGTCAGTGCACGCATTTGTCAGTAATCGGGCAGCTCAACTCGGAATTTAAGGGGCTCAACGATTCGACGAACAATACCAAAGAAAGTACATTTCGGTAGGCCACAAAAATTACTCAAACTGCCAGACTACGATTATAACTAGCTGAGAGGGAAAAAAAAAAGAAACAATAACCCACTTAACGAAGCCGAGGGTCACTCTTGTATTCGCAGTCATTGTAAAAATAAAATGTACGTGACCATACCTGGGAACCTTCTGGTTACGGAGATATTGAGGGTCAAAATTCAAACTTCTACTGTAGTTTTTTTACCACAACTTTTAATACCCCCACGACCCCTGTACCGTTGCATGCACCCATAAGCACAATGTTTTGCGTGTGTTACATTGCGCACTACCGCAAACAGCTAATTTTCACACCAAAAATAAAACTCATTTCCCAGCAATTATTTTTGTGCAATATTACTTATATGATGGGTCGTTTTACATCCTATATAATTCCTATTTTCTCATGATAGATTTGCCCCACACTGCTTTTCAAATTACCCAAGGCCCGGAATGTGCGCCAAACATATTGCGCTCTGAAAAACCCATTAGTTTTCCGTGTACCAACTTATGGAATAGTTTTTGTCCTACCCGAAACCACTGGTTAATATATCACATTCTTGTTTAAAACAGAAGTGTGTTTCAGTTAATTTATTAGTTTAAGGCGACTAGCAAACAGTATTTTGTTCAGATGAGAGCGGAAACGCCGGGAGGGGACGCCCTAGGAGGACATACAGTAACCTTATTGGTGATGTTCTTCAGAAAGGTCAGTTGCGTAGTACTCACAACCGCCGTGCGTGTATGACCAGATGTATGAACGTAAACCAGGCAAAAGGATTATGTAAGGATCATAGCAGGTGGCCTTCTATAGTTTCTGCCTACCCCCATGGGAAGAAGACGTGAGTTTATGTATGTGTATGTTTCAAACTCAAACTCAACTCAAACTGAACTCAAACTCAAACTCAAAGCATTTATTTCAAATAAACCAATTACAGGCACTTTTAAATTGTCAAGGGGTCAGTCAGAAAGATGAAGCTAGTTGCCCATTCCAAAGCGTAGTAGGTATCTATGGAGAAGAACGGGCAAGAAACTCCATGCACACTTTTAAATCAAAATATGGTTACAAAATATTGGTTACATTGTTCATGTTGAAATTATGCAGAACTTTAAAAGCGTCCGTAATAAAAAGACAAAAATAATTCAAATATTAAGTTAAAATAAAATAAGCCGTGGCAGCTAAGAAATGACCAGTCCCTACTGACAGCGCCCGTTCACGAACATGACGCATGGATCAGCATCATTCAGCCCACCCATTTTGATGAGAACTTAATTGGGTGTATGTTGTATGTTGGGTTAACATTTAGAACTAGGTATAGTGTATTTATTTTATTTCTTATTTTTTGTTTATTTTTCGTATGCTGCACTGAATTTGACGTCATCACGTCAACGCCAGCTATCGCTGAAAACCAGCGCTGGGGCTCTGTCTCGCATAGGGTCGTAGCATTATGCTGAGCGATTGCCGTTTTGCGTGGATGTGACGCATATTTTCCCCCAAATCGTTTTGTATTTGTGTGTTTTTTCTTTGCGTCATGTTTACCGCAAATAAACGTATTTTCTTTTCTTTTTCTTCTTTCTTTTAAAGCCCCGTAGTAATAAAACAAACATAGTGTTGCAGGTTGTCACAGGTGCTAAATCTGTTCAAAAACTATCTGATGAAAGTGTAAACAAACCTTGCGTAACACACTAACAGTAGGAATAGCTTTCATTTTGACAGTTCAACAACACTCCTTGCGTCATTTACGTTGTTGAGCAGACAATTTTTTCAAACAAATGAAGCAATGGATTAGCAATAGGCTTCAATATGATTCAGCTTGTGATAGATTGCGTTTTCCGCACAAATTCGCATATGACTACTTGCTATGTAAATAACAGTGATAGAAAGTTATTATAACATCATCAATATAGGTACACGAAGTAGAAAAAATACATATTATTAAAGCTAACTCAAAAACTACCGAAGCAAAGTTAATAAAGTTTATATAGGACCACCTCTGAGGCATACTCTATATTCATTCGGAGATATCGCGAAACAAACATACAAAAATAAAACATATAGACGAATTGAGCCTCCTCCTTTTTGAAGTCGGTTAAAAATACCGCCAATGATCATTTTGGTACCGCAACTGCTAATCAGAAAACAAACTAACCATTCTTCCATTTGCTAAAGGAATTAGCAACTCCGTACAAACTAGAATATTTTGACACGCCTCGAAAGAGCAAACTATGTAATTGACAAATCTCAGTTGTCAAATGAAAAACATCTTTAGGGTGATTTTAAAGTTAGAATTTTGGGATTAAGTATTCTAATGATCAAATCAAAACACTCAATTTATAAGTGACACTACAAATAGGTATGTAAAGATACGTAAATACATTTTCTGATCCATTTGTTTTCATTTTCATTTGATATTGTTGATAATACACATTTGTTCAAGTCGCAAAATCTGGGCGGCATTTGGCCGAGCTGACACGAACATGATTCAGCGAGAGATGATCGTTCTCCGGTTATGTCGAATTGCCGTCCCATCGGACTATGAGATAGAGGAAAGAGAGAGTGCACCTGTGTCTACGAAGACACTTGTATACTATAATATCTCCCGCGCAAAAGGCTAGTCTCTGCTAAAATTGGTGGCCATGGCCGAAATTTGGTCTGAAGGACGATTAGCACCCTTCATGAATACGGTAGACAAATATTTATCAACTCGATTTACAACATTTTTCAACCAATTAACTATCCAAAGAGACCAAACTAAATGAATTAACATATACCACTGAACTAGCACGATTGAATTCATTTGTTTTCGATCATTCCATTAACGAATGAATGAGAGACTCATTTGGGTATCCAATAGCTTTCAATTTGACAGTCCGGTTTCTGGAATTGTAGAATATTTTAATTTACAGTTTAAATTTTAATTAAATAGCAAAACCCACAATCATCGCCGTTGAGATAAACCGCTGCGGAGGTGGTGTGACGATGCTATACCGTTTGATTTCATCACGTCAACGCCAGCTGTCGCTGTAAACCAGCGCTGGGGCTCTGTCTCGCTTAGGGTCGTAGCATTATGCTAATTGATTGCTGGTTTGCTCTCTGCGTCATATTTACCGCAAATAAACGTATTTTCTTTCTTTTTTGCACGATTCATGATGCGAAGCATCAGAGAGTGCTTTACGATCGAAAAAATTTTTTCGCCTCATTTTGGCGGCTATTTTTATTATTATAATAATAAAAATAGCCGCCAAAATGAGGCGAATTTTTTTTTTTAGCCTTGTTAGTTCACGGAATCAAGATATTTTGCATACTATTGTCGAGATAATTTAATGGAGATTAATTTCATACTTTTTAAAAATTGATTTACTGCAATAGAATTGGAAAAAACACCAAAATAGGTCATAAAAATTTCCTGTCCGTCATGTGTGAAACCCGGAAACACTGTAAATTGTGAAAAAATCCATCATTTGAGTTATTTTTTTTTTTTTTTAATTCTAATCTACGATTGTAGGTCACTGAATGCGAATGATTAATTAATTCAGTGTCGTTTAATTGCAATTAATAAAAAACGAAAACTACAAGACTGTATATCTATATATATCCATAGAAAATTAACATATGGATGGTGATATATCTATAGATATTATGTACATTTATTCCACCAGGGGCGCTTGTGCAGTACCTTCTTCCTACTACAGCTGTTTTTTCGGCAATTAATTTTGAACGACTTAAGTTTTTTTTTTTTTTAATATATTTCATAATTAAATGAGCATTATGAGTCGTGCACTTTTGGATTTTCCAATTTTTTATCTTTTTCAAGTGAAAACTTCTTTAGGCGCGTTTAGCACTTTTTGGGTGAACAAAAAGCGTGAAACTCGTGTCATCGTCACCGCACGCTTCCCATGAGCGGGTTTACAAGTTACTTAGTTCACACTTCTATCGGCAGTCCTCAAAGATTGTTTTATCATTTTTACAGGGCCAATATGGCCAGAGATTGCACAAGACAGAGAGGTTTGAAAGGAAAAAAGGAGGTCTTTGCCTAGCAGTTGGAGACTATATAGGATAGCAAAGCCCTTGTGAAGAGCACCTTCGGGTGAAAGTACTGCCACCGTTCACCATACACATGTCTTCACCAAGCAGCGTTGCGTTTCTGGTTTGAACGGTATGGACGCCGGTAAAAGTTTACCCAAATGTTTCATGTAAGAAAGAAAGAAAAATTGTTTTTTTTTGTCACAGAAACACGTGCATACAAAAAAGATAATTAGTTCTAATAAAAACGAAAAATAATAACAAAATAGATCTATAATCACGAGCACAAAACACAAATACTCGATAGCTGCACGTCATGTACGGTCACCAAAAGTGATGAGTAACCGGGGTCATCGAATATAATTGAAGTTTATTATGAAACCGAACCTAGGCTTTAGTTTGTGTAAATAATTTCATCACCACTGCTCTCAAAACGGTGAAGGAAAACATCGTGTGGAAACCGACTCGTCCTAGAACCAAACATTCGAAGACATGTGACATCTACGAACCCGCACTGGGCCCGCGTGGTAGATTACAGCCCATTCCCTCTCAATGAGAGCAGGCCTGTGTCCCAGCAGTGGGAACATTATAGGCTGATTATGCAAGGAACCGATGGATGTTTACGAATAAAATTTAATAAAATTAATAGAAAACAAACAGGTAATTTATCAAATTCAATTTAATTTGAAAACATCCATCGGTTTCTTACTAAACTTCAACTATATCGACGAACCTAGTTACTTACCTCTTTTGTACCTGTAATCGTTGGTCCCGGCTGTCATTCGTTGATTTTTGACAGTCATTACAGGTAGTTAAAAACCCGAAAATTAGACCAGTCTTTCCAAGGGATATCGTTTAAATTAGCTACTGGGTCGTAAAGGTCAGATAGGGAGTCGCTCCATGTAAAATACTGGTATTCAGCTGCATCTGGTTAGACTGGAAGCTGACCCCAACATAGTTGGGAAAATACTGGGCAGATTATGTACAGTCAGCAAAAGAGCATGGAATTTAATTTGAAAGATGACCAGTTTGTTTTCTATTAATTTAATTTTATTTTATTCGAAATAGTCATCGGTTTCTTACTAAACTTCAACTATATCCGGTGACCCTGGATACTTATCTCTTTTGCTGACTGTACCTTTACCGTGCACGTCTTTCTAATGATAAATGATAAATGATTTTATTTCTGAAAGTAGGTTTGTGCAAACACTTTTACACGTCAATCATATTTTTAAACTAGATGAAGTCGGCGTTTTCTATCTGACTACTCTGAGAAGAAAGGCCGAAACAAACTCAGAGGTCACAGTCTCTTTTAAAGTCCAGACATAATCTTGGTCAGATCATGTGAAGACCATGTAGATTGGTATCTGAAATGGTCTTTTGAGGAAAGAACCACACATATTGAGTGGACCTGTCCAGTCAGTGCACGCATTTGTCAGTAATCGTGCAGCTCAACTCAGGAAGTCAGGACTTAAGGAGCTCAACGATTCGACGATCGATACCAAAGAAAGGACATTTGGGTAGGCCACATAAATTACTCAATCTGCCAGATCAAAATTAAAATTAACTGCGAAAAAAAGCAATACCACATAATCCTCACATTCACAATAATTAAAATAACATAATACTTTACATCGTTCTCACATGTATAATTTCAACATGAATCATGTAACCAATTTTTATAAGAATATTTTGATTTAAAAGAGTGTCCATGGAGTGTTTTGCCTGTTCTTATCCAAAGGTACCCATTTTTTTTTTGGGTGTCATATTGTCAAATAACTTCTCCCACTCTGGGCGGAGCCAGAGGGCCAGTCAGTCTTTTGCTGACTAAAACTCACCCGTGTTCCTTCAGTTGCCTGTGTGCCAGGGCCACGGTAACTCTTTCGAACAATCCGCGACCCTGGCAGGCATCGGCCCTATCGGATCCCATCACTTAGTGCGGACATCTCTTTGAGGCGCGCGTGGAACACAACGCACCGTCGACCTGGGCCTGGTTCTTACCGGACGGCGAGCTACCCATTGCTCGCTCCCTAACATGGCCTGGACAAGAACCGGATGCGAGAGATCGCCGCCGCTTCAATAGGCACCTACTATGCTTTGGAATGGGCAACTAGCTTCATCTTTCTGACCGACCGATCCATTGACAGTTCAAAAGTGCCCGTAATTGGTTTATTTGAAATAAATGCTTTGAATTTGAGTTTAAGTTTGACCTGTAATTAAAGGAAACGCTAAGCTCCGTCTTTGGTGTTGCAGACCTCCTTGTGTCTTAAAACGAGCAATAAGTTATTCCGGTGCGAAATGCTCAGTATTTTACGTAGAATACACTTTACCTAATACATGAATTGGTCCGCAAATAAATGTACGTTTTCCTTATCATTCATCCCTATAGTAAATTACGGTCACCTTGTGTTGCGAACAATTGTGGCTAATTTTCGGAGAATTTCTGGAAATGTATAGAATGTTTGGGTAGGTATAACTACCATAAAACGAAGGATAAGAAAACGTGTATTTTGGAATTAGGACTATTACGTGTTGTTTCCATAAAAACAGTTTCATTCCTATGTACCTATTTCTAATTATTTTCGTTACTATGTATTGGCCTATTATTAGGTAAAGTGGGAACTGGATAAACCTGTTACGGCTGTTCCTGTTACTTATTACAATAACAGTTCCAAAAACCTGTTCCAAAATAACAGAATGCGTTATGCTGGAAGAGATTTATTTAAATATAAGCATCACCTTTGTACTTATTTTTCTGTTCCTTTCTTCTTGTCTGTTTATATATCTGTGTACATAAATGGTTAAATAAATAATGTTAAATTATTATAGGATCTTATGGTTTTCTCCAGTAAAGTTTTAAGTAAACTAATATTACAAAAGAGGTGAAAATTGTTCTTGTCTGTCAAAGATAATCTCCGGAATTACTGATCCAATTACAAAAACTATTTCACTTATAAAAACATGTACACTATTGCGGAGTGCCATAAGATATGTTATATGATATATTTGACTTTCACGCGGACGGAACTCGCGTGCAGAAGGTAGTTTCCTAAAAATATTTTACATTATCATAATAATCTATGTACATATAAAACACAATTTAGCGCACAGCAAACTCCCCGTGAAATTAAACTTCAGGTACCGGTAATATTTACCGGTATATAAAATTCTTATCTGAGGTATCTGTAGTTACCTGAAATACCTGTTATAATATTCCAGGACCTCATTTTTTAAAGATAACGGGTAATGTGTTTTATAAATTACCTATTTTTATTTACATAGTGATAAGAATTTTTTATTTAAGTCCCTAAAGGAAACTATTAATGCGATAGCGAAATTATTATTCTATATGTCGGAGACGGTCATTAGTTTGGATACTAAACGACGCGCAGCACGAGTTCGGGGAGATGGCAGCACCGTCGCGATGACGTGTATACTCGGCTAACTTCGTGCTATGACAGAACCTGGCTGATGGAGGAGCGCTGATGGGACGAGTGAACGCTTACCATTCTGCCTTCGAAGAGATCAGTACCTCCTCCCAAGAAACTATCACGCGTTCCGTATAGTTGTGTCGTGTACCTACACTGTGTGATTCGCTAGTGTGATTATTTTGATCGTAAATTATAATTTGATCTGAACTGCAAACGGTTTTTTTTGTGCGCAATAACCAGCATTACGCCCACAGTAGTTAAAATATGGCTGATGATAACGAGAGACACGTACCTTCTCCGTCATATACATATTAAACAGTTTCGTGACTAACTAACTGACATTTAGAAATTAAATAAATATGTTTTATTTTTAAACGGCATGTATCAGAAAGATGTCGTCATATTTAAGGGTGATAAATAATAAATTATTTTATTTCCGTAACTAAGTTAGTAGAAACACTTCTACATGTTAATCATATTTTTAGGGTTCCGTACCCAAACGGGAACTGCACTTTTTGTAATAATTTCTTATTACAAAAAGCATTTATCTAGTCAATTAACAGCAGTCAAGAAAACTGAATTGCGTGCTCAGTACAAAAATCAATTATGTAATATAAAATGTAAGACTGCTTTGATGTACAAAGCTTTTTCGGAATTGCTCCGAGAATTTATAGTAACATTCCGAATTCCATAAGGGTGTTGCCATTGTCAAAATTTAAAATCGTACTGCAGAAACTTCTTCTTGACAAATGCTACTATACAATAGAGGAGTTTTTAAACGATAAACAGTTATAATTATTAATGATACATTTAAAATTTTCACATCTGTAATTTTTTTTTTATGACTACAAATTGGAATGTTAGTTTTTATTGACCATATTGTACCATATTTGTATGTCATAAGAGAAAACATAGCGGGCTATTTTATATGTTTGACCTATTGTATACCTATGTTTCACAATTACACTTTATGATTATGACTTCCTGCACATGATGCCGGAACCGTGACGGCGCCGGACCAAATGTTTGTGTATACGAACCAATTTCGCAACTGCGCCGCGCCGCGGCACCGTCGCCGCTCCGGAACCGCGTGTACATCGCATTGATGCCGAGTTTTAAATAGTAAAGCAACGATCACAGTTCTGGAAAGCATTGCCAATGAAACCGTGTGTGCGTACACGCGGATTCGGCGGGGCGCCGCGACGATCAACGCGCGAAATTAATTCGTATACACAAACATGCGGTCCAGCGCCGGTGCGGTTTCAGTGTTATGTACAGGAAGGCTTAAAGTCTGGCTAAGCTGACACGAAATTCGCTCGCGCCGATTGTGTCAACTACTTTGTATGGAGGTGTTCAAACTGGCGCGAATAGTCGCATGACTTCCTAATCATTGAAACAATCGACGCGCGCAGTCACGTCACACGTCCCGCCTCCGTGTAACCAGACTTTAATACCTATTACATCTATCAATGATTGAGAGAAACCCTTGCTTTGAACCAAACTACAATAATGTTAAGTTCGTTTGATCCTCATGTTTCAATCGAAGACGTGTACAAAGCGTAGGTATAGTGGTATCGTCTTTCAATGAGAACGCAAAGGTATCCTAACTTATAATAGTGACTTGTAACCATCGTAGGGAGAGGAAGGTCGAAGAAAAGATGTATGGGTTGTATGTGTGAGGAATGGTAACTATAAAAGAAAATAGAGTGAAAGGAGAATGAAGGAAGGAGTTGGTGGGGGTGGGAGAGAAGTGTTATTAGGTTTTCCATTAGGAATTGCTCAGCAGCAGCCCGGAGTCTGGCTTTGTGTCCGGTTGATGATAATAGGCTCAGCCCCTATTACATGGGACTTATGTAGCGGTATCTACAAATGCCACATGCGAGCTACGCGTCATACTGACGTCACGCAAAATCCTGCATCGCGCAAGCAGAGTTTACCGCGCAACTAGCATATATACAACGTCCCGACATGTCGGGCAGTTGCCCATCAGACACGACACCCGTCTGGTCGGATGATCCTCCCTTTTCTAAGGAGGTATGAGCGAACTTTACACCCTGTTTCTCATACTGGCGAAATGTGGGTGTAATAGATGTACACCTCTGCCTAACTCTTTGAAGAATAAACGTAACGTTATGTTCTATGTTGATTAAAAGGGTGTGAATGATAGCATGACGGTGGAATGGAAGAAACGTGTTGCGCCGACTTAAAGGAACATGGGACAAGGGCGGGAAGGTGATCAGCGGGGTAACAGTAGGAATGGCTTTCATTTTGACAGTTCAACAACATTCATTGCGTGGTTTACGTTGTTGAGCAGTCAAATTTTCGAACATAAATGAAGCAATGGATTAGCAATATCCTTCAAAATTATTCAGATGGTGTTACCTACGCAATTAAGATGGAGATTATGAACTTATAATCTTAATACGTCATAAGTAATGAAAATGGCTGAAGAACAGAGAACAAGTCCGAGGAAACGATCAATGGATTGTATAAAAGATGAAATGGATTGAAAAGGTGTTGATGACTGAGATGAGGGCTGATAGAGATGTATGGACGAAAAGCCTGACCCGGATATCGGAAGCTCGACCCCAAGCTCAGCAGTTGCGTTAGCAGACACTAGACCATCATCTGCTTAGCTTTTTGTCAACTGAGTTGGGGTCGTCTGCCAGTCTAAAAGGATGCAGCTGAATACAAATTTTACAAAGAGCGAATGCCTATCTGACCTCCACAACCCAGTTACTGGATAACCCCTTGGTAAGACTGGTTGTCAGATTTTCGGGAATAGGACTGCACTATCCGTAACGACTGCTCTGAATACTAGAGACCAATAGCAAAAAACTATTAATCTAGTTAAGCAATTCTTTGTCTGGCTGGTTGGTCTCGTGGTCGCAAGCGAGAGTGCTGAGTGGGAGGACCTGGGTTCGAATCCCAGGTCGGGCAAAGTGTTATTTGGAATTTCTCAATAACAGCCCGGAGTTTGGAAGTTATCGGTGTAATACCCTCGTGCCTCGGAAACAACGTTAAGCCATTGGTCCTACGCCTGATCTCTCGGGTCGTGACGGATTGCCGTCCCATTGGACTATGAGAGTGAGGGAAGTGAGAGTGCACCTGTGTCTGCGCACACACTTGTACACTATAACATCTCCCGCGCCGAAGGCTAGTCTCTGTTGAGATTGGCCGCCATGGCCGAAATACGGTCTGGAGGAGTATTATGAAAGAAAAAGTCATGCTACGCTGACCGCAAATATATTAGGATAAGGGCATACACCATAACGCCTGTAATCTCCGAAGGGATAATCAGAGGTGTACCACTACACGCTTTTCACAAATTACGTTTAAGTCCCATGTAATAGGGGCGAGCCTATTGTCATGAACCGGGCACAAATTCAGACTCCGGGCTGCTACAAAGAAATTCCTGATGATAAACCCCCTATAATACTTTGCCTGACCTTGGAATAGAACCCAGGACCTCATGCTTAGCAGTAGCATATGCTACCACGAAACCGTCGAGGCGTACCACGAAAGCGTGACACAAAGGCACCGCTCGTCGTGCGTCACGCGGTACCTTTGTCGCGCTGTCGCATCGCGGCAGTGTGCACGAGCCTTAAGAGATAATATCATATGAATACTTAATGCGTGCTGGTGGAGTCATACGCAAAAGTAGTACGTAAATATGTTATAACTTTTATATTTCCAGACTTTGTTTTTTTTCAGACTAGACGAAAAAAGAACAGGCGTTGTTTTTATGAGACGAAAAAGGTAATAAAATTGGTGGAGTGGAGGTGGAGGTTTCTTTGTTAAATAGTGTTGATAGTATGTTTGCGGTGAGATTTTAAGTATTATACGCAGGTTCATTATTACGGGACGCGTTCGAAGATGAGCATCGTCACTGAGGGAAGAGAGAAAGGACGGACCTGGAATACTGGTGTGAGCCTTTTAGCTGTCTCCCCGTGGCTTCACTAGTCGGTATTTCCTTCGGCTTGAAATCACTGCTCTTCATTCACGATTAATGTTCACCCAAAGTTAATAGATTGCAGTATTAGCAGCCCTACATTATAGCGGATAGAAAAACTTGAGAGGTGTCAAGGGACACCCGGATGGAAAGAAGTTCCATTAAAAAAAAAAAAACTGGCTTGCTTTCTGTGAGAGGGAGAGAGAGACAGACAGAGAAAGACGCCGCACGACTTACAACTATAGCAAAAAGTGTCGTTACAACTTTTGGTCTTAATTTTTTCCGTCTAGCCCCCTTTCGCAACGCGCGTTAGGGAACTTCGTTCCCAAAAATCCAGAAAAAAATGTGCGCGCACTCACGTAAATACGAACATGTGACTTCAGCAGTGTCGCAACGTAAAGTGAAGCTGTCACTCGATCATTATGGGAGGAAAAGAAAACAAATAGGAGGAACGGATAGGGAGGAATATGGATATAGGAAAACGACGGAATGCTCTCAAACGACAATCTTAAACATTTTATAGATTAATGAATTGGAGTACGAGGTTTTTAAGACTAAGAGTCAAATTATTTTATTTTACATTTTTTTACAGGTAAAAACGGCTACAGCGACTGCCTATCTGACCTCCTCAACCCAGTGACTGGGTAACACGATACCCCTTGGGAAGACTGGTTGTCAGACGTTTAGGGCTTCTTTCTGTAACGACTGTCAAAGATCTATGAATGACAGTGAGGATCAACGGTGTTACGTGTTTGCCGAGGCACGGAAGGGTCTCGATATGTAATGGATGGTCATCCATCCACGAACCGACCGCGGCAAGCGTAGCTTCACCTTCAATCTACCCGTGCGGCTGTAATTAATTAGCCACGAGATCCGAGGCACCAGTTACAGGCCTTAGTAGGACCTAACTAGGTTAAAACTATCTTCAAAGGAATCTATAGAATTCTTTACGAGCTACTTCAGTAGACGTTAATTGTTATTGCAAAGTATAGAAGAAGGTTCGTTCCTTGCAATTAAGTATTCAAGAAAAACATAGATTTGTTTTTATGGTACCATTAAAAAGGATCCCTCTTAATCTTTAATCTGGGTCCTGATGGTATCTTGTGTTAGAATTAACACAAACCATACCATTGTTATTTTTATTATTCTGGGCTAAAATTGGCAAAAGACCTGATTTATGTGATTTTTAGCCTTGCTAATGCGCTTGCGTGTATGACCTGCGGGGTAATTGCGTATCACACTAACAGTAGCAATGGCTTTCATTTTGACAGATCAACAGGATTCATTGCGTTATTTACGTCATTGAGCAGATTCATTTTTCGAACATGATGACCTCATACCCTTTAAATCGGAACACAGCAATTCTGCTTCGAAGTAGTAATAGGCATGATGGTAGTATTTTCTCGGAGGAGCTCCTTCAGAAAAAGTACTATTTATAGGTAAACAAATGGCTCCACAAATTTTTCTTTATCTTCAGTAAATTAGTTTTTTGTTATTTAATTTTTTGTAATTTCACGAGAATTCTTTACACTTCGTGCTGACACTTTACAAAGCGCTTGGTCCCAGAAAGATTTCAATAACTTTTGTGGAGCTGTGTTAATTATTTTGTTTTAAATCACGAGTACTTTCATAAGTCGTGCCATGACAGAAAAAAATAGTTGTATCCGACTCACGCCACGGCACGAGAGAAGGTCCTAAAAAAGATATAGATGACAACAAATATAAAGTTACACTACCTGGCATAGTGGCAGGAACACTTCCCCAATGGAGTCATCTCTCGAGAACCGATCGTAGTCAAAAACGTGGAGATGAAGTACCTGCAAAAGATAGAAAAATCTGCTTAATAAAAAAAAATAATCTTAAATGTATTCATACACGCACTGGTTCTAGAAGCATTCAATTTTTCACAACAGTTTCAAATGGAACTAGGACAGATTTTTGAAAATTCAAAATGGGATATATATGGAATGAAAAATTAAATAAAAATAAAGATAAAATAGATCAACCATTTTTTAGATTATCTAAAGTACCTACATACCTACATCTTTAATGGGGTACTGTGTTAAATGTTACAACAAAATACCTTGTGATATATTGCAATTAAATGAAAGAAAATTTAAAACTCATATTAAAAGTACACTTTGTAAACAAGCATTTTACAAATTAGAGGATTATATCCTAGATAAGAATGCTTGGAAACATGCTGGTCCTGCTCCATAGGACAATCTAGAGTCTAGACAAAATCAAACTGGTTGTTAATTTTGTTGTATAATTTATCATTTTAATGACATTGATTTTTACATTATGTAACTACTTTAACTCACACACTAAATTATTTCTTAGTTTATGAAATTTTGGAAAAATCATTTACTTTTGCAACTCAAGTTTGCAAGTTTGCACAATGCAAGTCAAGAACTCGCGAAACTTTAAACCATCGAGGAACAACTCTCGAATAAATTCGCCATGCGCCAGTCGCAATAACAGACCGAGCCGGACTCGAATCCAAGTCAAAACAATCGAGAACCATCGAGATGTTCGAACAATCGAATAAAACCTCTCGCCATCGCGCATCGCTATTCAAAAGTCCCTTTTATGTGTCTATATGAAATAAATGATTTGACTTTGACTTTGAATGAAACTTTCTATGGAAGTTCGTCATTTTTGCTGATGGAAAATCACATCTGACACGCGGCTTGTAAACTAAAAATTTACCCTTCTGATCAAGATGGCGCTGTACAGAGCTGGTACTACAAAGTTATTGCCATGATAAAAAGTTCGAACAAAAAGTGTGAAAGAATCGTAGGTGGCGTTCTGTAGCTTCTGCCTACCCCCATGGGAAGAAGACGTGAGTTTATGTATGTATAAAGTGTGTGAACTGGGCGGACACGCGATTTGCCACAGTTTACCGAAGCGTCAATCGAGATTTTTAAGAGGTCTGGCAATTCGCATTCAATATGAAGGAATCTACACTAATGTTATAAAGAGGTAAAATTTATAAGTTTGGATGTAGGAGGTAATCTCTGGAAGTACTGATCCGATTTCGAAAATTCTTTGTATACAAAGAATTTACAGTCATACTATAAAGCTGTCATTTACTGGGTAGGTACATCTTCCATTGACTTGACTGTGCCCTGGCGGCTGAGACCATAGTCTCATGCATGACATATCATGCTTACTCTAATATCTCGTTGATGGTGGTGCATGTTTTGGATCATTTAGCTCCCTTCAAACTGGTTGAGCTGAATGGTGCTAATCCATGCATATTGTTTGTGAACGGGCGCCGTCAGTAGTGACTGGTCATCTCTTAACTGCGGCTTATTTTATTTTAATTTAATATTTGAATTGTTTTTATCTTTTTATTACGGACGCTTTTTACGTTCTGCTTCGTTTTCACGTTCATAATTTCAACATCATGAACGATGTAACCATATTTTGATTTATAAGAGTGTCCGTGGAGTTTCTTGCCCGTTCTTCTTCATAAGTACCTACTACGCTTTGGAATGGGCAACTAGCTTCATTTTACTGACCGACCGACTCCTGGAAAAAAAAGTGCATATAATTGGTTTATTTGAGATAAATGCTTTGAGTTTGAGCTCTCACTGGCAGAAAGCTACATTGCCGAGTTTCTTATGGTATGTTTTATAGTATAGATAGTTGAGTACAGCGTGGGCAGAAGCGAGTGAAATATTAAGTAAGCTTTTACACCCACAGTTCAATAGTGGCATTCAGTTTAATGTTAATTATGGTTCCAGATGGAGCTCAGATCTTTCTATACCAGCACTACAATGCTTAATATACTTTCTATCACAATCCGAAGGATTTTGAAGGGAATTCGTAATCCATTGCTTCATAATGTTTGAACGTAATGGATATTAATGAATTGTCAAAATGAATAACACTGAGATTGCCAGCGTGTTACACAATTACCCCGCCGAAAATTATCAATTTGTAATATATACCATGCTATTCAATAGCATCAAGTTCTTCTAACTTAACAGACAGCTGTGTTGTTGGGGAGTTTGTGTGCCACTTCTTCTCCCCAGCTAAAGCATTTGGAAGTTTTGAAGGGCGGGCGTTTTGGGGGACTGTCTTATGTAATTTTGACGTTCAAAAAATCTTGATACTCAGCCTAATTTGAATGAATGACTTTTGATTTTTGTTTTTTTATATATTTTTTTAATTCGAAATGTATTTTGTTTTGTTTTGTTGTGTAATATTTTTCGAATTTTCCGGCTTAAGGCTGCTCTCTTGAAAAATGTTGAAAAAAGCATGCAGATGAAGCAACTTTTCGTCGGCATTTACAGAGAAATTACATCTAAAAAAGAATGTTAGTAATCTACATGATATAATACGTAATTTGGTTTAGACATAATTTTTCTATCGGTAACACAAAATAAAATAAAAATATACCAAATCACTTCCAAATCATTGAGATGAAACCATTTTACTCCTTCGTTTTTTATCAAAAGAGTATAAAAAAAAATCTACTGCTTTGCAATACAAAGGAAACTGATTTGGTTTTGTTACTTTTTTTAAATATGTATTATTTTTATTGTAATAAATTAAAAAGGCGTCTGATTAATGACTGCGTCTACGTCACCCCCGCACTCGTCCTTAGATTCAGTTGGTCGTTAGCTCCGCCCAAATGCTCAAGGTTATTGGCATTATTACAAGCCTTAAACCCCTCTTCATATTGTGCTGTATTATACGTTGAAAATGATAGGAAATGCGCTTGCTAATTTGAATTAATGACTTTTGATTTGAATTTAAACTACAACTTTAGAATCCTTATTGAATGAGCCCATCTCTTTAAGATCTACAGCTGAAGCTGCTTACAGCCAAGAAAAGCATCGCACAGCATTGTAAGTGTTGAAGTTGATACACTTTCCATTACATTTTCAATTAACGAAAACAAAAAAATAAAATACGAAAAAAATGAACCATTCCAATTTAATTAAAACACGGTAACTAAGAAAGAGCAATTAGTATTCTCCAGAGGTTCACGACTGAGCGTCACGCACAGTGCCAAAAGTCAATTAATATCAATTTGGAGTTAGGGGTTCGCCACCCTTCCCTTCATTGGCGTTTTAATTATTTTCTATTTAGGCATCACTGAAGCACCTGTCCCACCGCCGGTAATTAACGAGAAGCCAGTAGAGCTAACAACTAAAAACAAGTTCGCGAGCAACGTGTAGCGAGTGCGCGACGGCGACGGTTTGCGTATGTACCAAGTGTGAGTCTCTCAGCGAGTGTTCTGCCCGCCAAGAGAACGTCGGTGAGCGAGTACTCTCTTTGATAACAATATTTTTTATTATAAAGACAGCAAAATAAAAAATGGGTTAATAAAAAAATCGACAAAATTTGCGGACTGGTATTTTTTTTTTCCTGTATACGTTACTGTTATTTCTTTCCTGTATATATTACTATATATGTTACTGTATATGTCCTGTATATGATCCTGTATATCTTACAGGGGGCCCACAATCTTTTGTACGTTTTTTGAACGAGTGAATCGTTGATACCTAGTCGTTTCCTCGACGGTGGGACGGTGCTTTAGGACCAATTTTTGAAATGGATGTTCAAATGTATTGTCATGCAATACTAATGCTAGACTGGGACCATGAGCAACAATAATAAATTGGTGAGTAACATTTGCACGGCAAACGTTTTAAAGAACACAATGGTTTAGTTTTAGTTCCGATGGAACGTTGGCTAAATATTATTTTTACATTCATACATAAATTCACGTCTTCTTCCTATAGGGGTAGGCAGACACTATAGAACGCCATCTGTTACGATCCTTACATACTCCTTTTGCCTCGTTTCTGTTCATACATCTGGTCATACACGCACGCCGGTTGCGAGTACTACGCACCTGACTTTTCTGAAGAACATCACCACTAAGGTCACTATATGTCCTCCCAGCGTTTCCACTCACATCTGCCTTGTAAATCCCTTTTGCTAGTCGCCCTTCATTCATCCAATATTATTATTATATAAACAATATTTAGCCTTTGTTAAAGTATGTGAGAAGTATTGAAGAAACAGACATGTTGTGCTGACTTAAAATAAATTGGAAGAAGCGCAAGAGAATGATAATGAATTTGCCCATAACTGGATTAATTTTATAATAAGTTACTCTCTGTGTTGCGATCATGGCTGGTATCTGAGAAGCCGTGCGTCTCAATTTGTTTAAACATTATATTTATTTATTTATACATAAATGTGGGTGTACTGTGGATACACCTCTGCCTTACTCTTCGGGAATTACTGGCGTGATGTTGTGTTATGTTAAACATAAAAAATGATAAAATTATGTATATAAGCCACAAAATGTATCATAACAAACATGAAAGAAATTACAAGATAAAATTAGGAAAGAAAGCTAATGGCCTGTTTCACCGTATCTAATTAGGCACTATACATAAAAGAAAACTCGGAAACGGAATATAATTTGTATGAAATTTCTACTAGATAAGTTAACAAGAACCAATCTGAGGGGTTCAAACAGACTATTATATTAGCTCTTGTTAGTAACCAAGAGCTGATAAAATAGTCTGTTAGTCTGTCAGTTTTTCGTCTGGTGGAATCATATACTACATGGTTCTAGATCCACCAGACGAAAAAAATCCTACGCTGGGGGCTAGAATCATATGCTGAATTTATATTATTAATAGTTTGCGCGTCGATGATACGTCCTGCAGAAATCTTATCAAACGCAAATAAAATCTTTTAAAATCTTACCCGACTCTGCAGCTTCTGTATCGGGAAGCCTTCGAAGTAGAAGGTCTCGTTCCATCGAGGGTTGAGAGTACGTCTCTTGATCTTCGTCTCCAGGCGGTGCTTCTTGTCTGGCAGGAGGGTCACCCGCACGTAGGGGTCTGAGGTGCCGCTCAAGTCCTTAGCGGGTAGTTCCTTGCCCTGGAAGAAAAGGATGGTGAGGTTATTTGGCTGCGGTTGGCATTACCAATGCATGATGATTTTGAATATTTGGATAGTTGTGGATATTATTTTATTCTATCTCCGTAAGCAAAAGGAGCGCATGTGCGAAAAACATGAAAAGAAAAACAAGCCTAACGAAACAAAATGGTGCATTTAGTAAGGCCCCCATTCCCTTTTCTCAGATGCACCTTTAACTGACGGTAGCAGTATTATGAAGTAAATCTACAATTAAGTGATAGTGTAGCTAGCAGCTTAAATAGTTTCAATATTGCTAACGACTTGAGACCGGTTTTTCTTGTTATAAGATTTTTTGTTTGATAAACGGATACGGTCTTGATTAATAATAATTGAACCTCGCAGTTCAGCAGCCAGTCTTAAGGACTACGCAGTATCTTTCTAATCAATCTCTCTTTTATCCTTGTTTCCTTTGTCGGTTGTGTTTACATAAATAGTTAATAAATAAATAAATGTTATATAGTAGTTGTTTCAGGATTTCAGAGTTTAAAGTCTATCATTTATTTCTTGAGAGAATATTAAACACGATTTAAATCTTCTTGATGAGTTCTGTCTCAGTTTCTAATTTGAATATGTACTTGATTTAATCCTTTTGTGATACAGCTTATGGCTGTTTCAGTAGACAGAGCATCAATAGCAGAAATAATAATATTAAGGGATTGAAGTTGGTAATGCCAAAATATATAAAACTAACTTAGATCCAAGATGACTTGACAAAGAGGAGGAGGCCATGAAAATGTGTGGTAAATATAAGCACAATAGATTTTTCCATACAAAACATATTTGTTTATACAATTACCAAAGCCATTCGTGACGGTACAATAGACTGTGCCATGATTGTTATTTGTTTATCAAATTAGCAAACAAACGCTATGAAAATTAGAAGCGGTATTATGGAGAAATAAAATAAAAATATTTGTTTATAAGTTAAACTTAGTACTTTTAAAAGTGCTAATCTTGGTTATTAGCATTATTGTGGTAAGAGTATACTTAACAATTAAAATTTCTAAAGGCTTTTTGATCCTCTAGTTAGAGTTTGTATTGTGTACTTAAAGTTTTCAAAGCAAGGTCGATTTATAGTTTTTAGTATCGTGCATTCAAGAACATACCGTATGTACTTAAATTAAATTACAGTTGATTGTTTCATCTGCATGGTTAAGATTACGGGAATACAGGGTTTCAATTAGCATCATGGGGACAAAGAAGTATGCATGCTTTTCTAAGACTTATCTTTCGCTTATCATCAAATGGAATTACAATGGTACTCATCTTTTAAATACACACTTTCACTGTTTGATAGCTAATCTTGTACAAACTAACTTGAAATGGAATTACTTCTCCATAATAGAAGACCAAGTTGAAAAAAACATTATTACTTATAGTTAGTTGGAGTTCCTCGCTTAAAAGTTGACTTACCTGGATGATTCTCAATATCAAAGTAGTGTTCTGGAAGTCGTACTCCAGGCTGAAGTGGATCTGGCCCACATTCTCCGACGGTTCAGAGTTGTCGATGTACATGTCCACCAGCGAGATGGAGCGGTTCTGCAGAAACGCCATCTGTCAGCACAAATCGGACACTTAAAGCGTTTGTGTGGCTTGGCGCCTTTTTGAAGCGGAGTAAGTGACGAAATTTTGATAAAAACTTTTTGTAATAATTGTTAAATCCTTCCCCTGGTATGAGCTCAACGGATCTGTCAAACTGACCGCTTTGACGTTTCGGTGCTCGCCAGGTGAGGTGATAATGATTGATATTCTAAACAAAATATAGGTACGTTTAGAACCTTAATTGTTTAATAATTTGAGTTATTATGTATTCTCGGAATGGTCACACCAGGTAATAAGGAATAGCTCCAAATAAATTGGCTCATTAATTACGTAAACTTTTGGTAATCCCTCAAAGTTCTATTTTGTGTTTTTATCATAATTCTGTTCACTTATCGTGCAAAGTAAGATATTGCAGGTCCTGTTTCATAAATATTATGAACTTATGAAATAAATTAAAAGTGTGATTTATTTCTTATTAATTAAAAGTAAGTAGGTAACTACCGTTTCGTTTACAGATTCGGTTAATTTAATTTATTTACTAAAGAAAAAAATCATACTTTTTCATTGTTGTTATATTGTTTGCGGGTCGACGTCACAAAAATCAAAGGGGTCGGTTCATGCAAGATGTTTGGGATAAAATTTACAAAATGGTTTCTCTGTACTATTAATAAATAACTGTATTAATTACTTTAAAAACCGTTTACAGTTTTTGTATAAAACCATTTACATAATTAGATACTACGGGGTTAGTTAAAAGATTTATAGTAAAAATATGAATCGACCTTTCATAAAACTGAAATACTTTGCAATAGAAGCAATTAAAACTATTGCTAATCTAAGCTATTTTGATCTAATACTACAGTATTTTTCATATTTTCTGGATTTTACATCAAAATTATTGATAGCTGAATAGGATTTTATGCTATAGCATTATACTTCAAAATTGAATGTTATTAATTTAAAATTCATAACAATAATGTGAGATTGCAAAAATAATAACTAAATAAAAGAAAAAGCCTTAAGTATTATCCTTTATTAGAAAAAAAAATATCTATTTGAAATCTCACAATATGTTATTTGAGTAGTTATTTTACAAAAGTTCTAGTTATAAAATTGAAATAATTTCTTTTGGGTGTTAAGTGCTAAGCTAGTCTATTTTCCTATTAACTACTTTTCTATATCTAAAATTGATTTATCGTGAAAAAACCGTGAAAATCAATAACAAAATTTGGTTTAACTTATTGTTTGTGAGTTTTTAATAAAAAAAATGCTACTCCACTTCTCGTGTGGGATTTAGAAAATAAGTTAAAATTTTGTGTTTTTGCTATAAAATTATTTTTAAAAGCATATTTTTTGTGTCTTTTTGCGCAGCAAATATTTAAAAAATGCTTAAGCTTTTCAGCTGAAACCAAGCGGGCTCACTGAAAAATTTTAAGCGTCTTAATAATAAATAAAAAAAAGTGAATAAAAGCGAATCTCCAAAAGCGTTTCGCCGTTTTTTTTCGTAAAATTCTCTATTTCTTTCTTATACAACCTCTTCTACCTACCATGTTTGAAGGAGAAAGCATGGAAAGAGAATTCATAGTTTAGAAAAAACTCCACCGAAAACAAAATGTAATAAAATAAAATCAAGGAGCACAGTTGAAGAAAAGGACAGTTCGGAAACACTTAGATAAAAAATTACACTTTGTACAAAAAATATTTTACACTTTTTACAAAAAAAATATAACATCTATTTCTTTTTTTACGAAAAAAGTTTTTTTTTTGTTATAGTTCTACATTTGTGTAGTCTTAGTGTGTGACTGCATAAAATCGTGATGGATCAAGATTATTTGATCTGCATTTGCGTCAGATGTTGGTTGGGCGTGATATTCTAATTTGACCGTAAGTAATATTGATGTTGATATTATATCTGTTTTTATAGTTTTGTGTTAGGTAAAATTTATATAGTTTTTTTATGAATGGATACTATAATGATGGTGATGATTTTGTTCATCTACCTTAACCTTATTCCGACTATGATGGGGTCGGCTTCCAGTCCAAACAGATGCAGCTGACTACCACTATTTTACGAGGAGCGACTGCCAATCTGACCTCCATAACCCAGTCACTGGGTAACACGATACCCCTTGGCGAAACTGGTTGTCTGACTTTAGGGCTTCTGACGTCCCGTAACGACTGTCAAAGAACAATGAATGACATCCGAGAAATTGAAACGATTTTGAGATTGTTTAACTAAATATTTTGAAAACTTATAATTCGAGAATTTATAATAACATTCCGAATTCCGTAAGGGTATTGCCATTGTCGAAATTTAAAATCGTACTGCAGAAACTGCTTCTTGACAAATGCTACTATACAATAGACGAGTTTTTAAACGATAAACAGTTATAATAAAATTATTAATGCTACATTTAAAATTTTCGCATCTGTAATTTTTTTGTAATGACTTTTGGAATGTTTGTTTTTGTTTTTTATTAATGACATTTTTTAATTATTTTTTATTTTAGCATATTTACTTTGCATGTTACCATATTTGTATGTCTTAAGACAAAACATAGCGTGCTTTTTTATATGTTTGA
Organism: Griposia aprilina; assembly: GCA_916610205.1. Lineage (NCBI taxonomy): Eukaryota > Metazoa > Arthropoda > Insecta > Lepidoptera > Noctuidae > Griposia > Griposia aprilina. Next base: position 9,063,503 of record OU744310.1, on the reverse strand, counting down.
CCTATTGTATACCTATGTTTCACAAATAAACTTTATGATTTATGATTTATAATAATTAATGGGTAATAAACTTCGTAGCTAGAATTATCTACTTAAGGGGTGTCCTTAGTTGTAGCCCGCCAAATTCAAATTTTCTTTGTTTTTTTGCAAATTGCAGCTCTGTTTTACGTCGTAAGAATTTTCAGAAAATTTCATAGGATTTTTTTTAGGCGGAATAAATTTCCAAAGTTTGACGATTGATATGAAATTGATGATTATCATTCAATAAATATATCATTCCTACAGTCACGAGTCGCATTTTGATCGACATACGACGTGAAATAGAGCTGCAATTTGCAAAAAGCGAAAGAAAATTTGAATTTGGCAGGCTACAACTAAGGATCCCCTTAATAAAAATCTTAAATTCATCCATTCACTGACACAATGCACAGCTTAAACCGCTGGATCTACTTACATGTTTGGCATACAAGTTCCTTTCATAATGAAAGTGATTACTAAGACAGGATTTTTTTAAATTCACCCCTAAATGGGTAAAAAAAAAACAAAATAGATTACAATATACAAGCTAACACTAAAATATATATACTATATACTTGTGTATATAATAAAAAAAAGAGGAAAGAGCTCATAGGGCATCAATAAATGCGTCCGCATCGCTGTCAATAGGATAAGTGCCCAACAGGCTGGCAGCATTGTCACGTCGGATGGTAATGCTGATTCTTTAGGCTAAACCTAGGCCGGCAAAGGGATCAAATAGGAGATGAAAGTTTAAATGGAAGTTCGACATTTTTGCCCATGGGAAATCCCATCGAGATTGCTACCTAGTAAGGTTTTAAGTTAAATTCCAGTTGCATCTCAAATCAAATCAAATCAAAATATTTTATTTCACATAAACCAACATGGGCACTTATGAAACGTCAGAAGCTAGGTGCACGGTTCCAATTGGTTGTTTCCTATGGAGAAGAGCCGGCAAGAAACTCCACGGTGACTCTTTTAAAAATAAGGGGTGTTTACAATGTCTCAAATTACAGTGTTGATAGATATGGGAGGACAGTGTACGCCTGTCAACGAGTAACAGGTACTCAACAAAATATAAAAAGGTCTACAAATCTACAGTCTACAAGTTAGGCCTGCAACGTTCTCACATTCACAAAATATAGAAGAATCTATATAAAAATACGAGCCTATTTAAACCAAATGACATGATTGCCATTACAACCCGTCCGATCACCATGTTCGGCAAGCCTATCCCTTGGGAGAAGCGAGCCAAATACTTGGGTGTCATACTGGACCAAAAACTCTCTTTCGGTGAGCACATAAGGCAGGCGCGTTCGCGCGCCGCTTTCGCTCTCGGTAGACTCCACTCCCTATTGAATGCACGCAGCAAATTGTCACTCAAGTGCAAATTGCGCATTTACACAGCGTGCATTCGCCCAATCATGACCTACGCGAGCGTGGTTTTCGCACACTCGAAACCCCGCCACATCCATAGGATGCAGACCCTCCAAAACCGGTTCCTCCGTAGGGCAACCGGCTCCCCTTGGTTCGTTCGGAATGAGATCCTCCATCTCGATCTTAAAGTCCCCACTATCCGTCAATTCATGAAGCGCATATTCAAGCGTTTCTTCGACTCCGCGGCCTCACATCGCAATCCTCTGGTTGTCGAGGCTGCCAGATATACCCTCTCCCGTATTAGTCGTACCCGCCGTCCAAGGCATGTCCTGTCCGACCCCGATGACCCCATAACCCTCGCCCAGGAGAGCAGTATGGCCACCAGTACAGTATAAAAAACTTTTTGACAAAAAAAACAACCGACTTCAAAAAAATACACTACAAAGTGAAAAATAACTTTAATTTCGGAAGTCGGTGTCTTTGGATCTTTATTTTAGTTTTTGGCCACCGACTTCCGAAATTAAAGTTATTTTTCACTTTGTAGTGTATTTTTTGGAAGTCGGTTGTTTTTTTTGTCAAAAGTTTTTATTTTTCACTTTTTAGTGGGTTAGATAATAATTTATCGAAGTTTCAATAGCCTAATGTCAACTGCTCATCACCTGTTACAAAATATTTTGTTTCCCGATGCAAGGAATTGAGGAGTTTATTGTTGAGGATTTCTCTTGGTAAAAAGCAGAAGAACTGGAGCTGATGGTGAAGCCACCATCAGCTCCATTTCACCATATGCATTGTGACAAGCATAAATTGCTTAGCAACCAACGAAAGAGCATTGCTAGAGATGACGCGATTACGCAACTTAAATTCAGTCTCAAATTGACGCATCAGCATGACTAGTAGGTAGTGGTTGCCCTATGAAAAACTTCAATCTTAATTGGGTATTATTTTTGTACAACCTGAATATTTTGGAATATTGAACCGTATGAAGTAAGCCCAACAAAAGGTAACTGCTGTAAATCGTTGAGGAATTCCTTCGACTGTCTATGGTCTCCATCATCAGACCTGTAATGGCACTTAGAACCCATATGAGTGCAAAGTTATCATCAATATAAATGAATTAAAACGAATCACAAGGTAGCTACTGTAAACCGTTGAGGAGTTCCCTTAACTGTCCTTCGTCTTCATCATCAGACCCCTAATGACTGTCACAACCCTTCAGGTGTAAAGTTCTCATAAATACAAATTAATCAAGCCCAAACACAAGGTACCTGCTGTAAATCATTGAGGAATTCCCTCGACTGTCTTTCGGCTCCATCATCAGATCGATTCCAGACCTTCATTAAATTGTAGTTCTTTAAAATACTTAATGAAAAAATTACCAAACGCACTAGGCGCTCCTACGATTTTCGAAGGTTCCCCTCGATTTCTCCGGGATTCCATCATCAGATCCTGGTTTCCTTATCGTGGGACCACCCTTGAGGTATGTCCTTTCTAACAAAAAAAGAATCATCCAAATCGGTTCACCCAGGAAAGAGTTCTGAGCTAACACACATAAAAAAAAAAAAAAAAACATACAGGCGAATTGAGAACCTCCTCCTTTTTTTGAAGTCGGTTAAAAAAACAGACCGCCATCGTTCCGACCTCGCCGCCGAAGTCCTACGCGACGCCCCCGACGTAAATGTCCCCCCCCCCCCCCCCCGTACCCTTGCTCGACGACGCGCCAGCCCGCGCCGTAGCTGAGCCTGTAGCTTTACATTCCCCTTATAATAATATAATTTCAATCCAGCCTGTCCCACCTTGCTGCCCTCCCCTCAGTGACACCCTAAGCCGAGGTTCGTACCCCACAGGGGGTGCCCTTGGCGTGCGGTCACCTAGTATTTAAGAATTTCGCCCCTGGCTGGAGGCTTTAAGTTAGTAGCTTAAGGCACCCACAGGCTTGACCGGTTAAGTAGCCAAGACCTCAGTGGTCAAAACTACGAGCTGTCAATTAGGAAAATTAAAAAAAAAAAAAAAATGCCATTACAACTGTAACAAATCTGAATTAGAAACCTGTCTACAAAAGCCATAAGTAAAGAGTTGAAATAAGAATTTGAATCTAAAGATGTAGTTGGTAACTAAAGAGGTGCCAAATAATTTTCAGAAAATAAAAAGACCGAATTGGTAAAGCCTAAAACTGATTAAGTTTAATCTGCACAGAAACTATTGTTCATAACAAAAATAAAGAAAAAAAATAAAATTATTTGACCTAGGTCAGATCAGGTGGTGTTTAAAACCACAATAAAATTCCTTTAAGGATAAAAATGCTTCATCCTCAAAAAGGGTTATTCTTAACAGGGAAATATTTAACTGATCCTCTAAAAACTTTTAAACCTTTTAATGATGGACACTTTTAAATTTGTGAATTTCTTAAAACTGTTTTCGCGACCTGACAGGGCCCACAGAGGCGGGCCGGCACCAGTCGGGGACTGCGGTGAAGAGTGCTTAAGTACCCCCGCAGCTCCCGGTGCAAGTGTGCGAGGGAACTCGGGGTGGTTTTAGTCAGTAGAAGTCTAACAGACCCCTTCGTCCACCCCAGGGCGGAGGACATCCATGAGAATTTCCAACTCAATACCAAAAAAAAAGGTTAGCTTAGAACTATGACCAACCACGTACCAACCTACATCAAAGTTTGTCGCAATTACTATTTAGAAAGAAAAAAAGAAAAAAAAGGTTTATTTGTCACAGAAACACGTGCATACAAAAAGATAGTTAGCTATGGTATGAATGTAAAACAAAAACAAACAAAATAGATCTATAATCACGAGCACAAAACAGAAATAGGAATAAAGAATAGGAATAGGAAAAAGAACAAGAAACGGAATAAGTAGGAGACTATGTTTTTTTTTTTTTTTAATAATATTTATTATTTAATAACTCGCATGCTCTGTATGTGTACTCAAGTTTCCACAAATAAATAATCTTGAATCTTAGTATTTTTAGAGCCCCAAAATAGGATTTTTTGAGGTTTACTCTAATATAATGATTGTACCTCAAAAAGAGGTGCTTAGAAATGAATATATTGTACAATAAATTATTAATAATTTTTAGGAGCGCAAAATGGGAATTATAAGAGGTTCAATTAAATAAATGCCTTCATAAATATCCAATAGCTACGCTATAAAAATAACCTTTCCAATAATTGTTCCATGAACTATAAAAAACGGTACATTTGCAATTTCCTTATATAATTATGCACAAACGATTCCCTTTCAATACTTGGAATACTATTCCAAAAGAATGGAATCACAAGAATACCACGTTTTTTAGGGTTCCGTACCCAAAGGGTGCCAACGACCCTATTACTTACGGCTCCGCTGTTCGTCCGTCTGTCACAGGGCTGTATCTTTTGAACCGTAATAGGTAGACACTTGAAATTTCCACAGAGTGTGTATGAACTACTAAGGCCACTATTGCAAATAAAATAACAAATTAAAGCGGGTCCCCATACAAAAAAACGAGTTTTTTTTTCGAAATTATAAAATAAAAATGAAGTGTTCAATATTGTACGCTGTTAAGGATCCCTTCGTGTGTGAGTCCAACTCGCACTTGGCCGCTTTTCCGATGAGTTACGCTACACGTAACTAAGTTGAATACTTAGAGGGAACGGTTCAATGGATTTTCTTCATGGATTTTATGCTGAATCAGTTGAAAAAAGAAAAAGTAGAGAAACGAATTGAATTATAGGGGGAAACTTTTTTATTTGACGCTGGCCTTTGCAACGTTGATCAAATGAAGTACAAAACCAGTTATTTCTTATTAATACCATAATATGGAGACGACCATATTACACATATATATTATATAATTATTTTTACCTATTGTGGTATAGTAATTGTGTTCTAGGTGCATCGTCTTCACATATAATTTATACAATTAATGTATACATAATATTGTAAAACATTTTTAAAAGAGTAACGGTGGAGTTTCTTGCCCATTCTTCTCCACACGAAACTATCTTTTGGAAGGGGCAACTAGAATCAATTCGATTTTCTTGTAAATTTTGACGTTCAAATGTTCCTTTTACTGTCAAAGTCAAAGTCAAATCATATATTTCAATAAATGATTTGACTTTGACAGTAAGTGAAAACACTGGCAGTGCATCTGAGTATTTTGAAACCATTAAATACCTAATTCCTAAGCAACTTAACCTGTTACATTGGGCTGGCATGTTGCTAGCATGGCAACAGGCTCATCCCGGTCCAGACAGGGATGAGCTTATAGAGGTACGAGGAACAAGGTGTAAGGTTCACTCGTCCTCCATAGAAAAGGGAGGATCCTTCGACCAGACAAGTGTCGTGTCTGTTGGGTAACTGCTCGACGAGTGATGTCGGGGTGTTGTATATATGCTAATTGCGGGGTAAACTCTGCTTGCGCGATGCAGGACTTTGCGTGACGTCAGTGTGACGCGTAGCTCACATGTGGGGTTGTAGATACCACTACAAGCCTATTGCCATTTACCGGACACAAATCCACAATCCGGGCTGCTACTCAGATATTCCTAATGAAAAAATCAAATAGCACTTTGCCCTAACTGAAGATCGTACCCAGGACTTTATGATCAGCAACGCAGTAGTTTTATAAACCTTTAGAGCTTTTGCCCCCGATTTAGCCCGTGTGGAGGTCGGAAATTCTCTCACTGAAACGTACTGTTACTGTTAGCCTGCATCATCCCACAGCTGGGCAAAGGCCTCTCCCCATGAGTCCTAGCTCTTTCGAACCACTGCTAAAGTGGTCCCACCATCTTCTACGAGGTCTGCCATGATACCTTCTGGCTGTGTCACGGCTCCAAGTAGTGTTTTTTTTGGCCCACGGCTCATTGGGCATACGGCAAACGTGGCCAGCCCAGTCCCACTTCAGCTCAGGGGCTTTGGTAACGTACTACCAGGATAAAAAATATCTTATGCAGAGCCCTAACCAGGTCGTGGTCTACTTGTGTGCCAAATTTCATCGAAACCCGTTCGACGGACAGACAGGCAGATTTACTTTCGCATTTATAATATTAGTATGGATACAACCTAGAGGCATCGTAGGTGCGTTGTCATCTTAAAGAGGAAATTGAAATGTCTTATGTGCTTGTAACTACGCCGGCACCCATTCCATTATGTCGGCAATCCATTAAAAGGATGTAGGAGAGGTCATTTGCAAAAAAATTACCCCTGATGACCTCTATGCAAATTTAGTAATTTGACTTTTTTTTTGAAGTGAAAACTTCTTTAGGGGCGTTGAGCACTTTTTGGGTGAACAAAAATCATGGAACTCGTGTCATCGTTACCGAACGCTTTCCATGAGCTATATGTATACTGTGTATATATGTGTACTTTTTAGGTGAACAAAAAGCGTGCAACTCGCGTCATCGTCACCGCACGCTTCCCATGAGTGGGTTTACAAGTCACTTAGTTTTCACTTCTATCGGCAGTCCCCAAAGACTGCCCCGATTTTTCTTTTTTGCGGTACACTTTGATAACTCATAAAAAACAAAATGCATGTTTTTTTAAATTATTATTATCTGCTTCTACTTCAATACATAATAATCAACCATAAAATGACAATTATCTTTAATAGTTTTACAAATCGTTGCAATTTTCTATTATTTTGAGCAGGTCATTTGACTAAAATAGTCAATTTTTGCAAAAAAACACGGAAGTATATTATCGGCAGAACATTTAAAAAATATGTACAACTTCTCAGCTATCCAACGAGATAGAATAAGATTCCAGATATTTTCAAAAAAATATAAAATGCCAAATTAGTCGAAAATGGGGGCTCATTCAGTTGCAAGTGACCTCTCCTACATCCACGTAACGGATTGCCGATATATATAATAACCCTGTATATATAACATACCCCGTTACATTTTGATCGTTTTAATCCTTAAAAGCGGTCATTAAAAGATAAATAAATCATAAATGAAAATGATAAATGATTTTATTTCTGTAAGTAGGTTTGTGCAAACACTTTTACACGTCGATCATATTTTTAAAACTAGATGAGGTCGGTGTTTCCTATCTGACTACTCTGAGAAGAAAGGCCGAAACAAACTCAGAGGTCACAGTCTCTTTTAAAGACCATGTAGATTTGTGTTTGAAATGGTCTTTTGAGGTCATTGTACTATGAATAACTTTTACTATGGGATCAACGCTGAAATCGTAAAAAAAAAACTGTTGATCCATACAATAATGTTCGCATAACTCGACATAATGTATGGATCACCAGACTTTTTTTTCATCAGAGGTTGAAAACAACCAAAATGTAACGGTGTATATTGCCGTTCGTTAGTCTCGCAAAAACTCGAAAATGGCTCGACCGATTGCGATGAAACTTTGGTAAGTTGGTGTGTGCGCGCCGGAGAAGGTTCTAAAAGGAATTGCAACGCATGCAGGACTAGTTTATTACAAACAAAACAGCTAAAGATCAATCTCTGGTACTACAAAATATTTTACATTTGATAACCCAATTCTTAAGAAAGGTTATAGGCTATTTAACATCACGCTACGACCCTTAGAAGCCGATCAAAATGAAAAAAAAAAGTCATAAAGAATGCTCAGCGAAAATGAAGTAATAGCGCGGGCGGGCGATGCAATGCGACGCAGTGGGTCGGGGGATCAAAAAAAAACACGTGAAAGAAGTCGCGCAGAACCTAGTCTATTTAAACTTTACTGGGCTTAACTCATCTAACATTATAATATATACCATAAAGAAAAGAAAGAAAGAAAAAGTATTTATTGGGACTCGCACAGGATTAACAGAAACTAAACTAAACAAACTTAAAAAAACAAACAAAAATATTTTAATTTTGCTTTTGTTTTTATTTTATTATTTTTATAATAAAATAAAAACAAAAGCAAAATTAAAATAACAACAGAAAGTCCTGCACGAGGCCAAAAGGCCCCTATCTCAGCATAATGCTGTGACATTTAAAAAAATAAGTGTCACAGATACAGAAATAAAGATAAAATAAAAATAGCTATTTATGTGTAACATAATTATTATAAAATAAAATAAAAAATTCAAATAAAAATATTTATAATTATTTATATGTTTATAACCCGCGTGTCAGCACCCGACGTAACATCAATTACTCCACACTACACACTCTTTATTTATTACCATCGACTCGAAAAGAAGAAGTTACTCGTTTTACATTTATCCTTGGCATTCAAATCATATTAGGATTTTGGGCGAAATCAGTTGATTTTATTATAAATCCTTATAATATAATAAAATCTACTGATTTTCTTCTTTGATTTTCGTCTGCTACCCTTGATTTATTTAGGATTTGATTCCCAAGGCGATTTAGTATTAACGGAGTCGTATTTTGTGAGTTTAAGTTTCAGACAGATATACTATGTTTTTTATCTAGATTTATGCTTACATTTACTTGACATGTTATTTTATTTAGATCGTTACACCTAGCCTTTTCCTACCTAGATTCGGGTTGGTTAACCATCTTACCAGACGTGACTGAATATCAATATTTTACAAGGAGCGACTGCCATTTGTTCTTAAAAGTCAATTAGAGAATTAATCAACAATCAACTCAGCCTATCGTAGTTCACTGCCGGACATAGGCCTCTCCCAGGCTGCGCCACAACACCTTGTCCTCTGCCTTCCTCATCCAGTCTGTCTCAGCCAGCTTCTCAAGGTCATCGGTCCATCTCAAATCGTTTATTGCAATCCATAATGTACACTTACAGGTGGTAAATAAAAAATAATAGAAACAATTATGGACTCTGTCGGGCACAGCAAATTTTTTAATAAGTTGAGAGAGGAAGAGCGCTTTATTTTATATCCTATTAAGTATTTTATATTTCTATTCATTTATAATTTATTTTATTATACAATTTAAATAATGCTTATTTATTTACTTGCTTAAAAATTGTTCATTCATATATATTAAATATTATAATTTATCTAGCTGGGGAAAACTACGCTTGCCGATACGCAGTCTCCACTCCAGGATTCGTCTGCTCCACCGGCCATCGGTCCTCCGGCATACATGGCCAGCCCACTACCACTTCAGCTTGCTTACTCTGCAAGCCATGTCGATACTCCGGTCCACTTCCGGATAATTTCATTTCTGTCGGAACTATATAGAGATTAAATTGCTATAATTTCCAAGCTTGATTGACGAATTGGTTTTCATAGCAGGTTACTCCTTATAACACAGATTGGCGCAAATACAGTTCCCAGCACATCAAGTTACCACAAACTGTCAGATTTTCTCATTCGATTTTGAACTTAACCTCAACATTTTAAGGTTTAAAATCGTTTGGAGATATTTGACAGTTTCGAGTAGCTTGACCTGCGGGCGAATGTACCTATCCTCTTGATAATTAACCCTTTACCTAAGGACTGTCACAATTAGGCGAATCCAAACCGGGACGCGGGATGCTGGACGCGACTGCGCGCGTCGGTTGAACCCACTTGACTTTTACGCTGTACAAGTTTGTTGACACGATCTGCGCGAGCGAATTTCATCGCGCATTTAGATTCGCTTTAGAGAGATAAAGTGGACATAAATATTTATGTAATCGTCCCTTATTTTTCCTAGCTATATGAGATTAACTCATGCCGCGGTAAATGTCAGTTAATTTGCCTTTCAGTAATAAAAACTCATGCATCATTTAAAACTAAAACCGACGCCCCGTACGTAGTATATTTTCGCAGGGCTACCGCCTAGTTCTTTTTAAATACTCTACGTTAACTCCGTAGTGATCCTTACGTAAATCCTTGATTCCTTACTTATACCGTAACGGCGAAACTCCGTGAACATGTTGGTTACACAATCACACATAAAACACTGAACGAATTTGTTTTCATCTTTGTATACGGATATACGATAATACTCTGGATGTACAGGGTGTAAAAAGAACCATCACATTGCCGTCAACTACGCATTCTTTACATCAAAATAAGTAAACCCGACCATCTGTATGCAATACAATTCTTGCGAAAAAAAAAAACTCTTCAAAGTGAGAGTGAACAGGCTTCTTCTGGGTAAGCTTACTCCATCGTCGACTTTGTCTCTGTCATCTCAGACCTAGACTAGAGTCAAGAGCAAACCCATTTAAAAAAAAAACATTACTTAATTTTTTTATTTCATTTTAACATTGCACAAAATTAATTGCTGGGAAACAACTTTTATTTTTGGTGTGAACATTTGCTGTTTGCGATAGGGCGCAATTTAACACACGCAAAACTTTGTGCTTATGCACGCAACGGTACAGTGGTCTTAGGGGTATTAAAAGTTGTATTATGACATTAAAAACTTGTTTTCGTAAAAAAACTTCAATAAAAGTTGGAATTTTGACTTTCAATATCTCCGTAACCAGAAGGTTCCCAGGTATGGTCCAGTACAAAAAAAAATACAATGACAGGGGAGTACAAGTGCCTCGGCTTCGATAAGTATCTTTTTACACCCGCTAAGTGACGGCGCGTCTAAAGGTTTTGCGATGCGAAACGAATTTGAAAGCTGTCAAATTTTGCCCGCCAAAAATGGAAAATAAATGTAGATTGAGGAGATGGATCAAAAACCCATTACTTTGTTGTGATTGTGATATTGGTGATAATTGTGACTTTAATAACCCTTGCAGTGAGTTGATTGATTTGCGTTTGCGCCTCACGCACTCGGTGGAACGTCGCTTACACTATATTGTTAATTTCTTAATGCCATCATTAATATTAGTAATTAATTTATTTATTTCGGATAGTTATAATCCATACATTAAATTAAATTAAAATCAATTAAGCACAATACTAACTTTACATTCAATTTACAATACGATACAATATAATAATTACATTTACAATAAAATCAAAATTGTCATTCAAAATTGTTTTAGTAACAATGATTATGATTATTCAAAATATTATTGACTTTCATTTACTTACATCTCGCCCGCATGGCCAAGCTCAGGATATAATAGGATCTCTTCTGCTTAAGACGACGTATTGCCTTTATAAGCATCGCGTGACACGCGACGCGACACAAAGGCACTGCTCGTCGCACGACAAACGGTGCCTTTGTGTCGCGTCGCGTGTCGCACCTGTTTGAAGGAGCCTTAAAGTAATTCTATTTAAGAAGCGAGTGAAACAGCTGGTAAAACAATGTTCATTTGACGATTACATTTTGACAGCTCTTTTGAGATACATTTCTCTGGCGCCATTTTGCAAATAGTTATGAATACGGGATTTAATGAAAGCCTTAATGAAGAATATCAACCCTAACCGTTAGACCCTAATAAAGTATTCCAAGTCATTTTGGTCTAGTGCACAGCTCCAGACTAATTAGTTGGAACCTATGCTGAGTATGGTACGAGTTAAAAGAAGTAGATAAGTTTTATGTTATGGATTATTGTACGAAATATTTTTCGCAACCGGCGTGCGTGTAAGTCCCTGATGTATGAGCGTAAACAGGGCAAAGGTAGTATGTAAGGATCGGATCAGGTGGTGTTCTGTAGTTTTTGCCTACTCCCATGGGAGGTAGGCGTGAGTTTATGTATGTGTATATTTTTATTATAATAGATATTTGCACACTTATTTAGGTAGGATATGGTTTAAAGAACTTTTGTTATAACTATGTATCACATCATGTACCTACCCATATTCAAGCAAATAAATGATTATATTTAGAACTTTCATAATTTAAATGCTCATTGTACCACGCTGGAAGGGCCACCCTTTCTGAGCTACTTCAGTTCGAGTAATAGCTTGATTGCACGTTTAGATAATATTTACTATGTAGATCAGCATGATCACCGTGAAAAGCGTAAGCATGCTAAAGGACTGGATATTCACTGATCCTCATTAAACTCTTACATCGCACGTGGGCATTATAACCATGTTTGGCAGACGGACTGATGATCATGGTCTTTTAAGTGTTAGCAGACCATAATCATCGACCCATATCAAGAGTGTAGAGCCACTTCAGGGGCCGTCCATTATTCACGTGATGTATTTATTGTATTTTTAATCCCCCCTACCCCCTGGTGATACGTGGTGAGGTTTAAGCCCACCCCCAACCCCAAAATCACGTGTATTTTTTAGTACCTGCAAAGAATCTTAAATTTTTTAGAATATTATCTTTAAATACAGGTATAAAGTGTAATCTAATTTTATTCTGAAATTAAGGACTATGATAAAAATGTCTAGACAGAAAGGTTGCAGGTTGTTTTTGACTGCCATAAACTGGCTTTTCGGTTTAGAAATTGCGCGTTTGACGAAAAATACACGTGATGTCTTACTACCCTCCCCCCCCCATGTAATATTTCGTGATTTTTGCCAAACCCCCTTCGAGCCTCACGTGATTAATGGACGGCCCCTCAAAGGATATGCAACACCTCCTCTCCTATCCGTCTTGAACAACCACCTGTACCTTTTGGGATGTGAACGAGGCAAACGTCAAAACTGTTTAGTATTCAGTAGGGTACTTACTGACAACGAAAAAGATTTAAAGTCTGTTGACACGAAAATAAAATGAAGGGAATTGGACCCTTTGCCTATAAAATTTTAAACCTATCCGCTAAACCCCTAATACTCAGACCAAACTTATATGTACAATATGAATAATTCAAAGCCCACTCTCATTTGTAATGAAACGAGTCATTTTAGTACCAAATCATTGACAATTCCGCGTAACGAGGGCTCTTATATAATTTGATGTAATTCTGTTAGGGACTCTGATTTGTATGAATACATTTCGCATTTTACGATTCAGTGTAACATTACGCCTATACGCCTCGACGGGGTAGGCAGAGGTAAATATTACACCCACATTTCGCCAGTTATGTTTAAGTTCCATGTGATAAAGGGGAGTGTGTAGCGGCATCTACAATGCCACATGCGAGCTACGCGTCACAGTGACGTTACGCAAAATCCTGCATCGCGCAAGCAAAGTTTACTGACAACTAGCATATATACAACGTTCCGACATCAATCCTCGGGCATTTGTCTACCAGACACAATACCCGCCTAGTAGGAGGATCCTCCCTTTTATATGGAGGTTGAGTGAACTTTAGACCCTATTCCTCATACCTCTATAAGTGTATTGCCATCAACCGAGCAAAAATTAAGACTGCGGGCTAATTTTAAGAAATTTCTGAAGGAAAACCAAAATAACATAATAGTACTTTGTCCGACCTGGGGATCGTACTTAGAGGCCTACTCTCTTTGTCCGTCAACGAAGATACGGGCCCGTCCGAAAGTAGTTTGAAACTTTGAAGTGTACCCTACACCCGATTAATTAACTTTTTCGGACTGGCAAACACACATCGGGAGTATGGACAACTATAACATTTTGGTTTCATTCATTTTTAAGTCAGGCTACAAACTAATCTTATGTCATGTGAAACGCCCGTAACGTCGGCCGAAACTACGGATTTCGTGCTTAGAGACTACAACCCTTATAACCATAAACCGAACACAAAAACTACCTATCGTGCTACTGAAAAAATCCTGATGGAAAAATCCCAAAGCATTTTCCCCATGGAATCGGACCCAGGACCCCATGCTTATCAGTGGCGCAAGACCTAACCAAAGTAGTCTGCTACTGAGAAATTCATTGACAATTATGCCTAATGACCTTTTACATCATATAATGTACCTAATTCTGTTAGGGAACCAAATCTATTTCGGATTTTGTTACAGGTATTTTGTAGATTAAAGGTGTAAACAGAAGGGGTCGTTGATTGCGGTCTTTATCAAAAAGGAAGTCCCCTTTCCCCCTTTTTTAACCGACTTCACAAAAAGGAGGAGGTTCTCAATTCGTCTGTATGTTTTTTTTTTTTTTTTTTTTTTTTTTTTTTTTTTTTTTTTTTTTTATGTGTGTTAGCTCATAACTTTTTTCTGGGTGAACCGATTTGGATGATTCTTTTTTTATTTGATAGGTGGTGCTTCACATGTGGTCCCATTTAAATTTGATCAAGGTCTGACCAGTAGTTTTTGAGTTATCCTTAATACTGTAGATTTTTTCCACTTAGTTTATATGGATGATGTGTTAAAAATTTCCTGTCACCGTTATTTACACACCAAGTAGGGGTATACGAATTTGTGTGGGGTAGGTACCGCAACTAAAAAGTGAAAAATAAAAACTTTTTTACAAAAAAACAACCGACTTCCAAAAAAAACACTAAAAGACGTGAAAAATAACTTTAATTTCGGAAGTCGGTGGCCAAACACGAAAATACAAAACCAAAGGCACCGACTTCCGAAATTAAAGTTATTTTTCACGTCTTTTAGTGTTTTTTTTGGAAGTCGGTTGTTTTTTTGTAAAAAAGTTTTTAGATTATGAATAGGCCCAAATGATAATATTACTTAAAAAAATAGGCAGAGGTGTACCTTTAGTACACACCCATTTCGCCAGCTATGTTTTTTAAGTGCAATGTAATAGGGGGCGAGCCTATTACCATCAACCAGGCACAAATCCAGACCATGGGCTGCTACTGAGAAATTCGTGGTAGAAAGATCTTAATAGCAGTTTGCCCTAGGGATTGAACCCAGAGGCCAATGCTTAGAAGTCACGCTTGCTGATTCAAAAATTATTGGCGATTAGGGCAAATTGATATACCGCAGGGACAATTAACGAGACCTGTATTATAATATAATTTTATGTAATTCTGATGGAACTAAATTTATTTCGGTTTTTGGGATAACGTTCGTCTGTACAGCTATTTCGTAGATTAGAGGGGTAAACAGAAAGGGATGGTAATTGCGGTTTTTATCAAAAGGAAGTCTATTTCCCCCTATTTAGAATAAGAAAAAAAGAAAATAAATTTATTTGACCCAGGTTAAGGCAAAAAATAAACACAAAAGCAAAAATATAAAAAAAACTTAAAAACAGTATTGCGTGCCTCACGGCTGCGCCAAATAGGCCCAGTTCAGCATAAATGCCAGACAACTAGTGCCTGACGCTGGTTTTCAACCCTATGTTAGAGGACGTCTTACGGATGTAAATCAGTTTTAAAGTTTGTCTAAATATTTAAATAAAAAATAAACTTAAACTCAAACTCAAAGCATTTATTTCAAATAAACCAATTACAGGCATTTTGGAATTGTCAAGGGGTCGGTCAGTCAGAAAGATGAAGCTAGTTGCCCATTCCAAAGCGTAGTAGGTACCTATGGAGAAGAACGGACAAGAAACTCCATGGACACTCTTTTGAATCAAAATATGGTTACAAAATATTGGTTACATCGTTCATATTGAAATTATGCATGAGAGAACGATGCAGAACGTTAAAAGCGTCCGTAATAAAAAGACAAAAACAATTCAAATATTAAATCAAATTAAGCCGTGGCAGGTAAGAAATGACCAGTCCCGACTGACGGCACCCGTTCACGAACATGACGCATGGATCAGCACCATTCAGCTCAACCATTTTGAAGGGAACTTAATGATCCAACTAACCAAATAGTTTTATATGTGTAACAAATAATAATAAAATCGATTAGATATTTATTTAAAACATAATTATTGATAATAATAGGGTGGTGTTTATGAATAGGTCCAAATGATAAAATTACTTGAAAAACACAAATAGGATTACGCCTGTACTCCTCGAAAAGATAGACAGCGGTGGTGTACTTATACAGTACAGTAGTAGTACAGTTACATTATCGCCAATAACGTTTAAGTCTACAACCACTAATAATAGAAATAGGGGCCGAGCCTACTAATTCCATCAACCGGCACAAATCCAGATTACGAGTTGCTACTGAAGAAACTCATGATAGAAAAACCGAATAAGACTAGTTACTTTTTTTTCTTTTTCTTTACTTGAAAAACCCCAATGAATCTGCTTGCATTTTCCCAGTTATGTTGGGGTCGGCTTCCAGTCTTACCGGATGTAGCTGAATACTAGTATTTTACATGGAGCGACTGCCTATCTGACCTCCACAGCCCAGCATTGGGTAACACTCGGATATCTATGGGTAACACGATACCCCTTGGTAAGACTGGTTGTGCGACTTGGGCTTCTGATTATCCGTAACGACTGTCAAATATCTAGGAATGACAGCCGGGACCCTTTCCGAGGCACGGAGGGGTCTCGATATGTAATAGATGGTCACCCATCCACGAACCGACCGCGGACCTTCGATGGACCCATGCGGCTGTTATTAATTAGCCAAAAGCCCCCTTTACTTAAACAAACCTATTATTATTATTACCTAACCTATATTATTTATATTTTGCATGACTTGTATTGTAAGTTGCACGACGCACTGAAAATACCTGGAAGAGCTAATTGGGCCATGAAAGATCTAACGAAGAGTGATCTTCCTTTATCTCTTAAGAGAAGACTTATAGACGTGTGCATAGTTCCCATCCTCACAAATGGTGATCAAACATGGTCTTTGACAAGAGTCATCATCATGGTCATCATCTTATCGAGGTTTGCTAGAGGGTTATGGAACGGAGTATTCTGGGTATAAAAATAACAGACCGGGTTAGGAATACGAACATCCGTTCCATCACAAAGGTATCTGATGTCACTTGGAAAGCTGCCAAGCTAAAATGGAATTGGGCTGGACACATCTGCCGCATGTCAGACGACCGATGGGCCAAACATACGACCCAATGGGTCAGTTTTAATGGCAAGCGATATCGCGAGAGAGAGCTGGACTCCTTCAACAAGAACTTGTCCTTAGCAGCTTTAAAGATAGAGAAGTGGAAAGAGAGTAGGGAGGTCTTTGCCCTGCCGTGGGACATCGCAGGCTTTTAATTAGTTAATTAACTATATTATTTATTGAGAACTTTAAATTAGTGACTGCCTCGTTGGTCTAGTGGTACTGCTGAGCATGAGGTCCTGGGTTCAATTCCCGGGTCGGGCAAAGTGTTATCGGGTTTATCCATCTGGAATTTCTCGGTAGCAGCCCGGAGTCTGGCTTTGTGCCGGTTGATGGCAATAGGCTCGCCCCCTATTACATGGGACTTAAACATAACTGGCGAAATGTGGGTGTGTTATAGGTACACCTCTGCCTAACCCTTCGGGGAATACAGGCGTGATGTTATGTATGTATGTATAAATTAGTCTACACGAGTGTGGAGTTTAAGAAATTCTGGAGCATTATCACGAAATATACTATTCTTGGATAGCTCCTACCGAAACAAGAGAAGAACAAGCAGCTACACACACACATACCTACACACACACATTCGCAATTTGACAATCGCTTAAATAACATACATGTCGAAAAATACGTTAAATCAATCGTTTCAATTTGACTAATCGGGACGCCAGCGCCACCAGGTGGCGCTCGACTGAGTCTGTAACATAACGCTTGACTTAAGTAAAAGCAGAGTCTGTTGCTGGCGCGCGTTCCGTATAGTTGTGTCGTGTACCTACAGTGTGTGATTCGCTAGTGTGATTAATTTGTTCGTAAATTATAATTTGATTTGAACTGCGGTTTTTCTATTGCGCAATAACCAACACTTCCCATAGTACGCCCACAGTAGTTAAGGCGGAACTTTCAGGGTAGCCCGCAAAATTCAAATTTTCATACGTTTTTTGCATTTTGCAGGTCACTGTCATGTTGTATTTTGATTAAAATATGATTCGCGACCGTAACAAATATGGCTTTATAGAATTATAATCATTAGAATCAGCAATACATCTCTATAAGTTCATATTACCCTATTTCATGACTATTTCATGAAATCATGACATGTGAGGGCAATTCTAACTTAAGGAGTAGACAATATATCTACTACCTGTAACCATACCTATGTTTAACAAAATAAATTATTGATTGATTGATTGATTGATCATTCTGTAAAGCCATATTTGATACGGTCGCGAATCATATTTAGATCACCATACAACCTGATACTGACCTGCAAATTTCAAAAAGGGAAAGAATATTTGAATTTCGCGGGCTACCTTGGCGCATGCCCCTTAAAATATGGCTAATGATAACGACAAAGACGTATCTTCTCCGTCATACATACAGAAAGTCACGCCTTCTTCCCACGAGGGTAGGCAGAAACTACATAACGCCACCTTCTAAAAACCTTGCATATTCCTTTAACCTCGTTTACGTTCATACATCTGGCTAAAATAACGTGTAATACTATTAACCTTGAACAAGTGTACTAAAGGTGCACCTCTGCGCAAGCGTTTGGGGAATAAATGCGTGATGAGTTATGTTTAAGTGCACAACAGAATAAGGGTAGCAATATAGCTACTGAGGAAAGTGCTTACATTCCCGCATTGTCAGTCTTTTATTGTTCCCACTGGTTTTAAACTTAGAGTCTGAATAAGACAAGGACTAAACAAAAAAACAACCGACTTCCAAAAAAAACACTAAAAGACGTGAAAAATAACTTTATGTAGTTTCGGAAGATGGTGTCTTTGGTTTTGTATTTTCGTTTTTGGCCACCGACTTCAAAGAAATTAAAGTTATTTTTCACGTCTGTTAGTGTTTTTTTTGGAAGTCGGTTGTTTTTTTGTAAAAATGTTTTTATTTTTCACTTTTTAGTTGCGGTACCTACCCCACACAAATTCGTATACCACTACTTGGTATGTAAATAACAGTGACAGGAAATTATCAAAACATTATCAATATAAAAACTACGTGAAAAATTTGCAGTATTAAGGATAACTCAAAAACTGCAGGTCAGAACTTGATCAAATTTGCATCCTCAATATTCCGTAGTAGTTTATTTTTAGGGTAGGATGGGAGTGTAACATGCATTGTTATTATAAAAGTTCCTAAATAAATAAAGAAACAAAAGTATCTGAACAGTCACGATTAGGCAAAGGCACAATCCATACTAATATTATAAATTCGAAAGTAACTCTGCGTGTATGTTACCTTTTCACGACAAAACCACTAACCAGATTTCGATACAATTTGGCAAGGAGATAGATGGCATCCTTGGGAAGAACATAGGCTACTTTTTGTCCCGGCGAAGCTGCGGGCACAAGCTAGTCAGACATAATTCAGAAGTAGCAACAAAATATCAGATACAATATTGACGCTAGTTTGATTAAATTCTACGCTTGTCGGTTACCACAACAACCACGGAATGTTTAATAAGTTCTACGTGTAATTTATAAATCAAAAAAATATGTTCACGATATTTGTATCTATTAACGCACTGCTAATCCATGACCCTGACAAGATACAGTAAGGTTTAAAAAAAGATATAACAATTATATACTACAAAAAAAACCGCTCTATACAATTCATACCCCAACCACAACTTTTTACTCCCCTACCCGTATTACAAAGGCCCTATATTCTTGTTACTGGCTATGAATGTGCAGGTTCCTCCATTATTCATGACAATTGAATATCGCCGTTCCCTACCATCTTTTCTCAGTGTTTTTCAAACTGATTTAGTTTGTGAAGAACGGAAATATTATGGTAATACATTCTGTTTTATACCAATTGGGTTCTGTAAGAGATTCTTGAAAGTGCCTTTTGTGTTCTTGGCAGTTTTCACTAAAAGATGAAGAGAGTTTATATGCCTACCAAAATATGTCTTTTTTTGTGAATGGCATCTCCCAGGTCAACTTAATAAATTAAGGCCTCCAGCCAGGGCATAAAACTTATAAACCAAGCGGCTACACGCTAAGGACACCCCCTGTGGGGTACGGACCTCGGTTTAGGGCGTCGTTGGGGGCAAGGGACAGGCTACATCGGATCATATTGAAATATGTCTTGCACTATCACATTTATCACTGAGGAATTTAATAGTGGTGGGGAAATCATCGTGGATGCACTCCACCTGGGGTAATCGAATAATTTACATTTTGTATTGTATTTTAAATTGTGCATAGCGTAATCAGTCTATAACGTCCCCACTGCTAGGACACAGGCCTCCTTTCTGTGAAAGGGAGTGGGCCGTAATCCACCACGCGGGCCAGTGCTGGTTGGTGTACCTATATACAAGTCTTTGGATTTTTGGTTCTAAGACATGCCGATTTTCTCACGATGTATAGAGGTATGACGAACAGGGTGTAAAGCTCACTCATACCTCCATAGAAAAGGGAGGATCCTCCGACCAGACGGGTGTTGTGTCTGGTGGGCAACTACCCGACGGTTGATGTCGGGACGTTGTATATATGCTAGTCGCGCGGTAAACTCTGCTTGCGCGATGCAGGATTTGCGTGAAGTCAGTATGACGTATAGCTCGCATGTGGCGATGTTGATACCGCCACAGATGTGTTCCTTCACTGTTTTGAAAGCAGTGGTGTTGAAATTATTAACACAAAGTAAAGCGCCTTCTCTATATGAGAAGAGGCCTTTGCTCTGCAGCGAGACAGTAATCAGACTGATTGAAGTGATTGTGTGAACTACAGTAATTAATAATTGAGAGTAACAAATGCAGGACATAATATGGCCCTTGTAAAAATTACGTAATTATTCCAAGTGAATTGCCTGTCTGGGTTCGAACCTACGACCTATAACTCGTAAGTCACACTGGGCCGCCACTGCTCTCAAAAACTGTGAGAGCCAATTGTTAATTATTTAAATAAAGTCTATTCAAATTATTGTTTCCAATGATATTATTTCCATTTAAAAACGAATATCAACTTTAGGAAAGAGGATATTAACTTAATTTCAGAATGAGTAAAATAAAAAATGTTGGAGCGCAAACTGGTCTTTATTAAAGTAGTATTTCCAAAATCACATATTTGTTTAAATGTTTTAGCAAAATCACAATCGCAGTACTCGTATACCCGTATGTATAAAATCGATGACATGGTTTCTCGAAAAAAATGTTTACATCAAAAACAATCGATTTCCAAAAAAAACACTACAAAGTGAAGCGGTAGTTTTTTGTGTGTTTAAAAGCTTTTATTTTTCACTTTTTAGTTGTGGTACTTACCCCACAGAAATTCGTATTCCATGGGGCCATGGGGTTAATATGTTTAATTCATATACCACTACTTGTTATGTTAATACAGTGACAGGAAGATATTATAACATCATCAATAAGTGGAAAAAATATGTATTATTGAATCTCACTGAAAAGCTACCCAAGCAAAGTTAATAAAATTTATAAGGAACCAACCCTGAGGCATACCCTATCCATTAAAATAATAAGGATATATCGCGTAACATACTCGTATATGCAAGAAAAAAAATACAGGCCAATGGAGAAGCGCCTCCTTTTAAGCAGTCGCTTGAAAAAAAACTTTATGTTGCTAATAATTGTACACACTGTCCCATCCCCAGTATAATTACAAACTCAAACACAAATATATCCATCTCGCTCTAACATTACGTAATACACGAGACTAAGTATGCAAATTTAATTTAACTTGGAGTTTGAAACTTGATAGAATGAAAGAGATTACGTCGACTTGGTAGCACGTGCGATTTATTAGAAATGACATACTGTAGGCGAAACTGTCTTAAGTTTAAGAAGTAGAACGGATGAGCGATAATAATAATCGGTACGATATAAGTCGGTCGGAATTCCATATTACTTAAACATTTGCACACAATAGGCATAACGGACAGTCCTCTGTGCAGGACATCAAAAGAAAGGAAGAAAACGTATGCATAGAGGCTGAGGAAACCCAAATTAGAACAGAAATCCGAACAGATTAGGAGACCTAACTATGCTTTTGGAGGAAGGTAGGCTGGTTGGAATGAACAACGACGGCCGCCATGGCCCACGTACATACAATAGTCCACTCGAAGGACTAAGTGTAGAAACTAATCCTAATATCATAGAATCATACAAACTACTAACAAGAAATTTAAAACGTAGACGAAGAAAGAAAATACGTTTATTTGCGGTAAACATGACGCAAAGAAAAAACACACAAATACTAAAAAGAACGAGTTGGGGGGAAATATGCATCACATCCACGCGAAACGGCAATCGATCAGCATAATGCTGCGACCCTATGCGAGACAGAGCCCCAGCGTTGGCTTTCAGATATAGCCGGCGTTGACGTGATGACGTCAACCAGTGCAGGATACAAAAAAAAAAACACTAGGCCGTAGGACGACGAACTATGATTCTCACTGTCCAATCTGATTTTGTCGCTGGTAAGATACGCGCCAACGAAGATAGATACATTAGTCAGCCGCTTTTGTTATCTAATAGTCCCAGACGGTCACCCGTCTGGGACTAATTCTCATGCTATTCGATTTCCGATTCGGACTTGTTCTTTTTTGTGTCTGTGTTTTTTTTTCTGCGTCATATCTACCGCAAATAAACGTATTGTCTTTCTTTTCTTTATTTATTTCTCTAAAAAACCGGCCAAGTGCGTGTCGGACCACGCACAATGAAAGGTTCCGTAATTGGCATGAATTTATCCAAAGAACAAACTTAACATTGTAGTTGAAATATATGTTCTCCCATACATTCCAACTGCAAATGTAAGGTCGACTATTACTCGTTAACTTGTAAAGCCAACTTAGCTGTGAGTTTTCGTTTTAATTTCGTTGTATTATAAACTACTGCCGTGATTTTTTTCAGATATCCAAAAACAACCATTTAGCTGACAGGAGACCCCGCACTTGACTCTTACAAAAATAAACACTTTAAACCTTAATATTTTGCAAACGGATCCCTGAATCGAAAAAATGGCTTTCACACTACCCGTAATATCTTTGAGCGGCCTATCTAACGACACCCTACACCATGGGACAGACGAGAAAAACTCTACAAATACACTACTTAAAAAAAAAAACAAGATTATGTTTTACCACTTCCAAATTCAATTCCTCTATTTTTAAGAACGTTCGCATTTTAATAAAGAAAGATAAAGTATTTATCCTTAATGTAATAGAGAAAATAACAGCAAACAGGGTCTAAAAAGACCCATCACATAGCCGTCAACTACGTATTCTGTACATGAAACTACGTAACATAGACCAAAAATAATTGCTGGGAAACGAATTAAATTTTTGGCCTGAAAAATCATTGTTTACGGTACTGCGCAACGTAAAAAAAAACATTATACTTATGTATGCAACGGTACAGGGGTCGTGGAGGTATTTAAAGTTGTGTTATTATAACATTAAAAACTTGTTTTTGTAAAAAAAACTCAGTAAAATTTGGAATTTTGACCTTCAATATCTCCGTAACCAGACGGTTTCTAGGTATTGCCCAGTACAAAAAAACATGATTACAATTACACGTGACTCTCGGCTTCGTTAAGAGTCTTTTTACACCCGTTATACTTCATTTTCGATTTTTAACGTATAACATGAAATATTGTATTAAGAGCGCTTCACGGGTCCACTAGCGCCAGTCCTTTAAAAAAATATTATCTCGTGACTGAGAGGAAATTTTGAAAAACGGCTCAATAAGCGACCTCGAATTTTCTAATACCTTCTATAAACTTTCATAGTGAGACACGAAGCAACAAAATACGATCTAAATGAATGTGGCCGCTTTTGTTTAGATCGAATTTTGTTGCTCCGTGTCTCATTAGGAAAGTTTATAAAAGGTATTAGAAAAATCTTGACACACTTACCGAGGTCGATTATTGAGCCGTTTTTCAAAATTCCTTCTCAGTCACGAGATAATATTTTTTTAAAGGAGTGGCGCTAGTGGACCCGTGTATGCGCTCTTAAGTTTAAGTAACAACGTGGGAAGCAATTAACAAGTTAAAATATTGCTTCTGCAAAACCATCACATCAAAGCAACATACATTTTAGTAAATTCTCTCGCATTTCTGTGAAGTAAATTCTGTATAATTTATGAGAAATAAATTAAATTGACGTCACTTATTATTCAGTCGGTTCTTGGTTACAGTTGATTTTACTAATGAACTTTCATTAGTGCATCGTTGCCGTTAATTAATGTGAGGTGCGTGGTTTTAATTAAAAGACCGAAACTAAATTGTTTTTACCACCGCTAACTGAAAAACTTACCGTAACTTTTACGCTTTATCAAAACATTTATTAAAGAATTTATTGTAAATGTTTTGTGTAAAAGTGTCCATTTTTTATTTATTATTTTTGGATTTTGAATTGTGCGTACTAATCTTTTAATGTTATTGGGTACCGATGGATCGTTGATAATTTCTTTAAAGAAATAAAATTAATATATTTCTTTATTTAGATTTGTCAACAATTGTTGGCTAACCTAAATAAAGAAATTATCAACGATCCATTGGTACCCAATAACATTAGAACATTAGAACTCACAATAACATTAAAAGATTATGACTGTCCATTCAAAAAAAAAGTATACAATTGCAATTTTTTGCACACTATCAAAAAATATTATGGTTTAAGGTTCATGCACACTGGCGCGACGCGACAGCCCAACACAAAGGCGCCGCCCGTCGCGCTGCACGCGGTGCCTTTGTGTATGCTGTCGCGTCGCGCCAGTGTGCACGAGCCTTTATGTATGTGCAAAACGACCAGCGCAGCGGGGTATGTACGTAACACACTAACAGTAGAATGGCTTTCATTTTGACAGTTCAACAACTTTTTTTTATTTATTTTTTTATTTGAGATAGGTTTGCACTTGACTCTAGTCTAGGTCAGACATGATAGAGACAAAGCCGACGATGGAGTGAGCTTACCCAGTAGAAGCCTGTTCACTCTCACTTTGAAGAGATTTGGGTTGTATGCGTTCGGAAACACAGCCGTTATTTACGTTGTTGAGCAGACAAATTTTTCGAACATATGAAGCAATGGTTTAGCAATAGGGTTCAAAATGATTCAGATTGTGATAGATAGTGTGTTACGTAATTAGGGTGATGAACGATTCATTCGTTTATGCAAACTTAGTTACAAACTTTTACGTGTAGGTTTGTCAGTGCACTGCCACATTGGTCGAGTGGTCGCTAGTGCTACTACTGAGCACGAGGTCCTGGGTTCGATTTCCGGCTCGGGCATAGTGATAATGGGTTTTTCACCTGGAATTTCTCAGTAGCAGCCCAGAGTCCGGCTGATGGCAACAGGCTCTCCCTTTATTACATGGGACTGACAAAATGTGGATGTTCTATAGGTACAGTACAACTATTTTCTTAATATCCCTCGGCAAACTTCGTGTTTCGTCAGTCGTCGGATTTCTATCAGTTACCCTTTGTACTTGCGTCTGATTTGCACCAAGTGCAAAGGGCAACTGATAGAAATCCGACAACTGACGAAACACGAAGTTTTCCGAGGGACTTTAAGAAAATAGTTGTACTGTACACCTCTGTCATAACCTTTCGGGGATTTTGATGTAATGTTATTTTATAATTAAAAACTCGGGACACCATAGGCACGCTATGTTGATAAAGTGATAACCATCTCTCTTCTAGAATCCTAACAAGTAGAACTAAATGCATCAAGGATTAAACTAGCTGCCCAACTTTAGGTTAGACTGAAATCTAGACAAACATATAACATAGGCATGGAAGCCGGAGATTATAACCTATGTGCTTTTTGATGCACAAAGATCTCTCCTCCATGGGTAAATCGAATTTACTGAAGCAAATGACGACAACCAACTACCAACCTTTTGGTCTGGCTAATCTTACCAGCACAACTTTATCTGTTCTTGTATAGCTCACGAGACTACAATTTAAATTAGATACTAACAAAATTAATTTATTCTCGCTGATAGAGCCGAAATAAAGTTTGAATGAGTTAGAGGCGGCATCTACATCGCCACATGCGAGCTACGCGTCATACTGACGTCAAGTAAAATCCTGCATCGCGCAAGCAGAGTTTACCGCGCAACTATCATGTGTCCGGTAAATAATGAATAACCTTGAAACTGCATATAATAGACCTTATGGCAGTTCTAAAAAAAAATATATATATATATTTCCCAAGAACCTAACATTTTTTAGAAAAAATAATTACTTCTTTTTACATTCTTCATCACTACGACCTAAAATGAATGAATTCCTTCTGTTATTTGTTGTTATAATATTGTACGTTAACTATGCCGACAGAGCGGCAGTAAATAGTGTGTCTAGAAATTGCACAGTATTTTTTTCAAAAAAATCTTAACTTGGATAGTACTTGGTATTTTTTTTTTGAACGGCCTTAATGTGTATTATATGATATTTCAAGGGTATCCATTCTTTGCCGGATACCCTGTATACAACGTACCGACATCAAAAGTCGGGCAGTTGCCCACCAGACACGACACCCGTCTGGTCGGAGGATCCCCCCTTGTCTATGGAGGTATGGGTGAACTTAACACCCTTTTCTTCATACCTCTAAGGTAAACCCTAGTGCTCGCTCGTTCATAGTTAGTTTTAGTTCTAAACTAGTCTGTAACAGTAGTGACAAATTGTACATTGTTGTTCTTTTACTGTAAAACTTAATTGTTTTAATTACAATTTATAATAATAATACAACTCCTTAAGTTAGAATTGGCCTCAAATGTCAAGATTTCATGAAATAGTCGTTCAATAGGGTAATATGGACATATAGAGATGTATTGATGATTTTTGGTATTATAATTCTATAAATACATATTTGTTACGGCCGCGAATCATATTAAGATGAACATATAACCAGATACTGACCTGCAAATTGCAATAAACGTAATTCACCTCTTTTGTTGGTTAGAACTTTGACATAGTTGCTGCAGTAAAAAAATTCGGAATGGCTACAAGTCATTTCTATTTGGTGTGGTATTTGGTCATATGTATGTTGTCTAAAAACAAATAATATGTATGTTTTGTGGAAAATAAAAGAGCTCCCTGTGAAATATACATTTGTCCAAGAAAGAAACGACACCATATTGTTTTGTTGTTAGGTTAGGTCGATGTAAGTAAATTACGGACAGGCCTTTCATATCTGACTTTTTACTGACTAATTCAATCTGGTTCAGTAGTCACAAACGCAGAGCTGCTAGAGTGGGATACTGGAATCGATCTTCAGGTCAGGCAAAGTCTTGTTTGGTTAATCTTGTAGAAAATTCTAATAGCAACTTAAAGTCTGGATTTAATGTCTAGTTAATGACACTAGACTTAGCCCCTATTACATGGGACTTATATATTTATAACATCAAATCTCTGCCTACCCCTTTGGAAATAAATAAACGCATGATATTATGCTAAAATCAGAAACGAAGTTATCCGGAAAAGAACCGGAGTTACCGACAAGCTTGCAGAGCAAGCAAGCTTTAGTGGCATTGGGCTGGCCATGTTTGTTGAAGGACCGATGGACGGTGGAGCAGACGAGTTCGCGAGTGGAGACTGTGTATAGGCAAGCGTAGTGTGGGACGCTCCCCAGCTAGATGGACTGACGACCGCAAAAAGCTGACTGAGACAGACTGGATGAGGAAGGCGGAGGACAGGGTGTTGTGGCGCAGCCTGGGAGAGGCCTATGTCCAGCAGTGGACTGCGATAGGCTGAGTTAATTGATTGATAATATATATTAGGTTAGGTCCAGTTGAAAACCAGCGTCAGGCACTAGTTGTCTGGCATTTATGTCGAACTGGGCCTATTTGGCGCAGCCGTGAGCCACAAAATAATATTTTATGTTATTTAATTATTTTTTCGATTTTGTGTGAATATTGTGTGCTGTAACCTGAGTAAAATAAATTTATTATATTTCTTTCTTTCTTATGTTATTAGCTACCAATAATAATTCTTAAATAAATTCAGTACGCCTCACAAGATAAAGATGCCTCTAAAAACAAAACACACGCCTTTTTAGCACCACCTGTGTCGGCTAAAAGGTAGTATTTATTACTTGAGATGAATTATTTATTTCGTGTCGAACGTGTCTCGGTTAAAAGCAGGGCTAATAAAGGATTCTGTTATATATATATATAAAGACGTTTCGAGACGAATTTCAAGCTGAAAATCAGGATTCGAATCAGTGACGTAAAGGGAACTGTATCTCTAAACATCACTTTGAAATTCGAACGATGTCTTGTTGGGAATCCGCGATGATTTACTTTAAAAACAAATGAGTTCACTTTCGAATTGTGTGCGCTCACTTGACTGAGGTTCTAAGTGAACTACCTACTACAGATTTTCTTCAGTTGACAAGCTAGTAGTAAAATGCTTATTGTCTTAATAAGACGTCTCAAAGACCCCAGAACAATACAGTTGCCATCTATTTTCTTACCCCTTTCAGCACAACAACGGAACTGTCAATGTCATGTCTAACTTATTTACTCGCAAAAGAACCAATTTGCAAGTCGCTGTCAGAAATGACAGCGAGTCTTTCTTTTGTTTTTGCTCCGATAAAAGGTGAACACAGTCGGTTCTTTGATTGGACTAGAACTGCTACTCTGTAAAGTTCACTTGGAACCTCATTCAAGTGAGCGCACATCATACGATTTCTTTTTTTTTGTTCTTGTCTTCTCGCAGGTCAATCTAAGAGTCTATGGTTGCCTTAATAAATTAAGACCCCGAGCCAGGGTTTAAAGACCCACAAATCGAAAGCGAACTGATTTTTTTTTAAAGTAAATCACCGCGTATTCACAACGAGACACCGTTCGAATTTCAAAGTGATGTTTAGAGAATAGCAGTTTTTTCTTACATTACAATACTTTATTTTTGGTAGAGATAACTGGATGCTGCAGCCAGGATTGTATAGAAATTCTTTTTTAATTGCATGAAAGTCTTAAATTTGTACTGACATCGTTTTCTTTGATATAGGTACCTACATGTCCAGATTGTGTTGCAAGACGTGATCATAATAATGTTTTTTTTTACAAAAATACTTTTTTTAAGAGTTTATCAATGTGAATTATTAAAGTTAACGATATTAAATGCTAAGCTATCCAAGCATTATTATAGTGCTATAAAAGTAGTGATAGAGTAGTTAAAGAAAGTCGTAAAAAGATTGTACAAGGAAGTTTGTTGAGTAAGTTTCCGAACTATCCTCCTTTTGAACGAAACACTCATTATAAGGAAAAGCCTTACAGTTTTTTTTTTCGGTTAACATCTATGTTCTTGTAGTCAGTCACAGTATTTTAAAACACACTTGTTTGGATAAAGATTAGAAAAAACCAATGAGAAATCAGAAAAAAAAATCTGTTCTTTAGCAATCAATTTGTTTAACGCAAAGAAACCACTCACAAATCTAAATCGAACAA
Organism: Griposia aprilina; assembly: GCA_916610205.1. Taxonomy (NCBI): domain Eukaryota; kingdom Metazoa; phylum Arthropoda; class Insecta; order Lepidoptera; family Noctuidae; genus Griposia; species Griposia aprilina. The sequence goes on along the minus strand of OU744310.1, from coordinate 9,034,096 downwards.
TAATTATGACTTGTTAATGAGTAAGTCAAACGTGTTAAGAAGAAAAGTGCAATTGAAAAGTAAAAACTTTGAACTGCGAGAGAATTCAAATTAAAAATATTAAATAGTTGACAGTTCTAAAGAGGAAAATCACTACTGCTGCGTTTTCGTTAAGATTTTAAATAATTCGAGTTACATACCTAATTATTTTTTACAGCCAATTTTTTATTTTAGCGTAAGAATATTTATATAATGTATAACGAAATAAATTAGTATAACGAAGTTTTCATTGTTGCCTGCTAAATAGTAAATATAAAAAATAAACTATCACCCCCAAAGGAAATAAATTTACTATATTTTTTTTATAAACTGTGACTGACGACAAAAACTAAACAATTATAAACACACATTAAATAGATAACAGTAAGATATATATTTCTGAAACACCTAGAAGAAAAATCTATATTACTATAATAAACATCCAATTTCATTATAACAGCAGCCAGTAACATCGAACATTGACTAAAAACATAATTATTATAATTAATTATAAACACACATAATTAGATTAACAACTCTGGTCAATTACTTACTGTGGACCTAATTATTATAATTATTACCAATCACTTATTGTTCTTATTTTTCATTCTTTACTGAAAAGTGATTTATTTCTTTCATTCTTCTTTCTTACTTTCTTTCTTTCTAAAGTTTTATACTCATAAAGAAGTGTGAATAAACTATTATGTATTTTCTATCTTAACCCCTATTATTATTACAGTTCTATTTAAAAGGGTCTTCTTACCTTTTGTCTGAATTCAAATCATTTGCAATTTATTTTCCAATGAATATTTTTTTAAACAACCTACTGTAATTCCATTCCGAATTGGTTAAATAATTCACTTAAGTCTTTTTCCAATACCATTAAAATACTAGTCCCAAAAATGTATTTCTAAACTTACCTAAATATTTCTCTGTTCAAAGAAAATGAAAATCGGTATACCTTTTATTGTTTCAATAACTACAATCTATCTGCCCTCTCTTTTACCAACTATGTTGGGTTCGGCTTCTAGTCTAACCGGTTGCAGCAGCATTCCAGTATTTTACATAGAGCTACTGCCTATCTGACCTTCACAACCCAGTTACCGGGTAAAACTATATACCTTGGTAAGACTGGTTGACAGACTTGGGTTTCTGACTCCCCGTAACAACTGTCAAAGACAACTTAGAACGTGCTTTCCGAGGCACGGAAGGGTCACCTGTCCGCAAACCGACCTCGGCAAGCGTTGCTTATCCTTGAAGGTCGACCCGTGCGTCTGTTATAATTTAGCCACTTTAGTTCGTAACGTTCAAACTATTTACCAACTTTAATCAATGAAACAGTTTTTGGATATGGCTTCAGCCGAAACGTACGGCTATATCCAACTCAAGGCTCCCACGAACAGTCACGAAGTGACAGCGCGACGCGACTCTAGTAGAACAATTTCTATGAAAACTCCATGGATATTGTTCTTCCGGAATCGCGTCGCACCGTCGCGTCGTGTATGTCTGCGCGAGCCGTCAATGTTCATTTATTGTTATCAAACAACAAAAATATAATTTTAAACAATATTTTTTTATTGTAACTTTTTTTTCTGTTTAACCATATTTTTTTCTTGTTAACAAAAAAATCCTTGGTAACATTTATTGTTTATTCCAAAAGCCTCCTTATGGTTATTACTTTAGTACATAATAAAGGTTTTATCTGTTTTATTATCTATAACATTAAACCTATCTAGAACATCCCCTTGTTTAGCTACTTAGATTATTTTAAGTATCTAATAAACAACTTCTGTACTTTGAAAGTTCTGAAGAGACTTACTTATATAATATTTTGTAATAGTAGATTGTTATACAAGGGGCTAAAATAACCCATTATATACCCCGAGATTGAGCGGGGAGTAAATAGAAACCGAGTTTAATTTCTTGTGTAGCCGCAAAGCAGTGCACGCATTCTACCGAAGAGATCACTGCTTTTAGATCCATTTTCAAAAATAAAATGTTCTTCTTTTTTGAAACAGTAATAAGTCGAGTCTTTATTCATGATTATTCTAATTTATTCATATCGTCTATCGTCTTTTTCAATGGCTTGATAATCTATTTCTAATCTAAAGTATTTACTAAAAGTACTTGCTACTAAATTTTGATTGACCGAAATAACTGCTGTATCACTGTAAATTTTGATAAGACACAGCATTTTTAAAACTAAACTCATTTGTTTCTAGGCTTACGTTTCCTAGTCTTTCATTTCTAAATTTGAATAGGTACAGCTATAGGTAGATAGGTTTGTTTTTCAATCTACATCGAAATTTAAATTTAAATTTTGTTTCTACGCCGATATTATCATTGTTCCTGTCATTCAGCGTAACGAAAACATCGTCAATGAAAAGCTTTCACAGCATAACATGAATAATTTAGAGGCTTTATGAAATGTCAGGGTGAAATGTTGTATCCAAACCACAAGTAAGTAGAACAATATATCCTTCTGTTTAGTATAAATTATCGTATTTGCATTTGTGTATAATTTGTTGCTTTCCTATTTCAATACCTTCTTACTTTACCAAATATAAAAGTTATTAAAATACTACAGGTATTTGGCATTTAAATTAAGCTTAATATAATAAACATTTAGTCATATTGTTCTTTTAGAATTTAGATGTGTTATTTATATATACTAAAGAGTCTTTAACAGTACGAATTTATTTTATTTTGACATCTAATACCGAAACGTTGTTTTTTGTTGTTATTAATTTCATTTGCTTGCACTAGTTTAATTTGAAAACTTTTCTATGTTTATCTAGACATACATTAATATCTTTCTCTAATGAACTGTTGATTCATAAGACTTGCGGTTCAAATTCATCTTCTAAATTGTGCTTTTCAACATTTAGTTCATTCCTTTCTAATTATCATCCTACTCCTTTGTACCAAGCTAGGTTCTAAAGGATGCCTGCGTCCCTAAATCTTCTCTTACATACATTCACTTTCATTCCATCTATACAAAAATTGTTCATCAACAAAGACTACAACACGAGAATCAAATTTTGTAACTACACAATCATCATCAACATCTTCTACACCTAACGCCAATTCCCCTTTTCAATTCCCACAAACTGCCCATTTTTATCCCACAAACTCCCCTTTTCAATCCCACAAATTTCCCCTTTCTATCCCACAAACTCCCTTTTTTCTTCCCACAAACCCCCTTTTAAACTACTTACAGATGGATGCGGCGGATGGTCTTGTCCCTTGACATTTTGCAGCTGTTTATTGTGGGCTGTTGGCGTCCTCTCTCCAGGTGCTGTTGATGCACTTGCAGCCGCTCCAGCACTGCTTCCAGCTGGTGACTTCGCTTGAGGGGAGCTTATTGAGGTTGTCCTGTAAGGAGGTGAATTGTTAATAAGTTGGTGTTGAAGATTTGTGAGGAGTCGTATCTAGTAATGAATAGAGTCTTTGATTTAGTTGGTAGTTAAAATGTAACCTACTATCATGAGTTGGTATATCTTTGGTAGATGTAGTAAGAAGAAAAAGCCTATTGGTAATTTAATCTGCGATCGAACGGTGTCTCATTGTGAAACCGCGATGATTTACTTTAAAAACAAATGCGTTCACCTTCGAATTATGTGCGCTCACTTAAATGAGGTTCCAAGTGAACTTTGCAGAATAGCACTTTGATATTTAATTTCACCAGTGATCATGTGTTTGAGATGGAATAATGTTATATTCGTCCTTCTTTCTACCATTTTATTTTCAATTAGATTTCACAAATTAGTCCAATATTAGGTTGCAATGTTATGATGACTTTCGTTCTTTAAAAATACTGATATATTCAGTCACTAGATACACTGGCGGCCAATCACAAAATAAATATTCCCGAATATGGTCCAGTTGTTTTGTTATTTCGCCGAAACACAAACAAAACGAATTAACTTCGGACTAAAATCACAGCGAAGCGTTCCGATAACGGAATGCTGGCTAGTGGTATTGATTATTTATTTATTTGTACTATAGCAAACATGATCAGGGAGGTTTGGAAGAAGAATGGGGACATATTTGCCCAGCAGAGTGTGGATCATTCGGTTCCCTTCAAAATCGTTAAGCTGCGGATAGTGCTGATCCACGCGTCATGTTCGTAAACGGGCGCCGTCAATTGAGACTGGTCATTTCTTAACTGCCAGGGCTTATTTGAAATCTTATATTTGGAATTGTTATTTTTTTTTTTTAACATTGTTCTCACATACTGAAGAATAATTCGTCCAGAATTTTGGAACATCTTGATTTAAAAGAGTGTTCTTGAAGTTTCTTGCCCATTCTTCTTCATAGAGATAGACGCTTTTAAATGGGCAACTAGCTTTAACTTTCTGACTAACTGACCGACTCGACTCTATAACTTATATAGGGTCAAATTAAATTAACTAGCGCAACTCGGCAGATGTGAGTACCGATATTTAAAAATAATAAAATTTTAATAATAAAGTTTTGATGTTTTTTTAGCGGTTTCCGACCGCTGGTATTGTTGTAACATTAAACATGAGTTGAAATATATGTTTTATCGTATTTAAATACCAATTACGTCTGTGAAGTTTACACAAAAAAGACAGATTTTTTAAACCGATATTTCAAGTGGATATACTAACAGGGTCGATGACCCCACAAAACAAATCATCAAATTTTTATTTGTTTTATCATGTTTAGGCATTGATCATCCATCACGTCTGCGGAGTTTCGATAGCCAATTTAATTGAAATAAATGCTATGGGGTTGAGTTTGCTAACAAAAAAAGAGGAAGCTCGCTCTGTTGGGATGATAGAGGACTATGTCGAAAATATTATGCAAGGTCCGACGTTAGTGTAGTTTCCGTTTTAAATAAAAATTTCTGCAAAATAACAATATTATTATCTTAACCTTTAGAAATACGGTTACGGTTTGGAATACCTACGGTTTTAAATTATTTTATCCGTTCACTCATCTAACGAGCTAGGTATTAGTCGAATTATAAAAACCATTCGATTTTTACCCAAATCCGATTATCGATACCGTGTTATCATTATAGCTAACATCATGAGGACGATAATGATTACAATTCCAAAAGTACCTACTTAGCTAGTGTTAAAACTCTTAATTCAAAAATCGTAAATAACATTAATCAAATCAAAATATTTTATTTCACATAAACCTACATGGGCACTTATGAAACGTCAGAAGCTAGGTGTACGGTTCCAATTGGTCGTTTCCTATGGAGAAGAGCCGGCAAGAAACTCCACGGTTACTCTTTTAAAAATAAGGGGCTTTTACAATGTTTTCAAATTACAGTTATAGAGCCTTATTTTTAATAACCTTGCACCGAAAAACACGACATCAAATTACCCTACTCTACAAAATAACCTAAAAAATATGTGGAAAAGGTGTTTAAGCACGCTATGGCTAAGCTAATTTCCATGTCACCCTCCCACAGGTGTCATAAAGCCTTTTAGCGAATATGTAATGAGTTAGACTCGTTAAGTAATGTTCAGGGCGAGACAACTTTAGACTAAGTTGCGAGTTACTATTTTTCCTTTTGAGAGGTGAAGTTTAAGGGTTAACCAGGGATTATATTGTTGAGAAAGAAATAAAACTTTTTTACAAAAAAAAAAAACAACCGACTTCAAGAAAAACACTACAAACTGAAAAATTACTTTAATTTCGGAAGTCGTTGTCTTTGGATCTGTATTTTGTTTTTTGCCACCGACTTCCAAAATTAAGTTATTTTTCACTTTATAGTGTTTGATTTTGCCAGGGGGCCTAATATTAGTATAGATCTAAGGGCTTGAATATTTGTGTATAAATAGCGTGTAGCAGAAAAGTGTGGTCATTTATCAGCCCTCTCATACATTTGGGTCAAAGTAGGTATTAAAGTTTTGTATGGGACTGTTGTCAAACTCAAAGTTAAAGTCAAACTCAAATCATTTATTTCAAATAGGCACTTACAAGGCACTTTTGAACGTCAAAATTTACAAAGAAAATTGAATTGATTCTAGTTGCCTCTTCCAAAAGGTAGTTTCGTATGGAGAAGAATGTGCAAGAAACTCCACGTACTCTTTTAAACATTGATACTTTAATCGTGATTACAAGGTTGGTCCTTTGGAGAAAGTTGTTCAGTTTTATGATCACCACACCCTTGAATACCACACCCTTGAATATGACCACACGTTTCATATACATACTGTATTTTAATGAGTCGAAAAGATACCAGTAAGGCATTTATACATAACTAGGTTTTGCCCGCGGCTTCGCTCGCGTGGATGTCGGAAATTATCCCACGGGAAAGTACTACCGGGATAAAAAGTATCCTACATGTTAATCCAGGTTATAAACTATCTGTGTTCGAAATTCCAACCAAATCCGTTCAGTAGTTTTTGCGTAAAAGAGTAACAAACATCCATCCATCCATCCTCACAAACTTTCACATTTATAATATTAGTAGGATGTTTTAGGTAATAATGTTGCTGAATTTTATATTAATAATTAATCAAAATTATCAGGTAAATACTTACTCAAGCTGTGCTCTGTAGTTTCCAGAAGATGGTAGGTACATAGAACAAAGAGAAATACATGATTAATAACAGTGTATATATTTCAAAGGATAAATAAGGATTCATTAATTGTGAAGTCCTAGCCTCCTTTATAACTAACGGACAAAGATCTTGTAGTGCTATTCTGTAAAGTTCTTTGGGAACCTCACTCAAGTGAGCGCACACAATTCGAAAGGAAACTCATTTGTTTTTAAAGTAAATCATCGCCGATTCACAACGAGACACCGTTCGAATTTCGCATTAATGTTATATCTGAATTGCTATTTCAACTAGGTCTCTCTTACAGCTTATTCGAAAGTGAGAACTCTTTAGCTAAATTGTAAAGAAGGCAATAGATTCTACTAATAGTATTTATCCATTAGGATCCGAGGCCCATAAAAGCGTCACCTGTATATTAGAAATAATAAAGATTTAAGCACCAACTGCTTAAGGAAAACTTCGGTGGAACGTAAAAAGGTGGGCTATGTCTGGAAGACAACGATAAGGTTACTGTTGGGTTATTTGAAAATATTGTGTTTTTTTTTTTTCATTTATAAAAACTTTTTTACAAAAAAAAAACAACTGACTTTCACAAACAAAACACTACAAAGTGAAAAATAACTTTAATTTCAGAAGTCGGTGTCTTTGGTTTTGTATTTTCGTTTTTTGCCACCGACTTCCAAAATTAAAGTTATTTTCACTTTTTAGTTGTGGTACCTACACAAATTTATATACCACTACTTGATATGTAAATAACAGTGACAAGAAGTTATTAACACATCATCAATATACTAAGAGGAAAAAACACGCATAATTCAAAAACTCTTGGTCAGATCTTGATCAAATTTATATGCGACCACATGAGAAGCACCAATTTCTAATAAAAAAGTGAAACATTAAAATCAATTCACCTAGAAAAAAGTTCTTAGGTAACACACATAAAAACAAAAAATACAATACAGTCGAATTAAGAACCTACTCCTTTTTTTGGAGTCGGTTAAATACACAAGTGTTTGGATGTAAAAGATTAGATAATCAATACATATAAAATAAAGTACTGACTCAATCACTGACTGACCAGACAATACCCGTGGACCCAGAAAGCTGAAAAGCGGGAACTCAGTTACAGAACTTAGCGATGGAAAGTTCAAAACCCACATCAAACGTAACCTTATCAAAAATGCATATTATAACATTAAAGACCACGTTGAAGACAAGGAAGTTTGGCAATAATTCCTTCTGCACATGTGGCTTCCCTGGTACCTCATTAACGGCATCACTATGTAAATGTCTATTAACTACTACCAAATTAAGAAGTTTATAAAAAAAAAAAAAGTGTTTTTGTTTTTTTTTACTTTCTTCTTTGACATGATCTTCTCATTATTTGACATTATATACCTCTAATTCTTATTTCAACTCTTTACTTATGGCTTTTGTGGACAGGGTATTAACCACGCACCTAGCTTCTGACGTTTCATAAGTGCCCATGTTGGTTTATGTGAAATAAAATATTTTGATTTGATTTGGAATTTTGCACAGAGGTTCCTTTATGATGCAGACTCGAACTTCCCACGGGATAAGAAATTAAAGTGGAACGAAGTCGCTGGCAAAGTGGTAGTCTAGGCATTATCATTATAATAGCTTTAATCCACGGCTTCGACACTAACGAAATAATCCCAAAAACGCGTCACCCAGCAGAATATTAAGCTAAATAGAATCGTCAGCTGTTTCCAAAATGTAGCCCGGGGCATTCGATTTATTAGCCAATAGTAAGTCTCCGGCTTTTAGGACAAAAAAGGTTTTCCCAAGACTCTGGGTCCATGTCTGCTTCGGCTGTTATTTGTCCAAGTGATAAATGTCAAGTGTCTACAGCCTACGTTTGTTCCAATTACTATTGTTATTGATTTTGTAGGCCAAGAACACATAGGTTGTTTAGGAAATAGATGTAGAAATAACAATGGACTTCTATGTCTTTTATTTTAATAGGTTTCCGCACTTAGTTCTTCAGGTGGACCATTGTGCGTGGGCTATGGCGGCCGTCATTGGTTATTCCAACCAGGCTACCTCTCTTCAGAAGTAGATGAGCTCTTCTGGTTTATTTAGAACATAGGACTTATTCACTCCTGTATTCTTCGAAAGAGTAGGTGTTCAGGTAGAGTATTGTGCGTGGGCCATGGCGGCCGTCGTTGGTTATTCCAACCAGCCCACCTCTCTCCAGAAGTAAATTAGTGTCTAGAACATAGGACTTATTCACTTCTATATTCTTTGAAAGAGTAGTTGTTCAGGTGAACCATTGTGCGTGGGCCATGGTGGCCGTCGTTGGTTATTCCAACCAGCCCATCTCTCTCCAGAAGTAAATTAGGTCTTCTGGTCTGTTTTGAACATAGGACTTATTCACTCCTGTATTCTCCGAATGAGTAGGTGTTCAGGTGGATCATTGCACGTGGGCCATGGCGGCCGTCGTTGGTTATTCCAACTAGGCTACCTGTCTCCAGAAGTAGATTAGGTCTTCTGGTTTGTTTAGAACATAGGCCTTATTCATTCCTGTGTTCTTCGAAAGAGTAGGTGTTCAGGTGGACCATTGTGCGTGGGCCATGGCTGTCATCGTTGGTTATTCCAACCAGCCCATCTCTCTCCAGAAGTAAATTAGGTCTTCTGGTCTGTTTTGAACATAGGACTTATTCACGCCTGTATTCTTCGAGAAATAGGTGTCGCGTTTGTCTAGTGTTTGCAAGCGGTAGGTACTGCTGTGCTGCTCCCGGGTACCAGGACGGGAATAGTTTTAATGGGGATTCTTTTGCAGCCCTAAGCTTTTGTTAATGGCTATAGACTCCACAATGGGACTCCTTCAATGTGTGTGTAAAAAAAGAAGGGAAGAGGAAGGCAGAAGGGTGAGGGGGGGCGGGTTACAGTTTTTTGTTGTATCATAGAATTTTAGTTTATCAATGTAGATAATCTTAGGTATTTTGTTAGCAATCATAAAGACTTTACTCCCCATTAGAAAGACGCTCCTGCACTTCGATCAAAGTATTTGTAGGTACCCCTAAGAAGAATACGGAATAGATCAAAGAAAATAATGAGAAGAACAACCGCCTCTTAAGTTTTTTTGGAAATAAACAGGTATCATGGCACATCTCTGGATATGACGAGCACGAAACATTCTAAGCACTATGTCAATCCGTTGTATACGACATACAATCGTGCTTAAGCTGCAAAGTACCAAAAAAAATTAAACAGCTCAAAACAAATCCGCACAATACATCTAGAATATCTAGTGTATGACAAAGAGACTAGTTTCAAATCACGTACACATCGTAAAATTTAGTCGCGTACCACCAATATAGTTTAAAGCTACGGATTTAGAACTGCGGAGCGACAAGCAGAGCGATCTAACGATTTAGCAGATTTATGAATCTTCATTTTATAAAAAGTCAGAATGAATTATACGCTACGTTCTCAAGCTGATGTGGCAGTGGGCTGGTCATGTTTGACGAAGGACCGACGGCCGATGGAGTAGACGAGTCCTGGAGTGGAGACCGAGTATCGGCAAGTGTAGTGTGGGACGCCCCCCAGCTAGATGGACCGAAGACTTTAAAAAGGTGGCTTGGACAGACTAGATGCGGAAGGTAAAGGATAGGGTGTTGTGGTGCAGCCTGCGAGAGGCCTATGTCCAGCAGTGGACTGCGATAGCCTGAGTTGATATATTGATGAGATATACGAGACAGAAACCATATAAAAAACTGGTATTGAGTTGCTTTCAGTTATACTGGAAGCCAACCCCAACATCGTTGGGAAACGGGAAGGTAGGTGATGATGAGCTCATGCTGTTATGAAAAGATTAGCCAGTCAGCAAGGTTGGCAGTGGAGCTGACTGTCCAGGCTGTGCTGGACGTCCGTACTCAAGTGTATCCTCACTTGCAAAGGCTTTTAGACCAAAAATTATAATGATAAGACTCGGTGTAGTGGGATATTTTAGTTGTCAAACTAACTGTAATTGAGTGTATGGAAAACGCAAGATTTAATTCTAAGGAATTTAGAGATGCGTTGCCATTCAGACATAAAGATGAAATGTCTCATGTGCCTCCAATGACACAGCCACCCTTCAGATTTAAAAAACAACGCTGCTTGACCGCAGAAATAATTATGGTGGTAGTACTTCTCCGAACGAGCTCCTTCACGAACCACATCATTATTGTGAACATAGTCACACGCCGTCAATGCCGGCTGTTGCTGAAAACCACGGCTGGGGCTCTGTCTCGCATAGGGTCGTAGCATTATGCTGAGCGATTGCCGTTTTACGTGGATGCGACGCATATTTTCCCCCAACTCCTTCTTTTTTAACCGACTTCACAAAAAGGAGGAGGTTCTCAATTCGTCTGTATGTTTTTTTTTTAATGTGTGTTAGCTCAGAACTTTTTTCTAGGTGAACCGATTTGGATGATTCTTTTTTTATTTGATAGGTGGTGCTTTACATGTGGTCCCATTTAAATTTAACCAAGGTCTGACCAGTAGTTTTTGAGTTATCCTTAATAATGCATATTTTTTCCACTTAGTTTATATGGATGATGTGTTAATAATTTCCTGTCACTGTTATTTACACCCCAAGTAGTGGTATACAAATTAGTGTGGGGTAGGTACCGCAACTAAAAAGTGAAAAATAAAAACTTTTTTACAAAAAAACAACCGACTTCCAAAAAAACACTAAAAGACGTGAAAAATAACTTTAATTTCGGAAGTCGGTGGCCAAAAACGAAAATACAAAACCAGACACCGACTTCCGAAATTAAAGTTATTTTTCACGTCTTTTACTGTTTTTTTGGAGGTCGGTTGTTTTTTTGTAAAAAAGTTTTTATTGTATTTGTTTTTTTTTAACCGACTTCACAAAAAGGAGGAGGTTCTCAATTCGTCTGTATGTTTTTTTTTTATGTGTGTTAGCTCAGAACTTTTTTCTAGGTGAACCGATTTGGATGATTCTTTTTTTATTTGATAGGTGGTACTTCACATGTGGTCCCATTTAAATTTAACCAAGGTCTGACCAGTAGTTTTTGAGTTATCCTTAATAATGCATATTTTTTCCACTTAGTTTATATGGATGATGTGTTAATAATTTCCTGTCACTGTTATTTACACCCCAAGTAGTGGTATACGAATTTGTGTAGGGTAGGTACCGCAACTAAAAAGTGAAAAATATTTTTTTTTTACAAAAAAACAACCGACTTCCAAAAAAACACTAAAAGACGTGAAAAATAACTTTAATTTCGGAAGTCAGTGGCCGAAAACGAAAATACGAAACCAAATACACCGACTTCCGAAATTAAAGTTATTTTTCACGTCTTTTAGTGTTTTCTTGGAAGTCGGTTGTTTTTTTGTTTGCGTCATGTTTACCGCAAATAAACGTATTTTCTTTATTTTTATTTCTTTCTTTATCTATTTTTGTATTATATTTTATTTTTATGACTTATATGTAATTCAATTAACGATAACTTGCACACACGACGAAATTTATCAAGCTATGAATTTCCAGTTTTGGCTGACTTCGCATTGTATAGACTGTTCGTACAATGAGAGGTCAGATTATACTGGAGATGTAAGGCTTGATGTGTCGTCGTGTGTAAGTACTATTAATTTCTCTGCTAGTTCTGTGTACTTCTGTAAGTGACGAATTCACAAATCCTAAAACTGTATGTCGGTTTTGTTGGCGTAAGTCTTAGTGAGCAAGTCGTTGCGGTGCCTTATCAATAAACACATTATTATTATGGTCTATAATTGAATAACTTTTGCGTCTGCTTCGTGGACAATGTTTACTTTTAGCCTAGAAAGGCTGAATGCGTTATGCTCATACTAAAAATCGTCATCCCGCTAAATTCTCTCTCTAAATCCCTGGTTTTATAATGTACTGAGTCTCAACTAAACTCCAAAGCAGTCATAGTCAGGTACTCGTATTGAGTTATATAACTTCTGATTAAGTACCGCAGTTATTACCGTAGGGGGTAAGTAGGAATCTAAGTTAAATCGGTAGGTAGGTTAATGATTGCAAGTATTGATTGTTTAGATGATAACTTTTCTAATTGGTGCATGTAGCTTCCGATTGGCTAAAATGCTTTACCTAGACGATTTACAAAATTAACGATTTTATTTGATAAAAATGATTAACTTATCAAAAATCATATTTTATTTGTCAACAAAATCAAGATGTGTACTAATAATCAATCTAAATAAGTTATCATCTGTCTGCCTTTTCCCAACTGTGTTGGGGTCAGCTTCCGGTCTAACCGGATGCAGCTGAATAGCAGTATTTTACATGGAGCGACTGCCTATCTGACCTTCACAACCCAGTTACTGCGTAATTAATCAAATCAATAAAATATAGGTTAGTAATTATAACTTCAAACTTCGAACAGTCTCTCGTTGTGAATCCGCGATGATATACTTTAAAAACAAATGAGTTCGCTTTTGAATAGAGTGCGCTCACTTGAGTGAGGTTCCAAGTGAACTCTAGTGAATTTTAACCGATTTAGTTAAAATGCTAGGAAGCCCGAAGCAGTTTTATAAACGATACGAGAATTAATCTAAGTATCTGTATGAGGAACAGGGTGTAAAGTCCACTCATACCTCCATAGAAAAGGGAACATCCTCAGATCAGCCAGTTGTTGTATCTGGTCGGCAATTGCCCTACGATTGATGTTGGGACATTGTATATATGCTAGTTGTGCGGAAAACTCTGCTTGCGCGATGCAGGATTTTTGCGTGAAGTCGGTGTGACGCGCAGCTCGTATGTGGCGTTGTAGATGCCGCTACAAATCGATTCGGCTCATCAAAAATTTCTTAATCCAGACTAACAATGAAGCTCTTTCAATCCATAAAACCGACAAATAGTTCCCAATAGGAACAGACAGCCAATCACAAACAAATAAAAAACGGCTATAAACGGTCGAAGGTCGATCTGGTGGCCTTTATTTCGGCTATTATTGCCAAAGGGACATCAGGGTGGGCTCAAAGGGTTTATAGCCAAATTTTGGGCATGCTTAGGATGAGAATACTTTAATGGTTTTGCAAATCTGTTGGAAAAATTATGGTAATGTTGGAAGTGTAATTTTGTAGAGGGTAATTACAAGTAACCTTTTCTCCCTTATGTATTTGTAGTAGATTACTTTTTTATGGAGCAGGCTACAAAACAGACTAATGATCCCGGTGGAAAGTAGTTAAAGATACACCATAGGGTTTGACGAAGCACATTGCCGGTGTTAGAGAGAACAACCTTATATCGTGCATATTGCACCGCATTTTACAAATGCAGCTCAAAACTCGTACAGCGCCCTTTGCATTCAATATAATAATGCGTTCCGGGGCTGTTCTGATTCTGTAGTGCATCAGGGATGTTTTCTGAAGCGCGTGTCGATTGCTTCTACGCTACGATGCGAAAAAGATGTGTCGCCCTGGTGCGCCGGGTGCACGGACCAGCCCCTACAATATACTGCGGTGTGTCGCGAGCAGACTAGACTGCTTGTATGTGAATTACTGCTGTAAGCTTTCTACTTCGGTGTTGAGCTTGTACCAGGGGTTCTCATTAACATACAGGGTGTAAGGGACAGCCCTTCGCAAACTTACAGGGTGCATTAAGCTCCTTATTTGGAATCATATTCCACCTGAAAATTACTCAGGAATATTTTCTTTTTTTTGTATATTTTTTTGTTTTTATTTCTTTATTCCAATGTACAATTACATTCTCTGTGCACTCCATTTATGTAAATAAAACAGCTTATATAAAAAGAACGACGCGAGAAATCAGCTGTTCATTTTCTGTTTAGCTACAGAGTACATCGAACTCGCCACATACTTCTTTTGTATATCACCCGGCCATCTGCTCAATTGTTTTCTCTCGCTCGCTTTAATGTGACGTAATAAATCACGTGGCGTGAGTGCGCTTGGGGGTAGATCCTATTGACCCCGTGGTGAACGGAACGATACATTGCGTGTGAGGTAATAAAACAAATCAGGTTTATTAGATTCCCATAACGTTCCTGAAATAATTTCATGTACCGGTCATCTTAGTATGATATACTGAATTCACTCCATCAGTCTGCGGAGGGCTGTCCCTTACACCTTGTATATGGCAGTGTTAGGTTAAGTTTACTAACTTAGTTGTTAAGAAATATTGTTACTAACATATTTGAGTACATTATCACTTGTTGACTAAACATAAATAAATAAATAAAACGTTAAAATATCTCATAAAGTAAATTCTTAAAATTTGATTCACGTATATTATTATTTTAAACCACAGTTTCGCTAAAATGAACGCAAGCGTAGTAATACACGTACTGTATGTATCTGCCAAAAGACTTATATTAAAAAAAACTTTTTTGTCCATAGAAAAAAGGTACTTACATGACACGGGAAGACCAATCACATAGCCGTCAACTACGAATTCTGTACATCGAACTAAGTAACATTGCACAGAAATAATTGCTGGGAAACAAAAATGTTATTTTTGGTGTGAAAAATGGCTGTTTACGGTCTGCGCAACGTATCGCACGCAAGACATTGTGCTTATGTATGCAACGGTACAGGGGTCGTGGGGGTATTTAAAGTTGTGTTTATAAAATTAAAAACTTGTTTTCGTAAAAAAACGTCAATAAGAGTTGAAATTTTGATTTTGATTGTTAACAAGCTAGACTGTCCCATACAAAGGCGCTGGGTGGAATTAGCTATAGGTACACAAAGATAAGCAATTAGTAGATGTACTTATGGTGCTACCACACTGAGCCTCGAAGGCGGGCTTAGGCAAATCTATCTGTGTTTGTGTCCTTACTAACAATACTAATATAGACTAAGTACTTTCTGTTACTAACCCATCACTAAACAACATATGGACTGTTCATGTATGTGTTCACGTCTGAAATAAAGATAGCTAGTGTCACCGCGAGTGCCCCAGGCGCTCCAAGTATGAAGCCAATGCCAGAAAAGGCGCCGAATAGGGCTGATGATGAGGGTTTCGTGACGGTGCAACGGAGGAAGCACCGGTCGCGAGCGAACAAGAACCGGTGCGGCAAAGCTCCTACGGATTCCGGAGTGAGCCTGCGTGCCGCAAAGCCGAACACACCGGTGTACATCTCCCGCCTACACTACAGCACTAAGGCGGAAGACATCATGGAGTACGTGCGCCAGAAGACGAGGTACATGCCGGGGGTGCAGTTACTGGAGTCCCACCGCAACGTCAACTTCAAAGCGTTCGTGGTACGAGTACCAAATTGTTACTTGTCCGTCGTCTTGGAAGAAGACGTGCCACAAGACGTGGTGTTGCATCGCTTCCGCGGGCAAATACCACAGGACAGGACAAGGATAATTAGCTAGTGAAGTGAAGTGCTACTAACATAGTTTTAAGCAATATTTATCAACACGACTTTTAGTTTTATTATGTATTTGTTTGTTATTTTGTAATTTATGTATTTTATCTATGGGCCTCAGTTGCCTGACAATAAAATAATAATAATAATTATTATTATTATATCTCCGTAATCAGAAGGTTCTCAGGTATGGCGCAGTACAAAAAAATATTACAATGACGGGGAGTACGTACGACTACATATCAAGCTATACATTTCCAGTACAAGCTGACTTCTCATTGTACGAAAAGCCTATATAATACAAGGTCAGCCAAAACTGGAAATGTATAGCTTGTGTACAAGTGACTCTCGGCTTCGTTAAGTGTATTTTTACACCCCATAAATAACAATCGCATTCTAGAATAATGCTGCAAAATCACGAATGAACACTACATTTGTGTAGAGATTCCATATAATCTGTAAATCCTTTGATATTCAAGCTGTACCATAGTTCAATCGAACAGTAGTTAAGGCGACAATAAGTGCCAGCCACTTTGAGCGACTGGGAGGAGCATGCGAAACTTTTAAGCGAATAAAATTGTACAGAGCGTTAGCGTCTACCCGGACATTGGTCGGCGATGCACTGCCGCCCGTCGCCCGCAAGAGCCCCCGCTTCAACGCGCATTAACTTTATTCGCAAAATCAACCCACCTTGATTTATCAAACACAATACAAATAAAAGCCGAATACAAAAATTTGGGTACTTAAATTTTCTTTTAGATGATGCAGATTTCATGAAAATAGGCCCGATAGTTTTTGCGTGATTATCGTTTTTGTGTTCGCGTTAGACATTACTTTACAAATTAATTACACTAAGTTATAAAAATATAATTTCAAATATTCACATATCAAATTACGAAGAAAATAGTCTAGTTTATCATATATTTTTTTCAAACAAATACGGCTCTTCGTTTAGACGTGATGTTCAATTTGAAATCATTAAAAGTCGTATATCTGCGCCTTAACATCCTACAGTTTAACCAACTCTCAAATAAAGCGTTCTTCAAAGTATTCACCATACCAAGTAAATACAGAAGCAGCGGGGTCATTGCGAACACACTAACAGTAGGAATAGCTTTCATTTTGACAGTTCAACAACATTTATTGCGTTATTTACGTTGTTGAGCTGACAATTTTTCGAACATAGGAAGCAATGAATTAGCAATAGGCTTCAAAATGATTCAGATTGTGATAGATAGTGTGTAGGGCCATTAGGGTGCTGTTTCATAGTTCACAAACGTAACATTACATATTCCCTTGCCTTGTGACGTAACGGAGACAGATGCTGTGCCACATCCGGGCAGAGACGCGAACTGTCGGGATATAGCGAATAAATAGCCTATTCGAGTAACATTCTGGTCGAATATAAGTCGATTGTATTTTGGTATATTATGAGCAGAGATCGGATATGCGGATGCATATTCACTTAAAGTTGAGATATTGGCTCAAATCAAATCAAAATATCTTATTTCACATATGAAACGTCAGAAGCTAGGTGCACGGTTCCAATTGGTCGTTTCCTATGGAGAAGAGCCGGCAAGAAACTCCACGGTTACTCTTTTAAAAATAAGGTGCTTTTACAATGTTTCAAATTACAGAGTTGATAGGTATGGGAGGACAGTGTAGGCCTGTCAACAAGTAACATGTACTCAACAAAATAGAAAAAGGTCTACAAATCTACAGTCTACAAGTTAGACTAATAGGGAATATGCTTTTGTATCGAAAAAATCCCGCTAACGTCAGATTTCAGTGACCAAACCGGACCAAATCATAGCGATCGAAAGGTAGTGATTAAAGTTGTAGTAGTCGAGGTAATATATACGCCTAATCAGGAAAATCAGGATATATTACTTATTTTAATAAAAATAAAATAAAATGTTATCTGTGTTATGTTATTTGCCAAGCAAAGTGTTATCTGGTTTTTCCATCTGGAATTTCTCGGTAGCAGCCCGGAGTCTGGATTTGTGCCCGGTTGATGGCAATAAGCTCGCCCCCTATTACATAGGACTTAAACATAACTGGCGAAATGTGGGTGTGCTATAGGTACACCTCTGCCTAACCCTTCGGGGAATACAGGCGTGATGTTATGTTATGTTATGTTTAAAATAAAACGTTTTATCTAACACACACCACCCCTCCTCTTACACCCCCTATATAACCCTACATTTACCCCCTACATTTTATTTACACCCTACATTTTAAATAAATATGCATATGATTTTTTTATAATTTTCTTTTTAAGATTATTCTATACAGGGTTAGTTTTCAAAGACCAGCCAAATTTAAGGATGTGGTACAGGCCAGCGTACTGAACAATTTTCTCCTTGGGATCAAAATCGTAATCACGAAAAAAAAATCAGCGGTCCCATACATTTAGGTCAAGTAGGTATTGAAGTTTTTTATGGGACAGTTTATAAATTTTTCGCGATGATGATATTGGTCCCATGGAGAGAGTTGTTCAGTTTGATGGTCTGTACCACATCCTTAAATTTGGCTGGTCTTTGAAAACTAACCCTGTATACGAGTAGAAAGAAAATTCCATACTTTCATAGCAAAAAAATACTTTAGCTAAATATACAATCCCAATATCTGATCTCTGATTATAAGAGAAATAAGAAATTTGCAAGTCCGTGATGATAAGTCCTGCCGTACTGTATGGATCGGAATGATGGGCCGTGACGAAGACGGATAACAAAGATTGCAAGCAGCGGAGATGAGAATGTTGAACGTGTGAAATGGCGAGACGGAAGAGAATGTGAGAAATTATTTTTATTTTTATTTATTTGGGAAAGTAAACAGTTACACATTACAGTATTATACAAAGTGTGTGATATAGAGTGAGTAAATGTATAACCCACGACATTTGACACATATTATAAAAACAAGTTATAAAATGATTGCGATGTGCGCTTACAATTTGTAAAATACATATAATAAGTAATGTGTTAATGACAAAATTAAACTTAACAGGCATGCAAATAAAAAAGAAGAACAAGAAATTATAAAAGTACAGTCTAAGAGTTAATTATTACGGAGCAATATTCAAAAGAGTTTCGCGAACAAGGCCCCTAAATCTATGAGTTGGAAAAGCGAAGATGTCAATATTTTGAAAGAGATTGTTATAATGACCAGTGAGGCGACGTAGGGGTGCTCGCAAGCTTAGCCTAATTTGTATATTAGAGGAAGTTTGTAAGTTACAGAAAAGTTGAAAGAGAATCATCTGTATTGGCATGGGCATGCGATCAGGGGGCCAAGTCTACTAAACAAACGTCACAATGGTCTCTGCTTGTTTGTAATGTCCTTTGTAAATTAGTAGACTTGGCGCCCTGGAGGGATGTAACGCATGTGACTGATAAAGTGATGAATAAATAAATGTTGACGGATGGAGAGAAAATCTCTTTTAATATTCTGAAATCTAAAGTAATTTTAATGAGAACTTAAAAGGCAAATATTATAATACAAAAGTCGAGTGCTTTAATCCAGTTATATTTGAAAATATATAATTATTTTCGCCACCGCAAAGTTAATAAAAGATCAGAGGATCTCTTTAAAAATCCAATAAAAAAGTAGAAATGTCTTTCTTTTCGCGGAAAAACATTGTGTCCCACAAACACTTTATTAGAAAAGTAAAGAACATTGTTTTCATTTAATGTTTAAAGCCCTTCTATTTTATATTAAAAAAATATCCAAGTTGAAATAAGCTTTAGTTTACTACATTTTAAGTTTAAAATCGCTTGTAGAATTTACAAATCCTTCGGGCTCAATCTGGGTAAAACTAGAATCAAGATTCAAGATAAAACCGACCCTTTCTCTGTGTAATAGGGTACAAAATCATGTACGCAGTACAATATTTAAATCTTGAATTACAATTACCGCCTGGGTCCAATGAAGCCTTTTATTAATTTATCAAAACTTTTTGATTTATTTTTAATTATCGGAATTCAGATTTGTTTTTTAATTATGTTTGATTTATTTGTTTATTCAAATTAATAAAAACGTAATGATTGAACATTTTTCTATATTCTACCCTCTTTGATTTATTTTATAGCTTTCAAAGGAAAATTAATCAGGCCAAGCGATTTGCAGCAAAAAATATGCCATCTTTTTTAACAGATGGAAGATTGACAGCAGTCCATGGCATGTTGTCTGCAAAAAAAGAATCTTCAATCTGTCTGAAGTTTGAGGCGTGGTGATTTCGGCGATTTGTAACCAGAGAACAGTTTACTCACTGACTTAAAAGATCACCTACGTATTCGAAACAGGAAACAGATAAAATCCTAAAAATATTTCCATCAATGATTATTATATAAACGGGGCAATTCAAAAGCGATCGTTCCTAGCTTCATTGCTGCCACACAAAGATGTCTGCCTCTTGAAATAGGCACAATACATTCAGCCTGTTGTCACAAGTTTGATCGGCAGAACACGGAAATGGAAACATCCATATACAGCCTTGTTGTGACTTGTGTTTACGTTGTTTTGTATGAATTTTATTGTTGGAATCTTCTATGAGAATGCCTCATGGTGGTTTGTAATAAACATGACGTTACACGAGTGTTGATATTAAGGCGAAAAAAAAGAAAGAAAATACGTTTATTTGCGGTAAACATGGCGCAGAGAAAAACACACAAATACAAAAAAGAACGAGTTGGGGGAAAATATGCGTCACATCCACGCAAAACGGCAACCGCTCAGCATAATGCTACGACCCTATGCGAGACAGAGCCCCAGCGCTGGTGTTTAGTGACAGCCGGCGTTGACGTGATGACGTCACGAAAATATAAAAATAAAAAATAAAATAATTAAAAAGCGAAAGCGTCATTAACACGCGAAATTTAAATTTTCTTACGTTTTTTGCAAATTTACAGGTCAGTATCACGTTGTGTGTTGATCGAAATATGATTCGCGGCCGTATCTAATATTTATTTATACATAGAATAATCATCAATACAACTCATTAGGTACCCTATTGAATAAATGCTTTTATTGTTGATTCTAATGATTATAATTCTGTAAAGACAAATTTGTTACGGTGGTGAATCATATTTTAATTAACATACAACCTGACACTGACCTGCATATTGCAAAAACACGTAAGCTAATTTGAATTTCGCGGGCTACCTCGTCGCATCCCCCTTAAATGTACGTTCAGCGCATCTTGGACAGTCAGCCCTGTTGACTTACTGTCTGGGTCATATTATTACCTGACGGCATTAAATTCTCACAATAGTTTGTGCTTTTGCGAGACAAGAAAAGACATAAGAATGTGTGTCATGTAGTGGTACTAACCTAAAACTTTTGCCAGACAGCAAAGATATACTTAGGCCCACTTGAACCGCCAATTACTAAACACATTTAGCGCTTAACGAGTTTTGAACATCATTTTTTCACTGTCATCTTCAAACATTTGACAGAAACAGAATTATGTTTTAAACTCGTTTAGCGCTAAACGTATTAGTGATTGGCGGTGCAAGTGGGGGCATTAGTCGCAGAAATCATTGCACGAAAGGTGGACGCGCACCTAGACGCGTCGCAGGAGTCGTACGCGCGTTACGGAGTCTGATAATTGTGCCCTTACCTTACGTTAGAGGATTATTCTTTGGATTAAGAAGACTGGCTGACTAAAAGTATAATGTTTTGATATTCTACGCGTCCAGCGCACCTAGACGCGCTGCAGGAGCCTATACGCGCCACAGTCATCGCATTTTATAAATCTTTTCGCGCATTTCAATAAAATGATGTAGAATAATGATGACTCTCGGAAACTCTTATCCGATCTGTGAAATAAAAAACAAATTCCTATACAACAGTGGACAGACCATGGATATCGAACAGACTATCCGATGCATGTTCCAATTTTGTTTTTTTTTTAAATTCGGGAATGAGTTTCATAGCGAAAGTTGTTTAGAGTAATGTGTAGAATCACCCCCTTGACGGATTCACGTGACTAAAATTAGCCACCCTGTAGGCTTGCAAAAAGCTTACATCAGCGGGGTAATTGCGTAAAACACTAACAGTAGGAACAGCTTTCATTTTGACAGTTCAACAACATTCATTGCGTTATTTACGTTGCTGAGCAGACAAATTTTTCGAACATATGAAGCAATGGATTAGCAGTAGGGTTCAAAATGATTCAGAATGTGACAGATAGTGTGTTTCGCAATTAGGATGCTGGTGCTTGAAGTACCTGCACACCATTTGTAATAGGTATTTGTTATGACTTCACGTTCCCATTATCTTTTAATGTCAATAGAATGAGTGAGTAAAGCCGCGAGCACTGCTAGTTTTTGACCGAGCGAGCGCGAAGCGTCTCCGTTTCGCTTCGCTTCTTTTCGTAAAAGATCGCTTTTAGCGATAAGACCGCCCATTGTGTCACTCTATGTAAAAATTCTACATTTATATCTGTAATTTTTATGGTGTACATAATAAAGAGTATTCTATTCTATTCATGGACAAAAATGCTTTCGTATGTCCGGATGTCCGGCTGTTCTCATCTACAGGTCGCATTTATTAACCGATTCTCGTGAAATTATGTGAGCAGGTTCGATAATTACATGGAATTCTTTTGTCAAAATGGAGGAGATATTGGGGTTGTAAACGTAAAAAAAAAACATATTTCAGCCATTTCGCGTGGTGAACATTTATTCAGTTTTAAGCTATGCAAAAACAGACTCGTATAATAAGTTTCAAATAAGACTCACCATTCCCGGTCCCTCCATTATTACAGTACTTACTTATTAACCTTAATTAACTAAATTAAATTCATAAATTAAATTGCTACCTATTGCAAATTGGAGCTTCCCATAATTAAATGTCTTGAGGAAAAACGTTAGTCACGGAGTTTGATAATTATGCCTTTTACCTTACGTTAGGCGTTTTAAAGGTTTATTCTTTGGATAAGAAAGACTGGGGGACTAAAAAACTTTTTTACCATAAACAACTGACTTCCAAAAAAACACTACAAAGTGAATAATTACTTTAATTTCGGAAGTCGGTGTCTTTGGTTTTGTATTTTCGTTTTTGCTACCGACTTCCGAAATTATAGTTATTTTTCACTTTATAGTGTTTTTTTGGAAGTCGGTTTTTTTTTGTAAAAAAGTTTTTATATTTCACTTTTTAGTTGTGGTACCTACCCCAAACAAATTCGTGTACCACTACTTGATATGTAAATAATAGTGACAGAAAACTATTAAAACATCATCAATATATTAAGTGGAAAAAATACGCATTATTAAGGATAACTCAAAAACTACTAGTCAGATCTTGATCAAATTTATATGTTACCACATGAGAAGCACCAGCTTTCAATCAAGATTCATCAAAATCAATTAACCTAGAAAAAAGTTCTGACATAACAAACATTAAGTAAATAAAAAATACGGTCTAATTAAAAACCTCCTCCTTTTTTTTGAGTCGTTTAGAAATAGAATATTTTGTTATTCTTTGGTGTTCCTGCGCGGATAAAAGATTCTTTGTCCGGGTTGTTTATTAAGTATCATAAAAACGCGCCGTTGTGAGGCGTGACAAATAATAACAGCCGCGCGCTAAGGTTAAGGTATGCATGCCGCGATCGGATCGTGGATGGGTGACCATCCATTACATATCGAGAGCCCCCGTGCCTCGGAGAGCACGTTCCCGAGCGTCTCGGCTATCATTCATTGATCTTTGACAGTCGTTACGGGTAGTTAGAAGCCCAAAAGTCCGATAATCAATCAGATAAATTTATTCTCAGGACTTATTCTAGGTATAAAAGTTTGGTGAAATTTGCCCTTAATGGATTAGAAAGTAGAAAACCTTTCTTTAAAGTTTTCTCTCTTTTTTGTTTTCAAAATATAACTCACAACAACACTCTGTTTAGGTGAAATATTCAACTTGTGACAGACGGCCAGATACTAGTATTGAAGTAAGAAAACTAAATTATTTGTCTATGTCAATTGTGACGTCTAAAGACCAAATATATTTTAATAGGTTCCTAGTAGATAGTATTTTACATCTTACTATGTTAAAAAAAAGCGGCCAAGTACGAGTCGGACTCGCACACAAAGGGTTCCGTACCACAAGGCAAAAACCCTTTAATCGTTCTTCTTTATTTTATTTTTATTATTTGTTGTTATAGTAGCAATATAATAATAATAAAACCCGCAGGGCAGCTTGTGGCGAGCTGTTGGGCAGTAGCGACCCCACGGATCCTATCTCACGGGAGAAGTCTTGTTCCTCACCTCTAGCTTGCCTTTACTGGCCGGCTGGAGTGAACAATGACGAGGAACAGAGCTCCCACCTCTTTCTTGCCTTTATTGGCCGGCTTGAGTGGAGATTCGCAAGAGCAAACGTGCTCGGAGGAAGGAAGTATTCCAGTAAGATGCTGCTAGGGATCTTGACCGTAATTCCAGGATTGTCCTGATAGCCGTGAGATACCTCTCCACTCCACATAAGCACCTCAGGACACGTTGCCCCCTTGTCGCTACGACACTATGTGCTAGCGCCCGTTTTCGGAGGCCCATTATTGATTGTGCACGTCACCCCCTGCCATTTCATCCGTGTATTTTATATATAAAACTTTGGTTAGGCAGGGGCCATATTCTTCCCATAATCCTAGATAACCAGTCCACTTAAGCTATCCCCTCAATAGTTCAATAACTTTGTTTCCATATTTTGCAATAATCCGACACCAACCGGGGGTTGATCTTGGGCGCACTTGCACAGTGCATACGGGGATAATCGTCGGTTGGTGCATAATTCCATTTAAAATTTTCTAAGGGGCCTCTGCGAGTTGGCTTCGGCCCCTCGTACGCCTTCCAAAGGTCCGGGACCACAAGGTCCCGAGACATAATATAATAATAATACGATTTATTTCAGGCGACACAGGCCCATAGAAAAATACCTTAACCTAAACATAGGTACATATTTTTATATAAACAAAAGTTGTGTTAGTTGTGTGTTGTATTAGTTGTGTTGTGTTGTGTGTCGTGTTGTATATAAATACACACTGAAAATTTCAACTGTCTACTTTTCGTTTCATGAGATACAGACCGCTGGCAGACACAAACAAACACAGACACGCACAGTATATGTATACACTGTGGTAATAGGATGCCAACAGGACTCTTTGGGTACGGAACCCTAAAAACGGCCAAGTGCGTGTCGGACTACGCACAGTGAAGGCTTCCGTAGTCGAGATGAATATTTCCAAACACACAGTATTGATTTTATCGACTGAAAAAAGGGTTTGTATTTATTAGTACTTATCGAAAAAAAAAAATAACTTATTTCTGGGGTTGTAACCGAAAATATCTCATAATTATCTCAAAAAGTATAGACGCAGATGGCAAAATCACTTAGAAAAACAATCTTTGTAAATATGAGATCCAATAGTACCCCACACACTTATGTGCATTGAATTACTATTTCATTCCTCCGTAACATGTATGAGGAGAGCCTTCATTAGTAATTTAGTTCGTAGTTTAACAATACAACTTCTTTCTAATTTTCGTCGATATAGTGCCAATGCTCTCCGAGTAAAATAGCTGTATCACATCCGAACTGACGGACGGATGGACTGACAGACAGACGGATAGACTGACTGACGGACGTGACGAAATTATAAGGGTTCCGTTTTTGCCATTTCGCTACGGAACCCTAAAAACCCGTACAAAAAAGCTATCTTCACAAAATGGTCGTGACACAATACGAAGTAAAATATCTTTAAGGGTTGTTACATGTCATCACATTTAAGTTGACAAGGGTCGTTTAAATGTCAGCGTTTTCAGAACACGGTATCTCTTCTTGTTATTTATTTATAATTCTGCCTTGAAGGCATCTTGAAATGGGTCGAGTTAGGTTTTAAAGGTTGCGTAATAACGTTCTTGGTAGAAAAATAATTTCGGATCATAACTTCTCCCGTGGGTGTCTTAAAAAGCGATTTAGAATTATTTTAAGAGGATCTCTGATAAACGATTGCCAAATGCGGTGATTTTCAGAATTTTGTGATAGTTCACTGTAGGACGGATTTTCATTGCAATTCATAGATTTTATGACTTACGGAGCCGAAATATAGGTACTCACGGTACGGCTGGTCCATAAATTCAAGGTCGCTCAGCGAGCTGTGGGAGGCTATGCTTTGAGTTTCTCTGAGGGATCGAATCTGGAACGAGGTGATTCGGCAGAGAACTAACATTGTCGACATAACTCACAGAATAAGCAAGCTGAAGTGACAATGGGCCGGCCATATTAGCCGTAGAACCGATGACCATTGGTGTAGACGTGTTCTTGAGTGGAGACCGCGAATCGGCAAACGTAAGCTAGAAGCTAGATGAGAGTTGCCAAGAATCGAGTTGAATGGCGTGCAATTGGAGAGGCCTTTGTCCAGCAGTGAACTGCTATAGGCTGGTGATGATGTGATGTGAAAGAAAGTAGTATTTTAACGAAATTCTATCACCTGCTGTAATATTGTTTGACAAACTTTTGCGCTAAGCGCTAGGCTGGCGAAGTAAAATGGCGTTAGCCCATCGCCAGTTTTATGTAAAATTCATAGTCAGTTGGAATGTTTTACATTAATTTATAACCTTTTCTTAATTATTATTTTTATTATTATAAATTTATTTCAGAGAATCTCCATATTAGTGGCATATTAGTAAAAAATAAATGATTTGATTTGATACATACATAACCTCAAGCCTTCTTCCCATGGGGGTAGGCAGAAACTACAGAACGCCACCTGCTACGATCCTTACATAATCCTTTTTCTTCGTTTACGTTGATAATCTGGTCATACACGCACGCCGGTTGCGAGTACTACGCACCTGACCTTTCTGAAGAACATCACCAATAAGGTCACTATATGTCCTAGGGCGCCCCGTCCAGGTGTGGCGGGTTTTTTAATTTTTTCATTCAATCAGATATTCCAGAAGTACTTTGCTAAAATGTATACTTTGCTTGTATACATTTGAAATACTTGAAAGTATTAATCCAATATACAAGGTCTAAAAATACCCATCTTATAGCCGTCAACTACGCAAATATTTTGTATATGATATAAACATTTAGAACTAGGTATAGTGTATTTATTTTATTTGTTTTTTTTTTTGAATTTTCGTATCCTGCACGCCGGCTGTCGCTGAAAACCAGCGCTGGGGCTCTGTCTCGCATAGGGACGTAGCATTATGCTGAGCGATTGCCGTTTTGCGTGGATGTGACACATATTTTTTAATACAGTTGCTCAAAAAGTGGCGTATTGCAGGGACGTATAGCGTTCGGGATGTGGGCTATTACATACTCGTGCTTTTTTTGTACCTTTCCCGCACTTGTGCTTTTTCTTTCCCAACGGTCAAAATAATGTCTATTAAAAAAAAAAACCAACCATGAAGTTTTTACTAAAAAAATTCATTGAAGTTTTTATGATTCATGCAAATACGTATATTTCTAAAAAGAATATACTAATTTGTTTCATTAACAGATGTAATGATTTGATTGAATGAGTTATGTTAGGTTTCATTTCATTTCATCTCATTAAATTTCATTTTCAATTCATATCAATAAAAAAAAACTACTGAAGACTTGGCTGTATGGGTATAGTTCCCCTTGCCTTCCAGAATGGGTGAAGAAAAAAAAAACTCTGCTTATATTCTACGGTTGGCGCCATTTTTCAGAAATTTTCTTTGCGAGTTTAGTTGTTTGTTGCACAAAATGAGTAATTTCGACCCTAGTTTTTTTGAATTAACACCACCGGAACTCAGTATAATTGCACAAAATGCTTCGGAGAACATTTTACCGGAAAAGTCAAAAAGTCGCTACATATCTACATACGACGAATTTATTGCGTGGAGAGAAGAGAAAAAAGCAAATAGTTTTTCAGAAAATTTTATGTTGGCATACTTCTCCGAACTCTCAGCAAATTTAAAACCTTCTACGTTATGGTCGAGGTTTTCGATGATAAAAAGTATGCTGAAAATAAGGAACAACGTGGATATAAGTGAATACCCAAAATTAAATGCTTTCTTAAAAAGACAATCAGACGGTTTTACAAGTAAAAAGTCGAAAATATTAACATCGAATGAAGTGGAAAGGTTTTTGAACGAAGCTCCCGATGATCGTTATTTATCCACAAAGGTAATTTATTAAGAAGTACTTATATTTTTCTTTAGTACCTATTCAGTTTACGAAATCGCAAAATATAGTCAATACATTATTTAAAAAAATATTAATCAAATCCCTTTTTTTGTAGGTTGCTCTGATTTTTGGCGTTGTTGGAGCTTGCCGCAGAGAGGAGTTAGCCAATATTACTTTAAAAGATATTGAAGCCCATGGAGAAATGCTACTAATCAAGATTCCGAACACAAAAAATAAGATACCGAGAAGCTTTGTTGTTGAAGGAGACTTTCTTAAAATAGTGCAAAAATATATGAATCAGCGGTCCCAAAAAGGAAAAACCGACCGTTTTTTTCAAAATTACCAAAAAGGGAAGTGTACAGCTCAAGCAATCGGGATAAATAAATTTGGTAATATGCCAAAAGAAATAGCTACGTTTCTTGGTCTGCCGGATGCTAAGTATTATACTGGGCACAGCTTCAGGAGGACCTCTGCTACATTATTGGCAGATTCAGGAGCCAATTTGACGTCCTTAAAGCGACTAGGAGGTTGGAAATCAGACAAAGTTGCAGAAAGCTATATTGGTGATTCATTAAACAACAAACTAGAAACTGGGAAAAAAATCACACAATCCATTAATTTAAGGTCCAGTCCGTCTCCTTCACATGTTGAAGAGAACGTTCGTCCATCTACCTTCGTTGATAATGATAATTCATCAGATCCAACTCCACCAACTAGCAAACGCCATTGTATGACAAATGTACATGAACAATCATACGAAATTAATAATAGTTTATCTCAAACAGTAAATATGCAACCTAAAACTTCCCCAGTTAGTATAAAAAACTGTACCAATTTCAATGTTTATGTGAGTTATAACTTTTATAAGAAATAAATGATTAGTTAGTTGAGTTTATTGTGTTTTTATTATTTTATTAAATTGCTTCATTTTTTCGCAACTGTATTAAAAATAGTCGTTCAGTACACGTGCGGAACCGTCATTGCAACTTGTTCCGACTGTCAACCCTCGCCTTCGGCTCGGGTAGACATTTGTCGGAACTCTTTGCAATGACAGCCTTTCCGCACTTGTAATGAAATATACTATTCGCCCAACTAGTTCTTTTTTGCATTTGTGTGTTGTTTTCTGCGTCATGTTTACCGCAAATAAACGTATTTTCTTTCATTCTGTACATCGAACTAAGTAACATTGTACAAAAATAATTGCTGGGAAACGACTTTTATTTTTGTGCGAAAATTTTCTGTTTGCGGTAGCATGGGGTCGTGGTGGTATTTAAAGTTATGTTATAAAATAACATTAAAACTTGTTTTCGTAAAAAAACGTCAGTAAAAATAATAATTTTGACCATCAATATCTCCGTAACCAGAAGGTTCCCAGGCATGGTCCAGGACAAAAAAAATATTACAATAACGGGGAGTACCTACAAGTGACTCTTGGCTTCGTTAAGTGTCTTTTTACACCCGATATAGTAAAACAAAATATATGCGTCGGTACAACAGCTTCATTTTTGTTTAGGTAGACGAACGTTACAAAAACATTTAACGGTCTCTTATAAAGTGTATAACTTTAACCTTTCGGTTCAAAGCTTCAGGTGGCTCCAAATTATCTTTTATATAGCTACATAAAAAAATACACTTATTGCAAGGAGTAAAATGGTTTCTCATCGCATCACTTGAAGTGGTTTTTGCACACAAATAGGATGCATTAAAATAGCCTCCTAGGCTCCCAGCAAACAGGCGCGACTCTAGTGGAACAATTTCTATGAAAACTTAATGGAATTTGTTCTACAAGAGTCGCGTTGCGCCTTAAGATACCTTTCCCCCTGCTGGTGAGAAGCGAGTGGAGCTAACAAATAAAAACAAGTTGGCGAGCAACAAGCAGCGCGCGACGGTGACGAGCGACTACTTGCTGGTAGGCGTACACATACCAAACGTGAGTCTCTCAGCGAGTGTTCTGTCCGCCAAGCGAGCGTCGCTAAGCAAATACTCTCCTTGATATCTCTTGTTGCTGCGACAAACGAGTACTCGCCGGCTGTGTGATTGTGTGACCAGCCAGCGATCAACTAATGTATCTCTTTTACTTACACGGGACTTACAATCTTTTGTACGTTTCTTGAGCGAGAAAATCGTTGTTATCTAGTCGCTTTCTCGTTGGACGTGGGACAGGTGCCTAAATCCGCCGATCCACATCAGCCCCCGGCTAAGCTGTACGTGTACTTAGCTTCCCTTTGTATGTAATTGTAGGCGGGATCGTCCACTGCGACCCACGGCCACGCTACGCACGGATGCGTGGCTAACAAACAAATGAACAGCTAACATGGCAAACCTCTCCGTGAACATCCTACGTAACAGTGGATACTCGACTTTAGTGCCTCGGAGAGAACGTTAAGGTAATCCTCAGCTGTAGCTTAACAAATTCTTTTTTTTTTTTTGCAAATTGTGGCTCTGTTTTAAGTCGTATGCTTTTATAACATTGTTTTTTACATCATGTAACTACTTTAACTCACACACTAAATTATTACTTGTGAAATTTTGGAAAAATCATTAAATTTTCAATATTTCAAAATATGTGAGCACCATTGTATCTATCTCATAATAAATTTAACTTTGCATTATATTTAATTATTTTTACCTATTGTGGTATAGTGATTTTATTCTAGGTGCATCGGCTTCACTTATAATTAATGTATACATAATATTGTAAAACATTTTAAAAGAGTAACGGTGGAGTTTCTTTCCCAGTTTTCTCCGTACGAAACTACCTTTTGAATGGGGCAACTAGAATCAATTCTATTTTCTTGTCAATTTTGACGTTCAAAGGTGCCTTTTATGTGCCTATTTGAAATAAACGTTTGACTTTGACTTTAAGACTGGTCAAGTAATGGATAATGAAGATGATAGATGCAAAAGCCTCTTCTTAAACAGAGAAGGAAAGATCATTGATCATCATGCTTACTCACTGCGTGTAAGAGATTTCAGACTTTAAGATATAGAGGATACTATGCGACATGCGACTACGATTGCTCAGCGACTAGACGCAACGACTGACTCTGGCCGACAATTTTCATATATTTCGTTCAAAGCTCCGCGCACTTGACGTTGAGTTGCAGAGTCGCATCGACAAGCTAGCTAGGGAAGTCGAACGCTCTCGCTACCGTCAAACGGGATGAATAGGAATGCAGGGGTGAATCGAGACGAAACTTTAAAAGGGATTTTAACATTGAAATAATATACTTTGTTGGCAAAAAGGACTTTAATATGTTTACTGTATTACAATTAACGATTAAGTGCCCTTGTTGGCAACAAACCATATTATTTCAATGTTAAAATCCCTTTTAAAGTTTCGTTCCGATTCACCCCTGCATCCCTATTTACCCCATTTGTCGGTACTTGTCGAAGTGACTAGACGTGCGGCGCACGCGCATACACGATGACAGTCGAATGCGACCACTTTGCGTCTTTTTGCACCGAGTAGATGCACAGTTTGCCCCGGCACTTAAGTTCAAGTTTACTTACTAATGTAGCGGTATCAACATCGCCACATGCAAGCTACACGTCATACTGACGTCACGCAAATCCTGCATCGCGCAAGCAGAGTTTACCGCGCGACTAGCATATATACAACGTCCCAACATCAACCGTCGGGTAGTTGCCCACCATTTTTTTTTTTTTTTTTATCCGGTGTGGAAAATCCTCATGGATGTCCCCCGCCCTGCGGGGGCGGAGGGGTCTGTCAGACTCTTACTGACTAAAAACCACCCCGGTGTTCCATCTCACACCTGCGCCGGGGGTCGCGGGAACGTACGAATCTTCCGCAACCCCCGACTGGTGCCGGCCCGCCTTTGCGGGCCCCGACCGGTCGAGCGGGGGGAGTGAGGTGTTTGACTCCCTCCGCGACATCTAAGAGGGGCGCGCGTGGAACACTACGCGCCGCCGCCTCGGGTCCTGATGTATGGGGGGCGACGAACGTAGGGTAGTTGCCCACCAGACACAACACCCGTCTGGTCGGAGGATCCTCCCTTTTCCATAGAGTATGAGTGAAGTTTACAGCCTGTTCCTCATACCTCTATACTACATTCTTTCTTAGAAACTCCATGAGGTTGTAAATGTGTTAAGAACATTGAACCTAATTCTATATAACATAAGTTGAAGCCAAGCAAACGGTCTGAGTGCGAAACTTTTCATTTTATTTACCCTAACGTGAGATACTTCTAGTAATTTAGATTGTAAACTTTGAAGGTTTTCTCAAGTATTTTACATGTGTTTTGTAGAAGGAAAATCTTGAATTTACGTTACTTTTTGCTTTAGCAACGCCATATTTATTTTATAGTAGTGTAGTTTTTTTTTGGCGATTCGCTAAATTAATAAAACCAACGTTTTATTTTTAATTTTTTGGCAGATCCTAAAATTCGAAGACATGTGCCATCCACCCCACTCCCTCACAGAGAGGAGGCCTGTGTCCCAGCAGTGGGAAAATTATAGGTTGATTATACTTATACATACACGTCCTCAAATTAATACACTCGTAACCAAATAGTAAGCCCAAAATTACTTAAGTTACGAAACAAAAGGGTTTCATTAGTGAAATGTATAGTAGGATTACAACCTAGGTCCCTAAATATGTAACGATTAGAGTTTACACGTCTAAATTACCTGGATCTAGTCTAGACAATCTAGCTTAGGATGTAGGGCTTATATTATTAGACTTACTATTAACGTTAGACAAACGTAATATAACTTTCACATTTAAGTAGTTGTTCGTGCTCACTTAGTTGCTCGCACGGGTCCATCGAAGGTTAAGCTACGCTTGCCAAGGTGATCCGTGGATGGGTGATCATCCTTTACATATCCAGACCTCTTCAAGCCTCGGAAAGCACCGTTCAGCCGTTCGTTCCATAAGCCACAGGTGCATTAAGCTCTAATTTAGAGGTGGCTCAAGAATTTGTGAATTTATTTACTGATGTACCATCTAAAACGACGGAAGCTTTAAATTCCTCACCGGATGTTTCAATTGATTAAGAGCTGACGTTCCAGGCCGCCCGGTCGAATTACAATAAATAAATAAGCTATAGGTACACCGCTGCCTAACCCTTCGGGGAATACAGGCGTGATGTTATGTTATGTGTTGTGTAAATAAAAAATACTAAATTTTAATATGATAGTTATAAAAGCTTTCGGCAAATAAAAATCAAATTAACCGAAGATCTATGGGGAATATCAATCAAAGTTTGTACATCCATAATCGAAACTATATCACCATACTTAGCTTTAATATTTGATTTGTGTGTAGATCCAGGAGTTTTCGCGGATTTCATGAAATACAGTAAGATTATACCACTTTTTGAATCGGGGGATAGCAAATACACCAACAATTATAGACCAGTATCCGTGTTGCCGGTATTCAGCAAGGTTTTCGAAAAGGCAATGCTGAATTAGATGTTTAATCATTTTAACAACTACAAAATCTTACACGATCAGCAATATGGTTTCACCAAAGGACGTTGTACGACTGACGCCAGTTTCACTTTATTAAAACACATATTTACAGCGTGGGAGGAGACCCAAGATGCCATCGGAATCTTTTGTGACATCTCCAAGGCATTTGGAGATCCATACATCGATCCTTAAATACTCCTTTTGCCTCGTTTACATTCATACATCTGGTCATACAGAAACGTCGGTTGCAATTACTATGCTCCTGACCTTTTTGAAGAACATCACCAATAATGTCACTATATGTCCTCCTAGAGCGTCCCCTCCCGGTGTTTCTACTCAAATCTGCCTTGTAAATACCTTTTGTTAGTCACCTTTCATTCATCCTCTTAATGTGTATAGTACATTAATATTAAAGTTACCTAAAATAAAGAAATCTAATGTTTCGTCAGGTCGTAAAATTCGTACGGAGCTGGGGCGGGTTGCTCATCAAGCTATACATTTCAGCAGTTTTACCTGACCTCGCATTATATAGGTTTTTCGTACAGTTAGAAGTCAGCTTATACTGGAAATGTATAGCTTGTTAAGTCGCCGTGCGTACTACCAACTTTAAATAGCCAATCAGTCAGATTAAAACTTTATCATTGTAACTAAAACTGTTAATTAATCAGATAATCTTTCTGTCTTTTGTCTGCCGTCATGTAATCCAGCTTATATTAACACCACCTACATTACTGTTCCCATTAAGACAAAGTACCGTCCGCAAAATAATGGTATTTTCATTGTAGCGGTAATTTAAACTGTGGGTACGAGGATAATCTGTAATTGGGTTGAAAACTTGGGTTTAAAATGTGGGTTGACGTAGGTTTTATTTTATGTAGATAGAAAGCAATTGCGATCATTTGAAAAAAAATATATTAAAAAACCCCCGTCACAAAAAAAACCTCTAAAAAGAAAACAAACAATATGCGTCTAAAGTCCCTACCACAGCTAACAAAGGAGCTGATGATCTTGAAACGGCTGTACCGGTTTTGATAAAACATGTCTAAAGACCACTGCTAGAAACCCTGCTTTCAAATAAAATAGACCGCATCCAAATCGATTCACCCGTCTAAGAGGTACGGTGCCACAAACAGACACATAGCGGTCAAACTTATAACACCCCTCTTGTTGAATCGGGGGTTAAAAAGGGTGTATGCTTATTTATACACGATACAAGTAAAAATTTACGACTGAAGCCGAGTTTACACGATTCAGCGTCACCGATCGATTGGAGCCGAGGATACCCGATTCAGCGTCACTGACCCGAGCGTAACGGTTCAGTTTCGTTGACTGTTGAAAAAGAGCGCAAAGTGCGCTTAACGAAGTTTTCACTTTAACAAGCACCGTGTTAAAATTGTATGTGATATTTCATCGCGTCACACTGACGTCACGAAAAATCCTGCATCGCGCAAGCATAGTTTACCGCGCAACTAGCATCCATTTTCGTACTGAGACCCCTCCGTGCCTCGAATGGCACGTTAAGCCGTTGGTCCCGTCTGTCATTCGTAGATATTTCAATCAATGTGCTTCGCCTTTTCCGACCTATTTTTGGAGTCGCCTTCCGTCATTCGTAGATATTTAACAGTCTTAAAGTAACGGATAGTCAGAGAGTTATTTTTTGATCAGAGATTATTCAATATGATTATTCAGTCATGAATCATGACGTGCAGATGTCAAAGATTTCTGTTATGTGCTCATGATTATAGATCTATTTTGTTTTTTATTTTCCTTTATTATTAGATCAAATTATCTTTTGACGTGATAACGTCTTATAAATCGATGAACGCCGGCTGCACGCACGAAAAAGCATGACTCATTGTCACGTTCCACCTGAGCCGAGTGTGCAAGCGAGAGCGCGGAACAAGCGAGAGCGCGGAACAAGCGATAGAGAGGCACGATCGGCCTAACTAAGCGTTCGGCTTGTGACGCATCTATCTCTCTTCCACTCGTTAAGACGTTATCACGTAAAATTATCGCCCGTAAACCGACTTTACAGACAACCATATGTTTTTGTATGCACTTGTTTCTGTGACAAATAAACCTATTTTTCATTCTTTTAATAATGTTTTTAAAAGCCTGAGACCGACAATTTGGGTGAACACACACATAAAATTACGCTTGTAATCTCCGAAGGGTTAGGCAGAGGTGCCTAAGAACGTCCACATGTCGCTAGTTATGTTCTTCTCATGATATCCTATTGCCATTTACTGGGCAATAGTCCCCTTGGAGGGTGAACAATACATGTAAAAACCATTTGGAGTATCTGCATAATACTTTTTCTTTTAGTAAAAGTGCTGTAAACATAAAAATGTACTTAACACATTTTTTTATTCGCATAGCTAGATGAAATAAAATAAAAGCAGAAGGGAAAATGCTCTGCTTCACAACAAAACCCCTCTGTTCATGTAATTTCGAGTTAAAGTTTCTATTTTGTACTTTAGAAGGGGTTAAAGTAGAGTATCTTTCGTTGCGTCAGACGATACGTTACGTTTATAATAATTATTATGTAAAGAAAAAGTAGTTTTTGATGTTTTGGTTCAAATTTATGTGAAAATAGTAATCATTTTGGCTTTTAAAATACAGTTAAAAAAACTGACGCTTATCTATGTATTTTTTTGACAGTGAATAAGTATAATGCTGAAGCTGCGCGATTGCTGAGCATGGAGTGATACGTTCGTTCGATAACCAAGTCTGGAAAAGTTTTATTGGGTTTTTCCATCAGATACTTAGTAGCAGGCCGTGGTCTGGATTTGTGCTCTGTTGATGTCGTAATAAAGTTGGCCCTTAGGTATAATAAACCAGGGTTACTTTGAATCGCGGGATGACTTTAATCGAAACTTATAAAATCGCGAATTGCTTAAAAAGAAAAGCAATTTGGTAGTTTTTTTTTCTAGGTTAGCAACACTGAAGAACTGTCAAATCCTATCCTTAGAACACGCTGGGAATTTTTTAATTGAAATAGGTAAATATATTGTTATTCTTTATTAAGTATAGCTTAATAATTGTGCTTTAAAACTTCATTTTTATGTACTTAATCACGTGATGGTGTAATGAAATTTCTAGATGAACTCCATTATTTGGCTTATTATCGATTAATTAATGCAGTGATCATTGTTTTTCTAACCTCAAAATGAATGCAGTTTAATACGGGGTTTCATTGATTACCCGTAGGTATGTGGTGTGAAATTAATCAGGTGATCAAAGTAACCCCAGAGATTTTTATAGGTAGTATACTCTTTTTTAATATGCCTTTTTTTTGCTAAATTCATGAATGTTTTGTTTTTCAGAAAGATACCCGCAATATAAGAAAAGAAACTTGGGTCCCGTGAATACAAAAAACTTTTTTACAAAAAAACAACCGACTTCCAACAAAACCACTAAAAGACGTGAAAAATAACTTTAATTTCGGAAGTCGGTGTCTTTGGTTTTGTATTTTCGTTTTTGGCCACCGACTTCCGAAATTAAAGTTATTTGTCACGTCTTTTAGTGTTTTTTTTGGAAGTCGGTTGTTTTTTTGTAAAAATGTTTTTTTTTCACTTTTTAGTTGCGGTACCTACCCCACACAAATACATACTTACATAAAACGTATACCACTATTTAGTGTGTAAATAACAGTGACAGGAAATTATTAACACATCATCCCCATAAACTAAGTGGAAAATATGCAGTATTAAGGATAACTCAAAAACTACTGGTTAGATCATGATAAAATTTAAATGGGACCATATGTGAAGCACCACCTATCAAATAAAAAAATAATCATCCAAATCGGTTCACCCAGAAAAAAGTTCTGAACTAACAAACATAAAAAAAAAACATACAGGTGAATTGAGAACCTCCTCCTTTTTGTGAAATCGGTTAAAAATTATTCACAAGCGCGAGTAGAAGCACTCAGTTAAATAGTGGAAGGAAGTTTAAGCTGTGGAGGTGCCTGTGAAAGATATGAAAAGAAAAAAAAAAATAAGGACTGATTACCTTGTTGTAAAACTCTTGTAAGCTAAAATTTTGTAAGCTCCATTTTTATTAAAGAAATTTTGATTTTTTAATGACTTTTAACTTTTACTAGATCAAAGTTACCCCAAATGACAGAAATGTCAATATTTATTTGACCCGTTGGCAGATTTTGATTTTTTTTAAATAAAAATTGGCATTATAACTTTGTAATTACGCACTAAAATAGGGGGTAAATAAGTAACCCCACCCTACGTATAACTTTGATCAGAGAGTTTATTATTTTTTTCTCAAAATCAAGCCATGTTTTTTCTCTTTTTATTACAGGAATCGAGAGTAATAAAAGATATGGAACCTTCAAAGTTCAATTTTGATCAAAGTAACCTTGGTTTACGTTTTTTTTTTTAGATGGGTTTGCTCCAGACTCTAGACTAGGTCAGAGATGACAGAGACAAAGTCGACGATGGAGTGAGCTTACCCAGAAGAAGCCTGTTTACTCTCAATTTGAAGAGATTTGAGTTATATGCGTTCGGAAACACTGACACAGGTAGAGAGTTCCACTCTTTTGCTGTGCGCACTATTAACGATAATTGGAAACGTTTAGTGTGAATTCGTGGAATAGCAACTAGCTAGGGATGGTAACTTGCAGTACGTCTAGATGTCCGATGGTGGAGTTCTTGGGCACACTCGCTGAAGTACAGTGTGTAGAAGACCGACAAGCAAGCAACCTTGCGGCGCTGAGCCAAGCTGTGAAGCTTGCCTTCAACCAGTTTTACTTCGCCAATGAGCCTCTTAGCTCTGCGTTCCACTGAGTTAAGCGCGGCAAGTTGGTATTTAGCTGAGCCATCACAACTACGTTACGTAAGTTACGTAATAAAAACTGGCAAAATGTGGGTGTGCTACTAACCCTTCTAGAAATACAGACGTGACTTTATGTTAGAATGTATGTAGCAACGCTTTAATTTTGACAGATGTCAAATACAGTACGTGAGCATCAGATTTTGACGTACAGTCACGTACGAAAAGATGTACAACAGTATAAAAAATTCGAAAGCGATTTACATGTCAAGCAATTCCTTTTTGTAGGTATACCGAATAATATTGAGGTCGACTTTGAAATATTAGGGGGTTAAACAGTATGAATTTGCAGAAAAAAAGCTTTTACGATGGCTATGCTATAATAATAATAATAAATAACAATAAATCCATTTATTTTCAGGTAAATAACACCCATAGCCACAAAGTGAACACATTAAGTAATAATAATAATAATGTTAAATTACTAAAATCAATTAAAATAAAATCAAACATCAAATAAAAAAGTAATAATAATGAATAATATAATTATAATTATTTCATTTGAAAAGACATACAAAAATGTGTACCTAATGTGTGGATGTGTGTGTTTTTTTTCTTTACTAGCACTACTGTATGGATCTTGTGGTCTTATAATAAAGTTTAAAAAAAACTTTTCTATTGAAAATAAATGTATGAAACCGATAAGAGGATGTGTGCTTCTGACCACATGATAAAAGTAGAGCCGAGTATGTTATACGATTCAGCGTCACCAATCCGAGCGTGACGGCTCATTTTCGCTCACTGTTCAAAAAGAGCGCTAAAGAAGTTTTCTTTTCAAAAAGATAACAAACTCAAAAGTGTAAAATTTTAATTTAACTTAACCATCCCCTAGCCTTTAGCTAATCTAATTATTTTAACTAAAAGGACAAAAGTTACCGAAGTAGTTTAGAAGCCCGTAAACCAACAGTTAAAGTAAACGGCTAGAATTTATGTTGATTAAACAAATTAACAGGAGTTATAAATGTCTACCAATCAACAGGGAGATAATTTAATGAAGGCGAGTTTTTATTTGATTTAAAACTTAGAAACTACCAATTGAATTTTCATACGGTTTTCACCAGTGGATGGAGTGATTCATAAGGAAGGTTTAACTCTCTATAGTAATAATAATAGTCTCTATAATTTATTACGGTTTTGTGTAAATTGGCTGAAACATGGCGATGATTGTTGAAGGTGTCGGTAACAATTTTGCCGACTAGGACCTTTACTGGCGTGTGCCGCGTAAATATTGGATTAAATTTGGCACACGGATAGTTTATAACCTGAATTTATATACAGGATAATTTTAATCCCGGTAGTACAGTCACCAAAAGAGATAAGTAACCAGGGTCGTCAGATACAGTTGAATTTTACTAAGAAACCGATGGATGTTTTTGAATGAAATTTAATTTGATAAATTAACTGTTGTTTTCTATTAAATAAATTAATTTTCTTCGAAAACTTCCATCGTTTTCTTACTAAAATTCAACTGTATCCGATGACCCTGGTTACTTATCACTTTTGGTGACTGTACGTTCTCGTGCGAATTTATCCGACATCTACGCGGGCGAAGCCGCGGGCAAACGCTAGTTTTACACAAGACGAAGTTTTCGTTAGCCAATAGTTCTGCCTTATACAACAAGTTATCCAGATCAAACCTCTTCTAAGTAGGATTAAATCACAAAATATTACTCCGACTAAGGCCCACTTGCACCGCTAATTACTAAACACCTTTAGCGCTAAACGAGTTTTAAATATCATTCTGCCTCTGTAATCTTCAAACAGAAACAGAATTATGTTTTAAACTCATAGCATAGCATAATCAGCCTATAGTGTTCCCACTGCTGGGACGCAGGCCTCCTCTCTTTGAGAGGGAATGGGCTGTAATCTACCACGCGGGCCCAGTTCGGGTTGGTAGATGTCATATGTCTTCGAACTTTTGGTTCTAGGACATGCCGGTTTCCTCACGATGTTTCCCTTCACCGTTTTGAGAGCAGTGGTGATGAAATTATTTACACAAAGTAAAGCGCCTGCCCCGGTTCGAACCCATGACCTACAACTCGTAAGTCGGGCCCGATACCACTGGGCCACCACTGCGCCACTGTTTTAAACTCGTTTAGCGGTAAACGTGTTCAGATATCCTATCACAAGTACCTACCTAAGTATAAGTACGTACCAGGGTATAATTTAATACGACAGGGTAAAGTATGGCAGGGTAGTTTAAGGGAAGTTTAAATTAGGTGCTTGAGAATTTTGGAATTTATTATTTGTTTTCTATAAATAAGAAAAGAAGTAGAAAAGAAATCTTAAGTTATGGTCTTTGTCGTGCAGTGTGAAAATATGAAGTACTCTGGTTCATTATGATAGCTTAAGATTAAAGTTACTTGTTTCTATCTTATTTTCAACAAGTATGAACAGTAGTACCCAACTGATAAGGCGCGTCGTGAATCTTCGTTCGCACAGAAAACAAAGTATGGCCCCGAAGATTAACGAAAGAATGCTTAAATTACAATCAACCTTAGATCACTACTATAAGGTTCATAATACACTGCAGCTGTTAGCTCTGTCTCACTCGCAAGTCGCGCCCCTCCGATCAGAACGACTGACATGCCACGCGGCGCGCGCTTACATGGCGACAGCTACCGACCAATAGCGGTACAGAAAAAAGAAGCGCGGTGCGTGGAGCGTGCCGATTGGTCAATAGCATTTCCCGCGCTTTGAAAATTCATCTTCTGCGCAGGTACATCGGTAAGCCATATCAGTTGGGTACTACTGTAATAGGTATTACTTGAACCGTACCATAGATCATAGTTATGACATTAATCAGAATACTTTTTGCGCTATTCTGTATTTTGTAAACTAAGAAAGAAAGAAAGAAAAATATGTTTATTAAGAGGGATGCGCCAAGGTAGCCCGCGAAATTCATTTTTTCTTACGTTTTTTGCAATTTGCAGATCAGTATCAGGTTATATGGTGATCTAAATATGATTCGCGACCGTATCAAATATGGCTTTACAGAATTATAATCATTAGAATCAGCAATACAACTCCATAAGTTAGAATTGCTCCCAAATGTCACGATTTCATGAAATTGTCATTCAATAGGGTAATCTGAACTTATAGAGATGAATTGCTGATTCTAATGATTATAATTCTGTAAAGCCATATTTGTTACGGTCGCGAAATATATTTTAATCAAAATACAATCTGACAGTGACATGCAAATTGCAAAAAACGTAAGAAAATTTGAATTTCGCGGGCTACCCTGAAGGTTCCTCCTTAAGGAGAAGAAGAAGAAGACGTTTATATAAAATTATTATACGAGTAAGCTTTAGAGCGCCGGTAAGCAGCAAATTGTTAGGTAATTGACATTATCGCATCGCGGCAATAAACAAGGTTCAAAACAGAGATTTGCCTTTGATGATTTGAATCGAATGACCACCAAATTTTGCAGTCGTAAATAAATTAAAAAATAAATGCACGGCTTAGTAGAATATTTCTTAGGTATTTCTTTAGTTGTTTGAATTCCCTTTATTATCATTAGATAAAATATGATGGTTTGCGCTCTAAATTTTGACAATTATGCGATGAATTTATTTTTTATTTTATTGTTATTTTTATAAAATATTTTTGAATAAGTCTTTTTAGTGAACATTTGACAGTACACTTTTTATTTTATCTGGCTTGTAATGTGTACACACGGCTACATATCAAGCTATAAAATACCAGTATAAGCTGACCTCTAATTGTACGGAAATCCTATACAATGCGAGATCAGCTTATACTGGAATGGTATAGCTTGATATACGCTTATCTGTGCGACAAAAAACAGCGTTTTACGGTGTCCTACGTTTGCATAGCGCCTCAATGTCCGTTGCAACACACGAGCCTAATTTAAGGGGCTTACAAGAGCTAAAGCGCGGTCACTGTCGCATTGCATAGAAAAGAAAGAGACGCGCGTTGACACAACGCTAGTAATTTATTGCAAAATATGAAGCAATTATGGATTTACAAAAAATCTATTCATTGGACTAAAAAACTAAAACACTATTACGTTAGTATGTTGCTTGTAGAATAATCTGACAAAAAATCTGAATGTTTGCATGTAGTATGGTTTTTAATCAGTAAAATATTTTTTTATCTTCCTGATTTTTTTCTATCATATCAAGTTAATTGTATTATGTTTTCAACACACTATCTAACTAGCATATATCCAGAAGAATATCAT
This sequence comes from Griposia aprilina, assembly GCA_916610205.1. NCBI lineage: Eukaryota > Metazoa > Arthropoda > Insecta > Lepidoptera > Noctuidae > Griposia > Griposia aprilina. The sequence goes on along the minus strand of OU744310.1, from coordinate 8,991,551 downwards.
TTTTTTTTCTGATTTTGGTTACTGCGGTGGATCATATATTTTTAGGTATTATAAATTTGCCTTTAGGTCACGTAGTCCCCTTAATATCACTTTTATCGACTTTCAAACATGCTGTTATTCCTACACAAGCACAATTATCACAATTTAAACATAAGTAACAATATTTGTTGCAAACCCTCTTGAAATCTCCCCATCACACCGCCATCGCCATTTCATAATTTAAAGCTCTAACTTAAAATAGCCTAAGTTAGAATCTACTTAGCCGAGCTACCAGGGCGCTAGATAATTTAGGCGTCAGAATGACGTAATTCCAGAGCCTAATGAAACTGAGCACGCCTGACAGCTGACAGACGCGTTTATATTAGCAGTTTAGGTGTTTACTGAATATCTTTGTTTTTATACTCCAAAGGGCCTAAACATGGGCGCGCCACAATTGTGGCGGTAAGTCCCACTTTCAGGAGTGAATTGAGAGGCGCCACGGCGGCGTCCTCACCATCCGCTGACACAGGTCCTCACCGGACATGGCCGTGTTGGGAGGTTCCTGTTCCGGATAAGATAAGGCGGGAGGAAACGCCCGGGTGTTACCATTATGTGGATCGCCTGGAGGAGACGATGGAGCATACGGTGGAGGTCTGCCCGGTTTGAGCGGAGCACCTCGGTGACCTCGCGGAGGCGAACGGTGGCGGCGATCTCTCTCGTCCGGCCCTGGTCCAGGCCATTGTATGGAGCGAGAGGGCATGGGAAGCCGTCACCTCCTTCTGCGAAGCAGTAATGCTCGCGAAGGAGGAGGCAGAGCGCGTGAGGGTGAGGCAATCATTGCGCCCTCATGCCCCTAGTCACCGCAGGAGGAGACACCCTGGGCGTCGGGAGTCGATAGCTGACTCCCGGCCACCGTAGGCGCGGGCCTGCGAACGGCGAGCAATGTGCAGCTCACCGTCTGGTAAGGACCAGGCCCGGGTTGACGGCACGTTGGGTTCCATGCGCGCCTCAAAGAGATGTCAGCACCAATTGACTGGGTCCGCTAGGGCCGATGTCTGCCAAGGTATCGGATTGTTCGAAAGAGTTACCGTGGCCGTGGCACACGGGCAACTGAAGGAACGCGGGTGGGTTTTAGTCAGTAAGTCTGACACGCCTTCCCGCTCCGCCCAGAGCGGGTGAAGTCATTTGATGATTTCCCACCCAAAAAAAAAATGGGCTAGGACAAAGTAACATTCGATTAGCGATGACGCTAGTAGAAAAGTCAAAAAATATATGGGGTGAACATTTAAAGCTATTGAAATGTCACGTGTCATCGAATAGAAATTAGCTAGACAATGTTAGCATCATTCGATTCTATGAAACAAATCGACAGCATCGAACGACTACTTCCATAGAGATGCGTAGCCAAGTGGCACTTTTTGACAAGCGTTATCGCTAGTTTTCGATTCGTATGATGGAAACATAAGCAAAAGCGATAGCGATTGTAGAAATAGAATCGCTCCGAAGCGAATGCCATTTGCCTAGGCCCTCTGGGTTTGTAGCAACAATGAAGGTCCAGATAAGAGGTAAAACTTAGTGATTATATTTTTCACGTAAAATTGCACAATTTACATAATTATCTCCTGAACGCAACACTCATAAACTCGTACAAATAGCCCGGTGACGACTAGCGAGCGGGGGAACGCGATTCAATTCGCAGGTTTGCATTCCTGATTACAAAGGTATATTGTGTCACTATAGGTGTTTATTGCCGAGCTGTGATTAAGCTTCACGGCGTAAAAAGAAGCTGTAACGTTAAAGCCAAGCTGTAAGAAGCATACTGATGCGTTATAATGAAAAAGTCGCTAAATAGGTGACTAATTTCGCACTTATTTACCTTTTTAACGGACTTCCAAAAAGGAGGAGGTTATATGTTCGACTGTATGTATGTTTTTTTTATGTATGTTCACCGATTTCTCCGTCAATTGTGGACCGATCTTTTTTTGTTTGAAAGGGTATACTCTCGAGGTGGTCCCATTATCAACGAGTCAGAATCTGATGAGGGGATCCCATGGAAATCGAGGGAAATCCTTAAATTTTATAGGCACACGTATAGCGATTTGGGTATTTTTTATAGTTACTCGTGCATTTGCTCTTGGAAAGCACCATTCGGTGAACTGGAACTGATGATGAAGACCAGAGGTGGCCACCGGAACTTCTCAATAATAAGTATTTCACGGGTTGCGATTCGATTTTAATATGGTTGCTAAGCAATATAAGCTCGTCACAATGCATAAATGGTGAAATGGAGCTGATGGTGGCTTCACCATCAGCTCCAGTGGTTTTGGTTCTTAACAGGAGAACTCCTCAACAATTAACGTCCCTGCGTCGGGAAAAGGAATATTTTGTAAAAGGTGATGAGCATTTGACATTAGGCTATTGTAACTTAGATTTATTAATAACTGACTCACTAGAAAGTGAAAAATAAAAACTTTTTTACAAAAAATACAACCGACTTCAAAAAAAACACTACAAAGTGAAAAATAACTTTAATTTCGGAAGTCGGTGGCAAAAAACAAGATACAGACACAAAGACACCGACTTCCGAAATTAAAGTTATTTTTCACTTTGTAGTGTTTTTTTTTAAGTCGGTTGTTTTTTTTGTAAAAAAGTTTTTATTATGCTATAGGTTGAAACACGTTGCAACGTTTTACCCAGCCACGGATACCGGTTAATAGAAAATGTCTACAAACCAATGTCTATGGAAATCTACAGCGTAATGCCAAGACGATTGCCGTTCTCATTTGCCTGTAATCTTCCAATCAGCGGGGTAATTCCGTAACACACTAAAAATAGGAATGGCTTTCATTTCGTTTTGTTAACAGTTCAACAACATTAATTGCGTTATTTACGTTGTTGAACAGACCATTTTTTCGAACATATGAAGCAATGGGTTAGCATTAGGTTTCAAAATGGTTCAGATTCTGATTGATAGTGTGTTACGCCATTAGGGTGCAGAATCGGACATTTAAATGAATAATTATTCAAACAAACATTGACGAGCAATATAAAAATGCCACTTGCATAGTGTCTTCAGAAATCTAAATATCTCCTAAACCACACAAACTCAATACTCAAAATCAAAGCATTTATTTCAAATAATCCAATTACAGGCACTTTTGAATTGTCAAGGGGTCAGTCAGTCAGAAAGATGAAGCTAGTTGCCCATTCCAAAGCGTAGTAGGTACCATGGAGAAGAAAGGGCAAGAAACTCAATGGACACTCTTTTAAATCAAAATATGGTTACGAAATATTATTGGTATATTGGTAACATCGTTCATGTTCAAATTATGCATGTGAGAACGATGCAGAACGTTAAAAGCGTCCGTAATAAAAAGACAAAAACAATTCAAATATTAAATTAAATTAAAATAAGCCGTGGCAGCTAAGAAATGACCAGTCCCCACTGACGGCGCCCGTTCACGAACATGACGGACAAGCTAGTTTCATGCAGTAAAAAAATCTTGAAAACAGTATTAAGCTTTACATCAAACCCTATTAGATATCCAGCCTGTTTGAAGTCATGGAAAGAATAAAATAAAAGAAATAGTCCCGTGTCATAATTTCCAGTGGTCAGCGAGAAATCCTGACCTAAACCCTATCGAACATGCCTGGGACGAGCGTGACAGACGTGTTAGAAGCCGAAATCCATCTCCAGTTAGACTTCATGACCTGAAAAATGCACTTATTGTAGAATGGGAGAATATTTCTCAGCATATACTGAGGAATCCGGTACTCAGCATGCCAAATCGTGAAGAAGCCGTATTGAGAGCACGCGGAGGCAATACGAAATATTAAATGGTTAAAAAACATACACATACAATTACATAAACTTACGCCTTCTTCCCATGGGGGTAGGCAGAAACTACAGAACGCCACCTGCTACGATCCTTACATACTCCATAAGACGGTTAAAAAAATAAGTTTTAATTTCGTAAACCCACTTTAAGAGTTAATGGTTTTTTTGTTCTAAATGTATTTATTATAAGTAATATTTTGTATTTTCCTACTATGAAACATTTTTTTTTCAATTTGTTGCTTTTTATCATTTGAATGTTTGCTCGTCAGTGTATTTATAAAACGGACGAGTTATATCATCACTGTAAACAGATTTTTAATAAAAAATCTTGAGAGGTGTCAAGGGACACCCGGATGGAACGAAGTTCCTTTCGATTAATTAGTGAAGGAATTGCAATAAAATTAAAAAAAAAAAAACTGGCTTGCTTTCTATAAGAGAGAGAGAGACAGACAGAGAAACATGCGACGCCGCACAGCTTACAATAGCTTACTATAGCAAAAAGTGTCGTGACAACTTTTCGTAACATTTTTTTCCGTCTAGCCCCCTTTCACAACGCGCGATAAGGAACTTCGTTCCAAAAATTCTGTTGAAAGCAATAAATTGCCTTTTTAGAGAAAAAGGCAAAACGGACATAAATAAATCTGAAACCAAAATGACTTTATGATGTACGCAGTCGTTCCTTTAAAATTATGGTTTTAATACAAAAAAGTTACTTCTTACGGGTAGTTAGAACCTGGCCACGCTATGCACGGATGCGTGGCTGGCCACCAAACTAAGCGCGCAGCTAACATGGCAAAGCTATTTGTTCACATTCTACGTAGGAGTGGACGGTCGACTTCAATCCCTCGGAGAGCACGTCAAGCCGTCGCGAGATCTTGGACAGGTAGTTGTTCAGAGGGCCTCGCTAGTAGAAAAGCCAAAAAATGTATAGGGTTGACATAAGCTATCGAAATGTCACGTGATCATAGGTCAACGAATAGAAATTAGCTAGACAATGTTAACATCATTCGATTATATGAAACGAATCGACAGCGTCGAACGATTACTTCCATAGAAATGCATAGCCAAGTGACACTTTTTGACAAGCGTTATCGCTAGTTTTCGATTCGTATGATGCCAAATATGAGCGTAAGCGTTAGCGATTGTAGAAATAGAATCGCTTCGAAGCGAATGACATTTGTCTAGGCCCTCTGGTAGTCCGATGCTCGAAAGTCTGACAATCAGTCTTAGGGAAGATTTATATTAGACCGGGCCGTGCCCGGGGCGTACCGTGTACGTAGCCCGGACGGGGCACGGATTTGAAACGTTACATACATTTTGTACGAAGCAGTTTAGGTTACACAGTGCATGTTCCGTGTCGTCCGGGCCATTACTGATACTTCATCATGGTGAAAACCGTATAAAAACCCGTTGCGTAGTTTAGAAAAATGGCCTGGACACACAGACAGACACGAAAAGTAACATTATAAAGTATAATATGTATATGACGGATAAGGTATGTCTCTCTCGTTATTATCAGCCATATTTTAACTACTGGGGTAGTGTTGATTATTACGCAATAGAAAAACCGTTTGCAGCTCAAATCAAATTATAATTTACGATAAAATTTATCACACTAGCGAACCACACACTGTAGGTACACGACACAACTATACGGAACGCGCGACAGTTTCTAAACGTCTTCACTGCTTAGCCGCCAACAACAAACTCTGCTTTAACTCTGGTCAAGCGTTATGTTATAGACTCTGTCCAGCGCCACCTGGTGGGGCTGGCGTCCCGATTAGTCAAAGTCAAATGATTGATTCATCGTATTTCCGACATATAGATATAGAAGACGACGTGATTACGTATGTTCTATCTAATCGTTCGACTTTATAAAAATCATCATTTTCAATTGGAGCTTTAGTTGAAAGCAGAGCTTTTTCTGAAAATGCTTTAGTGGTAGGTTAGTCGTAAATAGGAAGAAAGAAAAATATTTAGCCTCTTTGGTCTACTGGTCGCAGGCGCTACTGCTGAGCATGAGGTCCTGGGTTCGATTCCCGGGGCGGACAAAGTGATAACACTTTGTTACTGTGTTACTGGGTTTTTCCATCTGGAATTTCTCGGTAGCAGCCCGGAGTCTGGATTTGTGCCCGGTTGATGGCAATAGGCTCGCCCCCTATTACGTGGGACTTAAACTAACTGGCGAAATGTGGGTGTACTATAGGTACCCCTCTGCCTAACCCTTCGGGGAATACAGGCGTGATGTTATGTATGTATGTATGTATGTATGTAAAAATATTTTAGAAAACGCTATTTTTTTTTTTTTTTTTTGTCGTCCATTTTCATTTGGTTCTAGGACATGCCGGTTTCCTCACGATGTTTTCCTTCACCGTTTGAGAGCAGTGATGATGAAAAAAATCACACCAAGTGCCTATCTAGGTTGATACCCACGACCTACAACTCGAGTCGAGGTCGTCACGACAGGTCTCAGAATTTTTAATGCCCCAAAAATGTGATAAAACTGTCAGACGGCAAGAAAAATATACAATTAAATAAACTCCATTTCAAAGCTGCCCTACTTTCCAGCCTACATGTCATTTGGGCACCATTAACATATAATATTCGTCGAGCTAAGTACCTCAGAAGGTAATCGACGGGGCCTTATGTACCTAAGTAACATAGGTAACATAGGTACATAACCTAAGTAACGAGATATTTAAATTAATTTTATTAAATGGACCGGGGTTAAAACGTGGGATTAAAAGGGTTTAATTTTAGAAGAGGAATTGTGTGTCGATTTGAGTAATAGTTATAAATATTAGTTAGGAATTGGGTAAGGTTTATGTTTATTCAGAGAGTGAAAAAATGAGTGTTTTTGTGATTTCAACAACCACAATCTGAATCATTTTGAAGTCTATTGCTAATCCATTGTTTCATAATGTTCGATAAATTTGTCTGCTCAACAACGTAAATAACGCAATGAATGCTGTTTAACTGTCAAAATGAAAGCCTTATCCCGCAAGCATTAGCATTATAATACATAATATGCGACAGGTTTTTTTTTAAATTGAAAACCTAAAAAATGTTATTTTTTAACCGTTTATTGTGTTATATTGTTGGAATCGTCTCCTTTTTTTTGGGTAGTAAGTCATCAAATAGGTTCTCCTGCACTGGGCGTAGCGGGAGGGCGTGTCAGACTTTTACTCACTAAAACCCACCCGTGTTCCTTCAGTTGCCTGTACGCCAGGGCCACGGTAACTCTTTCGAACAATCCGCGGCCCCGGCAGGCATCGGCCCTAGTGGACCCCGTCAATAGTGCTGACATCTCTCTGAGGCGCGCGTGGAACACGACGCGTCCTTAAGCCCTTTATTTACACATCCAACATGTATGATTTACGAAAAACTTTGTTTTCAAGACATTATAATTTTATAAAAACAGAACCTAGCCAATACGGGAAAAAAATATAACCAGTGCGCAAACTGTCACCATCACTTCAGTATATGGTTGATGAGATGACGTAGAAATTTATAATTTAATTATTTTTTTGACCATCGACGAATAATTTGCCCTATCAGAATACCAGCACTGCGGTATTTATTTATTTTTTAATTGTCGCAGCATTATGCTGAGATAGGAGCCTTTTTGGCTTCGCACAGGTTTTTTATTTTAACTTGTTTATTATTGTTTATATGTTCATTTTTAAGTCCGACTTCACAAAAAGGAGGAGGTTCTCAATTCGCGCAATGTGTTCAGAACTTTTTTCTGGGTGAACGGATTTGGATGATTCTTTTTTTATTTGATAGCTGGTGCTTCACATGTGGTCCCATTTAAATTTGATCAAGGTCTGATCAGTAGTTTTTGAGTTATCCTTAATACTGCATATTTTTTTCCACTTAGTTTATATGGATGATGTGTTAATAATTTCCTGTCACTGTTATTTACACACCAAGTAGTGGTATACGAATTTGTGTGGGGTAGGTACCGCAACTAAAAAGTGAAAAATAAAAACAGTTTTACAAAAAAAAACAACCGACTTCCAAAAAAAACACTAAAAGACGTGAAAAATAACTTTAATTTCGGAAGTCGGTGGCTGAAAACGAAAATACAAAAAACCAAAGACACCGACTTCCGAAATTAAAGTTATTTTTCACGTCTATTAGTGTTTTTTTGGAAGTCGTTTGTTTTTTTTTGTAAAAAAGTTTTGTTAGTTTTAAATGCTCCTTTTTTATATTTTATTTACTTAATTTTTGTTTGGATTTCCTGTACTTGATAAGATAAGATAAGATAAGATAAGATATTCTTTATTTGTCTAAACATGGTATACATACAAGAGCATGCAAGATTTAAATCAATTATTTAAGTCCAGTCATGTTTAGCCGTAAGTATCGGCGTACAAATATTTCTATAATATTGAAAACTATTATTATTTTTATTAATTCTAAAAAATTATAAAATTCCACAAAAAGAAAGAAAGTTATGAGTTATATTATTATAAAAAATGCACAAAAAGAAAGAAAGTTACCCAGAATTGCAAATACAAAATTTTTAACTTAGAGACCTGTTAATTCAAAATTATTATTATATCATCATGTCAACATTCAGATTGAAAAAATAAATCACAAATACAAGAACAATGTCAAAGTTTAAAAATGTATGTCAAATTTGAAAGATACATGTCAAAATTACAACCGAAGTCCAAATTAATAGATTTATGTCGATTTTACAATGTTGATTGCTAAATTACAATGTGATCGTCTAGATCATGTCAAATTACAAGATTAATGTCAAAATTACAGGATTTATGTCAAAATTATGAGTTAAATATTCAGATTACAGGATTTAGGTCAAAGTTATTTACTAAAGAACTTTTTCGGCTAGGAATTCGGAGACACTGTAATATGCTTTATGCAAAAGGAACAGTTTTAATTGACGCTTGAATGCATTCCTATTTAACTCTTTCCATCGTTTAGGCAGTATATTAAATATAGTGGGAGCCATGCAGACGATACTCTTGCGCATGAGTGCCGTTTTTGCTGGATAGATGCGAAGAATAGTCGCATCTCTTCTGTTACGCGGTACGGCGTCCTCTAGACGTGGGAACAGTTTGGGGTTAGATTTAACAAACATTGCGGTTTCGAAAATATACATACAGGGAAGTGTTAATATTTTGTACTTTTTAAAATATGGTTTACATGTATCAACCGTTTTTAACCCAAACATAGATCTAATACATCTCTTTTGAGCCTTGAATGCCGTGTTAACGTCGGTAGAATTTCCCCAGAATATAATGCCGTATCTTAGGTGAGACGCAGCTAAGCCATGGTAAGCTGCAATCAAGGTGTCTACATTCACAACTGCAGCTAGAGAGTGCAATGCAAATGCAGAACTACAATTTTTTTTGCAAAGGTTCTCTATATGCGATTTCCAGTCAAGCCTTTTATCAATCATTAGTCCAAGGAATTTCGTACCATTTACGCTTTCAATTGTTTTATTCGTTATATTTACGTCCATATTTTCTACAGTCGAACGTTGACTAAAATGTATGATGTTAGTTTTATCTAAATTAATTTTTAAATTATTATTATTTAACCACTTTATTATTGATGTCAGAGTATTGTGAATGTCAAGTTTATATTGGATCATGTCACTGTTATTATTAGAAATTGTCACCGTGCTATCATCCGCAAACAAAGTCATAGGATGTGAAATTGATTTAGGTAAGTCATTAATACACTCGGCGTCACAAAAATCGCACCTCTTCGAAAATAAGTTTAAAACATGTCCCGCCAGTAACGAATACATTAAACCTTATTAATATTGGTATCAATTGAAAGTATGTTTAACGACCTTTAAATTAACAACAGTTAGAATTCCTAAACACAACAGATCTCATTAGCACGTAACGTTAAAAAAAATGTTGTCAAAATACGCATTACAACGGCCACTAATTGCACCTCCCTACAAGGGTATAAAACGGGCGACCCGGGTTAAATGTGAGTCCTGGCTGGAGGCTTTAACCCTGGCTGGAGGCTTTAAGTTAGTAGCTTAAGGCACCCACAGGTTTGCCCGGTTAAGTAGCCAGGACCTTAGTGGTCACAACTACGAGCTGCCAATTAGGAAAAAAAAAAAAAAAAATGTGAGTCATTCGCTATTCAACCTTTAAAGTGAACACACGTGAACAGCTACAGCAAGAAAAATACCCCAGAAGATGGATACCACTGCAGATGAAGCCGCTCAAGTCATTGCACTACTGCAATCAGGGATGCGGCAATGTGATGTTGCTCGGCAACTGAACTTGAGTCGTTTTGCCGTTCGACGAGTGTTCCAACGCTTCCAAGAGACTGGTGGCTATATCCGAAGACGTGGATCTGGAAGACAACGGTGCACATCCGAAAGAGACGATCGCTTCATTGTTTCGACATCTTTACGTAATCGGTTCTCCAATGCTGTTGAGCTGCAACAACAACTGCGATCAGCTCGCAGAACTTCTGTAAGCGTCTCCACGATTAGAAGAAGAATGCGGGAGAAGAAAATTGCAGCTCATAGGGCTGCTACAGGGCCAAAATTAACTGCACAGCATAGGAGAGACCGGTTGCAATTTGCCCGTGACCATGTGGATTGGACAATAGACCAATGGAGGGCTGTGCTCTTCTCGGATGAGACGAGGGTGTGTCTTTTCTGCAACGACAGGCGTCGAAGAGTGTATAGGAGGCAAGGGGAACGATTCGCGCAAGCCTGTATTCAAGAGACAGTGCAATACGGGGGTGGCTCGTGCATGTTCTGGGGCGGCATGTCAATCGAGGGTAAAACGAACCTTGTGTGCGTTTCTCGGGCTGGAAGTGCTCGCGGGCAAGGGTCGCTGACTGCTGCTCGGTACATAACAGAGATCTTAGAGGAGCAGGTTGTCCCTTATGCTGGTTTTGTTGGCAGTGGGTTCACGTTAATGCACGATAACGCCCGCTGTCACACCGCTTTAATTGTAAGAGACTACCTGCAAGAAGTTGGAATCCCTGTTATGCGCTGGCCGGCGCGAAGTCCAGACCTGAACCCTATTGAGCATCTTTGGGATGAACTGAAACGGCGAGTACGGGCACGTGATCCTGCCCCTACCACTCTCCAAGACCTCCAAGATGCCGTCGTTGCAGAATGGGACAACATTCCTCAAGAGACTGTTGTCACATTAATTCGGTCCATGAGAGGACGCATGGAAGCAGTCATCAGGGCTAGAGGGGGTAACACTAGGTTTTAAGTTGTTTTTAAGGACTTCTTTGTAATTTTTGCTGATAAAATAAAATTTAGCTTTTTAATCATTTGCATTTGCTTGCTTTTTTTTATTCCCTGGTAAACAAAAAACCAAATCCATTGATTTATTCTGAAATTTAAATGAATTGCCTTTCCAATGATACCTTACAGTCATATGTCTACCATTGATTAATAGGGTTAAAATGACTTTGAAGGGAATTCTTAAAGAGGTGCGATTTTTGTGACGCCGAGTGTATATAGTGTAAAAAGCGGAGGTCCCAAAACACTTCCTTGTGGAACACCAAAGGTAGTGAGACGTTCCTCTGATAAGTGAATCTCTTCCTTTTTGGTATTGGTATTAATTCTAGTGATTTCGGTCTTTTGCTTTCTATTGCTTAAATAAGATTCAAATAAATTAAGTACATTACCTCTAATACCATACGCGTCAAGTTTTCTAATTAAAATGTCATGTTTTACATAGTCAAATGCTTGAGTCATATCGCAGAAGATAGCACATACAGGTGTTTTTTTATCTACTCTTGTCAATACGGTGTATAGAAAGTCATAGATGGCCATACTTATAGTCTTATTTTCGCGAAATCCTTTTTGCTCATTACATAGTATATTATTTTTTTCTATATAACCGTTTAATTCCTTTTGAATGAATTTCTCAAATATTTTAGAGAAGATAGGTATCAGAGAAATAGGCCTGTAGTATTCCATCAGCTCCCTGTCTTCTTTCTTAAATAATGGTTTAACGATAGCCATCTTTAGTGCGTCAGGAAATTTGCCAGCCATAATACTGAGATTAATGATGTGAGACAAATGGTGGCTTATTTCAGATGCTACTGATTTTATTATTTTAGTTGAGATACCATCGTAACCCACGCTATTAGTGTTTTTCAAACCCATAATGATTTTATGTGCCTGTTGTGGTGTACAGGGTGCCATAAACATTGAGTTTTTGCTATTAACTATGGGTGTTGTAGTTTTATTACTAGTCTGTATTGGTTGTATTTTATTGATAAAATAGTTATTAAACTCATTTGCAATTTGTTTCGCGTCCGTTATCTTGTCGTTATTGATTTTAATTTTTGAAATATAATTTTTAGGTACATTAAATTTTCCTCGATTTATTATTTGCCAGGCAGTTTTACATTTATTGTCTGATATTTTAATTCTGTAGTTGTTTTGTGAACGCTGTGTCAGAGTGATGATTTTTCTAAATAACTTAAAGTAATTTTTAAACCTAGTTCTATTTAGTTTACTTGGATTTAATCTGTAGGTCCACAGAAGTTGCCGTTTTTTTTTACTACATGATTTAATTCCCTTAGATAACCACCTTTGCTTGTTTATTACATTTATTTTAATCATTTTTTTAGGAAAACAGAGGTTGTAGAAAAGCGAAAATACTTCATGAAAGTTGTAGTAGGCAATGTTCGGGTGGTCTGTTTCATATATTTCAGAATAATTAATTTTGCTCATACAATCTTTAAATTTAGTTATATTTTCTTTATTGTAGTCGCGTCTAATAGTACAGTATTTTTCGATAGTACATATTTTATTCACGGGACATTTTAAAAGCTGGGCAGTGTGGTCCGAAAGGGCAAACTCTAAGACTTCAGATTCACATTTTTTATTATAATTATGCGCAAAATTATCGATACATGTCCGACTTTCCATTCGAGTAGGTTGATTTATTGCTAGTTTTAGGTTGAAGTTAATTAGAATGCATTCAAACTCCACCGACTGGTAATTCCTTTTCAACATGTCTATATTGAAATCGCCAGCTATGACAATATTTTTATATGAATTCTTAGATAATTCCAGTAAAACTGTTTCAAACTGATTAAAAAAATTATTGAGATTGTTCATATTTGGAATTCGGTACACACATACAAAGGCAGTGTTATACTTGGTAAGCTCAATGGCACAGCATTCAAAAGTTCCTGTTATTGACATTTTTGATATTTTTAATAGCTCGTTCCATTCATGCCCATTTCTAATTAGGATACATGATCCGCCTCTCTTAACTTCCTTTCTACTGTAGTGAGCAGCTAAGCAATAGTTTGGAATGCTCAGCTAGTTTTCGTAGCCTTCCATCATAAAATGTTCAGTAACGCATATTACATCCACTTGTTTGTTTTTCTCTTTAAGTTCATTTAAACAGACTGTGAGCGCATCTAACTTGTTCAATAAGCCTGCTATGTTCTGGTGCATTATATTAAGATGTTTAGTCACGAAAAAGTTCACCGTGTAATAAATTATCTTTATTATAGTTCAAGTCAGTCGATATCATTTGGTTATTATATTTTATGTCATCAATCAAATTTATTACGTCCTTAAAAATTATGTGTAGTCCAGTATTATTTATTGCGCCAGTCCGTCTGTTGTACTCTATGTAGTCATATGTGAGATTTTTGTTGCTATCAATTAGATATGCGTATTCGTGCGTCAATATGTCCAGAAAAAGTAGGTTATTGAATGTCTCTACTCTTGAATTATATAAATTAGTATAATTGTCGCATTTATATGTTGGGGCGCATAAAATAAAATTGGTATGTTTGATGTCCTGTAGAACTAGTCTGATATATAGGATAATGTCAAAATAACTACTTGTTGTTCTGAAGTCTTCTTCCCCTAACATGATAATGCAGTAGTCCTCTAGTGTAAAGTTAGATACTTTGTCCTTCAATCCTTTTAGCAGTAAGTTTGCATTTCCATGGGGTGTTATGTAGTGGCATATTTCAGAACGAGAGAAAGAGTTTTCTGCAATGTTCAGGATTTTGTTACTGTTATCTGTACTCAAAATACATATTTTGCATCTTTCCTTAGAGTTTTTATTACAATAATTTTTCTTTATTTCTGTTGTCTCACAATTTATTTCTTTGTCAAATGTTTTGGTTTGGATTTGTTTATTCGGTTGATTAGGTGTGCCGTTTAGAATTTGTTTATTGGGTGTATCAGTTTGGACTTGCTTATTGCTTGTATTTCGTTTATTGTTCTGTTTTTTGGCACTAGACGGCTTTAGTTTAACTGGAGTATTTGTTACTTTTTTAAATAAACCATTTTTTTTACTCAAAGTATTATTTAATTGTTTGAGTTCATTGTTTTCTAATGACAATGTTTCTATTTCTGAATGTGCACTTTGAAGCTGTAGCGTAAGATTCATAACTTGTTCACGTAGCTTTTTTAGTTCGTCATCCTCGTCGTCAAACATCTCAGGTACGCTAGTGACTGTGCTATTCAAGTTATGCGTTGGATCAATGTCACTGTTGTTTAGGATCGAGTCCGATTTTGTTCTAGTACGGCGAAAGGTAATGTTTTCTAAGAAATTCATTTTTGATGTTTCAAAAAGAATCTCATATGTTGGGGATCGAACTCGAGCGACACCGTTCACACAGGTATCGCTACTTTACTGGCGGAGCTATTTGTACAGTTAGGTTTGGTCACGAAATAGTGTTCCTCAATGTAGATACACGATTTGAACTAACGAGTGGCCGTTAATATATGAGTCATGCAATGGAAATATTTGCACTGTTTCTTTGTTTGACTTCACTTTGTAAAAATAACACTTTATTTAAGTTCTTTCACTTTTTAATGTTGTTTAAAGTTATTATTTATTGTTTCTAATGTTTATATTGTAGATATTAACTGTATTCACTTTTGTTATATTTGATTATTTTCTTTATGTGGTCACTGTTTATAATGTAATATGTATGCACTTTTTTGTCTTGGTAATATGGTCACTTATAGTTTGTCAGTTATCTTTACACTTTAGTACTTAAAATATGTGAAAAACAGTAATATAACTATTTTTAAATATTATTTAATACGGAGCTTCGCAGGGATCGAACTCGCGACTCGAACGTGCGACGACTTGTCCCAAATAAAATATTTTTCTTTCTTTCTTCCTAATTTCTACGCTAGGGGGTTCCGACGCTGGGCACGCCACAATTGCGGCGGTAAGTCCCCTCTTTGAGGAGTGGCTTGAGAGGCGCCACAGCGTCCTCACCTTCCACCTGACGCAGGTCCTCACCTGACATGGCTGTTTCGAGAGGTTCCTGTTTCGGATAAGGCGGGAGGAAACGCCCGGGTGTTGGCATTGTGTGGATCGACCGGAGGACACGGTGGAGCATACGGTGGAGGTCTGCCCGGCTTGGGCGGGGCACCGCCGTGTCCTCGTGGCGGCGATCGGCGGCGGCGATCTCTCGCGTCCGGCCCTGGTTCAGGCCATAGTACGGAGCGAGAGAGAATGGGAAGCAGTCACCTCCTTCTGCGAAGCAGTAATGCTCGCGAAGGAGGAGGCGGAGCGCGTGAGGGAGAGGTA
This sequence comes from Griposia aprilina, assembly GCA_916610205.1. NCBI lineage: Eukaryota > Metazoa > Arthropoda > Insecta > Lepidoptera > Noctuidae > Griposia > Griposia aprilina. Next base: position 8,976,179 of record OU744310.1, on the reverse strand, counting down.
ATCATTGCGCCCTCACGCCCCTAGTCGCCGCAGGAGGAGACACCCTGGGCGTCGGGAGTCCATAGCCGACTCCCGGCCACCGTAGGCGCGGGCCTGCGGACGGCGAGCAATGGGCAGCTCGCCGTCCGGTAAGGACCAGGCCCGGGTCGACGGCGCGTTGTGTTCCACGCGCGCCTCAAAGAGTTGTCAGCATAATTGACGGGGTCCGACAGGGCCGATGCCTGCCGGGGTCGCGGATTGTTCGAAAGAGTTACCGTGGCCCTGGCGCACAGGCAACTGAAGGAACACGGGTGGGTTTTAGTCAGTAAGAGTCTGACACGCCCTTCCGCTCCGCCCAGAGCGGGAGAGGTCATTTGATGATTTCCCACCCAAAAAAAAAAAAAAAAAAGGGGGTTCCGACGTTTGGCTCCCAGACTGGACCTGGCTGGGGCTGCCTTGAAGCGGCTCCTGCCCAATCTAGGGGGTCCAAACGCCTCCTGCCGGAGGCTCTACGCGGGGGTCGTGCGGTCCATGGCTCTTTACGGGGCACCGGTGTGGGCGCGTTCATTGAGGCTCCGACCAGCACGCCGTTTGAACGCGTCCCAAAGGGTCATGGCCATCCGGCTGGTCCGGGGATACCACACGGTCTCCTGCGAGGCGGCGAGCCTCCTTGCCGGATTGCCGCCATGGGATCTGGAGGCAAAAGTCCTCGCGCAAATTTGGGAGTGGCGCGAGGAGGCGAAACGCCGGGGCGTTACTCCGCTGCCGCGAGAAATCGCGGCACAGCGGACTGGGGATACTGTACAATAGATGTTACAATAATGGTTCCAGCATATCCTGCCATAGTATGGCGTACAGATATTTCTTTATAAAAACAAAGCCTATATTACTGACCTATTATTATTAAATGAGTTAGAGAATAAAATATGAATCTTTAATAGTTAATTAATACAGATTGAGATTGTATCGTAGTAATAGTAATAATTAAGAATGAAATATGTCGTTTTTGTATGTGGTGGATTAAAGGCTACGATTAATCGATTTATAACGATTTATCCTCCAAGTATTCTTGAGACTGCCTCGTTGCTCTAGTGGTCGCAAGCGCTACTGCTGAGCATGAGGTCCTGGGTTCGATTCCCGGGTCGGGCGAAGTGTTATCGGGTTTTTCCATCTGGAATTTCTCGGTAGCAGCCCGGAGTCTGGATTTGTGCCCAGTTGATGGTAATAGGCTCGCCCCCTATTACATGGGACTTAAACATAACTGGCGAAATGTGGGTGTGCTATAGGTACACCTCTGCCTAACCCTTCGGGGAATACAGGCGTGATGTTATATATGTATATATATATATATTCTTGAAGACTGTATTTTTTTTTTCTAATAACAGTCTGAATAATACCCTTTTGAATAACGGCAATGGCAAGACCTCCAGAACAGTAATTTAGCGAAAACTACCCATTAATCAGCCAGCTATCTGCTGGCTCGTTGACAGCCAGGTTTGCGATAATCCCTAAGTTTCAAATTGATTAATTTACCCTCGAAATTCGGTTATTTATGACACCTGTCACTGTGTTTGCCGATGGTACCTCTTCGAATAGGAGAGGGTTAGATTAGGAGCGGGTACACACTTGCGAATCTCGTTTTGCAATTTCACTGGTATGATGACGTGGATGTATATCAATAGGGAACATTACGCAAATCTCTGCGTAGGAGGCGATACTACCACAAACCGTAAACAGACCGCCATGATGCATCACGTCATCACGTCATATTTATTAGTAACAAATAATTAGTGAAAAGTTTTATTGTTATTCATGTATCAAAAAACCTGTACTGTGATATTATGACATCCTACGGACATTTAAAAGTGGATGATCTAAAAAAACTCCTTTGAAGGACTTGTCAAAAAACTGTTTATGGTTTGTGCTAGTGCTGCACTCTGGCGGCAGAACATTACAGTAATAATCCCTATTGAGAAATTAACAAAAAGGCAGTCAATGACAGCGGGACGATTGACATGGGAGAATTGAAGAAGAAAACGTGTTGCGACGACCCGAAGTAACATGGGATAAGGGCGGGAAAATGTTGGTGACATGGGTGCATAAAAACTAGGGATGTCGGCAGGGAAAAAAAATACATATCGATATATCGGTCAAATTTTCAGAGAGAGGCAAAAGGAGTATGTAAGGATCGTAGCAGGTTGCGTTCTGTAGTTTCTGTTTATGTATGAATGTATTTTCGGAGATTTTCGGGTTTAAAATAATAATGTATTTAGTTCAGTCTGGCTCAATAATAGGTAATAGTAATTTTCATACAAAATGCACATTATTTTAATGTATGAGAATCTTTATAAAAACGAAGGTATTTTAATAATTATTCCTTTTTATTCGGCAAAATTAAAAATATTAAAATCCAAATAGCAATCTTCTCTTTTTTTCGTTCGCTCCTATCTGTTACGGCTTTAAATTCAGTTAAATATTCTGTTAAAAAAAATAATTTTAAAAATAAAAAGTTTTTGATATAATTTTTGATATTGAATATTTTGATTCGATATATCGATGTATCGGATCAAAATATGTCCGCTAAAAATATCGATATATCGAATAAAAAATATCAATACATCGATGTATTGATATTTTTTCAACAAGCCTAATAAAACCTGTGGTTTAAGAACGTTAGGCTTTTAAACTAGTCTTCTACCGGGATTGTAAGGTTTAAAGTTTTACAACTATAGATCCTCTAAGACTCATTATAGCCCATAGATAACGTTCATTTACATAGACTGATGCTCCATTTAAAGTCTTAATTCATTTTGAATATTTATTTTATACTAAAACCAACTTGAACGACGCTAAATAATAATATAAGATTTATGACAGAGCAATGAGCATTATTTTAGAACAAATGGCTTTCATTTTGACAGTTCAAAATCATTCATTGCGTTATTTACGTTGTCGACAGACAAAGGTTTGCAGTAAGAAGTATATATTTCAAAATTGCATTGTCACAAATACGATCAAAATTATAAAATATATGTCATTAGCAAAGCATTATCAAAAATATGCAACATTTCAAAGAATCACAAAGATAACAAAAAATTCAGCAAAAAAATAAAAAAAACATTTCAGTAATTTCAACTGAAACTCACCCCCAAAGGGACGGCACAGCTATGTCACAAAAGCCACCCCTTTGTGGCTCCAATATTACTGAACGTTTCAGCTTTCAACCCTTGTTTATTTTCAATTCCAATCCTCAAAAAACTATTGTTGGTTGTAATTTTTCAGCTATCGGCAAACAGGGTTGAAAAACATTGTAGGTTTTTGTTTTTTCAGCGTTGATTGACGTGAATACGGCAATGTTTTGACATTTAAAACCTCGATGGGTTTGTTAATTAGCCTTTTATGTCACTGGCGTATTTTGTATGGTGTAACTACTTTTTTGTGCCAAGTACTGTACTACTAAGTAATTGGTAATGGCATATATGTATTTAATCAATCCCCAAATAATTCCCATCTTGATTTCATAAAACACTAATCGGTCGTCACATTCATATCTTTATTTGTATTCCTTAATGTTTAAAGATCTTAAAATGGCTTAATATTAAGGTACAATTACGGACCCTGAACAAATAAACATTTTATTTTTCGAATGACCTTCGTATTGTTAGATTACACTAGAATACTAAAGGGCTAGACCAAGGAAGTTACAGGTAGACAAATAAATTCATATACAGCCCATTGCAGGAAAACTACTAAAGGAACAATAATACTCACTTTTCAAATCACACTCGTTTATTTCTCGAAATAATCAATTTCTTAACAATCATCACTTAATCGGTATCCACAGATCAATTATTTAGTTCAGCACTCGTAAGAAACACTCGAAGGCTTACGTCCGAACTCCACAAGAGCTCAAGTCAGAATCCCATTCCCTGTTGCCGCCATAATGTCCCCACCCTTAATTCTAAAACGATATTTAATATTACTTCCGGACTAGCACGTGTTCAAATGTTGCCATAAAAATAACTTTAAAAATCAAATTAAATACTAGAATTCTTAAAGAACCTAACATTCGACCATCCTGACCCCGTGCATGTCCTCATGCACGCAGTCACGACGGCCCTTCTTGGCTGTGAAATGCAACCTAACATTCGGCTAGTATGACACTCTGACTCCAGCTTTACATTTTATATATAATCTCAATCAAATTAGATACATCGTACCAAAACCACAAAGAACATCAAAAAAAAAAAACAATGATTTTACATACTTTCATGATGAACTGTATAAACTTATTTTGTGAGCCCTTCCTACTCATTATCCAACATTTATTAGCGCATGCATTGTCTGCGAACCCTTCCTTCTCGCAGACAACACACGTGTATTCTATCATGTGCTATAGTGAACCCTTCCTTCTCACTGATAGCACATTTTAAATCAACCAGCGATCGTGAACCCTTCCTTCTCACGAATCACTCATCATACAATAATTTGAATTTCATACCTAGTTAAAACATTCATATTTCAACTTACTCAACACTTAATACTTTAAACTTAAATCAACCTTACAACTGAAATCATATCGTTAGTCATTAACACCGTATACATTGTCTGCGAACCCTTCCTTCTCGCAGACAACACACGTGTATTCTATCATGTGCTATCGTGAACCGTTCCTTCTCACTGATAGCACATTTTAAATCAACCAGCGATCGTGAACCCTTCCTTCTCACGAATCACACATCATACAAAATCTAAATCAACTTAAATCAACCTTGCAACTGAAATCATATCGTAAACTATGGGTTATAATAATATTGTAATTTAATCTTTTCCATTATCTGTATTTATCTCACTTTCACTATCATTGTCTACATCATTCAAGTTCAAAGCGGCTATATGTACCCAAGGCAAGATGCGATCAGCAGCCACGGTTGTCTTTCGCTTATTTTTCGTGCAGGTTAAACCCGGTTTGGCACCTAGTCTATAGCGGTCATTGCTCAACACCTCAACTACTTGGTATGGGCCAACATACGAAGGAAGAACTTTCTTACTCTTCCCATCCTTATTTTTTTCTTCTTTCTAACAACAATAGTCTGACTAGCATACTCAGAGATCGACTCCCTAACTATTCCAGCCTGTCGGCAATCATCTCTCGCACCTCCCCGCGTTCCTTGTGTGACAAAATATAGGGATGATACACCACAGGTCTTTTGTTCGTTAACTCAATGTTTATACTAATGACACTAGTTCAACCAAGCTACTTCGACAACGACGCAAAACAGTGTTTGAATTTGTTAAGTAATGCCATCAACTATTGTGTATGTGCTGTATCAATGGACTCGCCTATCTCAACTTTGGACTCATCTATATCGAGATTACACAATGAGTTATCTGTAATTGATAAAATACGATTTACCACCTGCACCTTAATCCCCCTACCGAAACTCATCCCTCCTAACAGTTTACTACTACCACACAAAGGCGTAATTAAAACATTAGTGAATCCACTTTTGAATTGATGGACACCCCCGTTAAACAACGAACTGCTGATTCGGTTATCGACTACATTATCTTTTACAAAAATATTACAGTCCTCGATAAACTCAGTACGAGCTCTAACCGACGCAGGAACAAAAACCACGACGTCAGCAACCGCAGATATGACTGTTGGTGCACAAACAATCTCATCATCATGTATGGAGGGGATTTCATGACCTATATATATCAAGGAATTTCAATTCATTTGAATTTTTATAAACTAATATATGTGGCTGTTCCGTGAAAGACTGCCCCAGCAATATGGGCACGTCGAGGTATTTATCTTGGGTGTGTAATATATGGCACTACACAAAAAAACAACCGACTTCCAAAAAAAACACTAAAAGACGTGAAAAATAACTTTAATTTCGGAAGTCGGTGCCTTTGGTTTTGTATTTTCGTGTTTGGCCACCGACTTCCGAAATTAAAGTTATTTTTCACGTCTTTTAGTGTTTTTTTTGGAAGTCGGTTGTTTTTTTGTAAAAAAGTTTTTATTTTTCACTTTTTAGTTGCGGTACCTACCCCACACAAATTCGTATACCACTACTTGGTGTGTAAATAACAGTGACAGGAAATTATTAACACATCATCCATATAAACTAAGTGGAAAGAATCTGCAGTATTAAGGATAACTCAAAAACTACTGGTCAGACCTTGATCAAATTTAAATGGGACCACATGTGGAGCACCACCTATCAAATAAAAAAAGAATCATCCAAATCGGTTCACCCAGAAAAAAGTTATGAGCTAACACACATAAAAAAAAAAAAAAAAAAAAAAAAAAAAAAAAAACATACAGACGAATTGAGAACCTCCTCCTTTTTGTGAAGTCGGTTAAAAAGATAGTATAACATCACTTGAAATACGTGTGTCATCTCAACAATTTAATAATATTGACATTATTTGATACACTTTTTTATTTCATGATCTGAACTTTTTAAAATAATATATTAATCTATTAACTATTTCATTACTTTGCTCATGAGCTTATTGATGTTGACATTATTTGTTAAATTTTGCGCCAAAACTCAGTCAGGATGTACCCGGCTCACTATATTTTTTATAACAAATTTATTGTACAATACCTACATTCTATGCGAATAAATGATTTGATTTGAAATAACGTTCACATGATACAATTTTCATATGCTGTAAAAGCAAATAACCCAATCTCATGTGATCCTATATTATATTTCATATAACTCTCCTTTGCTTCATCAACACTTAGTATACCCTAAGTGACCCTTTAGTAACCCTCACTTCACACAATCTTCCATTTGTATAATGCTCTCCTTTTATAACGTTCAGTTGACCCAATTTACATATTTACTAATTTTCAGCCAAAATTCTGTAACGAATAAGACATCATACTGTTATAACCTCATCTAACCCAAATTATTCACCAACAATAGAGGGGATCTGGCGCTCGACGGCCGCTGCCGCGGCACCTAACCTAACCTAACCCAAATGATTCAATAACAGTTCATGGTATCTGACGCAGGTCAGGACAAGTTTTTGCAAAAATATACAAAACAAAGGACGTTTCTAAATTATATCAAACGTTACTTAAAGATTTTGAATATCATAGTAACTGAACATTATACCAATTGAATATTAATTTGAATGTGCGTTATAGAAAATGTTCATTAAACCATAGAATATTAGGCAAAATGAAATTATATCAATATTTCATTATATCATTTCATTATTATATTAAAAAAAAGTATATTCAATGAAATTAGGTCATATGATCATTAGAAATTTTGCCACTATCTCAAACGTTACACCCCATTTATCTTCAACCACCTAGCAAAGTACTTTAGCACCTACCCCATCAATGTTCAGCTTGACAACGACACCTCCCGATGAATGACCGAACTCGTTACCAAAACCATTCATAGCGACGGGATGGTGGTCACCAATCAAGCCTAACTGGGATAAAGCAGATGTGGATATTAAAGAAATCTCACTACCAAAGTCAACAATTAATGTTTTCATCACAACATTGTTAACCCTGCATTCCTTAATGAACTTAGCGTTGCTAGCTGACGTTGTGATGCGCATAGTTTTTGGAACGCTTTCTTTGACTTAGTTTGCGGTGTTTTCAATCCGAACCGAACAACCTACAATTTTATGATCAAACCTATGACTGCACTGTATAAGGGTATGCAATGTGAATGCCCCTTTTCCTTACAATTAAAGCATTGCATCCGACTACCAAAAGTCTTATCTATAGATTTGTTGACCGTACTAGTCTCATTGGCAGGTTTTCCCGTGAAGTTACGTCTATCTTGCGATGAGGTTTCCCAACTCATCATTAAAAACTGTAGAAGTTACTCAGGTTCAGTACAATGCAGAGCATTAGCACTTGATTGCATCGTTATGAAATTAAGACCGTGAATTAAACTGTTTACCGCTCGCTTGCCCTGGATATCATATTGTTTTAATAAAGCCAATTTTTCATTGAAGTATATTTCTAAAGATTCACCGAATTTACTGCGTCTTCTTAATATGTCTTCCAGGGACTGGCCATAACTATGTTCGAAAGCGAACGCATTCCAGAGTTTTTATTACCACTCCGTCCAAGTAAACAATATTGAATTCAAGCTCTCGTACCATGTTTTGGCTAATCCCTGGAGATTCTGCATTGCAAAATGGACTGTAGTTCTTTCATCCCAACCGTATACATTAGCACACTCGTTAACCTTTTTCAACCACATACTCGTATCAATTCGCTAGTGTTTAGAGGACGGATCAAAATCAGGTACAATATTTTTGTGATTGATACCCCCGCTGTGAGGTAATGAAGTAACTAATGTAGGCGGTTGATTCTTACCTTGTCCTAAGGACCTCAATATTTCTACCACATCTTTAGACAAAAAGTGGGACTGTCTCACCTGTTGTTTCCTCCGGTCTCGTAGGCCATAGCTGCCAGTGTCGTTTTGATCACGATGCCTGCTATGCAGTTGGACTGCCGGTCTGACGATTGCTGGCTTCCTTCTGACACGGCTGCTGATCACCACTCGTGCTCAGCCTTCCGCGGATGGCACGTTGCGACTGGCTTCGCCACATGTGTACTTCTCCCTCCAGCACACGAATGCGAGCCCTCTCTCGATCCAGCTTGCGCTCCAAATGTCGGCAGCTGCAACTTCGCTCACGCTCTCGATCAGCGCTCCGCATCCGGCTTTGGCTGCGGTCGTCGCTGGTCTCGTGCCAAGCATGACTACGCCGGGGCGGGTCTCTGTTCAGGCTCGAACGACAACGTTCAGGCGTCGACAGTTGACGCCGCAGTTAACTACCATCACGCGGCATTATTCTGCAACTCAGACACACAGGGCACCTATGTATTTATTCAAACAACAAAACACGAACTCAGGAACACAACGTATTAAACAAAGAGGAAATCTATAAATAACAAACTATTTAAAAATAAAGAATATTTTCATCATACCCCATCCTACCCACGATATATCAGGGCTGGTTGTATTGGCAGAGATAGAATTTGATTTTAAAACCACTTATTAACATGAAAAAAAATTAAAACCAGGCCAGCAAATGGGTTTATGCCACTTCTGATATGTTAGATTACACTAGAATACTAAAGGGCTAGACCAAGGAAGTTACAGGTAGACAAATAAATTCATATACAGCCCATTGCAGGAAAACTACTAAAGGAACAATAATACTCACTTTTCAAATCACACTCGTTTATTTCTCGAAATAATCAATTTCTTAACAATCATCACTTAATCGGTATCCACAGATCAATTATTTAGTTCAGCACTCGTAAGAAACACTCGAAGGCTTACGTCCGAACTCCACAAGAGCTCAAGTCAGAATCCCATTCCCTGTTGCCGCCATAATGTCCCCACCCTTAATTCTAAAACGATATTTAATATTACTTCCGGACTAGCACGTGTTCAAATGTTGCCATAAAAATAACTTTAAAAATCAAATTAAATACTAGAATTCTTAAAGAACCTAACAGTATTAATATTACAATAATTTAATATATTGTAACATTAATTTATTTATATTGAGTTCAGTTATAGGTCAGTTTTAACTGGCTTAAAAAAGGAGGAGATTCTCAATTCGTCTATATATATATATATTATATATATTGTTTGTATGTTACGCTGTATCTCCGGCAATTGTGAATCGATTTCGTTTTTTTTTCTTTTAATTGATAGTGTAAGTCTCAGGGGTGTTCCAATATAAATTGTATTAACTTTGCTTCAATAACGCGTATTTTTGCACTTACTGTATATTGATGAAGGTCATTGAATAAGACCGTTTTAAAGAATTAACTAAATATTCTCCATTAGTATTGTTTTATGAAGGTACAAATACCAACAAAGGTTTTCTAACCAACAAATTTTACACTTATAATAATTAAAATAGTCATAACCCCTTTGTTTTACAGTTTCATAAAAGTCACATTATTAGTTGAAACTACAATTCTACCCTCTCTAATACCTTTAAAATGTTGTTTACGATATGATGTAGTTAAACGTACACACAACTACACATCAAGCTATACATTTCCAGTATAAGTTGACTTCTCATTGTAAGAAAAGCCTATACAATACGAAGTTAGCGAAAACTGAAAATTTATAGCTTGATATGTCATCGTCTCTACGTGTACGTAAGTCTTTTGTTTGTAAATCCTATAATATAACTAATGTACATTTATGTAGAAGTTCGTGAGATAATTAGTTTGATAAAGTATCTTGTACGAAAATTGTAATATTATATTGATCAAAAACTCAAAACTCAAAGCATTTATTTCAAATAAACCAATTACAGGCACTTTTGAATTGTCAAGGGGTCGGTCAGTCAGAAAGCTGAAGCTAGTTACCCATTCCAAAGCGTAGTAGGTACCTATGGAGAAGAACGGGCAAGAAACTCCATGGACACTCTTTTAAATCAAAATATGGTAAAAACCCATAATAGTTTATATATTATTTTATTTTGCAAATATGGGTATATAGGATAACAAAAATTATGACAAGTTCAGTCATATTTTACCATGTAGGCATGCAAAGTATACATAAAAATACACTAACTTAAAAATCTTTTTCATCCAGGAACTCATTTATATTATAATAACCTTTCGCCACAAAAAAGTTTCGGAGTCTTTAGCGGCAGTTCATTCAAACTCTTCGGTATTTTGTTGAAGATTACTGGAACCATGCAGTAGACACTTTTACTCATAAGTGCTATCTTGGCTGACTCTAGACATAGCACGCTGTTAATTCGTCTATTGCGGGGAACTACGTCGACTAGATGTCTAAAACGGGGTTGTCTTCACAAACACAGCTACTTCTAGTATGTACCGACAAGGTAATGTTAATATTTTGTACTTTTTAAAGCACTGTTCACAGCTATCCGTGGTTTTAAGTTTAAACATCGCTCGATTGCAGCATAATTTTTGTGCCTTGAAGGCGGTTTCTTTTTCAGTGTAATTGGAGTGTGTGTGCTTAATGTTCTTTATTTACTTTTTGGGTTATATGCGTTCAAATAGGTACAGAAGGAACCTTGTATACTTAGACTTCGGTATGTTCATCTGTCTGTGAATTTGTCTGTCTGTCTGTTTTATCATTATGTTTGTTAGTAGGTCAGTCTGAGATATAGAGTAAGATAATTTCTTAAACGTAGTTAGGGCAGATAATAATATGTATTCTTGTTTATTTATTTAGAATCTCCGTCAAAATATATAGGTAAGTACACAATACATGACGAAGAAGGTAAGTGTCTCTCGTTATCATCAGCGATATTTTAACTACTGTGGGCGTACTATGGGAAGTATCGGTTATTGCGCAATAGAAAAACCGTTTGCAGTTCAAATAAAATTATAATTTACTATAATCACACTAGCGAATCATACACTGGTATCATACAATGGTACACGACACAACTATACAGAACACGCGACAGTTTCTAAACGTGTTCACTGCTTGACCGCCACCGACCAACTCTGCTCGAGCGTTATGTTGTAGACTCTGTCGAGCGCCGCCTGGTGGCGCTGGCGTCCCGATTAGTCAAATTCAAACGATTTATTTAACGTATTTCCAACATACACATTATTATTGACACACTCTAATATCCGAATAATTAAATAGGATCTTTTGGACAGTTGTCAAAATAACAAACCAGCCGCAACAAAATGGCGACCATGGTAACGAATTTAATGACACAACCATTGGGAGGTACAGATCGGATTGGGGTGCACATCAAGTTACCACAAACTGTCAGATTTTCTCATTCGATTTTGTACTTAACATTCAACATTTTAAGGCTTAAAACAGTTTGGAGAAAGACAGTTTCGTGTAGCTTGACCCGCTGGCGACTGAACATAGTTTCGTAGAAAGTGTTGATGCAGGATAATTAGTGTATTACCGTAAAATAAAATAAAAACTGCTTCTAATGAATTTTACCGTTTGTGAATACATAAAAATCATATAAAATTTCATGTTGTTAATTTTTGTTTTCGTGTATTGACGTTGTGTGACGACAATGTGCCCTGGCGGCTGAGAGTATGTCATGCTCACTCTAATGTCTCGCTGGTGGTGGCGTGTGTGTTGGATCATTAAGTTCCCTTCAAAATGGTTGAGCTGAATGGTGCTGATCCATGCGTCATGTTCGTGAACGGGCGCCGTCAGTGGGGACTGGTCATTTCTTAGCTGCCACGGCTTATTTTAATTTAATTTAATATTTGAATTGCTTTTGTCTTTTTATTACGGGCGCTTTTTACGTTCTGCTTCGTTTTCACATTCATAATTTCAACATGAACGATGTAACCATATTTTGGTTTATAAGAGTGTCCGTGGAGTTTCTTGCCCATTCTTCTTCTTAAGTACCTACTACGCTTTGGAATGGGTAACTATCTTCATCTTTCTGACTGACCGACCCCTTGACAATTCAAAAGTGCCTGTAATTGGTTTATTTGAAATAAATGCTTTGAGTTTGAGTTTGAAAGACCGCGTCATTAACAACCGTGTAGTCAGTGTATTCAATTATTCGGAGAGTAATAATAATATGTGTGGTTGTTGTGGATGCGTTTCCGGTCACTAATCCCACAAACAGGTACCTACACACGGAACAACAATCCCTCTAGACAAATATTTGTACTATACGGGAATCAAAACAGAAACACGGACGAGGGTCGTTCAATGTATTCTCGGTATGAGGGTGATTTACTAATGATGTGGGTAATTTGACTAATTAATTGATTAATGAAATTATCTAAGTGTATAAAGGTAAAATTTCATATAGTTGTGATAATTAGTTTGATAGTTATCCTTAGTCAACGACAACTAGATTGGCTAACGTGACAATGTTGAAGAAAATCGAGCACCACGCTGTTATTAAATTCCTTACCAAACAAGGAAAAAGTCAAAAAGAATTCACGAAGAGATGGTGGCTGTTTATCACGATTTTGTGTCTTCGTTATCTACGGTGCAAAGGTGGCCAAGTGAATTTAATAGGGGCAGACCGAGCATTGAAGACGACATCCGCTCGGGCGGCCCGATTACTGCCTCTACGGAAGAAATTGTAAAAAAAGTTGAGAAGCTTATACTGGAGGATGCCCAAATGAAGATGAAAATGATAGCAGAGATGACTCACCTCTCCGTTGGTACCGTGCACACTATTCTTCATGTCCTTCTTTACCTTTCAAAAGTCAGTGCAAGAAGGGTGCCGCACCTCAAAAATGAGTGCGAATCGAGTGCAGTAGAGTGCTTTTAGAGCTGTATGGTGAAGTTCCATCACGTATTTTCGATCGAATTGTTACTGGAGATGAAACTTGGGTTCATCATTATGCCCTTGAAAGTAAGCAGGAGTCCATGCAGTGGCACAAGAAGGATTCTTCGCCCCCTAAGAATTTCAAAGTCGTTCCGTCTACCGGAAAAATCATGGCCACAGTGTTTTGGGACTCAAAGGGAATTTTGCTGGTTGAGTACACAAAAATAGGCGAAACTATAAACGCAGCATTCAACGCATCCATTTTATGAAATTTACGGGAAGCAATTAAAGAAAAAAAATGCGGTAAACTGACCACCAGTGTGGTGCTTCTTCACGATAACGCCCCGATTCACACGGCACGTGTTTCCAAGGCTGCTGTGCGAGATTATGGTTATGAAGAAATTTACCACCCACCCTATAGCCAGACCTAGCCCTTCATGATAATCTGTATATTATCATGACAGCTGTCAATTCTCATTGGAGTCATTTGAATGGCCGTCACTTTGCTTGACAGTTTTTATGGAAACTCAAACTACATAGTATTTTTAGGACCTCAGATGGCTCAAAATTCGCAGTAATAGTTTTCAACTGCAAATTATGTACACTAGAAACAGCCATTTGCATATTTCATTGGCTTCCTTATTTAGTTAGTTAATTAGACTGAATACTAATTTAGTTTTAGCTCAAAATGTCATATACATTCATTCTGTTAGAAGACAGTTTGGAAATTAACTTCAGCTCCCTATTGTGGAGTGACAAACAATAGGTGAAAAGGGTTGCCTTGTCAGTAATAAATAAGTTTTATAAAGGTTGAATTTCAAATCTTTGGCATTATTTTAAGGGGCAAAAGTACCTGTTCATGAATATAAACTACTTTTATTATGAAAAAAACTTTGAAATCTTGAACCAAAAAGATTGATGTAAATGCTCGGCAATGTATTGAAGTTTTTTTCGCTATTATGATTTTCGACACAGAATACTAACAACATAAGTTTTAATTATTTTTATCAGTCAACACAAGAAAAATTATATAGCCAGTTCAAAAACAAGTGAAAAATTATAGACAAAGAAATGCTTAAAATAAATGACAATCGCTCTACTCAGCGTTGCATTACTACTTTAACCGAAAGCTATATCGCTAGACCGAGTTGAGCTGCACGATTACTGACAATGCTTGCACTGACTGGACAGGTCCACTCAATCTGGGTGGTTCTTTCTTCAAAAGACCATTTCAGACACTAATCTACATGGTCTTCACATGGTCTGACCAAGGTTATGTCTGGACTTTAAAAGAGACTGTGACCTCTGAGTTTGTTTCGGCCTTTCTTCTCAAAGTAGTCAGATAGGAAACGCCGACCAGTGGGGTAATTACGTAACACACTAACAGTAGGAATGGGTTTCATTTTGACAGTTCAACAACATTCATTGCGTTATTTACGTTGTTGAGCAGACAAATTTTTCGAACATATGAAGCAATGGATTAGCAATAGGCTTCAAAACCATTCAGATTGTGATAGATAGTGTGTTACGTAATTAGGGTTCTGATCTAGTTTAAAAAATACGGTTGATGTGTAAAAGTGTTTGTACAAACCTACTTAAAAAAATAAAATCATTTTTCATTTATAAAAAGTTCCGAATGAATACGAATCATTCCGAACTTTGCCGAAGTTATAATAGCACCTATCAGACAGAGAATCCCAGCGAGTGCCTCCTAACCTCCTACATTAACGTAAATCATCTGCCAAAAAGTCGTTTAACAAACGCCCCGCAATCGCCACGCATCCGTCACGCTCACGCAACGCACATCCTTTGTCTCCCTCACGTTCGCCCTTTAAAATGAACCATTTCCTTTTAATTTTACAAAGAGCACCATTTACACTTGAGGACAAAATTAATGGGCCACCACTTAAAATAATTTATTTCTTATGTTAATGTGCCTATGTTGTGCTAATATTTTGTGTTTTATTTTAAGGCTGATTGTTAGTCAAAATGTAGTTAAATTAATTATACGAAAATACGAAGCGATCCCGGGGGTGAAATTGATTGACAGTCGAAAAACATTTTGATTTTTTTTCGTAAATTTTTAAGTAATTGGATTAGGTTAAGTATTGATTATTGTGTTTCTGTTATCAACAGCATTTTATTTAATAGAATAAGGCTTCATGAAACATGAGGTCTAGTTCGTCACGTGACAGCCGGCTGCATAGCAAACGACCGTTTAGTAAAGGGTTGCATGAGTTGATCTCCGAAGTCTGCGCGCAGATATCCGAGTTTACCACTGTCCACAAGTATTCACGTACGGTTTGTGAAAAAGGGTAACAAATATCAAAATGTGCATAAATTCTAACTATTTTTGAATTCATAAGTTGGTTTATTTGTATGTAATTAAAGTAAAATTGATTTGAGTTTTGATTCTTTATGTATTTTT
Organism: Griposia aprilina; assembly: GCA_916610205.1. NCBI lineage: Eukaryota > Metazoa > Arthropoda > Insecta > Lepidoptera > Noctuidae > Griposia > Griposia aprilina. The sequence continues at coordinate 8,960,491 of OU744310.1, read as the reverse complement.
GTTAACATTAAATTAATAATATACTAATCTGTGCCTTCTTCCTAAATTTCTATTTTTGAAATATTTTTTATTAATATTTTATTAGAAAGAACCAGGTTCTTAATAATTAATTACAATCTAGCCTATAAGACTAATAAGCTATTTTAATGTTTTTTTTTACGTGTTATTTATTTTAAAACAAAGAATAGTGTTGTTTATACTTCACACAAATCCGTTTCACTTTCTGAGAGTCTGATATCCTTCCTAATATTATAAATGCGAAAGTAAGTTTGTTTGTTTGTTACCTTTTCACGTCTAAACCACTGTACCGATCATCCTGAAATTTTGCATATACATTGTCAGGTGTACAGACACGGACATAGGGTACCTTTCATCCCGGAAAAAAGTACTGTTCCTGAGGAAAACAACAATAACGTTCTTATGATAATAGATGGCGCCATGTGTCTTTCGAATCATGATTGAATTATAGCCCGAATTGACTGCCAAAGTCTGAATTAACGCGTACGAAGCCGCGGGTAAAAGCCAGTAATGTTATAAACACTTTGTTCATGTGTTATTGTTGGTGTTATTTCTACACTTTTTATACTACACTAACTCAAACGGTTTTGTACGTTTTCACATGTTTCTAATGAGAATATTAATATAAACCCTTTTTGCTATCTCTTTAAAGTGCTGGAAAATTGCTGCAAGTTTGTACCAATCGTCTTAGTTTTGAAGCACAGAAAGTTAACAGCTTGGAGTTAGAACAAATTAAAAAGTTGTTGGGTAGATAATAAAGTAGGTACTCTTTATTGCTCACTAATTGTTGGGAAGTACTGAAATACATAGGAGAACTATGTTTTAGCAATATTCCGTTTGAACTATGAAATATTTTGAAGAGATTTTTTTTGTAATTTTGTTCGTAAAGAGAGAAGCATTCGGGCAGCTAACTAAAGCTACCTTTTATCCAACGAATTTTAATAATCATTTAGGGCCTATTTTTTCAATCGTCTAACTCTGGAAGGAATAAATGGAATTGCGTGAAAATTATAGTTTGACAGCTTTTGTGTAGAAAACATGCCAAACCGCTGTATTTATTCTTCAGATAAAAGTTATTTGAGTATTGAAAAATGGGTCCTAAGAAATATTAATTTTGTACCAAACATTCTACATAATTAGGTATCATAATTACTTGTGTCTCATTGAAAATTGTCTGCCTAGTAAAATATTGTTTCTTTCCTGCCAGCATAACAAACTTTTCTGTTTATTGAGTTAAAAAAAACAAAAAGTGTTCTTGTAAATGTTATATAAAAGTTTCTGCCCCTCGAGATATTTTCTGCCCACCTTCCTGTCTTAGCTAATGAAGCGAAAATATAAATTGAATTTTCCCCAAATTGAATGTCAAACTTAAGGTGTAGGTACAGTTTCCTTCCACTGTAGTAAGCTTTTTTAAATGGCATAGGAGAATCTTATTTCTCAGAAGTAAGGCCTAAAGTATAAGTAACAATATTCTGCTCTTAGTATTATTATGCAAATACTAAGAACAGAATATTGGTATACACAATAGAATAATATTATGCGGTTAGGAACGGTTCGTTATTTCAGGGCAAGAAGGTCCTATAAGTTCTGTCGAGTATATGAGTACTTATGAGACTACTTCGTGGTGAAAACTTGAGCCAGTTAGCAAGGTCCACCACCGCCCCACCACCCCGTGGCCTCCACCGTATTGTTGGGGATTATTTGGCGGAGAAGTGTGTCACCTACATGGGACGTGATGGCGTAAACCAGCGCCACATGTCGTGCGGTGTTCCACGGGGCTCGGTCCTGGGCCCGAGCGCCGCTTGTTGGCGGCTCTACGTGGGGATCGTGCGATCGATGGCCCTTTACGGGGCTCCGATCTGGGCGGCTGACCGGACGGCCGGTAGCATTGCTGTTCTGCGAAAGCCGCAGAAAGTACCGCACGATGTCTTACGAGGCGGCTTGTGCACTGGCCTGATCCCCACCCTAGGACCTGGAGGCGAAGGTGCTCGCGTCACTGTAGCGGTGTCGCGAGGAAGCGCGGGCGCGGGGCAAGCGACCGATGCAGCGCCATATGGAGCAGCGTCGGTCGCAGCTCCACGAGGTCCTGGTGGCGGAATGGTGGGACAGGGTCTCACGCCCTACGCACAATAGAGTTGGTCCGGCTGGTGCTCGACCTCTGGCTTCGGAGGAGGCACGGCTCCCTGTCGTTTCGGGTGACGCAGTTGCCCTCGGGGCATGGTTGCTTCGGGAAGTACCTGTGTCGCATAAAAAGGGAGCCGGACTGTGGCTGCGTCGGCTGCCGGGAGGACACGGCGCAGCACACGCTGGCAGAATGTGCCGCTTTAGAGGAGCCGCGCAGTGCCCTCATCTCAGGAGTAGGCAGTGACCTGTCGCTGCCGGCCGTAGTAAATGCTATGGTCGGCGGCGAGGAGTCCTGGAACGCGGTGGTATCCTTCTGCTAAACAGTAATTTCGCAGAAGGAGGCGGTGGAAAGGGAGCGAGAGATCTCATCCTCTCACCCGTTCCCATAGCAGGCGCACCGGGCGTTGGCGGAGGGCTGATAACGCCCTCTTCAAGCCCTCCTAAATGGGGCCAGGGGCGACGGACTCGGGGACGTCGGTCGCCCCCGTGAAATAGGCTCTGGGGGACTGTTTTAGTCGTCATCTTGGTTGTCACCCCCTTTCTAACCATATCATCTTTCACACAGTCCATCTATCGTTTAACTAAGGTATGCAACCATTTCAATTTATTTTTGGGTTGGTTTTCAGTGACTACATGATCATGAGCCTAGACTTTTCCTTTTCCTTACTATGTTTGCACCGGTTTCTAATCTAGCATGTTGCCGCTGTATTTTACATGGAACGACTGCCTATCCGACCCCCACGACCCAGGTACTGGGTAACACGGTACCCCTTGGTAAGACTGTAACTACGTCTGAAAGAATATTAGTATTTTATACGGAGCGGTAAGAGAATGACCCCACTATGGTCACTTAGTGACCATAACACCATTACTGACCATTTATCACTATGGTCTGTGCCTGAAAAACTGTATTTAAAAAAATATACCTGTGTAAAGTTTTTTCATTTTATGACAGCCAACTGAGCCAACACATAGAGGTACGAGGGTCTCTTTTGTTATTAACGGTTACCATGATAGTCGCAACCTTATTCCCCAGATTGATCTTTTTGAGCGAAATCTCGATAGCTGTACAAATATGTAAAAAATGCCGAGGAAATATGTTACCAAGACTGTCACGTACTCGATCCGTGCCTGAGGTTGCACTCGCTTACATTTGACGCTTGCCAATGAGGTATAAGGCAGCGTGTGATAATACAAATTTGTAACCCAAAGATGGCTTGAGAAGCTGTGTTGGTGTTTAAGACATTGTTTTGTATAGGCTCGACTGTTAAATTGAAGGAACAATCGGGAAAAGTAGCTGGGATTGTTAGGGTTAAGGGTTAAGGCGGAACCTTCAGGGTAGCCCGCGAAATTCAAATTTTGTTAGGTTTTTTTTTCAATTTGCAGGCCACTGTCAGGTTGTATTTTGATTAAAATATGATTCGCGACCGTAACAAATATGGCTTTACAGAATTACAATCATTAGAATCAGCAATACATCTCTATAAGTTCATACTATCCTATTGAATTACTATTTCATGAAATCGTGACATTTGAGAGCAATTCTTACATAAGGAGTTGTGTTGCTGATTGTAATGATTATAATTCTGTAAAGCCTTATTTGATACGGTCGCGAATCATATTTAGATCACCATACAACTTGATAGTGACCCGCAAATTGCAAAAAAAATTAGAAAAAAATAATTTCGCGGGCAAGCCTGAAGGTTCCGCCTTAACATTACAAGACACATAACATTAAATTAATTAAGGGAAAAACGCTGCTGTGGTGCAACTTAGGATAGGTTTAGCACTGGATTTTGATAGACTCAATAATTTTCTGACAGAAATCGATGATTGTGATAAGACTACACATTGATCACACTTGTTTTTTTTTTCTTTTCTGGAGGCTTTTATATAGGTATTAAGTTTTGTTTATTTTTTTATTTTTTTAGCTTGAGTATAGTTTTTTATTGTATTTGTTGGTATATTGGCGTGGCTATCTGACATATCCTAATAATATTATAAATGTGAAAGTTTGTGAAGATGGATGGATGGATGGATGTTTGTTACTCTTTCACGCAAAAACTACTGAACGGATTTCGATGGAATTTGGAACACAGATAGTTTATAACCTGGATTAACATGTAGGATACTTTTTATCCCGGTAGTACGTTCCCGTGGTATGATTTCCGACATCCACGCGGGCGAAGCCGTAGGCAAAAGCTAGTGGAAAATAATTAAATTAATTGTTCTGTGTCTCGTAATGTTAATTACTTTGCATACTTACTAGTGTATAGAATCAAGTTGTTTTTCTAACTGAACAGACCTCTGTGCTGTTGGGGAGTTTATTGCGCCACTTCTTCTCCACAGCTAACGCACTAGGAAGTGGTGAAGGGCGGGCGTTTTGGGAGACTGTCTTATGTAATTGTGACGTTCGAAAAGTGCTGATTCTCAGTCTAATTTAAATAAATGACTTTTGATTTTTATTTTGTTTGGTTTGAACAGAAGATCGACCTTGATACAAGCTGGACAGTGGACATAGCACGCTCCGTACAAAATATTTTCGCCTATAAAATAGTAATAATTATCGCCAGACGGCTCTCTAGACGAGCAGATTGTGTACAGAGCGAACCGTATCGGCTGTCCGGACCGTACGAAGTTCTATCGTCATCTAATACTATAAAGAGTACTTACTATCTATATAAAGACCATAAAGACGGCCATAACGTTCGATACTCGACACTGGTGTCGATTCTCTTGTACACCGAACTAAACTAACTAAACTATCACTAAGATTCCTTACAATTGGCTATGAGAATCGTAAAGCTATTCTGCAAAAAATATCTCTAAATTTAAAAAAAAATTGGACGTAACTAAAATTTAATTTGACAATCGCGACTCCACGTGGTACTTGTTTGCCCCACCCCGTGATTTTTTTTAGAGCCGGAGGTACGCTTGGGGGAGCAGCCGCGACGTGTTTTATATGGATTTTTTTACTTTTTGTATAGAAAATATTTAAAAAAAAGTTACCGACGTGTAGAGTCTTAGGGGTTTAAAGGTACCATAAAGGGGGTCGAATTTTTCATTATTTTTGCGATAGGACACACCATTTTCGAGATTTAAGCAAAATAAAATAAAAAAAGATAGGTACTTACAGTAATGTTTTTGCACCTGAAGTCGAGGTGTTGTGGGGAATTTTAGTTCATGACAACTACTTTTATTCCACACCTTTTTAATCGCGATTAAAAATAGCCAGATTTCGTTAGATAACCAAAATTTTAGGTGAACAACGTCAAATTCAGAATATAGCAAAATTGCCATTTTCACTAAACTAATAATTCAGTGCCATCTCAGTACTGTCAAACTAAAATATAGTTAAGTTGTGTCACTTTTGTCTATTTCAGAATGAGGACTCGTCGTTTGACAGGAATAAAAGAAATTTAAGTGATTTTTAGTCTAGTTTAGAAAATTTTGTGACAAGAGAATCGGCACCAATAATAATAATAATCAGCCCAGTCCGTAAACTACCAAACCGGAAAGTTACCATTTTATAAATATTATGTTTATATAAACATTTAGATCTAGGTATAATGTATTATTTTTATATTTTCCTATGCTGCACAGGTTAACATCATCACGTCAACGCCGGCTGTCACTGAAAACCAGCGCTAGGGCTCTGTCTCGCATAGGGTCGTAGCATTATACTGAGCGATTGCCGTTTTGCGTGAATGTGACGCAATTTTCCCCCAACTCGTTATTTTATGTATTTGTGTGTTTTCTCTGCGTTATGTTTACCGCAAATAAACGTATTTTCTTGTCTTTCTTTTTTACATCCCCTAAATTACCTCCAAGTGGCAGAAAAAATAAAAGAAGTTGCCAAACTGCCCACTCTTGACAAAACATCAAGGGCATACTTCACCCTTCAGGTCTCAAAATCATAAAACACTGCTACTAAGTCTGAAAAGCCAGGCACTTAATAACTGCGGTCTACACATGAGGCACAAATTATAACGCTACACTGCACCGGTAGTCACCCTTGTGTTGTTCACCGTACCACGAACATTTAAAAAAGATGGGACAAGAAAATGGCCGCCTAGAAGTTTCCTGCCGCCATTTTGTAAAAAGACAGCGTCCGGTAGTGTCGAGTATGAAGTTCGAAGCGGAGTTTTGTTCTACAAAGTGTTGCCTTTAACTTTGTAGAACTACAATTTATTAGTTGATGTAGGTGACTTGGGTTAGGGTGCATGTTGAAGAGCCTCCTCGTGGCGCACCCTGGGCAACGTCAGCTCCAATTGCCCACCTGCTTTTCGTGGTGGACAATTGGGGCTGGCGGCTAATCTTCAACAAACGGGGAAGGGTCATGGTTCCAATCACCTATCATCCTTGTTGATAGGTGAAGGGAACCGGGCTAGGGGCGAGACGGCCAGTCCGTCATTGGGGTAGGCCTGGTAGCCATCTAACGTCTACACCCCCTCTGATTGCAGAGGGCAGGTCGTAGGCGTAGATTGGGAGGGGGAGAGGAAGACAACCTCTTTAAAAAATGAACCCAATCCCAAGGTCGAGCGTGCCGAGGGGATGAATGGCCGGAGGGGATCCGGTCGCTAGCGCTGGGGGGGTTAACAGGGGGGAAAAGGGACCACACCCTTCGAAAGGAAAACAAAAAAAAAAATGGACAAGACAAATAAAAATAATCTATCCCAGGGCGGTACCGGCTGCTCAGCAGTCGGAGAATCCGCCACGTTCTCTTCCAGAACGTCAAGCCCCCATTCGTATTCTGGGGGGGGCAATATTTGTCAACCGCTTGCCGATGGCAACAAGAGCCGAGGAGGCTCCATACACACCGCCAACACCACCGAACAGCGAGAAAAGGAGCTTCAGAAGAATCTGAAGCCCCTGCGCGTGGTGGTCACACCGCTTGCCGTCGCCGACGGCAACAAGAGCCGAGGAGGCTCAAGTTCCGACAGGGACAGTTTGTACGACCTGGAGGAATCTAGGAGAAAACGCAGCCTCTCCTCTAGCGAGGAGAACCTGTTGGCCGCGAAGGTGCCAAAGGCACAGAGAGGGCGAGGTGGTGCAGGGGCGGGCGGATTGCCCGCTCGGGTGCCGGAGCGTGACAGGCGGGGTCGCTTCATGCCGATACGCCGGATCGCTGCGCCAGCTCCCGTGGAGAGCGTGGAGAGCGCGGAGAGCGGCCTGGAGGCCATGGAGGCGGACCAAAGCGGGGGCTCCACTGTGTCCCTGCTTGGGTCCAACAAAGCGGAGGCAAATGCTGCAAAGCGGGCGCAGCGGAAAACTGTCGCGGCTGACGAGGTCAGCGAGTTGGCCCGACAGGTCCGTGAGCGGCGCTCTACCCGGATGGCTGCAGGGGAGAGCACTACAGCGGTGGCGCTCAGCCGCCAAGTTTTGGACGGCGTGGATGTCGTCCTGAAGGTTGCCACCAAATCGGGCAACCTAAAGGGCACATTCACCCGTGCCCTGAAAGAGGCGGCTGACGGCATTAAGGAGGCGGTTGAGGTCCTCCTAACCCGCACTAGCACGGAGGAGACGGCGAAGCTATGGGAGGAAAACAGCCGTCTCCAAGCTGAACTAGAAGACCTCAAGCGGCAGTTCGCTGCCCAGAGGGCTGCTCCCGCGGCCACCGGCTCTTCTTCCGCCGCGGCCCCGTCGTCAACTCCAGCGCCACTCCCGTGTTCGATCCCTGCACTTGCGGATGCGGAGATCGAAAAGATCGCCCGCATCTGCATGATGCAGTGTGGGACGATGGTGGGCGCCCGCTTGGAGGCCATAGAGGCAAGGCTCCCGCCGGCGGAAACCCCCCGCCCACCGCTTGCTGCGGACAAACGGAGGAAGGAAGCGCCCGCTAAGCAGGGGCCAGTAATAGCATTGACGGCAGAGTCTAGCCGAACCGAGAAGGGGAATAAAAAGCCCGCAAAGGGTACGTCCGTTTCCACTTCCCGGGCGGCTGCGCCACCGGCGGCCGCGCCCGATCCTACAACGGAGGCCTGGACAACGGTTGTCAAGAGAGGCCGCCGTCACGGGGGCAAGAAGGCGCCACCGGCACCCGCTGAAGCACCGGCACCGGCAGCGAAGAAGGCCCAGAGACCGCCTAAGGTCAGAGCCCCACGCTCCGCGGCTGTAGTTATTACGCTGCAGCCCGGAGCCATCGAAAGGGGCGTCACCTACAAGGCGGTCCTTTTGGAGGCAAAAGCCAAAGTCGCGTTCCCCGACCTTGGCACACCGTCCGGCTTCAGACTGAAGCCGGCGATTACGGGGGCGCGGCTGCTCGAGGTGTCGGGTGCCTCTAGCGGCGAAAAGGCGGATATCCTGGCCGCCAAACTGAGAGAGGTCCTCAACCCGGAGGACGTCAAGGTGTCCAGGCCGATGAAGACCGCTGAGCTGCGCGTTGGAGGCTTGGACGACTCGACGACTCCGGCCGAAGTTGTGGCGGCCGTCGCCCGAGTCGGTGGATGTCCGCCCGACGACGTGCGGGCGGGCGAGTTTCGCGCCGATGCTTCCGGGCTCGGCACGATTTGGGTGCGGTGCCCGGTGGCGGCGGCGAACAAGGTCGCTGGCGGTGGGCGTTTGTTGGTGGGATGGGTTGCAGCGAGTGTCAAGCTGCTGCAGCCCAGGGCCATGCGGTGCTACCGGTGCCTTGACATTGGGCATGTTAGGGCACGGTGCACCGCCGAAGTTGACCGCAGCGAGCAGTGCTATCGCTGCGGCCAGCCCGGCCACAAGGCGGCCCAGTGCTCCGCAGCGCCAAAGTGCAGCCTCTGTACAGCTGCAGGGAGGCCCGCCGGGCACAGAGCGGGCGGAAAAGCCTGTGGCGCCCCCGCCAGCAAGAGAAAAAGGGGTGCCAAGACTGCGGGGGGCTCTTTACCCCCCCCTCAGCCTGGCTGCCCTTCGGCCGACTCCCGGCCTAGGAATGGTGCGGAGGGAATGGATTGCGCCTAATGGCGCTCTACCATTTCCTCCAGGGCAATCTCAACCACTGTGCCAGAGCTCAGGATCTCTTGCTCCAGAGCATGGCGGAGTGGTTGATTCGCGTGGCTGTGGTTGCCGAGCCGTACTTTGTCCCCCCCGGGATAACTGGGTGGGGGACCTGGATGGCTTGGTGGCCATCATCGGCGGGGCTCTCGTCAACCCGTCCCGAGGACACGGCTGGGTGGCCGCCCTTGCGGACGGCATTGGAGTGGTTGGGGCGTATTTTTCGCCCAACAAGAGTCTCGCCGACTTCGAAAGCTTCCTTGTCGAGTTGGGTGCCGTCGTGGGCCGACTCCATCCTCGCCCCGTGCTGTTGCTAGGGGATCTCAACGCCAAGTCTGCGGCGTGGGGATCTCCGGTGACCGATGCTAGGGGTGAGGCGCTGGAGGAGTGGGCGGTCACGACTGGCCTGGTCGTCCTGAACGTGGGCTCGGTCCACACGTGCGTGCGGCAGCGGGGCGGGTCAATAGTGGACGTCTCGTTCGCTAGCCCTGCTGTTGCGAGCCGTGTTCGCGACTGGCGTGTTGCCGCGGAGGTGGAGACGTTGTCGGATCACCGATACATCCGTTTCGACGTCTCCGCCCAGACCGCCGGCGGCCGCAGTTCATCGGGCCTGCGAACGGATGACCCGCGCTGGGCGCTCAAGCGCATCGACAGGGAGCTTCTCGAGGAGGCCGCTATTGTCCAGGCCTGGATCCGGGAGTCGGCAATGAGCGGACCCATCGACGTCGAACAGGAGGCGCTGTGGTTCCGCGGGGCGATGACGCAAATCAGCGACGCGTCCATGCCCCGCGTCCACACACAGTCAGCAAGGCGCCAGGTGTACTGGTGGTCCGCCGCGATTGCGCAATTACGCATCGCGTGTGTGACGGTGAGACGCCAGTACACCCGTTACCGGAGGAGACGTCGTCGGGTCCCTGACGAAGAAGCCGCGCTGTATGAGGTGTACCGCGCGGCTAAAGAGACTCTGTGGCTGGCCATCGGCGAGGCGAAAACGCGAGCCAGGGAGGAGATGCTGGAGACTCTAGACGGGAATCCGTGGGGGCGCCCTTATCGAGCGGTTCGAGGGAAACTTCGAGCCGCAGCGCCTCCACTTACGGAGAGTCTTCAGCCCCAGCTGCTGGAGGAGGTAGTCGCAGCCCTCTTCCCGGCAAGAGCGGAGCATACTCCGCCGCCGATGGCTTTGCCCACAGCTGCAGAGTCTACAGAGGAGAACGCCATTAGCGTCCCAGAGGTGACACAGGCAGAGATGAGGGCGGCCGTGATGCGGCTCCGGGCCAAGAACGTGGCTCCGGGGCCCGACGGGATCCACGGCCGAGCGTTAGCCCTCGCTCTGAAGGAGCTGGAGCCCCAGCTGAGAGGACTCTACACAGCGTGCCTTGAGCGGGGCCAGTTTCCCACTTTGTGGAAGACTGGTCGTCTGGTCCTGCTCAGGAAGGTGGGGCGCCCTGCGGACTCGCCGTCCGCGTACCGGCCCATAGTGCTGCTAGACGAGGTGGGGAAGCTGCTGGAGCGGATACTCGCAGCCCGCCTCGTCGGCCACTTGTGCAGAGAAGGGCCGGACCTGGACGAGAGCCAGTTCGGCTTTCGGCATGGGCGCTCCACCATCCACGCGATATCGCGGGTGAGAGTCCTGGCGGAGGAAACGGTGTCCCGGGGTGGGGTGGTGGTGGCGGTGTCCTTGGACATCTCCAACGCCTTCAACACCCTGCCCTGGAGTTGTATTCGGGAGGCACTGCGGTATCATCGGGTGCCTCTCTACCTCCGCCGCATCGTTGGGGCTTATTTGGCGGAGAGGTGTGTCACCTACATGGGACGCGATGGCGTTAGCCAGCGCCACATGTCGTGCGGTGTTCCACAGGGCTCGGTCCTGGGCCCGCTCCTGTGGAACATCGGGTACGACTGGGTGCTGAGAGGCGAACTCCAACCGGGCGTCGACCTGACGTGCTACGCGGACGACACGCTGGTCACGGCCCGGGGGAGTTCGCACAGGGAGGCAGCGTTGCTGGCGACGGCTGCGGTTTCACAGACGGTGAGCCGCATACGGCGCCTCGGCCTGGAGGTGGCCCTCAACAAGTCGGAGGCCATGGTGTTTCATGGTCCCCGGCGGGCGCCACCGTCCGGATCCCACATTGTGGTGGGAGGGGTACGAATCGCTGTCGAGCCCACCATGAAGTACCTGGGCTTGGTGCTCGACAGTCGGTGGGATTTCGGCCCCCACTTCCGGCGGCTGGCGCCCAAGTTGTTGGGCGCGGCTGGGGCGCTGTCAACGCTACTTCCCAATCTGGGGGGCCCGAGCGCCGCTTGTAGGCGGCTCTACGTAACCGCTGCCAGGTCCAGCATTTTCGCGTGCGGGCGTGTCCAACGTCCAAGCAACAAAAAATGCTGAAAATCGCGCGTGCGCACCGGTCATTTCTAACATAAAGTGTAATAACTTGAAAACTACCAAACTTATACCTAAATAAAAAATCGTGTGTGTAGCTGAAACCATACAGAATCAACAGGTGTGAAAACTACATTACAACTTCATAGTCGAAAGAACTGTAAAAAAATGTTAAAATAAGAATATGTGTTGAATTTCCGTAAAATATTTGTTCTTACTGAATTTTTGTACATTAATTTGTAGTTTGCGTCAATAAAACCTATTTATTATTAAACTAGACTATCTAAGCTTTTTTTTGATACCCATATGTCCATAATTGGTTTGCTCAGAGTAGCACAATACACCAAAACAAACACCCCATTCCCGCAACAATTTTGATGCCCCCTGCGAGGTCCAGAGGGCCGACATAAGGGTCCTCTCACCTGTGATTTACGAATAAGATTTAATTTATTTTAGATGATTATTGTGTGATTATATTTGGAATGATAGGTATTCATTTGTATGTAATAATTATATATATTTAACAACAATTCAATACCAGCATACCAAAAGATTTGGAAATAAAACGAAGCGTGTGTGCATTTAACATTTGGCCGATGCCTATTCGCCGTCTATGAAAACTGCCCACGGCCACTATTGTTGCCTATCAAAATGTCTTGCGGAACGAAATTAGATTACTGGTGATCTTGAACTATCTTCATAGTATTAAAACTTTCTTAGCGTTTTTAAATACTAATAATTAACTTATGTCCATATTACAAGCATTACATTATAGATTATTTAGTAAAAAATACGTAATTTAATACGAAAATGCCGGCGCGTAGCGTGTCGCTACGGCCTCAATTTTTCATAACGAGTTTAACACAATAAAACTGATTCAAAACCTATGACACATATAGATATTCTAAAACCTTGATTAATGAGGATTTTTACGGTATATAACACTAATACATTGGGTTATTAATTAAGTCACCAACACATAATATCTAGGGAGCGCGCATCGTTCGTAAAAAATTTTGAAGAAATTGACGGAGCGCTGACATTCAACTTTTTTTTTGCAAAAAATATTTATGGTCGACACAGATTATATCATACTATTGTACGCGGAAACTAATAAGGAGCCACCTGGTGTAATTTTTTGGCATCTGTACAGTGTGCCCACGGTATTCTACCGACCCAAAACGCAACAATCGACTGAAGCCACAAATGTGGCTGGGACGTTTACGCTCACTGCAACTAAAGTCACAATTGTGACTGCAGACGTGTCAGGATCGTGCGATCGATGGCCCTTTACGGGGCCCCGATCTGGGCGGCTGACCTGACGGCCGGCAGCATTGCTGTTCTGCGAAAGCCGCAGAGAGCGATGGCCGTCAGAGTCATAAGGGGGTACCGCACGATCTCCTACGAGGCGGCTTGTGCACTGGCCGGATCCCCGCCCTGGGACCTGGAGGCGAAGGTGCTCGCGTCACTGTACCGGTGGCGCGAGGAATGGCGGGCGCGGGGCGAGCGACCGATGCAGCGACATATGGAGCAGCGTCGGTCGCAGCTCCGCGAGGTCCTGGTGGCGGAATGGCGGGACAGGCTCTCACGCCCTACCGCCGGCCTCGTCACTATCGAGGCGATCCGGCCGGTGCTCGACCTCTGGCTCGGGAGGAGGCACGGCTCCCTGTCGTTTCGGGTGACGCAGGTGCTCTCGGGGCATGGTTGTTTCGGGAAGTACCTGTGTCGCATAAACAGGGAGCCGGACGCCCGGTGTCACCACTGCGTCGACTGTCGGGAGGACACGGCGCGGCATACGCTGGCAGAGTGTGCCGCTTGGGAGGAGCCGCGCCGTGCCCTCATCTCAGGAGTAGGCAGTGACCTGTCGCTGCCGGCCGTAGTGAATGCTATGGTCGGCGGCGACGAGTCCTGGGACGCGGTGGTATCCTTCTGCGAAACAGTTATCTCGCAGAAGGAGGCTGCGGAAAGGGAGCGAGAGATCTCATCCTCTCACCCGGCCCGCAGCAGGCGCACCGGGCGTCGGCGGAGGGCGGACAACGCCCTCTTCCAGCCCCCCTAAATGGGTCCAGGGACGACGGACTTGGGGACGTCCGTCGCCCCCCATACATCAGGACCCGAGGCGGCGGCGCGTAGTGTTCCACGCGCGCCCCTCTTAGACGTCGCGGGGGGAGTCAAACACCTCACTCCCCCCGCTCGCCCGGACGGGGCCCGCAGAGGCGGGCCGGCACCAGTCGGGGGTTGCGGAAGATTCGTATGTTCCCGCGACCCCCGGCGCAGGTGTGAGATGGAACACCGGGGTGGTTTTTAGTCAGTAAGAGTCTGACAGACCCCTCCGCCCCCCCAGGGCGGGGGACATCCATGAGGATTTTCCACCCCGGATCAAAAAAAAAAAAAAAAAAAGGTGACTTGGGTTGAGTTCCTTGATACGGTTCTTGTTGAGCTTCTACTTGGTGGCCACCTGTGTTTGCGCAATTCTGAAACAGTTCTCTAACATAAATTCAAAATTAATGGTGTAACTAATATAATTTAAAAAAGTGTCCATGGAGTTTCTTGCTAGTTCTTTTTCATAGGTACCTACCTACTAAGTTTTGGAATAAGCAACTAGCTTCATATTTCTGACAGACCAAACTCAAACTCAAACCATTTTTTTCAAATAAACCAATTACAGGCACTTTTGAATTGTCAAGGGGTCGGTGAGCAGAAAAATGAAGCTAGTTGCCCATTTCAAAGCGTAGTGGGTACCTATGGAGAAGAACGGGCAAGCAGCTCCATGGACACTCTTTTAAATCAAAATATGGTTACAAAATATTGGTTACATCATTCATGTTGAAATTATGCATGTGAGAACAATGCAGAACGTTAAAAGCGTCTGTAATAAAAAGACAAAAACAATTCAAATATTAAATTAAATTAAAATAAGCCGTGGCAATTAAGAAATGACCAGTCCCTACTGACGGTGCCCATTCACGAATATGACCGACTTCTTGACAGTTCAAAAGTGGCTTGTGAATAGTTTAATCGAAATAAATAGTTTGCCTTTGAGTTTGAGATTCGGTTCGCCGACAGAACTGTTCATCGGAGCATCGAATGTCGGAGAAATGATTCAGAATCTGTTTGCGCACACACTTGTGCTTTATAATAATTAATATCTCCTACGTTGAGTCTCCGCTGAGATTGGCCGCCATGATTGAAATTCGGTCAGGAGGACTATAAATACTTGATGAATGTGGGTTAAAAGTAGTTTGGTAAATACTTTTTTGACGTGAAAACTTCAAAAATGCCGTAAGTATTTAAAGGGTGTAGGCACTTAGGAATCGCGAACGACCCTAACTTGAATCAAACTGCATGCTAATATCTTTTCTATTCTTTATTTTCTTTTTTATTACCTTGTGACTACCAACTACCAACTGAGAGCCTTCCGCCTGGGCGCGCGGTACCGTGGCCGACTTGGAAATCTTTTTATAGACTTCGAACACAAGTCGGCCGGAGCAAATATAATCTTCACAGATGGGGGTTCACGGACGGCTCAGATATCAAGTTCGTATGTGGCGGAAATCTCTTAATAGACTTCGAACCCAAGTCGGCCGGAGCAAAGAAAATGTCCACAGATGGGGGTTCAGGGATGGCTCACATGTCAAGTGCATATTCGGCGCCTCTCCATAGACAAAGGCCCACCTTCCATCCTGCGCCGCATACCCTGTCAGCTATGCACTTGATGATCTTATGACTGCGTCAGTGAGCGGAGTTCGCGCAGATGAATTATGGGCCAAAGATGATTGAACTTTTTGCCATCGATACGCTAAGAAGAAAATGACCTAGTCTGAAATTAAAGTTTTTCTGCAATTGTTGTTATTAACCTAAACGCAAAAAAAATTAAGATGGCTTTTATTGTTTATTAAAATCCTCATTTTTTTTTCTAAAGGCTTACATAAAAATACCCGTCCATAAATATGTAAAATGGAGTCAAATCAAATACAATCAAAGAAAAACGTATCGCACACACAATCTCGGAGAAATCAGTTGTAATAAAAGAGTATGCGTATGTGCGTGACCAGACTAATGAGAAGGACAGAGATATCATTATAGCGAGGAAAGGAAACGACGTAGTTCCAAGAACTAAATGATATCTCTGTAGTTTCATTACCCTGTAAGAAATGGTGTGCTTAAGAAAAGCAGTGTGGTTCAGGTTATATTTCAAAGACGCCAGTTATAAGTAGTCATTAGGGAAAGCTTAAAACTAAAATGTAATCTTTTCTAGGACCTAAAACGAAATTTTCGTTTTCCTAGGACTAGGTCAATTGCAATGAATTCAGGACAGGTTTAAGGATAGAACAGCATTGAAAATTAAACACAATCATGCCAAGGAATAATAGTTCAATGCAACACAATACGAAATTGCAATAAATGCCATTGTTTTGTGCAACAATATTAAATTAAATTAATCTACGTAAAAAAATCAGGCTAATTCAATAACAATGGAGGGGCTCGTGGTTAGTAATAATCACGCAGCCGCACGGGTCGATAGATCAGGTCCGTGGATGGGGGACCATCTTTACATACCAAGACCCGTCCGTGCTTCGGAAAGCACGTTACGTAACGGCTTAACGTGCTTTCCGAGTCACGGATTGTCATTCTTGGATCTCCAACAGGCGTTACGGAATGAAATGAAATGAGATATTTATTTCTAAAGGTAGATCTTTTAAGACATATTTACACATCAATATTTTTTTGGTAAATATTTTAAAACTAGATGGCATGGCGCCGGAATTTCCTAGCTGACTGATTGATCCCTGAGAAGAAATGCCGAAACAAACTCAGAGGTCATGGTCTCTTTTAAAGTCCAAACATTATATTATTAAGATTTTATGTGAGTCTAACAACGCAGGGCCATTTCTAGAAGGGCCTTTTGAAGCTAGAGCCATTGCAGCTTTGAATTGACTCGTCCGAACAGACGGTATTTGTGTAGGCCATATAAAACATTCAAAACCGCCAGAAAGTTATAAAATCATGTATAATCTAGCCATGCTAGCCTAGCCTAGGCTAGTCATGTTAGATGCCTAGTCTAGTATGTGTGTAATCTAGCCTGCATGGTGCGTAGTTAACATTAAAATATTATATCTATTTAAATATCATAAGTTATGTCAATAAAAATAACATTATTAATTCTAAAACACTTAGTATAAAATGGTTTGTTGCTTGGGGGTACGTTGGAGTAGCTTAATTATTAATTCCAAGCCTTTTTGTCATCCAAGCAATCTTTAACTTTATAGAAACCTTTTTGACAGAGTTTATGTTTAATAAATTATTTAAATTTATTGTGGCTCAGTTCTTTAACATGGCTTCGGAGTTTGTTGTAAATACGTGTACTTTGGCACTTAAATGAATTACACATTTTTTGGAGCCTAGTCGTGGGCACAATAAGTAAATCTTTGTTTTTTGTATTTATTTTATGAATGTCGCTATGTGTGATTAGAATATATTTGTCGGAAATACGTTAAATCAATCGTTTGACTTGACTAATCGGGACGCCGGTGCCACCAGGTGGCGCTGGACAGAGTCTATAACGCTCACGCTTGACCAGAGCAAAGCAGAGTTTGTTGTTGGCGGTTAAGCAGTGAACACGTTTAGAAACTGTCGCGCGTTCCGTATAGTTTTGTCGTGTACCAACAGTGCGTGATTCGCTAGAGTGATTATTTTTTTCGTGAATTATAATTTGATTGGAACTGTAAACGGTTTTTCTATTGCGCAATTACCAACATTACCCAAAGTACGCCCACAGGGGTTAAAATATGACTGATAATAACGAGAGAGACATACCTTCTCCGTCATATTAATATTCTTTTTTACATAAATTAGGTTCTCATATACATTTTGAGATGCACCTGACATTATGTTTATTTCCTTAAATTGATACCTCAGTGAATGCCTACAACTTAGGTTATAAATAATTGCTCGAATGGCTCGTCTGTGCAGTACAAATATAGCCAGGATGTCGGCTGCATTTCTCCACAGCAAAATGACTGAAATGTACTAATCGAGCTGTTTCTACATCAGTCAAATGACGGATTTTATAGACCGCGTAGGCTGCAGAACTTAGCCGCTTCGTCAATTTGGTAATATGTGGATCCCACTGTAGCTTTGAGTCCAAAGTAACACCTAAGAACTCAATGGTGTCCACAAGATTCAATTCCGCCCCATTAACTAGTACATTGGTTTTACCTGCTTAACGTTAGGTGTCAGAAATCTAATGCATTTAGTTATATTCTTGTTTAAAAGTAAATTATTAACACTAAACAAAATTAAATGCATTATTTTAGCGAGAGCATGATTTACGTTCTCAGTAACTGTCTGTTGTCGTTTAAACTTAAATAAAAATGATGTGTCATCTGCAAATAACACTATTTAATTACTGTTCTTTATAAGGCAAGGTAGGTCATTAATATGTACGAGAAATAAAAAAGGGCCTAGAATTCAGCCCTGCTGAACTTCCATAGTGACGGTAGAATCAAGGGGTCGCTTGCTGTTCACGTGCACTCTTTGGTTCCTATTGCGCAAATAAGAAATAAGAAGATCCAAGGCAGTGTTTCTAACACCATAGTGATGCAATTTCCTGACCAATCTATCATGAGAAACACAATCGAAAGCCTTAGAAAAGTCACAAAAAATACCTACGGCATCAATTGACTTCTCCCTGGCCACAAAAATATCTGCAAGAAGCTCCGAAACTGACTGAATCCGAAAGAAACCGACTTGTTTACTGTTTAATAACGGGTCGTCAGAAGCCCGAAAGTCTGACAAGCAGTCTTACCATTGCTGAATATCAGTATTTTACATGGAGTGACTGTCTAATTGATAATTGTACCAAATAGGCAGTCGCTCCATGTAAACTACTGATATTCAGCTGCATCCGGTTGGAGTAAAAACCGAGGCTAGGCAAATGATGATGAAAAATTCAAGGCAATTAATGATTTTGCTGCCAAAATAAACTATATACCAATGTTGAGTATTTTAATCAAGAAACGTATTAATACCACAGCTTTTGTTCAATCTAACTACCATTTGCAATAGGCTGGTAATAAAATAGAAAGTAAATAACATTAATCTAAAGAACATTACTATAATGTTCACTGTTTGATCCACTTTAACACTTCAGAGTCATGAAAGTCAGTAAATGGTGCGAATGACGTAATTTGGTCAACTGTAATTGAACATTACCCTTAATAGCTATAGAATGGGAACAACGCCATAATTAACATTGTGACGGTAATTAACTGAAATTTAATCTTGTTTGATTACCACAATAACATTGCCCCGCTTCCTGCTTGTACTTATCTAAACAACACTTCGAAATTCAAACAGTGTCTCGTTGTGAATCCGTGATGACTTAATTTAAAAACAAATAAGTTCGCTTTCGAATTGTGTGCGCTCACTCGAGTGAGGTTCCAAGTGAACTTTACAGAATAGTACTACTGATTCTATGATAAATGAAGAATATGATATTACAGATTTTCTACTTACATAGCTTTACCGTTCAACCAATTTTCATGAAAGAGCAACAGACCAACTTTGACTGATTGACTGTTTTAAAAGAAGGCTGGCTTTGCAGTGCTATCATAAGACTACTACAGCATGGAGAAGACGTCCCTTATCCCTAAAAAATTAAAGTCATTATAACAGCTAAGAACAAAACCATAAAAAATTAAAGAAAAAATAAAGGCCAAACGGCAACATAAAATTTATCACAAACGCTTATTAAAATGTAGTATGAAGTTCATGATACTAAAAAAAAATTGTATGAAAGGATCCCTGTGCAAGAAGCAAACTGTGCATCGTCTTGACACACATACAAGAATCTTGAATGCACGTGCCCTTACCCTGCTCATGACAGGTCGGTCTCGGGAAATAGATTGCAGATAGCAGAAAAAACATCTAACTTTCCAGGTTTATAACTCACTGGTTTCACTCACAGATGTCAAGGATGTATGAAGGAATCTTTCTGCTGTGACTCTATATAGGTATTCGGGCAAAGAGATCTTATTTAAAGGTTAATGACATCATCCGACGAGCTCTTGTCACCGTCAGCGTTCCAGCTGTATTAGAACCTAATGGCTTGGCACGCGGCGATGGCAAGAGACCGGACGGCATGTATTTATTTCCATGGAAGGTGGGTAGGCCTTTAGTGTGGGACGCAACATGTGTCGATACTCTTGCGCCATCCCATCTTCCTATCTCGGCGTGCTGTGCTGGCGCCGCTGCTGCGACTGCGGAAAACCTCAAGCGGCGTAAGTATAACAACCTTATCGGTAGGTAATAATATTTTCGAGCCGTTTGGGGTTGAATCCCTCGGGCCGTGGGGTCCGAGTGCCCATGTTTTGTTCAAGGAAATCTCCAAACGCCTGTTTGACACTTCCCGTGACCCAAGGGCTGGATTTTACCTTGGCCAGAGGCTAAGCATTGCCATACAGCGTGGCAATGCCGCCAGTCTCTTGGGTACATTAGCAGTCGACAACGATGCGGAGGAAGTTTTCAACGCCATATTTTAATTTGTTAATAGTTTTAGTTAGGTTAGTTTTTCATATTTTAATTGTAAATATTATTCTATTGTTGAATTAAATAAATATTTAAAGGTTACGTGCACAAATAGAATGAGAAATGTGTACTTATGAGGAAGTCTGAAAGTGGCACCGGTATCTGAAAAGTTGTGTGGAAGTTGGTTGTCATGGTATGGGCATGCGATGTGAGAAAATGTCGTGAGAAAAGTTTTTAGTATGAATAAAGTTGGCTTTAGGAGAGAGAAGAGAAGACCGAAGAAACGATGGATAGACTGTGTGAAAGATGATATGGCTGGAAAGAGGGTGACTGCTGAGATGACGACTAATAAGAAACATGGAAGAAAAAGATATTTTGCAACGGTACTGAATAAATTGAAATAAGTGCAGGAGAGTGAAGATGCGATTGTGAAGTGAGGTTGTATGAAGAATATAATATGAAAAGTTTCAAAAGGTAAGAGTTAGAAGAGACGGGTAAATTTTTAAAAAAGAAGCCCTGTTTAAAACCAAAAAAAACAAAAATATAGTTTTTAGAATTTTTGTCCGTTTGTCTGTTTGTCTGGACGTATGTTCCGGATTGGCGCAAAAACGGCTGAACGGATTTAGATGAAATTCGGCACACAGGTGGTTTATAACCTTGGTTAACATTTAAGGTAATTTTAATTCCGGTAGTACGTTCCCGTGGGCTATTTTCCGACATCCACGTTGGCGAAGGCACTGGCAAAATCGAGTAGTTACTTAATCGACACCTCTAACTACTGCTAACAATATCTATTACTAGCTTTTGCCCGCGGATTCACTCGCGTTAATTTAAACTTTGACAATCAATTCGGGTTATAATTCAATTATGATTCGAAAGACACGTGGCGCCATCTATTATCATAAGAAAGTTATTGTTGTTTTCCTCGGGAACAGTACTTTTTTTCGGGATGAAAGGTACCCTATGTCCGTTTCTGTACACCTTACAACGTATATGCAAAATTGCAGGATGATCGGTTCAGTGGTTTAGGCGTGAAAAGGTAACAAACAAACAAACAAACTTACTTTCGCATTTATAATAATTATTATAAGTTAGGATAAGTCAGGATGACGTAGGTGAAACCCCAGTTAAAAGCTTGTACCTGTATCTAGTAAACTCCACCATACGAATCCATTGTAGCTGAAACGTGAGCTGGGTTTGGGTGTTAATATCTATTTTAATACTTGCTAATACGTTGCAATGCCTTTTTAGGGTTTCGTAGCCAAATGGCAAAAAACGGAACCCTTATGGATTCGTCATGTCTGTCTGTCCGTCCGTATGTCACAGCCACTTTTGTCCGAAACTATAAGAACTATACTTTTGGAACTTGGTAAGTAGATGTATTCTGTGAACCGCATTAAGATTTTCACACAAAAATAGAAAAAAAACAAAAAATTTTGGAGTCCCCATACTTAGAACTGAAACTCATTTTTTTTTTTCCTCAATCCGTATGTGTGGGATATCTATGGATAGGTCTTCAAAAATGATATTGAGGTTTCTAATATCATTTTTTTCTAAACTGAATAGTTTGCGCGAGAGACACTTCCAAAGTAATTCAAGGGAATGATAAACCTAAAAAAAAAATATGATGTACATTACCATGTAAACTTCCACCGAAAATTGGTTTTGAATGAGATCTAGTAAGTAGTTATTTTTTAATACGTCATAAATCGTAAACCGCAATTTATCTTTCATTCAATCAACTCAAATATAAAAATAAAAAAAACATAACTTAATTTAAAAAATAAATACACTATTATTAAAACATCGATTAAAGTTACAACGAACAACAAGAACTTTTTATATTATGTTACTTGCTGCTACGGAACCCTTCATGGGCGAGTCCGACTCGCACTTGCTTTTAAAGTGAAACTTTTATTACATCGTCTCAAACGTTTTCGTCTGTGTGTTGCATGTCGCATGACGGTCGGCCGCGGAGTAGGGATAAAGTGAAATGCGCTCGTCAGAGCAGCCGAGGCCAATATGGCGGCGCCTATAGTTGCCATCAGCTGACCGTGTAGTGTATAGACTATTACTCATTTGTGCCAGTGCTCCACGCTATATTACTCGCCACAAACACCACCAAGGAAAAGGAAAAGGAGGGAGGGGGGGAGGGGGGATGTTTTTAGTTAAATGTGTATAATGTGAAAAAAGTTTCACTTTTACCGTGGTTTCGTAAAACCACACAATCCTTTTATTTTTTTCATGTGGAGCTTCTTCGGCGGGCACACAACATAATACCAAACTTTAATTACAATCGGTAGCAATTTTCGAGCTTTTGCGAGACAAACGCACGGCAATTGATTTTTATTTATACAAGGTAGCAGGGTTATCGACGCGCGAACTGCAACTACGAATTCAGCACATGATTCTAAACCCCCTAGCGTAGACATATTTATTTATTTATGTGCCGTTATTTATTTGTTTTTGTGCCCGGTTGATGGCAATAGGCTCGCCCCCTATTACATGGGACTTAAACATAACTGGCGAAATGTGGGTGTACTATATGTGCACCTCTGCCTAACCCTACGGGCAATACAGGCGTGATGTTATGTGTGTGTTATGTCTTATTTATTTATTTATTAAACTTTATGCACAAGTAAGGGTGATGCAGAGACTAAACATGGCAGGTGTAATATACGGGATAGATTACTTGAAAAATAATAAATACTAATACATACATACATACATACATACTTATAACGAAAATAAACTTAGTCATAAGAAATAACGATAGGAAGAGGAGAACACGAATCCAGCAAATCAGCGCTGGGATGATTCTGCCAACTACTTACGAATATGTTTCGTCTGTTATCAAAAACAGCTGTTTCATAGAAAAGTACAATACCTACGCGGTCAAAATATATAGAACAGCCATTTTTTTTAACCGACGAATTTTTTAACGCGGGTTTGTTCAGAATCATGTATTAAATCCAAGGTCACAGGTCGATGTCCCTGCCACCCTGTAAGAACCGTAGGCCTTCCAAGGGATAGGAAGCTATATAAAGTCACCGCAGACAAAAACTCCACTTTACTAATACCATGGTCTAAAAAAACAAGGTCTGGCATTCCGGGAGTGACACATGCTTACGTCACTATCCAGTTGCCACTTTATTGCAACAAAACACGAATTATGGAAACATTTTCAGTCACCATTCTGTTAAAAAATATAATATAAAGCATTTGAATTGTCGTTTCATTTGTCTTATCAAACGAAACAATACAATTTAAACATATACCTACGTAATTGTTAGTTAAAACCTCTTTGTTTTATCAGATTCGCACAGGTAATAAAGGCGATTCGGGAGTTATTATTACACACTACTGGTAACACAGCAGTGATGACGTAGGCTTATGTCTCCCACTTGACCGGAATTTTATACCTGGCGAAGTATATTATTATACCATGCCTAATATTATTAATAACACCTTATCTTCCATTCGCTTCGACATTGAAACGTCTACTTTCAAGTGGGGCGAACTGTGGGGCGAACACTCACTTCAAAAGTCTTCACAAAGATAACCCAATTATTTTGTCCTCAATTGTACAGAAAATCATAAAACATTCTCTTAGAATACGGCGCAGCTTCGTTCCTTATTGTTCGCTCCCATTTTACAGTTCCTGCAATTTTAATAGGAAATGTAACCTGCCTGCTATGTAGGTAACTTTAAGTTTTTAAATTGGGTCTATTTTAATACATAAACTCACGACTTCTTCCCATGAGGGTAGGCAGAAACCATAGAAAGCCACCTGTTATGATTTTTACATACTCCTTTTGCTTCGTTTACGTTCATACATCTGGTCATTCACTCACGAAGGTTGCGAGTACGGACTACGCACCAACCCCTGCAGTCTCGACATTAGACAGCGACAAAAATCGGTCGCTAAGTCGTATCTTTGTCGAATTTCTTTAATAGATTTTCAACTTTACCTCTAAAGTATAAAATTAAAAATCTATTAAAGAAGTTTGACATCGATTAGACTTAACGACCGATTTTTGTCGCTATTCATATTTGTCGAGACTGCAGGGCCTGGAGAGCCCCAATTCTGTATGGTAATTATTATTCCCAGCGTAATCTTACCACGCGCAAACCACGTCAATATCGTGTCTTATAGAAACGGTTTCGTTCATTGTATCATGGAGAATACGTTATTAGCTAATGTCGTGGTTAGATAAGGAATCGACGTGGTTACGAAGTAAGGAATCGTTAAGTGGTCATAGTGAATTAGGGCCCTGATCTTTCAGAAGAACATTAACAATAAAGTCACTATATGTCCTTCTAGAGCGTCCCCTCCCAGCGTTTCCACTCACGTCTGCTTTGTAAATACCCTTTGTTAGTCACCTTTCATCCTCTCAACATGACCATCTAAGCATACCCATCTATTTTAACGAATCTGTAATTTTGAAAAGAAGTGCATCTGCTTGCTATGTAAGTTTGTAAGTGTAGAAACTACTATTACGTACCTAATGTAATAGTAGTTTATGAAACTGTAGCATGATGATTAAAACACGAGGGTGTGTTTAAAAACCGAACCATTGGCGAGGTTTTTAATAGTATCACACGAGTGTTTTAATACCTAGTTATGTGCAGTTTCATATACTACTTTATCTACCTACTCTCATACATTGGGATTGAACCTACTTAATAAAAGATCATTTCCCATGAAATTCATTACAACAAAATTTATGAATGGCTCCAAAACCTAGCAAATCACCGCGCATGCGCTAAAGCGGGTGCTGCCACAGACAAGTAAAATTTTGTATTAAGACGTTTTTATAATGCTATAAAAATGGCACAACCCGCATAACAAGGTTCCATAAAAAAAAGGAAACTCCTTGGTGATAATTATTAACTTCTTAGATTTGCCGTGTATCGTAATGGTAAAAAAAAAAAAAAAAATTTTTTTGAGAAAAAGTCTTATAATATGATTCTATTTTTAAATTTCGGTATTGTGTTTATAAACTATGTCAATATAAACTCGTTTTGAAGTTTATACTCGAATTTTACGATATGAGAGTAGATACATTTTTTTTTTCACTTTGGGGAAAAAGAACCCCAGTTTCTTTTTACGGGTTTCTTAAAAGGCGATTATAAGATTATTTCAGGTGGGAAATGGGTGTTTTTACTTGGCTATGAAGTGATATGGGCTATTACTTTTTATTGATATTCAAGGAGCTTGGATTTTATTTTCTATCTGTAAAAATATTCGCAGTCAAAAGTCTGTTTCACAATTTTCAGATAGCAGGTAAATTGAAAAGTGAAACACAATTTGTTTGAAATTGTCGGCCAAATAAGTTAACCCGGATATATCTGGAGGTGGGGAAATAGACAATAATCAGTTTAATAACACACAAACATACATGAACTCACGCCTTTTTGCCATGGCGGTAGGCAGAATTTACAATATAGTTATTAATGATACTAGTGCGGTAAGTTGGTTTTTACAAACGAGTAGACGAATGTAAGCCCGAGACGAAGTTGAGGGCTTACCATAGTCACGAGTTTGTAAATACCAATTTCCGCACGTGTGTCATACAACGTTTTTCAACACATTTGCGAGAAAACAGTACAATAATATCGGAATTCCTGGAACTCACAATATTATTTTGTTTTTAAATATCAGTCGGAAAGTCGCAACAGTCTTTGACGTTTCCAGTAAGAAAATGGCGCGAATTTGCAAATGGCGCCACGTGCGCGCGATGTAAATTAAAACTACATATTACGTCTCATTTTCTCTTTAGTATTAAAGTGAGACAAATATATTGAGCAAAAGCGCTTCCAAGGAGGTTCCATTATTCAGCTTATTTATTCTCGTAATGTGAAACTCCTTGGAGGAATTCTTATATATTTTTATGGAAATTAAAAATAAACCGTAAAGGATGCGCACGGCGCTATACAACCGAGTATGTGGTAAAACATGTACTTAGGTGTGAGTACCTATTTTACCGCACGTTCCGTTGTATGGTACGTAATTTTTAACTTTCGATCAATGTATACAGGCGTCGTAAGTGCATTTTTTGAGCAAATGTGTTGAAAAAGTAATTTTTATGAATTATTTGAATTAATGAATTATTTCCTTCATAAGTTGGCCAACAAGCGGCACACAGTGAAAAAGTTTATTACTCTGGCTTATTAAGAGGCCTACAAGAGCTAAAGCGCGGTCACTGTCGGATTGCATAGAAAAGAAAGAGACGCGCGATGACACAGCGCTGGTAATTAATTGCAAAATATGAAGCAATTATGGATTTACAAAAAATCTATTCATTGGACTAAAAAAATAAAACACTATTGCGTTAGTATGTTACTTTTGGAATAATCTGACAAAAAATCTGAATGTTTGCATGTTTATTAGTATGGTTTTTAATCATTAAAAAAAAAAACTAGAGGTATCATCGTGATTGTTTTCTATCATATCAAGTTAATTGTATTATGTTTTCAACACACTATCTAACTAGCATATATCCAGAAGAATACCATATATTTTTCTGATTTTTGTAACTGCAGGGGATCATATATTTTTAGGCATTATAAACTTCCGTTTAGGCCATGTAGTCCCCTTAATTAGGTGCCAAGAGGTGTGCCGATGCATTTACCACTTTAGATGCTAGGTCGAAATATCTCATTTGCCTTTACCCTTGCGAGCGTAAGATTGGATGTGGTGTGGCACAACCTTTTTCTTTTTAGTATCTGTGTGGAAATCCTCATGGATGTCCTTCGCCCCCCCCAGCGGGCGGAGGGGTCTGTCAGACTTCTACTGACTAAAACCACCCCGTGCACACTTGCACCGGGGGCTACGGGGGCATGCATGATATGCCTTTAATGTTCCCACTGCTGGGACACAGGCCTCCTCTCTTTGAGAGGGAATGGGCTGTAATCCACCACGCGGGCCCAGTGCGGGTTGGTAGATGTCACATGTCTTCGAATTTTTGGTTCTAGGACATGCCGGTTTCCTCACGATGTTTTCCTTCACCATTTTGAGAGCAGTGGTGATGAAATTATTTACACAAAGTAAAGCGCCTGCCTGGGTTCGAACCCACGACCTACAAGTCGTAAGTCGGGGCCGATACCACTGGGCCACCACTGCTCTCAACGCTACTGGGGCAAATAACATTAATCGATCGATATTTTAGTGGTAAATAGTTTTAATAGGCTCTGCGTCTGACTAGCTCTGCGCGGGGGATGGAGTGAAGGAATTAAATAAACTAAAGACTTGGCTAAAAGGTCGTAGCAACGAGGCCATAAAAACATTTATTAAAAAAAAAATGCGTGGGGTATGGTAAGGAAGCACCTGTTGTCACGGTTCAGTGGACAGCCACCCAGCGAAGTGTTTACACGTGGTCAAAGGTGCCGACGGGTGCGTTACACCCATCTTACGCTCCGAGTAAAAAATGTTGAAGTAGTGTATACTTTTTTCTTCCCGTTATTTAATTTTAGTTGCTTTTCCGTTTTATTTTATTAGTTTTGTTAGCAGAATTTTACCAAAAAATACTATAAAGTTCAAATTGTTTACGTAGATTGATTCCTTTAATAAATATAAACATGTTGTTTTACCTTTAATTTTGTTTAATAATAAGTACTGATTATTTTATAATAAATACAATAATAATAATACATTTTTATTTATTTTATTTATTCATAACACAACACTAACACAACTAGCATTACAGGTTACCCCAAATCGGTAGCCTGGTCTTAAACAATATTTTTTCCCTTTGATTATTTAATGTCTAGATGGAGCGTCGCCCTACAATCAAAACAAAGAAAACGAGCCAACAATTTCAAGCATGTGTGCGTGCAGGCGGTGTTTTACACTGTGCGTCTTTGTCTCTGTGTGCGTGAATAATGTTACCAGCAATTACCCTTCTCCCATAAATCACATATAAAAAATAGACTAATTAAATAAGATAAGTTTTAGGTGTATCTACCTATGTAGTATTATTCCGTTTTAGTAGTGTGTTTTTAATAAGTAGTTACTTTCTTAAATAATTAAAAAGCACTATTTAATTTAAGTAGAGTTTTGTGTGAATGTTGTATTAAATCAGCTAAGTTAATTAAATTAGAATTACACTATTTAACTTTTTAGGCAGTTTGTATTTGGAAATTTGAAATGAAAGGTCTCAGATATTAGGAATTAATTTTTAATTACAAATAAACACGTTTAACAAAGACATGGGCTATAATAATGCCTGTATGAAAAAATATATTAAACAAACAATTATTAAAAGAAAACACGAAAATCATGAATGAAATTACTCTTGGCACCTTTGAAATCGGTTTATTGGACCCAATGCAAAGATAATCATTAAAATGGGCTCATAAACAAAATAGTTATACGCGAACATTATATTATTATAAAGAAGTACAGAGGAATTGAAAAACCCCACCTCTTTTAAATCGATTAATAAAAGTACACCAACTAAATAATATAAACGTAACCATAAACCAACTAATATACCCACAAAAAAAAATACGTTAAGTTGGGAGAATGAACAAAAGACACTGGCAACACTGATAAAATATGGCGTAATTTGGTAAACATAAAAACAAAAATAAATTTATGGTTTTTTGGTTACTTACCGATGACAGGTGATGTGTTTGATATTTTTTACCCTTCCTTTATAATTCCGGCACAGTTTAATAGGACATACCGTCATTTTATCGCTGTTATTTGTTTATTACTTAGCGCGCGTAATGCGTAGTGACACCAAAGCGGCACGATCGGCACTAATCGGCGGGTAAGAACTTATAGGCCAACAGTTGGCCGATATTTTTTGACACGTTTGCGCGCATTTGATGCTCTATCTATACTCGAAAGGTTTAGGTAGTTAAATAAATGTAAACAAATCGTAAAAAGGGTTTTTTATAGTTGACACTTTCTTGTTTCAAAATACGTTACAACAAAATTAAAGTTATTTGCGATTTATACGATAGTTTTCTCTTTTTAACCGACGAAAAAAAAAGGAGGAGGTTCTCAAGTCGACACGTATATTTTTTTTTTTTTTTTTTTTTTATGTATGACCACGCATAACTTTTTACAGAGTGGTCCGATTTTGATGATTTTTTTTTTAATGGAAAGAGTATACCCCAAAGTTGGTCCCATTTAAAATTGAAAAACGAAATCTACCCCTGAGGGTAGAAAAATAGGGGTTAAATGATTTTTCACCTACAGAATGTTCCCTTGTGAACCGATTCTGTTGAAACTTGGCACATATACGTAGTTCTAATGATGCTTCAACAAAAAAGAGACCTGAAGATCATCTGATGATGGAGACGGAAGACAGTCGAGAGGGCTCCTCGACAGCTTACAGCAGTTAGGTCGTGTTTGAGCTTATTTCATTCATCTTGATGAGAACTTTAAGCCTAGCTGGAGTATGACTGTCATAGAGGGTGTGATGTTGTTGTTGTTCTAAATATTAGCCGTGAGAGCAGCATACTCAAAACATTCAAAAGCTTCGAAATTAATAAAGGTAATATTTATTACAGCTATAAACAGCAAATCCTTAACTTCTGGCATATTCCCTTTATAATGGAAAGTGGCAAAGATTATGACTATACATAAATGGGATAACAATTTCAACATAAAAACTATAGGCCCAACTCAATTTTGAGAGGGAAGCCGATAGTAGGATTCAGCTGGGATGGGCAGCATTTGGTAAACTTCATCAGGTCTTCTCGTCGTCTATACCGCAATGCCCAAAGACGACAGTCTTCAACGCGTGTGTCCTACTGGTTACGACTTACGGAGTAGAAACGTCGACGCTCACGGTGAGACTGGTCCATAAGTTTAAAGTCACTCAGCGAGCTATGGAGAGAGCTATGCTTGGAGTCTCTCTGAAGGATAAAATCCAAAACGACGGTATCCACCAGAGCACCAAGGTAATCGACATAGCCCAAAGACTAAGCAAGCTGAAGCTGCAATGGGCTGGTCACATCTCTCGTAGAAGTTCAAGAGTGAAGAACGCGTTTAGGCAAACGTAGTGTGGGGCGCCCGCCGGCCAGGTGGACTGACGACTTGCGAAATGCGGCTGGCAGAGACTGGATGACGAGAGCCGATAGGAGAGTCTTACGTCCAGCAGTGGACGAATATAGGCTGATGATGATGATGATGAATGGTGCAAAAATAAAGAAATGTATTTGAACTCAATGAAGTATTACTACGTTAAATATACAGGAACAAATAATCTTATAATTAAAGGCAAAGTAATAATAATAATAATAATAATATTAAAACAGACTATACACAAAGACACAATCAGGTAGCAAAAGTCATCCATCAAAAACTAGCACTCAAATATAAACTCATACAAGATATGAACACTCCTTATTACAAGTACGTACCACAAACAGTTCTAGAAAATATCACTCTAAGACTAAGTACCAAAGTAAAATATTTTAACTTCAAATAAAATAAACCCTCTCTATACCGAGGTGCCTAAAGAACAACGCTTTAAGTTCCAAAATAATTATACACTCATCAGAATAATTGTACGTGTTGTATTTATATTCTTATTGCCTACCAAAATGGATAAATGCTCACCAAATCTAACCATAGACGGTCGACATTAGTGGCGCCCCGAGGTTCGGTTGGTTAGGTTCCTTTAAACCCTTTAGACAGAAATAGGAGCCCCGCGTAGCGGGGCTCCGTCGACTTGCTTATTAACCCTAACCCACGCCGGTCGACGTCAGGGGCATCCCGAGGTTTGGTTGGTTACAGAAATAGGAGCCACGCTAAGCGGGGCTCCGTCGAGCTATCTTGGCAGGTAGTAAGAAATTAAAAGACGTTTATAAATCTTTATGGCATAGAATAAAAAGGAAAATAGGTTCATTTCTACAATACTTTATGAAACACAATTTGGTGAGCATTTATCCATTCTGGCAGGTATTTCGAATTTGGTGGTAGTAAAATAGGCACTTTTCCGGTAGACGTTTAAATACAAGCCCCAAAAAAGCGTCCAAGATGCTGGGTTTTTGTCATAAGACAGTGTACTTTACACTTTGTAGTTGATATGTAGCAGAATACTGTAATATGATGTGGCGGCCGCACTATGCTACGAATAGTTTGCGTCTAGAACACGTTCAAAAACGCTTTGATTGGCATCAAAAAACAGCTAGAAACAGCTAGTTTCTGTTGGCATAGCTAAAAAGACATCTTCTTATAAAAACAGTTTAAATTTCTTCAACACTTTAGAAGAACGGAGATGTTTAAACGACGCAATGTTTGTATGTAAATTTGTTAAAGGAATTATCGACTAGCCTCCACTGCTCGCACTCAATATCTTGCGTGCTCCGTCCGTCATGAATTCCGCGTAGACCTGTTACTACTCTTTGTCCTCCAAAGAGAAAATCGGTATAGCATATAACTGTATTTATGCTAGGTTTTGCAAGGTTTACTATGTAATAGCGATCTAATCGATTTACACTTTGATTCCCTAAGCTGAAATCTAAAATTCTGTGACTGTTTGTCTGATTTGTTATGAAACCTTTATGATGACTTTTGAATTTAGCAAATTTTTCCCCGGTATTAAGATTGTTTGAAAAGTTGTCATGTACCCAAGTTGTCAATTAACATAATTTAATTTGGGTAATGTGGTGTTTACCTTAAAGTACCTAATTAATCCACTATACTAAGTTTTAATTTCATGTTTTTTTTA
Organism: Griposia aprilina; assembly: GCA_916610205.1. NCBI lineage: Eukaryota > Metazoa > Arthropoda > Insecta > Lepidoptera > Noctuidae > Griposia > Griposia aprilina. The sequence goes on along the minus strand of OU744310.1, from coordinate 8,928,781 downwards.
AAGATATCTGTAGTGTAAGCCATTGTTGGTAGTCCTAAATAAATAAATAAGTTCATTTATTTGAAACGGAAACTGAAAAGCGAAAAATAAAAAACTTTTTTACAAAAAATTAAACCGACGAAAAAAGAAACTGAAAAGCAAAAAATAAATCTTTCAGTCTAACTAAGCTCTTAAATTAATGTAAATTACAAATTTTGAGTCGGCGCCAAACATACAAGGCGCCATGAAAACTTATGGCAGCTTGATTGATCGTCGTTAATCGATCTGCGGTGATTGTTTGGCGCCGACTCAAAATTTGTAATTTACATTAATTTAAGAGCTTAGTTAGACTGAAAGATTTATTTTTTGCTTTTCAGTTTCTTTTTTCGTCGGTTTAATTTTTTGTAAAAAAGTTTTTTATTAATGTACGTTAAACTTTATTATTTATTCGTAAACTATACACTTCGTACATGTACATGCTTGAGCACTATTTTTTTGTTAGATTTATAAAATAGTACAATATTTTGTAATCTGTCTATTGTAAAGAGCCCAAAAAGACAGGTTCCCTAAACCTTTTAGAAAATACAACGAATTAGATAACGTTGCTAAATTGAAGAGTACACCTGTGACGTAGCATGGCAACTGAAGTAGCAGGTATGACGTTTAGTCGCTTAACCAGATGCCTTGTAAGTTGTGGATGAATTAGAAAAAATATTATATGGTGTCACTGTATTGCGGCTGCCACCATACCACACTGTGAGCGCAATTCAATTGAGTTAATATGGGCACAAGTTAAAGGGTTTATAGCCGAGAAAAAAAAACTTTTAAAATGTCTGACCTAAACATTCTTTTGCCAGAGGCTTTAGCTACTGTGACTGCTGAGAATTGGAAAAGTTGCGAGAGTCATGTAATAAAAGAATTACAGAAAATGTTTAAATTAGACAAAATAATTGATGATATCACTGAACGCTTTATTATTAATGTGACAGATAGTTCCTCAAATTCAGATTCAGCATAGAGCCTATTATTATACGACTCAAAATAATATGATTTTAACATTTGAACTAAAAGGTTTAACATCTATGAGTCACGTGGTTTTTTTTGTTTACTTTTATTTAACTACCTAAACCTTTCAAGTATAGACATTATATAATCAAAGATTTTTTCCATTACAGCTTATCACATGTAAAGTAATTTTTGTGAACTTATTCAGACACATTACACTATTAAATTCACAGGATCCCTGTCAGGGTTTGTTACACCCGCCTTAAGCTCCGTGTTACATGTTTTAACCTTACATTGATTACGCCTTAAATTACGGGTTAATTACACCTATTTCTGTTCAAACTGGAACATAAATGCTTGCTGAAGATACAACTACGAGGTATGAAAGAGTTCTTTTACAAGCTTCAAGGCTCCCGCGACAGCGTGACACAGAGACACCGCTCGTCGTACGACACGCGGTTCCTATGTCACGCTGTCGCGTCGCGTCAGTGAGTACGAGCCTTTACTAAAACTAAATCCAAAAATATTTTTTGTCTAAATTTATACCCTAGTGCTTTTAACGTTATCGCGAAAAAGGCAAATCAATTCGTTGAAGTAAAAAGAAAATAACTTCTTATATGTATCACGGACTTTGAGTGAAATATTTGAAGAGCAAAAGTAGTTACCTAATTTCATTTGAGTTTATTTTCTTCTTTACTAGTAAAATCTTTTTGGTATTTTATTTTATGTGGCTTTTGAGATAGCCAAAGGTCGGAAAGGAATGAATATTTTTTGTCAAATACTATAAAATATTACGTTATAATAATTTGTAGTCAGCCACAAGTATTTTTTTTTTTTTTTTTTTGGTTGGGAAATCATCAAATGACCTCTCCCGCTCTGGGCGGAGCGGAAGGGCGTGTCAGACTCTTACTGACTAAAACCCACCCGTGTTCCTTCAGTTGCCTGTGCGCCAGGGCCACGGTAACTCTTTCGAACAATCCGCGACCCCGGCAGGCATCGGCCCTATCGGACCCCTTCAATGATGCTGACATCTCTTTGAGGCGCGCGTGGAACACGACGCGCCGTCGACCCGGGCCTGGTCCTTACCGGATGGCGAGCTGCCCATTGCTCCACACGTCACCTCACGTGTTGCCACACGTCTGCGGTAAGACTTGATCCATGAAAATCATATCTATTGCCACGGCATAAAGGCCCTGTCAGTGACAAATTATCACCACTAAAGTGTAGTTGACTGCACACCCGAGAAAACGAAAAACTTTAACAATTTTCGAACACATTCTTTACATACATACATAAACTCACGCCTTCTTCCCATGGGGGTAGGCAGAAACTACAGAACGCCACCTGCCACGATCCTTACCATGGATCCTTACATTGTCCTTTTGCCTCGTTTACGTTCATACATCTGGTCATACACGCACGCCGGTTGCGAGTATTAAGCATCTGACCTTTCTGAAGAACATCACCAATAAGGTCACTATATGTCTTCCTAGGGCGTCCCCTCCCGTTGTTTCCACTCACATCTGCCTTGTAAATACCTTTTGTTAGTCGCCTTTCATTCTTCCTCTCAACATGACCAAACCATCTTAGCATACTCCTTTCAATTTTTGTCTTTACATCTTCTTTTAAACCACATTTGCCTTATCACATCATTCTTCAGTCTATCATTCATAGTCACACCACACATGCTTCGCAAGGAACGCATTTCCACAGCATTTATTCTACTTTCATGCTTCTTTTGCCACACCCAACACCTACTTACATACTCGTACATAAGCGTAGGCACCAGCACATTCTTTATGTATCGTCATTATGTCTCACATGTCAATTTTTCGAAGTATCATTTGCATTTAAAATATTGGAAGTAGGTACTATAAGACCTGTGGAATCTTATATTACCAGCGGTGTAAATGTGTAACACAGTAACAGTAGGGATAGCTTTAATTTTGACAGTTAAACAATATTCATTGCGTTATTTACGTTGTTGAGCAGACAATTTTTCGAACATATGAAGCAATGGGGTAGCAATAGCCCTCAAAATGATTCAGAGTGTGATCGTGTGCTATGCAATTAGGCTGTTGGATTAATGAATAAAAGACGTAATATACATAATACAGTAATGTACATAATATTATAATGATTATTTATATCAATGGGACTACGTAATTTAACATCATGACGCGTGTTTTGGAACGAAGTTCCTTATCGCGCGTTGCGAAAGGGGGCTAGACGGAAAAAATTAAGACCAAAAGTTGTAACGACACTTTTTGCTATAGTTGTAAGCCGTGCGGCGGGCGCGTGTTTCTCTTTCTGTCTCGCTCTCTCTCTCTCTCTCATAGAAAGCAAGGCAGTTATATATATATTTTTCTTTTTAAATGGAACTTCGTTCCATCCGGGTGTCCCTTGACACCTCACAAGTTTTTTTTTTTTGGCTTGGTATATCATCAAATGACCTCTCCCGCTCTTGGCGGAGCGGAAGCGCGTGTCAGACTCTTACTGACTAAAACCCACCCGTGTTCCTTCAGTTGCCTGTGCACCAGGGCCACGGTAACTCTTTCGAACAATCCGCGACCCCGGCAGATCCGCGACCCCGGCAGGTAATGACGCGCCGCGCGCGCGCGTTGATCCTCTATTCTTTTTTTAATCTTCTAAATATGTTTTTTTTTTTTTTTAAACCTTTAAATGTCGGAAAAATAATAGTCTTGTTTGTACAAGACTTTTTTTTTTAGATACCATAAGTCTAGTCATAAACTGACATCAAATTAGAAAACGAATCGTAAGAAATACTAACAAAAAACAGTAACTTATTATGATCGTCAAATCGTTGAGCTCCTTAAGTTGTGAGTTGAGCTGCACGATTACTGACAAATGCGTGCACTGACTGGACAGGTCCTTTCAATCCGTGTGGTTTTTCCTCAAAATACCTACCATTTCAGACACAAATCTACATGGTCTTCACATGATCTGACCAAGATTATGTCTGGACTTTAAAAGAGACCGTGATCTCTGAGTTTGTTTCGGCCTTTCTTCTCAGAGTAGTCTGGTAGGAAACGCCGACCTCATCTAGTTTTCAAAAATATGATTGACTTATAAAAGTGTTTGTACAAACCTAATTACAGAAATAAAATCATTTATCATTTATAGAAACCCAACTGAAAGCCAAAACAAACAATAATTCCATAGTAGGTACCTAATAGGTACTTCACATAGTTACAGCGGATCACTATATTTGTATACACTTAACAAGATTGGGTTTTGGTACTAGATAGTGGAGTCTAAGTACCATTGTTGGATGTTTGTGTTCAATTAATTTGGTGAGGTTTAGTTTGTGTATTTAGAGGTCTATGAGGCTGTAAATGCGAACAGAATTTTCAGATCCAAAACTCAGTGCTTATGTTTTTTGGGAAATATTTAACTGATCCTCTAAAAACTTTTTCGCTATCTAATGATGTACAGTCACCAAATGTGATAAGTAATTAGGGTCGTCGGATATAGTTGAAGTTTAGCAAGAAAGCGATGGATATTTTCGAATAAAATTTAACTTAAGACTGCACCGTGCAGAATAATCCAAAACGGTAGTCACGGTTAAGTCGATATAATCAATACTATTACACTAATTAACATAAAAGTTATGTAAAGAATACAATAAAGAATATGTTAACGATTATTCCAAGGCAAAAATAAAAAATATTGTGTAGTTTGTTGAAAAATAAAAACAAAAAAGATCTATAATCACGAGCACAAAACACAAATACTCGACAGCTGCACGTCATTCATTTACGGTCACCAAAAGTGATAAGTAACTGGGGTCATCGAATATAATTGAAGTTTTGTAAGAAACCGATGGATGTTTACGAATAAAATTTTATAAAATTAATAGAAAACAAACAGTTCATTTATCAAATTAAATATCATTCGAAGACATGTATCAGTTTCTTACTAAACTTCAACTATATTCGACGACCCTGGTTACTTATCTTCTAACGTGACTGTACATTTTTTTTAAATAAATTAACCACTATAAAATATTGGGCTTCTAAAGGTGCACATTTAATGTTTTTTATTAATGGGCCCTTTTTATTTTTGGTCTTTTCTCATAGTTTCAGTTTCAGTTTTCTCATTATTCTTGTTGCAAACAACGGAAACGATTGACCGGTTGATTCCGGTCGATTGATTGAACGGTTGTTTTCGATATGTGAAAACAGCGTAAAAAAAAAAGAAATGATTAATAATGAAAATAAGCTGTGGCAGTTAAGAGATGACCAGTCTCAACTGACGGCGACCGTTCACGAACATAACGCGTGGATCAGCACCATCCAGCTCAACCATTTTGTAGGGAACCGAATGATCCAACACACGCGCCACCAACAGTGAAACATTTGTGAGCATGACATAGTCTCAACGGCCATGCTTTCAATTCAACCTACATAATAATGTTATAATAAATGAATGAATTAAAAAAAAAACTTCTAAATTATACGAAACTATAGTTTGCTATGTATTTGAGCGATGTATAAAATTTTACTACCAAAAAGAAAAGGAAATCATTGAAATATCTATTAGAGTATTCAATAATAAAACATATTTTATAAAAAAATAAACAAACATTAAGTTTGCAATGTCAGAAAACATAAAAGGGAAAATTAAAAAAAAGTATCTCATCCAAACTAGTTTTAACTAGTGCGCCCAAGTGGCTGTGGAGCAGGCCCAGCATTAAGCCAAGCATTTTTATCTACGATATAATCATTGAAATTGTAGTATACTTGTCTGCATAGTGTGCGTTTAATGCATGTTTTAAATTTCTTCTCATTTGGTTGAAGAATATCGAGTGGTATTTTATTATAAAATTTTACACAATACCCCATAAAAGAAGTATGTACTTTAGAAAACCTGAAACGTGGTTGATATAATTTGTTCCTATTCCTATTGTTGAAATTATGCCTGTCACTTATCTTACTAAAAATATGTAGATTTTTTCAAACATAATTATATAATTTTCACATAAATAAAAAGTCAAAGTCAAATCATTTATTTCAAATAGGCACATAAAAGGCACTTTTGAACGTCAAAATTTACAAATAAACTCCTCCTTTTTTGAACTCGGTTAACAATAGAATTGATTCTAGTTGCCTCTTCCTAAAGGTAGTTTCGTATGGAGAAGAATGGGCAAGAAACTCCACCGTTACTCTTTAAAATTTTGTGAAGGCGATGCACCTAGAATAAAATTACTATAACACAATAAGTATATATTGACAAGGTACCGTCATGATGTTAATTTTTTTAACAGTTCCCTTAGAGATTCGCGTTTGCAGAGGTTGTAGTTGGCTCCGACAGCTAGTCTGATGGCGTAATTGCTTTACCACCCTCAGGTTTTACATCACTTGCACGTCATAAAATAACAAGAACTATTTGTATAGGTGACAGTAAGATAGTTTCAACTTTAGTGAAGTTTCAATTTCCTGGGAATGCGGAAGGCAACTGTCAAAATGGCGCTGTCGTAGCTAGTTCCCAACACAATCTAATATTAAAAGGCGTGAGGTGGTTTTATTTTTAACCGACTTCAAAAAGGAGGAGGATCAATTCTGATGTTTGTATTTTTTTGTTATGTATATTCGGGCATTACTCCGTCATATATACACGGATTTGCAAAAATCCTTTTTTGTTTGAAAGGGTATACTCTTAAGGTCGTCCCATTTTTACCTAGTCCAAATATGATGAAGGAATCTCATGGAAATGGAAGGAAATCCTCAAATTTTATAGGCCCACGTATAGCGATTGGGGTATTTTTTATAGTAACTCGTGCATTTGCTCTCGGAAGGCACCATTTGGTGAAGTGGAACTGATGATGAAGACCAGAGGTGGCCACCAGAACTACTCAATAATAAGTATTTCACGGGTTGCGATTCGATTACTTTATTATGGTTGCTAAGCAATTTATGCTCGTCACAATGCATATGGTGCAGTTCTTTTGGTTCTTACCAGGAGAACTCCTCAACATTTAACGGCCCTGCATCGGGAAAAGGAATATTTTGTAAAAGGTGATGAGCAGTTGACATTTTTAGGCTATTGTAACAGATATTTTTTTAAGTGACTCACTAAAAACTGAAAAATATTTTTTTTTTCCCAAAAAATTCAACCGACTTCAAAAAAAAACACTACATAGAACTAAAATACAGATCCATAGACACCGACTTCCGAAATTAATGTTATTTTTCACTTTCTAGTGTTTTTTTTTTGTGGTCGGTTGTTTTTTTTTATGAAAATGTTTTATTTTTGCGAAAATGACGCGTTGTTGTGTTCCTAAGTAGGTACTCCGAAATTGGAGTCCACGTTTTCCCGAAAGATCCTAAAATTACAAGATTGTGGTCTAAAGCCATTCGTAGACATATTTTAAAATCAAACAGAGTTCGAGGTTCAATCGGAATAATTTTGAAGAAAGTGATTACGAGGAAATATTTAAGGTTTAACATTCTGACACTTTCATGTCAAATACTTGATTAAAAATATTGAAATCACCGAAAATAACGAAATAATGAAATAAAACCAATCTAGCACAAAAGAGTGTCCATGGAGTTCCTTGCCCGTTCTTCTCCATAGGTACCTAATACGCTTTGGAATGGGCAACTAGCTTCATTTTTCTGACTGACCCTTTGACAATTCAAAAGGGGTGCTAATTAAGGCAGCTTCTTTAAAATGTTATTCTCGTCTGCAAATATATTTAGTTGTCTAATGAATGGTTTATAAGCGACCATATATTGTAAAACAAGCTACTGTTAATATGACGCAGCATGGTGATAATTCTTAAGCAATGTTATATATCCAAGTAATAAATAGGGGCATTATTCGTAATGCCCGCACATTATGAATAATGACAAGCGTTGTCGACGGAGCCCCGCTTTGCGGGGCTCCTACTTCTGGGTGGTTTAAAAAAAATAACCACGAAGGGGATGGCGGGGTCTTTTAGACCCCGCCATTCCCTTCAAACCTAACCTGTCCGAGTCGGGGTGCCCTAAGTCCCGAGCTCGCTTAGTAGCTCACTTACAACATTAGTCACTTGAGTTATCAAATCAGAAGTAAATATATTTATCGGTAGCTCGGAGTCATATTAATTTACGCTCGTAAATTGACGCTGGTTTTTAGATATTCTGTTGGAATAGTAAAGATGATGAATTAATATAATTGAAGCTGTTCTATTAACTCGTCGCCTACATATAAAAAAAGACGCTAGGTTGCAGGTGCTAAAGAAAACTTTTGTTGCCGCACATATAATTTCCCATTCAAAAGTGCCTGTAATTGGTTTATTTGAAATAAATGCTTTGAGTTTGAGTTTGAGACTCATGAATGAACACGAAATAGAACGAATGAACGAAATGTCAATGGACATTGCTCTGCGACCATACATTGTTCGCCCTGGAACCAAGAACATCGCAAAATTAAGTATTGTATTGTCCATCATTAGTTAATTCCTCTATGATGTTATATTTATAACGGACTAGCTTTATAAATTCCAAAAAAAGTATCAGATTTTGAGATTATACTATATGTATATATATATACGAATATTATGGTTTTTCATAACTCCGTGACTCCCAGTGATTTTTAAGAAACTGAAAAACTATATCCTAATGCATTTAGCTATTTTTAATACCTATCTAGATAATTAGGTATGCAGTTTTTGTTCTAAAGCCTAAGTAATAAAACTGACAAGTGACCATTTATTTCAAAAATGGGGGTGCCAAATACGATATGTTAAAAACGGTATCTCTTAAGATTTACTATGGACATACGTTACAAACAGTATTACATCAACTTTTGTCATCCGATAATATTAATACCAATACAAGTATGACAATTTCCTAATTATAATATGTATGTATAACCATACTTCTCTACTTCTTCTATACTTGTAACAATAAGTACTAATAATTACATCTGTATCTAGTCTGCAATATTGGTTTTTTTAAAGAAAACATTCGTAATTCATCCAGTATAGGTAAGTAATGATAAGTATTTTTTTATATTAATCGTCGTAAATTCGTAAGTGATCGTTTAGTTAGAAGAAAACCACACACCTTTCTAAACGATCTTAGAAAACCCTGAATAATTATTATGATGAAATATGTAGGTTTTGTTCACTTCAGCATTATTCTTACTACCTATTTAAAACTACTACCTTTCACTATTTATTATACTTTTAGTAAATAATAATAATGGAATGGTGATTTAATGGTTTTATTGTAGCTTCTATTTGCACTATAATCGAAATAAATTCAAAATGTGATTCAGATAAAAAAATATACAACGGTTAAACAAAAATCAAAGCATCGATTACGCATCCCTAATCTTTTTCGACACTACATGACATAACGTTTGGCAAAGATGGCGGCGTTAATGATAATGATATTAGTCGCGTAAAATACTTTTAATGTTGATTTTGGCAGGCAGCTAGTCCGTGTTATAAAAGTAGTAGCAACTAATTTAATAAAATAGACAATTAATTATCGTGTATGTCTGATGCTTCTATTGGACAGGGCGATTCGGGACTTTGTCTTTTACTGTAGGTCGTAGAACTATATAGCTATAATCTTGATAACGCCATCTACAATTAGCTTTGTCCGACCTTCCCCATTGTTGTAAAAAGTTGTAAAGCAAGGTCCAGGTTCCTTTAGATGTCATATTTACCTGCGGAGATCCAAAAAGGATGGAATATCTACACATAAACATAAACTCACGTCTCTAACCCCGAATGGTTAGGCAGAGGTGTGCCGGTTATAGCACACTCACATTTTGCGAGTTATGTTGAAGTCCCATGTAATAGGGGGCGAGCAGCAGGCAATCGGGCACAAATCTAGACTCCAAGCTGCTACTGAGAAATTGCAGATGGAAAAAATTATTAACACTGCCCGACCTGGGAATCGAACCCTGGACCTCATGCTCCTCCTGCATGCTAAATAAATATCCATAATTCCACACCATGAGAGCAGTGGTAGCCCAGTGGTAATAGCCCCGACTTAAGAGTTATAGGTCGTGGGTTCAAACCCAGGCAGGTGCTATAATTTCTGTAAATAATTTCATCACCATTGCTCTCAAAAGCGTGAAGGAAAACATTGTGAGAAAAGCGGTATATCCTAGAACCAAAAATATGAAAACATGTGACATCTTCCAACTCGCACTGGGCCCACGAGGTGGATTACAGCCCACTCCCTCTCGAAGAGATGACGCCTGAGTTCCAGTAATGGGAACATTATAGGCTGATTATGCTTATTCTTGTCTTGTCAAATACAAACATTTTAGATTATATTCGTTGGAGGAAACCATCGTGAGGGAACCTTAGGGCCTAGACAAAGTGACATTCTACCAGCGATAACAATGATGGAAAGGTCAAAATTGTATGCGACTGACATAAGCTATCGAAAAGCTTAAGTCAACGGTTACTGACAAATGCGTGCACTGACTGGACAGGTCTACTTAATCTGTGTGGTTCTTTCCTCAAAAGACCATTTCACCACACCCATCTACATGTTCTTCACATGATCTGACCAAGATTACGTCTGGACTTTGAAAGAGACTGTGACCTCTGAGAGTCAGATAGGAAACGAACCTCATCTAGTTTAAAAAATGCGATTGACATGTAAAAATGTTTGTACAAACCTATTTACAGAAATAAATTAATTTATCAATCCTGTTGAAATTTGTTGCAGAAATACGAAACGCTTTGAGAACTATTGCTACTTAAATTGTCTAGACCCTATCGACTTAAAAGTCTTAAATCATAAGCCTGGTGATCAGTGCACGAACCTTCTCTGTATAAAACGAGGCTTTCGTCATGATTTTATGTACGATCAGCGCCAACTTGGATGTAGCGCGGTTGGTCACAGTTCTAACCTAACCTAACAAATTTAGTCGGAATATCCTAGCTTAGTTACTGGGACCAACTGTGAGAAAAGGCTAGAGAGTTATAAAATCAAAGTCAAATAATTTATTTCAAATAGGCTCTTAAAATCCACTTTTGAAAGCCAAAATTTTCATTAAAAATATAGCTCAATTATTTAAAAAAGTATCCATAATTAGGAGATCAGTTAATTATTTCCCATAATTTTAAGATGGCATGAGACATCATAATAATAGTTCGCGCCAATACGAGTAGAACAAGTCAAACGTCTATTTATCCAATCAGCCTCCTCGAAAAACGTCAAAAAGAAAAGTAAACTTTCTCAGAGAGTACCCTAACTTAAGAATTTCTACTACCCCAAGTGTTGGAGAGAGACAGAACATAATGAAATTGTTATGTTCTTGTTGTTAGAAGGAGACAGAATGTAATGACGTTGTTATTACTTTGGGGCTCGCAACTGTTTGTGTAAGTATATTTAATGGCGTATGTAGACCCGTGTTGCTCAGAAATTGTGAGAGAAAATATAGAGTTATATTGTATTAGCACTAAAGTAAGGTTTCTAGGCGATGATTGGGGTAATTCTGAGCATAACAGACCAAGAATGGATACCCACAGCAAAATAGTAAATATAAGTCGGAAAAAAATACTAGTTTTTATCTGCTACGCCATTCTTCAAGTCTCCATTTGACTCACTCAAGGATGAAGTAATGAAAATTCCCTTCTTAGTGCATCTCTTCTGTCTCAGTAACAATACAATATCCATCAAGTTTTCTTTCTTCATTGGTTATGTCTGTCACTCCCAGGCTCACACCTGTTTTATACTTAAAGAAAATGCTATGATTAATGACCTCATTTTTTTTATAAATTCATTTCGTCCCATTACACACCGTGTGGGTACATAGATAACATTTTACTTTACTAAAATCCTTAATTTTGTTTCATGACCAAAAATAAGGCGTAAAATATAAAACGCAAATTGTAACAGTTCCCGAAGATAAATCCCCACGTTTAATACATTAGCATAAAGTCCCAAATATTTCAAAAACTTTTTCTAATAGGACAGCATATTTTCTCAAAATTGTACTTACCTAGAGGCAACAAATTTAACTTTTATATATCTCTTTGTAAAAGATAAATTGAATAAACACTTGAAGCTTTACAAAAGATAAAGATATTTGTGAAAGTGATGGTAATAATTCATGTTCCTTTGATACGTTCATAACATTCATTACAGTTCGCGCAAAACTTTATGAGCTCTCTGAAGTTGCACGCGAGTAGCTGCGCAGAATGCATAATATAGGTGTCCGAGGGAACTTTCTCACTCTCACTCAACTGTACCATGCGCAGATTCCTTCTCGGGCCTACATGCTACATTTAGAGGGCTCATACAGTTTTGCGCGAACTGTACCTAATGCGCCATGTTATTTTTATTACGTAACCAGTATGTCAAAACGTCAAACCTATAGTTTTATGACAGCTGCGCGCACAGATTATTAAAGGCCGGCGGCGCATGAGTCGTTGCCCGGAGTGTTACCATTTCATAAATATTATGTTTATATGAACATTTAGAATAAGGTATTGTGTTTTTTTTTATATATTTTCGTATGCTGCACTGGTTGACGTCATCACGTCAACGCCTGCTGTCGCTGAAAGCCTGACTCACATAGGGTCGTAGGCATTATGCTGAGCGGTCGCCGGTTTGCGTGAATATGACGCATAATTTCCCCCAACTTGTTGCTTTTGTGCTTGTGTGTTTTTCTCTGCGTCATGTTTACAGCAAATAAACGTATTTTCTTTCTTTCTTTATATTAATGTATAAGATCTTCGTCAGTTGTTACGGGTAGTCAGAAGCCCGAAAGTCTGACGACCAGTCTTACCAAGGGGTATTGTGTTGCCCTGTAACTGGATTGAAGAGGTCAGATGGGAGTCGCTGAATTAAAATGACTGGTATTCAGCCACATCCGGTTAGACAGGAAGCCGACCCCAACATAGTAGGAAAAGACGAAGATGATATTAATTCTCACTCGACGTTTTTATTTAGCGCCACTAAACTTGTTAGTACGGATGAAATTTTAAAAGCTAATTTTGAACATCTTCCTCTTGACATATCAAGTAGAAATATTATATAGACGTTCCATTCTGAGCACAAGACATTTATTTGGTAGAAATTGCATGATGCTGCAGCCAGTTTGATAAATTTACTTCAGTATCTTCTTAGTTAATAACCGACTGATTAAAAATATTTTACTTGCAGTAGGTAACTGCTGTCTGACCTCCACTACCCTAATCTGTGCAGAACAATATTTTGATAATATACCAGTGGACTAATTAGCCTTTTGCGGACTAATTACCTTTTCTAAAAGGTATAGGAAAAAGCTTAGACGTGTAAAAATAATCCTTTAAAAATGTTGTTACACATAACAAAAGTTCGCGACCCGACCCTATTGTTACATTTAAAATAAGGGTCGGTGGGTTCGAGTCCGGTCTCCGGAAGACGTTTTAGCTTAAACTACGCAGAACTGCGAGGCTTTCATATTTTATACTTGTTAATATGACCTTCACTAAAAAGGTAGGGACAGGGGTAGTTTTGTATGTGACCACTTATTCCTAGTTACGTCATAAAATACTGCCATTTTTATGGGCTTAAAATGGCGGCCCCAAATGTATATATGATCTAAGCCAAGGTAACCCAAATGGAGATGACAGTATGAATCTACATGAAGATACTGGCAATACTAATGCATTGGACTATTTAGAAATTATCAAATACATAAATTCTAACATTGAAAATATGTTTTTTGTTTGACTGCCTCGTTGGTCTAGTGGTCGCAAGCGCTACTGCTGAGCATGAGGTCCTGGGTTCGATTCCCGGGTCGGGCAAAGTGTTATCGGGTTTTTCTATCTGGAATTTCTTGGTAGCAGCCCGCAGTCTGGATTTGTGCCCGGTTGATGGCAATAGGCTCGCCCCCTATTACATGGGACTTAAACATAACTGGCGAAATGTGGGTGTGCTATAGGTACACCTCTGCCTAACCCTTCGGGGAATACAGGCGTGAAGTTATGTATGTATGTAAAATATGTTTTTTTCAAACAAACTAATTAGTAGTGAGACCAACTATGGGTTTAGCCAATCTTTGGCTAGCTATAGTGATTAAACTATTGGATATATTTGGTTGAATTTTTATATGCTGACTGGGAACGTCATTAGATAAGCGAAGGTTAATTTACCGTCGTAGTGTCATCTCCACTTTGTATATTTTCATAAATATCACACGCTGGTGAAAAATAAAGAGGTTTTGTTGTTGTATATCCTGTTTTATGTTCGAAATAAAAAAGATCTAGTTATTGGAAATACTATGTTTTTTAATCACTTTTCGTAGGAAAGAAATTAGCGTCAAGCATATTTATAGTGACCAAAGAAACATACATCAAGCAGTATAGACTCGATGATTAGAGCAAATTTTATTTTATTTACTTTTTGCTGAATGGAACAGCGGGGTAATTGCGTAACACATTGACAGTAGGAATAGCTTTAAGTTTGACAGTTCAACAACATTCATTGCGTTATTGAAGTTGATCAGCAGACAGATTTTTCGAACATATGAAGCAATGTGTTAGCAATAGGCTTCAAAATGATTCAGATTGTGAGTGTGTTACGCAAATAAGGTGCTGCTCTTGACCTCGATCTCGTCTGATGGAAAGCGATGGATGAGGTCTATGATAGAATGAGTAAACCCAGAAGATGCCTGTTCACTCTTGCTTTAAAGGCTGACGGGTTATAGTTAGGTATGTGGAGAAGAACACAGACGCTGACAGAGAGTTGCACAGTTCGGTCGTGTGCTTATTAAATGAAAAAAAAAAAACAATTTTAGGTCACATAAACTTACATGGGTACTTATGAAACGTCAGAAGCTAGTTGCACAATTCCAATTGGTCGTTTCCTATGGAGAAGTGCCGGCAAGAAACTCCACGGTTACTCTTTTAGAAATGGCTTATAACTTAATCAACTTATAAACTTCCCACTGCTGGGACACAGGCGTCCTCGCTGTGAAAGGGAGTGGCCACGTGGGCCCAGTACGGGTTGGTAGATGTCACATGTCTTCGAATTTTTGCTTTTAGAACATGTCGGTTTCCTCACGATGTTTTTCTTCACCCTTTTATATGAAGTGGTGATGAAATAATTTACACCTACGACCTACAACAATCCGTAAGTAACGGTCATTACCTCTGGGCCACCACCGTTCACTGAATGATTCTTATGTGTTTAGTTATTGAACTATCGTTATACTTCAGTTACAATAAAATGGTCAATGGTGTGCCTACGCTTATCTATGGAAGAGAATGTTGGGTGTGGCAAAAGTAGCATGAAAGTAGAATAAATGCTGTTGAAATGCGTTCCTTGCGAAGCATGTGTGGTGTGACTATGAATGATAGGCTGAGGAATGATGTGATAAGGCAACGGTGCGGATTAAAAGAAGATGTAGTGACAAAAATTGAAAAGAGTATGCTAAGATGTTTTGATCATGTTGAGAGGATGTATGAAAGGCGACTAACAAAAGGTATTTACAAGGCAGATGTGAGTGGAAACGCCGGGAGGGGACGCCCTAGGAGAACATATTGTGTCCTTTTTGGTGATGTTCTTCAGAAAGTTCAGTTGCGTAGTACTCGCAACCAGCGTGCGTGTATGACCAGATGAATGAACGTAAACGAGGCAAAAGGAGTATGTAAGGATCGTAGCAAGTGGCATTCTGTAGTTTCCGCCTACCCCTATGGGAAGAAGGCGTGAGTTTATGTAGGTATATGTTCACTTTGACGATGCAAATACAGACTTCAGTGAGGTTGACTTTACAGGATAGAAATACTGGGTCAATATTATGACGAATACCTTCAAGTTATGCCAAAAAACTACGCACTTTAAACTAAGTCTCTACACGGGAAATCTGTGGGTCGTGTATACCAAAAGAGCGATGTACGCTCTGCGCGTCCAGTATAATAATATTTTTAGGATGCTGTTGCGAAGGCCTCGTTTTTGTAGTGCCTCAGAAATGTTTGTGCAGAATCGGACCGACGGATTCCATGAGGAGATTCGCAAAAAAACTGCATCTATAGTAAGCAGAGTACGAGAATCTAGCAACAGCATCCTAAAAATAATAGGGGAGAATGTTACATCTCCAATTTTTTTTAAAATGTTGAGGACGGTGACAACTTAATTATTGCTGTCATAAATCATCAACATCCTAACAATAGTTGTAAGTCATTATTGTAATTACTAACACTTTGGATCGTAGTTATCTGAAATAAAGAATTGTTATTATAAACTCGAATTTTCAAACAGTCAATTGCCATTATACTGGACTTTACCTCAGAATACTTTGATTTAATTGCTTTTTAATACCATTGGCGCGCCACCCAAACACAATCAGTCTTCATCCAAAGTCATTCCAAGTTGTAGTCGCAAAACGGCTTAAGTTTTGCAATTTTGGCCCAGGAACTCCGATTTAGAAGGGACAAAGGGACGAACCCATCTTAATTTATTATTGAGACTCATGCCCCATAGCACAAAATACATAGGTAATGAAGGTCGGCTCCACACAGCAAGCGAAAATAGGCGCACACACATATAAATGGCGATCGTAAACAAATGAAAGTCGCAAGTGCGCTTGCACTCGCTGTTCAGTCAGGAGCATAAATATCTGACTTCATAATTTACTCATATATGTCTGTTCTTAAGAAGACAGCAAATATTTTATTATGTGTTTTTTTTGTGGAAGGCAGATAGGTACAAGTAGCCGCACAAATATATGACATCGCGGAAACACCAAAAGTATTTGACGAGACAAAATATAGGACACCGCATCGGCTTCAAAAAGATGTGTCACCTCTCAGAATGCATAAATATCGGACATGATTTTCTTGCGTTCTAAATATCTGCCTACTCGGTTCATTCCGAAAAATGTGATACCTGGTTGTGATAAAAAATATCTCACATCACTTTGACAGGATAACAACTAACTAACTAATAACTGGCTGACTGTACGTGAAACATGTTTATGTGGGCGTGCATTTTCACTCGTTGTGTGGAGCCGACCTTCTGTAATTGTTTATTCTTCGCCCTTGGTCTGAGGTATAAATAATGGGGCTCTCCAAATTATTTAGGGATTAAAACGTCCAGGTGAAATTCGTTTTAGTTTTATGTGATTTGGGGTCGGGAGTTCCCTTCCGCGTTTATAATGTTACGCAGGTTATTTAAGAGACGAAAATTTATAGTGATATGTTCGTAAGCTATGTTTGTATACATAAATAAACTCACACCTTTTTCCCATGGGGGTAGGCAGAAACTACAGAACGCCACCTGCTACGATCCTTACATACTCCTTTTGCTTCGTTTACGTTCCTACATCTGGTATACACGCACACCGGTAGCGAGTATTACGCACCTGACCATTCACATTACCGATGAAGAACATCACCAATAAGG
The DNA here is from genome assembly GCA_916610205.1 of Griposia aprilina. NCBI lineage: Eukaryota > Metazoa > Arthropoda > Insecta > Lepidoptera > Noctuidae > Griposia > Griposia aprilina. The sequence goes on along the minus strand of OU744310.1, from coordinate 8,911,427 downwards.
TCACTATGTGTCCTTCTAGGGCGACCCCTCCTGGCGTTTCCACTCACCTCTGCCTTGTGCCTGTGTTGTTGTTGTGTTTGTCTTGTGTCTGTGTTGACCTTTTGTTAGTCGCCTTTTATTTATCCTCTCAACATGAACAAACCGTGTAAGTATACTCTTAAATTAATTATGTCTTAATTTTACAAACCTTGTAAATGACGACGGTCTATTTCGTTATACCTACAATTTTTTTTTTTGTTTACCTTTGGACGTTACAAATGGAAATGAGGTGTATTTAATTCTCTTAATAAAATTGTTGGTGGGTAAGTACTACCTAAGTAGCAATCTAAGTTTCATCAATAACGTGAAATACTTATTATTATTTTGTTATACTAGCTTCTGCCCGCGTCTTGGTTCGCGTGGAAGTCGTAGGATACACAACATACTACATAAAATGATAACTACTTTTTTTTTAACTCCCTCGGCCTTCGACCAACCGCGTCGCATCACATTATTCATTGCGCTATTTCTTCATTTTCGCCTAGCGTTCTTTCATATATATTTTTTTCTTTTTGCTCGGCTTCCAAGGGTCGTAGAATGATGTTAGCCTATGACCTTCCTCAAGAATTGGGATGTCCAATGCAAAAATATGTAATATTTCAAATCTGACTTTTAGTTCTAGAGATTAGCGCGTTCAAACATAGAACAAACTTTCAGCTTTATTATATTAGTATAAATAATACCGAAATAAGTACGTACAAAAATATATCGAGTTCAAATGGTACAAAAACAAAATGGCGGCCCTTCTTACGTCGTTTATTAGAAGTCACAACGAAGCGTCAACATTTATCAAACGATTTCACCGACTCATCCAATTGTCTATTCAATTGGAAATCACTGAAATTGTTCAGTGACTTTCGTTTAGTTCCTACAAAGCAACGAACGAGAGTTAAGAGTTTGGAAACTAGTTTCCATGATTTTATTGCACTTATTGAGCGTTCGAAAGCTGTTTGAGAACTTTCGAATTTTCAATTGCTTCGCTCGGAATGCAAAAAGTTTAATTTTGTTGACTGGCGTATCTGTGTTGTGTATTTGAGGTCTGTTTTAAGATTAAAGACTTTTATGATTACGAAGACGGTTGGATTTTAGAATCAGGCTAACCCTGGGCATCATTAGAGATGACTGAGCGTTTGCATCAGAACATTCTAAAGCATCACAAAAACCGTGAGCAGTCGATAGTGGGTTAATCCCAGGCAGGCACGCACTTAACGATCACCACTGCACTTAAAACGGTGAAGGAAAACATCGTGAGGAAACATGCATACCTGCTTAAAACGTACTGGGCCCGCGTGGTAGATTCCAGCCCACTCTCCTAAAGGAAATTAAGGAAGCGTTAAGTTAGAAAACTTAACAGACTGTGCTGCTGAGAGTTTTTTGTGCCACTTCTTCTTCCCAGCTAAAGCGTTAGGAAGTGGTGAAAGCAAGGCATGAGGGACTGTTTTATGTAATTTTAACGTTCACATAGTACTGACTCTAAGCCTAGTTTGTTTCTCACGTGCATAATTTCAACATGAATGATGTAACCAATATTTTGTAACTATATTTTGATTTAAAAGAGTGTCTATGGAATTTCTTGCCCGTTCTTCTCCATAGGTGCCTACTACGCTTTGGAATGGGCAACTAGCTTCATCTTTCTGACTGACCGACCGGCGACCCCTTGATAATTCAAAATTGCTTGTAATTGGTTTATTTGAAATAAATGCTTTAAGTTTGAATTTGAGATTTTGAATAAATTAATGACTTTGATTTTGATTGATTTCTCTTCTGTAGTGGGAAACATTATAGGCTAATCATTATGTATCGCCGTGATTTTTTCAGAACTGGTGGCCCAGTGGTAGCGGCCCCGACTTTCAAGTTGTAGGTCGTGGGTTCGAACGCAGTCAGGCGCTTTACTTTGTGTAAATTATTTCATCACCACTGCTCTCAAAACGGTGAAGGAAAACATCGTGCGGAATATTCTAGAACCAAAAATTCGAAGACATTTGACATCTACCAACCCGCACTGGGCCCGCGTGGTGGATTACGGCCCACTCCCTCTCACAGAGAGGAGGCCTGTGTCCCAGCAGTGGGAACATTATAGGCTGATTATGTGACTTTGCAAGAGAGTTGGTTACAAAAGATTTCCCAGTATAAATATTTAAGGATGGAGGACATTTCGGTAGCTGCTTTTCGTAAACTTTTGACTATCAGAAGCCAGATTGTTGAATCTTAACGAAATCCACTTTTTGAACAATTTCACTCCGGTTAATGAGAAAATTATCATATTTGGTACACAAAAAGTAATGTATTCATTCATTTTCATAGCTTTGAATATTTGCTTGTTCCTAAGTTTAGCTATTATCTTGCAAAGTTTTGAAATTTTCACAAACGATTTCGATCTTTGTATTTGCAACCAACATTTGCCTTGGGTGGCAGATGTTGGTTTCAAAATCTTAAGGGAAGCTATATATTTTGTGATGTTGTTGAGTATTTTAGTAAGTAATATAGGAACGAAGCTTGTATTTTAAAGGAAGTAGGTATAGGTGTATTATTGTTTACACGAACATTATCGACGGCCAAAAGATGAGTCCAATTACCTACCAGATACAATTGAAGGTCTAAATTGTTTTTTTTTTTAAAACGAGTACTGTTCGACATAGAAGTCGAATTCGGGATATATTGAAAAGGTTTTCACAAAACCTTGAAATCCCAGCCATAAATTTAACTTGGAAATCAAACCACGGTGGTAAGGGAAGCCGCATTGTGATCCCAAGAAAATCAATCTTAGTTACTATGAAGACCTACATTCAATTATTTTCTAAAAGGTTTAGGGAACCTGTCTTTTTGGGCTCTTTACAATAGACAGATCACAAAATATTATACTATTTTATAAATCTAACAAAAAAAATGTGCTCAAGCAATTACATGTACGAAGAGTATAGTTTACGAATAAATGATAAAGTTTAACATACATTAATAAAAGAGGAAACTATCGTATAAATCGCAAATAACTTTAATTTTGTTGTAACGTATTTTTAAACAAGAAAGTGTCAACTATAAAAGACCCTTTACACGATTTTTTTACCTTTATTTAACTCCCTAAATCTTTCGAGTAACGAAATAATATTAAAAGCCGATTATAGCCGTTAGGCTAAACTTCATTATAGCCGATATCGGCTACAGCGGCTTCACATAACAGTATTATTTTATAGCCGATGATGGAGCTTAATGTAACGGAGTATTAGAGAAGCAACGGGATCGAAAGGTTCAAATCTACTCGTTGCATTATTGCACATAACAGAAAAGTGTCTAGTATCAGTAGTAATACCGTTTTTAGCGATAAGACCATCCACTGTGTTATCCCTTTTAAAATTTCTACATTTATATCTGTAATAAAATCAAAATTATATAGAGCAGACTATCTATTAATACTCCGTTACATTTTGATCGTTTTAATCCTCAAAAGGGGTCATTTTAATCATTAATACAAACAACTTTAACTATGAGACCAAACTCTGCCAATCCTTATACGCTGATGTAAGAAAAAATCTGTGGACTATATGAGCACATTGTTTGAGTATTTTTTTTATAATAAAGTGGTATATAATTATATGTTCGCATCTCGTATGATGGTGGTGTATGTGGTTTGCAAGAGTTCAGTTTGAACTTAGCAACGTCGTTCATAGGATCAACATTGACAGCGCGAAAAAAAAGTATCAACTATCCCATACAAAGCTTCTATACCTACTCGACCCAAATATATGAGACGGCTCATTATTTTTTCGTGATTACGATATCCATGATGGACATCGTAATCACGGATGTCCATGATGTCCACGATGGTCCCATGGAGCAAGTTATTCAGTTTGATGCTCTGTATGACATCCTTAAATATGACCACAGCTTTCTGAAACATGCTGTATATGTACTAATGTATATTGACTTCGAGTTTCATTCTTCAAACGATCAATACTCAATACTCAATTCTTTATTGCATTCTATATATATTATATAGATGGTCTAACAAAGTAAAAGATCAATATGGACCCTGTCGGGCACAGCAAAATTATGAGAGAGGAAGAGGGTTAAGCAGCAATTCAAGCAATTCGATTTTATTAAAATTTATTAGTAGTATATTAGTTATTTTTATTTTATATATTGCACAATAATAATGTAGGTAATTATTATGAAATTCTTAGAAGTAATTATTTTTATTATTATTTAATTATGCTATTATTTATGTATTCATATTTTCATATTTATGTTTGATTTTCTATATTCTTATTATATTATATATTTTATAATATTTGGTGAATATGAGAGAGAATAATTTTATTTTGCAATAGATTTGTCATGTAAAAACTCCTTCATCCAAAATTATTAATACCTAGACCTAAAAATGGTGACTTTAATATTTATTCACAAACTTTCTATTTAATATCGTAATTAATTGAATCAGCCAAGCCTACCTTAGTGTTAAAAATAACTTTCTGGAAAGTTACAGTACGTAAACCGATTTCCTTTGCAATGTCAACTCTTCAACTAAAATAAAGGAATAAATTCAAAGTGTTTGCCAAGAAAATTGAAAAGACAGGTAAGGTACCAATAAATTCAGAACCCTTTGTGGACTTACAAAATGAAGTAATTTCTTGAAACATACTGAAAATTCATAACTCAATTCAATTTAATTGAAACAAATATAATTCAATAACCAAATTGTATTAGAACTTCACCGATAGTCATTTATCACTGAAATCAATTGTAATATATATTTAATCCTAACCCTTTTGCTACTTTCTCGGGTATATTAGGCTGCTTTTCTATTGGAGTGGAGATAAGCGGAGCGATACGGAGTTACAAAAATATCTGGCGTGCGTGTTAAATTAAATTACATTTAATTTAATTATAAAATATAATTTAATTAAACTAAATATAATTTAAATTTAATTAAACTAAATATAATTTAAATTTAATTTAATTAAATTTAAGTAAATCTAATTTAAATTTAATATAATTAAACTAAATATAATTTAATATTAATTTCATTAAATTGACATCTACTTTCAACTATGCTTTAATGGATATAGCTACAGTGGTGCGGAGATAAGACATGTATTTCAACTATAAGCCATCTCTAATTTAACGCTTTGTTTCTTTTGTCTGTCGCTTCTGTCAACAGGACTATAGTATTCCGGCCCGACCGAAAGTAGTTGATGCGTCAAACAAATGTTAAATTAAATTATTCGGACAGGCAAAAACACATCGGGCATAGGGGCAACTGTCAAATCATGGTGTCATTCATTCCTAGTTCGGAAACCGAACTTATCTTATGTCCGTAAGAGATACGGAGTAGGAAACGCCCGAAACTTCGGTCGGAACAACGTACATCGTGCTTAAGGAGAAGACCCCCTGTAGACAGAATCACGTCGTTGCATTACTAAATCTGCCTGTAGATTTGTTGGGAGTGAAGTGAACGGACGGTGTGCTACAGGAGCGAAGCGATGGAAACGCCATGGTGCAAAAGCGACTAAGCGAAGAGCCTTCTGCATTTCAAATTCGTACTAATATTATAAATGCGAAAGCAACTCTGCCCGAGTCTGTCCATTTCATTTTTTTTTTCTGGCAAACTGATAGACCATGACCTGCGTGTAAGCACATACCTACTTTCTATCCCGGTAGTACGATTTCGTCGAATAATTTTCGACCTCCTCGGTAGCGAGTCTGAAGTGTAGGAATAAAACTAATTTATCATCTCTGCTGTAGCCATGTCCACTAAAGCAGCAGCTGAGTTAAGAATTACTTTGTTATTAATTACGTTATTATTTTTAGTGTTTATCAGTGAAAACTTGAAAATGGCCTTCAGTTTAATATTGTTCAAGAACATTGTATAAGTTAGCTGTAAGTTTCCAGAATAGAATAAAAAAATATTATCCTACAAAGAAAGAAAGAAGAATTGTTTATTCTGCACAAACAAGGCGCACAATACAAAAAAAAAACGATTATAGAGAAAATACATATAAAGTAGCCAAAAGCCTCTTACTTAACCGTTGCTTCGTATCCTAGATCTGAAATTCTCCGCTGTTCTCCGCTTCAATGGATAGGCAGCCTTACGCAAGTATTAAAGAACAGTCCATTTTCACCGAATGCCCGCAAAAAGCTTAGTCATTACCAGAGAGTTAATTTGATTAATGAACCGGACTAAGAGAGTCATCATTTAGATCATGCCGAAGGGAATGGACTGTCGATTTGACGGAGAGGAAAAAACCGGTCGTTTATACCCGATTAGAGAAATGGAGGGTTTGGAATGTGACAGTTTGTTTCTAACGGACTTCAAAAAGGAGGCGGTTTTCAATTCGTTTTCTTATTTTTTGTATGTTTGTTACGCGATATCTCCGGCAATTGTCGATCGATTTCGAAAATTATTTTTTATATAGTTAGGGTATACCTCAGGTGTGGTTCCATATAAATTTTATTAACTTTGCTTGGGTAGTTTTTCAGTTAGTTTCAATAATACGTATTTTTTCCACTTAGTGTATATTGATGATGTTATAATAACTTCCTGTCAATGTTATTGACATAGCAAGTAGTGATACATGAATGTGTGTGGGGTAGAAAAGACAACTAAAAAGTAAAAAAAAAATACAAAAACACAACTGTCTTCCAAAAAAAACTCTACAAAGTGAAAAATAACTTTATTATCGGAAGTCGGTGTATGAGGCTTTACAAGCTGAGTTGAGCTGCACAATTACAAATGCGTGCACTGACTGGACAGGTCCACTCATTCTGTGTGGTTTTTCCTCAAAAGACCATTTCAGACACAAATCTACATGGTCTTCTCATGGTCTGACCAAGATTATGTCTGGACTTTAAAAGAGACTGTGACCTCTGAGTTTGTTTCGGCTTTTCTTCTCAGAGTATTCAGATAGAAAACGGCGACCTCATCTAGTTTTTAAAATATGATTGACGTGTAAAAGTGTTTGTACAACTCTACCTACCCTAGAAATAAAATCATTTATCATTTACAAAACGTATTTTTTTACACTTGAGTTTTCCACGTCCCGACAATATTTTATTATAACAAGCCACATGTCGCCATATGTCATGAGATATGTCGCCAAAATAAAACAAATGTAATTACAATTTATTGTGAATTTCGTGTTTCCCTCGATATTTTCTTCGGGTACTTTGGTGATAAAGGTTAGGTAGTACGTGCCGTTTTATTTGTTTATCCCAATTAGTTTCAGAAACTAGATTTTCGAAAGGAACCATGTCATTCATCATTCTCATACCCTTATCCAATAGTAGATTCTTATACACGGGGCTAAAATTACCCATTATATATGAGGTAGTTTTACTCTCGAGCTCGAGCTCGAGAAACCGAGTTATAATAGGTTTTTAGCGACGTGTGTAGAGAAAATAAAATAATCCAATACAATACTAAATAGTTTACTTTTTTTAACTTCTTCTGTAGCCGCAACGCAATACATGCATTCTACCGAAGAGATCACCGCTTTTAGTTCCATTTTCAAAAATAAAATGTTCTTCTTTTTTATGAAACGGTTCAAGTCGAGTCTTTATTCATGATTATTCTACTTATGAATAAAGACTTTTTCCGTTTTTGTAAGCTCGTTGGTAAGAGACATAAATAAAAAATAAAACCTTTTTCCCCTAGAGGAAAATATGCTATTTTATCCCCGCTCTGGTACGCTACAATGGCGGACTTTTTGAGCAAGAGGAATGAAAAATGATTTGGGGTCGGAGCAACATGTCTTGGTCCTCCATATTTCTCTATTAGTCGTAATCTCGGTAGTCACTCCCTTTCTAGCCATATCATCTTCCACACAGTCCATCCATCGTTTTTTTGGTCTTCCGCTACTCGTATAGCCATTCCACATTCATACTCAAACCTATCCTGGCGACATTTTCTGGATTCCTCAGCATCACATGCCCATAACGTGACAACCATGGTGGAAACCAGTGGAACCATGGAACCATGTACTTTATCACGTAAATCGGAAAGACTATACAAAAAATATCTTAAGAATCTAAGGCTCTGTGCAGGTCTAGAGGAGCTTAGAGCAGACCAGCATTAAGTGCAAACCAGACTTCGCTATCGAGAACGTCCTAAACGCCGTTCGATGTTCGTACAACTTCGTACTTTATACCACTTAAGATTGAGTTTATTGTACAATGTCAACAACAAAATCTTCTGTTATCTCAATCTTAGGGAGACCAAAAGTAAGGTTCTGACTGCAGATTCAGTAATAAAAACCGATATCTTTCAAATATTACTGAAGTGTACTTAGAATCTATATCATAAACGGTCCGAGATCGCCGGTTTTTAGTAAATAATTCACGCTGAATTGACATGAATGTATTATAAAGGTATTCTTGGCACTGTTACGTCTTACCGAACTCAGGAAGATTGTGAAACTTACCTGAAAAGATAAAAGAAAATATTATTAGTTTGGCACACTTTAGATATACTTACTCACGAGAAGAGTCCCGTTTCAAAAATGGGTGGCGTCAAATTCAGAAGCGATTGTTTTATAAGTAGGTATGCTGTAGATCAGGTCAGTTGCTAAATATTGTACTTAACATTAATATCGTATGAACTTATGAATAAACAATAAAACGTGCACTCTTATATTTTAACCATGAACAATTCATGATGTTTTTTTAGGGTTTCGTACCCAAAGGGTAAAACGGGACCCTATTACTAAGACTCCGCTGTCCGTCCATCTGTCTGTCCGTCTGTGACCAGGCTGTAGCTCATGAACCGTAAAAGTTAGACTGTTGAAATTGTCACAGATGATGTATTTCTGTTGCCGCTATAACAATAAATACAAAAAAACAGATTAAAATAAATATTTAAGGGGGCTCCCATAGAACAAACGTGTTCTTTTTTTGCCGTTTTTATAGATAATGGTACGGAACCCTTCGTGCGTGAGTCGGACTCGCATTTGGCCGGTTTTTTTTTTATTTCATTCTACTTTTAGCAATTTTATTATTAAAAAACAAAACTTGATTTTATTGTTTTGTCTCAAGGCTATGTTGCACGATTCCACCAAATGAATACAGTTTTCTTGAAAGGCACAGATATGAAAGGGATGACTGACATTCAATGGTTTATTTATACTTACACAGATAAAACAATCAAATTGAAATGAAAAATCGAACTATGTATTATTGGAATAAGATGTTTGCAGGCGATTATATGTACAAGAGAAATTAAAAAAGTATGCCATTTAGTGATCTTAATGGTGATGTTCTTAAGAAAGGTCAGGTGCGTAGTACTCTCAACCAGCGTGCGTGAATGACCAGATGTATGAAAGTAAACGAAGCAAAAGGAGTTCGTAAGGAACGATCCTTACTTACTTCTGTAACGAACGAAGCAGGTGGCTTTATGTAATTTCTGCCTACCCCCATGGAAGAAGTCGTAAATTTATGTATGTATGTTAATTAAAAGAGGAAAGAGCAACCGAAGTTTAATTGAAAATTCTGCAGAAAATTGCTTTTGAATTCCCGTATTTTGTTTGTAGAAAATGGCACAGTTGCCAAATGCAAGTTTAACGAAAAGAGCAGGTGTGGTAATAAATATATTGGCAGGTGCCTGTCATCATCAGAATCGGCCAGGTCTCCAATCAGTGGTAATGTGGGTAGGAACCAACAAAGAATCACTCGAGTGATTAAAAACATCGAATCACTCGAGTGATTATTTAATTGCACAAAATATCTTCCTTACAGAATTTCATTAAAATCTATTCACGAGTAATTAGCAAATCACTTAATCAATCGGTTTTAATTATTTTTTAAATAAAAGGGACGTGGTGCGCTCGCCGTTGACGTTCGGAAACAAGTGAAGTTCAACATGGCGGCGCTGACCATCGCCTCGACGCTCCGCCAGACTGACAGTTGTCAAATCTAGTTCCGACGTATCTCTCAACAGATGGCGCAAGCAATGCGTCGTCAAATATAATATCATGAAATGTCACACCGAATTCAAGTGGTTTGTAACAAGAGTCACGACGAATCTGCGCCATGTAGATAGACCGCGTCTGTACAACGTTTCGTTGTACGCTCGCTGCATTAAATGTGAAATTGAAAGTTAGAGGTTGAAAGAAATTGTCAAAGATTTAAAAATGGCTGTGAAAAGTGTAATAAAACGTGAGTTCGTGTTTTGATAGGTGATCTATACTTATGATCGTATTATAAAGAGGTAAAATTTGTTTATTTGTAAGTTTGAATAGAGTTTGTTTACTGGAAGTTCCAGTTGAATTTCAAAAATTCTTTTTGCGGGACTTGGGTCCGATGTTCTATCGCCGAGTCGTGTAAAATGTCACTAAGTTTCCGATTAGAAAATTCTCAGAAGGAAGCCCGGAGTCTGCATTTATTTCCGGTTTTATAATAGCAATATAGAGTAGACCGATATTAAATGGGACTTACAAATAATTGGCAAAATATGGGTGTATTTGATATACAACTCTGCCTACTCTGTTTTTTTTTTTACGATTTTCTTTAGTTTAGTTTGTGATAATTCTGTACGATTCCCAATAAACACTTTTTCTTTCTTTCTTCTTTACCTCTTCGTGGAATACAGGTAGGTTTTGAATCCTGTAGATGTTGCAACATATTCACAACGCGTAGACCGCGTCTGCACATATATATTTTGCTATACACGCGCTCGCTGCATCCAATGTCACCGAGCAACGAGCTTTGAAAGTTCTGTATTGTGAAATCTTTTGAATGCGCAGTAAAATTGCTTTTGCTATTTTCAATAACCGAGAGGCTGCTTGTGTCACGACTATACGAGATCGTATGGTCCGGCAGTTCGATTTTTAAGCAAATAGTGGAGATTTCACACTCGGACATTAATATTGTACTGCACTAACTCTCAAATGATGTACTGAAGACCTTAAATATATACACGCGTACATTATGTCAGAAATACGTTAAATAAATTGTTTGACTTTGACTAATCGTGACGCCAGCGCCACCAGCGGGCTTAGTATGACGCTGTCTATCTCTTAGAAGAAAAGACACTGCTATTCCCGTACAAAGTGACATTTCGTTTCTCCATTTTTGACATCGCACCGTAAAAATCCTTCTAAAATCTGTCATTTTGTCTTTCGTTTCTGCCGATCGTTGTCTAGGTCCTTTTTAATGTAGACTATTTCAGAAGACAGTTGTCTAAGGTAGTGAAGACAATTCGATTTTTTATTCGCCATGCTAAAGAAGAAGAATACTTTTTACTCGACGGCCACAAAGTATTAAAACGGAATGGAAAAAAGGAATTTTTCACTTTTTTTGTAAGGAAAATGTGAAAAATGATTACCTACATGTTGAGTTTTAAGGGTTAAATAAAGGGGGTCCAAATTTTCATTATTTTTGCGATAGGACACACCATTTTCGAGATAGAAGCAAAATAAAAGATAAACGTGAATAAATTACTGAATTTCGTAAAAAGTGCAGTTGACTCTTTCTACTTTGCTGCCGTCGTACTGTCTTCACGAAACGTCATTTTTGTCTATTCTTCCGTCGACAAGACTGTGCTTATGCTAAGCCCGCAGGCGGCGCTCGACAGAGTCTACAACATAATACTTGACCAGAGTTAAAGCAGAATTTGTCGCTGGCGGTCAAACAGTGAGCACGTTTATTAGCTGTCGCGCTTAAAGCAGAGTTTGTCGCTGGCGGTCAAACAGTGAGCACGTTTATTAACTGTCGCGCGTTCTGTATAGTTACGTCGTGTACCTGCAGTGTGATTTGCTAGTGTAGTTAATTTGTTCGTAAATTATAATTTGATAACTGCAAACAGTATTTCTATTGCGTAATAACCAACACTTCCCATAATACGGCCACAGTAGTTAAAATATGGCTGATGGCTCTCTAGCCACGTACCTTCTCCGTCATATATGTACATAAACGCACGCCTTTTTCCTAAGGGGATATGCACACACTAAAGATCTATGATGCTTACATTACTCCTTTTGCAGACCTAAAATAATTATCAAAAACTAATAATTATCTGGTGGATTTTAAGTAGGTAACTACTACGCTTTGGTATGGGCAACTAGCTTCATCTTTCTGACTGACCGACCCGTTGACATTTCAAAAGTGCCTGTAATTTGTTTATTTGAAGTAAATGGTTTGAGTTGAGTTTAACTGGCGAAATGTGGGTGTGCTATAGGTACACCTCTGCCTAACCCTTCGGGGAACCCTTCGGGGAATACAGGCGTGATATTATGTTTTTATGTTTATGGTTTGAGTTTGAGTTTTTCATATTTTCATACAGAAACATTTTTTGTTTGAGAGCAAAGAATGTTTCAGAAAAATGTTTGAAGCGAAGAGTGCCGCGGATATGGCATAGATTGAAAAAGCTTTTTCCATTCAGCTGACTCCACACATGGGACTTAGTAGATTTTTTTGGGAGTCGAGCAAATTAGGTTAATTTAGTAGATCGATACATAATGTAATAAAATATTCCCTACAGAAAACGGTTTCCAATACCGTACCCTTTTAGACTTAACATTCATTTCTTCTGCCCTGAATAGAATTCCCTAATGCGAACCTATTCTAGAAATCAGTCCGACCGTAATTCTACCATTATAAGAAGAACTAACTAATTTACCACTAATAAGGGGCAGTAACAGAGAACATTCCCAAGCGTGATAATTAGCAGAAATGTGTACATTCTGCTAATACATTAGTAATTGGGAGGCGTCGATTACTGTCCTACATTGGAGCCAAATTAGAGCAGTTTAAACGTGACTAATGGATAATTGTCACATTATACAGGGTGACTTGTAAAGTCAAACTCAAACTCAAACTCAAAGCATTTATTTCAATTAAACCATTTACAGGCACTTTTGAATTGTCAAAGAGTCGGTCAGTTAGTCAGAAAGTTGAAGCTAGTTGCCCATTCCAAAACGTAGATCTCTATGGAGAACAACGGGCAAGAAACTCCAGGGACACTCTTTTTAAATCAAGTTATTTCAAAATCGTTGGTACATTATTCTTGTTGCTTCTACATGTGAGAACAATGTATGTAATTTGTCATATTCCTCCCAGGACGTGACGTGATAGTTTGACCCATTTGCAACAGTTAAGCACCCCATAATGTCGAGGGAAAAATTAGTGGAATTCATGAAAACTCTACTTTCATGTATTTTTGAAATTTTCCCACAATTCGTCACTAAATATCACTTTTCCCGAAACTATCAAATTGAATTTTCACCTAGGCTTTATGCTTTAGGCTTAATTGTTGCAAATGGGTCACACGATCTGGTCCTGGTTGGAATTCGTCAAATTTCAAGTCATCCTGTATAGCCTGTAATTGTCACACTGCAGGGACAAGGCTGCTTCTCATCTACATGTCTGTATCTATACATATATGTATTACAAGTTGCTCGTGCCGGGCGTCGCCACATCGCCCGAGATGAATTTCATACAAAAATAGCATTGAAATTTCCAACTTTCCGCGTGGATTTTCCAAAAAATCTCGATGTTTTTTAAATTCGTCAAAACTGTTGCGAATCATGGGCGACTTGCTATATAGTGACGCTAGTATATAATTTATACGAGTGTAGCGGTATCAACATCGCCACATGCGAGCTATACGTCATACTGACGTCACGCAAATCCTGCATCGCGCAAGCAGAGTTTACCGCGCGACTAGCATATATACAACGTCCCGACATCAACCGTCGTCAGGCAGCTGCCCACCAGACACAATACCCGTCTGGTCGGAGGATCGTCCCTTTTCCATACAGTCTGAGTGAGCTTTATACCCTGTTCCTCATACCTCTATACGAGCATTGATCACCATGCTTGGTAACTGCGTGTGGGCTATTTCTAACCATTTTGATGGTTAATATCTAGTGTGAGGTATATTATTAGTAGGGAGAAATGGGGTACATTAAAACAGCCTCCTCGAGTGTTGATATGTATAATTTAAACGAGTCGATCTTCGGATTCGACTCGATAAAGAGCCCCTGTACCCGACAATACTGTCGGTTTACCTGGTACAGCGCTGCTGTATATTCACATAGTTGTATTGGCTCGCTGATACACTTTGTTTTTGGGTAGCTTTGCCACTATACGAATTAAGACCTTAAAAGTCTGTTCTATTAACTGATTCTTTTTGTTGTTACTTCATCTTGTTGTAATTACCATTTGTATTTTGTTATTTTATATTGTGTAACGATTACCTACTATAATAAAATTCCTGTAATTATTTATACACTCTTATTTATCCCAACAAAATGGGAACTCCAAATCCTGATCCTACTATTCTGGGCACAAAGCCTCGCCACCTCTTTGCTGACTGGCTATACATATTTTGATATTTATTATTTGTGAGACATGAAGAGAACTAGTAGTATAAGTTATTTCAGTATATCGTGAGAACCTAACTTTTGTCAATGTATCTCCTTACAATTTAATAAGTAAAATCTATGATAAAGAAAGAAAAATATTTTATTTAGAACACGCACAGGAAATACAAATAGTACAAATAAAAAATAAATAAAAGGAGGCATTTAAAATTAACATTAAAAACCACAATAAACAAGTAAAAAATAAAAGACCTTTTTGAGGCCAAAATGGCTCCGCTCCTATCTCAGAATAATGCAGTGACATTTAAAAACAAAATAAATCTCAACACTGCCTGGTATTCTGATAGGCCCGCTGTGATGTCATAGACACACTTTTTTTTTAATGTTTTTTTTTGTTTTCGAGGGGAAACCTTCAAAAGGCACTCGACCTCTGGGGACGGAGGTCGGTGAGTGTGGGATTTTTACTCAAACTTAAACTCAAAACTCAAAGCATTTATTTCAATTACAGGCACTTTTGAATTGTCAAAGAGTCGGTCAGTTAGTCAGAAAGTTGAAGCTAGTTGTCCATTCCAAAACGTAGATCTCTATGGAGAAGAACGGGCAAGAAACTCCAAGAATACTCTTTTTAAATCAAGATATTACAAAATCGTTGGTCCATTATTCTTGTTGCTTCTATATGTGAGAACAATGTAAATAAAATAAAAATAAAATGTATATTAAAAAAGAAATCAAAATATAAGAATAATAAAAAATAAGCCGTGGCAGTTAAGAGATGACCAGTCTCAACTGACGGCGCCCGTTCACGAACATGACGCGTGGATCAGCACCATCCAGCTCAACCATATTGTAGGGAACCGAATGATCCAACACACGCGCCACCAACAGTGAGACATTTCAGTGAGCATGACATAGTCTCAACTGCCATGCTTTCAAGTCAACATACATAATAATGGGTGCTAATTAAGGCAGCTTCTTTAAAATGTCATTCTCGTCTTCAAATATATTTAGTTGTCTAAATAATTAATAGGTAAACGACAAACTTTTAGCGTCTAATAAGTGGTTTTCAAGCGAATATATATTGTAAAACGAGCTACTGTTAATATGACGCAGCATGGTGATAATTCTTAAGCAACGTTATGGACCAAGTAATAAATAGGGGCATTATTCATAATGCCCGCGCATTATGAATAATGACAAGCGTAGTCGACGGAGCCCCGCTTTGCGGGGCTCCTACTTCTGGGTGGTTTAAAAAAAATAACACGAAGGGGATGGCGGGGTCTTTTAGACCCTGCCATTCCCTTCTAACCTAACCTGTCCGAGTCGGGGTGCCCTAAGTCCCGAGCTCGCTTAGTAGCTCACTTACAACATTAGTCACTTGAGTTATCAATTCAGAAGTAAATATATTTATCGGTAGCTCGGAGTCATATTAATTTACGCTCGTAAATTGACGCTGGTTTTTTGATATTCTGTTGGAATAGTAAAGATGATGAATTAATATAATTGAAGCTGTTCTATTAACTCGTCGCCTACATATAAAAAAAAACGCTAGGTTGCAGGTGCTAAAGAAAACTTTTGTTGCCGCACATATAATTTCCCCATAATAATGATATACTCGTAATAAACGAATCCATGGTACTCACATTTACAAAATTGAAAAAATGCTTCTAAATTATACAAAACTATACTTTGCTATGTATTTGAGCGATGAATAAAATTTTACTACCAAAAGAAAATACCATCATTAAATATCTAGTGGAGTATTCAATATTAAAACAATATTTTATAAAAAAAATAAAAAAAACAAATATTAAGTTCGCAATGTCAGAAAAAAAAAGGTAAAATAAAAAAGAAGTATCTCTTCCAAACAATAAAACTAACTAGTGCGCCCAAGTGGCTGTGGAGCAGGACCAGCATTAAGCCAAGCATTTTTATCTACGATATAATCATTGAATTTTAAATTTCTTCTCATTTAGTTGAAGAATATCGAGTGGTATTTTATTATAACATTTTACACAGTACCCCATAAAAGAAGTACGTACTTTAGACATCCTGAAACGTGGTTGATCTAATTAGTTCCTATTTCTAGTGATGAATTTATGCCTGTCACTTATCTTACTAAAAAGATGTAGATTCTTTCGAACTTAGATAATGTTTTCATACATATATTGAGGTACCGTCATGATGTTAATTTTTTTAAACAGTTCCCTTAGAGATTCGCGTTTGCGGAGGTTGTAGATGGCTCTGACAGCCCTCTTTTGCAGAATAATAATAGAATCAATATCTGCAGCCCGTCCCCATAGCAGAATACCGTATGCTATGAAAGTAACTAGAATATACTAGTCTCGCGGTATCCACGTCTGTTAATTGACGGGTTTTCCAAACAGCGTAAGCGGCTGAGCTTAGCCGCCCTGCTAAGTGCCGCGCTGTTAAGTGAGGACCCCACTGTAGCTTTGCATCAAGCGTGATCACCAGGAAAACCGGTTTTTCGACGAATTCTAATATCTCCTTATTCAATACAACGTGACATTTACTACTTCTAACATTCGGTAACGCGAATCTAACCTCACTAAAACCACCCCGGTGATCACCATCAACACATAGGGGGGGGGGTCTCCCGGTTCCCGGTTCCCGGTTCCCACTACGAGATTGAAAAAAATATTGATCAAAAATAATAAGAAAATAAAGGAATAAAAAATAGTTTAGAAAATAAAGTTAATAAAACCATGATTATGTATGTCAATCAATATACAGATCGCCCCTCGCCCTTAGGCCTACTTGCACCGCAATCGAGTGACAACTTCACTTTTTACGACAAGACACAGCACGAGAACCGTAGAGAAGCGTTTTGTCTACGGAAGAGTAGACAAAAATTACGTTTCCGTATAGACAGTAGAACATTTTCGGTAGTCACGCGATTTCTATTCTAAAGTAGAGTAGAAATAGAAAGCGTCATGCTAAGCCTGCTGAAGAGATAAATGTTCGTATTACGTGAGTGAGCGCCCAATTGTTTTGATTTTTTTCTAACCGCTGTAATATAAAAATAATACTGCAACCTAATAACTTTGGGTGAACATTAATCGTGAGTGACAGTGAAGTGATTTCAAGATGAAGGAAATACCGACTAGTGAAGTAATGTGGAGACAGCTAAAAAGCTCACACCCGTATTCCAGGTCAGACCTTCCTCCCTTCCCTCAGTGGCGATGCTCATCCTCGAACGCGTCACGTAATAATGAATTTATAGTACCTAATATCTCAACGGAAACATTCTATCAACATTAAACAAAAGAAGCCTCCAATACTCTTGATCGTTTTCATCTGTTCTCATTACGATTTCATCCACGTATTTCAGATTTAAATGCAAACAATTGTATAAATTATAACAGCTATAAAAGCACTCTAAATGTTAGCGGAATTTTAAGTATTCATAGTATCCATTCATTTTAATTCGGTGCGGATTTGGAAGTCACTGAAATATACACAGTTTGTTAAAAAAAAATAGTTACCGCTACTACTGGATGGCTTAAAAGTAGGTATACGATGTGTTTTTTTCAATAAAATGCGAACTGATTGGAATTTCTTCATATAGAATAGAATATAAAAGTTCTTTATTTGGACAGAAAAAGAAATATAACGACGTAACGTAATTTTATTTTACTATATAGAAGAGACTTGTGCAATCTTATTGGAACAGAATCTACCAAATGACCGTTGCCGTACCAAACGACCATTTTGACACATTTCGCGGCTTATTTCACCAATAACTAAGCGAATATTGTGTTTCAAGTCGTCAATGTTTTGGTGTTCGTAATTGAATGTGCATTTTCGTAAAATGTTTATACGATTTCTGTCCATTCTTTTATTGTGAAACTCTCATTATTAATTTTACATGAGTCAAGATGACGTAATTTATTTCAAAACTCCATCTTGAATATTTCTCAATTCTTTATTGCGTACCATAATGTATACAGTTGGTAGGGAAATAATTATACTAGTCACAATTATGGACCCTGTCGGGCACAGCATAGATCACGTTTCAAAAATAGAACGAAGTTCAACTCCTATACGTACTTTTGGGATACCTATTAGTAAGTACTTATAGTCGTACTCCGCTAGTACGACTATTAGTACTTACTAATAGGTATAACCAAACGATTTGGTAATGAGCTGAGAACTTTAGACATCATCAAGAATTGCAGTTGGAATGTCTAATAATTTAACTTTGACGTATAAGTTTTTTATTTGACCAATTTACAGAAATAAATAGAAAGAAAGAAAGAAAAATATTTTATTTGGGACACGCACAGGAAATACAAACATAAAAAATAAAAAAGACCATTTAAAAATAACAAAATTAACATTAAAAATAAGAATAAACAAATAAAAATAAAAGACCTGTGCGAGGCCAAAAAGGCTCCTAAACCCAGCAAAATGCTGCGTCATTTAAAAAAAAATATATAATAATTATTTAAATATGATCTACCATTCACTTACAACCGTCAACCACGGTTTTCAGAATTACAACTACGATAAACAAGTACGTAAGCACCGCTACAAAAAATCCATCAGTGAAATACTGTGTAATCCAATATTAATGACAGATCAACCTTATAATTTATTCATCGACACGGTGGTGACCTGGTTTAGTAAATACATATACGATAGCCGCTAACAAATCTATGGCCCCGAATTAGAAATTGTTTTTTGTTGTGGTTACAATACGTACTCGGCTTAATATATCGCAATATCACGCTTGTATGCCCGAAGGGGTAGTTAGAGATACACGTCACATTACGCCAGTTGTATTTAAGTCTCATATAGTAAGTGAGCCTTTTTCCCCCCCGAACCTTGCTCGACGACGCGCCAGCCCGCGCCGTAGCTGAGCCTGTAGTTTTAAATTCCCCTGTTAATAATAATATTATCTCGATCCAGCCTGTCCCATCTTGCTGCCCTCCCCTCAGTGACGCCCTAAGCCGAGGTTCGTACCCCACAGGGGGTGCCCTTAGCGTGCGGTCACCTAATTTTTAAGTATTTTTCGCCCCTGGCTGGAGGCTTTAAGTTAGTAGCTTAAGGCACCCACAGGCTTGCCCGGTTAAGTAGCCAGGACCTTAGTGGTCACAACTACGAGCTGCCAAATAGGAAAAAAAAATAAAAAATGTGAGCCTTTTTGTTGTTAACGGGGCAAATCCAGACTACAGGCTCCTAATTGGAATTTCGTAATAGACAAATCCAATATAGTCCTTCAGACCGTATTCCGGCCATGGCGGCCAATCTCATTGGAAACTAGCCTCCGGCGCCGGAGATATTATAGTGCACTAGTATGTGCGCAGAGACAGGTGCAATCTCTCTTCCCTCACTTTCATAGTGCACACGACCGGAGAGAGATCAGGCGCAGGACCAACGGCTTAAGGCGGTACCCCGACCAAAACCTTGTCAAAGTGCGTTATTCAGAGGCTATTAACTCATTAACTATGGGTAATAAACTACATCTAAAAGCACATTATTAATGTTCGATATCCTATCATCACATTGCACGTTCTTATTTGTTTTTATGTGTTATAAATTCATCTGAAATCTCCTTCTAAAAAAGTGACTAAAATTATTGATTGCATGCATCTCTTGCTAAAGGTGACATTCTATTCATTTGAGGATTACACTAATGGATAGATAATTAAAAAATCTAAATAATACACGTTTTATTTTATTTTAAAACTTCACTTGTCTTTTTTTATTCAAGTAATTTCATTATTTTTGTGAATTTTATGATAAATGAGCGTGCAGAGGGAGCGAGACAGAGCGAGACTCAGCTACGGCACAGAGAAGGACCGAACGCTCAAGGTCGTTTGGTCAGGGAAGCGCCTTAACGTGCTTTCCGAGGCACGGGGGAATCACACCGCCAACTTCCAAACTCCGGCCTGTTACTAAGAAATTGCTATTGGAATCACCCAATAACACTTTACCCAACCCGGGAATTAAACAAACAAATCCAATAATATTGTGACCGAGCCGGGGATTGAATTCAAGACCTGACGCTCAGACTCGCGATTGTGACCACTAGACCATCGTATCAGTATATAATTGGTTTTGCAGAGAGGTGCAACTTTATAAAATAGTAATTTTAAATAAAAAGAAAAAAAAATAAAGAATGAAAATACGTTCATTTGCGGTTAACATGACGCAAAGATAAATGGTTGTCTGTAAAGTCGGTTTACGGACGATAATTTTCCGTGATAACGTCATGGCGGAACGTGACAATGAGTCATGCTTATTCGTGCGTGCAGCCGGCGTTC
This sequence comes from Griposia aprilina, assembly GCA_916610205.1. NCBI lineage: Eukaryota > Metazoa > Arthropoda > Insecta > Lepidoptera > Noctuidae > Griposia > Griposia aprilina. The sequence goes on along the minus strand of OU744310.1, from coordinate 8,890,789 downwards.
ATCGATTTATAAGACGTTATCGCGTCAAAAACACACAAATACAAAAAGAACGAGTTGGGGGAATATATGCGTCATATCCACGCAAAACGGCAATCGCTCAGCATAATGCTACGACCCTATGCGAGACAGAGCCCCAGCGCTGGTTTTCAGCAATAGCCGGCGGCGGATCGCTGTTCGATTACTCGTTCTTTTTTTTGTATTTGTGTGTTTTTGTCTGCATCACGTTTACCACAAATAAACGTATTTGCTTTCTTTCTTGTTGGTTGTTATTAGCAGAAGTAAAGACGCTGATGTTCACACAGTTCCCATTACTCTTTAAAGCATCTACTGAGGCAATAATACCTCCTTGGTTCAGTTTTGCCTTTTAATTATATCGATATATTTATTAGTTCTTGTCAAGGGGCCTACTTCTAAGGACCTAGTCCGTAGTTTCGGCCGAAGTTATTGATGTTCCCGACTCCGTATCACTTTCGAACATAACATTAGTTCGGGGCCCGAACTAAAAATTAATGACAAAACGATTTACAGTTTACAGGAGCAGTGGTGGCCCAGTGGTATCGGCCCCGACTTACGAGTTGTAGGTCGTGGGTTCGAACCCAGGCAGGCGCTTTACTTTGTGTAAAATAATTTCATATGCGTGGTAGATTACAGCCCATTCCCTCTCACAGAGAGGAGGCCTGTGTCCCAGCAGTGGGAACATTATAGGCTGATTATAATTTACAGTTGTCCTTACTGACAATGTGCTTTTGCTCGCCCGAAAAAGTTAATTAATCGGGAGTAGGGTTGATTTCCAGGTATCGACCTACTTACAGACGGGCCCGTATCTTCGTTGACGGATTTAGAGAGTAGGCCCCCTGGCCCCAGGTGCTATAACGATTGCCATAATGTTTTTTTTTTAAAGTTAATACTGAAAAAGAAAACAACGTACATATCAGCTTCAAAAGGCTTACAAGAGCCTCTAATTTATTGCAAAATATGAAGCAATTATCGATTTACAAAAAATCTATTCAATGGCCTAAAAAATTAAAACTCTATCACGTTAGTATTTTACTTGTAGAATAATCTGACAAAAAATCTGAATGTTTTAAGTAATTAGTATGGTTTTTAATCGTTGAAAGAATTTTTTAGAGGTATCTTCGTGATTTTTTTCTATCATATCAAGTTAATTGTATTATGTTTTCAACACATTATCTAACTAGCATATGTCCAGAAGAATGTCATATATTTTTATGATTTTGGTTACTGCAGTGGATCATATATTTTTAGGCATTATAAATTTGCGTTTAGCTCATGTAGTCCCCTTAAAAGAAAGTTTTTAAGTATGAAGTAGTTTGCACGTATATCGTCGTTGCAGAAACAATCTTGCTAAGTGTGGAATCATCGAACCACCCACATTCAGAGTGATTGCAGAGCCCTCTCGCAACCTATGACACATTTGCTATCTTGCTTGCAAGTGTTGCTATTCTGTAAAGTTCACTTGGAACCTCACTCAAGTGAGCGCACATAATTCGAAAGCGAACTTGTAGCGGTATCAACATCGCCACATGCGAGCTACACGTCATACTGACGTCACGCAAATCCTGCATCGCGCAAGCAGAGTTTACCGCGCGACTAGCATATATACAACGTCCCGACATCAACCTTCGGGCAGTTGCCCACCAGACACGATACCCGTCTGGGCGGAGGATCCTCCCTTTTCTATGGAGGTATGAGTGAGCTTTACACCCTGTTCCTCATACCTCTATAAACTCATTTGACTCTCATTTTTAAAGTAAATCATCGCAGATTCACAACGAGACATCGTTTGAATTTCGAAGTGGTGTTTTTCATAGAGCAATCTGTGCACAGCTTTATTGAGAACATAAATAGTAAAGCTTAATTCTCAATAAATTAAGGTCAGCTCAATATTACAGAATTCATTTAAAAGACTTAAAAAAATTAAGGCTCACTGAGCGATATAAAGCCTCCGCTCGTTGCGTGACACGCCGTACCTTTATGATGCGCGGTCGCGTCGCACCAGTGTGCACGAGCCTTTATTGAACGGATAAGTTGTAAGGAAATCTTGTAAAAATATTAAAGACAAGATTGATGACTAGTTTTTCAAAGATAATCGTCGATTTTTTTAGGTCATTGGTTTTTCTGAAGTATGGAGAATCATTATTTTAAAGGCTTTTGAATTGTGTTAAAGATTAAAGTGTCGATCGTCTCTTTAGTGTTCGAGTTTAGAATGGAGTTTATTTTTTATAAGTGTTCCTCGGGAAAATTGTCTGAGGAATTATGTAAAATGTATTATGTTTAATGGGCTTTTTATGGTTCCGTAACTCTCATTAAATATATTGATGTTTATGGTATGGGTAACCATGTTGGGCGTTGGTTGGTCTGTGTCAATGACTCTCAGGTAAAATGCTTACATTTAAAGTCAATATACCTTAATGAATGACTATTTCATGAAATCATGACAATTGAGGCCAATTCTGACTAAGAGATTTGTAGGTATTATTGTTGATTCTTGAGATAATAATTCTGTAAATTTTCGATGTTCTGCAATACTCCTGCACCAACTGGGGGTTGTCCTTGGGTGCACTTGCATGAAGCAAATAGGTATAATCGTCCGCGTCGGTTGGAGCCTAAACACTTAAGGCGCTACCCCGAGCAAAAACTTGCGATAGTGCGTTATTAAGCGGCTGTTAACTCATTAATTAAGAGTAATAAACTACATCTAAAAGCACATCATTAATGTTCTTTATCCTATCATCACATTGCATTGTTGTAAATACATTTAAAATCTCCTTATTAAAAAGTGACAAAAATTATTGAATGCATGCATCTGTTCTTAAAGGTGACGTTCTAATAATTTAAGGATTACACTAATTGATAGATAGTTTAAAAATCTAAATAATTGTCGTTTTATTTTATTTCAAAAGCTCACTTGTCTATTTTTATTAAAATAATTCCACAATTTTTGAGAATTCTATGATAAATGGGCATGCGCAGGGAGCGGGACAGAGTGAGACTCAGTGACGGAACAGAGAAGGACCGAACGCTCAAGGTCGTTTGGTCAGGGAAGCGCCTTAAAATTGTCTAAGGGGCTTCTACGAGTTAGTTTCGGCCCCTAGTACGCTATCCAAAGGTCCAGGACCCCAGATTCCTTGATATGTCAAAGACTGTAAATACTTTTTTTTTATGAACTATATTTTATTGCTTTATTTTATTATTATAATTAATAAAAACAAAAAGGTATCCCCTAGTGGGATTTACAGATGTCCGTAGGTGTGTCAGCATATCAGCGCTGCGGTATTGAGTATTTTTCATATCACAGCATTATGCTGAGATAGGAGCCTTTTCGGTGTCGCAAAGGTCTGTCATTTTTTACTTTTGTTTTTAATGTTAATTTCGTTAGTTTTAAACGCACCTGTTTTTTAATTTTTTATTCTTTGTATTTCCTGTGTGTATCCCAAATAAAATAAAATAAACTTTCTTTCCTTACATATTTGATACGGCATGAATCGTATTTTGATCAACATACAACATGACACTGACCTGCATATTGCAAATAACGTTAGAGCATTTGAATTCCGCGGGTTTTCTCTGCCTATCCCTCTTAAAATGAAAACAATAGTGCACTCTAAATTGCTTAACACACTACCAATCTCAATGTGAATAATTTTGAAGCCTATTGCTAATCCATTGCTTGATATGTTCGAAAAAATTGTCTACTCAATAACGCAAATAACGCAATGAATGTTGTTGAACTGTCAAAGTGAAACCCATTCCTACTATTAGTGTGTTATGCAATTACCCCGCAGATGTAACTTTACCTGCGGATTGTCAAACGCAAGCACAAGGTTCTATTTCGCTCACCATATTTTCTAAAATACAGTTAGTCTAAACCCCAAAGGGACCAAAAGCGATCTAGATACCCAATCTGCGGCATTACCATGTAATTTCAAGGATCATAGGCACCGATTTTATCAGACATTATTAGTATTTTCATACTAATGTCTTCATTAGTCCTTTTGGCTTATCTAAGAAGCTATCTAAGAAAAGGTCACATTTTCCCGTTCTGAGGTCAGTTGTTACATATTTTATCGAAGGTTCGTGGATGGGTGACTATCCATTACATATCGGGACCCCTCCATGCTTCGGAAAGCACGTAAGCCGTTAGTCCCGGCTGTCATTCGCAGATCTTTGATAGTCGTTACGGGAAGTCAGAAGCCCAAAAGTCTGACAACCAGCCTTATCAAGGGTTATCGTGTTACCCAGTAACTGGGTTGTGGAGTTCAGATAGGCTGTCGCTCTGTAGCGGTATCTACACCGCCACATGTAAGCTACACGTCACACTGACGTCACGCAAATCCTGCATCGCGCAAGCAGAGTTTACCGCGCTACTAGCATATATACAACGTCCCGACATCAACCGTCGGGCAGTTGCCCAGTTACCTTTTCCATAGAGTATGAGTGAGCTTTACACCCTGTTCCTCATACCTCTATAGCTTCATGTAAAATACTGGTATTCAGCTGCAGCCGGTTAGACTTTAAGCCGACCCCAATATAGCTGGACATATCTTTTTTTCTTCATTATAATACATTTGCAGGGCACATGCCACTTCTCATGCGTGTAGAGAAGCAATATGCATTGATCACCACGATTGCTGACTGCGTGTTGGCGATATCAGGTTGGTCAGTCTAGCTTTCCTTACTATGTTTTCTTCCACCGTAAGAGAGTGCTGTTCGAAAACATTTCTTATGATCCTAAAAAGTCAATATACCTAGGTTAGTTCTGGAAGCGTTGGGCGTACAGTATCGGAATCTGTATGAGGTAGGCGCTACATATGAAGTTAATGAGCAAGACTGAATAATCGATATTTATTTCAAAAGGACGTGCTCAGTTTAATGCGAATATCGCATACTTAACTGTTATTAACTGGCTTCAAAGAAGAGGAGGTTCTTAATTCGTCTCTATATTTGTATTTTTTGTATGTTTGTTACGCAAAATCTCCGGCAATTGTGCGATTGATTTCGATTTTTTTTTGAATAGATAGGGTATGCCTCAAGAGTGGTCCCATATAAATTTTATTAACTTTGCTTCGGTAGTTTTTCAGTAGCTTCAATATACGTATTTTTTCCACTTGTGTAGTGTCCTATATTGATGCTGCTATAATAACTTCCTGTCACTGTTATTTAAATAGCAAGTAGTAGTATACGAATTTGTGTGGGGTAGGTACCACAACTAAAAAGCGAACAAAAAAAAAACACTATGAAGTGAAAAATAACTTTAATTTCGGAAGTCGTGTGGCAAAACGTGAAAATACAAATTCAAAGACACCGACTTACGAAATCAAAGTAATTTTTCAATTTGTAGTGTATTTTTTGAAAGTCAGTTGTTTTGTTTTAATAAAAAGAAATCGTCTTTATTCAATTATGAAACTAATTCTAAATTCGTTTGCGTGATCGAATGCAACATCATGTTTCTACCAGCTTACATGATGTAAAGTTCCCCGTTTCAGACAACCTTTTCAGTACCTACGTGAAAAGTTTTGACTAATTATATAGTGCTTAAAAGACCCTTAAAAAGAACTATATTTTGTAAACTTTGCAAGACGGGGATAGCACAGTGCAAATTTTTTGTATTCAAAATTGCACTGCAACTGTACTCAAACATAAATGAAAATGAAAATGAAAAAAATGAAAAATGTTTTTATTTAAACAAAATGCTTCAACAATTATTTGTGTTTGGAGCCTCCTTTTAGGCAAACAATGCCTGTGTTAGGAGACTCCGCTCCTCCATATCTAAGTTATACAAATGTTAACATCTTTATATTACATTATGACAATTTGTTATTTCTTATTCTAACATCTTGAGTATGTATCACGTGAATCGTGGTGTGCTTTAGTTAGGCGTGACTTGTGTGTTCGATGTAGTGCGGTTAGATGTGATGTGTGGTGTGGTGTGTAGTGCGGTGTGGTGTGGTGTGGTGTGGTGTAGTGTGGTATGGTGTAGTATGGTGTGGTGTGGTGTAGTGTGATGTAGTGTAGTGTAGTGTGGTGTAGTGTGATGTGGTGTAGTGTGATGTGGTGTAGTGTGGTGTGCTGTAGTGTGGTGTGGTGGGGTGTGGTGTGGCGTGGTGTGGTGTAGCGTGGTGTGGTGTAGTGTTGGTGTGGCGAGGTGAGTAGTCTAGTACTCGTATATGGAGAACAGTAAGGTTTGTATATTCTATGGTGTGTGATTTTGTTACTCATGATAAACCAGAAGAGCTTCCGTATCCTCATAACTAAGAGACTTTGTCCAGTTTGTTATAACTTTTTTACAGTCGTGATTGTTTTTATTGTGTATATATATGTTTTTATTAATCCTGTTGTATATTTGAGCTGAGAGATGGTGAAATTGTCTGCTACTAAATTTGGTTTTACATGGGGGAACTACTGCAATGATATCTTTTCTCCTTTTGTGTTTCTTATCCATATGATAAGGGAGGGTTTTATGTTTTTTTAGAACCGTTTGAGTTATATACAGCTTCCTAACTGAGAGTAAATTACTGATTTCGTATAGGTTTTTAGTAGAGTGTCTTTTAGTTTTAAAATACATAATCTTTATAAGTGCTCGTTGTGCACGTTCTACGTCCAAAAATCTAGTTTTAGCTGCGCCACCCCAAATGGGGATGCAATATAGAAGGACGGATTGTGCTAGAGCAAAATAGACTTCATTAAGGAGATTTCTAGGTCGCTTATCACTCCTAAACATTTTAGTCGGAGCCACGTATCTTAATGTTTTGAAGATCCAGGTAAGTTTTCTGACCCTCGCAATCACCTGCTCAAGGTGAGGATACCAAGACAGAAACTGGTCAACCATCACGCCCAGGTATTTCGTCTTAGAGACTCTATTTAGATATGAACAATTACAGCCTATCCTGTTTATATCTCCGCATGTGTGTACCCTCAAATTGAGGTCATCATTGGGCTGTGTCCGGTTACTAACACTAAAACATACGTAGTTAGTCTTGGTGGTGTTCAATGTTAGTAAATTGTTTTTCAGCCATTCAGCTACGTGGGCAATCCCTACCTCTGCACTCAGTGTAACATCTTTCCAAGAATCACCAGCAAATACAATAGCAGTATCATCGGCGTATGCAAATACCCTGGCGTTTGTTAATTTAATGTTACACAGATCATTGATGTATATTAAAAACAGGGTAGGACCCAAAACACTACCCTGTGGTACGCCGTATGTTACCTCTGCATTGTCGCTAGTGTATTGTCCTATTTTAACTTTTTGCTTTCTGTTAGAGAGATAATCTCTGAGCAGGCTGAGCGCAGTACCTCTTATTCCGGCTTTTTGTAATTTGTTCACTAGGATAGGGACAGAGACGGTGTCAAAAGCTTTTTTGAGGTCTAGGAAAATGGATAGACACTTTTTCCCCTTGTCAAGATGCCCAGTTATATGAGAAGTCAATGAAGTTACAGCATCTTCGGTACTTACAGCCTGTCTGAAGCCAAATTGTGAAGGAGATAGTAAGTTGAATTTGTTAAAGAATTTAGTTAATCTAGAATTAATAACCTTTTCCAGAACTTTTGATATGGCTGGTAAAACCGAGATAGGTCTGTAATTATTGACATCGTCTCTGTCCCCCCCCTTGTGTACTGGGGTTATTATAGATTGTTTTAGGGGAGCCGGAAAGACGCCTTGCTGGAGACACAGATTTATAAAGTGGGTTATTATAGGAACGACTTCTATTCTTACAAACTTTAAGAATTTAGTTGAAATGTTGTCCCAGCCCGGGGCACTGTCAGATTTTAAATTCATTAATATAGCGTTTACTTCAGATTCGTCAGAGTCAATTAGTACAAAAGTGTTTAGCGGAGATGTATCTGGAAGAACAGGGATATGGACGTTATTTAAAGTTGGGTGAATTTGACAGGCTAGTTGTTTTCCAATGTTAGCGAAGTAATTATTAATATAATTTATCGAGTCATGAGAGGTGGCTTTTATATTTAACAATTCTATGTTTTGACTTTTTATTTTATTAGAGTAAGTGATATTTTTTATGTTTTTCCATAGTATTTTATTATTAGTTACAGATTTTGCAAGTAAGTCTCGTTCATATTTCCTTTTTATTTTTTTTATAAGCTGACTGCAGTAATTCCTATATCTAGTATACGTTATTTTTAGTATTTCATTGTAGGGGTCAATGCGACTCTGTTTTTGTAGACGATTCCGGTTCCTAATACATCGTAGTATACCCATAGTGATCCATGGTTTGATGATCCGTTTACTATTCGGAATTTTTTTCGTGATCGTGTTTTCATGTATAATAGAAGTTAAGGTATTTATAAAGCTACTAATTAATAAATCTGGGTCATTACAAAATAATAGATCAGATAATTTCTTCTCCTTTAAATCTTTCAGAGCTTGCTCGTAATTTATTGTAGTCGTATTTCTATTTGCCGTGTAAATATTTTTTAATTTTGCTAGAGATAGGAATGTGGTGTGATGGTCCGTGATAGTTGAGTATAAGACAGCAATAGACGCAGAGAACTTCTTTTTGTTTATATTTAACATAAAATGGTCAAGGCAGTTTTGTTCCCTGGTGGCAAGTGTATGTCCAGGCAGTATACCAAAGTGAGATAGCATATTTAGGTAACCAACTCTATTCTTGCGATCTTGGGATGATTCAGTCTCTCTAGCAATGATGTTGATGTTTATATCCCCAGCTATAATAATGTTTTTATGTGACAATTTATTGTTAAGTTGTGTGCTAAGAGAGTCCGTGAATCCATCAATATTAGAATTTGAAGGTGAGCGGTATATACAATACATTTCACAACCCAGGACATCCAGCCGTAGACAGGACGCTTGGTCGAGCTGTATTTCCTCAACTTTGTGCTTTATAGAACATTTTACATATACAACAACCCCGTCGTTCTGGTTAAGTTGTCGAGTTGTCATATAAGAGTGGTAATTGTTTATTTGCGGAATAGGTTTGTTAGAACTTAATCTACATTCTGTCAGGATAATGATATCTAGTTCGAAATGAAGTGTAGACAAATTTATAATAAAATCGTCAAAGTTACGATGTATGCTTCTTATGTTTTGAGATATGATAGTAAGGTCATTTTTGTTTATTATGACGTGATCATGGAGTTCTGAATAATCGCAGGAGACAGAACGAGCAATTTCAATGTTGTCTAACTCAGATACCGTTTGTAAAATATTATCCATTAAAACAGAGTGAATCTAGGATGAATAGTTGTATCAAGGAAGTGTATATTTCAATACAATGAGACAATAGAAAACTACTTACTGTAATAATGATTGTAATATGAGTTTTGAGTGAGGAATATGTTTTTGATGTGAAAGTTTCGGTGTTTGAGTAAACGAATGGGTGTATATATTGTATATATGTGCTCTGAGTTTGTGTGTTTGAGTGTATGGATATGATTCGGTTGTGTACTGAGTGAGTATGTGTATTAATGACATTAACAAAAAATCTTAAAGGACCAGGCAAAACATCATCACAGATATGGCAAAACAGAACCAGAAGTTGGGTACCAGGCACATCTAATACAGGCAAAAATATTACCAATTCAGCAGTGACATGAAACTTAGCTATAGGACTACAGGATAATAGTCATTTTTCTAGTAAAAGTTTGTGTACCTGATCTTCACTTCTAATGACTATTGATGGAGAATTTTCATCCTTCTTAGCGTAGACTTTGCCGTAGGCTGTCCAGCAAAACTTGTAGGTTCCAGACTTTGTTAGTTCACGTGCGAGGAAGTGGAGACGGGAGCCTTTGGCGGTCAGATGTTCAGATATAAATACTGGAGTATCTTCTTGAGTTTTAAAACCCATATGTTTACACGATAATTTGTATTTATGCTTTGAGTTAAATGTCTTTGCCATTTTCAGAATTTCAGTCTTTAAGATCGTGGAGCCTGTTTCCACGACAATAGGCGTGTTCTGTTTATCTGCTGATTTTCCACGTACTCTATAAATGTCTTTTATATCGTATTTTTTAATGCTGCACTCCATGTTTTGGAAAAGACACATGGTCATTTCAATAAGATCTTCTTTAGTCTCACCTTTTTTTCTAGGCACGTTTTTAACCACCAGATTACTTTTGCGGCTTCCCGTTTGCAGGTCTTCAATTTTATTTTCTAGGATAGTGATATATGTATTATCTTCTCTAGTCTGCCTTTCAAGCTGGGCAATTTTCTCTCGTAACTCCTCATTCTGCGCAGTAAGAAAAGTTATAGAACTTTCTATATTTATATTAGATTGTTGAATCTCCTGTAAGGTTGTGTTCATGATTTGTATATCTTTCCCCTGTTTTTCAGTGAAGGTCGATAACATTTTTTTTACTTCCTCTTTAAATTCGTCCAGTTGTTGCCCAATAGAAACCTCCATGCACTCCCTACTCCTTTTAGTACGCTGAACTACATAGTTTGGTGGTGTTTTATCCATACTGGCTATATCCGTATCCGACAATGATTTGTTCATAAGTGAATTCATAAGTGAATAACGTGCGAAGCAATACGACCTTTTGTGGAGCAAAACACAAGCCGTGCGCTGCTCACCCTCAAAGCGCAGTCGCGAGCGTGAAGCAGTGTATCGGCCGCGGGCAGCGAGGTAATCTTACTGTGGCTAGAGATGTGAGTCACTGCGCGCCGCCGCCAGCCGTAGCGTTAGGTACGTGAAGGAACAAATTGCGTAGGCGCAGAGTGGTAAGTGCATGTGTCCTTGAGCGTAGATTATGCTGTCACAGTTCAAGACTACTCACGTGAAAGTATATCTGTCTATGTCTCGCGCGGACCGTTCTCGCTCGCTCGCTGCTGGTGAAAGTATGCGTCCTTGAGTGTGAGTTATTTGTTCACAGTGAAGACGACTCACGCGAATATATATCGGTCTTAGTCCCACGCTGGGTGTTCTCGCTCGCCGCCGCCGGGTGCTTAGTAATCCACGATGCTATGCGCTCCTGGTACTTCACTTGATTTATTCTGCTACTATTTTACGATTATTTGATTTAATTAAATTAAATATTAAAAATTGACAGAGTATTTGTGTAGACACGTCTGTACTGCACAGCGTCCGCGGGGGAGAGGAAATACCCGTGGGACACAGAGATTTTGTAGGTAGGTACTTGTGTATAACTGCGTCATTGGCCTAGTGATCACTAGCGTTACTTATGAGTTTGAGGCCCTGGGTCGGGCAAGGTTTTTCCATCAGAAATTTCTCAGTAGCAGCCCGGAGTCAGGAATTGTGCCCGATTGATGGCAATAGGCGCCCCCTATAACATGGGACTTAAAGAAAACTGGTGCAATGTGGGTGAACCATAGGTACACCTCTGCCTAACCCTTCGCCAGCAGGTCAAGCTACAGGAAACTGTAAAATTTCTCCAAACGATTTTAAACCTTAAAATGTTTTTGGTTAATTTCAAAATTGAATGAGAAAATCTGACAGTTTCTAGTAACTTGATGTGTTGCCGACTGTACTTGTGTCTTTTTTGCTATGTCTGGCGCTGGCGCCGGCAGAAAGAAGTCAAACGAAGAAAGTAACATTACTTTACAAATAAGTCTTCATACGGCTGACAAACCACGCCATAATGTGTGTTTATCGACAATTTATAAAACCCTGTCACCCCTACACAATGACCTCTGCCTAACGTCATTTTCTACGGGTCACCGCATCGAATATCGATAACAACGTATATTGAAGGCTGACACTATTAATTTATGCTGAAGGTCTGTCGATGGAGGTTAGAATAAAAATAGGTTGCCAGCATAGAAAATGTGTATTTTATTGAATTTATTTTTGTGGTTGCAAGGGGTCGAGGTATTCAGTTTTCTAGTGGGAAATAAATGGTGTTATGTCGTATAACATAACATCACGCCTGATTACTCTGAAGGGTAAGGCAGAGGCTATTTGTTAATAATAATAAAAAAAAACCCTAGTAGGATTTATAGATATTTAAAGTGTACATGCGTCATAGCGGGCCCTATCAGAATACCAGTGCCACAGTTTTTTTATTTTTTTAATATTGTCGCAGCATTATGCTGAGATGTCATTTAGTCTAAATAGGCTATTATTTTTATATAGATTCTTCTATATTTTGTGAATGTGAGAACGTTGTAGACCTAACTTGTAGACTGTAGATTTGTAGACCTTTTTATATTTTGTTGAGTAGGTACCTGTTACTTGTTGACAGGCCTACACTGTCCTCCCATATCTATCAACACTGTATTTGGAAACATTGTAAAAGCCCCTTATTTTTAAAAGAGTAACCGTGGAGTTTCTTGCCGGCTCTTCTCCATAGGAAACAACCAATTGGAACCATGCACCTAGCTTCTGACGTTTCATAAGTGCCCATGTTGGTTTATGTGATTTGATTTTGATAGAAGCCTTTTTGGGCTCGCATAGGTTTTTTATTTATTACTTATTTTTTTTAGTTTTAATTCCTCCTTTTTTATTTTTAATATTTCTATTTCCTGTGCGTGTCCCAAATAAAATTTTATTCTGTCTCTCTTTTTTTATTTTTCAGACGTGTACCTAAAGTACATTCACATTTCGCCAGTTATGTTTAATAAAATAGTCTCATGTAATAGAAGACGAGCCTATTGCTAAAGTGCACTTTATAAATAACAACGTATTAATAGTCGCGACGAAAGAATATGATCATTAGTGTTCTACGGTTTTTATTCATTTGTTATTTCCAGTTTGACCTACTATTTCTGAATTTGTATGTAGATTTTGATCATAAGCTCATCACGCGGCTCCACCAACCCGCACTGGGCCCGCGTGGTTGATAATGGTCCACTCCCTCTCACAGAGAGGAGGCCTGTGTCCCAGCAGTGGGAACATTATAGGCTGATTATGCTTACATTCCTATGCATCACGCGGCGAGTTCGAAAGTTCGAACTCATCCGAGCTAATAATTCTATATTTATAATGTACCTAGGTACTCAGAAAACTAAAGACTTACACACCAAAATAATAACTAACTAGGTATATTAAAAAAATCTTTTGCATACATACATACATACATACATAAACTGACGCCGTCTTCCCGTGGGGGTACGCAGAAACTACAGAATGCCACCTGCTACGATCCTTACATACTCCTATTCCATTTCTAAAAATCTTTTGCCTGTCAAATAATATGAAACTCCGATGACATTTAGCTAAGTACCTACTCTTTGACATCTCTCTCAATTCTTACATCAGAATAATGTTACAAAGCCATATAGGTACAGTATGAACACCTATATTAAATAATACTAGCAAGCTTCCACGCAGCATAGCAGATGTGAGTGGAAACGCCGGGAGGGGACGCCCTAGGAAGACATATAGTGACCTTATTGGTGATGTTCTTCAGAAAGGTCAGGTGCGTAGTACTCACAACCGGCGTGCGTGTATGACCAGATGTATGAACGTAAACGAGGCAAAAGGAGTATGTATGGATCGTAGCAGGTGGCGTTCTGTAGTTTCTGCCTACCCCCATGGGAAGAAGGCGTGAGTTTATGTATGTGTATGTGTACTAGCAAGCTTCATAGCAGGCCGAACGGCGTGTAATCGACGTAATTAGCACAATTTGGATCAAACGAGCCGAAATTACTGAATTGTTCGGCTCAACACGACGATTCGTTAATGATGCTATTTGTGACATCAATTTATGACATGGCATTTGGGGACTCTTATCTCTTTGACAGCGATCTAGACGAAGTTTTTGATGGCCTATTAGCTTTTCCCTTTTTTTATTATATACATACATACACATACTTAACATCACGCCTGTATTCCCCGAAGGGTTATGCAGAGGTGTACCTATAGCACACCCACATTTTGCCAGTTATGTTTAAGTCCCATGTAATAGGGGGCGAGCCTATTGCCATCAACCGGGCACAAATTTAGACTCCGGGCTGCTACCGAGAAATTCCAGAAGGAAAAACCCGATAACACTTTGCCCGACCCGGGAATCGAACCCAGGACCTCATGCTCAGCAGTAGCGCTTGCGACCACTAGACCAACGAGGCAGTCACTTTTTAACCGACTTCACAAAAAGGAGGAGGTTCTCAATTCGCCTGTATTTTTTTTTTTTTTTATGTGTGTTAGCTCATAACTTTTTTCTGGGTGAACCGATTTGGATAATTCCTTTTTTGTTTGATAGCTGGTGCTTCACATGTGGTCCCATTTCAATTTGATCAAGGTCTGACCAGTCGTTTTTGAGTTATCCTTAATACTGCATATTTTTTCCACTTAGTTTATATTGATGATTGTTGATAATTTCCTGTCACTGTTATTTACATACCAATTAGTGGAATACGAATTTGTGTGGGGTAGGTACCGCAACTAAAAAGTGAAAAATAAAATCATTTTTACAAAAAAACAACCGACTTCCAAAAAAACACTAAAAGACGTGAAAAATAACTTTAATTTCGGAAGTCGGTGTCTTTGGTGTTATATTTTCGATTTTGGCCACCGACTTCCGAAATTAAAGTTATCGATAGTTACCGATTCGGAGGAAGTAAACTGAGAGTTGATTGTTTGATAAGGTTCATTGATAAGGTTGATTGTTAATTAAAAATAACTTGTTAAATCCTAATTTAATTTAATTTAATTTATTACATTTTAATATTGTGTAAATCTAACTAATTTAATTAAAAGGCACTGCATTGTATAACGTCCAATCAGAGCAGAGGATAAATCTAGAGTGGGGTCGAGGCGCCATCTTTACTTTGGTGGGTTGGAGTGAGGATTCATTAGAGTAACGGTGGTCGATCGAGGTGGATCGCTAGTGATAAAGTTAGATTGGTGTCGCGAACCTGCTGCTCGAATATAATTTATTTAAGCAAGTTAGTTATTGTGAGATATTGATTCCTTCAGTGATTATCAACGTTGTAAACAACTGCCATTAAATGGTATGAAACAGTGAATACTTTGTTTTGTGCTCTCATTTTACCCTTATGACGCCCACTAAACTCGTGACCACTAATAACGATGTCAAGGACAATGCTGTTTCTCCGATATCAGAAGTGGGATCGATGCAGGCACAAAACGGACAAATCAAGTGATTGAAATGATGGGTGGCGTGCTTTATTTGAAGCGCAACAAAACAGCTTGCGACTACTGGTGGAGACTACGCAACCCGCTGGCTACTGAAGACAACCAATTTCGAACCTGAAAATGCAGACACCGACGCCTGAGCCTGGCTATCAACAACGGGTATCTGCTTGTCGGACTTTGATATACAGGGAAGTAAACTGATTTTACTTAGTAACGCTATGAAAGGTTCGGCCGCCACGTGGCTTTCCCATGTGGCTTTTCCTAGCATGAAGTGGGTAGAACTTAAAAGTAGATAAAGGGGCTAAAATTACCCGATTATTTTAATTACTCCCGAGCTCTAGGGACGGGGTAAATGGAAACCGAGTTGCAGTGGGTTTTTGGCGCCGTGTGTTGCACTCCACTTTTCACAAATAAAATAATCCAATACAATATTAAATAGTTTTAATAGTTATTATGGGTTAAATGCACAATTTGTGCAATTCTGGATATTTAGCGAAATGTTTTTTTTACCGGCAATTGTTTGTGGGGTGGGCGTGAGAGATGCGCGTGGTTCCGGGTTTGAGAGTCCCTCGTTCGAGTGTTCTGAATAGAGAATCAGCTGAATTGACTCATCCCTTGATGCGTTCTGTGGTGCGCTGGGTGAAAAGATATTTTCCTTTCTCGCTTTGATTCATTGGACACGTGTGCAGCGCCTGTGTTAAAAATGTTTTCTGGTAAACCACAAGACGGCGAATGCCTCGCGGCATATGCAAGCCGTTTATTCACTTCACTCATGTCACGAAGAGGTAGTTTAAACAAAGAAGTCTACTTGTTTCTAAACTAATTAGAAAGCTCAGCTGTGTGTGTATATGAAATGTCTGAGCGTGTGCGTGAAGTATGTGATGATTACAGTTTTATGTAAGCGTGGTGGCTAAATAAGCTCTGTGTATGGTGTCTTAACGGCGTGGTGGCTGTTAAGTTCTTAAGCTGTCTGATCGGCGAGGTGGCCAATCGGCGTGGTGGCTATTAAGTTCTTAAGCTGTTTGATGGGTGAGGTGGCCAATCAGCGTGGTGGCTGTTAAGTTCTTAAGTTGTCTGATCGACGAAGTGCCCAATTTCGTGCGACCAATCACTTCGGTTAGACCACGGTGTTAAGTTCAAAATGTATGAAAAACAACGGACAGTCCAAGACAGGCGCGACTCGATTCTGGTAGAAACATTTCCATGAAATTTTCATAGAAACAAGTCGGCCGCTAACTTTGTTTTTCATACATTTTGAACTTAACACCGTGGTCTAACCGAAGTGATTGGTCGCACGAAATTGGGCACTTCGTCGATCAGACAACTTAAGAACTTAACAGCCACCACGCTGATTGGCCACCTCACCCATCAAACAGCTTAAGAACTTTTGAGTTGTTGGTGAGTTGAGTTGCTGATTGAGAATAAAGTTTTGTGATTTAAAAATAGAAAGCCGTAAATGGTCAGAATTGGCCGAGCCGAACATGCACTGTGTTTGAGTTTTTGGTTGCAGGTTATCACACGAGGACGTGTGAAATGTCAGGATGGCTGTGTCGGAGGAAGTAAACTGAGAGTTGATTGTTTGATAAGGTTCATTGATAAGGTTGATTGTTAATTAAAAATAACTTGTTAAATCCTAATTTAATTTGATTTAATTTATTACATTTTAATATTGTGTAAATCTAACTAATTTAATTAAAAGGCACTGCATTGTATAACGTCCAATCAGAGCAGAGGATAAATCTAGAGTGGGGTCGAGGCGCCATCTTAACTTTGGTGGGTTGGAGTGAGGATTCATTAGAGTAACGGTGGTCGATCGAGGTGGATCGCTAGTGATAAAGTTAGATTGGTGTCGCGAACCTGCTGCTCGAATATAATTTATTTAAGCAAGTTAGTTATTGTGAGATATTGATTCCTTCAGTGATTATCAACGTTGTAAACAACTGCCATTAAATGGTATGAAACAGTGAATACTTTGTTTTGTGCTCTCATTTTACCCTTATGACGCCCACTAAACTCGTGACCACTAATAACGATGTCAAGGACAATGCTGTTTCTCCGATATATAAATTAATACAAAAACTTTCTTATTATATTTTTTATTTTTACTGGCCACCCATGTGTTAAATTAATGTCGCCATTGTAGCGCCTCTCTGTATATATATTTTAGTGTTAGCTTGTATATTGCTATTTAGATTGATTAAATTTATGACATTATATCTGTTTTTGTTGCGTCATTGTCATTAGTTTGATCTTTTTATTTCAGTCACGTATTTATAACCTAAGTACTTCATAAGAATACTTAGCTTAAAAATGAAGAATCCATCATGTATTAATTCCATACACATAATTAATCTAAGCACCTCCACATTTACAAACACACTACCCTTCCTTTCTGTCTTCAGGTAAACCATTACTTGGTAAAACACATCGGCAACTATTCAGGATTATTTAATAAATCGATTTAATTAAAAACATTCCCGCTTCGGCGCGACCATTTGACGTTTCTATTTACTGGTAGCCGCCATCTTGGAAAAGTAGCTTACGTCATAAAGTTTCCGTGTATGTGACATGGAATCGAAGAAGTGGAACAGTGGAATTTTTTATTGAGCTGTAATACTGGAATAGCAGAATTTTTTGTGAAATAAAAATTTGTATCGGAAACAGAAAGGTTTACCATATTTTGTTTAGTAGGCAATAATTAGTTGCAGTTTTAATGCAAATAACACTATCCTACTAATATTATAAATGTGAAAGTTTGTGAGAATGCATAAATGGATGGATGAATGTTTGTTATTCTTTCACGCAAAAACGACTGAACCGATTTGGATGGAATTTGAAACACAGATAGTTTATAACCTGGATTAACATGTAGGATACTTTTTATCCCGGTAGTACTTTCCCGTGGGATAATTTCCGCCATCCACGCGGGCGAAGCCGCGACCATAAGCTAGTTAAACATAATATTACGCCTGTTTTCGCCTAGAAGAGTTAGACAGAGGTTTTCCATATTATGACACCCCGTCGTTCCTACGGTACATCTTCTTTAATATCCTACCACGCTTTAGATACACACTTCGCTCTCACCAACATCCTCTATTCTCAATACCTCAAACCAGTCCCAAAACCCTTAACACCAGCGGGGTAATTACATAACACATTATCAGTAGGAATGGGTTTCATTTTGACAGTTCAATAACATTCATTGCGTTATTTACGTTGTTGAGCAGACAAATTCATCGAACATATGACGCAATGGATTAACAATAGGCTTCAAAATTATTCAGATTGTGACAGATAGTGTGTTACGTAATTAGGATGATGTAGTCCAGTGCCACTCCCGGTACAATCTCTTTGGAGTAAATAAATAAAATTGTATCTTGATATTTATAATTTTATTCCAATTTTATCCCAATTCTATCTAATTTTGTCTAATTTTATCTTATTTTATGTAATGTTATCTAATTTTACCTAATTTTATGTAGGTACTTTTAACTAATTTTATCTTATTTAGTTGAATTTCATTTATTTCATAAAATTTTGTCTAGTTTTTTTTAAATATAAGTTGGTATTTTTTTATTATTTTTATTGAGATGGGTTTGCTCTTGACTTTAGTCTAGGTCAGAGATGGCAGAGATAAAGTCGACGATGGAGTGAGCTTACCCAGAAGAAGCCTGTTCACTCTCACTTTGAAGAGATTTGGGTTGTATGCGGTCGGAAACACAGGCGCAGGTAGAGAGTTCCACTCTTTTGCTGTGCGCATTATAAAAGACATTTGGTAGCGCTTAGTGCGAATTGGTGGAATAGCAACTAGGTAGGTATGGTAACTTGCAGTGCGTCTAGATGTCCGATGGTAGAAGGGGGCCGGTGGAATGAGGTCGTGGAGTTCTTGGGCACACTCACACACTCAGTTGGTTATTTTTTGGTTGGTTATTTTTAAGATCGTACAGCGCTCTCCGCGTTCAATATAACGATGCGTTTAGGATATTGGTGGGGTGCCACGTTTCTGTAGTGCGTCAGGGATGTTTGCAGATGCGCATGTAAATTGCTTTTATGCAACAATGCGTAAAAGGTGCGCTTCCCTGGTGAGCAGAGTGCGGGGTAGCTCCAACAGTGTCTTAAGCATGGTTGCGAGTCGCCTGGACTGTGTTAACGTGGGTCACTGTGTTGTGCCGTCTCTCATGGAATGTCGCAACGGTGACCAATCGTTATTTATTATATTGTTTTTGTTAAGTGTCTCTGTTTACTAACATAGTCGTAAGTTTTACTAACAATCTTGTTGAGTCTTGGTTACTCTAATAAAGAAACATTCTATTCGATTCTATTTATATAGGTAATAAATCAAATAAATAAACATTTCGCAAGTTATGTTTAAGTCCAATGAAATAGGAGGCGAGCCTATTGCCTATCAACCAAGCACAAATCAAAACTCCGGGCTTCTACTGAGAAATTATTGATGGAAAAACCCAATAACACTGTCAATAGGAGAAATCCTTACAAAGAGAATGTCTCAAGAAGACCTACCATATTTTTTTGCTAGGCAATGATTTGTTGCAATTTGAAGGATGAGGGAGCAAACGAATTACGGATACATGAATCTTTATAATTTTTTTCCATGATCGCTAGAATGACTAAACCTCTTAGTGGACACAAGCGAGCCATCTAAAAGCTATTGAGTTCTATGGAGCAGACCAGAAATCATCAAAACTGTCTAGATATTTTTGACAAAATCTTTATAATAGCCACAAAGATTTTTTGCGAATCTGCTTATTTTACTTCCATTTCTGTAGTGTCATCCTTATCAAATAAACGGTGTTCTCGTAAACAGACAATTTTTTTAAAATTAAAATCCATAATTTCAAGCGCCTGAGAGAATCTCACACATTTCTCAAATTTTGTTCTTTTATTCGTGCAGCGAGCACTTTTAGCGAGCCTGGTGGTATCGGCCCCGACTTATAAGTTTATGGGTTGTATGTTTGAACCCAAGCAGGCGCTTTATATTGTGTAATTTATTTCATCACTACTGCTCTCAAGACGGTGAAGGAAAATATCGTGAGGAAACCGGCATATCCTAGAACACAAAAATTCAAAGACATGTGAGATCCACCAAACCGCATTGGGCCGGCGTGGTGGATTATAGCCCGCTCTCTCTAACAGAGAGAAGGTCTGTGTCCCAGCAGTGAGAACTTTTAATGCTGATTATGACTTGTGCGTGAAGCACAGATGACAGAGAGCTACTCAACGGGATCCTCTCAAATAAGAGCCGTTTTTGACCGAGCGAGCGCGAAGCGTCTCCGTTTCAACTTTGGCAAAAATGCTTTCGTATGGCCGGATGGCTGTTCTCCTCTACAGTTTGCAATTCAATTCTCGTGAAATGTGTGTGAGGTTCGATAATTATATCGAATTCTTTTGTCGATCCGTTTTTCGAAAATTTTCAAAATGGCGGAAAAAACGTTAAAAAACAAACTGGCGAGGTATATAGCTCACAGAGCCACTAGTTATATGTATACGGTTTATATTTGATCGAAACCGGGTTTTAACTACCCAAAAGATAATATCTATCGATAAAATACTATACACGTTAAGGGTGAGTTTACGAGCAAAACGTTTAAGTGTGGTCTTATCTTAATATAGTACCTACTTTAGATAATATGTAGGTAATGAGTTTTGTGCGTTGTTTTAACTCTGGAGTCAGTTAAGTTAGATAGGATTATAACAATTGGGAATGGACTTATTGTAAGACTAGGTAGAAGTGTATTTTACTTATTCATATTCATATTCATTTATTCACATTTAAATAGAGTAAGTACAATCGGTGGTTTCACATGTTACATTATTTGGTCTTATATTCTATTTAGCCTTAGTATGGCATGTGAAGCTTAATCATGCAAGATAATAATATTAATGTAGCTTATAGATAATGTAGATAATATTAAAGAAAAAAAATTACATGTCTCTGAGATTCATAGTGTCTAATGTCAATTATACCTGGCCATCTATAGTGTCCAGTACCAGTAAAAAGTCAGTTTTTTTTTGTACTCTTCTATGTGACACGTTATTCCTGTAACCACTCATTTATTGAGTAAATAATTTATTACTTGTAGGTGTACGTGAAGGATGAATGAAAGGCGACTAACAAAAGGTATTTACAAGGCAGATGTGAGTGGAAACGCTGGGAGGGGTCGCCCTAGGAGGACATAGTGACCTGTGATGTTCTTCAGAAAGGTTAGGTGCATAGTACTCGAAACTAGCGTGCGTGTATGACCAGATGTATTAACGTAAACCAGGCAAAAGGAGTATATATGGATTGTAGCATGTGACGTTCTGTAATTTCTGCCTACCCCCATGGGAAGAAGGCGTGAGTTTATGTATGTATGTATGTGTACCTACGTAAAATGAAACGAGACAAAAATGTTTTCATATACCTACAGTACTTTTACCGTTATTTTACCTTTGATAGCAGTAAACCAATAGAAACCTTATTTAGAATTGTTATGTGATTTACTTTGATTTTGATAGATTTGTTTTAATTTCAAAGATCACTGTGATTTTGACAGATTTGTCTATGGCAGGAACCCAACAGCAACCTTATATAATCGACACTAAAGATCACTGTCATTTTGACAGATTTCTTTGGTGGCAGCAACCCAACAGCAACCTTGTTATATCGATACTAAAGATCACTGTGATTTTGACAGATTTGTCGGTGGCAGCAACCTTATTATATCGAAACTAAAGATCACTGTGATTTTGACAGTGATGCAAACTCAGAGGTAAAATAAGTGTAAAAGGACTTTACTTACTTAAGGGGCATCCTTAAAGGTAGCCCGCCATATTCAAATTTTCTTCGGTTTTTTGCAAATTGCAGCTCTGCTATACGTCGTAGTTTGATCAAAATGCGATTCGCGACTGTAGGAATGATATATTTACTGAATAATAATCATCAATTTCATATCAATCGTCAAACTTTGGAAAGTTATTCCATCAATTTTTTTTTCAGAATATTTTATTATTTGAATTCTTAGGTTCAACAAATTTCCAAAGTTTGGCGATTGATATGAAATTTATGATTATTATTCAGTAAATATATCATTCCTATAGTCGCAAATCATATTTTGATCAACATACGACGTAAAACATAACTGCAATTTGCAAGAAACCAAAGAAAATTTTAATTTGGCGGACTACAACTGAGGAATCACCTTAAAGTTAAAAACGGTTACCTCAAAACATCACATCGAAATTCGAACGGTGGTGAATTTTTTTTTAATGTATTATTTTGGCGTTTATACGTATTGCTGCAGTTAGGCTCCTATGTATTTTCCGTTTGTACTCGACAATCACAGTATAGAAAGGAAAAGTTTGCAGTTTGAGTTCTTCGAAATCAGTTACGCGTCATTCAGTGCATCAAGGATATACTCTTGCGTGCTATGGCGTTAAAAAACAGCCCGTTAAACGATTGCTAACATTAATGTGACTCAGCTCCATAAGTTATTGCTACAAAGGCCACACCTGCGTAATGTCTTATTTAACGCGTTCATTTACGCGTAATGACACAGGGTGGCAGAAACATTACGGTGCTCCGACACATTTATTTACACAAAAGGACTAATTCTTCTTTCGAAATATAAGCCCTCAAAAGTACACTATACGATTATACCGAAAAAAGGTGTGAAGTAACAGTAAACACAAATTTTCTGACAGGGAATAAGATAACTGTTATGGTATTATAGAGGTATGAGGAACAGAGTGTAAAGTTCATTCATGCCTCCAAAGAAAAGGGAGGATCCTCCGATCAGACGGGTGTCGTGTCTGGTGAGCAACTGCCCGACGTTTGATATCGGGACGTCGTATATATGCTAGTTGAGCGGTAAACTCTGCTTGCGCGATGCAGAATTTTGCGTGGCTTTATTTTACAGTATTACTTATTTTAAAAACGACAAAAAGTAACAAATTGTGAAGTTGTTTGATGAAATAAAGAGGCAGTGCAAGGATTCCCCTTACCTAGTATAAATAAATCAATCTATTAAAAAGTTACTAGAATATAAATACAATGTCCTAACTGGCTTACCATCCTACCAACCCCTATGTAGCATACACGTTAAGTTATAATAGGATCGTTTATCTCCCTCGGTATAAGGGAGTATCATAAAATATCATATCAGCGTGGAGAACAGCGTTATCAATTATACATACAACCATACAATGGGTACATGATGAGCAGAGATCGGATATTCGATTGCATATTCATCTAAAGTAAAGATGTTGGCAAATATGGAATGCGCTTTTGTATCAAAAAAAATCCGCTAACGTCAGATTTCAGTGACCAAACCGGACCAAATCATAGCGGGCGAACGGTAGTGATTAAAGTTGTTGAAGTGAAAACGTCTTTAGGCGCGTTGAGCACTTTTTGTGTGAACAAAAATCATGGAACTCGCGTCATCGTCACCGAACGCTTTCCATGAGCTATATGTATACTGTGTATATATGTTTACTTTTTGGGTGAACAAAAAGCGTGAAACTCGCATCCTCACCGCACGCTTCGACGATACAATTCACAAGTTACTTAGTTTTCACTTCTATCGGCAGTCCCCAAAGACTGCCCCGCATTTTTTTTGTAGCCGAGGTAATATTTACGCCCAATCAGGATATAGTAGGTACTTAGTTTGATAGAATTATTTAAATTTATGTTTTTTTTTTGTTTTAACTAACACACACCACTCTACCTCTTACACACTACTTAAACATATTTTCATCGGGGTTAGACATTAATTTTAAATAAATGTGCATCTAATTTTTTTTACAAAAAAAAAAATTAAGAGGTGTTAGCTTGTATCTGGTAACCCTACTTATTTGATCGACTAGTACTCGGTATGTCACTTAACCGATTATTCGTTCATCATGACATTCACAGTCATTCTCTAGTGGAGACAACTAATAGCCGTCCTTCTTGTTCGAGACGCCGAGCAGTGAACACGCCGACAGTACCAGCATAACAAATTGGTGTAATTTATATTTAAATCTTAGCGAGTAAGTACAGGACTTATTATTTGGGTGCTATCTAAGTGTTTTTACAAATATTGTGGAAAAGGAAATATATATAATGTTTGTGTTTAAATGATGTATTTCTGAGCTGTACCTAATAGAAGCTGCTTCCATACTTTCATAGCCAATAATTTACTTTAGTTAAATATGCATCCGAATATCCGATCTCTGATGATGAGGAAGTCCCTCAAGTGTACAGGGTGTAAAAAGACCCATCACGAAGCCGTCATCTACGCTTTCTGTAGCTGTATATCAAACTAAGTAACTGTGCAAAAATTACTAGAAAAACACTTTTATTCATGGTGTTCAAATTCAAATTATTCCGATCTGTCACCCTGCTTTGTCCCCTTAGGGAGAAAGTTCGAACTTCAAACAATAAAGTTAAATAAAGGACAGATCAACATTTTTTTTCCGATCTGATTCCCTAAGGGGACAAAGCAGGGTGACAAATCGGAATATTCCGAAAATTCGCTGTTTACGGTAGTGCGCAACGTAATGCACGCAAAAAAAAAACTGGTTATGGATGCATGCAACGATACAAGGATCTTGGGAGTATTCTAAGTTAGGTTATAACATTTAAAACTTCTGCAATATCTCCGTAACCAGAAGTTTCCCCGGTATAGGGTCCAGTACCTACAAAAAAAAAGATTATAATAATCGGCAGTACAAGTGACTCTCGGCTTTGTTAAGGATATTTTTACACCTGTTATATGGCTAATGTTGCTGGATGTACAAAAAAGCCACTCAAAAAAGGCATTAAAATAGCCTCCAGGAATGAATATTTAAATATACAGTCAACTGCACGGCCGTGGTAACACTTTGACCATGAGCTAGCGTAGTACAGGGCTTCAATCAAAATATTTTATTTCACATAAACCTACATGGGCACTTATGAAACGTCAGAAGCTAGGTGCACGGTTCCAATTGGTCGTTTCCTATGGAGAAGAGCCGGCAAGAAACTCCAGGTTATTCTTTTAAAAATTATTGGTATTTACAATGTTTTCAAATAACAGTGTTAATAATAGGTATTGGAGGACAGTGAGGCCTGTCAACAAGTAACAGGTACTTAACAAAATATAAAATGGTTTACAAATCTACAGTCTACGAGATAATCCTACAATGTTCAGCCGTTAGCCCTACAACGTATGGCCATTCGGCTGGTCCGGGGATACCGCACGGTCTCCTGCGAGGCGGCGAGCCTCCTTGCCAGATTGCCGCCATGGGATCTGGAGGTAAAAGTCCTCACGCACATATGGGAGTGCCGCGAGGAGGCGAACCGCTGGGGCGTTACTCCGCTGCCGCGAGAAATCGCGGCACAGCGGACAGAGCTCCGGCGGGATCTCATGGCGGCATGGAGAGTGCGACTGTCGCAACCCAGCGCTGGGCATGCCACAATTGCGGCGGTAAGTCCCCTCTTTGAAGAGTGGCTTGAGAAGCGCCACGGCGTCCTCACTTTCCGCCTGATGCAGGTCCTCACCGGACATGGCTGTTTCGGCAGGTTCCTGTTTCGGATAAGGCGGGAGGAAACGCCTGGCTGTTATCATTGTGTGGATCTACCGGAGGACACGGTGGAGCATACAGTGGAGGTCTCCCTGCTTGGGCGGAGCATCGCCGTGTCCTCGTGGCGGCGATTGGCGGCGGCGATCTCTCGCGTACGGCCCTGTTTCAGGCCATGGTACGGAGCGAGAGGGAATGGGTAGCAGTCACCTCCTTCTGCGAAGCAGTAATGCTCGCGAAGGTGGAGGCGGAGCGTGCGAGGGTGAGGCAATCGTTGCGCCCTCACGCCCCTAGTCACCGCAGGAGGAGACTCCCTGGGCGTCGGGAGTCGATTGCCGACTCCCGGCCACCGTAGGCGCGGGCTTGCGGACGGCGAGCAATGGGCAGCTCGCCGTTCGGTAAGGACCAGGCCCGGGTCAATGGCGCGTCGTGTTCCACGCGCGCCTCAAAGAGATGTCAGCATCATTGAAGATGGGGTCTGATAGGGCCGATGCCTGCTGGGGTCGCGGATTGTTTGAAAGAGTTAACGGGGTCCTGGCGCACAGGCAATTGAAGGAACACGGGTGGGTTTTAGTCAGAAAGAGTCTGACACGCCCTTCCGCTCCGCGCAGAGCTGGAGAGGTCATTAGATTTCCCACCCAAAATAAAAAAACCCTACAACGTTCTACCGTTAGGCCTACAACGTTCTGCCGCGAGCCCTACAACGTTCTATCGTTAGGCCTACAACGTTCTGCTGTTAGGCCTTAGATAGAACAAGAAACCAGGTTATACTGGTTTTAACACTTACGTACGGCTTACTTGTACGTCCGATAAATCCTGAACAGTTTATGTCATGCCAAGAACAGACGGTTTTTACCTACGCTGAAATTCTAACAAATTTGTTGCACAAACACGAGAAATTTTGACCCAAATTTCAAGTGTCATAATTCGTTTCAATATTTTGTGTTAACAGTTGAGCATGAAAAATAATGCTCACTTGTCTAGCTTCCCATTTCTAGGTTGTGGTCGTCTTCCTGTCCCACAATTTCGCATAAACTGCGATATATTGCATGAACCGGAGTTACCAACATAACTTGCAGAGTAAGCAAGCTGAAGTGGTAGTGGGCTGGCCATGTTTGTCCGAGGACCGGCAGAGCAGACGAGTCCTGGAGTGGCGACCGCGTATCGGCAAGCATAGTGTGGGACGCCCCCCAGCTAGATGGACCGACGACCTCAAAAAAGTGGCTGGGACAGACTGGATGTGGAAGGCTGAGGACAGGGTGTTGTGGCGCAACCTGGGAGAGGCCTATATCCAGCAGTGGACTGCGATAGGCTAAGTTGGTTGAACTGATAACAGAACTCCACAACCCGATTACTTGGTAACACAAAAAATCTTCTGTGAAGACTAGTGTCATCGTCTAACCGACATTTCGAAAATCGAACGGTGTCTCGTGAATCTGCGATAATTTACTTTAAAAACAAATGAGTTCGCTTTCGAATTGTGTGCGCTCGCTTGAGTGAGGTTCCAAGTGAACTTTGCAGAATAGCAATAAAGTCGTCTGACTTTGCGAATGCCCGGAACGACTGTCATAGATATTCGAATGACAAACGGGACCGATGGTTTAACTTGCTCTCCAAGGCACGAAGCGATTTGGTGAGTAGACAAAAACAAATGACGTTGTTAGCAGAAATAGCAAATTTCTGAAAATCCAGTTTTATCGATTTATCACTTACATTGCAAATCTGTCTGTGTCAGAATTTGTAAAAGGATTTAGGATTGCATGTGAAGATATTGCCAATTTGTTAAGCATAAGTGAGCTTACAAAACCATACTACGGCAGACACTTTAACTATCAGTTCGACTCTTTTGCATAGGTCCACTCAAATCTATGTGGTTCTTTCCTCAATCTACCTTGTCAGACACTAATCTGCATGGTCCTCATAAATCACCGGACCAAGATTATGCCTAAACTAAGTGTCTGAGTCTGAGTTTGTTTCGGTGCTTCGTCTCAGAGTAGGTAATCGGAAACACCGACTTCATCTAGTTTTAAGACATAACTTCTTGTTTTTGACGTACAAAACTGTTTTATATTACAATGTTGCAGTGGCGCAGCTAGAATTATTTTTAGAGGGAAGCCGAAGAAATAATTGTTCAGTTCTCATAAACGTTCTAGATAACATCAAAATTAATTACTTAACTCAAAAATAAAAGCATTTTTTTACTTTTCTTAATTTAACGCCATTTGTGGTCAATTAACATAACCATAGCGACACTATCACTACACAAACAGAATTATCAATGTTTTACAGAAATAAAAGGATATTATTACTGATTATAGTTTTATTTCTGAAAAACATTCTACTACAAAAATATTCTACAAGATGTTATAACGAATAAAATGCAAAATAACAGGTTAAAAAGCACCACCTAGCTTCTGACGTTTCATAAGTGCCCATGTAGGTTTATGTGAAATAAAATATTTTGATTTGATTTGAAAAAAAATACACGTGAATTTATCCGTCAAGAAATCAACACAACAAATCTACGAAATCGAACATTAATAAAGAGAAAGAAAATGCATTTATTTACGGTAAATATGACTCAAAGAAAAAATGCAAACACAATCATTAAATCTTCGTTCCGAAGGGAAGCCGATAGGAAGCCGGTTGTTTGAAACCTGCGCCCCTGCAATGTTGTGTATTTACTTTATATTTACTAAATTAATCTTGAACACCACTTTGTCCACGGGGAGTGCCCTTAAAGTATAGTCGCTTTGTTTGTAAGTTTCTTGCCCTAGCTGGAGGCCTTAAATAATTAAGGCAGCACAAGATAGCCTGGTTAAGCAGACAAATACCTGCTAGGTCAACCTGAAAGATGCCTTAAAACACAAAAAAACCTAAGACCCCTAACACTAGTAAAACACTGCATGTCCTTGCTGTAAACACACTGAAAACTACACGATTTAAATACAATCCTCCGATAAATATTTCCCTTTTCCAATGCACTCAATAAGAAAAAGGGGATAGCTTTATTCATACCAAAGTTCTGCACGACTGATTCTAAAATGGAAACTCTAACCAATATGGCGGCTTTAGGCTGCCTGTTCGCTGAAGCGATGCGAAGGCGCGGGGCAAGAGCGAAAAAGCGTTCGTGTGGCGAACGTGAGTGGTCACAGCTTTGAATACATTATGTTGCTGAAAGGTTAAACTAGGTACCATTTATGGCAGAATACATACACACACTGACTGCATAGTAAAAACTGATAACGTCAATTGTCGGTCTGATCTGGGGCCTATTTAATAAAACCGACAGAAGACTGGTGACAGGCTACAATTCGACAATTTTCCAAGTTTTTTTTTTCATCGTTTTCTGCTTTATTAAGCAGCACCTGTCGTGGAAATGTGACAATTTTATATATTTTGACAAACTTACCATATTTTCAGATATTATAATGGATAGGGTCCAGATGTTTGCACATTATATACGAAAAGCTTGTTTTTAAATTACTTCAAAAAACCGGCCAAGTGCGTGTTGGACTACGCACAATTAATGGTTTCGTAGTTGGTATGAATTTAACCCAAGAACAAACTTAACCTTGTAGTTGAAAAACATGTTCTCATATCCCCACTTTACGTATAGAGGAGGTACACTAAAACATTTATTTTTCAAGATTTTATTTTACCACTTTTTCGGCGTGACTAATCTGTATATCCATGCCAAATTACAGCTTTCTAGTAGTAAAAGTGTCTGAGCTAAGCTGCGGACAGACGATCGGACGAGCATGGCGAAACTATTAGGGTTCCTTGTTGACTACGGAACCCTAAAAAGGAGGAGGTTTATGCATTCGGCGGTTGTTTTTTTTTATTTATGTATACCGACATTTCCGTTATTACTGGGCTGATTTACATGATTCTTTTTATACGATAGAAGAAGCTCGCGCGGTGGTCGCATATAAATTGTATTAACTTAGCTTGGGTATAGTTTTTCAGTTAGCTTCAATATGATAAAAAACCCAGTTGGTATTTGGTATATGTTAATGATGTTATACAGGGTGGATTTTTGAGATGGGGCAGCAAGGGCAGCTACCTTAACCGTTGTAGCTACAGGAAAACGGTCTTAGGAGACTTTCCTTAACTTTTTGAGAAATTTAGAATAGCATTCACAGATTTTGAAAAAAAATACAGTCAGCAGGAAAATGGGCAATTTTCACAAAAACTTTTTTTATCCCAATCGATCATGTTTCATATAAGAATCAAAAACCTCTATCAGACCAACTGAGGTTTGAGTACTAGAGAAGTCAGAAATCGCAAAAAACTTTTCCCATACATTTCGTAGGAAATGAGACTACAACTTATGTTAGGTTTTTGATCCTTATATGAAACATGATCGATTGGCAAAAAAAAAAGATTTTGTGAAAATTGCCCATTTTCCTGCTGACTGTACATTTTTTTCACAATCTGTGAATGCTATTCAAAATTTCTCAAAAAGTTAAGGAAAGTCTCCTAAGACCGTTTTCCTGTAGCTACAACGGTTAAGATGGCTGCCCTTGCTGCCCCATCTCAAAAATCCATCCTGTATAAGTTTTCTGTCACCGTTGCTTACATAGCAAATCGTGTTATACGAATCGCTTCGGCAGACGTAGGCGATCAATTTTGACAATTTTGATTAATAATAATAATAATAAGACAATAATTTTAGACGTAGTCTAGTCGTAGTATATACAAAAAAACAAAGCCATGGGAAGGAAAAAAAAGAACACAAAGTGGCACCGCACAGGAGTGCCAGTTTTAACCAAGCCCTGGACTCGTTCACCTGCAGTGTGTAGTCGCATCCAGTGCCGCCACATTGGCGAGTCCCAGCGGCACACGAACACGCTCAGAAGGCTGTTCGAGCTGGCCCGCAAAAGAAAGAAAATACCTTTATTTGCGGTAAACATGACGCAAACAATAAAACACACAAGTACAAAAAAGAATGAGTTGGGGGAAAACACGCTTCAAACGCACGCAAAATGGCAATTGCTCAGCATAATGCTATGACCTTATGCGAGACAGAGCCCCAGCGCTAGTTTTTTTGCGATAGCCGGCGTTGACGTGATGACACCAACCAGAGCAGGAGAGATACGAAAAAAAAAAACAACACTATACCTAGTTCTAAATGTAAACATAATATTTATAAAGTGGTAACATTCCAGGCCACGACTCATACGCCGCCGGGCTTTAATAATCTGTGCGCGCAGCTGTCATAAAACTATAGGTTAGACATTTTGACATAAGGGGGATGCGCCAAGGTAGCCCGCGAAATTCAAATTTTCTTACGAATTTTTCAATTTGCAGGTCAGTATCTGGTTGTATGGTGATCTAAATATGATTCGAGACCGTATCAAATATGGCTTTACAGAATTATAATCATTAGAATCAGCAATACAACTCCTTAAGTTAGAATTGCCCTCAAACGTCATGATTTCATGAAATAGTCATTCAATAGGGTAATATGAACTTATAGAGATGTATTGCTGTTTCTTATGATTATAATTCTGTAAAGCCATATTTGTTATGGTCGCGAATCATATTTTAATCACAATATAACCTGACAGTGACCTGCAAATTACAAAAAAACTTAACAAAACTTGAATTTCGCGGGCTACCCTGAAGGTTCCGCCTTAATGATTACGTATTAAATATTCTAAACATGGCGCATTATGTAATGAATGTTATGATGGAACGCACAACGCTTCCGCATGGTGGCATGAAAACCATCCACGCCTTTCACCGCAAACATCATTACCATCATTGTCATTACTCCAATCTCCATTCTACTGAAGCCGTGTCCACAAAACTGGAACCAAGCGGAGACGTAAAATTTATGGAATTCGATTCTCGGCTACAGTGAACAGGAAACCTTATTCTATAGTAGAACCCGAATCCATTTAATGGATTTTTCACATGGATGCAGTTTCCAGTCTGCGGCCTAACTTTTGAACTGAAATTTAAGTTTAGTTTTTCAGTTGACACATAAATAAGGCTTTAGAATAGGAAGCTTATTGTATGGTAGTTTAATTCAGTGGAAATTTAATAACACAGTATTTTGATAATAAGTGGTGGTTTATCAAAATGAATTTGGCTATGAATTTTCATTTTGTTTTTTCTTGTCAGAACACAGACTTACTTGTGTTTAATTTGAATTGTGAAACTGAAAATATTAATTGCATTTTTTGCATAACAAATACCCATTTCCTTAGTTTTAGGGTTTCGTATCGAAATGGTAAGTATAGGTACAAACCTTACCCATTTGGAATTGCTTTTCGTAATAAAATAAAAACTGTACTCTTGACTTTAGTGTCATTATAGTTAAAGTATTTACGTATCTGTAATTCTGCAAATTATACCAAAACTAATAAAACAGAAACAAAAACTCTAGTAAACATGTCACAGACCCCCTCTTTTGAAGTGGGTGAAATTAAACATGCCACGCATTTCCTTTTTCGAAGTCGATTAAAAAGGCAAAATTATCAAATTCCTTCAGTATGGTCTACCTACATATTTGACGTAAGGTACTTTGACATGTACTGCCGATATATTCTATAAGAATCTCACCGGGAAAAATTTGGTGTTAAATGATTTTATTTCTGTAAGGAGGTTTGTACAAACACTTTTACACGTCAATCATATTTTTAAAACTAGATGAGGTCGGCGTTTCTATCTAATTCCTCTGACAAAAATGGCCGAAACAAACTCAGATGTCACAGTCTCTTTTAAAGTCCAGATATAATCTTGGTCAGATCATGTGAAGACCATGTAGATTGGTGTCTGAAATGGTCTTTTGAGGAAAGAACCATACAGATTGGGTGGACCTGTCCAGTCAGTGCACGCAGTAGAAGAGGTGAAGTGAGTTGTTAATAGTGTCAAAACATAGCATTGGGTGTTTTTTTTTTTACTAATTGATTTAAATCATACTTAGGTTAATGCTAGATTAGTTTTACGAAATTAAATGTCATTTTAAATTAAATGCTGAGTGCACTAGACCACACTTGTATTTTATAATATAGCACTGCACAAACACTTTATTTTTCTCACGTTACACCATTCCGTCGTCCACGCCTACGGTCGGTTTTGGAAGCCTGCGAAGAAACGAACGTCGCATAGTATGATGGTGAATGTGCTGGTCAATCCACTGAAGGTGACATCTTCTATAAATTCTCTAGATGGCATATACTGACGCCAGCGAAACCAAAGTGAGGATCAGCAGCAAGATTATATTCGTGACTCCCACATGCGTCCTTAACTCTTCTATCGAAGCCTGGTTATTGCCTCCAGCAGCATTATGGGCAAGGATCACCTCCTCCTTGGAGGTACTTGTATCCATTTTCTCTGGTGATATTATTTATAGATCGGATAACCAACGTAAGAGAGTAGAAACTCGGTAGCGCGTAATACAAATTACAAACGAACATTTTTGTACTAAGTCCCACTCGCACTTATATGGTCATGGTATTTTAAACAAATCAAATTACTGCCATTGTGCTTTGGCAGGGTCGCCATGTAAGGCGCGATCTCGAGGAGATACTCGTATTGAAACACCGAGAGCTGAATCAATACTGTCTTTATTATTACTATTAAACAATTATAAGGATTACATTTATACGAAATAAGGCTGGTTACATACAATAAGATTGATTACACACTACAAGCTCACTTCACTTAAGTTTTTTCGGTGAAATTTACACAGAACTAGCTTTTGCCACGGCTTCGCCCGCATGGAGGTCTAAAAATTCTGGAAATCCTTCTCCTATGTGCCAAATCTCATGATGTTAGCTCAAACGGTGTTGGAGTTAACTCTATACTCGCAAAATGTATTATTTATATATTTTTCCAATTTACTCTTAACACACTACTAAGGTTTCTAATAATATACAGCGTGGCGCTACAATAGCGACATTAACTTAACACTTGGGTAGGGCTAGTGGCCAGTAACAATAAAAAATATAATAAGTAAGTTTTTGTATTAATTTAATAATTTATTTGTAATTTGGTTTAATTTCAATATGTGTGTATTCCTGAAATAAAAATGATTGATTTGATTAATGCTGAAATGAACCATTATGGCGCAGCCGTGAGGCACACACTGTTGTTGTTAACACTTTTTGTTTTTTTTTGTTATTTGTATTTTGTGTTTCACGAATCTTTTTTATTGATACTGGCCACTAGCCCTATCCATGTATTAAATTAAGGGAAATTATATGTGCGGCAACAAAAGTTTTCTTTAGCACCTGCAACCTAGCGTCTTTTTTTATATGTAGGCAACGAGTTAATAGAACAGCTTCAATTATATTAATTCATCATCTTTACTATTCCAACAGAATATCAAAAAACCAGCGTCAATTTACGAGCGTAAATTAATATGACTCCGAGCTACCGATAAATATATTTACTTCTGAATTGATAACTCAAGTGACTAATGTTGTAAGTGAGTTATTAAGCGAGCTCGGGACTTAGGGCACCCCGACTCGGACAGGTTAGGTTAGAAGGGAATGGCGGGGTCTAAAAGACCCCGCCATTCCCTTCGTGGTTATTTTTTTAAACCACCCAGAAGTAGGAGCCCCGCAATGCGGGGCTCCGTCGACTACGCTTGTCATTATTCATAATGCGCGGACATTATGAATAATGCCCCTATTTATTACTTGGTCCATAACGTTGCTTAAGAATTATCACCATGCTGCGTCATATTAACAGTAGCTCGTTTTACAATATATATTCGCTTGATAACCATTTATTAGACGCTAAAAGTTTGTCGCTTACCTATTAATTATTTAGACAACTAAATATATTTGAAGACGAGAATGACATTTTAAAGAAGCTGCCTTAATTAGCACCCTTAAATTAATATCGCCATTGTAGCGCCACGCTGTATAATTCAATCATGATTCGAAAGTCACGTAACGCCATCTAGCGACCTAAAGCAATTGAGACCGTTGACATTTATTGTTTTTTCCCTCGGGAACAGTACTATTTTTCTAAATGAAAGGTGCCGTATGTCCTTTTCTGTACCCCTGACAACGTATGTGCAAAATTTCATAATGATCGGTTCAGGGGTTTAGGCGTGAAAAGGTAACAAACAAACTTACTTTCGCATCTATAATATTAATTAGGATAGATCGGTAGTTACTCGTATCTACTAAAACAGTCACCCCCGATGTTTCCGTAAACGTCGTAAAAAATGTCAAATGGATTTATACGCACCACACCTGTATTGCATAATGCTAACATATTACGTAACTGATTTCCCTACGGGTCCTGAAGGTCAGACGAATGGCTGCATAAAACAGGAATGTCACCTGTATAGAACATCACTCAGAGGAACGTTAGACAAGTTTGAGTTACGCAAACTAAGGCGCGTATTTCAGAATTGTGGTTTTAGTATGGTCATCATTTGCCAAGAGTTTCAACAAAAAAAAAATGTCATTTAAGAGGACTACATGACCTAAACGCAAATTTATAATACCTAAAAATATATGATATTCTTCTGGATATATGCTAGTTAGATAGTGTGTTGAAAACATAATACAATTAACTTGATATGATAGAAAAAAAACACGAAGATACCTCTAAAAAAATCTTTTAACGATTGAAAACCATACTAACATCCATGCAAACTTTCAGATTTTTTGTCAGATTATTCTACAAGTAACATACTAACGTAATAGTATTTTAATTTTTTAGTCCAATGAATAGTTTTTTTGTAAATCCATAATTGCTTCATATTTTGCAATAAATTACCAGCGTTATGTCATCGCGCGTCTCTTTCTTTTCTATGCAATCCGACAGTGACCGCGTTTTAGCTCTTGTAAGCCTCTTAAGTATTCAAAGTAGGCTAAGAATCAGCATTTTTTTTTAAGTCAGAATTACATAAGACAGTCCCTCAAAACGCCCGCCCTTCACCACTTCCTATTGCTTTAGCTGGAAAGAAAATCAGGTGCAAGAAACTCCCCAACAGTTAGGGTCGGCTTCGAGTCAAACGGGAGACAGCTGAATACCAACACTTTTCCTGGAGTGACTGCCTATCTGATCTCCAGATTCATTTACTGGGTAACACGATATTCCCTTTTTAACCGTCTTCCAAAAAGGAGGAGGTTATATTATGTTCTGCTGTATGTATGTTCATTTTTTTTATTGTCACCAAGTCTGAATCTGATGAGGCTTCCATGGAAATCGAGAGACATCCTCAAATTTTATTGGCACACCTTTAGTGATTTGGTTTTTTTTTATAGTAACTCGTGCATTTTTTCTCTGAAAGCTCCATTTGGTGAAGTGGAACAGAGGTGGCCACCGGAACTACTTAATAATAAGTATTTTTCACGGGTTGCAATTCGATTACTAAGCAATTTATGCTCGTCACAATGCATATGGTGAAATGAAGCTGATGGTGGCTTCACCATCAGCTCCATTTCTTCTGATTCTTACTAGGAGAACTCCTCAACAATGAACGTCCCTGGTAAAGTGATGAGCAGTTGAAATTAGTTATTAAAAACTAACCCATCAAAAAAGAGAAAAATAAAAACTTGTTTACAAAAATAAAAAGAAACAGACTTCCAAAAAGAGCACCACAAAGTGAAACATTACTTTGAATTTCGGAAGTCGATGGCAAAAAACGAAAATAAAAAACCAAAGAATCGACTTCCGAAATTTAAATAATTATTTTTTTTGTAGCGTTTTTTTTTTTTGTTAAAATGTTTTTTACTATAATGCTTTTAAACACACTTTGCTTGTGTAAGCTTAACTCCACAGGTAAAGCTTTGTCTTATAACAATGTAGCTACAAGTATGTTTATTCTCGACGGTACGATGTTTATTCGCTTGCTACGAAGATAATAACAATTTCTCTGGAGTTATGACCGTGTTTATGTAAAGGGTGTTTAAATTAGATCTGTCTTCAGTCTGGCTATGTGGGTTTCAGCGTGTCTTTAATAGGGTAAGTTGAAATGTTACGGTAAGTTGAAGTGGGATTTATAAATGTCCGTAAGTGTGTGCATGGCATCACAGCGGGCCCTATCTGAATACCAACGCTGCTGGGGTAATATTTTTTTTAAAATATCGCATCATTATGCTGAGATAGGAGCCTTTTTGGCATTGCACAGGTATTTTATTTTTTAATTGTTGTTTTTAATGTTAATTTTGTTAGTTTTAAATGCTCCTTTTTATTTTATTTTAACTGTTTGTATTTCCTGTGCATCTCGCAAGTAAAATATTTTTCTTTCTTTCTTTCAAAGTGTGTGTGATGTGTGTGTGGTGGGTGTATGAAGTGGTGTGTGTGATGTGTGGATGTGTGTGGGCGATTTTGAAATCGCCCTTTAGAGTCTTACCACGAACACGCGACGTACCTAAATGTAACGTAAAATCTAACGATATTAATCGAAAATGTGTCTATACTATAGAGTTGAGGTTTTTTTTTTTTCGAAAATATCCGAAATTAATATGAATAAAAGTTTTGAAACTAAGTAAATATTATGCGCAAAACGAGTAGGCATTTTCAATCATTTTGAAATCGTTCTAATTTACGTAACAAATACTCCGCGCGTTCGTTCAAAGCCCATTGAAAGCACGAAAAACAGTTTTTGGTTTTCATAATCCTATTAGCAAATAGCCAATAATAGAAAGTTGACAACTTATTTATTAATAAAGGATCCAGTATTAGGTACATATTTTAATTATGTTCGTCACCCCTTTAATCGACCCGCATGGTCGATTAGATTTACAACCGTAGTTTCAACGTTACAACACTTATAAGTCACTGCCTTTTACAAAAAGGAGGAAAAAAGAAAAGAATATTGCACTTATATTATACAAAGAGAATAATGTACATATTTAATGCTACGGTTACATTGCCGCGTTTTTCCACCAGAGATGTGCTATGCTACGTTGCTAAGGATGCATTTATATCCACCGATCATATTCATTGGTCCACATAGTATAGTACTGGTGGAAACGGGTTCAACTAAGTTATGTTTTTTATATGGAAGGATGTGTGCTATGGATGGGAGCGAGTGGTGTAGCTATATGCAGAGCAGAGTACATTTTCGCTACTATCGATGCACCGCATAGCTCGAGCTGCGCATTTTCATAGCACATCTTACTCGCTCTGCTACACAGCTTAGCATTAGTGGAAACGGTCACATAGTTTCGTAGTTTAGCTTTACATCCGCGCAGCATAGCTGCATAGCACATCTCTGGGGGAAAAGCTGACTTAAGGCGAACAACACTTCGCGCGCTCGCTCTCGCACACCGCTCGACGTCTCGCTGTTAAACAGGCGGCGTGCGAAGTGTAGTTCGCTATGTCGCGACAGTGTAGCCGTAGCATTACAAAAAAACCTTATTATCTAATCTTACCTCTGCGCATAATACTCGAAGAAAGCAACCAGTATTTCAATGGACCTCGTCATTGCGGCCCACATCTCGTGCGGCTTGCATTTTGGGGTCAGCGCAGACGGTAGTCGAGACGGACCCTCAGACATTTAGCACTATGTTCTTACATAATTTTTAGACACAAAACATAGTTAAAAACTACGGTATTATTGTATGATCACTGGGTGCACTTCACTTGTTTTCTATTGAAGACACTTTGATTTTAATTAGTTTTAACGTTTAATTCTGTAAATTTAAATGGTTAAATAAACTTTTAAATGACGTAGGAAAGTTAGTTCATTCTTCAAAATAGCTCAAATGAAAACTTTTTATCAGGTACCTACCGTCAAACGGGGTGAATAGGGATGCAGGGGTGAATCGGAAGGAAAACTTTAAAAGGGATTTTAAAATTGAAATAATATAGCTGGTTGCCAAAAACAACTCTAATGTGTTTACTGTATTATAATTAACGATTAAGTGCACTTGTGTACCCCTACATACATATTCACCCCGTTTGAAAACGCATTATAAAATAAATAATATGATTTATGGATCATTGCACCTGTGTGACTACTTCTTCTAAATTAGTTTTTCCGTGAAAACACAACACAATTATTATTGATTTGACTTAGAGACGGCAAAAATTTACCCGCACAATATTACTCGTAGCCACGAACCCAGGGGGCCACGTCTACTAATTTACAATTGTAATTTATAATTTACGGTTGTAAATTAGTAGACTTGGCCCCCTGGTTTAATCACTTTGCCACTACATTTACCTCACGAAATGTTTTTGCTTGACCAGTGACGCAAAATCCAGCACGCTTGCCAGCTTCATAAATTGGATAACTACACCTTTTAGTCAGTGGGTCGTCTAAGGAGGCGGAGTAGTAGGAGTTGCAGTATACGTGTAGAGGCACTACGAGCAGCCAACTGGGACTCTGGGACTGGACCTTGCGACTTAGTATTTATTAAAGAAAAATACTTTTTTCAGAAATCTACCAATTTTATTGCAGTATCGGGCAATACCGGAGAATTACATTCAGCCATCTTTTTTTACATGTCAGACTGAATTAAAAAAGTGACATTGCCAGACTCTAATAAATAAATAAAAACTTGTGCGGTCGGGGACCCCCGTCAGGAACGAAGTACCTTACGAGATACTCACTCGCACGCACTACTCGTCTAAAGAAGAAAGATACGGAGAGAGAGAGAGAGAGAGAGAGAGAAAGTTGCATGTAGGGAGCTTTTTCCTTACGTGACGATTTCTATCAGTCAACTCCTACCGTAGGCCGCGTTAAGGATTTTCGTTCCAAGAGTAAAAGATTTATTTTTCATAAAATAGCCAGAGGCCATTAAAAAGGTTTTTAGGTTGACTTGAAATCGGTCAAAAGAATATTCTAAAATTATCTTTGTTATCAAGTAATTAGTAGTAAGTAGTTTTCTATGCAATGCAATTTCTATTATGTATGTAAGAAAAAATCTACATCTTTTTAATAAAATAAGTGATAGACATAATTTTAATACTAGAAATAAA
Source organism: Griposia aprilina (assembly GCA_916610205.1). Classification (NCBI taxonomy): domain Eukaryota; kingdom Metazoa; phylum Arthropoda; class Insecta; order Lepidoptera; family Noctuidae; genus Griposia; species Griposia aprilina. Next base: position 8,851,283 of record OU744310.1, on the reverse strand, counting down.
GATAAAATAGATCAACCATTTTTTAGATTATCTAAAGTACATACATCTTTTAAGGGGTACTGTGTTAAATGTTACAACAAAATACCTTGTGATATATTGCAATTAAATGAAAGAAAATTTAAAACTCATATTAAAAGTACACTTTGTAAACAAGCGTTACAAATTAGAGGATTATATCCTAGATAAGAATGCTTGGAAACATGCTGGCTCTGCTCCATAGGAAAATCTAGAGTCTAATTTAATTGTATAATTTATAATTTTTATGACATTGTTTTTTACATTATGTAACTACTTTAACTCGCACACTAAATTATTACTTGTGAAATTTTGGAAAAATAATTTACTTTTCAATATTTGTAAATATGTGAGCACCATGTATCTATCTCATAATTAATTTACCTGTCATGCGTTATATTTAATTATTTTTACCTATTGTGGTATAATAATTTTATTCTAAGTGCATCGTCTTCACATATAATTAAGTAATGTAGGTAGGTATAATACATAATATTGTAAAACATTTTTAAAAGAGTAACGGTGGAGTTTCTTGCCCATTCTTCTCCATACGAAACTACCTTTTGGAAGGGGCAACTAGAATCAATTCTATTTTTTTTTTGTAAATTTTGACGTTCAAAAGTGCCTTTTATGTGCCTATTTTAAATAAATGATTTGACTTTGAATAGGCAGACTGTTTAGTGCTGTAGCTTGAAAAGGCATTATGTGTCCTGACCTGATAAAGGAAAGAATTTGAAAACTCCAACACCGACTGTCGCTGTAAACCAGCGCTGGTGCTCTGTCTCGCATAGGGTCGTAGCATTATGCTGAGCAATTGCCGTTTTGCGTTGATGTCACGCATATTTCCCCCCAACTCGTTCTTTTTTTATATTTCTGAGGTTTTCTCTGTGTCATGTTTACCACAAATAAACTTATTTTCTTTCTTTTCTATTAAAACTTTCAAAGATATAAAAGACTTAACTGCGACATTTACACCCTCTAAGACACATTTTCAAGCTTTCCCTAATGTAAGTCAACCTGCTGTCATGTACCATTAATATCAACCACGCTTCGCCCGATGATTTCATTTGTAAGGTGGTTAGCTGCCGTAATCTTATGAGACACTCTAAAATATAATCTGTCACAGCTTCTCGAAGTATGTAACAAGGATTAAAACTAAAATGAAGTTCCATAGTAGGTATTATTCTACTTGGAACCTCACGCAAGTGAGCGCACACAATTCGGAAGCGAACTCATTTGTTTTTAAAGTAAATCATCGCGGATTCATAACGAGACATCGTTTGAATTTCGAAGAGACGTTTAGAGACGTGCATCGTTTCGATTTTAGCTTTTATTCTTGTAGTAAGGCAATCCTCATTATGTATGTTTTTTTTCCTCAAAAATAAACATAAATGTATAAAACATCTATAGATATACACCATGCGTCGGTGTTTGGTTTTGTATTTTCGTTTTTGGCCACCGATTTCTGAAATTAAAGTTATTTTTCACGTCTTTTAGTGTTTTTTTTTTGGAAGTTGGTTGTTTTTTTTTTTTTTTGTGAAAAAGTTTTTATTTTTCACTTTTTAGTTGCGGTGCCTACCGCAGAAAAATTCGTATACCACTACTTGGTGTGTAAATAACAGTGACAGGAAATTCTTAACACATCATCCATATAAACTAAGTGGAAAAAAATATGCAGTATTAAGAATAACTCAAAAACTACTGGTCAGAACTTGATCAAATTTAAATGGGACCACATGTGAAGCACTAGCTATCAAATAAAAAAAGAGTCATCCAAATCGGTTCACCCAGAAAAAAGTTCTGTGCAAACACACATTAAAAAAAAAAAACATACAGGCGAATTGAGAACCTCCTCCTTTTTGTGAAGTCGGTTAAAAATAAACATAAATGTATAAAACATCTATAGATATACACCATGCGTCGATTTTCCACGTGGTGACAAATTAACATCGTAATCAAAACGACAGTGTGGGGTGAAAAGTAATAAATACACGTCGGAAAACATCTGATACGGCCCGTTTATTCGAACATCCTGTACCCATTGAATTATTGATAAGGGACAGTGAAAGCCCTTTAAAAACTGCCTACTGACGTCATTAAATATTTAAAAGGGAAAAGGGATTTCAAATCGGGAATAGGGATGTTTTGAAATTGCTTGAAATAATTTTGTGGTGTTGATAGGGTTCGCATTTAATTGTTTTAATTGTATTTGATAAGCCAAATACACGCCTTAACTGGGGAATGTCTGAAAAAGGATATCTATTAATTTCTGAGACGGTTTCTCCCTTTCTAGTACATGGAATATAAACGTATCTGGCGAAATGTGGGTGTAATTTAGGTACACATTTGCCTAACCCTTCAGGAATAACAGGCGTGAAACTATTTTATATTTATTATAATTTCACTAAAAGTAACTGGTATGAATATTTAAAACTACCTAATTGTTTTTTTTTTGTTACAGGTGTTCAACATTTAAAAGAATAATGACCATGTTCTTCTTTGATTAAATAGAGTGACTAAAATGAATAGTGCTTTGATTTCGGATTGTATTCAAACTCAGCAAAAATATTTATAGAACTGGATATATTTCGTGTTAAAATTTAACTCTGCAGGGCAGTAGCGACAGACAGTAAAATTATATTATAGCCCTGTGGCGGCATCTATATCGCAAAATGAAAACTATGCACCACACTGACGTCATGCAAAATCCTGCATCGCGCAAGCAGTTTTAACCGCGCAACAATCATAATAATAAGTCGGGGAAAAAGTTTTTTCGTATTTTACAAGTATAAAGTTTTAGTAAAATTTATTTGGCTGTACTGTTTGTATCTAGCTGGTTTTGATACCATTAAATAGATGAGTTTAAAAAAAGAAAAAGTAGAGCAAGATAGGTATATTAGTAGTTACGACATAGCTGAAGAATTTGGGGTTGACCAGAAAACAGTTTTGATCTATTTGAAAAAGTGTGGTTATACAAAAAGCTCGTTAATGGGTGCCACACGAGCTCTTGAATTTCTATATAAAATACGAAAGAACTTTTTCCCGACCTAATATACAACGTTCGTTGGGCAGTACCCCATCATACACAACACCCGTCTGGTCGGAGGATCCTCCCTTTTCTATGGAGGATTAGAGGAGGAGGTTTAGAGGTTCCCCATACCTTTATAGCCCCTTGTAATCCGAATAGAGAATAGAATAAAACATCGAACGTTACATTGTGTTTGCATGGAATATCAAATGAATTCGAGCTCTGTTAGGCAATCAAAATAAATTGGCAACTATTGTTACTCTAATTGATTGATAATACCACTTGTTATGCTATAATAATCGTGAGAGTTATATTTGTCCCGATGAATACAGTATTTTTATCTCACAAAGCGACACGCTCTTTACTTGTGGTAACCGAGTGTGATGAAAGTTTAAGATATGAAAATTCGCATTTATGCTTTTGGTAAAATTATGTGTTTCACAGTTTTTGTAAAATCCTCCTGCAAGGGGGTAAAATAGGGGATGACTTTAAAATTGACATGATAATTGAAACTTTTATGTAACAACGTGTTTTTTAAATATTTAAGAAATTGAATATAATAGACAAAGACCGTATTATGAGGTAATATTTATATCTCAATATAATACGCAATCAGTAGTGCCATTATCTACACATCACTTCGAAATTCGAACGGTGTCTCGTCTTGAATCCGCGGTGATTTACTTTAAAAACAAATGAGTTCGCTTTCGAATTGTGTGCGCTCACTTGACTGAGGTTCCAAGTGAACTTTACAGAATAGAACTATGTACAGTATTAGTTAATATGCCAGTCGATTATCCAAAATCGGTGAGATGAAATATAGAGCAGTGGGAACCGCAACTGCAAGCCGAAATTCGACGTTTGGTAGCTAAATGTGGTCAACAGAGGTAGGTACTGATTACGTATTGTAGGTAAGTATATACTAGTTTTCTTCATATGAGTGAGTTGGCTGAAAAAAGACCTGTTTTCTAAAAACAATTTATTTTGTTAATTATTATTGTCGGTACATAAGTGAGACATGAATGAATAGAACCAGCACCCTAATTACGTAACACACTATCTATCACAATCTGAATAATTTTGAAGCCTAATCTATTGCTTCATATGTTCGGAAAAAAATCTGCTCAACAACGTAAATAACGCAATGAATGTTGTTGAACTGTCAAAATGAAACCCATTCCTACTGTTAGTGTGTTACGTAATTATCCCGCTGTTACGCGGTGTGTTCGGTGTGGTATTGTCCGCTGTGTGTAGGTACACACCCTAGTGCTTTTTAGCCGACTTGAAAAAAAGGAGGAGGTTCTTAATTCGACTGTATTTTTTTTAAATTTGTTTTAGCTCAGAACTCTTTTTTCTTGGTTAATCGATTTTGATGATTCTTTTTTTATTTGAAAGCTGGTGCTTCTCATGTGGTCCCATATAAATTTTATTAAGATCTTACCAGTACTTTTTGAGTTATCCTTAGTAATCCGTATTTTTTCCACTAAGTTGATATGTAAATAACAGCGGCAGGAAGTTATTAACACAATATCATCTTTAAAGATGATGTGTTAATAACTTCCTGCCACTGCTATTATATATCAAGTAGTGGCATACAAATTTGTGTGGGGTAGGTACCACAACTAAAAATAAAAACATTTTAGCAAAAAACAACTGACTTCCAAAAAAAACACAAAAAAATTGAAAAATAACTTTAATTTCGGAAGTCGGCGGCAAAAAACGAAATTCCAAAATTAAAGTTATTTTTCACTTTTTTGTGTTTTTATTTTAAGTCGGTTGTTTTTTCGCAAAAAAGTTTTTAAGTTAAGGGTTATAAGTTTGACCGCTATGTGTGTTTGTCTGTCTTTGGCACCGTAGCTCTTAAACGTGTGAACCGATTTGGTTACAGTTTTTTTTTATTTGGAAGCTGTTTTTCTAGCGGTGGTTCTTAAATATGTTGTATTAAAATCAGTTTAGCCGTTTCAAGGTCATCAGCTCTTTTTGTGTCGGTTTTTTTTTAAATATTACCTTTTTCTTGTGTTTGGCGTCCTGCATGTCAACCTAGGAGATTGTCGACTGCTTAACAGGGCTATCCTATGGATGCCTTAATAAATCAAGATCTCCAGCCAAGGCATTATAGCTACTTATGAAGTAACAGTTTAGAACAGGAGCCAAATTGGTGTCTTCCACAGATACATTATTTCGAAACACCGAAAACTCGACTTCCACTTTGAATACGTTCATTCGAAAACTAAAAACTCCCAATAGAAACCCACTAGATTTAAATTGAAACTTCCTCATACACGAACGAAATTGTTCGCCTTTGCAGAGTAACAAAACATTCCGGAAACTAGTAGAAACATACTTTGTAAACAGAAACTAGACAAATAAAACGTTTAATTTGGAAACAGCTGCGCGGAGTACTGATATGACAACTTAGGGTATACCTATCACTGACAAGTGAACACATTGTTAACAATGCTCAGTTAAAATTATAACGAAATGGACTGTTTGGCGAACGTATTAACAGCGCGCTGTTAATACGTTCGCCAAATGGTCCATTTGCAGCGTCGGACCCAACAGTCCCGACGGACCCAAAGCGTCACGCGACACAAAGGCACCGCTTATGGCGTGACGAGCGGTGTCTTTGCTTCACGTGCGATTCGCGTCACGTGTTGCTCCTGCATGTAGGAGCTATAATACTCAAAATCAAAATCAAAATCCTACAACTATCACTGATACATTGTTAACAATGCTCAGTTAAAATTATAACGAAATAGACTGTTTGGCGAACGTATTATCAGCGCGCTGTTAAGGCGCTTCCCCGACTAAACGACCTTGAGCGTTCGGTCCTTCTCTGTCCCATCGCTGAGTCTCGCTCTGTCTCGCTCAAAAAATATTAAAATTATTTAATAAATAAAGAGAAGCGATGTTTTGAAATAAAATAAAACGTGAATTATTTAGATTTTTAAATAATCTATCCATTAGTGTAATCCTCAAATTAATAGAACGTCACCTTTAGCAAAAGATGCATGTAATCAATAATTTTAGTCACTTTTTTACAAGGAGATTTTAAATGTATTTATAACACATAAAAACAAATAAGAACGTGCAATGTGATGATAGGATATCGAACATTAATAATGTGCTTTTAGATGTAGTTAATTACCCATAGTGAATGAGTTAATACCCTCTGAATAACGCACTATGGCAAGGTTTTGGTCGGGGTACCGCCTTAATACGTTTGCCAAACAGTCCATTTGCAGCGTCGGATACAACAGTCCCAAGGGACCCGAAGCGTCACGCGACACAAAGGCACCGCCTATCGCGCGACGAGCGGTGCCTTTGTGTCGCGTCACGTGTCGCGCCAGTTTGAAGGAGCCTTCAATAATCAAAACCAAAACCAACATATTTTATTTCACATGAACATACATGGGCACTTATGAAACGTCAGAAGCTAGGTGCAGGGTTCCAATTGGTTGTTTCCTATGGAGAAGAGCCGGCAAGAAACTCCATGGTTACTTTTTAGGGTTCCGTACCCAAAGGGTAAAACGGGACCCTATTACTAAGACTCCGCTGTCCGTCCGTCCGTCTGTCACCAGGCTGTATCTCATGAACCGTAATAGTTAGACAGTTGAAATTATCACAGATGGTGTATTTTTGTTGCCGCTATAACAACAAATACTTAAAAACAGAATTGAATAAATATTTAAGGGGGCGCCCATACAACAAACGTGTTTTTTTTTGCCGTTTTTTATAGATCATTATCTGTACCTTCGTGCGCGAGTCCGACTCGCACTTGGCCGGTTTTTTTTTAATTTATTGGCTTTTACAACATTTCTAAATAACAGTGTTACTGGGTATGAGAGGACAGTGTAGGCCTTTCAACAAGTATCAGGTACTTGACAAAATAGAAAACGGTCAAGAAATCTATAGTCTACAAGGCCTACAAAAAGATTATTTCAGTGTTTCAGAGTTTCATCAAAAAATTGGTATCATAAAACTATTTTCCTTAAAGCATTCGAGGATTACCCAAGCTACGAGTACGAATAAAAGTAGGTATAGATTGCACTGAAATTATACCCTGAAGTAAACCTTTCCAATTCATCGAGAAGGATTTTATTGTACCTAACAGTATTACATAAAACCGTACGCTCAGATGTTCTTCATGAGAATCGAAATAATCACTGTAAATACTTTTTTTGTTTTTTCTCAACTGCTCTAGAAAGGAGGGTAATGTTTTTGTGTAATAGGATGGCAAATATGCCTATCACCAACAGTTAATAAAAAGTGTTTAACACCTGAAACACTAAGGGCTGTTTTTCAATAGTCAGATAAATTTTATTTGGGACAAAAATAGTTTGATTACATATTACAATCACATACAAATGCGTTCGGCGAAGCATGTGTGACTATGAATGATAGAATGAAGAATGATGTGATAAGGCAACGGTGCGGTTGAAAAGAAGATGTTGTGACAAAAATTGAAAAGAGTATGCTAAAATGGTTTGGTCATGTTGAGAGGATGAATGAAGGGCGATTAACAAAAGGTATTTACAAGGCAGATGTGAGTGGAAACGCCGGGAGGGTATGCCCTAGGAAGACATATAGTGACCTTATTGGTGATGTTCTACAGAAAGGTCGGGTACGTAGTACTCACAACCAAAAAGAGTATGTAAGGATCGTAGCAGGTGGCGTTCTGTAGTTTCTGCCTACCCCCATGGGACGAAGGCGTGAGTTTATGTATTATGTATGTACAAAAATAGTGAGATAGAGAGTAGGGATGAGAATTGAGGAGCAGTGGTGGCCCAGCGGTAACAACCCCGACTTACGAGTTATAGGTCGTGGGTTTGAACCCAGGCAGGCGCTTTACTTTGTGTAAATAATTTCAGCACCACTGCTCTCAAAACGGTGAAGGAAAACATTGTGAGTGTGTGTCCTAGAATCAAAAACATCGAAGACTGTGGGCCTACGTGGTAGAATATAGCCCACTCCCTCTCGAAGAGAGAAGAGAGAACATTATAGGTTGATTATGATATACAGAGAATATGTCAAACTGTAATTTTTTTCTTCAGATATATCAGACTATATCAAAAATCAGCCCTTAGGCATTATACAACAGAGAATCTAACTAGGACCTAGATAGATTTTCTCTGGTAATCTAATGCTACACGTTCAGAACTCTCACTAGCAAAACAAGCACTAAGAAATACAGCGGACCCTCTTTACAAAACTATACTATCACACGGAAAAATATAAAGAAAAACAATTTCCAAATTCCTTTAAGAGAAACAGGTTCGCCAGAGACGTAAAGACGTATCTAAGATAAGAAAATTCCGTGTCAGAAGAAAAGTGGGCAATCTTCTTAATCCCAATATTTTATCGAGTATCGAAAAAATATTTCATGAGACGTATCTTCAAGAGAATTATGTTATTTTGTTGTAGTTTGATATAAACCGACGGAATTCCTAACTACTTATTTTGGCTGCGGCATGAAATATTATCACGAGTTCGTACGCGTTCTTGAGTGAAGACCGCGAATCGGCGAATGTAAGGTAGGACGCCCTCAGGCTAGGTGGAATGATGATCTTCGCAGGGTGGCTGGTAGCAGTTGGATGAGAGTTCCCGAGAATCGAGCTGAATGGCGTGCAATTGGAGAAGCCTATATCCAGCAGTGGATTGCTGTAGGCTGGTGATGATGATGAGATCAAATTATGATCGAACGAATTGATCCAAAATGTCTTGATGGCCCGGTGATCAAGGCCTCGCCTCTCATGCAAGAGGTTGTGGGTTAAATCCGGGCAAGCGACTTTTTCAATTAATTTCTACTTTCTAAATTTATCTTGAACATACTGACGTTGCTGAAGCAAAACTTCGTGAGTTGTTAGAATATATACTTGTAAATCTGCAGCCTTGTTTAAATGACATTAGATTCTTGTCTAATCTGTGGTCGCTGTTGTAGAGCCAACTCTTTCGTAACGTGCTATCTCGCTCTTCCCTTTTGCTCGTCCACTATTGCATATTTCACGTGTGTCACTTTTGTATTTTTACTATTATTCAATACACCACTGTTATTTTATTAAAACCTCGTTTAATTTAACATGCGGAAACTCAGACTTATAGTTAACTAGCTTTTGCCAGGGGCTTCGCCCGCGTGGAGGTCGGAAATTACCCCACGGGAACGTACTACCCGGATAAAAAGTATCCTATGTGTTAATTCACGGTATGAACTACCTGTTTTCCAAATTCCATCCAAATCCGTTAGGTAGTTTTCACGTGAAAGGGTAACAAACATCCATCCGTCCATCCGTCCTCACAAACTTTCACATTTAATACTCGTAATTAGTAGGATAAGTTTGAAATTGCCAACCACTTTCGAGCGAGCGTGGTGAACGATACTCGTGCCTTCTCTGTATGAGAAGAAGTCTTTGCTCTGTACTGGGGCAATACTAGGCTGCTAATTTTATATGAAATAAAATATCTATCAATCCATGAATACAATGCATACTCTGTGGTGAGCCAGTGGTATCGGCCCCGACTTACGAGTTGTACGTCCTGGCTTCGAACCCAGACAGGCGCTTCACTTTGTGTAAATAATTTCATCACCACTGCTCTCAAAACGGTGAAGGAAAACATCGTGAGCCAACCGGCGTGTACTAGAACCAAAAATTCGAAGACATTTGTGACATCTACCAACCCGCACTGGGCCCGCGTGGTGGATTACAGCCCACGCCCTCTCACAGAGAGGAGGCATGTGTCCCAGTATTGGGAACATTATAGGCTGATTATAGAATAGAATACTCTTTATTATGTACACCATAAAAATTACAGATATAAAAGTAGAAATTTTACATAGGGTGACACAATGGGCGGTCTTATCGCTAAAAGCGATCTTTTACAGACAACCTTTGGATGGATTCAAGGTAGAAGGAGAGACAATAATGCAGGTAGTCAGTGGTGTACCATTTACATATACAACAAATACATACATACATAAAACATATACCTATCTACATAATATAATATATACAATAATAAACATGAAACAAGAGTAAGGAAACTAAATGTAATGACAATGTTTAAGGAGAGAGGAAGTGTTTTTTAACCAGAATTTTAAAAGTGGACAAAGATTGAGCACGCCTTATCAACATGGGCAAGGCATTCCATAACCGTACTGCTTGAACTGTAAAAGACATGTCATAAAAACTGGTGGAATGCCTCGGCATCTCTAGTCTTAAGTTTTCCGATGACCTCAGGTATCTATTATGTGTGTCATGAAGGAACTTGAAACGTTCTTTAAGATAAGAGGATTATGCATAGAAAGTACAGTAACTTGGTAAATATGGGAAAAAAATCGGCTTTGTAGAACGCAAAGACATTAAGTTATTTACTCCACAATAGCGAACAAAAGCGTAATGAGATACATTTGTCCTAGTGGGCAAAAGTCGCTCAGTCTAGCGTGGTACGCCTACATGCCGCTCTAATTTTGCTATATTATGCTAGATGGCGTCACTGAGACCTGGGATCACAGTTTTTCTATGACATTTCTTCGCATAGCTTCTTTATAGTATCTTAGATATCTTTGGTCGAACGTCATCTGTGTCACATGTCATAACAAAGTGCCAGTTTTTTTTTTTTCTTTTCTATTGTACCATTGTCGACTATTCTGCCAGCGTCACGTTGAGACGGCAGCACAGAGTGGCGAGCCGTCGAACTTTGTAATTTGTCGTTAACTTACTCAAAGAACAAAAACACTAAGAATAATCTCGATCAAGATTCACAAAGAATCGTAAATATTCGTAGCACTGACAGAAGCACGTGTTTAGCCTTCACCACTATCAACGAAAGTCCCAGGCTCTATATACAGTACTACAAAGATCTTTTAACGCCAGAATGATAATAACAAGGGGGCGTTGTTGGTAAACATTTTTGAATTTGTCACAGAAATTGTATCGGAAAAACAAGATGGCAGCTATAGTTACGATTTTGGGCACGCGCCAAAATATTAATGTACCTTTGTAAAGTCCTATGATTCATAATCATTTCAGATTTCTCAAGCACGACTGCTGTAGGTTAAGTTCGATTCTGCGATCCGACAAACTGTTACTTGGTTTCTCAATCACGAATTTTGTTAGTAGCAGTCCGGAGTCTGGGTCTATGTCCGTTTAATGGTTATAAACTCGCCCCCTATATCATGGGATTTGAACATAACCAGCGAAATTTGCGTGTGCTACACACGTCTGCCTACGCCTTTGGGGATACAAGCGTGATGTCATGTACAAAAAATATTCGCGTGCGTCGCTCCAATGCTATACAATGATAAATTCTCCCCTCTGTGACACACGGCTCCCATAAATTAATTAAAAAGTTTTGTTTTCCTAAGTAGATGACATTCTTCAGGTGGAATTTGTCACTTCAGGTAGTTTTAATAAAACTTTATAGTTTATGTTTTTAGTGTGGCAGCTTCTTACTTAAAGTTTTAGTAAGGTTTATTAAGAACAAAGAAATAACGCTAACATAACATCATGACTATAGTCTCCGAAGGGGGAAAGCAGAGATGTGCAGTTATGCAGAGATACACCCACATTTAGGTCGAAGTCCCATGTGTTATGAGGCGAGCCTTTTGTCATTAAACGGCACTAAACCAGGCTCGGGGCTGCTACTGGGTAATTCCTAATACTAAAATGGGATCCAACCCAGCAGCTGAACTGAAGGCCCGACCCGAAGATCGAACCCAGGACTCCACGCTAAGCAATTGCGCTTCCAACAACTACACCAACGAGGCAGTCAAAGAAGAAAATACTTGTAGTAAGAAAAATCTTCCTTACATTTCTGCAGCTTTTGCAAGCAGTTGAAAAACATAGAAACTCGCCACGGGCGAAAGAATGCACTGAAATTTACTGAAAGGGATAGAAAAATGCGTACTATTTTCTACATAATCCGGGAAATAAACCACAAAACAAAAGAAATACACAGCGCTTTGGTTGTAAGATTCCTATGCCAATGGAAGAACTAAAATTGGTTTACAAATACATTGAGAAGAAGAATTTATACCTGAACTAACTGTACCCCGCGGTTTTATTCGCACTCTAGAGAAACTACTACGTGTATCCGGATGAAAAGTATTCTATATTTTAAGACATGTCGTATTCTATCTGCGTGCTAAATTTTAGCCAAATCTGTTCAGACTAAAAGCATGATTGAGTGACATACATACAAACTTTCAGAAACTCTAACTCACATAATCTGTAAATGAATAAAAACCCTTGACTTTGTACAAATTGCTTGCATGCCATTGTGTAATAACACCTTATCATAACATAGCATATGTGTGAGCTACCATTCACTAGGTTCGTCTTTTATTGACTTAAATGTGTCCTGGCGGCTAAGAGTATGACATGCTCACTCAAATGTCTCGCTGGTGGTGGCGTGTGTGTTGGATCATTAAGTTCCCTTCAAAATAGTTGAGCTGAATAGTGCTGATCAATACGTCATTTTCGTGAACGGGCACCATCAGTAGGGGCTGGCCATCTCTTAGCTGCCACGGCTTATTTTAATTTAATTTAATATTTGAATTGTTTTTGTCTTTTTATTACGGACACTTTTAACTTTCTGCATCGTTCTTACATGCATAATTTCAACATGAATGATGTAACCAATATTTTGTAACCATATTTTGATTTAGAAGAGTGTCCGTGGAGTTTCTTGCCCGTTCTTCTCTATAGGTACCTACAACGCTTTGGAATGGGCAACTAGCTTCATCTTTCTGACTGACCGACCCCTTGACAATTCAAAAGTGCCTGTAATTAGTTTATTTGAAATAAATGCTTTGAGTTTGAGTTTAACATCACGCCTGTATTCCCCGAAGGGTTAGGTAGAGGTGCACTTAGAGTACACCCACAATTCGCCAGTTATGTTTAAGTCCCATGTAATAGGAGGCGAGCCTATTGCCATCAACCGGGCACAAATCCAGACTCCGGGCTGCTACTGAGAAATTTCAGATGGAAAAACTCAATACTACTATTACAACTTTTTACAAATTTACAGGCTTGTGTATTACGAGTTTTATTATAATTATTTCTGTAAAATCTAATGGAACATTTGTATATTTCTATAGTATCCACTAGTACGCTATCGAATTCCCCACGATCTAATAAAAGGAGAATTGTAGATAGTTTCACATGTTCTGACGCCAATCTGGAGATTAGAAAGTGGGTTACAATTGCTTTGAGAAGAGCGTAGTATCACAAAATAATACAGAAGGTCTGCTTCTAACAAAGAGCAAAAACGCACGCACACATAGACTTGCTTCACGTATAGCGAGTGCGAATGTTTGATGTCGCCATATGTTAAATAGTAGTGAGTGTAGTAGTGTTTCTGTAGTTTCTGCCTACCCCCATGGTAAGAAGGCGTGAGTTTATGTATGTATGTGTATGTATATGTTAAATACAGGATCAAATTAAATAAGCTAGCGAAACTCCGCAGACGTGATAGGTATCGCTATGAAAACACGATAAAATAAAAATGATTTGATGTTTTTTTCAGGGGTCAACTATAGTTATGTAGTATGTTTATTTTTTTTAAATCGTGTTTAGGTATTATTTACCCATCACGTCTGCGGAGTTTGGCTAGTTAATTTAATTTGACCCTGTATAATCTATTCCAAAAGTATGTGAAGAAAATGTAAACAGAAATGGATCAGAAACAGTAACTAGGGATTTGTAGTGCCACGTACAAATTAAGTGATTTAATTTGATTATTTAAATACTAAACTCACTCCAAAGATGTTTTTCATATGACAATAATTTGAGGTTAATTTTATTACCCTAATTTTCGTCAATGTTTTGTAATTACAATACAATAATGTTATTCACACAATAATTGTTGGAAATAGTAGTGATATATAAACGTTGAATCCTTCTAAATACAGATGAATATATTAATAATTCCCTTTATTAAGTGATTGCGTAAGAATTTAACCTGAACAGGGTTTGTTTACACTTTCATCTGATGTTTTTGGAACAGACTATACGTGACCATGTGTGTGTGCCTGTTTTCAATCGTTCTATGGAGCCATTCTTCTGTAATAGTCTATGATAGTACGTAATCATTATCAGAGCCTATAATGTTCCCACTGCTGGGACACAGGCCTCCTCTCTTCGAAAGGGAATGGGCTGTAATCCACCACGCGGGCCCAGTGCGGGTTGGTAGATGTCACATGTCTTCGAATTTTTGGTTCTAGAACATGCCGGTTTTTGAGAGCAGTGGTGATGAAATTATTTACACAAAGTAAAGCGCCTGCCTGGGTTTGAACCCACGACTTACAACTCGTATGTCGCGGCCAATACCACCAGGCCACCACTGCTCTCTATGATAGTATTGACTGTTAATCTATCTCTATTGATCTCAAAATAGCTGTGTGAGGATGTACTCGTATTGTAGCTCAGTGGGGTAATTGCGTAACAAACTATCAGTAGGAATTGGTTTCATTTATTTAGTTATTTATGTACATACATTATAATAGATACAGCTACGCCATGTTAGTATTGAGTACAAAGGTACTGCTTATTAATTAAGAAATTTCTTCCAGCAGACTTGCTAAAGAAGAAATGAAAAAGAAATGTAGAAAAGTGTTGGAAAACAAAAAGAGAAAATTTTGATTTTGTGATGTCTAGGGGACTACATGACCTAAACGCAAATTTATAATGCCTAAAAATATATGATCCACTGCAGTAACCAAAATAAGAAAAATATATGATATTCTTCTGGATATATGCTAGTTAGATAGTGTGTTGAAAACATAATACAATTAACTTGATATAATAGAAAAAAAAACACGAAGATACCTCTAAAAAAATATTTTAACGATTAAAAACCATACTAATATACATGCAAACATTCAGTTTCTTTGTCAGATTATTCTACAAGTAACAAACTAACGTAATAGTGTTTTAATTTTTTAGTCCAATGAATAGATTTTTTGTAAATCCATAATTGCTTCATATTTTGCAATAAATTACCAGCGTTGTGTCAACGCGCGTCTCTTTCTTTTCTATGCAATCCGACAGTGACCGCGCTTTAGGTCATGTAAGCCTCTTAAACTAGAATATTAAATAGTTACATATTCATTTTGACAGTTCAACAACATCAATTGCGTTATTTACGTTGTTGAGCACACATACTTTTCGAACAAAAGAAGTAATGGATTAGCAACATCCTTCAAAATGATTCAGATTGTGGTTGGTAGTGTGTTTCGCAATTAGGGCCCTGGTCTGTGGAAACATTTATTTTGCCGAAGTATAAATGGTCTATATTTTTCTCTAGGTCCTTTTGTTGTTATTACAGTTATATATATTATTATATCGGTTCGATTGTTTAGCCGTGAAAACGCTTTGAATAGGAGAAACTAATATTTGGCTCAATCTCATGTCAAGTACTATTATTTTGGTCAATTTATTTGGTCAAAGAATCATAACATTCATAGCACAGATGTGACCAGATTTACTGGAGAAATCTCAAGTAAATCTGGTCACATGTGTGTTATTGTTGTGTGTGTTTGTGTGTTGTGTTGTGTGTGTTGTGTTGTGTTGTGTGTTGTGTGTGTGTGTGTGTGTTGTGTTGTGTGTGTGTTGTGTGTGTGTCGTGTGTCTTGTGTGTTCGAATTACTTTGGATGCCGAAAAACCTGGAAATGAAGTATAACACTGTGTCAAGCTTAGACACTGTGTCTTTAAACGTTATTTAGCTCGAAGTAAGCGTTATTCCTGTCTTAGTCGTACAACTGTCAAACTACAAGTGCAAGGTAGAGACGGAAACATGTCTAAGCCAAGGCACTTGCTAAGTTACGTTTATAGATTTCGGCTTAAAGGCTCCTTAAAACAGGCGCGACACGCGACGCGACAACAAAGCACCGCCTATCGCACGACGAGCGGTGCCTTTATTTATTATTATTTATTTATTTATTAAAATTTCTCGCACACAATAGTATACAAAGGCGGACTTAATGCCTTAGGCATTCTCTACCAGTCAACCAAGGGTGGTGAGGAGATACGATGGTAGGTGCTCTGTACAGACGTTACTAATATTAATAAAAAAAAGTTTTTTTTTTTCCTATTGGGCAGCTCGTAGTTTTGACCACTGAGGTCTTGGCTACTTAACCGGGCAAGCCTGTGGGTGCCTTAAGCTACTAACTTAAAGCCACCAGCCAGGGGCGAAATTCTTAAGTACTAGGTGACCGCACGCTAAGGGCACCCCCTGTGGGGTACGAACCTCGGCTTAGGGCGTCACTGAGGGGAGGGCAGCAAGGTGGGACAGGCTGGATCGAATTTATATTATTATTATAAGGGGAATTTAAAGCTACAGGCTCAGCTACGGCGCGGGCTGGCGCGTCGTCGAGCAAGGGTCGGGGGGGATATAAAAAGATAACATAAGTAAGGATTTATAATTAAAATACAAGTACCTAAACAGAATATAAACTTATAATACACATACATACCCCCCCCCTGCCTTTATACGTGCGATTCGCGTCGCGTGTCGCGCCTGTGTTAAGTGACATGTGCCTCTATTTGGTAGATTTATAAAACACAAAGATATCTTATGTCACCTACAAGCTATGTGCCCGATGGAATTTAAAATCAGCTAAAATGGCGAACGTCAATACAAACTTTAATTACCTATGTAACCCATTTACGAGATGAATTTTCAAAACTCCTCCCTTTGTGCTCACTTTTGTTATACCCACAGTCTGTCTGGTCACCGGTTTCCGACCCGTTAAGGCAAAGCAATATTTAAGAATTTTATCGACAAATCTACGATGGTAAGGCATTTTGCCTTTACCGGTTTGAAATGTCGGGCATATTTTTTTTTTTACTGAATTTGGATGGGTTCATTTATTTTCCAATATCTACCGATATAGACGACCTACAGGCATCTAAGTGATTTCGTTCGCCAGGTACAAAAGTAGGCAATAAGTTGACACTAAAAGGTTTATATTTAATAAATTGCCTAAAAGTTGGAGAGAACTGCCCTTGTCACCTTTCAAAAATAAGCTGAGAATTTTTTTAATTAATAAAGCATATTACACTATTTTACATTTTTTGGAGGAAAAGGACTTTTCTATTCCGACCTCTAATGTAGATGGTTAAAAATACAATTTTATAATGTGAACACAGTTAATTATAGTGGACATAGTTAATTTAATTTATTTTGGACTTTAAAATCGAGACATCTATTTTTATTGTTTATTTCTTACGTATTTTCTAATGAATTTAAAATACTATTTGATAATTATGTATATATACTGGACATAATTTAATTTATTTTTGACCATAATATACTTTAAATCTTGACATAAATTATTAATGAAATGATTATGAATGTTAATCCAATTAAATGAAATTGTTAACTAATTACTTACAACTTATACAATTTGTACGCCGCTATTGGCAAAACATGGACGCTCACAACAAAATATTAACTCAATACCTTGCATGTCTGCCTTGTCAGTTTATGTATACGCATGTTTGACAAATAAATTATCTTTCTTTCTTTCTTTCTTTCTTTCTTATCAAAAACTCCCATTGAAACCTTAAAAAAATACTTGAAACGTAAAAAGAGTGAAAAAATTAGTTTTTTTTTTTACTTTTTAAATGTTACAATAGTAGTTAAAATTCTCGGAGCAAAATGCCATAATATCGTGGATTTGTCGATAAAATTGATCATATTGCTTCGCCTTAACGGGTCGGACACTATTGTATAAGAAACTCTTGCGCAAGAGATCATGCTACTAGACTTGCCCAGCGGTTTAGGTTGTTCTTTCTCTGTAACTGAAGGTATGAATATAAGATTTTTATTAAGTATCATTCCAAAAACCTTCCTTGTAAAGCATGTTTGGTGTGACTATGAATGATAGGCTGAGCAATGACGTGATAAGGCAACGGTTCGGTTTAAAAGAAGATTTAGTGACAAAAAATTAAAAGAGCATGCTGGTTTGGTCATGTTGAGAGGATGAATGAAAGGTGACTAACAAAAGATATTTCCAAGGCATATGTGAGTGGAAACGCCGGGAGGGGACGTTCTAGGAGGACATTAGTGACCTTATTGGTGATGTTCTTCATAAATGTAAATAAACGCAACCGGCGTGCGTGTGAGGATGTGTGGATCGTAGCAGGTGGCGTTCTATAGTTTCTGCCTACCCCCATGGGAAGAAGGCGTGAGTTTATGAATGTAATTACAAAAAATATTGAAAATAAAAAGTGCTCATATTCCAGCAAAATAAATAGAACACGCGAGCGGAACCACGGCGATTAAGAAAGGTAATATTATTTGCATAATCTCTTCCTAGATTAACACTTACTAAAGAGTTCTGCTTAAACGCGGAAGGGATTAAGACTGAAATTTTAATCCAACACATTTTGAAGGGAAATCCAAGACGTTCAGTCCCGGCATTTGTATGGCACAATAATTTATTGTTTACCTCATAATTATGACGTCTGTATTCCTTAAAGTGGTGGGCAGAGGTGTTAAGGTCGTATTTATATTTCGCCAGTTAAGTTTTTTAAAAGACCTATTTTATAGAAAGCAAGCTTATTGCCACTTACCAGTACACTAATTGCATAACACGCTATCAATCAGAATCTGAATCATTTCGAAGGATATTGCTAATCCATTGCTTCATGTATTCGAAAAATTTGTCTGCTCAACAACGTAAATAACGCAATGAATGTTGTTGAACTGTCAGAATGAAAGCCATTCCTACTGTTAGTGTGTTACGCAACTACCCCGCTGGCTCAAGTCAAATCTAGACAAAGCAAAGGATTATTTTCTAATAGAAACACTGAATAACACTGTGTCCGACCCAGGAATGGCATGCTCAGCAGGGCCGCTAGCGACCAGTAAACCCACGAGGTATTTTTTATTCTAGTTATGTTATCAGTCCTATGTACAGGCAAGGCCTTTCATCGTGCTCAGATTTAGACATGGGCTGCTAGGCAGAACTCCCTTATGGATAAGCTTATTAACGGGAACACCCAAATACTCTGAAATATTTTATTCCGAATTTCTATGTTCCAATTTTCAAAAGTCCGAAATGAACCTAAGAATTATAATGTCTATTATTAAAAATCACGATATTTTTTTTACCGAAATTCGTAAATGCGATTTGTTTTTTTTTTCCGATTTTCATACGTTCGAAGAATGAAATGCTCGATGGGTTCTCGGTTCGAAAAATGACATTCCGATTTTCAATATTTCGAATAAACTGCTAAAATTAGGATTCTGATTCAGATTCAATTTATTATAATATTCAGAAATTCAAAATCTGTAACGTTTAATGTAATTTAAAAACGTCTACTTTGTTATTAATATTTGTTTATTAATATTACTTTTTTGTGTTTTCTTCTTCTCCTTATACCTGCGTCGGGTACCATCGACTGTTACTGAATCCTTTGGGTTAGGTTAGGTTAGAACATTAACGCCAGATCCCCTCTATTGTTGGCGAATCATTTGGGTTAGGTTAGGTTACAGTTTTACAAGGCATTTTTATTTCGGAATTCTGATTAATCGGTACTTAAATAATCGGAATTCGTATTTTTGATATTTAGAATTATCATTAAATCGGACTTTTGTTATTTGATTTATTGAAACTCGGTATTTTGACTATAAACGTCAGAAATATTGAAATTTAGGAATTATAAAAATAGGATGAATGATAAATCGGAGTTGTTTTATTGGGAATTTTGAACGATTCGGAATTATGAAAATCGGTATTTTGAAATTCGTATTTGTGACTGACGGAGTAAAGTTTTTCGTTTTTAAGTAGTGTACCCCTTATTAAAACTTTTTCCGATCCAGCAATCGAACAAAGAATCACGTTATGCAGTTGCGTTTGCGTACAACGTGGTAACTTGACGAATTATAATTATCACTACATATTATAAAACAAAGTCCCCCGCCAAAACCTTGCCATAGTGCGTTATTAAGAGGCTATTAACTCATTTGCTATGGGTAATAAACTACATCTAAAAGCACATTATTATTTGTTTTTATGTGTTTTAAATTACCTTTAAAATCTTCTTTTAAAAAAGTGACTAAATTTATTGATTACATGTATCTTTTGCTAAAGGTGACGTTCTATGAATTTGAGGATTACACTAATGGATAGATAATATAAAAATCTAAAAAAAAACACGTTTTATTTTATTTCAAAACATCGCTTGTCTTTTTTAATTACAATACTTTCAATTTTTTTGTGAATTCTATGATAGTTGAGCGTGCGCAGGGAGCGAGACAGAGCGAGACTCAGCGACGGGACAGAGAAGGACCGAACGCTCAAGGTCGTTTGGTCGGGGAAGCGCCTTAAGATCAGTGGGGTAGTTGCGTAACACACTAACAGTAGAAATGGCTTTCATTTTGACAGTTCAACAACATTCATTGCGTTATCTACGTTGTTGAGCAGACAATTTTTTCGAACATATGAAGCAATGGATAAGCAATATCCTTCGAAATGTTTCAGAATCTGATTGATAGTGTGTTATGCAATTAGGGTATGCAACGAAGGAGACCTACACTAGGCATTGGGTGGAATCGTGTTAAAGAACAAGAGATTGTTCTGAGTTTTGTAGTAGATCATCATTTTCTATGGACAAGCCCCTAACACGCATTCCCCTTGTATGGAAAACTTGAAGAAAATTAGGCCGATTCTCATGCAAATTCTTCCATTACCTTATCTTTGCGTTAGATATTCCGTACAATTTGGGAAACAATATTTTCAAAGGGGTTCATGATATACCATGTTGCTTCATTTATGGTTCAGAAAACTCATGAAATGAAAACAAAATGGATGCCAATAAGCAACGGTAGTGTCATACTCTAAACATCATTTCGAAATTCGAACGGTGTCTCGTGGTGAATCCGCGATGGATTACTTTAAAAACAAATGAGTTCGATTTCGAATTGTGTGCGCTCACTTGAGTGAGGATCCAAGTGAATTCTACAGAATAGCACTACTTTTAATATTTTTAGAACGGCAGTTCCATGATACTTAAGCTGTTTTGACTAAAGATATAAGAAATGGTAGTGATGATTTAAAAAAATACTCAATTTAAAGTGTTTCCATCGCCATTTCTACCACAAAAGAATAACTGTTAAAATTAATGAAAAAAAATCAACTATGAAAAATACCAAACAAAAATAAACATTGAGAACCATCTCCTGCATCAAAGTTGGTTAATAAAACCAAAAGGCGAGATAAAGGTCACATTTAGTATTGTTCTTAAAGAATACCTTTTGTAACCTTTATCAAGGTTATTCGGATCAAAGTAATTCATTCCTTACTGAAAATTTTACACAATGAAAAAACTTGCGATATAAACTTGCTATAAACCTCTTTTTAGGGTTCCGTACCGAAAGGTTGCCAACGGGATCACAACTTTTAGATTAGATTACTTAGGCTCCACTGTCCGTCCGTCAGTCCGTCTGTCACAAAGCTGTATATTTTGAACCGTAATAAGTAGACACTTGAAACTTTCACAGAGTGTGTACGACAATAGCCGCTACAATAAAAAAACAAAAAGTTTTTTCAAGAAACGTGCTTTTATACTAAAGTTTGTTTTTTTTAAATGTGGTATAAGTTATTGTACGCTGGTACGGAACCCTTCGTGTGCGACTTCGACTCGCACTTGGCTGCTTTTTTATTTTTAGTAATGACACTGTACGTAGAATATTACTGCTTGTGATAAAAACCTTTTTTTCTCTTTACATTTCTGTGGGCTAGACTGAAATATATTTTATTTGGTACAGATCCTGTGTTTAATCTGTCTGAGAGTAATTTAAAGGCATGTTATGCAAATATAACGCGATATTTTTTATATTTCTTTTTTTAACCTGCAATACATTTTTTGGTTAGCAAGCAGGCTGGTTACGCCATTTTCATGAACGGGCGCCGTCAGTAGGGACTGGTCACGGCTTATTTTAATTTTAATTTTTGAATTGTTTTCTTTTTGTTTTATCGTTTTTATTACGGATGCTTTTAACGTGCACGTCTTTCTACATCGTTCTCACATTTTTAATTTCAACATGAATGATGTAACCATTTTTTTTTTGTAACTCTATGTTGATTTAAAAGTGTGTCCATGGAGTTTCTTGCCCGTTCTTCTCCATAGATACCTACTACGCTTTGGAATGGGCAACTAGCTTCATTTTTCTGACTGACTGAACCCTTGACAATTCAAAAGTGCCTGTAGTTGGTTTATTTGAAATAAATGCTTTGAGTTTTTTGATTTATGGCCTGAAGCCCGTTTTTACCAACATCTCTTAAGTTTAAGAGATCCCCTAAGAATGGTTAGGGGTCTGTTAAAAGGTGCCCCTAAATCAACGAAAGTGGATAGTGATTAAGGGGACTACATGACCTAAACGCAAATTTATAATGCCTAAAAATATATGATCCACTGCAGTAACCAAAATCAGAAAAATATATGATATTCTTCTGGATATATGCTAGTTAGATAGTGTGTTGAAAACATAATACAATTAACTTGATATGATAGAAAAAAAACACGAAGATACCTCTAAAAAAATATTTTAACGATTAAAAACCATACTAATATACATGCAAACATTCAGATTTTTTGTTAGATTATTCTACAAGTAACATACTAACGTAATAGTGTTTTAATTTTTTAGTCCAATGAATAGATTTTTTGTAAATCCATAATTGCTTCATATTTTGCAATAACTTACCAGCGTTGTGTCATCGCGCGTCTCTTTCTTTTCTATGCAATCCGACAGTGACCGCGCTTTAGCTCTTGTAAGCCTCTTAATATGAATTTGTTGAAAATTTTGAACTATTTCTACTATATTCGATGTAAATAACAGCCGCAGACCAAATATATATCGGAATCGACTAAACTATTTCGAAATTTTCGATGAAACTGTCTTTTTTCAGAGCTATTTATAGGTTATGTAAACCTTCAGTATTGTATTCATTGTAAAAGATTGAACACACCTTAGAATTTCCTGATAATAGGTACAGTCACCAGCAGGTCCAGCTATACAAAATTGTCAAATTTCTCCAAACGATTTTAAGTCTTAATATGTTGAATGTTAAGTTCAAATGTCCGTATGTGTGTCCGTGGCATCACAACGGGCCCTATCAGAATACCAGCGCTGCGGTACTTATTTTTTTAAATATCGCAGCTTTATGCTGAGATAGGAGCCTTTTTGGCCTCGCACAGGTTTTTTTATTTTTTATTAGATTTTGAAAGAAAGAAAGAAAGAAAGAAAGAAAAATATTTTATTTCGAACACGCACAGGAAATACAAAGTGTAAAAAAATAAATAAAAAAGGAGCATTTAAAACTAACAAAATTAAAAATAAAATATTTTTCTTTCTTTCTTTCAAAATCTAATGAAAAAATCTGACAGTTTGTTGTCACTTCATGTGCTGGCGACTGTACGTACTCGTACTTACATAAAATTCTTATTAAAGTTTTTATAAGTAGCCCACAATATATACTTAAAGGAAGAAATTTTAACCAGTGCACAAACTGTAACCATGAATTCAGCATATTTATGATTCTACGAGTAGATCCCAAGCGTAGGAAATTTTCGAGGGTTATAAAAAAAAATTGTTCCATACATTTTAACTGAGCAGGCATTGCACTTTTCTATGAAACAGCAGGTTTTTTTTAACATTTGATTCAAACGTTGGAAATGCTTGTGATGGTAATAATGATTTCAATCAAATATTGCACGTTAGGACATAAATGTTCATATTTTACCTACGAATATGCAATAAAGCGACGCGGTGGGTCGGGGGAAAAATCTAGTTAAACATTATCATTACGTTTTTCTCTCCGATAAACTATTTTTAAATAGGGAACCATAAAAGTATTCCAATTTCGAAAATGCTTAAAAACAAATGAAACTTTAATTACCTTCCGGAAAAATATTGCACTGAAACCGAAGCCAATCGAGCGTAGAGTAGAATGATATTTATAATTATAATAGAGTAAGTACATTTACAATAGAAGTCTGTTAATGTATTACTATTCTTATGGCATAATCGGAGTCGTTTTACGTGGATAGAACGAGAATTGATCATCCTGCTTGCTTACGTTTTAGCGATTTCAGACCTTATAGCAACTCAAATAATATACTATTCTGTAAAGTTCACTTGGAACCTCACTCAAGTGAGAGCACACAATTCCAAAGCGAACTCATTTGTTTTTAAAGTACATCATCGCAGTTGCACTCTGAATCACTTTGAAGTATATAGCTAATCCACTGCTTCATATGTGCGAAAAGTTTGTCTGCTCAGCAACGTAAATGAAGCAATGAATGTTGTTGAACTGTCAAAATGAAAGCCATTCCTAGTGTTAGTGTGTTATGCAATTACCCCACAGGTTTCTGTACGATATTTTGTTATTCATGGTACGTCATTATGTTAGAACACACAGACTTTGACGTGATATACGTGAGACGTGATAATTATTAATAACGAAACTATTACTAAGTATTAATGAGTCAATAACTATTAATAATGTAGATTTAGCAACGTTTGTTTGCTACGGTAACGATATACGATATTTTCTGTAATATAAGGTTTGCAAAGGGGAAATATATTCTATAGTTTCCTGAGTTCCTAAAGAACGGATTAGTTTTCTTATATTGACGGTGAAGTAAAATATGAACATCTATATCCCTAACCTGAACTACTTGATTGAAATCATTATCACCTGCACAAGCATTTCCAACTATTTTCAAAATATAAATAACTTTTTGATTCAAATGTTAAAAACTATAGAAATGAAACGTTTTTTCGCCTCCTGTAAAATTATGGTTTTGTAGTTATTAGATATTCATATTACACCGTCGGGTAAGTTGCTAAGGTTGTAATATTTGTAAAAAAAAAGAAGAAAATCCAAAAGTGCACGTCTCATAATCTCATTCAATTCTATAAAAAATATACAACGAACGAAATGTCCAGTCGTATTTTTATATTACTAATTACAATTAAACTACATTGAATTAGACATTGAAAGGACTTAGTTTTCGGTAACATTGAAGTGTTTAAAAAAAATGGACTCGATTAGTTAAGTTTTTCGGGAGTTATCGTGACCAGGCCAGGATCCATAAATACAGACACACGGACGTCCACAGAATATTTTTTTTAAATAGTTTTTTTCATTATTTTAAATAGCAAAATATCTTTTGAAAATAACATGAGTGTTGAAACTAGTGTTTTTTCTTGACGTTTGTGTGTGAATATTATTCTAAAAGTGCGATATGAAGTAAATAGAGACATTTTTAGCTCAAAGAATTACTTGTTCTTTGTAAGGCGAGAGTAGAGCACTACCTCACACGCTTCGCTTATGAGGCGTGCAATATGTGGGCAACATAATTAATTAATCTGTCCTTGCATAATTTTTTATTCTTCTCCATGCGAAACTATGTTTTGGAAGGGGCGCCTAGAATCAATTCTATTTTCTTGTTTATTTTGACGTACAAAAATGCCTTTTATAGGCCTACGATAATTGACTTTGACTTTTCTATATTTCATTAGATCATCTAAGAATTTTTCAGTTGCAGCCCGGATGCTGGATTTGTTTTCGGTTTATGGCAATAGGCCAGGTCTATTACATGGGACTTAAACATTACTGGCGAAATGTGGGTGTACTACAGGTACACCTCTGCTCAACCCTTTGGGGATTACAGGCGTCAAAGTCAAATAATTTATTCTTCAATAACTTTTGAACGTCAAAATTTACTAGAACATAGAATTGATTCTAGTTGCCCCCTTCCAAAACCTTTCGTATGGAGAAGAATGGGAAAAGAACTGCACCGTTGCTCTTTTAAAATGTTTTACAATATTTTGTATACATTAATTATATTATTATTTATGTTAGAACGATGCGTAATGTTATGTACTTGTATGTATGCAGACACCAGAATCTTATGCCAGCTTAAACTCCTGATTTTAGTGCCAAAAAGGTACGTAAACATGATGATTTCTAGAAACAAATTCTTGGATAAAAACATTGTGGTTTTTTTCTTTGACATGAAACCGAAAATTTTGTTTTTAGTAAATAATAGTTTTTAGGTCATGTTTTTTACGTTAAATGTGAGCATGTTTTAATGTTATTTATTCAGTTATTGCATGCCACACTTGATTGCTGTGGTTGCATTTAATTTATGTTTGTGACTATGTGTAATTTACTTAATTATACCTGAACATCGGCAAAGCTTGGCGAAGTTGATATACTTAGTAATTACGCTTTAGTTTCGATTAACGTATTCAAAAACACACATACACAATAATAACACAACGTTGTATGAGGTTTTTATAATAACTTATCAAATTTCCGTTTTGATACATATTTTAACAATCGTGAAAACAGAATTTTAGAAAGGATTTTTTTAACAACAATCTTAGGTAGGTACTTATGTTCTACATAAGCTTTTTTCAATTTCCTATAATCAAAAGTGATCCTTTCCACCATACTATTTACTAATCAGATATTTATTTTCCCTTTGTGTAACAAAATTGTGACAAAAACATTATCACATTACGCCTGAAAATTTACAACAAAACAAACCCTTCCTATGTACTTTTCAACACCTTTAATTCTCACACAAAGAGCCTTCAACCGCGCTTAAGCCTACTCTGCTACGAAATTGTAACTTTTTTTCACCCCGTAGTACGCTAAACACCTACGCAGCTACGCCGAAGTCAACAGGTGCATTGACCCACTTACACAAAATAACATAACACTTTACAAATTAACAAAATAACGATAACAATTTTTGAAAAAAACACTTTTAGAAAATTACGATTTTTTTCTTTGTCAATATTTTTTTTTTGTTGTTCCCGGGCACAGCGGTATGCGTTCGGGCTGTAGAACCGGCTTACAGCAACTGGCCTTACGGGAGATCTGTGCGCATGTGCTCTATAAAATTGTATAGAAAGTGCCCAGTACAGAAGACCTCTGACCCCTCTCTCGGTTCGTAGAATCGGACAGCTTTTCGGGGAAGTCTAGCTTATATTGAGGGCTCAAGTTGGGTTGGTCATCCCAGTCATATAGAAATGTTGGCAGGTAGGTGAAGCTACAGTTGGTTTTGTGTATTTTTCGGGCCATATTATACGAGTCTTTTATATGTCTCATAAGTAAGATAGTTGGCGACAATGTTTTGTTAATAAGATGGTTCCCTTTATTATTTTTTGCGGGGAGGCGATAGTGACGTGGCGTAGAAAGAATGTTATAAGTTATTATGTGGCTAGAAAATATAATAATAATAATATTAATAATACGTGCGATCTTGTACATAAAAAAATGCTTAATTGCAATAATCATCATCGAACAGGGTTGCAAAATATGTCTTAGTTACCTACGATGAAGCAGAAAAGTTGTTAAGTAAGCTATTTTAATTTGAATAAAACTATAGTTTGTAGTTAGATAATAGAACTAACTACATAGTTTATGTTGACTTGAAAGCATGGCAGTTGAGACTATGTCATGCTCACTTAAATGTCTCACTGTTGGTGGCGCGTGTGTTGGATCATTCGGTTCCCTACAAAATGATTGAGCCGGATGGTGCTGATCCACGCCTCATGTTCGTGAACGGGCGCCGTCAGTTGAGACTGGTCATCTCTTAACTGCCACGGCTTATTTTTATTATTCTTATATTTTGATTTCTTTTTAACCGACTTCACAAAAAGGAGGAGGTTCTCAATTCGTCTGTATGTTTTTTTTTTTTTTTTATGTGTGTTAGCTCATAACTTTTTTTTGGGTGAACCAATTTGGATGATTCTTTTTGTATTTGATAGCTGGTGCTTCACATATAGTCCCATTCAAATTTGATCAAGGTCTGACCAGTATATTTTGAGTTATCCTTAATACTGTATATTTTTTCCACTTAGTTTATATTGATGATGTGTTGATAATTTCCTATCACTGTTATTTACATTCCAATTACTGGAATACGAATTTGTGTGGCGTAGGTACCGCAACTAAAAAGTGAAAAATAAAAACTTTTTTACAAAAAAACAACCGACTTCCAAAAAAAACACTAAAAGACGTGAAAAATAACTTTTATTTCGGAAGTCGGTTGTTTTTTTGTAAAAAAGTTTTTTTAATATATATATTTTTTTACATTGTTCTCACATATAGAAGCAACAAGAATAATGTACCAAGGATTTTGTAATATCTTGATTTAAAAAGAGTGTCCTTGGAGTTTCTTGCCCGTTCTTCTCCATAGAGATCTACGTTTTGGAATGGGCAACTAGCTTTAACTTTCTGACTAACTAACCGACTCTTTGACAATTCAAAAGTGCCTGTAAATGGTTTAATTGAAATAAATGCTTTGAGTTTGAGTTTGATAAGTAATTTACTAAGTATTTGTTTAAGGAATTTTAGATATTTTTTATGAATACCTTGAATGAGATACTTGAGATACAAGTTTATTCCTAGTTCAGGTAGAATCGAAAGATAATATACCTTTAGTTTAAGGCCCTAATATTGTAATCATTTGTGTAGATCACTTATTTCAATAAAAACAATTTCAATTCATAAACTCACGCCTTCTTCCCATGAAGGAAGGCAGAAACTACAGAACGCCACCTGTTACGATCCTTACATACTCCTTTTGCTTCGTTTACAATACATTGGTTGGTTCGTTGTTATTTGTTTATTATAAAGATATTTTTTGGCATTTTTTAAATTTTATTAGTGTATTATTTTCATGTAAACTGGTAAAAGGGAGGTGAGGAGATTTGATGAGTTCCAACTATAATATTTTTTGTATTGTTCAATTGCTTGCTTTAATGAAACCAATAGTGAAAAAGGAATATCGCTAGTACATTTCCGGTGTCTTGATTTCGCGAATTTAATGCTAAAAAGCGGCCAATTATTATTATTATTTTTTCCTTTATTCCATTATTTACATATAAATTACATTTTTAAATATTAGAATATAAAAAATATATAATCATTTAAAAATATAAAAAATAGTAGCCCACCGGTATTGGGAACAGGGTTCAAGCTACCGGCGGTCAGGGCTTTTATTATTATTATTATTTAACATGTTTCTTGTATGGACACCCCCTTTAATTTTTAACTTTATTTTATTTTTATTATTTTTTTTGTTTTAGCGGCCATAGTACATACTTACCTACATTTTCGGTGAAAATTTCAAGTGTTACGGATCTAAAGTAACAGCTCTATGGCAGACGGACGGACGGACGGATAGCAGCTAGAGCCTTAGTAATAATAGGGTACGGAACCCTAAAAAGCGTGTCCGTATCCTTCAATCTTTTGATTAAACTACAATACGTAATCTTCATCTAATCCTTATTTACGTTGAAACACGTGCGATTGGAGTTACGTGTTCCTTTTGAAAATCTTTTTATTAAATTTTTCTTTTCATCCGATTTTCCTGAAACGTGTTTCCCATATGGTCATGTTTTTATTTTCGACTTAAATTACTATCTATTGAACTCGTTCCGTAGAAACATTTTCGGTAAACAATTTTGTATTGATTGTGAGCTAAATACTTAGTAGTGCTATTCTGTAAAGTTCACTAGGAACCTCACTCAAGTGAGCGCACACAATTCGAAAGCGAACTCATTTGTTATTAAAGTAAATCACCGCGGATTCACAACGAGACAGCGTTCGAATTTTGAAGTGATGTTTAGAAAATCCACAGAGAGGGCTTTCTGCTGAAAATTATTTTGAAAATGTGTATTGCACTAATTTAGATAAGGGACCAGTAAGTACTAAATATTTATGAGAGGAAAGGACTGCATGCAAAGGCCAATTGATCATATTGCTTTGCCTTAACAGGCCGGACACCGGTGACCAGACACACTATTTATAAGCTAGGTGCGCGGCAAACAATTCCTGTATTTTTTTTTAATGTTTCCATCTCTTTGCTCCTTAAACTATTTTCACTTTAAAAGACCATCTTAATCACCTGTGATGATTCGGGGATAGCACTACCGGTAAAAGAAACACAACGTTCTTCAAATTATAAATTGAAGTTAGCTGGAATAATCTAAATCAAACTTTTGTGCGGTCGTTATTGAAAATATTACTGGCTTCCTTTGCGCTACGGTATGATTATTTCCTCTCGAGTTATAAGTATCATTGGTTCATTGATCGCAAGCGCGAGTGCTGAGTGTGGTGTCCTGGGTTCGATTTCTGGGTCGGGAAAAGTGTTATATATCGGGTTTTCCATTAGGATATTCTCAGTAGCAGGTCTAAATCTAGATTTATGTAGGTTAATAGCAATAGATTTGCCCTCTGCTCCATGGGATTTAACTATAACAGAGTTGGCGAAATGTGGATATACTATAGTAGCGATATCTACACACACACTAACGTCACGCAAAGTCCTGCATCTCGCAAGTAGAGTTTGCCGCGCAACTAGCATAAATAGTGTGTCTGGTCACCGGTGTCCGGCTTGTTAAGGCAAAGCAATATGATCAATTTTATCGACAAATCCACCATTATAAGGCATTTTGCCCCTAGTGTTTTGAAATGGCGGCCATTTTTTTTTTTACTGTTTTTCGATGTGTTCGTTTAGTTTACAATATCTACCGGTGTTGACGTCCTACATGCGTAAACGTGAATTTGTTCGGTAGCTAGAAAAGTATGCAATAATTTGACACTAAAAGGTTCATCAAAAACTCCCATAAAAAACTTAAAAAAATACTTGAAACGTAGAAAGTGTGAAATGATTTGGTTGTTTTTTTACTTTTTAAATGTTAAAATACAGGATAAAATAGTAGGAGCAAAATGCCTTAGTATCGTGGCTTTGTCGACAAAATTTATCATATTGCTTCGCCTTAACGGGTTGGACACCGGTGACAAGACACACTGTACAATGTCCCAAAACCAATCGTCGGGCAGTTGCCCACCAGACACGACACCAGTCTGGTCGGAGGAATCCTCCCTTGTCCATAGAGTATGAGTGAACCCTGTTCCTCATACTCTATACTATAAACCTCTTCCTTCCTCATTGGAGGATTACAAGCGTGATGTTAAGTGACACTTGGTTAGAAAATGAAAACCATAACTTATAAAGCTAGCTTTATGTCTTATGAACCTTTGACAAAGATAGAAACTCCAGCAAAGTGGAATGAAAAACTAATCGAGAACGCTCGCATTTGCAATCGATTATAAATTAATCGCTTCAGCACGTGTCAGTCTGCACGTGTACATTGATGCCAACGTACCTCATTAATATAAAATTGTACTTCGTATAAAAGTTAACAGTGCTATTCTGTAAAGTTCACTTGGAACCTCAGTCAAGTGAGCGCACACAAATTATGAAGTATTATCATGTTCATTTCAACTACCCATGTTGCATTAACACATTACAAAAAAACCCATACCCATGTCCTTTCTAAAAAAAGAACACAAACGACAAAATAACATCCATTAATGGTTGCCATATTAATTATTTACTCATTTTTTTAATTAAAATGAATGTAATGACAATGCGTGCGTGTCTGACCACACAATTATGAACATAAACGAAGCAAACGGAGTAGGTAAGGACCGTAGCAGTTGGCGTACTGTAGTTTCTGCCTACCCCATGACATGGGTTTATGTACCTATGTATTAAAGTAACTAAACTAAAGCAACTAAACTAAATTAAAAAACTAAAGTAGTAAAAGTAACTTTTTTATTATAATGTGGAAAACAAAGATACATTTTGCCGTTACCAGGTCATGAAAAATACAACAAACATATCTACAAAATTACGAGCGAGAACATAAGCTTATCTTTGCAATAGACGTCGAATATTTATATATTCGACGTCTATTGCAAAGATAAGCTTAACTCACCCTGCTTGATTAACTCTTTTATAAGAGTTAATCAAAATAATCAAAAAACCCGACTGCGTAAAAAGTGCACTTTAAATAAAAACTTTTTTACAAAAAAACAACGGACTTCCAAAAAAAAACACTAAAAGACGTGAAAAATAACTTTAATTTCGGAATTCGGTGTCTTTGGTTTTGTATTTTCGTTTTAGGCCACCGACTTCCGAAATTAAAGTTATTTTTCACGTCTTATAGTGTTTTTTTTTGGAAGTCGGTTGTTTTTTTGTAAAAAAGTTTTTATTTTTCACTTTTTTGTTGCGGTACCTACCCCACACAAATTCGTATACCTCTGCTTGGTGTGTAAATAACAGTGACAGGAAATTATTAACACATCATCCATATAAACTAAGTGGAAAAAATATGCAGTATTAAGGATAACTCAAAAAGTACTGGTCAGACCTTGATCAAATTTAAATGGGACCACATGTAAAGCACCACCTACATAATACAAAAAGAATCATCCAAATCGGTTCAACCAGAAAAAAGTTATGAGCTAACACAAATAAAAAAATAAAAACAGGCTAATTGAGAACCTCCTCCTTTTTGTGAAGTCGGTTAAAAAGTTAGAAACAAGATGACATATTTTTGTCTCCAATCTCACACACAATGTCAGGCCGTCGAAGGCTTCTTAGGTCTTAATTGTTAAAAAGAAAATGCCTTCGTCTGCATGAGATTGTGTGTGGGATTGGAGACAAAAATATCTCATCTTGTTTCAGTCTTTTTTAAAGTTAACTTTTTACGCAGTCGAGTGTTTTGATGTTTTAGATTAACAATTTTATTTTTTATTTTACACTTTTTAGTAAGAATTATTTTCTTTGATTGTAATATGTAACGGTTGAGGTAACGATCGTTTAAATTACCTTTCAGTAATTGTTTTTCACGTTAATAAGACCTATGATATGATTATAATACGAACTTTATCACATCTTTATTATAGCTAAGTTTTGAAAATGTAACTGAAAATGGTTGCTAACCAACTTTAAATCGTTATAGATTCTAAATGGTCATTCAAAATGAAAATTAATTAGAGAAAACTAAATTTGATTTTCAAAGACCTATTCAACGATAAGAACCCCACTTGACATACACTCGAGAGCAATGAATCCGGGTCGCTTAAAGAATGTTAAAAATCTCGGAAACTAAAAATGATAGGTTAATGCAATAAATTGTATTTAATAGACAATGTAATACTCCTTAAATGAAAGTAAAAAAAATATGAGTCACCATACATTTTATTAACACAAAATTACATAAAGAAAAAAACTGCTGATCTCTCCTTAAAACAAAAATAGGAAACATGAAATTTTTGAACTTTATTACGATTTTCTTGAATTTTAATACTTCGTATTGCCTCCTCGTGCTTCCATTACTGCGTTTACGCGGTTTGGCATGCTGTACACCAAGTTCCTTATACGATTTTGGGGAATATTCTCCCATTCCTCTGTGAGAGCAATTTTGAGCTCACGAAGCGTGATTGGGGGAGGGTTTCGTTGTTTTACGCATCTGCCTAGCTCGTCCCAAGCATGCTCGATCGGGTTGATATCCGGGCTGCGCGCTGGCCACTCCATACGAGTAATGTTCATCTCTAGAAGGTAGTCATTCACAATCCTACCTGTATGAGGTCGGGCATTGTCATGCATAAATATAGCATCCTCACCTAAATTGACCATAAATGGACCAACGTGATCATTGAGGATTTCTTCCACATATCTTACGCTAGTTAAAGAGCCGTTTTCTATGATCACCAGCTCTGTGCGACTTTCAGAAGAAATTCCGGCCCACACAAGTACAGACCCACCACCGTAGGCTACTTTTTCTTCGATGCATGCTTGCTTGAATCTTTCCCCTGGTCTTCGATACACTCTGTGTCTTCCATCGTGCTTGTAGAGCATACATTTTGATTCGTCGGAGAACATAACTTTTGACCAATCTTCAATACTCCAATTTACGTGGCTCTGGGCATATCTTAGTCTTGAAATACGATGCCCACGCTCCAGTTTAGGGCCGTTTGCAGGTCTAAGGGGTTTTAAGTTAGATTCAGCAAGCCGACGTCTTACTGTCCATGCACTTGGGTTACTTCCTCCGAGGCGTCGAAACTGATTTGTGAGTTCAGTTCCTGTGAGAAAGCGATTTCGAAGCATGGTGTTCACCAAGTATCGGTCTTCTCGTGCTGTGGTACACCTGGTTCTGCCCGTTCCTGGTCTGCGTAGGTTAGAACCAGTTTCTTCGTAACGTCGGAGAACTCTTTGTACTGTTGACAGCGACACACCGACATTCCTGGCTGTATCGCGCTGACTCCGGCCGGTTTCCAGCATTGTAAGTATTCTGGTGCATTCTTCAGGCGTAAGCGACATAATTTCAGCTTGAATAATGAATATAGAGCACTATCAACATGGTTTATGTACCCACATAAATGACAGATTACAAACAAAAGCAAAACCAAATGCTGTAATTTCGTAGTTCCATCTTCGAAAGTGGCCCTTTTTCAAATTTGATTTTTTTATGATATAACTTTACAATAACTAAGAAGTTTTAATACCTTCATTTAAGGAGTATTACATTGTCTATTAAATACAATTTATTGCATTAACCTAGCATTTTTAGTTTCCGAGATTTTTAGGATTCTTTAAGTGACCCGGATTCATTGCTCTCGAGTGTAGTTCGTCGACTTATTTATTTTTTCTTTTTCACAATATGGCGTCTGGTTGTCGCCATATTGAATTTTGATTACCGTCATGTCTATAATGACACTCACAAGATTAAGACAAATCAATTGACGTAAGACTCATCAAAATCGACCCACGTTTTTGGTCTCTAGAGCGCCACAAAGGAACTAACATTCTTACATATATAGGCTGATAAACACATTACCATCCTTTGCTTTGCGCAGTCGGGTAAAAACCGTGATAAGCACTTATACTTATAAGCTCTGGCCATTAAAAAGTTTTACCCCAAGGCATGTAAGTATTAGTTAAATTTCTTCTTTTGTTTTATTTCCCGTACGTTCAGAAAATATACGGTAGGTACTGCACGAGCAAAAGTATTGGAATTTAAAAACAAAAATAATGTATATGTATTGATACAGGAGTGCTATGAAAATATGGAGTACCTTCTCTGCATTTGACTTTAAAAACTACTCAAAGAAACTTGAGATAAAAAGGTTTTAGGTGTACAATTTCACATTAAATTATTTATCTTTCAAGCGTGGTGATTAGTAATAACAGCCGGATCTACCGATCAGAGGGCCTAGACAAATGGCATTCACTTAAGAGCGATTCTATTTCTATAATCGCTATAGTTTTTGCTAATGTTTCGATCATACGTATCGAAAACTAGCGATAACGCTTGTCAAAAAGTGCCACTTGGCTCGCATCTCTATGGAAGTAATCGTTCGACGCTGTCGATTCGTTTCATAGAATCGAATGATGTTAACATTGTCTAGCTAATTTCTATTCAGTGACCTATGTTCAGGTGACATTACGATAGCTTATGCCAATTTTTTTGGCTTTTTTACTGGCGCCATCGCTAATCGAATGTTACTTTGTCTAGGCCCTCAGGTTAAACTAAGCTTCCCGTAAATGGGTGACCGTCTTCACATACAGAGACCCCTCCGTGCCCCGGAAAGCACGTTAAGGTATAGATCCCGGGAGTTATCCG
The DNA here is from genome assembly GCA_916610205.1 of Griposia aprilina. NCBI lineage: Eukaryota > Metazoa > Arthropoda > Insecta > Lepidoptera > Noctuidae > Griposia > Griposia aprilina. Next base: position 8,815,725 of record OU744310.1, on the reverse strand, counting down.
TGGATCTCTGTCAGTCTTAACGGGTAGTCAGAAGCCCGGAAGTCTGACAACCAGTCTCACCTGGGGGTATTGTGTTACCCATAGTAACTGGGTTGTGGAGGTCAGATAGGCAGTCGCTCTATGTAAAATTTCGGTATTCAGCTTCATCAGGTTAGACTGGGAGCCGACCCCAACGTAGTTGGGATAAGGCTGGGCAGATGATGAAGCGTTGTAATCAGTGTCAATTCTTAAGATTCTTTATATTCACTAACTAAACAGAGTCAAGAAAAACATGACTGGCTGTTCACAATGGTGTGCTGGTGCCTACGCTTATGTATGGAAGTGAGTGTTGGGTATGACAAAAGAAGCATGAAATTAGAATAAATGCTGTGGAAATGCGTTCCTTGCGAAGCATGTGTGGTGTGACTATGAATGATAGGCTGAAGAAAGATGTGATAAGGCAACGGTGCGGCTTAAAAGAAGATGTTGAAATTGAAATTGAAAAGAGTATGCTAAGATGGTTTGGTCATGTTGAGAGGATGAATGAAGGGCGATTAACAAAAGGTATTTACAAGGCAGTTGTGAGTGGAAACGCCGGGAGGGCACGCCCTAGGAAGACACATAGTGATCTTATTGGAGATGTTCTTCAGAAAGGTCAGGTGCGTAGTACTCACAACCGGCGTGCGTGTATGACCAGATGTATGAACGTAAACGGGGCAAAAGGATCGTAGCAGGTGGCGTTCTGTAGTTTCTGCCTACCCCCATAGGAAGAAGGCGTGAGTTTATGTATGTATGTTTAAACAAGGTGAAATTGAATTCATGGGCATTCTTTTAAGGGGTCATTGTACTCGACAATAAATGACAACAATAAAGGATTTCATTTCTGTAAGTAGGTTTGTAAAAACACTTTTAAACGTTAATCATATTTTAAAAACTAGATGACGTCGGCGTTTCCTGTCTGACTACTCTAAGAAGAAAGGCCGAAACAAACTCACGAGGTCACAGTCTCTTTCAAAGTCCAGACATAATCTTGGTTACATCATGTGAAAACCATGTAGATTTGTGTCTGAAATGGTCTTTTGAGGAAAAACCACACAGATTGATTGGACTTGTCCATTCAGTGCACGCATTTGTCAGTAATCGTGCAGCTCAACTCAGAACTTAAGGAGCTCAATGATTCGACGAACAATACCAAAGAAAGGATTATGAACAACTTTTACTATGAGACTAAACCTGAAATCGTAAAAAAAAAATCTGCTGTTCTGCTGTGTGTGTTCTGCTGTCTGTGGTCTGCCTTTTGACGAGTTATGTAAACATAAATGTAGGGAACAGCTGATTTTTTTTTGTTAGTTTTTGCTGTTTCTGGACAGTGAGCCAAATACGTACGTATAAAGTAACTTTTGTTATTTTATTTATAAAGCGGAGAACAGTGCTGGGACTACTCGCAAAGTTCGAAAGATTTGAACTTCACTTTGTTCTGTCACTTTCACTTCCATACGAAAAAAGTGAGATAGAAACAAGTCGATTCGAAGTTCGATTTACAAATTCCATACCTAGGAGGCCCAAAAAAGAAACAAACAGTAAAACGTTCGGATACACATTATAACCGCAAAATTGCAAAACATCTGTTTTGTGATTTTAAATGTTTTTTTTTTTTTTTACTAATATACATTTATTTTAATATTTTTCATGTTGTATTTTTTAACCTTTAAGTAATATTTATGTTCTCACTGATGCACGCGTAGCATGACCGCCATAGAAACGGGTTTTGTCGACGGAAGAATAGACAAAATGACAGATTGTCGACAGATTTCCAAAAAAAAAAAAACACATTCTGTCGTTTTGTCTATTCTTCCGTCGACAAAACCTGTTTTTATGGTGATCATGCTACTCGTGCTGGTAAGCGAAGAATTCTATAATTGAATAACGAACGTAGCGAGTGATTCTAGTTTAGAATCCTGAGCGCACACTCGCAGCAAAAACCGACTTTGCTCTCTTGTTGCACAAAACATTGTCTTTTTTCCTCAGTAAGTAAATAAAATAGGTAATTCGAAGGCCTATTTCTCCAAAACGGTGCGTCGTAGAACCATACTTTTCAAAGCTAAATGGTTTCTATAGACAAATTTTACCTGATATTGTAATAAAATTGGTAAATTTACGGGGAAAAAAGATTTTTTAAAGTATGGCTACTCTCCAACCAATAAGTATTCATTTCATACGAGTATTATTAATTATACAAAAGAATTGATTCCTGTTACTAACATCACATCAATAATAGGGCAATAGTAACCTATGGCTTTGACATCAACCCACGTCCTGTGAACCTTGCACGACCGCGCGGAATAAACGTAACGTACCGTCAAACCAAACGGGGTGAATAGGGATGAAGGGGTGAATCTGGACGAAACTTTAAAATGGATTTTAACAGAGAAATAATATAGAGCGTTGCCAACAAGGGCACTTAATCGTTAATTATAATACAGTAAACACATTAGAGTCCTTTTTGGTAACAAACTATATTATTTCAATGTTAAAATCCCTTTTAAAGTTTCGTCCCGATTCACCCCTGCTCAAACTCAAACTCAAAGCATTTATTTCAATTAAACCATTTACAGGCACTTTTGAATTGTCAAAGAGTCGGTCAGTTAGTCAGAAAGTTGAAGCTAGTTGCCCATTCCAAAACGTAGATATCTATGGAGAAGAACGGGCAAGAAACTCCAAGGACACTTTTTTTAAGTCAAGATATTACAAAAACCCTGGGTACATTATTCTTGTTGCTTCTATATGTGAGAACAATGTAAAAAAAAAAAAACGTATTAAACAAAAATTCAAAATATAAGATTAATAATGAAAATAAGCCGTAGCAGTTAAGAGATGATCAGTCTCAACTGACGGCGCCCGTTTACGAACATGACATCCCTATTCACCCCGTTTGACGGTAACGAATAAAATAGAGCCATGTTGTTTCCAACAGCATTAACCACACCATTATGTGTGTCCTTCAAGGAAACCGCTTTACAGCAAACTTTCAAGGTAGTCTGTGACACTTAATTACAATAATGGCCAATTGTTTCTCTTTTGTAATGAGTTAGAAACTCCTTGGTATTCATGCTTTTACAATTTGGAGAGATATTATATTATTGGCTGCTTGGGCTTTGCTGAAACGGAATAGTTATTTATGATACTAGTGCGGTAAGTTGGTTTTTACAAACGAGTAGACGAATGTAAGCCCGTGACGAAGTCGAGGGCTTACCATAGTCACGAATTTGTAAATACCAATTTCCGCACGTGTCTCATACAACGTTTTTCAACATATTTGCGAGAAAACAGTACAATAATATCGGATTCCTCGCTTGAACTCATAATATTATTTTGTTTTTAAATATCAGTCGGAAAGTCGCAACAATCTTTGACTTTTCGAATATGAAAATGGCGCAAATTTGCAAATGGCGCCACGTGCGCGTGGTGAAAATTAGAACTACCTCTTTCGTCTCATTTTCTCTTTAGTATTAAAGTGAGACAAACGTATTGAGCAAAAGCGCTTCCAAGGAAGTTCGATTACTTGGTGGAATTCTTATATGTATATATTTTTTATGAAAATTAAAAATAAACCGTAAAGGATACGCACGGCGCTATACAACCGAGTATGCGGTAAAACATGTACTTAGGTGTGAGTACCTCTTTTACCGCACGTTCCGTTGTATGGTGCATAATTTTTTACTTTCGAACAATGTATATAGGCATCGTAAATACATTTTTTGAGCAACTGTGTTGAAAAGTCTTTTATCATTCAACTATTAAAGTATTCATCATCTCATACACACTGACACTCATCACATGCATACTTATACTTATCATATACACACTCACACTTATCACATACACACATACATTTGGTTACCTTTTAGTCTTAAGTTTAATTAATTATACTGAAACCGTTGCATTTGTTAACTTATATTTTATAGTTCATATTATCTGTCCAAAGAGACTGGATCCTGCGACACAGGGTACCCTAGTGCGGGATCTAGTGTCATACCTAAACACACATAGATACACTGGTTTATGAATCAATAAAACCTTTTTTTATTTAATTATTATTGTTTCTTTCTTTATCTTCTGCGATGAAATTAATAAATTGTACTGAACACACTAAATCTACTGATTCGTAGATCTGGTGGTAGCAGGTGCGACAGCTGACTATGGATCTCGTGTTCGAACCCCAGGTCACAATGGTCACCTTCCGCCTGACGCAGGTCCTCACCGGACATGGCTGTTTCGGGAGGTTCCTGTTTAGGATAAGGCGGGAGGAAACGCCCGGGAGTTATCATTGTGTGGATTGACCTGAGGACACGGTGGAGGTCTGCCCTGCTTGGGAGCAGCACCGCCGTGTCTTTGTGGCGGCGATTGGCGGCGGCGATCTCTTGCGTCCGGCCCTGGTTCAGGCCATGGTACGGAGCGAGAGGGAATGGGAGGCAGCCACCTTCTTCTTTGAAGCAGTAATGCTCGCCAAGGAGGAGGCGGAGTGCGTGAGGGAGAGGCAATCATTGCGCCCTCACGCCCCTAGTCGCAGCAGGAGGAGACACCCTAGGCGTCGGGAGTCGATAACCGACTCCCGGCCACCGTAGGCGCGGGCTTGCGGACGGCGAGCAATGGGCAGCTCGCCCTCCGGTAAGGACCAGGCCCGGGTCGACGGCGCGTTGTGTTCCACGCGCGCCTCAAAGAGATGTCAGCATAATTGGCGGGGTCCGAAAGGGCCGATGCCTGCCGGGGTCGCGGATTGTTCGAAAGAGTTACCGTGGCCCTGGGGCACAGGCAACTGAAGGAACACGGGGGGGTTTTAGTCAGTAAGAGTGTGACACACCCTTCCGCTCCGCCCAGAGCGGGAGAGGTCATTCGATGATTTCCCAGCCAAAAAAAAAAAAAGTTCGAATACTTTTTAATATGTTAATATTTCTTGGTAGGTTACCTATGCATCAAGCTGATAAATTGCTCTCTAGTCAAATTATAGTTAGTTTAGTATCATTTTATAATTCAACCCGAAACGAGATAAAAATTATGTAAATCTACTAGGTAAATCTATACTAATATTATAAAGAGGGTTTGTTTGTATGTTTGTATGTAGGGGGTATCTCTGAAAATACCAATCGGATTTGAAAAAATCTTTTTGCAATTGATAGCCCAATTCTTGAGGAAAGCTATTGGCTATGTTACATCACGCCAAGACCCCTAGGAGCCGAGCAAAAAGAAAAAAAAAGTCAGAAAGAACGCCAAGCGAAAACGAAGTAATAGCGCGGGCAGGCGATGCGATGCGACGGGGTGAACAAGAAATTTCACGCGGGCGAAGTCGCGAGCAGCAGCTAGTAAATGTTAAAAACGTTGACATGACACTAAGAATACCTACATGTAACAGATACACAATCCGAAAGTTATATTCCACACATAAACTCACGCTTTCTTCCCATGGGGGTAGGCAGAAACTACAGAAGTCACCTGCTACAATCCTTACATACTCCTTTTGCCTCGTTTACGTTCATACATCTGGTCATACACGCACGCCGGTTGTGAGTACAACGCACCTGACCTTTCTGAAGAACATCACCAATAAGGTCACCATTTATGTCTTCCTAGGGCGTCCCCTCCCGGCGTTTCCACTCACATCTGCCTTGTAAATACCTTTTGTTAGTCGCCCTTCATTCATCCTCTCAACATGACCAAACCATCTTAGCATACTCTTTTCAATTTTTGTCACAACATCTTCTTTTAAACCACACCGTTGCCTTATCACATTATTCTTCAGTCTATCATTCATATTCTAACATAAAAATACTTATATGTACTTTAAGTAAAAACCTGATGCTAACTCCCTAACTAGGCCTGGATCTGTATTTTGAGAGCTAGTGATTCAGCCAGGATAAATAATTATCACATAAACACATAACTACAGTACAACTATTTTCTTAATGTCCTTCGGCAAACTTCGTGTTTCGTCAGTCGTCGGATTTCTAATCGACTTGCAGCTTTCCGCCCATTTTTTTAATAAATTACAGTAAGTTAAAAGAGTATTAACAACTCTATCTACTTTCAAGTGGATTTTTTCAACATATTGCTCGAACAGAGCTAAAGCAGAGTTGATTGGTGGCGGTCAAACAGTGAACACGTTGAGAAACTGTCGCGCGTTCTGTATAGTTGTGTCATGTACATACAGTGTGTGATGCGCTAGTGTGCTTAATTTGGTCGTAAATTATAATTCGATTTGAACTGCAACCGGTTTTTCTATTGCGCAATAACCAACACTTCACATAGTACGCCCACAGTAGTTAAAATATGGCTGATGATAACGAGAGAGCCGTACCTTCTCCTTCACATTATTATGTTGTCTTTTAGGGATACTTGTTGAACAAGCAACAAAAATAAGAAGGAAGGACCGACAATAAACCGTCTTGTTTTCAAGAAATAAGGGATTTCTCTTGAGCCAAACAATTACATAGCGTATTGCCAAGAAGTGTTTACTCCATTCTCGCTTTTTTATCTTATGATAGCCTCTCTTTGTACCGAATATGTGTTTGTATTCGAATGATTGATTGTTGTTATTTTCGACGTACATAATCTATTTACGACTGCCTCGTTGGTCAAGTGGTCGCAAGCGCTACTGCTGAGCATGAGGTCCTGGGTTCGATTCCCGGGTCCGGCAAAGTGTTATTGGGTTTTTCCATCTGAAATATCTGGGTAGCAGCCCTGAGTCTGGATTTGTGCCCGGTTGATGGCAATAGGCTCGCCCCCTATTACATGGGACTTAATAGGATAGGATTAGAATTTTCCGGATAGGATTTTGATTCCGATTTGTTACAGTAGTAATGGCAATCATGTCATTTAGTCTAAATAGACTTTTATTTTTATATAGATTCTTTTATATGTTGTGAATGTGAGAACTTTGTAGACCTAATTTGTAGACTAGATTTGTGGACCTTTTTATATTTTGTTGAGTACATGTTACTTCTTGACAGGCCTACACTGTCCTCCCATATCTATCAACACTGTAATTGGAAACATTGTAAAATCCCCTTATTTTTAAAAGAGTAACCGTGGAATTTCTTGGCGGCTCTTCTCAATAGGAAACAACCAATTGGAACCGTGCACCTAGCTTCTGACGTTTCATAAGTGCCCATGTTGGTTTATATGAAATAAAATATTTTGATTTGATTTGATTTAAACATAACTGGCGAAATGTGGGTGTGCTATAAGTACACCTCTGCCTAACCCTTCGGGGAATACAGGCGTGATGTTATAATCTACTTAATAAAATCTATGGATCCGAGTGCTCATGGTTTGTTCAATGAAATCTCCAAACGCCTGTTCGACACTTCCCTTGACCCAAGGGCTGGCTTTTACCTTGGCCAGAGGCTAAGCATTGCCATACAACGTAGCAATGCTGCCAGCCTCGTGGGTATATTACCAGTCGACAGCGATTCGGAGGGATTTTTCGACGCCATGTTTTAGTTTGTTAATAGTTTTCGTCAGGTTAGGTTATTACATTTTAATTTTAATTGTAAATACTGTAATTTCATACAGTCCGGGAGGTCTAAGCTGAGTTTTGCATTTGTGTGAGGTGCGCGGTGGAATTGCGTTGCCCGAGGGACGCACCGCGCCTCAGACTGATTGCGAAAAAGCAGTATAAACCGGTTTAAACAAAGAAAAGGACGCGTCGCGCTCTAGGCCGACGTCACACCTACACTAGGTATCTATGTGCACTCACACAAATGCAAAGCTCAGCTTAGACCTCGCGGTCTGTACTAATATACATTTTGAGGTAAGTGCTGTGTCTGTGAGTACCTAATATTGACTAAGAGGGGGTGAGGGTGTTGTTGTGTGTGTTGGTTAGTTGGTTGGTTACACTGGTCAACAATAATTCATCGTCACCCTACAGCTTCGTTTATTCCAAAGCATTATTTCCAACATATCAACACGCTTGTATTCCCCGAAAAGTTAGCCAGAGATGTACTTATAGTACACCCGTATTTCGCCAATTATGTTTAAGTCACATGTAATAAGGGGCGAGCCTACTACCATCAACTGGGTACAAATCCTGACCCCGGACTACTACTGAGAAATTCTGGATGGAAAAACCCAATAACTCTTTGCCCGACCTGGGAATTGAACCCAGGATCTCATGCTCAGCAGTAGCACTAGCAACCAGTAAACCAACGAGGCAGTACGAGGCATTAATTCCAGTTTTATGTTGTTCCAACGACGCAGTTCGAGGCATTAATTCCAGTTTTATGTTTTTCCAACGACGCAGTTCGAGGCATTAATTCCAGTTTTATGTTTTTCCAACGAGGCAGTTCGAGGTATTAAATCCAGTTTTATGATTATCCAACGAGGCAGTTCGAGGCATTCATTCCAGCTTTATGATTATCCAACGAGGCAGTTCGAGGCATTAATTCCAGTTTTGTGTTTAACCAACGAGGCAGTTCGAGGGATTAATTCCAGCTTTATGATTATTCAACGAGGCAGTTAGAGGTATTAATTCCAATTTTATGTTTTTCCAACGAGGCAGTTCGAGGCATTAATTCCAGTTTCATGTTTTTCCAACGAGGCAGTTCGAGGCATTAAGTTCAGTTTTATGATTATCCAACGAGGCAGTTCGAGGCATTAATTCCAGTTTCATGTTTTCCCTTTCTCTTAAATACTTACTGCTAAGATTAACTAATGAGAATTAATTACAGATCATTTTGTTGGTGTGGGAAGCTGGCATGAAGCCATCAAAACACCAATACAACTTGTAAGCTAAACAAACACCAGTTGATATTTTCTTTCAGTTTTTGTTACAAAGAGCAACAAGTGAACTTTAACTAAAATATATTACGAACCTACGAACAATACTTGTTGAATACAGTCTGACAGCCAGAAGACAGATAGGCAGTTTAATTTATCTTGTTTGGGGCATAGAATAAGAATGTGTAGAAGAGAAACTTGCAACAATGATAATATTCTCTTACGTCCTGAAAATTTTGATTTTCAGGGCATATGAAACGATTAACATCAAGATTGTATCAACGCTTGCATGCAATGCTTATAGTACTATTCTGTAAAGGTCACTTGGAACCTCACTCAAATGAGCGTACAAAATTTGAAAGCGAACTCATTTCGCAACGCATCTATATTCTATATATATATAAAAATGAATCCCTATTTCCCTTGGTCACGCCATCACGATTTCACTTTTGTTTTTTTGTTGTGTTCGTTATTGTCGGGAGAAGGATCTTATGAAATAAAAAAATAAGGAAGTTGATCGGAACGTTACAAAATTTAAGAAAACTTAACGCCAATATTAATTTTACATAACTATCAGTTGTTTGAAATAACTGGCAGCGATTGACAGAATGCGCGCTGCAAATATCGTTTAACACAGATGGATCGGTTGATAAATGAGTCGATAGATCTAATAGAGTACAGGCGGTCGAAATATCAAGTTACAATGCTCTATCTAAAACGAGAGAGTTATTCCAGTCTTCATTTTTGTTGAATCGTTATGGCGTCCCACAAGGCAGTATTCTAGGTCCACCATTGTTCTTGCTCTACATAAACGATTTTCCAACTATTTTGAACCATAAATGTGTACTGTTTGCGGACGATACTACTATTATATTGAAGGGCAACGACAAAAATACTTACGAGCAGGAAATAAACACGGCCCTCCAAACTTCTATAGAATGGCTTGAAACGAACAATTTAAAGGTAAATATTTGTAAAACAAAATTTATGCAATTTCATACATACCGAACAAAACCTTTGAACCTAAATGTAGCATATAAAGGGGTCTCCTTAACAGAAACTGACTCAGTAAAATTTCTTGGGATAACTTTGGATAAATTTTGTTCTTGGAAAAACCATGTAAATGACATTTGCGGTAGAATAAATAGTTTTGTCTACCCTCTGAGACGTATTAGCTGCGAAATCTCTCGAAACGCCGCAATCACTGCATACCACGGCTATATTTCCTCCATTTTGCGATATGGTATCGTTCTTTGGGGTCGCTGTGTGGAAATTGATCAAGCATTCGTGATGCAAAAAAAATGTTTAAGGGCTATATTTGGGCTGAAACAAATAGATTCTTGTCGCCCTTTCTTTAGAAAATATAAGATACTTACATTACCGTGCATCTATATCTTGGAATCATGTCTATTTGTTTTCAAGCATAAGAATCTTTTTCAGCAGGCGACAAGCTACTATGCCCCTCGATCTCATAATACTAATAAGTTGTATCAGCCCAAGACGAATCTCACACTTACGTCCAACAACAGCTATATTATGTGCATCAAATTGTATAATAGAATTCCAAATACATTAAAGACACTTCCATTTTTAAAATTTAAGCGTATTTTAACAAAAATACTCATTGATAAATGCTTCTATAGTGTACTTGAGTTTTTGGATTATAAGTTATGAATTTTGTAGCTTGTAGTATAATGTCAGTTAATTAATTTAATATAATTTACTAATCGCATGCATTATTCAAGTAATTTAATTTATTTATTAAAATAATTAATGTAATAAGTATCTAAATATATTATGTAAAATTTGCACGCCGAAATTAAAGGCATAATAAGAGATCGTTAATTTATCATAAGAACTTTCTGTACCTTATTTATGCAAATAAATGATTTTTGATTTTTGATTTGATTTTGATAGTTTTAGTTTTAGCCAATAGTCAAAACTAAAACTAAACGACATATGACATTCATAGTTAAGACAGGACAACGTCTGTCGGGTGAGCTTGTTATGTACTATAGGTATGTAATGTCTTTGGTTTTGATCCGCCCTGACATTAAGCAATTGACAACATTGTCAAACTTTTAACGTTTTGAATACGAGGCTTTTGATTACTTTTTATTAGTGTATGTATTTTGTCTAGTTTTTTTCTAATGTGGGTCTAGTTTGTGCAGAATAAACATTTTTTTTAATTTTCTTTTTAAAGAAAATCGCGGATTCACAACAAAACACAGTCCGTTAGAATTTTGAAGTGATGTTTAGAAAATGACACTACAGTTTCGGGGATTTATGATAACTCTGTTTCGATAACAGCTGACGTGCGCGCAAAAGATAATATAGATCTCCCAGAAATAGTATGCGCTATCGCAGTCATCGAGGGAACGAGTGAAGATGGAATCTATTAAACAGCTATTACAACCCTGGAAGTACTTACCTATTTTGTATTACCATGTATTATGCCTATGTCTTCTTCAATGACCCACTCACCGCACAGACTTTATTCACTCATCCTTCTTCGTTCAGTCTATCTCTCTGTGGAATGAGCTCCCCCTGGAAATCAGGTTGGCAACCAACCGATTATCCTTTAAAGTAAAAGTTCGCGAGCACTTTCATAAGAAGCTGGCAGTATATTCCCAACGTTAATGTTTTCCCATTGGTTCTCTCATTTTTTGAAGTGAAAACTTCTTTAGGCACCTTGAGCACTTTTTGGGTGAACAAAAATCATGGAACTCGCGTCATCGTCACCGAACGCTTTCCATGAGCTATATGTATACTGTGTATATATGTGTACTTTTTGGGTGAACAAAAAGCGTAGAACTCGCGTCATCGTCACCGCACGCTTCGACGATACAATTCGGAAGTTACTTAGTTTTCACTTCTATCGGTAGTCCTCAAAGACTGCCCCGCATTTTTTTTAGTTATTTCGTGTATTTATATATATATATTATATTTATAGTTTGTAATAGGTATATTGTGAGTCTTTTTATAATTAAATAAATAATTTTTATTCCAAAATGTTTCGTAATTGCACCTACTAGTTTGTCTCTCCATCACTCAAAGGTTGACTGATAGAAAATGCCTCAGGTTTTAAGTCCGCCTCTGTAAATTTCTGTGCTTGAAGTATCGCCACTGGTAGGACGTATGTACAGTCATAAGTAATAAGTTACCTGGTTCGTCGATATATTTGAAGTTAAGTAAGAAACCGATGAATGTTTTCGAATAAAATTTAATTTAATTTATAGAAAACAAACAGGACAGTTATCAAAAAATTAATTCGAAAACATCCAGCGGTTTCTTACTGAACTTGAAATATATCGACGAACCTGGTTACTAATCACTTTTGGTGACTGTACACGCGTAGCATGACCATCATAGCAACGAGATTTGTCGACGGAAGAATAGACAAAATGACAGATTTATAAATCTATATATATATAAATGAATCCCTATTTCCCTTGGTCACGCCATAACGCGTGAACGGCTGGACCGATTTCACAATTATTATTTTTGTTGTTTTCGTTATTGTCAGGAGAAGGATCTTATGAAATAAAAAAATAAGGAAGTTGATCGGAAAGTTACAAAATTTAAGAAAACTTAACGCCAATATTAATTTTACATAACTGACAGTTGTTTGATATAACTGTCAGCGATTGACAGAATGCGCGCTGTAAATATCGTTTAACACAGATGGATCGGTTGATAAATGAGTCGATAGTTTTAGTTTTAGTCAATAGTCAAAACTAAAACTAAACGACATAATGACATTCATAGTTAAGATAGGACAACGTCTGTCGGGTCAGCTTGTAAATAAATAAAATATTACCATGCATTTTTGTATTCAAATAAGAGATTAACAACTGTATGCAATTCCAAAAAAAAACTTTAGAGTGGTAGATGACGAGTTGCAGCCGGATAGGAGAGCTTCACACAAACGCGCAATGATTGGTGCACTAATACAAAGCGCGGCAGTATAAAACTTAGAAGCTTTGCCTCTGTGGGGGCTTACTCTATGGCGTGACGTTCGTACTTATTCGGAAACACGAAGTTTGCCGAAGCGCATACCTTTTCTGTTTCGAACCGACTTCAAAAAGGACGACGTTCTCAATTCGTTACGCGATATTTCCGGCAATGGTCTATCGATTTCAAAAGTTCTTTATTTAATAGATAAGGTATGCCTCAGGGCATATAAATTTTATTAAATTTGGTTTGGTAGGTGTTCAGTTAGCTTCAATTATACGTATTTTTTCCACTTAGTGTATATTGATGATGTTATAATAACTTCTTGTCACTGTTATTTACATCGCAAGTAGTGGTATAAGAACTTGTTTCGGGTAGGTACCATATATAAAAAACGAAAAAAATAAAATTAATATTACAAAAAAAAAACATACTTCAAAAAGAACACTACAGTCGGTGGCAAAAAACGAAAAATACTAAACCAAAGACAACAACTTCCAAAATGACTAAGTTATTTTTCACTTTGTAGTGTGTTTTTTGGAAGGCAATTGTTTTTTTTTCTGAAAAATCCTTTTTTAACTGTATCTACTTACATAAGTTTTGCTTCTATAAATCTACTCTTTTCTACGGTTCAGTCTTTAGACGTGTCTACATCTATTAAGCCATCATGGCCACTTTTGTTCGAAGCAGTTGGATACTCATTAGCGCTTAGTTTTAATGATTCTTTTGTAGATAGTTGGTTTTATAGTAGGTACCTACTTTCATTAAGGTGGGAACTAATTTTCTTGGACTTTCACTTGGACATCTTCGGGATTCTTTGTTTCGCGGTTAGTTGGGGTGGTCATGTTGAGAGGATGAATGAAAGGCGGCTAACAAAAGATATAATACAAGGTAGATGTGAGTGGAAATGCCAGAAGGGCACGCCCTAGGAGTACGTATGTACTCGTATGTTCATTTGGACCAAAAAGCTTTGCGTCAAATTTGAATGGCTAGGGGAACATTGATTGAAAATAAACGCATTCTATTGTTTTTGAAGAAAATAAACTGGTATTACAGGGTGGATTTTTTAGATGGAGCAGTAAGGGCAGGCAACTTTTAACTGTTGCAGCTACAGGAAAATGGTCTTAGGAATTTTTTGAGATATTTTATCAGCATTCACATATTTTTTCTTATTTTACTGTCAGCAAGAAAATGGGCAATTTTATCAAAAACTTATTTTGATGCCAATCGATCCTGTTTTTTATAAGGGTCAAAACACTCTATAAGACCAACTAAGGTTTGAGTACTAGAAAAGTCAGAAATTGCAAAAAACTTTACCCATACATTTAGGAAATGAGACTCTCAACTTAGTTTTTCATGGTGGATATACTAGCGGTTTCTTTATTAATTTTACATTTAAAAAAATACATGTCAATCTTTATGTTACTATTTACTCTCTTTATTTTTTTTTGCAACGAGTTTTCGTTTTGGGTAGGTGCAGAAAAATGTGTTGCTAATAAAAAACTTAGTCGATCATCAGAACCTCAAACAAAATAAAATGTTTTATCAGAAAATTAATAAGAAACATTTAATAAAGATTTGATTGCGTCTCCTTATTTTATTTATAGAAAAAGAAAAAGAAATTGTATTTTCTGCACAAATAAGACGCACATTACAAAAAAATTGACAAAATACTAATAAAAAGTAGCCATAAGCCTCGTATTCAAAACGTTAAGTTTGACAATGTTGTCCATTGCTTAATGTCAGGGCAGATCAAAATAAAGACAATAAATAATACACATTGTATAAAGGCTCCTGCAAACAGGCGCGACACGCGACGCGAATGGCGCGCGACACAAAGGCACCGCTCGTCGCGCGACGAGCGGCGCCTTTGTGTCGCGCTGTAGCGTCGCGCCTGTCTGTGGGAGCCTTAATGCTTTGCGACACTGGCAAATGACGGCAACAATGCCCTGAGAATGTTACCACTTAATAAGTTTTAAAAAAATTAAAATGTTTGCTTGGCTCTTAGACATGCGTTTTTTTCCGTCAATGAATTTTTAAATCATACTTTTTGATATTGTTATTAAGATTAATAATGACATTAGTACTTTGATGAATTCTTGGACTCATGATTTTTTCTTTGACGTTAGGATTTATATTTTCGACAATAGGATTTATATTTTTTATTTAACTATTAATGTTTTGACATTATAAATTCATAAACATAATACAAAATTTCATAACTTTATATAGTTAATATTCTTATAATGTACCCAGTTCTGATATGCGTGTACCTAGCTTATTATTTAATATTTCTACACCAGCAATGGTAGTATGTGTGAAACAATATTTAATTTTATAGAGGTATGAGGAACAGGGTGTAAAGTTCACTCATACTCTATAGAAAAGGTAAAATCCTCCGACCAGACGGGTGTTGTGTCTGGTGGGCAACTGCCCGACGGTTGATGTCGGGACGTTGTATATATGCTAGTCCGGCGGTAAACTCTGATTGCGCGATGCAGGATTTGCGTGACGTCAGTATGACGTGTAGCTCGCATGTGGCGATGTTGATACCGCTACAATCTCAATGCACCATTTACTGATAAATAAATAAATACTAACAAACACAAACAAAACATGAAATTATCTACTTTTGTAACAAAAACAATTACAAGATATATAACTAGCTTTGTTTATATTTCGATCAGTCCTTCGACAGTTTTCCGATATTGCACCCTATTTTCTTTTGTTTACTGTAGATGACATACACTGCTTTCTCCCTCGACGAGTACAAGCGTGATATTATATTGTTGTGTGTTTCTTAAAAGACTTTATAAAAAATATTGCCATTTTCAAGTTATGAATTTTTTTTCAAAGAAACTTTGGATATTGAGCAGTCGTTACTTCGAATAACTTTCGTATCAATACAAGGTGAAATGCTTTGAGAAATTATTTATTTATTTTACTTACTTTTGTCTGGGTTTCACACCGGCGGGGTAGTTGCGTAACACACTAACAGTAGGAATAGCTTTCTTATAGATAGTTCACACATTCATTGCGTTATTTACGTTTTTGAGCAAAGAAAAAAGACAAAGACACCAATCTACTAGGTCTTCGCATGATCTGACCAAGATTATGTCTGGACTTCAAAAGAGACTGTGACCTCTGAGTTTGTTTCGGCCTTTCTTCTCAGGGTAGTCAGATAGGAAACGTTGTAGAGGTCTACAACGTTAGGTAACTTGTAGACTAGATTTGTGGACCTTTTTATATTTTGTTGAGTACATGTTACTTGTTGACAGGGCTACACTGTCCTCCCATATCTATCAACACTGTAATTGGAAACATTGTAAAAGCCCCTTATTTTAAAAGAGTAACCGTGGAGTTTCTTGCCGGCTCTTCTCCATAGGAAACAACCAATTGGAACCGTGCACCTAGCTTCTGACGTTTCATAAGTGCCCATGTTGGTTTATGTGAAATAAAATATTTTCATTTTGATTTTGATTTTGAAACGGTGACCTCATCTAGTTTTTAAAATACGATTGGCGTGTAAAAGTGTGTTTACAAACCTTCTTACAGGAATAAAATAATTTATCATTTGAAGAATGTAGACAGTGTGAGTTCGTGTGTGTTATTTGGTGTGTGTGTGTGTAGTGTGTGAGTGTTGTTTAGTGAGGTTGTGTGTGTGTCATTTGGTGTGTGTAGTGTGTGAGTCTTGTTTAGTGAGGGTGTGTTTGTGTGAGTGTTTTTTAGGGTGTTGTCAGTATAGGGACAGGCATATGAGCATGAGACATTTCAGTTTAGCCACTGGGATGGCAACGCATCTACGACGCGTCTTGTATTGCAATTGTCCGTAGGCGGTGGTGTAAGGAGAAATATTCGGAGTTGACGGCCAACTGTCAGTAAATGGAGACGCATCAAAAGAAAAAAACTGGCCAAGTGCGAGTCGGACTCGCGCACGAAGGGTTCCGTACCATTATCCATAAAAACGGCAAAAAAAAACATGTCCGTTGTATGGGAGCCCCCTTAAATATTTATTTTATTCTGTTGTTGTATTTGAATATTTGAAATACATCATCTGTGAAAATCTCAACTGTCCAACTATCACGGTTCATGAGATATAGCCTGGTGACAGACGGACAGACGGATGGACAGCGAAGTCTTAGTAATATGGTCCCGTTTTACCCTCTGGGCACGGAGCCCTAAAAAAGATGGTGGTGGTGGCCACTAATCATCTGATGAGCGCTCGGCGTGTCTGACATTTAACAGCATGAAAATACTTGACATTCCTTGATAGATTTTGATGAAACAATTACGTATCTAGCTCGACTTTAAAATATCGATTGTGGAAAAGATCTTACTAAGAGAAACTTGAGTGAGGTGAGCTTTCATTATACCGGATGCTTGATATTGGCAATAGAAAGAAAGAAAAAGTATTTATTGGGACTCGCACAGGATTATCACAAACTAAACACCCTGAGAAAAAAAAAAAACAAAAGTTAAATGAAAAATAACAATAGAAAGTCCTTTACGTGGCCACAAGGCCCCTTTTTCAGCATAATGCTGCGACATTTAAAAATAAGTGTCGCAGCGCTGGTATTCTGATAGGGCCCGTTGTTGTGATATCACGGACAGATAAAGAAATAAATAATAAATAAAATAAAATAAAAAACAGCTCACTTCACCTGAGCTTTCACGGCGTTATTTTAACGGAATAGGTCGCCCTTTCTTTATCTCAAAACCTAATAAATCTGCCAAAAATCAGATCCTCGAAGCTCAAAACCCCATCAATTTTCAACCACCTCAAATTGATAGTAAAACCATCGACACCTACGTATTTGAGATAACATTTTACTACACGATCAAAATATTTTATAGCCAAATTCGCACCTACTCTAATACAAACCAATCGGCTTGAAAATTCACGGTTCTCCAAAATGTGTCCCTAGATAATACTCTTAAGCGGCCTGTACCTAATTTTATGCCTGGGAAGCTTGTGTATTATAATATCAACCTGTTATAATCCTACTGAAAGGCGAAGGATTACGCTTCTCATACAGAGAAGGAATGAGTATTGATTATCACGCTTGCTCACTGCATTTTGGTAATTTCAAACCAGAGTCCAGAGAGCTTAGACAAGTGGCATTCGCTTCGGAGCAATTCTATTTTTACAATCGCTATGCTTTCGCCAATGTTTCCATCATACGAATCGAAAACTAGCGATAACGAAAAAAGCCAAAAAGTGCCACTTGGCTACGCATCTCTATGGAAATAGTCATTCGACGCTGTCGATTCGTTTCATATAATCGCACGATGCATCGCATTGTCTCGCTAATTTCTATTTGTTGACCTATGATCACTTGATTTACTGTAACAAGAAATGAGTTTGCTTTCAAATTGTGTGCGCTCACTTGAGTGAGGTTCCAAGTAAACTTTACTTATTACTACTACAGGAGTTTTAACGATGTTTTCTTTCACTTCACTCTTAAGAAATTGTTAATTATAATTATAGCCGTAATTAGAAGGACTAAGTTTGGCAAATAAACGAATTTACTGCCATAATAATATAAACTAATTAAAACATCTTATAGTGTGTTCGATCTTAACAAAGACTGTTCCTCACTATTAAAATCAAAATCAATAAGCGTTTAATCCAAACTTAAAACTGTTTCCAGAAGTTCCGAAATTTCTCCCAACTTTGACAAAAGGCAACTAATTGTCTACCGTGTCTACCAAAAGTTGTCTTTGATAACTTTGAAGAAGCTAGTTTTGAATGGAAGTTTTAATTGCTATTAATAGATTATCAATGACAATCAATCATCATCTCTTTTCGAAATAGTACAAAGTAGAGCATAGCTTATGCCGTGGTAAAAATATTTGCCTGTTAGGAAGATAGTAGATGTGTGGCGGCATCTACATTTCCAAATGCGAACTACGCATCACACTGACGTCACGCAAAACCCTGCATCGCGCAAGCAGACTTTACCGCGCCACTAGGATATATACAACGTCCCGATGTATAATTTTCCGGCCCACTTGACACGACATCCGTCTGGTCGGAGGATCCATCCTCTTCTATGAAACATGAGTGAACTTTACACCCTGTTCCTCATACCTCTTTTGATGCTAGATGTACCGAATACTTGAAGGTGATAGATGTGTGGCGGCATCTACATCGCCACATGCGAACTGCGCATCACACTGACGTCATGCAAAATCCTGCATCGCGCAAGTAGAGTTTTACCGCACCACTAGGGTATATTCAACGTCCCGATATATAATTTTCTTGCCCACCAGATAAGACACCGTCTGGTCGGAGGATCTATCCTTGTCTATGGAACATGAGTGAACTTTACACCCTGTTTCTCATACCTCTGTAGATGCTAGATGGGACATACTGGATGCGGAAGACGGAGGAACAGGGTGTTGTGGCGCAGCCTAGGAGAGGCCTATATCCAGCAGTGAACAGCGATATACTGAGCAGATTGTTGATTCAATTGCTATAGAAAATTACCCTGTTTTTTGGCTAACCTTTTATACGCTAGATTCTAAACACTGAACTAGACCAAAGACTGGAGATTGTATTTTGTTTTAAAAGTAGTGTTGTTGACCATAAAATTGCTTTGTTACTCAAACATTAAACTTTACTTCACGTCATAAAACGACAATTTAGCTTTCAAGATAAACGTGAAAGTTAGACAGTTCAACCACTACATCCATATATAAACTCACGCCTTCTTCCAATAGGGGTAGACAGAAACTACAGAACGCCAACTGCTCCTTCATATTCTTTCATACTTAGATCGCTTCGTTCAACCATTAGTGAAGGTTTAATTTACTGGAAGTTTTTGTCAAAATCGGCGAAGCAATTACTTTGGGTTTTAAGTCGACAATACATACCCTTAACCCATGTTACAGGTATATATAACCGGTTCTTACCGGTAGATGCGATATCTATCTATATGCCTATCAAGATCAAAATCCATCTTTTATATTATTATTATCCTCAAGAAAATTCAATGTCCACAAGTTAATGACAATTATTCTCTAAATGATCATTGTAGTCATATTTTCTGTAAAATAACAAGTACCTATTGTCATATTTCATGGAAAATACGGGTGAAGCCATGCTCAAATCCAAGTGCTATAAATCACCCCGATTAAGTACAACCTACCCTTAAGATTTCGCCTGTAAAACATTTGCTACCGACTGTATCTCGCGTCAAACTTTTGTTGTAAGCTGTACGGTAACCATGGCAACCTGATCGATTGATGATACAGTTATGCTTCTCTCGCTTGCATTTTGTAGAAAACGTGTAAGTCTGTCCTTTTCGCACGGTTATTATTCGAAATTGGTGCTTGCAAAAAGGTTTTTTATTGTTTTTAAATTGAAAAGCACTTTTGATATTGTCTTTTGTGGTTTCTTGACTGTTTTCTTTGTGTAATGTAAGACATGCTTTTCTCTTAAATTTAATATTAATATTTTTAATGCATAAGATTGTTTTTCAATAAGTATTTTTTTTATGGATTTATTATACTCTTAGTAGTATTTTTTTTATGATAAATGATAAATGATTTTATTTCTGTAAGTAGGTTTGTACAAACACTTTTACACGTCAATCATATTTTTAAACTAGATGAGGTCGGCGTTTCCTATCTGACTACTCTGAGAAGAAAGGCCGAAACAAACTCAGAGGTCACAGTCTCTTTTAAAGTCTTCAAAAAAAGTTTAAAGTTTAAAGTTTTAAGATTTCTTATTTGACGTTCAAAAGTGCCTTTTATGTGCCTATTTGAAATAAACGATTTGACTTTGACTTTAACTTTGACTTAATTAATTGATAAGTAGATGGAATAAGATAAATTACGAACGATACGTATAGCCTATAATAAGTATAACATACATTCGGCCTTAAGGGGACTACATGACCTAAACGCAAATTTATAATGCATAAAAATATATGATCCACTGCAGTAACCAAAACCAGAAAAATATATGATATTCTTCTGGATATATGCTAGTTAGATAGTGTGTTAAAAACATAATACAATTAACTTGATATGATAGCAAAAATCACGAAGAAACCTCTAAAAAAATATTTTAACGATTAAAAGCATACTAATATGTATGCAAACATTGAGATTTTTTGTCAGATTTTTCTACAAGTAACATACTAACATAATAGTGTTTTAATTTTTTAGTCCAATGAATAGATTTTTTGAAAATCCATAATTGCTTCATATTTTGCAATAAATTACCAGCGATGTGTCATCGCGCGTCTCTTTCCTATGCAATCCGACAGTGACCGCGTAAGCCTCTTAACCTTAATCCGTTACTGCTGTTTCGGCCCAAAATTAACGTATTTCCTTCGCGCAAAACTCAAAAACTCAAACTCAAAGCATTTATTTCAAATAAACCAATTACAGGCACTTTTGAATTGTTTAGGGGTCGGTCAGTCAGAAAGATGAAGCTAGTTGCCCATTCCAAAGCGTAGTAGGTACCAATGGAGAAGAACGGGCAAGAAACTCCATGGACACTCTTCTAAATGGTTACAAAATATTGGTTACATCGTTAATTTTGAAATTATGCACGTCAGAACGATGCAGAACGTTAAAAGCGTCCGTAATAAAAAGACAAAAACAATTCAAATATTAAATTAAATTAAAATAAGCCGTGGCAGCTAAGAAATGACCAGTCCCTACTGACGGCACCCGTTCACGAACATGACGTATGGATTAGCACCATTCAGCTCAACCATTTTGAAGGGAACTTAATGACCCAACACACACGCCACCACCAGCGAGACATTTATGGAAGCACACTCTTTAGACAAAATGGACCAAATTATCCGGCATACATTACCTAACTTCGATTTTAAATATGGCCATGGAAAACCGAGCTTGGACACTAGCTACTCTTCCCATTCGTATGGGAGGCCTCGGCGTCCGCATTATTTCTAGTATTAGTTTACCGGCTTTCATAGCCTCGGTCTACGGCACTGAGAAATTAATCAGGAAAATCCTAGCTTCGGTGAAGGCTATGAATGCCTGGAGACTCGCTTACCCGCATTCAGACCCACCCGACAATCCAGCTTCCCAGAGACGGTGGGATCAGCCGCTCTGCAGAGTAGTACGGAACAATTTACTTGACACATTTGCTACTACTGCGGAGCGTGCGCACCTGCTGATTGTGGGTAAGTGGGAGTCGGGTCTGTGGCTCCATGCACTACCGTTGTCGAACATAGGCACTTTGTACAACGACACTACTTTCCACCTCGCTGCTTCCCTGTGACTAGGTGCTCCTTGTTGATCTTCTCATCGCTGTCACTGTGGCGAAGTTGTCAACAGCCTCGGACACCAAGTCCTGTCTTGCAGCCGAAGTGCGGGCAGCTTAGCGCGGCACTTGAACATTAATGACATCCGACGAGCACTTGTCACCGTCGGCGTTCCAGCTGTATTAGAACCTAATGGCTTGACACGCGATGATGACAAGAGACCAGATTGCATGCCTTTATTTCCATGGAAGGTGGGTAGGTCTTTGCATGGGACGCAACGTGTATTGATACTCTTGCGCCATCCCATTTTCCTGGCTCCGGGTGCTGTGCTAGCGCCGCTGTTGCGGCTGTGGAAAACCTCAAGCGGTAAAAGTATAATAACCTTATCGGCAATTATATTTTCGAGCCGTTTGGGGTTAAAACCCTCGGGCCGTGGGGTCCGAGTGCTAATGGTATGTTCAACGAAATCTACAAACGGCTGATTGACACTTCCCCTGACCCAAGGGCTGCCTTTTGCCTTGCCTAGAGATTAAGCATAGCCATACAACGTGGCAATGCTGCCAGTCTCTTGGGTACATTACTAGTCGACAGCGATGCGGAGGAATTTTTCAACGTCATATTTTAGATTTTTAATAGTTTTAGTTAGGTTAGGTTATTGTAACCTTGGGGGATCCCCCACAGCGCATACTTCCACGTAGTTTCCCCCGGGCAACGCCGTGTCTGACCACCGTAACGGAGTGGCAGACCGGCGGCTAAAGTGCGCTGTGATTCGCAGACAAAAACGAGGTCGTCTATGAATATGCCGAAGAAGCCAAGCCGTGACGCCTCCGGGCGTCTTTGTTTTAACGCTAATCGCTCCTCCGAGGGTGATTCAAACGGCCCTTCTCAGGGCCAAACCAAAGGCCCTTCTCAGGGCCAACCCAACGGCCCTTTTCAGGGCCAACCCAACGGCCCTTCTCAGGGCCAACCCAACGGCCCTTCTCAGGGCCAACCCAAAGGCCCTGCTCAGGGCCAAACCAACGGCCCTTCTCAGGGCCACGCCGGCGGCGCTTTGGCGTCGGAAGCGGACTGCGCACCATCTGCGGTCAGCTTCTTCAGCAGGCCGGACGAGTTGTCGGACGCCGACGAGTCCAATATGGACACGTCGGCGGCCGAAAACGAACGCCCCAAGCGGAAGAGGGCCGATCTGAGGCTCGGGTCCGGGGGCTCCTCGGAGTCGGTTGCGAGTAGGTCGAAGAAGAAGTCGAAGTCTAAAAAGGCTTCGACTTCTGCTTCGGCTCTTGCCCACGATGTGGGCTTGGTGGACGCCGAGCGCCAGCTAAACCTGGCTAAAAGGGCGCAACTCCAGGAAGACCTGGAGGAGAGGGTCGCCGCAAAGGAGCGGCAGGCGCAAGCCGCCAGGTCGAGGGCTGGCTATGGTGCGTCTAACGTGCTTTATGCTGACCACTCCCTGGCGGAATTGGAGCGCATAGCGCAGGAGGACAAGGAGGAGGTTCTGGAGGTCGCCTCAAAGTCCTCCAATTTGAAGGGGACCTTCCAGAAGGCCCTCAAATGCCGGGCCGCAAGCATGCACGGCATCGTGATAGAGCTGGTGAAGCGGACGGCCACGGACGAGACGCGGCAGCTGCAGGCGAAGGTAGATCGTCTGCAGGCGGAGGTCAGCCAGCTACACCAGAAGCTGGCCGAGGTCACGGCCCAGCCTGCCCAATCTGCCCCGGGTACGGCGGTGGAGGGCTCCTCTTCCCATGCCAGCCTTGAGGCGGTAATCCGCGGGTTTGTCATGGAGGAGAGGGCCTTCATCAGAGGCTGCTTCGCGGGCATCGAAGACCGTCTCTTGCCAGAGAAGCGGCTCCGCCCGCCGCTAGCGGCGGATAAGAGTCCACTGCCGACGGAGCCGGAACCTGCGCCTCTGGGAGGCCCGGCATTGGCCGAGCAGCCCCGGGCCCAGAAGCCCTCCAAGGGCAAAGGTAAGGGGAAAGAGGACCACTGTGCCCCCTCAAACGCCAACCACTAGCGCGGAGGGAGCGTCTGGGTCGTCTGCCGCTCCAGCGGCCCCCCGGAACTCACAGGAAGAGGACGCCCTTCTTCCCTCCACCACCCCGTCCAACCAGCCGTGGACGAAAGTGGTCAGGGGGGGAAAAGGGCAAAGGTCGACCCCCAACCCCAGTGCAACTGCCCCAGCGGCGAAAAAGGGTCTAGCCGGCGGGAAGAAGCTGGTTCCTCCCAAAACCGCGGCGGTCGTGGTGACCATCACCCCGGAGGCCGTGGAGAGGGGCGAGACGTACGAGTCCGTCCTAAGACGGGCTCGTACCAACGCGGATCCCTCCCGGCTGGGGATCGGCAACATCACGTGCCGCCGTACCCTGGCTGGGGCTCGAATTTTCGAGTTTTCGGGGGAGCAGCGCGGCGCAAACGCGGACCTCTTCGCGGGAATGCTGCAGGAGGTCATCGCGGATGCGGCAACGGTCGTCAGGCCTGTAAAGACCGCAGCCTTGGAGGTGGCCGATCTGGACGATTCGGTCACCAAAGAGGACGTGGTGGCGGCCGTTGCGACGGCCGGAGGCTGCGACGCTGGCGCAGTAAAGGGTGGAGCTATCAGGCTCGGGCGCCGCGGCATGGGCACCATCCGCGTCGAGTGCCCAGTCGCTGCGGCCGGGGCCGTCCTTACTGCGACCAAAGGACGGCTGCTTGTGGGGCTCAGCTCAGCTGTGGTCCGGCCATTTGAAGACCAGCCTATGCGCTGCTTCAAGTGCTTCGCGTTCGGCCACACCCGAGCCACGTGTCCCTCCAAGTCCGACTGGGGAGAGTCTTGCTTCCGGTGCGGGCAGGAGGGACACAAGAGTGCCGCTTGCCGCGCTGCCACGCTACGCTGCGCGGCGTGTGCTGCCAGTGGCCGCCCCGCGGACCACAGGATGACGGGCAGGAGCTGCAAGCCGCCCGCGAGGAAGGGCATAGTGCCGGCGCAGGTTCGCCCTGCTGCTACCACCACCGCCGTCGTCGCCGCTGTAGCTCCAGCGGCGGTAGACGAGGAGGGATGTGGGATGTTGGAATAATGGTTTCCAACTACCACATCCTCCAGGCGAACGCCAACCACTGCAGGGCAGCCCAGGACCTGGTGGTGCAGGTCATGGCCGAGTGGTTGGTGAACGTAGCGGTGGTCGCCGAGCCCTACTCAATCCCCGGCAGCTGGCTGGGTGACGAGGACGGCTTGGTGGCACTAGCGGCGCGGTCTTCCACAGACTCCCCTCCCCTCTCGCTATTAGAGAAGGGACCGGGATACGTGGCTGCCGCGTGGGGAGAATTAGCCCTTGTGGGCGTCTATTCCTCCCCAAACCGCCCTCTTCAGGACTTCGAGAACTATCTCGGAGTCCTGGCCGCCGTGGTCGGCAGGGCGGCGCCGCGTCAGGTCTCCGTACTGGGAGACCTGAATGCCAAGTCGGTGAACTGGGGTAGCCCGGCCACCGACGCTCGCGGGCGGGCAGTGGAGATGTGGGCAGCCTCCTCTGGACTCTCCCTCTTGAATAGAGGAAGCGTCCAGACATGCGTGCGGCGGCAGGGTGGCTCAATAGTGGACGTCACTTTCGCCACCCCTGCGTTGGCCGCGCGCGTGTTGAACTGGCGGGTGGACCTGGTGGAGACTATGTCGGACCACCGCTACGTACGGTTCGATATCTCCACCGGTGGCCCCGGAGAGACGCGGCCCCTCTCGGGGCGATCGCCGTTCCCGCGGTGGGCTCTCACCCGCCTGGACAGGGAGGCAGCAGGGGAGGCGGCGTTCATCCAGGATTGGTTTTCGCCGCCTTCCGCCGGCCTGGATGTGGATACCGTGGCGGGGCGCCTGAGGGGGTCTCTGACCGAGGTATGCAACTCTAGCATGCCTCGGTCTCGCCGACCACTACCCAGGCGCGCCGTGTACTGGTGGTCGGTGGAGCTGGCGGGGCTACGAGCAGCGTGTGTGGAGGCAAGAAGGGCCTACACGCGAAGCCGGCGGCGGCGTCGACGAGCTCACGCCAACGAGGACCACCTCTATGAGGTGTATGTGGAGGCAAAAATGGTCCTCGATAGGGCCATCGCCGCCGCCAGAGACTCGGCGAGGGCGGAGATGCTGGAGGGTCTCGACAGAGACCCCTACGGGAGACCTTATAAGGCGGCGCGCAACAAATTGCGCCCCTTTGGTCCCCCAGTGGCCGAGACCCTGGAGCCCTCATTCCTGGATGGGGTGGTTCAGTCCCTATTCCCGTGCAGGGACAACTTCACCCCACCAGTGATGGGCGCACCGCTAGGGATAGCTCCGCCAGCTGAGGAAGAAGAGGAGGCCCCCCCTGTCACGGAGTCGGAACTCCGCGCGGCGATTGTCCACATCCGCGCCAAGAAGACGGCTCCGGGCCCCGACGGTGTTCCGGCAAGAGTGGTGGCGATCGCTGCCACTCAAATGGAGGAGAGGTTTCGGGACCTCTTCAGCGCATGTCTTGCGTGTGGGAGGTTCCCGAAACCGTGGAAGGAGGGGCAGTTGTGCCTCCTTCGCAAGGAGGGCCGCCCGGCGGACTCCCCCTCGGCATACCGGCCCATCGTTCTGCTCGATGAGGTCGGCAAAATGTTCGAGGGGATAATCGCTGGCCGCCTAAACAGCCACCTGCGGAGTATCGGGCCGGACTTGTCGGACGCTCAGTTCGGTTTTCGGGCTGAGCGCTCCACGGTGGACGCGCTGGCCCGCCTCAAGGGCCAGGTGAAGGGGGCGATGGAGGCGAGGGACGGATTGTTGGCTGTGTCATTCGATATAGCCAATGCCTTCAACTCCGTTCCCCACTCCACCATCCTAGAGGCACTCCGATTCCACGGAGTGCCCCTATACATGCGTCGTCTGCTGGCCAGCTACCTAGAGGATCGGACGATCGTCCTCGTTAATAGGGCTGGCCAAGTCCGGCGGTACGCCGTCGAAGCCGGCGTTCCGCAGGGGTCAGTCATAGGACCTGTCCTCTGGAACATCGCCTATGATTGGCTCTTGCGGGGAACTCTCCTTCGGGGCACGAGTGTCATCTGCTATGCGGATGACACTTTCCTCACCGCCCGGGGGGGGAGTTTTAGGGAGGCGGCCAATCTGGCCTCGGCGGGTGGATCCTTGGTCGCGGGGAGGATCCGCCGCCTAGGTTTAACGGTGGCGCTGCACAAGACCGAGGCCGTGTTCTTCCACGGGCCTCGGCGGCGCCCCCCACCTGATGCCCACATTTTCGTGGAGGGCATCAGAATTGAGGTGAAGGCCCAGATGAAATATCTGGGCCTTGTACTCGACAGCAGGTGGCGCTTCGGTCCGCATTTTAGCGGGCTGTCGTCGCGCCTGCTGAAGGCCGCAGGCGCGCTCTCGTGGCTACTACCTAACTTGGGGAGGCCCAGCGCGCGATGCCGGCAACTTTACGCCGGCATCTTGAGGAGTATGGCCCTTTACGGGGCTCCTATCTGGGAGGACTCCCTTCAAAGAAGGGAGAACGCCGCCGCCTTGCGGGCGCCCCAAAGGGCCATAGCCCAACGGGCGGCGCGGGCCTACCGCACAGTGGGCTTCGCGGCAGCATGTGCTCTGGCCGGCACCCCTCCTTGGGAACTCGAGGCGTGGGTGCTCGCCAGAGTATATGAATGGACGGCGGGGCGGAGAGCGGGAGGAGAACGCCCAGCCCCGGAAGAGCGGGAGGCCGTCCGGCGGTAGGCGAGGGATGCCATCGTCCTCCATTGGACGGGGGAGCTCGCCATCGCAGCTTTTGGTCGCCTAACCCTAGACGCGATTGGGCCAGTGTTGCGAGACTGGCTCGAGCGGTCGCATGGGTTCCTCTCGTTCCGTCTGGTGCAGGTGCTGTCCGGACACGGTTGCTTCGGATCGTACCTGCACCGGATAGGACGCGAGGAGACGCCGTCGTGCCACGACTGTGGCGCGGTGGACGACACGGCGCAGCACACCCTCGAGGTGTGCCCGTCGTGGTCCGAGACGCGCCGCAGTCTCATCGCGGTGATCGGACCGGACCTCTCACTTCCCGGCTTGGTTAATGCCATGCTGCAGGATGAGAGGTCCTGGTCGGCAGTCGCCTCCTTCTGCGAACACGTCATGTCCCAGAAGGAGGCGGCTGAGCGCGCGCGGGAGGACGATCCTCACGCGGCGTCGCTCCGAAGGCGGAGGAGGGGTCGAAGAAGACGTCAGTTTGATAGTCATCTCCGACTCCTCCCAGGTGGAGGCCAGCAGGCAGCGGGTGCGGCGGTGCCCTTGCCTGTATTGCACAGGCCTCCACCAGTGTCGGACGGGAATGGCCAGGTGTTCCCGGCCATTCCCGTAGCCCCCCAAGCTGGGGGGAATGCGGGGCCCGCCAGCTAGGCGGGCACGCGCCGGGAGGGTTGTGGATGCAAAGGCTGAGCCGGATTCCCATGGCCTTCCCATCACGGCGATGTGGGAACACCGCTGAGTTTTAGTGGGTATACCGTCATTCCGACAGGAGTCCCACATATCCCGTCTCGTCCCCCCACAAGCGGGAATGCATAAAGCATTTCTCAGCGAAAAAAATAAAAATAAAAAAAGGTTCTTGTAACCTTACATAATATTAAAATTGTAAAAGTCAATTCGACTCTTTACTAATGTTTATAAGTTTTATTTTATTTTATTTTTAATATGTGAATTAATTACTAATATTTTTTTTACTAAAAACAAATTAATAATAACGAAATAATAATGATTAATAGTAATGAATTTTAATGTACTTAATTATAATTTGTAATTGTAATTTTGTTTTTGGGAAATTAAAAGGCTTAATAATAATAATAATAGCAGGCAACACCAACGTCAACAAGTCACAAAATTTTTATTCATAGTAATTTTCTCACAGTTTTATTAGTTTTAGACACAGTTTATATATTTTATATGAATACGGACAATCGCAAAATCCAAATAAATACTAAAATATTTAAAAAAAAGTAAAATGAACGAGTATTTCAAATATTTCCAGCAAAAACTACCGATTCGGAGGTGACATCTGTCATGCCACCTCCGATAAAACAAACAACAACTAAAAAATACTAATGAATATTAAAGTATGTTGACGAGATCTGCTACGAGACGAGCACGCCCATCACCTCCGGACTCTTCGCTCAGCTCCGCCTCGCCGCCGCCGGTATCCAGCCCCACCGTGAGCGCTGTGACGACACCGGCAGCGGTAGTTGCGTCGAGCTCGAGCGACGAGTATTTCTCTCCGCCGACGTCGCCAACACCTGTACGTCGGCAGGGGAGAGGCCGGCCACCGAAGAGCTTGGGACTTAGGGGCCATCCGGCCCCGAGCCGGGTCCCCGCTGCCGGTGGTTGTGTGCAGCGCATGAAATGGACTAAGTCTATGAACGAGAACGTCATGCGCGCATATTACAGGTCTACAGAGGGGGGAACTAACCTCACTGCGTACCGTGATAGGATGCTGTCTCTGTTTCAGGAACTTGAACCAACCGTCAACGTCTCGGCCCAACGACTGTCGGATCAGGTGCGGGTCATCCAACGCAGCCATAGGTTGGAGGATGCTGCACTTGATAGGCTGCGCTCAGAACTGAGCAACCATATCGCCTCGAGACCGGCACAAACCGCGGTACAAGCATCGACCATTGATGAAATACAGCCGCGGTCTAATCATGGTGTAGAACTGGAAGATGATAGGGTTGCTTCAGTAAGTAGCCAGTGCAACGCCCGATTGAGGAGCGCACTGGAGGATGCATTCCGTGAGTACAGATCCACTCCGACCGAAATTAGACCCCGATTACCACGCCTGCCTATGCACAAAAAAAATAGGGCGCTGGTGTGTGCCCTGGACTCGCATCTTAAGAATGTGTTTGAGAGCAGCGAGAATCTCGTTGATACACATTCGATCCTGTATTGCGCGGCTGTTGCGGCATGTCGTTTAGCGAACGTCAAGTTCCCAAACTGTGATGGGGCTACTCGACAAAAACCTGCCGTACCAGCCTGGCAGTGCAGGATCGAGCGTCGTATCGATGAGGCCAGGGTATTCATCGGCAAACTATACTGCTTCAGGGAGGGCAATACACGACCACGAGTGATGCGCTTTGTGAGGCGGGCATTCTCGGGGACTGAAATCAGCCCTCAGGAATACATGTCTCGTGTCACAGAGCGCATCGACTTCCTGAAGCAGAAAGTTTGTGCATGGGCGAGCCGTATTCGGCGGTATAAGCGGCGGGTTGATCGGTACACACAGAATCGCATGTTCCAGAGCGATGAGAGATGGGTATATAGAGCTTGGGAGCGACCTGAACAAAATGTGACAGATGAGTGCCGCCCGGATGATGCCGCCACGATTACATTCTGGCGCAACATCTGGTCAGTGCCCGTCTGTCACGTTGAGGCTGACTGGATACGGGATGTCGAGCAGGTGTGTGAAACTGTACCAGAAATGGAAGCGGTACTGATTACGCCTTTAGACGTCACCAAAGCAGTCCGTCCGTTACCGAATTGGAAATCACCGGGACCGGACGGATTGCACAACTTTTGGTTGAAATGGCTAATTAGTTCACACACCTGCCTGGCATCTCAGTTCCAAGCATCCTTAGAGTCCGGGTCGCTTCCGCAGTTTCTAACAACAGGTGTTACTCATCTGCTCCATAAGTCCGGTAGTTCCACGGATCCCAAGAATTATAGACCGATTACGTGTTTATCAACGATCTATAAACTTCTTACATCCATTCTGAGAGCGAAAATTAACACGCACATTGATAATAACTCGATTATGTCAGCCTCTCAAAATGGATGTAGGAACGGATCCCGTGGTACTAAGGAGCTACTCCTCATCGATATGGCCATTAGCCAACAGGTTCGTCGATCCTGCAAGGATTTGTCGACATGCTGGATTGATTATAAGAAAGCCTACGACTCAGTGCCACATACGTGGCTCATGAGGGTGCTGGAGTTGTACAAGATAGATACAACTCTACGCACCTTCCTTGGGTCGTGTATGAGGCAATGGAGGACGGTTCTTCGCTATCCAGGGTGTCGACAGATCCAGGGGAATGATGAGCCTGTATGGATTAAACGGGGAATATTTCAGGGCGACAGTTTGAGTCCACTTTGGTTCTGCTTAGCCCTGAATCCTCTAGGTACACTACTGGAGGATTCAGGTCTAGGTTATCGGTTGAGGAGAGGTGGTCAGCTCATATCTCACCTCCTCTACATGGATAACTTGAAACTCTTTGCCCCCAACAAATTGCAACTGATGAAACTACTGAAGGTAACTGAAACTTTCAGTAGCGCCATCAGGATGGAATTTGGTGTGGACAAATGTGCAGTCATGCATGTAAAGCAAGGTGAGATTATGGAATCCGAAGGAATTCAACTTTCTGATTCCATACACCTTAGATCTCTCTCCTCATCCGAAAGCTATAAGTATTTGGGTATGTCGGAAACGTTAGGCATCAATGTTGCTGACATGAAGCAATCGCTGAAGGAGCGATTCTTTGGTCGCCTGAGGAAGGTATTAATTAGTCTTCTTTCAGGCGGAAACAAGGTTCGCGCGTTCAACGGTTGGGTCATGCCAGTATTGATGTACTCTTTCGGCGTACTCAAATGGACTCAGACCGAACTCGACGCCCTGGATAGGAGGGTCCGTACACTGCTGACCGCAAACCGGATGCATCACCCACGATCATCGGTGATGAGACTGTACATACCGCGGAAGTGCGGGGGTCGAGGCTTTTTAAATGCAAAGACCCTCCACAACCGCGAAGTGTGCAGTCTCAGGGAATATTTTTTAAAAGCCGAAGTGGGTATGCACCGTGATGTGGTAGCAGTGGACAAGGGCCTCACCCCGCTCTCCATGGCTAAAGAGAACTGGCGCAAACCTGTGGTACTTACTACCGATGACCGCAAGGAGGTATGGCAAAGCAAGGAGCTACACGGACGCTTTTATCGGGCTCTTCACGAGCCCGGTGTAGATTTCTTAGCGTCCGTATCCTGGCTACGTTTTGGTGACCTTTTCGGGGAAACCGAAGGTTTCGTCTGTGCAATTATGGACGAAGTTATCTTGACGAATAACTACCGGAGACATATTATGAAAGACGGGACGGTTGACGTGTGTCGGGCATGCCATCGTCCGGGTGAGTCCATCAGACACATTGTCTCTGGTTGTTCTCGTCTGGCTAACGGCGAGTACTTGCACAGGCATAATCAAGTAGCCAGGATTATTCACCAACAACTTGCTTTGAAATATAAACTAGTGGATTCTGAGGTACCGTATTACAAGTATGTGCCCGACCCAGTTCTCGAAAATGACCATATTACGTTGTACTGGGATCGGTCTATCATTACTGACAGGACTATTGTCGCCAATAAGCCTGATATAGTGGTGATAGATCGATTAGCGCGCCGCACAATGATTATCGATATTACCATTCCGCATGACGAAAACCTCGTGAAAGCTGAGAAAGAGAAACAAATTAAATATCTCGACTTAGCACACGAGGTTGTTGACATGTGGAATGTAAGTTCGGCTGTCATTGTGCCGATTGTCGTATCGGCGAATGGCCTGATGACCGAAAGCCTCGATCAACATCTCTCGAGGCTTTCGTTAGGCGGTTGGGTCAAGGGCCTGATCCAGAAGGCAGTTCTCCTCGATACGGCTCGCATCGTGAGGAAGTTCCTGTCTCTGGAGCCCTAACCACCGGAAGCTTGGACCCTGCTCCCGATACCGGCGGACCACTATTTTTTATATTTTTAAATGTTTTTTCTATGTTTTTATAAAAATATTTGAAAATGTATATAAATAAGTATATAAATAAATAAACGAATAATAATAATAATATGTGAATTAAAGCCTCTTGATCAAGCTTTTAACTATTTAATATAAAAATCTGGTGTTATATAATGAAATAAAGCTATAATTTCTTATAATTTTCCTATACATTATATTAAATACAGCCTGAGAGTAATAAAATACAATATCATCCCAATTTATTCTAGCTAGGCAATTTAGTGCTGAATCTTAATATAAATTAAATAACTTTGAGTAAAAATTCTTTCAATATCTTTCAGGAATAAAATAAAACTAACAGCTCTTGAGGGTATGATAAATATTTTTTTCTGACATTTTTATACCTGTATATTTTATGGGTTTTAGAAAAATAAAGTCCATTCCTTTTTCTAGTTATTTATTTCAATGGCCATGCCATGCAATTTCAGGCCATGGTACGGAGCGAGAGGACATGGGAAGCCGTCACCTCCTTCTGCGAAGCAGTAATGCTTGCGAAGGAGAAGGCGGAGCGCGTGAGAGAGAGGCAATCGTTGCGCTCTCACGCCCCTAGTCGCCGCAGGAGGAGACGCCCTGGGCGTCGGGAGTCGATAGCCGATTCCCGGCCACCATAGACGTGGCCTTGCGGTCGGTGAGAAATGGGCAGCTTGTCGTCCGGTAAGGACCAGGCTCTTGTGGACGGCGCGTCGTGTTCCACGCGCGCTTCAAAGAGATGCTAGCACCATTGATGGAGTCCGATAGGGCCGATGCCTGCCGGGGTCGCAGGTTTATCCGAAAGGGTTACCGTGCCCCTGGCACACAGGCAACTGAAGGAACACGGATGGGTTTTAGTCAGTAAAAGTCTAACACGCCCTCCCGCTCCACGCAGAGCGGGAGAAGTTATTTGATTATTTCCCACCCAAAAAAAAAGGCACACCAAGTGACTTGTGGCTGTTATGTAAAGTTAAGGTATGCTTGCGACAGACAGTGGGCCTTTTGACCTAGATGGGTGACCTTTTACGCACATTAAGACCCTTACGTGCTTCGGAGAGCACGTTAGCTCGTAGGTTAGGGTTGATAACGTTATTCAAATATAGAAAGAAAAGAAAAAAAAGGAAAGAAAAGGAACAAAAGAAACAAAACGAATAAAATAAAGAAACAAAAATTGTTTTTTCTGTCCAAACAAGACGCACATTACAAAATAGACAAAATACATACACTAATAAAAATTACCCAAAAGTCTCGTTTTCAAAACGTTAAAAGTTTGACAATGTTGTCCATTGCTTTATATCAGGGCAGATCAAAACCAAAGACAAGTAATACACATTGCGTAATGCGTTGCGACATAGGCAAATGACAACAAAAACACAAACAAAGCATGAAATGATCTACTTTTGTAACAAACAACAATTACAAGTAAGATAAAGTCGTGCGTCACGTCACATCTGTGCAAGAACAAGTTGAATATCTGATCTAAGTATGACAGTCATGACAAAAATAACAGTAATTTTAGCGTACATGATGTAACAACCCACACTGTTAGTAGGTAATATTTTTACAAAAGAAAATCTTGAGTCGAACGTCAGCAAAAAAATAAAGTAACAACAATATCCGATCATAAATTTCTCTATATTCCTCGATATTACAGGTACTGAGGCAATTTGTGTCTTATTGGGTGTGAAACATAAGTGTTATAAGGGTTATTTATTCAGCTACCTGTGTGAGA
This sequence comes from Griposia aprilina, assembly GCA_916610205.1. Lineage (NCBI taxonomy): Eukaryota > Metazoa > Arthropoda > Insecta > Lepidoptera > Noctuidae > Griposia > Griposia aprilina. Next base: position 8,781,301 of record OU744310.1, on the reverse strand, counting down.
CTGAGAGGTATACAGCTACTTATTGAAGTTACCTTTCCTTGGGGTAAATATTGGAATCTGTATGTACATAGGTCTCGTTGTAAGTAAGTTTGAAAATGACATACTATTTTCACATTTTTTTTGTATGTGATCATGATCATAGTGAAAGTGCACTAGGATCATGATCACATACAAAAAAATGTGCTATTCTGTAAAATTCACAAGTAAAAAAAAAACAAAAGAAAGAAAAATTGTTTATTCTGCACAAACAAGACGGACATTAGAAAAAAAAAATAGACAAAATACATACACTAATATAAAGTAGCCAAAAGCCTGGTATTCAAAACGTTAAAAGTTAATTAGTTAGATATGTTTGAATTTTACAGAATAGCACTAAGTACTTAATGATGCAAGTAGTGCTATTCTGTAAAGTTCACTTGGAACCTCACCCAAGTGAGCGCACACTATTCGAAAGCGAACTCATTTGTTTTTAAAGTAAATCAACGCGGATTCACAAAGAGACACCGTTCGAATTTCGAAGTGATTTTCATAGAATCCACAGAGAGATCAAAAGCAATGCATTCTGCTGAAAAGTATTTTGAAAATGCGCATTGCTTTAATTTAGATAAGGGTTAAGTAATTACTAAACGAGTGGAAACGATACAATTGCTTAATATCCCTATAATAATATTTTAAAGGTTTCAATTTCTTTGCTCCCTAAACTTTTTTCACTTAAAAGACCATCTTAATCTCTGTCAATTATCTGCCCTGGTTAACAGACACGGGAGAGCTGTCAAATTAACAAAGTGCACTTAGGAGCCCCTCATAGGATCGGACTACAGATTAGGACCGGTCGGAGTTTGGCACAGTGATAAATTGAGTTGAGTCGTGCCGGAATTAGGGTGGTTGTATATTGGTGAAAGCGTCCAAGCCTTGCATGGGTTATGTCAAGTTTGGTGTATACTTGTTTTTGTTATGTGATGTAGTATTAGGTATTGCATGATTCAAATAATTATCAAGCGTGTAAAAGTGAAGATACTGTTCATAATAACATCTTAGTATATAAGTACTAACGTAGGTTGTAAAATGTATTGTTATTAACCGTTTTTTTTAAGTATTTTGATTGTGTTTTTGTCAGTGTGGACCTATTTGTTGTCTGATAAATAAATAAATTATTATTATTATAATCAAATGAAAGTCTTTTTACACCGGTGCTAGATATTTAAGGTGATTCCTACAGCCCAATTACGTAACGCACTATCAATCGCAATCCAAACGATTTTGAGGGAAATTCCTGATTAATTGCTCCATATTTTCGTAAAAACCCTTCTGCTCGACAACGTTAATAACGCAATGCCAAAATGAATGACATTGCCATCGTCCGTATTATACAATTTCCCCATTGTCTGCTACTAGGATTTTCGTACAATATAAATACAATTTCACTTTTTCTGATCCTGGAATCAGACCCAGCATACGTAGTACGACAACTTCTGTCTCAACTCCACGAAGAGAAGACAGATCACTTTCTGTACAAAGAGTCATTCTTTTCTTGAATTTTGACATCGCGCCATAGAAATCTTTCTACAATCTGTAATGTTGTCTTTCGTTTCTTCCGTTTCTCGGGGGTCGTAGAGCTACGCATGCAGGACCCCAAGCTCGACATTGAATCTTGCATTCAAATCATTTTATTTTGCATAAACCTAAATGAACACCTAAAACGTAAGAAGCTAGGTGCATGGTTCCAATTAGTCTTTTCCTATGGAGAAGGGCTGGCAAGAAATTCCACGGTTTCTCTTTTAAAATTTATTGGTTTTTACAATTGGAACACAGTGGCCTCCAATCCGGTGCGGTACGGAGCGGTGGCGGGTGGTTCAATCCGGTCGTTGGTTTTAGTACTTGTTAACACAAGTACTAAAACCAACGACCGGATTGAAAATGCACTTTACATTATTATTAATATACTAGCTGCGCCCCGCGGTATCACCCGCATAAGTCACGATCCCGTGGGAATATCGGGATAAAAGTAACCTATGTTCTAATCCAGCACGGTAATTGTGTAACACACTAACAGTAGGAATAGCTTTCATATTGACCGTTTAACAACATTCATTGCGGTATTTACGTTGTTGAGCAGACAAATTTTTCGAACAAATATGAAGGAATGTCTTAGCAATATTCTTCAAAATGATTCAGATTTTGATTAGTAAGTAAGAAAAAAAATATTGTTTAAACATGGTGTGCATGCAAGATAATAAAAGATACAGAAAAGTTCTAACATGTTCAGCCGCATATCGTGGTATACAAATTGGCAGGAAGAGATGGTGCATAAACCGTGGTAATATTCATCAAAATTACATTATAGAAATTATACAGTTATTTATTAAATCATCATTATTCATTATCTAAATCATCATCATCAAAATATGAATTACTGTCATTAAAATATAATTCCAAATTACAATTATTCCACAAAAATTACTATAGATCACAATAACATGTCAATAAAATACAACATCGTCAAAAATTATCTTCTTTCATAAATTCTGCTATACTGTAATATGCTCTTTCAGTTAATAAACTCTTCAATTTAGTTTTAAGAGCAGATATATTTAATGTTCTCCATAATTTGAGCAATTTATTAATGATGGTCGGACCCATGCAAAAGATGCTCTTACGCATAAGAGTGGTTATAGCGCTACGACCACAGAGTCTGAAATTATCACGTCTATTCATAGGGACAGCATCCGACAAAAGCTGAAATAAATGAGTATTCGCTGTAATGAACATTACTGTTTCCAGTATATATAATGAGGGAAATGTCAATATCTTACGTTCGATAAAATAAAATTTACAGCTGTCCGTTGTTTGCAGTCTAAACATCGATCTAATGCACCTTTTCTGTGCCCGAAACGCTATTTCATTGTCCTTGCTATTCCCCCAAAAGATGACTCCATATCTAATAATCGATTCGGCTAGACCACAGTAAGCAGTAATAAGCGCATCTGTGTTGAGAACCACAGCAAGCTGTTTCAGAGCGTAGGCTGCACTACTAAATTTTTTACTAAGTGCCTCTATTTGAGGTTTCCAATTCAATCTAGAATCTATTATTAGTCCCAGAAATGTTGATGTGTCAGCTTCGTTGATATTTATATAATCAAATTGAATATTAAGATTGTTGATTGTTTCTGTACGTTGTCTAAAGTGCATTACGTTAGTCTTTTTTAAATTAATTATTAAATTATTATAATTTAACCAATTTATAATAGATGTCGGAGAAGTCAATAGTACGGGAGCTGAATTAACAACAAGGCGGAAGCGCTATGACGTCAACGCTTCGACGGAGTCTAGATTGAAGTTCGCGCGGGCTAAACTCAAGATGTTCGTTCGCAAGGAGGGGACGTCTCACTTCTTTGCTGGCAGCCGCGCGGACAACACTAGTCTAGAAACTGTCTTACGACTCGTTGTGTTCAGTGTACCTACAGTGTGTGATTGGCTAGTGTGATTAATTTATTCCTGAATTATAATTTGATTTGAACTGTAAACGGTTTTTCTATTGCGCAATAACCAACATTACCCATAGTACGTCCACAGTAGTTAAAATATGGCTGATAATAACGAGAGAAAAATACCTTCTCCGTCATAGATATTAGTGAATTATTAATGTCATTTTCATATGTGTTTATGTCATTACAAACTATTGTCATAGTGCAATCGTCAGCAAAAAGTGTCATCGGTTGTTCAGTTACTTTAGGCAAGTCATTTATATACAGGGTGAACAAAGGCGGCCCCAATACACTGCCTTGAGGTACTCCGTACATACCTTCGCGTTCCTCTGATCTTGAAGTTTCTTCACGTTTACTTTTTTATTTATTGCACTGATTTCTGTAACTTGTTTACGGTTATGAAGATATGACTTAATTAATTCTAAAACGTTGCCTCTAACACCATAGGCTTCAAGTTTCTCTGCCAGGGAATTATAATGGACGTAGTCAAAGGTCTGTGTCATGTCACAGAATATGGCACAGACCGGTGTTCTCTTATCTACATTTAGCATGACAATATGTAAAGAGTCATAAATATCCAGATTAATACTTTTATTTTTAAGAAATCCCTTTTCTTCGTCACTTAATGTATTATATTTTTAGAAATAGGTATTCATTTCACCATATACAGGGTGGAATTTTGTAATGCCACCTGGAGGGAAAGTACTCTTAATACTGCAGATAGAAAATTTTACTCAAAGGAAACATTCCTTTATTTTTGAATAGAAAGCAAACTGCATTCAAATAGATTCGAAAATTCTCTTCTCCCACACCCGGGAATCGAACCGGCTAAAATCTGAAAAAATTATACCCTGTACTTTTATTGCATCGATCGTTAGGGTCAATTATAAGGATGAAATCTCTCTAACAAACATGATAAATTAAATGAAAGGAAAACCAGGAAATCTGAAGTTACAAATTCAATGAGTCAAGTTAAACTCTTTAACTAACATCCATCTTTTGTAATGCAGACTCCTTTGCGACATACTCGTAGCTGCGTGTATGAGGTAATTTAAATATGGAATATTAGATTAAAATTTGAAAATTAGATTGTCATAGTTGTTATTCACATTTGATTGTTTTTACAACTCATTTCTCATTTTGTCTCACGGTGAAAATGGCTTATCAAGAACAGTTTGATTTAATGGAAGCTTATTTTTTAAATAACAAAAACGTGAATCTAGCTCTGCGGTGGTATGAGAGAGATATCAAGACCGACAGGCACCAACTCGGTTCGTATTGAAAAGAATGGTAGAAAATTTAAAGAATACGGGTGGTTTCAAGAAGAGACGGCAAACTATTCAGCAAAACTATTTCGATTTTGAACTAGATGTTTTAACATACTTTGAATCATTTCCAAAGGCTTCAAGTAGAGATGCTGCCAATGAATTAGGAACAATCCACACTCGCGTACTTAAAGTGCTGAAAAAGTATAAGTATAAATGCTATCGTGAAGGTCGGTTGGTGCAAAAATTGCATATTGGGGATCGTGACAGACGATTACAATTTTGTGAAAACATGCTTGGAGAAATTGACCGAAACCCTAATTTTTTGAGTAACATTGTATGGTCTGACGAAACCAACTTCAGCATTAATGGCATGTACAATCGCCGCAATAACCATTATTGGTCTCGAGTGAATCCTGTTCGTGTTCATGAAACTAACAATCAAGTAAGATTTTCTTTCAACGTTTGGTGCGGAATTATGAGAAATAATGTAGTGTTAGTCCACGTGTACGAAGGTCATTTAAACACTGTCAAGTATATTGAAATACTGGATCTCTTAAGAAACGAGTTAAATGGTTTCCCCGAGGAAGAGCGAAACCAAATAATTCTACAGCAAGATGGTGCTCCAGCACATAACAGCAGAATCACTACTGCCTACATTAATAACCATTTTAATACCTGGATTGGTACAAACGGCACAATCAGATGGCCTGCGAGATCGCCAGATCACACCCCATTAGATTTTTTTTTGTGGGGATATGTAAAAAATCAAATTTACATGAAATCTTATGCGAATGACAACGAGTTGAGAGTTGAAGTTCAGAATACGATTTATAATATTCACCACAACACTTTATTAAAGGTTACTAGAAATGAATTCGTTAAAAGAATAAATTTGTGTATCCAAGAGAATGGAGCCCATTTCGAGCAACTAATTAGTTAGTTTACCATTTTTTGTAAATAATTATATTAATTTAAGATTTCCTGGTTTTCATTTAATTTATCATGTTTGTTAGAGAGATTTCATCCTTATAATTGACCCTAACGATCGATGCAATAAAAGTACAGGGTATATTTTTTTCAGATTTTAGCCGGTTCGATTCCCGGGCGTGGGAGAAGAGAATTTTCGAAAATCTTTGAACGCAGTTTGCTTTCTATTCAAAAATAAAGGAATGTTTCCTTTGACTAAAACTTTCTATCTGCAGTATTAAGAGTACTTTCCCTCAAGGTGGCATTACAAAATTCCACCCTGTATATATATATATATATATATATATATTATATTTCGAACACCTTAGACAAAATTGGTATAAGCGCGATCGGTCTGTAATTTATCATTAATTCGTGATTATTTTCCTTATAAAGCGGTGTCACTAAAGACTTCTTTAGTGCATCAGGAAATATACCTGCACTTATGCAAAGATTAATAATTAAACTCAAATGAGTACATATTTCAAATGTAACCGCTTTCAATATTTTTGTGGCAATACCACCGTAGCCAACGCTGTTCATGTTTTTTAGCTTCATTATAATATTTAGTATGTCATAGGGCGTAGATGGAGCCATAAACATAACCGCTGGGACGCTTTTGGTATATAAAGTATACCAGACTTTTCTAACACTAAATTGTACTCACGCGCTTAGGTATTCCCACTACATTGTACACGTCATATGACGCGTCGGCTCGCGCGTCGAGTGTTTGTAAACAAACCCGATAAGCGGCGTCATTTCTTGGTATTCTGCGACCGTTGTATTTTTTTATGAATGCTAGTGAGTAGGGCTATATTAAAGTGTGCGTTGTATTTGAATATACGATGTTTCCGTTTGTAGACGACTGTTTAAGATTAACAAAGACACTTTTTTCACAGATTCCAACAAGATTTTTTCTAATAAGAAAAACGGGGTTTGTCCTATATGTTTTATGGTTTAAAAAACATGGTGTGTTAGTTCTTCATACGAAACATGAATAAAACCACTTACCACAGTACAATATTAATTATTTAAAAGCATCCAAAGTTGAGACTCACGACGGGTCGCTCGTTCAATGACAGCAAAAATGATATTTTTTAATGTCATAGACTAATTCCTTCTAGGGTTGTCATATCTCAAACGGTTCGGAAACAGATAACGTATGAAACTAAATCCATGGAATTGGAAAGTACCGCTTAATAGTGGTGATACAAGGATAAACATAAAACCAAAAAAAAATGGTATGACTTTCAAACCGTGGGCGCAAAACTCTGAAAACGTTTTGGTAGGAAATTCACACCATGGGCGCATTGCGGTGACCTCACAAACTGATCAAAAGCGTCCCAGCAGATAGACTGTGCTCTGCCAAGAATTAATGACGTTGAGTTTGTTCCCGCGTTAATGGTTGGTTGTATTTTTAACAGACTTCAATAAAAAAAAATACAAAAAACAACCGACTTCCAAAAAAAAACACTAAAAGACGTGAAAAATAACTTTAATTTCGGAAGTCGGTGTCTTTGGTTTTGTATTTTCGTTTTTGGCCACCGACTTCCGAAATGAAAGTTATTTTTTCACGTCTTTTAGTGTTTTTTTTGGAAGTCGGTTGTTTTTTTGTAAAAATGTTTTTATTTTTCACTTTTTAGTTGTGGTACCTACCCCACACAAATTCGTATACCACTACTTGGTGTGTAAATAACAGTGACAGGAAATTATTAACACATCATCCATATAAACTAAGTGGAAAAAATATGCAGTATTAAGGATAATGCAAAAACTACTAGTCAGACCTTGATCAAATTTAAAAGGGACCACATGTGAAGCACCACCAATCAAATAAAAAAAGAATCATCAAAATCGGTTCACCCAGAAAAAAGTTATGAGCTAACACACATTAAAATATATATATATATATATATATATATATACAGACGAATTGAGAACCTCCTCCTTTTTGTGAAGTCGGTTAAAAAGGAGGAGGTTATCAATTCGGATGTTTAAATATATATTTTTGAATTTTTTTATGTATGTGCGGGCATAACTCCGTCATATATACACGGATTTGCAAAATTCTTTTTTTTGTTTGAAAGGGTATACTCTCAAGGTGGTCTCATTGTCACCAAGTCAGACTCTGATGAAGGGATCCCATGGAAATCGAGGAAAAACCTCAAATTTTACAGGCACGCCTATAGCGATTTGGGTATTTTTTATAGTAACTCGTGCATTTGCTCTCGGAAAGCACCATTCGGTGAAGTGGAACTGATAATGAAGACCAGAGGTGGCTACCGGAACTACCTACTCAATTATATATTCGATTACTTTAATATGGTTGCTAAGCTATTTATGCTCGTCACAATGAATATGATGAAAAGGTGCTGATGGTGGCTTCCCCATCAGCTCCAGTTCTTTTGGTTCGTACCAGGAGAACTCCTCAATAATTAACGTCTCTGCATCGGGAAAAGGAATATTTTGTAAAAGGTGGTGAGTAGTTGACATTAGGCTATTGTAACTTAGATAAATTAATAGCTAACTCAATAGAAAGTGAAAAAAAAAAACTTTTTTACAAAAAAAAAAACAAACGACTTCAAAAAAAAACACTGCAAAGTGAAAAATAACTTTGAATTTCGGAAGTCGGTGGCAAAAACTAAAATACAGATCTAAAGACACCGACTTCCGAAATTAAAGTTATTTTTCACTTTGTAGTGTTTTTTTTTTGAAGTCGGTTGTTTTTTTTGTAAAAACGTTTTTGTCTGTAAAATAATGATTAAATGTATTGGCAATGTCCTTTGGGCGTGTGATGTCTTTACTTTCAAATTTGGTGAAAGAAATTTGATAGTGTGTCACGCAAAATCTAAATCTATTTTGCCATTTTAGAGTGAAAGCGTAACAAACAAACAAACTTACTTTCGCATTTGTATGTATTATTAGTTAGGATATGTAAGGTAAAAGGTACCCTTTACCATACGCAAGTTGTTTCTCTTAATACGCATACTTGGTAGTTTAACCGCTACATCAAAGGCTTTGTCTGTTTGTTTCTGTGAAACACGAAAACCGCTACACTGGTTTCGGTGAAACTTTTGCTCAGTTGCAAGTCGTTTAGAATGCATGGAAGTTATGTTATATTGCGTTTTATTCTACATATTTTGATAGAAATTTTGTTGTGATGATTTATTTATCTTATTTCTGAATATATAATTCTACTGTATGTGTCATTGAACTCCTCCTAAACGGCTGGACCGATTTGAATGTTTTTTTTTGTATGCATTTAAGTGGCGCCCTGGATGGTTTAGATTCACAATTGGACCCGGTAGGTGGCGCTGCGATCGAGTTCTAGGAAACAGGACAACGTCTGTCCGGTCAGCTAGTTTATTTATATAGTTAATTAAAACGGTACAACACCAAATACATTAATTAATATAGAAACAATTATTACGTTTATAATAATAAGTGATGTATTAAACAATCCTTTTGGGTGTTTATTAAACTAATTTTACAGATTTTGTATTTATTTGTAGTTAGTTAGTCATTTAATTAAGTACCTACCTTGTGTAAATGTTTATGAGAAAAATTTATGATTTTGCTAATGTTAGTTTACGGGACCAGAAGTACCTAATAGGTATTCTTTAAAGTTCAATTGAAAACTCATTCAAATGACCGCTCACAATTTGAAAGCGAACTCGTTGGTTTTTAAAGTAAATCATCGCGGATTCACAACGAGACACCGTTTGAATTTCGAAGTGATTTATATTTGTCTTGTAAATACATCCACGATACAAGAGAAATTCCTAGAGTGAGACTCAAATTTACCTGAAAAAGAAAAATAAACTACTCAGGTATAAAATTCAAACTGAAGTAGCAACAGTCTAAGTTACTACCTTAGCAGGACCCTTCAAGTACGACCGTAAAATAAAGATGAAAAAAATGCCGTAAAATGGATCAAATTGGACCTACAGGTTATATTTCAAAAGAAAGTTATTTGTGAACCTTTTGGATTTTTACTCATTTTAATGCCACCGTTTGTAACACGACCTTGTATCAAATATTTCTTAAAGGAAGCTGGAAATCGGAGATCCTTTTTGCTTTGTTCGAAAATAAGAGATAAAAATGACGTTGTCTAAATGTCTTTACCGTTCGCGTCATTGACATCCATTGAAGGGCAGTTTTATTATTGTATTCTCTAAAAATCACTTCGAAATTCGAACGATGTCTCGTTGTGAATTCGCGAAGATATACTTTAAAAACAAATAAGTTCGCTATCGAATTGTGTTCTCTCACTTGAGTGAGGTTCCAAGTAAACTTTACAGAACAGCTTGAATAGACTACTATCACAACATATTTTACTTAAATCATAAACATAGAGCCTTCATCAAAATCTTGACAACATTACTAATCAGAACAGTTGGCGCTGGTTGACTGAGCTAACAGTCAATCATAGCGAGCTACAGATGACTGAGCAAGTTAACCTGCTCTAATTAACTTCTGACATATAGCTATACAATATGTAAGACAAGGGAATAGAATTATCTTTGACAATCAATGGAATAAAGATCAAGTTTCAAAGCATTATTGCTATTCTGTAAAGTTCATTTGGAACCTCACTCAAGTGAGTGCACAAAAACCATTTCATTTATTTTTAACCGACTTCTAAAAGGAGGAATTTCTATTTTTACTGGATAGGGTATGCGGTATGCCTCAGGGGTGGTCCCATATAAATTTTATTAACTTTGCTTGGGTAGTTTTTCAGTAAGCTTCAATAAAACGTATTTTTTCCACTTAGTGTATATTTAAGATGTTATTAAATAACTTGCTGTCACTGTTATTTACATAGCAAGTAGTGGTATATGAATTTGTGTCGGGTAGGTACCACAACTAAAAAGTAAAAAATATATAAAAAAAAAAAACAAAATAAAACAACTGACTTCCAAAAAAGTACAGTAGGTACAAAGTGAAAACTAACTTTAAAGACACCGACTTCCGAAATTAAAGTTATTTTTCACTTTGTAATGATTTGTTTTAGGAAGTCATATTGCTTTACTTTGTAAAAAAAAAATAGGTAAATCATCACGGATTCACAACGAGACACCGTTCGAATTTCGAAGTGATAGTTAGAGAATACCACTACTGATGCGGCTGAATAGTTATCAATAATTTTGCTGCTGATGCTTCAAAAGTGTTAGTGTAACCAGAACAGTTAGTCCCGCTGCTCTCTAAGCCTTAATTACGAATCATTTGACGAGAATACTAATCAAAATCAAAATATTTTATTTCACATACAACTACATGGAAACTCATGAAACGTCAGGAGCTAGGTGCACGGTTCCAAATGGTCGTTTCCTGTGGAGAAGAACCGGCAAGAAACTACACGGTTACTCTTTTGAAAATAATTGGCTTTTACAATGTTTTCAAATTACATTGTTAATAGGTACGGGAGGACTGTGTAGGCCTGTCAACAAGTAACAGGTACTTATCAAAATATAAAAAGGTCTTCAAATCTAGTCTACAAGTTAGGCCTACAACGTTCTCACATTCACAAAATATAGAAGAATCTATAAAAAAGATGAATAAAATAATATAAATAAAAGCCTATTAAATCCAAATGACATGATTTCCATTACGATTGTAACAAATCTGAATTAAAATCTTGTCTGCAAAAGCCATTAGTAAAGAGTTGAAATAAGAATTGGAGGTATGTAATGTCAAATAATGAGAAGATTATGTCAAAGAACAATGTACTTAAAAAAAAATTACATCATAATTTGGGAGCAGATATAATCAGTCAGTCAGTCAAATAATCTATCCGATTTCCTAATACATCAATGGGATTTGATTAATTAAATACAAAATGGCTGCCGAGTCATAGCTATATCCACGTTAAGCCGCTGGTCCCGGCTGTCATTCTTGGATCTTTGACAGTTGCACAGTGTGTTTATTCTCCCAAAAAAGTGACATCAGTTTTTTATTGAATATTTCTACTCATTAGTTCACTAAAAATGCACGAGTAGAACTCCCAGGTGCCAATTTTGTATACCCTTTTTTTTTTTTAATCTTAAAGTTTTCGTGACCTTAAAGGTGAAAATACTGAAAATAATTCGTACAAAAAAACCTGTATATAATTGAGTATTGTTTGTATTGCATATTTATGAAGCAATTATAGGCGCATATTTTCCCATTTATATTTAATCAAAAATGACAATAGAACCCACAAAAAAAAATGTTGAACCGAAATCAGTATCTATTTATTTTTATTTTTTCTAGGTTGAAGTAGCACCTGTGTCTGGTACAATTAGATTTCTTATACTAATGTTTATCATCAAAATATTACTTTCAACTTGGGCCTAGGTTTCTAGTAAATGATTTTCAAAAATATGTGTTAGGGTTGACACTATTTTGACCTTTTCATACATATAGTTTTTATTACATAAATCAGCAGCTTTTTATCTTAAATATACGATAACTGTTGGAGCGCCTGCGCAATTGTTTCTGCAATAGTTACTACATCCGTGCTAAACCATCACCTTTTGTTAGGTGTAATTAAAAGCTTGTCACTGTTCTTATTAAAAAATCAGAGTTCATACACATAACTTGTGCCCGCTGCATTTTTATTCTAAACCCCGCTAGTTTTCCGTACATATTGGTCCATCGAACCGGATTAAATAAAATAGCGTGGATCTGCTACTTCTTATACATATATTTGGAAGAACAAGAAATAAACAGTGGATTTACCGAAAAAACCAAGCCTCGTCCCTAGCTTTGAGGTTATTAACCGGCAGTGTGGTATGTGGATATTAAACGGTGTTAAGTTCAATTATTTATAATATCGTCACCCAACACTCAATCAGGTAGTATATAACGCCAATTAAGGAGTTATAAGGTTAGTCCTATTCATTATCGATTTTTATGTGTACCTAATTAGATTTCGAAAATGTACCAGACCATTTGCATTGTGATACATGGCAGTCAGTAGCAACAATTTTTTTTGTTAAGCCAGCAGCAATTAAGTTAAAAAACATACTTATTAAAGTAAACTAATGTTGACTTATTATATTAAATTACTTCAATTAATTGTCTTTGCCAAAGGTCATTTCAAGGATTCATATGCATAGGTACGTATTTCTATTAAGTAACGACATAATTTTAAGAGTGTTAGATATTGATAATTGTTTCTGTTATTGCAGTTAATTACTGTGTTATTATGTTATTGTGTTGACCTTCATTAAAGTTTGTAAGTCATTTGAGTTTGTATTAGAAAACAAGTTGTTAAATTTTAGATAGGTGCATAGTTATTGTCAGTGGTCATTGAATCATTCAATTCAGCATAGTTATCTGTACATCAGTAAAGATTAATACAGAGTACTTAGATACTTAGTTATTATTGTTTGTTTTATATATTGTATAAATTCCAGATTTACACCCGCTCCCAGAAATGGCCGAGGAAAAGGAGTTAATAAAGAAGCGAGGTAGCTTCAAAGGCCGATTAACCGTCTTTGCCAATTATTTAGACGCACTGGATGTAAAAACATTGTCTAGCTCCGATATAACGGAACTACAGCTGCGCATATGCAAGATGGAATTGTTATACCAACAATATGATGAGGTACAGTTGCGTATGGAATGTATTGTGGATGATATCAAGGCACAGTTTACTGAGCGTTCCGATTTTGAGTCCCTGTATTTTAAAGCACTCGCAAAAGCTCAAGAATTTTTAAACAGTAATAACAATAAAGATAATGAATCTGTTTGTACCAATAAAAGTAATTGTGGTAGTAGTTATAAGCCAGTTAAGCTACCCACAATTCAATTACCAAAGTTTAGTGGATCTTACAATAACTGGTTGGAATTTCATGACACCTTTGCGAGTCTCATTCATTGCAATGCTGCTATAGACGAAATCAACAAATTCCACTACCTACGAACGTCTCTGGAGGGTGCCGCTGCCGTGGTGATTCAGTCGATCGAGTTTTCTGCTAATAATTACTCTGTGGCATGGAACGTACTATGCGAAAGATTTGATAACAAGAGATTACTAATCCACAATCATGTTTCAGCCATTTTTAACTTGGAGACCATTACAAAGGAATCCTCTGTCACTTTAAAAAATCTAGTTGACCAAATAAACAAACACTTACGAGCATTAGACACATTAGGGGAGCCCGTTAAGTATTGGGATACTCTTTTAATTTACATTTTTACTCGCAAGTTAGACAGCAGAACGTTCCGTGAGTGGGAGGAGTGCAAAGGTCGCGTAGACAAAGACAGCAAGATTACCTTCGATGCATTCCTTAAATTCATACGTGAGCGCGCCGAGCTAATTGAAACTTTAGAGTTGTCTCGTAATAATCAGCCACAATCTATTAATAAATCAGGGGCTAAGCTGAAGTCTATGGTTACCGTTCAAAGTGGTGGTAATTCTTATTTAGAGTCAGGTACAAAAGTCTGTCCCAAATGCAAAGGTGACCATAATTTAGGTGAGTGTGCGCAGTTTCTCGCACTAAGTAACGAAGCACGTATTAAATTGCTGCCAAGTTTTAAGGTTTGTTATAACTGCTTTCGTTCGGGTCATTTCGCGAACCATTGTAAAAGGCCAGGTTGCAAGGTTTGTAAACGCAGACATAATACTGTAATTCATGTCGCTGATTTTAAATCTATTGCACATATTAATAATAATGTAAATAATAACTCGTCTGATAACTTGTCGCCACAGTCGGCTTCGGCGGTTTCGGTGACTGAGACAAATAATGTTGCGTTGTCGGCTAACGTTCAATCTGGACACGGTAGTGTGAGTCATGATGTGTTATTGTCAACCGCTTTAATTAAATTACATGATCGTAATGGTCGGGAACATGTTGTTCGTGCAGTTCTTGACAGCGGTAGTACATCGTGCTTCGTGACAGAAAGACTATGTCGACAGTTAAATTTAGAGACTAAGCAGGTAGATAGATCGATATTTGGGATTAATAACGTGACTTCTCACGTAGGTAAAACGTGTCGCATTAACGTGACGTCATTACACAATAGTTTTAGTACTGAACTTTTGTGTTTCGTTTTACCATCAATAACTAGTGATGTCCCATGCCGTGAGATAAATGTATCTTCACTGAACCTTCCCTCTGATATCTGTTTAGCAGACCCTACTTTTTACAAGCCAGCTGATGTCGATATTTTAATCGGTGCTGATATCTTCTGGGATTTGTTAGGTTCACAAAGAATAAAGTTAGGCACTGATAAGCCAATTTTATATGAGACCAGGTTAGGCTGGATTATCTCCGGTCCGATTAGTCGTAATTACATTGCATTGGTATCGAGTAACATTAGGTGCAATTTTGCTAAAATCAATCATTGTTTTGCCGACAATGGTTTTGATAAAATTCGAAATGATTTAACTCACTTCTGGCAGCTTGAGGAGGTAAATAAGACATCTTCTCATTATTCGCCTGAAGAAAAATTGTGTGAGGAGCATTTTATAAAAAATACGACCCGATTGGCCGACGGTCGCTTCTGTGTTCGTATTCCCCTCAAACAAAATCCTTCTATTTTGGGAGATTCTATCAATAAAGCTGGTCATTGTTTAAGGTCTTTAGAACGTAGATTAACATCTAAATCTGATTTTAGTAAAATGTATTACGATTTCATGTCTGAGTATGAGTTACTAGGCCATATGACTGAATGCAAACATCTCGATTTAAACTCGTCTGGTTATTTTATCCCGCATCACGGCGTATTACGTGAGAGTAGCACCACTACAAAACTTCGAGTGGTGTTCAATGCAAGTTGTCCATCTTCATCTGGCGTTTCGTTCAACGATTTACAGATGGTCGGCCCTACCGTTCAGGACGATCTGTTGTCGATTCTTCTCCGTTTCAGACAACACAGGTATGTTTTGTCAGCGGACGTCGAGAAGATGTATAGACAAATAGTCGTCCATCCGTCTGACAGATATCTACAACAAATATTGTGGCGTGGTAAAGTGTCCGACCCCATTAAGTTTTATAAATTGAACACCGTTACTTACGGCACGGCTAGTGCACCATTTTTGGCTTTTCGGTGCCTTAATCAATTGGGACTTGATTGTAAAAATCCGAAGGTTGCTGACATCATTAAACACGATTTTTATGCTGATGACTTACTAAGTGGCGGTGATGATTTGGATGAAGTCAAACTCATTCGTCAGGAGGTCACCGATGTGCTTGAATCGGCTTGCATGTCATTGCGTAAGTGGAAGTCGAACGAACCTCAATTATTACCTGAAGTGGCTAAGTCTTTGCTTGATTTAAATATAGGTTCTAGTGAACCCGACAAGCTGCTCGGACTAGGTTGGTATGCAAGTTCAGATGAACTCGTCTTTCCAATAGGCTCAACTATATCGTGTAATAGTAACACTAAACGTGATTTACTTTCTGTTATTGCAAGGATATTCGATCCTTTGGGGCTTTTGTCTCCATTTGTAATCACTTTGAAAATGTTACTACAGAGAATGTGGTTAGATAAATTGTCATGGGATGAGCCATTGCCTACTGAAATTCATTTACAATGGCAGACTATTATTAAAGCTCTGTCTCTTTTAAATGAAATTCGTATTCCTCGAATTGTTGTGTGTCACTCATACCGGGAGTTGGAACTCCATATATTCACGGACGCATCTGAGCGCGCATATGGTGCGTGCGTCTATGTACGCAGTATTAATGATGAAGGTGAATGCATTGTTCGGTTACTTATGTCCAAAAGTCGAGTAGCTCCTATTAAACCTACTACAATTCCCAGGTTGGAGTTATGTGGTGCGGTTGTGGGAGCTCGTCTGTATGAAAAGGTGTTGAACTCCCTTCGGCTTAAATTCTCTCGCGTCTTTTGTTGGACTGATTCGACCATCGTGCTGGGATGGCTACAAATACTACCTTCAAGGCTTCAGCCATTTGTACGCAATCGCGTCGCTGAAATCTTAGATCAGGCAGGTCACTGTACCTGGAGGCACGTCCCAACCGCTAAGAACCCAGCAGACCTGATATCACGTGGGGTGGATATTAGTCATCTGCAGGGTTTGGACATGTGGTGGTCTGGTCCTGACTTTCTCCAACAAGACTCACACAGTTGGCCTTCACAATTTAAATATTTAGAATTAGGCTCACTCCCTGAAACTCGACCTGATGTATCATTAAGTGTTGTTCTTGACACTAACGATAAGGCATTAGTTATAGATTTTAAACGTTTTTCCAAGTATTTAAGACTTTTACGCTCCATGGCTTATGTGTTGCGATTCATCAAATTATGTAAACGGCAATCGCCCGCTAGTAAATATTTATCTGATGAAGAATTAAGAAACGCGTTAAATATATTAATTTACCAAAGTCAACAAGAATCATTTCCTGAACATAAATTACTTTTAAATAAACAAAGTTTACCAAAAAAGAGCGTCCTATTAAAATTTAATGTGTATTTAGATGAAAGCAATCTAATGCGTGTCGGAGGACGTCTCGATAATTCCGATTTTACTTATAATAAACGGCACCCTATAATTTTACAGTCCACTCATAATTTCACTAAATTATTATTTGATTTTGAACACAAAAAGCTAATGCACGCAGGCCCTCAGCTATTGTTAGCATCGATTAGAGAATCCTATTGGCCTATAGGAGGTCGAAATTTATCTAAAGCCTGCTATAATAGATGCGTTCTGTGCCGACGTATGCAGGGTAAGGTGGTTACTCCATTAATGGGCAACCTGCCGCGACAGCGCCTTCTTCCAGGAGGGTATCCGTTCGAAAGCACTGGCGTTGATTACGCAGGTCCTATTATGAGTGCTAGTCGTCAAGGTCGTGGATGTAGACTCGTCAAGGTGTATATTGCAATTTTCATATGTTTCACCACAAAGGCTGTGCATTTGGAGCTGGTGGGTGACTTGACTAGTCATAGTTATTTATTAGCGTTATATAGGTTTATTTCGCGAAGGGGTAAACCCGTCCACATATATTCCGATAACGGTACTTCATTTGTTGGTGCGTATAACGAGCTATCAAAGTTCTTAAAAACAAATTCCGAGTCTTTGAGCGGAAGTATTGCTAATGATGGAATTAACTTCCACTTCATTCCCGCGTATACTCCACATTTTGGCGGTCTCTGGGAGGCGGGTGTCAAATCGGCAAAATATCACTTACAGCGAGTGTTGGGACATTGTAAGTTAACTTTCGAGGAGCTTAACACCACATTGGCCCAAATTGAGGCAATATTAAATTCACGCCCACTAACGCCGTTGTCTTCGGATCCTGCCGATTGTAATCCACTGACGCCAGGTCACTTTCTCGTCGGCCGGCCACTCACGTCGTTGCCGCAGAAAAGTTACGCGGATCAATCTACAACCCATCTCAGTCGTTACCAACGAATTGAGCAGCTCCGCCAGCATTTTTGGACTAGATGGAGTAAGGAGTATGTTGCGGAGTTGCAGCAGCGAACGAAGTGGCGCTCATGTCAGGATGGCTGGAAGAAGGATTCCTTGGTGGTTGTTAAAGAGGACAATCTCCCACCCTTGAAGTGGAGATTAGGAAGAATTATTGCCATACACCCAGGTTCTGACGGAATAGCCCGTGTAGCGGATATTCGGACCTCAAATGGAGTCATCAGGAGGGCCTTCAACAGAATATGCCCACTACCCGTAATTGCAGAATCGAAGTCTGGTTGAAAGCACTACTTTCAACGCCCGGGGGCATGTTGGAGCGCCTGCGCAATTGTTTCTGCAATAGTTACTACATCCGTGCTAAACCATCACCTTTTGTTAGGTGTAATTAAAAGCTTGTCACTGTTCTTATTAAAAAATCAGAGTTCATACACATAACTTGTGCCCGCTGCATTTTTATTCTAAACCCCGCTAGTTTTCCGTACAATAACAATTAATATTAAAACACTTTTTACGTGAAATAAAAAAATAGGTTGACTACTGTCGGATAACCTCGTGCCTGTAAAACAATGCCAAGTACAATCCCCTTCCCTTCCGTTAGTTAAGCTCTCCGAACAAGTAGCCGAATCCAGAAATTTATTCTGGCGTAGAGACAGAGCTACACTGCCGGAAAATGGACAGGAAAAAAACCATGATTGATCTCTTCTATCGCGCACTAGAACCATCAGATCCGGCAATTTCACTGCTTCGCCTCCACCGTCGTCAAAACTTCTCGAAAAGTCTTCCTCTGCCAGCTGCTGTACGAGATTTACTGAAAGCCGTTCGTGAAGAAAGTATCTCGCTTGCAGATGAAAATGTACAAGCAGAAAATGTGCAAGAGCAAGAATGCTTGATTAAATAGTTTTAAGTAACGGAACAAATTTATTTGATTAATAGCCAAACACAATGGCAACGAGGGAAGCGATTTCAAATGTTGGGCATACATCACCATAATTAATATTAGTTAATCATAAAACAGCCAATTGACCTTTTTGTGATAACCCTAAATTTGGAATTTTGACCTTAGTACATAAAAATCATTGTCTCGAAACCTGGGCCCAAGTTGAATATAATATTTTTGTGGGTGATAAACATTAGTATAAGGAATTTATTTGTACCAGACACAGCTTCTACTTCGACCTAGAAAAAATAAAAATAAATAAATACTGATTTCGGTTCAACATTTTTTTTTGTGCATTCTATTATGATTTCTGATTAAATAAACACGGGAAAATATGTGCCTAGAATTGCTTCATAAATATGCAATACAAACAATACTCAATTATAATTATACAGGTTTTTTTGTACGAATTATTTTCAGTATTTTGACCTTCAAAGTAACGAAAACTTTAAGATTAAAAAAAAAATAGAGTATACAAAATTGGCACATGGGAGTTCTACTCGTGTATTTTTAGTGAACTATTGAGTAGAAATATTCAATAAAAAACTGATGTCACTTTTTTGGGGCAATAAAAACACTGTGACTTGTTACGGGTCGTCGGAAGCCGGAAAGTTCAACAACCAGTCTTATAAAGGGTAAGGCCAGTTACTGGGTTGTGGAGGTCAGATAGGCAGTCGCTCCATGTAAAATACTGGTATTCAGCTGCATCTGGTTAGACTGGAAGCTGAGCCCGACATAGTTGAAAAAAGGCGGGCAGATGATAATGATGAATGATGATGATTTAAATAATTGACGTAACCTTCCCTTTTCAAATTGCTTAATCAATCTAACTACCACTACTGACTACACATAAGATAAGACAGGAAAATAATTTTCTTTTATTTTCTATTCCCAGCCTTATTTTCTATTCTTCTCATTGTAGTATTTTCCCGCTTTTGTTTTGTTTATCGGAAAAATAGCCGTATTTTCGAAGATAGATCGGAATAGACGTTATTTATTTTATTTTATTTGTTTGGTAAGACTGAGATTATTACTTGTATTGCTTTTCAAAAGATTTCGATTTTCTATTTCACACGATTAAGTCCCACTTTTCTGACGAACCCTCTTAGTAACTCTGTGATATCTTGAGTTTACTGAAATTATTAAGAACATATTAAGTTAAATCTAAACTTTTAATATAATTTATGTTCGTAAAAGTTAATCTCTGGAATTACTGAGGACTCTATTTCTACAATCGCTACCGCTTTCGCTAATATTCACATGTTACGAATCGAAAACTAGCGATAACGCTTGTCAAAAAGTGCCAGTAAACTACGCATCTCTATGGAAGTAATCGTTCGACGCGGTCATAGAATAGTTTCATAGAATCGAATGATGTTAACATTGTCTAGCTAATTTCTATTTGTTGACCTATGATCACGTGACAATTCGATAACTTATGTCAACTCTTTTTTTTGGCTTTTCTACTAGCATCATCGCTAATCGAATGTTACTTTGTCTAGGCCCTCTGATCCGATTACAATAAATATTTTACTGATCTTAAGCTATACTACTGCCGAGTACCATTGATAGGATATGTATTATATTGCAACACGCAAACGAAGTCGAGGACAGAAGCTAGTAGGTATAATAAATATTACAACGACGGCCTCTTTAGAATAGATCCATCCATGCGTATTGTATAAACGACCAATTGGAACCGTGCACCTAGCTTCTGACGTTTCGTAAGTGCCTATGTAGGTTTATATGGAATAAAATATGTTTCACTCCTCTTACTCAAAAAGTCCGTCATTGTAGGTTTCCAGAGCTGGGATAAAATAGCATAATCATTTTCCTCTAGGGGAAATAGTTATTTTATGATACTAGTGCGGTAAGTTGGTTTTTACAAACGAGTAGATGAATTTAAGCCCGAGACGAAGTTGAGGGCTTACCATAGTCACGAGTTTGTAAATACCAATTTCCGCATGTGTGTCATACAACGTTTTTCAACACATTTGCGAGAAAACAGTACAATATTAATATCGGATTCCTCGCTTAAACTCATTTATTATTACTTTGTTTATAAATATCAGTCG
This sequence comes from Griposia aprilina, assembly GCA_916610205.1. NCBI lineage: Eukaryota > Metazoa > Arthropoda > Insecta > Lepidoptera > Noctuidae > Griposia > Griposia aprilina. The sequence continues at coordinate 8,760,188 of OU744310.1, read as the reverse complement.
GAAAGTCGCAAAAATCTCTGACGATTTGAAAATGGCGCGAATTTCAAATGGTGCCACGTGCACGTGGTGAAAATTGGAACTACATCTTTCGTCTCATTTTCTCCTTAGTATTAAAGTGAGACAAACGTATTGAGCAAAAGCGCTTCCAAGGAGGTTCGATTATTCAGCTTATCTATTCTCGTAATGTGAAACTCCTTGGTGGAATTCTTATATATTTTTTATGGAAATTAAAAATAAACCGTAAAGGATACGCGCGGCGCTATACAACGGAGTATGCGGTGAAACATGTACTTAGGTGTGAGTACCTATTTTACCGCACGTTCCGTTGTATGGTGCGGAATTTTTAACTTTCGAACCATGTACACCGCAATGCGCATGTACACCGCAGCGTAAATGCATTTTTTGAGAAAATGTGTTGAAATAGTTATTTTTTTATAACGAGCCTAAAAAAAACTCTGTATTCATAAGTAGAATAATCATGAATAAAGACTCGACTTATTACTGTTTCATAAAAAAAGAACATTTTATTTTGAAAATGGAACTAAAAGTGGCAATCTCTTCGTTAGAATGCGTGCATTGCGCGTGAAATCTTTAGATCTCTAATTACAAATTGAATTGTGACCGTAATTTATTATTTAATATTGTATTGGATTAGTTTATTTCCTCGAAATCGTAGTGAAGAGTTTAACACACGGCGCTAAAACCGGTTTCTATTTACTCCTTCGCTAAAGCTCAGGAGTAAAACTACCTCGTATATAATGGGTAATTCTAGCCCCTTGTATAAAAATCTACTATTGATTTTAATTTTATTTATTTACCTAGCACCGTTACTACAGTTAAGCGGCTAAGTTATAAAAATCTAAGTTATAAAACACTGCAGCAGCAGTGTTTTATAACTTAGATACTTACATAACCAAATTTAGGCTAACCTATAGGTCTTTGGGAATTAGTTCCATCTGACTGGTTTGCATATAATTATTAAAATGTTCTTAAGACAGGAAGTTGACCTATTTATTCTCTAAAAATCACTTCGAAATTCGAACGGTGTCTCGTTGTGAATTTGCGATGAAATATTTATATATATATATATATATATATATATATATATACGATTAAATACTTTTTGGACCACGCACAATGAAGGGATCCGTAGTTGGGATGAATTTATCCCAAGAACAAACTTAACATTGTAGTTGAAAAACATGTTCTCCCCTAAGTTCCAACTGCAAATGAAAATTGGTCGACTATTACTCGTAAACTTGTAAAGTCTTCTTAGCTGTGATAGTTTTCCTTTTAATTTGGTTATATATGTATATACTACTCGTATTGTCGTGATTTTTTTCACATATCCAAAAGCAACTATTTAGCTGGCATTACACAATTGATTCTAACAAAAAGGATTGTGTGGTTTTATGAAACCACGGTAAAAGTGATTTTTTTCCCTACTCCGCGGCCGACCGTCACGCGACATGCAACACACAGACGAAGAAGGTTTGAGACGATGTAATAAAAGTTTCACTTTAATAATAGCAATTTAAAGCTTACTTTTACGCAAACGGAACCCTCATCCACTAATGGCTATCACAGACCCGCGGGGTAATCACATAACACACTAACAGTAGGAATGGGTTCCTTTTTGACAGTTCAATAACATACATTGCGTTATTTACGTTGTTGAGCAAATACATTCTTCGAACATATTAAGCAATGGATTAGCAATGGGCTTCAAAATGATTCAGATTGTTACATAATTAGGGTGCCGTAATATTTTTGAATGGCCTATCCAACAATACCCCGCACCAAGGGATAGGCGAGAAAAAAGAACATCCCGCTTTACGTGAACAGGAGGTACCGTATTTTTTTTTTATTTTTTGTTGTTTTTATTTTACCACTTAGTCGGCGTGCTTAATATGTACGAGTATATCCATGCCAAATCATAGCTTTCTAGTACTAAGAGTCTCTGAGCTAAGCTGCGGACGGACAGATGGACATGATGAATCTATAAGGGTTCCTCGTTGACTACGGAACCCTAACATCAAATTATTTCGCTTTTTAATTGTGTGCGCTCACTTGAGTGAGGTTCGCTAGGAAGCTTTTGATCAATGCTCGTTCCTTCCTTTTACGAGGTAGAGCATAATATGCCAATACCTCTACTGAACCCTGGCAAAATGTGTCGTACTTATAACTCTATAGATCAATCTCTTCAAAGAAAACTTAATCGCTATTGATCGAAGTTCAGACAGAATTGCTGACCTTTCCAACTATCTAGCTGTCGAACGATTGTCGGTTATAAGACGGATAGTAATTGAGGGTCACCTGTCACTTTCATGTCGACCTAGGTCAGAAAGAAAAAATGGTTGTAGTAGTATAGCAGGCCGCGTGTCAGGGATAACATAACCAGTGTCAGCTGGACTCTAATTCCATTGAAACTACGTACTACGCTAGGCCAGCTCAATGTTAAAATGTTACCACCGACGTGTGGTTGATTGTACCTGGTTACACGCTTTGTGAAAGGGCTCGTCCTGGGAACTACTACCATCGTACTTATTTCTTGTGCCAAACAGCAAATCAAATCAAATCAAAATATTATATTTCACATAAAACTACATGGGCACTTATGAAACGTCAGAAGCTAGGTGCATAGGAATTGGTTGTTTCCTATGGAGAAGAGCCGGCAAGAAACTCCACGGTTACTCTTTTAAAAATAAGGGGTTTTTACAATGTTTCAAATTACAGTGTTCATAGATATGGGAGGACAGTGTAGGCCTGTCAACAACTAACAGGCACTCAAAAAAATACAAAAAGGTTTACAAATCTACAGTCTACAAGTTAGGCCTACAACGTTCTAACATTCATTCATTCATATATATATATATATATATAAATAAAAGCCTATTTAAACCAAATGACTTGATTGCCAGCGTTGCTGTGGTCAGGTTTGCAGGGTCATCAATCATCAGCCTTATCCCAACAAACTCAAACTCAAACCATTTATTTCAAATAAAATAGTTATTAGAACCCGAACCGAAACAGGAACCTAAGTCGGAACCTTTAAGAAGCTTTATTTTACCGGTCCTTCTTCAAAGCGAGTCCGAACGAGTTCATACGATGCCGCTCATCGCAGGACAAAGCTTTGTACGATAGCGGCGAGGTACGGGCGGCCGACAGCGGGTGAAGAGATGGTAGCTTTTATGAGAGGGGCACATTTGATTCGGTAGATCATGTGGTTTATCTTTCTTAGAGAACTTTTAAATAGAATGGTATGGAACCGGTACTTCGGAACCAGAACCAAATCGGAAACTAAACCGAAAAGAATTACCTTAATAAGAATCGGAACCGAAATTCGTACCAGTTTTCAATTCCTGAATTTAATACTGAACCGGTTGACGTCATCACGTCAACGCCGGCTGTCGCTGAAAACCAGAGCTGTGGTTCTGTCTTGCATTGGGTCACGTTATGCTGAGCGATGATCGTTTTGCGTGGATGTGACGCATATTTTCCTCCTACTTGTTATTGTTTGTCTTTTTCTTTACGTCAGGTTTTACTGCAAATAAATATACCTATTTACTTTCTTTCCTTTCTAGGTGTACTTACTTCCTACACCCACATTTCGACACCTGCCCGCCTCCTTCAGGAATATAGGCGTAATGTTTTGTACGCTGGCCCTTATAGAAATAATAGTGTAAATAATAACTATTAAATATTATGACCGTCACGTTAAAGGTAATTTCCCTTGGGATAACCACCCTTCGAAATGACGGCGTTACATAAATGGTGGTTGATAAAATTGTTAGAGGCAGAATTTGGTGATATTCTGTAGTACCGAAGTTTATTTATTTTATTAATGCAGTTTCAGTGTTTTGATTGTTTAAATTAGAATTGTTTAAATGATCTAAATATGTCGATATAAATGGAGCAATTTTAATATACCTAATGTAAGCGGAAACAGTAATAAAAGTTGTATCGTTTGAGTGGTGTTTCTTCAAATTTAATAAAATAAACTATGGAGCATTTAAACTGCTCGACGTAAATAAGCCTCAAATTGAAATTAAATGTTTTCTTGCCCAATAAGTAGGCTATCAAAAAAAATAGATAACTAGGTAATTACATATTTATCTTAATACACATGTCGCAAACTTAAATAAAAGTAAAAAAATATATAACTCTTCTTACGTTCTGAAGGAAGATTCCGGGACGCAGAATAATAAATGTATTTAACTTACCTGAAACAAAGAAAATTAGTAAATTAGTAAGTGCAGTCCTCAATAAAAATACTTACTATGAAAATAAGATAAGACAAGTTAATATAATCATTTATTTGCTTAAACGGAAAACAAAACATACATCACAAATTATCAGCATGCAAGAGATTTAAAAGTAAGAAAAAGGGAATAAACATGGCCTAAAATGTCATACCAAACCTAATATGGCCTGGCAAGTACCTAATGCAATAAAACAAAATAAATAAAATTTAGAACAAAATAACATCATACAAAATGGCTCCTAAAAATGTTCAGTACAAAATATGGAGTGGTCATTTTAACAGTCGTAATACACCAATTTACTTTTAACTGACAATTTCCTGGAATAAAACTTTTGTGTTCCGTGTTAATTAATTATATTTAAAACATACCTACACGCTACCGTAAAGTATTATGGTTATTAATTGGTGCAATTAAGGGCTTGAAATTTCATATAAAATGGTTAAATGAGATATTATGACACACATATTTTTATTTTTGTGTGGCTGTCCTGGCTGACGGCACATTTATTATACTATTCTGTAAAGGGCATTTGGAACCTCATTCAAGTGAGCGCACACAATTCGAAAGCGAATGTGGTCCCATTTAAATTTGATCAAATTCTGATCAGTTTTTTTTGAGTTATCCTTATTACTGCATATTTTTTCCACTTAGTTTATGTTAATGATGTTTTAATAATTTCCTGTCACTGTTATTTACATACCAAGTAGTGGTATACGAATTTGTGTGGGGTAGATACCGCAACTAAAAAGTAAAAAAATAAAAACTTTTTTACAAAAATACAACCAACTTCCAAAAAAAAACACAAAAAAACGTGAAAAAAAAACTATAATTTCGGAAGTCGGTGGCCAAAAACGAAAGAACAAAACCAAAGAAAACAAACTTCCGAAATTAAAGTTGTTTGTACGTTTTTTTTTGTGTTGTTTTGGTATACGCATGTTTTTTGTAAAAAAGTTTTCTCATCTTCTTTTTAGCGTGTAGATGCCAAGGTAGCAATCTAGAAAGAGTTAGCCCAGAAATCGGCTACAACTTTGACATCTTCAGTAGAGTCCATCAGTTCCAGTAACGTGTAGATGACAGGACACGCTAGACACTATATGTACTGTATATATTGTTTGTGAAACTGCATCACATTTACACTCCAGAGCGGAGTCATCTCCGTAGGCACGGGCTTGCGACCGGTAGCACGCCATGTCGACGGCGCGTTGTGTTCCACGCGCGCCTCAAAGATATGTCAGCAATAATTGACGGGGTCCGACAGGGCCGATGCCTGCCGGGGTCGCGGATTGTTCGAAAGAGTTACCGTGGCCCTGGCGCACAGGCAACTGAAGGAACATGGGTAGGTTTTAGTCAGAAAAAGTCTGACACGCCCTCCCGCTCGGCCCAGAGTGGGAGAAGTTATTTGATGATTTCCCACACAAAAAGAAAAAAGGGCGGAGTCATCTGTGAATCTCCACTTCCTTGTGACACGAGGATGTTATCGTGCATAGGATGTCATATGACGGAAATCATCTAGGCTCTTTCATTCGAGTTTGCCACCGTTCTGTAAACTTCTGGTGAAGCTATTCCAGCTAGTAGATACAGCAATTGTACCGGTTCGGTTTCTGACGACCAATGATATTCGTTTTATTCAAGGCTGTATCCACTTAGTTTGCATGGGCACGACGCTTTTTCTTATAATAAGAAAATAAGTGAGTATCCAAACAATTTCGCTAGGGTCATTATTAGGTACGGTTTTATAAGCGGCATTATTTCAAAAAATATTACCACAATTTGACACCGTCTCTTAGGAAAATGGTTGCAAAGATTTATTAGATAGGTTCACCTATAAGTAGGTATACAAACTTTACCGTGACCCAATTTTTGTGAAACAACATTGCGTTCTTTATTGTTGTTTGTTTTCGTAAACAAGTCTCATGAAATGACCATGTTGAAAGTAATTGCCAATTCAGGGTGAAAGGCGATGGGGCTTTCTTGTTTGTCTGTAGCAACCTATTGAAAGAAAGAATTAAATAAATTTATTTAGCACAAACTACAAAACACACAACTAGGGATTGCGGGACTGATATGTGGGATTACTCAATCCCGTGCAGAATCACGCGGGATACCGCATTTTTGAAATTATGCTATAAAATCAAATTGAAACGACAGATTTTTGTGTGACAATCAAGTTTTATTAAACATTTCTTACATTAAGCAACATAAATTATTTCTTTTCTATTAATGAAGTATAAGTAATTAGTAATCTGTTTTCTTAGATTCAGCTTCAATCTTGACCACTTTCCGTAGTTTTTTCAATAGATCGTCATATTATGTTGTAGAAATCATTTCAAGTGGCAGTGAATTTATATTTACAGTCACACCCTGTTCATTGCACCCTGTTCATGTGCGGAACGGCAACATCGCGCTCGTGCTACTCGCGATTTACGCGAAAGTTTTAACGCCAAATTTTTTATTTGCGGGATCCGCGGATCCGCGCTTTGAAGGTGCGGGATACAGCAGATTAATAAAAGCAGCGGGATCCCGCGGGAATGCGTGATCCTGTTTTGCGGGATTGCAATCCCTAAACACAACATATACCTACAAATAATAAAGAAAAATAAAAAGTAACTGAAATGACTGCCAAGTGTGGTGTTTACTACAGTTACTTGGATGTAGTTGTCATGTCATCATGTAGCTAACTTTTTCGCAAATATTTTTGGGGCAAACTCAAACTTAAAGCATTTATTTCAAATAAACCAATTACAGGCACTTTTGAATTGTCATGGGGTCAGTCAGTCAGAAAAATGAAGCTAGTTGCTCATTCCGTATCGTAGTAAGTACCTATGAAGAAGAACGGGCAAGAAACTCCATTGACATTCTTTTAAATCACATATAGATACAAAAAAAATTGGTTACATCATTCGTGTTGAAATTATGCATGTGAGAACGATGTAGAAAGACGTGCACGTTAAAAGCGTTCGTAATAAAAAAAAATAAAAAAAAAGATGTGGCAGCCAAGAGATGACCAGTCCCCACTGACGGCGACCGTTCACGAACATGACGTATGGATCAGCACCATTCAGCTCAAGCATTTTGAAGGGAACTTAATGATCCAACACACACGCCACCACCAGCGAGACATTTGAGTGAGCATGACTTACTCTCAGCCGCCAGGGCACATTCAAGTCAATGAAAGACGAACTTATACATCTTGACTTAGTAAATAATGCTCATACATGTGCTATGCAATTAAACATTCTTAAGAAATTGAATTTATACAATGCAAAGATAGTTTTTTAAAATTTTCAGCAGCTCCAACAATATTTTCGAATCATCATCATCATCATCATCATCAGCCTATATTCGTCCACTGCTGGATGTAGGCCTCTCCTAGTGAACGCCACTGAGCCCGATCATCGGCTCTCCTCATCCAGTCTCTGCCAGCCGCCTTTCGCAAGTCGTCACTCCATCTGGCCGGCGGGCGTCCTACATTACGTTTCCCCAAACGCGGTCTCCACTCTAGAACTCGTTTTCCCCAACGATTGTCGGTTCTGCGAGAGATGTGACCAGCCCATTGCCACTTCAGCTTGCTTAGTCTTCGGGCTATGTCGGTTACTTTGGTGGATATTTTCGAATGCTAATCAATTAATTTATGCGCCCCTGTGGAGCAGGACCAGCGTCGAGCCAAGCATCTTTGTCAGCGATGTAATCCCCCAACTTATAATATGCGTGGCTGCATCCAGTGTCCCCAGATGCAGTTGGATATCAGCGAGCGAGCGAAGCTTATCTGACCTCCTCAAACCAGGTACTGGGTAACACGCTAGGTACACTATGTAAATTCAGTTATATTAAGGGGACTACATGACCTAAACGCAAATTTATAATGCCTAAAAATATATGATCCACTGCCGTAACCAAAATCAGAAAAATATAATTGATATTCTTCTGGATATAATATGGTAGTTAGATAGTGTGTTGAAAACATACTATAATTAACTTGATATGATAGAAAAAAATCACGAAGATACCTGTAAAAAAAAAAATTATCGATTAAAAACTTGTTATGTAAATAACAGTGACAGGAAGTTATTATAACATCATCAATGTTACATTAAGTGGAAAAAATACGTATTATTGAAGCTAACTGATAAGTGATAACCTACCCAACCGAATTTGATAACATATATATATATATATATTATTTTTTTGGGAACCTAAACAGTTATGTACACATTACAGTATTACACAAAATGTGTGCTACAGAGTGAATAAATGTATAACCCACGACATTTTCCACATATTATAAAAACAAGTCAGCGCTTACAATTTGTAAAATACATATAATAGGTAATGTGTTAATGACAAAATTAAACTGAACAGGCATCAGTGGCGGACTAAGCTCGTCAGAGGCCCGGGGCGGCAAAGCTGAATGAGGCCCCCCAGCTTTAAAAAAAAAAAATAGTTTTACAAGCCTTTTATTCAGTTCACATTTGTATTTATAAATAAATGTTTATGTTACTTTAAAATCTGACAAGTGAAATTTAAATTCGACTTAAATTATTTAGGCTAAATAAACATACATACCTACAATATGGAATGGATACGGGTGGGGAAAATAAAATAGAAATCGATCGACAAAAAAAAAATAGATGGTTTATTTTTATTTTTTGTAGCCTGTTATATGTTTTTTCGTGCCTTCAATTTACTGAACTAAATAGAATGTAGTGAATGTAAATGTAGGCGTATAAGAGTGAATTATTTGCACTTCATTCATTCAGGGATTCCTGGGGAAGTACCCGCTACAAAGACGGGAATTCCCCCAACGTATTAGACGCGTTCAGCAAAGTTAAAAGAATATTAGTACCGCGTAAAAAGTATAGATGGCTGTAGTGTTTTGAGCTTGATGAAATTACGTAGGTACTAAACACATTTTTAAAGTCTTGTTTAGGTTTTGATCAGGGGAACGTGGAGGCATTTGGGGGCCCCTCAAGACCGGAGGTCCGGGGCGGGCCGCCCCTTCCGCCCCCCTGTTAGTCCACCACTGACAGGCAAGCAAATAAAAAAGAAGAACAAGAAATTATAAAAGTACAGTTTAGGAGTTAAATATTACGGAGCAATATCCAAAATAGTTTCGCGAACAAGGCCACTAAATCTATCAGTTGGACAAGCGAAGTTGTCAATATTTTGAAAGAGATTGTTATATTGACCAGTGAGGCGACGTAGGGGTGCTCGCAAGCCTGCGTTCGTACGACTCGAAGAAACGGCGAATAGAGGTCGTGCGCGCACCCCACGGCTTATGGTTGTTCTAGGTACTACGTAGCTAATCTTATTAGTAATATTCATACAATCACATGTGCTATTACATAAATCAAATAAAAACATTGTCTCTAAAATAGTACGTCTGGCTTTAAGATTATGTAGCTTATAATTCAGAAGATCACTATAAGATGCATAAGTACGGAAACAACGGAAATGCATGGCTTTCAAAAATATATGAGACCACTCCTAAGGTATACCCTATCTATTAAAAAAAGAATTTTAGAAATCGATTTACAATTGCCGGAGATATCGCGTAACAAACATACAACGCGCGTATTATTGTTGCGCGTGCGTATTGTTTTTTGCGTTTTTAGGGTTCCGTACCCAAAGGATAAAACGGGACCCTATTACTAAGACTCCGCTGTCCGTCCGTCTATCTGTCAGTCTGTCACCAGGCTGTATATAATGAACCGTGATAGCCAGTGGAAATTTTCACAAATGATGTATTTCTGTTGCCGCTTTATCAACAAATACTAAAAAACAGAATAAAATAAATATTTAAGGGGGCTCCCCTGCAACAAACGTGATTTTTTGCCGTTTTTATAGAAATGGTACGGGACCCTTCGTGCGCAACTCTGACTCTTTTTCTTAGTTTTATGGTGTATTTTTGTTGCTGCAATGCCAATAAACACGTTTTTCTTTCTAATATTCTCTCTTTAAAAAAAACGTGTGGCACTCGGGGACTGCCGCGGTAAAGCTATTGCATAGCATTTTGTATAAGAATAAGAAATAAGAATTTAATTTTTTTAAATCTAAAATAAATTTAAAATGGGGCGCTTTACCCTAACCTTATCGGGGCCAAAAGATAGGCCCTTTACTGCCGATTCCAAAGACCCCAAACTCGATACCTCTACGACCTCCGGTTCAAAAGTTAAGACCCGCGGGGGTGAAGTAGCCCTGGACGGGTGGAGGGGTTGGTCAAAAGGGGTGACGCGGGGGGGTCCCGGGATCATATATAAGTGGGATTGATTTAAATATAAATAAATATAATACAACTTAATATTGGGGTCGAAAAAGAGGGGGTCAAAAAAGGGGGGTCAAAGGGGCTTGTCTGTATGTATGTACTATTTGAGAGAGGGTTATAGGGGGGGGGGGGGAATTTGGTGAGAATTTTGATATTCCCAGCTGTTTCCGAGATATTGGGATATTGAGTTTTAAGATAGTGGTGATTATAATAAATGTATGGTGTCCGACTGGTAAATGATAAATGGTACGAAAGTAAATGGAAATAAATATTAATTCAAGGTACACTTTTTGATAAATACCTATACACCTATATACTTTCTCATAAACAGCTGCTTATGTATTCATCCGATTTCGGAGCAGCTCGTCTCGATTCGTGCGAGCTTCGTAGAGTCGTACAATACGTCCAGTTGCACGCACACAAACACCGTGTCGAAGACTGCCGAAAAGAAACGACGTTAGACAATGCACGGCCTTCAAACCACACCTCCGTGCCCGTCGGAGTGGGGAGCGTGAGGTTTTTTTTCGTTACGGAATTTCTGGCTCCGGTCCCCGCGCTCAAGGCCCGCGATAGAAGCTATGCAATAGCTTAAAAAAACATACAGAAAATTGAGTACCTCCTCCTTCTTAGAGGCGGTTAAAAACTACGCTCGGTCACGCGCACACACAGCACGGGTCTGAACTCTGAACCAATAAACCATTATCATTTCCCCGGCCTCCTCCCAGCTACTAATGTTGGGGTTGGCTTCCGGTCTATCCTTATGCAGCTGATTGCCAGAATATTACATGGAACGACTGCCTAACTGACCTCCACAACCCAGTTACTGGGCAACACGATACCCCTTGGTAAGACTGACCGAATCGACCAACCAAACAATAAGCTACAATGATTCGATTAGTTATCAAAACAACATGGCACTGACAACTAATGTCGGAAAGTAAGGAAATAATAACCAGTGTTTTCTTTAAAAATATTGCAATATAACATACCAATTTATAATATTGAACGGGCGATAAAGCATCAGCGTGTTGCCAATTTGTAGAAACCCAGCTTAATCGTTGCTATCTATCTCATGATAATAGAAAATTGACGGAAAAATACCGAAAGGAAAACGCTGGTTGTGAAAATTGCTGTGCAAACTCCAAGCTTCCAGTGCTACCATCTAGCGGGAGTTTAAAGTAACAAAGAAACTAGCTTTAGCTAAATAGCGGGAAAACATCGTGTGAAGTGCAAGGAAAAGCGCCTATCATGAAAACTGTTGCCACCTATTGATTTGTTGAAGAAGCTTTAAACAACGCCATCTGTCAATTACTTAACGAATTAAGACAAAGACCAGCAGCGACATCTAACGTTTAGCTGAGGAACTATACTGCTTGTTACAGACAACCACCATCTAGTGAAAACTCATGTCATACACTAATATGTGCACAGTTTCATCTTTCAACTAACAGTTGCTTTAAAACAGCAACAGATGGCGCTATTTAGAACTCTAGTAGTTCCAAATTCAGCCACCAGAGGCGACTCTAACAGTTGAAATATACCTAAAGAGACGTTTAGGTAATTTCGTACCGGAATATTTAGACTTTTCCAACGGCATTCATACAGAGGCTTTGACATTGCCTCCCTCGGGAAACGGGCTATAAATTTCAACGATCCCGAGCTGTATTTGTGGCGGCTTTCACCCGAGTCTCGGTTATAGCACAATTTTGTATTTTTCTTTATTTAAAATCTTTGTTTTAAAAGCTAAAAGTTCTGCAGCACGTTTCTCGGGATGGTTATAAATGCGGCTTTTGTTTATTTTCAGATGTTTCTTTAAAAAGAAAAAAGAAGATGGTCAAATGAACCAGATGTTTTGCTGTAAAAAAATACTAGTTGTCTTTGCTCCCGTTATAAAAACCAGACTGGATATTTTTTTAAACCCCTACCGTATAGAATAAAAGGACTCGTTGAAACGAAACCTCGTTGGTCTAGTTTTTCTGTGAGGTTAGTCAAATAACTGTGACCAAGTAGGTACACTGCAGTCAGTATAAATGAGGTTCATATTTGGAGAACCTCAATTTTGTATGCTTTTTTCCTTTGAGCCACGACACGACGAATCTTTTCAGGGTACTGCTGGTTAATCAACCTACTTTATAAAAATGATCATTTACGAAATATGTTATTATAGGTAGCGCCAGGGTAGCCCGCGAAATTCAAATTAACTTACGTTTTTTGCAATTTGCAGGTCAGTGTCAGGTTGTGTGTTGATTAAAATATAATTCGCGACCGTAACAAATATGGCTTTACAGAATTATAATCATTAGAATTAGCAATACAACTCCTTATGTTAGAGTTGGCCTCAAATGTCATGATTTCATGAAATAGTCATTCAATAGGTTAATATGAACTTAGAGAGACTTCTTGATGATTTTTATGATTGTAATTCTATACTTACATAAATATTTGTTACGGCCGCGAATCATGGTTAGATCAATATATAAGCTGATATTAACGTGCAAATTGCAAAAAACGTAAGATATTTTGAATTTCGCGGGGGTTGCTTTGGTGCATCCCCTTTAACAAAAATTTGTCAGATCTTTAACGGTAACTCAGTCCAACCTTGTTTTAATCTGCCTGCCTTTTCCCTACTATGCTGAGGTCGGCTTCCAGTCTTACTAGATGCAGCGGAATACCAGTATTTTATATGGGGCGACGGCCTATTAGACCTCCACAACCCAGTTACTGGGTAACACGATACCCCTTGGTTGATACCCCACTGGTTGTCACAGTTTTGGACTTCTAACTATCCGTAACGACTGTCAAAGATCTCAGGATGACAGCCGGGACCAACAGATTAACGTGCTTTCCGAGGCACGGGGGTCTATATATATGTAATGGATGGTCATCCATACACAAACCACCCACGGCAAGCTTTGCTTAACCTTCGATCGAATCGTGCGGCGGTTGTTGTTTGGCCACGAGCATGAGTTTGGGTTGGGGAAGTCAAATAGCAGAAACTCCATGTAAAATACTGATAGTCATGCTCACTTATATGTCTCACTGTTGGTGGCGCGTGTGTTGGATCATTCGGTTTCTTACAAAATGGTTGAGCTGGATGGTGCTGATCCATGCGTCATGTTCGTGAACTGGCGCCGTCAGTTGAGACTGGTCATCTCCTAACTGCCATGGCTTATTTTTATTATTCTTATATTTTGATTTATTTTTTAATATACATATTTTTTTATACATTGTTCTCACATATAGAAGCAGCAAGAATTAACGTACCAACGATTTTGTAATATCTTGATTTAAAAAGAGTGTTCTTGGAGTTTCTTGTCCGTTCTTCTCCATAGAGATCTACGTTTTGGAATGGGCAACTAGCTTCAACTTTCTGACTAACTGACCGACTCTTTGACAATTCGAAAGTGCCTGTAAATGGTTTAATTGAAATAAATGCTTTGAGTTTGAGATTCAGCGACATTTAGTTAGACTAGAATCTGACCTCAACGTAATTAGGAACAGCCTAGGACATTTACTTTTCGAGTGTTTATTTTTCACATAGGTACTTAAAATACTAATAACTTTCTACATAATAATAATCATATATACAAGTATATAAAAAACGAGAGGAAATACTCATAGGGCATCAAAAAGTTCATCCGCATTGCTGTTAATAGAAAAAGTGCCCAAAAGTTTGGTAGCATTGCCACTTTGCCACGTTGTATGGCAATGTTGATTCTTTGGCCAAAAACTAGGTCAGCCTTCCGTGAGTGGACCAACCGCTTGGCGATGTCTCTAAAAACTAAGTGGGCACACGGACCCCATGACTCTAGACCATAAATTCCCAACCTTTTATGGACTACAGCCCCCTTTACAAGAACACAAAATTCTATTATCTATTAATAATCACAAATTCTCTCTCTCTACTTACCACCCCCACGAAAAGCTCCACTGCCCACTAGGGGGCGGTACCGCCCCTGTTGGGAACCTATGGGTCTAATGTTTCTAAACGGCTCGAACATGTAACTCCCAATAAGATGGAAATATTGGAACGTCTAGGCAGATATTTTTCTATCAAACTTAAGAAGCTTACATAACTGGATAGGAAACCAGAATTTTGGAAATATCATTGTAATATCCTTACTGGAAGCTTTTGGCGTCTCGTGTCGAATATCCTACTTATAAATAAGATTATTTCCATTTACCGAAATGAAGTAGGTATTTGACTTATTCTTTTTTGATTTGTTTATGTTATTTTTTATATTATTAAGGTTCCGTACGTCAAAAACGGAACCCTTATAGGATCACTTTGTTGTCCGTCTGTCTGTCTGTCAAGACCCTTTATCTCGGGTACGCGTGGAGGTAACGAGTTGAAATTAAAACTATATACTCAGATCTACAGTCCCTTGAAGTTGAGAAAAAGCCAAACTTCTAAGGTAACGTAAAAAAATAGCTACGGCCGTTTATGCCGCAAAAAACGTATATTTCGACACTATCAAAGGAATCAAAATTTATAGGGTACTTTCCGTCGACCTAGAACTATGAAATTTGGCAAGTAATATCATCTTATACTCTAGTATACGACGATATTACTTGCCAAAATTAAATAAAAAAAAAATATATATATATATAAAAATGTTATCCCGTGACTGAGAAGGAATTTTGAAAAATGACTCTATAAGCGACCTCGGTAAGTGTGTCTAGAGTTTTCTAATACCTTTTATAAACTTTCATATTGAGACACGAAGCAATAAAATACGATCTAAATAAATGTGGCCGCTTTTGTTTAGATCGAATTTTGTTGCTTCGTGTCTCAATATGAAAGTTTATAAAAGGTAATAAAAAAAATCTTAACACACTTACCGAGGTCGCTTATTGAGCCATTTTTCAAAATTCCTTCTCAGTCACGAGATAATATTTTTTTAAAGGAGTGGCGCTAGTGGACCCGTGTAAGCGCTCTTAAGTTTGAACTACTCAAACATACTTAAGTTATTTTTCTGTACATTCCTCTGAATTTCAGTGTCTTACAAAATAAAAGGCAACAAAATTAAATGTTTCTTATTCAAGTTATGAATTTCTTGAAACTCCTGTTGCATTTGTTTAAAATTTCTTCTGCAACATTTTGAAAATAAGCTCTGTAATGTTTGGATCAACGTAGCGTTGATTTTGGTTGAAAATGGCTTTCTTACTGCTTTTCCATTAATTTTAGATGTCGTAAAAGGGCATAGTGGCGCATTTATAACATGTTAATGGATCATTAACTAAAGACAACCATGGTATTTTTATACAGAGAGAGAGCGAGCGGTGATGAAAATGCTTACTCAATGCATGCTGGTTTTTTTGTGACTATGTTCTGGTTTCCTTAGGTAATATCTAGGCTTTAGTTGGCTTTTAGCGGTAATCTAAGCTCAATGTGCATGAAGTTTGTTAGTTAAATATTGTGCGAATACGGTGCGTTTGACTAAACCATGTCCGATAGAAGAATCTGTAGCGGCATCAACAACGCCACATGCGAGTAGGGTTACCATATCTCAGGATTTGTCCCGAGATCTCAGGATTTTTAGGCTCTCGACATGATTGTGGTCGGATTGAGGAAAATCTCGGGAATCTCAGGATTTTGCATTTTTTTACTAAAATAAAGTATCTCTATCTCAATTTTTCAGGTTTTTTTAATTGGTAAGTTACAATATGAACAAAAATATAATCTTTTTCGGATACTATCACAGCACAAATCACAAATCAACGTAATTAACATCAACATAATATATTTAAAAAAAAAACTATCTAATTTACCCACTTTGGTTTTAAGAATCAGCTTTTATTAAGCATGCAAATTGGACAAAATATTATCAATACTTTCTCATTAATCATCTTCATCATGAACGACGACGCATATTTTACTGAAAAAAAAAAAAAACCTGAAAAATTTCAGGACTTTTCTACAGAAATCAGGCTTTTTGTCAGAACTTTTCAATTTTCCGTATGGTAACCCTACATGCGAGCTACGTGTCACACTGATATCACGCAAAATCTTACATCGCGCAAGCAGAGTTTACGGCGCAACTAGCATATGTACAACGTCCCGACGTCAATCATTGGGCAGTTGCCCACCACACACGACACCATCTGGTCGAAGGATCCTCTCCGTTTCTATGGAGGATGAGTGAACTTTACACCCTGTTCCTAATACCTCTATTTGTCCAAGCTGTCCGCACACCTACTGAGCCCAGTTTATTTAACATAATATAACGTAATATATTTACCTTTGCCATCGATTCAAAAGTAAGATGAAGTTAAATGTTAAGTTGTTGGCTTGCTGTACGTTCTGGTGTAAATTGTAGGTTTGTGCAGTAACCAATTGTTATTTTATATAATTAACAATCTGATCCGACAGTAGTTGTCCTGTCTTAACTATGAATGTCATAATTATGTCGTTTAGTTTTAGTTTTGACTATTGACTAAAACTAAAACTATCGACTCATTTATCAACTGATCCATCAGTGTTTAACGATATTTGCAGCGCGCTTCCTGTCAATCGCTGACAGTTATTCAGTTCAAACAACTCACAGTTATGTAAAATTAATATTGGCGTTAAATTTTGTAACGTTCCGATCAACTTCCTTATTTTTTTATTTCATAAGATCCTTCTCCTGACAATAATGAACACAAAAAAAAAGAAAAAAAAAGTGAAATCGGTCCAGCCGTTCACGCGTGATGGCGTGACCAAGGGAAATAGGGATTCATTTTTATATATATAGATATATAGATGATGACCGCCTATTGTTTCATTCTATGTATTGCTACATTTATGATATCTCTCGATCTATCGATATGAATGTGAAGACTATGTGGGTCATTGTTGCTTTCTTTTCTCCTCTCAGCTAGTTTTAATCATAGTCTGGCAGTTTGATTAATTTTTGTGGCCTACCCAAATGTCCTTGCTTTGGTATTGTTCGTCGAATCGTTGAGCTCCTTAAATTCTGAGTTGAGCTGCACGATTACTGACAAATGCGTGCACTGACTGGACAAGTCCACTTAATTTGTGTGGTTTTTCCTCAAAAGACCATTTCAGACACAAATCTTCATGGTCTTCACATGATCTTACCAAGATTATGTCTGGACTTTATAAGACACTGTGACCTCTGAGTTTGTTTCGGCCTTTCTTCTCAGAGTAGTCAGATACGAAACGCCGGCCTCATCTAGTTTTTTAAATATGATTGACGTGTAAAAGTGTTCGTACAAACCTATTTACAGAAATAAAATCATTTATCATTTATCTATCCTTATAATATTTTCTTTTCCTGTTGTGCAGTGATTTTTAAGAACATTAAAACTCACATTGATATGTGCAACTTTCTGAACACGTAACCTTGTCCTTTAGAAGTAATTAGAAACTATTAAATATTTATACAGAAACCTAGTCCCTTGAATCGTTTACAATCAGGGTAGCACAGTCCATCATACCCCTCTAAAATGTTGCTTTATGTCGTTTTCATTTGAAATTATGCTAAAGTTGAGGTTATTCTAATATTATAAGCATTGCTTTATTTCTGTCTTTTTTATTTTTTATTTTAGATGGGTTTGCTCTTGACTCTAGTCTAGGTCAGAGATGACAGAGACAAAGTCGACGATGGAGTGAGCTTACCCAGAAGAAGCCTGTTCACTTTCACTTTGAAGAGATTTGGGTTGTATGCGGTCGGAAACACGCAGGTAGAGAATTCCACTGTTTTGCTGTGCGCATTATAAAAGATGTTTGGAAGCGCTTAGTCCGAATTGGTGGAATAGCAACTAGGTAGAAGGGGGCCGGTGGAATGAGGTCGTGGAGTTCTTGGGCACACTCACGGAAGTACAATCTGTAGAAGACCGACAAACAGGCAACCTTACGGCGATGAGCCAAGCTGTGAAGCTTGACATCCACCAGTGGCTTTATGTTGCTGCTATGCCAGTAACCGCATTTTTCTTTATCTTTTACTTCTGTGATAAATTTAAAAAAACGTGTCCCCTCCTTTTACACAGAACTTAAACAAAAATGGCGAAATGTAGGTGTACTGAGTAAAGTTAAGTTACGTAAAAAAAATACTTTTTAATTTCAAAACCCCTAAATTGCCTCTAACAGCAGAAGTATGATGAGAAAGCATTTCTCCGCTAAAATACCGTAATGGAATAAAAATAGTCAGTTTCACCTTTTTCAGTCGTAAAAGATGATTGGAAAATTGGAACTGAAAATTACTAAAGCGCTCGACGATGCTTAAAAACTTCTCTGTATGCAAACTGTATTTTTACGATTATTTTCTTTTGCTGGTGGTGATCAGCATAGCTATTCACAACCGTTGGATACGCTTCCGGGCCGAATCGAACAACAAATGATGTTATCAAAAGTGTTCACAAATCCTAAACTCGAAATTTTTGTCAGTTTCAATCAAATAGACGACCGCCATTCTTCCGACAGCTATTTGCTATCGGGGGTAACGAAAATGAGTAACTGAAAATGTTGCATTTTCGTAAGAAACAAAGAAATTACGTTTTTTGCGGTAAACATGACGCAGAGAAAAACACACAAATAAAAACTTTTTATAACTTTTTTTTTTTTTTTAATAGCCTCGCCCCCTATTACATGGGACTTAAAAATAACTGGCGAAATGTGGGTGTACTATAGGTACACCTCTGCCTAACCCTTCGGGGAATACAGGCGTGATGTTATGTGTGTGTAAAAACTTTTTTATAAAAAAACAATCGACTTCCAAAAAAAACACTAAAAGACGTGAAAAATAACTTTAATTTCGGAAGTCGGGTCTTTGGTTTAATATTTATTTTTCACTTTTTAGTTGCGGTACCTACCCCATACAAATTCGTATACCACTACTTGGTGTGTAAATAACAGTGACAGGAAATTATTAACACATCATCCATATAAACTAAGTGGAAAAAATATGCATTAATAAGGTTATCTCAAAAAGTTCTGGTCAGACCGTGATCAAATTTAAATGGGACCACATGTGAAGTACCACCTATCAAATAAAAAAGAATCATCCAAATCGGTTCACACAGAAAAAAGTTCTGAGCTAACACAAAAAAATAAAAAAATACAGACGAATTGAGAACCTCCTCCTTGTTGTGAAGTCGGTTAAAAAAAGGAACAAATTGGGGGAAAATATGCGTCACATCCACGCAAAACGGCAATCGCTCAGCATAATGCTACGACCCTATGCGAGACAGAGCCCTAGCGCTGATTCGACTCTTTCACAAAGTGCTCGCCCAGGGAAATACAATCACCACACTTAGTTCTGACGCCAAGAAGACTGTTGCTGTATTCCAATTTTAAGAGTAGAATTTGATGAATTCCTAACAAAAAAAAAAAAATAACCTATTGGTGCCGCTGTAATCATAGGCCCATGAAACATTTCAGTTATGGCTCTGGTATGTGATGTCGTAGTTCCCCGCAATAGACGAGAGAACAGAATGCTATGTCTAGAGTCAGCCAAGACAGCACTCATGCGCAAAAGTGTCTACTGCATAGCTCCAGTAATCTTCAACAAAATACCGAAGAGTTGTAAAGTGAGTGAGTTGAGCTGCACTGACAAATGCGTGCACTGACTGGACAGGTCCACTCAATCTGTGACCATTTCAGACACAAATCTACATGGTCTTCACATGATCTGACCAAGATTATGTCTGGACTTTAAAAGAGACTGTGACCTCTGAGTTTGTTTCGGCCTTTACTCTCAGATTAGTCAGATAGGAAACGCCGACCTCATCTAGTTTTTAAAATTTGATTGACGTGCAAAAGTGTTTGTACAAACCTACTTACAGAAATAAAATCATTTATCATTTATCAAAGAGCTGCCGCTTTCTTTATTTAAAAAAAGACTCCGCAACTTTTGTGGTGAAAGGTTATTGTAATATAAGTGACTTCCTGAACGAAAAAGATTATTAAATTCGTGTATCTTTTGCATGCCTACATGATAAAATATGGCAGAACTTGCCATAATTTTTGTTATCCTATAGACCCATATGTGCAAAATAAAATTATCTGTAGGTCAAAGAGCAGTGGTGAGTGTGGTGACCCAGTGGTAACGGCCGCGACTTACAAGTCGTGGTCGTGGATTCGAACCCAAGCAAGCACTTTGTGTAAATTATTTCATTACCACTGCTCTCAAAACGGTGAAGGAAAACATCGTGAGGAAACCGGCATGTCCAGAAACCAAAAAAAACGAAAATATGTGACATCCAGCAACCCGTTCTGGGTCCGCGTGGTGGATCGCGGCCCACTACCTCTCACAGAGAGAAGGCCTGTGTCCCAGCAGTGGGAACATTATAGGCTGATTAGGCGTCAATGCAACGGTGTTGCCTCTGGTGTTGTCCATAAGCTGCGGAGACCACTTACCATCAAGTAGGCTACTTTCTTGTTTCAAACTCAAAGTATTTATTTCAACACTTTTGAATTATTAAGGCGTCAGCCAGTCACAAAGATGAAGCATTGCCCATTCCAAAGTGTACAAGGTTCCTATGGAGAAGAACGGTCAAGAAACTCTTTGTCTCGTTTGCCACTCAATAATATAAAAAAGCTACCAATGAACGATATCTATTACACGTCACCTAACAAAGGATTTCAACCGTAAATATCCAGCATTTGTAGGTCCGAGAACTCATTGTCATAGAATAGTATTATTACAGAAGGTTCGCTCAATATAACGAGCGAAAATGCATACACACATAGACACGTTTCACGTACATCGAGTGCAAGCGCACTCACGAATGGCATTTGTTTAAGATCTCCGTACGTAAAGAAAAGAAGGACGAAAATACGTTTATTTTCGGTAAACATGACGCAAAAAAAACAAAAACCAGTCAAGTGCGAGTCGGACTCGCACACGAGGAGTTCCGTACCACCATACAATATTTAACACTAATATAAAAAAAAACCTCTTTTCTTGTATGGCGACCTTTAATTTTTTACTTTATTTTCTCTGTATTATTTGTTGTGATAGCGGCAATAGAAATACACACTCAGTGAAAATTTCAACTGTCTGCCTATTACGGTTCATGAGAAGCCCGCTGCTGACAGATAAACGGACGGACAGTCGGTCGAACGGATGGACGTATGGACGAACGGACGAATGGGGCCCCCTTGGCACCTTTTGCATACAGAAATCTAAAAAGAACAAATTGAGCGAAAATATGCGTCATATCCACGCAAAAAAGCCATCGCTCAGCATAATACTTTGACCCTATGTGAGACAGAGCCACAGCGCTGGTTTTCAGCGACAACGCCGCGTTTATGCGATGACCTCGACCGGTGAAGCACAAAATCTGATACTAAAAGCAAAATAAATACACAATACAAGTTCTAAATATGCACGTACGTACCGTCAAACGGGGAGAATAGAGATACAGGGGTGAATCGGAACAAAACTTTAAAAGGGATTTTAACATTGCAATAATATAGTTTGTTGCCAAAAATGAAAGGACTTGTTTTTACTGTATTAGAATAGAAAACTTTTATTTCAGACAGGGAGTCCATAGTGTGAGTAACAATTTTACTTAAATTCTAATGTTATTATGTTACAGACACAAACAACATTCTACAATTAAAATTCAGCGTGGAGCTGCATCCACCTCCGCAACATCGGGGAATCCCACCGATCTGCGAATACACTGAGAATACTGTTGGTGCCGCCGCGAACACGCGTCATCAGTAATGAATACCTATTCCTAATAATGGCGGCAAAACCATTAATATTATTATCCGCAAACATCCCTGATGCACTACAACGCCACGGCAGCCGCAGCAGCACTCTCAGTGCATTATTATATTAAACGCGTAGGTCGATGTATGCCCGCTGAGTAAAGTATTATAATTAACGTTTAAGGACTTTTGTTGGCAACAAACTTTATTATTTCAATGTTTAAATCCATTTTAAAGTTTCGTTCCGTTTCACCCCTGCATCTCTATTCACCCCGTTTGACGATACGGGTCTATGTGTGCATGCGCCTGTTTGCGCTTGTTGCATGGAGCTGACATTCTGTTTCTATTTATTGACTCATTGTCCGGTTTTAAAAGTTGACTGATGTCTTTACCGATATTGTCCGGGTCTAGTGACGCGTTTTATGAAGTCTCATACAATATTGAAGGGTGTACAATATTGTTATAAAACGGTTGGGACACAATGCCGTTATCAGCTACCGTTGGGTCCTTTTGGAAGATTTATTGTGGCATTTTATTTTTTTGAGATTTTGGTAATATATCTGTGTAGGATTTCTAAAGGTTTTGTTACGTTGGTAGGACTTTGGGGCTCAAGGTTAGATTAATCATGTTGGTCGAATTATCTACGTACTGGTGTCAAGTCTTCAATATATGCCGCAGCCATCTTTTTAAATTAGACGGCTAATTGGATGCCTAGGCCGTTCATTAAACGCCAGCATTATTAAATAGCTGAAGGACAACTAGCCAAGTCATTGAGCGCAACGTTTAACCAAATGGCTGAATGTCGTGTAGTCATATAGTTAAATTGGATATTGATGAATTTATGATGTTTGGTTAGGTTAGGTTAGTTTGAATCACGTGGCTGAGGGCTGAGTCTTGGTCAGTCATCTTCAAAGGGCTGACTTTCAATGCACTAACTTGTTAAACGTTGAATGATGCTAGTTCAATTAATTATCGGCCTAGGCATCCAGTTGGATGCCGGTGTTTAATGAACGGCCTAGGCGTCCAATTAGCTGGCTAAAGGTTAGATCAATCATGTTGGTAGAATGATCTACTTACTGGAGTCAAGTATTTGATATGTAGCCTTCTTTTTGGCTATTTATCGAACACAGTCACTTGTAGAGCAGTGGCCCCAGTAGTAATGGCCCCGAATTACAAGTTGTAGATCGTGGGTTCGAACTCAGGCAGACACTTTATTTGTGTTATTTATTTTATCAACACGGCTTTCAAAACGGTAAAAAACAATAACGCGAGAAAACCTGCATGTCCTAGATCCAAAAATTCGTAAACATTGTGACACCTACCAAAACAGAATGTACCCGCGTGGTGGATATAAAGTCTACTCGCTTTCACAGAGAGGAGGCCTGTGTCCGAGCAGTGGGAAAGTTATAGGCTGATTATGTAGTGAGTGACTAGTTTTGTAACAACAGAGAAAACGTTTAAAAGCTTATCAACCAGCCTGCATGCGTAGCATGACCACCATAGAAACGAGTTTTGTCGACGGTAGAATAGACAAAATTTATTTATTTATTTATCACAAACACACACACACACACACACACACACATACATAATACACACATACATAACACACACACACACATACACAACACACACCCCAGCATACCCACATACACACACCCTTACACATACACACACACACACACACACACACCCATTGACAGACATATTGTTGACAGATTTCTAAAGATTTTTTTCTACAATCTGTCATTTTGTCTATTCTTCCGTCGATGAAACCCGTTTCTATGGTAGTCAAGCTACATCTGCAATATGATGTCTTTGACTACTGAAAATGGGTTTACCTGGAGAAGCCATGCGGCAATATACCCGGTAGAACACTACTCTTCAACTGTAAATGTTGGAAAAATAGTCACGCTTGAAATACAGATTGGTGATCACTACAGAAATATTATTAAGATTTCTGTGGTGATCACAGTATGTGATTATAAGCAGAGATCTTCGTTATTATTGATTATTCTTTGATGATGATTATTTGATCATTATTTTTCGTTTAAATTTCAATTATTTTATTGACATAATGGTTTAATAATTTATGTTTGCATGGAAACATTTAATTAAATAATTTCTCAATAATTTTCTGTTTAATTTAATTGCATATTTTCATATATATTTGTACATGTAATACTGTTGTTAATGTTAATTTTTCATGCTGGATTATATTCAAACGCAATGTAAATTGTAACTGAATACTTAAATTGAATTGAATGGATCGGATATTCGGATACATATTTACCTACGTTAATCTTCGCTATGGAAGCATGGAAGCGGATTCAAAAAAAAATATGTTGTTGTAAAAAAAACTCGGGATGCCAGGAACACGGGTAGTCGGGTGTATGTACGTATAGTATGGAAAGTATTCTAAAAAAAAAAAAACATAAACAAAAGATCCCGGGAATACATCTGAATAGTTATGCAATCCAGGAAGGATTTCATTACTATTCAGATGCATATTTATTTAAAATTCATGTGTATCCCCGATGCTATATGTATAGTGTGTGTTAAAATCTCAAATCGTTTATTGCAACCCATAATGTACACTTACAGGTGGTAAATAGAATATAATAAACACAATTAGGGACCCTGTCGGGCACAGCAAATTTTTAAATAAGTTGAGAGAGGAAGAGCGCTTTATTAATTTTGAATTATTTTGTATCGTATTAAGTATTTTATATTTCTATTCATTTACTTATTCTTTTAATATTATATATGCAAATCTATCTATTCATTTATAGAGGTATGAGGAACAGGGTGTAAAGCTCACTCATACTCTATGGAAAAGGGAGGATCCTCCGACCAGACGGGTGTTGTGTCTGGTGGGCAACTGCCCGACGGTTGATGTCGGGATGTTGTATATATGCTAATCGCGCGGTAAACTCTGCTTGCGCGATGCAGGATTTGCGTGACGTCAGTATGACGTGTAGCTCGCATGTGGCGATGTTTGATACCGCTACATCACTCCCCCCGGAGACCGGAGGTCGATAGTGGGCTGAGTCTTGTATCTTGAGATACTTGCCAGGGCCAGTTGAGGTCCCAGTGAGTCGGAACCGGGTATCGCATAGTTCGCGGTGGGTCGGAACTGTCTGCGAAGGTTTTTCCCCAGTGAGTCGGGGTGGCGCTGCGTTATGCTCCAGTGCGTCGGATGTGGTACAGCGCCGGGTTGAGGCTGACTGCTGGCGTCGACCAGGAGAGGGATTAAGAGCTCTTCTTGTTGACCGGCCGAATGTGCAGTGTGCTGTGCCAAGGTTGCTTGATGAGGCTGAGGGTGATGACCAGGTATGCGCTGTCGCTGCATGCTGGTGGTCAGGATACCCGTGGAAGCCGTGGGTGCTGGCTGGCTGTGTGACTCGCCGCTCTAAAGCTTGCGGAAGTGATGCTGATGTGATGATGACGTCACGCTGTAGTAGTTGCACGAAGGCTGCGCTGACGTTCAAGTTCGGGGTCACCAGTATAGAGGTATGAGGAACAGGGTGTAAAGCTCACTCATACTCTATGGAAAAGGGAGGATCCTCCGACCAGACGGGTGTTGTGTCTGGTGGGTAACTGCCCGACGGTTGATGTCGGGATGTTGTATATATGCTAATCGCGCGGTAAACTCTGCTTGCGCGATGCAGGATTTGCGTGACGTCAGTATGACGTGTAGCTCGCATGTGGCGATGTTTGATACCGCTACACATTTATTATTTATTTTATTATACAATTTAAATAATGCTTATTTGTTTACTCCCTTAAAATTTGTTCATTGATATTAGTGTAGTATTTATTATGTATTTAATATGGTTTATTTTTGTTATTTTACTTATTATAGGTCTGTTATTTATAATTATGTATGTTAGTTAGAGTTAAGATTTTTTCGATACAAAAGCGCATTCCATATTAGCCAACATCTCAACTTTAGGTGGATATGCATCCGAATATCCGGTCTCTGGTTATAAGTGAGCATGTTTACAAGTTTTGCTAATCATGGACTGGATGTAACCTCTAGTGCTCGGTTCCTATAAAAAAAAAACGAATCGTTTTGCTTACCAGTGGTAGCATTTTTTATTGACAAACTGGGCATATAAATAGATTCGTAATCAAATTTTACCTGCGATGGCTACTTGTGAGGTATTTACTTCATTATTGGTAAAGATAAGGCGGTACCCCGACCAAAACCTTGCCATAGTGCGTTATTCAGAGGCTATTAACTCGTTCACTATGGGTAATAAAGTACATCTATAAGCACATTATTAATGTTGGATATCCTATCATTACATTGCACATTCTTATTTGTTGTTATGTGTTTTAAATACATTTGAAATCTCCTTATAAGAAAGTGACTAAAATTATTGATTGCATGCATGTTTTGTTAAAGGTGACGTTATATTAATTTGAGGATTACACTAATGGATAGATAATTTAAAAATCTAAATAATTCACGTTTTATTTTATTTCAAAACATCGCTAGTCTTTTATTATTAAAATAAATACATTATTTTTGTGAGTTTTATGTTAAATGAGCGTGCGTAGGAGCGAGACAAAGCGAGACTCAACGACGGGATAGAGAAGGATCGAACGCTCAAAGTCGTTTGGTCGGGGAAGCGCCTTAATTTTAAACATTATCAGTCCGTAAATTATAGGAATCGGCCATAAGTTGCCTTTTATGATACCCATTGGCGCTGCAAGAGTGTCCAGAAACAGAAGCAGAGACTCCGGGTGTTAATATACATCTCTGCTCAACCCTTCGGGGAATTCAGACGTGATGTTATGTTATTTTATCTACACTAATATTATTATTATTATTTACTAACTGCCACCCGCGGCTTCGACCGCGTGGACGTCGAAATTTATCCAACAGGAACGTGCTAGCGGGATAAAAGTAGCCTTTTTTACTCCTTATAACATCAACTATCAGCCAGTGAAAGTCCTGACAAAATCAGTCGAACCGTTTCGGAGATTAGTCGGAACAAACAGACAGACAGACAGAAAAAAAATGTAAAAAATATATATTTTGGTATATGTACCGTGTATACATCCATATGCATTTAGTAAAAAGCGGTTATTTTAATATTAAAATAGACACTCCAATTTTATGTATCTGTATGTATGTATAGATGTATAGATTTATTTCAATCAACTTTGGATCATACAATAAAAGAAAATTAAAAAAAAAAATAGAATAAAGTACATTTAAATTGAAATTGAAAATTACACATTATTATAAACAAAAACAAAACAAAATTAAAATAATATCTTAACATTAGTCAGCTCATGAACCATGCAGCAGTGGATCACGTACTGACAGTTAAAACCTTCAGCAGAAGCGTTCAGGATACTGTTGCGGCTGGCCCGCACCCTACACACCTGGGATGTGCACTGCTGGCGCATGATTGTGTGGAAACAATACACGTGCGCCTCGGCAAATATCCTCGAAGCACTACAGAAGCGAGGCAGCCCCAAGAGCACCCTGAATGCTTGTTGTATTGGACGCGGATATTATAAACAGGTAAAATTTGTGAGTTTGTTTGTAGAGAGGGGCAATCTTCGGATGTGTTAATCCGTTTCCGAATATTCTTCCACCAATGGAAAGCTACCGTATTGCCGGGTCT
The DNA here is from genome assembly GCA_916610205.1 of Griposia aprilina. Lineage (NCBI taxonomy): Eukaryota > Metazoa > Arthropoda > Insecta > Lepidoptera > Noctuidae > Griposia > Griposia aprilina. Next base: position 8,732,351 of record OU744310.1, on the reverse strand, counting down.
CTTATTATACAGAGTGTAAAAAGACCCATCACTCATCATCATCATCTGTACATCAAACTAAGTGATATTGTATTGTATTGTTAATCTTTGTCCACTTTTAAAATTCTGGTTAAGGCTGCTCTCTCGAAAAAAAACTTGAAAAAAGCAAGCAGAAGAAGCAAATTTTCGTCGGAATTTACAGAGAAATTACATCTGAAAAAAAATGTTAGTAATGTAAATGATATAATACGTAATTTGGTTTAGCCATAATTTTTCTATTGGTATCACAAAATAAAATCAAAATACACCAAATCACCTCCAAATCATTGAGATGAAACCATTTTACTCATTCGTTTTTTATCAAAAGAGTATAAAAAAAAAATCTACTGCTTTGCAATACAAAGGAAAATAATTTGGTTTTGTTACTTTTTAAAAATATTTATTATTTTTATTGTAATAAATTAAAAAGGCGTCCGATTAATGACTGCGTCTATGTTACCCCGCACTCGTCCTTAGATTCAGTTGGTCGTTAGCTCCGCCCAAATGCTCAAGGTTATTGGCATTATTACAAGCCCTAAAAAACACTTCTTATCTCCTTAAACATCATCATTACAAGTTTCCCTGCTCTTGTTTCATGTTTATTATTGTATATTTTATAATATGTAGATAAGTATATGTTTTATGTATTTGTTGTATATGTAAATGTTACACCACTAACTACCTGCATTATTGTCTCTCCTTCTCCCTTGAATCCATCCAAAGGTTGTCTGTAAAAGATCGCTTTTAGCGATAAAACCGCCCATTGTGTCACCCTATGTAAAATTTCAACATTTATGTCTGTAATTTTTATGGTGTAGGTACATAATAAAGAGTATTCTATTCTAATGCACAAAAATAATTGCTGGAAAACGACTTTTATTTTTGGTGTGATTTGGTGTTTGCGGTAGCGCGCATTAAAACACGCAAAATATTATGCTTATACGTTCATGCAACGGTACAGGGGTCGTGGGGGTATTTAAAGTTGTATAATAACATTAAAAATTTGTATTCGTAAAAAAACCTCAGTAAAAGTTGGAATTTTGGACCTTCAATATCTTCGTAACCAGAAGGTTCCCAGGTATGGTCCAGTACAAAAAGAATATTACAATGACAGGGAGTACAAGTGACTCTCGGCTTCGTGAAGTGTCTATTTACACCCGTTATATTTTCACACAAGAAATTTCACGCTGTCAAAGTTGTGTGAAGAAGCTATTGTGTTTATAACCAGATTTTCCGTTTTTGTTTTCAATATAATAATACTATCGAAGAGGTCAGACGCCACTTCTTTCTCAATAAATAGGAGCCAGCCCTATGTCTGTATTGCAATGCATGAGAATAACGGCCCTGTCATGTCCGCTGGAAGAATGCCCGGGAGACATAGCTGCTACAAACAATCTACCCACCAGCAGACTATGTATTGGTTTGTCCTTATAACTCTGTGTAAGAAATAACTTCCATAGGAAAAGAACTATTTGTAAATTCTTAAAATAACTTTTTTTTCAAGTAAAATAGCATAAATGATAAATGTTTTTGTTTCTGTAGGTAGGTTTGCTCGTACAGACACTTTTAAACGTCAATCATATTTTTTAAACTAGATGAGGTCGGCGTTTCCTATCTGACTACTCTGAGAAGAAAGGCCGAAACAAGCTCAGAGGTCACAGTGTCTTTTAAAGTCATAATCTTGGTCAGATCATGTGAAGACTAAGAACCACACACATTGAGTGGATCTGTCCAGTTAGTACACGCATTTGTCAGTAATCGTGCAGCTCAACTCAGAACTTAAGGATGTCAACGATTCGACGAACAATACCTAAGAAAGGACATTTGGGTAGGCCGCATAAATTACTCAAACTGCCAGATCTTGATTAAAACTAACATAACATAACATTACGCTTGTAATCTCCAAAGGGTTAGGCAGAGGTATAGGGGGGGGGTTATGTTTAAGTCCCATATAATAGGGGGCGAGCCTATTGCCATCTACAAGACACATATACAGACTGAGCTGCTATCTAGAAATTCCAGACGGAAATCCCTAATAACATTTTTCCCGACTCAGGAATAAAACCCACAATCTCATGCTCAGCTTGCGACCACAATTTTCTTATTTTTCTCTATACATAAAATTATAAAAATGTTGTTGAGGTCAAACCCCACTTTTTTAACTGACTTCAAAAGCGGAAGAGGTTTCTTTTTTTTTTTCTCATTAAGTAAGAACCCCCACTATGCTACATGGAATCACCGTACTGTTAAGTGGAGTTTGATAACTTCTCAAATTCAAATTCTCAATTCAGAAACAGGTTTGAGTAAGCATAATCAGCCTATAATGTTCCCACTGCTGGGACTCGGACCTCTTCTCTTCGAGAGGGAGTGGGCTGTAATCTACCACGCGGGTTCAGTGCGGGTTGGTAGATGTCACATGTCTTCGAATTGTTTGGTTCTAGGACATGCCGGTTTCCTCACGATGTTTTCCTTCGCCGTTTTGAGAGCAGTGGTGATGAAATTATTTACACAAAGTAAAGGGCCTGTCTGGGTTCGACCCCATGACCTACAACCCATAAGTCTCACTGGGCCACCACTGCTCCTAGGACCCTACATTGTTTAATTAGGTAGTTCTTTCATTTCTGAAACATTTTAAAAAGGCCACTACGTCTTAGTAAATTACCTCAGTGCTTGTTGTTTCAAAGATAAATCACCTGTGACAGACAATCAGACACAATAATTTGGTAAATATAAGTTGTACTGTGAACCAAAGAAACGGAATTCTAAACCTCTGGCAAGCTAAGTGAGTCCCGCGCGGAATTCGGGACGCAATTCGTTGGCACCGATTGTGTCAACAACTTGTATGGAGGTGAAAAACTGACGATGGCGCGCATAGTCGCGTGACCAAAGGCTCGTGCACACTGGCGCGACGCGACAGCGTACACAAAGGCACCGCGTGCAGCGCGATGGGCGGCGCCTTTGTGTCGGGCTGTCGCGTCGCGCCAGTGTGCACGAGCCTTTACTTATTATTAAGGCTTAGCACGCACTACGAATTTTAATCGTTGCGGATAATAATCGCAAAGCTGTGAACAATACAAATATACTACAGCCCGCGCACTGCGGCAAAAATAGCTTACGAATTCGCTTGAAAAATTATTTTCGTTTGCGAAATTATTTCGCAGTTTAATAATCGCAACGATTAAAATCGTAGTGCTTGCGTAGTCTAAAACAATCGACACGTGTCTTTCATTCCGCCCGAGATTCGAGTCAGTGTGGCCAGAGATTAAGAACTATAGCAAAATTACAACCTAAAACAATATTTTCGAGTATAATTACGTTTAAAAGAAAATCATATTTGACTGACAAACGGACACAATTTATGTAGTGTCTTTCGAACCCAAAATAAGCACAGAACTTATAAAACTAGTGGCTCTGTGAGCTGAAGACCTTGCGAGTCTGTCTTTGCATAGCTTAAGACTGACTGAATGTTCACCGCACCTTAAATTAAAAAACGACGCATCGCTCGCACATCGCGCTCGTTCGGTCAACTAAAACAAAACTGTAGCTGAGACAAGCATTTCAAAAAAACTTTTAATCCAGTTCGAAAATGTCTCCGTATCCCAAGTAATGCTATTTTGACGTCACAAAAAGACTTTACCGGAATATCCCTGACCTATTTCCGAAGCACAGGATCACAGAATAGATAGATACAGAAAGTCAGTTTCATACAACAAGTGAAAACGCACGCACACGTAGACACGCTTGAAGTACAGCAAGTGCAAGCGCACTCGCGACCGACATTTGTTTGAAAACGCTACACGTACGCGGATATGAAATGCAATTGTTTATTTCGTAAGTAGGATCCCGGAATCACTTTTACACGTAATATAAAAATTAAAAAAAAGCTAGATGCTGTTGACATTTCCTATCTGACTACCCTTGAGAAGAAATGGCGAAAGAAACTCAGGGATCACAGTATCTTTTAACATCCAGACGAAATCTTGGTTAGATCATGCGAGGGCCATGTAGATTATTGTCTGAAATGGTCTTTTGAGGCAAGAACCATACAGAATTGAATAGACCTGTCCAGTTCAAGCTCCAGTGTAAGCATTTGTAATCGTGTAGCTCAAATCAGAATTTAAGTAACTCAACGACTCAACGATCAATACCAAAGAAAGGACATTGGGAAGACCGCATAAGTACTCAAAATGTCAGACCATCATTAACACTAAATGACAAAAACAAAATAAAGAAATATCCACATAGAAACAAAGAAAAAAAAAGAAAGAAGAAGTATTTATTGGGACTCGCACAGGATTAACAGAAACTAAACTAAACACATACATAACAAAAAAAATAAAAAAACAAAAGTAAAATGAAAATAAGAACAGAAAGTCCTGTATGAGGTTAAAAGGCCCCTATCTCAGCATGATGTTGCGACATTAAAAAAAAAAAAGTGTCGCAGCGCTGGTATTCCACATAGTCCTTACATTTCACAAGAATTAAAGTAATATAGGTAATACTTGTCCTAGCGCCAGTTTTCACTCACTGTATGCAGCCGACCTTCTGTGTTGTACTATTCTGTGACAGGAAGAGTCCGACTAACACCTAATATTCGTTCCATTCGCTGAAACACCGACATTTTGTGAGGCTCACCGGTTTCCGATGATTTTGCAGTTTCGCTCCTACCAAATTTTATAAGAGAAAAAAATATTTTTGGCTGGGTGAAGCCGTGAAGATTGGCTGGTAATTTATTTTGAGATAGGTAAATCATTTTAAGAGTATAGAATAGAATAGAACAAAATTCTCTTTAAAAATCCCATTTTAAATTTTTCTCATTTCTTTTTTTTGTCGGTAGAACATTTGGTGGCTTAATTTGTTACATTGTAACCTTACTATGACGTCCTGCAAGGAATACGTCCATTTCTAACTTTGTCCATTCTCGTCACTCCACACATCCATTCCTAAATAAAATCCAATTCTAATACTAGTAGAGTTTCTGCGAAATAATAACATTTTTCAAGAACATATTATGTATCTAGACTGTTCGCGACGATGCGTCACTTATAGTGTTTTTGGATAGTTTTTTGTAATATAACTTAAATTCATTAATAATAGTGCTAGTTATACCATAGAAACAGTTATAATATTGTTTAGTGCATAAAACCGTAAGTCGACCCATTCAAACCTCAATTAAGTGGACTAAATAGTCGAAAACCGTAGTTTATTTAGTGTGTCCAGGTAACCTAGACCAAGACCTAGCCCTGGACCTAATTTTCATATATCTAGTCCTTTGAATAAGCCCATTTAATTGGGTTTAAAAGTCGTGCTGCGATAGTTTGTAAATAATTCATTATTTTGGTTAATGAAACATACTTTCAGGGCGCGTCACGCCCTGAAAACTATAGTTGTGATGTTTAAAATATTACATTGTTTCAGTTCTATAGACCGGCCTGAGGTATCTATAACTTAATCGAAAATCGGTTCAGCGGTTTCCGAGAAAAACAGCTGACAAACACTTTTGTATCGAAAATTGTAATATTTTCTCTGTTTCCCCTGAAATAACCTTTCAGTGGAAACAGATATAGTTGTTATAGATACCTCAGACGATAGGTATTTTTATAAGGATTTCATTAATATGTAACATGCCTTATGTATTTAAAGTAATAATGTGTATATAAGCTATAATGTTGCATATGTCAAATGAAAATTTCATGTAATAAAAACTAGGAATCAGGAAGTAATTAGCGGTCCTCGTTAAAGTAAAGTTTGATAGTACGTTAGTAAACATGTAAAACATAGAAATTTCGTAGTCATCGGCAGAGTATTTATATTGTCTTATATACTTCAAAATAGTTCAAATAGTTTTTCACAAAAGTTCCGAAAATCACTTCCTGCAAGTTCATAAAGACTTGTGTTATTATTCAGTCACCCAGGTAAATATAAAGAGTCAGAAAGCGTCAGAAACATGGTCAAAACGTTCTCCTTTAATCAGAATAGTCAAAAACACTGGTACACATAAGAAGCAGGAAGCCACCTGGAAGATGGGAAGCAGGAAACAGTCACGAAGATAAGCAGCTGGCAGCCGTCTGAAGATATTTGCAACCTATGGGTGCAGGACGTTAGCGCCGTCTGGACAGGGAGGCCTATCCTCACAAACACATAGGGATACACCTGGATAGGCTTACACACTCCCTACACCCTTCGCGTCCGACGATCACGCCCGTCCGGCATATAGACATTCCTTAGACAGAAAGCCGTTGTTATACCATGGCATATAAGTTACTTTAAGCCAGAGTTTGCACGGCACTTGATTTTCAACGCTCTGCTGAGCGCCGAGAGTTGAAAATTTAACAGTATGTTTTCTTGACTCGCTGGGATGCCCTCTGTTGGATTCTCAATGCCCAGCTCAATACCGATGGTCGAAAATCCAGCGTGCGTAAAAAAATTGTTCGTGTTACTTGGGTTTATCCGGAGCGCTGGAAAACTATTTTCATTACAATGACATCTTTTGAAATACAAAGTGAAAAGTTGATAATATTTTTCGTCTTCGACTTGCAATATCACCAAACGTCGCGTCGATATTATTAACATCTATACAATACGTAGTAATATTATAAATTAAAGTCGCTTTTCGTGTCTTTTTTTTTGGGTTGGAAGTCATCAAATGACTATTCCCGCTATGGGCGGAGCGGAAGGGCGTGTCAGACTCTTACTGACTAAAACCCACCCGTTTTCCTTCAGTTGCCTGTGGCACCCCGTCAATTATGCTGAAACCTCTTTGAGGCGCGCTTGGAACACAACGCGCCGTCGACCCGGGCCTGGTCCTTACCGGACGGCGAGCTGCCCAGTGCTCGCCGTCCACAAGCCCGCGCCTACGGTGGCCGGGAGTCGGCTATTGACTCCCGACGCCCAGGGTGTCTCCTCCTACGGGCGACTAGGGGCGTGAGGTCGCAACGATTGCCTCTCCCTCACGCACTCCGCTTCCTCCTTCGCGAGCATTACTGCTTCGCAGAAGGAGGTGACGGCTTCCCATTCCCTCTCGCTCTGTATCATGGCCTGGACTAGGGCCGGACGTAAGAGATCGCCGCCGCCAATCGCCGCCACGAGGACACGGCGGTGGTCCGCCCAAGCCAGGCAGATCTCCACCATATACTCCACCGTGTCCTCCGTTTCTTCTGTTTCTATACTGGCCATGCCCACAACCCAGTTACTGAGTAACACCGATTCCCCTTAGTTATCAGACCTTTCGGCTTCTGACTACCCGTTACGACTGTCAAAAATCTGCGAATGACAGCCGGGACCAACGGCTTAACGTGCTTTCTGAGGCTCGGAGGGGTCTCTATATGTAATGGGTATCACCCATCCACAAACCGACCGCGGCAAACGTAGCTTAACTTTCGATCGACCCGTGCGGCTGTTATTATTTAGGCAATATTAAATTTCTGTTTATTTTAGCAACATAGTTTGAAAGTTGACCTCCACGGAAAACGTATCGTATGCTGAATAATTTTCCCATTGACATTTTAACATATTCCCACGGAAACAACAAAGTATAAAATAAAACTGTCATTTTCAGCCTCATTTCCCACAAATATTGATCACCAATACCTACGTACACAAACCGGTATTTATTCCGCTGTATACCGGAGTTCCGGCATCCGACATTCCGGAATACATTCCGTATATCTCAACGGTTATTATTCGAATACTCGCATGCTTAAACTGGCGGCCATGAAACTCGATTGGAGCCGAATTACCCCGAAGATGACCGAAGCGAAAATCAGGTTAAGCGTTCGGAAATGGTGGATGATACGTATGAACTTGTAAATAAGTTATGTTTTGGCTTATCAAGTTATTGAGGTACGGAAGTTGGTATTTTTGACGTTTAATGGCTGACGCATTGAAATCAGTACCTAAATAACTGACTAAGAATAGTAATTCATTGGGTAGAAAACTTGGATTAAAATTAGTGAAGTAATTTGTAATTTCCGTACATTAATGTTTTCTGAATTGATTGTGAGGGCAGGATCCGGCCATGTCCTTTGGAAAAACCTCTTTTTTCTTTGACATTGATAACTGTACGCTAATTTCGTAACACACTATCAATCTAAATCTGAATCATTTTGAAGCCTATTGCTAATCCAATGCTTCATATGTTCGAAAAATTTGTCTGCTCAACAACGTAAATAACGCTATGAATGTTGTTGAACTGTCAAAATGAAAGCTATTCCTACTGTTCAGTTAGTGTGTTACGCAATTACCCCGTGGGTATGAGTGACAGAGACAATGCGCTACAAAGCCGAACATAAAAAAAAAACGATGTGCCATTCCTGAAGCCAAAATTACATACAATACTCGGCCTTCGGTAATACATATTGAGCCAAAATTACATGACGAAATTAGTGATGATAGGAAATGACATAAAAATCATAGGCCGACTTTTTCAGGATGTTGTGGAGACTTCCTCGTTACTGTAGCGCGTCAGAAATGTTTGCGCAAGCTCGTACCGACGGATTTCACGCGATTGTGCGCAGGAGCACAGCTTCACTACTGACGAGAGTGAGAGACAGTCGCAAGCGCATCCTGAGAACTGTAGCGGAGAGTTTCAGCTCTCCAATTATAAAGCAGTATGTGCGGAGGGTAATTGGTACTAACACTAGATAATAAGTTTGTTTTAATATTATGTTACTAACACTCTATGGGTTCTTTATTCCGGAATAAAAAATATTATTATTATTAGTTTCGTACAAGTGTGCGGGCGGCGAGAGCATCAGTCGCTCGTTCGTGTGAACCATGAAACTGTCACCAACAAAAGTCTCCCTATAATTTTATGTCATCTCATAATGTCACTAATTTCGTAATGTAATTTAGATAAATGATAAATGATTTATTTCTGTAAGTAGGTTTGTACAAACACTTTTACACGTCAATCATATTTTAAAAACTAGATGAGGTCGGCGTTTCCTATCTGACTACTCTGAGAAGAAAGGCCGAAACAAACTCAGAGCGCACAGTCTCTTTTAAAGTCCCGACATAATCTTGGTCAGATCATGTGAAGACCATGTAGATTTGTGTCTCAAATGGTCTTTTGAGGAAAAACCACACAGGTTGAGTGGACCTGTCCAGTCAGTGCACGCATTTGTCAATAATCGTGCAGCTGAAGTCAGAACTTAAGGAGCTCAACGATTTGGCTTAATATTACCGAAGGCCGAGTACTGTACCGTATTTTACTTAATTCTCAGCTGAAATACATCCAGCCAACTCAACCTGAAATCCTTGTAAACTCAATTTCTAAATAGCAACTTACAATTTCAAACTCCCGTCTAATTCTACCAATAGCTACTATTCAAACTGTCCGATACCAATAAAGCGGGCTAAACTCTGTCGGTGTTGCCAGACGCAAGTCTGAGTTATCTACCTATAGATTTATTCTGAGATTGACTATTTACTAGCAAACTCGCTGTGGTTATGAATTAGTTGATAAAGATAATTAATGGTCAAGTAGAACACCTTCAATACTTATTTCAACTCTTTACTAAACTTTGACTTTTGTAGACAGGATTTTAATTCAGATTTGTTATTGTTGTAATGGCAATCATGTCATTAGGTTTAAATAGGTTTATTTCTTTTTCTTCTATATTTTTTGAATGTGAGAACGTTGTAGGCCTAACTTGTAGACTATAGATTTGTAGACCATTTTCTATTTTGTTAAGTACCTGGTACTTGTTGACAGGCTTACACTGTCCTCCCATACCTATTAACACTGTAATTTGAAAACATTGTACAAACCAATTATTCTTAAAATAGTAACTCTCTCTATGAGAGGGAATGGGCCATAATTAGTCTATAATATACCCACTGCTGGGACCCAGACCTCCCCTCTGTGAGAAGGAGTGGGCCGTAATACACCAAGCAGGCCCAGTGCGGATTAGTGGATGTCACAAGTCTTCGAATATTTGGTTCTGTGACATGCCGGTTTCCTCACGATGTTTCCTTCACCGTTTTGAGAGCAGTGTTGATGAAAATAATTTACAAAAAGTATAGTACCCGCTTGGTTTCGAACCCACGACCTACAATTCGTAAGTCGCTCCCGTTACCACAGAGCCACCACTGCTCTAGCCAAAATAGCAGCTTTTCTTATTCAGCGTAGTCTACACACAACAACATCAGCTTCGGTTCTAGTGTTAGCTTCCAATAAAATGAGGTATCTACTCCCTCCGGTTGGTTTTCGCCTCGTGGCTCAAACTTCCGTATATTGCAATCCGTGGAATAACAATAGACAGGTTACTTTTGAAACTCACTTTGGAATTGATGGATTCAAAACTCGAAGCTATTGTGCTAACTTTTTTGTTTCCTTGGGATTTAAATCATGACATACAGTACAACTATTTTCTTAATGTCCCTCGGCAAACTTCGTGTTTCGTCAGTTGTCGGATTTCTATCAGTAGCCCTTTGCACTTGGTGCAAACCGAACGCTCTCAATCGACTTGGAAGTATAAAGAGTTGTTAATACTCTTTTAACTTAATGTTATTTACTGATAGAAATCCGACGACAGACGAAAAACGAAGTTTAAATGATAAATGATGATTTAGTCAAAAAGATGGACATCAGCGAGCTGTCAATAGTGTCAATCTAGCATCAGGTGGAATGACAGCTCAGTTCACTCATGGTATAATAATATACTTCGCCAGGTATAGCATTCCGGCCACGGCGGTGACACAAGCCCACGTCATCACCGCTGTGTTACCAGTAGTGTGTAATAGTAACTCCCCAATCGCCTTTATTACCTGTGCGAATCCGATAAAACAAAGAGGTTTTAACTAACACTTACGTTGGTATTGTTTTAATTGAATTGTTTCGTTTGATTAGAAAAAATAAACGACAATTTAAATGGTTTATACATATTTTTTAACAGAATGGTGACTGAAAATCTTTCCATAATTGGTGTTTTGTTGCAAGAAAGTGCCGTAAGCATGTGTCACTCCCGGAATGCCAGACCTTGTTTTTTTAGACCATGACTTCTCCTAAGTATTCACGGTGAGATTGTTACAGACTAGCACTGCTGTTCATAATAATATACAGTGATCACTGATCCTTTTGTCAAGCGTGGTGATTTTCGAATCGAATACGAGCCCATCTTGGAACCCCCCAATCTACAATTTTCTTGCAATATTTCAAAAATACTTCTAAAAAATAACATCACTATACAAAACCGATTCAATATTTAAAAATGGCCGGTTTCACGATATCCGATTAGCCACTACTTACCAAATAAATTCAAAAATGGAATAGAATTCGTTTAAAAGCATCTGCTATGATGTCTGGGAGAAACAGCCCCAGTAAGCTCGACTCAAAACTCCATGGTAGCGGCTGCCAGTATTTCGAACGTTCCCAGAATTCAAATCGTCAGATTGTTTGTTCGTCGAGTTTGTATTTCGAACTGAAGGCACCAATGCATTGATGACATTCCTAGCTTACGTTGCGTTGTATTACGTAGGTTGGATGTACGGATGGGTGCATTTTAGCCGGCACTGAACAACTAAGGTATTGGACGGTATAAGATTTTAGGCAAAGAATAATATTATTATACAATACTACGTCATGGATGACCTCATGTCCGTCAGGTACGTTTTGGCGTATGTAGATATGCTTGTGAGATGCGTGTGTACGCTCGTACTTAATGCAGGTGTCTGTAAATACTAGTCAATAAGTACGTATGTATAAAAAATGCAATTACAAAAACCTGTAATATGAAGTTAGTGAAAAACGGTACCATTTTTTTTTTAAATTCCTGCTGTCTTACTTGGGAAGTCAGATAGAATAGAACAATAAATATTAAGAATAGCCGCAGTTAAAAACTAGCACAATGTGGGGTAGTTAACTGTTTGGGTAAGGCGGAAAACCAGGAGTTATAGCACAAACTTGAGAGAGTTTAGCCCAACAGCGAACTGAGATAAATGGTGCGAATCCCAATGAAATGCTTAGGATACCGTGGGTTGAATCTTTGATACTTTGAGAAATAGAAGCGTATTGATTCTGGTGTATAGAACCTACAATTAGAGGCTGTTTAAGGACGATTTCCACCAAACGGCTCTCATCGTATCGGATTGGAAAGGATACGAACGGATGCGGCGACAGCCGATCGCGTACGGCAAGATGTCGACGCATACGATCGGCTCCGTACCGTCGATAGTGATCGTATCGGTTTCTGGGTCTAGTCAAATAGTTTCATTCCTACCGTGTTGACGAAAAGACGATACGAAGACGGGTGAACGGAGCCGATCGCGCATCGCAGCATACTTTCGGCTACGATCGCATGTCGCGGAAGACGCCTGCGGTCAAGCTGCTGTGAGCTGCTTGGTAATATAGACTTTAAATACTGTGTACACGATTTAATATCGTTTAAAGATTGTAAAATCTGTTCCGATCCGATGCGATGCGAGCCGTTTGGTTAAAATCATCCTTAAGCAGTCTATTAGATGTGTATTGCTATTCCTAGTTGTTGTTGTTCCTAGTTGTTGTTGTTTTAGTTGTTTTTTATTTTTTTTATTTGTATCCTTCCTCCTTCTTTTCTCCTCCTTCATTTAAGTCAGATAAAATAACAGTTACACAGAATGGCGGATGCATTCCTTCAGATTCTCGGCACCATTGCTGGATACCAAATATTATGAATGCATCTTTGGTCGCAAGCGCTACAGCTGAGTATCAGGTCCTGGGTTCGATTCCCAGGTCAAGAAAAGTATTATTGAGCTTTCTATAAGGAAATTCACAGTAGCAACCCGGAGTCTAGATTTGTGTCCGGTTGATGGCACTAGGCTAGCCCCCTATTACATGGGATTTAAACATAACTGGCAAAATGCGGCTAAACAAAGGTACACTTTCTGCCTAAACCTTCAGGGTTATAGGCGTGATGTTATGTTATTATAACTGACAAAAATAAATCAATAACAAACCAAATCGACTCGACTACTTCCATCATTTTCATATCGATTTCTTTTCGGCACTCATTCGGAACTGCAAGCTTACACAGTTTCAAAATAATACATGACATAAAATATTACGTACGTAACATTTTACGTCATTTGCCGCTATCTGCATGAGATAATATCGTAATTAACGTATACCGAAGGCTAATAACTTAATTATGAAGCTCGATGCTAATGGGGATTTACGCTCAATTTATTAACAGGGTGCGTCGATCTGCTGAAGGTGGATGTATTTACATACGTGAGTAGCATTATGGGTAATCGTTTTTGTGCTCACCAGTTGGCTCCACTGGCAAGTAAGGTCCTGTCAGTACTTTTATTTGATGTTTTAGATATGTTTATGTATCCATAAATTCATGTTATGTTTATTTTATTACAATCTAAAACTTCATATGAATCTTTAGATTATAATGTTCCTAAAATTGGTTAGCATGAAGCAGACAAATATTATTCTTCCTTTAAGAGCTACTAAATTAGATCCTAAGTAACTTCTTACTTAAAATCTTAAGCAATATTTAATCAGGAATGGCACAAACATCACAACAATTATTATAAATATTAGTTAAAATCCGTGATAAACAAATTCTGCAAACAGTGAACGTTCAGTACATTTGACATCCAGAGACCTTACTTTAAACTAGCGCCTCTAGCGGCGAGCTCAAGCTCGACAACGCTCATTATGATGACGTAGGTAAGTAGGTATTTATTTATTGATTTTGATGTACGATGAACAGAGAAACGGACTGCCTCGCTGGTCTAGTAGTCGCAAGGGTAACTGCTGAGCTTGAGGTTCTGGGTTTGATTCTCAGGTTGGGAAAAGTAATATAATGTTTTTCTATCAGGAATTTCCCAGTAGCAGCCCGGGGTCTGGATTTGTACCCGGTTTAATAGCCTCGCTCCCATAAATGGTGAAATGTATATGTACTATAGGTAGTTACACCTCTGCCTAACGCTCCGGAGAAAACAAGCGTGATGGTATATTATGAAGAGAGAAAATAAATGTCTTGACAATGTTAATGTTATGTAAATTAACAACAAAAAAAAAAAACAACATTTCCGTTATTCCATTTTGATCACGGATTATTATTATAACTATTTACATGAACATAATTTAAAAAAAAACATCCACTGCACATCATAACAATGACCGCTTCGATTATCGGACATTGGAGAAATCCATAATCACTAATCAAACGCTTGGTAGAGGCAAGAATAGCGAAATCAAAAAAAAAAAAGTCATTTAGAAACGTTGCCATCGTGGTCGTTTTTTAGATAAGGCTGAGAATCAGACCTTTTTGAAGGTTAAAATTACATAAGGACGTCACCCAAAACGCTCTCCCTTTACCACTGCCTCGTGCTTTATCAGGTGACAATCATTAACCAATATTTTTGCTATAAGTAAGCAGACTTTGTTACAACCAAAGAGATTTAAGATACTATAGAGAGGCTATGCGAAGAAATGTCATTGAAAAACTGTGATCCCAGGTCTCAGTGACGCCATCTAGCATAATATAGCAAAATTAGAGCGGCATGTAGGCGTACCACGCTAGACTGAGCGACTTTTGCCCACTAGGACAAATGTATCGGACTACGATTTTGTTCGCTATGTCCCTTCTATTGTTGAGTAAATAATTTAATGTCTTTGGTTACAACGAAACCCTTATCAAAAATCGTACTTCTTACTGCAACATCACGTATTATCCAAAAATTACAACGACATAAAGCAATTTGAATTAATTGTTTAAAGCATATACATCACCTACTTAAAATAGCGTAACCTAAACATGTTTCCTCCGTACAGCGATTTCTCGACAGTAATAAGTGGCTCCACGTTTTGAATTTGGAATTATTTCCATCTCGCTCTATTTCGACAGACGTGGCTGCTTTGTTCCGTATCGTTTCGTATAATTCACTATTTGAAAACGATAAAAGAACGTGTATTGGAATTTGTGAAACTGTGAGACTATTTTGAAGAATTTGAGATTTTATTGGAAAAAATGAAGATTTATTTTCATAATTTTATTAAGTCTAGGTAGTGCCTCTTTGGTCTATTTGTAGCAAGCTTGACGGTCGAGCTTAAGATACTGGATAGGTTTGATTTCCGGGTCAGGTATAGCCGGGTAGGTAGCTATTAGTTTTAATTTTTTTTATTTCGATGGCAACCTGATATTTTGTTAATGTCTATTATATAAGACTTTATAGATAACTAATGAAATACTTAGGTACGTTTGAGAAAGTACAAACGTGATAAATAACGTTGGTTCGTGGAAAAAAAATACAAAAGTAAATCAAACCATTTTTTTTTTCTGTATAATTTTTTTTTTTAATTAATTAAAGTTTGTCACCAAAAATCTCAACCACTATCTAAGTAAGTATTTAATATTCATACATATAATATACTACATCTCGGTCAAATAAATCCCATTTACCTACTTCTTGTAACGCCACGGTCGTAAACTGAACCGAACCGGTTTAGAGGCCATAAACCGGTTTCTAAAGAGAATTTTTGGCCTCACAAGCCTAGCCTTGGGACTTCAGGATAATAAAAAAGGGAAAATGTAGGATGTTAAAAGATATCCGTGGTTTACAGATTTTTAGAGGCTTTTGAATATTTTTTAGGCATTTGTGATAAACTTTTTCTACAAAAAAATATTTACTTACAGACAAATTGATAAGTAAATTATATGATTATGAGATAAGGTAATTAATAAAAATAAACTATGGTCAAAAATTACTTTGGCAAATTCTACATTAGGACCGAAAAACTTCTTTTAAGTATTAATTATAACCTACAGGGTAGTTGCGTAACACACTAACAGTAGGAATGGCTTTCATTTTGACAGTTCAACAACATTCATTGCGTTATTTACGTTGTCGAGCAGACAAATTGTTCGAACATATGAAGCAATGGATTAGCAATAGGCTTCAAAAGGATTCAGATTGTGATTGATAGTCTGTTACGCAATTAGGTTTACGAGTAAAACCTAAGATGAACCAATATTCGGACTTAAACAGTATCATTTATATAAAAATTCCTTTGTCAACACTGGGGAACTCATTGGCGATTAAAGCTGACTTATGGCTCCTATCTATCTTCTTACAACTAATTACTTTTTAAACACCCAATAGCTTTCGGTAGGTTCCCTAAAAAATCGATGAGCTGAACGGCCCTAATGGGGCTGGTCGGTTCTGTGGGGCTAGTTCTCCATCTCCATAACCTGTATTAAAATACGTAAGTATTTATTAAAACTCAAACGTGTCTAAATTCGTAAATGTATAACCAACTTAAACCTGTATTAGAATAAGTAAGTAGTAAAGCCAATAAAGACCAAACGTCTAATCATGTATAAATTGTACAACCAACAATAATTGTAATTTCTGTAAATTAATTAATATTTTTTTTTTTTAAAATAAACAATATACAGGTTGGGGTCATCTGCTACTTACGAAGCTCTAATTTATTCGGCCCTGGCCCACTAGATATTTAAAAAAAAAAATGCTTTCTTCTAGTTTCACCACTTTCTAAACTTTAATGTGTAATTTTTATTAAAAATGGGTGAAACAGGCATTTTATTTTTCTTTCTGTAAATTTGAGGACTCATAACTTTTTTTCTAGCTAACATCTGAATAAAGCAATAATTTTATAAGAATCTGCACACATTAAAGATTAAAAAAAAAAAAGCTGTTTTACCCATTTTTAATAAAAATTACACTTTAAAGTTTAGAAAGTGGTGAAACTAGAAGAAAGCAAAAAAAAAAAACTGGGTGCCAGTGCCAAATAAATTAGGACTGAGTAAGAATCAGATGACCCCACCTATCCACCATTTTCGTATGTTCAACGTTCTGCCAAACACCCTGTATATACTATATATGATGGACTCACGTAGACTTAAGTAGCTTTAGAAATATTTGTCTGACATAAGAGCACTATAATTATCGTAACCCACAAAGAAAACAAATAAACGTAGAAAAAAAAGGCGCGAACGCGCACAAAAAAAAAACACCCACCAGCAGAAAATATTACGTGTCTCTATACTAAAAACGTCAACTCTATAAACCCAAACAACAAAAATAATATTTTGTTTTCTCCCAAAGAATGTAAATTACCTATTTACCATTTATCGAGAAACGGGAACTGAATGACATGTACATCATGCTTTCATTTTATTTTATTTGAATATATTTTTTTGTTTGGGGAAAACGGATCTCGGTTCTTTCCTTTCGTATGTATAGGAAATGTCATTTCCATATAGGTACTTAAATTTGGAGTATTTTGTTATCATCACAGAAAAAGTGTTATGGCATTACGAAAATTTGACGACGGTGTTACCCCTATTTTTACTGACGGAGTAATATTGTATAAACTTAATATCACGCATATATTTTCCGAAGGGTTGGCCAGAGGTGTTAAGTAACACCAACGTTTTGTCAGTTATGGCTCATCATCAGCCTACAGCAGTCCACTGCTGGACATAGGCCTCTCCAATTGCACGCCATTTGGCTCGACTTTCGGCAACTCTAATCCAGCTGCTACCAGCCACCCTGCGAAGATCGTCGCTCCACCTAGCTTGAGGGCGTCCTACTTTACGTTTGCCGATTCGTGGTCTGCGCTCAAGAACACGGTTACCCCAACGGTCATCGGTTCTACGGCTAATATGGCCGGCCCATTGCCACTTCAGCTTGCTTATTCTGTGAGTTATGTCGACAACTTTGGTTTTCTGCCGGATCACCTCATTCCGGATTCTATCCCTCAGAGAGACTCCAAGCATAGCTCGTTCCATAGCTCGCTGAGCGACCTTGAATTTATGGATCAGCCGTATTGTGAGCGTCCACGTTTCGTGTCCGCAGGTCATAACAGGCAGGACGCACTGATTGAATACTTTAGTCTTTAGGCTCTGCGGAATACGTGACGAGAGGACTCGACGAAGCTTCCCAATCGCTGCCCAGCCCAGCCGAATTCTTCTGTTAGCCAGTTATGTTTAAGTCCCATGTACTCGTAATAGGGGGCAAGCCTATTGCCATTAACCAGCGCCCTAATTTCGTAAAACACTATTAATCACAATCTGAATAATTTTGAAGCCAATCCATTGCTTCATATGTTCGAAAATTTTGTCTGCTCAACAACGTAAATAACGCAATGAATGTTGTTGAATTGTCAAAATGCCATTCCTACTGTTAGTGTGTTTCGCAATTATCCCGCGGCGGGTCCAATCTAGACTCCAGGTTGCTACTTGGAAAATTCCTAATGGAAAAACCCAATACAATTTTGCCAACCTAGGAATCCAAGCAATTTCGGAAACTGACAATAACCACTCAACTGCCTGAAACCAAAAAGTCACCACATCTGAAAACCCTAAAATGCCCGAACGCATTCATGTCATGTTGCATGTGTGTGCATGCGCGGTCGTGCGTCATTGTTTATCATCTTTTAGGGTTTCCACCGAGACGTAGAATGAATAATACTCCGCCCCTAAGACGACCCACTGACCATTTATTGACCTACTAAAGTCATCACTCATCAGCCCCGTCTTTTTCAACTATTTTGGGGTCGGGTTCCGGTCTAACAGGATGCAGCTCAATCATTCTTTTATTTACTACCCCTGCCTCGCACGAGAGCAATAGTCACACGCCAAAAATCGATATTTCTGTGCTATAAATAACTGAGTTAAATATTAACGTGTTGTACACTTGAACTCCAAAATAAATGCTCTAATCGATGGTGTTTGATAACTGTGACCAATGTCTAGGTGACCGAGCGAAGCGTCTCCGTTTCAGCTTGGGCAAAAATGCTTTCGTATGTCCGGATGTCCTGCGGATGGCTGTTCTCCTCTACAGGTCGCATTTCTCAACGGATTCTCGTGAAATTTTGTGAGCAGGTTCGATAATTACATGGAATATTTAAGTCGATTCAGTTTTTCGAAATTTTTCAAAATTTTAGGGGGATTGAATATGTAAAAAAAACACATTTCAGTCATTTCGCGCTCATTGCGCGCGCTGTTTGTTTTAAGGTGCGCGGTGAACGTTTATTCAGTTTTAAGCTATGCAAAGACAGACTCGCAAGGTCTGCAGCTCACAGAGCCACTTGTTTATAATATGTATAGACAAAAATATAAAAGTCTATACTTAGTAATATTGCCTTATGAAGGAAAACAATAGGAAAATTATTTGGCAAATAACTCCCCATTAATTCAGTAGGGATCGCCATAAGGTATGGGTTATCGGAACCCTTAGAGGGTTGATAAATGATAACGTTATGGAGGCGCATATCAGAGGTGGCGGGGTACTCAATTTATAAGTAATTTTAAACTTGCACAGGTTACAGAATCATGGGGAAATACATAGAGCATAAAATATTTTATGAGAAAATGCCTTTGAAAACTAAGCGATGACAGACTGAGAGTAACGTATTTTTCGCCTAAAAGCTGGAGTAATAATTAATTTTAATTTATTTAAAAAATAACCTTACCCTTTTGATGTTTTAATGGCCGAATACTCAAACTTAACTGAATTTTAAGGTTCCATTAAAATTCATTTTGTCTCTGTCACTATAAAAAGTATAAATTAAATTAAATAAAACTCTATTCCAGACTGAGGTCCATGATTTTATTAGTATGACGGCGCGTTCATATTATTTTGCGTATTTTTGTGTTTTATTTAATTTGTGTAGTGAATTTGGTTGATTTTTGTTTGAATATCGAATTATTTGCATTATAAACTCTGATTTAGATTTTCTTTGTAATTTAAAATAAGAAAATAAGTCACTAAACCAAAGAGGGGACTGCTTAGTCCGTGTGGGCTTGCGAGTGACGTCAGCGCTAGTGACGCTTGTTGTAGTGAAGTGGGGGTGGTGGGGCGACCGGTGCCTTTATAAAGCAGCCGACGCGCTTTACAAGAACACTTTGACTTGAGCCGTAGCGCTGACCGTACGCTCGCAATTCCGCATACCTCTTGGTGTTGTTTTTTTTTTAAATTAAGTGTCGTTAATTTATTAACAAAAATAAAGTTGTTTAACGTGCTTTGGCTTGTTTGTCAAAACCTCATTTTCTGCGGCCCGTGGATACGACTGAACGCTATCGTCAGCTCGGAAATCCTTCATCAGGAGTGAGGATGGACCAACAAGCAGAAAACCATAATGAAGGACGCGCCAGTCCTATATTACGTACTGAGCGAGATCAATGGAGAAGTCTTTTGGAATCTCAACATCGCAGTATGATGGAATTGGTGAAGACTATCCTTGAACCGAAGAAAAAGGAGCCTCAACTTATTTTTCCGGAATTTAATCCTGACGACCAAGAGTCGGATGCACAGGCGTGGTGTAATACAGTAGACATCTGTTTGAAAGAGAACCCTTCAAGCGGAAGCCAGTTGGTAATGCTTCTCAGCAGGGCTCTGAATGGATCTGCGGCCACATGGTTGGCACACAACAGTTATCCTGATGTTACATGGTCAGAACTAAAGCCCCTTTTCCTATCTCGTTTCGATACTATCGAAACACCAGCTGCTACTTTATACAAGATTTTATCAAGCAGTCCAAATGACGGAGAAAACATGTCAACGTATGTGTCTCGAATTTTAAACACATTAACGACACGATGGCAGAACATGACTGTGGAGCAAGTGGCAATAAGTGTTGCCTTGGCACATGTGGCACGAAATGACAATCAAATCCAAAGAATGGCTTTTACAACAGAAATCAAGTCAAGAATTCAACTACAACGTGAGCTAATGCCGTTTGTGTATAGAAAGAGAAGCCTGCCAGTTTCTGACAAAATTAATCAGTCAAATGATGCTAAGAAGCCACGTTTGGAACCACCGCGACGATGTTATAACTGCGGCAAGATTGGCCATCTAGCTATCGACTGTCGTGGCAATACCAGCAAGGATCAGAACAACGTGAATCGTTTCCAATCAACGACTACAAACAACTCGCAGCAACGCAAGGAACCGAGACCAGTTGTCTGCTTCCGCTGTGGTGAGGCCGGGCACATAGCACCGCGCTGTACCCAAAAGGAGAAGAAGACCGAAGACCGTGAAGACACACCCACAGCCGAGCGAAGGGTGAATATCTGCACCATCAAGCCTGCAACGGACCACCTCTACAATCAGGGTGAGAAGTTTCCATTTTGCTTTGATTCCGGATCTGAATGCTCATTGATAAAAGAAACAGTAGCTCAACGTTTTCCGGGTAAAAGAAATTATGATTCAGTTACACTTTTAGGCATAGGAAAATCAAGCCTACGGTGCAATACTCAAATTATTGCTACGGTTACACTTCAGGGTTATTCTGTTGAGTTATTGTTTCATGTGGTCCTTGACTCTTCATTAAGTGATGACATCTTAATAGGACGAGATTTAATTAATTTGGGCTTTTCAGTCGAAGTTTCACAAAATAGTTTAACTATCACTAAAACTAAAGTTATTTTGCAATGCGAGTTCGGTGAAAAAGTGAAAGATTTTAGTAGTATCAATACCGATGTTCCCCCTGAGTCTTTTGCTGAACTGAAACAGTTACTTGAAAAATATTCAGACTTCTTTATTGAAGGTATACCTATAGGCAAAGTTAGCACGGGACATCTCGAAATAAAGCTTGTAGATCCAAGTCGGACAGTGCAACGTCGCCCATATCGAATGAGCCCTAATGAACGCGAGTTAGTACGTAAAAAAATTAAAGAACTCCTTGCCGCTGGTGTTATTCGCGAAAGTTGTTCTCCCTTTGCAAGCCCAATACTACTTGTAAAAAAAAAGGATGGCTCCGATCGTCTCTGCGTGGACTATCGCGAGTTGAATAGCAACACTATTCCAGATAGATACCCACTACCCTTGATCGGTGATCAGATACAGCGCTTAGTTGGAGCTAAATATTTTAGTTCCTTAGATATGGCCATTGGTTATCATCAGATTCCTGTACATCCCAACTCAATAGAACGAACAGCCTTTGTAACACCCGATGGGCAGTTTGAATATGTTACAATGCCATTTGGCCTCCGAAATGCACCATCAGTGTATCAACGAACTATCAATAAAGCTCTTGGCAACCTTTCTGAAACTTTTGCTGTCTGTTACATAGATGATATTATAATTCCATCCCAAACTATTGAGGAAGGTCTTCAAAGATTAAATTTAGTATTGAAAACTTTAACAAATTCTGGTTTCTCTCTAAACTTAAAGAAATGTGCTTTTGTTAAAACCCACATAGATTATCTTGGATATCAGGTGTCATCTGGTCAAGTGAGACCAAACTCGCGTAAAATAAATGCTTTGTCCCAACTACCTCCTCCACAGACTGTCACACAGCTGAGACAGTTTATTGGTCTTGCATCATACTTCCGCCAGTTCATTCCAGGCTTTTCTCAAATCACCGCGCCCCTTTACAGACTTACATCCGGCAAAGGCAACATAAAGTGGACCCCAGAATTTGAAAACATTCGCCAAAAAATTATTGCAGTCTTAACTGATAAGCCAGTTCTAACTATTTTTGACCCTCAGTGCCCTACCGAATTGCATACGGACGCCAGCTCTGAAGGCTATGGTGCCATACTTATGCAAAGAAAAGATGGTAAACCCCATGTTGTTGAATATTACAGCAGAAGAACAACCCCTTGCGAATCCAAATACCATTCATATGAACTCGAGACGTTAGCAGTAGTTAACGCAATAAAGCATTTTAAGCATTATTTACAGGGTCGCAAGTTTGTAGTAGTAACGGATTGTAATGCCGTGAAAACATCAAAGTCTAAAACAGATTTAACACCTCGTGTTCATAGATGGTGGTGTTTCCTACAAAGTTTTGATTTTGATATTGAGTATAGACCTGGAAAACGAATGGAACATGTAGATTTTTTGTCTCGAAACCCCCTCCCTCAAATACCTGAAACAAAAATAATTAAAAAGAGGGTTAATCTCACTGAAATAAGTGATAGCTGGTTCCAAGCAGAACAGCAAAAGGATCCTGATATAACATCAATTATATCAAGCCTGCAAAATAACAGCCTTGACCCTAATGTTGCGGGAACATATGAACTCAGACGTGGAATTTTGCACCGAAAAATAGAAAGGAATAGTAGAAGCGCTTGGTTGCCTATTGTTCCCAGGTCATTTCAGTGGGCTGTAATCAATCATATACATGAAAGTATTATGCATTTAGGGTGGGAGAAAACTTTAGAAAAAGTCTATTGCCATTATTGGTTCGCACACATGAATAAGTACGTACGCAAATTCATTGAAAACTGCATTACCTGTAGGTTATCTAAATCTCATTCGGGTAAAGTACAAGCAGAATTGCATCCCATCCCTAAAGTATCTACACCTTGGCATACCATTCACATAGATGCCACAGGGAAGCTTAGTGGTAAGAATGATACCAAAGAATATGTGTTTGTGATGATTGATTCATTTACAAAATATACTGTTCTGTATCACACACTTAATATCGATACCACCTGTGCTATCAAAGCTCTTAAATATATTGTTTCTTTGTTTGGTGCCCCAACTCGCGTGATAGCTGATCAGGGTAGATGTTTCGCTAGCAAAGATTTCAAAAACTTTTGTAATACACACGGTGTTGCTCTTCATCTGATAGCCACGGGAACTAGTCGAGCCAACGGTCAAGTTGAGCGAGTAATGAGTACTTTAAAGAACTTGCTTACAGCTGTTGAAGTTGGAAACAACAAATCATGGCAAGATGCGCTGCCTGAAGTACAAATAGCCTTAAACAGCACAATTAATCGTGTAACAAAGTCGAGTCCTTTGGAATTATTGATAGGTAAAGTAGCAAGGCCCCTAGACCTTATGACCTTAGATGATGACACAAGTGAAAATAATGTTGATTTAGCGGAAGTTCGTCAACGTGCAGCACATGCCATACAAAATAGTGCTATTACTGAAAAACAACGATTTGACAAAACAAAGGCAAAAATTAATCACTTTAAAGTAGGCGATTTCGTACTTTTGGAAAACCATGAACGGAATCAAACCAAGTTGGAGGCAAAATTTAAAGGCCCTTTTAGGGTGGTTCAGTTGCTTGATGGGGACAGGTATTTGCTGAAGGCCTTGAATTCCAACAGAACATACAAATATGCTCACGACCGTGTACGTGCTATGCCAGATTGTTATGTTCCGTTGGAATTGAGTGCTAATTTGGAGATACCTGGCAGTGCCGATGACGGCAAAAGTAAGTAGATATAGCAGTGTTAACCTATCATGTGACAAATTGTCTGTGTGACAATCGGTCTGTGTGACGATCGGTCTGTGTGACAATCGGTCTGTGTGATAATCGGTCTGTGTGACAATCGGTCTGTGTGACAATCGGTCTGTGTGACAATCAGTCTGTGTGACAACCCATCTGTGTGACAAAATGTTTGTGTTAACCCATTGATATTACTATCCCTCTGTGAGATAATTAGATATGTCTGAATGACAACCATTTTGGGTGATGTTGATTAAAGAAAGAATAGGGCCAGAATGGCCGAGCTTGAGTGTACTACTTACCGTAATTTTGCTCTTTACAGATAGTTCCGATGACGAGACACACGAGGACGTGTGAAGGCGCAGGACGGCCGTGACGGCGCGTTCATATTATTTTGCGTATTTTTGTGTTTTATTTAATTTGTGTAGTGAATTTGGTTGATTTTTGTTTGAATATCGAATTATTTGCATTATAAACTCTGATTTAGATTTTCTTTGTAATTTAAAATAAGAAAATAAGTCACTAAACCAAAGAGGGGACTGCTTAGTCCGTGTGGGCTTGCGAGTGACGTCAGCGCTAGTGACGCTTGTTGTAGTGAAGTGGGGGTGGTGGGGCGACCGGTGCCTTTATAAAGCAGCCGACGCGCTTTACAAGAACACTTTGACTTGAGCCGTAGCGCTGACCGTACGCTCGCAATTCCGCATACCTCTTGGTGTTGTTTTTTTTTTAAATTAAGTGTCGTTAATTTATTAACAAAAATAAAGTTGTTTAACGTGCTTTGGCTTGTTTGTCAAAACCTCATTTTCTGCGGCCCGTGGATACGACTGAACGCTATCGTCAGCTCGGAAATCCTTCAAGTATTTTGATGTCAGTAACAATAGTGCTTAGGTGAATAGATTAGTATGGTTAGTTTTCACAAATTAATTGTTTATTCAGTCCTATGACTGTCGCCACCCAGTGTCCCTGAAAGGGGCAGTCCGCCCTGGCAGCAATCGTTTTCAGAATGCTGTTGTCGCTACCCTGCAGGCACTGTAGTATAGAAGCCGCTTTCTTTCGTATGATGGCATGGAAACCATCTGTGCAAGCCTTCGCGAAATTTCTCGAAGAGCTACAACGCCATGGCAGTCCCAACAGCATCCTAAAAGCATTAAAAATTGCACACGCAGGACGTTGTAGGCTGGGCGCGTGTATGTCACCCACAGGCCACTCGTGTAAAACGATTGACAGAAAACCTTAAAAAGAGTTACTTTGATGTCTGTAGTACAACGGGCCAACCTGCAGGCAAGCACATTGCTCCTCACAGACAACGCCCTGAGTTCCTCTATATCTACGTCATCTCTTAGGTCGCTCGTGACAATGTGGCCATATTGCTCATCACAGACAACGCCCTGCGCTCCTCTATATCTACATCATCTCTTAGGTCGCTCGTGACAATGTGGCCATATTGCTCATCACAGACAACGCCCTGCGCTCCTCTATATCTACATCACCTCTTAGGTCGCTCGTGACAATGTGGCCATATTGCTCATCACAGACAACGCCCTGCGCTCCTCTATATCTACATCACCTCTTAGGTCGCTCGTGACAATGTGGCCATATTGCTCATCACAGACAACGCCCTGCGCTCCTCTATATCTACATCACCTCTTAGGTCGCTCGTGACAATGTGGCCATATTGCTCATCACAGACAATGCCCTGCGCTCCTCTATATCTACGTCATCTCTTAGGTCGCTCATGACAATGTGGCCATATTGCTCATCACAGACAATGCCCTGCGCTCCCTCTCTATATCTACGTCATCTCTTAGGTCGCTCGTGATAATGTGGCCATATTGCACCTCACAGACAATGCCCTGCGCTCCTCTATATCTACATCTTCTCTTAGGTCGGTCGTGACAATGTGGCCCCATATGACTCCTCACAGACAACGCCCTGCGGTCCCTCTCTATATCTATGTCATCTCTTAGGTCGCTCGTGACAATGTGGCCAAGGTTTAAAAATATTGACACTCTTTAGTGAAACAATGCGCGATTGCCACTTAGTTGGTTTAAATACAAGAAGCTCACTCTTCTTCGAGTTGTATATTAAGTCATGCTCCTCTGCATAAGCCTTGCAGGTCGATAACAACTTCTTGAACCCACCTATCGATGGACTGAGATGACGCACTATATCTTATGCATAGCTTATGTTGTTGACACACGTTCAGTTTTAACATCTCTTGCAGGACGGCTAAGTTCAGCAGCATATGCTGTGAGAAAAATCCGTCAATTTACTAATGTAGATACCGCGAGGCTAGTCTATTTCAGTTACTTTCATAGTATCATGTCTTACGGTATTTTACTATGGGGACGGGCTGCAGATATCGAGTCTATTTTTATTCTACAGAAAAGAGCCATCAGAGCAATATATTGCCTCCGCAGGCGCGATTCTCTAAGGGAACTGTTTAAAGATATTAACATCATGACGGTACCTTGTCAATATATCTATGAAAACATCATGTACGTAAGAAAAAATTTAAATCTTTTCAGTAAAAGAGGTGAAAGACATAACTATATGACTAGAAATAGGGACCAATTAGTTCAACCAGGTTTCAGACTGGCTAAAGTAGACTCATCCTTCATGGGGTACTGTTTAAAATGTTATAATAAAATACCTCCCCACATACTCCAACTGAATGAAACAAAATTTAAATCTCGTATAAAACGCACACTATGCAGCCAAGCATATTATAAGTTGGGGGATTACATCGCTGACAAAGATGCTTGGCTCAACGCTGGTCCTGCTCCACAGGGGGGCATAAATTAATTGATTAACATTCGAAAATATTGTTGGAGCTGCTGAAGATTGTAAAAACAACAACATCTTTGCATTGTATAAATTCAATTTCTTAACAATGTATAATTGCATAGCACATGTGTGAGCACTATGTACCTACTATAAAGCCACCATTTACTAGGCTCGTCTTTCGTTGACTTGAATGTGCCCTGGCGGCTGAGAGTATGTCATGCTCACTCAAATGTTTCGCTGGTGGTGGCGTGTGTGTTGGATCATTAAGTTCCCTTCAAAATGGTTGAGCTGAATGGTGCTGATCCATGCGTCATGTTCGTGAACGGGCGCCGTCAGTAGGGACTGGTCAACTCTTGGCTGCCACGGCTTATTTTAATTTAAATTTTTGAATTGTTTTTTTATCTTTTTTATTACGGATACTTTAAACGTGCACGTCTTTCTACATCGTTCTCACATTTTTAATTTGAACATGAATGATGTAAACAATTTGTTTTTTGTAACTATATATTGATTTAAAAGAGTGTCCATGGAGTTTCTTGCCCGTTCTTCTCCATAGGTACCTACTACGCTTTGGAATGGGCAACTAGCTTCATTTTTCTGACTGACTGACCCTTTGACAATTCAAAAGTGCCTGTAATTGGTTTATTTGAAATAAATGCTTTGAGTTTGAGTTTTGAGTTCCGTTGGCTGTAGCGTATTGAAGCGACCAAAATACTTCAGAATATACACTGGATCGCAAAACTTCCGGGTCGCTAATAAAAACCGTGATATCTCCATAAATTATATACCTAGATCGCTAGAATAAATAAAATGTAGTAAGCAGGTTACTAATGCTTGTTCTAAATCTCTAAAGAGGTTTCATTTGTACAAGTTACAGATTTAAAAAAATTGTGCTTTTTGAAAAATTTCAAAATTTATAATTAGTTAAAGAATATTTTGTCTGCTTTTGTTTCAAATCGAGCTGTCATTATAAATGGTTCCTTGGATTGATCAGAGTATTCAGTGCAATATCATGTCATTAACAACTGAAGAATGTACACGGATTATTACCATGGTACAAGAAGGAAGAAGTCAGCGTAGCACTGCTAGAACAGTAGGAGTATCTTTATCAACGGTCCAAACAGTACAACAGTACTCCAGCGATTTCAAGATACCGGTATGAACATCAAGAGATCAGAAAATGGCAGGCCAAGGTGCACAACTACACGAGAAGATCGATTCACCGTGAACACTATGTTAAGAAATCGATATCTCACGGCTGTTCAGGTCCGAAACAGTCTCCAAGAAATTCACCACAACAATGTGAGCTCTGAAACAATTCTGCGAAGTCTTTGTGAAGCTGATATAAAGCCTTATAGACCAGCAAACGGCCCCGAACTGCTCAGAGAACATCGAGTTGCCCGGTTACGGTTTGCTCGAGAACACATCCGCTGGACAGATGAAGATTTGTTCAAGGTTATGTTTTTCGATGAGTGCAGATTTTGTTTATTTACGTACGATGGGAGACGAAGACCATCAGAAAAGGTGCCATTCGGTGGAGAATCAATAATGGTTTGGGCTGGGATATCTTCAGAGGATCGCACGGAGTTAGTGATCAAAGAAAACGGTTCTCAGACTGCTGTCAGACACGTAGAAGAGGTTTTAAATGAGCATGCTGGTCCTTTCTTAGTGAATATGGGTGCTAATTCTATTTTTATGTACGATAATGCGTGACCACATACTGCTCGTTTGGTCAATATGTATATGACAACGCTCTCCTGCTCCCGTTACCTTACATGAGTTAAGGAATGCGCTACTGAAAGAATGGGCAAACATAGACCAAAATCGTATTAAAAATTTGGTTTACAGCATGCCACATCGTCTTAAGTGATAAGGGCTCGTGGAGGAAATACAAAATATTAAATTGACAAAAACTATTTTATTTTTTATGATTTACTGCGAAGTGTATTTTTGCTGTCATAAGTTAGAAGCGAAGTTTTCTTATTTTTTAGTATTTAATTAAAGTTATATAGTGTACAAAACGTGTTACACATTTTTTATATATATTAATCAGTCATCTACAATATACTATAGTTTCGCAAATTAGTCTTATGTATTTAAGAAACTATCACGCCATTTATTAGCGACCCGTAATTTTTGCGATTATTTAGCAATTTTTGGGGTTATACTCATTTACGAGTACTTAACCCACTGAACCAAAAGAGGTAGAGGATCTTATAGACTCCTATAAAAGTTCACAATTACTACAACAGTTATCAAAACCAATGGCTATCAATAAATTTTATATCCGGCTATAAACCGTAAAACTCCGACCATAAAAGATATCCAACAATGTAGGTACAGACAAGCGCATGTCAGTAGTATTAATGTAACAACGAAAACGACGCTAACTGCTACGAAATAAAGGCGCTGTGAGGGTTAAATTGGTATGTTAATGTTGCCATGGACGTGCGGTTGACTATACTTACAAAAGTGAGTAGTTTAGTTTGTTTTTTTGCGTTAAATCGTGTAGAAGAATGGTTTGTTATTTATGCTAGATTAAACTTTATGGGTTAGCTATTATTCTTAATGTGTTTAACCTATAAATACTTCAGTAGTAGCCTGAAGTCTCAATTTGTACCCAGTGCATGCCAATAGGACATTTCACACAACATGACAGTTTCCTCACAATGTGTTCTTCGACGAAAAAGAAACCCAGCTCAATTTGAAGATATGTAACAGTCACCAACACGTACTAGGTCTGTGTCCCAGCAGTGGGAACGTTATAGGCTGATTATTATGTATTGCAGCGTCACCTCTGCGGTAACAACCTATTTTTCTAATTCGTATTACTGGTTATCATTTTCTATGCTTAATATTAGGTCGGGGGGAAAAGTTCTTTCGCATTTTATATACACATTCAAGAATAAGACCTCGTGTGGTACCCAAATATCGAGATTTATTGTGTACCCAGAGTTTTTCAAATGGGTCAAAACTGTTTTGTGGTCAATCCAGTGGCGTGCCCGGGCAAGCCGAAATTCCAATATTTAAAAAAAACAGGTATGTCATTATTCTTATCAATTCTTGCAACATGATTGAGTTAGTTAATTTACAAGTTTACATGTCGTGTAGTTGGTTACGTTTTTTGTTGATAGGTTCACATTTAATTGAAAGCCGGGCTTTCCGGCTTGTATGTAAGGAACGCCACTGGGTCAACCCCTAACTCTTCAGCTATGTCGTAATTACTAACACCCTTAATTGTAATTACTAATACCCTTGCTGCAATTTTTCAAAAATGCCATCGACTTTGTCCGTAACAGGGCGACCAGAGCGAACTGCATCTTTGATATCAAAATGCGCGGACTGCAAACACTTGAACCAACTTTGTGCTATTCTTACTGATTAAGTACTACTGCGTTAAGTCTATGAACGTCACAATTTTTTTTAGCGGTTTATGTCACATTTTTGTCTTTTTTGTTATAAAACTTCAAAATGTTTCGAATTTCTCCGTTAGATTAGTTCATTTTAGCGGACAGAAAAACAATTGAAAAATGGCGGCATATCGTTTTTACTTTTTATTTATCTTTTTTTTAAAGTCATTTATTTAATGGTATCAAATCCAGCCAGGTACAAACAATACAGCCAAAGAGATTGTACTACAACTTTATACCAATAAAATACAATTTTTACAAATATAGACGTACGCAAGGCCCTGATTTGATTTTTGGAAAAAATACTTGAGTTGTGGAAAAACAGAAATTGAGCTCAGTTGATTTTCATAATTTCTCGTCTATATAATTTTAAATAGAGTCAAGTAAAATTTATTGACCTCACTACCTAATCAAATTACTGCATTATTTATTTCGCTACAGTATGTATGTTAAGTATTGGGAACGGACTCCCAAAAATTACACAAGACTTGAACACAGCTGGCTAAATGTGGTTATAACCTCACACCGCAGAGCAGTGTGTATTGTCTTTGGTCCCTGGCCATGGACAAAATTGAAAAACTTTTAATTTATGGGTACGAGGCTTTTGGCTACCTTCTATGTTTGTATTTTTATTAATGTATTTTTTTTTGTAATGTGCGTTTTGTTTGTGCAGAATAAACTACTTTTCTTTCTTTCTTTTTTTTTTCTCTGCAAACTCCTTCGAGCCACACGACCGTGGTCATAAATTAACTTTATTAACCAACATCACGTCCACATTTTCATTGAACTACAGACAGACAAACTTTAAACTCTACATAGAGAGCAAACGAACGATGAAAATCTAGAAATGCACAGAGATAACGCGGTTTAAACTAATTTCTCTAGCCAACATGTTGCAAAGTTTTCATAGTCTCTACATTTCCGGAACAAGTTATAACAAAGCATCTCTATGTAGAGAAATGTTATGTTATGTAGCATGTTATTTTAAAGTGGACTGTCTTTTGCTTTACTATTTAGCTAAATGAACTTTTGATGTAGAGCTTTGAATAACATTAATGTTGATACAGTTTTAAATAACATCAATGTTGTTACAGTTTTGAATAACATCAATATTGATACAGTTTTGAATATAATCAATGTTGATACAGTTTTGAATAACATCAATGTTGATACAGTTTTGAATAACACCAATGTTGATACAGTTTTGAATAACATCAATATTGATAAACATTCAAGTTGATGAAAAAAAAGATTATTACTAGCCTTGCCCACCAACTTGTCCAAATTTCAGTGTTGATCTCTCGTCAGTGTGAACGGGCAGATGGACAAAAATGAATGTCTTTGAAAGGATATCGCCGAGCTCGACCACGGCAAAGATGGTGTATCTGGACAAGCAGAGCAGGCGTTGTCAGAAATTGCAAAACGAGAAGTTCGGAAGAAGAAACAATTCTGTTCCAATACAAAGAGAAAACAAACCCCTTAAAAAGAGATCCGTAACTGAGGAAAGGCCTCTTTTTCTAAAGAGAAGTAACGAGCGTTGATCGTCACACTTGTTCACTCAAAACATTTTATTTCTCATAAACCTACATCGGCATTTATGAAACGTAAGAAGCTAGGTGCACAGTTCCCATTGGTCTTTTCTTATGGCGAAGAGCCGGCAAGAAACTCCACGGTTATTCTTTTAAAAATAAGGGGCTTTTACAATGTTTTCAAATTACAGTGTTATTAGATAGGGGCGGACAGTGTAGGCCTGTCAACAGGTAACAGGTACTCAAAAAATTGAAAAAGGTCTACAAATCTACAGTCTACAAGTTAGGCCTAACACGTTCTCACATTCACAAAATATAGAAGCATCTATATAAAAGATAAATAAAAAACAAAGCCTATTTAAACCAAATGACATGATTGCTATTACAACTGTAACAAATCTGAATTAAAATCCTGTCTACAGATTCCAGAAATTCTTCACTATTTCTGCCTACATCGTAAGTAAGCCTCCAGATTATTAGCTCATTCAAATCACATCAATACTTGCTAGGTTTCACATGATTAGATTAAATTAAGTGTCGATTTTAATCATCTCAAGAGCATTCTCGTTGAATAGACAGTTCATTGTAGTAAAAAAAAGGATCGTGAAATTACCGATACCTAATATATTCGTAACGTACTGAAAAGTTGTTAAATCGGACGCTCAGTAAAAAAAATGTAACTTTGTTTGAAAATGTGCTGATTCTAAGCAGATTTATACTTTTTTTATTGCTTACCGCTCGAAGTTAGGGTAGAATGGATCCAAAACTCGGTAAAATTCTTTAAAACTCCTAGCTCCTAGCTCCTTTGTGATCGTAACCTGAACAGAAGGATGTTTCACGAAATCTCAATTCGGAAACTTGATGGAATCTTAACTGACCGGCCAAGTAACAACTTTCCCCTGTTTAAGCTGGGTAACTCTCCTTGCTATAAAAGATTAGACTATCATTTGCCCGCGGCTTCTTCCGCATGCGAGGTCGGAAATGATCCTACGGGAACGTACTACCGGGATAAAAAGTTCGTTCAGCCGATAAAGAGTGAAAAGGTAAAAGACAGACAGTTACTTTCGCCTTTATAAAATTAGTATTATTTCATCATATCATTTAAACCGAAAGACGTCAACTGCTGGACTTAGTCCTCACCAAAGCAGCACCACTTCGACCGGTTCTGTACATCCCGCATACAGCGGATTCCTGCGGCCTTCACAAGGTAATCTGTCCACCCTGTGGGAGACCTTCCAACGCAACCTCTTCTGGTACACAGTCACCACTCCAGAACCTTTCGGCCCCATCGGCCATCTGTTCTGCGAGCAACGCCTGCCCACTGCCGCATAAGTTGGGAATTCCACGGGCTATGTAGGTTACCTTGGTTCTCCTGCGGATCTCTTCATTTCTGATTCGATGAAATAGGGAAACTCCAAGCATAACTGGGTGACTTTTAACCTTCTAATAAGGCCCAATGTGATAGACCAAGTTTGTATTAGATAAGATTATTTATTGTTTACACAGCAACATTAAATAACTTCTTCAACGCCGGCTGTCTCGCATAGGGTCGTAGCATTATGCTGAGCGGTTGCCGTTTTGCGTGGATGTGACGTATATTTTCCCCCAACTCATTCTTTTTAGTATTTGTGTGTTTTTCTCTGCGTCATGTTTACCGCAAATAAATGTATTTTCTTTTTTTTTCTTTTCTTCATTTCTTGAACATATTTGTTGAGAACATCATCGAAAACATTAAGTGATTATCGTATAGATAAATATGTGTCAAGGCTCAGCTATGTACACTAGTACACTGCTGTATCAATATAATAAAAATATTTATACAAAACAAAGTCGGGTTAGTTACACCATTTATAACTCAAGAATGGCTGGACCGATTTTATGGTCTTTGATTTATTGGATTTATCTCCGCCCCCAATTGCAGAACAACTATTAAAACATGGAAAAAATTCAAGAAAATAAAAATTATGAGGATAATATTGTGAGACGGTACAAACTTCACCAGGTCAGCTAGTAAGAAATAATCATGTCCTCAATAAAACTATTTGAACAATACGCAAAATTTTACACTGCAAATACCAACTTAAAAATCTGTAGACTTAGCTTAGCCTGGTTAAACGAGTATGTCAACCTGTCATCCCTAACTATTTATAAAAGTCACCTAAAGAAAAGGGTTTCGCAATTTATTACACAACCACAATAGCGCAGACTGGGCTAGGACGATTGCGGTTGTAGATTCGAATGGTAGGTTACCTAATTCATCGGCCAAATGTGAGTAG
Organism: Griposia aprilina; assembly: GCA_916610205.1. Taxonomy (NCBI): domain Eukaryota; kingdom Metazoa; phylum Arthropoda; class Insecta; order Lepidoptera; family Noctuidae; genus Griposia; species Griposia aprilina. The sequence goes on along the minus strand of OU744310.1, from coordinate 8,698,177 downwards.
AAGGAAAATTCATGTCATTTGAGGGGCTCATGGCTAAATGATAACGAAAGGTTAAGCTACGCTTGTTTGTGGATGGGTGACCATCCATTACATATCGCGACCTTCCCGTGCCACGTTAAGCCGTTGATCCCGCTGCCAGGGTCGCGGGTTTATCTGAAAGGGTTACCGTAGCCCTGGCACACGGGCAACTGAAGGAACACGGGTGGGTTCTAGTCAATAAAAGTTTGACACGCTCTCCCGCTCCGCCCAGAGCGGGAGAAGTTATTTGATGATATCCCACCCAAAAAAAAAAGCCGTTGATCCGTTCAACAATCGTTACACCCTTAACGATTCTGACTACCCAGTCAGAAGCGCAAAAGACTGACAACCAGTTTTATCAAGGTGTATTGTGTTACCCAGTGATTGGGTTGTGGAGGTCAGATATGCAGTCGCTCCATGTCAAATACTGATAACCAGCTGCATCCAGTTAGTTATTCATTTTAATATTGTGAATGTGAAGACTATGTGGGTCATTGTTGCTTTTTTTTTCCATTTCAGGTAGTTTTAATCTTAGTCTGGCAGTTTGAGTAATTTTTGTGGCCTACCCAAATGTCCTTTCTTTGGTATTGTTCGTTGAATCGTTGAGCTCCTTAACTTCTGAGTTGAGCTGCATGATTACTGACAAATGCGTGCACTGACTGGACAGGTCCACTCAATCTGTGTGGTTTTTCCTCAAAATACCATTTCAGACAAATCTACATGGTCTTCACATGATCTGACCAAGATTATGTCTGGACTTTAAAAGACTGTGACCTCTGAGTTTGTTTCGGCCTTTCTTCTCAGAGTAGTCAGATAGGAAACGGCGACCTCATCTAATTTTAAAATATGATTGACGTGTAAAAGTGTTTGTACAAACCTATTTACAGAAATAAAATCATTTATCATTTATCATTTACACTGGAAGCTGACCCCAACATATTTGAAAAATCTAGGCAGATAATGGATATGTAGCGGCATCTACAACGCCACATGCGCTGACTTCACGCAAAGTCCTGCAACACGCAAGCAGAGTTTACCGCGCAACTAGCATATATAAAAGGTCCCGATATCAATCGTCGGGCAGTTGCCCACCAGACACAACACCCGTCTGGTCAGAGGATCCTCCCTTTTCCATTAGAGTATGAGTGAGCTTTACACCCTGTTCCTCATACCTCTATAGATATCTTAAAGGCAAATAATGAGATTTCGTCAAAAAGACAGGTTGCAGCATCCATCCTCACGACCATCATCTGCCCAGTCTCTGAATCAAGCAAACCTGCATTTTTTTAAGTTTTAAATGATTATAATAAGAATTATAATTATCTTTATTCAAGTATCACTTGACTCAAAAATGATTAGTAAGACTTACAACTACATTAGTAAGAACTGACACTTCACAAAAATAAACAAATGCTAGCACATGGGTTGCCACAGCGGTGATCCACCGCTGTGGCAACCCATGTGAGATGGCACAACAGCGACCCACGAAAACACAGTCTAGGCGACTTGAAATCATGCTTAGGATAGTGTTGGAGCTGTTCCACACCCTGCGCACCATGGATTCGCACCTTATGCGCATGATTGTGTAGAAACAATCTACATGCGCATCCGCGAACATCCCCGACGCACTACAAGCGAAGCGGGGCAGCCCCACCAGCATCCTAAATGCGTTATTATACTGAAGGCGGAGAGCGTTGTATGATTTTTGGGCATATCTAGCCCACAGGCTGCTCGTGTAAAAAGACGTAAAGTAGGCTCGAAAGAGTGTTATCTTAAAAGAAAATGAGCATCGTGAAAATCTGCGAGCCAGCATGTTCGATCGATTATAAATTCAAATTTAGAACAATGACTACACCAAAGAGGTGGCTAGTATTGGGCTTCAAACTGCATGAAAACTTTTTGCGTCTGATGTTTTATGCCTTTATTCGATTTGGGAGTCCGGGAGTGTATTATAACATAGCAACTAGTGGCTCTGTGAGCAATAGACCTCGCGAGTCTGTCTTTACATAGCTTAAAACTGAATAAATGTACATTTTGAAAAACTTCGAAAAACTGAACCGTCAAAAAATATAAAAAAATTCGAACCTTCTCACAAAAATTCACGAGAATCGGTTGAGAAATGCGACCAGTAGTGGAGAACAGCCATCCACCGAATCACGGGATACACGAAAGCATTTTTGCCCGAGCTGAAACGGAGACGCTTCGCTCGGGCTTGGCGCTCGCTCGGTCAATGAAGCTTGACACTCAATTTCCACCAGTAATTTCTACTAACCTAACTATTTTTTTCCTAAAAGAAAACTACCTACTTATTTCCATTTCAAAAAACAAAATCTCCTTTGACAATCCAATTTGTGAATGTTCCTCTCAAGAAATGACTGAAATATGTTTACTTTTTATGTTAATGAAATCACGGAGAGAAGAGTCACGTACCGAATTAAAATGTCGTTGGCATTACAAAATATTGTTCAGAAAAATAATTTGTTTACGGCGGTGTGCTAGAGGAAGAAAAAATGGAAGGAAGGAATTGTATTTAAATAGCAGTAATTTTGCTTTGCGTGCGTCTACTCACAACCGTTGTATGACCACACGTATGAACGTAAACGAAGCAAAAGGAGTACAATAGAATTGCAACAGGTGGCATTCTGTAGTTTCTGCTTACCCCCATGGGAAGACGGCATGAGTATATGTACCTATGTGTCGGAAATACGAAAAATCAATCGTTTGACTTTGACTAATCGGCACGCCAGCGCCACCAGGCGGCGCTCGACAGAGTTTACAACATAACGCTCGACCAGAGTTAAAGCTGAGTTTGTCGGTGGCGGTCAAGCAGTGAACACGTTTGGAAACTGTCGCACCTGCTGTATAGATAAGTCGTGTATCTACAGTGTGTGATTCATTTGTACGTAAATTATAATTTGATTTGAACTGCAAATGGTTTTTCTATTGCGCAATAACCAACATTTCCCATAGTACACCTACAGTAGTTAAAATATGACTGATGATAATGAGAGAGACCTATCTTCTCCGTCAAATGTAAATTATTTTTCTTTGAAAAAATTGTCTGATCATCTGAATAGCCTTTCTCAACTATTTAGGGTCAGCCTCCTGTATAATCGGATGCAACGAAATACCAGTATTTTACATGGAGCCACTGTCTATCTGACCTTCATACGCCCAGTAAGTGCTCATATACATGAGCGGCACGAGTCAACGGCAGAAACAACTGCAGCCCGGTCGACGGCAGCCGTCAGCACTCGTCGACGACCGTCGACGACACATCGTCGGCTGCCGTCGACAACATGCCGCTCGTGTATTTGAGTACGGTGCGGCACGTTGTCTACGGCAGCCGCAGACATGTCGATGGCGGCCGTCGACGCGTGTCGTCTGCTGCAGTTGCCTCTGCCGTTGACGCGTGCCGCTAGTGTGTATAAGCACTAACTGGTTTATGGCAATATTTGATCAATTTATACTATCCATAGTAACATAAATGCAAAAGTAACTCAGTATGTCTAACTACTAACTTTCCACGCCTAAACCACTAAACCGATCGTTATGAAATTTGACAAATAGGTCAAACCTAGGACCATAAATAGTTAACTGAGACCTGAAGAACGACAAAGCGGCTATTTACGATCGTGAATATTTGTATTAAAACTTTTATGGAATACACACGTGGGCAACCGATGGCAGTGTTGTATATTTTTGAAAAAAAAAAATATCTGTAAACTGATCAAAAACTCGTTTTTTCACCCAATAAGGGTGTAAATATTTACCTCATAACCATTTAAAGTGGGCTTCCAACAAAGTGTTTGTGAGTAAGAAAGCCAAACGGTTTCAAGTGGCACTAAACGATACTTAAGAGCGTATCGAGTAGTGTGGAGCGCTCTCTCTTAGCTTTTTTGAGTCTTTATCTTAGAGGCCGGTTTTTTGCACAGAACACGGAATCACTGCGTCTAGAGATGGCACGACTATCGTCAGACCGAAACCGCTGTACCGCGTCTTAGGTAGTGCGCGGCGAGACGTGGGGGCAGTCCAGGCCGCTCATTCTTAAGGCCCGGTACAGCGGTATCGGTCACACTATAATCCCCCGACCCTTGCTCGACGAAGCGCCAGCCCGCGCCATAACCTGTAGCTTTAAATTCCCCATATAATAATAATTCTCTAAATTCGTTCCAGCCTCCCCACCCCCAGTGGCGCCCTAAGCCGAGGCTCGTACCCCACAGGGGTTGCCCCTAGCGCGCAGTAACTAAATAATATAATAAATTCGCCCCTGGCTGAAGGCTTTGAGTTAGCTTAAGACATCCACAGGATAGTCCGGCTAAGTAGCGACGACCTCTAAGGGTCACTACGAGATGCCATACAAAAAAAAAAAAGTATCGGTCACACTATACATAATTCGTGGCGCCGAAAGTACGTTGATCGCACAACTTCTATCATCTTTATCATTCAAAGTCGTCAGTTTCTATACCTGATTGGTGTCGTAGTGCGAATAAATGGTGACATGCTTGGTTTGTATGGAAAATGTTGACAGTGACTAGCGGCGGCCGCCGCGAGGCGATTCCGTGCTCTATGGATTTTCGTGGAGAGATTTTGATAGGTTTTGGGAGACGTGTTTATCATGTTTTTTGACAGTAAGGCTGAATTTGCACTTTAATTTAGTGCAATTTATTTCACTCATCATGACTGCTCTTAAAACGTTGTAGGAAGCCATGGTGATCCATCACCAAACATTCGAAGACATGTGACATTCACCAGACCGCACTGTGCCCGCGTGGTGGAATACGGCCCATTCCCTCTCACAGAGAGAAGTCCTGTGTCCCAGCAGTGGGAACATTAAAAACTGGTTATGCTTATGATTAAAGCTGGATTTTCACCAAACCTGTGCGTGGAAGCGGAGCGATAAGAAATTTAAAAAAAAATTGTATTGTATCATGAATATTCAAAATCAAAATTATAATTGTACCTATTAGCTTTTGCTCGCAGCTTTGGGTCGGAAATTATCCCTTGGGAACACAATACCAGGATAAAAAGTAACCTAACCTAATCCAGGTCATGGTCTACTCGTATGCCAACTCTCATCCAAATCGGTTCAGCCGTTCAGGTGTAAAAAGGTGACAGACAGACAGACAGAGAGACAAGAGTTACTTTCGCTTTTATAATATTAATATAGTATATAAGTAGGGATTAGTTCATGGCAAAGACCTTTATTATTTATTTCTCACTACTCTGCTAAACGTACTACATTTATTTTACCATAAATGATAAATGATTTATTTCTGTAAGTAGGTTTGTACAGACACTTTAAGGCGGTACCCCGACCAAAACCTTGCTATAGTGCGTTATTCAGAGGCTATTAACTCATTCACTATGGGTAATTGACTACATCTAAAAGCACATTATTAATGTTCGATTTCCTATCATCACATTGCACGTTCTTATTTGTGTTTCTGTGTTATAAATATATTTAAAATCTCCTTGTATAAAAGTGACTAAAATTATTGATTGCATGCATCTTTTGCTAAAGGTGACGTTATATTAATTTGAGGATTACACTAATGGATAGATAATTTGAAAATCTAAATAATTCACGGTTCATTTTATTTCAAAACATCGCTTGACTTTTTTTTTTTAATAAATTCTGTGATAAATGAGAGTGCGCAGGGAGCGAGACAGAGCGAGACTCAGCGACGGGACAGAGAAGGACCGAACGCTCAAGGTCGATTGGTCGGGGAAGCGCCTTAACCCCAACAATCTTATTTTTTTAAACTAGATGAGGTCGGCGATTCCTCTCTGAGTACTCTGAGAAGAAAGGCCGAAACAAACTCAACTCAAACTCCTTTAAAGTCCAGACATAATCTTGGTCAGATCATGTGAAGACCGTGTAGATTACCATGACCATGTAGATACCAAAGTAAATGAGTAACATAAAACTTATCTAAAGATAGCTAAACTACTTGCTCTAAACTAACTTTATTACAGCTAAACTTATTATTCGGATAGTATCTTATTAAATACAATGAAAGTTGAAAGGAAACTTAGGTAGTTCTACTTAGTCTGCTCGTAAAGTCTTAAAGTAATGTTGTACTTAAGCTAAAAGAAAGGAAACATCCACTCAGTTATCTAATTACTGCAAAGTTTATACAGGTTGTTAAAAAACACATCACATAGACGTCAACTGCGCGTTCTGTACATCAAACTAAATAACATAGCACAAAATGAATTGCTGATAAATGAATTTTATTTTTAGTGTGAATAATAGCTGTTTACGGTATTGCGAAACGTAACGAACCGTGCAAAACATTATGCTTAAGGCGCAGATATAAGACTTTTAATCATTTTAAATTGAACATGACGTCTAAACGAATAGTCTTATTTATTTGAAAAAAAAAATTATAAACTAGACTATTTTCTTCGTAATTTGATATGTGAATATTTGAAATTATATTTTTATAACATAGTGTAATTAATTTGTAAAGTAATGTCTAACGCGAACACAAAAACGATAATCACGCATAAACTATTGGGCGTATTTTCATGAAAACTGCACCATCTAAAAGACAATTTAACTGCCCAAATTTTTGTATACGGCTTTTATTTGTATTGTGTTTGATAAATCAAGGTGGGTTGTTTTTGCGAATAAACTTGATGCGCGTTGAAGCGGGGGCTCTTGCGGGCAATGTTCGGGTAGACGCTAACGCTCTGTGCAATTTTATTCGTTTAAAAGTTTCGCGTGCTCCTCCCACTCGCTCAAGATCGTTGGCACTTATTGTCGCCTTAAGAGAACATGCAGCGGTACAGGGGTCGTGGGGATATTTAAAGTTGTGTTATAACATTAAAAACATGTTTTCGTAAAAAAACGTTACTATAAGTTGGTATTTTGACCTTCCAGGTATGGTCATGACCTACGCGAGCGTGGTTTTCGCACACTCAAAACCCCACCACATCCATAGGATGCAGACCCTCCAAAACCGGTTCCTCCGTAGGGCCACCGGCTCCCTTGGTTCGTTTGGAACGAGATCCTCCATCTCGATCTTAAAGTCCCCACTATCCGTCAATTCGTGAAGCGCATATCCTAGCGTCTCTTCGACTCCGCGGCCTCACATCGCAACCCTCTGGTTGTCGAGGCTGCCTGATATACCCCCTCCCGTATTAGTCGTACCCGCCGTCCAAGGCATGTCCTGGCCGACCCCGATGACCCCATAACCCTCCTACAGGAGAGCAGTAGGGCCACCAGTACAGTATACAAAAACAGACTGCCATCGTTCCGACCTCGCCGCCGAGGTCCTACGCGACGCCCCCGACGTAATTGTCCCCCCCCCCCGACCCTTGCTCGATGACGTGCCAGCCCGCGCCGTAGCTGAGCCTGTAGCTTTAAATTCCCCTTATAATAATAATAATATAATTTCGATCCAGCCTGTCCCACCTTGCTGCCCTCCCCTCAGTGACGCCCTAAGTCGAGGTTCGTACCCCACAGGGGGTGCCCTTAGCGTGCGGTCACCTAGTAATTAAGAATTTCGCCCCTGGCTGGAGGCTTTAAGTTAGTAGCTTAAGGCACCCACAGGCTTGACCGGTTAAGTAGCCAAGACCTCAGTGGTCAAAACTACGAGCTGCCCAATAAAAAAAAAAAAAAAACCAGTTATGGTCTAGTACAAAAAAAATATTACAATGACGGGAAGTACATGTGACTCTAGGCTTCGTTATATGTCCTTTTACACCCGTTATTATGGATTCTTCCTTTCGTTGAAATGCCTCCAGAGCTTCTTGTCCTTGAACACTAAAATTATCCTTGCTCAAACTCTCATACAGCCCATCATAGACTACGATAATGCCTGTTATTTGTATGCCACCGAGAAGCTTTTAAATAAACTTGAGAGTTGGCAAAATATCAGTATTCGTTTTGTTTTTAACGATAAAAAGTATGATCACGTTTTTAACTTTCGCAAGATACTCAAGTGGCTCCCTATTTGACTTTCCTGCTCGGATATTGTGTCTGCTATTTAACATACTTCACAACCCTAAACCGCCATCCTATCTCCTACGCCCGTCCGTTTGATGCGCTTTGCTGGTCGCATCTTAGAAGTCTCCTCAAATTCCCACTGTGCACGCGGTTCGGTTGTGGAATTCTCTTCCGTCTGACATTAGGAACTGCCAAACTGTTGCAGTATTTAAAAGTAGAGTGAAAGAACATTATCTTTCTACTTTGTCATAATTGCATAATATTTATTTATTATTTTAATTACATTATATTTTTTATATATTTTAGAGATATTTATTTTAGAAGTATGTATGTATGTAAGTATATTCTCATATTGTACCTGTGTTTATATTGAAATTGGAGTTTTTTTTTGATTTTACATATTATTTTGTTTTCCCTTCTACTCTTAAACACGTTGTCTACATCTCTTTTAATATACTCTCCTATCGCAGGTATACTGGAAGAGATTTCTTTATAAATAAGCATCACCTTTGTACGTATTTTTCTGTTCCTCTCTTCATGTCCGTCCATATGGTACATAAATGGTTAAATAACATACGTACACATACATAAACTCACGCCTTCGTCCCGTGGGGGTAGGCAGAAACTACAGAACGCCACCTGCTACGATCCTTACATACTCCTTTCGCCTCGTTTACGTTCAAACACCTGGTCATACACGCACGCCGGTTGCGAGTACTGACCTTGGTTAAATAAATAATAAATAAATAAAACCGCGGGACGCATCTCCCTAATACCATTATAAGCCGCATATCAGAATTCGCGTCACCCCTCCAAAAAAGGCTCTTATCTACATTTCACCCCGCTAGTTTCCTCATAACTCTTCAAGAAGGGATGATAGCGCTCCCCTTTCACCTTCCCTCAAGTACGTTGATATGGATATAAAGGGAAGTGAGTATTAAAAGCTATGATAACGCTATGCGAAGATTTTATTTGCGCCACCATTTTGGTTTGCATATGTTAACTTTTCAGTACAAAGAAGAAAATGCCACAATATTCGAACTGTAAAGTATGTTTTTAAATAAACAAAGTGAAAAATAACTTTAATTTCGGAAGTCGGTTTCTTTGGTTTTGTATTTTCGTTTTTGCCACCGACTTCCGAAATTACTTAAAGTTATTTTTCAGTTTGTTGTGTTTTTTTTTTTTGAAAGTCGGCTGTTTGTTTTTGAAAAAAAAAACTCTTTTTGGCTGTGGTAACTACCCCACACAAACTCGTATACCACTACTTGCTATGTAAATAACATAATAAAATTTATATGAAACCACCCCTGAAGCATACACTATCTATTAATGAAATAATTTTCGAAATCGATCCACAATTGCCGGAGATATCGCGTGGCAAACAAACAAAAAAAAAAACATATAGATGAATCGAGAACCTCCTCCTTTTTTGAAGTCGGTTAAAAATAAACACTTCCAAACGAATGTTTTGTATACCAGAACGATAAATCATTTTTTGACTATTAAGAAATGTTCAATTATGTTTTTCAGCGTTTCAAAAAACATTTCTAGTTACAATGATAAACTTTAAATGAAGAGTAACAAAACAAAACATCTCGAAGACTATTCCCGAAAATTTAGGTTAAATGTATTCGTTCGTGATTTAGTGCTAAATAATTACAGCCGCACGGGTCGATTGAAGGTAAAGCTACACTTGCCGCGGTCGGTACGTGGATGGGTGACCATCCAATACATATCGATACCCTGGTCCTAGCTGTCATCCGTAGATCTTTGACAGTCGTTACGGATAGTCAGAAGCCCGTAAATCTGACAACCAGTCTTGCCAAGGGGTATCGTGTTACCCAGTAACTGGGTTGTGGAGGTCAGATAGGCAGTTGCTCTATGTAAAATACTGGTGTTCAGCTGCATCTGGTTAGACTGATAGCCGGCCCCAACATAGTTGGGAAAAGTCTGGGCAGATTGATTGAGTTATCCAATTCTAGTCCCATGCAGGTAATAGGGAGCGAACCTATAATTTGCCATCAGCTGAGCACAAATCCAAACTCCACGCCACTATAGAAGTATGAGGAACAGGGTGTAACGTTCACTCATACTCTATGGAAAAGGGAGGATCCTCCGATCAGACGGGTGTCGTGTCTGGTGGGCAACTGCCTGAAAGTTTTGATGTCGGGATGTTGTATATATGCTAGTTGCGCGGTAAACTCTGCTTGCGTAATGCAGGATTTGTTTCGTGACGTCAGTGTGACGCGAAACTCACATGTGGCAATTGTTCGCGACGATGCGTCACTTATAGTGTATTTAGATAGTTTTTTGTAAGATAACTTAAATTCAGTGATAGCAGTGCTAGTTATAACATACTCGTAGAAACAGTTATAATATGTTTTTTAGTGCATAAAACCGTAAGTACGACCCATCCAAGCCTCAATTAAGTGGACTAAATAGTCGAAAACCGTAGTTTGTTTAGTGTGTCCAGGTAACCTAGACCAAGACCTAGCCCTGGACCTAATTTTCGTATATCTAGTCTTTTGAATAAGCCCATTTAATTGGGTTTGAATGTCGTGCTGCGATAGTTTATGAATTGTTTATTGTTTTGGTTAATGAAACATACTTTCCGGGCGCGTCACGCCCTGAAAACTATAGTTGTGATGTTTAAAATATTACATTGTTTCAGTTCTATAGACCCAATGAGGTATCTATAACTTAATCGAAAATCGGTTCGGCGGTTTCCAAGAAAAACAGCTGACAAACACTTTTGTATCGAAAATCGTAATATTTTCTCTGTTTCCCCTGAAATAACTTTTCAGTGGAAACAGATATAGTTGTTATAGATACCTCAGACGATAGGTAGTTTTTTTTTAAGATTTCATTGATATATAACATGCCTTATGTATTAATAGTAAATAACGTGTATGAAAATTTCGTGTAATAAAAACTTTGAATCAGGAAGTGATTAGCGGTTCTCGTTAAAGTCAAGTTTGATAGTACGTTAGTAAACATGTAAATCATAGAAATTTCGTAGTCATCGGCAGAGTATTTATATTGTCTTATATACTTCAAATAGTTCAAATAGTTTTTCACAAAAGTTCCTAAAATCACTTCCTGAAAATTCATGAAGACTTGTGTCAGTCACCCAGTCACCCAGGTAAATATCACTAAGCAGAGAGCGTCAAAAACATGGTCAAAACGTACTCCTTTAATCAGAATAGTCAAAAACACTGGTATACATAAGAAGCAGGAAGCCGCCGGGAAGATGGGAAGCAGGAAACAGTCACGAAGATAAGCAGCTGGCAGCCGTCTGAAGATATCTGCAACCTATAGGTGCAGGACGTCAGCGCCGTCCGGACAGGGAGGCCTATGATCACACACACACAGGGATACACCTGGATAGTCTTACACACTCCCTACACCCTTCGCGTTCGACGATCACGCCCGTCCGGCACAGCAATGTAGTTATAAAAATCCTGATGGAAAATCCAACAACGAAGAAATTCGTTCCAAATCTGTTCTCATTTACAAGTTTTAACATCATTGACTATTATGAAGCACTACATAAGTAGTCATAATGATATACTTAATCTTTGACCGAAAACCCATAATCATTAAGTTCTGGGGGTCTACTCTCTAAGTCCATCAAAGAACGTTCTGGTTGTCCGAAAGTATTTGATACGTTAAAACAAGTGTCCAATTATTTTTTTCGGACGAAAAAATACATCTCTGAAGTAGGGACAACTGTTCTATTTTTAACCGACTTCACAAAAAGGAGGAGGTTCTCAATTCGTCTGTGTTTTTTTTTTGTTTTTTTTATGTGTGTTAGCTCATAACTTTTTTCTGGGTGAACTGATTTGGATGATTCTTTTTTTATTTGATAGGTGGAGCTTTAGATGTGGTCCCATTTAAATTTGATCAGTGTTTGACCAGTAGTTTTTGAGTTATCCTTAATACTGCATATTTTTCCACGTAGTTTATATGGATGATGTGTTTATAATTTCCTGTCATTGTTATTTACACACCAAGAAGTGGTATACGAATTGGCGTGGGGTAGGTACCGCAACTAAAAAGTGAAAAATAAAAACTTTTTTACAAAAAAACAATCGACTTCCAAAAAAAACACTAAAAGACGTGAAAAATAACTTTAATTTCGGAAGTCGGTGGCCAAAATCGAAAATATAACACCAAAGACACCGACTTCCGAAATTAAAGTTATTTTTCACGTCTTTTTGTGTTTTTTTTGGAAGTCGGTTGTTTTTTTGTAAAAAAGTTTTATTGAGTACCTTTTACTTGTTGACAGGTCTACACTGTCCTCCCATACCTACTGACACTAATATGAAAACATGATAAAAGCCACTTATTTTATAAGAGTAACCGTGGAGTTTCTTGCCGGCTATTCTCCATAGGAAACGATCAATTGGAACCGTGACGTTCTTCTGACGTTTCATAGGTGCCGATGTAGGTTTATTTGAAATAAAATATTTTGATTTGATTTGTTAAACTGTGTTGTCATTCATTTTTAGTTCGCACCCCGAAGTAATTATTATGTCCGTAAGTAACAGAGAGAAGAAGATGCCCGTAACTTCAGCCGAACGACGGATTACATGCTTTGCGAGTAGACCACCAGAATCAATATCTGTTAACACGTCATAATCGGTATCTAAAAGAAAACGACCATCGACCTTCAAACCGCATCTATCAGTTAGATTCTTTTACTACCAAAAGCGATCACAAGCTAGCGCTAAGCGAGAATTGATAGCTTCCACAGGATCACATCAACATAATCCTTTTGCCTTATCTTTTCTGTTACGTAGCGAGGTGGGCTCGTAATGTAGATAAGGATAGAAGTTTCGTTTTTGTACGTTTTGTGATATTAAGGACATGTTGATAAAAATTGGAGTGCATAAAAATTATGGATCGCTTAGTTAAATAATAATAATAACGAAAGCCTCGATCAACATCTCTCGAGGCTCTCGTTAGGCGGTTGGGTCAAAAGCCTGATTCAGAAGGCAGTACTCCTCGATAGGGCTCGCATCGTGAGGAGGTTCCTGTCGAGCCCTAACCACCGGTAGCTTGGATCCTGCTCCCGATACCGGCGAACCACTATTTTTATATTTTATTAATGTTTTAATAAAAATATTTAAAATGTAGGTATCTAAGTATGTAAATAAATAAACGACATAATAATAATAAATTCATTTATTTCAGGTAAATAACAGCCACTGCCAAACATAAATTAATAGAAATCACATTAAAAAAATCCAATAAAATCCCAAATGAGATCAATTAAATAAAAATAAATGTAAACAAAATAAAGCAAATTAATAGAAATCACATAAAAAAATCCCAAATAAGATCAAAGAGAATAAGATCAAATAAAACTATTAAATAAATATCAATCTCAAAATGACTTCTTTATAGGTCCAAAGACTCCTTGAAACAGACGCGACACGCGACGCATCACAAAGGCACCGCGCGGCTGGCGCGCGACGAGCGGTGCCTTTGTGTCGCGCCTGTTTGAAGGAGCCTTAATAGTGGGCACAGGCTGATGTGACCAAAGCTTGAACAAAACGCATCAATTTAATTGCTTTATATTAAATTGCCCTCATCTAGTTTTATAATATTATTTATCATTTCTTTTTGACGTATGAAAGTGTTTTTAAACCAAATTACAAACATTTTGTTTCTGGAGAAACAAAATTTAATAATATGTCATTTATCAATGTCCAATAAAGTAAGCTCAGATTTTTCAAGTCAAGTTTCTCAAGTCATTGAAATGATATAAATTAGAGGCACTGTAACAGCATCTCCATCGCCACATGCGAGCTACGCGTCACACTGACGTCACACGAAATCTTGCATCGCGCAAGCAGAGTTTACCGCGCGACTAACATATACAGGGTGGAATTTTGTAATGCCACCTGGAGGGAAAGTACTCTTAATACTGCAGATAGAAAATTTTACTCAAAGGAAACATTCCTTTATTTTTGAATAGAAAGCAAACTGCATTCAAATATTTTCGAAAATTCTCTTCTCCCACACCCGGGAATCGAACCGGCTAAAATCTGAAAAAATTATACCCTGTACTTTTATTGCATCGATCGTTAGGGTCAATTATAAGGATGAAATCTCTCTAACAAACATGATAAATTAAATGAAAGGAAAACCAGGAAATCTGAAGTTACAAATTCAATGAGTCAAGTTAAACTCTTTAACTAACATCCATCTTTTGTAATGCAGACTCCTTTGCGAAATACTCGTAGCTGCGTGTATGAGGTAATTTAAATATGGAATATTAGATTAAAATTTGAAAATTAGATTGTCATAGTTGTTATTCACATTTGATTGTTTTTACAACTCATTTCTCATTTTGTCTCACGGTGAAAATGGCTTATCAAGAACAGTTTGATTTAATGGAAGCTTATTTTTTAAATAACAAAAACGTGAATCTAGCTCTGCGGTGGTATGGAGAGAGATATCAAGACCGACAGGCACCAACTCGGTTCGTATTGAAAAGAATGGTAGAAAATTTAAAGAATACGGGTGGTTTCAAGAAGAGACGGCAAACTATTCAGCAAAACTATTTCGATTTTGAACTAGATGTTTTAACATACTTTGAATCATTTCCAAAGGCTTCGAGTAGAGATGCTGCCAATGAATTAGGAACAACCCACACTCGCGTACTTAAAGTGCTGAAAAAGTATAAGTATAAATGCTATCGTGAAGGTCGGTTGGTGCAAAAATTGCATATTGGGGATCGTGACAGACGATTACAATTTTGTGAAAACATGCTTGGAGAAATTGACCGAAACCCTAATTTTTTGAGTAACATTGTATGGTCTGACGAAACCAACTTCAGCAATAATGGCATGTACAATCGCCGCAATAACCATTATTGGTCTCGAGTGAATCCTGTTCGTGTTCATGAAACTAACAATCAAGTAAGATTTTCTTTCAACGTTTGGTGCGGAATTATGAGAAATAATGTAGTGTTAGTCCACGTGTACGAAGGTCATTTAAACACTGTCAAGTATATTGAAATACTGGATCTCTTAAGAAACGAGTTAAATGGTTTCCCCGAGGAAGAGCGAAACCAAATAATTCTACAGCAAGATGGTGCTCCAGCACATAACAGCAGAATCACTACTGCCTACATTAATAACCATTTTAATACCTGGATTGGTACAAACGGCACAATCAGATGGCCTGCGAGATCGCCAGATCTCACCCCATTAGATTTTTTTTTGTGGGGATATGTAAAAAATCAAATTTACATGAAATCTTATGCGAATGACAACGAGTTGAGAGTTGAAGTTCAGAATACGATTTATAATATTCACCACAACACTTTATTAAAGGTTACTAGAAATGAATTCGTTAAAAGAATAAATTTGTGTATCCAAGAGAATGGAGCCCATTTCGAGCAACTAATTAGTTAGTTTACCATTTTTTGTAAATAATTAAATTAATTTAAGATTTCCTGGTTTTCATTTAATTTATCATGTTTGTTAAAGAGATTTCATCCTTATAATTGACCCTAACGATCGATGCAATAAAAGTACAGGGTATAATTTTTTCAGATTTTAGCCGGTTCGCTTCCGCGGGAGTGGGAGAAGAGAATTTTCGAAAATCTTTGAATGCAGTTTGCTTTCTATTCAAAAATAAAGGAATGTTTCCTTTGAGTAAAACTTTCTATCTGCAGTATTAAGAGTACTTTCCCTCCAGGTGGCATTACAAAATTCCACCCTGTATACTACGTCCCGACATCAACCGTCGGGCAGTTGCCCACCAGACACGACACCCGTCTGGTCGGAGGATCCTCCCTTTTCCACAGAGGATGAGTTAACTTTACACCCCGTACCTCATACCTCTATAGAACCAAGAATAGTTTTTTTTTTAATCTTTATTTAAGGAGCTTGGTCAACAAGACTAAGTCGCTCCGTAAGGCTTTCTTATAATATAATACATTATTTTATAAATATAATACAGTCCTTATATATAGAATCATAACTATCTTCTACGAATACCACTCCGCACGAGTTTAAACAATAGTTTCGCTGTTTCTGACAAGGAGAATGCTAAAATATTGTTGCATCTGCCCACCTCTTTCACATCAACGCCAAGATGAATTAATAATTCAACTCTGAGATCTTCGTTCCGGGCACACTCCACCATGATGTGAAGACATCTTCCACTTTCCCACATTCTGTGCAGTTGGAGGAAGGAACGTTTTTCATTAAATAGGCGAATTTATTTAAAGGTCCAACGTCCAGAACGAAGTCTGAGAGCTGTTACAATTTCTGTTCGGTTGTGTTCGGTGATTCATGTCTTTTAAGTATAAAAGACATGAATCAAACCATGGCGATTTCCATGGTTTTCTTTTTTCCTAATTGGCAGCTCGTAGTTGTGACCACTAAGGTCCTGGCTACTTAACCGGGCAAACCTGTGGGTGCCTTAAGCTACTAACTTAAAGCCTCCAGCCAGGGGCGAAAAATACTTAAAAATTAGGTGACCGCACGCTTACGAACCTCGGCTTAGGGCGTCACTGAGGGGAGGGCAGCAAGATGGGACAGGCTGGATCTAAATTATATTATTATTAACTGGGGAATTTAAAACTACAGGCTCAGCTACGGCGCGGGCTGGCGCGTCGTCGAGCAAGGTTCGGGGGGGGGGACAATTACGTCGGGGGCGTCGCGTAGGACCTCGGCGGCGAGGTCGGAACGATGGCGGTCTGTTTTTGTGTACTGTACTGGTGGCCCTACTGCTCTCCTGGAGGAGGGTTATGGGGTCATCGGGATCGGACAGGGTGATTTCCATGGTTCTCCCTGTATTGTTTTATACCACACCCCCTTCTCCACAGATCTCTGATCAAAGTGTTCCCGCCAGTTTAAGAAACAATGTTCGCGTATAGATCTCATGCAATCTGTATAAAAAAGGCTGAATGTTCAATGGCATGCCGTCACTTGAAGCTAATCTTGCTAATTGATCTACCCTTTCATTACCTACTAAGCCCACGTGGGAGGGAATCCACTGTATGATGACATTTCTTGAATTGGCCCTCAATCTGATAAGGGAGTCCATAATTTTGTAAGCGGATAGATTATTTAATTGATACAATGACACATGTCAGATAATAAAAAGAATAATACATGCATTCATTTCCTTGCAAAACAAAACCATAAAAAGTTTGTACCTACATTTTAATATAAAAAAGAAGTGAAATGTAAAATCTCATCCACTCCATTATTACATCACATCCCGTCTCAACGGATATGAAGGCCGGACCGGATATAAGATGGCCGCCGAACCGGCCCCCGGAACCGAACCGTAACCGAATTATAGGCTAGTTCAAGACCACGTGCTCGTAAATGCCCGGTTTTATGTCAGTCTTTTATTAGCCTTTTGTAATTAATTTAGTTACGTTTGATAGGGTTTTTTTTATATTGAGGAAGTAAGGTTTTAGCTGTGTTGTTTTATTTATTAGAAGTTTCCATATAGTAAAACTTTAGGAAGGTAGTTTATAAAAAAAACATGGCCCGGAAGAGGACTATCGTTGCACTACCACTCGTATTACAGCTGAAGCTGTATTCTGGCTTAAAGCGACTTCAAAAAAAGGACGAGGTTCTCAATTCGAATGTATGTTTTTTTTTTCTAGGTGTGTTAGCTCAGAACTTTTTTCTACGTGAATTGATTTAGATGATTATTTTTTTATTTGAAAGCGGGTGCTTCTCATGTGGTCCCATATAAATTTGATCACATAAATTTGGTAACTGTTATTTACATACCTATCAAGTAGTCAACTAAAAAGTGTAAAATAAAATCTTTGTTGTCTTTGGTTTTGTATTTTCGTTTTTTGCCACCGAATTCCGAAATTAAAGGTATTATTCACTTTTTGTGTTTTTTTTGGAAGTCGGTTGTTTTTTTTGGAAAAAGGTTTTTGTCGCACAGTTAGGCGCATTGGTACATATTACAAGCCAGTTTTTTTTTTGTGTAAAGTCAAAAATGTTCAAAGAAAAAACTTTTTAGAAAATATTTAATAAAAATAAAAAAGTCACCATAAAAAAAATCGTAATACAGAGCTCAAAATATTTTTTTTTATGTCGTAATTATACGCCAGCATAGCGTATTATTAGCTTTTGCGAATTATCTCAAAAGCTTTTAGACAATTGATAACAGCGCATCGCGCCAACAAATAAGGTCTAAAAAAGCGATGTGTTTGATGTTAGTTGAATCGAATGACCACCAAATTTTGCAACTAAAAAGTAAATGCCCGGCTCAGTGGAATAATTTTTAGGTATTTCTTTAGTTGATTGAATTTCCTTTATTATCTTTACATTATAATATGATAGTTTACGCTCAACATTTAGAGAATCATGCGACCAAAATTTTTGCTCCATTTTCATGAAAAGTACCTACTATTTTATTTTTATGAAATATTTTTCTTCCTTAGGTCTTTTCTTCGAACATTTGACAGTACCTACACTCCTTTATTTATAAAAAAAAAAAAAAAACGATCTGTAATTCGCGAGATTACGGGAGTTAAGTACGTTTGTATGTAGGGACGGACATACCAACTTACAAACAAACAAATGTTATCTCTTTATAATATTACTAGCTTTATCCGGCCTGGCTTCGCACAGGTAGCACTAAGTGTCTAACACCTACCCTACCTACCTACACTGCCTACCTTCCACCCTACCTACCTACCCTACGTACCTACTCTACCTAGCTACCTACCTAGCTGACCGGTCAGACGTTGGTTTGTCAAAAATGTTCCTTTGGGTTTTCCATTTTTTTTTTCTTTTGAGCCACAGTGCACCACCGTAGAGGTGAATAAAACAAAATCAAAAAAATATTCAAATCGGTCGAACCGTATCTGAGTTTTAGCGAGACTAACGAATTGCAATTCATTTTTGTATAACAATATATATATATATATATATATATGATAGTATAGAAAAACATGTAGTTATTAACCCATTTGCCTTTTATTTGGTTGGGAAATCATGAAATGAATTCTCCCGCTCTGGGCGGAGCGGTGTCTTTGGTTTTGTATTTTCGTTTTTGGCCACCGACTTCCGAAATTAAAGTTATTTTTCACATCTTTTAGTGTTTTTTTTGGAAGTCGGTTGTTTTTTTGTAAAATAGTTTTTATTTTTCACTTTTCAGTTACGGTACCTACCCCACACAAATTCGTATAGCACTACTTGGTGTGTAAATAACAGTGACAGGAAATTATTAACGCATCATCCATACAAACCAAGTGGAAAAAATCTGCAGTATTAAGGATAACTCAAAAACTACTGGTCAGACCTAGATCAAATTTAAATCGGACTACATGTGAAGCACCACCTATCAAATAAAAATTTAATCATCCAAATCGGTTCACCCAGAAAAAAGCTCTGAGATAAAACACATAAAAAAAAAAAAAAAACGTTCAGACGAATTGAGAACCTCCTCCTTTTTGTGAAGTCGGTTAAAAATATAGAAGAATCAATACAAAAAGATAAATCAAATAATAAAAATAAAAGCCTATTTAAACCAAACGACATGATTGCCATTACAACTGTAACAAATTTGAGTTAAAAACCTGTATTACATAAGTTTAAAGGTTTAACTTCCGCAAACTACTAAAGGTTTAAACTCCAACACAGACATTTTATAACTAAGTTTATGAGAAGTTCAAACATGTCGGCTTCACAACTATTTTAACATTATTATTTAGTGCTGCGTACTAACTGAACCGTTTACTTATTAACTACAGGTACTGTCGCAGCTTTGTGAAGATTTCTTTGTAAAACTAGATATTTTAGTTGGTTTTGTGCTAAATGTTGTAGATTTCCCGTAGTTAAATGATAACAGCTACGCTTGCCGCGGTCGTTGATCGATGGGTGACCATCCATTACAAATCGAGATCTCTCTGTGTCTCGGAAAGCACGTTAAACCGTTAATCCCAGCTGTAATTCATAGATTTCTGATAGTCGTTAAAGGTAGTCAGAAGCCCAAAATTCTGACAACCTGTCTTACTAAGGGGTATTATGTTTCCCAGAAACTGGATTGTGGAGGTCAGATAGGCAGTCACTCCATGTAAACTACTGGTATTCAGCTGCATCCGGTTAGACTGGAAGCCAACCCCAATGTAGTTGGGAAGAGGCTAGGCAGATTGTTTTTTTTGTAGATGTCTCGACTTCTAGGTTAACCTTAGACCCAGAGGCAGGGTCTACTGGTCGCAAGTGCTAACTGCTAAGCATAAGGGCCTGGGTTCGATTCCCAGTTCGGGAAAAATTTTGTTGGGTTATTTTCGTTTCCATTAATAATTTCTCATTAGCTGCCCGGAGTCTAGATTTGTGATTGACAAAAGGCCCAGCGCCGTGGGACATGGGACTTAACAACAATTGGCAAAATGTAAGTGAGCTGAAACCTCTGTCTAACCCTGTGTTAACAAGCATCTGGTCAGCCACCCATCCAATATTTTACTGCACCAAAAGCTACTTTACTTTACAAAACATCCTACTGCTATACAGCAGAAAACATCCTACCGATACACAGCAGAAAAAGACCCTTTGTTCACTTAGAAACTAAAAGTATAGCCAAGTAAAATATCGAAGCAAGCATAAAAATATCTTAGTCTAGTAAATTAAAAATCGCGGCATCGCCTCGCATAATGAGTATACTACAGTTGACCTACTTTGACTTTGTGTGTGACTGTACTTCGTGTTGGCTAGACCACAGAGTAGATAGTGGTAAAGAAGGTCAACTTCATAACTATGACGTACGAAAACAGCCGCGCGCACGTATAGACGCGCCCGTACAGTGATTTCAAACTATAGGCTTTGACTAAACAGTGTGAGCTAGCCCAGGTAGTTACTGTAATGAAGCTATACATACTGCGAGTTTTTTTGCTTTTACTCGGCACTTGTCTTTCCCCGCCACGTCACAATGCAGTAGCTTTTATTTGTCAAACAGTGGCTACTTGTCAGTAATAAACATAACCGGTGAAATATGGGTGTACCTACTATGGGTATCATATCTGTGGTGATCGTGTGACCGGTGGATATGAACATGGGTTACCAAGCGAGTACACAGAGGCAGTAGCTGTCTACTATCAGATCAACTGCTTGCACTGTTTAACCAAGCCTTATCTGAAACAAAAACCTCGCTCGCGTTCACACTCGCAGTACATGAAGCATGTCTACGTGTGCGTGGGTTTACACTCTTTGTATGGAGTTAACCTTCTGTACATATCTATTCCGTGACTGGACACCCAGTTTTCATGCTTTTGAAGTTGCTATAGATTTAAGACTTGCTAGCGGAAGGTGGAACTGATATAGTCTGAGAGAAAATAGAATGGAATATTGAATTCTCTTTATTGCAAGCTAGAGAAATATGTCAAAGGATTTTTTTTTCAAAGATGTTTACAGTGCGACTGGCCGGTCTTATTGCTATGAGCTATTTTTCATTGTGACTTATTGCAGTCAGATAAACTGTATTGCAGCGAAACATGAAAATAATACTTATTGCTACTTAATTAAATTAAATTAAATTAAAATTAATTTATTACAGACAACAGAGATCCATATTATGTTAGTATTACAAAAACAACTTATTTTCTAGTGTTAGTAGTAGATATAGGTAGGTATAAAATTTAATAAAATAAAATACAATACAATAATGCACACTCCACGCAGAGGATGACCAGGCAAGAAAATATGCCTTCCTTCCTCGTGGTCAAACTCAATGGTCAAACCGACTCGACCACGAGGAATTCTAATGTAACGCAAAAAAAAATATGAATTAAAAAACAGCGTATTGAAAATTGTACGTGTATCTTAAAAATTACTTTATTCCTGGATCTACACTACCTATGTACCCTTTAATTTATGAAGTAGAAAAATATCGTAAGAAAACAGCTACAAGCTGGAGAACAATGCTCGTTTTTAACATGTCCAAAAAGAAGCATTTCCAGCAGAATTGGGACAAAATATACAAGTCAATAATATTATTCACTTATTAATTAAAAATTATTTCCTTTTTCCCAAATATGAATTATACTAGCTTTCGCCAGCGACTTCGCCCGCGTGTATGTCGGAAATTATCCCACGGGAACGTGCTACCCTACCGCGACAAAAAGTGTCCTATGTGTTAATCAAGGTTATATAACTATATGTGCCAAACTTCATCCACATTCGTTCAGACGTTTTTGCTTGATTTAATAACAAATATTCAAACGTACAAACTTTCAGTTTTATAATATTAGTGGGATATAAACCGTTAATGTAGGTATTCCTTTCATTCTATAAAAATGTTATATTATTTTTTACTGAATTTTCGGCATTAACAGTAACTTATTTAAGGGGGAAGTGTCAGGTTGCCCGCGAAATTGAACGTTTCTTACTTTTTTTGTAAATTGCAGATCAGTGTCAGGTTGTACGTTGAACAAGGCGTACGTTGCAAATTGCAAAAAACGTAAGAAAAATTGAGTTTCGCAGTAAACCTGGCACTTCCCCCTTAAAAATAAATGAGATCGTTTTCGAATTGCGTGGGTCACTTGAGTGAGGTTATATGTAAACTTTACAGAATAAAATAGAATAGAATATTACTCTTCATTATGTACACCATAAAAGTTACAGTTAAAAATGTAGAACCATAGAATACCTTTATAAGTTTCGTTACGAAGCATTCCTTCACCTTTAGTCAGTAGTTATCAAGATAGAAATTACAAAATAATTATGTATTTTGCAAAAGACACATTGATACTTTTATTCATTTAATTTTGTTTTTTTTCCTTCATTTTCCTCTTACAATATATTTTATTGTTGCTATCGTTACCAGCAAATAGACCACCTGTTGTGAACTGTCTCGTCCACGTCGCTTGGGCACACGGTGGCACGTAGTGGTCACGTGCTGTCATGCACCACGGAAGTAGTGAAAGAAAGAAAGAAAAATATTTTATTTGGGACACGCACAATAATCGAAACAAAAAAAAAAGGAAATAAAAAAGGAGCATTTAAAACTAACAAAACTAAAATATAAACAGAAATAAACAAGTAAAAATAAAAGACCTGTGCGAGGCCAAAAAGGCTCCTATCTCAGCATAATGCTGAGATATTTAAAAAAATAAATACCGCAGCGCTGGTATTCTGATAGGGCCCGCTGTGATGCCGCGGACACACCTACGGACATCCATAAATCCCACTAGGGGTTTTTTTTTTATTGCTGGTAACGACTTCGTTTCCCAACAGACTAGCCAATAGCGTAACACTTGGATACCACATATCTTTTTCTGCCAGCAAGTGGCGTTGCTACGTACTATTACAAAAAAAAAAAAAAGATTTTGTAAATATTTTAGTACTTACATTCCGAGTTTAAACGCGTCGCTGTCGTAAGAAAGTGATATTTTGAGATAGGGTGATTTCGGGAAAAGGAAATTTTGAGAAAGGGATATTTCAGGAAGGGGGCATTATGGGAAATGGATGTTTCGAGAAAAGGACATTCTGGGAAAGGGACTATTTGATACCAAGGGACATTCTGAGCCCGAGAGGTTTCGATTAGCTTTGTCTCTGAATCTTACGAGCAAATTAATGATTTTGACTTTAACTTTTTTAAAGGTCCTCCTGTCTCTCGTATTGCAGATGCCCAGAGGCGGCCCTTACGATTATGTGGGCTACCTGCTAGATGGCCATCAAATAACACTATTTAGGGTTCCGTACCTAAAAGGTGCCAACGAGACCCATTACTAAGCCTCCGCTGTCCGTCCGTCCGTCTGTCTGTCAGCGGGCTGTTTCTCATGAACCGTAATGGGTTTCACAGATTTTCTATTGCCACCATAGCAACAAATAATAAAAATAAATAAAGTTAAGAATTGAAGGGGTCCCGATACAAGAACGGTGTTTTTTTTAATATGTAATGTTTATTATTTTACCCGACTCGTACTTGGCCAGTTTTATGTAAAGTAAATTATAGCGATAACAGCCGCACGGGTCGATCGATCAGGATAAGCTACGCTTGCTGCGGTTGATCCGTGGATGGGTGACCTTCTTTACATACCGAGACCCCTCCGTGCTTCGGAAAAACCGTTAACCCGTTGGTCCAGTCTGTCTTCCTTTTTTTTTTTTTTTTGGGTGGGAAATCATCAAATGACCGCTCCCGCTCTGGGCGGAGCGGTAGGACGTGTCAGACTCTTACAGACTAAAACCCACCCGTGTTCCTTCAGTTGCCTGTGCGCCAGAGCCCCGGTAACTCTTTCGAACAATCCGCGACCCCGGCAGGCATCGGCCCTATCGGACCCCGTCAATGATGCTGACATCTCTTTGAGGCGCGCGTGGAACACGACGCGCCGTCGACCCGGGCCTGGTCCGGGACCGGGACCGGGAGACGGCAATCGCCTCCGACGCCCAGAGTGTCTCCTCCTGTGGCGACTAGTAGGGGCAATGATTGCTTCTACTTTGATTAAAGATTGAAGATTGCTTCTTTTGTTACGGGTATTAAGAAGCCTGAAAGTCTGACAACCAGTCTTACCAAGGAGTATCGTTTTACTCAGTAACACGTTAGACCGGAAGCAACACAGTTGGAAAAAGGCTAAGCAAATAATGATGTAAAATAGAGTTAGAAATAGAAACTACCAACCTACATAATTTTCATTAGACAACTTTCATGAAACTTTGACATCTTGTTACAAAGTTTTAATATATTAATTGAGTTTGTAATTTCTTTTGATGAATTATTCAATTACTAACTACAAGTTTCGTTTGAAAGATAATTTTTGATAAAAAAAAAATCACGATCTAGTTCCCTTTAAACCTTTGAGATTAATTTGATTAACTTTAGCTTCATTAATATCCGGAACACTAATTGAAAAAAAAGTGTCTATACGCGCATTTTTTTTTTTACTAAATTAATTTTAGTACCTTTGCCAAACTGCAAAGCAGTTTGTTGGCAGACGTAGCTCCTTTTTAAACATTTGTTTTACTTACATAGTTTATAATTTACACCTTTTCACATAGAGGTAAGTACGCTAAACTATCTATAGTATTTTTTTATCTATGACTACCTATATATCTATCCTTCCTGTAACTTTCAAAAAATCATACAAGTTTTTTAAATATCTTCTACAGTAAGACTTTGACAAAACATATTAAACAGGTACTTATGTATTTTATTTTTAAAAGAGGGAATAAAATATATTCAATCACAATCTGAATCATTTTGAAGGATATTGCTAATCCATTGGCTCATTAGTTCAAAAACATTCTCTGCTCAACAACGTAAATAACGCAATGAATGTTGTTGAACTGTCAAAATGAAAGCCATTGATATTGTTGGTGTGTTAAGCAATTACCCCGCCGGATATAAGACTTCATGTTACTTCACATCCATCAAAGCGCAATGTTAACTTATAAAAACTTTACCGTGTTTTACTTTACTAAGCCGGTAAAGTATGGCACTTTTATTAAACAGCTTGTCTAATAGGAGAAGACGCGTAAAGTCTGTTAGTAGTTTGTTCACGTTAGTAAGCCTGTGAGTGACTATTTGTGTTTACTTACTTAGTGATCCTCGAGGGATAGTGTAACTTATGTTATGTTTATGTTATTAGGGATGCCACTTAGTGGGGTTATTATAAAGGTTTAAGGTGCTCTCAGCAGACTTGGAGACATAATAAAAAATAAAAGAGTAAAGAGTTGACAAATTCAAATACCCGGGACACTGTCTAACCGGAGACCTCAAAGACGATGAAGATATAGAGCGTGAGCACAGGGCGCTAGCTAGCGATCAGGGCCAACATGCTGATTCACAGGTTCGCTCGTTGTAATATTGGGGTAAAAATTACGCTGTGAAGGCGTGTTGCCAATCGTTCTACACGAGCGCCCTGTGGGTAAGGCATACCAAGAGATCGCTACACGCCCTGCGTATTCAATATCATAACTGCTTCAGGATGCTGTTGGGACTGACGTGCTATTGTAGTGCGTCCGGTATGTTCGTTTTAGCGCATACCGATGATTTTTACGCCATAACGTGCAAAAAAACATATTCCATCTTGTCAAGAGCGCGGTCTAGTTCTAACGGCATCCTATGTTAATGGAAAAGACATGCTCACTTAAATGTCTCACTGTTGGTGGCGTGTGTGTTGGAACATTCGGTTCCCTACAAAATGGTTGAGCTGGATGGTGCTGATCCACGCGTCATGTTCGTGAACGAGTGCCGTCAGTTGAGACTGGTCATCTCTTAACTGCCACGGCTTATTTTTATTATTCTTATATTTATTTTTAATATACTTTTTATTTTAATTTTATTTACATTGTTCTCACATATAGAAGCAACAAGAATAATGTACCACCGATTTTGTAATATCTTGATTTAAAAAGAGTGTCCTTGGAGTTTCTTGCCCGTTCTTCTCCATAGAGATCTACGTTTTGGAATGGGCAACTAGCTTCAACTTTCTGACTAACTGACTGACTCTTTGACAATTCAAAAGTGCCTGTAAATGGTTTAATTGTAATAAATGCTTTGAGTTTGAGTTTTGAGTTTGAGTACGACGCACCTTGATTGTCGCACGGTGTGGAGGTGTTGGTCAGAAGACCCCACAGCTAACATTACAATTTTCTTATTGTATTTTTTTTGTTTCTGTGTTTTGTTTACTAACAATACTTTTTAAGAACGATGTTACTAACAATTGGGCCTAGTTGCCATAAATAAACAAATATTTAATTTAATTTAATAATCAACTTCTGGAAAGAGGAGGGCTGATTGGAATAATCACTGAAGGCTGCCATGGCCCACGCATAATGGTGCACCTGAAGGAGTAAGTGCAGAAACCAAAAGCCTAAAGAAGAAGATAGGTTTAAGGAAGGGTGAGGAAAAAAACTAAGGTCTTCAATCAGTGCGTCCTGCCTGTTATGACTTACGAAGCCGAAACGTGGACACTCACGGTACGGCTAGTCTATAAATTCAAGGTCGCTCAGTGATCTATGAAAGCTTAGTCTCTGAGGAATCGAATACAGAACTAGATGATCTGGCAGAGAACCAGTGTTGTCGACATAGCTCATAAAATAACCAAGCTGAATTGGCAATTGACCGGCCATATTGTTCCGGGGTGTTTCTGTCGACGTCACGCTTTGACACGGGTACGTGATTGGATAATCGATGACCGTTGGGGTAGATGTGTTCTTGAAAGAAGATTTCAGGCTAGGTGGAGCGACGATCTTGGCAGGGTAGCTGGTAACAGCTGGATAAGGGTAGCTAAGAATTGAGCTGAATGGCGTGCAATTGGAGAGGCCTAAGTCCAGCAGTGGACTGCTGTACGCTGATACACAGACACCAAATCTTACTAGTCTTACCTAGTAGATACAGGTGACAGGATATCCCTATTCACGATCCAATAGGATTGTGTTGGGCCGTCGCTCCTTGTAAAATACTGGTATTCAGCTGCATCCGCTTAGCCTAGAAACCAATATAGTTTGAAACAGGCAGGCAGATTGATTGAAACACAAAAAGTTACTGTCACAATTAAAACATCAGTTTGTAAAAATATCAAAACTCTATAAAGATTTTTGACTTGAAAGAAAAGCTGGAAATAAACTTCAAATTACTAGATTTCCTCTTTTATCTTCAAATGTGATATCAGCAAGACATAAAAGTAATTACATCGTCACCAATAAAAATAGATCGCTTAATGATGAAAGGACAAATAGTGGGACTAACATTTGTGAAATCACCTCTAACGAGGCCGATTGACCTTGCAATATTTGTCACTAAAAGTACCATTAGGGAACCTCTTAATGGCATGCAATAGATGGGGGATACTCGGCAAAGCGTTAGTGATTGAGGAAATGGTAGCAGGGAGACCCTTAGTTGAATGATATATTTCAAGTTTGATTCTCTCAAACATTTTTATTTTAGATGGGTTTGCTCTTGACTCTAGTCTAGGTCAGAGATGACAGAGACAAAGTCGACGATGGAGTGAGCTTACCCAGAAGAAGCCTGTTCACTCTCACTTTGAAGAGATTTGGGTTGATGGGGTCGGAAATACAGGCGCAGGTAGAGAATTCCACTCTTTTGCTGTGCGCATTATAAAAGATGTTTGGAAGCGCTTAGTGCGAATTGGTGGAATAGCAACTAAGTAGGGATGGTAACTTGCAGTGCGCCTAGATGTCCGATGGTAGAAGGGGGCCGGTGGAATGAAGTCGTGGAGTTCTTGGGCACTCTCACCGAAGTACAATCTGTAGAAGACCGACAAGCAAGCAACCTTACGGCGATGAGCCAAGGTGTGAAGCTTGGCATCCACCAGTTTTCAGTTTTTTTTTTCATTTGGTGTTAGATGTTTTTCTATACCTTATCAAATATCTTTTTCAAATCAATCTCAAGGATATCAATTGAGGAGGTTAGGATCAAAACCACAACATTATCCACTTATGGCGATTTCGTTTTGCTTTTCAAGATTTCCTCACAAAATGATAAAACCTACCATTAGCAGTAATTGTTTATTTTAAAAGAGCTTATTATCCGTAGTAAAATGATGTCTAATATTAACGTTTAGTTCAAAAAACTACAACCAGGTTTAAAAAAAACTGTTTAAGGACCTTTTTATCACGTAAGTAAACGGCATTCTGTAAAAAAAAAATACAAAAATATGTGCTCACTATTTATTAAGTATTTTTTCGATTTCTGCCTTATTGAAAAAAGTTGATATGTGGTGGTTTTGAACCTAACCTCCTCAATTAGAATTGGGGTTGGGCAGTGAGTTTTTGATGACTATTTTGATTGCGGTCAGCATAATTATGTAAGTTATTATAATCAATTTATCTACAACAAACTTAACTTGAGAGTAATTTATTATAACTCTTATTTTTTGTATTCCTACATATTAAAAAAAAATATTATTTAGACATAATATTGTAAACCCAGTTAATTCTTGGTTTTATTGTGATGCAATTTTAATATTTTATATATTAGAATGTGAATTAATGTTTTTTTTTTAAATGATAAATGATTTTATTTCTGTAAGTAGGTTTGTACAAACAATTTTACACGTCAATCATATTTTTTAAACCAGATGAGGTTGGCGTTTCCTATCTTACTACTGACTGACTGACTGACTGACTGACTTTTAAATTTCATTATGAATTCAGAGCACGTGTACTCGATTATGTATAAGCTGTGGTTACCTAATTGAGTGTGCATTACAGGATGATGTATAATAAACAAGTTTTATTTTTGTAAAAGGTAATTGTAATGTATCTCGTTGGTAATCTTTAAATAAATATACATATTACAAACTAAAAAAATAATAAAAAAATATTAACAATAAAAAAATAATAAAAAAATAATATTCTAAACTACTGTTTATTCCAATAAAGAGGCCAAATGAGGGCGAAAGGTTTAAAAACCTATTGAAAGCTGTAATCACATACACATGAAAAAAAAATTGTGTCGATAGATAGATCCCTAGATCTACATAGGTATACAAAGGACGAAATCCTAATTATGATGAATCATCATTATCTGCTAGCCTTTTCCCAACCTATTGGTTGGCTTCTAGTCTGGTTGGGGTGTCTGTCTAGTTGCATCTAATTTTCATTATTATTGTTCACCAAAATATATAATTATAAGTTAATTAGATATTTTGTTTAAAAACTCTATTTTGCTCCCATTTTTTATTGTTTGGCCTGAAATTGACAGATCTATTTGTCTCCCGCCTTCCGTCTTGTTCGTTTCGTACTCTCGACTTTACTATAAAAAAAACTTTTTTACAATAATAAAAAACAACCGACTTCCAAAAAAAATTTCGGAAGTCGGTGCCTTGGGTTTTGTATTTTCGTTTTTTGCCATCAAATTCCGAAATTACAGTTATTTTTCACTTTGTAGTGTTTTTTTTTTTGGAAGTCGGTTGTTTTTTTTGTAAAAATATTTTTATTTTTCACTTTTTAGTTTTGGTACCTGCACTACACAAATTCGTATTCCTCTACTTGCTATGTGAATAACAATGACAGGAAGTTATTATAACATCATCAAAATACATGGGGAAAAAATAAGTATTATTGAAGCTAACTGAAACACAACTAAAGCAAAGTTAATACAATTTAAATGGGATCACCCCTGTAGCATATTCTATCCATTAAAAAAAATTATTAAATCAATCTACAATTGCTGGAGTTATCGCCTAATAAACATACAAAAAACAAAACATACAGGCGAATTTAGAATCTCCTCCTTTTTCAAGTCAGTTACAAAATACTTTCAACTCCACTCACACGTAAAAACCCCTTATCCAAACATAAAAACATGTTCTCGTCGTCCAGTCCCTAATTCTGTTTTCACCCAACCTATATTGTCTAAAAACCCCACTTTTAATAATTACCTACACAATTAATTTTCCATTTATTTCAAGGACTTGTGAGTTACAGCGTCCTTTGTATGAAAAGCTTGAAAAAGGTCTGAAGTCTGAAAGGTCCGAACTTCTAAAGTTCTAACAAATGGAGCGTATGAGTTTGTTTTTGTTAAGGATTTAATTAAAATTATGTTTTAATTTTAATAGAAGTTGGCCGAAATTGGTCTAACTAGTTTGTTGGCCTGTGAGTGTTGTAAAACGTGAATATCAAATACGATGGCAGCTGTAACTTATACGTCGGGGGTCTACTGTCAAAGTCTGTCAACGAAGATACGGGCCCGTCCGCAAGTAGTTGATCAGTCAAAACAAGTGTATGTAAAAAAATATCTATAGATATATACAAGTGTATTTAAATTCCGGGCCCCAAACTAACGTTATGTCCGTAAATAATAGGGAGTTGGAAACACCCATATAACTTCGGCCGAAAGTAAGAATTTCGTGCTAAATAATAAATGATTTTATTTCTGTAAGTAGGTTTGTACGAATACTTTAACACGTCAATCATAATTATTGATTAAACTAGATGAGGTCGGCGTCTCCTATCTGACTACTCTGAGAAGAAAGGCCGAAACAAACTCAGAGGTCACAGTCTCTTTTAAAGTCCAGACATAATCTTGGTCAGATCATGTAAACACCATGTAGATTAGTGTCTGAAATGGCCTTTTGAAGAAAGAACCACACAGATTAAGTGGACCTGTTTAGTCAGTGCACGTATTAATCAGTAATCGTGCAGCTCAACTCGGAACTTAAGGAGCTCAAGGGAGTAGAGTGCTAAGGGACTAGATGTTGAATTTGTGTAAAAACTTACAAATTCAACATAAATTCAGTATTATTGGTTTTTTTTCCTCACATATATTTTTGTTAGGGAGGGAGGGGGGGGTGGGGATTGTTAGGGGTGGGTTATTTGACTAGGCATTTAATGAATAGGTGTGTACCTGTATTTTATTGTCTAATTATCCGTGTTTTCTCAATAATGTTAATTTTATTTTTTAAGTTGATGCAATAAACATTTATTTTAAAAACTATTAGATTTTGCGGAAGATATATTTCGTTATATTGGGAAGGCTTGACCAAAGCTATCATTACCTACATTATGTCAGTTGATTTTTGGGTTACCGTATGCACCCTGAAGATCCAAAGCTGAAAGGTCTCATGTTGCTGTAATGATATCGGTGTACCCATATCGTTCAAAAGAGAACACAGCAACGCTGCTTGGCGTCTGAATTGCAGAACACTACCGTGTACTTAACCTAACCTTTTTTTTTTGGTAATGGGATTGAATTCCTCATGGATGTCTTCCGACCTTAGGTGGGCGGAGGGGTCTGTCAGACTACTGACTAAAACCACCCAGTGTTCCCTCGTACACTTGCACCGGGGCTTCGGGGGCACTTAAGCACTCTTCAATGCAGCGCCCGACTGGTACTGGCCCGCCTCTGCGGGCTCCTTCTAGTCAAGTGGGAGGAGTGAGGTGTTGGACTCCCCCCATGACGTCTAAGAGGGGCGCGCGTAGAACATTACGCACCACCACCTCGAGTATTATATGATAGGGGGACCTATCCTCATCTGGACCCTCTTAGGGGCTGGAAGAAGGCATTATTTCCCCTCTGCCGAACTAACCTTTATTTTTTTGTTCCGGGTTGGAAAAATCCTCATGGATGTCCTCCACCATTTGAGGGCGAAGGGGTCTGTCAGACTCCTACTGACTGAAAACGACTCCGGTGTTCCATCTCACATTTGCACTGGGGGTCGCGGGAACGTACGCTACTAATTCTGCAACCTGCCGACCCAACCTAACGGCGAAGCCCCTTTATGCTTTATGCTTTACAAACAAGTGTAAAAACTGCAAAGGATGGACTTATTACCGTAAGCATTTTTTGCCAGTCTTCCTTAGGGTCTCCTTCCATTCCTGATTTCTACTTCTTTTGTCTTAATACTTTTAAAAAACAATAAAAAAACCACAATAAATTACGAAAAAAATCAACGTATTTTTCCTCGTATTCATTTAAATCGCATGTAAATTTAAGCAGTATAATCCGGGCTCCATTTAAAGCATCTTACATTTTTCTGTTGACAAATCCTTCATAGGACACACAGACGATAATTTATTACGTTGTCAGTTTAGGGAAAATAACAGACTTTGTTCTCAATAAATAGTTCTATCCTTTTCTAACAGATTAATCAAGATAGAGATGACAGAAAAGAGCTGTCAAAACAGATAGAACTAAAACTTTCTAACAGGTTTAGACGATACCTCAGAAAATGGTGAAGTTTTTAAGAACTTTTGCAGCTCCTTTACTTGTATCTGTTGCTTTTTGTGAGTTGTGATTGGTTAGTACAAAAACATAATACTCCTCTTTGGGCAATCGTGTATCATAAGATGCGTCAAGTGAGATTATAGAAATAACATATCGTTCGTTCTTTGGCCAAAGAATTAATGTGTGTGTGTGTGTGTGTGTGTGAATAAATGTTACCGTTTCCGGATGACAAGGATGTGGACGAGTACTTCGATGCCTAAGGCTGAATTTCACTAAACTTCTATTACCTAGAATAAGTCTTATTCTGAGAATAAACTTTAAATTTTTGACAGTTTTTCCATACTAGAACTGTCAGACGTTAATTTTATTCCGGGGATAAAATATATCTGATTTTGGTAAAATCAGCCCTAAGTAGCATAATGTTTGTATATTTATTTGTTTAGTTAGTCATTTAAATTGAGTATACAAGTAGTTGTAGTTGAGTTGGTATTGAGTTTGATTGAGTTGAGTTGGGTTGAGTGTATTGAGAATAGTTACTTAACATTGTTTTTTATTTTTTTTGTTTTGTAGGAGGTTCTGTAGTTTTTTTTTTAAATTTTATGTTCCGTTGACGATTCAACTTACGTGTTACTGTGAAAAGACGATTTTCAAACTTACCTGAAAACAAAACAAAACATTATTAGTATAAAATATTTTCAAATCACAACACTAAATTAAATTAGGTATAATTTCCCCAGCATATTTCAGATCATTGCTGGACAAACCCCATATTAAAATAGTATTTTATAGAATTAAATGTCCAAACACCTGTTTGACACTTCACGTGATCCAAGGGCTGGCTTTTTACCTTGTCCAGAGGCTAAGCATTACCATACAACGTGGCAATGCCGCCAGTCTCTTGGGTACATTACCAGTCGACAGCGATTCGAACAAATTATTCAACGCCTTTTTTTAGTTTGTCAAAGTTTATGTTATGTTAGGTTATTATATTTTAATTGTAAATATTACTGTTATTTAAGAAATTAAATTTTGTATAGATATTATTAGGCTACAAATTTAAAAAAATCTATATTTTTCAAAATTAAATCCACATTTTATCATTTGTTGTTTTTCACGAAACGCTTGTGTTTTCCATTCAAGCCATCCGTATGTATTAAATTATATCGCACACACCGCTCATTCGTGATAATCCTCTTGTAAAATATCTACCTACCAATAGCACATTATGAGTAGCAAGCAAGCATTATTTGTAGCTTATAACAAGTTGCCAAAGTCAGTTACAAAACTTAGCGATGGAAAGTTCAAAACCCACATCAAACGTATCATTATCAAAAATTTATATTATAAGATTAAAGACTACGTTGAAGACAAGGAAGTTTGACAATAATTCCTTCTGCACATGTAGCTTCCCTGGTACCTCATTAATGGCTTCACTATGTAAATGTCTGTAAACTGCTCCCAAATGAAGTTTTGTTTTTTTACATTCTTCTTTGACATAATCTTCTTATTATTTGATATTATAGACCTCCAATTCTTATTTCAAGTCTTTACTAACAGCAGTTTTTTTTTCTGATAACTGACTGAAAAGTTATGTGCTAAAAGGTCTAGAATCAGTACTGAATTCATGGTTACAGTTTGCGCACTGGTTAAAATTTCTTCCTGTATAGATTCTTCTATATTTTGTGAATGTAAGAACGTCATAGGCCTAACATGTAGACCTTTTTCTATTTTGTTGAGTACCTGTTACTTGTTGACAGGCCTACACTGTCCTCCCATACCTATTAAGGCTGTAATTTGAAAACAATGTAAAAGCCCCCTTTTTTTAAAAGAGTTACCATGTAGTTTCTTGTCGGCTCTTCTCCATAGAAAACGACCAATGGGAACCGTGCACCTAGCTTCTGACGTTTCATAAGCGCCCTTGTAGGTATAATGAAATAAAATATTTTGATTGATTGATTGAGCACGAGTTCTAATAGACTGACAGTAATGATTGAGATAATAATATGTTTTCAAGTAAGAAAAGCCTGAAACCCTTTATAATGTAAATGTGAATGAATTTATTTGAAATGACGACAATAAAAAATAAACTACTCGTATAATTTCTGGAGCTTGTTTATTCTGTTAGTCATAAAGTTGAAGCTAGTTGCCTGTTCCAAAACGTAATGTCAAAGTCAAAGTCAAAGTCAAATCATTTATTTCAAATAGGCACATAAAAGGCACTTTTGAACGTCAAATTTTACAAGTCCGCCTTTGTACAGTATTTTTTTTTTTTACTTGTGCATAAAGTTTTAATAAATAAATAATAAATAAATTGATTCTAGTTGCCCATTTCAAATGGTAGATCACTATAGAGAAGAAACTCCATGGACATATAAATACATACTCGTACATACATAAACTCACGTCTTCTTCCCATGGGGATAGGCAGAAACTACAGAACGCCACCTGCCACCAAGGACTCTCTTTAAAAAAAATGTTATCATCTGGTTAATTGATGATTTTCTACACGTGAAAAGACAGAAGGAGAAAGTCATACCTTGGTATAAGATAAACTGGAAAGCTACAAAAGATCAGCAATAGAGGTGCTGGCTACCCAGGCTAGGTAAGAAGTACCTAATGAAGTATCTTCAACTCATCTTCATTTGCCCACCCTTTTCTCAACTTTGAGGTTGGCTTACAATCTAACCGGATGCAGTTGAATGGCAGTATTTTAAATGGAACGATTGCCTATCTGATCTCCAAAAGTCAGTTACTGGGTAATATAGATAGGTAATCGGTAATAGGGGCTGGTGTCCGCAACTCCATGTCAATGCGCGTATTTTGTATATGGATGTGAAAATCGATTATTCGATCCTCACCTGGGGTCTAATCTCTAAGCACTAATCCGTGGTTTCGGCCGACGTTACAGGTGTTTCCTGCTCCGTATCACCTACGGATATAAGATTAGTTTGTGGCCCGTCCCGAGAATGAATGACACCACGATGTGACAGTTGTCCCTATCCTCGATGTGTTTTTACCTGTCCGAAAAAGTTAATAAATTGGGTGTAGGCTTTACTCCAATGTTTCAAATTACTTTCAGACGGGCGCGTATCTTCGTTGATGGACTTAGAGAGTAGACCCCCAGCTCTTCGAGGAAGGCAACACCTTGATGTTACTGACAATCTCACGTAGGGTATCTTGGGTTACTGAAGTACTTTGCCCTGTACGTGGCGACCACCGGGCAGTTGGTAGCACGATACCCCTTGATAAGACGTCTTGATAAGAAGTATCGTCATCAGTGGAGTGTATGTTAGAGACCCCAAGTGCAGATACAAAAGGGTCTTTACCATCACTGATGGGTAAGAAATAGGAATGGGGGCAATTAAGTAGCTTTTAACACATTTACAATCCCTTATTTTCTTCTATTACCAAAGTAAAACAACAATTTCGTTCAAAATTAAATCTTTTATACTTCCATTTATTAAATAATAAATATAAAACACGATGTTTTGTTAAGGCATCATTAAGGTCAGCTTTTAGTGTGGTAGACAATAAAGTTGGTAAATGGCGAGCGGTATGAATGGCAAAAGTACCATAATAATTGTTTTAGGATTAATAAAACGGTATATTGCACTACAGCTGGTCACAATGACCATATTGTCCACGTATAAAAGAACATCTATTTCGTAAGACTAGTCAGAACTAATTAAACAAGTCCGTGTTTACCGATAGCTATTATTCAGGGCATAATAATACCCAACACAACGTCGTCATCTACGGATTCTGTACATCAAACATAATTCCATTGTACAAAAATAATTGCAGGTAAAAGACTTTTTTGGTGTGAAAAATTGATGTTTTCGGTGGTTTTGTAAAGCATGCAAAACTTTGTGCTTATGGGTATATGCAATGATACAAGAGTCGTAAGTTATAAGTATGTCGGAAATACATTAAATCAATGGTTTGACTTTGATTAATCGGGACGCCAGCGCCACCAGGCGGCGCTTGACAGAGTCTACAACATAACGCTCGACCAGACTTAAAGCAGAGTTGGTCGGTGGCGGTCAAGCAGTGAACACGTTTAGAAACTGTCGCACGTTCTATATAGTTGTGTCGTGTACCTACAGTGTGTGATTCGGTAGTGTGATTAATTTGCTCGAAAATTATAATTTGATGTGAAGTACAAACGGTTTTTCTATTGCACAATAACCAACACTTTCCACAGTACGCCCACGGTAGTTAAAATATGGCTGATGATACCGAGAGAGACGTACCTTCTCCGTCAAGTATAACATTTAAAGGTTGTTTTCGTAAAAAAAAGTTACAACTTCAATATCTTCGGTTCCCAGGTATGGTCCAGAACAAATAAAACATCAAAATGACGGGAAAAACAAGTGGCACTCGGCTTCCTTATGCGTCTTTTTACATCTGTGATAACGTGGGAGTCTTCAAGTCGAGAGTGAATAGGTTTCCTCCAGGCAAGCCATTTTCATCGTCACCCACATCATCGCTTACCTTCAGATGAGATAGTGGTCAAACGTGAGCCTGTGTAGGTACAATCAGAGATAAAAAATCGATTAACAGACTAACCATAATTATTCAGCTCTGTTAAGCTTTTGTCTATAGACAACAACGATTTTGTATGGAGATGCGTACGAATCCGTTCAGCTTTCCGCGTCTATTCAATTTTCGCGGCAAACAGGCATACAATTAGGACAACAGAACTGTGTTTTTATCTTGCGTATGCTAACGACAGTTTTCCGACTAATATTAAAATTAACATTTACATTAATTGTGTTTAGTGAAATGCCGAAAATCGTCCAGCGAAACGTGAATGGAGCTGAATAATTGTAGTTACTCCCTTACACAGCAGTTTCAGTTCACTTCAGTTATTTAAATATTTTATTAAAATCAGAACAGGTGTACAAATAAGAGCATATTAATCTTAGCTATCTAACAATTTTCTTTCAATTTATTTAGTTGATGTTTAAAAGTAGTTTCTAGTATTTTGTGTTAAAGCAATGTGTTTTAGTAGGTATTGTAAAGGGTGTCTGCAAAATTCGACCTTATTTCGTACGTAGTAAAATAACTCTAGTTATAATCGAACAGTCAAGCAAATTTAGAATGAGCTTTAAAATTATTTGAATAAGGTTTTTGTTTGGAAAAACCAGTGAAGACATAGGCACGTTGATGTAAACACAAACGCTTAGAATAAACGTAATTATAGAGGTATGAGGAACAGGGTGTAAAGTTCACTCATACCTCCATAGAAAAGGGAGGATCCTCCGACCAGACGGGTGTTGTGTCTGGTGGGCAACTGCCCGACAACTGCTTTTTTTTTTTATATAGCAACTTGTTGTTGTGACCCTTGGAGGTCGTGGGTACTTAACCGGAACTTTCGGAGACTGCATAAGACATTCTTAGGACCATTCCATTCTTTAGCTCCGAGTTTTAAATAAAAAGGTTTGCTTCAGTGCTGCAGTGGCGCGGAAAGTATGCAGAAAATCTTACCGAGAAATGAGGAAGAACTATTTTATAATGCTGGCTATATTTTCTTATTAAAAAAGTCGTAATATTACTCGTAAAGGTCGTAGTGACAAAGCGAACGGCCTCCATATTGCATCGTAGCCGAGCAAGCTTCAACAGCATTCTGAAAGTACTAGCGGTCCTCGACCGACTCATGGTCATCGTAACCTACTTCGTGAACGGATCCTGGAACCTACACTTTATACAAATTTCCTGAGGAAGAATGAAGAGGTGTTTAACAAAATGTTGACGGGTCCGCAATTTTTTTCTGAACTCTTACAAAACTTTTGAACGCCCCACAAAATATTGAATACAGGGGGTATTCAATATTTTGTGGGGCGTTCAAAAGTTTTTTGCGCAATGTTTCTCCTCACAATTTCTATAATATATTTGCTCAAAAACGACATCTTCATAATTTTGTGCAAATTTTTTGCCAGTGTGAAACTTTACGTTGGAAATCGCCAACACACAGTGAGCAAGCATGGTGATCCGTGCTCGTTTCTTCTGTATATGAAAAACCAGTCTGGCACTAACATTTTGAATGACTAAAACACTCATAATAAAATAAAAATACCTATTAACCAATAGCTTCTAATATTAGCACCATTATCTGTAAAATAAAGATTCGTCCAGTGTCGCTTTCCTAAATACTGTGAACGTAAATAAATGGCACTAACGAGCAAGACAATTAAGGTAAAGTACACTCTCGATTTAGCGATGAAATATTGTGTTTACCTGACTACGCAAATGAGGCGGACATGTTATAGAAATATTAAAAAAAAACTGGCTCTTTTTTTTTGTGTAGTCATGATTTTAAACCGACTTCAATAAAAGGAGAAGGTTCTCACTTCGTTGGAATGTTTATTTTTTATTTTTTTGTATGCTCCCCGATTACTCAAAGACGGGTGTACTGATTTGGAAAATTCTTTTTTTGTTTGAAAGGGTAGGTATACTTTTCAGGTGGTCCCATTGTCATCAGACCAGGATCTGATGATGGAATCCTGGAGAAATCGAGGAAACTCTTCAAATATTATTTATACACCTATAGCAATTTGAGTATATTTTAGGTGTGGTGACAGCTAAAAGCGAAAAATAAAAAATTAAACTACAAAAAATAAAAATAACTTTTTTCGTCAGTTATAAAAAAAAAACAGCTGCTTCATAGAACAGTTAAACTACGCGGTCGAACTTTATGGAAAAGCTAACTTCTTTTTTAATAACCAACGAAAAATTTAAACGCGGGTTTTTTGTGTTAGGTACTGAAGCCATGGGTAACCAGTTGCACGTCGATGTCCCTAGCTGCCACCCTATACACATATTATGCAGGCAAATCGTGTCTACTCCAAAAACTATTGCTCCAAATAAACATATAAGGCGCAATTTTTTACCAACTTTTTTCCAAAAAGGTACAAAAGAAACGGTGGATAGAATGTGTGAAAGATAACATGGCTAGAAATAGGCTGACTACCAACATGACGACTAATTGACGACGAAGTATTGAAGAAAAAAAAAAGATGAAAGAATGATGTG
Organism: Griposia aprilina; assembly: GCA_916610205.1. NCBI lineage: Eukaryota > Metazoa > Arthropoda > Insecta > Lepidoptera > Noctuidae > Griposia > Griposia aprilina. Next base: position 8,658,540 of record OU744310.1, on the reverse strand, counting down.
ATAAGGCAAAGGTGCGGTTTAAAAGAAGATGTAGTGACAAAAATTGAAAAGAGAATGCTTAGATGATTTGGTCATGTTGAGAGGATGAATGAAGGGCGACTAACAAGACAGATATGCCTGGAAATGCGAGGAAGACATATCGTAACCTTATTGGTGATGTTCTTCAGAAAGGTCAGGTGCGTAGAACTCGCAACTGGCGTGCGTGTATGACCATGTATGAACGTAAACGAGGCAAAAGGAGTATGTAAGGATCGTAGCAGGTGGCGTTCTATAGTTTCTGTCTACCGCCATGGGAAGAAAGCGTGAGTTTATGTATGTGTATGTATGTGAAGAAAAGTACATATTGCGTAGACCACAAATAAACTGTGATATGGGCAGAGGGATGATGAAGATTATGACCAGAAATCGGATATTCGGATACATATTTATCTAAAGTTAATTTTTAGCTATGAAAGTATAGAATACAGCTTCTTAAAATAGTTTTTTTTATAAAAAAATCAGATGCGTATTTAAAATTAATGTTTAACACCCGTTGCAAATATGTGTATGTATTGTGTAAGAGGAGGGGTTGTATGAGTTAGTTAGCACAAAAAAAAAACATAAACTTAAATAATCATTTTTATTAAATTAATTACTATATCCTGATTGGGCGTAAATATTACCTCGGCTACAACAACTTTAATCACTACCTTTCGATCGCTTTGATCTGGTCCAGTTTCATCACTGAAATCTGACGTTAGCGGGATTTTTCGATACAAAAGCGCATTCCATTAATTTAGTCAACATGTTAACTTTAGATGAATATGCATCTGAATTTCCGATCAAACTCAAACTCAAAGCATTTATTCCAAATAAACCAATAACAGACACTTTTGAATTGTCAAGGGGTCAGTCAGTCAGAAAAATGAAGCTAGTTGCCAGTTCCAAAGCGTAGTAAGTACCTATGGAGAAGAACGGGCAAGAAACTCCACTTACACTCTTTTAAATCAAGATTAGAAATAGTTACAAAAAAAATTGGTTACATCATTCACGTTGAAATTATACATGTGAGAACGATGTAGAAAGACGAGCACGTTAAAAGCGTCCGTAATAAAAAAGATAAAAACAAAAACAGGAAACAATTCTGAAATTAAAATATCTTATCTCTGATTATGACCTAATAAGGTATAGCCAATACCTAACTAGTTATAGGTTATTTCTATGGGGCGAGCGTTTTGCCATTAACCTTTCGCGTGTTTATGATGCACGCGAAAGGTGATGGCATGATGCACACGTGTGCATCATAAACACGCGAAAGGTTAAAGAGAAAATTCAGACTCCAGACTGTTACAGAAGCGTCGAGAAACGATAGACGATTCTCGGCCACCGCAGGCGCGGGCTTGCGGACAGCGAGCAATGGGTAGCTCACCGTCCGACCAGGAAAGGGTCGACGGTATGTTGTGTTCCACGCGCGCCTCAAAGAGATGTCAGCACTAAATGAAGCGGTCCGATAGGGCCGATGCCTGCCGGGGTCGCGGATTGTTTGAAAGAGTTACCGTGGCCCTGGTGCACAGGCAACTGAAGGAACACGGGTGGGTTTTAGTCAGTAAAAGTCTGACACGCCCTCCCGCTCCGCCCAGAACGGGAGAAGTTACTTGATGATTTCGCACAAAAAAAAAAGGCTGTTACAGAGAACTTCCCAAGCTCAAAATCTAAGGAACCTATTCGTCTCTCCTTCAAATAAAGAAACGAATCAATCTATGTATTTTTATTTTAAACCAAAACTTTAATTTATTCGATATTCTCTAAAGATGCGTCGACACCGAAGTTACTTTTTTATGACAACATTTTGCAACACGATAACATTAAGTAACATTCTTTATCTTTTGCGGCTTTTGCTATAACTTTTTGTTATCTGTTGTTGCCCAAGAACACTTGTGAATGTTGCCCCCAAAAAATAACTCCGATGTGAATGCACTTTAAACGTCATTTCGAAATTTGAACGGTGTCTCGTTGAGACCTCATTGTGAATCCGCGATGATTTATTTTAAAAACAAATGAGTTCGGTTTCGATTTGTGTGCGGTCACTTGAGTGAGGCTCCGAATGAACTTTACAGAATAGCACAACCTACAAATAGTACTCTGTAATTACTACATACCCATTTTCCATGCGTCAGTATTAAACATTCCCGACACATAATATTTGTATCAACGCAGAAAATATGAGCACAAAGAGGCGCGTTATCTGAACCGGAAACAGGGTGGCCAGTGGTGGGGGAAAGGGGGATGATTGTCGGCTTCCGGTAACAAGCGACGATTTCCGATTAAGCCCACTTCACGGCATTCAGAGGGTGTTTTGTAAAAAAGTTGTCCACCATTTTTTACAATTGTTTATTTTTTGTACACATTGTGTGTTGTGTGAATGCTTAATACGTAAATGTGTACGAGTTAAAAGTTATTTATAAAAAGGGTTTTAATTTTACCACGTTTTGTGAAGCTCCGTGAGTTTAGCTTTTAAATACATTATGTATTTGCAGCCTGTCGGTTAATTGTGGCTACCAATGCGTGTGGTTAAATTTGAATTCCTGAAAACCTGAAATAACTACTAATGTACATAAAGCTTTGTTAATTTCGGGGCAAAGTTCAAATATTTCGCGAGCATTAGCTTCGAAACAGGGGGGTATCTTTTTGTGCTCACTAGTTGGCGCCACTGGCGAGTAAGGTCCTGTCAGTACTTTTATTTGATGTTTTGGATATGCTTGAGTACCTATATATATATAAATTCATATTATGTTTATTTTATTACATTCTAAAACTTCAAATGAATATTTAGATTATAATGTTCCTAAAATTGGCAAGCATGAAGCAGATAAAAATAATTCTTCGTTCAAGTACTACCAAATTAGTTCGTAACTTTTTACTTAAAATCTTAAGCCATAATTAATCGGGAATAGCACAACCCTTACAACAATTATGAATCATTAGTTAAAATCCGTGATAAAAAATCCCGCAAACAGTGAACGTTCAGTACATTTGACGTCTAGAGACCTTACTCTACACTAGCGCCTCTAGCGGCGAACTCAAGCGCGATAGCCCTCATTGGTAGAAATAGATACCTACAACTGTAGTAATATTTATTTAGTTACAAAAAAAAACTCGCCGGATAATATATAAGCAGTTAAGTCATTAATCCTTTTCAAGAAGTTTAACACATCTCATCTACATTTAAAAGCAATATTCTTTAAACATCATTTTGAAATTCGAACGGTGTCTCGTTGTGAATCCGCGATGATTTACTTTAAAAACAAAAAAATGAGTTCGCTTTTGAATTGTGAGCGGTTACTGTGTCGTTTCAAGTGAACTTTACATAACCGCACAAAATACTTCTTTTATCACCAATATGACAAAAAGAAACCTTAACAAATATGAGAAATACTTCTTAAAAAAAAAACTGCGTCCTTACAATGTATCTCTTCCCAATATTATGTGCGTAACAGACGCAGTTTTGTCAGAGAAGGTTCTGTTTCACACCGAATTGACTCCGTGGATAGAATTAATGCTGTCTCCGTATATTGGTAGGATTCCAACTGGGTTTACAGGAAATATTACTTTTGGGAGGAAAATGGCGAGGCTTTAGTTTGAATGTGTTTCGAGATTGTGATTTTGGATTTTCAGGTCAAGGTCAACACATTTCCTTGTTTTCAGGATTCCGATGCTACTTATAGGATTATTGCGATGAGGTAATATTTCTTCAAGAGTTGCTAAGACTTCTTAGAAAGTGAAATATATACCCAGGTTAATGATTTCTTTACCCGTAATAACTGCCTTAGGTTTTCATTCCAGAAAACGGCAGATGGTTTTTAAAGTGGTATAGGTTTATGTAACCATTTTTTTATGATCTATAGAGAACATAAAAAAATAGTAACACCTGACCTTGACCTGACCTTGACCTTGTGAATGACCTTTCTGATATTTGTCCATACATATATCAGAAAGGTCATTCTCAAGGAAAAAAAATATCAATTGCCTCATACAAAACATCTGTCATTCAATACCTACTCGACCCAAAAGAAGGGGACGGCTGATAATTTTTTCGCGATTACGACGTCGTTGGTTCAATGGAGAAATTTATTCAGTTTAATTATCTGTATCACACCTTTAAATATGACTTCAACTTTCTCATACATGCAATAGAGCTACCGTTGTGGCAGTAAAATATCACAAGTCAATTCATATGGCTCCATCCAGTCTCATCATCAACCTACACTCCCCTAGTCGCCGCAGAAGGAGACGCCCAGGGCGTCGGGAATCGATAGCCGATTCCCGGCCACCATAGGCACGGGCTTGCGGACGGCGAGCAATGGGCAGCTCGCTGTCCGGTAAGGACCAGGCCCAGGTCGACGGCGCGTCGTGTTCCACGCGCGCCTCAAAGAGATGTCAGCAGCATTGACGAGGTCCCATAGGGCCGATGACTGCCGGGGCGCGGATTGTTCGAAAGAGTTACCGCGGCTCTGGCGAACAGGCAACTGAAGGAACACGGGTGGGTTTTAGTCACGAACACGGGTGGGTTTTGGTCCCACTCCGCCCAGAGCGGGAGAGGTCATTTGATGATTTCCTCCCAAAACAAAGGGCTAGGTCTTGGTCTAGGTTACCTGGACTTCACTAAAGAGCTATAAATTACAGCTATATAGTCCACTTAATTGAGATTATAACGGTTGTACCTACGATTTCTTTGTAAAATCACTATCTTACGTATCATTTTAAGTTTTTACACAATTCTAAACATCATTTATGGTTTTGGTGATATATCGTCGCCTACACCTCCCAAACGCACCTCTGAACCTATTTCAAGGTCTTTTTAATACGCCATTCAAAAAGCATTACATTTTCAACAGCTTTTCGATGAAATTGAAATCTAAATAAGCAACAGCCATAAATTCAATCGAAAATATTAAAGTTCCAAGTTCAAAGAAATCGTGAAAGCGTTACTTCAATTGACATTACCTACTTTGATTCTCAAATTGTTTCGACTTCCGAGTAATTGCCCGAAATGAAAATTTAACCAAGAATTTTCTCCGAATTTGCTAAATAACTGTTGCTTACGAGCAAAATTCTTCTACTACTATTTGGCATTTACTAACAATTTATGGAACCACACAGAGATGAAACATGATTTCAAATGTAACTTTACATTTCCGGCATAAACCAACCTTATGTTTAAAACAATAAGCGTGGTTTTAGCAGATCCAAATGTTTTAGTGTGTTCTTAAAAATTCTGCATGTTGGATTCGGGGAGTAGACACATAGGTATACATATTTTAAGAACAAAGGGTTATATTTTTAGCTCTTACTTAACGCCGGCACTTTGTATGTTCAGATGTGTTCATTACTGCACTTAAATGAGGTGTAAGATCACTAGTTTCTTGGGGATATAAGATGAGTTAATTATGATTATCTTGGGTTTACTGTCAGAAATACGTTAAATCAATCGTTTCAATTTGACTTATCGGGACGCCAGCGCCACCAGGCGGCGCTCGACAGAGTCTATAACATAACGGTCGACCAGAGTTAAGGCAGAGTGGGTCGGTGTCGGTCAAGCAGTGAACACGTTTAGAAACTGTCGCGCGTTCTGTATAGTTGTGCCGTGTACCTACAGTATGTGTAAATTATAGTTTGAACTGAACTGCAAACGGTTTTTCTATTGCACAATAACCAACACTTCCCATAGTACGCCCACAGTAGTTAAAATATGCCTAATGATAACGAGAGAGACGTACCTTCTCCGTCACATATATCATGTTACCAATCAATTAAGATTTTCGGATTGACTAGTAATGTTGGTACTAGGCCAGGGTAGTTTCCTTTAAACTTAACGGCTAAACTTAGGCCTAAATTTCGTCCGAAGGGTGGGTGGGTGGGTGGGGGGTGTTCAATTCCGTTAAACTTGGTTGGACTAGTCCAAATTAGTTACTTCGAAAAACGGTGATTGGTGGCGAACAAAATCATGAATGCTAATCAGTTTTCCTTTTGCTCCCAGAGCAGGCTTACCATTTTTTTTTACATTTGAGTTATCAAATTAATCTAATCTAGTCTAATTAGTTATTCCTATTCGAGATTGAGCTATCCATTAGCAGGCATTAATTAAGTAGGCTTCCTGCCTTGAGGAACTAGTCTAGTTTAGTGAACTGTTCTACAAGACTTAAATTAAATTAAAATAAGTTTATTAACACAAAATACCTTTGTATACAATACCAATACATTTCACACAGGTACATTGTATTTTGGGAAAAAGGCTGCACAAATAGTCAAAAACCCTGCCTCCTAAACTAGGGGGGGAACTCTGTGACCTAGGAGTCAGTGTTCTACTCTAACTTCGTATACAAAAGAGACCTTTATTTATGTGGGTTCATAAACCCATAATGACCTGATTTGACTATAATTATGAATGTGTGAGTATGTGTGTAAAGGGGGGATGGCTGTGTGAGTAGGATCGAGTGTGGTGTATGAAAGAGGAGGAGTTATGTAAGGGTGTGCGTGTGAGGGTGTGTGTGCGTGTGTGTAGTATTGTAAGGTGTGTTCGTGTGATTTTGCATGTTTCTGTATCCGTATTTGTAGACTAATAATAATTATTATGTGCCTACATTATTTTAGAAATAAGATCTTCTGTACGGAAATAGTCCTGATTATACAGCCAGTTTTGTAGTTTGGTTTTGACTTCGTGTTTGTTTAAATTACTTATTTGGATATGTTTGTTGACCCTTCTGTAAATGAGTGAGCTTGTTACATAAAGCTGGCGGCTAGCGAGAGTTGTTTTGTGAAAAACAGATGGGCATGCAGACTTGGCTTCACGAGTGGTTGGATCTAATGGAGGAACCTGACCATGCATCCTGAGGGTGGCATTAAGCACAAAGGCCTGCTGAATTAAAGAAAGAAAGAAGTTAATTTCAACGAATTCTTCTATATACCTTGCTTATTATTTTCTGGTGAAAGCTATCTTTAAAAACAACCCGTATTTAATGAAAAAAAAAAAAAGGAAAGAAAAAAAATACGTTTATTTGCGGTAAACATGTCGCAGAGAAAAACACACAAATACAAAAAAAGAAACAGTCACGTCCACGCAAAACGGCATTCGCTCAGCATAATGCTACGACCCTATGCGAGACAGAGCCCCAGCGCTGGTTTTCAGCGACAGCCGGCGTTGACGTGATGACGTGAACCAGAGTAGCGTAAGAATATATTATATATATGCAATATACCTAGTTCTAAATGTTTATATAAACAAAATATTTACCGTTCACCAGAAAATGATAAGCATTATGGCACAAAACAAAGATCGCCTTTTGTTTGTCAAAGTTGTCTGTCCAATAACAAGGCGTCTACCATGTAATACGCCATCTGGCGTCGCGTGCTGTGGTTATGTAATAAACCATAATTACCTCACTTGGCAAACAAATCGATGATCGCAATTACTTGTTATTTATGGGCTGGAGGTCGCTGCTGTTCATCTTCTTGTGTGTTATTTAAACATCTTTAAAGCCTTATGTGGAAAATTCTTTCCGCAATACGCAACTTCTAGCACCCAGCAGAATTGCACGAGGGTATAGCGGCATCTAAAAACGCTACATGCGAGCTATACGTCACAATGACGTCACACAAAATCCTGCAACGCGCAAGCAGAGTTTACCGCGCAACTAGCATTTATACAACGTCCCGACATCAATTGTCGGGCAGTTGCCCACCCCAGACACGACACTCGTCTAGTCAGAGGATCCTCCCTTTTCTATAGACGTATGAGTGAACTTTACACCCTGTTCCTAATAACTCTATATGGGAAATGACAAAACTGTTCAGGTCGCTACTTATCGGTCGACGTCATATATTGACACGAGAAGAAGGAGTGTGACATGGGACGTGATATTTTCATTGAATCAATCAACACAGCCTTACAGCCCACTTCTGGACACAGGCCTGGCCCGGGCTGCACCACAACACCTCCCAAAAATCACCATACTTCTTTAAAATAGGGTACTAAAAGAGATAAACCGGGGCACATTTTTTTCAGCATGGCCGTAGTTTTTTTCTAAGTTTGACGAACCGAGACTGACGATGAGAATTTGGCCTCTGAAGCAGGATTGTTATAATAATGATGGTTAATAATTATCTATCCACATAAAAATTGCCTCCACTAGTTAGTGGCGTTCATGAACACAACGAAACACTCGCCCTAAAAGCTACTTCCGTTTTAAACGCATTAAAGATAATCGCCTAAACGTCTAAAACACAGGCTGAAACGCAGGCTAAAGCGAGCCTCTACTTCGCCAATCCAAATGGAACACAGAGTAATTACAGATCCAGAGGCGGCTGTTGCGGTTACCGACCATTTGACGCATCGGTATTTGTGCATTAATCTGTGCTAGAGCTTGTCCAATCTGAAATGAAGCGCCCCACTACTGAACTTTAGATGTGTGAGTGCAAATATTAATAACGAGACTTCATCTGTGTGGGAGCGTCTACTGTTCCGTGAGCAGTCGATCTGTATGCCAACATCGCGGTCGACTAGTCGCGTGATACATCCGACAATGCTATCTGTATGGAGTAGCGCTGGTTCATTGTATGGAAAAATATGTCCACTCTCTCGCGCATTCAAGACAATTATGACTAATTGGACAACAAATCCTGTGCTCCTAAGTTGGAGTCTAACTGGCAACAGTTGTTTTTTAGGTATGGCTTCTCATTGTTGACCTTGAGAGGTCGTGACTACTTAACCGGACTATCCTGTGGTAACCGGCAATTGAATGACCAATGGTGTTTTTATGTGTATGGCGTCCATATTTGAAATTTTCTTGTGTGCGTAAATGCAGTAGTGGGGCGCGTCATTTCAGAATGGACAAGCTCTTCACAGATATGTGCAGTTTTGATGGCTAGGTACTGACGCGACGTAGGTTTAATATTGGAACGAAGTTCCTTATCGCGCGTTGCGAAAGGGAGCTAGAAGCCATGCGGCGTGCGCGTGTTTCTCTGTCTGTCTCTCTCTCTCACATAGAAAGCAAGCCAGTTTTTTTTTTTTTTTTAAATGGAACTTCATTCTATCCGGGTGTCCCTTGACACCTCTCAAGTTTTTTGGTTTGTAATTTTATTTTCATTGAATACTTAACCAACCCGCACTGTGCCCGCGTGGTAGATTACAGCCCACTCCCTCTCGAAGAGAGGAGGCATGTGTCCCAGGAGTGGGAACATTATAGGCTGATTATGCTACTTAAACAATATAACATGACATCATGCCTGTGTGCATGGGGATAGGCAGACTTGTAGGTACCTATATTATGTATACTCAAATTTTGTAAGTACTTAGTAGTAGTAGTTTGTAGTTATTTTATTACCTATTTGTATACAAATCTTAAAAACTGACTTGGTTTTCGTATGTAATTTTCAGGTGACTACTGAAAATCAGCTGTGTTGTGGCTGTCTAGCACAGCATCATGCTGAGTGGAAGCCTTCTTGTCACAGTGATGACGTATAGCTGCAGCCTACATATTTCACTTCTGTACTCGTGATTATACATATAATCAATTTTTGTTTTCTCTATTATACGAGTTAATTGATCTTTTTGTATGCAGGTGTTTCTGTAATAAATAAACCTATGTTTCTTTCTTTCTAGGCCGTATTTTAAAGTCAGTCGAGCCCATTGCCATCAACCTGGGAACGTATTATAAAGTATTAATGCCTTCACGATTCCGTAGTGGACAGGGGATGGTGCTATCGACCACGTGAAGCCGTCCGTCCTCACTGGAAAAACGTTGGCATTAATCCTTATTTCCTGACTTATAAATGCGTAAGTCTATATGTTTGTTTTGTGCACATGGGTAGGCTATGACCTGGATTAGAACATAGATTACTTTTTATTCCGATTTTCCCACGGAATCGAGACTTATGCGGGTGAAACCGCGGGGCGCAGCTAGTACTTCTTAATACCGCTGCAGATCCAGCTATGCGCAGTGGCTGACCGCGTGATGAGTCGCGCATTTGATTACCAAACGAACTAATTGGTATTTGAATCTTATGTCAATTTGTTTGAGTAGGTATGTGAGATTCATGTGTCACACATCAAAATTATTTTTTAAGTGAAGAGAAAGGTCACACCAAAATCCATCACCAATTCGTTTACTAAGCGTGGTCATCAGGCAAACTCGTGATAACCGGACATTAAAAGGCCTAATATTCAGCAGAAATAATTTAAAACAATGAAAACTTCACATCATCATCATCAGAGATCGGATATTCGAATGCATATTTACCTTAAGTTATTTTTTAGCTATGGAAGTATGAAAGTGGCTTCATAAAATATATTTTTTGTAAAAAATATCCCGGGATTCCAGGAACATCGGGAATGTATAACTAGTCGGGTGTATAGTATGACAGCAACATCAAAAAAAATACTTTTTTAAAAAAACACAGGGTTCTTGGTTTGCATAACTATTCAGGTGTATAATTATTTAAAAAAAAAAATTAACCCCCCCCGATGCAAATAAGTGTATGTAGGGTGTAAGAGGAGTGGTGTGTGTTAGTTAAAACAAAAAAAAAAGTACTATATGTTGATTGGGCGTAAATATCAGCTGTGATAAGATAAGATAAAAAAAAGAAAGAAAGAAAAATTGTTTATAAGATAAGATATTTTTTTCGCAAATATGGGTACAAAACACGATGACATTAAACCATATTACACCAGAAGGCATGCAAAAGTACAAGGTATACACGAGAGATGCTAAGTACATAATATCAAAGATATACAATGTCAATATAAAGATTGATTACAATTTATTGGGCTACAACAACTTTAATCACTACCTTTCGATCGCTATGATTTGGTCCAGTTTGATCACTGAAATCTGACATTAGCGAGATTTTTTCGATACAAAAGCGCATTCCATATTAGCCAATCTCTCAAATTTAGGTGTGTTGCATCCGAATATCTGATCTCTGATCATCATTCACAGCCCGCCTTTACTCACTTTTTCGTGTCAATCCCAACTATCCTGTGCCAGTCTAGCCGCGATGGTAACAATGTAGTCCACCCAACTCACTCTAAACTTCACCTACTTCTAATGAATCCTAAAAGCTAATTAATTTATTCCTTAAAAAATTAATTAACTTTCAGCCCATTAAATATAAGTTCCAAGTTCAAAAACAATAAGAAAAACTCCAAAGAATTAGGTCTATTGTCAGTTGGGGCCGGAAATGAGTGTTTACGCGGTGCGCCGCAAGATGGCGTCAGTTCCGCTTGAGTCGTTAGCTTAGTTATTGTTCTCGAGAGGCCATTCTCGGAAATATTAAAGCGTTTAGAAGTTATTAAATGTGCTGATGATTTCTGAGACTAAGTTTTATTGAAATGGTTTGATATATCTTTAAAAGGAAAATCAGTAGCGAATTACGAAATAATAACTAACACCCGAATAATGACACGCTAAGTAACAAAATAAACACAAGACTTCAGACACACTAATTAGAATATTACATATTAAGACTAAAATAACATCTGTAATTTAATTTAATTTAATCAAACTACGTAATTTTTTTACAAAATAGTTGTGCTGAGATAAGGCTTGAATTTCCTTAAATGGAAGATTTTATTCTAATTTATGTTACATAATATATTATAAATGATTTTCGGGAAAAATTATTACATAATGACTGAAATCAATTCAGAAGCCGATTATGAACAAACTACTTTCAGGTAGGTCTTGAAATACTGGTATTTCAATACCGGTACTGCTACCGGTTCCTAAAAATACCGGTATTTTAATACCTGCCTGAAAGTACTACTTTGATACTGGTACCAGAATAGTACCTGTACTATTGGTAGCGATACGAGAAGTAGTAACTGTACTATTGATATTTCTAATCAGTATCGGTACTGTACCGGTACCACAACCAGTGCCAAACAGAGTGACAAAACAGATATAGTAAGTAAAAAGGATAGTTAATAGGCATTAGACAAATAACTTCAAGGTTGCCAACCATACGAGGTTTCTCGTACAAATATGTGATTTGTGGTACCGGTACTTGTTAGGTGGAGTACCGGTACCCACCTGGTAAATAACAGGCACAATGAAATAAATTAACAAAGTTTGAGGCAAATTAATTGAAAAAAATACGTGACGAGTTCTACCAATAGACTCCTACCGCAAGCCGCGTCAAGGAATTTCAATAAAAAAAGTACGGGCACAATGAACTAAACTTATAGAGGTATGAGGGACAGGGTGTAAATTATACTCATACCTCCATAGAAAAGGGAGGATCCACCGACCAGATGGGTGTCGTGTCTGGCGGGCAACTGCCCGACGATTGATATCGGGACGTTGAATATATGTTAGTTGCGCGGTAAACTCTGCTTGCGCGATGCAGGATTTTTGCGTGATGACAGTGTGACGCGTAGATTGCAAGTGGCGTTGTAGATGCCGCTACAAATTATAAACATATGGGAGAAACCAAATCAAATAAAATAAAAACTAAGTATAGTGAAAGTGTCGTGACGGTCAAAGGGTTACTGACACTTTGTCGGTCTTGCTCTCACTCGCCAAGTTTGTTGAGTATAACGTGCGATAAAGAAATTCGTTCCAAAAACGTCCCATGATAAAAACCTGTTTTTTCTTATATTCAATGATATTTACTTTCAGTGAAAACCTATATCAACAAACCGATAAGTAGTGGAAACAAAGCGATTTGTATCCGAAACCAACTCAAATATCCGACACTCAAAATCCGCTTGAACAATTTCTAAGTTACGTAAACAACAACAATCTATCTCACAAAACAAAAGAGGAACTAGAAAAGGGAGATGAGGAAATAACTGCTTTCTCCCTCCTTCCCCTCCCTTTAGGAACCAACACTCGTTAACGCGATTATCTTGCATTGTTAGCAATAGTGATGTGCTTTGGCGGATATAAACATCCGCCGCTGATATCGACTTCAAAATGCGGATACGGACGCTAAAATAGGATGTTGACATTTGCTTGGATTTAAAGAAATGTCTGTAATGGGAATTGTATCCGTTGAAGTCGGATACTGATCCGAAAAATGTGGTCTCGTTTGTGTAATGAGAATCTAAGCTGGGTTGATAGTGTCTATTTCAGAGCTTGTCATAACTGTACTTCTCAAGAGGATAATTTTTCTTCGTTTGTGAGATGACGATGTTGTATTTTATTGACATGTTATTGTGATTTATTGTATTTTTTTGTGGAATAATTGTAATTTGGAATTGATATGTTAGTGACAGTAATTCATATTTTTTATTGACTAATTTATTTAATGATTACTTTGACATTTAATTTTATCAAAAAAATGTACTTGCTGAAGTGTAATGATACGTAATATTTAATGAATACTGATGATTTAATAAGTACCTATATAATTTTAATAATGTAATTTTGATGAATATTACCACGGTTTATGCACCATCTCTTCCTATCAATTTGTACGCCACTTTTTGCGGCTGAACATGTTAGAACTTTTCTGTATCTTTTATTATCTTGCATGCAATATATCATGTACACCATGTTTAAACAAATAAAATTTTACTTACTTACTTACTTACTTACTCAATAACTTGTCAAAATCTTATGTCATTATTTATGCGAAAGGTTTAAAAATAGACTGCCTCATTGGTCTCAAGTGGTCGCAAGTCCCACTGCTAAGATGATGATGATGATTCCCGGGTCGGGCAAAGGGTTTTTGGGTTTTTCCATCTGGAATTTCTCTGTAGCAGCCTCTAGTCTGGATTTGTGCCCGGTTGATGGCAATAGGCTTGCCCCCCGTTACATGGGACTTAAACATAACTGGCACTATGTGGGAGTACTAAAGGTATACCTCTGCCCAACCCTTTGGGGAATACAGGCGTGATGCTATGTTAAAAATACCCCATACAATGCAGTAAACAAACATGGGTAACATTTCCTTTTTAAATAATCTGGAATTTACCGGCAACCCATAAATGATTCTGAACTTTAACAATACAACACGCAACAACAACAACACAATAAAATTAAGTATACTGCTTAGATCATGTTGGTCACCAATATTGGACACATTTTAGTTAATATCATATTAATGCATAGGGTACCAACGTAGTTTACGAGCAAAATGTTGTCAAAATTCACCAACGCAAAAAGACGCAATGCGCAAATCTCAGCCTGAAATTACAACGTCAAGAACCTTCTTTCTTACATCGTAAAATAACAAACGTATTTTATATACATTAGGTATGTACTTCACCTAGTACATTTACACTGTACAAAAATCTCTTAATCCAGAAAAGCTAAGCATAAATCCGTTTCGGTTCTCGGATATTCGGATAATCCAGCGGTGTAGATATCCGAAACGGCTTAGTGTACACCACTATTTCCTTTTGTCGTTATTACCTGTTTCTCAAAGATAATTCAACTAATTTATAATAACAGTCGGTGTTTGGCTATGATAATGAAATATTGAATAAGTTTGCCTGTCATCTGGGGGTCTAAAAAGGCTATTTTGACACAATCATAATAGGATAATAAAATTAATTAAAATCATAAAATGGTCACAAACTGGCAATTCGTAATATTACCTGCGTACAATTCATATCAAGCAATTCATCTGTTTGACAGTTTTGTATAGAGATTCATACAAAGGGCCCACAAATTATGAATTGCTTTATTGAAGTTTAATGTCAAATAGCAGAATCATAAGAAGTTAAATGACGATAGATTTTACTGTGGATGTTGAAATCTGATTTTTCCACTCTTAATTGCTTAACGCACTATCAGTCACAATCAGAATCATTTTGAAGGATATTGCTAATCCATTGCTTCGTATGTTCGAAAAAAATTGTCTGCTCTACAACGTAAATGACGCAATGAATGTTGTTGAACAGTCAAAATGAAAGCCATTCATTACCCCGCAGTTCCTAATCTATGCAGGTTTATGATTTTTTCTTGAGGAATTAAACGTTAATTTCCATGATTGATGATTTCCATGACTATTGGTAAAGCCTGATTAAGATCCAAAACACAAGACATGACATCGCATCGTGGCACGACGTCGCAACGTGCCACGATGCGATGTCATTGGAATTAGTTGGCATATAAATGGTTTGTAGGATAATTAGTAGCCACTTCCAAAAAGTAGAACCCTATGTAGAATAACGAGAAAAATAAAATACTCCACGGTAACACTTTTTCAACAATTTGATTATCATATTTTCTAAGCAGCCCGAAGTCTGGATTTGTGCCCGGTTGATGGCAATAAGCTCGCCCCCTATTTCATGGGACTTAGATAAACATAACTTGCGAAACGTGGGTGTGCTATAGGTACACCTCTGCCTAACCCTTCGGGGAATACAGGCGTGATGTTATGTTATATTCTAATACTTTTGTGAACAATATACGTTTTTTGTTTAACCCGTTTTTAATTAACACACCTCAAATTGGGAAAACAAATACATTATTCTAATTGGACAAAAGCCTTTTGTGTTCAATTTTTGTGAATAATGGTTTGTTTCGACTGTTGCGCAAGAGCGACGCTACGCATACAAATCATTGGAGGACGTTTTTATTGCTTTGATGAAATGTTACCTTTATATCTTATGGGTATATATCAGGATATCTGGGTCAGAATATGGAATTTTAGCAGTAGTGTAAATAAAAATAACGTTGAACACCCTTAAGTTTTGAGTTGAGCTGCACGATTACTGACAAATGCTTGCACTAACTGGACAGTTCCACTCAATCTATGTGGTTCTTTCCTCATAAGACCATTTCAGATACAAATCTACATGGTCTCCACATGATCTGACCAAGATTATGTCTGGACTTTAAAAGAGACTGTGACCTCTGAGTTTGTTTCGGCCTTTCTTCTCAGAGTAGTCAGATAGGAAACGCCGATCTCATCTAGTTTTAAAATATGATTGACGTGTAAAAGAGTGTTTACAAACCTACTTACAGAAATAAAATCATTTATCATTTAATTAATTCTCTCGTAGACACTAAATGAGCGAACGAATTTTAAAATTATATGGTAGGTATCATTAGTATGTAGTCTTGATTACATTAAGTGGAGTCGTAGAAAGAATAAAAACTAGATTTGCACATTGACCTTTACAAAAACGCCCATAGTCAAATGATAAAACAACAAACTACATTTAAAATTATTTTCAGTCTTCGTAAAATCTCCAAACCGATATACAAATCATTCGACGGACGCATATAGGGAGTCATGTCATGAGTTCCTCTTGTAGTGCGGTGTATCTGGTAGTGCGTCTCGGGGGGCACTGACCGGCCGCTGCTAGCGGTTGAACTGCTACATTTTGTATGTCGTGGAAAACGATATCGTTTAATTAAATGGTTGCTCATTTGATTATTGTAGTACCAAGGAAGTGGTAAACACCGTGAAGTCAGTTGTTATTGTAACGACGGCACGTGGACAGAGTCGTGTTGGAGAGTGGGGAAACTGTCGGTTTACCCAGATAATCTTGTGGATTGTAAAATAATTAAACGTAATTATTAAAGTGATATTGTTATTCAACTATTGCATTTTAGAGTTATTAGTCTCTATTGCCTACGCTACGAACCCTGTACCACCTAATCAAGATGATGACGACGCTATCGCTCAGCCATCGCTGGCGCCGTTATGTATATATTTTAAAAACGATAACGAAATTATAAAATTAGTTTTCAACATGCCCTAAAAACTATAACCCTTATCTTTTGATATAACTTTTACATGGTTTCATGATGGAATCTCTTCAAGGTACACGTTTTAAATAGCGATTTAGTGTCATCTTTGTTTTTTTTTTATGGAGCCAATTATTATAATTCATGTTTCCGTCTTCACACAGCGCTTACCCGCATGATCAATTTTCTTAATATATATTATTTTTTGCGCAACTTTTACATTTGGCTAGATTTACCGAGGTTTAAGAAAGTTAAAAAATACTGCAAGCTCTTCTTAGCGCCTATGGACGTACATAACAGACAGTATTATTTTACGAATAAAACAGTTTATACAAAAACAAGCCATGAGCCGATGACATTACCCATCGGCAAATATGACGAACTTCCATACAAACTTTAATCCTCTATTGAACCACTTAAGGGTTTTTTTTTTTTAATCCGTCCTTTTTTTATTTATTTTTTATTTTACTTGGGTTTGCTCTTGACTCTAGTCTAGGTCAGAGATGACAGAGACAAAGTCGACGATGGAGTGAGCTTACCCAGAAGAAGCCTGTTCACTCTCACTTTGAAGAGATTTGGGTTGTATGCGGTCGGAAACACAGGCGCAGATAGAGAATTCCACTCTTTTGCTGTGCGCATTATTAAAGATGTTTGGAAGCGCTTAGTGCGAATTGGTGGAATAGCAACTAAGTAGGGATGATAACTTGCAGTGCGCCTTGTTGCTTACTTTCCAGTCGTATTTTTATTTTAAACCGCTGGGTCCTAGGAGCATAAAATTTTGCAAAACAAAAGAGTTCCTTATACAGGGTCAAATTAAATTAGCTAGCGAAACTCCGCAGATGCATGACTCCGCATCGATATCTAAACATGATAAAATAAAATAAAAAGATTTGATGCTTTTTTAGGGGTCAACGACAGCTGGTAGTATTGTTACATGAAGTATGAGTTGAAAAAATATGTTTTATCGTGTCTAGATATGTGTCTGTCAGTGAATTTAAGATTTTTATTAAGTAGATTTTCCATAATACCTTTACAATAAATAACTACAACCAATGATCTAAATAATAAAACCACAACCTACATTTCTAACTATTTTCAATGAAGATAAAAAGTAAGCTGACTGACATACAAATCATTCGACGGATACATAGATGTCATGAATTGTGACTGTGAACGAGGCTATCTGTTCACGAGCGGATATATTTTACACGCTTGTGGTCGAAACGGCGAAAAAATTGTATAATTTATATCATTTTCGCTTAGTGTTCTTTCTAACTTTTTTCTGGGTCTTAGCGTGAAATTAAATAACCTATAACCTTCCTCATGAACTGGTAGTTCCAGAGATTGGCGCGTTCATACATACAAAAAAACTCTTCAGCCTTATTATATGAGTATAGATTAAACAAACAACCTGAGAAAATAAACCCAAAATACCAGAAAGATTTGTAATATAAATCATTGAGCGGACGTATATACCCACCATGAGTTGTAGCCTCAGCTATTTGTTGGTATGAGCCGTGAAATATGTTTATCTGGCGCCGGAAAACACCGAAATACGTTACCATTCGTAACATACAGGAATGATCCGGTAATTGAGAAATAAATTATACTTTGCACCTTTTCATTTTCGGGGTGAACCCTTCAAAAGGCGCCTGACCTTTTAGGATAAGACCGGGGAGTATGGGATTCTTCATCATCTTCAATGGCAGCCTTGTTCAACTTACTGCTGTATATAGGCCTCCTCTCTTTTGTTTTTGTTGGCTTTCCTGGTCTGTGCGAGTCTCATCCAGATCTTCACTGCGATCTTCTGTAGGTTATTCACGTACCCACCTAGTTATTAGTCTGCCCACTACGGTCGTGGGATTCTTACCTCACTATAACCACCCTGGTGGTCACTGGCACAATGACATGGAAGGCCTAAGAAACCCCCTGTGCAAGAACAATCGGCCTGTCTCTCTGTTCGAGTCACGCACGCTTGCAAAGTTTGAACTTAGCAGTCACGACTTTTGAGTTCAAACTCTACCTTGGATTTCATCTTCATCATTTCAGCCGAAAGACGTCCACTGCTGGACATAGGCCTTCCCCAAGCATCGCCACTTCAACCAATTCTATGCTTTTTGCAACCAGAAGATTCCTGCAATCATCACCAGGTCGGTCCATCTAGTGGGAGGCCTTCCAACGGACTCGTTGCAGTCAAATTCCAGAATCTTTTGGCGACATCAGCCATCTTTACTGCGACCAATATGCACTGCCCACGGCCACCATGAATTTACTTGTATGTAACTGGCGAAATGCGGATACATGAAAGCTGTTCCCATAATTCCTCTCACTACCTTTCCCTTCGGAAAATACAGGCGTAATGTTAGAAAGAAATAAAGAAAAAGTATTTTTTGCGACTCGCACAAGATTATCACAAACTAAACTAAACACACTCTTAAAAAAAAAACTTGAGAGGTGTCAAGGGACACCCGGAAGGAACGAAGTTCCATAAAAAAAAAAAAACTGGCTTGCTTTCTATGAGAGAGAGAGAGAGAGAGAGAGAGAGACAGAGAAACACGCGCACGCCTCACGGCTTACAACTATAAAAAAAGCGTCGTTACAAAAAGTGTCGTTACAACTTTTGGTCTTATTTTTTTCCGTCTAGCCCCCTTTCGCAACGCGCGATAAGGAACTTCGTTCCAAAACAGAAGTAAAATGAACATAACAACAGAAAACCTATCTCGTCACCTATCTCGGAATGATACTACGACATTTAAAAAAAAGAAGTGTCGTAGAGCTGGTACAATGCTAAGAACAAGAATTTTCATATTGTCGATTCGAATACTTATTTCATTTCTCAGTCACTAGTACCACTAAAACATTTCTATTACATTATCACCACTTTTTCTATTCCATTCGATCAATTCATCGACATGATTCATTCCAACCACACATGAATATTTTACTGACACTTTAGTAAGTAAAGGACGAATACTTACCACCTTTCCAATGTAGAGGACGGGCGATTTGTCAAGATCTTGAAAGTGCGGTCAGTAGAAAAACGGTTTAAAAAAGAATTACCATATCTGTATTCCACGAAGGAGTAGGCAGAGCTCCAAATAGTAACTACACCTCCATTTAACTAGTTACATTTAGTCCTAATGCCGCTGCGTATTAGCCCACAGCTCAGCTACGCACGTGTACCTAGCCTCGCTTTGTATGGAAATTTAAGGACCTGGACACATCATCACGGCGCGGTGCCGCCACCGTGAAACGGCACGACGTCGTACCGCGCCAAGGCGTTGCCACCGTGAAACGGCACGACGTGGTACCACGCCACGGCGTCGTGTACGGGGCGTAGGCGCCGGCTCACGGCGCACCCGCTCAGCAGTAGATGTTTCGCTGTCGCAAAGTTCTACTATGTTAGTGCAAAAAAAAAAAAAGGCAATTCTCTGGGTATTAGCCCAGAGAATTGAGGATTATATTAGGTTTGCACGTTGCTCTCTTTCTGTTAAAATCACGCTCTTTCGAGCCTACTGTATTGTTTTTTTACACGTGCAGCATGTGGACTAGATATACGCAAAGATCGTACAGCGCTCTCGGCGTTCAATATAACGATGCGTTTAGGATATTGGTGGGGTTGCCACGTTTCTGTAGCGCGTCAGGGATGTTTGCAGATGCGCATGTAAATTGCTTTTATGCAACAATGCGTAAAAGGTGCGGTTCCCTGGTGCACAGGGTGCGGGGTAGCTCCAACAGTGTGTTAAGCATGGTTGCGAGTCGCCTTGACAGTGTTTAGTGGGTCACTGTTGTGCCGTCTCTCATGGAATGTCGCAACGGTGACCAATCGTTATTTATTGTATTGTTTTTGTTAAGTGTCTCTGTTTACTAGCATAGTCGTAAGTTTTACTAACACGTACGAAATTTGCGAAACTTCTACTGCCGAGTGGATGCGCCGTGAGCCGGCGCGGCGCACCGTACACGACGCCGTGGTGCGGTACGACGTCGTGCCGTTTCACGGTGGCGACGCCGTGCCGTGGTGATGTGTCCAGGCCGTAAGCTGGATCGTCAACTGTGACGCATGGCCATGCTACGTACGAATGCGTGCCTGAATCACTGAACCGTGCAGGAACGTGGCCAACCTCTCCGTGCACATCCTACGTAGCAATGGACGGTCTACATAACGCCTCATTCCTTATTCCTGTATAAGCATAAACTAGGTGCATGCGAATTCTTCATGCTGTGGTAAAAATAAAGAAAAGAAAGAAAATAAATTTATTTAGCACAAAGTACAAAGCATACAGTCAACGCAACATATACCTACAAGTAATAAAGAAAAATAAAAAACAAAATAAAAAGTGAAAAGTGCGTAGTGAGAAATTAGCAGTAAAGTGTGCCTCGTGGCTGCACTAAATAGGTCCAGTTCAGCAAAATATGTATTTGCCACTCGTTACCTACCTAGCCTTTTCCCAAAAACGTTGGGGCAGCTTCCAGTCTAACCGGATACTGTTGAATACTAATATTTTACAGGAAGCGACTGCCTATCTGACCTCCACAACCTAGTTACTGGGTAACACGATACCACTTCGTCAAACTTTTGGGCTTCGGACTACCCGTAACGACTGTCAAAGATCTACGAATGACAGCCGGGATCAACAGCTTAACTTGCTTTCCGAGGTACGGAGGATTCTCCATTATATAGGTAATGGATGGTCATCCATCCACGAACCAACCGCGGCAACCGTTGCTTAACTTTCGATCGTCCCGTACGGCTGTTATTACCACATCCACTCATGGAGGCTATTTTAATGCGTAATCTCACTATAATAATACTCGATTATAATTACCTAAATCATAAATTATTGGATCAGTCAATATACCAATCAAATGCAGGCGGCCACATTGAGCTGAAGTGCTATAAATTAGTGAACTGGCTATTCAATAAAGCCGTTAAATCAATCGCGAGTGTACTTAATGTGGCATGCATTCATGGAATGTAGTGTAGAAATTAATTCAAGCATTATTATTAATAACATCACGGTAACCCCGAAGTAACCCAAGCGCTATGTCTTCCGTTACGCGGTCGCCACTCAAGATCCTTTCGGCTCCATCGGCCATCATTGTAATCGTCAGTGTTGTATGGATGCGCTAAGGAAGCTTGTTGGCGGATCATTTTTTCTACGGCGCGGTTTATACTCCGTACCGTAAAGAAACCGTGTCGTGTAAAAAGTGCCTTAACGCGTGAGACCTCCAATTGCCAATCTCTCTTTTCTTATTTTAGGGAACCTGTGTATAATGTCATTCAATAACATAAAAAGCTGCTACGCGAAGCACTGTGAAACGTTAAAATGGGTAAAATGTGGTAGAACTAAGCATTATCTAGGATTAATCAGTGTCGTAATGTCAACCAAGTGGAAGACACGGCTTACTGCGGATTAAGTAATCAATACCAACTGGATAAGGCAAGGTTATGTTACGTATAGCTTACGTAAGAAAATAGTTAAGATAGTTTTTATTAAAATGCGGTTTTGATTGTAGGTATGAAATTAAAGAAAATTTCTGATGTTTCGACTAACTGTAAAACTGTTTTGAACAAAGTACCTATTATTAAGTAGAGTGATATGAGTTGAGCTGCACGATTACTACACAAATATGTGCACTGACTGGACGGATCCACTCAATCTGTGTGGTTCTTTCCTCGAAAGACCATTTCAGATACCAATCTACATGGTCTTCACATGATCTGACCAAGATTATGTCTGGACTTTAAAAGAGACTGTGACCTCTGAGTTTGTTTCGGCCTTTCTTCTCAGAGTAATCTGATAGGAAACGCCGACCTCGTCTAGTTTAAAAAATATAATTGACGTGCAAAAGTGTTTGTACAAACCTGCTTACAGAAATAAAATCATTTATCATTTAAGATTTTTCCTGGCAACTTTAAACAAAAAAAAAAACCGTAAAAAACAGATTCGACTTGTTACAAACATTTTAAAATTTGCCAAATGGGTCCAGCTATTACGAAGTGATGCGCTTACTAACGAACATAATTTTATTTTTAACCGACTTCAAAAAGGAGGAGGTTATCAATTCGGATGTTTTTATTACATAGATTCGAAATTCGAACGGTGTCTTATGAATCCGCGATAATTTAATTCAAAAACAAATGAGTTCGCTTTCGAATGGTGTGCGCTCACTTCAGTGAGGTACCAAATGAACTTTACATATTAGCACTACCATTGGCAAATAAAACTTATAATACTTATAAACTTATAGGCAGGTGACTATATATGTATACATACGGGATTATGTGTAATTAAGCAGCTCCACATATCACTCACCACAAGATCGATTAAACAGACAAGCCGTGCGACAGACCAGATAATTTATTACTGTATTTTAGCATACTGATAGACATATTTGTCGGTATTGTACCGTTGTTATATAGAAGGTCCTTTGTTTGTTCACAGCATTTTTGTAAAGTGAAAAATGTGTTTTATGGTCGGGAAAATTTGGTATGAACTATTATGTAACGGATAGTCACTATATGGAGTGTTAGATAGGGAATGTCATTTGCAAGCACATACATTGTTATTATTATTATAAATATTATAATTTAAATTTTTCATGCCTTGTCACCATTTAAGACTGGCACACACATAATTAAGTCATTTTCTAGAACCAATTGTAGGTATGTTAATCAACCAAAATCTAATAAAAAAAGATCAAAGAAAGAAGAAGAAGAAGTAGAAGAGAAAGAAGAAGAAGATCTAATCTTTCAGTTTTATAGCAACTATAAAATCGAAAGTTATTACGTTCTGTTACAACCACAAACAAAAAAGTTATGACAACATAAAAAGAAAACATATCTCAATTACCGTGATACTTAGACATAGTTTCTATAGGTGCAAACTTGTAGCATATAACCATACCCCTAAGAAAATTGTGTCGGTCCTTCTACCAAACAGCCTATACACCTAGTGGGCTCGTGCTTTGTCACAGGGGCAGGAGAGCAGGTCCATTTCTTAAAAATGCGCATATACTATGTTATATTTTAAACAAAGATATAGGACGAATGTCAAAAGCATTAACAATAGGGAGGATCATTGCAATGTTCTGCCGCCAGAGTACAGCACGAGCACAAACCATAAACAGTTTTTTGACAAGTCATTCAAAGCATTCTTTTTTATAATCATCTGCTTTTAAATTTCCATAGGATGTCATAATATCACAGTACAGGTTTTTTACCAGCACTTTTAGGTATTTTAATATATGAATAATTATAAAACTATTATAATTTAAGAGGGCGCACACGGGTCCACTAGCGCCAATCCTTTAAAAAAGTATTATCTTGTGACTCAGAAGGAATTTTTAATAACGGCTCAATAAGCGACCTCGATAAGTGTGTCTAGCATTTTCTAATACTTTTTATAAACTTTCATATTGAGACACGAAGCAACAAAATACGATCTAAATGAATGTGGCCGCTTTTGTTTAGATCGAATTTTGTTGCTTCGTGTCTCAATATGAAAGTTTATAAAAGGTATTAGTAAAATCTTGACACACTTACCGAGGTCACTTATTGCGCCATTTTTCAAAATTTCTTCTCAGTCACGAGATAATATTTTTTTAAAGGAGTGGCGCTAGTGGACCCATGTACGCGCTCTTAACACGTTTTTACTAATTATTTTTTACTAATAAATATGACATGATGCATCATGGCGGTTTGTTTATGGTTTGTGCTAGTTTCGCCCCCTACATAGAGTTTTGCGGAATGTATTCAGATGATTTATTGTAATGAAATAAATTTCAGAGCTACAAAGACATAATACCCTTAACATAGGTACAGTAGGCCACACGTCAGTGGTGACAAAACCAATATACCTAAGCTTGCCTTGCATTTTATTGAAATTCTGTACGTTTCTAGACGAGCTCAGGGTCAAATTATTACTACAGCCGTGCGGTCTTAAGGAAACAACACATATATGAAATTGGAAAGGGATCGTCACGTCACCGTATCAACTGGAGCCATTCATTATTCTTTGTATGAAACTCCCTACTGCAACTTGCAGTTCCCGCGCTTACGGCTCGTCGACCCCGCGCTTACGTCTCTCTGTCCAGCCTTGCCCCCCGCGGCCTGCCTGCTGCAGGTTACTGTTGCCACACGTGCTGTCATTCGGTCGTACAGCCTTAAGCGTGGCGTCTCCTAGCCGCAGCTGAGTCGACGTATCGGAGCTACTGATCCGCTTTGGTTACGTGCTTACGTTAGGTTGCCACGCGCGCCTCAAAGAGATGCCAGCACTAAATGAAGCGGTCCGATAGGGCCGATGCCTGCCGGGGTCGCGGATTGTTCGAAAGAGTTACCGTGGCCCTGGCGCACAGGCAAATGAAGGAACACGGGTGGGTTTTAGTCAGTAAGAGTCTGACACGCCCTGCCGCTCCGCCCAGAGCGGGAGAGGTCATTTGATGATTTCCCACCCAAAAAAAAAAAAAAAAAAATGTTGCCGCCTGTTTGACGCCGAGGCGAAAGGCGATACGGTGACGATCCCTTTCCGAGTTGATGTGTGTGCTATGACCTTAATGTACCTAATGCTTCAAATCTCAATTCGGGTCCAATTTCCATGCTGAATTAAAATCGATAAAAGCTATTAAAATTTCCAAGAAAAGCAATCCGTTTGATCTCAATTTGAATTAAATTGATTTCGACCTCCTTTATAACCGTCAGTCAACCATTCAAGAAACATTTATCATTAGAAAACTCGGGAAGGTGTTGTGTAGACAAAAACATATTTCTTTTGTTAAAAGTTGATCTCGAAATAAGTACAAAAATAAACTTTGTTCGCTCTTTTCAGGGCGCATCCCTTCGTCCACACTTCTTCTAAACATGACGGCTCTCTTGTCTCATAAAAAATATTACTTCGCTGCCTATGTAAGGGTAGGTTCATATTAGCGACGCGCAATTTAATGACGACTAAAACCTTTCCGGACCCAAGACACCCCTGGAGATCACCCCTGGGTGTGCCACGGGAACTTGAATTTGGACCCGTGGCACCCCCAGGTCAATTAATACAGTGCTTGGCTTCCTATGCTTGGAGATGTGGATATAATCATTACATAACTTGCACGGTGAAAAACTGCATTGAAAGCGTGAACGAACAAAAACAGTCGGACAGATTCACGCTAGCAAAATCTGTGTCCCTGAAGGCGGCCAGCTCGCTGTACGTACAGGCCGCTGTACGCATACATTCACACATTAGTCGGCCGACGCAACGGTCGGCCATTACGCGCGCAAACGGCAACACTCACACATAAACGGGACTCAGTTTTGTCTTAGTGGAGTTCCGACCGATTATTTTATTCATCCATATTTGAAAGTGTCAAGAACTATGCATTTATTTGGAGTTGGAGTCAAACTCCCAAACAGCAATTAGGACAAATAATAAGCAAATAATTGCACCTTTATGTAGCACCAATAAGGGCGATTTTCTTAGTTCAAGTGTTGCCACTGATGTGCCTACTAATAAAAACTTTTTTTAGGGTGTTCCGAAATTTATGTTATTTTTGACGGTTTTTTGTGGTTTTTTTTGGAAGTAGTTTGTTTTTTTTTGTAAAAACGTTTTTAGAAAAGAAAAGAAAGAAAGAAAATACGTTTATTTGCGGTAAACATGACGCAAAGAAAAAACACACAAATACGAAAAAACTACTACTACTACTTTCTTTATTTTTCACTTTTTAGTTGTGGGACCTACCCTATACAATTTCGTATACCACTACTTGATATGTAAATAACAGTGACAGGAAATTATTAAAACATCATCAATATAAGCTAAGTGGAAAACAAATGCAGTATTATGGATAACTCAAAAACTACTGGTCAAAACTTGATCAAATTTAAATGGGATCACATGTAAAGCACCAGCTATCAAATAAAAAAATAATCATCCAAATCGGTTCAGTCAGAATAAAGTTCTGAGCGAACACACACATTGCGTTTCTACGACTATTTTAGCTGGTTGACTTCTACGTTAGTTGTTTTGGGAACTTCTAACAGACAAGAAAATTACAAAAAATTACTTTTTTACAAAAAAGAACAACCGTCCGTTAAAAATTCCTTAAAGAACTAACGTATAAGTCAACCAGAGAAAAAACTCGTAGTGACGCAAATGTGTACACACCCTAACAAAATTGTTACCAACTCCCAAACTGCTCATGAGTTCCACTTTGTGATAAAAGGCAGACTAAATTCTGACTTTTAAAGCAGTTACTTTATGTAATGGGCGATTTGGTTTTAAGAACCAGACGGTTTTGTGATAGTGTGAATTTTATAGCCATACATAATCTCTATTTGAAATAATGCACATTATGAAATTATTTTGTTCAGAATCGTTTACTGAAACGATTTCTGTCATTTTTAAATACGTAATTTTACGTAAATTACAGTCACACTTCGGCTGTGCAGTCAAAACAAACCAAAATGGACGAAGTACCTATTACGCTAGACCATTATACGTGTGCGACTGTGTGCGTGCGTAGATTTGTAATGTGACCACAATTTTCTCCCACAATCAATATAATTAATATAATAAATAAACAATGTTTTAATGCATAATAGTAAAAAATCAGTGTATGTATTATGATCATAACATAATATTGTAATTGGGGTGTTTGATAGTGTGCGGTAGTTCCGGGACATGTTGTATAATATATAAACTAGGTTCCGCCCGTGACTTCGTTCGCGTGGAAGTCGTAAGATACACAATATATTAAATTAACAGCCACTTTTGTAAAAATCCCTCGGCCCCGACCCACCACGTCGCGTCGCATTGCCTGCCCGCGATTCTACTTTGTTTACTGTTTTTCTTTTTGCTCGGCTCCTAAGGATCGTCGCGTAATGGTTAATATCCAATCTCCGGACACCCAAAAATCTTCCTTCCTCAAGAATTGGATTGCAAAATATATTTTTTAATCCGACATTTAATTAGCGCGTTCAAACAAACTTTTCAGCTTTATTTTATTAGTATAGATAGTTAGCTATACTTTATACTATCTATTAAAAAACAGCTTCAATGAGTGACAATTAATATAATGTCTTGACTGTGAGTTAAAATCTAATAAACTTTTAAATATATTTTATAATGTTAGTGTGCCAAATTAATACTAACGAAGCAAGACTGTAAATTTTATTATGATTAAGGTATGTATGACTAATGAAGTAATGACAATGGTGCCGATTCTCTTGTCACTAAATCCTTTAAACTAGACTAAAAATCACTAAAATTTTGTTTATTCCTGTCAAACGACGATTTCTCATTCTGAAATAGACTAAAGTGACACAACTTAACTATATTTTAGTTCGACAGCGCTAAGATGGCACTGAATTATTAGTTTAGTGAAAATTCAAAATTTGCTATTCTGAATTTGACGTTGTTCACCTAAAATTTTGGTTGTCTAACTAAATCTACCTACTTTTAATCGCGATTAAAAAGGTGTGGAATAAAATTAGTTGTCATGAACTAAAATTCACCACAACACCTCCACTTCAGGTGCAAAAACAGTAGTGTCTTTTTTAAATTTTATTTTGCTTATATCTCGAAAATGGTGTGTCCTATCGCAAAAATAATGAAAATTTCGACCCCCTTTATAAGACCCTTAAACCCCTGTAACTCTACACGTAGGTTTTTTTATATTTACTGTAAAAAAGTAAAAAAAAAAACATATAAAACACGTCGAGGCTGCCGTGCTCAAGCGTGCCTCCGGCTCGAAAAACAAACAAGTACCTACCCACGTGAAGTCGTGATTGTCAAATTAAAATTTAGTTACGTCAAAATTATTTTTAAATTTAGAGATATTTTTTTGCAGATTATCTGTAAGATTCTCATAGCCAAAAGTAAGGAATTTTAGTGATAGTTTAGTTCGGTGTACAAGAGAATCGGCACCATTGACGTGATTTCATGATATTATTATGCATGTACTATAAATATTTGCACGACTGATAAGTCGAATATAGTGAGTCTAAAATTATTTTCAAGTACCATGTTATTATGTAAGTACCTATATTCTCGCAAATAAATAATTGTAATTTCAATACTTGAGTAATTACATACGGGCAGTCTTGCTACTGACTTTGACTAAGTATATATTTTTTCCTCGACATGTGAATTTCACGTTTAGCCTGTATGTACTACTTTTGATGTTTCGTGTGGTTAATTGTCCCTTGGTTTTGCAATAGTGTTATTCTCTAAAAACACTTCGAACGTTGTCTCGTTGTGATTCCACGATGATTTACTTTAAAAACAAATGAGTTCGCTTCCGAATTGCGTGCAGTCACTTCAATGAAGTTTCAAGTGAAATAAGAATAGTAGTGAAATAAGCTAGAATCTGCGGTATTTTTTTAATAAGAATACCTACTATCACATAGAAATAATCCTACTAATTAATTCCCACACATAACATTATTATTTCCTTCACTAAAAGCCTAAATCAAATAAACTTCTGTCAAAGACTATACAAATATTAATTTAGGAAGTTCAAAGTTAGCCTGTAGTTCAAGTTAGTCTGTCAGCTTGTAGGATCGTTAATAACATAGGACCCTTTGACGGGTGAACGACATTATGCATATGTGTGTTATTCTAACATAGTTTATAGAATAGGTTTTAATGATTCTAGGAGCTCTTTGTGAAATGGGCTTAGGAGTTCATGTAACCATTGTCCTTCTCCATTTTGCTGGCTTTCACGGGCTAGAAAAAAAAGAAGGAATCCGCGCCACGCGTATCGAAAGTGAAGGACTATAAGAATGCCGGACTGTTTGTACAAACATGCCTCACGCACACATTTACATCATAAGGTGCCGACCGGCCGCCATTACGGCGTCATTGTAGGTACTGTTTACGTCAAGTAATAAAATAAAACAATGCCGTCTTATTTTGTGAAATGGTGTAAAAATAATTCTACATCCCAGAAAAAGTGTCAAGGAATAACATATCACAAGTTAAACACTTATTTACACACACACACACATAGAACGATACGGTGCTTCACTTTCGATATGCGTGGCGCGGAGTCCTTTTTTTCTAGTCCGTGCTGGCATTTATACTTCTTAAATTGAGAAACAAAATGCTGCTTGGTGGCAAAAAAAAACGTATGGTAGTCGTAATTATGAGTTTTATACATTTTATGGTTTACAAAGAGCTCTAACATGATGATGTGATTTTTTCAGTGACAATGCCTCTAACGCTGCAGTAAAAGTAGCCACATACTGGGCCCAAACAGTATAATATTGTTGAACCTTCGCGTCGATACGAAAAGAATAAGAAATAATAATACCTTAATCCTTAGTCTTGAGTATCATTTTTGTTTTTTTATGTAATCTCAAAAAACCCAAATATGGCAGTAAAACCTGAAGGTCACATTGTGAACCGGTGGCCAGAAAAAAAAACCGTTTTTGAGCAACCAATGTGGTTGCCCAACCAAACCCGTCACCCAACCATGTCACATGATCACATCCCTACTCAACAAACAGACACAAAGTCTACAAGTTACGAACGTGTATTTATATTGATTTTGTTTCGGCTAACTTCGGAGCCGCTCGGCTCTTTCCGTCATCCGGTCCTCCCGTGACGAGCGGCGTATTTCATACATTATTACGTTGTTTGTTAAAATGTGGCTTTCGCTTTTTTAGCAAGAGGGTTTTGTTTTTATTAATCTGTATTATTCTTGTATGGAACTTTTATGTAGATAAGACAGTCGTTACGGGTAGTCAGCTTGAAAATTTAACAAGCAGGCTTACCAAAGGGTATCGTGTTACCCAGTAACTGGGGTGTGGAGTACAGGTAAGCGGTTTCTCCAAGTAAAATCCTGGTATTTAGCCCCATCCAGTTGGACTATCAACCGACCCCAACAATGATGGGAAATGGGTAGGCAAATGACAATTTATGAAAGTGTTGTTAACTTTGTACCTTAACTTAATGATTATATATTTTCTCTTTTATGTGCATGTGTGTGTATAGAGGCTACGCACCGGACCTCTCTGAAGAACATCAATAAGGTCACTATATGTCCTCCTAGGCCGTCCTCTTCCGGTATTTTCACTCACATCTGCCTTGTAAATACCTTTTGTTAGTCGCCTTTCATTCATCCTCTCAACATGACCAAACCATCTAAGCATACTCTTTTAAATTTTTGGCACTACATCTTCTTTGTAACACATAAAATTTATTATTTATATAAAACAAATTCACATTTTCTATCTTTTTTTTATCACCGATAATGATCAAGTTCCTATGGTAAGGGTATTGTAGTATACTTTGATTTACTTACCTGTTCATTGCAATTTCTTTATCTAAAAACTGTCTAGTTTCGAGACTAGATTGTCCCATCTGCTTAGTTGTTGGATGAAAAAGGTAAAGTAGATTAACTAGATAGCAGCATGTAGGTACGTTGACCTCACAAAATTGAGTTACCAACGAAAAAAGGAGATCTGCTCTGCGTAAAATTCGTTCAACCAGTTGAAAAGAATGACAGTCCTCTTTTCCTTCCAATTTTCTTTTTGATAAAACTCTTTGAGGGCATAGAGGAAGTAATTTAATCCACCTATCTTGATGGCATAAAACCTAGCGTTTTAAAGCGACAGGATTTTTAATAATATTTGTTTGCAGTTTTCTTTAACTCTAAAATCGACTACGCGTTTCCGTGGAACTAATTTCACTGCCTTTATGGATTCTGTTTTGTCCACACTGACCCATCTCAACGGATCACCCTGCACTCTAATTACGTAACACATTATCTATCACAATCTGAAACATTTTGAAGCCTATTTGCTAATCCATTGCTTCATATGTTCGAAAAATTTGTCTGCTCAACAACGTAAATAACGCAATGAATGTTGTTGAACTGTCAAAATGAAAGCTATTCCTACTGTAAGTGTGTTACGCAATTACCCCGCTGTATCTTATATAAATTAATAGTTATCCAGTCAGGAGTATAATTCGCAATTACTCTTCCAGTAGCTAACAAAATACATTAAATAATTAGGCAACAAAAAAAGGTTTACAAACCCTCAAATTTGCCACAGGTCTGCTGTTTGTCATTCCGAATAAAGGAAGATTTCCAAAATTTCTAGGAAAGGTTCGCATCAAATCCAATAATAATCCCTTGTCATTGCCCACTGCCCTTTGCTGACTTTTTGGTTCATATGCTTGCCTGCCTTTTCGGACTAATTGGAGATATAGCATTATCTCAACACTAAAGCGTTTATGGGTTCCTGGCACCCATGGTATAATAATATACTTCGCCAGGTATAGCATTCCAGTCACGGGGGTGACTCGAGCCTACGTCATCACCGCTGTGGTACCAGTAGTGTGTAATAATAACTCCCCAATCGCCTTTATTACCTGTGCGAATCCGATAAAACAAAGAGGTTTTAACTAATAATTACGTTGATATATGTTTAAATTGAATTGTTTTGTTTGATTAGAAAAATGAAACGACAATTTAAATGGTTTATATATATTTTTTAACAGAATGGTGACTGAAAATGTTTCCATAATTCGTGTTTTGTTGCAATAAAGTGGCAACTGGATAGTGGCGTAAGCATGTGTCACTCACGGAATGCCAGACCTTGTTTTTAGACCATGCTGGCTCCTACATGTCAATATTGATAGATTGTGATTTTATAATTTAGATTAAACTATAAGACAGTTATATCGTTTTGTAGATTATTAAACTTAATTCTTTTGACATGCATTGATTTATTTCGTTGTCTTTTTAATTTTAACATACTTCCAATATACGGTTTTCTTTAAATATTTTATGATAGTGAAGATCATAGACACGTTAGATAAAATCAGACATAAAATTATTTCCTTTTGATATATTTCTATAACGTTAAATGGATTTAAAAATATACCTAAAGATTTGCTATGTAATAAATGTTTTTATTATTTAAACGACTATTTGAATGGTAGTTTGAAATACTAATTGTAATCTTTTATAGTTTGACATCTTACTCTTTGATACTTGGACATTTAATGGTACTTTGACATCTATAAATTGTGTTTATGATATTATTTTTAACCGAGTAGTAATTTTAATTCATAATTATACTATCATTAATGTTAAAACAAATCGAATAATCTCTGTTCTGTAATAAATATATGATATTCAAATGACTGGGTATACGCTAGAAACTTTTAATTTCGGAAAAGAGAATAGAATAGAATACTCTTTCTTACCACCACCATAAAAATTACAGATATAAATGTAGAAATTTTACATAGGGTGACACAATGGGCGGTCTTATCGCTAAAAGCGATCTTTTACAGACAACCTTTGGATGGATTCAAGGCAGAAGAAGAGACAATAATGCAGGCAGTCAGTGGTGTACCATTTACATATACAACAAATACATAAAACATATACTTATCTACATAATATAAAATATACAATAATGAACATGAAACAAGAGTAAGGAAACTAAATGTAATGACAATGTTTAAGGAGAGAGGAAGTGTTTTTTTTTTTGTGGAAAGAGTTTCTTATTTAACGAAGGTGATCACTAGGGAAGGATATAATTATGGAAGTTCGTCATATTTGCCGTTGGTAAATCCGATTGTCTACATAGCTTGTCTCGTATTTAAGTTTTCTGTTTTTCGCCAGCATAAAATACAGCAACATTAATAAGAAAACCTCCTCTATTCTCAATGGTCGTTACGTCAGCGTGAGAAAGCTGAAAAATATCTTGAATGAGTTTCATAGACACGCTTACCAATGTAGTTATATTGGTAAGTACACAAAACAAACTTGAAGCTTTTTCAAAGCGGCGGTATTTAACGTTCGTTAAGAGTAATGTTTGTGATATTATATTTTACGTCAACCACGTCAACAGAGACAAAGTGACATGAAGTTAAGTTAATGAAAGATAAAGGATGTGAAAAAATAAATAAAATTAAATTAAATGAAGCCTTTGAGAAGCACAGAACCAGTCGACGTAGCGACGCTTGGGGAGGCCTTTGTCCAGTGGACGTTATTTGGCTGAAATAATAATGATACGGAATCGTAAGTTCACTTACAAGATTAATAATACATTTTGGACATCTAAAAAAAATATGTTCAAATTAGACGTTTGTTACAAATTAAGTTTTTATTTTTTTAAAGAACTAAAATTCTTAATAATTCATTATAATCTAGCTTAGAAGACTAAAAAGAAACTTAACTTTAATTTATTATTTTACGTGATAGTTTACGTTATAAATAAGAATAGTGTCAATTTGCACTTTCACACAATTCCGTAGCACTTTCTTAGGGTCTGATAAATTAATAATAAAAAAAACACTTTGTTTAAACATTATCCATTCACTATTTATACACAAGAATTAAGTCTAAAGAACAATGAACGTATGATATGCCAGCCTATTAGCGCCATTTTTCATTAATGGTTTGGCATTGATATGATGCGACCAGCCTTTTGTTTGTTTTGCAAAATGTTTGTTTAATAATGAAGTTTTAAATTACCGAAAAAAACCGTTAAGTTTTGAATTACATTGTTCATTATTTAGGTGTGATAATAGCTGTTACGTAATAAATTAAGTATAGGGTCGCGTAGTAAGGCATTGAAATTAATCAAGATTATAACCCTAATTGTCGCTTTAATGTGCTAAGCCAATTTGAGGAGTATTTGGGGGAAATGACTTAATTTCCCTTGGAACGTGCCAAAAGCGAAACACGTACAGGAATGGCACTATCGTATGCCACTGAAAACCCCAGAGATTCTTGTGTTCTGAGGACAGTCACTTTGTTGTCTTCGCTCGGAGTTGGTCAGATTTCTTACCTTACCCTTAAGGAATCAGATACCTTGCTGCTCATCATCAAATCAACTCTATGATATGAATATGTCGGAAATACGTTAAATCATTCGTTTGACTTTGACTAATCGGGACGTCACAAACGTAACGTGGACAGAGCCTATAACGCTAACGCTTGACCAGAGTAAAGCAGAGTTTGTTGTTGGCGGGTAAGCAGTGAACACGTTTAGAAACTGTCGCGCGTTCCTTATAGTTGTGTCGTGCACCTACAGTGTGTGATTCACTAGTATGATTAATTAGATCGTACATTATAATTAGATTTGAACTGCAAACAGTTTTTCTATTGCGCAATAACCAACACTTCCCATAATACGCCACAGTAGTTAAAATATGACTGATAATAACGAGAGAGACGTACCTTCTCCGTAAAATATATAATTTTTTCTTTGTTCATATAAGTTACATTTAGAATTTGACAATCAATTCGGCTTGTTCGGGGAATTATAGTTACGAGGATGAAAAACCGGTCTATCGACACTCCAGACTCGCAAAATACTAACTAAACTACCCCCCCCCCCCCCTAACTGACTAGGTACTTAAATAAAAAATAAACTCTTAACACACTACTAAAGTTTCTACAATAATATAATTCAATCATGATTCGAAAGAAACGTGGCGCCGTCTATTATCATAAGAACGTTATTGTTGTTTTCCTCGGGAACAGTACTATTTTTCGGATGAAAGGTACCCTATGTCCGTTTCTGTACCCCTGACAACGTATAATCAAAATTTCAGGATGATCGGTTCAGTGGTTTAGGCGTGAAAAGGTAACAAAGAAACTTACTTTAGCATTTATAATATTAGTTAGGAAGTTAGGATTTCCGACATCACTGATATCGGTGTCGGAAAACCTTGTGAGGTAACTTGGACAAATATATTACATCATAATCAGCCTATAATGTTCCCACTGCTGGGACACAGGCCTCCTCTCAGTGAGAGGGAATGGGCCATAATCCACCAAGCGGGCCCAGTGCGGGTTGGTAGATGTCACATGTCTTCGAATTTTTGGTTCGATGTTATCGTATACCGTTTTGAGAGCAGTGGTGATGAAATAATTTAAGTACTCATAGTAAAGAGCTGGGCCACCACTGCTACTATATAATATATATTACAAATAAGTCTGAAATCACCAATCCGTCTTGAGCATGCGCGGTGATTTAACCCGTGGTTTCTTTGCGTGTCAGGAGACGACAGGGTTCACAATCTGTCCGATTTTATCACCCGTAAATTTGTGAACCGTCCCTGATTGGTCACTCTTGGCGGCAACCGAATAAGTTGCAGTAACTAAGCCCGACCAAATAGGCTAGGTAGAAACTGTGACGAACCGCGTGCGAGCCGAGCGAGCGGAGCGAGCGGTGCCGCGGGAGCGGCTGGTGAGTACTACTTCCATCTTGGTCGCAGTTAGTTGGCTATTTAGTATTAGCGCAAGGTGCGTTCCGTCACATGCAAGATTGATACCAGTTCACAATTTGTCGGTATGCCAAGAATAGATTATAAACTATCGAAAATTAATACGTTATATTGTAAGCAGTATCGTACAGTTGAAAATTTATCGACAGTTTATAATCTCGCGAGATTGATTATAAACTAGCGATGATCATAATAAAAAAGAAGTTTATTCTGCACAAACAAAACGCACATTACAAATAAATGACATTAAAAATGCGGACATACAAAGTAGCCAAAAGCCTCGTATCCAAGAAATAAAAGTTTAACAATTTTGTTTTTTTTTGTTTTTAATTTTGTTTATAATATATGGTAACATTTATATAAGTGAGGAAAAAGATATTAGAAAGAAGATAATATTATAGTAACCGAACAATACAAGTTGATTTCTAAATGTGGATGGGAAAAATCCAAATATCACTATCAAAAGGATATTGGATTTCCTATCCACGCCCACATAGTTGAATGAACCATATAAACAAGGGTTTATTATAGGGGATTAGAATTTACTATGGTAGTTTTTAACCATTGCGGCGAGAAGGAATGAAGATTAATGAATATTAATGGACGGGGTTTAGAAGGCAAATTGAAAGAAATACAGTGCTATTCTGATAGTAAACATGCACCAGTAAACTCTGTAATGATTAGTTTATTATTTGATTATTATGTATGTTGTCTTGAAAGCATGGCAGTTGAGACTATGTCATGCTCACTTATATGTCTCACTGTTGGTGGCGCGTGTGTTGGATCATACGGTTCCCTACAAAATGGTTGAGCTGGATGGTGCTGATCCATGCGTCATGTTCGTGAACGGGCGCCGTCAGTTGAGACTGGTCATCTCTTAACTGCCACGGCTTATTTTAATTATTCTTATATTTCGATTTCTTTTTTACATTGTTCTCACATATAGAAGCAACAAGAATAATGTGCCAACGATTTTGTAATATCTTGATTTAAAAAGAATGTCCTTGGAGATTCTTGCCCGTTCTTCTCCATAGAGATCTACGTTTTGGAATGGGCAACTAGCTTCAGCTTTCTGACTAACTGACCGACTCTTTGACAATTCAAAAGTGCCTGTAAATGGTTTAATGGAAATAAATGCTTTGAGTTTGAGTTTGAATGTTTAATTGGCACCTCACTCAAGTGACCGCTCACAATTTGAATTTCAAGGTCTTGTTTTCACAATTTTGGTATTCGGTGAGTGATCACCTCCGTGTTTGCACATCATACACTGCACTTAAGCAGTAGTTGTGTACTTGTATTTGCATTTTACACTTTCTATTTGTTTTATTTTTCTTTTTTACCTGTTTAAGTTGTGTTGTGCGCTTTATAGGCTGTGCTAAATAAATGTATTTTCTTTCTTTATTTCTTTATACCAAAGATATAGCAAATGCATCGTACTAGAGACAACTCTAAAATAACTCACATGCCTGTAATTACACAGCAACCCGTATCCTTTAAAACGGAACAAAGCAAGGCTTTTTGGCGCCAGAAATAGGTGTGGTGGTAATAGGCACTCTCCATGGACGAACTATTTTCAAAAAGCTCTATTTTAGAAAAGAAAAAACGGTTATTTGCGGTAAACATGACGCAGAGAAAAACACACAAGTTCAAAAAATAACGAGTTGGGCGAAAATGAGCAGTGAGAGCAGCGGTGGCCTAGTGGTAATGGCCGCGACTTACAAGTTGTAGGTCGTAGGTTCGAACCCAGACAGGCGCTTTACTTTGTGTAAATTATTCCATCACCACTGCTCTCAAACGGTGAAGGAAAAACATCGTGAGGAAACCGGCATGTCCTAGAACCGAACAATTCAAAGACATGTGACATCTACCAACCCGCACTGGGTCCGTGTGGTAGATTTCGGCCCACGCCTTCTCAAAAAAGTGGAGGCCTGTGTCGCAGCAGTGGGAACATTATAGGCTGATTATGCTTATAGGGGAAAATATGTGTCACATCCACGCAAAACATATTTGATTATTTCGCCGTCCGTCTAGACTTTTCCCATTCATTTTGGAATCGGCTTCCAATCAAACTGGACGGAACATAATACCAGTACTCTACACGGCAACCTATCTGAGTTATATTTCTTGTAACCTACTTCAAAATCTTCTACAGATTGTACTTCGGTGTGTGTGCCCAAGAACTGCACGACCTCATTCCGCCGGCCCCCTTCTACCTTCGAACATCTAGGCGCACTGCAAGTTACCATCCCTACCTAGTTGCTATTCCACCAATTCGCACTAAGCGATTCCAAACATCTTTTATAATGCGCACAGCAAAAGAGTGGAATTCTCTACCTGCGCCTGTGTTTCCGACCGCATACAACCCAAATCTGTTCAAAGTGAGAGTGAACAGGCTTCTTCTGGGCAAGCTCACTCCATCGTCGACTTTGTGTCTGTCATATCTGACCTAGACTAGAGTCAAGCGCAAACCCATCCAAAATAATAAAAAAAAAAAACATTATTTAGAAAAATACCTACAGAGCAGTATTTTCTCCCTCAATTCGCCAATATGGAAAACCTTGACGGAATGGTAAGAAATGATAATGGACCGCACCCTCACTGCGAGGGAGTGCCTGTATCATAAACTTCATAACTTTGTTTGGGGTAGGCAAGGCAGTGTTTTGTTTGGCATTTTTTTTTATGATTATGTCTTGTTTGAGTTGTGATAAGTACAGGTTTTTTTTATGAACCAATCTACCAGGGAGTTTTCATAGAACGCACTCCTTCCTCGAGAGTCAATGGGAAAAATTTCCTGCGTTCCCTAAAAAAGAAAGAAAGAAAGAAATCATTTATTTGCTGATAATGTAGGTATACATATAAGTTGGAATAATTATTAAGTGTCCCGATACATTTTACCTTACGGCATGCAAAATATTGGGTTTGAATTAATTAGTAATATAGATACAGCTATTACGATTATTATTAGCCATAGTCGAATTTAGTTGGTAGTTACAGATCAGACTAAAAAATCAAAATAATTAATGAATTAAATATAAATCTCTCGCAAATCATACAAAGAAGAATATATGTCGTAATGTGTAATGTCAAAAAGCTTAATGTCAAAATATTCCAAAACATTAACAACACTCACAATTAATATTATATAGGTATAGAATTTAGATAATATGGTAATGTCAAAATATGTTATGTCAAAGTACAATGTAACAACAATCATAAAATCGCTAATAAATAGATAACACTGTCATTATTATCATCTAAAACATTCGAATAACGTAATACCTGCACGTAACAGGAACTAATGGATGTTAAGCATAAGCAGTAGCCAGTATCGCTGTACCTAGTCATCGCTGACTAACGTTAAAGA
This sequence comes from Griposia aprilina, assembly GCA_916610205.1. NCBI lineage: Eukaryota > Metazoa > Arthropoda > Insecta > Lepidoptera > Noctuidae > Griposia > Griposia aprilina. The sequence goes on along the minus strand of OU744310.1, from coordinate 8,619,250 downwards.
AAAACTATCATGAAAAAAAGTAGATTTTATGTAGCGGTATCCACATGAAGTACACGTCATACTGACGTCACGCAAATCCTGCATCGCGCAAACTGAGATTACCGCGCGACTAGCATATATACAACGTCCCGACATCAACCGTCGGGCAGTTGCCCACCAGACACAACACCCGTCTGGTCAGAGGATCCTCCCTTTTCCATAGAGTATGAGTGAGCTTTACACCCTGTTCCTCATACCTCTATATTTATAAAGTTCTAAAAAGTAAGCGTGGCGATTCGTGGTCATTTCTTACCTGTATAAAAAGAGGTATTTGCCCTGCCATGGATTCGTCTTAGGTCAGAATAAGCAAGGTCAGTATTTAGGTATTACATACATATATATCATCACACTGATTTTCCCCGAAAGGATTAGGCAGAGGTGTACCTACTGTTAGGGTTGGCTAATTTACATTTTTATTTAATTAAATTGAAACGCAAAAAGACTAGTTTCCATGCCAGTAACTATGTGATTCGAATATTTTGTACTGGCAACACTTTAGTTTGCCAGTTGGTCGTTGGATGCTTCTGATTGGCTAAGCAAGCAGAGGCCAGCACATTGTCATCTGTGATTGGTTGATGACATTAAACCGTTAACCAATCACAGAACTCGATTGTTGGACGAGATCACGAGAAGGTCGTGAGTAAAAAAATTAAGTTCTGTTTCCTGTTACCTGGATGTTCTTCAGTACTTTACCTAGGCATCCTGAAACTCTAAGTTTAGTCCATACTCATATTTATTTGCCTAGTTTAATACTACCCAGGTTACCAATATAGTACACCCAAATTTCGCCAGTTATGTTTAAGTCCCATGTAATAGGATAGGGACCTATAGCTATGGTGATCTTGATATAACGTTATTATACCTATTTTGTTTTCAAAGTATTGTGGCCCAAGAGCAATCTTCCAGCGGATCACTTTAACATGTCCACGGACATTGACAAATTGCGGGTCACAAGTGCGGGTCATTGTGACCCTCGTCTGCTTGACATTCATAGGGGAACGATAAACAACAGATAGTTGGTTACAGGTTGTCCACATTGCATTATGTTGTTGTCTATGGCCAGACTGAATACGTTGTACGATTTCTATGTGAAGAAGTCACGAACAAAATTGCTTTATTTAAAATCTTCTAAAAACAAAAGAATTTTAATGGTGTTTTTGTTTCAAACTTTATTTACAATACTTCGAATTTCAAACGGTGCCTCGTTGTGAATCCGCGATGGTTTACTTTAAAAACAAATAGGTTACTTTCGAATTAAGTGCGCTAACTTGATTGAGATTCCAAGTAAACTTTATAGAATACCACACTATCTGAACCTTTTCCATCAACTTTGTTTGTACCCATATTAAGCCAATACAGTACCATTGCAAAGAAATAGACGTATATTCAAATGCTTCAATACCATTCTTGTTTCACCCTCCATTGATTTTTACAGCCTCCGATGGGAAACATCTGATCCAATGGCTGAGTCTTCCAATTTCAAAGCAAGAAGTATTTCTTCGCGGTAGCTTTGCTGTTTCATAAGTAGGACAAGAAAATACGAGTTTTTTGAGATATTCTATTCTACTAGTAAAATTATAAAATAAATATCTGAATTCACTTTATAATACAGTTCAATTCTTAATTATTTATTGCGTACCATAATGTATAAAGTTGGTAGGGAAATAATTATAATAGTTACAATTACGGCTCCAGATATTTATACGAAATAACACAACAAACAGTTATTTTTAACGTTTTTGAGAGAGAAAAAACAATTTATACCAGATAGCAAGCGCGTTAGGACTTTAATTCAGATTTGTTACAGTTGTAATGGCAATCATGTCATTAAGGCTTTTATTTTTATTTTTGAAGTGAAAGCTTCTTTAGAGGCGTTGAGCACTTTTTGGGTGAACAAAAATCATAGAACTCGCGTCATCGGCACTGAACGCTTTCCATGAGCTATATGTATACTGTGTATGTAAATTTTTAGGGTGAACAAATAACGTGAAACTCGCGTCATCGTCACCGCACGCTTCCCATGAGCGGGTTTACAAGTTACTTAGTTTTCACTTCTATCGGCAGTCCCCAAATACTGCCCAGATTTTTTATTATTTATCTTTTAAATAGATTCTTCCATATTTTGTAAATGTGAGAACGTTGTAGGCCTAACTTGTAGACTGTAGATTTGTAGACCATTTTCTATTTTGTTAAGTACATGGTACTTGTTGTCAGGCCTACACTGTCCTCCTATAGCACTGTAATTTGAAAATATTGTAAAAGCCACTGATTTCTAAAAGAGTAACCGTGGAGTTTCTTGCCAACTCTTTTCCATAGGAAACGACCAATTGGAACCGTGCACCTAACTTCTGACGTTTCTTAGGTGCCCATGTAGGTTTATACATATACATACATAAACTCATGCCTTCTTCCCATGGGGGTAGGCAGAAACTACAGAACGCCACCTGGTATGATCCTTACATACTCCTTTCGCCTCGTTTACGTTCATACATCTGGTCATACACGCACGCCGGTTGCGAGTACTACGCACCTGACCTTTCTGAAGAAAATCACCACTAAGGTCACTATATGTCTCCCTAGGGCGTCCCTTCATTCATCCTCTCATCAGAAGAGAGGACTCCTCCTCCTCCTCTCCTCTCTCCTTTCTTCTGTAGGTTTATGTGAAATAAAATATATTGATTTTGATTATGTTACCCAGTTATTACACGAGCTACCATTGCCTTCAAACCGGTACACAGCAACGCTGTTTAGCAATGTGTATGATTGCATAACCTGCCAGGTTGAGTTCTTTTACAAGTAGCTACTAGTCTCATAATCTGCTTAGCCTTTTCCCCTCTTTTTTGTGGTTGGCTTCCAGTCTAACCGGATGATGACTGATATTCATTATTTCAAATGAAGCGACTGTCTACTTTCGGGTTTCTGATGTTCTGAGTACTCGTAACGGCGGTCAAAGATCTATAGATGACAGCCGGGCCCAGAGAGCTTCAATTTACTTCTAAGCCCTAACAAAATTAGCCTAATATTTAAACCTTTAAACCTAAATACCGTCTAGTATTTAGAAAGTCCTCGAATAATGCATATAGAGCTAGCGTTCGACGGCCTTTGTCCGAAACTGGGTCGAATCCACTGTCAATAGCATACCGTTTTGTTTTGTGAGCATACTCGAGTGTATTGTCGTCATGGATATATTGAATGGGATGGGCAGAAGTGTTGGTGGTAGGAAAATGTTTGTTGAGTCTAGTTGTGGCACGTTGGAAAGGCAAAAGCGAGTGAGGAATGCGGACTGCAACAACAGTTCATAAATCATAAATATTAGGAGCATTTATTCACCAGGATTTTATTTTGTTTTTGCATGGCAATCCAGCAGGCACTGCTTAGAATTATAAAGCAAACAGCCTTGAGAAATGGAAATAATGGAGGGAAGTAACTTATATAATGAAAGTCAAATTAAGTGATGGCGCTAAATTCGAAGCTTAATTCTGGGCCGACTCAACTAAAATTAGAACAACTAGAGCTATACCGAAAGTGATGTAATGTAAACCATATCGTTATTCTACATAGCAACTATACTCAGATTGCAATGTACTAACAGTCCGTCAGCTCTTCGTACTTCAATCTGTCCTTAGAAGACACGTTAGTGTAGCGGTATCTACACCGCCACATGCGAGCTACACGTCATACTGACGTCACGCAAATCCTGCATCGCGCAAGCAGAGTTTACCGCGCGACTAGCATATATACAAACATCCCAACATCAACCGTCGGGCAGTTGCCCACCAGACACAACACCCGCCTGGTCGGAGGATCCTCCCTTTTCCATAGAGTATGAGTGAGCTTTACACCCTGTTCCTCATACCTCTATATTAGCACCCTCCTGCCTGACCCCAAAAAACGATTAGCTTATCCTTACCTGCGGCAGTACTATGACGTGTTAAAGCCATTATTGTTCCAGCGTGAAAGAGAAACGCAGCTATATATGACCGATAGCACTATCCCTTTTTCGCAATGGAACCATGATGGTATTAACACGTCATAGTGCGGCTACTGACGTAAACTTCCATTTTTTTCAGGGTTGATGATAACCATGAGAAAATTCACATGAAAAATAAGCTGGATGCTACTGAAGAAATAAATATAACCACAAACCATCTGTATTTCCAGCACATCTACCGATTCCATTGCATAACCATCCCTATTCAATCCTTAGGTGAGAACACATACAATCTAATTTCAACTCTACTCATTTCGGACTGCCCAAAAACCGCAACTGTTACTGCTGAAATGAAACTCGTATTTCTCGTGAAATTCGTCGCGTTTTCCCCACAAAGCGTATTTTCGTACGGCGTACTCTGCATACCCCGTGGCGTGCCACTAAACAGTTGAATACAGAAGCACCATTTTACTGAAGCTTGATTTCTACGGTGCGATTTAATTGACATTAGCATACCATAAGTTGCCCGAAATAAAGCGATTTTTATTTTTATATGTTAAAATAGCTCGGGACCATGGCATCCCGGTCCTTTGGAAGGCGTACGACTTTTGGTTCGGCCCCCCAAAGCCAACTCGCAGAGCCTTAGACAATTTTAAATGGAATGAGGCACCAACCGACGATTATCCCTGTATGCACTGTGCAAGTGCACCCGTGTTTGTTTTTTTTTTGATCCTGGGTGGAACATCCTCTTGGATGTCCCCCGCTCTGGGCGGAGGGGGCTGTCAGACTCTTACTGACTAAAAACCACCCCGGTGTTCCATCTCACACCTGCGCCGGGGGTCGCGGGAACGTACGAATCTTCCGCAACCTCCGACTGGTGCCGGCCCGCCTCTGCAGGCCCCGTCTGATCGAGCGGGGAGAGTGCAGTGTTTGACTCCCCCCGCGACGTCTAAGAGGGGCGCGCGTGGAACACTACACGCCGCCGCCTCGGGTCCTGATGTATGGGGGGCGACGGACCCAAGGGCAACCCCGGTTGGTGTCGGACCATTGCAGGATATGGAAACAAAAATAATTATTGAACTATGGGTTTCAGTGGCTAAGATGGACTAGTTACCAAGAACTATGGAACGGCTATGGCCCCTGCCTGACCAATGTTTTATATATAAAATATACTGATACAATGGCAAGGGGTGACTTGCACACTCAGTAATGGGCCCCTGAAAACGGTCGCTAGCACATAGTGTCGTAGCTACAAGGGGGGGGGGTGTCCTGATGTGCTTATGAGGAGTAGAGAGGTAACCCACGGCTATCAAGACCCGGAAGTAAGGTCAAGATCCCTACCAGCATCTTACTGGAATACTTCCTGCCTCTGCATTGTTCACTCCAGCAGGTCAATAAAGGCAAGCCAGAGGTGAGGAACAAGACTTTTCCCAGGAGATAGGGTCCGTGGGGTCGCTACTACCCAACAGCTCGCCATATGCTGCCCTGCGAGTTTTATTATTATCATAAATTGCAAATGAAAGTTACACCAACTCAACATTGATAAGACAATGCAAGTCATTGGTTACGCCACTTGCAAGAAACTTGCATCGTGTAAATGGCGCTCGAGCATTTGTAATTAGCAATCATAGTTAGTCATAAAATTTTGTAATCAGATTGATCGTCGTTTGTTTTACCCAGGGCGTCTTTGCGACAAAAGCGGCAACATTCATTTAGATCGGATTTTGTTACTTCGTATCTCAATATGAAAGTTTATAAAAGGTATTAGAAAATTCTAGGCACACTTACCGAAGTCGCTTATTGAGCCGTTATACAAAATTTCTTCTGAGTCACGAGATAATACTTTTTTAAAGGAGTGGCGCTAGTGACCCGTGTGCGCCCTCTTAATAATACTACTTACTCAATCATATTCGTGTAACTAAGTGCTAACAACTATTTTCCGTAAATAATATAGAAATGATCTACATGTTAAAGACCTTATATTAGTGTTTAAGTTAATTATAACATAATAAATTAAATAACTATGTCACTATTCTTAAAACTTATATTAAATTTTGTTAAGAAATCAGTTGTCTTAATAGTAATTGTAAGACCTCATGCCGCCGAGGTTTATCCTAGTACATGCATCATACTTTATAATATTCTACCTATATTATTTCTAAGATTTGTACTGTATTTTACCAAATTTTAATCTTTTAATATGTATTTATTTATTTATGAAATTTCTGCGTTTTCCTGCATAATGTCTGTACATAGTTGAGTCCCACAAAAGTTTTCCCTTTGTAAAGAGTTCAAACAATGTTTACAGTATACGCTCACACGGTTAACTTAAACTTATGTTACTTAAAAGTTAAGATAATGTATTTAGATTCTTTTGAACTGGAAATTGAAATTTAGACGTATCTCTTTTATATTGAAAATGTTTTGTGTATGGGGAGAAGCTACTGTTGGTATTTGGATGAAGGAGGAATCATTGAACGATTACTTTCGTCCTTTAAGTGGGTCATCTTTTTTAGTAGCTACATACTTGACGGAGCCGTTGTGGTCATTAGATGGTGTCTTGACGTGAGGTCCACTAGTTGGCAGTTACACTTATTTATTTAATGATATACTCTTTCATTGGTTTTAAGGTTTATTAACATTTTTTTTTTATTAATCCAATAATATTTTACTAGTATTTTTTAAATTACTTTGAAGGTGTTTTATTTGTGTGATATGCCAATTAACGCATATTTTTCTTTCTTTTTAACCGACTTCACAAAAAGGAGGAGGTTCTCAATTCACCTGTATGTCTTTTTTAATTTTTTATGTGTGTTAGCTCATAACTTTTTTCTGGGTGAACCGATTTGGATAATTCTTTTTATATTTGATAGGTGGTACTTCACATGTAGTCTCATTTAAATTTCATCAAGGTCAGACCAGTAGTTTTTGAGTTATCCTTAATAATGCATATTTTTTACACTTAGTTTATATGGATGATGTGTTAATAATTTCCTGTCACTGTTATTTACACACCAAGTAGTGGTATACGAATTTTTGTGGGGTAGGTACCGCAACTAAAAAGTGAAAAATAAAAACTTTATTAACAAAAAATCAACCGACTTCCAAAAAAAACACTAAAAGACGTGAAAAATAACTTTAATTTCGGAAGTCGGTGGCCAAAAACGAAAATATTAAACCAAAGACACCGACTTCCGAAATTAAAGTAATTTTTCACGTCTTTTAGTGTTTTTTTTGGAAGTTGGTTGAGATTTTGTAAAAAAGTTTTTATTTACTAACTAAATCTAAAAACAAATTTATAGAAGCGACCTAAGTTGTATATTACTGACAGCAACTTCAGTATATATAAAGTCCACATACTCGTGACAACGAATAGCATAGGTCGGACATTCCACAAAATATATAATGAGATGACTGTGTCAAAGATAGATAGAAAAATCCAGCAGAATTTTGTCATGCACTCTATAGGTTGCTTCCGCGACACGTGTTCGACTTTAGGAAAGAGGTTGTGCAATCGGTGATTTTATTTTATATTTATGGACACCAATTTCTCCGTGATTTCTAAGCTAATTTTTGGGAATTCTTTTTTTCATTTAGTAGGAATTGACCGCTGGTTTCAGATGGTTAAAAGTTATTTATTTTTTTAACAAAATGTTGAAATTACTGCAGTGACGACAAATAAAATAATAATACAAAAAAGAAGTTAGCAAAATATTATCTTTGGTTGAGCAATTTTTGAACCAGCTGATTAATAGGTATTTCAAATCAAATCAAATCAAAATATTTTATTTCACATAAGCCAACATAGGCACTTATGAAACGTCAGAAGCTAGGTGCACGGTTCCAATTGGTTGTTTCCTATGGAGAAGGGCTGGCAAGAAACTCCACGGTTACTCTTTTAAAAATCAAAGGGCTTTTACAATGTTTCCAATTACAGTGTTGATAGATATGGGAGGACAGTGTAGGCCTGTCAACAAGTAACAGGTACTCAACAAAATATAAAAAGGTCTAAAAATCTACAGTCTACAAGTTAGGCCTACAACGTTCACACATTCACAAAATATTGAAGAATCTATATAAAAAATAAAAGTCTATTTAAACAAAATGATATGAATGCCATTACAACTGGAACAAATCTGAATTAGAATTCTGTCTACAAAAGCCATAAGTAAAGAGTTGAAAATTAATTCATAACACCTAAAACCTCGTACAAATCATACAAAAATAAAGTTATAGATAACCAAATACAGCATCACTGTAGTCCTCACCGTTAATCGACAATTTGGTCACTCGTTAATTCACATTCCTAAATACGTATGTAGGTAGATATATTTCTACATATCTAACCACCCTTCTCAAAACACAAGCTGCTCACCAAGATACGTCTCATCCCGACCCCTTGAGGAATCAATTACATCAGACATATACTCTCATTGACGGATATCCTTAATCAATGAGTTTACAGAACTATTCATAGATAATTGACTAATAAACTATTTCAATCTCGTTCTGATTGGATCCGAGACGCTCGGGACTTATGTCGGTAGTGAATTGACCTAAATAGAGTTAAAAGTTTGATTTATCACTTTAGTATCACTCGATATTAAGAAAATTATGCTGTTGAGGATGGTATGATATGGTATATAGGTATGCACTTTAAGATGTATCTTATCTAAGCAATTATGAATTCGAAAACTCTCATCCTACGAATCGATGGATGGATTGATGTTTGTTACTCTTTCACGCACAAACTGCTGAACGGATTCGGATGGAATTCAGAACTAAGATAGTTTATAACCTGGGCTAACACATAGGATATTTTTTAACCCGGTGGTACGTTCCCGTGGGATAATTTCCGACCTCCACGCGGGCGCAGCCGCGGGCAAAAACTAGTGTTATCATAAAATCAGCCGTGTGCCCCATGGGATATCTAATTGGCAAAATTTTTAAACTTCAATACATAAGGAGATGTTTCAAAATGGGCCAGGTCTATGTACACCACTTCAAAATAAAGAGAAAAATCTGTAGAATTCGGGAAAAATACAGATAATTCATTTAAATGTATACTGTTGTGGTAGTTAATTGATAATTATCAATTATTTTTACCGACTTTCAACATGGCGTCTCACTGATTTAGTTACGCTTTAATTGAAAACAATGCCAGTAAACCATAGATCAACCACTGATCACAGAAAGAGAACTGTCAGCTGTCACAACAGTGTCAATAAACAAGTCAAACCAAATTTATCAATCAAAATGACAGCTTATCGCCATGACGGTTTTTTGTTGTGTTGCAATTTCTTGCTGTTTACCAGCAAACAAAGCTATTTTACAGTAATTGGACAGTTGAGAGCTGTTTTAAATGTGTTTCCCTATTTTTCGTGTACAAGGGGCCCAGGCTCCATACATTTTGGAACATCTCCTTAGATCCCCTATTCAACCCCTGTAGGGGATGAAATGTCAAAAATCCTTCTTCAGTGCTCACTTTCGCTATAAAATAAACTCTTTTGCAAAAACGTATGCTTCGAGACCCAGCGGTTAAGGCTGTGCGATGTCAGTCAGTGAATGAACTAATGAATTTTAGATTTTTATTGAGTAGAGATTTAGCGGCATCTACAACGCCATATGCGAACTACATGTCATACTGACGTCACGCCTAGTTCTGCATCGCGCAAGTAGAGTTTACCGTGCAATTAGCATATATACAACGTCCCGACATCAATCGTCGGGCAGTTGCCCACCAGGCACGACACCCGTTTGGTTGGAGGATCCTCCCTTTTCTGTAGAGTTATAAGTGAACTTTACAACTTGTTTCACATACCGCTATAGAGACTAATAAACTATTTCAATCTTGCATTGATTGGATCTGAGATAGAATTAACGAGTTTTGTTATTTCTTTAGTATCACTCGATGTTAAGCAAATTATGTAGGCGATGACGCTGCACGCTTAAAGTACTTAGATAGGATAATATTGTTCACTTGGTGGCCATAACTAAGTTTCCATCCACCCCACCATTCGGTTTGAGACACAATTTTTTAACCAAACTCATGACGTAAATATACAGAGTCAAATTAATTAAGCTGGCGACAATTTGTTTTTTGTTTTATCGTGTTAGAAAGATAGAAAGAAAGAATGATAAATAGGTTTATTTGTCACGAAAACACGTGCATACAAAAAGATAAATTACCTAGAGTAAGTAAACAGAAAAGTAAAACAAAATAGATCTACATAAATAATCACGAGCACAAAACAGAAATAGTTGACAGCTGCACGTCATGACTGTGACAAGAAGGCTTCCACTCAGCATGATGCTGTGCTATGGGGGACCCACAGCACGGCACTGATTTTCAGTGGTCCCCGAAAATAACAATATTATCTATACATCTACACAGATAAATAAAATTGGAGTCTGCTTGTAATATTAAAATAACCGCTTTTTAAATGCATATGGGTGTATACACGGTACATATACCAAAATAAGATTTTTTACAAATTTTGTCCGTCTATCTGTCTGTCTGTTTGTTCCGGCTAATCTCCGAAACGGCTAGACCGATTTTGACAGGACTTTCACTGGCAGATAGCTGATGTTACAAGGAGTAACATAGGCTTTAGACTTTTTTATACCGATAGCACGTTCCAGTAGGATAATTTGCGACGTCCTCGCGGGCGAAGCCACGAGCAGCAGCTAGTTTTAAATATATGAATATCCATCACATCTACATAGTTTCACTTGCTAATTTAATTTAACCCTGTATATCCAAACTGAAGTAGTGATTTAAGAGTTGATTTAAGTAAACTCCTAGGTTGTCATATTATCAGCCTATAAGGTCCCCATTGCTGGTAAACGGGCCTCCTCTTTGTGAGACGCGTAGCACGCCTAGTGAGTGTTGCTAGTGGATGTCACATGTATTCCTAGTACAGGCTCCAGTCTCCACAACATTAATGTATTTTTGTAAACACTATTGTGTATTTTACTAATGTTACATTGTATGGTGGAGAAAATAAAGGTTTTTTTTTTTTTTACTAGTTTATGCCCGTGGCATCGCGCGCGTGGAGGTCAGAAATTATCCCACGGGAACGTACTATCGGGATAAAAAGTATTCTACGTAATAATCCAGATTATAAACTATCTATGTGCCAAATTCTATCTAAATCCGTTCAGTAGTTTTTGTGTGAAAGAGTAACAAACATCCATCCATCCATCCTCACAATCTTTCACATTTATAATAATAATAGGATTTTAATATTAGTTAGTAGGATTTATCCAATTTTTTTTTGGTTAATTCCGATTTAAGCTATCGGAAAACACAAACTTTACTGCTTAGTTAAAAAAAAAAAATGAAAACCTGAATATTATGTTCTGAAATCGTAAACACGCAGTAAGCAAGCTTAGCGATCAATGCTCATTGCTCATTCCTTCTCTGTATGAAAAGAGGTCTTTGCCCGGCAGTAAGACAAATAGAGACTGTTCATCACCTGCCAAGCCTTTTTCCAACTGACAAGGTTGGGGTAGGCAGAGGCGTTTTGTGACCCCCGGCACAAGTGTGAGATGGAACACCGGGGTGGTTTTAAGTCAGGAAGAGTCTGACAGACCCCTCCATCCCCCCAGCGTCGGACGACGACGGGCAACGGACATTCATGAGGATTTTACACCCCGGATCAAAAACAAAAAAAAGGCAGAGGCGGGCCGGGTCCAGTCGGAGATTGCGTTGAAGAGTGCTTAAGTGCCCCCGTAGCCCTCGGTGCAAGTGTCTGAGAGAACACGTGGTAGTTTCAGTCAGTAGAAGTCTGACAGACCCCTCCGCCCACTCCAGGGCAGACTAGCCTTTTTCCAAAGCAGCTGAATTCCAGTGTATGACCCAGTTACTGGGTAACAGAATACCTCTTGGTAAGACTGATTTTCAAACTTTCGGGCTTCTGATTTCTTCTTTTTCTTTCCAGATGCAGCTGAAAACCAGTATTTTACATGGCGCGATAAATTCAGGCTGATATTGTTATAAAAGAATAGTATACGTACATTGTCTAATATTTATGTTACATTTGCCAGCGATGAGAAAAGATAAGACGATAATGTTTCAACTTTTTCACATAACAATTTAACTTGGCACAAGTTTTTGGAGTTAACTGACTCTTTGTGCCAAAATGTGTAAAATATGTAAATAGGTTATAATATTTAACTATGAGTGTATACAGGATAAGTTGTTATAAATACCACTATCAAAGCAATTCCAGTAGGACAATATTATAATATTAGTATACTATATTATATGTAAATAATAGTGACAGGAAGTTATTAAAACATCATCAATATACTAATATACTAAGAGGAAAAAATATGCATTATTAAGGATAACTCGAAAACTACTACTGAGATCTTGATCAAATTTAAATGGAACCACGTTTAAAGCACCAGCTTTCAAATGAAGAAAGAATTATCAAAATCGGTTGACGTAGAAAAAAGTACTGAGGTAACACACACAAAAAAAAAAAATGTGGGGCTGTCTTTGGGGACTGCCGATAGAAATGAAAACTAAGTAACTTGTGAATTGTATCGTCGAAGCGTGCGGAGACGATGACGCAAGGTTCACGCTTTTTGTTCACCCAAAAAGTGCTCAACGAGCCTAAAGAAGTTATCACTTCACACACAAAAAATACAGTTGAATTGAGAACCTCCTCCATTTTTTGAAGTAAGATAAAAATCAATTAAATGTTAAAAAAGGAAAATTCCTAAAGAGCCAGTGTGTACTACTATTCTGTAAAGTTCACTTGGAACCTCACTCAAGTGAGCGCACACAATTCGAAAGCGAACTCATTTATATTTAAAGTAAATCATCGGAGATTCACAACGAAACACCGTTCGAATTTCGAAGTGACGACACTACTCTTCAAAATCTCACTCTGTTTGTGTGTATATTTGAATGTAGGTCACTTAGGTTAATCTAGGGCAGTGCTACTTCTTCTGACGGTGATGTATCGCTGATTGAGCAAACATACGTATATACATAGTAAGCGTCTGTATATTTGGATGGAATGATAAATTGGCGTTTGTTGATTCCTACAAAAAATTGACTAAACTGTGATAAGTTATCACATAAATAAGATTCTTAAAAGTTTTTAAGGAAAGAAGACCATATTTATTGATCTCAAAAAGGGTGAGGTATGCTCCGTAATATACTAGGTACGCCATAGAAAACTAGCCCGTAAGCAAGCGCGTGCTACGACGTAGCTGTGTGCTACGGCGTAGCCAAATAGTGCTACGCCAAAACACAGACGGGTATTATGTTGGGTACTTTTATGAAATGTATCAACAATTAAATGCTTATTATTGGGTTTTTAAGGCATACATCTAACTGATGAGTAAAGGTTTACTTCTTTACACCACATTTACCAGTTCTAAGCCAGTCTACAGCAGAGAGCTGTGGTGGCTCAATGATAACTGCTCCGACTTATGACTTATAGGACGTAGGTTCAAACAAAGGCAGACATTTAACTGTTACATACAGTTAAATGTATCAGAAGCGAAGGGTCATTTTTTGTCGGAGGTAAGCCGGAGTATATATCCGGCTTACCTCTTACAAAAATATACATATCTTTAATGTGATTATATTCTTTGTCAATAGAAGACTGATTATGCCATTTTTCAAAGGGAAGCTGATGATAGGAATCGAGTTATATGGAACCTTCGCCACTGTAATGTATCATTACCACTGCTCTCAAAACCGTAAAGGAATTCACCGAGGCAAATTAGACATAAAAATTCGAAGACATCTTGTCCCACGTGGTAGATTACGGCCCACTCCCTCTCACAGAGAGGGGGCCCATGTCCCAGAAGTGGGTAAGTTATAGGCTGCTTATGCAAGCCCAGTCTTCTGTCTTCCAAAGATCTGTTCATAATGTGATGTGTGTTGTTAATGACCTGAACATAAAATCTAGGATCAATGATTCTTTACCTCTAATTAATTGGCTTCATCAAGGCAAGTTTGCCCAATACAGGTCATGGTGCTTGTGGGAGAAGGAAGAAGGCGAACCTTAACCTTCTTCCTTCTCCCCCAAGCACCACCTCTTTGACCGGTTATGTGCTTCTCGCATCCAGCGGATTCCTATGGCCTTCACGAGGTCATCGGTCCACCTTCCGTAAGGCCTTCCAAGTCTACGACTTCCGGTACGCGGTTGCCACACCAGAACCTTTCGGCCCTGTAGCGGTATCTACAACGCTACATGCGAGCTACGCGTCACATTGACGTCATGCAAAATCCTGCATCGCGCAAGTAGAGTTTACCGCACAACTAGTACATATATAACGTCCCGACATCAATCGTCGGGCAGTTGCCCACCACACACAACACCCGTCTGGTCGGAGCATCCTCCCTTTTACATGAAGTATGAGTGAGGTTTACACCCTGTTCTTCATCATACCCTTTATAGCCCAATCGGCCATGTATTCAGCGAGCAATGTACCCTGCCCAGTGCCGCTCAAGTTAGGCAATTTGGCGGGCTATGTCGGTTGCCTCGGTAACATTCTAATAAGTATTGATTATCAAAAAGCTACCTACTGACCTCTAAACTTTCTCAATATTTAGGAGAAGGTAATTTCTAAACCTTCTGAGATAGGTAATCCCTTAGTTCCTTTCTCGACCTGCACTAAATGGCAAGCACCACCTACATTCTATGTGTTACTTCTAAACATAGGAATACACACCTTAACAAAATACAAATTAGGTTCATAATAAGCGATGAGTTTTGAAAGCAGAAAGTGGAATTAACGTTAATTGGAAAATACACCTTACCTAGAGAGGTTTAAGGTAAATATTATACCGAAAGCTGCGAACGTTGATTATTACATAACTTCTCAATGAGAGGTCTGTAGATTGAACGTGACCTTGAAGTCATTGGGAAATACACCTAAAGTCTATCAAAATAAGGTTTACATTAGGCCTACCATTTTTAAGAACGGTCTTGTTGACATTGAAAAATACAGTTTGTTGTTCAAAAGATACGGTTTATATTTGTGTAAGAATGGTTGCTTGAAATGTTTTTCCCGTTTCCATATATTTTCGCATTATAAATATATAAGAGATTGGCAAGTTTTTATAGGTTCCTGAACTGTTATAAGATTAGAAAATGTAACCGAACATTCACAAATTAATGTTAGAAGTTTTTATTATATTTGGGGACAAAAGTAATAAAAAGATGATTGTTTGTACAAGTTATTTTTATTGCTTGTTATGGAAAAGGTTTTTAATTGTGACTATTTGGACTCGTTTCTAACCAATTAGCCGGACAAGGTAAAGAGTATTGAAAAGTAAGGGAAGATCATTGCCCAACGGTGGGAAAACACAGGTTAACTTAAAAAAAAGTGGCTAGTTAATTCCCCAGCTAATTTGAATACTGGAATATCCTCTTTTCAACCATAGAGCAAAATAATATTATATCTTACGTAAAGAAGATAGCCTAGTTACCAATCTGTTTGCATGGTGACTAATTATAGCAATGTAGCGGCATCTACAACGCCACATGTGAGCTACGCTTCACACTGACGTCACGCAAAATCCTGCATCGCGCATGCAGAGTTTACCGCGCAACTAGCAAATATACAACAAAACGACATCAATCGTCGGGCAGTTGCCCACCAGACACGACACCTGTCTGGTCGGAGGATTCTCCCTTTTCTATAAAGGAAGAGTGATCTTTACACCCTGTTCCTCATACCTCTATAGAAACACTAGTTTTTGACAGCAGCTTCGCCCGCTTGAAGGGTCGAAGAAAATCCTGTAAATCTTTCTCCATTAAAAATACATGTATGCGTATGTGCCAACTTTCATGGTGTTCGGCCAAACGGTGTTGGAGTTCACTCCTAAACTCACAGAATATATTACTTATTTTTTTTAAATTAACTCTTAACACACTACTAAAGTTTCTAATAATATAATTCCACCATGATTCGAAAGACACGTAGCGCCATCTAGCGTCCTAAACCAACTGTCACCGTCAAAATTTATTGTTTTTTATCTCTGGATCAGTACTATTTTCTGGATGAAAGGTACCGTATGTCCTTTTTTGTACCCCTGACAACGTATATGCAAAATTTCATGATGATCAGTGCAGTGGTTTTGGCGTGAAAAGGTAACAAACAAACAAACTTACCTTCGCATTTATAATACTAGTTGTTGCCCACGACTTTGTCGGCAATCAAGGATGAAAAGTAGCCTATATTCTTACCCAGGTCATGGTCTATCTGTGTGCCAAATTTTATCAAAATCCGTTCAGTAGTTTTTGCGTGAAAGAGTAACAAACATCCATCCATCCATCCATCCTCATAAACTTTCACATTTATAATATTAGTAGGAAGTAGGATTAGTAAGGATAAGGATTGGATCCATAAGGACTTAATTAGACTGGACAGGATAATCGGAAACACTAAGAGAATTATGGTGATAATGAAACCATCATATGCCTAGCTTTTTTCCAACTATGCGCCGTCGGTTGAGAATGGTGATCTCTTAATTGCTACGGCTTATTTTTAACCGACTCAAAAAAAGGAGGAGGTTCTCAATTCGACTGTATGTTTTTTTTATTTAATTCTTATGTGTGTTAGCTCAGAACTTTTTTCTGTGTGAACCGATTTGGATGATTCTTTTTTTATTTGATAGCTGGTACTTCACATGGGGTCCCATTTAAATTTGATCAATGTCTGACCAGTAGTTTTTGAGTTATCCTTAATACTGCATATTTTTTCTTAGTTTATAGTAGTATTTTTTTTAGTTTATATTTATCATGTGTTGATAATTTCCTGTCACTGTTATTTACATACCAAGTAGTGGAATACGAATTTGTGTGGGGTAGGTACCGCAACCAAAAAGTGAGAAATAAAAACTTGTCTTGTATAAAAAATTGTCGGAAGTCGGTGGCCAAAATTGTCGGAAGTCGGTGGCCAAAAACGAAAACACAAAACCAAAGTCACCGACTTCCGAAATATAAGTTATTTTTCACGTCATTTAGTGTTTTTTTTGGAAGTCGGTTGTTTTTTTGTAAAAAAGTTTTTATTAATCTTATATTTTGAATTTTTTCTTCATTTGTTTTTTACACTGTTCTCACATTAGAAGGAACAAGAATAATTTACCCAGGAAATTGTAGTCACTTGATTTAAAAGAGTGTCCTTGGAGTTTCTTGCCCGTTCTTCTCCATAGAGACCTACGTTTTGGAATCGGCAACTAGCTTCAACTTTCTAACTGGCCAACTCTTCGACAATTCAAAAGTGCATATAAATGGTTCAATTGAAATAAATGGTTTGAGTTTTGAGTTTTATGTTGGGGTTGGCTTCCTGTCTAACCAAATGCTTCTAACTAAATACCAGTAATTTGCATAGAGATTAATAATGATGATAAAATATTGGTAAGAAATTACGTTTTATTTTAATTTTAGATCAAAACGAAACGTAATCACTTACCAATAATAAACCTTGCAACAACTGCACCATCATTTTCAAATATGCTAATACAGGTGTACTCTATTCCTCCAAGTTCACAACTTTACCCTTCTGACCTACATACTTCAAAACTTCAAGTAAGAAAGAGATGGAATGACTTAAAACGAGACAGAAGACACAAGGGACTCGATGGCAAACGATAGGATTATAAGGATAAAGCTTGTAATACCTAGGAAATTATAGAACGGATAATTAGAAGTAGATTGTGAATTTAGTAAAGGCGGGAGCGGATTTGTAGGTACAGGTAATGTAGAATTAATATTTTAGTCTATGGTTTAGATCATGGTCTGTTTGAAATTCGCTACTGAAATATTGAATAAGGAGTTAAAAATCTGGTAGAGACTAAGGAATTTTTTGAAATCAGTACTTTAATAACTGACTAAAAATAGGAATTCATTACGTAGAAAACTTGCATTAAAAATAGTAAAGTAAAAAGTTTATTGTCACAAATGATAGTATTCACAAGAATTTGGTACATTACAACTATTCTCTTAACGTCCCTCGGGAATCATCGCATTTCCGAATACAAACGAATGCTAATTACCATGTCCATCAATTATTAGATTTATCGTGTATAATAATTTGAATTCAGAATTATGTAGTTGTTCTGAATTCAAATTATTGTACACGATAAATCTGAAATCCAGTTTAATAAAAATTAAATATTTGCATTTATAATTTGTATGTCTGATACATTTTCACGCTTTAACAGCTGAACGGATTTGGATAATAGGATACTATTCAGCCGGGTAGCATGTTCCCGTGAGATAATTACCGACATCCATGCGGGCGAGGCCACGGACAGAAGTTAGTATAATAAGCAGACAAAAAAAAAACACAAAAAAAGTGTAAAGTGCGTTTGTTTGTGAATTACCTACCAAGCTTAAAATTTATGGTTTTTGATTCGGTACCTAATGAATAAACAAAAATAATTAATAATTGCTAATTATTATTTTAGAGTCCTGCCGGGAACGATAGTATTAATTTGTTTACAAAAAATGCGGAGTAGCGTTTTATGTGACAAAAATGCTCGGTTGTATTTTCTACAGGATTTTTTCCATTTAATAAAAGAAACACATACACATACATAAACTCACGTAAGCAGAAACTATAGAACGCTACCTGTTACGATCGTTACATACTCCTTTTACCTCGATTACGTTCATACATCTGGTCAATATTAATGAGTCCATCAGTTTCAAATTTAACTAGGTAACAAACGTGTTTATGTGAAAAATAAACCAATTTTTCTTTCTTTTTAAATGAAAAATGATATTTATGTCTGTAAATTGGTTCTTAAAACACATTTCCCCCTTTCCTTCCTTTCGGCCTTTCTTCTCAGAGTAGTCAGATAGGAAACGCCGACCTCATCTAGTTTAAAAATATGATTGACGTGTAAAAGTGTTTGTACAAACCTACTTACAGAAATAAAATCATTTATCATTTATCATTAAAACACCAAAAATAAATGATGATTTTAAACTAGATGAGCTCGGTGTTAACTTTCCGACTACTCTGAGAACAAAGACCGAAACAAACACAAAGGTCACACTCTCTTTTACAGTCCAGACATAACCTTGGTCAGGCCTTAAGAGGACCAAGCAATTTTTATCACTCTCCGTGGTTTTGTTACAGTTTGAACTTTATAAATTCACTTTGTGAGAGCTGGTGCCTGAAGTAGGTGTTAGAAAAAAATACCAGTATTTCAGGTCATCAGGCCCCACTTAGTGGCATCATAAATAAGCACGCAGGAGATTAGAGTCTGAGATGGTATTTTAGGAAGCAACCACTCAGATTTGAGTGGACCTCTCCAGTCAGATTACGCATTTGCTGGACAATTAGTTACTTAACGTTAACCCGCGTATCTTGTGATGGCAATTTTAATCGAGATATTTTTGTGCGACTCAATGTATTGAAATAAAATTAAAAGCTCATAAACCATAATAATAAGGACGTAGGGTAATTCATTTCACTTAACGCTAGCTGTCAGCGACAGGTGCTCAACTGTGTCCCATAAAATCAATTAAAACGCCAATTAATTTGTGGACGGTAATTAAAATTATGGATATTTTTCTCTTTGTGCGAGTTGATATATATTGTCTATTTATACCATGGTCTAAAAAAACAAGGTCTGGCATTCCGAGAGTGACACATGCTTTCGTCACTATCCAGTTGCAACTTTATTGCAACAAAACACGAATTATGGAAACATTTTCAGTCACCATTCTGTTAAAAAATGTATATAAAGTATTTAAATTGTCGTTTCGTTTTTCTAATCAAACCAAACAATATTCAATATGAACATACACCAACGTAATTGTTAGTTAAAACCTCATTGTTTACATTGGTAACCTGGTAACACAGCGGTGATGACGTAGGCTTGTGTCTCCCACGTGACCACCGTGTCTCGGAATGCTATACCTGGCGAAGTATATTATTATACCATGGTTTATACCTACACCTAGCACACTTGAAGTGAATTTTGATTGGGTAGTGTGATACCGCATTTAAACTTCATATTACTACACTGGCTCAGTACCACACCAAGCCTCTCGGCCACTTCATTTTCAACTTTTTCCCGCCATTCGTGACTTTTGACATTAGTGACAGCTACGTCACTACTTGAGTGTATGAAACAGTCCATAAATAATATATCTACTAAATGATTAGATACACTACAAGTAATAATAGAAATTAGTACCTAGCTGGGTACAACGGATTTTACCAAATAAACAAGTGGCTGGAAAGCCATTTTCAAATAAATTTTAGAGTCATTAAAAACTCTGTTTTATATTTTTAAGAAACTCTAGCGGTATTTTTATATCCGATACTCATATTTTTTAAAGTTAGCATAGTTGCCACAGTGACTCACCGTAAACAACATAGTCTTCTAAATAAAATGAAACGCGTACATAAATGAGATTTATTTTTGTTCCTGAATATGGTCAGCAATGGACTGACAAGAGGCATTGCGACGAGAGAGGACATGGCAAAAAAAAAATTGCGATAAACACGACGCAGAGAAAAACACAAATACAAAAAAGAACGAGATGGGGGTAAATATGCGTCACATCCACGCAAAACGGCAATCGCTCAGCATAATGTTACGACCCTATGCGAGACAGAGCCCCAGCGCTGGTTTTTAGCGACAGCCGGCGTTGACGTGATGACGTCAACATACGAAAATATAAAAAAAAAGAAAAAACTTTTTTACGAAAAAACAACCGACTTCCAAAAATAAACACTAAAAGACGTGAAAAATAACTATAATTTCGGAAGTCGGTGTCTTTAGTTTTGAATTTTGTTTTTGGCCACCGACTTCCAAAATTAAAGTTATTTTTCACGTCTTTTAGTATTTTTTTTTGAAGTCGGTTGTTTTCTCGTAAAAAAAATTTTTTTTTTCACTTTTTATTTGCGGTACCTACCCCACACAAATTCGTATACCACTACTTGGTGTGTAAATAACAGTGACAGGAAATTAATAGCACATCATCCATATAAACTAAGTGGAAAAGATATGCAGTATTAAGGATAACTCAAAAACTACTGGTCAGACCTTGATTAAATTTAAATAGGACCACATGTGAAGCAACACCTATCAAATAAAAAAAGAATCATCCAAATCGGTTCACCCAAAAAAAAGTTCTGAGCTAATATACAAAAAAAAAAAAAAAACATACAGACGAATTGAGAACCTTCTCCTTTTTGTGAAGTCGGTTAGTAAAATAAATACACTATACCTAGTTCTAAATGTTTATATAAACGTAATATATGAGGATTTATATGCCCTCAAATAATATCTCATTTACTTGTAATTATTTTATTTTATTTCAGCACATAAATACATTTGATATTCCTCCCACTTGTGTGCCCAAAGCCATATTCAAATCGTTTAAACCGTTTATTTTACCAGGTACGGGCTTAACTGCGGTTATTTATAACTCCCTGCCACCTGGTTTAACCGCAGTATCGCAGTAACTGAGTTACAGGTTCACTTAATTAAATACTGTAAGTGCAAATCCAAGTTGGAATTAACTTAGTATTATTATGTGACTTAGAATAGTATCATGTAACTCTTCTAGATATCATTATTGTTCCGTTACCGTAACGTTGGTTTAATGCTAAAGATCAATTTCTAATCGTGTCGATGTTTCGATTTCATGCAAGATGGCAGCACCGACAACAGCTAATTAGCAGTCATTGTACTTGTGTAGGTACTTGTCTTTTTTGGAGCTAAAGATGAGGTCGTGTGAGTGAAAAGAAGACGCGCGCGCATCGTTTAAATCGGTCGAAATCCTAACGGAAATGGAATCATCCTTTATTTCGCGTGTGATCAACCCTTTAAGCATGTAACCCTGAAGCTAGCTTATGGACAATGGAAGGTGGAAGCTCAGCGAGCGCTTTAGCAGTCCAAGGTACTTGAGTGCATTTTATTCGCAGCGGCTTATGTCAAGTTATCGAACATCGTAATTATACGTAAATCATTATTTCCCAGTGTAGTATTAAAGACACCCCTATGTCGGTTTGGTGCGTATGCAACAATGATACTACTCTAAGTTTACCTAAAGTCATAACTTTAGCGAAAGCGTGACCACGATCTAAAAAATCCAAAAATAAAGTTCACTTGAAACCGCTCACAATTCGAGAGCGAACTCATTTGTTTTTAAAGTAAATCATCGCGGATTCACAACGAGACACCGTTCGATATTCAAAGTGATGAATTGAACTTTAGTTTTCTAGGAAAGCGGTTCCGTCATATTAAAACGGCCATCATGAAAATCCATAGATTTAAATGATAAATGATAAATGATTTTATTTCTTTATATAGGTTTGTACAAACACTTTTACACGTCAATCATATTTTAAAACTAGATGAGGTCGGCGTTTCCTATCTGACTACTCTGAGAAGAAAGGCCGAAACAAACTCAGAGGTCACAGTCTCTTTTAAAGAGACATAATCTTGGTCAGATCATGTGAAGACCATGTAGATTTGTCTGAAATGGTCTTTTGAGGAAAAACCACACAGATTGAGTGGACCTGTCCAGTCAGTGCACGCATTTGTCAGTAATCGTGCAGCTCATAGTATACGATACTACTAAAGCCTGTCATTTTCACCATGGTCTAAAAAAACAAGGTATGGCATTCCGGGAGTGACACATTCTGACGCCACTATCTAGTTGCCACTTTATTGCAACAAAACACGAATTATGGAAACATTTTCAGTCACCATTCTGTTAAAAAATATAAATAAACCGTTTAAATTGTCGTTTCATTTTTCTAATCAAACGAAACAATTCAATTTAAACATATACCAAGGTACTTATTATTTAAAACCTCTTTATTTTATCGGATTCGCACAAGTAATAAAGGCGATTAGGGAGTTATTATTACACACTACTGGTAACACAGCGGTGATGATGTAGGGTTGTATCACCCCCGTGACCGGAATGCGAAGTATATTATTATACCATGATTTTCAGCAGTATTTGACTTTAAGGTGTCAAAAAACGCTATGTATTTACAGCTGCTATTGTGTGACTGTTCACCGCTTTCTTAGGATACCAAAGCTTAATACTACAATATTTAAAAGACGTTCGTAGCCAAATCATTATGAAATATTACTAATTTTCAACCGTACTAAAGAAAGGGAACGACTATTCTTCTTCAATATCCTAAAAAATACATCAAAAGGCCCAGTAGTCAATATATTCGTAACTTATTAGCAATTTAACTTATTCCAACCGTCTTTGCTTCAAAGAGGGAACTTTACAAAGTTTTCTTTGTCAACAGTTACTCGTATTGAAATATTTTTGTCGACGATTCAGGAACCTGAAGCATTTTGTTCGACGTTTTGAATGATACCCAAAGTGGTCTATATCGACACTTATTGTTGGATATTACACTTTTAAATCGGTGATATCTTCTAAGATATTCATTTTATTGATATTCTGTAAAGGGCAGTTTTGAACTATATTAAATGCACAACGTATCAAATGTATTATTTGGATGAGGATTAATACTGTATTGTTTAAAATAGCTTCGTAAATCACCCATATTTTTTTAGTATACATAAACTACATAAACTCACACCTTCTTCCCATGGGGGTAGGCATAAACTATAGAACGCCACCTGCTACGATCTTAACATACTCCTTTTGCCTCGTTTACGTTCATACATCTGGTCATACACGCACGCCGGTTGTGAGTACTACGCACCTGACCATTCTGAAGAACATCACCAATAAGGTCACTATGTCTTCCTAGGGCGTCCCCTCCCGGCGTTTCCACTCACATCTGCCTTGTAAATATCTTTTGTTAATCGCCCTTCATTCATCCTCTCAACATGACCAAACCATCTTATCATACTCTTTTAAATTTTTGTCACTACATCTTCTTTTAAACCGCACCGTTGCCTTATCACATCATTCTTCAGTCTATCATTCATAGGTAAATAATAAAAATGGTTACTGTGGGTTATCCTTAGGAAACAGACATACCTATACCATTGTAGATTTTTCTGTAGACCTTTTTAAGATATACAATTTCGTAGTACATAATTTTGATCTATCTCGTAAGGTTTAGCCAGCGTTAGCAATGTAAGGAGCCCAAAAATATGTTTTTTATGACATCATTACAAATCTTTGAAATTCTCGGCAGACTAAGGTTGTAGTCTTTGAGTAGCGGAAGCGAAACGATGAGCGGAGCGATGTGATGAAAACTATTATTACCTTAAAGAAAAGAAAGAAAGAAAGAAAAATAGTTTATTCTGCACAAACAAAACGCACATTACAAAAAAAAAATACATTAATAAAAATACAAACATAGAATGTAGCCAAAAGCCTCGTACCCAAAAATTAAGAGGTTTAAAATTTTGTCCATGGCCAGGGACCAAAGACAATACATTTTGCTCTGCAAGGTTAGATAATTTGCTCTGTGTTACGACACTCGCAAATGACAACAAACAAACGATGAAAACAAAAACAAAATGCCGATAGCAGAGTGAAAAAATGACTACTTTTGTAACTAAAAAACAACAATATTATGAACAATTTAGCCGTGCGTCGCATCTGTGCAAGAACAGGTCGTTGCTCAGCAAAATGCTGTGACTTCGGACGAACCTATCGTCAACAGCGCTGATTTTCAGCAACCACCTCTCGAATGACGTAATGACGTCCTCCTGCGTGATATATTAAATCTGGAAAGTATTATTTTTTACAGAACTAAGTACGATTCTAGCTGAACATGGTTTGTACTTCTAGATAAATATATATATATGTTTAAATATCTGTAATAAGTGTAACTTTTAATAAATACATAAAACATATCACAATAAAAATAAAAACTAAGCATTATCTCTAGCTGTTGTTTAGATAAAGTGTGGTGTGTTTTCCTATAAATACTGTTTTTCTAACTATAATTTCGATACAGTAACAATACTCAATAATTATGTAATTTAGTCCTCATTGGTACAACATAATTTTTTTGCACCATGGGAATTGCGATGGCCGCCATTTGCATACTACGGCAATCATTGAAGCATGGCGTTGGCACACGACAACCATGCTTTTTCGGTCAAAACCGGTAAATTAGCCCATTAGTACAGCTTGATAGTGTTTTTATGGATCCTGTAATATTATTTTAGTGGGCCGAATGAATCATAGATCCTTCGATTGACCAAGGAGCAAGATCCATCGACATACCAAAGGAGTGCCAAACCAAACTGCCCTCCAAGCCTCCTGATCTTAACGGTAAGTATTACTATAGATATTAGCAAATTGCATTAAGTATTGACAAAAATAAACAATTACAAAATTGAGAAAGAAACCCAGCCCTACATTAAATAAAAATTTTAATCCTTCTGACACTAATGTATATCTTACCCTTTGTCCCAGCTAGATAATACAGCTTCAGAAAGACACATAGTAAACACTACCCAGATAATTGAGGACTCCAATTCCTCCTGTGATACTGACACAGGCCGGACCTAACCAGGAAGGAATCAGACAGAAGCCACTCGCACTGTTGGATAGCCATATCCATTGCCCGTAGGCCGTGATCCTTGAGGTAAGTACAAAAAGAGCATCTATTGTTACTAGATCTAGTTTTAAAATCATGTGGACTGCTGTATCTGCATGAAATATTTCCTTAAAATACTCAAAAAATGCTTTTTTGTTCTCAGGACTCTTACTGGTGGAGGAAGGTTATTCCAACAGTGCGTGGCGGCGTATCTGAAGCTCCCTCGGAATGCTACGGTCCTATGTAATGATATACAAAGAGGCTTGGTAGAGAAACGTGGTTCGTATTCGCTCTGTCTCCAACTCAACTTCTCAAATAGATAGTGTGGTTTTTGTGTAGTGACTACTCCGAACAGTAAACTAGCCATATGTAACTTTCTCCTAGCAGCCATTTTCAAAATATTATTTTCATTTATATAAGGAGTTACATGACTTCTACGAGGTATCTTTACACAGAACCGTGTACATGCATTTTGTATGCGTTGTATCAACTTCTCTGTTCTAGCTAACAGGCATGGACCATACACTGTATCACAGTAGTTAAGTCTTGATAAAATTAGGCTATCCACTAATTGCTTACGTAGATCAACACTCAGGTAGTCTCTAATTGAATAAAGGAGTTTCAACCTATAAAAACAATTCCTCATGGAGTTACTGATGTGCTTCTCAAATCGCAATTCCCCATCCATGGTTAAACCAAGGTTGCATGCTATATCTACCCTATCTATTTTTTCCCCCCTGATAACAACTTCTGGCTTGGCTGACAGTATTGCGCTGATTATTTTCCTACTTCCCAAAACCATAAATTTCGATTTCAGCGGGTTTAATACCAGTGAGTTATTATCCGACCAACCCACCACTCTTTCTAGATCGTCATTGATTTTTTCTACTGCCTCCAATGTATCAGCTGGTTTAAAAGTTATATACAGTTGGATATCATCTGCGTACATGTGATACCTGCAATGCTGGAATGACTTAATAATGTCTGCACTGTAAAGGATATACAGAAGGGGCCCTAAAATCGATCCCTGGGGCACACCACGTGTCACCTGACGAGGGGGGGATGACATCCTTGATCCATCCTCAGTCTGGATTTCAACGAGCTGTAACCTATTTTGCAAGTAGCTAGCGAACCACTGTATTGTTTCTGTTGTAAAACCGTAATACGCCAGCCTTAAACAAAGTTTCATTAATCTTAACAAAGTCGTTTTTCGTGTTTATCTGACTGACGGCTTAGATCCTCTAAGCTACTTAAGGGATTTCCATGCAATTTTCACCTTCATTCAGAGCATATATTATATTCCGGAAGGTATAAACAAGGTGGCAGGAACATCGGAGCGGCAACTGTAACCATGAATTCACTAGATAATTCTGGATCCCCTAGTGTAGAAATATTTCGTCGATTATCAAAAAAAATAACAGCTGTTCATAGGAAAGTGCAATCAATCAGGTCAGGTCAGGGGCTGGTGAAGCACCAGCAATTCATATGTAGTCCCATTTAAATTTGATCAAGTTCTGACCAGTAGTTTTTGAGTTATCCTTAATACTACATATTTATTAGTTTATATTGATGATGTGTTAATAATTTCCTGCCACTGTTATTTACATACCAAGTAGTGGTATATGAATTTGTGTGGGGTAGGTACCGCAACTAAAAAGTAAGAAATAAAAACTTTTTTACAAAAAAACAACCGACTACCAAAAAAAATACTAAAAGACGTGAAAAATAACTTTAATTTCGGAAGTCGGTGGCCAAAAACGAAAATACAAAAACCAAAGACACCGACTTTCTTTCTATCGAATAAACAATTTTTCTTTTTCTTTTTCTTTCTAAAACTACCGATAACGCTTGTCAAAAAGTGCCACTTGGCTACGCATCTCTATGGAAGTAATCGTTCGACGCTGTCGATTCGTTTCATAGAATCGAATGATGTTAACATTTTCTAGCTAATTTCTATTCGTTGACCTATGATCACGTGACATTTCGATAGCTTATGTCAACCCTATATATTTTTTGGCTTTTCTACTAGCGTTATCGCTAATCGAATGTTACTTTGTCTAGGCCCTCAGAGGGCCTAGACAAATGGCATTCGCTTCTGAGCGATTCTATTTCTACAATCGCTATCGCTTTCGCTAATGATTCCAAAAACTAGTGATAACGCTCGTCAAAAAGTGTCCCTTGGCTATCCAATTCTGTGGAAGTACCTAATCTTTCGACGCTGTCGATTCATTTCATAATCGAATGTTGTTTACATTGTCTAGCTAATTTTTATTCGTTGACCTATGATCACGTGACATTTCGATAGCTTATGTCAACCCCATACATTTTAGCTTTTCTACTAGCGTTATCGTTAATCGAATGTTACTTTGTCTAGGCCCTCTGATCTTACAATGCCACAAACCGCAATCTAAGAACTTGTGCAGCAATTCTGTGTAGTAAGTCTAAGAATGTTACATGCTATGTCACATTTATTTTATTTATTTTTTTGTTTCACGTACTGTGTCCAAATAAACTTTATTCTTTCTTTTTCTTTCTTTTCTATGTAACTTAGGTGATAAATATTGTAGCTAAGAAATGCTTGGTGAAGATGGGTAGTGTTATTTCTGCAGTATTCTGAAATATGAAATCTTTCTTGAATGAATAGACCGCAAAAATTACTGAGGAACCTACCTACCTCTTTCTCTTATCGTTTACTAGTGACCCGCCCCGGCTTCGCACGGGTGCAATGTTGATATCAATGTGGTGTTAGTGTGGAGTGATTAATAATAAAAATAAAAAAATACAATTATAATCTTTTTAAATTCAAATTTGTTTAGTTGTATAAGTTTGCATGCTTTAATTTTAAGCAAAACATGTATGATCTCATTTTCTATAATAACACCAATGTATACCATGTTTTAAGCAAATACAATTATCTTATCTTATCTTATCTTAATAATATTATTTTACTACTAAGTAACACACAAGCACGCGCCGCGTTCGCCGGCCGCTGCCACCCGGGACGAACGTATGTGTAGCCTTCCGGCCGCTACATTTTAAATATCTGATATCTTCTAAAATATTCATTGTAATGATATTCTGTAAAGAACAATTTTGATTTACATTAAATACACAATGTATCTAACCTATTCTGTCCTATCTATTTAATTGGATAAATAATAATATTGTATTGTTTAAATTGCTTCGTAAATAACCCATTTTTTTTTGTAATTTGTAAAAGATAAAAAAAGTTACTGTGGGTTATCCTTAGGAGATAAACATATTATGCTATTGCAGGCTTTTTTTGTAGATCTTTTTAAGATATACAATTCCGTAGTACATTATTTTGATCTATCTTGTAAGGTTTAGCCAGCGTTTGCAATGTAAGCACACAAAAATATGTTTTTTAAGACATCACATTACAAATCCTTGAAATTCTCGGCTTTTCTCTACTATAATATGCATGTATTATACATATAAACCTTCCTTTTGAATTACTCTGTCTATTTATGAAAATGTCTATTTATGGCATTAAAATACGTTGCATATTTTAGAAGATCTAAGCGTACAGAAAAAAAAAAGCAACTTTGTTTGTACAATGTAAAGATAGGTACAGTGGAAGACTAACGCTTTAAAAGCTTTATGATTTCTAACAAGACGATAATAATATTATAGTTGACGTCCTCGTCCATAAAATGTATGGAAATGCGTGCACATTGTAATGTTATCCCTGCATTTAACTTTTTTGTCTCATAGTTATGCCGTGGATGTCACGTTAAAAATTATAAAAACGCACATCGGCTCACCAATCAGCTTCTCTGCTACGTATTTAATTACAATTTCAATATTTTTAATTATCACACAACAGATTTACTTTAAGATTTAAAGCGGTATCTACACCGACACTTGCGAGCTACACGTCATACTGACGTCACGCAAATCCTGCATCGCGCAAGCAGAGTTTACCGCGCGACTAGCATATATACAACGTCCCGACATCAACCGTCGGCAGTTGCCCACCAGACACAACACCCGTCTGGTCGGAGGATCCTCCCTTTTCCATAGAGTATGAGTGAGCTTTACACCTTATTCCTCATACCTCTATAGATTTGTTAATACAATGTGATAAAAGAGGTAATCGAAGAGCGCGATTAATTATATTCTTCCAGCCATTTTGTAGTAAACTATACATCCAGGAAATTATGTGACTATAACCTTTTGTCGGACTACCCTCAGTTTTCCGGAATTTAGCGTTACACAAAGATCCCTGCGGTTCAGGGCAAAGTTACCTTCCGGTGGAATATCATTGTCAGTAGATGTACAATGAACGAAAACGGGCCTGTAAATGATGTTTATTATAATTTTATCAGCTTGTCCGTTGACTTGTGAAGTTTCTTGCCCATTCTTCTCCATACGAAACTACCTTTTGGAAGGGGCAACTAGAATAAATTCTATTTTCTTGTAAATTTTGACGTTCAAAAGTGCCTATTTGAAATAAATGATTTGATTTTGAATAAAGCCGGTAAATTATACAGTCGAAGGCCTTTGTTTGATAAAAACTGCACCTAAATAATTGAAGAAAACTGTCACCCATCCGTCGACCGACATCTTCAAGTGTAGTTTAACCTCATAAATTTATCCAACTACGCAACTGTTTTTTGCAACAAGCCCGTCTTCTGCAAGTGAAGCCAGAAACAGAAGCACTCATCATACGTCTAGCCTTTTCCTAAGTTAGTCGGGGTCGGCTTGCAGTATAAATGGATGCAGCTGAAATACCAGTATTTTACATGGAGCGACTGCCTATCGGTTATCCACCAACCCACCAACTAACCCAGTCATTAGATCACAAGATTTGCATTTGAAAGCGAACTCATTTGTTTTTAAAGTAAATCATCGCGGATTCACAACGAGACACCGTTCGAATTTCGAAGTGATATTTAGAGAAAACTGCCTCGTTGGCATATTGGTCGCAAGCGCTACTGCTGAGCATGAGGTCCTGGGTTCGATTCCCGGGTCGGGCAAAGTGTTATTGGGTTTTTCCATCTGGAATTTCTCAGTACCAGCCCGGAGTCTGGCTTTGTGCCCGGTTGATGGCAATAGGCTCGCCCCCTATTACATGGGACTTAAACATAACTGGCGAAATGTGGGTGTGCTATAGGTACACTTCTGCCTAACCCTTCGGGGAATACAGGCGTGATGTTATGTTATGTGTTATTTAGAGAAAAACACCATAATTTTCGATAGAAACCGATGTCTCTTGGTAGACCGGTTGATAGACGATAGACTTACGGGCTTTGGACTACCCATAACAACGGTCAAAGATCTACAAATCACAGCCAGGACCGACAGCTTAATGTACTTTTCCGAGGTCTCAGTATGAAACAAAGGCAATGCTACTAACATTAAATTAATAATGAATACTCAAACATTACATGGGTTTCATTACACTATTACAATGGCTATTGTTACTGAAATAATGTTAATATTGCTTCAGTAAACATGAAAGGAGTTGTGACAGTCATAATGTGGGAATTAATCTTGGTTCAGAGCCTATTTGTGTGGTTTGATTTGTATATTAAACTTTCAGGGGGTGAAAGAACATAACATAAAATCACGCTTGTAATCCACAAAGGGTTAGGTAGAGGTCTATAGTATACCAACATTTACGCCAGCTATGTTTAAGTCCCATGTAATAGGGGGCGAGCCTATTGCCATCAATAGGGCACAAAAAGTATGAACAAGTTTTACTATGTGGCCAATTACTCTCAGATATCGAAAATATTATCTGCTACTATAAAGAAAATGTATGAAGCTTTCGTTGGTTATTTCAGAGCTGGTCGCGTAGTAATGTCACCTACATAAAGATTGCGAATGAACTCTAAGTCAGCATGTTTGAATAAATAACTTAGATTTCCCTATTCTGAGAAGAAAAAAAAATTAAGAAAGAAAAATAGGTTTATTGGACACAGAAACACGTGCATTACAACATTATATTTTTTTGCTGAACTGCGCCTATTTGGCGCAGCCGCGAGGCACACTTTCCTGCTAATTTCGCACAACGCACTGTACACTTTTTATTTGTTTTATTTTTATTTTTCACTTGTAGGTTATATATTGTGTGGTGTGCTTTGTGCTCTGTGGTAAATAAATATATTTTCTTTTTAACCTACTTCATAAAAAGCAGGAGGTTCTCAATCAATTCGTCTGTATGTTTTTTTTCTTTATGTGTGTTAGCTCAGAACTTTTTTCTGGGTGAACAACCGATTTGGATGATTCTTTTTTTTATTTGATAGGTGGTACTTCACATGTGGTCACATTTAAATTTTTTTCATGGTCTGACCAGTAGTTTTTGAGTTATCCTTAACACTGCATATTTTTCCACTTAGTTTATATGGATGATGTGTTAATAATTTCCTGTCACTGTTATTTACATACCAAGATTGGTATACGATGTGTGTGGGGTAGGTACCGCAACTAAAAAGTGAAAAATAAAAACTTTTTTACAAAAAATCAACCGGCTTCCAAAAAAAAAACACGTAAAAATGTTTTTTTTTCTTTATAATTAGCTCTAATAATAAAGAAAAATAAAAACGAAATAGATCTATAATCACGAGCACAAAACAGAAATAGTCGACAGCTGCACGTCATGACTGTGACAAGAAGGCTTCCACTCAGCATGATGCTGTGCTATGGCCCACAGCACAGCGCTTATTTTCAGTTGTTACCCAAAAAGGACGAAACGCTTCTACATCCCTCTTTTCTCGTCCAGAAAAGGAAGGAACTCTGATTTCCATGCTTGCTCATATTGTGCTAGCGATAGCAGACCTATGTATAAGTCCATCTGCATCGAATTTCGAACATAACTTCGAAAATCGGCACTTTGCGAATCTGCGATGATTGACTTTAAAAACAAATAAGTTCGCTTTCGAATTGTATGCACTTACTTCAGTGAGGTTCCAAGTGAACTTTACAGAATAGCACCGCACGACATTTTCCTTTACTACAAGTCAGTGAAGCCTTAAAACAAAATTAGAGAGTGCAAAATATATTGAAAACCGTATGTTGGCACGTGTCGAGCTCTGCACTCACTTCGTTGGAATTGCTGTTTAATTGGCGTAGTATTTTATATGGCTTGCCTGATAGAATTGAACAGGAAATTTTCGATTAAGAAAACCCGTTTGAGATGAAGTATAAATTTTACTGTTGTGGTACTGAATAATTGCTTTGTAATGATTTCTACAGTGAACTGCAGCCAAAGGGCTGCTCAATCTCGGCGATAGCAGGTGACAGTTATTAGCAGACAGAGAGACATGCGACTCGACACAGAAAAAAGGAAAAAAAAAACAAGGGCTGCTTTACCGCCTTCGTATATAGAATTCAGTTAACATACTAATCTGGTTAATAATTTCATACAAATAGGGTAAATAAAAATCTGATGTATTTTCTGGCGCTTATAAGGAAACTAAAAAGTAGGCCTACGCTTTCCAAACAAGACAATATTCCCAATGACACCAATAAATCGTTCTAATTTACCAAAAAACCACAAATATTTTACCGAGGAAGTATACAAAATTTACCGAAAAAGATCTCTTAACGTACAAATATGATTCCGAAGTATTTTTACATTACGTTGAGCCGTGTTGGGAAAAGAATTTAATTTCACCCGCAAGTAGTGGGGTGACATTGATTTATTATTATCCCGGAAAGAATATCATGCGGCAGGAATATCTGAGGTGAGGATTTAGTTGTTTCAATTATTATTTTATTGGAGTTAGATTGAATTAGAATTACCTATTGTACCTTGTATTATTTACTATTGTGAAACAGCATTATATTTTATGTAAGTACCTTCATAATTAACAAATATGAAATAACAGTACTTACAATCAAAATTAAAATATAATAACCTAACCTAACTACAACTAACTTATCTAACTAAGGCCAGGTTCACATTATGTCGTACCGACTCATTATCCGACCCGAAAAAGTGTCGGCACGGGCACATTTATCGGTCGTCCTTTGTCACTGGTTGACTGACGAATAGTGTGAACAGCAAGAGCCGACAGCCGGTCAGTAATAAAACCATCGGTCCGTCCTAATGTGAACTGGGCCTAACAAATATTGTGAAGCATTTTCTATTTTGGAATTGCAAATACTTTTCGAACAAACTCACTTCCAAAATCATTAACTGTCATTTTTGTTCGTGTCAAAACTAGTACCCAATTGTCTAGGTTACTTCTTTCATAATTTGATCGAATGAAATAAAAAGTAGGTGTAAGTGACCGACTGTGTAAATCCACTTTTCGACACTTATATTCAATATAAGTGTCGAAAAGTGGATGTACAATGCTCGACAACTTTCAGACTAAATTTTAGTCTGAAAGTTGTCGAGCAAATATAAAATAAATAAATACTTAATGAATAAAACATTGATTTATTAATTTATTTATTTATACAACAACTAGCTTCTGCCCGCGGCTTCGCCCGCGTGGCTGTCGGAAATTATCCCACGGGAACGTGCTACCGGGATAAAATAGTATCCTATCATCCAAATCCATTCAGCCATTAAAGCGTGAAAAGGTGACAGACACACAGATAATAAATGCAAATAGTTTTTTTAATATTTTTATTGGTACGAAATTTAATGGGTACGCACTAGTGGAGCAGCACACAAGCACCGCGAGGCAAAGATGCGTGGCCGCCGCAGCCGGTCCAGAGCAAACAATGAACAGCGAGCTAGAGTAGTCGCGTCATTAATCTTGTTATTGAGCAGTAAGTAGTATTGCATTAACAGGATGGTAACAACACAACGCTGGTAATTTATTGCAAAATATGAAGCAATTATGGATTTACTAAAAATCTATTCATTGGACTAAAAAATTAAAACACTATTACGTTAGTATATTACTTGTAGAATAATTTGACAAAAAACCTAAATGTTTGCATGTATATTAGTATGGTGTTTAATCGTTAAAAATTTTTTTTAGAGGTATTTTCGTGATTTTTTTCTATCATATCAAATTGATTGTGTTATGTTTTCAACACACTATCTAACTAGCATATATCCAGAAGAATATCATATATTTTTCTGTTTTTGGTTACTGCAGTGGATCATATATTTTTAGGCATTTTAAATTTGCGTTTAGGTCATGTAATTCCCTTAACAGCACACACTTACGTGTCAGTTCCAACGTGTTGATGCCCACGATTCCCACAACAAACAGATGCGGAAACAAATATGGATAATACCCTTTATTATTTTTTAACATAGGTAGCGAGCAAATTTTCGTTGGAGCCGTTCTATCACGAGCTTATATTTTTGCTCATGAGGATCATACCAGAGCATTTTATTCAAGTTTGCTACGTACAAACGAATAATAAAAATTCAGTATTAATGCACATGAATATGTCTAACAGAATTAAATATTAGAAAATAAGTATGTAATAAGATCGCTTTCAGCGATAAGAGCGCCCATTGTTTTTTTTTTTTTTTTTTTTTTTTTTCCTATTGGGCAGCTCGTAGTTGTGACCACTAAGGTCCTGGCTACTTAACCGGGCAAACCTGTGGGTGCCTTAAGCTACTAACTTAAAGCCTCCAGCCAGGGGCACCGCCCATTGTGTCACCCTTTCTACATTTATATCTGTAATTTTTATGGTGTACATGATAAAGAGTATTCTATTCTATTCTAAGTATCCAACACTTCAAGGTCGTCTATTGTAATAATCGTCTGGCATCATAATATCCTTGTCAGACGACAATGACTTATGATTGTACTCGGACATAACACGTATGAATATTGTCATAAGAAATAACTCCGGGAAACTCTGTCGTTTATTAGATTGTATTATTAGCAGTAACTTTGTTTGGAGATAAAGAAAATTACGTAGCAAGGAATCCTGTCAAATAGAACGAAGATTTGAGAAGCTAGGAAAACAAAGACTTCCATTAAATATACGGCTTCACTTTACCCTGCTTGAGTGGACATGATTAAAGTGAAGTGGAAATTATTTTTAATTTCAACCATGAAATGTATGTAGAGCTGTTTCCGTTTGATTTCTCCGCTTCAGATTCAGATTCAGATTCAGATTACTTTATTTGCTCAAACATGTGTGTACATACAATATAATGAAACAATGCATGCAAGGTGTTATAATACATAGGGTTATGCTAACATGTTTAACATACTGCCATGGTGTGCAAATATGAATTGAAGTTTAGAATTTAAAAAATAATAATAACTACATTCATTAAACTGGACAATGCTATATGCTTCAAAGTATCTCTTCGCGCTGCTCCGGTTCAGTGAAAATGGATACTCCGCTACACTACTATATTGGTCTTCTCCGTTAACACGCTTCGCAGGCTGGCTGAAGACAGCCCGGTACGGGAAGAGAAGACAAGAGGGGAGGCTTAGCAGCTAGGCTGTATCCACCGAAGCTTTGAGCAGATGACGTGTTTCAGCTCGGAGATGGATTCAAATTCACACATGCACACGCTCCTCTCGTCTCCGCTAAAACCGAGTTCACTCAAGCAAAGCTTAGCACAGATAAGTAAACTACGAAATTCTAATGGTTGTTTTTTGACACACTCCCCTCTTTCCGCATACCTCCTAGCTTTGGTAGATGCCGTACCCTTCGTCCGCTTAATTACTTTGCTACAATGGACTGCCAGCGTAATGCTGTTAGTTTAGGTGGAGAAATAATGCGTTAGTGTTATTTTATTACTTGATTTGATTATAAGAGATTGTGTCGTGTTCATTAAATAAGAGAGAGATCGAGGATGTAATTGATTGCCTCATGTTGCATGTTTCGGGGCTAATTAATGATGAATGTATTGTATTTTCTGAACGATAACACGATTTCTTATACCTTACAAGTTTTTTTTACTTTTCAATTGTGTTTATTCTTGTCAATGAAAAACCAAAAAAAAAAGTAAAATGTTTTATTATGGAGGTCATATCTGCCTGCCTTTTTCCCAACTATGTTGGGGACAGCTTCCGGTCTAACCAGATGCAGCTGAATACCAGTATTTTACATGGAGCGACCGTATCTGACCTCCACAATCCAGTTAGCAGGTAATACGATACCCCTTGGTTAGACTGATTGTCAGATTTTCGGGCTTCTGAAGACCTTTAACGACTGTCAAAGATCCGCGAATGACAGCCGGGGCTAACAGCTTAACGTGCTTTCAAAGGCACGAAGGGGTCTGGGCATGTAAAGAAGGTCACCCATCCACGGACCAACCGCGGCAAGCGTGAATTAACCTGATCGATCGACCCGTGCGACTGTTATTAGTTAGCTACAAATATTATTATGGAGGTACTGAAGAAAAATAAACATAAACATATTTTTTTTAACAGAACCTACCTAGTGATCCTTAAAGACTTAAAGAAAACAACTTGACTGTCGAAACAATGTCAAACAGTATTTTCAAGCACGATCAAAAAGGTTTTCTTCGGTTTTATTTATTACAAGAGCGTTTTAAAAAACCTATCAAAATACTTTTACAATAAAACTGGATAACATAATCAGCCTATAATGTTCCCACTGCTGGGACACAGGCCTCCTCTCTTCGAGAGGGAATGGGCTGTAATCTACCACGCGGGCCCAGTGCGGGTTGGTAGATGTCACATGTCTTTCGAATTTTTGGTTCTAGGACATGCTGGTTTCCTCACGATGTTTTCCTTCACCGTTTTGAGAGCAGCGGTGATGAAATTATTTACACAAAGTAAAGCGCCTGCCTGGGTGCGAACCCACGACCTACAACTCGTAAGTCGGGGCCGATACCACTGGGCCACCACTGCTTCCATAAAAACTGGATGAAACTTACAAAATAATCTCTGCCTTTTAAAAAACCAATGTTGAAAACTGAAGTTTAAAATTTAAAATCCAAATTGAATTAAAATTTTAAAACTCGAATCATGGTCACAGCAAGCGGCGAGCTTTTAAAAAGGCACCCAGAGTTTTAACGAGAACATTTAAAAGAGAGCTCTACTTTCAATAGTCGTTTGTAGAGTCGTTTCAATTTGTTCCAATCTCTATTGTAGAGAACGTTTCGGTACGTTTTTACATATTTATCTTGAGGAGAAAATGTATTTGGTTTTTAACTTTTTCTTTAAAAGTTTTATTCTTTTTCTGGGTAGAGACGATTTTGTCATCTTATCTTTATGAAATGTGGCTTCTTTAAAGACGTAGCAATGTAAAAGGACTTATTTAAAGATCAACTGTATGTGAGCTGCCTGCCTCCATGGTCTAGTGGTCGCAAGCGCACCTGGTAAGAATGAGGTCCAGGGTTCGATTCCCAGGTCGGGCAAAGTGATATTGAGATTTTCGAATTTCGAAGCGCCGTTTAAAGATTTAAAAACATTTTTACAAAAAAACTACCGACCGACGTCCAAAAAAAAACAATAAAAGACGTGAACAATAACTTTTACTTCGGAAGTCGGTGTCTTTGGTTTTTGTATTTTCGTTTTTGGCCACCGACTTCCGAAATTAAAGTTATTTTTCACGTCTTTTAGTGTTTTTTTTGGAAGTCGGTTGTTTTTATTTTTCACTTTTTAGTTGCGGTACCTACCCCACAAAAATTCGTATACCACTAGTTGGTGTGTAAATAACAGTGACAGGAAATTATTAACACATCATCCATATAAACTAAGTGGAAAAAATATGCAGTATTAAGGATAACTCAAAAACTACTAGTCAAACCTTGATCAAATTTAAATGGGACCACGTGTGAAGCACCACCCATCAAATAAAAAAAGAATCATCCAAATCGGTTCACCCAGAAAAAAGTTCTGAGCTAACACACATAAAAAAAAAACCTCCTCCTTTTTGTGAAGTCGGTTAATAAAAAATAGGCAGTCATGGACACATTGGGACACATTGGGCACCCTTACCAGTTACCATAGACATTGACTTTCCCATAAGATTTTCCACTACCAAAAATGTTTCAACGCGCCTAATGAAGTTTTCACTTAAAAAAAACAACCGACTTCCAAAAAAAACACTAAAAGACGTGAAAAATAACTTTAATTTCGGAAGTCGGTGCCTTTGGTTTTGTATTTTCGTGTTTGGCCACCGACTTCCGAAATTAAAGTTATTTTTCACGTCTTTTAGTGTTTTTTTTGGAAGTCGGTTGTTTTTTTGTAAAAAAGTTTTTATTTTTCACTTTTTAGTTGCGGTACCTACCCCACACAAACTAGTATACCACTACTTGGTGTGTAAATAACAGTGACAGGAAATTATTAACACATCATCCATATAAACTAAGTGGAAAAAATCTGCAGTATTAAGGATAACTCAAAAACTACTGGTCAGACCTTGATCAAATTTAAATGGGACCACATGTGAAGCACCACCTATCAAATAAAAAAAGAATCATCCAAATCGGTTCACCCAGAAAAAAGTTATGAGCTAACACACATAAAAAAAAAAAAAAAAAAAAAAAAAAAAAAAAAACATACAGACGAATTGAGAACCTCCTCCTTTTTGTGAAGTCGGTTAAAAAACACTGGCCTAAAAGGCATGCTACTATACGTCTAAAAGTAAACCTTTTCTATAGTATTTCTTTTTCAGCTATCGAGAATCCAGTTGATAATTTGAAGATTTTGCGAACATCATCATCAACAAAATTTATTTCCTATTCCCAAAAATTTAAGGGTCAATCCAAAACAGAAATACATACAAATGTTACTGAAAAAGTCTCAAAAATATTTTCTCCTAATTCCGTTATATTTCTCCTAATTCGGTTATTTCTCCGAATTCCGTACGTCTTAATTTTGTTTTTATAGCTTTTATAATTGGAGGCCCGGCCTCCGAATTTTAGCGAGGCCAACACTTTATTTGCAGGCCCTAATTACGGTCTGAAATCTTTTACTGAATCGTCTCGCTTTGCTTTTTATGGGCATGAATAGGTCACAGCATTTTCTGAAATATTATTTTTATTTTATTTTATGTTTTTGTCCTAAGACGGTTTAAGAAGTTTCTTGAATAAAGGCGATTCTGTGTTTTGTTTAAAATAATTATTTTCTTTGAACAAACATTTTTTTGCAATTTCGCTAGAATGGATTTTTCCACGATAAAAGTATAAACTTTGTAGGTAATATGTCTTTATTTTTATTTCATTGTTAGATTGTCTTAAAATCGCTATATAATATCTAAATATAAAGGAGCTTTTAAGAATTGTAGGTATAGGTAAACAAAATAATATTCTGATTTAAAAAATAATACTTATTTTAAAACTACTTTTTTATATTCATCTTAATTTACCGTATGGTACCGGAAAGTAACTGTGTCCAAACTTACCTGTAACAAGAAAAAAACAAATTATTAGTTACAAAATAAATAACTTTTAAATACGGCATGTATCAGAAAGGTGTTGCCATCAAACTGAAAAACTTTCTCTATGGGAATGTGGTGGCATCTACACCGCCACATGCAAACCACGCAATATACTGACGTCACGCAAAATCCTGCATCGCGCAAGCAGAGTTTACTGTGCAACTAGCATAATTATACTTTACAACGTCCCGACAAAGATCATTGGGCAACAGCCCATCAATCACGGCGCCCGTCTGATCGGAGGTTCCTTCCTTTTCTATGGAGGATAAGTGAACTTTACACCCATTTCCTCTTATCTTTATAGGACTAACATCGTTATTGAGGAAAATATAAAAAATTCAATACCTACTCGACTCAAATGGATGGGACAGCTGATTATTTTTTCTCAATTACGATGTTGGTTTCATGGAAGAAGTTGCTCAGATTGATTGTCTGTACCAAACCCTTAAACTTGGATAAGTTACATGATTTACCACAAACACCTAAACTAAATCAAATAAGAGTGATCTGCTGACATTATAAGGAAAAGATCGCAAATAGTGGTCGGAAAAAACTTCATATTTTTCTACCAAATTATTCGCAAAAGGGTATTTTTCGCTCTTTTTAGTAGCAATTCTCACCTTTTGGACAATGGGTTTACATTACCATTTCTATTTTGTTACTTATAGAACACTGCGGTCGACCCAACCTTGTTTAAATTGGTGATTTTTACGCAAACAGGTCCAATATAAACACAAAACCTTCAGAGTTAGATAAGACTGGCCAGAAACGTTATTCTCTAAATATCACTTCGAATTTCAAACGGTGTCTCGCGTTGTGAATCTTTGATGATTTACTTTAAATTCAAATGAGTTCGCTTCCGAATTGTGTGCGCTCACTTAAGTGAGGTTCCAAGTGAACTTTACAGAATAGCACTAAGTTCTATTTTATTGTTATTCAGTTTATTTCTCGGTGAAGTTTTTACTCAGCCAATAAACAAGGTTGACTGAACACTGAACTGGGTCCCCAAAGGAATCCTGTTCATTGTTGTGTACCCTGTACGTACCTAACGATCATAACTCCAGGAGAGGTTTGTAATGCATTAAATTACTTCCACAAACATGGCCAGAGATCAAAGGTCTTTGCCCAGCTGTGGGACACGATGAAGATTAAGAAAAAAATAATTACTTCTAAGACAATTTCACTACCTTCACATTTCCGGGACCACAGAAGAAAACTACTCTGTAATATCTGTTTTCACGCAAGCAAGAAATGTACTTAAGCTAAAGTAGCTGCCATAAGGAAAAATAGAAAATTTGTAAAGAGCATTACGGTAAAATTGGAAGGAGCCATAAGGAAAAATGGATATAATTGAATGTGAATACGAAAATAATTTATATTATACAGGTTGTACCGTAAATAATGGATCAATCGTAATGCGTAGATAGTTCACTAGTAAAAAAGCCGCTACGGTAGTCTTTCTTTCTTCATACATATTTTTTTACGAATTTCACCATTTTCACTACCATAATTCAGTTTATTTAATGCTGTTGCTGCAAATAATAATATTTTTACATTATTTAATAATAATATTATTACATTTCTGAATAGATTACAATAGATACCATTATTGTAAATAACGTTTTATTTGTCTTAGGAAAAAATCTGGAATTGAAGTGTTTTTTTTACCATGAAAAGACCAAAATTAAAAAAAAAAAACTATTCAAATAAATTATTGAAAATCAGGTGAGCTGCCTACCCGTTCCGTTTGATCCATTATTTACGGATCACCCAGTATGTCAGCGAAACAAAAATTTGCTCCGTAGCTTAATTTCTAAACTCAGTATTTTAGAATTAAAAACTTATCTCGTTTTTGTTTACTTGCTTCACTCGTTTAGTCTACAAATAATACTTATTTTGTCGTTACGAGTATTCAAGGGCTCGAAAGACTGACAACTAACCAACCAAGGTGTATCGTGTTACCCAGCAACTGGGTTGTAAATGATAAATGATTTAATTTCTGTAATTAGGTTTGTACAAACACTTTTACACGTCAATCATATTTTAAAAACTAGATGAGGTAGGCGTTTCCTATCTGACTACTCTGAGAAGAAAGGCCGAAACAAACTCAGAGGTCACAGTCTCTTTTAAAGTCCAGACATAATCTTGGTCAGATCATGTGAAAACAAATCTACATGAGATGTGTCTGAAATGGTCTTTTGAGGAAAACCCACACAGATTGAGTGGACTTGTCCAGTCAGTGCACGCAATTGTCAGTAATCGTGCAGCTCAACTCAGAACTTAAGGAGCTCAACGATTCGACGAACAATACCAAAGAAAGGACATTTGGGTAGGCCACAAAAATTACTCAAACTGCCAGACTATGATTAAAACTAGCTGAGAGGGAAAAAAAAGCAACAATGACCCACATAGTCTTCACATTCACATAATAAACATGTGGAGGTCAGATAGGCAGACTGAAACCAACCCCAATATAGCCGAAGAAAAAGCTAAGCTATTGATAAGTCGGTAGTTTAGAAGTATCATGATAAGTTCATGATTAGTTGTGGTAGTAGCAAAAATGCTGTGGAAATGCGTTCCTCGCGAAGCATGTGTGGTGTGACTATGAATGATAGGCTGAGGAATGATGTGATAAGGCAACGGCGCGGTTTAAAAGAAGATGTAGTGACAAAAAATTTCAAGAATATGCTAAGATGGTTTGGACATGTTGAGAGGATGAATGGAAGGTGACTAACAAAAGATATTATGTCCTGACAAGTACAAGGCAGATGTGAGTGGAAACGCTAGGAGGACATACAGTGACCTTATTTGTGATTTACTTGAGAAAGATTACGAGCGTAGTACTCGCATCTGGCGTGCGTGTATGACCAGATATGAACGTAAACGAGGAACAAGGAGTATGTAAGGATCGTAGCAGGTGGCGTTCTGTAGTATCTGCCTGCCCCCACGGGACGAAGGCGTGAGTTTATATATGTAATGTATAATTAGTTCCTATTTACAACTTTACCCACCCCGGCTCCACATGAACCGGTTTTATTACTTCCTCGACATAAACCTTAAGAACTCACCTAATAAACTACACAATATGTGTTAATTATACACATAAAATCTTCTCTAAGAGTCACTCCATCAAAAACTTAATAAAATCTGTCCAACACTCTGAAATTACCGCTTGTAAACAGAATGACGTTGATTTTACTCTTTTCATCATCATTCAAATGAAACACGTCCACTGCTGGACAAGTTTACCCACAACGACCCGATCTACGTACTTTCTACGTGTGCTAATTATAAAATCACACATGTTTCCCTTTAAAGGGTTGAGCAGAGGTATACTAATATTAAATCAACATTTCGCCGATTACATACATACATACATAAACTCACGCCTTCTTCCCAAGAGGGTAGGCAGAAACTACAGAACGCCATCTGCTACGATCCTTACATACACCTTTTGCCTCGTTTACGTTCATACATCTGATCATACACGCACGACGGTTGCGAGTAATATGCACCTGACCTTTCTGAATCTTTCGCCGATTATGTTCAAGATAAGAGCGAGCCTATTGGTTATTTCCGAGCCTATGGACCGGGCACAAAATCCAGACTCCGGGCTGCCACTGAGAAATTCCTAAGTCACAGTCAAGTTAGAAACACTTTCGATGTCAAGGTAAACGCACGTCATCCGGCAGAATGAAGGACATGTCGCGAGTATAGTTTTAGGTAAGAATGCCTATGTTCCTAAAAGTAGAATAAGACAAAGGAAACGATGAATGTGCAAGATGATATGGCTAGATAGGAGGTTAATACGGAGATGATGCCTAATATAGATATGTTGGAAATACGTTAAATCAATCGTTTGAATTTGACTAATCAGGACGCCAGTGCCACCAGGCAGCGTTCGACAGACTCTACAACATATCGCACGACCAGAGTTAAAGCAGGGTCGGTGGCGGTCTCCCGATCCGCAGCAGACGTACCGGGCGTCGGTGGAGGGCGGACAACGCCCTCTTCCAGCCCCCATAAACGGGTCTAGAGGGACGGCGGACCTGGCGACGTCCGCCGCCCGTCATAAAACAGGACTCGAGGCGGCGGCGCGTAGTGTTCCACGCGCGCCCCTATTGGACGTCGCGTGGGGAGTTTTACACCTCACTCCCCCCGCGGACTTGAGGAGGCCCGCTAAGGCGGGCCGGCACTAGCCGGGGATCTTGGAAGGCGCACAAGTTCCCATGATCCCCGGTGCAAGTGTGGGAAGGGAACACCGGGGTGGTTTTTAGTCAGTAAGAGTCTGACAGACCCCTCCGTTCGCCCAGGGTGGGGGACATGCATGAGGATTTTCCAAGCAGGAAAAAAAAAAAAAAAGGGTCGGTGGCGGTCAAGCAGTGAACACGTTTAGAAACTGTCGCGCGTTCTGTATAGTTCTGTCATGTAACTGCAGTGGGTGATTAATTTGTTCGTAAATCATAATTTAATTTGAACTGCAAACGGTTTTTCTATTGCGCAATAACTAACACTCCCCACAGTACGCCCACAGTAGTTAAAATATGGCTGATGATAACGAGAGAGACGTACTTTCTCCGTCAGATACATGGAAGAAGACAAAATACTGCGTGGACCTCAGATAAATAAGATGTGGTCAGATAGTGATATTTCTAGATATAACAAGTAGGTCAGTCAAAAAAAGCTTTAAAGTATACTACATAAATCGTCACCCAGACATCTTAATCCAGATTCCAGACTTCATAACACTATGTTTCTGGTTGCCAAATCACTCCAATAATCTGCTGGATAGCTGCCAAAAACTATGTATAAAATAGACGATTATCACCCAATAAGAGCATTGTATACAGACTGAAGAATTGTAGACTGGTTTAATAGATTTTAAGAATATTATTTTGAAGTTCATTTGCATTTGCGTCATATTTGG
Organism: Griposia aprilina; assembly: GCA_916610205.1. Lineage (NCBI taxonomy): Eukaryota > Metazoa > Arthropoda > Insecta > Lepidoptera > Noctuidae > Griposia > Griposia aprilina. Next base: position 8,574,530 of record OU744310.1, on the reverse strand, counting down.
CAACTGTTTGTTAGGAAAAACCTAATTAAAACCAACCTATTGGCACGGTTAAAGGCAGTTTTTGAATTCATAAAAGCTTGAGGGAAACGGTAAGATTTTTTAAATGTCAGTTCCTATGATTGGATACCCCTCCATACCTCTGACGTCCCGGCTGTCATTTGTAGATCTTTGAAAGTCGTTACGGGTAGTCAGAAGCCGGAAATTCTGACAACCAGTATTGCGAAGGGGTATTCTTGTAACCGTAAAACTTGGTTGTGGGGATCAGATATGTAGTCACTCCATGTGAACTCAAAAACTCAAACTCAAAGCATTTGTTTGAAATAAACCAATTACGGGCACTTTTGAAATGTCAGACTGAAAAAAAATTAAGCTATTTGCCCATTTCAAAGCGTAGTAGGTACTTATGGGGAACAACGGGCAAGTAACTCCTCGGACACTCTTTTAAATCAAAATAATGTTTAAAAAAAATTGGTTTCATCATTCATGTTGAAATTATATAGGTGAGAACGATGTAGAAAGACATGCACGTTAAAAACGTCCGTAATAAAAATATACAAACAAAAAAAACAATTCAGAAATTACAATAAGCCGTGGCAGCTAAGAGATGACCAGTCCCTACTGATGGTGCCCTTTCACGAACATAACGTATGGATCAGCACCATTCAGCTCAACCATTTTGAAGGGAACTTAATGATTCAACACACACGCCACTGCCAGCGAGACATTTGAGTGAGTATGACATAGGCTCAGCCGCTAGGCCACATTTATGTCAATGAAAGACGAACCCAGTAAATGGTAGCTTTATAGTAGGTAAATTGTGCTCACACATATGCTATGCAATTATACAATACTAAGGGATTGAATTTATACAATGGAAATATAGTTTTTACAATCTTCAGCAGCACCAACAATATTTTCGAATGCTAATCAATTAGTTTATGCGCCCTTGTGGAGCAGGACCAGCGTTGAGCCAAGTATTTTTGTCAGCGATGTAATCCCCCAACTTATAATATATGCTTGACTGCATAGTGTGCGTTTTATACAGTATTGAAATTTTGTGTCATTCGTTTGGAGTATGTAGGGAGGGAGGTATTTTATTGTAACATTTTAAACAGTACCCCATGAAGCAAGAATTTGTCCCTATTTCTAGTCCTATAATTGTGTCTTTCACTTCTTTTACTGAAAATATTTAAATTATTCCTTACGTACATGATGTTTTCATAGATATATTGACAAGGTATCGTCATAATGTTAATATCTTTAAACAGTTCCCTTAGAAAATCGCGCCTGCGGAGGCCATAATTATATTGCTCTAATAGCTCTCTTCTGCAGAATAAAAATAGACTCAATATCTGCAGCCCATTCCCGTACTAAAATACTGTCATACTGTGAAAGTAACTGAAGTAGACTAGCCTTGCGGTATCTACATTAATAAATTTACGGATTTGTCTTACAGCATACGCTGCTGAACTTACCCGCCATGCAAGAGATGTTAACTGATGACCCCATTGCAGCCTTGAGACGACCGTGATCCCCAGGAAAACAGTGAAATACTGGTATTCAGCAGCATTCATTAAGACTGAAAGCTGACCTCAACATACTTAGAAAAAGGCAGACAAATGATGGATAATAATTACTAAGACTCGAAACGAATGATAAATGATAAATGTATTTCTGTAAGTAGGTTTGTACAAATACTTTTACACGTCAATCATATTTTTAACACTAGATGTGGTCGGCGTTTCCTATCTGACTACTCTGAGAAGAAAGGCCGAAAACAAACTCAGAGGTCACAGTCTGTTCTAAAGTCCAGACATAATCTTGGTCAGATTTATTAGACTAGAATAGAGAGACTCTATTTATGTTTGTACTGATATTATCCTAAGTGCAGTTAAACAGTTATAATATTACATATCGTGAGGAAACCGGCATGTCCTAGAACTAAAAAATCGAAGCCTCTGGCTGATGGCTCTGAAATCTACCAACCCGCATTGGGCCCGCGTGGTGGATTACGGCCCACTCTCTTTATAGAGTTCCACACCCAAAGAGTGAAAACCCATTACTAAGTCCTGATCTAGCCTATTTTAACAATTTAGATAAATACTAAAGTCATATCCATTAGTAAATAAAGTAATCTAACTTAAGACCTTAAGTGAAGCGTTTAAACTTAATGAACGTAACTTGTTTTAATTCTGAGCTTAGGGCTTATTTTAATTAATCCATTGAATACTTAACTACACAGACATCTGTTGAGTTAGTTCAAGTTATTAAGACTGATTATTAATAAGTTTTCTTAGAAATAATAAATTATTTTAAAGTTTCTGTTCAGTTGACATTAATATTGGGTGTAAAAAATACCCTTAACGAAGCCAGGAGTCACTTGTTCCTCCCGTAATTATGTTTTTTTTTTGTTCTGGATCATTCCTGGGAACCTTCTGGTTAAGGAGATTGTAGCGGTATCTACACCGCCACATGCGAGCTACACGTCACACTGACGTCAAGTAAATCCTGCATCGCGCAAGCAGAGTTTACCAAGCGACTAGCATATATACAACGTCCTGACAACAACCGTCGTCGGGCAGTTGCCCACCAGACACAACACGCGTCTGGTCGCAGGATCCTCCCTTTTCGATAGAGTATGAGTGAGCTTTACACCCTGTTCCTCATACCTCTATAAGATATTGAAGGTCAAAGTACCAACTTTTTTTGATATCTCTATATGTCACTGAATGTCTGCAGGTCACTGTATGTCTATTAAAAGAGCTACTACTTGAATAAAAAGACAAAGTTAAAAAATAATTTATAATTACCAACGTGAAGCCTTAAAAACTCCAAATCTGTCGCACAAAAGATATTTCAACCAATAAATTCACACCTTACGGAAATCTTGAAGTAAAAGATAAAATTGTTTGCAACAACGTTACCCAAATCTTTCAAAATCGAGGTCAGTTCCCGACAAAGTTTTTGTGTTCTTCGGAAAGCATTAGGCTGCTTATCCATTGGAATGGTGCGATGTGGAGATATTCTATTTGAAAAGAAAAAAGCGTAAAGTATAAATAATTTTGCTTTGATTTTGAAAAGTATGAATGTGTTATGTGGATGACAAAAAAAAAACGAAAAAAAAAATGGATAAATGATATAAATGAAGCTGATTGAAAAAGATGTGCCTAAAAAAGAAGTGAATTTGAAGATATCAGCTACTAGGGATGTAGGGATGAAAAAGACTTAGTGCGACGAATTTCGACAAGGTCAGGAGGATTGATGATCATGACTAGAAGATAGTGCACCAAGCCAGCCACGAATATTTTTTAGATCATTTCTTTAAGGCGAGTTTCAGCGTTAGGGTTCTAAAAGCATAAACACTGTTATAATTATTCCCGCTGGAGGAAAACCTGTTGTTTTCTTTCATATCGGAAGTACCTTAAATCAATCATTTGAATTTGACTAATCGAGACGGCAGCGCCACCGCCACCAGGCGGCGCTCAACATAGTCTACAACATAACGCTCGACCAGAGATAAAGTAGAGTTGGTCGGTGGCGGTCAAGCAGTGAACACGTTTAGAAACTGTCCCGCGTTCTGTATAGTTGTGTCGTGTACCTACAGTTTGTGATTCGCTAGTGTAATTAATTTGTTAATAAATTATAATTTGATTTGAACTGCAAACGGTTTTCCTACTGCGCATTAACCAACACTTCCTTTAATACGCCCACAGTCTTTAAAATATGGCAGATGATAACGAGAGAGACGTACCTTCTCCGTCAAATATATTTCCTCCAAAAAAGTCTGTTATAAACTTCAAGTACCTAATAAAATTCCACTAAATTCAATTCTTCGTTCCACTTTACTTCACTGGATTACACATTTCAATGCAACCACGAAAATAATGCAGACTGCTATGTTCGCTCACTGCTTCGCACAGATCGCTCGTTCTTCTAATCTTACCACTCCAATGGATACGTACCCTTAGCGAGGTCAAAAGGATTTATTGGGATATCTCCAAAATATGTATTATTCGTTTAAGCACCTTTTGGAGATGTTTCGTTTTTATTATTAATCGGATTGAGAATTTATCTTTTTTTTTTCTTGGATATTTTCGTGGATTTGTAAGCAAAGTTTCGGCAATCGGTTTTAAGTTTTATTTGGAGAGTTTGTTTTATCGAATTAGCAATTATGTTTCTTCTCATTTTATGATATTAGGCGAAGAAACAGTTACTTGGTGTTCTTGTTCAACAATGAGCATCTTGTTAAGATAACAGACTATAATCTTTTTTTTTTTTGTAATTTGCATACTATCCACACTGTGTTTGCATAGCAAGATACAGCTATCACAAAACGTCTGCCAATCTATGTGATTTTGACACCAACTATGACTGTTAAAAATTGCTAATAAAAGGGCGTGAGGATCATATTCAACAGTGGATATTTAGATACAATCTGATTAATATAGTGATCCTAATCTAACCTAAGATTCTTACATAAAAGAAAAGAAAAAAAAGTAAGATTTCCAAGATCAAGGTTTCATCGAGATCGAAACATCGGGTTCGTTAGAGATTTCAAGTTTTTTTTTTGTTGAGATATTGAGATTTTCTTAGTCAGTGAAAATATAAGACAAGAAAAAAAAAACAATTTGTTATATTGTAGCACTTTATGGCAAAGAATAGAATAGAATAGTATACTCTATATTATGTACAGCATAAAAATTACAGATATAAATTTAGAAAATAAAAAAAAACACAAAGACACGCATACTGACAAGAAACGACCAATGATCACCACGATAGTTCAATGCCCTTTAGAAAAGCTAAATAAATACCACAAGCTAAAGCTAAAGCTAAATATTTGCGCTCCTTTGATAATGAACACATGAAGGAAAATACTAGTTAATTACGGAATTACGACTCTTGTTATCCATAGTATTATATCCATCATCTGTATTTTTTTTTTACTATCTTCGCCGGCCACTCGGTTTTAGTACACAAGCTAGAATAGTAAATGGTTGGGCACGCCACAATTGCGGCGGTAAGTCCCCTCTTTGAGGAGTGGCTTGAGAGGCGCCACGGCGTCCTCAACTTCCGCCTGACGCAGGTCCTCACCGGACATGGCTGTTTCGGGAGGTTCCTGTTTCGGATAAGGCGGGAGGAAACGCCCGGGTGTTATAATTATGTGGATCGACCAGAGGACACGGTAGAGGAGCATACGGTGGAGGTCTGCCCGGCTTGGGCGGAGCACCTCCGCGTCATCGTGGCGGCGATCGGCGGCGGCGATCTCTCACGTCCGGCCCTGGTTCAGGCCATGGTACGGAGCGAGAGGGAATGGGAAGCAATCACCTCCTTCTGCGAAGCAGTAATGCTCGCAAAGGAGGAGGTGGAGCGCGTGAGGGAGAGGCAATCATTACGCCCTCACGCCCCTAGTCGCCGCAGGAGGAGACACCCTGGGCGTCGGGAGTCGATAGCTGACTCCCGGCCACCATAAGCGCGGGCCTGCGGACGGCGAACAATGGGCAGCTCGCCGTCCGGTAAGGACCAGGCCCGGCTCGACGGCGCGTTGTGTTCCACGCGCGCCTCAAAGAGATGTCAGCATAATTGATGGGGTCCGATAGGGCCGATGCCTGCCGGGGTCGCGGATTGTTCGAAAGAGTTACCGTGGCCCTGGCGCACAGGCAACTGAAGGAACACGGGTGGGTTTTAGTCAGTAAGAGTCTGACACGCCCTTTAGGTCATTTGATGATTTCCAACCAAAAAAAAAAAAAGTATAGTAAATAGTGGTGGGGGTACCAGCTCAAAAATAGAAACCATCCTAATAAACTATCATACTAGCTTACTGTCTTTCCCACTAACATAATGGCCTAAAAATTAGGATAGTACTGTTTACACAAGGCTAGAGTCACACACTTGCTAGGTTACTTGCCCTATCTTGTCAGCCTAGTTTCAAAAATTAGCCTCGTGTAACCCGGCATTACAGTAATCATACCTATTTTAGTACGGCACAGAGTAAATTAATAGTCGCACTATAGCTACTACTGCACAGTTCCACAATTATGCTCGGAACTGGGATTGGTTCTCTGTACAAATACACATACCTGCATAGTTTGCAGAGATATGACGATAAACAGACGGGTTTGTTAGCCATCTAGCTATACTTTAATTAAATGCGGTGCATGTAATCTGCATGATACAGGTCTGTGTAGGTATAGTCAACGTCGTTATTACTTTACCACCATAAGGTTGGATGTCGATGTAGTGACAAAAATTGAAAAGAGTATGCTTATATGGTTCGGTCATGTTGAGAGGATGAATGAAGGGCGACTAACAAAAGGTATTTACAAGGCAGATGTGAGTGGAAACGCGGGAGGGGACGCCCTAGGAAGACATATAGTGACCTTATTGGTGATGTTCTTCAGAAAGGTCTGATGCGTAGTACTCACAACCGGCGTGCGTGTATGACTAGATGTATGAACGTAAACGAGGCAAAAGGAGTATGTAAGGATCGTAGCAGGTGGAGTTCTGTAGTTTCTGCCTACCCCCATGGGAAGAAGGCGTGAGTTTATGTATGTATGTATGTGTATGTAGGTTGAATTTCACTTGTATGTTGTTGTGTTCACCACGTTATAGGAAGTATCCGAGTAGGTAAGTTAAACAACAATTCACTGTACAACAGCGGAGGACACACGTCCGCATCGTTCGGGCGCCAGCAAGCAAGTGACCAGTTTGCGGACGTGCGCCGCTGCGCTAGTTTATTATGTCGGTCACACACATGTCAATGGGTATATTTGTACATGTGAAAGCTACATAGTTTCAACCTTAGGAATTGTTGTCAAAATTGGTAAAACAAATTCGAGATCGGCTATACCTAAGTATATAACAACAACAGTCGTTGTATTCATTTAATTTTGCCCCTTTCATAATCTCATTATCTGCCTGCTTTTTCCCAAATATTTTGGGGTCAGCTTCCCGTCTGACCGGTTGAAGCTAAATACCAGTAATATACATGGAGCGACTGTCTATCTGACCTCCACAACCCAGTTACTGGGTAATACAATACCCCTAAGTAAAACTAGTTGTCAGACTTTCGGGCTTCTGAGGGCCCGTAACTACTGTCAAAGATTTACGAATGCCAGGACCATCGGCTTAACGTGCTTTCCGAGGCACGGCGGGGTCTCGGTTTGTAAAAGTGGTCATCCATTCATGAACCAACCCCGGCAAGCGTAGCTTAACCTGATCGATCGATCTGTGCGGCTGTTATTACTAAGGCACGAGCCCCCCTCTCTGACGCCCTTATGTAATATTAACTGAAAACTATTATATATCTAATAGACTTTTCTAAAAGAGGTTTAATGTAAATACCTATAACGAGATTTCAAAATCTTACCTGCCTACCTATGAGTCGGTTGATGTACACACGATACAAGGAAGAAAACATTAACTTTAAGCAATTTTTTTAAAGAAAATATAGCTTTAATTTTAGAGTACCTACTTTAATTGCCGTTAGTATTTTTAATTATTTGCACAGTAGGTACAAATTTTCTGACAACGTATTACAGTATTTTTATCTCACGGAGCGACGCGCGCTTTACTTGTGGTTACCAGTGTACAAATACACTGTGAATATGTGTGTAAGCGCAGGATCTCTCAGTAACGTCACAGACAATGGCGAAGTCGGAAGTGTGTGTGTTTGTGTGTGTTACGTGCTGTCGCTACTCGTTTTTACTCACACATTGACAGCGTGTTTGTACACTTGGTTACCACAACTAAAGCGCGCGTCGTTTCATGACATAAAAATACTGTAGCGCATAATGATTTTAAAAGGAAGTTTCATGATGTCTGAGACAAAATGATATTTTAAATAATGTTTAGCACTGATCTAATTAAGACCTACGAGCACCGACAATCATTAAGCACGTTTAGCGCTAAACATGTTTTAAACATCATTCTGTCTCTGTCATCTTCAAACATTTGACAAAAACAGAATTATGTTTTAAACTCTTTTAGCGCTAAACGTGTTTAGTCATTGGTGATGCAAGTGGGCCTTAATGATATATATTGGAAGCGGGAATAAAAGTTCAATAAGGTAACATGTTTGTGCAGCTATACTCGTAGATAAAATGCATAATTGCAAATTGTTTATCCTTTTCTTTTTACGAGTATAAACTTATTTAATTATCCTGTAACTATCACCTGCTTACTGCCTTTATCTATACTTACATGTCTCATTAAGCTGTTTACACAGCGTGTTTACTCGTCAAATAAGGCGAATAGGGGTGTTCAATAAACATAGGGTCTTGCAGGAGCGTAGGTATAGAGAAGGTAGAACGTTTTTCTCGTTAGATTATTAGGCAAACGACAAATCTAGCGAGAAATTCTTCGGGAATATTGATAGTCTCTCTTAGTATTTATCTACCTTAAATTCTATGATTTTTCAGCCAGATTTGAGTCCCTTTATTCTAATTTAAACTAACCTAATTTCCTGTTATCTTAAATATAAAACTAACCATTCATTAAATCATCAAAAACCTGTTGAATAAACACGGGAATATAACCCTTGCAACGGTCAGTTCTTTTGCAAATCTTTGGGGAAATTCAATCCTTAAGTAATCAACGTAAGGTCTAAATTACCCCTATGGATAACAAGGGTCGTAATTCTGTAATTAACTAGTATTTTCCTACATGTGTTCATTATCAAAGGAGCGCAAATATTTAGCTTTGGCTTTAGCCTGTGGTATTTATTTAGCTTTGCTAAAGGGCATTGAACTATCGTGGTGATCATTGGTCGTTTCTTGTCAGTATGCGTGTCTTTGTGTTTTTTTTTTAATTTCTACATTTATATCTGTAATTTTTATGCTGTACATAATATACAGTATACTATTCTATTTTATTCTTTACCATAAAGTGCTACAATATTACAAATGCTGGAATATTATTTTTCTTCTCTTATATTTTCACTGACTAAGAAAATCACAATATCTCAAAAAAAAAAAACTTGAAATCTCGAACGAACCCGATGTTTCGATCTCGATGAAACCTTGATCTTAGAAATCTTACTTTTTTTCTTTTATTTAAGAACCTTAGGTTAGGTTAGGATCACTATCTTTATCAGATTGTATCTAAATATCCACTGTTGAATATGATCCTCACGCCCCTTTATTAGCAATTTTTAACAGTCATAGTCGGTGTCAAAATCACATTGATTGGCAGACGTTTTGTGATAGCTGTAATATCGGATCATTTTACTTTTACGGACTAAGGCACCGCAATGCTTTCGGCTTAAAAGGAGAATGGGCATCGAACTATGGGTTTCTGCTGTGAAGACAATTAGCCATAAGATATACATCAATAGAAAGACTTTTTCAAGGAGAACCTTTGCTACAAACCCGACTTTTGTCAATTGTTAGTCAATTCGGAGTTAGTGACCTAAATAGGTGACTACTTGGGCAAAGAAGTTTAGGAATGTTCTTGGCGCCCAATAGCTATAGGATATACACCGACAGCAAGAGCTTTTTAAGGAGAACTTTTCTTATTAACATGACTTTTGTAAATTGTTAGTCAATTCGGAGTTAATGATCTAAATAGGTGACTACATGGGCACCGAAGTTTAGGAATGTTCTAGGCACCCAATAGACATAATTATGTGCTACTATATCAAAGGATAGTGCTTTTTATGAGATATATCTGTTACTAAAACGAATTTAGATGGGAAGGCAATCCGACAAGACTTGGGGATCAGGAAAAATAAAATAAAATACAATTATACACTGCGTTGCAAAAAAATCGAGCATTTATCTACTTTTTCATAAATGGATACTTCATATTTCAAAACTTTGAAAGAACTCTGGTATATATTATGATTTTATTGATTAATTAATGACTGGAACTTCATTTTAGGCCAAAAAAAACATATAATACAATATAAAACATATAAACAAAAAAATATATAATAAAATAGTGCAATAAAACGAGTTTATTTGAGTTTATTTTGTATGATAAAAAAGTAAAAAAAAACAAAGTTTATATTGTTCTAAAACATGTTCCATAATTAGGCCTGGTCTGTCCCTAGAAGGAAACAGTCATTTGTTTATTATCGGTTCATTGAGTGTGAGTGAGTGGCAAACACTGTAGTCAATGTTGTACGTGCTTTACGCACAAGGAAAGACTTGTACTCTTTGCTACGTAGTGTATGTAGTTTTGGAATAAATACCATTCGAAATAATTTATCAGATCTGTTATGGGTTCGTTTAAAATAGTCAAAAAATGTTTTTTTGTTACGGACACAAAATTAATGGCATTGTAATTATAATTGTGAGCGTGTTACGCAATTAACCCGCTGCGCGCTGCTTTATAATCCCCATTTAACAAGTTAATTATGTCAAGTAAATGAGCAGCTTTCATTGTGTTGTCGGGACAGTCTTCAAAATATCGATATTTGTGTGCTATATTTAAGTTGCAAATGCAGTAAATGTATGTACGTAATGTGTGTCTGTCTGTACGTATGTATGTATTATACAGATAAACCTTCGAAAATAAGCTCTCTAAATGATGGTGAAGAACTAGAGTACACCAAGGGTAGTTTAGAAGAAATACGCAAACAAATACAGTGAGACACGAAAAATGACTTTGTTTTATACTTGTAGGTTGTATGTAGAAGAGAATATTTTAGCCAATACCTCTGTCGCCAAAATGTAGTAGGAGATTCAATACATGTCTGCCTACCCTTTAGGGAATTCAGCAGTGATGTTTTTTATGTTAATATAATAATGATGATCAAGTTTATGTTTATTAATTGGTTAACTTATGACGAGAATGAAGGCTCATTTTCACCGCCGATCCTAAACACGTTTAGCGCTAAACGAGTTTAAAACATAATTCTGTTTCTATCAAATGTTTGAAGATGAAAGAGACAGAATTATGTTTAAAACTCATTTAACGCTAAACGTTTTTAGTGATTGGCGGTGCAAGTGGTTCTAACTGTTGATGTTAACGTCACATTTAGTACAATATAACGCCGAACAAACTAATAATTCAGACAAATCGTAGTAAGCATTATTCATAAAACGGCGTACGAGTACCAGGCGACCATGTTTTAAAGTTGACGGTGATAAGTTTAAAATATGAAAGTTGAAGTAAGTAAGCAAGTAAGTAAAATTTTATTTGTTTAAACATGGTGTACATGATATATTGCATGCAAGATTATAAAAGATACAGAAAAGTTCTAACATGTTCAGCCGCATAAAGTGGCGTACAAATTGATAGGAAGAGATGGTGCATAAACCGTGGTAATATTCATCAAAATTACATTATTGAAATTATATAGGTACTTATTAAATCATCAGTATTCATCAAATATTACGTATCATTACACTTCAGCAAGCACATTTTTTTGATAAAATTAAATGTCAAAGTAATCATTAAATAAATTAGTCAATAAAAAATATGAATTACTGTCATTGAAATATCAATTCCAAATTACAATTATTCCACAAAAAAATACAATAAATCACAATAACATGTCAATAAAATACAACATCGTCATCTCACAAACGAAGAAAAAATATCCTCTTTCATAAACTCTGCTATACTGTAAAATGCTCTTTCGGTTAGTAAACTCTTCAATTTACTTTTAAGAGCAGATATATTTAATGTTCTCCATGATTTGGGCAAATTATTAAAGGTAAATTTATGAAAGGCACAGAAATAATGAGAATTTATTAATTGACGACATACCTGAATTTCAATAATGCTTACTTACTCTTATTTAGAACTACGAAGCTCCTCACTGGCTAACAATTGAGAGAAGTCGTCATATCACGAAATATTCCCCTTGACGAGATCTTTCCATTGACATATATCTTAATGCTCGTGCTATCGAAGGATGCGGCAGACTTAACGTTCCATCCGGCCGACCGATTGGTCCTAAAACGGCATCTAGCAGGCCAATATGTTCAAAATGTCCTTTTATAGGTTTAAAATATGATGTTTGTACGCCACAGAATTTATGAAAAATAATTCATAGACGAAATACCAGAATTTCAATAATAATTAATTACTCACATTTAGAGCTTACGTACTTACAATCAAGAGAAGACGTCATAATAAGAAATATTCTCCTTGACGAGATCTTTCCATTGGTATGTGTCTTAACGCTATTGGGCTTCACGGCAGATTCGCCCAATCTCCTTTACTAGCATCGCGTAAACAGCACTGGCATGTGCCAAGCCAGAGTAGCAAGCCAGGATAGTATACCGAGGTTATAGCTTGCTATCCTAGCTTTGAAATAACTAGTGTATAACTTTGTTCATAATGTAACAAACGTGATAGTATCTATTTTAATTCTAAATGTCGTTCAACTTGTTTAATCACGACAGGCCCCGACTTACAAGTTGTAGACCGCGAGTTCGAGCCCAGGCAGGCACTTTACTTTATGTATTTAATTTCATCACCACTGCTCCCAAAACGGTGAAGGAAACCGGCATGTCCTAGAACCAAAAAGTTCGAAGACAAATGTGACATCCACCAACCCGCGCTGGGCCCGCGTGGTAGATTACGGCCCGCTCCCTCTCACAGAGAGGAGGCCTGTGTCCCAGCAGTGGGAAATTTATAGGCTGATTATGATTTAAGACACGACATGAAAATACCTATGTTTTATACAATAAGTAATTCTGATCCCAAGGATCACAAAAGGGGTTTATGCTTGTCTGTTTATTTGCCCAAGCAAGACAAAGGCAAGTAGCCTCATACAGAGATGAAACCACTTAGTAAGCACTCTTGCTCCTTGAGGGTTAGCAATTTTGGACTACAACATAAACATAACATCACGCCTGTATTTCCCGAAGGGTTAGGCAGAGGTGTACCTATAGCACACCCACATTTCGCCAGTTATGTTTAAGTCCCATGTAATAGGGGGCGAGCCTATTGCCATCAACTGGGCACAAATCCAGACTCCGGTCTGCTACTGAGAAATTCCAGATGGAAAAACCCAATAACACTTTGCCCGACCCGGGAATCGAACCCGAGACCTCATGCTCAGCAGTAGCGCTTGCGACCACTAGACCAACGAGGCAGTCAATCAATCAAAACTACAAAATCAATTTTGGACTATGTAAATTTTATTCTATTTTTGTCATTTGATTTACATTTTCATAAACAATTATATTGCCGTTCCTTGACAATCACGGAAAAAATCTGAGTACACGCAAAACGTCACTGAAATTTGTCAGATTTGAAACTCACACCTTACTTTATTACCAGGCCTCAAAAACTTCCCTTTTCAGTAGAAACTCGTTAAAAAGCAACAAAAATACACTGCTGCCTACAACTTTCATTTAAAAAATAACCGCCCAAGCTACCCTACAAAACTGTTGACACCACCGCAACTCGGCTAGTTAGAACTGGCGTGAAACAACTTCATTTTGTATTAGCGCCGCCAACTTTGCGTTAGTATCACAAAGGGATGAGCTGACATCGTTCTACGTACACACTACGATGTATTAGGCTATATTCTGTTCCAAAAGTAAATGAAAACAAATGGATCATAAAACGTACTGTGGATGCCATTTTTAACCGACCAAAACCATACGAAACCATAGATCAACCATTGATCACAGAAAGAGAACTGTCAGCTATCACAACAATGTCAATAAACATGTCAAACGTCATTAATCAATCAAAATGACATCTTACCGCCATGACGGGCTTATGTTGTGTGTTGCAATTTCAAGTGTAACTTCTTGTGGTGTACCAGCAAACAAAGCCATTTTAAAGTAATTGGACAGTTGAGAACTGTTTTAAATGTGTTTCCCTATTTTTAACCGACTTCAAAAAAAGGAGAAGGTTCTCAATTCGTCTGTATGTTTTTTAATTTTTTTATTTGTGTGTTAGCTCAGAACTTTTTTCTGAGTGAACCGATTTGGATAATTCTTTTTTTATTTGATAGGTGGTGCTTCACATGTGGTTGCATTTAAATTTGATTAAGGTTTGACTAGTAGTTTTTGAGTTATCCTTAATACCGCATATTTTTCCACTTATTTTATATGGATGACGTGTTAATAATTTCCTGTCACTGTTATTACCCGACACAAATTCGTATACCACTACTTGGTGTGTAACCAAGTAGTGGTATACGAATTTGTGTGGGGTAGCTACCGCAACAAAAAAGTGAAAAATAAAAACTTTTTTACAAAAGAACAACCGACTTCCAAAAAAAACACTAAAAAACGTGAAAAAAACTTTAATTTCGGAAGTCGGTGGCCAAAAACGAAAATACAAAACCAAAGACACCGACTTCCGAAATTAAAGTTATTTTTCACGACTTTTAGTGTTTTTTTTATGAAGTCGGTTATTTTTTGTAATGTTACATATAAATTGAGAGCTTGGATTATTAAAGAAAGAAAGAAACAAGAAAGAAAGAAAAATGCGTTTATTGGCATTGCAGCAACAAAATACACATTAAAACTAAAAAAAAAACCAGAAAAATTAAGATTATAATGCCAAAGGGGTCTCAGCTCAGCATAATGTCAGATTTATTTAACCCGAAATTCTTATTTTAAAACATCATAAAGATATAATTTTCATTTAACATTTGAGGTTTATATTAATAACCTCAATTTTAGTGGACGTTTTTTCAATTAGAATTTAATATTGATAGTCAAAAAATATTTGTTGATTAAAGAGTGGTGAGATATAAAGTTCAAAGCTTCTAAATACATGTGTTACTAATTAATTCCCCATATTCAGTAATTGCGTGAGAATTTAAGCAGAACAGTGTTTATTTACTCTTTCATCAAATACTTGTGGAATAGACCATTATGAATTTCCAGTATAAACTGAGCGTTCATTCTAGAAAGTCTATATACAATGCGAGGTCAGCTTATATTGGACTTATATTATATAGCTTGCTAAGTCAACGTGTGACGTAAGTACATGGGATTATAAGTAAATCGTGTTTATTTGGGGAGTCTATTTACAAGGGATGGAAAGATTGATGGAGATGAGGAAAGAAGGGTAAATGCGGGAAATAAAGTGAATGGTGCTACACATGCAGTACCCAACCAGTTGATGTCCAAAAAAGCACGACTGTCTGTTCACAATGGTGTGCTGGTGCCTGCGCTTATGTATGGAAGTGAGTGTTGGGTGTGGCAAAAGAAGCATGAAAGTTGAATAAATGCTGTGGAAATGCGTTTCTTGCGAAGCAAGTGTAGTGTGACTATGAATGATAGGCTGAAGAATGATGTGATAAGGCAACGGTGCTGTTTAAAAGAAGATGTAGTAGTTATATGGTTTGGTCATGTTGAGAGGATGAATGAAGGCCGTTTAACAAAAGGTATTTACAAGGCAGATGTGAGTGGAAACGCCGGGAGGGGACGCCCTAGGTAGACATATAGTGACCTTATTGGTGATGTTCTTCAGAAAGGTCAGGGGCGTAGTACTGACAACCGGCGTGCGTGTATGACCAGATGTATGAACGTAAACGAGGCAAAAGGAGTATGTATGGATCGTAGCAGGTGGAGTTCTGTAGTTTCTGCCTACCCCATGGGAAGAAGGCGTGATTTTATGTATGTATATATGGTAATGTGCTAAGTAAGTAAATAAACACATAGTAAGTATGGGAATAAAAAGTACTGCGATATTATTCGTTGGTTTGCGAGCTTAGAAATGTATCTGCAAATATGCTATTTTTTCGTCAAAGCCATGAACGTACGTACGTCTTTTTCATAGAGATGAAAAAGACAGATAGGTATTTGGCTTTGACCAGAAATAGCTTGTTTCACAGCATGAGCAAAACATACGTATACGAAAATAGTTCATGCTAGGTATAGTGTATTTATTTTTTTTGTTATATTTAATATTTGTATGCTGCACTGGTTGACCTCATCACGTCAACGCTGGCTGTCGCTGAAAATCAGCGCTGGGGCTCTGTCTAGCATAGTGTCGTAGCATTATGCTGAGCGATTGCCGTTTTGCGTGGATGTGACGCATATTTTCCCCCAACTCGTTCTTTTTTGTATTTGTATTTTTCTCTGCGTCATGTTTACCACAAATAAACGTATTTTCTTTCTTTCTTTTCTTTCTATGTTTTGGTGAAAAGATTAGTCAGTAAACAAAGTTTTTAGTGAGACAAATAATTGAGAGGATGTGCCGGACGTACTTACTTAATACCTTGTACTTGTGGAAGCTCATTTTTGCGTTTCTACGATCAATATTAACCCACTTGCTTTAGAAGTGATATTTTCCAAACATCACTTCGAAATTCGAACGGTGTCTCGTTGTGAATCCGCAATGATTTATATTAAAAACAAATGAGTTCCCTTTCGAATTGTGTGCGCTCACTTGAGTGAGGTTCCAAGTGAACTTTACAGAATACGACGCCACTGACTATAAAACATTAATCGATAATTTCCTTCTCAGTAAAGATACCAATACTTTGATGGTAAAAGCCATTTATCATAAGAACTAACTTCGGTTGTACTACTCATGAATCTCTAATGAGTTCCAAAACTGTTTTCTGAACGAAAATTTATCTTTATGGTTTCGAACTGAATGGATGTTGGAATTTGGTGGAAATTGGTGTTTCTTTGTTTCTGATAATATACATAATATTATAGTTCAACTCTTTAAGCGTTTTTGTATCTAAAATAAATTAGTTGTTGTCTGACATATGATACAAAGCCGTATCTCAAATGGATATAGAGGCCTTGGGTTTATATTAATAATTAATAAAATCGAATAGTGAGTCAATCGCAGTAGCACGAAAAGTAAAAAAAAAATATCAAAGCCAACTTGCTGAATTCAATCTGAATTGCTAAACAACAATACAACAATAAACAATATTCCCTTAAAAGTCTCAAAGTCAAACTCAAAGCATTTATTTCAAATAAACCAATTACAGGCACTTTTGAAATGTCAAGGAGTTGGTCGGTCAGAAAGATGAAGCTAGTTGCCTATTTCAAAGCTTAGTAGAACAGGCAAGATACTCCACGGACACTCTTAAAAATCAAAATATTGTTACAAATAATTAGTTACAACATTAAAGTTGAAATTATACATGTGAGTACGATGTAGAAAGACGTGGACGTTAAAAGTGTAAGTAATATAAAAAAAACAATTCAGAAATTAAAACAAGCCGTGAAATGAGAGATAAGAGATGACTAGTCCCTACTGACGGCGCCCGTTCACGAACATGACGCATGGATCAGCACCATTCAGCTCAACCATTTTGAAGAGAACTTAATGATCCAACACACGCCACCACCAGCAAGACATTTGAGTGAGCATGACATGCTCTCAGCCACCAGGGCACATTCAAGTCAATTAAAGACGAACCCAGTAAATGGTAGCTTGATATTAGTTACATAGGCTAAAACGTCATCATCACCATTATCATTCCATTCCTACGTATAGGCTTTCTTTGAACATAGCCACATGGACCGATCCTGTGAAGTAAACTATCCCAATAAAAAAAAAAAAACATTCAGAAAGACGTTCAAAATCTTGCTGATTTAACACTTCATCAACCAATCCAACCTACAGTAACCCTAAGAAATCTAAAATCAAAGAAAAGTGAATTTGTCGTCAAACTATTTCATTTCTTCAGGATTCTCCTGAAAATCTTCATGAATATTATTTAAGATCAAATCGGTTCAGTCGTCAAACCTTCCAATAACTAGGGATACGGTTCACTCCCTATCGATATAAAAAATAAATGATTTTATTTCTGTACAAACACTTTTACACGTCAATCATATTTTTTAAACTACATGAGGTCGGCGTTTCCTATCTGACTACTCTGAGAAGAAAGGCCGAAACAAACAGAGGTCACAGTATCTTTTAAAGTCCAGACATAATCTTGTCCAGATCATGTGAATACCGTGTTGATTAGTGTCCGAAATGGTCTTTTGAGGAAAGAACCACACAGATTGAGTGAACTTGTCCAGTCAGTGCACGCATTTGTCAGTAATTGTACAGCTCGATACGCATACATACGTAGGAATCGAGTAGGTAAAATAACCGATATTTATACATTGAATTAAAATCAGCCAGCTGCGTCCGATATTTGGCAAAGCTACATCAAAATCGATTCATTCGAATTCAGTGAATCGATTTTGATGCTTTATTTTATTAAGATATTTTTTGAGGACGCTTTGCAATTTTATAGCATTGTTTATTCTATCAATAAGTCAATTGTTAAAACTTAAAAAGATCTGCCAAAGCAAATTCATTAATCAGTCCCGTAAAATAATAATTAAATCAATGCTTAAAAGCGTTTTTTGCAAGACTGATGTCACAGGCACATCATTGTACCTAACTATTTAAAATATAATATCGATATTACTCAAGTATCGATATTTTTTCCGGTACCTTACAAACAACTCTCTGTTACACTAGGGCTGAATTCGCACGATCTCGATCGTCGGAAAGTTTCCAATCCGATCGATTCGGAACGGCGATTAAGATAATTTTGCCCTAACTTTGTGATCAATGTCAGTCAAGTTTTTTTGTGATATTCTGCTTGTTATGTCAAGTAGGCTTTGTGAGATGTAATCTACTTTTGGTTGGACTTTTTGCGGTTTAGAATTTTGTCATGAATAGTGAGTGTGAATAAGTGAAGATTTCTGAATTGAGTTTATAGTGAAAGTTCTATCTTGTTATTATTAGAATAGTATCATCCATACTAATATTATAAATGCGAAAGTAATTCTGTTGTCTCCTTTTCACGCTTTTACAATTAAACGGACTTCAGTGAAATTTAGCACACAGATAGACCATGACCTGGGTTAGGCCATGATATACTTTTTGTCCTGGTAGTACTATAGAGATATGTGGAGGACAGGGTGTAAAGTTCAGTCATACCTCCATAGGAAAGGGAGGATCCTCCGATCGGACGGGTATCGTGTCTGGCAGGCAAATGCCCAATTATTGAAGTCGGGACGTTGTAAATGCTCGTTGCGCGGTAAACTCTGCTTGCGCGATGCAGGATTTCGCGTGACGTCAGTGTGACGCGTAGCTCACATGTGGCGATGTAGATACCGCTGCAGTACGCTTCCGTGGGATAACATCCGACCTCTACGCAAGCAAAGCTGCAGGCAAAAGCTAGTATTGCACGACTCATGATGGGAAGCATCAGAGAGTGCTTTACGATCGAATTTTTTTTTTCGCGTTATTTTGGCGGCTATTTTTATTATTATAGCCTTGTTAGTTCACGGAATCAAGATATTTTGCATACTATTGTCGAGATAATTTAATGGAGATTAATTTCATACTTTTTAAAAATTGATTTACTGCAATAGAATTGGAAAAAAACACCAAAATAGGTCAAAAAAAAAACCTGTCCGTCATGTGTGAAACCCGGAAACACTGTAACTTGTGAAAAAATCCATTAATTGAGTTAATTTTTTTTTTATAAATTCTAATCGACAATTGTAGGTCACTGAATGCAAATGGCTAATTAATTCAGTGTCGTTTAATTACAATTAATAAAAAACGAAAACTACAAGACTGTACATCTATTTATATCCATAGAAAATTAACATATGGATGGTGATATATCTATAGATAATAGGTCTTTACCTATGAAATTGCCGTTTTGTATGAAAAAATTTAAACGATTTTTTTTCATGAATTTTTTATTTGTATTAATCGAAGTAATCACCCATGCAATCAATGCATCTTTGCCATCGCAGTGGCAGTTTATTGATGCCCTTCTTAAAGAAATCAGCTGGACGGGAGGCAACAAATTCTTCAAAGGCATTTTGTACTGCCTCTCGGGTATTAAATTTTTTTCCCGCCAAGAAGTTATCCAAATTCTGGAAAAAGTAGTAGTCTGTAGGCGCAAGGTCTGGTGAGTAGGGCGGATGACGGAGAGCTTCCAACCCCAGTTCTTGCAACTTGGAGACCGTCTGCTGTGCAGTATGAGGTCGCGCGTTGTCGTGCAGGAGCAGCGGAGACGAGCGATTGACCAATGCTGGTTGGAGATGCGCCAGCTTCTCCATCATTGTGTTCAGTTCTTCACTGTACACATCTGCAGTAATGCTCACCCCGTTTGGTAAGAAGCTGTGATGAATCACACCGGCGCTAGACCACCAAACAGTGACCATCACTTTTCTAGGGGTAAGTTTTCGTTTAGGGCATTGTTTAGGTGCTGAACCAGGATCCAACCAACTTGCTGAGCGCTTACGGTTATCAAACAGAATCCATTTTTCATCGCAGGTAACAATGCGGTTCAAAATTCCTTCATTTGTGTGTCTGTTGAGCAGTGCAAGGCACGTCTCGACGCGTACTTCGCGCTGGCGATCATTGAGTTCGTGGGGCACCCATTTGTCAAGCTTTTTTACCTTGCCAATTTGACGCAAATGGACCAATATTGTTTTGACGCTAACGTCGAAAGCTGCTGCTAATTCAGCCGTAGATTGTGTATCATCAGCTTCCACAATCGCCTTTAATTCGTCATTGTCGACCAAAGTCTTCGGACGACCGCGAGGTTCATTTTTCAGGTCGAAATTTCCAGAACGGAAGCGAGCAAACCAATAACAGGTGGTGCGTTGGTTTGTAGTGTTAGCTCCGTAAACGTCGTTGATGTTGCGTGCCGCTTGTGCCGCGTTGCTGCCACGACGGTACTCATATTCCATAATTACTCGATTTTTTAACGTATCCATGATGACGAAAAAGATTGAAATGCGATGAAAATGTAACACTAATCAATAAAGAAATGACTACTTTTAGAAAAAAAAATCCATGTTTTTAAAATAAAATTAATTTGAAATTAGAATTCTTAGCCAAACAAAAATTATTTTGATTTGAAATGGCCAGTACTGCAGAACGGCAATTTCATAGGTAAAGACCTAATATTATGTACATTTATTCCACCAGGGGCGCTTGTGCAGTACCTTCTTCCTACTACAGCTATTTTTTCGGCAATTAATTTTGAACGACTTAAGTTTTTTTTTTTTTTATATATTTCATAAGTAAATGAGCATTATGAGTCGTGCACTTTTGGATTTTCCAAATTTTTTATATTTTATGTTATTTTATTGCTTCTTCTTAAGTCATATTGGCATAAGGCCAAGAAGGTAACAGAAAGAAATAAGCTTTAAATACAAGAATTGATAACTGTCAGTCTGGCGGAGCGTCGAAGCGATGGTCAGCGCGGCCATGTTGAACTTCAGTTGTTTTCCGAACGTGTAAGCTAACGTTAACCGAAGCTCACGCTGTAGTAACTAGAATACTTAACTAGTCAGAAAAGTCGGGTAGTGCAGCTTACTATTAGCTACAGTCCAACTATTTTCTTAAATTCCCTCGGCAAACTTTGTGTTGTGGAGACCGGATACTCTCAATCGACTCGGAAGTATATTCCGTCCGGTAGGATAATCATGATAATGTTTGGTATCAAAAGAAAGGTCTTGACGTGCACGTATTACAAATATCTATATATGGGCTGATGCCCATCATCATCAGAATCGGCCATTTCTTAAATAAGTTGTAATGTGGGTAGGAACCAACAAGAATCACTCGAGTCACAATCAAAAGTTATTTAATCGCACAAAATATCTTCCTTCCAGAATTTCATTAAAAACTATTCTCTAGTAATTAGGAAATCACTAAACAATCGCTTTTAATTATTTTCGAAACAAAAAGGGACAAGATTACTCGGAACAAAAGCGATTCGTCGGATACGTGGTGCGCTCGCCGTTGACGTTCGGAAAACAAGCGAAGTTCAACATAGGAGTGTTCGATATAAATCGATATGTAATAAAATATCGATACATTCATTTGATATATCGAATCAATTCGATATTATCGAATCATTTGAAGTTGATATATAATATCGATATATTTATCCGATATATGAAATATCGTTCGAAGTTAAAACTACATCTTTCCTACTTCTACTTGGAGAAACGAAACGAACAAAGAGATAGGCGAACTTTGACTAGAAACATTTAGGGATCTAGCTCATTTTTCATTCATCGCTTAGGAAATAATGAATGCGAGGTGTGTTCATTGCTACTTGCAAATAATAAAAAATGCATCCGTTTGAAACATTCTCGTCACTAATCATGTTTCTTTATTAAATGTATTTTTCTCTACAGATAATAAGAAATAAATTTACTTGATAACCAAAATGCATTGTCTCATGACGATTTTCATCATAATTTCCATTCTTTGTGCAACTTATCAGAGAAGCCGACTCCAAGCCAAAAGAGTTCCTTGCCGGATTGCCGCCATGGGATCTGGAGGCAAAAGTCCTCGCGCACATTTGGGAGTGGCGCGAGGAGGCGAAACGCCGGGGCGTTACTCCGCTGCCGCGACAAATCGCGGCACAGCGGACAGGGCTCCGGCGGGATCTAATGGCAGCACGTAGAGTGCGACTGTCGCAACCCAGTCCTGGGCACGCCACAATTGCGGAAGTAAGTCCCCTCTTTGAGGAGTGGCTTGAGAGGCGCCACGGCGTCCTCACCTTCTGCCTGACGTAGGTCCTCACCGGACATGGCTGTTTCGGGAGGTTCCTTTTTCGGATAAGGCGGGAGGAAACGCCCGGGTGTTGTCATTGTGTGGATCAACCGGAGGACACGGTAGAGGTTACGGTGGAGGTCTGCCCGGCTTGGGCGGAGCACCGCCGTGTCCTCGTGGCGGCGATCTTTCGCGTCCGGCCCTGGTTCAGGCCATGGTATGGAGCGAGAGGGAATGGGAAGCAGTTACCTCCATCTGCGAAGCAGTAATGCTCGCGAAGGAGGAGGTGGAGCATGTGAGGGAGAGGCAATCATTGCGCCCTCACGCCCCTAGTCGCCGCAGGAGGAGACACCCTGGGCATCGGGAGTCGATAGCCGACTCCCGGCCACAGTAGGCGCGGGCTTGCGGATGGCGAGCAATAGGCAGCTCGCCGTCCGGTAAGGACCAGGCCCGGGTCGACGGCGCGTTGTGTTCCACGCGCGCCTCAAAGAGATGTCAGCATACTTGACGGGGTCCTATAGGGCCGATGCCTGCCGGGGTCGCGGATTGTTCGAAAGAGTTACCGTGGCCCTGGTGCACAGGCAACTGAAGGAACACGGGTGGGTTTTAGTCAGTAAGAGTCTGACACGCCCTTCCGCTCCGCCCAGAGCGGGAGAGGTCATTTGATGATTTCCCACCCAAAAAAAAAAAAAAGAGTCAATAAAATTTTGTTTCCGTCAGGTTTAGATATGAAATATCGGGATTAATAAAAAGAAAGTTGATTGATTTTTAACCTTTCTTGGGTTTACATATTTACTCTTAGGAGTAAATACTTTATTAGTAGAGTATTTTTCTTCCTACGATACGATATATCGAAAATATCGATGTTTTTGACTGATATATCGATAAATATCGATACAATATTTCGATATATTTTATCGGAAAAATTATCAATATATTTTGTATATGAACATCACTAGTTCAACATGGCCGCGCTGACCATCGCCTCGACGCTCCGCCAGACTGACAGTTGTCAAATCTAGTTCCGACGTTTCTCTCAACAGGTGGCGCAAGCAATGCGCCGTCATATATAAATCATATTGTATAATTAAATAAATATGTTTAAATTGTTAAAAACAATCAAAAATGAGACTGCGCTACGTACGGCGCGGCTGTACAACTAAAATACCTATTATACCATAAAAAGCATGATTAAAATGATACCAACGCGTAGTTAATCAAATCTTAATAAATGGTAACGATTTGTAATCCCTCTCTTAAAAAGAAAATCAAGTACAGCGAAATATTTATATTTTTGATTACATACGTCTTTTCGACACTACGAACACACATCTCCCTCTCATTTCAAATTCCAACTACCACTGACACTAAGTTGTCGTCAAGTCAAAAGTAAATAGGTTAAATAATGTCCCATTGTATTACTCTTATTAATATTGTCGTAACGTTTATCAAACGTTTAAACGGAAAAGTAATAAAATAAAATAAAATGTTTAAAAAACTGTAACCCGACTACGGAAAAATAAAAGTGATCTAAAAAGTACGAAACAGGACATAAGTACAGAAATGGTCAAGGTGAAGCCGTGGTCGCATGCCATTATAATTTTGTAGGTGTTCTTGGCACCCACATGGTATACAGGCATGCTACCACGGCTTTAGACTGACCGTTTTGTACCTATGCTGTCTTTATTTATATCTGAAATATTGTCTTGTTTCGTACTTTTTAGATCACTTTTATTTTTTTAATAAATAAAGCTCAGGTTAATTCACAAATTCATAAAGAGTTGTATAAAAAATATGTTAATTTGTCTAGGGTAATTTAAGAAAGTAACTGTAGATATATTTTTGACGCATGAATAAGGGATCAATAGTTTAGATTTCACGAACGTGTTTTTGATCGCGTGCCGCACGATAAAGACTTTCTGTGACAGACTGAAATCCACGCTGACGAAGCCCTGAGCCTCCTACTATAGGTATATTTTGTTCCTTCAATCTGGCATCGATTGCACGGAAAAAGAGAGATAACTTATGAACATAACATCACGCCTTGTTTCCCCGAAGGGTCGCTCAGAAGAGTACCTATAGTACAACCAGAAGAGATAAAAAAGAGAGATACTTCCCTACTAAGTACCTGTCAAAGAAGTTATGCTAGCTACGCTTCAATAAATATAGAAATACGTACATAACATAAATAAATAAAAACAAAAAATAATGTTATTTTTATAGGGTTACCTTGCCAACTGAATTGGTAATTTAAAAAATGTTATTAAGGTTTCTATATTGATGACATCAAAAATCCATACACTGAACAATACAGTCGATAAATTCGTGCCATATTTAAATTAAATGTGCGGGAGCCTCGCATCGTCTGCGTCCTTACGTAACTGCAGCACACGCGCGTCTGTTGAATCCCGGTGTTCACCGAGAAAACGAAGAGCGTCGATTCGGCTGATTTGTATGAAGACGCAACACTGCTTACTTTATTATACTGTGCAACAGGCCAGTCTATGAATGATTCAACAATGACAGATACAACCACGTAAGATAATGTTTTTATCAGAGCATTAACGTTAACTACTGAACATTAGCTTCTTAATAGAGCGATTGGGCTTCGTGAGATACTTATGCCATAATGATGAGCCTAGAAAAGTGCTTTGGAGATAGCAAGAATTATGTTCGTAAAACCAATGTTACATTTGGATTTTTTGGCTTTACCAGCGTCAAGCACTTGTTTTTGCTGAACAGGGTCTATTTGACGCAACCGCGGTGCACACATTCCTGATTACAACGTATTTTACACTTTTTTTTTTCATATTATGTTTTTTTTTTTTCTTTATTTATAAGGGGTATTTATCCACATGGATACGTCAACCCCATTGTACCGTATACTCTATTTACACACAACTACACATCCATAATTATATTAAAGTGTTAAAGTGAAACTTTTATTACATCGTCTCAAACTTTTTCGTCTGTGTGTTGCATGTCGCGTGACGGTCGGCCGCGGAAAGGAAAAAGTTTCACTTTTACCGTGGTTTGATAAAACCACACAATCCTTTTTTATATTTTACTACACTCATATACACCACCACTATACAAAATAGAAAAGAGAATCACCGCCTAGACTTCTGAATTAAGCCACAAATTATGCGTTTAGTCCTTTCTGATTTAGGATGTGCCAAAATATTTTGGATAAGTCCAACATCCCACATATTTTGTTTAAACTCCCTAGCCAAAGATTCCCTTTCTTGTTTCTTCTTAGCACATTCCATTAGCAAGATTATGTTGTATATCTTTTAGTCTGTGCTAAACAAATGTATTCTCTTTCTTTCATTGTTGACAAATTATAGGCTGATATTTTTAAAGAATATATTTGTTATAACACTAATTATTTATTACAGATTCTACAAATAATATTAATAGTATGTCGCTGTCGACAGGAAAATAGGCCAAAGAATTATTATATTATAATTATAATATTTGTTATACATTGTAATGTCAACAGTATAGTTAAAGTAATAAATTGTGCACAAGTAAATAAATATTTAACTATCTCAAACTAGAATTGCCAAACTTTTGTGAAGTCACTGGAGTCAGAATTTATTGTAATTATTGGCTTAGAAACTTTAGAAATTGTATGTAAGTCTAATATATTCATTATGAAACTTCAAAGTCGCAATATATATATTAGATTATTTTAAATTCTAGTTTAAGTCACAAACTTATTAATTGTATTGAAACTAATTCGACTTAGTGAAGTATGTATTTTAATTCATTTTCATTAATCTTATTAAAAACGAATTAAATTGTCTTTTTTTTAAATTTCACTAGGAATTTCTGAGTAACATTCCGGTGTCTGAAAATGTGCTTAGTTAATGGCAATAGGCTCGCCCCTTATTACTTGAAACTTAAACATTACTGAAGCAATTTGTGTATACACATACATTCATGCATAAACTCACGCCTTCTTCCCATGGGGTAGGCAGAAACTACAGAACGCCACCTGCTACGATCTTTACATACTCCTTTTGCCTCGTTTACTTTTATACATCTGGTCATACACGCACGCCGGTTGCGAGTACTACGCACCTGACGTTTCTGAAGAACATCACCAATAAGGTCACTATATGTCCTCCAAGGGCGACACCTCCCGGCGTTTCCACTCACATCTGCCTTGTAAATACCTTTTTTTAGTCCATTAACTTTATTTCCCACATTTACTCTCCTTTCCACATCTTCATCAATCTTTCCATCCCTTTTAAACAGACTCCCCGAATACTACTAAACCCGTATACTATCCGCATACCTTTCAGGAATACAGCCGTGATTTTTATGTTATATAATTTTAATATAATCAAATAATCATTTTTTCCACCAACAAAACAACAAGACGTGTTATCAATTTCCTTCGCTTGCGCAATAAAATATCAATTTCCTTGAATTTATGGCGCGAAAGAAAGTAGGAGTGAGACTTAAATTATTACACGAAATTGATTTATATTTTGTTATGTAACTACCAGTCTTATTATGGGGTATCCTGTTACCCGGTAACTGGGTTGTGGAGGTCAGATAGGTAGTAGCTCCATGTAGGTAAAGGTGTGATTCAGCTGCATCCGGTTAGACTCGAAACTGACCCTAACATATATAGCTGGGAAAAGGCAGATGAGGACTCCTTTGGATGTAAATACGATACTGAATCGTAAGTATTATAAATTAGTCTGATCATACGAAGCCACGAATTTGTATCAGAAATAGCTGATGCTGTGGTCAAAATATTACCCACTAGCTTATTTACGTGACTTCGTCCGTGTGGATGTCGGAAAATATCCCACGGGAACGCACCTAATACCGGGATTTTAAGTATCCTATCCTATCCTATCTAGGTTATAAACTATCTGTGTGCCAAATTCCGTCCAATTTTTATGCGGCGCAAGCTAGTGAAGCTTAGGTCAGCATATTTTTTCCGATATCTTCAACAATCATCGTCATATGTTAGTGAATTAACACATAACCTGTAATGTATTATACACTTAAACCTTCCTTAATCATTCCGTCCATTGGTGAAAACCGTATGAAAATCCGTTCGGTAGTTATCGAGTTTATCGTGTGCAGACAGACAGATGCGGCGGGGGGACTTTCTTTCATAATATTATTATGTAGTGATTCAGCTAGATGGTTGCGGGGCTGACGGTCCAGGGTGCGTCAGACGTACATTTAAGGCGACAACGCCAGGGTTGCCCGCGAAATTCAAATTTTCTTTAGTTTTTTTTTCAATTTGCAGGTCAATATTAGGTTGTATGTTCTGATCAAAATATGATTCGCGATGGTAAGAAGTATGTATTTACAGAATTATAATCATTAAAATTACCCTACTTATTATCCTTTATTATGACTATTTCATGAAATTATAACATTTGAGATTAATTCTAACTTAATGAGTTTTATTGATGATTCCCATAATTATAATTCTGTAAATACAATGTGAATCGTATTTTTATGCTGCTAGGGATTTTGTCGCGCCAAAGTCACAGTCAAAGTCAAATCATTTATTTCAAATAGGCACATAAAAGGCACTTTTGAACGTCAAAATTTACAAAAAAAAATGAATAGTTGCCCTTTCCAAAAGGTAGTTTCGTATGGAGAAGAATGGGCAAGAAACACCACAGTTACTCTTTTAAAAATGTTTTGCAATATTATGTATACATCAATTATATAATTATAAGTGAAGACGATGCACCTAGAATAAAATTACTATACCAAAACAGGTAAAAAGAATTAAATATAACGCAATGAGAGGTAAATTAATTATGAGATAGATACATGGTGCTCACATATTTACAACTATAGAACAGTAAATGATTTTTTCCAAAATTTCACAAGTAATAATTTAGTATGTGAGTTAAAGCAGTTACACTGTGTACAAATCAATGTCATAAAAATTATAAATTATACGATTAAATTAGCAACCAGTTTGATTTTGTCTAGACTCTAGTTTGTCCTATGGAGCAGGACCAGCATGTTTCCAAGCATTCTTATCTAGGATATAATCCTCAAATTTGTAATATCCTTGTTTACAAAGTGTACTTTTACCACTTCTTCTTCCCAGCTAAAGCACTAAAAAGTGGTGAAGGGCGGGTGTTTTAAAGGATTCTCTTTAGTAATCTTGACGTTCAAAATCGCTGATTCTCAGCCTAGTTTGAATGAATGACTTTTGATTTTGATCTACATAATACAACCTGACACTGACCTGCAAATTGCAAAAATACGTAAGAATTTTTTATTTTCGCGGGCTACCCTGGCGTTTCCCCCTTAAGCATCGCCACTCGTGGAGGTTATTTTAATGCATGCCTGGGTAAGTAGATATTATAAATAATTCTGATTCTACGAGCCGTTTCTGACTTAAACGCGCTTCTAGTTGCGCTTAGGAACATGACATGTATTTTACACTTAGCAAAGTGATTAGATGGATGTAATATAATATGTTGCATTGTATAATCAGCCTATAATGTTCTCACTGCTGGGGCACAGGGCCGAAAGGGAAAGAAAGAAAGAAAATACGTTTATTTGCGTTAATCATGACGCAAAGAAAGAATTAATACTAAGAAAGGATAATAATAATATGCGTCACATCCACGCAACACGGATATCGCTCAGCATAATGCTGTGACTCGAGGGAGCGGGCCGTAATCCACATGCACATGGTGTGCACATGTCTTCGAATATTTGGTTCTAGGACCTGCCGGTTTCCTCACGATGTTCTCCTTCACCATAATTGTGATGAAGCTCGTCCGAAGGAGCCATCGCCATATCTTCAGTCGCTAAGCAGCGTTGCTGTATTCCGGTTTCGATGGTTCCATGGAGGAAAAGTCGCTTCAATGATTTTTTAAGGACTCATCATTCTATTAATGTAATGATTCTCGTTTTGTTTAGTTTTAATTCAATTAGTAGGTACTAGCGCATGACAAAGCTTCTTTGATAACTTTAAGTTACCTCAGTTACTAAGTTTATCAAAGGAAAATTGGAAAAGTTTAGCGCTGATGGTATTGTGTGCTGTTGTCAAGGTTTCAATTTTGAAGCCGAATAATTCATTTATTCAGCCTTCATTGCTTCTTCGTCGTATTGATAATATTTCTATTTTGTATATTTAGATATCCTTCGATCAGAATTCGGCCACTTTGACAGCGTTATCGTTGGTCACGCAAAGGTATTTCATAGTGCAGACGTGTTATTGCACAGAGAACACGACAAGATGTGAGGCATCGTCTGTGATGTGGCTCCACAGTCACATTGTGTTTTATCAGGAGTACCCTCACCTGACTGAGCTGTATCTGCAGCGGCCCACCTAACTTCTAAGTTTGTTAAGAGTTTTTAAGGTGGGTCAGGGAAGTCGGTGGCCCACTGGAAGCTTTTCTGCAGGCTCAACATAGCTGGAAGGAAATGTTTGAGAAGCCACAGTTTCAATCTTCATTACTGAGAATAATAAACCATGATGTAACTTTTCCACTGAAAGGAAAAACAGTAATGCTATTCTGTAAATTTCACTTGAAACCTCATTCTAGTGAGCGCACACAATTCGAAAGAAAGAAAGAAGGAAAAATAGTTTATTCTGCACAAACAAAACGCACATTACAAAAAATTACATTAATAAAAATACAGACAAACAATGTAACCAAAAGCCTCGTACCCAAAAATTTAAAGTTTTAAAATTTTGTGCATGGTCAGGAACCAAAGACAATACACATTGCTCTGCAAGGTTAGATAATTCGCTCTGTGTTACGACACTCGCAAATGACAACAAACAAACGATGAAAACAAAAACAAAATGCCGATTGCAGAGTGAAAAAATTACTACTTTTGTAACAAAAAAACAACAATTTCACGAACAATTTAGCCGTGCGTCGCATCTGTGCAAGAACAGGTCGTTGCTCAGCAAAATGCTGTGACTTCGGACGAACCTATCGTCAACAGCACTGATTTTCAGCAACCACCTCTCGAATGACGTAATGACGTCCACCTGCGTGACATAATAAATCGGGAAAGTATTATTTTCTACAGAACTAAGTGTGAAAGCGAACTCATTTCACAGAGTACCATTTATATTGACAGCCAGTCGTCTATTCGCCTGCGCCCGCGTCTCATCACTTGACATAAGACTATCAACAACAGTCTATATCATAGACAAGTGATGTTAGAGCGTCGGGCGTGGGTTGACCTTAAATTCATTGTCACTTTTTTTTTTTTTCTTTCGCTTTTCATTTATTTATTTTTGTTTTTTTTTCTAAACTATTTACATTGCTTTATTTGCTTACTATTTTTATTAATATATTTTTTTTTTAATCCCCTCGTGGGATTTATAGATGGCCGTAGGTATATCCGTGGCATTACAGTGGGCCCTATCAGAATACCAGCGCTGCGGTTTTTTTTTTTTAATTTCGCAGCTGTTTGCTGAGATAGGAGCCTTTTTGGCCTCGCACGTGTCTTTTATTTTTTACTGGTTTATTGTTGTTTTTAATGTTAGTTTTGTTAGTTTTAAATGCTCCTTTTTATTTTTAATATTTGTTCTTCCTGTACGTGTTCCATATATATAAAATATTTTTCTTTCTTTTTTTTTATTTGTTTCTATAGTAAATCATCGCGGATTCACAACGAGATACTGTTCGAATGTCAAAGTAATGTTTTGAGAATGACAGCACAGATTTCAAGAGAATTCAATGCCCAAAACCGGTCCGTTGGCTTTCGGACAGCT
Organism: Griposia aprilina; assembly: GCA_916610205.1. NCBI lineage: Eukaryota > Metazoa > Arthropoda > Insecta > Lepidoptera > Noctuidae > Griposia > Griposia aprilina. The sequence goes on along the minus strand of OU744310.1, from coordinate 8,543,353 downwards.
CCAAAACACTTATAATACTTAATTAATTTCAAAAAGTTTCGCTCGCCACGCTCGTAATTCAAGTCAAATTGACTGGTACTAATGAAACTGTTCCAAAAATAATAATTAACGTTTGCGCTGTCTGCAATTAATTTGAAATTATGTTTCGTGGCAATGTGATCAAAGTGTCGGAAAATAATTTATGGATGGTTGGTACCGTTTCATTAGGTCATATTTAATTTGGTAATGTTATTGTTTTGATGAAATTTCTAACTGCATAGAATTATTTTTATAAAAAACAACTGACTTCCAAAAAAATCACTATAAATGCAAAGTGATAAATAACTTTAAAGTTATTTTTCACTTGTTTTTGGAAGCCGGTTGTTTTTTTTGCTTTTTAGTTTTTAGTGGTGGTACCTACCCCACACAAATTCGTATACCACTACTTGATATGTAAATAACAGCGACAGGAAGTTATAAAAACATCATCAATATAATATTAAGTGGAAAAAATACGCATTATTAAGGATAACTCATAAAGTACTGGTCAGATCTAGATCAAATTTATATGGGCCTACATGCGAAGCATCAGCTTACAAATAAAAAAAAAACACTAAAATCGGTTCAACTAGAAAGGACACACATAAAAAAAAAAACGATACAGTCGAATTGAGAACCTCCTCTTTTTTTGAAGTCGGTTAAAAATAGGCTTGAACAGTGAAGAAACAAATATTATGATTAGGTTTAAAATTGTGTTACTTTTCCTAGCCTGAACTATCCTGCTTCTGGCCGAATATAGAATACAAAAGATGAATTTACGGAAGATATAGTAATATAGGACCACTGCTACCAAATATCGTCCTCCACCCCTTCATATATTCATGGTGGCAGGTACATAGGCACGCAAACTGAAACCATGAAGTCAGCACATAATTCTAGAGACCCTACGCGGCGATACCAACGCGGTCAAAAACAGTTTTTTTTTCAATAATCTACTTATAATTTCAACGCTGGAATAGAGTTACCGTGGCCCTGGCGCACAGGCAACTGAAGGAACACGTGTGGGTTTTCACCCAGAGCGGGAGACGTCACTTGATGGTTTCGCAACCAAAGAAAATAAATAGAAATCATTGGTTCAGAATCATGAACTTTATCCATGGTAACAAGTTGTGAGTCGATGTTCCTGGCACGTTGGATAAAATGTTAAAAAGTAAATTAGAAAGATAATTTTCTTAACATAAACTATACCTCACCTCAATTATTCAGCTTTTCAAAGCTTGAAGTTAACGATCACGAATGTAATTCTCATTTGCTTTTACGTCATTCTGCATAACTGTCTGGACCATTTTAGGAAACTATCCCAAAAGTGTTTCTTCATACTTTGCTAGGTTTTAATTTAAGACAAGGCAAATTCGTTTTCAGAACTTTAACCTTGGACTTAATGAAAATCACCAAGTCGCAGTGGCGCACATAAAGAGAAAAGATTTGATTTTTTGTATGTTTGGTACGCTTTCAAGCTAAAACGTCTGAATGGATACATAACATCACGCCTGTATTCCCCGAAGGGTTAGGCAGAGGTGTACCTATATAGCACACCCACATTTCGCCAGTTATGTTTAAGTCCCATGTAATAGGGGGCGAGCCTATTGCCATCAACCGGGCACAAATCCAGACTCCGGGTTGCTACCGAGAAAATCCAGACGGAAAAACCCAATAACACTTTGCCCGACCCGGGAATCGAACCCAGGACCCCATGCTCAGCAGTAGCGCTTGCGACCACTAGACCAACGAGGCAGTCCTACGTCAGTGGACGTCTGAATGAATTTGTATGAAATTTGGCACATGGGTAGACCAAGACCTGGATTAGGACAAAGAATACTTTTTATCCCAATATTCCTACGGGATCGAAACGTATGCGGGTGAAACCGAGGGGCGCAGCTACAGTCAAAACAGGCTTGTAAAAACAATGGATTTTGTTCATATTTGCAAGAACACATTCATTGTAGGACGTTATTTATGCTCGCGACTGTGTTCCTGTTGATTTGATAAATGATTTTATTTCTATAAGTAGGTCTGTACAAACACTTTTAAACGTCAATCATATTTTTTAAACTAGACGAGGTCGGCGTTTCCTATCTGACTACTCTGAGAAGAAAGGCCGAAACAAACTCAGAGGTCACAGTCTCTTTTAAAGTCCAGACATACTCTCGGTCAGATCATGTGAAGACCATGTAGATTGGTGTCTGAAATGGTCTTTTTATGAAAGAACCACATAGATTGAGAGGACCTGTCTAGTCAGTGCACGCATTTGTCAGTAATCGTGCAGCTCAACTCAGAACTTAAGGAGCTCAATGATTAAAGACGACGTCTCAACGATTAAGATTAAATTTAAAAAAGGTGTGCCGATTGCTTATGTCCTTCTTCAGGATTGAAGCTACCTCCATACCTATAATCAAAATTAGTTCAGTGAATCATCCTTGAAAACGTAGCAACAAACATATAGAGTTACTTTCACATCACAAACAGTTTGGATACCGTGATCTTAAAGCACGTAACATCTAACCCCCCACTCCCACTTCCAATTTCAAGCTCCTCAAAGCCCCCCCAATTTTAACGGAAACTCACCATCTTCCACTATCAACATCCTCCAACGGTTATTAGGGTTGGCAGAGAGCCAAGCTATCAACAAGTACAAGATTGAAGAAAATAGCTTAGAATACGAAGTAGTCTAGTATAGGCGGATATTGTTAGGAGAAAAATGTTTTTTGATGTTTTTTTAGGGTTCTGTACGTTCGAAGGAAAAACGGAACCCTTATTTCTATAAGGGTTCACTCGTCTGTCTGTCCAACAAGTCACAGCCAATTTGTTCCGAATGTAATGGCCCAATTAAGTTGAAATTTGTTACACATGTAAATTTTTGTAACCCCAAACATAGACGTGTACCTACCTAACGTAAATATATGAATTTGGAATATGGGGGTCTCTTTTAGGAGCCAAATAAGAAATAAAAAAATAAAAAATAAAAATTAGTTTTGTATTCTATACCGTGTGACACACCAAATGAAAGGGCATACTTTGAGGGTTCCCATGTTTTTTTTTGTTTTTTTAAAGTAAAAGTTTTATAAGAAAATAGATAAAAAATACCATTCCCTCCTCTATCTCCGAAACAAATGAACCTAAAATTTAAAAAAAAATACAGAATATAGTTGTATACTTATAGATTACAGGACAATCTATAAGAAGTCTATGGTCTTGAAATAACATGGTAAATCTCTCAATATTTTTGGTACAAACTTACATTTGTAGTTAGAATATATGGGAGAACATGTTTATCAACTACAATGTTAAGTTTGCTCTGGGCATAGATTCATCCCTACTACGGAACCCTTCATTGTACGTGATCTGACACGCAATTGACTGTTTTTTTTTAATAAACATTTTTGTTGTTTTTTATAGGGTCTAGACTTTATATCTAACGCTAGTTTCAAGGCCACTGGCAAAGTGCTAACTATGCCAGTGACTTTGTTCGCCCTATAATATTTCCTATCCAGTAAGAATTTCGAAAAAAAAAAAACGGTTTTATTCCTAGTTTACATCACAAAGGATTCGTGGCAAAATTTCAGCTTTCTAGGTCCAAGATTTTGGTCTGACCGTTGATAAATCAGTCACTGACTAAGTCAGGACTTTTCTTTCTATGTTTATTGACTAGCTTCTGCCCGCGGCTTCGCCCGCGTGGATGTCGGAAATTATCCCACGGGAACGTGCTACCGGGAAAAACTTTCCCATCCCTTGGCGAATGATTTAACAAAATCGCTGGAACATTTTTTTATTTCTTACCAAAACCATTTTTTTTTTTTATATCCCTAACTTAAGAAATGATAATTTTCCCATAAAAACTTTTATACCCTATAAAAATAATCCTTAAAGGAGCCAGCCCCTTTTAGGATTCTTTTTGAGACAAAAAGTAGCCTATATTCTTTCACAGGATGCCATCTATCTCCTTGCAAAATTTTATCTTAATTCGTTCAGTGGTTAGGCGTGAAAAGGTAACATACAGACAGAGTTACTTTTGAATTTAAACTATTTGTATGGTTAATAAGGTAAGTATTATGTACAGCAGTCGAGAGAATGCGTTCCTGACACCTGTCAATCGACAATTCTAGTAACTTATAGATGTATGAGGAACAGGGTGTAAAGTTCACTCCCATCTTTGGAAAAGGAAGGATCCTCCGACCAAACGGGTGTCGTGTCTCGTGGGAAACTGTCCGACGATTAATGTCGGGACGTAGTATAATATTATGCTAGTTGTGCGGTAAACTCTGCTTGCGGGATGCTGGACTTTGTGTGACGTCAGTGTAAAGCGAAGTTTGCACATGGCGTTGTACATAGATGCTGCTACAAACTAATAAAGAACAAATTCGCAAAACACTAATTCGTTTGTATGAAACTGACGGGTATCAAGAACGCATTCCCTCGACGGCCGGACTGTAATGTACAATAATACTCTAATAAAGAAACAAAGTCACAGGAAACAGCTGGTTACCAAATAAAAGAGTAGATTTCCAAGTACTAATGAAAAAGAAAAATTGGCGTTTCAGGAATGTTTGATTAACAGTTTGCAATGTAGGCAATGTTCAGATTTTACAGTTTTTCAGTAGGTATGCTAGCAATTTCAGTACTGAAAGCTGGAAGCTGTGAATTGAATTTTTTGCACGAAAACTGTATGTATGTGTGTATGAGGTAGTTTTATTTAGTGCTTGTATACTGAATATTTCAGCCAATTTTGCTGTTAATGGAAAGCGAGTTACCATAAAATATAGGTTTAAAAAAAAACCAGTAACTCAAGCGTATTTTTCAATAGTTTTGACTTTAGAAACCTTAGGAGTTCAATATAATTAAAAATCACCCTCAAATTCAAAATCGTTTACTCAAACGAAAACAAATGTAAAAAGTTAATTAAGACAGTCTTCCAAAAAGTGTTTTAGCTGGGAAGAAACAAACAGCCCAGCGGCAACCCGTCTGGCTGTTAGGCAATAAGAAATTGAATTTAGATAACCTCAGAGCATTATTGTGCAAATAGCTTACATGAATGGTGTTAGTTGGATGCAGCTTGAGCGGCGGACTCGCAAACCAGCTTGCAAGCTGTACACATGTCGTTTTCATTGTTAATGCGCAAATTTTAAACTTTGGTGTGAAAAAAATGTGTTTACGTTAGGGCAAAAAGTACCACCTGCATGCAATGGTACAGGGGTCGTGGGGGTATTGAAAGCTAAGTTATAATTAGATTCCCAGGTTGAGCAAACAACCAATTGGAACCGTGCAACTAGCTTCTGACGTTTCATAAGCGCCCATGTTGGTTTATGTGATATAAAATATTTTGATTTGATTTGATTGAGCAAAGTGTTATTGGGTTTTCCCATCTGTAATTTCTTAGCAGCAGCAGTTTTTTTGTGAGTAGCAGCCCGGAGTCTAGATTTGTGCCCGGTTGATGGCAATAGGCTCACCCCTATGGGACTTAAATATAACTGTCGAAATGTGGGTGTACTACACGTACACCACTGCTTAAACTTGCTTTCGTAAAAGAAAACCTCAAATAAAGTTGGAACTTTGACCTTCAACAACTCCGTAACCAGAAGCTTCCACGGTAAGGTAAAGGGTAAAAAAAATATATGAACCTCCTTAGCGTCGCATAGCCGGGTAAATAATTATCGACGGGAAAGTCAAGTGACTTGCGTCTTTTTACACCCGTTATTAATCGAGCGAGCGCGAAGCGCGAGCAAAGCGTCTCCGTTTCAGCTTGGGCAAAAATGTTTTCGTATGTCCGGATTTCCGGCAGATGTCTGTTCTCCTCTATAGGTCGCATTTCTCAACTGATTCTCGTGAAATTTTGTGAGCAGGTTCGATAATTATATGATTATTTTTTGTCTATTCCGTTTTTCGAAAATTTTCGAAATGGCAGAGATATGGGGGTTGAAAATGTGAAAAAAACACATATTTCAGCCAATGTCACAAAACTTTTTGTTACCCTTATTAAGACGCATAAACTTCAAGGGTTGAGAGGTGTGAGGGGGTGGAAAACAATGATAAAAGACCCAAATTTCCTGTTTTACATCACAAGGGAATTTCATCAGCTTTCAGAATATGGCGATGATTTTCAGCTGTGAAAAGACAGATTCAAATCAAAATATTTTATTTCACATAAACCAACATGGGCATTATGAAACATCAGACGCAGGTGCACGGTTCCAATTGGTCGTTTCCTATGGAGAAGAGCCGGCAAGAAACTCCACGGTTACTCTTTTAAATAACAGTGGCTTTTACAATGTTTCAAATTAAGTGTTGATAGATATGGGAGGACAGTGTAGGCCTGTCAACAAGTAACAGGTACTCAACAAAATATAAAAAGGTCCACAAATCTACAGTCTACAAGTTAGGCCAACAAGGTTCTCACTTTCACAAAATATAAAAGAATGTATATAAAAATGGAAGCCTATTTAAACCAAATAACATGATTGCCATTACAACTGTAACAAATCTGAATTAGAATCCCGTTTTTTTTTTAAATAAACTTCTTAATTTGGGAACAGCTAATAAACATTTACTTAGTGATGCCGTTAATGTGGTACCAGAGAAGCCACATGTGCAGAAGGAATTATTGGCAAACTTCTTTGTCTTCAACGTAGTCTTTAATGTTATAATATGCAAGCTCTACATCTCACAGAGTCAGTAGTTGTAGGGTAGGGACAGGTATCTACTACTTAAACTAATAACAGATAGTTATTAGATAAAGGAGTAGATACCTATCCCACATGTGGAAGTGTATTCACCCACATGCTACTTATAAGTCACGACCTAAGATTGTTTTGGGATAAGTGATGGTCTCAAGTGGAGTTTAAAGTTTTAACAACGTCTTGGGTTCCTAGAGGCAAGCCCTAAACTTTAAAACAGTTACCAGACAAAATTCGAGTAATACAGATTGGTGAAACTGATACCCTTTCTCTAGACGTTGAATATCGAATCAATTGGGCCAACCAATCTTGGTCCCGTTTTTTTGAATATACAGAAAATAAAAGCTGAACAAGTAAAGTGTAGAAAGTCATTCTAAAACATGTCATAGTTGGTTTAATTTGATTTGTGGTATGTTACTTTATGTGTAGGTACAATTTAACTGAAATAAATAAATTATTTTATATTTAATAAACACACTTCATGCGGTTAATACTTACAGATAATGACATAAAGGTTCAAGAAACTTTATTTCTCATTTTCGTTTTTTTTTGTGGCAGCAACATTTAGTTTTACCCGACTGCGCCACAGCAAAGACAGGCTTATGTTTTTCACGCTCATGTATATTTGTATGTGAGATTCTTTATATCATCGAAACATCCTAATGGCTGGTTATATTTTAATACATAAGCTGTCTGGTTGCAGTTAATTTATTTTATAAAAAAAAAATGCACGAATTTTTGAACCCAACGGTAAATTTTTCACCTTTTTCTTCATCAGATTAATTTGGTCACGGTTTACAACAGAATGAGTTAGGATCTCGGGACATGCGGGTGTCATTTTTCGTGTTGTGTTTTTTGAACACAACAGTAAATCGTAGTTAACAAGAATATAGGTGACCGAGTATATCATCTGTTATCAAATAAAGTTTGAAGTAAGTGTACGTATGGTTTTTAAAGTTTATAAATTCATTGGGCATTCTCCTCTGTTACTTACGAAAGAAATATGAAGTAAACTAAATTAATATTTGTATAAAACTTGTCTGGTTACTTACGCATGTTAATTGAGTAGATTATTATATTTTTTTGCTCTATTTTATTGTTTTTTATCTCTATTGCTATTTATTATTAATTGATTTGTTTTATAAAATGTGAGATTCTTTATAATTGTAATTTTTTGTGTCCAGGCTTTTTCTATTTTATTTTATCATTGACACTCGGCTGGCTTGATTACTTAATTACAAACATTTGTACGCCCTCTGGCATAACATAGCGCACTCTTTATTATCTTAAAATACCATTATTATTGTACCTATGCTAAACAAATGAATAAATGACTTATTAGGGGATGTTTTTTGTTTAAATTCCAGCTGATTCCAGCCAGCTGATGGGGTCCGATAGGGCCGATGCCTGCCGGGGTCGCGGATTGTTCGAAAGAGTTACTGTGGCCCTGGCGTACAGGCAACTGAAGGAACACGGGTGGGTTTTAGTCAGTAAGAGTCCGACACGCCCTTCCGCTCCGCCCAGACCGGGAGAGGTCATTTGATGATTAGCCAACAAAAAAAAAAAAAACAACCTAGTACAAAGCGCATACTGACCGATGTCTCTTATTTTAAGAAATAATTGTAGTCCTAAATATTGACTTAACAGAAGTTTTCCTTCTAGTTATAAAGATCCATTAAACATTAAAGTAAATTATAAATGTATTTGTTTTTGATTGACCGAGCGAGCCCCAAGCGCCAGCGATGCGTCACCGTTTCAGCTTGGGCAAAAATGCTTTCGTATGTCCGGATGGCTGTTCTCCTTTAGAGGTCGCATTTCTCAACTGATTCTCGTGTTATTTCGTGTGCATGTTCGATAATTATATGGATTTTTTTGTCGATTCAGTTTTTCGAAATTCAAAATGGTGGAGATATGGGGGTTGTAAACGAAAAAAAATACGTATTTTAGCCATTTCGCGTGGTGAAAATTTCTTCAGTTTTAAGCAATGCAAAGAAAGAGTCATAAGGTGTCAGCTCACATAGCCAACAGAGTAAATTGGTTTAAAATAACACTTTTACATGACATTTTTAAAATTAAAATTATTTAAAGTCGGTGTTTTCTAACCGAACGACACTGCATCTTAAATACAACTCTCCGTACTGTCGTACATTATCGCCGTTTTCCGATACCATAATACCGAGATACAAGTTTAATTCCCGAAGGCACAAACTTCACACTAAGTTACAAGCGGTAAGCAGACTTGTCTACTTGGCAATACTTGGCAATATGCCCGCCACTTGGCAGGAATTAATTGCCAAGTCGGCCAAGCTTCGCGAGTTGGTATTGAAGATGTTTCCTACTGTGTTTTCTTGATGTGTTATTTTTAATTAGATTTGAAACTGTTCTTAGTTAACTGAGGGGCCATTCCGATACGAACAGATATCAATGGTAGACCTACACATTGTTAGTAAGTTTTACTTAAGCTCCATGAAATAGGAGCCTATCAAAATTTTACAGTTCGCGCAAAACTTTATGAGTTCGCGGAAGTTGCAGTATGCATATTATAGGTGTCCGAGGGAACTTTCTCACTCTCACTCAACTGTACCATGCGCGGTTTCGTTCTCGGGCCTACATTCAGAAGGCTCATAAAGAATTGCACGAACAATAGTTAAAGATTAAAACGGCAATCTTTTCTAAAAATTTGGTAAATTACAAAAGACATAAAAAGTCACACAAATTATAATTGGACTTGCTTTTATAGCCAAAAACGTGATGCTTATACAAAAAGCAAACTTACGAAATCTCTGGGCAAACATGACTTGGCATCTAGTAAAGGGCCCACATTTTTAAATTCTTTCATAGCATATTTTAATGACCTAAATAATGTTTGACAAATGATAGACATTTTCGCTTAACATCTCATGAATAATTTTAAAAGTGAGCTGATCTTTGCATACTAGATTTTTAGGGTTCCGTAAACAAACGGTGCCAACTATTACTAAGACTCTGCTGTCGGTCTGTCTGTTCGCTTGTCACAGGGCTGTATCTTTTGAACCGTAATAGGTAGACACTTGAAATTTGTGTGTACTACTTATGGTCGCTACGGTGGTACGGAACCCTTCGAGTCCGACTCGCACTTGGCCACTTTTCACTGTTTTCATAGAACATTTGGAAGGCAGTAAAAGGACAAAAACTCTTTGCAGACTAAAGAAAACCTAGTTTTTTTTTTGTATAAAAAGAAAGATAACTTCTTTCGTAGTTCAACAAAATGGGTATATTTTTTAAGAATATTTTCAGACACAATGCTGTAAAATACTTTCAGTTATAATGAATGCAAATTTTATCATTTTCAAGTTTAAACTTACTCACTCATTTGAGACCGACTGTACTTGGTCATTATTTTTTAAAGGAAAATATTTTCACAAAAAATGTGAAGTGTTTTCTTTATGAAAAGACTTTTCAAGTTCTATTTATTTCATAATTTAAAGTCTCTATGAATTTTACCAAAGAAAAATAAATATTTGACTAAGAAAGACGACTTTCATACGTGAAATAATGTATTTTTCTGCGAAAAAGAATAACACATTTCAAATATTATGAATGTCAAGCAAAATCCATTCGATTTTAGACCTTAGAATAGAGCTCGAGAGGCTCAAATTCTGTCCACAAAATAAATAGCTTATTTCAGCGGGGTAATTACGTAACACACTAACAGTAGGAATGGCTTTCATTTTGACAGTTCAACAATATTCATTGCGTTATTTACGTTACTGAGCAGACAATTTTTTCGAACCTATGAAGCAATAGATTAGCAAGATCTTTCAAAATGATTCAGACTCTAATTGATAGTGTGTAACGTAATTGGGGTGCTGGAGCCCATAAAGAGACTCCGAGAATGGCAAATCCTGGACAAGCATTTATCTACGCTACCATGCGAGCACCAGACCATATAACATCAAGTTTTAGACAAAGTTAGGTTTTGTAGAACGTGTATATAATAGAATATAATACTCTTTGTTATGTATACAAATTACAGATATAAATCTAGAATTTTTACACACTGCGCGGTATTATCGCTAAAAGCGATCTTTTAAAGACAACCTTTGGATGGATTTAGAAGGAACTTGAAAGAAAGTACTGCAGGTAGTTTAAGTGGTGAAGCTTACTTGTGGTGAAACCATTTACATCTACCCATCTTCTGTCAACATCATCACTACATACTATAAAACAAAGTCGCTTCCCGCTGTCTGTCTGTCCCTATGTATGCTTAGATCTTTAAAACTACGCAACGGATTTAGATGCGGTTTTTTTAAATAGATAAAGTAATTCAAGAGGAAGGTTTATATGTATAATACATGCATAATATAGTAGAGAAACACTGATAATTTTAGAGGTTTCTAATGTGATGTCCTAAATAAACATTTTTTTTTGCGACATTGCGAACGCTGGCTGAACCCTACGAGATAGATCAAAATAATCTACGACAGTATTGTACACCTTAAAAAGGTCTACAAAAAAAGTCCGCAACAGTATATATTTATCTCTTAGGGATAACCCACAGTAACCATTTTGTATCCTTTACTTTTTACGAGAAATACTGGCTTATTTACGAAGCGATATTAAGCAATACAGCATTAATCTTTATCCAATTCAGTACCTTAAATACATTGTGCATTTAATATAGATCAATATGGCTCTTCACAGCATGTAATTTAAATGAATATTTTCGAAGATATTACAGATTTAAAATGCAGGGACATAGCGGTTGCGGCGGTACTGGCCGGGGGGCCGGGCGGCGCGTGCCTTCGCGTCAGCCAGCTTCGGGATAGATATAGCTGAGAGCTGAGAGAGAAAGAGAATCCTCAGTAGAGCGAGAGGCTATAAATCTCAGAAAATTTCAACGTTGCAGGCTTAGATTTGAGCGGTTGAGTGTTTTTCTCATGGCCAATTGTATGTCGCTCTTTCAAGAGTAACCTCTACAGAAAACATGTTTGTATTGTCTAATGACAAAAAAGCTGTGAACGTTGTGTAACATTGTAAAAGCCCCTTATTTTTAAAAGAGTAACCGTGGAGTTTCTTGCCGGCTCTTCTCCATAGGAAACAACCAATTGGAACCGTGCACCTAGCTTCTGACGTTTCATAAGTGCCCACGGTGGTTTATGTAAAATAAAATATTTTGATTTTGATTTATAAAGACTTTCTGTAGTATATTTAGTATCAGCATTGCACCCGTGCCAAGCCGGGGCGGGTCGCTAGTAAGTATATAAAAATCAATTGTCGTACGTTACTCGAAAATCGCTCGACCGAATGTAATGTAACTTTGGTAAGTGGTTGTGTGAGCGCTGGAGAAGGCACGTAATAAAAAAAAATAAGCATTGTAACGCATTAGCATTAGCGTTTAAATATATAATTCTTCTGTACATGTGTATGTTACTGAACTCTTCCTAAACGGCTGGATCGATTTTGATGTTTTATTTTATTTGATTTACAATTGGACCTGGTAGATGGAATAGCGCTGTTCGGGCAGGACGTCTATCAGGTTCGCGAGTGTCTGTATAAAAATCAATTGCCGTACGTTAGTCGTGCAAAAACTCGAAAATGGGTCGACCGATTGTGATTAAACTTTGGTAAGTTGCTGTGTGCGCGTAGAAAGTTCCTTACAAAAAATATATATGAAAAAGGCATTACTACGGCATTAGCTTGTATACAATAAATACGTCCATTCATAACGCATATACTTATATAAATATATATACTGAGTCAATTGTGTCGATTTCTAAACACGATAACATTAAACAAAAAAAAAATGTGATTTTTTTTTAGGAGTCAACTATCCGCTGGTAGTTTTGTTACATGAAGTCTGGGTTGAAAAAGATTGTTTTGTCGTGTTTAAATATTGATAACAATTACGTCTGTGAAGTTTAAACAAACAAGAAATCGGGTCAGTCTTTGGGGACTGCCGATAGAAGTGAAAACTAAGTAACTTGTAAACCCGCTCATGGGAAGCGTGCGGTGACGATGACGCGAGTTTCACGCTTTTTGTTCACCCAAAAAGTACACATATTTATATATACACAGTATACATATAGCTACCCAAATGTCCTTTCTTTGGTATTGTTCGTCGAATCGTTGAGCTCCTTAAGTCCTGACTTCCTGAGTTGAGCTGCACAATTACTGACAAATGCGTGCACTGACTGGACAGGTGCACTCAATCTGTGTGGTTCTTTCCTCAAAATACCATTTCAGATACCAATCTACATGGTCTTCACATGATCTGACCAAGATTATGTCTGGACTTTAAAAGAGACTGTGACCTCTGAGTTTGTTTCGGCCTTTCTTCTCAGAGTAGTCAGATAGGAAACGCCGACCTCATCTAGTTTAAAAATATGATTGACGTGTAAAAGTGTTTGTACAAACCTACTTACAGAAATAAAATCATTTATCATTTATCATTTAGCTTATGGAAAGCGTTCGGTGACGATGACGCGAGTTCCATGATGTTTGTTCACCCAAAAAGTGCTCAACGCGCCTAAAGAAGTTTTCACTTCAAAAACTCTTTTTTTTTTATTTGATATTAGAAGTGAATACACTAAATGTGGTAGATGACCCCACAAAAAAATCATCAAATTAATTTATTTTTTGTTTTATCATGTTTAGATATCGATACCTATCACGTTTGTGGAGTTCCGCTAGCTAATTTAATTTGACCCTCTATAAACAATATTATAATAATCATGAAGCAAGAGAAAATAACTATAAATAATAATGAAGGTTAAGGAGAGAGGAAGTGTTTTTCTATCTGTAACTCATATCTGTATGATAGTCTCGTTCTTAAGGCGACAATAAGTGCCAGCGACCTTAAGCGAGTGGGAGGAGCATGCAAAACTTTTAAGCGAATAAAATTGCACAGAGCGTTAGCGTCTACCCGGACATTGGTCAGCGATGCACTGCCACCCGTCGCCCGCAAGAGCCCCTGCTTCAACGCGCATCAAGTTTATTCGCAAAAACAACCCATCTTGATTTATCAAACACAATAAAAATAAAAGCCATATACAAAAAATTGGGTAATTAAATTGTCTTTTAGATGGTGCAGACTACATGAAAATACGCGAGATAGTTTTTGCGTGATTATCGTTTCTGTGTATTTTACAAATTAATTACACTATGTTATAAAAATATAATTTCAAATATTCACATATCAAATTACGAAGAAAATAGTCTAGTTTATCATATATTTTTTTCAAACAAATAAGACTATTCGTTTAGACGTGATGTTCAATTTGAAATCATTAAAAGTCGTATATCTGCGCCTTAAGCTAGACGTGTCATATTAACGCCAGGGTACTGGCTAGACTTTTCTTAACGATCGAATTCAACCGACATGATAATCACCATGTCGGTCGTTTCTTATTTTACTGTAAAAGTTGTACAAGTTTCTGCATTTTTTTTTCATGACCATATCTCGCATGATGAAAGGCGATGGCTGAGTTTTAAGTTTAACCTTTATGGTACTCTTGGTACACATATTAATCCGTTGAGGTTACTCGTTCTGATAAAAGAATTATTGTAGAAGACCGTAAAAGAAAAAAATATAAATAATAACAGCAAACTCTTTACAATATAAATCACGTAAACTGTTGCAAAGTTTTTGCTTTCGAAGTACAAAGAAACAAGTATCATTTGGTATCCTTGTACCGTGTCAAACTTTGTAGCCTCTTGTAGTATCAAGTTTAAAGGATTTAAAGTTTATACAGGGTTATTGGGTTATATGTCGGCAATCCATTATGGGGATATAGGAGAGGTCATTTGCAACAAAATTACCCCTATGCAAATGTCAAACATTTTCTGGTAATTTGACTTTTTTGTTGCGGTACAAAAACTTTGTAAATGTATTTAAAAAAACCAATGCATGATATTTTTTTATTATTATTATCTGCTTCGACTTCAATACATAATAATCAACCATAAAATGACAATTATCTTTAATAGTTTTACAAATCGTTACAATTTTCTATCATAAATATAATTTTTATTATTTTAAAACGACTTTCATTTGAACTATACTATTGCCCATATGCGAATTTGGAATTTGGCCATAAGCGAATTAGCCGTTTTGAGAATTTTCCCTTTTGCGAACAAAGGATTTTGAGCAGGTTATTTGACTAAAATATTCGATTTCTGCAAAAAAACACGGAAGTACTTTACCGGTAGAAATTCCAAAAATATGTACAACTTCTCAGCTATCCTAAGAGATACAATAAGATACCAGATATCTTAAAAAAATAAAAAAGTGGCTCTATAAATTACTCGAAAATCATTGACATTTGCAAAGGGGTCATCAGAGGTCATCCGGTTGCAAATGACCCTTAATGGATTGCCGACATATAACTAATAACCACGTATAAGACCATAAGAGGTTAGAATTTTTATCCTCTACTAATATCCAGGACTCGAGGCTAAATAAAAGCAGCCGCACGGGTTGATGGAAGGTTAAGGTACGCCTGCCGCGGTTCGTGACCCATTAATATCGAGTCTCCTCCGTGCCTTGGAAAGTACTTTAAGCCATTGGTGCCAGCTGTCATTCGTAGATCTTTGATAGTCGTTATTGGTAGTCAGAAGGCCAAAAGTCTAGCAACCAGTCTTACCAAGGGGTGCTACCCAGTAACTGGGTTGTGGAGGTCAGATAGGCTCCATGTAGAATTCTGGTATTTAGCCGCATCTGGTTAGACTAGAAGCCGACCCCAAACATAGTTGCGCAAAAGTGAGGTAGATACACTAATGTGTACCAACCCGGACTGGACCCGCGTGGTAGATTACGGCCCACTCCCTCTCACAGATATAAGGCCTGTGTCCCAGTAGTAGGAAAATCATAGGCTTATTATTTGCGAGTAATTTACACTTTTGGCACTTTCGCAATTGTTTTGTCTTCCAATAGCTTTTATATTGAAACACGTGCAAGCTCTAAGAACAATCTGTTGTGAAGACAAGACTGTTCTCAAATGTTCTCAGGGGAGGTGCACAATTTTCTTGGTGCAAAACTTATAGCAGAAAATACAAATTGTGTTTTAAAATACATTTTGTAGATACCTATAAGTTTAGTGAGATAGTGTGCTTTTGTGATAATGAATTGTTCCCGAGCTGAAATTAATCATTTCGTTCCGTTTATCAGAATAATATTATATTATTATTAATATTTTCGTTTATTCATCTTAATGCATATTAATTACATTTTTAAATACTTTTACAAAAAACATAAAAAAGTAGATCATTCCATGTTTTCTTTGTTTTCGTTGTCATTCGCCAGTGTCGCAACGCATTACGCAATGTCTATTATTGTCTTTGGTCTTTGGACATCAAGAAATAGACAACATTGTCAAACTTTTAACGTTTTAAGTACGAGGCTTTTGGCTACTTTTTATTAGTTTATTTTGTCTAAAATAGTTTTTTTGTATTGTGCGTGTTGTCTGTGCAGAATAAACATTTTTTCTTTCTTTTCTTTGGTGTGGAAGATTTTATATTGCACAATTGCATTCTCTCTTCCCTCACTTTCATAGTCCGGTGGGACGGCAATTCAACACGACCGGAGAGAGATCAGGCGCAGGACCAATGGCTTAACGTGCTTTCTGATGCCCGGGGGTATCACACGGCACACCGCCAATTTCCAAACTCCGGCCTGTTACTAAGGAATTCCTAATAGAAAAGTTATTTAAATAACTAGTAGTTACTGAAGTTCCTTTAGTTCCTAAAGTGTTATACACTAATAAAAAGTAACCAAAAGACTCGTATTCAAAACATTAATAATTTGACAATATTATCCATTGCTTGATGTCAGGGCAAATCAAAACCAAAGACAATAAATATTACATATTGCATAATGCGTTGCGACACTGGCAAATGACAACAATAAATGCAAACAAAACATGAAATGATCTACTTTTGTAGCAAACAACAATTACAAGTAAGCTAAAGCTGTGCGTCGCATTTGTGCAAGAACAGCGGGGTGATTGCATAACACACTAACAGTAGGAATGGCTTTCATTTCAGCACAGTTCAACAAACTTCATTGCGTTATTTATGTTGCTGAGCAGACAATTTTTTCGAACATATAAAGCAATGGATTAGCAATATCTTTCAAAATGATTCGGATTGTGATTGAGTGTTAAGCAATTAGGGTACAGGTCGTTGCTCAGCATAATGCTGTGACTTCGGACGAACCTATCGCCAACAGCGCTGATTTTTAGCAACATCCTCTCGAGTGACATAACGACATCCAATCTTACACAGAAATAACTTGTGATTCGAAATCTAACTAAATATAGTGTGTACTATGTATATAACACTTATTTGGATATATAGTCACTTATCTAAGAGAAGCTGCTTCCAAATTTAACTAGATATGGTCGCAATATGTGACACGATGTCCTCAAAAACAATGACGCATCTAAAATATAAGTAGATCCCATTAGTAACACTATACGAGTCAAATACCGTGAAATATGGCCGACGTAATTTGCCACCGATTGGCATATTGCCAGAGTCTACAAGTTTGCCCATATAAAATATACACTGTGATGAAATTTGGGAGAGATTCTAATCCATATACTTAATATTATAAATTCGAAAGTAACTCTGTCTGTATTTTACCTTATCACGCCTAAACCACTGAACGGATTTCGATAAAATTTGGCAAAGAGATAGATGACATCCTGGGGAAGGACATAGATTTCTTTTTGTCCCGGTAGCACGTTCCCGTGGGATAATGTCCGACATCCATGCGGGCAGAAGCTGCGGGCAGAAGCTGCGGGCAGAAGCTGCGGGCAGAAGCTGCGGGCAGAAGCTAGTATACATATAATGTTTTGGGTTTATTATTTTGTAAATACAAGCTGTTGGTTGTAATGATGGAAAGTGTTTGATGCCACTTATAGAGCCCTTAAATAACTTTCTTTTTTTTTGGGAGGTCGATCATAAAATGACTTCTCTCGCTCTTGGCGGTGCGGGAGGGTGTGTGTCAGACTCTTACTAACTAAAACCCACCCGTGTTTCTTCAGTTGCCTGTTCGCCAGTGCCACGGTAACTCAGCCCTTAAATACCTAAGCTACAGAAAACCCTGAGAAAAATGTCAACTTTTGAGAAAAGCTCATCAAAATTGATACTCCTTCGACAATTACTTAACTATTTATTGGGTCTATCGTAAGACACATCTCAGTAGGAACACGAATTCGGTATATGGTAAAAAGCTCACCCCCTATAAATGAGACTTGTGGCTGGCGAAATGTGGGTGTACTATACACCTCTGGCAACCCGTCGGAGCAAACGGACGCGATGTTATGTATCATTTAAGAACGCTGCTACATTATCGTTTCAAAATCGCTTAGTTCGTCTCTACAATAAAAATAACGAAACGATTAGCTTGGGGGCTAATAATCAGCCCCCAGGTTAAATGTTTCGTTACAATTATTGTAAGTCACATAAAAAATATGATAACAATACTAAAACATAAAGTAAAAAAGTTCATTAGGATTAGGAACAGGACAACAGCGCGCGAAACGCTCAGCAGAGTCCACAGACATTAGCGCTGAGCGAGGGTGGGACTTGGATCTCCCCGGGCTTCAGCATCCTCACGCCGTGCAATAGGGCTCTAAGGATCCGGTCTACGGCGTCCATGCGCCAAACAGCAGGAATATGCCAGCATAGGGGCACAAATGTTTGAGGCAGGACTTTGAGCTGGTCGCCGGTGCTCACCGAGATACTAAAAATAATCCTGGGCTACGGCGTTCATACGCCGAACAGCAGGACTAACCCAGCATGGTACCACAGATGTACGAGGAAGGACTCTGAGCTGGTTGCCGCACTGTGCTCACCAGAAGAAAAATCTTTTATTTGGACTTAAGGCTCGTTTTTATAATAGACAGATGTATCTTATTTCAAGAAGTAATTCAACTTAATCATAATATTGAAAGTCGGACAGAAACAATAAAGCGGCTTTCAGAAAGATCCTGGCCTTTATTACACTAAGCTTTATAGAAAAAGAAAACTGGCAGATGACAATTTACGATAACAATGTGAAAGTATAAAAACATTCTAAGATTATAGATAAAAAGGAGAAAATACAGATTTGGATGTAAAAACAGTCAAAGGTAACTAAAGGTTTGGTTTTCAGTGGCAATAGTAAGTATGAGTGTCCTGCAATTTCATAATTGAAAACATAGTTTCAGGTACCGAATTATTCAAAGTCAAAGTCAAATCATTTATTTCAAATAGGCACATATGACACCTTTGAACGTCAAAATACACAAAAAAAAAAAAAAGATTCTAGTAGCCTCTTCCAAAAGGTAGATTCGTATGGAGAAGAATGGGCAAGAAACTCCACCGTTACTCTTTTAAAAATGTTTTACAATATGATGTATATGTACCTACATTAATTATATGTGAAGACGATGCACCTAGAATAAAATTACTATACCATATTACCATACCATACTAGGTAAAAAAAAAAAAAGAAGCAAAACAGGTAAATTAATTATGAGATATATACATGGTGCTCACATATTTACAAATATTGAATACAAACAGCCCTTTCAATGCTAAACATATGTAAAGAGACTAAAGGATGTGGTTCTTTATGTGAAGCGAAATACCACAACACCCAAAAAATATTACTTAGACTTTTTTCCTATCCTAGAAAAATATATAACTACGATCTCTCATGTATAAAGACTACAATATTCTAGCTATTACCATACTACGTGACTTCAAGCCTTCGACACAAGAAAAAACGCAAGCCAAACGAAACAAAACAAAAAAAGAAATCCTTTTATTCTTCAAAATGGCTGAATTAGCATACAAAGATCTCGCGGGTCGTTTCTTGAAGTAATAAGTAGGCGAGACAAAATTGTGAATGTGTCACAGAGTTTATAAGAAGAAAGAAGTTCGCCACGTTTTTGTTTTTTTATTTGTGTTCGACTGACATAAACTACAATTTCTCATCACATGGTGAATTTTAAGCAGTTAATGAGATTGATAGCGGGACACCCCAAAATGCGTCGCATACACTTGGATATCGTCACTCGTAAAGGATCTTTTTTGATCTTTAGTTAAGTTTTGGATATAAAAAGTTTTAATACAGATTGAATATATTTATTTGTGTAATGTCCATACAAACAGGTCAACAATATTTGAAAAACTAAATGAGGTTGTAGCG
The DNA here is from genome assembly GCA_916610205.1 of Griposia aprilina. Classification (NCBI taxonomy): domain Eukaryota; kingdom Metazoa; phylum Arthropoda; class Insecta; order Lepidoptera; family Noctuidae; genus Griposia; species Griposia aprilina. The sequence goes on along the minus strand of OU744310.1, from coordinate 8,523,466 downwards.
GTATCAACATCGCCACATGCGAGCTACACGTCATACTGACGTCACGCAAATCCTGCATCGCGCAAGCAGGGTTTACCGCGTGACTAGCATATATACAACGTCCCGACATCAATCGTCGGGCGGTTGCCCACCAGACACAACACCCGTCTGGTCGGAGGATCCTGCCTTTTCCATAGAGTATGAGTGAGCTTTACACCCTGTTCCTCATACCTCTATAAGGTCGATGTTTTCTATCCCACGAAGCTGAGAACAAATACCAAAACAAACTCAGAGGTCACAGTCTCTTTTAAAGTCCAGGCATTATCTTGGTCAGATCATGTGAAGACCATGTAGATTAGTGTCGTGAAACGGTCTTAAATGTCGCCGTCTACTCTAACAACGTCGCATTGCGCAACTGAATGTTGTTAAAAATCGTTGGATCACGTGCTTCTTATACGATTAGACCTTGTCAGCTATATGGTGCTGACTTTCAGTCTAACTCAATGTCGCAGAAAAAGAAATGGAAAAAGAGAGACACTAGAGATAAGAAGGAACAACGAATTTGATGGGATCGGCCTGTACGCGTAGCATGATCTCCGTAGAAACGAAATCCAAAATGATATTTATGAAAGATTTCTACTGCCAAGGGGCAATTCAGGAAAAAAAAATTAAGAAAAGAAAAATGTCACTATGAATAAAAAGGGATAGGATTCAGACTCCGTAGAATAGACGACGACACCACGTCTCGTTGACGTCATCACGTCAAAGCTGGCTGTCGCTGAAAACTAGCGCTGGAGCTCGCATAGGGTCGTAGCATTATGCTGAGCGATTGCCGTTTTGCATGGATGTGACGCATATTTTCCCCCAACTCGTTCTTTTTTGTATTTGTGTGTTTTTGTCTAAGTAATGCGTGAGTGTCGTGGGACACTCCGTTGGAACGAAGTTCATTTCGTAGTATATTATTTTAGAACATCCATAGAACAAATTTGATTACCATAAAAAGGTAATATTGAGTCAGCCTTAAAAGATAGACATATGCTGTTGCGGTTCTTTTTTACAACTTTTAAAGGGAAACAATTCCGTCATACATGATTTTTGCGTACCTTTAACCGTTTACGCAGCGCACGCAACGGAATCTCTCAAAAAAAAAAAAAAACGTTTTTGCAGCATTTTTCGTTTATGCTCCGTACCTATTAGTTGTAGCGTGATGTTATATAGCCTAAAGCCTTCCTCGATAAATGGTCTATCTAGCACAAAAAGATTTTTTCAATTCCAACTACCAGTTCCTGAGATTACCGCGTTCAACCAAACAAACAAATAAAGAAAGGGTCGTGATGGAAACTCGTGACGGAAAATTCTTACACTTTTTTTCGCCTAGCCCATATCCGCCAAGTCCGTACCATGCGATAAGGCACTCAGTTTCAAAAAAAATAAGCTAGATGGAGTCGATATTTCCTATCTGCGAAACAAAGTTAGAAGGCAAAGTCACTTTTAAACTCCAGAAATTAAATATCAAAAATACATATAAAAAAATGGAGGGTAGCATCCGAACTGGCCATTTGAGGAAAGTCCCAGACACAGTTTGAGTAAACCAGCTCCTTAATGGCGTAACACACTATCAGTCAAATTCTGAATAATTTTGAAGGATATTTCTAATCGATTGATTCATATGGTCAAATAATTTGTCTGCTCAACAACGTAAATGACGCAATGAATGTTGTTGAACTGTCAAAATGGAAGCCATTCCTAGTGTTAGTGTGTTATGCAATTACCCCGCTGTCCCAACAGACGGAAAGCATGCATCAACCACCGTGAGTTATCTTAAGGACCTCGACGACGACACAGAACAATACCCCCTAGTGCGAGGTAAAAAATAGTCATAAATGTTACGCATCAGAATGATCATGATACGCGGGCTGATTGATCGAAAAGTTCAGTTTCAACGATTTGCGCAAGTCCTTATATAATGTAATGCTGGATTTATCTCAGATGAATTCATAAATGAAAAAAATACCTCAATTTTCCTCACACGTCAATGACCCTAAAAGATTTCTATACTTTTCGCTACTCTGTGGAACGACCACAGTTTTGTAACTTTTTACAAAAATGCCTTGAAAATTATAGCAGGCTTTGTAGGGAAAGTTAAGCAAAATAATTAACTAGACCCAGGTGTAAGCGTTGAGTTTAAGACCTTGAATTTAGGTTCTTACTTTTTGTAGTTTAGTCCTAAGAAGATCTTGGTTTACGATAGGCTGTGCCATTACTTTTAATATGTGTCCTGAGACATTTTGAAATATTTTTTGCTGTAGTAACTTAGGCCTGTTTTAACAGGCGTTTATTCAATGTTCAAAGAGACTATTAAACAGGGCTATTGGTTATATGTCGGCAATCCATTACGGGGATGTAGGAGAGGTCATTTGCAACAAAATTACCCTTGATGACCTCTATGTGAATATCAACCATTTTCGAGTAATTTGACATTTTATATATTTTTTAGCGGTACACAACTTTGAAAATTTATTTTAAAAAAACAAAGCACGTTTTTTTTTTATTTTTTTATTAACTTCTTCTACTAAAACTAGATATAACAATTATATATATATTTAGATACATATATAATAACAATCATGATCTGGCAGTTTGAGTAATTTATTTGGCCTACCCTCCTAGCTCCTTAAATTCCGAGTTGAGCTGCACGATTACTGACAAATGCGTGCACTGCCAGGACAGGTCCACTCAATATGTGTGGTTCTTTCTTCAAAGGACCATTTCAGACACTAATCTACATGGTCTTCACATGATCTGACCAAGATTGTCAATAACGTCAACCCTTACCATCAGATGGACTGACAAAATCAAACTCAAAGCATTTATTTCAAATAAACCAATTACTGGCACATTTGAATTGTCAAGGGGTCGGTCAGTCAGAAAGATGAAGCTAGTTGCCCATTCCAAAGCGTAGAAGAATGGGCAAGAAACCCTATGGACACTCTTTTAAATCAAAATATGATTACAATATATTAGTTACATCATTCATGTTGAAATTATGCATGTGAGAACGATGCATAACGTTAAAAGCGTCCGTAATAAAATTAAAATAAGTCGTGGCAACTAAGAAATGATCAGTCGCGGGCTTGCGGACGGCGAGAAATGGGCAGCTTGCCGTCCGGTAAGGACCAGGCCCAGGTCAGGGGCGCATTATGTTCCACGCGCGCCGCAAAGAGATGTCAGCATAATTGATGGGGTCCGATAGGGCCGATGCCTGCCGGGGTCGCGGATTGTTCGAAAGAGTTACCGTGGCCCTGACGCTCAGTCAACTGAAGGAACACGGGTGGGTTTTAGTCAGTAAGAGTCTGACACACCCTTCCGCTCCACCCAGAGCGGGGGAGGCCATTTGATGATTTCCCACCAAAAAAATAACCATTTAGAAGGGAACTTAATGATCCAACACACACGCTACCACCAGCGAGACATTTGAGTGAGCATGAAATATATAGTAATGGTATAATAGTTAATGGTAGCTTTATAGTAGGTACATAGTACTCAGACGTTGGTAGACAGCTCACATAAAGCCCACCTCAACTTTGTTTTCAGGGTAAGAACTTTAGAGAATACTCGTAGATCGGCAGTACTACCAGAGATTTCCTCCTACATGTGTATACAAACTTCCAAACTTTACCTCTTTATAATATTAATGTAGAAGACTTTTTGACTTACGTTATGGGAAAGTTTCCCAAGATTCCCAGGTCAGGAAAAGTGTTATTTGGTTTTTTCATCAGGAATTTCTTAGTAACAGCCCGGAGTTTGGAATTTGGCAGTGTGATACCCCCGTGCCTCGGAAAGCACGTTAAGCCGTTGGTCCTGCGCCTGATCTCTCTCCGGTCGTGTCGGATTGCCGTCCCATCGGACTATGACAGTGAGGGAAGAGAGAGTGCACCTGTGTCTGCGCACATACTTGTGCACTATAATATCTCCCGCGCCGAATGCTAGTGTCCGTCTGAGACTGGTCGCCATGGCCAAAATACGGTCTGGAGGAATATATGGGAAAGTATTTAAAGGCTTGTATTATTCGGAGAAAATAAAAATATTTATTTTATTCGACGAGACACGGGGTGGTAGTACCTAAGTCCTGAATTTTTCTTCTAAAAAAGAATCTGATTTACAAACACATTTTTATCACCATCTGTTCCATTTCTCTTAAGTTAATCAAAATCCCTAATGACTCAAACAAAACCAATTTCAAGAAATCCTTATTAATGAGCAGCACTTCTGAGAAACAGCAATTGATTTCCTAATTATTTCTAATCACTAAATAGAATTTCAAAGTGAATTTACTTGACGTGCGACGCTTTTGATTTACTAAAGTCACCTTCAAATTCAATGACTACAAATACACGTGTGTATAAATGTCGAGAGTTTACAGGATTTCAATTAAAATACTTTTGTTTACCTATTTAATGTATGTTTGACTGTTGACTAAATGTTACCACGTGAATGTATCGACATTCATGATAAATTTCCAGTTTCTGAGATGCTCAGACGAAATTTCAATAGTATAGTAGGTCGAGATATCGAACCAATAGGGGCTCGTGACTAAATGATAACAGCCACACGGATCGATCAAAGGTTAAGCTACACTTCTATATGACTATCCATAACATATAGAGACCCCTCCACCCATGCTTCGGAAAATACTGTAGCGGCATCTACAATGCCACATGCGAACTACGTGTCACACTGACATCACGCAAAATCCTACATCGCGCAAGCAGAGTTTACCGCGCAACTAGCATAATATGTACAACATCCCGACTTCAATCGTCGGGCAGTTGTCCACCAGACACGACACGCGTCTGGTTGGAAGATCCTCTCCTTTTCTATAGAGTATGAGTGAGCTTTACACCCTGTTCCTTATACCTCCATAGTACGTTAAACCGTTGGCCTCGGCTGCCATTCCTCTAGATCTTTGACAATCGTTACGGGTCGTCAGAAGCCCAAAAGTCTGACCACCAGTAACCCAGTAACTGGGTTTTCGAGGTTACATAGGCAGTCGCTACATGTAAAATACTGGAATTCATCTGCATCCGGTTAGGCTGGAAGTCAACCCCAATGTGGTTGAGGAAAAGGCTAGGCAGATTGATTGAGTAAATTCTATCGGAAATATAAACTCCGTTTAAGAATACCTCGGGAACCGGGCATAGGATAAGCTTGCTGTTATCAATCTTTAGGTGTGAGTACTATGCACCTACTATAAAGCTACCATTTAATAGGTTTTTCTTTCATTGACTTGAATGTGCCCTGGCGGCTGAGAGTTTGTCATGCTCACTCTAATGTCTCGCTGGTGGTGGCGTGTGTGTTGGATCATTAAGTTCCCTTCAAAATGGTTGAGCTGAATGGTGCTGATCCATGCGTCATGTTCGTGAACGGGCGCCGTCAGTGGGGACTGGTCATTTCTTGGCTGCCACGGCTTATTTTAATTTAATTTAATATTTGAATTGCTTTTTTCTTTTTATTACGGGCGCTTTTAACGTTCTGCATCGTTCTCACATGCATAATTTCAACATGAACGATGTAATCAATATTTTGTAACCATTTTTTGATTTAAAAGAGTGTCCATGGAGTTTCTTGCCCGTTCTTCTCCATAGGTACCTACTACGCTTTGGAATGGGTAACTAGCTTCATCTTTCTGACTGACCGACCCCTTGACAATTCAAAAGTGCCTGTAATTGGTTTATTTGAAATAAATGCTTTGAGTTTGAGTTTGAGTTTTTGAGTTTAAAAAGCTAGGTATATTACCACTTCCGTCACTCTACATTTATGAAATCTATATTTATGTTCATAATAATAAGGGCTTGTTCAAAAAAGCCTATCAAATGAACTCTCGAAATAGAGATCCATGCAGACTTGCATTGCAGCATACTCCTAAATCAGCCAAGTATGCGAAAAGTTTCCTAGTCATGTGTATACGCATTTATAACAAAATTCCAAAAGTAATAAATTTGTTATATAATATTAACTCCTTTATAAACAAATTATTGAAATGGCTGAAAGAACATATTATGTTTTATGACATTAAAGACTTTTTTAACAATAAACTATAAATTTCTGGACTCTTGTCATTGCGAATAATGCTGAGATAAAACTATTACATTATTGTATTGACCTTATATCTGTGACATTGAACAACAATTAACTAATAATTATTTTGCATGCACTTGCTAGATATCCTGTATAGTTAGCTATACAGGATATCTAACATGTGGACTTTAGATTAATACCTGACTGTAACAGCTTTATACCATGTTTAAGGCAAATAAAGACATCTTACCTTATCTAATCTGTGAATTTCTTAATACCTACATTACCATCATTTAATCAGCAAATCATAAAAAAAAAAATCGAAGTTATTATTTCACATAAACTTACATGGGTACTTATGAAACGTTAGAAGCTAGGAGCATGGTTCCAATTCGTTGTTTCCTATGGATTAGAGCCGGCAAGAAACTCCACGGTTACTCTTTTAAAAATAAGTGTATTTTATAATATTTTCAAATTACAGTGTTAATGGGTATGGGAGGACAGTGTAAGCCTGTCAACAAGTAACAGGTACTCAACAAAATAGAAAAAGGTCTACAAATCTACAGCCTACAAGTTAGGCCTACAACGTTCTCACATTCACAAAATATGATAAGAATCCATATAAAAAATAAATAAAAATGAAAGCCTATTTAAGCCAAATGACATGATTGCCATTACAATTGTAACAAATCTGAATTAAAATCCTGTCTACAAAAGCATTCTACCTACATTGACTTTTGCAGCGTACCTACACCCTACGATAGTGTCAACACATCTGAGATCCTATTATGTCAAAGTCAAAGTCAAAGTCAAATCGTTTATTTCAAATAGGCACATAAAATGGCACTTTTGAACGTCAAAATTTACAAAAAATAGAACTGATTCTAGTTGCCCCTTCCAAAAGGTAGTTTCGTATGGAGAAGAATGGGCAAGAAACTCCACCGTTACTCTTTTAAAAATGTTTTACAATATTATATATATATAATAATACACATACATATAAAATAAACAAATTCTAGTTTTTCTCCATTCAATATGATGTCACATTCGCAACTTCTAACTGAAATCTTGTATCAGGTAATTGAAATCTAATGCATTTGGTTTTTTTTTCATTCAGTACCAAATTATTTACCATAAACCACTCTTGGACCTGAAGAATGGAATTATTCACGTCGTCAAGATTTTGTGACCGTCGGCCAACTTTAAAAATCAATGATGTGTCTACCCACTATGTATACCCAGATTGTGTTTACGGATAATCAGAATCCATTCTATCGATTGGTAGTTTTTTCATACATTAGCATTTGAGCTTTGTCGAGTAAATGGTAGTAGAACTCATAGATGGCATATCACTGATAAAAAATTAAATTAAAAATGTAAAAAACCCCCAGCGCAAAAAAGATAAGCGAACATTTAAAAAGTCAAAAATAATGCATAGGCATTATTTTTGACTTTTTAATGTGTTTTGTTGTTGTGTGTTACTTAATCAAATTTGATGGCTATTTTAGCTATTTTATTGCTTTAAGCTTAGCGGTACCCCGCCGCGACATTATAGCGCCATTTCAACGAGCAAACCATAACGTGCCATCCATCAATTTCTATACCTAATTAAAATATATGGTGTTACTCAATCGAATTTGATGGCTCAACGATAGGCATTATTTTTGACTTTTTTAATGTTCGCTTTTCTTTTTTGCGTTGGGGGTTTTTTAAATTTTAAACTTTATTTTTATTATTAAATTTAGTTTAGTTTTGTTTTGTATATAAGTTAATAGTTGTGAGCGTTTTTCAGGGTATATTTAGACACTACATCAAATACCTTGTTTTGGCGCTTACGTAATACTGTGTGTTATGTCACAAACGAAACCATAGCTCGATCAATCGGTTTTCCAAACATGACATATCTGTTATTATTTTATCAAACTCAAACTCAAACTCAAAGCATTTATTTCAAATAAACCAATTACAGGCACTTTTGAATTGTCAAAGGGTCAGTCAGTCAGAAAAATGAAGATAGTTGCCCATTCCAAAGCGTAGTAGGTACCTATGGAGAAGAACGGGCAAGAAACTCCATGGACACTCTTTTAAATCAACATATAGTTACAAAAAACAAATTGTTTACATCATTCATGATCAAATTAAAAATGTGAGAACGATGTAGAAAGACGTGCACGTATAAAGTATCCGTAATAAAAAAGATAAAAAAACAATTCAAAAATTTAAATTAAAATAAGCCGTGGCAGCCAAGAGTTGACCAGTCCCTACTGACGGCGCCCGTTCACGAACATGACGCATGGATCAGCACCATTCAGCTCAACCATTTTGAAGGGAACTTAATGATCCAACACACACGCCACCACCAGCGAAACATTTGAGAGCATGACATACTCTCAGCCGCCAGGGCACATTCAAGTCAATGAAAGACGAGCCTAGTAAATGGTGGCTTTATAGTAGGTACATAGTGCTCACACATGTGCTATGCAATTATACATTGTTAAGAGATTGAATTTATACAATGCAAAGATGTTGTTGTTTTTACAATCTTCAGCAGCTCCTACAATATTTTCGAATGCTAATCAATTAATTTATGCCCCCCTGTGGAGCAGGACCAAAGTTGAGCCAAGCATTATGAAGAGTGTACTAGTGTGCTGGATATCCTGGTTGCAGCCTCAGCTCATCGTGTTGCCAGCATTGCATGGTTTGTAGAATTAAATACTGATCAAAATAAGTCCAAACACGACATATCTGCTATATTTTTTTCAAGAGTGTACTAGATATCCTGGCTGCAACATCAGCACATCATGCTGCCACCATTGTATTGTATGTAGAATTAAATACTGATCAAAACAAGACCAAACACGACATATCTGCTATTATTTTTTCAAGAGTGTACTAGTGTGCTGGATATTCTGGCTGCAGCATCAGCTCATCATGTTGCCATCATTGTATTGTATGTAGAATTAAATACTGATCAAAACAAGACCAAACACGACATATCTGCTATTATTTTTTCAAGAGTGTACTAGTGTGCTGGATATTCTGGCTGCAGCATCAGCTCATCATGTTGCCACCATTGTATTGTATGTAGAATTAAATACTGATCAAAACGAAACCAAACATGATATATCTGCTATTATTTTTTCAAGAGTGTACTGGTGTACTGGATATCCTGGCTGCAACATCAGCACATCATGTTGCCACCATTGTATTGTATGTAGAATTAAATACTGATCAAAACAAGACCAAACACGACATATCTGCTATTATTTTTTCAAGAGTGTACTAGTGTGCTGGATATCCTGGCTGCAGCATCAGCTCATCATGTTGCCACCATTGTATTGTATGTAGAATTAAATACTGATCAAAACGAAACCAAACATGATATATCTGCTATTATTTTTTCAAGAGTGTACTGGTGTACTGGATATCCTGACTGCAGCATCGGACCAAGAATTCCATAATCTTGCATATTTATAGAGCGTACATGGGTGTTTCAAATTTTAGGTCACACATGTTTGAAAGTAAAGTAAATACCCATTATGCGTCTAAGATCCTTACCGCAGGTGACAAAAGAGCTGATTACCTTGAAACGGCTGAACCGATTTTGATAAAATATATCTAAGAACCATCGCTAGAAAACCTGCTTTCAAATAAAAAAACCTCATTCAAATCGGTTCACCCGTTTAAGACCTACGGTGCCGCAGCCAGACACACAGACAGACACACAGACACACACACAGACACACACACACACACATAGCGGTCAAACTTATAACACCCCTCGTATGCGTCGGGGGTTAAAAATATTAAAAGATACATATGTTGCCTAAATTAGGTATATTTTAGTATTTTTTACTTGTCATTAATAATTTTATTAGAAGAAAGGAGATGTTCCAAAATGTATGGAGCCTGGTCCGGGTCTTTGTACCTACACTATACCTACGTAAAAATAGGGAAACACATCTGAAACAGTTCTCGACTGTCCAATTCCTTTAAAATGGCTTTGTTTGCTTGTAAACTACAGGAAATTACACTAGAATTTGCAACTCACAACAAAAACCCTTCATGGCGGTAAGCTGTCATTTTGATTGATTAATGACGTTTGAGATGTTTGTTGACACTGTTTTGACAACTGACACTTCTCTTTCTATGGTCAACGGTCCATCAATGGTTTACTGTCATTGTTTTTAAGCACAGACTAACTAAATCACTGAGACGCCTTGTTGAAAGTCGATAAAAATAATTATCAATTAACTACCACAACAGTATAGATTTAAATGAATTATGTATATTTTTCTCGAATTCTACGGATTTTTCTCTTTATTTTGAGGTAGTGTACATAGACCTGGCCCATTTATAAACTTAGCACGTTCAAACAAAAAAAAAACAAAGTATCTCTTCAGCTTTATTATTGCTATAGATACATAGTTGACGAAAACATAGCAGATGTAAGGATTTGTCATAGAATAATTAAAATTGCTAACGGTTTGAAGAACCATCTAAAAATAAGTACCATCTCTAACACATTTAGTAAATTGTCGCAAGCAACCTCTGTTGATACACACGGCTAACTATTAAGCTATCAATTTTCAGTATAAGCTGCCCTCTCATTATATGGAAATCCTATACAATGCGAGATCAGGTTATACTGGAAATTTATAGCTTGATATGTAGCATTGCGTACCTTCTTTTAAAACCTTACAACATAACCACTGATACATTAAAAGCTCCATATTAATAATACGTCAAAGTTCAGTCCTTAATAAGCCCTCGGGTAGCACCACCGCTGCCCTGCCCCAAACTTCATTAAAATAAGAGCGATTCATGAGGGACCTTTAAGTTTTGTGTGGTACAAGTGAGGAGGTGTCAGCGATTGACTTGGAAAACGATATGTTAACGCACTCAAAGATCCTCGAACTCACAAACACCAACGAGGCGTCTCCGAGCTCCGCTACCACTTCGCTGTTTTCACCAGGCATTCTTTCAGTTTGAGTGCTTTATGCGGCCTACCCAAATGTCCTTTCTTTGGTATTGTTCGTCGAGTGGTTGAGCTCCTTAAGTTCTGAGTTGAGCTCCACGATTAGTGACAAATGCGTGCACTGACTGGACAGGTCCACTCATTCTGTGTCATTTTTCCTCAAAAGACTATTTCAGACACAAATCTACATGGTCTTCACATGATCTGACCAAGATTATGTCTGGTCTTTAAAAGAGACTGTGACCTCTGAGTTTGTTTCGGCCTTTCTTCTCATAGTAGTCAGATAGGAAACGCCGACCTCATCTAGTTTTATACGATTGACGTGTAAAAGTTAAAACATTTATCATTTATCATTTATATCATAATATGTGTGCCAGACAATACGAGAGAAAGAGCTAAATCCTAAAGTTTGATAATGTCGAAATTATAAGGAGCCCAAAAACAGAAATAATTATGCTATACGCAAGGTTATGTTTCTTACATAACTTAATGTTTTATTTTTATTTTTTATTAAATATGTTTTATTGTTGAATACTCCAATAGATATTAATGATTATTTTTTATTTTTGGATGTAAAATTTTATTCATCTCTCAAATACATAGCAAACTTAATAGTTTTGTATAATTTAGAAGCGTGTTTTCTATTTTGTAAATGTGAGTACCACTGTTTCGATTATTATGTCATTATTATGTATGTTGACTTGAAAGCATGGCTGTTGAGACTATGTCATGCTCACTTAAATGTCTCACTGTTGGTGGCGCGTGTGTTGGATCATTCGGTTCCCTACAAAATGGTTGAGCTGGATGGTGTTGATCCGCGCGTCATGTTCGTGAACGGGCGCTGCGCCGTCGGTTAAAACTGCTCATCTCTTAACTGCCACGGGTTATTTTACATTGTTCTCACATATAGAAACAACAAGAATATAGACCCCAGGATTTTTTGTAATATCTTGATTTAAAAATAGTCTCTTTGGAGTTTCTTCCCCGTTCTTCTCCATAGAGATCTACGTGATGGAATGGGCAACTAGCTTCAACTTTCGGACTAACTGACCGACTTTTTGACGATACAAAAGTACCGGTAAATGGTTTAATTGAAATAAATGCTTTGAGTTTTAGTCTAATTTTCCAATTCAGTTGTGTTTCTAGCTTACATCGCTATCGCCCGTAATTTAAGCCACAGCCAAGCTATGATGAAGAGGTAAAACAATTAGGCCAAGTTATTAATACGACCAGGCGTGGTTAGATATCTGCCTCAACGTAACTGCTATCTTGAAAGTCAGTTAACACCTACCAGGGTATCACTTCCGCCTCGATTTCATGTTGCTGTGAAGGGTATTTCCGAAGTACCGTCAAATTTATAATTTCTATACGTAGAATACAGGTTAGGATACTTTTGATTGACTCCGTGCATAGCAAAGCACACTAACCCGTCACGCGTCGACCCAGGGGGCCTACTCCCTAAACGCGAAGTCCGTAGTATCCATCGAAGTTACGGGCATTTCCTACACATTATCACTTACGGACGTAACATTAGTTCGGGTCGCGAACTAAAAATTAATGACAACACCTTTTGACAGTGGTCCTTACTCCCTATGTGTTTTTGCCCGTCCGAAAAACTTAATTACTCGGGAGTAGGGATCACTTCTTAATCAAATCAAATCAAATCAAATCACTTTTATTTGTTAACACATGTAAAGGAATACAGATGTTATATTTGATGAAAGAGCGCTATGTTATGCCAGGAGGCGTACAAATATGGTCTCATCTAGCTCAAGATTACAAATTAAAGTTTCTAAAAATATATTTGATAATCATGCATAATTATGGTTAGTATTTAATTAACAATTTAAATTGAAAAAATTACATAATATTATCGAACTACTTTCGGACGGGCACGTATCTTCGTTGACGGACGTATATGGTTGGATATCCGACTGTGATCTTTAACAGTCGTTACGGGTAGTCATAATCCGAAAGTCTGACAACCAGACTTATTAAGGGGTATCGTGTAACCCAGTAACTGGGTTGTAGATTTCAGAAAGACAATCACTCCATGTAAAATCTGGTATTCAGCTGCCTCCTGGTAAGACTGGAAGGCGACCTGAAAATTATTGGAATAACCGGCCAAGTCGGAACCACAATGAAGAGTTCCACAGTTGGAATGAAATTTATCCCAAGAACAAACTTAACATTGTAGTTGAAAAACATGTTCACCCATACTTTCCAACTTCAAATATATAACTTATAAAGCCTACTTAGCTGTGACAATTTTTCGTCTAACTTCGTTATTGTATTTTATTCGCTACTACCGTGATTTTTTTCACATATCCAAAAACAACCATTACTGGCAGGGTGGGAGACACACTTGACTCTAACAAAAATTTGCACTATAAAGCTTAATATTTCGCCAACGGATCTCTTAATCGAAAAATAGTTTCCTGTGAAAAATCTATCCAACGATACCCCACACCATGGAGTAGACCAGAAATCATCCCCACTTTACTTGTAGAGAAGGTACCCTAAAGAGAAATGATTTTCTAAAAAAAAAAACACGTGGTCGGCGTGACTACTATATATATCCATGCCAAATAACAGCTTTCTAGTACTAAGAGTCTCTGAGCTAAGCTGCGGACAGACGGACGGACGGACATGGCGAAAATATAAGGGTTCCTTGTTGACTACGGAATCCTAAAAAGGCTAGGCAGATGGTTATGCACTATTATTGTCTGATAGTGTCTGATATGTATCCCGAAATAAACTTCAGAGGGCCTCCAAAATAAAACGAATCTAGATGCCAATCGTATCGTACAATGTGTCAATTCAAAACTCAAGTGTAATTGGATACGCGCGTGTCCGTTCCCAGAATCCTCTTGTTTTGAATTTCGACAGTTTTGTGATACCAATTTGACTATCCATATTAACTGAGTTGTGTGACTGTCTGCCTGTTACGTTATTGTCGTCAAACCGATACAACGATTTTGAAGTACTATCTACTACTTTTGTAGTTCTATCCCATATTGACGTCATTTAGTCTTTTAGCGCAATTCACAACACACTACTTGGAAAATACTGCATTTTTTGATTAATAATAATAATAATCATTTAATTCAGACCAGGTCCTTTTTTGTTATTAACAATGTACTTAGTAAACTAATTTTAGTATTGGTAACAAAATAAAAAATAAAATTACGACATGAAGCCGCACCCACCTTTGCAGCATGGGGGACTCCCACCGATCAGTAAAAATACCCAGTATAGTGTTGGTACTGCCACGAACGCGAGTGAGTAGGGAGGCGCATCTTCCTCCTTCTGTGAGGAAGTGATGGTCGCAAAGGAGGCGGCGGCACAGCCATCAATCCGCGCCTCAGCGAACCGTTATTACATAGATATAGTTAAAACCATGAGGAACGACAAAGTCATAGATTGAAGAGAAAAAACTACTCCGAAAGGTGTAAAAGGGATATTGCAGTTTGATTCTTCATGGCCTACATTACTACGTTGGGGAGACGATTGCAGTTTTTCTTGTAGCAGAATAGAAGACTCTGCTGCTCATAATCATTAAGATGCCTTTTACATATTTCACAAGAAGGGAATTTGAACTATTTAACATCAGCAACAGTTGGAATTTATTTATGAATGCGACAGCATGCGGAAACCTTAAAAGCTCAGACACAAACAGGCGCGACGCAACAGCACGACACAAAAGTCCGGCTCGTCGCTCAACGTGCGGTGCCTTTGTGTCGCGCTGTCGCGCCGCGCCAGTGAGCACAATTAAGAATCGTTTTAACAGTAAATAAATATTCGTACAATTTCATCGTCATTCAACAACGGTAGGGAATGATAATATAATTAATTAATTAATATCCTATATTAAAATCAACTGCGGAACACATGACCTATTTCATATTTAAAAATACTTGAAACTTAAAGGCGAAATAATTGTTTATTAAAGATCTATCCTCATTGCGAGCATTCGAAAGTGTTCACTTGATTAAGCCGATAAGTCTTTTGCTATCTAAATTAGAAACAGGTTCAGAAACGAACACGCCAAATAAATTATTTGTAAAGTGCGGTAGAACGTTCTCAAAGCTCAAATACTCGAAGCCGAATGCTCATTATCACCGAAAGCTCACAAAACGACACTTGTCTTCTTGGATGCAGTTAATTTGTGACTGTGTTGAAAGAGACAAATTAAAGGTGCGACCACCGACATATAAATGGTTTCACTGGCCATTTTAACTCTTAATATTGAGCTAGTCTGAAAGGGTTATAGTAATAATCATCACAAAACTTAAATTACCAAGTCTTAAAATACCAACACTTTTAATAAAACTTTCTACCAAACTAGTTTGAACGTAAATTGCATCCAATTTAAGAAAATGGCTACCAATTTACTGGGAGTGTACGCAAAGGACGAATTCTTTGAAATAGTA
The DNA here is from genome assembly GCA_916610205.1 of Griposia aprilina. Lineage (NCBI taxonomy): Eukaryota > Metazoa > Arthropoda > Insecta > Lepidoptera > Noctuidae > Griposia > Griposia aprilina. Next base: position 8,507,998 of record OU744310.1, on the reverse strand, counting down.
GAAAAGACCGGCCAAGCGCGTGTCGGACCATGCTCAGTGAAAGGTTCCATAGTTGGAGTGAATAAAAATTTACTCATGAAAAGTTTTATCAACCGGAACAATTACTTTGTAGTTTATAGCATTTCTCGGAAATACTATAAAAATCAAAGAGAATATCGCATACTAAACATATCTCGATAATTTGTAACAAAAATAGCAGTATCACGTAGAAACATCTTAAATTATGAAAATGATAAATGACACATGATTTTATTTCTTAAGTAGATTTTTACAAACACTTTTACAGTTAAATCATATTTAAAAATTAGATAAGATCGGCATTTCCTATCTGACTCCTCTGAGAAGAAAAGCTGAAACAAACTCAGAGGTCACAGTCTCTTTTAAAGTCCAGACATAATATTTGTCAAATCATATGAAGACCATGTAGTCCATGTGACCATGTGTCTGAAATGCTCAAACGAAAAAAATATTTTTCCAAGGAAAAACCACACAGATTGAGTGGACCTGTCCAGTCAGTGCACGCGTTTGTCAGTAATCGTGCAGCTCAACTCAGAACTTAAGGAGCTCAACGATTAGACGAACATATCTTAATAATATTTCACATTTAACTTCAGAATCTTTCTAATTATGGAATCCATTATTACGCTTTGGTGTACTTATTGATTGTTTGCCATTTAGCTACGGAACCCTAAAAAGGATAGCAATCTAATGATTTGTGAAATTGTCTTTTGGAATTCGTTTGTGTTAAATGACTTAGGACTTAGATGGTAGAGATACATCTGTCTGGAAGAAAAATGCTTCCTATTAGAGATATGTGAGTATCAAAGAGTTCAAGGACATATTCAGCCTGGTTACTTAACTTGGTGTAGACGACCTACTGATCGGTGTCTCGAAAAATATGGAACAGCTGTCATCCGACTTTCACAACCCAGTTATTATAGTCAGGGATTTTTATTCCATCCGGCTGGTCCGGGGATACCGCACGGTCTCCTGTGAGGCGGCGAGCCTCCTTGCCGGATTGCCGCTATGGGATCTGGAGCCAAAAGTCCTCACGCACATTCGGAAGTGGCGCGAGGAGATGAAACGCTGGGGCGTAACTCCGCTGCCGCGAGAAATCGCGGCACAGCGGACAGAGCTCCAGCGGGATCTTATGGCGGCATGGAGAGTGCGACTGTCGCAACCCAGCGCTGGGCACGCCACAATTGCGGCGGTAAGTCCCTTCTTTGAGGAGTGGCTTGAGAGGCGCCACGGCGTCCTCACTTTCCGCCTGACGCAGGTCCTCACCGGATATGGCTGTTTCGGGAGGTTCCTGTTTCGGATAAGGCGGGAGGAAACACCCGGGTGTTGTCATTGTGTGGATCGACCAGAGGACACGGTGGAGTATACGGTAGAGGTCTGCCCGGCTTGGGCAGAGCACCGCCATGTGCTCGTGGCGGCGATAGGCGGCGGCGATCTCTCGCGTCCGGCCCTGGTTCAGGCCATGGTACGGAGCGAGAGGGAATGGGAAGCAGTCACCTCCTTCTGCGAAGCAGTAATGCTCACGAAGGAGGAGGCGGAGCGCGTGAGGGAGAGGCAATCATTGCGCCCTCACGCCCCTAGTCGCCGCAGGAGGAGACACCCTGGGCGTCGGGAGTCGATAGCCGACTCCCGGCCACCGTAGGCGTGGGCCTGCGGACGGCGAGCAATGGGCAGCTCGCCGTCCGGTAAGTACCAGGCCCGGGTCGACGGCGCGTTGTGTTCCACGCGCGCCTCAATCAGATGTCAGCATAATTGACGGGGTCCGATAGGGCCGATGCCTGCCGGGGTCGCGGATTGTTCGAAAGAGTTACCGTGGCCCTGGCGCACAGGCAACTGAAGGAACACGGGTGGGTTTTAGTCAGTAAGAGTCTGACACGCCCTTCTGCTCCGCCCAGAGCGGGAGAGGTCATTTGATGATTTCCCACCCAAAAAAAAAAAAAGGGATTTTTATTGTTTATCAAATTGACACATACGTCAATTTACCGTATTATAACCATTTTATACAACTGTCAAAGAAAGACAGTTCATTTGAATATACGGACAATTAAATTCCCTGACCTTACTTACTAGGGCAAACCAAATTCTTTGCATAGATCGATTGCAGGTTTTTGGACTTGAAACTTTGACCCCTGACCTCTTTTTGCTTTGCCATTTATCCTCAGAGGTAGTCTGATAGGAACTGTGGACTCCATCTAGGTAATTTTTGATTTTATAAATGATAACTGATTTTATTTCTGTAAGTAGGTTTGTACAAACACATTTACACGTCAAGCATATTTTTTTAACTAGATCAGGTTGGCGTTTCCTATCTGACTACTCTGAGAAGAAAGGCCGAAAAAAACTCAGAGGTCACAGTCTCTTTTAAAGTCCAGATATAATCTTGGTCAGATCATGTGAAGACCATGGAGATTAGTGTCAGAAAAAAGATATTTTGAGGAAAGACCCACAAAGATTAAGTGAACCCGTCCAGTCAGTGCATGCATTTGTCAGTAACCGTGCAGCTCAACTCAGAAGCTCAACGATATATGACGTGTAAAAGTGATTCCGATATCCTACTAACAGAATAAACAATTTCATTTCATGTTAAGATACTAAAGAATCATATTTGCTGCCATATACAATGTGGAGAGGACAATAAATGAAAACATAGACAATACTAACGCATAAAAGTATTTTGGAACTATCAAATAAATCCAAGTTTGACTAGCTATAGTAACGTATAGTCACTTATTGAATATATTTGGTTAAATTATTGCTTGCGACTGGGAACGTTATTAGATATACAACTTTTTTTTCCGTGCCTCTAGCATGGGCATTCGCGGCACAAGGCATGCATTTAAACCAATGGCCAAGTTATTCGGCTTCGACGATGGAGCAGCCCTACCTAGCCAAGACTGATTTTCATTCATTTCATTCATTTATTTATTTCATAACAATTTTTACATTGTGTCGAAATCACTTAAAAATTACACACGTGCATTTAATTATAATTATTAATAGCGATCTTGTGAGCTTATCACTGTCATTAACAGTAATAACATAGAGATTTGAGTCTAAATTATGATCATAAAGTCAAGAATAATGCAAAATAATAATGTAAAAGAATAATGTAAAATAATAGGCAATGTAAAATAATAGGTAATGTAGAAGAATAATAATGTCAAAACTTAACACGGTCAGGATTATGTCATCATAGATACTATCATTATTATACAATTTTATTGGCCTAGGTAAACACGTCAGACAGAAACTCATCAATAGCATAATAGCATTTCTCTACCAAAAATGATTTTAATTTTTGCTTAAATTGGTTAATATTGTAAACAGACTTCAAATCTCCTGGAAGTCTATTATACAGCTTGGTGGATTGAAAGCTTGCAGCATGAGTAACAACTTTCATATGTGGGACTATGTAATGTTGCAAGTCCTTGCGCCTAGTAGCGTCTCTCTTATTTCTTTGTTCAGTTGTTTCTAATCTGTTAAGTTTCTTTATAAGATCCGTGAGTACAACAAAAATATACAAGGATGGGACGGGTAAAATCTGTAGATCCTTAAAATACTGCTGATGTGGTTGCGGCTGATGAACTGAGAAGACGTAGATTGCCAAAAATTGCTATGGATAAATGAGCCTGTTTTATTAGTTAATTAATCGATAAATTTGACAGTAGTGTAGTTATTGGTGATTTGAATTGAATTGATTATAATTCTGTAAATATAATAAAGTCTCCGTTGATTCGTTTTCCAAAAAAAAAGAAGATATACAAAGTTTAATTTATTTTTGTATTGTCGTTTCCACACTTGTATAGTCCATCAGAATGGATCACTGTGATCTAATTCACGGAGGGATATAGTCACTTAAACCTAACAAATCGACTGTCTGAAAAACTGTTGTTTTGTCATCTATTTTTTTCAAAATCATGGAATTCACGGAAAGTCTATTATCATATCTGGTTACGTGGAAATCTATCAAAAACATCTCCCTAGGTTGTAAATACACAGCCTGCCATTTCGATCAAAAGTAAAGTCAAATCGGAAGCTATTCATTTAACATACTACTGTAGCGGTATCTACAACGTTACATGCGAGCTACGCGTCTCACTGACGTCACGCAAAGTCCTGCATCGCGCAAGCAGAGTTTACCGCGCAACTAGCATCTATATACAACGTCCCGACATCAATCGCCGGGCAGTTGCGCACCAGACACGATATCCGTCTGGTCGATCTTTACACCCTGTTCCTCTATACTACTAACAAACCTAAATATTTTATAACTCGAAAGTTTGACATCAGATTTATCGCTCAAAGTATTGAGGCCGCTGTTTCCTGCAACTATGTCGAGTCGTCGATATTTTTACGTCGAACGAGTTATAACAAATATGCTTTTGACGTAAAGGTTCCATTTCTGGTACAGCTAGTTTGATTCGGTTAGTAAATTCTGGGTTTATTGAGTAGAATTTGTAGTGTATTTTTATAATTTTCTGTTTTCTATATCTTAATTAGAAGTTTTCATTATTGGTTATTTTAAGAGGCTTACAAGGGCTAAAGCGCGGTCACTGTCGGATTGCATAGAAAAGAAAGAGACTCGCGATGACAGAACGCTGGTAATTTATTGCAAAATATGAAGCAATTATGGATTTAAAAAAAAACTATTCACTGGACTAAAAAAATTAAACACAATTACGTTAGTATGTTACTTGTAGAATAATCTGACAAAAAATCTGAATGTTTGCATGTATATTAGTATGGCTTTCAATCGTTAAAAATTTTTTTAGAGGTGTCTTCGTGATTTTTTTCTATCATGTAAAGTTAATTGTATTATGTTTTCAACACACTATCTAACTAGAATATATCCAGAAGAATATCATATATTTTTCTGATTTTGGTTACTGCAGTGGATCATATATTTTTAGGCATTATAAATTTGCGTTTAGGTCATATACTCCCCTTAAGTAAGATAATAATTGTGTATGTATAAATATGGATGGAAACCAGCATGGTAATTAACTGAATTAGCTAACTATAATCTAGACAAGAAAAGTTTACGCAAATTAAATAAAACGAGAATTCTGAATGTTTGTCTGGCACATGATTCTTTCTCCAAAACGATGACAGTTTTTTGTTTTCACAAACAATAAAAATATTAATCCTCAGTGTCCGAAGTATACCGGCACTATACTCTGTTTAATATTGTGAAGACTCTTTAGGCATGCTAATTATTTAAAATGAATTACTTAATTAAAAGTGTTTTATTCTGATTTTGATTATTTTATAGCGCTGTCATAATTTCCCTTTCATATAAAACAATTACTCATGTTTAATCTCAAGTTAGTAACAAACTTATTCTAAGTACTTACAGTGACTGAGAGAGGTACTTGGACAACCCAAGCTTAGATATCTTACTCCCTTTGATACCTTCGTTCACAATGTTGGTCACGGTCAAAAAGTTCTTCGTCATTGTCGATTCTTGTGACGTCACTATTGTCACACAAAACCACACACAAATTAAATTACAAACACTGGCAACACTTTTTATAACAACGACTAACAATATTATTCCAACAAATAAAACAAAATAATTTTTGTTTTCACTTCGAAATAAAGAACACTGATTTGAATTAGGAATTATTAATTGTAATTGGAATAGCAACACTTACTTTTTAAATTCAGAACCCAACATCGAACGTAATTTTCTTAAATCGCAACAGATAACACGCGAAAAAATGTTTTTGTTTTCAAGTGTTAACAAAAAGGTATTTGTTTTAAAGAATTCTCTCTTTTTTATCACAGACACGGTATCTCGATGTTTTTGTTTTAAAATACAGCTTTCATACAGTTGGCAGAATGTTTTCACAGACCTGAAAAGGAAGGTTTTCTTGTTCATTTGTTCACTCTTGGATATTTCCCAAAAGTACTTCGTTTGATTATTTATGGAGACGAATCTTTGGTGCCTGCTTTAAAATAAATTAAAATGGACGTTCGAAAGCGTTGACAATTTGTTTAAAAGAGTTCTTTTTGTATTTTGTTTGGTTTTAAGTGTTGTAACCTTCTTTAATCAAGTTCGAGTTTATTAGTATTTTTACTTTAACTGGCAACCTCAGAATGATTGCAATACAAAATAATGTTTCCTTCGTGTACGAAATTAGTAATTTTTTTAAAGAAAAATAACGGGAATAATAAAATTGTTAGTATCGTATTATACAAGTTTGATCCGAGTCCATTGGATAATATCGACATTTTTTTGTGAAAAGTGAAGAATTAAGAAGTAATCAAAATAATCACGTAGTAAATCACTTTCAAAGATCTCTTTTTAATTTCGACCGCAAATCAGTTCACTTGCTCTACAAAAATCGTCCTTACTGCTGCGACATACAGGCGCTGTCAAAATCAAAGACAAAGTGTTATCACTGATGTGCAGTTTACTACTTAGATTTATCGGTGATTTTAACCTATATTATTTATTGGTGTCTGGCATCTGTTCTCTGTTGCTGATGATTCTTTTACCATTTTCAATTAGAAAACGTGGTGATAAACAGACCGAACTCATCGTACACCGTGTGCAGAGATACAGGCTCATTATATTAGGTCTTTACCTATGAAATTGCCGTTCTGCAGTACTGGCCATTTCAAATCAAAATAATTTTTGTTTGGCTAAGAATTCTAATTTCAAATTAATTTTATTTTAAAAACATGGATTTTTTTTTCTAAAAGTAGTCATTTCTTTATTGATTAGTGTTACATTTTCATCGCATTTCAATCTTTTTCGTCATCATGGATACGTTAAAAATTCGAGTAATTATGGAATATGAGAACCGTCGTGGCAGCAACGCGGCACAAGCGGCACGCAACATCAACGACGTTTACGGAGCTAACACTACAAACCAACGCACCACCTGTTATTGGTTTGCTCGCTTCCGTTCTGGAAATTTCGACCTGAAAAATGAACCTCGCGGTCGTCCGAAGACTTTGGTCGACAATGACGAATTAAAGGCGATTGTGGAAGCTGATGATACACAATCTACGGCTGAATTAGCAGCAGCTTTCGACGTTAGCGTCAAAACAATATTGGTCCATTTGCGTCAAATTGGCAAGGTAAAAAAGCTTGACAAATGGGTGCCCCACGAACTCAATGATCGCCAGCGCGAAGTACGCGTCGAGACGTGCCTTGCACTGCTCAACAGACACACAAATGAAGGAATTTTGAACCGCATTGTTACCTGCGATGAAAAATGGATTCTGTTTGATAACCGTAAGCGCTCAGCAAGTTGGTTGGATCCTGGTTCAGCACCTAAACAATGCCCTAAACGAAAACTTACCCCTAGAAAAGTGATGGTCACTGTTTGGTGGTCTAGCGCCGGTGTGATTCATCACAGCTTCTTACCAAACGGGGTGAGCATTACTGCAGATGTGTACTGTGAAGAACTGAACACAATGATGGAGAAGCTGGCGCATCTCCAACCAGCATTGGTCAATCGCTCGTCTCCGCTGCTCCTGCACGACAACGCGCGACCTCATACTGCACAGCAGACGGTCTCCAAGTTGCAAGAACTGGGGTTGGAAGCTCTCCGTCATCCGCCCTACTCACCAGACCTTGCGCCTACAGACTACTACTTTTTCCAGAATTTGGATAACTTCTTGGCGGGAAAAAAATTTAATACCCGAGAGGCAGTACAAAATGCCTTTGAAGAATTTGTTGCCTCCCGTCCAGCTGATTTCTTTAAGAAGGGCATCAATAAACTGCCACTGCGATGGCAAAGATGCATTGATTGCATGGGTGATTACTTCGATTAATACAAATAAAAAATTCATGAAAAAAATTCGTTTAAATTTTTTCATACAAAACGGCAATTTCATAGGTAAAGACCTATTATAAACACCTTTGACATTTGGGTGAGGACATAGTGATAGGCTGTAGCGAGTTACGTGACTGTAAAGAAAAAATCTCACAGTATTTAAAATTACAAAAAACACATGAATCTATATATGTAAGTAATAAGGCCTAATTCTAAAAAAAAAATCATAACCTCATCTTACCTATTTAATTCTTTAATAATAAAAGTAATAAGAATATTAAGTATTTACTTATTCATGTGTTGCACAATGTACACAGCGTTACAGACTAAGACATCAGTCTTAGTCTGTAACTCAGTCTATGTGAAAGGAATGAACCTAGCACCAATGCACCTAGGCTATTATGTTGTGAGCTTGGCGCACTGGCAAATCGCTCCAGTTTCTAATCCACCCCAGTTATGTTATAATGTTAGTACATCACTATTTTATCAGCTCGCAAACCACGAACCACAGTAATTTTATTATTTTTTTGCAGATGGGCAGACGTGGCATCTGATAAATAGCAACTGTAGGATATCTGCAACACACATGGGTTTGTCTATATTCTACTAACATTAAAAAAGAGACTAAAGAGATAGAAAATAAAGTACGGAAAATCGAATAACCAACTTCGTGACAACTCAGGTATCATAATACTTTTCACCATTTATATCTGGCATTACTTAAGGTAAAAGCCTGCCAAATTCAAAATTTATTTTGATTTTCGCAGGCTGCTTTGAAGGAATCACCTTAAGTCATTTTAAAGTAGCGTTTGACAAGTTCTCAACTTCAAATTCTCAATTCAGAAAACGGGTATTAATTTTCTCGCTACCGTTCATGCCGCACCCGCTACCGTTTATCACTAACACCGCTCCCCACTCAAGTGACATAAGCCTTGCGTTATTACTAAAATGATGTCACATACTGAGTGTTTGTACGCTTTCGAAGTTTCGACGTAAAAGTCATACAAACACATTTTGTGCTGATATTTTTATTTAAAACTTATGTTTAACTTTGTTTTTTAAATTACAGTACAAGAGAAATGTCAAGAGTTTTCTGTGTGGATTTAAAATAATAATATGTTGTGATGATTTTACGCAGTCATGAGTAATTCGCAGGCCTCCTTTATGAACCGAATACATAAATCTGATAATGGAGTATTGAGGGCCGTATACGAGGTAAACAATTTTTCCGTATAAGGCAATTAATATTACAGCTAAAGTAATACTTATTTTACAGCCTGTAGTTTGTTAAGACAGTACATAACTAAGTATTTATAACATCGTAACATCACGCACGAAAGCAAATGTGTTACTATATTTCCCCCGAATTTGCCAATAACCTATCTTGTAAATTCAGCGGGGTAGACAGTAATCTAATTGTAATAATTAGAATCAATATTATATTACGTTTTAATAATTTGATACATAAAAAGTTCTGAGCTATCACACATAAAACAAAATACAGTCGAATTGAGAACCTCCTCCTTTTTTTGACGTCGGTTAATAAATAAATAATTCAGACTCCTCGTTGCTATTGGAGAGTCTCCTATTAGATAAAACTATCGTGTATTCACTGGCTGATGAAAGCGGGAACTTTGTAGTATCTTGCTGAGTTGTGTGTAGACATAATGAAAAGTTACAAAGCTAAGGACTGCCTCGTTGGTCTAGTGGTCGCAAGCGCTACTGCTGAGCATAAGGTCTTGGGTTCGATTCCCGGGTCGGGCAAAGTGTTATCGGGTTTTTCCATCTGGAATTTCACGGTAGCAGCCCGGAGTCTAGATTTGTGCCCGGTTGATGGCAATAGGCTCGCCCCATATTACATGGGACTTAAACTTAACTGGCGAAATGTGGGTGTGCTATAGGTACACCTCTGCCTAACCCTTTGGTGGAATACAGGCGTGATGTTATGTATTTTTATGTATATACAAAGCTAAGGGTACCTAAAGCTGGCGCAGACCTAGGTTTTCGCTCAAAGGGGGGATAAATTATTATAAGATTTTTCGACCCGTGAAACCCTTTAAAAGATCCTTCGACAACTATTTTCCGTAAACTCAAGAAAGGGCCCCCTTTTTGAGGGTGACTACTAGGTACTTGTCTTATCCATAACTAAAAAAAAAAGGTTGTAAAAAATTGTTTATGTCTAATTTAGAGTTTAAGACTCAGTTTGGTCGAAGCAGAAGGGGGGGCAACTGCACCCGTTGCTCCCTCCGTATCCACGCCTGACCTAAAGGCAGACAATTTTGGTAATCAGTCAGCTAGGCTAAGTCAACAAAAAAATATACAGTATTAAGGGTAACTCAAAAACTACTGGTCAGACCTTGATCAAATTTAAATGGGACCACATGTGAAGCACCAGCTATCAAGTAAAAAAAAGAATCATCTAAATCGGTTCAACCAGAAAAAGGTTCTGAGCTAACACACATAAAAAAAAAACATACAGACGAATTGAGAACCTCCTTTATGTGAAGTCGGTTAAAAAGGCTTGCCTTTTTCCAGTGATTATCTAAGTTTTGAGGTTTTGCTGCTTCTAAAATTTGACGTCACAGACTAGTCTCAATTTGGTAAACACGGTCACCCATCTACAGACTGGCTTCATCTACCCTTTGCTTAACCTCAAAATCGATTGAACCATGCAGTCAACATTTAGCCATCGTCCCCCAACATTTTTACCACCCCTCATACCAATAGGGTATTTTACTCTATATGCGAAAAAAAATTAAAAATATATTATTGAGATAGCTTACGCAAAGAGCAGTCGGAAAACGTTAGTTTTAGTTCATAAAATAGCAAACTAAATTTTAAAATTAAATTCAAAGGTTACTGCTTTTTTAATCTGTTTCATAACACCATTAAATATTAAATAGTAGTCGTCATACGGCTATGTAAACTAAGAAGTGTCAACCCTCAACTATCAGCGTATCAACTATTGTTTACACAGCCAACTGACGTCATGACCACAGAGCAATATGGCGTCCACTGCGTCCAGCGATTTCGTCAAATTGCGCGCGAAATTTGAAAATGCAAAATTTAAATGCATTTATTATGGCACCTAACGATTGTATAAAAATTTTGTGGTTTTTTTAGTGGTTCATTAGCACTATAGAATTTAATTGAGACACTTTCCGAAAATGGGCGTAATACCCTATTATGCATACCGAGGTAGAAAGTTTTCAGCTAAACTTGTAAATTAGGGTGCCAGCAAAGTTGACATTTTAGTTCAAAAACACTTGGTTGCTAATTTATATTGAATGCGAGGTGAAGCTAGTTTGTGCCGAGTTGTTGGAACTTGGTCTTCCTGAAACGGGATCGGTCACACGTGTGAGTTATTTTGGGTGGTAAATTCTGATTGGTCTTAATAATTAAGTTATTTATGTAAAAATGAGATGAGTAAACAGATTTAATTATTTGCTTTTTTCCTAAGGGCCCGTTGTTTGATCAGTAGTCAAACATACTAATAGTTAAAATGCGTTAGTTAAACTAACAATTTGTTAAAAATGACAGAAGTGTGTTGTTTGGCAAATGGTTAAGTTAACTATATTAAAAAAAAAATGCTATAAAAGTTATCCATGCGCACACAGATTAGTTAAACTTAGACAGCTATTAACTATTACATTATTTATTATTTTGCTAAAGTTTAACTACTCTGTCTACGCTTTCGCTTTTCTAAGCATAATCTATTTTGGCACAGAAAAGGAACATAATATTGATTCTGATTCATCGTATAATACATAAAAGATTTAATTAAATAGTTCCTTTCTTTTCTAACTTGAAGCTTCCAGCTTTCACTTAAAGCTAATGTTTTTAAAGTAAATGCTCATGTTTTCTCAGAAAATGGACGCCGGCACTCACGTCCTTCCGTTTAAAGTAATAAATTGACAAATTACTGTAGAAATGGTGGAGTTTCTATTGAATTGATTTTAAAGGATAATGGGGACCTATTTTGTAGTACATAGCTATAGAGAACTTGGCTGAGCAGCTTTCGGGAAGCTACACAATATCTTCTGATCTCACATACTGCCGTGTCTCAAGATCAATGTCTTTGACCAATGCGTGTTGCCAGTGATGACCTATGGCACTGAAACGTGGTCGCTCACAATAGACCTCATTAGAAGGCCGAAGGACACTCAAAGGGCAATGGAGAGGGTAATGCTTTGAGTTTTTCTACGTGATCGAATCAGAAATGAAGAGATCCGCAGGAGAACTAAGGTTACCGAGATAGCCCGAAGAATTGCCAAACTTAAGTGGCAGTAAGCACATTGTTCGCAGAACAGATGGCCGATGCGGCCGAAAGGGTCTGGAGTGGCAACCGCATACCGAAAGACGAAGCCTTGGAAGGCCTCCCACAAGATGGACCGATGACCTTGTGAAGACCGCAGGAATCCGCTGGATGCAAGAAGCACAGAAGCGGTGTAAGTGGCGATGTTTAAGGGAGGTATATATCCAGCAGTGCACGTTTTTTTGTTGAAATGCTTAGGTGGTTGCTTATCACCAGTTCGACTGGTTCTTTCTTTCTCGCATGCAGAGGATTCCTGCAGCCTTCACAAAGTCATTGGTCCACCTTATGAGAGGCATTCCAACGCTACATCTACCGGAACGCGGTGACCTCTCCAGAACTTTTCGGCCCCATCGGCCGATACATAAAGTAGTTCATCTAAAATGCGAAAGAAAGCGCAGGCATAAAATAGTAAGAAATAATTCAAAACATTATCGTAATTTGTTCCTTCGCAGAACGACTCCTAGTGTATTAAAGAAATAAAAAAAGCCACAATTGTTTCAGGCCTAAAAAGACCCAGTTTCAGTGTGCCATTCCAAGCCATTGGCAATATACTTGAGTGGTTACTTTGTCATCTTAATATAGACTTTAGAACAGTTACAATAAAGATAAAAATAGCTTTGTATTAAAGATATTACTTTCGCCGTTTACTATTAAGGGGAAATAATATTTATGTCGTCTTGTTTTAGAAGTATAATATTTTGGTATACATACATTTACGGCTCTAGCTGTACCTATAAAACTGTCTATTAAACCTTCTAACCCCCATTTGAAAACTCAGTCGTTACGGCTAGTCAACCTTTAAAAGCAAGTTGACACACGAACTCAATTTTAAACTAAAAAGGTCCTTCATTTTATTGCTAAACCGTCCCATTTTCCAGCACCACTTTTGACCAATAAAATGGGCTGAAATCTCTCTACTTTGAACAACGGTTTCCGTTTCTGGTTAAAAATGGTTACTTAGGTAACGGAAGTAGGTATAGAGTCGGTACTTTACCTACCAAAGTTAAAAGCCCCATCTTTGTAAATGTACTAATGGGTCCCTTAAGGGGGATACGATAAGGTAGCCCGCGAAATTCAAATTTACTTACGTTTTTGCAATTTGCATTTAAGTGTCAGGTTATATGTTGATTAAAATGTGATTTGCGGCCGTAACTAATATGGTTTTAGAGAATTATAATCATTACAATCAGCAACACCACTTGGTAAGTTAGAATTGGCCTCAAATGTCATTTATTTCATAAAATAGTCATTCAATAGGGTAATATGAACTTGAGAGATGTTTTGATGATTTATCTTTAAGTAATTTTTTCATACGGCCTTGAATCATATTTAGATCAACATACAACCTGTGAGCCTAAAATGGACGCTTTGGCAGAATCATACTCGTATTATGATCTGCGTACAATTAATATCCCGGAATTCATCTGTTTGACAGTTTTGTATGAAGTTTCGTAAAATGGTCTACAAATTATGCATTGCTTTAATGAAGTCTAATGTCAAATAGCAGCTGTCAAACAGATGAATTGCGGGATATACGAATTGTACGCAAATCATATTATTATGATTCTGCCAAAGCTTCCATTTTAGGCCCCCTGATAATGACCTGCAAGTTACAAAACACATAAGAAAATTTGAATTTCGCGGGCTAACCTGACGTTTCCGCCTTAATGCGTATTTGCTAAGCAGTGTTGCTGTGCTCCAGTTCTAAGGGTATGGGCACCGGTGTAATTACAGGTAAATAAGTCGTTCAAACAAAGTAAAGTCCATCAGCGAAAACAATGATGGAAGAGTCTTGAATGTATTGGATTGAAAAAGTTACAGAAAAGCTATATCAGTCGTTTTGAAAGTCGTTGAAGAAATACGAAACTGAAAGGGGTTTCCTCTCTGGTGTTGATGAAATCTCTAATAGCGACGGTGACTCAGCTACCATTAGGTGAGCAACCTGTTAGTTTCCTAAAATAATAACAAACAAATCTGTAATTAGAGGTTACTTTAGAAACAAACTTGAAATGTCTCACCAATGGCAGTCTCAACAATGCGGCGTGGCGTAATTTACATACATCATTTCTTTCGTGAATTTTGACAAGTAAATAAAGATCAAAATCGCTAAAATCACAACTTCAGCAATAGGCCATTAATAACAGCTAACAGAAGAAAATATCACACAAAAGTAACATTATGGAACAATATCTAAACTGAAGAAAAAAGAAGAAAATCGGCACGTGCGTATAAAAACGTGAGGATCGTTTGAAATACGTGTTCTTTCATATCAAACTAGATAGTGAGCTAACTCGGGGTTACGATTGAGCTATATTTCACACCCTAGTTATTACGTAGTTGAGGGCCTCGTAGCTCAGTAATAGCAACTGCACAGGTTGATCGGTCAGGTTAAGCTACGTTTGCCACGGTCAGTCCGTGGATGGGTGACCATTAAACCGTTGGTCCCGGCTGTCATTCGTGAATCTTTGACAGTCGTCACGGGTCGACCGATAGAAGCCCGAAAGTCTGACAACCAGTCTTACTAGGGTTATCGTCTTACCCAGTGACTGAGTAGTGGAGGTCAGACAGGCAGTGCCTCTATTAAAAATACTGGTATTCAGTAATATTTGGTTAGACTGGAAGCCGACGCCGAGCCGTGGTTGGGAAAAGGCTTTGCAGATTATTATTATTAAGTAGTAACAAGGAGTTACATGAGCCACTGAAGTACGGCCTACTGTAAAATTAACTGAAAAATATTTTATGTTCCACCTTTTAATTTAGCCATCAATTATTGTTTTTTTTTTATCAATTGTTAAATATTTCAATTTAATTAGTCACAATTTTATTTTTCGTTTTTATCTGCATGAATTTTAAAATAGTTTATAATTTTTAATGTATGTGTGGAAAACTATGAACTAGATTTATGTCTGAAATAAATAAATAATTATTATTATTAATATAACTGATAAAAGCTGTCTAACAGACGACGCAAAGAAAGGATTGAAGAAAAATAAAAGAACATCAACCCTTAAAGGGGCGAATGGGGGTTCTTTAAACCTTTGTACTTTACATCGTATACCTTGTATGTGTTATAATTTTTTCTTTAACAAATTTATACACGAGAATTATTCAGGACTTCATATAATCTTGTATACAATCAATAAAAAGAGGTGAAACTGCTTATAGAATATTACTCTAAAAACCTATTTAGTACGTTCATTCTTAATAGTCACGCAAAAAAACTCGAGGTAAAAGGTAGTATTCATGAAACTATACTATGGGCCAACACGTTACTAAGATTGAGCTATATTTCAGGTTGGAGACCCTACCTATTACCTAGTTATATGAAGTTAGTCCCACAGTAACAATATAAGTCGACATAAATCTAGCACACACAGCATTTTTTGTGGTATAAAATTCTATTTCTATATCTATAAAATATATAGGCTGACTGACTGAAAAGAAAAAGTAGAAGAAAATTTTGTTTAGAGGTTTTAATGTCATAAAACCTCTTTAATGTATTAACTGATTTCTTAGAACACGTTTCAGAGTTGTATCACTGAAATGTTCAAATTTTTTTGTTCGTATACATAATTTGTTGAAACACGTATTTTATTATTTTTATTACAACCCATACAAAAGGGGTGAAACGGGTTTTTGATATTTGTTTGTAAAATCAACTAGTAAATTCATATCCCACATCCACGCGGACGAAGTCACACGTTAAAGCTGCTTTTCATCTAAAATAGACAATGGGCTAACACGTCGCTATGATTAAGCCATATTTCAGTCCTGTAGACCCTAGTTATTACCACGTACAGTAAGGCTTAATATTATAGCCTGTATGTGATTTGAAGTAATAGTCGGGATTATGAGTCTGTGGAGACCCAATTTTTCTTCTGCGTGTCGCTGGCACGACTTTTCTCAGATCTTGTTAGTCTAAAACTTCGCCAGTTTCACGGTGTTGTTAGTGCCAGCGCAGACATCACTTTAACTGCAAGTTTTGGGAGACCGGGCAAGATAAAAGGTTGATTGACTGATTGTCTGGAAAAGGCAGAAGACCGAGACAAATGGAAAAGTATGGGGAGACATTTTCCCAGCAACAGGACGGGCGTAGTATAAGTTTAAATAATAATGGAATCAGAGCAGTGCTGGCCCAATGGTATCGGCCCCGACTTATGAGTTATAGGTTGTGGGTTCGAACCCAGGCAGGCGCTTTACTTTGTGTAAATAATTTCATCACCACTGCTCTCAAAACGGTGAAGGGAAACATCGTGAGGAAACCGGCATGTCCTAGAACCAAAAATTCGAAGACATGTGACATCTACCAACCCGCACTGGGCCCGCGTGGTAGATTACAGCCCATTCCCTCTCAAAGAGAGAGGGCCTGTGTCCCAGCAGTGGGAACACTATAGGCTGATTATGGTTGAATAATATAATCATATTATTACGGAGAAAGTACGTCTCTCTCATTATCATCAGCCATATTTTAACTACTGTGGGCGTACTATGGGAAGTGTTGGTTATTGCGCAATAGAAAAAGCGTTTGCAGTTGAAATCAAATTATAATTTACGAACAAATTAATCACACACTATAGGTACACGACACAAATAAACAGAACACGTGACAGTTTCTAAACGTGTTTACTGCTTGACTGTCACCAACCAACTCTCTCTGCTTTAACTCTGGTTGAGCGTTATGTTGTAGACTCAGTCGAGCGCCGCCTGGTGGCGTTGGCGAGCCGATTAGTGAAAGTCAAACGATTGATTTAACGTATTTTCGACATGTATGAAAGTGGGAGACTTTTTCTAGTCATAACTTAACAAGATAACGGATTATAATAGTATTTTGCAGAAACGTAGCTAAGTACATGGTTAAATTAAATTAGGTAGCGAAACTCCGCAGACATGATGAGACATGATAAAACAAATAAGAAATATAATTGGATTTTTTTTGTGAGGTCATCGACCGCATGTAGCGTGGTCACTTGAACTATCCGTTTAGAAATCTTTTTATTTTTATTTTACTTCACAGACGTGATAGATATCGATGTATGAACACGATAAAACAAAAGAAAACAGATTTTCTTAACTCATACCTCAAGTTACAACACTAACAGGGTCGTTGACCCCCCAGAAAAAAAAACATCAAATCTTTATGTCATCTTTTATTTAATCGTGTTTAATTATTGATACCCAATACGTCTGCAGAGTTGCTTAAGCTAATTTAATTTGACTCTGTATTTGAATAAAAGTCAAATAAAAATGCGTTTTTACATTTTCGACACAAGGCTCAGTGCCGAAACTTGAAAATCCAACATCGCAAAATCGCAGCCACAGATAAATTCTTTCATGTTATTCCGGAAAGGGTGTCAGGCCAACATGCATATTGAAGTAGCAACCTTTTGCCCCGTTTTACTGGTATAATAATATTTACATTAACCCTTTAACTTGGGAAAAGGTTCGCCAATGTTTTGACATATAATACAAATATGCCATGGGTTGCCCTATTTTAAACTGGGCTGTTTCAAATAAGGTGATGGCTCCATACTTTGCTACATTATATTTATAATTTCGGCATTGTGATTGATATAAGGATTTGTTGTTTCAATATAAAGGTAATAAAACATATAATCAGGCAAGCATGGGAGGAGAGCAGTGGTAGCCCAGTGATATCTGCCTCGACTTACGAGTCGTAGGTCGTGGGTTCGAACCCAGGCTGGCGCTTTACTTTGTGTAAAAATTTCATCATCACTGCTCTCAAAACGGTGAAGGAAAACATTCGTGAGGAAATCTGCACGTCCTAGAATCAAAAATTCGAAGACATGTGACATGTACCAACCCGCACTGGGCCCGCTTCGTAGATTACAGCCCATTACCTCTCAAAGGGAGGAGGCCTGTGTCCCAGCAGTGGGAACATTATAGGCTGATTATGAGGCAAGCATGGGAGGGGTGGATTAGTAGGGAAAGATTTTTTTAACTAAGAACATTATAGATATTTATCAAATATAACAGGTATTTCATATTGCCACATTCATGCTTAGAATGACTCTCATTGAACTTTAAACTTTTTTTGTACTCACAATTTGACCAAACTTCAAGATTTTACCTGTTATCGATAAATAACCTTGTGACAGACAGATAAACATTGAAGGCGTTGTAATAGGATGACGCTATCCATCTGGGTCTGTGAAAAATCCAAGACAGGTGGACAGACTAAAATCTCGTCTCAGAAAAAAAAAACCTAGTTTCAAAACGAGACGTTTGCCTGTTTGTCACCAGAATCACTCTAATGTCTCGCTGGTGGTGGCGTGTGTGTTGGATCATTAAGTGCCCTTCAAAATGGTTGAGCCGAATGGTGCTGATCCATGCGTCATGTTCGTGAACGGGCGCCGTCAGTGGGGAATGGTCATTTCTTAGCTGCCATGGCTTAATTTAATTTAATTTAATATTTGAATTGCTTTTGTCTTTTTATTACGGACGCTTTTATTAACGTTCTGCATCGTTGTCACATGCATAATTTCAACATGACCGATGTAACTTATATTTTGTAACCATATTTTGATTTAAAAGAGTGTCCATGGAGTTTCTTGCCCGTTCTTCTTCATAGGTACGTACTACGCTTTGGAATGGGTAACTAGCTTCATCGTTCTGACTGACCGACCCCATGACAATTCAAAAGTGCCTGTAATTGGTTTATTTGAAATAAATGCTTTGAGTTTGAGTTTGAGTTTGAATTTTTTCTTAGAAACAGGACGTCAAAAATGGTCAGCAATAACCCTTTATTTCACATTCCGGAACTGAACCCTAAAACCGACTAAATTAAAAAGCTCTTATTTCCAGATGCATCTGCCTACCCAAATACTGCCAGGATCATTTTTAAACGATGATTAATTATCCTCCTTCAAAGCTTCCCTACTTGAAACTCTACCGGTCCCAAACCGCATAATTTATGGCCCTTGAAAATAACATAAGTAAATTATTTCTTGTACTAAGGGTCAATGTAGACCTGGCGAAGCGAAAAGCAGAGAGGTTTTCAATATACAAGCAAATATTACCCTTGCGAAAAGTTGTATTACAATTTATTTAAAATACTCAGACTAATGAAAGTTTAAAGTAAATTAAATTATTTAGTATTACATGTATAGAAAAAAAAAGTAAAACGGTTTTAGACCGTCAGATGTATTGACCACGCTCGGATCGGATCGATAACAGCCGACATTACGCACAGCACAATATCTGGGTGGAAAAAAAGGATTGTGTGGTTTTATGAAACCACGGTAAAAGTGAAACTTTTTTTCACATTACAAACATTTAACGAAAAATTTTCGGAATAATATTCCATTAAGGGTATAAAAATCGCTTCATCAATCTCCCACCCCCCCTCTCCCCGTCCTCCTCGGCTGCTCTGACGAGCGCCTTTCACTTTATCCCTACTCCGCGGCCGACCGCCACGCGACATGCAACACACAGACGAAAAAGTTTGAGACGATGTAATAAAAATTTCACTTTAATAAGTAGCTTACACTAACAGGAGTTCTCTGCGATTCAAAAACGCCAAAATGCAAAAACGCAAGGTCTTCAAAAAAGCGGCAAGGCCTGTTTTACTCTATAGTAGCGAAACGTGGGCTTCGAAGAAAACCCATGAACAAAAACTTCATACCACTGAAATGTGAATATTACGTTGGGCGGGTGGAGCCACTCTCAAAGATAAAATGCGTAACGAACACATAAGGGGGAGTTTTAGAGTTACGCCTATTACTGAGAAGAGTACAGAGTCCAGGGTAATATGTTAAGGACATGTTATGCATAGACCTGATGACCATATCGTGAAAAAGTGCCTTTCCATGGCTATAAAGAACAGAGGAGACTGCAAACTACCTGAATGAAAAATGTCCACAAGGACATGTAAAAGCTTGACCTTACAGATGACAATGCTTATCAGCGAAGTGAATGGCCCCGAAATATTAAGAAAGCCGATCCCGTGTAACGCGAAGAGGCGAGGGCAAAGAAGAAGAGATGTATTGACCACGCTTGATCATAATGTTAAAGTTTTACAACGGGTTTTATTTAGTCCATTAGCAAAAACAAAATCAAATCGGTTCATCCGTTCGGGAGCTACGGTGCCATAGACAGACACACACACACACATACACACAGACACGTCAAACTTATAACACCCCGTCGTTTTTGCGTCGCGGGTTAAAAACGAAAACAAATATATCAAAGCAATTATCTAAAGGTTTTCGAGGCCACTTACATCTATTTTAGGCTCAGCCTATCTTCAGGCCAATCGTTTACTCTAAGCCCATTTATTATTCTATCCCTTTTGAGTTGATGGATGTTGGTCTTATTGTCAAAAAGGGAAAACTTAATTGAGTCTAGTTTTATTTTGTTAGAAAACTGTTTGTTTTGAACAAAGCGTTTGAGGATAGTTCAACTTTTGGACTTTTCTTATTTATATCAAGTTCCTACGCAATCTTTTTATATTGCCTTCTCTTGAACTCGAAATATATTCAAAAAACAGCATTAAAATAAAATAAAAGTATTTAGGTACTTTTATTTTATTTTAGTACCCACAGCCGGGTTGTTGAAAACGTCCAACGGCATCGCGGAAGACCCAGGCGTAGATAGCGGGATGAACTTGACGTTTCTAAGAGGGATTGGTCCATATTGGCTCAGGATCGAGCTGAGTCGAAAAAGGAAAGGAAGGCCATTGCCCTGCAGTGGCAAAATACAGGCTGATTATTCTATTTTCGACTAGCTGTTTTACGCAACTTCGTTTGCGTTCCAGGATGAAAAGTAGCCTATGTTCTTACCCATATCATGCTTTATCTGTGTGCCAAATCTCATCCAAATCCCTTTAGTAGTTTTTGCGTGAAAGAGCAACAAACATCCATTCATCCATCCTCACAAATTTTCCGGTCTATCGACACAAGAGTTACAAATTAAATTAGGTACTTAAATAAAAAGAAACTGTTAACACACTACTAAAGTTTCTTTAATAATATAATTCGATCATGATTCAAAAGACACGTGGCGCTATCTATTATCATAAGAACGTTATTGTTATTTTCCTCGGGAACAGTACTTTTTGCGGGATGAATGGTATCCTATGTCCTTTTCTGGATACCTGACAACGTATAAGCAAAATTTCAGGATGATCGGTCCAGTGGTTTAGGCGTGAAAAGGTAACAAACAAACAAACTTCCTTTTGCATATATAATATTAGTTAGGATAGTCAGGATACTTTAACTTATTCCCTCGAGTTACCCTTATGACGGCCGGCTCGATGAGGGAGCCGTTACGAGTGTGCGACCCAGTTGTCATGCTGAACGGGCTGTCACTCAAAAGAGCTGACAAAATACACCTTCACCTTGTAAACTTTATATGGTATAGCATGTAGCACGTACTTATATTTAACACCATTGAATGCATCCATGTATTGTAATCTACTCATGTTAAACAAATAAATTGATCTTTATCTTTAAATTTAAATACCTGGGACACTTTCTAACCGGAGACCTCAAAGGTGACGAAGATATAGAGCGTGAGCGCATGGCGCTAGCGGTCTGGGCCAACATGCTGGTACACAGGTTCGCTCGTTATAATATTGGGCTAAAGATTACGCTGCTTAAAGGATATTGCCAATCGTTCTACACGAGCGGCCTGTGGGTAAGGCATGTTAAGTGGTCGCTAGACGCCCTGCGTATTCAATATAATAATTGCTTCAGGATTCCGTTGGGACTGCCGTGCTAGTGTAGTGCGTGCGGTATGTCCGCTTTGGCGCATACCAATGATCTTTGTGCCATAATGCGTACAAACCAAATTCCATCTTGTCAAGAGCGCGGTCTAGTTCTAACGGCATTCTAAGTACGTTGATAGATAAGTAATTACGACGCACCTGTTGAGGTGCTGGTCAAAAGACCCCACAGCCCACCTAACAATTTACTCTTTGCTTTTGTTTCTGTGTTTTTAGTAACAGTCGTTTTTTTTTAAGAACAACGTTACTAACAATTTGGCCTAGTTACCATAAATACTCGTAGCATAAAATATTGAAAAGAAAAGAGTATGCTTATCGAAGCATACTCTTTTTTTTTTTTTTTTTTTTTCTCTTTTTTTTTCTTTTTTTTTTCCAAACCATCGGGTTTGGCCATGTTGAGAGGATGAATGAAAGGCGACTAACAAAAGGTATTTACAAGGAAAACTGATATGAAACAAGATTGGAAACGCCGGGAGGGGACGCCCTAGGAAGACATATAGTGACCTTACTGGTGATGTTCTTCAGAAAGGTCAGGTGCTTAGTACTCGCAACCAGCGTGCGTGTATGACCAGATGTATGAACGTAAACTAGGCAAAAGGGGTATGATAAGGAACGTAGCAGGTGGCGTTCTGTAGTTTCTGCCTACCCCCATGGGAAGAAGGCGTGAGTTTATGTATGTATAAAATGTTAGTGTGTCAACAAAATACCAGCGGGGCTGACTGCCTACTGTCGTCACTCGTGGAAGCAATTTTAATGCACCCCAATGTATAAAAAAATATTCTAGTCTAAAAAAATATTGACCTTCTAATTAGGTACGGTTTTTTAAATTATAGAACATCTAAAAACTTATCGGTCTTCTAAAAATGCACACTTTTTTAAATAATTGAGCGTCTTTTTAACATTCAGGCCTTTTCTCGAAGTTTTTTGCAGTAACTATAAGCAAGGATACCTAGATCAAACGGGTTAGGTTAGGTTAGAACCGTAACTAACCACGAGGGTGCCGAATTCGTAGCAGTAACTAATTAAGGGGACTACAGGACGCAAACGCAAGTTTTATAATGCCAAAAAGTATATGATCCACTGCAGTAAACAAAGTCAGAAAAAGAAATGATATTCTTCAGGATATATGCTAGCATATATGCTAGCTTAGATAGTGTGTTTAAAACATAATAGAAATAATTTAATATGATAGAAAAAAATCACGAAGAAAGACCAAAAAAAATCTTTTAACAATTAAAGTCCATACTAATATACATGCATTCATTCTGATTTTTGTCAGATTATTCTACATGCAACATATTAACGTAATAGTGTTTTAATTTTTTAGTCCAATCAATATTTTTTTGTAAAAATAAATAATTGCTTCATAATTTGCAATAAATTACCAGCGTCGTGTCTTCGCACTTCTCTTTCTTTTCTATGCAGTCCGACAGTGACCGCGCTTTAGCTGTTATCAGCCTCTTAAGTTAGGGCAAACTGGGTTAGGTTAGGTTAGAAATGTGACCGTTCGCGTTGCTTGTCTATTTAATATTTTTAAGACTCCGAAGTAGGATTTATTAGAGGTTTACAAAAATAGCCACAAACAATATTATAACATAACATAACATCACGCATGTATTCCCCGAAAGGTTAGGCAGAGGTGCACCTATAGTTCACCCACATTTCGCCAGTTATGTTTAAGTACCATGTAACAGGGGGCGAGCCTATTGCCATCAACCGGGCACAAATCCAAACTCCGGGCTGCTACTAAGAAATCCCAGATGGAATAACCCAATAACACTTTGCCCGACCTGGGAATCGAACCCAGGACCTCATGCTCAGCAGTAACGCTAGCGACCACTAGACCAACGAGGCAGTCAACAATATTATATTAGAGTGTAATCATATTTATAAGAAAGAATTATAAGAATTATTTGAAGTTCGATTAAATTTTTATGCCTTTAAATATTATTAATTCCAAGTACAGTCTGTGATCTCTTAAACTTGTTCTATATATGGCAAGAAACAAAAATGTCGGAATCAGTATTCATTTACAAGACGCCTTTGCAAAACAAATCCATTTAATCTTATCGTCTCTCAACACTCAACAACACGAAAAAGGCACAAAAAAACTACGCCAAATTATTTGCAAGCTAGATTCCAACTGTAAAAATAAAGAGTAAACAACGTTTTGTTATAGGACTTCGCCCTCAGGCTAAACACGGGAATATAATAGAAAACAAAAGAATCCATTGACACACATTTTCTTACAATAAAACTAAGTGACCCCACAAATCCTACACTTTTGAGCCTGAGCTATATTGTAAGCGGAGGCGATAGCGAAGAACAGAACAGTCTCTAAAGCAAGGCTTTCATAAGACTGCGGTGGCCGCCACATAGCGTTTGCAATTTCCCAGCGAATGACGTCACTAAAACGTTATTTATAAAAGTAAGTTGGTATGTTTTCATAAAGAACGTTTTTTGACACCGTAAGGTCAAACCCCGCTGCCATCATTTTCATAACTGACAGCTGTCACTGCGACCATTTTGACATGAGGCGGCAACCGCTGTCGTAAAAAACCGTAGTTTCACATCACTTCGAAATTCGAACGGTGTCTCGTTGTGAAATCACGATGATGCTCTTTAAAAACAAATGAGTTCGCTTGTGAGTTGTGAGCGGTCACTTGAGTGAGGTTCTAAGTGAACTAATCAGAGACTTTGTGAGTTAAAAGTCCGCCCGGGCAATATCCAGATGAACCAACTTTTATCTAAAGTGTATAAGCGTAGTTTGGTAAATAAAAAAATACAACCGAATTGAGAAACCTCCTCCTATTAAAGTAGTCGGTTAAAAAATAAATCTTTTCAGATCACACATAGCTAGATTTGTGAAAATAAACGAAACAACTGTACGAGAAGTTTTCATTACATGATTCGAAGGTTTGAAATCGGAATAACTGCGGTAGAGAGTAAATCTTTATTCTACAGACGCATTCCGTACGAGTAACAGACCACTTTTTCTTTCTCAGAATATTCAATAAGTACCTAGTTATACTATTGCCAACTTTAAGGATATTTTTTGTATGAAATTGGTACGCGATGGTGGGAAGAGACCAGACGGACTGACTATAATACCTTGGAAGGGAGGTAGGCCTTTGGTGTGGGATGCATCGTGTGTCGACACCCTTGCGCCATCCTATCTTTCTAGCATGGCGGGCTGTGCTGGGGCTGGCTGCTGCAGGTGCGGAAAACCTTAAACGGTACCCTTAAACGGCAAATACTCCAGTCTTATTGGGACTTATTTATGTTCGAGCAATTTGGTTTCAAGACATCGCCAAGCGATTGGTCAACTCTTCACGCGATCAGAGGGCTGGTTTATTTTTTGGCCAAAGAACCAGCATTGCCATACAACATAGCAATGTTGCCAGCCTTTTTTGGCACTTTTCTTGAATTGTTTTATGCCCTTCGGTTATTTCCTCTCCATTTATATACTTATGTATATTATTATAACTATTTTAAGAATTTTTGCTTTTTAAATTATGTAAATATAAAGTTGAAGTAGTTAACTTGATTTTTCATTTCGGGAGTTTGCTACCGCTCCCGCTTCGGCTCCGCTTTCTATCCGACCTGTGCCTAACTCAGACAATAAAACCAAGAGCCCTCTACGTAAACAAACAACGAAAGCCAATGTACAGGAAACTGGTTATTACATCACATTGTTTTAGCTGACGTCACTCATTCTTCTTCGTCAGGTCTTCTCGTCGTCCATACCGCAGTGCCTAAAGACGGAAGTCTTCAACGCGTGCGTCCTACCACTTATGACTTACGGAGCTTAGACGTGGACACTCACGGTGAGATTGGTCCATAAGTTTAAAGTCGCTCAGCGAGCTATGAAGAGAGCTATGCTTGAAGTCTCTCTGAAGAATAAAATCCGAAAAGTGGTGATCCGCCAGAGAACCAAGGTAACCGACATAGCCCAAAGATTAAGCAAGCAGAAGTGGCAATGGGCTGGTCACATCTCTCGCAGAACCGACAATCGTTGAGGGAAACGAGTTCTAGAGAGGAAACCGTATTTAGGCAAACGTAGTGTGAGACGCCCGCCGGCCAGGTGGAGTGACGACTTGTGAAAGGCAGCTGGCAGAGACTGGATGAGGAGAGCCGCAGATTGGACTCAGTGGCGTTCACTAGGAGAACCCTACTTCCAGCAGTGGACGAAATAGGCTGATGATGAAGATGAAGATGACTCATCCTTGAAGTGGTAAGGGCCGTCCACGACACTTTTCAAAAGTAGTCAATTACAAACTCAAATCGTCAATAGTCAGAATGCCAATTTCAATGGCAATCCGTGCTCGTGTACGGACCAATCACAAACAAGTTATCACCGCGTTCGGTAATTGCATCTTGTAAGGGCCGCCATTGAAATACTACAGCTGTGAAACTCGAACTCAAAGCATTTATTTCAAATAAACCAATTACAGGCACTTTTGAATCGTCAAGGGGTCGGGCAGTCAGAAAGGTGAAGCTAGTTGCCCATTCCAAAGCGTAGTAGGTACCTATGGAGAAGAACAGGCAAGAAACTCCATGGACACTCTTTTAAATCGACATATTTGCAAAAAAAAATTGGTTACATCATTCATGTTGAAATGTAGAAAAACGTGTACAGTAAGTACTCCATGAAGGATGTGTCAACTTTAGTTAGTCTAAAATCTGGTTGAACTAATTGGTCCCTATTTCTAGTCCTTTATTAGGTACCGTCATGATGTTAATAATATTAACATCATGACGGTACCTTGTCAATATATTTTTTAAAAGATATTATCTTTAAACAGTTCCCTTCGAGAATCGCTGAACAAAGCCACCAAACGTTCATAGATAATGCGTTTACCAGTTGTTATGACCATAAACACTAGGTAACAGCTTGTCTGACCGAGCTGCGTGGTTTTGCTTCGACGCCACTAATATTAGTTTGTGGTACAAGGACATTGGTTTTGTACCTATAAGCATGTAGTATTTATACATAAACTATAACTCACGCCGTCTTCCTATGGGGGTAGGCAGAAACTACAGACCGCCACCTGCTATGATCTTTACGTAATCCTTTTGCTTCGTTTACATTCTTACATCAGGCTATGTACGGTCACCAAATGTGATAAGTAACCAGAGGGCCTAGACAAAGTAATATTCGATTAGCGTTAACGCTAGTAGAAAAGCCAAAATGTGTGGAGTTGACATAAGTTATCGAAATGTCACGTGATCATAGGTCAGCGAATAGAAATTAGCAAGACAATGTTAACATCATTCGATTCTATGAAACGAACCGACAGCGTCGAACGATTACTTCCATAGAGATGCGTAGCCAAGTGGCACATTTTTACAAGCAATATCGCTAGTTTTCGATTCGTATGATGGAAACATTAGCAAAAGCGATAGCGATTGTAGAAATAGAATCGCTCCGAAGCGAATGCCATTTGTCTAGGCCCTCAGGGTCGTTAGATATAGTAGAAGTTTAGGAAAAAGCCGATGAATGTTTTCGAATGAAATTAAATTTGATAAATAGTCTTTGAGCTAAAGTAACAGTAATGCTATTCTGTATAGTTCACTTGGAATCTCACTCAAGTGATCGCTGACAACGAGAAAGCTAACTCATTTGTTTTAAAATTTTGCAATTTGTTTAGCAAATAGATGACGCGATGATGAAGGGGTCGCTAGGTATATACGACTTGACAAAACATTGAGATTTTTCTGTTATCATAATCAGGCTATAATGTTCCCACTGCTGGGACACAGGCCTCCTCTCTTCGAAAGGGGGTGGGCTGTAATATACCACGCGGGCCCAGTGTGGGTTGGTAGATGTCACATGTCTTCGAATTTTTGGTTCTAGGACATGCCGGTTTCGTCACGATGTTTTCAGGAAATGTTTATTATATTTAAGTTTATTTAATATGAATGTCCTAAACGCATAAATCTTCCGGAATAAATTCCCTAAATAGTGCTGAAAACACGTTATTTTTGAAGAACTATGCGGACACACGAAAATTTACTTTATTTTTATAACAAGTACTAGTTATATTCATTAGATTTTTGTTACCACAATGAAACGTCGCTGAATCAAAAATTTTTGTAGTAAATAATAGCATCAAAATTAAACTTTTTCAAAAACATTGGCTAACAAACTGATCAGCTATTTTTACTTCAATATGTTTAGCGTTTGTCCTCTTTCTACCGATAACAGTCGTGACTCAACAGTCGTATTGTCTGCAGTCGACAGTTCCCCATTGACACGAATTATCTGATTGATCGCGGGTTCAGAGTTAGGTAAACTATTTGTTCGCGTCACTTGCAGAACTACAATCTGTGTCGATAAAGGCAACATAGCCTTTTCGCCTCTGAAATTACAATTACCGAGAGGGTAAAACTGTACTATTCTGTAAACTTCACTTGGTATATTATTTTAATTATTGTGAATGTAAGGACTATGTGGGTCATTGCTTTTCTGTTTTTTTCCTCACCTAGTTTTAATCATGATCTGGCAGTTTGAGTAATTTATGCGGCCTACCCAAATGTCCTTTCTTTGGTATTGTTCGTCAAATCATTGAGCTCCTTAAGTCCTGACTCCTGGGTTGAGCTGCACGATTACTGACAAATGCGTGCACTGACTGGGCAGGTCCCCTCAATCTGTGTGGTTCTTTCTTCAATCTCGTCGTATCTGAAATGGTCTTCCATTTCAGATACTAATCTACATGGTCTTCACATGATCTGACCAAGATTATGTCTGGACTTTAAAAGAGACTGTGACCTCTGAGTTTGTTTCGGCCTTTCTTCTCAGAGTAGTCAGATAGTAAACGCCGATCTCATCTAGTTTAAAAGTTATGATTGTCGTGTAAAAGTGTTTTTATAAACCTACTTACAGAAATAAAATCATTTATCACTTGGCGCCTCACTCAAGTGACACAATCTGAAAGCGAAATCATTTGTTTTTAAAATAAACCTTCGCGGAATTCATGGATTCACAACGAGACACAGTTTGAATTTCGAAGTGATGTTTAGAGAATTACGTTTGTTTCAGGCTTTTGAACATTTAACATCCCGGTCACGCGGATGTCTTGTTGTGTTCAAAGTGAATACCTTGGACGGAACGTTTTAAGCCTAGCTTAACTGTCCTTTACAGATTGATTGATTTGTGGGGCTATATAGCCACGAGTCCAATTGGACAGGGTGTTTCTGAATAAATAAATAAAATTGAGAGCAGTCGTGATCCACTGGTAACGGCCGCGACTTACGAGTTGTAGGTCCAAGGTTCGAACCCAGTCAGGCGCTTTAATTTGTGTAAATTATATCATCACCACTGGTCTCAAAACGGTGAAGGAAAAGATCGTGAGGAGACCGGCATTTCCTAGAGCCAAAAAAAAACGAAAACATGTGACATCTACCAACCCGCACGCCCGCGTGGTATATTGCAGCTCACACCTCTCACAGAGAGGAGAGAGAGGAGGCCTGTGTCCCAGCAGTGGGATCATTATAGGCTGATGATGTAATTACGAGTTTAATTGAAAACACATTTTATTTTTAATAAAGAAAAGTCACAACAAGTACTCGTTCAATTAATGTTTTAGTTGGTACATCCAGTACAAGAAGTTTAAAATAAATTGGCGATTTTCGTGGGGGACCAGTGTTTGAGGTCTCGCCTCTCATGCACGAGGTTGTGGGTTAAAATCCGGTAAGTACCAATGTGACTTTTTAAATTCATTATGTACTTGAGAAAACCTAAACTTACATTTAATTTAAGCTGAAATGGCCAACCCGTCTTGAGCAACCGTGGTGATCAATCGTCGTCAAGGCGTCAATCCTCGTGCCTTCTCTATATGAGAAGAGGCCTTTCCTCTGGAGTAGGACATTAATAGGCCGCAAAACATGTAGGTTTATGTGAAATAAATTTGATTTGATAACAATAATATGAGGAGGCCAGGATCAAAACCACAACATATCCACGTTTGGCAATTTCGTTTTTTTTTCACGATTTCTGCACAAAATGATAAAACCTACTATTAGCAGTAACTGTTTAGTTAAAAACAGCTTATTCTCCTTTGTAAAATTATGTCCAATATTAACGCTTAGTTCAAAAACTCAACAAAACCTGGTTAAAAAAAAAACCGTTTGAAGGACCTATTTATCACGTACGTAAACTGCATTCTTTAAAAAAAAAAAAAAATGTGCTTACTATTTATTAAGTTTTTTTTTTGATTTCTTCCTTATTGAATAAGGTGGATTTTTAGTGGTTTTGATCCTAACCTCCTCACATACCTATATAAACGTTAAATAATTATACACAAATTTTGCTTTCATTACAATAATACTCGTACTCGTATTACGCAAGACAGGACCATTGCGTATTTACTTACATTTACTTGTATACTAACAACCACTTTGATTACAACAACCTAATTACCAAGTTTGTATTAAAACTTACTTAGCTCGTACCTGGGAATGCATAATTACTTATATGAGAGTAGTTGAGGAACTAAGTCAGAAATTTAGCTTATTATGTAGGTAGCATAACAATATTCACGCTTGTTTTCACCACTGGGTTAGGCAGAAGTGAATAAAACATCTCCTAGTCTTTTTCCAAATTAGTTTGGGTTAGCTTCCAGTCTAAGAACTATCCCTAACTAACTACTGTAAGTCTAGTTCCAGTTTAGAATACCAGTATTTTATATGGAGTGGCCTATCTTACCTCCACAACCTAGTTACTCGGTAACACGATACCACTTGGTAAGACTGCTTCTCAGACTTTTGTGCTTCTAACTACCCGTAACGACTGTCATATAGTTACGAATGATAGCCGGAACCAACAGCTTAAAGGCGCGACACAAAGGCACCGCGTGTCACGCGACGAGCGGTGCATTTGTGTCGTGCTATCGCGTCGCGCCTGTTTGTGGGAGCCTTAACGTGCGTTTTCGTGTGCGTGACGCATATTTTCCCCCAACTCGTATTTTTTTTGTATTTATGTTTTTTTTCTTTGCGTCATGTTTTCCGCAAATAAACGTATTTTCTTTCTTTTCGGACCGAGACACGGAGGGGTCTTGATATGTAATGGATGGCCATCCATCCAGGAACTGACTGCGGCAAGCGTGGCTTTTTATTTTATGTTTTTATTTTAGATGGGTTTGCTCTTGACTCTAGTCTAGGTCAGAGATGACAGAGACAAAGTCGACGATGGAGTGAGGTTACCCAGAAGAAGCCTGTTCACTCTCACTTTGAAGAGATTTGGGTTGTATGCGATCGGAAACACAGGCGCAGGTAGAGAATTCCACTCTTTTGCTGTGCGCATTATAAAAGATGTTTCGAAGCGCTTAATGCGAATTGGTGGAATAGCAACTAGGTAGGGATGGTAACTTGCGGTGCGCCTAGATGTCCGCTGGTAGAAGGGGGCCGGTGGAATGAGGTCGTGGAGTTCTTGGGCACACTCACCGAAGTACAATCTGTAGAAGACCGACAAGCAGGCAACCTTACGGCGATAAGCCAAGCTGTAAAGCTTGGCATCCACCAGTTTTATGTCGCCAATGAGTCTCTTAGCTCGAGCTAGCTCCGACCCGTTTGGCTGATATTATTTAACCAAAAGCCCTTCGGCAATCAGAATGTGATTTAGAGGCTTTTGTTGCAGCCATTGGGTTAATCATAGACCTATATAGATACAAGTAGTATATGCTTGCTATAGTCACTAGCTTTGGTAAACGGGTTACCGACCGCAGCCCGAACGCACCATTGAATCTGTCCGTTTTACTGAACCGTTGTTCAACCAAAATTGGATCGGCAGACTTGCTATTAACGGGCCCAGTAATAACAAGCTGCAGATTATAATTCAGCTTTGTTGTTAAAATGATAAATAATTTTATTTCTGTAAGTAGGTTTGTACAAACACTTTTCACGTCAATCATATTTTTTAAACTAGATGAGGTCGGCGTTTCCTATCTGACTACTCTGAGAAGAAAGGCCGAAATAAACTCGAATATGCAAAAAATAGTGTTGCATTTCATAGCCCGGTTCTTGAGGAAGATTATAAGCTATTAAACACCACGCTACGACCCAAAGGAGCTGAGTAAAATGAAAAGAAGTCAGAAAGAACGCTAAGCGAAAATAAAGTAACAGCGCGGGCGGGTGATGTGCAGCGACGCGGTGGGTCGGTTGCCGAAATTTCACGCTGACGAATTCGTTGGCAGAAGTTAGTACTGGAATAAATCATACACTCCTCCATAATAAATAAAAATAAAAAAAGCCTATATTTCTTACAGAATCTAGGTTTACAAAGTAGTGGTGTTAGTATCATAAAACATAAAAGTGTATATATATATATATATATTTTTTTAATTTTGTGTTAGTAGGGTTTTATAACTAGATTAAATTTTTTTCTTTCTTAAATTAGTTTTCTTTGATTTTTAAAGCAAGAATAAAATTGTTGGTTGGTTATTCTGTAAGAACCCCTCTACGGGTAAAGGCCTCCTCCATAGTGAGCCAGTCTTCTCTGGATTTTGCTGAAGTCATCCAATTCACTCCTCCATTTACGACTCACTAAACTTTACCATAACCTATACATCTATACTCCAACCCCACCTTGTACCATTTAATTGCATTCTGCAATTAAATCCTGACCCACATTGATGCGACATGCTCTAAGTTAACATGCTGTATATGGGTCGAGTGCTTATTGTTCAGTTATTCCAGTACCCGTCAGGATGTGTGACATCATTGAAGTGTGAGAGATCAGCCGTGTATTTGGCAATTTTATTTTATTTTCCATTTAAAACTGGAGTGAAGTGGAGTTGTGTTGAGAAAATATTTGGCTTTCCGAAAGGCTCAAATTCAGTTGTGGATATAAGTACAGGACGAGTTATAATTAACTAGCAAACAGCCTCTACTTTGCACGGATGAAATGGCGACATGTCAAAACATCGGGATTCCTGGGCTAAATATAATAATAATAATAATATTTTATTGACATAATAGAATGTTACATTTATATAAAGAAACCCTAACTCCTGCGCTAGGTTGTAAACTGTGTTACAGGAATCAGTGTTTTCTCCCAGTATTTTTACAGATAATAATATGCAATAAGATATAAACCATTTTAAATTATACAATACTTGCTTGAGGCCTGCTTGTTCGGGTGGGTGTGTATCTATATGTGTGTGTGTGTGTGTGTGTTTATGTGTGAGTGAGTCTGTGTGTGTGTGTGTGGGAGAGAGAGGTTGTGGGTGTGTGTGTGTGAGAGAGAGGTTGTAGGTGTGTGTGTGAGAGAGAGGTTGTAGGTGTGTGTGTGAGAGAGAGGTTGTGGGTGTGTGTGTGAAAGGATGCGTGAGCGTACGTGTGAATGTATTACAGGCTCCTTCCCACACCGTGATACAGTAACCAATTATCGACTGGGCCAGAGAAAATATATAAGTAGTGCGAAGAAGATTAAAATCAGCAACATGTCAAAGTTTCTTAAAGGCTCATTTGAGCCTTTAGGAAACTTATTTAAGTTTCCTAACTCGAGAGGTAGTTAGTTCGACTTGGGGTCGCCAACTTAGTTTTTCGTCCATTAATACACCTCAGTATTTTATATTTGTTTCTCTAAATAATTCTAAGTTAAATGTTAATGTTTTAATCAGTTAAACCTTCCGAAATAAACTCTCTAAATGATGAGGGAACGGGCATCAAATCCTTTGTGTAGTTTCTGTTACACAGACAGACACGAGAATCGACTCGAGCTATAAAATCTTCAAGCTTAATGAAATATAGGTAATGTAACATCACACCTGTATTCTGCGAAAAGGTAAAAGAAAGAAAGAAAGAAACAAAATGTATTTATTGGGACATGCACAGGATTATCACAAACTAGCCTCTGCTAGTTAGTTTTTAGGTAGCTACAGGTCTTCCACCCACATTTCGCCTGCTCTGTTTTAGTCCTATTTAATAGGGGTCGAGCC
This sequence comes from Griposia aprilina, assembly GCA_916610205.1. Taxonomy (NCBI): domain Eukaryota; kingdom Metazoa; phylum Arthropoda; class Insecta; order Lepidoptera; family Noctuidae; genus Griposia; species Griposia aprilina. The sequence goes on along the minus strand of OU744310.1, from coordinate 8,474,194 downwards.
TATTGCCATGAACCGGGTACAAATCAAGATACGGGCTGCTACTTACGTATAAGTACCTATTTTTTTTTTTTTTTATATTTTTAATATAATTTATATGTTTATAATGAAATAAAGGAAACAATAATAATATTTATTTGTTTAGACAACAATGATCCATAATAATTTAGTTAGTTACAAAAACATAAAAGCTATGTTAGTTTGTTTAATACGAGTACCTAAGTACTAAGCTCACAGAAAAACAATATTTACATATATTATTCACCAGATAAAATGCATCACTCCTGTCTAACTAACACCTGCATGAAGTGATTTATTATCGGCGAGTTAAATTTGTCCATTAACATCATCATGCATCATCATTTGTCTATTAACATCATGAACATCCTAATGCAAAGTCGTAATCATTTTATCCGACCTGGGAATCGAACACAGGACCCTTGCTTAGCAGTCCCGCTAGTGACCACTAGACCTGCTGGTCTATTCTGAAAAATTTAACCATGAAAACTTAAGTGCACTGAGCTGCCATTCCACCTGTGTCTATGCTATGGATTGACAATATACGGCATGGCATAGCATGGCAGCTCACTTAATGACTTGAAGCTCACTTAATGACTTAAAACTTACTTTTGGCATGGCAGCTCACTTAATGACTTAAAGCTTACTTTTCCTAAGTTTTCACGGTGAGATGTTTAAATAAAACCCGTATCCGTGACGTCCTAACTTAATTTAAATTAAATGCGAAAGTAAGTTTGTTTGTTTGTTTGTTACCTTTTCATGCCAAAACCACTGGACCGATCATCCTGAAATGTTGTATATACGTTGTCAGGTGTACAGAAACGGACATAAGGTGCCATTCATTCATAAGGTCATGCAACCGATGTAGTAACTACAGGCTTGATATTGATGACAATATAATTAATTCAGATTCACAAGTCGCCGCGGCCTTTGAAAATTTCTTTGCAGATGTTCCCGTATCCACTACTAAATCTCTAAACTCATCACCCACTGCTGCAGAGTCTTTACTTAAGGAAAACGTTTCTGTTTGTTATTCTGAATTTCATTTCCAATATGTCACCTGCAAAGATATAATTAAAACCTTTCACACATTAAATGTTAAAAAGACCGCAGATCTATGGGGTAATTCTGTGGTCGTTGCTAAGTCGATAATAAACATTGTAGCACCTACTTTAGCTGTTATTTTTAATAATTGTATTCACCGTGGTGAGTTTCCTGATCTTATGAAAAACAGTAAAATAATACCGTTATTTAAATCGGGTAGTACATCAGACCCTAATAATTATAGACCTATTTCAGTACTACCTACCTTTAGTAAAATTTTTGAAAAACTTATTTTGAATCAAAATAATGCAAGGATTTTTTAATAAACACAAATTACTGCATAACAAACAGTTCGGTTTTACGAGGGGTCGTTCGACTACTGATGCCGGAGTTGAACTTTTAGGACATGTTTATGATGCATGGGAGGAAAATGCGATGCTTTGGGAAACTTTTGCGATTTATCCAAGGCATTCGATTGTGTTCTTCATGAAACATTGATCAGGAAACTGCACCACTACGGAATCCGAAACGCCTCTCTGGATCTTCTTACTTCTTACTTAAGTGATAGGATTCAGAGAGTTGACGTTAATGGAAAAAGATCACCCGGATCGGTAGTAAGAATGGGGGTCCCCCAGGGCTCAATTCTTGGGCCATTTTTATTTCTTATTTATATAAATGACTTGCCTTACCTCATAAAGGATAAACATGATATAGTGTTATTTGCAGACGACACTTCACTTTTATTTAAACTGAAACGTCAGCAGCTGATTACTGACAATGTAAATAGCACCCTTGCAATAGTAGTTAACTGGTTTAATGTTAATAACCTACTTCTTAACGAGAAAAAAACTAAACGTATTAAGTTTACGATACCTCATGTTAGACAAGTAGAAACTAGTGTTCTCATAAAGGGTGAAGTGCTGAAACCCGAAAATACCACAGTTTTCTTAGGCATAACTTTGGATACCAAGCTTCAATGGGGCCCCCACATAGATAAATTGTCAAAAAAGCTTAGCTCTGCAGCATACGCCGTTAGAAAAATTCGTGGTGTAACTGATTTAGAGACAGCCCGTTTAGTATACTTTAGTTATTTTCATAGAGTGATGTCGTACGGTATTCTGTTGTGGGGGAAATGCCGCCGATATCCAGACAATTTTCGTTTTACAAAAAAGGGCAATTCGTTCAATCTATAAAGTAAGTCCCAGACACTCCCTCAGAGATAAATTTAAAGAGATTAATATAATTACTGTGCCTTCTCAGTATATTTATGAAAATCTTTTGTATGCACATAAAAATATTAATCTGTTTAAAAAATACAGTGATATCCACAATATAAATACTAGAAACAAACACAAATTTATTGTTCCTACAACCAGGCTAAAGAAAATAGGTGGCTCGTTTAGATGCCAATGTATACGTTTTTATAATAAACTTCCTAGCCACATTCAAGATCTAAGCTTTAATAAATTCAAATCTTTTATAAAACGGAAACTATGCCAGAAAGCCTATTATACTGTGAAAGACTATATTGAGGACAAAAAGGCTTGGGATTGAGCTGATTAATTTGCTAGCTATTTTAGACATGAATATTTACTGTAAAATGTATTATATTATTTTCATTATTGAGAATATGAGGACTATGTGGGTCATTGTTTCAGTTATATTCTTGATCTGGCAGTTTAAGTAGTTTATGCGGCCTACTCAAATGTCCTTTCTTTGGTATTGTTCGTCGAATCGTTGAGCTCCTTAAGTTCTGAGTTGAGCTGCACGGTTACTGACAAATGCGTGCACTGACTGGACAGGCCCACTTAATCTGTGTGGTTCTTTCCTCAAAAAACCATTTCAGACACCAATCTACATGGTTCTCAAACATTATGTCCGATTTTTGTATACACATTGACATTGTTGAATTTTATATACAAAATGACATTAGTATTTACTTGTAAAGTATTATGTTATTTTAATTATTGTGAATGTGAGGATTATGTGGGTCATTGCTTTTTCGCAGTTAATTTTAATCATGATCTGGCAGATTGAGTAATTTATGTGGCCTACCCAAATGTCCTTTCTTTGGTATTGTTCGTCGAATCGTTGAGCTCCTTAAGTCCTGACTTCCTGAGTTGAGCTGCCTGATTACTGACAAATGCGTGCACTGACTGGACAGGTCCACTCAATCTGTGTGGTTCTTTCCTCAAAAGACCATTTCAGATACCAATCTACATGGTCTTCACATGATCTGACCAAGATTATGTCTGGACTTTAAAAGAGACTGTGACCTCTGAGTTTGTTTCGGCCTTTCTTCTCTGAGTAGCCAGATAGGAAACGCTGACCTCATTTAGTTTAAAAATATGATTGACGTGTAAAAGTGATTGTGCAAACCTACTTACAGAAATAAAATAATTTATCATTTATCATTCATTTCGAAAAAAAGTACTGTTCCCGAGGAAAACAACAATAACGTCCTTATGATAATAGATTGCGCCACGTGTCTTTCGAATCACGATTTAAATTATAATCCGAATGGATTGTCAAAGTCTTAATTAACGCGAGCGAAGCCGCGGGTAAAAGCTAGTAAATAATAAATACCTTTCAATTATTTCTGTTTCGAAACAATATAGGGCATTAACCTCGTATAGAATTATTTGGGTCAAGCTTTATTGCGAAATGCAATTATTTGGTCCCATGTTATGCGCTAAGTGAATTCATGAAAAGAGAAAATTGTATGGATTCAATATTGGATTATTATTGCCTTCGTCGGGTTTTGGAGGTCAGAATGGCAGTCGGTATATGTAAAATACTCAGCTACATCTGGTTAGACTGGAAGCTGACCTCAACACAGTTGGAAGATGATCATGATATTGGCTTCGCCAGTGAGTGTGTCAGACTGACAAATTAAATAAAATATCACGTCAACGCCGGCTGTCGCTAAAACCAGCGCTGGGACTCTGTCTCGTATAGGGTCGTAGCATTATGCTGAGCGATGACCGTTTTGCGTGGATGTGATGCATATTTTACCCCAACTTGTTCATTTTTGTGTTTGTGTTCTTTCTTTGCGTCATGTTTACCGCAATTAAACGTATTTATTTTCTTTCTTTTCTTTACCTATTTAACTAATATGGTAACAGACTGGGTATCTAAGTTTTATTTTATATTAGCTTTTGACTAGGTTATCACTCGCATCAGCCACATCCCAAGGTAACTAGGCTCCAAAAAATTAGTAATTGATTTAAGTGCCAAAGTCTACGTTTTACAACAAACTCCCAAGTCTTGTTAAAGAACTGAACCTCAATAAATTTGAATCATTTATTAAACAGAAACTCTGTCAAAAAGGTTTCTATAAAGTTAAAGATTACTTGGATGACAAAAAGGCTTGGGATTAATTAAGCTACTTCAATGTACCCCCAAGCAACAATCCATTTTATACTGTGATTATGTGTTTTGGAATTAATAATGTCATTTTTATTGAATTACATGACATAACATATTAAGATTTTTTGATGACATTTAAAGAGAAACCTGTCTGTGAATGTGAGTAGCATGCAGGCTAGATTAAATACACGATATTCATTTTAATATTGTGAATGTGAAGACTATGTGGGTCATTTTTGCTTCTTTTTTTTTTCCCTCAGCTAGTTTTAATCATAGTCTGGCAGTTTGAGTAATTTTTGTGGCCTACCCAAATGTCCTTTCTTAGGTATTGTTCGTCGAGTCGTTGAGCTCCTTAAGTTCTGAGTTGAGCTGAACGATTACTGACAAATGCGTGCACTGACTGGACAGGTCCACTCAATCTGTGTGGTTTTTCGTCAAAAAACCATTTCTGACACAGATCTATGTAGATTTGTGTCGAATCTATGAAGACCATGTGGTCTTCACATGATCTGACCAAGATTATGTCTGGACTTTAAAAGAGAATGTGACCTCTGAGTTTGTTTCGGCCTTTCTTCTCAGAGTAATCAGATAAAAACGCCGACCTCATTTAGTTTTTAAAATATGATTGACGTGTAAAAGTGTTTGTGCAAACCTATTTACAGAAATAAAATCATTTATCATATAACAACTAAAATGTTTCCGGGTCAAAGATGTATCCTATATGTTAATCCAGGTCAGACCATTCGATCCCGGCTGTCGTTTGTAGATCTTTGACAGTCGTTACGGGTATTCAGAATTCCGAAAATCTGACAACCAGTCTCACCAAGGGGTAGCGTGTTACCCAGTAACTGGGTCGTGGAGGTCAGATAGGCAGTCGCTCCATGTAAAATACTGGTATTCCTGCATCCTTTTAGACTGGAATTAGACCGCAACATACTTGCTAAAAGATTAAGCATACGAAAGTGTTCAATCTTTTACAAACCTAGTGTAAGGAACCTCCATGAATAATACTATAAAAGCTAGCATTAATACCGAACAGTCTCCATCTTGCAGGTAACACAACACGCATCGTATAAATAAGTCACTGCTGTCACAAAGTTGTGTCCTACTTAGGTACCTACTTTATTATGTATATCTGTATATGGAACACGCAGAGCTATGTCCCCGAATATGACAGAAGGTTGGCTCCGTACAACGAGCGCCAACAGGCGCAAGCACTCATAGAGTCTCCTAATTTCAGGCGAAAGAAGTCCAATGCTGGATACTATATTTTAGTAAAACCACTCAATTTACTGCTTAGAATTTTTTTTTTATTAATTGCTTTCTTTCAAGAGTATCTTATAGTAACGGACATTCGTTATATTGACAGCTGTCAAAACATACAATTTTAGCGGGACTCGTTTTGCCATAATCTTCTCCCAAGCATCATCACTTCGACCGGTTCTTTATTTCTCGCATCTAGCGGATTCCTGCGGCATTCACTAGGTCTACCTTGTGGAAAGCCTTCCAACGCTAAGTCTTCCGGTACGCGGTCGCTACTCTAGAACCTTTCGTCTCCATCGAGCATCTGTTCTACGAGCAATATGCCCTGCCCACTGCCCGTTAACTTTGGCAATTCTTCGGCCTACCTTGGTTTTCCTACGGATCTCTTTATTTCTGATTCGATCACGTAAGGAAACTCTTTTGGGTGACTTTTCCTTCCCTTCCCTTCCTTCCCTAGTCTTCTAATGAGGCTCATACACGCGTACGTACGGCGATCTCAAACAGATGCCGGCCGCGAGTACGCTTGCACTCGCTCTACGTGATGCGTGTCTATGTGTGCGTGCATTTTTGCTAGTTGTATGGAGCTGACCTTCTGTACCTATCTGTTTTGTGCTCTATGTACGTACGCAGATTCAAAATGTGTCGCAAAGGATGAGGTAACCTCTTGAGACTATGTTACTGTCTGCGAATGAAGTTAACGTTAGCTCACGAAATTATGTCGTCGAATTACAGTTCAGTAGTTACAATGTAGGACTCAAAGACATGATAGAATAGGTAACTTCTAGGCGAGCGTTAACCTGTCATTAAAATGCACCTCACGCAAGTGCGCGCACACAATTCGAAAGCGAACTCATTTGTTTTTAAAGTAAATCATTTCGGATTCACAACGAGACAGCGTTCGAATTTCGAAGTGATGTTTATAGAATCAGAATGAATGATGAGTAAACCTTTTTTTTTTTAAATAAGTGAGCAAGCGTGATGATCAATGCTCGTTCATTCTTTTTATGAGAAGAGGCTTTTGCCATGCACAATTAATCAGCTTATAATGTTCCCACTGCTGGGACACAGGCCTGCTATCTGTCAGAGGGAGTGGGATCCACCACGTGAGCACAGCGCGGTTTGGTTTGCCCTGTACAACAATTATGTACATGCTGAAATTATAATAGGTCTGTTCGAATTAAAAGGATTTCAAAAGTCTATTTTAATAACCGTAGAGAGAACGCATAAACAAGATAATTTCCAGTGAAATTCCATACTTTATCTTTGAATGAATCTTTAGAGAATAAACGTAAAATTTTATTGTATTGTATTCAGGCGTTGTATTGTGTTTTAGCTTTAAGTGGTACTTTGAGATAAATTTGGTGAATCCAGTTGGATTTTGTCAAGTATATTATCAAATTGACTGGCTGACTGTAAAGATGTAGAAACATTGTTATTATTTATTAAGGTTTTATGGTGCCAAGCAGACGACAGGTTATATTTATTTAGTTATTGTTACGTTATTTAAGAATAGTAGTCTTTATTTTGATTTTAAAAGTTGTTTTTATGGCAACATCTGAACATGTGCTAGTAGCAAGTAAAGGAAGTAATATTAAATAACGTTTTCAAATAAAGGGTCGGGACATTATTGCGGCAACGGGGAATGGCATTTTGACTTGAGCTCTTGTCGAGTTCGGACGTAAGCCTACGAGTGTTTCTTACGAGTGCTGAACTAAATAATTGATCTGTGGATACCAATTAAGTAATCATTATTAAAAAAACATCAAAAATAGGCAAGATGTGATTATTTGGAGAAATAAACGAGTGTGATTTGATAAGTGAGTATTATTGTTCCTTTAATAGTTTCCTCGCAATGGTATTTCTATGAATTTATTCATCTACCTGTACTTTACTTAGCCTTTAGTGTTCTGTTGAAATCTAACATTGTTATAAAGACCTACTAAATACATTTACAGCATTAACCCACAATCTTTATAGTACCTAAGTATAGATCTCACATGTAACTAAATTAAAGAAAATCACGGTAATATTAAATAGCTGTTTTATATAGTTAGGTGTTTTAAACGATACATAGAATCGAGAAAGTAAATTTTGCGTTAAACAAAAACAAAATTTCAAAAATGTTCGATGTCCCAAACGCGTTTGCTAAAGGATTTCTTCTATAACATTTTTACGACAAACGGCTGATCGGAGACAAAAAATACCAGGAGGCTTTTAGCCTTATATTTAGGTGTTTTATACGATACAATCGAGATAATAAACGATTTGCGAATATATATATTTTTTGGCAATTTTTTTTTGTCTTTTTTCTTCAGTGCGCCGTTACGTACACCCCAACCGTTACTTCTGCCTACATCTTCACAGAAAACAGGCGTGATTTTTTATTTTATGATTAAGTATCATTACTTCACCATAATGGATCCAGCGATGACTATACACTTTTCACTTAAACGGTATGAGAGTTTACAAAAATGTGTACCGTCACTCCCGCAGCATTAAAATTCAAAAGAAGTAGGTAGGTAGCTGTAAGTAGATATGAAACGCAAGTACATTCTGACTTGGGAAGAATGAGAAAAGGCATGTACCTAATACGTGTAGTACATGTAGGAATGGAACGCAATGATGAATTCATGACTGTGTGATAGAGATGAATTCAAAGATGTATTTGTATAGAGGTATGAGGAACAGGGTGTAAAGTTCAGTCATACTCTATGGAAAAGGGAAGATCCTCCATGCAGACGGGTGTCGTGTCTGGTTGGCTACGGCCCGACGGTTGGTTGTTCTCAGTTCAGTGTCCCGACGGTTGGTCTCAGGACCTTGTTTATATGCTAGTTGCGCGGTAAACTCTGCTTGCGCGATGCAGGACTTTGCGTGACGTCAGTGTAACGCGTACCTCGCATGTGGCGTTGTAGATACCGCTACAGATGTAAGTGAGACCGCGAATGTATAGTCGATCTTGAAATAGCTGAACCAATTTTGACAACAATTCCCAGTAAATTGAAATTTCACTAAGGTTGAAACTATCTAACTCTCACATTGAAAAATAGACCTTGTCGTTTTATGACGTGCAAGTCACTTTATACCTTAGGGCCAACTAACCCAAAGATTTGTAATGATGTCATAAAACATATTTTTGGGCGCTAACATTGCTAACTAAACTTTACGAGATAGATCAAAATAATTTATAACGGAATTGTATATGTTAAAAAGATCTACAGAAAAGTCCCCAATGGTATATGTCTACCTCCTAAGGATAACCCAAAGAAACCATTTTTATTTTTTTAACCGCCTTTAAAAATAAGGAGGGGGTTCTCAATACGACTGTATTTTTTTTTAATATTTGTTAGCTCAGATCTTATTTCTAGAAGAACCGATTTCGATGTTTTTTTTTTTTATTTGATAGCTGGTTCTTGTCATGTAGTTCCATATAAAGATCAAGTTCTGACCGGTAGTTTTCGGGTTATTCTTAATAATGCGTATTTTTGCGTTATTTACGTAACAAGTAGTGGTATACGAATTTGTGTGGGGTAGGTACCACAACTAAAAAGTGAAAAATAAAAACCTTTTTTATAAAAAAAAACAACCGACTTTCAAAAAAAGACACTAAAAGTGAAAAATAACTTTAATTTCAGAAGTCGTCGGTGGCAAAAAACGAAAATACGAAACCAGTTTGCTTTAAAAAAAAAAGAATTTTCCATTTTATAAAAAAAAAATGGGTTATCTACGAATCTATTTTAAAGAATACAGTATTAATCCTTATCCAATTAAATACGGTTGATACGTTGTGCATTTAATGAACATCAAAGTTGCCCTTCACAGCATATCATTATAATTAATACCTTAGAAGATATTACAGATTTAAAAGTGTAACATCTAACAATGGAGGTCGATATAGACCACTTTGGGTATCTTTTTAGGGTGATATAGCAATTACACTATTGAACGTACCCTATGTTGTTTTAATTTATACCACAAATTAAATTCTACTAGTTATCACAATCAATCTGCTTAGTCTTTTCCTAACCATGTAGGGGTTGGCTTCTAGTCTTACCGGATCTTGCTGAAAACCAGTATTTTACATGAAGCGACTGCCTACCTGACCTCCACAACCCAGTTACTGGGTAACATGATACCCCTTGGTAAGACTGTTTGTACCTATCACAAAAATAAACAAAAATAATGTTTACAATATTGTCTCTTAAATCTAGTACACATTCTTTTTCGATATTACGTCAAAATTAATATTTACATAGGACGAGAGTAAAATAAATATCTGCTGTGACATAAAATAGGGACCTTACCCTAAACGTTTTTGCTTCGTAAGGTTTCTGAATTTCAAAATCCTATTAGCTTTGATTTACAGCAAAAGTTAGGGTCAAAATTTAATTAGCATACAGAATAATGATTAAGGGTGCAGGCACACCAAACGTTATGGGCTAGCTAGCTAGGTACTTACGGACTTAAGGCCTGCTTCATAGTCTTAGGGTAGAAACCACACATACAAACATAAACTCACGCCTTCTTCCCATGGTGGTAGGCAGAAACTACAGAACGCCAACTGCCACGATCTTCACATACTCCTTTTGCGTCGTTTACTTTCATACATCTGGTCATACACGCACGCCGGTTGCGACTACTACGCACCTGACCTCTCTAAAGAACATCACCAATAAGGTCACTATATGCCCTCCTAGGGCGTCCCCTCCCGTGGTAGGCACTATCTGACTAATATAATAATAATAATAATTATTTAATTTTCTCACCACAATATCCTTATAAAATAATACGAAAAAAAAACAATACTGGCCAGTTAGGGCTTAAAGAAAAGTATCGTGGGTGCCTAAGTTAAGCCAAAGCCTGTATTTCAGGCCACCAGGTCTCCGCCCGAACGTCATAATTATGGTTTCCCGTAAACTACTAGACAATATCTGTTGGATTAAAGGAATAGAAGCAAATAAAAACCACGCCTATAATTCCCGCACCAGAACGCGGGATCTGCATTATCTACCTGATAAATTCATATCTCTATTAATATTCCATAATGTTTATAGATCTGTTACAATGGCTTACAAGCTAAGGTACAATCACGGACCCTGTGTTGGCACAGCAAAATTTATAAAATAAATACATAAATGTAAGTAATATAGTCCTTCAGACCGTATTTCGGCCATGGCGGCCAATCTCAGCGAAGGAGATTGGGAAATATTATAGCGCACAACTGTGTGTGCAGACACAGGTGCACTCTCTCTTCCCTCACTGTCATAGTCCGATGGGACGGCAATCCGACACGACCGGAGAGAGATCAGACGCAAGACCAACGGCTTAACTTGCTTTCCGAGGCTCGGGGGTATCACACCGCCAACTTCCAAACTCCGGGTTGTTACTAAGCAATTCCTAATGCAAAAACCCAATAACACTTTGCCCGACCTTGGAATGGAACTCAAGACCCCACTCTTAAGCAGTCGCGCTTGCAACTACAAGACCAAAGGGGCAGGTACAAGTTGTAAGCAATAGTAGCTGTATGAAACTATTTGACGGATAGTTTTATTAGGAGGATCAGTTACTGTTGGTACCTACATCGCCGCATGCGAGCTACGACACGTCACACTGACGTCACGCAAAATCCTGCGTCGCGCAAGCAGAGCTTCCCGCGCAACTAGCATATAAATACAACGTCTCAACAACAAACGTCAGGCAGTAGACACGGCACCCGTCTGGTCGGAGAAATCCCAAAACATCCATCGGTTTCTTACTAAACTGCAACCATATCCGACGACCCTGTTGACTTATCTCTTTTGGTTACTGTCCATAGACCTGGCCCACTTTGAAACATCTCCTTTGTTATAGCACAGAAACCGATGTTTTGTCACGTGGTTATAACCGTACGAAGCAGAGGCGCGTCCCTAGTAATTTAATAAAAGCCTTTGACCTGCTGTGGAACAGTTACAGCATAGCATTATTAATTATTTCTACGTTGTAGGAATATAAATTGCTAATAATCTTGCATGTTTTATTGCCTTAATTATCATGAATATCTTTGTTGTATTTCAATTAATAAAACAATAATATTCAATTTATATTTAATCCGTACCACGTAGTAAGACACCAGACTCATTTGTAATAAATTTGTATACGTAAAGGCTAAATAAATAAATTGAATACCTACCTTTCATTTTAATATAATTCAATAGAATTCAATTACTTAATTACTCATTTAACATTATAGAACTATGTCCGAGACGTGGTAGAAATTACTAATGAATGGACGATCCGAGCAATTCGTTATAAAAGCTAAATGCTGGTACATTGGCGATAAGCGAATAGCTACATTTATAGGTATAGCCAAGATTCATTAAAGATATACCTTAAACTAGATTGCAGCTCTTCAAATGTCACTTTGAAATTCGAACTGTGTCTCGTTGTGAATCCGTTGTGAAATGTGATTTACTTTAAAAACAAATGAGTTCGCTTTCGAATTGTGTGCGGTCACTTGAGTGAGGTTCCAAGTGAACTTTATAGAATAGCATTAAGCTCTTACGGTTGTCATAATGCAAGTTAGGTCCATATTATAATTAATGAGACGGTTTAATATCTACACTGATTTTCATAATCTGCGAGAACTCTAAAGACTTAATTTCGTATTCAAGTAGTAGTCTTAGTATTAATTGAGTCATGTTTTGATTGAGTGCTTAAATTAATGCTAATAATAATTATCGTATAAAATTTGTTAACTGTTTCTTATTAAATTTTTTCTTTACTTTTTGCTCTACCCTACAGAGTCCGCAATTGTACCTGAACAACTTTCGAATATCTTATTAACAAAGTTAGTACTGATTGCGCTATTCTTATTATACTTATCCAGTATTGGTCCAACGGTATCATATTATACGTATTAAAACAACCCTGATTGTCCTCCTATAACCATAAATATAATGATCCCAATACCATTTCCTACAGAACTTAAATCTCATCCACTTCCAGACACTCTTGCCCAAACTCAAGCAACACTCGTCGAATACTAATCTCACTTATATTTTTCTTTCCCCTTCAATTAATGAAAGCAAAAAATTAACTTTGGCTATTGGATAAAAATATATTCTGGTATACGGCCATTGTATTACCCTTATTCCTGGTTAATGGTCGAGGACCATAGAGTTGTGAGCAAATGGAGTAATAATAAACTCACACCTTCTTCCCAAAGCGGTTGGCAGAAACTACATAACGCCACCCGCTACGGTCCCTACATACTCCTTTTGGTCCTTTTTTGATGTGATAAAATACTGTGTATGGTCATTGTGACTGCTGTCAATCATGAAAAATGGCGACACGATGCTAAAAATGTGTTAGGTTTCATTTGAGTAAGATATTATTATCTGATTAATTACAAGCGGTCGATTACAGATATTATGGTACCGAACGCCACCTGCTACGATCCCTACATCCTCCTTTTGGAGTAATAATGAGATAAAATACTTTATATGTCACTGTGACTGTTATCAAACGTGAAAAATGTTGACATGGCGCTAAAAATGTATTAGGTTTCATTTGATTAAGATATTTATGTCTGATTAATTACAAGCGTCGATTAGAGATGTTATGGGTGAGTAAACATTTTGTTTGACAGGCAGTATGTTCATTTTGACAGACTAAAAATTGCACTGTAGTATCTCCGTCTCGTTCCTCTCCCTCTCGCTGTAGTATCTCCCTCTCCCTCTCAAAGAGAGGAGGCCTGTGTCCCAGCAGTGGGAACACTATATAATAGGCTGATTATGCTGATTATGCTATCTCCCTCTCACATAGAGGACGCTTGTATCCCAGCAGTAGGGTAATTATAGGCTGATTATGATGAACCATCGTCCACATAAGCTTGCACCCAATATGAATATACTGAGTGATCGATGATAATAAAATCAGATTCACTCGAGTCTTGAAGAATATCGTTTAAATTAAATCTTCTGGCCTTCGTTTTGCAAAAGTTGTTCCTGCAACCGAAAAATCACTACACCGTTCTCATGGATCATATAAGTATCCATTATTTCCTATCTTTTAATGTATTATTTATAAAAGTTATTTAATAAAAAAAAGGATTGTGTGGTTTTATGAAACCACGGTAAAAGTGAAACTTTTTTTCACATTATAGATATTTACCTAAAAACCTCCTTCCTTTCACTTTATCCCTACTCTGCGGCCAACCGTCACGCGACATGCAACACACAGACGAAAAAGTTTGAGACGATATAATAAAAGTTTCACTTTAAAAAATAGTTTTTTTTCTTATTGGGCCTCAAGAGGCACTTTCCGTTCCAACCGCATCTAATATTTTTACTGAAAGCCGATTAAATAACATGCGTAAACACTCCATCTACTACCTCCTCAATGTCACAAACGATCAGCCCACGTACCCAATGGCAGTTACGCAACGTTGTCGGGTCTAATTGACCCCGACAGTGCCTTGTTTTCATTTTATTGTGTTTCAGATATACACGGGTATAAATGACCATAGTTAGAATAACTGTAAGGACTTTTATCGGTTTCGAAAGTTCGTTATGGGATAATAAAGACGTCAGTTAAAAGGTATGGCGTAGAATACGACTGTTTTCTTAATGTAACACGGGAATCAGCGCATTTCCGAATACAAACGAATGCTAATTTCCATGTCAATCAATTTATTAGATTTATCTTGTATAATAATTGAATTCAGAACTGAGTACTTTATTGTTTGTGACGTCAAAACAAAACAACAATAAAGTGGGTACTTAGATTTGAATTCAAATTATTATACACGATAAATCTAGTAATTGATAGACATGGAAATTAGCATTCATTTGTATTCGGAAATGCGATGATTCGCGAGGGACATTAAGAAAGGAGTTCAATCAATTAATGAATCAATAGTCTTTATTTACACAGGTTAACACAATGTGCAAGATGTTACAATTGTTATATTAAAGTTCCTCTATGTTTTGCCATTTGGCGTACAAATATACATTTATTGGAGGCTTCTGCCAATTAAGAAAATTAATTTATAATAATTCGGATTTGTTTGACTTGTACTGTAAGTTTATGTTTTTATCTCGTTTATGTTACATAGTGGCTTGGTTGACTAGGCTATCTTGATCATCATTATTTATTATTTATAATGCATAAAACGGCGCAGGATAGCCTTTACCAGAAGTGGTCATCGTATTAGTGGTTCAGCAGCTTCAATATCAATAGGATTGTGCTGGAATATTTTCCAAGTTAGCTTTTCATAGAGATGGTGTCGATTTTTAGTTGTAATGATATCAAACAACAAGTTGGCTAAATGAAGCTTTCTCCTGGCAGCCATCTTTAATAATTTTAGTTCGTTAATGTATGTAGTAACATGACTTCTTCGCGGGACATTCTGGATACATTGAATTAAGATAATCGATTGATTGATTGAATTATTAAAAAAAGAACTTAAAAGGAAATAAACGTTGAGTTCACAATATTACTTACTGAAACGCTTACGCTTACGTGAATCACTGCTGCGCCATTTTTCATGGAATGTTGCAGCCGCGGTGAAGCATTGGACAGTACTACTGCTGTATGTATTGTACAGGCATTTGTTATTTGTTTAGGATGTATATAAATGATCTTAATTACTAACATGGCATAAGTTTTACTTACAAATGAGTCATGGTTACTTGAATAAATAAATAAATTGAATAAACTTCCTATCCTAACGTTCGTAGCAAAATATCTTCTCTGGGTAACACTTTAATCCACTCAATACTGGCGATAAATTTTCGATTGTCGACACAATTTGTTAATAAATTGGTCTTTGTACGCTTCATTATTCTTTTGTTTCGTGCTCAACGCCAGACAAGGTTATATTGATAAAATAATAACAGCCTGTAATTAATTGTTCCAAAGCAGGACAAAGGTATCTTCTCGTTCAGGAATGGAGCGAGCATTAATCAACACGCTTGCTCCGTTTATTTGTGATTTCAGAATATTTCATCCAGATGGAAAAAAAGCCTTGGTCAATTCAATAGAGCTACTCTGTAAAATTTACTTGGAACCTTACTCAAGTGAGCGCACACATTGGAAAGCGTACTGCGCGTCATTGAGCGTCATGTTCGTGAACGGGTGCCGTCAGTAGGGACTGGTCATTTCTTAGCTGCCACTGCTTATTTTAATTTAATTTAATATTTGAATTGTTTTTGTCTTTTTACTACGAACGCTTTTAACGCTCTGCATCGTTCTCACATGCATAATTTCAACATGAACGATGTAACCATTATTTTGTAACCACATTTTGATTTAAAAGAGTGTCCGTGGAGTTTCTTGCCCATTCTTCTCCATAGGTACCTACTACGCTTTGAAAAGGGCAACTAGCTTCATCTTTCTGACTGACCGACCCCTTGACAAATCAAAAAGTGCCTATTTTATGTAATTTGAAATAAATGCTTTGAGTTTGAGTTTAAACTCATTTGGTTTTAAAGTAAATCATGGCGGATTCACAACGAGACACCGTTCAAATTTCGAATAGATGTTTAAAGCACTACACATAAAATTGTACACACAATGACACACAATTGTGTGTATTGATGTTTAGACAGAATTGGATATCAACGAAATGACCAAGCCGAAATAAAAATTCAAGTCTCCCGAAAGTGGTAAGAACCAAATGCTTTTAAAATTCAAAACAGAAACTCAAGAGCCCATTCTATAACAGAATTGAGTCAATACAATCTTCTGCACAATATTAATGAATGTTTGCCTTTTGACGACGAAGACAATTATTGTGGAAATTGAGAAGTAGCGGTCTAAAGCGAAAAGTTTCTTAATATTTAAATGGATTTGAGGAGAATATGAACTTGTACTTACTTTCGGTGAGGATGTTGAACTTAAATCAGAATATTAACGACATTTTCTTTATTTTTGGTCATCATTAGGCCAAATCTGTAATATGGAAATAATAAAAAAAGGCTTTTGCGAAGCAAAAGGTGTAACACTTCCCAGTATACAGGATGCCCTGTAATTTGACGTATTTTCAACAATAACTGTATAAAGGTTTGTGAAAGTATTAGGTACCTAATGGAATATCAATGTAGGCCATTCAATTTGAACGCTTACAGAAAACTGATATTAATTTAGTGACAAATTCTGGGAAATTTACAAAAATACATAAATATTAGATTTTCTCGAATCTGATGAATTTTCGCCTAGGCTTTATGCTTTATGCTTAATTGTTGCAAATGGGTCACATTATCACCTATCGTCCTGGAAGGAATACGTCAAATTACAAGTCCTTTATTTTATTTGAGTTGCGTTTGCTCTTGACTCTAGTCTAGGTCAGAGGTGACAGAGATAAACTCGACGATGTAGTGAGCTTACCCAGAAGAATACTCTTCACTTTCACTTTTGAAGAGATTTGGGTTATATGCGATCGGAAACACAGACGTAGGTAGAGAGTTCCACTCTTTTGCTGTGCGCATTATAAAAGATATTTGGAAACACTTAGTGTGAATTGGTGGAATAGCAACTAGGTAGGGATGGTAACTTGCAGTGCGTCTAGATATCCGATGGTAGAAGTGGTCCGGTGAAATGAGGTCGTGGAGTTCTTGGGTACACTCACCGAAGTACAATCTGTAGAAGACCGACAAGCAGGCAACCTTGCAGCAATGAGCCAAGCTATGAAGCTTGGCATCCACCAGTTTTATGTCACCAATGAGCCTCACCACTCACTCACTCTATATAGAAGAGGTTAAGGTTTTTACAGTGTTGAAAATAAAAACTAAGGAATTTTCTATTAGAATTTTCACGCTCAATATGTAGTGCCCGCAACATCGTCCTCGTGGCAGTCAACGACACCATATAACATATCTTATAGCAATTGGCAATAGTTTAGCTCTCTATCAAAAGAGTTTTTGAAATCGGATTAGTATTTCCAGAGATTATATCTTACATACAAAACCTCCTTCAAATTTAACCTCATAATAATTAGTTCAGGAATTTAGATTCTCATCGTAATATGATGAAAAATCACGGCTTAATTATACGTTTTAACTAGCTAATGCCCACTGCATTCAGTAGTGAATATTAACAATTCAACATTATGTTGGCAATGGTACACAAAACAATGTAAACGCATATAAAGTACTAGAGCGGCATAACTCGATTACGAAGCACAAGTCTAGCACAAAATTGTGTGTGGACAATCCGCCAATATGCACGCCAGTTTACGCATGAATAATTAAACCCGTTCTCTGCATCTCCTAGCTATGTATGTGCGCCTAGTACTTTGCTAAATTGTGACGTATATAGTGGTTTATTCTTGTAGCTTAGCTTTGGGTTCACTTTGTTTGTTATAGATTGTTTTTGCAATAAGTAGTTTTAGGCAGTGAATTTACCTTTAATAGTTACCTAGAATAGTTTTCCAAAGAAATCTACATTTGATTAGGCACTTAGCTTTAGGTGGATCTGCGACTTGTTTCACAAACTTTTTTGGTTACATTTGAAAAAAAGAAGTGTTATTCTTTAAACATCACTTAAATAATTCGAGCTGTGGTGTCTCGTTATGAATCCGCGAAAATTAACTTTTAAACACCAATGAGTTCGTTTTCAAATGCGGTCACTTGAGTGAGGCTCCAAGTGAAATCTAAAGAATAAATTTACTAGAACGCCAATTCAAAATAATTTCAAAGAAACATTATAACGATAAAATACCTTATCAGTATCTTTATAACAGAAAAAGTTCATCCCAAATCTCCATTTTCCTCATCCCTTAACTCGGTACTTAAGAACCGAAATGTATATCGCTTTGTAAAACCTCAACAAATATACACACATCTTTTAATACCCCACTTCACCCTAAAGATGAATTCAAAAGAGATATTATTATAACTAGGTATTGCCTGTGGTTTCGCCCTCGTGCAGGTCGGTAATCGGCAAAAAGAATGTTTAAGAGGCTTACAAGAGCTAAAGCGCGGTCACTTTCGGATTGCATAGAAAAGAAACAGACATGCGATGACAAAACGCTGGTAATTTATTGCAAAATTTGAAGCAATTATGGATTTACAAAAAATCTATTCATTGGACTAAAAAATTAAAACACTATTAGGTTAGTATGTTACTTGTAGAATAATCTGACAAAAAAACTGTATATTTGCATGTATATTAGTATGGTTTTTAATCGTTAAAATATTTTTTTAGAGGTATCTTCGTGTTTTTTTTCTATCATAGCAAGTTAATTGTATTATGTTTTCAACACACTATCTAACTAGCATATATCTAGAAGAATATCATATATTTTTCTGATTTTGGTTACTGCAGTGGATCATATATTTTTAGGCATTATAAATTTGCGTTTAGGTCATGTAGTCCCCTTAAGTTATCCCAAAGAACCGTATTATGGGAATAAAAAGTATATTATGTCGTAATCCAGGTCATGGTATATCCGTGTGCCTTTCATTCGAATGTAATTTATTAATTAAC
Organism: Griposia aprilina; assembly: GCA_916610205.1. Classification (NCBI taxonomy): domain Eukaryota; kingdom Metazoa; phylum Arthropoda; class Insecta; order Lepidoptera; family Noctuidae; genus Griposia; species Griposia aprilina. The sequence goes on along the minus strand of OU744310.1, from coordinate 8,455,039 downwards.
GTCATCAGTATACAGCAGGCCACTGCTGGGCATAAGCTCCTCAAATTGCACGGCATTCAGCTCGATATTCAGCAAATCTCATCCAGCTGCTACCTACCATCCTGCGAAGATCGTCATTCCATCTAGCCTGAGGGCATCCTACCTTACGTTTGCCGATTCGCGGTCTCCACACAAGAACATGTCTACCCCAACGGTAATCGATTCTACGGCTAATATGTCCAGCCCATTGCCACTTCAGCTTGCTTATTATGTGTGACCTATGTCGACAACTTTGATTCTCTGCCGGACCACCCCAGAGAGATGACAAACATTGCTCGTTCCATAGCTCGCTGCGCGACCTTTAATTTATGGACCAGCCGTACCGTGTGTGTCCACGTTTCGGCCTCGTAAGTCATAACAAGCAGGCGGCACTGATTGAAGACCTGAGTCTTAACAACTATCCAAATTGATTATCACACGTACAGATTTTCTCATTATTTTAATTTTGTAAGATCTTCACAATCAAGAAGTCCGTGCCATTTCATATTTCATATCTAACTTATTGAGTTTCCCATGTGTTATTTGACGTCGACATGAAAATCTTGGATGAAAATTTTAAAATTTATGGAACATTTTGTCAGATGGTTTTGATATTAAAAGTAATGAAAGAAGTGTCGCGAGTATCCGGAGTGTCGAGGGTGTCAGCTTGGTGCACTGAAATTGAAAGATTTGGTGATATATTGGTAGTTTTCGTTGTGTTTTTGTATGGTATAAGGATAAACTATGCATTATATATTTTTTATACACACTAAAGCTGAGTTATATCCAACTATTGATAGTCTGGTCTGCGGGGTAATTGCGTAACACACTAACAGTAGGAAAGGCTTTCATTTTGACAGTTCAACAACATTCATTGCGTTATTTACGTTATTGAGCAGACAAATTTTTCGAAAATTATGAAGCAATGGATTAGCAATATCCAAAATGATTTAGATTTTGATTAATCGTGAGTTACGCAAATAGGGTGTTGGCCACATATAATTAAATCTATGGTTAAATGTCATGTTAACTTGTTGTAAAATGTGGAGCTGAAAAAGGTTAATCTTACACGGGAAATAAATATATTCGTTACAAATAAACTTACAGCAGTCCAATGGACAAATATTATTCCTTCCAAAGTAATCTTGCATACAGGACCGTCTGTGCGCGAATTCATACCACACTTTGACGTTTTTTTTACCAACAAACAAACCCAACACACATTCCTAGTCTAAGGAAAATTAATCAACTATTAACGTAATCTTACTCGAACGCAAACAATACCCTCGGGTCCCTCGACCTTCGTACAGGTCTTTGAGTCCATTGTTCAAGGGATTTATCTCTTAGGCCCTGACCACGAGCTACACGCTCAAGCGACACGCGTCTTGCGACAGCGACTGCAGAGAAAAAAAGTGAAAGAAGTTGTGTAGAGCATGCCACGAGTGACCGCGGTGCGACTAGTGCCAGGCGCCCGCTATGTATATTGAAGTCACTATACTATGAACACAAACTGTAGTTTCAAATAAACTAACACCATGGTACAGGAGATGTTCAAAAATGTATGAAGCCTATGCAAGGTCCTTGTACACTATACTAAAAATAGGGAAACACATTTAAAACAGTTCTCAACTGTCCAATTACTTTAAAATGGCTTTGTTTGCTAGAAAATCACAAGAAATTACACTTGAAATTGCAGCCCACAACAAATCCCGTCATGTCGGTAGGATGTCATTTTGATTGATTCATGACATTTGACATATGTCAAATGTCATTAATTAAACTGTCAACTATCACAACAGTGTCAATAAATATTTATTGACACTGTTGTGATAGTTGACAGTTCTCTTTCTGAGATCAATGGTTGATCTATGGTTCACTGTCATTGTTTTGCGCAGAGTAACTAAATCGGTGAAACGCCATTTTGAAAGTCGATGAAAATAATTTATAATTACCAATTAACTACCACAACAGTATTCATTTAAATGAATTATCTGTATTTTTCCCTAATTCTACAGATTTTTCACTTTATTTCGAGGAAGTGTACATAGACCTGGCCCATTTTGAAATATCGTCTTTGTTTGTTTGTCTGTAAGACCAATCACAAAAATTCTTTCATTGGTAAAAATTGACATTGTTTCCGAGTAGTACTGGATATGTTTTATTGCATACTTGACATCCAGGTCGACGGAAGTCACGAGCAGAAGCTAATATTTGATATTTCGCAACCCCGCAGGTTTCACACTCAGGACGAGGCCTTAGTCTGTCATGAGTGATTATCTCGGAAACTATATTGATAAAGGCAGCTTGGTATAAAAACAACAATGGAATAGTTTTCATTACTAAGCTCCTAAGTGACAATGGCGGAGTCAAGTTTTGTTTCCAAAGAGAACTATTAGGATTTTACTATAGGTATTGGTAATGAGAGACTTATAACTACACTTATTTAGCTCAATTCAGTTTTTGTCCATGGAAGTTGGACAGTCATTACAAGTAGGGCTATGGAGCGGGCTATGCTTGGAGTTTCTTTGAAGAATAAAATCAGGAATTAAATTATCTGGAAAAGAACCGGAGTTACCAACATAGCTTGCAGAGTAAGCAAGCTGAAGTGGCAGTGGGCTGGCCATTTCTGTCGAAGTACCGATGGCCGGTGGAGCAGAAGAGGAGGAGGCAAACGTAGTGTGGGACGCTCTTAGCTAGATGGATTGACGACCTTCAGCAGGTAGCTGTGACAGACTAGATAAGGAAGACGGAGGACAAGGTGTTGCGGCGCAGCCTGGGAGAAGCCTATGTCCAGCAGAAACTTTGATAAGCTGAGTTTATTGAGAGGTAGTCAGAAGCTCGAAAGACTGACAACCAGCTTTAAAAAGGGGCATTGTGTTACCTAGTAACTGGGTTGTGGAGGTCAGAGAGGCAGTCACTCCATTTAAATACTGGTATTCAGCTGAATCCGGTAAGATTGGAAGCCGACCCCAACATTGTTGGGAAAAGGCTAGGTAGATGATAACACATAACACATATATAGGTACACAGTATACATATAGCTCATGGAAAGTGTTCGGTGACGACGACGCGAGTTCCATGATTTTTGTTCACCCAAAAAGTGCTCAACGCGCCTAAAGAAGTTTTCACTTCAAAAATTAGTAACCCGTCAGTCGTGGTTGTTTTTTACCTTATGACTACTTAATAGACCTAATTTAGGTAATAGGAAAGTTTTTATCTCAGGGGTCCAATTCCGTGGGAAAATTTTCGACCTCCACGCGGGAGTGACAGCGTTTTATGCTTGTCGATAAAAGTTTGATATCGATAGTTTTGAGGTGACCTTTTAGTGCGGGATTAAGTTTTTTCATTCGTCATTTATAACTTACTCTAATCTATTTCATTTACTTATCTCAACGCCGCAAGTTCTTACAAGCCCTAATTAATCACTCACCAAAATGCAAGTTACTGCCATTAATTTTTACGTCTACCACAAAAGTAGACTGTGAGTGATGTATAAATCTCTTAAGAGAATAGAAATCTAAATGCATAGAATAGTTAGGTACAGAAGGTATTCCTCCATACCGAATTTCGGCCATGGTTGCCATTCAGCGACTAGTCATCAGCGCGAAAGATATTATAATGCACAATTGTGTAAGAAGACACAGGTGCATACTCCCTTCCCTGACTCACAGTCCGATGGGACGGCAATCCGACACGACCGAAGAGAGATCAGCAGGAGGACCAACGGTTCAACGTGCTTTCCGGGGCACGGTGGTATCTTCACCAACTTCCTAACTCCGGGTATTGAGAAATCCCAAATGGAAAAACCCATTAGAGAACACTTTCCCTAGCTGGGAATCGACGGGGCTTGAGACCACGAGACCAAAATGGCAGTTCGGGGTGTTCGATCTCAAATAAATACCAGTCGCGGATGCGCTTGAACTCGCTGTACGTGAAACATGTCTATGTTAGCGTTTTTTTTCGCTAATTGTTTGGAGCCGACCTTCTGCACCAATCTACTTTGTAACCTATGTGTCTGCGAATCGAACCTCTTTTAGAACGAAAAATGATAAAGTTTTTTTTGCGTAATCAATCTTATAATGTCTACGCAATGAATTTGAGAACGTAAGTGTTTGTACTTTCGAGTGGTGAGAATTTGGAAATGTTTTTTTTTAGTAGATTCGGGGTAGGTATATTTATTGTTGTACAAATAGATTTGTTCGTTTAATGTTATCAAATGTGTGTTTTGGGTTGGAAAACGAATTTACAAGTAACCGTTTAAGGTTTTTTTTTTATAAAAGGCAAATAACTCACTGACAGACATTCTAACTCGACTTAGGTAAAGGGAAAACATCGACAGACATACATAATATTAGCAGACCATTGTATTAAAGGAGTTATAGAGGTATGAGGAACAGGATGTAAAGCTCAGTGAAACCTCCATAGAAAAGGGAGAATCGTCCGACCAGACGGGTGTCGTGCCTGGTGGGCAACTGCCCGACTGTTGATTTTGGGACGTTGTATATATGCTAGTCACGCGGTAAACTCTGCTTGCGCGATGCAGGATTCGCGTGACGTCAGTGTGACGTGTAGCTTGCATGTGGCGGTGTAGATACCGCTACAGAGTAATTACCCATTTTTATACAGAAAACAAGCAAAAATATTTCAGACTATTCAATCCGTGTAAATTATATGACGATAAAGAGGACTCGCATTGATGCAGTCAGGGCTAAAAATATTAATAAAAATACGAAGTTTAATTTAACCAAAAATATTTACAAAACGAACCTTCTTGCTTATGTGCAAATACCAATAGACAAAAAACGTAAAAAAAAAAAAAAAAACTAAGTGTTTTCACACATGTCTTACCAATTATCTGACCAAGATTATGTCTGGACTTTAAAAAAGACTGTGACCTCTGAGTTTGTTTCGGCCTTTCTTCTCAGAGTAGTCAGATAGGAAACGCCGACCTCATCTAGTTTTAAAAATATGATTGACGTGTAAAAGTGTTTGTATAAACTTTCTTACAGAAATAATATCATTTATCATTTAATGTATTTATTGTATTTATGTAAATGATACACCACTGACTACCTGCATTATTGTCTCTCCCCCCTTTAATCCATCTAAAGGTTGTCTGTAAAGTCAAACTCAAATCATTTATTTCAAATAGGCACATAAAAGGCACTTTTGGACGTCAAAATTTACAAAAAAAATAGAATTGATTCTAGTTGCCCCTTCCAAAGGTAGTTTCGTATGGAGAAGAATGCGCAAGGAACTCCACCGTTACTCTTTTAAAAATGTTTTACAATATTATGTATACATTAATTATATGTGAAGACGATGCGATGCACCTAGAATAAAATTACTGTACCACAATAGGTAAAAATAATTAAATATAACGCATGAAAGGTCAATTAATTATGAGATAAATACATGATGCTCACATATTTACAAATATTGAAAAGTAAATGATTTTTCCAAAAATCACAAGTAATAATTTAGTTTGTGAGTTAAAGTAGTTACATAATGTAAAAGATCGCTTTTAGCGATAAGACCGCCCATTGTGTCAACTTATGTAAAATTTCTATATTTATATCTGTAATTTTTATGGTGTACGTAATAGAGAGTATTCTATTCTATTCTAATGTACGTAGGTACCTTCAAACACTAAAACCAACCACCTGCTGCTTAAAACCACCAGGTGGAGCATAACCACAATATCACTAGTTTGGAAACATGCCAGAAAAATACAAATACAAAAAGAATTTATAGTAGAAACCATCACTATGAATTTGGGTTGCACAGCATTCGTAAAATTAAACTTTAGTAAAAATCCTGGGAGCTTTAGAATAGCTTAGTGGCGATACTTTAAAAGACATACGTCTACCGCACCCAGCAGGGTTAGTATGACGCTTTCTATTTCTACGAAGAATAGACACAACTCTTTCTATACAATGACATTTCGTTTCTCCATTTTTGACATCGCACCGCAGAAACCCTTCTACAATCTGTCATTTTGTCTTTCGTTTCTAACGATCTTTGTCTAGGTTCTTTTTTAAGTAGACTATTTCTGAAGAAAGTTTTCTGCCCCAACTACTGAAAGCCAGAATCAACGATGGTGATCACCAGGTTAGCAACATGGCAATGGTGCTCGACGAGACCCGGAGAAAATCCGCGACGAAATTAATTAGAAAGCACAGAGGTGGAATAAGAAAACCAGTTTCTACTATGTTACCACTTGCTGACTAATTAATATAATATATTACCATAGCATGAGATAATATTATAAGCATTGGTAAAAAACAAAATCACGGAGATTGAAACTATCATTATTATAATTTACCTTTACATCCTTAGCTGTAGCCCGCTAAATACAAAATTTCTTCGCAAATTGCAGCTTTTTTTTACGTCGTATGTTGATCAAAATGTGATTCGCGACTGTAGGAATGATACGAGTATATCTACTGAATAATAATCATAATTTATAACAATAAAATAAAAAAATAAAAAATATGATCTACAAGTAGTTGTTCCGGGTCTGGCTGTTTGTGTATGTGAGTTTGTATGTTTGTTAATGCATCCACAATACAGGAGAAATTCCTAGTGTGGAGCAACGCTTTAAAAAAAAAAAAAAAGAATTTGATGATTTTGATTGACATTGATATGAAATTGATGATTATTATTTAGTAGATAATATATCATTGCTACAGTCGCAAATCGCATTTTGATCAACATACGACGTAAAATAGAGCTGCAATTTACATAAAACCAAACGAAATTTGAATTTGGCGGGCTACAGTTGAGTATCTACCTTAAACTTCCTAGAATTTCAGAACATGTATAATCATTGTTAAGGTGGAGGAAATGGGAAGCTTTTACACTAAAGGATCGCTTACATTTTGTTCATATTATAATAATGCTACTTTTTTTCTATTTTTTTTTTCTTTCTCAGTTAATTTTAATCAAGATCTGGCAATTTGAGTAATTTATGCGGCCTATCCAAATGTCCTTTCTTTGGTATTGTTCGTCGAATCGTTGAGCTCCTTAAGTCCTGACTTCCTGAGTTGAGCTGCACGATTACTGACAAATGCGTGCACTGACTGGACAGGTCCACTCAATCTGTGTGGTTCTTTCCTCAAAAGACCATTTCAGATACCAATCTACATGGTCTTCACATGATCACACCAAGATTATGTCTGGACTTTAAAAGAGACTGTGACCTCTGAGTTTGTTTCGGCCTTTCTTCTCAGAGTAGTCAGATAGGAAACGCCGACCTCTTTTAGTTTAAAAAATATGATTGACGTGTAAAAGTGTTTGTACAAACCTACTTACAGAAATAAAATCATTTATCATTTATCATAATGAGGTAAGGCGATTGTATCTTGAGTGTGAATTTACTGTTTTAATCAGCATCGCCATACAACGTGGCAATACTGCCAGCCTTTTAGGCACTTTTCCTGTTGACAGCGACGTGGACGAATTTTTTGATGCCCTATGATTCTTTTCCCTCTTTTTTATATACATGTACCTATTATTAATATTATTTTTAGTCTGTTACCTTAAATATTATGTAAATATTAAAGTATTTTTAAAGTTCATTCAAAACTTATATTACATTAAAAACGAAGATTCTGGAAACCTTTACCCTTTTAAAATTTGATAAGCTCGCGTTTGGGGACTATCTTAACCTTGCTCAGAAGTAACCTATTCAATTGAGACTTGTATACTTTCAAGTTAGCATTCCTTAGAAGAATATTTCGCATAGCATAATCAGCCTATAACATTCCCACTGCTGGGAAACAGGCCTCCTCTCTGTGAGGGAGTGGGCCATAATCCACCACACGGGCCCAGTGTGGGTTGGCAGATGTCAGATGTCTTCGATTTTTTGGTTCTAGAACATGCCAGTTTCCTCACGATGTTTTCCTTCACCGTTTTGAGAGCAGTGGCGATGAAATTAAAACGAAGTACAAAGTAAAGTGCTTGTCTGGGTTCGAACTAGCGACCTATAATTCGTAAGGCGGTGCTATCGGCACCGACTTACGTCACTACTAGGTCACCACTGCATCCATGTACTACTTTTTTCGCATGTAATAGGCAAAAGACTGCTTTCTCTTCTGCTTACTGTGGGACATTCTTTTGGTATTGCTCTAGTTAAGGATATTTAAATTGGTTCAAATTCCGGTGAAAAGAATAATTGCCTCTCAGCAAAGTTGACAGCCAGGCTGACTGCCCTTGATACGTCCCACGGGTAAGTAGTAAGTACTGTAAAATACTACGTGTATCTAGTAACTAATTGGGGGATCATAGCGGTAGAGCAAAACACGTAGTACAATATTGAATGTCATTATATTTTATTAAGGAATTCTCCTTATACACCGGCAGGCCCTAGCTCTGCCTATCTACTTTTTAAACAAACTCCCATATTTTTCCTTCCAAAGCTTATTTCAAACTTGCTTGACTGTTCGAGGCAAACCAGCGATAATTATATTAGCAGCCTGTCAACATTAAGGTTGACATATGCAGACAACCTCTACAGTACTTAAGTATTACAAAGGGATAAAGCGGTTATAGCGAGAGAATAACAGCAGATATCGAATGATTATATTTCTGGCTTAACGCCAATATCTACATCGCTTGGAAGCAACTGGTCCTGCGCTTTTTGTTAATTTCTATTCAAACGAAGTTGAGGGTGCAAAATCTGGCAAGTGTCAAGATTATTTTTTAATTTAACACATTCGAAAACCTACTTTATATTTTAAATAATAAAGCACAAGGTTGCGTGTTTATTGAATACTGTAAAATTATCATCATTAATAAATAATAATAATCATTTATTTATTTCAGACATTCTAGTCCATAGATTCACACACATACATAAAAATTACAAACTATTTTAAAATCCAACTCATAAAAACCCAAATTGAAATTTGATTAATTAAATTTAAATTTTCAACAACTCATAAAGAAAAATATAAAAATGAAAATATAAAATGTCAAATATAAAATTGTCAAATTCTGAAATGTCAAATATTAAAAATAAAAATTATATAAATTGCAAACAAAATAATAATATTATAAACAACAAAAAAAAAAATGGTAGTTATTTTAGATTTTTACATGCTCCAAGCCCGACATACGGGCGCATGTAAGGCCTGCCAGTGCTGCTTGAAACATCATTCAATCGTGACAGCCATGTTCAACCCATTGTTAAGTATTGGCCTTTTCAGCCATCCTTCCCTGGTAGGTGCGAGTTGCAACCAAGACAAGTGACAATTGCTTTCAAAGCGTTTCGTATTTCTACAATGCTTTGCAACGGGATTGATTTACGCTTTTTGGTAGCTTATGACAGTTCTATATATTTTTGACTTTTTCATCGTCGTTACGGCTCATAGAATCTAGGGCTTTAGGTCTTACCTGCAGTCTTTAGTAGGTCAGCTACCCATCTGATTGTTGGTCCTATGACACACATGAATGAATTACTAATGTTTTTGCCCGTTTTCACCAACGTCAAACAAAGAAACGCTCAGTTAGGTAATACCAAACGTAAACAGTGTCCTATGCAACCACTTTAGCTTCGAAATCTATTTTTTTACTCTCGTTTGTGATTTTTAACCACCTTCAAAAAGGAGGAGGTTCGGAATTCGTCTCTATATTTTTTTTATATGTTTGTTAAGTGATTCATATCTCTAGCAATGTAAATCGATTTCGAAATTTATTTTTATAATGGTAAGGATGTGCCCCAGGGGTGGTCTCTTCAAAATTGTATAAACTTTGCTTGGGTAGTTTTGATGATGTTATAATAACTTCTTGTCACTGTTATTTACATAGCAAGTACGAATACGTGCGTATAGGTAAGTATTTGTGTATGGTAGGTACCACAACTAAAAAGTAAAAAATAAACAAACATACAGCGAATTGAGAACCTCGTTCATTTTGATGTCGGTTAAAAACTTTTTTACAAAAAACAATACAAAGTGAAAAATTACTTTAATTTCGGAAGTCGGTGGCAAAAAACGAAAATAGTAATAATAAAAAACAAAGACCCGACTTCCGAAATTAAAGTTATTTTTTCACTTTGTAGTGTTTTTTTTAAGTGAAGAACGGTGTCAAATCTAATGTGAAATCTGTTACTAAGCAACGTGTAACACTTGCCTTAAGCTCGCCACACACGGCAACTACAAATATATCGTAGCGTATCGAGTTCGTATGCATTACGCATCGGCGAATAGGTGTCGTATTTATTCATCGCCTTGTGGTAGGTGATATGCTTTTTTTTGCGCCAAGTAACTGCCTACTGCTAAATTATTTTATTTCTGTAAGAAATTCTGTACAAACACTTTTACACGTCAACCATTTTTTAAACCTAGATGAGGTCACCGTTTCCTATCCGACTACTCTGAAAAGAAACACCGTAATAAATTCAGAGTTTACAGTTTCTTTTAAACTCGAGACATAATCTTTAATTGGATAGTATATACAATGTGTAACTTACATAACGCACAACCTCTTAAGGGGTCATTGTACTCAATATTATGAACAACTTTTACTATAGGACCAAAACTGAAATCGTGAAAAAAAAATCAGCTGTTACTTACATTTATGTTCGCATAACTCGTCAAAATTTAGGGAATAGCTAAGTTTTTTTTCGCGATTTCAGGTTTGGTCCCATAGTAAAAGTTGTTCATAATGATGAGTACAATGACCCCTTAAGAGGTTGCGTTATTTAAGTTACACATTGTATATTTAATCTAACATACCTACTTAAAATAATATTGATAATATGTATATGTAAATAAATATTTAAAAAAAACATAGGGCATCAAAAAATTCGTCCGCATCGCTGTCAACAGGAAAATTGCTCAAAAGGCTGGCAGTATTGCCACGTTGTATGGCGATGCTGATTCTTTAGCCAAAAAAAAGGCCAGCCCTCTGGTCACGTGAAGCGTCATAATAAAGACATAATCTTAGATTAGATAAGCGTCTGAAATGGTCTTTTGAGGAATGTTTTAGCATTAGACACATTCAGTTGTTGCCTAGAGTAGAAAACGGAATACAGAAAAAGGTCTTGATACAACACCTTATTATTCGGCTCATCTTTCATGTAAATATTTCAACAATATCGCCCTGCTCATGAGACAGCTCGTGATCTTCACAATATTTTATTTACAACGTGATCATAAGACGTACCCAATTAGGTTTTCGCTAAAATTTTCAATACATTATTACACTTGGTGAGCAAATAATTTTCATTTTAAAGTTCAACGAGGTGTAAAAGAAATTTGTTTAAAGTTAAAAGTGAAGCTGTATAATTATTATAAATTATCTCTTAAGATTTATTGCTTATTTTATAATGGCTAGAAAAGAATTGCGAAAATTCCAACCACTTTTAAATTCTTTTCTTGAATTATAATAGATAGATGGGAAGGGATTTATAGATGTCCGTAGGTGTGTCCGTGTTATCACAGCGGGCCCTATGAGAATACCAGCATTGCGGTATTTATTAATTCTTTTAAATATTGCAGCATTATGCTGAGATAAGAGCCTTTTTGGCTTCTCACAGGTCTTGTAATTTTGATTTTATTGTTGTTTTTAAATGTTAATTTTGTTAATTTTTATTTTTAATGTTTGTATTTTTTGTGCGTGTCCCAAATAAAATATTTGTCTTTCTTTTTTTTTAGATACCTACAAGCCGTCTGCCCGATGGGATTCGTTTTCCCATCAACAAAAAGACGAACTTCCATACAAAATTTCATCCCTGGAATGGCTTTTTCTTAGGGCTCATTGTTAATGGACAATATTGTCAAACTTTTAACGTTTTGAGCTTTGGGCTTTGGCTACTTTTTATTAGTGTATGTATTTAATCTACTTTTTTAATGTGCGTCTTGTTTGTGCAGAATAATCAATTATTGTTTCTTTCCTTCTTGTTTTGGTTAGATATGGAACTCTTGTTCTTCATGCTTTTAGATCCAATGGTTCAGGCCGTGCATTGTCTGTCAGTGAGTGAATGAATGAATGAATAGGTTGAATGAAGGATATATTGAAAGAATGTATTCATTATTCGAAAATCGTACCCACTATGTGAAAATAGGACCTTTTTGTTTTATCTAATTATTGTTATCGCACATGCCGTGGAAAATAGTAGATTGTTATACAAGGGTCAAAAGGACTTAATTTCCATACGAGCTATTTACACTACAGTCTATAGTCTTAGGCTATAGTACGAGTAGGAATTAATGACTTTCACCCGTGTTAAACACTCTACTTTTCTTTTCTAATGTAAGGAGGTAGTAGATGAGGTCTCGGGTTCGATTACCGGGTCGGGCAAATTTTTATTGGGTTTTTCCATCTAGAATTTCTCAGTAGCAGCCCGAGTCTGGATTTGTGCCCGGTTCTGACCAAGATTATGTCTGGACTTTAAAAGAGACTGTGACCGCTGAGTTTATTTCGGCCTTTCTTCTCAGAGTAGTCAGATAGGAAATGCCGACCTCATCTAGTTTTAAAATATGATTGACGTGTAAAAGTGTTTGTACAAACCTACGTAAAGAAATAAAATAATTTATCATTTAACCACATTTAGTTCTATTTTTTCAATTATTCCCGCCCTAGAGAGGGAAACAATTACTATGAGTCTATTCCGCCCAAAGATGGGGAGCAGCGTCTCCTACCCGCTACTCGGATCAAACAAATACTACTTTCCGAGTATGAGAAATGAAAAATGTTAGTCAGTCAGCACGAAGGTAGCGATCTAACCACATAATATAATTTGAATAAAAATGTAGGTATAAGAGAAAAAAGTGAATAAACGCCACTCGCGTCATTCCTGTAGCAATGTTAGTAATGACATTGCCCAGGCAATTTTACTCAAAACTGCCAAAAATCCTTCATGAATTCTTCATTTATTTTTATTTATGAATGTAATCTTAAGTTCTTAGCTTTGCCGCGCAATTTGAGCGCGAGCTAAATTGCTCAGCGCTTCAAGGGTGATAATATTTTCATAATACGTAACAGTAAGCGCCAACGAGGCGCGACAAATTCGGTAGCATTAAAATAATTTTGACTAGGTAGGTAGTCAAAGTTTGTCTTGTATTATTTAGATCTTCATAAAATTCGTTGTTCTTTATTCTTCATCATTTATTATTTAATTAAATGATTCTTAATGCCTCGTTGGTCTAGTAGTCGCAAGCGCTTCTGCTGAGCATGAGGTCCTGGGTTCGATTCCCGGGTCGGGCAAAGTGTTATCGGGTTTTTCCATCTGGAATTTCGCGGTAGCAGCCCGGAGTCAAAAAACTCAAAAACAAAACTCAAAACTCAAAGCATTTATTTCAAATAAACTAATTACAGGCACTTTTGAATTGTCAAGGGGTCGGTCAGTCAGAAATATGAAGCTAGTTACCCATTCCAAAGCGTAGTAGGTACCTATGGAGAAGAACAGGCAAGAAACTCCATGGACACTCTTTTAAATCAAAAAATGGTTACAAAATATTGATTACATCGTTCATGTTGAAATTATGCATGTGAGAACGATGCAGAACGTTAAAAGCGTCCGTAATAAAAAGGCAAAAGCAATTCAAATATAAAATTAAATTAAAATAAGCCGTGGCAGCCAAGAAATGACCAGTCCCCACTGACGGCGCCCGTTCACGAACATGACGCATGGCATCCCCTATTACATGGGACTTAAACATAACTGGCGAAATGTGGGTGTGCTATAGGTACACCTCTGATTAACCCTTCGGGGAATACAGGCGTGATGTTATGTATGTATGTATGTATGTATTCTTAATGAAAAGTTCATAAAAATTACAATCAAATTCAACTTTTCATTTGTGGCCATGATTTAGGTACCTTATTATGAAAAAGTGCCATGTAATAGGGGGCGAGCCTATTGCCATCAACCGGGCACAAATCCAGACTCCGGGCTGCTACCGAGAAATTCCAGATGGAAAAACCCAATAACACTTGGCCCGACCCGGGAATCGAAATCTTAAACATAACTGGCGAAATGTGGGTGTGCTATAGGTACACCTCTGCCTAACCCTTCGGGGAATACAGGCGTGATGTTATGTTATGTTATGTTATTATGAAAAACCATCAAAAAACATCACTTAGGTACCTCAGTATGATAAACTATCAAACAAGGGAGAGTGTTTTCTATCTTTAGGTTTAAAATTATCATAATTTTTTAATACCATTTAATCCTATTAACAGTCTAATCCTGTGAATGTCAAAATAAGTAAAATTCATTCATAATTACGTGACAAGCAAAGTTCTAACTTTAAACCGCAGTCAGGGTAAACCTAGACAGATTAATAGTCTAAACATCTTATTTACAAAACTGATCTTGGAGCCACAAACGTAAACATTTACACAAAACTGTTGACATTAAAGTACGGCAACTAAAGTAATGTAAACATTTTCATAATACGTAACATTGTAAGCGTCAACAAGGTGTGAGAAATTCGTTGGTGTTTTAAAGTATGATTGTAGTCAAATTTTGTCTTTTATTATTTAAATATTATTTTTTTATATATGAAAGAAAGAAAGAAAAAGTATTTAATATATAATACTTCGAGAGGGTTCTTTCTAAGTAGTAATAGCCACAAGGATCGATCTTCAAGGTTAAGCATTGCTTGCCGAGGTTGGTCCGTGGATCGGTCCATCCATAACATACCGAGAACACGGTGGGGTGCATGTTAAGCAGTTGGTCCCTGATGTCATTCGTAGAACTTTGACAGTTGTTACAGGTACTAATTACCCGAACAAAACAACAACAACCCTCCCTATCTTCTAACAAGATCGAAAGTCTGACAACCAGTCTCGCCAAGGTGTATCGTGTTACCCAGTAACTGGGTTGTGGAGGTCAGATAGGTAGTCGCTCCATGAAAGTACTGATATTCAGCTGCATCCAGTTATATCTCCCTGCTACCTGCCTGCCTTGTGCTGTCCTGCGTGCCCCGCAGCAATGCGCCCGTCACCGCGGCTCCTCCACGCAGCGCCACCCGAGCCCCTCGCTCCGCCCTGCTGCCAGTGTCTGCAGCCCTGGCGAAACCCTTAAAAAAGGATTTCGCTAGCGTCACCGCGAGTGCCCCAGGTGCTCCAAGTATGAAGCCAATGCCAGAAAAGGCGCCGAATACGGCTGATGATGAGGGTTTCGTGACAGTGCAAAGGAGGAAGCACCGATCGCGAGTGAACAAGAACCGCTGCGGCAAAGCTCCTACGGATTCCGGAGTGAGCCTGCGTGCCGCAAAGCCGAACACACCGGTGTACATCTCCCGCCTACACTACAGCACTAAGGTGGAGAACATCGTGGAGTACGTGCGCCAGAAGACGAGGTACATGCTGAGGGTGCAGTTACTGGAGTCGCACCGCAACGTCAACTTCAAAGCGTTCGTGTTGCGACTACCAAATTGTTACTTGTCCGTCGTCTTGGAAGAAGACTTTTGGCCGCAGGACGTGGTGTTCCGTCGCTTCCGCGGGCAAATACCACAGGACAGCACAAGGACAATTAGCTAGTGAAGTGAAGTGAGCTACTGACATAGTTTTATGCGATATTTATTGACACAAGTTTTATTTTATTATAATAAAAATATGTATGTTTAGGTTAAGGTATTTCTGTATGGGCCTGCGTCCCCTGAAATAAATGGATTATTATTATTAATTATTATACTGGAAGCCAACCCCAAAATGGCTGGGAAAAAGCTAGGCAGGTTGATTTAGATTTATTTAATTATATAATACGTCAAACTCACTAATGTAACATGTATAGAGTCAAACTTAAAGTCTTAGGCATTTACAACCAGTCAAACTTAGGATGAAGCAGAGACAAACATTATAAAAAATTAAAAATTGTATCTATCTGGGCTTCATCAGAATGCGCTAGGGATTTAAAAAAAAAGTTGTTTAAGAGGCTTACAAGAGCTAAAGCGCGGTCACTGTCGGATTGCATAGAAAAAAAAGAGACGCGCGATGACACAACGCTGGTAATTTATTGCAAAATATGAAGAAAATGTGGATTTACAAAAAATCTATTCATTGGACTAAAAAATTAAAACACTATTACGTTAGTATGTTACTTGTAGAATAATCTGACAAAAAAACTGAATGTTTGCATGTATATTAGTATGGTTTTTAATAGTTAAAAAATTTTTTTAGAGGTATCTTCGTGATTTTTTTCTATCATATCAAGTTAATTGTATTATGATTTCAACACACTATCTAACTAGCATATATCCAGAAGAATATCATATATTTTTCTGATTTTGGTCACTGCAGGGGATCATATATTTTTAGGCATTATAAATTTGCGTTTAGGTCATGTAGGCCCCTTAAAAATCCATGTCTTAACAGTATCGAAATTAATTTATTCTAAGCTACTTGATTATCAAGTTATCTTAAACAGCAGATAGGGTAAACATGCACAGATTAAATTGTAAACATCTTATTTACAAAACTAATCTTGGAGACATCGCCTTAATCCCTATCTCACAAATATTTACAGAATACTGTAGGACCATATGTATAGTTTCATATTGAGTTAAACGCCTGTGGCATATACGAGTACCTTATATAAAATGGCAATTATTCGCACTGTGTGGGTTTAAAAATATAAATAACTTTAGCGGCATGCTAAATGACATAGTGAAAAACTTTGTAAACATTTTTTGGTAATAAAAGATAGGTATTAGGTTCAAATAGATACTCGTATATATGTAGGTAGGTCCTTTAGCGTAGTGATGAGTTGGCTAATATCCAAAAATCATGCATAATTCACGCCTTTTTCCCATGGGGGTAGGCAGAAACAACAGAACGCCACCTGCTACGATCCTTATATACTCTTTTTGCTTCGTTTACGTTAAAAATATATAGAATCAGGAATCAATTCTAAGATCAAGAATCATCATCCCAATAGCCTAGTTATTCGGTTTCGACGATGGAGCACCCTACCTAGACATGACTGATGTGCGGCTGACGGACTGAGAAGACGTCGATTGCAAAAAATCACTATGGATAAATGAGCCTGTTTTATTAGTTAATGAATCAATAATATGACAGCACTGTAGTTATATAATAATATTTGTGCGAAGGTTATATTATGTTTTAAAATTAAATGAGTAATAGAGTTGAGAATAATAAATGGTTATAGATACTCGTATTTTTGCATACTGAATGTTTTTATTAAATTATTTTTGATATTTTATTTTTATTTTTTTATTTTACATAACATTTGATATTTGATAATTATTATATATACAATGTCATGACAATTTACTTTGTGAAGTATAGTATTATTATTTAATTATTGTGAATGTGGGGACTATGTAGGTTGCTTTTATTTTTTATTTTATTTTTTCACTTTCTCAGGTAGTTTCAATGATAATGTGGCAGTTTGAGTGCTTTATGCGACCTACCCAAATGTGCTTTTTTTGGTATTGTTCGTCGAGTGGTTGAGCTCCTTAAGTTCTGAGTTGAGCTCCACGATTAGTGACAAATGCGTGCACTGACTGGACAGGTCCACTCATTCTGTGTGGTTTTTCCTCAAAAGACCATTTCAGACACAAATCTACATGACTTTAAAAGAAACTGTGATCACTGAGTTTGTTTCGGCCTTTCTTCTCCAAGTAGTCAGATAGGAAACGCCGACCTCATCTAGTTTAAAAAATATGATTGACGTGTAAAAGTGTTTGTACAAACCTACTTACAGAAATAAAATTATTTATCATTTATCGTATATGCAATAGGTATACGAAATATTCTGCATTTCATAGCAAATATTTAATACTCAAAACTTTAGAGACAAATATACCAGTTGTCTTTACAAATATAAATTGTTATTTTAAAAACTAGATACTGGTTCTTCTGGATCTTTGAAGATCAGTATTGCCTTATGATATTAACAATATGTCAAAGTTATCTTGTATAAAATATTGATTTTCTATCGTTTATGATTACATTGGAAGCCGACACCAGCCTTACAAGAAGTTTTCCCTTCCTTTATCAAGGGTGCCTGGCAGGTTTTCAAAAAAAAACTAACGCCTTTAATGTAGAGATGTTTAAAATAATGGTGTACTATAGTCTAAAATAATTGGACAACTTTCTTAAGCACTAATCGGTTGACTAACATTGTTTTGGTAAAAATAGTGCATTCTCTTCTTTGTAAGAAAAGAAGTAAATTGATTTTGTTTATTAATTAATCTTCGAGATTATGGGGCATATATTCTAAAACGGTATACTTTATTCAAAATGTCATTACCAACCGAGTTTAAGAAGTGAGATTCTTTCTAAATAACAGATGTAACGACCTACTACATTATTTTCGCAAGCCAAATACAAATAATACAAGAATCCTCGACACGGAAAAGATATATCTATAGGTCAAACGAATGTTTATCTAAACAGCTCACACTTGACCTTGAGTTCAAACGATCCCTTTACGAAACGAAACGTAACGTATTTTCTTTCTGTACTTCGCTCTTCTCACTGATCTAAATATAAAAAAAAACGATGTCATCGTTCGATATCTACCGGGAGTATTACTTGACGAAATTAAGTGAATGTTTTGAAAAGGAATTTTAGAATGATATATATAATAATATTGTTGAAACGGTGAAGGAAAACTTCGTATGGCACTCGGAAATAGTGTAATTTACTATTAGTGAAAAAGTTTTTGTAATCGAATCAGTACTTTCAGAGATTACCTCTTACATACAAACAAACAATTAGAACTCTTTTAAGTTATTTTTCACTTTGTAGTGTTTTCTTTGGAAGTCGGTTGTTTTTATATTTGTAAAAAAAAAAAAAAACTCTTTTTAGCTGTGGGACCAATACCACTACTTGATATGTAACTAATAGTGACAGGAAGTTATTAAAACATCATCAATGTGAGCAGTGGTGGCCCAGTGGTATCGGCCTCAACTTGCGAGTTGTAGGTCGTGGGTTCGGACCCAGGCAGGCACTTTACTTTGTGTAAATAATTTCATCAAACGCTTGCTTTCAAAAACGGTGAAGGAAATCATCGTGAGCAAACCGGCACGTCCTAGAACCAAAAATTCGAAGACATGTGAAATCTACCAACCCGCACTGGGCCCGCGTGGTGGATTACAGCCCATTCCCTCTCAAAGAGAGGAGGCCTGTGTCCCAGCAGTGGGAACATTATAGGCTGATTATACTCGTATATACTAAGTGGAAAAAATACGCATTATTACAGATAACTCAAAAACTGCTGTTCAGATATTAATCAGAAGAAGAGAAGCACCAGCTTTCAAATAAAAAAGAATCATCAAAATCGGTTCACCTAGAATAAAGATCTGAGATAAGACAAAAAAATAATAATATTATAAGTAAGCTAAATAATTATTATCATTGTAATATTTTATGTTATATATATAAAAGTGCGTTCAAATCTGCGGAGCGGATAGAGATCAAACTCATCATATCTTCATCTTTCATTACAATCCAGTTACAAGGCTAAAATTATTACAGATTTATAACCGACTTTTATACCAAAACCCCAAACGATTCCGAGGCGGGTCTCACGCCCATTACAAATGTATGTTCTCAGATAGGCTGGCGAGCACGTCTACATAATAAAAAACAGTAAATTTTTGAAGACTGCGACCTATCACGTGGGTCGTGAATCATTACTGATACTCATTTCCATCACAGCAGACCAAAATATAGTCCTTAAAATATAACGGCAGTTCTATTTTGTAAAGTTTACTTGGAACGTCACTCTAGTGAGCGCACACAACTCAATTCTTTTTAAAGTTAATCATCAGGGATTCACAATGAGACACCTTTCGGATTTCGAAGTGATTTTTAGAGAATAACACTGCATAGGGGTCTTGCGCGAAAATAATAATATAGATCTGTGAAACATTATATTACCAGGTTTCTCGACAGGTTGCCCCATCTCTAGGTGCTATATATGCAACGTGACTAAGTGATTGTGTCACGAAGATGGACATAGCGTCTTCCTGGCTACCAATAATAACGTAATTATTTGTGGTCATTAATCCATCTACCAACCAGATTGTTGTTGTAATTGTGTATTGATTTTGTAGTGTATGATTTATTTTTTTGTTATGTATTTTGTGGTGTACAATAAAGAATATATAAGTAAAGATTATGACATTTTCCACTTTTATTTCTCATTGGATGGTATATATAAAAACGAAAAAGACAACGGGGTCACGACTTACAGCAATGTATGGAAATAAAAGACGTACCTACGAGTAATACGCCAACCACAAAAATAATCCAAAAAATTCTAAAAATCTAAAACCGTAAAAGGTTGGAACGAATTAATACCTTCGCTCTATATTATGTATTAACAATATGTAAAATTTAAAAACCCCCAACACAATAGAGAACCACCGCTAGAGAACCTTTCTTTCAAATAAAAAAATACCACATCCAAATCGGTTTACCCGTTTAAGAGCTACGGTGCCACAGACAGACGCAGGGGTGGGGGGGGGGGGGGGATGTGGTGGTGGACGGAAGGGGGAGGGTTAAAAAACAGGCACAATCAAATAAATTGTCAACATTTGAGAGTAACTAATCAAGCACGGTCGCTCAGCAAGCTATGGAACGAGTTATATTCCGCTAGATAAGCTAGATTCCGGAATGAGGTGATCCGGCATAGAACCAAAGTTGTTGACATAGCTCACAGAATAAGCAAGCTGAAGTGGCAGTGGGCCGGCCATATTAGCCGTAGAACCGATGACCGTTGTGGTAGACGTGTTCTTGCGTGGAGACCGCGAATTGGCAAACGTAAGGTAAGCCGCCCTCATGCTAGGTGGAGCGACGATCTTCGCAGGGTGGCTGGTAGCAGCTGGATGAGAGTTGCCGAGATTCAAGCTGAATGGCGTGCAATTGGAGAGGCCTGTGTGCAGCAGTGGACTGCTGTAGGCTGATGATGAATCAAGCACACATACTATATATATAGGACAAGTGTCGTGACGGTGAAAGTGTTACTTTTTTATTCAGTCTAGCTCTTATTCACCAAGTATGCAGAGTAGGTAAGGCGGTAGGTACGTGCGTTAAGGAACTTCATTCTAATAAATATATCTAGGCAGAGAATGATGAGACCCGAATAACATTCAACAATAATAGTTTACAAGATGATATTATTATGAATAAAATATTTATTTATTCATTTAAATTTCTCGCACATAATAAGAATAACGTACAAAGGCAAACTTAATGCCTTAGGCATTCTCTACCAGACAACCAAGGGTGGTGTAGAGATAAGATGGCAGGTGCTCTGTTTAACAGGCGTTAAT
The DNA here is from genome assembly GCA_916610205.1 of Griposia aprilina. Classification (NCBI taxonomy): domain Eukaryota; kingdom Metazoa; phylum Arthropoda; class Insecta; order Lepidoptera; family Noctuidae; genus Griposia; species Griposia aprilina. The sequence continues at coordinate 8,433,758 of OU744310.1, read as the reverse complement.
AGGGAGGAAGGTGCAGGCATTCGTGATAGAGGGTAATCCTAGTACGAGTGCCAAATCACTCCTTTGACACCTAAGTGCACATTACTTGAGACCGAATTTGTTTTTATGGAGATTTACTGTACCCATTCTTCTCGTAATAAAGATTTATTATTATTATTTATGATTTGTTAACATAGCTCGGGACTATGGGATCCCGGTCCTTTGGAAAGCGTACGAGGGGCCGAAGCCAACTCGCAGAAGCCCCTTACACAATTTTAAATGGAATGAGGCACCGACCTCTCTTTTTTATTATTATTATAATAATAAAAAAATATTAAAAAGATAACATAATTCATTATAAATGAAATAGGTATACAAGTACCTAATAGATTATTAAACTTAAAATACACATACATACATAATCCCACGCTTTCTTCCCATGGGGGTAGGCCGAAACTACAGAACGCCACCTGCTACTATCCTTACATACTCCTTTTGTCTCGTTTACGTTCATACATTTGGTCATACACGCACGCCGATTGTGAGTACTACGCACCTGACCTTTCTGAAGAACATCACCAATAAGGTCACTATAATAATATGTCTTCCTAAGGCGTCCCCTCTCGGCGTTTCCACTCACATCTGCCTTGTAAATACCTTTTGTTAATCGCCCTTCATTCATCCTCTCAACATGACCAAACCATCTATAATAAATACCTACATTATATAAGTTAAGTATAAGTAAATATCAAGCTAAGTTTCAGGTATTTATCGAAATCCCAAACAAATAATGTTGGAACAAAAACAACATAGGATAAACCAATTTTGTATTCGATTCGTATACAATCACTTAGAAGGAATAATAAAATATTGATACATTTATGTGTCAACGATTTGTAGAAATATATTTCTGTAAGCAATTCTTCTTTGTGAAGGATTTGAATAAGTATTGTTTTTGTCGCAGGTATAAAGAAGGCTTTAGGCTAAGGGGTTTATTTAGAAAACTGAGTGTTTTAATATTTTATTGATTGGTCGAGTATAGCCCAGTAACTGGGTTGGGTAGGTCAGATAGGCAGTCGCTCCATGTAAAGTAATGGTATTCGGTATTTAGCTGCATCTGATTTCAGATTTGTTACAGTTGTAATGGCAATCATTTTATTTATCTTTTATAATATAGCTTCTTCTATATTTTGTGAATGTGAGGACGTTGTAGGCCTAACTTGTAGACTGTAATTTATAGACCATTTTCTATTTTTTTAAGTACCTGGTACTTTTTGACAGGCCTACACTGTCCTCCCATACCTATCAACACTGTAATTTGAAAACATTGTAAATGCTAATTATTTTTAAGAGGCTAACCATGGGAGTTTCTTGCCAGCTCTTCTTCATAGGAAATTACCAATTGGAACCGTGCACCTAGCTTCTGACGTTTCATAAGTGCCCATGTAAGTTTATGTGAAAAAAAAGAAGATTTTGATAGTTGGCATAAGAAGAAATTTCAGAGAGCCATATAATTACGATCTGTCCTATTTACTTACTTACTTAGTAAAATCAGTGACTAGGATTTCACTTTAAGTAAGTATACATAATTTTATTTTATTTTTATCCAAGGTTCAATGTCACGTGTACGTCACAAAATTTAAACTCAAATTCTAAGCATTTATTTCAAATTTTGAATTGTCAAGAGGTTAATCAGTCAAATAAATGAAGCTATTTGCCCATTCCAAAGCGTAGTAGGTACCTATAGAGAAGAACGGGCAAGAAACAGACTCCATGGACACTCTTTTAAATCAACTTAGTCTAATTACAAAAAAATTGGTTACATCATTCATGTTGAAATTATACATGTAAGAAATACGATGTAGAAAGACGTGCTCGTTTAAAGCGCCCGTAATAAAAAAAGATAAAAACAAAAAAAAAACAATCCAGAAATTAAAATAAGCCGTGGCAGCTAAGATATGACCAACATTATAGAAGTTTTATTTTACTGGAAATTGTTGTGAAAAGTGTTTTAGAAATAACGAGTTTTACTATTTACTATAGTTACGTACGTTAATGCTTACTACTCGTAGTTTTGATTTTCATTATTCAAATATTATTTATAATTCACCAATGAACGATGCATTAAATTTTTTCTGTAAATTAGTGAGGAACCAAGCTGTTCTTAAATCGTTTTTGATAAAGACTTAGTTTTTAATGTTTATTGTTTGTAGTTAAAGACAAATTTTGCTGTTGTTCTCAATAAAGTTGTATAAATAATAGTATAGGTACACTATACACAGAGGTCTTTGTCCTTAACCAGGACAAACACAGGCCAGTATCGCAGGCACCACCAATTTACCAAATCGAAAATGGAACAAAGTATTCACTGAATTCGAAAAACAAAAGTTTATTATGACGGATGTGAATTCGAAAATTAAACTTTTTCATTTTGTAATTTGGTATATCGTTGTACGCAATCATTTCAGCAGATGCGCCCCTTGGGGATACAACGCTGACACCATTAATGTTTCCAAATTATTTTCAGAAATGTTACTACAATACTTCGTTATTTTTTTTTCAATTAATTTATTTAGACACTTACTATTTATTCACCAAATTATGTTTGAGTTGATTTTTTTTAAATAAATGCTCCAAAATAATTTTAAGATCCTAAATATCACAATGCATATGACACAATATGAATATAAAAACCCTCAAACGAGTTAAACACCCTAAAATTTGATTAAAACAGGCACCCGAATTTTTTTAAACTCGCTCCTAAATATTTAATCAGACAAAGTACTTTTAGGGCAAAAACTCTCGCTACACAAAAAAATAACCTGGAAATACTCATCATTTCATGCATGAAACGAGCTTCCAAGTTATTTCACATAAACAAAACTTATATACTTACTCATTACATAACAAACGGAGGCACGGTAACAAATGTATTGAAAAAAATATTTAAAAAAAAATAGCACAAACGACACTGAACAACGAACTCGATTTTTTGCTTCAAGACGAATAGAGAAAGACTTTTTTTTCACAAGAAGAGTTTTGAAAGCGAGAGAAAAAACGGGAACACCCTGTCGCTTCGACACTCGGAATGTAACTAAAGCCCGTAGATGCGCGTAGCGGGATGCTACGGGACGCTACGAAATCTCGTAGAGGAGCTACGAAACCTCGTAGAGGCGCTATGCCAATTTCGTGTAATGTCTTTTGATATTTTAGGGGTTGAATTTGCATTGTGTAAGAGGCACTTTGCCGTTAATGCTTTTTGGACTTGTATTTTACTATTTCATAGAAGTTTTTATAATCAAAATTCGAAATATATTGTAATAAAATTACAATATATTTCGAATTTTGATTATAAAAACTTCTATGAAATAGTAAAATACCAGATGAAGATGATGATGGGAAGTTAAATTGCTGTTTGATTACGAATAATTTGTACGAAATCTCTGTCTTAGTTATTAGTTAAAGACAAAGAAAAAATACTACGTACATTTTTTTTCTTATAAATAAAAGATTTAACCATTCAGTTTTGTTCGTTTTTCTATACGTTTATGTATACTTTTGTGCACTAATAACCAATCACTAAAAAGATAAATAAGTGTGGTGATTCAGGAAAACCCAATATTATTTTCTTTTGTCTCATTATGAGATATTAAGTTATACATAATTCATGCCGTGGTGCAAATATTGCCCGTCAGCAAGGTTGGTAACCTGCGGGCCTGACTGCATAGGGTGTGCCGAGCATACCTACTTTAATTTAGTATGTCGTCAAGGCTCACCTATTTCACATGGCCCATAGATGAAAACTTTATTGATATTTTTTGCCGTCTAGCTTCTTATAACATACGTTGTGAAAACACGATCCTCAGTAATGAGGAATGCGACGCGAAGAGGAGGAGAAGGTTCTTATAACATTGTTTCAATGATAAGTATCTTACTTCGACATATTGTTTTCTAATATTAAATTTTTACCGTCCGGAGTATGATCACTAGATCGGGAAAACTTTTATTCAACCTGGATACGTATTGGTGCCCCAATAATGATAAGAAGCTCACTCCCGTTACATAGGACTTAAACATAACTGGCGAAATGTGGGTGTACTAATAGGTACACCTCTGCCTAACTCTTCGGGAATTATAGGCGTGATAATACGTTACAAATAACACAAAAAAACAAAGGTGACAATATAAATGTGGACCCATAATCCCCCTCTGGAACCAAAGGTCCACTAAATAAAACAAAATTAAACAATGGATTGTTAAAAATATTAATAATTTCCACTCAAACAATTTAATTCTTTCCATTCTCCCAAAGCGATTATTTTTGTAAGGGACTCAATAGACCGGAGAAATTGAATTAGAACCGTTTTTTCCTGTTGTTTTTTTTTTATAATGGCTGCTATTTTTGTCTGATGAATGAAAATTTTAATCGATAAATGTTACTACTCATTAAAGGACTATTTGGATGACAGTACTATAATCCGTCCTTGAGATAATAATATGCTTTGTTTGACACCCTTGTGTTAATTTGATTAATTGACATTATCCTATTTTTATTTTTTGACATTTCCGTTTTATCTTAATTTTTTATTGTTGACATATCCTATTAATTTGGTAGTCGTTTTGACATTGTGGGTTTTTATTTGAAAGGATGTCACCAAAATCTGCCCAAATAAAGTACCGAGGTACACTTAGTGGCATAAAATACACTAGATTATCCTGAATAATATTGCATTTATAAAATTTTGTTATGGTTACCCGGGGACGAGAATAAAATAACTTTTAACATAATAAAAAGCACGCCATTTTGGCATTCTATCATCGGCACAAGCACAACTACCTTACTTATTAAAAAAGAAACTGTCAAGTTGACAGCTGTCTGCGGTCGGGTTCAGCCACTGTTGTTTCACGAATGAACTGAATGAGATGTGAATGACATTTACGAAATAATATCAACCCGTGTGTCAAGCAAATGTAACGCGATTGTCCATACTTATAAAATAATTGAATAAGTAGTTTTAAATTATTTCACGGATAGAAATACTATTATTTTCGAATTCCTTTATTTTTTATCTACGATTTGGTGCACGTGTACCACGAGGTACATATTTGGGCAAACTTGTATGGGCTTTTGTTGACCTCCTTTAATTAATTGTCAGTGGAATATTATATTGATTTATCCAACACTCTAGCTCTTTCTATAACGTTTATTTGGTATAGTGAAATGAATAATGAATTAATTGTAATTGGTACTAACATTTGTACCAAAGCATAGTGAACTTACAAAAATGTAACATGTCCCACACCCGTGTATCTCTAACCTATGTTTACAAATACAAACTATGAATTTGAATTTGAATGAAGCAGTTGTTTGGCAAATTTAAATATTGTTAGGAAACCAGTGTTCTCTAATTCTCACAATAACTTATTGCATTGCATTTACATCGATGTATAAAAAACATGACTGTATACTACAAATGTTATGTCTAATGTTTTAGTTTACACCTAAAACAACATTTTTATTTCAATTTATATTGTTTAATCTCATGTAAGTGGGCTAAATTGCAATATTGCTCTGCATGTAATTTTATTTTTCCTTCATGTCTTAAGTTTTTAGTCTTCATGTCTTCATGTCTTAAGTTTTAGAAGCAGTTTGACATAATTTTTAAATTCCAAAACCTTTAGTTTTATTATTAGTATGTGTTATCAGCTATTTCTGAGAATACTGGCTAACCTTTAATTGACGACTGTATAAGTACAATGCTACTGTTACCTACTGTGCTTAAGATATACCTATATTTGTTGGAAATACGTCAAATCAATCGTTTGACATAAACTAATCGGGACGCCAGCGCCACCAGGCGGCGCTTGATAGAGTCTACCACATAATGATTATGCTCGACCAGAGTTAAAGCAGAGTTTGTCGATGGCGGTCAAGCAGTGAACACGTTTAGAAACTGTCGCGCGTTCTGTATAGTTGTATCGTGCTGAATTGAATTGAATTGCTAGTGTGATTAGTTTGGTCGTAAATTATAATTTGATTTGAACTGCAAACGGTTTTTCTATTGCGCAATAATCAACACTTCCCATAATACGCCCTCAGTAGTTAAAATATGGCTGATGATAACGAGAGAGACGTACCTTTTTCGTCATATCATATACAGGAGCGGTTGATGTACCGTTATAAATAAAATAAAACAAGTTGTAAAAGCTAGATATGTAGAAAACTTGTCAAAAAGGTAACTTTACTTTTCCAAGTAAAATCAAAGTACGTTCTGTGAATCTTGCCCCAATAGAAGAGAAAGTCGAATAAGTACGTAAGTATACAATTTTTGCATATAAACAAACATAAGTTCGTATAAGCATAGTAAACGGGAAGTCGCTACCTCTCGTTGTTTATTTTCGTCCAGAATCCTGTTTTCCCAGTGACTATGACAAATGAGGGTCGTGTCAGTTTGTACTCTGTAATAACAAGCGGCTTCGAACATTGGACTGAGTTGCTTTTGTTTTTTCAGGTTTCCGTAGATTGGAGGGAGCTAATGGGACCCTTGTGATGCCTGTAATGTGTGTCTGTTTGATTGTCTATTATGATTTCTTTTACAGTATTGGCAGCAATAGTGGACAAAATTAAACTCATGTCAAGAGGCCTGATTGGCTGGTGATAATTCAGTCAACCGATCACAGCAGTTGACGTGCGTTTGATAATTTGGTAGTTAATCTTTGTGTCGATTTTTCTACCAGAAACTGGTTGTAAATGCTGTTGAAAGCAATAACAATTTGAATGTATACGAGTAATTTGCTTGTTTAATGCTTAATTTGCTTTACTAGCTGATCCGACAGACGTTTTCCTTTCCAAATTCAAACGATTGATTTAACGTATTTCTGACAAAAATAAATAAAATATAATAATACTAATAAATAGATTATTAGTATTATTATATTTTATTTATTTTTAATTTAAAAAAAAATATAAATCATAATTATTATTTTATGAATAATTATTATTAATATATATGATTATTATTTTATTATATCATATTATTAATATATATGATTATTATTTTATTGTATTATATTATTAATATATATAATTTTCTGTATAAATGTATATACAGCGTGGATTTTTGAGATGGGGCAGCAAGGACTTTCAATGTATGGGAAAAGTTTTTTGCGATTTCTGACTTTTCTAGTACTGAAACGTCAGTTGGTCCGATAGAGGTTTTTGATTCTTATATGAAACACGATTGTATGGCATAAAAAAAAGTTTTTGTGAAAATTGCCCATTTTCCTGCTAACTGTACATTTTTTTCAAAATATGTGATTGCAATTCAAAATTTCTCAGAAACTTAAGGAAAGTCTCCTAAGACCGTTTTCCTGTAGCTACAACGGTAAGGTAGCTGTCCTTGCTGCCCCATCTGAAAAATCCATCCTGTTTAGGGGCTTACATATCAAATAAGTGGCCAAAAGAACCACAAACTCCATATTCATAGGTATCTCAAAACACGCGCATCTGTCAAGCGACCTTTAGAAGGACGCTTTTCTATGACATACGACTTTTTTGACAAATGAATACTCTTACACACTGTTTGTTTGTTTCTCCTCTATCGACTCCGAAAGGGTTATTCTCAATTCAATTAAAAAACTAAAAAAATCATAATTCTTCCAGAAAACTTCTAGTTTAAATAGGTAAATATAGTGCAATGCAATTGAAAGATTACATGTGCGTTATGAAATTTATGATAGTTTAATTTTTGTTACGTTTTTGAAAACAACTTCAATGATTTTACTGTTATTATCGTAAGTGCTCTTGTATTAGCAATTTTCTGAAGATAAATTAATACGTACTCATAGCTATCGGTATGTGTGCAATTTCATTAGTAACGAGTCTTGAGGAAAATCACTGGAATTTAATTAAAGTAACATGTTTCATATTTTCTTTTGTTCTTTCACATTAGATTTTGAATAAAACTTTGTAAATTATTATACTTAAATGATAAAATATAGTTGATAAATTTATTAATTTAGACAATAATTATTTTTCACGTTTACACTAGGTAAAAAACATGTATTCTACATGTTGTATGTGCTATTTTCGTTTACTTTTAAACTAAGTTGTAAAGACTAATTGTATACAAAAGTTATACAAAACTTCATCAAGGTCAAAAAGGTAAAATAAAATTGTTAAGAAAACATGTTTTATACACGACATGTTTTTGCAAGTCTTTTTGAAGACTTGTTGAAAACAAGTATCACAACTTGTATTTATGGGTGGAAACGTGGGGTTAGACTGTTAAATTAATCGCCTACACTGAAAAACAAAAATAATAATAAATTTAGTGTAGAGAAAACACATACTTAAAGTTAGTCATACACTAAATATGATTGTACACGTGGAGGTCAGAAAATAGCTCCTGAACTAATTAAAAGATACTTGTATCTGAGGAGCCAGAGTTCCTCATAAACATTGATTACTTCACAATACTCAATACTCAATATTTATTTACATTTCACAATGTGAACTTAGGTAGAACACAATGATCATTGTGGACCCTGTTGGGCATAGCAAACTAGGAGAGACATTTTATTCATAAATCAAATACACATAAAACATTCCAACCACCTAACATTTCTCACATAATATTCTCAAACTATTTACGTCACACGTACCCAAAATGGCGTCGGAAGACCGTTATTTTTATCTTGACACCATTGGCTGTCAGTAACGTCTTCTAAAATACTATTCAGTCTAGGAATATCGTATATATGTTTGCTTCTTATCTTTCTGTTCACTCCCTCTTAGGTGAAAAGGTGTTATCGGTATGTGCTTAAGGTTATCAAAGTCGTTTGGTACCTAAGTATTGGTACTTGGATATCATACTTAGGTCGTCGAAATCTGAGCTTAACAAACATATATATGTAAACACTACATGCCGATCTATTTTGTCAAAATCTCACGGTGGAGTTGCCCATTCTTCTCCATACGAAACTACCTTTGGAAGGGCAACTATACAAAAAATCTATTCTTCTTGTAATTTTTTATGTTCAAAAGTGCCTTTTATGTGCTTATTTGAAAAAAATATTTTGACTTTGTCTTTGAAGAATCTCACAGTGAAAACTTGAAAGTGAAAGTGAAGTGCTGTCAGTAGTGACCATCTTCAGCTTTAGGTAGAATGACAGCTCACTTCAAGCTAGTACAGAAAATACCGCATAAAGTTTTGTGAACGTTTTAGTTAAAACTAAAAGAGAACTGTCAGAAAAAGAGTATGAAAGAAAGTTAGAGTAATCTACAAAGATAGTCTGCCTTATGTTCCACGTTTTGTACATGAAGTACACGTATGAATAAATAAGTACATTAAAAAACATAGGATGTAGGGATTGCCAATAGAAGTGAAAACATACAGTTTTGAGTACTGCTGGCCAAACGCAACACGTCATACTCATAGCTATACAGGGTCACATTAAATTAGCTAGCGAAACTCCGCAGACGTGATGGGTATGGATATTTAAACATGATCAAATGAAAACAAATCAATTTGATGTTTTCTTTTGTGGCGTCATCGATTGCAGACAGTTTATTTACTTGAAAACTCACTTTAAAAAATAGTGTTTTGATTAATTTCGATATCTAAACACGATAAAACATATTTACTCAACTCATACTTCAAGTAATAACACTTCCAAAGGTCGCTGACCCCTAAAAAATAAACACGTTTTTTTATTTTATTTTATCGTGTTTAGATATCGACCTTTATTCGGTTTAGGACAGATTCCCTCATCACGCCCGCAGAGTTTCGCTAGCTAATATTTAGTATGTCGGTGATGTGAACCTATTAGAATTTCCACTACCAAAAATCGCTCAATGCGCCAAAAGATGTTTTCACTTCAAAAATCATAACAAAATATCACTCCTATGTTTCCCGCTAGAGGGGTAGACAGAGTTGTAAACAACGCCAACATTCCGCCACATCTGGCGAACTTATCGCTATCAACCAGGCACGTGTCTAGAATCTATGCTGCTAATGAGGATTTTCTAATGAAAAAATGCAGCAATTGCCCGACATGAGAATTAAATAGAACTCTATGTTTAGAATGGAATGGAATAAACAACACAACAAAACACTAAAAAGACATCATGAAGTGTTAGTAGGCACAGATTAACAAAAAAAAATTATTAAGCGTGAAGCTGCAACCACCTCTGCAACGTCGAAGGATCTGCGAACACACTGACAATACTTTTTTACTGTTGGTGATTGGTACCACCCTGCCTCGGTGGTCCTGCCCCTGATCTCTCTCAGGTCGTGTCGGATTGCTTGCCGTCCTATTGGACCATGAGAATGAGGTATAGAGGTATGAGGAACAGGGTGTAAAGTTCACTCATACTCTATAGAAAAGGGAGGATCCTCCGACCAGACGGGTGTTGTGTCTGGTGGGCAACTGCTCGACGGTTGATGTCGGGACGTTGTATATATGCTAGTCGCGCGGTAAACTGCTTGCGCGATGCAGGATTTGCGTGACGTCAGTATGACGTGTAGCGCGCATGTGGCGATGTTGATACCGCTACATCACTCCCCCCCGGAGACCGGAGGTCGATAGTGGGCTGAGTCATGCATCTTGCGATGCTTACCAGGGCCAGTTGAGGTTCCAGTGAGTCGGAACCGGGTGTCGCATAGTTCGCGGTGAGTCGGAACTGTGCGAAGGTTTCCCCAGTGCGTCGGATGTGGTACAGCGCCGGGTTGAGGCTGACTGCTGGCATCGACCAGGAGAGGGTTTGAAGGCTCTGCTTGTGGACCGGCCGAGAGTGCAGTGTGCTGTGCCAAGGTTGCTGATGAGGCTGAGGGTGATGACCAGGTATGCGCGGTCACTGCATGCTGGTGGTCAGGATACCCGTGGAAGCCGTGGGTGCTGGCTGGCTGTGTGACTCACCGCTCGAAAGCTTGAAGGAAGTGATGATGACGTCACGCTGATGTACTTGCACGAAGGCTGCGCTGACGTTCAAGTTCGGGGTCACCAGTATAGAGATATGAGGAACAGGGTGTAAAGTTCACTCATATTCTATTTAAGATCGAGATGGAGGATCTCGTTCCGAACGAACCAAGGGGAGCCGGTTGCCCTACGGAGGAACTGGTTTTGGAGGGTCTGCATCCTATGGATGTGGTGGGGTTTCGAGTGTGCGAAAACCACGCTCGCGTAGGTCATGATTGGCCGAATGCACGCTGTGTAAATGCGCAATTTGCACTTGAGTGACAATTTGCTGCGTGCATTCAATAGGGAGTGAGAGACTCCGGCGCGGATGGGACGGGGTGAGGATAGCGCTCCTTCGATGGGGAATTGGAAGGTGCGGTTCGAAAAGTAGTCTCGCAAGATGAGCACGAGACGATCTGGCACTTTAAGTTTGTATAGCTTATATAATAAGCCATTGTGCCAGACTTTGTCAAACGCTTTCGCTATGTCAAAGAAGACAGCACCCGTCAACGAACCACGTTGGAAGCCAACGCTTACGTGTTCGATGATACGGTGGACCTGTTAGACGCACGAGTGTTGGGTTCAGAAACCGAACTGCTCGTTGTGAATGAGACCTTTTGTCTCGGCATAGTCTCTGAGACGCTTATAAATAAGCCTCTCATAGATTTTGCCGAGGACATTGAGGAGACTGATGGGGCGGTAGCTGGAGGGAGCGGATTTAGGCTTGCCCGGCTTGGGAATACCGATGACAATGGCCTGTGTCCACGCTTGGGGGAAGATGTTATTGCTCATGGCACCATTGAAGATGGTGGTCATTAGCATGATCAGGTGGGCAGGGAAAAGTTGGAATCCCTTATTGGTCATTCCATCAGAACCGGGGGCTTTACGGGGCTTAAGGCCCTTTATGAGCTCGTGCACTTCGTCGGGGGTGACGGGAGGCAGAGGGAACTCGGGGTCTTCTACGGGGGGGAGGGAGGCTCTCCTTTCGACTTCGGCTTCGAACTCAGAGAGATGAGCTTAGTCTACAGGTTGAGAGCTGGGCGAACATTGGGCCTCAAGACTGTCGGCTAGGCACTCGGCCTTGTCGACATCATCGAAAGCGATGGTATTGTCTGGGCGGATCAAGGGGGGCATAGGGGCTACTTCTCGGGATTTGAGTTTCCTCTGAAGCTCCCAGAATGCTAGATGGGTAGGCTCTAGTTCGCTCAACAACTTATCCCAGCCCGTTTCCCGATGCTCCGCTACACGTGTCCTTACAGCTCGCTGTAAGTAGCGCATATGGGCTCAGTTCGCGTTGCAGGGAAAGTTGCTGTACGCACGGACAGCCGCGTTCTTCTCAGTCATCAGTTCACGTACATCGTCCGGCAACTTCCAGCGACGGTCGCCCGTCGCTGGAACTTCCCTTGAACAATCGTTCAGGACTGATTGTACGTGTCCAGTGAATGAGTCGATCGCAGCCGTCGTGTCAGCGATAGAGTCGAAGAGGTCGGGGATGGAGTCTAGGTGGGGGGACGTGTTGGATTTCAGGCGTTCGCTTACTTCCCTCCAGTCCGTTACCACTTTTGTGGAGGGGGGTTGGTCGGGGTCGGTGAGACCTACGCAAGGGGCTAGTTTAAGCACAACTGGTCGGTGGTCAGATGAAAGTTCGTGTATCACCTCTATAGAATCCAACCGTAGGTTGATATTCTGTAGAAGTAATATATCGAGCACGTCAGGGGTGTGGTCAACCGCGAGGGGGAAATGAGTGGGAGTCATCGGGGCGATGACATCGAAATTTAGAGGGGAACAGAGGTCGAACAAGTGTCTCCCTCGGGTAGAGATTCTGGTACTATTCCAGGCGTGATGTTTGGCGTTGAGATCCCCCGCTATGATAACGGAGTCACTCAGGCCGAGGAGTATGGTCAGGTCGTCAGTCAAGAGTTGGAAGTTCTCTGAATGGTTCGTAGGGGGGAGGTAGACCGATACCAAGGTGATCGGTTGGTGTCCTGTCATGCCTAGCCGGCAAATGGAGACTTCTAGTAGCGAGAGGGGGGGCGGGTCCAAGGGGATGCAGTAAAGGGATTTTTTTTATTAAATGAGGGTGCCACCCTTGTGACACCGAGTCCTGTCGTTTCGAACAACCCGATAGTTCGCTATCGATGGCGTTCGATTGTGGGGTTTTAGAAAAGTCTCCTGTAAGAGGAGGACATCGATCTGATGGTCGCGGAGGAAGATACAGATTTCGTCGCGCTGACCTTGGATGCCATTGGCATTGAAGTAACCTAACTTTAGCGATCGGGGTTTTAACCGCGTGAGGATTCCGTTATCCATTAGTGGGATTGGGAGAGTTGACGAAGGACTGGAGCGCGTGCGTAATATCCGGGTACGCGTTGTAAATGCATTGGATAGCGAACAGGTTACCGGCATTTCTGGCGGCAACGATTTCGTTAGCCATTTGACGGGCGCGGGGGGTGAGGAAGGCAGTGAAGGTGCCTGAGATCACGTTGAACGGATCCATGGGGTTGGGACCGACAGCCACGGGTGTGGTTGTGGAAGGAACGGGCGCGACTGGGGCGGGGGTAGTGACTTTAGGAGCCGGGGGGTTGTTAGCGAGGGGCGCGGGTGCGGGCGCGTTAGCGGGCGCGGCCGCGAGCGCGTGTGCGCGAATACGGGGGTCCATCTGATGAGCGATGGGGGAGTTGGGGTTGGTGCTGGGAGAAGTTCCAAGCCTTGGGTCTCTGGGGACTTAGGCGCTCGGGAAGTTGGGAGGAGGGGGCTTCCCTTCCCTGACGAGCGTCCGTACGCTTCGTCAGCTTCGGGTTTGTTGCCTTAGGGGCTTTGGGGCAGCAACGGTAATTGGCTGGGTGCCCGGAAAGGCCACACAGCACACAGCTGGGTGGTTCCGTGCAGAGGGTTCGGTCTTTGGGACGGGAGCACTCGGAAGTGCCATGGCCCACCCAGGCACTTGACGCGCCTGGGTGTTGCATGGCAATTCTTTTGCGAACTGCCGTAAAGCTGACAGCGGTGACACTGGCCGACGATTCCAGTCTTTCGGGGCTTTTGGATATCGAATCCAGTGAGGTGGCAGAGCGATTTAATTTGGAAAATGGGGTGGTGTCCTTCGACGGGGGGGCATACAACAAGGACCATGTTGTATGGCTCGCCGCCTCGGGCGCGATGCATGCGGTGCACCTCGGCTACAGGGATTCCTTGCGACACAAGGTCGTCTTTGAGGTCGGAGGTTGCGATCTCCTTGGGGATCCTATTAATGACCACGCGGGTCTGGAAGGACACACCTCGTGCTCTGAGGAGCTTTGTGAGTTCTCTATAGTCGTTTGACTTAGAGACCTGGACTTTAATACCCTGCTCGGTTGCCCGGGCACTGGTGAAGCCGATCCTGAGATCGAGGCACCATTTGGACTCGTCAGATCATTTGGACTTGTCCTGAATGAAGACAGGGGGGTGGGGGTCGTTTTGGCGCTGCTTTCTAGGAAAGCTTTGACTACCGGGGGGGGCTTATCGCGGGGGGGGGGGGGGGTTGGGCGGTCGTGATGGCAACGACGGGGGTCGATTTCACAAGGGTGGGGGGGGGCGTGACCGATTGTTCTCTGAGTTTGCTGGCCTGGGAGGAAGCGAAAGACTTCTTCCTTTTGGAGGCTGAGGTGACGGTCTGGAAACCGTCGTCCTCGGAGGAGGAGGTGGTGAGGACTTCAGAGCCGGAGGAGTACGGGGAGACGGGGCGTCTGGTCGCAGTCCGTTGGTCAGTTTCCATCGGTACGGGGGGGAGGGGGGCGGTTTGCACCGGGGAGGGGGCCTCTAGTGCATCGCTAAAGTTAGCGATGGCGGCTGAGTTGTCGGGAGGACAGGGGGTGGGGGGCTGCACAGCAGCGAACTTAGCGCCATATTTGGCGAGAAACTTGGGGTCCTTTAGGAGGACCTCCCTAACAAAAGTTATAATCAGTGCATCCCCCATAGCTGGGGGGTGCGGGGGGCTACTTGCTCGGGGGGGGTGGTGGAATGGAAGATTCCGGCCTAATAATTCCTATGCCTAACTCCCCGGGTGGGTGTTCCCGGGGATGAGTTACCCTCCCTGTCGGGTATAGACAGGGAGGTGAGTACCTATAGTGAGCCTTAAGCTAGTAAACCCGTCGCCAGTCTTATTGTGCGAACGGGGCCCTGACAGTCTAGCGCGAAGGGTGTAGACACACCCTAAAGACACTAGGTGAGTAACTGTGGAAGGAAAACTGTCACCAGAGCCGACTAGGAGATCCCCCAAGGCTGGTTAGCTCTGGGACCCGTCCAACTGATTGCCTCGCCCTGAAAGGGTTCGGCGGGTGTGTTGGGACAACACCCCACTCGGAGCGTTAGCACCATTAGGTATCCACCGAGGACCACGAAACTGTGGTTTTGCCCAGAAGGGGCCTAATGAAGTTACTCACACAATCGCGCAGTTAAAGAAATAATAACACTTTGTCTTGAAAAAGGCAGTTTTTGATTGATCAATAAATTCGATCAATTAATTAAAATAAATTTAATTAATCGACCGATGATCGGATGCAGCCGGGGCGGCTGCGAGGGCGCTACGAAATTCGCAGCGAGAAAATATTAAACAGTGACAAAAGTCACGGACGGGAGAGTGCGAGCACACAACCGTTCGCGACGAGTGCCGGGTGTCTAATGCTCAGCCCGACGGTTGATGTCGGGACGTTGTATATATGCTAGTCGCGCGGTAAACTGCTTGCGCGATGCAGGATTTGCGTGACGTCAGTATGACGTGTAGCGCGCATGTGGCGATGTTGATACCGCTACAGAAGGAAGAGAGTGTACCTGTGTCTGCGCACACACTTGCGCACTATAATATCTCTCGCGCCAAAGGCTAGTCTCCGTTGAGATTAGCCGCCACGGCCGAAATACGGTTTGAAGGATATATTGACGTGTAAAAGTGTTTGTACAAACCTATTTACAGAAATAAAATCATTTATCATTTATAATTATTACTGTTGATGGTTTAGCAGTTGGAGTGCGCAAAAGTAACGAGCTAGTCCAACAATACACTAACTTTTTTTTTTAAATTAATGATATTCCTTCTTTTCTGCCTTAATTTTATTCTTCACTAGCTTTATAACCTGCGGCATCACGCGGAAGTTGAAAAAATCCTGCTAATCCTGCTCTATTAAAAATACACATTTACATACTTACATATTTGGCAATTATTTTTAATATATTGACTATGGAGTAATTCCTGACTTAATAAAGAGTAGTAAAATAATACCTTTGTTTAAATCGGGCAGCACATCACGAACTTTAGGCCAATTTCTGTGCTTCCCACCTTCAGTAAAATATTTTAAAAATTGATGCTAGATCAAAACAAAGCAAACACAAACAAACAAAGACAAGCAAGCAAAGACATTTTAATAAACATAAATTATTAAAGAGTTAACAATTTGGTTTCACAAGGGGTCGCTCTACTACCGATGATGCGTTGACCTTCTTGCACATATTTTTGAGGAGCATGCTGCCCAAGGTATTTTTTATGACTTGCCTAAGGCTTTCGATTGTGTTTCTAATGATACATTGGTCAGGAAATTACATCACTATGGTGTTAGAAACACTGCCTTGGATCTTCTTATTTCTTATTTGAATAATAGGATCCAAAGAGTGGACGCTAACGGCAAGCGATCCGCGGGTTCTATTGTCACTATGGGAATTCCGCAGGGCTCAATTCTTGGCCCTTTTTTATTTCTCGTATATATTAATGACCTACCTTGCCTTGTAAAGAACAGTCATGAAATAGTGTTATTTGCAGATGACACATCACTTTTATTTAAGCTTAAACGACAACAGATAGTTACTGACGATGTAAATAATGCTATCGCAAAAATAGTGCATTGGTTTAGTGTTAATAATTTACTTTTAAACGATAAAAATACTAAATGTATTAGATTTCTGACACCTAACGTTAAGCAGGTGAAAACCAATGTACTAGTAAATGGGACTGAATTGGATCTTGTGGACACCACTGTGTTCTTAGGTATTACTTTGGATTCGAAGCTACAGTAGGGCCCACATGAAACCAAATTGTCGAAGCGGCTAAGCTCTGCAGCCTACGCGGTCTATAAAATCCATCATTTGACTGATGTCGAAAGAGCCCGATTAGTATATTTTACTCGTAGTTATTTCCATAGTGTAATGTCGTACGGCATTTTGCTTTGGGGAAATGGAGCCGACATTCAGGCTATATTTGTGCTGCAGAAACGAGCCATTCGAGCAGTTTATAACCTTAGTTGTAGGCATTCACTGAGGGATAAATTTAAGGAAATAAACATAATGACTGTCGCATCTCAATACCACTACTCAAACCAAATTTATGTAAAAAAGAATATTAACCGCTGGGACGCTTTTGATCCCAATGTGAGGTCACCGCAATGCGCCCATGGTGTGAATTTCCCACCAAAACGTTTTCAAAGTTTTGCGCCCATGGTGTGAAAGTTATACCAATTTTTTTTGGTTTTATTTTCATCCTTGTTTATCCTTGTATCACCACTATTATGCGGTACTTTCCAATTCCATGGATTTAGTTTCATACGTTATCTGTTTCCAAACCGTTTGAGATATGACAACCCTAGAAGGAATTAGTCTATGACATTAAAAAATATCATTTTCGCTGTCATTGAACGAGCGACCCGTCGTGAGTCTCAACTTTGGATGCTTTTAAATAATTAATATTGTACTGTGGTAAGTGGTTTTATTCATGTTTCGTATGAAGAACTAACACACCATGTTTTTTCAACCATAAAACATATAGGACAACCCCTGTTTTTCTTATTAGAAAAAATCTTGTTGGAATCTGTGAAAAAAGTGTCTTTGTTCATCTTAAACAGTCGTCTACAAACGGAAACATCGTATATTCAAATACAACGCACACTTTAATAAAGCCCTACTTACTAGCATTCATAAAAAAATACAACGGTCGCAGAATACCAAGAAATGACGCCGCTTATCGGGTTTGTTTACAAACACTCGACGCGCGAGCCGACGCGTCAGATGACGTGTACAATTTAGTGGGAATACCTAAGAGCGTGAGTACAATTTAGTGTTAGAAAAGTCTGGTATTCTTTTGATACCAAAAGCGTCCCAGCGTTTAATCTATATTCTAAATACAGCGACATTCATAACTTAAATACTAGAAACAAAGATGTACTTATTGTGCCCACGACTAAGCTCCAAAAAATTAATAATTCATTTAAGTGCCAAAGTATACGTTTTTACAACAAACTCCCAAGTTTTGTTAAAGAACTGAGCCTCAATAAATTTTAAATCCTTTATTAAACAGAAACTCTGTCAAAAAAGTTTCTATTGAGTTAGAGATTACTTGGATGACAAAAAGGCTTGGGATTAATTAAGCTACTTCAATGTACCCCCAAGCAATAATCCATTTTATACTGTGATTATGTGTTTTAGAATTAATAATGTAATTTTTATTGATTTACATGACATAACATATTATGATATATTTGATGACATTTAAAGAGAAACCTGTCTGTGAATGTGAGTAGCATGCAGGCTAGATTAAATACATGATAATCATTTTAATATTGTGAATGTTAAAACTATGTGGGTCATTGTTTCTTTTTTTTTTCCCCTCTCAGGTAGTTTTAATCTTAGTCTGGCAGTTTGAGTATTTTTTGTGGCCTACCCAAATGTCCTTTCTTTAGTATTGTTCGTCGAATCGTTGAGCTCCTTAAGTTCTGAGGTGAGCTGCACAATTACTGACAACTGCGTGCACTGACTGGACAAGTCCACTCAATCTGTGTGGTTTTTCCTCAAAAGACCATTTCAGATGAATCTACGTGGTCTTCATCTGACCAAGATTATGTCTGGACTTTAAAAGAGACCGTGACCTCTGAGTTTGTTTCGGCCTTTTTTCTCAGAGTAGTCAGATAGGAAACGCCGACCTCATCTAGTTTTAAAATATGATTGACGTGTAAAAGTGTTTGTACAAACCTATTTACAGCAATAAAATCATTTATCAATTTATCCTACCTATGTGCAAACTTTCATGTTGTTCGGTTAAACGGTATTGGAGATCACTCTAGACTCACAAAATGTATTACTTCTATTTTTTTTTATGAACGCATAGTTTCTAATAATATAATTTCAATTATGATTCGAAAGACACGTAGCGCCATCTAGCGTCCTAGAGCAATTGTGACCGTCGAAAGTTATTGTTATTTTCCTCGAGAACAGTACTTTTTTTCTGGATATAGGGTACCCTATATCCTTTTCTGTACCCCTGACAACGTATATGCAATTTTATGATGATCGATTCAGTGGTTTAGGCGTGAAAGGTAACCAACAAACAAACTTACTTTCGCATTCATAATATTAGTTAGGAAGTTAGCATTGCAAGAAATTAAGTACCATAGTGTTATTCGAGCCAGCAGTAACAGAACGAATGACGAAACGAATGAACGAATGAACGAACGAACCAACGATGTTACGAATGTTCTTTTAAAATTAATACCCTTACTTACTTCTAATAATTCAAGTCTAGGAAAGATAATTTATTATTTTTATCTTTCTCATTCCGCTTCAGAAACTGTAAAAGGTATATATTATAATATTGTTTTACGGGAGAGTTGGCAAGTAATAAAATATTTAGAAAAGGTTCTATTCGAGAAAAATGGATTTTTGATTAATAAAATATGTAGGACAAAGAAAAAAATATACCTGAGAACAGCTTATGAGTACTAGTAAAGTTAAATAGGTAAACTAAAAAGAAGAAGACACGCGACGCGACCGAAAGGCACCGTCTGTCGCGCGACCCGTGGTGCCTTTGTGTCGCGCCTGTTTGAAGGAGCCTGAACGGTCACAGTGACGGCTATAGTGAAAATTATGGCAGCGGCGTTTGACTTGACGGTGTCAAAAAACGCTCCCTATGAAAACACAACATCTTCCAGTATAACTATTTTCTTAATGTCCCCCGGCAAACTTCGTGCTTCTTCAGTCGTCGGATTTCTATCAGTTGCGTTGGCACTGGGTGCATACCGGACGCTCTCAATCGACTTGGAAGTATACAGGGTGTAAAAAGACACATCACATAGCCGTCAACTACGCATTCTGTACATCAAACTAAGTGATATTGCACAAAAATAATTGCTGGGAAACGACTTTTTTTTCTGGTGTGAATTTTTTCTGTTTGCGGTAATGCGCAATGTAACACACGCAAATCATTGTGCTTATGCGTGCATGCAACGGTACAGGGGTTATGGGGGTATTTAAAGTTGTGTTATAATATTAAAAACTTGTATTTGTAAAAAAACCTCAGTAAAAGTTGGAATTTTGACCTTTAATATCTCCGTAACCAGAAGGTTCCCAGGTCTGGTTCTGTACAAAAATGATTACAATGCCGGGGAGTACAAGTGACTCTCGGCTTCGTTAAGTGTCTTTTTACACCCGTTCTAGAGTTGTTAGTACTCTTTTAATTTAATGTAACTTACTGATGGAAATCTGACGATTGACGAAACACGAAGTTTGCCGAAGGACATTAAGAAAATAGTTGTACTGTACTTTCATAAAAATAACGTTATAGTGACGTCATTCGCCGGCAAATTGCAGACGCTATGTGGGGGCTAACGCTCCTCTAAGAAACCGTAGCTTTACTAAAGCTCATAGTCTTTCTGAAGAGTAAATACCTTTTCTTATACCTATATAGAAGGAGTGAGCTTAAATCACCACGCTTGCACATTGTGTGTGATTTCAGACCACTCTAATTCCAGCTTATTAGCAATGTTTTCCTAGAAAGTCAGCCAGCAAGGACTAGATTAATAAACAGTCATATTTTTTCATTACAGTCTTATGAAGGGCCTTTTTTAACGTGTCCTCATGGATGTCCTCCACCCTGTGGTGGGTGCAGGGGTTTATCAGACTCTTACTGATTAAAATTACCCCGGTGTTCCCTCGTATACCTACTTCGAGAGCTGCGGGTGTGAATGTGACTTCCACTGCCCCGGACTGGTGATGGCCCGCGCTGTGCGGGCCACGTCCCCTAGAGGGGAGTGAGGTGTTGAACTTATTAAAGGCCTGGGTATCGTATTTCTCAGTAACTGGGTTATGGAGCTCAGATAGGCGGTCGCTCCATGTAAAATACTGGTATTTAGCTGCATCTTGAGAGACTGGAGGCTGACCACAACATGGTTGGGTAAGAATGATTATATTTACAATATTTTCTACTAAGAATACTCACTGTAACCGCCTTCACAGTTCGATAAAAAAGGTACCGACTCTGCTATAAGGAAAATTATCTTATTTCCTAACGAAAACGAAGCATGAGGATAAATTACCCGAATTTAATTTGATCCCTTTAACTCATTTGCCTTACTCCTATAATTCACGGGGTATATTTTCTGGAATTTTGTGCAAAATAAGCATAAAAACGGTATTCTTAATATCTATACATTTATATAAATAAAAATGAATCGCCGAAATGTATGTACGCGCATAACTTCTGAACGACTGCACTTAATTAGATAATTCTTTTTTCTTTGTGTTCGTTATTGTCAGGGCAAAGTTTGCTTAAAAGATAATTTAAAAAAAGTGAGTGAATGAGACAAGAGGTAGGAAGGTAGGTAGGTAGGTAGGATAGGGTAGGTAGGGTAGGTAGATAATTAGGGTGGGCAGGTAGATAGGTAGGTAGGTAGGATAGGGTAGGTAGGTAGGTAGGTAAATTCAAACTCAAACTCAATGCATTTATTTCAAATAAACCAATTACAGGCACTTTTGAATTGTCAAGGGGTCGGTCAGTCAGAAAGATGAAGCTAGTTACCCATTCCAAAGCGTAGTAGGTACCTATGGAGAAGAACGGGCAAGAAACTCCATGGACACTCTTTTAAATCAAAATATGGTTACAAAATATTGGTTACATCGTTCATGTTGAAATTATGCATGTGAGAACGATGCAGAACGTTAAAAGCGTCTGTAATAAAAAGACAAAAGCAATTCAAATATTAAATTAAATTAAAATAAGCAGTGGCAGCTAAGAAATTACCAGTCCCCACTGACGGCGCCCGTTCACGAACATGACGCATGGATCAGCACCATTGAGCTCAACCATTTTGAAGGGAACTTAATGATCCAACACACACGCCACCACCAGCGAGACATTAGAGTGAGCATGACATACTCTCAGCCGCCAGGGCACATTCAAGTCAATGAAAGAAAAACATAGTAAATGGTAGCTTTATAGAAGGTACATAGTACTCACACATGTGTTATGCAATTATACAGGGTACGTAGGTAAGATAGGTAGGTAGCTAGGGTAAGTGTTAGATACTTATTGCTCCCTGTGCGAAACCAGGCCACCTACAGCTAGTTTAAAATAAAATCGTAGCGGAGTCAAAACTGTACATGGAATATTTTTGAAAAAAAAAGTTATTGCTAGGTCTGGGAAGGATTCTTATGCCAAAAAATATAGTTTTTTGAATTTTTGTCTGTTTTTCTGTTCGTCTGAATGTATGTTCTAGCATGACGCAAATAGTACCAGATTATGTTAAAATTTTGCAGAGACGTTTCCTATATCTCTGGTCTATTTGTAGAGTACTAGCTTTTGCCCGCGGCTTCGCCCGCATGGAGGCCGGAAATTATCCCACGGGAACGTACTACCGAGATAATAAGTATCCTACGTGTTAATCCAGGTTATAAACTATGTGTATTCCAAATTCCATCCAAATTCGTTAAGTAGCTTTTGCGTGAAAGAGTAACAAACATCCATCCATCCTCACAACATTTCACATTTATAATATATTATTAGTAGGATAAATTATCACGCTATTTGCTATGGGGGATGAGCAATATTACACTATGTTCGTATTCTTCTATATTTTACCGCAGTATTCTTCTATAGTTTACCGCAAATTATAAAACGACGAGACAAATGGTTAGATTTAGAAATGATTTACAGATTTAACCATTGAAATGATTTTCATCCCGGTATACCTTTACGGAGCTAAGGAGTCAATCATGACATTAAGATATTCAAAGTGCTCGTGGTGCGAGTACCAAATTGTTACTTGTCCGTCATCTTGGAAGAAGACTTTTGGCAGCATGACGTGGTGTTTCGTCGCTTCCGCGGGCAAATACCACAGGACAGTACAAGGACAAGCTAGTGAAGTGAAGTGCTACTAACATAGTTTCAAGCAATATTTATAAACACAAGGTTTAGTTTTATTAAGTATTAGTTTGTTATTTTGTAATTTGTGTATTTATCTATGGGCCTCCATTCCCTGACAAAAAAAATATGATTAAATTATTATAAGAACGCCCATTTAAGTCAACTTTCAACAAAGCAAACCTAAGTTCGATTTCCAACAATTTATATTTTTTGTGCGTCTTTTATACATTTCGTGATACTTTTAAATGATAGTTCGTAGAACATACATAGAAAAACATTAAGTTCAAGCCTTTTCAGTAATCGATGATAAAATAATATCTAGTTTAGTGACAGTTGATGAGAAATCCCGCGTTTTTACAATCTACTGTTACATTATTTTAGTGATAGCTGTTCGTCAGGAAAATAACCTACGGCGCGGCGCCTGAGCTGTGTCACTGCGGAGTCCTACATACAAATATCCATCGTACGCCACACGGCGCGTTCCGGCGTCGAACTGCATGTGCATACGCCGAATTGTTAAGTTCCGATCCCAGATTCTACTCATCATACTTAATATAATACTCTTCGCCCACTGCGCAGTCGTAGTAAAGGTGCAGCGGTGCACCGTACCTGTGTACGCCCATACGATATAACCATTGCTGTGCGGCGCCGCACTGCAACGAGTAGACTGGCCCTTTTTTTTTTTTTTGTTTCTGCGTGGGAAATCATCAAATGACCTCTCCTGCTCTGGGCGGAGCGGAAGGGCGTGTCAGACTCTTACTGACTAAAAGCCACCCGTGTTCCTTCAGTTGCCTGTGCGCCAGGGCCACGGTAACTCTTTCGAACAATCCACGACCCCGGCAGGCATCGGCCCTATTGGACCCCGTCAAGTATGCTGACATCTCTTTGAGGCGCGCGTGGAACACAACGCGCCATCGACCTGGGCTGGTTCTTACCGGACGGCGAGCTGGAGCAGACTGGCCCTAAGAATACATTAGTGAGTGTATCAATGTTGTGTCATTAAGTAGTATATGCTGGAACGCAGGCGTTCATTAATTCATTAAAAAAGAAAAACTTCGCAAGCAATAGGAAATTGCTATCGAAGGCTGTGGGGTTTCGACCTTAAGAAGAGCCGCTTCTCATACGGACAACTTCTTAGATAAGCTACCTCCTTGGTTGCCATGGGTCTAAATAAAAGGTTCATTCTATTTTTAACCGACTTCAAAAAAAGGAGGTGGTTCTCAATTCGCCTGTATGTTTTTATTTTATGTGTATTATCTCAGAACTTTTTTCTGGGTGAACCGATTTGGATGAATCTTTTTTTATTTGATAGCTGGTGCTTCACATGTGATCCCATTTAAATTTGATCAAGGTATGACCAGCAGTTTCAGAGTTATCTTTAATACTGCATATTTTTTCCACTTTGTTTATATTGATTATGTGGTAATAATTTCCTGTCACTGTTATTTACATACCAAGTAGTGGTATATGAATTTGTGTGGGGTAGGTACCACAACTAAAAAGTGAAAAATAAAAACTTTTTTTACAAAAAATAAAAACCGACTTCCAAAAAAAACACTAAAAGACGTGAAAAATAACTTTAATTTCGGAAGTCGGTGGCCAAAAACGAAAATAGAAATCAAAGACACCGACTTCCGAAATTAAAGTTATTTTTCACATTTTTTTTTTAATTACGCGACAGATATGGATTTTCATCTTAACATTGCCATCCACTGCTCGCATGTATTTGACCAATACAGCATTTTCGATTTATCACGAAAAAGGTTGTCAAAATAATACTCGAATTTCCAAGCAGGTTTGTTAAAAACCTATTTTTCTTTCTTGTTATTTTGCAAACAGTCCTAGATCTTATTTTAATATTTTGCACGACTCATGATGCGAAGCATCAGAGAGTGCTTTACGATCGAAACATTTTTTTCGCCTCATTTTGGCGGCTATTTTTATTATTATAGCCTTGTTAGTTCACGGAATCAAGATATTTTGCATACTACTCGTATTGTCGAGATAATTTAATGGAGATTAATTTCATACTTTAAAAAAATTGATTTACTGCAATAGAATTGGAAAAAAACACCAAAATAGGTCAAAAAAAATTCCTGTCCGTCATGTGTGAAACCCGGAAACACTGTAACTTGTGAAAAAATCCATTATTTGAGTTAATTATTTTTTTTTTAATTCTAATCGACAATTGTAGGTCACTGAATGCAAATGGCTAATTAATTCAGTGTCGTTTAATAACAATTAATATAAAACGAAAAATACAAGACTGTACATCTATTTATATCCATAGAAAATTAACATATGGATGGTGATATATCTATAGATATCATGTACATTTATTCCACCAGGGGCGCTTGTGCAGTACCTTCTTCCTACTACAGCTGTTTTTTCGGCAATTAATTTTGAACGACTTAAGTTTTTTTTATTTTTTTTTATCTTTCATAATTAAATGAGCATTATGAGTCGTGCACTTTTGGATTTTCCAAATTTTTTGGATTTGTTTAGACCTACTTACCGATCCAATCCACAACAATTTGAAATTATAGTCAACTATAAAAATATCACACTCACGTAAATAAAAATCAAAGCCGAGATATGTAAACGATAATCCGAACAAAAATGAAATTGTATTATCATCGAACGATCACGAAATAAATTTGAGCAATAATAGAATCTATTGGGACCTTCAGGGTCCCAAAAATTGACCTCTTTAATTAAGGTAACGCTTTAGGGTCTAAATCGATACGACCCCTGAAAATTGGAAGAATTCTACCCGTTAAATTGTGTTAGAATGGCGTCTTGTTGTGCGATAAAAGGATAGAATTGAGAAGATTACTTAAGAAGAATTATATTTTGTGTAGGAATATTATTAAAGTATCAATAGTTATTTTTATTCCAGGTATATCGTCTTCGCATATGATTTCATTGCAGTTTTTAAAAGAAGAGTGAATGAACACTATCTTTCCACTTCGTCTTCGTCTTTATCTGTCATAGTTCCCTATGTATTTATTATTTTGTTTACATTTTAATGATTAATATTCTAGTGATATTTATTTTAGAAGTAGGTGTGTATGTTTATATGTATGTTATGTAAGTAAATTCTCATATTATTTGCTTTATTTTATTAAGTGAATTGTTTTTAATTTTATGTATTTTATCTACTCTCCTATCGCAGGTATTCTGAAAAGATTTCTTTAAAAATAAGCATCACCTTTGTACATAAATTTTTCTGTTCTTTTCTTCTTGTCTGTTTATATATCTGTGTACATGTTACATACATAATATTTACAAAATATTCTTAAACATTTTAAAAAAGTAACGCTGTAGTTTCTTGCCCATTCTTCTCCTTACGAAACTACCTTTTGGAATTGGCGACTAGAATCAATTCTATTTTCTTGTAAATTTTGACGTTCTAAAGTACCTATGCCTATTTGAAATAAATGATTTGATCATGAGTTAAACAAAGATGGGCTAGACCAAAGAAACAATGAATGTGTTAAATATGATATGAGTAGAAAGGGAGTGATAAATGATAAATGATTTTATTTTTGTGTGTAGGATTGTACAAACACTTTTACACGTCAATCATATTTTGTAAACTAAATGAGGTCGGTGTTACCTATCTGACTACTCTGAAAAGAAAGGCCAAAAAAAACTTAGAGGTCACAGTCTCTTTTAAAGTCCAGACATAATCTTGGTCAGATCATGTGAAGACCATGTATCAGAAATGGTCTTTTGAGGAAAGAACCACACAGATTGAGTGGACCTGTCCAGTCAGTGCACGCATTTGTCAGTAATCGTGCAGTTCAACTCAGGAAGTCAGGACTTAAGATGAGTACTGGAATTACGGCTGAATGGAGATGCATTGAAGAAGAAGACCATGCTGTGCTGTCCACAAATAAATTGACTTAAGGGCTGAAAGTTTATAAGAATGGGAGCTGATTCAGCAGAAAGCGCCAAATCTACTAAAGCATCATTATTCATGAAAGCTGTTTAAATACGATAATGATTTGCTGTCATGTTATTGATCACTGAAGCGGTAGTTAAAAAGTGATAAAAATAATTACCAACCTAAAAGCATTTTTCTTTTTATTATACGCAAAAAATGTAAATTAACTTCGTGTTTTTTCCAATCTAAGATTAATTAAAACCGACAAGTAGTCAATGAGTGAGAATCACACTGAATTGAAGCTTATAAAAGTTGGTTTCACAGTATCTTTTTCAACAGTATGTCAAGTCAGTCTTTATTTCATTTATTTTCTAGACTTAAAATGTGACGGATACGCAGAAAATAATGTGCAACCAAATTTAATACTTCCGCTCTTGTTTAAGCTTACAAACCCTAAGAAACGTTTTGAAAACGTAATCAGCCAAGCTTTCAGTAGCAGTTTTTCTTAATAATTCAAACAAAAATTTATTGTTTTTTTAGGATGAAAGGAATTCTCAGTAGGTAGCAGCAAAAAGTTGATACAAATTAAACTACAGCCTGAGTCCGCAGAAATACGTTCATGCTAAAGAACTTGATCATAGGTACGTAGTAGAGTATGTAGGACAAGATCGGTGCTGGGATAACAACGTACCAATCAAATTCTGTCCCGGAGGCAGGGTAGAATAAAATGGCACAAAATACAATGTTGTTAGTTATAAAAAATATTTCTAAATTATCCGGGAGTTAGATTTGTAGGTACGGTCTTATGAAAGGTAACTAACAAAAGGTATTTACATGGCAGTTGTGAATGGAAACGAAGAACATTATTGACCTTATCGGTGATGTTCTTCAGAAAGGTCAGGTGCATAGTACTCGCAACCGGCCTGCTAGTATGACCAGATGTCTGAACGTAAACGAAGCAAAGGGGGGGGGGGGGATCGTAGCAGGTTGCTTTCTGTGGTCTGCCTACCCCCATGGGAAGAAGGCATGAGTTTATGTTTGTATGTATTCCAGCGACAAACTTTTCCCTACATACCTACGTTAACTTTTATCTAAAGGACGACGATAATATTTATCTTTCCTTCGTTTGTATGCGAGGTATACCAACAACCTTTATTTAAGTAGACATAGATGTTGGTACAATGTTATTTTAACTGGGAGACTAAACTGACAGTATTTCTATTTGATCCTTTACGTTCTTGTTGCTATGGGAGTGAGTAGGCATTGAAAATTGTTGGTGTAGTTGACATAGTCCTTTCTTTACCGTATTGTTCGTTGAATCGTTGAGCTCCTTAAATTCTGAGTTGAGCTGCACGATTACTGACAAATACGTGCACTGACTGGATAGGTCCACTCAATCTGTGTGGTTTTCCCTCAAAAGACAATTTCAGACACAAATCTACATGGTCTTCACATGATCTGACCAAGGTCATGTCTGGACTTTAGAAGAGACAGTAACCTCTGAGTTTGTTTTAGATAGGAACCTTATCTAGTTTTTAATTTTACTTACCGAAATAAAATCATATATCATATTACATTATTTTTAGCTTTAGAGTAAATTGACCCAAATTATATTTTACGAGTTTATTGTTCGACGTTGATCTGTTGTATTGTAGTAATAATTATTATTGATAAAGCTCTACAATACCGATTTTTTTTATGCCAATATCGTAATTTAAAGTACAAGACACTAAATAACCTGTCGGTTTGCCTAAAACAACTGAACCAGAATAATAATGATAGTTACATATAATGCCTAATCAACATTCAACATTATAGAAATAAAAACTTCTATTTGTATTAATATAATTAAATAAGATTTCGTTCATCAGATGTACGAAATCTTATTTAAATTAATGTATTTGTTTGAATACAAGGTTTTATTTAGAGTCGCAATTGAAAATAGGTAGCTACTGTAAGTAAAACAGATTCAAAACCTTAAATAATCCCGAACGAATGAGGCGAAGCCATTAAACAGTCTACGGGATTCCTCGAAATACAATATTCTGGGTAAGAACTACATTTTAGAACTAGTTAAAACTTAGTCGAAATTGTGTAATTGAGTCACATCTTAATTAGATTTAAAAGCGTAGAGGTAATAATTAAGTCTGATTTACATTTATTGTAATGTCGGGGAAATTCAGTGCTAAGCAAATTGACTGCCAAGTTAAATTGTCCGTAAATTAAAATCAAAACAGACTGTGTTTTGATAGTTGTATGAAAGCGCTGTAACACGGCAAATTCACGTAGGTTGTCAATTTGCTTAACTATTTATTTCCCGAACTGTACCTAACACTGACCCGCCACCCACAGGTCGGCTGGTAAATAATATAAAACGACAAAAAGAAATAAGCAACAAGCAAAATTAATCACAAAACACAACCTTATAAATTCACAACGAATTTCACAAAGATTATTCTGTGTCACCGTGTTGATCTACTGAATATTTTATACTGTGTGCCCTGGGCTCGAATTAAGGGCAAGCCACGACCGTGAATGGCTGAAAAGAGGCTGTAATTACGGCCTGAAATATTCAGCCGGAATAAACCGAGACACCGGCTGTGACGTCATCGGGTAGGGTTGGCAAAAAAGGCGGATGTGTGAAAATAATAATTTATTTAAGATTTTTTTTACATTGATATTTTAGTAGAAGAACGGTGTAAAAAATAATAAGCTTATTATTATGTACCGACTTTTTTGTAAGAGTTAAGTTGGAATTATATCACGTGTAATAATTGAAAATGAGCCAATTAGGAATTCAATTAAATTCAATTTATTTATTCAGTAACAATTTACATTGCGTTTGAATATAATCCAGAATGAAACATTACCATTAACAACAGATGTACAAATATTATATGAAAACATGCAATTAAATTAAAATTAGAAAATTATTGTGAAATTGTTTAAATAAAATGTAAATGGAATCTACTAGAGATACAGAGCACCACATCGCCCTGGCGGCAGCTTGAAGAGACGGCAGTACTAATAAAATTTGTGGCACCGAAAGTGTTTGTAGCGCAGAACTACTCTCACGGGCCGCCTTCAAACCGACTTACACTAAGTTTAGAAGATCAGTCTCTGAGGTACGGGAGTGCATACAATGAATATTCTTAGATATCACTCACACTCATTCCCTTTCACCTTTTACCTCTCGTGGTAACATTTTGTATGTCACTTATATATATTTTTTAATTTTTTTAATTTTAATTACCTTTGTTTTATAATGTATTTTTTTTTTGTTAATTACGATGTTGTTTTGTCGTGAATGCTGTGTATACCTATAATAGGCATACATACCAGTACTTTTATTATGTTATTGTTGTTTTAATTTTTTGTATGTACTGCTGTTGGTGTACCAAATAAAAAAAATATATATTAAAGGGTAATTTAAAAAAAAGTGAGAAGTTGCCTCGTAGGTTAGAGGAACTACGTTGTGAATGTTTAAATATCTGAAGAATGAAGCGATGCAATATAATTAGAAGTATTTGAAATGACTTTTTAAACGCTTCTTTAAACAAAGTAGCAAGCCAATAGAAACGTAACTGAATCTATTCTCAAAAGACTACTGGTGTTGCAGGCGCCAGCGCCGAACTGTTTGGCATCACTCATTATAACATAATCGCGCTCTCATTTGATAATTCTGTCAATTACGTTCGCGAAACTGCTAATAGAGGCAGCACTCGATGCCGACACATGAGCTCTTTAGTATAAGTGTGAGAACTCTTTTGAAACCTGTTCCCCTGGTCCATCATTGTGAAGATAAAGAGCTTCTTGCATATCGTTTTTATTCGTTATTGGTATATAGTTCAATTAAAATCCGAGCTTTTTGCATAGTAGTAAACGGAGCACTACGACACTAATGACGGATAAAGGCATTTACTATACGTCATTTGTGTTACAGTGCGAGTAAATGATGACACGCTTGGTTTGTATGACAAGTGATGACAGTGTCACTTCTAGCAGCGACCGCCGAAAAGTCTCCGTGCTCTGACAAAGATTGAGGGGCATTGCCCAGCACTGTCCAAAGTTTAATACAAGCAGTATTTACTACATAAATACATACAGCAAACTCTCTACGGGAATCGTGCAATAAATTGTGTGCATAGCTATATCGGACACTGTTATTGCACGCATTTAAACTATACACGAGTACGCTCAAAATTATCTAAACTTGGGTAAATACCTACGTATCTTAGATAGTCCATGGAACATAAATTGTCTTAAGTGTCAATAATGTCCGAGACTGCTATTTTTATTATTATTATTGGACATTAAGAGGGTGTTGAACTGAGATAAAATGGCGACGACTTTATGGTCAAATAATGCAAATTATCAATCTAGATCCAGGTTGAAACTACATCATTTTATTTAAAACTAGCTGTTGCCCGCGGCTTCGCCCGCGTGGATATCGGATATATTATCCAACGGGAACGTACTACCAAGACGAGACAAAAAGTAGCCATGTCACTCCGTATACCAGCAGCTATCTGCCAGTGAAAGTCCCGTCAAAATCGGTCCAGCCGTTTCAGAGATTACCCGAAACAAACATACCCTTTTATATATTTAGATTTCACCCCCTTGGGGGTTGAATTTTGAAATATCCTTTCTTAGTGTATGCCTACGTCATAAGAGGAATACGTGTGCGAAATTTTAAGTTTCTAGCCTTAAAGGTTTGGCCTGTGCGTTGATACATCAGTCAATCACTTTTGCCTTTTATATATTTAGAAGATATCTTTTAGTAAAAAAGTTGCGTAAGGTAAGTTTAATTTATATAAACCAAAGAAGGAATTTTAAAAAAAACCTTTGCCACATATTGTGGACACAATGTCATGTGACGTCCTTGCCGAACTATATTTTTCATTTGTAATATTATAAGAACATTGTTTGGAAAAAAATATTAAGCCTCTTGCAAGCCGCAAGTAAAATAATATTAAGCTTCTTGCAAGCCGCACGTAAAATAATATTAAGCCTCTTGCAAGCCGCAAGTAAAATAATATTAAGCCTCTTGCACGCTGCATGTAAAATTTGCCCAAAAGGTTTTTGCCAAAAGAAGTGGCGTTATTTTTCCATCCTTTAATAAAGAAAGAGAGAGTGATAATAATATGAATAAAAAAATAGTAAATGATATTGTGACGGCTGACAGAGGAGAATGGAAGAAAATAACGGATAGCGCCGACTTCAAGTAACATGGCACAAGAGCAGGAAAAAGAAGAATATAATCAGACAGTTTTAGAAGCAATGATAAGGAAAATGGTTGCTAAATGGTTATTTTTCCTATCTTGTAGGCCGTCAGCCTTTTTGCCAAAATAAATTACAGAACAAAATTACTTACCTCAAAAAAATATTTATTTTTAAGATGACATTATGATATTGACAGTACATTCATTGACCTCTTGTCCGATGCCTTTTATGTTAAAATTGGTTTTGCCCGCGGCTTCGCGCGCATGGTGGTCAGAAATAATCCCACGGAAACTTACTACTGGGATAAAAAATATCCTATGTGTTAATTCAAGTTATAAACTATCTGTGTGCAAAAAATTTAATTCATTCAAATCCTATTAGTAGCCATAATACTAATGATGGAAATACTATCGTGAATTCATGCAAGCCTAGTACTTTTTGTTAGGTTACTGCTCAGAAATTGTGCACAGCGTGTCGAGAACAGAATACCGTCTTGTATGCATGCAACGTAGGTACTTATCGAGATGAAAAGTATCCAATGCCCAAGCGCCTCAATTGCATAACACACTATCAATCACAATCTGAATCATTTTGAATGAAATTGCTATGCCATTCCTTCATATGTTCGTAAAATTTGTCCGCTCAACAACGTAACTATCGCAATGAATGTTGTTGAACTGTTAAAATGGAAGCCATTCCTACTGTTAGTGTGTTACGCAATTACCCCATAGGTTATGGTCTACCCATGTGCCAAATTTTATCCAGATCCATTTAGTCGTTTTAGCGTGAAAGTGTAACAAACAAACTCACTTTCGCTTTTATATGTTAGGATAAGAATAGTCATGCAAAATTTTTCATTCTTTATTGTACGTACATGATTACGTTGAAACCCTACGGGGATTTGCTGCGTATAATTAATGCTATTATTTGATTTTCAGTAAAGGTTGAATAAAATTATTTCATGACTATTCTGCTGTCTGTTGAATATGAGTTTTATACTATACTCCATTTGAAATAAGGTTAGAAATTTAAATAAACCTTTTTTACAGTCCGTTCCGTAGGCTTATGGATGGCATTAAAAGCAATAAGTCGTTAAAATACCAACTTTTTACTGCAGCTGCCATTTGTCATGCTATCAACGCAATAGAAGTCAAAATCGGTTGAACGGACTATATAAAAAGGTTTATTTAAATTTCTAATCTTATTTCAAATGGAGTATACGTAAATACTTATTAATTTTACTGTACCACAAAAAATAGTGTTTTAATATAGTAGACCTCGATTTTGCTTTACCCCTTTTGACAAGAATGCCCAGTAAATTGAAATCACACTAAGTTTGAAACAATCTAACTGTCACATTGACAAATAACGGGTGTAAAGATACACTTAACGAAGCCGAGAGTCACCTGTACTCATTGTATTTTTTTTTTGTACTGGACTATTCCTGGGAACCTTGTGGTTACGGAGATATTGAAGCTCAAACTTCCAACTTTTACTGACGTTGTTTTTTTTACGAAAACAAGTTATTAATATTATAATCCGACTTTAAATACCCCCACGACCCCTGCATCGTTGTATACACCCATAAGCACAATGTTTGCGTGTGTTACGTTGCGCACTACCGCAAACAGCAAATTTTCACACCAAATTTATAAGCCGTTTCTCAGCAATTAATTATTTATGTGCAATGTTACTGAGACGTATGTGATGGGTCTTTTTACACCCTGCATACCTTGTAGTTTTTGACGTGCAAGTGACATTCAACCTTAGGGTGATAATGTAATTACGAGATCGATTAGTACCTTAGTTTGTTGCAACCGAACTGGCTTATATATTTTCTGGGCAAAGGTTAGCTTTTTGATGTTGTGCTGATTGTCCCACTGCAGGGCACTCCTAAGCAGGTTTTTCTGTCTTGAAATCCCAACATTTTGTAATTATTTTAATTCAGATCTTTCGCTTTAATTGCTTTCAAAGAACCATTTTGCACCGCGAGTTTTTATTTGAACGATAAATAAATAATTTGTTTTCTTAATTACTTTTTTTGTGAACCCTCCTCTCTAGTGTTAAGTTCTGCATTCATATCTCGGCAGTCACGTGTGAACCTAGCTCTTTGTCTAGCCCCACCTATTTACATATATAAAGGAAAACAATACGCGCTCTTAGACTATTTTTATATGCAAACTAAAAGCGGTCAGAGTTGCAGATTATGCTGAGGTAGTATGTAGGAGTTTTTTTTGGTATCGACGTGACTTAAAGCGTTTTATGTAATTTTAAATGTCCTTAACATTTCAGGCTGAACTATTTCTGCAGTGCCCCGGGCATGTTTGCGGAAGCGCGCACCGACTGTTTTCTCACCACCATGCGCAAGCGGTGCGCGTCCTTGGCGCACGGTGCAGGTCAGCTTCAATGCTGTCCTAGAGATGATTGCTGGACGATTGGACTGCCCTTATATTAGGAAATGTTGCAGTAGGCATATAGCCAGGGCATGTTAATGACTGACGTGAGATTTGCTGTTTTATTAATGTATGTTATTATTTTTATCAAAAAATTTGCCCTAAACTTTTATTTTTATTTGTATTTTATATTATTAATTTCCGATTAATTTTTATATTTATTTTCATTTGACATTGTATTAATGATTTGATGACGTTGTATTTATTTTTATATTGTGATTTGTATTTATCTCGTGTTTCGTAACTTGTGATTGTGTAATATGGGAGAACCTGAAATAAATGGATTTTATTTTATTTTTATTTATTTTATTACCAGGTTTAGTTCAAAATATTTTTACATGCACAGTACAACCACAATTCCCAACACACGCTACTATGCAATGTCTATAGTTGTGTGTGTTGCGAATTGTCTAAACATCTAATAAAATGATAAATAATTTTATTTCTGTAATTAAGTTTGTACAAACAATAAAAAAAAATTACACGTCAATCATATTTTTTAAACAAGATGAGGTCGGTGTTTCTTAGCTAACTACTCTGAGAGGGCCGAAACAAAATGGAAATGTAATAAACCAATACTAATTCTCATTCCCAATTCTAATTTAGTATTTTCTTTCTTTCTTTCTTATATTGGTTAACTCGGTAGTTTGTGGTTGCAAGCGCTACTGCTGAGCATGAGGTACTGGGTTCGATTTCCGGGTCGGGCAAAGTGTTATTGGGTTTTTCCATCTGGAATTTCTCGGTAGCAGCCCGGAGTCTGGATTTGTGTCCAGTTGATGGCAATAGGCTCGCCCCCTATTACACGAGACTTAACCATGACTGGTGCAATTTGGGTGTTACTATCAAATGCGTAATGTGTCATAATTATGTTCTAAAGGTTTGTCTGCTCGATAAAGTTAATAGCGCGATGAATGTTGTTGAACTGTCGAAATGAAAGCCATTGCTCTGAGTTGGTTCCTCTTCCTAACAAACAATTGGGGCATGCAAACTCACACACACACACACAAATACAATTACACACCCACACATACACTAAAAAACATACTTTCGCGCAAAAGAAGAACCGAAATTATTGTTTATTTCTTTATTTATTTTTTCATTTTTGTTCTTAGTACACATGTTTAGAATTAGAAGTACCTACCTAAAAAGTGAAGTCTCTTTTTTTTTCTTTTTTTTTTTTGTCTTGTCATAAAACAAAAATATGTGTCTTTTATTACGGGAGGACACTGGCTCCTGCAACACAGTTATAACTAGCGCAGGAGCCAGAGAATTCTATCATTTGTTGTAAATATGTTTATGTCAATAAATATTTTTTGTATTGTATATTTGTACTATAAGTACACCTCGGCTTAACCTTTCATGGGTTTCAAGCGTGATGGTATGAGTAATTTGCCTGACCCGGGGATCAAACTCGACCCAAGTCCCAAGACGCTTACTGTAAGCATCTGTCATAATGGTCTATGGATAACTTAATTATAAAAGTGATGATTCAGATAAGAGTGTCAACACATTACTTACCTGAAACATCAAAAGACTTCGTAATTAGATCTTACCTACAAAACTTACTAAACCATTACTACAATTGTGCCCCCTATCCATTTTATTAAATGTTCCGTACAAGACTAAAGGTATTAAATGTTCCGTACAAGACCAAAGGGATTAACGTTTAAGTTATAGACCCGATTAGAACGTGACTGATTACCTTGATGGAAGAGGTTGTTACTGAGTAAGTTACTTAATGAAGATAGAGTAAAAGACAGTAGTTTCTTTAAACATTACGATGTTGGTCCTATGAAGAAAGTTGTTCAATTTGATGCTTTGAACCGCATCCTTAAATATGACCACAACTTTCTGATGCATGCTGTTTACAGCTAAGCAGTTGTTTTTGGTATAAGCTGAAGTGTCAGAACTCATGTCCTAAACAAAAAAGAAAATAAAAAAAATAGTCTTTGACGTGCGATCTGTGTGCGCGTTAACGAGACCTAACGGTATACGAAAAACCAAATACTATCCTTTCATAGATCTCGAGAAACACCTCTGTGACTGACGGACAAAAAACCGTGATTTTAAAGGATTCGATTTTCATTTGCTCAGAACATTCACCGACCGCCCATTGTGTCACCCTATGTAAAATTTCTACTTTTATATCTGTAATTTTTATGGTGTACATAATAAAGAGTATTCTATTCTTCTATTCTATTCTATTAAAAAAACATGGAGAAGGTGAAGGGATGTCAATGGACATTTTTATAATTTCTATCGTGACGTGCACTTTCACGTCTATAGAATGTATGGAAATAAGTGCACGTTATAGCGTGCAACGTTTTATTTCCCTCTGTTTTCGTGATGCCGTGGGCGTCTACGGTAGACAAAAAACAAAACAAAACAAACAAAACTTCGCAGACAGTTCCGACTCACCGCGAACTATGCGACATCTGGTTCCGACTCACTGGAACCTCAACTGGCCCTGGCAAGCATCGCAAGATACAAGACTCAGCCCACTATCGACCTCCGATCTCCGGGGGGGAGTGATGTAGCGGTATCAACATCGTCACGCAAATCCTGCATCGCGCAAGCAGAGTTTACCGCGCGACTAGCATATATACAACGTCCCGACATCAACCGTCGGGCAGTTGCCCAATAGACACAACACCCGTCTGGTCGGAGGATCCTCCCTTTTCCATAGAGTATGAGTGAGCTTTACACCCTGTTCCTCATACCTCTATAGTATCTTCACGTTGGAAATTATTAAAAAAAAACGCTCAATTACCTAAGCAGTGGGCTACCTCATGATTGACATCTGACAGTTTTTTAAAGGTAAAACAGTCAAAAAATTTAAAAATCGCAAGTTATGACTTATTCTAGGTATTATAGTATGGTTAGCCTGAGACATTTAAACCCTAAGGCCCACTTGCATGAAAAACTTAACTTAGAGTTAGTTGCTAACACGAAGTTAAATTGACAGTTTGTCATACAATATTGTCAATTTAACCTCGTGCTAGCAACTAACTCTGAGTTAATTTTTTCATACAAGTGGGCCTAAGGGTGCTTGCACATAGAAGCGGGTTTTCGAGCCCGACTCCTGGTACAGATCGGTGAAGGTTGATCTTTGAAAAGAAACGGTTAAATGTGCTACCTGTTTCTTTATGCGTAAGCGCATAAGTTAACACGGAACTACATATATAGGCTGTCCCGTCAATAATGGATCAAACACAACGGGTAAGCAGCTCACCTGATTTGTAACAACTAATATTCTTTTTTAATTTTTGTCTTTTCACGGTAAAAAAAAATGTTTCAATTCAAGTTATTTTTTCAAAGGCAAATAAAACGTTATTTACAAAAATGGTATTTTATTAAATTAGTAAGTTATTCAGAAATGTTTCACAAAAATCGTACCTAAAAATGCTATCATTTGCAGCGACAGCATTAAAAAAAACTGAATTCTGGTAGAGAAAATTGTGAAATTCGATAAAAATTATGGCTTTTATAGATAAATTATAACGTAGCGGTTTTTTTTAACTATTCAAATTAGTTGTTGGAAATCAAGTGAGCTACCTACCCGTTACGTTTGATCTATTATTTACGGGACAGCTTGTATTTTACCCGCACCGACCAATACAGACTTGTCTGTGCCGGGAACCCGCTTCTTTATGCAAACACCCACACACTAAACTACTTCTGTTTGCATGTAATTTGTCAGTGTTAACCCTTTAACCGCTAGGGCATACGATAAATTGTCACCCAGGCTAAATAAATTGAAATAATAGGGTTTGTTAGTAGTTTTTATCTTGTTAGTTGACAAGCGAAAAAAATTGCTAATTATTATTTTAATTGAAATTATTTATTAATAATCAAGTACATCATACATTGCAATTTGAACCTGATCTCCAAACTAGAAGTTAGTCTGTATTTTGGGGATAAGAATTATAGATTTTGGTTATATCCAAAAAGATCATACACGGTGATTTTTAACAAAATTAAACTAAAAGTTATGTTAATGAACTCAATGAATTAAGTTAATAAACTTAATGAATTAAGTTAATGAACTTAACGAATTAAGTTAATAAAAAAAGGAAAAAAAAATGGTAATAATACCTAATCTTAAAATTAAACAATTGATTTGCAAAATACAAATTAGGTACGTAGATTCTTACTAATATTTTTTTTACCTTCAGTTACAAGAATAAATTGGTCGTTTTTTAATGAATTTAAAAAAGGAGAAGGTTTTCAATTCGTCGCAATATTTTTTTAAATATATTTTCAGCGATAATTCTTTACCACGTAAATCAATTTCGATGATTGCAATTTTTATTGGAGAGAATACTTTAGGAGTCGACCCATATATAATCAGCCTATAATGTTCCCACTCCTGGGACACAGGCCTCCTCTCTTCGAGAGGGAGTGGGCTGTAATCTACCACGCGGGCCCAGTGCGGGTTGGTAGATGACACATGTCTTCGAATTTTTTGGTTCTAGGACATGCCGGTTTCCTCACGATGTTTTCCTTTACCGTTTTGAGAGCAGTGGTGATGAAATTATTAACACAAAGTAAAGCGCCTGTCTGGGTTCGAACCCACAACTCATAAGTCGCGGCCGATACCACCGAGCCACCACTGCTCCCATATAAATTTGGTTAAAGTCTGATTACTAGTTATTGACTGAGCTTCAATAATCTGGGGAGATTTTCAGTAGAGACAATATATAGATATTTTCGTGCCTCACAACTGGCTGCTAGCCAATCTACCTTTCTCAATCTGACACATATATACCCTACTTAAAAAAAAAAACTCTTTTTAGAATTACCCACAAAATTTATAGCATGCAATACGGTGAATCTGTGCAGTAAATTACTAACTATACTAGAAACACATCGCTTCGACAACATCCATCTTGCTTCACTCTGCTCGAAACGGAAAAATATTCTGTGTGCTGTTTTCGATAGAAATTGAGGGTTTTAGAATCATTTTATTAAAGTTATTTTATGAGTGGGCTAGAACTGGAAGAAATAATTATGCTAAAAGAATTATACTGAAAGAATTATACTTATCTACTCACTTTTGATATATTTTAGAATGATTAGGATGACATTTTATTAATATGTTAGAATAACCGCTGTTAATTTTCAAAAAAAATTAAATACTAGCTGCACCCCGCGGTTTCTCCCGCGAAAGTCTCAATCCCATAAGTATATCGAGACAAAAAGTATTCTATGTCCTAACCCAAGACATGGTCTACCCATGTGCCAAATTTCTTACAAATCCGTTTAGTCGTTTTAGCGTGACAGCGTCACAAACAAACATACAAAAAAATCAAATCTTTTCAATTCACAATATTAGGAAAGATAAACGAGGGCTTTTAGCAGTGATGGCCGTGTGGCCGCGACTTGCGAGTTATAGGTCTTAGGCTCAAACCCAGACAGGCGTTTTACTTAGTGTAAATTATATCATCACCACTGCTCTAAAAATGGTGAAGAAAAACATCGTGAGGAAACATGTTCTAGAATTCGAAGACATAATGACATCTACCAACCCGCACTGGGCCCGCGTGGTGGATTACGGCCTACTCCCACTCACTGAAAGAAGGCCTGTGTCCCAGCAGTGGGAACATTATAGGCCGATTTTGATGTTTATGTTTATACAGGTATGAGGAACAGGGTGTAAAGCTCACTCATACTCTATGGAAAAGCGAGGATCCTCCGACCAGGCGGGTGTCATGTCTGGTGGGCAACTGCCCGACGGTTGTTTTTTTTTTTCCTAATGGGCAGCTCGTAGTTGTGACCTCTGAGGTCGTGGCTACCTTACCGGTCATGCCTGTGGGTGCCTAAAGCTAAATTAAAGCCTCCAGCCAGGGGCGAATTTCTTAATTATTAAGTGACCGCACGCTAAGGGCACCCCTGTGGGGTACGAACCTCGACTTAGGGCGTCACTGAGGGGAGGGCAGCAAGGTGGGACAGGCTGGATCGAACTTATTACATTATTATTATACGGGGAAATTAAAGCTACAGGTTCAGCTACGGCGCGGGCTGGCTCTTCGTCGAGCAAGGGTCCGGGGGGACAATTACGTAGGGGACGTCGCGATGGACCTCGGCGGCGAGGTCAGAACGATGGCGGTCTGTGTTTGTGCACTGTACTGGTGGCCCTACTGCTCTCCTGGAGGAGGGTTATGGGGTCATTGGGGTCGGTCAGGGCATGCCTTGGACGGCAGGTACGACTGATACGGGAGGGGGTATAACTGGCAGCCTCGACAACTAGAGGGTTGCGATGTGAGGCCGCGGAATCAAAGAAACGCTTGGAAATGCGCTTCATGAATTGACTAATAGTGGGGATTTTAAGATAGAGATGGAGGATCTCGTTCCAAACGTACCAAGGGGAGCCGGTTGCCCTACGGAGGAACCGGTTTTGGAAGGTCTGCATCCTATGGATGTGGTGGGATTTTGTGTGTGCGAAAACCACACTCGTATAGGTCATAATTGGGCGAATGCGCGCTGTGTAAATGCGCAATTTGCACTTGAGTGACAATTTGCTGCGTGCATTCAATAGGGAGTGGAGTCTACCGAGAGCGAAAGCGGCGCGCGAACGCGCCTGGTTTATGTGCTCACCGAAAGAGAGGTGTTTGTCCAGTATGACACCCAAGTATTTGGCTCGCTTCTCTCAAGGGATAGGCTTGCTGAACATGGTGATCAGACTTGGGGGGGGGGACGGTTGATGTCGGGACGTTGTATATTATGCTAGTTGCGCTCTGCAGGATTGTGCGTGACATCAGCATGAAGTGTAGATCGCATGTGGCGATGTAGATACCGCTACATGTTTGTTAGACGAGAGGCAATCGCTTCTAAAACGTTTCGTATTTCTACAGCGAATTTCAAAAGGCGTGATATAAACTTTTCGGTAGCTTATGTCAGTTCCATACATTTTTGATTTTCCGATCATCGTTATCGTTGATAAAATCAGATAGGTGTGAATTCGTGATAAAACAGCGAGCAATGAAAACGTACGGAAACATTAAAAAACCGATACGTACACAATGACTGATGAAGAAAAACAAAATTATGAATTTATTTTCTGCCTTGTGTGGTAATAAATCCATGTTTACCTAGCCAAGCGTATGTGACTGCTTGACAGTATTTTGAGTGATTATTTAAGTGGCTGAAGTATCCGAGTATCCGTTGAATATTCCGTCTTAATAATCAATAGAATAATCGTCAGGTATTTTATTAGGTTACGAAGAAAATTATGCCTTAAAAAACCGATTTAGTTGCCAATCGAAAAATCATGATTGATATTGTTATTATTTTGTAGTGTACTGTGCTATCTACATCATCATAATTTATTATTAGCTACAATTTTATATTCCCTAATAAAATAGCAGAGCTTGTAAACAGTTGTTACTTAAAATAACAACGCGATTGACACAGCCATTCGGTCATTCATAGGATCCCCTAGTTAAACTAACAGAACGTGCTCTGAATCAAAATGGTTGGTAAATTACCTGCTTTTATTACCCACGAGTTGGGCTGAAAACAATGCTTTGTTACATTAATGTGAATGAATGTGATTTGTAATTGAATTAAAAATAAACGAAGCTTATTAGCTTATATTCCAGTGAATATTATGTGAATTTGAATGAACTTTTTATAAAAAAATAACACAATCTAGTACCAAAGTTATTTAATAAAATAGGCATGTTATGACAAAATCCTAAACTAATTAAAGGTACGTATGTTGAAATCAAAATTAAGGAGTTTATTTCTCGATAGCGAGCAGTCAGCCTGTACCGAAAAATAAATTCACACCTTTTAGTATTAGTATGTAGTATTAGCATTGTTAGTTAGTAGTTTTAAGGTCAGTTTTTTTTTTATGTTTATATTAATTAACAAGCGCTTCTCACCATCAAACTATAAAGTTTGGCGAGTAAAATTGTAATAACAAAAAAATTGTAACAACGTGTTAGTGAAAATATATATACACTCGGCGTCACAAAAATCGCACCTCTTCGAAAATAAGTTTAAAACATGTCC
Organism: Griposia aprilina; assembly: GCA_916610205.1. Taxonomy (NCBI): domain Eukaryota; kingdom Metazoa; phylum Arthropoda; class Insecta; order Lepidoptera; family Noctuidae; genus Griposia; species Griposia aprilina. The sequence continues at coordinate 8,391,091 of OU744310.1, read as the reverse complement.
CGCCAGTAACGAATACATTAAACCTTATTAATATTGGTATCAATTGAAAGTATGTTTAACGACCTTTAAATTAACAACAGTTAGAATTCCTAAACACAACAGATCTCATTAGCACGTAACGTTAAAAAAAATGTTGTCAAAATACGCATTACAACGGCCACTAATTGCACCTCCCTACAAGGGTATAAAACGGGCGACCCGGGTTAAATGTGAGTCATTCGCTATTCAACCTTTAAAGTGAACACACGTGAACAGCTACAGCAAGAAAAATACCCCAGAAGATGGATACCACTGCAGATGAAGCCGCTCAAGTCATTGCACTACTGCAATCAGGGATGCGGCAATGTGATGTTGCTCGGCAACTGAACTTGAGTCGTTTTGCCGTTCGACGAGTGTTCCAACGCTTCCAAGAGACTGGTGGCTATATCCGAAGACGTGGATCTGGAAGACAACGGTGCACATCCGAAAGAGACGATCGCTTCATTGTTTCGACGTCTTTACGTAATCGGTTCTCCAATGCTGTTGAGCTGCAACAACAACTGCGATCAGCTCGCAGAACTTCTGTAAGCGTCTCCACGATTAGAAGAAGAATGCGGGAGAAGAAAATTGCAGCTCATAGGGCTGCTACAGGGCCAAAATTAACTGCACAGCATAGGAGAGACCGGTTGCAATTTGCCCGTGACCATGTGGATTGGACAATAGACCAATGGAGGGCTGTGCTCTTCTCGGATGAGACGAGGGTGTGTCTTTTCTGCAACGACAGGCGTCGAAGAGTGTATAGGAGGCAAGGGGAACGATTCGCGCAAGCCTGTATTCAAGAGACAGTGCAATACGGGGGTGGCTCGTGCATGTTCTGGGGCGGCATGTCAATCGAGGGTAAAACGAACCTTGTGTGCGTTTCTCGGGCTGGAAGTGCTCGCGGGCAAGGGTCGCTGACTGCTGCTCGGTACATAACAGAGATCTTAGAGGAGCAGGTTGTCCCTTATGCTGGTTTTGTTGGCAGTGGGTTCACGTTAATGCACGATAACGCCCGCTGTCACACCGCTTTAATTGTAAGAGACTACCTGCAAGAAGTTGGAATCCCTGTTATGCGCTGGCCGGCGCGAAGTCCAGACCTGAACCCTATTGAGCATCTTTGGGATGAACTGAAACGGCGAGTACGGGCACGTGATCCTGCCCCTACCACTCTCCAAGACCTCCAAGATGCCGTCGTTGCAGAATGGGACAACATTCCTCAAGAGACTGTTGTCACATTAATTCGGTCCATGAGAGGACGCATGGAAGCAGTCATCAGGGCTAGAGGGGGTAACACTAGGTTTTAAGTTGTTTTTAAGGACTTCTTTGTAATTTTTGCTGATAAAATAAAATTTAGCTTTTTAATCATTTGCATTTGCTTGCTTTTTTTTATTCCCTGGTAAACAAAAAACCAAATCCATTGATTTATTCTGAAATTTAAATGAATTGCCTTTCCAATGATACCTTACAGTCATATGTCTACCATTGATTAATAGGGTTAAAATGACTTTGAAGGGAATTCTTAAAGAGGTGCGATTTTTGTGACGCCGAGTGTATATATATCGTTGTGTTCCCGAAAGCTTGAGCAGAAGTGTATAAGCATACTCTCATTTTGCCAGTATGTTATAAGGTGTGCTCAAACTGAGGCGAAACCCGCGCGGGACACGCTTCTGCGCATCAAATTGTTCTAATGATTAGGATCTAACGCGACTATTCGCGCCAGTTTGATCAAGTCCATACAAGTTTCTTGACCCGTTGGTCTCGTAGTCGCAAGCGTGACTGCTGAGCATGTGATCCTGGGTTCGATTCCCAGGTCAAGCAAAGTATTATTGGATTTTCCACTAGGAATTTCTTAGTAACAGCCCGGTGGAAGTTGGTTTGATACCCCCGTGCCTTGGATAGCACGTTAAGCCGTTGGTCCTGCGTCTGATCTCTCTCCGGTCGTGTCGGATTACTATGAGTGTGACGGAAGAGAGAGTGAACCTGTGTCTGCACACACACTTGTGCTCTATAATATCTCCTGCACCGAAGGCTAAACGCCGTTGATATTAGCCACCATGGCCAAAATTCGGTCTGGAGGACTATAAAACTTTCTTGATACAATAGACGTGAGCGAATTTCGTACCACGTCCCTGGGATTCGCCTCACTTTGACCAAACTTTAAGACCCATGTACCTAATATAAAAAGAGTATGCTTAGATGGTTTGGTCATGTTGAAAGGATGAATGAAAGGCGACATACAAAAGGTATTTACAAGGCGGATGTGAGTGGAAACGCCGGGAGGGGACGCCCTAAAAAACCATAATAATACAGTGACTTTATTGGTGATGTTCTTTAATAGGGCCAGGTGCACTTGCAATCGGCGTGCTTGTATGATGTATGAACGTAAACGAAGCAAAAAGAGTATGTAAGGATCGTAGTAGCGTTCTATAGTTTCTGCCTACCCCCATGGGTAGAAGGCGTGAGTTTATGTATATAGGTATGAATATACCTCTTAAAGACGGGCGTATTGTCAAACTTTTAACGTTTTGAATACAAGGCTTTTGGCTACTTTTTATGTATTTTGTCTAGTTTTTTTTTAATGTGTGTCTTGTTTGTGCAGAATAAACAATTTTTGTTTTTTCTTTCTTTCTTTTCTTTATTCCATCAACCGGGCACAAATCCAAACTCCGGGCTAATACTGAGGATTTCCTGACAGAAATGCCGACTAACAGAAATGTAAAGTCTATATATATAAAAATTAATCCCTATTTCCCTTGGTCACGCCATCACGCGTGAACGGCTGGACCGATTTCAGTATTTTTTTTTTGTTGTTTTCGTCTTTGTCAGGAGAAGGATCTTATGAAATAAAAAAATAAGGAAGTTGATCGGAACGTTACAAATTTTAAGAAAACTTAACGCCAATATTAATTTTACATAACTGGCAGTTGTTTGAAATAACTGTCAGCAATTGACAGAATGCGCGCTGCAAATATTGTTTAACACAGATGGATCGGTTGATAAATGAGTCGATAGTTTTAGTTTTAGTCAATAGTCAAAACTAAAACTAAACGATATATGACATTCATAGTTAAGACAGGACAACGTCTGTCAGGTCAGCTTGTATAAAATAAATACAAAAAAAAAACAACAAAAAAAATTCGCCAGTTTTATTAACTTGTTTTATATAACTACCTACAATTTTGTTTTGATTGCTGTTTGTCTCATACGTTGTTGTCATAGTTTTACCTACTTATTCTACAGCAACATGCTTCGTCATTAGGCGACTATTATTTAAGTTAAAAGTTAAATCTCATTTAAGTGAACTGTATCATGTTCTTATGAGAAATAAACATTCTTTAAACCTAACCATCACTGTATTTATATTCATGATCTCATCAAAAAGTAATGAATACTAAAATTAAAATTATGCAAATATTAAGTGAAAAAACAGTTTTTAGATTAAAAATTGCCGTACATTTTTATTACTAGTTGTGAAAAAAAACATGATGAAATAAATTATTCAAACTTTATGTAAGAATTAGTAGGTACTGAACTTTAGTTTTTAGGGTTCGTTTTACTGTAAGTTTTTATTTTACTTTCTAATACTGTCACGTAACTTGGGAAGAGTCGCTAGATATGCGTTTTTCCTTTTTTATCTTTCTTCTAAAAAGACATGAATGTTTAAAAATAAATTATGGCAATAATCATAGAATACTGACAAGCACTAAAAGTGACCTTTTTTTGTTGCAATAAAGGCCGTATTACAGAACCTTACTCAAAAGTCAAGCATTACTTAAAACTCGATTCAACCAATAAAATGGCTTTAAACGAGTTCTATGTAATGCTTGAGTTTTGAGTGATGTTCTTTATAATCAAAATCAAAATATTTTATTTCACATAAACCTACATGGGCAATTATGAAACGTCAGAAGCCAGGTGCTCAGTTCCAATTTTGATCTAAAAAAAAAGCGGTCATATTCCTCTAGATCGTATTTTGTTGCTTCCTGACTCAATATGAAAGTTTATAAAAGGTATCAGAAAATTCTAGACACACTTACCGAGGGTCCTTACAAACCGTTATTCATAATTCCTTCTTAGTCACGAGTTTTTTTTTTAAAGGAGTGGCGCTAGTGGACCATTGTGCGCCCTCTTAATTCATGATAAAATTCTGTCTATTTCTATCCTATTAATCTAGAAAGATTAAATGAAGCCTACATTTTCTTTAATTAAAAGTTTTAATACGGGAATCCAACTAACTATAGAAATACCTTAAAATTGTTCCACTGGGCAATGCATTTAAAAAATAATAATAATTTGCAAAATTACTTTTATTCTAGCAGTCATTCGATTCAAATAAAATCAAAAACATCGCTGTTTTGAAACTTATCTGTTGCCGTGATGCGCTACTGTCCTGCGTTCGTCAGAGCTTCTTACCGCACCTTAACGTCTAAAACTGGCGACCCTTTATTTCGCGAGACCCTCTAGACAACCACTCTCTACCCTGCTAGCCGTAATGCTACTGAAATTATATTAAACATACATACAGTTATGCAAAAACATAGTTCCTTTATCCAAACACTATTGCACAACTAGCAACTACATCTTATAATGACTCCCCAGCTCGAAAGCGCGGATGAGTTTCAAACGCTATTCTGTTACACTTTAATTTTCTGATCAATTTCGTGTTTAAGATTGCTTATACTCGCAGTAAGAGGATTTGGCTTCCATTTTAATCCGATACGAAAAACAGATTTCTAGACGTTCAAAATTCTGGATAGGTGAGCAATTTCTTGCTATATACTTTTGGCTAAGCAGAGTACATATGATATTTTCTCAGAAAATCTGTAAATAACAAAGTCGCATCTGGTTATTGGAACCTACTTTAAGGTTATTGATGAAAAAGATAGGAAAATGGTGTTTAAAACGAAATCTATATATAGCTCATTTGGAGAAACAACGACGAAACTGGTGTTTTCAAATATAACAGAAGAGTGATATAAATTGGATATTTTTTTTGTAATGGGGTTCAACATTTCAGAACGAGACTGTAAAGTCTAGTTCTGAAATGTTGATAAATCCCAATACGTATTAAATATTTCACTTGTCTGCTTCTCTGAAAATTTGTTCGAGCACAAATATCAACAACTCATTTTTGGGAAAAATTACATTTATGTCGATGTTTCTCCAAATGAGAGATATATAAAAATGAATTACTGTTTTTTTGTTTTTTGTTTTATCCACTTCTTTACTGGGGTGGTATTAAAGAAAAAAAAATGAAAACCCCAAAGGTAATATTTTGACAGGACAACGTCTGACGGGTCAGCTAGGTAGGTAGCTAGGTACACTAGGTAGGTAGGTCGGTATGGTAGGTAGGTTGGTAGGTCGGTAGGTCGGTAGGTAGGCAGGTAGGTAGGAAGGTAGATAGGTAGTGCAGCGTAGAGCGTACCAAGGAGCACGCCACGCCGGAGACCCAAACCGGGTCAGGTAGCTAAAAAAACAAACAGGTAGGTATGTAGGTATGTAGTTAGGGTAGTGTAGGTAGGTAGGTAGGGTAAGGTAGGGAAAGTAGGTAGGGTAGGTAGGTAGGGTAGGTGGTAGGGTAGGCAGGTGTTAGATACTTAGTGCTACCTGTGCGAAGCCCGGCCGGGTAAAGCTAGTAGATAAAAAAGAAAAAAACATATGTCTCCGTATCATGTGGTGAAAGAAATTATTCTGAAGTTTGCAGAGTCAGAATATTTCAGAAAAGGTGACAGACTGAATGTGGTAGGCCAAGAGTGTTGTGGCACGGACGGCGAAAGGCTTTCTTGTTTGATGAGAGACAGAACGTAGAAGTGCGAATAGGCTCGCATTTTGTCTTATAGGTCCTATCATGGTCAATAAGACCAGAACCTTAATTGCGTAGCACACTATCAATCACAATCTGAATCATTTTGAAGCCTATTGCTAATCCATTGCTTCATATGTTTGAATAGTTTGTCGGCTCAACAACGTAAATAACGCAATGAATATTGTTGAATGGTCAAAATTGAAGCCATTCTTACTGTTAGTGTGTTTCGCCATTTCCCCGCTGTAGTAGGCCCAAATTTAGTGTAGGAGGCCTCAAAGCTAGGGAGAATCTTAAACCTGAAGAAATTATGTTTGCGGCAGGTGGAGAACCGGGAAATTTTATGCACACATAACATATCGCCTGTTTTTCCCGAAGGGAGAGGCAGAGATGTATTTTTATGCAATTTAGGGGAAACCTTTATACGCATATCTCTTATATTTCTATATCTTTATATCGCGAATCTCTTAGGGAACTGTTTAAAAAGATTAATATTGTTATAATACATATTAATCTTTTTAAACAGTTCCCTAAGAGATTCATAGATTCGTACCTTTCCAATTCATGTATGGAAATATTATGTAGGTATGTAAGAAAAAATCTACATCTATTAATAAAATAATTGATAAAAATATTTTTTATACTAGAAATAAAGATACATGGTCGAAGGGGCATGGTAGGATACAAAAACCTGGAAGTAAGAAGGGAAGTAGCTCTCGCCACTTACTTATTTATGATTATGCGGGGTAAATTACACAACCCAGGAGTTCTAAGGTCGATTGGGTTGTGTGTACCTGATGGGCACGTGGGGCGTCGAAGGCGGCCGCCACTGCTGTGGGTGTCGCCCGCTCGCACCAACCTGCTGCAGCACGCGCGCCATGCGTACACTCAATATGGTGTCACAACAGATAAATTGATCTATTCCCATCCAATACCAAGAGCTAATACCATTTGGTATTAGTTTATTTCCGAATTTATTTTCTATTCCAAACGAGTACCACATTTTTTTAAATAAAAAATCTATTACTAACGAATACCAAAGCGTGACCTTTTTGTACACTCAGCTACACAAAGTTTTATTTAAATTGCGTTTTACCGAAATCCAGGGTAATCTAAATATAGGGTTAGGGTTAATAAGCTGGTCGACGGAGCCCCGCTTTGCGGGGCTCCTATTTCTGTCTAAAGGGTTTAAAGGAACCTAACCAACCGAACCTCGGGATGCCACTGACGTCGACCGTCTAGGGTTAGGATTTTCGGGAACATTTATTATGTTTTCGGAAACTTAGTTCGGTAATTCATTTTAACACAGCTTAGCTGTTAGTATTACAGTCAACCAGAGATCGATCGCTGGAAGTTAATTTGGTAGATAGGTAGGTAGGTAGGTAGGTAGGTAGGTAGGTAGGTAGGTAGGTAGGTAGGTTAAACATTACTTAAAATCACTCAAAGCATTTTAATTTTACTGAACCTGACTGTATCTGATTTCTTCAAACTTGTTTTGGTATTGGTTTTAAAATGTGGTACTCGTTGGGAATAGAAAATAAATTCGGAAATAAACTAATACCAAATGGTATTAGCTCTTGGTATTGGATGGGAATAGACCGATAGATTGCTTCAATTGTACTCTGAGTGAATTCACAGGGGCCGCATTTTGTAAAATTACTCTGAGTTGTTCATTATAACTACACTATTGTATTAGGTAAGCCTGTGATGATAGTTGTATGTGTTTTCTAAATAAATAAATAAAATAGATCAACCATTTTTTAGATTATCTAAAGTATATAAATCTTTTATGGGGTACTGTGTTAAATGTTATAACAAAATATCTTGTGATATATTTCAATTAAATGAAAGTAAAATTAAAACTCATATTAAAAGTACACTTTGTAAACAAGCATATTACAAATTAGAGGATTATATCCTAGATAAGAACGCTTGGAAATATACTGGTCCTGCTCCATAGGACAATTTAGAGTCTAGACAAAATCAAATTGGTTGCTAATTTAATTGTATAATTTATATTTTTTACGCCATTGATTTTACATTTTGTAACTACTTTAACTCACATACAAAATTATTAGGTACTTGTTAAAATATTAGAAAAATCATCAATTTTTCAATATTTGTATGTATATGTATTATGTGAGCACCATGTATCTATCACCTAATTAACTTACCTGTCATTAATAATAATAATGTAATTTATATGTAAATAATTAAATAAAGGAAATAATAATAATATTTATTTAAAAATTATAAAGCATAAAAATTAGAACAGTTTTGCTTAAATGTAAATTATAGTGCTAAGACTTACGTGCCTGAACTAGGTAATCCTGTGTTTCAGGCGAAAAGTGCTAAGATAGTATTATAAAAATTAATAAATAACCCTTAAGGTGACAATACATAAATTAATTATACTCATGTTGAGTAGCTTAACTCTTAGTTTTTAAATTTGATATATACTTAACGTAGGTGAGTATACATATTTACTTTAACACAGTTAATAAATTCTCTGTATCTTCGTAAGACATATTTTGGAGAGCCTCCTTGAGAATTCTCTTACAATTTGTGTAGTTCAGGGAGTAAATGTTTGCTTTCGCGTTTAGTCTATTATAGAGGAGAGGACCGAGGTACAGGTAAAATTTGGATATAAAAGCATGTTTTGTTGTATTTTGAGGGCAGACTATATCCTTGCGTCTTTTATTAGAATGTTCAGTGATGTAGGGTAGAGCTGTGTGTTGTTTTAATACAATGCCCAGTATAAATAGTTGCCGAACTGTTAATACTTCACAAGATTTGTACAGGAGGTTGGTAGAAAAAAGGAAAGGGCGGAAAGTAGACACTTTGAGAATGGCCCTCTGAGCTCTCTCGATGGTTAGTAACCTTGTTTTACCCGCTCCACCCCATGTGGTAATACAGTAAGTTAATATCGATTGACATAGAGCAAAGTACACTTGTCTAACTATTTTTGGGTCAGCAATATAGCGTAACTTTTTAAAAACAAATATCAACTTGCGAATTCTATTATTTAAAGTTTCTATATGTTGTTTGAACGAAAGTGTTTCATCTATTATCACACCAAGGTATTTTTTTATATTTGCCATTTTAATATTGGGACAACCACATTGGTTATCTGTGGGAATTGAGCAATAATGAGCATATAATGTGGTGGTACTAGGTGATGTTTGCTTGCGCATCGAAAACTTAATGTAATTTGTCTTGTCAGCATTTAATGTTAGTGAATTCCGTTGAAGCCATTCGTTAACAACATTGAAACCGTATTGCGCAAGCTTGTAGACATTTTTTTCTGAGTCAGCCGAAAAAAGAAGGGCAGTGTCGTCAGCATAAGAAACAATTTGGCCGTGATTAAGATTTAGATTACAGAGATCGTTTATATATATCAAAAATAGGGTAGGCGCTAAAATACTTCCTTGAGGAACTCCGAAGGACGTGTTTTTTTCATAATCGCTGAGAACATTACCAATTCTTACACATTGGGTACGGTCCTCTAGATAGCTCTTAAATAGTCTGAGCTGGGTGCCTCTGATACCTATGGCTTCAAGCTTGTGCAACAGAATAGGAATAGAAACCGTGTCAAAAGCTTTGGCAAGGTCCAGGAAGATTCCTACTGTGTGGTTACCTTTATCAAGTTCTTGTGCAAGGTAGTCAGTCAGATGGTGGACGGCATCGTCTGTTGACCTTTTAGGCCTAAATCCAAACTGTCGTTTAGATAAAATTAATTTATCCTCCAAGTATTTGTAAAGCCGTTTATTAATATTTTTTTCTAATATTTTAGACAGAGAAGGCAGTAAGGAAATAGGTCTATAATTTGTCACTTGATATTTACTGCCTGATTTATAAACAGGGACGATAACAGCTTTTTTAAGGCACTCGGGAAAAATACCTGTATAAAAACATTTTTGGAAAATATAAGTTAATGGCGGTACTAAAATGTGCCTGAACTGTTTAATAATTTTATTTGAAATGTTATCCCAGCCAACCGCACAGTCGTCCTTTAAACTCATAATTATCGATTCTATTTCAGTCTCGTCAGTGTCTAGCAACGCAAAGGATGATAAAATAGTGCTACACGTAAATGGTGTGCTTGTTAGATATTTTGATTGGCCCTGAACTTTTTCAGCCAAACACTTTTCAACATTAACAAAAAAAAAAATTGCAATGTTGGCTGATGTTAACTGTGATGAGTGTGCTTGTAATAAACCTGAAGACGACTGACTTTGTTTCGAGTTATACGTAACACTTTTAATAAAATTCCAGATTTTTTTACTATTAGTAACAGCCTTTTCTAGCGCAATTTTATCATAGTTTATTTTTACCTTTTTAAGAAGATCATTACAAAAGTTACGATATCGATTGCTTTACATTTAATTATTTTTACCACATGTGGTATAGTATTTTATTCTAGGTGCATCATCGTCACATATAATTATACACCTATACAAAAACAATAACTATAAGTATAAAAAATATTGCAAAAAAAATAATTTAAAAGTATTGTATTTAAAAGAATAACGGGTTCTTGCCCATTCTTCTCCAGACGAAAATACCTTTTGGAGGGGCAACTAGAACCAATTCAATTTTTTTCTGTAAATTTTGACGTTCAAAAGTGCCTTTTAAGTGCTTATTTGAATTAAATCATTTAACTTTGACTTTACTACTTACCTATAAATAATAAATCTGTTCTGTTAAAATCGTAAATCTGTTACAATCTTCAATTACTTCACTTACACATCTGCAAACCATTGGACGAATCAATAATGTTGTTATGACAGAACGTCGTAGTGCTTACGTCATCACGAAATAAAAGGCTGCTTTTGATGTACCTACTAACATAGTAGTAAATTACGGTCTGTTTGCAGTTTATTGAAAACTAGCTGCACGCCGTGGTTTCGCCGGCATAAGTCTTAATCCCATGAGAATATCGGAATAAAAAGTATTTCATATCCTAACTCAAGTCATGGTCTACTCATGTTCTAAATTTCGTCCAAATCCGTTAGTAGTTTTAGCGTGAAAGCGTAACAAACAAACGAACATACAAAAAAAGTCAAGTATTTTGCTCTTTATAATATTACTATATGTTGCCCACGACTTCATCTGTAATCCAGGATAAAACTAATCTATGTAGGGACATAGAGTAGAAATTTGGCACATAGATAGACCATTACTTGGGTAGGGACCCAAGTAATGGTCTATCTATGTGCCAAATTTTATCAAAATCCGTTTGGCTATTTTGGCGTGAAAGCTTAGCAAACAAACTTATTTTCGCATTTATAATATTAGTTTGGAAGGATAATTTAGAATATTAAATAAATCATGATTTACCACTAGAAAGTACGGGAAAAACAGTGTAAAGATCTAACTCGGACTTTAAATCAAAAGCAAGTAAACAGTAAAAAAAAATTAAAAAAAATGGAATGGATTGGAATGGAATTGATTGGAATGGAATTTCCAAAAGTGGAAGTTACAGAAAGATTTTAGTTGGCGCGCGTGTGTCGTCGATTGCGTTCGTTGGTGAAGTATCGGGCCTTCAGCGGTGTATCCGCGTAGCCCCGCGCGCCCGCGCAGCCGCCCGACGCCTAAAACGAAGATCGCCGACGGCGCCCGAACATCCTCCCGGTTGAAGCATTCAAGTGAGAGGGAGTGGACAGATATTGTTGTAGGGAGCAGCATTGTCCCCTTCTTAGTTTTCAGCTCGATCACTCATGAAGCTCCGTCACTGCCGGGGAAGACCTTGGTAACTCATCCCAGTGGCCACACGAGTGGCGTTTGTCCCGGTTCCTTAATAAGAACATCGGTTCCCATAGCCAGCTGCTCTGTTGAGGATGTCCACAATACTGTTGGAACAATGGATTGATTTTGTGAAAGATTATGGAAACAAAAGACATGCTACGCCGGCGCATATAATTTGGGATAGTGACAGGGTGATAAAGCTGATACGCTCGAAGAGACCAGTACTCGCACATTTAAGTTTTTTCTTTGGAATGTTAGCACCTTATCATCAGTAGGCCAATTGTCGTAACTAATTGAAAAACATTCATGTCGAAATTTCGATTCAACGACAGGCAATTTTTTTTTTAAAATTTATGAAAATTGGAGGTATTTTTAACAGATTGAGAATTAAATGAATTGTCCCTTCGGCCAAAATTAAATTGACCCAGTATTTTTATTTTTTATTTTCTAATCGGCATACTTGATTTGGTGATGGCAAACAGGAAGCCTTTGCAGCCCATTGTATTAACGTTATTTCAATGCCACAAAAATCGAAAGGACGCGGTGTATTTTCATCCCCAGAGCCACACGTACAGAAATATTTATGTAAATACGATCCCATTTATCTTTTAGTTTCCCTCTCATAGGTCACTTCAAGCAGATTAAGAACTAAGATTAAAACTATTTCAGACACCAATCTACAAGGTCTTCACATGATCTGACCAAGATTATGTCTGGACTCTAAAAGAGACTGTGACCTCTGAGTTTGTTTCGGCCTTTCTTCTCAGAGTAGTCAGATAGGAAGCGCCGACCTCATCTAGTTTAAAAAATATGATTGACGTGTACAACCCTACTTATAGGAACAAAATCATGTATCATTCATTTATCATTTATCATAAGTCGGGGACTACTTTGAGTTACATACAATAGTTATGTACTTCGGTATAAATGTTTTCTATTCATTTAATTTTTGGATTAATAGTTACAGGTAAACACAATCAATTTAATATTTGGCGTGTCTTTGGTTCTATAGTATGCTTGAAATTCTAAAGAACCTTTGAAAAGCAGCTTAAATAGACCGGACAGAATTACTAGAAATCGTATCTATTTTGAATCAGTTTTATTAGAAATGGTTTCTTCAATAGTTCCATGGGTTGGAATCACACCCACGACCTTCAGGTGTGACACTTAATGGAATAACGAAAGAAAATACGAAATAATGAAATTAAAAAATTAAAGTCAAGTAAAGCCTTGGTGTGAAAACATTTTTCAGTACGTTTTGACAACTTTGACTGTGAGACTGTTTGGTTACCAGTGGGCCAAGCACAAATGCGCGGCGTAAACGTAGGTAACGAAAAGGATACAGGGCAAATTTGTATGAGAAGTGGTCTATGAACCAATAGCGATACGGTTTTGACATTGGTGTAGCCCATACTTCATCTAGACCCTTGTGCAAATGGGCATCAAAATCTGGTACGACAATTTTGAGAAAAATATACTTCTATAATTTATACGATTTTCATGGAAAACGTTCTTAGCAAACTACTCTTAGTTGCATAAGTTTCCATATATCTATATTGGTCCATAGAAAATTTTCGCCAAATCTCCTTAGAACGATTTCAATATTGAAAATACTCGTTTTGCACATAGAAAGAAAGAAATAAAAGAAAAATAGGTTTATTTGTCACAGAAACACGTGCATACAAAAAAGATAATTAGATGTAATAATAAAGAAAAATAAAAACAAAATAGATCTATAATCACGAGCACAAAGGAGAAATGTCGACAGCTGCACGTCATGACTGTGATAAGAAGACATATTGTTTACTTCGTTTTAAGACTTTATTCTTGTCTATGGGTAATACTTATTGTGCTTGTCACAATTTTTTTAACCAAAATGCTAGGTACTTGTAATTTTGGTAAAAAAATTGAACGGATCTACGTTATGTTTACGCTGCGCGTCTGTCTACGCACCAGCATGGTTTTTGCAGAGCGATAATTATTTTTCGAATAGTCAGTCTTGACGCAGTTTCCACACATCTTTGGGCTATTACAGCTTCCACAAAATTAACGCAAACGCAATTTTGTAAATGTTAAAAAACTAAAAGAACTACTAGCGTTTAAGCTTTATAATTGTATCATCCATCTCGGTGTAGCTAGAAAGTTACTCCACTTCGTGATTAAAAACCCGGAGTTAGTAATAAAACTCCGTCGCTTGGTCATGTCGTGTCTGTCTTGTTATCTCTACAAAATCAAATTGTGGGACTAGACATTTATTTTAGACGTCACTATTTAGCGATTACTAAGATGAATAGCTAAGGTTCGGATGAGGGGACATACGGATGAACAGATTGAAAAGCCAAATATGGAGTAACAAAAAGCCTTCATGAGCGATGAAGTCAAGTCAGGCTTTTTGACGGCAGTCAGTCTCAAAATACCGGGTGTAAAAAGACACTTAATGAAGCCGAGATTCACTTGTTATCCCTGTCTTTGTAATCACTTTTTTGTACTGGACCAAACCTGGGAACCTTCTAGTTACGGTGATATTGAAAGTAAACATTCCAACATTTACTGACGTTTTTATTACAAAAAAAAGTTTTTTTAATGTTGTAACACAACTTTAAATACCCCCACGACCCCTGTACCGTTGCATGCACCCATTAGCACAATATTTTGTGTGTGTTACGTTGCGCACTACCGTAAATGACGATTTTTCACACCAAAAACAAATTGGTTTCCCAGCAATTATTTTTGTACAATGTTACTTAGTTTGATGTACAGAATGCGTTGGTGACGGCTATGTGATGGGTCTTTTTACACCCTGTATAAGGTACCATCTTGCATATTTTCTGGTGAAATTCATGGCTGGCTGTGGAGCTTATGCGGACCACCGCGTAGCATGAGCTGAATTGAGTTTAGGAAATGGAGAATTATGTTTGACCTACCAGAGGGCCTATACAAGTGATTATGGCTTTCAAAACCTTTCGTATTTTTACAATGTCTTTCAACAGGATTGAGATAAGCTTTTCGGTAGCTTAAATAATAAATGATTTTATTTGTGTAAGTAGCTTTTTTACAAACACTTTTACATGACAGCCCGAACGCACCGTTGAATCTGTTCGTTTTGCTAAACCGTTGTTTAACCAAAATTGGATCGGCAGACTTGCAATAATAACAGACACAGTAATAACAAGTTGCAGATTATAATTCAGCTTTGTTGATAAAATGATAAATGATATTATTTCTGTAAGTAGGTTTGTACAAACACTTTTACACGTCAATGATATTTTTTAAACTGGATGAGGTCGGCGTTTCCTATCTGACTACTCTGAGAAGAAAGGCCGAAACAAACTCAGAGATCACAGTCTCTTTTAAAGTCCAGACATAATCTTGGTCAGATCATGTGAAGACCATGTAGATTTGTGTCTAAAATGATCTTTTAAGGAAAAACCACACAGATTGAGTGGACCTGTCCAGTCAGTGTACGCATTTGTCAGTAATCGTGCAGCTCAACTCAGAACTTAAGGAGCTCAACGATTCGACGAATACTACCAAAGAAAGAAAGTAGAGATAGTAAATCACTTTTAAGTAATAAACAATTCATTTTATTTTAGACAAAGTCAAACATTACATTAAAAACATGAAATTGATAATTATAAAAATGACACATACACAATAAGATAAATGTGGTAATAACTCACCACAATATTTTCTGTTTACGAATTCATAATTCAAAGAATGCGGTAGAGAATCAGACAAACTGTTAGGGAAAACATGTCCAAAAATATCTTTAGAGGTAAAGGTCAAACGAGGGTTTAACGTAGGTATTTTTGTTCATAACAATGTCTTTGACAGTTCGGAATAGGTTATTTATTTTAGGTATTTGCCGTTTATTTTAACGTTTAATATAAACGCCAAAATACCATAAATATGCTTACATAAAGTTAAGTACCGTCAAACGGGGTGAATATGTATGAAGGGGTGAATCGGAACGAAACTTTAAAAGGGATTTTAACATTGAAATAATATAGTTTGTTGCCAAAAAGAACTCTATTGTGTTTACTGTATTATAATTAATGATTCAGTGCCCTTGTTGGCAACAAATTATGTTATTACAACATTAAAATACATTTTAAAGTTTCATTCCGATGCACTTCTGTATCCCTATTCACCCCGTTTGACGGTAATGATTAACGCCTGTTTAACAATGCATTATTTGATTTTAATCGACTGCTGGTAGGCAAGTCTCATCTCTGTGAGAGAGATCGCGACATATTCCACCACGCGCGCGGGCTCTGTGCGGATTGGTAGAATCATTTGTCTTCAATATGACCGTCGTCTCAAAACGGTGAAGGAAAACACCGTGAGGAAACCGGCATGTCCTAGAACCAAAAATTCGAAGACATGTGACATCTACCAACCCGCACTGGGCCCGCGAGGTGGATTACAGCCCATTCCCTCTCAAAGAGAGGAGGCCTGAAACCCAGCAGTGGGAACATTATAGGCTGATTATGAGACCGTCGTGTGACGGGTTTTTGGGCTCCCTAAAATAGAGTTCAGCTAAAAAATGATTGATGTCTTCTGTGGCATGCATAGAGACTGAGGAAACTATTGCTTTCCTCGAGTGCCATATAGCAATGGGAATCATACCTTCAAAAAAACTATTTCGCCATAGTTCTAAACAGACCAGGAGACATAATCAACTTCTGGAGGGAGGTGGGTTCCAACTTCTGGTTGGAACAATCTTCGACGGCCGCCATGGTCCACGCACAATGGTCCACCTGAAGGACTAAGTGTGGAAACCAAACCCTATAACATAACATGATGACTGATGCCGTCTGTCAGGACAGGTCAACAAGGTCAGTTCTTCAAAGGGCCTTTCCAGACATGGCTCTACAATGTTAAACTCACATATATCTTAATAATATAATGTTTGTACTTTAAAAGAGACCGTGACCTTTGAATTTTTCGGCGTTTCTTCTCAGGCATCAGTCGGCTAGGAACTGCTGGCGCCATCTAGTTTCAAAATATTAACTGAAATTGACGTGTAAAAATGTCTATAAAAGATCTATTTATAGAAATAAACATTTCGAATTTTTTGGTTCTAGGACATGCCGGTTTCCTCACGATGTTTTCCTTCACCGTTTCAAGAGCCAATGTTCTGCAGTAAGTAAAAACAACTAGTAAGTCGAGCCCTTAACCCAGTTCCTGCCAAGGATAGCAAACGGACTTGAACTAAAACAATTGTGGCAGGTGCCTAACGAAAACATTTATTCTGTCAATAGTTTGCGGGCACACACACTCGTAAAAATAACCCGGTTTTCTTCAGTTGATTTACAATTTGTTGTTGTAGCTTTGTTATCGGTAGAGGAGTACCTAGTACTCATTGTTTTTTTTTTCTCTTATTTTTTTTGTCACCACGTCTCAGTCAGTTCTTGTCGTGGCAAAAATACTAGCCATTAGAAGTCAGTATAGAGCAGTGGTGGCCAAGTGGTAACAACCCCGACTTACGTATTGTTGGTCGTGGATTCGAACAGACAGGCGCTTTACTTCGTGTTAGTTATTTCATCACCCCTCTCAAAACGGTGAAGGAAAACATCGCACGCAGAGTCGTTACCACCACAGGGTTATTGGTAAAACACCAGCCACCTCTTTAGAATAGAATAGAATAGAATATTCTTACATACACAGGCACACATACACAGGCCCATACACAGGGGGGGGGTCTCATATACAGACGTGATGTTATGTGTGTGTGAGAATACTCTTTATTATGTACACCATAAAATTACAGATTTAAATGTAGAAAATAATGTAATGTAATGTGATTTCAAGTTTGGTCCATAGTAAAAGTTGTTTATAATGATGAGTACAATGACCCCTTAAGAGGTTGCTGTTGTTTTACCAATAACCCTGTATATATTTAGAACTAGGTATAGTGTATTTATTTTATTTAACGCCGGCTATCGCTGAAAACCAGCGGTGATGCTCTGTCTTGCATAGGGTCGTAGCATTATGCTGAAAGATTTCCGTTTTGCGTGTATGTGACGCATATTTTCCCCCAACTCGTTCTTTTTTGTATTTGTGTGTGTTTTTCTTTGCGTCATGTTTACCGCAAATAAACGTATTTTTTTCTATTTTTTTTTTCTTTTGTCGTAATTAAACTGATATATTCGAGAACAAAAATTCCTAAGACATGTAACATCCCGCAACCCTCACCATTTTTTTTGCCCACATCTCATTGATTTGCTGATATGCAGCTAAGTTGTTAACGCGGTTGACAGCTCAGGATCCGCATGACTTAGTGTTAAAATGAAATCACACTTAATTTAGGACATTTTTTAAACAATATCGGCCTTAACAAGGTGCATCTGTAGAACTAATACCACATACCACATAACATCTGTTAATTTTATTCCGACAAAAATTAATGTTCTCATTACATAAACTGACGCTGAACCCGAATCAAAATGGTCAATTCTGTATTAATAACTTGACATGTATCGGAATAAAGTTCAAAATTCACTAACTAGCTCTGGGCTTGGACTAAAGTGACAATTTATTTTGTAATGAATCTGTTTCTTCAATATTTACAGCGTGAAACTTAACCGCAAATTAAAAATTGCGGTACCTTCAAGTTCCTCGTTCCTCGAGGTACCTCGTTTCGCAATTTTATCAGAAAGAAAAAAAAGAAAGCAACAACACAACAACAACACAAACGACAACAACAATGACATTTATTTGGACTTGTAGACTGTTCGTGAAAAACAAATGAAAAAAATATTTATCATCATTTCACTTGAAGGACGTCCACTGCAGGACATAGGCCTCCCCCAAGCACCACCACTTCAACCGGTTCTGTGCTTCCCGCATCTACCATACTCCTACGTCCTTCAGAAGGTCATCAGTCCACCTTGAGGGAGGCCTTCCAACGCTACGTCTTGCGATACTCGGTCGCTGGTTTAGAACCTTTCGGTCCCATCAGCCATCCGTCCTGCGAGCAATGTGTCCTGCCCACTGCCACTTAAGTTGAGCAATTCTTCGGGCTATGTCGGAAACCTCTTGCGGATCTCTTCATTTCTGATTTAATCACGTGCCTAGGGAAAGTCCAAGCATAGCCCTTGATGATAATGCTCTCCATTGCCCTTTAACTGACTTTTAGCCTAAAAGGCTAAAAGTCAGTTGATAAACGTGTATGACATTCGGTGACCCAAACACGGACGTGTAACGTAACTAAATAAATTTTAAATTTGGGGTCACTTTTGGGAGGCAAAAAAGAAAATAAAAATAAAGGTTTGCAAACTGTACCGTGTGATATATCAAATTTATTTGATGCCTTAACAGGGACATCACAAAGAGACGATCAGTTAGTATTTTTAAGAAATCGAAATTATACAAAGGTACATAATCTTACGCCTTTTTCCCACGGTGTTAGGTATAAACTACAGAATGTCACCTGATACGATCCTAACATACTCTTTTTGCTTCGCACGCACGCTGCACGCGAATTGTGAGTACTACGCACCTGAACTTTCTGAAGAAGATCATCATTCTGTAAAATCAATAATACACAAACACAGATAGATAATTATTTGGGATCTATTAATAATATTATGGTACCTACTACATTCCCTAATAGAACCCTGTCAAAATAATGACTAAACAAAATGCTCAACTAATCAGAGCTACAGTGTTTCACAAGAGTTGCTGATTCACGAATCCAATCAACAAAGTTTGAACTTTAATTCAATATACTAAGATTGGAATTTGCATGACGATTCAATCTGTTAGTTTCATAACGAAATTTTAGTGGCAGTTGAAATTGTAGTGCTCTGTTTAGTACTGAAACGGTAGGCAAAACTTGCAACACAGTAAAATAATACCAGTAAATAATTTTCTCAAAACAGGAAAAAGGCTTTAACACATACCTAGCGAAATGTGGGTGTACGTAATGAATACTTCTGCCCAAAATCTTCCGGGATATAGGCATGATAATAATATTATTTTTTATTACACCATCCAAATGCTGTCTATGTCAATTCATTCAAATTTTATTTTTATTGTATTTTATTTATTTGGGACAAAATACAGTTATACATTACAGCATTTACAAAAAGTAGTTATTACAGTTGAAATATACGAACCCACACTAATTGTCCCCTAAGTGACATTTGAGTATGAAAACGGACGCATGTTAAATAAAAAAAAAGTACATATTTAGAACAAAAACACTAAAATACCGACGAATCGAAGGAAGCGGATGACAAGAGCATCCGTCTCATAGGCGACTTGCAAGAGATTGTGATACCATTTTTTTAAATTTAGATTGCAATAACGCAGCGCGGAAATGTCAAAATCAATGAATTCACTTAGCAATTTGCTGATCATATTCAAGAATGAAAATATCAGCATTTTAAGAGTCTAAAATAATTCAAGACCTGTACTACGTTCGCGATTTAGTTCTCAAACATGTCAACAAATAACACTTAAGAGGCTTACAAGAGCTAAAGCGCGGTCCCTGTCGGATTGCATAGAAAAGAAAGAGACGCGCGATGACACAACGCTGGTAATTTATTGCAAAATATGAAGCAATCATGGATTTACAAAAAATCTATTCATTGGACAAAAAAATTAAAACACTATTACGTTAGTATGTTACTTGTTGAATAAGCGTCAGCAAACATTAAGATTTTTTGTCAAAAAAATCTTAATGTTTGCATGTATATTAGTATGGTTTTTAATCGTTAAAATATATTTTTAGAGTTATCTTCGATATTTTTTTTCTACCATATCAAATTAATTGAATTATGTTTTCAACACACTATCTAACTAGCATATATCCAGAAGAATATCATATATTTTTCTGATTTTGGTAACTGCAGTGGTTCATATATTTTTAGGCATTATAAATTTGCGTTTAGGTCATGTAGTCCCCTTAATAATTTTTGCAATAGTACCTACTAGTCATTCCACCTAATCCACATTTACATACATACAGTGTAAATAGCTTCAATTGGAAACAATGATTTGATTAGACTTCATGTAATTTTTTCTCAGAAACTCCAATAAATAAAATTCTCAATATAACACATTCGATAGAAAACTAATAAAATCACCGACCTGTGGTTGACCTTCGTAATATTTTATTTATGACCTAAAGTCTTAGACTCAACAGATTTCACTTATAAATATTGGATCCTTTGAAAGGCTTATTAATACTTTGAAACTTTCCTCGCATAATGGTCCACATGAAGGACTAAGTGCGGAAACCAAAACTCCTAACGAAGATGAAGAAGAAGAAGAATACTTTCGAACAAAAACATTTTGTGGGAACGAGAAATATTATGAACACAGTGTAATTAATATTGTTCTTACCCAAAATCTCGCTAATACCGAGTGTCTACGCCTGCACGTTAATTGTGTAGACGTTCAGTGATTGTGTTTGTCAAGTTTGCTATTTTAAAGGGCCAGGCGCCATATAGATTTTATTTTACTTGTACCGTCACAACATATATTTTATAATTCCAAATTTCACCATCGTCGCGAACATGTACGCTCCGCATATTATTATTGTTTAATAAAGTTTATACAAAATTAAATAACCATACCTCGATACGGGAGTTTCATTGAAGTTCATTGGAGCCCCAACATCTGGCGACCTACGACAAAACCTGCAATTTTGGCGGAAAACAAGTTCGATCATTGCGACCACGCGCTGCCGGTGTAGCCATTGCGCCGCGGCTACTTTTCACCTAAATCAAGCATCATACCTGGGTTCCCTGGAGGTGTACCAGCCATTGCAGCCACCGCTGGTTTCTGATCAGCATTCAGCATCGTACCGCAGCCTCGGCCAATGCAGCTAAGTGCCCATTTTCCTTGTGAATTCCCTGTTACCTATTTACCCTTACCTTTTATACCCTTACCCTTAATAAATCTTTCCAATACCTATTTAAAATAGCTTCTATGAGTGCATTCGTGTCTTAAGTCATTGTAGTGTCTTAAAATAATTACATCAATACACCATCGGCAGTTCATTAGAGTAAATTCACATTATCTATTGGTAAACGTTTTTACCGTCAATACGAATATAATAGTAGGCTATATTCTTATAATATCAACATAGTTTATTATTCGTGTTTCCTAACAGGCTCATAACTGTAACTATAAGCATATATTTCACCCATATCGCCGAACATTCCAGGCCGACCTCTCCGTGTAACGCAACTTCGGGCCGCCTGCCGTGTCACCGTGACCGGAGCGGAGCCCTACCCACTGCTGCACCGAGCCGGCCTCAGGTGACGTTAGGCGAGGAGCGTGAGCTAAGTTTTTAGTTTTTTTACATTATCATCACTTAGTTTTGTGTCTGCATATTTCCATAATCAAACCTACTTGGAATCAATTTGTTTATTCAAACCGATTTCACATTTACAATATTGGCAAGGTTTGATTTAACAATGGGTAAAGATTGTGGAGGTGAATCTAGCACAAACAATCCTCAAGAACTACAGGATCTTTTAGTGAAACGTAGTTCAATAAAAGGTCAAATCACTAAATTTAGAAACTTTTTATCAAATGTTACCTCTAAAGAAGCGCTTACTCAGATTGAGTTAGCTGAGTTAACATTAAAACTAAGCAAATTTGAATCTATCTATAGCCGTTTTGATGACTTGCAAAATCAGATAGAAGTATTAAACTCTGACAAATTATCTAATGAGATTGACGAACGTGATACTATCGAACAACTATTTATATCCAACATTGCAATTGCTCAAAGTATTACACAAAAACATAACTCGAACCGTCATGATGAAAGTAATTGCAAGGATTTAAATTTAAGTCAGGTAACTGCAGGGCCATGTAATTGTGATCATCATGATATAGGTTTTAAATTACCTCAAATTCAAGTTGCTAAGTTCGACGGGTCTTGCTTTCGTTGGCTTGAGTTTCGTGACACATTCTTATCTATAGTACACAATAACGACCGCATCGCTCCCATTCATAAATTCCATTATCTTATTTCGTACTTGACTGGCGATGCAGCGCGCATTATTGCTAACTTAGAGGTATCCAGCGCAAATTATGCGTGTGCTTGGAAATTATTATGTGACAGATATGATAATACACGACAATTAATAACTCATCATATAAATTCATTATTATACATAAAACCAATCACATGCGAGTCAGATAAATCATTACGTTTCCTTGTGGATCACGTTAATAAAAACTTGCGTGCTTTAACTAGTCTCGGTCTTGGTTCACGTGACTGGGATATTTTACTCATTCACATAATGAGCCCCAAGCTTGATAGCCACACCAAAACCAAGTGGGAAGAGTACAGGGGCACGTTGGATATTAACATACCTAATTTGCAACATTTTTTCAAGTTTCTTACCGATCGCGCGGATGTACTTGAGTCAATAAATAGTAGTCATTCATATTCTAAACCTAAGACTCAGATAACGTCAAAGCCTATAGATTCTAACACTAGGATAAAGGCTCATCAGTCATACATGTCTAATAGTGAAGACAATAATATTTCTGATATATCATGTGGCGTTTGTAATGGTCATCATCGCCTTTATGATTGTCCCACGTTTTTGGCTAAGAGTGTGGATGACCGTATTAGTGAAGTAAGCAGATTGAAGCTTTGTCACAACTGCTTAAGGTCTGGCCATTCTGCACGCAATTGTCGCATGCATCCGTGTCGCATGTGCAATATAAGGCATAATAGACTCTTGCATAAACAGTCTGGTAACCAAAATATTTCCAGTGTTGTCACCATTTCACCCGACATCACTGAAGACACTATCGTTAATTTTTCTAATCAAAACAACCAGCAAGTTTTACTGTCTACTGCTTATATTGAGGTAGCTAGTCCTACGACCAATCAAACACAGAAGGTTCGTGCTCTTTTGGATTGCGGTAGTCAGTCATCATTCATTACTCAATCTCTCAAAACAAAATTACTTTTAGAACCGACTACTACGTTGCATGTCAATATAATTGGCATAGGCAATAAAACAACCACTCAGGCTACAGAAACTTGCGTGGTTCAGTTGAAATCTTTGATGAAGCATTTCACCGCCACTTCTTCTTTTCTGGTGTTGCCAGTGTTAACCGGTAACATACCTAGAATACCCGTTGACGTTAAAAAACTTAATATTCCTAGTGATTACTTTTTAGCGGACCCGCACTTCCACAAACCAGCACCTGTTGATGTTGTCATCGGTGCCGATATTTTTTGGGATATTATTGGCCGCGATCAAATCTCTCTCGGTCTTAATTCACCTGTATTGAGAAGTTCTCATTTCGGTTGGTTGGTTTCAGGTCCTATGTATTTTGGATTGCCCACAAACAATAAGTTAAAGGAAATTGATAATGATAGAGATTCTAATTATTCAGTAATTTCTTATATGTCATCAGTTGACAAAATACATCAAGAACTAACAAAATTCTGGGACTTGGAAAATGTTCCTCAAACTAAACCACTTATGAGTCATAGCGAGAAGGCATGCGAAACACATTTTTTGTCGCACACCCTTCGTTTAGAAACAGGTAGATTCTCAGTTAGTCTACCCTTAAAGGATACACCTGATTGTCTTGGTGAATCTTATTCATTAGCTAAAAAACGTTTGTTAAATTTAGAAAAGCGATTTCGCAAACAACCACATGTGAAATCACAATACATACAATTTATGCGTGAGTACGCAGCCTTAGGTCACCTTTCAGAATCCACTTTACCTACACCTTCGACATCTTATTTCCTCTGCCATCATGCTGTTTTCAAAGATAGTAGTGAGTCCACGAAAATTAGAGTCGTATTCGACGGTTCGGCGCCTACTTCATCAGGTCAGTCTGTCAATGACATCCTTATGGTTGGTCCTAATATGCAGGACTCACTATTCTCCATCTTAATAAGAGCTCGACAGTATAAGTTCCTTCTCACGGGTGGCGTTGAGAAAATGTACCGTCAAATCCGTGTCCATAAGAAGGATCGTAATCTTCAACTTATGTTATGGAGAGAAGATGAGTCTTTGCCCATAAAAACGCTTCAGCTCGGTACTGTGACTTACGGAATAGCAAGTTCCAGCTACTTGAGCACTCGGTGTCTATAGCAGATTGGTGAAGAGTCTTCTGATCCTATGGTTAAGGACATAATTCAACATGATTTCTTTGTAGACGATCTGATCACCGGTTCTGAGAGTGAGGACACCCTACGTTATATTCACCAATCTGTAACTGAAGAATTAAAGAAAGGATGCTTTAATCTTCGTAAGTTTAAGACTAATTTACCATCATTGTTCGATTCAAATACTCAAACTGATGATAATCTTTTAGTAAGCGAGTCAACTAGTACTCTAGGAATGGGATGGAACCCATCAACCGATAAGTTACATTTCCCTATCAAATGTCCATTTTCCTCTAACAATGATTTAACTAAAAGGTCTTTTTTGTCTTCTCTTTTTAAGATCTTTGATCCCTTAGGACTGATTAGTCCATGTGTAATAAAAATGAAAATGTTGTTACAACAACTGTGGCTGCATAATTTAACTTGGGATTCTCCAGTCCCACATGAAGTTCAAAGAGACTGGAACATTTTTATGCAGTCTTTACCTTCTTTATTAGCTCTAGAAGTTCCACGGCGTGTGCTCTGTAATGAACCCGCATCGGTAGAATTACATTCATTCAGCGATTCATCCCAACATGCATACGGAGCTTGCATTTATTTACGGTCGGTCAATGCTGCTAACAAAGTCACAGTCAATTTGCTTTGTTCTAAGTCCAAAGTAGCTCCGATTAAAAGTACGACTATCCCTCGTCTAGAATTGTGTGCTGCCCTATTGGCAGCAAGGCTATGCAAGGCTGTCAGGAAGTCACTGCGATATGAAGTTCAGCATCTAGTACACTGGTGCGATTCGTCAGTAGTGCTAGCCTGGCTTCACACCAGTTTTATAAATCTGAAAACATTTGTAGCTAATAGGATTTCGGAGATCTGTGAGCTAACAGAAGCCTCCTCGTGGCGCTATGTGCCCACTTCTGTCAATCCTGCAGATCTAATATCTAGAGGAATTAGTCCAGATAAGCTCGGCAGTACTAAGTTGTGGTGGTCAGGCCCTCCATTTCTTATGGAGTCTGAAAGTAATTGGCCTATCTTAAACCCTAATAAAATTAATACTAATGGTTTACCGGAAACTAAACCTAGTTGTATTGCCACTCATGTTGCTGTTCAAAATGAACCTATTTTTAATTTTAAAGGCTTTTCTAGCTTAGCTAAAATGAAACGATCTTTCGCTTACGTGCTAAGATTTATTAATAATTTAAAAACTAATCAAGATAAAAGTCGCGGCAATCTGACTGTTGATGAATTAAATAATTCCTTTCTATTTTTGTGTCGTCTCGCACAGCAAGAATCATTCTTCTGTGAATATAATTTGCTATGCAACAATAAGGCTTTAAGTTCTAAATCAAATATTTTATCATTAACTCCATTTTTAAGTGACGACAAGGTTATCCGAGTAGGTGGCCGACTGGGCTCATCTGATTACAATTATAATAAAAAACACCCTGTTCTCCTCCATGCGTCGCATCATTTTACTAAATTGATTTTCGAGTACGAACATATACGCGGATTGCATGCTGGTCCACAATTATTGTTATCCGTTGTTAGGGAATACGTTTGGCCGATAAACGGCAGAAATTTAGCTAGACGTATTTTTCATAACTGTTCGAGATGCAGACGCTTGCAAGGCAAGACTATTGCGCCAATAATGGGACATTTGCCCTCGCAACGTGTCACGCCAAACTTTCCATTTCGAACAGTGGGAATTGATTTCGCTGGCCCATTCCTAATTGTAAACCGAAAGGGACGGGGTGCTTCGCTGGTCAAGTGCTATCTTTGTTTTTTTGTATGCCTTCGCTATAAAATTTCTCACCTCGAAGCCGTGAGTGATCTATCTAAGGACGCTTTTGTCATGACATTTCGAAGGTTTGTGTCAAGAAGAGGCAGGCCAGCTGAAGTATTCTGCGACAATGGACGCAACTTTGTCTCAGGAGATAAAGAAATTAATGATTTTTTCAAGACTTACCAAAACGATCTATCTGATTTTGCATGTTCAGAAGGCATTCAGTTCTACTTTTCACCAGTTTACGCTCCTCATTTTGGCGGTATTTTCGAGGCCGGTATTCGTTCAGCAAAATTTCATGTTAGGCGAGTAATGGGTAATTCTCATTTAAGTTTTGAAGAACTTCAAACTCTTTTCGCTCAGGTAGAATCGGTTTTAAATAGTAGACCTCTCTGTCCCTTATCCACCTCTCCTGAAGATTTCCATTGCCTTACTCCTGGGCATTTTCTCATTGGTCGGGCTCTTACCGCGCTGCCTGAACCAGCTTTGGAAGATTGCCACTCAACCAGCTTGCAGCGCTATGCCAGACTGCAGCAAATATACCAACATTTTTGGCGGCGCTGGCAATGCGAGTATATCGGCGAGTTGCAACTTCGCAGTAAATGGAAGACCAACACTCACGCAGTCAAAATTGGGGACATGGTCCTAATCCAAGAGGATGGCCTCCCACCCCTATGTTGGAGGCTTGGACGCATTACAAGGCTCTTCCCAGGACTAGATGGCGTTTCAAGAGTAGCTGACATTAACACTGTTAAAGGAATTATACGGCGTCCTTTGGTTCGCCTTTGCCCCTTACCAACCGAAGAGGAGTTATTGAAGGGTTGAAACTCTGGAGTTCCACCGGGGGGAGGATGTCTACGCCTGCACGTTAATTGTGTAGACGTTCAGTGATTGTGTTTGTCAAGTTTGCTATTTTAAAGGGCCAGGCGCCATATAGATTTTATTTTACTTGTACCGTCACAACATATATTTTATAATTCCAAATTTCACCATCGTCGCGAACATGTACGCTCCGCATATTATTATTGTTTAATAAAGTTTATACAAAATTAAATAACCATACCTCGATACGGGAGTTTCATTGAAGTTCATTGGAGCCCCAACACCGAGAATTTCACACACCTACTTAAATTTATTTTTTGTTTACTTTTAATTATGCAGTTGCTCCATGTGAATTATGAACACAGTGTAATTAATATTGTTCCTACCCAAAATCTCGCTAGTACAGAGAATTTCACAAACCTACTTAAATTTTATTTTTTGCTTACATTTAACTAGGGAGTCGCTCCGTGTAAATTACTCGTACCCAGCCGCATCCGGTTAGATTAGACGGTGACCCCAACATGATTTCACTAGATAACTAAGCAACTGCTTTTGAGGGATATTCAATATTCATTTTGAACTATTGTTTTTGATCATTTCATATTATTTTCAAATATATTTATTTAGCAAGGAACAATGAACAAAATGCACTTATCCTAAGTTACATTAACTCCTTATAATTGAGGCACTTTATGAGGCTAGTTAATACTACATGACGTCTGTCATAAGCTTTGAAAGGTGAATTTTCAAAGCTTATGACAGACGTCATGTAGTATTAACTGCTAGCAACATAAACTTAACACAATAATCATAGGTACATGATGACAATTTGCAAATTATTTAGTTATAATTTACTGATTGCAAGGTATAACTATCTAAGTAAGTAATTTACTGATCGCACGGTGTACATACGAGTGTGAATACTAGCAACCGTCCGACCAGTTAATGATCAGCGGACAGAGCCTTATTGTTTTTGATCGAGCGAGCGCGAAGCGCGAGCGAAGCGCGAGCGAAGCGTGTCCGTTTCAGTTAGGACAAAAATGCTTTCGTATGTCCGGATGGCTGTCCTCCTCTACTGGTCGCATTTCTCAACCGATTCTCATAAAATTTTGTGAGTGGGTTTGATAATTATATTGGAAGATATTGCCGTTTCAGCTTTTCGAAATTTTTCAAAATGTTGGAGATATAGGGATTGAAAACGTAAAAAAAAATCATATTTCATCCATTTCGCACTCTTTGCGGCCGCTTTTTGTTTTAAGCTATGCAAAGAGACTTGCGAGGTCTACAAGTCACAGAGTCACTAGTTATTTATTTTAGGTAGGAAGGTACCCATATACCTAATTACTTTATAAATATGGTAAAGCATATCTACCGTACAAAATCAAGAAGTTAAAATAATCAAACTAGCGACGGCATGGATACCTTTCCAAACTTATTCAAAATTGCGGTGTTCAGCTCTGGCTACACTAAGGCGAATCCCATGTGGGATGCTGAACGAAATTCGCTCTTGCCGATTGTGTCAACTAACTTGCATGGAGGTGTTGGAACTGGCGCGAATAATCGCGTCCCTTCCTAGTCTAATGACTGATGTATGAAACAATCACTGCAAGTAGTCACATCCCGCGTCCCGCGCGGGATTCGCCTCAGTTTGAACAGTCCGTTACCGTAAAGTTTTGGGGCATAAGATACTTTGAACCAGTCCAATCTCGACTTGAACGTTTTGTATATTTTGAATGCTTTCAAAAATCACGCTATTAAACACAGGCGTAAGAAACACCCAGTTTGCTCCTATATGATATATCATATTTTTCCTATACCACCAAATCCCAATCCTTTCAAATATCTCGCCCGATAATCTTACCCAATGAATTTAACATTAAATTCATGTAGGTCAAGAGTTGCGTTCTTCCGCCAATAGATGGCGCTGTAATGTCTGCATCGCACAAGCGTTGTTCGCAATGAATTATTGAAGAACCTATGACTTTGTAATCTTATACCATTAGGTTTAAAGGCAGGATGAAGTATTTTTGTAGGACATTTGGAGTGTTTGCCAAGACTTTGTTTTAAAAACAAGAGTTGAATCTAGCTTCTAGATGATCTGATGTTTTTTACAAAATGGCGCTGTTCTCTTGGGTTTCTAAATCTTCAAGAAATATAATGGAATGTATTATTTGGAGGAAGCGTATGGATAAACAAGAACTTAGCTGGCTAGCTGGCTTATCGACGGCTGGAAAATCAATGGGTACTACATATTGCACCTAGCTAGACCATAGATAATTACATTAATAAAACTTCGTATAGTATAGTCTGTTTCAAAAGTATGTCATAAAAGTGTAAACAATCCCTGTTCAGGTTAAATTCTTAACACGTTCATCTATATTTAGAAGGTTACAGCCTTAAATCTAAAAATAAAAACGAACAATATTAAATTGTAATTAAAAAATCATCGACGAAAATTAAGAAATTAAAACTTCTTTAAAATGATTTAAAACTACATATAATTTCGACTAAAATTATAATTTGTAGATTGAAATCCACAGATACGTTTTCAGACCCATTTGTAAACAAAATAATGGGTCAGAAAACGTATCTATGGATGCCAATTTACAAATTATAATTTTTCATCTGTTAATGTCGTTAAAGTCTTGGTTGATTAAAAGCCTAATAGTGTGCATATGGTCTGTATTTGAATTGCAAGCCTGCAAGACTACAAAATAGCAGTTTCGATTCTTGTGCAGTTGACATGCATTTAAATAGTTTACCGATAGCGCAGGGCACAGTTTGCTTGCAGCTTGAATAACTTTCGAGTTTTACCAAAGTTACTATGGTTCAAGAGAACTCGAATTTCTGTGTTGATTCTAACTTTACAGGTATTACAATTGCTCGGTTAAAACCTAGCAACGCATTCATACGTGAATGAATCGTAATTTTCTGCGGATAGTGACTTTTAAAGAATTGATTTTGTTTAGCGGTTCTTAGGTCTGTTTTCCTATATTCTTGTGTTATACCTATATGACGGAGAAGGTATGTCTCTCGTTATTATCAGACATATTTTAACTACTGTGGGCGTACTATGGGTAGTGTTGGTTATTGCGCAATAGAAATACCGTTTGCAGTTCAAATCAAATTATAACTTACGATCAAATTAATCACACTTGCGAATCACTCACTGTAGGTACACGACACAACTATACGGAACGCGCGACAGTTTCTAAACGTGTTCATTGCTTAACCGCCAACAACAAACTCTGCTGTACTCTGGTCAAGCGTTAGCGTTATAGACTCTGTCCAGCGTCACCTGATGGCACCGGCGTCCCGATTAGTCAAGTCAAACGATTGATTTAACGTATTGCAGACATATAATATATTTTTGCAATGTTAAATTTTCAAGTCTCTGCCCTGAACCAAACGTTGAAAATTCAAAAGTGATAAGTGTTTATTTAGGCAGTACATTTAAGGTGTCACCTAGCACCTTTTCACATAAAATATGTTCATAAATATTAGGCCACAATTTAGATACGCTGACAGTCAATATCCAATGTTTGAAAATCTAACATGGGTGCGTAACCTTCTTCAATGTCGTATTAAATTCAAGGTAGGCTACAGGTACACTGAATCAACAAATCATCCACATAAACGTGATTGTGTTGTGTGTATGTTGTTCATCATCATGAACATCCTATGACATTTTAATCTTTTAAGAAACGGATTTTCTATGTTATGATCGGAAAACTACATAATTAGCTAATCCATTTCCAGACCGGGCGGTGATCTAGAGAAAATTTAAAGACATTTTCAATCAATTATGCTTAAACACACAAACACACTTATTGTTAAATCTTTTCTTTTTATAGTGATTTTTTCCTCATCAATACTTCAACTCCGTCATGCCTCATACAATCTACCATAAACTACTTAGTTAGATCTTAAAAATAAAATGGAAATCTTAATCATTGAAGTACACTAACTAGCTGACATACCCTTTTAGCAATATCTGAAGTTGGTTGTGCCAAAATGCTTTGAACTAGCGTTATCTCTTAACACACTCTTACATACATATCTTTAATGCATTAAATGATTGAATATTTTGATTTACTCCAAAATAAGACTCAGTGACATGAGATTTCGTACACATTCACACGAAAATCAATCATCGTAACTAATTATATAGCCCTTCAGTAGGTATATATCCCTGTCGTAAACCGCTACACGGTACGGTTTAGGACTATAATGCCATGCGGGAGACGATCCCCAGGAAAAGAGATAAAGACTTATTTAGAAAGCTTCAAAGTACACTTCGTAGGCTGGTGACTGGGGTTGAGGTATTTTATTTGTCTATCAGACATTTTTTTGCCTTACCTTAGATTATTGAATGGATGGCTAAGTCTTGGCTTAGTAAAGCTGATATTTTTATTTTGTTCATCAAATAACTTCGAATACAGAAGAACTAAAAAAAAACTAAACTATTTAATATTGTACTGGATTAATTTATTTTCTCGCAATCGTAGTGAATAGGTACCTAGAGTGTAACACACGGCGCTAAAAATCCATATAACTCTGTTTCTATTTACTCCTTCGTTAGAGCTCGGAAGTAAAACTACCTCGTATATAATAGGTAATTTTAGCCCCTTGTATAACAATCTACCATTAATTCTACCTCTATATAAATTCAAAACAGAATGTAAACAAATCGAGCTAAAAAATACACCTTATTTCGTAGCGGATTATTTTACCTACTCTTTTGTCCGTTTTCTTGTAATTAATCTCCATAGACCTGTTCTAATTAACTTGACTGGAACAACAGGAACAAGATCGTTCTTTGCCCTTTTTTGATCTTCGCGAAAGTAGGGTGGGTAAGACACAGTTAATAAAGTATTAAGTTTGATGTAGATTGTAGTTGATGGGAAATTAAATTAAGTGCCCGTAGAAGGTTAGGCATTTTGATTAAGCATTGTTGGAATATTGTTTTTTAGACCGAGCGAGCGCCAAGCGTCTCCGTTTCAGCTTGGGCAAAAATGCTTTGTATGTCCGGATGTTCGGCGGATGGCTGTTCTCCTCTACAGGTCGCATTTCTCAACCGATTCTCGTGAAATTTTAAGGTGCGCGGTGAACATTTATTCAGTTTTAAGCTACGCAAAGAAAGAATCACAAGGTATACAGCTCACAGGGCCACTAGTTTAAATCATGGTTTTTACGACTGGCAATACTTATACCCGCCGCAGATGCTGACCCTCGCATTGGTCACCACAAACCGCGTACGAGTAGCAGCGTTTAAAATCTATGGCGTAGTACCGAACTCCGCATATGCTACCACGTGTCGACGCAGGCATGTATATGGACGTGGACGCGCGTGTCGTGCAAGTGGCTCTAGGTAGCTAAGATAGGTCCTGGTTGCCAGGATCGGGCGAGACCTGTCTCTACCGGCAGTAGTGAGGGTTATGCTAGCAGAGACAGAGAAATGGACGGAAGTAGCCTCCTTCTGTGAGACCGTGATGGTGAAGAAGGAAGCCGCCGAGCGGGATCGGGAGAAGGTTAATCCTGCTCGGAGAAGGAGGCGTCGGGAGGCAACCGCCTTGGTGCCTAATACGCCGAAATCCGCTGACCGATCAAGGTAGGTGGACCTTTGGGGTCGCTGGCGCACAGAGTGGGGACTCTGTCCGCCCATCGAGTGACCCTAGGGAAGACCGTGGCACAGTGGTTACGTGCTGCCGTGCATAGCGAGGCTCAGGGGAGGTCCCTCTATAGTCTCCCCAGGGATGTGCCTTACAGGCGTTGCACAGGGGGCGTTCCGGGATTCGTCTTTTAAGAGGAACCGGGAGCCCCCCTCTGCACTGATAGTGATCACCGGGGTGGTTTTAGTGAGGTAAAAATTCCACAATCCCCAACCTCCGACCCCAGAGGTCGGGTGCCTGTTGAAGATTTCCCCCCAAAACAAATAAACAAAAAAGGTAGCTAATACACGTTTTTCGAGTGGCAGTGGCGAATTTCGACCTTTAAGGCTCCCACACATGCGACGCGACTTATTTAAATAATAATAATTAATAAATAATAAGAATTATTATTATAATTATTAATATAAATATATCTATTTTTTGTTGTTAGTTAATGTGATTATAATTTGTATTATGCTCATGAACCTTCTGGAAAAAAAACTAACTGGCGGTGCTAACGACTGACTTTAACGACTTGACAAAACATCGAGGTAACTTTATTTAATGCAAGTTAAATATAAATGTGTTAAAGTATACTTACACATCAAATTTTCAGAATAAATTCATTAAGTGTGGATTTCACTAATGAAACTGAACGCGATTAGCACTTCTAAACAGCGTTTAAGAGTCGATGTATATTCTACAACAATTTTGACAATCACAGCTCAAATAATTATAGAAGACACACAGATAAGCTTTTCATATAAATCTAAGTTCTAAAGTAATCCTAAAGCTAGATTAGGTAAATAATCCTTGATTAGATGACTAGGTAAGATTATATAAGATTACAGAAAGTTGCTGTATTAATTTATATTTATCTATGAGTGGGATTATTTATTAGGTATTTATCTGGAATCCAGAGATAAAAGGTAATTGGGCAAATTATGGTTATATTTAAATGTTCTTGTCGTATGTATGTATGTCGTGATAAAAATATGAGTTCAAATGTACCAGCAGACCTATAACTCGATTAAAGGCTCCCGCAGACAGGTGCGACGCGATTCTAGTAGAACAATTTCTATAAATACTTCATGGAAATATTATAATTATTATTAATTATAATATAATAATTAATTATAATATTTAACTTAGATTTAGCACCCCGTTACTTGGGACTTAAATATGACTGGCGAAATGTGGGTGTACTATTTTTTTTATTTTTTTTTATAAAACGTTGCACCACACTAAGAATTTCTCCTGTATTGTGGGTGCATTTACAAATATTCAAATTCACACACACAAACAGCCAGACCCGGAAAAACTACTTGTAGGTCATACAAATTTTTGTTCCGGGCGGAAATCGAACCCGCGACACGCAGCGCAGCAGTCAATCGCCCACTGCGCCAACCGTGCCGCCAAACACTGATGCAACTCTGCCTAACCCTTCGGGGAATACAGGCGTGATGCTATGTGTGCCTGTGTATGTGTGTGTGTGTGTGTGTGTGTGCACATACATTTTAATGTTTTGACATGTCGCCCCAATACTTTGCACCCGTGCGAAGCAGTGGCAGGTCACTAATTGTTTTATATGCAAAACCTGTATTTTGATTAGACAAAAAAATCTGGACAGACTAGCAATATTAATTATTATAATGTTTTCTGCCTGTAAATAGAAAGGCAGAATTAAATTAAAAAGTCGCAAATTCAGACTCTTTCTTACGCGCGAATAATCTTATACTGAATGGTTCCATTTTTTTTATCAAGGTACGGAGCCTATAAAAACAAATACAGTTCCTTATGTTTTTTACTTCATTTGCCTGCTATGTAAGCTATATGTATTTCCACTGCAAACATCGCAATACGCCTACAAACCTACTAAAAATAATAAGTGCTGCAATAA
Organism: Griposia aprilina; assembly: GCA_916610205.1. Taxonomy (NCBI): domain Eukaryota; kingdom Metazoa; phylum Arthropoda; class Insecta; order Lepidoptera; family Noctuidae; genus Griposia; species Griposia aprilina. Next base: position 8,356,264 of record OU744310.1, on the reverse strand, counting down.
GCCATAAAATGCAAACAGGAGTCCCAAAAATATTACTCAAAGCAATAAATATAGAGTTTTTTTCATGTATTTAGTCATCTATACTTTTATATAAAATGCAACAGTGTATTTGCTGTCCGTCAGTCTGTTTATCAACTGATAATTCAAAAGTAATTTGAACCATCTGAATAGACTTTCAATCTAATTGACTTACAGTACAAAGTATTTTTTAACAGACTTCAAAAAGGAGAAGGGTCTCAATTCGTCTGTATGTTTTTTTTTTTTGATGTTTGTTTCGCGATGTCTCCGGCGATTGTGGATCGATTGCGATTTTCTTAACAGGCCTCCTCTGTGTAAGAGGGAGTGGGCTGTAACCCTTCACGTAGACACAGTGCGGGTTAATAGATGTAAGATGTTTTCGTATTTCTGGTTCTAGAATATGCCGGTTTCCTCACGATGTTTTCTTTAACGGATTTGAGAGCAGTAGTAATGAAATAAATTACTCACAGTAAATTGCCTGCCTGGGTTCGAACCCACCGCCTACAACTCGTAACTCGGGGCCGATGCCACTACAACGTAATATTATGTAGGTACTTTTATTTAAATCAATCCCATAAGATATGAAAGGCTGTCAAATTCTGTATGAAAATCTGAAATCCAAGCAGGCGAAGTCCCCGGCGTAACTCTAGCATTACCATAAATCTGTGCGAAAATAGAATCATCTCCCGGTCTCGCTTGTCAATCACAGAGTACATTTTGGGTCCAAATAAATTCTTCTTTTTATTTTTTTGACCTTGTGATAAGGTTGAGGCTTGAGAGTGGCAGAGATGCGAGCGAGAAATACATACCAAACTCAAAAACAAAGCATTTATTTCAATAAAACCATTTACAGGCACTTTTGAATTGTCAAAGAGTCGATCAGTTAGTCAGAAAGTTGAAGCTAGTTGACGATTCCAAAATGTAGATCTCTATGGAGAAGAACGGGCAAGAAACTCCAAGGACACTCTTTTAAATCAAGATATTACAAAAACCTGGGTACATTATTCTTGTTGCTTCTACATGTGAAAACAATAATAACTCATTGCTAAGTATTTTTTTTTATATGAAGACATTCATTGCTGAAGTCGTCATTTAAATATACTGTGTATTACGGAACGTGGTTTAGACTCTAGAAAAAACAAGAAAAAAAGAAACGCCCTAGGAGGACATAAATAGTGACCTTATTGGTGATGTTTTTCAGAAAGGTCAGGTGCGTAGTACTCGCAACCGGCGTGCGTGTATGACCAGATGTATGAACGTGAACGAGGCAAAAGGAGTATGTAAGGATCGGAGCAGGTGGAGTTTGGTAGTTTCTGCCTACCCCCATGGGAAGAAGGTGTGAGTTTATGTATTTATGTAACAAACAAGGCTTTCCTTTAATCCATTTAAAAAGAAACACTGTTTTTTGCAAATAAATAAAATTTAAGTGTCAGTTTATAATGTCTAAACGTGTGTGTGTATATTGTGTGTGTATGTGGCTTTTTACTAAATGCATATGAAAGTATATACGGTACATAGGTATAACAAAAACAAATTTCGCGCAAAAAAATATAAACGTATGGAATCTAATATATAATGTGTAACTGAATTAATGCATATTATGAAAGTATTTGGTTCAGAATCGTTTGTAGACTCGATTATTGTGATTTTCAATATTAAAAATTACAGCTGCACTTCTGCTGTGACCAAACCAAAATGGACTAACTACCTCCTACGCTAGACCCATATACGTGTGTTTGGTGGTGTGCGTTAATTCCGGGAGATGTTGTATACAGGCTGGCATGTAAATCGACGCACTAACTGTTACCATGGATTCAGTACATGATTCTGAAACCCCCTTTTAATTTTTTTCTGTTTTCTTGTTTTGTGTGGGAAATCACTTCTCCCGCTCAGGGCGGAGCAGGATGGCGTGTCAGACTTTTACTGGCTAAAACCCACCCGTGTTCCTTCAGTTGCCTGTGCGCCAGGGCCAGCTAGTCCTAAATATTTTGTCAACTAATAAATATCCACTTACGCGCACGAATCCAAAAATTCACCATTTCGCAACACCCCCAAAACGCACGAACGCACGAATCTCACCACTTCAAAATGACAGCGGAAGCGCGCGTTCCGCCTCTTTATGTGCGAGTGAGAGGATATACATAGCTAACTTTGTATGTTGGGGTCGGCTCGCTCCTGGCTAATATTTTGTCAATCACTGGTAATCAAAAAACTTGCTTACTAAAAAATAATTATACTAGACGGACAGGAAGTGCAGCTTCTATTATTTTCACTGGACCTAATTTTATTGCATCATGCTATTATCCAATTTACTGCAATTACTACTTTCCCCGCTACCTCTTATGAACAAACCCACTCCCGTACGTACTGAACCATGCTCCTCTTTACTCTTGCTTCCATGTCGCGTGTACCTCTGACATATTCCACCGAAATATGAACACGTATATACAGTGTGTTACGATATGGAGGCATTTCTTAATAACATGTGGATATACGTCGTTTTACAGCGTAACCATAATAATATCGTATTTTCCTTCCCTCGTATTGGCATAGAATGAAATTATCCGGAAAAAACCGGAGATATCGACAAATTTTGTGAAGTTAGCAAGTGAAGTGGCAGTGTTTGTCAAAAAAGCGATGGCCGTTGGAGCAGGTGAGTTTCATTTCATTTATTCAATTCAATAACAATTTACATTGTGTCTGAATGTTTACGCAAATAAATTAGAATAATCACAAGTTCAACACAGAATTAAATTAGTTCCACACAATCTCCTTTTCTACCTACATTAATATTAACAATTCGTAAAGTTCAAAAATATAAAACAATTTACAAAATATAAACAAAAATACATGTCACTAATTTCTACATAATAATTTCAAATAGTTTCCAATAATAATAATAAAAATCATAAAATTAATTTACAATGTCCAAATATCCAGCCATATATTTAAAAAAAAACTAATAAAATAACAGCTTAGCTCCTTAACATTTCCATCCAGAATAACAATATTTTATCTAATATTCACTATATCAAACTAAACCAGATACTATTGTCAATAACATTAAAAACAACACATCCTCCACAGTCCTTTGGCCTAGACAAACTGACATTTTTTTTTCTTTTTTTTTCGCTATGGAATGCAATAAAGTATTGAGTACACTGACAACGAGGATGGAAAAGTCAAAAAAATATGGGACAGTATATCTAAGCGACCGAATTGCTTATGTCATCCTGTTGAAAGTCGTGAAAGAAAGACTAAACGCTTTGAAAATGATTGCCACTTGTCTAGGCCCTCTTGACTGGAGACAGCGAATCGTCAAACTTAGCCACGACTGCTGTAGGGACTTCACACATACATACATAAACTCTCGCCTTCTTCCCATGGGGGTAGGCAGAAACTACAGAAGCCTCCTAATACAATCCTTACATACTCCTTTTGCCTCGATTACATTCATACATCTGGTCATACACGCACGCCGGTTGCGAGTAATACGCACCTGACTTTTCTGAAGAACATCACCAATAAGGTCACTATAAGTCCTCCAAGGGCGACCCCTCCCGGCGTTTCCACTCACATCTGCCTTGTAAATACCTTTTGTTAGTTGCCTTTCATTCAGACCAAACGATCTAAGCATACTCTTTTAAATTTTTGTCACTACATATTCTTTTAAACCGCACCGTTACCTTATCACATCATTCTTCAGTCTATCATTCATAGTCACACCACACATGCATCGCAAGGAACGCTTTTCCACAGCATTTATTCTACTTTCATGCTTCTTTTGTCACACCCAACACTCACTTCCATACATAAGCGTAGGCACCAGCACACCATTGTGAACAGCCAGTCGTGCGTGTGGACTTATGACTATAAAAAGGTGTCCGGGACAGACAGGATACGGAAAGTGGTGATCTAGGTATTGTGATCCAACTTGTAAGATGCCTATGTCCAGTAGTGAAAGAAAGAAAAAATATTTATTGGTACTCGCACATTGCACTACGATAAGTTGCGTTGATTGCATCGGCAAGAAGTATATTCATGATGTTATAAAAAAATCCCGGGGTATACTTAAATGTACAGTCAGAAAAATTACTTGATCTGCGGGGTAATTGCACAACACACTAACAGTAGGAATGGCTTTCATTTTGACAGTTCAACAACATTCATTGCGTTAATTACGTTGATGAGCAGACAAATTTATCAAACCTATGAAGCAATGGATTAGTAATAGGCTTCAAAATGATTCAGACTGTGATTGATAGTGTATTATGCAATTAGGGTACAACTATTGACCTCGATCTCTCCTCAAAGAAAACGATGTATAGGGATGATTATTTTCCTTGACTTTGCGTCCAAAGCATACTGGGTAGCCAGCACGGTGAGCTTTCCTACACTATTCGTGCCGATATTACAGAACATTCATGCCCATACTATAGTATCATACTGTATGTGAATGTTGACGCTGCTCCTTCAACTGAGAATGGTGGTAAATTGCTGGCAACGTACCTACGTGATGGCTAACTAGGATTGAGCAGCGGTCTAAGACAGAGTCAGTATCTGTCGTGGTAGGTATGTATTGATAGCCAAAGGTCCAATCCACCGTCTCCTGAACTTAATGTTTTGAAGAGAAAAGATTTTTTTGGATGTTTGTATGTTTATTTGTGATTAACGGCTAAATGGATTTGGATTTGGATATTTTTTAAGTAACATTAACATTTTAAAAGAGTAACTATGAAGTTTCGTGCCCATTCTTCTCTATGCTTATGAAAGAGGCAAGTAGAATCAGTACCCTAATTGCGTAAAATACTATTAATCACAATTTGAATCATTTTGAAGGATATTGCTAATCCATTACTTCATATGTTCGAAAAATTTGTCTGCTCAACAACGTAAATAACGCAATGGATGTTGTTGAACTGTCAAAATGAAAGCCATTCCTACTGTTAGTGTGTAACGCAATTACCCCGCAGTTCTATTTTCTTGTAAAATTTGACGATAAAAAATGCCTTATTTAAAGAATAATTATTCTAAAAAGAAATTATTAATTTCGGAAGTCGGTGTCTTTGTTTTATATTTTCGTTTTTGGCCACCGACTTCCGAAATAAAAGTTATTTTTCACGACTTTTAGTATTTTTTTGGAAGTCGGTTGTTTTTTTGGAAAAACGTTTTTATTTTTCACTTTTTAGTTGCGGTACCTACCCCACACAAATTCGTATACCACTACTTGGTATGTAAATAACAGTGAAAGGAAATTATTAACACATCATCAATATAAACTAAGTGGAATAAATATGCAGTATTAAGAATATCTCAAAAAATACTGGTCAGACCTTGATCAAATTTAAATGGGACCAGATGTGAAGCACCAGCTATTAAATAAAAAAAAATCATCCGAATCAGTTCACTCAGAAAAAAGTTCTAAGCTAACACTCATAAAAAAAAAACATACCGACGAATTGAGAACTTCCTCCTTTTTAAGTCGGTTAGAAATAGAAATAAATGATTTGACTTTGACAATTTGATACCTAGCAGTTTTTCCCGTTAGGGCACATTACAAAAAGACGATTACAGAGTAAAAAAGACGACAAATTAGTATTTTTAAGAAATCAAAATGGGAATTGTTTGGAAATCGATTAAATACATGCCTTATTTATCACAACTTTTAAAACGTTTATTACCACAAGCAAAATAAGAAAATACACTGACGATAAAATACATTCTCCTAACATTAAAGTTTTTAACGTACAGACTGATGTAGGTAAAAATAATCCGTTTTATAATCAAACTGGTCAAATAAAAAAGGGTAAGGTAATAAAATGGGTAATAAGTATCCAATTTCAGTTTTATGAAGATCCTTCCTTTGGGAGTTGAGAAAGGTCTTCCTAGGGGTATTTTATTATAATTATTAAACGATGCCGCCGCAACATGGCGTCTGTGAATGCGTGACGTGATTTTGTGAGGTTCGAATATTAGAACAGTTGTTCGATTTATTCAAAATGCAGGCTCATATTTTAAATTGAATCATGAATTTTGATTTAAATGTTTTAGGTTTGGGTTTTCGGGTCTCAATCGGGTTAGTTTATAAATGGAGTATATTTTATGAGTAGGGCTAGGTTTAGGGCCACAAGACGTACAAAGATTACCTTATGAGTCCCCTGAACGTTGAGGCGTGAAAAAGAAGGCATAAGTCAATAGGTAATATTTTTATAATTTTTACTTCATTGTATTTTTTATGGTAGATTTAATTTTTACTTAGATTAAAGCACATTTTGCATTACACTCTCTAATATTAGTACATTAGTAACTAAAGTGAATAAAAAAAGTTTAGGTAGGTACCTACCTAAACTTATGGTTTTATCAAAGATTGTTACGAGATTAATGTTACACAATATCTGTGTAATGTATTTCTGCATTTACGATCATAAAAACCAAAAACCTAAAACAGACATGCCTACGATTCTACACTGAATTTTGAATAAGTTTACCCTAGCAAATATCTGATTATAACAACTCGGGGCTATGGTTTTAATACATTCCTTACATAACTAACAAAAGGGGTTTCAATGAAAACTCGAAGACTCGTTGGGTTAATTTCAAGTCGCTGCAGTAAAACGCCATCTATGATTTACAGTCCAAACTAATTCACATCCAAGCGTGAGAGTTAATTTCACTATTTAAGTCTAGATGGCGCTCAACGGAAGAACAATATGTTTCTTAGATTGCCGGCATCGTCAAAATGAGTCTTTTACATGAAACTGTTATAGTAGCTATTAGTAGCTAAAATAAACATTTATTCTTCTTTGCAGTCGTTTTCAAAAGAAATCAGCAAAAAATGTTGAAGATGATGTTCTCGTTTCAATACATAGGTGTAATATAAATATTTAGATCTAAACTTACCCAAGAGTCTTTGTGCTGATCAGCGGTGTCTTCAGATTCAGGAAACCATTCAACCTGCTTGTGTTCTTCTCTCTACCTCCATCGGAGGAAGACTGATCCGGCCTGGAGACAAAAGAAAATAACAGTTAAAAATATTTATGTACTTAATTTAAAAACGTTCCGAGTGCTTACAGTAATATCAAAATGGTTATTATTATAGGAAAAAATATAAATATCCTGCATTACAGCGAATACAACAAATATCTAGCAAACTCTGCCATCTATCTTCAAAAACTAGAACTAACATTGGTCGTCGAGAAAGTTGACTGTAAAGACAAGTTTCTTTTGCGTTAAGCAGATGGCGCTTTCAAGCATATCGAAAACGTCTAAAGAAAAAATGACACTATCAACGACAAAATCAGGATAAATTAATTGCTTTTGTAGATACTGTATATAAATCCATTTGGGCCACCAATTCAGGCTATAATAAAGACCAATGAATATAAGCAAATTAATACTCTAACTAAAGGGATTACAATCCGAAACTTTGAATACTTAATTGGGTATAATTTTCATAATACGGAAGAGTAATAAATTGTAATTTAGACAACTAGGTAAATCTCGAATAAATCAAATAAATGGAATTATTATAGATTTGCATAACAATATTTGAATATCGTAATGTAATTCTCGATAAATATTAAGGCTCCATTTTTCTGAACTAGGAAAGTACAACCAAAGCTATCGTAAACGGCCACTAAGGATTGGAGGAGAAACGGTTTCCATTGTCGTGATGACCCAGTGGTTAGGGCGTCCGCCTTTTATGCATGAGGTTGTGGGTTCTACTCCTGGTAAGTAGGTAGAGATCGTCTAACATAACTGCACGCCCCTCCACTAACATTTATATACAAACATTTGAAATGTGTATGCAACAAGCAATGGAGGGACTGGACGATCTCTAACAGTGTGCATGTGTACTGTAGAGGTTGTCTGCATGTGTCTTACCTCTACGTTCCCTCAGTTATTATTAGGTACACGTGTGTTTCTGTGTACTGTTGTGTGTGTGTGTGTGTGTGTGTGTATGTGTGTGTATGTGTGTTACTTTCTTAGTTTATCTTGGAAGGGAAAATATCGTTTAAAAACAATAAATCTGTCAAACTCAAACTCAAAGCATTTTTTTCAAATAAACCAATTACAGGCACTTTTGAATTATCAAGGGGCCAGTCAGTCAGAAAAATTAAGCTAGTTGCGCATTCCAAAGCGTAGTAGGTACCTATGGAGAAAAACGGGCAAGAAAGTCCATGGAAACTCTTTTAAATCAACATGTAGTTACAAAAAAAAATTGGTTACATCATTCATGTTGAAATTATACATGTGAGAACGATGTAGAAAGACGTGCACGTTAAAAGCGTCCGTATTAAAAAAGATAAAAACAAAATAAAACAATTCAAAAATTTAAATTAAAATAAGCCGTGGTAGCCAAGAGATGACCAGTCCCTACTGACAGCGCTCGTTCACGAACATGATGTATGGATCAGCACCATTCAGCTCAACTATTTTGAAGGGAACTTAATGATCCAACATACACGCCACCGCCTGCGGGACATTTGAGTGAGCATGACATACTCTCAGCCGCCAGGGCACATTCAAGTCAATGAAAGACGAACCTAGTAAATGGTGGCTTTATAGTAGGTACATAGTGCTCACACATATGCTATGCAATTATACATTGTTAATGAAATTGCCAATCCGCCTTGAGCAAGCGTGGTGATAAATGGTCGCGCTTTCTCTTAATGAAAAGAAGCCTTTGCTATGCAGTGGGACAATGATAGGTTGGAGAAGGCATTATGAGGAAGTTATTCAAAGAAATTGATACATGGACACCACCTCCAGTTTAAGGTGAATCTTCAGCTGTAGCACGCCAAGTTCAAATCTTATTTGGTTTTTGCGAACTCTGTTCAAAATGCAATTCGCGACTGTAGGAATTATATATACTGAATAATAAATCATCAATTTCATTACGATCGTCAAACTTTGGAAATTTGTTCCACTTAAGAGTTTTTCAGAATATTTCATATGAACATTAGAGAGTTGAGTTAGAGAATCCCATCGTTAAGGTAGCTTAGCTTGATGTGAATGTGACTTTTCAATAGTTGGGATAGAGCAAGCTTGTTGTGATAATGGCAGGCAGAGTGCTAGCACTGAATAAGTATTGTTAAGGCGCAGATATACGACTGTTAATGATTTCAAATTGAACATCACGTCTAAAGGAATAGTCTTATTTGTTTGAAAAAAATATACAATAAACTAGACTATTTTCTTCGTAGTTTGATATATGAATATTTGAAATTATATTTTTATAACATAGTGTAATTAATCTGTAAAGTAATGTCTAACGCGAACACAAAAACGATAATCACGCAAAAACTATCGGGCGTATTTTCATGAAATCTGCACCATCTAAAAGACAATTGAATTACCCAAATTTATGTTTACGGCTATTATTTGTATTGTGTTTGATAAATCAAGGTGGGTTGTTTTTGCGAATAAACTTGATGCGCGTTGAAGCGGGGGCGCTTGCGGGCGACGGGAGGCAGTGCATCGCTGACTAATGTCCGGGTAGACGCTAACGCTCTGTGCAATTTTATTCGCTTAAAAGTTTCGCATGCTCCTCCCACTCGCTCAAGGTCGCTGACACTTATTGTCGCCTTAAGGGAACTCCTCTTACTAGATAAGGTCCGGTTACATTTGTGACCAAACGTTTTCACGAAAACCAACGGCGCGGACTCGACCTACGTCTACTTAATTTTTATGACTGGTTGTTAGAATTTCGGGCTTCTAACTACCCGTAACGTGTCAAAGAATGCCTACCTAATTTACCAACAAGAATTTGAACTTTCATTCCACCACTAAAATTCCACTTGACATGACGAATATTAATCACAATGTAATGGTCTACAACCTATTATACCTATTTGTAACTACCACAGAGTACGAAATCACCGCGCTGGAAGCGTTTGGAGACAACACTACTCTACTAATGAAATTCGTGACGCCGAAAGTGCTTTGAGCGCACAGCTTCTGTCAAGAACCGCTTTCAAAGCCGTCAATCTATACGTTATTTCTGTACATAGCTTGCAGAGTAAGTAAGCTGAAGTGACAGTGGGCTGACCATGTTTGTCACAGGACCGATGGCCGGTGGAGCAGATGAGTCATCATCCATCTAGCAGGGGGGCCCCTGCTTGATGGACTGTCGACCTTAAAAAGGTGGCTTGGACAGACTGAATACGGAAGACGGAGGACCGGGTGTTGTGGCGCCCCTTGGAGAGGCCTATGTCCAGGAGTGAACTGCAATAGGTTGAGTTGGTTTGTGTCGTAGTGCAGGTAAACGTTGACAAGCTTGGTTTGAATGGAAAGCGTTGACAATGCCGCCTCTAACAGCCGCCACCATGTCGTCTTCATGCTCTGTGGTCAACAAAATCCCATAGCTTTATAGCTTCCACTAAATACCAAGGCCATGGCACTTTGTCATGGTATTTGCGTTACGCCTATAACAGCCATTTCCTTTGGAGTAAAATATTATGGTGTTGTAACGTTTCTTTAGATTTTTGGCTCGGTCATGATGTGACGGTGGATTTTTCTTTTGAATGGAGAGGCTTTTAGTGGCGGGTCGTTTGAAAGCTGGGTCTTGTTTTTTTCGTTATCTGAAAATAACGTGAAATGTGGAAGATGATGTGCATTGTCGACTATATCATGGCTTAACATCAGATGATACCAGTCAAACGCGAACCTATCAATAATAATAAAAAAATAGTAGATACGAGGGGGTAAAATGACCCATTATATACGAGATAGTTTTACTCCCGAGCTTTAGCGAGGGAATAAATAGAAACCGAATTATAATGGGTTTTTAGCGCCGATTTTCACTACGATTGCGAGTAGTGGAAAGTAGAAAAAAATATTGCGAAAATAAAATAATTCAAACAATATAAATAAGTTTACTTTTGTTTTTATTTCTTTTGTAGCCGCAACGCTATGCACGCATTCTACCGAAGAGATCGCCGCTTTTAGTTCCATTTAAAAAAACAAAATGTTCGTCTTTTGCACGACTCATGATTCGCATCAGAGAGTGCTTTACGATCGAAAAATTTTTTTCGCCTCATTTTGGCGGCTATTTTTATTATTATAGCCTTGTTAGTTCACGGAATCAAGATATTTTGCATACTATTGTCGAGATAATACAATGGAGATTAATTTCATACTTTTTAAAAATTGATTTACTGCAATAGAATTGGAAAAAAACACCAAAATAGGTCAAAAAAAAGTCCTGTCCGTCATGTGTGAAACCCGGAAACACTTTAACTTGTGAAAAAAACCATTATAGGAGTTAATTTTTTTTTTTTTAATTCTAATCGACAATTGTAGGTCACTGAATGCAAATGGCTACTTAATTCAGTGTCGTTTAATTACAATTAATAAAAAACGAAAACTACAAGACTGTACATCTATTTATATCCATAGAAAATTAACATATGGATGGTGATATATCTATATTATGTACATTTATTCCACCAGGGGCGCTTGTGCAGTACCTTCTTCCTACTACAGCTGTTTTTTCGGCAATTAATTTTGAACGACTTAAGTTTTTTTTTTTTTTATATTTCATAATTAAATGAGCATTATGAGTCGTGCACTTTTGGATTTTGCATTTTTTTTTATGAAACAGTGATAAGTCAAGTCTTTCATGTTTATTCTACTTATGAATAAAGATTTTATCGTTTTTGTAGGCTCGTTTGTAACAGAAAAAAAAATACCCTAGAGGAAAATATGCTATTTTATCTCCGCGCGCTCTGGTACGCCATAAATGACGGACTTTTTGAGGAAGAGGAGTGAAAAGATAATTTGCGGTTTTACGTGAGAGATCGCCTTGTGCGATAAGACCGCCCATTGTATTATTAGTTTTAAAATATGTTTGTCTTTTTTGTACTACGTGGTGCACAGTTAAGTGTTTAATAAATAAATAAAAATATTTTTTGTATGTTTAGGTATCTTTTGCTTTAAGACTCCCGCAGACAGGCACATCGCACCGTCGCGTCGCACCTGTATTTTTTTTTTATTCTGTGCTTCTGAATTCTGCGGTTTTTTCACCAGGATTTTATTTAATTCACCGTCGCCAATGAAAATCTGCAGTATGTACCAGAGGAATTGCAGGTGCGATTTCAGAGACAATTAGAAAAGAAAAAAAAAGAAAGAAAATACGTTTATTTGCGGTAAACATTACGTAGAGAAAACACACAAATACAAAACACAACAAACATTAAATACAAGATTATTTAAAATTAAGTTTTATAAATGGTTACTTGAATGCTGTTTTTATAGTTTAAAAGAATTTTTTGATAAAAAATAATGATGGTCTTCTTCACCTAACTTTATAATTTTGCATGCTATGTTTTTATCCTAACTAAACATGTTTGCGCCATATGAATTTGTATTTAACACCAATTTATACCATGTTTTACGCAAATAAATATTTTATTATTATTATTAAAAAGAACGATTTGGGGGAAAATATTCGTCACATCCAGGCAAAACGGCAATCGCTCAGCATAATGCTACAACCCTATGCGAGACAGAGCCCCAGCGCTGGTTTTCAGCGACAGCCGGCGTTGACGTGATGACGTCAACCAGTGCAGCAAACGAAAATATATAAAAAAGGAAATTAAATCATAAAATCTAATATGAAAATATCTCATGTACCTGTAATATCCCTGGTTTCTTAATTGCCTTGTTATGCTAGTCATTTTGGAATTCCCCACCACAATTTATTTTTTTACTTTCATTAATATTGATAACTTGCCATAATTTTTTAATTCGAACAATACAAAAAAAAATAAAGAGTATTCTGTTCTATTCTATACTGTATATTGACGCAAGCTGAAGTGGCAATGGGCTGGTCACATCTTTCGTAGAACCAACAATCGTTTGGACTGCAGATCAACCCTAAGAAATCCCAGGCCATAATTATCGGTGGCAGGTATATGCGGAATAGGCTCGATGTTGCGTCGCTGTCTCCACTCTGTCTGAATGGAGTTCAGATCGAATACGCAAAAACGGTTAAAAATCTGCGGGTGACCATGGACTCTTACCTATCGTGGACTGCCCATGTTGTTCAAGTCAGTCGCAAAGTGCACTACACGTTCCATTCGTTGAAATGCCTCCAGAGCTTCTTGCCCATGAACACCAAAATCTCTCTTGCTAAAACTCTCATACAGCCCATCATAGATTATGCTGATGCCTGTTCTTTGGACGTCACCGAGGAGTTTTTAAATAAACTTGAGCGTTTGCAAAATATCTGTATTCGTTTTGTTTTTAACCTTAAAAAGTATGATCACGTCTCTAACTTTCGCAAAATACTCAAGTGGCTCCCTATTCGACTTCGCAGGAACTCTCGGATATTGTGTCTGCTATTTAACGTACTTCACAACCCTAAAACGCCATCCTATCTGCGGGAACGCTTCTCCTACGCCCGTCCTTTTGATGCGCCCTGCAGGTCGCATCTTAGAAATCTCTTCAAATCCCCTCCCCACTCAACCGACTTCTACTCCAACTCTTTCACCGTGCACGCGGTACGGTTATGGAATTCACTTCCACCTGACATTAGGAACTGCCAAACTGTAGGAGTATTTAAAAGTAGAGTAAAAGAACACTATTTTTCCACTTTGTCATAGTTGCTTAGGTATTTATTATTTAAATTACATTATATTTTTATATATTTTAGTGATATTTATTTTAGAAGAATGTAACTATGTATGTATGTTAGTATATTCTCTTATTGTATGTTTATATTTAAATTGGAAAATTATTTTAGAGTCTAAGTATTTTATTTTCTCTTCTACTCTTACACACGTTGTCTTCATCTCTTTAATATACTCTCCTATCGCAGGTATGCTGGAAGAGATTTCTTTAGAAATAAGCATCACCTTTGTACCTATTTTTCTGTTCCTTTCTTCTGGTCTGTTTATATATGTGTGTACATAAATGGTTAAATAAATAAATAAAATAAATCGTTGGGGAAAACGAGATAAAGAGTGGGGACCGCGTTTAGGAAAACGTACTGTGGGACGCCCGGCGGCCAGGTGGAGTGACGACTTGCGAAAAGCAGCTGGCAGGGACTGGATGAGGAGAGCCGAGGATCGGGCTCAGTGGAGGACTACGTCCAGCGGTGGACCAAATATACGCTGATGATGTTGATGATTATATCGACAACCATTCTATTACTGTTACTGTTAGTCTCCATCATCCCACTGCTAGGAAAAGGCCTCTCCCGATAATAAGCAATCAATTCGTCATATTTCTACACGGATCTCCTTCACTACCAATATTTACAGCCGTGCTGAAAAGGCTGAAACGGCGTCAAATCACTGTCTGTTAGTAGCGCCTAAAGCTTCGCTCGACTGTAAGCGAAAAACCTTGTCCAGGCATATTATACATAGGATACAGAACCTTAGAGTATTCATATGACAAGCTATAATGATGAATGATGTAACCAATTTTTTTTGTAACTACACTCGAGAGCAATGAATCCGGGTCACTTAAAGAATGTTAAAAATCTCGGAAACTAAAAATGATAGGTTAATGCAATAAATTGTATTTAATAGACAATGTAATACTCCTTAAATGAAAGTAAAAAAAATATGAGTCACCATACATTTTATTAACACAAAATTACATAAAGAAAAAAACTGCTGATCTCTCCTTAAAACAAAAATAGGAAACATGAAATTTTTGAACTTTATTACGATTTTCTTGAATTTTAATACTTCGTATTGCCTCCTCGTGCTTCCATTACTGCGTTTACGCGGTTTGGCATGCTGTACACCAAGTTCCTTATACGATTTTGGGGAATATTCTCCCATTCCTCTGTGAGAGCAATTTTGAGCTCACGAAGCGTGATTGGGGGAGGGTTTCGTTGTTTTACGCATCTGCCTAGCTCGTCCCAAGCATGCTCGATCGGGTTGATATCCGGGCTGCGCGCTGGCCACTCCATACGAGTAATGTTCATCTCTTGAAGGTAGTCATTCACAATCCTACCTGTATGAGGTCGGGCATTGTCATGCATAAATATAGCATCCTCACCTAAATTGACCATAAATGGACCAACGTGATCATTGAGGATTTCTTCCACATATCTTACGCTAGTTAAAGAGCCGTTTTCTATGATCACCAGCTCTGTGCGACTTTCAGAAGAAATTCCGGCCCACACAAGTACAGACCCACCACCGTACGCTACTTTTTCTTCGATGCATGCTTGCTTGAATCTTTCCCCTGGTCTTCGATACACTCTGTGTCTTCCATCGTGCTTGTAGAGCATAAATTTTGATTCGTCGGAGAACATAACTTTTGACCAATCTTCAATACTCCAATTTACGTGGCTCTGGGCATATCTTAGTCTTGAAATACGATGCCCACGCTCCAGTTTAGGGCCGTTTGCAGGTCTAAGGGGTTTTAAGTTAGATTCAGCAAGCCGACGTCTTACTGTCCATGCACTTGGGTTACTTCCTCCGAGGCGTCGAAACTGATTTGTGAGTTCAGTTCCTGTGAGAAAGCGATTTCGAAGCATGGTGTTCACCAAGTATCGGTCTTCTCGTGCTGTGGTACACCTGGTTCTGCCCGTTCCTGGTCTGCGTAGGTTAGAACCAGTTTCTTCGTAACGTCCGAGAACTCTTTGTACTGTTGACAGCGACACACCGACAGTCCTGGCTGTATCGCGCTGACTCCGGCCGGTTTCCAGCATTGTAAGTATTCTGGTGCATTCTTCAGGCGTAAGCGAAATAATTTCAGCTTGAATAATGAATATAGAGCACTATCAACATGGTTTATGTACCCACATAAATGACAGATTACAAACAAAAGCAAAACCAAATGCTGTAATTTCGTAGTTCCATCTTCGAAAGTGGCCCTTTTTCAAATTTGATTTTTTTATGATATAACTTTTACAATAACTAAGAAGTTTTAATACCTTCATTTAAGGAGTATTACATTGTCTATTAAATACAATTTATTGCATTAACCTAGCATTTTTAGTTTCCGAGATTTTTAGGATTCTTTAAGTGACCCGGATTCATTGCTCTCGAGTGTATATGTTGATTTAAAAGAGTGTCCATGGAATTTCTTGCCCTTTCTTCTCCATAGGTACCTACTACGCTTTGGAATGGGCAACTAGCTTCATTTTTCTGAATGACTGACCCCTTGACAATATAAAAGTGCCTGTAATTGGTTTATTTGAAATAAATGCTTTGAGTTTGAGTTTGAGTTATACCTAGAGTGTCGATGTAAGTTATAGTACCTTATGTTAGTACCTAGGCAGTATTGGCTATCAACCTTAACGACCGTTGCTGAGTATGAAAATCAGGAAAAACAAATCCATTAAGAAATGCATCAAACATTAATTCTAGTCTATGACATAACGTTTTACTTCAGGTCAATCATGAACTAAAAAAACGTTGAAGTCAGTCGATAAGGGTAGTCAGAAGCCCAAAAAGTCTGACAATCAGTCTTACCAATAGGTATCGTGTTACCCAGTAACTGGGTTGTGGAAGACAGATAAGCAGTCACTCCATGTAAAACATTTTTTACAAAAAAACAACCGACTTCCAAAAAAACCCTAAAAACGTGACAAATAACTTTAATTTTGGAAGTCGGTGTCTTTGGTTTTGTATTTTTGTTTTTAAAAATGTTTTTATTTTTCACTTTTTAGTTGTGGTAACTACCCCACACAAATTCGTATACTACTAATTGATATGTAAATAACAGTGTCAGGAAATTATAAAAACATCATCAATATAAACTAAGTGGAAAAAATATGCAGTTTTAAGGATAACTCAAAAAGTACTGGTCAAACGTTGATCAAATTTAAATGGGACTACATGTAAAGTACCAGCTTCCAAATAAAAAAAGAATCATCCAAATCGGTTCACCCAGAAAAAAGTTCTGAGCTAACACACTTAAATAAAAAATACAGACGAATTGAGAACCTCATCCTTTTTTTGAAGTCTGTTAAAAATACTAATATTCAACTGCATCTTTACCAGACTGGTAGCCGACCCTAACATAGATAGGAAAAGGCTAGGCAGATTGATTGTCACTGTTTGTATACCGCATGCATGGTTCTATTCCTTTTCAGAGCACCATTGGCCATTGCTAATTCCATATAACGTCATGAACGCGCTCAAAGTCAAAGTCAAATAATATATATTTCAAATAGGCACATAAAAGGCACTTTTGAACGTCAAAATTTACAAGAAAATAGAATTGATTTTAGTTGCCCCTTCCAACAGGTAGTTTCGTATGGAGAAGAATAGGCAAGAAACTACATCATTACTCTTTCAAAATATTTACAATATTATGTATACATTAATAATATAATTATATGTGAAGACGATGCACCTAGAATAAAATTACCATACCAAAATAGGTGAAAAGGGTCAAATATAACGCAGTGACAGGTAAATTAATTATGTGATAGATAAATGGAGCTCACATATTTACAAATATTGAAAAGTTTATGATGTTTGTAAATATTAACAAGTAATAATTTAGTGTATGTGAGTTGAAGTAGTTACAGAATATAAAATCAATGTCATAAAAAATATTTACCAACTAAATTAGCAACCAGTTTGATTTTGTCTAGCGTGTTTGCTCTCTACAGCTAAATCATACTTAATGGCACGATCCGACCCGTATCTGTCAGTCGCAAATCTGGTTACATCGTGATGAAGATACGCTACAGAAATGGAGTCAAATGTCTACTATATTGCTGTCCTTGCAGAGCAGTGGTGGCGCAGTAATAACGGCCCCGACTTACGAGTTGTATGTCATAGGTTCGAACCCAGGCAGGCGCTTTACTTTGTGTAAATAATTTCATCACCACTGCTCTCAAAACGGTGAAGGAAAACATCGTGAGGAAACCGGCATGTCTTAGAACCAAAAATTCGAAGACATCTGACAACTACCAACCGGCACTGGGCCCACGTGGTAGATTGCAGCCCACTCCTTCTCGAAGAGAAGAGGCCTGTGTCCCAGCAGTGGGAGCATTATAGCCTGATTATGTATACCATAGATATAAAATATGCTGCTGTATGGACCGAAGTTTGAAAACTGAAAGTAGTTTTCCTACACTTTTAGTTCTTTGATTAGATTCCTAATAGGTTTAGACGGATTAATTTTCTTCAATGACTCGAAGAGGATAGCTGAATATGTTAAAGAATTAGTTTCGGAGACCAAAACTTTTTTACAAAAAAAAAACAACGGACTTCCAGAAAAAATACATTACAAAGAGAAAAATAACTTTGATTTCGGAAGTCAGTGTCTTTGGTTTTGTATTTTGGTTTTTTACTACCGACGACTTCCGAAATTAAAGTTATTTTTCAGTTTGTAGTGTTTTTGTTGGAAGGCGGATGTATTTTTTTTTTTTGTATAAATGTTTTTTTTATTTTTCACAGGTTAGTTGTGTTACGTACCCCACACAAATTCGTATACCACTACTTGCTATGAAAATAAGAGTGACAGAAAGTTATTATAACATCATCAATATACACTAAGCGGAAAAAAATACATATTATTGAAGTTAACTGAAAAGCTACTTAACCAACTTTAATAAAATAATAAAATTTATATGGGACCACCCCAAAGGCATGACCTATTTATTAAAAAAATATTTTCGAAATCAATTCACAACTGACATAACGCGCAAAAAAAAATGCGGGGCAGTCTTTGGTTACTGCCGATAGAAATGAAAACTACGAGTAAATAACTTGT
Source organism: Griposia aprilina (assembly GCA_916610205.1). Taxonomy (NCBI): domain Eukaryota; kingdom Metazoa; phylum Arthropoda; class Insecta; order Lepidoptera; family Noctuidae; genus Griposia; species Griposia aprilina. The sequence goes on along the minus strand of OU744310.1, from coordinate 8,337,550 downwards.
GAATTGTATCGTCGAAGCGTGCGGTGACGATGACGCGAGTTTCACGCTTTTTGTTCACCCAAAAAGTACACATATATACACAGTCTACATATAGCTCGAGGAAAGCGTTCGGTGACGATGACGCGGGTTCCTTGATTTTTGTTCACCCAAAAAGTGGTCAACGCGCCTAAAGAAGATTTCACTTCAAAAACATAGAGACAAATTGAGACCTCTTCCTTTTGGAACTCGGTTAAAAAGCAGCTTCTTTTTACATTGGTCGTATTATTGTTTTCAACAATTAGGTATATTTTTTGTGTATAAATAGAGGCTAGCATTATTTCAGTTCAGTGAGGGATTATTTCAAATTGATGAGCTGTACTAAATAATCATTACACGATTGCCCCTGCTGCCACCTGCTACTGCTGTGTGTTTACAATTTAAGTTGACTTCTGCATTTAAGTTGGTCCGCTTCCCGGATCTTTACTTGTGTTGTCAGAAGCCCGAAAGTCTGACTACCAGACTCGCCAAGGGGTATCGCGTTACCCAGTAACTGGGTTGTGGAGGTCAGATAGGCAGTCTCTCTATATAAAAATACCGCATCTGCGTATTTATCTGCATCCGGTTAGACATGAAGCCAACTCCAACATGTTACAAAGTACAATGTTTCCTTTGGGTAACAATTTGTCACCGCAATATTTAGGGTATTTTTCCTCCAGGGGCCCGCGCCCTTTCTATATTAGTATGACTGGGTTGTAAAAACTACAGGTAACCATAATGCTAACAATGCAAAATGCATTGGCCCCCGCGCATAAAGTTTAGCGGCCAGTCCTCTTCCCCGCGCCGTAGCAATAACTTGTGTTCTGTATAGATTATGTAAGAAACGTCACTGTGCTTATTGATCAAGGTTATGAGTCAATAGACTTTTATGCACTGGAATTTTATTTACCCCGTTCTCCAATCACGATATCAAGAGATTCCAACATGGTTCATTAAAATAATAACACCAATCATTTGTGAATTGACATAAGTTTTGATAATTAGGCTTACGGGGCGTAGAAAAGTCCTTGATGAGTTTCTTACAACTACAACCAGGCACGAAACGAAAGACATTTCAGCAAAAGACACTTGCTCGAACCCTCTTTCGCCCAGATACCGTTTCGCTCAAGTGGATTCGCGCAAGTGCTTTTCGCTTAAGTGTCCTTTCGCGCAAAAGTCTATTCGCGTAAAAGTCCATTCGCGAAAATGTCTTTTCGCACAAGTGTCCTGCTACCGGCACGAAACACAAAACCTTCCAGCTAAATGAAATACAACTTACGTTCTGACACGTTTCCAAGAACAGTAGAACATGCTAATTGCCTACTCTGGTACAATGTGTGAGATATATTAGATTATACAAGTTGGTGTGTCATGTAGGCTTCAAAACATAAAGACTGCCTTGCTCTAGTTACAAGCGTTTATTTTGTTAAAGGCGACTTTTGTTAACAAATGATGTTTGTCTGCACCCTTATTCCGTGTGAAGTAAAAAGCTACCACTTTCAGTTACAATACGAGGATTGTGAAGAAATTTCTTATCCATTACTTCATAGGTTTAAAAAAATCGTCTGCTCAACGACGTGAAAAACGCAATGAACGTAGCTGAGCTGTCAAAATTAAAGACATTGCGGTTGTTGCCATTTTAGGTGCATTAGTAATTACCCTGCTGCGCGCTGGAAATTCGCTTGCGCCGATTGTGTCAAATTTCTTGTGTGGAGGAGTTCATACTAGCAGGAATAGTGGCGTGACTTCAATCAGTACAAGAACAGACTTTATTCTCGCTCAGATAAGCCCGAGTGATTTTTCTACTCTCGATGTTGAGTCGAGCATTGAGAATCCAACAGAATGAATCCCTACGCGTCAAAAAAACGTCACTTTTGGACTTTCAACAGCTCTCGGCGCTAAGCAGTGCGTTGAAAATCCAGTGCACGATAAAATATCGGCCGTGGATACAAGGGGCTGACTCAATAAAATCTTATAAAATAACCTCGACGAGTCCGGAAGACTCCAGCCAGTCAAATCTGCTACACATTTTCTCTAATCTATTCACCAGGTCCATCATTTCGGAGAAACAAATGAAGAATATGTGTAGCTCACTGCCGGTTTACTTATTTCCAAGAACCCTCAAGTTTCTTGACTACTACACGTACTACTTACTTATTTCGAAGAACTTAGGCGCTGACCTGGTAGTAAAGTTCATGTGAATGAGCTTGTTCGTGGAAGTACCTACTCTACTGTTGTAAGTAGTCAGTTCAACATGTACATATAAGCTTAGCATAATCAGTCTATAATGTTCTCACTAGTAGAACACAGACCTCTTTTCTATGAGAGGGAGTGGACCGTAATACACCACGCGGGCACAGTGTGGGTTCATGGATTTCATGTCTTCGTTTTTTTCGGTTCTAGGTCATGCCGTTTTCCTCAGAATGTTTTCTTTCACCATTTGAACATGCCCTAATAACTTTGTCTATTGAAAGTTTATTTGACAACCCACAATAACCACACAGTACAACAACAACAATAACACAATAACCGGGTGATGCTGAGATCAGACGTTGCCCTCGAGTAAATGATTCACTCAAGCGAAGGTTCATTTTGTTTCATTCCAAGTTCACGTGACATTGACAAAATAATAATAGAAATGAACGTACATTTGCTCATCTCATTTCGTTTTTCGATCATTCGGAGCGCGAGTGAAAGATGCCGAGTGTCCAAATGCAACAACGTTGGTTCGATTCACTAATAAATTCATTTTTCACTTTTAACTCATTTCTTGTTCAGACGTTTCACTTCGAGTAAAAGATGCCGACCAAATTCTTTTTTAATGAACATAAAATGAAGCATCTCGCATAAAAAACTACTCAAAGAAACAAAACACAATCCTTCTGGCTCCCTTCACTCCACAATTTCACTTACATAAGTTACATATTCCGAAGAACAATCCATTAGGGACCTACATGACGCTCAGACTTGTATAATTCAATATTACACACACATCGTACTGGGTAAGGCAATTAGAATATTATACCGTTCTTGGAATCGTGTTAGAACATGTGGGAATCGTAATATGACATCACGTCAGTATTTTCTGAAGCAGCAGGCAGGGGAGCGTTGAAGGTTGTCAGTGGCAATTTGAATTTGATACGAGCTTATAAGCGCGTCTACACTCGAACAAGATAAATATGTGGCATCAGCGCGCGTATATCGAGCGTTCAAAATCGAGTTAATACGTGCAGAAAAAGCGCCAATTTATAGTCAAGTATCACTACTAGTAAAGGGTATGTAATGTTGACTTCGGATTCCAGTCTAACTAGATTTAGCTGAATACCAGTATTTTACAAGGAGCAACTGTCTATCTGAACCCTACAACCCAGTTACTGGGTAACACGATTCCCCATGGTAAGAAGTATAGAGGTATGAGAAACAGGGTGTAAAGTTCACTCATACTCTATGGAAAAGGGAGGATCCTCCGACCAGACTGGTGTCATGTCTGATGGGCAAAGCCCGACAATTGATGTCGGGACGTTGTATGCTAGTTGCGCGGTAAACTCTGCTTGCGCGATGCAGGATTTTGCGTGACGTCAGTGTGACGCATAGCTCGCATGTGGCGTTGTAGATGTCGCTACAGTAAGACTGGTGACTACCAGTCTTACTGTAGCGACATCTACAAACAACACACGATATCTACAAGTATGACTATATTTTCAGACTGTTATATACTGCCTTTTAAAAGTATAGATGTAAATAGCAACTAGAACCAGCTAGCCTCTCCCCCATCTGCACTATATGAGGTAAACTAGTCATATCCTCATACTCATAGAGTTTTTAATGCAAACTTTATCTGCTAGGCAAACACAAAACAACCACGTCATTTATTCTACTTTCAAAACTCATATTTCACAAGGCAAGTGGAACCAGATTGTTTGTTAGTTAATTACGTCACCAACAGATGTCGCACCGCTTAGCACCGACTATGCTGTGAGGTTCAAGCTATGAGTTAATGTCGGGTTCTGTTATTTTTGTAAAGTTGACGTTGACGGGTTGATATCAGGAAATACGACCGAATTATCAAACACAAAATGTTATTACATTTTAAGTCACTATTAGGTCTCATTGAGTCTTTGTCTAAAACTTTCTTGTATCGTAAAATTGTACCTAAGCTTAGTTATAGCTTACCTTAATTTTTTATTTATTAAAAAGAAAAATATCGAGTTGTTTGCCGTGAAGGTTAGTCTCACACAAGACCCAAACAAACTCACTAATCGACCTCCACACATGAGAATGTCAAACTAATTTTATTTTACAATACAATCACACGCTACGGACATTTTGCAGTCTCACATGTAAGTTGTATCACCACAATGTCGATTGTGGTTTGAATAAATAAACTTTCCTCGCTATTGCACCAAGATTGCATCGAAACCAGATTTTGCTGCAGTACCCGTGTAAATAAAACCTACAAGTAACAGAAAATACAGAACATCACGTGGTAAATGATAAATAATTTTATTGCTGTAAGTAGGTTTGTACAAACACTTTTACACGTCAATCATATTTTTTTAAACTAGATGAGGTTGGCGATTCCTATCCGACTACTCTGAGAAAAAAGGCCGAAACAAAATCAGAGGTCACAGTCTCTTTTAAAGTCCAGACATAATCTTGGTCAGATCATGTGAAGCCCATGTAGATTGGTATCTGAAATAGTCTTTTGAGGAAGGAACCACACAGATTGAGTGGACCTGTCCAGTCAGTACACGCATTAGGCAGTAATCGTGCAGCTCAACTCAGAATTTAAGGAGCTCAACGGTTCGACGACGATGTTACATCGTCACATCTAAATAAATATTACAAAGTTCATTGTCTGTTTGAAAGTGGTAATCTGGTAGTACTGACCCAATTATAACTTTTATTTCAGAAAGGTACACTATTGGCTATTGTTTTATGCGCGTAAAAGCTAGTAAATTATACTTAGTTTGTTTTGCCCGGTTCATTTAACTTGCTTCAGTACCTTGAGCACCAAATAATTTTATTAAGTACTTTATATTATCACCACTACCTTCCTGTTCTCATCGGTTTCTAGTAAAATTAATAATTTATTGAACAAAAAGTTCAGAACTTATACCGAACATTGTGAATTACGTTTAATGCCAGCGTATTTGCCAACACACGCCTCGTTTATTGCTTTAAACCTAATTCACATATTCTACTATGTATATTGACAGCTCACTTTTTCATCTTTGACACGAAGCTTCAGTTAATTATGTTCTGTTAGTAAGAGTACGTTTATATAGATACTGGCTATATTTTCGACATCCGGAATTATATGGAAGAACAACTTGATTTAAAACAAGATAAAGACTTCACAAAGAAAGCGAATAATCCGCTGCCAATGGCATTAAGTTTGCCTCTGTAGATTTTTGTGACATAAATACCGAATATAGTGTGAGCTACGCTGTTGCGTAGTGTGAGCTAAATCGTAGCATAGTGGGATCTATGCTATAGTTTAATGCAAGGTACGTCACAGCTTAGTGCAAGTTACGCCATAGCATAGTGCGATCTACGCCGTACTTTAGTGTAAGCTATTTCGTATCATACTGCGTGCTACGCCATAGTATAGTGCGTGCTAAGATGCAGCATAGTGCGAGCTACGCCAAAGCATAGTGTGAGCCATGCCGTATCATAGTGCGAGCTACGCCGTAGTATAGTGCTCGCTACAATGCAACATAGTGTGAGCTACGCCGTAGCATAGCGTGAGCCATGCCGTATCATAGTGCGAGCTACGCCGTATTATAGTGCGCGCTACGATGCAACATAGTGCAAGTTACGCCATAGCATAGTGTGAGCCATGCCGTATCATAGTGCGAGCTACGCCGTAGTATAGTGCGCGCTACGATGCAACATAGTGCGAGCTACGCCGTAGCATAGTGTGAGCCATGCCGTATCATAGTGCGAGCTACGCCGTAGTATAGTGCGCGCTACGATGCAACATAGTGCGAGCTACGCCGTAGCATAGTGTGAGCCATGCCGTATCATAGCGCGAGCTACGCCGTAGTACAGTGCGCGCTAAGATGAAGCATAGTGCGAGCTACGCCGTAGCATAGTGTGAGCCATGGCGTATCATAGTGCGAGCTACGCCGTATCATAGTGCGCGCTACGATGCAACTAGTGCGAGATACGCCGTAGCATAGTGTGAGCCATGCCGTATTATAGCGCGAGCTACGACGTATTATAGTGCGCGCTACGATGCAACATAGTGCGAGCTACGCCGTAGCATAGTGTGAGCCATGCCGTATCATAGCGCGAGCTACGCCGTAGTATAGTGCGCGCTAAGATGCAGCATAGTGCGAGCTACGCCGTAGCATAGTGTGAGCCATGCCGTATCATAGTGCGAGCTACGCCGTAGTATAGTGCGCGCTACGATGCAACTAGTGCGAGATACGCCGTAGCATAGTGTGAGCCATGCCGTATTATAGCGCGAGCTACGCCGTAGAATAGTGCGCGCTATACCGAAGTATGGTGCGAGCTATATCTTAACAAGCTGGGAGCCACACTTTAAAAAGAGATACGCTTCAACATAGTGTAAGCTTCGCCATAGTATAAAAGCCATGCTGTAGCATAGTGGGAGCTATACCATAGTTTAATAGCGAGTGGCGTAGCGTGATACAGTTGCAATCACATCTAATATTATTATTTGCATGAAAAGTATCATCTCGTATTCCCTAATGTTATTAAATTACAATTCCCTAGCTATCATCAAACGGATTACCGATATCTACAAGCCGGATGACAGAAATAACTATATTAGTACGTACGTAACTTACTACTGTGTGGTAGGGCTGGAATTGGAACAGTGCCCAATTAACAATGATAGGGAAAATGGGCGCATTGAATTCTGTGCTGTAGATATTTGAATAATATTATTTGTAAAATCCTTACTTAGTGAGACATGTGAGAAATTCTAAAGAACTTTCTTACAATGTTTAGAACATAAAATTAAAAAGGTCTCATAGATTAGATGATAAACTATGAAAACTGTTTAATAAATAAACATTTAGTTCAAATTGCTATTCTGTAAAGTTCACTTGGAACCTCACTCAAGTGTCCGCATACAATATTAAATTGAACTCATTTGTTTTTAAAATAAATCATCGCGGATGCACAACGAGACACCGTTCGAATTTCAAATCTATGTTTAGAGAATGACAAACTGATAATAGATTTAGAATTTCCAACTGAATTTATAATTTGAATTTTAGATGACTGCAATATTAATGCACAGGTCAATGATGTTTTTAACATTTTGTAATAATTATTCGTAGAATATTATTAATTATCAAATTGTACTATGAAAATCACTCTCAATAACCATCGTCTATTTAACCACTTTTCAGCTGAATTCCAACGCGGCTGAATGTCCGGTGTAATAACGATCGTCCCAACGGAGGAGTTAATGCAATTTGCAAATTGAACTGTTCCAACACTTCCAACTTTCTGATATAATTAGGATAGGCGGTTCCATGTATTGTACTAATAGTGTAGAACAGGTTTTATGGATAATGATAATGATTATTAAAATTATTTATAATTTTATGTAAAAAAAAGAGATTAAAAATGTGGATAATATCTGAGGTCATCAGAAAACTTAAGACTAGAGGTGCCGATGCATTCCATCAGTTTTTATGATAAGTTTTTTACAGTTCAAGTAGTACGGTTATGAAATGCCTTGCCCGTGTCGATAAGGCATGCTAAAACTTTGTCCACTTTTAAAATGCTGGTTGAAAACACTTCCTCTCCTTAAACATCATCATTACATTTAGTTTCCTTGCTCTTGTTTCATGTTTATTATTGTATATATTATATGTAGATAAGTATATGTTTTATGTATGTATCTATTTATTGTATATGTAAATACTGCCTAGGTACCTGCATTATTGTCTCTCCTTCTCCCCTTAATCCATATAAAATATCGCTTTTAGCAATAAGACTGCCCATTTGTGTCACCCTATGTAATATTTCTGTAATTGTAATTTTTTTGGTGTACATAATAAAGAGTTTTCTATTCTATAAAAGAAAATGTCTGGAAATACTGATCCGATTGCAAAAAAGAAGAAGACTAATAGAAAGCTCCAGTATTCCCGAGTGACTTTCATGAGGACTTTCAGAGAATACTTTCATGCTAGAAAAAACTACGGTATCAGTGACAATTTCCATATGGGTGATACAGTGAGGTACAGCTAGTGATAAAGATCGAATGACAGGCACATTACACTGATTTAACTGATCTACATTCGTCAACTCACACTTCAAATTCAGTTGAAAACCAGTGCTCGCGCAAGTTTTTAGTAATAAATTACTGTAATATTGTCGACCGCAGTTTTGAGCTATTTTCCTTCCCTCCCAATTCCCATACAACAGAACGAGAGGGATGCTCATCTTACGCGCGAATGAGACGCGCTTCCACCGCAGCATGAATCCACTGTGGTTCGAAACAGCACTCCTGCATTGAGATTCGAGTCAGACGCACGCGTTGTACCGCATCGCGCCGCGCCGCAATAAAAACCGCTCCGCAACCATACCGCTAATAGAAACTCAAAAACTCTTTATTTTATAAGTGTTGGCCGACTCGAGTGTGACATTTAAAAACCAAGTGATAGTTAGAAATCATCACAGTGAAAAGAAGAAATTCAGTGAACACGTGGGACGTCTGCAAAGGCTGTTCTTGAGTCAACGTGCTTCGTTCAGAAGGTTCAAGTAAGTCCATCCATCCCTATTTTGCTCATTCATAACCTCATATTCCCTTTTGCTCAATTCTGTGTGTCGTCCAATAATACTAACCCCGCAACCCCGCTGATGGTCCTTCGAAAGCCGCGATAACTTACACACCAACCAGCGTCAGGCACTAGTTATCTGACTTTTTTGCTGAACTGGACGTATTTGGCGCAGCCGCGCGGCACACTTTCCTGCTAATTTCTCACAACGTACTTTACACTTTTTTTTATTTTTCTTTTTTACTTGTGTATGTTGTGTCGTGTGCTTTGTAGACTGTACTCAATAAATTTGTGAAGAGCGTTGAATGGACGAACTAGTTAATTCGACCGTCGATGCACTGTCAACGGTTCGACGGTTCACCGATAATCCATGGACTAGTCGAATCCTTGGACGCCCCAAGACGGCTAAACTGAAACTTGCAACGCGACGATCGACGCGAGAACTTAATCGGGTAATACAAATTCTTTCGTCCGTTGAAATAAAATAATCAAGCAAACAAATTTGAACACTAAATCTAGGACAGGGGAGTTGATATTTGTACGGGTCGAATTTAATTATTGTTAAGTGAAGAAAATTATGCCGTTATGGTAGTTTCGCGTGTGCGAAAGAGAAAGACAATGGACTGGTCGAACGATGCGAGACAAACCGGTTTTTTTGTACTTGTTTGATAGTTGTTCATATTTTTTTTATTTTTGATGTTTAGTGTGTGATTCAGTAGGTATTCAGCCAGTCCTAAGCCTGGACAAGTATGAAGGGAAGTTCAAATTAGCTACATACAGCACGCGGGAGACTAGTCTACTATCTACGTCGCGTCGCTGTCGTCGCCGTAGACTTCGCCGCAAAGTTGATCCAAGTTGACGCGTAAACTAGTCGACGAATTTAACTAGTTAATCGACTAGTCGATCAATGAAATTAGACGGTCTAGTTTCGTTCATGCCAAATACGTCGACGACCCATCTCTACAATAAATGTATTTTCATTCTTTCACATGAGACATCTCAGGTTTGTCCGTAGGATGACAACGACTCTGCGATGCCTCTTGTACTACAGATGTCAATGGGCGACAGCGACCCCTTACCATTACGAACCGCGGAATATTTTGCCATCCAATATCTACTCGACTAATGATTTTATGAATGAAAAAGTGGACAAAAATATTAAAAAACAAATATTTTCTCTTGTTTATCGCTTTGGTTGATTTAATATTTTTGCCATTTCCATACCTAATATAATTTAATCAGTTTGCAATTTGAATGTTATCCCAATTAATTTAATTTAATGTTATATCTAACGAACTCAACCAAAACGCTGGAAACGCCAGAATATTACAAACTTTTATAACTCTGTAACAAAATTCTGACAATTAAATGAATCATTATCCCTATCGAATAATTAACCAACATTTATTTCTTATAAACAAAGATAATTTATCTTAATCATTTGTAAGATAGGGAAACTGGAAGAACGTAAATTATTGATCCCCTTGAGACGGGGGTACCAGTACATTATTAATGAGTTTGTTTTCACATTGTTTTTCCGTAATCAGTACTTCTGTCGGGCTGTAATTTATTTCGGACTATTAAAACATTTCTCACGTAGTAAAGGACGCTGTTAATGCTAAAAATCTCTTGTTTTTCGCCAATTATGAAGAATAGTTTTCATACCTTTAAAGATACGTTCACACTAAAAAAGTTTCCAATGAAAAAGAGTTTATAAAGACGTCGTTTTTTGTAATGTATTTTTGAATAAATAAATCATTTGAAAAAATAATATAATATTTTTTTCTTTTCTTTCTAACCAGCTAATAATCACACAGTTCACATTATCCATAATTACCACTACAAACAATACGTTTCTTTTTTTTGAAATATTGTTTCTGAATTGGCTGACTAATCTTGAAAATTAAAATAACATCATGCCTGTTTACCCCTAGGGGGTAGACAGAGGTGTATTTTACCGAAATTTTGCACGTTATACATCCCATGTAAAATGGGGCGAGCCTTTTGTCACTGACCGGCACCAATCTTTCAACAGCTAATAACATTTTCTAAATAATATTTTCTTACTAATGATTCTTGAAAATGGGCAGTTTATCTTAAACAATCGATCGAATGCACTCGTGCGCTCTAGGTAGCAAAAAATACACACATACATACCTACACTCATGCATTCTTCCCATGGGAGTAGGCAGAAACTACAAAACGCCAGCCGCTACGATCCTTACATACTCCTTTTGCTTCATTTACGTTCATATGTACATCTGGTCATACACGCACGCCAGTTGTGAGTACTAAGCAACAAAACAATAACACTGCCTTGAATGATTCTTGAAAACGGATATCTTTGAACGATCCATTTTCGTAAATCATCTGTACGTTCTAGGAACCAATAAAATGTTCAAAAGCAAAGTGGCTAAAGCGGCTAAACGAACTGAATTCAATATTACAGACAGAATTCAAAGTCCCTAGACAATTCACGCCTTTGAAGTGAGCTCGTCAATTTCACACTACGCTGAGTTGGGTCAGTATGGACAAATCTGAAAGTAGGTATGTAGGTATTATGAATCGTCGATAAATTTATTCCAAGGAACCACCTTGTTGAATTGAAAGAATAATTTATGATTACATAACATAATCAGCCTATAATGTTCCCACTGCTGGGACACAGGCCTCCTCTCGGTGAGAGGGCGTCGGCTGTAATCCACCACGTGGAACCAGTGCGGGTTAGTAGATATCGCATGTCTTCGAATTCCTGGTTCTAGGACATTCCAGTTTCCCCAAGATGATTTCACCGTTTTGAGAGCAGTGGTGAAATAATTTACACAAATGAATAATATAATAAATGATTGATGATGATCGTGGAGTTTCTTGCAGACTCTTCTCCATAGGAAACTACCAATTGGAACCGTGCACCTAGCTTCTGACGTTTCATAAGTGCCCATGTTGGTTTATGTGAAATAATTTTTATTTTTTTATTTTTTATTAAATAGTTGTAAATCTGTAGCCTTGTTTTAATGACATTAGAATGATATACTATGTGGTCACTGTCATATAGTGATGACGTGTTATCTTGCACGTCCGCCATTGCTAACTCGCATGTACGCCATTGCTATTCTTGTATTTTTACTTTTATGCTTTATACCACTTTTGTTTATGAAAAACCTCGTTTAATTTAACAGATTTTTATTTAATGTTTTAAAAACCAAAGTAAAATTTTATGTGTATATGTGACCAACTACATAAAGTTTCAGGACTGCGACTAAATAATGAAATCTAATTTTTATTTTTATTTTAGACACGGTTTAAATGAATAAAAATGGATTCTTACAATAAAAAGTATCAATAATTACCACAAAACACCATTCGGTTTTTTTACAGAAAGTAACCGGGTTCGATTCCAGAGTAGTTCAATCTATTTTTACGTACATATGTTGGGGTCAGTTTCAACATTACCAGATGCAGCTGAATATCAGTATTGTACGTGGAGTAACTGCCTATCTAGCCTCTACAACCCAGTTACTGGGTAACACGGTTCCCCTTGTTATGACTGGGTGCCAGATTTTAGGGGTACCGTAACGACTATCAAAGATCTAGGAATGATCTACCCTAGAGTAACTCATGAGTTAAAAAAAAATTGAATACTGTTTCTCATAACTCTAAATTGACGACGTAGTCCCTCATGACCTCCACCTCTAATAGTTTCAGATTGAACTATACTGACCCATCTCAACGGATTAGCCTGTAGTTTAGTAACTTCTCGTTGGTCGTTTGCATTTACTCGTTCACTGCGGGAAGCTCCTCAGCAAACTTTCAATATATATGCGTTTCCAGATTGTATCGATTGTACCTTTGCCACGGTACGTACCAACGCTCTAAGGCCCGGTAATATTACAAAATTTAAAAGTTCGATATTTCACTGAAATCACGTCCAATTTGAAATATATATATATGAATATAATCTTCATTAGTTGCTTGTCTAAAACCTGCTGACGTACATAAATCCGATAATTCTTTGTATTTAAAAATAATGCGAAAACATTGCCAGGTCGATAATATCATAATAATATAATATAAAATCATAACGAAACGTAACGTAACGTAACGTTTTGTCTTTCTTTCTTTTTTCTTTTATCACTGTTGCAAATAAACCCAGGTTTCAGTGCGGTACCAGATTTCTGATACCAGCACTCTAAACACGTAACACATTATCTATTACAATCTGAATCATTTTGAAGCCTATTGCTAATCCATTGCTTCATATGTTCGAAAAATTTGTCTGCTCAACAACGGAAAAAACGCAATGAATGTTGTGGAACTGTCAAAATGAAACCCATTCCTACTGTTAGTGTGTTACGTAATTATTCCGCTGTTATAACAGACCTGATACCCGCACTTGAAAGAAAGGAAAAAAATACGCTCTATCGAAGCCAGGTCTAACCAACCTGGTATAAGTTTTTACATAAATCTAATTGACAAGAAAATCCCAAAAATATATTTATCTCTTTTCTATGCCTTTTAGTTCCTAAGATACAGCTCCCGCACCAGCGATAAATTTGTCTCTTTCGCCTCCGCTTTGAATGCAAGGTACGTACCAGTTCTCAAGTATCTGGTAACGCAGTGAACGTGCAATACAATGTTCTCTGTGTGAACGCCTCAGGGGTTTAGTATGGGCCAATTTGTTCACCAATTTGTAACCACTGCCCCTTACACGAGAAAGGATAGCAGATTTTTTTGTTAGAAAATGGAGGTGACTGCGTTTGAAAATGTTTTGACCATTGTCGTCAAGGTCTTTTCCAATTATGTAGGTAGGCTTCTCTTTGAAGTAGGTTTTACATCTAAGTAGCTACGGCTAAACAAATTAGCCATACTCAAAGAAACCACGAAATAAGAATATACCAAACTAGTGACCTGTCCCGGCCCTGCTTCGCAAAAGTGCGATGTATTGAGGTGGCGACATGTTAAAACATCGAAATATCTGTGCTACATCTAAGTAAAATATTAATGTATTATGTAATAAGCTTTCGGGAATAAACTCTGCAATAAATAATATTTATAATCATTAATTTCACAGAAAATACCTTCCAAATTGTTAGTAATTATATAAACAACTTAAAAACCTAGTGTTAGTACATACATTTAACAATTAATTGAAATGTCAAAGTCATCATTACTCAAAATTAATCAATTATTTTTAATTAATACAAAAAACAACACTAATTCATGGCCCGGTTTAAGGGCAATACTTGTATTTTGGTCCAGTGCCTTAGAATTTGACCTTCCGCTGTATCGGGCACAGTGATCAAGAGGCTGTTGGCGCTACGGGCCTCACCAGGGAGGCAACAAAAAAAAAATGCTTGTGAAAATCGCTTCAATCAATCAATTCAATTCTATCGCTATAATCGATTTATTGGAAACGATAAAAAAAACAAATACATTCAAAGACAAACAATGTTAAACGATGAAATCTGCAATAGTTAAAACTGTGGCGCAACTAGCAACGCCCGACACCTAGTGAGAGGGTAGCTTGTTCCAAGACTAATACTTAAGGGGGACTACCTGACCTAAACGCAAATTTATAATGCCTAAAAATATATGATCCACTGCAGTAACCAAAATCAGAAAAATATATGACATTCTTCTGGATATATGCTAGTTAGATAGTGTGTTTAAAACACACATAATACAATTAACTTGATATGATGGAAAAAAAACACGAACATACCACTAAAAAAATCTTTCAACGATTAAAAACCATACTAATATACAAACATTCAGATTTTTTGTCAGATTATTCTACAAGTAAAATACTAACGTGATAGTGTTTTAATTTTTTAGTCCAATGAATAGATTTTTTGAAAATCCATAATTGCTACACATTTTGCAATAAACTACCAGCGCTGTATCATCGCGCGTCTCTTTCTTTTCTATGCAATCCGACAGTGACCGCGCTTTAGCTCTTCTAAGTCTCTTAACCAAGGTATTCTAACAAATATTTAAAGAAAAGAAAATTACAAACTAATACATTTTGAGATAAGTGCTTTGTGTGTGAGTACCTAATGTTGAGTAAGAGAAGCTGAGTGTGTGTGTTGTGTGTGAGTTTTCCGAGATGTTAAATTTCCACAAGTTTTTCTGTAGCATCATAAGTGAGTGATGTTAATAAATTGTCGAGTTTTTTCTTATATTCATGTCTGGTAACAGAATACATGTAGATATTTTTATTTATTCTATTATATATTTTTGAGCTCATGTAGGTAAAATGGCGACGTGCTGCTACGGTTGTACGAGGCTTTACATCACAAACTCGAGCAGAACGGCGTCTACTGCTAGATTTAACTGGTTCATAATTCAGCTGGGTATGCTTACGGAGCACTGCTTGAGAAATGAACAGCTGTCTGACCGTTAGGACCTGGCAGAGAGAGTAAAGTGATATCGTAGGAAATATCCATTGTGTAGAACTAAGCGGTCACATACGAAAAACGACTTTGTTTTATAATATCTTGTGTAGATAACAATCTCAATAACAGTACAAGAAATAGTTAAATGTGGAAAAAGCTTTTTTTGTTACCAATACGCAGTGAGCAACCGAGATGATGTTAGATTATTTTCTCAAAGAAGCTTGAGTGGTAAAAATTACAGGCTATTTTGCTGGATTAATATGATTAACCTTATTAGCTATCGCTAATGCCTATTATAGCGTAGCGACATAATAAACTAGCGCAGCGGCGCACGCCCGCAGACTGGTCACTTGCTTGCTGGCGCCCGAACGATGCGGACGTGTGACCTCTGCTGTTGTACAGTGAATTGATGTTTAATTTACCTACTCGAATACTTTCCATAACGTGGTGAAAGTAAGTGCTATTCTCTTTACATCGCTTCGAAATTTGAACGGTGTCTCGTTGTGCATCCGTGATGATTTATTTTATGTAGAAAACAAATGAGTTCGCTTCCGAATCGATTGTGTGCGCTCACTTGTGTTAGGTTCCAAATGAACTTTACAGAATAGCAATGGACTAAATTAAAGCCAATGCACGTTCAGAACCTATTTATTTATGTGTTTACTAGATAACCTTTCCTGATTAGGTATAAAATTGGCACAGTAACCGTAGCAGACTCTCTATTGTTTTAAATGAAGATAACATCTCTGAATGGTGCCAAGAGCTGTGTTGGTACCGCTCGGGCAATTTAACATATTTATTTACTTTTTTTTATTATTATTTTAGATGGGTTTGCTCTTGACTCTAGTCTAGGTCAGAGATGACAGAGACAAAGTCGACGATGGAGTGAGCTTACCCAGAAGAAGCCTGTTTACTCTCACTTTGAAGAGCTTTGGGTTGTATGCGGTCGGAAACACAGGCGCAGGCAGAGAATTCCGCTCTTTTGCTGTGCGCATTATAAAAGATGTTTGGAAGCGCTTAGTGCGAATTGGTGGAATAGCAACTAGGTAGGTATGGTAACTTGCAGTGCGCCTAAATGTCTGATGGTAGAAGGGGGCCGGTGGAATGAGGTCGTGGAGGAGGTGGAGGTTCTTGGGCACACTCACCGAAGTACAATCTATAGAAGACCGACAAGCAGGCAACCTTATGGCGATGAGCCAAGCTGTGAAGCTTGGCATCCACCAGTTTTATGTCGCCAATGAGTCTCTTAGCTCTGCGTTCGACCGAGTCAAGCGCGGCAAGTTGGTATTTAGCTGAGCCATCCCAAAGGTGGCTGCAATACTCCATGCAGGATCGGACTTGCGCTTTGTACAGGGTTAAAAGCTGTCCAGGCGTAAAGTATCACTTTATCCTATTTAGGATGCCCAGCTTCTTAGCTGCAGTTTGGGCTTTATACTCGATGGTAGCGCCGAATTTGAGACCAGATGTCAACTACATGCCTAGGAGCTCGAGCTGATCAGTTACAGGAACAGATGCACCCCGAAAAGTAGGAGATTGGTTGATTTGACTCCTTTTAGCGGTAAAAAGACACGCCTGTGTTTTGGTGGCATTAAAAGAGACCAGATTGTCATCACCCCACTGGGAAACAAGGTTTTATGTCAAATCTGTCGGCTCTACCATGGCCTCTCTCAAGGAACAAACTTTGGCCCCGGTGGTTTTTGCGCTGGACAAGTATCTCTCTGAAACAGTACTGTCGTCTGCGTACCCAACAATACCAGGCTGAAGTAGGTCATTGATGTGCAGCAGGAAAAGAGTTGCAGAGAGAACAGACCCTTGAGGAACTCCGGCATCAATAGCCATAAGGTCGGAGGAGCAGCCGTCTACGACTATTTTGATCGACCGTTTGCTAAGGAAGTCTGATATCCAGCTACAAAAATCAGCCGGGATGCCATAAGCAGGAAGCTTGCTGAGTAAACCAGCGTGCCAGACCCTGTCAAAGGCCTTCGAGATATCAAGCGAAACAGCAAGTGCCACGCCGTGTTTCGCGGTGGCTTCGCCCCAGCAGTGCGTGACATACACAAGAAGATCGCCAGTTGACCGTCCCCAGCGAAAGCCATATTGACGGTCACTGAGGAGATCGTTGTCTTCAAGGTAGGTTTGTTTAATCTATCTTCTTATTTATAACACAAAAATTGTTTCAACCTATGTCTGTTATAGATTTTGAAACCATCCAACCGATGTGCCCCAAACCGGTTTCATTGGAAAGACAATAATGCGAAAATGGTTTTAGAACATTAAAAAAGGAAAAAAAACATGAATTGCCTGAATGTGCCTAATGCATTGTTTTATATACCGACTTCAAAAAAAGGAGGAGGTTCTCAATTCGAATGTTTTTTTTTATGTGTCTTATCTCTGAAGTTTTTTCTGGGTGAACCGATTTGGATGATTCTTTTTTATTTGAAAGCTGGTGCTTCACATGTGATCCCATTTAAATTTGATTAAGTTCTTACCAATAGTTTTTGAGTTATCCTTAATACTGCTTATTTTTTCCACGTAGTTTATATTGATGATGTTTCAATAATTTCCTGTCACTGTTATTTAGATATCAAGTAGTGGTATACGAATTTGTGTGGGTTAGGCACCGCAACTAAAAAGTGAAAAATAAAAACTTTTTACAAAAAAACAACCGACTTCAAAAAAAAACACAAAAAAGCGTGAAAAATAACTTTAATTTCGGTAATCGGTGGCCAAAAACGAAAATACAAAACCAAAGACACCGACTTCCGAAATTAAAGTTATTTTTCACGTTTTTTTTTGAAGTCGATTTTGTTTTGTAAAAAAGTTTTTAGTAGTATCACATGCCAGGTATCCGCTAGTCTTAGTTAAAAGAAAATAGAAATAAAAAACTACATTTCGAAAGAAGAAACCCCCAGTATGTAAATTAAATATAAATCCGCGATGATTTACTTTAAAAACAAATGAGTTCGCTTTCGAATTGTGTGCGCTCACTTGAGTGAGGTTCCAAGGGAACTTTACAGAATAGCACTAATATATTGGAACTAAACACTATCTGTCTAAAGTGATAGTGCCTATTATGTCAGACGTTGTTTCAGACCATTTGTCGTGGACAGGCATAACGAATGGTCCAGTCTAGATATTACAGGCAGTGTTGTTGTGACACCCGAATATGATGTAGCTTTGTATAGGGTGAGTTTTTGATTTGGGGACTGATGCTGGAATAAAACTGAAATTATAAAAAATAGAATAAAAAATGAAAATGGTTTATTGTCCAGGTAATAATACCTAGTCAGGCCCTAAGTGACCAGCTAGAGGACCATTACAATAGATAGTCAATTGTGTCTCATTATCGAAGCTTGACTAGGTAAGTACGTTTACGGGTTAACACCAAGTTGAGACAACATGAGTACATTAAAATATTACCTACAGCTAGGTTACAAAGTATTATTTACTAGTAAGCCCCAATCTAGATAGCTAGTCTTTAAGTAAGGTAGGACGCGCGCAGGCTAGGTGGAGCGACGATCTTCCTAGGATGGCTGGTAGCAACTGGATGAGAGTTGCCGAGAATCGAACTGAATGGCGTGCAATTGGAGAGGCCTAGGTCCAGCAGTGAATGATGATAATGAGTCTGTATTTTGAGATTGTTTTGTTGATTGAGTTTTTCAAGTCTTATTCGATTTTATTTACAGGTATTGGCAAAAAACTCTTCTCAAGAATGCACGCTTCCTCTTTGTTTTGATAGCTTGAGAGTATGTCCAGGTTTCCTCAAGATCTATTCCTCCTCCGTTACCCAGAAGTTCTGTCAGAATAGAATAGAATACTGTTTAATCAGCCTTAGGCCCTTTGTACACTGCACGGTTTCTTTACGGTACTGCGTGTTAAACACGCCATAAAAAAATCGTGTGACAATGTATAATAATAAGACATGGTTCTATGGTATACAGTGACGACGGCGCCGTGCCGTAGTGCCAACGAGTCATCAACAAACTTCCATAGTGATGCATACAACGCTGACAACCTACACACGGCGAATAAACGGTAGATTTTCACGACAAGAAAAACGTGTGTACAAAGGGCCTTAAGTCTACGCTATAAAGACTTTTAACTATAATAATTTATGGCGAACAAACAAGATTCCTTTACATATATTGCTGGTAACATGTTATAATGACTTTCAGCAAGACAAAGGAACCGGCTATTAACTAAATTCAACACCAACTCTGTCTGACATTATGCAATTTATAGCTTGCACATTAGAATTTAACTGCAGTCATGGTTAAACCATTTGATACATATGCACGTGTATTTTATACATACATAATGTATATATTTCGTAACTCGTTTCGTACAGAAATTTTAGAAACCCTGACTCGGATGCATTTTCTTGCAAAATTCCGCTTCGGCAATTCAAGAAGAAATATTGAGATGAGCTTTTACCGTTGAACTATGTCTCTATGCAAATATGGAAATTTAAAAGTAATAAGAATATTTTCTGTTTTATAATTTATTAAGGTTTAAAACGTGATTAACGTAAATATTTTTTTAAAGCAAAAAAATCCCCAGATCCCGAATCCCCAGTCTGTCGTGCTCTAAAGGTGCTAAATGCCCTTCTGACTGCCAACCCTGAATGTGATGTGTTTGCGGATGAATGGAATAAACTTATACGTATTTGTCTGGTGTTCTGTGAGAGAAAGTATACAAGGGAGTCCACTGTTCCATGTTAGTTTTAAATTAGATTATATACAACTTATTATTGTCAACGTAATAATTGTTTCTATGTTAATTAATGTAATTGGTGTTTTACCGTTTTAATTAACTATAAATAAATAATAAATAAACACACCTGGTGAAAATTACTTGACTAACATTACGTTTTCTTTGAAAATTACGCGATTTAAAGCTCTTGTCAAACGCAGTGAATCCCGCGTGGGATGCGGGTTAAAATTTGCTCGCGCCGGCTGTGTCAACTAACTTGTCATCTATAGTCCTCCAGACTGTATTCCGGCCATGGCGGCCAATCTCAAAGGAGACTAGCCTTCGGCGCGGAACATATTATAGTACACAAGTGTATGCGAAGACCTGTGTCTTCTGCACTCTCTCTTCCCTTATTTTCATAGTCCAATGGGACAGCAATCCGACACGACCAGAAAGAGATCAGGCGCAGCACCAACGGCTTAACGTCCTTTCCGAGGCACGGGGGTATCACACCACCAATTTTCAAACTCCAGGCTGTTACTAAGAAGTTCCTAATGGAAAAACCCAATAAGACTGCCCGACACAGGACCCCACGCTCAGCAGTCCACGAGACCAACGAGGCAGTACTAACTTGTATGGAGGTGTTCAAACTGGCACGAATAGTTGCGTGACTTCATAATCAATAAAACAACGTCACAATTGAACTGTATACAAGTAAAGAACATAAGCGTATGAGCCCCTTACTTTACATCATCATCATCATCATCTACCTAGCCTTTCCTAACTATGTCGGGGTCAGCTTCCAGACTAACCGGATGCAGCTGAATACCTGTATTTTAAATGGAACGACTAGAATGAAAAATAAATAAATACGTTTAGTTGCGGTAAACATGACGCAGAGAAAAACACACAAATACAATAAAAGAACGAGTTGGGGGAAAATACGCGTCATATTCACGCAAAACGGCAATCGCTCAGCATAATGCTACGACTATATGCGAGACAGAGCTCCAGTGCTGGTTTTTAGTGACAGCCGGCGTTGACGTGATTACGTCAACCAGTGCAGCATACGAAAATATATAAAAAAAAAAAATGCCAACCGACTGCCAATCTGACCTGCACAATCCAATTACGAGTACCTACTGGGTAATACGATACACCTTAGTAAGACTGGTTGTCTGACTAATGCTTCTGACTACCCATAACGACTGTCGTAGATTGACAAATGACAGCCAGGACCAACAGTTTTACGTGCTTTCCGAGGCACGGAAGGGTTTCGATGTGTAATGTATGGTCACCCATCGAAGGACTGACCTAGGCAAGCATAGCTCCTCACGAAACTCCAGTTTCTTACTTAACAAAGTAAAGGCAAAGTGTGGTCTATGAATCATGCCCTTAGACAGAAGGAGAAAAACAGAATTATTACCCTTTGTTATCACTGTATTCGTACCCTATAAAAATAAAATTGATATATCTGAGCATAACAACTTTGAAGGTCAAGGAGAATCACGTACTTACAGCTTACAGACACTTATTTGAGCTATGTGTTATATTAGTATAGACAAATTGTGTAAAAAACGACCTGATAATGTATTTGTTTACCGTCTTACTGAAGATTTTCTTCGGAAAATATATTATTGAAGACAAAGCCTGTCTAGCATTTGACCATGTCATAAGAATAAGCATTTATTTCAAATAGGCAAATAAAAGGCTCCTTTGAACGTCAACATTAACATTAAAATAGAATTAATTCTAGTTGCCCCTTCCAAAAGGCAGTTTCCTATGGAGAAGAATGGGCAAAAACTCCACCGTTACTCTTATAAAATGTTTTACAATATTTTGTATACATTAATTACATATGAAGACGAGTAGTATTATTACGGAACGGTGCGGTTTAAAAGAAGATGTAGTGACAAAAATTGAAAAGATTAGGCTTAAATGGTTTGGTCATGTTGAGAGGATGAATGAAGGGAGACTAACAAAAGTTATTTACAAGGCAGATGTGAGTGGAAACGCCATATAGTGACCTTATTGGTCATGTTCTTCAGAAAGGTCAGGTGCGTAGTACTCGGAACCGGCGTACGTGTATGACCAGAGGTATGAACGTAAACTAGCGAGAGATGAGATCAGATGAGAGATGTATGAGCGTAAACGAACGTAAGGAGTATGTAGTTTTGTTCTAAACTTTTTGTTCTCTGACACGCCCTCCCGCTCCGCCCACAGCGGCAGAAGTCATTTGATGATTTCCCACCCAAAAATTAAATATGATCCCGAACTTTAATACGAGTATTATCACTTGTTACTGAGACTGTTAAAATGCTTTTCAAAACAAAGTTATGATCACCACGCTTAGCAGACGTATTATTATTTATTAGTAATGGCCTGTAATCTGTCACTGCAGCGCAAAGGCCTGCCACTCTCTTTCCACTTCTCTTTATGTAAAGCTGTGAAGGATTAGTTCCTGTTGAAGGAGTCCAGAGCATCTCCGTCACGGCCCACCACGATGTCGCTTGCCATTAAGAGGGACCCATTGGCTCGAGAGTTGGGACCATTGGTCGTCTGACATGCGGCATGTGTGTCCAGCCCAATTCCATTTTAGCGAGACAGGACAGCAGACGTCTTAAGAACAGCATAAATGATAAATGATAAATGATAAATGATTTTATTTCTGTAAGTAGGTTTGTACAAACACTTTTACACGTCAATCATATTTTTAAACTAGATGAGGTCGGCGTTTCCTATCTGACTACTCTGAGAAGAAAGGCCGAAACAAACTCAGAGGTCACAGTCTCTTTTAAAGTCCAGACATAATCTTGGTCAGATCATGTGAAGACCATGTAGATTGGTATCTGAAATGGTCTTTTGAGGAAAGAACCACACAGATTGAGTGGACCTGTCCAGTCAGTGCACGCATTTGTCAGTAATCGTGCAGCTCAACTCAGGAAGTCAGAACTTAAGGAGCTCAACGATTCGACGAACAATACCAAAGAAAGGACATTTGGGTAGGCACATAAATTACTCAATCTGCCAGATCATGATCAAAATTAACTGCGAAAAAAAAAGCAATGACCCACATAATCCTCACATTCACAATAATTAAAATAACATACTACTTTACAAGTAAATACTCATGTCATTGTGTATATAAAATTCAACAATGTCAATGTGTATATAAAAAAATCGGACATAATGTTTGAGAACCATGTAGATTGGTGTCTGAAATGGTCTTTTGAGGAAAGAACCACACAGATTAAGTGGACCTGTCCAGTCAGTGCACGCATTTGTCAGTAACCGTGCAGCTCAACTCAGAACTTAAGGAGCTCAACGATTCGACGAACAATACCAAAGAAAGGACATTTGGGTAGGCCGCATAAACTACTTAAACTGCCAGATCAAGAATATAACTGAAACAATGACCCACATAGTCCTCATATTCTCAATAATGAAAATAATATAATACTTTTTACAGTAAATATTCATGTCTAAAATAGCTAGCAAATTAAAATCAACATTCACCGTGTAAATTTATTGGAGCAGCTCAATCCCAAGCCTTTTTGTCCTCAATATAGTCTTTCACAGTATAATAGGCTTTCTGGCATAGTTTCCGTTTTATAAAAGATTTGAATTTATTAAAGCTTAGATCTTGAATGTGGCTAGGAAGTTTATTATAAAAACGTATACATTGGCATCTAAACGAGCCACCTATTTTCTTGAGCCTGGTTGTAGGAACAATAAATTTGTGTTTGTTTCTAGTATTTATATTGTGGATATCACTGTATTTTTTAAACAGATTAATATTTTTATGTGCATACAAAAGATTTTCATAAATATACTGAGAAGGCACAGTAATTATATTAATCTCCTTAAATTTATCTCTGAGGGAGTGTCTGGGACTTAATTTATAGATAGAACGAATTGCCCTTTTTTGTAAAATGAAAATTGTCTGGATATCGGCGGCATATTTAAAAGTCGCTATAGGCCAACGGTTAAATCTGAGTTCTGTACCTGGCGAACTTACATTTAAACCCGCTCCCAGCAAATAATCTTAATTAAAGGGATTATTATGAACACATCTAATAAGAAATCCACACTAGTATTACTAAAACACGCTGTCAAACGGGGTGAATAGGAATACAGGGGTGAATCGGAACGAAACTTTAAAAGGGATTTTAACATTGAAATAACATTATTTCAATGTTAAAATCCCTTTTAAAGTTTCGTCTCGATTCATATGCATCGCTATTCACCCCGTTTGACGGTAATCCTATTATTGACATCTAGCTATCTTTAGTAACATCAGGCTCGAACCCGGATCTGATCGATATCACTGTCAAGTCTATTTTCACTTTTAATTTGAGAAGGGTCTATCAGGACTTGAATCTTAATCCGCGTTGTTGTCAATCTACTATCTAATTTATTTTTATATAGGTCTACTTAGATATATATTCCAGACACATCTGGTTATTTCCGCATTATTTTTATACAGATCAACAATAAAAGAGAGAAAAAAAAAAGCGGCCAAGTGCGAGTTGGATTCGCACACGAAGGGTTCGCACACGGCTTCATATCTCTCATATCTCTCATCATCTTCATATCTATCTCTCATTGTATGGGAATCCTAAACAATGCGAGATCAGCTTGTACTGGAAATGTTTAGCTTGATATGTAGCCGTGCGTAGCACCGTACACTACATTTATTAACACACACACAAAAAAACACACATATTGTATGGCAAACCCCTTAATTTTTTTACTTTATTTTATTTTTATTATTTTCGGTTATAGCGGCCATAGTAGTACAGACTCTGAAAATTCCAAGTGTCTACCAATTACGGTTCAAAAGATACAGCCCTGCGATAGACGGACAGACACCGGAGCCTTAGTAATAGGGTACCGATGGCACTCTTTGGGTACGCAACCCTTAAAATTGGCTTTGCTTACATACACCACTGTTGGTATACCCCAATGAGACCAAGCCCATTATAAGATCTACCTTGTAGCGGTATCTATACCGCCACATGCGAGCTTCACGTCACACTGACGTCACGCAAATCCTGCATCGCGCACGCAGATTTTACCGCGCGGCTAGGATATATACAACGTCCCGACATCAACCGTCGGGCAGTTGCCCACCAGACACGACACCCGTCTCGTCGGAGGTTCCTCCCTTTTCTATGAAGGTGTGAGTGAACTTTACACCCTGTTCCTCATACCTCTATATCCTCATTAGTGTAAACAAAAAATTGCTGTCATCTTGATTTGATGAGGGTTGACTAAAAGGTCCACCTCTGCCCAACCCTTCAGGGTATACAGGGGGTAATTGCGTAACGTAATAATAATAGCACATGTTAACACATGTGCTATTATTATTACGTTACGCAATTGACTAGAAAGAAAAGAAAGACAAACCTACTACTTGGGGACAATAGTACTCACAGTACTATGTACACATTTAGTAGGTTTGTCTTTCATTGACTTGAAAGTGCCCTGGCGGCTGAGAGTATGTCATGCTCACTCAAATGTCTCGCTGGCGGTGGCGTGTATGTCCGATCATTAAGTTCCCTTCAAAATGGTTGAGCTGAATGGTGTGATCCATGCGTCATGTTCGTGAACGGGCGCCGTCAGTAGGGACTGGTCATTAGTAGTTGAAATATAGGGTATTCAGATCTTATCATTCAGATCTGAATACCCTATATTTCACAGTTCAACCATTCGAGTATCCCTATGACTATTCGACATTCAGAATCCTCTATTCAAAACGAATGTTAATTGTATTCAGAATCATCTATTCAAAGTGACTGTATATTTATTCATGTGAATAGTATCTTCAACTACTCTTCAAAACGCCTGATCTGATCTAGAAACGTTCAATTATCACTTTTCACCTATTTAAATAGGAAAGAAGATCTGTAAACGTGTCTGCCCAGTCCATATCTATTCAACCTCTGTTACTTTTCAACTGATTGGAATTGAAATTTATTTCAAACTGATTTAAATAAAAGGAATTTCATCTTCTGGTAGAATTTGATAGCATATAATGTCTTCTGAATCAGGTATCACTAAATCACGTATTATGTTCCTCATTGATGATGTGCCAGTGTCTTTACACTTTGTGGAACCCGCTTTCAATTTTTCAGCACCAATCTGCATATCATTAACTCGTGAGAATGTTAGCTCTCTGCTACCACTTTTAAAGACAAGTTCTTGAATGTGTCCTGAATTTATTGTATTATGCATGTTTTGATAGAATAAATCTTCTTGCGTTGTATCTCTAACCTGAGGTTTTGATAAATCTGCGCTTGATTTTTTATGAGCGGGCTGCATTTCTCGGAAAAATATAGCCTCGCCGTTAGCGTTCTGGATAATAATTTTACAATTGCCTTCAGAAGTATATTTCACTGAATCTTGCATGGTAGCTATTAATTATACTTTATACAATTTATTTTTAAATTGTTTAATTCAGTTTAGGACTCAACCTTTTACTACAATGGTAGGAATCGAATGTCGGTTTATAATGACTGTAAGTAATTTATAGTTGCTTAGACTCCATTGCTAATAGCATTTAGTAGCTTATTCAGCGGACAGTCAATATAATAATCCTCTTCCACTTTAAAATAATTTTATATTTTTGTTTCTTTAAAAAATATACGTTTTGTTTTGTCAAGATAATCTGTTCCTTTTACAGCATTTAAATAAAAGCAATCAGGAAAAAATATAGCATGTTGCATCCAAGGATCATCATAATACTCCCAATCTTCGATGCCACCTCCACACGAAAAGCACATAACTTTATCGTTTAAACCACTTCCACAGTAAAAAAAACCTGCATCAGCCATTTCCATCACCAATCTTCGTTTTGAATCTACTGTAGCCCAATAATGTCGAAATGAACATAATCGAATTTTATGTTTATTATATATTTCATATCGTGGGCTGAAATAATTTTGAATCATTTATAAGAAGGTCTCGATACAGGTAAGTATAAAAGATTAATGAAGACTTGTATCTGGTGATCTCAATTTATAAAGATGTGGTGTTCCGAGTTGTAATTGAGCAGGAATGACATATAGAAGTTTTTACTACTAATGAAATACTTAATTTTATATTGTATTGATATCATAGGTGTTCGAAAAATAAGACTGCAGAGTAGTTTAATTGTAAATATTTATTTCTACTTCTTAAATAAAAACACTATTTTAGCAAGATACACTTTGAAGCACTTATATTGTAAATATTTATGTAATAAGCAGTTCTTAATTTATTAGATGAGAACATTATTTTCTTCACACCACTTATTTAAACAAAATACATTTTTTAAGGCGCATATATATGATATATGATATATGCGCATAGATATGTATGATGCATACAACTTTTAATGTCAGATGAAGTTGAATAGTTTTTATACAATGTTATCAGATCTGAATACCCTATATTTCACAGTTCAACCATTCGAGTATCCCTATGACTATTCGACATTCAGAATCCTCTATTCAAAACGAATGTTAATTGTATTCAGAATCATCTATTCAAAGTGACTGTTGCATTCAGATCGAAATGAGACATCTATTCAAGATCGTTTATACTAATCTTACTATCGTTTATAATACTCCATTCGGAATTAAACTTCTACTGAGTATTCCTATGACTATTCAAGTGACCCCTTAATCATTTCAGTTTATTCCTCTGTAACCTCATAATATATTTAATTATTCAAAATGTTCACCATGTCTCTGTTTTTCAATCAAAGCCACTTATTTCTTCGTCAAGTCATAAAATGGTCTACTAACAATATTTTAGACTTGTTTATTCAATAACATTTTTTAAAATTAAAATGCTGTATAGTAGAAGTGTAAGCATACTCATCAACAGCATTTGTTCGTGTGTGTAAATGAACAGAGCAGTTCAATATGAACTACTCATTATAACAAGCTGTTCAGTATGAACTTTTGATGGCGGTAACTGTTATAACAAATATTGCTAGTGTTTAAGAAATAAAACTGATAAGTAGGTCAAGTTAAAATATTTATTTCTACATAATTACAAAAAATAATATAAAGTACATTTTGATAAGATACATTTTTTTAAAGCAATGATACATTTCTTACTTACTATTATTTACATTTTTCACTAAAGAATACAGGTAAGTTTATAGATTATAGATTCACACTTCAATTTATAAGTAGGTTTAACATTCTATAAATAATCATTCATACGTAAACTAGGATCGTTCTTATCTTACTGACAAAACACTTTATTTTCTTCACACCATTTATTCAGGCAAAACACATTTTTTAAGGCACATATATTGGTATGATGCATACAACTTATAATGTCAGATGAATCTGAATAATTGTTATATAATGTTACCAAACTTGGACAGTTTTTACTTTCTAAATTGTATACATTATTAATTTGGAATATATCTTTTAACCATGACACTTTTTCGTTTCCTTTAGTAAATATACTCGTAGATTTAGTTTTAAAAAAGTTGGCAAAGTTTGCTTTATAATTCAAATATGGTACAAAGCCTTCGTTCCAGTTTATTCCTCTGTTTTTTTCAATCCAAGTCACTTGTAACCGTTCTTTCCTCGTCAAGTCATAAAATGGTCGAGGTGGTTTTATCAACAGCACTTGTATATGCCCTTTGTACATTATTGCTATTTCTTTTGGAATAAACTCGTTTCCTTCACTCTTAAACCCTTGAATATCTACGATGGCATTCATGATAGTTTTCTCACAATATTACTCAGTGGCTTGTATTCGAACAGTCGATCGTTTATTATTAAACAATAGGCAGATGTATTATCTTGAATATCTTCAGAGCATTCAATTTCTAATCGCACGTCAACTGGCCCAGTTTTAAGTGAATCGTTTTGTCTTGAACAGTCAATCACAAAAAGCGGAGCAATTTCTTTAAACTGGTTTAAGCCAAGCAATGGATCAATGCCAAAGTTGTAATACGACTGACGAAAATTAGCATACATTTCATATAATATACTATATTTACCTTCATCAAATTTCAGATTAAGTGAGTCATACGGATAGTATTGAGAATTCAAATATAATTTAATATTGCTTACATTGCAGTGATCAAATTTCGATGAACTTTTAGTTTTATTATTTTTTCGAGCTGTTTGCAAACCAAATATAACAAACCTTGGTTTTTCTAGCTGGGAAGTTGTCTTTACTGACCAGGAATGTTTCGTTGTTCTTGGTAGTAATGGATATTCATACAAATCCCAATTTCTAAATGCTATCTGTATAGAACGATCTCTCTCCAGGCTTTTAAGCAATAATAATTTATTACGATCAGAAACTTTAATATGTGGCATACGCCATTGTATTTTTTGTATATCTATTTCTACGTTATCATTTTTGTCTAGAAGCACACAGTTCAATGCCGAGCTGCTTCGTTGTAATATAAGTTCATGTTTACAATTGATTATTATTTTGTTATAATCTTCTGCAAATCCCAGTATTCTGTTCAATGGCACGATAACACTGAAATATCCGTTTTTTAATTTCGTACCACCTAAGTTCCATCCCCAGACTGCTGCAGCTTTACTTTCACCTTCATTCATAGAGGCATACGATTTTAAGGTTGTTGTAATACCAACATTTTTATTGCGATCGATTTCAACACCATTTATTTCATACCTAATATCTTGAAACAAATATGAAATTGGATTATTTATAAAATCAACATCTTTTTTTATTGTTTTCCCTGCTGGATCTTTAGTAGATACACTTGCATAGCCTTCTATAAAAATGGAACTGTTGCAGGGCAATACATACAAATCTTGATGATGAATGGGTATTCTGATTTCATCATTTTCTTTAAAACTAGTATTATACGGATTGTAGCTATGGATCTCATAACTTTCAATAGAGTTGTCATGTTGCACTAAATCTGTTATTTGAAGCATGTTGTTATTATTTTAATTTTAATCCAATATGTGTGAGAAATCTTTTATTCTCTTTAGTAATTTTAATGTGTCTTTTAATGTTTATCGCGTTGACACGTCTGACTTCTTTGGATATAGGAAGTGAAATATTACATGTTCTTCTCACGATAGGTGTTTTATTAAAAACTAACATCTTGTTTCTATGTTAAAACAAAATAGGTAGTATTACTATTATTAAATTTTAGCTAAACTATTATTTTCAATGTGAGTAGTGATTATCATCACAGGCAATCTATGAATGTGCGTAGAGTATCAAGAATAAACTTTTATAACTTGTCCTAATTACGTTACAAGGATATCCATTTACATGAATAAAAAAAACATCAATTTGCTATGATACTTTATTGTCTTTCCAAAATGACGTAAGAAATTTTAAACACAAGTGTCCACAATTATACATGTGATCACGCTGAACGTTTTCATAATTATACTGAATATTATTTCCAACATATTTCATAAATTCTTTTGGAGGTTTTAAGTTACCATAACTGTCAAAATATTCTACGTAATCATTTATCTTGCCATAGGCTACCCAATGAGTACCAGAGTTTTCAGAAGAGTCAAGATTGATCACTCCACATTCTATCGGCAATACTTCATCTGGTAATTTATCTCTCATAAATACACCACGAAAGAATGGAATATTATTCGAGTGTTTTATTATATCAATATTGGTTAAAGCTCTATTGGGTAGCCGAGATTTCAGTTTTTTTTCTCTGTTAAGTAAATGCCTAAACCATCTTTGTAATGGTTGAGATGTAATCCTCTTCCAATGAACAATGCCTCCATTTCCTTATTGTGTCGTTCTGCTTCACGCAATTGCTTCTTAGCTGTTTTATATGCATTAATTGCTTTTGAAATACCGGCAGCACCTCCTGCTAAACTACCAGCAGCGGATAATCCAGCAAATATTGGTACTAAAGGAAGAAATCCTCCAGTTTTTGGTACTGGTATAATCCTAGGTAATTTTATTGGTGTATCTGATGCGAATTCTTTAGCTGCTGCGTATGCTAATTCCATCAATGCTTTCTTACATGATGGTTTTAATTTTGTAATGTGCTTTTTAGTATGGGTAACAATTTTTTTAAGAGTTTTCTTAAAACCAGCTCCTGTTTTTACTTTATTGATGTTTTTGTTCAATGCAGATGAAACTGTTTTTTTGTTGTCTATAATAACTCGTGTTGTTTTCATTGCTATTACTTTATTTTTCTCCAAAGTAATAGAAACGTATTAAATAAGTACAAATACAGGTCTATTTTGTTTTAAGATCAAATACGTAATGAATAGAAAAATATATGTATTTGCTTAAATACATTTGTTTTACCACTTAAAATACATTTGTTTTATCTATCCAGCTGTTCTCGCTAGTAGGAAGTCCGAGCCACTTCACATATACTTGATTCCCTTTTCTTTTCAATACTTTTTCAACTAAGTACAAATCAGGATGGCTGGTTTTTTGAAGTTCTTGAGCATAAAACGCTCCTAGTATTGGTCGACATCTTGCATCTTCTATCAAGTAAGTTATCGGATTAGTTTCTTGTATTATTTTTATCTTAAATATTTCTGTTGACCAATTAGGATAATAGCCTTTATCAAAACATCCTTTGTATTTACTTATTCTTACAAAATCACCAACACTAAACTTCCTACACTTACTGTTTTTCATACATTCAGCCATACGAATATATCTTTTCAGTATGTCTGTTTTATTTTCATGATTTATAGAGGCTGGAGGTTGTCCCACAGTTCTATGAGTAGTGTTATTGTATTCACATACAATTTTGTTGAGCGTTCCATTCATCCATTTATAATTCCCGTTAAGACTAAATTCTTTGTATAATTTATTTTTTAATGTCCTTATTAATCTTTCAACAATTGAGGCTTTTTTAGTGGAATACGTTGAATAATGATTAATGTTGTACTTTATAACAATATTTTTGAATTTATTATTATAAAACTCTTTTCCCAGATCAGTTTGCAAATTTCTTGGAACACGTCCTTTAAGC
This sequence comes from Griposia aprilina, assembly GCA_916610205.1. Classification (NCBI taxonomy): domain Eukaryota; kingdom Metazoa; phylum Arthropoda; class Insecta; order Lepidoptera; family Noctuidae; genus Griposia; species Griposia aprilina. The sequence goes on along the minus strand of OU744310.1, from coordinate 8,305,709 downwards.
AATAGACTTTCAAATGCTTTTGACACCTCTTGCTTATTTTTTTGTTTCAAAGGAACTGTCCAAGCATATTTTGAAAAAGTGTCTATGATTGCTAGTATATATTTGTTACCACCATTCACTTTTGAAATTGCTTGCATATCCATTAAATCTGCTTGCCAGAGATCGTCGATATCTTTAAGTATGACCTGTCTTCTTGGAAAGTTAACTCTAGCACATTTATGAATTTCATTTATAACATCTACTTTGCTCATAATGCTTATTTAATTTTCCTGAAATTTCTTTCAACACAATGTTTTTTTCAAGATGTCTTACTTTATCGTTTAAAATTGAAATCCGTTTATTCAGTTCTTCTATTTGCAAACAAATATTAACTTTAAGTTTTTCGATTTGCTCTTCAGTAGTATTTTTAATCTCAACTCGTTCCACACTTATGTAACTATCAGTTTGATTTATACGAACAGAATTAATATTTTTATGTTCATTCATGTTGCATTCAACTTTGATAACTGAGAACGTTCCAAGGGTTTTTAGTCTTTTATAATATCAGCTTCTTTTAACTCTTCTATAATTGATAGAATCTCATTATCATGATTAGTATTACCAGCATTTTTTGAAGCAATTAGAAGTTTCAACCTTTCAATTAGTTCATTAGGGTCATCCCAGTAAACGTAATCGGTATTACTTTTATATTTTTTTAATTTAGGTAAAAATCCACCGCTTTTTGTTTTCATTATATGTCCATCATCTTGAACATAACTATTTTGCAAAAACAAAGGTTTAATAATTTGACGATATTTTAAACTTTTATCACCTTTTATTTGACCATTAGGATGAAAGTCTCGTTTATGCGCGTGTGTATTATGAAGCATATCTTTATAGACAATTTTATCTAGTTCAGTGACCAAATTAAGGTTAGGTTTACTGCGTACCAAAAGTTCCTTTAGACCTGGTGTTAATTCATAGGACCTTTTATCAATAGTGACTATATTTGTTTTGGGTGAATTACAGGTCTTATTTGCAAGAGAAAACGTAACCTTGCTATTCCCCATCATCAGTTTTTTATTTTCACTACGTATTCCAAATGGGACATTCATATTATCATAGATTTCCATCATATCTTCTTTATTTAGTGAAATCAGTGTATCATTAGAATCTTTTAAAGGATTTTTTGGAAGAACGTCTTCATAACACTCAGAATCTTCATTTGAATCTATTTTTATGCATTCTTTAAAATTTTCATACTCTGGAACGTAATCTGTTGATGAGCTAAATCTTTCAAGCGAGTTACTGTCATCTCTCGAAATGTCAAATATTGGTTTAATTATATCATTCGCTTTAATTAATGTTTCTAGTGGATCTGTTATTGGTTTGAAGACCTTTTTAAATTTTAAATGAGCTGTATCTTCTTCATTTTGCATTGTTTTAATTTTATTTTTTATGCTTTCGACTGACTTTATCAATTGTTCTTTAGTATTAACCTGCATAATGTTTTTTTCTTTTTTTAATAACGGCCCATCCGTTATTTACAGATATCAGATTTCGATTGGTATATTTTCTGCAGTGAGTTGGTATTTATATGCACTTTCTAAAAGTATATAAATATGTCAAACCCTTGTCTGTATCTACCCTCATTTAGAGGACAATCTTTATTAATTAACAAAAAGTCAAATCTGTCTTTCCAAATAGCAGAGCAAAGTTTTTTAAATTGAAACCATTCGATATCTGTGTTTACGTGCTCATTGTATATATGTTTTAAGTTTATCTCGTCTTGTTTGAAGATTATTAAAAGATTAACATTATCTCGTATAAGTTGTTTAGGTATTTTGGAATAGGTTTGTGATAAGTAAAAACAATCTATCTGTTTGTGTCTCCCCATTGCAAAGTAATTACGAATATTGATTTGATTTTCGCATGCTACATCATCAAAAATCATTACTGCATTAGTTAAAGCATCATTTGGGTGTATGACTTCTTTATTATCATTGAAGACAAAGAAGTTAGCACCTGGTATGTAACTCATAACTTGTTTCAAAAAACAATATTTTGGCTGGAAAGCCGTCTTCGAGTATAAGTAAATATGCTTAAACTTGAGACCATTTTCATGTAATATTAAATTAAGCATTATGTTAGTTTTCCCACAGTTAGATGGACCGCATATTATACATCTAATAGTGTCTGGTAAGAGTGCGCTATGTTTCACTTTACGTGTTTGATTTTCTAATTTTATATTATTAACTTCTAAAGTCTGTGGTTGCTTGATGAACTTCATTGTCAAAATGTAAAATAAATGTAAATGACATGCGTATATATAGGGATCAACAATAAATAAAACAAAGTTTGCTAGCATTTGATCTGTGCAGGAATCGAACCTGCGGTACAAAAAAAGCATCACTCAGCCTCTGAGCTAAGTGTGCTAACTATTGACGGTTAACATTTTAATACTTGAATAAATCAATTAATACATGATTCTGACTATTCAATAGTTAGATATGATTATGAATAGGTACTTACATTCTTGATTGATGCTTGCTTAGGAGACAGGTAGCTTGATTAGGAGCTCGGAGCGTTGATTCCTTGCAGAGAGGATTCGTTCCAGAGAGGAATTGTGCCGGAGACTAATTTGCGATGCGTTTTTATAGGCCTAAAATCACGTCATTCAATCCAAATTTGTAAAAACTGCATACTTGCAAAAATTGTCAATTACCTACACGAGCGTACAAATCGTAGCGGTTTTAAGTTTACAGCGTTTTATATAAGACGAATGATAAGCGATTTTGAATCTTATGTAGGTACTTACTTAAATCAACAAGAGTGAATTTTATACTTACTTAGAAAAAAAAACAAAGTTTGGAGATGTGACGAGTCAGAATCCAGCGTTTAAAACGCAGCGATTATAACACTCGTCTGGAGATTGAAATCCATCTTTGTGCACGTGTCAATAATTCCTAGCCATATGGAGGCAAGAGGAGCCGTCAGTTTCGGATTACTTTACATACATAAAAACAAAATTAAAATGAACCTTAATGACAAAAAAAAATGGATTACTACCTATATAAATCAATCCAAGATACCAAAAAAAATCATTCGAATTGACTTATCTGCTCTGCGATGTCGGTAAGTAAAATATCAAAAAGTATTTTAAATTACTTATTAATAAAAATATTAAAATGTGTATTATAAATGAATTTTTAATATTTTCACAGGGGTCTATTCTAGGATAGTTCATTTGTCTTCGTTAACTTGTAATTTAAGTATTATTTAATTAATATCTACTTCTTTGTTTCAGATGTCCAGCGATATTTTCCCCACTAATTCTTCATACTCACCAATTCCTGCTGAACAAGCCCTACGTCAAAAAGTGGTCAACTATTTGGAAAGAGAAAGACCATTTCAACCATTTCAATTTGAGGAAACACCACCTTGCAGCAATAGTAACAACAGTAACAATAATAAAAGACGAAGAAGTGATGTTGTTTACTCATACATACAGAAACCATCAACCGGTCATCGTAGTAAAATAATACGAATACAAGTTTTTGACGCGGAAGAATTCACAAATTCACCATGTGATTGTAATGCCAATATATGTGTCCAACATGTTGTGGGGAATGTATTTAATGATGATATTTATAAATGTGTTAAGGATATTTTAAGCAAATTGCATAAAAAAATGTGAATAAACAATCAATTCAATCTCCGTATGGTTGTCTCATATTCATGAATAAAGAAAGATTATTATAATTATATTTCAGCTGTTTTATTTCTATCACTCCTGTTAGTAAAATATCAAAATAAAAGTCACCACCACACCAAACAGACAAACAAACAAACAAATAGACAAATACTTAGTTACACATTAATTAAAATTACTTAACACTTCTTTATGATAGGGTACACTTACATTTTATACACATACCCATACTTGTTATTGTATGAACAATAACAAGTCATGACATGAGTCTGTACTCATAATGTAAACCTATTCATTTGTCGTAGTCGTAGGTATACATTAGGAATGTGGTATATTGGTTTAATCGAAATACTACATGCTGATTTCTGATGTAAATTAATAATTATAACTTTATAGCTATGAGGCACACGATGGGTAGAAAAGAATACGATCTGCTTCCTTTACGGGAATGGGAATGTGTTTGTTATGTAAACAATCAGTCGTGCTTAGCAACTGATTATGAATAAGATTTTTAAACGACGTTGGTATTTGTATTATACTCAGAGACCACATTAACCCATAATAAATTCACATCACTGCATCATACATTACTAAATGAAAATTTTGTCTCCCTGCAAGGGAAGGAAATACCTACATGTAACTTATAAATACCTAATAGGTAACTCTCAGTAATAAATATACACCATCATAGAATAAAATCCCAATAGTAGAAGTTTAATTCCGAATGGAGTATTATAAACGATAGTAAGATTAGTATAAACGATCTTGAATAGATGTCTCATTTCGATCTGAATGCAACAGTCACTTTGAATAGATGATTCTGAATACAATTAACATTCGTTTTGAATAGAGGATTCTGAATGTCGAATAGTCATAGGGATACTCGAATGGTTGAACTGTGAAATATAGGGTATTCAGATCTGAATGATAAGATCTGAATACCCTATATTTCAACTACTGTCATTTCTTAGCGGCCACGGCTTATTTTAATTTAATAGTCTTTTTATTGCGGACGCTTTTAACGTTCTGCATCGTTCTCACATGCATAATTTCAACATGAATGATGTTACCAATATTTTGTAACCATATTATGATTTAATAAAGTTTCCATGGAGTTTCTTGCCCGTTCTTCTCCATAGGTACCTACTACGCTTTGGAATGGGCAACTAGCTTCATCTTTCTGACTGACCGACCCCTTGACAATTCAAAAGTGCCTGTAATTGGTTTATTTGAAATAAATGCTTTAAGTTTGAAAAAAAAACCAACTAACAGTAGGAATGGCTTTCATTATGACAGTTCAACAACATTGAATGCATTATTTACGAAGCTGAGCAGACAAATTTTTCGAACATAATGAAGCAATGGATTAGCAATAGGCTTCAAAACGATTCAGATTGTGATTTATAGTGTGTAACGCAATCAGGTGTGATGTTCATGTGCTGTTATCAACAATTGAATCTGCGGTAAATTCAATATACAGTTGATAAAGTTGTATTATTCAATTCACTTGAAAAAATGGTAGATTGTAGCTGACAATTTTCAAAGTAATATGGTCATACCTATTATTGTAACAGAGATCGTTTTTTGTTTTTTTTTTAAATAAACGAATAATGCTTTATTCAGAATTAAAAATAACAACTTACATCTAATTAATAAACCAACAAACTATTAAAATTAAAATATAATAACCTAACCTAACTAAAACTGTTAAAAAACTAATTATAACCGATCGTGTATTTAGATTAATCGATATATTTATTAAATTTTTCATAATGTACATTCATTAACAGGCTAGGCTAAAACTTAAGAGTGCGTGACCCCGTTAGGCCGCAGCAAGTGAAAAGAAATAAAAAAGAAAAGAGAATAAGGAATAAGTAACTATATTACGTTTAGTGTAGTAGTGGTACAATGGAGAGTCATTGTATAATCTGTAATACAATAAATATCCTTATTAAAGGTTTTGTTTTTCTTGTTGCATCAATGTACTCAAAATATAAATTTGTAGCTTTTGCCCACGACGTCTTGTTTTAAGGGGACTACAGGACCTAAACGCAAGTTTTAAAAAGGCCTAAAAGTATATTATGATCCACTGCAGTAAATAATATCAGAAAAATATGTGATATTTTCCAGGATATATACTATGTAGTTAGGTAGTGTATTGAAATCATAATACAACTAATTTAATACCATAGAATAAAATCACGAACATACCTCTAAACATTTCTTTCAGCGATTAAAAACCATATTATAATAGACATGCAATCATTCTGATTTTTTCTCAGATTATTCTACAATCAACATATTAACGTAATAGTGTTTTATTTTTTTAGTCTAATCAATAGATTTTTGTAAATACTCGTAGATAATTTATTCATATTTTGCAATAAATTACCAGCGTTGTGTCATCGCGCTTCTTTATTTTTTCTTCAGTCCGATAGTGACTGCGCTTTAGCCGTTGTCAGCCTCTTAATATAAAACATATCCTTTTGCACTTGGCAATCTACGAGTATCAGTGAAATATTTTTTGTAATCGAATTTGAATTTCCAGAGATTGGTCATTTTTATAATTTCCCTACACGATAACGTAATACCGTGTACATAAATTCATACATTTTATGGATGTGGATTTAGATGTCCGCGATATTATCGTCACGTTACAATGTTTATAAAAGCGTACATTACTTCTTACAACCAAACAATTTTCCCTCTTTATTATAATATTACGTAAGACAACAACATTCTAAAACAAACATTCGCAAACAGACGCACCAGGACGCTTGTAGAACAATACCCATGAATTTTTCATAGACATTTTTCTACTAGAGTCGCGTCGCTCTGTCGCGTCGCGCCTGCCTGCGTGAGCCTTAACCGAATACTCCAATTCATCTTGATAATAGCAATCCGACAGTGACCGCACTTTAGCTCTTGTAAGCCTCTTAACCAAGGTATTCTAACAAATATTTAAAGAAAAGAAAATTACAAACTAATACATTTTGAGATAAGTGCTTTGTGTGTGAGTACCTAATGTTGAGTAAGAGAAGGTGAGGGTGTGTGTTGTGTGTGTGTTTTCCTAGATGTTAAATTTCCACAAGTTTTTCTGTAGCATCATAAGTGAGTGATGTTAATAAATTGTCGAGTTTTTTCTTATATTCATGTCTGGTAACAGAATACATGTAGATATTTTTATTTATTCTATTATATATTTTTGAGCTAATGTAGGTAAAATGGCGACGTGCTGCTACTGTTGTACGAGGCTTTACATCACAAACTCGATCAGAACGGCTTCTACTGCTAGATTTAACAGGTTCATAATTCAGCTGAGTATGCTTACGGAGCACTGCTTGAAAAATGAACAGCTGTCTGACCGTTAGGACCTGGCAGAGAGAGTAAAGTGATATCGTAGGAAATATCCATTGTGTAGAACTAAGCGGTCACATACGAAAAACGACTATGTTTTATAATATCTTGTGTAGATATCACACTTTCTCAATAACAGTACAAGAAATAGTTAAATGTGGAAAAAGCTTTTTTTGTTACCAATACGCAGTGAGCAACCGAGATGATGTTAGATTATTTTCTCAAAGAAGCTTGAGTGGGAAAAATTACAGGTTCTTTTGCTGGATTAATATGATTAACCTTATTAGCTATCGCTAATGCCTACTATAGCGTAGCGACATAATAAACTAGCGCAGCGGCGCACGCTCGCAGACTGGTCACTTGCTTGCTGGCGCCCGAACTATGCGGACGTGTGTCCTCTGCTGTTGTACAGTAAACTGATGTTTAATTTACCTACTCGAATACTTCCTATAACGTGGTGTAAGTAAGTGCTATTCTCTTTAAATCGCTTCGATATTTGAACGGGGTCTCGTTGTGCATCCGTGATGATTTATTTTATGTAGAATTCAAATGAGTTCGCTTCCGAATCGATTGTATGCGCTCACTTGTGTTAGGTTCCAAATGAACTTTACAGAATAGCAATGGACTAAATTAAAGCCAATGCACGTTCAGAACCTATTTATTTATGTGTTTACTAGATAAGCTTTCCTGATTAGGTGTAAAATTGGCACAGTAACCGTAGCAGACTCTCTATTGTTTTAAATGAAGATAACATCTCTGAATGGTGCCAAGAGCTGTGTTGGTACCGCTCGGGCAATTTAACATATTTATTTACTTTTTATTATTATTATTTTAGATGGGTTTGCTCTTGACTCTAGTCTAGGTCAGAGATGACAGAGACAACGTCGACGATGGAGTGAGCTTACCCAGAAGAAGCCTGTTCACTCCCACTTTGAAGAGATTTGGGTTGTATGCGGTCGGAAACACAGGTGCAGGTAGAGAAGTTTCACTCTTTTGCTGTGCGCATTATAAAAGATGTTTGGAAACGTTTAGTGCGAATTGGTGGAATAGCAACTAGGTAGGGATGGTAACTTGCAGTGCGCCTAAATGTCTGATGGTAGAAGGGGGCCGGTGGAATGAGGTCGTGGAGGAGGTGGAGGTTCTTGGGCACACTCACCGAAGTACAATCTGTAGAAGACCGACAAGCAGGCAACCTTATGGCGATGAGCCAAGCTGCGAAGCTTGGCATCCACCAGTTTTATGTCGCCAATGAGTCTCTTAGCTCTGCGTTCGACCGAGTCAAGCGCGGCAAGTTGGTATTTAGCTGAGCCATCCCAAAGGTGGCTGCAATACTCCATGCAGGATCGGACTTGCGCTTTGTACAGGGTTAAAAGCTGTCCAGGCGTAAAGTATCACTTTATCCTATTTAGGATGCCCAGCTTCTTAGCTGCAGTTTGGGCTTTATACTCGATGGTGGCGCCGAATTTGAGACCAGATGTCAACTACATGCCTAGGAGCTCGAGCTGATCAGTTACAGGAACAGATGCACCCCGAAAAGTAGGAGATTGGTTGATTTGACTCCTTTTAGCGGTAAAAAGACACGCCTATGTTTTGGTGGCATTAAAAGAGACCAGATTGTCATCACCCCACTGGGAAACAAGGTTTTATGTCAAATCTGTCTGCTCTACCATGGCCTCTCTCAAGGAACAAACTTTGGCCCCGGTGGTTTTTGCGCTGGACAAGTATCTCTCTGAAACAGTACTGTCGTCTGCGTACCCAACAATACCAGGCTGAAGTAGGTCATTGATGTGCAGCAGGAAAAGAGTTGCAGAGAGAACAGACCCTTGAGGAACTCCGGCATCAATAGCCATAAGGTCGGAGGAGCAGCCGTCTACGACTATTTTGATCGACCGTTTGCTAAGGAAGTCTGATATCCAGCTACAAAAATCAGCCGGGATGCCATAAGCAGAAAGCTTGCTGAGTAAACCAGCGTGCCAGACCCTGTCAAAGGCCTTCGAGATATCAAGCGAAACAGCAAGTGCCACGCCGTGTTTCGCGGTGGCTTCGCCCCAGCAGTGCGTGACATACACAAGAAGATCGCCAGTTGACCGTCCCCAGCGAAAGCCATATTGACGGTCACTGAGGAGATCGTTGTCTTCAAGGTAGGTTTGTTTAATCTATCTTCTTATTTACGAGTATAACACAAAAATTGTTTCAACCTATGTCTGTTATAGATTTTGAAACCATCCAACCGATGTGCCCCAAACCGGTTTCATTAGAAAGACAATAATGCGAACATGGTTTTAGAATATTAAAAAAGGAAAAAAAAAACATAAATTGACTGAATGTGCCTAATGCATTGTTTTATATACCGACTTCAAAAAAGGAGGAGGTTCTCAATTCGAATGTTTTTTTTTATGTGTCTTATCTCTGAAGTTTTTTCTGGGTGAACCGATTTGGATGATTCTTTTTTTTATGATAGCTGGTGCTTCACATGTGATCCCATTTAAATTTGATCAAGTTCTGACCAATAGTTTTTGAGTTATCCTTAATACTGCTTATTTTTTCCACGTAGTTTATATGGATGATGTTTCAATTATTTCCTGTCACTGTTATTTAGATATCAAGTAGTGGTATACGAATTTGTGTAGGTTAGGCACCGCAACTAAAAAGCGAAAAATAAAAACTTTTTACAAAAAAACAACCGACTTCCAAAAAAAACACAAAAAAACTTGAAAAATAACTTTAATTTCGGTAATCGGTGGCCAAAAACGAAAATACAAAACCATAGACACCGACTTCCGAAATTAAAGTTATTTTTTACGTTTTTTATTTGAAGTCGGTTTTTTTTTGTAAAAAAGTTTTTAGTTGTATCACACGCCAGGTATCCGCTAGTCTTAGTTAAAAGAAAATAGAAATAAAAAACTACATTTCGAAAGAAGAAACCCCCAGCATGTAAATAAAACATGATTCCGCGATGATTTACTTTAAAAACAAATGAGTTCGCTTTCGAATCCTGTGCGCTCACTTGAGTGAGGTTCCAAGGGAACTTTACAGAACAGCACTTATCTGTTAGAACTAAACACTATCTGTCTAAAGTGATAGTGGCTATTAGTTCAGACCATTTGTCGTGGACAGGCATAACGAATGGTCCAGTCTAGATATTACAGGCAGTGTTGTTGCGACACCCGAATATGATGTAGCTAGATGTAGCTTTGTATAGAGTGAGTTTTTGATATGGGGGCTGATGCTGGACTAAAACTGAAATTATAACAAATAGAAAATAAATAGAAAGTGGTTTATTGTCCAGGTAATACAATTAGTTAGGCCCTAAGGGTCCCGCTAGAGAGCCATTACAATAGATAGTCAATTGTGTCCCGTTATCGATGCTTGACTAGGTAAGTACGTTTACGGGTTAACACCAAGTTGCGAAGACATGAGTATAGTTCAAAATATTACCTACAGCTAGGTTACAAAGTATTATTTAGTAGTAAGCCCCAATCTAGATAATTAGTCTTTAAGTAAGGTAGGACGCCCGCAGACTAGGTGAAGCGACGATCTTCCCAGGGTGGCTGGTAGCAGCTGGATGAGAGTTGCCGAGAATCGAGTTGAATGCCATGCAATTGGAGAGGTCTATGTCCAGCAGTGGACTTCTGTAGGCTGGTGATGATGATAATGAGTCTGTATCTTGAGATAGACAATTTGGTTTTTCAAGTCTTATTAGATTTTTTGACACATTTTTACAGGTATTAGCAAAAAACTCTTCTCAAGAATGCACGCTTCCTCTCTGCGTGTTAGTGGCTTGAGAATATGTTCTGGTTTCCTCAAGATCTTTTACTCCTCCGTTAACCAGACGTTTTGGCAGAATAGAACAACCTAATCAGCCTTAGGTCCTTTGTACACTGCAAGGATTCTTTACGGTACTGCGTGTTAAACACGTCGTAGAAAAATCGTGTGACAATGTATAATAGTAGGACATGGTTCTATGGTAAACGGCGACGACCGCGCCGTGCCGTACTGCCAACGTGTCATCAACAAAATTCCATAGTGATGCATTAAACACTGACGACCTATACACGACGAATAAACGGTAGATTTTCACGACAAGAAAAACGTGTGTACAAAGGCCCTTAAGTCTACGCTATAAAGACTTTTAACTATAATAATTTATGGCGAACAAACAAGATTCCTTTACATATATTGCTGGTAACATGTTATAATGACTTTAAGCAAGACAAAGGAACCGGCTATTAACTAAATTCAACACCAACTCTGTCTGACATTATGCAATTTATAGCTTGCACATTAGACTTTAACTGCAGACATGGTTAAACCATTTGATACATATGCACGTGTATTTTATACATACATAATGTATATATTTCGTAACTCGTTTCGTACAGAAATTTTTGAAACCCTGACTCGGATGCATTTTCTTGCAAAATTCCGCTTCGGCAATTCAAGAAGAAATATTGAGATGAGCTTTTACCGTTGAACTATGTCACTATGCAAATATGGAAATTTAAAAGTAATATGAATATTTTCTGTTTTATAATTTATTAAGGTTTAAAACGTGATTAACGTAAATATTTTTTTAAAGCAAAAAAATCCCCAAATCCCGAATCCCCAGTCTGTCGTGCTCTAAAGGTGCTAAATGCCCTTCTGACTGCCAACCCTGAATGTGATGTGTTTGCGGATGAATGGAATAAACTTATACGTATTTGTCTGGTGTTCTGTGAGAGAAAGTATACAAGGGAGTCCACTGTTCCATGTTAGTTTTAAATTAGATTATATACAACTTATTATTGTCAACGTAATAATTGTTTCTATGTTAATTAATGTAATTGGTGTTTTACCGTTTTAATTAACTATAAATAAATAATAAATAAACACACCTGGTGAAAATTACTTGACTAACATTACGTTTTCTTTGAAAATTACGCGATTTAAAGCTCTTGTCAAACGAAGTGAATCCCGCGTGGGATGCGGGTTAAAATTTGCTCGCGCCGGCTGTGTCAACTAACTTGTCATCTATAGTCCTTCAGACTGTATTCCGGCCATGGCGGCCAATCTCAAAGGAGACTAGCCTTCGGCGCGGAACATATTATAGTACACAAGTGTATGCGAAGACCTGTGTCTTCTGCACTCTCTCTTCCCTTATTTTCATAGTCCAATGGGACAGCAATCCGACACGACCAGAAAGAGATCAGGCGCAGCACCAACGGCTTAACGTCCTTTCCGAGGCACGGGGGTATCACACCACCAATTTTCAAACTCCAGGCTGTTACTAAGAAGTTCCTAATGGAAAAACCCAATAAGACTGCCCGACACAGGACCCCACGCTCAGCAGTCCACGAGACCAACGAGGCAGTACTAACTTGTATGGAGGTGTTCAAACTGGCACGAATAGTTGCGTGACTTCATAATCAATAAAACAACGTCACAATTGAACTGTATACAAGTAAAGAACATAAGCGTATGAGCCCCTTACTTTACATCATCATCATCATCTACCTAGCCTTTCCCAACTATGTCGGGGTCAGCTGCCAGACTAACCGGATGCAGCTGAATACCTGTATTTTAAATGGAACGACTAGAAAGAAAAAGAAATAAATACGTTTAGTTGCGGTAAACATGACGCAGAGAAAAACACACAAATACAAAAAAAGAACGAGTTGGGGGAAAATATACGTCACATCCACGCAAAACGGCAATCGCTCAGCATAATGCTACGACTATATGCGAGACAGAGCTCCAGTGCTGGTTTTTAGTGACAGCCGGCGTTGACGTGATTACGTCAACCAGTGCAGCATACGAAAATATAAAAAAAAAGCCAACCGACTGCCAATCTGACCTGCACAATCCAATTACGAGTACCTACTGGGTAATACGATACACCTTAGTAAGACTGGTTGTCTGACTAAAGCTTCTAACTACCCATAACGACTGTCGTAGATCGACAAATGACAGCCAGGACCAACAGTTTTACGTGCTTTCCGAGGCACGAAGGGGTTTCGATGTGTATAATGTATGGTCACCCATCGAAGGACCGACCTTGGCAAGCGTAGCTTAACCTTCGATCAACCTGTGCGGCTGTTCCACGAGCCCCACACGACACTCGAGTTTCTTACTTAACAAAGTAAAGGCAAAGTGTGGTCTATGAATCATGCCCTTAGACAGAAGGAGAAAAACAGAATTATTACCCTTTGTTATCACTGTATTCGTACCCTATAAAAATAAAATTGATATATCTGAGCATAACAACTTTGAAGGTCAAGGAGAATCACGTACTTACAGCTTACAGACACTTATTTGAGCTATGTGTTATATTAGTATAGACAAATTGTGTAAAAAACGACCCGATAATGTATTTGTTTACCGTCTTACTAAAGATTTTCGTTGGAAAATATATTATCGAAGACAAAGCCTGTCTAGCATTTGACCATGTCATAAGAATAAGCATTTATTTCAAATAGGCACTTTTGAACGTCAACATTAACATTAAAATAGAATTAATTCTAGTTGCCCCTTCCAAAAGGCAGTTTCCTATGGAGAAGAATGGGCAAAAACTCCACCGTTACTCTTATAAAATGTTTTACAATATTTTGTATACATTAATTACATATGAAGACGAGTAATATTATTATTAGGGAACGGTGCGGTTTAAAAGAAGATGTAGTGACAAAAATTGTAAAGGTTAGGCTTAAATGGTTTGGTCATGTTGAGAGGATGAATGAAGGGAGACTAACAAAAGTTATTTACAAGGCAGATGTGAGTGGAAACGCCATATAGTGACCTTATTGGTCATGTTCTTCAGAAAGGTCAGGTGCGTAGTACTCGGAATCGGCGTACGTGTATGACCAGAGGTATGAACGTAAACGAGCGAGAGATGAGATCAGATGAGAGATGTATGAGCGTAAACGAACGTAAGGAGTATGTAGTTTTGTTCTAAACTTTTTGTTCTCTGACACGCCCTCCCGCTCCGCTCACAGCGGCAGAAGTCATTTGATGATTTCCCACCCAAAAAATGTAAAATCACGTTCCCACCCAAAAATTAATTATGCTCCCGAACTTTAATACGAGTATTATCACTTGTTACTGAGACTGTTAAAATGCTTTTCAAAACAAAGTTATGATCACCACGCTTAGCAGACGTATTATTATTTATTAGTAATGGCCTGTAATCTGTCACTGCAGCGCAAAGGCCTGCCACTCTCTTTCCACTTCTCTTTATGTAAAGCTGTGAAGGATTAGTTCCTGTTGAAGGAGTCCAGAGCATCTCCGTCACGGCCTACCACGATGTCGCTTGCCATTAAGAGGGACCCATTGGCTCGAGAGTTGGGACCATTGGTCGTCTGACATGCGGCATATGTGTCCAGCCCAATTCCATTTTAGCGAGACAGGACAGCAGACGTCTTAAGAACAGCATATTTAAAAGTCGCTATAGGCCAACGGTTAAATCTGAGTTCTGTACCTGGCGAACTTACATTTAAACCCGCTCCCAGCAAATAATCTTAATTAAAGGGATTATTATGAACACATCTAATAAGAAATCCACACTAGTATTACTAAAACACGCTGTCAAACGGGGTGAATAGGAATACAGGGGTGAATCGGGACGAAACTTTAAAAGGGATTTTAACATTGAAATAACATTATTTCAATGTTAAAATCCCTTTTAAAGTTTCGTCTCGATTCATATGCATCGCTATTCACCCCGTTTGACGGTAATCCTATTATTGACATCTAGCTATCTTTAGTAACATCAGGCTCGAACCCGGATCTGATCGATATCACTGTCAAGATTATTTTCACTTTTAATTTGAGAAGGGTCTATCAGGACTTGAATCTTAATCCGCGTTGTTGTCAATATACTATCTAATTTATTTTTATATAGGTCTACTTAGATATATATTCCAGACACATCTGGTTATTTCCACATTATTTTTATACAGATCAACAATAAAAGAGAGAAAAAAAAGCGGCCAAGTGCGAGTTGGATTCGCACACGAAGGGTTCGCACACGGCTTCATATCAAGCTATAAATTTCCAATATAAGCTGATCTCTCATTGTATGGGAATCCTAAACAATGCGAGATCAGCTTATACTGGAAATGTTTAGCTTGATATGTAGCCGTGCGTAGCACCGTACACTACATTTATTAACACACACACAAAAAAACACACATATTGTATGGCAAACCCCTTAATTTTTTTACTTTATTTTATTTTTATTATTTTCGGTTATAGCGGCCATAGTAGTACAGACTCTAAAAATTCCAAGTGTCTACCAATTACGGATCAAAAGCGACAGACCCTGCGACAGACGGACAGATACCGGAGCCTTAGTAATAGGGTTCCGATGGCACTCTTTGGGTACGGCACCCTTAAAATTGGCTTTGCTTACATACACCACTGTTGGTATACCCCAATGAGACCAAGCCCATTATAAGATCTACCTTGTAGCGGTATCTATACCGCCACATGCGAGCTTCACGTCACACTGACGTCACGCAAATCCTGCATCGCGCATGCAGATTTTACCGCGTGGCTAGGATATATACAACGTCCCGATATCAACCGTCGGGCAGTTGCCCACCAGACACGACACCCGTCTCGACGGAGGTTCCTCCCTATTCTATGAAGGTGTGAGTGAACTTTACACCCTGTTCCTCATACCTCTATATCCTCATTAGTGTAAACAAAAAATTGCTGTCATCTTGATTTGATGAGGGTTGACTAAAAGGTCCACCTCTGCCCAACCCTTCAGGGTATACAGGGGGTAATTACGTTACGCAATTGACTAGAAAGAAAAGAAAGACAAACCTACTACATGGGGACAATAGTACTCACAGTACTATGTACACATTTAGTAGGTTTGTCTGTCATTGATTTGAAAGTGCCCTGGTGGCTGAGACTATGTCATGCTCACTCAAATGTCTCGCTGGCGGTGGCGTGTATGTTGGATCATTAAGTTCCCTTCAAAATGGTTGAGCTGAATGGTGTAATCCATGCGTCATTTTCGTGAACGGGCGCCGTCAGTAGGGACTGGTCATTTCTTAGCTGCCACGGCTTATTTTAATTTAATAGTCTTTTTATTGCGGACGCTTTTAACGTTCTGCATCGTTCTCACATGCATAATTTCAACATGAATGATGTTACCAATATTTTGTAACCATATTATGATTTAATAGAGTGTCCATAGAGTTTCTTGCCCGTTCTTCTCCATAGGTACCTACTACGCTTTGGAATGGGCAACTAGCTTCATCTTTCTGACTGACCGACCCCTTGAGAATTCAAAAGTGCCTGTAATTGGTTTATTTGAAATAAATGCTTTGAGTTTGAAAAAAAAACAAACTAACAGTAGGAATGGCTTTCATTATGACAGTTCAACAACATTCAATGCGTTATTTACGAAGCTGAGCAGACAAATTTTTCGAACATAATGAAGCAATGGATTAGCAATAGGCTTCAAAACGATTCAGATTGTGATTTATAGTGTGTAACGCAATCAGGTGTGATGTTCATGTGCTGTTATCAACAATTGAATCTGCGGTAAATTCAATATACAGTTGATAAAGTTGTATTATTCAATTCACTTGAAAAAATGGTAG
Source organism: Griposia aprilina (assembly GCA_916610205.1). NCBI lineage: Eukaryota > Metazoa > Arthropoda > Insecta > Lepidoptera > Noctuidae > Griposia > Griposia aprilina. The sequence goes on along the minus strand of OU744310.1, from coordinate 8,289,068 downwards.
ATTGTAGCTGACAATTTTCAAAGTAATATGGTCATACCTATTATTGTAACAGAGATCGTTTTTTGTTTTTTTTTTAAATAAACGAATAATGCTTTATTCAGAATTAAAAATAACAACTTACATCTAATTAATAAACCAACAAACTATTAAAATTAAAATATAATAACCTAACCTAACTAAAACTGTTAAAAAACGAATTATAACCGATCGTGTATTTAGATTAATCGATACATTTTTTTTTTTTTTCATAATGTACATTCATTAACAGGCTAGGCTAAAACTTAAGAGTGCGTGACCCCGTTAGGCCGCAGCAAGTGAAAAGAAATAAGAAAGAAAAGAGAATAAGGAATAAGTAAGTATATTACGTTTAGTGTAAGTAGTGGTACAATGGAGATTCATTGTATAATCTGTAATACAATAAATATCCTTATTAAAGGTTTTGTTTTTCTTGTTGCGTCAATGTACTCAAAATATAAATTAGTAGCTTTTGCCCACGACGTCTTGTTTTAAGGGGACTACAGGACCTAAACGCAAGTTTTAAAAAGGCCTAAAAGTATATTATGATCCACTGCAGTAAACAATATCAGAAAAATATATGATTTTTTCCAGGATATATACTATATGTAGTTAGATAGTGTATTGAAATCATAATACAACTAATTTAATACCATAGAATAAAATCACGAAGATACCTCTAAACATTTCTTTCAACGATTAAAAACCATATTATAATAGACATGCAATCATTCTGATTTTTTCTCAGATTATTCTACAATCAACATATTAACGTAATAGTGTTTTATTTTTTTAGTCTAATCAATAGATTTTTGTAAATACTCGTAGATAATTTATTCATATTTTGCAATAAATTACCAGCGTTGTGTCATCGCGCTTCTTTATTTTCTCTTCAGTCCGATAGTGACCGCGCTTTAGCTGTTGTCAGCCTCTTAATATAAAACATATAGCTAACTAGCTTCATTTTTCTGACTGACTGACCCTTTGACAATTCAAAAGTGCCTGTAATTGGTTTATTTGAAATAAATGCTTTGAGTTGAGTTTGAGTTTATCCTTTTGCAATTGGCAATCTACGAGTATCAGTGAAATATTTTTTGTAATCGAATTTGAATTTCCAGAGATTGGTCATTTTTATAATTTCCCTACACGATAACGTAATACCGTGTACATAAATTCATACATTTTATGGATGTGGATTTAGATGTCCGCGATATTATCGTCACGTTACAATGTTTATAAAAGCGTACATTACTTCTTACAACCAAACAATTTTCCCTCTTTATTATAATATTCCGTAAGACAACAACATTCTAAAACAAACATTCGTAAACAGGCGCGCCAGGACGCTTGTAGAACAATACCCATGAATTTTTCATAGACATTTTTCTACTAGAGTCGCGTCGCTCTGTCGCGTCGCGCCTGCCTGCGTCAGCCTTAACCGAATACTCCAATTCATCTTGATAATAGTTCGACATACTACATAGATATGCTGAAAGGCCATTAATACCAGACTGGACCGCTAGATGTCCTTAATAGCCATTTTATGTACGGAAGGGAAGGAGGAGGTAGAAAATTGAGTTCGTGTAAGTATTTAGGGGTGGTAGGAGCTGATTTATTTGTTAAAAAGAAATTGGGCAACTTTCATGAATAATACAATATTCGCCGATAAGATTGCATAATCAGCCTATAACGTTCCCACTGCTGGGACACAGGCCTCTTCTCTGTGAGAGGGAGTGGGCCATCATTTACCAGGCAGGCCCAGTGCGGGTTGGTAGATGTCATATACATACATAAACTCACGCCTTCATCCCATGGGGGTAGGCAGAAACTACAGAACGCCACCTGCTACGATCCTTACATACTCCTCTTGCCTCGTTTACGTTCATACATCTGGTCATACACGCACGCTGGTTGTGGGTACTACGCACCTGACCTTTCTGAAGAACATCACCAGTAAGGTCACTATATGTCTTCCTAGGGCGCCCCTCCCGGCGTTTCCATTCACATCTGCCTTGTAAATACCTCTTGTTAGTCGCCCTTCATTCAGCCTCTCAACATGACCAAACAATCTTAGCATACTCTTTTAAATTTTTGTCACTACATCATGTGACATGTCATGTCACATGTCTTCGAATTTTTGGTTCTAGGACATGCCGGTTTCCTTACGATGTTTTCCTTCACCGTTTTAAGAGCAGTGGTGATAAAATTAATTACACAAAGTGAAGCGCATTTCTAGGTTTGAACCTACGACCTACATCTGTAAGTCGCGGCCGTTACCACTGGGCCAGCACCGCTCTCGGTGAGATTGTGTAGAGGTGTATTTAATTAGTAAAAGTAGCTAGTTATGATTTAGCCACATGACAATAGGGGACGAGCCAATTGAGATAAACCGGGGTCTTTGAAAGATATAAAGCTAGAAAATAAGTTTTTTTGCGATAAACACGACGTAGACAAAAACACACAAATAAAAAAAAGAACGAGTTGGGGGAAAATATGCGTCATATCCACGCAAAACGGCAATCGCTCAGCATAATGCTACGGACATAATGCGAGACAGAGTCCGACGACAGAGCTGACGTTGACGTGATAACGGCAACCAGTACAGCATACGAAAACATTAAAGTAACAAAAAATATATATAAAATAGATATACTATACCTAGTTCTAGTAGTAGTAGTTCCTAGTTCTTTGAGCTCTGGCTGCTATTAAAAATTTAAAAACGAACCTAGAACCCTCAGAAGCTAATGACTACTAGAACAACGGGATAGTCAAACACTAACTCTTTTATTTATAAACGTTGCTTACAGTTAAGAGACGTTCAAACGTCGAAAATGTATAGTTAAACAGCCGCTATATAATCATTACTTAATTCAAGCAACGTTTATAAATAAAGGGGATTATTTTTAAAACTCTGTCCTCACCCAGCGGATACCGACGACTTTCAATACGTAATAAGCATAGGTCGGATATTCGGATGCATATTCACCTAAAGTTGAAATGTTGGCTAATATGGAATGAGCTTTTGTATCGATAAAATCCCGCTAACGTCAGATTTCAGTGACCAAACCGGGCCAAATCATAGCGATTGAAGGTAGTGATTTAAGTTATTGTAGCCCAGGTAATATTTACGCCCAACTAAGATATATTACTTAACTTAATAAAAAATATTATCTTAATTTATGTTTTTTGTTTTAACTAACACACACCATCCCTCCTCTTACATATATTTCTACATACATATATTTGCATCTGGGGATAAACATTAATTTTAAATGAATATGCATGTGATGTTTTTACAAATAAAATATTTTAAGAAGCCGCTTCCATACCTTAGGTAAATATGCATCCGAATATCCGATCTCTGTAATAACTCAAGTAAACGAAATAGACATAATTATTATTCCTCAAAAGTTCGAAAAATAAATCTTCGAAACTTATAGCTGCATTAACTTCTAAAATGGAGGTGCCAACCCTGGGTAAAGTACCAATTCCAGGCGCAAAATTTACGGTCCAGTTGCTTAACTAGTTTCATATGATTTTATACTTTAAATATATTTATTATTCTCGATGTGACTTCTGGAGGGAAATTAAACGAGAACATTTTTAAATTTGGTCTGATTCACTTTAGGCAAAAGTAATTTTTATTTACTGCTGGGTATTATATATATTCCACTACAACCCTCTTAGGGCCAATTTTTCAATCGTCAGGTAAATTGTATCTGTAGAATAAATATGACGATTGCCTTTGTATAGAAAAAATCTCAAACAGATTTTTTTATTGTTCAGATAAAATTTATGTGACAATTAAAAAATTGCCCTTAATTTGGTGTTAACAATCACAAATCAGAATTTTTATTCGTCATACTAAGGTACAATGGTTGATCAAGTTTATAGATTAAAGTACGTTATGATCAGTCAATTAAAAGCATACAAGAATAATGCATTACAATATTAAATTGTAATACTCCAATAATAACTAATATCTGGGTAACAAATGTCTCGCCTGGTTTAGCATGACGCTTTCTATTTCTCGGAAGAATAGACATATCTACTTCTATACAAAGTGACAGTTTGTTTCTCCATTTTTGACATCGCACTGTAAAAATCTTTCTATAATCTGTCATTTTGTCTTTCGTTTCTACCGATCGTTGTCCAAGTCCTTTTATGTGAGCTGTCTACCAACGTCTGAGTACTATGTACCTACTATAAAACTACCATTAACTAGGTTTGTCTTGCATTGACTTGAAGGTGCCCTGGCGGCTGAGAGTATTTCATGCTCACTCAAATGTCTCGCTGGTGGTGGCGTGTGAGTTGAATCATCAAGTTCCCTACAAAATGATGACTATTTCAGAAGAAAGTTTTCTATCCCAAACTGTCAAAATCACACTGACAACTGACAGTTGTCTAAGGTAGTGAAGACAATTTAATTTTGTAATCGCCATGCTAAAGACAGTAGAAAACGTTTTACTCGACGGCCACAAAGTACAAAAATGGAATGGAAAATGTAAAAAAGAATTACCTAGATTTTGAGTTTTAGTGGTTTAAGGGGCTCGAAATTTTCATTATGTTTGCGATAGAACCCACCATTTTCAAGATATAAGCAAAATAAAAGAAATACTTCAATAAACTCCTGAATTTCGTGTAAAAAGTACAGTTGACTCTTTCTAATTTGCTGCCATCGTACTGTCTTCACAGAACGTCATTTTTGTCTATTCTTCCGTCGACAAAACGGTGCTTGTGCTAAGCCTGCTGGTGGTGGCGTGTGTGTTGGATCATTAAGTTCCCTTCAAAATGGTTGAGCTGAATGGGGCTGATCCATACGTCATGTTCGTGAACAAGCGCCGGCAGTTGGCACTGGTCATCTCTTAGCTGCTACTTAATTGCTGCTATTTTAATTTCAGAATTGTTTTTGTTTTTGTTTTTATCCTTTTAATTACGGTCACTTTTAACGTGCACGTCTTTGTACATCGTTCTTACATGTATAATTTCAACATGAATGATGTAACCAAGTTTTTGTAACAATATTTTGATTTAAAAGAGTGTCCGTGGAGTTTCTTGCCCGTTCTTCTCCATAAGTACCTACTACGCTTAGGAATGGGCAACTAGCTTCATCTTTCTAACTAGCCGACCCCTTGATAATTCTCACACTTTTGGGATTTAACTACCCGTAACAACTGTCAAAGATGCCTGATAAACGGCTTGACGTGCTTTCCTAGGTACGGAGGGGTCTTGATATTGGATGGTCACCCATCCACGACCCAACCGCGGCAAGCGTAGCTTAACCTTAGATCGATTCATGCGGCTGTTATATTTAGCCACGAGCCTCTCTGTATTTTGATTTCTACTGGGTTTTTTTTTTCTTAATATTTATAATATTTGTCGTAATACGCACATGATAAAATAGGCCAGTCTATTTTTAGACCACATCAACTTTCTTTTATTACTGCTGTAGGTACATCAAAAAGACAAGGGTATTATTAGTATGACATGAGCGTGTATGTGTCAAAAGCATTTTACCTCTAAAAGGTACTTATTATGGTAGACTTTGATCTATAGACAACTAACACAAATTGACCTAAAAAGAATTTAAAAAAAAATACATCTCTTTATTTACGAAAGGGTATACATAAACAGTAAGTGAAAAAACTAAAAAATTACCACATTTTTTATTTACTTCGAAATTCGAACGGTGTGTCGTTGTGAATCCGCGATGATTTACTTTAAAAGCATATAAAGAGGTATCAGGAACTGGGTGTAAAGTTCAATCATCCTCTTTTCAAAAGGGAGGCCGCCTCCGACCAGACGAGTGTCGTGACTGGTGGGTAACTGCCCATGACGACGACAACGAATGCTCGACAACACTCTCAACGTCTTCTCTGCGCCCCCGAAAAGGCGCGAGGAGTGAGTGTTGGGGCTTTTTGGGAGTGCTTTATTGCACACCTAGCCGCTGAGGGGTATACCTCCCTTCAGCGTTCTGTAGTGTGTTTCTGGGGTTGTGACTGTGGGAGTGCCTAAAATGCTCTACGACGCCCGTAAGACCAGGCCCCTGCCGAATGAGAACCGTGGTTCTCTAGGGAAGGCCCAGCTATAGCCGATCAAGCAACAAGGGCATCGGTTTTGGTTAGCGCTCACCTACAGTGGCGGCTAGGCCCGACGATTGATGTCGGGACTTGTTATATAATTATGCTAGTTGCACGGTAAACTCTTCTTGCGCGATGCAGGCTTTAGCGTGACGTCAGTATGGCATGTAGTTTGCATGTGGCGTTATAGATAGTAGTGCATAATAATAAAAGTGGCGCATAGTATTACTGTCATCGAACCTAAACATTTAATTCTGAACTTAATTTTTTCTTATACGTTAGTGTTTAAGCTATTATCGTACGTCAATGGTGTCCAGCAATACATTGAACCTATCAACATTATGCACAAGCAACTTCAATTTAAATTAATATATACACTTTTGGGTTATACTGCCATTTTTGTTGTGTACCGATGTCCTATTCTAAGTATTACTCCTGCTTAATAGGTACGTTTAAACATAAAAAATTGACACACACTAATAGCCCAACCCACCCAGACGACTACCTATCTGAAGGTCATACATAAAGTTCTCTGCAAAATTTGAACTCACAATACATAGAGTACAACTCAATTTCTCAGCCACTGCGCCAATCATAGTGTTGATTTATAATTATACTGTATATTTTTAATATTAGCTATTAGGAGAGGAGAAAAAAAAAAAAAAAAACGTTAAGCGAAAATGAAGTAATAGTGCGGGCGGGTGATGCAATGCGGCGCTGTGGGTCGTTTTGGTATATTGTGGTGTCTTTCGACTTCCACGTGAAAGAAGTCACTCGCAGAAGGTAGCCAACGTGTCACCTATTTGTTATTTATTCTACAACAGTAGGTCTAATATAATGTTTATCGTCATGTTCGTGGACGGGCGCCGTCGGTAGGGACTGGTCATCTCTTAGCTGCCACGGCGTATTTTAATTTAATTTAATATTTGAATTGTTTTTGTCTTTATATTACGGGTTCTTTTTACGTTCTGCATCGTTCTTACATGCATAATTTCAACATGAATGATGTAACCAATTTTTTGTAAACATTATTTTGATTTAAAAGAGTGTCCGTATAATCTCTTGCCCTTCTTCTCCATAGGTACCTACTATGCTTTGAAATATGCAACCGGCTTCTTCTTTCTGACTGAACGACACCTTGATAACTCAAAAGTCCCTATAATTGGTTTATTTGAAATAAATGCTTTGAGTTTGAGTTTTACTTCCAAACACACAAAACAGTAACACATAGTATTCTTCTAGTAATTTAGTTTTACTAACAAAATAAAACTCCTCAGAACTGCTGTTACACTTTTATTCCTTGGCGAAAGATATTGGGCCAAACTTTGGCCATAACTCACAACTTTCCCCCTACTCTTCCAAATTTAGGGTCAGCACAGACAGAGCATGTTCTTTGCTGTCAAATTTTGATTGAAAATATGCGCGAGCAGATTGGAGCGTGTAGGTCGATGGGTTCGAACAAAGTGTTAGATTATACTAGAATACTAAAGGGCTAGACCAAGTAAAGTACAGGTAGACAAATACATTCATAGACAGCCCATTGCGAGAAAACTACTAAAGGAACAATAATACTCACTTTTCAAATAACACTCATTTATTTCTCCAAATAATCACACATTGGCTATTTTTGATAATTTCTTAACAATGATCGCTTAATAGTTATCCACAGATCAATTATTTAGTTCAGCACTCGTAAGAAATACTCGAAGGCTTACGTCTGAGCTCGACAAAAGCTCAAGTCAGAATGCTATAGAGGTATGAGGAACAGGGTTTAAAGCTCACTCATACTCTATGGAAAATGGAGGATCCTCCGACCAGACGGGTGTTGTGACTGGTGGGCAACTACCCGACGGTTGACGTCGGGACGTTTGTATATATGCTAGTCGCGCGGTAAACTCTGCTTGCGCGATGCAGGATTTGCGTGACATCAGTATGACGTGTAGCACGCCTGTGGCGATGTTGATACCGCTACAATGCCGTTCCCCGTTGCCGCAATAATGTCCCCACCCTTAATTCTAAAACGTTATTTAATATTACTTCCGGACTAGCACATGTTCAAATATTGCCATAAGAATAACTTAAAAAATAAATACCAGAATTCTTAAAGAACCTATCAAAAGGCTGGCGTTGATTTTACTTCGTGTTATTTATTTACTTACCAATGCTCTCAAAACGGTGAAGGAAACCACCATCTTCATTCCATTCCATTTTTCTTCTCTTGCCTTTATCCCGCAGTCCATCCATCATTACTATCGTCTACCACATTCATACTCAAAACTTTCCTCACGACATTTTCCTCATTCCTCTGCACCACATGCCCATACCATGACATTCGAATTCCACACAACTTTTCAGTCACCAGATGCTTTTCAAGAAACCATCATCTTTTTTTTTTTTTGGATGATAAATCATCAAATGTCTTCGCCCGCTCTGGGCGGAGCGGAAGGGCGTGTCTGACTCTTACCGACTAAAACCCACCCGTGTTCCTTCAGTTACCTGTGCGCCAGGGCCCCGGTAACTCTTTCGAACAATCCGCGACCCCGGCAGGCATCGGCCCTATCGGACCCCGTCAATGGTGCTGCCATCTCTATGAGGCGCGCGTGGAACACGACGCGCCGTTGATCCGGGCCTGGTGCTTATAGGACAGCGAGCTGCTATAAAAAAAAAAACGAAAAAAAGAATAATAATTTAACCATCATCTGCCCGCCTTTTCCCAACTACGTTGGGGTCGGCTTCCAGTCTAACCGGATGCAGCTGAAAACCTGTATTTTACATAGAGCGACTGCCTATTCAGATAGGCTGGTTGTCAGACTTTCGGGCTTTGGACTACTCGTAACGACTGTCAAAGATAAAGAAAGAAAGAAGAAAGAAAAAAAAAAAATTGCGACACGCCAGGAAATACAAAGAGTAAAAAAATAAAAAAGGAGCATTTAAAACTAACAAAATTAATAATAAACAATTAAAAAATCTGTGCGAGGCCAAAAAGGCTCCTATCTCAGCACAAAGCTGCGATATTTAAAAAATAAGTACCGCAGCGCTGGTATTCTCCACGAATGACAGCAGGACCAACGGCTTAACGTGCTTTCCGAGGCACAGAGGGGTATTGGTATGTAAAGATGGTCACCCATCTACGGGCCAACCACGGCAAAAGTTGCTTAACCTGATCGATCGACCCGTGCTGCAGTTGTTACTCAGCCACAAGCCTGGATGCTTTCAGAAAACATCGTCGTGAGGAAACGTGCCTTGGATATGACTGACAGGACAACATCAAAAGACAAATCTACATGGTCTTCACATCATCTGACCAAGATTATGTCTGGACCTTAAAAGAGACTGTGACCTCTGAGTCTGTTTAGCAGAGTAGTCAGATAGGAAACGACAACCTCATCTAGTTTAAAAAAATATGATTGACGTGTAAAAGTGTTTTTACATACCTACTTACAGAAATAAAATCATTTATCATTTATCATCAGGGAACCTGGACAATTAATATAAGTCCGAAATTGCCAACCCGCCTTGAATAAGTGTGGATATCAATACTCATGTCTTCTCTCTATGAGAAGAGGCCTTTACCCTGCAATGGAACTTTAATAGGCTGGTTTTCTTATATACTAGCTTTTTCCCGCGGCTTCGCCCGCGTGGAGGTCGGAAAGTATCCCACGGCAACGTACTACCGGGATAAAAAGTATCCTACGTGTTAATCCAGGTTATAAACTATCTGTGTTCCAAATTCCATCCAAATCCGTTAAGTAGTTTTTGCGTGAAAGAGTAACAAACAAACATCCATCCATCCTCACAAAGTTTCGAATTTATAATATTAGTAGGATTATTGTGACATGTCTAGAACATGCTACAAAGAATCATATTGTGCACACTATTTTGAACTCTATGTATTTGTAATTTAGTTCATTATTAATTTATCAATAAAAAATTTACTGCTCTGTCTGGGTTAACCCTTACTTTTATGTCTACTATTCGAATGTAAGGTTTTTATGTTAAGTTCCGATTGCTGATATAAATATTCTTTATTTCCTTGTTAGTTGGTTTTATCTATGTATATTGGAGGGTCGATTCGTAGAAAAAGATTAATACAAGAATGAAAAGAAAGAAAATACGTTTATTTGCGGTAAACATGATGCAGAGAAAAACATAATATACAAAAATATAAAAAACAACGAGTTGGGGAAAAATATGCGTCACATCCACGCAAAACGTCAACCGCTCAGCATAATGCTACGACTCTATGCGAGACAGAGCCCCAGCGCTTGTTTTCAGTGACAGCTGGCGTAAGTAGAGTAAGAGTAGTTTTTTACCAATAAACCTTTGTTTTTTTTTTCTAACGAGACGGTAGTGTAGTAAGATTCGGTCTGTCTCTCTAACTAAAGATTTGTTTGTCTGTCTGTAAGTACCGTGTTACTAAACACGGTAAATATGGCAATTATCTATCAAGGCAAATAAAAAGAAAGAAACAACTATATTAGTACTAACTAGCTTTCGCCCACGTGAAGATCGGAAATTATCCCACGGGAAAGTATTATCGAGACAAAAAGGCCTATATTCCAACCTAGGTCATGGTCTACCTGTGTGCCGAATTTCCTTGAAATCTGTTCAGCTGTTAAAGCGTTAAACGGTACCAAATAGACGCAGTTACAGTATAACTATTTTCATAATGTCCCTCGGGAATCATCGCATTTCCGAATACATACAAATGCTAATTTCCATGTCCATCAATTATTACATTTATCATGTATAATAATTTGAATTCAGAACTAAGTACTTTATTGTGATGTTACGTCAAAACAAAAAAAACAATAAAGTACTTAGTTCTAAAATGGTTGTACTGTACTTTCGCATATTAATATTAATTAAGTATATGGATTGAACCGAAAACAACTTTGCTGCTCGAGCTCGACTCGAACTTGGCCGATTTCTTTGCAGGAGTGTCCCAAAGCTTAGGCGTAGAATGGCGAGCGTGAGCCCAGACCATGAGTTCGATCCCCCCCGTTGCATGATTTATTTATATAGTGTGTTCGTGTGATAAAAGTGACACGAACCGTTGCATGAATAAATTATGTATAGCATGAAACCAAAAACCCCTCCAGTTCTTTACCCTACTTGCGTAATACACTATCAGTCACAATATATATAATTTTGAAAGATATTGCTAATCCATTGCTTCATACGTTAGAAAATGTTGTCTGCTCAACAACGTAAATAACGCAATGAATGTTGTTAAACTGTCAAAATGAAACCTATTCCTACTGTTAGTTCGTTACGCATTTACCCCGCAGGATATGAATACTCATTATTACAAAATTAAAAATCGAAGACAAGTTTATTACTTCAGTCTAATCTAAATCTAATGAAGGGCAGTGACAGATCAGTGGTAACAGCTCCTACTTACGAGCTATAGGTCGTGGGTTCGAACCCAAGCAGGCGCTTTACTTTGTGTAAATCATTTCATCACCACTGCTCTTAAACACGGTGAAAGAAAATATCGTGAGGAAACTGGCATTGCCTAGAACCAAAATTCGAAGACATGTGACATCTACCAACCTGCACTGGGCCCGCTTGGTAGATTACAGCCCACTCCCTCTCGAAGAGAGGAGGCCTGTATCCTAGCAGTAGGAACACAATAGGCTGATTATGCTAATCTAAACGATGATTGATCTTCATTCAATCTTCAATAATTTCAAAGCTACATTCTAAGACTTCAAGAGCACTAAAATTCAAAAGGACTTACTTATTGTAAGCACTACTTTCAGATAGTGACGATTGGTAAGCTTAATGAACCGTTAATACGTATTGAACTCAAGGATTATTAGGTTCAATGGAATTATGTACTGGATAGCCCAATGTCAAAATGAGGTCATATTGTTTTCGGATATCGGGCGTCACAAGGTCTGTCTGTCGCTGTACCTATAAAAACATATTTGTCGTCAACTTTTGTAGCAATCTGTTTACCGTTTTTTACTGATTTAAAAAAGGAGGATGTTCTCAATTCGTCTGTATCGTTTTTTTTTTGTATGTTACGTGATATCTCCGGCAATTGTGGATCGATTTCAAAAGTATTTTTTTAATTGATAGGGTATGCCTCAGGGGTAGTCCCATATAAATTGTATTAACTTCGCTGCGGTACTTTTTCAGTTAGCTTCAATATTACGTATTTTTCCACTTAGTGTATATTGATGATGTAGTAGGTAGATGGGGTAGGTACCACAAATTAAAAGTGAAAAATAACTTTAAGTTATTCCGGAAATTGGTGTCTTTGGTTTTGTATTTTCGTTTTTTGACACTGACTTCCGTAATTACTTAAAGTAATTTTTCACTATGTAGTGTTTTTTTTAAAGTCCGTGTTTTTTTTTTAAATACTATTTTATTTGCAGACTGTTACTGAAAACCAATGCTATTGGGTCTGCTTCGTGCATGTAGCGTAGCAATATAATATTTAAACATAATGGTGTAAAATACATAGTAGGTACATGGTCATATATACGAACATCTTGTCATATGGCATGGAACCAAATAAAATGAAGTAAACATCTATCGAAAAGAAAAATCTGTTCCTAGGAAAATCATCGACAAAAAGAATTTAATATAACTTTTACCGATTACGTGCCTGAAATCCTAACATACTTATATATCGTAAAAATATTTGTTCTTCCTTGCCTTCTTTGCCCTTACATTCTTACTTATAATCGCTGTGTAAAGTTACGAAAAGATGTTATTCATAACTTCTTTGAACAGCGTTTATCATAAACAAACGGGTTATTGTTTTATTTCTGCAAATTGTAATACATTGATACTAAGAGCGTTTTACAACAATCACAAAAATAAGTTTATTCCAAAACTCATAAGTAGTGCAATTTTGCATGCTTTGCCATCCAACTTGGCAATGCTGCCAGCCTTTTGGGCACTTCCCATTGACAGCGATGCAGACGAATTTTTTGATACCTTAAGAGCTCTTCCCTTTTTTAAATTATGTACTTGTACATAGTATATATACTTTAATATTAACTTGTGTATTTAGCTTGTACAGTTTTGACTTCGCTACGAGTTTACCATAAAGTAATGTTTAAATATGTCACAAAAATTTAAATTAGAAAATAGAATTCCTTTGCATGTTTAAAACAAATGAATTATCACAAAGTTGGCGAGTAATTTCACAACAATGTACATAAAGTTGCTTGCATGATCACAACCCGCTATGCAAGCGTGAACACGTAACTCAAGAATATTGTGTTATGGACTTTGTATATACTTATTTTCCTAGTTTAGTTTCCTAGTTTAGTTAGTAACGGAGAAAACACAGTACACTGGTAAGTAACGTGTTTAAAGATGATCAACGAAGAGATAACTAACGAACGAGAATCACACGTTCTCTTCGTGATTATGATATAAAAAATATATGACCAGACGTGGTTACTTTTTGGTTATGTATATATATATTGAAGGTCATTCCAACATTTTCTATGTTTTTTTACTTTAAAGACAATGTTTTAATGATAAATGATTTTATTTTTGTAAGTAGTACAAACCCTTTTACATGTCCATCATATTTTAAAAACTAGATAAGGTGTTTCCTATCTGACTACTCTGAAAAGAAAGGCCGAAATAAACTCAGAGGTCACAGTCACTTTTAAAGCGACATTATGTTCATCATTACATATTCATGTTGAGATGATGAATGAAATGCGACTTACAAAAAATTATTTACAAGTCAGATGTGAGTGGAAATGCCGTGAGGGGTCGCCCTAGTAGGACATATATAGTGACCATATTGGTAATGTTCTTTAGAAAGGTCAAGTGCGTAGTACTCGCAACCGGCGAACGTAAACAGAGCAAAAGGAGTATGTAAGTATCGTGGTAGGTGGCATTCTGTGGTTTCTGCCTACCCCCATGCGAAGAAGGGGTGAGTTTATGTATGTATGTCTGTCTATATTATATAGTAGTTACTGCCATTTATATACTGTACACACGCAAGCTATACATTTCCTACATGACCTCTCATTGGACAGAAATCCTATACAATACGAGAGCAGCTTATACTGGAAATGTATAGCTTGATTTGTAGCCGTGTGTACCACACAAAATCGTTTACCAATACTTTGCCAACCTAGAAGACAAATTGTCTTGTGTATCTTCTGGAATATAATAGATTATTTTCATGAATGATATGGTAGGTAAATATAATTTCGACGAGTCTACGTTGTTTTCTACGGCGTAGCTCTCAGAACGCTACGCTGGCTAGGGGAGCTATTTCGTAGCAACAGCTAAATTCATTTTGATTTTAATCTTCTAAAAGGATTTTGTCACAAGTATGACAGCAGCGTCTTCTTGTCTCAGCAACTTGTTCACTCAAAATCTGTTTTATTATTCTCTGAACATTACTTTGAAATTCGAACAGTGTCTCGTTTGTAAATCCGAGATGATTTACTTTAAAAACAAATGAGTTCGACATTTTCGAGTTCGAGAATTATGTGCGCTCATTTGAATGTGGTTCCAACTTGATTTTTCGGAATAACAGTACTCTGCTTGATATGCAGGTATGTATATTGTAACCCTCAAATTTCCCGACGAAAAATATATCAAGTAATTATTCAATTTGACTAGTATTTGAGTTTCAAACGTAAATATAGAGGTATGTTCCTAGCACAGATAATAAAATGTCGATTTAACTCGTAAGGTACGTCTGATCATCGCGTGCGGGAAATAATATAGGTCGAACGCACCAGTTATCGTCCGTTCAGGAAATTATTATTGGATTTTGATGTATGATGTGGGTTCTATTTGTTTTTGATACGTTTTGTGGTAGGGTAAACAATATTTGTAGTTACCATGTAATTCATTACCCTAGAGACAACTAATATTTATAGTTTTCTTTTTGTAATAATTGGTTGGATTTTATCTACAGATGATAACATTTTTGATTGGCTTTAAAATTAAAGCGTAAGTTTAGTTATAAAATAAAATACTTTTATTATAACAGGTGTAAAAAGACACTTAACGAAGCCGAGAGTCACTTTTACTTGCCGTCATTGTAATATTTTTTTTGTATTGGACCATACCTCGGAACCTTCTGGTTACAGAGATATTGAAGGTCAAAATTCCAACTTTTCCTGACGTTTCTTCACTAAAACAAGTATTTAATGTTATAAAACAACTTTAAATATCCCCACGACCCTTGTACCGTTGCATGCATAAGCACAATTTTTTGCGTGCATTAGGTACGTTGCGCAGTACCGTAAACAGCGATTTTACTTACTTTAAAGTTACTCTATCTGTCTGTCTGTCTGTCGCGCTTTTACACCAAAACTGCGGAACCGATTTAAATGAAATTTGGTACACAAATAGTCTAGAGCCTGAGAAAGGACATAAGCTACTTTTTAATGCGAAAAAAGGGTTGTAAGCGGTTGAAAGGAGGGATGAAAAGTTGTATGGAAGTATCGTCATTTTAAGAGCTAGAAGCTTTATAACGTTAAAATTTTACAAGAAAAAAACAACCGACTTCCAAAAAAAACACTAAAAGACGTGAAAAATAACTTTAATTTCGGAAGTCGGTGTCTTTGGTTTTATATTTTCGTTTTCGGCCACCGACTTCCGAAATTAAAGTTATTTTTCACGTCTTTTAGTGTTTTATTTTGGAAGTCGGTTGTTTTTTTGTAAAAAAGTTTTTATTTTTCACTTTTTAGTTGCGGTACCTACCCCACACAAATTCGTATACCACTACTTGGTGTGTAAATAACAGTGACAGGAAATTATTAACACATCATCCATATAAACTAAGTGGAAAAAATATGCAGTATTAAGGATAACTCAAAAACTACTGGTCAGACCTTGATCAAATTTAAATGGAGCCACATGTGAAGCACCACCTATCAAATAAAAAAAGAATCATCCAAATCGGTTCACCCAGAAAAAAGTTCTGAGCTAACACACAAAAAAAAAAACATACAGACGATTTGAGAACCTCCTCGTTTTTGTGAAGTCGGTTAAAAATAATAAATACAGTTCATTGGTGGCGCGTATTTTTTTTAATAAAACCTGCTTCTGATAGATAATACTATACTAATACACTAAAGCTTCGGAGCCGCGCGGGTTGGTACCTCGTTATAGGCATGCAAAGTTCAACTCTTCTCGTTAACACTCGGTTCACGTTGGACGGCCGCCCACATCCCCGCATCGCATCGCATCGCCTACCCGCGCTGTTACTTCTCTTAACGTTCTTTACGACTATTTTTCTAATTTCTCGGCTTCTAAGGATCATAGCAAGCTGTTAGTTATGCTTCCAAAAGAATGGAGCTATACATTACAAAAAAAAAAACTGTTTGAAATCCGACTAGTACTTTTCGAGATTAGTGCATTTAAATTAACTAACAATCTCTTTAGCTTTATTATATTAATACAGGGTTAAATTTGATTAGCTAGCAAAACTTCGCAGACGTGATTGGTATCGACATGTAAACATGATAAAATTTAAATAAAAATGCTTTGATGTTTTTTTTAGGGGTCAACGACTGATTGTAGTGTTGTTACATGAAGTATGACTCAAAAAAATCATAAAACATATTTACTTAATTACTTTACTTTATTTTTATTTTTTAACTGCACATACATTATTGATATCGATATCTATCGATAGCAATAACGTCTGCGCAATTTACACAAAAATACCATTTTTTACAGACTAAATGCGATTGATGACCCCACATTTTTTTTTATCATATTTTATTTTTTATCATATTTAGATATCGATTCCCATCACGTCGGAGAAGTTTCGCTAGCTAATTTAATTTGACCCTGTATATACATGATAGAGGCAGAAAATCTATCCTATAATTTTAACCGAAAACCCTTCTACATTACAGCTGACTACACCAAATCCAGGTCGCGACGAATAATTAATCTTTTCCTAAAATTAACCTTTCCTGTAATTTATGGCCCTCGTTTAAAATTAATTATTCCTTTAAACAGGTTATAATTTATAACAACCTTACACTTTAACTAAGTTCAAAAGGACAACTTAAGTTACCTTCCTAACTTAAATTATGTATCTTAATAATTTTTGCCTTCACTTAAAATATTCCAATTTTGGTGAATCAAAATAACAGTAAAGTGTAGCTCGTCCTATAATTAGGCGCTCTACCCTACTTTATTTGTCGCACGGAAATAGGCAAATCGAAATTGAAGCTTAATGTTATATGTATATTAGGTCTTTACCTATGAAATTGCCGTTCTGCAGTACTGGCCATTTCAAATCAAAATAATTTTTGTTTGGCTAAGAATTCTAATTTCAAATTAATTTTATTTTAAAAACATGGATTTTTTTTTCTAAAAGTAGTCATTTCTTTATTGATTAGTGTTACATTTTCATCGCATTTCAATCTTTTTCGTCATCATGGATACGTTAAAAATTCGAGTAATTATGGAATATGAGTACCGTCGTGGCAGCAACGCGGCACAAGCGGCACGCAACATCAACGACGTTTACGGAGCTAACACTACAAACCAACGCACCACCTGTTATTGGTTTGCTCGCTTCCGTTCTGGAAATTTCGACCTGAAAAATGAACCTCGCGGTCGTCCGAAGACTTTGGTCGACAATGACGAATTAAAGGCGATTGTGGAAGCTGATGATACACAATCTACGGCTGAATTAGCAGCAGCTTTCGACGTTAGCGTCAAAACAATATTGGTCCATTTGCGTCAAATTGGCAAGGTAAAAAAGCTTGACAAATGGGTGCCCCACGAAATCAATGATCGCCAGCGCGAAGTACGCGTCGAGACGTGCCTTGCACTGCTCAACAGACACACAAATGAAGGAATTTTGAACCGCATTGTTACCTGCGATGAAAAATGGATTCTGTTTGATAACCGTAAGCGCTCAGCAAGTTGGTTGGATCCTGGTTCAGCACCTAAACAATGCCCTAAACGAAAACTTACCCCTAGAAAAGTGATGGTCACTGTTTGGTGGTCTAGCGCCGGTGTGATTCATCACAGCTTCTTACCAAACGGGGTGAGCATTACTGCAGATGTGTACTGTGAAGAACTGAACACAATGATGGAGAAGCTGGCGCATCTCCAACCAGCATTGGTCAATCGCTCGTCTCCGCTGCTCCTGCACGACAACGCGCGACCTCATACTGCACAGCAGACGGTCTCCAAGTTGCAAGAACTGGGGTTGGAAGCTCTCCGTCATCCGCCCTACTCACCAGACCTTGCGCCTACAGACTACTACTTTTTCCAGAATTTGGATAACTTCTTGGCGGGAAAAAAATTTAATACCCGAGAGGCAGTACAAAATGCCTTTGTAGAATTTGTTGCCTCCCGTCCAGCTGATTTCTTTAAGAAGGGCATCAATAAACTGCCACTGCGATGGCAAAGATGCATTGATTGCATGGGTGATTACTTCGATTAATACAAATAAAAAATTCATGAAAAAAATTCGTTTAAATTTTTTCATACAAAACGGCAATTTCATAGGTAAAGACCTATTATTTACAGGTTACCTTGGAATTTACTTTAACAAAGGTTTATATTGAGTTTGTTCACGATAAAAAAGAGAACAATTTGTAAAAATGTAAACATCACTAAGTGACCATTTTTGGTCAAAGAATCAACATCGCCATACAACGTGGCAATGCTGCCTTTAAGGCACTTTTCCTGTTGACAGCGATGCGGATGATTTTTTAAACGCCCTATGATTTTTTCCTCTCCTTTTTTAAATACACACATACATAAAGTCATGCCTTCTTTCCATGGGGGTACGCAGAAACTACAGAACTCCACCTGTTACGATCCTTACATACTCCTTTTGCCTCGTTTACGTTCCTACATCTGGTCATACACGCATGCCGGTTGCGAGTACTACGTACCTGACATTTCTGAACAACATCACCAATAAGGTTACTATAATTATGTCCTCCTAGGGCGTCCCCTCCCGGTGTTTCCACTCACATCTGCCTTCTAAATACCTTTTGTTAGTGGCCTTTCATTCATCCTCTCAACATTACCAAACCATCTAAGCATTTTTATATAAATGTACCTTATTATTACCTGTTAGCTTATATAATTGTAGGTAAATACTCGTATTATGGAAGTATAAAACTAATATTGACCAAAAACATCACTTAAATTATTCGCCCCACACAGGCCACATTATGAAATCGATTACATGGTTGTTATGACGTCAATTTCGATTCAACAGCAATTAAAGTACGATTAGTTAGATAAATGCCACAAAAACTTCCGGTATGGTAATCGAACGGTAAATGAATGAAATAATTCTAGGGGACATGCATAATTTAAATGGTAGGACTTCAAAATAGGTGACCAATGACGGGTTATATCTTTCTGTAAGAGTGGACGTCATCATGATCTTTTTCCATGTTGAGGTTGGCTTCAAGTCTAACCGGTTGCAGCTGAACACCAGTATTTTACATGGAGTGACTGAATGTGACCTCCACAACTCAGATACTGGGTATGGGTAACACGATACACTTTGGTAAGACCAAAGGGTTACTCTAGTATACGAGTAGGTTAGACTGATTATCGACTTTCTGGCCCACCCGTAACGACTGTCAAAGATCTACGAATGACAGCCAGAATCAACGGTTTAACGTGCGTTCTGAGGCACGGAAAGGGCTCGGTATGAAATGGATGCAATACATGGTTTAAAAAAAAACCCATCCATTGATTAACCGCAGCTAGCGTAGCTTAACCTCGAATAAGAGACTCCCATATACAATGTGGAGACAACACTACGACATTAAATGAAAGTACTGGCAGATTTTTTAAATCCGTACTAATATTATAAATTCGAAAGTAACTCTGTCTGTATGTTACTTTTTACCGAAACCGCTGTATCGAATTCGATAAAATTTGGTAAGGAGATAGATGGCATCCCGGGGAAACACATACTTTTTGTTCCGGTAGCACGTTCCCGTGGGATAATTTCCGACATCCACGCGGGCGAAACCGCGGGCAGAAGCTAGTTTCAAATAATTCTTAATACCTACCGATTTTACATAAAATATTTACAACCTTTTTTAGTACTGATGGACTGAGTATAGCGTCTTTGACTACATATAGTGACTAAACACACACACACACACAAATAAACAACGAACACAACACACACAACAACAAACAACACACACAAATAAACAACGAACACAACACACACAACAAAAAACACACATACACAAACATATCTTTACACAAAACATTACATGTTACATTTGAACAAAAGTGCAGACTGTGAACATAATCTATATGTAGTAGTAATAAATTTTATTAAATTACAATAGCATTTACAATTAAAATTTAATAGCCTAACCTAACTAAAATTGTTAATAAATAAAAAAATGGCGTCGAGAAATTCCTCCGCATCGCTGTCGACTGGTAATGTACCCAAGAGACTGGCGGCATTCCCACGTTGTATGCTTAGCCTCTGGGCAAGGTAAAAGCCAGCCCTTGGGTCACAGAAAGTGTCAAACAGGCGTTTGAAGATTTGATTTGATTTGATTTCTATATTTATAAATGAAAGTCACTTTTCTTGTCTTTCTGTGTAACCGCGTTGTTCTTCTAAAATTATACTTACATTTAATAAACAAATCTTAATGTTTTGTGAAGTTGTAGAAACCGTGTGAACCTGGAGTCTACTCTTTAAGTCCATCAACGAAGATTCGGGCCCGTCCAAAAGTAGTTGATTCGTCAAAACAATAAGTATCGGGAGTAGGGACAGCTGTCATATCGTGTTGTCATTCACTCTTAGTACGGGCCTCGAACTAATCTTATGTCCGTAAGTGACACCGAGTGGGAAATACCCATAAACAATACCAAACTTCGGCGAAAACTACGAATTACATGCTTAGGGAGTATACCTGCTCCAGTTGGTCGCTATATAGTTAGATATATACGAAGTTAAATTAGTGTCTTATCGTCGCCCCCATATTGTATTATGTCGTCGTCCGATCGTAGAAATGGCCATATCGTGATATGCCCAGCCGTTTCACGATAAGCCGCTATTTTATGATTTAACCATCTAACATCCGCCATATCGTTCAACGCTCAGCGTTCGACTATTTACCCAGCGATGCTTGAGCATATCGACCCAGATGTGCATAAAAAACATAACCGTCTTTGCTGCCGCGCAGTCAAATAATTCCTACTCGAAGAATTTCTATTTAACAGTCCTAAAAATATTAAATAGCCAAGTAACTGCGGCCGAATTGGATATAGCACTCGCCGGCCACTGCCTCAGCCTCGCTCGCTTTGCTCGCTCGGCTCGCGCGCGGTTTGTCACAGTTCTAACCTAACCTAACCCATTTGGTCGGGGTACCACTAACAGCATTAAATACAACTACTTTGCGATATGCGCAGTGCTCAGCTGGAAATATCGATAAATATGCTGCTTTCGTTCATCCGCCTGACTTTCGATTAGGCGTCGTGTTGTAACCGGTCAAATCAAGAAATGGCCAGGCAGATCACGATATGGCCGTTTCTACGATCGGACCACAACATGAGCACGTACACAATTCTCAATACATTAAGCTAAGACGCAGTGCTTCAGTACCATCTTTGTTTAAACTAACTACTCGTATCTTCCATTGTGTCTCATTGTGTTATTACGTCATATTTGATAATTGGGACGCGAGACGTTATTAATTTACATGGAACTGTAAATAGAAACGAGTTATGTACAATTTTACCAGTTATGGTTAAGATCCATGTAATAGGGGCGATCCCATTGCCATCAATCGGGCACAAATCCTGACTCCAGGCTGCTACTGAGAAATTCTAGATGGAAAATCCCAATAACACTTTGCGCTGCCCTTTTTTTTTTGTTTGTTTTGTTTGGGAAATCATCAAATGATCTCTCCCGCTCTGGGCGGAGCGGAAGGGCGTGTCAGACTCTTACTGACTAAAACCCACCCGTGTTCCTTCAGTTACTTTCGTACTACTTCAGTACGCCAGGGCCACGGTAACTCTTTCGAACAATCCGCGACCCCGGCGGGCATCGGCCCTATCGGACCCCGTCAAGTATGCTGACATCTCTTTGAGGCGCGCGTGGAACACAACGCGCCATCGACCCGGGCCTGGTTCTTACCGGACGGCGAGCTGCCCATTGCTCGCCGTCACTTTTCCCTACCTGGGAATCGAACCCATGACCTCATATTCAGCTGTCGCGCTGGCGACCACTTGACCAACGAGACAGTAAATATAAGTAAATCTTGCAAATTATTTTTTAACTTTTCGCAAGTACCTATTACTGCTGAAAGCAGGGACCACCCAGGATTCAGTTTTGAGGTCATGAAAAGTGGTTCTAGTGTATTTTTATTTTGGGGAACATAAGCTCAGTGACCAGCCAATGAAATTCTCAATATTCACGCATATTTCCACGGGCAAGGCAGAAACCAAAGACCACCTCAACTTTACGTATAGGTACTCTTTTTGCTTCGATAATAAAAATATTTTGAATAAACAAGTTCTCAGTAAAACAATTACTCAAACACACAGTGTTTTCATCAGGTAAATTCTCTAGCTACTCAATGCGTTCCCATGAGATACTACGGTAATGCTAGAAATTACAATTTACCATAAATATTTCAAATAACGGAAATAACAGGACTCTATTAGGAATATCCAGAAATATGAATTATCGTTATTCTAAAGAAATGGCTGCTTGGGTAAAATAGATTACCAACACGATCATGATACAGCCCAACAACAGCATAACAAAAAAAAAACACACTTCCCTTTTTTATCGGTTAAAATTTATCCCAGTCTTCCTCTTATTAAATATATGCATAATGGCTGTATTTCTATGTATGTATTTGTATGAAACATCCTGAATTGACGATGTATGTAGAAGCATTCGTATGGAACTAATGTATCCAACGTTTATCAATACTTTCTATATTTGAGATAAAATTGTCGCTCAGAAAATGTTGTGAGAATTTATACGTAACATACGATTTTCTTGTTGATAGGTAAATCTTGAGCTGAATGGTGCTGATCCATGCGTCATGTTCGTGAACGGGCGCTGTCAGTGGGGACTGGTCATTTCTTAGCTGCCACGGCTTATTTTAATTTAATTTAATATTTGAATTGCTTTTGTCTTTTTATTACGGACGCTTTTAACGTTCTGCATCATTCTCACATGCATAATTTCAACATGAACGATGTAATCAATATTTTGTAACCATATTTTAATTTAAAAGAGTGTCCATGGAGTTTCTTGCCCGTTCTTCTCCATAGGTACCTACTACGCTTTGGAATGGGTAACTAGCTTCATCTTTCTGACTGACCGACCCATTGACAATTCAAAAGTGCCTGTAATTGGTTTATTAGAAATAAATGCTTTGAGTTTGAGTGAGTTGAATTTGAGCTTATGCAGGCCACACACGTCACGATAAACTTGCGCAAAATTGGACTTGCACTAGTATACATTAACTTATGGGGCATGAATTAGCACAAGTATCTGAGCCATTCGGTGTCACGCAGACATGTGCAAGTCTAGAAAGAAAAAAATAAGGAAAGAAAATACGTTTATTTGCGGTAAACATGACGCAGAGAAAAACACACAAATGCAAAAAATAACGAGTTAGGGGAAAATATGGGTCACATCCACGCAAAACGGCAATCGCTCAACAATGCTACGACCCTATGCGAGACCTCTGTCTCACGCTGGGGCTCTCCCCAGCGCTGGTTTTCAGTGACAGCTGGCGTTGACGTGACGTTTAAACTTGCGCAAGTATATCGTAACGTGTATGGCTACCATAGATTGGAATGTTGTTTTTTTAGGTAGGCCACATAGCACGTAGACGCCTTGGCGGCTGTTGCGAGAGACGGCATGGTCAACACTTTCCATTTAAACCAAGTTTGTCAGTGAGCGTTATCCTTTACTAATGAAAACTGACGGCCCTTGAAAATTCAGACAATGTCTGTGACGTGACACCCGAAACTTGCGCTCCGGGCTAATTGTGCTGGTATGAACATTATTAGTTCTGGCGTCTATAGTCTCTCTGAGGTAACCAATTATAAAATGTGGGTATTACTTACCGAATTCTGTCTTGGTGGAAGTTTACAGAAAACGTAATATTCCAAAGTAACTTTTTCAATGGTGGTTCTTTCCTCGAAATACCATTTCAGACACCACTCTACATGGTCCTCAAATTTAATGCCCGATTTTTTATATACACGTTGACATTGATGAACTTTGTATAGTGGAAATTCTTGCCGGCTCTTCTCCATAGGAAACAACCAATTGGAACCGTGCACCTAGCTTCTGACGCTTCATAACTGCCCATGTAGGTTTATGTGAAATAAAATATTTTGATTTGATTTGATTGATACAATGACATGAGTATTTACTTTGTAAAGTAGGTACTATATTCTTTCAATTATAGTCAATGTGAGGACTATGTGGATTATGGCTTTTTTCCTCAGTTAGCTTTATTCGTGATCTGGCAGTTTGAGTAATTTATGCTGTCTACCCAAATGACCTTTCTTTGGTATTGTTCGACGAATCGTTGAGCTCCTTAACGCGGTACCCCGACCAAAACCTTGCCATAGTGCGTTATTCAGAGGCTATTAAATCATTCACTATGGGTAATAAACTACATCTAAAAGCACATTATTAATGTTCGATATCCTATCATCACATTGCACGTTCTTATTTGTTTTTATGTGTTATAAATAAATAAGTGACTAAAATTATTAATTGCATGCAACTTTTGCTAAAGATGACGTTCTATTAATTTGAGGATTACAATAATGGATAGATAATTTAAAAATCTAAATAATTCACGTTTTATTGTATTTCTAAAATCGCTTGTCTTTTTTTAAAAAATAATTTCATTTTTGTTTGAGAATTCTATGATAAATAAGCGTGCGCAGGGAGCGAGACAGAGCGACACTTAGCTCGGGACAGAGAAGGACCGAACGCTCAAGGTCATTTGGTTGGGGAAGCGGTTTAAGTTCTCAGTTGAGCTGCACGATTACTGACAAATGCGTGGACTGGCTAGTCATGTCCACTCATTCTGTGTGGTTCTTTCCTCAAAATACCATTTCATACACCAATATACATGGTCTTCATATGATCTGATCAAGATTATGTCTGGACTTTAAAAGAGACTGAAGAGACCTCTGAATTTGTTCCGGCTCAGAGTAGACAGATAGGAAACGCCGACCTCATCTAGTCTCCCTTAACCTTCCTCCCGGACCGCGAAAGCGAATAGACGTGTGCGCTATTTAATTTTTTAATTAATATTCATAATTCTCGTTAAAAATAAATGTTAATTAAAAACAAAAAGTACCAGGAAGTCATACTACCACGGTGTTGAACGCGAAGTCCGTGAAGAAAAAGGACAGCAACACCTGAGACGGTGATCGACGCCTGAGCTACGCTGCGCCTACCTCACTGCGCGTCAAACTCACGTGTACTACGCGTCTACTTCGCATTACGAGCACGTCATCGCAGCGGCAGCGCTCTGACGCGTCGCGCGCCGCGCCGTTCACTAGTTCATGCGGTACTAGTGTAATATCAGTACTTACTTTATTACTCGATATTTAAGGTAATACTTTTAGTTATTAACTATGTCAGTTAAACGCTCACCGACGAAGAAACAGCTAGAAAAAGTAACAGCGGTTCCAACTTCTTCTCCCGTATTTGCCACCCGACCGATCCCGCAGTCTGAATCATCTCCAGACCTCTCGACCTTGAATCAAGATAATAATGTAACAAATCGTAAGCGTAAGCATGGCGGATGTGATTGTATGGATCGGCTGGACGAAATTCGGGCATTACAGGCCTCCATCTCTGGAATTAGTGCTCAGAACGCAGAAATACAGAAGTCTATGGAATTTATTTCAAACGATTACGACGACTTGAAAGTGAAATTCACTAGCCTAGAGTCAGAACGTGAAACTGACCGCTGCCGTATCTTTGAGCTGGAAGGAAAAATAGACTTATTAGAACGACAACTGTTTTCAACCAAGATTGAGATGAGGAATGTGCCCGAAATACAGGAAGAGGATAAGGAAAGCCTTCGCGCCATTGTAACCACGGCTGCCAGCGTACTTGGCACACCGATAAATGGTAATGAAATAAAGGATGTTTTCCGTACCAAGAATAAAAATAACATTTCTACTATTACTGTACATTTTATAAGTGCAATAACGAAGGACACTATTGTTAAGAAGGCTCGCAAATTTAATAGCACAAATAAACAAAACAAGCTATCTACAACCCACCTAAAACTTGACGGACCCAGCAAACCTATATACATCTCCGAAAAACTTACACCTAAGGCTCAACGTCTTTATTATCTGGCCCGACGCTTTGCTGAAGAAAATATATATAAATACTGCTGGACCTCCTATGGTAAAGTTCTGCTGCGAAAGGCGGATGGTGATCGACATGTCATTATTAAAAATGATGCAGACCTCGACAGCCTACGGCTAAGTACATGACTGATGTCTGGGTCCGGTTGTCTACCTAAAACACAAAAAATAATGTCTTGCTTGTTGTTTAAACACTTATCTTTTCAAATGTATACCTTTTTACTTTATAAGCCTAACCTACACACGAATTCAGTTATACAACTTACACAAAACATACGTATCAGAAAATAATCTACACACAAATTTAATCACTCACACATACTTATCAGGAGATCAAAACTACACAAATTCAGTCACCCACACGTACTTCCCAGGAACTGAACTTTACTCTGAAAAACCTAATTTTACCTTCACAAACTTACCTCTAAATAACCGGTTTATATGTTCTGTATTACTCGGAATTAGTGCTGAATTAATCCCCGAGCCCAAGTTCTTCAGTCTACAAGCTGTGACAAAATTATTCATTCTTGTTAAAAATGCTGAATATTGATCAAGTATATAGTTGGAAATAGATAATATTTCTATTGCTGATTCTTATACATGTACTCCGGATCTATGCCGAGATTTTGAAGGACAGAGCGTTTGGGGTTTTCGAATTATACATATAAACATCAGGAGTATAAAAAAGAATTTAGATCAATTTGTTGCCATGTTAACACTAACGAAAGTTAAATTTGATTTTATTATATTAACAGAATGCAGGTTGCGGGTTGCGGGTTATATCCCTGTCTTACAGGTCTATACTTCGCATTCTACAAGCCACAACCCAATAAAAAACGACGGCGTCGTAATTTACGTCAAAGACACAATTAACTGTACCACACATGAACCCTTATTTTCGGATGCCAACTGTCTAATAACATGCTATAATAACACAGCTATAATAGCAATTATCGTTCTCCATCTTATTTAAACTTAACTAACTTCTTGTCTAGTTTAAATGATACAATAACATCCGTTAAATCTCAAAACAACATCCTGCTCATCGGTGATATTAATATTGATATCAAACCCGGAAACAATGATCATCATTCAGACGATTATTTAACGTTAGCAGCAATGCACGGGTTATTGCCTGCCCACAGTCACCCGACAAGGATAAACAACTGCCTGGATCATGTCATGATGAAGACTAAATCGCCTGCAAGGGTTCTCGTGCTGGACACCCACGTTACTGATCACCTTCCCGTAGCTGTTTTCCTAGGGACTAATAAAGCAACTACACCCCCACCAAAAAAAACCTCTCTCCGATATGACTATGATGAAATAAAAAAGGAAATTAGTAATCATGATTTTACTCCTATTCTCAGCACCACCGACCCAGACCAAGCAACAAGTATTTTAATTACCGATATTCAAGCTGTTATAATAAAACACACTAAGATTGTTCAGACTCCCAATAGAAAAACTATTAAAAAACCCTGGATGACTGCTGGCTTAGTACGATGCCTCCGAAATCGCGACAAAATGCACCGACGGGTCAGTAAGTCTCCCAACAATCTAATATTAAAAACGACTTACACAAGGTACCGCAACTTTTGTAATTCTCTACTTAAAAAACTAAAACGTGCCTATGAAAAAGCAGAACTTAAAAATTCAAATAACAACCCAAGAGCTACGTGGAAAATAATCAAATCAATCACGCACAGTAATCAAAAAAGGCACTCTCCTAATGCCCTTCTACAATCTTCCGTCGCGCCTACCGTATCTGTTAATAATGCGAATAATTTTTTTGTTAACGTTGGAACAAACATTGCATCAAAATTTTCTACTGTCACACCCTCAGTTTATTCATCTTCTTCCTCATCTCCAGTTAACTCTTTGGTTATTCCACTGGTTGACGAGGCTCTTGTAATAAGCACTATTCATGGACTACGTAGTGACTGTGCAGTGGGGTGGGACAACATCCCAGCAAGTGTAATAAAACAATCTAGTTGCATTTTGGCTCCTCCCATTGCCCATATTTGCAACTGTGCCATCAAATCGGGTGTTTTCCCAAAGGCTTTCAAGCGTGCTATTGTGCATCCAGTGTACAAAGGTAAAGCTAGGGACGACATTTCCAATTATCGGCCAATTTCAGTCCTTAGCTCCTTATCTAAAATACTTGAACGGATTCTCAACACAAATCTGACAAAATTTCTTTGTAAAAATAAATTAATTGCTCAAAATCAATACGGATTTCGGTCAGGAATTTCCACAGAAGATGCTGTCTCTGATTTCACCAAAACCCTGATTGATAGATTGGATAGTCGCTTTAAATGCTATGGTATCTTCTTAGATCTGACTAAGGCCTTTGATACGGTGTCTATTCCCAGACTGGTGGCCAAAATGGAGCATATGGGAATACGTGGTGTGGCTCTAAATATTTACAAAGATTATCTCAGAGGGCGTAGCCAATGTGCTAAAATTGATTCTTTTCTTAGTGACGAAGAATTCATCAACTATGGTATACCTCAAGGCAGTATCTTGGGTCCCACGCTCTTTCAAATATACATAAATGACCTCTGTCAACTCTCCCTTTCCCAATGTGATATTTTTACTTACGCCGACGACACAGCACTATTGATATCCGACGTGACCTGGGACAGGTCTAAACAAACCACTGAACTTACCTTGCGAACAATTATGGACTGGCTTTCCACTAATCTTCTGACAGTTAATATCTCAAAGACCAAAGTAATTCAGTTTAAACCTCCAAATTCACCTAAACCGTCAATGAACTCGGATAAAATAATAGCACATATTTGTCTCGACTCTTCTCCTTGCAATTGCAAGTGCCTTGATATGGTCCCAAGTATCAAATATCTAGGCGTTTATATCGACGAGAGACTGGATCGGCGCACCCATACTGATACTCTATGCTCCCGGCTTCGTAAACTAATTTATTTATTTAAAGAGCTCAGACATGCGGCCGACATTGAAACAGCATCACTGGTATACCGTTCTCTATGCAAGTCCATAATTACTTACTGCATCCTGGTATGGGGCGGCACCTTCAAAACAGTGATGCTTAGGGTGGAACGAGCTCAACGGGCTGTTCTCAAAGTAATTTATTTCCGCAAAAGGGACTACCACAGCTCAGTTGTACTCCGAAGCCCAAGTACTAACGGTGAGAAAATTATACGTTCTTCGCTCTATTTTACGCCGACATTCCACGATGCCACTAGATAGCAAGCTATGTAATCGGCGGGATGGCTTTCCTATCTGTGAGTCTGTCCAATGTCGTACTGCACTTGCGCGGCGACACTATCGTGCCCAAAGCGCAGTAATGTATAACAAAATAAACAAAAATCTTTCAATTTATAAACTAACCCTACATAAAGTCAAGCAGACTCTTAAGCCATGGCTACTGTCGCTGAACCATGACGAGACAGAGAAAATCATCATATCTATTTCGTAACATTAAAACCCCTCCTGATCAATTCATTGACACACACAAACACACACACATACATACACACACACACATACATACATACATACACACACACAAACATACACACAAACACTCGCAAACTCAATGCAGGCTTCTTTTAACCGTTTTTAGTTTAGTTTAATTAACTTTTTTGTTGTTACCATATTCTTTTTATTTTTTGTTAATCTTTTTGCATAAGATTCTGTAATATCTCCTACAGGGAGAGGGCACTGGCTCTTGTAACACAGGTATATCACCTAGCACAGGAGTCAGGGACTTCACACTATTTTGTAACCAATTTCTTGTGTAATAAAGATAAAGAAAGATTATTATATTAGTTTAAAAAATATGATTGACGTGTAAAAGTGTTTGTACAGACCTACTTACAGAAATAAAATCATTTATCAAATTTCATTTTTTCTGATGGGTTTGGTGATGCGAGTAAAACATCGTTGTATATATATATAACATAACATCATGACTGCATTACCCAAAGATGTGGGCAGAGGTGTGAAGTAGGTACACCCGGAATATAAGCATAATGATCAATGCTACTAATTCTAGTTTATTTTCTGTATGAGAAGCCTTTTCCATGTCTTAAAACTGATAAATATGCAAATATTAATTTTGCTTTGGTAGCAATAGTGCCCATACCAAATTAATGGTTATAAGGAGAGGAGGATAATATATTGTTAGATGACAACATCGGACACTCCCCTCCAGAGCAGCCACGCATGTACAAAGAAGAAGCCTGCGTGGACTCTTCCATACAGCCGCCACTGTGGGTGAGCGCCAACCAAAACCGACGCCCTTGTTGCTTGATCGGCTCTTGCTGGGCCTTCTCTAGGAAACTAGGGATCTCACCCGACAGAGGCCTGGTCGCACGGGCGTCGTGATGCACTTCGGACGCTCCCTCAGTCACACCCCCAGAAACACACTACAGAACGCTGAGGGGAGGTTATACCCTTCAGCGGCTAGGTGTTTAAGGGAGCGGGAGGGAAACCCAAGGACGAGTCCCCAGGTCTGGGGCCGAAAGACCGTAGGCTCGGGCAAGGGGCCAAAAAGCCCCAACACGTCGAGATACTCGTCCATTTTGCCGGTGGTCATCGATCAATCAACATTGTCCCTCTGCCCGTTTCATGTTTGATTTAATTTCTTAAATATTTTAATTGCCATGTAATTTTATATGTTTTATTTATAAGCATATAACTATTTTCACGCCTTCAGAAAAGTAATATAAATAATTCAGCACAGGCTTCTAAAATAAACTACACATATCGCCTGCTCTACTTTCTCTAACACTTACCACATCCATACAAGATAACATGAAAGCTTTTCTACTCGTTGTCAAAATAAGTATTTACGAGTAGTTCTCAAATAATGTTGATTTCATTACAGTAACTCGATGCGATGTCTTTGTCTGTTCCAATAGGACAAATAGAATGAATATTTATATTATTATAATGGATATCAGTAAAAGTGTATGTTTGTAGAAGAGAATTGTGTTGAGGTAGACAACGAACCTATTCTTTGTCTGGTGGTATTACAAAAATAAAATTAATATTTCTAAAAGAGGTGAAAAAGATGAGAAACGCAAAATGAAATTATTTATTTTGATTAGACCATTTGTAATAACTTATCAGAATGAAAAAAGGAAAAAAAAATACAAAGAAAAGAGAATGGCCATTCCAAAATAATTATTTACTCTTCTATGGAGAATAAAAGGAATTATTTCTATAGCAAAAAAATCGGTTTAAGGAAATAATCCTAGGAAATAAAGGCACTTTTAATAAACAGGATATTTATAGGGTTCAGAATGAACATTATGTATTTTTAACCGATTTTTGAAAATTGTGAAAATATTAAAATATTTTGTACTAGCTTCAGCCAGCGACTTCGTCCGTGTGACATTTCTGGTTCCCCCGACTCACCCCGTCGCATCGTATCGCCTGCCCGCGCTATCACTTCATTTTCGCTTAGCGTTCTTTCTGACTCTTTTTCACTTTTGCTCGTCTCCTAAGGGTCCTAGCGTGATGTTAAATAGCCTATAGCTTTCCTCAAGAAATGGACTTTAAGAGTTTTTGAAATGCGACTGGTAGTTCCAGAGATTACCCACTACATAAAAACTTACAAACAAACAAACTAAATTTTACCTCTTTATAATATTAGTATAGATTTAATGTTGTTTACTGTAGTATAGTCAACCGCACATCGGTGGTAAATGATAAATGATTTTATTTCTATAAGTCGGTTTGTACAAACACTTTTACACGTCAATCATATTTTAATAAAAACTAGATGAGGTCGGCGTTTCCTATCTGACTACTCTGAGAAGAAAGGCCGAAACAAACTCAAAGGTCATAGTCTCTTTTAAACTCCAGACATAATCTTGGTCTATTATATCATATCATATTTTAACTACTGTGGGCGTACTATGACAAGTGTTTGTTATTGCGCAATAGAAAAACCGTTTGTAGTTCAAATCAAATTATAATTTACCAACAAATTAATCACACTAGCGAATCACACACTGTAGGTACACGACACAACTATACGGAACGAGCGACAGTTTCTAAGCTTGTTCACTGCTTAACCGAAAACAACAAACTCTGCTTTTACTGTTGTCAAGCTTTATGTTATAGACTCTGTCGAGCGCCAACTGGTGGCACTGGGGTCCCCATTAGTCAAAGTCAAACGATGGATTTAACGTATTTCCGACATGTACATTCGTGACGTTCAGGAAGAAAAACTAGTAGTCTGTTCATATAAAGCAATGTTATTGTATCGTGATGGGATTACTTCTTTCATTAAAACTAAAATAACTCCAATGATTTTTCAATCATACCAAATAGTAGCAGGTGATTTATTATATTGTTACACTTTAATAAATAATACAGAGTAAGAAACAAAACTAAGATGATTCCTGCAATATGTTAGTTATTGTGAATTAACGCAGATTATAAATTGTTGTTCTTGTTAGAATCTTTTTCAATAATAATTAATATCTGTAGATGATTTGATTAATGGTACCTTACACTAAAGAAATACTTAACAGTGTAAAAACAAAACTAAGATGATTCCTGTAATATGTTAGTTATTGTGAATGTACGCAGATTATATACTTTTTAAAACTCTTGTTAAAACTAAAACCAAGAATACTTTATTTATTAATTTTTAATATATATCAATTTCACTGTTCGACTTCTATTCATCTGTGACTGTACTGTGGAGTGATTTATGACAGGGTGGAGATGGGAATTTTTTGTAGGTATAAACGCATAGGGGAAGAGATGACACTAAACCGAGATTTCCTTATTATACGAGTATGTAAGTTTAATATTAATGTTAAATACATATAAAACTTCCGGAATAAATTCTCTAAATGATAGTGAAAACCACACCAAAACCCGTTGCGTAGTTTAAGAGAACAACGCGGTCACTTATACAGACATAAAAATCAACTTAAATTTATAATATGTACAGATATAGAAGAATATAATATTTTTGAATTTGTTGATCCCTCTCAGATAGACTGCCTCATCTCCTTTGTTACTTCTACATACATCAACCATACTCGCACCACACTCACTCAAGCAACCTTCAGATTCACTCTCACACTCTCTTATGTACTTTCTTTAGTTACTAACACAGTCTGGTATTTCCACTTTTTTTTTTTTTTGGTTTGTTTCTTAATCGTACCTTAGTTAAGTATTACTGCATTGCTATGATGGTGCAAATCACAGGCATCTAGCCGTGGGAGGGCCCTGGCGACCTGTAATACAGGTTTTTATATAAACCTACTTCAGGCACCAGTCTCTCACAAAGTTAGCTCCTTTTTCGTATACTATTTTCGAAAATTAGCTGTAAATACATAACTTGTGTAGAGAAAATAAACGTTTATATATTACTAGCTGACCCGACAGACGTTGTCCTGTCGTAACTATGAATGTCATAATTATGTCGTTTGGTTTTAGTTTTGACTATTGACTAAAATTAAAACTATCGACTCATTTATCAACCGATACCTGTGTTAAACGATATTTGCAGCGGGCAATCTGTCAATCGCTGTCAGTTATTTAAAACAACTGACAGTTATGTAAAATTAATATTGGCGTTAAGTTTTCTTAAATTTTCTAATATTCCGTTAAACTTCCTTAATTTTTTATTTCATAAGAACCTTTTCCTGACAATAATTAACACAACAACAAAAAAATTAGCGAAATTGTTCCATCCGTTCACGCGTGATGCGATGACCAAGGGAAATAGAGATTCATTTTTATATATATATATAATATAGATTATTGTGGTACCTATGTATAGACTCTTATCGTAATATTAATTTTGTTTTATACAGTTTCATTATCCGTACCATTTTTATTTTCTGGCTTAAACTTGCAACTGTCAGACTTAACATGCGTAGTAAATCATAAACCTTGGTACTGATGAACATAGTTGAAAACCAAACTGAAAGTCATACATAATTCAGTTTATTTTAAAGTAATTCAAAACACAAATGTTTTTACTAACCCCGAAGCGGCGGGAAAACAATAATAAGTAATGCTTTTTTAATAAATTTAAAGACAAAGTGCGGGTTGTCTAGGTTTTTGTTCAATTCGGCTTGTGTAACTAAAAGTCACTGGATTAATTAGTTTTATCAGCCTGTTCTGTTATTATAACCTAAATGGTATAACAAGTTTGAATAATATTTCGGTAGGCATTTAACGGGCGTATTAGGTGCCAAAGCAGTTGCCTCCCTGACGCCTCCTTCTCCGAGCAGGAACAGCCCTCTCCCGATCCCGCTCGGCGACCTCCTTCTTGATCATCACGGTGTCAGAGGAGGCGCCACTTTCGTCCAATTTTCTGTCTCTGTCAGCATAGCTCTCACTACCGCCGGCAGAGGCAGGTCTCGCCCAATCCTGGCAACCAGGACCCGCCGCTAGGAGGCCCACGCAGGGCACTCCTCGAGCGTGAACCAACCCGACCTAGGCCTACGTGGAGTTGGTCGTTCAAATTGAACACTAGTGACTTTGTGAACTGTAGACATCCCAAGTCTGTCTTTGCATAGCTTAAAACTAAATAAATGTTCACCGCGCACATTAAAACAAAATCCTTAAAACAAAAAGCGCGCGCAAAGAGCGCGAAATGGCTGGTTTTTTTTTTTACGTTTTCAACCCCCATATCACCGCCATTTTAAAAAAAATCGAAGGACTGAATCGGCAAAAAGTTCCATATAAATTATCGAACCTGCTTACAAAATTTCACGAAAATCGATTGAGAAATGTGACCTGTAGAGAAGAACAGCCGGACATCCGGACATACGAAAGCATTTTTGCCCTAGCTGAAACGGAGACGCTTGGCGCTCGCTCGGTCATTAACATCACGCCTGTATTTCCCGAAGGGTAAGGTAGTGGTAACTATAGTACACCCACATTTCGCCAGTTATGTTTAAGTCTCATGTAATAGGGGGCAAGCCTATTACCATAATTTAAAACGGGCACAAATCCAGACTCAGGACTGCTACTGAGAAATTACAGATGGATAAACCCCAAAACACTTTGCCCAACCCGGGAGTTAAACCCCAGACCTCTTGCTTAGCAGTAGCGCACGCGACCACTAGACCAATGAGTCAGTCATTACTATTAACCATAGGAAAAACTCTTGAAAAATTCTTGAATGATTCCAAATAATTATCACATTTTTCTATCACTTGCTAGAAAGGAAACATCTCTATTAGAAAGAATGAAAGAAAGAAAATACGTTTATTTGCGCTAAATGTGACGCAGAAAAAAATGCGCAAACACAAAAAGAACGAGTTGGGGGAAAATATGCGTCACATTCACGCTAAACGGCAATCGCTCAGCATAATGCTACGACCCTATGCGAGACAGAGCCCCAGCGCTGGTTTTCAGTGACAGCCGAAACACATGATAGATAATTATCCGTCATACTCGTATCAGTAGCAATCCCTACTACTAAGATGATGGCGAATAGAGATATTGTATGGGAAAGAAGCCATGCTGCATAATCAGCTTATAATGTTCCTCACTGCTGGGACACAGGACTCTCAGGCTGCAAGAGAAGATTCTTCGAGAGGGAGTGGGCTGTAATCTACCACGCGAGCCCAGTGCATGTAGGAAGATGTCACATGTCTTCGATTTTTTTGGTTCTAGGACATGCCGTTTTCCTCACGATGTTTTCCTTCATCGTTTTTAAAGCAGTTGTGATTAAATTATTTATACAAAGTAAAGTGCTTGCCGGAGTTCGAACCTACAACCTACAACTCGTAAGTCGGGCAGGTACCACTGGGCCGCCACTGTTCTCATAACTACCACTGCTCTCTCAGGCATGCTGCGCCCTGCCGGGGTCGCGGATTGTTCGAAAAAGTTACCGTGGCCCTGGCGCACAGGCAACTGAAGGAACACGGGTGGGTTTTAGTCAGTAAGAGTCTGACACGCCCTTCTGCTCCACCCAGAGCGGGAGACGTCATTTGATGATTTCCCAACCAAAAAAAAAAAAAAAAGGCATGCTGCGCCGACCATGATATGGGCAGGATGACGATGATATCGATCATAGTATCTGTACCAGTTGGCATAGCTATAATACTGATCCTTATTCAAAAACCGACCCTATGTTATCGCTTCTTATGGTTCCTTATTGGACATGGAAACCAGGTAGGTATTAGATTTTAATCTCATGGTCCTTTTTTTCCCTTTCTGGGCTGATCGAGAGGGCGTGTTAGACTTTTACTGACTAAAACCCACCCTAGTTCCTTCAGTTGCTTGCGTGCCAGGGCCACGGTAACCCTTTTTGACAAATCCGCGACCCTGGCAGGCATCGGCCCTAGTGGACCCCGTCAGTGAGTGCTGACATCTCTTTGAGGCGTGCGTGGAACACAACGCGCCATCGACCCGCGTAATCTCACGGCCTATGAATTAATTGAAACCACAGCACCTTGGATTAGCGTCACCAAAAGTGTAATATTATGGCATAATCCACTAAATTCTATCAACTTCAGTGTTCCATAAGGAAACGAATGCTATGACTTGGCTCTAAATTACGTGTGACTCCGGTAATACGAAAACCGAATCCGATGTTATTTTGTCACAGTATTTTTATCTCACGAAGTGACGCGCGCTTTTCTTGTGGTAACCAAGTATAAAAACACAGTGTGAATGTATGCGTGAAGACGAGTAGCGTCAGCACATAAAACACACACGCACAAACTTCCGACTTTGCCATTGCCTCGGACGATTCCGAGAGCTCCTGCACATACACACACATTCACAGCGTGTTTGTACACTTTGTAACCACAAGTAAAACGCGCGTCACTTTGTGAGATAATAATACAATAGTAGGTATGTCTTGTTTAAGTATTCCTTTTTAGTTAGCTTTTTTGTCGTAGTTGCGTTTTAGTTTTTGATTTATTTTTTATTTTTATTATTTTGGGGTTAAGGTACGAGTTCGTAGCCGACTGCACGCAGCAGCAGCAGACGACGTGTCGCTGCGACACTACTGGCTTCTATGTATTTCTATGAAAACGACGTGTCGCTAATTACGAAAGGTATTTCATAGAAATGCATAGAAACCAGGAGTGTCGCAGCGACACGTCGTCTGCTGCTGCTGCATGCAGTCGGCTACGAACTCGTACGTTTAGGGATCGTTGAAGGTAGGTAGCAAATGGAATTTGATACGTATAATTTACTAAAAAAGCCTACGTAACATTTAAAATGGTCATTAGTCACAGAATACATAATTCAACTACTAGTATTATTTGAAAACAGTCGGAGTGAAACAATTGTTTCATTCCTATTCGAGGTTTATGAATGTATAATTATAGGTAACCAGTATATTCTCATTAAAACATTCCATACCACATTTATTGCATTTTGTAACAATTCCGCATCCTGTATTGTAGTTTCCTACTTCAAAACAATTATCTCTCTAACCAAATGTTTTGGGAGCTGCATTTGTGCTCATTCCATCTAATTTAAGTGTCCCGTTAGTTTAAGTTGCTTTTGTTTCGTTTCTGTACCTAATTAAAACTATAAATGAACGCAGTGTGCCTTTTTACATATTATTTAGAGTTCCGTACGTCCTAATGAAAAAACGGAAGCCTTATAGCCACAAAATGTCACCATGCTACAAAAATACAAAATCAATGATCGTATGTTAGCTTGCATGTACTTTTTGACAGCGAAAGCGTTATACTCGTATAAGTCTTGGCAACTAATTTTACATGAAATGTTCTTGGTGGGTAACATATTTCGTGACAGAAAAATGACATAAGAGTAATTAATACGTCATTTCAATAAACGTATGCTCATTTTATACTTGAATCTAGATTTCTAGATGTTTATAGAAGTATGAGGAACAGGGTGTAAAGTTCACTCATACCTCCATAGAAAAGGGAGGACCCTCCGACCAGACGGGTGTTTTGTCTGGTGGGCAAGTCCCCGACGGTTGATTTCGGGACATTGAATATATGCTAGTCGCGCGGTAAACTCTGCTTGCGCGATGCAGGATTTGCGTGACGTCAGTGTGACGTGTAGCTCGCATGTGGCGGTGTAGATACCGCTACATGTTAAAAAAAAATCATGTCGTGTGTGTGGTTTTTTAAAGATCAAAATCATCCTGTTTAATATTCCAGTAGTGCTGACTTCTCACCTCACTCAAGTGATCACACATAATTCGAAATCGAACTCATTTGTTTTTAAAATAAATCATCGCGGATTCACAACGAGACACCGCCCTTCGAATTTCGAAGTGATGTTCGATGCTTTTCATCACCCTTGAAATAAATTATTCAAATAATAAAAAAAAACATTGTTTTCTCTCATTTCCTTCATAAATTATTAATAATCTTACCTCCGTAAGCTCATGTTGACACTCCGGTACTTTCCACAAAATCACTTTTTAGTCACAGTTAACTGTCACTTTTTATTAAGTCTCAACCGTTACACGAATGTCGAATGGCTTTTAGAAGCACTTACACTCACAAAAAAATATGTAGCTACCATTTATGTAGAAGCACTGTAACATAAAAACGTAGTTTTTGTTTTCCACATCTTATAACAAAAAAAAAAAAGTTTAAGGTAATTGCATGAGTTTTGATAAAGTAGTGTATGAAAATGCACATAACTATTGAAACAATCTTTACGTGTGATGCTATTATAACCCGAGCCGCTCGTGTTTTAATAACCCCTGATATGTAACACTTTTATAAAATACTATATCAGCCGTTCTGTCCCGTAAAAATCTCACTGCGAAAACTTAAGTGAGCTTGAAGTGAGCTGTCAATAGTGGCAATCCTCAGCATCAGGTAGAATGACAGCTCACTTCAACCTCACTCTACAGAAGTTTTAGCGGTAAGATTTTTACAGAGTAGAACGACTGATATACTAGTTTATGAAACTGTTACATATCAGGGGTTCTTAAAACACGAGTGGCTCGGTTTTTAATAGCATCACACGTAACAATAGTTTTAATACCTAGTTATGTGCAGTTTCATACACTACTTTATTAAAACTCATGCAGTTTCATTAAACAACATGTGCATAGTCGACCTTGTAATTTCTGTAGGTACGTACTATTTTTGGGACAAATCGGCATGGGATATGGGTTTGACAAAATCTCCCAGTAAATTGAAACTTAACTAAGATTGAAACTATCTAACTGTCATGTTAGTCTTAAAGCAAAGAAATGAAATAAAAAGTATTTATTGGGACTCGCCCAGGATTACCTATCACAAACTAAACTAAACGCACTCATTATTCAAACAAAAATATAAAACAAAAGTAAAATGGAAATAACAACAGAAAGTCCTCTACGAGGCCAAAAGACCCTGTCCCATCATGAAAAAGCGACATTAAAAAAAAATAAGTGTCGCAGCGCTGGTATTCTGATAGGGCCCGCTGCTGTGACGTCACGGACAGATACACAAATATGTGACATGACGTTTTATGACGTGCAGGTGACATTCATAATTCCTAATATACTCGTATCTATATGCCTAAAATAAGAATCTGAGAACGGGTTTCCTTGGAATGCGAGATAGGTTTCCTATGCAGAATACGAGTATATCTATACATACATACATACATACATACAACATCACGCCTGTATTCCCCGAAGGGTTAGGCAGAGGTGTACCTATAGCACACCCACATTTCGCCAGTTATGTTTAAGTCCCATGTAATAAG
This sequence comes from Griposia aprilina, assembly GCA_916610205.1. Taxonomy (NCBI): domain Eukaryota; kingdom Metazoa; phylum Arthropoda; class Insecta; order Lepidoptera; family Noctuidae; genus Griposia; species Griposia aprilina. The sequence goes on along the minus strand of OU744310.1, from coordinate 8,248,950 downwards.
GGGCGAGCCTATTGCCATCAACCGGGCACAAATCCAGACCCCGGGCTGCTACCGACAAATTCCAGATGGAAAAACCCGATAACACTTTGCCCGACCCGGGAATCGAACCCAGGACCTCATGTTCAGCAGTAGCACTTGCGACCACCAGACCAACGAGGCAGCCAGAATATCTACAGGCACACTATTTTTATATTCAGGCAGCTGCAATGTAATAAATCTTCTAAAAATATGTAGGTATTCTTGGAAGCTGCAGGTAACTGTGGAAGTTTCTAAATATAGATAGCGCTACCTAGATTCGTTCAATAGTACCAATTTGTACTGGCGATATCTACCTATTTTGGTTATATACAATGCAGCTGTTTTACATACATAGGTACATAATGCTGCGATCGTTACACACTCTTTCCGTAGCTGTTTTCATTCCGAAATATAGCAGGATATTCAATGTTTATGGAAATAATGTATACTTCGTTAAGGGGACTGCATGACCTAAACGCAAATTTATAATGCCTAAAAATATATGATCCACTGCAGTAACCAAAATCAGAAAAAATTATGATATTCTTCTGGATATATGCTAGTTAGATACTGTGTCGAAAACATAATACAATTAACTTGATATGATAGAAAAACATCACGAAGATACCTCTAAAAAAATTTTTTTACGTTTATTTACCATACTAATATATATTACAAGCAAATATTCAGTTTTTATTGTCAGATTATTCTACAAGTAACATACTAACGTAATAGTGTTTTAATATTTTTAGTCCAATGAATAGATTTTTTGTAAATCCATAATTGCTTCATATTTTGCTATAAATTACACGCGTTGTGTCATCGCGCGTCTCTTTCTTTTCTATGCAACCCGACAATGACCGCGCTTTAGCTCTTGTAAGCCTCTTAAGAAGGAAGAATGCAATTGGAAAGTATTTGTTACAAAACATCCCCTGGGGTGTATGGGTGTACACGCATACATAAACTCACGTTTTCTTCCCATGGGGGTAGGAAAAACTACAGAACGCCACCTGCTACGATCCTTACATACTTATTTTGCTTCGCTTATGTAAGGTACTAAGGGTCCGCTGTTTGATACATAGTTAAACATGACCAATAGTCAATTTAATAATTAGTCACTTGACAATAGTCAATAGCTGTCAAAGTTTAACTACCGGTAAAACGGGGTGAATAGGAACGGCAGGGGTGAATCGTAACGAAACTTTAAAAGGAATGTTAACATTCAAATAATATAATTTGTTGCCAACAGGGACACGTAATCGTTAATTATAATACAGTATACACGTTAGAGTCCTTTTTGGCGACAGACTATAATATTTCAATGTTAAAATCCCTTTTAAAGTTTCGTTACGATTCACCCCTGCCGTTCCTATTCACCCCGTTTTACGGTACTCAAATCTCAATTTGTTTATTGCAATCCATAATGTACACTTACAGGTGGTAAATAGAATATAATAGAAATAATTATGGACCCTGTCGGGCACAGCAAATGTTTAAATAAGTTGAGAGAGGAAGAGCGCTCTACCTGCGCATGGTTAACTTTTATAACAAATTGTATTTTTTTTCCGGAGTCTGGATTTGTGCCCGGTTGATGGCAATAGGCTCGCCCCCTATTACATGGGACTTAAACATAACTGGCGAAATGTGGGTGTGCTATAGGTACACCTCTGCCTAACCCTTCTGGGAATACAGGCGTGATGTTATGTTATATGTGTGTGTGTATTTTTTTAACTATACTTGGCTTAACCATTTGTCAAACAACATACTTCTGTCATTTTTAATAAATTGTTAGTTTAACTAACGCATTGTAACTATTAGTATGTTTGACTACAGATCAAACAACGGGCCTTAAATCGCGGGGAAGAGTGTGTAAACTAATTTAAAAATAGTATTTATAGCGCTATCACCTGAATATAATAATGGCATTAGGTTCATACCTTATTACATGTGACTAACATAACCGATAAAATATGAATGATTCATACATCTCGGCCTACCCCTTCGGGGAATGCAGCCGTGATGTTTATTTATTGAATTTATTTTATTTTATTTATTTATTTTATTAGTTATGTACACACAGTAAAATAGATACAGATTCGGCATATTAGTATTGAGTACAAAGGTTGGACTACATGATAAGTTATGTTCAAGAAACTATTAGAGTAAGGGCTAATAAAGATGTTTGGTCGAGATAGTTTATAATTATGCTGCGCCCATCATCCCATCAAGATCATCCTTTTCGCAACTGTGTTGGAGTTGTCTTCTTGTCTAACTGAATGCATCTGAATACCTGTATTTTACATCAAGAGACTACCTATCTGAACTCCATAACCCAGCTAGATACCCGATAACACGATACCTCTTGGTAAGACTGGTTGCTGTTGGTTGTCAGACTTTCGGACTACTAACAAATATCTAACAATTAGCAACTGTCAAAGATCTACGAATGACAGCCGGGACCAACGGCTTAACGTGCTTTCCGAGGCACGGAGGGGTCTCGATATGTAATGGATGGTCACCCATCCACAAGCTAACCGCAGCAAGCGTAGCTTAACCTTCGATCGACACGTGAGACTGTTATTAATTAGCCCTGAGCCCCTCACGTAGGGACAAGAGGGTCACATTATTTTAAAACGTCGTCATGTTCGTGAACGGGTGCCGTCAGTAGAGACTAGAGACTGGTCATCGCTTAGCTGCCACGGCTTATTTTAATTTAATTTAATATTTGAATTGTTTTTGTCTTTTTATTACGGAAGCTTTTAACGTTCTGCATTGTTCTCACATGCATAATTTCAACATGAATAATGTAACCAATATTTTGTACCCATATTTTGTAACCATATTTTAATTTAAAAGAGTGTCTGTGGAGTTTCTTGCCCGTTCTTCTCCATAGGTACCTACTACGCTTTGGAATGGGCAACTAGCTTCATCTTTCTGACTGACCGACCCCTTGGCAATTCAAAAGTGCCTGTAATTGGTTTATTTGAAATAAATGCTTTGAGTTTCAGTTTGAAACAAACTATATATACAAATGCCCTGATTTAAAACGGCAGTTGAATATTGTGACTTTGGTAAATAAAAAAATATAAAAAGCATGTTTATTAACAAGTTCGGCATTAAAAACTGAGCATTAAACTAAATAAAATTGAGTCAGAACAAATATCGAATTAAGTAATTAAATAAATATTAAGCAGTAAAATGGCTTAACGGGCAATTAAGTGTGGGCAGTTAACAAATTGAAATCGGTCGATAAGAAATTTAACTTGGATGATTTGATCTGCTCGTTTGAATTTCGTAAAATATAGTTGTATAAAATATTACCCATTTATTTATGCTACTTTTTTATCAATTAGTAGTTCTCACGTAATTAATTGGATACTATTAGACGATGTTCCAGTCTATAATAGTAGGTAGGTACATAGTGAAATAGTCTTTGGACTGCTGCCCACCTTTTATGGAAAACAAGATCGTAAAAATCTGAAAGATTGTATCATTTGTCTAGATAATTTATGTGAGTAGATTATTTTATTGTTTTTGTAGATTTTGAGTATCTTTATAAACTATATTATGTCTAATAATAGATATAATTATTTTAGTTATTTATTTATTATAATTATGCAATGTCATCAAGCAACTAATTTTATTTAGAGGTTTTATTCATACTTTCAGCAGAAAATAAAAACCTTTTTTTTTAATTAAAACAATATCTAACTTTCAACGGCTCAACTTTTTGCATAAAAAAAAAATGTTTTTCGTACATAAACAAAGCACAACAAATTAATAAACAAAACCTTTTTTCACACGGAGAAAAAAAAACACTTCATTCACAAAATCAAACCACCATGTATACAAAACAAGATAAACACAAACACACTGTATATTGTCAGTTCGTATTTTTTACCGAATTCTACCGAAACAACTTTAATGCCCGAAGCACACCGGTGAACTGAAACCCTGTACGATTTCAGAACCTATTCCTGAAAATTGCTACAAATGAAATTAAACCTTACATTCCAAAACATACAGTCCAAATTCCTCTGCTGTATCCAACTTACAAGTCACCCTTATTCGTTTGGATGAGCCCGTTCAAAGAAATGTGAACTTAAACTTTATATTACTAGGGTTGGTTCTCGAGTGTGGAAATACAATTGCAGTACAATACGAAATTAGCTAAAGGTTTGACTAGGTTTCGATTGTTGTTTTGATTGTTATATATTTATTTTAGGTGCTGTTTTTATGCATACTTTTAATTCTTTTGTGGTATTTTACTTTAGTATTTGAGGAGGTTAGGATCAAAACCAGTATATATCCACTTTTTTCAATGAGGCAGAAACCGAAAATACTTTAATAAATAGTGAGCACATATTTTTGTATTTATTTTTTTAAAGAATGCCGTGTTCGTACGTGTTAAATAGGTACTTAGAACAGCCTTTTTTAACCTGGATATGTTGAGGTTTTGAACTAAACGTAATATTACACATCATTTTACTAAGGAGAATAAGCTATTTTTAACCGACTTCAAAAAAAGGAGGAGGTTCTCAATTCAACAGCATGTTTTTGTTTTATGTGTTTTAGCTAAGAACTTTTTTCTGGGTTATCTGATTTGGATGATTCTTTTTTTATTTGATATCTGGTGCTTCACATGTGGTCTCATTTTTTATAAATTTCTGACCAGTAGTTTTTGAGTTATCCTTAATACTGCATATTTTTTCCACTTAGTTTATATTGATGATGTGTTAATAATTTCCTGTCACTGTTATTTACATACCAAGTAACGGTATACGAATTTGTGTGGGGTAGGTACAGCAACTAAAAAGTGCAAAATAATAATTATTTTACAAAAAAACAACCGACTTCCAAAAAAAACACTAATAGACGTGAAAAATAACTTTAATTTCGGAAGTCGGTGGCCAAAAACGAAAATACAATACCAACGACACCGACTTCCGAAATTAAAGTTATTTTTCACGTCTATTAGTGTTTTTTATGGAAGTCGGTTGTTTTTTTGTAAAAAGGTTTTGAAGTAAACAGTTACGGCTAATGATGGGTTTTATCAATTTGTGCAGAAATCTTGAAAAAAAAAAACGAAATTGCCAAAACTGGATATTTTGTGGTTTTGATCCTAACCTCCTCATTTATTTGCTTAATTTTTACAAATATTTTAACGTGACTTGGTTTCCGTACGTCGTTTGGGCGTGACCACTGAAAATCAGCACTGTGCTGTGTGTCCACTAAAGCACAGCATCATGCTGAGTGGAAACCTTCTTGTCACAACCACGACGTGCAGCTGTCGACACTTGCTGTTGTGTGATTATTATAGATCTGATTTGTTTTTAATTTTTAACCGACTTCAAAAAAGGAGGAGGCTCTCAATTCAACTGTGTTTTTTTTTTTATTTTTTTATTTGTGTTAGCTCAGAACTTTTTTCTGGATGAACCAACTTAGATGATTCTTTTTTATTTGGTAGCTGGTGCTTCACATGTGGTCCCATTTAAATTTGATCAAGTTCGGTCCAGTAGTTTTTCAGTTTTTTTCACTTAGTTTATATTGATGTTGTTTTTGATTTCCTGTCACTGTTATTTACATATCAAGTACTGGAGGGGTAGGTACCGCATATAAAAAGTGAAAAATAAAAACATTTTTACAAAAAACAACCGACTTCCAAAAAATACACATTTTTTTTTTTTTGAAAGTCGGTTGTTTTTTGTAAAAAAGTTTTTATTATATGTACGTGTTTCTGTGACAAATCAACGTATTTTCCTTTTGTTCTTTTTTGTATGCCATTTCATCAAAATGTTAGAAAGAGAAAACAATATCGTTAACAGCTACGTCTGTACTTATTCAAATCTTTCCCTCTAAAAACTCTCTTTCTCTCTCTCTCTCTTTTGGTTTCTAAAAACCTGTTTTAGGGGGTATGCGCTAATGTAGCCCACGAAATTCAAATTTTCTTACGTTTTTTTGCATTTTGCAGGTCAGTGTCAGGTTGTACGTTGATTAAAATATGATTCGCGACCATAACTAATATGGCTTTACAGAATTATAATCATTAGAATCAGCAATACAACTCCTTAAGTTAGAATTGGCCTCAAATATCATGATTTCATGAAATAGTCATTCAATAGGATAGACACTATTCCACTTACTATCTACCGCCAAAGGAGCATCTTCGTGCAGAGTGTAACCTTTCGTGGTCCACTTGGAAGTCCGTGAACCGTCTCCGGACACAAGTGGGAAGATGTAACCCCAACCTGCTAAATTGGGGCTACCTCGATGGAACGGCAGCTGGATGTGGATGTGGAGCTATGTCGCAAACTATGCTCCACCTTCTATGTTGCCCTCTGTGTCCCAAAACTTGCAGTCAAAGTGACCCCTGCGCTGCCACCGATGACGCCGTGGAAGTGACGAAGTTTTGGGCCAACAAATTTTGAGAGAAGTCGTGCCAGCGACACGAAGAAGAAGAATAGGATAATTTGAACTTAGAGAGTTGTATTGATGATTTTTATGATTATAATTCTATAAATAATATTTGGATCAAAATAGAACCTGATACTGACCTGCAAATTGCAAAAAAAACCATAATAAAATTTGAATTTCGCGGGCTAACCTGACGCTTTCGCCTTGATAATAATAATTATGTTTGTTATGATTTTGATCAACAAATCACAGCAGCTAACATTAATTTAACACAACATAACGTCATTTTGCCAGTTATATTTAAGCCCCATGTAATAGGGCGAGCCTATTGCCTTCAACCGGGCACAATTCCAAAATCCGGTTTGCTACTGAGAAACATGAATCTGATGTCATGTCATGTTTTACAAAATAAATATATCTTGTATCTTGTATCTTGTATCTTGTATCTTGATGGCCCATTTCTAAGCATTCAGATTACAATGCCAGAATTTTAGTTCTAAATTCTTTGTCTAGTTTCACAAAGGTTTATATTTTTTTTTTCAGGAAACCACAGGTACGGATCACAAAAACAATTTTCCAAGTAAAACTAGAATATTTCAGAAAAAAGTGTATCGTTGGAGTCTGTACTAATGAAAAAATCATTGTATCACAAACACCAGAGCGTTACAATCTAGGTGACATTAAAAACAAAAAAATTCGAACGTGCTAGATGGTGAAGTTGTAAAAAATATATAAAACAAGCTGACCCGACAGACGTTGTCCTGTCTTAACTATCAATGTCATATTTTAAACAACTGACAGTTATGTAAAATTGATATTGCCGTTAAGTTTTCTTAAATTTTCTAATGTTCTGTTCAACTTCCTTAATTTTTTCTTTCATAACATCCTTCTCCTGACAATAATTAACACAATAAAAAAAGAATTAGCGAAATTGTTCCATCCGTTCACGCGTGATGCGATGACCAAGGGAAATAGAGATTCATTTTTATATACAACATGTCCCAAAATTCAACGATAAGCCGGCACCAGAGGATGGACCTACTAATGACTACTCGAGAAAAAAAAAGAAAAAACAATACCTCTACTTTTTTTAAATTACTTAAAAAAATGGAAATTCTTCGAAAATGTATACCCCTTATGACACTTTTAACTACCATGACCACAATTTTTCAAATATTTCAGTTTTTTTGTTTGTATCGGCACCCTAAGTAGTACTACTATTCACCATAATCTTTGAAAATTACAGAATTTTCGTAGTTTTATACAAAAAAACAACCAAAAAAAATTATTTCCCTAAAATTTTGAAAGATTTTAACGTTCAGTACACTTTAACTCATCGTAGTGTAAAAAAAAAATATGGACACTACTATGGCAAGTTTTTTAAAAAATTAGCGCAACTAACCTAGATTTTAAAATGGTATAATACTTTAGGAAAACTAGCCACAAAAAAAAAATAATGACACTTTTTCTAATCAAGAACCAAATTTCATAAGTTGTTGTTAATAGTAATCACTTCTACTATGTGCCCAAAATAGATTTCTTTCGCAAATTCTTAGAATTTGGAAGGGACATGTGCGTAGTCAGTGAAGTTCAGAAGTCAGAAAGAGATAGATAGTATACGTTAGAGAGAGATAGATAGAGAGCGATTATACGTTAGAGAGAGATAGATAGATGTTTGTTGTTAAATAACAATAGGGCAGGTAGGAATGTTGCTGTTCTCTACAAAGTACAAAGTCAGTACGCTCTGCTTCTTTGTTTACTGTGCACCGTTTTGTATTCAATTGATGTGACTCTCATACTAACGACTTTTGGCTTGGCTTTTTGGACTGGATTAAGTGATCTGCAAACTGTACTAACCTGGCATTATTTTGAACTGGACTGTGTTTTGTGAATTGGACTTTTGGCGTATTTTGGACTGTTTAGCGTTTATCATGCCGCTACCGTACACACCGTTGGAATACGCTAATATGCACCTCATTTATGGAGAGTGCCGATGCAATGGTAGCGCTGCTAGCAGATTATATCGAGAAAGGTACCCAAATGCTCAAAGATACCCGAATTATCGAGTATTTATTAATGTGCATCAAGCGTTTTCGGAGGGCCGTTTACCATCTGACAGGAGAAATGCTGGAAGACCTAGATCGGAACGCGACGAAGAAGTTCTCAATGAAATTGAAAATGATTCAACTACCTCGGTACGTGCCATAGAAATAGCTACGGGAATCCCAAAAAGTACTGCACATCGAATCCTAAAACGTCACAGACTTCACCCATATCACTACAGGCGTGTGCAGACGTTATAACCGCGGGACTATCCACTACGAGTCGCATTTTGCCGTGTGATGCTGCAAAAGCACAGAGAAGATCCCCAATTCTTGGATAATATTCTATGGTCGGATGAATCAACCTGCAAGAGAGATGGCTATTTAAATCATCACAACCTACATAGCTGGAGCAATGAAAATCCGCACCTGATGAGACAAGACAAATCCCAATATCAATTCAAGGTTAACCTATGGACGGGCATATTAAACGGAAAAGTGATTGGGCCTTTTGAATTACAAGGAAACTTGGATGGCAATAGTTATTTGAACTTTTTACAAAATGACTTGCCAGCATTATTAGAAGACATGCCCATTAGTGATCCACAAAACATATGGTTTCAAAATGATGGTTGCCCAGCTCACTATGCCCGTCCTGTGCGAGAATACTTAAACCAAGAGTATCCAGGGCGTTGGATAGGGCGACTTGGTCCTATTTTATGGCCACCCCGTTCACCCGATCTAAACCCCCTGGACTTCTTCTATTGGGGTTGTCTCAAAGACAGAGTCTACTCGAAACCCATTGCAAAACTGAACGACCTTCGCCAAAAAATCACTCAGGCTGCGGATCATATCAATAGTAGAAGATATGCACGACGAATAAAACGATCTTTTTTAAGGCGATGTCGTGCCTGTATTAATGCCGGTGGTAAACAGTTCGAACATTTATTATAATATTATTAATAATGCAATAAATTTACATTTATTGACACCCTTTGTTTCATTCATTCAACATTTTCCAACAACAAAAATCTATTTTGGGCACATAGTAGAAGTGATTACTATTAACAACAACTTATGAAATTTGGTTCTTGATTAGAAAAAGTGTCATTATTTTTTTTTGTGGCTAGTTTTCCTAAAGTATTATACCATTTTAAAATCTAGGTTAGTTGCGCAATTTTTTTTAAAAACTTGCCATAGTAGTGTCCATATTTTTTTTTTACACTACGATGAGTTAAAGTGTACTGAACGTTAAAATCTTTCAAAATTTTAGGGAAATAATTTTTATTGGTTGTTTTTTTTGTATAAAACTACGAAAATTCTGTAATTTTCAAAGATTATGGTGAATAGAAGTACTACTTAGGTTGCCGATACAAACAAAAAAACTGAAATATTTGAAAAATTGTGGTCATGGAAGTTAAAAGTGTCATAAGGGGTATACATTTTCGAAGAATTTCCATTTTTTTAAGTAATTTAAAAAAAAGTAGAGGTATTTTTTGTTTCTTTTTTTTTCTCGAGTAGTCATTAGTAGGTTCATCCTCTGGTGCCGGCTTATCGTTGAATTTTGGGACATGTTGTATATATAGATAGATAGATAAATAGTAGAAATAATTTAAAATATAAAAACAACTTCCATAAACTAAAATTAAGCTACTTATTTACTTGTATTGAAAATAACTACCGATTCTTATCAATTTGTTAAGATAAATGACCAAAAGATTTATGCTCAAGATAGATAGATGTGCAGTACAACTATTTTCTTAATGTCTCTGTTACTTATTGTTGTATTCACAAAAACAAAACAACAATAATGTACTTAGTTCTGACACGATAAATCTAATAATTGATGGACATGGAAATTAGCATTCGTTTGCATTCGGAAATGCGATGATTCCCGAGGGACATTAAGAAAATAGTTTTACTGTATTCCTGTGTCGAACTACGAATAGTTATTCTAATTTCAAATCAAATAAACATGTCGTTGATATTATAGGCAACAAATAATAGGACATTAATAAACTAAAACGTTAATTTCGTTTCTTTACGGTACGGCGTATAAACCGTGGCGTAGAAAAAACATGTCCGTCAACAAGACGAATAAGTCGTAGTTTTTTACGAAAAGAAAAACGTGTGTATATAAAGGGTCTTATTGGCTTTATCACTTACGCAGGTAAAACAAATCGAAGCATTCTGCCTAGTTTTTTCCCTGTTATTTTGGGCTTGGCTTCCAGCCTAACGGGATGCAGCTGAATATCAATAATTAGATGGTTTGGTCATGTTGAGAGGATGAATGAAAGGCGACTAACAAAAAGTATTTACAAGGCAGATGTCAGTGGAAACGCCGGAAGGGGACGCCCTAGGAAGACATAAATATAGTGACCTTATTGGTGATGTTCTTCAGAAAGGTCAGGTTAGTATTACTCGGGCGTGTATGACCAGATGTATGAACGTAAACGAGGCAAAAGACGGCATGGTTGGCGCAGTGGTTAAGCCATTGACTGCTGCGCTGCGTGTCGCGGGTTCGATTCCCGCTCGGAAAAAATATTTGTATTACCTACAATCAGTTGTTCCGGGTCTGGCTGTTTGTGTATATGAGTTTAAATATTTGTAAATGCACCCACAATACAGGAGAAATTCTTAGTGTGGGGCAAAGTTTTTTTTTTTAAGAAAAAAAAAGGAGTATGTAAGGATCGTAGCATGTGGTTTTCTGTAGTTTCTGCCTACGCTCATAGGAAGAAGGCGTGAGATTATGTATGTATATATGTGTATATGGAGCGACTACGATACTCCTTAGTAAGACTGGTTATCAGATTTTTGGGCCTCTCATTACCCGTAACGACTGCCGCAGATCTACGAATAACAGCCGGAACCCGAGACACGCAAATGAAATATTATTTCTGACATTGCGATTAGATCGAAACAAGATTTTGAATAAAATATACGATGAGAATTGCCTTAGAAACGAATGAATAGTAAAACTTTGGAACAGGGTTAAACTTAAACTTTGAAACGTTAAAGTAATATCCTTCCTAGACGGTACGCAGTGATCTATAGGCCACAGGGGAAGCTCATGTTAAGTTTAAAACATCTATCTAACGTATGCTTACAAATATCATCTATGTATACGATGTGAAAGTACACATACATACATACATACATACATAAACACACACCGTCTTCCCAACCCCCATGGGAAGAAGGCGTTGGCAGAAACTACAGAACGCCACCTGCTACGATCCTTTTATTTGTTATATTTATATTTTCGTATGCTGAACTGATTGACGTCATCACGTCAACGCCGGCTGTCACTAAACACCAGCGCTGGGCTCTGTCTTGCATAGGGGCGCAGCATTATGCTGAGCGATTGCCGATTTGCGTGGATGTGACGCATATTCTCCACCAACTCGTTCTTTTTTGAATTAGTGTGTTTTTCTCTGCGTCATGTTTACCGCAAATAGACGTATTTTCTTTCTTTCTAACATACACCTTTTGCCTTGTTTAATGTGAAAGTCAGTTCAGAATCGTTTACTGAATCAATTTCTACCATTTTAAGTATAGGTAACTTTTTATCACAAAAAAAAAAAAAAAACTACTTAAATTACAGTCACAATTTCGCTGTACAGTTAAAACTAATCAAAATGGACGAAGTACCTATTACGCTACATCCATATACGTGTGCAACTGTGTGCGTGCGTAGATTTGTAATGTGTCCACAATTTTCACCCACAACCAGAAAAACTAATTTAAAAAAATTATAATATTTTATACACAATAGTAAAAATTCCGCGTATCGTCAAACGGGGTGAAATAATAGAGTTTGTTACCAATAAGGGCACTTAATCGTTAATTATGATACAGTAAACGCATTGAAGTCCTTTTTAGCAACAAGCTATAGTATTTCAATGTTAAAATCCCTTTTAAAGTTTCGTTTCTGTTCACCCCTGCATCTTTATTCACCCCGTTTGACGGTACTATTGTGAGAGCTTTGCATCATATACAGTGCCTTCCAAAAGTTAGTTGACATTATTCCACGTCAGGTGTGATGCCACATTATGATTTAAAATTCTAGTTTCAAATGATTGATCGATACACTATAACGTTTTTATTAACTGATTCATGTACCTTGACTTATCATAAAAAAATATTCAGGTAACCCCTTAGGATTACCTGAGTATTTTGTTACTTTAAATCATAATGTGGCATTACAGCTGGAGTGGGTAAATGTCAACTAACTTTTGGAGGGCTAGCATAGTCCTCCAGACCGTATTTCGGCCATGGCGGCCAATCATAACGGCAACTAGCCTTCTGCGCGAGAAATACTCGCGCAGAAGGCTAGTTTCCGTTATAGTGCACAAGTGTGTGCGCAGACACAGGTGCACGCTCTCTATAATAGTCTGATGAGATGACAATCCGACACGACCGGAGAGAGATCAGGCGCAGGAGCAACAGCTTAACGTGCTTTCCGAGGCACGGGGGTATCACGCCGCCAACTTCCAGACTCCAGGCTGTTACTAAGAAATTCCTAATGGAAAAACCCAATAACACTTTGTCCGACCTGGGAATCGAACTCAGGACCTCTCGCTCAGCAGTCGCGTTTGCAACCACGAGACCAACGTAGCACACAAGGAACATATGTTTACCGATCTTACAAAGTCCATAAGAAGTGGGCCATAATTCAAGTATTTCATTCATGAATTTTTGCTACAACCAATTATTTTTTTCTCACTATAAACATTTTAAACCTAGACGCCTATTATAACAGCAAGTGCTCACAATTCCCAGCCATTATTACATAGGTAGTTTTCCACGAACCCCTTAAAGAATGTTTGAAGTGAACAATTATTTTCATGTTCACCCCTCCTGACCAAGTTTGAGTGTTTCTGCTAAGGTTTTAAACAAGTAGTCAAGGTGAATCCTCCGCTATAGCCCGCCAAATTCAAATTGTCTTTGTTTTTTTGCAAATAGCATCTCTGTTTTACGTCGTATGGTGTTCAAAATGCAATTCACGACTGTAGGAATGATATATTTACTGATGATATATTTATTTTCATATCAATCGTCAAACTTTCGTTCCACCTAAGAATTTTAATATGAAATATTGTGAAAGATTCTTAAGTGGAACAAACCAAAGTTTGAAGATTGACATGAAGTTGATGGTTATTATTCAGTAAGTATATCATTCCAACAGTCGCGAATTGCATTTTGATCAACATACGACGTAAAACAGAGCTGCAATTTGCAAAAAAAAACAAAGAAAATTTGAATTTGGCGGGCTACAGTTGAGAATTCACCATAAGGTCTTGGATAGCACTCGTGTATTATGAGAATAAAAATTGAACTGTCACTTTGGTGTAGTGGTCCCAAACGCCACTGATGAGCATGGGGGTCTTGAGTTCAATCTCTAGGTCTGGTAAAGTTTATTTGAGTTTATATTTGTGTCCGGTATACGAAAAAAGGTTCGCTCTATTAATCAGAAATTGACCGACGTACTGTAAAATAACAAAACATATGTTGTTATTCTGGGAGAGCTTGACCAAAGCTATCGCCACCTCGGTCGATTTCTGGGACAACCTGTATGTAGGTTCATAAATGTGTGTATTTGTACCTACATACGCCTCTGCCTACACCTTTCAGGAATACAGGCGTGATTAAGTTACCGAATTTGAAAACCTAAAAGTTTATTTATACACGGTTACTCCTATAGCAATAAAATTGTTTGTTTCACCATCACCAACATCATCAGCCTATATTCGTCCACTGCTGGAAGTAGGCCTCTCCCAGTGAACGCCACTGAGCCCGATCTTCGGTTCTCCTCATCCAGTCTCTGCCAGCCGCCTTTCGCAAGTCGTCACTCCACCTGGCCGGCGGGCGTCCCACACTACGTTTGCCTAAACGCGGTCTCCACTCTAGAACTCGTTTTCGCCAACGATTGTCGGTTTTGCGAGAGATGTGACCAGCCCATTGCCACTTCAGCTTGCTTAGTCTTTGGGCAATGTCGGTTACCTTGGTTCTTTGGTGGATCACCTCGTTTCGAATTTATTTGTTTGTAAAATGTAATCTCTGGAAATACTGATACGATTACAAAAATTATTTCACTCTTAAAGCTATTAAAGATATTTAAGCTGTTGACAAGTGCCGTAGGATATATTCAATCAAATATATATTCAATACTAGCATCTGCCCGCGGCTTGGCCCGCGTGGACTTCGGAAATTATGCCACGGGAACGTACTACCGGAATAAAAAGTGTCCTACGTGTTAATACAGGTTATAAACTATCTGTGTTCCAAATTCCATCCAAATCCGTTGAGTAGTTTTTGCGTGAAAATGTAACAAACATCAATCCATTCATCCATCCTCACAAACTTTCACATTTATAATATTATAAGTAGCATTGACAAGAACTTTCACGCACACGAAGTCGCGGGTTGAAGCTATAGTCTAGTTACTTTCTAGTTATATTTTTAAGTGCATTCATTATAGAAGTAGGTAAGGTACCTACCTACTGATTGAATCGTTGAGCTCCTTAAGTTCTGAGTTGAGCTGCACGATTACTGACAAATGCGTGCACTGACTGGACAGGTCCACTCAATCTGTGTGATTTTTCCTCAAAAGACCATTTCAGACACAAATCTACATGGTCTTCACATGAACTGACCAAGATTATGTCAGGGTTTTAAAAAAGACTGTGACTTCTGAGTTTGTTTCGGCCTTTCTTCTCAGAGTAAAATGTGATTGACGTGTAAAAGTGTTTGTACAAACTTACTTACAGAAATAAAATAATTTATCATTTTAACCACTCGGCCACCTCATTAGATAATTACTAAACCCGTATAGTTTGCATTTATAACTTAAATCCGATAAAGGATACATTGATAACTGAACTAAACCACAGTCAGACTTCAATGAAAAGCCAACAAACCCAAACTTCAGTACAACTTCAAATAACTTCGGGCTTTCAACAGACAAACTAACCTTTACTGTTTTAGTTACATACCTACTATTTATTTGTGTATATTAAGAACTCAATACAATTTATACCTTAATATTTCCTGTTTAGAATTGTAAATCGTTTGGCGTTCGAATCCTCTAAAATTGACTTTGGCTGTATCAGGTATTTTAAGTGCAGGTTATAAGCTTTATGGCTATTGAGTTAAAGTTGAAAATTGTGTGATTTACAGTGTACCCAAAATTGGGTTTACTAAAATACCAAAGTTTTGTCAAAGGCGATGGTTTTTAGGCTAATTTAATGTATAAATCAGGTTGTGTGAATAATGTTTTTGTATTAAATTAGATGAATCCCTTATTGTTTTGAGCTAGCAATCTCTTCTTGTTTAGGCTATTGACAAGCCATTTTTAAGAAGTGACAAAGAGTAGTTTTGACTACAAAAGAGTTACCAGTCAGCAACGTTGATAGCGGGACCGACCCCCAACGCGATTTTACATAATAACGTAAGGAGCAACACAACACACAACACACACACACACAAACAAGACAAACACACACAACACACAACACAACAACACACAACACAACACAACACACACAACAACAACAACACACACAACGAAGAACACACCCCACACAGAACACACAACAACACACAACACACTGACACGACTGACTGATTGAAGACATTTTCAACGCGTCCCAAATGAAATTAATTATTCTGTAAAACCTTTTCTTTTTAGCGTGTGCGATGTCATGAATTAAAAAAAAACCGTTTAAAGGACAATATCCAAAATCGCCCTGTGCAATAAAAGCATCGGACATAGACGATAATTAATTATGTATTTTATTAAATTTGTTGTTTCATATCAATCGTCAAACTTTGGAAATTTGTCCCACCTACGAATTTTCATATGAAATATTGTGAAAAATTCTAAATTGATATGAAATTGATGATTATTATTCAGAAAAAAATATCATTCCTACCGTCGCGAATCGCATTTTGATCAACATTCGACGTAAAACAGAGCATCAATTTGAAAAAAAAAAAAAAAAAATTTGCCGGGCTACAGCTGAGGATTCACCTTAGGGCTCGTGCAGAATGGCGTGACGCGTGACGCGAATTGCATGCGACACAAAGACACCGCGTGTCGCGCGACGAGTGGTGTCTTCCTGTCGCGCGCGATTCACGTGACGTGTCGCGCTTGTTTGAAGGAGCCTTAAACATAAAATTGTTGATAAATACTATGGAGTCTAAAGTAGGGTACTTCGAGTCAATTCGTCATAGCGTTTGAATATGTGTCAAACTCAATCTCAAACTCAAAGCATTTATTTCAAATAAACCAATTACAGGCACTTTTGAATCGTCAAAGGGTCAGTCAGTCAGAAAAAATGAAGCTACTTGCCCATTCCAAAGCGTAGTAGGTACCTATGGAGAAGAACGGGCAAGAAACTCCATGGACACTCTTTTAAATCAACATATAGTTACAAAAAAACAAATTGTTTACATCATACACGTGTACACTAGTTATTATGCTTTTGATATATGACTTATGTAACTTTGAAAACTCATACATTATGTATTGTGTGTACAGTCGATCAAGCTAATTGGTATACAGGCACCACTAACTCGCAAGTACCACTAATGCGTGTGCAGCGGTTACCACCGTTAGTTTATCCTAAAGACTACACCATACACACATCATATAGTCTCCGCCAGATAAGAAATCGTCTAACAATGCAATCCAATATTTCAAAACGATACGAAAACAATGTAAAGGAAGTGTCGCTAACACAATCTTAACAAACGTATCGCGGTGTTTGGTAGTGTTTGGTATTATGAAACTCGACCAATGCATTCTTAGCGACAGTTTTGAATGACGAGCGATCTCTAACGAAGTTTTGCGATCTTTTTTGTACAAGTCGGGTCAATAACTTTATTTTTTTTTCTGGCGGAGACTATAATGTTTATTTTTCCCGTTGATATGTCAGTTGTCACATACATTTGTTTCGTTTATTTAATTTATTTATTTAAACTTCTCGCACACAATAAGGTACAAAGGCGGACTTAATGCCTTAGGCATGCTCTAACATTCTACTAAGGGTGGTAAAGAGAAAAGATGGCAGATGCTCTGTTTAACAGGGGTTAATAATAATAACAAAAAAATATTAAAAAGATAACTTATTGAATTATAAATAAAATAGGTACACAAGTACATAAATAGGTTATAAACTTATAACACACATAATTGTCGACAAATGCGTGCACTGACTAGACAGACCCACTCATATCTGTATTCTGGTTCTTTTCTCATCATCTCATCTGTATGGTCCTCACATGACTTGACCCAGATTATGCCAGGACTTATACAGATACGTATTTATATATAACGAGGTGAGATGAGGCGCCTCGCTATCAGTATGGTCACACATGGCCGAAGATTAAAAATAATACTCCGAAAACTTGTTGGAACGGTGTATTTATTAGCTCACGCACACTAATTACCAAAATGTTCAACGATTAAGCCGATCAGAACAGATTCGAATTGGAAACGCGGTAAATTCGATACAGCACGTGGTGACAGTAAAAACACGACCATTCGCCTTTGCGTCTCACAGAATAATGTCCGCCCGCTCTCACCGTCACCGTCATATATCCCGCAGGATGACAGATGTCGGTGACTGACAGATGTCTACCGTCCGTCATGTGACGGCTGTCAATTAAATTTCACCACAGCCGTATCGACCTTACCCAAGTGTAACACTTGACGTTTCCGTTTGATTAATTTACATTGACGTAGCTTCTTAGTTTCATAATCAAAATTAAAAGATGGAGCCATGGTGATGCCATCGCTGCGACATATAAATAAATCATTTGTCATTTAACTTTGTGTGTCACAATAAAAACGAATATTGGCAGTGTAGTTGAAAGATGAATATTTTTGTCTGTATACCAGATAAAATTAACTTTGTTCGACTGTACTTAAAGTAATTATTCAAATTGTGTGATATAATCGTAAGTCTACTTATGTTATTGGTATACTCTAATACAGCAATATTGACTTACAGGTTTTATGAAATCGTCTAATATTACTTTATGTAATGACAAAAAATTAATTTGGTATACAAATAACAACTCTAATGCCACTCAACTCCATTATAATAACTCCTGAATGCTGCCGATATGATCGAAAATTCATATTCAAGGAGAAATTTGATAACCCCGAATAAATACTTCCGGGATAAGGTGGACATTGGACCCGG
Source organism: Griposia aprilina (assembly GCA_916610205.1). Lineage (NCBI taxonomy): Eukaryota > Metazoa > Arthropoda > Insecta > Lepidoptera > Noctuidae > Griposia > Griposia aprilina. Next base: position 8,230,265 of record OU744310.1, on the reverse strand, counting down.
ACATTGGCTCCAAGTGTTGGCCCAAACAGTTGGAGTAAATTCAAAGCAAAAAACAGAGCTACTATCTGTAAAATCGTAAGCCAAAGTTGGCCCAATTTTGAGGCCAATATCTGAAGATGGCGTTGTGCATATAAAGAGGAAAGAAGTAATCTACTTTTCCGGTAATCCCAATTTTTAATAGTACAAGATTTAGGGTTCTTTGGCATAGCGTGAGTATACGATCCGGTAATTTGTACCACGGTGCTTTGCCACGTAAAAGTCGGGCGAAAATGAGTCACGAATTTACGATAGTAAGAGCGTAAAAAATTCGGAACGCCTTTTTTTTGCTCTAATACCTACCGTGAATATTAACACCCTGTAACGGAAATTCTGAATTATGTCACCAGCCTGTATACATTTTATCGATAAAGTTAATGTTTTTTTTTTACGTATTTTATAGTGTGGTAACCGTCAAAATATTTATGTGTTAAGTGAAATCATTTGTAGAGGTTTTTAGTAATTGCTTGAACTGTTATTATGGATATAGGCAAAAATCACGCAAAAATAAACTCATTTATTTATATTGTAATTTTAATCAATCTTTGTTGAAGGAACCACCTCCATGTATTAACACTGGCTAGATAGAAAAGTGTTCACATAAGAAGTTCACATTATTTTTATTCATTTTTTGTACGAGACTCCATCTTTCCAGATTGTTCTTAGATAAACCTACCTTCCCAATAAATTCGTAAGAGTATTTCCTTTTTTTTTTGCTCTGCCAACCCTGAGAACATTATCCAAATTTTAACGTTTTGAATACAAGGCTTTTGGCTACTTTTTAGTAGTGTATGTATTTTGTCTAGTTTTTTTTAATGTCTAGTCTTTTGGTGCAGAATAAACAATTTTTCTTTTCTTTTTGTAAACCTCCCCAAAAATATTCTGGTAAAAAGAAGTGATGTTATAATGGTTCCGTTTTTGGAACTCCGTACCTTATCGCTCATACTCTACTCACTTGGACACCGAAAAAGTTGTAACATATTGACTGCATTTTTATTTTCATTTAGTGTCTCTCAAACGTTATTAATTTATGTTCATTGTGCCTGTTGTTATCATTTTTTTTTTCATTTAGTTGCTCTCAAACGTTGTTAATATATTTAATTGTGCCTGTTGATATTATATTTTTTTCATTTAGTAACTCTCAAATGTTGTTGATTTATTTATTTGTGCCTGTTATTTAATACATTACTAGCTTTTGTCCGCGGCTTCGGCCGCGTGGATGTTGGTAAATATCCCACCGGAACGTATTACCGGGATTTGAAGTACCTACCCTATGTGTTAATCCAGGTAATGAACTAACTGTGTGTCAAATTTCATCCAATGCTTACCCGGTGCACGCCAGTACCTAAAGTTCCCAGTCTGCATGATTTTTTCCGACATCTTCAATAATCATCAGTCAATTTACACAAAACCTAATAAATTATACACCTGAATCTTCTTCATAGATCATTCCTTCAGTTGATAGAAAAAAATCTGTTCAAAAACTTTTAATGTCTAAACCTATTACTGTTCATGAGATACAGCTCGCTGACAGACAGACGGACGGACAGCGAAGGCTTGCTAATAGGGTTCCGTTGGCACCCTTTGGATACGGAACCCTAAAAAAGTATTACGTAACTAATGCAATTTCTTACACAAATCAGCAAAAATTCGAACTCACATAACATAAAAAACATCACGTCTGCAAAAATCCGAACTCAACTCACATAATAAACAAAAGAACGATTTCCCATCACTGGAATCGGCTGCGAAACCCCAAAAAATAATAAACCATTGATCCTAACGATGTTTTCGTCGGACTTGCCCTAACAAACAAATAAGAAAAAGTTTTCGGTCTGCTTCGTAAGTGGAATATCGTTAAGAGATGAGTTGAACTGCTGTTGATTGACCTTCAATTCTGGGATTTTTATTGACTCATTCACAATAGTGCTTATACTAAGATTGACCTCTGGCTGGATTGATAATTTTAAGGTTAAATTAAAAACACAACAAAGAAATAAAAGGAATCTAAATCTAAATTAAACAAAATAAATGAATATGATGCCATTGTTTGTGAAGAGAAAATAAATGATTTGAATTTGAATTTGGAATCTTGGTGCAGTATAAGCCGCGAAAGCAGTAGGTCGATGCTTTCGAGATTTAGGGTTGGCGGAGGCTACTTCGTATACGTTGGACCGCAATGAGAACGAATCAATCCATACTTGAGGAACTCGCGTTCACCCAAGCATGGTCTGGAAAGTCTTATGATACTGGACTGGGTGGAAGGAAAACCCGCTCAAAGCAGAGCACCGGCAAGATAGTCAGATACGATCAAGAAGATTGTTTCAGGCAGCATTTACTGAGCGGTCCACACTGCAGAAGACCGCATTATTTGCAGACACGTCGTTTGCGGTCGCGATCCTCAACATTAAGGGAACAACAAAGAAGAAGAAGAAATAAACACATGACTTTTTAGCTGAAAGGCTAATAACCATAATGGTCGATCGATCAAGGTTAAGTTACGCTTTTCGTAGTCGGTTTGGTGATGGGTGACCATCCATTCAAAAAACCGAAAGTCAAAGAGAGGAGGCCTGTGTCCTAGCAGTGGGAACACTATAGACTGATTATGATGACCATCCATTTCATACCAAGACCTCTCCGTGCCTCGGAAAACAAGTCGCCGTTGGCCTCGGCTGTCATTCATAAATCTTTAACAGTCGTTACAGATAGTAAGAAGATCGAAACTCTGACAACAAGTCGTACCAAGGATAATCGTGTGACCCATCACCAATCGTGTAACTAAGTTGTGAAGGTCAGATAGGCTGTAGCTCCATGGACAATACTGCTATTCAGCTGCATCAGGTTAGACTGGAAGCTAACCACAGCAAACTTGGCAAAAGGCTAGGCAAATGATGAGAGGAAACAACGAAACATGACCAGCATTCCCCAAAGGGTTCTGAAGAGGTAAATGTCATTACAATTTCGCCAGTTATATTTAAGTCCTATAAAAAATGCAAATCTATCTATAATAAATCCATAAAAAAGCATACTTATGCCTGTTTGGTATTTTATGACGAGCGTCATATTAACACAACAAAAACTTACAAAAACATCTATATGTAGCCAGACATTCATTCAAAGTTATTTTATGTAACATTTGGGATGTTGGCAACAAGATTTATGGAACTGTTTGTTTCTTAGAAGATAAGTTGGGAAAAACATGCCTAAAATCTATACATATACAGGGTGAGATTGAATAGATGCGCCAAATTAAAATATATAATTCGACGTGTTATTAGGAAAATTTAGGGCATGTCATTTGGCCGAGAGGAAGGAAAGGGAATGCTCATACGTGCGCGTAGGCAAGCGATTTGGCAACGCCGTATTCACGCGCCCTTTTTTTCCTAGGACTGATCAAAATTAGATAAATGACTGGTAGCTCATCGCGTTGCCAACTTGCTTCATGTTGTGAACTCTGCGATGAATGGATTGCTGTTTGGGCACGCGCTAAAATTGATACTTTAATATTCATATTTGTTTTTTTTACCGGAATGACCATAACTCGGCTCTACTTGAAGATAGTTTGTTTTGACTAAGACGATAATTACACGATTTTCTTTAAGAATTTAGGTTTGGGATATGTCAATTTATAATGATTATGTAACAGTTATTGAACTTTCTATTTCGAGTTGGCGCAAGTTTTCAATTTCATCCTGTAATCTCTAGAAGAAACAGTCAGATTTCAAAAAATCTTATTGCCTTTGTTAGCCCTATTCTAGAGGAAGGTTATTTACTATTACCAACACGCTGGAATCCTTAGAGACTGAGCAAAAAGAAAAAAAAACTCAAAGGATATATTTTATGTTAGAAAAATAAATTTCACGCGGATGAAGTCGCCAGCAGAAACTAGTGTATACATATTTGTGGAAGAACCAAATTATCATTGTAATGGTATAGTAAGGTTTAGATTCTTGGAAGATAAATATTATTTTGCGTTTGGTTCTTCAGAGCAATGAACATTTAAAGAGTGTCTTGCGCGGAATTTCTCTACGTGATCGAACTAGTAATGAGGAAGTTCGAAGAATAATCAAGGTTACTGATATTACAAAGCCCGCAGAATAGAAAGGTACTGCGTAGGTAAAGGTACAAGAGGTCCTAGACAAGTGGCAATCATTTTTAAAGCGTTTCGTATTTCTACAATGGTTTTCCACAGGATTGATATAAGCATTTCGGTAGCTTATGTCAAGCCATTGCATTTTTGACTTTCCATCATCGTTATCGCTGAAACAATGTTCCTTTGTCTAGACCTTAAGGTGGACCGATGGCCAGGTAAAGGTCGTAGGAATCCGCTGGTTGCAGAAAGTAGGTACCTTCGGAATGGTCGATGTGACGATGCTTGGAGGAGGCCTATGTACTGCAGTAGACGTCTTTTGGCTAAGTGGTGGAGATGATAAGATTGGTGGTGAGTAAAAGGTTATCCTTTCAGAAATAAAAAAATCTCTTGTAATACAAATTTACATCAGACCTTCATTCGCAGAAGTTGTAGTAGAAGCTTATTTCCACAAAACGGCACGGGAATGCATACTTCGAAGACACAAAACATCGGAGGCGTCGGTACGCCATCTTCGACGGAGGCACCATAGCTTGTCTGCACGCAAAGAGGCACAACTTGGTGCCACTAGCAAATCTTCGTACAAAGTACTAATGAAAAAAAAAGATAGATCGGGAGGTAAGAAAAAATATGAATATGTCGGAAATACGATAAATCAATCGTTTGACTTAGACTAATCGGGCCGCCAGCGCCACCAGGTGGCACTGGACAGAATCTATAACGCTAATGCTTGCCAGAGTAAAGCAGAGTATATTGTTGGCGGTTGAACAGTGAACACGTTTAGAAACTGTCACGCGTTCCGCATAGTTGTGTCGTGTACCTACAGTGTGTGATTAATTTATTCGTAAATTATAATTTGATTTGAACTGTAAACAGTTTTTCTATGGCACAATAACCAACATTACCCATAGTACGCCCACAGTAGTTAAAATATGGCTGATAATAACGAGAGAGTTTTACCTTCTCCGTCAAATATTTAAAAAAGAATGATACAATAAAGTGATTCAAAACAGAACTGTAAGTACCTAATGAAATTAATCGAATGAAAATATACATAATATCACAAGATAATACACGACAACATTAATGTTTTAATAAAACATTTTTCTTACATTACTAAAAATTTGCTTCCAACTCCTAAAACCAATCCAGAAAAGATGTTTTGGCAACAACTACAAACGCCAGTTTTCTAATCCAAAGACATGGAATTCCAATCCAAAGGAAATTAAATTGATATTTTTACCCCTTTCAATCCTCTGCAAAAGTAAGAAAGCTGATAAATGACTTCAGTATAGTTTGTTATGTTCATTTGCCACCGCTTTGGTCTTCGACCTTGTGGTTGCAAAACTTGGAAAGCCTTTGAAGGTTCTTTAGCGTTGTTTCGGGGGCTTATGACCTATTTCAATAAGTAAGGTCCATCTTCCACGACGCTAGTTTAAACTACTTTTGACAAATACACAACGTTTTTTGACACCTGAAAACATTGATTTAAATGTTACTAGATTAGTAATTATCGCGCCAAAGCGTGGCCACTAGACATATAGCCACAGCCATATACGTAGCTAACGTCAGTTCAGTGTTCTGTGTGACACAAACCGAAATGAACCGAGTGACAAAAAGTGTAAATGCGTAGTGAAGAAGTGCGATTCGAGATAACAAAAACATAATAAATTAACCGGAATTACTTTCCACACGTAAGTTTATTGTTTCTGTGTTTATATCAACGTAAAACGCAATAAAATGTAGAATTTTGTAAATTAGGTTCAGTGTTACCACTAAAAACTTAGTATTAGTTTCCCACATTTGTGGGAGAGTTTTTAATGTATGGAATAAGTGTTTTTTTTTATAATAACAACGTTGCAGGGTGCCTAAAGATGCAGCACGCCGTGATAAATGGGTGGAAATAATCCGATTGCTGAGAAAAGAGACAGACTGGCTACCTACTAAATCTACTGTCATTTGTTCGAAGCACTTCCGTGATCAAGAAAGCAAATTATTCACTCAAACTTGCAAAAGAGAGTCTAAAAGGCATACAAAACTAATGTTACATAGCGGAGTATGATTTCATTAATAATAAATAAAAAATATTCAAAAATAAAATGTCTTCATTATTTCATTAGTTATAAACTTCTAATACATCCAATAAGTAATACATAATTCAAATATTTAAAAATATATTTAACTTAAATGTATTAAACGTTTGTTAGGGCTTAAAATAGTTGGGTAAAATTTCGCATGGGTAGGCAACCCCATCCCGCCATTCCATGTTTATATTGCTAAGTTAAAGTAAAAAAATATTTGCATAGATTGCAGGTACAGTAGATAAGATGTTGCGGTCTTTGTCTAATCTAAGCGACGGTATTATTCTTGCGACGTGTGTAAGTGAGATAGATATATGTTTACTTTTAAATGTTTAGTAGTTTCAAAGCTACGTCGTCGCATTTAAATAATGGTTACACTTTTTTTGACACATTTAATGAGGTTTGCTTCTCTAGTTATTTAACTCAATGCCTGAAAATGTCAAATACTGGAGTAATTTACAGATTTTCATGACGGCCATGACAATTTGTGAAGGAACGCTCTTCTAGGATACCGTAACTTAACCCCCATATTCTAAGTCATAACCTCTAAAGTTACTCCACAACTCTGTCGAGGAGTCCTCAAGGCGTGCCTCGGAAGCCCCTCAAAATCGGTATTCATAGTCGTCCGATTAAGGAAATTATGAGGTCCCTCGAATGAGTATGAGTCGAAGTGATACGTCACGAATACGTCATTATTTGGAATAATGCTTAAAAGGAAGAAATTAATAAAGCGGCTTACACTTGGATTATGAGTGGAATTAGCAATCTACGTCAGTTACCACTAAAATCTTGAAACAATTATAGCGGTAGCAAGAAACTCTTCACAATATCTTTAGTAAAGCGAAATCTAATTTTAAATTCATTTTCATCATAAAACTCGATTGGATTTTCTGCATCTAGTAAATAGCGTCGCGATGTGTAATCGTAAGGATTATCATATAAATATTTAATGAACCCTTCAAAAGTCATTATGAAAATCGGTTAGAATACGCGTGTTTGGGTTACTGGTTTCACTTAGAATATGGGTGTAAGACTGCCTTAAGTAATGTTATTCTCTAAACATCACTTCGAAATTCGAACGGTGTATACCCGCGATGATTTACTTTAAAAACAAATGAGTTCGCTATCGAATTGCGTGCGCTCACTTAAGTGAGGATCCAAGTGAACTTTACAGAAAAGCATTACATCTTACAAAATTTTTTACAATCTAAGCTTACTGGCCATTTCCTATGAAATATTTCTTCTAAATATTTTAATATTTTCGAAGACTGAATGAAAGAGTGTGTCGTTTTGAAATATGACATTGGCTGCTCGCCATATTTGATAGCCGTATGAAAGATTTCAAAATAGTTCAAATAATGTTCCTATCTTCCTTATAAAAATATTCCGATAGGTTTTTTTTTACAATAATTAGGTAATTACTTTTTCTTACCTATAAAAACAGGGACCCGCCCGTGCTTCGCACGATTTGACAAAACATCGCGATTTCTTTATTATTTGTACCGTCACCAAAAGAGATAAGTAACTAGAGTCCTCGATATAGTTGAAGTTTAGTAAGAAACCGATGAATGTTTCCGAATAAAATTTTATTTGATTAATAGAAAACAAACCGATTATTTATAAAATTAAATTTCATTCGAAAACATCCATCGGTATCTTACTAAACATCAACTATATCTGACGACCCCTTTTTTTTTTTTTGGGTGGTAAGTCATTAAATGACCTCTCCCGCTCTGGGCAGAGCGGAAGGTCGTATCAGACTCTTACTGACTAAAACTCACCCGTGTTCCTTCAGTTACCTGTGCGCCAGAGCCACGGTAACTCTTTCGAACAATCCACGACCCTGGCAGGCATCGGCCCTATCGGACCCCGTCAATTATGCTGACACCTCTTTGAGGCGCGCGTGGAACACAAGGCGCCGTCGACCCGGGCCTGGTCCTTACCGGACGGCGAGCTGCCCATTGCTTGCCGTCCGCAAGCCCGCGCCTACGGTGGCCGGGAGTCGGCTATCGACTCCCGACGCCCAGGTTGTCTCCTCCTGCGGCGACAAGGGGCGTGAGGGTGCAATGTTTGCCTCTCCCTCACGCGCTCCGCCTGCTCCTTCACGAGCATTACTGCTTCGCAGAAGGAGGTGACTGCTTTCCATTCCCTCCCGCTCCGTACCATGGCCTGAACCAGGGCTGGACGCGAGAGATCGCTGCCGCCGATCGCCGCCACGAGGACACGGCGGTGCTCCGCCCAAGCCGGGCAGACCTCTACCGTATGCTCCACCGTGTCCTCCGGTCGATCCACATAATGACAAAACCCGGGCGTTTCGTCCCGCCTTATCCGAAACAGGAACCTCCCGAAACAGCCATGTCCGGTGAGGACCTGCGTCAGGCAGAAGGTGAAGACGCCGTGGCGCCTCTCAAGCCACTCCTCAAAGAGGGGACTTACCGCCGCAATTGTGGCATGCCCAGCGCTGGGTTGCGACAGTCGCACTCTCCATGCTGCCATGAGATCCCGCCGGAGCGCTGTCGGCTGTGCCGCGATTTCTCGCGGCAGCGGAGTCATGCCCCGGCGTTTCGCCTCCTCGCGCCGCTCCCAAATGTGCGCGAGGACTTTTGCCTCCAGATCCCATGGCGGCAATCTGGCTAAGAGGCTCGCCACCTCGCAGGAGACCGTGCGGTATCCCCGGACCAGCCGGATGGCCATGACCGTCTGGGACGCGTTCAACCGGCGGGCTGGTGGGAGCCTCAATGAACGCGCCCACACCGGTACCCGTAAAGGGCCATGGACCGCACGACCCCCGCATACATTCACATCACATCACATTTAGTGTCTGTACCTAAGTGTAAAATTAATGTTTTATACATGATAAACCTTCCGGAATAAATTCTCTAAATGATAGTGAAAACCGTATCAAAATCCGTTGCGTAAATTAGAAGAACATCAAGGTCACATAGATAGGGGTTCTACTGCTTATGCACGAACTCCGTAGTTTCGGGCGTTTCCTAATCCTTATCACCTACAGACATATGATTAGTTCGAAGCCCGAACTAAGAATGAATGACAATACGATTTGACAGTTGTCCCTATACCAGATATGTATTTGCCCGCCCGAAAAAGCAAATGACACTTGTTTAGACGTACCAACTACTTTCGGACGGGCCCGTATCTTCATTGACGGACTTAGAGAGTAGACCCCCAGACACGAAAACCGATGAATGTTTAACATGCATATGTAGTTATAGATATATATTCAAAATTCCTTGCTTTTTGCAACGATGCAGTTACTCAAATTTCTTGTTCGATTCGCATTGTCTTTTTATCCGCCTAGCGTTTTCCCAACTATGCAGGTTGGGGTCCGGCTTTTAGTTTAAGCAAATCCGGCTAAATATGAACATGTAACATGAAACGACTGCCATCTAACCCTCACAGCCCAATTCCTGGTGGATATTTTAAGTTCGGGCTGGTTTTTAAGGTTACTAGATATGATAATGAAAATAATTTACTTTATTGCGTGGCAACCGAGCAGATTACACCTTAAGTCATATTCGTATGACCATTGACCGTTCCTATTATACGGTGCCAAAGCCTTGACTGATCCTCTGGTAGATAAAAACACTACAAAATGAAAAATGTTGTAATTAATAGAAAATTTAACACTGGCCACAATAACTATGTTAGTTTAAAATGGTGCCACCAGATGGCGCCTCGTTTATATATTATCTGTGTTCTTGCTAAAAGCAAATGTAATGTACATATTTATTAAAATAAGTAAGAATAAATACATTGTTTCTCTGAAAACCAAAGCCTGAACCAACAAAATATACTTTAATTTCGGAAGTCGGTGACAAAAATCCACGGACTTCTTAGTAGAATCGGCGTTTAGGAATTGGTGTGGGGTAGGCTTCACACCAATTCGTTCCACTACTTGCTATTTATACAAAAGTGACAGGAAATTTTATAACATCAATAACACACACAAATTGGATGAAATACATATTATTGAAGCTGATGAAATACGTATTATTGTAGTTAATCAAAAACTATACCAAAGCAAACTTAATAAAATACATATATTCACGTGCGAGCTTCCTCTAACTAATGTTTTTTTTTTAAACTGTCTATAATTGTTGAAAATAAACACAGACGAATGTAGAAGGGCAGCTCGCCGTCCGGTAAGGACCAGGCCCGGGTCGACGGCGCGTCGTGTTCCACGCGCGCCTCAAAGAGATGTCAGCATCATTGACGGGGTCCGATAGGGCCGATGCCTGCCGAGGTCGCGGATTGTTCGAAGGAGTTACCGTGGCCCTGGCGCACAGGCAACTGAGGGAACACGAGTGGGTTTTAGTCAGTAAGAGTCTGACACGCCCTTCCGCTCCGCCCACTGAGCGGGAAAGGTCATTTGATGATTTACCTCCCAAAAAAAAAAAAGACGAATGTAGAACCTCCACCTTTTTTTAAGTCAGTTAAATAGGGGTGGTGCTATTCACCCTGTGTGGAATCCTAAGGGATGGCATGAAGACGACGTTTTAAAATTATGATGAAATGATCCACAAATTGACAGCAACAAGCGTAGCTTAATTGCACAGACTTTTATTTAACCAATAAACTATTTGGTTCAATAATAAAATGTTCATATTCAATAACTTTTTATTACCTTGCTTATATAACTTGGTCAAAGCGGCTTGGCACTGCATTCCTTGGCAACCGAATGCGATAGTTTCCAATAGTGTAGACTACTATCAACTACTTTGAATATAAGTATGCATAAATTGGTTAGCACTTTCATTTGGGGTGGATTTTTTGCTATATGTTTGGTTTGGATTTAGTCAAATTAATTATTTGGAGTTCTATAACTATGTTTATTTGTAGCAACTAAGTTTAATATTTGAAAGAGGCTTCTGTCAACAAAAACTGAAGCTCAATTGGCACAATGATAGAGCAACTTACTATCTTCTGCACTACAAATTCATGATTTATCAATTAGATCTTCAATTTGAAAACCAGCACTGTTGCATTTCCTAATAATATTTGTTGCTGAATAGTTTCGTTGTCTTTTGAACATGGCTCCGATGGTAATTTTTATCTCTCAATCACCGCGGAGTTCAAACTCGTTCCTATTTCATGGTTCACTGATTGTTAAACTGTAGTGTCTTCTTCGCAAAGACTGGTATGTTCTAAAATGTGACACAACACACTTATCCGCTGAGCTGCTTTTGGCCGCGCCGTGATGTCTTGGTAACGCGCCCCTGGGATGAGAGTCTTCCCAAAAGTGTTTGCAAGTGACGCGCCCCTGGGATGAAAGTCGTCCCCAACTTTTTTGCTTTTAATTTCATCCTTGTATCACCACTAATAGGCCGTACATTCCAATTCCATGCATTTAGTTTAATGCGTTATCTGTTTCCGAATCGTTTGAGATATGACAACCCTAGAAAGAATTAGTCTGACATTTAAAAAAAAAAATTTTCGCTGTCAGTGTTCAAGCGATCCGTCGTGAGTCTCAACTGGGGATGCTTATAAATAATAAATATTGTACTCTGGTAAGTGGTTTAATTCATGATTCATGTATAGAACTAACACACCATGTATTTTAAATTATAAAACATATAGATCATCCCGTGGTTTTTCTTATTAGAACAAACTTATTGGAATCTGTGAAAAAAGTGTCTTTGTTCGTCTTTACAGTCAAGTATACAAATGAAAACAATGGTACATTCAAACACAACGCACACTTCAGTATAGCCCTACTCACTACGAGCGGTTATCACCCAAATAACAGCTTTCTGATCCTAAAACATTCCCAAGTCAAGTCATTACTTAAAATTAAAACGGCACTGACCTGATGGCACAACTAGTGCCGTCCTCCTCATCTTCCCTCTTTTTCCTCCTCCGCCGTATGTACAAGTAGGCAGCCACGGCAAATAAGATGGCAGCTGCTCCACATCCCAGGATTATCACCAGCACTACTGTACGAGTCTTCATTGTGGTCTGTTGAAGAAGGGAGAAGGATTAGTGTCTTCGGAAATGAAGGTCTTAAGTTTCGTTATTTCAAAGTGAGAGTGAACAGGCTTCTTCTGGGTAAGCTCACTCCATCGTCGACTTTGTCTCTGTCATCTCTGACCTAGACTAGAGTCAAGAGCAAACCCATCTAAAATGAAATAAAATAAAACATAGAGACATGGCAGTGGTTGATATACAATATACAAGGTTATTGGTAAAACACCAGCAACCTCTTAAGGGGTCATTGTACTCATCGTTATAAACAACTTTTACCTTACTACAGAGGAATACGTTAATATGGAATTAACGCCAACGATCACGTGACCGCGTTTCCTCTTCAGCATATTTGGTTTTAAGAATATTTTCTTGTCCATCTGTCCTAGAGGGTTTTTAACATTCTGAACCGAAAGAGTAACAGCGGGATTATATTACTAAGCCTACACAGCTGCCAGTCTGAAGGACACAAAGATGCCATGTAACTGTTTACCTGTATGGGTTAGCCGGATGAAATGTTTAACAGAATAATATATGTACGTGTTACTATAGCATATATTATCATGGCAAATTATAATAATAATAATAATAAATCATTTTAATTCGGACCACTAAAAAGATCCATAAATTGTTAGTAACAGGTTTGGACTTAAAAACACTATTGTTAGTAACTTAAACTAAAGACGAATTCATGAGAAGACCACCCATCAACTTAACAACGAGAAATGGAAACAAGGGGAATGTCTTCTCACAAATTGCCTTATTATTGCAGAGGAAGTGTCTGCCACCACAGCTTTGTGACTGCCTCTTATTCTGCTCAGAAGTGAGGCCGTTTTTTTGCTGACGATGGCATGAAATCCGTCGGTATGGGTTACCGTGAACATTTCCGACGCACTACAAAAGCGAGGCAGTGGCAACAGCATCCTAAATTATAGAAAGAGGATAAACTTTAAACAGTAAAGTTTACTATGTTATAAGATGGCAAGCAGGTGACCCATCTGATGGTCAGGGAGACTGCGGCCTACCCTAATGTCCTTTCTTTGTTATTGTTCGTCGAATCGTTGAGCTCCTTAAGTTCTCCTCCTTTTTGTTATATTTGCATATTTAACAACCAATCTTTCTGATTTGGTGCTGCTGCATTTACATAATGGTCGGTCAAGACCTATTTACATAATTTATCATCCAGGCTTTGAATGATCGTAGTTCTAATCTTGTTTCCACATCTATGAGGTTAAGTTACTTATCGAGGGATCGGAGGCTGTCTCAGAAGGGATTTTAAATAGCCGGTCTCAGTTGTCATAAAATATGTATGATCGTTTCTAAGGTATATCTAATCCTTCCTTTGAATTTTAGGATATTGGACTCATACGAGTACCTATAACATATTATTATCGTTGAGTCGTTCATTCGTCGTCGTTGTGTTAATCATCGTTAATTCTGAGTTGAGCTGCACGACAAATGCGTATACTGACTTGACAGATTCACTCAATCTGTGTGGTTCTTTCCTCAAAAGACCATTTCAGACACTAATCTACATGGTCTTCACATGATCTAACGAAGATTATGTCTGGACTTTAAAAGAGATTGTGACCTGTGAGTTTATTTCGGCCTTCATTCTCACAGTAGTCAGATAGAAAACGCCGACCTCATCTAGTTTAAAAAATATGATTGATGTGTAAAAGTGTTTGTACAAAACTTCTTACAGAAATAAAATAATTTATCACTGCAATATCAACGGTATAGCATGTACGTTGCCTCTACACAGACAAAGCACAGATATTCATGATGGTGCATGTGCCTGATATCACACTGGTACCCATAACCCTCAAACAGAAATACAGCTACTTGACGGCAGAAATGGTATGGTGGTAGTATTTCCATGGACAAGCTCCTTTCCAAAATCCAAATATTTTATTTCACATAAACCTACTTGGGCACTTATGAGACTTCAGAAGCTACTGCTACTGCTTAGCTTACTTGAATGGGTGAAAACCCATACGCTAACTCTGTAAATAGTTTTTAAAAGAATTGCAGTTATAATTGAATAAAAATAATTAAATCCATTTCACCAAATGTTTAAACCCAATACCTACTTAAAAAAAACATAGCAAGGGATGTAGCTTGACCACAAAAACAAACCATACAATATTTAAGCAATTCCCAACTTTATTAAAACAAAAGTAAGAACCAATGAAACCGCAGTTTACATTTGCATAGCAATTCACCCGGAATTTCTGGAAACGTGCCAAAACGCAGTTATGGTAATAAAATACAGCATACATGTAATTTGGTTTATAATGAACTTGCTGAAAAAGCGGCTGAAATGCTTTGGAAAGTGTGAAAATTAGAAATACAAGGTCGTAGGTAATTAGACCATTGCTATCGATTCTAAATATATTATACACTTCAATAATAAAAACAACTAGTACCAAATTAAATCAAATCAAATCATTTATTCCTTTGCAAACATGGGTATAGTACATTGGTGTTTTTATAATAAATAGTTCTCCATATTTTACCGTCACGTGGGCATGCAAAGGTTTACAATTGCAAATAAAAAATCAAAAATATATGGCAGATAATTGGAATAACAAAAATAAAAAAATACAATAAAAAAAATGTCAGTGTGGTCACAGCATAAAAAAATATAAAATAAGACTATTTAATGTCAAACGGAAAAAAAAGTAATTAAACCAGGATCAAAATAATTATGTCAATCAGAATAACAGTATGTCAATCACTTAGCGAATCATCATTAAGAAAATCGTCAGTCGTGTAATAAGTTTTCATAATAAAAAAATCATTTAGCGCCCTTTTAAATTTTAATGTAGTCATATTTTTTTATAATATTAGGTACTCTATTGTATATGAGTGGGGCAATACCAAAAAAACTTTTTTTCATTAGTGCAGTTTTACATTTTACTTGACATAATTGATTAATGTATTGAGTCCTTATTGGATTTTTCCTGACCTCTGATAATTTTTCAAATAGATGTGGATTACATTTCACAAACAAAGCCATTTCTATTATATATAAACAAGGGAAAGTTAAATTTTTTAACGATTTAAAATAGGGATCACAGCTATCAGTTGTCTTGAGACCGCACATTGACCTTATGCATCGCTTTTGCAGTCTAAATACCAGCTCCTTATCAGTAGACACACACACACTACACACTACACACTACATAATCGGTGCTTAAGTAATACTTTAAGACCCATCCTTACTAATATTATAAATTCGAAAATACTCTTGTCTGTATGTTACCTTTTCACGTCTAAACCACTGAATGGATTTCGATAAAATTTTGCAAGGAGATAGATGGCATCCTTGGGAATGACATAGGCTTCTTTTAGTTCCGGTAGCACGTTTCCGTGGGATACTATCCGACATCCACGCGGGCGAAGCAGCGGGCAGAAGCTAGTATAATATAAAAGACTAGCTGTTGCCCATTACTTCGTCTGCAATCCAGGATTAGAAGTAGCTTATGTCCTTACCCAAGTCACTGTCTATCTGGGTGCTAAATTTCATCCAAATTCGTTGATTAGTTTTTGCGTGAAAGAGTAACAAACATCCATCCATCTATCCATCCTCACAAACTTTCACATTTATAATATTAGTAGGAAGTAGGATAGGATAGGATACCGAGCGAGGCTATTGCCATACATATATAAACTCACGCCTTCTTCCCATGGGGTTAGGCAGAAACTACAGAACGCCACCTGCTACGATCCTTACATACTCCTTTTGCCTCGTTTACGTTCATACATCTGGTCATACACGCACGCCGGTTGTGAGTATACGCACCTGACCTTTCTGAAGCAAATCATATATGAATCCCCTCCCAGCGTTTCCACTCACATCCGCCTTGTAAATAGCTTTTGTTAGTCACCCAACATTCATCCTCTCAACATGACCAAACCATCTTAGCATACTCTTTTCAATTTTGGTCACTACATCTTCTTTTAAACCGCATTGTTGCCTTATCACATCATTCTTCAGTCTATCATTCATAGTCACACCACACATGCTTCGCAAGGAACGCATTTTCACAGCATTTATTCTACTTTCATGCTTCTTTTGCCACACTCAACACTCACTTCCATACGTAAGTGTAGGCACCAGCACACCATTGTGAACAGCCAGTCGTGCTTTTTTGGACATCAACTGGTTGGTCATAATTGCATGTGTAGCACCATTCACTTTATTTCCCGCATTTACCCTTCTTTCCACATCTCCATTAATCTTTCCATCCCTTGTAAATAAACCAATATAGGCTTGTAATTGTCATACATCGGGCTTAAATACAGACTCTGGGCTGCCACTGAGAATTTCCTCATGGAAAACACTATAATCTTAAATCGAATCCAGAACCTCAAGCTCAATAGTCACTCTTGCGAACACTAGACAACGAGGCAGTCTACAATATACTTGACAAATAAATCAATTTAAGTTCAAAATCATGAATTTCGTCAAACTTACAAGGACCGGTGTGAACATGAGAACACATGTCCCAAAAAGACAAATTTGGCAATATCCGTCCCACCCATTCATTCCGGATACTCAAGTGAAAAAGGAAACGTAATAGCCATATTTAACCGCTGGGTTTCAGGCAAAATCTGTCTGAAACTGTGGTTAAGTTGGATTTGTAGATAAAAAGAGATTTTCACTTATTGCGAAAGTTTCAACTTAATCCGTAAGAAAGTTACTTGGGAGTCCATTTTCATTAAATCGTTGGTAATTAGTAAAGTACTAAGTAGTTTTTAATTCTAGCCTAGATTAATGCTTAGGCCAGAACTGGGTGTGACCTAGTTATGCAATTGCACAAATATTTTTAAAACTTTAACCTTCTCTGGGATTTTTTTATCACTTAGTTATATGCACAAACACCCAGATAAAGATATCTGCTGGTCATACAAATAATTGTTTCGAGTAGGAATCGAACAAGTTAGACCCCATAAAAGGCCGCGGGCGATGTGACATAGGCCCCGATCACGCGTATCATAACCGTAGGTACCACAACCACGGTAATTTGTGTGAAAATAAATAGTTTATTCACACGGACCACATTTGACCGTCAAAATCAACTGTATGGGCGATACCGAATACATCAAGACCACGTCGCAGCCAAAACGCAAACACAACGACCTGTCTGTGCTAGCCCACAACGCAACTGCAAGAAGTTCATCAACATCATCATCATCAGCCTATATTCGTCCACTGCTGGACGTAGGCCTCTCCTAGTGAACGACACTGAGCCCGATCTTCGGCTCTCCTCATCCAGTCGCTGCCAGCCGCCTTTCGCAAGTCGTCACTCCACCTGGCCGGCGGGCGTCCCACACTACGTTTGCCTAAACGCGGTCTCCGCTCTAGAACTCGTTTTCCCCAACGATTGTCGGTTTTGCGAGAGGTGTGACCAGCCCATTGCCACTTCAGCTTGCTTAGTCTTTGGGCTATGTCGGTTACCTCGGCAAGAAGTTGCAGTGACACTATTTGCACGTAACCACTGCTTGCCCACATTTTGTCGCCGCGATGTGGGGTAGCTGTAGTACGACCTTACGACGCGACTTGCGTCAAGCGACACCTGGTAATGCTTGACCGATACCGTGGCTGTGCCGCGCCTTAGGTATGTGCGCGGCGAGACGGGGGGGGGGGCAGTGCAGGCCGCTTATTCGTCAACGCTCACAAAATCCCGTCCCCCACCTCGCCGCACATACCTAAGACGCGGTACAGCGGTATCAGCCAAGCTATACCGTTCGAGTCGTTGCTCCGCAAGTCGCGTCACGATTACTCGTGGTATGCTGTAAACATCTTCTTTTATTTTTTTTCTCCGCAGTCGCTGACGCAAGCCGCATATCGCTTGAGCGAGCTCGTGGTCACGGGGTAAAGTTTTGTCCCGATTCACCCCTGCATCCCTATTTATTTACCCCATTTTAAGTATTCATGCATTTGGTTTTGGTGTTTTTTTTAACACACTACATTATAGTATAATAACAAAGGCCCTAATGTAGTATTTTTGGTGCTCTGCGAAGCTAGAGAAAGACATTCGAAAGGCCGCTACGATTAAGGACCATAAATTTATTGTAACTGTTATCTGGCTACGACACCCCCCAACAACTAATTAGTTGTGAGGGGTTTACGCAGATCCCTTGATCTGCCAGCGGCCTTTTCCTGAAACCACCAGGTGTTAGGTGACAGGCAATAATTCGACAATTTATCAATTTTACATGGTTCTTTCATAGTTTTAGTGCTTTGTTAAGGAGAAATGAAAATGACGGAAACAAATATTTCGCATTGTTAGTTATATTAGTAAGGGTCCAGCGGCTGTGGAGTAATTGTGTAACACACATAAAGGCTCGTGTACACTGGCGTAACGCGACAGCGCGTGCCGTACCGTGCCGTACCGCGTGCCGCGCGACGAGCGGCGCCTTTGTGTCGTGCTGTCGCGTCGCGCCTGTTTGCGGGAGCCTTAAAATGGCAATTGACATCGCAATGCTTTTCACGTTGCTTGTTCAGCCACGTTCATTGCATTATTTACGTTCCTGAAAAAACGATTTTTCTTAGACCTATGAAGCAATAGTTTAGCAATTTCCTTCAAAACCCTCGTATTATGAATGAAAGTATGTTACGCAAGTAGGACCCAGGTTAAGACTAGCTTGTCACAGTTAGCCTATAGAATAGAATACTCTTTATTATGTACACCATAAAAATTACAGATAATAAAAATGTAGAAATTTTACATAGGGTGACACAATGGGCGGTCTTATCGCTAAAAGCGATCTTTTACAGACAACCTTTGGATGGATTCAAGGGACAAGGAGAGACAATAAATATAGATAGGTGACTCTAGAGCAAGGCCGGCCAAATCCAGGCACGCGGGCCATGAAGAGGCCCACCGAGGCTTTTGAATTTGCCCGCCAGCCCTACGGTCGGCCAGTTAGCCGGCGCGCGGTGTCACCGCTTCCACTCAATTGATCGTCCCGCCTGAACGCAACCGATCCGCGCCGTTCGGGTGCATTGGATTACTAATCAGTTTGGTGACAATTTGAAGAAAATTAAAGCATATTTTGACTATTTCAGAAGACAGTTGTCTAAAGTAGTGAAGACAATTTGATTTTTTAATCGCCATGCTAAAGACAGTAGAAACTTTTTATCCGACGGCCACAAAGTATAAAAATGGAATGGGAAAATGGGATTTTTCACTTTTTGTATGGAAAATGTGAAAAATTATTACCTACATGTTGAGTTTTAGCGGTTTCATAAAAGGGGTCGAAATTTTCATTATTTTTGCGATAGGACACACCATTTTCGAGATATAAGCAAAATAAAAGAAAAACGTGAATAAATTACTGAATTTCGTAAAAAGTGCAGTGACTCTTTCTACTTTGCTGCCGTCGTACTGTCTTCACGAAATGTCATTTTTTTCTATTCTTCCGTCGACAAGACGGTGTTTGTGCTAAGCCTGCTGGAAGTTCTATTGACCAGCCTTGCAACTAGAGTCTCTACCCATGAAATCTTATAAACACAATAAACCGCTGGTCCCAATCTTCATACGAATATCTCTGACAAAGTTCACGTCAAAGTCTGAAGTCTAAAACTCTGCTGGTCTAACTTTAGACAGCTTAGTAATTTATTGTGGAGGTCACATAGGCACTCGCGCCATTTATAATATTGGTATTCAGCTGCATCCGGTTAGACTGGAAGCCGACCTCATGGAAAAGGGAAGGATTCTTTGTAAAATAATTTTATAAACCTTATAGAGTATGAGGAACAGGGTGTAAAGTTCACTCGTACCTCTGTAGAAAACGGAAGATCCTCCGACCAGACGGGTGTCATGTCTGGTGGGCAATTGCCCGACGAATGATGTCGGGACGTTGTATATATGCTAGTTGCGCGGTAAATTCTGCTTGCGCGATGCAGGATTTTGGGTGACGTCAGTGTGACACGTAGCTCGCATGTGGTGTTATAGATGCCGCTGCAAGCTAAATCTAGTTAGACTGGTTGCCAATCCAAGTCTAATTCGGAAAGGAATAAGTGGATGAAACAGATTGATGCCACGGTTTTAATGTTATTAGCAGACAGAAAAATAATAGTAATGAGTACCAGCATATTAATGTACCACTGCAGGGCAAATGCCTCTTCTTATACAGAGAAGGCATGATCACCACGCTTGCTCAAGATGGATTGGCGATTTCAGACCTATATTGAATATAAGGGTTACCTCACGATGTTTGCCTCTACCGATGTCGATAATGCACAAGATAAACTAAGAAACTATAGGTATATGAATAGAGAATGTATTCTCATTATTTGACATTATATGCTCATTATTTGACATTATATACCTCAGATTCTTATTTCAACTCTTCATTTATGGCTTTTGTGGATAGGATTTTGATTCAGATTTGTTACAGTTGTAATGGCGATCATGTCATTTGGTCTAAATAGGCTTTTATTTTTAAATAGATTCTTCTATATTTTGTGAACGTGAGAACGTTGTAGGCCTAACTTGTAGACTGTAGATTTGTGGACCTTTTTATATTTTGTTGAGTACCTGTTACTTGTTGACAGGCCTACACTGTCCTCCCATATCTATCAACACTGTATTTGGAGACATTGTAAAAGCCCCTTATTTTTAAAAGAGTAACCGTGGAGTTTCTTGCCGGCTCTTCTCCATAGGAAACGACCAATTGGAACCGTGCACCTAGCTTCTGTCGTTTCATAAGTGCCCATGTTGGTTTATGTGAAATAAAATATTTTGATTTTGATTTTGAAAAAGTCCCCAATGTGAATTTTTCACACTTTTCACGTGTTTTTTTTTTTTGTAATCTTGCTAAGGTTTCTAATGTAAGGGGTGTAGACTCATGTGCTAAATGTTACAGTTTGCGCGTCGAAGTCCCGGCTACCCTGTATAATTATTATTTTCTTTGCTGCAAAAAAAATACAAAAATATTCTTTTGATTACGTTGGACACACTAGTAAATCAAAAAAGGGTTGGCATGCCAACGGCTATTTTTCAGAAATGGAGCGCAAATACCCTTTTACGTCAATCCAGTGTCGAATCCAGGAGGAATGGTTCTCGCTCAATTGCGGGAGCAAAAACAGAAAAGGTTTGAATGTATGGCTATAAAATCAGCGATTAATGCAAGTTTTTAAAGCGACACCGTTTACCTATATGTATTTTGAAAATTTTGGCGTAGAAAACCCGGAAAACTTAATTTGCTAAATTACGGACACTTAAATATTTTTTTCGGACATACTGCAACAACTGAAAATGAATAGGTGCAGTACAACTATTTACTTAATGTTCCTCGGGAATCATCGCATTTCGGAATACAAACGAATGCTAATTTATATATCCATCAATTATTAGATTTATCGTGTATAATAATTTTTGATTCACTCCAAATTTTCTAACTACTTTCGGATGGGCCTGTATCTTCGTTGACGGCCTTAGAGAGTAGGACCTCAGGTTTCGTTCACTAAAGAAGGTTTGACTTTTTTTTTCAAAAGGTAATGCAAATAGTGGTAGTATATTAAAAATAAACGGTAATAACTTAACAAATATACACTACATGTTCCACAGATTACAACTTAAATATTTACAAACTGATGGCAAACTAACTGTAGTCAGGGCAAAATCAATTAAATGCACACAAAAGAAACTAAAAATAGCAAAACTCTTGTTTGTGTATTGCATCCTACGGGTCCAATAATATTAATAATAATTTGCTGCAGCATAAGAATTAAGAAATAGTTTGTCTATTTCACTAAATCTCTCATTATACGTGTCACTATAAGAAGTTAGAAAAAAAACCGTTACTGAAATAATCGCTGAGGTTCATAAAAGTGTTAAACGCTCGTCTCATGGCCACATCCTATGCGGATTTCGATGCGGTGCTGCGGAGCCGTCATCGACCCAAGTGTGTTTGAACGAGCAAGTTGACTCGCGCTAGTAGTTACATCAACTTGCCAGACATTTTTAACACTTGAAATAAGTATGTAAATCCCTTCTTGAATTCAAAACACTTTTAACTATTACCTTGTATATAATTTTTGTAATGTACGTTTTAATCGCGCCGCAAAAACACCTACTCTTTGTTTTTTTATTTCAGTGAAGAAAGTTTTGTCACAAAATATGGCAAATTAATATTGATGACACTAATAGAAACATATTTATTCTTATGTAGATTTACTGTGATTTCTAGGTATATTTAGTTCAGAGTATGTTACTGTTTCTAAATTATCTAGTTTGTTTCCCATAAAATAAAATAAATAGGTCATTTTTTCAGTTCAAGTAGGAGTAAAGTACAAAGTTATTAATTAGGATTACGTAAAATAACCCACTAGATCTGGTCCATCGAGAAATTTAAATCCCCCTTTTTCTTCCAAACCTAGTCAGATATCGCACAAGACAGAGGTCTTGCGTTATATCTGGCTATGTTGGTCCTGCAAACATAATCAGATCGTTACAATTACGTATCAACATTTATTACACTTATCACTTATTTAATTTAATTTCTTTACCGTATTTATAGTATTTCCACAAATGAAAATATTGATTAGATTGTTAAATTGCAAGAAATGTAAGGCTTTTTATTTTTATAACGTGAAATACAGTCACAATGATCCAAACTTTATCATCGTGTCAAAAACAGCCATTTGCCGCCGTGTGCTAGGTCTCCTTTTATTTTTTGGTCGTCTATAAACAAGATCGCCTGGCACACGGCGGCAAATGACCGTTTTTGGCGTTACCTGACATAATTTTGAACCTAGGAGGTTTAGTGTCGATTTTTTTATAGTAATAAAAATTCTACATTTGACTAAATATGTGTACGTAGTAAATTTTGACAATGTCTCGTATCTCCCGAGTAACTTTTTTTTCTCAATGGTGGCGCTTTTAGCGGCTACATTCGCCTTGACTTTAGCCTTATTGATTGTGATATTATTTAGAAACATATTTATGTTATTGCGAGGCTAGCACCATTTTTCCTTTGTTATTAGTCGTACTTATTAATTAGTAAAGTACCTCAAATTGTAAAACATTATGTTAAATATTATAATACTAGTTATAACTAATTATGTGCCAGCCATAAAGATGATTTTAGCTATAACTTGCGGTTCAGACTGGTTGATATAATTCCAAAAAGGTAATAAAATGTTATAAAAAATATAACAAAAACTAAATTATATAACATCTATGTGTTTTTATTAACAATGCAATGCGAGCCGTTTGGTCGAAATCATCTTTTATAGCGCTATTACTGCACTCACGTGTGTTATAAAGGAGAAATGGTAGCTACTATATGATTATTGAATAAATGCACTAATGGAATTTCGAGTAAACTTTTATACGACACTGTTAAAGCACATAAAAGCGAAAAAGTCGTAATAAACGCTTTTACACTGGTTACTACGTAGCAACTACTAAACATTTATTCAATCTATAGCCGAATAACTCATTCATTATTCGACTTTTTTTCTAGTTCCGACTCAAGAAACATTAACATCTGCTAAAAAGATCACGCTTGACAATAAAGATCGCAAATTCTTCTTTTATGAAGACTTCTCTTTTTGATTGCTGACAGAACCTTGTTGATTGTTTATGCTTAAGTCAACTCGCTTCTATAAGAAAGTGAACAAGCCAGTATCCTAGCAAGTTAACTCTCCCGTTCAAACGCGCCTCACCGACAAATATAGATAAACGGACTCACTCTTTAAATAATACCAATCGATTCTCAAATAATATATTAAGCCTCCTCAGTGATTTACGAAGTACTATGTAAGTAAGACAGTTATAGATGATGTAGATAAGGTGAAATATATACATACATAAACACATGCCTTCTTCCCATGGGGGTAGGCAGACACTACAGAACGCCACCTGCTACGATCCTTACATACTCCGTTTGCCTCGTTTACGTTCATACATCTGGTCATACACGCACGCTGGTTGCGAGTACTACGAACCTAACCTTTCTGAAGAACATCACTAATAAGGTCATATGTCCTCCTAGGGTGTCCCCTCCCGGTGTTTTCACTCTCATCTGCCTTGTAAATACCTTTTTTTAGTCGCCTTTCCTTCATTATTTTGTATAATTGAGTCATAAATTCTTATGTTCTAGTGGAGTTTTTAGACAAAAAAGTTCGGTTAATACAAACTGCTACCTGCCAACAAGCCAATTTGATTTAATTTATTTCACAAACTAAGGTTTTTTAATATTATAGTTATATCATGAATTCCGGAAGGTTTTTGCCAATAACCTTATTGTTAATTTAATTTTTTGTCTTGAAAACGTACACTGATTAATCAATATTACTTATATATCAATATCTGATCTAGCAAATATTTTTAAACGAACATTAAATTATGTTTATAACACAAAAAAAGTTGGCTTTCCTTTGGTACAGCGCTTTCTTGCTGGAGTTTCAACTGAAGTCGGATAGATGGCGCTAGCTTATTCGTTGTCACGAAAAATCTTACAGAAATATTATAATAATATTATTGTTTATTAGTTTTATTATTGTTGAAGTAAAGCTTTAGGTACGTTATTAAAATTTCGTTCTGTAATTGCTTCATTTTTAATTCTTTAAATTGTGGTACTTATAGTCATTTTGTTTTAAGAACATCATCTTCAAATACTTCGAATTGTGTTATTAATATATGCAAAATTTAGTACAACATTTTAAAAGAGTAACGGTGGGGTTCCTTCCTCATTTTTCTCCACACTTAACTACCTTCTGGAAGGGGCAACTAGAATCAATTCTATTTTCATGTAAATGTTGACGTTCAAAAGTGCCTTCTAAGTGCCTATTTGAAATAAATTATTTGACTTTGACTGCATTCTTTCTACAAACACTTGCAAAACTCAGGTATTCATCGATCCCCAGCGATATTTTAAACCTGAATACTGATACAAATAAAAGTTTTTTTTTTTTTGATTGCCGTCCAGATTATGTTATTTTGTTGGTACCTTTCCCCCGTTCCGTATCAGCGTTGCAATCCAATAACGCTAGTTTGGACGTCGCCGTCGTCATTCAGAACGGTACGGGCGCCTCGGAACGCATCGAGGTACGCCCCGATCCCTCACGAGTCGGTTTTTACGCTGACTTCAACGACGATACGATACGGGATGTACAGCGATGTGTGTCTGTTTGGACATGACCTTTGCTTGCGTACTTTCGACTCATGAATTCGAAGTTCGAATTTCGAATCGTGGCGCGAATTCTATAATAACATCGTTCGAATATAGGTCGCCATTTGTAATTTGTATGGATCTCTTCTCTTATGATTGGGCGTTAGGTACTTGGTGCACGACTGAACGAAAATGCAATGCGATGATCGCAGCAACGGTGCGTCGGTGTTTCAGTGTGTAATCTATACATTTAATAAAATGGTAGGAAAGTCAAAACTGTACATTGAATTTTTTTTTTAAAGAATACTTGGTGTGTGATCTGCAATCGATACCGAAGCCAAAAAAATATTTTTTAGAATTTTTGTCTGTTTGTCTGTATGTATGTCCGGGATAAACTCAAAAAGTACTGGACGGATTTGAATGTTTTTTTTTTTGTTGTATAGGTATTAAGTGTGAGCAACATATAGGCTATAATTTATCTTGGAAACTTGAACACCTGATGCAGAACCGCAACAGACCAGCTAAACTATAAGAGATACAAAAATGGCACTATAGCAAAAATTGTTCCACGTGATGAGCATTTTCTGCTGAGAGAATAAATGTGAAGATCTGGAACACCTGATGTGGAACTCCAAGAGCCTAGCTACACTATAACATATAATGGAACGACATCTTAGCAAGAGTTGTTCAGCCTGGTGAGCACTCTCTGTTGACGTATAAATGTTGTTTATCGAGAAGTCCTATAAATACTTACATACAGAATAGTAGATAAGACTTCTCCCCTATTCTGTATTCCTTATTTTCTCCATCTGCTTCAGACACAACTTATGACTTAATTCAGCAGAATCACTATAAAGTCATTTATTCAAAGCAGGCTGAAAATCAGCACTTTTAGAAGGTCAATTTTATAAAAGACAGTCTCCCTCTGTTACTGCACTTTCTGTAGATATGAAATGTAAAGAAGAAGCGGGTAAATGAATGTTATTTTAAAAGGTATAATCGTAGGTATTTTTGGTGCTGTATAGCGTTCACGCAGACGACGTCGCGGGCACCAGCTAGTCCACTATAAAGTTGCAAAGAAAACAAAGTCTGTATACCTTTATAATCAGTTTAATAACATTACTACAATTCGTTAACACTATTTCATAATACACAAAATATGTTCCCAAGTGAGACTGTACACGCAGGCTACCGTTTGACAGCTAGTTGCTGTCAACCGGCAAAAGTCAGTTTAACAACTAATAATCAAAGGGTGCTAATTAAGGCAGCTTCTTTAAAATGTCATTCTCGTCTGCAAATATATTTAGTTGTCTAATGAATTAATAGGTCAGCGACGAACTTTTAGCGTCTAATAAATGGTTTTCAAGCGACCATATATTGTAAAACGAGCTACTGTTAATATGACGCAGCATGGTGATAATTCTTAAGCAACGTTATGGACCAAGTAATAAATAGGGGCATTATTCATAATGCCCGCGCATTATGAATAATGACAAGCGTAGTCGACGGAGCCCCGCTTGGCGGGGCTCCTACTTCTGGGTGGTTTAAAAACAAATAACCCTTCTGACCTAACCTGTCCGAGTCGGGGTGCCCTAAGTACTGAGCTCGCTTAGTAGCTCACTTACAACAATAGTCACGGAGTTATCAATTCAGAAGTAAATATATTTATCGGTAGCTCTGACTCATACTAATTTACGTTCGTAAATTGACGCTGGTTTTTTGATATTCTGTTGGAATAGTAAAGATGATGAATTAATATAATTGAAGCTGTTCTATCAACTCGTCGCCTACATATAAAAAAAGACGCTAGGTTGCAGGTGCTAAAGAAAACTTTTGTTGCCGCACATATAATTTCCCATAATCAAATGTAATTTCACTTGGGCACATGGTTACAACCTTACAAAATAAAATATTAAAACTGCCAAGACATGGTTATAAAAATAATTTATAATATTTAGAACACTACTTTACATAATTGAATAAATAATTACAATAGCTAACTAGTGCGTCCATAGTTTGTCGATACGGAACGGAACGGAGGTCAGAACAGAGGAACTTTACGGACAAAAGAACATAATCTGGACGAGCTTTATATGTCAATTTTTGTTCAGTGCACTTGAACGCGTGGTTGCGCCGACAGAGGGCGCTTTCCGTTTTTTCCGATCAAAAATTTACATAATATGGCCGCGATGATCGCTGTTGAATACGACGCGGGGTTAGAGTTAGTATAGTGTTTAAAGATGAAAGAATAGTAACAATGCTGTGCTTTGCATATAACACATGAACAAAATGTTTTTGTCAATTATCAGACCCTAAGACAATGCCACAACTTGTGTCAAAGTGTCAAAAATTCGGAATCAAAATATTTTATTTCACATAAACCTACATAGACACTCATGAAACGTCAGAAGCTAGGTGCACGGTTCCAATTGGTCGTTGCCTATGGAGAAGAGCCGGCAAGAAACTCCACGGTTACTCTTTTGAAAAAAAGTGGCTTTTACAATGTTTTCAAATTACAGTGTTAATAGGTATGAGAGGACAGTGTAGGCCTGTCTACAAGTAACAGGTACTCAACAAAATAGAAAAAGGTCTACAAATCTAGTCTACAAGCTAGGCCTAATTGCCTTATATTATATGGGCCTTGGACTTAGTGTAAACTGACACTATTCCTAGTTATATTATAACACTAGCTGTGCCGGCGGCTTTGCTCACCTGACTGTGTAACCTATTTCTGTCTGTTAGGATACAGGCCATCCCTAGTTTAGGAGACAGCTTTTCTTATTTTTTTTTTTTGTTAATATTGACAATTCACTTCATCAGAGTGTTGCCCACTAATAAATTCCAGAAAATCAATATTTGCATGGCTTTTAGACGTCTGTTTCTATTCAGTTAACGAATTTTTTTATTATAAATTTTGACTTTACATTTTATTAATATTTTGATTGTTTATTGACTTTTGTTTTATTATTTTGTATTATTATAATTTTTTTTTTTTTTAGTTGTTAACATTTGACATTATATAATTGGTATATTTTTGACATTTAATTCATAAATAATATTAAGAAAAAATTATTAGTAATTGACATTGTAATAAAAATTACCTATCATTTCAAACTAATTTATAATTATTAATTGGGGATATTAATTGTACTATAATTTTAATTTTAATATATCTACACCGGCAACGGTAGTATATGTGCAACTTTCTATTAATATTAAGATCTTAATATAAATTATATCTTATCTTATCTTAATTATTTTTCTCCCCTGGCGTCTTGGCATGTAACTAGTATACAACCTGTGTCTATGTATATATTTGGATCATTAAACTTATTATTATTGGTAGTATAAGTTAATGGGACTGCCTCATTGGTCTAGTGGTCGTAAGCGCTACTGCTAAGCATGAGGTCCTGGGTTCGATTCCCGGGTCGGGCAAAGTGTTATCGGGTTTTTCCATCTGGAATTTCTCGGTAGCAGCCCAGAGTCTGGGTTTGTGCCCGGTTGATGGCAATAGGCTCGCCCCCTATTACATGGGACTTAAACATAACTGGCGAAATGTGGGTGTGCTATAGATACACTTCAGCCTAACCCTTCGGGGAATACAGGCGTGATGTTATGTATGTACGTATGTAAGTTAATGGGAATGTGAAGTCATAAAACTTATGTACCTACTACGCTTTGGAATGGGCAACTAGCTTCATTCTTCTGACTGACCGACCCCTTGACAATAAAAGTGCCTGTAATTGGTTTATCCAACTAATATTATAAATGAGAAAGTTTGTGAGGATGGATGGATGTTTGTTACTTTTTCACGCAAAAACTACTGAACGGATTTGGATGGAATTTGGAATACAGGTAGTTAATAACCTGGATTAATACGTAGAATACTTTTTATCCCGGGTACGTTCCCGTGGGATAATTACCGACCTCCACGCGGGCGAAGCCGCGGCCAAAAGCTAGTTTGATTAAATGATTTGAGTTTGAGTTGATAGTATATTGGTAATATTTTCTACAACATCGGTTGAAATCGTCAATTTAAATATAACTTGTTAGTAGGTACATCTTTGGTCAGCGCGCCGAAAGCAAAATTGCCAAACATTAATTTAATTTTTCGTGAAACTGATAAGACGACTGGAGTATACAATAGAAATTAATAACTAAATAAAAAAAATAAAAAACTCAGTAGAAATACATCGCGAATTTACCTCTAATTTCCACGCATTTTCGATTTGTACTTAATAATATGCTTGATAAATTTTAGGATACTTATTGGATAATAAATATTATGACATATTCTTCGACGTAAAATAATAAGTCACAATTAAATTGCTTATTAATCTTTTAAGCTTGATTATCATAACCAATTATTAATATGTAATATAGGGAAAAAAACTCTGAATTTCGGGACTCTAAAAGAGACTGTGACCTCTGAGTTTGTTTCGGCTTTTCTTCTCAGAGTAGTCAGATAGGAAACGTCGACTTCATCTAGTTTTAAAATATGATTGACATGTAAAAGTGTTTGTACAAACCTACTTAAAGAAATAAAATCATTTATCATTTAATACGTACTAATCAAATGTTGCTTGACAGCAGAAAAAGGTACTAAGGTAGCTTCAGACAATATCTTTCATAAAAAGTTCTACAATTATCATGCCGGGTTCACCTTTCGTCCAAAACATACGATCTAATCTTAGACCTTAGGGCGTCCACAAAAGACACGTTCACTGGTCGTATCTAAAAACAGTCTGAGATCAAAGGGCTCGCTCATGTGTAAGAGACCTTCTATAGGGCTGTCAGTCCAAGGTTTAAGGACGAGTTTTTACTTGTGGTTTTGCTTGTGTATAATAATAAAATTAAAATTCATATTATTTTGATTATCTTATTACTCAAAGGTGCTCGTGACTAAATAACACTAACACGGTCGACTACGCATGCCACGGTCGATCCTAGAATGGGTGGCCATCCATTTTATATTGAGACCCCCCCGTGTCTCAGAGAGTACGTAAAGCCTTTGGTCCCGGCTATCATTCGTAGATAGAAAGAAAATTAAAATAATAGGTCTTTACCTATGAAATTGCCGTTTTGTATGAAAAAATTTAAACGAATTTTTTTCATGAATTTTTTATTTGTATTAATCGAAGTAATCACCCATGCAATCAATGCATCTTTGCCATCGCAGTGGCAGTTTATTGATGCCCTTCTTAAATAAATCAGCTGGACGGGAGGCAACAAATTCTTCAAAGGCATTTTGTACTGCCTCTCGGGTATTAAATTTTTTTCCCGCCAAGAAGTTATCCAAATTCTGGAAAAAGTAGTAGTCTGTAGGCGCAAGGTCTGGTGAGTAGGGCGGATGACGGAGAGCTTCCAACCCCAGTTCTTGCAACTTGGAGACCGTCTGCTGTGCAGTATGAGGTCGCGCGTTGTCGTGCAGGAGCAGCGAAGACGAGCGATTGACCAATGCTGGTTGGAGATGCGCCAGCTTCTCCATCATTGTGTTCAGTTCTTCACAGTACACATCTGCAGTAATGCTCACCCCGTTTGGTAAGAAGCTGTGATGAATCACACCGGCGCTAGACCACCAAACAGTGACCATCACTTTTCTAGGGGTAAGTTTTCGTTTAGGGCATTGTTTAGGTGCTGAACCAGGATCCAACCAACTTGCTGAGCGCTTACGGTTATCAAACAGAATCCATTTTTCATCGCAGGTAACAATGCGGTTCAAAATTCCTTCATTTGTGTGTCTGTTGAGCAGTGCAAGGCACGTCTCGACGCGTACTTCGCGCTGGCGATCATTGAGTTCGTGGGGCACCCATTTGTCAAGCTTTTTTACCTTGCCAATTTGACGCAAATGGACCAATATTGTTTTGACGCTAACGTCGAAAGCTGCTGCTAATTCAGCCGTAGATTGTGTATCATCAGCTTCCACAATCGCCTTTAATTCGTCATTGTCGACCAAAGTCTTCGGACGACCGCGAGGTTCATTTTTCAGGTCGAAATTTCCAGAACGGAAGCGAGCAAACCAATAACAGGTGGTGCGTTGGTTTGTAGTGTTAGCTCCGTAAACGTCGTTGATGTTGCGTGCCGCTTGTGCCGCGTTGCTGCCACGACGGTACTCATATTCCATAATTACTCGAATTTTTAACGTATCCATGATGACGAAAAAGATTGAAATGCGATGAAAATGTAACACTAATCAATAAAGAAATGACTACTTTTAGAAAAAAAAAACCATGTTTTTAAAATAAAATTAATTTGAAATTAGAATTCTTAGCCAAACAAAAATTATTTTGATTTGAAATGGCCAGTACTGCAGAACGGCAATTTCATAGGTAAAGACCTAATATAAGAAAAGGAAAATATGCGTCACATCCACGCAAAACGGCAATCGCTCAGCATAGTGCTACGATCCTATGCGAGACAGAGCCCCAGGGCTTGTTTTCAGCGACAGCCGGCGTTGACGTGATGACATCAACCAGTGCAGCATACGAACATGATATTTTTTTTATTTTTTTTACTGAATTCTGAAAATAATTCCGGGCAACGACTCATTCGCCGCCGGCCTTTAATAAATTGCGTGCGCAGCTGTCACAAAACAGATCTTCTTTGATCTTTGGCAGTTAATACGATAAGCAGACTGAAACCCGAAAGTCTGACAACCAGTCTTACCAAGGGGGATTGCAACACGGGGGTCAGATAGGCACACAATCCATGGAAAATACTGGTTAGACCGAAACCCGAAGCCCATTTCCTTGGAAAATAGCTGAAAATATGATCTTGCTATCGGCTAGTTGCGTTGTTACGAGTATAAAAGGCGATTAAGGGGTTATTTTGTTGCGGTATCTACTTTGCCACATGTGAGCTACGCGTCACATTAACGTCACGTGAAATCCTGCATCGCGCAAGCAGAGTTTACCGCGCAACTAGCATAGATACAACGTCCCGATATCAAGCACCGAGCAGTTGTCCACCAGACACGACACCCGCCTGGTCGGAGGATCGTATGAGTGAACTTTACCCCCTGTTCCTCATACCTCTATATTTTCAATAAAACAGGTAGGAGTTTCTTCCTGACGGTGATCACCTATCTGTCTGCTAATCGTGATGATTTATTATTTGTCTCTATACCCAATAAGCTCATTGTTTGCAATTCTTGGCATACTTTAACTGACACCGAAACAGTATACCAGTAATTACCCTTGTCCCTAAAATCTTTTCCATTTCCGAAATAAAAGTCAATAAAAGAATATGATTGAAAAACTTTTGTAGGAAGTTTTATTAAAATTTTACATTTGCAAAGTTACTCGGTACTGTATTTCTTTCGTCCTATTCAAAAAAGTATAACAGTTGCACTAACTTTTAACTTTTCTGTTGGTTTTGAATGAGAAATAAAATCGGGAAGTGTAATTTATTTTATCTATGGTTGCGTTTAACTGTCAAACTATCAAGGTCCCAGTTACTGCTGAAAAGATTCTTTTTTTGAAACTGAAAGTCAAACTAAAAGCATTTATTTCAATTCACTTTTGAACTGTCAAAGAGTCTATCAGTTAGTCAGAAAGTTGAAGCCCATTCCAAAACGTAGATCTCTTTGGAGAAGTACGGGCAAGAAACTCCAAGGACACTGTTTTAAATCAAGGTATTACAAAATCCTGGGTACATTATTCTTGCTGCTTCTTTTTGTGAGAACAATGTAAAAAAATATATTAAGAAACAATTCAAAATATAAGATTTAAAATAAAAATAAGCCGTGGCAGTTAAGAGATGACCAGTCTCAACCGACTGCGCCCATTCACGAACATGACGCCTGGATCAGCACCATCCAGCTCAACCATTTTCACCTATTATAACCACGATTGGTAAATGGGATACCTAGTTTTCATTGTCAAGAGAAACCCAATGTAACAGAAGCCACCCGGACTATATCTGTGGTTACGGTTGTCAAAAACATCGTCGAGGATAATTTTAACAGCATACCGAAACAGCATTTACATAGTTCATAATTTAAACCAGGCAGATCTGCTTAAAATTATAGATATCAATCATAATTATATCTGCCAAGAATGGTGATAATTTTCGTCATATCTTTTGTACCTAATTACAGTGGTGATTGGGAGGCATGATTCACCAGTGGACATTTTTGAAACGACATAAAACTCCTGGAGATTACTGGTTGCAGATACCTCTAAATTAGGTTCTGCAATCATTTATCAATCAAATAAATAGTACGATCACCGCCTTTTCAACGTTATCGAAGTGAACGAAAACGAGCAACTCTAATTTCAAACATGACCGAATCCATTCAGTTGATTTTCAAAACTCATTCGCTTTTGAACGAGTGAGTGAACTTATATTTCCTAGGGGTATCGAATACGAGGGAATTCAATTTGTTAAGTGATAAATGATTTTATTTCTGTAAATAGGTTTGTACAAACACTTTTACACGTCATTCATATTTTAAAAACTAGATGAGGTCGGCGTTTTCTATCTGACTACTCTGAGAAGAAAGGCCGAAATAAACTCAGAGGTCACAATCTCTTTTAAATTCCAGACATAATCTTGGTCAGATCATGTGAATACCATGTAGATTTGTGTCTGAAATGGTCTTTTGAAGAAAACCACACAGAATGAGTGGACCTGTCCAATCAGTGCACGCACGCATTTGTCAGTAATCGTGCAGCTCAACTCAGAACTTAAGGAGCTCAACGATTCGACGAAAGGACAGAAAGGACATTTGGGTAGGCCACAAAAATTACTCAAACTGCCAGACTATGATTAAAACTAGCTGAGAGGAAAAAAAAAGCAACAATGACCCACATGGTCTTATATTCACATGTTGTAATAATCTTCGCATTATAAAAAATATATCGAGTTTCTTTTAGAAAACATACGTTTTTAAATGATGTCTTTTTTATTGAGAGAGGTGTTTTGAAACGCCCTGAAATTTTCAAGATGTTTACAGATGTAAATCGCTCTGTGACTATTCGATTTGAAACCAATCTAGAAAAAGTCTGAGTTCCTTGGAAGTGTAAGAGTTGACAAATATAGTAATTTTATTTAATTAATTAATTAGGTATAGGTTGGTATATAAGTAAAGTTAATTTTAATTCTTACTTAATAAGGATCGTAAAAGAAAAAGAAGAAAGAAATCGCTCAGCATAATGCTACGACACTATGCGAGACAGAGCCCCTGCGCAGCAGGTAGCGTTCTGTAGTTTCTGCCTACCCCCATGGGAAGAAGGCGTGAGTTTATGTATGTGTATGTATGTATTTACGTTGCTGAGCAGACATATTTTTCGAACATATGAAGCAATGGATAAGCAATATCCTTCAAAATAATTCAGATTGTTATTGCATATATACGCATTGTTATT
Source organism: Griposia aprilina (assembly GCA_916610205.1). Lineage (NCBI taxonomy): Eukaryota > Metazoa > Arthropoda > Insecta > Lepidoptera > Noctuidae > Griposia > Griposia aprilina. The sequence continues at coordinate 8,195,571 of OU744310.1, read as the reverse complement.
TCAATAAGGTCGAAACTATCTATATGCAAATAGACAAAAAGGAATTTTCATTTACGTCAACGTTTACAAGCAATTATGAGGAACGAATATACAATAATCTCATTTTGGGTTGCCTTAATAAACCTCCATAAGTATGTGTCGATGCTAACCCTTGTGCAGTCAAACTCACTACGAACCTGCAAGGTTATAGTTATTTTATAGTCCTCGACCTTATTTATCGATTTCGATAACGGCGACCCTTTGAAATTATTATTTCCTAGCATGTGCCCTAATACGACTCGTCAGATCGAATTTTGTTTTAAATACCCGGTCACAACTAAAACAATAGCCGGCTCGATACTAACCGAGAAACGCCAAATACGTAAAGAGAGACCTAAGTCATCCTGTACCTTTAACTCTGCCAGCCACCTCTATAGTAATTGTAGGAGGTCATTAATATAACAAACCACTTTATCTAGCAATCTACATTTCTAAAACGGAAATAAGTTGCGTAACGTTCTGAATCCGTATTTTTTTTTTACTTTTAGATTGGTTTGCTCTTGACTATACTCTAGGGCAGAGATGACAGAGACAAAGTCAACGATGGAGTGAGCTTACCCAGAAGAAGCCTGTTCAATTTCACTTTGAAGAGATTTGGGATTTGATTTTTGGATTCTATGGTGACCGTCATCATTTTCCAATTATTAAAAACGATACGTAGTTTACCGTAACAGTAAAGGCTCCTTCAAACAGTTACGACACGCGACGCGAATAGCACGCGACACAAAGGCACCACTCGTCGCGTGTCGCGCCTGTTATTTTTTTTTTTTTAATACTTTGCCGCACACTGTCTGTTTCTCCTGTATTGTGGGTGCGTTTACAAACATTCAAACTCACATACACAGACACCCAGACCCGGAACAACTATTTGTAGATCATACAAATATTCGTTCCGTGCGGGAATCGAACCCGCGATTACATTATTGCTCGCCCCGTATTACATGGGGACACATAACCTTCGAAATGCTACTGAAGATTGTAAAAACTATCTTTGCATTGTATAAATTCAATCTTTTAGTACTGTATAATTGCATAGCACATGTGTGAGTACTATGCCTACTATAAAGCTACCATTTACTAGGTTTTTCTTTCATTGACTTGAATGTGCCCTGGCGGCTGAGAGTATGTCATGCTCACTCTAATGTCTCGCTGGTGGTGGCGTGTGTGTTGGATCATTAGGTTCCCTTCAAAATGGTTGAGCTGAATGGTGCTGATCCATGCGTCATGTTCGTGAACGGGCGCCGTCAGTGGGGACTGGTCATTTCTTAGCTGCCACGGCTTATTTTAATTTAATTTAATATTTGATTGTTTTTGTCTTTTTATTACGGACGCTTTTAAAGTTCTGCATCGTTCTCATATGCATAATTTCAACATTAACGATGTAACCAATATGTTGTAACCGTATGTTGATTTAAAAGAGTGTCCATGGAGTTTCTTGCCCGTTCTTCTCCATAGGTACCTACTACGCTTTGGAAAGGGCAACTAGCTTCATCTTTCTGACTGACCGACCCCTTGACAATTCAAAAGTGCCTGTAATTGGTTTATTTGAAATAAATGCTTTGGGTCTGAGTTTGAAATAAAGATGTACTATAAGTACACATCTGCCTTACCCTTCAAATATTACAGGCGTGCTGTTATGTTACATAGCTGGCTTATCGGCTTCCTCTATACGAAGTGATATTAGGGAAACGGCAATGATCGCTAGTGATACGATAAAACGGAACCACTGTGGAAACACGGACCTTATCTCGTACATCTCATGCCAACACGAGATTCTCATACCTATTCTGAAACGGAAATAGACGTAATATCCTGCGACAAAACTCACACACATCATAAACACATCCCCACACACATTCATCCATTCATATTACATGGGTTTTTTATTGTTATTTGTATAATACTATTTTTCCTTTGTCTTAGAATATAATAATTAACTAAAAGTAAATCTGACTGTTAACACGAACAATAGGTTGGCAAAGTCCGCAGTTGTATAATCCCCATTTTTAAGTAACTTCACAGCTGAACACTGTCTCTTAAGGCGCTTCCCTGACCAAACGACCTTGAGCGTTCGGTCCTTCTCTGCTCCGTCGCTGAGTCTCGCTCTGTCCCGCTCCCTGCGCACGCCCATTTATCATAGAATTCTCAAAAATTGTTGAATTATTTTAATAAAAAAAGACAAGTGAGCTTTGGATATAAAATAAAACGACAATTATTTAGATTTATAAACTATCTATTTATTAGTGTAATCCTTAAATTATTAGAACGTCACCTTTAAGAAAAGATGCATGCAATCAATAATTTTAGTCACTTTTTTAAATGTATTTACAACACATAAAAAAAATAAGAACGAGTAATCTGATGATAGGATATCGAACATTAATAATATGCTTTTAGGTATAGTTTATTACTCTTAATTAATGAGTTAATAGCCGCTTAACAACGCACTATCGCAAGGTTTTGCTCGGGGTAGCGCCTTAAGATACAGGTTATCGTAGTTTAAGAGGCAGGGCTCACAATATCTGTAAAAAGACTTCTTCAGCGTAGTTAGCATCTTGTTGATCAGTGTATAATGTATGTTTCTTTGTGACATTAAACTATTATTATAATTACATTTTCTTGAATAAATACGTAAAGAAAATAGACATTAGAATGGACGAGACGGCTCGCGTTTTAACCATGTTTCTTGTAACCGGTATAAATTTATTGTGCAGCTGGTTTGATGAAAATTATACGGAAATACTATATGTAAGATACAAGAAATATTGTGTATAAATACGTCCTCAGAAGGGCGTTACGGGGCTTACTTATGGGGTCCTCGGTTGGCCTACACCACGTCCTCGTATGTGCATAGCTGGTCACATTTAGCTATGTATTTCAGGTCCTCAGTATGATAGCCGAAATTCAAACAGAAAAATTTTGAGATAGCATTATCCCAATAAGCTCATCACTATAGATTTACTCACCTGTCTATTTCTATCATAATCAAAAAGGCCAACGAGGTATTTAAACCAGTTTTTTGGAGGGTCCTTGGTTTAGTCAAGAACTAACAAGGTTCTCGTAAGGGTGTCTGTACAAAAAAGGATGTGTGTGTGTGTGATTATTAAAGGCCGGCGGCGCATGAGTCGTTGCCCAGAATGTTACCATTTTATAAATATTATGTTTATAATAGGTCTTTACCTATGAAATTGCCGTTTTGTATGAAAAAATTTAAACGATTTTTTTTCATGAATTTTTTATTTTGTATTAATCGAAGTAATCACCCATGCAATCAATGCATCTTTGCCATCGCAGTGGCAGTTTATTGATGCCCTTCTTAAAGAAATCAGCTGGACGGGAGGCAACAAATTCTTCAAAGGCATTTTGTACTGCCTCTCGGGTATTAATTTTTTTTCCCGCCAAGAAGTTATCCAAATTCTGGAAAAAGTAGTAGTCTGTAGGCGCAAGGTCTGGTGAGTAGGGCGGATGACGGAGAGCTTCCAACCCCAGTTCTTGCAACTTGGAGACCGTCTGCTGTGCAGTATGAGGCCGCGCGTTGTCGTGCAGGAGCAGCGGAGACGAGCGATTGACCAATGCTGGTTGGAGATGCGCCAGCTTCTCCATCATTGTGTTCAGTTCTTCACAGTACACATCTGCAGTAATGCTCACCCCGTTTGGTAAGAAGCTGTGATGAATCACACCGGCGCTAGACCACCAAACAGTGACCATCACTTTTCTAGGGGTAAGTTTTCGTTTAGGGCATTGTTTAGGTGCTGAACCAGGATCCAACCAACTTGCTGAGCGCTTACGGTTATCAAACAGAATCCATTTTTCATCGCAGGTAACAATGCGGTTCAAAATTCCTTCATTTGTGTGTCTGTTGAGCAGTGCAAGGCACGTCTCGACGCGTACTTCGCGCTGGCGATCATTGAGTTCGTGGGGCACCCATTTGTCAAGCTTTTTTACCTTGCCAATTTGACGCAAATGGACCAATATTGTTTTGACGCTAACGTCGAAAGCTGCTGCTAATTCAGCCGTAGATTGTGTATCATCAGCTTCCACAATCGCCTTTAATTCGTCATTGTCGACCAAAGTCTTCGGACGACCGCGAGGTTCATTTTTCAGGTCGAAATTTCCAGAACGGAAGCGAGCAAACCAATAACAGGTGGTGCGTTGGTTTGTAGTGTTAGCTCCGTAAACGTCGTTGATGTTGCGTGCCGCTTGTGCCGCGTTGCTGCTACGACGGTACTCATATTCCATAATTACTCGAATTTTTAACGTATCCATGATGACGAAAAAGATTGAAATGCGATGAAAATGTAACACTAATCAATAAAGAAATGACTACTTTTAGAAAAAAAAATCCATGTTTTTAAAATAAAATTAATTTGAAATTATAATTCTTAGCCAAACAAAAATTATTTTGATTTGAAATGGCCAGTACTGCAGAACGGCAATTTCATAGGTAAAGACCTAATATAAACATTTAGAACTACGGATAGTGTATTTTTTTTTTTTTTTTTATATTTTCGTATGCTGCACTAGTTGACGTCAACACGTCAATGCCGGCCGTCGCTGAACACCAGCGCTGGGTCTCGCATAGGGTCGTAGCATTATGCTGAGCGATTGCTATTGAATCGATGTGACGCATATTTTCCACCAACTCGTTCTTTTTTGTATTGTGAGTTTCTCTCTGCGTCTTGTTTACCGCAAATAAACGTATTTTCTTTCTAAACAATTTCCGTTTAATTAAAAAATATTGTTACAGAAAAAAACGACCTAATTTAACCGGTCTTGGTTATCCAAAGGGTCCTAATTGCTAATTAAAGAGCATTGTCTTAACCCTTGCCTACAGAGGTTTCACTTGTTCAAAAGAAAAGCTTAGCTTTAGAAATTCTCTTTTTGGTTACTCTTTAAGGTTACTCTTTAAAGAGTTCATCGAAAGAATAATCACAATGTCTATTTTTGCCGCCAATTTGAATCGCCGTCTCTAAACATCATTTCGAAATTCGAACGGTGTCTCGTTGTGAATCCGCGATGATTTATTTTAAAAACAAATGAGTTCACTTTAGAATTGTGTGTGCTCACTTGAGTGAGGTTCCAAATGAACTTCAGCTCTACAGTTGTAAGGGATGAGTGGCTTTATCATTAAAGGGACATGAGTCATTTGTACTTTTCAGCTTAGGTGGAAAACATGTCGAAAAACGTCTTGGTGTCGAGAGGATAGTACTTAACTACTTTCTACCTAGTTATTACCCGAATGCAAAGAAAGGCTTATGTTTTTCGCGCGTATCTTGTATGTATGTAATATTCTTTATCGTTTTTGTTTACTCCAGTTCAAATAAAATAATGATAGAACCCCGTTTATTAGGTTAAACTCTATGAAAATTATTTTGTCAGTTCCGTTTTCAAATCCGACTTCCAAATGAATTGGTTATCCATTCTCTCACGCCAAGGGTTTCGATGTCCTGCTCTTATTTCAAACAAGTTTTTGATTAGAACAGCTTTCATTATATTACAAAAGCATAATATCACGCCTGTATTCTACGAAGGGGTAAGCAGAAGTGTAAATGATACACACATTTCGACAGTTATGTTTTAGTTTCATGTAAAGTTGACCTTTTGATTGATTTTCGACCCTACGGTTGAATGACAACACGGAAAACGTCAAGACATATTTTTGCTTTAAAGACTAATGTGGTAGTAGTATATTTAATGTTCTAACAATTAAAATATTCATGTATTTCTGTTTGTTTCAGTCCTGTACTAACCCCAAAAGACCAACATTAAGTTGGACTGCGTCATCAAAGATTTTTACATTTTACTTATTTTTAATTTTTTCAATGCAAACTTGCTTTCAATGCACGTTAGACATTGGCAGAATATTTGACATGGGCTTTGCTTGCCATAAAATAAAATAGAAGACCATTGTGACGGATGCTTTCAATCTTAGTAAAGTGGCAATTTATTGACGATTAGTGACAAATGCGTGCACTGACTGGACAGGTCCACTCATTCTGTGTGGTTTTTCCTCAAAATACCATTTCAGACACAAATCTACATGGTCTTCACATGATCTGACCAAGATTATGTCTGGACTTTAAAAGAGACTGTGACCTCTGAGTTTGTTTCGGCCTTTCTTCTCAGAGTGGTCAGATAGGAAACGCCGACCTCATCTAGTTTTAAAAATATGATTGACGTGTAAAAGTGTTTAAATAAAATCATTTATCATTTATCATTGAGAGATTTTATCAAGAGTGGTAAAGTACTTACGAGGTTAACTATATGTAATAGGGGGCCAGTTTATTGCCATCATCTCTTCCACCTAGCCTCTTCCAAACTATGTTGGGGTCGGCTTCTAGTCTTACCAGGTGCAGATGAATACCAGTATTTTATATGGAGCGACTAATTACTTGGGCCCATAAATACCTACTTCAACTACTAAGGTACTGCACTATGAGCCATAATAAATAACTCAACCCTTAGAAGCTACATTATTCATATTCCACTCCACGTCAAACCTAATTCCTCCTATCCACTAAAGTATTATATCATAAGGAAGTCATTCCAGACCTCTTGTGGTCCTCCACAGCCTTTTAGAAGATCCCTCTCGTCATTCAGAGATGTTGAGAAGTCGAGGAGTATAATTTTAGCATATTATTTTCTTTCAAGTGATCGCCTTTTATGGCTTAGTTCTAATATTTTGGTGGATTTTGAGAGATTTTGAGAATCAATGTCGTTTCAAGGACCTATTACGAAACTGACACAAACTTTTTTGGTTGACTCATGATATTTTGAAGGTCGTTTTTACCCACTTAGGTATTAACCTAAGTGGGTGGAAAGATTTTATATACTCCAAAAGTGGGTTTATTAAAACCCGTTTTTGGAGTATATAAAATCTATTCATTTAGAGGCTGTTTGGAAGAATATATATGTGTTTATAATTTTAGAAATATTTGTGCAAAATTTTTTACGGTACACATTGAAGTTTCTTTTATGAATAAGTACATAAATTTATCATAATCTACAATTATAGAATATAATAGAAATACTCTTTAATACGTAAACCTTAAAAATTACAGATATAAATGTTGAAATTTTACAAAGAGGGACGCAATGGGCGGTCTTATCGCTAAAAGCGATTTTTACAGACAACCTTTGGGTGGATGAAAGGGAGAAGGAGACACAATACTGCAGGTAGTCAGTGGTGTACATTTACGTTACTACGGTACGGTATTTTGGTGTATTTATAAATTAGCATTGATAGATTTTGTCATTTAATTATAAAGAAATTAATTCTGTTACATAAGTGTAATTTTAGATACCGACTTTATTGATATATTTGTACGCCGTCAACGCCATAAGATATTGTATATGTCGGAAATACGTTAAGTTAATCGTTTGAGTTTGACAAATCGGGACGCCAGCGCCACCAGGCGGCGCTCGACAGAGTCTACGACATAACGCTTGACCAGAGTTAAAGCAGGGTTGACCGGTGGCGGTCAAGCAGTGAACACGTTTAGAAACTATCACGTGTTCTGTAATAGCTGTATCGTGTACGTAGTGTGTGATTCGCTAGTCTTATTAATTTGTTCGTAAATTATAATTTGGTTTGAACTACAAACGTTTTTGCTATTGGGCAATAACCAACACTTGCCGTAGTATGCCCTTAGTAGTTAAAATATGGCTGAGATAACGAGAGAGATATACCTTCTCCGTCATATATAATTATATTGTATTTACATGTTTTTACTCCCATCTATGTTTGACAAATAAAAACGTTCACTTTGAAGATAATTTTTAACACTAAATAAATTCTTATTTGATCTGAAAATATCATCAGTATATTCCATAACCATTACGCTATTTCAACTTTATTTTGGACAATCATTTTGAACAATAAGATATATTTGGCAAAAAGGTATTTCAAAACTCAATCCATCTCAGCAAATGGTTCAAGCTTGTATGCAAACAAAGTCGCGGGCCACTTAAAATATTTCACTTCAAAATGTTTCAGAGTCGGCCATATTGGATTTGTGGTGACCTCACGTATCTTATGACGCTGTCCGCCGCGGAACGTTATAAAGGACACCTCATTTATTTCTATGTATAAGCGGAAAATATCAAAATTGTGTAGTTAAATAAAATATATATGAACATATATAAATATGACGGAGAAGGTATGTCTCTCTCGTTATCATCAAGGCTCCCGCAGACAGACGCGACGCGATAGCGCGACACAAAGGCGGCGCTCGTCGCGCGACAAGCGGTGCCTTTGTGTCGCGCACGATTCGCGTCGCATGTCCCGACTGTTTTTAGGAACCTTCAGTCATATTTTAACTACTATGGGCGTACTATGTAATGGGTAGTGCTGGTTATTGAGCAATAGATAAACCGTTTGCAGTTCAAATCAAATTATAATTTACGAACAAATTAGTCATACTCGCGAATCTCATACTGTAGTAGGTACACGACACAACTATAAGGAACGCGTGACAGTTTCTAAACGTGTTCACTGCTCAACCGCCAACAAAAAACTCTGCTGTACTCTGGTTAAGCGTTAGCGTTATAGACTCTGTCCAGCGCCACCTGGTGGCGATTAGTCAAAGTCAAACGATTGATTTAACGTATTTCCGACATATAATATAATAATAATAAAATTATATATAAAAATATAAGGTATAACGTTAAATACAGCTTTTCTTATATCTATGTCAAGTTCACCCATGATTTGTGCCTGAACTAGGTAACCCTGTGTTTCAGGCGATTGGAGGTAATATTAATTGATTAAATAATCACATATCATATTAATCTTATTGGTACATAAATGTAAAAAAGGTATATAAAATTATAGTATCTTAACTAACTAATAAAAAATAAAAAAAAATACAAACAATATTTACTTTTAGTACTAGTAATATAAGTACTCTGTATCTTCATAGGACATAGTTTGATGAGTTTCCTTAAGGTTTTTTTTTTTTTTTTTTCTAGTACCATGATTTAAGGAGTAGATGTTTCCTTTTTCATTTAGCCTGTTATAGAGAAGCGGTCTGAGGGTCCGGTATGTATAGCATAATAGCATAATCAGCCTATATTGTTCCCACTGCTGGGACACAGGCCTCCTCTCTTTGAGAGGGAATGGGCTGTAATCCACCACGCGGGCCCAGTGCGGGTTGGTAGATGTCACATGTCTTCGAATTTTTGGTTCTAGGACATGCCGGTTTCCTCACGATGTTTCCCTTCACCGTTTTGAGAGCAGTGGTGATGAAATTATTTACACAAAGTAAAGCGCCTGCCTGGGTTCGAACCCACGACCTACAACTCGTAAGTCGGGGCCGATAGCACTGGGCCACCACTGCTCTCACTAATGTCCTAATCCTAACTAATATTATAAATGCGAAAGTAAGTTTGTTTGTTACCTTTTCACGCCTAAATCACTGCACCGATCATCATGAAATTTTGCATATCTGTTGTCAGGGGTACAAAAAAGGATAGAGGGTACCGTTTATCCAGAAAATAAGTACTGTTCCTGAGGGAAAGAACAATAAATTTCGACGGTCACAATTCCTTTAAGACGCTAGATGGCGCAACGGGTCTTTCGAATCATGATTGAATTGTATTATTAGAAACTTTAATAGTGCGTTAAGAATTACTTTTTTAACCGACTTCACAAAAAGGAGGAGGTTCTCAATTCGTCTGTATGTTTTTTTTTTTTTATGTGTGTTAGCTCATAACTTTTTTCTGGGTGAACCGATTTAGACGATTCTTTTTTTATTTGATAGGTGGTGATTCACATGTGGTCCCATTTAAATTTGATCAAGGTTTGACCAGTAGTTTTTGAGTTATCCTTAATACTGCAGATTTTTTCCACTTAGTTTATATGGATGATGTGTTAATAATTTCCTGTCACTGTTATTTACACACCAAGTAGTGGTATACGAATTTGTGTGGGGTAGGTACCGCAACTAAAAAGTGAAAAATAAAAACTTTTTTACAAAAAAACAACCGACTTCCAAAAAAAACACTAAAAGACGTGAAAAATAACTTTAATTTCGGAAGTCGGTGGCCAAACACGAAAATACAAAACCAAAGGCACCGACTTCCGAAATTAAAGTTATTTTTCACGTCTTTTAGTGTTTTTTTTGGAAGTCGGTTGTTTTTTTGTAAAAAAGTTTTTTTTAATATAAATTATATATTTTGTGATTCTAGAGTGAACTCCAATACCATTTGACTGAACACCATGAAAGTTGGCACATAGGTAGGTAATTAGGTATCTAGACATGTATTTTTAATGGAGAAGGATTTAGAAGATATTTTTTGACCTCCACGCGGGCTTTGCTGCTGGAAAAAGCTAGTAAAATATATTGCTAAGAATTTGTGGTTGAAAAAAGGATAAGAGGCATCTGATTTATTGTAACAATATGTCTGGATTTGTGCCCGGTTGATGGCAATAGGCTCGCCCCCTATTACATGGGGCTTAAACATAACTGGCGAAATGTGGGTGTGCTTGGCTCAACGCTGGTCCTGCTCCACAAGGGCGCATAAAATAATTGATTAGCATTTGAAACTACTGTTGGAGCTGCTGAAGATTTTAAAAACTTATCTTTGCATTGTATAAATTCAATGTTTTAGTATTGTATAATTGCATAGCACAGGTGTGAGTACTATGCACCTACTATAGAGCTACCATTTAATAGGTTTTTCTTTCATTGACTTGAATGTGCCCTGGCGGCTGAGAGTTTGTCATGCTCACTCTAATGTCTCGCTGGTGGTGGCGTGTGTGTTGGATCATTAAGTTCCCTTCAAAATGGTTGAGCTGAATGGTGCTGATCTATGCGTCATGTTCGTGAACGGGCGCCGTCAGTGGGGACTGGTCATTTCTTGGCTGCCACGGCTTATTTTAATTTAATTTAATATTTGAATTGCTTTTGTCTTTTTATTACGGACGCTTTTAACGTTCTGCATCGTTCTCACATGCATAATTTCAACATGAACGATGTAATCAATATTTTGTAACCATTTTTTGATTTAAAAGAGTGTCCATGGAGTTTCTTGCCCGTTCTTCTCCATAGGTACCTACTACGCTTTGGAATGGGTAACTAGCTTCATCTTTCTGACTGACCGACCCCTTGACAATTCAAAAGTGCCTGTAATTGGTTTATTTGAAATAAATGCTTTGAGTTTGAGTTTGAGTTTGAGTATAGGTACACCTCTGCCTAACCCTTCGGGGAATACAGGCGTGATGTTATGTGTTGTTATTTTATATGTTTTATTATTAAAAAAAAAAAGAGTGAATGTATGGAGGCATAGCAATGGTGGTGATGGTGATGGCATGGAGCTTCGTGCCCGGTCTCCTGCATAGGAACCTACTACGCTTTGGAATGGGTAATCAGCTTCATCTTTCTGACTTACCGACTCCTTGACAATTCAAAAGTGCCTGTAATTGGTTCAATTGAAATGAATTATTTGAGTTTGAGTATCACAGTCTCCGGATAAGCAGTATCTACCAGGTAATTTAAAAATAGAGCAGAATTTGTATACAATTATCTGACGGATAAGTAAACGGAACATATCCGGAACTGAGCCGCGTTATTAATATATTAGGCATACTTTTAAGCTGTTCACCGTCAAATTGTTTGCATGAAAACTTGAACTCCTGTTTGATTCGCTCAGGGGTCGATAAACACTTTCAGTGCACTTCTATAACATCTCAGAAACCGAATCTACTCATGTTTCTATCTCTTGCAGTTTAGTTAGTTTCTGTACTGTTGTTGTAACTATGTACAATTCGCGCAAAACTTTATGAGCCCTCAGAAAGTAGGCCCAAGAACGAAATAGCACATGGTACAGTTGAGTGAGAGTGAGAAATTTCCCTCGGACACCTATATTATGTATACTGCGCAGCGAATCGCTGCAACTTCCGAGAGCTCATAAAGTTTTGCGCGAACTGTAACCAAGTTCACAATCAATTCCATTGTGAATATTCTTAAAACATCACTTCGAAATTCGAACGGCGGCGTCTCGTTGTGAATCCACGATGATTAAACCTCACACCAATTAAAAAATCAAGACAGTTCTGCGAATAATACAGTGAAGCATACAAAACTACACCTTGCTCTGTGCATACACGCTCACACGCACAAATTTACAAATAAACTACACCTCACTATGTGCACACATATTTGCGAAACCGGCCGCACGTCACTGTTGACAGCACTATGTCTTGATTTTTTATTTGCTGTGAGGATTAAAATTTACTTTAAAAACAAATGAATTTGCTAGCCTGGTTGACAGTTGTTATGAAACCAATTTGTAATGTTCCTTGCGGTTTATTTTCCTTGAAATGTAAACATTTCAGCGAAATATTAAGAACAATTTTTTCATTGTTGTAAGGCAATTTAACTTTGACTGACAAAACGGGACTATCATCATACTTTTTATTGCGAATAATTCAAATTTTACTTCGAAATTCGAACGATGTCTCGTTGTGAATCCGCGATGATTTACTTTAAAAGCAAATGAGTTCGCTTTCGAATTGTGTGCGCTTAACTAAGGCTCCAAGGGAACTTTACAGAATAGCAGTACTGTTGTTTATAGCTTTGAGAACCCTATCCTCTTATAACAAATCTGCTTACAGGGGGATAACAGAGGGGGTCGGATTTGTATTCCCAAGAATCTACAATTTGTTTAAGATAGGATAGTTGTTGCCGTGTCTCGCTCACTTGTCTGAGCAGTATCTAGATTTATTGCTAATACATTTTCCCGCTGAAAATATGAGATGGTTGGAAAATAAAGAAGCGAGGATTTTCTGTATAGGTGATAAGGTAATGTCGGATAATATGGGCAGAGGTCCAGATATAGAACAAACAAACAAAACAAAGAACAAAGGAGTAGCATGTTCAGGGAAGCTATGCCATTCTTAGATGGCAGCTAATCAGACGTTTATTACGCCTAGACGGGAACAGCTTGCGCCTGGTGACGGGGACCATCATAGGACACTGCTCGCTAAACAAACACTTCCACACAATAGGCATAACGGACAGTCCTCTATGCAGGGTTTGCATGGAGGCTCAGGAAACCGTTGCTCATGTGCGCTTTGAATTCACAGGCGTCACCCAGTTTTAGAACACATACCCTCGGGGCACCCAGATCCTACACAGTTTTCCTTAGCAGATCAGGAGACATAATCAACTTCCAGAGGGAGGTGAGCTGGTTTGAATAATCACTGACGACCGCCATGGCCACGCACAATAGTCTATCGGAAGGACTAAATGCGGAAACCAAAACCCTAAAGAAGAAGAAGTTGAAGAAGGAGCAACATATTTTTGTGGATTTTCATGTAGAGTAACATATTTTTGTGGATTTTCATGTAGAGTAACACATTTTTGTGGATTTTCATGTAGGAAATAGTTTATATCTTAAGATTTTACATCTCATATTCTAAAGTCTACTTACTGGGATAAATTTCATAGGCCGATGGGACAGTAATCCGACGTGACCGGAAAGAGATCAGGCGGCTGTGTCTGCGCACACACTTGTGCGCCATAATATCTCCCGCACCGGAAGCTAGTTTCCGTTGAGATTAGATCAACATACTAGTACAACCTGATACTGACCTGGAAATTGGAAAAAACTTAAGGAAAATTAAATTTCGCGGACTACCTTGGTGCATCCCCCTTAAGTTCGTGTTTAGAACTTTAGAAGTAATACAATATCAGGGCCTTCTAAAAACAATATGTTCGCTATTTCTATAGTTTCTGTATCACCATTATTTTGCCAAAGAAAACGAAATATTTTAAACTAGCTTTTGCCCGCGGCTTCGCCCACGTGGATGTCGGAAATTAACCCACGGGAACGTACGACCGAGTTAAAAGGTATCCTACCTGTTAATCTAGGTTATAAACTATCTGTGTTCCAAATTCCATCCAAATCCGTTCAGTAGTTTTTCGTGAAAGTGTAACAAACATCCATCCATCTTCACAAACTTTCATTTTACAATATTAGTAGGATTCGTCTTAACTTTGACAGATTTCTTAAACAATTCACTCAACTCACCCAAGAAAACCATAACAATTTCATGGTTTTCTTACACCCCAATTTCACAGTTCATCTCCTGAAACTGAGAAATTCTTCCATAAACCAAAGAGTGTAACACAAATTGTATAAATATTTTGTTAAATTTCAAGCTTGACAACTCAAAGAGAAGAAACTCAAGATTATTTTGTCAATGTAGGTACTATTCGTTTGTTTATTTTGTTCGCACCTTATCTTTTGTCTTTGTTTGAATCTTAGCAAGCCCATTGGACAAGAAAAGGTATCTTGGAATTTTTGATTTGATAGTAGGTACATAATTTTTTGTGACTTTCTGCCCTGAAATTCTACAGGGTTATTTGTAACTCGACGTATTCCTAGCAGGACGATATAGTAGGGGTAAAATGCAACAAATTAAGCCACCAAATGTTCTACCGAAATTTTGTAGCTTTTGAATTAGTTAGATTTTAAGTTTTTTTATGAAAAATCGAATAAAAAAATGATTTACGTCGCGGCTACGCAGGAATTTAAGTTATTATCATAGCTGATTTTGTAGAAAATCTTTTTTGGTAATTAAAAGTTCAAAAATTTGCCAATGATCTATAATTAAACATTTTATTTCCGTTATTTTTACATTTCTCAAAAAAAAAAACTGAATTTCGGTAGAACAGTTGGTGGCTTAATTTATTGTATTTTAATCCTACTATGACGTCTTGCAAGGAATACGAAGGGTTACACACAACCCTGTATACTTTTTAAGTTAATCTAAGACACTTTCATCGTTTGATTGTTGTCATTTGCGAGTGTCGTAACACAGAGCAAATTATGTAACCTTGCAGAGCAAAATGTATTGTCTTTGGTCCCTGGCCATGGACAAAATTTTAAACCTTTTAATTTTTGGGTACGAGGCTTTTGGCTACATTCTATGTTTGTTTTTGTAATATTTTTGTAATGTGCGTTTTGTTTGTGCAGAATAAACTATTTTTCTTTTCTTTCTTTCTTTTCTTTCTGTCAGGATAAAGGCGGGCGAATAAGAAATTATGAAATCTTAACTGCCAGTAATTTAGTACCTAGTGATCAATGCGTGTTAAATCGATATAAGAGGGGTGTTGGGTATTTCAATGGATAGTATCGCAACACCAACATTAAAATGTAAACCATTATGTGATCTGTGGCAACATTTCCCTTCCAACTGTGACACTGGTACAATACACACGTGAAATTTAATTGTCAGCCGTTTTATTTCTTCTTCCTCGGCACCAACGCTACCAGCACCTCATAACACCCCGCTGCACAGGGGTCTTTGTCCTACAGTGACTGACAGTGGGACACCATACACTCTGATTATGAGATCAATGGCAGTCACTTTGTTTAATCTACAGATATAAATTCGATCCTCACATACTCCAAGCACTTGTTTTGAAGTTGTGACAGAAAAGTGCATGCAGATAAAAACAGAAGGAAAAAAAAAAAACATCGGCAAAAACCACAAAGATCAAAACAAGATCACTTTTCAAGCAGTCTGATGTAGTTAGTGGCTGTTATTTACCCTCCAACATTACCCTACTCTGAAGCTTGAGCGCAGTCAGGCAACTAGTCTTATTTGTGAATCTAACTTTCGCTGACTAAACTGATTTCATTTTTTATAAGATCAAATGAAAAAACCATTTTTCTAACCAATCAAATCTTCAAATAAGCATAAAACCGTAATAAATAAAAAGGCTGACAGACGTAAAAGTATAAAATCAAAAGGAATAAAAAGAGAAATATCTCCTTAACACGATTACAATGAGACAATGAAGGAGAGTGGATAAATGTAGCAATTTGTGGACCTTATGAGGGCGAGTCGAGAGAGTGAGGGTGTGGTGCAAATTGATGAAAGAAAGCGGGTTATTAATTTCAAACTATTTTCTCTCTTTTTATGAAGCATTGATTGCGAATGTTAAAACCGATAAATACTTGACAATAGTTATGTATATTATGCATTAACAAGTACTTTTACCGGTAGTAAGTAGATAAGTTCTTGAATAAACGTTATTTAAATTGTATTCAATTTACAAAATGTTTTTTTTTTTTTGAAGTCGGTTGTTTTTTTTGTAAAAAAGTTTTTATTTTTCACTTTTTGGTTGTGATACCTACATCACACAAATTCGTATACTACTACTTGATATGTAAATAACAGTGACAGGGAGTTATTAAAACATCATCATTTAACTAAGTGGAAAAAAATTACATTATTAATGATAACTCAAAAACTACGGGCCAGATCTTGATCAAATTTATATGGAACCACATGAGTAGCACCAGCTTTCAAACAAAAAGAGAATCATCAAAATCGTTTCACCTAGAAAAGTTCTGAATCACATTTTTTTTTAATACAGTCGAATTGAGAACCTCTTCCTTTTTTGAAGTCGGTTAAAAATAGTAAAGTACGAAAAATCAAAACTTAGGTCGAGCTCTATGAAACGTTATTTATTAATACGAGCCCAAGGGTCGAACATATCTATCAGATAAATTCAAAAGCGCAAGTGAATCTGTATGAGCTAATCTTCCGGATAAGTTAAACGGAACTTATTCGGAGAATTTGAAAAAGGGCATAAAAGTCTTACAGTTGACTAACAGTAAAAAAAAGCATCGTGTGGAAACTAGGACTTTTAACTTCTTATTAATTTCTCGTCTTGCAGTAGGTGAATATCATATTGATCATTATTGAGACATTTAGAGTTAAAAAATATTCGGTACTAGCGTTTGCCCGCGGCTTCGCAGGCGTGTATGTCGGGTATTATCTCACGGGAACATACTACCAGGATAAAAAGTATCCTATGTGTTAATGCAAGTTATAAACTATCTGTGCGCCAAATTTTATCCGATTCCGTTGAGCCGTTTTTGCATGATTGAGTTACAAACATTCAGACATACAAACTTTCACATTTATTATATTAATAGGATTAGTAGCTTAGTAACGTTATTGGTCATGTTCTTCAGAAAGGTCAGGTGCGTAGTACTCGCAACCGGCGTACATGTGTGACCAGATGTATGAACGTAAACGAGGCAAAAGGAGTATGTAAGGATCGTAGCAGGTGGCGTTCTGTAGTTTCTGCCTACCCCATAGGAAGAAGGCGTAAGCTTATGTATATATGTATGTATGATTAGTAGGATAGTAGGATTAATTAAAATAAACTTTGACTTTGTAATGTAAATTATAATAAGTACTAAGCTCGAATTTTTATGTAGATAGGCATGTTTTATTTCAATTTGTAATTCACATTACTTCGGCTTAATAGTATGTAAGAATATTATGTGTGCTTGATGTACTCAAAATAAACCTAATAGTATTCGAAGTAAGACAACCGGAAAATATGGCTTGAATGAATATCTGTCTTCCTGGTTTTCCTTAAGGTTCCTATTCTACTTATAAATATAGACACTCAATAATTAACCCAATTGGACAGATAGATATTTAGGTATATGAAACTAACTTTTGCCAGAGGCTTCGCCCGCGTGGAGGTCGGAATTTATCCCACGGGAACGTACTGCCTAAATAAAAACTATTCTATGTGTTAATCCAGGTTATAAACTATCTATGTGCCAAATTTCACCTAAATCCGATTAGCCGTTTTTGCGTGACAAACATCCAAACATACAAAATTACACATTTATAATATTAGTAGGAAAAAAAAATATTATCGAATTTTTCATTACAAAATAATTAGGGTAGAACAGAATATTTCCTTAACAACAACCGTCTTTGTTCACAAAATGACCCAATAAATTCGTTCCTGGCCTCCTTATTTATTATATTTGCATATTTAACACCCAATCTTTCTGAATAGAGAAGAGGCAACTGTCAAAATGGCGCTGTCATAGCTAGTTCCCAACACAAGCTAATAATATAAGGCATGAGGTAGTTTTTATTTAATTTTTTCGAAATTGTGTTCCTAAGTACTCCGAAATTGTGTTCCTAAGTACTCCTAAATTGTGTTCCTAAGTACTCCGAAATTGTGTTCCTAAGTACTCCAAAATTGTGTTCCTAAGTACTCCGAAATTGTGTTCCTAAGTACTCCGAAATTGTGTTCCTAAGTACTCCGAAATTGTGTTCCTAAGTACTCCGAAATTGTGTTCCTAAGTACTCCGAAATTGGACTCCACCTTTTCCCGAAAGATCCTAAAATTAGAATATTGTGGCTTAAAGCTATTGTCGTGGCGTAGAGATTTTTTTAAATTAATCGGAGTTCGTTGTTCTGTCGGAATCATTTTGAAGGAAGTGATTACGAGGAAACGCTGAAAATAATGAAATATTGAAATAAAACCACTCATGGAACGCATGAACGAAATGTCAAATTTATTGTAGGCCGTAGGGACCTAGCTATGATCACGCCATCTACAATTAGCTTTGCCTGATCTTCGCCATTGGTGCTGCTGCATTTACACAATGGTTGGCCAAAATTTATTTATATAATTTATCATCCAGGCTTTATCACTGCAGTCTGAGTAAATCTGACACGATAGGAGCTTAGGTGGTGTATTACTGGGCACGCCACAATTGCGGCGGTAAGTTCCCTCTTTGAGGAGTGGCTTTAGAGAAGCCACGGCGTCCACTTTCCGCCTGACGCAGGTCCTCACCGGACATGGCTGTTTCGGATAAGGCGGGAGGAAACGCCCGGGTGTTATCATTGGGTGGAGCGACCTGAGGCCACGGTGGAGCATACGATGGAAGTCTGCCCGGCTTGAGCGGAGCACCGCCGTGTCCTCGTGGCGGCGATCGGTAGTGGCGATCTCTCGCGTCCGGCCCTACTCTAGGCCATGGTACGGAGCGAGAGGAAATGGGAGGCCGTCACCTCCTTCTGCGAAGCAGTAATGCTCGCGAAGGAGGAGGCGGAGCGCGTGAGGGTGAGGCAATCGTTGCGCCCTCACGCCCCTAGTTGCCGCAGGAGGAGACACCCTGGGCGTCGGGAGTCGATTGCCAACTCCCGGCCACCGTAGGCGCGGGCTTGCGGACGGCGAGCAATGGGCAGCTCACCGTCCGGTAAGGACCAGGCCCTGGTCGACGGCGTGTCGTGTTCCACGCGCGTGTGAGTGTATTCATATTTATAGGCGAATAACTGATTGATTATTGATCACAAATATTGATGTTGTCTACTGATCTCTAATCTAGAATCACAATATGAACGTCAGCTGTCAGATGACAAAGACATTGGCGTATGGAAACGTTCCATTTCAACTATATTTTATTAAACGTAAATTATTATTTTATAAATAGAAAGGTCTGAATTTAAAATATATGTTATATTGTTATGTTGTTATTGTTGTGTGTGTTGTGTTGATATATGTTGTGTGTTGTTGTTGTTATGTTATTGTTGTTGTGTTGTGTTGTGTGTGTTATGTTGTGTGTTGTTAAATATATGTTTGTGTTGTGTGTTGTGTGTATATGTTATGTTTATTATGCGTAAATAAATGCTAATAAGCATTTATTTAATTTATATTTTATAGACAGAAGTATTTAATGTAAATGGTATTTATTCCGACTTAAAAGGTCGCTTCACAAACAACGATTCTAGAGTTTTCAAACAAGTCATGTTTGGTGGTTTTACTTAATCAAAACAAATGTATATTATCTTAGTATTAAAATAAATGATTAAATAATAATTAATATGATACTAGTAATATTTCTTATGATTTAATAATGCAATTTAAAAGTAACAAGTTGTTTTAGACGATTCTCAGATCTTAAAGATGATGGTAATATAATATAAGATTTTACTTAAAGATTACAAATAAATACATACTAAATTGCTAAATAATCTTATGAAGTTTTAAAATAGTTCCACTATACTAGATTTGTTAATTAATACCTATATTTTAAGATATAAAAAGGCGGCAGAATGGGCGGCAATGTCTGTGGTACTGACTGGTAATATGGAGGGATTATGATGGGTTACCGCGAATTTCGAAGGGGAACTTGATTCGGATGGTTTGACGAGAGAGGACAGACTCACAGATCCTGAGTGGTGTCCATTGTCCATAATATTAACTTGTTAAAAGCCAATGTACCTAAGGAAATCACGCTGCATAGCAAAGTTCTTCCTATATTGTAAAATGGATTGAATTATGATCATCATAATTATTATCACTTCTAGTGAAAGATCGACTGACTACAATGTTCATGTAAGTTATTTATATAATTGACATTATAATATTGATTAGTATTGCTGATCTATGTTGTTATGTAATGTGTTATACATATAGCTAATATTGCTTATGTGTGTTAAATCGAATTAAGGAATATTCATGTTCTTTCTTTACATTGACAAAGTTGCTAACTTTGAGCAAGGGACCTTGTGTTAACAATAATAATATGATAATGTGAAAATGTGTTGACAAAAGACTAAAACAAGCTGCCATGGAGTTTCTTATCCTTCTTCTCTATGAAGACCTAGTTTTGGAACGGATAATAGCTTTCTCACTAACGTTAGCTACATATATTATATTTATTGACAAGCCTAATTGAAATAAATGCCTGGTCTTGTCTTTCTGTGCTTTTCTTCATAAAATCCCTTCCCGACACACCATAATCATAGATACTTTCTTACATATTAAATAACTAGCCATTCTGACACTCAAAGCTTACTAATTAAGTGGATGCCAATACCTATAAATGTAGTATTTCATCCACTTTCTAACACGCGCCTTAAAGAGATATCAGCATCATTGACGGGGTCCGATAGGGCTGATGTCTGCCGAGGTCGCAGATTGTTCGAAAGAGTTACCGGGGCCCTGGCGCACACGCAAGTGAAGGAACACGGGCTGGTTTTAGTCAGTAAGAGTCTGACACGCCCTTCCGCTCCGCCCGTAGCGGGAGAGGTCATTTGATGATTTCACAACCGAAAAAAAAAAGCTTCGAAAGGTCGTAGTTCTAAATCTTGTTTCCATCGATAGAGGCTAAGTTACTTATCGAGGAATCGGAGGCTGTGTCTCAAACAGGTTTTAAAATAGCCGGTCCCAGTCGTCATAAAATAAGTACAGTCGCCAGCAGGTCAAGCTACACGAAACTGTCAAATTTCTCCAAACGATTTTAAACCTTAAAATGTTGACAGTTAAGTTCAAAATCGAATGAGGAAATCTGACAGTTTGTGGTAACTTGATGTGCTGGCGACTGTACATGTCGGAAATACGTTAGATCAATAGTTTGACTTTGATTAATCGGGACGCCAGCGCCACCAGGTGGCGTTGGACAGAGTCTATAACGCTAACGCTTGACCAGAGTACAGCAGAGTTAGTTGTTGACGTGTAAGCAGTGTACACGTTTAGAAACTGTCGCGCGTTCGGTATAGTTTTGTCGTGTACCTACAGTGTGTAATTCGCTAGTGTGATTAATTTGATCGTATATTATAATTTGATTTGAACTGCAAACGGTTTTTCTATTGTGCAATAACCAACATTACCCATAGTACGCCCACAGTAGTTAAAATATGGCTGATGATAACGAGAGACACGTACCTTCTCCGTCATACATATGATGGTTTTTTAGAGACTGTAGGTCTAGGTACTTGCTGAGATATCAGAAGGCTGAAGAAAATACTTGATGATATATGAGTATTAATTCGTATAATTAGTAAAAATCCCACGTCTTAAATAGTATTTACAATATTTGTCCTAGCCAATAAAAACATGTACATTAATTAAATCTAACACTTACACTTACAAAAAAACGGTGTCGCCTGTGTGTTCGTGAGCGCGGCGTGGCGTGTGCGCCGAAGGCATAAATATGGGTGCCTAGCAATCCGTGCTTCCATTTCGAGCCGGCCACCGTTGTGTGAAGGTCTGTGTAGTGAACTTGTACGGCGCGGTGATAGAAGATAGCGCAACACGAAGCTGGACAATCCTGGTATTCCTGGAGAACACGACGGCGTGTGGCATCTGCAGTCCTAATACTCCTGTTTCTTTAACGTTAATCAAAACGTGGTGTCAATTCTTCTCAGGACTGTTTGCTTCCGTGTTTCTTTAAGAGATGTCAACACGTCAGAACGTGGTGTCGGTTCTTCTCAAGACTGTTTGCTTCCGTGTTTCTTTAAGAGATGTCAACACGTCAGAACGTGGTGTCGGTTCTTCTCAAGACTGTTTGCTTCCGTGTTTCTTTAAGAGATGTCAACACGTCAGAACGTGGTGTCGGTTCTTCTCAGGACTGTTTGCTTCCGTGTTTCTTTAATAGATGTCAACATGTCAAAACGCGGTAATGTGCTGTGTGGCTACAGTTTTTTAAGGGATTTCCAATCCTTCCTTCTAATCTTAGGATACGAGAACCTATAATGATATATTATAATCGTTGAGCTACATAAGTTCTGAGTTGAGCGGCACAATTGCTGACAAATATGTGCACAGACTGGACAGGTCCACTCAATCTGTGTGGTTCTTTCCTCAAAAGACTATTTCAGACACTAATTGACATGGTCTTCACAAAGATCTGACCAAGATTATGTCTGGGCTTTGAAGATACTGTGACCTCTGAGTTCGTTTGGGCTTTTCTTCTCAGAGTATTCAGATAGGAAACGCTGACCTCATCTAGTTAAAAAAATATGATTGACGTGTAAAATTGTTCATACAAACCTACTTACAGAAATAAAATCATTTATCTTAACTAATTCCTAACTAATATTATAAATGCGAAAGTAAGTTTGTTTGTTTGTTTGTTACCTTTTCACGCCTAAACAACTGAACCGATCATCCTGAAAATTTGCATATATGTTTTCAGGTGTACAGAAAAGGACATAGGGTACCTTTCATCCCGCAAAAAAGTATTGTTCTCGAGGAAAACAACAATAACCTTCTTACGATAATAGATGGCGCCACGTGTCTTTCGAATCATGATTGAATTATAACCCGAATTCATTGTCAAAGTCTAAATTAACGCGAGCGAAGCCACGGGCAAAAGCTAGTTATTTATATTTCAACCAATCTGGTTCACACATGGTGAAGTTAGCCTGTCTGCCGCATTGCTGTATTCCAAATTAAAAATCATTTGCAGTCTGTATAAATAATTTACGTTTCTATAAGTTACGTACGGGCATTATGATACCAGCCTAGTACTGTCCAACTATAGGGTAATGGCCTCTTATCATACATACTCGTAGAAGGGGGGCATTCCATACTTTCAATTAAGCCGTTCAACGTCGGCTTGTTGGTCAAGTAATTACGTAGAATCTATTCGGTCTTATCACAAAACTAGGTTTTTCTTTAGACATGGTTAAACCATCAAGCCTGTTTTTGAAATAAGAACCTAACAGAAATCGAAATACAGAGTTCCTTTTACAAAACTGACAACTTAGTCCGGCCTTAGGTTGTCAATTTTGTATTTATGAACTTTACCAAAATCAGCATAAAGTTCGAAATGCAAAAACTGGCTCGAAGTTTTAGGCTCTGGCTAAAGTGAGATCGTGTTTTGTAATACAATGCATTATTTTCAGCAATCGAACAAAACGTTTCCTGAGAATTCTGAAAACCCCAGCATAAGTAGGTATTTAAAAAAATACATTAAAATCCTATGAAAGTTCAAAAAAATGTTCATTAAAATATCAAGTCATTAATATAACATAACATCAAGCCTGTATTCCCTGCAGGGTTAGGGTTAGGGGGCTAGGGGGTTAAGAAGGGGGGTTTACTTGTTCCTATAATAAACCCACATTTCGCCAGTTATGTTTAAATCCCATGTCACAGGCCATCAAGACATTAAATCTAAATCAAACTAATTTCATACTCATTATACAACACTATCAGAGGCTCTCAAACTGTACAAAGTTGCCAGTATCGGTTCTCAAACTTTGCCAGTACCTTATTAACATTATTGAACGTGCAAAGTGGCAAGTTTCCTTGTAAAGGCAATATAATTTATACATTATTGCCTTCCGGGAGTGTAGGTATGTAGCGTCATCGACAACGCCACATGCGAGCCACGCGTCACACAGACGTCATGCAAAATCCTGCATCGCGCAAACAAAGTTTACCGCGCAACTAGCATATAATTATACAACGTCCTGACATCAATCGTCGGGCAGTTGCCCACCAGACACGACACCCGTCTTGTCGGAGGATTCTCCATTTTCTATGGAGGTATGAGGGAATTTTATACCCTGTTTCATACCTCTTTCATTTTGCATTAAATTCTGCACCAGGACGTATAAAACATAGTGCAATTCTGGAATGTACATACTAATGTCTTGCACGATAGCATACAAGTATCTACTTTATGCCATCGTGCAACGTGAATGGCATGCATCTGCATGCCATTAACATTTTCCAATCGGTTGTAACAACAATGGCATGCCACGTACGAGCTCGCCATTGGCATAGGTATTCTTGGCTTCAGAATGGGGACAGACTGAAAACAAAGGCAACGTAGTTTCAGCAACGAATTTTGAGAAGCTTAAAATTCAGCAAATCCTTTGGTACGTATTTAAAAGGGATCCGTAACGAATATCAATGGAAATAACGCATTGTTCTGTAAAATCACTTTGAAATTCGAATGGTGTCTCGTGGTAAATCTGCAATAATTTTACTATAAAAACAAAAGAGTTCGCTTTCGAATTGTGTGCGTTCATTGAGTGAAGTTCCAAGTGAACTTTACAGAATAGCATAGGCATACAAGGCTAGCAAACGGGTAATTTATGGAAACTACCATAAGTGTCAAAGTATTATAAGTAAAAGCGACGATATTGTACAGTTTAAGTTATTCGCACCCGAGTTCAAATTGCGGCTCGAGTGTTTTATAGTGACATAAATCTCGGGTGCAGCGTTAAGCGCGCTCAAGAATACGTACAAGTAAGTACCGTTTACACTCGTTACTCAACTGTGGAAAATATTTAGTTTAGATTTCATATCAAAATCATTTTACTTGACATCTTTTGAAAGTTTGTAATTAATTGATTTGGAGCCTGTTCTTTTGTTCCTGGAAGCCCATCCAATTCTTCTTTTTTATGGTTTCAAAAATACCGAGGTTATGTATTCGAGGCATATTTCATTACTTATTAAGATTGGTCCTATGCCAGCAAAAGATCACAATAGGTAAAATGAGATTTGACAGCAGCTTCACTGATTGCCTACAGAAATACAATCTCAATCAGATTTTTAGAAACCTGCTTGCGTTAATTACATTTTCAAGTAGACGAGTTGTTCACTGCCTCGTTGGTCTAGTGGTCGCAAGCGCTACTGCTGAGCATGAGGTCCTGGGTTCGATTCCCGGGTCGGGCAAAGTGTTACTGGGTTTTTCCATCTGGAATTTCTCGGTAGCAGCCCGGAGTCTGGATTTGTACCCGGTTGATGTCAATAGTGTCGCCCCCTATTACATGTGACTTAAACAGAACTGGCGAAACGTGGGTGTACTATAGGTACACCTCTGCCTAACCCTTCGGGGAATAAAGGCGTGATGTTATGTTAAGTAGACGAATATTTCAAACATGAAGCAATGGAGTAGGAATGTCCTGAAGAATCCTTCGGGTTGTGATTGAAAGTGTGCTATGCAACAAGAGTGCTGGCTTAATTATCTAGTACAGTATTTGTCAAAGATACCTTACTGCTAAAAATACGTAATTTATACATAGCATTATTTTACTAGATAAGACTCGCACATACCAGGGAATCATGGCACAAAAGGGAGGGAACCGAGGGGGAAGGGGGGAGGGGGGAGGGGGGAGACCTATTACTCAACAGTGGTTGGAACAAGGCTGCCAGTGATGACTTGATTCACTTCACAAAGTTACAATACCAAAAAGTTTCGTCTCAAAATATGAAACATCCTGCTTCAATAATCCTAAAGTATTGAGACAAAATGTGGTCAGTGGGTCGTCGTAGGGACGGAGTTGTAGGAGGCAGTATACGCTTAGGGTTACTATGAGCAGTAAAGAAAACAACAAAAATAATAATTGTTGAAAATATTTTTTGGGAGTTTTTTTTTTACAAAAAACAGAAAATCGGAAATCTACCAATTTGATTGCAGTATCGGGTTAAGCTAGACCATATAATTATTTATTTAGTTTAAAAAGCGGGGTCGTTGTTCGCTCGCTTTGGTCGCTCACTAAACCCCCGCCATCCCCTTCGGACCTAACTTGTCCGAGTCGGGGTGCCCGAGCCGGTCCCGAGCTCGCTTCAAAAGCCTATTTCTCGGAAACGGTACGTCGTAGGACCATACTTCTCAACATGACAATGGTTTCTATAGACAAGGTTAACCCGATACTGCAATTATGTTGGTAAATTTCCCAAAAAAAAAACTAGACTAATTTTTTTCTGTCCTCGCTCTATAGCGCCCCTAAGGCCGCGTGTCCACTGCAAGAAATTTGTCGTGTCGGCTACACACGATGAAAATATTCATGTACATGCGAAGAATTTTGTCGGCTCTGTGCACGAAAGAATGTCGTGTCTGTTGCAGACAAGAAAAAATCTATATGTACACGGTACGAATTGTTTTGTTCAGTCATGGTTGAGACATTGTAGGGTGTACATGGTGTCGTGTAATTGTGGGAAATAATGTTGACTGCCAAGCAAAAAAAAATGGTGATTGCCTATTATATGTATAGAAAATTTAAAATGAAAACTAACTCCAAGAGAAAATACTGGTGCATCCTATGTTAAGTCAAAAACATGAGTTTGCTAACTTCGACGTTGAACTGCGACAGTACTCGTATAAAGAAAAGTTTGTCCTTTATTTTCGTATGAAAATCACTTCGTTTGATAAATTACTGGCTGCTATAGTATAGAAGTTTTATCCCACAACACGGGTGGATCCTCTATTAAAGTTATAAGTGAGTCAAGCATTATATAAAAGCGTAAACAAACAGTCGTAAACAATACAGGTCCACACGCTCAAACGTTCTCATGTACATTGTACACACCGCCCCCCGCACCCTACAGATCACGTCGTGTCTGGCGCAAACAAGATTTTTGTCTTGTGCAGTGCCGACGCATTGTACACTAGTCGTGTGTAGAAACGACAAGAATTCTTGCATAGAACCGACTATTTTTCTTGCCATGGACACGCGGCCTTAGGCTACACTCAAACCCAAAATAACGAACTCAATCAGAATAAATTACAGGGAACATAAAAGAAGACATCTTCCTTTACAAAGTCAAACTTGGATTATGCCTCTATTGTGCTGTTTTTGATATAAAAGAGAGTATAAATTTTGAGGGGCACATTAGGCCTCGTATCTGGCTTGGTAAGTAAAGAATTTGTGAGCGTGATATTGAATTTGTGAGCGTGATGTTGAATTTGTGAGCGTGATGTTGAATTTGTGAGCGTGATCTTGAATTTGTGAGCCTGATGTGGAATTTGTGAGCGTGATGTTGAATTTGTGAGCATGATGTTGAATTTGTGAGCATGATGTTGAATTTGTGAGCGTGTTATTGAATTTGTGAGCGTGGTGTTGAATAAGATTATCTACGTGCGAATAATATATTGATTTGTCTAAAAACGATACTCCCTACCTCGGCATAGTTAGTCAGGTTGGTGGGTGTTTGGTTGGCTCTTTTAAGTTCTAAGGTGAGCAGATTGCCATCAACCGGGCACAAATCAGGGATTGAATGCCGGTACGAATTCGGGTTTCGGTTTTTAAAAAGGTTCTTCTTTTCGGTACGGCTCCGGTTTGATTCTGGTTCCAAAGTACTCGTTCCAAAGTCCTGGTTCCAAATAAAGGTTTCAATATACCGGTTCCATACCATACAATTTAAAGATTCTATAAGAAAGAACTACCACATGATCTACCAAAGCAATAGTGCGCCACTCCCCTCTCACAAAAACTTCAACCTCTTCACCCGCCGGCGACCGCCCGTAACTCGCCGCTATCGTACAAAACTTCGTCCTGCACTGAGCGGCATCGTATGAACTCGTTCGGACTCGCTTTGAAGAAGAACCGGTAAAATAAAGGTTCTTAAAAGATCCAATTTAGGTTCCTGTTCGGGTTCTAGTAACGAAACCACTAAAATTAAATACCGGTTCTTTACGGGTATTTTTGGAACCTTTTCAATCCCTGGCACAAATTAAAACCTCGAGTTTACTAATTATAAAATTCAATAACAGTTTTAATTTCCCAGGAATATAACCTACCACGCTTATCAGTAACGGATGCGACCACTAGATGAAAAAAGCAGTCTATTAAAACAAACTGCATAACATTTTTTTGCGTTTCTTAAAAGTAAGTGTATAAGATCTCTTATAATGCGAGAATAATTACAGTAACATTACAACTTTCCGCTGTTTTACTGTGTACGTTTTAATTTATTATACGCTAGTAGTGTACTTTTCTAAGTCACTTTTTGGAAATAGGGTGGTAAGAATTCTAAGTGGGATTAAACAGGCATGCCACTATTATGTTTTTCATAGATGCTAGGTGTATAAGTTGTAGAATCATCAAGATCTTTTTTTGTTTCTGGTGACGGCACGAGTCTTACCAATCCATGTGAACTGATGTTTAAAATATAAGCCAGTTAGTAGCACGGCTGACTGAAAAAGTTGTGCTGGACTAACGCTAAGGCTCATTTTACACAGCCGTGGAACGACAATGCACAAGCATATTTCACAAGATGAACTTAATGTCGATTTTAACGTACACATTACGATTCCCGAGAATGCGCGAGAATTCTCCGAAACATGTCCGACCTGTTTTTTGACTCGTATGTGGTTTGTATGTTACACAATCGACATAAATTTTATTATTTTTTGTACAGTTTCGATGTAAAAATTCGCTTCTATTCCGTTCCGAGGCAATGTAAATTAATTTGCCTTAGCAACAACACTCCAACTTAAGGTACTCGAGGTAACCGACATAGCCAAAGACTAAGCAAGCTGAAGTGGCAATGGGCTGGTCACATCTCTCGCGGAACTGACAATCGTTGGGAAAAACGAGTTTTAGAGTGGAGACCGCGTTTAGGCAAACGTAGTGTGGGATGCCCGCCGGCCAGGTGGAGTGACGTCTTGCGAAAGGTGGCCGGCAGAGACTGGATGAGGAGAGCCGAAGATCGGGCACAGTGGCGTCCACTAGGAGAGGCATACGTCCAGCAGTGGAAGAATATAGGCTGATAATGATGATGAACGACACTCGAAGAGGATCATTTAGTATAGCACCACTTTACAGAAATAAAAACGTATGTAAGACAGGCCGCCCCGCAACGCAACGGATTGCAAACAAAAAATCCTCCTTCATCACTTTCGTGCATTTCCTATGAACTAACACACTACAGGCGAACCGCACCGTGCTTTTATTATTTATTTATTAAAACAAAAATACCTTTATTTGTGGTATACATGACGCAGAGAAAAACCCACAAAAACAAAAAAGAATGAGTTGGGGGAAAATATTATGTGCCACATCCACGCAAAACGGCAATCGCTCAGCATAATGCTACGATCCTATGCGAGACAGAGCCCTAGCGCTGGTTCGAAATATAAATAAAAAATACTGTAGGTACATAGGCGGACTTAATAATGCCCGAGGCTTTTCTGTGTGAAAATGCGTTGCGCTGTAATATGCCCTTGCCTTTAATCCACAATAATTCAAGTCACGACTGAATACACTTAGGCCTCCTATTTATTTGCCAAAAAACCTACCTACCTATCCGTCAGTCTTGCGCATTGCAGTAAAAAACAGTGCAGCTAAATGTGATATAAAATAAACTAAACCTTTAGATCCAATACTCAGCCGTGAATAACTAAAAAGGAAAGAAAAACAGGCACGGCTCAATCTTTCAAACAAAAAATTGTTCTTCCAAGCACTACTAGATGGCGCTGCCCGTCAAAGTCAACAACGCGGCGACTGTTTTTAATATCTACGTAAATACCGGTCCGTAATAAAAAAAGGTAAAAAAAATCGTTTCGGGTATTAATTTGACGGTATATCATGACGGAGTAGTAGGAATTAAAAAAATAAGGATTGTATTTGGAACACGATGTCAGTTTTTTTTCGAAATAGTGAAGGCACCGTTATTAGGCGTGGAATTATGAGAGTATATAGTAGTAGATTTTGATTGAATATTTCGACGTATACCTTTGTAGTTTATTGTTCTGTTCTCAGCTAATTTGATTTATTTTTTATTTTTTAAAACATACTTTAGGTATGACCTTAGTTCATCAATCTATCCCATACGGGACCCGTGCGCCGCATACCGCGCGCCACGCGGAAATACGTATAACTAATTGGACGTAGTTATGCGAAAACGTTCCAACCCACAACTCACTCAAAATTAGATAAAGTGACCAGAATACCTTTTTTGATCCCTTACATCGCTCTAGCAAAAACATTCCAGGCCTCATGTAATATTTCTCTATTTGTTTTACCCACTGTAGGTTCCAATCCACACTTTTACCAATCTAGTACCTTCATTGAAAAATGAAATGTATCTATCCTTCTGAAACGTTTTTATATAATACGATTCTTAATTAATATTTTGTTACAAAAAAAAAAAGAGTTAATTATCACCTTCAGTTGTACAAAAACACTTAACTAAAACATTATGCAGCGTTACAATTAAGGGAAAAAGTGTTTTCGATGAACTCTGGCACCCAAAGTAAGATTTAACTTGTGTTTAGGGTGCCAGCGTCCTCGCCTATAGTTTGAACATACGAGTATCAGTAGTTGTAGGACGAGCACAGAATATTATTATTAAGATAACTACTTACTAATAAATGTATATAATTATGATGTGGCCTATAAAGGTACCTATGTGGGGGTGTGTGTATGTATTGAGAGCGGGAGATAACGATGTTGAAAAATTTGAGAAATTTGCGTTTATGTAAGTCTGCATGAATATAATTAATTATAAATGTAAATATATGGCTTGATTAACTACATTAGGTTTTTAAGCGATTGATACATGTAGTAAAGCTTCAGTCCTATCGTAACTCAGTGTCAATAGCCACTTTGTGACCTTGGTCTTACAACCATTTCGACACATGGGAGAAATGGTGCATAATTTGTTTATTTTGTTGTATAAATGGTCAGACAGAATATCATAATGACGCTGTGCAAGGGCCGTTCTATATCCGCGAGTCGAGCATACTTCAAAGTATCTACGCTTTTTAGCAGCATTCGGGTTATACCACAGAGGGATGTTTGCGCAGAATAGTGCCAAGAACATAAAGCTGTCTCACAGTGAGGACCTGGCATTCGGTGTAGAGAGCCGAGGTGGGATATCTAAACGACTTCGAGGTCATGACCTTGAGGACAGCTCTTTGTGCTCGTTCCAGAGGCAGTAGAGTTGTCTTGGGAGCCCCACCCCACACTGTGATATAGTAGTTTATTGTGCTTTGACAGAGGGCAAAGTAAACAGTTCTAATGGTACGGTAGTCCACAGAGTGCCTTAGTTTTTTGAAAATAAATATACACTTGCGGACTCGCGATATGAGATTGTTAAGGTGGGGTTTCCAGCACAAAGAACTATCTACATAGACTCCGAGATACTTAACATACTCACACCTTGTGAGTGGAGGACAGCCACATTGTGAGGAGGATAGACTGCTTGAGCAAGTATGAGCTCTAAGCGCCATTGAATCCGGTGGAGGGAGGTTGGTGGATAGTAAGGAGAAAGGTATGTATACTGTTTTCTTAAGATTTAACGTTAGGATGTTATCTGACAGCCATTTCATCACTGAGTTTAGAGCAAGTTCCGCGCATTCAACAGTTTCATGCAATGACTCTATAATCTTGGAACGTTATAACAAACCCATTTTTTTCTTGAAAATAATGTTCCAATGAATTTGGAACGTTTTAGCTAAATAACAAAAGTGATGCATAAACAATCCAAAATGTGTGGTGGTACGCTTTGGTTTAGTTCAAATAATTAAATTTAAAAGTGTTTAAGGTTCCATGGAGTTTGAAATATTGTAACAAAAATTGAGGTTTTTTTTAAATCTGATATATTCATTATGAATTAATGATATTATATTATCTCTTTTTTATAGTTACATAGGTATTTCCTATTGCTCTCACATTTAGGTTCAACCTTTTATTAATTTAATGCAATGTATCCAAGTGATTCAAAGCGCTTCTGTCAATATTTACCTACTAGTGCAAACGAGACAGACAATTTCGTTCCTATCATTGTGAATCTTTACTTAAATCAGTACGTACGAGTTACGACGCAAGCATTGTCGAAGGAGTACGTACTGTCCCCGCGCTGTGTTTTGTTTCGAATTATCGTTTTATATTGTATACGTACTTGTGATCGGTGTTGGTTTATTAATTTGTAGTGTCCGGTGTTCATTTCATTTAAAAAAAGAAAAAGCAGAAATACGTCAAATTAAACAAAATGATTTCTGTCTCTTGTGACCTGAAGGTAAACCTATTACTCCAGCGAAGTTAGCTGATTTGCAGTCAATGTATCAATACATTCCTGAGTTCGGAGGACATCATTGATGATGTCGACGGGTTTGGCGGAGAGCTAGACAAGTTACAAGTTGATAATTTACCCGATGACGATGATGGTCTATGAACCGACCGATTTTAATTTACCTTTTTAAATAAACAAACTATTTCTTATTATTCTCTTTTTTATTTCGTATTTATTTTTCACATATTTATAAATATAATATTATTTTAAAGTTCAAAATACTTTTTGGAACGTTTTTGCAAAATGATTTGGAAGGAGCGTTCAAACAAAAAGTAATTTTGCAAAAATGTTCCAATACCATTTTTCCTAATAACCTACCGTTTTAAAGCAAATATCCAAAAAAAATGGTACATGATTATGTAATGATTACATTTTAGTACAATAAAACCTACAGTTTTCGCATGTACTAGTTACGGCAAAAAAGTGTACCACCGAAACACAAAATTGCGTTTTTCTCAAAATGCAGTCATTGTGGAATGGAACGTTTTCGCATAACTACGTCCAATTGGTTTTCTGTTTTTTAATTTATTTATTTAGCGGTCCCCTGATGCGACGATGCTTGAATCACAAAATATTACTAATTAGGTATTTAAATACCTATTAGAGTTAAAGGACCAGGCCCAATTTTTTTTTTAAATATTTTATAGGTTTTTTTGTGTCAGGGTTTTTATGGTCTCCGCAGCCAACTTATTACGAGAGTAAGGACTGGTGACGCGGGAGCAAGCAACGTACAGTTGTCTGTGGCCGAAGCAGCTCGTCCTGAGCTTGACACCCGCAGCCTTCAGTAGCAATTTCCAATTGCTTACTTTATTTTTCGTTTTTGGTGTTTTTTATTCTTATAAGAAACCGGATAGATTTGCACCAAACATTTTTTTTGTGAAAATTGCCCATTTTTTTGCTATTTTTTTAAAATCTGTAAATGCAAATCAAAATATTTCAAAAAGTTAAGAATAGTCTTCTAAGAACGTTGTCTTGAAGCGACCACAGTTAAGGTACTTGTCTACTTGTCCTTATTGCAACATCTCAAAAATCCAACTTGTATATGTGGTGATTGACTGCTTAGCTCCATAAAGGTACAGCGTGCCAATAATCATTTAAAAGGTTAACACATAACACATCACGCCTGTATTCCCCGAAGGGTTAGGCAGAGGTGTACCTATAGCACACCCACATTTCACCAGTTATTTTTAAGTCCCATGTAATAGGGGACGAGCCTATTGCCATCAACCGGGCACAAATCCAGACTCCGGGCTGCTACCACGAAATTCCAGATGGAAAAACCCAATAACACTTTGCCCGACCCGGGAATCGAACCCAGGACCTCATGCTCAGCAGTAGCGCTTGCGACCACTAGAACAACGAGGCAGTAAAAGGTTAAATCTGTAACTATCTGCAATATTCTAACCTCTAGGCTCGTCTTTTTATAATTTGCGGTAAACTATAGAAGAATATGAACAAATTGGAATATTGCTCATCACCCATAGCAAATAGCGTAATAATTTATAGCCTACATACTGACCAAACTTATAGGAAATATCTGTGCAAAATTTGATCAAAATCTATCCGGTAGTTTTTACGTGATGCTGGGACATACATTCAGATAAAAATTCAAAATAAAATATCTTCGGCAATCGAATCGTTCCGAAACCTCGCAAATATTACCAAAAAAAAATAACTATGTACAATTTTGACTTCGCTATAATTTTATTATATGTATAGACGTGTAGTACTAATACATAAAATTGAGCTAAAGATACTGTTAAAGATTAATCCCGGTAATTAATTACACACAAAATCAAGGATAAAAAAATTAAAGATAAGCCTGTGATAAATATTCAATCATAACTTGAAGTGTAGAGATACAGTTATTTACGATGTTGGCAACATCGTAAACAACTGTCAAATAATAATATTTCGCTGTTTTTAATAAACTCTGTAGTGCAATATACTCACATTTAGTTATGGCAATACCACCACAATAATCATTGGAACTGGCACTCAGTGTGGGAGTTCTGTGCACAATAATAGCACAGTCGTTATGGGCGGGTACAATACAGAGAGGAAAGGAATTAGGGGGATAAGCAGAGGTGATTCATTTATATAAACAACTACAAAAGTATATCTACGAGGGGGTCGTGTCTAAATAATAACAGCCGCACAGGTTGATCTCCAAGGTTAAGCAACACTAAACGAGGTCGTTCCACGGATGGGTGACCATCCATTACATACCGAGATACTCCATGCCTCGGAAAGCACGTTAAGCCGTAGGTCCGGTTGCCATTCGTAGATCTTTGACAGTCCTTATGCGTAGTCAGAAGTCTAAAAGTCTGACAACCAGTCTTACCAAGAGGTGATACATAATAACTGGATTGTGGAGGTCAGATAGGCAGTCACTCCACGACTAATACTGGTATTCAGCTTCATCTGGTTAGACTGAAAGCCGACCATAATATAGTTGGAAAAAGGCTAGAGATGACGACGAAAGAGCTATAATGATTAAGATTAAGTGCGACAATATAGTGTGCAGCTCACCTCTTGGTTACTGGTATAATCGGAGGCCGTACTATGACGTGTTAAAGTCATCATATTTCCAGCGTGAAAGAGAGATGGAGCACTATCCCTTTTTCGCAATGGAACCACGATGGTATTAGCACGTCATAGTAAGGTAACAGCAGCATCAGGAACGTTGCCGCACCAGAGATTAAGATTGAATTATTGATGTCTCATGTGCTTGTATTGATGACTACCTCGCTTGAGTTCACCGCTAGAGGCGCTAGTGTAGAGTAAGGTCTCTAGATGTCAAATGTAGGTACTGAACGTTCACTGTTTGCGGGTTTTTTTATCACGGATTTTAACTAATGATTCATAATAGTTGTAATGGTTGTTCCATTCCTAATTAATTAAGGCTTAAGATTTTAAGTAAAAAGTTAGGATCTAATTTGGTAGCACTAAAAGAATGAATAATATTCGTCTGCTTCATGCTTGCCAATTTTAGGAATATTATAATTAATTGAAGTTTAAAAATGTAATAAAATAAACATATTATGAATTTTTGGGTACTTAAAAATATCCAAAACATCAAATAAAAGTACTAACAGTACCTTACTCGCCATTGGCACCAATTGGTGAGGGACAAAAACGATAGCCTCCATTACATCGGCATCCTTAAGCTTTATACCGGCACACAACAACGCTGCTTCGTAGCAGAAATGAATACGATTATAGTACTTCTGGACGAATTCCTTTACAAGGATCTCTCTGAAGTAGAATAAATGCTGTGGAAATGCGTTCCTTGCGAAGCATGTGCGGTGTGACTATGAATAATAGGCTTAAGAACGACGTAATAAGGCAACGTTGCGGTTTAAAAGAAGATGTAGTGACAAAAAATTCAAAGATTATGCTTAGATGGTTTGGTCATGTTAAGAGGATGAATGAAGGGCGACTAACAAAAGGTATTTTTACAAGTCAAATATGAGTGGAAACGCTGGGAGGGTACGCCCTAGGAAGACATATAGTGATATTATTGGTGATGTTCTTCAGAAAGGTCAGGTGCGTAGTACTCGCAACGGGCGTGCCTGTATGACCAGATGAATAATAATAATAATAATAATAATAATCTTTATTACACAAGAAATTGGTTACAAAATAGTGTGAATGACCGTAAATGAGGCAAAAGGAGTATGTAAGGATCGTAGCAGGTGGCGTTCTGTAGTTTCTGCCTACCCCCATGGGAAGATGGCGTGAGTTTATGTATGTACATCTCTCCTATTATTATGAGATAACTATGTTTGAAGATAAATCTTTGTATTCAGGTGACATTATCTTTTTATTCCCCTGTCATATCCATGTTTTCTATCATCTGTGGTGCGATCGTTCTCAAAACGAACTAGCTATCATTTCCATAAATTACGTTAAACGCCCCATTGGAAAGCCTTTTGATATTTATGAGCGGAAAGAAGGGTAATTGCTCTTTCCTAAGAGTATTATTCAAATACCTTTAACATTTAAACAGATATAGAATGACGGCAAAAAAATAAAGCTTTTTCCGACTATGTTTCGATCGTTTTCTAGTCTAACCGCACTGACTATCTGACCTCAATAACCCAGTTATTGGATAACATGATACCCTTTGGTTAGACTGGACTGATTTATAGGGTATTTTTTTCGTTACAATACATCTTACACTGACAAAGAAAGCGTGAGACCTAAATGTTTCTTAAAATTACGTTACTTTTGAGTAATACTCCAAAAGAGAACCCTATAATGTAAGCGCGTAGCGGTAGACTACGCGGCGAAGCAGTTTAACAACAGCAGAAGAGCGAAGCAACAACAGCGAAGCAGTTCAGCAACAGCTCGGCTCGTAGCGTAAGATTATTATGCTCTACGAATGTACGAGCTAAGCATTTTTTTTTTTTTTTGATTCTTAATAACAACTTTGAACAAATTGGAGTACTAACGTTAATATTTTCATGGCCAATTAAATACAGAAAGTATTTATTTCCTTTTTTACTATCACCAAATTCCTTGCCACATTTAAAACGAAAAATCAAGTCAGAATAAAATTTCAAGGCCGAATTTATTTTTAAACCATAAACCATGCCAGTAACAAGGGTCTTGTCATCCCTTACTGTACTGTCGACCCTCGTCTAAAACTATGGACAGTGGGCACTGACTGATGACGTCATGTGATGGGTCAGGCAGATCCGGGTGTTTATCACAGTCGGTTAAAAGTTGTGTTTTTGGGCGGAAGGGACTTTTGTTTATAGTTTAGAGTCTGCGGTTGTACAAGATATATCTGGATCTGGATTTTTAAGTTTGTTAATTGTACCTATTGAAAATAAAGAAAGAAAACAGGTTTATTTGCGGTAAACATGACGCAGAGAAAAATAAACTAACACAAAGGCTGGCATAATCGCTCCGCGACTAAAGCCTTTTCTTCAAATAAAGATATTAAAAAAAACTAACACAAAAAAGAACAAGTTGAGGGAAAAAATGCGTCACATCAACGCAAGACCGAGCCTCAGCGCTGGTTGTGAGTGACAGCCGGCGTTGACGTGATGACGGCTAGACATAGACATAGTAGTTGCGTTGCCATTCCACATTTAAAGCTAAAGTATCTCATGTGTCTACCATTACACTGGCATCTACAACTGGCCCTCCATTCCAAAATAGAACTTAACGACGCTGCTGGATGTTTTGTGTTCGATCATTTTGATTCTTTGAGCTCCTTAAGTTCTGAGTTGAGCTGCACGATTACTGACAAATGCGTGCACTGACTGGACAGGTCCGCTCAATCTGTGTGGTTCTTTCTTCAC
The DNA here is from genome assembly GCA_916610205.1 of Griposia aprilina. Classification (NCBI taxonomy): domain Eukaryota; kingdom Metazoa; phylum Arthropoda; class Insecta; order Lepidoptera; family Noctuidae; genus Griposia; species Griposia aprilina. The sequence goes on along the minus strand of OU744310.1, from coordinate 8,157,842 downwards.
AACTCCATTTCAGACACTAATCTGCATGGTCTTCACATGATCTGACCAAGATTATGTCTGGACTTTAAAAGAGACTGTGACCTGTGAGTTTGTTTTGGCCTTTTTTCTCAGAGTAATCAGAAAGGAAACTACGACCTCATCTAGTTTAAAAACATGATTGACGTGTAAAAGTGTTTGTAAAAAGCTACATACAGGAATAAAATATTTTATCATTTGTTTCATTTCATTCATCATTCTTCAAGCACTAAGCTGGACGGTGTTGTGACAGTTGTAGGAGGCCTATATCTCTCTGTGAGTGCCCCCGTAGCCCCCGGTGCAAGTTTGTGAGAGAACACGGGGTGGTTTTAGTCAGTAAAAGTCTGACAGACTCCTCCGTCTGACCCAGGGCGGAGGATATCCATGAGGATTTCCACACCATAAAAAAGGCCTATGTCCAGCAGTGGACGTCCTACAGTTGAAATAATGATGATGGTGATTCAATACACTAAACACCTCGCAGCGTTGCTATGTTCCGATTTGCAAAGGAGGACCGGTTATAGGTGCCGCTGTAATGAGGGCTGTCGCGCTTGAGTTCGCCGCTAGAGGCGCTAGTGTAGAGTAATGTCTCTAGTTGTCAAATGTACTGAATGTTCACTGTTTGCGGGATTTTATAACATGGATTTTAACTAAAGATTCATAATAATTGTTATAATAGTCATGCCAGTCCTGATTAACTAAGGTTTAAGATTTTAAGTAAAAAGTTAGGATCTAATTAGGTAGTATTTAAAGGAATAATAATATTTGTCCGATTTATAAATGCCAATTTTAGGAACATTATTATCGAAATATTTATTTGTAGTCTTAAAATTTAATAAAATAAACATTATATGAATTTATGGTAACCAAAACATCAAATAAAAGTACTGACAGGACCTTAGACGCCAGTGGCGCCAGCTGGTGAGCACTAAGTTGATAGCCTCCATTGCAGACATGGGATATATCAGCTTTGAATGTGAGATGGCAAAGCATCTACTATGCCTTTAATATTTCAGATGTCTGGTAGGTGGCTATGACTCCTTCTATCATATCTATCTATTTAATATTTCAGATGTCTGGTAGGTGGCTATGACTCCTTCTATCATATCTATCTATTTAATATTTCAGATGTCTGGTAGGTGGCTATGACTCCTTCTATCATATATATCTATTTAATATTTCAGATGTCTGGTAGGTGGCTATGACTCCTTCTATCATATCTATCTATTTACCCCGTATTGTCCCACTGCACACATGTTGTTGTTACATGGGACTTAAACATAACTGGCGAAATGTGGGTGTACTATAGGTACACCTCTGCCTAACGCTTCGGGGAATATAGGCGTGATGTTATGTGATGTGTTGTCCCACTGCTTGGAAAATACCTCCTTTTCCCTTTTCTACACCACTGCCATTGCGGTCTCAGTAGAAGTCAAGTTCATCCCTCCATCTTCGTCCTTGTCCATCATAATTATCAAAAAAGTATTCCTTTTTTAAATAACATCAAATATTCATAACAATTTCCTTCATACAGCAATGTTACTCCACACACTATCGCATCCAATATGTAAGTAATTCCTTAGAATGTCATTCAATATATCAAACTCAAACAAATTCCCTCGAAGACAATATTCCCCGTATAACTATGACGTGGGAAAACGTCCAAGTGTCACTCGCAGTCGTTGAAAATGGTTCTTCTTTTATTTTACCTGTCATGAAAAATGGTGCTGAAAAATTGGTTGAAATAAACCCGTCTATAAACGTTGAAATATAAACGCTGAAACTAGGCAAGCTTTTCTATATATGCTGTATTGTATGGCTTTTCTTGTAACCAAATTAATGTTTTAATGGCAATATAGGTCATTCAAATGTATCATTTCGAATGGTAAAGAAAAAAGTGTATTGAGGAAACTGGCAGGTCCGTTCAATATTTTCGTACTTAAAATGTTCTATTTTTAATTTTCTAAGTTAAATCTAAGGATTCCGATGTCTGATAGCTGTATTGATCTTAAGATAACTACTTAAGAATAGGTATCATATAATTTGTAATATAAAATAATTTTATTTAGTTACATAAAAGTTGTGTAGTACACGAGCGATTTACAAAGCATGCATTATTAATTACATGGTGTAGGTAAAACGAATTGTTAAGTGAATTGCTGCTCTCTTAGCTATATATAGCTCACTCACTCACTCAGTTATAACTGAGTAATTTATATTTAGGATTAGATCGTACTCACAATATTTTCAATAGCCAACCATGAGCGACAATGCTGTGATGAAAGCTTGGCCCTACTCTGCGTAATAAGAAGCCTTTACACTGTAACGAAACAATTAATGTTCGGCCATTCTCTGCATAATAAGAAGCCTTTGCACTGTAACGAAACAATTAACACTCGGCCATTCTCTGCATAATAAGAAGCCTTTGCACTGTAACGAAACAATTAATGCTCGGCCATTCTCTGCATAATAAGAAGCCCTTGCACTGTAACGAAACAATTAACACTCGGCCATTCTCTGCATAATAAGAAGCCTTTGCACTGTAACGAAACAATTAATGCTCGGCCATTCTCAGCATAATAAGAAACCTTTGCACTGTAACGAAACAATTAACACTCGGCCATTCTCTGCATAATAAGAAGCCTTTGCACTGTAACGAAACAATTAATGTTCGGTCCTTCTCTATGTAATATAAATAACGAGACGCAAGCTATACTTGGCATGCCTTCTGTTTGGTGTAGTTAAATACCAGAAACCAGACTGCCTGTTAGACAAGTTGAATTGGATAGCGAGTAGACGAGAATGTGGGAGAAGGCAATGCTCGCAGCAACTCTCGACCCAGTCGCATAGTACAGCGGCTTTTAGAGGTTGCTTTCGTTATGAGGCTTCTTAAGCATCCATTGGAATAACCTGCCACCACCTATTCGAGCAACAAGCACGATCAACACATTTAGAAGACGCCTACGGCAGTACCTCATAGATGCGCAACGGAAGCTAGACATGATCAATCTGAATGTTTCTTTGATATAAGTTTGTTATATATATGTAGTTATCTGTTAATTATTGACGATAGTCCCTTGTTTCTTGTGCAACTATACCATTCTATTTCTTTCCATAAACACCACTACATTATTATCTATAATTATGTTTTAACCAAATATTTCATCGATTTTATTATTATTTGTTACACATACATATCTATTTTTTATTTAAATATTTACACACACTATAAAACTGATTTAAGTACATCCGTAAGACGTCCTCGTAACATAGGGTCCAGTTGAAAACCAGCGTCAGGCACTAGTTATCTGATATTAATGCTGAACTGGCCCTATTTGGCGCAGCCGTGAGGCACACAATACTGTTTTTTTGTTATTTTTTTTTTGTTATGTGTGAATGTTGTGTGCCTTAACCTGGGTCAAATAAATTTATTTTCTTTCTTTCTTTTCTTTCTTAATAAGAAGCTTTTGCACTGTAACGGAAAAAACACAAATTTACACAAAATATCAACTAGTTATGAAGCGTTCACGAGTTTACAAAGGATTGAAATGCACCCGTTAGAGCAAAAATGCACAATGAAAAATAAATTATTTACTCTGACTTAATTGACTTATGTGGAGGATTTCATTTCCTAACAATCGAACGGATTTCTTGTAAAAAAAAAACAGGAATATTCACAGGTCAGGTCAAATATGAACAACATACCTTTTCCACATTACTAATAAGCCGACAATCAATTGTTTACAATCTTCCTTTGTTTCCAATTCCCTGCGTATACACAAACATATCCCTATATTCCCAAAATCTCGATAATTTTATACACACACAAAGCCATAAAATCTACATCACAGATTACGCCACTTGAGGGCGATGTAAAAACCAAACACGAAATTTGATTATCTAGCTCGAACGTCAAAATGATGGCAAACAAAGTTACTGACGTAATAAAAGTAAAGATAGAAGGTCCAGTAAAGATAGAGGGGCTCGTAGATAAGTAAAAATCGCACGTGTCGATGGTTGAACAACGTTCGACGCGGTCGGTCCGTAGATGAGTGACCATCAATTACATACAGATGAGGCACGGAGGGGTCTACGTACCTCGGAAAGCACGTTAAGCCGTCGGTCCTGGCTGTCATTTTTGACAGTTGTTACGGGGGAGTCAGAAGCCCGAGGGACTGACAACCAATCTTACCAACTGGGGTGGGGTGGGGGTGTTACGCAGTAACTAGTTTGTGGAGGTCAGATAGGCAGTCGCTTCATGTAAAATACTGGTATTCAGCTGCATCCATTTAGCCTGGAAGCTGACCCATATGACAAAGTCGGAAAAGGCTTGGCACTTGATGATTATTAATACTTTACTTTAGTATTTGATGTTAACCTTCTGTATTTCACTTTGCAATACTTTCTATCTGGTTTGTTAGCAAGCTTTTAGCCATATTATTTGCGTTAGATTTTAAAAGTCAGTGATTTTGGAGTGTGTAAATAAGAGTTTATTTATTTATTGCTTTAAGTGTAAAAGGGTATCAGAATGTTTGAGAGAGGGCTAAAGATGTTCAGCTGAGTAAACATTATTTCTTGGCAATTGTGTCGTAGATGATAAATGCGTAACTTCGAAACATTATTAAAAAACATTTTCTTTTATTTAGTTGTTGGCTTTGGTTTGGTAAAATAGTCTGATTAATGATAAAAATAACATTAAATGCAAGTAAATGGTGTCCTTTTCTTTCATTACTAAGATACCTTTATAATTTTTATTTTGTGTAGATTCATAAGCGCCTTTATCTTTTACTGTTTGCGCTAATTATATTAATTGATATCATGTCCAGTTACAATAAAAATTACCTATAGAATTAACTCATATTTTTCCCACCATGTATACCACTCTGTTTGTGATATGTTTCACAAATTAATCTATATAATATTTTCTACAATAAGATAATTAACATTAATTAACAGGGGACCCTCTTCTTTAGACAAGCAAAAATGTCATGTAAATGTCAAGAAGGTACTTATACTTAAATCTGATTCAATATTTGTCTGTGTAAGTTACATAGAATAATCTGAAGGCATTATGAATTGAGTGTTATGTATTAGCTTACCTATAATATTATTATCTCTAATTAATAGAATAGCTGTCAGTGTATTTACAGGCAAATGAGACGTTTTGGTCTCTGAGGTGCAACACTCCCGCGGTGCTTCAGCAGATGTCCATGAGCGGCAGTCACCATTTAACATCAGCTTATCTGCCATCCAATATCAAATCCATTTATACCGGAACCTATAAGTACTTTTTAAAGCGGAAAACAGCAACTCTGCTTGGTGGCAGAGTTAGATGGTGGTAGAACTTCCCCCGATGAGCTAATTCATGAAAAGAGCTCTAGTACTTGTGGTATTTCGTTTCACAGAAACCACATCGTTTAATCTATTTATATACTTAGCATTAAAAGGGCTGTTTGTGTTCAACAGTTCTTCTTATAATTCAGTAACTGAACCTATGTTTTCAAATGAGAAATCGCAGGACACTCACATGTTACACTATTTCCACTGAAAAACAAACCTTTACTTACTTTTGACTGGTTTTACTTATTTATTATTTTACTTAGTCTTAGAATATTTTTATACTTTGATATTTTTATCGATAATTGTCATCTGTAAGTTTTTTTTTTATAAAGCTTTGGTACATGTTAAAGCCAGTTAGTATAATAAGGTCAGGTCCTCTCTGAAAGCCGCTTCATTGTTTCTGGCCGACTATCAATTATGATTAAGATGAATTGATTTTTGAAATAAGATACATCTGTCTAGTATAACTACGGATCTTCGGCCTAAATAAAGTCAGTCTAGCTTTGATCTTCAAACGTATCAGGAGTTTTATTAATCCGGTGAACCCGGCAACCAGCTCAAAGGCCTCACTTAGACATCTGTGCCCCAATGCTGGGGTAGTCCTGCTGTTCGGCGCATGGATGCCGTAAACCGCACCTCAAGGGCCCCTTTGGTACATGTTAAAGCAAGTTAGTATAATAAGGTCAGGTCCTCTCTGAAAGCCGCTTTATTGTTTCTGGCCGACTATCAATTATGATTAAGATGAATTGATTTTTGAAATAAGATACATCTGTCTAGTATAACTACGGACCTTCGGCCTAAATAAAGTCAGTCTAGTTTTGATCTTCAAACGTATCAGGAGTTTTATTAATCCGGTGAACCCGGCAACCAGCTCAAAGGCCTCACTTAGACATCTGTGCCCCAATGCTGGGGTAGTCCTGCTGTTCGGCGCATGGATGCCGTAAACCGCACCTCAAGGGCCCCTTTGGTACATGTTAAAGCCAGTTAGTATAATAAGGTCAGGTCCTCTCTGAAAGCCGCTTTATTGTTTCTGGCCGACTATCAATTACGTTTAAGGTGAATTGATTTTTGAAATAAGATACATCTGTCTAGTATAACTACGGACCTTCGGCCTAAATAAAGTCAGTCTAGTTTTGATCTTCAAACATAACAGGAGTTTTATTAATCCGGTGAACCCGGCAACCAGCTCAAAGGCCTCACTTAGACATCTGTGCCCCTATGCTGGGGTAGTCCTGCTGTTCGGCGCATGGATGCCGTAAACCGCACCTCAAGGGCCCCTTTGGTACATGTTAAAGCCAGTTATTATAATAAGGTCAGGTCCTCTCTGAAAGCCGCTTTATTGTTTCTGGCCGACTATCAATTATGATTAAGATGAATTGATTTTTGAAATAAGATACATCTGTCTAAACCTTCAGCCCAAATAAAGTCAGTCTAGTTTTGATCTTCAAACATAACAGGAGTTTTATTAATCCGATGAACCCGGCAACCAGCTCAAAGGCCTCACTCAGACATCTGTGCCCCAACGCTGGGGTAGTCCTGCTGTTCGGCGCATGGACACCGTAAACCGCACCTTAAGGGCCCTATTGCACGGCGTGAAGATGACGTCGAAGCAAGTTGGTTGGAAATGCTAGTAAATTAATAGATAATCAATCAAATAAAGGGTCTGACTTACATAAGCGGCGGTACCCCGCCGCGACATTATAGCGCCTTTGTTTTTGAGTAAAAACAGAGATTTCTGTAGGTGTGTTGTTTATTTTAAAGAAGGCACTGAAAGTTACTTGCACCCTAATAGCGTAACACACTATCAAACATAATCTGAAACATTTTGAAGGATATTGCTAATCCATTGCTTCATATGTTCGAAAACTGTGTCTGCTCAGCAACGTAAATAACGCAATCAATGTTGTTGAACTGTCAAAATGAAAGCCATTCCTACTGATAATGTGTTACGCAACTCCCGCTGGTTCCAATATTTTCAAACGACTCACTAATCGTAGCGATTTCAAATGGATACATTTTGGAGTGCCAGTGGTTTGTAAACCTTGCTGAATGATTGTATGATAGGCTAAGTTTGGTCTGTAATTCATGAGAAATAGGTAGATATTCTTAAACGAACTAAATAATAAGTTTGTGTAAAAACAAGAGACACAATAGAACGAAAAGTAGACCAATAAAAATAAGACAGCGAGTAATTATGACCTTGGTAATTACGGATTCATTTGCTTTGTCTCTCGGGATACGAATTATACGCGAATAGCCAGGTGGGGCTGACTGTACAGATTATGGCGGACATACCGCAGTATCGACACTTGAGAAGGCTCTCTAATCGACTTCGAAGTTTGAGATTATTGACCGATTTATTTACATATAAACGTATTTCAAAATCCCCCTTGATACTGTAGCGACATCTACAACGCCACATTCGATCTACGCCTCACACTGACGTCACGCAAAATCCTGCATCGCGCAAGCAGAGTTTACCACGCAACTAGCAGACATACAACGTCCCGACGCCGGCGCTGCGCGACGCTGCGCGGTAACACTGATGTGTTACCGCGCAGTTCGCATGTGGCGTTGTAGATGCCACTATATATTTAATACCATGAGAATTGTGTTAGTAAAATGGTATTTTAGTTAGCATTAAAGCATAAAAAGTCAAATCGTGCCCATTAAATTATATTTTCCTCAGCAGTCGAGCCATTTAATAAAGTAATAACCAATCTGACTCTTTGGGGCACAGATTCGTTATTACACAATATACAATCAGTAAAAAAAAACTAAATATGAATATGAATGGCTGAATATGAACATGAATATGAGCTTCCAGATCTCTTTACCATGTTTTCCTTCACCAATATCAGTAATATCCAAGATTAATTCAGAAAGTACATAATATATATTGAAAAAGTCACATTAGAGCTTGCCTGGATTTACCCTTATATGGACTAGGATTTAGAATATGACGAGGCAATGGTGGCTCACTGAGGCAGTGGTGGCTCAGTGGTATCGGCCCCGACCTACGAGTGGTAGGTAGTGGGTTCGCACCCAGGCAGGCGCTTTACTTTGTGTAAATAATTTCATCACCACTGCTCTCAAAACGGTGAAGGAATACATCGTGAGGAAACCGGCATGTCCGAGAACCAAAAATTCGAAAGACATGTGACATCTACCAACCCGCACTGGGCCCGCGTGGTAGATTACAGCCCATTCCCTCTCAAGAGAGGAGGCCTATGTCTCAGCAGTGGGAACATTATAGGCTGATTATGCTATGTAAAATCTTAAGGTATAAACAAAGTATTGATATTTAATTATAATTAGTGTCCTGTTCCCGACCTAAGCTCAGGTTATTTGGGTTGCCTAAACGGACTCAAAATATGCCACATAAATATACGTTTCCAAATTCTAAAGCAATTTACGTCCGTCACCGAAAACTAAAAACATAATTTGATGTCAACGAATCGCTAGAAATATTTTTCTTATAAAACAAGCTATCTCCCATTTAACCTCTGAATCCCGCGTAATGAGACACAATGATTATCTATTGCGTCTCCTCGATATCGTGACCTCGGAACTCAAAGAGTTAAAGGACATACCTACACTATCTACTACATCTACATCAAAAACTTCCAAACTTAGACCCCCATTTATCACTCCCCAAATCTTCTCCATCCGTTTGAAGATCTGCAGTCTATCAACACAATGTGGTCATCCATCATGCTACACAATGGTACGGGACCCTTTTGAACGTAAGAAGTCTTATTGTTAGACCCTTAATGGTGGGGTGTGGTCATAGTGTTGTTAAGGTTATGTTGGCAGCGGAGATGGTAGTTTAGCGGGTAGTAAGTAATGTGGGTTTAGCAAAAAAAAAAACAAAATAATAATATAAATTCTTCGTCAAATTGGAAGTCTGGAGTTATATCCAATTTCTATGGAGTTTCTTTAGCTGGCTTTGTTTTATGCAGGAGTATAAACCCTAATATTCACAGGTGTACGTACCACCCCAGGGATGTGCCTTATAGGCATTATCAGGGGGGTTCCGAAATTGGTCTTTTAAAAGTAACCGGGACCCCCTCTATGTGCTGATGGTGATCACCGGGGTGGTTTTAGTGAGGTAAAAATCCCACACTCCCCGACCTCGCTCCCCAGAGGTCGGGTACCTTTTAAAGTTATCCCCCCGAAAACAACAAAAAAGGTATACCTACCACAAGAATACCGGCAAATTGTAATTCATATTGCAGACTGATGTGACATTGACTCAATTAACTGATTTTGATGTTTAATGGAAGAATGAATTGGTACCTCACGAAGAACTTTCTCAAGGTAATTTGAATACGTATCTACAAAGTACAACTACATACTTTAAATATGTATGTACCTATTATTGTTTCAACAAGTGGGACTTACGTCCGCGTGATCTATAACTAAACGAAATCACGGAAGGTTTCACGGAAGCTTGGAATTACTTTTATGTAGAATCGTAGAAGTTTAGCTGATGGGTTTTCCAAGCAATTGTAGTATTCGTGATTTCGTGGAACTCCGAAGTTACTTAACAAAATTGTGTAATCGCAAACGATTGAGCACGTGCGGCCAAAGCCTTCGCGGTAAAGAAATCCTGGGACTTACCACCATCTCTTATAACAGTAATATTCTAATCTTACTTAATTGTTGGAAAGAGATGAAGCTATACGTCCTGTCTTGCTGTATGGAGGTGGCGGTAGGCCCCTGAAACTATATGTTTTCGCTCCCTAAGAAACGGCTCTGAACTCTCGGCTCTCCAAGAGCTTACTAATACCGAAAAACCTCGCATATACAAAAATTCACACGCCAAAATATCTCCAATTCTCAATAAGTACCACTTGTAATTCTGCCCACAGCAAAAAGAAGGAAGATTACTTACTTTATCGAGAGTACAATATTCTTTATTTTGCGCTAACTTCAGCAGCTTGCTAAGTAAGCCACCTAATTCTTATTGCTTAAGGGAAGTCACTATAGAGATAATGGAAAAAAGGTTTTGGTCTGTTTTACCAATTTAAGATAAGATTCGGTTAAGTTATACTGTTCGGTTTCGGTTAGTTGTTCCATTAAATTGCGTATACAAAAGTCTAATACCTCCTCTAATACCCTATTTTTTGTCCTTTATTCAAAGAAGTAGTACAAATTGGTTTAACACAAATGTCCTGCCAAACTGTAGTACCGTTTGTCGGCAAATATGAAGGTATGGCCTTACTATGTACAAGAAGGCAGCATTTTCCTACAGTCATAAAAATAAAGAGTTATTTACCGAGTAAAATATCACTAACAGGGTACACAATATTCACAATATATATATTCTATTCACAATATTCTCGTATTTATATTCTCAATATTCTCGTGAATATAATCCAGGATTGCATAATGTAATCTGTCACGCCCTTATGCCTGGAGGCTTTTATGTAGGTATTAAGTTATGTTTACTTTTTAATTTTTTAGCTTGAGTATAGTTTTTATTGTATTTGTTGATATATTGGCATGGCTAACATGGAAAATAATTGAATTTATTGTTCTGTGTCTCGTAATGTTAATTACTTTGCATACCTACTATTGTATAGATTCAAGTTTTTTTGTAACTGAACGAACAGCTGTGCTGCTGGGCAGTTTGTTACGCTACTTCTTCTCCCCAGCTAAAGCACTAGGAAGTGGTGAAGGGCGGGCGTTTTGGGAGACTGTCTTATGTAATTTTGACGTTTGAAAAGTGCTGATTCACAGCCTAATTTGAATAAATGACTTATGATTTTGATTTCAGCTGAATCGATTTTGATTAGAATCCGTTTAGAAACCAAGACAAACACACATCATGTACAATTTTCCATGTAATAGGGGACGAGCCTATTACCATCAATCCGAGTACGAATCCAGATTCCGGGGCTGGTACTGACAAATTCTTAATGAAAAAAACTCATTAACCGTTTAACTGACCTCGGGACCGTACACAAGAACTTATAGAGGTATGAGGAACAGAGTGTAAAGTTCAGTCATCTCCCATAGAAAACGGAGAATCTTCCAACCAGCGGGGTGTCGTGTCTGGAGAACAGGGTGTAATGTTTACTCATCCTCCATAGAAAAGCGAGGATCCTCCGATCAGATGGGTGTCGTGTCTGGAGGGCAACTGCCCGACGTTTGATGTCGGGACGTTATATATAATTATGCTAGTTGCGCGGTAAACTCTGCTTGCGCGATGCAGAATTTTGCGTGAAGTCAGTGTGACGCGTAGATCGCATGTGGCGTTGTAGATGCCGCTAGACACTCATGGCTAGCAGTCTCGTTGGCGACTACTAGACCATAGAGGCATTCAAAGTCAGTTTTTTCTTAGGCCGCACTTTCGTGGTATCCCTATTGGACCTCGAATTGGCCTAGCGAAGTACCTACGGAGTTTCAATAGAATAAGAGGCCATCCTATACCTACTGGGTTTGTTACTACTGAGGTGTGGCCTTTCTTACTATGATAAATAACCCATTAAACAAAATTATGTTTTTCCTTCTTAAATAGTCTATTTGCCTTCTGCAGTAATTTATCTGCATTATACAACCCTACGTTATCCCCAAATACAAATTCTGGTCACGAACTATTGACTCTGTACCGTCAATCCCTATTTTGATTTTACGCGTAAAAGAGATGAAGCAACCGTCGTGCATTATTAATTATTCAGGAGTGAAGAAGCCGGCTGTATTTACGTTGATCACTCTTTTATGAAATTGACCGCCCGATTCAAGGTCTTTGGGTATTATTAGAAAGTTTTTTGGGCTTAAAGGTCAGCATTAATTTTTAATACTCTTCTCATCTTAGCCTTTTTTAGGCTGAACTTGTTATAACCTCATTTGATTGGATCTGGAACGTGTCTCATTAAATCTTTTTGTTTTTTTAGGACTTAACGCCAAATAGGATAGTAAGTCGTACCGGTAAGTCAGAAGCCCGAAAACTGACATGCAGTCTACGAAGGGGTATCATGTTGCTGGGCTGGGTATGTCAGATAGGTATGCACTCCATGTAAGCTCCATATACAGGTATTCAGCTGCATCCAGGGAGACTGAAAGCTGACCTTATCTTAGCTGGGAAAGGGCTAGGCAGATGGTGATAATGTTGAAGATTTACTAACTTGTATTCCTGTAAACCTGTACCAAAGAAATTCCTCTTAAATACGTTCACGCCAATCTATCTCCGTATATATGTAAATAGTCTAAATTAAAGTCGCTTTTCGTGTCTGTCTTTGTGAGAGCTTATAGTTCTCCTAGAACTAAATACGAAAAGTGACTTTAATTTAGACTATTTACCTATGTGAATACTCTAAATTGAAGTCACTTTTCGTGTGTCTTTGTGAGCGCTTAGTTCTTCTAGAACGACACAACGGATTTAGATGTGGTTTTCTCAACCATTTAAAAAATTTACTCTGGCAGTGTTTTGTGTATATTTAATTTAAAAAAAAATTAAGATTAATTGACCAAGCGAGCCCGAAGCGCGAGCGAAGCGTCTCCGTTTCAGCTTGGCCAAAAATGCTTTCGTATGTCCCGATGTCTTTTTTCCTCTACAGGTCGCAATTCTCAACCGATTTTTGTGAAATTTAATGATTAGGTTTGATAATTATATGGTTTTTTTTGTTGTTGATTCAGTTTTTCGAAATTGCGGAGATATGGGGGTTGAAAACGTAAAAAAAACTTATTTCAGCCTTTTCGCGCTCTTTTGTTTTAAATAGCTTGGTGAATATATATTCAGTTTTAAGCTATACAAAGACAGACTCGCGAGGTCCACAGCTGAGAGCCACAAGTATTTAACTCAAATATAGCACAGAAATCTTGATGTTTTTAAACATCAGTAAATTGCATCTATGCGAAGCAGGGTCGGGTCGCTAGTAATTTATAATGTAATACGACTTTCGGCCCATTCACCCATTCCATGAAAACACAGTAAAATGGTAATAATATTATCATACAATTTTTACACTCATTTGCTCTATTAAAACCTCTGAAATTCGACCATGAAAAGGAAATTCATATTATTTACTTATTTTATTTTTCCCACATTACTTGCCCTATACAACGTGCCGCTTTAATGGCGACAAACACATGTTTACAGTTTCGCGTATTGGTTTTATGAATATATTTCATTAAACGTTATTATTAATATACAATTTTCTAAAATAGCATCCTGTACTTAAATAACGGTATCACAGAGGTCATTTTCCGGGGTCACGGATCATAACATCGCATCAATGAAATTAAAATGAATAACGTGTAAAGAGTTGCGAATTGAAGGAAAGGAACTGCCCTATGTCAGTCGCGAGCGGCGCAAGCGGTAGTTTTGATATTACGAATTATTTTATGTTATTATATTTATATGATTACTGGCCACTAGAGGGTACCCGTGTGTTAAATTAAAGTCGCAACTGTAGCGGCACGTTGAATAAAAACAAGACACCGACAACGTTGTTAAAGAGTAAGTATTCTATTCTATTCTATAAAAACAATTCGGAAATTCTCATTAAAACCACTATTATAAATACAGCTGAATACATTTGAAATACGAATATGATTTTGAAATTATGAAAGTTAAATCACTAATTTAGACTAGTTTGTTCTTTTAAAAAGTGAGAGTGCTTCATTTCATCATGAAGTATTGTTTGGTGCAGTTGTATCCCGCATGGGCGATTCCCTTTCTGCCGAAGATCGAGTAACTCTCAAAGAATTTTGTTGCAGATTCACGCGAGCTGCTTTACAGAGGTGAAAAAAGAAAATAAAATAAAAAAAAAAGTTTATTTGGACACAGTACGTGAAACACAAAACACAATAATAAAAAATAAAAAGTGATAACAGTGTGTGCCTCGCGGCTGCGCCAAAAAGGTTCATTTCAGCATAAATGTCAGACAGATGCTGTCTGACGCTGGTTTTCTAATGAACCCTTAGGGACTAGTGACAGGGAGTACAAACAGTTTCAACATACCTAATATATATTTTTATACTTATAAACAAATGAATAAACTAGTACAAACTTACTTAGTATCAATTATGGTAACAAAAACAACAAAATAGAATAAGAAAACTACAAGAAATATCTCAGCAAAACCTGTTCTTAGAGATTAGGCACATTGATCAGTGCACGGTGCACTCACAAAGCGCCACAGGCCGCCGAGCGCGACGAACAATACACCGACGCGACAGTTAGTAAAATAAATACTGTGGATTCATTGAATAAAAACTAAATAAAAAAAACATCCATGAATGGTTATAATAATAAAAAATAAATAAAGATCAAAAAAACAAAAATAAAACTAGTCATAACTTGACGGAGAAAGTGAAGTACTCGTACCTACCTCGTAGGTGGATGTAGTCCATTGTTGCGCGATATTGCAAATCATTTATGATTAAATGATTTGCAATATCGCTTCTCTATCACTTTGCATACAACCAAAACACCAATTGGTATTTTGGTTGTATGCAAAGTTTTAAAACTAATTTTTTGTTCATAAATATCTAGCTCAAACATAGCTGTCTAAGTGTGGGTGTACTATAAAGCTCTGCTTATTCCCTCGGGGATATAGGGGTGATACTATTTTATGTTACGTGTTCTTAAAAGTCTGTGTTCTTCAACTTAAACACTCAACGGAACCGTTTCATATGTAAAAATAAATCAAAATATTATGATGATTTTAAAAAAAATCAGCAGTGATAACTGTTACGTGGAGTATGTCAAAAAATCATAAATAATTAGTACTATAACCACCTGTAAGAATATTACGGTTTTTCTTTCCGTTTAAGAGATAATTCGATTTTTCATGCTAGCTTCATACAAAGTTTTCGTAAAAAAATATAATTCCTTCGTTGTTGTGCAGAATTTACTCGGGTGTCATTTTTGTGTATAGTAATAACTAATAGAAGCGATATCCGGCAAAAAACGGGCACTTGCCAATTGAAATCCCTAAATCAAAACCAAAATCAAAATCAAAATATTTTATTTCACATAAACCAACATGGGCACTTATGAAACGTCAGAAGCTAGGTGCACGGTTCCAATTGGTTGTTTCCTATGGAGAAGAGCCGGCAAGAAACTCCACGGTTACTCTTTTAAAAATAAGGGGCTTTTACAATGTTTCCAATTACAGTGTTGATAGATATAGGAGGACAGTGTAGGCCTGTCAACAAGTAACAGGTACTCAACCAAATATAAAAAGGTCCACAAATCTACAGTCTACAAGTTAGGTCTACAACGTTCTCACATTAACAAAATATAGAAGAATCTATATAAAAATAAAAGCCTATTTAGACTAAATGACATGATTGCCATTACTACTGTAACAAATCGGAATCAAAATCCTATCTACAAAAGCCATAAATAAGGAGTTGAAATAAGAATCTAAGAATCCGAAGTATATAATGTCAAATAATGAGATTATGTCAAAGAAGTAAGTAAAAAGAAACAAAAAACTTCGTAATTTGGGAACCGTTAATATATATTTACTTAGTGATGCCATTAATGTGGTACCAGGGAAGCCACATGTGCAGAAGGAATTATTGCCAAACTTCCTTGTCTTCAACGTAGTCTTTAATGTTATAATATGCATTTTTGATAAGTATACGTTTGACGTGGGTCTTGAACTTTCCATCGCTAAGTTCTGTAACTGACTTTGGCTACTTGTTATAAAAGCGGATACTGTTTATGAGAAATGACTTGCTTGTTTTAGTTAATCTAAATTTGGGTATTACAATTTAATTTTTGCTATATGTACCTAAGTCTATGAAAGCTGATTTTCAGCCCACCGTGCGGCGTACAAATATTGTTGGCATGGTTCTAGTACGCTAATACATTATACTTCAATGTAGCCAATGTCCTTTTATATCACGTGTGTTTTCCTCAAATGCTTAGGCAGAGTTTTTTAAAATAACTGCCAAAATGTAGTTGCACTATACACTTCTGCTTACCCATTCAAAACAGGAGTCATGTAACTTACAGCAGATTCCAAAAGGAATTCATAACAACCTGTATTCGCATTCTCTAACGTAGTCTCATTTGAAATTGATACAGAGTCTGTTACTGAACGTGAACGTGTACGTTAGCTGGATGTAAATTTTACGTACATCGTATTGGCGTGTTCTGGATTCCGTGAAACAGTCAGCGTTGTCTAAATTATGTATCTTGCATGTTCTTTATTCAAATGATTACTTAACAGTGACAGGGGACTTTTCAAAATTCGAACTTGTTCAAATATTTTTTACTGTTAAAGCCAATATCAAAACGGAGCGCATTTTGTCGATGAACGAGACTTATCGACCAAAAGTTTCTAATTAAGAACTGGTGGATTTACCTGTAATAGAACAAAAAATCATTATTCTAATGTTAACAAGTTTACTTACCTACAGAACATACCATAACGCCTGTTATCCCCAGACGTTTAGCCAGAGGTGTACCGATACCACATCCACAATGATTAAGTCTCATGTTATAGGGGGCGAGCCCATTGCCATTTATCGGAACGAGAGAAAACCTATAACTTCCCGTCCCTTTAAGAGTAAAAGTCCCCGGGTGTTGACATAATTAGATTATAATACAATTTCCATAGGCACTGCAGCATTAGAGAACATTTTGATGTTACAAAGAAATATTTTTCCTTTGTTTTTATAAGGGATAACATAAAACAACGATAAATGATACCTAAATGAGTTTATTTCTGTAAGTAGGTTTATACAAACACTTTTACACGTCAATGATATTTTTAAACTAGATGAGGTTGGCGTTTCCTATCTGACTACTCTGAGAAGAAAGGCTGGAACAAACTAATCCAGACATAATCTTGGTCAGATGAACAACTGAAATCTCATACTTTATCAACAGTTTTATTAGCGTATTACAGAGTGCCAATTGCTTTCAACAAAATTATGATGACAATACCCTATTTGAACTCCATCAGCAAGACTAACGATCGTTTATTTTTTTTTGTATTTGTGTGTTTTTTCTTTGCGTCATGTTTACCGCAAATAAACGTATTTTCTTTCTTTTTTCTTTCTATAAGTTGACAGAGCGAGCGCGAAGCGCGATCGAAGCGTCTCCGTTTCAGCTTGGGCAAAAATGCTTTCGTATGTCCGGATATCCGGTGGATGTCCGGCTGTTCTCCTCTACAGGTAGCATTTCTCAACCGATTCTCGTGAAATTTTGTGAGCAGGTTTGATAATTTTATGGAACTTTTTTATTGAATCAGTTTTTCGAAATTTTTCAAAATCGCTAAGATATGGGGTTGAAAACGTAAAAAAAAACATATTTCAGCTATTTTGCGCTCTTTGCGCGAGCTTTTTGTTATAAGGATTTTGTTTTAAGAGGGCGCAGTAAGACAGAACATAATCAATTTTCACCCGCGCCTCTTTGCCTACCCCTCTCATCAAACACGACGAAAACAAAACACAATCCCTTCCCGCCAGCAGTAACTTTTCGCCCGGCATATATCTAGGCATTCGAATTTAATTCTCGTGTGTAGTATGTATAAGCAAAATAATCAGATGAAACCGCTCTATTTAATGTACCATGATGTATGATTGCTGTGTACCTACTAGTACGTATAGTATTCAATATTATTTTGTGTCCCTGAACCTGTTACCGTTGCTGGTGGGTTGTTACATTGGAGAGTAGACCGACTTGAATGAATTAAAAGGCTAAATGTTAATTTACGATACGGCCTATACATTTTAGATTCCGAATTGAAAGACAAACTTAAAGTTGTAATTGAGAAAATATGGTCCCCTACATTATGTAATATAACTACAAATTAACGATCTCCAGATATTTAACTGTACCTTTTTGTACTGTGAGACTTTGCTTCTTACCACATTTCGTGATTTTAGGTCAACCGGATGTATCTTATGGGTTTTAATTTATTTGCGAGTGTCAAAATATGCGAAATGAATGGCAATTTATGCCAAGATTCTAAGTAAACGTCTTTCGCTCGATTTTTTTACGGCTCCAAAGTAAGGCAGTTCAATTTCAACTTGATACCCTCCGCACATTCCTCAGAAAAGGGGTCAGACAGATGGATAACAAAATAATCCTACATGCGTTACGATTTTTCCTTTTGAGGCACGGAACGGTACAAAGCAAAGCACTTCCATCAAGTATACTCATGATACTACCTACATGATGATGAAAACAAACTCGATATACTTGTTTTTTTGACGATACGGAATCGAATTATTATAATCACATCACTTACCTTCCGCTTTTTTACTTTGAGAAAATCAAATCAATTGAACAAAAATAGTAACCATCTAAGAAAATTTGTTGGACCGCTGTGATCAGCAACTCTATTCCTCGAATTGTGTTTCAGTTACAATATTTAAACGAAATATGATCATTGTCCAGTCCCTTTAATTTCAATGAATTCTTTCAGTAGGAAAGACATCTGTTTATTTTGCCTATACTATACGCTAAGCTTGAATTCAAAATCATAGATCATAATCATGTTTTGGAACTATTAACTCAATGCTGACGTGACAAAGTTTAAATTCCAATGTAACCAAATTTTACTAAAGGCCTTCTACAAATTGGACCTCACGACGACTTCGTGGAAAACAGTTTTAACCAAGTAAAAAAATATAATGGTATATCGTGGATAATGGTGGATTTTGCACTGTATTGTGCAAAGTCAAATGGCATCTGTCATGAAAACCGTGAAAACTTGTCCTGTGCGGAGCGCGAGTAGAACAAAGTTCTCGCCGAAAACATTTGTGAAAAATTGGCCAATTTCTGAACAAACAGTACATTAGCCGGCTTTACCGACAATATAATTGGCATATAAAATAATTGGCGTGCTAAAGAAAGTCGATAGTTTATTATTTTCCTCTTTTGTAACTGTTGAAACTTTAGCTTTGAAAAGCAAGTCGACAATCCCAAACATTGTGATCCGTCACAACCGTTAGTCATCCCCACCATAAAAAGGGATCTAGTCATGAGAACACTATCCGTATGAAAAATGTCATGTCTCGTGCACACTGTTTTGTACTGTTTCCCGCAATAAACCCATTACCTATTTTAGTTTTCCGGTGTATTTATTTTGTTAACTCCACTAATATTATTAGACCAATAACCTACCTATATGTTAAATTTCGAGTTTCAACTTGATTCAGGGGTTGGTCGAGTGAAAGTCGGTCGAAATGGTTCGTCTAAGGTTACCCTTACACGGGGTTTGTCAACGAAAGTGGGAATAAACGAATTTGGATCTTGAGTTACTAGCAATAAGACCTCAAATCTCCAGCACGAACTCTATGTTGTAAATTTTCTCCGCAAGAAAATTGACCGAAATGCATAGCAATGGCGCTAGTTGTACTATACCAGTCAAAAATCTGTCAAATAAATGTGTCATCTTGAGTTTTCAAATATCAACATTGAATTATTATAATATTTTTATTTTATAGTTTAGCCGCGGTATTTAATTAGTTTATCAATTCTTAGCGATTTTAATAATCATTTCGGAAGTGGTTTTATTGGTTTTTTCACGTTTTCTATTTCACAGTCTCTTTCCTACAATGTGATAAATTACGAAAATATTATTTACGCAAATAAATTATATCCCAGAGCAGCCGAAAATTCCAGCGCAGTCGACTCGTCTCAACAGAGCGACGGCGACTGATTTGTGAAACAAAAATATGCTTGAAGTTCCCGCAACGTGCGACGGAAGATGACTTCTTCTACGTACTAAAAACGTCGTAAGTGCATAAAGCTTATAGTCGTAATAAAACTAAAATTAAAAGGAATTTCAAAAATAGCCTTCACAATTTTTTTCGCCTGGTATTAATTCAAATAATCATCTAATTTTTATCCTAATTGTCATTAGCATATTAAGTACAAATCGAAAAAACTCGAAAGTTAGAGGTAACTTTGTGATGTTGTTTTATCGAGAAAATTTTAACATTTTGTGCTTCTGTTCCACAAAAAGTTTGAAAATATCATGTAGTTACTCATATTATTTTTATTTTATACCTAAGTCTTATCAATTTCATGAAAAATCAAATTGAAGATAGGCAATTTTGGTTACTACCCGCTCTTAAGGTGCGCGGTGAACTTTTATTCGGTTTTAAGCTTTGCAAAGATAGACTTGTATAGCATGAAATAAGTAGGCAGAGTCCAAAAAAAAACTAGTTTATATTCGTGGCTAAACTAGATGGAAGATAAAAATATCGTTTGAGTTTTCTCTGAAATCGAGCTCATTGTGACAACTGAGAGACTAAATAGGGACCAATTAGTTCAACCAGGTTTCAGACTGGCTAAAGTAGACTCTTCCTTCAGGGGGTACTGTTTAAAATGTTACAATAAAATACCTCCCCACATACTCCAACTGAATGAAACAAAATTTAAATCTTGTATAAAACGCACACTATGCAGCCAAGCATATTATAAGTTGGGGAATTACATCGCTGACAAAGATGCTTGGATCAACGCTGGTCCTGCTCCACAGGGGCGCATAAATTAATTGATTAGCATTCGAAAATATTGTTGGAGCTGCTGAAGATTGTAAAAATTATCTTTGCATTGTATAAATTCAAATCTCTTAACAATGTATAATTGCATAGCACATGTGTGAGCACTATGTACCTACTATAAAGCCACCATTTACTAGGCTCGTCTTTCATTGACTTGAATGTGCCCTGGCGGCTGAGAGTATGTCATGCTCACTCAAATGTCTCGCTGGTGGTGGCGTGTTTGTTGGATCATTAAGTTCCCTTCAAAATGGTTGAGCTGAATGGTGCTGATCCATACGTCATGTTCGTGAACGGGCATCGTCAGTAGGGACTGGTCAACTCTTGGCTGCCACGGCTTATTTTAATTTAAATTTTTTAATTGTTTTTTTACCTTTTTTATTACGGATACTTTAAACGTACACGTCTTTCTACATCTTTCTCACATTTTTAATTTGAACATGAATGATGTAAACAATTTGTTTTTTGTAACTATATGTTGATTTAAAAGAGTGTACATGGAGTTTCTTGCCCGTTCTTCTCCATAGGTACCTACTACGCTTTGGAATGGGCAACTAGCTTCATTTTTCTGACTGACTGACCCTTTGACAATTCAAAAGTGCCTGTAATTGGTTTATTTGAAATAAATGCTTTGAGTTTGAGTTTGATAATTGCTAAACGAGAAGCATGGAAGAAAAATACATTCTGCGCCGACCCATGGTAAATTGAAAGGATACTGATTATGGTTAAAACATCTTTCTATATTTTTGTTAGCTGGTCCACCTCCAGGTAAAATAAAAGAGGTCGTGCTAAAAGAATACCGAGATGATCAACCTCTGACCCAATTACATCGGACTGCATTTATCTTACCTGCTAACACGTATAAGCTAATTTGTAAATGCGAACGGCCATCATGGCGATATTATGTTACAGACCCAACCTACAAAGCTCGTATACGCGCGAGCCGTCATATTACCGCTGAATGACGCAAATAGGTTAGCGCGAACATATTTGTATGAATACGGTCAATAATAACGAGAGTAAAATATAACCCCGTCTATACTGTATGAAATTTGACAGATATATATAGTCTGGGACCTGGGATATATGTATGACAGAGAAGCTACGTGTCTCTCGTTATTATCAGCCATATTTTAACTATTGTGGGCGTACTATGGGAAGTGTTGGTTGTTGTGCAATAAAATAACCGCTTGCAGTTCAAATCAAATTATAATTTACAATCAAATTAATCACACTAGGGAATCACATAGTATAGGTACATGACACAACTGTATAAAGAACGCGCGACAGTTTCTAAACGTGTTCACAGCTTAACCGCCAACAACAAACTCTGCTTTAACTCTGGTCAAGCGTTATGTTATAGACTCTGTCGAGCGCCGCCTGGTGGCGCTGGCGTCCGGATTTGTCAAAGTCAAAAGATTGATTTAACGTATTTCCGACATGTTTATGAAAATATTGGAATTTGAAATTGACGCATGCCAAGTCGTGGGCAACAACTCAGCAGTTATTCATAAATAAATTGGTGCAGTAGCTGAGCGATTGGACTCTGTGTTTTTGTTTTGGTTCGCGGGATCGTTTCGAGCTTCTATCTATAAATAGTTTTTCCGGGTTTGTTTGCTCATGTGATATTTGTGTCTGTTTACTACAAAAAAGTAAAAAAACATGTGCAAAAACCTTTATTTGTGCATACTTAATCGTTTTTCTATGCAAAAATAAAGATTTTTGCACAGAAAAACGATTAAGTATTTTTTTAAGAACAAAGTGTTTTTTTTTGTGTTTTTATAATGTGTATGTATGACATGCATATGTACACATAATCATATTTTATTTCTTTCTTTATTTCGTCTACAAAATGATGAAACTCTAATTATTTGCACGCAATATGTTCTACCTAAAATAATCTTTCCACTTGCGAATTAGCAAGAAATGTTATTATAATTAGTAATTAAGTAACGAAATATTCAACGTTTTTATCAACACGGACCCTCTAGTTTGTTATTTGGGGCAATTTGAGTAGATTAGAACCACAGATAATATTAATTGAAGTCAGTATAATCCTAAGGATAAGATTTGGCGGGAGATTGTGAAAAAAAATGGCGGATTTCTTTTTGCGTTTTTGAATTGCTGTGATTGGATTGTTTAAAGGATTTTTTGTACAAATGTATTTGCTTTTGTTTTTATATTGTTATCTTTATTTCACGGCAAATCCATTATTTTGTAAAGAAAAACCCTGAATAGAGCCGTATTTAGCTTTCAGTTAAGAGTATGTGGCCTTTTTCATCATACATTTGTCCTTTTTACAATAATATGTTCAAGAGTAGGTACAGTCTTTAAAATGTTATCTCATTAACATCTTTCTGGTTGTGTAAACTCAGTAAATATTATAAAGTATGATTTTTAAAAGTTGTTTTGTTCCTCGAGGCTTGTCGTTAAGTAATCGAAGAAACAGCCACGGTTGGTCCGTGGATGGGAGACCATCTTTACATACCAAGACCTCCGTGTCTCGGAAAGCACGTTAATAGCCGTTGCTCCCGGCTGTCATTCGTAGATCTCTGGCAGTCGTTACGGACCTTCAGAAGCCCGAAAGTCTGACAACGCAGTCTTACCAAGGCGTATGGTATTCCCCAGTAACTGGTTTGTGGAGATCAGATAGGCAGTCGCTCCATGTAGAATACTGGTATTCAGCTGCATCCGGTTAGCTTAGAAGCCGACCCCAACATATGTAGTTGAGTAAAAGCTAGGCAGATGAAAACCAGCGTCAGGCACTAGTTGTCTGACATTTTTGCTGAACTGGACCTATTTGTCGCAGCCGCGAGGCACACTTTCCTGATATTTTCTCACAACGTACTTTACACTGTTTATCATCATCATAAACTCACGCCTTCTTCCAATGGGGGTAGGCAGAAACTACAGAACGCCACCTACTACGATCCTTACATACTCCTTTTGCCTCGTTTACGTTGTGTTGTTGAGCTGAGTTGAGTTGAGCTGCACGATTACTGACAAATGCGTGCACTGACTGGACAGGTCCACTCAATCTGTGTGGTTTTTCTTCAAAATACCATTTCAGACAAATCTACATGGTCTTCACATGATCTGACCAAGATTATGTCTGGACTTTAAAAGAGACCGTGACCTCTGAGTTTGTTTCGGCCTTTCTTCTCAGAGTAGTCAGATAGGAAACGCCGACCTCATCTAGTTTTAAAATATCATTGACGTGTAAAAGTGTTTGTACAAACCTATTTACAGAAATAAAATCATTTATCATTTATCATTTACGTTCATACATCTGGTCATACACGCACGCCGGTTGTGAGTACTACGCACCTGACCTTTCTGAAGAACATCACCAATAAGGTCACTATATGTCTTCCTAGGGCGTCCCCTCCCGGCGTTTCCGCTCACTTCTGCCTTGTAAATGCCTTTTGTTAGTCGCCTTTCATTCATCATACTGTTTATTTGTTTTATTTTTCTTTTTACTTGTATATGTTATGTTATTTGCTTTGTAGTCTGTGCTATATAAATGTTTTTTTTTATTTATTTGTTATGAAAAGCTGTTTTGTACACAAGACTAAAAATACGTCAAACAATGATAAAACCACAAGCATTAACTATCTACTCGCTCAGTTTTCAAAGTAAATTACTAACGACAGAATATTCTCGTTAAAAACTAAAATTTAAAAAGAAGAAAAACCGCAAAATAAATTATTGTATCAAGTTTGTAAAACAATATTCTAGATGAAAGAAAGCGGGTCCGCTTTAAAGCTGAAGCCACACTAGCGCTATCGAAAGTAAAAATATCAAGAGTGATAACCTAGCCCCCCTTCCATTTTGCTAACAGGCCAAACCATAGCATGAGCCCTGAGTGTAGTTGTAGGTATCTAGTTATTTATTTAAAAAAAACTCAAACCATAAAGATTTTTTTTTAATTTAGGAAGTCAGGAACATAAAGTGGCATTTACGTATCCGGCTCGATTGTTTTTTATTTTTACACGGACCAAAAGCTTTTTTATTATCAATTTCTGAGCAAATTTGGATCAATTAGTGACATAAGTCACGAGAAATTGGTATTCTCTACAAAAGGTAACATTTTACATTCTATCGTGCAGTGTATATTACATTTAACTCAAAGTCAAAGTCAAATCATTTCTTTCAAATAGGCACATAAAAGGCACTTTTGAACGTCAAAAATTACAAAAAAAATTAATTGATTCTAGTTGCCCCTTCCAAAAGGTAGTTTCATATGGAGCAGAATGGGCAAGAAACTCCACCGTTACTCTTTTAAAATGTTTTACAATATTATGCCTACATTAGTTATGCGTGAAGACGATGCACCTAGAATAAAATTACAATACCATAAGTAAAACGAATTAAATAAAAAGCAATGACAGGAAAATAATTAAATGATAGATACATGGTGCTCACATAATACGCTCCTCGGTTCCTGAGAAAAAAGAAAAAGTGAAAAAAAAAAGTTCCTGACTTCCTCAATTATACGCACCATTTAAACCTTTTACCTTTTAAGGAGCCAGTCAGTCAGCCAGAAAGAAGAAGCTAGCCCATTGCCAAAGTAGGTTCCTATGAAGAAGAACATGTCAGAGGAATTATAGTCCGTGCCGATACGACAGGAGATAGAACTTGTGTTATCTGTATCGTTACTTTCATATTTATAATTATTAATTAATATTATAAATGCGAAAGTAACTCTGTCTGTGTGTTACCTATTCACGCCTTAACGGCTATACGGATTTTGATGAAATTCCGCGCACGAATAGACCTGGGTTAGGAACCAACCTCCACAGGGACGACGGACTTGGGGACGTCCGTCGCCCCCCATACATCAGGACCCGAGGCGGCGGCGCGTAGTGTTCCACGCGCGCCCCCTCTTAGACGTCGCAGGGGGAGTCAAACACCTCACTACCCCCGCTCGACCGGACGGGGCCCGCAGAGGCGGGCCGGCACCAGTCGGGGGTTGCGGAAGATTCGTACGTTCCCGCGACCCCCGGCGCAGGTGTGAGATAGAACACCGGGGTGGTTTTTAGTCAGTAAGAGTCTGACAGACCCCTCCGCCCCCCCAGGGCGGAGGACATCCATGAGGATTTTCCACCCAGGATCAAAAAAAAAAAAAGGAACCAACCTTCACGCTGGTCAAATCGCCGGACAAAGCTAGTGTTTAAAAATATTGCCCCATTTTTTGGCATAGACAGCAAACATCATCTCTGCAAGTCGCTTGTATATCTAGTGTTACAACTATTTATGAGCTAAGTAGGTACTAATCCTGGAAGCACTTAAGCACCGCTTTTAGTTTTAAATCACACACAAGTGTGGCCTCACCTTTATAGCATTCTTTCGTGTCAATGTCACGTTCCGTATTATCGGCATAATGTTATTGCAGTATTATACATAAGAAAATGTAGTACTATAGATAAAAGAATATCTTGCGTTTCTTTTATGGCATTTATGGCTTTGTCTGTAATTATGAATTGGGACGACCAATTTCCGTGACGAAAAAATACCGAAAATTTTGTTGCATAAAAATTGTGACGATTTTCTTTCATTTGAAAATAATTTTTGTATTTCCTCGCCCCCTATTACATGGGACTTAAATATAGCTGCTGAAATGTAGGTGTACCATAAGGCAAACTCTGTCTTACCCTTTCGGGATTTACGGGCGTGATGTTATGCTGTTGCTTTTAGGTATAGATACGATCAAAGAGCGATTTTAAAGGCATTTTCAATCGCATTACTTTTTCACAAAGCGGGCGCTTCCAAACTGTCATTTTCATTCGAATACATGCCTAGTCAAATAAAAAAATGATGCAAGTAAAAAATAACCATAATTTTCTTATCATTTTCACGCAAGCGACGAAAAGACACCTCTCGTCGCGCGACAGGAGGTGCCTTTATGTAGCGTCGCATGTCGCGCCTGTTTGTAGGAGCCTTACCCAAATAATTTATTATAATGTTCATATTGAACATCTTAGGTGGCAATATACAACAAAAATAATATATTTAAGAATAATTGGGTTAGGGGTCATTCGGCCCTCGTTAACCAACAACTTTGAAGTATTTTCAAAGTGAGTATTATCCTAAAACTATGTGAAGTACTTTAATAAAGTAACTACTAAGACGCTGTACTAAAGTTGAGCTAAGTTAAATACTAGGTACAGGGTTAGTTTTCAAGGACCTGCCAAATTTTCAGAGATGATTCAGAATCGATAATATTTTCAATATGTACAGGATGAAATTTTAACCAGTTCGCAAACTGTGTCCATGAATTCAACATAATATGATTCTAGACCACCTAGGATATAAATCTTGTATTAAATATCAAAAAAAAAAAAACAGCTGTTTCATATACAAGGAACAACAATATTTTTTATTTGTAACCGACCAAAAATGTCTTCGCTAGGAGTCTAGAATTATATGCTGAATTCATGGCTACAGTTTGCGCACTGGTTAAAATTTGTTTCTACATATATTGTATATATTTATTTGTACATAGTCAATTTATGATTATTTTATCAAGTATTAGTTACTGATAAAGTTGAAGAGTTGAGGTTGGGGTTGGGGTTGGGGGGGGGTTGGGGGGTTGGGGTTGGGGTTGTTGATTGGGGGATCCCCCACAGCGCATACTTCCACGTAGTTTCCCCCGGGCAACGCCGTGTCTGACCACCGTAACGGAGTGGCAGACCGGCGGCTAAAGTGCGCTGTGACTCGCAGACAAAAACGCGGTCGTCTGTGAATATGCCGAAGAAGCCGAGCCGTGACGCCTCCGGGCGTCTTTGTTTTAACTCGAATCGCTCCTCCGAGGGTGATTCAAACGGCCCTTCTCAGGGCCAACCCAAACGCCCTTCTCAGGGCCAATCCAAAGGCCCTTCTCAGGGCCAAACCAAAGGCCCTTCTCAGGGTCAACCCAACGGCCCTTTTCAGGGCCAACCCAACGGCCCTTCTCAGGGCCAACTCAACGGCCCTTCTCAGGGCCACGCCGGCGGCGCTTTGGCGTCGGAAGCTGACCGCGCACCGTCTGCAGCCAGCTTTTTCAGCAGGCCGGACGTGTTGTCGGACGCTGACGAGTCCAATATGGACACGTCGGCGGCCGAAAACGACCGCCCCAAGCGGAAGAGGGCCGATCTAAGGTTCGGGTCTGGGGGTTCCTCGGAGTCGGTTGCAAGTAGGTCGAAGAAGAAGTCGAAGTCTAAAAAGGCTTCGACTTCTGCTTCGGCTTTTACTCACGATGTGGGCTTGGTGGACGCCGAGCGCCAGCTAAATCTGGCGAAACGGGTGCAACTCCAGGAAGACCTGGAGGAGAGGGTCGCCGCAAAGGAGCGGCAGGCGCAAGCCGCCAGGTCGAGGGCTGGCTATGGTGCGTCTAATGTGCTATATGCTGACCACTCCCTGGCGGAATTGGAGCGCATGGCAGAGGAGGACAAGGAGGAGGTCCTGGAGGTCGCCTCAAAGTCCTCCAATTTGAAGGGGACCTTCCAGAAGGCTCTCAAATGCCGGGCCGCCAGCATGCACGGCATCGTATTGGAGCTGGTGAAGCGGACGGCCACAGACGAGACGCGGCAGCTGCAGGCGAAGGTGGATCGCCTGCAAGCGGAGGTCAGCCAGCTACACCAGAAGCTGGCTGAGGTCACGGCCCGGCCTGCCCAATCTGCCCCAGGTACGGGGGTAGAGGACCCCTCTTTCCCAGCCAGCCTCGAGGCAATAATCCGCGGGGTTGTCATGGAGGAGAGGGCCTTCATCAGAGGCTGCTTCGCGGGCATTGAGGACCGACTCTTGCCCGAGAAGCGGCTCCGCCCGCCGCTAGCGGCGGATAAGAGTCCACCGCCGACGGAGCCGGAACCTGCGCCTCTGGGAGGCCCGGCATCGGGCGAGCAGCCCTGGGCCCAGAAGCCCTCCAAGGGCAAGGGCAAGGGCAAGAGGAGCACGCCCTCTCAAACGCCCGCCACGAGCGCGGAGGGAGCGTCCGGGTCGTCTGCCACTCCAGCAGCAGCCCCCCGGAACTCGCAGGAAGAGGACGCCCTTCTTCCCTCCACCACCCCGTCCAACCCGCCGTGGACGAAAGTGGTCAAGGGAGGAAAAGGGCAAAGGTCCACCCCCAACCTCAGTGCAACTGCCCCAGCGGCGAAAAAGGGTCTAGCCGGCGGGAAGAAGCTGGTTCCTCCCAAAACCGCGGCGGTCGTGGTGACCATCACCCCGGAGGCCGTGGAGAGGGGCGAGACGTACGAGTCCGTCCTAAAGCGGGCTCGTACCAACGCGGATCCCTCCCGGCTGGGGATCGGCAACATCACGTGCCGCCGTACCCTGGCCGGGGCTCGAATTTTCGGGTTTTCTGGGGAGCAGCGCGGCGCAAACGCGGACCTCTTCGCGGGAATGCTGCAGGAGGTCATCGCGGATGCGGCAACGGTCGTCAGGCCTGTAAAGACCGCAGCCTTGGAGGTGGCCGATCTGGACGATTCGGTCACCAAAGAGGACGTGGTGGCGGCCGTTGCAACGGCCGGAGGCTGCGACGCTGGCGCAGTGAAGGGTGGAGCTATCAGGCCCGGGCGCCGCGGCATGGGCACCATCCGCGTCGAGTGCCCAGTCGCTGCGGCCGGGGCCGTCCTTACTGCGACCAAAGGACGGCTGCTTGTGGGGCTCAGCTCGGCTGTGGTCCGGCCACTTGAAGACCAGCCTATGCGCTGCTTCAAGTGCTTCGCGTTCGGCCACACCCGAGCCACGTGTCCCTCCAAGTCCGGCTGGGGAGAGTCTTGCTTCCGGTGCGGGCAGGAGGGACACAAGAGTGCCGCTTGTCGCGCTGCCACGCTACGCTGCGCGGCGTGTGCCGCCAGTGGCCGCCCCGCGGACCACAGGATGACGGGCAGGAGCTGCAAGCCGCCCGCGAGGAAGGGCATAGTGCCGGCGCAGGTTCGCCCTACTGCTACCACCATCACCGCCGTCGTCACCGCTGTAGCTCCAGCGGCGGTAGCCGAGGAGGGATGTGGGATGTTGGAATAATAGTTTCCAACTACCACATCCTCCAGGCGAACGCCAATCACTGCAGGGCAGCCCAGGACTTGGTGGTGCAGGTCATGGCCGAGTGGTTGGTGAACGTAGTGGTGGTCGCCGAGCCCTACTCAATCCCCGGCAGCTGGCTGGGTGACGAGGACGGCTTGGTGGCACTAGCGGCGCGGTCTTCCACAGACTCCCCTCCCCTCTCGCTATTAGAGAAGGGACCGGGATACGTGGCTACCGCGTGGGGAGAATTAGCCCTTGTGGGCGTCTATTTCTCCCCAAACCGCCCTCTTCAGGACTTCGAGAACTATCTCGGAGTCCTGGCCACCGTGGTC
The DNA here is from genome assembly GCA_916610205.1 of Griposia aprilina. NCBI lineage: Eukaryota > Metazoa > Arthropoda > Insecta > Lepidoptera > Noctuidae > Griposia > Griposia aprilina. The sequence goes on along the minus strand of OU744310.1, from coordinate 8,127,666 downwards.
GGCAGGGCGGCGCCGCGTCAGGTCTCCGTACTGGGAGACCTGAATACCAAGTCGGTGAACTGGGGTAGCCCGGCCACCGACGCTCGCGGGCGGGCAGTGGAGATGTGGGCAGCCTCCTCTGGACTCTCCCTCTTGGATAGAGGAAGCGTCCAGACATGCGTGCGGCGGCAGGGTGGCTCAATAGTGGACGTCACTTTCGCCACCCCTGCGTTGGCCGCGCGCGTGTTTAACTGGCGGGTGGACCTGGTGGAGACTATGTCGGACCACCGCTACGTACGCTTCGATATCTCCACCGGTGGCCCCGGAGAGACGCGGCCCTTCTCGGGGCGATCGCCGTTCCCGCGGTGGGCTCTCACCCGCCTGGACAGGGAGGCAGCAGGGGAGGCGGCGTTCATCCAGGATTGGTTTTCGCCGCCTTCCGCCGGCCTGGATGTGGATACCGTGGCGGAGCGCCTGAGGGAGTCTCTGACCGAGGTATGCAACTCTAGCATGCCTCGGTCTCGCCGACCACTACCCAGGCGCGCCGTGTACTGGTGGTCGGTGGAGCTGGCGGGGCTACGAGCAGCGTGTGTGGAGGCAAGAAGGGCCTACACGCGAAGCCGGCGGCGGCGTCGACGAGCTCACGCCAACGAGGACCACCTCTATGAGGTGTATGTGGAGGCAAAAATGGTCCTCGATAGGGCCATCGCCGCCGCCAGAGACTCGGCGAGAGCGGAGATGCTGGAGGGTCTCGACAGAGACCCCTACGGGAGACCTTATAAGGCGGCGCGCAACAAATTGCGCCCCTTTGGTCCCCCAGTGGCCGAGACCCTGGAGCCCTCATTCCTGGATGGGGTGGTTCAGTCCCTATTCCCGTGCAGGGACAACTTCACCCCACCAGTGATGGGCGCACCGCTAGGGATAGCTCCGCCAGCTGAGGAAGAAGAGGAGGCCCCTCCTGTCACGGAGTTGGAACTCCGCGCGGCGATTGTCCACATCCGCGCCAAGAAGACGGCTCCGGGCCCCGACGGTGTTCCGGCAAGAGTGGTGGCGATCGCTGCCACTCAAATGGAGGAGAGGTTTCGGGACCTCTTCAGCGCATGTCTTGCGTGTGGGAGGTTCCCGAAACCGTGGAAGGAGGGGCAGTTGTGCCTCCTTCGCAAGGAGGGCCGCCCGGCGGACTCCCCCTCGGCATTCCGGCCCATCGTTCTGCTCGATGAGGTTGGCAAAATGTTCGAGGGGATAATCGCTGGCCGCCTAAACAGCCACCTGCGGAGTATCGGGCCGGACTTGTCGGACGCTCAGTTCGGTTTTCGGGCTGAGCGCTCCACGGTGGACGCGCTGGCCCGCCTCAAGGGCCAGGTAAAGGGGGCGATGGAGGCGAGGGACGGATTGTTGGCTGTGTCATTCGATATAGCCAATGCCTTCAACTCCGTTCCCCACTCCACCATCCTAGAGGCACTCCGATTCCACGGAGTGCCCCTATACATGCGTCGTCTGCTGGCCAGCTACCTAGAGGATCGGACGATCGTCTTCGTTAATAGGGCTGGCCAAGTCCGGCGGTACGCCGTCGAAGCCGGCGTTCCGCAGGGGTCAGTCATAGGACCTGTCCTCTGGAACACCGCCTATGATTGGCTCTTGCGGGGAACTCTCCTTCGGGGCACGAGTGTCATCTGCTATGCGGATGACACTCTCCTCACCGCCCGGGGGGGGAGTTTTAGGGAGGCGGCCAATCTGGCCTCGGCGGGTGGATCCTTGGTCGCGGGGAGAATCCGCCGCCTAGGTTTAACGGTGGCGCTGCACAAGACCGAGGCCGTGTTCTTCCACGGGCCTCGGCGGCGCCCCCCACCTGATGCCCACATTTTCGTGGAGGGCATCAGAATTGAGGTGAAGGGATTGAGGAATATCTGGGCCTTGTACTCGACAGCAGGTGGCGCTTCGGTCCGCATTTTAGCGGGCTATCGTCGCGCCTGCTGAAGGCCGCAGGCGCGCTCTCGTGGCTGCTACCCAACTTGGGGAGGCCCAGCGCGCGATGCCGGCAACTTTACGCCGGCATCTTGAGGAGTATGGCCCTTTGCGGGGCTCCTATCTGGGAGGACTCCCTCCAAAGGAGGGAGAACGCCGTCGCCTTGCGGGCGCCCTAAAGGGCCATAGCCCAGCGGGTGGCGCGGGCCTACCGCACAGTGGGCTTCGCGGCAGCATGTGCTCTGGCCGGCACCCCTCCTTGGGAACTCGAGGCGTGGGTGCTCGCCAGAGTATATGAATGGACGGCGGGGCAGAGAGCGGGAGGAGAACTCCCAGCTCCGGAAGAGCGGGAGGCCGTCCGGCGGGAGGCAAGGGATGCCATCGTCCTCCATTGGATGGGGGAGCTCGCCACCGCAGCTTTTGGCCGCCGAACCCTAGACGCGATTGGGCCAGTGTTGCGAGACTGGCTCGAGCGGTCGCATGGGTTCCTCTCGTTCCGTCTGGTGTAGGTGCTGTCCGGACACGGTTGCTTCGGATCGTACCTGCACCGGATAGGACGGGAGGAGACGCCGTCGTGCCACGACTGTGGCGCTGTGGACGACACGGCGCAGCACACCCTCGAGGTGTGCCCGTCGTGGTCCGAGACGCGCCGCAGTCTCATCGCGGTGATCGGACCGGACCTCTCACTTCCCGGCTTGGTTAATGCCATGCTGCAGGATGAGAGGTCCTGGGCGGCAGTCGCCTCCTTCTGCGAACACGTCATGTCCCAGAAGGAGGCGGCTGAGCGCGCGCGGGAGGACGATCCTCACGCGGCGTCGCTCCGAAGGCGGAGGAGGGGTCGAAGAAGACGTCAGTTTGATAGTCATCTCCGACTCCTCCCAGGTGGAGGCCAGCAAGCAGCGGGTGCGGCGCCCTTGCCTGTATTGCACAGGCCTCTACCAGTGTCGGACGGGAATGGCCAGGTGTTCCCGGCCATTCCCGTAGCCCCCCAAGCTGGGGGGAATGCGGGGCCCGCCAGCTAGGCGGGCACGCGCCGGGAGGGTTGTGGATGCAAAGGCTGAGCCGGATTCCCATGGCCCTCCCATCACGGCTATGTGGGAACACCGCTGAGTTTTGGGGTTGTTGGTTGGGGTTGGGGAGTTGGTTGGGGTTGGGGGTTGAGGGGTTGGGGTTGGGGTTGGGGGGTTGGATTGTAAAGTTGAGTTGTTGAGTTGTTGTTGAGTTGGTGGAAGTTATTGATTAATATACTTTTTAGTGTTCCTAAAACAGTATTTTTTTCGAACTATTTCAATTGAATGTTTTCATTTATTTTTATATCTAAGTGAACATCGAGGCAATTCAGCTGTTAGACCAAACAAATATAGTACGAAGACTAAAACGAACAAAACCTTTTGAGTTAGTGTGGTGTAAAATTGTAGAAATAATAGTGACAATAATCACACATGAACAAAGTGTTTTCATTATAATTATCAGACTCTAAAGAAAGTGGAACGGGCTTGTTACGTGCCCTGCCTACACCAAATCAGCTGAATAGCGACATGATTAGCTATTTACGTCAATCGGATGTTTCCATGTAAAACTGCAACATGCCACCTGCCTAATCATCGAATCAACGCCTCGTGTCGCCGGGCGTTCACCTACTTCAAGGACTGCAGATGCCGCATCCACGTGTAGGAATCAGTAGAATTGCAATATTAAGAAGCCAATCGTTTTTACTTGACTTCGGTACTAGCATCGTCCGAATCTAGACATAGAAATAAGCATAAGTTCCATTGTAATTTTTACCTTAATTAAATCCTTAATAAAATTTGTTTGGTTTTTTTTAAGTCCTCCGACTGTCACCTTCGTAATTGGCTTGTAAAGTACAATCAATACTATTTTAAGTTTTAAAATAATTATCACGTAAAAAATTATGTTAGATTAAAATTGCTTATTAGTGTTATAGGCTAGACTGTAAGTAATTAATAAGAACCTGAATCTTTTTAATAAACTATAAAAAAAAAACAAAATTAATGGTAACGTTTAACACACATTAACGATTTTAAGAGATTAAAAATTTGGCAGGTTTATGAAAACTAACCCTGTATTGCAAACGTGTGTCGCCGTTACCGAAATACTTAGAGGAAAAGAGATTACATTAGTAGCTATGTTAGAAGCTTGTAGAGCTCCTTGTGGAACAGTTCGTTCGAGGAAGTCAAAGCATTTAAACTAGTAGCTCTGTGAGCTTTAGACCTAAAGAGTCTGTCTTTACATAGCTTAAAACTAAATAAATGATCACCCTAAAACAAAAGCCCTAAAAACAAGAAGCGGGCGCAAAGAACGCAAAATGGCTGTTTTTGATGTGAAACATCTATAGCCGCGGGTAAAACCAATTATGAGCGTGGTGACGCATGCCGTGGCGACGCGTCGCCAAAAAAATTACGATGTTTCACATCTGCCAGGCGTCCCGTGACGGCTCACATTTTTTTTTTATATTTTGACGTTTTCTACACCCATATATCCGCCATTTTGAAAAATTACAAAAACTGAATCGACAAAAAATATCCTTAAAATTATCGAACATGCTCACAAAATTTCACGAGAATCGGTTGAGAAATGCGACCTGTAGAGGAGAACAGTCGGACATCCGGACATACGAAAGCATATTTTCCCAAGCTGAAAAGGAGACGCTTCGCTCGGGCCTCGCGCTCGCTTGGTCAATTAAACCATTTACAGGAAATTTTGAATTGTCAAGTAGTCGATCATGTTGAAGCTTATTGCCCGTTCCAAATCGTAGATCTCCATGAAGAAGAACAGGTAAGAAACTCTATGAATTTATCCTTTAAATCGATTTATGACAATAATATCTTGGTTATATTATTAGGGTTGCTTTTATGAGCTAGGTACTTAATACTAGAGATCATCTACGCGGTAAATATGTGCTTACGAACAAATTATTGTAAAGTATTGTGTATAGACGCAAAACAAATGGGTTGCTGTCATTAGTCCACCAGTCACCATATCCACCAGATATACGGCATAATAAATTGGAACAATTAGCTAGCTATAAAATTATACATCTATAGTAAATTACTGCAGCGGCCGACAACAGACGCATTGATGGACGAACGTGAAAATGTGTGCCTCGGCTTCGCGTTGGCCCACATTTTCACGTTCTTCCATCAATGCCTGGTTGCGGCCAAGGCTTGTATAGTTCTTTCTACTACAAAATAACTAAATTAATTATACATTTCAGAATTAATGAAGAACAACTTTTCTAGCGCCAATAATTACCTATGTTATTTTTTTTCTTTTTCACTTTAAACAGCTCTATTTGCTAAGCCAGTTCGAGATTTAAATAAAATCTTTGATAAGTTAACTCCTTGGTTGCCATGGGTCGAAGTAAAAAGTTTACTCCATTTTTAAATTATATGACAGATATGTATGAGTTTTCATAGTAATTTGTTCGGCTGCTAAACACGACAGATATGGTTTTTAATATTAGGTCTTTACCTATGAAATTGCCGTTCTGCAGTACTGGCCATTTCAAATCAAAATAATTTTTGTTTGGCTAAGAATTCTAATTTCAAATTAATTTTATTTTAAAAACATGGATTTTTTTTTCTAAAAGTAGTCATTTCTTTATTGATTAGTGTTACATTTTCATCGCATTTCAATCTTTTTCGTCATCATGGATACGTTAAAAATTCGAGTAATTATGGAATATGAGTACCGTCGTGGCAGCAACGCGGCACAAGCGGCACGCAACATCAACGACGTTTACGGAGCTAACACTACAAACCAACGCACCACCTGTTATTGGTTTGCTCGCTTCCGTTCTGGAAATTTCGACCTGAAAAATGAACCTCGCGGTCGTCCGAAGACTTTGGTCGACAATGACGAATTAAAGGCGATTGTGGAAGCTGATGATACACAATCTACGGCTGAATTAGCAGCAGCTTTCGACGTTAGCGTCAAAACAATATTGGTCCATTTGCGTCAAATTGGCAAGGTAAAAAAGCTTGACAAATGGGTGCCCCACGAACTCAATGATCGCCAGCGCGAAGTACGCGTCGAGACGTGCCTTGCACTGCTCAACAGACAAACAAATGAAGGAATTTTGAACCGCATTGTTACCTGCGATGAAAAATGGATTCTGTTTGATAACCGTAAGCGCTCAGCAAGTTGGTTGGATCCTGGTTCAGCACCTAAACAATGCCCTAAACGAAAACTTACCCCTAGAAAAGTGATGGTCACTGTTTGGTGGTCTAGCGCCGGTGTGATTCATCACAGCTTCTTACCAAACGGGGTGAACATTACTGCAGATGTGTACTGTGAAGAACTGAACACAATGATGGAGAAGCTGGCGCATCTCCAACCAGCATTGGTCAATCGCTCGTCTCCGCTGCTCCTGCACGACAACGCGCGACCTCATACTGCACAGCAGACGGTCTCCAAGTTGCAAGAACTGGGGTTGGAAGCTCTCCGTCATCCGCCCTACTCACCAGACCTTGCGCCTACAGACTACTACTTTTTCCAGTATTTGGATAACTTCTTGGCGGGAAAAAAATTTAATACCCGAGAGGCAGTACAAAATGCCTTTGAAGAATTTGTTGCCTCCCGTCCAGCTGATTTCTTTAAGAAGGGCATCAATAAACTGCCACTGCGATGGCAAAAATGCATTGATTGCATGGGTGATTACTTCGATTAATACAAATAAAAAATTCATGAAAAAAATTCGTTTAAATTTTTTCATACAAAACGGCAATTTCATAGGTAAAGACCTATTATTAATATTGCTGGCCACTGCTTGCATGTATTTGACCAGTACAGCATTTTTGATTTATCTCAAGGAAGGTTTTCAAAATAATGCTCGAATTTGCAAGCATGTTTGAAAAAAATTACAGTGTTAAGAAAAAAAAGACCTGTACTATAATGATTCAGATAAAAAACCAATTTTTATTTGATAAACATGAATACTGCATAGGTCAAAACATATATACTACACATAACATACAACTATATAAGGCTTTCGTAAGTAAGCTCCTGGTTTTTTTTTGTTTCTTTCGGTAAAAACGTAAGGTTATGTGGCTATGTCTAAAAGTTGTAACTGTTATAAATGATAATGATAAATGATATTTCTTTAAGTAGGTTTGTTTATACACTTTTACATGTCATTCATATTTTTTAAACTGGATGCTGTCGGCGTTTCCTATCTGACTACTTTGAGAAGAAAGGCTGAAGCAAACTCGAGGTCACAGTCTCTTTTAAAGTCCAGAGTTCCAGACATAATCTTGGTGAGATCATGTAAAGACAATGTAGATTAGTGTCTGAAATGGTCTTTTGAGGAAAGAACCACACAGATTAAGTGGACCTGTCCAGTCAGTGCACGCATTTGTCAGTAGTGTTGTAGCGGTATCGTACGGACGTTGTATATATGCTCGAAAACTCTGCTTGCGCGATGCAGGATTTTGCGTGACGTCAGTGTGATGCGTAGCTAGCATGTGGCGATGTAGATACCGCTAGTGTCATTAGTTCATGACCACCAGATGTATCAAAATATATTATTCTAACACTTAAAGCAATAGCGTATACAGTGCACAATATACTATTATAAATATGCCATGGATACGCACAATGGAATCAAATAAACACCAATATAACCACGACAGTACAAACACTCGTTCGAACGATAATCAATGTACAGTTCATAACAGCTTTAACGTAAACAACGGCTATCGGATTCCCAGTACAATGGATTATACAGCATGGTTTTGTTTGAAAAAATTGAAATATACCTATTGTAGAACTTGTTCTGTGGTTAAAATGATTATTGAGATGGCATTGTTTTTAAGTGTGTTGATTGTTATTGAAATTTAAACATTTAAATGATTTACGGTTGACTGATTACGATAGCGACATAGTATTAAAATTATTTAAAAACTGCATCATGGGCTATAGGAAAATCTTAATATGTCTTTAGCTGTTAAAAGGACTGATACCTTGTTCCAGTTTAAATTACATTACTTTAAGAATTAAATACTAAAGTAAAGAGAACTATACTAGCATTTTAGACTAGACTACCAATTAATCTGTGACTTGCCTTAATGAAATAAAAACAAAAGAAAACTGCAGGCTTAGCACGAGCACCGTTTTGTCGACGGAAGAGTAGACAAAAATGACGTTCCGTGTAGATAGTTCGACGGCAGCAAAGTAGAAAGTGTCAACTGCACTTTTACGAAATTCACTCTTTTACATAATTCGACTCAGAATTCTTTGTTTTGACACAGGATTTTATTTCTGTTTGATTCTCAGTTTTTATTCATATAAGTCACGTATATAAAGACAACTACAACATTTTTTCTGAAAGCGTCGAAGTACCGTATTTTGGAACAAACACATATTACAGTAAGACTTAACCACTTTCTTGATAATGGTGCCGATTCCCTTGTCACAAATGCTTCTAAAATAGACAAAAATCACCAAAATCTAGTTTATTCCTGTTTTTCTTTTATCTTGCTTGTATCTCGAAAATGGTGTGTCCTATCGCAAAAATAATGAAAATTCCGACTCCCTTTATGAAGCCCTTAAATCTCTAAACCTCAACATATAGGTAATAATTTTTCATATTTTCCATACAAAAAGTGAAAAATTCTATATAAAACACTTCAAGGCTGCGTTTTGCGTTCAAAACGCTCTCCTATAAAATCATTATTTTGTAGATAACCGTGTAATTATATTTTGTGGCCATAGAGTAGAAAGTTTGCTACTGTCTGTAACATGGCGATTACAAAATCAAATTGTCTTCACTACCTTAGAAAACTGACAGTTGTCAGTGTGATTTTGACAGTTTGGGATAGAAAACTTTCTTCTGAAATAGTCTACTTAAAAAAGGACCTAGATAAAGATAACGAAAGACAAAATGACAGATTTTTGATGGATTTCTACGGTGCGATTTCAAAAATGGAGAAACGAAATGTCACTTTGTCTATAAATAGCTGTGTCTATTCTTCGTAGAAATAGAAAGCGTCATGCTAAGCCTGCTGGAAACATAAAGATTTAAAAGTAATAAAAATCATATTTTTACTGCATTGAGGCTAGTCAATAACCTAGCTTGTGTGTCTGTAAAAGTCAGTGAACTCCTTTATTTATTTTTCGTATATGGGTTCTCACAGTCAACCTAGGAGGGTTTCGGCTGCTTAACCGGGCTATCCTGTATAAATAGTGAGGGCCTTAATAAATTAAGGCTTAGGGCCTTAATAAATTAAGGCCCTAAGCTAAGGGCACCCCCTGTGTGGTACGGACCTCTGCTTAGGACCCATTCACACGTACCACAATCACACCACATCGCAGCAACAAAATGTGGTCAAGCTGCGGTTACGAGTGAAATTTCTTACAAATAAGCGCCCAACCACGTGTTGTAGTGGTGGTATGGTGTGGTTGTGGTACATGTGAATGGGCCCTTAAGGCATCGCTGAGCGAGGACAGCAAGAGACAGGCTGGATCAAATCGTGTCTGTAGAAGTCAATGGACTCCAATCTATTTAAATGTACAAATAAAAATTGTAATAATATTCTCACACGAATAAACGCACATGCATGCACAATACAGATGTCCGATAAACCCCAGACTGTTTCGAGTTCAAAAATACAGATTTATAATTTTTATTTGAAAGTTTACGATGTCGTTACACCCTGTATACAAAGAACATGTTTGTTCAAGCATTAGCGGTGTAATTTAGGACTTCGGCTAATATTAACTCGACCCTGTATAACGAACTATTAGCAGGACAGAAATCAATAGCTGTATTATGGTATAAGTTGAATTTTGAAGGATTTCTTCTGTATTTTTATAGTATTAAACAATTTTCCTCGAATCAAACGTTAGTCGCATGAAACTTTCATTAGGTCATTTTATTTTAATTAAGTCATTATATTTTAAGACGTTTTATTTCCAGAGTGATGGGATCTTTTTTAATTCTTAGGCTAGAAAAAATTTAGGGAGGCCCTGCACTTAGATAATACGGGGCTGAATAGATGAGCTATTAAATTGTGGTGTAGAATTCTATCAATGTATCGCTTAGTGGTCGAAGGCGAAAAATAATTTTAAATGTTAAAATGTGTAATAACACAAAACTAACTTAATATAAACACCAATATTACGCAGTATTTGAAATAACCTCTAGTTTAACCTTCGTCAAACGAAAGCTCCAATTTTCACCCAAATAAATAAATAAACCCACTCTCCACATTTACTTATGTAGACAAAAAAATAACAAAAGAAATAAAACACATTGAATCCCGACATTCATTCACAAAAACACAAATCTTTGAGTGCCCTGGAATCGTTTTCAATTTATATGATAATTCTAAATGTTAACATGAGGCATGAAATGTTTTCATTTTGGACAACATACAGCAGCTAGAAGTGGCATTTTCAATATTTTCCATACAACTCAAGCGTATCACCGTTTACTCGCACTAATACACAAACTATGTATAGAAACTGACTTTGAAAACCGGCATTAGTACTGCCATCTCTTAAATGTTGATTTCTAAACGCTGATCAATCAATCAACTCAGCCTATCGCAGTCCACTGCTAGACATAGGCCTCTCCAGACTGCGCCACAACACCCTATCCTCCGCCTTTCGCATCCAGTCTGTTCAAGCCACCTTTTTGAGTTCGTTGGTCCTTCTAGCTAGGGGGCGTCCCATACTACGCTTGCCGATACGCAGTTGCCACTCCAGGACTCGTCTGCTCCACTGGCCAGCAGTCCAACGACAAACATGGCCAGCCCAGTGTCATTTCAGCTTGCTTACTCTGCAAGGTATGTCGGTAACTCCAATTCTTTTACGGATAACTTCGTTTCAAATTTTATCCTTCAAAGAAACCCCGAGCATAGCCCGCTCCATAGCGCGGTGAGCGACCTTAAATTTGTGGACCAGACCGACCGTCAGTGTTCTCGTTTCGGCACCGTATGTTATAACGGGCAGGACGCACTGATTGAAGTTGCGGGATTGGCGACGAGAAGACTTGACGAAGTTTTTCATACGCTGCCCAACCCAACTGGATCCTTCTCCCGGCTTCTTTATCAAAGTTGTGTCTACCGAGCTGGATGACTTGCCCTAGGTACTCCTTCACGGGGGATCCCCCACAGCGCATACTTCCACGTAGTTTCCCCCGGGCAACGCCGTGTCTGACCACCGTAACGGAGTGGCAGACCGGCGGCTAAAGTGCGCTGTGATTCGCAGACAAAAACGCGGACGTCTATGAATATGCCGAAGAAGCCAAGCCGTGACGCCTCCGGGCGTCTTTGTTTTAACGCTAATCGCTCCTCCGAGGGTGATTCAAACGGCCCTTCTCAGGGCCAACCCAAAGGCCCTTCTCAGGGCCAACCCAACGGCCCTTCTCAGGGCCAACCCAACGGCCCTTCTCAGGGCCAACCCAAAGGCCCTTCTCAGGGCCAAACCAACGGCCCTTCTCAGGGCCACGCCGGCGGTGCTTTGGCGTCGGAAGCGGACTGCGCACCATCTGCGGTCAGCTTCTTCAGCAGGCCGGACGAGTTGTCGGACGCCGACGAGTCCAATATGGACACGTCGGCGGCCGAAAACGAACGCCCCAAGCGGAAGAGGGCCGATCTGAGGCTCGGGTCCGGGGGCTCCTCGGAGTCGGTTGCGAGTAGGTCGAAGAAGAAGTCGAAGTCTAAAAAGGCTTCGACTTCTGCTTCGGCTCTTGCCCACGATGTGGGCTTGGTGGACGCCGAGCGCCAGCTAAACCTGGCTAAAAGGGCGCAACTCCAGGAAGACCTGGAGGAGAGGGTCGCCGCAAAGGAGCGGCAGGCGCAAGCCGCCAGGTCGAGGGCTGGCTATGGTGCGTCTAACGTGCTTTATGCTGACCACTCCCTGGCGGAATTGGAGCGCATGGCGCAGGAGGATAAGGAGGAGGTTCTGGAGGTCGCCTCAAAGTCCTCCAATTTGAAGGGGACCTTCCAGAAGGCCCTCAAATGCCGGGCCGCAAGCATGCACGGCATCGTGATAGAGCTGGTGAAGCGGTCGGCCACGGACGAGACGCGGCAGCTGCAGGCGAAGGTAGATCGTCTGCAGGCGGAGGTCAGCCAGCTACACCAGAAGCTGGCCGAGGTCACGGCCCAGCCTGCCCAATCTGCCCCGGGTACGGCGGTGGAGGGCTCCTCTTCCCATGCCAGCCTTGAGGCGGTAATCCGCGGGGTTGTCATGGAGGAGAGGGCCTTCATCAGAGGCTGCTTCGCGGGCATCGAAGACCGTCTCTTGCCAGAGAAGCGGCTCCGCCCGCCGCTAGCGGCGGATAAGAGTCCACTGCCGACGGAGCCGGACCCTGCGCCTCTGGGAGGCCCGGCATTGGCCGAGCAGCCCCGGGCCCAGAAGCCCTCTAAGGGCAAAGGTAAGGGCAAGAGGACCACTGTGCCCCCTCAAACGCCAACCACTAGCGCGGAGGGAGCGTCTGGGTCATCTGCCGCTCCAGCGGCCCCCCGGAACTCACAGGAAGAGGACGCCCTTCTTCCCTCCACCACCCCGTCCAACCAGCCGTGGACGAAAGTGGTCAGGGGGGGAAAAGGGCAAAGGTCGACCCCCAACCCCAGTGCAACTGCCCCAGCGGCGAAAAAGGGTTTAGCCGGCGGGAAGAAGCTGGTTCCTCCCAAAACCGCGGCGGTCGTGGTGACCATCACCCCGGAGGCCGTGGAGAGAGGCGAGACGTACGAGTCCGTCCTAAGACGGGCTCGTACCAACGCGGATCCCTCCCGGCTGGGGATCGGCAACATCACGTGCCGCCGTACACTGGCTGGGGCTCGAATTTTCGAGTTTTCGGGGGAGCAGCGCGGCGCAAACGCGGACCTCTTCGCGGGAATGCTGCAGGAGGTCATCGCGGATGCGGCAACGGTCGTCAGGCCTGTAAAGACCGCAGCCTTGGAGGTGGCCGATCTGGACGATTCGGTCACCAAAGAGGACGTGGTGGCGGCCGTTGCGACGGCCGGAGGCTGCGACGCTGGCGCAGTAAAGGGTGGAGCTATCAGGCTCGGGCGCCGCGGCATGGGCACCATCCGCGTCGAGTGCCCAGTCGCTGCGGCCGGGGCCGTCCTTACTGCGACCAAAGGACGGCTGCTTGTGGGGCTCAGCTCAGCTGTGGTCCGGCCACTTGAAGACCAGCCTATGCGCTGCTTCAAGTGCTTCGCGTTCGGCCACACCCGAGCCACGTGTCCCTCCAAGTCCGACTGGGGAGAGTCTTGCTTCCGGTGCGGGCAGGAGGGACACAAGAGTGCCGCTTGCCGCGCTGCCACGCTACGCTGCGCGGCGTGTGCTGCCAGTGGCCGCCCCGCGGACCACAGGATGACGGGCAGGAGCTGCAAGCCGCCCGCGAGGAAGGGCATAGTGCCGGCGCAGGTTCGCCCTGCTGCTACCACCACCACCGCCGTCGTCGCCGCTGTAGCTCCAGCGGCGGTAGCCGAGGAGGGATGTGGGATGTTGGAATAATGGTTTCCAACTACCACATCCTCCAGGCGAACGCCAACCACTGCAGGGCAGCCCAGGACCTGGTGGTGCAGGTCATGGCCGAGTGGTTGGTGAACGTAGCGGTGGTCGCCGAGCCCTACTCAATCCCCGGCAGCTGGCTAGGTGACGAGGACGGCTTGGTGGCACTAGCGGCGCGGTCTTCCACAGACTCCCCTCCCCTCTCACTATTAGAGAAGGGACTGGGATACGTGGCTGCCGCGTGGGGAGAATTAGCCCTTGTGGGCGTCTATTTCTCCCCAAACCGCCCTCTTCAGGACTTCGAGAACTATCTCGGAGTCCTGGCCGCCGTGGTCGGCAGGGCGGCGCCGCGTCAGGTCTCCGTACTGGGAGACCTGAATGCCAAGTCGGTGAACTGGGGTAGCCCGGCCACCGACGCTCGCGGGCGGGCAGTGGAGATGTGGGCAGCCTCCTCTGGACTCTCCCTCTTGAATAGAGGAAACGTCCAGACATGCGTGCGGCGGCAGGGTGGCTCAATAGTGGACGTCAGTTTCGCCACCCCTGCGTTGGCCGCGCGCGTGTTGAACTGGCGGGTGGACCTGGTGGAGACTATGTCGGACCATCGCTACGTACGGTTCGACATCTCCACCGGTGGCCCCGGAGAGACGCGGCCCCTGTCGGGGCGATCGCCGTTCCCGCGGTGGGCTCTCACCCGCCTGGACAGGGAGGCAGCGGGGGAGGCGGCGTTCATCCAGGACTGGTTTTCGCCGTCTTCCGCTGGCCTGGATGTGGATACCGTGGCGCGGCGCCTGAGGGGGTCTCTGACCGAGGTATGCAACTCTAGCATGCCTCGGTCCCGCCGACCACTACCCAGGCGCGCCGTGTACTGGTGGTCGGTGGAGCTGGCGGGGCTCCGAGCAGCGTGTGTGGAGGCAAGGAGGGCCTACACGCGAAGCCGGCGGCGGCGTCGACGAGACCACGCCGACGAGGACCACCTCTATGAGGTGTATGTGGAGGCAAAAATGGTCCTCGATAGGGCCATCGCCGCCGCCAGAGATTCGGCGAGAGCGGAGATGCTGGAGGGTCTCGACAGCGACCCCTACGGGAGACCTTATAAGGCGGCGCGCAACAAATTGCGCCCCTTTGGTCCCCCAGTGGCCGAGACCCTGGAGCCCTCATTCCTGGATGGGGTGGTTCAGTCCCTGTTCCCGTGCAGGGACAACTTCACCCCACCAGTGATGGGCGCACCGCTAGGGATAGCTCCGCCAGCTGAGGAAGAAGAGGAGGCCCCCCCTGTCACGGAGTCGGAACTCCGCGCGGCGATTGTCCACATCCGCGCCAAGAAGACGGCTCCGGGCCCCGACGGTGTTCCGGCAAGAGTGGTGGCGATCGCTGCCACTCAAATGGAGGAGAGGTTTCGGGACCTCTTCAGCGCATGTCTTGCGTGTGGGAGGTTCCCGAAACCGTGGAAGGAGGGGCAGTTGTGCCTCCTTCGCAAGGAGGGCCGCCCGGTGGACTCCCCCTCGGCATTCCGGCCCATCGTTCTGCTCGATGAGGTCGGCAAAATGTTCGAGGGGATAATCGCTGGCCGCCTAAACAGCCACCTGCGGAGTATCGGGCCGGACTTGTCGGACGCTCAGTTCGGTTTTCGAGCTGAGCGCTCCACGGTGGACGCGCTGGCCCGCCTCAAGGGCCAGGTGAAGGGGGCGATGGAGGCGAGGGACGGATTGTTGGCTGTGTCATTCGATATAGCCAATGCCTTCAACTCCGTTCCCCACTCCACCATCCTAGAGGCACTCCGATTCCACGGAGTGCCCCTATACATGCGTCGTCTGCTGGCCAGCTACCTAGAGGATCGGACGATCGTCCTCGTTAATAGGGCTGGCCAAGTCCGGCGGTACGCCGTCGAAGCCGGCGTTCCGCAGGGGTCAGTCATAGGACCTGTCCTCTGGAACATCGCCTATGATTGGCTCTTGCGGGGAACTCTCCTTCGGGGCACGAGTGTCATCTGCTATGCGGATGACACTCTCCTCACCGCCCGGGGGGGGAGTTTTAGGGAGGCGGCTAATCTGGCCTCGGCGGGTGGATCCTTGGTCGCGGGGAGGATCCGCCGCCTAGGTTTAACGGTGGCGCTGCACAAGACCGAGGCCGTGTTCTTCCACGGGCCTCGGCGGCGCCCCCCACCTGATGCCCACATTTTTGTGGAGGGCATCAGAATTGAGGTGAAGGCCCAGATGAAATATCTGGGCCTTCTACTCGACAGCAGGTGGCGCTTCGGTCCGCATTTTAGCGGGCTGTCGTCGCGCCTGCTGAAGGCCGCAGGCGCGCTCTCGTGGCTGCTACCCAACTTGGGGAGGCCCAGCGCGCGATGCCGGCAACTTTACGCCGGCATCTTGAGGAGTATGGCCCTTTACGGGGCTCCTATCTGGGAGGACTCCCTCCAAAGGAGGGAGAACGCCGCCGCCTTGCGGGCGCCCCAAAGGGCCATAGCCCAGCGGGCGGCGCGGGCCTACCGCACAGTGGGCTTCGCGGCAGCATGTGCTCTGGCCGGCACCCCTCCTTGGGAACTCGAGGCGTGGGTGCTCGCCAGAGTATATGAATGGACGGCGGGGCGGAGAGCGGGAGGAGAACGCCCAGCCCCGGAAGAGCGGGAGGCCGTCCGGCGGGAGGCGAGGGATGCCATCGTCCTCCATTGGACGGGGGAGCTCGCCACCGCAGCTTTTGGCCGCCGAACCCTAGACGCGATTGGGCCAGTGTTGCGAGACTGGCTCGAGCGGTCGCATGGGTTCCTCTCGTTCCGTCTGGTGCAGGTGCTGTCCGGACACGGTTGCTTCGGATCGTACCTGCACCGGATAGGACGGGAGGAGACGCCGTCGTATCACGACTGTGGCGCGGTGGACGACACGGCGCAGCACACCCTCGAGGTGTGCCCGTCGTGGTCCGAGACGCGCCGCAGCCTCATCGCGGTGATCGGACCGGACCTCTCACTTCCCGGCTTGGTTAATGCCATGCTGCAGGATGAGAGGTCCTGGGCGGCAGTCGCCTCCTTCTGCGAACACGTCATGTCCCAGAAGGAGGCGGCTGAGCGCGCGCGGGAGGACGATCCTCACGCGGCGTCGCTCCGAAGGCGGAGGAGGGGTCGAAGAAGACGTCAGTTTGATAGTCATCTCCGACTCCTCCCAGGTGGAGGCCAGCAGGCAGCGGGTGCGGGGGCGCCCCTGCCTGTATTGCACAGGCCTCCACCAGTGTCGGACGGGAATGGCCAGGTGTTCCCGGCCATTCCCGTAGCCCCCCAAGCTGGGGGGAATGCGGGCCGGGAGGGTTGTGGATGCAAAGGCTGAGCCGGATTCCCATGGCCTTCCCATCACGGCGATGTGGGAACACCGCTGAGTTTTAGTGGGTATACTGTCATTCCGACAGGAGTCCCACATATCCCGTCTCGTCCCCCCACGAGCGGGAATGCATAAAGCATTTCTCAGCGAAAAAAAAAAAAAAAAAAAAAAAAGGTACTCCTTCACAACTTCGAAAAGCGACCCTTCGATGTGATAAATGATAAATGGTTTATTTCTATAATATGGAGTGGACTCGGCAAGACGTGTGAATTGTATATGATTTTCGTCGCTGATAATCCTAGTTTATTAGTTGAAAAACCAATTCATCACCAAAAAATCACCCATACATACGTAACGAAATAAACATAGGTATGTTAAACGTGTACATCAAATTTCATCTGAGTATTTCCAGAAAAAATCGATTGCAAAAATATTCTCAATCTTCCTTTACATTTCTTTGTATAGGTTTTCTTATCGGTTGATATCATACTGCCATGCGTAACGAAACCATAGCGAGTTCCAATTCGACGCCAACGCCATTTATCGAGCCAGAAAGCCTAGAGACAAATGGCATTCACTTCAGAGTGATGCAATTTCTACAATCGCTATCGTTTTCGCTAATGCTTCCATCATACGAATCGAAAACTAGCGATACCGCATGTCAAAAAGTGCCACTTGGCTAGGCATCTCTATGTAAGTAATGGTTCGACGCTATCGATTCGTTTCATAGAACATTTTCTAACTAATTTCTATTGGTTGACCTATGACCACGTGCCATTTCGATAGCTTAGGTCAACCCTATAATTTTTTTGAATTTTCTACTAACGTCATTGCTAATCGAATGTTACTTTGTCTAGGCCCTAGGCCCCTATGTTACTAAAATATTTTAGAATAGAATATAATTATTATCATTTATTTCAAGTTAGGTATTGAAGAAAAATGGACTTTTTATGTTTTTGATGTTATAACGTGTTGATAGGGAAATGC
This sequence comes from Griposia aprilina, assembly GCA_916610205.1. Taxonomy (NCBI): domain Eukaryota; kingdom Metazoa; phylum Arthropoda; class Insecta; order Lepidoptera; family Noctuidae; genus Griposia; species Griposia aprilina. Next base: position 8,109,940 of record OU744310.1, on the reverse strand, counting down.
TTAATTAAATATTATTATTATTGTATGAACTTTAAATGAGACTGACTTTTGAGTTTGTTTTGGTGTTTCTTCTTAGAGTAGTCGATTAGGAAACCCCAACCTCACCTAGTTTTGATGGTGAGACGTGACATGAAATGTAACACACGTTTCGTTACATTTCATGTTGCATTGCATAAATTAGGACGACATAGAGACCTACAGCCCGCCTAACCCCTTGGGAAATACAATCGTGATGTTATGATAATTTATACAAAGTCAAATTAAATTAGCTAGCAAAACTCCGCAGATGATGACGTCGATTTCTCAACATTAGATGTTCTTTTTTTGTCGGAATAATGACCGTTGGCAATGTAGATACTTACTAAAAGTTTTAGTTAAGAAAATCTGTGTTTTTATTTTGTCGTATAAAGATATCGATTCCCATGACGTCTGTGAAGTTTACTATCAACCGATATTTCAAGTAACTACAATATACCCGAATCGCTTTAACGTGGTAATAACGGTCATTGCCCTTTCCCTAATATCTTTCCGTATGAACCCAAATAATAAACTATGTATGTTTTTTCGTTATTGGAACATGTTGAAGATCACGGTTGATGTTCATTCAGGACGTTAACGGAGTTTATTTCAGTTTTTTGAAATAAAGAATGCTAGAAAATGTAGATGGGTCAATGACCACTACTGCCACGCTAAACTGATTCAAGTATACCTACGGTCATTAACCCCAAAATGAATATGTCATCATATCGTTTTTTGTTTTTTTTTAACATCTTTAGAAATCGTTACCAATCACGTCTGCGGATTTAAGCTATTTAATTTAACCCTATAAAATACACGTTAGTCCTTAACCTAACTATTCGAGTTAATACGGGTAGCTAGTGTTAGGGTTCGGTAATTTACATTTTTATTTAATTAAATAGAAACGCAAAAAGACTAGTTTCCAGGCCAGTAACTATTTGATTCGAATATTTTGTACTGGCAACATTTTAGTTTGTCAGTTGGTCGTTGGATGCTTCTGATTGGCTAATCAATCAGAGGCCAGCACATTGTCATGTGTGATTGGTTGGCGACATTAAACCATCAACCAATCACAGAACTCTATTTTACCGCGCAAATTATCGGAAACCTGGGAGGCGGGAAAAGGTCGGTTGGACACTCTGGCTCGAGCTGTTGGACGAGATCACGAGAAGGTCGTGAATAAATAAATAAAGTTCTGTTTCCTGTTACCTGGATTTTCTTCAGTACTTCACCTAGGCATCCTGAAACTCTAAGTTTAGTCCATACTCACAGTTATTTGCCTAGTTTAATACTAGTTAGCTTTCGCCAGCTGACCTAAACAAATCCTACAGTACTAGCTTGTGGTTAGAACGGTAATTTAATATCGTTGTGGCCAGGACACCCTCATACCGAGTGCCCCAACAAATTAATTGACTTTTTGAATAATTTAACCATCATTAGACTTGCAGTGACGGCTACCGTGTAGACTGGTCGATCTTGTTTACATAGGGTTAAAAAGCGAGTTCGTTAAACTTTAATTTTATTCTGTAAAGTTCACTTTGGACATCTCTCAAGTGAACACACAGTTCGAAAGCGAACTCATTTGTTTTTAAAGTAAATCATCGCGGATTCACAACGAAACAGTGTTCGAATTTCAATTTGATGTGAAAGAAACAAACAAAAGGTAAAGAAGGTGAATGTTTCTTCGGTCTTCCTCTACTCTAATTCCCCTTGCATGCCAAGAAGCACTCACTAATCAAAATTTGACGCTATAGCAGCCTAGCATGCAAGCTACCTGCAAACATTTGTGCAAGTTACGGGCATGTATATCTATGACTTATTTCTTGATTATATTGTGTGTGGTCTTGAATACAGCATAAATCTTCATCAACTTAAAGTACAAACTACTAACAAGAAATACAAATGTAGGAAATATTTTTATTATTTTTCTAAAACTCAAATCCGTATATTCCATGCCACATCCACAAACAGCCAAAAAATCACACCATAAATCATTTAACGTCACTCATTAATTGGTAAATCCCCATCTCCCCATTCCGATTCCCATTCCATTCGGTACGCAATAAATTCCTATTAGGTTAATGACGAGCGAGCGTTGACAATGTCATTAATTATCGCATTAAATGTTTACGATCGGAACCATTACCTTGATATGGGCATCGACGTTTAACCCTTTTGACTTTAGTCGATGAATTACTGGTACTTTGGATATAAGAATACGCTTTGAAAAGAGGTTTTGTGACTTCTGGTACCTATTAAAGTAAACCTACTCATTTATGAATGTTTTACAGGGTGACTTGTAATTTGGCGTATTCTTTCCTGCAGGCTTAGCACAAACACCGTCTTGTCGACGGAAGAATAGACAAAAATGACGTTTCGTCAAGACAGTACGACGGCAGCAAAGTAGAAAGAGTCAACTGCACTTTTTACGAAATTCAGTAATTTATTCACGTTTATCTTTTAGTTTGCTTTAGCTCGAAAATGGTGTGTCCTATCGCAAAAATAATGAAAATTTCGACCCCCTTTATGAAGCCCTTAAATCCCTAAAACTCAACATGTAGGTAATCATTTTTCACATTTTCCATACAAAAAGTGAAAATTTCCTTTTTTCCTTTCCATTTTTATACTTTGTGGCCGTCGAGTAAAAAGTTTTGTACCGTCTTTAGCATGGCGATTAAAAATCAAATTGTCTTCACTACCTTAGACAACTGACTTCTGAAATAGTCTACATTAAAAAGGACCTAGACAACGATTGGCAGAAACGGAAGACAAAATGACAGATTTTAGAAGGATTTTTACGGTGCGATGTCAAAAATAGAGAAACGAAATGTCACTTTGTATAGGAATCGCCGTCTCTATTCTTCGAAGAGATAGATAGCGTCATGCTAAGCCCGCAGGACGTGATAGTATGACCCATTTGCAACAGTTAAGCACCGCATAAAGCGTAGGCGAAAATTCATGGAATTCGAGAAAAAATAATTTTCATTTTCGTATTTTATTAAAATTATCCAGGATCCTCACTTCGGCTGGTTCTGTGCTTCTCGTATCTAGCGGATTTCTGCGGTCTTCGAAAGGCCATCGGTCCACCTTGTGGGACACCTTCCAATGTTACATCTTCCAGTACGTGGTCACTCCAGAACATGTCTGCCCCATCGGGCATCTGTTCTGCGAGCAATGTGCCCTACCCACTGCCACTTAGTTTGGCAATCCTACCAACCCTAAAAAAAAAAAATCGTGAAAGAGACACCCCTACAAAAATTATGGCAGCCATTATTTTCCACCATATAAACTTAATTTACATATTGTATTGTAATGGGCTATTAAATTAATGAGAATTCTGTCTTTTACAAGTCATCAGCTTTTATGCCTGTTATTACGACGTATTTTGTAAAGGACTGTAAGGCTTTCTATTTACTAAAGCGTAGAATGTACTACTGAAGGGTTTCAGGATGGTTCAATTTTATTATGCTAACCTCCACGAGTGACGATAATTAATTAAGCACCCTTAAGAATTTCACTGTACGTGAAATCTTCAATACGTATGACATTTGCATAAAAATCAAACCGCCTCACTGTAAAATTCCGTATAGTGCAGAAACGGCCCCAGCAGTTCTGTTAGCCCCTATACTTCCTAAGTGGCTAGCTAATATTTGACAACAGCATGAGCTGTTGACTGCGAGAGAAGAATAATGCTGAAATAGAAATCACGCCAACTGTGACCTACGTTAGTACAAAAGCTGACTGTCCAGAGTGTACTGCACGTTGCTACTTAAATTAGAGATGTGTCCCTCCCTCATGAGGTCCCTCGTTTGAGGTACTCGTGATCGCACAATGAAAGAGTTACTCGAATTTTAACAATGAAGTACCTCACCACACCTCACACCTCACTCGTTCACGCGTCCTCAAAATTTGACATTGACAATATGAAATCGTGGCGAGGGGCGAGGCGAGCGAGTTCGAGACTCGCGAGTACTCACGAGTCGCGAGTGAGTATTGAGTGATTGAGTGTCAGAGCGAGCTCAGTGAGCGAATGATGAAAGATGAACCGACTTACAATTGTTTAGTTGTTTACAGAATTAGAGAATGAGTGAGGTGACTGAGGTGAGGTCTGGTCTCGAAATTTTTACAACACATTATCACAGTAAAAAATAACATTACGATTTTGGTATGTACAGACGCCAGCACATCAGGCTACTACAATCTGGCAAATTTATTTAGCATTAGCATTAGATTGGTAATCAAGTGATAATGATTCGTTTATTTGGCGGTCTAAAATTTATGAGCGAAAGAAAATGATGTGTGTGAAAGATGAGGGAGATGTAAATAATCGGACGGAGAGTCGTGATTTCGTGAATACTCGTAAGTTGTCGTCGCGCCCGCCCGCCTCGTTCCCTCAGACGTTCGGCAGTAATCGGCAGAGTTCGGCTCGGGCGCACGAGGCGTGAGGTGAATACCGTTGCACGAATCCTCACCTCAAATGAGGGGTACCTCGTGAGGACCTCACGAGGAAAAGTGAGGTACTCACTCAACCTCAAATAAAATTGATGAGTTACCCATCACTAACTTAAATGCACCAGTAATATACCAATTAATGATCACCCATAGAGAATCTTTAATAGAGCATTGATATTGCGATTTGCTTATAAGATGTTGCTGTCCTTCTTCACCCCCTATCGGCACGAATGTCGTAGGAATAGTTCTTACCGTTGTATATAGTCCTCCGGATCGTATTTCAGCCATGGCGGCCAATCTCAACGGAGATTAGCCTCCGGCGCGAGAGATATAATAGTGCACAAGTGTGTGCGTAGACACAGGTGCACTTCCTCTTCCGTCAGTCTCATAGTCCGATGGATCGGCACGCAACCCGACACGATCTGAGAGAGATCAGGCGCAAGACCAACCGCTTAATTACGGGCTTTCCAAGGCACGGGGATATCACGCCGCTAACTTCTTAACTCCGGGCTGTTACTAAGAAATTCCTAATGGAAAAACCCAATAATACTGTACCAGCACTACCAGCTAAACTGCTAGCATCGAAGACACCACCGCACGCCAAGAGCGCGCATCGAACACTGAGGCGCCCACGCAAGACGCGCGGTATTTACGTGCCACGCCACCGAGGATTCTAGGCCACCACAACTTGATCGTGATTGGTCGAACAATATTTCCGATGGTGGCATCAGCGCCACCATTGCTTCCCAACATATGTACATAGGCTAGGTAATTTTGTTAATAAATTATTAGATCCAGCCTGTCCCATCTTGCTGCCCTCCCCTCAGTGACGCCCTAAGCCGAGGTTCGTACCCCACAGGGGGTGCCCTTAGCGTGCGGTCACCTAATTTTTAAGTGTTTTTCGCCCCTGGCTGGAGGCTTTAAGTTAGTAGCTTAAGGCACCCACAGGTTTGCCCGGTTAAGTAGCCAGGACCTTAGTGGTCATAACTACGAGCTGCCCATTAGGAAAAAAAAAAAATGTGTGTAAATTACTATACTAACGCTGTTTTAATTACCACAACCCTGGGTAAAATACTTTGCCCGACGTGGCAGTTGTGCTGGCTAATGACAGTGCGCCAGATGTACCTACTTTCATACTATTGTCACTTGTAGTAGCTATCCTAATGCACTTGAGCTTAGTTCTGCAAAAATGAACCAACCCGCATCAAAATTTTTCATACGAGTATATTCCGAAATAAATTTAATGATTGACCGGCCGAGCGCGAAGCGTCTCCGCTTCAGCTAGGGCAAAAATGCTTTCGTATGTCCGGATGTGCGGCTGTACTCTTCTACAGGTCATATTTCTCAACCGATTCTCGTGAAAGTTTGTGAGCAGGTTCGATACATATATAATATATGGAATTATTTTGACGATTCAGTTTTACCAAATTTTTCAAAATGGCGGAGATATGGGTTTAAAACGTAAAAAAGCCATTTTGCGCTCGTTGCGCGCGCTTTTGTGAATATTTATTCAGTTTTAAGTTTTATAAAGACACTCATTTTTAAATCGGTTCTAAGCATAAGTTTTGTCACATTGTATAAGATAGATTTTGATGGATTAATACTACAATGTGAATAGTAGATTTGTTTGACGCAATTAACTGAATTTAGTCATGGGCGCTGTAAATTAAAATTTTGCAAACGATTGAATTAATAGGAACTCAAGAAATTCATTACAAGCCTAGTTAGAAAATAACCTTGATTTTGAACGAAACGATTTAACTTTGAAGCAATAACTTTAACAATAGCATTTATATTATACAAATAAACATTTTGACTCATTAACCCTTTTGAAATAACTTCTGATTTTATTTCTTTTGGCAGTCTTCAATGTTGTTAGTGAAATGGAGCGTACTTTGATTTACTTATTAAATTGTTCATTCATATTGATGCTCGTTTATTTTAATGGATTCGTACTTAATAATTATTCATTACTTTAGCTTGTGAAAATTGTGCAAGTACACCACAAGAGTTTCGAATCATTTCTTTTATTAATTTTGTTTTATTTCGCTGTTGCTTTTTTATTATATTGCTCCGTAATTATCGTGATGTCGATTAAGTTTGAGAACCAAGAAGATTTTATTTCTGACTTTGTTTAAATGATTAAGTGATAATTGAGATTTATCGTAGTAAAAAACATTGTTGCGTTCCCTAAAATTGCAATCCTTAAAGTAGGCGTTCTTATCCGCTGGGACGCTTTTGATCACGTTGTGAGGTCACCGCAATGCGCCCATGGTGTGAATTTCCTACCAAAACGTTTTCAAAGTATGCTTTTCATACCAAAAGCGTCCCAGCGGTTATGGCCCATTCACACGTACCGTACACCGTAAAGTCAAACAATAGTGGCGTCATTTTCAGGAGTGCCGTTATTGCAAAATTGTTGTGTGACGGCTACTATGGTGTATGAGAAAATCCATGTTTAACAAGCAGTGAGCAAGCATGACGATCACAACTTGATCCTTTTTAAACCATTTTTATTTTTATAATATAATAAATATGATTGACGTGTAAAAGTGTTTGTGCAAACCTACTTACAGAAATAAAATCATTTATCAATAGTTACTTACACACAAAGTACTATGTTTGTTACTCTGTTTATATTCGAATTTAAAGTCTCTTGACACGAACATTAAAACAGATTCAAAACAATAGCACTATTACTTTTCACTGAGAGAGAAGACACACTACACACACACAAACACACTACACACTTATACACACTATACACACACACACACACACTACACAATTACACACACTACACACACACACACTGTGATACACTTTAGCACATCTTAGTCTGGAGAATATGAATTCAAGTGACAATAATCGTCTTACGTCAATTTTTATTAACACTAAAATAGCTACACTTAAATGTAATGCCTAAACAAAAGCACACTTTTCAAATTTCAACGCTTGGCTCAAAGCCGAGAGTTTAAAATCCAACTTGCAATAATATTTAGATTTTGTATCACTTCTATATAGTGTAAGTGAAAACGGGAATTACCATCGCTGGCAGTAAGCCAAGATATGAAAGTATTTATTTGTTTTTAACCGACTTCAAAATGCAGGAGGTTCTCAATTCGTCTGTATGGTTTTTTTTGTATGTTTGTTACGCGATATCTCCGGCAATTGTGGATCAATTTCGAAAAATCTTTTTTAATAGATTGGGGCATACCCTATGTATTAAAAAAAAGAATTTTCGAAATCTTTCATCAGACTGCTGTAGCAGCTGAGGATCGAGCTGAATGATATGCATTTGAGGAGACCTACTTCTGGCAGTAGGCTGCTCAGATGCAGTAGCTGAATAAGAGTAGCCGAGGATCGAGCTGTATGACGTGCATTTGGGAAGACCTACTTCTAGCAGTGGACTGCTGTGGCATTTGAATCAGAGTAGCTGAGGATCGAGCTAAATGACGTGCATTTGGGAAGAGCTGCTTCTCGCAGCGGACTTCTGTACGCGGATGATAGTGATGAAAATTGCACATAGGAATCCTTGCTATGGGCTCGTAGCTAAGGGGTTGATCGAGCGGCGATCTTCGCAGGTTGTCTGACAGCAGCTGGATGAGTGTAGCCAAGGATCAAGCTAAACGGCGTACGATTAGAGAGGCCTTTGTCTAGCAGAGGACTTCTATAGGCTGATTATGATGGTATTCTCATCTTCATAACACATATTTTCGTAACCATACTATTCACTTATATGACCTCCCCGACAATTTTACACCAATTCAAGATCTCCACACAAATTCCTATTCAGGGTCACCTTGAGTTTACGTCGTGACAAACAAGTCTAATTTATTTGAATGCCTGTCCTTGTCCGATATTTTGTTAGCTGTATAATATTTTAGCGCTAAACCATCGTATGTTCTTTTCGTCACTCAAATAAAATTGCTTTGTTTTTCCTTGGGTGTTATCTTTATGACAGGTAAGTTCTGTGATCTTTCTATAAGATGTAACATAGTTTGTAATGCTGCCAGTCTTTTGAGCACTTTTCCGGATGGCAGCGATGCGGACGAGTATTTCAATGTGTAATCCTCCAAAAGGTAGCAGAGAAAGCAAAGATTGTATAGCTTTATAATCACTTTTTAATAATATACTTTGATAATTCATACTAACAGAGGGCTGGCCTATTTTTATCCCAAAGAATCAGTATTGCCATCCAACGTGGCAAGGCTGCCAGCCTTTTGGGCACTTATCCCATTGACAGCGATGCGGACGAATTTTTTGATGCCCTAAGAGCTCTTCCCTTACATTATACACTTGTAAATACACTCGAGAGCAATGAATCCGGGTCACTTAAAGAATGTTAAAAATCTCGGAAACTAAAAATGATAGGTTAATGCAATAAATTGTATTTAATAGACAATGTAATATTCCTTAAATGAAAGTAAAAAAAAATATGAGTCACCATACATTTTATTAACACAAAATTACATAAAGAAAAAAACTGCTGATCTCTCCTTAAAACAAAAATAGGAAACATGAAATTTTTGAACTTTATTACGATATTCTTGAATTTTAATACTTCGTATTGCCTCCTCGTGCTTCCATTACTGCGTTTACGCGGTTTGCCATGCTGTACACCAAGTTCCTTATACGATTTTGGGGAATATTCTCCCATTCCTCTGTGAGAGCAATTTTGAGCTCACGAAGCGTGATTGGGGGAGGGTTTCGTTGTTTTACGCATCTGCCTAGCTCGTCCCAAGCATGCTCGATCGGGTTGATATCCGGGCTGCGCGCTGGCCACTCCATACGAGTAATGTTCATCTCTTGAAGGTAGTCATTCACAATCCTACCTGTATGAGGTCGGGCATTGTCATGCATAAATATAGCATCCTCACCTAAATTGACCATAAATGGACCAACGTGATCATTGAGGATTTCTTCCACATATCTTACGCTAGTTAAAGAGCCGTTTTCTATGATCACCAGCTCTGTGCGACTTTCAGAAGAAATTCCGGCCCACACAAGTACAGACCCACCACCGTAGGCTACTTTTTCTTCGATGCATGCTTGCTTGAATCTTTCCCCTGGTCTTCGATACACTCTGTGTCTTCCATCGTGCTTGTAGAGCATAAATTTTGATTCGTCGGAGAACATAACTTTTGACCAATCTTCAATACTCCAATTTACGTGGCTCTGGGCATATCTTAGTCTTGAAATACGATGCCCACGCTCCAGTTTAGGGCCGTTTGCAGGTCTAAGGGGTTTTAAGTTAGATTCAGCAAGCCGACGTCTTACTGTCCATGCACTTGGGTTACTTCCTCCGAGGCGTCGAAACTGATTTGTGAGTTCAGTTCCTGTGAGAAAGCGATTTCGAAGCATGGTGTTCACCAAGTATCGGTCTTCTCGTGCTGTGGTACACCTGGTTCTGCCCGTTCCTGGTCTGCGTAGGTTAGAACCAGTTTCTTCGTAACGTCGGAGAACTCTTTGTACTGTTGACAGCGACACACCGACAGTCCTGGCTGTATCGCGCTGACTCCGGCCGGTTTCCAGCATTGTAAGTATTCTGGTGCATTCTTCAGGCGTAAGCGACATAATTTCAGCTTGAATAATGAATATAGAGCACTATCAACATGGTTTATGTACCCACATAAATGACAGATTACAAACAAAAGCAAAACCAAATGCTGTAATTTCGTAGTTCCATCTTCTAAAGTGGCCCTTTTTCAAATTTGATTTTTTTATGATATAACTTTACAATAACTAAGAAGTTTTAATACCTTCATTTAAGGAGTATTACATTGTCTATTAAATACAATTTATTGCATTAACCTAGCATTTTTAGTTTCCGAGATTTTTAGGATTCTTTAAGTGACCCGGATTCATTGCTCTCGAGTGTAGTAAGTATATATATTTTAGTTTTAGCTTGTTTTGATAATATATATTGCTTGTATTGTTTGTAATTGATATATTTTATATTAAAGTTAATTTAAATAAATAAACTTTGATAATAGTATTTCTAAATACACAAAGTACGTCTTCACTCTGCGAGTGTTTAAGCTCGACTGCCATGTTCCCAAGTGAGACGGTGCACGAAGGCTACCTTTTGACAGCTTGTTGCTGTCAACCGACAAAATTCAGTTAAACAAATACTAATCAATGTAATTTCACTTGGGCACAATTAGAACTTTACAAAATAAAATATTTAAACTGCAAACACATGATTATAAAAATAAATAATATCTAGAACATTGCTTTTCATAATTAATAATAAATAACAAAAGATAATAGAAGCCAAGTGTCATTTTGTTTTTTTGTTTATTTGTATTGTAAGTTATTTAGGCTTTTAATTTGGTACATAGTGTAAATAGTTCGTTTTGTTATATATCTATCTATACATATATATATAAAAATGAATCCCTATTTCCCTTGGTCACGCGATCACGCGTGAACGGCTGGACCGATTTCACAATTTTTTATTTTGTTGTGTTCGTTATTGTCAGGAGAAGGATCTTATGAAATAAAAAATTGAGGAAGTTGATCGGAACGTTACAAAATTTAGGAAAACTTAACGCCAATATTAATTTTACATAACTGTCAGTTGTTTGAAATAGCTGTCAGCGATTGACAGAATGCGCGCTGCAAATATCGTTTAACACAGATGGATCGGTTGATAAATGAGTCGATAGTTTTAGTTTTAGTCAATAGTCAAAACTAAAACTAAACGGCATATGACATTCATAGTTAAGACAGGACAACGTCTGTCGGGTCAGCTTGTTGTATATAAAAAAAAATGTATGATATATATGGATCTAAACATCTTGTGTATACTTCTTGCATACATGAATGATATTCATTGTAATACCCATGCAGTGTTTTTATGCTAAAACTATTAACTATTAAGTCTAGGGTTTTTATTGAACCACATAATTATAAGCAAGTACCTTATGTTTATTTTAAGATACAACAAAATACAGCAATATTTTGTTTTAAGGCGGATTCTCAGCTGCAGCCCGTTAAATTCAAATTTTAGTTTTTTTGCAAATCGCAGCTCTGTTTTACGTCGTATGTTGATGAAAATGCGATTCGCGACTGTAGAAATGATATATTTACTGAATAATAATCATCAATTTCATATCAATTGTCAAACTTTAGTTTGTTCCACCTAACAATTTTTCAGAATATTTCTTAGGAAACTTCTTAGGTGGAACAAAATTCCGAAGTTTGACGGTTGATATGAAATTGATTAATTATTATTGTTCATTAAATATATTATTGCTACAGTCGCAAATCACATTTTGATCAACATACGACTAAAAACAGAGCTGCAATTTGCAAAAAACAAAAATCAAATTTGAATTTGGTGGGCTGCAGCTGAGTTCACCTTAAGCTACGCGCATAATATTGATAAACCTAAATAGGTTTGTATCGTTGTTAGTTATTTTCTCAGTAAGTGAAATTGTAACTCTTTTGAGAAATTAAATATAATATTAAACCAGAAACAAACTAGAGTGTCTATTATGCAATGTGAATAGGATTTTGATTCAGATTTGTTACAGTTGTAATGGCAATCATGTCATTTGGTCTAAATAGGCATTTATTTTTATATAGATTCTTCTATATTTTGTGAATGTGAGAACGTTGTAGGCCTAACTTGTAGACTAGATTTATGGAGCTTTTTATATTTTGTTGAGTACCTGTTACTTTTTGACATATCTATCAACACTGTAATTAAAAAACATTGTAAAAGCCCCTTATTTTTAAAAGAGTAACCGTGGCGTTTCTTGCCGGCTCTTCTCCATAGGAACCAGCCAATTGGAACCGTGCACCTAGCTTCTGACGTTTCATAAGTGGCCATGTTGGTTTATGTGAAATAAAATATTTTGATTTGATTTGATTCAATCTTCTCTCAAATTTCAATCTGCATATTGATGACAATGTTATACCTCAAAAACCTTGCATGTTGAGACTATTTGGAACATAGGAGCCAAATTGCTACCTTTCAACCGTTACTAGAGGACTACCACAGACAAAATACGATCATGTAGACTATTATAGACTCACAGGCAGGATTCAAATTGAGTTAGGCAGACCCAGCGAGGCTTTTAGACTGAAAGTACCTATGAGCCTAGATAGGCTCTTAAAATCCCGGCACATACATTTTCTATTGACATTATAAATGCATACATACAGGCTTTCAAACCTCACGTAGTTGATTCGAGTTGTTGAAAATAATATAGACTTTTAATTTTAACCGAATGTGACCGATAGTGCTTTTTAACTGATATCAGGAAGGAGGAGGTTCTCAATTCGTCTGTATGTTTTTTTTTTGTTGTTGTATATTTGTTACCTGATATCTGCGGCAATTGTGGTTCGATTCCGAAAATTATTTTTTTAAGTGATAGGGTATGCCTCAGGAGTTGTTCCATATAAATTGTATTAACTTCGGTAGTTTTTCAGTTAGCTTCAATAATACGTAATTTTTCTAGTGAGCGTATAATGATGATCTTACCTGTCACTGTTACATAGCAAGTAGTGGTATACGAATTTGTGTGGGGTAGGTACCACAAATAAAAAGTGAAAAATAATAACAATTTTACAAAAACAAAAACACTATAAAGTAAAAAATATTTCGGAAGTCGATGGCAAAAAACGAAAATTCAAAACCTAAGACACCGACTACTAAAAATAAAAAGAATTTTCACTTTTAGTGTTTTTTTTTTGGAAGTCGTTTGTTTTATTTTTTGTAAAAATGTTATTTTGGTTACACTTTCGCTTGTTTTCTTTTGTGCATTTCCGTATTAAACTAAAACTGGGTAAGCCTTGGTGAAAAAAATAAAACACTGAGTAAAAAACAAACACATGATATCAATGGCACCAAATTCGAAAGCAATTGACTGGTACATACTGAAATTCTCGTACTTTTCTTTCTATATTTATATTTGGCTTTCAATCTTAACCCTTAAGAAATAAAGTCCAAAATCCAGGCTACTTATTATTTTTCAAGAGAAAAGTTTTAAGAGCCTTATAATGAAGCTGTTAATTAACTGTCCCAGTTGAATGCTCGATAAGAAGAAATCTGTTGACTTGAGATGAATCTGTGACGTAATAAGAAACCTTTTAGGTTAGAAAATACAATGGAAGATAAGTTTAGTACTAGTACAGCTCTTTGTGAAGGAGCTTGTCCAAGGAAGTACTACCACCTATTTCTTCCAACAAGCATTCTTGCTATATTCTGGTTTGAAGGGTCCCGATGCAATTATTGACACGAGACGTTTAAACTTTACTATGGTATTGCAACGCAGCTGTAACAGCGATGCTTCTAGTATATAGAGGTATGAGGAACAGGGTGTAAAGCTCACTCATACTCTATAGAAAAGGGAGGATCCTCCGACCAGACGGGTGTTGTGTCTGGTGGGCAAGTGCCCGACGGTTGATTTCGGGACGTTGTATATATGCTAGTCGCGCGGTAAACTCTGCTTGCGCGATGCAGGATTTGCGTGACGTCAGTATGACGTGTAGCTCGCTTGTGGCGATGTTGATACCGCTACAAGTATACCGGGCGTTGTGGCGTAACTTGGGAGACGCCTATGTCCATCAGTGGACTGGAAATTGGGATAGACTGAGTTGATAGGCGGTGGTTAACGATACCGGTGGACCGTCTGCTTGTAGGCAATACAATCGCGATAAAAAAAATGCATAAAGTAATAACAATTTTCATCCTGTATATGATATTATCTAATAGTAGCTAAGCCCTTTGGTTTCACCCGAATATGTCTCAATTCCGTAGGACTATCGGGATAAAAAGTATGCTATGTATTAATCTTTGATTATATGTATACCAGTCTAGATGACTCATTGGCTGTACCAAACGGCCCAAATAAAGTCTACTAAATTTGGTAGACTCGCTTCGCCTGTCACCTACGCCAGTGTCATTTGAATCACGTAAGGGTAACGTGCTCACGAAGAATAATTCATTATGCCGGTTAGTGCCGTCAAATTGTGTCGCAATTATGTGGAAAAACCGTATAATAACACCAAGATCACTTTTCATCTATAAGTTTTGTTATTTAATCACTGTTTACTAAGAAAACCCGTTTTTTTTATTCGATCCTTTGTAGGATAGTCTGATTAGCCGGTGTTGTCAGTATATTACTAGGGAGATTTGACGAAACTATGGGAGACAAATTACAAATATCATTATTTCTTCGAAAATCATAAAATGATGCAATAGTATTTATTAGATTCACTGGGGAATTCAGAAATACCGGTGATCGTTTCAACATCACCAAACAAGCCTGTTATTTGTTATAATGCAAATATTTGCAAATAAGATGTCACCATAATTGTAAATCAGGTAACGTATCCCAGGCAATAAAATCAAAGAGAAAACTATTCTGAAAATAAACACGAAGAGATGGTTTTTGATCTATAAATCACTGTTTTTTTTTTATTGTATTTTTGGCGTTACTAAAAAATAAAACACAAATCCACAAAATGATTACTTTATTTAACCTATTTTGTTTAACCTTCACCTTATTATATAATGGAGGAAAAGTAAGTTAATAATTTGGAACAGGCATCCCTAAACACGCACACCTTGACAGTTTGACTACAATAAGTACACGAGTGGTACTCACACATAATCGCGCAATTGGAGACGGATTTTGAGCATTGTTTGTTTACATTACTCAATCTAGACAGGTATATAATCAAAGGTATTAATCCAGGTCATGGTCTATCCATGTACCAAAGGGCATTTGAATTGTTGTATGGGAATTTGGCTCGGTATGAACAGGCACTTTAATTAAAAATATAGTACAGGTTTAATAGCTTATACCAGTAGGAAAGTGTATCATATTATCGTTGTATCGTATGCTTGTACGACTTGTTTTGCTTACTTGTTTTTTTTTTAAATAAAACACATTTCATTCATCCATATTCAAGCTGAGGTCAACGTAGGGATTGGTGTCGGAGTTCATAGGCGTGCCGGGGTCAACGTGAGAAGGGGTATCAGTGTCCATATTCAAAATAAAAACAATACTTGAAAAATAATCACCGTAAAACGAGGAAAACAATATTCACGATGCCAAGAAACAAAGTGAATGACAACTATGACAAGTGACTTGAAGTGACAGACAACTGACATTGATATAAACTTTTTTTTAAATAATCGATTTAATAATTACTAAAATCGATTCATTGATCAACTTCGATACTTTTAAATACTTTTGTTTTCACATTTATGATAAAATATGTTCGAAATAATGTATGTGATTATAAAACTTCCCTGTATGTATATTTTCGAAACCGCAATGTTTGTTAAATCTAACCCCAAACTGTTCCCACGTCTAGAGGACGCCGTACCGCGTAACAGAAGAGATGAGACTATTCTTCGCATCTATCCAGCAAAAACGGCACTCATGCGCAAGAGTATCGTCTGCATGGCTCCCACTATATTTAATATACTGCCTAAACGATGGAAAGAGTTAAATAGGAATGCATTCAAGCGTCAATTAAAACTGTTCCTTTTGCATAAAGCATATTACAGTGTCTCCGAATTTCTAGCCGAAAAAGTTCTTTAGTAAATAACTTTGACCTAAATCCTGTAATCTGAACATTTAACTCATAATTTTGACATAAATCCTGTAATTTTGACATTAATCTTGTAATTTGACATGATCTAGACGATCACATTGTAATTTAGCAATCAACATTGTAAAATCGACATAAATCTATTAATTTGGACTTCGGTTGTAATTTTGACATGTATCTTTCAAATTTGACATACATTTTTAAACTTTGACATTGTTCTTGTATTTGTGATTTATTTTTTCAATCTGAATGTTGACATGATGATATAATAATAATTTTGAATTAACAGGTCTCTAAGTTAAAAAAATTGTATTTGCAATTCTGGGTAACTTTCTTTCTTTTTGTGCATTTTTTATAATAATATAACTCATAACTTTCTTTCTTTTTGTGGAATTTTATAATTTTTTAGTTTCAATAAAAATAATAATAGTTTTCAATATTATAGAAATATTTGTACGCCGATACTTACGGCTAAACATGACTGGACTTAAATAATTGATTTTAATCTTGCATGCTCTTGTATGTATACCATGTTTAGACAAATAAAGAATATCTTATCTTATCTTATCTTAAAAAACAGCTTTAATTTAATTGAATGTAAACTCTAGAACTCTAGACTGTTACATTAATATGGAGGATGTATTTGAACTTCAAAAATAACAATTAGATTCGATTGGTAAATAATTATTTTAAAGTAGACGATTAATTGTTGACATCACTATGAATTAATGAAGGTCGTACTGTAAATATGTCGAAGAGTAAAACAATTTCATTACTTATTAAATACACTATTCGTGGGCGCAAGTTGATACAAAAGTATAGAAGAAATAAGCGTTTAGAAACTAAACATGATTATTGATTAATTTGTTTCTTTTCGAGCATCGTGTCCACGCGAAGCCGAGATTGAACAATTTCCTTTTATCCAAATCCGTTCAGCTATTTTAGCGTGAAAGCGTAACAAACACTAGAAACAAACACAAATTTATTGTTCCTACAACCAGGCTCAAGAAAATAGATGGCTCGTTTAGATGCCAATGTATACGTTTCTATAATAAACTTCCTAGCCACATTCAAGATCTAAGCTTTAATAAATTCAAATCTTTTATAAAACGGAAACTATGCCAGAAAGCCTATTATACTGTGAAAGACTATATTGAGAACAAAAAAGCTTGGGATTGAGCTGCTCCAATAAATTTACACGGTGAATGTTGATTTTAATTTGCTAGCTATTTTAGACATGAATATTTACTGTAAAAAGTATTAGATTATTTTCATTATTGAGAATATGAAACAATGACCCACATAGTCTGTGGGTCATTGTTTCAATTATATTCTTGATCTGGCAGTTTAAATAGTTTATGCGGCCTACCCAAATGTCCTTTCTTTGGTATTGTTCGTCGAATCGTTGAGCTCCTTAAGTTCTGAGTTGAGCTGCACGGTTACTGACAAATGCGTGCACTGACTGGACAGGTCCACTTAATCTGTGTGGTTCTTTCCTCAAAAGACCATTTCAGACACCCTTCTACATGGTTCTCAAACATTATGTCCGATTTTTTTTTATATACACATTGACATTGTTGAATTTTATATACACAATGTCATGAGTATTTACTTGTAAAGTATTATGTTATTTTAATTATTGTACACACATACATAATCAGCCTATAATGTTCCCACTGCTGGGACTCAGTTCTTCTCTCTTTGAGAGGGAATGGGCTGTAATCCACCATGCGGGCCCAGTGCGGGTTGGTAGATGTCACATGTCTTCGAATTTTTGGTTCTAGGAGATGCAGGTTTCCTCACGATGTTTTCCTCACCGTTTTGAGAGCCGTGGTGATGAAATTATTTACACAAAGTAAAGCGCCTGCCTGGGTTCGAACCCATGACCTACAACTCGTAAGTCGGGGCCGATACCACTGGGCCACCACTGGTCACAGTCGGGGCCGATGCCACTGGGCCACCACTGCAATTAATTATTGTGAATGTGAGGATTATGTGGATCATTGCTTTTTTTTCGCAGTTAATTTTAATCATGATCTGGCAGATTGAGTAATTTATGTGGCCTACCTAAATGTCCTTTCTTTGGCATTGTTCGTCGAATCGTTGAGCTCCTTAAGTCCTGACTTCCTGAGTTGAGCTGCACGATTACTGACAAATGCGTGCACTGACTGGACAGGTCCACTCAATCTGTGTGGTTCTTTCCTCAAAAGACCATTTCAGATACCAATCTACATGGTCTTCACATGATCTGACCAAGATTATGTCTGGACTTTAAAAGAGACTGTGACCTCTGAGTTTGTTTCGGCCTTTCTTCTCAGAGTAGTCAGATAGGAAACGCCGACCTCATCTAGTTTAAAAATATGATTGACGTGTAAAAAAAGTGTTTGTACAAACCTACTTACAGAAATAAAATCATTTATCATTTAACAAACATACAAAAAATAATAAATCTTTTCTCTTTATAATATTTAGATTATAGATCCAAAAGTAACTCTGCCTGTTACCTTTTGACGCGTAAAACACTGAACCGATCATAGACTTCTAAGTGGAATCTGTAAAAGAAAATATAATTTTAACGTGCGTGATAACGCTCCCTCGTGGGCGTTTGAGACTTCCAGTGGGGTAGTAGAAGACCCAGAGAAAATCATATCCTATCTTACGACTATATAATATTACACGTTTAAATATAACAGTGGCAATATCTGTTTCAGATTCGCGACACATGGTAAGTAAAAAAAATGAGGGGATACAAAAAAAAAACTCAAAGTGGACAAAACAAGGTTGAGAGCCTATGATTTAAACCATAAATGAAAATGCGACAGTCAAAGAATAGAATAGAATACCCTTTATTATATGCACCATAAAAATACTACTTAATATTATATATGTGAAAGTTTGTGAGGATGGATGGATGTTTGTTACTCTTTCACACAAAAACTACTGAACGGATTTGCATGAAATTTGGCACACAGACATACCATGACCTGGGAAAGAACGTAAGCTACTTTTCATCCTAAATTACAGATGAAGTCGCGGGCAACAGCTAGTTTCATAACACATATATATCAAACCCAGAGTAAAAGCAAAGTTCAACCTATCCGGTCACAACCATTTATCTCATAAACCTACAAGGATAAACCTTTTCTTCGCCACAAAAAGATTACAATAATACTATCTCCCTTTAATCCTATTGAAAAGATTGCTTTTTCTGTATCGAAATCCGGAAAGGAATCCGATAAGCTTAATCGTCGGACAAGGTAGTGTGACTAGTTATGTCCGAGTTTCAATCGAACACTCAGCGAAAATGCATAATTGCATCGAACACAAGTATATATATTCGCTCGTTCACCAAAATGGGGGCCAGTTCGTGTTTAGATCTCATTAGAGACACCACGTACTCAAAAGCTGAATATTGAATGGTTTATAAAAATATTTTTTATTTTTTGTTCGGGTTTTTTTTTCTTTTTCTTTTTAAATCTATTTTTTATAGTGATTCAATATAGCTATTTCCTTTATAATTCAAAACTTTAACTTTTACCTTATATTTAACCATATCCTATCAACACAAGAAAGGTGTGTCAGGTCACCATACCGCCGAATACTACTTTCTACAACTTAAACGAGGGTCATACTCAAATGTGCGGAGATTAATTCAAACTCAAACTCAAACTCAAACTCAAAGCATTTATTATTTCAAATAAACCAATTACAGGCACTTTTGAATTGTCAAAGGGTCAGTCAGTTAGAAAAATGAAGCTAGTTGCCCATTCCAAAGCGTAGTAGGTACCTATAGAGAAGAACGGGCAAGAAACTCCATGGATACTCTTTTAAATCAACATATAGTTACAAAAAACAAATTGTTTACATCATTCATGTTCAAATTAAAAATGTGAGGACGATGTAGAAAGACGGGCGCGTTTAAAGTATCCGTAATAAAATAGATAAAAAAAAAAATCAAAAATTTAAATTAAAATAAGTCGTGGCAGCCAAGAGTTGACCAGTCCCTACTGACGGCGCCCGTTCAGGAACATGACGCATGGATGAGCACCATTCAGCTCAACCATTTTGAAGGGAACTTAATGATCCAACACACACGCCACCACCAGCGTAACATTTGAGTGAGCATGACATACTCTCAGCCGCCAGGGCACATTCAAGTCAATGAAAGACGAGCCTAGTAAATGGTGGCTTTATAGTAGGTACATAGTGCTCACACATGTGCTATGCAATTATACATTGTTAAGAGATTGAATTTATACAATGCAAAGATGTTGTTGTTTTTATAATCTTCAGCAGCTCCAACAATATTTTCGAATGCTAATCAATTAATTTATGCGCCCCTGTGGAGCAGGACCAGCGTTGAGCCAAGCATCTTTGTCAGCGATGTAATCCCCCAACTTATAATATGCTTGGCTGCATAGTGTACGTTTTATACAAGATTTAAATTTTGTTTCATTCAGTTGGAGTATGTGGGGAGGTATTTTATTGTAACATTTTAAACAGTACCCCATGAAGGATGAGACTACTTTAGCCAGTCTCCATCCAGTCATTCCTCATTTTCATTAGCCTCTAGCACTCCACAGCTAGAGTTAACTCTCTCCAATTGCATGCTTTTTTATTTCATGCTCACACGTAGGATTGGAATACTACATATTGTGAGTATTCAGTATGGATTTCTATGGCTATAAGAGTAGGCGAAGAGCAAAGCAACAATGAAAAGAAAAAAAAATGAATGTTGTTTAAGAAGTGTACAGCTTTAATTACTTGCGGCAGAGCAGACACAGCCATGAGCTTTAGGATACAATATAAAAAACAATTGACAAGTATGACAGGTGTGTATTTGATAGATGACCCTGACAGTAAAGTAACATTGACGTTTAGTTTATTTATAACCTTCAACAGAAAGAGGGTGACTACTGAAATGACGACGAACAGAGAAGTATGGAAGTGGAGTCGTTGGCTTGCTGTGCGCTTTGGTGTTTACTGTAGGTGCAGCTAGCAATTGTTATATTAATAAATAAATAATCGATGAAGGAGACATGACGCGCCGGCAGCGGCCCGGTGTCTGGATTCGTGTCCGGTTGATGTCTTTAGCCTCTCTCCGATTACTTGACGGAACTAGTGTGGTATAGGTGTACACCTCTATTCATCCCTTTGGGTGATACAGGTTTCATGCTATGCTGTCGTGCTAATTTTGTCAAACGAATAATCAAAAATAATTCAAACGTTAAATCAAATACGAATACGAGTGCGCAAGCCGCCGCGTAAGAAATCGTGCGATACCCTCTGATGACTCTGACGGCCATCGCCCTCTGCGGTGCTCGATACACTGTGATACTGTGGGCCATCAGGGCAGCTGCCCACAACAGGGCCTCATACAGGGCCATGGATCGAACAGGATGGTGATGGCTATGCCAGCCTTTTGTAAGGTAAACGTAAGATGGATGAAACAAATCCAGACAGCGTTTAAACGCATGAACAATAAATAAATAAAAAAACTCAGTAGCAGCCCGGAGTCTGGATTTGTGCCCGGTTAATGGCAATAGGCTCGCCCACTAATACTTGGGACTTAAACAAAACTGACGAAATGTGGGTGTACTGTTGGTACACCTCTGCCAAACCCTTTGGGGAAATACAGGCGTGATGTTATGTTATGTGTAAAATTAGAAAAAAAGTAATAGAAACCTCTATAAAACAAATGTGTCAATCTCCTCCCATATATTGCTATCCCAATTCGAGTTCGTTCCAATACAACAAGATTGCGAAAAAAGTTGTCAAAACACAGAACCAATTTATTTGATATTCCTTTTGGGAACTTGCAACCAATTAACTGGTTAATTGATTTGTTGCCGATCAGACTGATGGTCGAAATAGTCGGGGATGTGTGTTGCAGACTACGTATTGATAAATTGGTTTGAATTGGACCCGAATGGCAAGCAATTAATGTTATAATAATATTACGACAAAAGTCATGTTCTACCCTGGTTTTAGATTATGTCTTGGTAAAAAAATATGCGTCAACTTGAGAATCTCCTCTATTTTTCGTCAGTTAAAAACATTAATTAGTCATTAGTGCGATCAATGAACTACCTACTCTACAATACACATAAATAGGATAGTTTAAGATAGCCTTAACAAAACTAGCCCTTGCTGTGATGATGGTCCTCTTAACTGTCCAAGCTGCACTAGTAGTACAATAACAGTATCGTCGCGCTTAAAGGTAACAATGTCCTATGATTAGAATAAGAAAAGTTCCGACCTCTTCTTTAAATAATTCACCTCCGGTTTACAAATTCAAAAGGAACACGGTCTTTGGAAATACACAACACTCTTTCATCAAAAAGAATTTCGCCTACTCCCAAAACAGCGTTTAAAATTCAATGAGCCAAAAAGCGCTGTATCATTAGAGTCCCCGAAAGGTTTGTTCTATATTTACTTTGTTAGAGAAAACTAACGGAAGTAAAAACCTACAACTAATATTAGTTACGATAACAGATGTATTAATAATGGCTGAAAAATTATCAAACTAACACGACAAATTAATTTACTTAACAATGATAGACTGATTTTGATTTTTCTTTATAGTGTAATTAAAGTGACTGCTTTAATTTTTAAATTCATTAAATTAATTTTTTGATGATATTTCCCGGATTTCGCCAAAATATTCAGCATTCTATTTAAGCTTCTTTAGGTACCTACGTGGATTATTCAGACTAGTTCTCAATAGTCTGTATTATCCATTCATAACTATTCATACAAGTGAATGCCTCGTTGGTCTAGTGGTCGCAAGCGCTTATGCTGAACATGAGGTTCTGGGTTAGATTCCCGGGTCGGGCAAAGTGTTATCGGGTTTTTCCATCTGGAATTTCTCGGTAGCAGCCCGGAGTCTAGATATGTGCCTGGTTGATGGCAATAGGCTCGCCCCCTATTACATGGGACTTAAACATAACTGGCGAAATGTGGGTGTGCTATAGGTACACCTCTGCTTAACCCTTCGGGGAATACAGGCGTGAAAATATGTATGTATGTTTGTATGTAACTATTCATACTTATCAAAAAAAAGCCATTAAATCCCAAGTACCTATATTTTTAGACATATTTCTAAAAGATAAATTCACCGTCCTTTAGGAATAAATTAATCTTGTGATACTAACTATTCTCCATAAAGACTGCTCAACTTTTTTTATGTTATTGTATCCATTAACCTAATAACATTTCTAAAAACTTTAATTACATCCGTAACCTTAACACCAATTAATAATTCCAATACATAAGCATTAAATAAGTTACCCAACTTCAAGAGCAAATAAATAGCTCAAACACAATAAAATAAAGTGTTTTAGAAATTTCTGAGTAAGTACTTAGCAATCGTTACTGGCGCCCACCGTGGGACCGAAGTTGTAGACGGCTTTAATCACTCTAATGTCGAAATTATGTATCATAGCGTTAATTTTGTTCTCGTTTCTTTGATACTAACTTTTATTGCTAAACAATATTGATTGTGATGCCAGCTGATTTCAGTCTCGGCAGATGCATTATTTGACTTCTCAAGGCGGTTGGGAGCTTAGATGTGCTGCTTTTTCATGGGTCTCATACTTTAGAAAATTTTATGCTTACTATAAACTCAAAAAAAAGCATGATCCCTTAAAACAAGTATAATTTTACATAACAACTTAAGTAAATAATGCAATCCATTTACTTTTCACTAAGTAATTTAAAATCGATTTATTATCCGAAATTACTGCAAAAATAAAAATATTATTCTTTTGAAGGAGCAATTAGGTAATATAAATATATATATATTCTGCGTACCATCGTCAGATAATGAGTTTATTAGTTTCGTATTATATGCTTTTGTTATACAGAGGAAAATGTTGTAATATAAGAGAGCCGAGAAATACCATGTTACGTAAGGAATTATTTCAATAAATAATCTATTAGTTATCTAAGAAATACTTATTGCCTCCCAACGTGGGACGTACGGGCCCTGTTGGGCGCCAATAACTATTTCTTAATTTGTTAGACTGGTTCGAAGGTGTTTTTTTTCACTAAGCTAATGTCTTTTATAATTTTGCATTAGTAAATCGGTTTTCCATTTATTACTTTTAAAGGTTACATAAGTGAATATAAACGTATTTTCTTTCTTTTTGTTACATTTTATTTTTCAGTATTCTTTATTGTAGGTGACTTTTTTATAGTAACAAAAAATACTAAATATATTTTAGTTTCAGTAATCACTTATTATTTCAGTTTTGCTTGTCTTGTTTCATTCTTGAGCAAAGATTTTTAACTCGCGTCTGTTTAACTCATGACACGTCATGAGTCTCTTCATGCGTGTGTGTCTTCATGTTATGTTTGTTTGTCTGTTTGACTAATAACTCTGCTCGAGGTCAAAACTATCTGAACTAACCCGAAAAACTGGTCCAGGCGTAAAACGGCATATTTCCAAAATGGCACATGAGTCTACAAGCTCCTATCCTAGTGTTAAATGGTCGTATGACATTAAAAGCTCTGAATAAGTCTCACAAAAGCTATATTGTTGCAAAAGCTGTTGTCTGACATACAGATATTTGTTTATATCGTTCAGACACAGATGTACTGTCGTATTTCTGTTAGTATAAGAATTTGAAATAAAATGATTATTATTATTAAAACATACCAACCAATAGCGTTATCCTCATTTTCTCCACTGAAGTCGGGTAAAAATCTTACTAATATTATAAATGTGAAAGTTTGTGAGCATGGCTGGATGGATGAATGTTTGTTACCCTTTCACGCAAAAACTACTGAACGGATTTGAAAGAAAAAAAGAAAAAAGAAAAAAGAAAGAAAAATAGTTTATTCTGCACAAACAAAACGCACATTACAAAAAAATTACATTAATAATAAAACAAGCATAGAATGTAGCCAAAAGCCTCGTACCAAAAAATTAAAAGGTTTAAAATTTTGTCCATGGCCAGGGACCAAAGACAATACATTTTGCTCTGCAAGGTTACATAATTTGCTCTGTGTTACGACACTCGCAAATGACAACAAACAAACGATGAAAACAAAAACAAAATGCCGATAGCAGAGTGAAAAAATGACTACTTTGTAACAAAAAAAACAACAATATTAAGAACAATTTAGCCGTGCGTCGCATCTGTACAAGAACAGGTCGTTGCTCAGCAAAATGCTGTGACTTCGGACGAACCTATCGTCAACAGCGCTGATTTTCAGCAACCACCTCTCGAATGACGTAATGACGTCCTCCTGCGTGACATATTATATCTGGAAAGTATTATTTTCTACAGAACTAAGTACGATTCTAACTGAACATGGTTTGTACTTCTAGATAAATATATATATATGTTTAAATATCTGTATTATGTGTAACTTTTAATAAATACATAAAACATATCACAATAAAAATAAATATAAAAAATCTAAGCATTATCTCTAGCTGTTGTTTAGATAAAGTGTGGTGTGTTTTCCTATAAATACTATTTTTGTAACTATAATTTCGATACAGTAACAATACTCAATAATTATGTAATTTAAAAACAGAAAACAGATAAACTATAACCTGGATTAAACCGTAGAATAGTTTCTATCCCGGTAGTACGTTCCCGTCGGATAATTTCCGACATGTACGTGGGCGAAGCCGCGGGCAAAAGCTAGTAATAAATAAGGAGAAAACTACCCAGAATTTAACAATTTTGTTCCACCAAATCGTACAGTATTCAGGACAAAACTAAGGACGTAGTTCTGAAACGTAAGTACTCCCATTTATTTAAGTGCAGAGTAGACTCGCTATAATTATCAGCCATCTTGTAGTTGTCCCTCTCTGGGCGCCAATAACAATTTAAATAGGTCAAAGTGCACTAGTCCTAGGAAATACCTGTTTAGGGAAATATGTATTTAGAAAAGCTCCGCTACCTATATTATTATGTATCTGTTAGTATCACATACAGGGGCGCCGACTTATAGAAAACCTTATGGGTGCAGATTGCCTGCTTAATCCCTAAAATCGCATCTAAATCCGTCCAGTAAAACTCATGTTCAGCGAACAGATAGGCACTGTCTTCGCCCTTAAGTACTTACGAATTAATTTAGTTTATAAAATATGGATTGAAGAAAATCTACGAGGCAAGAGCGAGCGCAGCGAGCTCCTTAATAATAGCACCCCGGTTTAAAAGGTTATACCTAACGACGTGACGTGATTTGAAAGAGAGATCGGACAAAGCCGATTGTCTGATCAGTTTTGCCGTCTATGCTCATGGGTGTTCCACCCCCACTATTTACCTCTCGTGTGTCGAGAACCCACGGAGTCGGCGCCCCTGATCACATAGCATATAATGTTCTCATTGCTGGGGCACAAGCCTCCTCTCTGTCAGAGGGAGAAGGCCATAACCTACCACGCGGGCGCCGCGCCGTGCACGTTGGTAGATGTCACATGTCTTCGAATTTTGGTTCTAGAACATACTGGTTTCCTCATGATGTTTTCCTTAACCATTTTCGAGTAGTGGTGGTGAAATAATTTACTCAAAGTAAGTACTGGCTGAGTTCGAACCTATGACTTACAACTCGTAAGTAACGGCCGCATGCCCTGGGCCACCACTGTTGCTAGTATCACAGTTTGTACTTTATCGTTTTTGTTTCCATCCTGATTAACTCGCAAGAAAGTGAGTTTATTTAATAACTCTATGGAAAATCTATGACACAGTTTTTCTCATCTGAGAATCCATACTATATTTAGCTATAACACACTATTGCGGTGTTTACAAAACATGCGTAGGTTAGTAATTTCCACTCAAGCGTATTACAAAAATATAGGTACAGTATTTTAGAAATTAGCTGCTAACCCTTATAAAACATTGAAGTGTTACCGTAAAACGGGGTGAATAGGAACGCAGGGGTGAATCTTAACGAAACTTTAAAAGGATTTTTAACATTTAAATAATATAATTTGTTGCCAACAAGGACACGTAATCGGTTAATTATAATACAGTATACACGTTAGAGTCCTTTTTGGCGACAGACTATAATATTTCAATGGTAAAATCCCTTTTAAAGTTTCGTTACGATTCAC
The DNA here is from genome assembly GCA_916610205.1 of Griposia aprilina. Taxonomy (NCBI): domain Eukaryota; kingdom Metazoa; phylum Arthropoda; class Insecta; order Lepidoptera; family Noctuidae; genus Griposia; species Griposia aprilina. The sequence continues at coordinate 8,082,822 of OU744310.1, read as the reverse complement.
CCCTGCGTTCCTATTCACCCCGTTTTACCGGTACTTCTTTTTTCTGAATCCTAAGCTTGTGTAGCAGAGTGCCCCTTTTCTGATTAATAATTTATTACGATTGTAAGTAATTTTATGAGAGTTATTACAAAGGATCAATTTAATAAAGCTATTGCATAGATTTTTTGTTCTCCTACATAAATAAGAATATTTTAATCCTTTTTTTTATTTTATTTTTAATTTAGATAGGTTTGCTCTTGACTCTAGTCTAGGTGAGAGATGACAGAGACAAAGTCGACGATGGAGTGAGCTTACCCAGAAGAAGCCTGTTCACTCTCACTTTGAAGAGATTTGGGTTGTATGCGGTCGGAAACACAGGCGCAGGTAGAGAATTCCACTCTTTTGCTGTGCGCATTATAAAAGATGTTTGGAAGCGCTTAGTGCGAATTGGTGGAATAGCAACTAGGTAGGGATGGTAACTTGCAGTGCGCCTAGATGTCCGATGGTAGAAGGGGGCCGGTGGAATGAGGTAGTGGAGTTCTTAGGCACACTCACCGAAGTAAAATCTGTAGAAGACCGACAAGCAGGCAACCTTACGGCGATGAGCCACTTCGGTTTTGGTCGTTCTAATGGCAAAATTACTGAAGTCAGACCAGTTTCATAACTATGGCATGCAATAAATTTGAAGCGACAAATGCGTGTTAGGACGGTGCAAGTTTCATTGTTGCTTTAAGTTATGATATGCCATGACAGCAATTAAATCGCACCGTGTAAATCAAGCCTTAAACCCGTTTCTGAGCTGAGAATTTGAGCTTGAGAAACACTACTTCTCTCATTTAGCATTACATCATGAATGAAAACCCATGAAATAATAAAAAAATAAAAAAAATTGCGGGCAACATGGAAGGAATCACCTTAAGTAATGCTAAAGTAGAGTTTATACAAGAGTTTATTCTCAACACGGAAACCAAGCCTCCTAATTAGAAAGAAGAACAGCTACGAATCGCCCATCTCTGACGCACTTTTTAATCTGTAATCAGCTTCAGTACTTACCTAACTGTTTCAACAGCGAATTCAGTGACTACACTGAATTCGCCGCTGTAACAGTTAGAGTGTGAGTTTCTGATCACACTAGTTGGTTGCGCCGCTTCGATCGGAATTATGGTAGATTCGTTTCCTTTCTTTGTTGTGTTGGCAAAAACGAATTAATAGATATTTAAGGGGCATGCGCCAAGGTAGTCCGCGAAATTCAAATTTTCTTAGTTTTTTTTGCAATTTGCAGGCCAGTATCAGGTTGTATAGTGATCTAAATATGATTCGCGACCGTATCAAATATGGCTTTAGAGAATTATAATCATTAGAATCAGCAATACATCTCTATAAGTTCATATTACCCTATTGAATGACTATTTCTTGAAATCATGACATTTGAGGGCAATTCTAAGTTAAGAAGTTGTATTGCTGATTCTAATGATTATAATTCTGTAAAGCCATATTTGATACGGTCGCGAATCATATTTAGATCACTAAACAACCTAACACTGACATGCAAATTACAAAAAACCTAAGAAAATTTGAATTTCGCGGGCTAAATTGGCGCATGCCACTTAAGTTGGTTTTGCAACTTCCTATCTCCTATCCCATTCCTGCACATCACCTTTCGTTCGCGTGTGAGCAAGATGGCTATACCAAGTGGCGCCACCTCGCGCAGTCTCTTCGTAACAATTTGAAATATAGAAGAAAAAATATGGCGTTTTTGTGTGTGATCGATCCTCACCGCGCGCACACCGCGCGCTTTTAAACTCGAAGAAACAAGTAAAAATTCGTGGAAAATTGCCTATTTGTCGTCGCCCTAGGCCTTCATGGCATCAAGGTAAGGTATTGTGCACCCTTTTCTTTACTGTACAAACTATCTATATCGCCTAATTCTCTCTCCATACAGTATTGTACGACATCCATTGTTTTTTGTAACACCAACAATAAAATTATAGTTAGAATCACTTATTCGCGCATATACTAGTGATCAGATACTTTCTACATATCCCATTCTTCATTCATTTTTACTTAAAAGACAACTTAATTCAGCCAACTGGAATAATCCCTTTATAAAAATATAAGAAAATTGTAAATATGAAATAAATGCAAAGTAGCAAGAAGTAACTGTACACAACTGCGTTTAGTTAGTACTATTTCTTAGTACTATGGTGCGTACGGAAGCCTCACAGCCCACTTTGGAGCCGTAACCTAGACGCAGGGGCAAAAAAAAATCTAAAACAACCTCAAAAAACAAAAAACAAAATTTAAACAAATGGTTATTAAAGACGGTTTGCCAATCGTTGTCGAGTATAATTTCTCCGTGGAAACCTAATACAATTGTACTGTTTTAATTTTTTCTTGGACTTTTTAATCAGCACCCCTGCTGATTAAAAAGTCTGCGTCGCCGTCTTTTGTAACATTCGTAAGGTAATTTCCCCAAATTACCGTACGAATTTAACAAAAGATGGCAATTTAACGTACAGTCAGCTTCAAAAACATGAATAAATCGTAGAAAATGCATTTGACTGTCTACAATTTGTGTTCCATAATACTGTCTCCATGTGTAACTAACTACACTGGCAGCTTGCCGTCCGGTTTGGACCAGGCCCGGGTCGACAGCGCGTTGTTTTCCACGCGCGCCTCAAAGAGATGTCAGCATAATTGATGGGGTCCGATAGGGCCGATGCCTGCCGGGGTCGCGGATTGTTCAAAAGAGTTACCGTGGCCCTGGCGCACAGGCAACTGAAGGAACACGGGTGGTTTTTAGTCAGTAAGAGTCTGACACGCCCTTCCGCTGCGCCCCGAGCGGGAGAGGTCATTTGATAACTTCCCACCCAAAAAATAAAAAATGTGTAACTACACTAATTAAGTACCCCATTATGTTTCGAGGCTACACAATCAATCTGCTTACCCTTTACTGACTATGTTGGGGTCAGCTTCCGATCTAATCGGATGCAGCTAAATACCACTATTTAACATGGAGTGAAAGCATAACTGACCTCCACAACCCAGTTACTGGGCAACACGGTACCTCTTAGTAACTAGTTGTCAGACTTTTGGCTATCCGGGGGCTTCTGATTATCCGCAACGGCTGTTAAAGATCTACGAATGTCAGTCGGAACCGACGATTAAAGTGCTTACCGAGTCAAAAAGGCGAAGTTTCATAGATACACTTTGATACAATTATCGAAGTGTATGTATGAAACTTTGCCTTTTATACTTCCTTATTTAATTGTCCACAATCTTTGTTCCATTATATTTATAATGGAACAAAGAACGTAGACAATTTTTTTTTTTTTGAGGCTGACTGTACCTATTTATTTAAAACTAGAATTAAACCTCAAAATTATAATACGAGGTATTAGGACTAAAACCTGTAAGTACACATACCTTCTCACGTTTTGGACCTTTCAAGTTTTCCTCTCAACTTTTAAAGAAGAGACACGTACCTGAAAAGGAGTTTTTTTTCTTTATGAGTCTGAATAATACGTAGTGATTAGTTTAGAAATACTGTTGACTGAAGTGACAGGAATTTCTCGGTACCAGCGTGGAGTCTGAATTTGTGCTTAGTTGAACGGAATAGTCTCGCCACTTAGGTACATACTACTTAAACATTACTTGAGAAACGTGGGTGTACTATAGGTACATCTGTGCCTAACTCTTTGGGGACAACAGGCGTGATGTAATGTTAAGGTGATGTCCTTAATTTAGAAAAAAAAAAACAAGAAAACAAAGAGAAAAAACAGAGATAGAAAAAAGGAAAGAGAAAAACAAGAAAGGAAAAAAAAAGAGAGAAAAAGTTAAATAGATTCTTTCTGTTTTTTTTTTTATAATCATACGGCACAAATTAAGTCAGTAAAAATAACTAGTTAAAGGAAATAAAATTGTCCATAATACAGAAGGAAGTCAGACTACAAGTACATAATATTTTTACATGGTTTTCACTCTCAGTGCTAGGTTAAGACGTATCAATGGTAACGAAACGAAACGGGTTGCTCTTCAGCAACCCGTTTCGTTACTTCGTTCGTTAATTCAGAACTAAATACTTTAATGTGTTGTTACGTCAAAACAATACAACAATAAAGTACTTAGTTCCGAATTCAAATTATTATACACGATATATATAATAATTGATGGACATGGAAATTAGAATTCGTTTGTATTCGGAAATGCGATGATTCCCGATTGACATTAAGAAAATAGTTGTACTTTACATATACCCCTTCACAAGATTTTGTCCAACACTTTTATATCACTAATAGTCTTTAAAACCCGGTTATAGTCAAAGTTATGGCAAATAAACAGACTGAGTAGATTACATAATACTATATTATGACAAGTCGCGCAGGTTTTTACGAGTATCTATAAAAGTAACCTTTAACGACATGTAGGGTTCTCACCCCCGACGACGCCACTACCCTCCTCCAGGAGAGTAAGGTAAGGCTCCCAGTACTATAAAGAAATACAAAAACGGACCGCGACGCCCCAATCCACGTCCGTCCCGTCCCTTGCTCGAGCCAGCCCGCGTCGCTGATCCAGTACCTTTAAATTCGTCCACCAATAATAATTCCGATCCAGCCTGTTCCTTGCTGCCCGAAGCCGAGGTTTGTACAAGGGGTGCCCTTAGCGTGTAGTGGCCTACTTTGTAAGTTTTTTAAACCCTGGCCTTAATTTATTAAGGCGACAATAAGTGGCAACGACCTTGAGCGAGTGGGAGGAGCATGCGAAACTTTTAAGCGAATAAAATTGCACAGAGCGTTAGCGTCTACCCGGACATTGTTCAGCGATGCACTGCCCCCCGTCGCCCGCAAGAGCCCCCGCTTCAACGCGCATCAAGTTTATTCGCAAAAACAACCCACGTTGATTTATCGAACGCAATACAAATAAAAGCCGTATTTTAAAATTTGGGTAGTTAAATTGTCTTTTAGATGGTACAGATTTCATGAAAATACGCCCGATAGTTTTTGCGTGATTATCGTTTTTGTGTTCGTGTTAGACATTACTTTACAAATTAATTACACTATGTTATAAAAATATAATTTCAAATATTCACATATCAAATTACGAAAAAAAATAGTCTAATTTATCATATATTTTTTTCAAAGAAATATGACTATTCGTTTAGACGTGATGTTCAATTTGAAATCATTAAAAGTCGATATCTGCGCCTTAAGGCAACCACAGGTACGTCCGGTTAAACAGCCGACAACCTCCTAGGTGGACCAGCGAGAAGCCAATTAAAAAAAAAAACATGTAGGGTTCGTAATGGGAGCATAAAGGGTTAATTAAGTCCTGGTTTACGGTAGTTTCTGAGGTAAGATAGTGGAAGTAGATACATATCTACTTCCACTAACTTGTTTCACATGAAACAAGTTTGATGTTTTAGCAATGTAACAATGCATTTCCAATGTGACAGTATATAAATATGCAATGTTCAATTTGGAAAGGTCAGCCCATGTTCAATTTGATGACGTGTTGTCTGATTCCTTTTGACATACGTGGAATCAAATTGCATTGAGTTACGTCATTGTTATCATTATACCTTCATAATGTAGATATATAGTATAGTAAATATGTATGTATGTATGTGTATTATAAGTTTATATTCTGTTTAGGTACTTGTATACCTATTTTATTTATAAATACTTATGTTATTTTTTTATTATTATTATTATTATTAGTAACGTCTGTTATACACAGCACCTGCCATCTTATCTCTTCACCACCCTTGGTTGATTGGTAGAGAATGCCTAAGGCATTAAGTCCGCCTTTGTATACTATTGTGTGCAAGAAGTTTTAATAAATAAATAAATAAAAATATGTAAATGTACAATTACTGAAAACTGCCTTCCAATGCCACCGCGCCTTTCTTCTCTTATTTTTCAATACTAAACGTATCATCTTAATTTTTAATACTAAACGCAAATCAAATTCCGTACTTAAATGTGGTTTATAAATAATAATATGAGCCTTGCCCAGATTATTTGTATAAATAACAACACTAAAAATAATAAGAAATAATGTAATCACAATCCGATCCCCGCTGGCATTGGATTTCTATTATTTAAATACAAACCTGCTAATTAATAATTTAATTTATGCAATTCGTATTTAACCATTCATAGAAGCCAATTTTAAGTATAAATCAAACAGTATGAAATTATGAAAATTATAAATCGCCAACAAAAACCAGCAAAATATTTGATACTCGTATATACCAAAACTTATCCAATTCAGGTCCACAATGTGTACACTGTGAACCAATATCTAGCCTGCTGACATCGAATGTGATATACTGCCACTGTACAACACAGTTACTCTGTGGCTAACTGGCCGCGAATACCTAGCAGCGCGGCTCAGGAATTACGGTTAGTACCGGCAACCTATTATTGTCGAGATTGATCTTGTAGGTACTATAGTGTGATAAGTACAGCCATCAGAGGCTTTATGCCGTAACAATAAGGCCGGTGTTTATAGTACTTTTTTCTACCGTATTAAAGGTAGCCATTACCAGAAGAAGGTATCTAAATTATTAATTTCAGCCTACCAATCCAACATTCGCTAGTCGCACAACCACATAAACAGTAGTTCGACTGGTTAGTAATAAAAATGGTCGCCTATAACATGTAGCGTTACTTTTTACCGTGGCAAACAAAGCGTGTACTATAACATCGATCGATCCACAGCGCCACATGCGAGCTACGCGTCACACTGACGTCACGCAAAATCCTGCATCGCGCAAACTGAGTTTACCGCGCAACTAGAATATATTCAACGCAACGTGCCGACAGCAATCGTCGGGCAGTTGCCCACCAGATACAACACCCGTCCAGTCAAAGGATTCTTCCTGTTCTTTGGAGGTATCAGTGAACTTTACACCCGTTCCTCATACCTCCTACAACTATTAAATTTACAAACCTCAAACAGTATTCAACGTTTTAAATCAAATCAGTTGTTATAGCTTGTTGCATGAATAAAATATAACTGGATTATCAAGAGGATATCCATTTATCGTCGTAGGGTAAACGGTCTTCGATATTCTGCTAGCGAATATCTTAGAAGATCTTGGGTTTGGTGAACCGTTAATGATAGCAATTTGGTTTGAAAGGTAAGTTACATTTGTTGGCTTGCTTAATTGAATATTTGAAGACAGGGTTGATTTTGTTAAAGACAATACCTACTCATCTGCTTGTAAAGGAATCACAATGTTAGTGTTGATATCATTTTCAGAGTAAGTAAATGTATGGCAGCAAATATATAAATGAGGAATTCAATAGAGTGTAATTTTCTTTCATATCCGATTAAATACTGGTTGTTTTGAATGAATTTGTTAAATCTATGACAACATTCCCCGCCTATTTTATCACCTCTATATTGTCCACCATTTTGTTATATTAGTGATTTTTATGGTGTACATAATAAAGCTTGTTAGCTTTATAACAGACAAAAATGTAATGACAGAATGTTGACATGCTAATCTATATATATAAAAATGAATCCCGATTTCCCTTGGTCATGCCATCACGCATGAACGGCTGGACCTATTTCACAAATTTTTTTTTGGTTGTCTTCGTTATTGTCAGGAGAAGGATCTTATGAAATAAAAAAATAAGGAAGTTGATCGGAACATTACAAAATTTAAGAAAACTTAACGCTAATATTAATTTTACATATCTGTCAGTTGTTTGAAATAACTACGATTGACAGAATGCGCGCTGCAAATATCGTTTAACGCTGATGGATCGGTTGATAAATGAGTCGATAGTTTTAGTTTTAGACAATAGTCAAAACTAAAACTAAACGACATATGACATTCATAGTTAAGACAGGACAACGTCTGTCGGGTCAACTTGTCAAATATAATAGACAGTATTGTTGTCCTTGAAATAAGTTATTGTATATTGAAATTAGTATTGTATATTGACATGAGTACTATATATTGACATTAGTATTGCATTTAGTCTTATTATTTGTTTTCAGTCTGTGTGTTAACTTGCAATATACTTAAAAAAGAAAAAAAAATTGCTATTTTTTTATTAACATTGATCTCTATTACTATGTATTATTAATTAATTTGTATTATGAAATTTGAGATTCTTTACAATTGTAATTTTTAATGTCCAGGCTTATTTTATTTTATTTATTATATCATTGTGACTTGGCTGGCTTGATTACTTAATTCCAAACATTTGTACGCCCTATGGCATAACATAGCACACTCTTTATTATCTTTATATACCATTATTTTTGTACCTATGTTAAACAAATGAATAAATGACTTATGACTTGCTAGTCAGGCCCGAGTGGGCCTGCTAGTGGGCCATTACAATAGATAATCAATTGTATCTCATTAGGGATGCTTGACTAGTTAGGGGATACCTATGTCCGTCCATCAGTAAATGTCTTTCGACTGACATGATGTTGACGATCCCATAATAATAAAGAGCATTCTACCTATCTGCCTATCTATCTATATTATTTTGCAACATCTCTAATCACTATTAGAACTTACTTTTTGTTTCCAAAATACAAAATATAACCTCGCTGCTTATATATTTTTTTTTTTTCAAAATTTCATTTACGGTCACTTCAAGGTCAACCTATTTATTTCCGTTATAATTAAACCCGCCACTTCCTATTTCAATGAACACATAGATAAAACTCCAAATGCCCTAGACACATACACAAACAAGACACAGGCCACATCACACGAACGTGTCTGTTTTAAACATTCATACCCACGCGTCCCTTTGGCGGGTTGAATGCCAACTTTCGTTCATGATATGCCAAGTTTACTGGTTAAGGCTGCTTGCATAAATATACAAGTATTCCGGTCCCTATTCATCGGTACAGGTTGGCGCTGATAGGTACCTACAGATCAACACACGAAAGTGTAGTCGGTACCGAAAAGTTTCAACCTGTTTCTATAAGTGCGAGCGTAAACAGAAAGTATTTTCTGCTCTGCTCTGCTCTAACTGCTCTCCTAGCTAGACTACTGGGTAATCTGAATTTAGGAGACATAGTTTCAACTCCCTATTTGAGTATCATAAAAATCATCTTTATGCAAGCACCTTAAGGCAGAACAACTGGACAAAGACTCTATAGAGATATGAACAACAGGGTGTAAAGTTCACTCATATCTCTATAGAAAAGGGAGGATCCTCCGATCAGACCTGTCGTGTCGATGTCGTGTCTGGTAAGCAACTGCTTGACGATTGATGTCAAGACGTTGTATATATGCTAGTTGCGCGGTAAACTCTGCTTGCGCGATGCAGGATTTTGCGTGACGTCAGTGTGGCGCGTAGCTCACATGTGTCGTTGTAGATGCCGCTACACGTATATGTCGTGGTGTTTTTTGATTCTCTCACTGCAGACTGAGTAAATCTGATACGGTACGAGCTTAGGTGGTGTATTACCTTTTACGTTCGAGTTCTTTTAGAAACTAGACACTTTTGGTCTCTTTTAAAAGGGAAAAATAGCATTAAAACTGTTATTTCCCACTGCTGGAATACAGGCCCCCTCTGTGTACGAGGGAATGGGCCGTAATCTACCACGCTTGCCTAGTACAAGTTGGTAGATATAACGTGTCTTCGAAATATTTGGCCCTAGGATATGCCAGTTTCCTCACGATGTTTTACTTCATCGTTTTTTGAGACCAGTGGTGATGAAATACATTACACAAAGTAAAGCGCCTGACTGGGTTTGAACCCACGACCTCGTTCGATTATAACTCGTAAGTCGGGGCCGTTACCAATAGGCCACCACTGCTCTCAACGCCGTATGAACATGGACTTAAAATCCCAATCATATATTATAATTTCCTATTTTGAAATTTATAATTTTTTGCAACAAAAGATTGTTATTCACTATCATCGTTTTAGGTATGAAGCCGTCAGCTGACGAAAACTTATTAGTAACAAAAACTGTGCGATGAAATGGTGCGGTTTAAAAGAAGATGCAGTGACAAAAAAAATTAAGAGTATGCTTAGATGGTTCGGTCACACTGAGAGGATAGATGAAAAGACTAACAAAAGGTAAGAAGGCAGATGAGAATGGGAACGCCGGAGGTGACGCCCTAGGAGGAAATCTATAGTGACCTTATTGGTGAGGTTCTTCAGAAAGGTCAGGTGCGTGGTGCTCGCAACCGGTGTGCGTGTACGACCAGATTTATGAACGCAAACGAGGCAAAAGGAGTTTGTAAGGATCGTAGCAGGTGGCATTTTGTAGTTTCTGCCTACCACCATGGGAAGAAGGCGTGAGTTTATGTATGTATGTATGTATGTTTATATGAAATATAGATGAATTTAAACTCTAGTTCAACACTCAGTGCAGACAGGCTCCCTCTCGCTGATTGGCTAAATATTTTGGCTTGGCGAGCTATTTCTCATACATTTAATTTGTACCGACACGAGTGAAAAAGGTGTCGCCTTGTAAAAAACCCACAACAGGACTGCTTCCGACACTGATTTAACATGAAGAAGAAAAATTATGCGTTATATTTATAATTCCACGCACTCCCCAGGTAAAAGTAATCTACATTGTTACAAAGTTAACAACATAACTGAAAAAATATATAACTTTTTACGACAAGCTCAGAAAATCTTGTTTCACAAAACATCTAAGGGTCACCCAAAAGTTTTGGGTCAAATGGTCCCTGTATATTTAACGCGAAAGGACTTGCTACCTGCTTGACCACAAGGTTGGAGAAAAAATTTGAATATTACTCTGGACCATGTCTCGAATGTAAATGAATCCTTCAATGATGACAATACGAAATGTTAGCTTCACTTCACGAACTCGGTTTCCTAGATTTCTTATCTGGAAAATTGATTTCGGAAAGTAGCCGTAATACACAGTCGACGTATGAAAATCTTAGCCATACTAAGAACCTTGTCATATTATACGATGCAAATGACGACGTCAATTATGAGCCGCGTCAACAAACGATTTTAATGTGACAAAGTTATCAACATCTTCGTAAAGTGATCGAACATCTACGTAACAAAAACCATAGAAAAATAAGTGTTCTATAAAAAAAAAAATAAGAAAAAGATACAAGTCTATTTACCTAGTTTATTTTTATTTTTTTACATCACATTTGGTCCTGTGTTATTCACGGATTTTGCGCAGGAAAACAGCTTTATTACTGACGAGGGTGAGAGGCAGTCACAACCACATCCTGAGAACTGTAGCGGAGAGTTTCAGCTCTCCAATTGTAAAGCAATTTGTGCGGAGGGTGATTGGTACTAACAATAGATAATACGTTTGTTTTAATATTGTGTTACTAACACTCTATGGATTCTTTGTTCCGAATTAAAAATCATTATTATTATTATATTCATTTATGTATCAGCGCACACTTCTCTACCTCGTATACTTTCAGAGAAAAACGTGCAGATACATGTACCAGGATTATCTAATCACAGGAATTTCCATACTACATATTGCGCGGAGTTACTAAGCGTGTCATATCCAATATTATAAAATCTAATATACGATTTGGGATGAAAAGGTATAGCATGAATTCATAATAGAGGGAAAATGTGTCTATTTTCATTTTATTTAGGCTAAGCTGATCGAGGTTTGGAAAAAAGGTTTCTATGCCTACCGTTCCTGAAATGTTAACGGTTAACAAGTTCGGAGCTCCGAAAATAAACTTGCATGTTATCGACCAGTGACGTTCAAGGATACAAGGTCAAATGTATGTTTTATTTTCTGTTTCAACAGTGTTTAAAATTTTGCTGCATATTGAGCAATCTAGTTGAGCAGTGGGGAAGAAGAGGCATACAATTTTGATATTATATTTGACGGCGCACGATGATTTAGTCGGTTTATTGTAACACTTTTTAAAAGTTGTAATCGATTATTTTTACTCTGTGGTTTAGAATTTATTTCTATAGTGGTATTTTTAACTTAGAGCGGGTAACACAGAATGGGGTTGTGAGTGTCATGGCGGCCGTGGCGAGCACTTTTTGATGCGATCGTCTTGTGATGCATACGCACAAATCCATTGGCTCTAAATGCAAGTTTAACAATGATTGTTATTAGTCTTAATCAGTGTTAATCATTGTAATCATTACATTTTATAGCTAAGTCTCGTTGCGATATTTGAAAATAAATTACTGTGTAAATGTACTTTCTGAGTTTATCTTGGACATTAGGAAAATCATCGTGTGGAAACCTGAACTTATACATAATGTTGTAAACCTGAAATCACCAACCCTTCTTGAGCAAGCGCGTTGATCAATGATCTGTACTTCTTTGTGTGAGAAGAGCATAAATGATGTTTCCACTGCTGTGCCTCTAGCCTTCTCTCCGTGAGAAGGAGTGGGCCGTGATAGAATATAATCCTCTTTATTATTTACACCATAAAAATACCGCAACGCAAAGTAATCCACAACGTAGGCCTTGTGTGGTTGGCGGGATCAGCAGTCTTCGAATTTTTGGTTCTAGAACACACTCCGGTTTCCTTATGTGGCCACTGGAACTACTCATTGCGGTTGCGATTCGATTACTTTAATATGGTTGCTAAGCAAGTTAAGCTCATCACAATACATATGGTGAAATGGAGCTAATGGTGACTTCACCATCAGCTCCAGTTCTTCTCGTTTTTACGAGGAGAGCTCCTCCACAATTAACGTCCCTGCATCGGGAAAAGCAATATTTTGTAAAAGGTGATGAGCAGTTCAAATTAGGCTGTTGTAACATAGATAAATTAATAACTGACCCACGAAAAAGTGAAAAATAAAAAAACGTTTTTACAAAAAAACCCGCTGCCAAGTGAAAAATAACTTTAATTTCGGAAGTTGGTGGCAAAAATCTAAAATACAGATCCAAAGACACCGACTTCCGAAATTAAAGTTATTTTTCACTTTACAGTGTTTTATTTAGAAGTTGGTTATTTTTTTTTGTAAAAATGTTTTTTGAGAGTATTTTTCAGCTATCTGTCTAATATCCAGTATGACTTAAGGCTCTCTGTTCATGCATTTCTTATGATACAAAGTCTCACAGTTCGGCTAGAAATCTCAATACTCAATAATTTATTTGCATTCCACAATGTATTCATAGGTGGTAACTTAAAATTATATGTGATCATTATGGACTCCGTCGGGCACAACAAAGATAGTTGAAGAGAGGAAGCTTTCAAAAAATTAGCTTATCACCTGAAGTAGTTAACGGTCTTCTGAACTAAATATAATAACGTAAGCATATTATAGTTAACTCTACTAAACTTATTTATATAAGCGTACTTTTGAAGGAGCACATCTTTATAATAGAATACCCTCTAATATCAGATATTTACACTTTTTTAATGCGTTCAAAACTCAATCTATTCAGTATATAATCGCGAATCGATCACTTCTGGAGAAATGAAGGCATTGTATAACTAGTTTGTAACTGATAACGACGAGTTTTGTGTAATATGTGTATGTTTTAGTATAATATATCTGTTGACCACGAACTTTTAGTAATTTATGTATAATAATATAACAAATATATCCTATCCTGAGTCTGGTTTTTCCATCTGGAATTTTTCGGTAGCAGCCCGGAGTCTGTATTTGTGCCCGCTTGATGGCAATAGGCTCGCCCCCTATTACATGGGACTTAAACATAACTGGCGAAATGTGGGTGTGCTATAGGTACACCTCTGCCTAACCCTTCGGGGAATACAGGCGTGATGTTATGTATGTATGTATGTATGTAATTATATCCTAGTATTGTTCTCAAGTGAGTGACATAATGTCTTTATTGAGAATAAAGTTTCTTTAAACCTAAACCTATATGTTAACACTTATATTTTGTCGTTTAAATAATCGTTTATACAATAATAGCATTTTTTTTTATTCATAAAATTTGTCTTCTTTTTTTATTAGTTCGGCCAGCTATCTTTTGAAAGTCTCAACACTAATTAACTACAACCATTTGGATGGAGAGTTTGACCATTGACATCAACAATAAGTAGTTTCTTTAAAAAAAAAAGGATTCTTACTTTCAAAATAGAAGGTAGGTTTGTTGATACAGTCGAATAAAGCTATTTGATAAGCTGGCAGCGAACTTGTAATTTCTTTAAATAATGTAGTGAGTGTGCTGACCAATCAATTCTTCTACATCGCTCTCTTAAGTATGCCATACGACTTATACATACATGAAGGAGAAGGTATGTTTTTCTCGTTATTATCAGCCATATTTTAACTACTGCGGGCGTACTATCGGAAGTGTTGGTTATTGCGCAATAGAAAAATGGTTTGCAGTTCAAATCAAATTAATCACACTAGTGAATCACACACTGTAGGTACACGACACAACTATACAGAACGCGCGAGAGTTTCTAAACGTGTTCACTGCTTAACCGCCAACAACAAACTCCTGCTTTAACTCTGGTGTTATAGACTCTATCGAGCGCCACCTGGTGGCGCTGGCGTTTCGATTAGTCAAAGTCCAACGATTGATTTAACGTATTTCCGACATACATAATATTTGAATAGCCTTATGTCACAGACCAAACCGCTAAGATCTTTGGCAAAATTAAACTGATACAAGGTTTTCATTCTGAACAGTCACATAAGGGATCCCTAAAGTAAAAGCTGTTGAAAGTAATTTTCTAATTTTGAATTTTGCGCCTATTTATGTTGCTTGCGCGTTCTATCATATTGCTGGGTCTCTCTATTCCGTGACATCAAGCGACCGTGTATTACTGCACTTAAATATTTGCTAGTTTTATAATAAATGGTTATTAAAACCTGAGCTACGTCGTTTAATTCAATAGGTTATGGGTCCAGGAAAGCTCAGAAATAAAGACAGTGCAAAATTTAATCGTAAAATCAGTGATTTAAGACATTGAAGTGAACATAACCTCAAAACGAAACGTGTTTCGTGTGAACGTGTTTTCTTGTTGGACTTTTGCGAAATATACGCATTTACCTTGTTGAAAATGGCATTAAATAATACTACCGCGTTCATCGAAAAGCTGTCTGGCCGTGAAAATTATGCAACCTGGCGTTATGCAATGCAAACCTATTTGCAACATGAGGAACTCTGGGATTGCATAGAAGACAACTCAGATAGTGTAGATAACAAACGGGACACTAAAGCTAAGACAAAGATAATACTCTCAGTCGATCCAACAAATTATGTGCACGTTCAAGAGGCTTGCACTGCCAAAGAAGTATGAGAGAAATTGTCGTCAGCATTCGACGACTCTGGACTAATACGCCGAGTTGGTCTGCTGTGTTATCTGTGTAATACATTGCTAAGTGAATGTAAAAATGTAGAGGAATATGTAAGAAACATAATGGGTACCGCTCATAAGCTCAGAAACATAGGCTTTATGGTAGATGACGAGTGGCTGGGAACACTGCTACTCTGTGGCCTTCCTAATACATATCAGCCTATGATAATAGCAATAGAGAGCTCCGGAATGAAGATTACCTCAGATTCTGTTAAGGCAAAGTTATTACAAGATGTAAGACTGTCTGAAAATGAATCCAAGTCATTTGCAGTAAACAAAAAGTCTTAGAAAAACCATAAGAAGCCATCAAAAGGACCTAGATGCTATACTTGCAATAAATATGGCCATAAAAGTTCAGAATGCAAATCTAAAGATAAAGACACACAAAAACCAGGTAGTTCGTCATATGCTGCTGTATTTGTAGCATCATTCTCTCAGAATGATGCTTGGTATGTGGACTCCAGTGCAACCTCGCACATGAACAAACACAAGGATTTGCTACAAAATGAGTCGACCTCTTCCATAAAGAAAATAAGAGTTGCAGACAACAAGGAGTTATCTGTGCAATCCTCAGGGCAAGTAAGCTTGGACACTTACAATAATAAAGGTCATAAGAAAAAGGTCCTGTTTAACAATGTTTAATATGTCCCCGAACTGGCGACTAACCTGCTATGCGTGAGTAAGATTATTCGAAGTGGTAGCCAAGTAAGATTTGACAAAACTGGCTGTGTTATTATGAACAGTAAAAATCAGATAGTAGCAACAGCTAGTATAATCAACAACATGTACCAGCTGAACACTCCTGGAGGAGGCTATGCATGCATGTCTGATGTTGAAGAACAAGATATTTTCCTGTGGCACCAATGACTGGGACACCTTAATTTCAACAGTTTAAAGAAAATGCGTGAAAATTCTGACCATGTAACTTTCTCAGCAAATATTGAAAGTCTGACATGTGACCTGTAAAGAAGGTAAGCAAACACAACTACCTTTTAAAAGTGAAGGAAGTAGATCAACGGTTCCTCTTCAAGTGGTACACTCGGATATACGTGGACCTATGGAAACACAAACAATAGGAGGTGCCAAGTATTTCCTGACCTTCACAGACGATTATACTAAGAAGATTTATGTGTATTTTCTAAGCAAAAAGAGTGACACACTAGGAACATTCAAAGAGTTTAAAAAATGAAGTAGAAAATCAATTGAATAGCCACATAAAGATTCTTAGAACAGATAATGGCTTAAAGTATGTCAGTAAGAAATTCTCTGACTACTTAAAAAGTGCTGGTATCGTACACCAGACTATCACACCATACACTCCTGAACAAAATGGTACTGCAGAACGAATCAACAGAACCCTCATTGATAGAGCAAAATGTATGCTGCTTAATGCAAATCGTTCTCCCACCAAGTCACTTTCATTCAAAATACCAGAAGAACTGTGATCTGGACGGAAACCAAATGTAAAACACATGCGCATATTTGGTTGTGAAGCTATGGTACACTTACCGCAAGAGAAGCGTAAGAAGTGGGACCCAAAGGCACAGAAAATGATATTCATTGGCTATTGTAATCACAGTAACGGCTATAGATTCATAATACCAAACTCCAGAAAAGTAATAAAAAGCAGGGTTGCTACAATTTTGGAATCTACTGTCAAAAGAGATTATGTACGTCTACAACAGTCAGAAAAGAATACTGTAACGAAAATTGATGTAAGTGAAGAAAATAATACCACTGAAATGGATGAAGAATCTTCAACAAGTTCATATGATACTGTATGTGAAAGTAAAACATCTTCAGACAGTGAGTACTCACCCAACCTCAGTTTAGATTATCTTATAGTTAGCAACATAACATTGAGACCTAGAAAGAAGAGAAATGAAGTAAAACTACATGATTTTGAAGAAAGTACATACTTGTGTTAAAGTGAAGACATTCAATCAGATGTTCCAGTAACATATAAGGAAGCTGTGAACTCAGTTAATAAAGATAAATGGATCAAGTCCATTGGTGAGGACCTGGAAGCTCATCAGAAAAATAACACCTGGACATTGGTTGAAAAACCTCTGAATGCAAAAGTTATACCATGTAAATGGGTATTCCAAATTAAGGATGAACCAACAGGTCTAAGGTATAAATCAAGACTGTGTGCAAAAGGGTATTCACAGACCAAGGGTATCGATTACTATGAAACTTATACTCCGACAATCAGGTATGATTCTATACGTTTGCTTCTTTCAGTTGCAGTCCAAAATAACTTAAAAATTATTCAACTGGATGTCAAAACAGCATTTCTTTATGGAGAACTTGACGAGACCATATTCATGAAAACACCAGAGGGCCTGCAACATGTAGACAATATGGTATGAAAACTTAATAAATCATTATATGGTTTAAAGCAGGCTCCACAGTGTTGGAATAGTAAATTTGACTCTGTGCTTAAGAAGTTTGACTTTGTCAACAGCAAAGCAGACCAATATGTGTATGTTGGTGAAGTCAATAAAAATAAATGCTGTCTATGCTTATATGTTGATGATGGGTTGTTATTTTCCTCAGATGAATGGGCTCTACAGGAAATAACTAAAGAATTGAGAACCATATTTGAAATTAAAATATCAACCAAACCTGGAAACTTTGTGGGAATGCAAATTTAACAGTTTAGTAAATGCATATTTATCCATCAGACTAAATATACAGAAGAAAAAAATTGGCCAAATTCAACATGACTAATTCTAATTCTAACAGTGTTCCAGTTGACCCCCACATGAAGTTGCAAATAGGAAATGAAGAGGGTGAGAAGGATGTACCGTACTGAGAAGCAGTGGGCTCTCTGATGCATCTGGCCATTGTGAGTCGACCCGATATCATGTTTGCTGTCAGTCTAGTGAGCCGTTTTCTTAATTGTTACAATCAGATCCATTGGAATGCAGTAAAACAGATGTTCAAATACTTGAAAGATACAAAAGAGTATGGGTTGTGCTATACACAATCTTCAGAATCAGACATCACAGGCTACAGTGACGCAGACTATGCAAATGATATTGATACACGCCGTTCAGTCACTGGCTATGTATTCATCAAGAACGGGGCGGCTGTGACGTGGTCCAGCCAAAGACAACAAACAGTGGCTCTGTCTACAACAGAGGCCAAATTTATGGCAGCCTGTGCTGCTACCAAAGAGACAATGTGGATCAAACAGTTTTTAAGTGACATTAATGAATATAAACAGGACTCTATGTGTCTTAATTTAGATAACCAAAGTGCTATTAGTGTCATTAAAAATATTAATTTCCATAAGAGATGTAAACATATTGAGATAAAATATCACTTTATTAAAGAAAAGTATCATCAAAAGATAATTCTATTAAAGTTTGTTAGTAGTGATTGTCAGTTTGCGGATATACTTACAAAAACATTGTCTAAAGATAAATTTCAATATTTAAGGTCAAAGCTTGGAATATTATCATATAACTCAGTTTCCAATTGATTCAGGACTTATGTTTAAAGTTAAAGCTTTAAATGTTATTATATAACTTACTTTTGTATTGATTTAGGAATAGTGTTAACGTAAGGTCTAAGCTTGGAATGTTATTATGTACTTGTTATTGCCATAATGAGGCTTGAATTAATTAATTTTCCAATTTTGCGCGCTCTATCATATAGCTGTCTCTCTCTATTCCGTGACATCAAGCGACCGTGTATTACTGCACTTAAATATTTGCTAGTTTTATAATAAATGGTTATTAAAACCTGAGCTACGTCGTTTAGTTCAACAAAAACGATTTTTATTGCATGTCAATGTCTCGTTAAAAATGTTCAATAAAGAACTTAAATAAGAAAAAAGTAAAGTGCACTCTATTGTTTTTTTTAAAGGTTAAAGACAAATGAACTTGCTTCGCAGTTTGTATTGAATTTAAAGGAGTGAACCGCGTTCTTTTATTTCTTACTTTGTTATGGAGATGAATTCATGAAGAAGCAGAAAATTGTGTAGGTACATTGCAACCATTTTACTCTGCAACTGAAATTGTTACAATCTTTATTAAATACAGCAGATGGACCTCAGTTTAAAAATAAGAAAAGTATTTTAATGTCAATGATATACAGTGAAAAGTGCGGTGTTTTTAGAAACCAACACTATTTTTCTCCTTATTTTTTAATCACGGGAACCTGTAAATAAATACGATCAGAATATTAAATATGACAAAAGTTTTATTTACAGAATATTCAGATCGTATTTGCTCATACCCCTTTTTTTGCTATAATTGCCTTTTTTAGGCGATATTTTAATCATAAAAATATCTCCCGATCAAGGGTCGTCAAGACCAGTGGTGGCCTAGTGGTATCGGCCCCGACTTACCGAGTTGTAGGTCGTGGGTTCGAACCCAGCCAGGCGCTTTACTTTGTGTAAATAATTTCATCACCACTGCTCTCAAAACGGTGAAAGAAAACATCGTGAGGAAACCGGCATATCCTAGAACCAAAAATTCGAAGACATGTGACATCTACCTACCCGCACTGGGCCCGCGTGGCAGATTACAGCCCATTCCCTCTCAAAGAGAGGAGGCCTGTGTCCCAGCAGTGGGAACATTATAGGCTGATTATGCTTATGCTAAGGGGCGTCAAGGTCAATAGCGTTATACATGCCCTTAAAACCGTCCTTCACGCAGGCTGATTGGGAAGTACTGGCGACTAGCATGCATACGTAAACAGATAAAGAAGTAATGGTCGTAACACGCGGTGGACTGTAATTTTTGCATACCCTCGTAAAATAACGGTTTCATTTGTTTTTTCTACTTGATGAAGAGAATGACCGCCTGAGGACATTTGCAAAACTAGAGGTATCGCAGGCGCGTGGCTATCGCAGAGTCAAAGCCTGGGGTACCCACTGAACTAGAATTTGTTAATCAGACGGTTTTTTTGGGAATCACGCTAGACGAGAAATTACAATGGGGACCCCATATAAAATCTCTTGCGGGGTGGTTAAGCTCGGCCGCTTATGCTGTTAGGAAGATAAGACAGTTAACAGATGTAGAAACCGCGCGTCTGGTCTATTTTAGCTACTTCCACAGCATTATGTCATATGGCATTTTACTGTGGGGTCGGGCTGCTGACATTGGATCCATTTTCATTTTGCAAAAGAGAGCTGTCAGGGCCATTTACAATCTACGTCGTTCCGAATCTCTTAGGGAACTATTTAAAAAGATTAATATTATGACGGTGCCTTGTCAATTCATTTATGAAAATATTATGTATGTAAGAAAAAATCTACATCTTTTTAATAAAATAAGTGATAGACATAATTTTAATACTAGAAATAAAGATAAAATAGATCAACCATTTTTTAGATTATCTAAAGTACATACATCTTTTATGGGGTACTGTGTTAAATGTTACAACAAAATACCTTGTGATATACTGCTATTAAATGAAAGAAAATTTAAAACTTATGTTATAAGTACTCTTTGTAAACAAGCATATTACAAATTAGAGGATTATATCCTAGATAATAATGCATGGAAACATGCTGCACGCTTAGCATAAGCACCGTCTTGTCGACGGAAGAATAGACAAAAATGACATTTAGTGAAGACAGTACAACGGCAGCAAAGTAGAAAGAGTCAACTGCACTTTTTACGAAATTCAGTAATTTATTCACGTTTATCTTTTGTTTTGCTTATATCTCGAAAATGGTGTGTCCTATTGCAAAAATAATGAAAATTTCGACCCTCTTTATGGAACCCTTAAACCCCTAAAACACAACATGTAGGTAATCATTTTTCACATTTTACATACAAAAAGTGAAAATTTCCTTTTTTCCTTTCCATTTTTATACTTTGTCGCCGTCGAGTAAAAAGTTTTCTACCGTGTTTAGCATGGCGATTAAAAATCAAATTGTCTTCACTACCTTAAACAACTGTCTTCTGAAATAGTCTACATTAAAAATGACCTACACAACGATTGGCAGAAACGGAAGATAAAATGACAGATTTTAGAAGGATTTTTACGGTGCGATGTCAAAAATAGAGAAACGAAATGTCACTTTATATGGGAATAGCCGTCTCTATTCTTCGAAGAGATAGATAGCGTCATACTAAGCCCGCTGGTCCTGATCCATAGGACAATCTAAAGTCTAGACAAAATCAAACTGGTTGCTAATTTAATTGTATAATTTATAATTTTTATGACATTGATTTTTACATTATGTAACTACTTTAACTCACACACTAAATTATTACTTGTGAAATTTTGGAAAAATCATTTACTCTTCAATATTTGTAAATATGTGAGCACTATGTATATATATAATATAATGGTGCATATCATAATTAATTTACCTGTCATTGCGTTATATATATTTTTTTTACCTATTGTGGTATAGTAATTTTATTCTAGGTGCATCGTCTTCACATATAATTATATAATTAATGTATACATAATATTGTAAATCATTTTTAAAAGAGTAACGGTGGAGTTTCTTGCCCATTCTTCTCCATACGAAACTACCTTTTGGAAGGGGCAACTAGAATCAATTCTATTTTTTTGTAAATGTTGACGTTCAAAAGTGCCTTTTGCGTGCCTATTTGAAATAAATGATTTGACTATGATTTTGACTTTGAAGAAAACCCCCCTTGTTTACCGAAAAATCTCATTTGGCTTGAAAATTTTCATTAGCAGAGTCTGCCAGTTTACATACCTTTTAACACAATCGGTGAATCCTTTGTTGCTGAACTCTTTGGTTACAGAGTATTACGCATGTATTTTTTTTTAAAAACAAGAGTTATTGTAATTATATGAATTCGTAAGAATCCTCCATACGTAATTACTTCTCACCACCAGTGTATTTTCGCACAACAAGATTATCGTCTTTTAACTTCTCATTCGCAGATTCATAATACTGTTAGAACAGAAGTGAAATAGCAATTTAAAAAAAAACAATCATTTATTAACCTAAAAACTAATTACATGGATTTTTATAAAGAAAATGATCAAACTTAGCAAAATTACAATCAGAGGAACAAAATCATCACTTATCAAATCAACAAGAGAATAATTAGATACAGAATTACCAGGTTTAGCAGATTACACCGAACAGCTGACGGACTGCGCGTCCGCACGCAACGCAGTCCAAACGAAACGTGCCCCTGACCAGTCGCCTGCGGTAGTTTTATAGCGCCCCCGCGTCCCTGGGCTGAGTACTAGTATCCAACAATATAACAATCCCTTAGGACCCACTAATCAGGTAATACCCACCTAATATTCATAAAAATATTAACCATCTCTTTTTTATATAACGGTGGCGCGAAATAAATAGGTACAGAAGGTTAACAACATACGAGTGAAAACAGGCGCTTGATTCAAATTCATATTCATTTATTCACATTTAAATAGAGTAAGTACAATCGGTGGTTTCACATGTTACATTATTTGGTCTTATATTCTATTTAGCCTTAGTATGGCATGTGAAGCTTAATCATGCAAGATAATAATATTAATGTAGCTTATAGATAAATAAAAATAAAAAAAGGATGGGTATTTAGTCATAATCAATACATGTCTCTGAGATTCATAGTGTCTAATGTCAATTATACCTGGCCATCTACAGTATCCAGTACCAGAAAAAAGTCAGTTTTTTTTTTTTTTTTGTACCTTTCTTTGTGACACGTTATTCCTGTAAGGACTCATTTATTGAGCAAATCATTTTTTTAAGAAGTAGCTCTTTAAGCTTTTTCTTAAATTTTGGTAGAGGCAGATTCTGAATGTCTGATTGTAACCTATTATAAATTTTAACACACATAGCCGAGCAATTTTTTTTAAACACCGCAGTCTTTGGTGCACATTCCAGCACTAGTCGCTGACCATGCCTTGATCATATAGCATCATATGTATTTTCCCAACTATATTGCAGTCCGCTTCCAGGATAAACGGATGCAGATAAATACCAGCATTTTACATGGAGCAACTGCTTATCTGACCTCGACAACCCATTTGTTGGGTAACACGTTATCACCTTATTTAGACTGGTTGTCAGACTTTCTGTGGTTGGGCTTATGACTACCCGTATCGACTGTCATAGATCTACGAATGACAGCCAAGACCAACGGCTTAACGTGCTTTCCGAGGCACGGAGGGGTCCCGGTATGTAATGGCTGGTCACTTATCCAAGGCAGACCGTGGCAAGCATAGCATAACCTTGATTGATCGACCCGTCAAGCTGATATTATTTGGCCACGAGTCCCCCTTGTAAACAAAATTCTGTTCCCATCTATATAGCGGCAGTGGAACAGGAAGAACAAAGACATCAAAACTTGAGAGGTGTCAAGGGATACCCGGATGAAACGAAGTTCCATTTAGAAAAAAAAAAAAAAAAAAAAAAAAAAAAAAAAAAAAAAAAAAAAAAAAACTGGCTTGCTTTCTATGAGAGAGAGAAAGAGCAACACGCGCACGCCGCACGGCTTACAACTATAGCAAAAAGTGTCGTTACAACTTTTGATCTTCATTTTTTCCGTCTAGCCCCCTTTCGCAACGCGCGATAAGGAACTTCGTTACAAAAAAAGAATTTATTAATAATGAATTAAATGTAACCTCAATTGCCTGACCTATTTAGACTCAATGACCATTAACATCACAAAGGTTACTGACCCGGTTAATCCTGTGAAATTCCCTGTCCAACTTGATAGATTTTCGGGGCACGTAATGCCTCACGTACTTTGCTCCTAGATCTATTAGACGAAGACATTTCTAGGAGATTGAAGTAGTTAGAATTTGGACTATGTTACGTATTTAGTTTTGCTATAAGACTAGAAAAATAAGGATGGAAGAAATATAATATATTAAGGCGCTACCCAGACTAAAACATTGCGATACTGCGCTATTCAGAGGCAATTAACTCATTAATTAAGAGTAATAAACTACATCTAAAAGCACATTATTAATATTTGATATCATATCATCACATTGCACGTTCTTATTTGTTTTTATGTGTTATATATACATTTAAAAATCTCCTTGTAAAAAAGGGACTAAAATTATTGATTGCATGCATCTTTTGCTAACGGTGACGTTCTAATAATTTGAGGATTACACTAATGGATAAATAATTTCAAAATCTAAATAGTTCACGTCTTATTTTATTTCAAAAGATCGCTTATCTTTTATTTTTTGTAAATTCTATGATAAATGGGTGTGTGCAGGGGATATAGCGAGACTCAGCGACGGCGACGGGATAGAGAAGGACCGAACGCTCAAGGTCGTTTGGTCGGAAAGCGCCTTAATGGTCGTCGCACACCGAAATAACAAGCGCAAAGCCCGACAGCGGGCTGCCCTTGAAAAAAATCCTGATAGAAAAATCCAACAATACTTTGACTACTAGGACAACGAGGCAGCCAAATGATAAAGACGTGCTTAGCATAAAGGTTAAGTAGAATATGTCCCTTCCCACAAAGCCCTAATTTCATACAAATTGAATCGTAAATGCCAGAATGTTTGGATAAAACCCAGGTGTCTCTCAACGCTTTCAAGACAATTTTCGGGAAATTCGAGAAATGTTACACGAGGCGCTAAGGCGTGATAAGAATGGTAACTGTAATTACGTTATTATAGCGAGTAGTAGGCATTGCCTGCGGTGTTACGCGTGTACCGAAGAATTACTGGGAAATTCTTAATGGCAGCAAGAACTTTGGATTTGAACAGGTTCAATTGCAATAAGCTCACCCTCTATTACATTAGACTTCAATAGAATTGGCGAAATATAGGTGCTCTGTACACCTCTCCTTACCCCTTCGGCGAAAACAGGATTCATGTTATTTGATATGTTATGTATTGAGTTATTAGCAAATAAATTATATTAAAAATACTAGCCAGCCAGCATGATGGTTATAAGGCTGACTCTTCAATGTTACTATTGCACTTTTGAATGAAGCAGCTGACTTCGTTTTCATATGTTATCATAGTTGGTCCTATAATGAAAGATGTTCATTTTCATAAGTACTATTCTCCCTTAAACTACGTCCCTCCTTTTACCCGTCATACTGTATATGGTGTTCACTACGTTATAGGAAGTATTCTAGTATGTAAATTAAACAACAATTCACTGTACAACAGCAGAGGTTACACGTCCGCATCGTTCGGGCGCCAGCAAGCAAGTGACCAGTCTGCGGGCATGCGCCACTGCGCTAGTTTATTATTTATTGTGTCGCTACGCTACACTGTAAAACAATATTATGAACCAGTTTTCAAAAAAACATAAATTCACGAAACAAAAATATTACACAACGAACTCCTGCTGCACGTGTACAGAATTTAAAACAACGTTAAGCTGTGTCACAGAATAGTACAGAACACAGAAGGTAGGCTCTATACAATGAGAGCAAACAAGTGCGCGCACACATAGACCTACGACGTACGGCGATCTCAAACGAATCGAAAGTCGCGGATGCGCTTGCACTCGCTGTACGTGAAGCGTGTCTATGTGTGCGTGCGTTTTCGCTCGTTATATAGCTGACCTTCTGTACCTATCTGTTTTGTAGCGGTACCGTGCCAAGCCAATTACGTGATGTGTTTAAATCAGTAGCTCTACGAATTAACTGGTAAGGGAAACAAGCACGTACGGGGCAGGTTGCAGAGAGATTGAAACAAAATGGCTGGAGCAGACAATGTCAATTTTTTTAGTTAAAAATATTTTCGATGTGCTTTTATTTTATGCTTTACGATAGAAAATGGTGGTGTGGTGCAGTGTTTTAAGTATAGTAAAAAAAAACTAGATAAGTAGAAAGTAATTGTTGTACCTTAAATGGGCAATATAAAGTTTTTTTTTTAAACTGGTGCTTGAATTTAACTACAATGAAAGGCGGCTTTGGTCACCATGCTTGAAAAAAATATATTGCTGATCGCTGTGTTTAAATTGAAGTGAATATACGAATGACGCCCACTCCCTATATTATAACCTATATAAATGTCAAGCTTCTGTCCGCGACTTCGTTCACGTCAACTAGGTAGGTAACATAACATAACATAACATCACGCCTGTATTCCCCGAAGGGTTAGGCAGAGGTGTACACCACCATATAGTACACCCACATTTCGCCAGTTATGTTGAAGTCCCATGTAATAGGGGGCGAGCCTATTGTCATCAACCGGGTACCTGCCTAGGTAGGTACCTAAAACATAATCCTATAGCACTAGGTAATAGTGCAGCTTTTTATCAGTGACAGAATGGTTGTAATCGGGTCAGTCCTTCCAAAAATTACCTCTTACAAACAAATAATTTTACCTATTTAGCATGAAGTGTTGCATCGTAAAAGTCTTATAAAAAAAAAGTATGTCCCAAATTTATTCCAGAACAAGAAATGCCTAAAGTCAGGCTAAAGTTCAAAATATTTCCTCTTACAAGGTGTTAAAGAATAAACAAAGAAAAGTAATGGTTTGTTAAACAAGAAAGGATTTTTAAAAGAAATGTAAATAATGTTACAAAAAAAAAATTGACAGTGTAACCTGAAATAAACATTAAAAATATTCATAGATCAATAAACATAAGTTTGAAATTGTGAATTCGCGATGTTAGAGGTACTTTAAAAACAAATGAGTTCGCTTTCAAATTGTGTGCGCTCACTTGAGTGAGGTTCCACGTGAACTTTACAGAATAGGACTATTAGGCATACCACACGCACGCCACAATTGCGGCGGTAAGTCCCCTCTTTGAGGAGTGGCTTGAGAGGCGCCACGGCGTCCTCACCTTCCGCCTGACGCAGGTCCTCACCGGACATGGCTGTTTCGGGAGGTTCCTGTTTCGGATAAGGCGGGAGGAAACGCCCGGGTGTTGGCATTGTGTGGATCGACCGGAGGACATGGTGGAGCATACGGTGGAGGTCTGCCCGGCTTGGGCGGAGCACCGCCGTGTCCTCGTGGCGGCGATCGGCGGCGGCGATCTCTCGCGTCCGGCCCTGGTTCATGCCATGGTACGGAGCGAGAGGGAATGGGAAGCAGTCACCTCCTTCTGCGAAGCAGTAATGCTCGCGAAGGAGGAGGCGGAGCGCGTGAGGGAGAGGCAATCATAGCGCCCTCACGCCCCTAGTCGCCGCAGGAGGAGACACCCTGGGCGTCGGGAGTCGATAGCCGACTCCCGGCCACCGTAGGCGCGGGCCTGCGGACGGCGAGCAATGGGCAGCTCGCCGTCCGGTAAGGACCAGGCCCGGGTCGATGGCGCGTTGTGTTCCACGTGCGCCTCAAAGAGATGTCAGCATAATTGACGGGGTCCGATAGGGCCGATGCCTGCCGGGGTCGCGGATTGTTTGAAAGAGTTACCGTGGCCCTGGCGCACAGGCAACTGAAGGAACACGGGTGGGTTTTAGTCAGTAAGAGTCTGACACGCCCTTCCGCTCCGCCCAGAGCGGGAGAGGTCATTTGATGATTTCCCAACCAAAAAAAAAAAAAAAAAAAGGCATATTTCAGTAATACAAAGATTTTTGTGGGTCTATCAGAAATCTATAAATCTGTGAGATTTAAGTGCGCTTGCTTAGGTCAGTCCGTGGATGGGTGACCATTCAATAGGTATCGTGAACCCTGCCCTGAATGGAACAAAAATGATGTACTTTTTACTTCCGAATTATTTAACACAGTAATTAGGTATGGTAGTTAGAATGGCTGAAGGCTGTCAACGGATCAAGCCTTATTTTGGTTTTCCGATAAGTTTGTGGAAGGAAATTCAGCTACATTTGGTCAAACTAGAAACCTACCCTAATTGGGAAAATAATTGAAAATATCAACATCGTAAGTATATTATAAAAGCGGCCAAGTGCGAGTCGGATTTACACACGAAGGGTTCCGTACAAATATTTTCAACAAACGCCGAAAAAAAAACCCTCTTCTTGATTTATACTTTATTTTATTTTAATTATTTTTGTTATGACAGCCACAGTAGTACACACTGAAAATTTCAAGTGTCTACCTACTACGGTTCAAAAAGATACAACCCTATGACAGACGGACGGACGGTCCGCGGAGCGTTAGTAATAAGCTCCCGTTGCTACTCTTTGGGTACGGAACTCTAAAAAGTATAAACACATATTAAAGTAATGAAAAACCATTAAATATAATAATTTTCCAACAAAAGGCATAAATACATAACCTAAAATTACATTGTAAGTTATAGATTCAATACATTTTCTTGCAATACATTCTATGTAAATTGTCAGGTGCGGCGTAGCGGAAGAGAAACATATTATCTGCTACGACAGTGTAGCCGGCGTAGCGTGACAGCTACGTCGTAACCTGCGTAGCGTGACAGCTACGTCGTAACCTGCGTAGCGTGACAGCTACGTCGTAGCCACGTAGTCTTTTTAATGTTCCAAGTTTGATTTCATGACAAACAGTAAAAAAAGTTTTTTACTGATTTTCAATATCTGGTATCACCCAGTAAAAAAAAATGAGGGAGTACAAGTGACCCTCAGCTTTGATAAGCGTATTTTTACTGCTGTTATAGGACGTTTAACAGCAAACCTGGCGGGTCGCGGGTGTACTTGTTCACACTTTTGTCTATACCATCGGTAAATGGATTATGTCAGCTGTGATGTTACCTACTTTTAATCACATGACCATTTTAATTTGTTGTTGACTTGAATCCTTAACCAATTACCGATAGGACCACATTTACAACCAATCTCATGTCATGCGAAACCCTAACTCCATTAACAACTTTAGAACTTCGAGGAAGGTTGAGATATTAATTTCAAAACTATATTTGAAGACAAAGACGTTGCTTGATATAGCGCTTCATTCGCTTGCAAGTTAAATTGGGCAACTTTAATTTTGCTTCCTTCTTGTAGTCTGTGTCGTGGAAACTGTCACTGACAGGTCTACCCGTCAAGGGTATTTGTAACATAACATCAAGCCTGTAACCCTGGGAGGGTTCGAAAAAGGTATACCTATACCATCATACCATACCCACATTTTGTCTGTTATGTTGAAGTCCAAGGTAATAGGAGGGGTTACCTACCATAAGACCGAAAAATATTTGACCGAATTTCATTTCACCTGAAACTTTTCAACTATTATCGTTTCGTTTTTTTTTACTTCATCGAAGTTACGTCTGCCACTGTATCGTTGACCTATTATCAATTCGATTTTTTTCGTTACTCCGACGTTTCATTTAGTAGAAAAACTTTTTACCGAAGTTACACTTAGCCGAAATAACATTTGTTCGAAGTATTATGTTTCTGAACATTCATTATAGCACTGTTTTAATTACCATATTTTCATTTCACCAAATGCCTTGAAAGTTTGTGCACACTATTTCGCAAGCAAGCAGGCATGCAGCGTGCAAGCAGGCATGCAGCGTGCAAGCAGGCATGCAGCATGCAAGCAGTCATGCAGCGTGCAAGCTAGCATGCAGCGTACAAATAAGCATGCAACATGCAGCAAGCATATTTTCTGTCAGGGCTCCGGCGCTGGGGGGTTTGGGCGGCCCCACGCAATCTTATCGTCGCAGATGGTTTTAACGCTCACCACCGATGCTTCGGCTTGTTGGCCGGCTACAGCTGCTCCTCAACTCGCGGGCAGACCCTCCGCTCCTACGCGGGCTTAAATAACACTATGGTCTAGGGCAGACAAGACTGCGTGAAGTCGGTTTTGCAGCGATTCGTTTCTCACATATTGAAGTTTTATGACATATTTTAATTTAATATTGAAAATGGTATCAAGTAACCAGCTATATATTTGTGACCAAATAATATTCCGTAAAATGTTGTTTCGGTGTGGTGAAAATATGGCAAATAAATCATTTGGCAAATGAATAAAGTTCAAAAGAGGCTTCGGCCAATAGAAAAAAGTTATTTTGTAAAGCGCGAAATATAGTTCAGTTAAATAATACCTATGACACAGGATACTTCGATGATCTAAAAATATGTCAAATAATGCATGTAGAAAAAAAGACGACTGTCAATAGTTTTCGGTAAAATGAAATTCGAACAAAAAAATCGGAAAAGTGATCGGTTCCCAATAGGAGGCGATCCTATTGTTACCAACCGGGCACAAATCCAGACTCTGGGCTGCTACTGAGAAATTCCTGATGGAAAAACCCAAATTACACTTTGGACCAGGGATTTGACACAGAACGTCAGGCTCAGCAGTAACACACAGCAACCACTAGACCTACGAAGTCAAAGGGTTATAGTGTTCTGTGGTTTTACCATAAAATAAGAAAATATATTGTTTGGAAACGAAATGGCTTTTTTGTGCATATCCAGTTGACACGTAATAAAATAATTACCGCTCACCAAACTCAAACTATTTATTTCAAATAAATCAATTACAGGCACTTTTAAATTGTCAAGGGGTCAGTCAGTCAGAAATATGCAGCTAGTTGCCCATTCCAAAGATGCGTAGTAGGTACCTATGGAGAAGAATGGGCAAGAAACTCCACGTACACTCTTTTAAATAAAAATGTTCTTACGAAAAAATGGTTATATCATTCGTGTTGAAATTATCTATATGAGAACGATGCAGAAAGACGTGCACGTTAAAAGCAACCGTAACTAAAAAGATAAAAACCAACAAAAGAAACAACTCAATACTTAAAGTAAGCCGTGGCAGCTAATAGATGACTAGCTCTACTGACGGCGCCCATTCACGAACATGACGTATGGATCAGCACCATTCAGCTCAACCATTCTGAAGGAAACTTAATGATCCAACACACACGCCACCACCAGCGAGACATTTGAGTGAGCATGACATGCTCTCAGCCGCAACGGCACTTTCAAGTCAATGAAAGACGAACCCAGTAAATGGTAACTTTATAGTGGGTACATAGTGCTCACACCATGTGTTATACAATTATACAATACTAAGAGATTGAAGTTATACAATGTAATGATAGTTTTTACAATCTTCAGCAGATCCAACAATATTTTCGAATTAGTTTATGCGCCCTTGTGTAGCAGGACAAGCGTTGATCCAAGCATTTTGTTAGCAATGTAATCCCCCAACTTATAATATGCTTGGCTGCATAATTTTCGTTTTATACATGATTTGAATTTCGTTTTATTCAGTTGGAGTATGTGGGGAAGTATTTTATTATAACATTTTAAACAGTACCCCCTAAAGGATGAGTCTACTTTAGCCTGTCTGAAACCTGGTTGAACTAATTGGTCCCTATTTTTAGTCCTATAGTTGTCTTTGACCTCTTTTACTGAAAAGATTCAGAACAGTCTGTTACAACTCGTGCTAGCTAAAAACAAAATAGGTGTCAATGATTTGACTATGTTGGACGTTTCTGGCATTTAATAAGCGGTCGGAGCAGGATCAACGCACTCACATTATTATGCTCATATTCAAACTAAAATAGTTTTATTGCAGAAAAGTATTAGTTTTAAGATAAAACTACTGTCTTCCAGAAATATTCAAACGAAGACATGAAACAACTATTTTAAAACCATGAAAATATCGAAGCTATGAACTTCCCTTGCTCCAGGTATTTTTAAGTTTAAAAATTCAGTCGATGTATGTATTTTAAATTTCAATATTTATTTCAGAGGTCATAGGTTCGTTGCCCTGGAGACAAACAATACTATTTGCCATAAATTAGTACTTCGTAGATGTTTGTTCCAAATCTTGATGTTTGTGCATTGTGTTAACTCAACTGTCCCATAAAATATGGTATCAATTAATCGATAACATTTAACTGATTTTTCCCAAAACTACAAAAAAAAAAACATTTGAAATAAGAAATTTTTAAAAATCTAACACTATGGTATCTCTTTCTAAAGAAATGTTAAATATTTATACACGAAAACTGGAGACTTATATTTTTTCGAAAAATCGAACGCCCTACGTTATCTTTTACTAAATTAAAATATAAATAGATATCAGGAAACACAGTACTACAGGAGACACACTTAAAGCAAAATAAAACAAATGAATAGTGCTTTTAAAAGAAAAAGGTAAAACAAATGAGAGCAGGAAATGAAAGTTGTAAAAGAAAAGTAAAAACCTTGTTCAACGACTCATTCTGTGATTTATTAATTCTGTTTCCGTTCCTGCAATATTTATAAATACGGTAATAAATCAGGACGTGTGGAGTTTAATTTAAAATACATTTTAATAAATTACTTCTTGCAATGTAGGGTAAACCGTCTTAATAGAACTATACAATGCAATTTGTATGCCTCAGAAGTCCGAGAAACTAACAACCTGTCTTACCAAGGGTTATCGTAACTGAGTACATAGCACATGTGTGAGCACTATGTACCTACTATAAAGCCACCATTTACTAGGTTCGTCTTTCATTGACTTGAATGTGGCCTGGCGGCTGAGAGTATGTCATGCTCACTCAAATGTTTCGCTGGTGGTGGCGTGTGTGTTGGATCATTAAGTTCCCTTCAAAATGGTTGAGCTGAATGGTGCTGGTCCATACGTCATGTTCATGAACGGGCGCCGTCAGTAGGGACTGGTCATCTCTTGGCTGCCACGGCTACTTTTAATTTAAAATTTTGAATTGTTTTTTTTTTGTTTTTATCTTTTTTTTATTATGGACGCTTTTAACGTGCACGTCTTTCTACATCGTTCTCACATGTATAATTTCAATATGAATTGAAATAACAAATATTTTTTTAGTAACTTCATATAAATGTTGATTTAAAAGAGTGTCCATGGAGTTCCTTGCCCGTTCTTCTCCATCGGTACCTACTACGCTTTGGAATGGGCAACTAGCTTCATTTTTCTGACTGACTGACCCCTTGACAATTCAAAAGTGCCTATAATTGGTTTATTTGAAATAAATGCATTGAGTTTGAGTTTGAGTTCTGGAGGTCAGACAGACAGTCGCTGAATATAAAATACTGGTTCTCATCTGCATAATTATGGTTAGATTGGAAGTCAATATCTACATACACACACACTAACTACACTATTGTATTAGATAAGCCTGTGATGATACTTGTCTGTTTTTTTAAATAGAATAGAATAGAATAAAATAATATTTATTTGCTTAAAAACATGGTAAAATACAAAAAGTAAAAAGAGCATACATGTTTTTGCTTAACTGTCATAAACGTACAAATTTTTATAGCTCTTATACAGCACACTTTTTCAATTTTTTTAAACAATGGTCGGAGAAAGGCTCGGTGTATGATGACAATGCATTTTTTTTTTAGTTATCAGTTAATGTTAGGTTAGGCTTTTAAGTAAGGTATGTGTTCTTGGAGTCGGGCTTTTGTTTTTTTTTCAATAATTGCTTTATTTCAAGCATTTCAGCCGCTGCACCGCGCCTCAGCGTGTCGATGACGCGTTGATCACGATGCTTCCTGCGCGTGCAAACCGCGCGCATGATGTTGTGTTGGGTTCGATTCCAAACAGATGTCAAGAACTCGACGACCTCATTCCACCGGCCCTTTCTACCATCGGACATTTAGACGCACTGCAAGTTACCATCCCTGCCTAGTTGCTATTCCACCAATTCGCACTAAGCGTTTCCAAATATCTTTTATAATGCGCACAGCAAAAGAGTGGAACTCTCTACCTGCACCTGTGTTTCCGAACGCATACAACCCAAATCTCTCCAAAGGGAGAGTGAACAGGCTTCTTCTGGATAAGCTCACTCCATCGTCGACTTTGTCTCTGTCGTCTCTGACCTAGACTAAAGTCAAGAGCAAACCAAAAAAAAAAAAATGTGTTAGAAATAGGCACACTTGTGTGATATTTAAAGTTTCTTCCTTACACTAATATAACGAATTACTGTAGCAGGGGTAAGCAGTCCCCCAAATGACACTGGTGAGCGATCCAAATGCCTTGAGAATTTTATTGTGTTAGTAAAATGGTATTTTAATTAGTATTCAGGTTTAATAAGTCAAATCGTGGGTGGACGACCTACAGAAGATCGCAGGGAAGACGACGAGGCTCGCACAGAAGTGAGAAGCAATAAGTCACATAAGGGAGGAGGCCTATGGGTGGAACAAGCCAGCCAATAATGATGATGAAGTCAGATCGAGTCTATTCCGTTAGATTTTCTTCAGCAGTCGAGCCATTTAAAAAAGTATAGCAATTGGACACTTTAGGGCACACGTTCTTTATGACACAATAAAAATGTAAATAGCTATAATAATAGTAATATCGATATATCATTAAAATTGGTATCTTGTTCCCGACCAAAATTCAGGTTATTGGGGTTGCCTGCTAAGGCTCAAAATTGTGTTATATAAAATGTTAATTTTCTATTTCTAAACCAATTCTTGGAGCACACAAAGAGCTGAAAATATCTTATTTAAAGTTAAGTAAAAGTATGTACAAAAAACTTACTTTTTCTACAGGATGATTAATTACTAATGCTGATAAATACCTACTTGAACAAAAGTACACCCACTAAGTGCCACTTGTAATTCCGCCCACACCACATAGAAAGGAGATTACTTACTTAGTTAACTCACACACTGAATTAATACTTATTAAAATTTTAGAAAAATCTTCTACTATTCAATACGTATTTGTAAATATGTGAGTACCATGTATCTATCATATAATTATTTTCCTGTCATTGCTTTATATTTAATTGTCTTTACCTTGTAGCGGTATCAAACATCGCCACATGCGAGCTACACGTCATACTGACGTCACGCAAAACCTGCATCGCGCAAGCAGAGTTTACCGCGCGATTAGCATATATACAACGTCCCGACATCAACCGTCGGGCAGTTGCCCACCAGACACAACACCCGTCTGGTCGGAGGATCCTCCCTTTTCTATAGAGTATGAGTGAACTTTACACCCTGTTCCTCATACCTCTATAACCTATTATGGTATAGTAATTTTATTCTAGGTGCATCGTCTTCACGTATAATTATGTAATTAATGTATTCATAATATTATAAAACATTTTAAAAGAGTAACGGTGGAATCTCTTGCCCATTCTTCTCCATACGAAACTACCCTTTTGGAAGGGGCAACTAGAATCAATTCTATTTTTTTGTAAATTTTGACCTTCAAAAGTGCCTTTTATGTGCCTATTTGAAATAAATGATTTGACTTTGACTTTGGCTTTATCGGCAGTACAATATTTTATTTTATTAAAAAGCAAAAAAAATATACAATAAAAAACTACGATCATAATTAACTGTTGACGTCTAATTGGATTATTTACTACCAGTCTATGTGTAACTTGAAAATAACTGGTGAATTGTGGGTATTCCAGTCACAGTATACACCCTGCCCAACCCTTTGAAAGAATACAGGCGTGATCTTATGAAGGAATCTCATTTCCGCAACTTTTTCGCGCACGGGGATTTGCGCTAGTGTCTTTCGCGCAAATGTCCATTCGCACAAAAGTCAATTCGTGCAAAAGTCTATTCGCGGAAATGTCTTTTAGCGCAAGTGTACTGTCGCGCAAAAGCCAAATCGCGGAAATGTCTTGTCGCGCAAGTGGGTTCGCGAAAGTGTCTTTCGCGGAAATGTGTTTCGCTCAAGTATTGTGCTACCGACTGTATATACACTTAAATTAAGGTTTTAAAAGCCATGTTTGCCCTGCTTTTATATTCAAATTTTGTAACTTTCGACATTCTGTCAGTTACTGATTGCATGCTATGTTGGTTGCATTGTTGTGTAAAGTTTCGCTTTAATGAATGAAAACTTACCAAAACTATGTAAAATTATAATAGGAGAGAATACTCAAAATATCTAGTGGCAAGTTCTGACCAAGGTAGAAGATATGTAACTTCACTAAAATAATTTAAAAGTCATTATTCTCCAGTGAGAATAATGTCTTTTAAATTATTTTAGTGTTTTTTTTTTTTGGTGGTAATAGTTTGAGTTATTCAGTACTATCTCACACTATTTTCACATTTCACACAAAAAACACTTAGTACCAGCACATACGATATATACATATATATTAACACTATTGTGCTTATGACGCGTCATTATGAACTATTATTATAATAATATAATTATTAATAGTGGTCATGTATTCTCCTCGTTAATCTAGGGACTAATCCTTAGGGCTGTCAAGTCCCACTTTAGCTTAAAATTAATGATCTTATATTGTAGCCATTTTAGATGGTACCCTACTCAATAAAGAGTCAAGTTTGCAATTTATTTATAACTAGCTGTGCTCGCGACTTCGTCCAAGTGGAATAGTGTCTTTGGGTAGCATTTTTAATTATTTAGGCTAATTGTTTCACATTTTGTAATGACTCCGTAAATGTTAGCTCTAATATTTTGTCTCTTGTCGCAAACTTACAAAACAATCACATAAACCTTACATACCTATTTCCATACAAACTTTCATCCCCTATTCCTTATTGTTATTGTACACCCTTGAGGGTAAAACTTTTACAAACTTTGAATGTCATATTTATTTATATCGAATCAACAGCCTAAAAAATAAGTTTCAAGCTTCTAGCTCTAAAAATGACGATACTTCCATACATATTTTCATCCCCCCTTTCAACCCCTTACAACCCTTTTTTCGCATTAAAAAGTAGCCTATGTCCTTTCTCAGGCTCTAGACTATCTGTGTAGCAAATTTAATTTAAATCGGTTTAGTAGTTTTGGCGTGTAAGCCCGACAGACAGACAGACAGAGTTACTTTCGCATTTATAATATTAAAGTAAGGAAGTAAGGATTTCCAAAAAGAATAAAGACTTTAAAAAGTGACCTTGAACTTTTGTTTGCATTTTAAAGGCCAGGTGAAGATGAAAAAAAAAACAGGGAAACATTGTTTTCAAAAGATTATTTTTTTATGCAAGAGTTAGGAATAGCTACCAATGATGATTATGGTATTAATATTTTGAAGCCATTTGGGGTTGAAACATAATATGGTTTGTACGGCAGTCCAAGTACTTACCCTTTACTTAAGGTCATCGCAAGGTGGTAGACTATCATTTTTCACTAGTTTGTTTTAATTTGGCCGTGAGATTAGCATTGCCATTCATAGTGGCCTTGGACTTAACACCGAAAATCAAAACAGTGATATATACTTAAATAAATAATATAAGTTTACACTAAAATATATGAATGCCTTGTTGGTATATTAGTCGCAAGCACTACTATTAATCATGAGGTCCTGGGACCGATTTCCAGGTCGAGCAAAGTGTTATTGGGTTTCTCCATCTGGAATTTCTCGTAGCAGCCAAGAGTCTGGATTTGTGCCCGGTTGATGGCAATAGGCTCGCCCCCAAACTCAAACTCAAAGCATTTTTTTCAAAAAAACCAATTACAGGCACTTTTGAAGTGTCAAGGGGTCGGTCAGTCAGAAAGATGAAGCTAGTTGCCCATTCCAAAGAGTAGTAGGTACCTATGGAGAAGAACGGGCAAGAAATTGTTACAATAAATTGGTTACATCATTCATGTTGAAATTATACATGTGAGAATGATGTAGAAAGACGTGCACGTTAAAATCGTCCGTAATAACTTGGTTTGGTGGAACTTTTGTTTTTATCTTAATAAAACAAAAAAAATGGTACATTCAGTAATTAAAATAAGCCGTGGCAGCTAAGAGATGACCAGTCCCTACCGACGGCGCCCGTTCACGAACATGACGTATGGATCAGCACCATTCAGCTCAACCATTTTGAAGGGAACTTAATGATCCAACACACACACGCCACCACCAGCAAAACATTTAAGTGAGCATGACATACTCTCAGCTGCCAGGGCACATTCAAGTCAATGAAAGACGAACCTAGTAAATGGTGGCTTTATAGAAGGTACATAGTGCTCACACATGCTATACAATTATACATTGTTATGAGATTGAATTTATACAATGCAAAGATAGTTTTTAGAATATTCAGCAGCTCCAGCAATATTTTCGAATGCTAATCAATTAGTTTATGCGCCCCTGTGGAGCAGGACCAGCGATGAGCCAAGCATCTTTGTCAGCGATTTAATCCCCAAACTTATAATAATAAGGTTGGCTGCATAGTGTGCGTTTTATTATCCCATTACACGGTACTTAAACATAACTGGCGAAATGTGGGTGTACTACCTATAGATATACCTCTGCCTAGCCCTTCAGAAATACAGGCGTGTGTTATGTAGGATATATAAATATTACGTGCAATTTAAATTAAATTATCAAGTTACCTGAATAAAGAGAAGTTCTTGTTACCTAAGTGATCAACCTTTTCCATTTTACTTTTTCTACTTTCATCCGAAATTATTTTTTAATGGCGTTAAACTCGCCCCGAAACTGAGTACCTCATTATAAAATATCCGGAACACCGTAATTAGGGGCCTTTCATGTACCACTGACCGACAAAACGATACCCTTTTTTCATAATTAAATTAATTTCAACTGATTAGGGAAACCTGTTGTAACGGATTTCCTTACATAATAATATTTCTCGTGCCTGAATACTTATTAAATTTTGCTGTTAAAACTGTGATTAGTTGTAATTATTTTGCTCAAACATTCGAAATAACAACAAAACGTAGTCAGAAGCCCAAAATTCTGACAACCAGTCTTACCAAGGCTTATCGTCTTAACCAGTAACTGGTTTGTGGAGGTCAGATAGGCAATAGCTCCATGTAAAATACTGTTGTAAAGCTGCATCCGGTTAGACTGGAAGTTGACCCTAACATAGTTACGAAAAAGCTAGGCAGATTGATTGAGACAGAGTAACTTAATTTTTCCTGGTGTTAAGCCTATATGACTTTTAGTATAATAATAATATATCTGACGGAGAAGGTATGTCTCTCCCGTTATTTTCAGCCATATTTGAACTACTGTGGGCGTACTATGGGTAGTGTTGGTTATTGCGCAACAGAAAAACCGTTTCAGCTCAAATCAAATTATAATTTAGGAACAAATTAATCACACTAGCGAATCACACACTGTAGGTACACGACACAACTATGCGGAACGTGCGACAGTTTCTAAACATCTTCACTGCTTACCCGTCAACAACCAACTCTGCTTTAACTCCGGTCAAGTGCTAGCATTATAGACTCTGTCCAGCGCCACCGGGTGGCATCGGCGTCCTGATTAGTCAAGTCAAACGATTGATTTAACGTATTTCCGACATATCTTTGTTTTCTGTTTTCACAAAGGTTCACATATTTATAAACATGGAGACAAGCGTTTCGACAACAATGCACATACTATGATCCTTTGTAAGAGACTGGCGTCCATACTAGGATACCCTGTGTGACGGATCACCAGGCTCTCGCCCGGAATTAAAAGTAATTAATATTGCAATGGTAAATTATCAAACTCTGGACAAATTAAATATTGTATTAGTATTGTTATAATAATCCTGTCAACAGCTTTGAATACGAGTGTTTTATTGCTAAGTACAGTGCACACCATTATTGTTTCCAGTACCTATATCTTGTAGCCCGAAAAACTGTTACGTATTTTTTTTTTTATAAAAGGTATCAGTTTTATGTTGCACCAACTTAAATATATAAAATTTATGTGTACTACTGAATAAATAAATAAAAAATATAAATAATAAATAAATGTTTTTCCTTGTAATTTCTTTGTTATTTTAATTGAAACGCTGTTGTATCGTTATTGCGAGCACAGTCACAAACTGTCAAATCAATTTATCCCTACGCCTATCCTTCATAGTAAATAATATATTAACCAACCCCATTTTCTTTTACAAGACAACCATTTAACAACATTTAACTCGAAATGACATGACGTGACGTTCCCATGTACTCAGTACAAGCATTCAAGTAAAATTGAAGCTATATTAAATGTGACACAACACACACATTCACATTGTGTGTGTGAATGTATGTGTTAGGGGGTGTGTGTGTGTTTGAACTGACGTTTGTATGTGACTAACAATAGACCAGCTCCTTTACGTGGCTGTCATAGGAGACAGCGGGAAATTAGAAGACAGACGTGTTGCCACAGAGCACGGAATTTCCACGCCAGCAGCGTCTAGAGGCGGCATTATTACAGTATTATGTATTACAAGCCAAAAAAACTGAGTATATTGTCAAACAAAAAAAAATTGTAAAAAATGTTTCATAAAAATAAAATAATATCATAATAAAAAAATCGTAAAACAGAGCTCATTTTTTTTTTTTTTTGTATTATTATGTAATGATAATAAAGGGAATTCAATCAAGAAAACAAAAAAATTAACCCCTGAGCCGTGCATTTTTTATTTTATGGAATTAATATTGCAAAATTACTTTTATATTGGTGGTCCTTCGACTCAACTAACATTAAACGCATCGCTTCACTATAGTTGTCAATTACTTAAAAAAATGTTTCTTACCGCGCCTTAACTTACATAACATAGCATCACGCCTGGTTTCCCGGAAGGGTTGGGTAGAGGTGCTCAAGCAATGGAAAAAATTGTAAAACTTTTATTTTTGGGTACGAGGCTTTTGGCTACTTTGTATGTCTGTATTTTTATTAATGTCATTTATTTGTATGTGCGTTTTGTTTGTGCAGAATAAACTATTTTTCTTTCTTTCTTTCTTTTTCTTTTTAGGTGTATCTATAGTATACCCACATTTCACTAGTTATGTTCAAGTCCCATCATCCCATGTAATAAATAGCTTATGCTATAACAACCTTTAACCGGGCACAAATCCAGACTAGTGAGAAATTCCTGATGGAAAAACCAATAAAATTTTGCTCGACAAGGGAATCGAACCCAGGACCTCATGCTCAGCAGTACACTTGCGACCACTCGACCAACGCGGCGAGGTTTAAACTTAATGCCCACTTAAACCACTGTCATCCACACAATGGCCCAAGCTGGCCACTATTCTCATATCGTTTACTCTATACCCACTGTTCACAAAAGAATACAAAAGCTATTCATATATCTCGGCATGTTATAACGCGAGTTATTGAAACATTTCAAACATATACAGAGTGTAAAAAGACCCATCACATAGCTGTCAACTACGCATTCTGTACATCAAAATAAGTAACATAGCACAAAAATAATTTCTGGGAAACTACTCTTATTTTTGGTGTAAAAATTTGCTGTTTGCGGTAGTGCGCAATGTAACACGCGCAAAACATTGTGCTTATGAATGCATGCAACAGTACAGTGGTCGTGGGGGTATTTAAAGTTGTGGTTTTAACGTTAAAACCTTGTTTTCGTAAAAAAAATCAGTAAAAGTTGGAATTTTGACCTTCAATATCTCCGTAACCAGAACGTT
The DNA here is from genome assembly GCA_916610205.1 of Griposia aprilina. Classification (NCBI taxonomy): domain Eukaryota; kingdom Metazoa; phylum Arthropoda; class Insecta; order Lepidoptera; family Noctuidae; genus Griposia; species Griposia aprilina. The sequence continues at coordinate 8,041,454 of OU744310.1, read as the reverse complement.
CCCAGGTATGGTCCAGGACAAAAAAAAATATCATAATGCCGGAGAGTACAAATGACTTTCAGCTTTGTTAAGGCGACAATAAGCGCCAGCGACCTTGAGCGAGTGTGAGGAGCATGCGAAACTTTTAAAGGAATAAAATTGCACAGAGCATTAGCGTCTACCCGGACATTGGTCAGCGATGCACTGCCGCCCGTCGCCCGCAAGAGCCCCGCTTCAACGCGCATCAAGTTTATTCACAAAACAACCCACCTTGATTTATCAAACACAATACAAATAAAAGCCGTATACAAAAATTTGTGTAGTTAAATTGTCTTTTAGATGGTGCAGATTTCATGAAAATACGCGCGATAGCTTTTGCGTGATTATCGTTTTTGTGTTCGCGTTAGACATTACTTTAGAAATTAATTACACTATGTTATAAAAATATAATTTCATATATTCACATATCAAATTACGAAAAAAATAGTATAGTTTATCACTTATTTTTTTCAAATAAATAAGACTATTCGTTTAGACGTGATGTTCAATTTGAAATCACTAAAAGTCGTATATCTGCGCCTTAAGTCTCTTTTTACACCAAAGTCAAAGTCAAAGTCAAATCGTTTATATCAAATAGGCACATAAAAAGGCACTTTTGAACGTCAAAATTTACAAAAAATAGAATTGATTCTAGTTGCCCCTTCCAAAAGGTAGTTTCGTATGGAGAAGAATGGGCAAGAAACTCCACCGTTACTCTTTTAAAAATGTTTTACAATATTATGTATACATAATAATTATATGTGAAGACGATGCACCTAGAATAAAATTACTATACCACAATAGGTAAAAATAATTAAATATAACGCATGACAGGTAAATTAATTATGAGATAGATACATGGTGCTCACATATTTACAAATATTGAGAAGTAGATGATACACCCATTATATTTGCCAGCACGACGGCGTTTGCGAGCCGTGAATACATCATTTACTTTTCAATATTTGTAAATATGTGAGCACCATGTATCTATCTCATAATTAATTTACCTGTCATGCGTTATATTTAATTATTTTTACCTATTGTGGTATAGTAAGTTTATTCTAGGTGCATCGTCTTCACATATAATTATTATGTATACATAATATTGTAAAACATTTTTAAAAGAGTAACGGTGGAGTTTCTTGCCCATTCTTCTCCATACGAAACTACCTTTTGGAAGGGGCAACTAGAATCAATTCTATTTTTTGTAAATTTTGACGTTCAAAAGTGCCTTTTATGTGCCTATTTGAAATAAACGATTTGACTTTGACTTTAACTTTGTGATATGGTGCTAACGTCGCAGCGCAACCTATTGCCAGCGCGTCTAAAATACCGCGGGATTTTTCCCGATGAAAACGATTGCCAGAAGAAAAGTATTAAGTAGAGTAATTTTAAAATAAAAATACCATTGTTTACTCTAGCGTATAGAGAATAAACTTGAGTAAAAATGTTGCCTCAGACCAACATGTCCATTACTTAATTTTTTTTTTTAAATACAACGACAGTATTTTAAGCTTAATTTAAGGTTCAAAACGCTATTTTATAGAAATGACAATATGCCTACTAAAATTATTACAACTGAAATTCTGCAATCTTCATAGTATGCCAAGTGAAATTGTACCAAATAATCGTCGCTCTAAATAAACCTTATGCTAAACGAAATTATGCGGAATTATAACTTTGCCAAAGGTAATTATGCCAAATAAAATTCTGCCATCTTAAAAAAGGTATGCAAATGTAAATTCGGAAATTTAATCGGCCAAACAATAATTATATTAAATATTTTTTATGCCTTAAAAATATTCGTTTAAAGTAGATTATGCCAAATAATTTTCTGAGCATTAAGATTCTGCCAGATAGAGGGAACGCAGTTATTGGAGTTATTGGATATGGGTTTCTTTCGAATTTCACAACCTATCCACAAATTAAATGAAATGTTACCTACTAGTGACGCACTCCTACTTCGCACGGTTTTTATTATATTAGGTAAGTTAAATATTAATATAATATACAAATAAACCTTTCGGAATAAAGTCTCTAAATGTTGTTGAAAACTACATCAAAATCTGATGCGCAGTTTAGAAGAACAGCGTGGTCACAAAGATAGACACGAAAAGCGACTTTTATATTTATAATGAGTAGATTGTAACCTCAGTAAGTAGGTAGGTATATTATTGCGTGCAAATATGATCTCATTCAATAAAGCCATGACATTTCAAATTGTAACAAAGGTTGTTTTTTTATCTTTAACCTTCGTTTTTTTACAAAAAGATGACATAAAAATTCACCATTGTATACTGTCTGCCCTTGTTGTTCAATTTATTTGAGGAAAATTTTATTTATATAAGCTCTTGCTTAAATAAATACAGTATTTATTCACTAACAATATTATTATATTCTTATAATAATATTATGTTGGAGTGCAGTGGTGGCCCAGTGGTAAAGGCCCCGACTTACGAGTTGTATGTCGTGGGTTCGAACCCAGATAGGCGCTTTACTTTGTGTAAATGCTTTCATTACCATTGCTCTCAAAAACGATGAAGGAAAACATCGTGAGGAATGTCCAAGAACCAAAAATTCGAAGACATGTGACATTTACCAACCCGCACTGGGCCCGCGTGGTAGATTACAGCCCATTCCCTCTCAAAGAGAGGAGGCCTGTGTCCCAGCAGTGGGAACACTATAGGCTGAATTATGATGATGATGTATTATGATTATTATATTCACGATTTTTGTTAAGCAATTGTTATTATTTGTACCAGTGACGAGTATCTGTCAGTTGTCATAGACACGTAAACTGTATTGTATTTTTCATCTGGTAACACTGACTGATACCCGTCACTAAAGTAGTGATCGACTAATCTAATTTAATGAGTATTGTTTGGCTGTTTGAAAGTTGAGACCTTTGTCACCATTATTTAGAATTATGACAGTTTGAATTTTGCACGGCACTTGTGATTGAACCGTCGAGCAGAGCGTTGATATTTTTCTGTGAGAATTATATCGAAGTTTTGCCGTGATTTTCAATCGTTGTTTCATTTCTGAGTTGAAACTCCTACACTCTAGATATTTTGTTCGAAATCTGTCTCAAAAACCATTCTCTGACCCGATTCGTGTTATCGGTTCTCAACTTCTTACCTATGAGGAGCTTTCGACTGTTCTCACTGAAATTGAGGCAGTTCTAAATTCCAGACCGCTCTGTATCCTGACTGAGGATCCGTACCAAGAACCGCTTATTCCCGCTCATTTTATAATGGCTTCTCCGTTGACTTGGTTGCCTATCATGAATGTTCTCGAAACGACGAAGTCTCGGACTTGCCGCAAAAAATTGCTTGACCAGATGGTTTGTAGTTTCTGGAAGAGGTGGCGGGTAGAATATCTAGGTACAAACTTTGTGATCATGCTGAGTGGAAGCCTTCTTGTCACAGTCATGACGTGCAGCTGTCGACTATTTCAGTTTTGTGCTCGTGATTAAAGATCTAGTTTGTTTGTTTCTTTTTATTTACATTGTTACCTGAGCTAATATTTTTTTTTTTTGTATGCACGTGTTTCTGTGACAAATAAACCTATTTTTCTTTCTTTTTCTTTTAATTAATTAGATATCGTATTATACCAATCCCAACTCAGTAACTGGGCTGTGGAGTTCAGATAGGCAATCGCTCCATGTAAAATATTGGTATTAAGCTGCATCTGGTCAGACCAGAAGCCGGTCCAAAATAGTATGGAAAAGAGTAGGTAGACATTAAATGATAAATAATTTATTTCTGTCAATAATCTGTGTTTTAATCGTTGAGCTCCTTAAGTTCTGACGTCCTGAGTTGAGCTGCACGATTACTGACAAATGCGTGCACTGACTGGACAGGTCCACTCAATCTGTGTGGTTCTTTCCTCAAAAGACCATTTCAGATACCAATCTACATGGTCTTCACATGATCTGACCAAGATTATGTCTGGACTTTAAAAGAGACTGTGACCTCTGAGTTTGTTTCGGCCTTTCTTCTCAGAGTAGTCAGATAGGAAACGCCGACCTCATCTAGTTTAAAAATATGATTGACGTGTAAAAGTGTTTGTACAAACCTACTTACAGAAATAAAATCATTTATCATTTATCATTTATCATTTAAAACTATAACAGGTGTAAAAAGACACATGAAAATGAGAATCACTTGTACTCCCCGTCATTGTAATATATTTTTTGTACTGGACCATACCTGGGAACCTTCTGGTTACGGAGATATTGAAGGTCAAAATTCCTACTATTACTGACGTTTTTGTACGAAAACAAGTTTTTACTGTTTATAACACAACTTTAAATATCCCCAAGACTCCTGTACTGTTGCATGCACCCATAAGCACAATATTTTGCGTGCGTTACGTTACGCACTACCGTAAACAGCAACTTTTCATAGAACAAATTAAATTCGTTTCCCAGCAATTATTTTTGTGCTATGTTACTTAGTTTGATGAACAGAATGCGTAGTTGACGGCTATGTGATGGGTCTTTTTACCCCTGTATAAGGTCGAAGTTTCATATCTGAGATCACAGTCTTATTTATTTTTTATTTTTTTAAACATTGCCCCACACTAGGAATTTCTCCTGTATCGTGGGTGCGTTCACAAACATTCAAACTCACATACACAAACAGCCAGACCCGGAACAACTACTTGCAGGTCATACAAATATTTGTTCTGTGCGAGAATCGAACCCGCGACACGCAGCGCAGCAGTCAATCGCTTAACCACTGCGCCAACCGTGCCGTCAAAATTTAAAGTCCTGACATGCCTAATCTTGGTCAGATCACATAAGGACCACGCAGATTAATGTCTGTTATGGTCTTTGGAGGTAAGATGTTTGACACTTCCCGTGACCCAAGGCCGAGCTTTTATCTTGGCCAGAGGCTAAGCATTGCCATACAAACGTGGCAATGCCGCCAGTCTCTTGGGTACATTACCAGTCGACAGCGATGCGGAGGAATTTTTCGACGCCTTATTTTAGTTTGTTAATAGATGTTGACGATGATGTAGGTAAACGTCACTGGTCTAAAAATTACTGATTTATTTGAATGTATAACTATTTCGATCGACGGGTCCTACGTACACTAGTGCAAGGGAAAAAAAACTTTACAGGAGAGCGATCCAAAGGTTCTAAAGCTTGTAACTTTGACATTGCTAAACAGAAATATTTGAAATTTTGATATGTTATACTTGAATATTAAAATTTTTATATTATAATTATGTTATAATTCTGTAGTCTGGCTTAAGATTGTGTTTTAATAGAGTTTATTGTTGCTTTCTACATATTTATAAAGTTTAGTATTTTAAGTATTAGCCGTAAGTTATTTTTTTTAATATAAGTTTAGTAATACGTTTAATTTGCAAGGAACTGAAGTTTTACATACATTTTTTTATACAGTAAAATGGCCCCAACTCCAACTAAATTAAACTTGTGTTTGTTAATTTTGTTTTTCTTGTGTTTACATATTTTTTATTGTATTTTACCTAGCTTACTTAAGTATGTGTTTGTGTCACTTTTTAGTTTATAATTTGCTCTGTACAACGTCTTGGAATTCAATTCTGTAATGTTGTGCATGTAATTTTAAATAAATAAACTTAAACAATATTTTTAGAATAAGATTACGTAATTTTCACAAAATATTTTTATCCTTTAGAAAATAGTGTCACATTTGTATAACTTGTTTGCCATAATGTATTAAAACATGTAAACTACGCGTAAACAGTTTATAGTGTACTGATGTTTTTGCAAATTAAGGCGCTTCTCTGACCAAACGACCTTGAGCGTTCGGTCCTTCTCTGGTCCGTCGCTGAGTCTCGCTCTGTCCCGCTTCCTGCGCACGCCTTTTATCATAGAATTCTCAAACATTGTGGAATTATTTTAATAAAAAAAGACAAGTGAGCTTTGAAATAAAATAAAACGACAATTATTTAGATTTTTAAACTATGTATCCATTAGTGTAATCCTTAAATTATTAGAACGTCACCTTTAAGAAAAGATGCATGCTATCAATAATTTTAGTCACTTTTTTATAAGGACATTTCGAATGTATTTACAACACATAAAAACAAATAAGAACGTGCAATGTGATGATAGGATATCGAATATTAATAATGTGCTTTTAGATGTAGTTTATTACCCATAGTGAATGAGTTAATAGCCTCTGAATAACGCACTATGGCAAGGTTTTGGTAAGGATAAAACTTTATTTAAGATGCATTTTTCGCTATATAATAATTTTTAAAGATTATTCAGCTAGAAAAAAACATTTATTTACTTCTAACGCTTGCATCAATTCACTAAGTACTGAAAAACAGTCAGGCAGGAAGAATTTTCGATTAATATTACGAAGTATCTACAAAATATGGCTTATTGTATCCAGGAGTGAAAACTTCGTAAGACATTAATAACTCTGAATAAGTCTTACAAAAATAGTATTACTTATTAAAACATAAGCATTACCGTCCTTTTCGGCTCTGGTGCAGTCGAATAAAAATAAATTCATAAGGAGAAATACAGAATTTAACAATCTCGTTGAACCAAATCGTAACAGTTTTTATAGACATTTTTTTAAATTCCCTATTGGGATTTATAGATGCCCGTGGCATCACAGCGGGCCCTATCAGAATACCAGCGCTGCGGTCTTATTTTATTTTAAATATCCCATCATTGTACTGAGATAGGACCCTTTTTGGCCTCGCACTTTTAAATTGTCTATTGTTGATTTGAATGTTAATTTTCTTAGTTTTAAATGCTCCTTTTTTTACTGTTTGTATTTCCTGTGCGTGTCATAAATAAAATATGTTTCTTTCTTTCTTTTAACAGTATTCCCAAACAAACTAAGGACGTAGTTTCAACAACGTACCAACTCCCATTTACGTAAGTGCATAGTAGAGACACTATAATTATCTACCATCTTGTAGTTGCTTCCTCTGGGCGCCAATAACAATTTAAATAGGTCAAAGTGCAGATTGTCTTAAGGAATACTTGTTTAGGAAATATTTTAGAAAGGGTCCTCTACCTACGTTGTTTTTTTACCAGTAAGTAGTTTCACATAACATAGGCATGATCACCTTAAAAAACAGTCAAACAGCGTGACAACAAAAAAACTTTCCTTCTTTATAGGGTTCTCACAGTTGGGGCACGGCCTCCCCTCTGTGACAGAGAGTCGGGTGTAATCCACCACGCGGGCCCATTGCGAGTTGGTAGATGTCACATGTCTTCGAATTTTGGTTCTAGGACATCCCGGTTTCCTCGTGATTTTACGCCAAAGTTTAGAGAGCAGTGGTCATGAAAGAGATTACACAAAGTGCCTGCCTGATGTTGAACCTACAACCACAAGTAACGAGTGATTCCACTGGCCAAATCTGCTGTGATATTAGCATGGTTTGTAGTCAATCTTTTCTGTTTCCATTCCGATTAAGTCGAAGAAAAAAGTGTGATAATTATTAATTTTAAGGAATATTATGAAATAGTTTTACTCATGTGAGAATCGATCCTACATTTAGCCGTAACACACTGTTGGGGTTATTATAAAACATGCGTAGGTTTGTTCTCAACATATTACAAAAATACTTTATCATAGTAATACATTATTTTCTAGGGCAGCTGTTAACCCTTATAAAACATTGAAGCATTACTTCTTTTTTCGGAATCCAACGCTTTATAGCCGAGTGCCCCTTTTCAAATTAATAATATATTGCTATTGTAAGCAGTTTTGTAACAGTTGCTACAAAGAATCACTTCAATGAAAACATTGTACTTATAGATTTTGGTTCTACTACAAAAGTAGTTAAAGTAGTAAAACTAGGCAACTTCTATTTTATACCTACATTTAAATAATTTAAAATTAAATGAAGTCGATTTACGTGTGAGACAGTTTAGTTCTTTAAAACTACACCATGGATTTTGATGCGGTTTTCTCCTTTATTTAAAGAATTTATTAAGATAATATATCCGGTTTGTGTGTAGGTAGGTACCTATAACACAATAATATTTAACTTAGATTTTGTAAGACGGAAATGTCAATGTTTTGACATGTCGCCACATCGATAGATCGCTCCCCTGTTAAGCTGGGGCGGGTCGCTTGACATATCGCCACATCAGTAGGTAGTTCGCTCTCGTGTGAAACTGGGTAGGTCACTTGACATGTCGCCACATCAGTAGATCACTCCCTTGTGAAGTTGGGGTGGGTCACTTGACATGTCGCCACATCAGTAGATCACTCCCGTGTGAAGTTGGGGTGGGTCGTTTGACATGTCGCCACATCAGTAGATCACTCCCGTGTGAAGTTGGGGTGGGTCGTTTGACATGTCGCCACATCAGTAGATCACTCCCGTGTGAAGTTGGGGTGGGTCGTTTGACATGTCGCCACATCAGTAGAACACTCCCGTGTGAAGTTGGGGTGGGTCGTTTGACATGTCGCCACATCAGTAAATCACTCCCGTGTGAAGTTGGGGTGGGTCGTTTGACATGTCGCCACATCAGTAGATCGCTCCCGTGTGAAGTTGGGGTGGGTCGTTTGACATGTCGCCACATCAGTAGATCACTCCTGTGTGAAGTTGGGGTGGGTCGTTTGACATGTCGCCACATCAGTAGATCACTCCCGTGTGAAGTTGGGGTGGGTCGTTTGACATGTCGCCACATCAGTAGATCACTCCCGTGTGAAGTTGGGGTGGGTCACTTGACATGTCGCCACATCAGTAGATCACTCCCGTGTAAAGTTGGGGTGGGTCACTTGACATGTCGCCACATCAGTAGATCACTCCCGTGTGAAGTTGGGGCGGGTCGCTTGACATATCGCCACATCAGTAGGTAGTTCGCTCCCGTGTGAAGCTGGGTGGGTCACTTGACATGTCGCCACATCAGTAGATCACTCCCTTGTGAAGTTGGGGTGGGTCACTTGACATGTCGCCACATCAGTAGATCACTCCCGTGTGAAGTTGGGGTGGGTCACTTGACATGTCGCCACATCAGTAGTTCGCTCCCGTGTGAAGCTGGGTGGGTCACTTGACATGTCGCCACATCAGTAGATCACTCCCGTGTGAAGTTGGGGTGGGTCACTTGACATGTCGCCACATCAGTAGATCACTCCCGTGTGAAGTTGGGGCGGGTCGCTTGACATATCGCCACATCAGTAGGTAGTTCGCTCCCGTGTGAAGCTGGGTGGGTCACTTGACATGTCGCCACATCAGTAGATCACTCCCTTGTGAAGTTGGGGTGGGTCACTTGACATGTCGCCACATCAGTAGATCACTCCCGTGTGAAGTTGGGGTGGGTCGTTTGACATGTCGCCACATCAGTAGATCACTCCCGTGTGAAGTTGGGGTGGGTCGTTTGACATGTCGCCACATCAGTAGATCACTCCCGTGTGAAGTTGGGGTGGGTCGTTTGACATGTCGCCACATCAGTAAATCACTCCCGTGTGAAGTTGGGGTGGGTCGTTTGACATGTCGCCACATCAGTAGATCGCTCCCGTGTGAAGTTGGGGTGGGTCGTTTGACATGTCGCCACATCAGTAGATCACTCCTGTGTGAAGTTGGGGTGGGTCGTTTGACATGTCGCCACATCAGTAGATCACTCCCGTGTGAAGTTGGGGTGGGTCCTTTGACATGTCGCCACATCAGTAGATCACTCCCGTGTGAAGTTGGGGTGGGTCGTTTGACATGTCGCCAAATCAGTAGATCACTCCCGTGTGATGTTGGGGTGGGTCGTTTGACATGTCGCCACATCAGTAGATCACTCCCGTGTGAAGTTGGGGTGGGTCGTTTGACATGTCGCCACATCAGTAGATCACTCCTGTGTGAAGTTGGGGTGGGTCGTTTAACATGTCGCCACATCAGTAGATCACTCCCGTGTGAAGTTGGGGTGGGTCATTTGACATGTCGCCACATCAGTAGATCACTCCCGTGTGAAGTTGGGGTGGGTCGTTTGACATGTCGCCACATCAGTAGATCACTCCTGTGTGAAGTTGGGGTGGGTCGTTTGACATGTCGCCACATCAGTAGATCACTCCCTTGTGAAGTTGGGGCGTGTCGCTTGTCTTTTATTATTACATGATCTTTGTTAGAAATATAGAATTTAAATAAATGCAAAGTAGCAAGGAGTTACTGCATCGCACTGTGTTTAGCTGGTATTTCTTCTAATTACTAAAATACATCAATTATTTATTAACTAGAAACCAGAACTAGAAACTTAACTAGAAACTCATCAACTAGAAACCAGAAACTTGTCTAGTACTATGAACTCGCTATGAATAAAGGAATACCGCTTGTATTAATTTGTATGGTCGACTTGTTAGAGTCAAAACAATAGGTAATAAGAAACTTGTAGTTCTCACCAGACGGTGACGGTTTCAGTACAAATCGAAGTTAAGAGGGCGTACAACGGTACACTAGCGCCACTCCTTTAAAAAAATATTATCTCGTGACTGAGAAAGAATTATGAATAACGGCACACTACGGACCCTAGGTAAATGCGTCTAGAATTTTCTAATACCTTTTATAAAGTTTTATATCGAGACACGAAGCAACAAAATACGATCTAGCTTTTCTTTAGAGCGTCTTTTTTTTGCTTCGTGTCTCATTGAATTTCGGAAATCATAAGCAACCAGGCAACAAACTATCTCGATTCTGTTTTCAAAAAAATATTTAATGATGACGCTAATTCGTTTTTTTTTTTTGTTTATTTTCGCCCAGTCTTCATTGTAGCTGTTAGTCTATCCTCAATAAAAAAGTAAGTCGTAGTCTCATTTCCTACGAAATGTATGGGAAAAGATTTTTTGCGATTTCTGACTTTTTTAGTACTGAAACCTCAGTTGGTCCAATAGAGGTTTTTGATCATTATATGAAACTTGATCGATTGGCATAAAAAAATAGTTTTTTGTGAAAATTGCCCAAATTCCTGCTAACTATACATTTTTTTCAAAATCTGTGAATGCAATTCAAAATTTCTCAAAAAGTTAAGGAAAGTCTTCTAAGACCGTTTTCCTGTAGCTACAACGGTTAAGGTAGCTGTCATTGCTGCCCCATCTCGAAAGTGAAATGTTGCTTGTACTCGTAGAATAATCTGACAAAAAAATCATAATTATTTGTTTGTCCAATCAATAGATTTTTTGTAAATAGATAATTGCTTCATATTTTGCAATTAATTACCAGCATTGTGTCATCGCGCTTCTCTTTCTTTTCTATGCAGTCCGACAGTGACCGCGCTTTAGCTGTTGTCAGCCAATCCTCAACAAATGATTTTTAAAGATGGTAAGCTAGTCGTCCACGAGTATAATTACTCCGTGGAAACTTAATAGAATTATACTGTTTTAATTTGTTTTTTACTTTTATATCAACTGGGGAAATTACCTTAAGAACAAGGTACAGGAGACGGAAGATTTAACTTTGATATTTATTTTGCTTTATCCTGGACCATCGACTATAAAACGTGGATGAGACAAACTGAATGAAAAGGGAAAACTGGGTTTTGTGGCGCAGTTAGGGAGACGTCAAAGAACATGGAATCGAAACTTATAGAATTCGTTGCGCCGAAAGTGCGCTGACCACACAACCCCTATCATGAACCGCCTTCAAAGCTGTTAGTTTGTACTAGTAGTAGAGCAAACGGCGATACACGTAATTTTTATGGAAAGTGTTGTGTCTCCGTGCTCTGTGTGAGATGCTTGTGTCCAGCAGTAAACGATTGGCTAACCTGTGTAGGAACTCAAAATCAACTCAGAAATGAAACAACGATTGTTTAGATGTTCTTCGATATAATTCTCACAGCCAAAATATCAACGTTCTGTTCGACGGTTCAATCACAAGTGCCGTGCAAAAGTCAAACTGTCAAAATTTAAAATAATAGTGGCAAAAGTCTCAACTTCAAACAGCCAAACAATATTCATTAAATAAGTCGATCACTACTTTAGTGACGGGTATCAGTCAATGTTACCAGACGAAAAATACAAGACTGTTAACGTGTCTATGACAGCTCACAGATACTCGTCACTGGTACAAAAAATAACAATATTGGATAACCTAAATGGTGAATATAATAATACTGTGAGTCTTACACCTGATTGAATTATCTTGGAGTGAAAACATTATTAAGGTACATATGTATACCAAAGAAGTAACTAATTTGCCAGGGTTAAGTAATACACTAGTTTTTATTATATTACCTACAATTCGAATATTATGTTTATATAACTAATTTTGAACTGGTTATAGTGTATTTATTTAAATTCTTATTTTTTGTTGTTTTTATTAAGCTATTGCATAGCTTCTATCGCGGGCCTTGAGCGCGGGGACCGGAGCCAGAAATTCCGTAACGAAAAAAAAACTCACGCTCCCCACTCCGACGGGCACGGAGGTGTGGCTTGAAGGCCGTGCATTGTCTAACGTCGTTTCTTTTCGGCAGTCTTCGACACGGTGTTTGTGTGCGTGCAACTAGACGTATTGTACGACTCTACGAAGCTCGCACGAATCGAGACGTGCTGCTCCGAAATCGGACGAATACATAAGCAGCTGTTTATGAGAAAGTATATAGGTGTATAGGTATTTATCAAAAAGTGTAACTTGAATTAATATTTATTTCCATTTACTTTCGTACCATTTATCATTTACCAGTCGGACACCATACATTTATTATAATCACCACTATCTTAAAACTCAATATCCCAATATCTCGGAAACGGCTGGGAATGTCAAAACCCCTCCACCCGTCCAGGGCTACTTCACCCCCCCGGGTCTTAACTTTTGAACCGGAGGTCGTAGAGGTATCGAGTTTGGGGTCTTTGGAATCGGCAGTAAAGGGCCTATCTTTTGGCCCCGATAAGGTTAGGGTAAAGCGCCCCATTTTAAATTTATTTTAGATTTAAAAATTTTAAATTCTTATACAAAATGCTATGCAATAGCTTTACCGCGGCAGTCCCCGAGTGCCACAAGTGTTTTATATTATAATTATAATATTTATTATACATTGTAATGTCAACAGTATAGTTAAAGTTCTTGTATACTGCACTGGTTTACGTCATCATGTCAACGCCGGCTGTTGCTGAAAACCAGCACTGGGGCTCCGTCTCACATAGGGTCGTAGCATTATGCTGAGTGATTTCCATTTTGCGTAGATGTGACGCATATTTTCTCCCAACTAAGCGCTAAAGCCTAAGCGCTTCCAAACATCTTTTATAATACGCACAGCAAAAGAGTGGAATTCTCTACCTGCGCCTGTGTTTCCGACCGCATATAATCCAAATCTCTTCAAAGTGAAAGTGAACACGCTTCTTCTGGGTAAGCTCACTCCATCGTCGACTTTGTCTCTGTCATCTCTGACCTAGACTAGAGTCAAGAGCAAACCAATCTAAAATAAAAATAAAATAACTCGTTCTTTTTTGTATTTATGTTTTTTCTCTGCGTCTTATTTACCGCAAATAAACGTGTTTTCTTTCTTTACTTATGTTGTTTACAATTCAAAACTACTTTGACATAAATTGCTTCAATCACATCTACCCTACTTTCACAAAAAAATAAAACAAAAAGAACTGCCTTTTCTTCAACAAAATTCGTTCTGTCGAAAACCTTACGTAAGAGACTTAGAAAATACGTCTAACTTGACCTGTTAGACGTAGACTAGGTTGCAATTTAGAATTAAAGAATTCTAAAACTAAACACACTTGAATTCCAACTTTAGATCACAACAAATAAGGTAAATTTTCCTTCGGATGTTTTGACTTTAAAGTATTTATTTTAGATTAAAAAAAACCCCATAGATTAAAGGGAAGTAGAGTTTAAAGGTAATTTTGTTGAAAGTACAACAATAACTTTTAATGGAGGTTAGGTTAATATCAATCTAGGGTTAATTATTTGGAACGAGGTAAAAGTAAATGTTATACTTCAAAGAAACGGTTCTTCGTAAGCAATGAAGGAATAACATACGTGGACGGTAGATTCAGTCCAGTTTTTATCACTTAATATAGGTATGCCAAGTGCGGTGATTATGGTTAAGTACTTGATGCCCAAATTAAGAATAGACATTTGTGCTAATTACGACGATAAATGTATCTGAAGCTCTAGCACGAACACGGGAAGTAAAAGTAACGAAAATTTAAAATACTATCCTATAGCATTTTGGTTAAAATGTATGCAGCAAGGACAATAATTATTTATATCAGCCATAGATATGAAGAAACCCTTAAAATTAAATAAATAGTAGGTAAGTGCGAAACGAGTATTTCCAATTAAAAATCGTTCGAATTTACGTTACGTTTACTCCGCGCGTTAGTGCTAGACCCACTGTTTCAAAAACTTTGTACGCATAATGATAAAACTGTTACTCAAACAAAAAGAGATGTTACAAGATGTATGGAGTCTGGGCCAGGTCTTTGTACACTATAGGTACTGAAAAATAGGGAAACACATTTAAAACAGTATTCAATTTTCCAATTACTTTATAATGGCTTTGTTTTACACAAGAAAAATCCGCCATGGCGGTAAGCTGTCATTTTGATTGATTAATGACGTTTGACATGTCTATTGACACTGGTGTGACAGCTGACAGTTCTCTTTCTTTGATTAATGGTTGATCTATGGCTTACTGTCATTGTTTTTAAGCACAGAGAAACTAAATCGGTAAGGCGCGATGTTGAAACTCGATAAAAATAATTGATAATTATCAATTAACTATCACTACGTAACTACTTAAGGTAGGACGCCCTCAGGCTAGGAGAAGCGACGATCTTCGCAGGGTGGCTGGTAGCAGCTGGATGAGAGTTGCCGAACATCGAGCTGAATGCCGTGCAATTGGAGAGGCCTATGTCCAGCAGTGGACTGCTGTAGGCTGATTATGAACTACCACAACAGTATGCATTTAAATGAATTATATATATTTTTCCCAAATTCTACGAAATTTTCTCTTCATTTTGAGGTAGTGTTCATAGACTTGGCCTAATTTGAAACGGACTCTCAACTCGAAAGGAGATTTCCTTTCGAGTTAAGAGTCCGTTTCTTCAAAGTAAGAAAGACAGATATAGCAGAGTTTGGGATGTGTAAATCCTAGAATGCTGGTGTTGACACAATAAGCTATTGAGGAAAGCTGTTGTGGATTACGTAGCGTGGGCGAGTCTACGTCCGTGTCCCGGTTAGTTAACCGGTTAGCCACTGTATACTTAATTGTTAACGTGCTTTCCGAGGCACGGGAATATCACATCGCCAACTTCCAAACTCAGGGCTGTTACTAAGAAATTCCTAATGGAAAAACCCAATAACACTTTGCCCGACCTGGGAATCGAGCCCAGGTTGACCCGACGCTCAGCAGTCACGCTTGAAATCACAAGACTAACGGGCCGAGCGCCTGATCTCTCTCCGGTCGTGTCGGATTGCCGTCCCATTGGACTATGAAACTGAGGGAAGAGAGAGTGCACCTATGTCTGCGCACATATTTGTGCACTATAATATCTCCCGCGCCGGAGGCTAGTTTTCATTGTGATTGGCTGTCATGGCCAAAATACGGTATGGAGGACTATACTTAAATGTTGTATGAAATAGAGGCCAACCATAGGCTTTTAGACTTAAAGTTATATATGTATACATACCTTATGTTCTGAATCTTGAACACTTCTCAATCAGCTTTTGAATAAACGTAAACGTATCTGAAACGAAAAAAAAAAATGTAAATAAGTCTGACACATTGTGATAAGAAATACGGACGGCTAAAGACAACCTTGATTTGGTTCCTAGTGGAGCGTAAAATTATGTGAATAAATTCGATTTTATTATGGTATTAGCAATAAGATCTCTTATACCTGAAGAAAACCTTACTAAACAACATGTTTTGGCTTTGATTGCAAGATAAAGAACTATCAATGAAAAACATGTTCTACAAACATAAGTTAAGATTGGTGTCTATCATTTTAACTGGGCTCGTTACCTCAGGGCTGACGCCTACTTCGTAGTGGCGATCTCTCGCGTCCGGCCCTGGTTCAGGCCATGGTACGGAGCGAGAGGGCGTTCCCTCTGGGCAGAAGGAGGTGACTGCTTCCCATTAGAAGCAGTCACCTCCTTCTGCGAAGCAGTAATGCTCGCGAAGGAGGTGGCGGAGCGCGTGAGGGAGAGGCAATCATTCCGCCCTCACGCCCCTAGTCGCCGCAGGAGGAGACACCCTGGGCGTCGGGAGTCGATTGCCGACTCCCGGCCACCGTAGGCGCGGGCCTGCGGACGACAAGCAATGGGCAGATCGCCGTCCCGTAAGGACCAGGCCCGGGTCGACGACGCGTTGTGTTCCACGCGCGCCTCAAAGAAATGTCAGCATAATTGACGGGGTCCGATAGGGCCGATGCTTGCCGGGGTCGCGGATTGTTCGAAAGAGTTACCGTGGCCCTGGCGCACAGGCAACTGAAGGAACTCGGGTGGGTTTTAGTCAGTAAGAGTCTGACACGCCCTCCCGCTTCGCCCAGAGCGGGAGAGGTCATTTGATAATTTCCAACCAAAAAAAAAAAAAAAATGGTTTACGCCTACTGGCGGCACGGCATGGCAGGAGATCCTTCGGTATTACTACATGCAAGCGCATTTTGACAGCAAGGATGCCGCGGTATCCTTAGACATGCCGCGATGGCTCCGTGCCACGGCGCGCCGGCTCACGGCGCACCCGCTCGGCCGTAGATGTTTCGCAGTCGCAAAATTCGTACGTGTTAGTGCAAGACTTTTTTGTCCATATTATAATCCTCAATTCTCTGGGTATTATCAGCCATCTTTTTTTGCACTAACACGTAAGAGCTTTGCGACAGCGAAACTTCTACTGCCGAGCGGGTGCGCCGTGAACCGGCGCGGCGCACCGTACACGACGCCGTGGCGTGGTACGACGTCGTGCCACGTCGTGGTGGCGGCGCCGCGCCAGAGTGATCTGTCCAGACCGTTAGGCACTCCGAGGCGTACCGAGATGCGACATCGCGCTGGAGCGTTCTTTTCACAATAGTTGTTACTCTTCCGTCGAAGCATCTTGAGGGATACCAAGGCATTTCAAGGCATACGAGGCATTCCAAACGTTGCCGACACGGCCGTGCCTAACCATACTGCAGCTTTGTTTTGTACCTACGATGATTATATTATCTTTGAAATTTCATTTCATTCTCTTAGTATTAACTTATCTTCCTATTCGTTGCATAAAAACCTCTGCCGTGCCGTGCCGTCAGTGGGTGCAGGCCCTAAGAGTGCCACTTAATAGGATACAAACATATCAGTACAGAAAATAAACTGTTGTAGTTAGTTAGTTAAGCTGTTTCTACACTGATGTATTAATAAAGTAGTGAGGCATAAGTATGGTAACAATAAATTCTTGATTTTTTTATACGCTTTAATTGGCAAAACATGTAGCTCCTTTTTAATTATTTTTTAAATCCATCCACTAAGCACATGTATTGTACTTACTCATGTTTTACAAAAATAACGACTCGTCGACTTTGTCTCTGTCATCTCTGACCTAGACTAGAGTCAAGAGCAAACCCATCTCAAATAAAAAATAAAAAATCTTTATCTTTACAGCGAATAAACCTATTTACATACCTCTTCACAAGACTATCCAAAACATTTATATCCCAAACAGTCTTTAAAACCCGGTTATAGTCCAAGTTATAGCAAATAAACCGGCTCAACAGATTACGTAATACAGGGTTGTCCCAGAAAAAACGAAGTTTTGTGGATGCTTAAAAAAAATACAAATTTCTTTATGTATACACGTTAAATTACAAATTCAGAAACTGAAGACATGGGAAAATTACTTTTTCAAAATAACATTATTCAAATTTCGTCCTTCGCGGCTCTGACACTCTTCAAAAGCAATCTCTAACATTTATGAAATCGCGCTCGGCCAGATCTCACATCTCCAGATTTTTTCCTCTCGGGTTATCGGAAGAGTAGGGTGTACAGCTGTAATCCATCAACCATAACTGAATCGAAGGAAAACATTAGAAAATAAATCAAAGACATTTCTACTCAACTTCTGAGGCACATTTTCATGAATGTTAGAGATCGCTTTGAAGAGCGCCAGAGCCGCGAAGGAGGACATTTGAATTATGTTATTTCCAAAAAGTAATTTTGCCATGTCTTCAGCAGTTTCTGATTTTGTAAATTAACGAGTACGTATATTTTTTTTGTACATCTATAAAAGTTAGTTTTTCCTGAGACACCCTGTATAATATTATGCAAAGACGCGTAGTTTTTTACGAGTCTCTATAAAATAATCTCTATAAAATAAACACGAAGCAACAAAATTCGATGTAATCAAAAGCGGCCACATTCATTTAGATCGTATTTTGTTGCTTCGTGTCTCAATATGAAAGTTTATAAAAGGTATTAGAAAATTCTAGACACACTTACCAAGGTCGCTTATTGAGCCGTTTTTCAAAATTCCTTCTCAGTCACGAAATACAATTTTTGTAAAGGAGTGGCGTTAGTGGACCCGTGTATGCGCTCTTAACGAAGCCGAGAGTCACTTGTACTCCCCGTTATTGTAATCATTTTTTTTGTACTGGACCATACCTGGGAACCTTCCGGTTACGAAGATATTGAAGATCAAAATTTTACTAACGTTTTTTTACAAAAACAAGTTTTTAATATTATAACACAATTTCAAATATCCCCACGGCCCCCGTACCGCATGCACTCATAAGCACAATTTTTGGCGTGCGTAACGTTGCGCACTAGCGTAAACAGCGATTTTTCATACTTAAAATAAAATTCGTTTCCCATCAATTATTTTTGTGCTATGTTACTTAGTTTGATGTACAGAATGCGTTGTTGACGGCTATGTGATGGACCTTTTTACCTCCTGTATATTGTTTAAACGTGTCTTTCCCTACGTGTCCATCCTATCAGAGAAAACAGGCGATAAATGTTATGTTTATACATTCTCAGTCAAACAAGCAGTTTAACAACTATAAATCCTTTTTAAGCTATTATAACAAGATTTTCGATTCCTATGTAAAAGTTAAAAAAACACATAACCCTCCTTCTGACGCAGTCGGGTCAAACTGCTAATAAACTTACCACCCAAGCTATGCTTTTCAATTTATTTACCGTGTGACATGCAATCCAGGATTTTTGCACTTTGCAACTGACCATTTCGAGGTATGTAGGAAATGGTGACGCAATGCAGTCACTGACTGCTCACCTGTACTTGCCTGTGTCAGAAAAGTCGTGTCCGAATTACAAACACGTGTAGGTACAGTATCGTATTTTGTAGCTAACATAACATGTTAGGTTAGCTCCTACTTATTTATGACAGCCTGGTACTCAAACCGCGGCGGGCGGTGGCGCTTCCGTCGACGATGTGCAGTCGCGAGTCACGTGCCCGCTCTGGCTACAGTCATATACTTCACGTCAGTAGCAACACTTGTATTACGAAACTTAACTTACACAGTGCATGAAATTTACATTTTCTCTCGATGAGTGAACATATCACACTTAGTGAAATTTTACAATTCTGTAAAGTACCTTTTGTTAAAAAAATTGATATACTCGTATAATGGTGAAAAATTTAAATAAAAAAATTAAAAAGCCCCCGACACAACCTTTAAAACGAAAAAACAATGAAATGTATTGGCCCTTTTTGTTTCGTATAAGTTGTAGGTAATATTTTGATCCAAGCGGCGTCACGTCGGGGGACGAATAATGAAGACGTCATTATTGCTGAGTATTTTATGAGCCTCGTCTATTTGGCGTTTTCATTACCCGTCCCCCGACGTGACGCCGCTTGGATCAAAATATTACCTACAACTTATATTAAACATAAAGGGCCAATACATCTTTTTTACTTTTTAGAGGTTGTGTCGAGCGTTTTTTAAATCTTTAATTTAACTTTTATTTCCTGCTTTTTAAACTTTATATATATTACTTATAGACACAGCGTCATCCTGTCAGCGTGAAGCGCTGTAAAGAAGCCGCGAACGAAGTGATACTTACAAATGTTTCTTAAGACTTTTCCTCCTCTAGACAGGGATGGTGACAACACGAGGTTCCTCCTGATCCTGTTCGGCTTGTAGCGGTTTCTACACCGCCACATGTGAGCTACACGTCACACTGACGTCACGCAAATCTTGCATCGCGCAAGCAGAGTTTACCGCGCGACTAGCATATATACAATGTCCCGACATCAACCATCGGCCAGTTGCCCACCAGACACAACACCCGTCTGGTCCGAGGATCCTCCCTTTTCTATGGAGGTGTGAGTGAAGTTTACACCCTGTTCCTCATAAAAAATTCGGCTTAAAAAACCGCAGCCTAAACCTCATCCAGCTTCACTATCCTGCTACATCCTGCTGACCCTGTTCCTGACTCTGAGCGTCCCGAGTTGCACGAAGTTGAAGTCGACCTGAAGCTCTCACACTTTTTTATCCCTTGTGTTACATATTAACGAGTTTTAATACGTGTGACTTACAACTACCCCCCCGGCTACTCGAAGCGTTACAATACCTCCACGCGCTCCTAAGAAAAAGATTCTTGACAGACGGACGGATGGGCGGACGGACAATGAAGTGATCCTATAAGGGTTCCGTTTTTTCCTTTTGAGGTGCAGAACCCTAAAAATATATAACTTTTTACCACCATCCTCAGTTTGTTTTTACAAAAAATCTGTGGGTCGTGCAAAAGTTTTGGGTCAAATGATTCTTGTATATTTAACGCGAAAGGACTTGCTACCTGCTTGACCACAGGATTGAGTTTTATTTTTAACCGACGAAAAAAAAAGGAGGAGGTTCTCAAGTCGACCCGTATTTTTTTTTTTATTTTTTTTTATTATTAATACAGGACCAAGTCTTGAACGTAAATTCCTTCATAGTAGAATATTGCAAATTATATGGCTTGCTAGTAACGTGCGAAAATGCTGGCTTTACGTCACCAACTCGATTTCTTTTATTTCTTATTAGCTTACTTTACTTAGGTACTTACTTTCCAAAACCAATTTAACAGAAATTGGAATTGGAAAGTAGTCGTGACATTCATTTGTAATCGAATCCAAAAAGGCGGAGGTTCTCAATTCGCTTCTATAGATCTTTAAATATATTTTATTCCCAATTTGGTTGGCAGTTATAATGGCACGCTACCGGATACAATCTTTACAATTATTTTCTCTTCGTCCCATGATTTCATGATTGATCTCAAGTACCTAATTTGATTTTCAAATATTTATAAAACTTTATTTATGTATCAAAGCAAATATCTCTACCAACTCTCCTTTTGGAGAAAAACGTGCAGATACATGTTCCAGGATTATCTAACCGCAGGAATTGCCACAATACTATTACGCAGAATTACCAAGCGTATCATATCCAATATTATAAAAAGTAATATGATTCGGTATGAAAAGGTATAAAATATCATGAATTCTTAATAGAGGAAAAATGTGGCTATTTTTGTTTTTATTTTTGGCTAAACTGATCGAGGTTTGAAAAAAGGTTTTTTACACCTACCGACCCTGAAATGTTAACGGTAAAAAAGATTGGAGCTCCGAAAATAACCTTGAATAGCAACGACCAGTAATGCTCACGGATACAAGGTCAAAGGTATTTTTTTTTCTGTTTAAACAACGTACTTAAAAGATTGCATTTTTTTAAAATATATTACAGGTATTTATTTAATTGAAGCTATATATACTCAGCAAACTTTAAATCATCTTAGTGAACCTGTATGCATATGAGCTGTTAAAACAAATGTCACAAGATTTTTTGTTATAAAATGAAACGAAATTGAAGTTCCACAAAAGCGGGAATATTTTGTACTAGGCATTGATTTCTCGGTTAAACATTGTTAGTTGTATGACGGTAAAAAAATCACCGTGTATAATAACATCATTTTCATTATACTTCTCTAAGAATCAATTAAATGTTCATCACTAAAGCTAATAAAAAGCCCACAATTTTTATCATTGTCGTCATAATAAGATCAAGAGCTCTCTGAGCTGAACCTTATTGGCGCCCAGCGTGGGACCGATAATTGATTCGATTACTTTTATGAAAGGTCGCATTTTTTTTTACTAATGATGTAAAAAGTGATTGATTTAATAAATTAATAGGGTCTCTTTTCTTTGAAAATTCTTAGAATAAAATATTTTAAGGTGACATCAGCTTGTTAAGACTTGAGTTTTTTTTACAGGCTTTTTATTAGACTCAAACAATAGGATAGTAAATACTTAATATGAATATTGTCGTGGAGCGTGTAAACTCTAAGGATTAAACATATACCTTAGCCTAGAATTTGAAACAGGAATATAACAGCTTGGTAAACTGATCAGACAAGAATACTGCTGCTGATCCTCTTAATATATTCCCTCAGTCGCACTTCACATCGCTCTCGCGAAACGATAATCCTCAGAATATTCTCTATTGCTACCACTGATGACAAAAACGTTATAAAATTGAATTTACCTAACGCAACGCTAAAAATTACTCTGAAATAACAAATTCGTCGGTAATAAGCATAAATTCGTCCCATGTTGGGCGCCATTTTTATTTTCCGTACGAATGTAGTTGTCCCAGTTAGGCGCAATAATTCTTGTTGTGCAAAAAATTATTAGTTAAAAACGAGTTTGCTCCATGTCGTTTAGTACAAAGAGCATGTTTATTTTTTAAGAGATTGAGGTCGGCGAGTGGAATGCAAATAAAAAAATATGTTTAATTAATTACATGCCTTTGTGGCTCTGGTTTCTTTATAAGACCTATCTTGTAAAAATAATAATATATAAAGTATAATGTAGGTACCACAATGAGAGAAAAGAAATCAAAGTTTGTTAACCAACAGCCCGGAGTCTAGATTTGTACCCGGAATGATGATGATCATGGGTCTGGCAATACGCTCGCCCCCATTACTTACAGGACTTTGGTTAAATGCAGGTGTACTACACACCTCTTGCCATCCCTTCGGGGAATTTAAGCATAATATTAAGTGTTTTTTTTTCAACCAAACTGCTTTAAAAATCACTTTAAAAATAAACTATTAGAACACTGCATGGTTAGCGTAATGGACTGTACCGAAATTTCCGTCTATTCTAAGAAGTCCTTCGCAACTAGCACTCACATTTGAATGAAGCACGCGAGTGAATAAACAAAACTGTCTCTATTATGTGTGTAACACATTGCGTGTCTACCAACCCCCTAAAGAAAACACAAAAGCATAATATTTGATAAATGAATAAAACATGGATAATACGTTCACTTAAATACATACCACGAACAGAGTTCTAAACAAAGGCGACACCAAATTAATGTACCAAACTACCCTCATTTTGTGACATGCAATGTTTCGGTTGCATGTCACAAAATGAGGGTACTATTAAGTCAAAAAATAGTTAATCGCTGTCTCACGACCGCTAGGAGACAGACAGATAAAAAATTAAACGAATTTATTTTACATGCCAAGCATTTTAAAATGTTCACTGAAGAAGTCGATTAAAAAGATTAAAAGGCTTTTCAGGGTTTCGTTGTTTGAAATAAATACAGCAAGCTTTTTCTATAGCATATTTTTTATAAGCATAGAATAATCAGCCTTTAATGTTCCCACTGCTGTGACTCGACCTTCTCTTTGTGAGAGAAAGTGGACTGAAATCCACCACGCGGTCCTGGATACGTCCCATGGATGTCAATGTCATCGAATTTTTGATTCTAGAACATTTTTTTCCTCATGATGTTTTCCTTCACCGTTTTGAGAGTGTATTATAATCTATCGGTCTCACAAACAGTTCGAATTTTGGCAGTCTTTCCGCGCATTTCCTATGATAAAGATTCTCACAGTCCGGCTAGAAGTTATATGAAACTGTCAACACTCGTTTAGATTGAAAGTTCACCCAACCGTGCCGACCACGGGTGTCTTTTTTTTTATATTATTTTTGTTTGTTCTTTCAAAGTAAAAGCAAAGTATGTGCACAGTCCAACTAGGTATTTAGTATACAGGCAGCTAACTTGCAACTACTTTAAATAATGTTGTGAGTGTGCCGAGTAGTCAATTAATTTACATAACTTTCTTAAGGGGACTACATGACCTAAACGCAAATTTATAATGCCTAAAAATATATGATCCACTGCAGTAACCAAAATCAGAAAAATATATGATATTCTTCTGGATATATGCTAGTTAGATAATTTATTGAAAACATAATACAATTAACTTGATATGATAGAAAAAAATCACGAAGATACCACTAAAAAAATATTTTAACGATTAAAAACCATACTAATATACATGCAAACATTCAGACTTTTTGTCAGATTATTCTACAAGTAACATACTAACGTAATAGTGTTTTAATTTTTTAATCCAATGAATTGATTTTTTGTAAATCCATAATTGCTTCATAATTTGCAATAAATTACCAGCGTTGTTTCATCGCGCATCTCTTTCTTTTCTATGCAATCCGACAGTGACCGTGCTTTAGGTCTTGCAAGCCTCTTAAGTATGCATACGATTTATACAAATTCTAAAGCTGTGTCTACGCTAGGCGAGCCGAGCCTGAGTGGAGCACAAGCTGAGCATGAATTCACATGGTGAGGCATGCTCGTTCGAGACTCCTAAATCCATCTACGATACGCGAACTCATGTTCGGTTCATACTCGGCTTGCCTAGCGTAGTCGCAGCTTAAGAGCTTATGCCACAGACCAAACAGCTAAGATTGTTGACAAAATATAACTGATGGAAGGTTATCATTCAAGTCAGTTCCATAACGACCCCTACAATAAAACGATTTTTATTGCCTGTCAATGTCTCGTGCAAAATGTTCAATAAAAAGTTAAATAAGCAAAAGCAATGAAGTCCACTCTACTGTTTTTTTAAAGGTTAAAGACAATAATGAACTTTCATCACAGTTTGTATTGAAATTAAAGGAGTAAACTGTGTTCTTTTATTTCTTGCTTTGTTATGGGGATTCTTGATGAAGCAGAAAATTGCGTACATTGCAAACATTTTACTTTGCAACTGTCATTTCAATTATCTTAAATAAAGAACTATGCAACAATTAATGGAAACACTGCCAATACTGGAGCTTAAAAATCGAAATAAAAAGTGATTTTTTCAAACAAACTATGGGTTTGCCAATCTTTGACTAGCTATAGTGACTAAATTATTGGATATATTTAATTAAATTTTCGTATGCAGACTGGGAACTGCATCAACAACACGCAGTTTAATTTATTGTCGTAATGTCACCTCCACCTTGTATACAGCGTGGAACCCTCAATTTCAAAAATAAAAGAAAAAGTATTTTAATAAATGATAAATAAATGATAAATGATTTTATTTCTGTAAGTAGGTTTATACAAACACTTTTACACGTCAATCATATTTTTAAAACTATATGAGGTCGGCTTTTCCTATCTGACTACTCTGAGAAGAAAAGCCGAAACAAACTCAGAGGTCACAGTCTCTTTTAAAGTCCAGACATAATCTTGGTCAGATCATGTGAAGACCATGTAGGTTTGTGTCTGAAATGATCTTATGAGGAAAAACCACACAGAATGAGTGGACCTGTCCAGTCAGTGCACGCATTTGTCACTAATCGTGGAGCTCAACTCAGAACTTAAGGAGCTCAACCACTCGACGAACAATACCAAAGAAAGGACATTTGGGTAGGCCGCATAAAGCATTCAAACTGCCAGATTATCATTGAAACTACCTGAGAAAGTGAAAAAATAAAATTAAAATAAAAGTTGCCTACATAGTCCTCACATTCACAATAAATAAATAATAATACTATACTTCATAAAGTAAATTGTCATGACATCGTATATATAATAATTATCAAAATGTCAAAATTTAAGTAAAATAAAAAATATAGCAAAAATAAAAAATAATCAGAAAAAAAACATTCAGTATGCAAAAATTGGAGCAACTCAATCCCAAGCCTTTTTGTCCTCAATATAATCCTTAACGGTATAAAAGGCTTTCTTGCACAACTTACGTTTAAATAATGTTTTGAATTTATTAAGGCTTAGATCTTGAAATATCCATAGATCTGTATGTATGTATATTACACATACATAAAGGTTGTTCTTTAACATTAATTATGTAATTAATTTCAATCACGTGATCTGCTGCTACGTAATTACATGAATTTGTATTTTAAGAACCATACATAATTACTTTCCTTGACCAAAGAGTTTATTTTCGCAAAACAAGATTATCTTCTTAACTCCATATTCGTGGAATTATAATTCTATTATCCCTTAGTACCTACCCACTTACGTAATATTCACGAAAATATTAACCTAGGCACTTTTATGCAGCAGTGCAACGAAATAGATATCTCTAAGAAGGTCAGCTCCATACAACAAGCGAAAACAAGCGCATGCACACATCGCATCATCGGCTTTCTGACAAACCGCAGGTGAATACCAGTATTTTACACGGAACGACTGCTTATTTACACAACCCAGTTACTGGGTAACACGATACCCGTTTGTAAGACTGCGAGACTGGTCGTCGGACTACCCGTAACGGCTGTCAAAGATCTACAGGTCTCCCAAAGTGATAATGCGCATAGAATTCTTCGTCACTGTTCGGCAACGGTCGTATTCCCCGAGCGTCGGAAGACGATATGTATATAAAGTGGTTAAGTGCATTTTCTTCATGCATAAATAGGGCTCTTACGATTCAATGATTCGGGTGTTTCCGGGAATACGACAATTAGCGAAGATCTGCATGCGCATTATTAATTTGGGAGACCTGTACGAATGACAGCCGGGGCCATCGGTTTAACGTGCTTTCCGAGGCACGGACGGGTCTCGATATGTAATCAAAGGTCATCAATCCACGAACCGAACGCGACAAGCGTAGTTTAACCTTGATTGTTCGATCCATGCGGCTAATATTATTTAGCCATGAGCCCCTCTTGTAAACGACCTTCTGGACCTATCTATATAGTAGCAGTGTAACAGAAAGAACAAAGGCATATAAACTGGAATATCTTATGAGTCCCAGGGTAGCGACATCTTGTGCAAGATTAACGACAATGCGACGTTTTTAGAGTTCCGTAGTCAATAAGGAACCCTTATAGTTTCGCCATATCCTTCCATTTATCTGTCCGCAGTACTAGAAAGCTGTAATTTGGCATGGATATACATATTAGTCATGCTTACAAAGTGGTAAAATATAATTTTGAAAAAAAAAATGTGCTCTTAAATTGGGGATGTTTTTTTTTTCTTGTTTTTCCCATGGTGTGGAATATGATTGGATAGGTCTTTCAAAAATATTGCTAGTTTGTGAAGACAATTTTTCGATTAAGGGATCCTTTTGTAAAACATTAAGCTTTTAAGAGCTAATTTTTGTTTGAGTCAAGTGCCTCCTTTTTTTTTTTTATTGGGTGGGTAATCATCAAATGATCTCTCCCACTCTGGGTGGAGCGGAAGAGCGTGCCAGACTCTTACTGACTAAAGCCCACCCGTGTTCCTTCAGTTGCCTGTGCGCCAGGGCCACGGTAACTCTTTCGAACAATCTGCGACCCCGGCAGGGAGTCAAGTGCTCCCTGCCAGCTAAATGGTTATTTTTGGGTATGTAAAAAAATCACGGTACGAGTATAATATATAACGAAGTTAAAAGACAAAACTATCACAGATAAGTAAGCTTCAGAAGTTAACGAGTAATAGTCGACCAACTTACATTTGCAGTTGGAACGTACGGGAGAACATGTTTTTGAACTACAATGTTAAGTTTGTTCTTGGGATAAATTCATCCTTACTACGGAAACCTTCGTTGTGTGTCCGACACGCACTTGTCCGGTTTTTAAGATTAATGTTGACATTTACTGGTACTGTAGTTTTCGGAGGCATTCAAATAGCCTCCAAGATGGCGATAGGTACTTAAATATACACCAACCAACTGCTGAAGGGTATTTTTTTTTGTTACTATGGTAAAGAATTCAGATTCTTTGATCATTTACATCCATCGCTGCTTACTCAACTACGTACTCTAGCATTATGTAGGCTATGTCAATTTTTCAATAAGCAATCGTAATAAAAAGGTCTTATAATTTTTTTGTTGCAATTGAATTTAGACTTTGTTATTATGAAGTTGTGTTTGTGATTGCAAAACTTGATAATTATCTCTTATTCTGAATACTTTAGTATAGTTCTTGGTTATACAATGCAAGGCGGGTTCATTTGTTTATCATAATGTTCTTTCTCGAATTTCTCTCATAAGACGTCTGTTTATTCCTGTCGATCATAAATTATAATCCTTCAGACATGCGGAGTAATTGCATATCACACTAACATTAGAAATGACTTTCATTTTGACAGTTCAACAGCATTTGCGTTATTTACGTAGTTGAGCAGACAAATTTTTCGAACATATGAAGCAATAGATAGGCTTCAAAATGATTCAGAATGTGATAAATAATGAGTTACGCAATTGGGGTCCGTTTCGATATGCGTTTATTAGGTATTTATTCTTTGTATACATGTAAAAGTATAGGAAACAACAGACTAGGTACCATATTTTATTTAATTGTACACACGGCTACATATCAACCTCTAAGTACATTTCCAGTAAAAACTGATCTTGCATTGTATAGGATTTCCGTACAATGAGAGATCAGCTTATACTGGAAATGTATAGCATAATATGTATCCGTGTGTACTCTACCCAACAGATCAGCTAAGTAATCTTGTTCATTAACAAATCAGCTACTCATAAAGACAACAAACAAAAAAAGCAGGAAACTAAATTTGTGTCCGGTTGATGGCAATAGGCTTATCTAATGCAATCATACTGGGCTCGACATAACTGAAAAAATCTGAAAACCTCTGCCTTTAGTGATAATAGGCGTGTAGGTTTGTTATGCTATAAAACCTTTTCACAAAACCTTACCCTCGACTTTGCCCAATGCTTGGGTAATATCATTACATTACGAGTAATACCTACAATCCTTTTACAGTGTGGACGTGGCTTTATGAAAAAAATATGGTCGGAACCAGTGTTGACTTACAATTAGTCCGCTGTAGATTACAAAATGTTGGTCTTGCAAGAATTGTTGGATTGGAACATAATTTTTATAGCTGAATTCACTGGTTTTTATTTTAGTTCTGTTTCAGCTGCAAAACGGTTTAGCTCTTTAGTATCCTTATCTGAAAAAAAATGTTTCCTATTATTTTTATCAATAATTATGGCTTGTTTTCAGTAAACTTCTGTTCAGGGGTTTCGAACTTTTTGTGATATGTAAAATATTTAATTTTGATTTTAATTCGAATTTATATGCAGATATCATTCTATCATTCTTATTTTACTATGATTTTGATATTTAATTTGATTACAGTTACTCATTCTTTCAATGACATTTTATTTTATTCTGAGTTGTTCTGTTATAACTAGAGATTAGATATTCAGATGCATATTAACCTAAAGTTAATTTTTAGCTATGAAAGTATTGAAGCGGCTATTTTTTTGTTTTAATAAAATCAGCTGCATAAATATTTATTTAAAATTAATGTTTATCCCCCGATACAAATATTTATATATATGGTGTAAGAGGAGATGTGGTGTGTGTCAGTTAAAACAAAAACAAAAAACATAAATTATAATAATTATTTTTTTATTAAATTAAGTACTTTACCTACCTACTTACCAACTACGCTTAGGAATGGGTAACTAGTTTCATCATTTTTCTGACTGACCACCTCCTTGACAATTCAATAGTGAGAGAGTTGAGTTTGAATTTATTCTGATTGGGCGTAAATATTACCTTGACTACAAAATAAGTAATTTAATCACTACCTTTCGATCGCTATGATTTGGTCCGGTTTGGTCACTAAAATCTGACGTTAGCGGGATTTTTTCGATACAGAAACGCATTCCATATTATCCAGCATCACAATTTTACGTGAATATGCATCCGAATATCCGATCTCTGGTTATTAACCTGTAAACGCCCGTGTAGTATTAAATGAATTTTAGACAATGGACGCAAAATTGATTTTTTCGAGGATCTTCATTATAACTGTCGTCGCAAGCGATTTCAAGACGACAACAATATCAAAATATTACTTCCCGTTAATTTCATAATATTGGTGAAACTGTAACTTAATTCTCATTGGTTGATCGGTTAGTACCGTGAATGCCGTGAGGTGGCGCTTTAATTTCCCGCCATACACGTGCACAAAGTCGATCTAGAAGGCTAGATTCACATTGCTGTAGCTAACGCCATATACAAGCTGGATTTTTGAGATGGGGCAACAAAGGCAGCTTACATCTTAACCGTTGTAGCTACAGGAAAACGGTCTTAGGAGACGTTCCTTAACTTTTTGAGAAATTTAGATTTACATTCACAGATTTTGAAAAAAAATTGTCAGCAGTAAAATGGGCAATATTCACAAAAACTTTTTTTTATGCCAATCGATCATGTTTCATATAAGGATATACGATCAAAACTGACACGTTCACCGTACAAGCCTTTGTTCCTTGCATTGTAAATTACCGAATAAACGTGACTGTGATTCGTGCTTCAACCTACGATTTTCTTGTTTGCCTGAGTACCCACCTACCTAAAAACGATGAAGATGACCCTGTTATCGCTACGCCTACGCTCCCGCCGTCATAGATATACAAAATCAAATCTCTTATGACTGATTGTCTAAATAATAGCTTTGGTAAATTGTAAAATCACTACAGCACCCTAATTACGTAACACACAAT
Organism: Griposia aprilina; assembly: GCA_916610205.1. Taxonomy (NCBI): domain Eukaryota; kingdom Metazoa; phylum Arthropoda; class Insecta; order Lepidoptera; family Noctuidae; genus Griposia; species Griposia aprilina. The sequence goes on along the minus strand of OU744310.1, from coordinate 8,010,773 downwards.
CTATCACAATCTGGATCATTTTGAAGCCTATCTGCTAATCCATTGCTTCATATATTCAAAGAAATTGTCTGCACAACAACGTAAATAACGCAATGAATGTTGTTGCACTGTCAAAATAAAAGCTATTCCTACTGTTAGTGTGTTACGAAATTACCACGCAGAAGACGTTAAAGTTGTCACTACAGAGAGGATACGCAAATACGACATTCAAAATCTAAAACAGAATAAATTCCGTCAACGTTATTTAATTCTAAAGAATCCTCGTATATTCAAACAGCAAAACAATACGTCTCTTAAACAGTATGGCATGATCTAACACAAAACGGCTGTACTTTAGAAAATCATCGACAATTGTAGGACAAGAGAAGACAATTACTTGAGAGAAAGGGCGATAGCTCGAATGTCAAACAGATTATGTATAGACCAAGAGATAGAATTTATTTATTTAACCATTTATGTACACATATATAAAACAGACTGGAAGAAAGGAACAGAAGAATTTGAACAAAGGTGATGCTTGCTTGCTTATGTGGGATTTATTTGTAAAGGAGACGTATTTTCAATTGTTAGGTTAATTTTGATAATTTGGCAGCTATTATACAAACAAACTGCGGTTTATATTTGTTAATTTAAAGTCTTCATTTTTATCTATTTTTCGAAGAATTAGCTGCTAGTGCAGCAAAAAAACAGTCACGTTTTGACAAATCGTTAAGAATCAGATTCAGTACCTATACTACAGAATAAGTATTCTACGATTCAAGACTTCACAAGTAAAAGAAACACGGTGAGGAAACTTATGTGATATTCTGTAAAGTTCACTTAGAACCTCAATCAGTGAGCGCACACAATTCGAAAGCGAACTCATTTGTTTTTAAAGTCAATCATCGCGGATACACAACGATGTCTCGTTGTGTATCCGCGATGATTGACAGGTATCAAATTCGAACTGTGTACCGTTCGAATTACAAAATGATGTTTATCATTACAATTAACGTGTTTACGTGTGTGTTAGGTAATAAAAATGCCTTAAAGTAATGATTGATTCGTGTTTGAACTCCAAAATAGCAACAAGCAATCAACGAACTTTAAACTTTGCACCACACTACAAGTTAACAACCCTCCGAAATAAAATGCTCTTAGTACCTTTAAAGTAATAAATGCGAAATATTAAAAAGCAATTACGTGAAAGCTTCAGAAGGCCTTTCAGAAATTAAGGCTGAGAGGAATATTCCCTCTTAATATTAAATAAAGTGCGATAATATTTCTTGTTGGCCACACTCCAGGGAAACGTTATAATCGGTTTGAAATTAAATTTTAAGCATATTGGGTTTTAATTTGTAGAATATTCATTGTGTTTTTCAGAGGTAGGAAATTCACCATTTATTTATAATTTTTCCAAGAGACATTTATTTAACACACTAACTTTTACAAGACACTTCTCTCTGGAAAAAATAACAAAATTTAGCTACCGTTTTCCTAGAATTATTTATTTATATATTCTTTATTGTACAGCCTTATCACTTTCTGCGATCTATTCCAGGCAATCTTGGAATGGACAGTGATTTGCCTGGATATAAAATGGGGCTGTCGTTGGTGCAAATAATAAATACCGATAGAATACCCTAAAATAGATACACAGATATATATACATATCCTAAATAATAGATACATAAATATATATATGACGGCGCGCGATTATTTAGTCGATTTATTGTAACACTTTTTAAAAGTTGTAATCGATTATTTTTAATCTGTGGCTTAGAATTTACTTCTTTAGTGGTATTTTTAACTTAGAGCGGATAACACCGAATGGGGTCGTGAGTGGCATGGCGGCGTTAGCGAGCACATTGTGTTGCGATCGTCACGCGGCGCACACGCACAAATCCATTGGCTCTAAATGCAAGTTTAACAATTATTGTGATTAGACTTAATCAGTGATATCATTGTAATCATTAAAGTTTATAGTTAAGTCTCGTTGCGATATTTGAAAGTAAATTAAGTGCGTTATTTTGCGAGTATTATTTTCCAAACACCTGCACGTACACGCCCATGATGAAGGACCAACAGATGACGGATCAGCAGCGACACGTGGTGTCTCAGCCGCTCGAACATCCGCCATATACATACTAAATATACTCGTATAAGCAAATGAAATAAATGAATACTAAAGATAATTACAGTTACGAGAACAAGATCGCAACGACAAGTAATGTTCCTTCACGAGTATTTTAAACGCAAGTAACGTCTGCGTGCGTTTTATTTCAACTGGCAATGCATTCCACAAACGAGCGGCCTGGACAGTAAAGGATTTGTCGAGGAAAGTTGTGGATTGCATAGGCATTTTAAGCTTTAAGTTATCTGATGACCTTAAAAAATTGTGTAGGAGTTGCAAAGAAACTGGAAACGTTTCTTGAGATAGAGAGGCGGCTTAGAGATTCAAATAAACATATATAAGAAAAAGCTTATTTATGTGAATAGGTACCTTAACATGAACCTATCTTTCTTTTTTTTCTTTTTTCTACATTTTAATTTGAGTAGTGCTATTCTGTAAAGTTCCCTTGGAACTTCACTCAAGTGAGCGCACACAATTAGCAAGCGAACTCATTTGTTTTTAAAGTAAATCATCGCGGATTCACGACGAGAAACCGTTCGAATTTCGAAATAATGTTTAGTGAAACTCACTACAGTTACATCATCCTATTTTGAACCTAATCAATTAACAATACAAGGTTCAAAATAAGTTAATAATAAACTGAATCTACTATATTCACCTTATTCTATACTAAATTAACTTTCGACAGAACTCCGTCTTTATGCCATGGGTTATCTTCCATTGTCTCTTCTCCGAGGAATTATAAATTAATGGTATTTAATTAAAGCAGCCTCAAGGAATTATGAGAGATAATCAAGATTGAAATGGAGGAATCATTATTATTCCTTTATTTCTACTTTGAATAGAAGTTCATTTATACTTTTAGGTGTGATTTAAAGTAAAATATACAGGGTTATGCGCGAATGGAAAAGTGTATTAAACTACGTGGTGAATACTTTGAAAACAATAAAAAGTACTATAAGGTTCTAGTTCTTTATTTTTCTTCAAAAGAAAAACTTCAAAGGTATCCCTCGTATTTATATAGGTATTAAAGGTAATAGAAAATATTTCCACTCCAAAACAAAATTTGACGCCACCATTCACAATTTAATATGCTTTTGTTATATTTGACGAACTAAACACTTAGAGAACTTTGTTTCCCTTTTCACATTTAAACTTTTTATCAAATAAAATATGAAGGTATTCTAATAGGCACAAAAACGTTTTGTTTCCGTATCTCTTCGCCTATCAATGTTATCACTAAAATGTCATTTAATAAAAACATTTTTTTTTTACGAAACTAACTTTTGGAAGGGGCAACTAGAAACAATTCATTTTTTTTGTAAATTTTGACGTTCAGAAGTGCCTTTTATGTGCCTATTTTAAATAAATGATTTGACTTTGAATCAAAAACACGTTGGAAACTGGAAAACGTTTTAATAATTAAATCCATAACGTAGCATTTTATGAAATGAATTATTATTACTTTTATCGGTATAAAAGTAATAATCATTTTCAAGGTTTTTGTTTCCACACAACGTTGTCCTTCACTGAATTGAGTGATGAAATAAATTACAACTGCACACGTGAAACACGTTAGTCGGGACTGTTACCTCTGGGTCACCACAGCTTTCGCCTCTCGCCTCTCAACAAAAAATAGGCGTAGTTCTTGTCTCCGGCTATAATCAGACAGTCTCTAAGTCTCGAGTGAATAGGTTACTCCTGCGCAAGCGTGCGCCATCGTCGATCGCGAGCCTATCATAGATTTAGTTTTTTTCACAACATTTTGTAAAAAAAAACTACGTCTGCAATAGCCTTCAAAATATAATGTAACAACGAAATAAATAAACAACATTTTTCAATTATAAAATCGTGCATTACTCAATTGGTGCATCCCCCGGGAAATTCGCAAGCTGTAATGGTTTCAATTCCTATTTCGAGTCTAGTTTTAATAACATTTTTCTCCTATTTGAATTAAAACAAACTAAAAAGCATAACACAAGGTTTGAAAGAAACTTTAAATCTACTTATAGAACACAAACCAAACCTCATAAAGCAATAAAATGAACAAAGTAACTGACTTCTATTGAATTCAGGAAAGCGTTTTTGAAACCCAACGCCTATCATAGGGGCCAATTGTAATAGGGTATCACAGACTAGAAAAAAAAGCAGGACTCCGCGCCACGCATATCGAAAGTGAAGCAACGTACCGATCTATGTGTGTGTGTAAATAAGTGTCTTACTTGTGATATGTTATTCTTTGAAATATTTTCTGCGATTTACAATAAGTTTTACACCATTTCACAACATAAGAAGGCATTATTTTATTTTATTTCTTGACATAAACAGTACCTACAATGACGCCGTAGTGTCGCGTAATGGCGGCCTGTCGGCACCTTATGATGTAAATATGTGCGTGAGGCATGTTTGTTCAATAGTTATAGTGCTTCACTTACAATACGCGTAGCGTGGAGTCCTTTTTTTTTTATCCGCGTAGGTGATAGTGATTGTAACAGTAAAGTTCTTCTATAAAGAAGTTCATTAGAGTGAAAACTTCTGTACGCGCACTTAGCGCTTATATATAGAAACAGAACCGTCACGCTTGGATCGCTAACGCTGAATCGGGCACACTCGGCTCCAGTCGGTGCTGGATCGCGTATACTCGGCTCTAGTCGTACATTTAAACTTCTATCATCTAGTCATAAGCACACAGCCTCTTATTTTAATTTACCTAGTCTTTTCTTTTCTCTTTATTCAAATCTGATGCCTAATGCCTCAATAATTAAGTTTCACACCATAGATATTTTTACAAAATTTTAGTTTCATTAGTCTATTGGTGACTCTAAAATCTATGCATAATTTCTGAGTCAGGTTAAATCTAAAAGTAATAAGTTTTTTTTAAACAAGTTTGGAAATGTATGCTCAATATTTTACACACAAGGCTGAAAGTAAAACTGCACATTGGAACTTGTTAGTGCTTATCGGCGACGGTTCGCACTGTATTAGGAAAAAGTATGAAAACTGCCTGTGTGGACTAGCGTGTTGAATGTCTCCGTTTTAGACTATTCGGTAAACAGACTGGCAGCTGGACCCTAAAGTTTAATAACTATACTGACATTAATTGTGTATACAGAACCTTAACGTCAAAGACACAATCCTCACGTTGCAAAGGAACAAAGGAACGTTTGGTGCCGACTTGTATTGTGTAGTGGCGTGATGAAACATTTGTGAATTAAAACGCTTGACCTAGGGGTCTATTATTAATGAGGAGTACATTAATATTTTGTGTTGCCTATTATACAACTTTGTCGACCTTAAAGTTTTACCAAAATCCAACGCCAATAACAGGGGTCAATAAAAATCAATACAAAATATAGTTTGAAAAAAAAGATACCGTTGTTTTCCAGAGTTTGTAAGATTCAAGAATGTGGTCTGTTTGAAATGTTAATCAGAATTTAATAATAGCCTCTGGCCAAACGCTAAGACCTAAGGCCCATTACCAAACAACGTAGCCGCAAGTCTTTTGGGCACATTACTAGTCGACAGAGATGTGGATACATTTTTTGACGCCATATTTTAGTTTAGTTTAGTTAGGATATTTGATTTTTATTTAATGTTTATAGTTAGTTAGATATAAAATAATGAATACATGTTGCAGCGAGACCTCTTCGGTTTCAACGTATTAATTTATTTTGACGTGATAACGTCTTATAAATCGATGAACGCTGGTTGCACGCACGAAAAAGCTTGACTCATTGTCACGTTCCGCCATGACGTTATCACGTAAAATTATCGTCCATAAAACGACTTTACAGACAACCATTTTTTTTCTAGTTTGTAATAACTGGTCATAAATATTTTATTCTTAATTTTTCAAATTTTCAGAATTTGATTAAGACGTAAGCAAACGTCTCAACTTATTATTGAAAAAAAACCTGAGTAGTTGAAAGAAGGAATTGAATCCAGCTGATTTTTATAAATTTTCGAGTTAAATTTTATTAATTCAAGTTTGAAATTATTATATTCTGTTAACTGCAGTCAACCAAGTTATATTGTTGAGTTTTGAATTGGCAACTAGCTTCATCTTCCTGACTGACCGACCCCTTGACAATTCAAAAGTGCCTTTAATTGGTTTATTTGAAATAAATGCTTAGAGTTTTGAATTTTTTTGACTTGTACTTTCCCTTATTTTCTCTCTCAGCGGAAGTATTTGGCTTTCACTCTAGTGTAATACCCTACTTTATTTATCGTAGGTGTAGAACCAGTTAAAAAGGACTGCTTTCAATCCTTTTTTCCGGGTAATGGACTATTCACCAGGCTTGCGTGCTTTTGGGTCGCTTTTACCAGCCGCATAGAATCCTTGGAGTTTGAGACGGGCAAGTCCGTTTTGGTCAGCGACACAAATGATCGTCGTATCACCTGCGATTCTGTCGAGAAGTGCTTTGACGTTGCGGTTCATCTGAATCGACTTATTATTTAAACCATCACCCTTAACTATTATAGTTATTAGTACTTTCAGGGTTAACATTTTAATACTAGTGGATCTTTAACCAGGACTGTTTTTATTGGGATAACTTGGGTTCATCTTTATAGGATAATAATCATTAGAAAGTTTACGTAATTTAGTGGTCACGAACTTAAAAACGATTGCAATCGATTCCCTAGTTTCTAAACCAAATTCGTAACAAAGATTTACCATCCGATGTACTTTAAGTTTTCTAGTAATCTCTTTTCATTTCGGTTAAATTACCTGTTCCGCAACTGTTATAATGATATTAAATGTTTAGCTTATTACTATTAATAAATTATTAAGTATAAGTGTCAAATTGGTGAATTTTCATTGATATGAAATTCATGATGAAGTAAATATATCATTCCTACAGTCCCGAATCGTATTTTGATCAACATACGACGGAAAACAGAGCCGCAATTTGCAAACAACCAAAGAAAATATTAATTTGGCGGGCTACATCTGAAGATTGACCTTAATATGGAACTAAAACAACTAAAATCATTTTGTATTTTCCTATAGCTAAATCACGTTACTGAACATTTCGTTTAATTTATTCGTCTCTCACGAGTGTCTTTGTCAGAAGTCGCATCCAGCAGATTATTGTAAACTAAATGACATCAAAAATCTATCTTCCAAAAAAAAATATTATTTATGGAAAGGTTTTCTGACCTTTCACAAACCAGGACATTGTCGCAAAGCCAAAATCCATTAATTCTGTTTGACCTGTCACATCCTACCTCAAAGGGGTACTTTTCGGCGCCATTTTGAACTTAAAAAGGGTCTCTAGAAAACCAATAAAGGCACAAAAAGTACGTTACTTCTTTGAACTCGATTGTGTTTTGTAAATCAGCAGGAATCTACGTCACAGCCACAGCTGGCTTAATTTCTATTGTACTATATTTAATTATGGTAAGTTTTTTTTTTCTGGTGTCTGAGAAACCATGCTTTGATTCCATAGATAAATGATTAATTATTTTATTTATGTAAGAAGGTTTGTACAAACACTTTTACACGTCAATCACATTTTTAAAACTAGATGAGGTTCGGCGTTTCCTATCTGTCTACTCTGAGAAGAGAGGCCGAAACAAACTCAGAGGTCACAGTCTCTTTTAAAGTCCAGACATAATCTTGGTCAGATCATGTAAAGACCACATGGTCTTCACATGATCTGACTGACTGAGATTTGATTCATTCTTTTAAGACTGACTTTTAAGTATTAAAAATAACAAATCCTGATCTGATTTGATCCAGCAATAATACTTTATTGCTGGGTCAAATCAGATCAGGATTTGTTATTTTTTAATTGAGTTTTAGCAACCAATATACTTGAATAATATTTTTTTGTTTATTATTTTAAGTCGGTGACATGTTTCTGGCAACTCTGCATGCACTATTGTGTCTGCCACATGTTCTCAACGGTTACAGTGAACAAAAACTTTTGGAACCTTACTCAAATGAATTCGAAAACGAACTCATTTGTTTTTAAAGTAAATCATTACGAATTCAAAACGAGACACCGTTCGAATTTCGAAGTGATGTACGGAAAGAAGATTAAATCTTCTTTCCGTACAGAAAACGCTACTTTATGAAATTAAGTCCTAGTAGTGTTGTTCTCTAAACATGTATCTCGTTTTGAATTCGCATGATTAATGATTTACTTTTTCACGTTACACTGAAATTGTAACAGGCCAATATTATTTTAATCATCAAAGTGCTTAATTAGACTTTTTAATCAACCTATGATATACAACTCTGAAACCATAAGATTTAAAAATCTTTCCAATTATTCATCCTACCGTTTTTGTCTAAACCTCATCATTTATTTTTTCACAAAATTATCGCCCCGATTAATTATAGGACCTGTGAGCCGACATCGAAATGGGAGATTATTTGTGTTAAACAAATATTTGCAAGAGATGATATCTGTTGAAGTAAATTGCTACAGATAAATTTTCTCTTTTTCATTTTTGTTTTGTTAAATGGTATTTTTTGTTTGATAAATATAATGTGTAGGTATTTTTTTGTGACCGATAAAAAAATATTATTTGAGGATAATATTTAACATTTTTGCTTTGTTAGAACAATAATGCTACTAATAATAAAACAACACGTTCAGCAATTGTTGCGGATTTCTTGTTTTTTTTTTTAATCGTGTTCTTTTTATTATCGCTTTGTTTTTTTGTTGTTTTGTTTTTACGTGTATTCGTTGTTTTCATTTTTTTATTGTTTGTGTTGAAATATGGATGTTTTCTGAAACAAATGTTTATCGTGTGTTTTTTAAGCAAACAAATTATATAAATATTGTAGTCTCTTACAGTAGGTGGTAAGAGGGGCTCATGCCTAAATAATAGCAGCCGCACGAGTCGATTGAAGGTTAAGCTACACTTGTCGCGGTCGGTTCGTGGATGGGTGACCATCCACTACGTATTGAGAACCCTCCGTGCCTCGGAAAGCGCGCTAAGCTGATGGTCACGGTTGTCAGTCATCACCAGGGATTGAAAACCGATACAAATTTGGGTTCCGATTCTTCATTTCGGTTCATATAATGCTTCTTCTTTTCGTTACGGTTCCGGTTTGGTTCTGGCTCCAAAGTACCGGTTCCAAATAAAGGTTCTGTACCATCCGATGTAAATGTTCTCTAAGAAAGAACTACCAAAGCAAAAGTGCTCCTCTCCCCTCTCTAAAACTTCAACCTCTTCACCCGCCGGCGGCCGCCCGTACCTCGCCGCCATCGTGCAAAGCTTCGTCCTGCGCTGAGCGGCATCGTATGAACTCGTTCGGCTTCTTTTGAAGAAGAACTGGTAAAATAAAAGTTCTTCAAAGTTCCAATTTAGGTTCCTGTTTCGGTTCGGGTTCTAGTAACGGAACTCTTATATACCGGTTGTTAAAAAAAAAAAAAAAAACTTATTTAATATAAGAACCTTTTCAATCCCTGGTCACCGCTAGTTCAACTAAACTAGGCTAGGCTATTATGTATTTGCTAGGCTACACAATATTTCCTTGCCAGCTAGAATCAAACCTACGCCTTCCTGCTTGCTGTCAAACGCACGTAATAATAATAATATTATAATATAGACATAATCACCACGTAACTATAGCGTTCCCAGTACTGAAGCTCAGGCCTTCTCTGTAAGATTCAGTGGGTCGTAATCCATCACGCGGTAATATAATGTTCGTATTTACTATAAAAACTTTTTTACAAAAAAGATACCGACTTCCAAAAAAAAAAAATACTTTAATTTCGGAAGTCGGTGTCTTTGGTTTTGTATTTTCTTTTATGGCCACCAACTTCCGAAATTAAAGTTAGTTTCTTTTTGGAAGTCGGTTGTTTTCTTTGTAAAAAAAGTTTTTATTTTTCACTTTTTAGTTGCGGTACCTCCCCCACACAAATTCGTATACCACTACTTGGTATGTAAATAACAGTGACAGGAAATTATTAAAACATCATCAATTTAAACTATGAGGAAAAAATATGCAGAATTAAGGATAACTCAAAAACTGCTGGTCAGACCTTGATCAAATTTAAATGGGACTACGTGTGAAGCACCAGCTATCAAATAAAAAAAGAATCATCCAAATCGATTTACCCAGAAAAAAGTTCTGAGCTAACACACATAAAAAAATTATTAAAAAAATACATACAGTCGAATTGTAACCTCCTCCTTTTTTTGAAGTCGGTTATAATTATTCAATAAATCGTGCCATACCAATACAAAAACATTACATAAAATGTTATTACTTAATATTCCTTAACTGAATAACTAAAGAATATTACCGAAAGAGACCTGAAAGCCTTTTACATTAATTTTTTAAAGAATCTCTTAAGTTGGGATAGATTAAACTTTTACTTAGCTGTCTAGGATTTAAAACATACTCGTATTATGTTGTTATTACGTTAAAGTCAAAGTCAAATCATTTATTTCAAATAGGCATTTAAAAGGCACTTTTGAACGTCAAAATTTACAAGAAAATATAATTGATTCTAGTTGCCCCTTCCAAAAGGTAATTTCGTATGGAGAAGAATGGGCGAGAAACTCAACCGCTACTCTTTCAAAATATTTTACAATATTATGCATACATTAATTACATAATTATATGTGAAGACGATGCACCTAAAATAAAATGACCCTACCACAATAGATAAAAAGAATTAAAATATAAAGCAATGACAGGTAAATTAATTAGGTGATAGATACATGGTGCTCACATATTTACAAATATCGAAAAGTAGATGATTTTTCTAAAATTTTAACAAGTAATAATTTAGTGTGTAAGTTAAAGTAGTTACAGAATGCAAAATCAATGTCATAAAAATGATAAATTATACAATTAAATTAGCAACCACTTTGATTTTATCTATATTACGCCCGTATTCTCGGAAAGCGTAGGTAGAGATGTAATAGTACACCGACATTTCGCCAGTTATATTTAAGTTCCATGTAATAGGAGGCGAGCCTATTGCCTCGAACTAGGCAAAAATCCAGACTCGGTGCTGCTACTGAAATTCCTGATGAAAAAACCCCCATGACAACAAAAAAAGAAAATTACGTTTATTCTCCACAGAAACACGCGTATACAACAAGATAAGTAAGATACCAAGACACTTGCTGGACCCTGCAGAACCCCGCGATCACAAAAATATTCAGCTATTTTACAAGAGAACCAACGTAACTGACATAGCCCGAAGAATTGTCAAACCTAAGTGGCATTAGGCACATTGCTCGCAGAACAGATGGCCGATGGGACCGTAACGTTGAGTGCAACCCGCGTACCGCAAGACGTAGCGATGGAAGGTCTCCCCCAAGGAGGACCGACGACCTTGTTAAAGCCACAGGAATCTGCTGGATGCAAGAAGCTTAGAACCGGTCAATGTGGCGGTGCTTGGAGGAGGCCTATGTCCAGTAGTGGACATCTTTCGGCTGAAATGATGATGATGAGGATTTTACAAGAAATGTAAATTAATCAGACCTTTATAATCATGAAAGTTATCTTACTAAATCACTTTCGAAGGTTAGGTTGGGTTAAGTGAGGGTCAAAAAAAAATTGGTACATTTATTTGCGATAAAAATGACGCTGGGAAAAACACTCAAATACAAAATATAACGAGTTGGGGGAAAATATACGTCACATCCACGCAAAACGGCAATCGCTCAGCATAATGCTACGACCCTATGCGAGACAGAGCCCCAGCGCTGGTTTTCAGCGACAGCCGGCGTTGGCGTGATGACGTCAACCAATGCAGCATACGAAAATATATAAAAAATAAAAAAAAATATCTAAAGCTAATTATCTTTTAATTTAATAGCTAATGAAGATTTATGTTTTAACTAGCTGTTGCCCACTACTTCGTCTGCGATCCTGGATGAAAAGTAGCCTATGTTATTATCCAGGTCACGGTCTATCTGTGTGCCAAATTTCATCCAAATCGTTTCGGCGTGAAAGCGTGACAAACAAAGAAACTTACTTTCGCATTTATAATAGACTAGCTTTAGCCCGCGGCTTCGCTTGCGTTAATGTAGCCTTTGACAATCAATTCGGGTTATAATTTAATCATGATTCGAAAGACACGTGGCGCCATCTATTATCATAACAATGTTATTGTTGTTTTCCTCGGGAACAGTACTTTTTTTTCGGGATGAAAGGTACCCTGTGTCCGTTTCTGTACACCTGACAACGTATATGCAAAATTTCAGGATGATCGGTTCAGTGGTTAAGGCATGAAAAGGTAACAAACTTACTTTCGCAATTATAATATTAGTTAGGATTAGGATAGGAGTTTTGATAATAGATATAATTTTCCAACACCCAGCCGCAGCAGAAAGGGATAAAAGTTAAGTCAGTTTATAAACTTTAAAACTTTAAAGACCTTGCACAATCAAATGGTATCCAAGGTCGAGATAATACTCATTAGAATTGACATCACAAAGTCAAAGTTTATTGTAATTAATACATAAACTCACGCCTTCTTCCCATGGGGGTAGGCAGAAACTACAGAACGCCACCTGTTACGATCCATACATACTCCTTTTGCCTCGTTTACGTTCATACATCTGGTCATACACGCACGCCGGTTGTGAGTACTACGCACCTGACCTTTCTGAAGAACATCACCAATAAGGTCACTATATGTCTTCCTAGGGCGTCCCCTCTCGGATTTATTATAATTAATCCTGCTAATTATAAACTTGAAAGTTTGTATGTTTGGATGTTTATTACTCAATCACGCAAAAACGGCTGAACGAATTTGAATGAAAGGAGGTCAACAAAAGCCCATATAACTTTGCCCAAACATGTAGTACCTCGAGGTACACTTGCACCAAATCGTAAATAAAAAAATAGAGGAATTCGAAAATAAGTGTATTTTTATCCTTACATAAGTTAAAACTACATAATCAATTATTTTATAAGTCAATGTGTACAATTGCGTTACATTTGGTTGACTTTTGGATTGACATTATTTCGTAAATGTCATTCAAATGTCATTCCGTTCGTTCGTGAAACAACAGTGGCTGAATCCTACCGCAGACAGCTGTCAACGTGACAGTTTTTTTTTAAAATAAGTATGGTATTTGTGCTTGTGTCTATGATAGAATGCCAAAATGGCGTGCTTTTTATTATGATAAAAGTTCATTTATTCTCGTCTCCGGGTAACCAAAAGAAAATTATATAAATGCAATATTATTCAGTGTAATCTAGTATTTTATGCCACTAAGTGTACCACGGTACTTCGTTTGGGTAGATTTTGGTGACATCCTTTGGCACACAGATGGTTAATAACCTAGATTAACACATAGAATGCTTTTTATCCCGGTAGTACGTTCACGTGAGATAATTTCCAACATCAACGCGGGCGAAGCCACAGGCAAAAGCATATCTATATTTTATAAAAAATAAGTCATAAAAGTAATTTTTAGTGTGTTATTTCTCACTTACATACTTAAACAGCGGAAAAGTCAATAAGTACCTCTTAAGCTATTTCCGAAAGAGACGCGGAGAGCGCTTTGTTTAAATTAATTAAAAGTACACACAAGTAAAAAAAGCGCTTCACGCTTTTTGGTTTAATCATTGGATATAAAGAACTAATACAAGTCAATTCAATTATTTTATAATTTTTTGTGCGTGATAAAGGCGTGTTTTTTAGTTTTTTTTAACTACATATTTATTATTATTTATTACTTTTTATGCTAGTATACACGGTGGTTGGGACATCAAAACACAACCTGATACCATGGATTCAGTTCATGATTCTGAACGCCCATGCATTGAAACTATTCGAAGGCTATTAAAAAAAAATGCTGTTCAATACATTTTGACCGCGTAGTTATAGCACTGTTGGGGTTTCTGCGTCAGGTTGTCATTGTGTCAGGGTCGTTGGATGGAATCAGACACAAGGCTCCTTATGATAACATGTAATATCGTTTTTTACAGAGTGTGGATAGTTTTTCACAATAATTCACTTGAGCGGTTTATATTTGCGTGAGTTCGTTGGCGTGTCACCAAGACAGTGAAAATCCGCAGGGTGTCGCTAGTGTCGCGCCGTTGTACTTGCTCCCTCCCTGCGCGCCGCCTTCTTCCCATCGATTGGTGTTATTTGTCACCAGTAGATGGCGTTGTGGTCGTCAACAAGCACTTTTCTATGAATAGGCGGTTTTTTTTGTTTGATAACTGACCAAAAATTTCTACGTTAGGTCTAGAATTATGTGCTAAATTCATGGATACAGTTTCCACGTCAATGTCTCTGCCATCTTGTTCTTCATTTAGTTAATAAGTCAATAAAGTTATGACTTGAGTGGTTTACTCGGAGCAACTGAAGATTTCCACTATCCACCTCCTGGCTCCATCATCAGACCCTCGTTACCAAGCGTAATCTATTGGACTCGTCAAAACGAGCCATATGAGCCCAAACTCGAGTGGTTTACTATTAGCTACTGAAGAGTTCCACTATCCACCTCCTTTTTTTTATTTTTTTGCTCCGTCATCTCATCAGCTCCAAGATTCCAAATTATAGTTTTGTCATCCGAACTACATAAACATACAAAGTTTAACTTTGATACGACAATAAGAAGTAGGTTAAATTTCACTTCTAAAATTTTATCACATTGTTAGTTAGTTACAAGTGAAGCTAGTAAAAGCGTGTTAAAAAGTTGACACCCCAGAAACAGAAACATTGCTAAAATGTCTCCTGTGCCTGTAATTACATCCGCACCCATACCCTTCAATCCGAAACACAGCGACGCTGCTTGACGGCAGAAATAATATTATGTATGGTGATAGTACTTCCCAGTACGAGCTCCTTCACAAAGAGCTGTACTACCAGTGCCTACCCCTTCGGGAATTACAGGCGTAATTCTGTGTGCTGTTGAAATTACTTGCAGCACTTCTCTGTAAGATCTTTAATTTTCCATTGGTGTGTGGCGCCATCTGCATCGCCACATGTGAACTACGCATCACACTGACGACAGGCAAAATCCTGCATCGCGCAAACGAGGTTTACCGCGCAACTAGGATATATACGAGTACAACGTACCGACATCAATCGTCCGACAGTTGCCCATCAGACACGACACCGTCTGTTGGAGTATCCTCCCTTTTCTATGGAGGATGAGTGAACTTTACACCGTGTTCCATATACCTCTATAGTATTATATTATTAGATAGCAACATTCAAAAAGGTTTATGGAGTTACGTAAGATTTACTTCTTACAGATTCCCTTGGAGCCGTGTGGAAGTATCTAAATATTATATCACTGTCTGTACCTTTATAGCTAATTACTAGAAAAGTATAAGCTTCTAAACATCCCTTAGAAATTCAAAAATATTGTCTCGTTGTGAATCTGAGATGATTTACTTTAAAAACAAATGAGTTCGCTTTCCCATTGTGTACCTAAGCTCACTTCTTGCGGTTCCAAGTCAACTGTATGTAATAGTACTACTGATAATTATTTTCGTAATTCGGAATAGATTCGTTATTATTTATTTATGTTTTGTTCGGTATAAACAACAAAAACACAAACAAAAAAATACATTGTATCTTTAATAGGTTTAAAGATATTTTATTCTCAAAAAAGACACAAAGTCACTTGAGAACAATGCTTATGATAAATTATATAAATATAAAGTTCGTCACAGACGTCACGGTGGCAATTATGATACAGCCCCAGATACAAGAAAGAAGGATTAATACATTTCAATGGAAAAAACATCATGTGCTCCCCAACCTACAGCTCCCAAATAAATATTTTCATATTGTGTCATATAACAATATTGATTTGGAAACTATAGCATTTTTCCTCTTATATTTAGTTTGAAAGCATTGAGCAATCAAAAAAACCTTTATTTTTCAATGTTCGTGTTAGCAATTCAGAGTATTCGTGAGTCTAGTTTTTTATCATTAATTTTATTATGTAAGTGGTCGAGTTGCATTCGTCTGGTACACCCTGGGAAGTCAGCCCGCTACCACCTTGCTGTCTGGTCAATACATTATTTCCACAGCATGAACAGAAAAGAAAGAAAGAAAATATATTTATTTAGCACACAACACAACATATACATGAAAAAATAAAAGTGTAAAGTGCGTTGGTAAGATTCGTCATGTTTTTTATTTCTCATTTTTGTGCCGAACCGAGAAAAGGATGTTTTTTTTTTAAAGACAATAGTCCAGTTTTTTCACTGACACTATGACAATTAAATGTATTAAGTACCTGTACATATTATTATGGAAATTCACTAGACTACAATGTTGTCATGATCTGCCTAGCTTTTTCCTAAATATGTTGGGGTCAGCTTCTAGTCTAACCGGATGCAGCTGAATACCAGTATTTTACATGGAGCGGCTGCCTGTCTGATCTCTGCAACCCAGTTACGTAATTATCACAGTTCGTCTTGGTAAACCTGGTTGTCAAACTTTCGTGAATAATCCGTAAAGCCGATATCTGACGCTTCAATCACTCGATTGAAAGATCTTCTTGTTTCATTCCAGGTTCACACGACACCTTCAAAATTATTTAGGAATTAGCGTTAAGCTGCTCCTGTCATATCATTATTCGCGAAAGTAAAGCATCGGCTTTACGCCTTATGACTGTCAAAGATCTACGAATGACAGCCGGGCTCAACGGCTTAACGCGCTTTCCGAAGCACGAATACAATGTAGTAAATAGGTATTTTTGTTAATGTTATATAGCATAGTTTTGGTTATAGAATTTGTCAGTCTCCTGCACGTGCGCTTACGTAAGCAGCTGAGAGTACTGTCATGCACAGTGGTGTTATACTGGGCAATATTATAATGTTGATAATGTGGCGGTATCAACATCGCCACATGTGAGCTACACGTCATACTGACGTCACGCAAATCCTGCAGCGCGCAAGCAGAGTTTACCATGCGACTAGCATATATGCAACGTCCCGACGTGAACCGTCGGGCAGTGGCCCACCAGACACAACGCCCGTCTGGTCGGAGGATCCTCTCTTTTCCATAGAGTATGATTGAGCTTTACACCCTGTTCCAAAATTAGAAGGTCTACTTGGTAAACTACTGAAGTAATTTTGGTATTCATTACTTTTAAAAAGAGAGCCATAAAGTTAAAAATAGTTGACCGAGCGAGCACTAAGTGCGAGCGAAGCGTCTCCGTTTCATCTTGGGCAAAAATGGTTTTGTATGTCCGGATGTCCGACGGATATCTGTTCTCCTCTACAGGTCGCATTTCTCAACCGGTTCGCGTGAATTTTTGTGAGCAGGTTCAATAATTATATTTTTTTTTATTTGCGAATTCAGTTTTTCGAAATTTTTCAAAATAGCGGAGCTAAAGGTGTTGAAAACGTAAAAAAAACATATTTCAGCCATTTCACGCTTTATGTGCGCACTTTTTAGTTTTAAGGTGCGCGGTGAACATTTATTCAGTTTCAAGCTATGCAAAAACAAACTCGCGAGGTCTACCAGCTCACAGAGCCACTAGTAAATAACTACAGCCTAATCACAAGGTTCTAATGTTTGGCTTAATAATCGCAAAATTATTATTCTTAAATCCTGTCTTATTACTAAACGTGCCTGACCTCTAACTTTACTTACTAGTTTAGTTACTGACTTTAAAATCCTTTTAGGTATAATATCGCCGACCTTTGGGGATGAAACACTAGGGCCCTGGGGTCCGAGTGCCCACTTGGTTTTTGGAGACATCGCCAAGCGATTGGTCGACTCTTCACGTGACCAGAGGGCTGGCCTATTTTTTGGCCAAAGAATTAGCATCGCCATACAACGTGGCAATGCTGCCAGCCTTTTGGGCACTTTTCCTGTCGACAGCGATGCGGACGAATTTTTTGATGCCCTATGATTCTTTTCATTCTTTCTTCTTTTATTTTATTTATTTGTATTTAGATGTACATACTATTAATATTTAGTTTAATTTTATAATACCTATGTAATCATTATTATACCTTCTGGGTATAACTTATATTTAGGGGTTTTATAATTGCAAAACATTTTTTAATAAGAGCATTCCGATTCACATAGACGCGTTGAAGTAAAGTGACAACATATTACAAATACAAATACTGAAATAAATGTTTGCATTATTTAAAAAAAACTTAAAAAAAAATAAAAAAAATATTCAAGTATAAAATAAAATTATGATTTACATTAATTACAATCGAGGAAAATGTTTAATTCTAAGTGTAATGTAGACCTGCCTGATCTAGGTTTATAAAACCTGTGTTTCAGGCCAAAAAAAAAGCATCGTTCCAAAAACATGTCCCCATTTTCCATTTAATTCAGTATCTCCGTAAAGTGTTTATTTATCACAACCTTGATATTAATTATGTTTGTAAACTACCGAGACTCACGGTCTGTACCCAAAGAGCGTTGCCAGACTCTCCAGGGATATATTTAAATAATGGCTTCTCGTAGAATCAAATGGAGAAATAATTTGGGATTTCAAGCTGAAATGTTTAGGATTTTGGTTTTGTACATACGGCTACATATCAAGATGTACCGTTTTAGATGCCGCTACAATACTATCGTGGACTTCCACGTCCACGTCATGGTTTCATGATAACACAGGGACTCAGGGGAGTCAGTAAGAATCTGACACGCCCTTCCGCTCCGCCCAGAGCAGGAGAAGTCGTTTGATGATATCCTAACAAAAAAAAAGGGGGAGTAAATTGTATGGAAAATATATGAAGACGCTTTTCTCGTGTTATTATATTTTATTTACATAATTTAAAATGGTAATATGTACAAGTAATATGTAAAAAATTCATCCCCATCGTTATCAACAGTTGCCACGTTGTATGGCAATGCTGATTCTTTGGCCAAAAAATAGGCCAGCCCTCTGTTGAGGTGAAGAGTCGACCAACAGCTAGGCAATGTCTCGAAAAACTATGTGGGCACATGGACCCCACGGCCCAAACCCCAAACGGCTCGAACACATAAGTTCCAATAAGATTGGATTTTTTGCGCCGTCTGAGGTTTTTCGCACCTGCAGCAACTGCCCCAGCATAGCCCACCGTGCTAGAAAGATGGGATGGCGCAAGGACGTCGACACATCTTGCATCCCACACCACAGGCCTACCTAACTTCTTCAGTCCGTCTGGTCTCTTCCCATTGTCACATTGCCAAGCCATTGGGTTCTAGAACAGCTGGCACCCCGGCGGTGACAAGAGCTGGACAGATGATGTCGTTGATGCTGTCTTGCCGTGCTATCCGGCCTGCGCTCCTACTGCAGGATAGGCCATGGTGTCCGAGGCAGTCGACACCTTCATCGCATTGGGCCACACAAGGAGAGCCTAGACGCAGACAAAAAGCAAACCGGAAGGTGGTGTCATCCAGCATAGTGCCTATGTTGGGAGACGGTAGTGCCTGAAGCCAGAGTCCCGACTCCCACTCACCCACAGCTAGAAAGCTAAGGATGCTCAGCAGTATTGGTGAACGTATTAATAAGATTATTCTGTACCAAACTGCAGAGCGGCTCATCATCATGAAGACGCTTTGAAAAATCCGTCCACGATGACATTATAAGGTAGACGTATTTTCATACATTTTATTTCGTCACGTTAGAAATGATAAAAGCGCACACTGAACGAAAGACTTTAAAAAGCTTGATAAAAAAATAAGCCATGAAATTAAAATACGACACCTCACTAATAATGCATTAAAGTATTACATTTTCTCATATAAAAACATAAATAACTTCATTTTTATTTACAAAAACATTAAAATGAAAATCTGTCATGAGAAACCACTTCTGTGCCCACCAGTACAACCATATTTTTGCTCAGAGTTGAATTAATCACGCTTTGTGAGCATTGGGGAGAGCAGAGTTTTATAAATATGTGCAGACGATTTATTTCCAAGGATTTTACATTAAATAACAGATATTTGAGGCTCTGGGACCAAGAATTGTAATGTTATTATATATAGAATATTAAATGAAACAAATTGTGTTTTACTCGTACATAAAAATGAGTTCTGATAATAACAAAATATTTTATGAGTTTGCTTAAAAAAAAAAAAACTGAACCAGCACCCTACTTGCATAACACTATTAATCACAATCTGAATCATTTTGAAGGATATTGAAATTCCATTGCGTCATATGTTAGAAAAATTTGTCTGCTAAACAACGTAAATAACGCAATGAATGTTGTTGAACTGTCAAAATGAACGCCATACCTACTGTTAGTGTGTTACGCAAGTACCCCATAGGTTGTATATTGTGCTATTAGAAACCGTTAGAACGTTTGTTTGAAAGTTGTTATTTTTGTAATCTAAATACCTACAACATTACACGTGACCTTTGGGAATTTTGGCTGAACACTTTAAGCTAGATAAACTAGGGTCAGTGCCATTAACCAGGCACAAATCCAAACAATGGGCTGAATTTTGGAACATTGAGAATTTTTTAATGGAATACCCAATAAAACACATTATTTGCTTTGACCGGAAATTCGAACCAAGGACCTACTCTGCAGTCACGATTGGGGCCACTATAATATCCAAATTAAGCTTCTCTATAACTATCAAGATTTCCTCATTT
Organism: Griposia aprilina; assembly: GCA_916610205.1. Lineage (NCBI taxonomy): Eukaryota > Metazoa > Arthropoda > Insecta > Lepidoptera > Noctuidae > Griposia > Griposia aprilina. The sequence goes on along the minus strand of OU744310.1, from coordinate 7,990,141 downwards.
AATATTGACATTATAATAATTAGCTACTATGATGAAAATATTCAGTAATATTCCTTAAATAATAGTTCACTCCCAAAATAAACTCACAGATATCATAACTACCCACTATTAGAAACGTACGGAAACTTAACCAAACAAAGCATTCATTAAAATAATATTAAACTTGTTGACTTTGCCATAATTGAAGACTTGTATTTAAGAGAGAACAAATGTTAAAACAATTGCTTGCTATTCTAAAATAATAGTTCTAAGGACAACAATCCAAATATGTATAAAGTTCAATTGGAACCTCACTCAAGTGAGCGCAAACAATTCGAGAAAGAACTCATTTGTTTTGAAAATAAATCATGGCGGATTCACAACGAGACGGTTCTGACGGGATGGTTCGAATTTTAAAGTGATGTTTAGGGAATGATGCTACGCAAGGAGCCGGTGAAAGATTGTATACAAGAAGGAATAAAGAAATAAAGAAAAAAAAATATTTTGTTTAAAAATCGAAAAAGAAGCATTTAAAACTAACAAAATTGACATAAAAACAACAATAAATTAGTAAAAAATAAAAGCCCTGCGAGGCCAAAAAGGCTCCTATCTCAGCAATTTTTTTTCGGTATGAAATCCTCAAATAGCTTCTCTCGCTCCGGGCGGAGCGGGAGGGCGTGTCAAACTTTTACTGATTAAAACCCACCCGTGTTCCTTCAGTTGCCTGTGTGCCGGGGCCACGGTAACCCTTTCGAACAAACCAGCGACCCCGGTAGGTATCGGCTATAACAGACCCCGTCAACATGTGCTGAAATCTCTTTTAGGCGCGTGTGGAACACAACGCGCCATCGACCCAGGCCTGATCCTTACCGGACGGCGAGGTGCCAATTGCTCGGCGACCGCAAGCCCGCGTCTACGGTAGCTGGGAATCGGCTATTAATTCCCGACGCCCAGGGCGTTTCCTGCAGAGACTAGGAGCGTGGGGGCGCAACGATTTCCTCTCCCACACGCGCTCTGCCTCCTTCTTGCCTGCTTGGATCAGGGCCGGACGCGAGAGATCGCCGCCACCGATCGCCTCCACGAGGACACGGCGGTGATGCGCCCAAGCCAGGCATACCTCCATCGTATGCTCCACCGTATCCTCCGGGCGATCCACATAGTAGTAACACCTGGGCGTTTCCTCCCGCCTTATGCGAAACAGGAACCTCCCAAAACAACCATGTCCGGTGAGGACCTGCGTTAGGCGGAAGGTGAGGACACCGTGGGGTCTCTCTAGCCGCTCCTCAAAGAGGCGACTTATCGCTGTATTTGTGGCCTGCCCAGCGCTGGCTTGCGACAGTTGCACTCTTTATTTTGCCATGAGATCACACCGGAGCTCTGTCCACTGTGCCACGATTACTCGCAGCAATATTAAAAAAAAAAATACCGCAGCACTGGTATTCTGATAGGGCCCGGTTACTATATGTATATACGGTTACTTTCAGGCTCCAAATTGTCCCTACTCATAAACAGATCAAGCAGCAAAGTTCCGAACTTATGTTAGGCCGAGTTTGGTACAAACCGTCGCATATATTAACACATAAGGAAGCGGAATACAAGCAATGGTATCAGCATCTATATCTACATCTATTTACGTTTATAACAACCTTTACTGTCCCACTGCTGGGCAAAGGTCTCCTACATTCTTCACCATTCATCTTTGCCTGCTGCCTTTTCCAGCCAATCAATCAAGCGTTTCTTAGGCCTGCCTCGGTGCGCCACGGCGTCCTCACCTTCCGCCTGAGGTCCTCACCGGACATGGCTGTTCTGGGAGGTTCCTGTTTCGGATAAGGCACAACGCCCGGGTGTTGTCATTGTATGGATCGACCAGAGAACACGGTGGAGCATACGGTGGAGGTCTGCCCGGCTTGGGCAGAGCACCGCCGTGTCCTCGTGGCGGCGATCGGCGGCGGCGATCTCTCGCGTCCGGCCCTGGTTCAGGCCATGGTACGGAGCGAGGGGGAATGGGAAGCAGTCACCTCCTTCTGCGAAGCAGTAATGCTCGCGAAGGAGGAGGCGGAGCGCGTGAGGGAGAGGCAATCATTGCGCCCTCACGCCCCTAGTCGCTGCAGGAGGAGACACCCTGGGCGTCGGGAGTCGATAGCCGACTCCCGGCCACCGCAGGCGCGGGCCTGCGGTCGGCGAGCAATGGGCAGCTCACCGTCCGGTAAGGACCAGGCCCGGGTCGACGGCGCGTTGTATTCCACGCGCGCCTCAAAGAGATGTCAGCAAAATTGACGGGGTCCGATAGGGCCGATGCCTGCCGGGGTCGCGGATTGTTCGAAAGAGTTACCGTGGCCCTGGCGCACAGGCCACTGAAGGAACACGGGTGGGTTTTAGTCAGTAGGAGTCTGATACGCCCTTCCGCTCCGCCCAGAGCGGGAGAGGACATTTGATGAATTCCCACCAAAAAAAAAAAAACAAAAAAAAACTTTCCGCGGCAAATGTAGCTTAACCGTGTAGGTGCTATTATTATTATTTATTATTATTGCTTGTATTGATTTATAATTATTAGTATGTCAAAATGTCAAACCTATAGTTGTATGACAGCTGGCGCGTACATATTAATAAAGGCTGGCGGCGCATGAGGCGTTGCCCGGAATGTTACCATTTTATATAAATTATGTTTAAATATACTTTTAGAGCTAGGTATAGTGTATTTATTTTATTTCTTATTTTTATATTTTGGAAGCTGCACTGGTTGACATCATCACGTCAACGCCGGCTGTCGCTGAAAACCACCGCTGGGGTTCTGACTCGCAAAGGGTCGTAGCATCATGCTGAACTATTGCCGCTTTTGCGTGGATGTGACGCATATTTTCCCCCAACTTGTTCCTTTTTTGTATTTGTGTGTTTTTCTCTGCGTCATGTTTACCGCAAAAAAAAGTATTTTCTTTCTTTTTCTTATTTTTTTTTTCTATATTCAGCACGAGCCACTCCTGTAAACCAAATATTAAAACCAAAACATCCGTTTCTTAAATTGAAACTCCACTTAAACATAACTTAATATCATTACTATTTGTTATATTTTAAGGCTTCGCAGTTTGAGTATATTGCAGTAACAAAGTACTTATACATGTTTTCTTTGCTCCCAAGTTCCTTCCTGTTTTCATAATAAGTACCTGAAACAAAAAATATAAAATTGTTACTAATGCTATCCAGAGGGATTTCTTTCTCGTCAAAGTTGTATACTTTGAGGCTGGCTAATTTTTTTTACTTGAGCGTTGTAAAAAGGGAAAAATAATCCAAGGCCTTGAACGATTTTTTTCTAAAAATACAAGAAAGAATACCGTCTAAATGCGAAGGATAAATCTGAAATCGTCAACCCTTCTGGGGCAAGCGTGGTGATCAATGCTCGTGGCTTCTTTGTATGAGAAAAGGCCTTTGACCTATTCGAAAAGCTGGTTAGATTTTAGGGAATTCATTAAGAGCCATAACAAAAACGATACTTTTAGCTTCGGAGATCGGCGATTTTGCAATGAATTCTGCATCACGTTTAAGAGATTATACTTTTGGCCACAGAAATAAATTGAGAAAGCTTTGCATTCAGTAACTGTAAAAAAAAAATGCACCGAGCTTCCGAAAAGCGACTTAAGGGGACTGACTCTACAAGACCTAAGCGCAAGTTTTATAACGCCTTGCCTTGTTTGTGTGTTGTATATGATCCACTGCAGTAAACAAAATCAGAAAAATATATGATATTCTGCAGGATATATGCTAGTTAGATAGTGTGTTGAAAAGATAATACAACTAATTTACTAATAAATATACTATAGAAAAAATCACGAATATACCTCTAAAAAAATATTTTTATGATTAAAAACCTTACTAATATACATGCATTAATTCTGATTTTTTGTCAGATTATTCTAAAAGCAACATAATATTAATGTAATAGTGTTTTAATTTTTTAGTCCAATCAATAGATGTCTTGTAAATAGATAATTGCTTCATATTTTGCAATAATTTACCAGCGTTGTGTCATCGCGCTTCTCTTTCGTTTCGATGCAGTCCGACAGTAATCACGCTTTAGCTGCGACTGTTGTCAGCCTCTTAAGGCGGTACCCCGACCAAAACCTTGTTATAGTGCGTTATTCAGAGGCTATTAACTCATTCACATGGGTCACTACATCTAAAAGCCCATTATTAATGTTCGATATCCTATCATCACTTTGCACGTTCTTATTTGTTTTTATGTGTTATAAATACATTTAAAATCTCCTTGTAAAAAAGTGACTAATATTATTGATTGCACGCATCTTTTTTCTAAAGGTGACATTCTAAAGAAAAGAAAAATAGTTTATTCTGCACAAACAAAACGCACATTACAAAAAAATTACATTAATAATAATACAAACATAGAATGTAGCCAAAAGCCTCGTACCCAAAAATTAAAAGGTTTAAAATTTTGTCCATGGCCAGGGACCAAAGACAATACATTTTGCTCTGCAAGGTTACATAATTTGCTCTGTGTTACGACACTCGCAAATGACAACAAACAAACGATGAAAACAAAAACAAAATGCCGATAGCAGAGTGAAAAAATGACTACTTTGTAACAAAAAAAACAACAATATTATGAACAATTTAGCCGTGCGTCGCATCTGTGCAAGAACAGGCCGTTGCTCAGCAAAATGCTGTGACTTCGGACGAACCTATCGTCAACAGCGCTGATTTTCAGCAACCACCTCTACGTTCTATTAATTTGAGGATTACACTAATGGATAGATAATTTAAAAATCAAAATAATTCACGTTTTATTTTATTTCAAAACATCGCTTGTCTTTTTTTATTAAAATAATTTCGTTTATTTTGTGAAATCTATGATAAATCAGCGTGCGCAGGAAGCGAGACAGAGCGAGACTCAGCGACGGGACAGAGAAGGACCAAACGCTCAAGGTCGTTTGGTCGGGGAAGTGCCTTAATCGCTAATCGCTGATGCTAAAAGTATCGTGTGTCTATTGTGGCCCTACGACCATGTAGGGTTAGTAAAGGCCTGGCCACGCTGAGCGACTTGGCACGTCTATTGTTTTAATGATAAGGAAAACAGCCGCAATTCGCGCTAGTTCGAACAACTCCATACAAGTTAGTAGACACGATCGGCGCGAGTGAATTTCGTCCCACATCCCGCGCGGGATTCGCTTCAGTTGGCCAGAGCTTAACTCTTGTCTCCTCGTCCGTTTATTTTTTGAAAGCTTGGCATAATAATTGTTTATATTATCTTGTAGTAATTAATAATATATGCTGTGCAAATGCGGTTGTTCATTTTGTGAGGATGAATGAAAGGCGACTAACAAAAGGTATTTACAAGGCAGACGTGAGTGGAAACGCCGAGAGGGGACGCCCTAGGAGGTCATAATTATAGTGACCTTATTGGTGATGTTCTTCAGAAAGGTCAGGTGCATAGTACTCGCCACCGGCGTGCGTGTATGACCAAGATGTATGAACGTAAACGAGGCTAAAGGAGTATGTAAGGATCGTAGGCGGTGGCGTTCTGTAGTTTCTGTCTATCCCCATGGGAAGAAAGCGTGAGTTTATGTATGTATGTATATAATATTAAGGATTCTTTGTAAGCCGGAAAATATAAGAGAATCTGCAGAAACTATCTCCGGAATGGATGCATTTTAGGTTAAACGTTTTGGTAACATAACACAGCTGACGATCTTTCTTACTAAAAACTCCAAAAAAACAAGAAACTTTGGTGCAAGACAAACCAACGGACAGAGCTAGTACATACTCCAGATCGCACAACCCTCTACACCAAAAGAATTTTAAGATAGCCCAAACAAAACTGTTTTTCTTACATTTCCTTTCACAAAGTAATCTGTTTCCAGTACAGATGGCAGAATCAATTTAAAGATAATCTAAAACTCGAGTGGTGTACGAAAATACGTTCCATGAGGGTGTGCGCTATTTATGTGATTTCCTCTAGAAGGAAAAGTCACGGCTAATTAACTAAGGCATGTTTTTAACGCGGAGATAAATTAATCTGAATTTGGGATTAAAATATAATTAAAACAGTAGTTTGGCAACTACAGCGAAGGATAATTTTAAGTAGAAAGTAGCTGCTTAGTAATCAGTTGTTAGCTTTGTTTTAATTTAAACTGGCATCGAGTTATTGTTTTGGTGAGGTCTCCTATTTCTGATTGGCAATAATAATAAGGCGTAGTCAACGGAGCCCCGCTTTTCGGAGCTCCTACTTCTAGGTGATTTAAAAAAACATAACCGCGAAAGTAATGGCGGGTTTTCCAGACCCCGTCATCCCCTTCTAACCTAACCTGTCCGAGTCGGGGTGCCCCAAGTCCCGAGCTCGCTTCGCTCGCTCTTGCATCCTATACCACTGTTAATATTGATAAATGATAAATGATTTTATTTCTGTAAGTAATCATATTTTTAAACTAGATGAGGTCGGCGTTTCCTATCTGACTACTCTGAGAAGAAAGGCCGAAACAAACTCAGAGGTTACAGTCTCTTTTAAAGTCCAGACATAATCTTGGTCAGATGTTAGTCGCCATGTCATTATTTATAGTACCTCGCCCATGATTTCTAGTAGTATAGTATTTCTATCTGACCTCTACAACCTGGTCACTGGGTAACACGATACGCCTTGGTAGGCTGGTTGTCAGACTTTTGGGCTTCTGACTACCCGTAACGACTGTCAAAGATCTACGAATGATTGCTTATCGTGCTTTCCGAGTCAAGGTACTAAGGTAAGTTTAGGTCATATCTAAAGGCGAAAATAACAATGTCTGATTTAAAAATCCTTTTGTTAAAGAACCCGTTCGGGAAAGTGTTAACCATCATGAGACTAGAGTTTATAGCATAGTTTCCTGGTCCTGTTTTTTTATGGGAACCTGCCTCTTGACATACAATTTTAAGGCATAATAGGTATTGTTTGGCATAACGTTTTCGCATAACTTTTATTAGCATAATGATACTGTGGCATAATAGTACTTTGTAGTAGCAAATAGTTGGTCAACCTTTAAGTTGTTAGTCGCCTGGAAAATAATTAGCCATTAACTAACACAATGTGCTATTTTTCATAGTTCTACAGCTGTAGTATCATTTTCTAAACATCACTTTAAAATTCAAATGATGTCCATTCGTATTCTACCACAGCATTAGGCGTGTGATAGCCAGTTGAACGGAAGGCTGAGGCCATTTCTAAGTAGTTTACTTCTGAAGACATAACGTGATCTTGAAAGGATAGCTCTGTAGTTTTATATATTTTTTTATTAGTTTGCAAAAATGTCAGAATAGTAAAACCATTTTGACGTAACTTATTTTGCACAGCAATTCGCTGAACATAACCTTGAAATTCGAACGGTGTCTCGTTGTGAGCCCGCTATGATTCACTTTAAAAACAAATGAGTTCGCTTTCGAATCGTGTGCGGTCACTTGTTTGATGTTCCAAGTGAACTTTACAGAATAACATTACAGTGTTGTTAGGCCTTTGCATTGAGTGCTAGTGGTCCATTCAATGCCGGAAAAGATCCTTAAATATACCGAAAAGGTTCATATAGTATATTACAATCCTTATATGCATACCACAACGTACCTACATAAATGTTATATTGCATGGTGTCGAAATCCGACACGCCATATGCTTACATATCTGTGTATCCCCCAAACAGTATAATCTCGAGCAAAAATTTTGACACACTTAGCGAATTTCTCGACGAGCATTGGAAATTCTAATAATAAAAAAAATACATACGCTTTATTGCAAGAAAATTTTGTAAATAAATCATTATTAACTTTAAAAAATCAGTAGCTTCGTGAAAAAAAAAAACGATGATTTTTTTCTGGATATTCCGGCCAGCAGTTACAATTTTTTATTGCAATTCAGTGTATTACCCAAACCGTAATAATTATCGCTTGTCGTATCAAATTCTGCCTGTCCTACACCAAATGAAATGGCACTTACATATTTTTAATTCTCGACTGCCTCGTTGGTCTAGTGGTCGCAAGCGCTACTGCTGAGCATGAGGTCCTGGGTTCGTTTCCCGGGTCGGGCAAAGTGTTATTGGGTTTTTCCATCTGGAATTTCTCGGCAGCAGCCCTGAGTCTGGATTTGTGCCCGGTTGATGGCAATAGGCTCGCCCCCTATTACATGGGACTTAAACATAACTGGCGAAATGTGGGTGTGCTATAGGTACACCTCTGCTTAACCCTTCGGGGAATACAGGCGTGATGTTACGTTATATTTTTAATCCCGAGTGTACACGAATGAACATAACGAAATTGTTTTCATCGGAATTATGTAAATTGTTCCATGTACCCAGAACGCTACACACCGTTCAAGATTTCATGAAATATTAATTATTTTAGCTGAAACGTCACACGTATGTGAGGTAATTTAAATCATGAATAATATACTGAACTTTATACTATACCAAAATTGACCTACTTCATGCCTCGGAAAGCACGTTAAACCTTTGGTCCCGGCTGTCAATTGTAGACAGGTATTGAAAACCAGTACCAATTTGGGTCCTGGTTCTTCATTTTAGTTCTTAAAAAACTTCTTATTTTCGGTACGGTTCTGGTTCAGGTTCCGTTTTGGTTCTGGTTCCAAAGTACCGGTTCCAAATACATTTTCTAATATACCGGTTCCACACCATCCTATTTAAAGCCCTGGCGGCTGAGAGTATGTCATGCTCACTCAAATGTCTCGTTGGTGGTGGCGTGTGTGTTGGATCATTAAGTTCCCTTCAAAATGGTTGAGCTGAATGGTGCTGATCCATACGTCATGTTCGTGAACGGGCGCCGTCAGTAGGGACTGGTCAACTCTTGGCTGCCACGGCTTATTTAAATTTAAATTTTTGAATTGTTTTTTTATTTTTTTTATTACGGATACTTTAAACGTGCACGTCTTTCTACATCGTTCTCACATTTTTAATATGAACATGAATGACGTATGTTGATTTAAAAGAGTGTCCATGGAGTTTCTTGCCCGTTCTTCTCCATAGGTACCTACTACGCTTTGGAATGGGTAACTAGCTTAATTTTTCTGACTGACTGACCCTTTGACAATTCAAAAGTGCCTGTAATTGGTTTATTTGAAATAAATGCTTTGAGTTTGAAAGGTTGTCTAAAAATGAAATACCACAAATAACCACCGACGGCCGCCATGGCCCACGCACAATGGTCCACTTGAAGGACTAAGTGCGTAAACCAAAACCCCCTAAAGAAGAAGAAGAAAAACTACCACATGATCTACCAAAACAAAGGTGCCCCTCACAAAAACTCCAACTTCTTCACCCGACGGCGGCCGCCCGTACCTCACTGCTATCGTACAAATCTTCGTCCTGCGCTGAGCGGCATCGTATAAACTCGTTCGGACTCGCTTTGATGAAGAACTGGTATAATAAAGGTTCTTAAAGGTCCCAATTTAAGTTCCTGTTCCAGTTCGCATTCTAGTACCGGAACCGCTAAATACTGGTTCTTTATCAGTATTTTGGGAACCTTTGCAATCCCTGATTGTAGATCTTTGACAGTCGTTCGAGGAAGTCATTCAGAAGATTGCGGGTAAGACCTGGTTAAAATCGCACAGACTAGGAGAGCATGGCATTAAAAGTGGAGGCATATACTCAGCATTGGGTGGAACGAGACTGCCAATGATGACGTTGAAGATGATGACGGGTAGTCAGAATCCCGAAAGTTTGACAACAAGTCTTAAAGAAAGAAAGAAAATGTATTTGTTGGGACTTGCACAGGATTATCACAAACTAAACTAAACACACTCATAAAAATAACAAAAAAAACAAAAGTAAAATGATAATAACAACAGAAAGTCCTGTACGAGGCTAAAAAGGTATGATGCTGCGATATTTAAAAATAAGTGTCGCAGCGCTGGTATTCTGATAGGGCCGGCTGCTGTGATGTCATCACGGACAGATACACAAATAAATAATAAAAATCTTACCAAAGGCTATCGGGTTATCCAGCAACTGGGTTATAAAGTTCAGATAAGCAGTCACTCCATATACTGTTATTCAGCTGCAGCAGCAGCTAATTTTATACTAGGTGCATCGTCTTCACATATAATCTTTATATATAAAAATGAATCCCTATTTCCCTTGGTCTTCGCATCACGCGTGAACGGATGGAACAATTTCGCTAATTCTTTTTTTGTTGTGTTAATTATTGTCAGGAGAAGGTTCATAAGAAAGAAAAAAATAAGAAAGTTGAGCAGAAAATTAGAAAATTTAAGAAAACTTAACGCCAATATTATTTTTATTTATCTGTCAGTGGTTTGAAATAACTGTCAGCGATTGGCAGAATGCGCGCTGCAAATATCATTTAACACAGATGGATTGGTTGATAAATGAGTCGATAGTTTTAGTTTTAGTCAATAGTCAAAACTAAAACTAAACGACATATGACATTCATAATTAAGACAGGACAACGTTTGTCGGGTCAGCTTGTTATATTATAATTAACGTATACAAAATATTGTAAAACATTTTAAAAGAGTAATGGTGGATTTTCTTTCCCAATCTTCTCCATACGAAAATATCTTTTGGAAGGGGCAGCTAGATTCAATTCTTATTTTCTTGTAAATTTTGACGTTCAAAGATGCTTTTAGGTGCTTTGAAATAAATGATTTGACTTTGAGTTGGCTGCATCAGGTTACAATGGAAGCCAACCCTAACACAGGTAGTAAAAGGCTAGACAGAAGATGATGAATTGATCTACTTCAGCGCAAAGGCTTCTTCTTATACCGAGAAGTAATGAATGTGTGGGTTGGCAATTTCAGATCAAGAAGACTAGACTTATAATGAACGATGTTATCCTTAGTCAGTGGGGTCCATGAAAATAGTAGAGATTTTTAAATGTACGCCTGACGCAAACTGTGCAATCAGCCCCGCTACCACTGACTTTCTTTAACACTCCCGGACTCCTAAATAAGCCAACATGCAATTCCATGTGAGGTATAATGGCATAAAAGTCAAAGAAAAAGTTTTTATGCAGTTTTGATGCCAACATACTGGCCATCATTTTGGTGTCGTCATTGTATTTGAATTCACGATCATTTCAAAAGTTATAAACTTCTATACAAAAAGGGCGGGGTGGCTCGATTTAGGAGTCAGGGAGTGTATTTCGACTACAGTGTTAGATACGCAGGGTATGAGAAATGAGACGCAAATGCAGGTTGAGTATGGAATGCCTGTATTTCGAAAAGTCGGTTCCTTAAATAAAAAATCTGTTGCAAATATTGGCACATAGTGGGTACATAATAAAAACTTAGTTCGAACACAATAATGTTAAATACCCTAAATGTTGTATATTATCTGTGAGGATAATATTCCGCTACAACAGCATAACCTATTCCTGTGTACCTAGTTCTAGCTGATACCTACGAGAGAGCAGTTCAGTCATGTTTTAAGAGGGCGCACAAGGGTCCACTAGCGCCACGCCTTTAAAAAGTGTTATCTCGTGACTCAGAAGCAATTTTGAATAACGGCTCAATAAGCGACTTCGGTAAGAGTGTCTAGAATTTTCTAATACCTTTTATAAACTTTCATATTGAGACACGAAGCAACAAAATACGATCGCAATGAATGTGGCCGCTTTTGTTTAGATCGAATTTTATTGCTTCGTGTCTCAATATGAAAGTTTATATAAAGTTTTTAAAAAGTATTAGAAGAATCTTGACACACTTACCGAGGTCACTTATTGAGCCGTTTTTCAAAATTCCTTCTGAGTCACGAGATAATATTTTTTTAAAGGAGTGGCGCTAGTGGACCCGTGTAAGCGCTCTTAAACTTGCAGCACTGTTTAATGACGCCGGTGACCGCTTACCAATACAAGTTTACAGCTTATCTATTCGACTAATTTATAGTTCCAGGGGTACATAATTGGGGTGCTAGGACAGGAAACCTCCCCGTGTGCCCGTGGGCTGGAGTTTCCCTTGGATGCGTCTGGGGGAAAGGCCAGTCCCCGGGACGGTGTACCCTGGGGTGCGAGCAATTACTCCCCATTAGGTACTGTGTGCCTAATGGGTCTAGTTGCCCGTACGCTAATATCCTGTCGGAGGAACGCTCCAACGTGTGTCTCTCTGTTTAAGCAGAGACGCACAGCGGCGGAGTAAGAGCGGGCTCGGTGTGCACTAACTCTGCCGCCGGGCAGGCAGGAAGGAGTATTCTCCTTATGCCACCGTTAGTCTCGTAGCCCCGAAGATTGTCAAGGTTATGTCTCTGACTTTTGACGGGGGTCGAGGGTCTTGGCTTAACCGCCCGGGCCGCGAGGAAGATAACCTCTATAAAAAATTCCTCTAATATCAAGTTTTGGTGCGCGGCGAGGATATGAATGGCTGAGGAGTAGTGTCATCTACAACTTTGTAGTTGTAGGTGGCGCATCAGTCGCTAGCGCACCCCCAGCCAGAGTACCAGTGGACCCTCTGGTTGGGTTATAAATGAACACTTGCCTAGGGACAGGGGGTGAACCTAGGATGGACATTTTAGATCCCCCACACTCGTGGGAACAATATGGAAAGATTGAACCAAAACAATAGCAGCGAAGAGGAGGGGAGTGACGCGGGGTCGGGGTCCGACGCCGCATCTGGCGCGAAGGGCTTTTTCAAGAGCCCGGAGTGCGTAGTGGTGGGGGCTTCTGCGAAGAACCAAAGGCGCTTCCAGAAGCGCCCCAAACCAGGGGATGGCCAGGGGTCATCCTCTGATGGTGGGAGGAGCTCCACCCGAAAAATCGGCAAGACCAGTCGGCGGAGTGGAGTTTGGGATAGGGGTGCGGGCAGAGGCCTCACCAGCCCAGACGATCCGTCTCAGCCCGCCGAAGGGCTCGACACGGAAGGGCACCATTGCGGAGCGACCAGTGGCAGGGCGACCCACTCGGAGTCGTCAGGTGGTGAGCCGGACGCCGCTGGCGGCTCTAAGTCGGAGCAATTGGCCAGGCTGGAGGTAGCCGTGGTAGCTGCGCTAAAGGGTGTGGCCTTGAAGAGGATTCAGTCCTCTAAAGACAAGGCCATACCCGCTGCCGCGGCTTCCATTATGGAGGCAGTGCAGGCCATTCAACTCATGCCTCCATTGGACGGCATGTCTGAGATGCGGGCGGAGGTCAGCCGCTTGACAGCCGCAATGGAGCTTCTCCGAAAGGAGAACGAGGAGCTCCGAGCGGACCTGGCCGGCCTTCGGGCAGCCGGCCCCCGGGAAGTACCACAGGAGAGGGTGCAACATGGGCAAGCCCGGCCAGTGCCGGAACCTGCTGAGGACCGGGTTCTGACCCTGGTGCGGCGGGAGCTTGCTGCCTTTCAGAGCCGGTTTTCCGCTCTGGAGGCCATTGTCCTGCGCCCCCCGCTAGCGGCGAGCCGGCAGGTCTCTTTTGCTGCCGCTGCGGCCAAGCCAGGATCAGCAGAGCGGACTAAAGGCGGGTCCGTGCCGAAACCCGTGGGGCCGCACCCGGCGAAGTCGGCGCCACCCAAGACCAAGAAGGGCGGGGTGGCTGCGCAGGCGGCGAGGGCGCCAGCCTTGGCGGCAAGTCAGCCGGCCCCCCCACCTCCTAATTCTCCTCCGTCCGACGCCGAATGGCAAGTGGCTGGGTCGAGGAAGAAGGTGGGCAAGGCAGCAAGGGCGGCCAAACGTAAAGAGAGGCGGCAGCGGCGCAAGGAGCGAAGCGTCGCGGCTAGGCTCCGCGCCCCGAAGTCCGCAGCTGTAGTGATCACACTACAGCCGGAAGCGGAGAAGAAGGGCGTGTCCTACCGCGACGTGCTCGCCAAGGCTAGGGCGGCCGTGAACCTAGAGGAGTTAGGCGTCGCCAATGGCATCCGGGTGAAGATCACTGCGACTGGGGCCCGGATGCTGGAGGTTCCTGGTGCGGCCAGCGGCCCGACCGCTGACGCCCTGGCCGAAAGGCTTAGGGCGTCCCTAAATGCAGACGAGGCCCGAGTCTCCAGGCCCTGCAAGTGCATTGACATGCGCATCCTGGGCCTGGACGACTGTGTGACGGAGGCTGAGGTAGTCGCCGCCGTCGTCAGGACTGGGGGGTGCTCTGCCGAGCAGGTGAGGGCGGGCACCATTCGTCCTGACCACACGGGGATGCGAGCCGTGACGGTGAGCTGCCCCGTGACGGCGGCACGGAAAGTTGCCGGGGAGGGCCGAAGGCTCCTGGTGGGCTGGGTTTCCGCGCAGGTGAAACTGCTGGAACCCAGACCTCTGAGGTGCTTCCGCTGCCAGGTGGGCAACCACGTGGGAGTGCAATGCACCTCGGAGGTGGACCGCAGCGATCACTGTTTCCGCTGCGGTCAGCCCGGGCACAAGGCCGGCTCGTGCAATGCCACGCCGCACTGCTTTTTATGTGCGGCAGCTGGCAAGCCGGCCGATCACCGGGCTGGGAGTAAGGCCTGCGCCCCACCCGCCAAAGCCAGGGGCAGGGGTAAGCCCTCCGCAACCGCCGTCACTGCCGCACCCGCCGCCACTGCCATCGCCGCTGCTGCCTCCACAGTCGTCACCGCCGCTGAAACCGCGGCAGGGCCCTCACAAGGGCCTCGGGAGGGGGCTGAAATGGAGTGCCACTAATGGCCCCATTACGCCTCCTCCAGGCGAACATCAACCACTGCGTCGCCGCTCAGGATCTGTTGCTCCAGAGCATGGCGCAGTGGTCGATTAATATCGCCGTGGTCGCTGAGCCGTACTTTGTCCCGCCCAGGGATGACTGGGTGGAGGACCTGAGCGGCTCAGTGACCCTAATTTCGTCGGCCGCCGCCGGTACCCCGTCGCTCGAGGCAGTTAAGAGGGGACGGGGTTGCGTGGCAGCACGGTTCGGGGAGATTGTTGTCGTAGGAGTGTACTTCTCCCCGAACCGAACTCTCGCCGAGTTCCACAACTCCCTTGCGGAGTTGAGAGTCGTCGTCGTCGGGTACCATTCCCTCCCCGTGCTCGTGCTCGGGGACTTCAATGCCAAGAACACGGCTTGGGGTTCCCGGTATACTGACGCGCGGGGTAGGATGGTGGAGGACTGGGCTCTGGAGACAGGCCTAGTCGTCCTAAACCGGGGTTCTGTCCCCACGTGTGTGCGAATGCGGGGTGAGTCAGTGGTGGACATTTCGTTCGCCAGCCCCGCTCTGTCGCCGCGTGTCATTGACTGGCGCGTCATGGAGGGGGTGGAGACGTATTCCGACCACCGGTACATCCGGTTTGACGTCTCCGCCCAGACCTCGAGCGCGCTGGTCCGACAGGCCCCGAGTGGTCCACGGTGGGCGCTGAAGCGGCTGGACCGGGAGCTCCTCCTGGAAGCCTCGATCGTGCAGGCCTGGGTGTCATCACCGGACAGGCCTGCTGATATTAACGACGAGGCGGAGTGGTTCCGGGAGGCCATGTCCGAAGTATGTGACGTGGCAATGCCCCGGGTCCAGCCTGGACGCGCCTCGCGCCAGGTGTACTGGTGGTCGCCGGAGCTAACGTCTCTGCGCGAGGCGTGCGTTGCTGCGCGACGCCTGTACACCAGGCACCGCAGGCTCCGTGTCCGTCCTCCGGATACGGAAGCCATTCAGGCGGAGCTGTACGAGGGTTACAGAGCGGCGAAGACCGCCCTCCGAGCGGAGATACTGCGGGCCAGGGGACTGGCCCGTGAGGAGTCGCTGGGGACTCTGAACAGGGACCCTTGGGGACGCCCATACAAAATGGTGCGGGAGAAACTCCGCCCATGGGCTCCCCCACTAACGCAGAGTCTCCGGCCTCAGCTCGTGGAGGGCGTGGTGAGCGCTCTGTTCCCTTCGCGAGGGGAGCACACTCCCCCGCCCATGGCTCCGCCTCCTGCGGTGCCCACTGTGGACCACATAACCGACGACGACGACGATTCTCCTGAGGTGACCGAGGTAGAGTTGAGAGTGGCGGTACGTAGGCTGAGTGCCAAAAATACCGCCCCAGGACCCGACGGCCTACCTGGAAAAGCCTGGGTCCTGGCCTTGGAGGCTCTCGGGCCTCGACTTCGAGGGCTCCTAAGCGCATGCTTGGAAGGGGGCCAGTTCCCACTTCGTTGGAAGACGGGGAAACTGGTCCTCATTAAGAAGACGGGGCGCCCTGCGGACTCTCCGTCCGCTTACCGGCCCATTGAGCTGCTCGACGAGGTGGGCAAGCTCTTTGAAAGAGTCATTGCAGACTGCCTCGTCGGGCGGCTAGTGCGGGTGGGGCCGGATTTGGCGGAGAGCCAGTTTGGCTTCCGCAGGGGGCGCTCTACGGTGGACGCCATCATGCGCGTGCGAGCCCTCACGACGGGGGATGCTGTGGCCCGGGGTGGGGTCGTCTTGGCGGTGTCTCTAGACATCGCCAATGCCTTCAATACCCTGCCCTGGAGTTGCATCAGGGAGGCACTCCGGTATCACCGGATGCCGACCTACCTCTGTCGCATAGTCGAGGCCTATCTGACGGACAGGGCCGTCATCTACCCCGGTCACCAGGGAGAATGGAACCGGCGAGAGATGTCGTGCGGTGTCCCACAGGGATCAGTCTTGGGGCCGTATCTGTGGGACATCGGGTACGACTGGGTGCTGCGCGCCGACCTCCCTAGCGGCGTCAGCGTCGTTTGTTACGCTGACGACACGCTAGTCCTGGCACAGGGGAGGTCGCACCAGGCGGCGGCCGAATTAATGACACGCGGGGTTGCGACAGTCATTGAGAGGATCCGGCAATTGGGACTCGAGGTGGCCCTGCACAAGTCCGAGGCCATGTGTTTTCATGGTCCTCGGAACGCGCCACTCTCGGGTTCCCAAATAATGGCGGGAGGGGTTCACATCGGCGTCGAGTCGACGATGAAGTACCTGGGACTCGTCCTCGACAGCCGGTGGAACTTCGTCGAGCATTTCCGACGTTTGGCTCCCAGACTGGACCGGGCTGGGGCTGCCTTGAAGCGGCTCCTGCCCAATCTAGGGGGTCCAAACGCCTCCTGCCGGAGGCTCTACGCGGGGGTCGTGCGGTCCATGGCCCTTTACGGGGCACCGGTGTGGGCGCGTTCATTGAGGCTCCGACCAGCACGCCGTTTGAACGCGTCCCAAAGGGTCATGGCCATCCGGCTGGTCCGGGGATACCGCACGGTCTCCTGCGAGGCGGCGAGCCTCCTTGCCGGATTGCCGCCATGGGATCTGGAGGCAAAAGTCCTCGCGCACATTTGGGAGTCGCGCGAGGAGGCGAAACGCCGGGGCGTTACTCCGCTGCCGCGAGAAATCGCGGCACAGCGGACAGAGCTCCGGCGGGATCTCATGGCGGCATGGAGAGTGCGACTGTCGCAACCCAGCGCTGGGCACGCCACAATTGCGGCGGTAAGTCCCCTCTTTGAGGAGTGGCTTGAGAGGCGCCACGGCGTCCTCACCTTCCGCCTGACGCAGGTCCTCACCGGACATGGCTGTTTCGGGAGGTTCCTGTTTCGGATAAGGCGGGAGGAAACGCCCGGGTGTTGGCATTGTGTGGATCGACCGGAGGACACGGTGGAGCATACGGTGGAGGTCTGCCCGGCTTGGGCGGAGCACCACCGTGTCCTCGTGGCGGCGATCGGCGGCGGCGATCTCTCGCGTCCGGCCCTGGTACAGGCCATGGTACGGAGCGAGAGGGAATGGGAAGCTGTCACCTCCTTCTGTGAAGCAGTAATGCTCGCGAAGGAGGAGGCGGAGCGCGTGAGGGTGCGGCAATCGTTGCGCCCTCACGCCCCTAGTCGCCGCAGGAGGAGACACCCTGGGCGTCGGGAGTCAATTGCCGACTCCCGGCCACCGTAGGCGCGGGCTTGCGGACGGCGAGCAATGGGCAGCTCGCCGTCCGGTAAGGACCAGGCCCGGGTCGACGGCGCGTCGTGTTCCACGCGCGCCTCAAAGAGATGTCAGCATCATTGAAGGGGTCCAATAGGGCCGATGCCTGCCGGGGTCGCGGATTGTTCGAAAGAGTTACCGTGGCCCTGGCGCACAGGCAACTGAAGGAACACGGGTGGGTTTTAGTCAGTAAGAGTCTGACACGCCCTTCCGCTCCGCCCAGAGCGGGAGAGGTCATTTGATGATTTCCCACGCAAAAAAAAAAAAAAAAAAGGGGTACATAATTACTAACACCCGTACTAATGTAGTTTCCTCACATTTAGCAGTCAATATTCACGGAAATTCATAAAAACGTTCAAACGTCACAAGTCATCATACAGAGCCGCCAATGTTATATATAGACTAGACTATAGACTGTTATACACTGCTACAAGGATCTTTTGGCACTCCAATGACGTTGACAGGGGGCGCTGTCAGTAAACATATTTGCAATGTTTTTAGTTAATGCATTGAAAAAACTAGATCGCGGCGTTAGTTCCGATTTAGACCATATGTCAAAAGATTATACAGCTATAGTAAGTTCGTATGACATTAAAACGTCATATTAACAGGTTACAAATAAAAACCCGAACAAAACTTCAGTAAATATTTTAGTTTTTTTTTTTGGACTACGGCCCTTTGTTTGGCTAGAAACGAATTCACAACAAAACCAATAAAAAAGTTCTTAAGACCAAAACTTTTTTAATTATTTTTATTTTCCTTGTACGAAAAAGTTAATAAGGGTAAGCCTATGTCTGCCAATTTGTTTACACGCTCCAACGCAATAGGGGCCAATAAATATACCTACCCTCAAGTATTGTCTCTTGAGATGCTGATGAAACAAGAACATAATTTAACGGCTTGTTTCTCCCGCCGCCTCCAGATAAGTTTCAGTTAACTTATCTGACAGGAATTTGTGCACAAATGTACCGGTTCCCTTATTTCATCTAAAATTTTGTCTTAAATAGAACAATCTCCGGGAGAATAAATGGATTGTATGAAATTCAAATGACGAGTTTAGTCACAATTAATCCACATCAATTTGAAAAATTGTCGGCAGTCAAAAGAAATCCAATACGGACTCAATACGTCAATCAATTGCGTCATGTTAAATTTAAAACAGCACTAATGCAAAAAAGTTTTTTTACTCCTCTAGCTCAAAAAGACCGTTATTTGTAGCGTACCAAAGTGGGGATAAAATAGCATATTTTCCTCCAGGGGAAAAGTTTTAATTTTTAAATTTACTAACGAGCCTACAAAGACGAAAAAGTATTTATTCATAAGTGAATAAAGACTCGACCTAACACTGTTTCGTAAAAAAGAAGAACATTTTAATTTTGAAAATGGAACTAAAAGTGGCGATCTCTTCGGTAGAATGCGTGTATTGCGTTGCGGCTACAGAAGAGATTTAAAAAAAGTAAACTATTGGATTATTTTATTTTCTCGCAATCGTAGTGTAGTCAAAAATCTGTGTATGTATTATAATTATAACTAGAGAACGGATATTCGGATGCATATTTTCCACCTAAGTTATTTTTTGCTATAAAAGTACGGAAGCAGCATCTTATTTTTTTTTTTTGCATAACCTCGTATGCACATTTCTTTAAAATGTATGGTTAACTCCCGACGCAAATATGTGTATGTAGGGTGTAAGAGGAGGAGTGGTGTGTGTTAGTAAAGACAAGAAAAATAAAAAAATGTATTTTTTAATTAATATCAGTACATACTATATCCTAGATTTGGCGTTAATATTACCTCGACTACAAAACAAGAACTTTAATCACTGCCTTTCGATCGCTATGATTTGGTCCGGTTTGGTCGTTGAAATCTGACGTTAGCGGGATTTTTTCGATAGAAAAGCGCATTCCATATTAGCCAACATCTCAACTTTAGGTGAATATGCATCCGAATATCCGATCTCTGATTATAATGTAGTATTCTAATTGGGGTGTTTGGTGGTGCGCGTTAAATCCGGGACATGTTGTAAATTAGTAAAGAACATTATCACATTACATTACATAATACACACATTACATTACATTATTGATTATTATATGAACTACCATTAGCCTAATGCACTTTTAAACTTAATTGACTTCTCTTCGCGTCCCAATTGAATTATTAAACACATTTTTGTGTCGCTGATCCAGGGCACGTACTTACAAATTCTATTAAGGCCAATCAGAGTTCACGCGTTGGGTTCACTACTCTATTACCGCCTTACGTAATACAGACATTACCCCGCGACCACAAGCTGCACGCTCAAGCGACACGCGTCTTGCGTTAGTGACTGCGGGGAAAACAAATGACGGAAGTTGTTGAGTGCATCCCACGGGTCACCACGACGCAATTTGCGTAGCGAGAGACGGAAACAAGGGATGCGCGCGCGTGTAGCTTGACGCAAGCCGCGTCGCAAGTCTAATCGCTTGGGACCGTGTACTTATAAGCCTTATTGTTCAGAGTGGCTGATGGAAATACGCCTCTTGGGAGCAAATGTGTAATTAGAAAAAGGGCTGGTGTGTTGTAGTTTTATAACAAGTTACCAAAATCTAGCTCTACCAAGCTAACTATCTACCAAGAACTTAGCGATGGAAAGTTCAAAACCCACATCAAACGTATACTTATCAAAAATGCATATTATAACATTAAAGACTACGTTGAAGACAAGGAAGTTTGGCAATAATTCCTTCTGCACACATGTGCAGAAGGAATTATTGGCTTCCCTGGTACCACATTAACGGCATCACTAAGTAAATGTATATTAACTGTTCCCAAATGACGAAGTTTTTTGTTTATTTTTACTTACTTCTTTGACATAATCTCATTATTTGACATTATATACTTCGGATTCTTATTTCAACTCCTTATTTATGGCTTTTGTGGATAGGATTTTGATTCCGATTTGTGACAGTAGTAATGGAAATCATGGCATTTAGTCTAAATAGGCTTTTATTTTTATATATGTAGATTCTTTTATATTTTGTGAATGTGAGAACGTTGTAGACCTAACTTGTAGACTAGATTTGTGGACCTTTTTATATTTTATTGAGTACATGTTACTTATTGACAGGCCTACACTGTCCTCCCATATCTATCAACACTGTAACTGGAAACATTGTAAAAGCCCCTTAAATTTTAAAAGAGTAACCGTGGAGTTTCTTGCCGCCTCTTCTCCATAGGAAACAACCAATTGGAACCGTGCACCTAGCTTCTGACGTTTCATACGTGCCCATGTTGGTTTATGTGAAATAAAATATTTTGATTTTGATTTTTTAAAGCATAATACTTTTACTTGCATTTTCCTAAGGGGTAGGCAGAGGTGTTAATAGTCAGACCACATTTGCCAGTTATGTTTAAGTCCCATGTATGACCTCTATTACATGGGACTTAAATATAACTCGCTCCCGCGGATCTATTGCCATTAACACACAACGGTAGACTTCGGGCTGCGACTGAGAAAAGCCCAACGCTCAGCATTCATGCTTATTCCTGCGTTGATATTTTATGGTTGAAAATCATATTTGGATTCGGCTTAAGTGTATTGGTACCTATGCATTTCTAATCTAATGCACAAAACCTCAACCTGTATTACATGAGTTTTAAACGAAATGAGATCGTACTATATTCCTCTGCTTACCTCTTCGGAGAATACAGACATGATTTTATGTCAAGTCAAACAAGTGACGTGTCTATTCAAGAAATATATCCAGAAACTCTATTAAATATTTACAAATAAAGCCATACAACTCCAATCATAATATTAGCGTCAAAGTTATTAAGAGCAATCAACGCTGGCGCCCTGCGGCGACTAACTCCATCAACAATATTTAACTTGAGAACAAGAAGTGTACCATTATAGTCGAATAGAGAAATACTCTTTAAATGTGCATGTACGAAGATATTATTAATTAGCGACACGCATTCAAAGAGGTCAGTACACATAATGTATGTACAATATTTTGAATTGAGAACAGACTAGCATGTAATGAAAAATGGAGGAGGAACTAGTTTGAAAAATCGAACCGGGCGTAGGCGGCGGGCGGCTGAAAAATCCAATATCTTACGACACCTTAAACGCATACAATTATTATAAAATTTTCACACTTTGTCATAAAGATTTACACATACGATTAGGTTATTGTTTTTAAGGCATCTAATATTTAACTTTATTTAGATTTACAAAAGTAGGGCCAGTAGTAGGGGTAGTAGGGAATCGATAGCCGACTCCCGGCCACCGTAGGCGCGGGCCTGCGGACGGCGAGCAATGGGCAGCTCGCCGTCCGGTAAGGACCAGGCCCGGGTCGGCGGCGCGTTGTGTTCCACGCGCGCCACAAAGAGTTGTCAACATAATTGACGGGGTCCGATAGGGCCGATGCCTGCCGGCGTCGCGGATTGTTCGAAAGAGTTACCGTGGCCCTGGCGCACAGGCAACTGAAGGAACACGAGTGGGTTTTAGTCAGTAAGAGTCTGACACGCCCTTCCGCTCCGCCCAGAGCGGGAGAGTTCATTTGATGATTACCTACCCAAAAAAAAAAAAAAAAAAAGGGTCGCGGGTTTGTTCGAAAGGATTACTGTGGCCCTGGTGCACAGGTAACTGAAGGACCACGGGTGGGTTTTAGTCAGTAAAAGTCTGACACGCCCTCCCGCTCGGCCCAAAGCAGGAGAAGTTAGTTGATGATTTCCCGCACAAAAAAAATAAAAGAAAAAGTTATATAAACAGTGATTAGATTAGACATTTTATTTGATAGGCCTCTAAATCTCCTCTTTAAATCTGCCTAGATTTTTCCTACTATTTTGGGCTTACCGGCTTTTTATTTCTTTATTTATTTAGGTTTATGTTAGCCCCCAATTGTTTACACAAAACTTTTACAGTAAATTACATAATACTATGTACGTATGTAAGTGCAACAAATACTTACAGGCTGATACCACATGCACCATTTTTGGTTTAACATAATATCATTATAAAGCTAAAATTGATAGTTATAATTAAAATTATTTATTATTATTTGATGCAGCTAAATACTTGAATATTTTACATGGAGCAGCTGTTCAGGCTTTATAAAGCCTTTAAAATTGGCAACATTTTATAAGTGTTTTTACAATGGCAACAGTGTGTTTGCTGTCAATGTCATAGTGACGTTGTGACTAATTTATAGTTTATCTGTGGTGACTTTTCCCGCCAACACCCGAACGATAAGCTTTGTAAAATCGGTCGTCGTAAAATAAAAATTGTAATACTGCAATTCCTGGGCTTTATACCATTTACACCAGTATATCCTCAAAGATATAACAGCAGTCGCTTAGTCGGTCATATAGGCAGTCGCCTATCTGGTGGTACACGTGGTATCACGACATCCCTTAGTAAGACTGGTTGTCAGACTTCTCGGCTTTTGGGCTATAGGATTTTATTCAACAATAATTCAACAGTAACTGGCGAAAATCAACCCGTGTAAATGTCTCATACCCAAATAATTCAGTCCCAAACTAGACATTCACATAAATTCTATCTAGAATTCTAGACCAAGATTAGAATTACATAAACAAGTCCTAATTTAGACGTAGTCTGTCTGTCTCGTTCTTACCTAGTGTTTATGTTGAAATACCTAAATTAAAAGGACTAGACGAGTGTTGGGTGGGAGTGTAGTGATAGCGGGACGCGGCATCGAATCGAAGTTTTGTCAGCGCTTCTTCGCTGCTTGCAGAAAAACAAATCAACGGTGAAGTATCAATCAATCAATCCTGCCGGGTCGCGGATTGTTCGATTGAGTTACCGTGACCCTGGCACACAGGCAATTGAAGGAACACGGGTGGATTTTAGTCAGTAAAACTCTGACCATCCCTCCCGCTCCGCCCAGAGAGGGAGAAGTCATTTGATGATTTCCCACCCAAAAAAAAAAAGTATCAATCCTTCAATATTTGTAATAAAACACAATCTTGTTTCTACCTATGTCCGTTATAGACTTTGAAACCATTCAACCGATGTGCCCCAAACTAGTTTCATTGGAAAGGCAATAATGCGAAGATGATTGTAAATTACAAAAAAAAATAAAAAAATGCGGGAAAGTCTTTGGGGACTGCCGATAGAAGTGAAAACTAAGTAACTTGTGAATTGTATCGTCGAAGCGTGCGGTGACGATGACGCGAATTTCACGCCTTTTGTCCACCCAAAAAGTACACATATATACACAGTATACATATAGCTCATGGAAAGCGGTCGGTGACGATGACGCAAGTTCCATGATTTTTGTTCACCCAAAAAGTGCTCAATGCGCCTAAAGAAGTTTTCACTTCAAAAATAAATAAAACCTCCTTTTTTTTCAATAAATAAACAAAATGATTTTCTTTTTTTTTGCGTAGTAGCACACGCTAGGTATCCGCTAGTATCTAGTAACTAACATTTTAGCGATTTACACTTGTTTGCATATTCGTAGGTAAAATATGAAAGACCTCGTAATTCCAAAGGCGCTCTGAAAACATTATCACCATTACAATCGTTTCCTACAATTTTTCAAAAATAAGTAATTTTTTGATTCAAATGTTAAAAACTATAGAAACTAAACGACTTTTTCGCTTTCTGTAAAATCATGGTTATGTAGTGATTAGATAAAGATACCATCGTCGAAATATTGAAAATACCGTATACGTACTTATGTAGGCGGCATATGAAGAAAGATAGCTAGTACATTTGTACATCCTTTCACTTTGAGATGCGAAAAAGTTTTATTTTATTTTTCATTTTATTCAAACGGAACAACAAACAGATGCAATATAAAACAGAAATAAGAAAGACAGAAAACTTATCAAAGTCAAATTCAAATCATTTATTTCTAATAGGCACATAAAAGGCACTTTTGAACGTCAAAAATGACAAGAAAATAGAATTGATTCTAGTTGACACAGACAGTACGTAGTTGTCTTCTAGACAATATTGCAGCTTACAACGCTGTTCATAGATTCAACTGTTAACAGTGAAAATAATAATTGCTAATTTTAATAATATACTCATCTTTACTAACTAATATAATTACTATAGTGTTTAAGATATACATATAGTATAAGTATATATAATACTCAAGAAATGGCACGAAAAAGAAAAATATAGAATAAATATCCAAGAAAGCTCCTTAACTTTATGATTTTTAAACTTATGTGTACGTGCAAAAATATATATATGTTCAAAAGTCCTATTGTAGCAATCGACCATTCTGGGAACAGGCGAACGCAAGCCAGAGTTGGACTTGCAAGTGCCCACAGAAAATAATCTGCCAGCGCGCACCTTTCGCTTGTGGACTGTTCTAGGAACTGCTTAATATAACATACATATTCTAACAATATTATAATTATAAATTAATTAGCTTAAGTACTCCGTCTATTTTCAAGTGTTACGAGCTTATACTTTCCAAGCAAATCTTGGTATGGAAAATAATATCCATAGCATCTATAAAGCATGGTATGCAGGTGTATTTTTTTTTTCGTTTGGGAAATCATCAAATGACCTCTCCCGCTCTGGGACTCTTTCTGACTAAAACCCACCCGTGTTCCTTCAGTTGCCTGTGCGTCAGGGCCACGGTAACTCTTTCGAACAATCAGCGACCTCGCAGGCATCGGCCTTATCGCACCCCATCAATGCAGATTAATCCTTAATTCTTTAAATTGAAACTCAAGTCATTTTATATTTCAATTAAACTGCAAGTGTTTCTGAATAGTCAAGTCGTTTATTTACTCAGAAAATCGTATTTAATTATAAGTTTTAAATCGTAGTTTTATGTAATAACCGGCCAAGTGCGTGTCGGACCACGCACAATGAAGTTTTCCATAGTTGGGATGAATTTATCCCATGAACAAACTTAATATTATACTCGTAGTTGAAAAACAACCGACTTCCAAAAAAAACACTAAAAGACGTGAAAAATAACTTTATTTCGGAAGTCGGTGTCTTTGTTTTGTATTTTCGTTTTTGGCTACCGACTTGCGAAGTTAAAGTTATATTTCACGTATTTTAGTGCTTTTTTTGGAAGTCGCTTGTTTTTTTGTAAAAAACTTTTTATTTTTCACTTTTTTGTTGCGGTAACTACCCCACACAAATTCGTATACCACTACGTGGTATGTAAATAACAGTGACAGGAAATTATTAACACATCATCAATATAAACTAAGTGGAAAAAATATGCACTACCTATTAACGAAAACTCAAAAACGAATAGTCAGACCTTGATTAAATTTAAATGGAACTACATTTGAAGCACCAGCTATCAAATAAAAAAGATTCATTCAAATCGGTTCACCCAGAAAAAAGTTCTGAGCTAACACACATTAAAAAAAGAACATACAGATGAATTGAGAACCTCCTCCTTTTTTTGAAGTCGGTTAAAAACATGTTCTCCCATACGTTCCAACTGCAAATGTAAGTTGGTCGACTATTACTCGTTAACTTGTAAAGCCTACTTAGCTGTGATAGTTTTCCTTTTAACTTCGTTATTTGTACTACAACCGTAATATTTTTTTCACGTATCCAAAGATAACCATTTAACTTACACGGGGGAGGACACTTGACTCTAACAAAAATTTGCACTTACGGAACCCTAAAAAGGGCAAGAAACCTTGAGTGTCATAAAATTATTAGATAAAAATTATTTTAAGTTTGACAAGTCACGACTTTGCTTCGATGGTTTAAATAAAATCCCCGCCATCCAATGACTGATTTCACTAAACACAGTGAAACCAACAATGGCTGATATTTAACCTATCGGACCAAACGCGTACATTTCTGAACGGAGCAAAAATCGTCACGATTGCAACACGCTCCAACAAGTTTGTGACAATCGAGACTTGTCCCATCTCAAGACGTCGTACCCTGAGCTGTCCTGCCGCTACTCACAATTGACGCTTCTGAATTAGTTTTTAGTTGGAATCCAATCAACGGAAAAGGGACGCCATTTTAAACTTTAATTCTCTTTCGCTGTCCCATTTTGTTCAGAACTTTTGGGACACTTTTAGTTCTATGAGCTTTTGTAATTATTAATTTTAGTTTATTATTATTTTGGGTATTTATTTATCATATTTTATGTTTATTTCGTTTTTATTTTTATTTGTAGGTATTATTTATTATTGTTTTTATTTTTATGATTTACATAATAGCGCGGCGCAGCGTGTCGGTACAATGGCGACATTTACACACACATATACGGTTTCACGTTTTCATTTTAAGGCGAAATTTTAATTTCACTAAACGTTATTCATTATTGATTTATTTACAATTTTCTAAAGTACTTACCGCTCTGGGTACAAAGTAAGTAGCTTCATGAATGAATCTGTTCACAGAGTGATACCAATTTTGGTTACTTTTTTATAATTTAGTTTGTCTGAAAATTAAAAAAAAAATATTTACTTACGATTTTTTTTGCTTATTATATTTTTTACTGTTACTGGCCACTAGCCCTACCCGTGTTTTAAAATAATGTTGCCATTGTAGCGCCAAGCTGTAGAGTATTCTATTCTATTCAATTTTATGGGAAATAGAAATGAGCATCACCAAGGATGAGGAGGCCTTCTGCAACATTGTGGAGTAGCATACAGTCTGGCGGTCTATATAATCGTAAATGGTTACTACACCAAAAGGACTTTCTTAGACTATAGAGATAACCTTGAAAATAGATTGCCTGTAATTAAAAAATTTGGTAGACTACTCTTTAAACTGGCCTGGTCTTCAAATTAACAATATTTTTTTTGTATTTTATCTATTACTTTTTTTGAAAGTTGTACATTTTTATTTAAATTACAATAATATTTACAATTAAAATATAATAACCTAGCTAAAACTATTAACAAATTAAAAGATGGTGTCGAAAAATTCCTCCACATCGCTGTCGACTGGTAATGTACCCAAGAGACTGGCGGGATTGCCACGTTGTATGGTAATGCTTAGCCTCTGGCCAAGGTAAAAGCCAGCCCTTGGGTCACGAGAAGTGTCAAACATACTATTACTTTTTACTATTATTTTTGTATTTGTATTACATTCTACATTTTAACTTAACGGCTCATCGTTATACTCTGTGCCTATACAAGGTAAGAAAGATGAAAATACCAAGTTTAAAACCAAGTACTAAAATAAAGTTATGCTTATCGGTGGCACCCGAAACCTGTGTTGAAATTTTTCGTCGGTTATCAAAAAACATATTACCTGTTCCATACATTTTGACGGCGTAGGTGTTGCACTTTTCTACGAAACAGCTGTCTTTTATTTTGATAACCAACGAAATATTTCTATGTTACGGGGTCTAGAATCATGTGCTGAATTCATGATTACAGTTTGCGCGTCGATTTCCGTGCCATCCTATATATTTAGCAAAGATAAAAATAAAATAAAACTTGAGAGGTGTCAAGGGACACCCACCCCAGGGTTAAGTTGGAGATTGTATCTGTCAACAATGTCGAAATAGTTGATAGTGTCAAGTTCCATTGATGCATTGTTGAATTGGAGGGTTGAGACATTGTCTATAACGAAGTCTATTAACTCAGCGTGCTATGCGATTAGAACACTGAGGGAAGAATTAAGTTTACCTCAACTTAGAAGTGTGTACTTTGCCTTGGTGGAGTCTAGGCTAAGGTACAGCATCGAGTTTTAGGGCAATAGCTACAAGTACAACATACAAATGGCATTCGTGATTCAGAAAAGAGCTTTAAGGACTATGCTCCGCTTGAAACAGACGGAATCATGTAAAGATCATTTTATTAGACTTGTAGCGGTATCAACATCGCCACATGCGAGTTACACGTCATACTGACGTCACGCAAATCCTGCATCGCGCAAGCAGAGTTTACCGCGCGACTAACATAATATATACAACGTCCCGACATCAACAGTCGGGCAGTTGCCCACCAGACACAACACCCGTCTGGTCGGAGGATCCTCCCTTTTCCATAGAGTATGAGTGAACTTTACACCCTGTTCCTCATACCTCTATAGACTAAAAATCTTGACAGTTCCATGCCTTTACATTTTAGTGTTACTAACCAGCTTAGTTAAAAATTTGCACAAAATTGAGACTGATGAGCAAAGACAAACTAGAGCTACTGCACACGTAGGAAAGATTTGCCCGACACTATTCAACTGAAATTAAAAGTTGTCAAACATAGTCCGAGATATCAGTCTATATTTTTATACAACAAGTTACCTATAAAATTCAAAACCATATCTAGTGTTAACTTATTTAAAAACAAATAAAGAAACTATTTAATAAGGAAAGGGTATTACAGTATCAACGAATACTTAGATGCCATATGACATTGTAATTTATGATTGATTTTTATTACATTGACATTTATTATTTATGTACTTGAATTCTTAATTGACCGTTATTGTTTTATCGACTTTTCTAAATGTATTTGATGAATTTTATTTTAATTGCAATTGTATAATGTTATTTTTGAATTTTAATTTTTCAACACAATGTATCTATATTGTTATGATTACTTATGACTTACGTATGACCCGGATGGAACGAAGTTCCATTTAAAAAAAAAAAAAAAAAAACTGGCTTGCTTTCTATGAGAGAGAGAGAGAGAGAGAGAGAGAGAGAGGCAGACAGAGAAACACGCACACGCCGCACGCCGTACAACTATAGCAAAAAGCGTCGTTACAAATTTTGGTCTTAATTTTTTCCGTCTAGCCCCCTTTCGCAACGCGCGATAAGGAACTTCGTTCCAGAAATATTCTTCCCGTTACTTCCACAAAGAACGTTAAAATCTTGAAAACTTTACTCTTAAAGTCTTAACCTCGATTTACTTCAAACTTCCATAAAAATGAGGAATTTCTTTTTACAAGCGTTTTTTGCGCGACGTAAGGTATTAAAATGATTAATGAAAGAAACAGAAAAAATTCTGTATTAGTGACGCTATTTACTCTTAGGTACCTATACAAGTCATGTAGGTACCTGGTTCCATGTCTGTATATGGTAGACATGTTTTTATACACATTATTAACTTAGGTGCTCCTTTTTTTTCTCAGTTAATTTTAATCATGATCTGGCAGTTTGAGTAATTTATGCGACCCACCCAAATGTCCTTTCTTTGGTATTGTTCGTCGAATCGTTGAGCTCCTTAAGTCCTGAGTTGAGCTGCACGATTAGTGACAAATGCGTTCACTGACCGGACAGGTCCACTCAATCTGTGTGGTTCTTTCCTCAAAAGACCATTTCAGATACCAATCTACATAACCTTCACATGATTTGACCAAGATTATGTCTGGACTTTAAAAGAGACTGTGACCTCTGAGTTTGTTTCGGCCTTTCTTCTCAGAGAAGTCAGATAGGAAACGCCGACCTCATCTAGTTTTAAAATATGATTGACATGTAAAAGTGGTTGTACAAACCTATTTACAGAAATAAAATCATTTATCATTTATCATTAGCCCTCATTCTTATAAACAATAATAATATTTACCGCCTCGTTGCTATAGTAACAAGCTGGGGAGCTAGGGGAGCTAAGAGCTAGAGTATAGTATAGGTTCAAGCTTGAATCCTGAGCATGAGGTCCTCGGGTTATTTTTCCGGGTCAAGCAGTGATACAAGTTCTATGACATAGGGGGCGAGCCTACTGCCATTGATTGACCAGGAACCATAAATTCCAGAATTTAGGCGGATATTGAGAATATCCTAATGGAAAAACTAATACCATTTGCATATTCTCAATATCCGCCTGAATTCTGGAATTTTCCCTGGTGAATTGCAGTAGGCTCGCCCCCTATGTCATGGAACTTGAATAACTGTATCTCGGGTCATCCGTTCGTATTCTGCTAAAATTTTCATCCTCCAAAGTGTTTCCTAAAAACTTTGTGAATTTGTGATTTAAATGAGATTCAACCAAAGTTTTTAATCAAGTGACGACAATAATGTACTTAGCATTCGTTACGCCGGAAGTATAATTTTTTTTACTATGTAAAATACTGGCATTCAGCTACATCCGGTTAGACTAGAAGCCGACCCCAAAGATAGTTCAGAAAAGGCTCAGCTGATGAGTTAGATGGTAGTTGGCCTGATAGTCAAGGTAGCAACGGACGTAGATATTTTTTAAGTATTTCAAAAAAAGGAGGAGGTTCTCAATTCGAATGTATATTTTTATTGCGTGAGCGCAGGGCGCTAGCGGTCAGGGCCAACATGCTGATTCAGAGGTTCGCTCGTTGTAATATTGGGGTAAAAATTACGCTGTTTAAGGCGTATTGCCAATCGTTCTACACGAGCGGCCTGTGGGTAAGGCATACCAAGAGATCGCTAGACGCCCTGCGTATTCAATATAATAACTGCTTCAGGATGCTGTTGGGACTGCCGCGCTGTTGTAGTGCGTCCGGTATGTTCGCTTTTGCGCATACCGATGGATTTTTACGCCATAATGCGCAAAAAAACATATTCCATCTTGTCAAGAGCGCGGTCTAGTTCTAACGGCATCCTAAGTATGTTAATGGAAAAGTACGATGCACCTTGGCTGTCGCACGCTGTGGAGGTGCTGGTCTGAAAACCCCAAAGTTAACATTACAATTTGTTTTTTTTTTGTTTCTGTATTGTATTTACTAACAATACTTTTTACGAACAATGTTACTAACTAACAATTGGGCCTAGTTACCATAAATAAACAAATATTTAATTAATGTAATTTAATTATTACTGTAGATTTGTACATAGAGAAACTAATGACGTTTATTGTAACATAAATGTACCTACCTATTTGTTTAGGTAAGAGGTAATATGTTCGGTTGATGGCAATAGGCTCGACCCCTGTTATATGAGACCGAAACATAAATTAACCGGTGCATTAATGTGGGTTTAACCTATTCCTTCGGGGAACAGGCGTGATGTTCTGTTATGAGGTGATATTGTTTGAGTAAACTACCTCGAAAACGTTCTTTTGAGTAGACCTAAGTTGTAGATTTGTGGACCTTTTTATATTTTGTTGAGTACCTGTTACTTGTTGACAGGCCTACACTGTCCTCCTATATCTATCAACACTGTAATTGGAAACATTGTAAAAGCCCCTTATTTTTAAAAGAGTAACCGTGGAGTTTCTTCCCGGTTCTTCTCCATAGGAAACAACCAATTGGAACCGTGCACCTAGCTTCTGACGTTTCATAAGTGCACATGTTGGTTTATGTGAAATAAAATATTTTGATTTGATTTGATAAGTTCAGCAGTTTTAAGTTCATTACAATCATAATAGGATGAATGAAAGGTGACTTAACAAAAGGTATTTACAAGGCAGATGTGAGTGGAAATGCCGGGAGGGGTCGCCCGAGCAGGACATATAGTGACCTTATTGGCGATGTTCTTCAGAAAGGTCAGGTGCGTAGTACTCACAACCGGCGTGCGTGTATGACCAGATGTATGGACGTAAACGATACAAAAGCAGTATGTAAGGATCGTAGCCGGTGTCGCTTTGTAGTTTATGCTTACTCCTATGCAAAGAAGACGTGAGTTTATGTATTTATGTATAATAATGTTTGGAAAACTGTATTTTCAAAGAATATCTAAATAAGCGTTAATTTTTTTATCAGACCAAAGGTCCTATGCAACATAATTGCCGATTTTGTACTTACAAAATAATTTAGCAGTAAGTTTTTTTTTTACTAGCCTACCCTGTCCCAATCCTGGGCAGAGGCCTCCCTCCACTCCACCATCTTTCGTGATCTCGCGCGTCCGCCTTCCAGTTTTGACGGAACCCATCCAGTTCGTCCCACTGACCGTGGGCCCAAATAGCACAATACTGGTGCCCTAAGACAGAAAAAGTTTTACGAAAGAAAATAAGAACTTACCCCGGACTCTATGAGCCTGATCAAGACAACTGTCATATTGACAACAGCAAATTATGCTGTGGATTTGACAGTTGCTGCGATTGGTAACCAAAATATTAATATTATATTTGTAAAAAACAATCCACAATTATTTGAAAAACTGTCAGCAGTTCTAAAAAATCCGATACGAACTCAATATGTAAACAAACTATGCCAAGTGAAATGTAAAACCGCACTTATGCGGAAAAGTTTTTTTGGTATTGCCCCACGTATAAAAAGAAAGAAAGAAAAAGTATTTATTGAGACTCGCACAGGATTACCAGAAACTAAACACAATCATAAAAAAAAAAAAAAAAAAATATAACAACAGAAACTCCTGTGCGAGGTCAAAAGGCCGCTATCTCAACATGATGCTGCGACATTTAAAAAAATAAGTGCCGCAGCGCTGGTATTCTGATAGGGGTTGATCTATAATCAAGTACCTAATGTGATAAAAAATATGACTAATAAAATTTAAAAGGGCATTAACCAAATATTAATTGAGAAAAGTTACTACACAATTCACGACTTCCTTACTGATAAAGCTCTGCACTGATTTTTATACTATTAATATGATTGACATACATGTTCCTATTCTGACACTTTATTCTCATTGATACTTTGACATAACATTTTTTTTTGACATTAATTTATAAATGTTACTACTGCTATTAATCTGTTTTTTTTTTTTTTTTTTGTAATTCTAATGATTTGACATTTATTCGGTATCAAAAGAATTTCTGTTTAATATTGGAATTGAAAATTATTTGCATGCCCATGAGACGGTAAAATATGGAGGACTACTTGTTTAAGAAAACATCTATGTACCAATTACCCATGTTTGCAAAAATAAATGATTTGATATGATTTGATTTGAAAAAAAATAGCTACAACCAAAACCAAAGTTTTTGATTTGACTGACTGATCTCTTTATAAAAACCCAACCTCAGTGGCGTGACATGACCTCAGAATGTCTCCGTTTCGTCTCAAATATTCTCCTCAATTCGTATTCATATATTCACCAAGAGCCACTTATTAGTCGCGTCAGTAATCAGTAATAAACACATGCCTTCTTTCTATATTTACCAGCCAGAAATGCGGGCCAATTTATTAATAATAATAGGTCTTTACCTATGAAATTGCCGTTTTGTATGAAAAAATTTAAACGAATTTTTTTCATGAATTTTTTATTTGTATTAATCGAAGTAATCACCCATGCAATCAATGCATCTTTGCCATCGCAGTGGCAGTTTATTGATGCCCTTCTTAAAGAAATCAGCTGGACGGGAGGCAACAACTTCTTCAAAGGCATTTTGTACTGCCTCTCGGGTATTAAATTTTTTTCCCGCCAAGAAGTTATCCAAATTCTGGAAAAAGTAGTAGTCTGTAGGCGCAAGGTCTGGTGAGTAGGGCGGATGACGGAGAGCTTCCAACCCCAGTTCTTGCAACTTGGAGACCGTCTGCTGTGCAGTATGAGGTCGCGCGTTGTCGTGCAGGAGCAGCGGAGACGAGCGATTGACCAATGCTGGTTGGAGATGCGCCAGCTTCTCCATCATTGTGTTCAGTTCTTCACAGTACACATCTGCAGTAATGCTCACCCCGTTTGGTAAGAAGCTGTGATGAATCACACCGGCGCTAGACCACCAAACAGTGACCATCACTTTTCTAGGGGTAAGTTTTCGTTTAGGGCATTGTTTAGGTGCTGAACCAGGATCCAACCAACTTGCTGAGCGCTTACGGTTATCAAACAGAATCCATTTTTCATCGCAGGTAACAATGCGGTTCAAAATTCCTTCATTTGTGTGTCTGTTGAGCAGTGCAAGGCACGTCTCGACGCGTACTTCGCGCTGGCGATCATTGAGTTCGTGGGGCACCCATTTGTCAAGCTTTTTTACCTTGCCAATTTGACGCAAATGGACCAATATTGTTTTGACGCTAACGTCGAAAGCTGCTGCTAATTCAGCCGTAGATTGTGTATCATCAGCTTCCACAATCGCCTTTAATTCGTCATTGTCGACCAAAGTCTTCGGACGACCGCGAGGTTCATTTTTCAGGTCGAAATTTCCAGAACGGAAGCGAGCAAACCAATAACAGGTGGTGCGTTGGTTTGTAGTGTTAGCTCCGTAAACGTCGTTGATGTTGCGTGCCGCTTGTGCCGCGTTGCTGCCACGACGGTACTCATATTCCATAATTACTCGAATTTTTAACGTATCCATGATGACGAAAAAGATTGAAATGCGATGAAAATGTAACACTAATCAATAAAGAAATGACTACTTTTAGAAAAAAAAATCCATGTTTTTAAAATAAAATTAATTTGAAATTAGAATTCTCAGCCAAACAAAAATTATTTTGATTTGAAATGGCCAGTACTGCAGAACGGCAATTTCATAGGTAAAGACCTAATATTATGTTGTTGCTTATATGCATAGTAAATGATTAGCTAAGTTATATAAGCTGGATTTACATTATGAGGCTAAGTTATTTAAGCTTATCTTGTTAGGTGCAGTGGTTGAGAAGTGACATCATGATCAGATATTCGGAAGTAGGTATATTCACCTAAAGTTGAGATATTGGTTAGTATGGAATGCGCTTTTGTATCGAAAAAATCTTAACTTTAACTAACACACACCACCCATGCTCTTACTCTCTACATATACATATTTGCATTGAGGGTTACACATTAAATTTAAATAAATTTGCACCCGACTAGTTATGCATTTCCAGTGTTCCTGGCGACCCGACATTTTGTTTATAAAAAATATATTTTAAGAAGCCACCTTCATAGCGAAAAATTAACTTTAGGTAAATATGCATCCGAATATCCGATCTCGGGAAATATGGTATATATAATATAATAATAATAATATAATAATAATTTATTTGCATAACAAAATTACAATTATTTTGAAGCCCTGACTCCAGAGCTAGGTATATAATACCTGTATTTCAGGAGTCAAACAAATATATCATGTAAATAATATCATAAAATATATCAAGTAAATTAACCATAATTCTCAGCAATTTGCCTAGTTAAACTTAATACAGCTGCCTTACTATGACATGCTAATACCATCATGGTTCCATTGAGAAAAAGGGATAGTGCTATCGGCGATTTTGTATGCCCTTTGGCGGGCCATAGTATGGATCAACATTTTTTTATATAACATCTGTATCATTTTTACCCTATGTTCACAAAACGAATAAATGAATTTGAATTTGAATTCGGTCATCTATAGCTCCGTCTCTCTTTCTGGAATAATAATGGCTTTAACTCGTCAAAGCACGGCCTCTGGTCTTAAACTGCCTACATTGATTCTTTGGTGTCTTCGGCATACTGAAAATTTAACAATAAGAATGGAAAGTGGGTAGGCCTTTAGTGTGGGACGCAACATGTGTCGATACTCTTGCGCCATCCCATCTTCCTGTCTCGGCGTGCTGTGCTGGCGCCGCTGCTGCGGCTGCGGAAAACCTCAAGCGGCGTAAGTATAACAACCTTATTGGTAATTATATTTTCGAGCCGTTTGGGGTTGAAACCCTCGGGCCGTGGGGTCCGAGTGCCCTTGCTTTGTTCAAGGAAATCTCCAAACGCCTGTTTGACACTTCCCGTGACCCAAGGGCTGGATTTTACCTTGGCCAGAGGCTAAGCATTGCAATACAACGTGGCAATGCCGCCAGTCTCTTGGGTACATTACCAGTCGACAGCGATGCGGAGGAATTTTTTGACGCCATCTTTTAATTTGTTATTAGTTTTAGTTAGGTTAGGTAATTATATTTTAATTGTAAATATTATTGTTTGATAAAAAATGTATATAAATAAGTACCTATGTAAATAAATTATTTGTATTTGTCCATTAAAAAAAAAAAAAAAAACCATATTATGCATAAGGATAACAAAATAATTTAAATTTACAAAGTATTGTCCAAGGGTTATCAATGCTAATTATGCATAACAGTTATTGACCGGGCAATAACTAGACATACCACATGGCAATTACTAAAATCATGGTGGTGGTGGTGGTGGTGATAACTGATAATATTAAAATTCGGGTTTTTAACACACTTTTAAATAAAAATAAAAAAACACTTTACTTTTTATCGTTAATATACTACAATATTAATATATTTAATAAATAACATTCAAAAATAACTCTTAAATAAGTGAATCCTTAAGGAAATAATTAAAATGACTACTTTTTTTAGTAGCACGTGCACTCATCTTGATAATTATGAGTATAATCCGCCATTACTGTTTTTTTTTTAAGTTTTTCTAGTTGTGAATATTTTGTATCTTTTCTGAATAAATAAAAGCGTCATCTAGCGACCTCTTATCGAACTATCTTACAAAAAGCTTTACACGAAATAATGTTTTCCTTAAGCGGCTTACAAGAGCTAAAGCGCGGTCACTGTCGGATTGCATAGAAAAGAAAGAGACGCGCGATGACATAACGCTGGTAATTTATTGCAAAATATGAAGCAATTATGGATTTACAAAAAATCTATTCGTTGGAATAAAAAATTAAAACACTATCACGTTAGTATTTTACTTGTAGAATAACCTGACAAAAAATCTGAATGTTTGCATGTATATTAGTATGGTTTTTAATCGTTGAAAGAATTTTTTAGAGGTTTTTTCGTGATTTTTTTCTATCATATCATGTTAATTGTATTATGCTTTCAACACACTATCTAACTAGCATATATCCAGAAGAATGTCATATATTTTTCTGATTTTGATTACTGCAGTGGATCATATATTTTTAGGCATTATAAATTTGCGATTAGGTCATGTAGTCCCCTTAAAGTGGACAATCACTGTTCGTGGGCAATCACTCTCTGGTTTACTCTCAGGTTTGAAAGTCCCATAAAACCTACATGAAACATATTTTTTATACCCGAACACGCATAAAATAATAATAAGTACCCACGGGATCCTGCCGTTTTGCCGAAAAGATTTTGGCAAAATTTCACTACTCAAACAAATTTTAGCAACCTTTTTTTATACCAATGCAATGTTTGGAATGATTTTAGTACGCACATTTTCATTTGGTCAAATTTTTACTTGGTAGAATATTACCAAGGATAATGTCATTAAGGCATTTGGTCTTTAATCAAATTATTTATTACAGCAAACAATCTTTAGACAATAAACGTTTGGTCTAATGATTTGGTATGACAAAAAATATAAAGGCAAAAATATTTTTTTTTGGAATTATTTAAAAAATGCTATTTTATTTTAATATAATCATTTATTCAAGGGTAAAAAAGCAAGGGTGGGATAGGATGAAAGAGCGAGCGAAGCGAGCTCGCGACTTAGGGCACCCCGACTCGGACAGGTTAGGTTAGAAGTGTGTTATTTTTTTTTTAAACCACCCTGAATTAGGAGCCCCGCCTGGCGGGGCTCCGTCGTCTAAGCCTTATAATAGAAATGGTAAATTGAAAACTGACGATACTACATATTTAGCTTACTTTGTTTTGCGTAAAATATGTATGTTATACCAACTGAAATATTTGACTACATAAAAATTGGTAATAGTACTAGTTGGTAAACAAGTTATTTTTTAAACGTTCACTTGCCAAAAATTATGTCTACGTTACAATTATTTGCGAAGAGATTTTTTGCTAAGTAATAATTTGGCGAACGAAATTATGCGGAAAATTGTTTGGGAAGTGATAATTTGGCAATTTCATTTCGATGAAACAAGGGAGACCCAAGTACCCACTTTGAACTTGTTTCCAATTATTTTGACTGACCCCTTGACAAATTCAAAAGTGCCTTTAATTGGTTTATTTGATATAAATGCTTTGAGTTGATGTAAGTAAATTCACTAAGGTAGAAATTATCTAATTGTCACATAGACAAATTCATGGTCTAAGAAAACAAGGTCTGGCATTCCGGGAGTGACACATGCTTACGTCATTATCCAGTTGCCACTTTATTGCAACAAAACACGAATTATGAAAACATTTCCAGTCACCATTCTGTTAAAAAAATATAAAAACCATTTAAATTGTCGTTTCATTTTTCTAATCAAACGAAACATTTCAATTTAAACAATACCAACGTAATTCTTAGTTAAAACCTCTTTGTTTTATCGAATTCGAACAGATAATAAAGGCGATTGGGGAATTATTATTACACACTACTGGTAACACAGCGGTGATGACGTAGGCTTGCGTCACCCCCGTGACCGGAATGCTATACCTGGCGAAGTATATTATTATACCATGGAGAAATTGACTTCGTCGTTTCATGACGTGCAAGTAGCATTCAATCTTAGGGAGGTTAAGCAATTACGAAGTTGATTAAGCATCAGGAGATTTTCGAAGTCATACCTACGTTGTGTACGAAAGTGTACCCACTATTGTGATGGCGCTTCAAGTCAGAATAGAAGACAAACATTTATAATTTTTTTGGTAAAAGTAATTGGGTTTGACCGCCTGAATAGTGCGATTGTGTAAAATCTTCTTCAAGCCTCACACAACTTACCGTACACAATCCGAAGTTTCGAATTGTCCCAGATTTCATATTCCAAAAGATTAATATTGCCCAGCAAAGCCTTTTCCATAGAACACAGCACGCAAAAACTAGAATTAAATAAACAAACTAATTAACGAAACTAATCTAAGTCCATAATCCTCATAATCCTAGTTAAAACCTCCCTCACCTAATTCCTACCACAAGAATAGATAATAATAAACCACAACACAACGGATCAACTTATGTAAATACGAAGATCTAATTAATATATTTCTGGCTAGTAGAACCTTGGCTTGCTTTTATTCAAATCTTGACAAATGGGGGACGTAGTTAGGGTTGCTAACTTTTTTGATGTGAAATATCTATAGCCGCGGGTAAAACCGGTTGTTAGGGTGGCCACATATGCCGGTGGCGGCGCGTCGCCACGCTATATGATGGTATGTTTCACATTGGCCAGGCGTCCCGTGACGGCTCATTTTTTTTATATCTTATAACGGGCGTAAAAACACACTAAACGAAGCCGAGAGTCACTTGTACTCCCCGTCATTGTAATATTATTGTTGTGTTGGACCATACCTGAGAACTTTCTGGTTACAGTAATATTGAAAGCCAACCAAAATAAACCAAAAACCAACAAAAAAAAAAAAAAAAATTGAATAAAGATATAATTTTTTTTTTTTTTTTTTTAATTCCAACTTTTACTGGTTTTTTTTTTATGAAAACATTTTTTTAATGCTATATGTATATGTACACAACTTCAAATAACCCCGCAGCCCCTGCACCGTTACATGCGCCCATAAGCACAATGATTAACGTGTGTAAACGAATAAAATTCGTTTCCCAGCAATTATTTTTGTGCTAAGTTACTTAGTTTGATGTACACACAATGCGTAGTTGACGGCTATGTGATGGGTCTTTTTACAGCCTGTGTAATCATTTCGAAGCCATGGCCTATGAAAATAGAGATGATGGCATAAAAAATATTGAAAACTGTACCTATGTTTAAAAAAAAAAACATATTATTATGGTAACAAAATACCTTTATTTCAGTTTTTACGAGATTGATAAAGCCCTATTGCGCTCATCTCGCCATTTTGTATTCAGCACTGAAAATAATTTGCTCAGTAAATCCTGAACTTGCTGGTACCTATAGAAACAAATAATTATACTATTTTGAAAATATAAGAAAAGTCAGAATCACTGAGCAAAACTCTTGTCGCCATTCTTCAGCACTTGATTTAGCAACTCATGTTTGGTAGGAAAGAGCAATAACCATAATTTTATTAACCTGATTTATTTCTGAACACAAATTTCAAAAACAGATTACGGCTGTCTTTCGTTTTACACTTATTTTAATAAAATAATGATATTTAAATTTTCATCGACAAATAGCGCTTCCAATTTTTTTTTTTGAAATATTGTATTTGGGCCTAGTAGGAGATCGACTATATTGTAACGAGTGTAAAAGATACTTAACGAAGCCGAAAGTCACTTGTACACTCCGTCATTATAATATATTTTTTGTACTATACCATACCTGGGAACCTTCTGGTTACGGAGATAATGAAGGTCAAAATTCCTACTTTTACTGAAGCTTTTTTACCGAAAACAAGTTTTTAATGCTGTAACAGAACTTTACTTTAAATAACCCCACGACCCCTGTACCGTTGCACACGCACAATTTTTTGCGTTACGTTGCGCTCTACCGTAAACAGAGATTTTTCACACCAAAAATAAAATTCATTTACCAGTACGTAATTATTTTTACGCTATATTGTTACTTAGTTTGATGTACAGAATGCGTAGTTGATGGCTATGTAATGTGTTTCTTTACACCCTGTACAATAGGGTTGCCAACCCTAGAGGTAGTGCTTATATATTCCTTGATATCTTTTCTAGAATAAAACCCACGGCCATCTAAATTAGATGGCCTTGAGTTTATTTCGCAGTAAAATAAGTTTTGAAAAAATACTGCACAACATCATGCCTCTTTTCCCGAAGGCTTCGGTAGAGGTGTACCTATAGTACACCCACATTTCGCCAGATATGTTTAAGGGGACTACATGACCTAAACGCAAATGTATAATGCCTAAAAATATATGATCCACTGCAAAAAATCACAAAAATATTCTTCTAGATACGAGTATATGCTAGTTAGATAGTGTGTTGAAAACATAATACAATTAACTTGATATAATAGAAAAAAATCACGAAGATACCTCTAAACAAAAATTCTTAACGATTAAAAACCATACTAATATACATGCAAACATTCTGATTTATTGTCAGATTATTCTTCAAGTAACATACTAACGTAATAGTGTTTTAGTTTTTTAGTCCAATGAATAGATTTTTTGTAAATCCATAATTGCTTCATATTTTGCAATAAATTACCAGCGTTATGTCATCGCGCGTCTGTTTCTTTTCTATGCAATCCGACAGTGACCGCGCTTTAGCTCTTGTAAGACTCTTAAGTCCCACGTAATAGGGGCGAGCATTTTGGCATCAACTTGGCACAAATCCAGACACCAAGCTGAAACGGAGACATTCCTGAAAGAAAAACTTAATAACACTTTACCCGACCTCTGAATCGAATCCAGGACCTCTCGCTCAGCACTAGACCAACAGTGCAGTTATCAACACAACGGACAAACTATGTAAATACGAGGATCTACATAATAATTATATTTCTGGCTGGTAAACTTTGGTTTGCTTTTATTAAAATCTTGACAAATGGAGAACGTTATGCTGAGATATTCTTTTGTTTTCATTTCTTGACGTTTTTTAGACAGCCTTGGGTTTATTTCGCGGAAAAATTACTTTTGGAAAAATATTATAAGTATTAATTACAATTCCTGGTACTACCTGTACTATAAATACTATTATTATTAACATCATCATTAAATTTAGTTTCCTTGCTCTTTTTTCATGTTTATTATTGTATAGATAAGTATATGTTTTATGTATGTATTAATTATATATGTAAATGGTACACTACTGACTACCTGCATTATTGTCTCTCCTTCTCCATTTAATCCATCCAAAGGTTGTCTGTAAAAGATCACTTTTAGCGATAACACCGCCCATTGTGTCACCCTATGTAAAATTTCTACATTTATATCTGTATTTTTTATGGTGTACATAATGAAGACTATTCTATCCTTTTCTATTATTATAAATGCGAAAGTAATTCTGTCTGTTTGTTACCTTTTCCCTCCTAAACAGCTGAACGGATCTGGATGGGTACCCGGATAGACCATGACCTGGGTTAGGATATAGTATACTTTGTGTTCCAGTAGTACGTTCCCGTGAGATAATTTCCAACCTCCACGTTGGCGGAGCAGAGGGCAAAAGATTGTTTATAATAAAAAAGAGAATTTATCAAGCCAAATATAAAAATAAAGCAGTGTGACCATCTTGCGCTGAGAAACATCACTTCGGAATTCGAACGGTGTCCCGTAGCGTATCCGCAAAGATTTATTTTAAAAACAAATGAGTTCGCTATCGAATTGTGTGCGTTCACTTGAGTGAAGTTCCAAGTGTACTTTACAGAACAGCGCCGCTGTGACGTGACCTAAGGTGACCTGACTTAAAATTAAACTTCAATATTGGCTACTATGAGACCGTGTAATATAATAACCCAGAAACACTAACTCCATACGTATAAACGTCCTCCCAGAGGTCCTTTATATTCCCAACCCGGAAATCCTTCATCGCCGCATGATAAGTACCTTTAAACGACCCTCAAAATCTCCCATAATCCTATCATCGTATGATCGTTCTTTAACCCATATTAATGTGCTCGTTTTCGAGTTATCTTGAATGAAAAATGTAGTTTAGTTAATTTTTAAACGTATCGGCTGTTGTAAAGTCGACGTTAAAAATAATGACGCAGATTGTTCAAAAATTAAAAGGTCCTGTGTTCGATTTCAAGGTGGAGCAGTGTTCTTGGGTTTTTCTACAAGAATTTCTCAGTGGCAGCCCGGAGTCTGGATTTATGCCCAGTTCATGGCCATAGGCTCACCCCTATAACTTATATATGGTGAAATACAGCACTACTTACTAAAAACCTCTGTTTAACCTTTCAGTGAATACAGGTCTGATGTCATAGTAGGTATTTATGTAAAAATATTTGATCCCATCATCTCGTACCTATTCTACCAAATAACCCTTTTTCTACCGAAACCTGATTCCGAGAGTCTTTCATAAATATTTAACTCTATTCTCGAATAATAATAATTTAGTAAACATTATGTTGGCACACCTGAACTAATTCGTAGCACGGACGGCCAGCCGGAAATTATGAATAATTGATACCGTTGGGCTTCCGGTACCGGTACTACTGTGTATAGAGGGTGTTTGATATTCGTGTTATTCATTGAAACCTATTTTTTAACCGAGTTCACAAAAAGGAGGAGTTTCTCAATTCGCCTGTATGTTTTATTTTTATTTTTATTTTGTTAGCTCAGAACTTTTTTCTGGGTGAAACGATTTGGATGATTCTTTATTTATTTGATAGGTGGTGCTTCACATGTGGTCACATTTAAATTTGATCAAGGTCTGGCCAGTAGTTTTTGAGTTATCCTTAATACTGCATATTTTTTCCACTTAGTTTATATGGATGATGTGTTAATAATTTCCTGTCACTGTTATTTACACCCCAAGTTGTGGTATACGAATTTGTGTGGGGTGGATACCGCTAAAAAGTAAAAAATAAAACATTTTACAAAAAAACAACCGACTTCCAAAAAAAAAACAATAAAAGAGGTGAAAAAAAAAAAATTTTTTTGCTCCCGCTCTGGGTGGAGCGGGAGCGCGTGTCAGATTTTTACTAACCAGAAACCCACCCGTATTCCTGCTGTGCGCCAGGGCCACGGTAACTCTTTCGAACAATCCCGACGTATTAAAACCTAGGGATCGACACCTAACAAACCTAGGGTACGACATTGAAACCTAGGGATCTACCACTGTTATAGGAGTAACATGAAATAAGATCACGTCTGTTTTCCCCACAAGGGTTGGCAGAGGCGTGTAGGACAACCATTTTTTGTTAGTAACAAAACCCATATAATGGGGTCTTTCCCTGAACAATGGGTGTAATGACAAAAGGCTCCTTTTTATTGCCATTGATTAATCACCCGATGATTGGCATAAACCAAGTTTCTCCGCTGTCAATTCAATTAATGTCCGAATGGAAAATACAGAGTCAACTTAAAATTAAATTAGGTAGCAAAACTTCTGAGACGTGATTGGTATCAAAAACTAATTATGATAAAATCAAAATAAAGTTTCGATGATTTTTTTGGAGTGTGTTACTTGAAACATCAGTTTTATAAAGCGATATCTAAACTGGTTTGATGATATCATTCACGCCTGTTGAGTTTTGAGCGAAACGGCAGACGTGATTGGTAACGATATCTAAACACGATAAAATAAAAAAGTGAGGCAACTTTTTATTTGATACCAGCGTATCAAATAAAAAGATACATCACATTTTTTTTTTTAATCTTTTGGCTATACGTGACTATATGTATGTATGTATGATTTCATAGCAGACCGGATTCTGGATTTTTACCCGGTTCATTGTGGTAGGTTGGCTCTAATATGGGTCTTTAAAACTAGGTCACTAGT
Organism: Griposia aprilina; assembly: GCA_916610205.1. Lineage (NCBI taxonomy): Eukaryota > Metazoa > Arthropoda > Insecta > Lepidoptera > Noctuidae > Griposia > Griposia aprilina. The sequence continues at coordinate 7,945,399 of OU744310.1, read as the reverse complement.
CAAATCTCGGTGTACCACACCTCTGCCCAGCCCTTTGAATAATACAAGTGTAATGTTATGTTATACTGTCTTGCATGAACTATGTCACATTACGATGGCAGTCAAGCTTTCCGATTTGTTAAGTTACAAGTTCCCGCTGGCTGTTCAAAATTTAAAATTTTGTTGCAAGTCATAAAGCGTGTCTTGCCAAATGACGCTACAAGACGGGCGCCATATTGTTGGAAAAAGTTTAGCGATTTAGCAAAAATTTATCCCTCAAATTCTTTGTTGCGCGTCTACGGTGCAACGTGACATGCATTATGATGGGCAACAATTTGTTGCCTAGTACATATAGTAAGGGAGTCAATATGAAACATCGAGGTTTAGAATGATAAAATCAACTTTTTCCCAACTATTTTGGGGTTGGCTTCCTGTTTAACCGGATGCAGTTAAATACCATTATTTTATAAGGAGCGACTGCCTCTGACCTCCACAACCCAGTTACTGGGTAACATGATACTCCTTGGTAAGGCTGGTTGTCAAACTTTTGGCCTTCTGACTACCCGTGACGACTGTGGGACCAACGGCTTTACATTCTATCCAAGTCATGGAGTGCTTTCGATATGTAATGATTGGTCACCCATCCTAAGACCGCCCGCGGCAGCGTAGCTTAACCTTCGATTCACCCGTGCTGCTGTTATCAATTAGTCACGAGCCCCTCAATTTTGGATAGCCACTGTCACACAATAATTATGAGTGACAGAGACAAAACTCAACAAAGCCTAACTTTTTTTTAAAAGTAGAAGTGCCCTAGCTACGAATATATTACTTTTCTTTGCTAATTTTCTATATTTAAATTGTTTATTTGTTCTTTATTTGCCTACATAATCAGCCTATAATGTTCCTACTGCTGGGACACAGGCCTCTTCTCTTTGAGAGGGAATGGGCTGTAATCTACCACGCGGGCCCAGTGCGGGTTGGTAGATGTCACATGTCTTCGAATTTTTGGTTCTAGGTCATGCCGGTTTCCTCACGATGTTTTCCTTCACCGTTTTGAAAGCAGTGGTGATGAAATTATGTACACAAAGTAAAGCGCCTGCCTGGGTTCGAACCCACGACCTACAACTCGTAAGTCGGGGCCGATACCACTGGGCCACCACTGCTCCTCATTGCATTCATTTATTTGCCTATTTTCTTTAATTTCGAGCTTATTTTGACCTTAACAACTGGTCCACGACTTCGCACTGTACAAAGTTTAACGCCTAATCTATCCTCCATTCATGCCCCGTACCTTGCTCGAGCCAGCCCGAGCCGCTGAGCCTGTAGCTTTAAATTCATCCCCTACTAGTAGTACTACTACTATTAGCCTGCATCATCCCACTGCTGGGCAAAGGCTTTCAACATGACTTCCAGCTCTTTCGATCCAGGGCTAAAGTGGACCACTGGTCATTTGTTTTCATTTGTGTTTGAGTTCGTCCCCCAATAATATTAATTTCGATCCAGCCTGTCCCTAGTGACGCCCTAAGTCGAAGTTCGTACCCCACAGGGAGTGCCTATAGCGTGGAGTCACCTAGTTTGTTAGTTTTGAAGCCCTGGCTGGGGTCCTTAATTTATTAAGGCAACCACAAACATCCAGTTTAGCAGCTGACAACCTCCCAGGTTGACTTGCGAGAATCCAATCACATTTATGAAATTCCAAGTGGTTACAGCACAACTCTTATAGCGCGGACTGGCGAGCAAGAATTCGTAAATTCAATCTCCGTCCATTACAATATTGACGTGAATTCACTTATAACCCAATCAAAATTATTATGGCTTAGGTAAGAGGGAATATAAATAAACAAAATATCTACTATAAGCTACACCTCGGGATTGATTCCCTGAAGTAAGATGAACATTTAACGAACTAATAAAATTCTTGCTAAAACAAAAAAAGAAAATATAAGCATGAAAAATTGTTTATTCTGCACAAACAAGACGCTTATTACAAAAAGATAGACAAAAACTGATTACATACACTATCGATCTATCGGTATTTGGTTATCGTCGAGTAATACAAAGCTTAATAATTCCAATACATTTTAACTTATTGCAACGCATCTTTTGTCATATCATTAAGTCTCACGCTTTCTTTGTCCATGTAAAAAAAGAAAGCATGAGACTTAAAGGTTTCTTAAAATTAGCTTACTTTTAAGTAATCCGTTAAAAGAGAACTATGTATGAAACCGCGTAGCGGTAGACTACGCGACGTAGCAGTGTATGCTACGCCGTAGCTCGGCGCGTAGCGTAAGATAATTAATTTATCTCCTTTTATTAATACCGACTACCATCTTGTTACCCTTATTTTCAGTGAGTTCTTATCTAATCTTGATCTAGGCTATGTACGAATGTACTAGGCCTTTAATAGAAATTCCTGGCGGTAATATCTAGAGAGTTAGTTAAAGCAAAATTCCCTAGAGACTATTTTATTATAAAAGGCTAGACAAGATGTTTATAAGCCGATACATAATAATTGGATTAAACTTTAGTTCAAAACTAACCTGTTTTCGGAAATTGTTATTTGAAATTCAACCTTCTTAGTGATCTGCAAAACTACAGTAATGCTATTTTGTAAAGTTCGCTTGGAACCTCACTCAAGTGAGCGCACACAATTCGATTTTAAAATAAATCATCGCGGATTCACAACGAGATATGGCTCCAATTTCGAAGTGATGTACAAAGTGAAATAAGTATGTAGTCCAAAATGTACTTCGCATTATGTATCCGTGCCTCGGGTCGAAATGTACATAGCATTATGCATGGTAGCCTCGGGTCGAAATGAACATAGCATTATGAATCCGTGCCTCGGGTCGAAATTTACATAGCATTATGCATCCGTGCCTCGGGTCGAAACCGGAATGGTCTAGTCAAACTATTTCGTGCAACAGCGTTTTAATATGCCATTGTATAGATTTTACAGAAATATAACAAATCATCACGCTTGTATTCACCGAACAGTTAGGCAGAAATGTACAGTAATCCCACATTTCACCAGTTATGTTTAAGTCCCATATAATAGAAGGCGAGTCTTTTGCCAGTAGCCTGGCACTTCGTATAGTATAACCGTGGATATTTTTTTTTAATAGCTAAAGGCCTAGTATTGCTGATCGCTCTGACATCGTAAAATCACACATCTGCCTAGCTTTTTCCCGTTTTAGCCTTTTTTCTTTGCCTTTTTCGTTGGGGTCGTCTTCCAGTCTATCTGGGTGCAGCTGAATTCCAGCATTTTATAGGAGCGACTGCCTATCTGACCTCAAGATACCGAGTTACTGGGTAGCAAGATACCCATATACCGGGTAACAAGATATCCCTTAGTGACACTGATGTTTTTTTTACTTTCTGGCTTCTACCTACCCGTAGCGCCTATTTGTCATCATATAAATACAGACTTACAAAAACAGTGCCAATACATTTCGAATAACGGTGCCTGACGTCACCAGCCAGCCCTATTTCTAGTAAGTTCTAATCTTATCTCCACGCAAAAATCACAAGTTGAACTCAAAACAATGTCGTTTGATATCGATAGTACAATGCTTCCACTCGAAGATCTGAGTCAGCTTACAATGTTTTCCTGTTGTGTTCGCGTTGTTTGAAAAGCTATGTTCAGAAAGACTTGAACTAAAGGATCAAGATACTTGGGATTATTTAAAGGGATCCCCTTAAGTAGCCCGCGAAATTTCCACATTTTAACCATATAATATAAATAATAATAATAATAATGTTTATTTACATAGTAATATGTATCCGTGCCTCGGGTCGAAACCGACATGGTATAGCCAAAATATTTCGTGTAACAGCAAAAATAAACATGTGTATTTAAAGAAAAGTTAGACTAAAATTACAACATATTTTAACAGGCTAATTCAGGTCACTTTAAGTGGTGTGCTCATCTATACTACGAACTAGGCAGAGCCTGTATTTCGGCTATCAACGCCAAACCCCTCGAGTATTACACTTACATAATAGCCATTAACATTTCATTAGTTTCTTGTACATAATCATTTTAACAATTACATTACTTATTTATTTTTATTAATATGTTTTTACAGAATTATAATCAACACAACACAAACAACACGACACAACACGATCAACATGACACAACAACACAACACAACACACAACACAACAACAACACGACACAACCCAACACCAACACAACAACACGATACAACACGACACAACACGATTCTGTAGGTTAAAATTGGCCTCAAATGTCATGATTTCATGAAATAATCAATCAATACGGCAATTTACAATTCTCTAAATACTTGTTAGTCACGGATGCGTATATTTTTTGTATTACCACACAATATGATTGAATTGAATAAAGAAAAATTGAATTACACGGGATACCTCCCTTTCGAAACAAAAATCTAGCTGTCTGAATATATATTACAAAAGCTCCTAGCTTCTACTTTCTAACAAAAAGATAAGATAGTCTTCCAAACAATAGGGCTGCGCTATGCTCATGATCTGCCCAGTTATTTATACCCAAACCTAACGATTGACCTTGACCCGTGACCTTCCACTTCAGATATTTCGGCAAGTATCCCTGTTACAGCTATCTTTATACTGCCGCCATATCTATGAAATTAGGCCACATCGAGTTTACAGAGAGACACGCACTGATAACATCAGATTTCAATAGGTACACCAGCACACCAATTGTGTAATTACGATTTCTATCACAATTTGAAGGCTTCATATGAGTGAAAAAAATCGTCTGCTCGATAACGTAAATAACGCAAAGAATGTAGTTGAATTGACACGATGAAACGCATCAATCGTGTGGTGGTGCCTACGCTTATGTTATGTATGGAAGTGAGTGTTGGGTGTGGCAAAAGAAGCATGAAAGTAGAATAAATGCTGTGGAAATGCGTTCCTTGCGAAGCATGTGTGGTGTGACTATGAATGATAGACTGAAGAATGATGTGATAAGGCAACGGTGTGGTTTAAAGGAAGATGTAGTGACAAAAATTGAAAAGAGTATGCTAAGATGGTTTGGTCATGTTGAGAGGATGAATGAAGGGCGATTAACAAAAGGTAGATGTGGTAGGCAGATGTAAGTGGAAACGCCGGGAGGGGACGCCCTAGGAAGACATATAGTGACCGTATTGGTGATGTTCTTCAGAAAGGTCAGGTGCGTAGTACTCACAACCGGCGTGCATGTATGACCAGATGTATGAACGTAAACGAGGCAAAAGTATGTATGGATCGTAGCAGGGGGCGTTCTGTAGTTTCTGCCTACCCCCATGGGAAGAAGGCGTGAGTTTATGTATGTATGTATTTGTGAAAGGCATTTATTATTTCAAATTTTACATGTGTTAAACAATTACCCTGCGAATTTGTTGAAACAACTTTTTTTTTTTTATTCATGTTGTTTCATAACTTGAAATAATAATTATTAACCTCAAACTTCACAGGGCAAACCTCTCAGACTTCAGTTTTAATGACGTAAACCTAGACTTACGTAGCGTAACGTAACGTATAATTAATGTCAAACGGTAAGCCAAAAAAAAATAACAAAAAACTTGAAGGAAAAACGTTACAATATTTAAAAAAAAACTGGCCTAGTAACATGAAAAAAATATCGTATTGTGTATGTAATTATTGTTTTTTTTCGTTTTCCTTTATTAATAAGAGCTAAAGTTCTTCCTAATTTATTACTATCTAGCCTACTAGACTAATAAGCAACTTATCTCTAACTTATTATTATAAGTTTACGTTATAACTAAGAATACTGTCAATTTGCACTTTCACACAATTCCGTAGCACTTTCTTAGAGTCTGATAATTAATAAAAACACTTTGCTTAGATATTATTCATTCAATATTTATACACTAACTCAAATGGTTTAGTTCTCTTTAGCATACGCACTATGTCCGTGTTGTCTAACAGCTGAATCGCCTCGACATTCACATGTCGGTGAAGTCTGTGTTCGTGGGCTTCAGCAAATTTTTGGATGACGATAGTGAAGAGTTCCATTGTAAGGTCGCGTTGGCGGTCATCATTTCTAATATACCATAGTGCATTTACAGCACCCTGAGTACTAAACGGTGTTGACTACTTTATTTAGGAATTGTTGTTTTTTTTTTCCATCGTCTACTCTGTCTCTGTCATCTCTGACCTAGACTAGAGTCAAGAGCAAACCCATCTAAAATAAAAAAATAAAAAGTTACTTCGTTTAGTGCAGCCCCAAAGTTGAATGCCATACGTTCAAATTGCCATAAGAATATAATGCTTTTATTTGACGCGAAAGTTTTTGCGTAGTTGTATGAACTGAGGCGTATACTTTGTGAGATTGTTACAAAAATAGCACTGTCAGAAAATAAAAGAACGATTCTCAGAAAGGCCATAAACATCCAAAAGGAACATTAAACAGTAAAAGTAACAACTAAATTAAACTAGTGGCTCCATGAGTTATAGACCTCGCGAGTTTGCTATGCATAGCTTAAAACTGAATAAATATTCACCGCGCACCTTAAAACAAAAAGCGCGCACAAAGAGCGCAAAATGGCTGAAATATGTTTTTCTTTTACGTTTTTAAACCCCATATTTATAACATCTTGAAAAGTTTCAAAAAAAATAATCGCAAAAATCTCCCTAATATATAATTTTATCGAACCTGCTCACAAAATTTCACGAGAATCGGTTGAGAAATGCTACCTGTACAGGCGAACAGCCGGACGACCGGACATACGAAAGCATTTTTGCCCAAGCAGAAATGGAGACGCGTCACGCTCGCTCGGTCAATAATATTTTGCATCGTAACCTCACGTATTCCCTTACTTACACAACTGCATCAAAACCAAACAAAATGGCAAAAGTCGGTCACGCTACGAGAACATAATGCAAATGGCAACACCATGGTATTAGGTTTTCGTTCGAGGCTCCCTTGACCTTAATGGCCTAATTTGTCATCCATGGTGATAGCAAACCGGTGGGTCACAAAAAAAATGAAAAACAGTAGTGCTATTCTATAAAGTTCACTTTGAACCTCAGTCAAGTGAGCGCACACAATTCGAAAGCGAACTCATTTGTTTTAAAAGTAAATCATCGCGGATTCACAACAAGACGTTAGAATTTTAAAGTGTTGTTTATTACGACCATCTTTTGGCCGCGGCTTCGCGCGCGTAGTGGTCGGAATATATCCCACGGATACGTAGTACCAGGATAAAAAGTATCCCATGTTAATCCAGGTTATAAACTATTTATATATCAAGTTTGATCCAAATCCTATTAGATGCGTAATTAATCTAATGATTGAAATACTATCGTGAATTCATGCAAGCCTTGGACTTTTTGTTAGGTTTCTGCTCAAAAATTGGGCACAACGTCGTGTCGTGAACAGAATACCGTCTTGTATCCATGCAACGTACTGCCGGGATAAAAGGTATCATTTATATATTGGTCTAAGACTATTTGGGGCGCATTGGTTGGATGGTTTCAAAGTCTATAACGGACATAGGTACAAATATTTATTGTGTTTTATATAATATACGACGGAGAAGGTACGTCTCTCTCGGTATCATTAGCCATATTTTAACTACTGTGGGCGTACTATGGGTAGAGTTGTTATTGCGCAATAGAAAAACCGTTTGCAGTTCAGTTCAAATTATAATTTACCAACAAACTAATCACACTAGCGAATCACACACTGTAGGTACACGACACAACTATACGAAACGCGCGACAGTTTCTAAACGTTTTCACTGCTTAACCGCCAACAATAAACTCTGCTTTAACTCTGGTCAAGCGTTATATTATAGACTCTGTCGAGCGCCGCCTGGTGGCGCTTGCATCCCGATTAGTCTAAGTCAAACGATTGATTTATTTTCGACATATAATTATTTAAATTAGGAATTGGGCTGAACAATATAGCTCGGACAAGAGAGAATAATCGATCAAAGATAAATAGTTAACCTGTAGTAATACTTGACATTGCCAAATTAGGATCCTGAATAAAATGATAGGTCTTTAAAATAAGAGTATGGCTTTCAGAACCAGAGGCATTGCAGATGCGTAAGCAAGTAGCCGAGACAAAAGCTGAAATATGTCATGTTCTTGTAATTACGCTGGCATCCATATCTTTCGGACCGGCACACAGCAACACTGCTCCGCGGCGAAATGAGTATGGTGATAGTAATTCCCTGTACGAGCACCTTCACTGAGAGCTCTACTAGTACTGTTAACCTATATCTCCTGGATTGTAGAGTTTGATCTGTGCGCCGATAAGATACCGACTAAGTACTGATATCACTCCACCTCCGAGATGCGCACACCGCACCCACTGCCCGCCAGCCGCACCCTGGCCACAGTGACCACCCGCCACAGTGGGTACAGCAGCGGCGTGGCTACTGCACAGTGAACAGCTGCACACATACCCAAAAGGAGTAGGTTAACACTAAAGTATTGGACCTAAGCTGGGCTCATTGTAAGTACTCTTCAGTATGAACCACCTAATGACGCTGGGAATGCAAATAGGACCAACGTGGAAATAGACAAAGATGAGAAAGCAATCTCCTCTGCTCCGAATTCGTAAATCGAGCCACCCTGCATTTTGTTGTAAAGGTATTTTCTGTAAAGGGTTTTTTTTTATAGGGATCTGAGGTAATCGGCAAACTTAAGACTAGAGATGCCGATGCATTCCACCAGTTTTTAAGACAAGTCTTTTATAGTTCAAGCAATACGGTTAGGGAATGCCTTGCCCGTATCGATAGCGTGTTCAATCTTTGTCCACTTTTAAAATTCTGGTTAGAAAACAGTTCCTCTCTCCTTAAACATCATCATTAAATTTAGTGTCCTGGCTCTAGTTTTATGTTTATTATGTTTATATGTATAAAAGTATATGTTTTATGTATGTATCTATGTACTTATTGTAAATGTAAGTGGTACACCACTGAATACCTGCAGTATTGTCTCTCCTCCTCCCTTTAATCCATCCAAAAGTTGTCTGTAAATGATCGCTCTTAGCGATAAGACCGCCCATTGCGTCACCCTATGTAAAATTTCTTCATTTATATCTGTAATTTTTATGGTATTATACATAATGAAGGGTATTCTATTATATTTTATTGTAAAGGTCTGTAACTTTTAAATGGTCGTGAATGCCAAGTAACAATGATGATCACAAAATAATGGCCAGTAAGTAGGTCGGCTTCAAAACTGGTTAAATAACCAACTTACCGCACTAGTATCATAAATATGATACTAGTGCGGTAAGTTGGTTTTTACAAACGAGTAGACTTCGTCTCGGGCTTACCATAGTCACGAGTTTGTAAAAACCGTGTGCAAAAAAAAAAAAACCGCACGTGTCGTACAACATTTCTCAACACATTTGCGTGAAAACAGTACAATATTAATATCGGATTCCTCGCTTGAACTCATTATTATTATTTTGTTTATAAATATCAATCGGAAAGTCGCATCAATCTTTGACGTTTCTAATATGAAAATGGCTCGAATTTGCAAATGACACCACGTGCACGTGGTGAAAATTAGGACTACATCTTTCGTCTCATTTTCTCATTACTTTTAAAGTGAGACAAACGTATTGAGCAAAAGCGCTTGCAAGGAGGTTCAATTATTCAGCTTATTTATTCTCGTAATGTGAAACTCCTTGGTGGAATTGTTTTATATTTTTCTATGGTAATTAAAAGAAGCCGTACCTACAGGATACGCACGCACGGCACTATACAACAGAGTATGCGGTAAAACAGGTACTTAGGTGATAGTATATATTTTACCGCACATTCCGTAGTATGGTGCGTAATTTTTAACTTTACAACAATGTATATAGGCTTCGTAAATGCATTTTTTGAGCAAATTTGTTGAAAAAGCTTTTTATTTGACTCGTTATTATTTCATTTGTTTAGCTATAAGTATTTATACAGGCAGTGAACCTTTTGTATCTATATTTTGCTGCGCCACCCCGGTACTGTCATGTGCTATATCCGGAGCGATCGATGAAACTAATGGAATTGCTCACAACATTGTAATCAATTGTTTTAGAGAGACATTAAAACTGCTTAGTTTATTACTATGTTGTTTTTATTATAAAAAGTTTGCTTTAATTAAATTAATAATTTTTGTGGGATAAAGGATTTCTGAGTTGATTCGGTTTAAAACCTGATAAGTTTTAATTGACTGTTAACATCTCATTTCGCGTAATCCAAAAGTTATTTTTTTGAATGCGACTGAAAAACACCAAGTTTAAAAACCTCTTTTCACGGAACGGAACTCGAAGAGACACAATCATAAAGAACATTCCGTAGCAAACAAACAAACTAATAACAATTCGTTCAAACTCCATTCTATCGTCGTTCACTCCATGAAAGCCTTTTCATGAGTTTCAGACACAAATATTTACATTTTCAGGACATTTGAAGACGACGCTGACTTTTTTGGGCGGAGGGGTTGTGACCGCGTCTTTGTCTGCTTGGATTTCAGTTTTTTTCCATTCAAACTTCAACAGCCAATGAGGAACTTCTTTATTTCAATCATTTTTTTCATTCCTGTAGTTGATCTAGTGATCGCAAGCGTGAGAACTGAGCATGAGGTTTGATTCCCGGGTCGGTTTGAATCTTGGTCAGATCATGTGAAGACCATATAGATTGGTATCTGAAATGGTCTTTTGAGGAAAGAACCACACAGATTGAGTGGACCTGTCCAGTCAGTGCACGCATTTGTCAGTAATCGTGCAGCTCAACTCAGGAAGTCAGGACTTAAGGAGCTCAACGATTCGACGAACAATACCAAAGAAAGGACATTTGGGTAGGCCACATAAATTACTCAATCTGCCAGATCATGATCAAAATTAACTGCGAAAAAAAAAGCAATGACCCACATAATCCTCACATTCACAATAATTAAAATAACATAATACTTTACAAGTAAATACTCATGTCATTGTGTATATAAAAAGCTAGTCTAAAAGTCTAGTAGTAAAAGGCTAGTCTCCATTGAGATTGGCCGCCATGACCAGAATACGGTTTGGAGAACTATATGTAATGTATTTAATGTAGGCAAACCATTTTCAGCTCGGCAGCTGTATGTAGAATTTCCGCGTACAAATCACAAGGTTGTATAATGGCAGACTGGCGCTGGTAGCATGAGAGACAATATTCATCAACAGTCAACGCTCGGTTTGTTTTTGCTCACGAGAAATGCGCATAAATGTGACGATCACTTGTGGTCGCAACTAGCTTTACGGTCCGTTAGTTTCTTAGTTTGCGACGGCACTTATAACGCTTTTCTCGCTGACGACCTTAGGGACAATGTTGATATTGAAAGGGAGCGTAGGGCTTTGGCGGTCCGAGGTAACATGTTGGCCCGAAGATTCGCTCGGTGTAGTATACTAGTGAAAGTAACACTTTTTAAGGCATATTGCCAGTGCTTTTACACGGGGAATCTTTGGGTCAACTATACCAAAAGAACGCTAGATGACCTACTCGTTCAATATAATAATATTTTTAGGATGCTGTTGGGACTGCCACGATGGTGCAGCGCATCTACTATGTTTGTGCAAAACAGAACTGACGGCTTCCACGCCGTCATTCGCAAGAAAACTGCGTCGCTGTTGTCAAGGTTACGGGCGAGTGGCAACAGTATTCTAAAAACTATAGCAGAGAGTATCGAATCTTCGATTATTAAAAGTTTTGTGAGAAGGACAATCACAAAACATTAATTAGGAGTGTCCTTTTCACAATTTTAACTATTATATCTTCTCTATTGTATTGTAATACTAACACTAGTAATACGTTTTATTATTGTTTACTAACACGATGGATCATAATGTTGTCCGACAAATAAAGAATAATAATAATAATAATAACACTGGATGATCCAATCACCATTTTGTAAGTCAATTGAATTATTATCCTGTCTGAAATTCTAATTGATGTAATAGCAAACAGCACTTTTAATTTAATAGAACGGACACACACTTCAAGCGTATGGCACTCGTGGGTTGCAGCTGAAAATCAGCGTCAGGTGGTACACTTTGTGTTGTCATATGACATTATGCTGAGCTGAGGCCCCTTTGACATTATAATCATATTTTTTTTTTTTTTTAGTTTAAGGTTTATTTTGTTGCTGCAATGCCAATAAACGCATTTTTCTTTCTTTCTTTTTCTTTTCAAAAGGTTGTGGCCCGTGAAATTTATTTATAGAGAAATTCTCCTTAATAGTCCAAATTGTATTTTGTGCCTTTGCAAATACCGAAATGAAATGATATTTTTAGGCAGTCCACGTCTAAACGCTGGATAGATAGAACGATCACTAAGAACGCGAGTCAATGCAAAATTTAAATACTCCACATCCTTCATAAATAATAATCTGAAATAAATTATTAGATTTGATTTTTCAGGATGTTTTACAACACAACCACAAATCATTAACATACCGCCGAACGAAGTAAAGATAACACAGTCCCTTTGTAAGAACATTCGAAATTCAAATTGTGATTGTAAGAAGTCGAACATCTTCAAACAAAGACAGGTATAAGAATAACATATTTTCTGAGGTTGTGTTTATTTATTTACAATTCTCTGTCTCACTCTTTCAGTCACTCGTCTTTATCCCCACTATTAATCTATGTCTGTACAAGAATCTTTTGACGCGTGACCAAACTCGGAACTGACGTCGTCGCCATCTTTCTTTTTTTTTCAATCCATTTCACAAAACAAGTTCACAAATGGTTACCAGCAGCGGCCCCCAGTCAACGTCATTCGATGGCTTAGAGATCCTTGTAGCATCAGTGACTGTTAATATCTCACATCGAACTGTAGAGGGACTGTCACAGAGTTATGAGTGAAAGAGATGATACTCTACGAAACGGAACTTTTTCCAAAACGCGATCTGTCATTTCGCTCGGGTATTGTACCTATGTCGTGTCAAAATAGAATAATATGTCTTTGGTGGCGGGGCTCACTGCAAAGGATGCGCGTACACCTACTGGAATATTGGCACTCATGGAGAGTATTTTAATGCACGCCAAACCACTATATAATATAGAAAAAGATATTGTTAAAATGTATTGTTTACACTTTATTATTCATTGTGTCACGATTAATTCGTTGGGCGGAAATTAATAATTTGTTAAAAATAGTAACGCCTTGCTTACGTGTTTTGTTATAATAAATACCACCCTATACAAATAATACCAACTAAATTAATAACCTCTTTAAAACAATCAACACTATATTTCTTTGCCACTAATACCTACCCAAAAAATACCGTGAAATATGTAACTAAGAAACATAGTTATAAACACTCCATCAGAATGAATTATTATACCGTCAAAAACTGCCTTGTTAAATAGTTTATCGGTCGCAAGCGTGACTGTAGTGATATTCTGTAAAGTTCACTTAGAACCTCACTCAAGTGAGCGCACACAATTCGAAAGTGAACTTATTTGTTTTTAAAGTAAATTATCGCGGATTCACAACGAGACTACGTTGAAGTGATGTTTTTGGCGAGGTTCTTCCATCAAGAAATTCTCAATTCACAACAAGACTAGGTTGAAGTAATATTTTAGGCGAGGTTTTTCCATCAAGAAATTCTCAAATCACAACAAGACTACCTTGAAGTGATGTTTTTTTGGTGAGGTTCTTCCATCAAGAAATTCTCAATACACAACAAGACCACCTTGAAGTGATGATGTTTTAGGCGCGGTTTTTCCATCAAGAAATTCTCAATTCACAACGAGACTACGTTGAAGTGATGATGGTTTAGGCGGGGTTTTTCCGTCAAGAAATTCTCAATTCACAACGAGACTACGTTGAAGTGATGTTTTAGGCGTGGTTTTTCCTTCAATAAATTCTCAATTCACAACAAGACTACGTTGAAGTGATGATATAAGCGAGGTTTTTCCATCAAGAAATACTCAATTCACAACAAGACTACGTTGAAGTGATGATGTTTTAGGCGAGGTTTTTCCATCAAGAAATTCTCAATTCACAACAAGACTACGTTGAAGTGTTGTTTGAGGCGAGGATTTTCTATTAACAAATTTTCAATTCACAACAAGACTACGTTGAGGTGATGTTTTAGGCGAGGATTTTCCATCAAGAAATTTTCGATTCACAACAAGACTACGTTGAGGTGATGTTTTAGGCGAGGTTTTTCCATCAAAAAATTCTCAATTCACAACAAGACTACGTTGAAGTGATGTTTTAGGCGAGGATTTTCCATCAAGAAATTCTCTAATCACAACAAGACTACGTTGAAGTGATGTTTTTCCATCAAGAAATTCTCAATTCCAGCCCTGGCGAAACGTAGGTGCACTATTCAGCTCTGCCTACGCCTTCGTGGTCTATGTTATATTAGTCGAAACAATGCATTATTACGAGTACCTACATTGAATTATTGTTTTGTTTCCCAAACATTGCGTGCTTGGTGACCGTTACTGTTACTAGCAATTTACTTTTATACTTACGTGAATATAGGATGAAATAGGTCATATGGATGTGGTTTTCCTTAAATATAACCGAAAGGAAGCATCGGAAAACTTTCACAGACTATCATCCGAAGATTCTGGCGATTGTGAAAGGTAGTCAGAGGTCCGAGAGTTTAACAACCAGTCTTATCAAAATCAATATAATAAGTCTTTTATTCAAATTAAGCTGAGATTCAGCACTTTTCGAACGTCAAAATTACATAAAGTCCCCCGACATGCCCGGCCTTCACCACTTCCTAGTGCTTTAGTTGGAGAGAAGAAGTGGTGCAACAAACTCCCCAGCTGTCAGTTCAGTTAAAAACAAAAAAAAAACTTGATTTTATCTTCTCTGTGCCCCGGTAAGCACGTTAAGCTGTTGGTCCCGGCTGTCATTCGTAGATATTTGACAGTCGTTACGGGTAGTCAGCATCCCAAAAGTCTGACAACCAGTCTTACCAAGAGGTATCGTGTCACCCAGTATCTGGGTTGTGGAGGTCAGATAGGCAGTTGTTCCATGTAAAATACTGATATTCATCTGTATGTGGTTAAACTGGAAGCTGACCGCAATATAGTTGGGTAACGGCTAGGTAGATGATGATGGATTTACGTTAATCCTATTGGATGGTAGTAGTATAGTGAAAGAGCTCGTTCAGGGAAGTTAGTACTTACTACGACCATATCAGATACCAGTTTTTTTTTTGATTGGGAAATCATCAAATAACTGCTCCCGCTCTGGGCGGAGCGGGAGGGCGTTTCAGACTTTTACTGACTAAAACCCACCCATGTTCCTTCAGTTGCCTGTGTGCCAGGGCCACGGTAACCCTTTCGGACAAAACCGCGACCCTGGCAGGCATCGGCCTTATTTGACTCCGTCAATGTGTGCTGACATCTCTTTGAGGTGCGCGTGGAACACAACGTGCCGTCGACCCGGGCCTGGTCCTTACCGGATTGCGAGTTACCCATTGCTCGGCGTCCGCAAGCCTACGCCTACGGTAGCCGGGAATCGGCTATGGACTCCCGACGCCCAGGGCGTCTCCTGCGGCGATAAGGGGTGCCAGCCTAGAACACTATTTTAGATATGAGTATAAAGTACCTGTTGAAAATAAATATAACACAAGAAGTGTAAGGGAGAAAAGACTAGTACAACCAAATATAACAAATTATTATGGGGAATGATTTTCAAGATATTTAGTACCAAAGGTATTTAATTAAATAGGCGTGTTAAGAGAAAACCCTAAATCAAGTAAAGGTATTTTGAAGTCAATATTAAGGAGTTTATTTCTCGATTGCGAGAACTTAGTCTTTAAAGGGAAATAAATTCACACCTTGTAGTATTAACATTGTTAGTTAGTAGTTTTAAGGTCAGTTTTTACTAGGTATATTTTTTTAATG
This sequence comes from Griposia aprilina, assembly GCA_916610205.1. Taxonomy (NCBI): domain Eukaryota; kingdom Metazoa; phylum Arthropoda; class Insecta; order Lepidoptera; family Noctuidae; genus Griposia; species Griposia aprilina. The sequence goes on along the minus strand of OU744310.1, from coordinate 7,929,549 downwards.
TTTTCATTAAAGAACAAGCGCTTCTCGCCATCAAACTATAAATTTTGGCGGGTAAAATTGTAAGAAAAAAAAATGTACAGTCGCCAGTACATCAAGTTACCACAAACTGTCCGATTTTCTCACTTTAAAACAAAAAGCGTTCGCAAAGAGTGCAAAATTGCTGAAGTATGTTTTTTTTTACGTTTTCAACGCCCATATCTGCGCTATTTTGAAAAACGGAATCGAAAAAAATCATAATTATAGAACCTGCTCACAAAATGTCATGAGAATCTGTTGACAAATACTACCTGTAGAGGAGAACAGCCAGACATCCAGACAACGAAATCATTTTTGTCAAAGCTGAAACGGAGACGTTTTGCTCACGCTTCGGGCTCGCTCGGTCAATTACCACGGCCAAAGCTATTGAGATAATTATTGTTCGTACTGATACGAAAACAAGAATAAGACCTCCGTAGTGTCATTCTCTAAACATCACTTTTCGAAATTCGAACGGTGTCTCGTTGTGAATCCGCGATGATTTACTTTCAAAACAAATGAATTCGCTTTCGAATTGTATGCGCTCTCTGTTGAGTGAGGTTCCAAGTGAACTTTACAGAATATCAATAGGTATCTACTTCAGTGGTTGTTAACTAGTAAGTAGTTATTAGAACTGCAAATCGATTGCAAGTAAACTATTAATAGCTGTCTGAAGACTTTGTAGTTAAGTTGCAACGTTACACTGACGCTTGATAAGCTTATAATGAAATTAACTTAGTTTGAGTATAGTTTTAATTAAAATTACCAAACTTTAGGAGAGATTTTGTTTTCAGAGGCTTTAATATAAAACTGAAGCACATGCTTCTTATTGAATTTGCTAGAAAAGCAATACGATCTTAAATCAATTATGAATTTTAAAATTACGTTAAGTATTTTTGATATAAAATACGACGTTAATGTGAGATCGACAATATTAGTTGTTTAAAAGAATCATTAATTGAATAACCAACTTTAATTTTAAGCAACAACTGTAAAATAAGTGCCATTATGCCCTAAGTAGGACCCTGGGTTCGATACCCAGGTCGGTCTGTGGTATTTGGGTATTCAAATCAAATCAAAATATTTTATTTCACATAAACCTACATGGGCACTTATGAAACGTCAGAATTTAGGTGCACGGTTCCAATTGGTTGTTTCCTATAGAGAACCCATCCCATTAGGAACCTCTCAATAGCAGTTCGTAGTCAGAATTTTGGATGGGTTAATGGCAATAGGTGTCTGGGGTTATTACATGTGACTTAAACGTAACAATACCTCTGCTTACCTCTTCAGAGATCCTGTCAAGATTTTATATTATTTAATAAAACTTTATGCACAAGTATAGTGGCCATAGTGAGTTTTTTTCTTAACTCATACGTTGCACATTAAAAGTAACCACACAATGTACTCAATAAAATATTATCATATTGTCAACAAGAATAATAAGTATGACGGAGACTATACTTTTCTCTCGTTATTATCAGCCATATTTTAACTACTGTGGGCGAACTATCGGTAGTGTTGGTTATTGCGCAATAGAAAAATCGTTTGCAGTTCAAATCAAATTAGAATGTACGATCAAATTAATCACACTAGCGAATCACATACTGTAGGTACACGACAAAACTATACGGAACGCGCGACAGTTTCTAAACGTCTTCACTGCTTACCCGTCAACAACAAACTCTGCTTTAACTCTGGTCAAGTGGTAGCGTTATAGACTCTGTCCAGCGCCACCTGGTGACACCGGCGTCCCGATTAGTCAAGTCAAACGATTGATTTAACGTATTTCCGACAAATATATGTCCTATGTCACCCAGCACATCAAATTCCTGAAGCAAAAAGTGTATGCATTGGCTAACCGTATTCGTAGGTATAAGTGGCGAGTAGAGCGATACACTCAGAATCGCACCTTTCAGAGCGATGAAAGGTGGATTTAAAAAGGGGGGTTGGGACTGTTGGGAGCGACCGGACCCAGGTGTGGCTGACCCGTGCCTGCCGGGTCATGATGTCATGTGTTGTTTCTGGCTCAGTATCTGGTCGGTGCCTGTCAGTCACGGCCAAGGTGATTGGGCTCGAGAAGTCAAGTAAGCCTGCGATCTAATACCAAAAATAGGACTATTACCATCTGCCTACAAGATGTCGCTCCTGCAGTCCTACCGTTGCCTAATTTGAAGTCTCCAAAGGCGGACGGGCTGCACAACTTTTGGATCAAATGGATTGTAAGGTCACACGTTAGCTTGGCGGCTCAGTACCAGCTTGCTTTGGAAACTGGTTCGCTACCCTAGTTCCTAACGACAGGAGTACCCACCTGCTCCATAAATCAGGTAGCACCGCGAAACTTAAAAATTATAGGCCGATCACGTGTTTACCGACGGTCTATAATGTTCTTACATCTATTTTGAGAGCTAAAATTAACAAACATAATACAGACACCAACTCCATCATTTCTGCCCCTCAAAATGGATGTAGGAACGGGTCCCGCGGTACTAAGGAAGGTAAGGTAAGGTTGCAGAGCAACGTGTATTGTCTTTGGTCCCTGGCTCTAACCTCAAGCAGTGGACAAAATAGTAAAACTTTTATTTTTTGGATACGAGGCTTTTGGCTACTTTGTATGTCTGTATTTTTAATGTCATTTATTAGTAATGTGCGTTTTGTTTGTGCAGAATAAACTATTTTTTTAAGTTTTAAGTGCAATAATTACTTACATGCTAACACCACATGTACTATACACATATATATACTTTAATATATGAAGTAAGTACATACGGCTATACGTACTCACGAACATTTAATCGGATTTACCATACCAGCTCCCGCGAGCCGCAACTCTTTTCGTGTACAAAAAAGGTACCTATAATTTTCTCAACACCTCTTTCACGTCGAGAGAAATTCTCTTTTTTTTTTTCTTTTTTTTTTTTCCTATTTGGCAGCTCGTAGTTGTGACCACTAAGGTCCTGGCTACTTAACCGGGCAAACCTGTGGGTGCCTTAAGCTACTAACTTAAAGCCTCCAGCCAGGGGCGAACAATACTTAAAATTTAGGTGACCGCACGCTAAGGGCACCCCCTGTGGGGTACGAACCTCGGCTTAGGGCGTCACTGAGGGGAGGGCAGCAAGATGGGACAGGCTGGATCTAAATTATATTATTATTATACTGGGGAATTTAAAACTACAGGCTCAGCTACGGCGCGGGCTGGCGCGTCGTCGAGCAAGGGTCGGGGGGGGGGGGACAATTACATCGGGGGCGTCGCGTAGGACCTCGGCGGCGAGGTCGGAACGATGGCGGTCTGTATTTGTATACTGTACTGGTGGCCCTACTGCTCTCCTGGAGGAGGGTTATGGGGTCATCGGGGTCGGACAGGGCATGCCTTGGACGGCGGGTACGACTAATGCGGGAGGGGGCATATCTGGCAGCCTCGACAACCAGAGGGTTGCGATGTGAGGCCGCGGAGTCGAAGAAGCGCTTGGAAATGCGCTTCATGAACTGACGGATAGTGGGGATTTTAAGGTCGAGATGGAGGATCTCGTTTCGAACGAACCAAGGGGAGCCGGTTGCCCTACGAAGGAACCGGTTTTGGAGGGTCTGCATCCTATGGATGTGGTGGGGTTTCGAGTGTGCGAAAACCACACTCGCGTAGGTCATGATGGGACGAATGCACGCTGTGTAAATGCGCAATTTGCACTTGAGTGACAATTTGCTGCGTGCATTCAATAGGGAGTGGAGTCTACCGAGAGCGAAAGCGGCGCGCGAACGCGCCTGCTTTATGTGCTCACCGAAAGAGAGTCTGTGGTCTAGAGTGACACCCAAGTATTTGGCTCGCTTCTCCCAAGGGATAGGCTTGCCGAACATGGTGATCGGACGGGGGCGTCGAGAGAAATTCTCCAGTAAACGCGTCCTTATATACGAGTACTCAATCTGGATCAAATTACGTCACATAAAGTGTTCAAAATATGGATATTATTTCGGCTTTTTTCTCTGAATTTATGTTGATGTTTCTACTATTATACATTCAGGTTAGTTATGGACTCAATCTAGCTACCAACCTCATTGACTTCCCTACCATAATACAGCATGAGCTATTCTTATAGACTTACTCAAAAAACGATAATGAGGGTAAACCTTCGACGAACTAATTTTCCTCTTCTCCATTAATCTGACTCGAATTTGATTCCGTGATGAAAGCTCACAAACACGGCTAGCGATAAAGCCACTCACAGATAAAACCCGCAGACATTATTGTTTTTACATTTCACGTTTATACCTACCTTGGACCTCTAAATAAAGAGATTTGGCACAAAGGACTATCTGGTATCTATCTAAATGGACATGTCATCTATTAGATGTTTTAGGCGACCAAAATGAACGTTGTATGGCTGTCAAGCGTTATAATGAATAGAATAGAATAATATTTATTTGCTTAAAAACATGGTAAAATATAAAAAGTTAAAAGCATACATGTTTTTGCTTACCCGTCATAAGCGTACAAATTTTCACAGCATAATTATTTAACATTTATTTTCAAAGAAGTCTTTGACACAATAAAAACTATGACTACAAAAGCATTCATGCAATTTGTTTTTGAATAATCTCATATTTAGTGTTAATAATAAAGATGTCAAAATGTTGAGGTAAATTATGTTTGTCCCTTTTGTTTCCATAATTTTATAGTTAAATTCTCTGAACTTTAAAATTCGAAACTGGTTGTAAACAATCCCGACTATTTAATTTAAGAACATATAAGTTCGCTTTCGAATTGTGTGCGCTCACTTGAGTGAGGTTCCAAGTGAACTTTACAGAATAGCACTGTAACCTGGCATTTTACTTTTCAGTCAGTCAAGCCTACTACTCTACTGACGTCAGAGATAAGACAAAAGCCTACTGATAACAAATGAGTTAGATTAGATAAATGCTGACTGTTTTCATTTAATTTGGGACTACTTGTTTGTGTTGTGTTAATTATCACGGTTTATATGCTTATGGAATAGGCAGAACTTCTAGCACGTTGAAACCCCTATCGGATCACTCGTCTGTCTGTCTGTCTGTCATCTGTCCTTCTGTCACAGCCAATTTTCTCCAAATCTACAGGACTGATTGAGTTGAAATTTAGTACTCAAATAAATATCTCTGAAACAAACACAGACGTATAATGCTAATAAATTAATTTTGAATATGGGGTTCACTGTTGGGGGCCAAACTAGAAAATTAATAACTAATGTTTAAACAAAAAACACATGTTTAATAACAATTGTACTATGTGACATACCATATGAAAGGGCTTGTCATGAGGGTCTCACATGTATTTTTTGTATAATTTTAAAATAAACGGTTTTGAAGTTATTTAAGAAAGTATATGAAAATTGAAAATTCCCCTCTTTATCTCCGAAACTACTGGGCCTAAAATTTTGAAAAAAATATTAAAATTAGTTTTTTACTTACAGATTTCAGGAAAACCTATAAAAAGTCCAGGTTCTTTAAATAAAATGGTAAATCTTTCAATAATGTACATACAAACTTTGGCAAACTTCGGCACAGTTGGAATGTATGGTAGAATATGTTTTATAACTACAATGTCAACTTTGTTCTGGAATCTGGGGGCACGGTAGTACCTACCTCCGCCAAGAAGTGCCTAAAACAAAAATCAACCTTTTCTCGAAGCCTTTCGTCGTATTTTTATACCCTCATAGCTTCGGCCCTGATAATGCTAGAGAGCTCAAATTCTCAGAATACTATGTAGTTAGCAAGCTTACAAAACACACTAAGTTTCATGTGTATAGCTTTGGATTTTATTAATACCTAAAATACGTTGACGAAATCAACGTGAAGTGATATAACCAAGATTTGTAAAGTTAAGTCTTCTAGAGCTAGGGGCTCTACGTTAGATCTGATAACTTTGTAACAGTGAAAGCGTTAGGTAAGTCATGGCAAACTTCATTACATGAAATGTTCTTGTTAGGTAACATATTCATAGTACGAAACCCTCTCCAAGCGAGTTTAACTCGCAATTATCCGGTTTTTAATATAGGAATCGAACACAATGACTGTTTCGTGAATCTAGTGGTCGCAAGCGCGACTGCTGAGCGTGAGTTCCTGGGTTCGATTCCCAGGTCGAGCGAAGTGTTTTTGGGTTTTTCCAATGGGAATGTTATCATTAGTAACTTGGAGTCTAGATCTATGCCCAGTTGATGGCAATAAACTGGCCTCCTATTACATGGGACTTAAACTTAACTGACGAATTGTGGGTGTTAATATAGGTACACCTCTGCCCAACCTTTTGGCGAAATACAGGCGTGATGTTAATAATGTTATTATGAACTAAACACAATGCTCATATTTGTTTCTTAAGAATTATAGATCTACTAAAGTACTTTTAGAGTAGATAGTTGTAACTGTGTATGGATGTTACTTTTGATCGGTCGGTCGTATTTTTCCACTACATTAGGCGTGTGATAGCCAGTGGAACGGAAGGCTGCTGTCCATTTCTAAGTGGTTTACTTCAGAAGAAATGTTGTAACGTAATCTTGAAAGGTAGTTTTATATTATTTTTTGTTATTTCTACAAATTAGTCTGCGAAAATGTCGGAATAGTAAAACCATTTTAACGTAACTTGTTTTGCAAAGCAATTCTCTGAACATAACTCGAACGGTATCTCGTTGTTTTGATTTCACGATTATATGCTTTAGAAACAATTGAATTCACTTTGGAATTGTATTCAGTCACATGAGTGAGGTTCCAAGTGAACTTTACACAATAGCATTTACTGATGCACATTTGTTTACATACAAATGTTTTTGTTATGTAGAAATAATCGATAATAAAGACAGATGGAACATGAAGTAACTAAAAGCTATCCCAAGGAACTGTTAAAGGAATTATTATTGACATTTAATTTTGACATAACTAAAATTTCTCAATCTAATTGTACTAATATAAAAGAAAATAAATAAATAATAATTATGTTAAATGCATGCTAATTTAGGATGATAACGGCAGGCGAATGATAACTGCAATGCTTGTAAAAGGTTGCTAATTCATAAGTACTAACATAACATAACACCAACATTGTAACACTTAGTTCGCAATAAACGTTTTGACTTTGACTCTAAAAATTTAACAATTTTATTCGAATCGCAGAAGTGGCAATTTTTTTATTCAGTCTTCCTAGAAAGAGTCCGGAGTGAAAGGTATAATTTATTTGAGTAAAAGTCTGAACGTTTCGTGAAAAATCCCAAATCTATTTCCAAAGAGTAAGAAATTGTGCTGAAGACTTCTTATTCATTCATACGTGGAATAGCGTGGTTTTTATTATATGCCTTTTATTAAGGACTGAAAAAAATTACTCTTTTCAAAGACGTGTAAAAAGATACGTCAAAAATCTGTTGCGTTGCGTGTATTATTATTTTATTAATTACCATGATAGACAAACAAATAATTGATGGTTGCTTTTTAATAGTCATAGCGACGAGATGTGCTGTAAATATTTTTGGAAATAAAAAAATAAATAGTCTTTTAGGTACTATTTCATGTACACATACATACATAAACTCACGCCTTCTTCCCATGGGGGTAGGCAGAAACTACAGAACGCCACCTGCTACGATCCATACATACTCCTTTTGCCTCGTTTACGTTCATACATCTGGTCATACACGCACGCCGGTTGTGAGTACTACGCACCTGACCTTTCTGAAGAACATCACCAATAAGGTCACTATATGTCTTCCCAGGGCGTCCCCTCCCGGCGTTTCCACTCACATCTGCCTTGTAAATACCTTTTGTTAATCGCCCTTCATTCATTCTCTCAACATGACCAAACCATCTTAGCATACTCTTTTCAATTTTTGCCACTACATCATGTATGTAAGTGTGTGTGTATGTGCGTATGTTTTGTATTTCATGTACGTACACATTAAAAAAAAACTCACCGAATGAACAGAATTGTAGCGCCATCTACATCGCCACATGCGAGCTACGCGTCACACTGTCGTAACGCAAAATCCTGCATCACGCAAGCAAAGTTTACCGCGCAACTAGCATAATACAACGTCTCGACATCAAACGTCGGGCAGTTGCCCACCAGACACAACACCCGTCTGGTCGGAGGATCCTCCCTTGTCTATGGAGGTATGAGTGAACTTTACACCCTGTTCCTCATACCTCTATAGAATAAATAGACGCAGCCGGTAAACGTTCCCATTGCTGGGACCGGGCCGTGAACCATGACACGAGCCCAGTGCGGATTACGTGTTTTCGATTTTTTAACAGACTTCACAAAAAGGAGGAGGTTCTCAATTCGTCTGTATGTTTTTTTTTTTGTTTTCTTATTTGTGTTAGCTCAGAACTTTATTCTGGGTGCACCGATTTTAATGATTCTTTTTTTGTTTGATAGGTGGTGCTTCACATGTGGTTCCATTTAAATTTGATCAAGGTTTGACCAGTAGTTTTTGAGTTATCCTTAATACTGCATATTTTTTCCACTTAGTTTATATGGATGATATGTTAATAATTTCCTGTCACTGTTATTTACACACCAAGTAGTGGTATACGAATTTGTGTGGGGTAGGTACCGCAACTAAAAAGTGAAAAATAAAAACTTTTTACAAAAAAAAAAACGACTTCCAAAAAATATCACTAAAAGACGTGAAAAATAACTTTGATTTTGGAAGTCGGTGGCCAAAAACGAAAATACAAAAACTTTTTGACAAAAAAAACAACCGACTTCCAAAAAATACACTACAAAGTGAAAAATAACTTTAATTTCGGAAGTCGGTGTCTTTTTGGATCTTTAACCACTCACGCGCTTGTACTTACGCGTGACGTAGGCCGAAATGCCCGCGAACATTTTTTGTCGGCGCGCGCCGTGCGCCTAGCCACTTATACACGACTTCTACACGAAATATTTCTATGAACTGATAGTAAACTAATGACTGTTTCATATAGTGGACAGACCAGGCTTGATTATACATTTTGTTTTAGAACTATATATGACGTAGTTTTTTTTTTATTCGCAAATAAATAATAAAATCTGTTTTATTTCACTAACTAAAGCGTTGACCCTATGTTTTTTTTTACAAAAAATGAAGTCCCATTCATTAACTACACAATGCCATCATAATATTTACTATTTTCTCCAAAGTTTTGAAATACAAAGAATAATAACATCGCGGGAATATACTCTCGAGAATGAGTCATGGCGGCCATTTTGAGCGTGAGAATAAAGCGCGCTATTCACGGATGTTTATTATTTTTACCTGACTACCAAGAAAGGGTTATGTGTATAGTTTGTTTGTTTGAAATTTACTGAAAATGTGTGTAATTTTAATATTGTAACTTTAAATATTGCATGTATGCAATTAATTGTCGAGTATCGGCCAGTATTAAGTGTATTGGGGTATAATTAAGGATAAAAAATAAAAAATGTACAACGTAATTATAACTTTTATTTCACAAGTAGTCATTTATTTGTTTATCATTGGATCACCAACATAGGCTACACAATTACATGCAAGTTAACATAAACACGGACAAATACAAGTGTGCGCCTCCAATCAAACCCAGCCAGACAGCCGGCAGACTGGCAACAAGAGTACAAATGGCGAAAGCTGGGAAGGAGCTACACGTCGGGTTTCTGCCTGGAGTACCTATATTTTTTTTCTGCTTCATAAGTCTGTAATAAGTATAAACATCAATATTTATATTAATTATTATGAAATGCCTCGTTGGTCTAGTGGTCGCAAGCGCTACTGCTGAGCATGAGGTCCTGGGTTCGATTCCCAGGTCGGGCAAAGTGCTATTGGGTTTTTCCATCTGGAATTTCTCGGTAGCAACCCGGAGTCTGGATTTGTGCCTGGTTGATGGCAATAGGCTCGCCCCCTATTACATGGGACTTAAACATAACTGGCGAAATTTGGGTGTTCTATAGGTACACCTCTGCCTAACCCTTCGGGGAATACAGGCGTGATGTTACGTTATGTGATGTTATGTAAATATTATATAATGTTTACAGGACACAAAATCCCCATACATTCAAAACTATACATTCACATTCATACCTACATACATAAATATTCTAGTACATTTTATTATCAAATAAGTTTTAATTTAAACAAGAATAATAAATGTAATAATTTAGTTATTTAATACTAAGGACATGTTTCAAAACATACATACATAAATAAACTCACGCCTTCTTCCCATGGGGGTAGGCAGAAACTACAGAAAATCCATAATTAATTAAGTATTAATTCTATTTAAAACATTAATTTTATACTTTTTGCTGTGCCCTACAGGGTCCATAATTGTGCCTTAGCTTTAAGCCCATTGTAAGATCTTCAAACATTATGAAATGCAAATAAAGATATGAACACATACTCTTCAGCCGGGGTCAGCATGGGTGCTGCGGGGCTGGGTGTTGCGGGACTGGGTGCTGCGGGACAGAGCTCAGAAGGCCCTGGCGCTGGCTCTGCCTCTGGCGCTGGCCCTGCAGGTGTACTGAAAAAAAAACAATATGAGTTAAGAAGTTGAGAGAACAATTTGATTTCGAAGTTGATCCCGTTAAGTTTTTCAGTTCGATGCTATGTAGCGTAATCAGCCTAGAATGTTCCCACTGCTGGGACACAGGGCTCCTCTCTTTGAGAGGGAAATGTATTAGATTATATACAATTTGAGATAACAAGTTGATAGAACAATTTGATTTTGAAGTTGATCCCGTTAAGTTTTTCAGTTCGATGCTATGTAGTGTAATCAGCCTATAATGTTCTCACTGCTGGGACACAGGGCTCCTCTCTTTGAGAGGGAAATGTATTATATTATATACAATTTGAGTTAAGAAGTTGAGAGAACAATTTGATTTCAAAGTTGATCCCGTTAAGTTAGGTAATCAGTTCGATGGTATGTGTAACTAGCCTATCAAGTTCCCACTGCTGGGACACAGGGCTCCTCTCTTTGAGAGAGAAATGTATTAGATATATACTTTTTATACAGCTACTATACCTCTTTTCAAACAGGTACTTATGTATTTGATATACATTATACACTATACCTCTCTCCAAATAGGCATCGCCCTCGCCCTCGCGAGCGCCTGCGACCTGCTGAGCCTCGCCTGCCACCCTGTCCTTGAATAATATTATCCATTTTGCATTTTTTCTGAAAAATATGGCAAAAATCGAGATTGTTTTTTTTTTTTTTTTTTTTTTGAGTAATTATCACAAATCAGAACTCAAAGGTTTTCAAGAGAGAAGAATAACCACAATTTATCATGAATAGGTTTCTTTAATCCGTGTCAATGAACTACGCCACGCCGCGTGCTTCGAAAAAAATTGGCTATTGGTTTTTTGCAATTAGATTTTGTACTTTGAAATCACAACGAAATGATATAATATTGGTACCAAACTGTTCGTAATTAACCAGGCTACATGGTTAATACACATTAATTTACGTAAAAAGTAGTAATAGATTCGTTTTTATTACGTTTTTCAAGAGCTAAGAATTTTTCAGACAACAATGAAACATATTTCTAATTATAGGAACGATTTTAAAACTCGAAATTCAAATGTAGTATAGATAACTCGAAAGAGCGTTAAATCACGAACAAAATGGTATATAATGTTGATTATAATCATTACTTACCGTTTAATTGTGTATCATAAAATCCGCGACGACGAAATGGCAGATTGACAGCCCACAGTACACTTCGCAAACTTATTTTCAACCACAGATAATTTTATTCTTACGTCCGATACACACACATGGCTTTCGAAACAAAAATTCAAAATTTAACCACCTTTCCAAAAAACATGAAACAGAAGGGGTGGGTCCACGCATAAAATTCAAAAAAATAAAAAACAAACGTGCTGTCCGCTGACAGTTTGAAGTGGTGAAATAATGAAGATGGGGGCGTTTCACGGATTTCAAAATTTACTAATTTTTGCATTGGGGCGCGTGAGTGGTTATTTTAGTTTTTTGCCACCGACTTCCGAAATTAAAGTTATTTTTCACTTTGTAGTGTATTTTTAGTGATATTTTTTGAAAGTGATATTTTTTGGAAGTCGGTTTTTTTTTTGTAAAAAGTTTTTTTTCATACACTTACATCTATTTCTTATAGCTTACAATTTGGTCATTCTTGAATCGTTTTTTGAATATTTTTCTACAAATAGCCATTCCTTTCTACCTACTTATTTATTATTCCACACGATTTTTAATCACTATCCATCTTTGTGATTTATTCAACTCGCGAAGAACTCCGAGGGGTGATTTAATTATACCGTACCGAAATATTCAGCCTGTAATTATTAATTAATTAATTAATGGGAAATAATAGCATAAGGAAACTGAAGGGATTGTATAATTATAAATAATTGAAGTATGCTATTAGTTGGTTTAATAGTGGTCAACGGTAATGTCGAAAAGTCCCAGATTATATTTTACCAGTTTGAGAGAAGAGGGAAATAATTACATTAAGGGGACTATATGACCTAAAAATCAAATTTATAATGCCTAAAAATATATGATCCACTGCAGTAACCAAAATCAGAAAAATATATGATATTCTTTTGGATATGTGCTAGTTAGATTGTGTGTTGAAAACATAATATAATTAACTTAATATGATAGAAAAAAATCACGAAGGTACCTCTAAAAAATATTTTAACGATTAAAAACCATATTAATATACATGCAAACATTCTGACTTTTTGTCAGATTATTCTACAAGTAACATACTGACGTAATAGTGTTTTAATTTTTAAATTTTTTAGTCCAATGAATAGATTTTTTGTAAATCCATAATTGCTTCATATTTTGCAATAAATTACCAGCGTTGTGTCATCGCGCGTTTCTTTCTTTTCTATGCAACCCGACAGTGACCGCGCTTTAGCTCTTGTAAGCCTCTTAACAGAACATTCTCTAAACATCATTTCGAAATTCGAACGGTGTCTTGTTGTAAATCTGCGATGATTTACTTTAAAAACAAATGAGTTCGCTTTCGAATTGTGTGCTTGACTAAGGGTCCAAATGAACTTTACAGAGCACTGAAACACTTAATCATACTGAAAACAAAGCTTATTTTTCATTGACATCTATGAGCCTAACATGCGGTATTTATACTTATTATAACTTACGTGATGAGGTACACATAAGAGCTCAGTCAGAAAATCTATTCAATAATAGTTAATAATAATTAGATTGGTAATTTTATAGAAAAAAAAGTACTGAATGCCTCACCTCCTCCTTTTTATGAAGTCGGTCAAAAATGGTACTTAGTTCAATTCAGCGTTTTTTAATCTTAAAAATATTATTTGGCAGATCTGTTAGAAATCTAAATCAATTTCCAATTCCATTAGTCATTAAGTTCTTATCAAGTGATTTTCTACAGAAGCGAAGATCTAACTTACTGGATTGTTACTCTTATCCATGATACTGAGCTCTAAATTCTATCAAACGAGATACTTAAAAAGTGAACGAGGTTATACCTAGTTGAAAGTAACCTGAAATGTCTTCAATTTCCACAAATTGCACGAAGAAAGAAAGATGGCCGCTAGCGTCCCCAAAATTGAAGCTTGGTCAACAAACTTGAAATGTCTTGGCTTACATATTACTTTTTACAAACATAAATTGCGAATGTGGATGTTACACACACTTCTGCATACCCCTTCGTGGAATATAGGGGTGGTGTTATATAAGTTGGCAATTATTATGTTTTATCTATTATAATACGACGCCAAATAAAAAACAAACATCTATAATTTCGTTAGATTAACGAAACAGAATTTTATTTTTTCAGGAAACTCTATGTATTTAACTCTAGATTCATAAAAATAAGTAGAAGTTACACTATTGATAAACATTCGTCTCACAGACAAACACATTGGGGTATGGATATTCATGATTTTGTTAATGAAAGAAAACAAATACATAATTGCATTGTTTAAATCCTTTATTGAGTTGTTTAAAACTTATGTAACACAACAAAAATATATTTATTCTGAACATTCCAAACACATCAGGCCACGGTGGTCCATACACATGGATTTTTTACAGAGGTTACATTGGAACCTCGTCATTCTACGCTTTTTGTAATCACAGAAGCTACAGATCTTTTTTTGGGTACCACTAGGACCAGGCGTATCGCTGGTAGGCGTTTCATTCAAAACTTCTGCAATCTTCCTTTTTAACCGACTTCACAAAAAGGAGGAGGTTCTCAATTCGTCTGTATGTTTTTTTTTTTTTTTTTATGTGTGTTAGCTCATAACTTTTTCTGGGTGAACCGATTTGGATGATTCTTTTTTTATTTGATAGGTGGTGCTTCACATGTAGTCCCATTTAAGTTTGATCATGGTCTGACCAGTAGTTTTTGAGTTATCTTTAATAATGCATATTTTTTCCACTTAGTTTATAAGGATGATGTGTTAATAATTTCCTGTCACTGTTATTTACACACCAAGTAGTGGTATACGAATTTGTGTGGGGTAGGTACGGCATCTAAAAAGTGAAAAATAAAAACTTTTTTACAAAAAAACAACCGACTTCCAAAAAAAACACTAAAAGACCTGAAAAATAACTTTAATTTCGGAAGTCGGTGAACAAAAACGAAAATACAAAACCAAAGACACCGACTTCCGAAATTAAAGTTATTTTTCACGTCTTTTAGTGTTTTTTTTGGAAGTCGGTTGTTTTTTTTGTAAAAAAGTTTTTTAGGCATCTCCTCAAAGTTGGCATTTCGCGACGCTTACGTAACCACGGTTCGGTCATTTTCACTGAAACATCTCCTGCTGGCTGGTTTTTTACCTTGTTTTACAAGGTTATGTACGTAAACAACATACGAATTTATCATTGCCGTATTGAGCATACCATAGAAGTAGCACAGTGGCCATATTTGCGTCTTTCTGCTACAAGACATACCACTACACATTTGATCGAAGGTATCCACTGCGCCTTTAGTCGAGTTGTAGAACTCAATGATGCCTGGTTTCCCAGAAGGTGCAATAGTACCATTGCCATGAGTGGTAGAAAGCAAGAGAACGTTCTTGTTTTGTTTAGGCTTATAAGATACCATCGTGCTTTGTTTATCATAACAGAACATACACGAACAATGTTACACGATGATTACATGTAAATATACACGATGTTACTAAATAAAATATAGTGGAATAATTAGTAATATTATCACAAAATTACCGTTTACTTCATCAATCTAGAAAGCAACAAAAAACGTGTTATAAAATTGCAACCGTACTTCGTCAATCGTGTATCTATTCATTAACATTCGTCCCTCAGACGAATAAAACTCTGTAACCGCTCAAGGACACGTCACTGCGAGTAAAATGCACTCGCGATACTAATGGTCGTATTACTTAGGAAGGTACTTGAGAAGTCAGCCTTCTATCTCTTTCACTCTAAAAACTAGAATCATTATTACGTTTCGCGCGGTCTGTGAGATGAATGTTTATGAATCTAGAAAATTATGAAGCAACAAAGATGTCTGCAGAATCAAAAAAATATTGGGGCCGGGGTCTATGGTAGGTGGTCCATCTATGAACATTGTAGAATTAGTGGGGAAATTGCACGATAATCTGGTTAACTTTTAGATACATTTAATATTGCAATTAATTGCTCAGTGTCGTGTACCTACCTAAAATTAAAATTAATATTACGTTTATAATTTTGCAACATGAAACAATTATGACAACCCACTTTCAAACAATGAAGTAGCCTGGAAAAGGAGTCCTGCACATTTATAGGAAGAAACCTTATATCCATAATTATTATAGTTATTTTTGCAACCGATAAAAACCGAACTAAGTACTTTAACTATTGTTACGTCAAAACAAATCAAATCTAATAATTGATGGACATGGAAATTAGCATTCGTTTGTATTCGGAAATGCGATGATTTCCGAGGCACATTAAGAAAATAGTTGAACTGTACATCCATACATGCGTAGCGATTCCGGTCACTATTTTCACTACCTACATGTAAACTTTTTACACCTACATAACGTTAACCCCTTCCTTCTAACTTGTACGTTTCGGTCAGTTCCTATACCTAACTAGAAGTTGCTGACTATCAGTATTTTACATGAAACGGCTGCCATTCTTCGCTATTTTACTAGGGTTACCGGAAGTGTGGGTAGAAAACAATTGTTAATGAGGGTAGAAACAGTTTTGTTTTGTAAAAGGGAACCTTTGTTCCATTTCGGATACATTTGTTTACATAGGTTCCCTACCTACCTTCGTCCGATGTATTTTACTATAAAAAGGAAAATTACCTAAAACATTTACGAAATAGAAAAAAGCCGCTACACTAGCAACATTTATCCCGCGCACTCCCTTTAAGGGGGATGCGCTAAGGTAGCCCGCAAAATTCAAATTTTGTTACGTTTTTTTGCAATTTGCAGGTCACTTTCAGATTGTATTTTGATTAAAACATAATTCGCGACCGTAACAAATGTGGCTTCTCAGAGTAGTTAGATAGGAAACGCCGCTCTCATCTAAAACCTAAACCTACTTACAGAAATAAAATCATTTATCATTTATCACACTTTGCGACAACCGATGCATTCAGAGGATCAAACAAAAAATATTGATGAATTGATAAAAAAATAAATCTAGACCATGAAAGATGTTGTTGTTTTACAACGTGTATTACAAATATGCAGGCCAAGTCACACCAAAATGATAAATAGCTCCGTAAAATATTATCGACTTTTTTCCATGAAACATTATTTATTGAATTTAAAGATGCTTTTGACCATCTAAAAATTTGCATAGGTCGTAAGTACACTCGCTACAAATTATTCGCCCCTTTGATTAAAATACATTCCAAGTTTGAACATTCATAAGTTATCGTAATTGAAATCGAAATAGACACTCCGCGAAGTTGCCACAAACGAAAATTGTGGACCACAAACTTTGATCTTCTTGAGGTTGCCAGTTAAAAAGTTTTTCGCGCAACTTATTTTTAAGTTAGTAACATTTAGGAAAATGGTTGAGCGCATTTTGTTTTTTGAAATTGAAAGGTAATTGAATGTTGAACCTTATTGTGAGGCATTATTTTATGCTGGGAAAGGTCTTTGCTACAGATAGTAGATATGAACATAAAACATAACATAACATCACGCCTGTATTCCCCGAAGGCCGAAGGGTAACATAATACCCTATGGTAAAACTGTTTGTCAGACCTTTGGGCGTCTGACTACCCAAAACGAATGTCAAAGATCTACAAATTACTGCTTTCTGAGGCACGGAGGGGTCTTAACATGTATTGGATGGTCCACAAATTCACGAACCGACCTTGACAAGCGTAGCATAACCTTCAAACGACCCGTGTGGCTGTTATTATTAGCCACGAGCCCCTCCTTCATCCTTTTGAATACCATATCTTATCAATTGTTTTTGTTACTCCTTATATTAAGTGACACTCACTTTAGCTTAAGTACCTTCACTAAGTAATTAAAGTGCTTTCATAACTTGGCAAATTGTCTAAGAATCTTATAATTTACAAGTTACCGTGGTAAAAAAATTAAGATTTTCTAAACTTCAGAACAACTTTCTTTGAATACATTGCTACAAAGTGTTGGTGTAGATCAATTTTAACGCTTCTAGTTTCCAAGTGGATTAATATTTTGGGTAAAATAAAAATAAAATAATTCTATTTCAGACAACTGAAAAGATCCATAAATTGTTAGTAACAGGTTTGAACTTAAAACACTATTGTTAGTAACTTAAACTAAAGACGAATCAATGAGAAGACCACCCATCACCTAAACAACGAGAAATGGAAACTAGGGTATAAGTCTTCTCACAAATTGCCTTATTATGACGGAGGCAAAGTCTGCCGCCACAGACTTCAGGATGCTATTCTAACTGCCTCTTATTCTGCTCAGGAGTGAGACCGTTTTTTTTTGCGAATGATAAATGATAAATGATAAATGAATGATAAATGATAAATGATAAATGATTTTATTTCTGTAAGTAGGTTTGTACAAACACTTTTACACGTCAATCATATTTTTAAACTAGATGAGGTCGGCGTTTCCTATCTGACTACTCTGAGAAGAAAGGCCGAAACAAACTCAGAGGTCACAGTCTCTTTTAAAGTCCAGACATAATCTTGGTCAGATCATGTGAAGACCATGTAGATTGGTATCTGAAATGGTCTTTTGAGGAAAGAACCACACAGATTGAGTGGACCTGTCCAGTCAGTGCACGCATTTGTCAGTAATCGTGCAGCTCAACTCAGGAAGTCAGAACTTAAGGAGCTCAACGATTCGACGAACAATACCAAAGAAAGGACATTTGGGTAGGCACATAAATTACTCAATCTGCCAGATCATGATCAAAATTAACTGCGAAAAAAAAAGCAATGACCCACATAATCCTCACATTCACAATAATTAAAATAACATACTACTTTACAAGTAAATACTCATGTCATTGTGTATATAAAATTCAACAATGTCAATGTGTATATAAAAAAATCGGACATAATGTTTGAGAACCATGTAGATTGGTGTCTGAAATGGTCTTTTGAGGAAAGAACCACACAGATTAAGTGGACCTGTCCAGTCAGTGCACGCATTTGTCAGTAACCGTGCAGCTCAACTCAGAACTTAAGGAGCTCAACGATTCGACGAACAATACCAAAGAAAGGACATTTGGGTAGGCCGCATAAACTACTTAAACTGCCAGATCAAGAATATAACTGAAACAATGACCCACATAGTCCTCATATTCTCAATAATGAAAATAATATAATACTTTTTACAGTAAATATTCATGTCTAAAATAGCTAGCAAATTAAAATCAACATTCACCGTGTAAATTTATTGGAGCAGCTCAATCCCAAGCCTTTTTGTCCTCAATATAGTCTTTCACAGTATAATAGGCTTTCTGGCATAGTTTCCGTTTTATAAAAGATTTGAATTTATTAAAGCTTTGATCTTGAATGTGGCTAGGAAGTTTATTATAAAAACGTATACATTGGCATCTAAACGAGCCACCTATTTTCTTGAGCCTGGTTGTAGGAACAATAAATTTGTGTTTGTTTCTAGTATTTATATTGTGGATATCACTGTATTTTTTAAACAGATTAATATTTTTATGTGCATACAAAAGATTTTCATAAATATACTGAGAAGGCACAGTAATTATATTAATCTCCTTAAATTTATCTCTGAGGGAGTGTCTGGGACTTAATTTATAGATAGAACGAATTGCCCTTTTTTGTAAAATGAAAATTGTCTGGATATCGGCGGCATTTCCCCACAACAGAATACCGTACGACATCACACTATGAAAATAACTAAAGTATACTAAACGGGCTGTCTCTAAATCAGTTAAACCACGAATTTTTCTAACGGCGTATGCTGCAGAGCTAAGCTTTTTTGACAATTTATCTATGTGGGGGCCCCATTGAAGCTTGGTATCCAAAGTTATGCCTAAGAAAACTGTGGTATTTTCGGGTTTCAGCACTTCACCCTTTATGAGAACACTAGTTTCTACTTGTCTAACATGAGGTATCGTAAACTTAATACATTTAGTTTTTTTCTCGTTAAGAAGTAGGTTATTAACATTAAACCAGTTAACTACTATTGCAAGGGCGCTATTTACATTGTCAGTAATCAGCTGCTGACGTTTCAGTTTAAATAAAAGTGAAGTGTCGTCTGCAAATAACACTATATCATGTTTATCCTTTATGAGGTAAGGCAAGTCATTTATATAAATAAGAAATAAAAATGGCCCAAGAATTGAGCCCTGGGGGACCCCCATTCTTACTACCGATCCGGGTGATCTTTTTCCATTAACATCAACTCTCTGAATCCTATCACTTAAGTAAGAAGTAAGAAGATCCAGAGAGGCGTTTCGGATTCCGTAGTGGTGCAGTTTCCTGATCAATGTTTCATGAAGAACACAATCGAATGCCTTGGACAAATCGCAAAAGATTCCCAAAGCATCGCATTTGTCCTCCCATGCATCATAAACATGTCCTAAAAGTTCAACTCCGGCATCAGTAGTCGAACGACCCCTCGTTAAACCGAACTGTTTGTTATGCAGTAATTTGTGATTATTAAAAAATCCTTGCATTTGATTCAAAATAAGTTTTTCAAAAATTTTACTAAAGGTAGGTAGTACTGAAATAGGTCTATAATTAGTAGGGTCTGATGTACTACCCGATTTAAATAACGGTATTATTTTACTGTTTTTCATAAGATCAGGAAACTCACCACGATCAATACAATTATTAAAAATAACAGCTAAAGTAGGTGCTACAATGTTTATTATAGACTTAGCAACGTCCACAGAATTACCCCATAGATCTGCGGTCTTTTTAACATTTAATGTGTGAAAGGTTTTAATTATATCTTTGCAGGTGACATATTTAAAATGAAATTCAGAATCACATACAGGAACGTTTTCCTTAAGTAAAGACTCTGCAGCAGTGGGTGATGAGTTTAGAGATTTAGTAGTGGATACGGGAACATCAGCAAAGAAATTTTCAAAGGCCGCGGCGACTTGGGAATCTGAATTAATTATATTGTCATCAATATCAAGCGTGTAGTTACTACAGCGGTTGCATGACCTTCCCGTTTCGCTGTTAATGATACTCCATGTCATTTTAATTACATTACTACTATTTTTAATTTTTGAACTCAAATAACGTGACTTGGCCATACTGCAAACTCTTTTAAATAATTTTGAATAATTCTTAACATATAAATTAAATTCAGCAGTGTTTATACAAGTCCGTTCATCATATAATTCATAAAGTCGTTTTCTACTTTTATGTATACCAATGGTGGCCCAGTCACTGAATGAAGTGTTACTATTCACCGAGAAAGTCTTTGGAATGAATGTGTTATCAAATTGTGTGCAATACATATTAAAAAAATCATTATATTGTTCATTAGGGTCATCATTAGTCGACAAAAATGGTAATTTACTTAAAAGTTTAGTTTTAAATGTTTCCAAGCGATTACTAGTTTTTGAGGTAACAGTGATATCTTTTTTAATAACTTTTTTGTTAATATTAGGAATAATGATCAATTGTCCGCAATGATCAGAGTCTATTAAATTAATCATTTCTTTATGGGTTGGTGTAACATCTGTGTAAATGTTATCTAGGCATGTGGCACTAGTGGGAGTTATTCTAGTGGGCTCCAAAAATTGGTTAGCAAGATTGTATGACTGAAACAAACTTATAATTTTAGTACTTAACCCAGAATTTTCTAACAAATTAACATTAAAATCACCACAAGTTATGATAGACTTGTTTGAATTACAAATTTTGTGCAACACTTCATCCATAACCTTTGCCATGAAATCCATGGTTGTATGGGTTACTGCGAACATTTCTGACGCCCAAAAATGCGGCAGTCGCAACAGCATCCTCAAAAAATTATTTTATTGGACGCGTAGAACATCCAGCGACCTTTTCAAGTAGTTGACCCAAAGTTTACCGGTGTAAAAACTCTGACAATAAGCTTTAACAAGCGTAATCGTTACTTGATCAGTACACCGAGCAAATCTTCGTGCCAACATAATTATTACCCCTGATCGCCAGAGCCTTACGCTCCCTCTCAATGTCACCATGGTCACTGAGGTCGTCGGTAAGACAATGCCCAAGATATTTAAACTTAGTGACTCTACGTATGGGCGTACCGTTTATGGCAAGTTCGACTGTAAAAGAAGTCTATAAAAAATTATGGACAAGTTTAAAAAAAAACTGTAAAATGGCGGACTTTCTAATGTAGTCTAGCTTCCGGTCATGCAGGGACAAAATGGCAAGTAGGAACACCATAATAGATGGATAACTTAAAATTAATAGAATGAGTATAAACTCTTAAAATTTATTATATTAGGTATAGTAATATATTACTTCTCATAAACAGTATCCGCTTTTATAACAAGTTGCCAAAGTCAGTTACAGAACTTAGCGATGGAAAGTTCAAAACCCACATCAAACGTATACTTATCAAAAATGCATATTATAACATTAAAGACTACGTTGAAGACAAGGAAGTTTGGCAATAATTCCTTCTGCACATGTGGCTTCCCTGGTACTACATTAACGGCATCACTAAGTAAATGTATATTAACTGTTCCCAAATTACGAAGTTTTTTGTTTCTTTTTACTTACTTCTTTGACATAATCTCATTATTTGACATTATATACTTCAGATTCTTATTTCAACTCCTTATTTATGGCTTTTGTGGATAGGATTTTGATTCCGATTTGTTACAGTAAGTAACGGCAGTCATGCCATTTAGTCTAAATAGTCTTTTATTTATATATAGATTCTTTTATATTTTGTGAATGTGAGAACGTTGTAGATCTAACTTGTAGACTAGATTTGTGGACCTTTCTATATTTTGTTGAGTACATGTTACTTGTTGACAGGCCTACACTGTCCTCCCATATCTATCAACACTGTAATTGGAAACATTGTAAAAGCCCCTTATTTTTAAAAGAGTAACCGTGGAGTTTCTTGCCGGCTCTTCTCCATAGGAAACAACCAATTGGAACCGTGCACCTAGCTTCTGACGTTTCATAAATGCCCATGTTGGTTTATGTGAAATAAAATATTTTGATTTTGAATAAATTTGAAGAGTTTGTGTATATGAACGCGCTAATCTCTGAAAAGACTAGACGAATTTGAAAAAATATTTTTGTATTTGGTAGCTCAATTCTTGAGGAAGGTTAATGGTTTTATAATCGGTTATTTACCATCACGCTACGACACTTAGGAGACGAGCAAAAAAAAATGTGAGAAAGAACGCTAAGCGAAAACGAAGTATTTATTGTATTGTATTATAACCTTTATATATAAACAAACGATCATCACCTCGATAGCACGGGTGGACGACGCGATGAAACGCGGTGGGTCGGGGGCCGAGGAAGTTTTATCAAAATGTGGCTGTTACTTTAGTATTTTGTGTATCTTACGAATTTCACGCGACCTAAAGTCGCGGGCAGAACCTAGAATACGATACAAGAGCAAACCACCTCGTTGATCTAGCGGTAGCAAGTCGCACTTCTTCCCTGAAGGCGTCGACAAAGTGACTTTGTAGCGGGGTCACACTGACGTCACGTAAAATCCTGCATCGCGCAAGCAGAGTTTACCGCGCAACTAGCATATACAACGTCCCGACACGACACCCATCTGGTCGGAGGATCCTTCCTTTTTTATGGAGGTATGACTAAACTTTACACCCTGTTCGTCATACCTCTATACTGATGACGACGTTTTATCCTCGTTCGAACTATCAACAATAACGATGATGGAAGTCAAAACGCAATGGATTGATATAAGCAACAGAAAAACTTATGTCAATCTTATTGAAAGTCTTTTTAGAAATACGAAACACTTTAAAAACGATTACCACTTGTCTAGGCTCTCTGAAGTAGATATTTGAATGCAACTTCAAGTGCAAATTGGGTTTTTATCTTTTCAATCAGAAATTAATTAACACCAGCCTTGTGTCTGTATTTATGCCCGATTGATGACAGTACCCCCCAATATATGAAACTCCAATAAATGTGGGTGTGGTATACATCTCTGCCTACCCCTTCGAGAAATAAGGCCGAGATTTAATGTACTTTGAAGCATGTTAGTTTAATACTTTAGTACACTTCGTAAATTTTTATGAGGTCATCCACTCATGTCTATTATCTAGATAACAGAATTCTAACATGACAGCCCGTTTATATCGATTTAGCAATTAGTGTCAAGCCCATAGAAATATAAAAACATGGTCAAACTACTTCGGAGCTAGGTTCAGCAAATTATGACACGAGGAATCGATAAAACTTGTTAACGTTACGGCTGTATTTCCCATAGACTAAGCAGAAGTGTGCTGTAAAAACATATTTCGCTTGTTATATAAAGTGTAGTTTCATTTAGTAAAGGACCAGCTTATTACTAGCTATCATCGTTAAACATTGTCTTTAAATGTATTTGTTTTTCGTTCCCAATAAACGATTATTATTATACCAGAAAATCCAAAAACCTCGCGCTTAAAAATTGCCCGATTATTCATCTGTACAATTAATTACGACAACCCCGCGAACATTCTGTAAAGTTCACTTGGAACCTCACTCAAGTGAGCGCATACAATTCGAAAGCGAACTCATTTATTTGTCGCAGATTCACGAGACACCGTTTGATTTCCGAGATGTTCTAGTAAAATCTAGTTTATTACACAACATTGCTTCGTGCAAAAATCGAAGTCCCAGTTGGTTCTAATTATATTCGAGCATACCTACTGTATCGTTGATAAGATACGCCTGATAACGTTCATTAAGTAAGTGCAACACGCTTTTATGAAAGTTCTTATCATTGATAACAGAGATCTTGTTCGGTAATGTAAGTTTTTGTAGTTCAGCATTTTGTGTCTAAACATTTATTTAAATTTCATCAGTTACCACTAAATATTCATTAACATCATCACAATACACATGTGTATAACCTACATTCCTTGCAGTATATTTCAAACCATATTTGCCATCGCTACTGTGTCTTCAAACTTCTCTAACTCATCCGGTCCTGAGGGTAGAATTAGGGTAACTTAATTATGAACAAGTTTCTCACAAATCCCTTCGATTTGACCTAACAGTATGATGTTATAGTACGGTTTAATGAACTCATTAAAGGATCTTATTAACTTTGGAAACTAATACTGGTAGAGACATCTCCAGTCATACCAAGGGGTACCGTGTTACCCAGTAACTGGGTTGTGGAGGTCATATAGGCAGTCACTCCATGTAAAATATTGGTATTCAGCTGCATCCAGTTAGACTGGAAGCCGACTACAACAAAGTTGGGCTAGGCAGGTATGAGGACTTGGGAGGAGCCACGCCGTGACCTTGTTTTGGAAGTGGGAAGCGACCTGTCGCTGCCGGCTGTGATACATTCTATGGTCGGCAGTGCAGCGTCGTGGGACGCGGTGATCTCCTTCTGCGAAAATGTCATGTCGTAGAAGGAGGCAGCGGAAAGGGAGAGGGAGATATCAAGTGCTCTCCAGGCCCGCAGCAGGCGCACTGGGCGTCGGCAGAGGGCAGTTAATGCCCTCTTCCGGCCCCCCTAAATGGGTCCAGGGACGGACTTTCCGGGGACGTCCGCCGCCCCCTATCATATAAGACTCGATGTGGCGGCGCGTAATGTTCCACGCGCGCCTCTCTTAGACGTCGCGGGGGGAGTTAAACACCTCACTCGCCCCGCTTGACCAAAGGGGGCCCGCAGAGGCAGGCCGGCACCAGTCGGGTGCTGCGTTGATGAGTGCTTAAGTGCCCCCGTAGACCCCGGTGCAAGTGTGCGAGGGAACACGGGGTGGTTTTAGTCAGTAGAAGTCTGACAAACCCCTCCGCCCGCCCCAAGACGGAGGACATCCATGAGGATTTCCACCCCGTTAAAAAAGGCAGGTATGAGGAACAGAGTGTAAACTTCACTCATACTCCATGGAAAAGGGAGCATCCTCCGACCAGACAGACGGGTGTCGTGTCTGGTGGGCTACTGCCCGACGTTTGATGTCGGGACGTTGTATATATGCTAGTAGCGCGGTAAACTCTGCTTGCACGATGCAGGATTTTGCATAACGTCAGTGTGACGCGTAGCTCGCATGTGGCGATGTAGATACCACTACACTCTTTACGTGCTTTATGTACGTGGTGACGACCATAGATACCAATCTATGGTCGTCATTGTCGCAAGCGCAACTACTGAGCAGGTACGAGGTTCAATTTCTGAATCGGCTAGTGTTATTGATGAAATTCACAATTACAATACTTTCACAGATTGCAGATCGTAATTAAATGCTTTGTCTTTAGGTGGTTCTGAATAACCGCCCGTAGTCTAGATTTTTTAGCCAGGTCAATGGCAATAGGCTCGCCACAAGTGAAATTTACAGAATAGCAATAGGTGACGGAATCACTTACCGATGAACCGTCTCTCAAACATTACATATAAATGTCGGAAATACGTTAAATTAATCGTTTGACTTTGACTAATGGGGAGGCCAGCGCCACCAGGCGGCGGTCGACACATTCTACAACATAACACTCGACCAGAGTTAAAGCAGAGTTGGTCGGTTGCAGTCAAGCAGTAAACACGTTTAGAAACAGTCGCGCGTTCTGTATAGTTGTGCTGTGTACCTACATTGTATGATTCCCTAGTGTGATTAATTTGTTCGTAAATTATCATTTGATTTGAACTGCACACGGTTTTTCTATTGCGCAATAACCAACACTTCCCATAGTACGCCCACAGTAGTAAAAATATGGCTGACGATAACGGGAGAGGCGTACCTTCTCCGACATATATTCCTTCGCAGTGCAATAACACCACTCTGCCCGCCGCAGAGAAGAACAGTTCTAGGCGCCAATTCCCCCTATGCGAGGCTATGCAAGGTTGTAAATAGCTGCAGTGATCAAATCGATTTGCACTTTGAAAGCTTCGGCAAATTGAGAGCCAAATTTCTTAAGTACCTACCTTCCTAAATAGATCCATCAGCCTTTCATTGCTTCGCTTGGAAGGAGACGTGTTTAAGTAGCTTATATTGTAATATTAATTATTTAGACCTTTAGATTAGTAATTTAAAACTAGATTAATGTTATAAATTTATGTACAACTTCTTTATGCATGCGGAGTTTACCTGTAAGTGATTGTTGCAATGTTGCATATACATATTGCATGTTACCTTTAGGATGTATCCAGTGTAAACAATCGTTGGTGAACCAATAAATAATATATAACAGCATTACTATATACAACATATCTGTCTCCTAATCGTTATTAGAGTTATTACCTGCCTCTGTCTGATCCATTTAACCGCTGATCATAAGCATTATGTTATAAGTAATAGTTCAAGAATATTGCTACGACCCTCTCGTTCTGAAGACGATTGTCACGCCCCCTATATGTTAGATAAATGGTCGACCATTCCGGTCAAATAAATTGGTGTTAAGTTATATGTCTTCCTTAACATAGAAAAAAGTATTGTAATAAATTGAAAACTCATTTACAGCACTATTGTTTTGTAAAATACACTTGGAATCTTACTCAAGTGACCGTACATATATAATTCGAAAGCGAGCTCATTTGTTTTAAAAGTAAATCATCGCGGATTCACAACGAGACACCGTTTGAATTTGGAAGTGATGTTTAGAGAATTGCTACGCAAATTAATTACGTATAATATGACTTATTATTTTGAATTTTTATCTCAAGGCTCAAATAAATGTGTAGAAACACAACATAATTAATATTAAACTTCGAAGTTAGCCTTACAAGATCACATAACAACATTATTCTTCAGAAGTAAACCACTTAGAAATGGACAGCAACCTTCCGGTCAACTGGCAATCAGACGCCAAACGTAGTGGAAGAATACGACCGAACGATCAGAAGTAACATCCATATAAATACCTACTTTTAAAAACTTTCATAGATGTATCAGTCTCTATAAATCATGAGATATTAACTTCAAAACTATATTTGAAGACTTACAAGACAACTGAAGGATCGGATTTAGTTTCAGACATAAGCGATGCTTGATAAAGCTTTATTTGCTTGCAAGTTAAATTGCGCAAGTTGATTTCTGCAAGTGACTTGCACCGTGAGAACTCAGGCCACAGTAACTTGGAAAACTTAAATAGACTTCGGACCCAAGTCGGCCGCAGCAAGGACTACCTCCACAAGTGGGGGTTCATGGATGTCTCAGATTTCCGGTGCGTATGCGGCGTCTCTACACAGACAATGGCTCACCTCCCATCTTGCACCGCATGCTGTCACCTGCACACGTGAGGATTTATAGCTGGATCAGCAAAAGATATTCGCGTTGATGAATTTTGTGCCGAATAAATTTAAAGCTGTATATAATTATGTTTTCGTGTTATTTTTGCCATCGAAACGCTAAGAAGAAGAACTTGCATAAAAGTGAACAAGAAGCTCCAGATTACCATCAATCAGAAGTTTCTATGGCTCAATGGCATGCAAGCTAAATTGCATAGACTTTTGTGCGAGTTACTGGTATATTAGGTTGGGGAAAAAGTCTTTTCGCATAATAGTATGTATGAACTTGTAATAAAATCTCTTTGGATATACTATTTGTATCTGGCTGGTTTTGGTATCATTGAAAGTTTAAATTTTAAAGAACATAATTCCAAATTCAAATTAAGAAAATGTGTGATTTTCATTTGTTTTTCGTACTGTCAAGATGAGTGAATCTAATGAAGAAATTCGATACATTTTAAAATTTTACTACAAAAAAGGTAAAAATGCAACGCAAGCCGCGAAAATAAATTGCGATGTTTATGGACCTAGTGCAGTGTCTGTGAGAGTAGCACAAATTTGGTTTAAGCGTTTTCAATCCGGAAATTTTGATGTCAAAGATGCACGTCGCTCTGGTCGCCCTATTAAGGATAAAATGGATGCCATTTTTGAAAAAGTGGAGCAAGATCGGCATATCAGTTGTTACGACGTAGCTGAAGAACTGGGAATTGACCAAAAAACAGTTATGGCACATTTGAAAAAAACTGAGTACACAAAAAAGCTCGATATTTGGGTACCTCACGAGCTCACTGAAAGAAACCTAATGAACCGTGTACTCATTTGTGATTCTTTATTACGACGTAATGAAACCGAACCATTTTTGAAGAAGCTGATAACTGGTGATGAAAAGTGGATCACGTACGACAAGAACGTGCGAAAAAGGTCGTGGTCAAAAATATTTTGGTCAAGCCGGTCAGGCTTCACAGACTGTAGCGAAACCCGGGTTAACTCGCAATAAGGTGATGCTGTCTGTGTGGTGGGATTGGAAGAGCATTATTCATTATGAGCTGTTACCACCGGGCAGGACCATCAATTCTGAACTCTACTGCGAACAATTGATGAGATTAAAGCAAGAAGTTGAGAGAAAGCGGCCGAAATTAATCAACAGAAGGGGTGTGGTTTTTCATCATGATAACGCTAGACCTCACACATCTTTAGCCACTCAGCAAAAATTAAGAGAGTTTGGCTGGGAGGTGTTAATGCATCCGCCGTATAGTCCTGACTTTGCACCTTCAGACTTCCACCTGTTTCGGTCTCTTCACAATTCTTTAGGCAGTGTCATGTTAACATCACGAGAGGACTGCCAAAACCACTTGTCGCGGTATTTTGATCAGAAGTCCCAAAATTTCTATAGCAATGGGATCATGTCCCTACCTACAAGATGGCAAAAAGTTATCGAACAAAATAGTACCTACATACTTTAGTTAAATGTAAATAAACTATATTAAAAAATGTTTTGAATGTTCTTAAAATGTGCGAAGAAACTTTTTCCCCAACCTATTATGTATTCGTGGCTAAATGGTAAGTAGACGTCCTGTGAATAAAAATAAAAATTTCACTTTAAAAAACATCAACACGTTAAGCTAAGCTTGCACAAGTCGGTCCACGGATGGGTGACCATCCATTACATATTGAGACCCCTCCGTGCCTCGGAAAGCACGTTAAGCCGTTGGTCCCGGCTGTCATTTATAGATCTTTGACAGTCGTTACGGGTAGTCAGAAGCCCGAAAGTCTGACTAAGTAGTTTTACCAAGGGGTATCGTACTACCCAGTAACTGGGTTGTGGAGGTTAGATACGAGAACTGCCTGTGTGACCTAATTGTATTCAGCAGCAAGCGGTTAGACTGGAAGCCAATCCCAAATAGAACTCTTGAGCTAAACATTTCCAATCCATTTAAAAGAATAACTACTGAGAACAGTGAGAACTGAGTTTTTTTTTCTGTTTTACTGAGAATTTTCATAAGTAAAAAAAAAAAAGTAAAATAAAGGGAGATGCCCATATTTGGCCATAAAGGCACAACAATTTACGTGTTTGTAAAAAAAAAAACGTAATTTCTATTTAATTATCATGATATTCGTTTCTCTGAACAAGATTGCAACGTTTTTGCACAAATAAAAACTACCGAAAAGATAAATGAATTAAAACTCACGTTTGTGTCTAAAATCAGCAGTGTTGCCAATAATTAGATATTAATTTCGTGCACGAAATAATCGATTATGTTTTCATGGATTTTTTAATATTTATAATATCACATCCGTAATGCTTATTATTCGATCTGATATATTATATACAGTGTTCTGCTGTTACTATTGATATTAAATTCAATGAACAAGCGAATTTACGATACTTGATAATATAATATCGAATGCATAAGATAGTGGCAAAAACAATACCATACATTTTAACAATCATTCTTAATTTGTTCAGCACAATAAAAAACAGAATATGTTAAATACAAATATATTTACAAAGGCGTACATAAAGTCTTAAGAGTTTCAGTGATGTTTATAATTTTGAATTAAATTATGATTCGAATAAAAAATCGATATCGATTTATCAATTTTTTGTGTAAAGTATGGCAACATTGAGTTATGCTACGGCGTTATGTTAGTTATGTTCGGCGGGCACATCTATTTTGTGAACTACAATTATTATGTATCATCGGATTGTAGAATCTGTTATGTACCTACTAATTGTATATGATACAAATAATGTATAAGATCATAAAATATTAAATTAAGATGATTGTAAAATAGTTGTGTTTGTGCAAATTAAAAACTATTTTATCTTAAAAACCCGATCTTTTTTTAAACCAATTCCTTGACCAGTTCATTTTTTAAATTGCATATTATCCTATCCATATACTTTAAAATTTGTGCACTTGAAGCCGAAGTGTCTATGGATGGTGGGCATTTCCCTTTTCATAAGAAATATTCAGAATATTTCATAAGAAAATTCTTAAGTGGAACAAATTTCCAAAGTTTGACGATTGATATGAAATTAATGATTATTATTCAGTAAATATATCATTCCTACAGCCGCGAAAAGCATTTTGAACAACATACAACGTAAAACAGAGCTGCAATTTGCAAAAAATCAAAGAAAATTTGAATTTGGCGGGTTACAGCTAAGGATCCCCCTTAATATGTAATGTTCAACACAATGTTAATTGTTAAGGGGACTACATTACCTAAACGCAAATTTATAATGCCTAAAAATATATGATCCACTGCAGTAACCAAAATCAGAAAAATATATGATATTCTTCTGGATATATGCTAGTTAGATAGTGTGTTGAAAACATAATACAATTAACTTGATATGATAGAAAAAAATCAGGAAGATACCTCTAAAATAATATTTTAATAATTAAAAACCATACTAATATACATGCAAACATTCAGATTTTTGGTCAGATTATTCTACTATTACGTTAGTAAGTTATTAGTTATTACTAAAGTAATAGTGTTTTAATTTTTTAGTCCAATGAATAGATTTTTTGTAAATCCATAATTGCTTCATATTTTGCAATAAATTACCAGCGTTGGGTCATCGCGCGTCTCTTTCTTTCCTATGCAATCCGACAGTTACCGCGCTATAGCTCTTGTAAGCCTCTTAATGAATAAATAAATGAATGAATGAACATAGTTGGGAAATGGCTAGGCAAATGATGACGTGCTGTGAGTTTCAATAACATAAACAGTGGGCACTTTCGTAACATTTATAAGTATTTTCCATCACAGACTGAATTCGGAAGGCGAAGGACAGAGTGTTGTGGCACAGCCTGGGGGAGACCTATGTCCTATGTCAAATTCATGCGTTCGTTCAAATCAAATGAAATCAAATCAAAATATTTTATTTCACATAAACCTACATGGGCACTTATGAAACGTCAGAAGCTAGGTGCACGGTTCCAATTGGTTGTTTCCTATGGAGAAGAGCCGGCAAGAAACTCCACGGTTACTCTTTTAAAAATAAGGGGCTTTTACAATGTTTCCAATTACAGTGTTGATGATGGGAGGACAGTGTAGGCCTGTCTACAAGTAACAGTCTACAAGTTAGGTCATAATTATAATTTGGATCATTATTAGTTGTGTTTAATGTTCATGTCTACCACCACAAATATATTTTTATGGGAGGATACCGATACTAATACAGCGTTGAGACTATTTAAAAAGTTGTCTATTTTGCGAAAGGATGGCGGCCTGTACACAGCATTAATTACGATACCAGTGAGTTTGCACATTAGGCATTTTGCATAAACAAACTCCGGCTCCACAATATTATGTTGTAAATCTGAAAGAACGTAGATAACTAGACCCTTAGTTTTTATTTAGGATATTTGTAGACGAATATGCCAAGTATCCCTACAGAATTGGTATATTAGTATTTTTGAACAGCCGTGGACTGTGATAGCCTGACTTGATTGATTTTCCATCATCACCTGAGCCGGCAGACCGGTCATCGGTCATCACAGTGACCGATCATTGTGCGAATAGTGGATTTCCACGACCTACACTAAGTCTTCGGTCCACCTTGAGGCTGCTACCCACACTGCACCTTCCATTGCTCGGAATATAATTCTACATTATTTTCTGAGAAAACTATTATATTCTACATACCAACAAAAAGCAAGAATTATGATTAACTAAATACTAAAAACATGGAAACAAGGATCTTTTGCACCGAAAAAATGTAAGTTTAAAATTCAGTTGTTGTACTTATGTATTTTTATCTCGCAGAGGTCATGGGTTCGTTGCCCTGGAGACAAACAATAATATTTGCAATACATTACTACTTCGTAGTTGTTTGTTCCAAATCTGGATGTTTGTGCATTGTGTAAACTCAACTCTCCCATAAATATAACTGTACAAATAGTATCAATTTATCAATAACTTTTAACAGATTTTACTATTGATTTTACACACATTTTGTAACCATTTTTTGATTTAAAAGAGTCCATGGAGTTTCTTACCCGTTCTTCTCCATAGGTACCTACTACGCTTTGGAATGGGTAACTAGCTTCATCTTTCTGACTGACCGACCCCTTGACAATTCAAAAGTGCCTGTAATTGGTTTATTTGAAATAAATGCTTTGAGTTTGAGTTTGAGTTTGACTACTTACTCTATGAGCTCAGAAAAATAAGGTAAAAGATTGATAAAATATTTTAATTTAAAATACACTTAAGTAGTACAATAAAATGTTAGGTAGTTGTTAAGCCGTCGGTGTCTGCCAGACAAGAGAACGAAACCCCTGGTGCAGTAGCTAGCCAGCTAGGCGCGCTGTCCGATCGTTGCTACCTTCGCAGTTGTCAGCTTCATGACTGTTCTCGACACAAAAAAATATGAAAATAAGAACTTTGATTTTTAAAAATCGAATATTGCTCTTCTTCAAATTTTTGCTAAAGAAAAGAAAGAAAAAAAATATACCAATAACTGATTTTCTATCAATTAGTGGTGTCATCTTTTTAATGATTTTTTTTTCAAAAAATTTATTCATAATATTCAGAAGAAAACACAGAAGGCGTATAATAAAAGAAAATGTTACTTTAATAGAACACGACAAAATAAATAAGAGCAGGAAATTAATGTGGTAAAAGAAAAGTAAAAACGTTGTTCAATGCCTCGTTCTGTGATTTATTCATTCTGTTTACGTTCCTGCAATATTTAACTTTTAAGTCTGGTTATAAAGCAGGACGTGTGAAGTTTCATTATAAAGGAGACGTCGATTTCTGGGCCTGATTGTACTACATTGAGGCATAGTTAAAACAAAGGGTTACCTATATTATTCTATTTCAAAATGAGAAAAGCAACCTGGGAAATGAGAAATCCAAAAATTAAGTTTAGGTTATGAATAAAATATAATATCGATTAAATTATGTATAATCGATTAACGTGACAGACTTCATATTGTTTAAAAAAAATACTGGTACCAGATGATTAAGTCAATTACAATAATTAAACATAATAGAATTCACGTAAAAACAGTTAAAAAAATATATCTACATAATGAATATAAATCTTAAAATCAATTCACGTTTACTAATCGATTATTGTATTTTTAGTCTGTGCTGACATGATATGACACTAAAACTGACATAAGAGACGAGCGACAATGGCGAATGCGACATCTACGAGTGTAAACGCGAGAATTATGCCTTCCAGGCCCAAGATTGTCAGCACACACGCAGGACGCAGCAGGACGGGGTCCGTAAGATGCCTGCCGGAGTCGTGGGTTTGTCCGAAAGAGTTACCGTGGCCCTGACACACAGATAGCTGAAGGACCACGGGTGGGTTTTAGTCAGTAAAAGTCTGACACGCCCTCCCGCTCCGCACAGAGCCGGAGAAGTTATTTGATGATTTACCACCAAAAACAAAAAGCCCAAAATTTTATGAAACCGTATTCGTCTCCTTTAATAAATTACGTCAAGTAATGTAGGTTAAACAGTTATAACAGAACTTTACAACGCAATTTTTATGACTTGGGTATTGTTTTTAGTCAGCAGTTCGAGAGTTTGACAACCAGTCTTACCAAAGGGTATCGTGTTACCCAGTCACTGTTGTGGAGGTCAGATAGGCAGTCACTCCATGTAAAATACTGGTAATCAGCTGCATCCGGTTAGATTAGAAGCCGACCTCAACATGGTTGGGAAAACGCTCAGTGCATGTGGAACAGGTTGTAAAGTTTACCTAAACTTCCATGGAAAAGGGAGGATTATCCGACCAGACGGGTGTCGCGTCTGGTGGGCAACTGCCCGACGATTAATGTCGGGACGTAGTTTATATGCTAGTTGCGCGGTAAACTCTGCTTGCGCGATGCAGGATTTTTGCGTGACGTCAGTGTGTCGCGTAGCTCGCATGTGGCGTTATAGATGCCGCTACAGTCATTTCGTTTTTTTTAATTTTTAAATCGTGCTTATATTTATTATAGCAAGTAAATCTGTCTTTCCGGTACTATTTCACGCCCAAACCACTAAACCGACGGTTCGACTTGGAGAAGGACATAGGCTACTTTTCATCCTGGCTAAACGTATAAAAAAAATGAAATCAAAATATATTTTTTTCACTTAAACCTACATGGGCACTTATGAAATATCAGAAGTCAGGTGCACTAGTTGAAACACAAAATACACGCAGACAAATTCACGGACAACAACTACTTAAATTATATTTTGATTGATGGCAAGCCAACACTGTCAAGAGTACACAATTTTTTTAAAGTGAAACTTTTATTACATCGTTTCAAACTTTTTCGTCCGTGTGTTGCATGTCGCGTGACGGTCGGCAGCGGAGTAGGGATAAAGTGAAAGGCGTTCGTCAGAGCAGCCGAGGAGGAGGGTGGAGGGGGAGGGGAGATTGATGAAGCGATTTTTATACCCTTAATGGAATATTATTCCGATTTTTTTTAGTTAAATGTCTATAATGTGAAAAAATGATTCACTTTTACCGTGGTTTCATAAAACCACACAATCCTTTTTTTTAATTGCATTACAAAAAGAAAAGGATAGATACATTTTTCTAACAGTGATCATTTCAACCAAACACTGTACGTACAACTTTCACACAAATCAAACAAAATATTGGGAGCAATCAACAGCTTCAAATTCGCCTCACGTAGTCTGAAAATACGGGCAGTAGGACAAATTGACGGGATTTGCATATTGCCCCGATATAGCCCCGTTCGCGTGAACGCTTCAACTTTCAGCCCGATTTTTTTCCTCTTTTCACCCCTTTTATAGGTTAAAAAGTGCAATTGATCGTGATACTGTCGTTTTACATGAAATGGTGCAGTTTTTTTGCTTTGTTTTCTTTTTTTAAGTGTATGGTAATTATAGGTTTTTGTAATAGCTTGACCTGAAACTGTGTAGGAAAATGTGACTGGAGTTTTACTCACTTCATTATTGTTGCAAAAGCTTTTTTCTTAATGTCCCTCGGCAATCATCACGTTTCTGAATACAAACGAATGCTAATTTCCATGTCCATCAATTATTAGATTTTATCGCATAGCATAATAATATACTTCGCCTGGTATAGCATTGCGGTCACGGGGGTGACACAACCCTACGTCTTCACCGCTGTGTTACCAGTAGTGTGTCATAATAACTCCCCAATCGTCTTTATTACCTGTTCGAATCCGATAAAACAGAGAGGTTTTAACTAACAATTACGTTGTTATTGTTTAAATTGAATTTTTTCGTTTGATTAGGAAAATAAAACGACAATTTAAATGGCTTATATATATTTTTTAACTGAATGGTGACTGAAAATGTTTCCATTATTCGTGTTTTGTTGCAATAAAGTGGCAACTGGATAGTGACGTAAGCATGTGTCACTCCCGAAATGACCTTGTTTTTTTAGCCCATGATTTATCGTTTATAATAATTTAAATTCAGAACTAATTACCTACTTTATTGTGTTGTTACGTCGAAACAAAACAACAATAAAGTACTTAGTTCTGAATTCAAATTATTTTGCCACAATTGATTTAAAAAGCTAATTACAATAAAAAAGGTTTAAACAATTTATTTTTAATTAAAAAAGATTGATGAGGAAAAAAATACCTAAATTACCTGGTTTTCGTTATCCAAACGGATCCTAATTGTTAATTAAGAGGCTTTGTCTTAATCCATGCCTAAAAAGGTTTCACTTGTTCAAAGGAAAAGCTTAGGTTTGTTAGTCTATTTTTGTTAACTCTTTGTTAAGAGTTCACCGAAAGAAGCATTACAATGTCTATTTTTGCAACCAATTTTCATCGTCACTTCGAAATTCAAACGGTGTCTCGTTGTGAATCCGCGATGATTAACTTGAAAAAAAAATGAGTTCACTTTCGAATTGTGTGCGCTCACTTGAGTGAGGTTCCAAGTGAACTTTGTAAAATAGCACTACTGTTTTAAAAGATCGCTCCTGGTTTCATTACAGGCACAAACGACATTTCTACTTTGTCACTGACGTTGAAAACGCAGCGACAAACGTCTTTGTATTGAGAGGATAATAATGAACCACTTTCTATGTAGTTTTTTGGTTTACTTTACTTTATATAAAATGGCGACATTTCTACTTTGTCACTGAGGTTGAAAACGCATTGACAAACGTCTCGGTGTCGAGAGGATAATAATGAACCGCTTTCTATGTAATTACACTGGATCGCAAAAATTCCAGGTCGCTAATAAATGGCGTGAGTTTCTTATATACATAAGACTAATTTGCGAAACTGTAGTATATTGTAGATAACTGATTATTATATATAAAAATGTGTAACACGTTTTGTACACTATATAACTTAAATTAAATACAAAAAAATAAGAAAATTCGCTTTTAACTTATGACAACAAAAATACACTTCGCAGTAAATCTTAAAAAATAAACGATTTTTTGTCAATTTAATATTTTGGTATTTCCTCTACGAGCCCGTATCACTTCATTAGGAAGATATGAAGAAGTAGAACACCTGAAGAATGTACACGGATTATTACCATGGTACAAGAAGGAAGAAGTCAGCGTAGCACTGCTAGAACGGTAGGAGTATCTTTATCAACAGTCCAAAGAGTACTCCAGCGATTTCAAGGACCGAACATCAGGAGACCAGGAAATGACAGGCCAAGGTGCACAACTACACGAGAAGACCGATTCATCGTGAGCACTATGTTAAGAAATCGACATCTCACGGCTGTTCAGGTCCGAAACAGTCTTCAAGAAATTCACCCGACGTCTTCGTGAAGCTAATATAAAGCCTTATAAACCAGCAAACGGCCCCAAACTGCTCAGAGAACATCGAGTTGCCAGGTTACGGTTTGCTCGAGAACACATCCGATGGACAGATGAAGATTGGACCAAGGTTATGTTTTCCGATGAGTCCAGATTTTGTTTATTTACGCACGACGGGAGATGAAGAGTATTTAGACGACCAGGAGAACGGTATTATCAAGCGTGATTTGAAGAAAAGGTGCCATTCGGTGGAGTTTTAATAATGGTTTGGGCTAGGATATCTTCAGAGTATCGCACGGAGTTAGTGATCATAGAAAACGGTTCTCTGACTGCTGTCAGATACGTAGAAGAGGTTTTAAATGAGCATGCTGATCCTTTCTTAGTGAATATTTTAGTCTAAATAGGCTTTTATTTTTATATAGATTCTTTTATATTTCGTGAATGTGAGAACGTTGTAGACCTAACTTGTAGACTAGATTTGTGGACTTTTTTATATTTTGTTGAGTACATGTTACTTGTTGACAGGCCTACACTGTCCTCCCATATCTATCAACACTGTAATTGGAAACATTGTAAAAGCCCCTTATTGTTAAAAGAGTAACCGTGGAGTTTCTTGCCGGCTCTTCTCCATAGGAAACAACCAATTGGAACCGTGCACCTAGCTTCTGACGTTTCATAAGTGCCTATTTTGGTTTATGTGAAATAAAATATTTTGATTTTGAATATGGGTGCAAATTCTATTTTTATGCACGATAATGCGCGACCACGTATTGCTCGTTTGGTCAATATGTATATTCAAAACGTCGGTATTACCTGCATGGAGTGGCCAGCGCGCAGCCCAGACTTAAATCCCATAGAACATGCATGGGACAAGCTCGGGAGATGCGTGAGACAACGCTCTCCTGCTCCCGTTACCTTACATGAGTTAAGGAATGTGCTAGTGGAAGAATGGGCAAACATAGACCAAAATCGTATTAAAAATTTGGTTTACAGCATGCCACATCGTCTTAATGAAGTGATACGGGCTCGTGGAGCAAATACAAAATATTAAATTGACAAAAAATCTTTTATTTTTTAAGTTTTACTGCGAAGTGTATTTTTGTTGTCATAAGTTAGAAGCGTTTTTTTTTGTATTTAATTAAAGTTATATATTATACAAAACGTGTTACACATTTTTTTATATATATTAATCAGTCATCTACCATATACTATAGTTTCGCAAATTAGTCTTATGTATTTAAGAAACTATCACGTCATTTATTAGCGACCCGGAATTTTTGCGATCCAGTGTATTTGGTTACTCTAAATAAAATTGTGACAAACTTCAGTTTAATAGGTACAACTTTATAAAAAATATTTTGTACGTTCCGTTGTCAAATCCGGCTTTATAATGAATTGGTTTTAAAATCTCATGTCAAGTCGTTTGTTTGGTTGCTGTTATTTCGGTAAAATAATCAAACAGATTTTATGATAAACTTAACATCACGACTGTAATTGCAGATGGGCTATGCAGAGGTGTATATTGCACACACATTTCACCAGGTATATTTCATCATCAGCATTTTCATCCTTTTGCATCTTATGGATTCCCATGAAAATCACCACTTCATCAGTATAACCAAGCCTGGCAAGGCCAAACATGTACGATTAAGGCGGAACCTTCAGTTTAGCCCGCGAAATTCAAATTTTGTTACGTTTTTTACAATTTGCAGGTCACTGTCAGGTTGTATTTTGAATAAAATACGATTCGCGACCGTAACAAATATAGCTTTACAGAATTGTAATCATTAGAATCAACAATACGTCTCTATAAGTTCATATTACCCTATTGAATGAGTATTTCATGAAATCATGACATTTGAGGGCAATTCTAACTTAAGGAGTTGTATTGCTGATTCTAATGATTATAATTCTGTAAAGCCATATTTTATACGGTCGCGAATCATATTTAGGTCAACATACAACCTGATACTGACCTGCAAATTGCAGAAGACGTAAGAAACTTTGAATTTTTGAAATTCAAATTTCGAAAATTCATAATTCAAAATTTTACTTACGTTTTAATTGCCCTCAAATGTCATGATTTCATGAAATAGTCATTCAATAGGGTAATATGAACTTAGAGCGATGTATTGATGATTTTTATGATTATAATTCTATAAATAAATATTTTATACGGCCGCGAATCATATTTAGATCAACACACAACCTGATACTGACCTGCAGATTGCAAAAAACGTAAGAAAAATTGAATTTCGCGGGCTACCTTGGCGCATCCACCCTAAGTTACTGTAGCCTATTACCATCAACTATACTCCATTTGAAATAAGATCACACACACAGTCCGTTCAATCGATTTTGAGTTCTATTCCGTAGGCATAAGGATAGCAATACAAGCAAAAAACGTGGTTACAAGACCAACTGTTTACTGCTACTGCCATTAGTAATACCATTAACGCAATAGAAGTTAAAATCGGTTGAACGGACTGTAAAAAAGGTTTATTAAAATTTCTAATCTTATTTCAAATGGATTATAGGTACAATTACAAACTCCAACTACTAGACTACTACACTACAGGCCATAATAATGACCCACTTTACGAACAACTACAATATTCATACTCCATTCCACGTGAAAGCTATTTTCTCCAATCCAACGACGTGTTATAATTATGATAAGGAAGTCATTACAAACCTCTTTTGATCCTTTACAGCCTCTTAGGAGATCCCTCTCGTCATTCTTGAGACGTTGAGTAGTCGAGCAAGTATAATTTTTGCATATTTTCTTTCGAGAGATAGCGTTTTTTGGCTGAATTGTAATATTTTGGTGGTTTTTGAGAGAGTTAAGGTCGTTTAAGGAGCTATGTTTGGAGTGTTCAAAACCTGAGAAACTTTTTTTGTTGACTCGAGACAATCATTTTTATAGGTTTTATTAATTTTATTAAAAAAAATATTGCCCATGAACTTGAAACTATTTATGTACATAGGTTTTTCAAGATTAATTAGATGTCATTATGAAGATAATTCTTACACAACACTGATAATATGCGATGACAAAAAGAAATGAGAAATTCTGGTTTGTTGGGTAAAAGATTATAACAACCCTGACGGTATCTGTTAATCTACCTAACTAAGCTATAGGAATATGCTCGGCTACTCGTATCACGAGTGAGTTCAAGTCCATTTTACAACGTAGATATAATAATCAGACTCACGATATCTCGTACGACTGTCCATTAACTTTTGGATAATACGGTTGACTAAGAAAGGACATTTCGATTCTTAACCCCGTCCCAACAAAGGGTTGAAGTTTGTATGCAAACAAAGTCGCGAGCAAGAGCTACTTAAAATATTTCCCTTCAGAACTAAAGTAAAATATGTTTCTGAGTCGGCCATATTGGATTTGTTGTGACGTCACGTAGCTTATGACGCTGTCCGGGACGTTGTAAAGGACACCTCATTTATTTCTATGTTGAAATAAGCAGAATATTTCAAGATTGTGGAGAAAATTAAATAAAAAGATTGCTGAGAATATCTGATTCAATAAGATTTTTTTGGATTTTCTTACCCCTAAATGCATCTTGTGCCAAAAACGGCACAA
Organism: Griposia aprilina; assembly: GCA_916610205.1. Taxonomy (NCBI): domain Eukaryota; kingdom Metazoa; phylum Arthropoda; class Insecta; order Lepidoptera; family Noctuidae; genus Griposia; species Griposia aprilina. Next base: position 7,888,403 of record OU744310.1, on the reverse strand, counting down.
TAACTTTAAGTTTGAATGATCCGCCAAATATTAAACTGTCATGTTATTAGCTGTTGCATTTTTAATCTGTTGTCTATGAAGAAAAAAATACGAGAATATCAGCCTCTAGTCTGTATTACCAGTATATTTATCTGTCAAATTATGACAGAGGTTTGAGTACTTAGCGCCAAGCGAAGTTACCAAAGTTCAATCGAAAAAAATCCAAGTCCGTTTATTATATTCTCTCAAGTAAAAATAATATTTTAGCAGGTAAGTTCATCAAATATATGTGCTTATTATTATTTTATTTCACATTTCAATCATTTACTCGTAAAAACGCCAGAATATCTTTGTGCCGAAAACGACCCTTCATGCATTTTTAGTACATTTTTTTCCCGCTAAGTGCTTACCTATACTAACACGTTTCAAAAGTTTTATTTGTTTTTTTACTTTACTGGGTGGTTGGTTATTGCATGTTGTTGTGTTGCTTTTTAGCTATGGACGACAAAAATATAGAAGAGATGCTTCGCATGCTAGAAAGTGGCGAAATTTCTGACGATGAGATGGAATTCGACGGGGAAGACCTAGATTATTATCCATCTCGTCAAGAGCTTTTAGATGAGTTAGAAGAATCTCCTTTAGAACCATTCAGTGGTGATGGTGAAGACATCGATCCAGCTCTTATAGATATCCATGCTATTGATCCTCCCGTAGCAACTGACGACGCGGATTGTGACAGTAGTCCTCCAATAGTACGTAATATTTCAACTTCTGAAAGCGCTAATTATGCGCCAAGTGGAGGTAGAAATCTACTATGGAGAAAACGAAATCTGGTCTATTCTGAAGAAAAAATAGCTTTTTTAGGTTCTGAAGAATTATCTTCTAATATTTTGGAATTAGATACACCATATCAATTTTTTACGTACTTTTTCACTAATGAGTTCTTACAGTCTATTGTTCAGGAATCAAACTTTTATGCAACTCAGAAACAACCTAATAGAGTAGAAACATTCACAGTAGAAGACTTGCGAAAATATTTAGGGATTATCACTTTTATGTCTGTTTACCACTACCCCAATATTCGATCATACTGGGGCAAATTTGGGTTTGGCCCAATACGAGATACAATGCCCGTGAATAAATTTGAAAAAATTAGGAGGATATTGCATTTCAACGACAATTCGAAACATCTCCCAGTCGACCATCCAGACCACGACAAGTTGCACAAATTGCGGCCACTGATAACACATTTGAACAATAAATTTTCTAGTGTTGTGATTGACCAACGCTTGTCAATCGATGAACAAATGTGCTCAACAAAAGTAGGACACTTTTTGAAGCAATATATGCCGAACAAGCCTCACAAATGGGGTTTCAAATTATTTGTCAGCTTACTGGGATATTCATATAATTTTATAATATACGCGGGTAAAGAAAAAGATGACGAGAGACTACCAAGTGAACCTGAAATAGGAGTTGTTGGAAAAACTGTCATGAGGTTGATCAGAGTGGTTCCTAGGCAAAGAAATCATATCGTATATTTCGATAATTATTATACATCTTTGCCCCTAATGTATCATTTGGCCACTGAAGGAATCCATTCTTTAGGAACCATACAGCGCAATCGTTTGGGGAAAAGTTGTAAATTGCCTGATAAAAAAGACGTAATGAAAAGTTCTATACCTCGAGGAACATATGAAGAATATGTCACCAATTTTGATAATGTGGACATATCTGCAGGTTCGTGGAAGGACAATAAACAAGTTGTCCTGGCATCCACTTACGTAGGTGCAGAACCTGCGGAAACAATCAATAGATATGACAAAAAAAATAAACGAAAACTCGAAATTCCTTGCCCCAAACTCATAAAAGAGTATAATGCACATATGGGAGGTGTCGATCTTAAGGATTCTCATCTTGGCAGGTATAGAATTCGTATCAAAAGCAGAAAATGGTACATAAGAATATTTTACCATCTGTTGGACCTAACCATCATCAATGCCTGGATTCTTTACAGAAAAGTCATGGGTAAAAGGGGGAAAGCCAGCAAAGATATCATGAATCTTGCAGACTTTCGTTCTGAATTAGCAGACACACTTTGCAAATATTCCACACCTATACCTAGAGGTCGTCCACGTTCTACATCAACTGCAGAAGCTGGGCCGCCTCCCAAGATACGGAAAGGAAAGCCCTGTCAAGTTTTACCCCCAAACGACGTTATACTCGATGGCGTGGGCCATAAACAAGTAAGAACACCTAATAGGATGAGATGTATGTTTCCATCCTGCAATTTGAAGACTGTAATAATGTGTGCGAAATGTAAAGTTCATTTATGCGCAAAAAAAAGCAAAGACTGCTTCAACGACTTACACAAAAAAACATAACTAACTAATGCATGTAGTGCTGAAAACGGCACATGTTGTTTTTTGCTAAAAATATACATAAATAAATAAATCTGTTTTTTTTTATTATTTTTCCTCGAATCTAAGCACAATATTCTATAGAAAACGATTTTTTTTCATATTAAAATATAAGGTCATGCATTTAAGGGTTATATTCTCTGGGTAAGGACTATCTCATGATGATTATTTTGTCCTAATCTTAATTTATATGGTGTCTGTGTAACATGTGAAGAGCACAGGGAAATAACGATCAAAGTCACTTTAGGAGATTTGCGAAAAAAATGGTTGTTTAACTTTATAGACTTATGTATTTAATTGATAAAATGCCATTTGACACAAATGATTTCTGATATTTTTGTGATATTGTTTTATAAATAAAAACATAATATTCACAATATTTAATCTTAATTTTAATGTTTCATCTTTTCTTAATTCCTAACACTCAAACAAACATTGAAATAATGATGAAATTATGAAGAACGAGAATAATAACAGTAAAAAAAATACGTTTGTAAGTGTTATTATTGCCCACATCATCATGCACAATACATTCACTATCGGACAAGATAAAAATCCTTGACAATTAACTGATTTACCTGCGTAAACAACAACAAATTGAACGAAATCGTAGAAAAAGGAAAAGTAACGAACTGTCTTTTTGACGTTTAGATTATTCGTTCGAAAACTTGTAAGAAGGATCAAAGCCCGACCCGACAGACGTTGTCCTGTTTTAACTATGAATGTCATATGTCGTTTAGTTTTAGTTTTGACTATTGACTAAAACTAAAACTATCGACTCATTTATCAACCGATCTATCTGTGTTAAACGATATTTGCAAATCGGTCCAGCCGTTCACGCGTGATGGCGTGACCAAGGGAAATAGGGATTCATTTTTATATATATATATAGATAAATGTTTAATGTTAGTTACAGTTAAGATTTTTTCGATACAAAAGCGCATTCCATATTAGCCAACATTTCAATTTTAGGTGAATATGCATCCGAATATCCGATCTCTGTTAAAAACAGCTGACTTCTTTAATTTTCACGATGACATTTTCACAGAATAAGCCGGCTGCTGTAGTGGGCTTACCGACCGATATACCTCTAACTAGGCCTTGGTGAGAAATTACCTGTAAAAGAGAAAAAAATAGGTAAGTACAATTTTAATACATTTATTTAGTCTACATTATATTGATCTGAAACTTTTACGCAAACACATTTCATCCTTATTTGACGCATAGGATAGCAATATTTTTATTTAGGATCAGCAACAAAAATGCGCTTTATGATGCCATCGCTGCAAAATGGATTATATTACGAGTACTTTAAAATATTTAGCAAAACATATAGTATGCTGCAGTGCAGTTATTATTTATACATCACTTCGAAATTCGAACGGTGTCTCGTTGTGAAACGGAGATGATTTACTTTTAAAAACAAATGAGTTCACTTTAGAATTGTGTGTAGTCATTTAAGAGAGGTTCCAACAATGAAGTTGTATAATACTAGAGGAGCAGTTCTACTACTAATTTTCTGTAGCTTTGTGAACCCTATCCTCTTTGTAACAAATCTGCTTACAGTGGGATAACAGAGGGGATCGGATTTGTATTCCCAAGAGTCTCAACACAATTTGTTTACGATAGTATAGTCGTTGCCTTGTCTTCTTGCTCACTTGTCTGAGCAATATTCTGGATTTATTGCTAGTACATTTTCACGCGGAAAATGTAAGAAGCTTGGAAAATAAAGGAGTTAGGATTTTCTCTGTGTGAGGTAATAGGATGTCGGATGATATGGAGAGAAGTATGAAACGAAGAAGTTTCATTTAGTTTATGGGATTTTCTCGTAACTTAAACAAAATCAGTTAATATTTTCTCATAGTTCCATTCTCACGATTTTGTTTATAATTAATTTTAATGGTCTCGGTTTTAGTCATTATTTTGATTAGGAAACAAAGAATACGCAACAACATAAAAATTCTGCTAACCTGACAAAGTATCTGAGAAAAACTCAAAAAAACTCAAAGCATTTATTTTAAATAAACCAATTACAGGCACTTTTGAATTGTCAAAGGGTCAGTCAGTCAGAAAAATAAAGCTAGTTGCCCATTCCAATGCGTAGTAGGTACCTATGGAGAAGAACGGGCAAGAAACTCCATGGTCACACTTTTAAATCAACAAATAGCGAGGCTATTAGCTTATATAAACTCAGACATAAGTAGTATGTCGAAGTCTTGTTCTTTAATTAACACCACAATTATTAGTAATAATTCTAATGTACAGGTGGTCACCTTAAATAACTGTAGCACCAATGCTATAACTGTTTACAATAATTGTACGAAGGAGGATCCATGTGTCACTTTGGCAAATTCTTGTCTGGGTTCCACAAGTAGTAGGATCTCTTTGCCTGGTGATGGCATGGGAGTCTTGGGGCTCACTCTGGATGTTGATTTAAACTAGATAGTAAGACAACAGAAGATACCAGTAACAATATAGTTATACCTACCAACTACAAGGTGTCTTCTTGCTCTCAAATAGTTAAGTGTAAAAAAGGTTCTTTGCAAAATTCCTTGACATTATTTCATCAAAATATTCATGGTTTTGCTTCCAAACAATTAGAAATTGAACTATTTTTAGAAAAAACCAGGTTTGAAATTGTTTGTTTAACTGAACATTGGTTGAAAGATTATGAAATGCTAATTAATTATGAAAATTATAGTGTGGGCAGTTGTTTTAACCGAAAATCTATGCTGCGTGGGGGTTCACTAATCTTAGTTAGAAATTCTATTAAATCTAAGACTCGTAAAGATATAGTTGATATGTCGGTAGAACATAATATTGAACTGTCCTGTGTAGAGCTAGATAACCATGTTTTAGTGTGCGTTTACAGACCCCCAAATTATCAAAACTACTCCATATTTGAGTCAGTAATGGAAGATCTTCTAGCAAAGCTTGCAACTGGTAAAAAATCGCTAATTATCTGTGGTGACTTCAATATTAATATCTTAGAGAATAGTTCAAATAGCAGTCGATTATTAAGTCTTTTTAAATCATTCAATTTGTCAAATGTGTTTTCAGAACCAACCCGCATAACTAAAAATTCTGCTACATGTATTGATAATGTTTTTTGTAGCTGCGACTACTTAGTTAAAGCCATCGTAAATTATCTCCCTTCTGATCACAGCGGTCAAACCGTTGCTTTCAAGTCCAACACATCATTACAAAAAATTCAGATACAATCTAGACAAATAACACCCAACAATCTAAATAAATTTAATAATAACTTAATTAGTAAGTTAAGTATACCGAGCCATATTATAAATAATGTAAATGACTTGTATGAGGAATTCTTTTCGGTAGTGCGCACCGAGTTCAATATTACTTTAAAAAAGAAAACAAAAACTATTTGCCCAAATTTTTTGTTCAGTGACTGGGCAACTAAGGGTATTAGGAAAAGTAGGGAAAAATTATTTGAGCTGTATGGCCTTAAGCCTTATATTAACTCTGAAACTTTTAATAAATACGTTGCTACTTACTCTAAAACTTTTAAAAATACCTGCAAGGTAGCTAAAGCCTTGTACATTAGCAACAAGATCAAATCAGCCGATAATAAAATAAAAACGGTTTGGAAAATTATCAATAATGAAACTAACAGGAATAAAAGACATAATAATGATTTCAAACTCGAGACTTCTCGTGGTCCCATAAGCACTAACAAAGAAGTTGCTCAAGAATTTGTAAATTTCTTTACCAGTATCCCACTTAAAACTACTGAAACCTTAAACTCGTCACCCTCGCGTTCTATTGACATATTAAAAGCAAACGTTTCATCCTGCCCGACTGAATTTAAATTCAAGCATATAAACCCCATAATAGTATTAAAAGCTTTCAAGCAAATCAAGGTAAAAATAACCGAAGATATATGGGGAATGTCTATCAAAGTGTGGTCCTCCATTATTGAGACTATAGCGCCGTACTTGGCCTTAATATTTAATTTGTGTGTGGATCAAGGAGTCTTCCCGGATCTAATGAAATACAGTAAGGTAATACCACTTTTCAAATCAGGGGATAGTAAAGACACCAATAATTATAGACCCGTATCCGTGTTGCCGGTTTTCAGCAAGGTGTTTGAAAAGGTAATGCTGAATCAAATGCTCAATCATTTTAACACCAATAAAATCTTACATGATCAACAGTATGGTTTCACCAAGGGACGTTGTACGACTGACGCCGGTGTCACCTTATTAAAACACATATTTACGGCGTGGGAAGAAGCCCAAGACGCTGTAGGAATCTTTTGTGACCTCTCCAAGGCATTTGATTGCGTCGACCACGAAACCCTAATCTTGAAACTTGAGCATTACGGACTTGGAAAACTTGCTCTCAGTTTAGTAGAATCTTATTTAAATGATAGACAACAGCAAGTTCAAATAAATGGTGTCAATTCACTCGGTTTAAAAGTAAAAATGGGTGTACCACAAGGCTCGATATTGGGTCCTTTCCTCTTTTTAGTATATATTAATGATCTACCCCATTTGTTAAAAACCCTACCACAAATGGTGTTATTTGCTGACGATACTTCTTTAATTTTTAAAATTAATAGACGTGCATCAAATCTTGACGACGTAAATAACGCCCTACTGCAGATCCAAAATTGGTTTACTGCTAATAATTTAGTATTAAATGGGAATAAAACTAAGTGTATTAGATTTTCCTTACCAAATGTCAAAAGTACAAATTGTGAGATAGTATTAAATCAAGAGAAACTAGAATTCGTCGATAAAACTGTTTTCCTGGGCATCACGCTTGACTCAAGGTTTCAATGGGGTCCTCATTTAACATCCCTTGCAGGACGGCTAAGTTCAGCAGCATATGCTGTGAGAAGAATCCGTCAATTTACTGATGTAGGTACCGCGAGGCTAGTCTATTTTAGTTACTTCCATAGTATTATGTCGTACGGTATTTTACTATGGGGACGGGCTGCAGACGTCGAGTCTATTTTTATTCTGCAGAAAAGAGCCATCCGAGCCATATATGGCCTCCGCAGGCGCGACTCTCTAAGGGAACGGTTTAAAGATATTAACATCATGACGGTACCTTGTCAATATATCTATGAAAACATCATGTACGTAAGGAAAAATCTACATCTTTTTAGTAAAAGAGGTGAAAGACACAATTATATCACTAGAAATAGGGATCAATTAGTTCAACCAGGTTTCAGGCTGGCTAAAGTAGACTCATCTTTCATGGGGTACTGTTTAAAATGTTTCAATAAAATACCTCCCCATATTCTTCAACTGAATGAAACTAAATTCAAATGTTGTATAAAACGCACACTATGCAGCCAGGCATATTATAAGTTGGGGGATTACATCGCTGATAAAAATGCTTGGCTCAACGCTGGTCCTGCTCCACAAGGGCGCATAAAATAATTGATTAGCATTTGAAACTACTGTTGGAGCTGCTGAAGATTTTAAAAACTTATCTTTGCATTGTATAAATTCAATGTTTTAGTATTGTATAATTGCATAGCACAGGTGTGAGTACTATGCACCTACTATAAAGCTACCATTTAATAGTTTTTTCTTTCATTGACTTGAATGTGCCCTGGCGGCTGAGAGTTTGTCATGCTCACTCTAATGTCTCGCTGGTGGTGGCGTGTGTGTTGGATCATTAAGTTCCCTTCAAAATGGTTGAGCTGAATGGTGCTGATCTATGCGTCATGTTCGTGAACGGGCGCCGTCAGTGGGCACTGGTCATTTCTTGGCTGCCACGGCTTATTTTAATTTAATTTAATATTTGAATTGCTTTTGTCTTTTTATTACGGACGCTTTTAACGTTCTGCATCGTTCTCACATGCATAATTTCAACATGAACGATGTAATCAATATTTTGTAACCATTTTTTGATTTAAAAGAGTGTCCATGGAGTTTCTTGCCCGTTCTTCTCCATAGGTACCTACTACGCTTTGGAATGGGTAACTAGCTTCATCTTTCTGACTGACCGACCCCTTGACAATTCAAAAGTGCCTGTAATTGGTTTATTTGAAATAAATGCTTTGAGTTTGAGTTTGAGTTACAAAAAACAAATTGTTTACATTATTCATGTTCAAATTAAAAATGTGAGAACGATGTAGAAAGACGTGCACGTTTAAAGTATCCGTAATAAAAAAGATTAAAAAAACAATTCAAAAATTTAAATTAAAATAAGCCGTGGCAGCCAAGAGTTGACCAGTCCCTACTGACGGCGCCCGTTCACGAACATGACGTATGGATCAGCACCATTCAGCTCAACCATTTTGAAGGGAACTTAATGATCCAACACACACACCATCACCAGCGAGACATTTGAGTGAGCATGACATACTCTCAGCCGCCAGGGCACATCAAGTCAATGTATGAGATAGACATCAAGTAATAATGATCTCAATAAGCATTTTTCTATCCTTCCCTTTTCTCTTGATCCGTTTGTCAAAGCTGCGACACTGGAGAGTCTTGGTAGTTTGCAGTTACCGCAATGTTCTAACTTTAAGTTTAGCGATGTTACTGAGGATGACGTCGAAAAATTTGTACTTGCGATTACTTCTTCAGAAGTCGGTAATAATAAGTTGTGTTCAAGAATGATAACTCCTTACTTCCTGTTCTCACTCACATCTTCAATCACTCATTTGCCTCTTGCTCTTTTCCGTCAGTTTGAAAACAGGCTCACATTATACCTCTACCTAAAAATAACGATCCTTCTTTAGTAACCCACTTTAGGCCTATTTCAATTCTCCCATTTCTCTCTTCAGTTTTTGAGCACATAGTTCATAGATAATGTTCGTGACGTCAAACTCGATAATATCCCGTTTTCAATCCGGTTTTCGCCCAGGTCCCAGTACTGTATCCACGCTTTTGAAAGTAACTGACGACATCCGCTAGGCAATGGAGAATAAGTCCCTTACTGTACTTGTATTTCTTGACTTTAGTAGCGCCTTTAACTCAGTGAATTTAGACATTTTACTCGGTATTCTCACATTTATCAATTTCTCTTCTTCCGCCCTAGCCTGGTTCAGTTCTTTTGTTCTGGATCGCTAAATTGGTGTAACCTCACAGAGGGCGTTCCTCAGGGTAGCGTTCTCTCTCCTCTCCTCTTTTCAATTTTCATAAAATTTGTTACCAGAGTAATCTCTTCTAGTTTCCATCTCTACGCAGATGACTTCCAGCTATATCGACATTTTACTGTAGCAGACGCGGTTTCTGCAATTGCTGCAATGAATTATGACCTGGCTTGTATCAGGGATTGGGCGCATTCTTTTGGTTTGCAAGTTAACCCAACTAAATCCCAGGCCATGATCATAGGCAGCAGATTCGTTCGCAATGCGGCTGATGTTGCATCTCTGATGCCTTTATATCTCGTTGGTGTTCGGATAGACTATATCGAGTTCTAGTAAACAGGACAACTTCTGTCCGGTCAGCTAGTTTATATATATAAGTTTATTTATTTTAGCATTATGCATTTATTTAAGTAGGTATATGTTATTGTTATTTATTTTTATATTATATGAAAGTATATTTAATATTCTATAAATCATTTTTTTCTCTTCTTGTTCTCACACACTATTGTCTACATTTCTTTTTCATTTCTCCTTTCGCAGGTCTGCTGGAAGGAGCTTCTTAAGAAATAAGCAGTACCTTTGTACTTAATATTATTAATATGCCGTATCTGTAAGTATTTTACTGTGTGTACATAAATAATAAAATAAATAAATAATATTTAAAGGAGAATGCTCTCAAATATAGGGCGCCCTGTACCAGATGAAAAGCCACAACCAAACCTCGTGTATTTGGAGGGGAAATCAATGCTCTTACTATACTGTCAGCAATATATATTTATTACAGAGATTTCCGCAATTCGTGTTTGTTTGCCATTCATGTACTTAATATTTTGAGGCTAAGTTTGAAAATTATTACTGATTCGAAATGGTGGAGTTGGTGACAAATAAGGTGATATTATCGGTCATGTTTTTTATTCTTGATTTCGTGCTAGTTTTTCCTAATGAATGATTACACAACGTATCACTCATAGTCAATAATAGTTCTTGTTGTCAGTTTTTTTACACGGTTTTATATTAGCTTCACTTGTAGCTAAAAAACAATGTAATAAAATCTTAGAAGTCAATTGAACCTACTTCTAATTGTCGTATCGAAATGAAACTTTGTATGTATATGTAGTTTAGATGACAAAACTATAATTCGGTATCTTGGAGCTGATCTGATGATGGAGCCAGGAGGTGGATATTGGAACTCTTCATTGGCTACTAATAATTACTTCGACGTTTAGGTCATACGATTTGTTTTGATGAGTCCAGTAGATTGCACTTAGTGTTGACGGTCTGATGATGGAGCCAGGAGGAGGAACTCTTCAGTAGCTACTAGTAAACCGCTCGAGTTTGGGCTCATATGATTCATTTTGACGAGACCAATAGCTTGGATTTAGTAACGAGGGTCTGATGATGGAGTCAACGTGAAGTGAATCCTCAGCTGTAGCCCTCTAAATACAAAATGTCTTTGGTTTTTTGCAAACTGCAGCTCCGTATTACGTCGTATATTGATCAAAACGCGATTTTCGACTGTAGGAATGATATCTTTACTGAATAATAATCATAAATTTCATATCAATCGTCAAACTTTGAAAATTTGTTCCATCTAAGAGTTTTCATATTAATTATTCTGAAATATTCAGAACAATTCAACTACAGCCGAGGATTCACCTTAAGTGTAAACTATGAAAGATCAAAACAGTTTCGAAACAAAAATGTTTACATTAATAATATTGTACCCAATAATAGCTTAGCCAAAACCAGTAGAACCTAGGCAAAGGTAAATATTGCAATTGAAACGCTATGAACGTGAACGTTATCTAGTGACTTACTTCTCAGGCCATCCAAATCAATCGACCGGAGGACACGGTGGAGCATACGGTGGAGGTCTGCCCGGCTTGGGCGGAGCACCGCCGTGTCCTCGTGGCGGCGATCTCTCGCGTCCGGCCCTGGTTCAGGCCATGGTACGGAGCGAGAGGGAATGGGAAGCAGTCACCTCCTTCTGCGAAGCAGTTATGCTCGCGAAGGAGGAGGCGGAGCGCATGAGGGAGAGGCAATCATTGCGCCCTCACGCCCCTAGTCGCCGCAGGAGGAGACACCCTGGGCGTCGGGAGTCGATAGCCGACTCCCGGCCACCTTAGGCGCGGACGAACGGCAAGCAATGGGCAGCTCGCCGTCCGGTAAGGACCAGGCCCGGGTCGACGGCACGTTGTGTTCCACGCGCGCCTCAAAGAGATGTCAGCATACTTGACGTGGTCCGATAGGGCCGATGCCTGCCGCGGATTGTTCGAAAGAGTTACCGGGGCCCTGGCGCACAGGCAACTGAAGGAACACGGGTGGGTTTTAGTCAGTAAGAGTCTGACACGCCCTCCCACTCCACCCAGAGGGGAGAGAGGTCATTTGATGATTTCCCAACCAAAAAAATAAACGGCCATCCAAATCAAAGTCGTCGAAATTTTGACAGATTTCTTGAACAACTCTCAGTCGCTCTCCAGAGCAAACCATTAGAATTTCATGATTTACGTACATCCCAATTCTACAGTTTATATCCTGAAACTGAGAAATTTTCCTTAAACCCAAGAGGGTAACAAAATTATACAAATATTTGTGAAATTTTGAAGTTTTCCAACCAAAAGAGAGGAAATTCAAGATTATTTTGTCAATGTACGTATTCGTTTGTTTATTTTGTTCGCACTTTATCTTTCTTCTCTTTGTTTAAATGCTAGCAAGCCCAAGACAAGAAAATTTAAAGGTTTAGTTGTTATCTTGAAATTTTTGATTGTTGAATATATTTATTTTTGTCCTAAAGTTACAAACTTTTTAATTTTAGTATGTGTTGGTGAGAAGTTACTACAGAAAAAAAAACACAAAAAAAACAACCGACTTCCAAAAACACAAAAAAAGTGAAAAATAACTTTAATTTCGTAAGTCGGTGTCTTTGGTTTTGTATTTACGTTTTTTGCCACCGACTTCCGATATTACAGTTAGTTTTCAGTTTTTTTGTGTTTTTGGAAGTCGGTTGTATTTTTTTGTAAAAAAGTATTTATTTGTCACTTTTTAGTTGTGGTACCTACCCCACACAAATTCGTATACCACTATTAGATATGTAAATAACAGTGACAGGAAATTAATAAAACATCATCAATATAAACTATGTGGAAAAAATACGTATTATTAAGGATAACTCAAAAACTGCTGGTCAGATCTTGATCAAATTTATATAGACCTACATGAGAGGCACCACCTTTCAAATAAAGAAAGAAATATCAAAATCGGTTCACCCAGAAAAAAGTTATGTCATGTGTGTATGTTAGTCAGCAAAGGAGATAAGTATCCAGGGTCGCCGGATATACTTGAAGTTTAGTAAGAAAACGATGAATATTTTCTAATGAAATGTAATTTGATAAATGACCAGTTTGTTTTTTTATTAATTTTATTTTATTTTATTCGAAAACATTCATCGGTTTCTTGGTAAACTCAACTATATCCGGCGACCCCGGATACTTATCTAATAAAAATATACAGTCGAATTGAGAACCACCTCTTGTTTTTAAGGTAAGCTAAAATAACAAGCAGACGTAGGTAAAAGGAGATGACAAAAAATATTTAAAAAATTCAAAACAAGTTCACTTTTCAAGCAATCTGATGCATTTGGTAGGAATTACTATCTATTTATTTATTTATTTATTTAATTATTTATTTATTTAAGGAAAAACAAACAGTAGCACAATAAAAACAGTCAAAATATCTTAGATAAACTATTTTAAACAATTATGCTACCCACTACGTTCTCCACAGATTAAGGTTTTTTAAAAACTAGCCAGTAACACAGATACAATATCTAAAATGACATTATCCTAGAAATCATATCTGGATTTTTTAATTTATATAAAAAAAAGGAAATTTGTGTGCATACATTATTAAACGTTACGTCATTGTATAGAATAGAATACTCTTTCCACCTTATACTTACAGATATAAATGTAGAAAATTTACATAGGGTGATACAATGGGCGGTCTTAACGCTAAAAGTGATCTTTACAAAATTATATAATACTTTGCTGATCCTTTAGGGTTGCTTGGATTTGCTTCTTAAATGAATTTTTACTAAGAAAAAGAATGTCGAATGAATTGAACTCATTATTGTATGTCTCAACCAAACAATGAAGTGGCGATTATCCTCCAACATTACTCTCCTTTTAAGCTTCACCGCGGTCGGGTAACAAGTCTTATTCGTGAATCTAACTTTCGCTTACTACACTGAATTATGCCATTATTCATGTCTTATAGGATCAAATAAAAACCAAATATCCCAAGAACTCAAAGTCAATCAATCAAATTCAAAATAAGCAAAGAACCTTAGCAAATAAAAACCAGCCAAGTATGTGTCGGACCACGCACAATGAAGGTTTCCGTAGTTGGAATGAATTTATCCCAAGAACGAACTTTACAATGTAGTTGAAAAACATGTTTTCCCATACGTTTGTAGTTGCTCGGAGGGTGTGTGAAGAAATGACAGGCGTTTTTCAAGTTGAAGATAGAAGTTTTAATGAAATATTTAAGACTTACAGTTTGGGTATAAGAAGAAACAAAGCACTCCGAAGATACAGAACTAAGAATTAGAAGAAACGGTGAGATTTAGGTAAGCTAGGTTGCGAGACGTAATTGCAAATTTAGAACGATTAGCGCGTGCATTCGCCGTCGGGGCAGGCTAACGACTGGCGCGGATGACCGAGCGATCGCGGTTTAAAGAACCAGCGCTGGCGTGTGGCATGCGGGCGTAGCAGGTGCGCGGGCGCAAGGCGGCGAGGTACATACATCGCACGGTCAACGAGGGTGCGAGCTGCGTGAGCTCCAAACAGGTGCGTCCTCTGATCATGGACGGTGCCACAGTACTCCCCCGCTTAGACCGCTACTGCGGGCGGTAATAATCTGGGAAGTGCACCCATCGCCCGGACCTCGTCCTCCTCTCTTCTTCTTTTGCTGGAACAGGGGGTGGAGCTGGTGGCTCTGGAACTGATGGCGGCTGATCGTCTGCTTCCTGTATGATGTAGGCCGGCTTCAGCCGATTAACGCTGACGGTAACTTCTTTACCACGTACGTCAAGCTTGTAATACTTGGGTTGGCGCTGTATGACTTTGTATGGGTGGTTCTAGCGGTCTTCGAACGAAATCCTGCCGCAAAAATACATGTGATGATTCGCTGAGACTATGTGGTAAGTAAAATGGACCTTTTCTGTGACAGGATGCAGGCCTTGGTGTGAGGTTGGCCATGCGACTTCGTAAGCGCGTTGCAAGGTCAGTGACGTCAGATGACTTGTAGTCATCAGTTGGTGCGATGAATTGCCCCGGTAGTCGGAGTTGTTCGCCGTAGACCAACTCTGCTGGTGATGCTTCGATGTCCGGCTTCCATGCACTTCGTATCCCCAGAAGTACTAGTGGAAGGACTTCGGTCCATTGCGGAGTAGAGTGACACATGATGGCTGCTTTCATGTGTCGGTGCAGACATTCGACCATGCCATTCGCAGCAGGGTGGTAGGCGGTTGTGCTGTAGTGGTGCGCACCAACCATGGCAGCGACAGCTCGGAAGAGGTGTGACTGGAACTGTGTGCCACGATCAGTTGTTATTTTGTGTGGACAACCGAATCTGGCGATCCAGCCGGACACTAGCGCTGTTGCGCAGGTCTCAGCCGTGATGTCTTTGATGGGGTACGCCTCAGGCCATCTGGTGTATCTGTCGATGGCAGTGAGACAATACCTGTAATCATAAGAAATAGGTAAAGGGCCGACAATATCAAGGTGGATATGGGAGAACCTTGATGTTGTGACAGGAAATTGGGAAAGAGGAGCAAAGGTATGCCGTGTCACTTTACTGCCTTGACACTTTAGGCATTCACGGGACCACACTCTACATTGCTTGCGAATCCCTAGCCAAACGAATCTCTGTGCCACCAGTCGCACTGTAGCTGTGTTTCCTGGGTGACTCAAGTTGTGTAGCGAATCAAACGCTTGACGACGGAGTTTCGGCGTAATATACGGTCGTGGCGGCGTAACCGTAACGTCGCAGTAGACCTCGATGTCTGTATCGGCCAATCTAACCTTTTCGAGTCTAAGTGAGGATCCACTTTTAAGGAGACTTCGCAGTTCTTGATCATTGTTTTGACATCGTGCAAGTGCTTGATAATCAATTCCTTTAGGAACTCGTACCTCCTCTATTCGGGACAATGCGTCCGCGACTACATTCTCGGGACCAGGTATAAAGCGTATGTCCGTTGTGTACTGAGCTATGTAGTCGAAATACCTGAACTGCTTTGGTGAACAGTTTTCCCGTGGTGTTGTATAGGCGTACGTTAGCGGGCGATGGTCTGTGAAAACAACAAAGTTCCGTGCCTCCACCATGTGACGAAAATACCTGATGGCTTCGTATACTGCCAGCAGTTCGCGGTCGTAGGGGCTGTATTTCCTTTGCGCTGGGCTTAGTTTCTTGGAAAAGAAACCCAGTGGTTCCCACTGTTCACCCTTTCGCTGCTGTAGCACGGCTCCTATTGATACATCTGAAGCATCCGTTGTCATAGAAAGCTCGGCGTTAGTAAGCGGGTGGACTAAAAGCGTAGCATTGGAAAGTGCTTTCTTGCATTCAGAAAAAGCTTCTAGTTGTGTCTGCGTCATTTCAACGGGTTGGTTCTTCGTGACTTTGCCTCCAGCCAGTATAGAGTTAAGCGGTGCCTGTGCCTTAGCTGCGTTCGGTATAAAACGTCTATAAAAATTCAACATACCCAGAAATCTTCGCAGCTCCTTTACAGTTTGTGGCACTGGAAAGTCCTGGATAGCCCGTACCTTAGTGTCAAGTGGGCAGGTACCGGAAGCAGAAACATTGAAGCCAAGAAATGTTACCTCTGGCTGACCCCAAATACATTTTGCCGAGTTCACCAATACTCCATAATTTCTTAGGCGTTCTAGCAGCCGTCGGAGGTGCATCTTGTGCAGCTCTGGAGTGGGGGAAAAACACAAAACATCGTCCAAATAACAAAAGCAGAACTCATCTAACCCAGCAAGTACCTCGTCCATAAACCTCTGGAATGTCTGCGCCGCATTCCTCAGACCGAAGGTCATGTAGGGAAATTCAAATAAACCAAACGGTGTGGTTATCGCCGTCTTTGGTATGTGGGGTTCATAAATAGGAACCTGATTATACGCTTTGACCATATCAATTTTAGAAAATACAGTGCTGCCGGAGAGCTGATGCGAGAAATCCTGAATGTGCCTCACCGGGTATCTGTCAGGAATTGTGCGTGCGTTGAGTGCGCGGTAGTCGCCGCACGGCCTCCAACCATCATCCTTTTTCTTGACTAAATGTAGGGCTGAAGACCATGGACTGTCTGATCGCCTGGCCGTACCGTTGGCCAGCATGTCCTCGAATTCCTTTTTGGCTATTTTTAAACGGTCTGGATCTAGTCGCCTAGGCTTATTTGATACCGGTGGTCCAGGGGCAGTATTAATATAATGCACCGTATTGTGTTTAGGTTCACGCACAGTACCTGCAGGTCGGGTCACCTCCGGGAACTCACGGAGCAACTGGTGAAATTCTGACTCGCCGGCGACAGTCTCGACAGACGCCACGTCATCTGGTATTCTCTGATGCGACGCAGGTACGGAGAGAGATGTGGTTCCATCTATCAGCCTATGGTTGCGGCAATCTATAATCAGATTATAAAACTTTAAGAAATCAATCCCTATAATCGGTTTCGATATGTCCGCAATGGTAAATTGCCATGGGAATACTCGGCGTAGTCCTAAATCCAAATGTAACTGTATCGGGCCATACGTATTGATGACCGTGCCATTCGCAGCTGTTAGGCCGTACTTCGTGTTCGTGCAGGGCATTCTAACTGCTGAGCGTGGAAAAACACATAAATCAGACCCAGTGTCTATCAGAAACATCATCTTTGAATGTCGGTCCGTTACAAAAATACGGCCTGGATGGGTTCCGCAGTGGTAGGCCGCTACTTCCGACTGCCCATGGAGTTTTCCGACGACCACTGACAGAGCTGCCGGCATTTCTTTGCCTGCGAGCCATAAACATAATGATACCAGCAATGAGGGTGGTTTTCAGGCGGCTGACGTGACCGCGATGTAGACCTATGCCTAGCGTTTCTACTACTAGATCGCTGACGGGAGCGTTCATGACGCTGCATATGCATTGCACTTACTTGCTGACCGAGTAAAGCTACTTGCCTGGTTAACTCGCTGATTTGCGTTACCATACCTTCCATGAGGGTAGATGTCACTGGGGCCGCCGCACTCGCCACTTGCTGGACACCGGTCGGCGCGATTTCGTGGACCTTGTCCGCCAAGTCCACCATCTTGTCTATGGGTAAATTCGCTTGGGAAGCCACGATAGTCTGAACATTATTCGGTAACCGGCTAGACCACAGCGTTTTCAGAAATTCCTCAGGTACTGCCGGTCCAGCCAAATGCTGCAGATACCTAAAAAACTGGGATGGCTTGCGGTCCCCCAACTCTTCATGCATTAGCAACTGTTTCACCCTCCGCTCCTGCGAGGCCGATAATCGCTTGATCAACTCCGCCTTAAGCTTATCGTATTTGTTCACCGCCGGAGGGTTAGTGATGATGTCTTTGACTTCTGCCACGAAGCGATGATCCAACACGCCGATGACATGGTAAAACTTCGTTGCGTCGGCGGTTATATTAGCGAGCGCGAACTGGCCCTCCATCTGAGCAAACCACAGTCCGGGTTCTTCGGGCCAAAAAGGGGGTGCGCGTACCCCCACTCGCAGGGTTTCAGGGCCGCACCCATCGCCTTTCGGGTCCGTCATCTTGATCACGTCGGGGTCACCAATTTGTAGTTGCTCGGAGGGTGTGTGAAGAAATGACAGGCGTTTTTCAAGTTGAAGATAGAAGTTTTAATGAAATATTTAAGACTTACAGTTTGGGTATAAGAAGAAACAAAGCACTCGGAAGATACAGAACTAAGAATTAGAAGAAACGGTGAGATTTAGGTAAGCTAGGTTGCGAGACGTAATTGCAAATTTAGAACGATTAGCGCGTGCATTCGCCGTCGGGGCAGGCTAACGACTGGCGCGGATGACCGAGCGATCGCGGTTTAAAGAACCAGCGCTGGCGTGTGGCATGCGGGCGTAGCAGGTGCGCGGGCGCAAGGCGGCGAGGTACATACATCGCACGGTCAACGAGGGTGCGAGCTGCGTGAGCTCCAAACAGGTGCGTCCTCTGATCATGGACGGTGCCACACGTTCCAACCGCAAATGTAAGTTGGCTTAACTTATAAAGCCTGCTTAGCTGTGATAGTTTTCCTTTTAACTTCGTTATAATATATACCAGTACCATGAATTTTTTCACATAACAAAAAAAAAACCATTTAGCTGGCAGGGGGGGGGGGGGGGGCGCTGCCGGGGTCGCGGATTGTTCGAAAGAGTTACCGTGGCCCTTGCGCACAGGCAACTAAAGGAACACGGGTGGGTTTTAGTCAGTAAGAGTCTGACTTGCCCTTCCGCTCTGCCCAGAGCGGGAGAGGTCATTTGATGAATTCCAACCCAAAAAAAAGGGGGGGGTACAGACTATAACAAAAATTAGCACTTTAAAGCTTAATATTTCACAAACGGATCCCTTAATGGAAAAATTGTTCGTACAAACCGCAATACTTTTGAAAGACCTATCCAACGACATCCGACACCATAGGGGACGTGAGGAGACGTGAAAAAAAAACATCCCCACTTTACATGTAGAGGAAATACAAAAAAAAAATAAGATTCTATTCTACCAATTTATCAGTGTGACTAATTATGTGTATCCATGCCAAATTATAGCTTTCTAGTACTAAGAGTTTCTGAGCTAAGCTGCGGACAGACAGACGGACGGACATGGCGAAACTATAAGGGTTCCTTGTTAACTACGGAACTCTAAAAAGGCTGACAGAAGTAAAAGAAAAATCAAAAGAAACAAAATGAGAAGTACCTCCTTATCACGCATACAATAAGACAATGATGGAGATCGATGTAGCAATTTGTGGGACTTATGAGAGTGAGTCGAGAGTGAGGGTGCGGTGCAAGTCATGGGAGAGAGCAGGTAATCAACTCAAACCAACTCAACAACCAACCAACTCAACCCAACCAAACTCCAACCAACCAACCAACCAACCCAACTCGTTCTTTTTTAACCGACGAAAAAAAAAGGAGGAGGTTCTCAAGTCGACCCGTATATTTTTGTATTTGTGTTTGTTCTTTTCATTTCTTTTTTTCTTTGTAATGATTTTCTTACTTAGTACCTACTTATAATCACAAATACTTTTGGCAGTACTTCAGTTATACTTGAATAAGTTCTACAAAGAGCTTTAGAAAAATACTGTCGTACAGGTATTAGAGACGTCGATGATACTTTATAAAGTCGGACTTTTTTATAAACTTTTTGCGCCATATTAACGGTTGCGTATTTAAATACCTACCTAATTGTGTAAGCGTTAATTTAATGTTGGTTATTACGCAATAGAAAAACCGTTTGCAGTTCAAATTAAATTATAATTTACGAACAAATGAATCACACTAGCGAATCACACATTGTAGGTACACGACACAACTATACGGAACGCGTGACAGTTCCTAGGGTCGAGGTACTGATCTCCTCGAAAGCAGAATGGTAAGTGTCCACTCGTCCCATCAGCGCTCCTCTTTCAGCCAGGCTCCGTCATGGCACGAAGTTAGCCGAGTATGCACGTCATCGCGACGATGCTGCCAACTCCCGGAACTCGTGCTGCGCTTCGTTTAGTGTCCATACTAATGACCGTCTCCGACATATTGAATACGAAAGGGCGCTGTACGATCTATAACCGCTCAAACGTAAACGTCAAACGCCTGCAGGAGTGTCATACGCAAACGTCAAACGCCTGCAGGAGTGCCATACGACGAGGTCACTATAGTCGCCCGGCCACGGCACCGCGCACCGGTCATTTCTAACATAAAGTGTAATAACTTGAAAACTACCGAACTTATACCCTAATAAAAAATCGTGTGTGTAGCTGAAACCATACAGAATCAACAAGTGTTAAAACTACCATACAACTTCATAGTCGAAAGAACTGTAAAAAAAAAAAAAACTAAAAATATGTGTTGAATTTCCGTAAAATATTTGTTCTTACTGAAATTTTGTACATTAGTTTGTAGTTTGTGTCAATAAAACCTATTAATTATTAAACTAGACTATCTAAGCTTTTTTTTGATACCCATATGTCCGTACTTGGTTTGCTCAGAGTAGCAAAATACACTAAAACAAACACCCCATTCCCGCAACAATTTCATGCCCCCATAAGGGTTCTGCGAAACGTGTGTTTATAAATAGGATTTAATTTATTTTACATGATTTTTGTGTAATTATATTTGAAATGATAGGCAATCATTTGTATGCAATAATTATATATACTTTACAACAATTCAGTACCGGCATACCAAAAGAATTGGAAAAACAACGAAGCGTATGCGCGGTTAAACATTCGTCTGAACCCTTATCTGTTAAATTCGTGAACGTGTTAAAACGTCAACGCCTCAACTGTTGCTGATTACAAATTGTACTGCGGAACGAATTAGATTATTCGTGATCTTGAACTATCTTCATAGTATTAAAACGTTCTGAGCGTTTTAAAATACTAATAATTAACTTATGTCCATATTACAAGCATTACTTTAGTAAATTATTTAGTAAAACACACGTAATTTAACACGAAAATGCCGGCGCGTAGCGTGTCGCTACGGCCTCAATTTTTCACAACGAGTTTAACACATAAAAACTGATTCAAAACCTATGACACATATAGATATTCGTAAACCTTGATTAATGAGGATTTTTATGATATATAACACTAATACATTGGGTTATTAACTACGCCATCAACACATAATATGTACGGAGCGCGCATCGTTCGTCATCCAAAATGGCGGAGCGCTGACTTAAAACTTTTATTTTGCAAAAAATATTTATGGTCGCCACAGATTATAGCATAATATTGTACGCGGAAACTAATAGGGCGCCACCCGGCGGAATTTTTTTGCAACAGTACAGTGTGCCAGTGGTATTTAAATCGATTTGAACGCAGCAAACCGAATCGGTCACGATCGGGGGGTCTGACGTTAGACCGGAAAATATTTTCGGTCACGCTCGGGGGTTTGACGTTAGACCGGAAAATATTTTCGGTCACACTCGGGGGGTCTGACGCTAGAGCGGTTAAAATGCTGGATGATAGTTAAGAGATGTGAAAATAAAATATAGTTGGACCTGAGAATTCCGGAATAATACAAGGACTGTTTCCCAGTGTCTAAACAGGCACAATCTACTAGGCAAATTCAAAAGTCTAACGAGTTTGTATAAATTTATCTACCAGATAAGTTAACCGAAACTTACACAAGAGGGCATAACATTTCGTTGACCTCGTTGAAAAAAAGCATCGTGTGCGAACTAAGACTATTTATTATCTGGTGATCAATAAATTCTTAGCCCTGCAATGAGAATCATGATCATCAGTGATGTTGGGTTGATTCAGAAAATAATGATCGTATAACTTGCACCAAACTTTATACAAGAATTAGGGTAAAATTGAATATTTCCTTCACAGCGATCCTCCCTGCTCACAAAACGTCCCAATGAATTTTTTCCTATCCTCCTTTTGTTAGATTTGCATATTTAACACGCAATCTTCGTAAATTGATACTTCTGCGTTTACACAATGGTCGGCCAAGACCTATTTACATAATTTATCATCCGCTGTCTGTCCAGTCCTAACCTGTTTAGTACCTAATTTCTTCGTATTTTATTTATTTATTTATATAGGTATTCTTTATCTCTTCGGCGTTTTTTATAGTATTTCTACTGACGGTTGATCGTACTCTGCTAAATCTTTACTAAAATATTGGAAACTCCAAATTACTTCAGAAAGATTCATTAAAATTCAAAACACACAAAATCTATGTCATACTACATTTAAACACATTATACAACACTATCAAAGGCTCTCAAACTGTACAAAGTTGCCAGTACAGATTCTCAAACTTTGCGAGTACCTAATTAACATTATTGAACCTGCAAAGTGGCAAGTTTCCTTGTAAAGGTAATATAATTTATACATTATTGCCTTCCGAGAGTATAGATATTCAATTAGGATTTTATATTCTGTATTGAGAAGGGTATAAAAGTATACTGAACAGTTTTGATTTAAAAGAGTGTCCGTGGAGATGATTCTTGCCCGTTCTTCTCCATAGTGTAAGTAAGACTAACAGTTTTACAACACGATTTAGGTTATCCAATTGTTATTATTCGTACCAGTGATGAGTATCTGTCAGCTGTCATAGACACGTAAACAGTCTTGTATTTTTCGTCTGGTAACATTAACAGATGCCCGTCACTAAAGTAGTGAACGACTAATTTAATGAGTATTGTTTGGCTGTTTGAAAGTTGAGACCTTTGTCACCGTTATTTAGAATTGTGACAGTTTGAAATTTGCACGGCACTTGTGATTGAACCGTCGAGCAGAGCTTTGATATTTTCCTGTGAAAATTATATCGAAGAATATCTATACAATCGTTGTTTCATTTCTGAGTTGAGGTTGAGTTTCTACAATAGGAATATACTACGCTTTGGAATGGGTAACTAGTTTCATCTTTCTGACTGACCGACTCCTTGACAGTTCAAAAGTGCCTGTATCTAATTGGTTTATTTGAAATAAATGCTTTGAGTTTTTTGAAAGAAAATTCCAGGAGTAATTTGAGTCGCTGAAAATCAATCGATGAATTTTATTTCGACCTCAAGCTTTGACTGAACTCATTTTGCGTTGAATGTGGTGATAACAACAATACCAATATCGTATCTCTCCACCACCCTTGGTTGACTGGTAGAGAAGGCCTTTTATTTTTTTTGGGTCGGAAATCATCAAATAATCTCTCCCGCTCTGGGCGGAGCGGAAGGGCGTGTCAGACTCTTACT
The DNA here is from genome assembly GCA_916610205.1 of Griposia aprilina. NCBI lineage: Eukaryota > Metazoa > Arthropoda > Insecta > Lepidoptera > Noctuidae > Griposia > Griposia aprilina. Next base: position 7,864,941 of record OU744310.1, on the reverse strand, counting down.
GACTAAAACCCACCTGTGTTCCTTCAGTTACCTGTGCGCCAGGGCCACGGTAACTCTTTCGAACAATCCGTGACCCCGGCAGGCATCGGCCCTATCGGACACCGTCAATTATGCTGTCATCTCTTTGAAGGGCACGTGGAACACAACGCGCTATCGACCCGGGCCTGCTCCTTACCGGACGGCGAGCTGCCCATTGCTGACCGACCGCAAGCCCGCGCCTACGGTGGCCGGGAGTCCGCTATTGACTCCCGACGCCCACGCGCCGCCGCGTCTCCATGATTGCCTCTCCCTCACGCGCTTCACCTCCTCCTTCGCGAGCATTACTACTTCGCAGAAGGAGGTAACGGCTTTCGCCATTGTACTTTATTGTGTACGAGAAGTTTAAATAAATAAATACTATATGCAACCGAATGCAATGTAATTAAAATATTCTGCGGTTCATTTTACGCATATCCAAGGTTATCAAACTTTTTAAGAATAACAAAGCAAACGCAGACCTCCTACACAATAAATAAGTATTATTTTCTAAACATCATTTCGAAATTCGAACGGTGTCTCGTTGTGAATCCGCGGTGATTTACTTTAAAAACAAATGAGTTCGCCTTTGAATTGTGTGCGTCACTTGAGTGAGGTTCCAAGTGAACTTTACAGAATAGCAAAGCACTGGCATATAAGTGTATCAAGCTGTTATTCTACGGAAACTGCCTTAAGTGACAAAGTATAAGAAGTAAAGACGACGCGACGTTATTATAATGTAAGTTATTCGCATCCGAGTTCAAATTGTGACTCGAGCGTTTTATAGTGGTATAAAAATCATAAGTGCAGTGCTAAGCGCGATCAATATTTTATATGTTTAAGGACCGTTTACACTTGAATAAATAAAGAGAAGTTTACGTTTTTCTATTTTTTATTATTTGTATACTTTGAAAAGGGTTTGATTCAATTACCGGGTTGTGGAGTTCAGATAGGCAGTCACTCCATGTAAAATACATAAAGCCTATTCAGTTGTATCTGGTTTGGCCGGAAGCCGACGCGATTCTAGTCAGAAAAGGGCTAGGCTCATGATGTTGATGACTGAGAATGGTTTGAACAAAAACGTTTTGCTTTCGACAAATTAGTCCTTCGCATTGTTGATTATTTTATCACCTCTTAACACCACAGAAGGTAGATACTCTGAAGTGTTGTTTAATATTTTAATTAATAGCCAATAACTTCCGAAAATTGATATCGGCTGATAAATACTGATCAGAAAATAGATTAGGAGTTCAGAAACTGCGCCGCGATTTCGTTCTGCACATTGTATCAGACATTTTAAAACATACAGTACCTATCTTACGTTAAACAACGTAAGATACAGTATTTTTATCTCACAAAGAGACGCGCGCTTTACTTGTGGTAACCAAGTGTATAAACACGCTGTGAATGTTCGTGTTAGCGCAGGAGCTCTCGGTACCGTCCGAGATAATGGCGAAGTCGGTAGTTTGTATGTGTATGTGTGCTGACGCTACTCAACTTCACGCACACATTCACAGCGTGTTCGTACACTTGGTTACCACAAGTAAAGCGCGCGTCACTTTGTGAGATAAAAATACTATGCAATACGTTGTCTGTGACGCTCTTTCACTTGATTCAATTTAACGCACCTAAAAGTCTCACGCTAAAATGTAAAACATTCTGCTTCAATACTCCCAAAGTATTGAGGCAAAATGTTTTACATATATAATAAACTCAATCATAATAAATTACACGGAACAGAGCAGAAGACATCTTCCTTTACAAAGTCAAACTTTGGGACAATACTCTATTGTACTGTTTTTAATATAGAAGAGGGTAGGTTCATACATTTTGAGGAGCACATCAGCATAATATGCCTCGTATCTGGCTGGGTATTGAATTTGAAAACATCATGTTGGAATATCGTTGACACACATAAACATAACATCACGCCTGTATTCCCTGAAAGGTTAGGCAGAGGTGTACCTATAGTTCACCCACATTTCGCCAGTTGAGTTCAGTTGAGTTGGTAGTATTCTGTATTTTACACTTCATTTAACTAAGCTGAAGATAAAAACTTAGTGGAATGAAGTGTAATTAACACAAGTTTTGTTAAAACGTAACATAATGTATTTACGTATAAGTATTGTCAAACGGGGTGAATAGGAATGTAGGGGTGAATCGAGACGAAACTAATTTTTTTTTTTACAAGAAAACAACGGCTTCTAAAAAAAACACAAAAAAACTGAAAAATAACTTTAATTTCGGAAGTCGGTGGCAAAAACAAGTACAAGGTTTCATTTAACGTAAATAATTATGTGGGTACCATACTGTATACCTACTTAAATCTGCTTCAAAGTTTGTCTGTATGTATGTACCTGTAAGTTACTTATAATAATAATAATCTGAACGCATTATGAATTAATTATTACGTATTAGCTTACCTATAATCTAATCTATAATTGATAGGGATCCGTCATTACAGGCAAATGAGACATTTTCGTCTCTGAGGTGTCAACACACCTGCAGCTGTGCTTCTGGTATTGCAGATGTTATCTTCTGGTATTGTTACCATTTACCACCAGGTGGGTAAGAGGCTTGTCTGCCATCCAATAGGTCAAATCAAATCAAATCAAAATATTTTATTTCACATAAACCAACATGGGCACTTATGAAACGTCAGAAGCTAGGTGCACGGTTCCCATTGGTTGTTTCCTATGGAGAAGAGCCGGCAAGAAACTCCACGGTTACTCTTTTAAAAATAAGGGGCTTTTTCAATGTTTCCAATTACAGTGTTGATAGATATGGGAGGACAGTGTCGGCCTGTCAACAAGTAACAGGTACTCAACAAAATATATAAAGGTCCACAAATCTACCGTTTACAAGTTAGGCGTAAAGTTACACCGGTACCTATAGGTACCGGTGTAACTCTCAAACCGAAACACTGCAACGCTGCTTGTTGGCAGAGGTAGATGGTACTTCCCCGATGAGCTCCTTCATGAAAACAGCTCTACTACTTCAAAGTGTAGCCCGAAAAGCCTTGGAACTCCCGAGACTTCTTTAGGTACTTAATTTTCATATTCTTCGCACTCATACCGAAAATTCGTCTTATGTTTCGTGATGTCACCAAGCTACAAACGACATTAGGAAGGTACTTAACTTAATGTGATACAGCAACTGAGGTACTTCGAACACATGATTACCAAGTTAAGTGTAGCGTGTAATGTAAAACTTTGTGTTTATAAACCGTGGATCAGGAAAGACAGCGTTTTTTTTTTCTACTAGACGAAAAATCGAAGGCTGCAGTGCCAAATCAAGAGGTTTAATGGGTTGATGCTAACGTGAGAGGCAAAGTTAATATATTAAGTAATGTGTATGTTATTTCACGGGCACACTATGTATGGTAAGCTGGAACACAGAATTTCACTTCTCGATTTAAGTTTTTATACAGATATAGAATACTCTTTTTTTATTAACAAAATTATTAATATTTTTGGGGTTACTAGGTTTAAGTGATAGATTTTTTGCTAACCGACGTTACATTAAATATAAAGGCTCAATCACACGTACCATAACCACCGCCCAAACTCAACCACACCACAACGACAATACGTTAACGAGCCCTAATTTGAATGAAAATTAATAGTTTATTCACATGTTCCACATTTGGCCGTCAAAACCAACCATGTGGACGATACCGACCACATCAAGGCCACGTCGCGGCCACAACGCAACCACCAGTGAGACCGCGTACTAGCGGCCGGCCACATCGCAAACACAACGATCTGTCTGTCTGCAAACACTAGCCACAACGTAACCACATCGCAAATATAATAGCTTCAACGCACCCACATCTAAATTTTGTACTTACCACAACGCAACTGCAAGAAGCTGCAGTGACACTATTCTTAAGTAACCACTGTTTATCCAGATTTTATCGCTGCGATGTGGTGTGGTTGTGGTACGTGTGATCGGGCCCTAAAGCTTATAACAGCTTTTGCAAAACGATACTTCGCAACTACATTTTCTTAGCAATAACCATTCAATTAAACACATCCAAAAAGTATATACAAGAACAATGCATTTTCCAGACAGTTTCCTATTCAATACGCAAAGCCTTACGAACACGTAATGCCACGAAAAGCTATTACAAAAGAAATGATCTCCCATTTGAACATGACTTAATATTCAAATCGGCGCTCAATAGCACTTTGTGAATACAATTCAGCTTATGTTAGTACTTTAGTCAAGTAACTTTGTTTTTGAGTAACAACAGAGATTTCTGTAGATGTGATGTTTGTTTTAAAGTATTTAGAGAGTTGGGCACTTGTGCCACCGTCGGCGATTCACGAGAAACGATTAGAGCTAGCTACTAAAAATAAATTAGCGAGCAAGAGCAGCGAGTGCGCGACGGCAACGAGCGATTTCTCGCTGGTGCGTGCGTGAGTCTGTGTAGCGGCATCTACAACGCCACATGCGAGCTACGCGTCACACTGACGTCACGCAAAATCCTGCATCACGCAAGCAGAGTTTACCACGTAACTAGCATCCATCACACATAACATCAATGGCCGAGCAGTTGCCCACCAGACACAACAACCTTCTGGTTGGAGGATCCTCCCTTTTCCATAGAATATGAGTGAACTTTACACACTGTTCCTCATACCTCTATAAGTCTATCAGCGAATGTTCTGCCCGGTAAGCGAGCGTCGCTGAGCGAGTACTCTCTTTGATAGCTCATAGTCGATAGCTAGTCGTTTCTTCGTTGTTCTGCCCACCAGGCGCCCTAACTCGGTTCTTATATCCTGTAAACGAATCGTATGTATTACCAGTCATAACTATTTCTTACTCGTACACGTTTTATTTAGGAAAAAATTTGGAGCATAAACGGTTTGTAAACGCTTCTTAATGAGGAAAGGCTAAGCTAGACTACACCAGCAGGGCGTAGTCTCATTCGTGGAGGCTCTTAACCAATTTCAGAAAAGTAAGAGGTTATTAATTCGTGCATACAAAAGTATTTACATTTAAAAATCTTCTGCTCATAAAGGATACAGCTACAAACTTTAAATTAGCCCATGTACAAAGTTCTGTGTTAGAAATAGGCACACTTGGGTGACATTTAAAGTAACTTAACGTCGTGCTGTTGAAGGGGAAACAGTCCCCCGAATAATACTGGTGGGTGTTTCTTTATTCTGAAGTTGGACCAATGCCTTGAGAATTGTGTTAAGTAGTAAATTATATTAAAGTATAATAGAAAGTCAATTCAAGCCTATTTAATTGAATTAACGTAACTAAAAAATTAATAAAAATTTGAACACTACGGCAGAGTAACATTATTATTATTAGACTTCAAAACGTATCGGTAAATAATAAAAAAAATTGGAACACATTCGAAATAATTATGCTCTTTTTAGATTCTAAAGTAAGGGTTTTTTTTATTTAAAAACATTGCTAGGAGTGGTTTTTATTAGTACAATTCAAGCTCTTATAAATTATAGGGTACGCTACCTTATTAAACCTACATCCAAACCTCCCAAACTTAGACCCACTATATTATTACATACATACTGCAACGTATAACTTGAGGAAGACACTTGAGGGAGTCGGGGGGGGGGGGGGTGAGGTAGCTAAAATATCAAACACTCACGAAGCAAAAAACACGTAAAATTTATTAATTAATAAAAACAATCCGAAAGGTAGAATAAAAGTAAATTAGAAAAAAAAAAAGATTTTGTCGTTGGAATTTAAATATGTAGTCAAAAATACTAAGAAAGAAAAATCACAACTCGAATTTGAGAGAAAAAACTTTAAAGATGAACATAGAAAAAAGAGACTACTCTAAAGAAAACATTCATAAATTCAAAGAATGCATAAATTCTCTTCATTTCAGTAACGTTTTTGTCAACACAGATCCTAACCTAGCATTTAATGAGTTTTATGAATTATTCCACCTATTATATAATCTTTGCTTCCCCATTATACAAATAAAAATATCAACAAGATCTCGCCCTCGGTGGATTACAAAAGGTCTTAGAGTATGCTGTAAACGTAAACGACAACTTTTGTGGGACTACAGGAAACAACCTACGGAAAATAATAAAACAAAATTCTTAACTTTATCCTCACGATTGAATCAGATTATTAAGTTAACGCAAAAGTCTCGCAATGATAATTATATAAAAACTGCCCGAAATAAATCGCAAGCTACTTGGTAGATTATAAATACCAATAAACTAAATATACCAAAGGATCAAATACAACAGATTATTGTTGATGGTAATATAATAACTGACCCTAAACAGATTGCAAACAATTTTAATAATTTCTTCATTGATAAAATCAAAACTTCCATACCAAACCAATCAAGATGCCAAATCCCGTTCGAACCAAACTCCATATTTATGCGTCCAACTATACCTGAAGATATATACAAAATAATTAGAGATCTAAAGAACACAAATAGTACCAGATATGACAATATATCAACAAAAGTTTTAAAACACGTATCCATTAAGTTATCATTTATACTTAGTCATATAATAAATTTAAGTATAGCAAATGGAGTCTTCCCAGAAAAGTTAAAATTAACTCTAATAAAACTTTTATTTAAAAAAAGCAATAAAAATGATGATGATGATGAGCTGCTATCGTCCAATAGCGCTTATACCAGTCATATCGAAGATTTTCGAAAAAGTGATCCATGATGGTATCTATAGTTACTTTGAGAGAAACAATTTACTTTGTGATGAACAGATTGGCTTTCGTAAAAATAAATCGATTAACATAGCAGTTTATAATTTTCTCCACAACATATTAACTCACATGGATAGAGGTAAACAAACGTGTGCACTGTTTATGGACCTCACAAAGGCTTTCGATTATGTGGACCACAAAATACTTTTAAATAAATTATACGCTTATGGTATCAGAGGAAACATTTATGACCTGATTAAATCTTACTTAAGCAATAGAACGCAAATAACACAAATAACAAGGATATGTCCCCATTCGAAAAAAATGATACATTATTCATCCTCATGTAGACAGGTTACATCTGGCGTTCCACAAGGAAGTGTACTGGGTCCGCCTCTTTTTATAATATATATCAATGACCTTCCAAAAGTGACAAAATTACAACACAATTCTATTTGCTGATGATAGTACAGTACTGTTCACAGGAGATAATAAATTACACATGGAACCTTTGATAAATATGACTTTGGATAGCATTATAAATTGGTTGACATCAAACAATTTACACATAAATCTCGACAAAACAAATTTGATGACATTCAGAAGTAGAGTAAGTAAAATAGCAAACATGAACATAAATTACCGAAATATTATGATCCAGGAGGTAGACGTTACGAGATTTCTGGGTATAAAGATAGATAATAATTTAAATTTTAAAGAACATATACATACATTATGCACTAGATTAAATACCTTTTCTTATGCATAATTTAAACTTAAACAAACGGTCAGTACTTCTACAGTCCTTACAGCCTACAATGGCTATGTTGCACCTATTCTAAAGTATTGTGTTATTTTTTGGGGTAATTCTACTAATAAAGAAGCGGTATTTAAAGCCCAGAAGAAATGTTTATGAGCCATAACTGGTATAAAAGTAACAGACAGTTGCAGACCATCATATTTAAAGTTTAATGTTCTTCCGTTACCATGTTTATATATACAAGGTGCAGTTTTGAACCTGCAAAACATTTCAGGAGGTTGTTATGAGACTCATTAATAATCATATAACAATACGATACCAAGTCAATAATCAATAATACTTTTTATTTTCGATTTTTTAATTTTATTGTTTTTCAGAATAACTCTCTTAATAACCCTGTTCAAAAAAACAGAATCACCCATTGCGATGTATCGCGCGTCATGTCACTGTGTGCGTGAATGCGATGACCAGTGACGACAACATGTACGAGGCTCCGCCCACATTTCTACGAAACGAACGCGTCACGTACATTGCACTAAAATGGCGGTCGTTGCTATGGTTACACGCAGCCCCCGCGAGCACTACACCCCCGCACTTCGATTGAGACTCAAAAATCTGTTACTGCGCATTGAAGGATTTGAAGGTTCAACCATCTTGCCGCGATCTGTACAAGTTGTTGTAGCCACAAAAACTTATAGCAAATAATTTAACCTTAGATGTAGTTCGAATTTGAAAATCACAATGTACCACAATCACATTATTGTTATAAATTTCGCTAAATAATAACTCATTTTTAAGCATCATTACAATGCGAAAATTTTCATCATCTGCCGAGCCTGTTCCCAACAATGTTAAGGTCGGCTTTCAGTCTAACTGTATGCAGCTTATTACATGGAGTGCCAGTGAATCACGTAGTGCGACTGCGTATCAGACTCAAAAAACCAGTTGATAACACGATACCCATTTGTTAGAGTAATTGTCAGACTTTCTGGCTTTTGACTACCCATACCAACGATCATATTATTATGGCAGGGCTGTAAGGTCGTTGACCCGTACCGACCCGTGTGGTACCTAACGACTGTCCGAGAGCTACAAATCAATTCGAACCAAAGGCTTTAATTAAGTGCTTGCCGAAACACGGGATTTCAATGATGTCCTAGATAAATTTAAAAAGTACTTACATCATTATGACTTAAAAAAATAACACAGTGGTACTTGCTCAGTTACGAACCCGCAACCTCATGCATGAGAGGAGAACGCCTTAACCACTGGACTATTACGATAAATAATAATAGTAGGAAGTAGATACAACTGCGCTAAAAAAAAGTTCACGTTGGCGTCGTTAGTTACCTATCAGCTGATGAATAGAATGATAGGCGGAGATAAATAAACCTTACATAGAGCGTGCGCGGAATTAAGGTAGGCACCTAGTAATAATAATAAGGCATGTAGGTACTCGGCGCAGTCGGCGCGCTCTGTAGGTAAATTCAGCCCCAAGGACGGTTTTCGTTTTTATTTGTAGATTAAATTGGTTGATTTAAGATTTGCTTTCCTACTTTTTAACGGGCTGAGGACCGACAAAATACCTCAAGATAATTTGTGCTAGTTAAGTAGGTAAGTACCCATGTGTTAGGGATTTTAAGTGATTAATTTTGTCTGATAGGTATTTTTGGCGTAAGTAGTTAAATTTTTTAAATCAACTTATTTACACTAATCAAGTTGATTTAGCTAACATCGTATTTACAAATTATTGTCTATGCACAAATAAATAAATTACCTACTTATGTTACCTGAAGGTATTGTTCAAAGTTTCCACCGTTACACTCCAGGCACAGTCTAGCACGACGTTGCTGATTTTCCATCAGCTTACGTAACACAAACACATTCGTTTTTATTGTGTCGAAAGCACTGATCACTTTTGCACGTAGTTAGGTTACACTGGCGATGTGGATGTCTTGGTGTTCCAGCAACCAGCGACAAAATGTAACTCGCGCGGCGTTATCGTGTTGGTGGAGATCCTGTACCTTGCGGTAATGAAAGGGGTGCTGCATTTCTTTGTGCAGTAGCCGCCACACTGTGGAGTGGTGCACTCCAAACCGTCGACCAGCCTCCCGCGTGCTTGCCCGTGGCTCTCGCCGGAAGAAGTCCAGGATATCTTCCTGCAAGGCGACAGGCAGGCCTTCGTTGCCGCGACCTTCAGCATGCAGGGGAATGTCGAACTGCCGATGATCGTGCAATCTCTGCGTAGCAGCCAGCATTACCCAGTGAGGCACGTTGTCGATTGGGGAATAACTCCGCGAACATTTCGATGGCTCGAGATACATTGTCTCCACTGATGGCATACAAGCGGACCATCTCCACCAACTCTACATTGGAGAATTGGTCCGTCATTTTTACAACTTTGTACTTTAGTAGGTACCTATCGCGACGTTAATCGAAGGCGCCCTTGAGGGGCGGAATTTGCAAGCGTATGCACACACCGGCGTCATCAATTACACTAATAAATTGACCCGATTTATGTGCTTGCGAGTTGCGATGGCCGCGGGGGCGTGGCTAGTGGGAGAGGGAGCGGGCGGTGGTTGGTGCTTTGGATCTATGAAAGAAATGTCGGTTGCGTTTGTTTGTGTGTGTGTGTGTGTGTGTGTGTGTGTGTGTGTGTGTTTGAAAGCGCAGTTTAAGGAGACGTACAGATTGGCCGCGTTTTAAAAAGGGGAGTTCACGCTTACCGATTTCCGTAAATAAGAATAAAATGAAAAAAAAATACCTACCCATTTTATTGTTGATTCGGGTCGAGAATCACTAACATAATTACCTCCTAAAATGTTTTGCAGGTCCAAAACTGCACCTTGTATTAAAGGTTATAATGTTCGTTTGAAAAAATACAAACCTCTTTAATAAGTTACATAGCAAAAGATACAAATTCAATATATATTTACCTTGTAATAAAACTGCGTTGTTAAATAAAAGTATATTATGTATGGCTCCACGCATATATAACCATTTACCAAACTAATTTCTGGAGATAAGTGATATAAGTATATTTAAAAACAATATCAAAACACTGTTACTAAAAAAAGCGTATTACTCTGTCACTGAATATTTACAGGATAAACATATTATATAATGTGTGTAAATTTGCATGCCTTACGGTGGGATATGGCTAATGGACACTATTGTTTGTTTAAGACCTTCTTTTACTTTGTACCCATATTCGCAAATTAATAAATGATTATGATTATGATTATGTAAGAATATTATGTATTTTTAATGGAGAATGATTTGCAGGATTTTTTTCGACCTCCAGGCTGGCGATGCCTTGGGCAAAATTGAGTCTGTCGGTTAGTTTTATAAAATTAATTGTAATGTCTGGCATAGCGGTATATAGATTGGTAGCAGGAAAATATTTAGGGTACTTCAAAAAGAAATAAAAAATTCCGCGGCATGGTAAACAGCTACTCGAGCGCCGCGTAAAATAAGGATCAAAATTTTTGAAGTTCAACCACGTTCAAAAAGACGTTTGCAGGAAATTGGTGACTCGCGCGCGTGATCCAGATTTATAATAAATCATGAAAGGTCTTTACGAATACTCGAAGTTATAGGTAAGTAATATTGTAGAGGTTTAATATGTGGTTTCACCATGTAATTGTAGTAAGTTCACTCCATAGTCAAGTGTGTTTTAGTATAGTTATGATTCATTAGAAAATAGTTTATTATCCAACAAAAACTTAAGACACAGGTAAGACTACATAAGTAACTAAAAGTATTACCTACAGCTAGGTTACAAAGTAATATTTGTCACTGAGCCCCAAACTAGACTTAAAAACAAACATTATACATATTATAGTGGTTTAACTTCGCGGCATTGTATTTTTATTTCGCAGATACCGTCCTATATGTTCAATCTCTTAATGGATAGTATATATTTAAGTTAACAGAATTAAAATGATATTAATAGTATGTAAATGTAAATAAAATAAAAATAAGGAAAATAATCATAGGGCATATAAAAATTCATCCGCATCGCTGTCGACAGGAAAACTGCCCTAAAGGCTGGCTGCCCGCAGTATTGCCACGTTGTATGGCAATGCTGATTCCTTGGCCAAAAAATAGGCCAGCCCTCTGGTCACGTGAAAACTCGACCAACCGCTTGGCGATGTATCGAAAAACCAAATGGGCACCACGGCCTTAGTTTTTCAACATCAAACGGCTCAAAATCATCAAATTCCATAATTGTTTTTTTTTTTTTAATTTATGGAATAAGAGGCAGATCCTGTAGAAGATGGCGGGATGACCTAGAGCAAACAAACGACCTGTAGTCCACATTAACCCTGGATTGAAAGAGCTGAAAGTCATGGGGGGAGGTCTTTTCCCAGCAGTGGGATGATACTGGCTAACAGTAACCGTAATAGAATAATTACTTTTTCTCCAAGAGATTACTAAATCCGAAAAATCCTTCACAAACAAAAGTTCACACACTAAAAACATCTCCTATTCCCTCTTAGTGGCACTTGTAATTCTGTTTACACCAAATACAAAGCAGATTAGGTACTTTTTTTCTCGACAGAACAATATTCCTTATCTTACGCTAACTTCAACAAATTGCTAAGTAAGCCACCAAATTTTTTTTGCTTGAGGGAAACCAGGATAAAGTTAAGAAAGAAGTTTTAAGGCTGGTTTTATCACCTCCGGACAAGATCCAGTTAAATTATCTGGCAGACTTAAGCCCGACATTCTGAAACAATGTTACCTTTGGGATATCTAAAATGCCTAGTACCTAATTCGTACCCTGGAAATGAGAATCCTTCTATCCTACTAATATTATAAATGTGAAAGTTTGTGAGGATGGATGGATGGATGTTTGCTACTCTTTCACGCTAAAACTACTGAACGGATTCGGAAGAAATTTGGCACACAGATAGACCATGACCTGGGTAAGAACATACGCTACTTTTCATCCTGGACCACAGACGAAATCGCAGGCAACTGCTAGTCATCCATATTTTTCCATCAGGCGAGATCGATATCAAGATCCTGTCGAAGGCCCATTAATGAATAAAAAAAATATTATTAGCAGTATTTGCCGAAAGTTTTGTAGTAAAATAGATGCATAGTGAGAGACAGGTATTTAGTTTACTGAAAAAAAAGAAAAGAAAGAAAGAAAAATATTTTATTAGGGTCACGCACAGGAAATACAAACATTAAAAAAGAGCAAATTAATATTAAAAACAAAATACTACGAGTACTGCGAAAAAAAACATATTTTAAGTAAATAAAAAATGGTGTCTTCCCCAGTATTATTATTTGAGTAATGTAAATTTGAGCCCCATGGGATGATGTCTGAACACATAAATATTTTATAAGCCCTACTGTCTATCACCAAACATTACATAAAGAAATTATTTGTTTTGATTTAAATTCGAATCCGTTCTCACGATGGTTAAACATTTCAAATCAACCATTTTCTTTTTTGGTGGGAAATCATCAAATGAGCTCTCCCGCTCTGGGCGGAGGCGAACGGTGTGTCAGACTCTTACTGACTAAAACCCACCCGTGTTCCTTCAGTTGCCTGTGCGCCAGGGCCACGGTAACTATGTCAAATCAAGCCAGAATTCCCAGAAGGCTTAAGTCACTGGTGCACGGTTAATCCACATTTCGCTAGTTTTCTTTAAGTCTCATGTAATAAAGGACGATCAATGACACCAATCGGCCACAAATTAAGACTCCAGGCTGCTACGGAGTTAGTTCCTGATTGCAAAGACCCATCAGCTTGTCCCATCTTGGGATCAAACACAGGACCTCATGCTCAACACGTCAACAGTCGGACTTGCAATTACTAGACCAACGAAACTAATCATTACATTATAAGTTATTGAGAAGCTTTACATTATTTATTGGGAAAAAATTCTGTGACAGACGGACGGACAAGTAAAGTTCGGAACTGTATATTTTTTTGCGTTGAAGGGCCTGTAGCCTATAGCCCCGCTGCGACAAACAAAAATACACTGGACGTGCATTTTAAAATCGCCTCTTAAAGACTATATTATCGTAACGCTCATAATTGAACAGATTCATAGAGGTATGAGGAACAGGGTGTAAAGTTTCCTCATACCTCCATAGAAAAGTAGGGACCCTCCGAGCAGACGGGTATCGTGTCTGGTGAGCACCTGCTCAACGTTTGATGTCGGGACGTTGTATATGCTAGTTGCACGGTAAACTCTGCATGCGCGATGCAGGACTTTGCGTGACGTCAGTGTGACGCGTAACTCGCATGTGGCGTTATTATTTTACAGACCCAGATTATGACCTTATTCCCATAAAAAATATAGGACTTTGCCTTCTGCAGTAATTTATCTGCATTATACAACCGTAAATAATCCCCAGATACAAATTCTGGTCACGCACTATTGACTCTGTACCGTCAATACCTATTTTGATTTTCCGCGGAAAACAGATGAAGCATTATTCGTATATTATTAATTAGTCAAGACTAAGGGAGACGGCTATATGTATATTGATTACTCTTTTATGAAAATGACCGACGTATCCAAGATCCTTGGGTAATATTAAGCTTAAAAAGTTTCTTAAAGGTGAACATAAATTTTTCATCAGTTTTATTCATCTTCGACTTGTTTAGGCTGAAATTGTTAAAGCCTCATTTGCTTGGTTCTGGAACGTGTCTCCTTTCTTTAATGAATTTTATTAAGCAGTTAAAGACAAATAGGACAGTCACTCATTACGGGTAGTCGGAAGCCATGAAGTCAACCCATGTTCCTGGGTTTCATGATGCCTCATGAAACCCAGGAACATGGGTTGTGGAGGTCAGATAGGCAGTCGCTCCACAAATAGTACTGTATTCAGTTGCATCCAGTCAGACTGGAACGCCAGGCAAATTATGATAAAGTTCGCGTTTTATTTGTGGTCCTGATAACGTGTAAAAAATATCTCTTGAATATGTTCACGCAGATCTATCTATACTTAGTCAAAAACCAAAGTCGCTTATCGTGTCTGGGGGCCTACTATCTAAGTCCGTCAACGAAGAAACGGGCCCATCCGAAAGTAGTTCGATACTTTGGAATGAACCCTACTCCCAATCAATAAACGTTTTCTGACAGGCAATAACACGTCGGAAGTAAGGACAACTGTCAAGTGGTGTTGTCATTCATTTTAAATCGGGCTTAGAAATAATATGTCCGTAAGTGATATGGAGTGGGGCCCATAACTTCGACTGAAACTACGGATTTCATGCTTAGGTATTAGAACCCCTTTTTTTTTCGTTGGTAATCATCATACAACTTCTCCCGCTCTGGGCGCGGAGCGGAAGGATTTGTCAAACTTTTACTGACTAAATCCACCCGTGTTCCTTCAGGTGCCTGTGCCAGGGGCTACGGTAACCCTTTCGAACAATCCGCGACCCCGGTAAGCATCAGTCAATTAGTGCTGTCATCTCTTTGAGGCGCGCGTGGAACACAAGGCGCCGTCGACCAGGGCCTGGTCCTTACTGGACGGCGAGCTACCCATTACTCGCCGTCCGCAAGCCCGGCCTACGGTGGCCGGGAATCGGCTTGGGATTCCCGACACCCAGGGCGTCTCCTGCGGCGACTAGGGGCATGAGGGTGCAAAGATTGCCTCTCTCTCACGCGCTCCACCTCCTCCTTCGCGAGCATTACTGCTTCGCAGAAGGGGGTGACGGCTTCACATACCCTGTCGCTCCGCACCATGGCCTGGACCAGGCCGGACGCAAGAGATCGCCGCCGCGGATCAACTCCGCGAGGACACGACGGTGATCCGTCCAAGCCGGACTGACCTTTACCCAATAGATTTTGATGCGGTTCCCATCACCGTTTAGAGATTTTATTTCCGCTGGTTTATGAGTACCTATAATAAATCAATATTTAACTTAGATATTATACCTGCCTCGCTGGTCTAGTGGTCGCAAGCGCTACTGCTGAGCATGAGGTCCTGGGTTCGATTCCCGGGTCGGGCAAAGTGTTATTGGGTTTTTCCATCTGGAATTTCTCGGTAGCAGCCCGGAGTCTGGATTTGTGCCCGGTTGATGGCAATAGGCTCGCCCCCTATTACATGGGACTTAAACATAACTGGCGAAACGTGGGTGTGCTATAGGTACACCTTTGCCTAACCCTTCGGGGAATACAGGCGTGATGTTATGTGTAAATGTGTTATGTATATTATACCTAGTACAAAAATCTCAATGCTTGGAAATGTCGCCATATCAGAAAAATGTATCTGTGCGAAGCAGGGGCGGGTTGCTGGTAATGATGTGGCTTTGGGCCCTCTCCCATTCCATGAAAACACAGAAAAATATACTAATACCATCTGCCCCAATTAAAACCCCACTGAAATTCCGCAACGAAAACGAAATTCATATTCACTCATTTTGTTTATCACGATTCCGAAATTCTCATTATAACCATAACTGAAAACAAAAAATATACGGGTCGACTTGAGAACCTCCTCCTTTTTTTTTCGTCGGTTAATAAAACTGAATAGGTTCAAATTACGAATGTTTACAATAAATTTAATATTATCTGCAGCAACACAAAGGAGCTATTAGAATCACAATATATGTATAATTATATCGGAAATAAGTTAAATCAATTGTTTGACTTTGACTAATTGGGACGCCAGCGCCACCAGGCGGCGCTCGACAGAGTCTACAATATAACGCTCGGCCAGAGTTAAAGCACAGTTGGTCGGTGGCAATCAAGCAGCGAACACGTTTAGAAACTGTCGTGCGTTCTGTATAGTTGTGTCGTGTACCTACAGTGTGTGTTCGCTAGTGTGATTAATATGTTCGTAAATAAATTATAATTTGATTAGAACTGCAAACGGTTTTTCTATTGCGCAATAATCAACACTTCCCATAGTACACCCGCAGTAGTTAAAATATGGCTGATGATATCGAGAGAAACATGACCAGAGACCATGCAATTACCACTCTACCCACACGCAGACACTCACCACGCACATAATTTTTCCTCTAAAAATAAGTAGTACCTACTTACTTACTTACCTGTCTGATATCTTGTATAATCAACGAATGGATGACTCCTGTAACACAGGTTCCACCTTGAATTGATCAAAACTCTGATCACCGAAATTAAATGATTTATCCTGTAAATAAAATAACGGAATCACTTTTACGTCATCAATCAGTGCGTCCTGTCTGTTATGACTTACGGAGCCGAAACGTGGACCCTCGTGGTTCGGCTGTTCCATAAATTCAAGGTCGCTCAGCGAGCTATGGAACGAGCTATGCTTGAAGTCTCTCTGAGGGATAGAATCCGGAATGAGGTGATCTGGCAGAGAACCAAAGTTGTCGACATAGCTCCCAGAATAAGCAAGCTGAAGTGGCAGTGGGCCGGCCATATTAGTCGTAGAACCGATGATCGATGACCGCGAATCAGCAAACGTAAGGTAGGATGCCCTCAGGCTAGGTGGAGCGACGATCTTCGCAGGGTGGCTGGTAACAGTTGGATGAGAGTTGCCGAGAATCGAGCTAAATGGCGTGCAATTGGAGAGCCCTAGGTCCAGCAGTGGGCTGATGATAATGATGAATCAATTTTACACGTCATATGAAAAAGAAAATGAGCTAGATGGAGTCGCTATTTCCTATATGACAAACCCTGAGTAGAAATGGCGAAATAAACCCACTAGTCAAAGTCTCTTTTAAAGTTCAGACATAATCTTGGTCCGATCATGTGAGGACCTTTCTCGATGATGTGTCTGAAATGGTATTTTGAGGGAAGACCTATAAGTTCTCCGCTGTAAATGTTGCGCATGTTTTGGAGATACAAAATTATTAACATTTACCTGTTGACATCTTTCCATTTTTATTGAATCACATCTGACCATTTTGCAATTTCACTCTTCAGTATAATTTGGCGTTTTCCTAGTATAGCAATTTGTGTGCAATAATGGAATATTTTAATAGAAATCCTTAATACTGATACGATAACGATTCGTATGCAGGTTTCAGTTATGCATTCACATTTGAAGTTTACGAATTATTTTGAACTAGCTTATTTATTATTGACTGTCCGCGTGCATTTCTCAATAAAAATTATGTACTAGTTGATTTTTTCATACATACTTTTCATCAATACTGAATATCGAAGAATCTTTTGTTAAATCACTTCTACATAATCGTACATAACATAACATCACGCCTGTATTCCCTGAATGGCTAGGCAGAAGTGCATCTATACGTGAATTAATGTGGGTGTATGTGGTCACGGCATGTATTATTCTTCCCATGCATATTATACGATACTGGTATTGATTGCACGATGGATATTGGATATTGGTTTGCACGATGTACGAACCCAGTTAAAGTAACGCTTTTCAAAGCTTACTGTCAGTCCTTCTACACGTGCAGCCTGTGGGTCAACTTCACTCAGCGGGCATACAGCGACCTACGCGTTCAATATAATAATGCACTGAGAGTACTTCTGCGGCTGCCGTGGCGTTGCTTTGTGGATGTTTGCGGATAATATTATTAATGGTTTTGACGCCATTATTAGGAATTGATGTGCATCCCTGATGACACGTTCGCGGCAGCACCAGCAGTATTCTCAGTGTATTCGCAGATCGGTGGGATTCCCTGATGCTGTGGAGGTGGATGTAGCTCTACGCTGATTTTTAATTGTAGTATGTTGATTTGTGTCTGTAACCTACTAACACTGGAAGTTAAGTAAAATTGTTACTAACCCTATGGACTCCTGTCTGAAATAAAAGTTTTCTATTCTATTCTATTTTATAAGCCGTTACGTTAGTATTTCAGTACAGTGTGATGTGGCTAAAAAGCTAGCCATATCATCTTATATTATATTCCATGCATCTAATTATATCATCGAGATATATAGATATACAATAGCGCGTGTGTTGTGGCTATGCGTTGTCAATCAGTCATATCCATGGTCCATTTATATCACGCCTTTTGCTCAAATGTGTAGGCAGAGTTGTTTAAAGTAACTGGAAAAATGTAGTTGCCCTTACAGCAGATTTCAAAAGGAATCCATAACAACCTGTACTCGGTTTCTGTAACATAGTCATATTTGAAATTGATACAGAGTCTGTTACTCAACGTGAACGTGTACGTTAACGTCAGTTGGATGTTTGGCGTGTTCTGGATTCCGTGAAATAGTCAGCGCTATCTAAATTATAAATTTGCATGTTTCTTTATTCAAAATGATTACTTAACAGTGACAGGGATCTTTTCAAAATTCGAACTTGTTCAAATATTTTTTTAATGTTAAAGCCAATATCAAAATGGAGCGCATTTTGACGATGGGAAAAAGAGCAGGACTTACCGACCAAGAGTTTCTAATTAGGATCTGGTGGATTTACCTGTAAAAAGAAAAATAATGGGTTAGTCTAATTTTTAACAGTTTGTAAATA
The DNA here is from genome assembly GCA_916610205.1 of Griposia aprilina. Lineage (NCBI taxonomy): Eukaryota > Metazoa > Arthropoda > Insecta > Lepidoptera > Noctuidae > Griposia > Griposia aprilina. The sequence continues at coordinate 7,846,076 of OU744310.1, read as the reverse complement.
TCCATTTTTAGTAATTTTTTAAGTATGTAATCCATCTGAAACTTTTGCGCATACACATTTTCATTACAATGAAATGGTCTACACTTATACAATCTCCTTTTTTGTTTTGACACAATGGATAACAATATTTTTATTTATTTAGGACCAGCGGCGACAAAAAATCACTTCAGCACTCCATCGCCGCAAAGTGGATTAATTACTTTAAAATATTTAGCAAAACACACGGTATGCTGCAGTGCAGTTATTCTCTAAACATCAAATGATAAATGGTTTAATTTCTGTATGCAGTTTTGTACAAACACTTTTACACGTCAATCATATTTAAAAAACTAGATGAGGTCGGTGTTTCCTATCTGACTCACTTCAAAATTCAAACGGGGCCAAGGTACTCCGACAACTGATAGCACGCGCGCGGTCCATATGGTTATTTGTTTCCTCCAAAATAAAGTATTGAAGTTTCATCTTAAAAACCCATCCTATCCATAAGATTGACTTGTCCCTTATATTACTCTAGGTAAAATTAAAATGAACTTGTAATATTAATTGTTTTTGTAGTAAAAATGTTAAGGTTGAACTAGTCGCGAGTTCGAACTCACTGGTGGGCGTGGCCAAAAAGCATGCTGTGTCACCTGACATCGTGCCAGAAAGAGATAGTATCAGTGATGAGCAGTTAGACGCTAGTCTACAGTCACAACGTCTAGTTCGCAAGTACACAAACACCGTAATTTTGATTCATAGTAAAACGAGCGCCTAAAAATTACGAAAAGTCCTTTGGAAAATCGAGTTTTATGAATAAACTGCTGCATCAATCAAACACAAATAAAGTTTACTGACTCTTCCATAAGAGAGCTTTGTCCGTGCCATCTTTGTTTTGGAGATTTTACACTTCTTTTATTACTTATTCAAATTAGTAATAAAAGTTTTAAGTAATCAAATTTGCGCTAAAAATAGCAAGAAAAACGAATCTTTGTTGGCTCATAACTTGTTAATGCCTTTTTAATTTACTTTTCTGTTTCCGCACAGACAAAATTAATAATGAAACAAAACGATATCATGTTTAACTTTGGATGTACAATGACAAACAGTGGAGTATACCGTCCCGAAATTTGTATCGACTAGTGCAACCTTAAAGTCGCGTTTTTCAAGGCATACTGCCAAACCTTCTACACGTGCAGCTTGTGGGTGAAACATACGCAGAGAGCTAACAACGTCTTTCGCGGACAGTAAAATAATGGATTTAGGATGTTGATGGGACTTCCGCGCTCCTGCAACGGTTTGCAGATGTTCGCGGAAGCCCGTGTTGACGATTTTCATGGTATTATGAGCAAGAGAACAGCGTCACTAATAGGTAGGTAACGCGGAAGCTACAACAGCATCCCCAAAACTTAATTAGACAAAGAAGACAGTCCCTTTATAAGACATTGAGTACGGAGGCACGTGCCACTGTGTGTTGGGCCACGTAATTTTTTGTTGTTTTAGTTTTGTGAAAGTTTACCAACATAGTTTTTCAAGTAATAAATACTACATATTATTATATGGATTGTGAGTACTTGTAGTCCGAAATAATGAATATATATAGCTATAAAAGAATACCGATATGATCAACCTCTGACCCAATTACATCGGACTGCATTCATCTCACCTGCTAACGATTATGCAAACTATGTGATCGATAGAGGAGTTAGACGTCGGTCATGACATTAATTGCATTGTTGGGTAATGCAATTTGAATAGGAACCTTGCAGCGATTACGGATAATGTCGTTTTTGGTACGGCAATACCTGTTAATTAACAAGACAAGTCTGCATTATTGTGTAATGCCATTTGAATAGGGACCTTGCAGCAATTGGGGATAATAACGTTTTTTGCACGGCAATACCTGTAAATTAACAAGACAAGTAAATTAGCAAGAAAAGTTATTATCATTAGTAATAAAATTGTGAAATATTCAAGGTTTTTGTCAACGTCGGACCCTCTAGTTTGTTATATTTGGGGCAATTTGAGTAGATTAGAATAAACACAGATAATATTAATTGAATTCAGTGTAATCAAATGGAAAAGATTTGGCGGGAGATAGGAGGAAAAATGGCGGATTTCATTTTGAGTTTTTGCAATGCCGTGGTTGTATTATTTCTAAAGCTAATTTCAAAGGGGATCTCCTTTTTTGACCTTTATTTTTATTGTTTTGTTTATTATAAGGCAAAGTTATTATTTTTTATAGAAAAATCCTAAATAGACCTTTTTTTTGGGTGGGAAATCATCAAATGACCTCTCCCGCTCTAGGCGGAGCGGAAGGGCGTCTCAGACTCTTACTGACTTAAGCCCATCCGTCTTCTTTCAGTTGCCTGTGCGCCAGGGCCACGGTAACTCTTTCGAACAATTCATGACCCCGGCAGGCATCGGCCCTATCGGACCCCGTCAATTATGCTGACGCGCCATCGACCCGGGCCTAGTCCTTACTGGACGGCGAGCTCCCCATTGCTCACCGTCCGCAAGCCCGCGCCTACGGTGGCCGGGAGTCGACAATCGACTCCCGACGCCCAGGGTGTGTCCTCCTGCGGCGACTAGGGGCGTGAGGGCGCAACGATTATAATAGACCTGTGTTTAGATCTCAGTTAAGAGTGTGGCCTTTTCCATCTTCCGTTTGGCGATTTTAAAATATGCTCAGGACTAGGTACATTGTTTAAAATGTTATCATTAACATCTTACTGGTTGTGCAAACTCAGTAACTCAGTATCTGGTGCTTCTAGCGCAGGAGTCCTCCTAGTTTAAGCCCAGTTGCACATGTCTTGTATCTTGTCACTAAGTTATAAAGTCTAATTAATAATTGTAAAAGGATTAAGTCTTGAACAAATAAATATTGTTTATTGTTCGTTTTGTTTATTATGTCATTTAAAATAATTATGTTTTTAAAAACCTGTTTTGTAAACACGACTAAACTAACGTTAATGATAAAAAGCCACAAGCATTAATAATTGACTCGCTCAGCTTTCAAAGTAAACCACTAACTACAGACTATTCTCGTTAAAAAATAAAATTAAAAAACTTTTCTACAAAAAAAACAACCGACTTCAAAAATACACTACAAAGTGAAAAATAAGTCGGTGTCTTTGGATCTGTATTTTGTTTTTTGCCACCGACTTCCGAAATTAAAGTTATTTTTCACTTTTTAGTGTATTTTTGAAGTCGGTTGTTATTTTTGTAAAAATGTTTTTATTTTTCACTTTTTATTGAGTCAGTTATTATTAAACCTAAGTTACAATAGCCTAATGTCCTTTTCCCGATGCAGGGACGTTAATTGTTGACGAGTTCTCCTGTTATGAACCAAAACCACTGGAGTTGATAATGAGGCCACCATCAGCTCCATTTCACCATATGCATTGTGACGAGCATAATTTGTTTAGCAACCTTTAAAATAATCGAATCGCAACCCGTGAAATACTTATTATTGAGTAGTTCCGGTGGCCGCTTGTGGTCTTCATCATCAGTTCCACTTCACCGAATGGTGCTTTCCAAGAGCAAATGCACGAGTTACTTTAAAAAATACCCAAATCACTATACGTGTGCCTATAAAATTTGAGGATTTCCCTCGATTTCCTTGAGATGCCCTCATCAGATTCTGACTTGTTAACTATAGGACCACTTTGAGAGCATACCCTTTCAAACAAAAAAAGAATTTTCAATATCGGTCCACAATTGACGGAGAAAGCTGTGAACAAACAATAAAAATAAATAAAAAAACATACATACAGCCGAACATATAACCTCCTCCTTTTTGGAAGTCGGTTAAAAAGAAAAAAAAACACAAAATAAATTAACGTCTCAAGTTCGCAAAACAATATTCTAGATAAAAGAAAGCGGGTCAGCTATAAAGCTTTGACCACACTAGCGCTGTCACACTTAAAAATGTCAAATGATAAATGATTTTATTTCTGTAAATAGGTTTGTACAAACACTTTTACACGTCAATCATATTTTAAAACTAGATGAGGTCGGCGTTTCCCATCTAACTACTCTGAGAAGAAAGGCCGAAACAAACTCAGAGGTCACAGTTTCTTTTAAAGTCCAGACATAATCTTGGTCAGATCATGTGAAGACCATGTAGATTTGTCTGAAATGGTCTTTTGAGGAAATATCACACAGATTGAGTGGACCTGTCCAGTCAGTGCACGCATTTGTCAGTAATAGTGTAGCTCAACTCAGAACTTAAGGAGCTCAACAATTCAACGAACAATACCAAAGAAAGGACATTTGGGTAGGCCACAAAAATTACTCAAACTGCCAGACTAAGATTAAAACTACCTGAAAGGGGGAAAAAAAGCAACAATGACCCACATAGTCTTCACATTCACAATATTAAAATGAATATCATATATTTCATCTAGCCTGCATGCTACTTACATTCACAGACAGGTTTCTCTTTAAATGTCATCAAAAAATCATAATATGTTATGTCATTTAATTCAATAAAAGTTACATTATTAATTCTAAAACACATAATCACAGTATAAAATGGATTGTTGCTTGGGGGTACATTGAAGTAGCTTAATTAATCCCAAGCCTTTTTGTCATCCAAGTAATCTTTAACTTTATAGAAACCTTTTTGGCAGAGTTTCTGTTTAATAAATGACTTAAATTTATTGAGGCTCAGTTCTTTAACAAGATTTGGGAGTTTGTTGTAAAAACGTATACTTTGGCACTTAAATGAATTACTAATTTTTTGGAGCCTAGTCGAGGGCACAATAAGTAAATCTTTGTATCTAGTATTTATGTTATGAATGTCGCTGTGTTTAGAATATAGATTAATTTTCTTTTTTACATAAATAAGGTTTTCATATACATATTGAGATGCGACAGTCATTATGTTTATTTCCTTAAATTTATCCCTCAGTGAATGCCTACAACTAAGGTTATATATTGCTCGAATGGCTCGTTTCTGCAGCACAAAAATAGCCTGAATGTCGGCTGCATTTCCCCACAGCAAAATGCCGTACGACATTACACTATGGAAATAACTAAAATATACTAATCGGGCTGTTTCGACATCAGTCAAATAACGGATTTTATAGACCGCGTAGGCTGCAGAGCTTAGCCGCTTCGACAATTTGGTTATATGTGGGCCCCACTGTAGCTTCGAGTCCAAAGTAACACCTAAGAACATAAGAACACAGTGGTGTCCACAAGATCCAATTCCGCCCCATTTACTAGTACATTGGTTTTCACCTGTTTAACGTTAGGTGTCAGAAATCTAATACATTTAGTCTTTTTCTCGTTTAAAAGTAAATTATTAACACTAAACCAATGCACTATTTTAGCGATAGCATTATTTACATCGTCAGTAACTGTCTGTTGTCGTTTAAGCTTAAATAAAAGTGATGTGTCATCTGCAAATAACACTATTTCATGATTGTTCTTTACAAGGCAAGGTAGGTCATTAATATATACGAGTATTAAAAAAGGGCCAAGAATTGAGCCCTGTGGAACTCCAATAGTGACAATAGATCCCGCGGATCGCTTGCCGTTAACGTCGACTCTTTGGATCCTATTATTCAAATAAGAAATAAGAAGATCCAAGGCAGTGTTTCTAACACCATAGTGATGAAATTTCCTGACCAATGTATCATGAGAAACACAATCGAAAGCCTTAGACAAGTCACAAAAAATACCTAGGGCATCATGCGACTTCTCCCAGGCCTCAAAAATATGTGCAAGAAGCTCAACGCCAGCATCGGTAGTAGAGCGACCCCTTGTGAAACCGAATTGTTTACTGTTTAATAATTTATGTTTATTAAAATGTTTTTGCAATTGATCTAGCATCAATTTTTCAAATATTTTACTGAAGGTCGGAAGCACAGAAATTGGCCTAAAGTTCGTGAGGTCTGATGTGCTTCCCGATTTAAACAAAGGTATTATTTTACTTCTCTTCATTAAGTCAGGAATTACTCCATAGTCAATACATTTATTAAAAATAATTGCCAATTCAGGCGCTACAGTGTTGATTATACATTTTGCAACCTCTACGGAATTTCCCATAGATCAGCAGTTTTTTTAACATTAAGTGTATTAAACGTTTTTATAATATCTCGAGCACTAACATAGTCGAAATTAAATACATGGTTACAAATATCAACATTTTCTTTCAATAGGGACTCGAGTGGGTGCCGAATTTAAAGTGTTTGTGGTTGAGACTGGAATATTGGCAAAGAAATTTTCAAAAACTGTGGCAACTTCTAAATCTTTTTTAATAACTTTATTGTTAATATTAAGGCTGTAGTCACTACTACGCTTTCTGTCTCTTCCAGTCTCATTGTTTATAATTTCCCAAGTGGTTTTTATTTTATTTTGACTATTTTTAATCTTGGAGTCAACAGTGACAAACCCGCTTTCATTTTGCTGACAGACTACTATTTTGACCATGGCCTTGAGTGTAGTTGTAGGGACTTAGTTATAACAAAAACTCAAAACACAAAGCATTTACTTCAACTGACCTATTTACGGGGAACTTTTAAGGAGTCGGTCGATCAGAAATACGAAGCCAGCCCATTACAAAGCGTAGTAGGTTCCTATGGAGAAGAACGGGCCAGAGGCATAATAGTCTGTGGCTTTACGACAGGAGACAAATAGCTGGAGCAGACCATCTAACTACCAAAAATCAACAACAACAAATAAATTGTGTTATCTGCATCTTTAAACAAATTTCAGTGGGTCAATGACCTCTGTTGCCACATTATTTTGGACAAACTATAGCAAACCCGAACTCTGCAGGTCGCTTGTAAATCTTATGTTGCGCACCAGTTTTAGTTCTAAATCCCACAAAAGTGTGGCTTCACCTTTACAACATTATTTCGTGTCAATATCACGTTCCCTTTTATCGGCATCAACATTATCTATAAGAAACTGACATAGACTGTAAATAAAAGAATATCTTTCATTTCCTTTATGACATTGTTTTGTCCGTAATTATGAATTGGGACGGCCAATTTCCGGAAGTGGCTGATGTTTCCGTCAGGAAAATGTAAGGAAATACTTGTCTCATAATTTTCATTGGATATTACGTATTTTTTTATTATTTAAAAATGTATCATAGTATACAGTTCTTAGAGACGTCGAAAAGAAGTAGCCAAATCTATACATACGTACAAAAGTCGCTTTTCGTGCCGCTCTGTATGACCGCGTTGTTTTTCTAAACTACGTAACGGATTATGATGCAGTTTTCACCATCATTTTCAGAATTTGTTTAGTAAAAGTTTCGCTCTATGTAAAAAACTATTTTTCTTCATCATTTCTTTATTTTTAACCGACTTCACAAAAAGGAGGAGGGTCTCAATTCGTCTGTATGTTTTTTTTATAAGTTTTTTTATTTTTTTTTATGTGTTTTAGCTCATAACTTTTTTCTGGTTGAACCGATTTGGATAATTCTTTTTTATTTGATAGGTGGCGCTTCACATTTAGTCCCATTCAAATTTCATGAAGGTCTGATTAGTAGTTTTTGAGTTATCCTTAATAATGCATATTTTTTCCACTTAGTTTATATGGATGATGTGTTAATAATTTCCTGTCACTGTTATTTACACACCAAGTAGTGGTTTACGAATTTGTGTGGGGTAGGTACCGCAACTAAAAAGTGAAAAATTAAAACTTTTTTACAAAAAAACAAGTGACTTCCAAAAAAAACACAAAAAAACGTGAAAAATAACTTTAATTTCGGAAGTCGGTGGCCAAAAACGAAGATACCAAACCAAATAATAACCAAATAATAATTGTCAACAGGCTTACAATTAGTGCACAATATGAAAGCCATGGATACGCACAACGCAATCAAATAAACTCCAATAAAACCATGGCAATATAAACACTCGCTCGGAACGATAATAATCACTGTTAAGTTCATAACAGCTTGAATGTAAACAACAGCTATCGGATTCGCAGTACAATGGATTATACAGGCTGGTCTTGCAAGGCTCCTTCAAACAGGCGCGACCAGCGACACGAATCGCATGCGACACAAAGGCACCACTCGTCGCACGACAGGCAGTGCCTTTGTGTCGCGTCGCGTGTTTCGCCTTTGTACAGGATGGTCTATTATACAAACTGGTCTATTATCCAGACCGGTCTATTATAAAGGCTGGTCTATTATACAGATTGGTCTATTATATAGACTGGTTTATTATACAGGCTGCACTATTATATATACTGCTCTATTATACAGACTGGTCTATTATACAGACTGCTCTATTATACAGACTGGTATTTTATACAGGCTGCTGTATTATACTGCCTCTTTAGTCTAGTGGCCGCAAGCACTACTGCTGAGCCTAGGTACGATTCCCGGGTCGGGCAAAATGTTATTGGGTTTTTCCTTTAGGAATTTCTTAGTAACAGCCCGGAGTTTGAAGTTGGCGATGTGATACCCCCGTGCCTCGGAAAGCACGTTAAGCCGTTGGTCCTGCGCCTGATCTCTCTCCGGTGTGAGGGAAGAGAGAGTGCACCTGTGTCTGCGCACACACTTGTGCACTGTAATATCTCCCGCGCCGAAGACTCGTCTCCGTTGAGATTGGCCGCCATGGCCGAAATACGGTCTGGAGGACTACTCGTATATGTTTAGTTTGTTCGGTGGTTAAAATGATTACTAAGATGACATTTGTTTTTGAATATTGCGGCTTCGGTACTGTTTTAATTATGTACGGTTGACTGTTTATACTATAACGACATAATGTGAAAATAATTTAACGTCGGTATCATGTGCTAGGTATACAATATTCTTAATAAGTAGCTCTTTGGCTGTTTACAAGACAAATACTACTTCACTGAATATAATAAAGCATAAGTAGGTAGTTTACCAAGCTGACTGACCATTTGATTTAAAGAATTATACTACAAAAATTGATTTAATCAAATAAAAACAAAAGAAAACTGAAAATATATATATCCAAAAGTTATAACAATCATCACTCAAAACTCAAAAAAATTCAAAGCATTTATTTCAAATAAACCAATCACAGGCACTTTTGAATTGTCAAGGCATCGGTCGGTCAGAAAGATGAAACTAGTTGCCCGTTCCAAAGCGTAGTGGAGAAGAACGGGCATGAAACTCCACGGACACTCTTGTAAATCAAAATATGGTTACAAAATATTGGTTACAACATTTATGTTGAAATTATGTATGTGAGAACGATGCAGAACGTTAAAAGCTTCCGTAATAATAGGTCTTCACCTATGAAATTGCCGTTTTGTATGAAAAAATTTAAACGAATTTTTTTCATGAATTTTTTATTTGTATTAATCGAAGTAATCACCCATGCAATCAATGCATCTTTGCCATCGCAGTGGCAGTTTATTGATGCCCTTCTTAAAGAAATCAGCTGGACGGGAGGCAACAAATTCTTCAAAGGCATTTTGTACTGCCTCTCGGGTATTAAATTTTTTTCCCGCCAAGAAGTTATCCAAATTCTGGAAAAAGTAGTAGTCTGTAGGCGCAAGGTCTGGTGAGTAGGGCGGATGACGGAGAGCTTCCAACCCCAGTTCTTGCAACTTGGAGACCGTCTGCTGTGCAGTATGAGGTCGCGCGTTGTCGTGCAGGAGCAGCGGAGACGAGCGATTGACCAATGCTGGTTGGAGATGCGCCAGCTTCTCCATCATTGTGTTCAGTTCTTCACAGTACACATCTGCAGTAATGCTCACCCCGTTTGGTAAGAAGCTGTGATGAATCACACCGGCGCTAGACCACCAAACAGTGACCATCACTTTTCTAGGGGTAAGTTTTCGTTTAGGGCATTGTTTAGGTGCTGAACCAGGATCTAACCAACTTGCTGAGCGCTTACGGTTATCAAACAGAATCCATTTTTCATCGCAGGTAACAATGCGGTTCAAAATTCCTTCATTTGTGTGTCTGTTGAGCAGTGCAAGGCACGTCTCGACGCGTACTTCGCGCTGGCGATCATTGAGTTCGTGGGGCACCCATTTGTCAAGCTTTTTTACCTTGCCAATTTGACGCAAATGGACCAATATTGTTTTGACGCTAACGTCGAAAGCTGCTGCTAATTCAGCCGTAGATTGTGTATCATCAGCTTCCACAATCGCCTTTAATTCGTCATTGTCGACCAAAGTCTTCGGACGACCGCGAGGTTCATTTTTCAGGTCGAAATTTCCAGAACGGAAGCGAGCAAACCAATAACAGGTGGTGCGTTGGTTTGTAGTGTTAGCTCCGTAAACGTCGTTGATGTTGCGTGCCGCTTGTGCCGCGTTGCTGCCACGACGGTACTCATATTCCATAATTACTCGAATTTTTAACGTATCCATGATGACGAAAAAGATTGAAATGCGATAAAAATGTAACACTAATCAATAAAGAAATGACTACTTTTAGAAAAAAAAATCCATGTTTTTAAAATAAAATTAATTTGAAATTAGAATTCTTAGCCAAACAAAAATTATTTTGATTTGAAATGGCCAGTACTGCAGAACGGCAATTTCATAGGTAAAGACCTAATATAAAGATAAAATAATTCAAATATTAAGTTAAATTAAAATATGCCGTGGCGTGGCAACTAAGAGATGACCAGTCCCTACTGACGGCACGGCACGCGGCGGCGCCCGTTATTAAAACGGTGCATGGATTAGCACCATGCAATTAAATGAAAGAAAATTTAAAACTCATATTAAAAGTACACTTTGTAAACAAGCATATTAAAAATTAGAGGATTATATCCTAGATAACAATGCTTGGAAACATGCTGGTCCTGCTCCATAGGACAATCTAGAGTCTAGACAAAATCAAACTGGTTGCTAATTTAATTGTGTAATTTATAATTTTTATGACATTATTTTTCACACTATATAACTACTTTAACTCACACACTAAATTAATACTTGTGAAATTTTGGAAAAATCATTTACTTTTCAATATTTGTAAATATGTGAGCACCATGTATCTATCTCATAATTAATTTACCTGTCATGCGTTATATTTAATTATTTATACCTATTGTGGTATAGTAATTTTATTCTAGGTGCATCGTCTTCACATATAATTAATTTATACATAATATTGTAAAACATTTTTAAAAGAATAACGGTGGAGTTTCTTGCCCATTCTTCTCCATACGAAACTACCTTTTGGAAGGGGCAACTACTCATTTTTTTTGTAAATTTTGACGTTCAAAAGTGCCTTTTATGTGCCTATTTGAAATAAATGATTTGACTTTGACCATTCCGCTCAACCATTTTGAAGGGATCTAAATGATCCAACATAGGTACTTCTACTGCATTGAGGCTAGACACTAACCTATGTATGTCTGTAGAAGTCAGTGGACTCCAACCTAACATTACGTGTATATTTAAATGCACAAACAATACGACTGAACACAGGCATGCACAACACAGATGCCCGATAAACCCTAGACCGTTTGTAGTTCAAAATTCAGATTTATAGTTTTAATTTTAAAGTTTACGAGTTCGTTACACCCTGTATACGTAGAACATGTTTGTTCAAGCATTAGCGGTGTAATTTAGTGATCCGGCAAACATTCACTCGACCCTGTATAACAAACTATTAGCGGACAGTAATCAATAGCTGTAGTATGGTTTAAGTCGACTTTTGCAGAATTTCTCTTTTATTTTTACGCCATTTTCGTTTTTATTACTGAGCAGTTTACCTCGAATAAAACTTAAAATCGTATAAAATTATCCTTACAGTCGTGATGTTTAAGTACAGAACTGGTCGATGTGACGATGCTATGTCCAGCAGTGGACATATTTCGGCTGAAAAGAATGCTTTTGTGCGGCTTATGCAGATTGTAGCGGGGCGAGCAGAGTGCAGCGAGGTGAGCAGGGTGCAGTGGGGCGAGTAGGGTGCAGCGGGGTGAGCAGGGTACAGCGGGGCAAGCAGGGTGCAGCGGGGCGAGTATGGGCGTACCCAAGACGTTTGAGACAAGACAAATGATAATTTATGTCACATGTCAAGAAAGTATCTCACGCCGCCGCGCTGTGCTAGCATTTAAGACAAAACGGTTTTTATCGCCCAAACTGTGATAAAATGTGTGACTCAAGCCATAGCACAGTAGGCCGTGCTCGCTCTGCAGCAAATAGGTATATTTCTTATTTAATGAGCGGTTTTTGGTGAAATACGATAAAAAGGGGGATAATCAAAAAATGTCTAATGAGCATATCAGAACCAAATGACTTCAATTTTACGCAGCCTTTTCACCCAGTACAAATAAATACATCCACTCTGTACACAAATCTACGTAGCTAAAAAAACAACAAAAGAACAAAACACAATGAATCTCGACATTCGTTCCCAAAAACACAAACGTTTTCTTTCCATCCAAAACTGTGCCCTGGAATCGTTACTAATTTATATGATACTTCTAAATGTTAACATGAGACATGACAAATGTTTTCTGTTTGGAAAACATACCTTGCATTGATCCTAGACACAGAGCTCGGAGATGCCTCGGGCGGCGGCAGCTGTTAGAGGCAGCATTGTGTACACTTTCCATATAAACCACGCGTGGCACTGTTTTCTCGCATTATAACACAAATTACCTACAGAAACTGCCGGCTTTAAAGGCGGTCCGTATGTATCCTATGTCAATAGGCATAACGGACAGTCCTCTATGCAGGGCTTGCATGGAGGCTGAGGAAACCGTTGCACATGTGCTCTATGAATGGACAGGCGTCACCCAGATTAGATCACAAACCCTCGGGGCACCCCGATCCTATACAGATGCTCTCAACAGACCAGGAGACATCATCAACTTCTGGAAGGAGGTGGGCTGGTTGGAATAACCACCGACGACGGCAGTCATGGCCCACGCACAATGGTCCACTTGAAGGACTAAGTGCGGAAACCAACATCCTAGAACGATAACTTCGTTTTCGCTTAGAGTTCTTTATGTTTATTTTTTCTTTTTGCTCAGCTCCTAAGGATCGCAGCGTGATGTTAATTATAAAATTTAAATTATTATTATATAAAATTGCCGATAACCTTCCTCAAAAATTCGACCTCGAAGTATATTATTTCAATGTTATAATCCTTTTAAAGTTTCGTCCCGATTCACTCCAGCATCCCTATTCACCCCGTTAGACAGTTCTCTGTTTTTTGAAATGGCTCTAAATATCTTCTAAGACCTTGTTATGAACAGTTTACATATTGAACAAATAAACAGGTAAAGCGATTTCCAATACACGATTGCATATTAGAGGAATGTCACGAGCAAAAGTGACCTCGATATTATCGACTGGTTTCAGTACCTACAAAGTAAATTAATGAGGTTTCTAAATGTAATAATTTCGACGTTTTTTTTTGTACTAACAATATTATAGCTTGTTGCTAATTCAGAAGATCAGAAAACTCAACTGCAAAAACATCTCAAAATCAAAATATTTTATTTGCAATAAACGTACATGGGCACCTATGAAACGTAAGAAGCTAGATGCACGTTTCCAATTGGTCGTTTCCTATGGAAAAGAGCTGACACGAAACTCCACGGTTGCTCTTTTAAAAATAATTGGCTTTTACAATGTATTCAAATTACAGTGTTAATAGGTATGGGAGGACAGTGTCGGCCTGTCAACAAGTACCAGTTACTTAACCAAATAGAAGATGGTTTACAAATCTACAGTCTACAGGTTAGGCCTGCAAAGTTCTCACATTCACAAAATATAAAAGAATCTATATGAAATATAAATAAATTATAAGAAAAATTAAAGCCTATATAAACCAAATGACATGACTGCCATTACAGCTGTAACAAATCTAAATTAAAATCCTGTGTACAAAAGCCATTAGTAAAGAGTTGAAATAAGAATTGAAGGAAAATAATGTCAAATAATGAGAAGATTATGTCAAAGAAGAATGTAAAAAAAACAAACATCGTAATTTGGGAGCAGTTAATACATATTATTTACATAGTGGTGCCGTTAATGAGGCATCAAGGAAGCCACATGTGCAGAATAAATTATTGCCAAACTTCCTTGTCTTCAACGTAGTATTTAATTTTAATCTTAAAATATGAATTTTTGAGAAGGATACGTTTGAAGTGGGTTTTGAACTTTCGTTCGCTAAGTTCTGTAACTGACTTTGGCAACTTGTTATTAAAGCGGATGACTGTTTATAAGAAATGACTTATGATTTGCTTGTTTTAGTTAATCTAAATTTACGTATCACAATTTCACTTTTACTATGTGTATTTATATTATGGAAATCGCTTCTTATTTTTAAAAGTATTTTTTTTTTAAACTTACAGTATATTTTCTTAGATATAAAGAGAAGACAGAGTTAGTATATCAATTTCATTGAATTTGTTTCTAAAAGATTCATGAGGGCTCATTTTATAGATCACGCGGATTGTCCTCTTTTTAACCGACTTCACAAAAAGGAGGAGGTTCTCAATTCACCTGTATGTTTTTTTTTTTTTCTCAGAACTTTTTTCTGGGTGAACCGATTTGGATGATTCTTTTTTTATTTGATAGCTGGTGCTTCACATGTAGTCCCATTTAAAGTTGATCAAGGTCCAAGCAGTAGTTTTTGAGTTATCCTTAATACTGCAGTTATTTCCACTTAGTTTATATGGATGATGTGTTAATAATTTCCTGTCACTGTTATTTACACACCAAGTAGTGGTATACGAATTTATGTCGAGTAGGTACCGCAACTAAAAAGTGAAAAATAAAAACTTTTTTACAAAAAAACAACCGACTTCCAAAAAAAACACTAAAAGACGTGAAAAATAACTTTAATTTCGGAAGTCGGTGGCCAATAACGAAAATACAAAACCAAAGACACCGGCTTCCGAAATTAAAGTTATTTTTCACGTCTTTTAGTGTTTTTTTGGAAGTCGGTTGTTTTTTTGTATTTTTTTTTGTTGTAAAATGAAAATTGAATCTACGTCAGCTGCCAATCCCCACAGCAGAACATCACAAGACATAAATAGACATACTGACAGACATACTGTGGAAATAAGCAAAGTATACTAACCTAGCTGGGGCTATATCAGTCAACTTCCATATTTTTTAATCTGCCTGAAAGAGCTCCTAATGTGGGCAGCCCATTGCAATTTTGAATCTAAAGTAATTCCTAGAAATACAGTTGCTGTAATAGCATCTAGCTTCCTGCCATCAAGTTTTTAATTTAGACCTAGTTGGGGTACATTTGGTAATGAGAACTTAAGACATTTAGTTTTGTTGGCACTATGTAAAATATTATTAGCTGCGAACCATTTCGAAAGAATAACAAGACTATCATTGACATGTAAGACATCCGTATCTTTTATATCTAGTTTAAAATTAGGAGAAGTGTCATCAGCGAATAAAATGATATCGGATAAATTAGCCATCATGTAAGGAACGTCAGTAGTATAAACTAGAAAAAAGAAAGGGCCAAGAATTGCGCCTTGAGGCACGTCCATCATAAATAAGGACACCGAAGACGTCGCCCCGTTAACGTTTATTTTTTGCTGCCTGTTTGATAGATAGGAAAGAACAAGATCAGCAGCTTATTCACGAATTCTAAAGTGGTGTAATTCAGATCAGTGTATTGTGGTCAACACAGTCAAACGCTTTCGAGAGTTCACAGAAAATGCCAATCGCAACCTGGGACTTCTCCCAGGACTCCAAATCTGACTGATAAGTTTTACTTCCGCGTCAGTCGTCGACCTACCTTTCGTGAAACCAAACTGGTGACTATGTAAAATCCCATTGAGTTGAAATGTGACAATATCTGGACTAAGATGTTTTTTTATAGATTTTACTCAATTCTGGTTACACAGATATCAGTATATAATTAGAGGGATCACTCTTACTACCTAGACTTAAGTTGAAAGTTTAAAACAAAATTACTTTTTCAAACAGTCTGATGCAGTTATTTGATTAAACAACATACATAAATACAAAAATAAGCCTTCTTAGCAGTTGGGCAAAAGTAGGTACCAATTATGATTTTTACCTGAATGTTAAAAATGTGTCTGAGTGTTCAAGGACAAATAAAAAATCTTGTGTAAGCAGAAAAAACAAAGAAAAACAAATGAGTTTCGTTTATTCCAAACCACGTCAACATTCACACAGCAAATAAATCATATCATTTAACATAACCAGCCTATAATGTTCCCACTGTTGGGACACAGGCCCGGTGAGAGGGAGTGCACTATAAATCCACCACGCGGGTTCCCAGTGCGGGTTGGCGGATGTCACACGATTTAAAAATTTTGGTTCTAGGACATGCCGGTTTCCTCACGATGTTTTCCGTCACCGTTTTGAGAGCAGTGGTGATGAAATAATTTACATACCTAAAGTAAATTGCCCACTTGGGTTTGAACCCTATCACCCACAGCTCGTAAGTCGCAGCCGTTACCGCTGGGCCACCACTGCTCTTATCATTTAACGTCACCCATTAATTGGGTAATTCCGATCTCACCCATTCTGAATTTTCCCATTCCGTAATAAATTTCCATTAGGTTAATGACAAGAGAGCGTTGATAATGTCTTTAATTATCACATTCAATTTTTACGATCGGAACCATTACCCTGATACGGGTATCAACGCTTAACCCTTTAGATTTTAGTTGATGAATTACTGGTAGGTACTTTGGTTATAAATACTTGCTACGAAAGTGAGCTTGTGACTTATTTAATAAAGAACTAATATAAGAATGTTATCCTCAGCTGTAGCCCGCCAAATTCAAATTTTCTTTGGTTTTTATAAATTGCAGCTCTGTTTTACGTAGTACAGTGAATGTTATTCGCGAATTTAGGAATTATATATTTATTGAATAATAATCATCAATTTCATTTATGACGATTGATATGAAATTGATGTTTATTATTCAATAAACTTTGCAAATTTGTTCCACCTAAATTTTTTTCAGAATATTTCATATGAAAAATTTTAGGTGGAACAAATTTTGTCTTCCGTACGTCCTACGTCTTCCGTCTTCCAGTACACGGTCGCCACTCCAGAAACTTTTAGTCTCATCGGCCATATGTTCTGCGAGCAATGTGCCCTACCCACTGCCACTAAGTTTGGCAATCCTACCAACCCTAACCAAATAATAATTCGTAGAAGAGACACCCCTACAATCATAGCAGTCATTACTTTTCCGCAATGAAAACTTAATTTACATATTGTATTGTAATGGGCTATTAAATTAATGAGAATTCTGCCTTTTACAAGTCATTAGCTTTTATGCCTCTTATTACGACGTATTTTGTAAAGGAATGTAAGGCTTTCTGTTCGCTAAAGTAAAGAATATACTACAAAAGGTATTCATGGTGATTTATGTTCATTATAATATCCTCCACGTGTGGCGATAATTAATTTGGCGGCCTTAGGAAATTTACTGTCTGGATGTGAAATCTCCACACATTAGCCAAATGATCATAGGTATGAATGATATTTGCTTAAAAATTCAACCGCGCCGCTGTACAATTGCATGTAGTACACAAACGACATAAGCAGTTAGCCCCGCTACCTCCTAGCCGTAAAGCTAATATTTTACCGTCCCAATACGAAAAGAGAAAATCTCATGGAAGCTAGAGCAATGCAAAGACGCGTATGAGAAAGAGCTAAATTCATGATTTCATAGTTTTTCTACATCTCCCGTATTGACACGAACTATCTGAGAATATCTTCATTTTTTTTTCCAACGCTCGACATAGGTTTTCCACATAGGTTACCACTGTTCCTGTACGTTGCCTCCTCCGACCAATCGCCCATAAACACTTCAAGCCGTTGTAAACAAAATTTAGCCTCACAGTTCAGAGTGCGCCAGACGTCCCAACATTTAAGTATCGTCAAGGCTCCCCGAAACAGGCGCGACGCAACAGAGCGATGCGACTCTAGTAGAACAATATTATGAAATTTCATGGGATTTTTTTCTCCAGAATCACGTTGCAACATCGCGTCGCGCCTGTCTCCAGAAACCTTCACTCGTGGAAGCTATTTTACTGCAATTTACTGATTGCTTTAGTAGTAATTAGTCATAGAGGGTGTATTTTAAAATTAAGCAATGATTAGCAGTTAAGAGAGAAAACTCAAGAAATTCGTTACAAAAGTCTTTGTTCGAAATCAAGGCACCGTTAATGATTTCGAACGAAACGATTGAAATTTGGAGCAATAACTTTAACAATAGCATTTATATTATACAAAGGAATATTTTGAATCCTTAGTACTTTGGAGGAAATTTCTGATTATATTTCTTTTGAAAGTCTTCAATGTTTTTAGTCAAATTGAGCGTTATTTCATTTACTTATTACGTTGTTCTTACATTGATGTTCATTTATTTTCATGTACTCTAATAGTATATTATTATGTAAGGGATTTTAATGAGATTTCTTTTTTCTTTTCGCTATTGCTCACGACGTAATTTTCGTGGTATCAATGAAGTTTATGAACCAAGGAGGTTTCAAAACTTAGTTTGTAATTTTTTTTAAGTGACAATTTAATTCATGATACCATAGACAAACAACGTGACGGAAACTTGTCTAATAATTAACACGGAGTGAGCAAGCTTGGTGTTCAAAACTCGTTTCAACTCTGTGGGTTGTCGTGTGTTTCGAAAATTACAGCCACGAAAAGTACAATGCTTGATACTCTATTTCTAGTTATTTATAATTTATAACCGACTTCAAAAAGGAGGAGGTTCTCAATTCGTCTGTAACATACTTATTTTTGTTTTGTTAACATATTTATTTTTGTTTTTGTATATTTGTTACGCGATAGCAACTGTAAATCGATTTTGAAAATTCTTTTTTTAATGCATAGGGTATGCCTCAGGGGTAGTCACATATAAATTGTATTAACTTTGTTTTGGTAGTTTTTCAGTTAGCTTCAATAATACGTATTTTTTCCACTTAGTTTATATTGATGATTTTATAATAACTTCCTGTCACTGTTATTTACATAGCATGTAGTGGTATACGAATTTGTGCGAGGTAGGTACCACAACTAAAAAGTGAAAAATAAAAACTTTTTTACAAAAAAAAACAAAAAAAAAAAACACTACATATTGAAAAATAACTTTAATTCCGGAAGTCGGTGGCAAATAACGAAAATACAAAATCAAAGACACCGACTTCGGAAATTAAAAGTAATTTTCACTTTGTAATGTTTTTTTTGGAAGTCGTTTTTTTTTTGTAAGTTTTTATATTTCTCTTGACACAGTTATATATTAAAAACAGATACAAAACAATTAAATAACACTATTAATATTCACGAAAACATTGCGGAGCATGTGTGGTGTGACTATGAATGATAGACTGAAGAATGATGTGATAAGGCAACGGTGCGGTTTAAAAGACGATGTAGTGACAAAAATTGAAAAGAGTATGTTAAGATGGTTTGGTCATGTTGAGAGGATGAATGAAGGGCGATTAACACAAGGTATATATAAGGCAGACGTAAGTGGGAACGCCGGGAGAGGACGCCCTAGGAAGACATATAGTGACCTTATTGGTGATGTTCTTCAGAAAGGTCAGGTGCGTAGTAATCACAACCGGCGTGCGTGTGTGACCAGATGTATGAACGTAAACGAGGCAAAAGAAGTATGTAAGGATCGTAGCAGGTGGCGTTCTGCAGTTTCTGCCTACCCTCATAGGAAGAAGGCGTGAATTTATGTATGTATGAAAACATTGATACACTTTACGCCAAACACACATAAGTTGGAAGAATATGACCTTAAGTGACATCATAAACGTGTCATGCCCGTTTTCACTAAAACTTATCAACAACCAAATGTAATGGTTACACAAAAGCGCTCTGTTAGATTTTCAAAGCTTGGCTCAGTGCCGAGAGTTGAAAATCCAGAGTGCAATATAATTTAGGCATTTTATCACCGCTGGTGTTAGTGAAAACGGACATTGCCAATGCCAACGCAGGCAGTAAGCAAAGTTAGTAAAATATTTAACACGTCTCAGTTCTGAGCGTCGCAATGTGGGAAGAAGTTGGCTCTTGTGTTATCAACTTTGTAGCAGATAATATATCGGTTGATGTATGAATTTGTGTTATACGCCAAATCCAAACCGATTGCCATACATAAGGTATTTCTCGGTAAAAGGAATTTCTTACAAGCGGGCGCTTGGAAGAAATTACAAGTGAATTTTCAAGCGTTTAAGTTCAGTCGAATATGGAAAAAAAACGCCAATCACTAGCATTCATAAAAAAATACAACGGTCGCAGAATACCAAGAAATGACGCCGCTTATCGGGTTTGTTTACAAACACTCGACGCGTGAGCCGACGCGTCAGATGACGTGTACAATTTATTGGGAATACCTAAGCGCGTGAGTACAATTTAGTGTTAGAAAAGTCTGGTATGCTTTTCATACCAAAAGCGGCCCAGCGGTTATAAACTGAGGTACTTGTTTTTTATATATGTTACAAATTTTCTATTCGGGGAAGTAATGAATATTTCAGACACACACATAGAGGCAAACATACTGTATTTTTATACAGTATTTTTCACGCCACTGATAGGTACACAGTTTTTCCATAATTCACATTAAGATAGTGTCATTCCAATAATAATAAAAAAAAACAAAGATTGATCGATAGGATATTATAGAAAACACTTGTAAACTGGATATTGGAGAATGGTAAAATATTGCAAACGCATTATCTACCCGAGTATATTAGCTTGTTGTCTCACGACAGTTACCTGAAGTGACAAATCCCTTCCATTCTTGGCGCTAGGCCAAGGTATCAAGCTAACGCCGGCTCCACACGTCGGTCTCAACTTTGGCCCCAACGCCTCTCAGCCTACATATTTAACGAAAATTAAAGTTATTTTTCATATTTAGTGTGTTTGTTGGAAGACATTTTTGTAAAACAGTTCTTATTTTTCGCTTTTTAGTTGTGGTACCTACCCCACACAAATTCGTATACCACTACTTGATATGTAAATAACAGTGACAGGATGTTTTTAAAACATCATCTATAATCGCATGGTGGAAAAAAATACGCACGACGGCGCCCGTTCATGACGAACGCTCGAACATGACGCGTGGATCAGCATCATCTAGTTCAACCATTTTGTAGGGAACCGAATGATCCAACACATTCACCACCATCAGTGAAATATTTCAGATCTTCGCAGGGTGGCTGGTAGGTGGGCACGCCACAATTGCGGCGGTAAGTCCCCTCTTTGAGGAGTGGCTTGAGAGGCGCCACGGCGTCCTCACCTTCCGCCTGACGCAGGTCCTCACCGGACATGGCTGTTTCGGGAGGTTCCTGTTTCGGATAAGGCGGGAGGAAACGCCCGGGTGTTGGCATTGTGGGGATCGACCGGAGGACACGGTGGAGCATACGGTGGAGGTCTGCCCGGCTTGGGCGGAGCACCGCCGTGTCCTCGTGGCGGCGATCGGCGGCGGCGATCTCTCGCGTCCGGCCCTGGTTCGGGCCATAGTACGGAGCGAGAGAGAATGGGAAGCAGTCACCTCCTTCTGCGAAGCAGTAATGCTCGCGAAGGAGGAGGCGGAGCGCGTGAGGGAGAGGCAATCATTGCGCCCTCACGCCCCTAGTCGCCGCAGGAGGAGACACCCTGGGCGTCGGGAGTCCATAGCCGACTCCCGGCCACCGTAGGCGCGGGCCTGCGGACGGCGAGCAATGGGCAGCTCGCCGTCCGGTAAGGACCAGGCCCGGGTCGACGGCGCGTTGTGTTCCACGCGCGCCTCAAAGAGATGTCAGCATAATTGACGGGGTCCGATAGGGCCGATGCCTGCCGGGGTCGCGGATTGTTCGAAAGAGTTACCGTGGCCCTGGCGCACAGGCAACTGAAGGAACACGGGTGGGTTTTAGTCAGTAAGAGTCTGACACGCCCTTCCGCTCCGCCCAGAGCGGGAGAGGTCATTTGATGATTTCCCATCCAAAAAAAAAAAAAAAAAAAAAAAAAAAAAAAAAAAAAAAAAAAAAAAAAAAAAAAAAAAAAAAAAAAAAGGGTGGCTGGTAGGAGCTAGATGAGAGTGGCCACGGATCGAGCTAAATAACGTGCCGTTGGGGAGACCTATGCCCAGCAGTGGACTGATATAAGCTGCTGACTATAAAATTTACGTTGTTTCCATCTCCATATCACGTAATTTCATAACATAATCATATTATTCACTTACATAACATCTCCGAAAAATTCAGCTCCAGATCTTCACACAAATTACTATTCGGGGTCACATTGAGTTTACGCGTCGTGACAAACAAGTTTAATTTATTTGAACGCGTCTCCGATATGTTGTTAGCTTAATAATATTTTAGTGCTAAACCTTCGATATTATTTTAGTCATTCAAATGAAATTGCTTTGTTTTTCTTTGGATTTATTGGTAGAATTAATATTGCTGATAGAAAACAAAAACGTACAATTCTACGAAAAACGTACAGGGCTCTGTTATCTTAATATACTGCTTCAATCATTCAGATTTTTGCCGTAGGTAACCCAGACGTCGTAGAGAATGAGCCACCCCTCCTCAAAGGTTTAAGTAAATGCAACTATAAAAAAAACTTAAATACAAAAAACAAAAAAACAGACTTCCAAAAAAAAACACTAACAAGTAAAAAATAACTTTAATTTCGGAAGACGGTGTCTTTGGTTTTGTATTTTCGTTTTTTGCCACCGACTTCAGAAATTAAAATTATTTTTCACTTTTTAGTGTTTTTTTTTTTGGAAGTCCGTTGTTTATTTTGTAAGTTTTGATTTTTCCCTTTTTTGTTGTTGTACCTACCCCAGACAAATTCGTATACCACTACTAGATATATATATAACAGTGACAGGAAGTTATTAAAACATCATCTATATACGCATAGTGGAAAAAATACGCATTATTAAGGATAACGCAAAAACTTCCAGTCAGATCTTGATCAAATTTATATGGAACTACATGAGAAGTATCAGCTTTCAAATAAAAAAAGAATCAAAATCGGTTCACCTAGAATAAAGTGCTAAGGTAACACACATAAAAAAAATATAAATAAAATACAGTCGAATTGAGAACCTCCTCCTTTTTTTGAAGTCGGTTAAAAAAGGATAGACACCGGCCCCCTTACGCCTGATAATAATAGCTACAAATATGATAAAGGTACTTATTTCTTTGATTTATGTATCAATAACACCGTCACTTGTAATTGAAAAAATGATATTTTATATTTCTTGCATTCATTTTTTTACTGCTAGTTTTACTTCATTTTGTAGGGCAGGCCTCTTCTCAGAGTTCCTAGTGGACTTTGAAACGCATACAAAATCAAGTTCCCGTTTATTTCACATTTATATCACATTGTCATCTAGATAATTCAATGCAAACCATCCGACGCTGCCCATTTCATAAATCGATTTCCGATCAAATCAATTTATTTGCCATAATTGTTGGTACAATTTCGGTCTTAACATAAATAATTATACAGATCCATAACACTTAGTCATAATACTGTGACATGCAAACATTTGGGTATATAATTAGTCATGATGAAATTATATTTATAGATGCAAAATGAAGGCATCTCACGGGTAACAGAATACGTTCCAATTTATGTGTTCGATTGCAAATATAAATATTTAAATACAACACCGGAATCGGAATTTAGAGCTTTATACAACGATTATTATTATTTGGTATTCATTTTGAACCGACTTCAAAAAGGAGGAGGTTCTCAATTTTATTTTGAGTTTATTTTTTATTTTTGTATGTTTGTAACGCGATATCTCCGACAATTGTACATCGACTTCGTTTTTTTGTTTGTTTAAAAGTTAGTTTATGCATCAGGGGTGGTCCCACATAAATTTTAATACTATCTAATTATAATACTTCAATAATACGTATTTTTTCTACTTAATTTAAGAACAAACATTATTTTTTTTTGAGATGTCTGTTTTTTTTTTTGTAAAAATGTTGTTGTACTTAATGAGAAGTTTCCATTTAGTCCATCTATTGGGAAATCAATGTGTTTATACCAACTTGGAATTTCCTATAATCCCATTATCTGGTTACCTAGAATAGTTTATTTTTCGTTTTGTATCTTTTAGAATTAATACTATTGCAACTATTGGAAAAATCCCATTCAGTGGGTGCCAAATGGGAATTTACCTATGTACAGTTACCAAAAGAGAGTAGCCAGGCTCGACGGATATAGTCGAAGTTTAATAAGAAACCGATGGACGTTTTCGAATGTAATTTAATTTGATAAATGAACTGTTTGTTTTCTATTCAATAGATAAAATTTTATTCGAAAACATCCATCGGTTTCTTACTAATCTTCTACTATATCCGACGTCCCTGGTTACTTATCACTTTTGGTGACCGTACTCCAGGATCGGGTATGTAACGTTTGAAATAATATCAAAAGTTCTAATGATCATATGACCTAATTTCATTTGATATACTTTTGTTTAGTATAACGATGAAATGATATAATGAATTATTGATATAATTTTATTTTACCTAATTTTATATGGTTTAATGATAACTTTCTAATAATGCACATTTGAATTATTATTCAATTAGTATAATATTCAGTTACTATAATATTAAAAATCTATAAGTAACTTTTAATATAATTTAGAAACATACTTTGTTTTGTATATTTTTGCAAAAACTGGTCCTGACCTGCGCCAGATCCCCTCTATTGTAGTTGAATCATTTGGGTTAGATGAGGTTATAACAGTATGTTTCCTGATAGTTACTTATTCGTTACATAATTTTGGCTGAAAATTATTAATATGAATATTAGGTCAACTGTACGTTATATAAGAAGTGCATTATACAAATTGAAAATTATGTGAAATGAACGCTATACTTTAATTTATTAGAGCAAAAGAAGGTTATATGAAATACAACATTAGTTCACATGAAATTAGGTTATTTGTTTTTGCCTATGAAAATTATATCATGTGAACGTTATTTCAAGTGATATTATACTACCTGTTATTATGCCATATATTACACACCCTCCAGAATCTTTCTATGATCAGATTGATAGCAGAAAAAGTAATTAATTTAAGCTCTATCCTAACTGAGGAGAATGTACTGCGAGGTGCAGGTCGAAATTCGCCTGCGCCAACTATGTCAACTAACTTATTATATGGAGGTATTCAAACTGTCGCAAATAGTTCCGTGACTTCCACATCATTAATGGGGTTGAAGCGCTACTGTGTACTGCTCCTGGAATGTTCGTGGAGGCAAAGCTGAACGCGTTCAATGCCATTCAGAGAAGCAGAATTACATCATTCACGTCCAGGATTGGTACGTGTAGAAACAGTATAGTTAAGGACCTTGCTGAAAGGATGTATGCTACCAAGACCTACAAGGAGTGATAGTCGTGTAATGTTTGTTTTTTAATGTGCAAAAGAAGAAAGGCATGTAACATGAGACAGAACGGGGTCAAGGGACTAACAGTTGATAGCACACGCGCGGTCTTTACGGTTGTTAATTGAATGAAACAAGAATAATGGAGGCTAAAAGTGGAATAATTTTATTTGTAAAAAGGGATTAGTAATTAAATTAAATCACAGCAGATGGTGTATTATTCTTGTTAGGTACTCAATATTCTATTGGGGTGATTGGGGTCAAGCGCTTTATAAATTAAAAAAAATCTTTTCTTTGGGATAGTTGTTTGTTATGATGAGGACAATCATGTGTTTAAGTATCGGTCACTAATTACCAGTCATACTATATAGCAAGCTAAAGTATCCATTACGCAATTTTCTCTCAAAATTCGACCTGCATAGATCAACTTGCATATTAATGAACTCACAAACGTTGTATGTTATGAACATACGACCCAAATTGCTACCTTTCAACCGTTACTAAAAGGACTACCACAGACAAAATACGATCATGTAGACTATTATAGACTCTCAGGCAGGATTCCAATTGAGTTAGGCAGACCCAGCGAGGCTTTTATACTGAAAGTGTCTACGCTATTAAAACCCTAATACATAAATTTCTATTGAGGTTATGCCTATACACTTAGACAAGCTGTTAATCCTGATTTATTTAATGCGTTAGTTATTTTCTGGACACGTAGAAGTTAATGTTAGCTAGATTATGATTCTGTTTTGTAGCGTCGTGCGTTGTCTCTTTCACTCAGTGACAGTCTCCAAATCTCGATGTGTAATAATTAAATTAATGCCGGCTACTGGTACTTACTCCATTTGCTTCATCCATTTTCATACATCTAAGTCCCTAGCACGAACGCGCAACGTAACATCGAATGATTTATAGAGGTATGAGGAACAGGGTGTAAAGTTCATTCATACCTCCATAGAAAAGGGAGGATCCTCCGACCAGACGGGTGTTGTGTCTGGTGGGCAACTGCCCGACGGTTGATGTCGGGACGTTGTATATACCTATGCTAGTTGCGTGGTAAACTCCGCTTGCGCGATGCAGGATTTGCGTGACGTCAGTATGACGTGTAGCTCGCATGAGGCGATGTAGATACCGCTACAGATTTTTGAATCGAAAATACAACTATTCCATAACATTTTACTTGAATTTTTTGAAACAAGCGCAATTTTTCATCCAGATATATGAATAAAGCCATAAAACTAATTAAATAGTTTATGTGAAACGAGTATTGTCAATTTTGAAATCGTTTACGTTACGTTTACTCGCGCGTTGGTGCTAGGCCTACTGGCCTAGACAATTTGCTGATTAAATCTAAAACTTTTGCATTCAGGTGCCATGTTGACTTTATTAATAACCGAGCAAGCGCGAAGCGTTTTGCGTGGATGTGACGCATATTTTCCCCCAACTCGTTTTATTTTTATGTAAGTATTTGTGTGTTTTTTCTTTGCGTCATATTTACCGCAAATAAACGTATTCTTTTCTTTCATTCATACCATCTAAGCGAGTACAAAGCATATTAAAAAACGATTCCCTAATCACATTTTTGGAAAATCTTAACAGCAAAATTCAGAAAATTGTACAACGCCATCTATCGAGCTTTGAGGAAGCTCTCACTCAAACAACTACTGCAAATAAACTAATTAAATAGCTTCATACACTAGTAAAATATTAATCAGCCAGTAATGTGGTAGCAGAACTGACTGTTTTGAATGCACTTGACGAATGTTTAGGATGCACTGGTTGAATGTTTAGGATGCACTGGTTGAATGTTTAGGATTTACTGGTCGAATGTTTAGGATGCACTGGTTGAATGTTTAGGATGAACTAGTCGAATATTTAGGATGCACTGAACGAATGTTTAGAATGCACTGGATGAATATTGTACCACCGGTGTAAAATAAAACGCCATAAAAAGCTTCTTTCTACCATAGCAATATTTCCACTTACATACCTAGCAAGCTCTCACTTCGTATTTCCTAACGTCACCTGCGAGGTTCAGGATATTAGTCTGAGTGCTAATGTAGCTACCTTGTTCATAGGTGCCGTGTGGAAACCTCTTTATGATAAGAGGGTAGTGTGAGCGGGTTAAAAAAGATTGTGCTTTTTACTGGACAGTACGGGAAAATTAATTGTACGTGGAAATGAAAAGAACCTTATAAATCTTTAACACTATCATCAGCCTTTTCCAAATTATGTCAGGGTCGGCTTCCAGTCTAACCAGGTGCAGCTGAATACCAGTATTTTTCATGGCGCGCTTAAAACTGACAAAGCAACATATTTGTCAAAAATTGACATAATAGGCACATTTTCAGGACAGGTGCTGTTAAATAAAGCAGAAAATAATTGAAAGAAACTCGTAAAATTGTCGGATTTTCAAGAGTTTTGCCTGTCGGTTTTATTAAATAGGCACCAGGTAGGCACGTATACAGAGGGGGGGGATAGTTGGGATTTATCCCCCCCGAAAACTGACGTTACATAAAATAAATGCAATTGCGATAGCTCGCGAGTCGCGATATGTCATCACGCTCGTAGACGCATTACCGAAGTGCAATGCAACATTTTTGTGAGCCCGCGGCGCGCGTGCTCTCGTGCAGGCGACGCGGTGGTGGGGGTGGGAGCGAGACAAAACGCAATACTGGATATTCTTGTACCTATATACGACTATAAATATACTAATACGGGTGGGTACATTGCTTAAGATCGCACGGCAGTGCCTATATAATTATTAATAAATGTTTATGTTATTTAATAATATGTACTGTTTGTTTTCTTATATTTTCTTACGTAGATGTAGTACCAATCATTACACCTGACTTGGTCTCCGTACGTCCTTTTTGGGTAACCACTGAAAACCAGCGCCGTGCTGTGGGTCCCCTATACTACAGCATCATGCTGAGTGGAAGCCTTCTGGTTACAGTCATGATGTGCAGCTGTCGACTATTTCTGTTTTGTGCTCGTGATTATAGATCTATATTGTTTGTTTCTTTTTATTTACATTGTTACCTGAGCTAATTTTTTTTTTTGTATGCACGTGTTTCTGTGACAAATAAACCTATTTTTCTTTCTTTCTGTCTTTCAATTTTTAACAGAGTTCACATGGTTGTTTCAATGTTTGTCCCCCCCCCCCCCCCCCCGAACCAAAACTTTGGATACGTGCCTGGCCCCAGGAATACTCACGTCAGTAATTTACACAAAAGTATGCAAATTGCAAGGCATCGTGAAATACCTATGATATCACCAGTCAGAAGTTTCTATGGCACAATGGCATGCAAACTACTTGGAGTCATTTGTGCAGGTGTCTGCCATGTGCCACTTTTTTGGCTTTATACCCACGCCAAGTGACTAAAAACGGAAGTACTTAAAAAAAAAAAATATACATATACTGCATACTTTTGTGTAAATTACTGACGTGAGTATTCCTGGGGCCAGGCACGTATCCAAAGTTTTGGTTCGGGGGGGGGGGGGGGGGGACAAACATTGAAACAACCATGTGAACTCTGTTAAAAATTGAAAGACAGAAAGAAAGAAAAATAGGTTTATTTGTCACAGAAACACGTGCATACAAAAAAAAAAATTAGCTCAGGTAACAATGTAAATAAAAAGAAACAAACAATATAGATCTATAATCACGAGCACAAAACAGAAATAGTCGACAGCTGCACATCATGACTGTAACCAGAAGGCTTCCACTCAGCATGATGCTGTAGTATAGGGGACCCACAGCACGGCGCTGGTTTTCAGTGGTTACCCAAAAAGGACGTACGGAGACCAAGTCAGGTGTAATGATTGGTACTACATCTACGTAAGAAAATATAAGAAAACAAACAGTACATATTATTAAATAACATAAACATTTATTAATAATTATATAGGCACTGCCGTGCGATCTTAAGCAATGTACCCACCCGTATTAGTATATTTATAGTCGTATATAGGTACAAGAATATCCAGTATTGCGTTTTGTCTCGCTCCCACCCCCACCACCGCGTCGCCTGCACGAGAGCACGCGCGCCGCGGGCTCACAAAAATGCTGCATTGCACTTCGGTAATGCGTCTACGAGCGTGATGACATATCGCGACTCGCGAGCTATCGCAATTGCATTTATTTTATGTAACGTCAGTTTTCGGGGGGGATAAATCCCAACTATCCCCCCCCTCTGTATACGTGCCTACCTGGTGCCTATTTAATAAAACCGACAGGCAAAACTCTTGAAAATCCGACAATTTTACGAGTTTCTTTCAATTATTTTCTGCTTTATTTAACAGCACCTGTCCTGAAAATGTGCCTATTATGTCAATTTTTGACAAATATGTTGCTTTGTCAGTTTTAAGCGCGCCATGAAAAATACTGGTATTCAGCTGCACCTGGTTAGACTGGAAGCCGACCCTGACATAATTTGGAAAAGGCTGATGATAGTGTTAAAGATTTATAAGGTTCTTTTCATTTCCACGTACAATTAATTTTCCCGTACTGTCCAGTAAAAAGCACAATCTTTTTTAACCCGCTCACACTACCCTCTTATCATAAAGAGGTTTCCACACGGCACCTATGAACAAGGTAGCTACATTAGCACTCAGACTAATATCCTGAACCTCGCAGGTGACGTTAGGAAATACGAAGTGAGAGCTTGCTAGGTATGTAAGTGGAAATATTGCTATGGTAGAAAGAAGCTTTTTATGGCGTTTTATTTTACACCGGTGGTACAATATTCATCCAGTGCATTCTAAACATTCGTTCAGTGCATCCTAAATATTCGACTAGTTCATCCTAAACATTCAACCAGTGCATCCTAAACATTCGACCAGTAAATCCTAAACATTCAACCAGTGCATCCTAAACATTCAACCAGTGCATCCTAAACATTCGTCAAGTGCATTCAAAACAGTCAGTTCTGCTACCACATTACTGGCTGATTAATATTTTACTAGTGTATGAAGCTATTTAATTAGTTTATTTGCAGTAGTTGTTTGAGTGAGAGCTTCCTCAAAGCTCGATAGATGGCGTTGTACAATTTTCTGAATTTTGCTGTTAAGATTTTCCAAAAATGTGATTAGGGAATCGTTTTTTAATATGCTTTGTACTCGCTTAGATGGTATGAATGAAAGAAAAGAATACGTTTATTTGCGGTAAATATGACGCAAAGAAAAAACACACAAATACTTACATAAAAATAAAACGAGTTGGGGGAAAATATGCGTCACATCCACGCAAAACGCTTCGCGCTTGCTCGGTTATTAATAAAGTCAACATGGCACCTGAATGCAAAAGTTTTAGATTTAATCAGCAAATTGTCTAGGCCAGTAGGCCTAGCACCAACGCGCGAGTAAACGTAACGTAAACGATTTCAAAATTGACAATACTCGTTTCACATAAACTATTTAATTAGTTTTATGGCTTTATTCATATATCTGGATGAAAAATTGCGCTTGTTTCAAAAAATTCAAGTAAAATGTTATGGAATAGTTGTATTTTCGATTCAAAAATCTGTAGCGGTATCTACATCGCCTCATGCGAGCTACACGTCATACTGACGTCACGCAAATCCTGCATCGCGCAAGCGGAGTTTACCACGCAACTAGCATAGGTATATACAACGTCCCGACATCAACCGTCGGGCAGTTGCCCACCAGACACAACACCCGTCTGGTCGGAGGATCCTCCCTTTTCTATGGAGGTATGAATGAACTTTACACCCTGTTCCTCATACCTCTATAAATCGTTCGATGTTACGTTGCGCGTTCGTGCTAGGGACTTAGATGTATGAAAATGGATGAAGCAAATGGAGTAAGTACCAGTAGCCGGCATTAATTTAATTATTACACATCGAGATTTGGAGACTGTCACTGAGTGAAAGAGACAACGCACCAGATCTCTGTTTAGTTTCAATAGGATTAAAGCGAGATAGTATTATTGTAATATTTTTTTGTGGAGAGGGAAAGGTTGATCTTGGAACAATGGCTGTTGATCGAATAGGTTTACCTTTGTTTTGTCCCTTGGACTGACTGCCGCATTTTCGTTTATCGTTTAAATTTATCAAACTCAAAAACTCAAACTCAGAGCATTTATTTCAAATAAAACAATTACAGGCACTTTTGAATTGTGAAGGGGTCGGTCAGTCAGAAAGATGAAGCTAGATGTCCATTCCAAAGCATAGTAGGTACCTATGGAGAAGAACGGGCAAGAAACTCCATGGACACTATTTTAAATCAAAATATGGCTACAAAATATTGGTTACATCATTCATGTTGAAATTATGAATGTGAGAACACTGCAGAAACTTAAGTGTCCGTAATAAAAAGTCAAAAACAATTCAAATATTAAATTAAATTAAAATAAGCCGTGGCAGCTAAGAGATGACCAGTCCCTACTGACGGCGCCCGTTCATGAACATGGCGATATATTCTTTTAAAGATTCCGCTTAGAAGTCTAGCACTGTTTTGTACTTTCGTACTCACTAATCTGCGGGGTAATTGCTTATCATACATAAAATAGCAATCAATCGCAACGCCTTTAATTTTGGCAATTCAGCCACGTTCATTGCGTTATTTAGAAAGAAAAGAAAGAAAGAAAAATAGTTTATTCTGCAGAAACAAAACGCACATTACAAAAAAATTACATTAATAAAAATTCAAACATAGAATGTAGCCAAAAGCCTCGTACCCAAAAATTAAAAGGTTTAAAATTTTGTCCATGGCCAGGGACCAAAGACAATACATTTTGCTCTGCAAGGTTACATAATTTGCTCTGTGTTACGACACTCGCAAATGACAACAAACAAACGATGAAAACAAAAACAAAATGCCGATAGCAGAGTGAAAAAATGACTACTTTTGTAATAAAAAAACAACAATATTATGAACAATTTAGCCGTGCGTCGCATCTGTGCAAGAACAGGTCGTTGCTCAGCAAAATGCTGTGACTTCGGACGAACCTATTGTCAACAGCGCTGATTTTCAGCAACCACCTCTCGAATGACGTAATGACGTCCTCCTGCGTGATATATTAAATCTGGAAAGTATTATTTTCTACAGAACTAAGTGTGATTCTAGCTGAACATGGTTTGTACTTCTAGATAAATATATATATATATATATGTTTAAATATCTGTATTATGTGTAACTTTTAATAAATATAACGGCACGTGGCTATTATCAAACAATTCTGGGTTCATTGCGGCTGCCGAGCTATCGTGGGTAGGCGGGCGAGGAGAATTAAAACCACGTGTTGAAGATAATCAACGATGCACGATTATTATTTTTAAGAAACTAAACAGTATTGCAATCAGCACTTTCTAATTAATCTTAAAACAGTGACACTCCACCGAACACTTCTTGCTTGAGCGCGATGCAAAGTTACATGCTCTGTGCGCGATGCAAACGGATTATCCCCTGTCTGACGGCTGTGTGCAAAAGAGCTCGGAGTTGTGTCAGAGTGAAGAAACGTCTATCCACGCTTGTCAAATGTCCGCTGTCATTTTTGACGTTTCTTGACACTCTCAAAACATCGAAGCGCCATCAAATACATAAAACATATCACAATAAAAATAAAAATAAAAAATCTAAGAATTATCTCTAGCTATTGTTTAGATAAAGTGTGGTGTGTTTTCCTATAAATACTATTTTTGTAACTATAATTACGATACAGTAACAATACTCAATAATTATGTAATTTAGTCTTCATTGGTACACCATAATTTTTTTGCACCATGGGAATTGCGATGGCCGCCATTTGCATACTACGGCAATCATTGAAGCATGGCGTTGGCACATGACAACCATGCTTTTTCAGTCAAACCGGTAAATTAGCCCATTAGGACAGCTTGATAGTGTTTTTATGGATCCTGTAATATTATTTTAGTGGGCCGAATGAATCATAGATCCTTCGATTTACGTTATTGGGCAGACAAAGTTTTCGAATCTAGGAAGTAATTGATAAGGAATTTCCTTTAAAACCCTGGGATTGTAATTGAAAGTGTGTTACACAATTAGGGTACTATTTTACTTCATTAATTTAGACAAGTTATATTTGTATTGTAGCACTTTGGCGGTGATTTCGCCAGCTCCATATTCCCGATCCCGAAGTATAAAATATGACGTCCTGTTGCAGTCTGACAGAGAAATAAATGATGTGTCAATAAATGATTGAGTATTGAGTATTGAGTATTGAGCGTCCCCGTCCATTAAAGTTAAGTTGGTGCATTCTATTGTACTAATAGTTGTTTCCCGCAACTTTACTTGCGTACATTTTATGATTATTTGAAATAAATATCCAACTAGAAATAGGAAACTAGCCTATGGCCTTGTCTAGGTCCCAGGATACATTTTATTTGTCTGGGTTAAATATCAGTCTTTCATAGCAATCGGTTGGGTGGTATAGGCGTGAAAAGGTAAAAGAAAGAGTTACTTTCGCAATTGTAATATAAGTATAAAATATTGATACTAACAAGTCAAAACATAGACAAAAAAAAAATACAATAGAGAATTGAGTATTGACATTTATGTGCTATTAAACTAAGTTATAAGTTTCATTTAAATGTATTATAAACCTTCTGGAATAAATTCTCTAACTAATGGTGAAAACCGTATCAAAATCCATTGTATAGTTTAGAAGAATTAAACGGACACATAGACACGAAAAGCGACATTGTTTTATAATATTTTGTACTATAAGGTTGCTGTGATGAATTATTCACTGGCATTTACCACTGACTTCATGGCCTGCGTAACTCAAAGCATTTATTTCAAATAATCCAATTACAGGCACTTTTGAATTGTCAAAGGGTCAGTCAGTCAGAAAAATGAAGCTAGTTGCCCATTCCAAAGCGTAGTAGACCTATGGAGAAGAACGGGCAAGAAACTCCATGGATACTCTTTTAAATCAACATATAGTTACAAAAAACAAATTGTTTACATCATTCATGTTCAAATTAAAAATGTGAGAACGATGTAGAAAGACGTGCACGCTTAAAGTATCCGTAATAAAATAGATAAAAAAACAATTCAAAAATTTAAATTAAAATAATAACATAATAATAAAAAACAATAATAACACACTATTAATCACAATCTGAATCATTTTGAAGGATATTGCTAATCCATTGCTACATATGCTCGAAAAAATTGTCTGCTCAACAACGAAAATAACGCAATGAATGTTGTTGAACTGTCGTAATGAAAACCATTACTCCTGTTAGTGTGTTACACAATTACCCCGCCGGGTTTAGAAAAGTGTCATTATTTTAGGTGGAACTCAACATAACATAACATCACGCCTATTTTCCTCGAAGAGTTAGGCAGAGGTG
This sequence comes from Griposia aprilina, assembly GCA_916610205.1. NCBI lineage: Eukaryota > Metazoa > Arthropoda > Insecta > Lepidoptera > Noctuidae > Griposia > Griposia aprilina. The sequence goes on along the minus strand of OU744310.1, from coordinate 7,811,457 downwards.
TAAGTACACGTACACGCCGATTTCGCCAGTTACGTTTAATTCCCATATCATAGGGATAGTCATGCTTCACGTAATGTTATTTAAAAAGTTTAGAAGAGAGAAGTCGGTGGTTTTTTTTGGCGTCAACATCTGAGACATGCTTATTAAATTTTTAACCGACGAAAAAAATGGAGGAGGTTCTCCTGTCGACGCGTATTTAAATATGTTGTTCTTTTTAAATATGTTGTAAATGTGTTGTTGTTGTCATTTGCGAGTGTCGTAACACAGAGCAAATTATGTAACCTTGCAGAGCAAAATGTATTGTCTTTGGTCCCTGGCCATGGACAAAATTTTAAACCTTTTAATTTTTGGGTACGAGGCTTTTGGCTACATTCTATGTTTGAATTTTTATTAATGTAATTTTTTTGTAATGTGCGTTTTGTTTCTGCAGAATAAACTATTTTTCTTTCTTTCTTTTCTTTCTAAATAACGCAATGAACGTGGCTGAATTGCCAAAATTAAAGGCGTTGCGATTGATTGCTATTTTATGTATGATAAGCAATTACCCCGCAGATTAGTGAGTACGAAAGTACAAAACAGTGCTAGACTTCTAAGCGGAATCTTTAAAAGAATATATCGCCATGTTCATGAACGGGCGCCGTCAGTAGGGACTGGTCATCTCTTAGCTGCCACGGCTTATTTTAATTTAATTTAATATTTGAATTGTTTTTGACTTTTTATTACGGACACTTAAGTTTCTGCAGTGTTCTCACATTCATAATTTCAACATGAATGATGTAACCAATATTTTGTAGCCATATTTTGATTTAAAATAGTGTCCATGGAGTTTCTTGCCCGTTCTTCTCCATAGGTACCTACTATGCTTTGGAATGGACATCTAGCTTCATCTTTCTGACTGACCGACCCCTTCACAATTCAAAAGTGCCTGTAATTGTTTTATTTGAAATAAATGCTCTGAGTTTGAGTTTTTGAGTTTGATAAATTTAAACGATAAACGAAAATGCGGCAGTCAGTCCAAGGGACAAAACAAAGGTAAACCTATTCGATCAACAGCCATTGTTCCAAGATCAACCTTTCCCTCTCCACAAAAAAATATTACAATAATACTATCTCGCTTTAATCCTATTGAAACTAAACAGAGATCTGTATCGAAATTCGGAAGAAAACCCGATAAGTTAATCGTCGGACCACGTACAGTAAGACTGGATAAACAAGGAACTTAGTCAAATGGTGTTGGTGATGGTGGTTCAAATTACATTGGGGTCAGCTTCCAGGTAAACAGTATGCAGCTGAATACCAGTACTTTACATGGAGTGACTGCCCATCTGACATCCAAAACCCAGTTTCTGGGTAACACGATACCTGTTGCTGAGGCTGGTTGTCGGGCTTTTGGGCTCCTGACTACACGTAATGACTGTCAAACATTTATGAATGACAGCCGCGACCAACAAGTAAACGTGCGTGAGGCACGGATGGGTCTCGTTATTATATAGATGGTGTAAACTTGTCATTAATAGGCTCACTATCAACGATGCTGATCAGCTCTTATGTACGCGGTGTGACCGGGTTTTCAAGACCAAATTTAGTTTTGCTAGTCATCAGAGAGCTCACGACAGGAAAGAATTTGTCTGGGTCGCTATCGCCTGATACGGTGAAGAGGACTATATAATATATACATGACGGAGAAGGTATGTCTCTTTCACTATTATCAGCGATATTTTAACTACTGTGGGCGTACTGGGGTAGTGTTGGTTATTGCGCAATAGAAAAACCGTTTGCAGTTCCAATGAAATTATAATTTACCATCAAATTATTCACACTAGCGAATCTCACACATTGTAGGTACACGACACAACTATACGGAACGCGCGACAGTTTCTAAACGTGTTCACTGCTTACCCGCCAACAGCAAACTCCCCTTGTACCCTGGTCAAGCGTTAGCGTTATAGACTCTGTCCAGCGCCACCAGGTGGCGCTGGCGTCCCGATTAGTTAAAGTCAAACGATTGATTTAACGCATTCCCGACATATATAAATATATATGTATATAGTAATACAGGTATGATGTTATGTTATAAGAATAGGAATAAGAATAAATTTATTTGCTAAGTTTACATTCAAGTGGATTGAATTGAACTTAATTCCTAGACTAGGATTCCCTGTGTTATGTTATGTCAATTGTAATAATTGAATTACAAATATTTCCAACTTTGAATTGCTTAAATACTAAATACTCTCCTTCAACATGTCCCTAGTTTAACCAGTCAGCCCGTAACCACTAAATCCCTAGTAAATTTTAATTTAACTATTATATTACAGGGTACGAAAAAAAGGTTTCCTCAATAGCCTGTCGTAATTCCTGTGAAGGTAATTTCCGGTAAAGTAGGTTTAAGCGATAAAAAAATAGCGGGATTGGACGGATATATATATATACCTATTTTGTATAGGATATTTGCATATTATATTAGGACTCATGAAGGTAGACCCAATAAGGGAGAAGCTCGTTTAAGGAAGGTTTATTTTGAAAATCCACGTAAAGTCCACACACGTAACCCACGTCTTGACCTTAAACTTTACGTGGATTTACTTTATGGTGGTTTTTGGTGATGTCAGTTTTTTTTTTTTGGATATTTGGAATGAAATACAGTGCTACAAGGATATTTTGGCGCTTTAATCTCATTGTCAGGGAGGCGGTGTTAGTAAATATTTGTAAAAAAAAAAGTTTTTTTTTTTTTTGAAAATAAAAGATTGCGGCTTTAGTTTCCGAGTTTGGCTAGGTGTCGAAAGGTCCTTGCAGCGGTGTTAATGTTGATGAGATGTCTACCGTATGGGTAGAAAATATTGAGAGTAACGAATAAAAACGTACGATTTTTGCTTCGTCTACGTTCATAGTCATACAAGCTAGTACTACACACTTGACCTATTTATAGGAATTTACTTATAAATTCGGATCTCCTTATAAGGAGACTTAACCCGGTTATTTTACTGCCCTTTCATAAATTTTCTCAACATTACCTCACCTATCCAAAAAATATTGGGGCAGAAAAAGAGTGATGATTAAAAAAAGCAACAAACGCTTATTACTTGCACCACAAACCACTCGGTCGCTGCTCTTATCAATTTTTATGACGTGTTCGAATCCTGAGGTAATGTCTAGGGTACTTCAATATAGCCCTCTTGCCAGGGTCAATAGGTAAACAGTAAATATTTTATGGTATCCTGTTATATACTGTTCAGTTTTCTTTTGATATATATCAGAGCAAATTGGATTAGTAAGTTATTTGGAGGATACAGTAGCATTGGACATAGATCTTTCGAGATATTTGTTAGATCTTTGACTGATGTTACGGATAGTCAAAGTACCAAAAGTCTGACAACCGATTATACCATGGGGTATAAGGCAGAAATGGTTAACGCAGGTAGATAGCATAAAACTCGGTACATTAGTTTTGATTCAAGATGATATTCCTCCATAACGCTGACCAATGAGCATATTAATTGAAGTATATACCGGTAAAGATTATAAAGGTACTATTCGCGTCGCTTTAGTCAAAATGGCTACCGGTAATTTTAATAGACCTTATAGAGGTATGAGGAACAGGGTGTAAAGTTCACTCTATGGAAAAGGGAGGATCCTCCGACCAGACGGGTGTCGTGTCTGGTGGGCAACTGCCCGACGGTTGATGTCGGGACGTTGTATATATGCTAGTCGCGCGGTAAACTCTGCTTGCGCGATGCAGGATTTGCGTGACGTCAGTATGACGTGTAGCTCGCATGTGGCGATGTTGATACCGCTACAACCTATTTTAATATTGTGTCCGTTAACATCTGAATAAACTAATAACCAAATAACAGCTAAATAAAAAATAATAGTTGTTTAAACGTTAACCCAAAATTAAGTTGGTAATATTAAATATTCGTTCAGTTTAATTTTTGCTTGAGAACCCTGCGTATTCTCAAGGCAGCGAAACATGTTGACGCCAAAAATGGAAAAGAAAAAAAAAACAATCATAAAGTCTAAAAAGCCTCGTACTCAAATTCATTCATCTATAAAAAGTTTAAGATTGTCATTATGAGAGCATTTTGGTCGTTTTCTATATCCGCCCTTCCCTTCCCATAATGATTGAGAGACGACATATTTCTACGAAGGACACTGCGCATCAAGACACCGCTGGAATCGCACATTCATATTTACGTGTGCGCACGCAATTTTTGGAACTTTTATAACCGCTATAATGTAGGGCTGCTAATTTGTATGCTCCACTTGTAAGATACCAACCGGTGAAGTGAATTTCAACAAAGAACAATAGATGTTAGGAAACTGCAGAAAAAAGACTTTCCCTATCAAATGGGGATCCAGTTAATTGAATAGGAAATTGGGGAATTCCCAAAATCACCACGAAATTATCAAATTAAAGATTGCAGTTTTAGACGTGGCAAGGTCAGCAGGCAAATATTTTCAAAAATCCGTTAGTCTGGGAAACTGCAATATTAAGAAATATATGTATATAATAAGAATGATAATTCTAAATAGAATTGAACAAAAATAATCTATACACCACTACAACTCCTCGCACACACTCCTACGCACCCACCCACACTACACACATAGATATGCTTAGATGGTACTAGCATGTCATCCTGTTTGTTTCTGATGCATATAATAAATGTAGCTACTAAATTGTAAATCGTAATTGGCTGTGTTGGTATTTCTTTTAAGTGAAATTGTTAAAGAGCTTTGGATTTTGTAAATAAATAAAAAATATAAGCGCTAAAGAATGCAGTATATCGCTGTGCAATTCTATAGCTCAGACGAATGCTAGTGTTATGTGCGTATAAAGGATTTTCTTGCCCGTTCTTCTCCATAGGTACCTACTACGCTTTGGAATGGGTCATCAGCCATGCTGATGGGTGATGGGTGGGTCAGCTTCAGCTTTCTGACTGACCGAACCCTTGACAATTCAAAAGTGGCTGTAATTGCTTTATTTGAAATCCGCTCAAACCCTGTCAAACGTCCACAGCTACTTTATTAGCCTAAACCGCGCGTGCGCACCGGTCATTTCTAACATAAAGTGTAATAACTTGAAAACTACCGAACTTATACCTAAATGCTTTGAGTTTTGAGTTTGAGTTTGAGGTCAGTCTACACGCTGTCGCACTCAATATCCGCAGCTATTTTCATGACACAGAAATTGCCTAACCTTATCTTTTCTATTTCTCTGGTCTACGCATAATTCATTATCATCATCATGTCAGCCGCAAGAGGTCCACTGCTGGACATAGGCCTCCCCCAAGCACCGCCACTTCGACCGGGTCTGTGCTTCTTGCTGGATGCGAGAAGTACAGAACAGAACCGCCTAATTATCCAATAGAAATAGTGTTTAAGGTGCTTACAAGAGCTAAAGCGCGGTCACTGTCGAATTTTAACATGACCTAAACGCAAATTTATAATGCCTAAAAATATATGATCCACTGAAGTAACCAAAATCAGAAAAATATATGATATTCTTTTGGATATTTATGCTAGTTAGATAGTGTGTTGAAAACATAATACAATTTACTTGATATGATAGAAAAAAATCACGAAGATACCTCTAAAAAAATATTTTATCTATTAAAAACCATACTAATATACATGCAATCATTCAGTTTTTTTGTCAGATTATTCTACAAGTAACATACTAACGTAATAGTGTTTTAATTTTTTAGTCCAATGAATAGTTTTTTTGTAAATCCATAATTGCTTCATATTTTGCAATAAATTACCAGCGTTGTGTCATCGCGCGTCCTTTCTTTTCTATGCAATCCGATAGTGACCACGCATTAGCTCATGTAAGCCTCTTCACGGGGTCCGGATAGGGCCGATGCCTGCCGGGGTCACGGATTGTTCGAAAGAGTTACCGTGGCCCTGGCGCACAGGCAACTGAAGGAACACGGGTGGGTTTAGTCAGTAAAACCCTGACACGGATACGGACCCAGAGCGGGAGAAGTCATTTGATGACCTCCAACCCAAAAAAAAAATAGAGTTACTGACAGACCTACTGAAGTATCGTCGGTCACGGAGGATTTATTGGAACGAAGTTCCTTATCGCGCGTTGTGAAAGGGGGCTAGACGGAAAAAATTCTTACGAAAAGTTGTCACGACACTTTTTGCTATAGTAAGCTATTGTAAGCTGTGCGGCGTCGCATGTTTCTCTGTCTGTCTCTCTCTCTCTTATAGAAAGCAAGCCAGATATTTATGTTTTTTTTTTTTTTTTTGGAACGAAGTTCCTTATCGCGCGTTGTGAAAGGGGGCTAGACGGAAAAAATTCTTACGAAAAGTTGTCACGACACTTTTTGCTATAGTAAGCTATTGTAAGCTGTGCGGCGTCGCATGTTTCTCTGTCTGTCTCTCTCTCTCTTATAGAAAGCAAGCCAGATATTTATGTTTTTTTTTTTTTTTTTGGAACGAAGTTCCTTATCGCGCGTTGTGAAAGGGGGCTAGACGGAAAAAATTCTTACGAAAAGTTGTCACGACACTTTTTGCTATAGTAAGCTATTGTAAGCTGTGCGGCGTCGCATGTTTCTCTGTCTGTCTCTCTCTCTCTTATAGAAAGCAAGCCAGATATTTTCATTTCTATTTCGTAACAACAACAACAACAAACAAAAACAACAATCCCAACAACAACAACAACCAACAACAACAACAAACAATCAAACAACAACAACAACATCAACAATTCCTTCACTAATTAATCGAAAGGAACTTCGTTCCATCCGGGTGTCCCTTGACACCTCTCAAGTTTTTTTTTTTTTTTTTTTCATTTGGCATTAAGTTCCTACCTACAATCCAGATATAAAAATAATTGACCGAGCGAGCGCGAAGCGCGAGGGTAGCGTCTCCGTTTCACCTTGGGCAAAAATACTTTCCGGCTGTTCTCCTCTACAGGTCACATTTCTCAACCGATTCTCGTGAAAATATGGAATTTTTACATCGATTCAAATTTTGATTTTTGTCAAAATGGCGGTGTTTTGGGGTTCCTAAACGTAAAAAAAAAAACATATTTCAGCCATTTCGCGCTCTTTGCGCGCGCTTGTTGTTTTAAGGTGCGCGGTGAACATTTATTCAGTTTTAAGCTATGCAAAGACAGACTCACAAGGTCTACAACGTACATAGCCACTGGTAGTTATGTACGTACTTTGAAATCATCCAAAAGGCATGAGAAAATAACCTTTACAGACCATGATTAACAGAAATGATAAGCTTAAGTTTCTGACATAGATAATTGGTCAGAATTTAACTACCATGCCAAAATGCCATTTTGGATCCTATAGCTGATCCATTGCTTCATTGTTCGAAAAATGAATAACGCAATGAATATTGTGGAACTGTCAAAATGAAAACTATTCCTACTGTTAGTGTGTTATGCAATTACCCCGCTGAACGTGAACTACCTTCAACCCGTATAAGCACTATCATCCCAAGACAGGCGTGCTCCTTCCAATTAACAGCATATATTTTAAAATATATTTATAATAACTTTTTAGTGTTATTTTTTGGAAGTCTATTGTTTTTTTTTTTTTTGTAATAAACTTTTTATTTTTCACTTCTTAGTTATGGTACCTACCCCATACAAAATCGTATACCACTAGTTGATAATTATGTAAATAACAGTGACAGGAAGTTATTAAAACATCATTATAAGCTTAGTGGAAAAAATACGCATTATTATGGATAACTCAATAACTACTGGTCAGATCTTGATTAAATTTATGTGAGACCGCATGAGAAGCACCAGCCTTCAAATCAAAAATACAACCATCAAAATTGGTTCACCTAGACAAAAGTTCTGACGTAACACAACACGAAAAAAAAAACAGTCGAATTAAGAAACTCTTCCTTTTTTTGAAGTCGGTTAAAAATAGGTTAGATTCAATCTTCAAAAAGTTTGCAACTTTCTCCTCTCCTGCTATTGAACTTATTCCCTACAATAAAACTTAAATCACAGAAATAGAAAGTTGACGACGGTGTGGCGGTCCGCCCGTCTTATTAAATATTAGTTATATTTTAAATCATGTATCATTTAAAAGTATGTTTTTGTATGCGGTTGTATTTTATCTCTAAAAATTAAACATATAGCCATCAAGAACGGACTGCACGCGGGCGCTCTCATTGCTTGACGCGTGGCCCCCCTCACCCCGCCTGCCGCTGCGGCCGCCATCGCAATGATATACGCATACGATTTAGTGCCAAAAAACCTCGCGAAGACTCCACGCGTAAAAGAGTGCGCCCGCGGCATTCCGTCCTAGTCGGTCTGATTTTCCAAAAATATTCATTTTTTTTCATTATTTCTCACCAACCAAAACCTAGCGACTACAGACTTAGTACAAGTTAAAAAGTTAAAACAAATGGTTATTAAATATGGTTTGCTAATCATCGTCGAGTGTAATTTCTCCGGGGAAACTTAATACAATTATACTGTTTTAATTTTTTCTTGAACTTTTTAATCATTTGGGGAAATTACCTTATGACTTTTTAAAAAGATGAATAAATTATCAAGAATGCATAATAGGTACTGTCTCAATGTGTGAATAAAATAATTTAATTAAGTACCCAATTATGTTTCGTGCCTACACAATTAATCTGCCTAGACTTTTCCTAACTATGTTTCAAATTAAATCAAAATATTTTATTTCACATAAACCAACATGGGCACTTATGAAACGTCAGAAGCTAGGTGCACGGTTCCAATTAGTTGTTTCCTATGGAGAAGAGCCGGCAAGAAACTCCACGGTAACTCTTGTAGCGGTATCAACATCGCCACATGCGAGCTACACGTCATACTGACGTCACGTAATTCCTGCATCGCGCAAGCAGAGTTTACCGCGCGACTAGGACATAAACATAAACCAACATGGGCACTTATGAAACGTCAGAAGCTAGGTGCATGGTTCCAATTGGTTGTTTCCTATGGAGAAGAGCCGGCAAGAAACTCGACGGTAAATCTTTTGAAAATAAGGGGCTTTTACAATGTTTCAAATTACAGTGTTGATAGATATGGGAGGACAGTGTGGGCCTGTCATCAGGTAACAGGTACTCGACAAAATATAAAAAGGTCTACAAATCTACATTCTACAAGTTAGGTCTACAACGCTCTCGTTGTTCTTCGTTGTTGGGGTCGGCTTCTAGTCTAACCAGATACAGCTGAATACCAGTATGTTACATGGAGCGAATGCCTATCTGACCTCCACTATCCAGTTACTGGGTAACACGTAAGAGTGGTTGTCAGACTTTTGGCTACCCGAGGGCTTTTAACTACCCGTAACAACTGTCAAAGACCTACGAATGACAGCAGGGACCGACGGTTACCTTGCTTTCCGAGGCAAAGTGGCGAGGTTTCGTAGCTAAACATTGATGCAATAAAATGGAACAAAGATTATACACAGTTAAATGAATTCTTGTCTTTTTGAGGCAGTTGTACCTAGTTATTTATCTTGCTTAATCTCGGGTTACGAACTTAAAGGCAGCTGGGACAAATTGAATGAAGAGGGAAAACTGGGTCAATACTTTATTTTCCCAGTTTTCAGTTTGGCTCAACTTGGGAGAGGCCTCTATGCCCAGCAGTGGACTGCGATAGGGTGATTTTTAACCGACTTCAAAAAAAGGAGGAGGTTCTCAATTCGACTGTATATTATTTTATGTGTCAGAACCTCAGAACTTTTTACTACGGGAACCGATTTTGATGATTTTTTTATTTATTTGAATGCTGGTACTTCTCATATGGTCCCATATAAATTTGATCAAGATCTGATCAGTAGATTTGAGTTATCCTTAATAATGCCTATTTTTCCACTTAATATACTTATATTGATGATGTTTAATTCATTTCCTGTCACTTATATTTACATATCAAGTATTGGTATACAAATATGTGTGGTGTAGATAACACAACAAAAAAGTGAAAAATCACTTTAATTTCGGAAGTCGGTGGCAAAAAACCAAAATACAAAACCAAAGACACCGATTTCCGAAATTAAAGTTATTTTTCACTTTTTAGTTTTTTTTTTTTTGAAAGTCCGTTGTTTTTTTTTTGTAAACAAGTTGGAATGAATAGTCTTGGAGTGGACATATTGCGTGTGCAAGTTATTTAACATAATCGCCAGGGTTAAGTAATGTAGTAGTTTTACTGCTACGCAGTTTTTTTCTTTGATGTTCAAAATACAAAACTACCTCTGGCATAAATTTCTTCAACCACTCTAATACCCTTCTTTCACTAAAAATAAAATAAAAAGAATCACCTATTCTTACAATTTTTTTTCTCTCTAAGACCTTACGTAACTGACTTAGAAAAAACTTCCAATTTGACCTGTTAGTCGTATCGGACTATGGTGCAATTTTTATCTAAACATTTCTAAAAACAAAACCACACTTGAATTTCAACCCCAGCCTACCACAAATAAGGTTAAATTTTCTTTGCATGTTTTGTTAAAAAAGTATTTACAAGCATTATTTTAGATAAATCAATACTTCCAATGGATTAAAGGGAAGTAACGTTTAAAGGTAATTTTGTAGAAAGTACAACAATTATTTGTATTTAGTTTAATGGTAGCTTGTTTCCTTCGCTTTTAACTTTGAATGGAGTCTTTACTATCAATGGAGGGTTAATTATTTAGAACGAGGTAGAAGAAAATGTTGTACTTCAAAGAAACGGCTCTTCTTACGTGTATGTGCTAATAATTAATGAATGGATAACAATTTAATGTTACTTGAAATTATTTAATTAACTAAATTATGTTTTTTGTTTTGTAATGTTAATTTCTTTGCATACTATTGTAAAGAGTCAAGTTATTTGAACTTAACAGACAGATGTCCTGCTGTAGAGTTTGATCAGTTCTTCTTCCGAGTTTTAATACACTAGGAAGTGATGAAGGGCGGGTTGTTTTGGGGGACTGTCTTATGTAATTTTGACATTCAAGAAGTGTTGGTTCTCGGTCTAATTTGTATAAAATGGCTGTTGTTTTTTTAACATACGTAGACGATAGATTCAATCCACTTTTTATCATTAACATGTGTGCCAATCGTGGTGATTATGGTTGATTTCCGCTCGAAGATGAAGATTAAAAGTAGATATTGATGCTTATTACGACGAAAATCTTTCCTGAGAGGAACAGGCGAACGATTTTTGAATCGAAAATACTAACACCATTGGATAGTTGTTACGTATTGACCTAGCATTTTGATTCAATGCGGCTAGCACAGTAATTAATATCACCCATTTATTAGTAGTGGCTGTGGGAGCTGTAGAGCTGTAGAATAAATGTTCACCGCGCACCTTAAAACAAAATCAATATATGTAATTATCGAACCTGCTCACAAAATTGAGAATCGGTAGAGAAATGCGACTTGTAGAGGAGAACAGCCGGACATCTGGACATACAAAAGCATTTTTGGCTAAGCTGAAACGGAAACGCGTCAATGAAGAAAACCTTAAAACTAAATAAACACAAGCTAAAACGGAGACGCTTCGCTTGTACAGTCGCCAGCACATCAAGTTACCACAAACTGTCAGATTTTCTCATACGATTTTTAACTTAACTATCAACATTTTAAGGTTTAAAATCGTTTGGAGAAATTTGACAGTTTCGCGTAGGTTGACCTGCTGGCGACTGTACCTCGCGCTCGCTCGGTCAAATATGTGCAAAACGAGTATTTCAAATACAAAAAACGTTTAAAAAAACAAAAAAAACAATGCTTTTACTCCGCGGGTTCGTGCTAGGTCTAATGTATTCGAAGACTTCGCCACCATAACTCAAAACAATTAATCAACCAAAATTCCGGTTTAATAGTCCGTTTCTTCAAAGTAATTCATCAGTAGAGGGCAGATAATGCCCTCTGCCGACCTAAATGCTCCCTAAATGGGTCCAGGGACGGCGGACTCAGGGACGTCCGCCGCCCCTTATCATATAAGACCCTAGGTGGCGGCGCGTAATGTTCCACACGCGCCTCTCTTAGACATCGCGGGGGGATTCAAACACCTCACTCCCCCTGCTTGGCCAGACTGAGCCCGCAGAGGCGGTCACCGGTTGGGGGATGCGTTGAAGAGTGCTTAAGTGCCCCCGGAGCCCCCGATGCAAGTGTGCGACGGAACTCGGGGTGGCATCATAATGTAAAACATTTTTAAAAGAGTAACGGTGGAGTTTCTTGCCCATTCTTCTCCATACGAAACTACCTTTTGGAAGGGGCAACTAGAATCATTTTTTTTTTTTATAAATTTTGATGTTCAAAAGTGCCTTTTATGTGCCTATTTGATATAAATGATTTGACTTTGACTTTAATTTTAGTCAGTAGAAGTCTAACAGATCCCTCCACCCGCCCCAGAGCGGTGGACATCCATGAACACTTCCAAAACGTTACAAAAAAAAAAAAAACCGTATACGTACCCTAGTGTGATATGTTATAGGCGTCTCAACTAGCAACTCAGCTTTTGAATAAAGTGAAACGTACCTGAAACGGAAAAGAAAATCTTGTAATTGAGTCTGACAAATGAGTTGACTACAATGATAGCTTTGATTTGTAAAGACTAAAATACTCTTTTATTTAAATTCTATAACGGTTTGATTAAATTAGGTATAGCATAATCAGTCTATATAATGTTCGTACTACTGGGACCCAGGCCTTCTCTCTTCGAGAGGGAGTAGCCTGTAATCTACCATGCGGGCCCAGTGTGGGTTTGTCGTCGCTACAAAGACAGACATACATGTTTACATATAAAATAAGCTAGTTTGATTTCTGATTTAATTATTAGTTGATTCATTTCTTAAAAACATATTTAATTCTATCTACATCTATTCAAAAAAATTTTTTTTTCTGTTTATTCTAATTTTATTTTATTATTTATTTCTATCTAATTATTTCTATTTAATTTTATTCTATTTATATTCTTTCTATTCGATCTAGTTTGTTTGTTTCTTTTTATTAAATTGTTACCTGAGCTAATTTTTTTTTTTTGTATGCACGTGTTTCTGTGACAAATAAACCTATTTTTCTTTCTTTTCTTTCTTTCTAATTAATAACCTTTTTAGGGCTACTCAAAATTAATACGTTTACCGATTTAAAATTAAAAATATTATCCGATTAATATTTAGGTTGGCAGTACTGGTGTCGCACCATTATTGTTCCGTTGCGAACTTCCGGATCAATGGTGGGGCGACACTTGCCACACGAACATTGGAATAGGTGATCGGCAATTGGTCGTTGGACACAGTGCGAGTAACATCTCCAGAATTTATATAAAATAAGTGTGGTTATATTCTAGACTAAATAAAAATAAAATTATAATTATTGTTTACGTGTAGTTTGAATAAAGTTATTTACAGGTTGGTAAATTAGATATATTTAGATAGATTATGGCAAATAAACTGACTGTAGAAGAAATACCAAAGAAATACTAGTACTAGTATTAGTATTTCTTCTTCTTGTAGAAGAAATACTAATACCTAAAAGTTTATTGTTCACTTTCATTACAATGTAGAAGCACACCAAGAAACATGATAGAAGAAACGTGAAGCGCTTCGTTTAAATTAATTAAATGTACAAACAACTAAAAAGCACTCCACGCTTTTTGATTAAATCATTGGATGTAAAAGAAGAACTAATACAAGTCTTCAATTTAATTATTTTATATTTGTTTGTGCGCGAGTATTTTTAGTTTTTTTTAAACTACTTTTTTTTATTTGACACCCTACGTCTATTTGCCGTGTTATAGCCGTTTCGTACAACTGTCAATGTATGAAAGCTGTGATATGAATAAAGCTACTGACAATTTATGTTGGTCGAATTGCATAACAACTCATTTCGATGAGTTTACTTGTTTTGTTCTTCTCAAATTAATATCCAGAATTAATAGGAACTGTTATTACTATTGTTTGATACAAATAAATAACTCCAAATCGATATTAATATATCACAAAAACTAAAGCCAAACTGTTCGTAAGCCATAAAAATAAATAACGGCAACATTAAGCAATTTAATAAATGAAAAAACTACATATAACTACCGTCTCGGAGCAAATGGATTTAATCGACCTTGATACGATTTAATCATCTAGAAACTTTTGGGTTCGAAAGACCCGCGGTTTTTTTGGTCCTCTGGGTCCAATGGTTCTTACGTGTACCATTGTAAGTGAGTTGGTATGTACATTCTCTTACGGTTGTGAAATGGTAGCAGGTGCGAGTAATGTTGAGATTAAGCCACAGCCTAACCTTTTTGGAGTTCATCTGTGTCAATTGTTTTAAATGTACGTTTAATTTAGGAGTAAATAACTTTATTTGTTTATTTTAAAGAAATAAAGATCAGAAGCTAAGAACTTTACATACGTAACATAAAACCATACCTGTCACCTCCAAAAGGATAGGCAGAGGTGTAATAAACCCACATTTTGCCAGATAAACGTAAATTATACATTTCTGAAAACGTGAATTTCTCCAATTAACTTTGACAGTTTACGATCATCATAACGAAAAAATTATTTTAAAAGATATAATTTCAACCAAATTGTTTAAAGAAGACTGAATATTTGTAAAAAAAAAAAAAAGTTTTTCTCCACGTATTTAATAGGAACCAAAACACATTCGTTTAAATTCTATCCTGGCTACACTGAGAATTAACATCTAGTATGCTGACTTTGAAAATGATGTCCCACTGCACATCGTAGTTACTCTGTGGTTAACTTGCCTCGAATAACCAATGCGTTGGCGCTGAAATTCCTGTTAATACGGAGTGATTAACAAGCTATCAAGGCTCCCGCAGACAGGTGCGACGCGATATTTGTAAAACAAATTCCATGAAAATTTCATATAAATTGTTCTACTAGAGTCGCGTCGCGCCTGTTTGCAGGCCTTTATTGTCGAGTTTGGTCTTGTACCTAGGTATTACATCGAGGGATAGCATTTGTAGCAATACTGAATTACTAGACACTACTAGAGTTTGTGTGACCGCGTTGTTCCTCTAAATTACGCAACGGATTTGGATGCGATTTCCATCATTATTTGGAAAATTTATTCCGAAAGGTTTATTTATATTATTATGTACGATATAAATTTACCTTACATAATAAAGAAATCTCGATATTTTGTGAAGTGGTAAAACCGTGCGGAGCAGGGGCAGGTCGCTAATTAGAGCATGAAAAGATGCTATTACCAGAAGTAATTAAATCATTAATTTCTGCGAATTGACCCTATTAGATCAAAGATAAGATATTTATTTCGCAAATATGGGTACAAAACACGATGACATACAACATATAATTAGCAACAGCCATATTTCACCAGAAGGCATGCAAAAGTACAGATACACGAGAGATGCTAACTAAGTACATAATAATAAAGATATACATGTCAATATAAAGATTGTTTAACTATAATTACAATTTAATTATGAAGTTCTTCAATAGTAATTTACATTATACAGAACAGTCAACTTATTTCAAATTGGAATTAAATTAAAATCAAATTAATCAAATAGATGTATATATAGTACTTAATTTGCTTAGTAAAAACGGTAACCCACAATAGTTTCAATCGTGGCAAACAAAGCAGGCACGATCGATCCAACTATTAAATTATTTACAAACCTTGAACAGTAGTTCTATAGAGGTTTGAGGAATAGGGTGTAAAGTTCAAACGGTATACTCTGCTTGCGCGATGCAGGAATTTGCGTGACGTCAGTGTGACGCGTAGCTCGCATGTGACGGTGTAGATGGCGCTACAGTTCTCAATGTTTTAAATGAAATCAGTTGGAATAGCTTGTTGCATGACGAAATGATAACTGGAATGGTCAATAGGAAATCATATTATTATCGACTTAAAGTGAACGGTGTCTGATATTTTGCTGGCGAATATCTTAGAAGCTCTTGAGTTTCGTGAAGTGTCAATATTAGCCATTTGATTTTGAAAGATGAGTTACATTTTGTGGCTTACTTTATTGAATACTTCAAGAATGGTTTCCTTTTATTAAAGATGGTACTTATCTTTTTGTAATGGCATCACAAAGTAAGTGTAAATATCCTTTTCAACACATTTGCTCAAAAAATGCATTTACGATGCATGTATACATTGTTCGAAATTTAAAAATTACGCACCATACAACGGAACGTGCGGTAAAATAGGTACTCACACTTAAGTACATGTTTTACCGCATACTCGGTTGTATAGCACCGTGCGTATCCTTTACGGTTTATTTTTAATTTCCATAAAAAATATATAAGAATTTCACCAAGGAGTTTCACATTACGAGAATAAATAAGCTGAATAATGGAACCTCCTTGGAAGCCCTTTTGCTCAATATGTTTGTCTCACTTTAATACTAAAGAGGAAATGAGACCAAATATGTAGTTCTAATTTTCACCACACGCACGTGGCGCCATTTTCATATTGGAAACTTCAATGATTGTTGCGATTTTCCAACTGATATTTAAAAACAAAATAATGTTATGCGTTCCAGCGAGGAATCCGATATTATTGTACTGTTTTCTCGCAAATGTGTTAAAAAACGTTGTATGACACACGTGCGGAAATTGGTATTTACAAACTTACCGCACCAGTATCATAAATAACTATTTCAGAGTAAGCAAATGTGGTATTGGTTTAATACTTTAATAAAGAATTAAATACATTCAGTCAAAAAAGTATCGGGAATGGATGAATTGTTTAAGGTTCCAAATCCAATTTTTTGTTTTTATTGTTGTTGTTAGATTGGCACAACTGTTATCCATTTTGGCGCGGAGTTTGAGTTGCATCTGTTATTTATATTAAATACAGTGCTGTTTTTAGTTATATCATATCTAGTGTGTATAGCGAATTTCATTATGGACAAAAACACCGAACAAAGAGTTTGTCTTAAATTTTGCATCGCCAATGGAATTTCCTGTTCGGAGTCACTGAAAATGTTACAGAAGGCTTACGGTGAATCGACTTAATCAAAAACACGTGCTTATGGGTGGTACAAAGCGTTCAAAAGCGGTCGAGATGTGATGGAAGATTTGCCTCGCTCTGGTAGGCCATCAACGTCTGCAACTGAAGTTAACATCGCAAAAGTGAAGGAAATAGGGACTGAAAATCCTCATTCAACTTTGAGAGAGATAGCCGCCGAACTTTCTGTATCTCACGAGTCGATCCGTACTATTTTAACTAATCATTTGGGTATGAAACATGTTACCGCTCGGCTAGTCCCAAAAGACCTGAATTTTCTACAAAAACTCAATCGCATGAGAGTCGCTGAGGACATGCTAAAACGAGTCAATTCCGACCCAACATTTATGAAACGCATTGTTACTGGTGACGAGACGTGGGTTTACGAGTTTGACATGCAAACTAGTCAACAAGCTTCAAAGTGGCGCCTTCCAACTGAACCGAAACCGAAAAAACCACGCCAAAGTCGATGTGCACTCGGAATTCTTGCCAGAAGGTCAAACGGTAAATAAAGAATATTATTTGAGCGTTATGCGGCATTTAAGAGAGCAAATTCGAAGAAAAAGGTGAAAGAAAATTTGTGGAAAGAAAATTCTTGGATTTTGCACCACGATAATGCGCCTTCACACACGGCCATCATTGTGAACGAATTTTTGACCAAACACTCAACAAATACCATCGAGCAACCACCATATTCACCAGATATGGTTTCAGCTGACTTCTTTCTTTTTCCTAAACTCAAATTACCACTTCGTGGCACCCGTTTTCAATCGGTAGAAGACATAAAGGAGAATTCGCGGCGAGAACTGAACTCAATTCCGAAAACAGCGTTTAAAAAATGTTTTGATGATTGGATTATTCGTTGGCGTAAGTGTATCGTTTCTGAAGGAGCAGACTTTGAAGGTGATAAAATAAATTTCGATGAATAACAAACATTTTGTGTATTATTGATCTTTTCCCGTTACTTTCTTGACAGAGTAGTACAATGTAATTTTCTTTTATTTCCATATAGAATACGGGTTATTTTTTAATAAAAATCTTTAAATCTATGACTACATGCACCGACCATTATGTCACGGGTTTCACCTATGTAAAATGTCTATGTGGTATAGTTGTAGGTGGAATAAAACCAATGCATAAATTAGACCAATTTTATAATAAACACAGTAATTATTTGTACAATTTAATACTGTTCAAAGTAATATTATGACATCGAACAATTTAACATAATTTATTAATTATAATAATCACCAGCATGAAGCAACATAATATTAATATATATTAATAAAGAGCAAATAAAATAAAACATACCTGACCGTTCAGAATTGACTTGCCGAGTCCGTAGTCGAATAAAGTCTGCCCGGTCGAGCGTTAGTAATCGCGACGCCCCCGTAAGGGGGCGTGGCGAGCGGAACCGGGGCTTAGCCCCCCGGCCGCGGAAGCGATACGGTGGTCCGTAAAAACGGACCCCTCATTGTGGTTGCCTTAAGCGGCTGGTGGATGATTGGGCGTGTGTTAGTTACGCACGCCCATGTGAGTGGTTGCTATGCGTGTTTCTGTAGGCGCGCCGCGACGCTAATAGATAGCGTCGCTTTCTTCACGACACCTCGGCGGTCTGTCCCCGCCAGGTGAGACCCCTAGTTGCCTAGGGGAGGCCCGACGAGGACGACCAGCGGCGAAGGTGCCGACTCGACGCTCCTACAGATTAGGGTGTATGGCCCCCGTCCGCCCCGCTTCCAGAGCTAGCCGGTCGCGGTCCGGACTGCGAGGCCGTTATGTGTGTGTGAGCGGTATTGTATTGTGTTACACCGCTCAATGTCAACGCGAATCGCCGCCCGCACGGCGCATCCGCGTGTGAGTATAGGCGCCTGTGTAGAGGTGAGTGTCTGTATTTTGTTGACGTAACGTGCCTATATTAACTTAGAACACGTTACGCAACGGATGTTTGTTATTATTATGTAGAGTGCAGTTGTTTCGAGTAAGCCGCGTGTAACCTGTGTGCAGCTTACTCGGGCGTCCAGTCCGGTGCGATGGGGTCAATCGTCCGCTAACAGGTCGCGGGGCAGGGGTCTCGCGTCGGGGGGGCGCGCATGCCATGGCGCTATCTGCTTGACATGAGGCCAAGCAGATGCGTCGGCACGCGCGAACATTCCCTTCGCGAGGCGCCGCACAAACTCATCCAGGCTCTCAATCCCGAGGTCCCGGAGGATAACATCATTCCTCACGCAGCGAGGAGCGTCAATGATTGTCCGCAGCGCAAGACTTTGTTGCGCGCGGAGCAGCTTTCGGCTCGACTCGCTCGTGAGGGCGAACCATGCCGGGGCGGCGTACGTCAAGATCGGGCGCACGTACAACTTGTACACGCCCATCTTGACGCGCGTCGGGAGGCGGGACGAGAGCACTGGTCTAAGGAGGTTGCGGGCGACCCTACCCTGTGCGGCAACGTTGCGGACGTGTGTCCCCATCGTGAGCCGACGGTCAATGGTGACCCCCAGGTACTTGGCCCGGGGTGACCACTCGACGTCGGCTCCTTGAAGTCTCAAGGGTGGTGGGAGGGGCGCGGAACCGGTGACGATCGCCTGCGTCTTACCCACGTTCACCGACAGCCGCCACTTCGACAGCCACTCGGGAAGTAAGTCGAGGGCGCGCTGCATCTTGACCGCCGCGTACTTCGCATTGAGCGAGGAAGTGATGTACGCGGCGTCGTCTGCGTACAGCGCGAGTGTCGCGTGTTCTGTGGTGGGGATGTCGTCGGTGTAACATGAGTAACACGCCGGCGACACGCAGCTACCCTGCGGCACACCCGCTAGCACCGGGCGCGCGCCGGACAGCGCTCCGTCGACCACCACCCTGAATGTCCTGTGAAATAGAAAAGTAGAGACCACCTTTACAACGCGACGGGGCGCGTCTGACGTGGCCAGTTTGTAGATAAGGCCGTCGTGCCATACACGGTCGAAGGCCTTCTCCATGTCGAGGAATACTGCGACCGAATATTCCTTTTTATTCATTGCCGACGAGAGGTGGTGCAGTACCCTCGACAGCTGGAGCGTCGTGCTATGTTCCGCCCGAAACCCGAACTGTTCCGGCCGCGGCGCGATATGTGGCTGGAGATGTCGCAGCAGGAGTGCTTCGAACACCTTGGAGACTGTCGGCAGCAGCGTAATGGGCCGATAGCTCTCCGGCTTCAGTATGTTTTTCCCCGCCTTGGGCAGCATGATGACGCGCCCTTCCTTCCACGCGTCGGGAAACGCCCCCGTGCGCAGTATCCCCGTAAACAGGCGCGCCAGCGCCGCTACCGTACGGTACGGCAGGTGGCGCAGCACTGTGTTGGTGATACCGTCAGCACCGGGGGCCTTCCTGGGCTTGGTCCTCAGGATGGCGCGTCTGACTGCACTAGGCGAGAAAAATATAGGATCTTCTTCGGGAGCTATCGGCGTCGCGAAGTAGTCTCCTAGGTGTTTCTCGACTGCTGCGACATGTTCGATGTCGCTAGTCGGGTTCGGTTGGAACTGACGCTCCAGGTGCTCGGCGAAGACCTCCGCCCGGTCCTCCGCTACGTATTTGAGCGCCCCGTCGCTGTTTAGGAGCGGTCGCACCGGGGCTGGGGTGTTCGTTAGCTGGCGGCATAGTTTATGAACAGACGTCCAGCTGTCCGTCGCTGCGTCTATTCGTTCCTCCCAGCCCGCGGCGGTGTGGGCCTGTAACTCGGCCTTCACCTTCTCCGCGAGACGGTTGAGCTGCGTCTTCAACGTGGGGCATCTGAGTTGCTGCCACTGCTTGCGTAGGCGCCTCTTGACGGCGATCATCGCATTAATGTGCGCCGGCAGGGGCGGCAATAGCACTCTCCCCTGCGGCTGCGTGCTAGTCGCCGCTTCTAAGGCGCTTTGTATGCAAGCAGTGATGTCCCCGGCCGCCTGATTTACGTCCGCGGAGGTGACAATAGGCCGAGTCGGCGTGGTGGTCTCTACTTTTTCTACGAACTGAGTCCAGTCCGTGGATCGACGTGGCGCTATAGGCATCGTTCGGGTCGGCATACCCGATAGGACGACGAGTACGGGTTGGTGGTCCGACCGTAGCTCGTCGTCGATCACTTGTTGCGTGATCTGGCAGTGTAGCCCTCGGTGGACTACGATGTCCAGCACGTCCGGCATGCACCGTGCGGCGTCTGGGTAGTGTGTCGGCGTTTCTGGGCCGGACACCGTGTAGCCGAAGGCTTCCGCGTCCGCGAAGAGCCGTCTCCCCTCGGTGTTTGCATTCATAGAGTTCCACGCTGGGTTCTGCCCGGTCGAGGCACTTGCGCGCTCTTATAAAGTATGGCTTGCTTGTCAGTGGGTGGGGGGCGAGTAGCCAACCGAACAAATGATTATACCGGAAGTTACTCTCAAAATGCAATGTTTCGCCCACACGGCCATTCTGACGAGCAGCCATTATGGCTCGTGAATATCAATCAGTTAAATTACACGGGTCTTTTGGCTAATCGTTTATTGGAACCCAATAACATATTATTATCATTAACAATTCAAATAAAAATCATAATAAGATGGCCTCGGTAAAAACCTTACATGAAGGCACAGCCTAAACATTTAAAAATATTGCCTCGGTAAAAAAAAAGCCTTATATATGGCGCGGCATGTATCACACGTTACACATTGCCTCGGTAAAAAGCCTTATCTAAGGCACGGCATAAATGATATGGCCTCGGTAAACAATCCCTTAAGGACACGGCCGAATTTGCATGCTCATTACCAAGCATTCATCCAACACCTGGCCAGTGTGTAATGGATTCGTACAAGGCAATAAGTTACTAATCTCCAGAATGTAGTGACTCTGTGAGCTCAGTTCCCATATCCGGAGAAACAAGTCTCAGATTTTCATGAGAAACATACAAATCATTTCCAGTACTATGAACTTTTACAGTGTATCGTTCATTATCATGAATATTGGTTATAACGCATGGACCTTTATACTTACTGTCAAGTTTCATAATAGCACGTGGATTTTGTTTTATTAAAACAATATCACCGAGTTTTAACGGGACAATTTTGGCTTTGTTTTTGTCAAACTGTCTTTTTTGTATCGCCGCGCGGTTGTCGATACGACGTTTTGCTACTTCTCGACAAGCATTAAGGTCCAATCGTTCAATATCAGTTACAAGAGCAGAAATGGCTGGAGGCGACCGATTGCAACCCATGAGAAGCTGAAAGGGTGTTTGTCCAGTGGTTTTATTAAACGTACAATTGATTGCTAGTTGGACTTCTCCGACAGCATCCTTCCAGCTTCTCCGAGTAGTATTCTCGACTACCGTGAAACAGTCAGTTAGGACTTTCATTAGCCTTTCGACCTGGCCATTTGCACGACTGACACCAGTTGCGATAAAATGCAATTCAATAGACCAGTTTTGGCAAAAATTTCGCAGTTCTTTACCCGTGTACGAGGCCGCTTGATCACAAATTATTCTTTTGGGGGTTCCAAAAGTACAGACCAGATCTTTAAGACAGTTGACGGTCGCATTTGCAGTAAGGTTAGTCACAGGTTTTAAAAAACAATACTTAGAAAAGGCATCAATAAAAACTACGGCATATTGTTTCTTGACTTTGTTACCAGTTAGTTTGCCTGTGGTATCCATATGCACAGTATGAAAAGGTACAGGTACCTTATCAATGGGATGCAGGGTAACTTGACGAGAACCTGATTGGCTCTTATTTATTCTACAAGTGAGGCAATTTTCAACATATCTACGAACGCTTTTAGACATGTTTGGAAACCAAAACTGTTCACGTATTTTTTCTAAGGTTTTCTCCCAGCCTAAGTGCTTAAGAGAGTCATGATACAACTGAACTATGTGCCATCTATAAGATTTAGGAACAAATAAAGATTTCTTAGTTTTGTTATCTTTTGTACTATAAATTCGATATAATAAGTTGTTAAGGATTTCGTAACTAGATGCAAAATTTTTTTCTATAGTAGAATTCTTAATGGAATCTATCAAATTCTTGGTTTCCAAATCATTCTGCTGTTCAGTTTCTAACCAATCTCTATAATTTAAAACGTTATTTATGTTGAGAATTGCAGGGTTTCTACTGAGAAAGTCTACATGAGGTATGCGCTCTCCTTTACGATACTCAATTTCAAAATCGAATGATTGTAAGTATGCCCACCATCGATGAACGCGGGGCAAAAGCTCTTTTTTTTTCCTAGATGCTTTTAGCGAATTACAATCCGTCACGAGCTTAAAACTTCTGCCAAACAGGTAGTGCCTGAAATGTTTTATGGCTTTAACCACTGCCAAAGTTTCAAGCTCGTACGAATGATACCTTTTTTCGGTGTCAGTGGTGCGCATACTGAAGTACTCTACGACTCTAAGCCGAGCATCGTATTTTTGAAATAACACAGCACCAAAACCAGAAGAACTGGCATCAGTGTGAAGTTCAATAGATTTAGTTGGATCGAATAAGGACAAAGTTGGTTCCGAAGAGAGATGTTGAATAATTTTTTCTCTTGCTGAATAATGGTTTGATGTCCAGTTCCATTTGGCATTGGCCCTAGTTAAATCATATAACGGGCTCATCGTTTGAGAAAAGTTTGGAATAAATTTTCTAAAATATCCCGCAAGGCCGCAAAATTGGCGGACCTGTTCACAGTCTGAGGGACAGGAGATTTAATAAGGGCTTGTACTTTCCCAGGACTAGGTCTAACAGTACCATTAGAAATTATTCGACCTAAATATTCAATTTCTGTTTTGAGAAATTTACATTTTTTATATTTAAGGAGAAGCCAGCACTTTTTAAAGAATCAAGAACTTTCCTCAAATTATCAAGACCTTCATGTATAGAGTTGGAGAAGACAATCACATCATCGATATAGATCAACACGAACACATCAACATACATTTTCAGAGCTGCATTGATGGCCCTCTGAAAAACCGATGGTGCATTACACAATCCAAAAGGCATACGTAAAAACTCGTATTGCCCATCAGGTGTGACAAATGCAGTTCTTTCATTGGAGTCAGGAGCTATAGGTATTTGGTGAAAGCCTGCGGTCATGTCGAGGATAGTGAAGAACTTGGCATTCACCAGTTTACCAATATGGTCGTCGATCAGTGGGAGAGGATAATGATCCCTTACAGTATTACTATTAAGTTCTCGGTAGTCGACACATAGCCTGTCGCTACCATCTTTCTTTCGAACTAACAGAATAGGACTCGAAAAAGGGGAGTTACTATCACGAATGATACCATTGTTTTTTAAATCTTGTATTATCTTTTTGACATTCTCTCGCTCGATAGGGGCAAGTCGATATGGGCGTCTTTGAACAGTTTTATCTGGATTTTTTAATTTGATAGTCAGTTCTCCTGTATTTATTTGTGTTACAGAATTCCCTGATGTGAAAAGCTCTGAATACGAACTTAATAAATTAAGTAAGTGTTCTTTTGAAATCGAATCGATATCAGTATCAATACAGGTTTCTAAATCAATTTTTTCAACAAAATTAATGTTGTAAAAGGTTTTAGAAATTTTGGTTTCATAATTAGATAATACTACTTGTATGCCAGGAATATCAAAAAGATTCTGACCCAAAAGAATGTCATATTGAATATAGTGATCGGGAACCAATACAAGCTCCAGCTCCAAATTCAGGCCATCAATACAAATCCGACTAGTTTTGATACGAGTTGAACAAAATGAATTTTCTCCGACTCCGCGTAACATAGTAGTCTTAAAAGATATTTTGCCACTGGTGCAATCCCCAATACTTTCACGCATCAATGAGCATTCAGCGCCGCTGTCTATGAGACAGAAAAAGTCCCGACCATCGATTTTGCCAGTCGTGGAATGATTGTTAGAAACTATTAAAGAATTTACCGATTTTTCTGATTTTGGTTTTGAATTTAAGCGTTTGAAGCAATTTTCAGACTTATGACCCGACTTTTGACAAAAGGTACCATACTACGCGAGTTTTAGGGGATACACCAGTTGGCACATCCTTTGTTTGGGAATTTTGACTAGGCGTCTTATGAGATTGATTAGTGGTAGTACTAGAAGTAGGGGTGTCGAAATTCCTTCCGGTACGACAGTCCCTTTGCAAATGGCCCACCTTAAAACATTTTTGACAACGCCTAAACTTATAATCTTGCGAGTTATATTTGGTCTTTTTAGCAGGAATATTGTGATCAGCGGTATCATGAACTGGATGTTTACGTTTATATGAATTTAGATTTTGTATCAATTGAGGCAACGTTTTAGGCGTCAGACGTAACAAATCTGATCTAATACGAAAGTCCAACACACCTGATATCACGGCGTCCACTAAATGCAGCTCGGTCACCTTAACGCCAACAGCCTTTTTGGCTAGCTCCCATTTACGAGATGCGTACTCAGCTAAGCTGTTGGCCTTGTCGCTTGTATACTCCATGAAGGCGATTAAATCATCGTAGTATCGAGTTTCATCTGCAAAGGTTTGAATGAGATTTGATTTAATATCTTCCCAATTAGTCAGCGCGGTATAGTTGCGACGTGCCCAGTCAGAAGCACGTCCTTTTAAGTTTTTCCTGGCAAGGTTCAGAGTTTCGCGCTCGTTAAGCTGATATTCTGACTTTAAATCGTCGACATGACGACACCAAACTTTAATGGCATCTGTGCAATCATCGGGGTCAAAAGAGGGTAGATAGATATTATCTAAATCTCTTGTACGTGGCAATGGATGTAAGATTTGTGACGTAGGAGCAGTATTTGTAGCCTGAAGAAATGTACTCATCATTTCCTTCATCATAGATTTCATAAAGTCAATAGGAACAAAGTTACCGCCCTGATTTTCTAGCCCCGGAGTAATCGAACTTGAAGGAGGTCTGCTTTGACTGGTGCTGGGGCCAGGTTGGTTGTCCAAGTCCTCTTGCAGCCGCTGCCGTCTAGCCTGTGCGCCGAGGATCGGAGACGCCAATTCTTCATTAGAAGCGGCATCAGAAGTTTCAGGCACCTTGGCAGATTCGTTGTGTTCGTAATTTGACATCGTACCTGACGCTCAAACCAACAAAAGAAAAAGAAAAACTTTAATATATGGGCACTCGATCCCACTTCTGATGTGGTATAGTTGTAGGTGGAATAAAACCAATGCATAAATTAGACCAATTTTATAATAAACACAGTAATTATTTGTACAATTTAATACTGTTCAAAGTAATATTATGACATCGAACAATTTAACATAATTTATTAATTATAATAATCACCAGCATGAAGCAACATAATATTAATATATATTAATAAAGAGCAAATAAAATAAAACATACCTGACCGTTCAGAATTGACTTGCCGAGTCCGTAGTCGAATAAAGTCTGCCCGGTCGAGGCACTTGCGCGCTCTTATAAAGTATGGCTTGCTTGTCAGTGGGTGGGGGGCGAGTAGCCAACCGAACAAATGATTATACCGGAAGTTACTCTCAAAATGCAATGTTTCGCCCACATCTACATTTTTATTTGTATTTTTTATGGTCTTTATTATGTACCTAGTACTTAATAAAGAATATTCTACCTATCTACTTATTGCAACATCTGTTATCGCTATTAGAATTTACCTATAACTTTTGGTTTCCCAAGTACAAAATATAACCTCGCTACATAAAATTGATTATACAGAATTTCACGACGGACATTTCAATGTCAACCTATTATTTCCATTATAATTAAACCCGCCACTTCCTATTTCAATTACCAATTATACAAAAGTCAAAATGCCCAAGAGACAATACACAGACAATACATGCCACATCACACGAACGTGCCTGTTTTAAACATTCATACCCTCGCGTCCCCTTGGGGGTTGCCTGCCAACTTTCTGAAGTTACGTTCATGATAATAGTATGCCAAGTTTACTGGTAAAGGCAAAAGCGCCAGGGAAGCCCACGAAATTATTTTTTTCTTTATCTTACGTTTTCGCAGGTCACTGTCAGATTGTATTTTGATCAAACTAAGAATCGCGACCGTAGCAAATGTGCATTTACAGAATTATTGTCATATAAGTATGTAGGGATCGTACCAGATGTCGTTCTGTTGTTTCTGCCTACCCCCATAAGAAGGCGTGAGTTCAGGTATGCATGTATATCACGGAGTACAATAACCAGTACTACTAAAGGCCCTATTACATGGTGTTTGTCGGTACTCACTGCAGTCTGACTAAGAGCGCCTTCACACCAGCGTTTGTCCAGCGTAGGCGTTTGATAAACGTATGCGCAGCGCAGACGTCAGTGCAAGGGTAAATGAATACGCTGCGTTAGCGCCGCAGGTGCGCGACGCATGCGCCACCGCGTTCTGCGGAGTCATGTACAATCCTGTTCACATTCGACATCTCCCCGCCACCTGCAGCCATGCGCCCCTGCGCCCCGAAACGACAACGCATTTGTGTGACGTCTGCGCCGGCTTAACGCAGCGTTCAATTGACTCTAGAGGAAACGCCGCAACAACGCGACGCCTGCGCCGCGTTGTCGCGGCGTCTGCGCTGCGCATACGTTTATCGAACGCCTACGCTGGACATACGCTAGTGTGAAGGCGCTCTAAAGCAGACGTGATAGAAACTTAAGAGCTGTGTTAACTTTTGGGTTCGAGTTCCTTTAGGAACTTTAGACATCTTGGTGTCAGAAACATTGTTCACTTGTTTCAAAGCAATCAAGAAAAGCAAAAGGAAAGAAAAGTAGTTTGTTCAGTTGTTTTTTTTATTTAGTGTATTTTTTAGTTAATTTTGTTGTTTTAGTGTTTAATTTTGTTTGTTTATTATTTAGTTTGGTTGTATGTTTGTTTAGTTTGTTTTATTGTTTGTTTAGTTTTTTTTTGTAGTTGTTTGTTTAGATTTTTTTGTTTTAGTTTTTTTTATTTAATGCCTGTTTTCACTAACACTAGGCAACACCCAAATGTAATGTCTAAATATCTTAGCACTGTTGGATTTTCAACTCTCGGCACCTTAACAAAACGGACATAATTGTATAAAACTGATGTAATCCCAATCTAGTATGTACATATATGCCTCTAAAGATTAACTATTTTTTATGTTATTTAATAATATTTATTCATATATTTGGTTGTGTTTTATTTTGTTACCTATTAGTACCAATCATTAAACCTGATTTTGTTTCCGCACGTCCTTTTTGGGAACCTCTGAAAATCAGCGCTGTGCTGTGGGTCCCCCATAGCACAGCATCATGCTGAGTGGAAGCCTCCTTGTCACAGTCATGACGTGCAGCTGTCGACATTTTTGTTTTGTGCTCATGATTATAGATTTATTTTATTTTTATATATCTTTATTATTAGAGCTTATTATCTGTTTTGTATGCACGTGTTTCTGTGACAAATAAAACTATTTTTCTTTTCTTTCGTATATTATTTTTTTAATTCTTAGTAGGCTTACGTATGACCAATGTCTTACCTGATGGTAAGCGATAATGTGGTCGATGATAATGCAAGCTTGCTTCGAAGTAACCTATTCTCTCTCGTGTTGACGACACCCAGGCTACTCGTATTTCTCTCGAGAAACATAGACACACACATGCGGCAGGGAATTCCACTCCTTAGCTGTACGTACAATGTGCACAGTACTGAATATTAGTTACTCTTTCTTTGAATTGGACATTGTTTTACCTCAAAAAAAAATGTCATGCAGTTCTCTTAGCCGCTTCATAAGTATTAAATTGTCGGCTTACGTTCACTTACTAATAACATACAAAGATGAATTGAAGTTCAGTTAAGCATCTCGAGCAGGCAATTCTGCTATACCCCTCGCTGACTACTACTTCTTTTCGAGCTATTCTCGACATGAGAGAAGTTACCACATAAAGAGCTAAGCCATGACCACGCTCCATATTCAGACATTACATCAGCGAGGCAAAAAAAAAAATATGCATCATGTTTATAATTCCAAGCACTCCACATGGAAAAGTAATCTACAGTATTACAAAGTTTACAACATAACTAAAAAAAATATGTAACTTTTTACGAGCTTCCTGAGAAGACCTCGTTCACAAAAAAATCTGAGGGTCACGCAAAAGTTTTGGGTCAAACGGTCCCTGTATATTTAACGTGCAAGGACTTGCTACCTGCTTGACCACAGGGTTGAGAAAAATTTAATACTACACTGTACCAAGTCCCGAACGTATATTCCTTCATTGTGTAGGAATATTGCAAATTATTTGGCTGCCAGTCAATAACGTGCGAAAAAGTTGGCTTTACGTCACTACTCATTTTCTTGGATTTCTTGTCTGTAAAATTGGTTTTGGGAAGTACTTCAAAATGGCGTAGGTTCTCAATTCGTCTGTTTACATGGGGTCAAATTAAATTATCTAGCGAAACTCTGCAGGCGTGATGGGTACCCAATATAAACAACATAAAACTTAATAATTTATCTATCACTAGCCACGCGCCCCTACTTCACACGGCTTTAACGACTTGACAAAATATTACCTTAAACCTTCCGGGATAAAAACTATAAATGATATTGAAGAGTGTTCTATTCTATTCTATTCTAAAACCGCATCTTAATCCGTTGCGTATTAAAGAAGAACAACGTGGTCACAGACAGCCACGATAAGCGAATTTATTATAGATTTAAATATTCCTTCAGACCATATTTCGGCCATGGCGCCAATCTCATGTGGGAGTGGGAGTCAGGGGCGTGGGAGATATAATGCACAAGTGTGTGCACAGAAACAGATCCACTCTCTCTTCCCTCACTTTTCATAGTCCGACGGGACGGCAATCCGACACGACCGGAGAGAGATCAGGTGCAGGACCAACGGCTTTACGAGTTTCCGAGGCACGGGGGTATCACACCGTCAAATTCCAAACTCCGAAACTCAACTGCCCCATTGGTCTCGTGGTTGCAAGCGAGACTGCTGAGCATGAGGTTCTGGGTTCAATTCCCAGATATATAACGGGTGTAAAAAGACACTTAACGAAGTCGAGAGTGTATTGTACCCCCGTCATTTTAATATTTTCTTGTACTTGACCATACCTGAGAACCTTCTGGTTACGGAGATATTGAAAGTCAAATTCCAACTTTCACTAACGTTTCTTGGCGAAAACAAGGTTTTAATGTTATAACATAACTTTAAATGCCACCACGACCCCTTTACCATTGCATGCACCCATAAGCACAACAGCAATTTTTCACACCAAAAATAAAATTGGTTTCCCGGCAATTATTTCTGTGCTATGTTACTTAGTTTGATGTACAGAATGCGTAGTTGACGGCTATGTGATGGGTCTTTTTACACCCTGTAGATATAGATAGCACATAGAGCTCTTCAGAACAACCTTGCGGAGAAAAACCATACAGATGTATATTCCAGGATTATCTAATCGCAGGAATTTCCATAATATTACGCAGAATTACCAAGCGTGACATATCCAATATTATAAAGTCTAATACGATTTGCGATGAAAACATACAGGGTTGGAGGAAAATTGACGCGTAACCTTGGAATCAGTAAATGATTCTGAACATCCCTGTGTTGAAATATATCGTAGGTTATAAAAAAAAAATGCTGTCCATACATTTGACCGCGTAGGTACTGCACTTTTCTATTTACCAGCAGATTTTTAACTGGCGAAAATTTTCTACGCTAGGGGGTCTAGAATTATGTGCTGAATCTCATGGTTACAGTTTGCACGTCGATGTCCCGGCCATCTTGAATATATCATGAATTCGTAATAGAGGAAAAGTGGCTATTTTTGTTTTTTTTGGGCGATTTTGATCGGGGTTCGGAAAAATGGTTTCTATACCTACCGTCCATGAAATGTTAATGGTTATAAAGATCGGAGCTCCAGTAATAACCTCGCATGGCAACGACCAATGATAGCCAAGGATACAAGACCGAGCTAGTGTTCTGTTTTCTGTTTCAACAGCGTTTAACATTTTGCTACAACTTTGATATTATATTTATGTTTAACTGTCGTGATGGCGCGGTGTCCTATATCAGTAATAGAAACATCTGATAGAAATTTATTTTCCTATGTATCTAATAGAAATATTTTGTACTGAGCATATATTTTTTTCTATTAACCTGTGTTGTCCCACAGCTGGGCTAAGATCTCCCTCATATTTTTCCACTTTTCTTTATGCTGTGCTTTCTCCGTCCGATCGATTAGGATTTATTGATTGCTTACTTGGTTAATTTACATTATGTTTCTCTAAAAATCTATCAAATGAAAATCACTAAGCTAATAAAATGCCCAATTAACAACTTTGTTCATGGTCCACATAATAAGATCAAGAGCTGTCAATTCACCTTATTGGCGCCCAGTGTGGGACCGATAATTAATTAGATTATTTCTATGAAAAGATGTAAATCTTATTACTAATGATGTGAAAAGTTGATTGATTTCATAAATTAGACCTGTCAATATAACTTATTGGCGCCCAGCATGGGACCGATAAATTGATTCAATTATTTCTATGAAAAGACGCAAATCTTATTACAAATGATGTGAAAAGATTTGATTTAATAAATTAACAGGGTCTACTTTCTTAGAGAATTCTTAAAATATAATCTATTTACGTGACAGTGGCTTGTTAAGACTTGAGTTTTTGCATTCTTTTTTGGTAGACAATGCGTTTATGCAGGTTATACGACAGTAAGTCTGTTGTAAATCCTGTAAACTTTAAGTACTAAACATGGACCTAAAGGATGCTGCTGCTGATCCTCTTGATTTATATTCCATCAGTCGCTTTTACATGACAATGGCAGACTAGACTATTCTATGTTGCAAAACTCACTAATGAAGTCGAAAATATTATGTATAATATTGGAATTAACTAAATACTCATTGCGTTAACTTTTACTTAAATCATTTATTCCTTCACTAATTTGTAAGTTTTCTAAGTAACCTTTTTTGATGAGTTTGCTAAAAATTACTCCTAATTATAGAAATCGTCGGTAGTAAGCATAAATTCATCCCATGTTGGGTGCCATTTAGTTTTTCTAGACTGTTGTCCTGGTTGGGCGCCATAACTATTGTAACTTTAAGTAAAAACGTGTAATTAGTTTCAAAATAAGTCTGCTTTAAGTCGTTAAGTACATCAAGTCTATTACTTTTTTAAGATATTGAGGTCGGTGAGTGGAATGCAAAGAAAAATATTTTTTAATTAATTACATGTCTTTTTGGCTCTGGTTGCTTTATAAGATAAAGAAGAACTGGAGGCAATTTTATAACATCACTAGCTTTCGCCCGCGGCTTCGCTCGCGTTAATTTAGAATTTGACAATCAATTCGGGTTGTTCTCTGCTTGTTGTTTGGCCGTTGCAATCATGGGCTCAGAACGGAACATTATTCTAGGACGCTCCTATACACAATGTTGTATGTCCTTCTATTTGGCGCTAATACGTATAAATTCTGGGCATTGGACACATGCGAACATGCTACATATAGCTGGCCATGGGAAAAGTATGACTTTTCCAAATATACCCCTGCTACTCTAGAACTTACAAAATGTATAAGGTACTTAAATAAAAATAAAATAAAACTACTAAAGTTTCTATACTAACACAATTCAATCATGATTCGAAAGACACGTGGCGCCATCTATTATCATAAGAACGTTATTGTTGTTTTCCTCGGGAGCAGAACATTTTTTCGGGGTTTTTTTTTTCCCTGACAGCGTATATGCAAAATTTCAGAATGATCGGTTCAGTGAGAAGGTAACAAACAAACAAACTTACTTTTTATAAATGACTGACGTGAGATTTGTTGTGTTTTATTAATATATTTTATTAACATATGTTATTATTTTTATCAAAAAATTTTTCCTAAACTTTAATTTTTATTTGTATTTTATATTATTAATTTCCGATTAATTTTTAATTTTTATTTTCATTTGACATTGAGTTGCTTATTTTTATTTGACATTGTTTTTATTTTTATATTGTGATATGTATTTATCTCGTGTTTCGTAAACTTTTGATTGTAATAAGGGAGAACCTGAAATAAATGGATTTTATTTTATTTATTTATATAACAACTAGAACGTTATGGACAATTACTATAATTGCCGTCGATCACAGTCGATTTCCATTATATAGGCAACTTACTAGTAACGTAATTCAAGTTATATAACAGTAAGAAGTTCTTCGCAGCTGATACTCATATTTGATATGAAGCACGCGAGTGAATGAGCAAAACTATGTCTATATTATGTATGTATCGTTACACATTGCGTGTCTACCAACCCCCTAAGGAAAACACAAAAACATCCATTGGATAAATGAATAAAACACAGATAATACTTCAGATAGCATAAATACATACCACGAACCAAATTCCAAACAAAGGTGACACCAAATTAATGTACCAAACTACCCTCAATTTGTGACACGCAACCGAAATTCAATTGTCAAATAATTGACCTCTAGGAGACAGACAGACAAAAAATTAGACGATTTTATTTTACATGCCAAGCTGTTTAAAATGTTCGCTGAAGAAGGCGATTAAAAAGATTAAAATACTGCTCAGGATTCCGTGGTTTGAAATATTTTTTCATTTTTTTATATACCTAGCATATTATAAGAATAGCATAATCAGCCTGTAATTTTTCGGCTGCAGTGACTCGAGCTTCTCTCGGTAAGTAGAAGTGGGCCGTAATCCACATTGGTGTATGTCACAAATCCGCACCGAATGTTTCCTCACGATCGATTGTGGAGTTTCTTGCCGGCTCTTCTCCATAGGAAACAACGAATTGGAACCGTGCACCTAGTTTCTGACGTTTCATAAGTGCCCATGTTGGTTTATGTGAAATAAAATATTTTGATTTGATTTGATTGATTTGATCAGTCGATGCTAAATTTCCTTCACCGTTTTGAGAGCATTTTCTATCTATGTGTTCAATATACAGTATGTAGATAACTATATGTTTTATGTATGTATTTTTGTATAATTATGTAAATGGTAGACCAGTGACTACCTGTCTATCCTTCTCCCTTTAATCCATCCAAAGGTTGTGTGTAAAAGATCGCTTTTAGCGATAAGACTGCCTATTGTGTCACCCTATGTAAAATTTCTACATTTAAATCTGTAATTTTTATGGTGTACATAGTAAAGAGTATTCTATTCTATTGTATGACTTTCGGCACTCTTTTCACGCATTTTCTATGATGAAAAGTGTCGCAGTCCAGATCAAAACCTCTTGAAACTTCAACACGGAATAATCAAAACTATTTTGATTGAAAGTTTACCCCTCTGCCGGCCACGGGAATCTTTTTTAATATATTTTGGTTAGGTACTAAAAGTAGAAGTTAGCTATGTACAGTCCAACAAGGATGGTAGATCAATCTCCTAGTCTTGAACCTATTCACAACTGTTTGGCTTTTAAACAGTGCAGTGTTTTCTTCTACCCAATTCTTGAAAAATACCGATTATTTATCGGTATTTTACCCTAGGATATACCGTCAAACAGGGTAAATATAGATGCAGGGGTGAATCGGAACAAAACTTTAAAAGGGATTTTAACATTTAAACAATATAGTTTGTTACCAACAAGGGCACTTAATCGTTAATTATAATACAGTAAACACATTAGAGTCGTTTTAGGCAACAAACTATATTATTTCAATGTTAAACTCCCTTTTAAAGTTTCGTCTCAATTCACCCCTACATCCCTATTCACCCCGTTTGACGGTATTTGGTAAATAGGCTGTTGTGAGTTTGCTGAGTAGCCATTCTTTTACATCACTCTTTGAAGTATACTATACGAGTTATAGATATTTTAATATCCACAAAACTAACAGCTAGGATTTTTGGCAAAATTAAACGAAAAAGTAAAAATTTTGATTGCATGTCAATTTCTCGCTAAAAATATTTAATAAAGAAATTAAATAAGAAAAAAGCAAGTACACTCTATTGTTTTTTTTTTTAGGTTAAAGATAAATGAACTTGCTTCGCAGTATGTATTGAATTTAAAGAAGTGAACCGCGTTCTTATATTTCTTACTTTGTTCAGGGGTTGAATTCTTGATGAAACAGAAAACTGCGTACATTGCAACCATATTTTTTATCTGAAACTGTTATTGTAATAATCTTAATTATATACAGCAGAAAACCTTTGATTTAAAAAAAACTTTTTTACAAAAAAACAACCGACTTCCAAAAAAAACACTAAAAGACGTGAAAAATAACTTTAATTTCGGAAGTCGGTGCCTTTGGTTTTGTATTTTCGTGTTTGGCCACCGACTTCCGAAATTAAAGTTATTTTTCACGTCTTTTAGTGTTTTTTTTGGAAGTCGGTTGTTTTTTTGTAAAAAAGTTTATATTTTTCACTTTTTAGTTGCGGTACCTACCCCACACAAATTCGTATACCACTACTTGGTGTGTAAATAACAGTGACAGGAAATTATTAACACATCATCCATATAAACTAAGTGGAAAACATCTGCAGTATTAAGGATAACTCAAAAACTACTCGTCAGACCTTGATCAAATTTAAATGGGACCACATGTGAAGCACCACCTATCAAATAAAAAAAGAATCATCCAAATTGGTTCACCCAGAAAAAAGTTATGAGCTAACACACATAAAAAAAAAAGACACATACAGACTAATTGAGAACCTCCTCCTTTTTGTGAAGTCGGTTAATAAAAAAGACGCACTTTGCACTGTTGTTTCATTGATAAAATACAATTAAATAACAGTGCAGAATGCGGCCTTTTTATTAGAAATTAAAACAATTTTATCCTTCCTTTTCAAAGACGGGAACCTGTCAGTACGATCAGACAGAATGATAAATAAAACCAAACTCTGTAAACTATCGAGTTACTTGTCTGCTTTTTCTATTTTACGCGACATTTGAATCGTAAAAAAATACCCCGCGATCGAGGACCGTCAAGGTCAATAGCATTATTCAGGCTCTTAGGGCCGTCCTTCACGAAAGTCGACTGAGTAGTATTGGCGACTGGCGTGCATCCATATACAGATAAAGAACTAATGGTCGTAGCACTTGGTGGTCTATAATTTTTGCATTCCCTCGTAAAATAACGGTTTTATTTGTTTTGTTTACTTTGTTTAAAGTAGACACTACAGCCGATGTACACCTATAGTAGCAGAGCAATCGCAGGGGCATGGCTATCCTAGACTTTAAACCTGTGGTACTGTGGTTGAGTCCTGGGGCAATGAAACCAATTGGAAGTTCTCCGTGACAATAATTTACTTACTTAAGGTGAATCCTCAGCTGCAGCCCGCGAAATTCAAATTATCTATGGGTTTTTGCAAATTACAGTTCTGTTTTACGTCGTATGTTGATCAAAATGCTATTCGCGACTGTAGGATTGATAGATTTACTGAATAATAATCATCAATTTCATATCAAACGTCAAAATTTGGAAATTTGTTCCATCTAAGAATATTTCATATGAAAATTCTCAGTAAAGATATCATTACTACAGTCGCCAATAGCATTTTGATCAACATACGACGTAAAACAGAGCTGCAATGTGCAAAAAACAAAGATCTTTTTTATTTGGCGGGCTATTTCTAAGGATCCCCCATTAAAAACTTAGTTCAGTTAATATGAATAATTTAGGGAGCGGTTGCCCGACTCTTTCATGAACACAACGTTAATGTTACATATACATACAGAGTTAACGTTAAGTATAATTCTTTTAAACCATCTGATCTGCTTCTACGTATTTACATGAATTTGTAAGAACCCTGCATACATAATCACTTTCCTCGACCAAAGAGTTTATTTTCGCTCAACAGGATTATGTTCCTAACTCCACATTCGCAGAATCATAATTCCATAATCTCATAATACCCCACGAATTACGTAATACCCACATAATATTCACAAAAACCTACCCTCTTTTATTTATTTATATATTCTTTATTGTACACCACAAAATATATAACAAAAAATGGCTACTACAAAATAGACAAAGGGCAGCCTTATCGCTTTCTGCGATCAATCCAGACAACCTTTTAATGCACAGTGATTTGCCTGGATATAAAATGGAACTGTCGTTGGTGCAAATAATCAGTACCTATATAATACACTAAAATAGATACAGAGATATATATGTCGAAAATACGTTAAATCAATCGTTTGACTTCGACTAATCGGGACGCTAGCGCCACCTGGTGGCGCTCGACAGAGCCTACAACATAACGCTTGACCAGAGTTAAAGCAGAGTTTGTTGTTGGCAGTTAACCAGTGAACACGTTTAGAAACTGTCGCGGGTTCCGTATAGTTGTGTCGTGTACCTACAGTGTGTGATTTGCTAGTGTGATTAATTTGATCGTAAATTATAATTTGATTTAAACCGCTTGCGCAATAACCAACACAACCCATAGTACGCCCACAGTACTTAAAATATGGCTGATAATAACGAGACAGGCATACCTTCTCCGTCATATACATATCCTAAATAATATATGCAATATTTTATGCACCAGTGGCACAAAATAAATCAGTGTACAGAAGGCCAACTCCATACACCAAGCGAAAACATACACACACATCATCACCTGCCTAGCTTTATCAACTATGTTGGAATCGGCTTCCAGACAAACTGCAGCTGAATGTCAGTATTTTACATGGAGCGACTATCTATTCGACCTTCACAGTCCAGTTACTGGGTAACACAATACCCCATCTTAAGACCAGTTGTCAGAATTTCGGGTATCTGACTACCCGTAATGACTGTCAAAGATCTACGGCGGACAACCGGGATCAAATGAAATGAAATGTTTATTTCTGTAAGTAGATCCTTTAAGACACTTTACACGTAAATATTTTGGTGTTCAATATTTGCAAACTGAATGGTGCTGGCATTTTGTAGGTGACTGATCCCTGAGACGACATTCCGAAATAAACTCAGAGGTCATGGTCTCTTTTAAAGTCCAAACATTACATTATTAGGACTTTATGTGAGTCTAACAATGTAAGGCTATGTCTGGAAGGGCCTTTTGAAGAATGAGCCATTGCAGCTTTGAGTTGACCTGTTCCAACAGACGGCATGTATGCATCAGTCATCGTGTAGCTCAACCCAATATTAGGGAGCTCAACGACCCGTCACACGACGCTACCAGGTCTGTAGGATATTTGCATAGGCCATATACAAAATACTCAAAACCGTCAGACAGTTATAAAGGCATGCCAATCTAGCCTGCATGGTACTCACATTCACAGTCAGTGTTCTCTTTAAATGACATCAAAAATATCATGAGCTATGTCACGTAAATCAATAAAAATAAAAATGACAATATTAATTCTAAAACACAAAAAAAAGTTTGTTGCTTGTGGGTACATTGGGGTAGCTTAATAATCCCAAGCCTTATTGACGTTCAAGTAATCCATAACTATAAAGAAACCTTTTTGACAGAGTTTTCGTTTAATAAAAGATTTAAATTTATTAAGACTCAGTTGTTTAACATGGTGAGGAAGTTTGTCATAAAAACGTATACTTCGGCACTTAAATGAATTACAAAATTTTGGAGCCTAGTCTTGGGCACAATAAGTAAGTCTTTGTTTGTAGTATTTATGCTGTCAATGGCTTTACGTGCTTTTCTAGTCGATGTGCAGCTGAATATCAGTATTTTACGTGGAGCGTCTGCCTGTCTGACATTCACAGCCCAGTTACTGGGTAACACGATACCCATTGGCATGACTGGTCATCGGACTAACCGTAACGGGTGTCAAAGAATGACAGCCAAGACCAACGGCTTAACTAAGCATGGAGGGGTCTCGATATGTAATAGTTGGTCTCCCATCCATGAACCGACCACGGCAAGTGTAGCTTGACCTTCGATCAATCTGTGCGGCTGATATTACTTACCCACGAGCCCCTCTTGTAACCGACCTTCTGTTCCCATCTATTAAGTGCGAGTGGAACAGCAAGAACAAAGGCATATAAAATGGAATATCTTATGAGACACGTGGTAGCGACATCTTGTGCAAGAATAAAGACAACGCAACTTATGCAAGATTAATGATAACCTTTACTGGTGCTGTAATATTCGGGTGCGTTCAAATGGCCTGTATTTTTCTGGCGCAGCTTAAGAGGGCGCACACGGGTCCACTAGCGTCACTCCTTTGAAAAAGTATTATCTCGTGACTGAGAAGGAATTTTGAAAAACGGCTCAATAAGCGACCTCGGTAAGTGTGACTAGAATTTTCTAATACC
The DNA here is from genome assembly GCA_916610205.1 of Griposia aprilina. Taxonomy (NCBI): domain Eukaryota; kingdom Metazoa; phylum Arthropoda; class Insecta; order Lepidoptera; family Noctuidae; genus Griposia; species Griposia aprilina. Next base: position 7,772,359 of record OU744310.1, on the reverse strand, counting down.
TTTTATAAGCTTTCATATTGAGACACGAAGCAACGAAATACGATCTAAATGAATGTGGCCGCTTTTGTTAGGATAGAATTTTGTTGATTCGTTTCTCAATATGAAAGTTTATAAAAGGTATTAGAAAAATCTTGACAAACTTACCGAGGTCGCTTATTGAGCCGTTTTTCAAAATTCCTTCTCAGTCAAGAGATAATATTTTTTTAAAGGAGTGGCGCTAGTGGACCCGTGTAAGCGCTCTTAATGCCTGCATTCCTCCTGCGCTGATGTCAGCCGCGTACGTCAGTCACGCGTACGAATATACATTGTGTTCTATATAGCACCACATTGCGATGCTGACGTCAGCGGCGCGTACGTTGGTACGTGCCGCGAATAGCGCGTGTCGGTCTCGCTCGTCAGCGCCGCGTACGTCGGTCGACTGACGAACATGGAATTGTGTGAACGCTCTCAGTCTGTTACCGACGATCAGCTGAATGCCACACTTGGTAGACGACTGTACCGTAGAGAGGTCGGTATAACTCTCAAAAGACCATTTCAGATACAATCTACATGGTCTTCACATGATCTGACCAAGATTATGTCTGGACTTTAAAAGAGACTGTGACCTCTGAGTTTGTTTCGGCCTTTCTTCTCAGAGTAGTCAGATAGGAAACGCCGACCTCATCTAGTTTAAAAATATGATTGACGTGTAAAAGTGTTTGTACAAACCTACTTACAGAAATAAAATCATTTATCATTTATCATTTATCATTTATCATTTATTATTTATCATAACAGTACGGTATTTTATTATATACTAGCTTTTGCCCGCGGCTTCGCTCGCGTTAATCTAGGATTTGACAATCAATTCGGGCTGTTCGGGGTATTATATTTAGGAGGATGAAAAACCGGTCTACCGACACTCTAGACTCACAAAATGTATTAGGTCCTTAAATTAAAAATAAAAATAAACTCTTAACACAAATTTTCTATAATAATATAATTCAATCATGATTCTAAAGACACGTGGCGCCATCTCTTATCATAAGACAGTTATTGTTGCTTTCCTCAGGAACGTTACTTTTTTTCGGGATGAAAGGTACCCTATGTCCGTTTCTGTACACCTGACAACATATATGCAAAATTTCAGGATGATCGGTTCAGTGTTTAAAAAGTAACAAACAAACAAACAAACTTACTTTCACATTTATAATATTAGTTAGGATTAAGATTCCTCTCTGACGTAGTCGACCGACCGTACGCGACCTACATCAGCGTAGGAGGAATTCAGGCCTAAACGGTCAGCATATTAACCTTGTCGACTGGCTAGTATTTTTACTACGGCAGTTCATGCAAACACGATACCAAAAGAGTTGTAGTAAATCGTTTTGAGAAGTTGATAATAATTACCATTTATTTTCCAGATCATATTATAATCCAATTTGTAAGTAATTACATACAGTGTGTAAGGGACAGCACTCCGCAAACTAACAGGGTGCATTACGCTCCTTATTTTGAATCATATTCCACTGAAAAATTTTCTTCGTTTTTTATTTACCTCTATTTCAATGTTAAATTACATTCTCTGTACGCAGCACTCCATTAACGTAAATAAAATAACTGAAATCAAAAAATCAGCAATGTATGTTGAAATAAATGACGTGGCGTGAGAGCGCTGCCGGCCGTTCGCTACGTGCGTTTTGTCACAGTAACGATACATTGCATGTGACGTAGTAAAACAAATCAGGTTTATTAGATTCCCATAACGTTCCTGAAATTATTTCATGTACCGGTCATCTTAGTATGATATACTGAATTCACCCCATGACTATGCGGAGGGCTGCCCTTGCACCCTGTATACAACCAAAACACTAGTATTATTAACAGCTACATTTATTTGGCATATTTTGGTAATAATAAATAACCATTTTAAAAAAAAAATGGTTTATATAGAGAGAAAAGACATTTTTTGTATAAGAGGCACCTGCCTGTACATGATCGGTTTAAGGTCTATTGACAAATTAGCTTAAGATTTAACGAAGTTAGCTAGCTTTGAGGGATAGCTAAATAGCTATCCCTCAAAGCTAGCTAACTTCGATTAAACGAAATCAACCAACCCCGAGGGCTAGCTAAATAGCTAGCCCTCGGGGTTGGTTGATTTCGTTTAATCTATTTAAAATAGAATAGAAATCATTTATTTGCTTAAGTTAGTTATACAGATTCGATGTAACTTAGGCGTATATTACAGAGCGTGGCTCATCACTCGGGCATTGCTTTAAGCTAGATTCAAGCCATTTGATTGGTTGATTTAGGTAGCGCTTGGGTGTTGAGTGGCGTTCTGTAATACGGGACTTGGACTATGAGGGAGTACTCATTTTGTATTTATCTGTGGGGGCTTGTAATTAGCAACTTAGATAAATACTATTATTATTATAATGTTTTTAGTCTGTAAGCCTTTCAAAAATAAAGAAAAGAAAATAAAATAAAAATTTGGAAAAGTTTCCAGAAAAAAATTGCAAGTCTGGAAAAACTGAACGTCCTTTTTTCCATGGGATTTTGGTATGAGTTATATAAAATTGGACAGGATAACGTCTGTTGGGTTAGCTAGTCAATAAACAATACAATAAACAATATTATTTAAAGACACGGTTTACAACGTCACCAGGATCGAGTCTCGGACCTGTCTTTCTTAACACATAAACGATTTGAATGATGTGACTTCTTAAAGATCGTAGTGAAAAGTCCAAAGCGGTCGACAAGTGCGAATACTACGAACTACTAGAAGCCTAGCTAGTCTAATGGGGAAAAATTGACTTCGCTGCATGTTCAAACAGCAAAGGCAGTCTTATAGGCTAGATTGTAATTAATTATAAAGAACCTGGTTCTTATTAATAAAGGTTACATAAAAATGTCCAAATAAATGCAAAGGACTTTACATGAAACAACATTTTGAAATTAGAATGTAATTTAATGAAAGAGATGGATGTATGAATAGATAAAGAACACTTATGATTGGAACGATGACAGTAACAAATGACGGTTGTACAAGGATCATTTGGCTCTCGAATGACGTTGACGAGGGGCGATGTTGGTAAACATTTGAGCAATTGTTTTGTGAAATGTCACTTGGACTATATTCTAAATATAGTCTTCCAGACCGTATTTCGGCCATAGCAGCCAATCTCAACGCAAATTAGCCTCCGGTGCTGGAGATATTATAGTGCGTAAGTGTGTGCGCAGACACAGTTGCACTCTCTCTTCCCTCACTTTTATAGTCCGATAAGACGGCAATCCGAAACGACCGGAAAGAGATCAGGCGCAGGACCAACGGCTTATCGTGCTTTCCGAGGCACAGGGGTATCACACCGCCAACTTCCAAACTCCGGGCTGTTACTAAGAAACTCCTATTGGCAAAACCCAATAACACTTTTCCCGACCTGGGAATCGAAACCAGGACTCCACGCTCAGCAGTCGCGCTTGCAACCACGAGACCAACGACAAGATGGCCAAAGATGGATGACCAAAAGTAACATGGCGGTTTTAGTTCCAATTTTTGCCATGCGCCGAAATAACCTTGTAGCGCTAAGTACACTACGAAGAAAAGATGCTTACTAATAACGAATAGAATCAACAATTCTTCTTGTCTTTTTTAACAACACAAATAGTGTGTTGAATAAGTCAAGCCATTGTAAAAATTTAATGATAAAGATTAATTATTTGCAAAATGATGACTGAAAATTTCAAGTATGTAGATTTATTTTAAAGTGTTAAATTATCATTTTTGGTATTAGATTTCTCCTACAAAAATGTCACTGATTGAAAACCTTGTTAAACTGAATGTCATTAAACACGTTCTTCAATACAAATCCTTTCTTATTTTGCCGAGAAAACGTAATACTTGTAGACCAGTTTATTTTATATACTCTTAATACTATTAGTAGGTAGGTATTCGCTTTAGGGGTAGTGGTTTTTTTTTTTTTTTTTAATTATTTTAAACTTATTTCAAAATACGTTTTTATTAAATTCCTTAAACAAATCACTAGAAAACTGATAAAAATTACCCCATCGGGTTTCTTACTAATCGAATTTTATAAGTATAGCTCATAGCAGAGACATGGTTACAAATATTGTACAGTCAGTAGGTTTGTAGCGGGGCTGGATGCCCAGAAGGTGCGCGTTCCTAAATGATGCATGTAACTTAAATCTTCACAGACTTCATTATCAAGTGAATGTCGAGACAATCCAACTTCTTGACATCTTTGAATTAGTGCGGAGACTAAAATTGGTAAAACCTATGAAACCGTCTTATAACAAAACACGATCTATCTTTAGCCCGTGCCTAAATCTTCGAGCCAGTTTTTGTATTTCGAACTTTATGCCGACTTTAGTAAAGTTCTTAATATAACATTGACAACCTAATTCCGTACTAAGTTGTCAGTTTTGCAAAAAGGAACTGTATTATAATTTCCATAAGTTCTTATTTAACAACCAACTTCCAAAAAAAAACACTAAAAGTGTCTTTGGTTTTGTATTTTCGTTTTTGGCCACCGACTTTCCGAAATTAAAGTTATTTTTCACGACTTTTAGTGTTTTTTTTGGAAGTCGGTTGTTTTTTTGTAAAAAAGTTTTTATTTTCACTTTTTAGTTGCGGTACCTACCCCACACAAAATCGTATACTTACCACTACTTGGTGTGTAAATAACAGTGACAGAAAATTATTAACACATCATCCATATAAACTAAGTGGAAAAAATATGCAGTATTAAGGATAACTCAATAACTACGGGTCAGACCTTGATCAAATTTAAATGGGACCACATGTGAAGCACCACCTATCAAATAAAAAATGGATCATCCAAATCGGTTCACCCAGAAAAAAGTTCTGAGCTAACACACATAAAAAATAAAAATAAAAATACAGACTAATTGAGAACCTCCTCCTTTTTGTGAAGTCGGTTAAAAAACAGGTTCCATGGTTTAAACCATGTGGTTTTTTAAAGGAAGCCTGTTTTTTTGGAAAACTTTGTTTTGTAATAAAGAGGCATTTGAGTTTCAGTGCAGTGTGAGTGAACTTAATTAAACCGCAGTGACTATTATAAAGAACACGTGAATCAAGTGTTTTTCCCCTTTACTTATAGTGAATGAGAAAGACGTTATTGCACGATTTCCTAATTTCATAGTAACTTAACAGTTTAAGTTATATTTAAATGACTTATTAGCTAATAGACTTGACTGTGATGTGAATAAAGTATCACCAATTTATAAAAGGAACAAAAAAAAATAACTTAAATATTTGCACGACTGAAAAGTCGAATATATAGAAAACATCTGATAATACGTGTAGACTGTAGATTTGTAGACCTTTTTATATTTTGTTGAGTACTTGTTACTTGTTGACAGGCCTACACTGTCCTCCCATATCTATCAACACTGTAATTTGAAACATTGTAAAAGCCCCTTATTTTTAAAAGAATAACCGTGGAGTTTCTTGCCGGCTCTTCTCCATATGAAACAACCAATTGGAACCGTGCACCTAACTTCTGACGTTTCATAAGTGCCCATGTTGGTTTATGTGAAATAAAATATTTTGATTTTGATTTTGAATAATACTATATCATACCTGGCAATTTTTTTATATTATGTAACTATTCTGACAAAATAAATTATTCATTATATCGTAAAAAATGATGTATTTACTATTTGTCGTTTTTTTGTCAGTCTAATATTCTGAATGTTGATAGTAAAAACAAAATGCCTGCTAAGGTTCCAACCGTCATATTACAAAACAATACGGCATATCTGCAGACCCAGATTAAAATTATCGAGCCATCTTTGAATTTCGAACTATATTCCGATAAAGTTAGTTTTAATTACAAAAACTGACGTTAAACTTGAGTTTAGGATGTCAATACTGTAAAAAGAATAAAGTTTAAAATACAATAACTACCTACCCAACATACTACTGACTAACTAACTCGTTTGATTATACTTAAAAAAGTTGGTTTCGCTTCATATGTAAATATAACAGAAAATGCCCAAAAAATATTATATAGGGATTATATTCAAGAACCTTTTAAAACACATTACCCTCAACTGTGCCCACATATTTGGGTAATACCATTAGGTACATTACGGGTAATACCTAAATCCCTTTTACAGTGTGAAAGAATATGAAAACAACAAGTTTATGAAAACAATATGGTCGGAACCAGTGTTGACTTACAATTAAGTACTCCTTTGTATCATTACAAAACGTTAGTCTTGCAAAAAATGTTGGCTTGGAGCATAATTTTATAGCTGAATTTACTGGTTTTTATTTTAGTTCCTCTTCGAGCTGCTATTTGGGTGAGGTCTTTATTTTTTTGTCTTAATTAAAACATGAATTCCAAATATCGATAAAATATAGCCGTCTTCATGTGACAACTGCATCTGGCACATACGAGTATGAATCTCCAAATGTTCTGAATGAATAACCAAAAACTTCAACTGCAAAAATATTGAAAAAAAAACTGCTGTTTCTTACAATTCCATGTTTGTACTATTTTTAACCCACTGAAAGATTGTCAGTCAATGTATTCAAGGTAAGCATGTATGATAGTTAAATAGATGGTTTTTGACCATTAAAGCCTTATAAATACAGATTTTTACTGAAACTACCTAAAAGGAAACAAACATTAAATAACTTACTGACGATAACAAAGTTTATTGATAAATTAATTAACCAACCATTTAACCTTAAGTCCTGACTTCCTGAGTTGAGCTGCACGATTACTGACAAATGCGTGCACTGACTGGACAGGTCCACTCAATCTGTGTGGTTCTTTCCTCAAAAGACCATTTCAGATACCAATCTACATGGTCTTCACATGATCTGACCAAGATTATGTCTGGACTTTAAAAGAGACTGTGACCTCTGAGTTTGTTTCGGCCTTTGTTCTCAGAGTAGTCAGATAGGAAACACCGACCTCATTTAGTTAAAAAAATATAATTGACGTGTAAAAGTGTTTGTATAAACCTACTTACAGAAATAAAATGATTTATCATTAACAGTCTAAGTATGTCCAAGAAAAAGTAAAAATTCTCCTTCAAAATCTAAAACAGAAAAAAGTCCTTCAAGGTTTTTTAACTCAAAAGAATCCCAGTTTAATCAAGCAGCAAAAACAATACTCCTGTTAAAACAATGGACCTAATCTAACACAGAAAGTTGTACTTTAGAAAAATCGTTTACAATTGTAGAACAAGAGAAGACAATTACTAGAGAGAAAGGGCGATAGCTCGAAGGTCGAACAGATTGTATGGACCAGGAGATAAATAGGGTTTATTTGTTTTGAAGACAAATTTACAATTCTAAGGTTAATTTTGAAGAGTTGGCAGCTTTTATACAAAAACAGAATCAAATGATGGAAACTTAGAGATGATAGCGGTAGTGGTCTGTTTTGGAGAGGTTCCAAGTGAACCACTCACTGGTGTTAGCGGTGGCTGGCCGTGATTCACTTGAGTGAGGTACTGAAGTGAGTGCACACAGTGTTATTGGAAAGCGAACTCATTTGTTTTTAAAAGTAAATCATCGCAGATTCACAACGAGACACTGTTCGAATTTCGAAGTGATGTTTAACGTGTAACCGTATAGTTCGAAAGCGCCCCCAAATGGACCCAAATATATGAACCTATTATACGCTGGCTCGGTAACGGGTCCCACCGGACCCGACAATGATTAATTGATGACATACGACACCCTAATTTGATTATGTAAATATTTATTATGCTACAAATCAAATCTAAAGCATGTGCGTTAATTAAGAGAGTTGGTTAAAACCACCCCCACCCCCACTGCCTCGTTGGTCTAGTGGTCGCAAGCGCTACTGCTGAGCATGAGGTCCTGGGTTCGATTCCCGGGTCGGGTAAAGTGTTATTGGGTTTTTCCATCTGGAATTTCTCGGTAGCAGCCCGGAGTCTGGATATGTGCCCGGTTGATGGCAATAGGCTCGCCCCCTATTACATGGGACTTAAAACATAACTGGCGAAATGTGGGTGTGCTATAGGTACACCTCTGCCTAACCCTTCGGGGAATACAGGCGTGATGTTATGCTATGTGTGTGTGTGTTGGTTAAAACCCGAAAAATGTTAACGCCATTCAATCTTTCATATTTAACGCGCAAGTTTATTCATTTTATTACCTTTATAAAATCAAAGTCTGTAAATGCGATTATCGCCATTTTGATGACAGTGGCGTTCGAGGCTAAAAAACATAAAAATGGGGATTTCAAACTCCACCACAGGGACAGTGGATAATACATAATTTATTTATTTGATGAATTCATCCATTGATCGCGTTAAATAAGTAGTGGTAATGAAGTTTCTTGATATCGAAAGTCAAAGTTTCGCGCTAATCGTGCGTGTTTACATTTTTACTTGTCACGAATATCACACACACATTTAGATGCGATTTAAAATGTGATGATTATGATTTATAATATTATAAATAACAAGAAAATGCCCAGATCTTAACTCAATATACAAACACAAGTCCAATAACATGCAATATTCATTATCACTACTCATTTTGTGTTCAAAATCGCCGACCATTACTGTTTATATTTTATTGTACCTAATGATGTGAGAAAACGATTATTTTCTGTCAACTCGAATAATAAAATTAATATGACGAATGTCAAAAATCGATCCTTGGCAATTGAAATAAAATAGTTTTATGCATTGCATTGTTTTGCTTTGTTTATTATAAATTATTCATACTTTTCTAATACTCGTATTGTATATAATTTGTTCAGACCTTATTTTGAAACCGAGTCAACAGACAGGACCTTTGTCTATAGGTAGGTACCTCCTTTATGTTTTGGGATTCGCGCAATTACAAAAAAGAAAGTGAAATTCAGAATGCGCTCGCTGTTCAAAATTATTTTAATTTATTAAACATTTTTTTATTGAGGATTTTATTTTCGATACTTTCTCATAGTTGCTTCAGAATGCCCAGTATATGTCGTTTCCAATATCCGCCCTTCCCCTCCTATAATGATTGAGAGACGAAATATTTCTATGAAGAACACTGCGCATCAAGACACCGCTGGAATCGCACTTTCGTATTTACGTTTGTGCACGCAATTTCTGGAACTGTTATGACCACCGCAATGTAGGGCTGCGAATACTGCAACCTATTAACTTTGAGTGAACATTATTCATGAGTGAAGTGCACTGGTCTCGTGCCGAACAAAATACTGACTAATGAAGCCACGTGGAGCCAGCTGGCTAAATAGCCCACACCAGTATTCCGTGTCAGTATCAGCGACGAATGCTATCTTCCAACGCGTCACGTAATTATCTAAAATCACCGCAAACGTAATATTAGCACTAGATAATTAACCCTGCAGTAATAAATGCAAAATATTAAAGAGCAATAATTACATGAAAGCTTCAGAAGGCCTTTCGGGAAATGAGCCCGAGATAAATCTTTACTCTTGATATAAATAAAGTGCGATATTATTTCTTGTTGGCAACACTCCAGGGAAATGTTTTAATCGGTTCGAAATTAAAGTTAAAGTGTATTGGGTTTTAATTTGGAGAATAATCGTTGGAAAATTTATCGTTAACACTGATATTTTACAAAGTGACTACTTGGCATTAAATTCAAACTCAAACTCAAAACATTTATTGCTATTTAACCATTTGCAAGAACTTTTGATTTGGCAAATAGGTCACATAGAAAGACAAAGCTTGTTGCCCATTCCGAAGCATAGAAGGTTACTATGGAGAAGTCATTATCGTGAACGGACGCCGGTTGAGACTGGTCATCTCTCTGCCACGGCTTATTTTTATTATTCTTATTTTTGATTTATTTTTTAATATATATATATATATATATATTTAAATTGTTCTCACATATAGAAGCAACTAGAATAATGTACCAAGGATTATGTAATATCTTGATTTAAAAAGAGTGTCCTTGGAGTTTCTTGCCTGTTCTTCTCCATAGAGATCTACGTTTTGGAATGGGCTACTAGCTTCAGCTTTCTGACTAACTGACCGACTCTTTGACAATTCAAAAGTGCCTGTAAATAGTTTAATTTAAATAAATGGTCTGAGTTTGAGTTTGAAGAACGGTGAAGAAACTCCATAGACACTCTTTTAAAACAATATACTGTTACAAAATATTGGTTACTTCGTCCATGTTGAAATTATAGGTACAGATTGTGAGAACACAATTAAAAGCGCAGCAAGCTTTCAAAAAAAAAAACCAAATCAAAATTATAATAAGTAATTAAAATAATCCGTGGCAGATATGGGATGTGCTGTTCCAATTGACGGCCACGCCCAGATTTATCCTATTTGAATATTACAGGATAATCTACATAGATTCCACAAAAAAAAAACATAATTTAATAATATAATAATAATAATAACTCGATTATGTCGGCCTCTCAAAATGGATGTAGGAACGGGTCCTGCGGTACTAAGGAGCTACTCCTCATCGATATGACCATAAGCCAACAGGTTCGTCGAACCCGCAAGGATCTGTCGACATGCTGGATATATTATAAGAAGGCCTACGACTCGGTGCCACATACATGGCTCATGAGGGTGCTGGAGTTGTATAAAATAGATGCAACTCTACGCACCTTCCTTAGATCGTGTATGGGGCAATGGAGAACGCTTCTTCACTATACAGGGTGTCAACAGATCCAGGCGAATGATGAGCCTGTAGGTATGGATTAAACGAGGAATATTTCAGTGCGACAGTTTGAGTCCACTTTAGTAGGGTAGGATTGGGGGACCTGGATCAAGATCCAGGTCCCCCAATCCTCTATTCAAACTGAGTGTTGTATTCAAAATCCTCTATTCAAAATGAAGGTTGCATTCAGAATCCTCTATTCAAAATGAAGGTTGTAATCAGAATCCTCTATTCAAAATAAGGGTTGTATTCAGAATGAGTGCTGTATTCAGAATCATCTATTCAAACTGGGTGTTGTATTCAAAATCCTCTATTCAAAATGAAGGTTGTATTCAGAATCCTCTATTCAAAATGAAGGTTGTAATCAGAATCCTCTATTCAAATAAAGGTTGTATTCAGAATGAGTGCTGTATTCAGAATCATCTATTGTTCTTGTTGTGTTGTTCTTTCTAGGTTGCGTAATACTTTAGGTATACAATTTAATAAATAACGAGTCGATAATAATATGCACTCGAACTGGTACAGTGAAGATAAAGCTGTTTAAATAAAATTAATTTCGTTTCCTCGCTGAATCTGATAGCATAAAACATCTTCTAAATCAGGTAGAACTGTGTCTGCTGTTTTCGATACACTACTTTCACTAGGTTTTGATGAGCTTGCATTATATCTTTCACGATCAGTCTGTGTGTCGCTAACTCGAACCAATGTATGAGCATCCTTATGATGACCACTCTTGACTATAAGATAATGAGGGTATTCAAACTTAGATTTCATCGAATCTTGCATCTTTACGTGAAAGAAATCTTTTGTCTGGTTTGTATCACTATCCTTAAGTTTCAATGAACTTACATTCGGTATTTTCGGGTCAGTTTGCATATCTTGAGTAAATACAATTTCACCGTCAGCATTCTTGAAAATAATTTTATGAATGCCTTCTAAATCAGATTTTAATGAATTAGACATTGTAGTTAATATTTACTTTTAATAAGATAAAGTAAAATTGAACCGTCACACTGAAATGATGAGGATCAAATGTTGCGATGCAGTGCGGTTTAATATTATGTAGGCGTAAGTTGACCTACTTTGATGTATGATCCGATGACGTATATTCTAATAGAGTCCCTGTTGCAGACATTTATTAATATAATATTTTCCTTTCACAGCGTTCAAATAATAACATTGAGGAAAATGTATAGCGTGTTGCATCCAAGGATCGTCGTAAATCTCCCAATCTTCTATTATACCTCCACATGAGAAACATGCTGCTTTGTCATTTACACTATTTCCACAGTAAAAAAATCCAGCGTCGGCCATTTCCATCACCAATCTTCTCCTTGAATCAACCGTTGCCCAATAATGTCTAAACGATAATTCACGCATTTTATAAGTATTATACATGTCATATCGAGGATTGTATTTATTTATTTTCTGACTGCATAGCATGTTATTATTTTCTCTAATAAATATAATCGTACAGGTACAACTCTTAGAAATGACTTTACAAAATGAAACGATATAATTTTCATGTGATGAACCTTCACACTACAATGCGTCAAGCATCCGTAACTGCATTTGAGAAAGACTTTTTCAAGCTTTTGAATAATTCAATTTTTGGTAAAACGATAGAAAACAAACGTAAACAGGTGGATATTAAACTAGCTACAAAATGGATGGACATAGAAAATGTAACAAATAAGCAACTCTGTGCTGAAAAACTAATTTGTAAACCTAATTTAAAATGTGTTTCTATATTTTCCGAAGACTTTGTAGCAGTGCAACTAAAACCTGAGAGAATTTTTTTAGACAGACCGATTTACATAGGTTTTACTGTTTTGGAATATGCTAAGTTACATCTTTATCAGTATCATTATAATATAAAAAATAAATATATGAATAATGTAAGGCTATGTTATACGGACACGGATAGTCTTCTTTATTTATTTTACACAGAAGATATTTACCGTGATATAAAAAATAATTTAACGGAATTTGATACAAGTAATTTTGACTTAGATAACCCATACTTAATACCTCAGGTAAATGCAAAAGTACCTGGTCTATTTAAAGATGAACTAGGTGGAGACGTGATCAGCGAATTTACTGGTTTAAGAGCAAAACTTTACTGTTTATCGGCTTCTAAAACTGACATAAAAAAAGCAAAAGGTATTTCAAACTCTGTTACTAAAAGGCTCAAGATATCGCATTACAATAAATCATTATTTGATGATAAAAGTAGATCGTGTAAGATGAATATGATTAAGTCAATCAAACATGTATTATATTCACAACAAGTAAATAAACTAGTGATGAATAGAAATGACGATAAAAGATACATACTACCAAATCAGATCAAGACATTGCCTTGGGGTCACTATAACGTTGTATTATAGTTTTTAATTTTATTATATACTTAGAGCTATTATTTTACAGCATTGACTTCTGTGTATGTGTGTAAGTAAGTACTATTAAATTTGTTAATAAACGTTTATGTAATGACATTGAACTTTGTTTTATTTATGGATCCTTATATATACGCACGTCATTTACATTTATCTCACATTTCACAATGAAGTTCATCAAGCAACCACAGACTTTAGAAGTTAATAATATAAAATTAGAAAATCCATCATGTGAAGTGAAACATAATGCACTCTTACCAAATACTATTAGATGTATAATATGCGGTCCATCTAACTGTGGCAAAACTAACATAATGCTTAATTTAATATTACATGAAAATGGTCTCAAATTTAAGCATATTTACTTATACTCGAAGACGGCTTTCCAGCCAAAATATTGCTTTCTAAAACAAGTTATGAGCTACATACCAGGTGCTAACTTCTTTGTCTTCAATGATAATAAAGAAATCATACATCCTAATGATGCATTAACTAATGCACTAATGATTTTTGATGATGTAGCATGCGAAAATCAAATCAATATTCGCAATTACTTTGCAATGGGGAGACATAAACAGATAGATTGTTTTTACTTATCACAAACCTATTCCAAAATACCTAAACAACTAATACGAGATAATGTGAATCTTTTGATAATCTTCAAACAAGACGAGATAAACTTAAAACATATATACAATGAGCACGTGAATACAGATATCGAATGGTTTCAATTTAAAAAACTTTGCTCTGCTACTTGGAAAGACCGCTTTGACTTTTTATTGATTAATAAAGATTGCCCCCTAAATGAAGGTAGATACAGACAAGGCTTTGACATATTTGTATATTTTTAGAAAGTTCATATATACCAAAATATTGCAGAAAACATATCAATCGAAATCTGATATCGGTAAATAACGGATGGGTCATTAACAAACATCATGCAGGTTAATATTAAAGAACAATTGATAAAGTCAGTTGACAGTATAAAAAATAAAATTAAAACAATGCAAAATGTAGAAGATGCAGCTCATTTAAAATTTAAAAAGGTTTTCAAACCAATAACAGATCCACTAGATACATTAATTAAAGCGAATGATAAAATTAAACCAATATTTGTCATTTCAAGAGACGAAAGTAGCACGCTTGAAAGATTTAGCTCATCAACTGATTATGCTCCAGATTATGAAAGTTTTGAAGAATGTATAAAATCAGATTCAAATGAAGATTGTGAGTTTTATAAAGACGCACTCTCAACAAATCCTTTTAAAGATTCTAATGATACACTTATTTCACTAAATAAAGAAGATATGATGGAAATCTATGATAATATGAATGTCCCATTCGGGATACGTAGTGAAAATAAAAAACTGATGATGGGGGATAGCAAGGTTACGTTTTCTCTTGCAAATAAGACCAGTAAAGTACCTAAAACAAATATAGTCACAATTGATAAAAGGTCTTATAAATTAACACCAGGCCTAAAGGAACTTTTAGTACGCAGTAAACCTGACCTTAATTTGGTCACTGAACAAGATAAAATTGACTATAAAGATATGCTTCTTAATACACATGCGCACAAACGAGACTTTCATCCTAATGGTCAAATAAAAGGTGATAAAAGTTTAAAATATCGTCAAATTATTAAACCTTTTTTTTCGCAAAATAGTTATGTTCAAGATGAAGGACAGATAATGAAAACAAAAAGCGGTGGTTTTTTGCCTAAGTTAAAAAAATATAAAAGTAATACCGATTATGTCTACTGGGATGACCCTAATGAACTAATTGAGAGGTTGAAACTTCTAATTGCATCAAAAAATGCCGGTAATACTAATCATGACAACGAAATTCTATCAATTATAGAAGAGTTAAAAGAAGCCGATATTATAAAAGAGTAAAAACCTTTGGAATGTTCTCAGTTATCAAAGTTGTATGCAACATGAATGAACATAAAAATATTAATTGTGTTCGTACAAATAAAACATCAGTCATAACTAGAAATAGTATAAATGTGGAACGTGTTGAGATTAAAAATACAATAAAAGAAACTGAATCGCATAAAAATATTATTGAAGAGCCAATCGAAAAACTTAAAGTTAATATTTGCTTGCAAATAGAAAAACTGAATAAACTGATTTCAATTTTAAACGATAAAGTAAGAAATCTCGAAAAGAATATTGAGTTAAAAGAAATTGCAGGAAAATTAAATAAACATTATGAGCAAAGCCGATGTCATAAATGAAATACATAAATGTGCTAGAGTTAACTTTCCAAGAAGACAGGTCATACTTAAAGATATAGATGATCTCTGGCAAGCAGATTTAATGGATATGCAAGCAATTTCTAAAGCGAATGGTGGTTACAAATATATACTAGTAATCATAGATACTTTTTCGAAATATGCTTGGACAGTTCCTCTGAAACAAAAAAATAAACAAGAGGTGACAAAAGCATTCGAAAAAATATTGCTTAAAGGACGTGTTCCAAGAAATTTGCAAACTGATATGGGAAAAGAGTTTTATAATAATAAATTCAAAAATATTGTTACAAAGTACAATATTAATCATTATTCAACGTATTCTACTAAAAAAGCCTCAATTGTCGAAAGATTAATAAGAACATTAAAAAATAAATTATACAAAGAATTTAGTCTTAACGGGAATTACAAGTGGATAAATGGAACACTTATCAAAATTGCATATGAATACAATAATACTACTCATAGAACTGTGGGACAACCTCCAGCTTCTATAACTCATGCCAATAAATCCGATATAATGCAGAGATATATTCGTATGGCTGAATGTAAGAAAAACATTAAGTGTAGGAAATTTAGCGCGGGTGATTTTGTAAGAATAAGTAAATACAAAGGATGTTTTGATAAAAGCTATTATCCTAATTGGTCAACAGAAATATTTAAGATAAAAACAATACAAGAAACTAATCCGATAACTTACTTGATAGAAGATACAAGATGTCGACCAATACTAGGAGCATTTTATGCTCAAGAACTTCAAAAAACCAGCCAACCTAATTTGTACTTAGTTGAAAAAGTATTGAAAAGAAAAGGGAATCAAGTATTTGTGAAGTGGCTCGGACTTCCTACTAGTGAAAACAGCTGGATAGATAAAAAAAATATATTATAAGAGAGCCAATCAAAAATTTGTTCTAATGTGTATTTAAGCAAATACATACAGGTTTTCTATTCATTATGTATTTGTTCTTAAAACAAAAAAGACTTGTATTTGTACCTATTAAATGCGTTTCTATTACTTTAGAGGGACAAAAAAGAAATAGCAATGAAAGCAACAGAAGGCATTTCAGACAACAAAAAAACAGTTTCACCAGCATTCAACAAAAAAATCAATAAAGTAAAAAAAGGAAATGGTTTTAAGAAAACACTTAAAAAAATTGTTAGCCATACTAAAAAGCACATTAAAAAATTAAAACCACCATGTAAGAAAGCATTGATGGAATTAGCATACGCGGCAGCTAAAGAATTTGCATCAGATACATCAATAAAAAAAAGATACAATTTGCATCAGATACATCGATAAATTACCTAGGATTATACCAGTACCAAAAACTGGAGGATTTCTTCCTTTAGTACCAATATTTGCTGGATTATCTGCTGCTGGCAGTTTAGCAGGAGGTGCTGCTGGTATTGCAAAAGCAATTAACGCATACAAAACAGCTAAGAAGCAATTGCGTGAAGCACAACGACACAACAAGGAAATGGAGGCGTTAATCATTGGAAGAGGATTACATCTCAAGCATTACAAGGATGGTTTAGGCATTTACATAACAGAGAAAAAAAACTGAAATCTAGGCTGCCCAATAGAGCTTTATCCAATATTGATATAATGAAACACTCGAATAATATTCCATTCTTACGAGGTGTGTTTATGAGAGATAAATTACCAGATGAAGTATTGCCGGTAGAATGTGGAGTGATTAATCTTGACTCTTCTGAAAACTCTGGTACTCATTGGGTAGCCTATGGCAAGATAAATGAATACATTGAATATTTTGACAGTTATGGTAACTTAAAACCTCCTAAAGAATTTACGAAATATGTAGGAAATAATATTCAGTATAATTATGAAAATGTACAGAGAGATAATTTGTATAACTGTGGACACTTGTGTTTAAAATTTCTTAGGTCATTTTGGAAAGACAATAAAGTAACATAACATATTGATGTTTTTCTTTTAATACAAATGAATGTCCTTGTAACGTAAATTTGACTAAAAGTTACAAAGTAAAAAGTTATAAAAGTTCATATCTTTATATTCAACGCCCACTGTTAGTTTGTCTGTGATGATGATAACTACTCGCATTGTAAAGAATAATTGAGCTAAATTTTATAATAGTAATACTAACTATTTTGTTTAAATACATGAATCAACATGCTAGTTTTTAATAAAACACCAGGCGTGAAAAGAAAATGTTATATTACACTTCCTGTTTCCAAAGAAAGCAGACGTGTCAACGCAATAAACATTAAAAGAATAATTAAAATTACTAAAGAGAATAAAAGATTTCTTAGAGATATTGGATTAAATTTAAAATAATAACAACATGCTTCAAATAACAGATTTACCGCAACATGACAACTCTATTGAAAGTTATGAGATCCATAGCTACAATCCGTATAATACTAGTTTCAAAGAAAATGATGAAATCAGAATACCCATACATCATCAAGATTTGTATGTATTGCCATGCAACAGTTCCATTTTTATAGAAGGCTATGCAAGTGTATCTACTAAAGATTCAACAGGAAAAATAATACAAAAAGAAGTTAATTTCATAAACAATCCAATCTCATATTTGTTTCAAGACATTAGGTATGAAATAAATGGTGTTGAAATCGATCGCATTAAAAATCTCGGTATCACAACAACTTTAAAATCATTCGTCTCCATGAATGAAGGTGAAAGTAAAGCTGCGGCAATTTGGGGATGGAACTTAAATGGTAGGAAAATAGGTAATGGACACTTCAGCGTTATCGTGCCATTGAATAGATTACTAGGATTTGCAGAAGATTATAAAAAAATTATAATTAATTGTAAACATGAACTTATTTTACAAAGAAGCAGCTCCGCATTAAACTGTGTGCTTAGCGAGAAAAATGATAGCCTAGAATTTGATATACAAAAAATACAATGGCGAGTGCCACACATTAAAGTTTCTGATCGTAACAAATTATCATTGCTTAAGAGTTTGGAGAAAGATCGTTCTATTCAGTTAGCATTTAGAAACTGGGATTTGTATGAATATCCGTTATTACCAAGAACAACAAAGCATTCATGGTCGGTGAAGACAACTTCACAATTAGAGAAGCCAAGGTTCGTTATATTTGGTTTGCAAACAAACCGAAAAACTAATAAAAGTAGAAGTTCTTCCTTATTCGATCATTGTAATGTATCCAATATTAAATTATTTTTAAATTCACAATATTATCCTTATGACTCACTTAATCTGAAATTTGATGAAAATAAATACAGTATATTATACGAAATGTATTCTAATTTCCGTCAGTCATATTACAACTTTGACATAGACCCATTGCTTAGCTTCAATCAATTAAAAGAAATTGCTCCGCTTTTTGTGATTGATTGCTCAAGACAAAACGAATCGGTTAAAACTGGAGCAGTCGATGTGCGATTAGAAATTGAATGTTCTGAAGATATTCCAGATAATACATCTGCGTATTGTTTAATAATAAACGATCGACTTTTCGAATACAAACCTTTGAGTAATATTGTGAGAAAATTATCATGAATGTTATCGTAGATGTACAAGGGTTTAAGGATGAAGAAAACAAATTTATTCCGAAAGAAATAGCAATAATGTATGAAGGACGCATACAAATACTGTTATTAAAACCACCACGAGCATTTCATGACTTAACGAAAAAAGAACGGTTACAAGTAGCCTGGATTGAAAGAAATAGAGGAATACACTGGAATGAAGGCGCCGTACCATATTTTAACTACAAAGCCAATCTGGGTATTTTTTAAAAAAATAAAAATATATTTACAAAAGGTAGCGAAAAAGTGTTATGGTTAAAAGATATATTCGGAATTGATAATGTATATAATTTAGAAAGTAAGCAGTGTCCTAGTATAGTAGAATTGTATTAAAAATATTCAAAATCATCTGATATTATAAGTTGCATCAATCACACCAAAATTTGTGCCTTAAAAAATGTGTTTTGTTTAAATAAATGGTGTGTCGAAAATAATGTTCTTATTTCATAAGCAGCAATGTAAAGATACAAGTAAACCAACATTTTGGTTTTATTTTTACTCCTATCTTTGTTATTTAGAATGTCTATAATATAACTGAAATTACTCAACGTCGGACGGCTACACCAAAAGTAGGCGGAAAGGTCACCGATCCCTTGGAGATCGCGTCTAAAGGGGCGGACGATGTTGAACGGGAAAATCCCGAGGCAAGTCTGCGGGATTGTTCGAAAACCCGTGTTGTCGTGCCGGTGGCTGCCGCTGTTGTTGATATCTCGATGGACGACACAGAAAAAGTTGGTTGGACGGAAGTTCGACACAGACGCTCCCAACGTTCATTCAGTAATGTGTTGCGTGGAACAGCGGCGCCCGGCACCACCAATCTAGAAGCCTCTGAAAGATGGAGATACCTGCACCTCTTCTACGTTAAGCAGGGCACATCTGATACTCAGGTACGTGATCACCTAACTACCATTTGTGGAACAGATGTTTGCACGGTAGAAGTCCTCAAATCCCGTGGTAAATACGCATCCTTCAAGCTGGGTGTGCCCTCAAAATTGGCTGATCAAGTTGTGGCTCCTGAAAATTGGGCAGAGGATATTTGCGTCAAACCATGGCGCCGTAATTTTCGTGGCCGAAGCGATGAGACCCAATAAGCCCTATTGCGTTGTTGCCGCTCCCGCCTCTCGTGGTTGTACTGATCGCAACGTCTATCTGCGCTTACTGTACCAGAATGTGCGTGGGCTCAAAACCAAGCTACCCATTTGGAGGTCAAGCTTATTACTGTCTGAGCATGATTTGATAGCCGTTACCGAGACAAACCTGGATAATTCAGTGGAGGACTCAGAAATATCGGCTGGAGATTGGCGTACTCTTCGACGAGACAGAGTGACCACGGGTGGTGGTGTGCTGCTTGCTGCGCGGCCTGGGGTCACCGTGAATAGGCTACATGAACTTGAGACGGCCTGCGGCGAAGATTTGTGGGCCAAGATCACAATTTATGGCCTAAATATATATGTGTGTGTTGTTTACGTCAAACCTAGTGCAACTGATGAGGATTACCTGGCGTGGTTCGGCAAGGTCGAGGACGTTTTTCACAGTTTGAAGGGAACTATTATTATTTTAGGCGACCTTAATCTAAAAAGTGCGTCAGTAAATGTTAATAACTACTACTGTTATTTTCTAAGCTTTTGTAGTCTGGTAGAGATGAATGAGGTGATGAATATGCGTGGCAGTAAGTTAGATGTAGTGTTGGCTCGGGATGGCGCTGCTGTAAACTGTGAGTATATCCAGGGTACGGAACTGGTTCCGATTGATCTGTATCACCCTCCGTTAGATATTGCTGTTACCATCCTAAGGCGTAAGGTACATGAAAAACTTGACCCTAGCAATATTGACCGTAGTAAGGATTGGAACTTTTGTAAAGGTGACTACACATCATTGTTCGATCTTGTTCGCTCTGCTCCATGGCAAGACGTGTTTCGCTGCAATGACGCGTCCACCGCTGCTTGTAAGTTTTATAATTTAATGTACGATATTTTTGATTCCTCTATTCCAAAAAAGACGAGAAGGACCGCTGGTAATAAGCGGTACCCAGTCTGGTTTACTAGAGATATCGTAAGCGACACTCGACGTAAATCAAAACTCCATATTAAATGGAAACAATCCAGATGTGATGCTACATATGCTCAGTTTAGCAAACTGCGGTCGGAATTAAAAGTGAGAACCGAGGAGGCATATAGACTTCATTGTTCTAATGTGGAAAACAGCCTAGGCAAAAATCCAAAAATGTTCTGGCAGCACATTTCAAGCCTGCGATCTAAGGGTGGGTTTGAGCCAGACGTTGTGCTTGATGGCAAGGTCTATTCAGGTGTCAAAGCTGCTGAGGCATTTGCTGAGTATTTTTCCAGCGTATTTCTGCCGGACACACCAGAATTGGACCCGAAATCAATCACGGTGAATAGTGAGGGAGGTAATTTTCCCCTACCCGTTTTTTGTCCCTCCGGACGTGGTTAGGGGTATTTCCAAACTCAAACCCTGCTGTTCGATTGGCCCAGATAACATCCCTGCATATATCGTTAAAGGATGTAGCAGTATATTAGCAGCCCCTTTATGTCATGTTTTTAATCTAGCTCTTAAGTCGGGCGTGTATCCGGAGCCGTGGAAGACTTCACGTGTTACTCCCATCCCTAAAACCAGTGACAAGACATATGTCGAGGAACACAGACCCATCGCTATTTTATCAACCATTGCAAAGGTCTTTGAACATATACTTCACACTGTTATCTGTAAACAAACCAATATGTATCTTTCTGATGCTCAACATGGTTTTCGACCTGGTCGCTCCGTGAACTCAAATCTGCTGATTCATGTTGACTTCATATCCAGTAGCCTGGAATCCGGTAGGCAGGTCGACACTCTGTATTTTGATTTCCGGAAGGCGTTTGACAAGGTGGACAACGATGTGCTTTTGGCAAAGTTAGGGGCTACGGGCTTCTCATCCGGCCTTCTTAACTTCTTCGCCGACTACCTACGGGATCGCAAACAGTTCGTCCGCCATGGCTGCTTTGAGTCGAAGTCTTATTACACTCGCTCGGGCGTGAGCCAGGGATCCGTGTTGGGGCCGCCTCTGTTTCTGATCATGATCAACGACCTAATTTGTAAGATTCGATTCGCAAAATGTCTACTATATGCCGACGATCTAAAACTAGCTGCGCAAATCAGAACAGAGGTGGATTGCGAACTCTTACAAAAAGATATCGATACCGTCTATGAGTGGAGCATGGCGAACAAGTTGTTGTTTAATATTAGCAAATGCAGCGTTATGACTTATGGTCGTGGGTTGAGACCAATAAAATATGATTATAGTTTGGGGGGTTTAGTGATCACCCGTGTCACCAGCGTTAAGGACTTAGGAGTGACTTTCGACCGCAGTCTGACATTTAGAGACCACGTGTCTGCCCTTGCAAAGGAATCCTTCAGGCGTCTGGGATTTGTCTTGAGGAACGCTCGTGACTTTCGCAATCCCAGTATTATTAAACTTCTTTACACCACTTTGGTTCGGAGTAAACTCGAGTCCAGCGCCTGTGTCTGGCATCCGCATACTGCGTCTCAGACACTGATGCTTGAGAAAGTCCAGAAGACCTTCCTGAGATTTTTGTATCAAAGGCTGTACCATTACTTCCCATTCATGTACCCAACGAATTATCTTCTAGGGGTGTTGGGTTTAAATTCGTTGGAGGTAAGAAGGGGATTTGATCAGCTCACGATTGCCTGTAAAACCCTAAGCGGTCGTATTGACTGCCCTGAACTCCACGGACTTTTCTGCCGCCTATTTGTGCCCGACAAATACCTTGGGCACCGTCAAAGCCGCCGTCATAACCTGTTCGCACTACCGCTGTCTAGATCTGTTGCTAGAGCCGAATCCCCAGTTTGTCGAACCCTAAGGATGCTAAACGCCCTCCTGACTGCCGACCCTGAATGTGATGTGTTTGCCGATGAATGGAAGAAAATAATGCGGGCTTGTCTGTTGTTTTGTGAGGGACAATATGCGAGGGTGTCCACTGTTGCATGTTAGTTTATTGATGTATCTAATTTATTGAACCATTTACTCAAATAATTATTAATAATTTTATCCACGAATTGTATATCTTTGAATTTAATTTTTTGTATTGTATGTTATTTGAATGCTTATTTTATTTTAATTTTTATAATTCTATGTTAATTAATGTAATTGGACCTGTGCCGTTTTAATTAACTATAAATAAATAAATAAATAAAAAATAACACAACATCAGTAACTCTCCTAACACATGGAACAGTATGCTAATTCTAGTATGAATAGCACATTATGTAGAATCTACAATTAAATGCTACTAGCATTAGAGCCCAAGTAACTTATAAATGGCTAACAATCAGTTTGCACGACATTTCATTCTTACAATTGTAGTGTGAAGGTTCATCACATGAAAATTATATCGTTTCATTTTGTAAAGTCATTTCTAAGAGTTGTACCTGTACGATTATATTTATTAGAGAAAATAATAACATGCTATGCAGTCAGAAAATAAATAAATACAATCCTCGATATGACATGTATAATACTTATAAAATGCGTGAATTATCGTTTAGACATTATTGGGCAACGGTTGATTCAAGGAGAAGATTGGTGATGGAAATGGCCGACGCTGGATTTTTTTACTGTGGAAATAGTGTAAATGACAAAGCAGCATGTTTCTCATGTGGAGGTATAATAGAAGATTGGGAGATTTACGACGATCCTTGGATGCAACACGCTATACATTTTCCTCAATGTTATTATTTGAACGCTGTGAAAGGAAAATATTATATTAATAAATGTCTGCAACAGGGACTCTATTAGAATATACGTCATCGGATCATACATCAAAGTAGGTCAACTTACGCCTACATAATATTAAACCGCACTGCATCGCAACATTTGATCCTCATCATTTCAGTGTGACGGTTCAATTTTACTTTATCTTATTAAAAGTAAATATTAACTACAATGTCTAATTCATTAAAATCTGATTTAGAAGGCATTCATAAAATTATTTTCAAGAATGCTGACGGTGAAATTGTATTTACTCAAGATATGCAAACTGACCCGAAAATACCGAATGTAAGTTCATTGAAACTTAAGGATAGTGATACAAACCAGACAAAAGATTTCTTTCACGTAAAGATGCAAGATTCGATGAAATCTAAGTTTGAATACCCTCATTATCTTATAGTCAAGAGTGGTCATCATAAGGATGCTCATACATTGGTTCGAGTTAGCGACACACAGACTGATCGTGAAAGATATAATGCAAGCTCATCAAAACCTAGTGAAAGTAGTGTATCGAAAACAGCAGACACAGTTCTACCTGATTTAGAAGATGTTTTATGCTATCAGATTCAGCGAGGAAACGAAATTAATTTTATTTAAACAGCTTTATCTTCACTGTACCAGTTCGAGTGCATATTATTATCGACTCGTTATTTATTAAATTGTATACCTAAAGTATTACGCAACCTAGAAAGAACAACACAACAAGAACAATAGATGATTCTGAATACAGCACTCATTCTGAATACAACCTTTATTTGAATAGAGGATTCTGATTACAACCTTCATTTTGAATAGAGGATTCTGAATACAACCTTCATTTTGAATAGAGGATTTTGAATACAACACCCAGTTTGAATAGATGATTCTGAATACAGCACTCATTCTGAATACAACCCTTATTTTGAATAGAGGATTCTGATTACAACCTTCATTTTGAATAGAGGATTCTGAATGCAACCTTCATTTTGAATAGAGGATTTTGAATACAACACTCAGTTTGAATAGAGGATTGGGGGACCTGGATCTTGATCCAGGTCCCCCAATCCTACCCTACTCACTTTGGTTCTGATTAGCACTGAATCCTCTAAGCACACTACTGGAGGATTCAGGTCTAGGCTATCGGTTGAGGAGAGGTGGTCAGGTCATATCTCATCTCCTCTACATGGATGACTTGAAGCTCTTTGCCCCCAACAAATTGCAACTGATGGAGCTACTGAAGGTAACTGAAACTTTCAGTAGCACCATCAGGATGGAATTTGGTGTGGACAAATGTGCAGTCATGCATGTAAAGAGAGGTGAGATTATAGAACCCGAGGGAATTCAACTTTCGGATTCCATACACCTTAGATCCCTCTCTTCATCTGAAAGCTATAAGTATTTGGGTATGTCGGAAGCGTTAGGCATCAATGTTGCTGACATGAAGCAATCGCTGAAGGAGCGCTTCTTTGGTCGCCTGGAGAAGGTATTAATTAGTCTTCCTTCTGGCGGAAACAAGGTGCGCGCCTTCAACGGTTGGGTCATGCCGGTTCTGATGTACTCTTTTGGCACACTCAAATGGACTCAGACCGAACTCGACACACTGGATAGGAGGGTGCGGATGCTGCTGACTGCAAATCGAATGCATCACCCACGGTCATCGGTAATGAGGCTGTATATCCCACGAAAGTGTGGAGGTCGAGGCTTTTTAAATGCTAAGACCCTCCACAATCGCGAGATATGCAGTCTCAGGGAATATTTCCTAGAAGCCGACGTGGAGATGCATCGAGATGTGGTCATGGTGGACAAGGGCCTCACCCCGCTCTCCTTGGCTAAAGAGAACTGGCGCAAACCAGTAGTACTGGACACTAATAATCGCATGGAGGTATTGCAGAGTAAGGAGCTTCACGGCCACTTTTTCCGGGCCATACATGGACCCGATGTAGATCTACAAGCGTCCGTAGCCTGGCTACGTTTCGGTGACCCTTTGGGGAAACCGAAGGTTTTGTCTGTGCAATTACGGACGAAGTTATGATGACGAACAATTACCGGAGATTTATTGTGAAAGACGGTACGGTTGACATCTGTCGGGCATGCCACCGTCCGGGGGAATCAATTAGACATATTATAGCCAGCCAGCCAGCAGCTTATAGCCAGTATTATAGCCTTGTAGCCAGGATTATCCATCAGCAACTTGCTTTGAAATACAGCTTTGTGGATTCGGAAGTGCCGTACTACAGGTATGTGCCCGACCCAGTTCTCGAAAATGGAACTATCACATTGGACTGGGATCGATCCATCATCATTGACAGGACTATTGTTGCCAATAAGCCTGATATAGTGGTGGTGGATCGAAGAAAGCGGCGCGCAATGATCGTTGACATAACGATCCCGCATGACGGGAACCACGTTAAAGCGAATTTATATTTTTATTATTTATATATATATTAAATATTTTACATATTATAAATTCAAGTCGATTTTCATATCTGTCTGTGTGACAGCATTGTTCTTCTAAACTACGCAATGGATTTTGATACGGTTTTCACCGTCATTTAGAGAATTTACTCCGGAAGGCTTGTGAATATAAAACATTTATATTGAACTTAGACACAATAAATAAATCTCGAAGTTATGACAAGTCGTAAAAACCGTGCAAAGCAGGAGCGAGTCCCTAGTTCTATATAAATTAAATTCCTACAGAACTCCGTCTTTATGCCACGGAGTAAATCTTCCATTGTTTCTTCCCCGAGAAATAATAAATTAATGTTATTTCAGGCTCAAGGAATTAAGAGAGCTAATAATCAAGATTGAAAATGAGGGAATCATTATTGTTCCTTTATTTTTACTTTGAATAGAAGTTCATTTATATTTTAAGGTGTGATTTTAAATAAAATAGACGTTTATTTTACCAGGAAGTCTGAACTCTTTGGTTTAGTGGTTAAAAGTGGGACTTGTGAGCGTACGGTCCTGGGTTCAGTGCCAGAGGCGGGCATTGTTATTGAGTTTTTCCATTATAATATTCTGGATAGCAGCTTGGAGCCTGGAGGAGGCTATGCTCGGAGTTTCTTTGAAGGATAGTTCAAGATCAGAAAAGAAATTATCCGGAAAAGAACCGGAGTTACCGACATAGCATGCAGAGTAGGCCAGCTGAAGTGGCAGTGGGCTGGCCATGTTTGTCAAAGGACCGATGGCTGGTGGAGCAGACAAGTCCTGGAGTGAAGACCGCGTGATGGGGATGCCCCCCAGCTAGATGGACCGCTGACCTTAAAAAGGTGGCTGAGACAGTCTGGATGCAAAAAGCGGATGATGGGGTGTTGTGGCGCAGGCTGGGAGAGGCCTATGTGCAGCAGTGGACTGTGATAGGCTGACCAATCAATCAACAGATGGCTGGCTAATCAATCAACAGATTGATTGATAATGCTAGATAATAAGCTCACCTTCCATTACTTGGGACAAATATCTGGGAAAATGTGAGGTCAACACCTTTCTTTTTTTTTTTTTTTGGGTGGGAAATCATCAAATGATCTCTTTCGCTCTGGGCGGAGCTGAAGGGCGTGTCAGACTCTTACTGATTAAAACCCACCCGTGTTCCTTCAGTTGCCTGTGCGCCAGGGCCACGCTATCTCTTTCGAACAATCCGCGACCCCGGCAGGCGAGCGTGGGGTCCTGGGTTCGATTCCCGGGTCGGGCAAAGTGTTATTGTGTTTTTCCAGCTGGAATTTCTCAGAAGCAGCCCGGAGACTAGATTTGTGCCCGGTTGATGCCAATAGGCTCGCCTCCAATAGGACTTAAACATAGGTAACTGGCGAACGGTGGGAGTACTATGGGTACACCTCTGCCTAACCCTTCGGGAACTACAGCCGTGATATTATATTATTATTTTACATAAACAAACTAAACACATAAAGAACTTGTTCCCCTTTTCGCATTAAAACTTTTTATCAAATAAAATATGAAGGTATATATTTCAGTACACAAACTTTTTGTTAGCCTATCTCTTGACCTATCTATGTGGCTCAAAGCTTTATTCAAATAAAACGACATATTGTGACCAATAAATTGAACAAAGGAACCTTTTCTGCTAACTCCTATTATGTAGGGACATAGTGGAAAACGTTTTAATAATTCATTCCAAATAAACTTGAAATAGGGATCACTTGAATTAGGGGTCACTTGGATTAGGGGTCTTTTTAAATACGGGTACCTAATATCATGTGTTTCACAACAGCTATAGGCTCCGAATCTTCAAATATTGAATGAATAGGTTACTTCTAGACAAGCTTGCACCATCGTCGACTAAATCATGTTTACCGCAAATAAAAGTATTTTCTTTTTTTCTTTCTTTCTTTCTTTCTTTCTTTGTCATCACTTACCATTTATTATCAGATAGTGTTTTAAATTATTTTGTTGATGTACAGTGTTTCTTTTGTCGTTGGTCTGTTTGTTTTTTGTTTGTGGTTTTTGTGGGTGTATTGTAGATAGACCTCTGGCTTATTCTTTGTGGAATACGAGCGGTATGTTATGTTATGTAATGGCTTGAGATATGTCATCATTTTGTCGAAGCTGTAATTTTAAACGTTTAAAATGTTCAATAATACTTTTTAATGACAGTAATTGATGTCAATTTTATTGCAACCGTGAAATAAATAAACAACACTTTTCAACTAAAAAATCGCCCATTACTCGATTGCTGCGTCCGCAAGGGAAATTCTCAAGCTGTAAAGGTTTTATATTCCTATTTCGAGTCTAATTTAAATGAGGTTTTAGTGCGATTTAATTTAAATTAACGAAAAAGCTTGGTCTAAACACTATTTGCGGTAATAACTTGTCAAACTGTGCTTTAGCTTTACTTAAAGTGGTTTCTTTGCAAATAAATTTTGTATTTCGTGAATGGCACCTTAGCATTTACGGAAACTTTAGACGTTTAGATCTAAAATACAAAGCCTCATGAAGGAACAAAATTAACAAAAGAACCGGCTTCTATTGTATTTTGGAAAACGTTTGTGGAACTCAACGCTGCTTTTAATGGGGGACAATGAATGCTTCCCCTGCTGGGACATAACCTTCCTCTCTTCGAGAGGGAGTAGGCTGTAATCTACCCCGCGGGCGTAGTGTGGGTTGGCAGATGTTACATGTTTTTAAATTGATGGACATGCCGGTTTCCTCACAATGTTTTTTTGCGTCGCCGTTTTTAGAGCGTAAAGCGCATGTGTGGGTTCGAACCCGCGACCTACAACTCGTAAGTCGAGAACAGAACAAAAGGAACATTTATAGGATCACTTCGTTGTCCGTCTTTTTGTATAACAGTCTGTCAAGACCCTTTTTCTCAGGAATGCGTGGAGGTATCAAGTTGAAAAAAATATGGCCATTTATGTGACATATTTTGATACTTGCAAATAAATCAAAACTTATAGGGTAGAAGTAAGTATTTGGCTAGAAATAAGGAATTTAAAACAAGTAATAGAAAAAGTCCGAAAAACGTTAATTTGTAGATTTATCACATTTTTTTGAGATTACAAACTTACATTTGCAGTTGGAGAATTGATCGTGACTTATATCGACGTACGGGAGAACATGCTTTACAACTTCAATGTTAAGTTTGTTTTTGGGATAAATTCATCTCAACTACGGAAACCTCCATTGTACGTGTTCCGACACACAATTGACCGGTTTTTTAAAAACAACTTCGCGATTTTGCGCTCAATATTTTGACACACAGGGCCTTGAACTACTTGTCTACAAAATTTACGTGAAACGGAGACGATACAATTTGACAAATTAAATCTTAATGCTCCAGTGAAAAAGGTCATTATTAATGTCTCCTATTTTGGACATCTTTGACAGGCAGCTTGACACTAAAGCTTAATAAGTTCTATGACAGTATTGTGTGTACAGAATATTAACGTCAAAGACACAATCCTCACGTTTGGAACGAATGAAAGGAACAAAGGAATGTTTGGTGTCGACTTGTATTGTGTAGTGGCGTAGTGAAATGTTTATGAAATACAACGCTTAAATTGTGGGACAATTGTTTGTTTAAGTGTACTTTTACAGAAGGTACCTATTTATTATCATTGTAGCCTTTTTTTCAACTGCATGGGGGTCGTCTTGCGGTGTAATCAGGCGCAGATATTTTGAGAACGTTTATAATTACAAAAAAATGAAACGCAGTTTAGAGTTGAAAAGGCCAGATTATGTTACATAAATCCTGTTACTTATTAAACACCAGTATCAGTCGTCTGTCACAAGATTCTTTATTAAAAGCTGCATTGAGCAGAAATAATATCATTATTGTATATAATAGGTACATGACATAATAAAAAATGCACGTGCTACCTTAAAACAGACATGTTCTTCATGCCATTTTCATAGGACTAGAGCATATGCTTCTGACCGTACGAAGGCCATTATCACAACGGCAAAATCCATTTAATCTGTATGGGCTGACAAATCGTACCTCAAAGGGGTACCTTTCGGCGCCATTTTGAACTTAAAAAGGACCCCTGTATAAGTTCAGTTCTGGAAAACAATTAAGGGCACAAAAGGCATGTTCTGGCTTTGTACGCATTGTGTTTTGTATATCAGCAGGAATCTAGGTCACTAGCACAGCTGGCTTAATTTCTTTTGTGGTATATTTAATTATGGTCTTTTTTGTTCTTTTCTTAAAAACCACGCCTTAATTCCATTCTTTAAATACGAGTTACTTTAGATGATTTGTTATTTTTTTATTGAGTGACAGCAATCAATCAATCAAGGTGAATTGATTGATTGCTGTCACTCAATAAAAATAAAAATAAATTTAATCGTAAAGCTTACAACTTGCTGACAGCACTGCACACAGTATTGCGTTTGCAACATGTTCTGAACTAATACAGTGAAGGAAAACCTCTTGAGCTTTTTTCACTCGGAACCTCACTTATGTGAGCGCCCAAAATCCAAAAACAACTCATTTATTTTTAAAGTAAATCATCGCGGATTCGCAACAAGACACCGTTCGAATTTTGAAGTAATAGAGAACCACACGATTGGGTCTTAATGATATGAAGTAGCCTTCTCTGTATGAAAAGACGATTTCATTTTACACTGAAATTGTAACAGGTCGCATAAGTATAAGCACAAACAGCCTACAATGTACCCACTGATAGGACATAGGCCTCCTCTCAGTGGGCCATAATCCACCACGCGGGCCAGGTGCGGGTTGGTAGATGTCACATGTCTTAGAATTTTTTGTTCTAGGACTTGCCAGTTTTCTCACGATGTTTTCAGTCACCGTTTTGAGAGCAGTGGTGATGAAATAATATACACAAAGTTACGCAGAGTGCCAGCCTGAGCTCGAACCCATGACCCCCCATGAACTCGTAAGTCGGGCTTTTACCACTGGGCGACCACTACTCGACAAGGCGATATTATTTGTATCATCAAGCAGGGTTTTTAATTAACCTACTTCCAAAGATATTAAGCTCTCAACGATAAGATTTAAAGGTCGCTCCAATTCGTCCTACCGTTGTTAGTTTAGGACTCAGCATTTATTTTTTCAAAAAATGATCTACCTGTTTACATAGGACCTGTGACCCGCCATCGAAATAGGAGAATATTTGTGTTAAACAAATATTTTCAAGAGATGATCTGCTGAGACAAAATGTTATAGTTTAATTTTCTCTTTTTCATTTTTGTTTTGTTAAAGGTTATTTTTTATTGGATAAATATAATGTGTAGGTATTTTTTTTTTGAGCGATATTAAATATTTACATACATACATACATAACATCACGCCTGTATTCCCCGAAGGGTTAGGCAGAGGTGTACCTATAGCACACCCACATTTCGCCAGTTATGTTTAAGTCCCATGTAATAGGTTGGTGGTGGTTAGGTAGGTTACAGATGGTTTCAACAACTGCAGTAATTTGTATGAGGAGGCTTTGTGTAAGGTTAGGGACCTAGAGGATGAATTAATTCATGCAAATGTTCAAATTCAACAATTACAAAAAGATAAAGAGCATACTCAGGTCAAAGAAACTGTCCATTTGTATAATGAATTGTTAAATACAAATTGTAACCCTCATTCCATAATAACAATAGATCTAACAGAGGATTCCTTACTGAAACATAACCATAGTCATAAAATTAGTCAAAATAAAATAAAAAAATATGCAAGACTGAACAAAATCATTAAAAAATGTAATAGATTCAAGAAACATCAAAAACATTATTCTAAAAATATTCAATTGAGGAAAGAGCGTGTTACTCTTATCAATAAGTTGAAGAACTATCAAATTAAATTAGAAGATAGTATAAATATTTATGAAATAGACACTCAACGCTTACAGTCTGATATTCAAGTTCTTGATGACTCACTAAAGTCTCTCTATAATAAATATGTTTGCTCTCGTCACCAAATTAAGGAACACATCCTTGCTACAAACGAGTTAGTAGACAGAGTGGACTTGCTGACTCTCAGCAATACTCAGTGTACTTGTCAGAGGGGATCCAACCTTGATGCCCTCCAACCTGAGGCAATGGAGGACCCATCCCTAGTTGTGAGTGCTGTGGACTGTATCCCCTACCAAGCTATACCTGATACTGTGCAAGAATTATCTCAAGTGGTACAGTCAGTAGCTAGTAGTGTTTCCTCTTGTAGTAGTCAAGTTTGTTTTCAGTCAGTTATGTTTTCAGATAGTATAGGAAGAGGGTTAGGGAAATTAGTTAGTAATAACCTGAGTATTTCTACTCAAAACTATTGTTTACCTGGGACATCCTTCAAGGAAATAATGACATCAATTACAAGAAATCAATATAATACTAATACCAACATTACTGTATTTATAGGTAATAGTTCCCAGGTAAAAACAGAAGATATCACTGACAGTGTTACTGAGTTGTTAAAGAAAAATTGTAATAAAATTATTTTGTGTGCTTTTCCATATTTTGAGAGATTATCAAATAGGAAAAACAATTATATACATATGCTTAATAAGCATATTCAGTTCTTAGTAAGTCACTACAGTGACAAACTTATATTTTTTGACACCAACATTTTTGTTGATAAGTTGAAATTGACAAGGAATACAGTGTATCTGCCCATTAGGTTTAGACATAAAATAGCGAGGCTATTAGCTTATATAAACTCAGACATAAGTAGTATGTCGAAGTCTTGTTCTTTAATTAACACCACAATTATTAGTAATAATTCTAATGTACAGGTGGTCACCTTAAATAACTGTAGCACCAATGCTATAACTGTTTACAATAATTGTACGAATTAGGATCCATGTGTCACTTTGGCAAATTCTTGTCTGGGGTCCACAAGTAGTAGGATCTCTTTGCCTGGTGATGGCATGGGAGTCTTGGGGCTCACTCTGGATGTTGATTTAAACTAGATAGTAAGACAACAGAAGATACCAGTAACAATATAGTTATACCTACCAACTACAAGGTGTCTTCTTGCTCTCAAATAGTTAAGTGTAAAAAAGGTTCTTTGCAAAATTCCTTGACATTATTTCATCAAAATATTCAAGGTTTTGCTTCCAAACAATTAGAAATTGAACTATTTTTAGAAAAAACCAGGTTTGAAATTGTTTGTTTAACTGAACATTGGTTGAAAGATTATGAAATGCTAATTAATTATGAAAATTATAGTGTGGGCAGTTGTTTTAACCGAAAATCTATGCTGCGTGGGGGTTCACTAATCTTAGTTAGAAATTCTATTAAATCTAAGACTCGTAAAGATATAGTTGATCTGTCGGTAGAACATAATATTGAACTGTCCTGTGTAGAGCTAGATAAGCATGTTTTAGTGTGCGTTTACAGACCCCCAAATTATCAAAACTACTCCATATTTGAGTCAGTAATGGAAGATCTTCTAGCAAAGCTTGCAACTGGTAAAAAATCGCTAATTATCTGTGGTGACTTCAATATTAATATCTTAGAGAATAGTTCAAATAGCAGTCGATTATTAAGTCTTTTTAAATCATTCAATTTGTCAAATGTGTTTTCAGAACCAACCCGCATAACTAAAAATTCTGCTACATGCATTGATAATGTTTTTTGTAGCTGCGACTACTTAGTTAAAGCCATCGTAAATTATCTCCCTTCTGATCACAGCGGTCAAACCGTTGCTTTCAAGTCCAACACATCATTACAAAAAATTCAGATACAATCTAGACAAATAACACCCAACAATCTAAATAAATTTAATAATAACTTAATTAGTAAGTTAAGTATACCGAGCCATATTATAAATAATGTAAATGACTTGTATGAGGAATTCTTTTCGGTAGTGCGCACCGAGTTCAATATTACTTTAAAAAAGAAAACAAAAACTATTTGCCCAAATTTTTTGTTCAGTGACTGGGCAACTAAGGGTATTAGGAAAAGTAGGGAAAAATTATTTGAGCTGTATGGCCTTAAGCCTTATATTAACTCTGAAACTTTTAATAAATACGTTGCTACTTACTCTAAAACTTTTAAAAATACCTGCAAGGTAGCTAAAGCCTTGTACATTAGCAACAAGATCAAATCAGCCGATAATAAAATAAAAACGGTTTGGAAAATTATCAATAATGAAACTAACAGGAATAAAAGACATAATAATGATTTCAAACTCGAGACTTCTCGTGGTCCCATAAGCACTAACAAAGAAGTTGCTCAAGAATTTGTAAATTTCTTTACCAGTATCCCACTTAAAACTACTGAAACCTTAAACTCGTCACCCTCGCGTTCTATTGACATATTAAAAGCAAACGTTTCATCCTGCCCGACTGAATTTAAATTCAAGCATATAAACCCCATAATAGTATTAAAAGCTTTCAAGCAAATCAAGATTAAACTAACCGAAGATATATGGGGAATGTCTATCAAAGTGTGTTCCTCCATTATTGAGACTATAGCGCCGTACTTGGCCTTAATATTTAATTTGTGTGTGGATCAAGGAGTCTTCCCGGATCTAATGAAATACAGTAAGGTAATACCACTTTTCAAATCAGGGGATAGTAAAGACACCAATAATTATAGACCCGTATCCGTGTTGCCGGTTTTCAACAAGGTGTTTGAAAAGGTAATGCTGAATCAAATGCTCAATCATTTTAACACCAATAAAATCATACATGATCAACAGTATGGTTTCACCAAGGGACGTTGTACGACTGACGCCGGTGTCACCTTATTAAAACACATATTTACGGCGTGGGAAGAAGCCCAAGACGCTGTAGGAATCTTTTGTGACCTCTCCAAGGCATTTGATTGCGTCGACCACGAAACCCTAATCTTGAAACTTGAGCATTACGGACTTGGAAAACTTGCTCTCAGTTTAGTAGAATCTTATTTAAATGATAGACAACAGCAAGTTCAAATAAATGGTGTCAATTCACTCGGTTTAAAAGTAAAAATGGGTGTACCACAAGGCTCGATATTGGGTCCTTTCCTCTTTTTAGTATATATTAATGATCTACCCCATTTGTTAAAAACCCTACCACAAATGGTGTTATTTGCTGACGATACTTCTTTAATTTTTAAAATTAATAGACGTGCATCAAATCTTGACGACGTAAATAACGCCCTACTGCAGATCCAAAATTGGTTCACTGCTAATAATTTAGTATTAAATGGGAATAAAACTAAGTGTATTAGATTTTCCTTACCAAATGTCAAAAGTACAAATTGTGAGATAGTATTAAATCAAGAGAAACTAGAATTCGTCGATAAAACTGTTTTCCTGGGCATCACGCTTGACTCAAGGCTTCAATGGGGTCCTCATTTAACATCCCTTGCAGGACGGCTAAGTTCAGCAGCATATGCTGTGAGAAAAATCCGTCAATTTACTGATGTAGGTACCGCGAGGCTAGTCTATTTTAGTTACTTCCATAGTATTATGTCGTACGGTATTTTACTATGGGGACGGGCTGCAGACGTCGAGTCTATTTTCATTCTGCAGAAAAGAGCCATCCGAGCCATATATGGCCTCCGCAGGCGCGACTCTCTAAGGGAACGGTTTAAAGATATTAACATCATGACGGTACCTTGTCAATATATCTATGAAAACATCATGTACGTAAGGAAAAATCTACATCTTTTTAGTAAAAGAGGTGAAAGACACAATTATATCACTAGAAATAGGGATCAATTAGTTCAACCAGGTTTCAGGCTGGCTAAAGTAGACTCATCTTTCATGGGGTACTGTTTAAAATGTTTCAATAAGATACCTCCCCATATTCTTCAACTGAATGAAACTAAATTCAAATCTTGTATAAAACGCACACTATGCAGCCAGGCATATTATAAGTTGGGGGATTACATCGCTGATAAAAATGCTTGGCTCAACGCTGGTCCTGCTCCACAAGGGCGCATAAAATAATTGATTACATTTGAAACTACTGTTGGAGCTGCTGAAGATTTTAAAAACTTATCTTTGCTTTGTATAAATTCAATGTTTTAGTATTGTATAATTGCAGAGCACAGGTGTGAGTACTATGCACCTACTATAAAGCTACCATTTAATAGGTTTTTCTTTCATTGACTTGAATGTGCCCTGGCGGCTGAGAGTTTGTCATGCTCACTCTAATGTCTCGCTGGTGGTGGCGTGTGTGTTGGATCATTAAGTTCCCTTCAAAATGGTTGAGCTGAATGGTGCTGATCTATGCGTCATGTTCGTGAACGGGCGCCGTCAGTGGGGACTGGTCATTTCTTGGCTGCCACGGCTTATTTTAATTTAATTTAATATTTGAATTGCTTTTGTCTTTTTATTACGGACGCTTTTAACGTTCTGCATCGTTCTCACATGCATAATTTGATTAACATGAACGATGTAATCAATATTTTGTAACCATTTTTTGATTTAAAAGAGTGTCCATGGAGTTTCTTGCCCGTTCTTCTCCATAGGTACCTACTACGCTTTGGAATGGGTAACTAGCTTCATCTTTCTGACTGACCGACCCCTTGACAATTCAAAAGTGCCTGTAATTGGTTTATTAGAAATAAATGCTTTGAGTTTGAGTTTGAGTTTAGGGGGCGAGCCTCTTGCCATCAACCGGGCACAAATCCAGACTCCGGGCTGCTACTAAGAAATTCCAGATGGAAAAACCCGATAACACTTTGCCCGACCTGGGAATCGAACCCAGGACCTCATGCTCAGTAGTAGCGCTTGCGACCACTAGACTAACGAGGCAGTAAAAAATAATAAATATATATATGTATGGATAACATTTTTCTT
Organism: Griposia aprilina; assembly: GCA_916610205.1. Classification (NCBI taxonomy): domain Eukaryota; kingdom Metazoa; phylum Arthropoda; class Insecta; order Lepidoptera; family Noctuidae; genus Griposia; species Griposia aprilina. Next base: position 7,735,512 of record OU744310.1, on the reverse strand, counting down.
TGTTAGTAATAATAATTTGGCTTTATATATTGTGTTTAACTGTAATCACGTCCCGGATTTTGAAAACATTTTTTTTATCGTATGTGCTAGGACAGTAATTTATATAAATATTGTTGTCCCTAACAGCAGGTGGTGAGAGGGGCTCATGGCTACATAATAACAGCCACACGGGTCGATCGAAAGATTAAGCTATGCTTACCGAGGTCGATTCGTGGATGTGTAACCATCCAATACCTAGCGAGACCCCCTCCCCCTAATAGCATTTACTGATGGCACTCGGTTGGGGCACGTGCACGTGATCGTGGCCCAACCAAACGCCAACAATGAATGCTATGCCGTGCCTCGGAAAGCATATTAAACCGTTGGCCCCGGCTGTCATTCGCAGATCTTTGACAGTCATTATGGATAATCAGAAGCCTTAAAAATCAGTCTTACCAAGGGGTATCGTGTAACTTAGGAACTGGGCTGTGGAGGTCAAATACGCAGTCGCTATATGTAAAATACTGGTATTCAACTGCCTCCAGTGATACTGGAAGCCGACCCCAAAATGGTTGAGAAAAGAAATAGTAGATGATAGTGAAGTGTAAATTATTCTGACAATATTATGAAAACTTTGTTAGAAACTCAGCAGATTCGGAATCAAACTTTAACAATAATAATGATGTAATCACATGAGAAGGTACGTCTCTCTCGTTATCATCAGCCATATTTGAAGTACTGTGGGCGTACTATGGAAAGTGTTGGTTATTGTGCAATAGAAAAACCGTTTGCAGTTCAAATCAAACTATAATTTACGAACAAATTAATCACACACTGTAGGTACACGACACAATTATGTAGAACGCGTGACAGTTTCTAAACGTTTTCACTGTTTGACCGCCACCGACCAACTCTGCATGAACTCGCGTTATGTTGTAGACTCTGTCTAGCGCCGCCTGGTGGCGCTCTGGCGTCCCGATTAGTCAAAGTCAAACGATTGATTTAACGTATTTCCGACATATATTAATTGACTGCTATTCGATTGTGTGTTACTGGAGCTATTTAATTGATTGTGTTGCTGGAACTGTTGTTTTGTTATTGTGACGCCATTTTCTGATTTGACCAGTCAATGGTATGGCAGCTAGTATTTTTTTTTTTTAGCAAATAATGTTAATTGAACTATAAAGTTATGAAGTTCAAGCACCTAGGAATTTTTCAACACCAAATTTTGGGTTGTATATAGTTTTAGTCAGTTTAGGTTATTACATTTTAATGTTAATTGTAAATACTGTAACGTCGATTAGTAATTATTTTATATTTTTATTTTATATGGGTTTGCTCTTGACTCTAGTCAGAGACAAAGTCGACGATGGAGTGAGCTTACCCAGAAGAAGCCTGTTCACTCTCACTTTGAAGAGATTTGTGTTGTATGCGGTCGGAAACACAGACGCAGGTAGAGAGTTCCACTCTTTTGCTGTGCGCATTATAAAAGATGTTTGGAAGAGCTTAGTGCGAATTGCTGGAATAGCAACTAGGTAGGGATGGTAACTTGCAGTGCGCCTAGATGTCCGATAGTAGAAGGGGGCCGGTGGAATGAGGTCGTGGAGTTCTTGGGCACATTCACCGAAGTACAATATGTAAAAGAATTTTAAGATTTTGTAAGAAAATTCTAAAAGGATCTTAAGGTTTTATCAATAAACATAAAATGGGGAAACTATGAAGTTTTTTTTTTTTATTAGCGTTATTTTTAATAGAGGGATAGAACCAATAAAATCTTGAAATACATTATATACATTCGATAACATTTATTTTATAAATTATTTGTATGTATATATAAGATTTTGGACTTCATGTTGCAAAACCCTAAAGTTTACCGAATATTTTTTGGTAGATTAAGGTCCAATTAACATCAACCAAATAAACTTTATAACTTCAACTTAGTATAAATTAAATGACACTTTAGCTAAATGTTTAAAGTTCACAATAACTTCCAACCAAGTAAATAAGATCGCTCCATATAAATTCTAGAATAAGTTGTTACAAAGACTTAGAGAATTAACATTTCTGTGCCAGTTCCCTTTTATGACAAAGGTTGAAGTTAATCCAAAATCTAATTGAAATATTTCTAACAATTGTTAGAAATGTCGACGGAATTCGTTGCTGCGTAGCAGCGTAGCGGCGTAGCGCGTAGCAGGGTCTACGGCGTAGTCATTTGTAGAAGTTTTGTTTTGTTTCAGATAATTTTTTCTTTACAGAGGTATTTTGTGTCTATAGAAGATATTACTTTTAATACTTTACACGTCTATTTTGGGCGATGCAAAATAAATAACTACATCCCTCGAAATTTATAGTTTCAAGGCTTATTTCTTCAACTCCATTGGCCAGTCTTTACGGGTACTCAGAAGCCAAAAAGCCTGAACACCAGTCTTACCAAGGGGCATCATGCTACCCCGTTACTAGGTTGTGAAGGTCAGATTGGCAGTATCTCCATGTAAAATACTGGTAGTCAACTGCCTCCGGTAAGACTGGAAGTAGACCCCAACATAGTAGGGAAAAGGCTTGTCGGATCAGTCAAATATCTTTTATTTTTATTTTGGTTCGTATTTTTTTTCTCTCGTATCTTTATTTTCTCCTTAATAACATAACATCACGCCTGTATTCCCCGACGGGTTAAGCAGAGGTGCACCTATACATATACACCCACATTTCGCCAGCCATGTTTAAGTCCCATGTAACATGGGGCGAGCCTGTTGCCATCAACCGGGCACAAATCCAGACTCCGGGCTGCTACTGAGAAATTCCACATGGAAAAACCCAATAACACTTTTCCCGACCCAGGAATCGAACCCAGGATCCTATGCACAGCGGTAGTGCTAGCGACCACTAGACTAACGAGGCAGTCGGCTTCTACTTAATAGTAACTAAATATCAACTCCGCAATTTAAAATTACCATAACTGCATTAAAAATCTTCGTCTCAAAAGGCAAGTTAATTAACTATGCATAAATCTGCATTATAAGTAATTTCCAGCAGTTACTGACTCTTCAAATATGAGTTACATTATTTTTTATTCAAGCTTAAATTATACGAGCCTTATTTCTGTTAAATATTCATATTATACTCCTTTCTTTTCAACTAATTCATGAACATAGTCTTTTGAGAGATGAAGATCAAAAGTTCTATTAAATTGGTGTGTATAAAAATTTAAAACCAGCACCTTAATTACTTAACATACTATCAATCACAATTTGAATAATTTGGCAGCCTATTGCTAACCCATTGCTTCATATGTTTGAAAAATTCGTCTGCTCTACAACGTAAATAACGCAATGAATGTTTTTGAACTGTCAAAATGAAAGCCATTCCTACCATTAGTGTGTTTCGCAATTACCCCGCATTACTATTATGTAAACATCACTTTGAAATGCGAACGCTATCTCGTTGTAAATCCACGATGAATTACTTTAAAACAAATGAATTCGCCTTCGAATTGTGTGCGCTCATTTGATCGAGGTTCTAAGGCCCATTTGTGCGTTCATGGGTTTATCCTAAATAACTCGGAATTAACAACTAAGTCAGGGTTAATCAAAACTTCACCTTGCGTCACCAAAAGTTAGAGCTAAACCTTTTAAATATTAAACCCACCGATGCGACGTTGGAGAGTAAAATAGCTAAACTCTGGGTTAGTGTTAGAAATGTCAATTTAAATTGACCGTATGAGGTACCGCTGATAACTTATTTTGTATTTTTGACGTTGTAGTAAGTGAACATTCGGCACTAAATCAGCAGGCAATATAATCATGAACTCATATAAAAATAAATACAAATTATAAAAAATTAAAACATATTTTTGCTTATCTAACATTTTAATCAATCAATAAACTAAATCTCCATGGAAACCACATACAATTTATAATTCACCACCACCACCACCACCACCATCACCACCACCACCACCACCACCACCACCACCACCACACCACCACCACCACCATCACCACCATCACCACACCATTCTTTTTTAATTTCACATTACAAAATTTAAAGAAAATAAAGTATTACGAATCGTAATGTAGTTTAGAAGAGATGGGTATACAATTTCCGTTAATTAATAATAATAATAACGTTTATTTATCAAAAAGTAAGAATATGACGGCGTTTCAATATTTAAATTAGTGTTAGTTAGATTTCCTAGATGTCGCTGTTAGTTTAGAGTGTCGTGAACATGAATTATCTGTGTTTGTTACGTCACATCCTCGTCATATCCGATGATACGACACTCTGACACAACACCGAGCGCTAGTGCGGATTGAAGCGACGACTTGCTGGCAGTATGATTTGAGATTTGGTCGAGATCGCACAAGCGTGCTACGCGTTCGGTGGAGTGTCTTAATTGTGCTACCTATTTTGTGGTGAATATTTTATAAAGGATTACTGATTAAAATAAAGTGATTTTGTTATAATAAGTGTCTCTATTTTCTTCGCCTGCCAATCCACGCCTACCTACAAAGTGCAACTTCAGAATTTGGATGATGGATCCAATAAATATCACTGATGAGGGCCAAGTCCCTTCAAATACAATATGTGCATGTTCGGTGAATCACAAACTAAGCATCGCTTGAATCTTGTGGCTCAGTTGTTCGTTCATTCACTTTTAGTCGGATTACGTATCAGGGCACAGACATTGTAATTCTATTTCGGGTTTCGTCGATTGAACTGCAATGTTCCCAACTCAAAAAACATTAACACGAGGTTAACTAACCCAGTGTTACATTTTTGTGGCGCAACGCGTAATAATAGTTAAAATGTTAATTACTTAACTCCGAGCGTACAAACTCTACATTTATTCATTTAACCCGACTAAAAGTGCTAATTGGCCTCTAAGTAAACTTTACAGAATGAACACTACTTTATTTTATGACACCTCATAATATAACCTTTGTAAGTAGTTTTAAATTGAGCAGATTTAGCCTTAAGTATATGCCATCTCACGAGAATTTTGTAGCTCAAAATGTAAGGTCACAAGCCTTTTTCCTTAACCTCTATTAAAACATAGTATCAAAATATTTTATTTCACATAAACCTACGTAGGCACTTATGAAACATCAGAAGCTAGGTGCACGGTTCCATTTGGTCGTTTCCTATGGAGAAGAACCGGCAAGAAACTCCACAGTTACTCTGTTAAATATAAGGGGCTTTTACCATGTTTTCAAGTTACAGGGTTAATAGGCATGGGAGGACAGTGTAGGCCTGTCAATAAGTAACAGGTACTCAACAAAATAGAAAAAGGTCTACAAATCTACAGTCTACAAGTGAGGGCTACAGGCCTAGGTTAGAAGGATCTATATAAAAGATTAATAAAATATCATGCCTGCATTCCCCGAATGGTTGGGCATAATCAGCCTATAATGTTCCCACTGCTGGGACACAGGCCTAAACTCTTTGAGAGGGAATGGGCTGTAATCTACCACGCGGGCCCAGTGTGGGTTGGTAGATGTCACATGTCTTCGAATTTTTGGTTCTAGGACATGCCGGTTTCCTCACGATGTTTTCCTTCACCGTTTTGAGAGCAGTGGTGATGAAATTATTTACACAAAGTAAAGCGCCTGTCTGGGTTCGAACCTACGACCTATAACTCGTAAGTAGGTAATAGTTGAGCACCTGTGCCTAACCCTTTATTTAAATACATTATAATTAAAGTATTTCTTCCTAATTAATAAAGTATAAGTTAAGTAATATTTTTAATACTTACAAGCAAATTACCGTTTCCTTCACCACAAACGAATTACTCATTACCAACATTTATATAATATCTAAGTCGGAACAATATACTTGCACATTATTCAAGGCCTTACGTTATACCTATTAATTTCACCCTTACTAATTAATGCTTACACTAATATATTCCCTTGTACTCACTAATTTACCCAGAGGCTTATTATTCCTTGTTTGGTTCTGAATGATAGAGAATTTTATATTATGTGTTAAGACATACAGTTTTTTGTAGTATACGTGAGTGGACTAAAATCTTCTTGGGCATGAGCGGAAAATCAATGATTATTATTATTATATTAACATATCTCGGGACCCTGGGGTCCCGGACCTTTGGAAGGCGTACGAGGGGCCGAAGCCAACTCGCAGAGGCCCCTTATAAAATTTTAAATGGAATAAGGCACCAACCGACGATTATCCCTGTATGCACTGTGCAAGTGCACCCAAGGACAACCCCCGGTTGGTGTCGGACTATTGCAGGATATGGAAACAAAAATAATTATTGAACGATGGGTTTCAGTGGCTAAGATGGAATGGTTAACAAGAACTATGGAACGGCTATGGCCCCTGCCTGACCAATGTTTTATATATAAAATACACGGATAAAATGGCAGGGCGTGACTTGCACACTCAATAATGGGCCCCCGAAAACGGTCGCTAGCACATAGTGTCGTAGCGACAAGGGGGCAACATGTCCTGAGGTGCTTATGAGGAGTGGAGAGGTATCCGACGGCTATCAGGACAATCCCGGAAGTACGGTTAAGATCCATACCAGCATCTTACTGGAATACTTCCTTCCTCCGAGCACGTTTGCTCTTACGAATCTCCACTCAAGCTGGCCGATAAGGCAAGAAAGAGGTGGCAGCTCTGTTCCTCGTCATTGTACTCCAGCCGGCCAGCAAAGGCAAGCTAGAGGTGAGGAACAAGACTTCTCCCGGGAGATAGGGTCCGTGAGGTCGCTACAGCCCAACAGCTCGCCACATGCTGCCCTGCGGGTTTTCAGAGCCACGTTAGCCACGCCAGTTATTTCTTATTGGTGTGTCCGCCCCCCACGTGATTAGATGGTCAATCAGGACGTGTGGTTGTTTAGGGGGCTTATTATTATTATTTCCTTCATTCCATTATTTACATATAAATTATGTTTTTAAATATTAGAATATAAAAACTATAAAAACATTTAAAAATATAAAAAAATAGTAGCCCACCGGTATCGGGAACAGGGTCCAAGCTACCGGCGGTCAGGGCTCCAGAGAGAGGAACCTCCTAACAATGCGAGCCGTGTCTAGAAGTACCGCTTTCTGAATCAAGCCCTTGATCCAGCTGCCCAACGAGAGCCTCCTCAGGTGTTAGTCGAGGCTCTTGGCTATTAATTAATTGGCTTATTATTATTATTTTGTTATAAGGCTGTGTTCCCAAAACATGTCATAAGCCGTCCCTCTCAGTGTTTCCCGGTCTACTGCGATTGCGAAACAATATTTTAAGAAGGAGTCCAGCTCATCCCGGAAAATTAAATTCTGTAAAAAAGATAAAATTCCGGATAAAAATCATAAAGACATTAGACTGACAGACCTTGTAGAACCTCGATAACGACTAAAGTATTTCATAACTAATTTGTTGCATTATTATTCCACTACATAGCTGTATTTGTGTTTGAAAGGTTGCCAAACAGAGCAACAGTCAACCTGATAAAAATACCATCATAAAGACTATCAATGTTGCCAACCTGAAAAGCCAAATAGAATACTTAATGGGACTCTATTTTGTTCGATACAGGTAGGTATACCCTTAAATTGAACACAGCACTATTGATTCACGACTAAAAAAGTCATCATGATATTATTTACCTGGTCGAAACGACAAAGACAATATAACACTTTATTTAATTTCAGATTTCACAAATACCAGGTAACAGATAAGCTGAAAATTTCCTGTTCAGAAAAATCATTCTACCACGACATAAATGAATATCCCGTATTATCCAATACGAAAAGAATAAAAATACTGTTATTTTCATTCTACAAATTTCCCTATTGCAATATCGCTGAATATCTTCACAGGAAAAAATCACTAAGCATAGCAAAGTTTGTTCAGAATAAAGAGATCAATGCGATATATGAACGTAGTGACACGCTACACGCCAAACACGAATCCTTTTGTACAGAACGCGAGTGTAAAGTATGAAAATAAAATAAAAAAGCCGGCCAAATGCGAGTCTGGTTCAAATAAAGGGTTCTGTACAACCGTAGAATATTTAACACTACATTTTTTTTTTAAATGATAAATGATTTTATTTCTATAAGTAGGTTTGTACAAACACTTTTACATGTCAATCATATTTTAAAAACTAGGTGAGGTTGGCGTTTCCTATCTGACTACTCTGAGAAGAAAGGCCGAAACAAATTCAGAGGTCACAGTCTCTTTTAGAGTCCAGACATGATCTTGGTTAGATCATGTGAAGAACATCTAGATTTGTGTCTGAAAAAGTATTTTGAGGAAAAATCACACAGATTGAGTGAACCTGTCCAGTCAGGGCACGCATTTGTCAGTAATCGTGCAGCTCAACTCAGAACTTAAGGAGATCAGCTCAACCCCATCAATCAGTAGGGGGACCACCTTTAATTTTTTTTTTTAATATAGCTTCTATATTTGTTGTTATAGCTGCAATAGAAATACATACTATGTGAAAATTTCAACTGTCCACGGTTTAGGTGATACAGCCCGCTGAAAGACAGACGGACGCACGGACAGCGGAGACTTTGTAATAGGGTTCCATTTGCACCCTTTGAGTACGGAACTCTAAAAACGAGTGCCTTTAATCTGATATGTAGCGTTTGTTGTTAGGGAATTTAATTCCAATAGTAAAAGAATAAATAAAACGTTTTTCCTTTGTTTGAAAAGTATTTTGCAGCACTAGGGATTCTTGTATTGGTCGCGCTACAGTTTAATTCAAAATTGATGGTATCTGCTAGGCTGTCTGCCTCTCTGGTCTAGAATTTGCAAGTGCTACTGCTAAAGATGTGGTCCTGGGTTCGATTCCCAGGTCGGACAGAGTATTATTGGGTTTTTCCATCCGAAATTTCTGAGTAGCAGCCCGGAGTCTGGATTCGTGCCAAGTTAATGACAAAAGGCTCGCCCTCGTGACATGGGACTGGGAAATTACTGACATTATGTGGGTGTACTAAAGGTAGAACTCTGCGTAACCTTTCTAAGAAAAAAAGCCGTGATATTAAACTATGATTTGTTATTTTTGGAGTGAAAACTACTTTAGGCGCATTGAGCACTTTTTGGGTGAACAAAAATCATGGAACTCGCGTCACCGTCACCGAACGCTTTCCATGAGCGGGTTTACAAGTTACTTATTTTTCATATCTATCGGCAGTCCCCAAAGATGGCCCTGATTTTTATTTTATTTAGCTCTAGTTCAACTCTAAATAGTAATGTATTTGCTGAGCTACACAATATTTAACTTCCAGCCAGAATTCAAACTCAAACTCAAACTCAAAGCATTTATTTCAAATAAACCAATTACAGGCACTTTTGAATTGTCAAGGGGTCGGTCAGTCAGAAAGATGAAGCTAGTTACCCATTCCAAAGCGTAGTAGGTACCTATGGAGAAGAACGGGCAAGAAACTCCATGGACACTCTTTTAAATCAAAAAATGGTTACAAAATATTGATTACATCGTTCATGTTGAAATTATGCATGTGAGAACGATGCAGAACGTTAAAAGCGTCCGTAATAAAAAGACAAAAGCAATTCAAATATTAAATTAAATTAAAATAAGCCGTGGCAGCCAAGAAATGACCAGTCCCCACTGACGGCGCCCGTTCACGAACATGACGCATAGATCAGCACCATTCAGCTCAACCATTTTGAAGGGAACTTAATGATCCAACACACACGCCACCACCAGCGAGACATTAGAGTGAGCATGACAAACTCTCAGCCGCCAGGGCACATTCAAGTCAATGAAAGAAACACCTATTAAATGGTAGCTTTATAGTAGTTGCATAGTACTCACACCTGTGCTATGCAATTATACAATACTAAAACATTGAATTTATACAATGCAAAGATAAGGTTTTAAAATCTTCAGCGGCTCCAACAGTAGTTTCAAATGCTAATCAATTATTTTATGCGCCCTTGTGGAGCAGGACCAGCGTTGAGCCAAGCATTTTTATCAGCGATGTAATCCCCCAACTTATAATATGCCTGGCTGCATAGTGTGCGTTTTATACAAGATTTGAATTTAGTTTCATTCAGTTGAAGAATATGGGGAGGTATTTTATTGAAACATTTTAAACAGTACCCCATGAAAGATGAGTCTACTTTAGCCAGCCTGAAACCTGGTTGAACTAATTGATCCCTATTTCTAGTGATATAATTGTGTCTTTCACCTCTTTTACTAAAAAGATGTAGATTTTTCCTTACGTACATGATGTTTTCATAGATATATTGACAAGGTACCGTCATGATGTTAATATCTTTAAACCGTTCCCTTAGAGAGAATTGAACCTACATCCCTTCCTGCTTGCTATTAAATGCACATACGATCCTAACTATATATTATATTTTATATATACTCGTAATACACTGGATCGCAAAAATTCCGGGTCGCTAATAAATGGCGTGATAGTTTCATAAATACATAAGACTAATTTGCGAAACTATAGTATATTGTAGATGACCGATTAATATATTATGAATATAAAAAAACGTGTAACACGCTTTGTACACTATATAACTTTAATTAAATACTAAAAAATAAGAAAATTTCGCTTCTAACTTATGACAGCTAAAATATACTTCGCAGTAAATCTTAAAAAATAAAAGTTTTTTTGTCAATTTAATATTTTGTATTTCCTCCACGAGCCCGTATCACTTCATGAAGACGATGTGGCATGCTGTAATCCAAGTTTTTAATACGATTTTAGTCTATGTTTGCCCATTCTTCCACTTGCGCATTCCTTAACTCGTGTAAGGTAACGGGAGCAGGAGAGCGTTGTCTCATGCATTTCCCGAGCTCGTCCCATGCATGTTCTATGGGATTTAAGTCTGGGCTGCGAGCTGGCTACTCCATGCAGGTAATACCGACGTCTTGAATATACTCGTGCATATTGACCAAACGAGCAGTATGTGGTCGCACATTATCGTGCATAAAAATGGAATTTGCACCCATATTCATTAAGAAAGGACCAGCATGCTCATTTAAAACCTCTTCTACGTATCTGACAGCAGTCAGAGAACCGTTTTCTATGATCACTAACTCCGTGCAATCCTCTGAAGATATCCCAGCCCAAACCATTATTGATCCTCCACCGAATGCCACCTTTTCTTCAAAACACGCTTGATGATACCGATCCCCTGGTCGTCTAAATACTCTTCGTCTCCCGTTGTGCGTAAATAAACAAAATCTGGACTCATCGGAAAACATAACCCTGGACCAATCTTCATCTGTCCATCGGATGTGTTCTCGAGTAAACCGTAACCTGGCAACTTGATGTTCTCTGTGCAGTTTGGGGCCGTTTGCTGGTCTATAAGGCTTTATATCAGTTTCACGATGACGTCGCAGAATCGTATCAGAGCTCACATTGTTGTGGTTAATTTCTTGAAGACCGTTTCGGACCTGAACAGCCGTGAGATGTAGATTTCTTAACATAGTGCTCACGATGAATCGGTCTTCTGGTGTAGTTGTGCACCTTGGCCTGCCATTTCCTGGTCTCCTGATGTTCACGCCGTTCTCTTGAAATCGCTAGAATTCTCTTTGGACCGTTGATAAAGATACTTCTACTGTTCTAGCAGTGCTACGCTGACTTCTTCCTTCTTGTACCATGGTAATAATCCGTGTACATTCTTCAGATGTTAACGACATGATATTGCACTGAATACTCTGATCAATCCAAGGAACCATTTATAATGACAGCTCGGTTTGAAACAAAAGCAGAAAAAATATTATTTTCCTAATTTTAAATTTTGAAATTTTTCAAAGAGCAGTTTTTTTTTAAATCTATTACATGTAGAAATCAAACCTCTTTAGAGATTTAGAACAAGCATTAGTAATCTGCTTACTATATATTATTTATTCTAGCGATCTAGGTAGGTATATAATTTATGGAGATATAACGGTTTTTATTAGAGACCCGGAATTTTTGCCATCCAGTGTATTATAAATGCAAAAGTAAGTAAGTAAATTTGGCACACCAGACATGACATAGACCATGACCTGGGTAAGGCCATAGGCTAGATAAGATAAGATAAGATAAGATAAGATAAGATATTCTTTATTTGTCTAAACATGGTATACATACAAGAGCATGCAAGATTAAAATCAATTATTTAAGTCCAGTCATGTTTAGCCGTAAGTATCGGCGTACAAATATTTCTATAATATTGAAAACTATTATTATTTTTATTGAAACTAAAAAATTATAAAATTCCACAAAAAGAAAGAAAGTTATGAGTTATATTATTATAAAAAATGCACAAAAAGAAAGAAAGTTACCCAGAATTGCAAATACAAAATTTTTAACTTAGAGACCTGTTAATTCAAAATTATTATTATATCATCATGTCAACATTCAGATTGAAAAAATAAATCACAAATACAAGAACAATGTCAAAGTTTAAAAATGTATGTCAAATTTGAAAGATACATGTCAAAATTACAACCGAAGTCCAAATTAATAGATTTATGTCGATTTTACAATGTTGATTGCTAAATTACAATGTGATCGTCTAGATCATGTCAAATTACAAGATTAATGTCAAAATTACAGGATTTATGTCAAAATTATGAGTTAAATGTTCAGATTACAGGATTTAGGTCAAAGTTATTTACTAAAGAACTTTTTCGGCTAGAAATTCGGAGACACTGTAATATGCTTTATGCAAAAGGAACAGTTTTAATTGACGCTTGAATGCATTCCTATTTAACTCTTTCCATCGTTTAGGCAGTATATTAAATATAGTGGGAGCCATGCAGACGATACTCTTGCGCATGAGTGCCGTTTTTGCTGGATAGATGCGAAGAATAGTCGCATCTCTTCTGTTACGCGGTACGGCGTCCTCTAGACGTGGGAACAGTTTGGGGTTAGATTTAACAAACATTGCGGTTTCGAAAATATACATACAGGGAAGTGTTAATATTTTGTACTTTTTAAAATATGGTTTACATGTATCAACCGTTTTTAACCCAAACATAGATCTAATACATCTCTTTTGAGCCTTGAATGCCGTGTTAACGTCGGTAGAATTTCCTCAGAATATAATGCCGTATCTTAGGTGAGACGCAGCTAAGCCATGGTAAGCTGCAATCAAGGTGTCTACATTCACAACTGCAGCTAGAGAGTGCAATGCAAATGCAGAACTACAATTTTTTTTGCAAAGGTTCTCTATATGCGATTTCCAGTCAAGCCTTTTATCAATCATTAGTCCAAGGAATTTCGTACCATTTACGCTTTCAATTGTTTTATTCGTTATATTTATGTCCATGTTTTCTACAGTCGAACGTTGACTAAAATGTATGATTTTAGTTTTCCTAAATTAATTTTTAAATTATTATTATTTAACCACTTTATTATTGATGTCAGAGTATTGTGAATGTCAAGTTTATATTGGATCATGTCACTGTTATTATTAGAAATTGTCACCGTGCTATCATCCGCAAACAAAGTCATAGGATGTGAAATTGATTTAGGTAAGTCATTAATATATAGTGTAAAAAGCGGAGGTCCCAAAACACTTCCTTGTGGAACACCAAAGGTAGTGAGACATTCCTCTGATAAGTAAATCTCTTCCTTTTTGGTATTGGTATTAATTCTAGTGATTTCGGTCTTTTGCTTTCTATTGCTTAAATAAGATTCAAATAAATTAAGTACATTACCTCTAATACCATACGCGTCAAGTTTTCTAATTAAAATGTCATGTTTTACATAGTCAAATGCTTGAGTCATATCGCAGAAGATAGCACATACAGGTGTTTTTTTATCTACTCTTGTCAATACGGTGTATAGAAAGTCATAGATGGCCATACTTATAGTCTTATTTTCGCGAAATCCTTTTTGCTCATTACATAGTATATTATTTTTTTCTATATAACCGTTTAATTCCTTTTGAATGAATTTCTCAAATATTTTAGAGAAGATAGGTATCAGAGAAATAGGCCTGTAGTATTCCATCAGCTCCCTGTCTTCTTTCTTAAATAATGGTTTAACGATAGCCATCTTTAGTGCGTCAGGAAATTTGCCAGCCATAATACTGAGATTAATGATGTGAGACAAATGGTGGCTTATTTCAGATGCTACTGATTTTATTATTTTAGTTGAGATACCATCGTAACCCACGCTATTAGTGTTTTTCAAACCCATAATGATTTTATGTGCCTGTTGTGGTGTACAGGGTGCCATAAACATTGAGTTTTTGCTATATGGGTGTTGTAGTTTTATTACTAGTCTGTATTGGTTGTATTTTATTGATAAAATAGTTATTAAACTCATTTGCAATTTGTTTCGCGCCCGTTATCTTGTCGTTATTGATTTTAATTTTTGAAATATAATTTTTAGGTACATTAAATTTTCCTCGATTTATTATTTGCCAGGCAGTTTTACATTTATTGTCTGATATTTTAATTCTGTAGTTGTTTTGTGAACGCTGTGTCAGAGTGATGATTTTTCTAAATAACTTAGAGTAATTTTTAAACCGAGTTCTATTTAGTTTACTTGGATTTAATCTGTAGGTCCACAGAAGTTGCCGTTTTTTTTTACTACATGATTTAATTCCCTTAGATAACCACCTTTGCTTGTTTATTACATTTATTTTAATAATTTTTTTAGGAAAACAGAGGTTGTAGAAAAGCGAAAATACTTCATGAAAGTTGTAGTAGGCAATGTTCGGGTCGTCTGTTTCATATATTTCAGAATAATTAATTTTGCTCATACAATCTTTAAATTTAGTTATATTTTCTTTATTGTAGTCGCGTCTAATAGTACAGTATTTTTCGATAGTACATATTTTATTCACGGGACATTTTAAAAGCTGGGCAGTGTGGTCCGAAAGGGCAAACTCTAAGACTGCAGATTCACATTTTTTATTATAATTATGCGCAAAATTATCGATACATGTCCGACTTTCCATTCGAGTAGGTTGATTTATTGCTAGTTTTAGGTTGAAGTTAATTAGAATGCATTCAAACTCCACCGACTGGTAATTCCTTTTCAACATGTCTATATTGAAATCGCCAGCTATGACAATATTTTTATATGAATTCTTAGATAATTCCAGTAAAACTGTTTCAAACTGATTAAAAAAATTATTGAGATTGTTCATATTTGGAATTCGGTACACACATACAAAGGCAGTGTTATACTTGGTAAGCTCAATGGCACAGCATTCAAAAGTTCCTGTTATTGACATTTTTGATATTTTTAATAGCTCGTTCCATTCATGCCCATTTCTAATTAGGATACATGATCCGCCTCTCTTAACTTCCTTTCTACTGTAGTGAGCAGCTAAGCAATAGTTTGGAATGCTCAGCTGGTTTTCGTAGCCTTCCATCATAAAATGTTCAGTAACGCATATTACATCCACTTGTTTGTTTTTCTCTTTAAGTTCATTTAAACAGACTGTGAGCGCATCTGACTTGTTCAATAAGCCTGCTATGTTCTGGTGCATTATATTAAGATGTTTAGTCACGAAAAAGTTCACCGTGTAATAAATTATCTTTATTATAGTTCAAGTCAGTCGATATCATTTGGTTATTATATTTTATGTCATCAATCAAATTTATTACGTCCTTAAAAATTATGTGTAGTCCAGTATTATTTATTGCGCCAGTCCGTCTGTTGTACTCTATGTAGTCATATGTGAGATTTTTGTTGCTATCAATTAGATATGCGTATTCGTGCGTCAATATGTCCAGAAAAAGTAGGTTATTGAATGTCTCCACTCTTGAATTATATAAATTAGTATAATTGTCGCATTTATATGTTGGGGCGCATAAAATAAAATTGGTATGTTTGATGTCCTGTAGAACTTGTCTGATATATAGGATAATGTCAAAATAACTACTTGTTGTTCTGAAGTCTTCTTCCCCTAACATGATAATGCAGTAGTCCTGTAGTGTAAAGTTAGATACTTTGTCCTTCAATCCTTTTAGCAGTAAGTTTGCATTTCCATGGGGTGTTATGTAGTGGCATATTTCAGAACGAGAGAAAGAGTTTTCTGCAATGTTCAGGATTTTGTTACTGTTATCTGTACTCAAAATACATATTTTGCATCTTTCCTTAGAGTTTTTATTAGAATATTTTTTCTTTATTTCTGTTGTCTCACAATTTATTTCTTTGTCAAATGTTTTGGTTTGGATTTGTTTATTCGGTTGATTAGGTGTGCCGTTTAGAATTTGTTTATTGGGTGTATCAGTTTGGACTTGCTTATTGCTTGTATTTCGTTTATTGTTCTGTTTTTTGGCACTAGACGGCTTTAGTTTAACTGGAGTATTTGTTACTTTTTTAAATAAATCATTTTTTTTACTCAAAGTATTATTTCATTGTTTGAGTTCATTGTTTTCTAATGACAATGTTTCTATTTCTGAATGTGCACTTTGAAGCTGTAGCGTAAGATTCATAACTTGTTCACGTAGCTTTTTTAGTTCGTCATCCTCGTCGTCAGACATCTCAGGTACGCTAGTGACTGTGCTATTCAAGTTATGCGTTGGATCAATGTCACTGTTGTTTAGGATCGAGTCCGATTTTGTTCTAGTACGGCGAAAGGTAATGTTTTCTAAGAAATTCATTTTTGATGTTTCAAAAAGAATCTCATATGTTGGGGATCGAACTCGAGCGACACCGTTCACACAGGTATCGCTACTTTACTGGCGGAGCTATTTGTACAGTTAGGTTTGGTCACGAAATAGTGTTCCTCAATGTAGATACACGATTTGAACTAACGAGTGGCCGTTAATATATGAGTCATGCAATGGAAATATTTGCACTGTTTCTTTGTTTGACTTCACTTTGTAAAAATAACACTTTATTTAAGTTCTTTCACTTTTTAATGTTGTTTAAAGTTATTATTTATTGTTTCTAATGTTTATATTGTAGATATTAACTGTATTCACTTTTGTTATATTTGATTATTTTCTTTATGTGGTCACTGTTTATAATGTTATATGTATGCACTTTTTTGTCTTGGTAATATGGTCACTTATAGTTTGTCAGTTATCTTTACACTTTAGTACTTAAAATATGTGAAAAACAGTAATATAACTATTTTTAAATATTATTTAATACGGAGCTTCGCAGGGATCGAACTCGCGACTCGGTGCTTTGCTCGCGACTTTTCAGTAGGCTAGTTTTCATCCTGGAATACAGACGAAGTCGTGGGCAACAGCTAGTCATAATATAAATATAATCACTACGTAAGTATAACTTGCTAACTACTGGAACTCAGTCCTCCTCTGTGAGAGGGAGCGGCTCATAATCTACTACGCGGGCCACATATATGAAAGTCATGTTACGTAAGTATCTATCTATAAAATATTTAATACACTCGAGAGCAATGAATCCGGGTCACTTAAAGAATGTTAAAAATCTCGGAAACTAAAAATGATAGGTTAATGCAATAAATTGTATTTAATAGACAATGTAATACTCCTTAAATGAAAGTAAAAAAAATATGAGTCACCATACATTTTATTAACACAAAATTACATAAAGAAAAAAACTGCTGATCTCTCCTTAAAACAAAAATAGGAAACATGAAATTTTTGAACTTTATTACGATTTTCTTGAATTTTAATACTTCGTATTGCCTCCTCGTGCTTCCATTACTGCGTTTACGCGGTTTGGCATGCTGTACACCAAGTTCCTTATACGATTTTGGGGAATATTCTCCCATTCCTCTGTGAGAGCAATTTTGAGCTCACGAAGCGTGATTGGGGGAGGGTTTCGTTGTTTTACGCATCTGCCTAGCTCGTCCCAAGCATGCTCGATCGGGTTGATATCCGGGCTGCGCGCTGGCCACTCCATACGAGTAATGTTCATCTCTTGAAGGTAGTCATTCACAATCCTACCTGTATGAGGTCGGGCATTGTCATGCATAAATATAGCATCCTCACCTAAATTGACCATAAATGGACCAACGTGATCATTGAGGATTTCTTCCACATATCTTACGCTAGTTAAAGAGCCGTTTTCTATGATCACCAGCTCTGTGCGACTTTCAGAAGAAATTCCGGCCCACACAAGTACAGACCCACCACCGTAGGCTACTTTTTCTTCGATGCATGCTTGCTTGAATCTTTCCCCTGGTCTTCGATACACTCTGTGTCTTCCATCGTGCTTGTAGAGCATAAATTTTGATTCGTCGGAGAACATAACTTTTGACCAATCTTCAATACTCCAATTTACGTGGCTCTGGGCATATCTTAGTCTTGAAATACGATGCCCACGCTCCAGTTTAGGGCCGTTTGCAGGTCTAAGGGGTTTTAAGTTAGATTCAGCAAGCCGACGTCTTACTGTCCATGCACTTGGGTTACTTCCTCCGAGGCGTCGAAACTGATTTGTGAGTTCAGTTCCTGTGAGAAAGCGATTTCGAAGCATGGTGTTCACCAAGTATCGGTCTTCTCGTGCTGTGGTACACCTGGTTCTGCCCGTTCCTGGTCTGCGTAGGTTAGAACCAGTTTCTTCGTAACGTCGGAGAACTCTTTGTACTGTTGACAGCGACACACCGACAGTCCTGGCTGTATCGCGCTGACTCCGGCCGGTTTCCAGCATTGTAAGTATTCTGGTGCATTCTTCAGGCGTAAGCGACATAATTTCAGCTTGAATAATGAATATAGAGCACTATCAACATGGTTTATGTACCCACATAAATGACAGATTACAAACAAAAGCAAAACCAAATGCTGTAATTTCGTAGTTCCGTCTTCGAAAGTGGCCCTTTTTCAAATTTGATTTTTTTATGATATAACTTTACAATAACTAAGAAGTTTTAATACCTTCATTTAAGGAGTATTACATTGTCTATTAAATACAATTTATTGCATTAACCTAGCATTTTTAGTTTCCGAGATTTTTAGGATTCTTTAAGTGACCCGGATTCATTGCTCTCGAGTGTAGATTGTGCCAACCAGTACACAACCTTTACATAAAAATATGATTATTTAAAATTCCTTTACTGAAGAAACTAAGGAATATTACAGAAGGAGCCCTAAAGGAGTTTTACATGAAATATTTAAAGAAGTAAGTTGGGATAGATTAAACTTTTACTTAGCTGTCTAGGATTAAAAGCAGAGTACATCTAATATATAAATAATATGTCGAATATTACGACTATTTTTATTCTTATATCTTTACGCCTGGATTCCCCTCAAAGGCGTAGGTAGAGGTGTATTGTAGCGCACCTACCATTACACCAACTATATTTAAGTTCCATGTAATTGGAGACGACATTTGCCCGACCTGTGTGGCTCGAACCCAGAATCCCGTGTTCACAAAAATAATCACTTATTTTACAAGAAAAGATGTGACATGGCAACTACAAAGAAAATGTAGTGACAAAAATTTAATAGTGTATGCTTACATGGTTTGGTCATGTTGAGAGGATGAATGAAAGGCGACTAAACCAATAGTAGATTCAATTCAATTTATTTATTCAGTAACAATTTACATTGCATTTGAATATAATTCAACATGAAACATTAACAACAGTATTACATGTACAAATATACTATATATTGATTGATTGACTACTATAGATTGTTATACAAGGGGCTAAAATGGCCCATTATATATGAGGTAGTTTTACTCCTGAGCTTCAGCGAGGGAGTAAATAGAAACCGAGATTAGGTTGGGTTAGTCTAGTCTAGCCACAAGAAAAGAAAAAGTCTAGTCTTTATTTATGATTGTTCTATGTATGAATAAAGTTTTTTCCGTTTTTGTAGGCTCGTTGGCAACAGACAAAATTAAAAAAAAAAACTTTTACCCTAGAGGAAAATATGCTATTTTATCCCTGGTATGGTACGCTACAATGACGGACTTCTTGAGCAAAAGGGGTGAAAAAGTATAATGTATGTTTAAAAGGCAGATGTAGGTGGAAACACCGGGACCGAACGCCCTAGAAGGACATAAATATAGTGACCTTATTGGTGATGTTCTTTATAAAAGTCTGGTGCGTAGTACTCGCAACCGGCGGCGTGCCAGTATGACTAGATGTATGAACGTAACCGAAACAACAGGAATATGTAACGATCGTAGCAGTGGCGTTCTGTAATTTCTGCCTAGCAGGGAAGAAAACGTGTGTTTATGTATGTATGTTACAAGAAATGTATATTAATCGGACATCATCGGATAATCATCAAAGTTATATTATTAAATCAGTTTCCAAGGTATGATCAGGTTCAGCAAGGGTCAGTCACCTTTTTAAATTAATAGAGCCTAATGAAGATTTATGTTTTAATAATAAGTAAACTTCCAAGACTCGGCCATAATCTTTTCAGTTAGCTGAAGGTATTATGGTAGGGACCAAAGTAAAGTCTAAAAAATTAGATTTTATGGTCACTGAAAGCACAGCTGGAAGAATAAAATACTCTTTATTATGTACACCATAAAAATTATAGATATAAATGTAAAAAAATTACACAGGGTGACACAATGGGCGGCCTTATCGCTTGAAGCGATCTCTTACAGCTTGAAATATACAAAATTAAAAGAGTTGCAAAGAGACTTTTGCCTTGCAAGTTGTTGTTCTATTTATTTAAAAGACTTCTTGATAGATTAAATTATTTTTGTGCCTCCACCTTTTTTTTCGTCGGTTAAAAAAATAGGAAAATGAAAATAATTTCTACCTGAGTAGGTATTATTGGTTTTTTCTGCTGAATTCTCGGTGAAAACTACCTTCGTAACTTTTTTTAAAGCTATTACACGTTAAAATATGCGCTAGCTCTCAATATTTTGACATATTAACCAATCTATACAAAAATATACTGCTCTTTATCAATCATAAATCGCTCCAAACACAAGCAAAACCGCAGACCAAACTAGAAGGTACTATTAATTCAAATTCGTGCCTGGTACAGTCGACACCAATTTATAGTGATGGTTGCAGACGAAAATAAAATTTGATGAGCGATAATACATTTGCAAGGTTAAACTGAGTTTGAATTTTTTATAGGTTTGTTCAACATGATTTTTGATGTTAAAAGCAATTGCTGATAATATAGGCTTTTTCAGGTTTTATAGGTTAAGCGATGTAAAGAAACAAAAGGCATAACATTTCTTCTCTGTTTCAGATTAGGCCTATGTTTAGTATTGATATTCTGTAAAGTTCACTTGGAACCTCACTCAAGTGAGCGCACACAATTCGAATGCGAACTCATTTGTTTTTAAAGTAAATAATCCCAGATTCACAACGAGACACCGTTCGAATTTTGAAGTAGTGTTAACGTCAATCATTCAAATGAGGGTTTCTGAAATGACGTTTACTAGGTGGCAGCACTGAGACGTCAGGTCCGGGCACCTGTCAAAAGTGTCAAAGCACCTATATTTTCTTTCTCTAGTCGTGACTGAATGATGAACGAATGAATGAAACGAATGATGAACGTCATCATATATTTTATATTCATTGTCGAAATGGAAGACCGCTTGTCAAAGTGGCGACAATAGGTGGCTTGAATTTTCATGAAAAACCTCATTCAAACTCAAAACCTCTCCCCTGCCAGTCTTATCCGTTAGCCAGGTAGATTATTGTCGCTTTTAAACTAATTTAATAACCTTTTTGGAATGTATTTTATCCAGAAACTTCTAATAAAACCTTTTAGAAAAATTTAATGACAGTATTTGAAGCGTAATCTTTTGTAATCTAATTAAAATAACCCAACCGTTACAGGTTTGTGCCTCAAATAGGTCTGTAATTACCTGGAAACTTATTTATAGGGCAATTATGTAGCCTAACAAAAAATCCTGTGAACTAAAAACCTTAATCACAGACGAAGGTCAAAAAGCCGCAAGGATATGGCTACCGGTGTAATTACCTACAGGCATAATTAAATACTGTACAAATGGGGTGAATTAGGACGAAACTTTAAAAGGGATTTTAATATTGAAATAATATATGTAGTTTGTTGCCAATAAGGGTACTTAATCGTTTATTTTAGGAGTTCATCGACTTGTGAATGTTGAAGCAAATTAGCTGCTAGACAACACGGACATAGTGCCTAGGCTAAAGATAACTAACTCATTTCAGTTAGTGTAGTGTCTAAAAGCGTATCAATAATTTTGTAAACAAATTGTTTTTATTAATTTATCAGTCTAAGAAAGTGCTTCGGAATTATGTGAAAGTGCAAATTGATAACTTAGTTATAACTTAAACTATCACATAAAATAATAAGTTAAAGTTAAGTTGCCTATAAGTCTATTAGGCTAGATTGTAATAAATTATTAAGAACGTATTAATAAAGGAAAAAAAAACTGACTGTGCTTTCATAGTTAACAAGAAAAGTGTTACTCTCTGAACATCACTTCGAAATTCGAACGGTGTCTCGTTGTGAATCCGCGATGATTAACTTTAAAAACAAATGAGTTCGCTTTCGAATTGTGTGCGCTCACTTGAGAGGTGAGCAGTGAACTTTACAGAATAGCACACCACCAGTACCAACCGACATAGCTTGCAGAGTAAGCAAGCTGAAGTGGCAGGGGGCTGGCCATGTTTGTCGGAGGACCGATGGCCGGTGGAGCTGACGAGTCCTGGAGTGGAGACCGCGTATCGGCAAGCGTAGTGTGGGACGCCCCCCAGCTAGATGATCCGACGACCTCAAAAAGGTGGCTGGGACAGACTGGATGCGGTAGGAAGATGACAGTTGTGGCTCAGCATGGGATAGGCCTATGTCCAGCAGTGGACTGCGATAGGCTGAGTTGATAGATTGGATGAGAACCAACCGACATTTCTTTTAAATAAAAAAAAAGCGGCCGAATGCGAGCCAGACATGCGCATGAAGGGTTACGTACCACAAGATAAGAAACGCCGGCAAAGAACCTTTTTTAATTTTTAAGGTTTTTTATTTTTTTTGTTATAGCGGCAATAGAAATACACACTCTGTAACAATTTCAACTGTCTACCTATTACGGTTCATGAGACAAAGCCCGCTGACAGACAGATGGACGGACGGACGGAGAGCGGCCTCTTAGTAATAGGGTTCCGTAAAAACGTTTTCTTTTTTCGGGTGAGAAGTCATCAAATAACTTCCCCCGCTCTGGGCGGAGCGGGAGGGCGTGGGCGCAGGAGAAGAACGGGCAAGAAATTCCATGAATAGTGTTTTCTACTAAAACTATGACACAATAAAATGTATTATACAAATCCCCCAGAAATACAATGTAGTAAATAAATATAATATACAATGTATAATATAACATAGTTGTGTTTTTAGAATTTGTCAGTTATGTGCATGTGTGCTTACGTAAGCATCTGAGAGTAATGTCGTGTATAACGGTGTTATTCTTGTTAATATTACAATATTATTAGCAAGAAAATTAGTCAGCTTGTTTGGTAAACTATGTACTATGAGAATTTTGAAAAAATTAAACCTTTATATATTTACTAAAGAGGATAAAAATATATACACTGGATAAACTTCTTATATACTAAATTGACTAGCAAACTTTATTAAAATAACCTAACCTAACTATTAACGAACTAAAACATATAGTCGAAAAATTCCTCCGCATCGCTATCGACTGGTAATGTACCCAAGAGACTGGCGGCATGGCCAGGTTGTATGGCAATGCTTCGCCTCAAAGTGTCAACCCGCCGTTTGGAGATTTCCTTGAACAAAACATGGGCACTCGGACCCCACGGCCCGAGGGTTTCAACCCCAAACAGCTCGAAAATATAACTACCGATAAGGTTATTATACTTTCGTCGTTTGAGGATTTCCGCACTCGCAGCAGCGCCAGCACAGCATGCCGAGCCAGGAAGATGAGTATCGATACACGTTGCGTGTATACAGGTTGGAGTGCGGTGTGAGATAGGGGGGGCTCTTCAACCTGTATGTTAATGACTTACTAGTGGAGCTTAGCAGCATACATGTCGGATGCAGGGTAGGTGGTGTTAGTGTAAATAATATAAGCTATGCAGACGATATGGTGCTGCTGGGCCCTACTTCTCGGTCTATAGGGGAGCTACTGAGGCGTTGTGAGGTTTATGCGGCTAGACACGGTTTGCTATATAATGTTCTGAAATGTAAATACATACATGGTCTTTAAGGCCGGTGGTAAGGGCCCTGACAGTATACCTGCCATTATGTTAAGTGGCTCAAAGCTAAATAAGGTAGACTGTTTTAAGTACCTCGGGCATTTCCTCACCGCCGACCTTAAAGACAATGCAGACATTGAAAGGGAGCGCAGGGCGCTATCGGTCCGAGGTAATATGCTGGCACGCAGATTCTCCCGATGTAGTGTAGAGGTAGGAGGCCTTTTTAAGGCATATTGCCAAAGACTCTACACGGGAAATCTGTAGGTCGTGTATACCAAAAGAGCAATGGACGCTCTGCGCGTCTAGTATAATAATATTTTTAGGATGCTGTTGCGAAGGCCTAGTTTTTGTAGTGCCTCAGAAATGTTTGTGCAGAATCGAACCGACGGATTCCATGAGGTGATTCGCAAAAAAACTGCATCTCTACTAAGCAGAGTACGAGAATCTAGCAACAGCATCCTCAAAATAATAGGGGAGGATGTTACATCTCCATTTTTTTTTTAAATGGTGTGGTCAGTGACAACTTAATTATTGCCGTCATAAATCATCAACATCCTTAACTAACAATAGTTGTAAGTCATTATTGTAATTACTAACACTTTGGATCGTAGTTATCTGAAATAAATAATTATTATTATTAAAGGACTACCCACCTTCCATGGAAATAGAGACATGAAGTCCGGTTTCTTGCCATCGTCGCGTGCCTAACCATTAGGTTTACATACAGCTGGAACACCAATGGTGACGAGAGCTCGTCGGTTGACACCATTAATGTTCGCGTACCACGCTAAGCGGTCCGCACTTCGGCTGCAAGACAAAACGTGGTGTTCGCGGCTGTTGAAAACTTCCCCACAGTGCCAGCGATGAGGAGAACAACAAGGAGCTCCTAGTCGCAGGGAAGCAGTGAGGCGAAAAGTGACGTCGTCGATCAAAGTGCCTAGGTTCGAGGACGGTAGAGCATGAAGCCAAAAACCCGACTTCCACTTACTCCGCATTAGTAGCAGACTTGTCAAGTAAATCATAATTGTTCTGTAGTACTCTGCAAAGCGGCTGATCACACCATCTCTGGGAAGTTGGATTGTTGGGTGGATCTGAATTCAGGCAAGCGAGTCTCTAGGCATCCTTAGCCTTAAAATTAATCAGTGTGGAGGCTAGGATTTTCCTGATTAATTTCTCAGTGCCGTACATCGAGGATATGAACGCCGGGTAAACGAATACTTGAAATTTTTCGGAACCGTGTACTCCGTAAGAGAGTAGGTATAGGTTTAAAATTAGGTACCTAAAAGTTGCTTCAAAAGTAATTAATTTTTAGTCCTGAAACTGTATACATAAATCACCAGAATGTAATATGTGGAATGGTGATGGACAAACCATTTTAATGTGTTAAAAAGGAATGCAGTCTTAGCAATTTTATTAATTAATTCATTTATAAAGGTTTACCAACAGTTTCTCTACACAATACAATATATTATAAGTACCTACATGTAACAATTAGCTTGTTCTTACATTGTCGCCAATTTACAGGTTTCAACATTAACCAACATTCTCAACAATAAGTGTTAACACAGAAATTTTTAAACAAAAAAGTAGTGTCGCTAGAATTAAGGTATGGCCTTATTTAACACATTCTGTATAAAATTATATTTCTTTATTTGTATAATCCTCTCGCTTTATTAACTTTTAAATAACAAGGGTAATTTTTGTGGAAATAATCTGACCTATATTTGAGTAAGTGTATTTAAACAAAAAGCCAAGAGTGACTGTTCACATTCCTAAAAATTACCCGAACTGTTTTTAAAAACCTTAAACCATCGTTACAAAAACATGTCCCAATTTTCCACTTGATTCAGTATCTCCGTAACATCACTGGAAGTGTTTATTATCACAACCCTGATATTAATTATGTATGTAAACTACCGAGAATCGCGCTCAGTACTAACCAGTGTTGCCAGACTCTCCAAGGATAGATTTGGATAATGGCTCCTCGTAGAATTAAATGGAGAAATAATTTAGGATTTCAAGCTGTAACGTTGAGGATATTGGTTTACTAGTTATATACTATCATTAGTATACATCTTTTTTTTGTCATTTAATTTTAATGCGATTTAATTCTGTTACATAGGTACCTAAGTGTAAATTAAGATACCTACTTTATTGATTTTTGTATGTCGTCTACGGCAAAACATAGTTTACGTATACATATTTTAAACAACACCTGTTTTACGCCCACCTTTTTTCATTTTGGTTGGGAAATCATCAAATGACTTCTTCCGCTCTGGGCGGAGCGGAAGGGCGTGTCAGACTCTTACTGACTAAAACCCACCCGTGTTCCTTCAGTTGCCTGTGCGCCAGGGCCACGGTAACTCTTTCGAACAATCCCCGACCTCGGCAGTTTTACACCTACCTGTGTTTTACAAATAAAAACTTTGACTTTGACTATTTATACCACCAGAGAGCGTTGCTTTGTTGTTGCTGCGTTGCGGGGGCTGGTGTAATTACAGACACATCATTTCAGCTATTTCTGTGGGATTGGATCGATAAATAAATGAAAATAAATATGCCATACAACCCAAATCTCTTTAAAGTGAGAGTGAACAGGCTTCTTCTGGGTAAGCTCACTCCATTGTTGACTTTGTCTCTGTCATCTCTGACCTAGACTAGAGTCAAGAGCAAACCCATCTCAAAAAATAAAAAAATAAAAAGCCCAGTGACGCCATTCACGGAATGCCTTTGAAATAAATGATTAGACTATGACTTTTACGCAATCCTGGTGGTCTATAAAAAAAGTCGATGCATTTCTATTTTTTTTCATAAATAGTATGGTTTTATTACACTCATTTTAAGCTAAATTGTGACCGATACCGCTGTACCCCGCCTTAGGTAAGTGCGCGGCGAGACGGGGGGGCAGTGCAGGCCGCTCATTCGTCAACGCTCACGGCGTCCCGCCCCCCGCCTCGCCGCGTATACCTAACGCACGGTACAGCGGTATCGGTCAGGCTATAGTACCGCAAGTTTATGTTTAAAAATCATATTATTTCCTTTATAACATCGCTTTTTTAAACCTTTGAAGTTGGAATACAGGAATACTGTTTGGCGGCAAACTTATCCTCACTGTCCGGACAAGCTAATCCATTGTATGTATTCACCTTGTGTTAAAATTTAAACAAAAATAGGCTAGGAAATCAAAACACAGCAAATCACTTATACTTTAAAAAAAAACATATAAAAACATAAACAACTCCAGATGTTTTACAAAAAAACATGAATTTAATAATCTAACATGAGAAACCACTTCTGTGCTCGCCAGTACTACCATATTTATACTCAGAGTTAAATTAATCACGCTACGTGAGCATTGGGGTGAGCAGAGTATATCAATATGTGCATACGTTTTATTTACAAGAATTTTTCATAAACTATGTATTATAAGCAGCGGAATAAAGAATTTTAAATTTGACATCATTATAAAAATGTACTCTTTATTAAACAAATTGTATTTTAGGTAAATAATTGGTAATAAAAACAAAATATTCACATTGGATTTTAAAAAGCCATCGAGCGATTTCATTTAACGCAAGGTGGCGCATGTGTACTTCAAAATGGTGCTAACCCATGCGTCATCTCGTGAACGGGCGCCATCAGTAGGGACTGGACATCTCTTAGCTGCCACGACTTATTTTAATTTAATATTTGAATTATTTTGTATTTTTATTACGGACGCTCTTAACGTTCTGCAGCGTTCTCACGTGCATAATTTCAACATGAAAGATGTAACCAATATTTTGTAACCATATTTTAATTTAAAAGACTGTGCGTGGGTGTCATATCCCGATTTATTTGGAGTCTGCGCACCATTTATTTGTCTTCCACACTTCTCTATTAGTCGTCATCTCGGTATAAATAACTAAGTATAGAGTAGGTAGTTAATTCATTTTACACACTTTTTTTTTTGGGTGGGATATCATCAAATAACTTATCTCCCGCTCTGCGCGGAGCGGAAGGGCGTATCAGACTGTTACTGACTAAAACCCACCCGTGTTCCTTCAGTTGCTTGTGCGCCAGGGCCACGGTAACTCTTTCGAATAATCCGCGACCCCGGCAGGCATCGGCCCTATCGGACCTCGTCATTTAGTGCTGACATCTCTTTAAGGCGCACGTGGAACATAACGCGCCGTCGACCCGGGCCTGGTCCTTACCGAGCAATGCTCAATCACCGTCCCCAAGCCCGCGCCTACGGTAGACAGGAATCGGCTATCGATTCATCGATCAATCGGTTTCATTTTACACACTGCGTCAGTGTCATAGACGAGTAAAAGTTAACCCATCCACAGACTTACCGCGGCAAATCTAGCTTAACTTTTTAGCCGATATTTAGCACGAGTCACTCGTCTAAACCGAAAAACTAAAATAAATTCGTAATTTTTTGACCGAGTGACCACGAAGCGCCAGCGAAGCATACCCTTTTCAGCTTGGGCAAAAATGCTTTAAATATGTCCGGATGTGCGGCGGATATCTGTTTTCTCAACCGATTCTCGAGAAATTTTGTGAGCAGGTTCGATAATTATATCTATGGATTTCATTTGTCCATTCAGTTATTCGAAGTTTTTCAAAATAGCGGAGATATAGGGTTGAAAACGTAAAAAAACATACCTATTTCAGCCATCTCGGATCTTTTGTTTTAAGGATTTTGTTTTAAGGTGCACGGTGAACATTTATTCAGTTTTGTTCTATGTAAAGACAGACTCGGGAGGTCTATAGCTCACAGAGCCACTAGTTATATAGGAAGTCCTTAAAATAATATCATGACTTGAGCGTTTGTAAATATATTTGAAGGCTTCATAACGTTGAGTACATTGCATTATAAAGTACTTATATGTTTTCGTGGTACCCAAGTCCCTTCCTGTTTTGATATGTACCTGAAACAAAAAACATAAAATGTTATTGTTGTCATATCCAGAGCAATCTATAATTCCCGTAAAATTTGTACATTCTTCAGGGAGGCTCATCTTTTTAACTTGAGCGTCGTAAAAAGGGAAGAATAATGCAAGAGCTTGAACGAAATTGGCCTAAAAATATAACGAAGAATGGAACCGTCGAATTTTCGAGAAATCATTACGTATTATCAATATTATTTTTATACCTACTAAAAACAATTTAGTGCTGAAGTTAATGTCAAAGTCTAACTGTTTACAAGGTGTTATTGAAAATTCATCTCTCTTTCATTCTTCATTATGATCAATTTTAACAATGGGATCACAAAAAACCTTAAAAAAATCTGCTATCCCTACATTATGTCGAGTTATGCGAACATAAACGTATGGATCAGCTGATTTTAGATTTTAATTGGACCCATTGTATTTTAGGTGTTCATAATGATGAGTACTCCCCAATGGATTTTCAATTATTTTAATCACTTACAATGTTGACACTTAAACTGACTGCCGAGCAGGGGGTCTTTTTTTGGTTGGGAAATCATCAAAAAAATTCTCCCGCTCAGGGCGGAGCGGAAGGGTGTTAGACTTTTACTGACTAAAACCCACCCGTGTTCCTTCAGTTGCCTGTGTGCCAGTGCCGCGGTAACCGTTTCGGAAAAACCCGCGACCCTTGCGTCGGCCCTAGCGGACCCCGTCAGTATGTGCGACCCGGGCCTGGTCGTTACCGGACGGCGAGCTACCCATTGCTCACCATCCGCCAGCCCACGGCTGCGATGGCCAGGAATCGGCTACTGACTCCCGACGCCCAGGGTGTCTCCTGCGGCGACTAGGAGCGTGAGGGCGCAAAGATTGCCTCTCCCTCACGCGTTCCGCCTCCGCCTTTGCGAGCACTACTGCTTCGCAGAAGGAGGTGACGGCTTCCCATGCCCTCTCGCTCCGTACCATGCCCTAGACCAGGGACCTACTCTTCCTACTCTCTAAATCCGTCAACGAACATACGGGCCCGTCCGAAAGTAGTTTGAAACTTTAGAGTGAACCCTACACTCGATTTCTATAGCCGATAAATAAACTTTTTCGGAGATACAATAGTCAATTGCTGTGCATAATAATTATAGCATAAAAGAAACAAATCTGAACAGTGCATTAGCAGTGGTCAGCCTTTTCCCGGTCAGGTCTTGACTCCAGAATGCTAGCGAGACTTTCCTCATGAGAAAATCCGATAATCGACTTTGTCCGACCCGAGCATCGAACATAGGACCACACCCTCAACAGTCGCCTTTACGACCACTAAACTCTCGACAATTTCTCCACAAAAATCGGATCATCATTTGCTTAACCTTTTGCCAATTCTGTTGGGTTCAGCTTCCAGTGTAAGTGGATGCAGCTGAATACCTTTACATGGAGCGACTGCTTATCTGACCTCCACAACCCAGTTACTGGTTAACATGATTTTACATGGAGTGACTGCTTATCTTACCTCCACAACCCAGTTACTGGTTAACATGATTTTACATGGAGCGACTGCTTATCTTACCTCCACAACCCAGTTACTGGGTAACATGATTTTTCATGGAGCGACTGCTTATCTGACCTCCACAACCCAGTTACTGGTTAACATGATTTTACATGGAGTGACTGCTTATCTTACCTCCACAACCCAGTTACTGGGTAACATGATTTTTCATGGAGCGACTGCTTATCTTACCTCCACAACCCAGTTACTGGTTAACATGATTTTACATGGAGTGACTGCTTATCTTACCTCCACAACCCAGTTACTGGGTAACATGATTTTACATGGAGCGACTGCTTATCTGACCTCCACAACCCAGTTACTGGGTAACATGATTTTACATGGAGCGACTGCTTATCTGACCTCCACAACCCAGTTACTGGGTAACATGATTTTACATGGAGCAACTGCTTATCTGACCTCCACAACCCAGTTACTGGGTAACATGATACTGCTTGGAGGTACTTCCCAAAAATCAAATACTTTAGGTATATGCAAGCAAACATGTTAAGGCTCCCCAGAGAGGCGCGACGCAACTCTTGTAGAACAATTCCCATGAATTTTCATAGATTTTTTTCTTGTTTGCTTGTTAGCCTTTATGTTTCTTGCTACTAGGTATTTCTATTCCTTACAAACCCTATAAGCCGAAAAGGTTCTTAGATAACTCAAACGAAATTATTTTCCTTACATTTCCTTGCACAAGTAATCTGTTTTCAGTATCGATGGCAGATTCAATTTTAAGATAATCTAATCTCGAGTGTCGAAGGAAAATAGGCGACGTTCCATGAGGGAATGCGCTATTTATGTGATTTCCTCTGGGAGGGAAATTGCGGTTAAATAGCTCGAACAATGTGCTATTTTTCCGTGATAAGTCGGTACTTGTGTGATTGAGCTAGTGACTATTAAGTGGTTCACCTCACGGACTCGCTATAGCGACTCTGAGTTATTTGTTATAGTCTCATTGCAGGTCAACACACCAATACAACTAGACCCGAGACAGGTTGTACTGGTGTGGATGCCCAAGTGCATGGAGGAAGGTATGTGGTCAGCCACATTAAATATTGTGAACCTTCAATATTGTTATTGTAACAAACATGGTATTGTTTAAGAAGGTATTTGATTAATTGAATCTTTGCCTAGCAGCTTATTATACCCTACAAATTTACTTTAGCACGGTGGTGCGTAGTACAACACCGAAGGAGACCATCAACATCCAGTTTCCTAATCAATTCTGTAAAACTCGAAGGAGCCGGGTTACAAGAGATAGTGTCATTATTCTCTAAATATCACTTCGAAATTTGAACTATGTCTCGTTGTAAATCCGCGATGATATACTTTAAAAACAAATGAGTTCTTCGGGCTTCGCCCGCGTGGAGGAAGGTCCTACCGAGGAGATAAGTAAGCTACGTCCTAACACGGGTCAACGTGTACTTTTGTACCATACGAATTCAATTGCATTGAAATCCGCTCTGCTGTTATGGCGTGAAAAGGTAACAGACAGATAAAGTTTGGAGTTAGAATTTTTCAGAATATGTCATATGAAAATTCTTAGGTGAAACAAATTTCCAAAGTGTGACGATTGATATGAAATTCCTGATTATTATTCAGTAAATATATCATTCCTACAGTCGCGAATAGCATTTTGGTCAACATTCGACGTACAACAAAGCTGCAATTTGCAAAAAACGATAGAAAATTAGAATTTGGCGGGCTACAGCTGAGGATCCTCCTTAAGAGAAGAAACATTTTCCAGATGCCAACATCTTGTTCCAATAAAATGCCTTTTTAAAAGGCTTTTAAGTCGTTTTTTTTTTGGTAAGCCATATGTAGGTTGCCAATCTCTGTTTGTCTCCTTTATATTTGATTAAAATCTATGTGTAAGATAAGAGATTTATTCTTCGTTGGGCCCACTAAGTTTTGTCGTAGACAAAAATATCCTGGTTCGTCCCAAACAATATGCTTCCTTCGTCCCAAAATATAATTTTAATTATTTAATTCCCGCTTCATAACATCATAACATCACGCCTGTATTCCCCAAAGGGTTAGGCAGAGGTGCTCCTATAGTACACCCACATTTCGCCAGTTATATTTAAGTCACATGTATCAGGGGGCGAGCCTATTGCCATCAACCGGGCAGAAATCCAAACTCCGGGCTGCTACTGAGAAATTCCAGATGGAATAACCCAATAACATTTTGGCCGACCCGGGAACCGAACCCAGGACCTCATGCTCAGCAGTAGCGCTAGCGACCACTAGACCAACGAGGCAGTATTCCCGCTTCGTCCTATTTTATATTCCTTTTACGGTCCATATTTTTTTTGTATATGCCAAACTTATTTTTTTTTACAATTGGCAAAATAGGGTTACGTATTATTCAATATTATATCAATCAACTATTTATAACAACCACTCCTCTCTGTCTTTTCCGCGAGAGAAAATTTACTCTTATTATTTTATAATAACACTCTAGTAAGTTATACGTATACAGCTGACGTCATTGGAATCTGTCCAAAAAGAGCAGGTAAAAAATGTCCATCCCATTTTAATTGCGTCCTATGTTTGTTTGCTTGTATTGACTCATTCTGCCAATAGGGTTCCAATTCTTGTTTCAAAATTTTCAAATAAGTTTTTTTTTCTGTTTTTGCTGACTGTATTTTAAAGTTCTTGTAATTTGGGATGAAGCCCAACTTCAATAGTGATATGGGACAAACTAAGAATTTTTTGGAATGTGGTACAAAACTTCAGTATGAACGAAGAATAAATGGTATAATATCTTGTCTGCATAACACCATATACATAATCAGCCTATAATGTTCCCACTGCTGGGACACAGGCCTCCTCTCGGTGAGAGGGAGTGGGCCGCAATCCACCACGCGGATTTTGGTTCTAGGACATGCCGGATTCCTCACGATGTTTTCCTTCACCGTTTTTGAGAGCAGTGCCCAACTAGCAAAATCCCTACTTATAACTCTCTCAAGACTATTTTTTCGTGCATTTATAAGATACTTGAAGTATGCTACAAACAAGGATTTGGGCGCAAGTATAGGAAGGAGCATATAATTCTGTAACGATCTTACAATGAACTTGGATAAAGTCATTAACTCATATAATATATTTGACGAATAACAATAGTTTCTATAACAATCTTAGCCTATGCAGTTACAGGCACTATTGCTTTTATTACGCTCTAACTCAAGTATCTTACAAAAGCTATCATTTTTTTAATGCGCTTGTAACATACTTGGTTATTTGATAGAAGTACGTTTTATATACTGTAACGTGCACGTATTTTGTGTTAGAGAAATTTGTTTTCTCATATTCCTTACTAATATAAATAATTCCATTAGTATTCATTGGTTTTTAATATAGCTGGTTAATTTGTGAATATAGTGTGGAAACTGGTGGGGAAGTCAAATTTACTGGGAATATGTACCGTACATTGTTTTTTTTTTTTGTTAACGCCTAGAGCAAAATTTGAACATTGTTCAGTTGTTGTTAAAATTTAATTTCAATGATTCTTGTGAATATTGTTGTGTGTATTTTGTTATGTTTTAAAAATACTATGCATTAAATACTTTATAGAATCACTATAAACAAATTAGTACTTATTACAGTTTTGGTAAATATCACTTCTCCTCCATTTTAAAACAAATTAGGGTTCCTCATGAATCGTTTATCAAGCTCACCCGTTAAATCTCGCTCGATATGGGTGAGTTGACAAAAACTAAGCTTTGATTATTTTTTCGTCCGTCAATTGTTTAGGCAAGTTAACAAGACTTTTATTTGTTTTTAACAAACTTCGTGCATCTTTGGGTAGAATGTTT
Source organism: Griposia aprilina (assembly GCA_916610205.1). Classification (NCBI taxonomy): domain Eukaryota; kingdom Metazoa; phylum Arthropoda; class Insecta; order Lepidoptera; family Noctuidae; genus Griposia; species Griposia aprilina. Next base: position 7,701,247 of record OU744310.1, on the reverse strand, counting down.
TTAGTTCTTTTGTATAATGTTAATTTATTTGGTGCCAAATGTGGTATATTCAATTTTAAAGCCTAGTTTCGTATATCTTGAAGTAATTCATGATTCTTTTCATACTCTGTGCTTTCTTATATTTCTGAATCATATTCTTCCTCATGGCCTTTTCTTCCTGCTCTTCATGATCAGACTAGCACTCAACAGGTACAACATTATTTTCGACGGAACCCTCCATTACTTAATCTGTTGCACTTGACTATGAGTTGACAAAATGACTGAAGTTTACTTACAAAGTGCTTGGTCCGGTAGTTTATAACCTTGTTTGCTCTCATAGCGTATTTATAAAATACTAATAATCTTTTAAGAAACTTCAACAAGATGATACTGCCAAATACTTATAAGGATCTCTGTTATTATGATAAAAGTAAATGCATCCTATAACTGTCCTATAAGTTAATCTTGTAGTTGCTACAAGACTAAGTTATAGAACCAAATGCTCCTGAGTAAATTAAGGCTTATGAAATGCTACTATAAGTAAATAGTCTACACCAATGCACTTACAAGAATCTTATAAGTGTTAACAGACTTATAATATTTTGTTATAAGAATACTTTGCTAGTTGTGATGAAATAATTTATACAAAGTAAAACGCCTGTCTGGTTTCGAACCTAGGACCTACAACTCGTAACTCGCGGCCTTTACCACTGGGCCACCACTGCTCATAGCACCAAACGTTACAGAGAGATCGCTTTTGAATTTTGCAAAGTGTGTACATATTTTTCCTTCCGAGTGTACAGGTATGAACATAACGAAATCGTTCGCAATGGAATTATGTAAATTGTTCCATGTACCAGGAACGCTATACGCCGCTCAAGATTTCATGAAATATTCATTACTTCAATCTGAATAGTTTTCAGCGGAAACGACGTCACACGTATGTGAGGTAATTTATATCGTGAATAATTAACTTTACTTTATATTATACCTACTTATTAATTGACCTACTTCTGGTACTGGAAAGCACGCTAAGCCGTTGGTCCCAGCTTAATTGTCAATCGTTACGGTTAGTACACATACATATAATAAACTCACGCCTTCTTCCCATGGGGGTAGGCAGAAACTACAGAACGCCACCTACTACGATCCTTACATACTTTTGCATCGTCTACGTTCATACAGCTGGTCATACACGCACGCCGGTTGCCAGTAGACACTACGCACCTGACCTGCGCTGTGTTACGGTTAGTCTTTTAGAAGATCGCGAGTAAGACCTGCAGGCTTAGCACGAGCACCGTTTTGTCGTCGGAAGAGTACAGTAAGTCGTTGAGCTACTTAAGTTCTGAGTTGAGCTGCACGGTTACTGACAAATGCGTGCACTGACTCGACAGGTCCACTTAATCTGTGTGGTTCTTTCCTCAAAAGACCATTTCAGACACCAATCTACATGGTTCTCAAACATTATGTCCGATTTTTTTTTTTATATACACATTGACATTGTTGAATTTTATATACACAATGACATGAGTATTTACTTGTAAAGTATTATGTTATTTTAATTATTGTGAATGTGAGGATTATGTGGGTCATTGCTTTTTTTTTTTCGCAGTTAATTTTAATAATGATCTGGCAGATTGAGTAATTTATGTGGCCTACCCAAATGTCCTTTCTTTGGTATTGTTCGTCGAATCGTTGAGCTCCGTAAGTCCTGACTTCCTGAGTTGAGCTGCACGATTACTGACAAATGCGTGCACTGACTGGACAGGTCCACTCAATCTGTGTGGTTCTTTCCTCAAAAGACCATTTCAGATACCAATCTACATGGTCTTCACATGATTTGGCCAAGATTATGTCTGGACTTTAAAAGAGACTGTGACCTCTGAGTTTGTTTCGGCCTTTCTTCTCAGAGTATTCAGATAGGAAACGCCGACCTCATCTAGTTTAAAAATATGATTGACGTGTAAAAGTGTTTGTACAAACCTACTTACAGAAATAAAATCATTTATCATTTATCATTTACACAAAAATGACGGTCCGTAGACAGGAAAGTTTTTTACTGTCATGCATGGCGATTACAAAATCAAATTGTCTTCACTACCTTATTTTTTATTATTATTATTATTCTTTATTTATCGGACAACAATGATCCATCGTGTTAGTAAACAATAATAAAACTTATTACTAGTGTTAGTAGTTACAATACAAAAGAGAAGAAGATATAATAGTTAATAATGTGAAAAGGACACCCCCAATTAATGTTTTGTGATTGTCCTTCTCACAAAACTTTTGATAATCGGAGAGTCGATACTCTCTGCTATAGTTTTTAGAATGCTATTGCCACTCGCCCGCAACCTTGACAAAAGCGACGCAGTTTTCTTGCGAATGATGGCGTGGAAGTCGTCAGGTCGCTTTTGCACAAAATAGACGCGCTGCACCATCGTGGCAGTCCCAATAGTATCCTAAAAATATTATTATATTGAACGCGTAGGTCATCCAGCGTTCTTTTGGCATAATTGACCCAAAGATTCCCCGTGTAAAAGCACTGGCAATATACCTTAAAAAGTTTTACTTTCACTAGTATACTACACCGAGCGAATCTTCGGGCCAACATGTTACCTCGAACCGTTAAAGACCTACGCTCCCTTTCAATATCAACATTATCCTTAAGGTCGTCAGTGAGATAATGCCATAGATATTTCACTTTTGTTTGTCACTCTTTTCACGTTCAAGCCATTTAGAGTACTGTCAGGTATAGTATCCGGGCATTCAACGCCGGCTCTAAAGACAATGTATACACACTTATACAAATGTCAGTTGCCAGAGTGATTTTGACAGTTTGGAATAGAAAACTTTCTTCTGAAATAGTCTACATTAAAAAGGACCTAGACAAAGATCGTTAGTAGCCAAAGACAAAATGACAGATTGTAGAAGGATTTGTTTACGGTGCGATAACAAAAATGGAGAAACGAAATGTCACTTTGTATAGAAAGAGCTGAGCCTATTCTTCGTAGAAATAGAAAGCGTCATGCTAAGCCTGCTGATGGAGACTTCCACTAACCAGGGAAGCATGGCACAAAAAGGAGGTGGCCCGTACTCAGCAGTAGGTGGAACAAGGCTACCAAAGATGATGACAGGAAGTCAGTATGCCGAAAGTCTGACAACAAGTCTCACCAAGGGATTTCGTGTTACCGAGTTATTGGGTTGTGGAGGTCAGATCGCCAGTCGCTCAATTTAAAAAACTGGTAAAGTCAAAGTCAAATCATTTATTTCAAATAGGAACATAAAAGGCACTTTTGAACGTCAAAATTTACAAGAAAATAGAATTGACTCTAGTTGCCCATTCCAAAAGGTAGTTTCGTATGGAGAAGAATGGGCAAGAAACTCCACCGTTACTCTTTTAAAAATGTTTTACAATATTATGTATACATTAATTTATATAATTATATGTGAAGACGATGCACCTAAAATAAAATTACTTTACCACAATAGGTAAAAATAATTAAATATAACGCAATGACAGATAAATTAATTATGTGATATACATGGTGCTCAACACAAACACAAACAACATAACAACAAATATTGAAAAGTAGATGATTATTCCAAAATTTTAACAAGTAATAATTTAGTACGTGACTTAAAGTAGTTCATCATCATCAATGTCATATAAATTATAAATTAGCAACCAGTTTGATTTTGTCTAGATGTATATGTAGGGTCGTTAAGATTTACTCCGTTAGATTTGGACATCATGTGGGCAAAAGATGGGTTTCGTGCAATAAAAATACAGTGGGCGCGATTCACTGCTTTTATTATAATCACAACTTACAATAATTAACAAAATAACTAAGCACAACGAATCGAGTACAGTTCCGCGACGTCTTAACTCTGATGCGATCAGACACTGAATGTCTTCCTCGCCGTAGTTTTAAAACATCACGACTCTGTAGAAGCGTACTGTAGGTGTGGGAGAACCCGTGATGTCGCCAGTGGCGCGCTTACGATTCGTTTCGTGTCCGTACTAATGACTGGATTCGACATATAGATTTGGTATTCAGCTACAAGGGTGTAGGGGACAGCCCTCCGCAGACTGGTGGCGTGAATTAAGTATATCATACTAAGATGATCGGTACATGAAATAATTTCAGGAACGTTATGGGAATCCAATAAACCTGATTTGTTTTATTACCTCACACGCAATGTATAGTTACTGTGGCAAAACGCACGTAGCGAACGGCCGGCAGCGCGCTCACGCCACGTGTTCTTTGGTTTCAGCTGTTTTATTTACAATTTTTTATTTTATTTTATTTTAGATGGGTTTGCTCTTGACTCTAGTCTAGGTCAGAGATGACAGAGACAAAGTCGACGATGGAGTGAGCTTACCCAGAAGAAGCCTGTTCACTCTCACTTTGAAGAGATTTGGGTTGTATGCGGACGGAAACACAGGCGCAGGTAGAGAATTCCACTCTTTTGCTGTGCGCATTATAAAAGATGTTTGGAAGCGCTTAGTGCGAATTGGTGGAATAGCAACTAGGTAGGGATGGTAACTTGTAGTGCGCCTAGATGTCCGATGGTAAAAGGGAGGGTGGAATGAGGTCGTGGAGTTCTTGGGCACACTCACCGAAGTAGAATCTGTAGAAGACCGACAAGCAGGCAACCTTACGGCGATGAGCCAAGCTATGAAGCTTGGCAAGCATAAATGGAGTGCTGCGTACAGAGAATGTAATTTTAAATTGAAATAAAGGAATAGTAACTACAAAAACGATAAAACAATGAAAATTTACGCGAGAAATTTTCCGGTGGAAAATGATTCAAAATAAGGAGCTATATGCATCTTGTTAGTTTACGGAAGGCTCTCCTTTACACCCTGTATATCTGGTTAGACTGGAATCCACCATAACATGGTTGAGACAAAGCTACGCAGATGGTAATGAATTAAATTATTCCAATCTGTCACCCTGCTTTGTCCCCTTAGGGGGACCCTATCAGTGATAGAGGGACAGATAGGAGTGAATAAAATTCGAACTGTCTCCTCGTTGCTAACAGAGACAGATCAAACATTTTTTCCGATATGTCCCCCTAAGGGGACAAAGCTCCTATCCTCTTAAGCTCCTTAGCTCCTATCTGGACAAATAGGAGTGATGACCTACTTCAGGGCAAAGGCGTCTTCTGATTCAGAGAAGAAACGAGCATAGATCAGCAGAATTGCTCCCTGTCGGTTGGCGATTCCAGATAAAGAAAACTAGACTTACAATAGACCTAGATTTTCACTCGATATTTTCTTTTATCTGCAGTTAATGGGGTCTATTAAAATAAGCCTCTACGAGTCCCCGATTCCTAAATATAGGTCTAACGCAAGCTGTGCAGCCAGCTCCGCTAACTTGCTGACTGGCAAATATTTTTTCTACGGCATGATAGCTCATGCTATGCTGATGCTACGGCTACATTGTCTCTCTCGCACACCGCTCGACATCTCGCTGACCAACAAAGAGCGCACGAAGTGACCTGATTTGGTTTCCATGCGTCCTTTTTGAGTAACCATTGTAAATCAGCGCTGTGCTGTGGGTCCCCCATAGTACAGCATCATGCTGAGTGGAAGCCTTCTTGTCATCCGTGTAGCTGTCAAATATTTCTGTTTTGTGCTCGTTATTATAGATCTATGTTTTTATTTTTCTCTATTATTAGAGGATTTTTTTTTTGTGTGTACGTGTTTCTGTGACTAATAAACCTATTTTACTTTCTTCCTTTATGTGGAGTTTGCGTTATCGCGACAATGTAGCCGTAGCATTAAAAACTATGTGTGTCCCGATATGAGAGAAGTTAGTTTGTCTGGTTAGTTTAGAGGTACGTAACTATAAAATTGAAACAAAACCAATATCCAAATTAATATAAACGAAACTTCGTAGATGCAGAAATTACTTTAGGAATTTATTTTTCGGGCTTCGAGCCATGTTTGGCTAGAAAATAATTAATAGCAAACCAATAAAAAAGTTCTTATGACCAAAACTTTTTTAATCATGTTCGTTTTCTTGGACGAAAAAGTTATTTAAAGGTATGTATATGGCTTCTTATTTGTTTACACACTCCGAGACTGTAGGGGCCGATAAATAAAGCGCTTCTAGTGAGAGCCCTTTCTTGAGATACTGATGAGACAAGAACATAATTTAATTGCTTATTCCGCGGCCTCTAGATAAGCTTCGGTTAACTTATCTGTGAGGTGTACAAATAAAGCGGTTCTCATATTATATGTAATACTCGTAGATAGTGTCTTTGTGAAACGAGCACTAAATGAATTACACATACACATACATAAAATCACGCCTGTATTCCCCGAAGGGTTACGCAGAGGTGTACCTATAGCACACCCACATTTTGCCAGTTATGTTTGAGTCCCATGTAATAGGGGGCGAGCCTATTGCCATCAACCGGGCACAAATCCAGAGTCCGGGCTGCTACCGAGAAATTCCAGATGGAAAAACCCGATAACACTTTGCTGGACCCGGGAATCGAACCCAGGACCTCATGCTCAGCAGTAGCGCTTGCGACTACTAGACCAACGAGGCAGTCATAATGAATGAATTAAAGAGGGTTAAATTAAATAAACTAGCGAAAATTCACCGACGTGATCGGTATAGGTTATCATTAATTATTTATGTTGACCTACCATAGTTAAAGTTTTTCATAATAATGAGTGCAATGTCCCGTTAAGAGGTTGTGCGTTAAGTAAGTTACACCGTTTCACCTTTATCTATGTTCCTTGCAGAGCAATGTGTATTGTCTTTGGTCCCTAACCTCAAGCAATGGACAAAGTTGTAAAACTTTTATTTTTGGGTACGAGGCTTTTGGCTACTTTGTATGTCTGTATTTTTACTATGTTTTATTAATGTCATTTATTTGTAATGTGCGTTTTGTTTGTGCAGAATAAACTATTTTTCTTTCTTTCTTTTTTATAATAACTATTGTATCGACTACCCTTAGCCTAATGCACTATTAAATATAATTGACTTCTCGCAGTGTCCTAATTGAATTATTAAACACATTTGTATCGCTGACCCAGGGCCGCGAACTTGCGAATTCTATTAAGGTCAATTAGAGTTCCCGCGTTGGGTTCACTACTCTATTACCGCCTTACGTAATACAGACATCACCCCGCGGCCACGAGTTGCACGCTCAAGCGACACGCCTTTAGCGATAACGGCTGCGGATAAAACAAATGAAAGAAGTTGTTTAGAACATGTCACGGGCGGAAACAGGTGACGCGCGCGCGTGTAGCTTGAGGCAAGTCGCGCCGCAAGTCGCATCGGGGCCTTATTGTTCAGAGTGGCTGTTGGAAATACGTCTCTTGGGAGCAAATGTGGTATTAGAATGGCGTGTGATAGTACAAGAGCTGGGACTCTGTCTCGCATAGGGTCGTAGCACTATGCTGATCGATTGCCGTTTTGCGTGAATGTGACGCATATTTTCATATTTTCACCCAACTTATTTGCTTTTGTGTGTTTTTCTCTGCGTCATGACGTAACCGCAAATAGACGTATTTTCTTTTTTTCTTATGGTTAAAAAGAATATCATCAGAATTATATTCTCCGGAGGGTAGAGATGTATAAAAATTATAGTAAAGCCACATTTTGCCAGTTACGTTCCAGTTCCATATAATAGGGGGATTTTTTGCCGGAAAAACATAGGTACCCAATGCTCACTATTCATGTTTTCCCCACATGTGTTCTGAACTAAAGATATGAATTTGAAAATAATTCACTAATAGTAGATATTTTATTAACCCCCGACGCAAAAAGAGGGGTGTTATAAGTCTGACCGCTATGTCTGTGTGCCTGTCTGTGGCACCGTAGCTCTTAAACGGGTGAACCGATTTTAATGCGGTTTTTTTTATTTGAAAGCAGGTTTTCTGGCGATGGCTTTAAGACATGTTTTATCAAAATCGGTTCAGCCGTCTCAAGGTAATCAGCTCTTTTGTTAGCTGCGGTAAGGATCTTAGACGCATAATGGGTATTTACTTTACTTTAAAACATATTTGTGATCTAAAATTTGAAACACCCATGGACGCTATATAAATATGCAAGATAATGGAATTTTTGGTCCGATGCTGCAGCCAGGATATCCTGCACACCAGAACACTTTTGAAAAAATTATAGCAGATATGTCTTGTTTGGATTTGTTTTGATCAGTATTTAATTCTACATACAATGCAATGGTAGCAACACGATGAGCTGATGCTGCAGCCAAGATATACAGCACACTAGTACCTACACTCTTGAAAAAATTATAGCAGATATGTCTTGTTTGGATTTGTTTTGATCAGTATTTAATTCTACATACAATGCAATGGTAGCAACACGATGAGCTGATGCTGCAGCCAAGATATACAGCACACTAGTACCTACACTCTTGAAAAAATTATAGCAGATATGTCTTGTTTGGATTTGTTTTGATCAGTATTTAATTCTACATACAATGCAATGGTAGCAACACGATGAGCTGATGCTGCAGCCAAGATATACAGCACACTAGTCCACTCTTCATAAAATAATAACAGATACCTATGTTGCCGCGACATTATAGCGCCATTTCAACGAGCAATCCTTATCGTGCCATCCATCAATTTCTATACCTAATTAAAATATATACATACATACACATACATAAACTCACGCCTTTTTCCCATGGGGGTAGGCAGAAACTACAGAACGCCACCTGCTACGATCCATATATACTCTTTTTGCCTCGTTTGAGTAACGCCATATATATATGGTGTTACTCAATCGAATTTGATGGCGCAACGATAGGCATTATTTTTGACTTTTTAAATGTTTGCTTTTCTTTTTTGCGTTGGGGTTTTTTTTTAATTTAAATTAATGGTTGAAAATCATTTTTGGATATGGCTTACGTATATTGAATTTGCATCTTTAATCAAGTTGTCCAATGTTTCCCCCTATTACATGCGACTTAAGGGGGATGCGCCAAGGTAGCCCGTGAAATTCAATTTTTCTTCGCGGCCGTATCAAATATTTATTTATAGAATTATAAAAATCATCAATACATCTCTCTAAGTTCATATTACCCTATTGAATGACTATTTCATGAAATCATGACATTTGAGGCCAATTCTAACTTAAGGAGTTGTATTGCTGATTCTAATGAATAAAATTCTCTAATGCTATATTTTTTATGGCCGCGAATCATATTTTAATCAACATACAACCTGACAGTGAGGCCACTGTCAAAAAACGTAAGTCTTTAAATGTCGCGAGCTACCAGTGCGCATCCCTCTTAAATGAAATGTTTTATTAGCTCTGCCTACCCCTATGAAGAATACAGTCGTGCTGCCACGTTATGTTAAACAAGTGATATTGTGTACATTCATCTACAAACTCTCAGAATTATATCTACAGAAAGCCATACAATTTCAATCATAATATTAGCGTCAAAGTTACAAGAGCAATCAACGCTGGCGCCCTGCGGCGACCGACTCCATTACCAATATTTAACATCAGAACAAGAAGTATAGGTACCATTATTTATAACCAAATATATTAGTGAAGTATACTTTTAAATGACACATGCAATATGCGTTTAGAAAGTCCAAATTAACAACGGCATCAAAATAGCCAGTGGAGACAATGTTTTATGTACGTACAACATAAGTTGTGTTTTCGCTTCAAAGACAGACATACAGCTTTACATGTAAAATAAGTTATTTAGATTTCTGATTTAATTATTAGTTGATTCATTTGTTAAAAACATATTTAATTAATAACATTTTTAGGGCTACTCAAAATGAATACGTTTACCTATTTAAAATTAAACTTATTATCCGATTAATATTTAGGTTGGCAGCACCGGTGTCGCGCCATTATTGTTCCGTTGCCAACTTCCGGATCAATGGTGGGGCAACACTTGCCACACGAACATTGGAATAGGTGATCGGCAATTGGTCGTTGGACACAGTGCGAGTAACATCTCCAGAATTTATATAAAATAAGTGTGGTTATATTCTAGACTAAATAAAAAATAAACTTTTATCTATTGCTTACGTGTAGTTTGGATAAAGTTATTTACTTTTGAATGAAGCGGGTGCCTAGTTTATAAAATCAACCCTGGAAAACGGGTGCCAGCGAACATAAAATTTACGACACTTTTAATCTTTATAGTACAAATAATAAATATAATAGAAAGACTAGACACACAGTTATAACAAACAATAATAACCTAAAATAACCCTGTAATAAAATTACAGTTGCAAAAATAATCTTAACCTCAAAATTATTAAAGCAATCAACGGTAGATCCCTGCGGCGACCGACTCCATTACCAATATTGAACATGAGAACAAGAAGTGTGCCCTTATAGTCAACTATAATAGTGAAGTACGATAACAAAATTTATGTACGAGACATTATAAATTAGTGACACGCTTTTAAGGCGCAGATATACGACTTTTAGTGATTTCAAATTGAACATCACGTCTAAACGAATAGTCTTATCAGTTTGAAAAAAACACACAACACACACACACACAGGCACAGGCACAGGCTTCTTCTGGGTAAGCTCACTCCATCGTCGACTTTGTCTCTGTCATCTCTGACCTAGACTAGAGTCAAGAGCAAGCCCATCTAAAAAAAAAATACACTAGACTATTTTCTTCGTAATTTGATATGTGAATATTTGAAATTATATTTTTATAACATAGTGTAAGTAATTAATTTGTAAAGTAATGTCTAACGCGAACACAAAAACGATAAACACGCATAAACTATCGGGCCTTTTTTTAATGAAATCTGCACCATCTAAAAGACAATTTAATTAGGTACCCAAATTTTTGTATACGGCTTTTATTTGTATTGTGTTTGACAAATCAAGGTGGGTTGTTTTTGCGAATAAACTTGATGCGCGTTGAAGCGGGGGCTCTTGCGGGCGACGGGCGGCAGTGCATCGCTGACCAATTGTCGGGTCGACGGTAACGCTCTGTGCAATTTTATTCGCTTAAAAGTTTCGCATGCCCCTCCCACGCGCTCAAGGTCGCTGGCACTTATTGTCGCCTTAAAGAGGGCAGCACACACAGTGTGTAAAAAAAACGGGGCAGTCTTTTGGGGACTGCCGATAGAAGTGAAAACTAAGTAACATGTAAACCCGCTCACGGGAAGCGTGCGGTGACGATGACGCGAGTTTCACGCTTTTTGTTCACCCAAAAAGTACACATACGAGTATATACACAGTATACATATAGCTCATGGAAACCGTTCGAGGACGATGACGCAAGTTCCATGAGTTTTGTTCACCCATACAAAAATTGCTCAACGCGGCTAAAAAAGTTTGCACTTCAATATCTTGAATTTGAAACAGATATTGGTTATAATGAAGAATGTACCAGAAACTAGTTCAAAGAATCTACCCAGCGGCGACGGCGACAAGTGCCAGAATAATCCAAAATTTTGTACCATACACAAACAATATCATAATATATCCATACTTTTTCATAAAACTGCCTCGTTGGTCTAGTGGTCGCAAGCGCTACTGCTGAGCATGAGGTCCTGGGTTCGATTCCTGGGTCGGGCAAAGTGTTATAGGGTTTTTCCATCTGGAATTTCTCGGTAGCAGCCCGGAGTCTGGATTTATGCCCGGTTGATGGCAAAAGGCTCGCCCCCTATTACATGGGACTTAAACATAACTGGCGAAATGTGGGTGTGCTATAGGTACACCTCTGCCTAACCCTTCGGGGAATACAGGCGTGATGTTGTGTGAGTGTATATATAATACACAAAAAATGTTTCTACCTATGTCCGTTATAGACTTTGAAACCATCTAACCGATGTGCCCCAAACCGGTTTCATTAGAAAGGCAATAATGCGAAGATGGTTTCAAACTACTAAAACAATGGAAAAAAACTTTTGAATGGACTGATTGTGCCTAATGCATTATGTTATCGTAGTAGCACACACCGGGTCTCTGCTAGTATTATAATATTAGGTCTTTACCTATGAAATTGCCGTTCTGCAGTACTGGCCATTTCAAATCAAAATAATTTTTGTTTGGCTAAGAATTCTAATTTCAAATTAATTTTATTTTAAAAACATGGATTTTTTTTTCTAAAAGTAGTCATTTCTTTATTGATTAGTGTTACATTTTCATCGCATTTCAATCTTTTTCGTCATCATGGATACGTTAAAAATTCGAGTAATTATGGAATATGAGTACCGTCGTGGCAGCAACGCGGCACAAGCGGCACGCAACATCAACGACGTTTACGGAGCTAACACTACAAACCAACGCACCACCTGTTATTGGTTTGCTCGCTTCCGTTCTGGAAATTTCGACCTGAAAAATGAACCTCGCGGTCGTCCGAAGACTTTGGTCGACAATGACGAATTAAAGGCGATTGTGGAAGCTGATGATACACAATCTACGGCTGAATTAGCAGCAGCTTTCGACGTTAGCGTCAAAACAATATTGGTCCATTTGCGTCAAATTGGCAAGGTAAAAAAGCTTGACAAATGGGTGCCCCACGAACTCAATGATCGCCAGCGCGAAGTACGCGTCGAGACGTGCCTTGCACTGCTCAACAGACACACAAATGAAGGAATTTTGAACCGCATTGTTACCTGCGATGAAAAATGGATTCTGTTTGATAACCGTAAGCGCTCAGCAAGTTGGTTGGATCCTGGTTCAGCACCTAAACAATGCCCTAAACGAAAACTTACCCCTAGAAAAGTGATGGTCACTGTTTGGTGGTCTAGCGCCGGTGTGATTCATCACAGCTTCTTACCAAACGGGGTGAGCATTACTGCAGATGTGTACTGTGAAGAACTGAACACAATGATGGAGAAGCTGGCGCATCTCCAACCAGCATTGGTCAATCGCTCGTCTCCGCTGCTCCTGCACGACAACGCGCGACCTCATACTGCACAGCAGACGGTCTCCAAGTTGCAAGAACTGGGGTTGGAAGCTCTCCGTCATCCGCCCTACTCACCAGACCTTGCGCCTACAGACTACTACTTTTTCCAGAATTTGGATAACTTCTTGGCGGGAAAAAAATTTAATACCCGAGAGGCAGTACAAAATGCCTTTGAAGAATTTGTTGCCTCCCGTCCAGCTGATTTCTTTAAGAAGGGCATCAATAAACTGCCACTGCGATGGCAAAGATGCATTGATTGCATGGGTGATTACTTCGATTAATACAAATAAAAAATTCATGAAAAAAATTCGTTTAAATTTTTTCATACAAAACGGCAATTTCATAGGTAAAGACCTATTATGTATACACATTTTTATAAAAAAAATACACATACGATTCGATCCGATTTTTATACGATAGTAACAAAACCTACTAAATAAAATAAGTAAATAAATTGGCGAAAATCTCCCCGTGTCATCCCCGCCTCATCAAGTACGGTCTACACAAATAATTCTATCCTCACAAGACATTCACATAAATCCTATCTAGAAATTCCAGACTAAGATTAGAATTACATAAACAAGTCCTAGTTAAGACCTAGTCTGTCTGTCTCCTACATACCTAGTGTTTATGTTGAAATAACTAAATCAAAAGGACTAGACTGAGTGTTGGGTGGGGGTGTAGTGACAGCGAGAGAATGCCGTTATATTGAAGATCTGTGATTCCCAATGCACTAAAGTTGTCTTACCTCAAACAAATATAATTATAAGATTAGGGACATGCGTTTGATGCTACTTCCAAATGATATTAAATAAATGAAAAAAAAAAGAGAGATGACGAGGAAAATTTTGTGTCGTGCTGTTCATGTCAAATATTTGTCAATAAACCCACGATACAGGAGGTATTCCTAGTGATCAAAGCTACTATACAAAACTACACATAGTAATAACCTGTAGCAAAAATAAATAGGTTTATATCATTTTCACATACTTTTATTAAAGTACATATGCCAATTGGGAGTATAAAAAAAGACATAGTCGACGTCAATACGAGTAGTAGGTCTGGATATACTCGCCAATCTACGCCATGATCCTTATTTGGGCTATTGCCACTGACAAGCTCATCCTCCATGTCACTTTGCCACACTGGCATAGTTTAGTGATTATAGGAATACGACTTGACAGAAGATTTTCAACTTTTGACAGAAATTAAGAAACTATAGAATAGAATAGAATACTCTTTATTATGTACACCGTAAACATTACAGATATAAATGTAGACATTTTACATAGGGTGACACAATGGGCGGTTTTAACTATTCCCTTTTCAAATGACGAAATTTAGTTTCTTTTTTTTTTTACTTAAAAGTATCCATAGGAATAAATATAATAGGATACAATACATCCATGGGATACAAAAAAATATAATTAAAATACCAGATTTTTTGTAACTAGCAAAAACGTGCATGGTCCCTAGACAATTTAGATGTGTGAATCAGACTCATATCATATGATCAATAAGTGATGTAAGTCTTCAATAACTCCACAGCCACACCCCACACAGTTAGGCAAGTTTCATAATATTAATAAACAGTAGGATCCATATAGGATCTAGACCTAAAAATCGTTGTAACTACGACCACACCACTCTCCAACAAGTTTGTGATAATCGAAACTTGTCCCATCCCATGCGGTCCTACGCAGATCTGTCCTGCACGACTCACGCTTGACACGATCGCATTAGTTTGTAATTGGAATCCAATCAACGGAAAAGGGACGCCATTTTAAACTTTAATTCTGTCTCGCTGGCCTGTACTGTTCAGAATTTTTGGGGACACTTTTAGTCTGATTGTTTCTTAATTTAGAAGTAAACTTTATTTTGTTTTATTTCGATTGTTAAATAGGCTATGTATTGGAAAATCAGGACTTTTAAAGGGTGGCAAGGACATCGTCCTGCAAACTGAACCCATGAATTCAGCTCATGATTCTAGAACCCCTAGCATAGAACTGTTTTGTCAGTTATAAAAAAAAACTGTTGTTCATAGAAAATGACCGACGCGGTCTTAACGTAAGTAACAGCAAAAAAATAAAAATTAGCTGACAAAAAATTTCAACGCAGCGGTGTTCAAGAACTGAATCCATAGTAATAGTTTGGGCTTCGATATCCCTGCTACCCCGTATATTATGGACATCTTCAACTCCTGCCTACCGTCTGCTATGTAATGGAAAACAGCTTAAAGGTCTACATAATGGTACCCAATGCCCAATAGGCACCTGCCAACCCCAAAAAGATTGCCAAAGACTTTACAGATAACGTCAAAAAGACTGCCTGTAATCTCGACAGACGACTCTTCAAACTTCCAATGACAATGTTTTTTGGCAGCGGAAATAAGTGTGGTGGAAGGACTTCCTCAGGAAGTTTTGACAAGGAGTTACTGCTAAGTTTCAGTATGATTTTTCAAGGTAATCAATTATAGCCCGTGCTAACCAGAGAAAAATTGAAAATCCCCTCAATTTATTCTATATCAAAAACAAAACCAACAGTAGATACTAAAACAAAGTTATGTTTTATAATAAGAGATAAAAATTAAAAATATTCCTTCTATTTCTCCTACAAAGAACATCAAAATCCAGAAAACTTTGCTCTTAAAAGTCTCGACCTCGATTTACTTCAAACTTCCATAAAAATGTGGAACTTATTTCTACAACCGTTTGTGCGCGAAGGAAGCTATTGAAATACATAATAAATAGAAACCGAAGCATCTCTGTGTTCTGAATTTTTTTACTCGTACACAAAGTATTATTTAAAAAGGTAAAAGAAAAATCGTATCGAGCGTAGTGTGGGACGACCCCCAGCTAGATGGACCGACGACCCAAAAAGGTGGCTGGGACAGACTGGATGCAGAAGGCGGAGAACAGGGTGTTATGGCGCAGCCTAGGAGAGCCCTACGTCCAGCATTGGACTGCGATAGGCAGAATTGATTGATTTTTGTTGATTGAAAAGACAAATAGAAAGAAAGATAAAACTTTTTTACAAAAAAACAACCGACTTCCAAAAAAAACACTAAAAGACGTGAAAAATAATTTTACTTTTGGAAGTCGGTGTCTTTGTTTTATATTTTCGTTTTTGGCCCCCGACTTCCGAAAGTAAAGTTATTTTTCACGTATTTTAGTGTTTTTTTTGGAAGTCGGTTGTTTTTTTAACCGACTTCAAAAAAAGGAGGAGGTTCTCAATTCGACTGTATGTTTTTTTTTTTTAATGTGTAGAACTTTTTTCTGGGTGATCTGATTTGTATGATTCTTTTTTTATTGGAAAGGAGATAACCCAAGGGTGGTCCCATGATAAGGAAACTAGGATCTGATGATGGCATACCAGAGAAATTGAGGGGAACCTTCGAAAATCGTAGGGGCGACTAGTGCGTTTGTTAATTTTTTTCATCAAGTATTTTAAAGCACTACAATTTAATGAAGGTCTGGAGTCGATCTGATGATGGAGCCGGAAGACAGTCGGGGAAATTCCTCAACGATTTACAGCAGTTACCTGGTATTTGGGCTTGATTAATTTGTATTGATGCGAACTTTACACCAAGATGGGTTGTGACTGTCATTAGGGGTCTGATGATAAAGACGAACGACAGTTAAGGGAACTCCTTAACGGTTTACAGTAGCTACCTTGTGTTTGGACTTAATTCATTTATGTTGATGAGAACTTTGCACCCATATGGGTTTTTTTGTGCCATTACAGGTCTGATGGTGGAGACCATAGACAGTCGAGGGAATTCCTCAGAGATTTACAGCATTACCTTTTGTTGGGCTTACTTCATACGGTTCAATACGCCAAAATATTCAGTTCGTACAAAAATAATACCTAATTAAGATTGAAGTTTTACATAGGACAACCACTACCTACTATTCATGTTGATGCGTCAATTTGAGACTGAATTTAAGTTGCATAATCGCGTCATCTCTAGCACTGCTCTTTCGTTGATTGCTAACCAATTTATGCTTGTCATAATGCATATGGTGAAATGGAGCTGATGGTGGCTTCACCATCAGCTCCAGTTCTTCTGGTTTTTACCAAGAGAACTCCTCAACAATAAACTCCTTAATTCCTTGCATCGGGAAAAGAAATATTTTGTTAAAGGTGATGAGCAGTTGACATTAGGATATTGTAACTTGGATAAATTATTATCTAACCCACTAAAAAGTGAAAAATAAAAACGTTTTTACAAAAAAAACAACCGACTTCCAAAAAAACCCTACAAAGTGAAAAATAACTTTAATTTCGGAAGTCGGTGGCGAAAAACTAAAATACAGATCCAAAGACACCGACTTCCGAAATTAAAGTTATTTTTCACTTTGTAGGGTTTTTTTCGAAGTCGGTTGTTTTTTTTGTAAAAACGTTTTTTTTGTAAAAAAGATTTTATTTTTCACTTTTTAGTTGCGGTACCTACCCCACATAAATTCGTATACCACTACTTGGTATGTAAATAACAGTGACAGGAAATTATTAACACATCAACAATATAAATTATGTGGAAAAAATATGCAGTATTAAGAATAACTCAAAAACTACTGGTCAGACCAAATTTAAATGGGACCACATGTGAAGCACCAGCTATTAAATAAAAAAAGATTCATCCAAATCGGTTCACCCAGAAAAAAGTTCTAAGCTAACAAACATTAAAAAAAAATACAGACGAATTGAGAACCTCGTCCTTTTTTGAAGTCGGATAAAAATACGTTTATTTGCTGAAAGAAAAAACACAAAAAATATAAGTTGGGGGAAATATGCGTCACATCCACGCAAAACGGCAATCGCTCTGCATAATGCTGTGACCCTATGCGAGACAGAGCAACAGTACAAAGCTCACGCGCGTTGTGCTATTTTGGAGGTGGAGTAACAAGGAGTTCCTCCATTGAAAAGACGTTCATCCTTTGTTGCTTTTATGTAATGCTGAATGCCTTGTTGAACCATCCAGTGGTCGCAAGCTTGACAGCTGAGCATAGGGTTCTTATGTTCGATTTCAGAGTCAAGCAAAAAGTTATTAAATTTTCCCATTGGGGAATTCTCAGAATCAGCCCGGAGAATGATCTATACTCCAGGTTAATACTGAGAGATTCTCCTGGAATAAAATCTAGCTGGCGAAATGTGTACTATACATATACCCATATTTAGGCTCTTCGAGCATAATGTTATGTACAGTCACCAAAAGAGATAAGTAACCAAAATCGTTGGATATAGTTGAAGTTCAGTAAGACACGAGGGATGTTTTCGAATGAAATTTAATTTGATAAATGAACTGTTTGATTACTATTAATTAAATTAATTTACTATTAATTAAAAAAAAACATCCATCGGTTTCTTACTAAACTTCAACTATATCCGAGGACCCTGGTTACTTATCACTTTTGGTGACCATATCTCTGGTCATCCGTTCGTATTCAGCTTAAATGTTCATTCTCCAAAGTGTTTCCCAAAAACTTTGCGAATTTGTGATTTAAATTAGATGTCATTTAGTCTAAATAGGCTTTTATTTTTATATAGATTCTTTTATATTTTGTGAATATGAGAACATTGTAGACCTAACTTGTAGACTAGATTTGTGGACCTTTTTATATTTTGTTGAGTACATGTTACTTGTTAACAGGCCTACGCTGTCCTCCCATATCTCTCAACACTGTAATTGGAAACATTGTAAAAGCCCCTTATTTTTAAAAGAGTAACCGTGGAGTTTCTTGCCGACTCTTCTCCATAGGAAACAACCAATTGGAACCGTGCACCTAGCTTCTGACGTTTCATAAGTGCCCATGTTGGTTTATGTGAAATAAAATATTTTGATTGAGTGATTGATTGAGATCCAACCAAGTTGTTAATCAAGTGACGACTGGGTACAATAATAAAATTAGCACACGTTATGCCAGTTGTGAAATGTATGAAATTAATCTAAACTACAAAGTTAATTTCCGTTAAGTTTAGCTTATCAATGTAATAAATTAGCTATTTAATTTTATTATACTGACAAGTTAATATAATGGACCACGAATATAAACAATAAGCTTCCATTTTGAATTGGATCGGATTAAATCTTTACTATTTACATTTTTGTTTCTATAGTTTCATTGAATAGACTTTATCGGGCTAATCTCAATATTTGTGACGTTCTGAATAAAAGTTAAGTCTAGACGAGCCACAAGACACAATAGAATACGTAAAATAGAGGAGAAGGTGGAGTCCATAAAACGATTCTAACACACAAACACATAGACACGTACAGCGAGTGCAAGTGCACTCGCGACTGGCATTTGTTTCAGATCACCGCGCTGCCCGCCGCCCGACGTATTCGTCTAATTATGTGTCTATGCGCCCGGTTTTGCACGTTGTATGTACTAGCAGTTCTCCTGTACTATTCTGTGGTAATAGGGATGAATACGGCCTCCTTAGCTAAGCGTCCTTAAGAATTAATATAACCTCTAAGTGTATGAATATCGTTACGTGATTAGAAACGTAGACGAATGCCCTTCAGCAAGTTCGTGTGGTTTACATAAATGATTAATCTATTATTACGATATAGAAACTAATATCGTTTATGTAACATAGTGAATAGATGATTGGGTGTATGTATGTATATACATATGTACTTAAGCAAAATATAATATTCATTGAGTAAACTCACTCGAAAAGAAGCAAAGTTATAAGATTTATTAGCAGCGATCCTGTATTCCGGTTTGAAGGGTATGGTGTCGGTGTAATTACAGGCTCATGAGTCAATTTGTGTTAGCCTTTGGTATTGTCGATGTCCATAAATTCAAGGTCGCTCAGCGAGCTATGGAACGAACTATGCTTGGAGTCTCTCTGAGGGATAGAATCCGGAATGAGGTGATCCGGCAGAGTACCAAAGTTGTCGACATAGCTCACAGAATAAGCAAGCTGAAGTGGCAATGGGCCGGCCATAGTAGTCGTAGAATCGATGCCCGTTGGGGTAGACGTGTTCTTGAGTGGAGACCGCGAATCGGCAAACGTAAGGTAGGATGCCCTCAGGCTATGTGGAGCGACGATCTTCGCAGCGTGGCTGGTAGTAGCTGGATGAGAGTTGCCGAGATTCGAGCTGAATGGCGTGCAATTGGAGAGGCCTATGTCCAGCAGTGGACTGCTGTAGGCTGTTGACGATGATCATTGCCGATGCCCATAAGCGGCGACCAGGTGGGCTTCCACCCACCGGTAAAATTTGGTAATTTTATAAAGAAGACATACACAGACAGACGGACAGACAGACCGTCAGATACATAAATGGCGTAGGTTTAGTGACACATTTTTGGTTAACAAACCCTAAAAATAAGTGGCCGATTTGACTGATCTTTCTAACTGTGCCTTTACGAACAAAAATTCATAAAATAATAACCCTCAAATTTTTCAAGTACGAGTAGCTTACATTATTTGTTTTTGTTCTTATTATTTTCTCTATTATTTCAGTCTTTACGAAGTATTTATATTGCTTCTTACTTTAATTAAGGCGGTTTGTTTTTTGTTTTTGTGACCACACCATAATTTTTTACTGACTATGGTTTCCCTTTTTTGTCTGTTTTTATTAGCTGTAAGTCCTCCATGTATTAAAATAAATAAATAATTATCTTTGTCAAAATCCAAACTCCGTGGCGTGACAAAACTCAAGTAATTGTCCTCATTTCATCACAATTATTATTCTTCGCAATTCATATTCATATATTTACTGAGAGCCACTTTTTAGTGACGTCATTAGTAAAGCACAAGCCTTCCGTCTGTATTTACCAGCCAAAGGAGATGTGGGTCAAGTTATTAACATTGTTATGTTGTTACTTACATGCATAGTAAATGATTGGCTAAGTTATGTAAGCTTGGCCCTTTAGGCTGAGTTGTTGACAGATTGGTTTCTGCGTTATGGGTCATGGGTTCGATTCCCGTACAAAATGACCTCAGGCAACCCAATTAGAATTCTGAGGTATAAGCAAAATACAATATTTATCAACTAACAAAAACATGTACGTATGTAAATAAAAATAAAATGCCGCAATGTTCGTCAACGATCAGTAATAACGGATCCATCCATTATACTAAGAATCTTGTATATATTTTTTTATTAAAAAGATATTGAAATCTTAGCAGCAACTTAGCACACAAAGTCGTCGTTATGCGGCATGTAGAGTCAGCAGTTATTTTGTCCATAGTCGATGCGGCCAAAGACCTAATAACCAAGAATCCCCAAAGAGGCTCTCGTTAGACAGTTGAGGCCTGGTGCCAAAGGTCTGGGGCTTGGGGCCATAGGCCTGAAGCCTGGGGCCTGGGACCTGAGGCCTGTGTCCTAACGCCTGGAGCTTGAGGCCTAGGGCCTGGGGCCAAGGGCCTGGGGCCTGAGGCCTGAGGCCAAGGGCCTAGGCTGGGGCCAAGGGCCTGATACAAAAAGCGGTACCCTTGGACACGATACATATTGTTATGAGGTACCTGAGTACCTAACCGTCAGTAGCTTGAACCTTGATCGTAATCCCGATAACGAGATAGAACTCAAAGTATTTCAATCAAAAACTTCAACAAACTCCTTCAGATATTTGCTTCGAGTAAGTTAATTAGTGCATCTGATTCGTACTATTCGTGAGTGAACTGGAATGTCAATGAGAAGTTCTGATAACTTTACGTTATAGTCTGAAAAGTAAGTTCTCCCTTATTGGACTGTTATACCCCGGTTTCTGATAGCAGTATTCACATATGATCCAGTACGGCAGTAGTACATTAACGGGCTTATATAAATGATAAATGATAAATGATTTTATTTCTGTAAGTAGGTTTGTACAAACACTTCTACACGTCAATCATATTTTTAAACTAGATGAGGTCGGCGTTTCCTATCTGACTACTCTGAGAAGAAAGGCCGAAACAAACTCAGAGGTCACAGTCTCTTTTAAAGTCCAGACATAATCTTGGTCAGATCATGTGAAGACCATGTAGATTGGTATCTGAAATGGTCTTTTGAGGAAAGAACCACACAGATTGAGTGGACCTGTCCAGTCAGTGCACGCATTTGTCAGTAATCGTGCAGCTCAACTCAGGAAGTCAGAACTTAAGGAGCTCAACGATTCGACGAACAATACCAAAGAAAAGACATTTGGGTAGGCCACATAAATACAAACGTTGCTAAAAGTTAAGAGACTTTTAAACGTCAAAAATGTATGGTTGAACAGTTGGTTACTTAATTTTAAGCAAAGTTTATAAATAAACTCCTAAATCTGCTGACAAATTGGAATATTTATTTTATTATTGTTTTCTATTAATGGCTTTATGTAGGTAAATTACGTTCGGCTGCTGTCAAGGATACAAAGAAAACCGATATAATTTACTTAGACAATTTAATTATAATAATTATTACAATAAGATGGGTAAAACTAAGATGCGTGACAATTGTTCGATATGAGAATCAAGAGTGTTTCACCAATACACTAAATCAATATTAATCACTGTTATTGCACAATCTTCGATCCCACGCCATCGGATTGCTGAGAAGGCGAATCTCACGGTGCAGAGCGCAACGCGGTAGGTGGTCATTGTCAATGCGGTAGGTATTACTCATAAGAATTTAGGGTTCCGCAAGTAGCGACATAACAGGTACTCCTGTTGTGTTACCAAACAAATAAATAGAAATGAAAAAAGAAAACGAAAATAGAAACCCGGAAGAATAGACAAAAACGTCATGAAGTGTGTCGAAACGATTTTTTTTAAGTTATGCTAAGTAAAAACAGGCAAACCACTGCAATCAAGTGGCGAAACTTATGTCAAATATCTTATTGGCATAAGATGTTACTGATGGTACTTATAGTCTAGCAAAATCAAATTCTTCTATTCTTGTTCTCACACACTATTGTCTATACTTCTTATTCATTTCTCCTTTCGCAGGTCTATTCATTTCTCCTTTCGCAGGTCTAGTCATTTCTCCTTTCGCAGGTCTAGTCATTTCTCCTTTCGCAGGTCTGCTGGAAGTAATTTCTTAAGATTTACGCAATACCTTTGTACCTACTCAATATTAATATTCCGTATCTGTATCTATTTTATTGTGTGTACATAAATAATAAAATAAATTTATAAATAGTTGCCTTTCGGACTAAATCGCACCAATATTATTTGGGGGCAGAAATACTTATTTATTTATTCAAACGTTATCCACAACTAAAAAAATAATACTGTACAAAGGCGGACTTAATGCCTGAGGCATTTTCTACCAGTCCACCTTAGGGTGATGCAGAGAGTAAACATGGCAGGTGCAACATGATTGATAGATAACTCGAAAAATAATAAATATATGGATACATACAAACATATAAAGAAAATAAACTTTATCAAGAGAAATAACGATAAGTAGAGGAGAAAATGAATCCAGCAAATCAGCGCTGGGGGATGATTCTGCCAACTTCTTACGAATATGTTCACGTGCCTTCACTTTAAAACATAACCGACTGATTACCATCCTGATGTTAAGAGGGAACACATTCCAAAGAAATTATGATGGTTGAACTTCCAACGTTTTCATAGGAAGCTGTTCTGCTATATTCTGACCGATACCGCTGTACCATGCCTTAGGTATGCCCCCTAAATGGGTCCAGGGACGACGGACTTGGGGACGTCCGTCGCCCCCCATACATCAGGACCCGAGGCAGCGGCGCGTAGTGTTCCACGCGCGCCCCTCTTAGACGTCGCGGGGGGAGTCAAACACCTCACTCCCCCCGCTCGACCGGACGGGGCCCGCAGAGGCGGGCCGGCACCAGTCGGGGGTTGCGGAAGATTCGTATGTTCCCGCGACCCCCGACGCAGGTGTGAGATGGAACACCGGGGTGGTTTTTAGTCAGTAAGAGTCTGACAGACCCCTCCGCCCCCCCAGGGCGGGGGACATCCATGAGGATTTTCCACCCCGGATCAAAAAAAAAAAAAAAAAAGGTATGCGCGGCGAGGCGGGGGGCGGGACGCCGTGAGCGTTGACAAATGATCGGTCTGCACTGCCCCCCCGTCTCGCCGCACACATACCTAAGGCACGGTACAGCGGTATCGGTCAAGCTATACTTAAAGTGGTTTACACCGTAATCATGTCTCGCTCAGCTATAAAAACCAAGCTTTTGTCTATTCATTACCTCGTAAGACCTACTGATAAAACTCGTAAAGCTGAAACCCATCTTCGAAATTGGGTTTCCTAATCCCACCCAAAACTGAACCCTATTTCTTCTACGATAAAGTTTAGAATTGCATTGTATGGTTGTAGAATATTACAATCTGTTACTCAACCGGCAGACGTTGTTAATGCGTTACATCCAAATTCTATGGCGGTTTGAAGTTAAGACTTAGTTTATAGAGCCTTAAGATGTTGTGTTGAATTAGTTTTGGAGCAATTTGTTATTCAGGTATGTTTACGGTTTTCCTCGGCCTTACTAACGGGTATCGTGTTACCAAGTAACTATTTTATGGAGGTAAAATAGGCAGTCACTTCATGTAGAATATTGGTATCCTGTTGCATCCGGTTAGATTGGACCCTTAAATAGTTGAGAAAAGGCAAGACAGATGATGTCTGTTTCGGAATATCCCGAATTGTTTCAGACTTGGACGGAGCCTTCGTCCGCGTGATATTTCTTACACCCCCGACCCACCCCGTCGCATCGCATCGCCCGCGCTATTACTTTGTTTTCGCTTAGCGTTCTTCCTGCCTTTTTTCCCTTTGCTGCTCCTAAGGGTCGTAGCATAATAACCTACAAAAATTCTCAAGAGTAGGACTATCATCAAATGCAAAAAGTTTTTTATAAATCCGACTAGTAGTTCCAGAGATTAGCGCGTTCAAACGAAAAAATAAACTCTTTAGCTTTTTATATTAATTAGTATAGACATAACATAACATCACGCCTGTATTCCCCGAAGGGTTAGGCAGACCTGCACCTATAGTACACCCAAATTTCGCCAGTTATGTTTAAGTCCCATGTAATTGGGGGCGAGCCTATTGCCATCAACCGGGCACAAATCCAGACTTCGGACTGCTAATGTGAAATTCCAGATGGAAAAACCTAATAACACATTGCCCGACCCGGGAATCGAACCCAGGACCTCATGCTCAGCAGTAGCGCTTGCGCCCACTAGACCAACGAGGCAGTCGAATTAAGTCAAGGAATTAGTATAGATTTAGCTAAATAAGTATTCGGGCCAATTTTTAAGTTAATTGATCAGTGAAATAAGATTTTTCAAATGAACAGGTTCCTCCCTTTTCATAACGACTAAGCTTGTTTAGAAAAAAAGCGTCTGGTACGTTTCCATTGTACGATTTAACATTATTTAAACCCATTTTCGAGTTAATTGAAGCAAGTATTAAAATCCAAACTTTATTACTCATTTCCATCCCGTTAGGAGTTGATTTTTGAAAACCCTTAATTACGTACTTTTTTATATTTTGTTTTAAATATCAAGCGCCTTTAGTTAGTAACTTTTACACCCTCTAAATCCTCTGTGAGGTGCTGTTTAAAAACACTAAAAGTGCCAACCTTTATTATTTACTAAGGAAAATATTGCCAAGTTTCAAGTTTAATAACCAAAGGAATAAGATGTGATGTGGTCGTGGTGTGGTTGTGGAGTGGTCGTGGTGTGGTTGTGGTGTGGTTGTGGTATGGTGTGAATGGGTCTTTAGACCCATTTTCACTGCTAATCACTAAACACGTTTAGCACTAAACGAGTTTAAAACATAATTCTGTTTCTGTCAAATGTTTGAAGATGACAGTGACAGAATGTAGTTTAAAACTCGTTTAATGCTAAACGTGTTTAGTGATTGGTGGAGCAAGTGGGTCTAAATTGAAGCAGTTTAATCGGCCAATTCTTAATGAAGCTGCGAGCCATGTAAAACGAAAAAGATGTTTAATTACAGTACCTAGAGCAGGAAATATGTTCTTCTTTGCTTCAGAAGACTAATAGGATTTTGAAAAACCGACCAAGCCCGAGTTGGACTCGCATACGAAGAATTCCGTACCACAAAGCAAAAAACGCCAAAAATACTGCTTTTTTTGTATACCCCTTTAATTTTTTACTTTATTTTATGTGTAATAGAAATTTACACTCTGTGAAAATTTCAACTGTCTACTTATCACAGTTCATGAGATACAGCAACACGGACGGATGGACGGACGGACCGACAGCGGAGGCTTAGTAACAGGGTACCGGTGGCACTCTTTGGGTACGGAACCCTAAAAATGCAAGGCCTGGGTTATTTTTTCTCCATAACGAGATAGGATCTTGTGATAAATGGACAAACATTTTTGGCTTAACTATAGTGTTCCGTTCTTAAAAAATCCAATTATTTTGACCACGACTTCAGATATTCTCGTGTCGATACGAGCGAAGAAAAACTACTTATAAAGGTAAGTTTTAAAATCCCATAAAATCTACATCAAACTTTTTATTTTATTCCCGAACAAGCATAAAATAATAAGTACCCACTTCGAACTTGTTTCCAATTATTTTTGCGCATTACAAAAAGTACGTTATACATAAAAAGAAATGCTTCGGGCAAGGAGGCTTTGTCTAATTTAAGCATTCATTCTTACGGGGGATCCTTAGCGGTAGCCAGCCTCATTCATATTTGCTTTGATTTTTTTGCAAATTGCAGCTCTGTTTTACGACGTATATTGTTTTTTTTTTAATTTTTCAGAATATTTCGTATGAAAATTCTTAGGTGGAACAAATTTCCAAAGTTTGACGGTTGATATGAAATTGATGATTATTATTCAGTAAATATATGTCGACGCAGGGCTAATTTTAACTATACAAATATTAACTTTAAGTTTTAATTTAACAGTTAAATATGACTGGATAGGTTTAATTTAGTTTAGATTTGATTTTTGTAGTCGGTTTGATACTTTTCAATGTAAAAGGTCGCGTTATGATTTGTGTTTACTTTAACAGGAAACCTTAACTGAAGGTTTATTCAAACTTAGGTTTAAAAACAAGCTATCTATTTCTAAATTCGTTTCTTGATTAATAAGCGGTATGCGTTAGTTTAAACATGATTTTTGGTTAATGTTTGCTTATTCAAACTTAGTCGACTGAACTACTATAAATTGGTTAGACAAAAAGAAACATGGCGCCCGTTTAAAACTGTTTAAAATGTTTTAAGCAATACAAAATTAATTTAACTTTAGAATCAAGTGCTAAAAATAATAAAACGAATTAACAAATTATAGTTTGTTACTTAAATCAATGTAACCTAAAACTTGTACAAAAATAACAAGTGTAATGACTTCGCAACGACGACGCCATATTGATATTGGATAGGGCGAGCCGCTGCGAGGCCACATTGTCAAGGAGAACGTTGTGAAGACAACAATTTTCAAAAATATCTTGTGAGTACGCTTTTTGTATTTTTAATTTAAATTTTAAGGCTGTATTTTTAATTGTGATTGTGTAATAAAAATAAATCGTGAGAAAATCAATTGGGTGTATTCATTTTTGCAATGAGTGAGTGTGGTGGTGGAGATGGTGACGTCAGCCCTGCTGACGTCACGATCTCTAAAAATCCGAATGGTCCCGGTGCTCCGTTATATATCATTCCTACAGTCACAAATCGCATTTTAATCAACTTACGACGTAAAACAGAGCTGCAATTTGGAAAATCCAAAGAAAATTTTAATTTGGCGGGCTACAGCTTAAGATTCATATTAAACAACATCTCTATGGGATGAAATCCATAACTGAGTTCCATATTCAGTCAAATTTATTGCATTATAATAAGGTATTCTGTTAATTCTATTTAAGTATGTGATTAAAAACCGGACACAATTCAAAAGCAAAAAAACACGATCAATATATTATATTTCACATAAACCTACATGGGCACTTATGAAACGTCAGAAGCTAGGTGCACGGTTCCAATTGGTCGTTTCCTATGGAAAAGAACCGACAAGAAACTCCATGGTTACTGTTTTAAAAATAAATGACTTTTACAATGTTTTCAAATTAGGACAGTGTAGGCTTGTCAACAAGTACCTACCATTCGAAAAGTAACTCACTTAGGTACTCCTTTCTTTTTTATTAATATTCATATTGTCCCACAAAGCTTTTCCACATAACATAGCAAGCAAAAACTAGAATAACATAAACAAACTAAGTATTAAAACTACACTTAAGTCCTTAATCCTGGTGAAAATCCCTAACTTACCTAATTCCCACCACAAGAAATAATAATATAAACCACAACACAATGGATAAACCATAGTCCATTTCAAATAAGATTAGAAATTTAAATAAACCTTTTTTACAGTCCGTTCAACCGATTTTGACTTCTATTGCGTTGGTGGCATTACAAATGGCAGCTGCAGTAAACAGTTGGTGTTACCACGTTTTTGCTTTTAATGCCCTCCTTATGCCTACGGAATAGAAGTCAAAACCGGTTGAACGGACAGTAATATAAGGTTTATATAAAGGAGATGTTCCAAAATATTTGGTGCCTGGGCCAAGTCCTTGTACACTATACTTAAAAACTATCCAATACAATACACTATCCAATTACGTTAAAATGGCTTTATTTGCTGGTAATCACCAAGAAATTACACTTGAAATTACAACACACAACAAAAACCCGTCATGGCGGTAAGCTGTCGTTTTGATTGATTAATGACGTCTTGACATGTTTATTGGCACTGTTGTAACAGCTGACAGTTCTCTTTCTATGATCAATGGTCGATCTATGGTTTACTGTCATTGTTTTTAAGCACAGAGTAACTAACTCGGCGAGACGCCATGTTGAAAGTCGATAAAAATAATTGATGAATGTCGATTAACTATCACAACAGTATACATTTAAATGAATTATCTGTTTTTACCCGAATTCTACAGGTTTTTCTCTTTTTTTTGAGGTAGTGTACATAGTCCTGGCCCATTTTGAAACATCTTCTTTCTGATGTGTGAAATGAAGTGTAAATACGAGGATCTCAATAATATATTGCTAGCTAGTAAACTGTGTTTAGCTTTTATTCAAATCTTGACAAATGTGGGACGTAGTTCAGATATTCTTTTGTTTTATTTTATAGAAGCAACTAATATGGCCTTTTTTCAAGTTTATTTTGCAGCTATATAACTTTTGGAAAAATACTACACAACATCAAGCCCGATTTCCACAAAGTGTTAGGCAGATGTGTACTGTAGAGGTTATCTGCATATGTCAACCTTAATGTTGACAGGCTGGTAATATATTATCGCTGGTTTGCCTCGAGCAGTCAAGCAAGTTTGAAATAAGCTTTGGAAGGAAAAATGATAGTATTTTGTTTATGAAGTAGATAGGCAGAGCTAGGGTCTGCTGCTGTATTAGGAGAATTCCTTGTTAAAATATAATTACATTCATTATTGTAGTACGTGTATTACTCTACTGGTATGTTCCCCCAATTAGTTACTAGATACACGTAGTCTTTTACAGTACCTATAGTAAACCCACATTTCGCCAGTTATGTTAATATGGGGCGACCCTATAGCCATCAACTGGGCACAACTCCAGACTTCGGAATGAGAAATTCCAGAAGGAAAACCCAATAATGTTTACCCGACCTCGGAATCGAACCCAGGACCTCACGCTCAGCAATAGACCGACGCACACTGTGAAATATATCGTATCTAGCGTCACTTTATTCAATACGTCATATTTATTTTTCTATCTCATAGCATAGTCAATTTAATAAACTGAAACTTTTTTTGGACTTACAGAAAGGTGTCAGCTAAGCACTTGTATATAAAAAAAAACCTTAATTGTTTTTTTTATAAAAAAATATCCAAGTTAAGTAGGTTTTATTTTCTACCGCAATACCGCATAAGCAACATAAAAAATATATTAATTGATTGTATATACATAGAATTTTATGAAAAGTTTTTTTAGACGCTACTCGTATCATCATCATCACCATCATCATCCATCTCAATATTTGAATCCGAGACATTTATAGTTTCGCTGAAATATTCTTCTTCATCCGAATTCTCTAGTCTGGCGATTTCTGGAGCCTTTAGCAGTGTTATTGTTTCCTGAGGAAGAGCGTGTTTTTTATAGGGACCAAGACGTGTATTCAAGCTGGACAATATTGGATCGGAACTTCGGAAAACCGGTTCAAAATGTCTCTGTTGGTACCTTGTCTAGAAGTTTTGCGGCTGACTTCAGCCGCAAAACACACCACTTAGCAGTTGCTCTCGAAAGCGTCTATACTCTTTATTGCTTGCTTCTTGAGCTTCTTCTGCCAGCTGTCCTATAAAGGTGACTAAATGTTGTATTTTCCTTTTTTTTACCTTGTCAGTGCAATCACCGAATGGCTTTTTAGGTCGGCCGCTTCGGCTAGCACTTGTTTCAGGAAACATTGCTGAGCTCATAGAAGGCAACATAGCAACGAACTGAAGCGGTAACACTACCTACCTCACCTTTTAACCATACCACATTATAAGCAAGAAATCTTGGCAAAGATCTGATGCATGCCTCCCATTTTGCAGAAAATTACACTAAGGCTGCTGGTGTACACCTCGAGCTCCCTATAATCACAGCTTTTACCTAACATTATTTTCCCTCAATATAATGTCTAAGATGCGTTGATTTCGGTCCTTTTTGCAAGTACTAAGCCACATTTCAAAAATAGCAAGTTTATTAATTTTTGACCATCAAACGAAAAAAAAAAACTTTGTATGACATGTGCAAATAGGTGCACGGGAATACAATTGATACCTTTAGAGCACGAGTCAGGGAATTAGAAAAAAAATGTTTCAGCTCGGATACACGCGGATACATTTTCTAATGTCTTAACATATGCATAATTAAAAATATAAACAAAAGGAAAACAAACATGTACATATAAGTAATACATGTCTGACTTTCAAACTAACCTTCTATGATAACTAAAATATTGTAGGTGTTAATAAAACTGCGTTTCTGTATGTCTATCTATAATTTCACCCGTGAAACACCTTCAATCAATCACTTTAAAAGGCGAATAAACGTCGATTACAAAAATCCACATCACAAGTGTCAATTTCTCGATGTTATAGCATGAAAAATATCGACACTTACCTGCAAATTATTATCAAATCATACACAATTTTTTTACACGATAGCTAGATAAAGCAACTGGCTTTATCTAGCTATCGTGTAAAAAAATTGTATCGTTGAATATTGCATGTTCAAATTTTGGATAAAGTGACGGTACTATACGGGTTATTTGTAGGCACAATGTGCGACGGGGCATAAATAAACACAACGGTGCAACTATGTAAATGGGTCATTATGAGGAGACTTATTATTTGGTTGACTTCGGTGACAATTTTTTTTTCAATTTTATCTTTTTCGACGTGAAATATCAAATCTAGATTTAATTTAAAAAAAATATTAGTAGTAGAGGGAATCGTATAGACCGAATGGATATGAAGGTTTTTTTATTTATTTATTTTTTTAACCGAAATCAATATTCTTAACACCGAAATCAAATATATCAAATAATTTATATTTCAAAGACTGTTTTTTTTATATATATGTCGGAGGAAGTAAACTGGGAGTTGATTGTTGGTTGCATACGATTAATTGATAAGGTTGATTGTTAATTAAAAATAACTTGTTAAATCCTAATTTAATTTGATTTGATTTATTACATTTTAATATTGTGTAAATCTAACTAATTTAATTAAAAGTCACTGCATTGTATAACGTCCAATCAGAGCAGAGGATAAATCTAGAGTGGGGTCGAGGCGCCATCTTAACTTTGGTGGGTTGGAGTGAGGATTCATTAGAAGAACGGTGGTCGATCGAGGTGGATCGCTAGAGATAAAGTTAGATTGGTGTCGCGAACCTGCTGCTCGAATATAATTTATTTAAGCAAATTAGTTATTGTGAGATATTGATTCCTTCAGTGATTATCAACGTTGTAAACAACTGCCATTAAATTGTATGAAACAGTGAATACTTTGTTTTGTGCTCGCATTTCACCCTTATGACGCCCACTAAACTCGTGACCACTAATATCGATGTCAAAGAGAATGCTGTTTCTCCGACATCAGAAGTGGGATCGATGCAGGCACAAAACGTGGACAAATCAAGTGGTGGAAATGATGGGTGGCGTGCTTTATTTGAAGCGCAACAAAACAGCTTGCGACTACTCGTGGAGACTACGCAACTCGCTGGCTACTGAAGACAACCAATTTCGAACCTGAAAATTCAGACACTGACACCTGAGCCTGTCTAGCAACAGCGGCTATCTGCTTGTCGGACTTTGATATACAGGGAAGTAAACTGATTTTACTTAGTAAGACTATGTAAGGTTCGGCCGCCACGTGGCTTTCCCAAGTGGCTTTTCCTAGCATGAAGTGGGTAGAACTTAATAGTAGATCAAGGGGCTAAAATGACCCGATTATTTTTATTACTCCCGAGCTCTAACGACGGAGTAAATGGAAACCGAGTTGCAGTGGGTTTTTGGAGCCGTGTGTTGCACTCCACTTTTCACTATAAGTGCGAGAAAATGAAATAATCCAATACAATATTAAATAGTTTATTATGGGTTAGATGTACAATTTGTGCAATTCTGGATATTTAGCGAGATGTTTTTTTTCCGGCAACTTGGTTTCGGTCCTCTTTGAAGATGACTGTTTAGTTGTCTGTGGGGTGGGCGCGAGAGATGCGCGTGGTTCCGGGTTTGAGGGTCCCTCGTTCGAGTGTTCTGAATAGAGAATCAGCTGAATTGACTCATCCCTTGATGTCGATGGTCGTGGGCTGGTTGGGAGAGTATTGATGCATTCTGTGGTGCGCTGGGTGAAAAGATATTTTCCTTTCTCGCTTTGTTTCTTTGGAAACGTGTTCAGCGACTGTGTTAAAAATGTTTTCTGGTAAACCGCAAGACGGCGAATGCCTCGCGGCCTATGTAAGCCGTTTATTCACTTCACTCATGTCACGAAGAGGTAGTTTAAACAAAGAAGTCTACTTGTTTCTAAATTAATTAGAAAGCTCAGCTATGTGCGTATGTGAAATGTCTGAGCGTGTGCGTGAAGTATGTGATGACTACAGTTTTATGTAAGCGTGGTGGCTAAATAAGCTCTGTGTATGGTGTCTTAAAGGCGTGGTGGCTGTTAAGTTCTTAAGCTGTCTGATCGGTGAGGTGGACAATCAGCGTGGTGGCTGTCAAGTTCTTAAGCTGTCTGATCGGTGAGGTAGCCAATCAGCGTGGTGGCTGTCAAGTTCTTAAGTTGTCTAAAATGGCGAGGTGGCCAATTAGACTGTGTAGATAGGAATTGTCTAAAATGGCGAGGTGGCCAATTAGACAGTGTAGATAGGCATTGTCTAAAATGGCGAGGCGGCCAATTAGACTGTGTAGATAGGAATTGTCTAAAATGGCGAGGTGGCCAATTAGACTGTGTAGATACAAATTGCCCAAAAAGGCGAGAAGGCCATTTAGACGGTAGTATGGGGTGGTATGGTGGTGGTGTGGTTTGAATGCCGAGGTGACTGTTTTGATACTGTGACTGTCCACAAAAACATTCAATTTATAGAGAATTCATATCCTATGCTGTGTGCCTATCCTATTATAAAGTGTAGAATCTATTTTAGATGAAGTCATTGTGCAAAAGATTGCGTCATTGTGCAAATTGAAACAAACACGTTTGTTTCAATTTGTCAGGAGTGGCCGAACGATCTTACAAAAGTTTTGTCCTTATTCTATTTGTTAGAGACCGTAATGATGCTCGCATGATGACGTACCTTCTCCGTCATTAGAAGTGTGATACGTGTTGGTTCAGGTGCAAAATAAGAACGCTGCAAGTGACCGTTGGCGTGCCATGTTTGAAAAATACGGATGCGCGATCATGGTGCTGAGCTGATTTGTTTTGTTGAAAATTCACTGCAAGGTGCTCAACTTGTTGTGCTCATCAGTAAGGCGCTCAAACGAGCATCATCAACGTGGCTATCTGTTGTGTTGGGCATAAGCTGTATGCACAAATATCTTCGCTAAGAGACCCGCCGATGGCGCCAGTACCATATTAAAAAAACAGTGTCTATACCCGGCGTTTGAGTTTGAAGTATCCTGATCCCGTATTAAGAACATCTACTGCGTGTGCAAAACAACAACACTTTCGAAAAATAGCATACCAAGTACCGAGGTGGAGCAACTTTATGAATCGAGCCAAGCAGACCCGCAGCCTCGCAGCCCCGCGGCAGCCCCGCAGCCATCAGCGAAGCCCTTCGTGTGCTTCAAGTGTGGGAAACCAGGACATATCGCGGTCCGGTGCACGAACAGTGCAGCCAAGCGGATGGTGGAATACTGCAAGCAGCGAATGGCGAATGGATGTTTGCGACGAACAACTATCCTCAGGCACGTTAGAACATAAAGGTGATATGCATTGTTTTGTTTACTATTCTGGTGCTGAATTCACGTTAGTAAAGGAGAGTTGTGCAGCTAAATTGAGTGGTAAACGAGTTAATAACGTTGCTGCGTTGACTACACGTGTATTCAGCATGGAAGAAGTTTTATGTAGCCTATTGATTAGCGAAATCAGACTAAGTTAGATCGGAAGTTTAGAGGTCCATTTAAGGTAGCGGAAGTTTTGGATGGTGATCGCTATACGTTAAAAAGCTTTAAATTCTAACAGTACTTGCCAGTACACTCACGATAGGTTCAGAAAGATGCCAGTAGATCATGTACCAGTCGAAGTAGATAGTGACCACAGTGGTAATCAGCAAGCCTAAGTTATAGAAAGCATGCGAGTAGGGGTTTTCTATTAGCCGTAGTGAAGTGTTTTGATCCATGTGCTGGATG
Source organism: Griposia aprilina (assembly GCA_916610205.1). Lineage (NCBI taxonomy): Eukaryota > Metazoa > Arthropoda > Insecta > Lepidoptera > Noctuidae > Griposia > Griposia aprilina. The sequence goes on along the minus strand of OU744310.1, from coordinate 7,666,559 downwards.
TGTGAGAGCAATGCGATTGCTGGTCGGCTGGAGAGCCGTGGCGTTAGAGTGGCTACTCGTGTGTGGGTTTCCAGGTGTTAAAGGCTCTTAGTGAAAAAGGCGATTGTTAATGTGGATAACGGTGGTACATGGCTCTGGTTGATGATGTTTGCTATGATTAATCAAAGTTTGTTTATTTAATTTAGAGAAATTGTTTCATTAAAACTGAATAAAGAAAGAATAAAGAATAAAGTTGAGTTGTTGGTGAGTTGAGTTGCTGATTGAGAATAAAGTTTTGTGATAAAAAAATAGAAAGCCGTAAATGGTCAGAATTGGCCGAGCCGAACATGCACTGTGGTTGAGTTTTTGGTTGCAGGTTATCACACGAGGACGTGCGAAATGTCAGGATGGCCGTGTCGGAGGAAGTAAACTGGGAGTTGATTGTTGGTTGCATACGATTAATTGATAAGGTTGATTGTTAATTAAAAATAACTTGTTAAATCCTAATTTAATTTGATTTGATTTATTACATTTTAATATTGTGTAAATCTAACTAATTTAATTAAAAGTCACTGCATTGTATAACGTCCAATCAGAGCAGAGGATAAATCTAGAGTGGGGTCGAGGCGCCATCTTAACTTTGGTGGGTTGGAGTGAGGATTCATTAGAAGAACGGTGGTCGATCGAGGTGGATCGCTAGAGATAAAGTTAGATTGGTGTCGCGAACCTGCTGCTCGAATATAATTTATTTAAGCAAATTAGTTATTGTGAGATATTGATTCCTTCAGTGATTGTCAACGTTGTAAACAACTGCCATTAAATTGTATGAAACAGTGAATACTTTGTTTTGTGCTCGCATTTCACCCTTATGACGCCCACTAAACTCGTGACCACTAATATCGATGTCAAAGAGAATGCTGTTTCTCCGACATATATACACTCGAGAGCAATGAATCCGGGTCACTTAAAGAATGTTAAAAATCTCGGAAACTAAAAATGATAGGTTAATGCAATAAATTGTATTTAATAGACAATGTAATACTCCTTAAATGAAAGTAAAAAAAATATGAGTCACCATACATTTTATCCACTCACGCGCCCCAATGCAAAAATTAGTAAATTTTGAAATCCGTGAAACGCCCCCATCTTCATTATTTCACCACTTCAAACTGTCAGCGGACAGCACGTTTGTTTTTTATTTTTTTGAATTTTATGCGTGGACCCACCCCTTCTGTTTCATGTTTTTTGGAAAGGTGGTTAAATTTTGAATTTTTGTTTCGAAAGCCATGTGTGTGTATCGGACGTAAGAATAAAATTATCTGTGGTTGAAAATAAGTTTGCGAAGTGTACTGTGGGCTGTCAATCTGCCATTTCGTCGTCGCGGATTTTATGATACACAATTAAACGGTAAGTAATGATTATAATCAACATTATATACCATTTTGTTCGTGATTTAACGCTCTTTCGAGTTATCTATACTACATTTGAATTTCGAGTTTTAAAATCGTTCCTATAATTAGAAATATGTTTCATTGTTGTCTGAAAAATTCTTAGCTCTTGAAAAACGTAATAAAAACGAATCTATTACTACTTTTTACGTAAATTAATGTGTATTAACCATGTAGCCTGGTTAATTACGAACAGTTTGGTACCAATATTATATCATTTCGTTGTGATTTCAAAGTACAAAATCTAATTGCAAAAACCAATAGCCAATTTTTTTCGAAGCACGCGGCGTGGCGTAGTTCATTGACACGGATTAAAGAAACCTATTCATGATAAATTGTGGTTATTCTTCTCTCTTGAAACCTTTGAGTTCTGATTTGTGATAATTACTCAAAAAAAAAAAACAATCTCGATTTTTGCCATATTTTTCAGAAAAAATGCAAAATGGATAATATTATTCAAGGACAGGGTGGCAGGCGAGGCTCAGCAGGTCGCAGGCGCTCGCGAGGGCGAGGGCGATGCCTATTTGGAGAGAGGTATAGTGTATAATGTATAACAAATACATAAGTACCTGTTTGAAAAGAGGTATAGTAGCTGTATAAAAAGTATATATCTAATACATTTCTCTCTCAAAGAGAGGAGCCCTGTGTCCCAGCAGTGGGAACTTGATAGGCTAGTTACACATACCATCGAACTGATTACCTAACTTAACGGGATCAACTTTGAAATCAAATTGTTCTCTCAACTTCTTAACTCAAATTGTATATAATATAATACATTTCCCTCTCAAAGAGAGGAGCCTTGTGTCCCAGCAGTGAGAACATTATAGGCTGATTACACTACATAGCATCGAACTGAAAAACTTAACGGGATCAACTTCAAAATCAAATTGTTCTATCAACTTGTTATCTCAAATTGTATATAATCTAATACATTTCCCTCTCAAAGAGAGGAGCCCTGTGTCCCAGCAGTGGGAACATTCTAGGCTGATTACGCTACATAGCATCGAACTGAAAAACTTAACGGGATCAACTTCGAAATCAAATTGTTCTCTCAACTTCTTAACTCATATTGTTTTTTTTTCAGTACACCTGCAGGGCCAGCGCCAGAGGCAGAGCCAGCGCCAGGGCCTTCTGAGCTCTGTCCCGCAGCACCCAGTCCCGCAACACCCAGCCCCGCAGCACCCATGCTGACCCCGGCTGAAGAGTATGTGTTCATATCTTTATTTGCATTTCATAATGTTTGAAGATCTTACAATGGGCTTAAAGCTAAGGCACAATTATGGACCCTGTAGGGCACAGCAAAAAGTATAAAATTAATGTTTTAAATAGAATTAATACTTAATTAATTATGGATTTTCTGTAGTTTCTGCCTACCCCCATGGGAAGAAGGCGTGAGTTTATTTATGTATGTATGTTTTGAAACATGTCCTTAGTATTAAATAACTAAATTATTACATTTATTATTCTTGTTTAAATTAAAACTTATTTGATAATAAAATGTACTAGAATATTTATCTATGTAGGTATGAATGTGAATGTATAGTTTTGAATGTATGGGGATTTTGTGTCCTGTAAACATTATATAATATTTACATAACATCACATAACGTAACATCACGCCTGTATTCCCCGAAGGGTTAGGCAGAGGTGTACCTATAGAACACCCACATTTCGCCAGTTATGTTTAAGTCCCATGTAATAGGGGGCGAGCCTATTGCCATCAACCAGGCACAAATCCAGACTCCGGGTTGCTACCGAGAAATTCCAGATGGAAAAACCCAATAGCACTTTGCCCGACCTGGGAATCGAACCCAGGACCTCATGCTCAGCAGTAGCGCTTGCGACCACTAGACCAACGAGGCATTTCATAATAATTAATATAAATATTGATGTTTATACTTATTACAGACTTATGAAGCAGAAAAAAAATATAGGTACTCCAGGCAGAAACCCGACGTGTAGCTCCTTCCCAGCTTTCGCCATTTGTACTCTTGTTGCCAGTCTGCCGGCTGTCTGGCTGGGTTTGATTGGAGGCGCACACTTGTATTTGTCCGTGTTTATGTTAACTTGCATGTAATTGTGTAGCCTATGTTGTTGATCCAATGATAAACAAATAAATGACTACTTGTGAAATAAAAGTTATAATTACGTTGTACATTTTTTATTTTTTATCCTTAATTATACCCCAATACACTTAATACTGGCCGATACTCGACAATTAATTGCATACATGCAATATTTAAAGTTACAATATTAAAATTACACACATTTTCAGTAAATTTCAAAGAAACAAACTATACACATAGGTAACCTTTTCTTGGTAGTCAGGTAAAAATAATAAACATCCGTGAATAGCGCGCTTTATTCTCACGCTCAAAATGGCCGCCATGACTCATTCTCGAGAGTATATTCCCGCGATGTTATTATTCTTTGTATTTCAAAACTTTGGAGAAAATAGTAAATATTATGATGGCATTGTGTAGTTAATGAATGGGACTTCATTTTTTGTAAAAAAAAACATAGGGTCAACGCTTTAGTTAGTGAAATAAAACAGATTTTATTATTTATTTGCGAATAAAAAAAAAACTACGTCATATATAGTTCTAAAACAAAATGTATAATCAAGCCTGGTCTGTCCACTATATGAAACAGTCATTAGTTTACTATCAGTTCATAGAAATATTTCGTGTAGAAGTCGTGTATAAGTGGCTAGGCGCACGGCGCGCGCCGACAAAAAATGTTCGCGGGCATTTCGGCCTACGTCACGCGTAAGTACAAGCGCGTGAGTGGTTATTAACACAAAATTACATAAAGAAAAAAACTGCTGATCTCTCCTTAAAACAAAAATAGGAAACATGAAATTTTTGAACTTTATTACGATTTTCTTGAATTTTAATACTTCGTATTGCCTCCTCGTGCTTCCATTACTGCGTTTACGCGGTTTGGCATGCTGTACACCAAGTTCCTTACACGATTTTGGGGAATATTCTCCCATTCCTCTGTGAGAGCAATTTTGAGCTCACGAAGCGTGATTGGGGGAGGGTTTCGTTGTTTTACGCATCTGCCTAGCTCGTCCCAAGCATGCTCGATCGGGTTGATATCCGGGCTGCGCGCTGGCCACTCCATACGAGTAATGTTCATCTCTTGAAGGTTGTCATTCACAATCCTACCTGTATGAGGTCGGGCATTGTCATGCATAAATATAGCATCCTCACCTAAATTGACCATAAATGGACCAACGTGATCATTGAGGATTTCTTCCACATATCTTACGCTAGTTAAAGAGCCGTTTTCTATGATCACCAGCTCTGTGCGACTTTCAGAAGAAATTCCGGCCCACACAAGTACAGACCCACCACCGTAGGCTACTTTTTCTTCGATGCATGCTTGCTTGAATCTTTCCCCTGGTCTTCGATACACTCTGTGTCTTCCATCGTGCTTGTAGAGCATAAATTTTGATTCGTCGGAGAACATAACTTTTGACTAATCTTCAATACTCCAATTTACGTGGCTCTGGGCATATCTTAGTCTTGAAATACGATGCCCACGCTCCAGTTTAGGGCCGTTTGCAGGTCTAAGGGGTTTTAAGTTAGATTCAGCAAGCCGACGTCTTACTGTCCATGCACTTGGGTTACTTCCTCCGAGGCGTCGAAACTGATTTGTGAGTTCAGTTCCTGTGAGAAAGCGATTTCGAAGCATGGTGTTCACCAAGTATCGGTCTTCTCGTGCTGTGGTACACCTGGTTCTGCCCGTTCCTGGTCTGCGTAGGTTAGAACCAGTTTCTTCGTAACGTCGGAGAACTCTTTGTACTGTTGACAGCGACACACCGACAGTCCTGGCTGTATCGCGCTGACTCCGGCCGGTTTCCAGCATTGTAAGTATTCTGGTGCATTCTTCAGGCGTAAGCGACATAATTTCAGCTTGAATAATGAATATAGAGCACTATCAACATGGTTTATGTACCCACATAAATGACAGATTACAAACAAAAGCAAAACCAAATGCTGTAATTTCGTAGTTCCATCTTCGAAAGTGGCCCTTTTTCAAATTTGATTTTTTTATGATATAACTTTACAATAACTAAGAAGTTTTAATACCTTCATTTAAGGAGTATTACATTGTCTATTAAATACAATTTATTGCATTAACCTAGCATTTTTAGTTTTCGAAATTTTTAGGATTCTTTAAGTGACCCGGATTCATTGCTCTCGAGTGTATTAACATATAGTCTGTTAGAAATTGCAGGCTAATTTTACAATAAAACATTTTATTTTATCAAGACTTATATGTCTATTTAATAAGCCAAAGGAAAATTTACAAAAATCAACTTTGGGAGGAAGCACATTAATTGTAATTAATAATAGTAGGCTGTCTTGAAATAACAATTTAGGAACTTAAATCAATCTGAAGTCTTAGTAGAGATCTAGCTTAATCACAGACAATTTACTTATTGATAAAAAATCACTTAAAGATCAGTATTTTCAACAACATCAACAATTATAGAAGGCACTTACTTAACTAATAATATTTGTATTTTTATTAAAAATATTACTTTGTTTATTGATTTCAACACAATCAAATAAGTTTTTAGGTAAGTACCTATATTAAGCACCCAGCATTAAATTAACAACGTAAGTAACTTAATTAAAAAATGCTATATTCCTCGTCACTGCTTCCGATGGAATGTAGAATTTTGGAGAATACTTCATTCATTACTATCGGAGCAATATTTTCACAATCTCGACACATGCGTCCAGAAACTGTCACTTTCATTCAATCCAATGTCTGATGTTAAGTTATGGGACAAGCGCTGCTTGGTTCCATATAATTCATCAGCAAGATCAACAGAATAGCTACTACCAGGTTGAATCAGAATATTCGGTAAAATTTGAGGTTTATTAGATTTAGCTGCACCGACTCCACTCTCTTTTTTTTTGGCTTGACTTGACTTTTTAATCAGATCGATCTTGTCACTCTTGTTCTTGTTGGTTTTATCAGTCAGCAATCTGTCAGTTTGCTCGCATATGATGCATAATCCTACATGATACCTCATACCATTCCATGTTCACACGACACTGAATTATTTTTTTCAGTAACTTTCGGCAACTCATTTTTCTCATCGATAGTTGGTTGGGCTCATTGGCGTTCCATACTGCCTGATGAACTTTCATAGTCCCTGCAAATAGCTTGAGATCGGATAGAATCAACAATTATTCTTCATAAATACCGGAATCGTTAATAATGTTCATTATAATACCTTGAATAGATTTTAGATGAGTCATCAATGATGATAAGCTTGCGATATCATTGCCTTGAGCTGATTCGATCAGCTGTTCTTTTAAGCGTTAAACAAACGATCTTAAAGTGTAAATAAACGACAAGTTATTGATTTCGGTGATTTAAAAATTGATTTCGGTGCACCTATTTCCACCGAAAACTCCGAAATCAATGCCACTGAAATCAAAATAATTAGCAAAATCCTAAATATTTTCAAAAGTAACCCGATTTTTTAATATTAATCTCTTGTATTGAAATCGAATACATACATGACATACTTTTACTATAATTTAAAAATACGAATTCAAATAGTTGTGGATAAAATGGATTCACCGAAATCAATTTTAAGGGTATACCAAGCCACCGAAAACGATTACGAACCTAAATAGAAGAGCGGCACGGAGACGCTCAGAACTGTTATCCTCACCACCGATGCGGCGCGATTGACAGTTTGTATTACTCTAACAACTATTCTCGCAGTCACTAGAATACAGGATTTATGAACGGATCGGTGCGCGCCATTGATATCAATTCTAAAAGTCGGACATGAAGAAAACCAGTTGTTACTTGTCTACTAAGGCCTATTATGGTGTAGAAATATTATAAATTGAGTTAATAACTATCTAGTTGTTTGTGCGACATGCGAAATAGCGCCATGAATTGGAGAAAAAAAGATAAAAAATTATTTCCGTCGCAGTACGGGGCCGGAAGCCGGCACCGAGGTCAATATTTTGGAGGTTTTTATTTTTTTAAACTAACTTATATTTAATTTATTTAAATAATCAAATTCTAATATTTTGTTCGTACCTGTTATAGAAAAAAAATCAAGTTGTTAGTTATCCATTTCGTACTGTATTTTGACCCGGATACGCGTATTTGAGCCGTCTGAGAATGACCCAAATACGGGGATCTAAATATTATATTTCTAGCTAGTAAAGTTTGCTTTGTTTTTATCAAAATTTTAACAAATGGAGGACGTAACGCTTAAATATTCTTTTGTTAATTTTCTAGAAGTTGTTTACACAGGCTTGGATTTACATATCGGATAAATAACTTTTGGATAAATGTTAGGGCTTATTTCTAGCCGTATCTACCTTTCAGTTGAAAGTCTGTTGTAAGTATTTAAGACAGATGTTGGGTTTTGCTTTGGCTTCCACCATGCTTTCACTATAAATCCCGCAAAACTGCCAACGGCTCATTTCTGCGCCAATCAACGAGCACGAGTTGAAAAGGTTCCCGATGCGCCCGCGCCCGCGAGCGCGGAGAAAAACTCCGAAAAAGTCAGTCGCAACACCGAACGAGCGAAGCATGCACGCCGTCATTGCATGCGCTCTAAAAATCTAACAAAACCTTTTTGGAATAGGCAAAAACACATCGGAAGATAAGACAACTGTCAATGGTGTTGTCATTCATTCTTAGTTCGGGCCCCAAAGTAATATTACATGTCCATAGATGATACGAAGTAGCAAATGCCCGTAACTTAAACCGAAACTACGGATTTCATGCTAACCGCTGAGATGATTTTGGCCGCGTTGTGAAGTCACCGTATTATGCCCATGGTATGGCACACCAACCAAAATTTTTTCCAATTGTCGTGCCCAAGGTGTGAAAGTCACACCAATTTTTTTTGGTTTTAGTTTCATCCTTGTATCACCACTATTAAGCGGTACTTTCCAATTCCATGGATTTAGTTTAGAGTAGACCCCCAGATCCTGATACAGTGATAATTTTTATATCGTATACCGGGTACTTTCCCGAGATTCTTTCATAAATCTTTAACTCATTCTCACACAATAAATAATATATTTAATAAGCATTATGTTGGCAGACCTGAACTAATTCGAGGCACGCACGCCCAGCTGGAAATTATGAATAATTGATACAGCCCGACTTCCGGTGTTGGTACTACTGCGTATAGAGGGTGTTTGATAACCGTGCTATTCATTGAAACCTCGAGGTCTACCACTGTTATAGAAGTTAATGCGACAACGTCTGCATTCCCCAAAGAGTTTGCAGATGTGTATACTTGCATAGCACACCTATTTTGAGCCAGTCGCAAAACTTATAAACCTAATAGGGTCCTCCCTGAAAATTATGTGTAATGTCAATAAGCCATTAATTAATCTGGCATAAACCAAGATTCTATGCTGCCACTGCAGTTAATGTCCGGATGAAAAGTATAATAAAAATCCCATGCAATCTACACTGACAGCAAAACTCGTGAAAGAAATACATAACTTAGACCCACTTGCACCACCAAGCATTAAACACGTTTAGCGCTAAATAAACGAGTTTAGAATATAATCCTGTTTCTGTCATATATTTGAACATGACAGAGATAGAATGATGTTTAAAACTCGTTTAGCGCTAAACGTGTTTAGTGATTGGCGGTGCAAATGTTTTGTAACTCGGTACTCCTAGTAATGACAAAAGTGCATTTTTACTAGCATAGTTAGTGGACATCGAATCCTTTAAATTAATGATTTGTTTTTCTTAATTTTTTTGTCACCTTTTGTATAAGTAAACAATCGTCTCAATTTGTTAGTAACTAAGGGAAAGAGCGAGATAGCCCCAACACAAGTATATCTCAATTACTTACTGGGGATGTCTCATCTATATATATAAAAATTAATCCCTATTTCCCTTGGTCACGCCATCACGCGTGAACGGCTGGACCGATTTCACATATTTTTTTTTTGTTGTGTTTGTTATTGTCAGGAGAAGGATCTTATGAACTAAAAAAATAAGGAAGTTGATCGGAACGTTACAAAATTTAAGAAAACTTAACGCAATATTAATTTTACATAACTGGCAGTTGTTTGAAATAACTGTCAGCGATTGACAGAATGCGCGCTGCAAATATCGTTTAACACAGATGGATCGGTTGATGAATGAGTCGATAGTTTTAGTCAATAGTCAAAACTAAAACTAAACGACATATGACATTCATAGTTAAGACAGGACAACGTCTGTCGGGTCAGCTGGTTTATAATATTTGTAACTGTTTTGGGACAAATAATCATTTTTCAATGTATGATTTATCTTTGTTATTTTTCTTAAGGGTCCCCAAAACCATCAATTGCAATTTTCAATTACAAGTGTAAATGTTTAGTGTGTTTACTGTCAATCGCTTCAATAGCATTTTGTAGTTGACGATCAATTTGCGCTTCAATATGTATCAATCACGGAAAAATGTATTGTTGTTTCCCTTCAGGAAAGATGCCATTGTTCTTTGGAAACATACTGTATATAGTTACACCATTTTGTATTTTATACGGATGTCCAATTATTTAGTCGGCCTGTTTGCAGCGTTGGCAGAAATTGTGTTTTTATGTTCTGTAACATTTTTGTTGTAAATTTTCACCTGTTAATGTACGGTCACCAAACGTGATAAGTAACCAGGGTCGTCGGACATAGTTTACGTTTAGTAAGAAACTGACAATATTTTTGAATAAAATTTAAATTAATAGAAAACAAACAGTTAATTTATCAAATTAAATTTCATTTGAAAACATCCATCGGTTTCTTACTAAATTTCAACTACAACGACGATCCTGGTTACTTATCTCTTTTGGTGACTACTAGCTATGCTGCTCCAGTATAAACAGATCTCGCATTGTATAGGATTTCTATACAATGAGAGATCAGCTTATACTGGAAATTTATAGCTTGATATGTAGTCGTGTGTACCGTATCACTGTATTTTTGGGGTCGAAGGTAAGGGTGTATCTATACCGCCACATGCGAGCTACACATCACATTGACGTCACGCATATCCTGCATCGCGCAAGCAGAGTTTACCGCGTGACTAGCATATATACAACGTACCGACTTCAACCGTTGGGCAGTACTGCCCACCAGTACACAACACGCGTCTGGTCGAAGGATCCTCCCTTTTCCATAGAGTATGAGCGAACTTTACACCCTGTTCCTCATACCTCTATAAGGATAATCAAAGGTTATTATTTTAATATGCCTGTCTGGTGGTCACAAGACACAGACCCTCAAGACTAAGAAAATGGTGGAGAGAGCGTTTCGGGGCTTTTTTTTTTTTTTTGGATGGGAAATCATCAAATGACCTCTCCCGCTCTGGGCGGAGCGGAAGGGCGTGTCAGACTCTTACTGACTAAAACCCACCCGTGTTCCTTCAGTTGCCAGTGCGCCAGAGCCACGGTAACTCTTTCGAACAATCCGCGACCCCGGCAGGCATCGGCCCTATCGGACCCCGTCAATTATGCTGACAACTCTTTGAGGCGCGCGTGGAACACAACGCGCCGTCGACCCGGGCCTGGTCCTTACCGGACGGCGAGCTGCCCATTGCTCGCCGTCCGCAGGCCCGCGCCTACGGTGGCCGGGAGTCGGCTATGGACTCCCGACGCCCAGGGTGTCTCCTCCTGCGGCGACTAGGGGCGTGAGGGCGCAATGATTGCCTCTCCCTCACGCGCTCCGCCTCCTCCTTCGCGAGCATTACTGCTTCGCAGAAGGAGGTGACTGCTTCCCATTCTCTCTCGCTCCGTACTATGGCCCGAACCAGGGCCGGACGCGAGAGATCGCCGCCGCCGGTCGCCGCCACGAGGACACGGCGGTGCTCCGCCCAAGCCGGGCAGACCTCCACCGTATGCTCCACCGTGTCCTCCGGTCGATCCACACAATGCCAACACCCGGGCGTTTCCTCCCGCCTTATCCGAAACAGGAACCTCCCAAAACAGCCATGTCCGGTGAGGACCTGCGTCAGGCGGAAGGTGAGGACGCCGTGGTGCCTCTCAAGCCACTCCTCAAAGAGGGGACTTACCGCCGCAATTGTGGCGTGCCCAGCTCTGGGTTGCGACAGTCGCACTCTCCATGCCGCCATGAGATCCCGCCGGAGCTCTGTCCGCTGTGCCGCGATTTCTCGCGGCAGCGGAGTAACGCCCCGGCGTTTCGCCTCCTCGCGCCACTCCCAAATGTGCGCGAGGACTTTTGCCTCCAGATCCCATGGCGGCAATCCGGCAAGGAGGCTCGCCGCCTCGCAGGAGACCGTGCGGTATCCCCGGACCAGCCGGATGGCCATGACCCTTTGGGACGCGTTCAAACGGCGTGCTGGTCGGAGCCTCAATGAACGCGCCCACACCGGTGCCCCGTAAAGGGCCATGGACCGCACGACCCCCGCGTAGAGCCTCCGGCAGGAGGCGTTTGGACCCCCTAGCTTGGGCAGGAGCCGCTTCAAGGCAGCCCCAGCCCGGTCCAGTCTGGGAGCCAAACGTCGGAAATGCTCGACGAAGTTCCACCGGCTGTCGAGGACGAGTCCCAGGTACTTCATCGTCGACTCGACGCCGATGTGAACCCCTCCCGCCATTATTTGGGAACCCGAGAGTGGCGCGTTCCGAGGACCATGAAAACACATGGCCTTGGACTTGTGCAGGGCCACCTCGAGTCCCAATTGCTGGATCCTCTCAATGACTGTCGCAACCCCGCGTGTCATTAATTCGGCCGCCGCCTGGTGCGACCTCCCCTGTGCCAGGACTAGCGTGTCGTCAGCGTAACAAACGACGCTGACGCCGCTAGGAAGGTCGGCGCGCAGCACCCAGTCGTACCCGATGTCCCACAGATACGGCCCCAAGACTGATCCCTGTGGGACACCGCACGACATCTCTCGCCGGTTCCATTCTCCCTGGTGACCGGGGTAGATGACGGCCCTGTCCGTCAGATAGGCCTCGACTATGCGACAGAGGTAGGTCGGCATCCGGTGATACCGGAGTGCCTCCCTGATGCAACTCCAGGGCAGGGTATTGAAGGCATTGGCGATGTCTAGAGACACCGCCAAGACGACCCCACCCCGGGCCACAGCATCCCCCGTCGTGAGGGCTCGCACGCGCATGATGGCGTCCACCGTAGAGCGCCCCCTGCGGAAACCAAACTGGCTCTCCGCCAAATCCGGCCCCACCCGCACTAGCCGCCCGACGAGGCGGTCTGCAATGACTCTTTCAAAGAGCTTTCCCACCTCATCGAGCAGCACAATGGGCCGGTAAGCGGACGGAGAGTCCGCAGGGCGCCCCGTCTTCTTAATGAGGACCAGTTTCCCCGTCTTCCAACGAAGTGGGAACTGGCCCCCTTCCAAGCATGCGCTTAGGAGCCCTCGAAGTCGAGGCCCGAGAGCCTCCAAGGCCAGGACCCAGGCTTTTCCAGGTAGGCCGTCGGGTCTTGGGGCGGTATTTTTGGCACTCAGCCTACGTACCGCCACTCTCAACTCTACCTCGGTCACCTCAGGAGAATCGTCATCGTCGTCGGTTATGTGGTCCACAGTGGGCACCGCAGGAGGCGGAGCCATGGGCGGGGGAGTGTGCTCCCCTCGCGAAGGGAACAGAGCGCTCACCACGCCCTCCACGAGCTGAGGCCGGAGACTCTGCGTTAGTGGGGGAGCCGATGGGCGGAGTTTCTCCCGCACCATTTTGTATGGGCGTCTCCAAGGGTCCCTGTTCAGAGTCCCCAGCGACTCCTCACGGGCCAGTCCCCTGGCCCGCAGTATCTCCGCTCGGAGGGCGGTCTTCGCCGCTCTGTAACCCTCGTACAGCTCCGCCTGAATGGCTTCCGTATCCGGAGGACGGACACGGAGCCTGCGAGCGTTTCGGGGCTGTCTGCACGGAGAAAAAAGAGACTACCAGAAATTAAAAAACTGTTTTGTATTTTACGAAAAAACTAAGTTTTAATATTAAATACAAAAGTTTTGCTGTTTTTGCAACCTTTATTGTTTTTTAGCAAAACCTTAGTATTCGTAATTGTAATTCCTAAAAGTCAGCTTTAGTAAATGTAGGATATTACATATTTTTATAGTTATCGCAAATTATAGTAAATATTATTAAACGTTTGTAATTTTTGCAAACCTATTTAATATATATTCTAAAGGTCATTTGTAGTTTCAAGAAATGGTTTTAGTACATGGCAACATTACAAACCTTTGTGATATCTAATAACTACATGATTATATTTAAAAATGATTTACTTGAAATTACTAACGTATTTCTTAAAATAATAATCCAAGTAACCATTTTGTAATACCATGTGGTAATGGCACAGGGGCATTCGCCATTGTACGCCATTTCGAGTTCGCGCGTGAGACGAGTGACAAGTTGCTACACTCAAAAATAACGTCAAAAGGAAATAAAATGTCATCGTTTTAGTACAATTATGCCCAATTTATTCATATCCATGGATGTGCCAAAGCGATCAAGTTTTCTTCTAGTTCCAGTGTTTCCAATTAGTGAAAACGTGAATTTACTAGTTTTTGGTAAAATGGATAATCTAACCAGGGATCTTTTAGGAAATTGTGGGTCTCAAAAATTGCACCAGTGCCTAGCAGCATAAACGTTCTATCTAACATGACTTCTTATGTAACATCTCGTTGGTGTCTTGATTAGATCATATATTTTAGGAATTGTAACCATTTGTGGTCGTCCAAAACAAAAGGGACCTTTGCGGGAGACGCTCAAATCTATATACAATATATACATCGATAAGTATTGCGTCCCTTTTAATTTGAACGATCCCTTTTTTGTGTAATTACTTGTATGTAAAGTTAAGTAACTATTATTATTTTATTATTAATAAATAAAATAAGAGAAATTAAGTGAGTATTTCATTGAATAGACACAGTAAACATTGATACCAATTTTTAGTTATAAGAGCTGGATAGTAATATCGGAAATTAGGACGTCATAGACAAAAAAAAACTGTTTTGTAATTTTAAGAGATTAATAGTTATATCGGAAATGATGACGTTATAGGTAAATGTATATTTTTAGTTTATTTACTGTTTTAGTTTTAGTAATTTATCTAGTTTAGTAATTATAAGTAAAGACCCATACAGATTGTGGTAACAGAGGGGTCGAAAGAGATTTTTTAAGAGGTGAATCTATACGTCTTTATGAGCAAAAATTACGGTACTCACAATGACAGATAGAATCACCTCCTAAAAACTCTTTCGATACCTCTGTTTCAACACTCTGTATAGGTATTTATCAATAATTACTAAACTAGATAAATTGCTAATACTAAAGCAGTAAATAAACAAAAAAAAATGTATTTACCTATGACGTCATCATTTTCGATATAACTATAAGCTCTTAAAATTACAAAACCGTTAGTTTTTGTCTATGACGTCATGATTCCCGATATTACTATCAAGCTCTTAAAATTACAAAACAGTTAGTTTTTGTCTATGACGTCATCATTTTCGATATTACTATCAAGCTCTTAAAATTACAAAACAGTTCATCATTTCGTTTTTACTAAAACACTCTCTTAATTATTACAGGACATTTGTTGTCCTTGGATTTATGAATATTTTAGTAAAAATTAATGTATTTTTGTCAGATTTTTTCTCCGTGTGTCACTTTTGATTTATGAAAAGTGCAGATTTTTATTTGAATAACTGATTTCCTAGTTTGAATAACTGATCTGAGATAAGGATTCAATACCATGCGCGGATAAAGAGGGGAGCAACGGGTGCAGTTGCCCTCCTCCCCTGGGATTCAACCATACTGAGTCTAAAACTCTAAATTGGACATAAAAATAGTTTTATAACCCTTATTTTTTATTTGTATACAGTAAATTACTAAGATATATAAGTCGTAGTCATCCTCGAAAAGGGGGCACATTCACCCCCCCCCCCTTCCCTTATCCTCCCAGATATCAATATTTCCCCCCCTGGAGCGAGAACCTAGATCCGTGCCTATTCAATAGCGATGTGAGATAATATTATTGTGACTTAAAACATTAAACTAACTGGACTGCATTAGACTGCCGTGTTTGATTGGTCGTAAGGCACTATTGAGCATGAAAGAAAGAGAAAGAAAATACGTTTATTTCCGGTAAACATGACGCAAAGAAAAGCACACAAATAAAAATAAATACAAAAAAAAACCGACTTCAAAAAAAAAAGTGAAAAATTACTTTAATTTCGGAAATCGGTGTCCTTGGTTTTGTATTTTCGTTTTTTGGAAGTTGGTTGTTGTTTTTGTAAAAAAGTTTTATATTTCACTTTTTAGTGGTGGTACCAACCCCACACAAATTCGTATACCTACCACTACTTGATATGTAAATAACAGTGACAGGAAATAATTAAAACATCATCATTATAAACTAAGTGGAAAAAATACGCAGTATTAAGGATAACTCAAAAACTACTGGTCAAACCTTGATCAAAAAAAGACATTTAAAACTTGACATTTAAAAGAAGCAGATATAGTTAATAGTATAATTTAAAATTATTTAAATCTTATTGCATAATAACTGTAAAACTACTGGGAGAAGACACTGATTCCTGTAACACAGGTTACAACCTAGCGCAGGAGTCAGGGTTTCCATATATAAATGTAACATACTTTTATGTCAATAAATATTATTATTATTTATTTACCTCTTCACATTTCTCGGGACCCTGGGATCCCGGACCTTTGGAAGGCATACGAGGGGCCGAAGCCAACTCGCAGAGGCCCGTTAGACGTTTTTAATGAAATGAAGCACATTATTATTATTATTATCGGGAGCGTTCTTTTTTCTCAGCTTTTAGGCTGGTTTTAGCTACATTTATTATTATTATTATTATTTATTTACCTCTTCACATTTCTCGGGACCCTGGGATCCCGGACCTTTGGAAGGCATACGAGGGGCCGAAGCCAACTCGCAGAGGCCCGTTAGACGTTTTTAATGAAATGAAGTGAATTATTCTTATTATTATTATGTTTTATTCATTTTTATGCATATTAATTACATTTTTAAATACTTTTACAAAAAATATAAAAACATTTAAAAATATAGAAAATAGTAGCCCATCGGCATCAAAGACAGGGTCCAAGCTGCCGGTGGTCAGGGGTCTAGAGAGAGGAACCTCCTCACTATGCGTGCCGTATCCAGAAGTACTGCTCTCTGAATTAAGCTCTTGACCCAGCTGCGCAATGAGAGCCTCCTGAGGTGTTGGTCGAGGCTCTCCGCTATTAGGCCATTTACTGAAACGATTATCGGTACAATGATTGCAGAGTCCACGCCCCACATGTCGACAACCTCGTGTGCTAAATCAAGATACTTGATTTTTTTATCTTTCTCAGCTTTCACGAGATTCTCGTCATGAGGGACAGCGATATCAACAATCATTGCACGGCGCTCTCGTCGATCTATCACCACAATATCAGGTTTATTGGCTACAATAGTCCTGTCAGTGATGATAGATCGATCCCAGTATAATGTGGTATGACCATTTTCAAGAACTGGGTCGGGCACATACCTGTAGTATGGTACTTCGGATTCCACAAGATTGTACTGCAAGGCAAGTTGCTGGTGGATAATTCTAGCCACTAGATTGTGTCTGTGCAAGTACTCACCGTTAGCAAGACGAGAACAACCGGAAACTATATGTCGGATGGATTCACCGGGACGGTGGCATGCCCGACAGATGTCAACCGTGCCGTCCTTGACAATGTATTTCCGATAATTATTCGTCATGATAACTTCATCCATAATCGCACAGACAAAACCTTCGGTTTCCCCAAAGAGGTCACCGAAACGCAGCCAGGATACAGACGCCAAAAAGTCTACATCAGGCCCATGTAGGGCCCGGAAAAAGCGTCCGTGAAGCTCCTTGCCTTGCCATACTTCCTTACGATCGTTAGTATCTAGTACTGCAGGCTTGCGCCAGTTCTCTTTTGCCAAGGAGAGCGGAGTGAGGCCCTTGTCCACTGCGACCACATCTCGGTGCATCCCCACGTCAGTTTATAGGAAATATTCCCTGAGACTGCAAATCTCGCGGTTGTGGAGGGTTTTAGCATTTAAGAATCCTCGACCCCCACACTTCCGCGGGATGTACAGTCTCATCACTGATGACCGTGGGTGATGCATCCTATATGCCGTCAGCAATGTACGGACCTTCCTATCCAGAGCATCAAGTTCCGTCTGAGTCCATTTGAGTATGCCGAAAGTATACATCAAAACCGGCATGACCCAACCGTTAAAGGCGCGCACCTTGTTTCCGCCTGATAAAAGACTATTTAACACTTTATTCAGGCGGCCAAAGAAGCGCTCCCTCAACGATTGTTTCATGTCGGCAGCATTGATGCCTAATGCTTCCGACATACCCAAGTACTTGTAGGTTTCGGTTGAGGAGAGGGATCTAAGGTGTATAGAATCTGAAAGTTGGGTTCCCACGGATTCCATAATCCCCCCTCGCTTTACATGCATGACTGCACATTTGTCCACACCAAATTCCATCCTGATGGCACTACTGAACGTTTCCGTTACCTTCAGTAGCTCCATCAGTCGCAAATTGTTGGGGGCAAAGAGTTTCAAATCATCCATGTAGAGGAGGTGTGATATCACCTGACCACCTCTTCGTAACCGATAGCCTAGACCTGAATCCTCCAGCAGTGTGCTTAGAGGATTCAAGGCTAAGCAAAACCATAGCGGACTCAAACTATCGCCCTGGAATATTCCTCGCTCAATCCTGATCGGTTCATCGGTCCTCTGGATCTGTCGACATCCTGGATAGAGAAGGATTGTCCTCCACTGCCCCATACAAGAAATCAAGAAGGTGCGTAGAGTTGCGTCTATTTTGTACAACTCCAGCACCCTAATGAGCCATGTATGTGGCACCGAGTCATAAGCCTTCTTATAATCTATCCAACATGTCGACAAATCCTTCCGGGATCTACGAACCTGTTGGCTTATGGCCATGTCTATAAGGAGCAGCTCCTTAGTACCGCGAGACCCATTCTTACATCCATTCTGAGACACAGACATAATTGAGTTATTTTTAATATGTTCTGCAATTTTTGCTCTAAGAATGGATGTAAGAACTTTATAGACCGTCGGTAAACATGTAATTGGTCTATAGTTTTTAGGTTCCGCAGTACTACCCGATTTATGGAGCAGATGGGTTACTCCTGTCGTAAAGATCAGTGGTAGCGACCCAGTCTCTAAAGATGACTGGAATTGCGAGGCTAAGCAGGCGTGTGACCTTTCTAGCCATTTAATCCAGAAATTGTGCAGTCCGTCCGGTCCTGGGGATTTCCAGTTAGGCAACGGACGGACTGCACGAGCCACATCTAGAGGACTAATGCTAATAGCCTCCATTTCTGGTATTGAATCACACGCCTGTTCAACAACACGCATCCAATCACCTTCAGTATGACTGACGGGCACCGACCAAATGCTTCGCCAAAAAGCACTCACTGTATCATTATCCGGTGGAAGCACGTCAGTCACACCTTGAGTGGGAATGGGTCGCTCCCAAGCTCTGTATACCCACCTTTCATCTTTCTGGAACATGCGGTTCTGAGTGTACCGATCCACTCTTCGTCTATACCGACGGATACGGTTTGCCCATGCATAAACTTTCTGCTTCAGGAAGTCGATGCGCTCTGTGACACAGGATATATATTCTCGAGGACTAATCTTAGTTCCCGAGAAGGCCTGCCTCACAAAGCGCATCACCCTTGGGCGTGTATTGCCCTCCCTAAAGCAGGTGAGCTTCCCGATGAGTACCCTGGCCTCATTAATACGACGCTCAATCCTGCACTGCCAGGCTGGTGCGGCGGGTTTCAGCTGTGCAGTTCGGTCAGTGTTCGGAAATTTGACACGAGCTATACGACATGCCGCAACAGCCGTGCAATACAAGATTGAGTGTGTATCGCAAAGGTCTGCGCTGTTTTCAATTAAATTTGGTAACAGCGCATCCAAGGCACACACCAGTGCTCTATTTTTTTTATTCATGGGCAAACGTGGTAGCCGTGGTCTAAGATCAGATGATGTGAACCGGTACTCACGGATCGCATCCTCCAGAATGCTCCTTAATTCCACATTGCACAGGTTATCTGCAGATATAGCCCTAGTGTCCTCCTCCTCATCTTGCTGGTTTGTCCGCAGTGGAACCACGGTAGGCGCATGCACGAAATTCTGGGGGGGGGGAAGGATTACTAGCAGAGCTACTCTGCATTTCCAAGCGTAGCCGATCAAGTGTAGCGTCATCCAATCTATGATTGTGTCGAATGACGCGCACCTGATCCGACAATCGTTGGGCCGAGACGTTTACGGCTGGTTCAAGCACCTGAAACAGAGAGAGCATCCGACTTCGGTACGCTGTAAGGTTAATTCCTCCCTCTGTAGCCCCGTAATATGCGCGCATCACATTTTCATTAATGGACTGGGTCCATCGCATGCGCGACACATTTCCACCGGCAGCGGGGACCCCGTTCGAGGCCTGTTGGCCTCGAGATCCCAAGCCCGCTGGTGGCCGTCCTCTTCCTCGCTGTCGTGGTGGTGTAGGTGACGACGGTGGGGAGAAAAACTCGTCGCTCGAGCTCGACGCAACTGCAGCGACCGGTGACACGGCGCTCATGGTTGAGGCGCGTACCGGCGGCTGCGAGGCGGAGCTGAGCGACAAGTCCGGAGATGGTGGGTGTGTCTCTTGTCGTGCTCTGGCTCTGGTCTGCATAATTTACTTTTGCTCACATTGTCTATTTGTTTTGTTCATGGTCCGTTTTGGCAGGTTTTTCATTTTTACTTTCATTTGGTATTATTTTAAGATTTTTTTTTTAAACTGCTAATGTGAAATCTGGACTGTGAAAGTTATTTATTATTATATAAAAAATGTTGAGCGTAAATTTTTTCTTGTGACGTTGGCAGATGCCATAGAGTATTTTTTATTACTTATTATTATTATTATTATTATTAGTTTTTGAGTATCTTCGATACAATGAAAGAATAGGTAGGTGCTTGATCATTTGAATTTTGACTAACAGTGTGCCAATAGTTAAATCTTGTTATGTAAATAATGAGAAAGCTGTTTTAATATACCTGTGATTTCAAATCTTTAACACTCCAATTCCTGTATCAAGCAAAGGGATTTTTCGATGAGATTCTTTCACTAGCAGCCTGTTTTATGAATTTGTGCCCGGTTGATGGTAATACCTGAGCTCAGAAACAACGAGCAAACTTTTATGTTAGGAACTAGCTGACTAGACAGACGTTGTCTTGTCAAACTTTCAATCTATCCTAACAATAAATATTATAAATGCGAAATTAAGGCTTGTAATAATGCCAATAACCTTGAGCATTTGGGCGGAGCTAACGACCAACCGAATCTAAGGACGAGTGCGGGGGTCGTACACGCAGTCATTAATCGGACGCCTTTTTAATTTATTACAATAAAAATAATACATATTTAAAAAAAGTAACAAAATCAAATCATTTTCCTTTGTATTGCAAAGCAGTAGATATTTTTTTTTATACTCTTTTGATAAAAAACGAAGGAGTAAAATGGTTTCATCTCAATGATTTGGAGTTGATTTTGTGTATTTTTATGTTATTTTGTGATACCGATAGAAAAATTATGGCTAAACCAAATTACGTATTATATCATGTAGATTACTAATATATTTTTTCAGATGTAAGTTCTCTGTAAATGCCGACGAAAAGTTGCTTCATCTGCATGCATTTTTCAAGCTTTTTTCGAGAGAGCAGCCTTAAGTTTGTTTGTCTGAACCGATCATCCTGAAATTTTGCATATTCGTTGTGAGGTGTACAGAAACGGACATAGGGTACCTTTCATCCCGAAAAAAAGTACTGTACCCGAGGAAAACAACAATAATGTTCTTATGATGATAGATGGCGCCACGTGTCTTTCGAATCATGATTAAATTATATCCCGAGTTGATTGCCAAATTCTAAATTAACGCGAGCGAAGCCGCGGGCAAAAGCTAGTAGAAAAATGGAAACGAGTTATCCAACTTTTTAGGCAATTTTTCCAATTTATTTACGTTACGCTTCCGTGTTTGGGTCACAGAAATTCATATAATTATGTAGCTTTCAACTTAATCAGTCTAGTAGATTCGGAGCAAATAGGCTGTGACAGAAAGACAGATAGACACACGAGTCATCCTATAAGGGTTCCGTTTTCTCATTAGAACGTACGGAACCCTAAAAACATGTGAGTTATCCAACTTTCTGGTTACGGAGATATTGAAAGTCAATACTCCAATTTTTACTGACGTTTTTATATGAAAACAAGTTATTAATGTTAAACACAAATTTAAATACCGCCACGACCCCAGTACCGTTGCCTGCACCCACAAGCAGAATGTTTTGCGTGCGTTACGTTGCGTACTACCGTAAACAACGATTTTTCACACCAAAAATAAAAATATTTTCCCAGCAATTATTTTTATGCTATGTTACTTAGTTTGATGTACAGAATGCGTAGTTGACGGCTATGTGATGGGTCTTATTACATCGTGTATATTATCCTATGGTGTAGGCACTATTATGGCTCTTTTGCACGCCTCATAAGGTAGTAGGTAGAGATAGTGCTCTACTCTCGCCTTACAAAGAACAAGTAATTCCTTGAGCTAAAAATGTCTCTATTTACTTTTCATATCATTTATGTATCGCACTTGTAGAAAAATATTTACTCACAAACGTCAAGAAAAAACACAAGTTTCAACACTCATGTTATTTTCAAAAGACATTTTGCTATTTAAAATAATGTAAAAGCTGTTTAATAAAATTATTCTATAGACGTCCGTGTGTCTGTCTGTATCTAGATCGTCCGTGGTCACGATAACGGCCGAAAAACTTAACTAATCGAGTCTTTTTTTTAAACGCTTCAGTGTTATCGAAAACGAAGTACTTCCGAAAATCACGGTCTAATTCAATGTAGTTTAATTGTAATTAGTAATATAAAAATACGACTGAACATTTCATTCGTTGTATATTTTTTATCGAATTGAATGAGAGTATGAGTCGAGCACTTTTGGATTTTCCAAAAAAAATTACCTCTTTTGTCGGAGTATACAGACGTGATGTTACAAATCACGATGACAGTCACGCTTCGCGACTTGTCAAGTTACAAGTTCCTGCCGCCTCTTCAAAATTTCGAATTTTGTTACAAGTCTTAAGGCGTGTCTTGCCAGATGACGCCATTATAACAGTCAAAATATTATTTTTGGACAAACAATGGCAGTTTGGCAAATGTTTATTCCTCAAATTCGTTGTTGCGCGCCTGCGATGCGCAACAATTTGTTGCCTAGTACGGAAACCAAAAGTAAAAAAATAAAAATGTAATTGTATTTTCAGTACCTAACCAGGGTCATCTATATAGTTGAATACTGATAGTGGACAAATACTAGAAAAGACATGACTTCTGAGATGTCGGCTAATAGAGATCTTGAATAGAATAGAATACTCTTTATTATGTACACCATAATAGAAATCAAATCAAATCAAAAAAAAAAAACACATAAACTTACATGGGCACTTATGAAACGTCAGAAGCTAGGTGCACGGTTCCAATTGGTTGTTTCCTATGGAGAAGAGCTGGCCAGAAACTCCACGGTTACTCTTTTAAAAATAAGGGGCTTTTACAATGTTTTCAAATAACAGTGTTAATAGATATGGGAGGACAGTGTAGGCCTGTCAACAAGTAACAGGTACTCCACCAAATAGAAAAAGATCTACAAATCCACAGTCTACAAATCAGGCCTTCATCACTTTAGAAGTTTGCTTTAAATAATTAATCGTTACGATTTGGGAATAAACGCTAAGGCTTGAAACACACTGAGCGGTAAACTGCTGCGTGGACGCGTTTTTGCCCTGTCGCGTCACCCACGACGCTACTCAAAATTAATTAGTTACAAACTCAAATCACCAATGAGTAGCCAGAAAATCACAGTACTATTATTTCAAAAGTAGTCCGTATATGACGCAACCAATCACAAACTAGTTATGGAGCGAGCGCGAAACGCGAGCTAAGCGTCTCCGTTTCAGCTTGGGCAAAAATGCTTTTATGGCCGGATGTCCGGCGGATGGCTGTTCTGCTCTACCGGTTGCACTTCTCAACCGATTCTCGTGAAATTTTGTGAGCAGGTTCGATAATTATATGGATTATTTTCTGTCGATCCAGTTTGTCGTTTTTTTTTTTTTAATGGCGTAGGTATGGGGGTTGAAAACGTAACTAAATCATATTTCAGCCATTTCGTAAAATGAAGAGATGTATGAATGAAGAAGATTTATGCTGTGTGTGCCAACAACAAATACATTGGGATCAGGGCATCAGGATGTTGTTGATGATAAGTGGTCAAACACGATCCATATCGTTAAAATTGTATTATGATACGTTTCGAATACTTCAAAGTAAACGAGGCTGCATAACCTTTTGCGAATGGTGAAATAAGACTTTAATAGTCACTTGTTGTAAGTCGCATTCAAATACAGAGGGCCTAGACAAAGTAACATTCGATTAGCGAAGACGCTAGTAGAAAAGCCAAAAAATGTATGGGGTTGACATAAGCTATCGAAATGTCACGTGACCATAGGTCAACGAATAGAAATTAGCTAGACAATGTTAACATCATTCGATTCTATGAAACGAATCGACAGCGTCAAACGATTACTTCCATAGAGATGCGTAGCCAAGTGTCACTTTTTGACAAGCGTTATCGCTAGTTTTCGATTCGTATGATGGAAACATTAGCGAAAACGATAACGATTGTAGAAACAGAATCGCTCCGAAGCGAATGCCATTTGTCTAGGCCCTCTGGTATTCATCAGCTGCATGCAGTAAGATTGGAAGCTGACCTCAACATATTTGGGAAAACGTTAGGTAAATGATGATGAGTTGCATTTCGTCATTTCACTTTCCCTTTACATGTCTTTACCAGACTTTTAACAAGAACTAGATTTTAATTTCGTTTAAATTATTTGAATGCCAAAACTGCTTTCAAAATAAGTTTTTTATTATATAAATAACAACTATAATGTTAGGTTTCGATTTATAATTGGACTATTTGACGAAATTTATTGTGATCAAAGTTTTAATATAATTAATTTTTGTATTCGATTATTTGTAATCGACTAATTGTGCTGGCAACACCGCCACGTGTTTCTCTTTGAAAAGGCGGTGAAGAAAAGTAATGGCGGGAGAGCGGATCTGATAAGTTGGGTTGTTCGGTTGTGTTGTCGAGGTCGGATGCACAATTGGTTTTTTTACATTTTGGTCTCCATCTGCAATAATAGAACAATTTACCAGGGTTGTTATATTGTAGTGCTAAATTAATAAATAACTATACTGGAGTGAAGCAGTTTTATTACAATAATAACCAACTTATCCTTTATCCCAGAAAAACTGTTTTAATTTAAATAAAGCACACTTTTTTTAATAAAAAACGACATTGTGTTAAGTCAAGCAGTGTTAATGGCTCGCCAAAACAATCACTTACAATGTTGTGAGCAATTCCATTAGTTTCATCGATCGCTTCGGATATAGCACATGACAGTACCGGGGTGGCGCAGCAAAATATAGATACAGAAGGTCATTTTAACATAGCACAACAATTTTCTTTACAAAGATTATTTTAATGTTAATTTTAAAAGAAACTAAAGTGGATCATATTTTTAATACAAGTGATTCAATTATTCAAACCACAGAAAACCGCTTAATTAAATTTCGACAGTAGCTCTGTCTGCATGATACCTTTTCACGCCTAAACCACTGAACGGATTTCGATAAAAATTTACAAGGAATGATAATGGCATCTTGGAGAAGGACATAGGCTACTTTTTGTCCCGGTAAAACGTTCCCGTGGGATAATTTCCGACATATACGCAGATGAAGCCGCGGACAGACGATAGTACTTAATAAAAAATAACCTAGGGGCCGTTTGACCTTCCACGTTCAGCAGCTGTTCGTACGGCCACTATAGCAGACTTAATTTTTTGTGAGCAAAGGCTCACAAAAAAAAAAAAACATTTTTTTTATTTATTATTATTTTTCCCTAAGAGCGCTTACATGGGTCCACTAGCGCCACTCCTTTAAAAAAATATTATCTCGTGACTGAGAAGGAATTTTGAAAAACGGCTCAATAAGCGACCTCGGTAAGTGTGTCAAGATTTTTCTAATAGGTACCTTTCATAAACTTTCATATTGAGACACGAAGCAACAAAATTCGATCTAAACAAAAGCGGCCACATTCATTAAGATCGTATTTTGTTGCTTCGTGTCTCAATATGAAAGTTTATAAAAGGTATTAGGAAATTCTAGACACACTTATCGAGGTCGCTTATTGAGCCGTTATTCAAAATTCCTTATCAGTCACGAGACAATACTTTTTTAAAGGAGTGGCGCTAGTGGACCCGTGTAAGCGCTCTTAATGGTATTTTTCTTTTACACGGGGATCCGTGAAAAAGAAAAATAACATTAAGGAAACGACCATAATATGTAAAATGTTCTTAATTGCATTTGTTTGTATACTCGGCTACATTTCCAGTATAAGCTGACCTCTCATTCTACGGAAATCCTACAAAATGCGGGATCAGCTTATACGGCAAATGTATAGCTTGATTTATAGCCGTGTGTACCTTTTACAATCCTCCATTTTAGATTCAGACATTATAAGACGTCATGACAGTAATATTGCAGGCCATTTTATCCATAAAACTGTCTTCCATGACATTCTTTTTTACGCCTACATTCCTCGTTTGTTTTATGACAGCTGCGCGCACAGATTATTATAGGCCGGCGCGGCGCATGAGTGGCCCGGAATGTTACCATTTTATAAATTTATGTTTATATAAATATTTAGAACTACTACTTTTTTGTCCCCGACCCTTGCTCGACGACGCGCCAGCCCGCGCCGTAGCTGAGCCTGTAGCTTTAAATTCCCCAGATGATAATAATAATATAAGTTCGATCCAGCTTGTCCCACCTTGCTGCCCTCCCCTCAGTGACGCCCTAAGCCGAGGTTCGTACCCCACAGGGGGTGCCCTTAGCGTGCGGTCACCTAGTTTTTTTAAGAATTTTCGCCCCTGGCTGGAGGCTTTAAGTTAGTAGCTTAAGGCACCCACAGGCTTGCCCGGTTAAGTAGCCAAGACCTCAGTGGTCAAAACTACGAGCTGCCCATTAGGAAAAAAAAAAAAAAAATTTTTTGTTATTGTTAAATTTTCGTATCCTGCACTGGTTGACATCATCACGTCAACGCCGGCTGTCGCTGAAAACCAGCGCTGGGGCTCTGTCTCGCATAGGGTCGTAGCATTATGCTGAGGGATTACCGTTTTGCGTGGATGTGACGCATATCTTCCCCCAACTCGTTCTTTTTATTTGTATTTGTGTTTTTCTTTGAGTCATGTTTACCGCAAATAAACGTTTTTTTTTCTTTCTTTTTCTTACATTAGTTTTAAATCATACATTTAAACTTCTACACTTACCTATCTACTGAACCACCGGTATGCTATCACCATGGATGACAAATTAGGCCATAGAGGTCAAAGGAGCCTCGAACGAAAACCTAATACCATGGTGTTACACTTTATGTTTTCATAGCGTGACCGACTTGCAATTTTGTTTGGTTTTAATGCAGTCTACTTTGAAACCAAACAAAATTAGGGTAGATAAGGTGAGGCTACTAAATGTGAATGTGTGAATTTTGTCTACGGACGTTGTAGTTCTTTGTGATATATTATAAAATATATGTCGGAAATCCGTTAAATCAATCATTTGACTTTGATAAATCGGGACGCCAGCGCCAGTAGATGGCGCTCGACAGAGTCTACAACATAACGCTCGACCTGAGTAAAAGCACAGTTTGTCGGTGGCGGTCAAGCAATGAACACGTCAAGAAACTGTCGCGCGTCCTGTATAGTTGTGTCGTGTACCTACAGTATGTGATTCGCTAGTGTGATTAATATGATTGTAAATTATAATTTGATTCGAACTGCAAACGGTTTTTCTGTTGCGCAATAACCAACATTACCCACAGTACGCCCACAGTAGTTAAAATATGGCTGATGATAATGAGAGAGACATACCTTCATCTACTACTATCATTATATGCTATAGTGTCTTATCAAATAATCTTACTGTCGGCATGAGTATGAAAAAGTAATTCGATATTCGATATATTTTCATGATGACGTTAGTGACTGTCACTATTTTTTTTTTGAAATGTCTGCATATAGATAAATTCTTCGACTGTACCTTTTGTTTTAAATCATGTTTGTTCTTTGTCTCGTAGCTTGACAGTACTAATAATACCTTAGTCTACGTATACATTATTAAAACTGAAGTCTAAGACGTTTTCCCTATGAACTTTGAGGTTCCTACTACATATTTCAATATTTTCCGAAGAACCAGACAGAATTAAAAAAAAACTAATACTGCGGGGTAATTGCATAGGTACACTAACAGTAGGAATAGCTTTCATTTTGACAGTTCAACAACGTTGAGCAGACAATTTTTCGAACATATGAAGCAATGGATTAACAATAGGCTTCAACATGATTCAGATTGTGATAGATAGTGTGTTACGTAATTAGTGTGCTTTTCAAAATTTTAAGTTATCAGTGTAGCTCTGAAAAATTGGTGTGGCCACCAATAGATACGGCGGCATTATAAAGGTAGGCTCTGTAACTGCAATATTTGCCGAAGCTGAAGGTCGCGGGTCAAGGTGAATGGTTAGGTTTGGGTTATAAATAACTGAGCAGATTAATAGTATAGTGCAGAACTATAATATTGTTTTTACTCTTACTCCTCTTGCCCAAAAAGTTCGTCATCGTAGCCTACTAGAGCAGGGATAAAATAGCATATTTTCCTCTAGGGGAACAAGTTTTTATTATTATTTTTGCTGTTACCAACGAGCCTACAAAAACGAAAAATTCTCTATGGATAAGTAGAATTACTGTGTCATGTAAAAAAAATAAGAATGTTTTATTTTTGGAAAATGGTACTAAAGGCGGCGATCTCTTCGACAGAATCCGTGCATTGCGTTGCGGCTACAGAAGACATAAAAAAGGCATTGGCGCGAAATCTTTAGAAGTTTTCTCTAATTACAAATTAAATTGGTGACCATAATTTATTTTTAATATTGTAAAATTGGATTTGTTTATTTTCTCGCAATCGTAATGAAAAGTAGAGAGTACACGCGGCGCTAAAAACCCATTATAACTCAGTTTCTATTTACTCCCTCGCTGTAGCTCGGGAGTGAAAATAACTCGTATAAAATGGGTAATTTTAGCCCCTTGTATAACAATCTACTATTGTAGACTATCTTATATTTTTGGTAGAAAGTAGAAGCCAGCAATTACTGGCAATACAGTCGGTCAAGCCTGTTGAGTAACTAAGTAATACCTGGTTTTGATCCTTTAGTCACACAACAGCTTGACATAGCCCAAAGACTAAGCAAGCTGAAGTGGCAATGGGCTGGAAACATCTCTCGCAGAACCGACGAAGGTTGCGGAAAACGAGTTCTAGACTGAAGACCGCGTTTAGGTAAACGCAGTGTGGGACACCTGCCGGCCAGGTGGAGTGACGACTTGCGAAAGGCGACTGGCAGAGACTTGATGAGGAGAACCGAAGATCGGGCTCAGTTGCGTTCACTAGGAGAGACCTACGTCCACCAGTGGACGAATATAGGCTGATGATGATGTTAAAACACAACACGAAAACATTGTAACCTTTTTTACGAATAAGCTAAATCTACTCAGTTTAGATAACTTTGAGTGGAAGCATTGCACTATCGATATCAAATGACATTGTTTCGAGTTCAACTTGTGATATATGCGTAGAGATTAGATTAGAACTTACTAGAAATGGGGCTGACTGGTGACGTCAGGCACTGTTATTGGGTATTGGCATTGGGGTATTGGCACTGATATTGTTAGGATATTTTCACGCAAGAAACGAGTAGCGAAATCTTTTTTTGCAAAATTAAATAATTCATACCCAGGTTTATCTCCCAATTCGAAAGATCCCAAAGTCCAACTTTGTCTTTTTTAACAGATTTCAAAAAGGAGGAGGTTCTCAATTCATCTCTATGTTTTTTTTTTTGTATGTTTGTTACGTGATATCTCCGGCAATTGTGGATCGATTTCAATTTTTTTTTTAATAAGCATGGTATTCCTTAGGGGGTGGCTCCATATAAATTGTGATAACTTTGCTTCGGTAGTTTTTCAGATAGCTTCAGTAATACGTATTTTTTCCACTTAGTGTATATTGATGATGTTATGATAAATTCCTGTCACTGTTATTTACATAGCAAGAAGGGGTATACGAATTTGTGTGGGGTTAATACCACAACTAAAAAGTGAAAATTGATAAAGAAATTAAAGCTCTCAACTGGTGTAGTTAGCATAAGCAAACATTTTTACAAAAAAAAACCAGCCACTTACAAAAAAACAAAACACTATCTACAAAGTGAAAAATAACTTTAATTTCGAAAGTCGATCGGACTTTGATTTTGTATTTTCATTTTTGCCACCGACTTCCAAATTTAAAGTAATTTTTCACTTTGCAGTGTATTTTTTTGGAAGGCGGTTTTTTTTTTTTTTTAATGTTTATTCTAAATATACCAGCTGAGAGTTTTTTTTTCTCTAACGATTGGTGTTTTTATGTTTTAAATAAAAAAGACGTATGGCACTCGGGGACTGCCGCGGTAAAGCTATTGCATAGCATTTTGTATAAGAATAAGAAATAAGAATTTAAAATTTTTAAATCTAAAATAAATTTAAAATGGGGCGCTTTACCCTAACCTTATCGGGGCCAAAAGATAGGCCCTTTACTGCCGATTCCAAAGACCCCAAACTCGATAACTCTACGACCTCCGGTTCAAAAGTTAAGACCCGGGGGGGTGAAGTAGCCCTGGACGGGTGGAGGGGTTGGTCAAAAGGGGTGACGCGGGGGGGTCCCGGGATCATATATAAGTGGGATTGATTTAAATATAAATAAATATAATACAACTTAATATTGGGGTCGAAAAAGAGGGGGTCAAAAAAGGGGGGTCAAAGGGGCTTGTCTGTATGTATGTACTATTTGAGAGGTGGGTTATAGGAGGGGAGGGGGGGGGGAATTTGGTCAGAATTTTGATATTCCCAGCCGTTTCCGAGATATTGGGATATTGAGTTTTAAGATAGTGGTGATTATAATAAATGTATGGTGTCCGACTGGTAAATGATAAATGGTACGAAAGTAAATGGAAATAAATATTAATTCAAGTTACACTTTTTGATAAATACCTATACACCTATATACTTTCTCATAAACAGCTGCTTATGTATTCGTCCGATTTCGAAGCAGCTCGTCTCGATTCGTGCGAGCTTCGTAGAGTCGTACAATACGTCTAGTTGCACGCACACAAACACCGTGTCGAAGACTGCCGAAAAGAAACGACGTTAGACAATGCACGGCCTTCAAGCCACACCTCCGTGCCCGTCGGAGTGGGGAGCGTGAGGATTTTTTTCGTTACGGAATTTCTGGCTCCGGTCCCCGCGCTCAAGGCCCGCGATAGAAGCTATGCAATAGCTTAAAAATATGCCTGTTATGATTAAGTCGTAAGACAGCTGGATCAGTCACATGCTGACCATCACCAGGTCATCGGTGTACGTGCTCGGTTATTGACAATGACCACCCCCTATTACATGGGACTTACATAACCATTACTGGCTAACAATAGCATGTGGGTGTAGTTAATACACCTCTGCTTAACTTTTGGTGAAGTTATGTAGTCGTGATGTTATGTAATATTAGTGTAAAATCCATACAATGGCCATGTTAAAACGGTTCTGCATGAAATAGTTTGGCTAGACCGATTTTGACACGAGACACGGAAGCATACATAATCAGCCTATAATGTTCCCACTGCTGGGACACAGGCCTCCTCTCTTTTTGAGAGGGAATGGGCTGTAATCTACCACGCGGGCCCAGTGCGGGTTGGTAGATGTCACAAGTCTTCGAATGTTTGGTTCTAGGACATGCCGGTTTCCTCACGATGTTTTCCTTCACCGTTTTGAGAGCAGTGGTGATGAAATTATTTACACAAAGTAAAGCGCCTGCCTGGGTTCGAATCCACAACCTACAACTCGTAAGTCGGGGCTGATACCACTGGGCCACCAATGCTCTCCGGAAGCATAATGCTAGGTATATTTTGGACTACTTACATCATTTTCGACCACATATTTTTTTCACTGACTGACTGCCTCTTTGGTCTAGTGGTCACTAGCACTACTACTGAGCTTGAGGTCCTGGGTTCGATTCCCGTGTCGGGCAAAGTGTTATTGTGTTTTTCCATATGGAATTTCTCTGTAGCAGCCCGAAGTTTGGATTTGTGCCCGGTTGATGGCTATAAGCTCGCTCCCTGTTACATGGAACTTAAATATAACTGGCGAAATGTGGGTGTGCACCTCTGCCTAACACTTCGGGGAATACTGGCGTGATGTTATGTTATGTTATATTTTTTCACTTTTAAAATGATTCTGCGTTTTCGATCAACATTTTGTATCCGGTTTTCGACTAAGTAGTGTTATTCTCTAAACATCACTTTGAAATTCGAATGGTGTCTGTGGTGTTTACCACGTTATAGGAAGTATTCGGGTAGGTAAATTAAACAACAATTCACTGTACAACAGCAGAGGTCGCGCGTCCGCACCGGTCGAGTGCCAGCAAGCAACTGACCCCACGGCGGGCGTACGCCGATACGTTAGTTTATTATATCAGTACGCTACAGTGTCTTTTTGTGAATCCGCGATGATTTTCTTAATTTTTTATTTTTTTTAAACAACCGACTTCCAAAAGAAACACAAAATACTAAAAAAATACTTTAATTTCGGAATTCGGTGTCTTTGGTTTTGTATATTCGTTTTTTGCCACCGACGACGACTTAAGTTTTTATTTTTCAGTTTTTAGTTGTAGTACCTACCCCACACAAATTCTTATACCACTACTTGATATGGAAATAACAGTGACAGGAAATTATGAAAACATCATCAGTATAAATATACCAAGTGGAAAAAAAACGCATTATTAAGTATAACTCAAAAACTGCTGGTCAGATTATGATCAAATTTTTATGGGACTACATGAGAGAAGCACCAGCTTTCAAAAAGAATCGTCAAAATCGGTTCACGTATAAAAATTTTTTGATGTAAAACACATTTAAAAAAAAATACAGTCGAATTAAGGAACGTCCTCCTGTTTGTGAAGCAGGTTATAAACAAATGAGATCGCTTTCGAAATATGTGCGCTCAACTTTACAGAATAAACACCTACTGCATTTTTACATATCACAAAGAAGGTTAAATTTCAACTTTAAATAATGACAGTTTAATTCAATCATTTTATTGGCTTATAAAATCTTGTCTAATCTTTAGCCGGCGCCATCTAGTTTAAAATATTGATAAACAAAATATTGACGGGTAAAGTGTCTTGTAAGATCTTCTTACAGAAATATACATTTTAATTTAATTTCATTTTTTTTGGCATAGTCGCCAAGCAGTATTGTCCTAATTACCTCACTAGACAGTACCGCTCGAACTCCTATTAAAAGCCTAGTACACCCACAAATTGCCCTGATCTAGATAAGATAAGAACTCACTTGAAATAAGGGTAAGAAGATGGCGGGCGGTCAGTTGTTTTTTTTTTGAAAAAAGTTTTTTATTTTTCACTTTTTATTGAGTTAGTTATTAATTTATCTAAGTTACAATAGCTTAATTTGAACTGTTCATCACCTTTTACAAAATATTGCTTTTCCCAATTCAGGGATGTTAATTGTTGAGGAGTTCTCCTATTAAAAACGAGAAGAACTGGAGCTGATGGTGGAGCCACCCTTAGCTCCATTTCACCATTATGTATTGTGATGAGCTTAACTTGCTTAGCAACCATATTAAAGAAATCGAATCGCAACCACAATGAGTAGTTCCGATGGCCACCTCTGGGGTCTTCATCATCAGTTCCACTTCACCAAATGGTGCTTTCCGAGAGCAAATGCACGAGTTACAAAGTTAAATTTGAGGATTTGCCTCCTTTTCCATGGGATCATACATACATCCGAACATAAATAACCTCCTCCTTTTTGGAAGTTGGTTAAAAATGTATTGGAATTATTAAGCTTTGTATTACTTGATGATATTTAAAAAATATTTTAGAAATAAATAATAATGTATTTGTAATGTTTAGCTATAAGATTGTAATGTTTAGCCATATGTTTGTAATGTTCAGCCATATGTTTGTAATGTTTAGCTATATGTTTGTAATGTTCAGCCATATTATTAGGTTTGCATTAGAATACACTATGTTGCTCAGACCTATGCCTATTAAATATTTAGGTATTCGTTGGTCTAGTGGTCGCAAGAGCTACTGCTGAACAGAAGATCCTGGGTTCGATTTCCAGGTCTGACAAAGTGTTAAATTCTTCTAAATTTGGACAAAATTTTGCTGCAACTGATAAAAAAGGCAAAAGTTTAAAAACGTCGGAAAGGAACCCAAAAAAACACAATCATAAAGAACATCCTGTAACAAACAAACTAATAACAATTCGTTCAAACTCGTATCCTCGTTTACTCCATGAAAACCTATTCACAAGTTTCAGACACAAATATTTACGTTTTCAGGACATTTGAAGACGATGCCGACTTTATTGGGCGGAGCTGTTTTGACCGCGACTTTATCTGCTTGGATTCCGGATTTCCTATTGCTTTATAAACTTTAACATCCCTTTTAGGGGTTGTTTTCTTAAGATCTCTTGATTTAATGTCGTTGGTCTAGTGTTGATTCTTCATATGTTCGAAAAATTATTCTGCTCCACAACGTAAATAACGCAATGAAAGTTATTGAACTGTCGAAATGAAAGCGTTTGCTACTGTTAGTGTCTGATGGAATTACCCCGCCGGACCACCGCAAATAGCATGTTTCTAATCGAAATTGGTTTAGCGGTTTGACCTTGAAAACTTTACAAACATACAGATCAGGGGCGGTGCTACCGCCGTATCAGGCGTATCAATGATACGGGGCCCCCCAGCTACAGGGGCCCCCAGACGTGACGTGAAAATTCATAAAATATTATCCGTAATTCTTATTGATAAGAGGCCCGTAATAAATGAGTACCTAATGAAAAAAATCACATTAACAAAATTGGTTTGTGGCTTCAAACTCTGTAGTATTTATTTCAATGAAACCATTTTTAAACCATTTACATTTGAATTGTTAAGGGGCCGCGGCCGGTCAGTCAAAACATGAAGATATTTAGGTGCCCATTCCAAAGCGTAGTAGGTATCTTTAGAGAAGAACGGGCGAGAAAGTCACAATAATAGTTTTACTTTCCAAGTCAACGTGCTATTTTTTTAAAAACAATATAGTAGGTAATATGGTAGGTATTGTTTTTTGAAGCTTCGCTGCAGTTGGGTAAAAAGAGCCCCTCACAAATTTTGATACCGGGCCCCTTTAGGACTAGCTACGCCACTGATACAGACAGACCGACAGAAACTCTTTCGCATTTGTAATATTAGTAGGTATAAGTTTGCCTTTTTGATAGAATCAACATTGAGTTTTCTTTTGTTAAATACTTGTGAGTATTTATTTAGGTCTGTTAGATAACAATTATATGAATAGCAGGTTTTATATAGGCTGCCTTATGAGTCCAGAGTGAAAATCCGTTTTATCATTGTTTTATACGCCTATTTTATAATTACAAAATGTCTTTTAAACATGAACTAAAATGGCTGTCACAATTATCGCCATTGAAGACTGAAGCGTCCTTTTTCATAAAAAAGTTTAATATTGAACAATTCTTTTAAAAAAAGAACGTGTTTTCAGTATTTTCTACACATACATAAAATGCATTTAGAAATACTGGTATTCAGCTGGAGCTGGGTAGATTAGAAGCCGACCTCAAAGCAGTTAGGAAAAGGCAGGCAGATTGATTGACATAGAATGTATTTAGTCTTACAAAAATGAAATTATTTTTAATATCACTACGAAGCACTCTAAATACACCATTTAGCTACGCAAGTTCGGACTTACTAATAGCCATTCTTAATTCTGTCACTAACCTAAAGAAAATCCAGCTTTCTCGCTACGATTATTAGTCTAATACTAATCTAATTCTACTGTAGCAATTACTCGACCATTTCTGAAAGCAATTTTCCTAATTTCCCTATAATTGTTGGCTAAGAAAATTACATACCAATTGCTGCCTTTCTAATCTAAATCTAAGGTAAACGTGGCTAAAGTTTTAATTTGTTTAATACCAGCGCACACTAAGCGACTGACGTGAGCGATAGTTGGGTGACTTGTAGCGGTATCTACAACTACGCGTCACACTGACGTCACACAAAATTCTGCATCGCGCAAACAGAGTTTACCGCACAACTAGCTTAAACAATGTCCCGACATCAAACTTCAGGCAGTTGCCCACCAGACACGACACCCGTCTGGTTGGAGGATCCTACCTTTTCCATAGAGTATGACTGAACTTTACACCTTGTTTTCCTCATACCTCTATACTGGTAACCCGGCCATGAACGTCAGCGCAGCCTTCGTGCAACTACTTCAGCGTCACGTCCTCATCATCACTTCCGCAAGCTTTTGAGCGGCGAGTCGCACAGTCAGCCAGCACCCTCGGCTTCAACGGATATCGTGTCCGCCAGCATGCAGAGACCGCGCATACCTGGTTATCACCCTCACTTTCCACAAACTGTGGCTGAAATTTTCCGTACAATATCTTCAGCAATAGTAGTCTTCTCCTGGGCATTGGTCCCTCCATTTAAGTTTCCTTCATCCTTCACAAGTCATTGCCGACTCGTGATCACTATTTAAGAAAACGCCCTACCCAACGGCCGCCCGTTCGGGAGCTTTTGCGGCCGGCAAATTGCCACCACCCCCCCACCTCCCCCCTATTTCCTTCCTTTTGTCCTTCATGTAGATTATACTAAAGACAGTGTACTCCTCTGTAGGATCACCTCATATTAGATTTAATCCGTTAGAGAACCTCTAAGCCAAATGTACTAACGGCAACGGCTCAGGGGCTTCGCTTAGTCGCAGGTGGCACGCTCACTCATAAAAGACTGTGTTTGTATGACTAGTGGGCAGCGACAGCCCTAAGGGCTCAAACAAGTAGCAATCCCTTGCAAATCGTTTCATATTTCCTTAGCTTTTCGGTAACTTTGTCAAAGCCATACATTTTTGCCGCTTCCATCATAGTGGTCGCTGTCCAGGCCCTCTAATTTAAGTCTAGTAGCCAAGTTTGCAAAGGCTCTTAGGATATTGAATGGCTCCATTACCATTTTCCAAGTTAATTGAATGATTCTATCTAGTCTTATAGGGTGATGACTCGAGAAATTCGAAATCCAAAGTTCTTGAATGTAGGTACTCGTATGTAACATTCAAGAACTTCAAATTTAGAATTTCTAGTAACATAATCAAAACGTTATTTTTATCGTTCGTACTCGTAATTGCAAATTATGTTCTCGTAAGACGTGACGCAAAATTATTGTTTTAGAAGTGTAACCAGCGGTTTCTCCTTTAAACTTCTATCTTCATTATATGTGTCGGAAATATGTTAAATCAATCGTTTGACTTTGACTAATCGGGACGCCAGCGCCACCAGGCGGCGCTAGACAGAGTTAAAGCAGAGTTGGTCGGTGCCGGTCAAGTAGTGAACACCTTTAGAAACTGTCGCGCGTTCCGTATAGTTGTGTCGTGTACCTACAGCGTGTGATTCGCTAGTGTGTTCAATTTGTTCGTAAATTATAATTTGATTTGAACTGCAAACGGTTTTTCTATTGCACAATAACCAACACTTCCCATAGTACGCCCACAGTAGTTCAAATATGGCTGATGATTACGAGAGACGTACCTTCTCTGTGAATATCTGTTTACTGCGACCATGACTACGGCACGTAAAGCAGCTAATTACTCAGCCACTGCGTCAATCGAGTCGTTTTACTTGCTTCACTATATCTAATATATAATTAGCTAGTAATAATAGAACTCTTTGTGAAGGAACTCGTTCATGGAAGTTCTACGACCGTGCCTACTTATTTCTGCCGTCAAGCAGCGTTGATGTGTGCCGGATTAAAGAAAGTGGGTGGCCGTGCAGCTACAGAAAGAAAGAAAATACGTTTATTTGCGGCCAACATGACGCAGAGAAAAACACACAGACACAAAAAAGAACAAGTTGAGAGAAAATATGCGTTACATCCACGCAAAACGGCAATCGCTCAGCATAATGCTACGACCCTATGCGAGACAGAGCCCCAGCGCTGGTTTTCAGCGACAGCCGGCGTTGACGTGATGACGTCAACCGATGCAGCATACGACACGATAAAAATAACAAAAATAATAAATAAAATAAATACACAATACCTAGTTATGTAGATTCTCCGAACCTACCGTATCGCTGTGGTAGAGCCACAAGCTCTTACGTTGCGTTTTTGCTCTTATCAGCCAGACGTGGCGTGATGTGAAGGCACCAGTGACCACCAACTTAGCTGTAAGTACTATGTATGTGTTAGATTAAATAGAATAAGTAGTCTTACATCAAACTCTGTAAGCTCGGGTCGTTTATTCTAATAAACTCTAAGTTAAACGAGTCCTACAGTTTTATTTGAAGTCATCGCTACGCTCCCGAAATCTAACTACCTTGTTCTATATGTTTATATAAACATAATATTTATAAAATGTTAACATTACTGGCAACAACTCATGCGCTGCCGGCCTTTAATAGTCTGTGCGCGCTGTATGTGTACTTACACATAAGATATTTAAACTTTATCGTTAGAATGTCAATGCATCTGCGATGCCACCGATATTACAGATAACAATTATTGGCGACAGGAACTACTTACTCAATGTAAGACGTCGACTTGATCGCCATCCAACAACGTTAAGAGGCTGACAACAGCTAAAGCGCGATCACTGTCGGACTGCATAGAAAAGAAAGAGAATCGCGACGACATAACGCTGGTAATTTATTGCAAAATATGAAGCATTTATCCATTTATAAAAATCTATTGATTGGACTTAAAACAACAAATTAGCTATTAACAGCCTTATTTATAAAAATCTCGTTAATGACTGATTAGCCACTGACTAGCTAACTAATTAGTTAGCTCTTAATCAATGATTAACTTATCTTTATTTATAGACGCTAGTTAGTAGGTGATTAGTTGCGAAACGAAAATCGAAATAGAGGTGAAATTATGCGTTCGGCACAGATTATATTCAAAATAGTCGACTCAAAAGCAGAACTTTAAGAATAAATATGTCAAACACAAGATGTTTGTATCTGTCGTGACTTTGACAGACGAAAGTCAAAAAAAATATCGGAAAATTTTAACTTATTTAAAATGATTTATTAAGTTTATTGCATTGTGTTCGGGATGGTAGCAATAAAAATAATAAGCTCCAATAATTAGAGCAAAAAAGGTAAATGTATCTTTGAATTAATATCTACTTGCTAATGTTAAAGCAATAGGCGAAAATAGCTTTGTATTTTCATGTCCTATACGCCTTTTAACACGAATATACTCTTTTAGAAATGTATGTGCTTGTGTCTATTTTATATTACTTCCTATTGCTTTTGCGCCGGGGTTTCAGTGTCTTAATAACAATTATTATGGTTGTTTACAGGTACAAGTTTGACTGCTGCTATGAAAGCCACTCGCACCTAGCACCAATACTATTCAACTATTCGCAAAGACGGCGAGGGACGAGACAATGCTACGTGAAAAAGATAAGGAAGGAGTGGCATGACAAAGAATGGCACGGTCTATGTCCTTGGAGGAATAATATTGGAAATCAAAAATAATGAATTTATAACAAAAATTGCTTCTACAAAATGTCTCTTGTTTTTGTATGTGATTGTCACAACGTGGCTTTTCTTTAATTCTGGGCCTTAAAACTGCCATCCTATGATGAGGGGCACATAGGATAACACATTGGATAATCACAATCTCCCACGAGTTGCCTCACGAACTCATTCTCTTCAAACCTCCTGAGCTAGTTGCTCAGGAGGTTTGAAGAGAATGAGTTCGTTCTGAGCCTCCTCCTGATTGAGCTTTTCCTACAGATCCTTTCATCATGTGTACTTCGAATGAAGAATATGTAATAGGTATGTATTCTCGAAATGGATTTAAACGAAGTTTGTAGGTCTTCCTCCGTCTACTTCCCGCCGGCGTCTCAAAATTATTTAATTCTTTGCGTCGTTCTGAAATCCCGTAAAAGATTGTCAAATTCCATATTTACTAAGGCACAACTCGATATTAGGGACAAAATAACCTAGAAGCCCACAATAATCGTATTAACTCCATCAGCTGACTCATATAAAATCCGCCATCTTGCCTCTTAGCACCCTCATAACAGTGCACCGGTGGTGTTTAATTTTGACAGCTACTAATCAATTGCTTAGCGACCTTTTAGCGCTAAATAGCGTTTAAGAATAAGAATTTTGTTAATCAGTTGCTTAGCAATTGATTAAAATTTAAGAGACGTTTATAAATGAGACTGTTAAACACTATTACGTTAATAAGTTGCTTGTAGAATAATCTGACGAAAAATCAGTATGATTGCATGTGTATTAGTATGGTTTTTAATCGTTAAAATAAATTTTTAGAGGTATCTTTGTGATTTTTATCTATAGTATCAAATTACTTGTATTATGTTTTCAACGCACTATCTATCTAGCATATATCCTGAAGAACATCATATATTTTTCTGATTTTGTTTACTGCAATGGTTCATACACTTTTAAAGAGTAACGGTGGAGTTTCCTGCCCATTCTTCTCTATACGAAACTACCTTTTGGAAGGGGCAACTAGAATCAATTCTACTTTTTTGTAAATTTTTCGTTCAAAACTGCCTTTTATGTGCCTATTTGAAATAAATGATTTGACTTTGACTTTAGGGATTATAAAACTTACGTTTAAGTTCCTGTAGTCCCCTTAAACAAACAACTACAATGAACTGTCAAAGGGAACTGTCATAATAGCTTAGTTTGACAGATAACATGGGCTTTCTAGAGCCTTTTCCTAGGTGACCATCGTCATCACCTGCCTAGCTGTTTCCTAATGGTGTAGGGGTCGGCTTCCAGTCTAACTTAAATGGAGAGACTGCCTATCTGACCTCCATAACCCAGTTCCCGGGTATGTAAAGCTGAATAAATACAAATCATTACCATAGTAACCACAGTTAAGATAACATAAGCCCTTTGTTAGAACATTTGAATTTCAAATTGTGATTCATAAAAGGCGAACTTCTTCAAAGAAAGATTCAAGAAAAATATATTCTGAAACGATCCTAAGGTTGAGTTTATTTATTTACAACTCTCTGTCTTGCTAAGTTATGATAATGATGATATAACCAAATTTTTTTTGTAACGTTATTTTGATTTAAAAGAGTGTCCATGGAGTTTCTTGCCCGTTCTTCTCCATAGGTACCTACTACGCTTTGGAATGGGCAACTAGCTTCATTTTTCTGACTGACCGACCCCTTGACAATTCAAAAGTGCCTGTAATTGGTTTATTTGAAATAAATCCTTTGAGTTTGCGCTCCTTTATATTCTATCTTTATCTCTCTCGTCTGGTGTCACCACAAGTTA
The DNA here is from genome assembly GCA_916610205.1 of Griposia aprilina. NCBI lineage: Eukaryota > Metazoa > Arthropoda > Insecta > Lepidoptera > Noctuidae > Griposia > Griposia aprilina. The sequence goes on along the minus strand of OU744310.1, from coordinate 7,625,479 downwards.
CCTGTAAAAGAGTAGCATAATATGCCCCCTTCCAGTATTATAGCTTGACCGATACCGCTGTACCCCGCCTTAGGTATGTGCGTGGCGAGACGGGGGGGCAGTGCAGGCCGCTCATTCGTCTACGCTCACGGCGCACACTGGTCCCGAATGATAAAAAAGTGGACATTAAGAAATTTTTGACAGAAGGTCAACGGATTCGGCTGATTTTTTTTTTGTAGACAGCTGATGCAATTACAAATCACTTTTATACATTGAGTTTTTGCCAAATAAGCCGTATTTTCAGAGAAAAAAAATATTGAAATATTTTTTGTATGAAAGAAATCCTAATTTTGTCTTTATCTTCCAAGATTCAAACGTATTCAAAATAAAACTTAGCGCAGCTTGTAGAGGTGCTAATTGCTCACCACTTTGTCATAGACACTCTTCTGCGATTTTGTGCTCCTTTTGAGTTACAGGCACTTTAAATATTTTTTGTATGAAAAAATCCTAATTTTCTCTTTATCTTCCAAGATTCAAACGTATTCAAAATAAAACTTAGCGCAACTTGTAGAAGAGCTAATTGCTCACCACTTTGTCATAGACACTCTTCTGCGATTTTGTGCTCCTTTTGAGTTACATGCACTTTAAATATTTTTTGTATGAAAAAATCCTAATTTTGTCTTTATCTTCCAAGATTCAAACGTATTCAAAATAAAACTTAGCGCAGCTTGTAGAGGGGTTAATTGTTCATCACTTTGTCATAGACACTCTTCTGCGATTTTGTGCTCCTTTTGAGTTACAAGCACTTTAAATATTTTTTGTATAAAAAAATTCTAATTTTGTCTTTATCTTCCAAGATTCAAACGTATTCAAAATAAAACTTAGCGCAGCTTGTAGAGGGGCTAATTGCTCACTACTTTGTCATAGACACTCTTCTGCGATTTTGTGCTCCTTTTGAGTTACAGGCACTTTAAATATTTTTTGTATGAAAAAATCCTAATTTTGTCTTTATCTTCCAAGATTCAAACGTATTCAAAATAAAACTTAGCGCAGCTTGTAGAGGGGTTAATTGTTCATCACTTTGCCGTAGACACTCAATTGCGATTTTGTGCTCCTTTTCAGTTACAGGCACTTTAAATTTTTCGTTGTCGGATGAGCTTTACTAGTTTTTTGTAGACAGCTGATACAATTACAAGTAACTTTTAAAGATGTATTTTTTGTTAAATAAGCCGTATTTTCAGAGTTAAAAAATTTATTCAGGCGGATTAGAAATAATCTTGTTAAAGATAGACTAAGATGTAATAACATTTTCTTCATTAATAAGTAACTCTTATAAATGTCTTTCTATTTTGAATACGTTTGAATCTTGGAAGATAAAGACAAAATTAGAATTTTTTTATACAAAAAATATTTAAAGTGCCTGTAACTCAAAAGGAGCACAAAATCGCAGAAGAGTGTCTATGACAAAGTGATGAACAATTAACCGCTCTACAAGCTGCGCTAAGTTTTATTTTGAATACGTTTGAATCTTGGAAGATAAAGACAAAATTAGGATTTTTTCATACAAAAAATATTTAAAGTGCATGTAACTCAAAAGGAGCACAAAATCGCAGAAGAGTGTCTATGACAAAGTGGTGAGCAATTAGCTCTTCTACAAGCTGCGCTAAGTTTTATTTTGATTACGTTTGAATCTTGGAAGATAAAGAGAAAATTAGGATTTTTTCATACAAAAAATATTTAAAGTGCCTGTAACTCAAAAGGAGCACAAAATCGCAGAAGAGTGTCTATCACAAAGTGGTGAGCAATTAGCACCTCTACAAGCTGCGCTAAGTTTTATTTTGAATACGTTTGAATCTTGGAAGATAAAGACAAAATTAGGATTTCTTTCATACAAAAAATATTTCAATATTTTTTTTCTCTGAAAATACGGCTTATTTGGCAAAAACTCAATGTATAAAAGTGATTTGTAATTGCATCAGCTGTCTACAAAAAAAAAAATCAGCCGAATCCGTTGACCTTCTGTCAAAAATTTCTTAATGTCCACTTTTTTATCATTCGGGACCAGTGTGCGGCGTCCCGCCCCCCGCCTCGCCGCGCATACCTAAGGCGTGCTACAGCGGTATCAGCCAAGCTATACCAACGAGTATCGTGTTAGTCAGTTACTGGATTATGGAGATCAGATAGGCAGTCGCTCCATGTAAAATACTAGTATACAGCTGCATATAGGTAGACTGAAAGCTGACCCCAACGTTTTTGAGAAAAGGTTAAGCAGAGGTTTTTGCTGAATTGGCCTACTCTTGAACTCGATCACGCCGGATGGAAAGCGATGGATGAGGTCTATCATGGAATGAGCGTGGCCAGAAGATGCCTGTTCACTCCTTCTTTGAAGGCAGACGGGTTAAATGTGGAAGGGAACATAACACTTTTGATGATGCCATGTTAAAAATATTAGCCAGACAGCAAAGTACAGTAAAACTATTTTCTTAATATCCCTCGACAAACTTCGTGTTTCGTCTGTCGTCGGATTTATATCAGTTGCCCTTTGTACTTGGTGCAGATCGGACGCTCTCAATCGACTTGGAAGTATATTATCCAATCTCGTCGGGCTCGTCGGTCCGGCGACTGACGAAACAGGGAGTTTGCCGAGGGATATTTAGAAGATAGTTGTAATTTAATTGTCAGCAGGGGTCCCTGCACAGGGTGCGCCAGACGTACACACACAGTAGTTTCGTTGCCGCGTGGAGGCTATTTAAGAGCTCTGCACTGTTTACCATAATAAAGAGCCGATTTCACCAATAAAACTGAACGCGGTCAGCACACCTCAACCGCGTTGAGTTTCATCAATGAATTTCGCCCTTAAAGGTGAGAGCTCTCACCTTTAAGGGCGAATTGCACCATCTTAATTATTATTACTTTAGTGGAAACTAATAATTTGTACAAAAAAACCCTCTTCAGTTTCAGACCGTAACGTGTTACTTGCGTGTTATGAAATAATAAACACACCTATTTATGACAATTAACACAACATTTCTTCGCCACTATTACCGAAAAAATACCGTGAAATAAGTATGAAATATACATAGTATTAAACACTTTCTTAAAGTTATTTACTAAGCCGTTAAAACTGCCTTCTTAGTTTTGTAGTCGCAAGCGCGAATATTACGACGCGTAATGCTATTCTGTAAAGTTCACATGGAACCTCACTCAGGTGAGCGCACACAATTTAAAAGCGAACTCATTTGTTTTTAACCGACTTCAAAAAGGAGGAGGTTATCAATTCGGATGTTTTTTTTTTATGTATGTTCGGGCATAACTCCGTCATATATAGGCATAGACAGATTTGCAAAAATCCTTTTTTGTTTGAAATTCTTTCGAGGAGGTCCCATTGTCACCAAGTCAGAATCAGATGAAGGGATCTCATGGAAATCGAGGGAAATCCTCAAATTTTATAGGTACACCTATAGCGATTTGGGTATATTTTTATAGTAACTCGTGCATTTGCGCACGGAAAGCACCATTCGGTGAAGTGGAACTGATGATGAAGACCAGAGGTAGCCACCGGAACTACTCAATAATAAGTATTTCACGGGTTGCGATTCGATTTCTTTAATATGGTTGCAAAGCAATTTATGCACAATGCTTAAGGTGCAGTTCTTTTGGTTCTTACCAGTTACCTCAACAATGAACGTCCCTGCATCGGGAAAAGGAAGATTTTGTAAAACGTGATGAGCTGTTACATTTTAGGCAATTCGTAAACAGATAAATTTATAATTGACTCACTAGGAAGTGAAAAATAAAAAACTTTTTTACAAAAAAAAAACAACCGACTTCAAAAAAAAATACTACAAAGTGAAAAAAAACTTTAATTTCGGCAGTCGGTGGCAAAACACTAAAATACAGATACAGATTGAAAGACACCAACTTTCGAAATTAAAGTTATTTTTCACATTGTAGTGTGTTTTTTTGAAGTCGGTTGTTTCTCTTACGTAAAAAAGTTTTTTATTAAAGTAAATCATCGCGGATTCACAACGAGACACCGTTCGCATTTCGAGAATATCGCTGTCTGAAACAACTTACGTACAACTTATTGGGATGAACCGCTTGGATTACAAACCCGTTTTCCGTTTCACTGACTTGACAAACAGACAGACATAAAAAAAAACTACAATAAACAACAACAAATAACAACAACAACAATAAATTCTCTGGTCGCTGGTCCTGGGTTCGATCCGAGATGTTATTAGGTTCTTGGAAAAAGGATCGCGGCCTATTACATAGGATATAAACTAAGCTGGCGAAATGTAAGTGCATTATCTACGCCTACGCCTTCATTAAATATAGGATATCCTCAAAGTATAGTTACTACATATATGGCATAGCATATATAGCATTATGAGCCTATAATGTTCCCACTACTGGGTCACAGGCCTCCTCTCTTTGGGAAGGAATGGGCTGTAATCTACCACGCGAGCCCAGTTCAGGTAGGTAGATGTCACATGTCTTCGACGGTTTGATTCTAGGACATGCCGGTTTCCTTACGATGGTTTCCTTCACCGTTTTGAGAGCAGTGGTGATAAGATTATTTACACAAAGTAAAGCGCCAGCCTGGGTTCGAACCCAAGACTAACAACTCGTAAGTCGGGGCCGATACCACTGGGCCGCCACTGCTCCATATATGGTATACTTTGACGATATACAAAATTTTAAAGAAATCAATTTACAAAAAAATCGGTTGTTCCATAAATTTTTTCGAGCTACGTGTTACAAAATGTATGAAACAGCAGATCTTTGATGTAATGGATTTCATTCAAATTTTGTATATGGTCAAAATATACCATGTGGTATCATTTAATGTGATAATGTCCGCGCCGCTTTGTATACTTTGCAGAAACAGACGTCGCGCAAGTTGGATATGTCAAAGTTGCAAATACTTTATAGAAACAGACATAATGCAAGTTTGTTGCTGGGAAACTAGAAAGTTTGATTTAAACTTGCCTCAAGTGTATACATACCATGACAAATTTGGATCACACCTTCACTTTGGATATATAAAACTTATTGCAAATCGGATACAAGTATAAATTACTATCTGGGTCACTAGTTCGCCAGTTCAGTTTGTTTGTATCTAATTTTAAGTGAACTGTATATAAGTTCTTATGAGAAATAAATTATCTTTAGACCTCATACGTAAACATTTAACTCAGATATAGCAAAGAAATGTCGATGTTCTCACATGTCGCCATTCCACCCTTGCAAAGTAGGGGTGGATCTAGTGAACTATATTATAAGAATATCAGGCCGTGGTAAAAATTATAGCCAGTTGGACGTACTTTTAAGTATCGCCACTCTTAAAGGCTTTTTAAATGTGTTTTAATTTGCTAACCACACAGCTTTCCCGCTGAACTCCTCCCATGAACAAGCAAAAAAGAAGGTATACCTACGATTCCGGCAAACTCCAACATACAAAGCATGTTTCTTCCTTGACTAACGCTATTTGAATGAAGGAGCTCAGCATACAATAGACTTAAAAACTTTTTTACAAAAAAACAACTGACTTCCAAAAAAAAACACAAAAAACGTGAAAAATTACTTTATTCTCGGAAGTTGGTGTCTTCGGTTTTGTATTTTCGTTTTTGGTCACCGACTTCAAAAATTAAAGTTATTTTTCACGTCTTTGTGGTATTTTGGAAGTCGGTTGTTCTTTTGTAAAAAAAAAAATATTTTTCACTTTTTAGTTGCGGTACCTCACACAAATTCGTATACCACTACTTGGTATGTGAATAACAGTGACAAGAAATTATTAACACATCATCAATATAAACTGTGGAAAAAATATGCAGTATTAAGGATAACTCAAAAACTACTGGTCAGACTTTGATCAAATTTAAATGGGACCACATGTGAAGCACCAGCTATCAAATAAAAAAAATAATCATCCAAATCGATTGATCCAGAAAAAAGTTCTGAGCTAACACAAAAAAAAAACATACAGACGAATTGAGAACCTCTTCCTTTTTTTGAAGTCGGTTAAAAAGGGGCAAAGAATACAGACTATTATTTTGTAAAATATTACTGTGTATTATGAACTGGAGTGAAAATTAATTATATGATGGTTTTCTTGATGTGAAAATAAAGTAATAGGATATGGTTTCTAAAACGTTTTTTATTTAAACCATATTTCATAATGGTACTGTGTGAAATACTAGTATTTGGTCCAGCTGATGGTAAGTAGCCACTGCCGCTTATAGATATAAGTTTGATCTGCAATACTAGAGGGTCAAAAAAACTCAAAACTCATAGCATTTATTCCAAATAAACCAATTACAAGCACTTTTGAATTGTCAAGTGGGTGGGGGGCGTGCATTACCATCTAAGATCGCTAGCTAGCTAGCGATGGCTTCCAATCTAACCAGATGCAGCTGAACATCTGCATTTTCCATGGAGCGACTAGCATCTACCCTCCATAAAACAGTTACTGGGTAACACGATACCTCTTGGTAGGACTGGTTGTCAGATTTTCGGGCTCCTGAGTACCCGTAATGACTGTTAAAGTTCTACGATTGTTAGTCTGTGAAAAGTTATCAATACTTCTTTTCGGTTATATTAAAGGAAAACCATATCCATAACAATATGACCTATTTCATCCTACATTCACGTAAAAGTAAATTGCTAGTCACAACAACGGGCACCAAGCACGCAATGTTTGGAAAACAAAACAATAATTCATTGTAGGTACTCGTAATGTGCATTGTTTCGATTGATATAATATAACATCAGGACTATATTTAATGAAGGCGTAGGCTGTGTAACCGCATATCTACACGCGTCCTTATCGCACATCAAAAGTACTTATTTATGTGTACAAGAACAACAGTTATATTACTAATTACACTTTTTTTTTAAGATTGGGCGTTCGGATTATGTTTTACAACATTTTTTTTGAAATTATTCGTTTAGTACAATTACAAATGGCAAGCCATCATGGCGTCAAGTCAAGAAAACAAGTCTGAACTTGAGAGTCCGAACGCAAAATGCGATACGTTAAGGTGACAATAAGTGCCAGCGACCTTGAGCGAGTGAGAGAAGCATGCAAAACTTTTAAGCGAATAAAATTGCACAGAGCGTTAGCGTCTACCCGGACATTGGTCAGCGATGCACTGCCACCCGCCGACCGCAAGAGACCCCGCTTCAACGCGCATCAAGTTTATTCTCAAAAACAACCCACCTTGATTTATCAAACACAATACGAATAAAAGCCGTATACAAAAATTTGGGTAATTAAATTGTCTTTTAGATGGTGCAGATTTCATGAAAATACGCCTGATAGTTTTGCGTGATTATCGTTTTTGTGTTCGCGTTAGACATTCATTTAAAAATTAATTACACTATGTTATAAAAATATAATTTCAAATATTCACATATCAAATTACGAAGAAAATAGTCTAGTTCATCATATATTTTTTTCAAACAAATAAGACTATTTGTTTAGACGTGATGTTCAATTTGAAATCATTAAAAGTCGTATATCTGCGCCTTAATACGTGCCACCAATGCGATCGACAACGTCTCAGATATTAGCCAATCATAGCGTGCTGCGGTCATGCAACGCACGCGGTGACTAATTATGTTTTTTTGCGCCCATCTTATATTACCTCTCACCCCGCTACTTCCTCTTAAATTTCTAAGTGCCATTAACGGATAAAGGCTCCCACAAACAGGCGTGACGCGACTCAACGAACAATTTCTATGCAAACTTCATGGAAATTGTTTTAAAAAAGTCGTGTCGCGCTGTCGCGGCGCGCATGTCTGCGGGAGCCTTAACTCAAGTTTATACCACCCTAAAAATAAGTTTGATACTTCATCTTTGAATTATAGCGCAAAGTGTAAGACTGCTACAAACTTACCTTAAACTTAAATCATCATCTTTGAATTAACAAGCTTGCCATAAACTTATTCTGTCATACTTTTTTTTGGGTGGGAAGTCATCAAATAACTTCTCCCGCTCTGGGCGGAGCGGGAGGAGTGTCAGACTTTTACTGACTAAAACCCATCCGTGTTCCTTCAGTTGCCTGTACGCCAGGGCCACGGTAACTCTTTCGAACAATCCGCGATTTTGTCATACTCATAAGTTGACAATTTAAATTCAAATAAAAAACAAGTTTGCAGCAAGCTGATGTTCTATCTGGGGAGTGTACATATCTACCTACACCACTGCTTATTGTTTCAGCGAAAATAGGCATGATTTATGTTTTGTAAAAAATATTCAGACTGGAAGCCGACCCAACATTGCTGAAAAAGACTTAGACATATAAAAGTTCCAATTCTTCCTCTCGGTAAGAAATAAGAACTTCATAATGTAATATAGTAACATATTGCTATATTAGAACAGACTCCGAATTTAGGTCGAAAGGGGATGACCCGTGTTTCTAATGTGACCATACGTTCCGTTTTTCGAGGATAGGAGCGAAATGAACACCTTGTATAGTCGTATTTGTAAGTAGAATGTAATGTGACCATTTCTTTGTTGGAATTTGTGTGGATAAAACGGAAACGTTTTTAAAGTTTTTTTCATTTATAAGTAAACACAGACTTAATTAAACAATCTCTCTACTTTTATCATCCCACAGCTGGGCATAGGCGTTATCCACCCTTTTCCACACGCTTCTGTCCTCTTCTTCTTCTCTTCGACCAAGATTATGTCTGGACTTTAAAAGAGACTGTGACCTCTGAGTTTGATTCGACCTTTCTTCTCAGAGTAGTCAGATAGGAAACGCCGACCTCATCTAGTTTTTAAAATATGATTGACGTGTAAAAGTGTTTGTACAAACCTATTCACAGAAATAAAATCATGTATCATTTATGTTCTATTATGTTATTCCTTTCGTTATAGGTAAAGTTCGTTCCTTCATCTTCATCTTGCTTTGCCGTGACTTAATTAACGACAATTTAATATTTCAGTTTAAAAGGTGAAGTGTTTGTTGAATTAAAGTGGGAAAATATCAAGCATAATTTAATACTTTTTATATGAAAATGTTGTCACCATTACTAATTTCACCAAAAGAAAATCATTAAAAAACATATCTACAAAAGTATTTTTACTGGAGTAATGTTTTTTTTTTTTTTTAATAAAAATTGAAGACGGTAAATGAAAACTCAATGAAGAGGTTTTCTTTCCAAATTATAAAAAAAAATTGACATATAAAAAACAGGCTTTAGAAATTATAGGCCCATCATTACCTTTTGAAATACGAAGCTAAAAAGGTAAATGAAAACCTTTTTTCTTTCGACTTAATCATGGGGTTCTGTGTGACTTAAAAATGTTCTACACGTCATTGAAATTTATTTAAGGTAATTGAGGTACTCATGGAGTCAAAGGCATATCAAGATTGTTTAAATTAAAATTAGTATAAAAATAAGGTTATTAAAAAGTTATAGGTTGCAAGTTTTTATCTAGGTTGGTAATTTTAAAGTGACCTTTAAAGAATAAAACTATTAAAGTAAATTTTCGCCAAGACAGTCAGCAGGTACACAGTATCTAACCTATTTCTTTTGCATTTGTAAAGTACCTACTAAAATAAATAAGAATCAACCATCACAAAATTAGTTAATCTGTACTTATGATAACATACCTAATAATAAAAAAACACACATACAACACAAACACTCAAACAAACACAAACAAACACAAACACAACAAACACTAATTAAATATCGCAGCTTTATGCTGAGATAGGAGCCTTTTTGGCCTCGCACAGGTTTTTTAAATTGTTTATTGTTGTTTTTATTTACTCTTTGTATTTCCCGTGCGTGTCCCAAATAAAATATTTTTCTTTCTTTTCTTTCTTTAATAATATTATAAAGAGGTAAAATTTGCTTGTTTGTTTGTAAGTCTGTATTTAGGGGGTAACCTGTGGAACTACTGGTCAGATTTGAAAACTTCTTTTTGTATTTGATAGCCCAATTCTTGAGAAAGGCTATAGCCTATTTAACGTCACGCTAGGACTCTTAGGAGCAGACCAAAAAAAAAGTCAGGAAGAACGCTAATCGAAAACGAAGTAAAAGCGCGGGCAGGCGATGCAATGCGATGCGATGGGGTGGGTCGGGGGAACAAGAAATTTTACGCGAACGTTGTCGCGAGCAGAATTTAGTAAACTATAAAACAATGCTGCTTAAAATTCATCGAACAATTTTCGAAAACAACTTTTTTTCAATGTTTTAGCTGCAAGTTTTCCGATAAAAAAAACTCAATGTTCCAGTCAGAGTGGTCACAGATGGCTAGACAACAATCTATAAAATTCATGACCTTGTGTCAATCATGAATTTCTTTGGTAAGTAAAACTTTGGCTCCGACTCACAAGAAAAAGACAACAAAAAAGCTACCTATCAAGACAATCTTGGGCTTTTCTCATTTGGAAAATGAGGAGTAATATAGGGCCGTAGTTTTTATTAACATATGGGACCAATAGCGTCTCTTTACAAGAACTCACTTGGTAAACTCAAAGGAATTTGTAATCTTTTTTGCGTTCCAGAAAAACCCAGCGAAGATTATTTTGAAAAACAACTCAACTTATTAGCTCTTTAATTAACATTTGCCAAATTACTTAGCAGCATGAAGTAACCCGTATATGTTCTTTCAGTAGTGCTATTCTGTAAAGTTCACCTGGAACCTCACTCAAGTGAGCGCACACAATTCGAAAGCGAACTCATTTGTTTTTAATGTAATTCATTGCGGATTCGCAACGGGACACCGTGCACCGTTCGAATTTCGAAGTGATGACACTACTAAACATGACCAATGAACGATTCATGTTTTTTTTTTTGGTAATTAACAACCATAGCAGGCAGATTGATTACTCACCATTGTATGTTTTTTTAGCAGACATGGTGACGTCACTGCTCATAGAGTACTTGTGACTACATTAAACTCTCACGATCCACATTAAGTAAAAAGGATGACACAGCTTATTTTTTCTACGACTACATGTATTCCCCATGGCGGCATCACCCAAATTCCACCAGTTATATTATTAAATACTAGATTCTGTCCGCGACTTTGTTTGCGATGTCGTCGTAAAACACCACATTATACTAAAATAACACCCACATTTTTTATAAAACTTTCCTGTATACCTCTTTTGTAGTTTTGCTCTCAGCAGCCAAAATATGAAGAGAGTCAGGACTGATAATGTGGGAGCATGTGACATACAATTGTCCGTGTGAGAAGCTGCTCGTTCTGAGATCGACATCCACAGCCTTCAGTAGTAATTTCTCATTGCTTGCGAAGTTTTTCGTTTTTAATGAATTAATGAACGCCAGCGTTCTTGTATATACTACCGAATGGTACAACACTGATATACTTACTGATCCTTTCTTACATATTTCTGACGAACTATTACCACTAAAATAATATAACAGTAGATTGTAAACACACGGGATTTCTCATTAACAGTCACCTAACCATGATATCTATTTTTATTAAAAACCAAAGATGACAGAAGAGGCCTAAACTTTATGTTTTTCTGTGTACGTTTTACGAACTATCATATTTATAATAGTATAAACAAATGTAAAAAAAAGCACAAAAATTTGAATTGTTGGGAATCGAACATAGGTTTGCGAAGCAGTCGTCGAACCGCTAAGCTATATTTTGCTTTGTTTAAAGTTGACTAAAATAGCGGTTCTTATACTATGATATGATTGACTTAGCGCATTAAGGCGCAGATATACGACTTTTAATGATTTCAAATTGAACATCACGTCTAAACGAATAGTCTCATTTGTTTGAAAAAAAATATATGATAAACTAGACTACTTTCTTCGTAATTTGATATGTAAATATTTGAAATTATATTTTTATAGCATAGTGTAATTAATTTGTAAAGTAATGTCTAACGTGAATACAAAAACGATAATCACGCAAAAACTATCGGGCGTATTTTCATGAAATTTGCACCATCTAAAAGACAATTTAACTACCCAAATTTTTGTATACGGCTTTTATTTGTATTGTGTTTGATAAATCATGTTGGTTTGTTTTTGCGAATAAACTTGATGCGCGTTGAAGCGGGGGCTCTTGCGGGTGACGGGCGGCAGTGCATCACTGATCTGTCCTGGTAGACGCTAACGCTCTGTGCAATTTTATTCGCTTAAAAGTTTCGCATGCTCCTCCCACTCGCTCAAGGTCGCTGGCACTTATTGTCGCCTTAAAGGTATAGCGGGATGCTAATAATTTTAAAGGTTAAATCTGTAACATCTACCATATTATACCTATTCAGCCCAGTAAAGTAACGGAATAATTTGACCGTTTTCATACACTTATAAACAGGGTAGCAGAGACAAATTGCCTACTGATGTGATGGTTCTAGAACCCTTTTTTTTTTTGGGAATTCAACCAATGACTTCTTCCGCTCTGGGCAGAGCGGGAGGGCGTGTCAGACTCTTACTGACTAAAACCCACCCGTGTTCCTTCAGTTGCCTGTGCGCCAGGGCCACGGTAACTCTTTCGAACAATCTGCAACCCCGGCAGGCATCGGCCCTATCGGACCCCGTGAATTATGCTGACATCTCTTTGAGGCGCGCGTGTAACACAACGCGCCGTTGACCCGGGCCTAGTCCTTACCGGACGGCGAGCTGCCCATTTCTCGCCGTCCGCAAGCCCGCGCCTACGGTGGCCGGGAGCGTAGACAATCTACGTCGGTTATCAAAAAAAAACGTGCAATACCTACTCGGTCAAAATGTATGGAACAGCTATTTTTGTTTCTTAATAATCGATGAAAAATTTCAACGGTTCCTGAATCATGTATACTGAATTCATGGTAACAGGTTGCGCATCGATGTCTCTGCCTGTCTAAAAATTGTTTGCTCAACAACGTAAACAACGCAATGAATGTTGTTGAACTGTCAAAATGGAAGCCATTCCTACTGTTAGTTTGTTACGCAATTACCCCGCTGAATTACCTAATTATGTCCCATATTTTACAAATAAATGGTCACCGCACTACGTAATACTCGAAAACTATTGAGAACGGAATTCTCGCAAAAGTTTGCGGTACTCAGAGAATTTTCTAGATTCTTATACTTTCTAGTATTTGCCTTAGATCTTGAGGAGGAAGGATTGAACAACGGCTTCCATTTTATATTCTTATGTAATAAGAGGGTCTAGCTTGAGATGAGATAGCTTTTTGAATAAAGGAATCTAATCTATGATTTGTATGTTTGTAATATATGGTTTTATTTTATTTTGTTTCTGCTTGATTTGCATATGATATGAGCATAGTTGACGCTGTGTTCAAAAGGTTAGTCAGTGAATAAGGTTGGCTGCGAAGTAAATTGCCCAGAGTGTGAATGCCCACCTATTGGAGTTCCTATCGGCAATATTAAGACTCGCCCTTTATTGTTAATACATAATTAGAATAAGAGCAGGATAAAGATGAGAATAATGATATAATAAATTTTATTCTTATTCATATTTTTACGTGTCATTATTGGAAGACACGTGAGCATATCCGTCAAAAGATGGCCGAAACATCCCAGCGTTGATTTGCTGTGCCGGCACTCTCGACTAGATAGCGACGCTGTCGCAAACTACCGATCGCTAAATATTAACGTGAATCCTCAGCTGTAGCCCGCTAAATTCAAATTTTCTTTAGTTTTTTGCAAATTGCAGCTCTGTTTTACGTCGTATGTTGATCAAAATGCGATTCTCGACTGTGGGAATCATATATTTATTGAAAAATAACCATCAATTTCATATTAATCGTCAAATTTAAAGAGAAATTGAATTTGGCGGGCTATAACTGAGGTTTCACCTTAATATTTAGCGATCGGTAGTTTGCGGTAGTTCGCTATCTATGTCGAAACTTCCGGGCCTGGCCCTGCAGTCTCGACAAATTTAACAACAAAAATCAGTCGTTAAGTCTTATCAATGTCAAATTTCTTTAATAGATTTTCAACCTTATGCTTTAGAATTAAATTTAAAAATCTATTAAAGGAATTTGACAACGATACGACTTAGCGACAGATTTTTGTCGCTCTCTCATGTCGAGACTGCAGGGGCTGGATTTGTTATCTCCTCTACCGATCGTTATTTCTCGCGACAGTTTATTTTGTTTATATGTAGGTAGGTATGTATTAGTATTTATTCTTGTATTGTATAGTTATTTCGGAGCTATCTATCCCGTATATTGCACCTGCCATGTTTTGTCTCTGCATCACCCTAAGGTCGACTGGTAGAAAATGACTCAGGCATTAAGTTCACCTTTGTACAGTACTTTTTTACTTGTGCATAAAGTATTAATAATTTAAAAAGAAAAACGTTTATGTTCAGGCATCGAAGGCCCATAGCGTGTTAGTTTTAACAAAAAAAACTTACAAACTATGTTAGTAGTAACACAAAGGAGTACAAAAAAAACAAAAACATAACAAAAAAAATAATTATAAAAAATAACTGGCTTGCTTTATATGAGAGAGAGAGAGAGAGAGAGAGAGAGAGAGAAACACGCGCACGCCGCACGGCTTACAACTATAAAAAATTGTCGTTACAAATTTTAGTCTTAATTTTTTCCGTCTAGCCCCCTTTCGCAACGCGCGATAAGGAACTTCGTTCCAAAACACAGCATCCAATTAGAGGAAGATCTATCAAGCCCCTTCTAACATCTAGCTTGATAAACCTATCCATTATAGGCCCTTCTAATCTTTCTGAAAAAACCTTCAGAATGCTGTTGCTGTGATGAATAAAATAAATAAATTATTGAATATATCGATTCGCAGCCAGCCAAAATGCTTAACGACTTGTATTTATGGCTCTAGTTTTTCACTAATGTTTCAAACAGAGTTGAACCGGGGGCCTCTAGGAAGAAATCTTTCAGCCACTGCGCCCCATTGTGACTTTTTCTTAACTCATTCATAGCACTTGAAAAGTAATAATGGGTAGAATTTATACAAAAAAAATGTTGTCATAATGTCAACAAGAAAGCCACATAAATTACCCAGGTCAGAACTTAAAGAAAAATTACGTACTCCCATATTTATCAACAAACACACTACGTGTCAAAATGACCTCCACATAAAATGAATTATGCGACACAGTTTTGACAAGTTCCAAGGTCAGGTCGGCTTTAAATGTTTTGTCCCTGTGGACACAAAATGTAAAACAACTAGTGATGTGCGAAGTGAAAAGTTTTAGTTTGAAAGTTTGGTTATTTACAGTGGAATATTTTAGAGATGGGCTGAGTCATGATTTTTTCTTTATCGATGACTGCATGACAATGACAAAAAAATATCGATGACGGGAGCAATGACAAAATCATCAATGATTTTTAGCTGAATTTATGATCATGGGGCCTAAAATGGACGCTTTGGCAGAATCATGATATTCATTTCATTTCATTTCATTTATTTATTTTGTGAATCATAGGTGATTACAGGTGTTTTTCAATATAAATCTATTGTACAAACCATGTCCCGCCGATAGGCATACAAAATTAGAATATGAACAATGTCAAAGTTACACAAAGATGTCAAATTATAAAGTTGTCATAATAATAAAGGGAAAATGTCATGAAAATAGGAAAAGATAAATATACACAATGCCAGAAGATTGCAAAAAACACAAACTCAAAATTACATTTAAGAAAAATATATATATAAATTATAAAAATTGATTAAAATTTGTCATCCAAATACTCCTTGACCGAATAATATACCTTGTCATTTAGTAGCTTAAAAAGGTTACTTTTGAATTCATTATAATTCTTACTATTTCTAACATGACAAGGTAATTTGTTATACAATTTTGGTGCCATTGCATAGACACTTTTATAAGCAAAAGCAGTTCTGGTCATTATTGTTTCTAACTTATCTGAGCGACGCTGACTTTCTACATGATTAAACAAGTGTATATTGGTTTTTACAAACATCAAAACCTCATAGATATACAGCGACGGTACTGTCAGAATATTAATATGAATTGCGTACAATTCTTATAACCCGCAATTCATCTGTTTGACAGCTGCTATTTGACATTAGACTTCATTAAAGCAATGCCTAATTTGTGGACCATTTTACGAAACTTCATACAAAACTGTCAAACAGATGAATTGCGGGATATTAATTGTACGCAGATCATAATATGATTCTGCCAAAGCGTCCATTTTAGGCCCACAGGTCACTTCAAAAATTAGCGCTGAAATGATCGCGGAACGACTTGGTCAAATTGTCATTAGTTACGCGTGACGCGCAGCCTCGCAACGTCGCAAGTCGCAGGCGCATGAGACGGCCCGTCCGAATCACCGAAGTTCACGTTCATTCAAGTAATTATTTAGGCATTGATGATTTTGTCGCTGTCATTGCATGATGAAATGATTTTAAAATATCGATGATTTTTACATGTGACATGATATCGGCCTCATCTCTAGAATATCACGTACAGTCGCCAGCACATCAAGTTACCACAAACTGTCAGATTTCCTCATTCGATTTTGAACTATCTACATTTTAAGGTTTAAAATCATTTGGAGAAAGTTGACAGTTTCGTTTAAATTGACCTGCTGGTGACTGTACAATGTACAGTGTACAATATACAAAATAACACAAAATTATATCATATTACGTACAGGTATACTCACACAGGTAAGGTGTAAGGACATCGCCTCGCACACTTTTACCATGAATACATGATTCTAGACCCACCACCATTAAAAAAAAACATCGTTTATAAAAAAAACAGCTGTTTTATACAAAATTTCAATACCTACACGTTCAGAGAGTATGGAAAATTTGGTTTAAAAAAAATGGTTCATAAATGTTTCACCAAAACACCATTGACAATTTTTTAGTTTACAACCAACGTTTCTTATACCATTTATTTCACAAACAACTTATTCCGCAAATGTTTTATTTTATAAACACTCGCTTTATAAACATTTATTTGGCAAATTCTTCCCTTTACAAATGTTTCGGATGATATTTATTCATTTATACATTTTTCATTTAATATTTAGATTATTTTGGAAAAATCACGTTTATACTAAATATCATTTTATAATACATTTTTTAAACCAGTGACACAATATTTGAAATGATTGTAGAATATGGAGCAGAAAATAACATAGATATTAAGCCCTCTTGGCTTAATATCTCTGTTATTATTTTCTGCTCCATATTCTACATAACATAACATAGATATTAAGCCAAGAGTTTCCATATTAGATTTTGAAAAATCGGCTATCTTAAGGTTGCGATCAAATTTAGAAAACGTAAACCTACATGGTTGCAATTTTCATTTGGGTCAAATAATTTACAGGCAAGTACTGAAGTTCTTTAAACCTATAATATATTTTTGTTATATAATCTAGTCATTTCTGGCACTCGCCGGACGCTGCCGCGGCACCGCTCGACTCGCTCGCTCGGCTGGTGCGTAGGGGGTCATAGTTTTAACCTAACCTAACCCAATCATTTTTTTTAAATAATAGACTAAACTACCTAGTTCGGTTCCGGGTAGTCTACTAAAAATAATCTCTTTTTTTCTATTAGCGCAACTCGTTTCTGAAATATAAATTTGTGCAAGAAAACATGCCCGGGGTTATATTATTTAAACAAAGAATTCGTAATAATAAGTCAATATGTAAAACGTTTTAATTCCAAACGTTGTTCTATGAGATAAAGTGAAAAAAAAAAGAATTATTTGTCAAATATCACGTTATAAAAAAAAAGTTTATCGGATAATTATTTTCTTATGTGATTTATTTGGCAAACTTGTTGTTGTATAATGATAAAACACAAAACTTGTTTTTGCGAATCGTTGTTTGTCAAGTAAAATTTTGAAAATTAACTTTTGGTGAACTGGCAGGACACCAAAAAAAATACGTGTAATAAAATTGGAAAAGAGCTCATTGGACATCAAATTAATTAGCTATGTTAAGTTTTGAAAGGATTCTCAATTTCCTGATTATTGAATCCGTCAAATGCCATGTAAGCTATTATGATTCATCTTAATCAGCCCATAATGTTCCAAGTGCAAGGAAACGGACCTCCTCACTGTCAGAGGGCCATCTACCACGCGGCTACAGCGCGGGTTGGTAGCTGTCGCATAACGTCCTTGAATTATTGTATCTAGAAAATTCTAGATTTTCCTTTACCGTTTTTAGAGATTCTGTGATTGGTTCATAAAAGTAACGGTGACCAATCACAAACGTTGTCTTGACTTGATTAAAAGTTTATGTGTCTCTTTATTTCTTCTCAGGGGGTAGTCAGATAGGAATTGTCGACTACATCTAGCATTATTTTTTTTATATGGCGTGTAAAAGTGATTCAAATATCTTATTCACAGAATGAACAATTTCATTTCATTTCAAATGTAATAAGCTTGTTATAAGCGTTACATAAGCCTCAGGAAACCAGTGTATTTGTGACAATATTAATCTCTAAATCGTGTATAGTAAGTACATACACACGGATTTATCTACTCACGTACATTTAATCGGATTTACCAAACCAGCTCCCGAAAGCCGGAACCCTTTTAGTGTACAAGAAACGTAACCTTTCGTTGAGGAAAATTAGCCAGTAAACACGTCTTTATGTTTTCACCCTGGATCAAGTTACATAACTAACATAAAGTCCTGAAAATATGGATATTATTTCAGCTTTCTTTCTCTGAATTTCTGTTGATATTTCTGCTAGATGCATTGATATTTTGACAAGGCCTAGTTTTTGGCTCTGAAAGAGACATTGCTCTGAAGATATTGTGTTGAAAGGATTACTATATCTAAGCATAAAGAAGCTCCTAAGATTCAGGTCTTGTACTGAATAATCTACCAAAAGTATGATTTTTCAGGTAAACCTGATAATGTCTGCAAAAATGTGTTTTTCTACACATTTGTTGAAAAAATGCATTTATGAAGCCTGTATAAATTATTCGAAAGTTAAAAATTACGCACCATACAACGGAATGTGCGGTAAAATAAGTAAAGATATTTGTAAATTTATAAACTGCGAACTGCCGAAATGTGGGTGTACCTACTATAGCTACACCTCTGCCTAACCCTACGTAGAATACAGGCGTGATGTTATGTGTAACTTGCACCCTAGCCCAACATTATACCTTCCACCAATAGGGAGTATTACTGCAATGTTCTGCCGCCAGAGTGCAGCACTAGCACAAACCGTAAACAGTTTTTTGACAAGTCCTTCAAAGCAGATTTTTTAGATCATCCAGTTTTAAATGTCCGTAGTATGCCATAATATTACAGTACATGTTTTTTAATACATGAATAATAATAAAACTATTATAATTTATACGTTTTCACTAATTATTTGTTACTAATAAATATGCCATGATGCATCATGGCGGTTTGTGTAGGGTTTGTGCTAGTGTCGCCCCCTACGCAGAGTTTTGCGGAATGTTCGCTATTAAAAAACATTCGTTTGACTCACTCAACCAAAAACAAATTATTTGCCCATCTCTATCGATCCATATGGCATAACATGTAAACTCCACTTGACTATGCAACCTTGAGTTTACGCTAGGATAACACTTGTGTCCTTGGGAAGTTGGCGAAGTGTTATTTAAGGGTACTACATGACCTAAACGCAAATTTATGATGCCTAGAAATATATGATCCACTGCAGTAACCAAAATCAGAAAAATATATGATATTCTTCTGGATATATGCTAGTTAGATAGTGTGTTAAAACCATAATACAATTAACTTGATATGATAGCAAAAAAAAAACACGAAGATACCTCTAAAAAAATATTTAACGATAAAAAACCATACTAATATACATGCAAACATTTAGATTTTTTGTCAGATTATTCTACACGTAACATACTAACGTAATAGTGTTTTAGTTTTTTAGTTCAATGAATAGATTTGTTGTAAATCCATAATTACTTCATATTTTGCAATAAATTACCAGCGTTGTGTCATCGCGCGTCTCTTTCTTTTCTATGCAATCCGACAGTGACCGCGCTTTAGCTCTTGTAAGCCTCTTAATAAAGAAACTACAGTCAGTTGTCATATTATGGCGGAAAAAATAGTTTGTAGTTGAGCTTCTTACCTTCTTCGGCACAAACTACAATCTTCAATCTTTTTCCAACTATGTTGGGGTCAGCTTCCAGTCTAACTGGATGTAGCGGAATACCATGGAGCGACTGCCTATCTGACCTCCACAACCCAGATACTGGGTAACACGATACCTCTTGGTAATCTTGGTAAGAATGGTTGTCAGACTTTTGGAATTCTATTTGATGTCTTTAACAGCCAAAATAAACGATGTATTGGCTGTCAAGCATTTTAATGTCTTTGACAAAGATGTCAAAATGTTTGACTGTGTGTGTGTGTGTGTTGGTTTGTTTTGTTTTGTTATTTGTCTCTTTTGTTTCCATATTTTTTATTGAAGGATGGAGTGAGATAAAAAATGACTGATATGTAAAACTCGCTAAACATCGAAAATCGTTGTAAACAATTGCGAATATTTAATTAGAGAAACAAATGAGTTCGCGTTGTGTGCGCTCACTTGAGTGAGGTTCTAAGTGAACTTTACAGGATAGCACTATGTACTGTAACCTGGTATTTTATGTTTTTTAGTCAGTCAAGCCTGCCCGTCTAATGACGTCAGAGATAAAACAAAAGCTTACTGATAACAAATGAGATAGATCAGATAAATGTTGATTGTATTCATTATATTTGGGATTACTTATTTGTCTTAATTATCGCGCTTTATACCCTTATTAGGTATGCAGAATTCCTTTCAGATCTATTACAATGTGATAGACACGTGTTTTGTGATTCACCTTATTTTTGGGCCCGTCCATTAATCACGCGAGGCGCGCAAGGGGAGGAGGGGGTTTGGCAAAAAACACGAAATACCACATGGGGCGGGGGGGGGGGGTCTGTAGTACGACATCGCGTGTATTTATTGTTTCGTCAAACGCGCGATTTCTAAGCCGAAAAGCCAGTTTTTGGCAGTCAAAAACAACCTGCAACCTCTCTGTCTAAACATTTTTATCATAGTCATTAAATTCAGAATAAAATGATGTATTTAAAGATAATATTC
This sequence comes from Griposia aprilina, assembly GCA_916610205.1. Classification (NCBI taxonomy): domain Eukaryota; kingdom Metazoa; phylum Arthropoda; class Insecta; order Lepidoptera; family Noctuidae; genus Griposia; species Griposia aprilina. The sequence continues at coordinate 7,604,443 of OU744310.1, read as the reverse complement.
TAAAAAAAATAAGACTCTTTGTAGGTACTAAAAAATGCACGTGATTTTGCCTGGGGGAGTCTTAAACCTCACCACGTATCACCAAGGGGGATGGGGGGTTAATAAATGCAAAAAAAAAACATCACGTGATTAATAGACGGCTCCTTTGATGGTGTTCCATTCGAAAGTAAGTGCTCACCGCTGCCAATGGACGTCTGCAATACCAGAGACATTGAGTTGGTATCCCAGAAATATATCTAAAATGTCTCCTGTACCTGTAACTACCTCGTGTAACCGTAACACACAATCAATCACTATCTGAATCAATCTGAAGGATATTACTAATCCATTGCTTCATATGTTCGAAAAATTTGTCTGCTCAACAACGTAAATAACGCAATGAATGTTGTTGAACTGTCAAAATGAAAACCATTGTTACTTGTACTCAATACTCAATACTCAATCATTTATTGCATTCCACAATGTGCTTAGGTGGTAATTTAACATTAGTTGTAGGTACCAACTGGTACTGGTACTGGTGGTGGTGGTTGGATGCTTTTTTTTTTTTTTTTTGGTTGGGAAATCGTCAAATGACCTCTCCCGCTCTGGGCGAAGCGGAAGGGCGTGTCAGACTCTTACTGACTAAAACCCACCCGTGTTCCTTCATTTGCCTGTGCGCCAGGGCCACGGTAACTCTTTCGAACAATCCGCAACCCCGGCAGGCATCGGCCCTGTCGGACCCCGTCAGGGTGGTTGGTGGCTGGTACTATGAGTGTATTACGCAATTACCCCGCTGAATACAGCGACGCTGCTTGACACAAATTGAAATGATGGTGTTACTTCTCTGAACGAACTCCTTCACAAAGAGCTCTACTAACTACTTTATATTTACTTGTAAAGTATTATGTTATTTTAATTATTGTGAATGTGAGGATTATGTGGGTCATTGCTTTTTTTTCGCAGTTAATTTTAATCATGATCTGGCAGATTGAGTAATTTATGTGGCTTACCCAAATGTCTTTTCTTTGGTATTGTTCGTCGAATCGTTGAGCTCCTTAAGTCCTGACTTCCTGAGTTGAGCTGCACGATTACTGACAAATGCGTGCACTGACTGGACAGGTCCACTCAATCTGTGTGGTTCTTTCCTCAAAAGACCATTTCAGATACCAATCTACATGGTCTTCACATGATCTGACCAAGATTATGTCTGGACTTTAAAAGAGACTGTGACCTCTGAGTTTGTTTCGGCCTTTCTTCTCAGAGTAGTCAGATAGAAAACGCCAACCTCATCTAGTTTAAAAATATGATTGACGTGTGAAAGTGTTTGTACAAACCTACTTACAGAAATAAAATCATTTATCATTTATCATTAAGGCGGAACCTTCAGGATAGCCCGCGAAATTCAAATTTTGTTACGTTTTTTGCAATTTGCTGGTCACTGTCAGGTTGTATTTTGATTAAAATATGATTCGCGACCGTAACAATTATAGCTTTACAGAATTATAATCATTAGAATCAGCAATACATCTCTATAAGTTCATATTACCCTTTTGAATGACTATTTCATGAAATCATGACGTTTGAGGGCAATTCTAACTTAAGGAGTTGTATTGCTGATTCTAATGATTATAATTCTGGAAAGCCATATTTGATACGGTCGCGAATTATATTTAGATCACTATACAACCTGATTCAGACCTGCAAAATGCAAAAGACGTAAGAAAATTTGAATTTCGCGGGCTACCTTGGCGCATCCCTCTTAATGGCGGCTCGGAACATGAGGAGAGTCACTCACTCAGTAATCAATTCACGTATCTGCGGGGGTGAAGGGTGAGGTACTGCGCAGCGAATAGCGCCATTAAGTTTGAATCGTACTGTACTACAGCTATATTTCATATCTTTTCAACTAGTTATCATAACAATTCATTTTTCTATATAGGAACCGAACATAATGACTGCTTAATTAGTCTAGTTGTCAGAAGCGCGACTGCCGAGCCTAAGGTCCTGGGTTCGATTCCCAGGTCGGGTAGTGTTTTTGGGTTTTTCCAATAGGAAATTTCTCATTAGCAGCTTGGAGTCTGGATTTATGCCCAATTGATGGCAATAAACTCGCCCCCTGTTACATGGGACTTAAACGAGTGTCTTTGCATAGATTAAAACTGAATAAATTTTTCACCGCGCACCTTAAAATCAAAAGCGCGAAATGCTGAAATAGGATTTATTTTTACGTTTTCAACCCCCATATCTCCACCATTTAGAAAAATTTCGAAAAACTGAATCGACAAAAAAAATATCATATATTTATCAAACCTGCTTACAAAATTTCACGAGAATCAGTTGAGACCTGCGACCTGAGAGGAGAACATCCATCAGCCGAACATCCGGACATACGAAAGGATTTTTGCCCAAGCTGAAAAGGAGATGCTTCGCGCTCGCTCGGTCAATAACTGACGAAATGTCGGTGTTATTATATGTACACTTCTGGCCAACCCTTCTAGGAGTTCAGGCGTTATGTTAGGTTTATATGAACCGAACATAATGATCGCATTTTTCATCTCCACATAACAGATGTTACCGACACTGTTCTCGAGAATGATAGATCTATGAAATTATTTATAAAGTAGGTACATATATTTCTGGATGTTACTTTGATCGTTCGGTCGTATTCTTCCACTACATTAGGCGTGTGACAACCAGTTGAACGGAAGGCTGTCTCTCCATTTCTAAGTGGTTAACTTCTGAAGAAATGTTGCTATGTGATCTTTGAAGGCTAGATTTGTATAGTTAGATATTACTTCTATTATGTTTCTAAGCATTTAAGTTAAAAAACTTCAGAATAATAAGACCATTTTTAGCGTTACTTTTTATGCATGAAAATTCTCTAAACATCACTTCGAAATTCGAACGGTGTCTCGTTGTGAATCCGCGATGATTTACTTTTAAAACAAATGAGTTCGCTTTTGAACTGTGTGAGCTCATTTGAGCGAGGAGAGAGCGGTAAACTTTACAAAATAGCACAGCTCATGCTCATTGGTTTTACATAGTCTTTTTCATGAGTCATTTGTCTTAAGTTCTGAGTAGAGCTGCACGATTACTGACGAATGCGTGCACTGACTGGACAGGTCCACTCAATCTGTGTGGTTCTTTCCTCAAAAGGCAATTTCAGAGACCAATCTACATGGTCTTCACGTGATCTGACCAAGATTATGGATTTTAAAAGAGACTGTGACCTCTTAGTTTGTTTCAGCCTGTCTTCTCAGAGTAGTCAGATAGGAAACGCCGACTTCATCTGGTTTAAAAAATATGATTGACGTGTAAAAGTGTTTGTACAAACCTACTTACAGAAATAAAATCATTTATCATTTATATGAATTTTAAATATTATTATGCTCGAAAACTATAGACAGATTGAGCATGACGTAACTGCTAAAAGCTACCCCTATGGTACTCTAATAAAAAAACAATTTTTATCCGAATCGCAGTAGTGTCAAATTTTTTATTCAGTTCCCCAAGAGAGTTTCCGGAGTGAAAGGTATAATATATTCAAGTAGAAGTCTGAACGTATCGTAAAAAATCCCAAATCTATTTCCAAAGTGTAAGAAATAGTGCTGAAGTCTTCTTATTAATTCATACGTGGACTGGCGTGGTTTTTATTATAGACCTCTTATTACTGACGGCTGCAAAGGATACTTTTCAAAGACGTGTAAAAAGAGACGTCAAAAATCTGTTGCCTAAATCATTAATCATTTTCAACAGTCTAGACAAACAAATTGGTTATTGATGTTTAATAGTCGTGGCAGACGAGTTACTCTGTCAATTTTTTGGAAATAAAAGTAAAATAAGTGTTTAGGTTTTCTTTTTCATGTACCGTCAAACGGGTTGAAAGTAAAAAGAATTTTAACATTGAAATACTATAATTTATTTCCAACAAGTCACTTAATTGTTAATTATTATAATACCAGTAAACACATTAAAGTCCTTTTTGGCAACAGACTATATTATTTCAATGTTAAAATCCCTTTTAAAGTTTCGTTCCGATTCGCCCCTGCGTCCCTATTCAACCCGTTTGACGTTACACATAAAAAAAAACTACCCGAATGCATAGAATAAACACCCGCAGCCTATAAACGTTCCGACTGCTGGGACGCAGGCCTCCGCTTTGTGAGAGGGAGCTGGCCGTGAACCACCACACGGGCCCAGTGCGGGTTGGTGGATATCACGTGACTTCGATTTTTTTCCTATACTTACATCTATTTCTTATAGGTTACAATTTAGTAATTCTGTAATCGTTCGTAGATAATAATGTGTTTCTACTAACAAGCGTACTTTTCTACCTACCTATTTATTATTCTACACAAGTTTTAATCACCATATATTTTTGTGATTTATTCAACTCGCAAAGAACTCCGAGGGGTGGTTTAATTATACCGTAAAATATTCAGCCTTTAATTAAATAATTAATGGGAATTTACAGCTTATGGAAACTGAAGGGAATGTATTATAATTAAAAAATAATTGAAGTATGCTTTTGAAATTAATTCCTTTATTGGTTTAACGGTGGTCAAAGGGAATTCGAAAAGTCCCAGATTATATTTTACCAATTTGAAAAAGAAGTTAATAATTGCAATATGAGAACCTTCTCTAAACATCACTTCGAAATTCGAACTGTGCCTAGTTGTAAGTCCGCGATGATTTACTTTAAAAACAAATGAGACGCACACTGTAGCCAAGCATATTATAAGTTGGGGAATTACGTCGCTGATAAAAATGCTTGGCTCAACGCTGGCCCTGCTCCACAAGGGCGCGTAAAACTAATTGATTAGCATTTGAAATTAAACAAAAGTTAGAGCTGCTGAATATTTTAAAAAATATATTTGCATTTTATAAATTCAATCTTTCAATATTGTATAATTGCAGAGCATATGTGTGAGTACTATGTACATACTATAAAGCTACCATTTACTGGGTACGTCTTCCATTGACTAGAATCTGCCCTGGTGGCTGTGGGTATGTTATGCTCACTCTAATGTCTCGCTGATGGTGGCGCATATGTTGAACCATTTAGCTCCCTTCAAAATGGTTGAGCTAAATGGTGCTAATCCATCTTCATGTATGTGAACGCGCGCCGTCAGTAGGGATTGGTCATCTCTTCGCTGGCTTATTTTAATTTAATTTAATATTTAAATTATTTTTGTCATTTTATTACGGACGCATTTAACGTTCTGCATCGTTCTCACATGCATAATTTCAACATAAATGATGTAACCAATATTTTGTAACTATATTTTGATTTAAAAGAGTGACCATGTAGTTTCTCGCCCGTTCTTCTCCATAGATACGTACTTCACTTTGGAATGGGCAACTAGCTTCATCTTTCTGACTAACCGACCCCTTGTCAATTCAAAAGTGCTTGTAATTGGTTTATGTGAAATAAGTGCTTTGAGTTTAAGTTTGAAACTTTAAAAATTAACGAACATACCAACAACCCGTGGGAATTTTGTACACCAATTCACGAGCAACATGTGACATTTTTAAAACCTCAAGCATAACCAAAACATAAACCTGCGCTGGGGCTCTGTCTCGCTTAGGGTCGTAGCATTATGCTGAGCGATTGCCGTTTTGCGTGGATGTGACGCAAATTTTCCCCCAACTCGTATTTTTTTTTGTAATTGTGATTTTCGCGGCGTCATGTTTATCGCAAATAAACTTATTTTCTTTCTTTTTTCTTTCTTTTTTATAAACATTACCTTTTTACCCCTTCTAAGTTATATGTTCCCCATCTAACTAAAAGCGGCTGACTATCAGTATGTTACATGAAACAACTGCGCCATTCTTTGCTACTTGAGTAGGGTTACCGGAAAAGAAGGAAGAAAACAATTGTTAATGAGGGTAGAAACAGTTTTGTTCAGTAAAGTGATTCTTTGTTGTATACTAATTACTACATACATCTATTGTTATCATCGTATCGTATATTGTGCACCTTCGGTCGATACATATTACTATACAACGGAAATTCTACTAGTTAGTAACTTCGACTAAATGGGAAATAATCGCTTATCCCACGACGGATATAACTCCAAGTAAATATTCCACTAGGGTGCTCCGTCCGGTAAGGACCAGGCCTGGGTTGACGGCGCGTTGTGTTCCACGCGCGCCTCAAACAGATGTTAGCATAATTGACGGGGTCCGATAGGGCCGATACCTGCCGGGGTCGCGGATTGTTCGAAAGAGTTACCGTGGCCCTGGCGCACAGGCAACTGAAGGAACACGGGTGGGTTTTAGTCAATAAGAGTCTGACACGCCTTTCCGCTCCGCCCAGAGCGGGAAAGGTCATTTGACGATTTCACACTCAAAAAAAAAGGCTACTGCTGTATTTCACTCCAAATAAAAACTCTAGCGATATCTAGAACGCCACATGCGAGCTACGCGTCACACTGACGTCACGCCAAATCCTACATCGCGCAAGCAGAGTTAACCGCGCAACTAGCATTTATACAACGTCCCGACATCAATCGTCGGGCAGTTGCCCACCAGACACGGCACCCGTCTGGTTGGAGGATCCTCCTTTTTCTATGGAGGTATGAGTCAGCTTTACACCCTGTTCCTCATACCTCTATAAAACTACAAATTTTCAACAAAAACCTGCTTGTGAAAGGGAGATGCAAACGTGTTTTAATAACACCAATAACATAACATCACGCTTGTAATACCCGAAAGTTACGGCAGAGGTGTATAATAGACATACACCCACATTTCGCCAGTTATGCTGCAGTCCCATGTAATAGGAGGCGAGCTTATTGCCATCAATTGGGCATTCGGTTTTTAATTAGTGTATCTTTTACACTCCTTGCGATATCCTATACATTCAGGGGATCAAAAACAAAAATTCGAAGACATGTGTCACTAATAACCGGCACTGGGCCCGCGTGGTGGATTATGGCCCAATCCTTTTCACAGAGAGGAGGCCTGTGTCTCAGCAGTGGGAACGTTATAGGCTGACTATGAATGTCTAAACACAGAATTGACAAATCTGGAACTTGAAAGATGTATTAAACAACTAACATTACAAACATGAAGGCAAAGTTACGGAAAAAATGTAATTAACTAGCCAAAAACACTATCGACTCTTTTCCATGAAACTTTAAACGCTCTCATCGAATATAAATATACTTCTGATTATCTAAAATCAGCATAGGAAGTCGAAACCAAAACTTATAAGCCCCCATTGATTAAAATGCGTTCCAAGTTTGAACATTCACAAGTTATCCTAACGACCGCTGAGACGAGATAGGCCAATGTGCGAAGTTGCCACAAACGAAAATTGTGGGCCACAAACTTTGATTGTCTTGGGGTTACCAGTAAAAAAGTTTTTGACGCAATGAACACTTGTAGGCTGGTAATATTTGGTGAAAATGGTTGATGTTTTTGTTTTTTGAAATAAATTGTAAAGGTATTGTATGTTGAAAGTTATTGTAATCCGTTTAGTAAGATAATAAATTTAATAAGTAAGATAATTAAATTCAAAGCATTTATTTCAATGACGCTATTCACAGACCCTTTTGAATTGTCAAGGAGCCAGTCAGTAAGTCAAAAAGTTGAAGCTAGATGCCTGTTCCAAAGCATGTTTTTCTATGCAGAAGTACGGCCAGTTTAATGATATTTGATATTTGATATTTCAGAATTGGTTCCATAACAAAAGCTTTTCATCCGGGAGGGGACTCCCTAGGAAGACATATAGTGACCCTATTGGTGATGTTCTTCAGAAAGGTCAGGTGCGTAGTACTCGTAACCGGTGTTCGTGTATGACCAGATGTATGAACGTAAACGAAGCAAAAAGAGTATGTAAGGATCGTAGCAGGTGGTGTCCCGTAGTTTCTGCCTACCCCTCATGGGAAGAAAACGTGAGTTTATGTATGTATGTGTTATGAGTGCCTAACTTATCATCTGCCTGCCTTTACCCAAATATATTGGGGTCAGGTTCCGGTCTAACCGGATTCAGCTGAATAACAGTATTTTACATGAAGCGATTGCCTATCTGATCTCCACAGCCCATTTACACGGTAACACGATACGCCTTGGTTAGAATGGTTGTCAGACTTTTTTCGAGCTTCTGACTACCCGTAACAACTGTCAAAGATGTCGAGAATATCACGACGCGCCGGGCGACAGCGGGCGGAGTGTTGCGGTCGCGGAGGGGACGCTCGAGCAGCGGGCGCGCACCGGTCGGCATCATCCGCGCTACTGAGCGATTGCGTATTCATTCTTTGTTTTTTCCTTTGTACAATATTGTAATACAGTCCACTATTATCAAGTTACCGTGCTTTATTCCTCGTACCACCTGGAAGATATTACCCATTCATGTTTAAAGATCTACGAATTACAGCGGGATCAACGGCTTAACGTGCTTTTCGAGGCACGGAGAGGTCTCGATATGTAATGGATGGTCACCCATCCACGAACCGAAAGCAAGCGTAACTTTACCTTCGATCGACCCGTGCTGCTGTTAATATTTAGCCACGAGCCATTTCAAAAAAACGAAAAATCAAGGTCGCTCAGCGAGCTATGGAACGAGCTATGCTTGGAGTCTCTCTGTGGGATAGCATCCGGAATGAGGTGATCCGGCAGAGAACCAAAGTTGTTGACATAGCTCACAGAATAAGCAAGCTGAAGTGGCAGTGGGCCGGCCGTATTAGCCGTAGAACCGATGACCGTTGGGGTAGACGTGTTCTTGAGTGGAGACCGCGAATCGGCAAACGTATGGTAGGACGCCCTCAGGCTAGGTGGAGTGACGATCTTCGCAGGGTGGCTGGTAGCAGTTGGATGGGAGTTGCCGAGGATCGAGCTAAGTGGCGTGCAATTGGAGAGGCCTATGTCCAGCAGTGGACTGCTGTAGGCTGATGATGATGATGATGATGAGCCATTTCATTAAATATTTTTGTCAGTCCATAGATTAAGTTTCACTCATTTTAGTCTAAGCACCTTGACAAAGTATTTAAAGTGCTTTCATAACTTGGCAAATTGTTCTAAGAATCTTGTTAGATAAGTGGTCGTGGTAAAACAATAAAGATTTTCTTGAGTGTCATGTTTCTGAAGCAGGTGAACTTTTCTTTGAATAAATTGCCACAAAGTGTTAGAGAAGATCATTTTTAACGCTTCGATTTGCCAGGTAGATTAATATTTTGGGTAAAAGAAGTCTGTAAAACATGATGAACTAAGTGCCTATTATTATTATTATTATTAGTTTTTTTTTTTAACTCAGATAATTGCGAGTTGAACTCTAGTGGAGAGGGTTCCGTACGATGAATATGGAAACCACTAAACATAACATAACATCACGCCTGTATTCATATTTCACCACTAAACATATTTCATGTAAACTAGGTTGTCAAGACTTACATAACGCTTTCATTGTTAAAAGTTATCAAATCTAATGTAGAGCCAAGCCACTAACTCTACAAGGCTTAACTCTACAAACCTTACATCTTGGTCAAAATGTACGCCCCCCTAAAGGGGTTTTTTCGTCTTTAGTGTGCAAATGCTCGCTTGCATACCAAATTTCAGGTTTCTAGGACTTCGGGAAGTGCCCTAAAGGTTTTTATGATAGAGTGAATGAGTCAGTCAGTGACGAAATCGGCGTATTTTAAGTATTTATAAAATCCAAAGTATATAACCTAGACGCATGAAACTTAGTGTGTTTTATAAGTTTGCTAATTACATTTTATACTGCGAATTTCAGCTCTATAACATTATCTAGGCCGAAGCTATGAGGGTATGAAAATACGACGAAACGCGTCGAGAAAAGGTAGGTAGTGTGCCCCCTTTTTTTTTTTGGCTCGTCTTGGCGGGAGTACTACCGTGCCCTCAGATCCCAAGAACAAACATGACATTGTAGTTGTAAAACTTGTTCTTCCATAAATTCCAACTGTAATTGTAATTTTGTTCGCACAATATTGAAAGATTTACCATGTGTTATTTTAATACCATAGACTTCATAAAGGTTTTCCTGGTAAGTAAAGAACTAATTTCTGTTTTTTTTATGTGTAAACATCTTAGCGCTCGGTCTACGGTAGGCGCTAGCTGGGACTTCGAGTGTCAGACGCGTAACCGTAAGACTTCGAGCGTCAGATGACGTCAGCGTAAGCCCCGTGTCTATGTGAGCGTGTGAACCAAACTGATGCCAGCTCACATGTTTACACATCAATTTCCGTGAGTGCCAAACCAACTCACACCGATATTTTTTTTCTTCAAAGTTTTAGGCTTAGTAGTTTCGGAGATAAAGGGGGGGATGGTCAACATTCATATATTTTCTTAAATAACTTCAAAACTTTTTATATTAGAATTAAACAGGAATAAATATGAGACCCTCACAACAAGCCCTTTTTATTTGATATGTCAGACGGGACAGTTTGCAAAACATTTGTTTTTATTAATTTTGTAGTTTGCACCCTTAAGTAACCCCCATTCAAAATTCATTTATTTACACGTCATTTATATGTGTGCCAAATTTCAACTTAATCAGTCTAGAGATTCTGAGAAAATTGGATGAGACAGACGGCCACCGCCAGACAGACAGACACACGAGTGATCATCTATGGGTTTCGTTTTTTTCATGAGGACGTACAGAACCCTAAAAAACCATACAAAGGCGGACTTTTTAATGTAGTCTAGCTCGAATGACGCAGGGACAACATGGTAGGTAGGTGCATCTTGTTAGATCGATAACTTAAAATAATAAATGAATCAAATGCGTATAAGATACAAGAACTGTTACGATATTTTTATCTTTTTTATTACGGACACTTTTAACGTGCACGTCTCTCTACATCGTTCTCACATGTATAATTTCAACATGAATGATGTAACAAAATTTTCTAATTTAAATGAGTATCCATGGAGTTTGAGCCCATTCTTCTCCATAAGTACTCTTTGGAATGGGCAACTAGCTTCATCTTTCTGACTGACCGACCCCTTGACAATTTCGTAAATGGCTGTAATTGATTTATCTGCAAAAAATGCTTTGAGTTTGAGTTTGAACAAACTACCTCGTAGATCTAGCGGTAGCAATCGCGACTTTGTCCCTGAGGACCTTGACAAAGTGATATTCTATAAGCGGTAACGATGATGGAAACTTAAAAATCTATTGGGTTGACATAGGCAACAGAAAAGCTTATCTCAATCCTGTTAAATGTCGTTTTAGAAAAACGAAACACTTTGAAAGCGATTGCCACTAAACTTGTCTAGGCACCGTGGATTAGATCTTCGAATGGGATCAAGTGGTACTTAGGTTTTTATCTTTTCAATCATGCATTAATCAACAGCAGCCTTTTGTTTGGATTTATTCCCGATTGGTAACAATACCCCTAAAACATGAGACTCCAATAAATGTAGGTCCAATAAATACAGGTTGCTCCGTAAATAATGGATCAAACGTAAGCTTGCCTGATTTTCAAAAACTAATTAGAATAGTTTAAAAAAAAAACTTGGTTGTCACCATGGTTCTAAAAAAACAAGGTCTGGTATTCCGGGCGTGACACATGGTTACGTCACTATCCAGTTGCCACTTTATTGCAACTAAACACGAATTATGGGAACATTTTTCGTCACCATTCTGTTAATATAAAATATGTAAACCATTTAAATTGTCGTTTCATTTTTCTAATCAAACATAACAATTCTATTTAAAATATACCAACGTAATTGTTACCTAAACCTCTTTGTTTTATCGGATTCGCACAGGTAATAAAGGCGATTGGGGAGTTATTATTACACACTACTGGTAACACAGCGGTGATGACGTAGGCTTGTGTCACCCCCGTGCTCGGAATGCTATACCTGGCGAAGTATATTATTATACCATGGTTATAAACAAGTTTCTTTTTTCCCATTTTACCATTTTCTCTACCAGAATTCAGTTCTTTTTAATGCTGTCGCTGCAAATGATAACATTTTTGGGTATGATTTTTGTCAAACATTTCTGAATAGCTTACTAATGATAAAAGATATTTTTTTTTAAATAACGTTTTATTTTCCTTACAAGAAAATCATGAACTGAAATATTTGTTTATGATGAAAAAATAAATCTGTGTTACCGTATCTAACGATTTATTTTCAACTATTCATATTAGGTGTTGGAAATCAGGTGAGCTCTTTACGTTTGGTCGATTATTTACGGCACACCATGTATACCTCTGCCTACCCCTTCGAGAAATAAGGCCGTGATTTTATGTAGAATCGTTTGAATCATATTAGTCTAGGACTCGTACGTTAGTCCACTTCGTGAATTTTGTTCCGCGAGGTCATCCACTCATGTCAATTATTTAGATAATTGAATTCTAACATGACAGCTCGTTAATCGATCTAGCAATTACTGTCAAACCACTTTGGAGCTAGGTTCCGTAAACTATGGCACGAGGATTGGATAACAGTTGTTAACATTACGCCTGTATCGGAATTAGGACTAAGCAGAAGTCTATTGTAAGAAACATTTCACCTGTTATGTTTAGACCCCAGGTAACAGAGGGCGAGCTTATTGCCATTACGCATAACGTATAATCAGCCTATAATATTCAAACAAATTAATATCGAAACATCTCAGCGTTAATTTGCTGGATTCGTTTTCTCCTTTACCGATCGTTATTTCTCTTGACAAAGTTTATTTTGTTTATATGTATGTAGGTATTAGTATTTATGTATTAATATTTATTCTTGTATTTTATAGTTATTTCCAAGCTATCTATCCTGTATATTGCACCTGTCATGTTTTGTCTCTGCATCACCCTAAGGTGGACAGGTAGAAAATGCCTCAGGCATTAAGTCCGCCTTTGTACAGTATTTTTTTACTTGTGCATAAAGTTCTAATAAATAAATAAATATTTCCACTGCTGGGACACAGGCCTCCCTCTTCTCTACGACCATAATCTACCACGCGCGCCCATTGCGGGTTGGTAGATGTCACATGTTTTCGAATTTTTAGTTCTAGGACATGCTGGTTTCCTCACGATGTCTTTCTTCACTGTTTTGAGAGCAGTGGTGATGAAATAATTTACAGAAAGTGAAGTGCCTGCCTGGGTTCGAAGTCACGACCTAAAACTCGTAAGTCGGGGCCTCACTGCTCTTGGGCACAAATCCAGTAACCTTGTACTTAAAAATCACCTCCTTATGCATCTTATGCCTATTTTCAACACAAGGTATCACTTAAATAAATGCATAAAGAAAAGCAGAGTGTTGGATTCACCTCTTGACTCAGCGTCGAGAGTTGAAAATCCAACAGAGCGTATATATAGGCGTTCATTCGTAAAGTATTTCCTAGTCTTAGTAAAAACGGGCAGTTCTATACTATTTTTCATCACAACCCCTCAAGAAGTAGTGCTATTCTCTAAAGTTCACTTGGAACTTCACTCAAGTGAGCGCACATAATTTGAAAGTAAACTCATTTGTTTTTAAAGTACCTAAATCATCGCGGATTTACAACGAGACACCGTTCGAATTTATAAGTGATTAGCTTTTGCCCGCGGCTTCGCCCACGTGGAGGTCGGAAATTATCCCACGTGAACGTACTACCGGGATAAAAAGTATCTTACATAGTAATCCAGGTTATAAACTATCTGTGTTCCAAATTTCATCCAAATCTGTTCATTAGTTTTTGCGTGAAAGAGTAACAAACATCCATCCATCCTCACAAACTTGCACATTTAAAATATTAAGTAGGAGGTTTAGATAATAACACTACAGATCTTCAGGAAAAATCTAGTAAGTTACACAACATAGTTTCGTGCAAAAAATCGAACTCCCATTTGGGTAACGTTCTAATAAAACCCGAGCATACCTACTGTATCGTTGATAAGATACACCTGATAATGTTAATTAAGTAAGTGCAACACGCTTTTATGAAAGTTCTTATCATTGATTACGGAATTTTTGTTAAGTGATGCAATATTTTTTGGTAGGTAGGTACTGCTTTTGTGTTTAGATGGTTTTTTTTTTCGAATATAGTATTTGAACTGTCAAGAGGTTTAAGAAATGCTACGGTTATTCTTGCCAGTGGGAATTAAAACCTTACCGCTCACGATACCCTAAAGACGTGTTAGTAACGTTGTTAGACCAAAAATGACGAAATATTCATCATAAACTTATGTAAAGGTAATTTAAGTCTGTTAGCTTATTAGGCACTTTTCAAAGTCAGGTTTTCATTTTATTTTAAACTAGAGAACCGCTCCTGCTTCGAACGGGCACAATGACCACATGTCAATACATTGACATTTCTGTGCTAATTATATCCTAGTTAAATATTAATGTATTTATTTAAGTATTTGTTTTTTTTTGCATTATACATAAGTATATTTATTTTAATGTTCTAGTTTAAGACGTCACCAATCAATTTTTCTCTTCTTGTTCTCACACACTATTGTCTACATTTCTTTTTCATTTCTCCTTTCGCAGGTCTGCTGGAAGAAATTTCTTAAGAAATAAGCAGTACCTTTGTACTCAATACTAATATGCCGTATCTGTATCTATTTTACTGTGTGTACATAAATAATAAAATAACAAAAACTCCAGAATAAATGCTCTAAATGATGATGAAAAACTCATCTGAATCCATGGTATTGTTTAGAACTCAGCGATCACACAGCCAGTCACGAAAAGTGTCTTTATTGTATACTTGTACTATTTGTGTGCCCGCGATCCAGATTGAAAGTAGCCTAGGACCAGGCCCGGGTCGACGGCACGTTGTGTTCCACGCGCGCCTCAAAGAGATGTCTGCATAATTGACGGGGTCCGCTAGGGCCGATGCCTGCCGCGGTCGCGGATTTTTCGAAAGAGTTACCGTGGCCCTGACGCACAGGAAACTGAAGGAATACGGGTGGGTTTTAGTCAGTAAGAGTCTGACACGCCCTTCTGCTCCGCCCAGAGCGGGAGAGGCCATTTGATGATTTCCCACCCAAAAAAAAAAGGTTGAAAGTAGCCTATGTCCTTACCTAGGTCATGGTCTATCTGTGTGCCAAATTTCATCTAAATTCATTCGGCGGTTTTAGCGTGAAAGCGTAACAAACAAACAAACAAACTTACTTTCGTATTTATAATAATATAGTTAGGATACATAGATAACAATGAACAAAAAAGTCACCCAAAGACCCTAGCTCCTCGGAGTCCATTCCAAATCACAATACTATCAAAACGTCAAACCATAACTGCCATCACCACTGTTTCGCCAAACCTTCCCTTAACTAATCCGACCCTTAGGGTAACGTTCTTAGCAAAGGTAACTTAACTATGAACAAGTTTCCGACAGATTGTTCTGATTTGACCTAACAGATAATATGACGGAAAAGCAAGGTTTACTGAACTAAATATAGGATCTTACCAACTTTGATTAATTAGTACAGGTGAAACGCTGGTAGAAGTCGCCGTAGTTAGAAGGACATATAGGGACCTTATTGGTGATGTTCTTCAGAAAGGTCAGGTGCTTAGTACTCGCAAATGGGGTACGTTTTTGACCAGATGTATAAACGTGGACGAAGGAAAAGGAGTAAGTAAGGATCGTAGCAGGTGGCATTCTATAGTTTCTGCTGAAAACCAGCGCTGGGGCTCTGTCTCGCATAGGGTCGTAGCATTATGCTTTTTGCGTGGATGTGACGCATACATTCCCACAACTCGTTCATTTTTTTGTTTGTCTGTTCTCTCTGCGTCATGTTTACCGCAAATAAACGTAACGTAACGAAACGAACGTTCGTAACGTATATTCTTTTTCTTTTCCTTTTTTACCCATATGGCAAAAGAAAGAAAGAAAAATTGTTTATTCTGCTCAAACAAGACGTGAGTTGGCGTGAGTTTATGTATGTAGGTTTATGTGTCAATACAGATGGAGACATGATAATCCACCAGCCCTTATACCATATTCTGACTGTGGCACCATGTCTTTTTCCTCCACATCTATATCAAAAGAAAGAAAAGAAAGAAAGAAAATGAATTTATGGTTAAATGGTGGCGGGTGGTGGTGGTGGTGGTGGTGGGTGGTGGTGGTGGTTTTGTGGTTGGTTGGGTGGTTTTTTGGTTGGTTGGTGGTTGGTGGTTTATGGTTGGTGGTTGGTTGTTAGTGATTGGTGGTTGGTGGTGGTTGGTGGAGGTTGGTGGTGGTGGTGGTTTATGTTTTTTTTTATTTTCTTTATCAGCCATCATCTCAGAATTCACTTTCATTCAAGCCATATACATTTTAATCTTATACGCAATCCATCCATATTTTTAACCGACTTCCAAAAAGGAGGACGTTATATGTTCGATTGTATGTATGTTTTTTATTTTTTTATTTATGTTCACCGATTTCTCCGTCAATTGTGGACTGATTTCGAAAATTCTTTTTTTGTTTGAAAGGGTATGGTCTCGAGGTGGTCCCGTTGTCACCAAGTCAGAATCTGATGAGAGGATCCCATGAAAATCCTCAAAATTTATAGGCACACGTATAGCGATTTGGGTATTTTTTATAGTAACTCGTGCATTTGCTCTTGGAAAGCACCATTTGGTAAAGTGGAACTGATGATGAAGACCAGAGGTGGCCACCGAAACTTCTCAATAATAAGTATTTCACGGGTAGCGATTCGATTTTAATATGGTTGCTAAACAATTTATGCTCGTCACAATGCATATGGTGGATGGTGGCTTCACCATCAGCTCCAGTGGTTTTGGTTCTTAACAGGAGAACTCCTCAACAATTAACGTCCCTGCGTCGGGAAAAGGAATATTTTGGAAATCGGTTGTATTTTTGTAAAAAAGTTTTTATCTATTTAACCCTTAGGTACCTAAGTACTTAAGTAGGTAGATTTTCAATTTATCATTCGTATATTTAAATAAAAATAAATATTCAAGATCACAAAAGGAATTACAAAAATTGAGGAACTTTAGAAAACGTTTGAAAAACGATCGGCTTGAAATCAATTTCGTTTGTTACTCATGAAAGAAATACGTTCCACAATTTTTTATGTTCCCGAAGTATTGCCAAACTTATATGGCAGTGGGCAGGGCACATTGCTCGCAGAACAGATGGCTAATGGGGCCGAAAACTTCTGGAGTGGCGAACGCGTACCTGAAGACGGTGATAGCGTTGAAAGGCCTCCCACAACGTGGACCGATGACCAGAATCCGTCAAAGTGGCGGTGCTTGGGGGACGCCTATGTGCAACAGAACATGTCTTTCGGCTGAAATTATAATTATGATGATATGTACCAAGATTTTAATTGAGATTAAATAAATTAACAATACCACCTTTACTGAGGATATTTTAGTGTATTTTCATCTATGAAATCTGCACCATAATTACGTAACACACTATCAATCACAAACTGAATCATTTTGAAGCCTATTGCTAATCCATCGCTTACATGTCCGAGAAATTTGTCCGCTCAACAACGTAAATAACGCAATGAATGTTGTTGAACTGTCAAAATGAAAGCCATTCCTACTGTTAGTGTGTTACGCAATTACCCTGTGGGTCCACTTACGTAAAGGTTTTGACGTGTTTTACAATGCAACTTGTCTGAAACGATGTTGTTTCATATAAAAAATCAAGTAACTATACCTATGTGTCTAAGTGCTGTAGGAGCAAGAAGGACCAAACAATTCCAGCACCGAATTATAATATTAAGCTCTTAAATAAATATAATTATAATATTAAGCCCTTACATAAATATAATTATAATATTAAGCCCTTATATAAATATAATTATAATATTAAGCTCATAAATAAACCTACGGCAAAACCCAATAGAACAAATCCGAGTTACGATTTCCGCTCACAAACTTTCTCAAACCAAAAGTTATTCAGCACCCCATCCCCGCTAGAAGCTGTCGTAATAATATTAAACTTGTTTTTGTTTACTTCGCAGACAAATTTTGCCTACAACTGGTAGTTTCGTGGCTGCCGAATAATAATGTGATGGCTGCATGTTACACCGAAGCGTAGGAAATGATATAATTGAAGAAGAAATTATTATATTTAAGAAGAAATTATACACATTCCTAATTTATTTATTTAAAAAAGGTACACCAACATTATATACAAAATATCACATAACAGTAGGTAACAGCCATGGGCTTATACAGTTGCCAATAACAAGTGAACCAACGTTCTCAAATACAGTGATAATCTAAGGTAAAAACAAAATGTAAAAAATTCAAAAATGTAAGTGGTAACAAAGCCTAAAAACAGAAATATCAAATTACATAAGAAAAGCTACAGAGGTTGCAAGAAACACTTACATACTAGCACAATTAATCTTAGTTTATGTGGGTTGCGTGCTTTGGGACCCTAAAACTTAAAACTTGGGCTTTAAAGATATTCACGGAGTCATGAAATAATTCAACATCAGGCGTGGATTTTATATAAGAAAACATCTCTCGGCAGAGCCTATTTAGAGTTGAGTTTACTCCAATATTTGGTTTCGATGCTTTAGTGGAGAATAAATGGGGAATGGGATATCTGGGTAAATTATAGGGGACTTTTAGTTCAATTTGTTCAGTTAATTTATCGCAGTCCAAACTATTGTTAACCAATTTGAAAAAGAACATGAGATCTTGCAGCAGTCGACGGTGGCGCAGAGTAATTAAAAAGTATTATTACAATCTAAATAACTACTTCGAAGATAAAGATATTGTATTTTAATTATAGCAAATATTTGCACATTAATTCAATATGATAATAAATACAATTACTATGACATTATTAATTTGCAAAGTTCACAATGGTGTGCTGGTGCCTACGCTTATGTATGGAAGTGAGTGTTGGGTGTGGCAAAAGAAGCATGAAAGTAGAATAAATGCTGTGGAAATGCGTTCCTTGCGAAGCATGTGTGGTGTGACTATGAATGATAGACTGAAGAATGATGTGATAAGGCAACAGTGCGGTTTAAAGGAAGATGTAGTGACAAAAATTTAAAGAGTATGCTAAGATGGTTTGGTCATGTTGAGAGGATGAATGAAGGGCGATTAACAAAAGGTATTTACAAGGCAGATGTGAGTGGAAACGCCGGGAGGGGACGCCCTAGGAAGACATATAGTGACCTTATTGGTGATGTTCTTCAGAAAGGTCAGGTGCGTAGTACTCACAACCGGCGTGCGTGTATGACCAGATGTATGAACGTAAACGAGGCAAAAGGAATATGTATGGATCGTAGCAGGTGGCGTTCTGTAGTTTCTGCCTACCCCCATGGGAAGAAGGCGTGAGTTTATGTATGTATGTATGTTATTAATTTGCTTGACATTACTGTTATAAATTTATAATTGATTAGTTCAGATTTAATTGAATGTGTAACGAAATTGACTACCTATGTATATTTTCAATGACAATGTCATTTAATAAGAAAACTGATTAATAATAATTGTGTCATAATGTTCCTAATATTATTATATTTGCACACCGCACATGGTTATAATACAGTGCACCTTATGAACATTTTGTAACGTCCTCTGAACCTGTGTTATGAAAACCAATGTTTTGATTTGATTTCAACGGAATTAGTCGGCTGATAGTAATGTAGAGAAGAAGAACACATACTGCGCTGCCTTTGTCATTGCTTCATATGTTCGAATAAATTGTCTGCTCAACAATGTAACTAACGTAATGAATGTTGTTGAACTGTCAAAATGAAACCCATTCCTACTGATAGTGTGTTACGCTATTACTCCACCGGTTTAAAAGGTGACTTGGTAATTCGACGTATCTGTTCCAGGACGTGAGAGTGCTTCACATTCCAATAATTCAGATCCGAGAAAAAATCCATTGGAATCGAGAAGGTGTTGTCTCGAATCTCGTGATGTTTTATTTTTGTGTTTGTGTTCCAAATTTAATATTTACCTACCAAATTAAATGTTTCTTTAATCATAATTTTATTGTGATTTAATACGAGGTAGCTTGCATACCTCATTACACTGTACCCAACTCACAAACTCACCAACCCAACTACAAGAGATATAATATCAACGATAATATAATGATATACTCGTAAAAGAGATATAATAATAATATATTTATTTGACATAAAAGAGTATACAGATACAGGCTAACACTTAATTTAAGCGTGCAAATAGCCTGGTACAATATAAATGATCAATGACCTCCATGCTAGGAAAAGCCTGTGTTACAGGGATATATAATACCACGGTGGAGCATACGGCGGAGGTCTGCCCGGCTTGGGCGGAGCACCGCCGTGTCCTCGTGGTGGCGATCGGCGGCGGCGATCTCTCGCGTCCGGACCTGGTCCAGGCCATGGTACGGAGCAAGAGGGAATGGGAAGCCGTCACCTTCTTCTGCGAAGCAGTAATGCTCGCGAAGGAGGAAGCGGAGCGCGTGAGTCTAGTCTTACGCCCCTAGTCGCCGCAGGAGGGGACACCCTGGGCGTCGGGAGTCGATAGCCGACTCCCGGTCACCGTAGGCGTGGGCTTGCGGACGGCGAGCAATGGTCAGCTTGCCGTCCGGTAAGGACCAGGCTCGGGTCGACGGCGCGTTGTATTCCACGCGCGCCTCAAAGAGATGTCAGCATAATTGATGGGGTCCGATAGAGCTGATGCCTGCCGGGGTCGCGGATTATTCGAAAGAGTTACCGTGGCCCTGGCGCACAGGCAACTGAAGGAACACGGATGGGTTTTAGTCAGTAAGAGTCTGACACACCCTTCCGCTCCGCCCAGAGCGGGAGAGGTCATTTGATGATTTGCCAACCAAAAAAAAAGTGATATATAATTCCAACCCAACTAGAAGAGATGTAATAACCGCATAAAAATAAACTAACCGACCTTTTGTAGATATTTTATATCGGTGTCACTAACTAAGTCAAAGTATTTATAAAAGGAATCAACAAAACAAGAATATGTTCACAATTTCACATGAAACTTAGTGAAAGTATTAAGTGAATCCGCTCAAGTTAGTTAGGGCAGGGATTAAGTAACAAAGTTAACCCAGTTTAGAAAATCCTGACGTTTTTCTACAGTTTTTTCTTCAGGTAAGCTTATACAGAGTGTAGTTCTTTTGTTTAAAAAATATTGCAGTTTGTAAATGAGCTTTTTTTTCTTATGACTTGGATATTTTTGCTTTAGATTTGCTTTTGTTTCTACATGATGCTAAAAACCAGCGTTGGGGCACTGTCTCGCATAGGGTCGTAGCATTATGCTGAGCGACTGCCGTTTTGCGTGGATGTGACGCATATATTCTCTCAATTCGTTTTTTTTGTAATTGTGTGTTTTTCTCTAGAATTGAATAGAATAGAATTATTATGTACACCATAAAAATTACAGATATAAAAGTAGAAATTTTACATAGGGTGACACAATGGGCGGTCTTATCGCTAAAAGCGATCTTTTACAGACAACCTTTGGATGGATTCAAGGTAGAAGGAGAGACAATAATGCAGGTAGTCAGTGGTGTACCATCTACATATACAACAAATACATACATACATAAAACATATACCTATCTACATAATATAATATATACAATAATAAACATGAAACAAGAGTAAGGAAACTAAATGTAATGACAATTTTTAAGGAGAGAGAAAGTGTTTTTTAACCAGAATTTTAAAAGTGGACAAAGATTGAGCACGCCTTATCGACATGGGCAAGGCATTCCATAACCGTACTGCTTGAACTGTAAAAGACTTGTCATAAAAACTGGTGGAATGCCTCGGCATCTCTAGTCTTAAGTTTTCCGATGACCTCAGGTATACGGACGGGACGGTACGGGACGGGTAGGTGTAGGTCTACGTCATGTTTACCACAAATAAACGTAATTACTTTCTGTGGTATTTTTAGCTGTATGTGAAATCCATACTTAATATTATTATCTTTGCGAAAGTAGCTCTGTCTGTTATTCCCTTTTCACAACTTAACGGATAGACGAATTTGGATGCAAATTTGGCACTCGGATAAATCAAGATCCCGGATCTTAGGACATGGAATACTTTTAAGCCCGGGTAGTATGATCCATGGGATAATTTAACTAAAGCTATTTATTAATATGTCGTGAACACTCGTGTCTTCGACTTGCTTAGTTCTATTATAAAATATATAAAATTAGACGCCAAGTCGGTTCTTAGTAATCTTAGCTGCACTGATTTAGTTACTTATTTAACAATAATTTTCTTGTAGTATAACTGAGGGAGTTGTTAGAAAACCTGATGTTCTCTATAGCGTTTTCGGATATAACATTTGAGAAATTGAAATAGCTGATACATAAAGTACCATCACTCATGAATACCCAGTACAGTGATATTCTGTAAAGTTAATGCTCACCTCACTCACGTGACCGCATACAATTCGAAAGCCAACTCATTTGTTTTTAAAGTAAATCATCGCGGATTCACAACGAGACACCGTTCGGATTTCGAAGTGATGCTTAACGAATAACACCACAAATATGTCATATCTCTTACACTACGGTGTAACACATGACCGCAATATCCTACCACAAACATTTGAAGTAGCGAAACTCTTTTATTGTTCTCTCATGACATCCGCGCCTATCCCTAATTTAGACGTCTGCAGAATATTGTGGCTCTTTGCGAGATTATTTTGGACCACAGTGAATGGGATACATGGATTTTAGTTTGAAGGGTTTCGGGGTTAAGTACTCATTCGAGGCTAACAAGTAAGTGTCATGTGGCATTGATTATTGTATGAATAGTGAATGAATAATGTTTAGACAAAGTGTTTTTATTAACTATCAGACTCTAAGAAAGTGCTACGGAATTGTGTGAAAGTGCAAATTGACACTATTCTTAGTTACAACGTAAACTATCAAGTAAAATAATAAGTTAAAGTTAAGTTGCTAATTAGCCTATTAGGCTAGATTGTAATAGATAATTAAGAAAAAAAAAAGGGAAAAAAATGTGGCTTTGACAATTTCATATTGTACAGGACTCTAGGTTACATACAAAATTGCACCATGACTTTCCATAGGAATTGGCAGAGGTGTATTGAAACATTCACTCTATTTTAGAAGCCCCATTGGGGCGAGCCTGTTTCCATTAACTGGGCATGCATCCCGACTAACGAAGCTACTGAAAATTTCCTAATGAAAACACACGATAACACTTTCGGTCTCGTGGATCGAACCAACAACGTGAGGAAAGCTGGACTTTTAATTGCCCGAAATTGCCATCTCGGAGTGAGAATCATCAGCCATGCTCGTTCTTCTCAGTCATAACATGGACAAGGCCCAGCATATAATTTGCTAATTTTTGACTTTATGTCCAAAAATCTGGGGTCCGCTAAAGGACAACCTCCAAATCCTAAAAAACCTGTCTTAAAAAAAGTTTATAAAATATTTTTATTATTTTTGCAGAAGTTTTCTTTAAAATGTGAAACTTTTATGATTATACTCAGGTGCTATATTTTCGTTTCCGACTTTTGACAGCTCCTTTCATAATATCTACGTTATATTTTTCGAGACCCATTTCATATTCAAAATAAAATAACGCAATTTTATTTTCCACAGAAATTTTCTCACTTTTTCGGGGAAATTTGTTACAGAAATGTTTTTAATAACTGCTGTTTTTAATAATATTTAAGTCTTAATATTTTCCTTGAAGACGGTATTTTTAAGGAAAATGTAAAGACTTAAACATTATAAAAGCGTTCACGATTTTAAACCTAATTAAAGAATCGGATTAAGTAGGTTCGTCATTCGAAAACCCATGTTATATTTTATCTTGTTCTCATAAGTTGATGTTATTTTGGTGAGCCTACTTCACAACCACTAACACGACAATAATTAATAATAAAAAAATAATTTAAAATAAGTTTATTTTGGAACAATAATACAAGATTAAGTACAACAAGTAAAACGATGATAGCTGCAAAAGTATAAACTGTAGCGCAGCTAACAATGCCCTTCTCTAGATACAGAATGGAATGATGTTCCATGCAAAACTACTTAAAAGGTAATTAAGTTAATATAGTTGTTTTTTTTTAATATATCATAAAAATGTATATATATATATATATATATATATATATAATATATAATAAAAATATATATATATAATATGTAATAAAAAAAAAAAAATATATATATAATATGTAATAAAATATATATATATATAATCTATATATATAAAAAAATGAATCCCTATTTCCCTTGGTCACGCTATCATGCGTGAACGGCTGGACCGATTTCACAAAAAAAAAGACATGTGTGGCACTCAGGGACTGCCGCGGTAAAGCTATTGCATAGCATTTTGTATCAACTTATGCAATTATAATTATTTATTTATTTTATTTATGCAGTATTTCTTTTTCTTTGATATTAATTCAAGTTACACTTTTTGATAAATACCTATACACCTATATACTTTCTCATAAACAGCTGCTTATGTATTCGTCCGATTTCGGAGCAGCTCGTCTCGATTCGTGCGAGCTTCGTAGAGTCGTACAATACGTCTAGTTGCACGCACACAAACACCGTGTCGAAGACTGCCGAAAAGAAACGACGTTAGACAATGCACGGCCTTCAAGCCACACCTCCATGCCCGTCGGAGTGGGGAGCGTGAGGTTTTTTTTCGTTACGGAATTTCTGGATTCGGTCCCCGCGCTCAAGGCCCGCGATAGAAGCTATGCAATAGCTTAAATAATTTGTTGTGTTCCTTATTGTCAGGAGAAGAATCTTATGAAATAAAAAAATAAGTAAGTTGATCGGAACGTTACAAAATTTAAGAAAACTTAACGCCGCCGATATTAATTTTACATAACTGTCAGTTGTTTGACAGAATGCGCACTGCAAATATCGTTGAACACAGATGGATCGGTTGATAAATGAGTCGATAGTTTTAGTTTTAGTCAATGGTCAAAACTAAAACCAAACGACATATGACATTCATAGTTAAGACAGGACAACGTCTGTCGGGTCAGCTTGTATAAATTAAAAATAAGCTGTACAGGACGGGTGCTTCTCATATCTAATAAGAGCGCCAGATCCCCTCTTTTATTAGACTAAATAGGTTTTATGGCTTTTGAATGGTATATTTAATGATTTTATATTTAATGTACGTTATACATAAAAAAAAACAATCGTTTATTATATTAACTGATTAGATATTAGATAAAATTATAGATTCAGTTGTTTTTGTGTTGTTGTTGTTCAGTTGTTGTTGTTGTTGTTGTGTGTTGTTGTTGTTATGTTGCGTAGTTGTTGTTGTTGCTGGTGTTGTTAGTTGTTGTTGTTGTTGTGTTGTTGTTGTTGTTGTTTTATTCCTAAGCAGGTATAAATTCAAAAATTATATAATTAAAATTCTAAAGGATTGGCAGTGGGCAACAACACAATACTCAATGTAGGTATCATTATTAATAGGCTGGGACTTGTATGATACATCACGCAAGAATATTGTTTTGTTTTATTTTATTTTCTTGAATTTTGTTTTCTCTTGTTTTATTTTTTATAAATTTTTATTTTTATTATTTTTTATTTGTTACGGTACTTCTTTTATAGAATATACCTAGTTTAACCTTTTTCTTTTAACGTCTTTTTTATTAAGTTAGCCCTACTACAGTTAACGTTTGCTAACAGCTTGTTTTTATTATATAAAATAGTAATCTGTGGAAAATGTTGCGGGTAGTATATTTGTTAATTTAAATTTTTAAGACTACATTGTTTATGCCTAGTATACTACTGTTTGTTTTCCCAAATATAATAAATAAATAAATAAATATCTTGTAAATATTAGAGATTTTGTAATTATATCATGTATTACTTACTCGTACAGGACATATGAATTGGGATACAGATTAATTAGACAAATCATAAAGGTGGATTTAGTTTAGCTTTTGACCAAACGAACATAGAACCATCAGAACAACATTCTTTCCATGATGATCATCATGATCATCATGATCATAATTCTCCTATCCTTATCACAATTTATTTGGGGACGACGCAACACGTGTTTTTCTTAGCCATAGTATCATCTTTCACACAGTCCGTCCATCGTTTTCTTTGGTCTTCCCTATGAAATTCAACATTATTTTATTGTTATAATTGCAGTTTCAGTGAGAATGAATATACCGTCAAACGGTGAATAGGGATGCAGGGGTGAATCGAAACGAAACAATAAAAATCTTTTGTACAAAAAAATCACTAAAAAACATGATAAATAACTTTAATTTCGGAAGTCGCTGTCTTTGTTTTATATTTTCGTTTTTGGCCACCGACTTCCGAAATTAAAGTTATTTTTCACGTCTTTTAGTGATTTTTTTGGAAGTCGGTTGTTTTTTTGTAAAAAAGTTTTTATTTTTCACTTTTTTGTTGCGGTACCTATCCGACACAAATTCGTATGCCACTACTTGGTATGTAAATAACAGTAACAGGAAATTTTAACACATCATCAATATAAACTAGGTGGAAAAAATAGCAGTATTAAGGATAATTCAAAAACTACTGGTCAGACCTTGATCAAATTTCAATGGGGCCACATGTAAAGCACCAGCTATCAAATAAGAAAAGAATCATCCAAATTAGTTCATCCAAAAAAAAGTTACACACATTAAAAAAAAAAACATATAGACGAATTGAGAACCTCCTCCTTTTTTTGAAGTCGGTTAAAAAGGGATTTTAACATTGAAATAATATAGTGTGTTGCCAACAAGGGCACTTAATCGTTAATTATAATACAGTAAACAAATTAGAGTCTTTTGGCAACTAGCTATATTATTTCAATGCTAAAATCCCTTTTAAAGTTTCGTTTCGAATCATCCTGCATCCCTGTTCACCCCGTTTGACGGTATCAAGTTTATGTGTAAAAACAGGAACGATGCTCTGTCCCTTTTAAGATAATAAAATAATTTAATAGAATGAAGATGAGCATTCGCTCCTTTGGTATAAACCGGCGTTTTTCGTTCGAAAAGCCTACACCTATAGAATACTTTACATTTCAAAAATTACTTTGGTCGCCACGGAATCCGTGAACTCTTCTAATATTTTATCAAGTTAATTAACGAGGATTTAATTATTAATTTTGTAATTATTTCAATGTCAGGAATACTCGTGTTTCTACTCCATAAAAATATTTAGGTACAAGTTGCGTTATTATTAAATAATAAATGATATTTCTGTTTTAACATTTAAACAATGATTCACAACAATTTCTGAGTGTTGATTAGTTTCAAAGTAATTAATTAGTTAGGCCCCAAACATATTAATATTCCCTTTGTGCTGAGTTGATTTCCCTTGCGCATATTTAATTTATCGTAAACTTTAAGCGTGTATTTCCTAAAGGGATAGACAGAGGTGCATACATTTCGTCAGTTACGTTAAAGTCCCATGTAATAGGTCGTTAGCTTTACTCGGACTACTGAGAAACCCCTATTAAAAATCAAAATATAAGATTACCCGACCTGGACAACGAACTCAGGGCCCCATGCTTTACAGTCACGCTTAGGGCCACTAAACCAACCAGGCAGTCTGTATAATGGACTAAACTTGCTAAGATTTATTTCAGTTAGGTAATTGTATTTTTTTATGCGAAGACTTTAAGAACCGAGTTCGCTTGTCTAGAACGAATGCTCCGCCATCAATCTGGATTTAAAACTAGATTAGAGTGGAGAGTAATATCAAATCTGACAGTTTTAAATCTTGATTCATGACTGAGTGTTTTTGTAGAATACGAGCCAACTTAGACCTACGAAAGCTGAACGCACATGGCTTTTCAAAACAAAAAAACTTTTTACAAATAAAAACAACCGACTTCAAAAACAAATCTATAAAACATTTTTGCAAAAAAGACAACCGACTTCTAAATTTCATTTCATTTATTTATTTCATAACAATTTTTACATTGTGTCGAAATCACTTAAAAATTACACACGTGCATTTAATTATAATTATTAATAGCGATCTTATGAGCTTATCACTGTCATTAACAGTAATAACATAGAGATTTGAGTCTAAATTATGATCATAAAGTCAAGAATAATGCAAAATAATAATGTAAAATAATAGGCAATGTAAAATAATAGGTAATGTAGAAGAATAATAATGTCAAAACTTAACACGGTCAGGATTATGTCACCATAGATACTATCATTATTATACAATTTTATTGGCCTAGGTAAACACGTCAGACAGAAACTCATCAATAGCATAATAGCATTTCTCTACCAAAAATGATTTTAATTTTTGCTTAAATTGGTTAATATTGTAAACAGACTTCAAATCTCCTGGAAGTCTATTATACAGCTTGATGGATTGAAAGCTTGCAGCATGAGTAACAACTTTCATATGTGGGACTATGTAATGTTGCAAGTCCTTGCGCCTAGTAGCGTCTCTCTTATTTCATTGTTCAGTTGTTTCTAATCTGTTAAGTTTCATTATAAGATCCGTGAGTACAACAAAAATATACAAGGATGGGACGGTTAAAATCTGTAGATCCTTAAAATACTGCTTACACGATACCCATTGCGGAATTCTCACCATGGTTCTTATGGCCCTTTTTTGTACTACGATAGCAGTATTCACATTGTACGCATAACTTCCGCCCCATAGAAAAATACTATACCTAAGCCTGGATTCGACAAGTGAATAATATACCAGTTTTAATTGTTTAATGTCGATCTCATCTCTGAGACTTCTAAGAGCATAACAGGCTGAACTAATTGAGCTTTCTATGGTTGATAGTTCCTTTTTCCAGGTTAATCGTTCGTCAATATAAATACCTAAAAATTTAACGCTGTCAACTAAAATTATATTATTACCATTCAAATTTATGTCAATTGTATCTTTATTTCTTGCCGTAGTTCTAAATAACATTGCATTCGTTTTGTTGGTGTTCAAGTTGAGACTGTTCAAGGTGAACCAAGTATTAAAGTGAGTAAGAGTCTTATTTACTTTATTAGTCAAGGCTTCTATATTTTCTGCGGTTATTATAGCATTTGTATCGTCAGCGAAAAGAACAAGTCCTATATCAGTTTGATTTGTCATGTAATTAATTAGGTCATTTATGAACAAGATAAAAAATATTGGCCCTACTATTGAACCCTGTGGGACACCTTTCTTTATTAGTTTTAGACCTGATTTGTATACCTTTTCACATTTATCTTCAGCTATTTTAATTTCTACATATTGCTTCCGATTTTCTAAGTATGATTTAAATAGACTTAAAACATGTCCTCTAATTCCATAATGCTCCATTTTCGCTAATAGTAATTTGTGATCGACAGTGTCAAAAGCTGAGCTTAGATCAAGAAATAGCCCGGCAACTTTAAGTTTCTTATTAAGTTTGTTAATTACTTCTTCCATTAGTGTGTCAATTGCGTCATTTGTTCCCACAAATCTCTGGTAACCAAATTGTCTATGATCAAGAATTTTATTACGGTTCAAATGCTTAAGCAGTCTAGTTATAAGAATTTTCTCAAAAACCTTCGAAATTATCGGCAATAACGAGATTGGTCTGTAGTTATGTGGGTCTAATTTACAACCTTTTTTATAAATGGGTAAAACTCTGGCTATTTTCAGTTGTTCAGGGAATATACTCTTATCTATACACATGTTGACAAAATGTGCCAACGGTTCTGCTAATAAGTCAATGTGATCTTTTATTAATTGAATCGGTATTTCATCATGGCCATAAGATTTTTTGTTTGCCATTGCATTGACAATTTTTACTACTTCAAGCGCGGTGACTCGTTCAAATGTCATTTCTACGTTCACTCTGTTTACGTTACTTTGCAAGATTCTAATAGCTTGTTCACAATCAACATCCCCACCTGTTTCAGCTTTGTCAAACGTGTTCGAGAAAATGTCAACTATGTCTTGGGGATTCGATATAATCTTATCACAAACTTTAAGCAGTATGCATTTATTTCCGTTTTGTTTAGGTTCTTTATTTCTATGCCTGTTTATGACCTGCCATAAGGCTTTTGAAGACTCCTTCGCTTTAGTAATTTCTGTCCTAATAGCAATCCGTCTGGCTTTTTTTAAAACTAGTCTAAATATTCTAATGTATCTTTTTGTATAAGTCCTTAATTCCTTAGTGCAAGTCATCTTATTTGTGTTTTGAAGTAGGAACCGTTTCATTTTACTAGACACCTTTATCCCTTTAGTTGTCCAGTTTGCCATACGACATTTTTTGTAATTAATCCTTTTTTTCCTCTTTTTGAAACTGTCGCGATATATTTGTATAATTTTCTTTAAGAACCCATTTAAACCTTCTTCCATCCAGTTAATATTTAATAAACTATTTCTAAATTTATTTGAATTTTTAACGCTGAACTGTCTAGCCTCAATAGTTATATAGTTTTGGTTGTCATTGGATGCTATTTTTTCAGTTTTAATGCCACACAATAATGCTGCGTGTCCGTCAGCCAGGCAGTTATGATCAACGAGAAATTCAGTTATAACATTATCCGGTAAATTCGTCAAAAAATTATCCAGACAAGACTGCGCATTATTTCGTCTATACGTGACTTCTTTAAAAATAGGTCTAAAATTATAGGATGTCAGTAGTGTTACGAATTTGGTAGCTTTTAGGTCAGTTTTAAGCAAGTCAATGTTAAAATCCCCGCAAATGGTGCATTTTTTGTTGTAAAAGTGTTCAAGTAATTGTTCTAACTTAGATAAGAATATTTCATAGTTCTGATCGATAGGATTTCTATAACAGCAGAAAATGTATATACTGGTGTTGGCATCTCTAACGCCGCATATTTCGAAGCATTCAATTTTGTATATTTTCTTACAAAAAGACACCTCTTCACAGTCAATATCATTATTCGCCATTATGAGACTACCCCCCCTAGTCTTATTTTTTCGTGCATTAAATGAGACCATTTTATAATCGTCAATGCTAAACTGTAAAGCCGTATCCTTAGTCAAAAAATGCTCTGTTACGCACAAATATAAATTGTTTAGCTTAATATCTTGTAAGTATAACTCTAATTCGTTCTTTTTATTACTTATTCCACATAAATTCTGTAAATAAATATTAAGGGACACATATTCAGGATCAGATCTAGTTGTGTAGCTATTACCGAGGTTTCCAGGTGATTTAGGTCCGAAAAAACTCATTATTTTCAGTATTAGTCTGGGTACTAATACTATTTGTAACGGCTATTAAACGCTTTGATGATGTTTCATTCTCTGTCTGTGTATATTTATGATTATAGCACATTTGTTTACATATTTGTTTACCCCTATTTATTGTAACATAGTTCAGATATTCATTTCTATACTTTAAACGTAATATTTCTTTATGGATTAACCGACATGCTTGTTTTGTATTTATGTATTTTGCGTTAAATTCAATATTAGAATGAGCTAGATCCAGTGGCAAAAATATTGTGTTAGTAAAATTACTACATGTCAGTTTCATTGAGTTATTCAGCATTTTAACATTAAGGTACTTATTTTTATAAAGTTTGCCGACTAAGACGTTTGTGTGTTTAACTTGATTCAACGTATAACACAAAAATGATTGACAATACAAAGGATTCGTATCGTTAGAACCCCCCAGTATTAGTAAATAATCTGACTTAGTGAGTTCTTTACACATTTCGACACATGAGCTTATTACTTCCGCCATGGGGGCTCCTGGCTTAACCACCGATGTGACTTGGAATGAGTTCCCCAGTAGCTCTTGAAGCATACTTCTAATCTCAAGTCCGGTTTGGTCAGCAAAGATTTTCACTTGATGTTTTCTCGTCATTGATTCACTGGTTTTGGTATTCGTATTTATATCTTTACTTAAGCGAATGCTGCTATGATCTGAATCCACAGTCAAAAATGTCCCAGTCTCCGCTGCCTCTGCGTCCATTTCTACGTTACATTTTTCCACAATATTTCGATATGAAGGCTGGTGACTTATTATAGTGTTCTGTAAGTCGCATTCTACAGTTAATGGCTGTTCAAAAAAGTCACTTAAGTTCGTGATTTTGTCATCATCTTGGGCATTACCATCTACGTTCATTTCCTGCTCTTTAGAAGATGTTCTAGTCAGGCTTTTTCTAGTCAGGCTTTTTCTCACACATGACCTCTTACGTTTGATATACTGTGGAGAATAGAATTTGAGGGGCGAAGCGATCGATTTGTTACTATTATTTAATTCTAAAGCGCCTACCGACTTGTACATATTTATTTTCTGCATAGCTGATGACAATTCTTTTCTCAATGCGTTATTTTCAACATTTAAATTGTCTATCTCCGAGTTCGCTATTTGTAGTTCCATGGTTAATTTGTCTAGTTTTATTTTGAACTCTGTTATTTCGTCCCGGTTAGTCATACTATTTGGTAAACTTTGATATGAAATATCCAATTCATTCTGGCTATCTTGTAAGTTAAAGCTTTGCTGGCGACATCTTCGTTGTGTGTTGACATTTTGCATTTCTTCCATGTTCATATTATTTTGTTAAATATGTAAACTTTGATACCTTCAAAAAGATTCGCGTGTGGTCGGGTTCGAACTCACTACTTTCTGATTACAATAAGCTATGCCGACTCGTTCCGCACCGCGCCAATTGTGACATTAACAATGTTAGCGAAAAGTGGCCTTACTATGTACTCGTACAGTACAATCACTGCTTTACCGACTGTGCGATAATAATTCTCATTAGTACAAACTAGATGTCACTGTTTACAGAAACTGATTGCTGCGGATTTTGAATAAAAAACGAATTTATCACTTCCTTGTTTCCCAGTTTTCTTGGATGATAAAACTTTTCTGCACTATCTTTTAGCTGCTGGTATATAAGAAGCACTTTCCAGTTTTCTTTCACAAAAAATTGTTTAGTTTTACCACACTTTTGTGATTTTCGTGATACACACACACTGTTCTCGATATTATCATTTCTTCTTAGAATTTTGATTGAATAACAGTAACTGATGTTATTTATGCACTGTACGTTTGTTTTTCACTGTTAATAACTTCAAAAAGATACTTGTTCTATTTTTAATTATTTTTGAAACACGGAGCCAATGTTTACGTTACGGCACACTAGCGCCACCCCGAATCATCCACACATAAAAAACCACCACAAAGTGAAAAATAACTTTAATTTCGGAAGTCGGTGTCTTTGGATCTGTATTTTAGTTTTTTGCCAACGACTTTCGAAATTAAAGCTATTTTTCACTTTGTGGTGTTTTTTTTAGAAGTCGGGTGTCTTTTTTCGTAAAAAAGGTTTTTATTTTTCCCTTTGTAGTGGGTCATTTATTAATTCATTTAATTTACAATAGCCTTATTACAACTGCTCATCACCTTTTACTATATATTGCTTTTCCCGATGCAGGGACTTTAATTGTTGAGGAGTTCTCCTGATAAAAACGAGAAGAACTGGAGCTGATGGTGAAGCCACCATTAGCTCCATTTCACCATATGTATTGTGATGAGCTTAACTTGCTTAGCAACCATATTAAAGTAATCGAATCGCAACCACAATAAGTAGTTCCGGTGGCCACCTCTGGTCTTCAAAATCAGTTCCACTTCACCAAATGGTGCTTTTCCAAGAGCAAATGCACGAGTTACTATAAAAAATACCCAAATCGCTATAGGTGTGCCTATAAAATTTGAGGATTTCTCTCGATTTCCATGGGATCCCCTCATGAGATTCTGACTCGGTGACAATGGGACCACTTCGAGAGCAGACCCTTTTAAACAATAAAATCAATTTCAAAATCGGTTCACAATTGACGGAGAAATCGGTGAATACATTTAAAAAAAAAACATACATACAGCCGAACATATAACCTCCTCCTTTTTGGAAGTTGGTTAAAAAGGCAACTACAGAATGAAAATAAAAGTATCATATGTTACTAACCCAGCTCATCGTCTACCTGTGTGCCAAATCCGTTCAACTGTTAATGCGTGAAAAGGTAAGAGACAGACAGACAGAGTTACTTTCGCATTTATATCCCTAACTAATTAATGACACGTAGTCTTGTTCTGTACGTTGAACTTCGAATCATGGGGCCTACTTTAGCTCGCCGTCCAGTAAGGACCAAGCCCAGGTCAACAGCGCGTCGTGTTCCACGCGTGCCTCGAAGAGATGTCAGCACCATTGACGGGGTCCGATAGGGCCGATGCCTGCCGGGGTCGCGGATTGTTCAAAAGAGTTGCCGTGACCCTGGCGCACAGGCAACTGATGGAACACGGTTAGGTTTTAGTCAGTAAGAGTCTGACACTG
This sequence comes from Griposia aprilina, assembly GCA_916610205.1. Taxonomy (NCBI): domain Eukaryota; kingdom Metazoa; phylum Arthropoda; class Insecta; order Lepidoptera; family Noctuidae; genus Griposia; species Griposia aprilina. Next base: position 7,570,327 of record OU744310.1, on the reverse strand, counting down.
ACTTCTCCCGCTCCGGTTCGAGCGGGAGAAGTCATTCGACGAGTTCACGCCCAAAAAAAAAACAAAAGAGGGCATGCTTTCTATAGTCCTCCAGACCGTATTTCGGCCATGGCGGCCAATCTCAACGGAAACCAGCTTTCGGCGCGGGAGATATTATAGTGCACAAGTGTGTGCGCAGACACAGGTGCACTCTCTCTTCCCTCACTTTCATAATCCGATGGGACGGCAATTCGACACGACCGGAGAGAGATCAGGCGCAGGACCAACGGCTTATCGTGCTTTCCGAGGCACGGGGGTATCAAACCACCAACTTCAAAACTCCGGGATATTAACCGCTGGGACTCTTTTGATCCCAACGTGAGGTCACCGCAATGCGCCCATGGTGTGAATTTCCTACCAAAACGTTTTCAAAGTTTTGCGCCCATGGTGTGAAAGTCATACCAAATTTTTTTGGTTTTATTTTCATCCTTGTTTATCCTTGTATCACCACTATTAAGCGGTACTTTCCAATTCCATGGATTTAGTTTCATACGTTATCTGTTTCCGAACCGTTTGAGATATGACAGCCCTAGAAGGAATTAGTCTATGACATTAAAAAATATCATTTTCGCTGTCATTGAACGAGCGACCCGTCGTGAGTCTCAACTTTGGATGCTTTTAAATAATTTATATTGTACTGTGGTAAGTGGTTTTATTCATGTTTCGTATGAAGAATAACACACCATGTTTTTTAAACCATAAAACATACAGGACAACCCCTGTTTTTCTTATTAGAAAAAATCTTGTTGGAATCTGTGAAAAAAGTGTCTTTGTTCATCTTAAACAGTCGTCTACAAACGGAAACATCGTATATTCAAATACAACGCACAAATTAAGTAAGCGACAACGGAAGTATTTAAAAATAACTTTATTCCGACAGAGTTACAGCGAAACAGTAATTAATTAAATCTAACAAAATATTGATCTTATATACTAACTTAATTGCTAACGTAGTACATGCACAGCGTGATCAGATTGACGCATGTTCTAGATAATTATAAATGCTGATCGCGCAGTGGGGAAATTGGGAAATAATAATCTAGTAAATACTTATTGTCTGACAAAGCTAATATTGGTAGGTTGGGGTTCCTTAACTCCTCCCTCCCTAAGACAGAAATTATCCGAAGGTGTCGCAGACGGTTTCGGAGAATTTCGACAAAAGTTTATGAACTGAAATTTATACATTATAAAGATAACTATTGCTATTACAATAACCACATACTCTAAGATGGTCCATATACTAATTTCTATTGTCACTGTTTGTGTCGTATCGTCTATTTCACTAAATTTTGCACTTTGTAACACTTCTTTCACATCACTGAAGTCCACATTTCTTAAATCCACTTTCTTTGATCTTCTCTGAATGTCCTGTTGTAGGTCTGGCATCTGGATCAATGGCAGCTGGAGACTGGAAACTGTAGTGTTTGTGGTGGCGGCAACGATGACTTCGCCTATTTGTGTCTCGCATTGTTGGCCAGGTGTCACGATGTAGGTCCCAAGAATAGTGTACTTCAGGATTTCTGTATTGCAATTCTCGGTGATGATGAGCTTTTCCTCTGAGTAAACCAACCATTGGTTGTCGGTTATTTTCTGTATCTTAGTTTTTTCTATTTCAATATGGTTCTGTATGCAGTTTTTGTAGTTGTTCTTCATCAGCATTATTTGTTCAATGCAGGTCTCGGTTGGAAACTGGGCTAAATTAGTTTCAGCGCAAAGAAATTTTCCATTTTCAATCTCAGTACATGGGCTTACCACGGGCATGTATTTCAATCTATTCACCATCAGGTAAGGATATTTGGGTATTATTGTAAAGGTATTTGGAGAATGGAATATAGGGATGGGTATAACCTTGTAATAATTATATGTTTCGTTATTTATTAGGGGAACTTCTAAAACAAAAACTAACTTGTTGTTATTTATATATGATTTAAGTATGATATTACGTTCTAATTTTATTAAATTATGTTTGCTTACTGGGTATATTGTTCTAGCATGTTTAGCAATGACTTCTAACGTATTATATAATTCTGTACTATTTATAATGGATTGGTGTAATGTATTCAGTTTGCTAAAGGCTATTGCCGTTTCAATCTCTTGTATGTTTTCGTAACAGGTTCGAAAGTTATTTAAAATTTGATACATAGTATTTAATATTTGGAAAAGTTTGTTAAACCTGAACTCATGTTCAACTAATTTTTCCATTTCATTGGTATGTAAACCCAAGTTTTTAATATTTGAATTTATTATTTCAGAGTCATTTACTAATTTATCAAAAGCTTTTTGCATTGATGATACTTTACGTTCGACCACATGCTCTTTGTTCTGTATCATTTGGATTTCTCTATCATATTTAATTGCATCGTCTTCATCTAAATTTCCTGTGATAGCTTTTACAAGTGAGCCTAATGGATTAAACAAAGCTCTTTTATTTCTATAATGGAAAGGTAAGATTTGAAAAAATCTATCCTTAGTTAGTTTAATAAGATATTCTATTTGGCTTTCTATTCCTATAGTTTCGTTACTAAGACTATTTTCCTTAATTTTAATTTTCAAGTTAATAAAATCCCGAATATTATTATCTATTTGTAAGTGTAATGATTCTAAATCTACACTTTTGTATATTGTCCAATAACTATTCCTCTTCACTGCTACTCCCCGCTTTATCGCTGCTATCCCCGGATTCTGACCGAGGTTTTGGAGGTCCAGCGTGAGTGTTGGCACCACTAGTACCAGAAGTACCAGGCACGATCTGTGGAGGACGTTTTACATTTTTTAAGGCTACTCTAGTTTTCCTTTTCTTTACTTCTACTGGGACTATATTTCTTTCAACTTCACCTATTACTTTCGCTTTTTCATATCGAGGTTTTTCTTTAGCTTTTCTAGTCCTAGTGTCTTTCATGTAAATATTATCGTCTGGTTCGAGTACCGGTGTCGTTTCGCCACCTTTTTTATTAATTATTTTAATTTTATCTGATTCTAATTTTTCTGTTATGAATTCATAGAGTATTTTAAGGCGTTTTCTATGATCTAACAATAATTTCTGAGTTAAGTTCTTCTCTCTATCCACGTTAAATACATTATCGGAATAAGTGTGACCAAATACTAGTTCAAAAGGCGTAAAATCTGTTGCTGAATGTATGGTGTTGTTATAAGCCATGATGGCATAAGTCATAACTGATGCTGCATCTAAATCGCTTTTATCGTATTTTGCTATACGATAAATCTCAATAATGGTAGAATGAAACCTTTCTACTATTGCCATTGAACTGGGATTATTTGGCGTCCCAATATGGAGTTCAATTTTGTAAAAGCTTAACATTTCTTTAATCAAAGTATTGTTGAATTCTGTACCGGAATCGCAACTAATTTTCCTAGGCAGACCATACATGCTGAAATATTTAATCAATGCCCTAACTATCTCTGGTGTACTCCTATTCGGTACCTCTATGGCTTGTGCTATCTTACTAAATGCATCCACTATAGTTAAATAATATTTCCCTTCAATATATAATAAATCCATAAAAGCTTCCTGAAAAGGGGCATCCTGGGTTTGTGTTAACTGAATGTGGGGTTTAATCGGCTTTCTATCATATTTCATGCGTTTACATGTTTCGCAAGCATTTATGATTGCCGTGACTGTCTCTTTCATGTTTGCCCACCAATAATGTCTTTTAAGTTTGGTTAAAGTTTCTTTAATACCTCTATGACATGTTTTCCCGTCGTGGTATTTTAAAATAACTTCTTTTTGATCTTCTTCAGATCCTGTCAAATTTATAACTCTTTCTGTACACTCGGTTAACTTAACTGAATCCTTTTTAAATAACTTAATTACCATGTTTGAAAAAGTTTTTCTAAAAGATGGGTGTTCGAAGTATATAAAGTACTTATGTTTTGGATCAATATACTCTTTCAAAAAGTCTTTAACTAATATATCGTTATTTGTCGGTAAGTGAACTTCGAGAATTTTTTGTTTATTATTTGAAATATCTTTTACGTCTAATTTATTTTTAAACCATGAATGAATTAAAATCTGTTTTGGTTTAGTATCGACAGCTTCGTTTAAACTAGGAATGCCTTCGTGTTCTCTATTTGAAACTGAGTTGGCAGTGACCCCATCATCAGAATCCGAAAGTTCTATCGTTTCTATTGGAGTTTCGAGGTCTTGCAATTCGTTTTCTATAATTTTTTGTATACGTTCCTGCCTATCTCCTATATTTACGAATATTGAATCTAAATCGTCGTCAATTGCATTAATCTTAATCCTAGATAAAGCATCTGCATTCGTGTTTTGAGGGCCTTTCTTATATTTTATTTCGAAATCGTACTCTTCTAACCTTAACCGCCATCGCGTGAGTTTACTATTGGGCTCTTTCAATGAATACAGCCAAGCTAATGGTCTATGGTCTGTAAATATGTTAAACTTATTACCATACAAATACGGTCGAAAGTGCTTAACTGCCCATATTATGGCTAAAAGTTCCTTCTCGATAGTGCTATATTTTACTTCTGTGTCACTCAAGGTTCTACTAGCATAGGCTACAGGCTTATCTGAGCCTATCGTTCCTTGTGACAATACAGCCCCGATCGCAAAATTGGATGCATCTGTGGTTAAAATAAAAGTTTTACTAAAGTCAGGAAATTGTAACAAAGGTGCATTTGTTAAAAGCTTTTTACATGTCTCAAAACATTCTTTATATTCCCCATTAATTACAATTTTGCGACCTTTCTTTAAACAAGCTGTTAATGGTCTAGTTATTTTGGCAAAATCTTTGATAAATTTCCTATAATAACCGATTAGTCCTAAAAAGCTTTTAATCTGTGTAACCGTTTCCGGTATAGGATACCTAAGAATAGCGTCTATTTTATCATTATTTGGTTTCAAACCTTCACTTGTAATAGTATGCCCTAGGTAGAGTACTTCCTTTCTAAGAAAATGAGACTTATCTAATTAAACTTTTAAATTTGTTTGACGGAAGCGGTCAAAAACTGCTCTAAGTTTTTCTACATGTTCAGGCAAGCTTTTAGAAAAAATAATGACGTCATCGAGATATACTAAGCAATGTAAGCCTTGAAGGCCTCGTAAGACGTTATCCATCGCTCGCTGAAAAGTTGCGGGTGCGGTCTTTAACCCAAACGGCATTCTGTTAAATTCATAATGACCTGAAGGTGTGCTAAACGCAGTTTTAGCTCTATCTTTCTCCTGAACCTCTAATTGATGGTACCCGCTAGCTAAGTCGAGAGTTGTAAAGTATGTACTATTACCTAGCATGTCAAATAAATCGTTAATGTTGGGCAAAGGGTATTTATCATCAATTGTGATTTCATTGAGCCGTCTATAGTCAACTACCATCCTCCATTTTTGTTGGCCTGACGCGTCTAATTTTTTTGGCACTAAATGTACGGGAGCACTCCAGGGAGAATGAGATTCCTGGATAATGTTATCCCTTAACATTTTCTCGACTTGACTACTGATCTCTTTTGTTTGAATAGGTGGCAATCTATGTGCCTTAATGTTTATTGGGTCTTCATTTTTTGTTCTTATTCTATGTTTAACCTGATTTGTGAAGGTTAACGGAATATTTTCACAATAAAATATATCTTTGTATTCTTTACAAAGTCCCTCAATAACCGTTCGTTCTTCTGAATTCATATGATCTAACTGTAATTTGTCTAAATTCTTTGTTAGCAAGCTGTCCACTTCTATATTATTATCTATGAAATTAACACTAACAGATGGGTCCTGTATGTATGGTTCCACTTGAAAAGGTCCCGTAACTACTAATTTTCTATTTTCATGGCTATAATTCTGAATAACAGTTGTTGCATAGCCTTCAATACACGTAACTAATGCGGCGGGCATTCGAATCCCTTCCGTAAATTGCTTAAAATCTAACACAGCTTCCCCGTTCAGTAAGTTGACTGGGAGTCTTACTCTAAGTTCACTACGAGATGGTAGATTATATATCTCTCTCATAGGCGGTGAATATATGATAGGAATATCAGTATTTTTTAAATGTAATATCTGATGTTCCATATTAATCTTTGCCTGTAATTGCTTCAGCAAATTGCTACCTATTAACCCATCATACCTATCGTCGACACTATAGACATAAAACTTATGGAACTCTTGACTTCCAAAGGTAACCGGTAATGGAATAATAGCCGTTTCACTATGAACACTCGATGCGTGAGTGCTAACAACTTCGAAGGGTTCATACTGTAAATAATTTTTAAAATATTTATTCGCTATATACGGGCTTATAAACGATCTAACACTCCCCGTATCTATCATAAAAACTGCCTTTAATTCTGGTATAACTATATGTGGTAAATTTAAGCGTTTATTACAATTTATTTTTATTCGTTCTCTAGGGTAGAGGCCGTTATGCAAAAATTTCCCGCCCCGGGTTCTTCAGGAGAAAATTCTTGGCACTCATTGTACGAATAACTTGAACTCTGTTCATTATTATTAGAATTATTTATGTAATTAACACGTCGCGAACTTGCAGTACGCATGGTGACATCAGTATTCGCACCCGACGTAGATGCTTGCGCTGCAAAAGACGGCGTGCTCGGTGCATGTGCCGCGAACTGTTGGTTCGGTTGTGCAATCGGAACAAATGACCTACTTGACTGCGGTGACGCATTATTGTTGTTTGTACGATTAAAATTGTCTTGATTTCTTTGAATATTATTATGTTGTTTATAATGTCTGGGCTGATGCGAATTGTTCGGTGTAGATGTGCTGTTTGTAGCACTATTCGGTACATGTGTACTTGATATGCTATGTGAATCTTTCTTTTGATTATTAGATTCAATTGCATTTTGGTTATTAGGCAAATTGGGTCTGTTATTTCTGCTAAAATTACGTCTGTCGTTTGTTTTCGACTCATAGACTGCCTGGAAGTTTTGTTCTTCTAAAACTATTTTTAATGCATCCTCTAACGTTGTGACGTCGCGCAAACGAACTAATCTAACTAAAAATGGCGGTAAATTAAACAAGAAAGCATTCATTGCTCTGTTACTATAAATGATTTGCTTTGCCTTACGTAGAGATTCATCAATGATAGTTTCTGATATTTTAGCAAATAAAACACTTCTCATCCGCTGTATTCTATGGCAAAAATCTAAATAACTTTCACCCTTATTTATTCTACACGATTCTAACTCCATTGCTAAACAATCCTCTGTGCGTGGATCACCGAAGTGTTGGTTTAACAACTTCTTCAGCTCGTCCCACGTACCTATAGCTTCTCTTTCGCCTACCAAACTGGCTGCTTCGCCTGATAACCTACTTGTTACTACATGAAATAAATATTCATTTTGGGCTGCGGTTCCTAAGAACGTAGACAAAATGTATTCACATTTTTTTATAAATAAAGGCAACATTCTAGTGTCGCCGCTGAATATTGGTATGATGTTAACCAATTCCTGTGGGACACGGGTTACGTTTTCCATTGTGAAAAGTTATGAAAGAAACAAACGCGGAGAAAAAAAAATCACACTAATGTGCTACTAAACTATCACTACTCTAAAATATTAGTACAATTAAAATCTATGCAAATATTATTACGGCGTTGTCCAATCCCTAATAATACACAAACACATAGACTATTACAAGGTTGGGATATAGATGGAAGAGCTGAGAGGAAGGTGAAAAAGATTTACTCACAATTCCGCAGCTAGCTCCATGCTCCCTGAATTACTGCTGTGGCTGGTCCTCTTCCGTAACTCGAAGTGGCTTCTTAATGAATTTATTTGTTCGGCGATCTCTGCTAAACCGTAGACACGGACGTCGGCTACTCCACGTAGAATTGTATACACGGCAAACTGACTACAGAGATCCTACCGGCTGCGCCAATTAAGTAAGCGACAACGGAAGTATTTAAAAATAACTTTATTCCGACAGAGTTACAGCGAAACAGTAATTAATTAAATCTAACAAAATATTGATCTTATATACTAACTTAATTGCTAACGTAGTACATGCACAGCGTGATCAGATTGACGCATGTTCTAGATAATTATAAATGCTGATCGCGCAGTGGGGAAATTGGGAAATAATAATCTAGTAAATACTTATTGTCTGACAAAGCTAATATTGGTAGGTTGGGGTTCCTTAACTCACACTTTAATATAGCCCTACTCACTAGCATTCATAAAAAAATACAACGGTCGCAGAATACCAAGAAATGACGCCGCTTATCGGGTTTGTTTACAAACACTCGACGCGCGAGCCGACGCGTCAGATGACGTGTACAATTTAGTGGGAATACCTAAGCGCGTGAGTACAATTTAGTGTTAGAAAAGTCTGGTATTCTTTTGATACCAAAAGCGTCCCAGCGGTTATGAAATTCCTAATGGAAAATAACACTTTGCCAGACCTGGGAACCGAACCCAAGACCCCACGCTCAGCAATGGCGCTTGCAACCACGAGACCAACGGGGCCTACTCTCTAAAGTAAGTACTCTCTAAAATATTTTTCTTTCTTTCTATAAAGGTGGAGGGACTAAAGGAAATAGCACACATATCAACTTGGAAAGTGGTCGTCACCGTATCGCCTTACACCTCACCCTCAAACAGGCGTCAACCTAACGTATCCACGTAACCAAAGCGGATCAGCAGCTCCGATACGTCGACTCGGCTACGGCTAGGCTACGCCGCACTTACGGCTCGCCAACCCCAAGGCGAGGAGATGACGTTACGATTCCGATTAGTATGCGCTGCAGTAGGGAGTTTCATACAAAGAATACTGAATGGCTCAAGTTGATACGGTGATGATCCCTTTCCGATTTGATATGTGTGCTATTTCCTTTAGTCCCTCAACGAAGATACGGGCCCATCCGAAAGTAGTAGGACAGGTACTTCAAAATAAACCCTACTCGAGATTTTTAGTTCGGGAGCTGAACTAATCTTATGCCCGTAGGTGATATGGAGTAGAAAACTCCCATAACTTCGGTCGAGACTCCGGTCAGTCCGATACGTCTGATCTTTACCGACAGTCTTCCTATATCCCTGGCTCGAACAGTCTATCTCGATAGTCAGTCTGCCTTCTTCAAACTCAATACTATACGAAATAAAAGTTCGTGGTACCCATGGTATGATAATATTTTTCGCCAGGTATAGCATTCCGGTCACAGGGGTGACACAAGCCTACGTCATCACCGCTGTGTTACCAGTAGTGTGTAATAATAACTCGCCTTTATTACCTATGCGAATCCGATAAAACAAAGAGGTTTTAACTAACAATTACGTTGTTATTGTTTAAATTGAATTGTTTCGTTTGATTAGAAAAACCAAACAAAATTTTAATGGTTTTTATATATTTTTAACAGAATGGTGACTGAATTTTTTTCCATAAAGTGGCAACTGGATAGTGACGTAAGCATGTGTCACTGTGTCACTCCCGGAACGCCAGACCTTGTTTTTTTAGACCATGGTGGCACGGTGGTACCCTTATAGGTATTTGTCAGTTAACATAACGTATCACGCCTGTATTTCCCGAACTGATATGCAGAGATGTAAACTAAGTACAAATGATGCATGTAAATCCAAACTGCTGCTACTGAGAAATTACAGATAGAAAAACCCAATCACATTTTGCCCGACCTGAGACTCGAACCCAGAACCTCATGCTCAGCAGTAGCGTTTGCGACCACTAGACTAATGAGCTAGTCTGAGAGCGATGGCCATTTTTCGTGGATATGATGGTATATCTACTCTCAACTTTTTCTTTTATGTGTTTGTGGTGTTTTTGCGTCAAGTCTTACCGCAAATAAACGTATTTTCTTTCTTCTTTCTTTCTTTCTTATTTCTTTATTTCTTGTATGTTTTTTTTTACAATAATCCCACATTTCACTAGTTGCGGTTATAAGTCCCACATAATAATGGGCGAACCTACATATTGCCATCAACCGGACACAAATTTGTATTGAGTTTTGAGTAGCTGTCTGGAGCACTAACTCTCAGACTCAATAATTCTTGCCGAAAAAAAAACGATGAAAAAAATGCTTTTCTTGACCGAAATCGTAACCAAGACCCAACAGCACTCAACTATTATTAGACCAACATGGCAGTCCATTAACTCCATGTCAAATTGAGTTAAATCCATTATTTCTCATACAGAGTGAAAAAAGCCATGATCTAATAGGCTCTGACTTGCACTTTAACAAATGAAATAAGTTTTTCAGAGACCTAACTCGACAAAGACTTAAGTGAAAACCTTTGACCAATTTTTACACCCACATCAGCTGCAATTTCAATTGAAAAGTCTACCTGTCAATACTACCGAAGCTTGCCAAGATTTCAGTTTCAAGTCACGTTCATTATGTGCTTAGAATATCAAGTTATATTCTTTGCAAGAAATTGACATGACAACATGTTTTAATAGTGATTCTGTATTACATACTGGATAAATGCACAATTTTTCCTCAAGGGGTGTAGCATAATTAGTCGATTTCCTAAAAGTGACTAATTAGCTATGGCATCAACTATCTAATTGTCTATGGCATAAACGCTGTCACTACCCTACACAGCGTTCTCAACCACTATACAATTCGCGTCAACGACATCAAATTGAGATATTTTTGTGTGATTTGTGATTATTTACGTACATTTAACAATATATCTAACAATATAGTTTCTGCCTACCCCCATGGGAAGAAGGCGTGAGTTTATGTATGTATGTTTTTTGGAGCCGCTGAAGATTGTTAAAAACTATATTTGCATTGTATAAATTCAATCTCTTAACAATGTATAATTGCATAGCACATGTGTGAGCACTATGTACCTACTATAAAGCCACCATTTACTAGGTTCGTCTTTCATTGACTTGAATGTGCCCTGGCGGCTGAGAGTATGTCTTGCTCACCTAAATGTCTCGCTGGTGGTGGCGTGTGTGTTGGATCATTAAGTTCCCTTCAAAATGGTTGAGCTGAATGGTGCTGATCCATACGTCATGTTCGTGAACGGGCGCCGTCAGTAGGGACTGGTCATCTCTTGGCTGCCACGGCTTATTTTAATTTAAATTTTTGAATTGTTTTCTTTTTTGTTTTTATCTTTTTTATTACGGATGTTTTTAACGTGCACATCTTTCTACATCGTTCTCACATTTTTAATTTCAACATGAATGATGTAACCAATTTTTTTTGTAACTATATGTTGATTAAAAGAGTGTCCATGGAGTTTCTTGCCCATTCTTCTCCATAGGTACCTACTACGCTTTGGAATGGGCAACTAGCTTCATTTTTCTGACTGACTGTCCCCTTGAAAATTCAAAAGTGCCTGTAATTGGTTTATTTGAAATAAATGCTTTGAGTTTGAGTTTTTGTATGTATGTATCTAACAATATTTTTTATCTATTTGTTTCAGTGTACTAAATCTCGTCAACAAGTTTCACATTAAATTCCAACACATCAACTCAGCCTATCGCAGTCCACTGCTGGAGATAGGCCTCGCCCATGCTGCGCCACAACACCCTGTCCTGTCTCTGTGACATTAAATTCAATTATCTATTAATCAACTACTATTAAGATTTAGGTTTTCAGCTTTTATTTTTTTTTCCCTATTTCGCACGTTTTCTCTTCACACATCTGACATTAGCAGAATTGTCGAAATCAGCACCATTGCCATAGAGAAAAATAGAATAGAATAGAACCACTTTATAAGACGCTCACATAGAAATAATCGTTCCTTTTTCCCGCTCATCGCCAACCCCATACATTGAACCCCTTGAGTTAGAGTGAGTAGTTTATTGTGTTTTCATGGTTAATCTGCGTTCCGGTAGCCACGTCCTATCTTGTGTAATTATAACCTTTTGTCGTGGATTCCGGTAATGTAAGTTCTCGGTAACCTAATTTATTAGCGGGAACCAAGTGTATTCTATTACACTGTCCTTTTGTTAGCAGAAAGTATAGCCATGTGCTATGATCCTTATAACTTGGTCTATGGTCAAAGATTTTTTTGATAAATTATACATACATAAATACATAACGCCTTCTTCCCATGGGGGTAGGCAGAAACTACAGAACGCCACCTGCTACGATCCTTACATACTCCTTTTGCCTCGTTTACGTTCATACATCTGGTCATACACGCACGCCGGTTGTGAGTACTATGCACTTGACCTTTCTGAAGAACATCACCAATAAGGTCACTATATGTCTTCCTAGGGCGTCCCCTCCCGGCGTTTCCACTTACTCAAAAAAAATACTCAAATTATATTTTAAGCAAAAATACGTAGATAGCCTTGATAGACCTATTGTTATTTCTGTGAACCCCTTCAACCACGCTAACTCATTCACGTTAATCATGCATCAGACCAGATTAGAACTCACAACCTCTCTTTCACCAACCACACACCCTAACCGTTTGGCTATCACCACCCGCTGTCACTTACCTCAATGAACGATAAACATTAATTATTTAAGTGATTATTAGCAAAGCAAATATGTTTTATTCTACGTTTTTTACGTAATTATTAAGAAACTTTGAATTTATAATCAGCCTGTAAAAGATTGATTGGTGATTCTTTAAACAACATTTCGAAATTCGAACGGTGTCTCGTTGTGAATCATAATTATTTTATGTGAATAACATTATTAAACAGTAATTGAAAGATCATCAATGAAAATTAAGGTTATAAAATTAAATATAATAAAACTCAATGGTCAAAAGAAAATATTTAAGGTAAATTAGAATTTTGGGTTAGTGTATTCAAATAATCAAATTAAAGCACTCAATTTGTAAGTACTACAAATTGGCATTCACAAGTACGTAATTGAATCCATTTGTTTACCTACATTTTCATTTGCCAGCTTTCAGAATAATAAATTATTCTGAAAGTTGGTAACGCACAATAGCTGTGAAATATTTCGCTGTTTTGATTAATTTTTCAATATAACGAAATGTAATTATTAAATATCGCTCAGAAGCGCACTAAATATTGGTTATGGATTAAATGTAACCTCAATTGGCTGACCTTTTTAGAGTCAATGACCTTTAACATCACACAGGTTGTAGACCTGGACCATCCTGTGAAGACCCCTGTCAAACTTGATAGATTTTCGGGTCACGTAATGCCTCACGCACTTTGCTCCTACATCGATTAGACGAAGACATTTCTAGGAGATAGAGGTGGGTAAAACTTGGACTATTATGGTAATTTAGTTAGGTACTGCTAGAATTTGTGACGAAAAAAAGTTTTACGAGTACCAGCATTTAGCAGAATAACCACAGATATTGCGTTATAATTCTGGATTTTTAAGCATATTTGGAAATAAACATGTATGAACATCAAAGTAATGTAAAAAACCGGCCAAGTGCGAGTCGGACTCGCGCATGAAGGGTTCCGTACCATTATCTATAAAACCGGCCTAAAATCATGCTTTTTGTATGGGAGCCCCCTTAAATATTTATTTTATTCTGTTTTTTTTGTATTTTTTATTATAGCGGCAACAGAAATACATCATCTGTGAAAATGTCAACTGTCTAACTATCACGGTTCATGAGATACAGCCTGGTTACAGATGGACAGACAGCGGAGTCTTACTAAGAAAGAAAAAGAAAAATATGTTGGTTGTTGTTGTTGAATTGTTGTTATTGTTTTGTTGTTGTTGATGATTGTTGTTGTTGATTGATTGTTGTTTGTTGTTGAACCAGTCCTTATGCATACATGTGAAATTAAAAATATTAGATACATTAAGAATTCATTAAAATATCAATTAAATAGACATTACAAAGTCATAAATAAAAACATTATAAATTACAATTATGTATAATTTTGTTTGTTTGTTTTAAATTTTGTTTTTTTTTTTTGGTATTGTAATACCAAAAAAATGTGGATGTGCATTTATGTCTCCGAGAATGAAAACCGATTCAACACCACTTTCCTCAATAATAGCACTAATCGCACTTAAGCAGTCTGTGAACTCAGGCACGTTCTCAGCACAGTCCGTAGGCATGTAAACACTGACAACCAGCACGAGCCGATCGTGCGTAGAAATACGAATAGCCGTTATACGCGGGTTTGCACACTGTACCACGGACACAAACTGCAATACAGATTTACGCCATAAGACCGCCACCCCTCCAAAGGGTCTACCCTTGAGGATACCCACATTGGTATCCACCGCAGAAGTCCCAGCGCTGCCAAAGTCTTCGTGAATGTCCGCCAGGTAAGACAGTTTACAGGACAGTAGCCACGTCGTAACTGTCATTTTGTAAGCACTGTAGCTTCTTTCTGTTTTTCATTTTTATTTTCTGAAGAGTAACATTTTCGTTGGTTTTGGTGAAAATGTACTCGATTATGTCCTTCTCAGAGGTATTTCTGTGCACATTAGACACGAATAATGGGATTTTAAGATCCGCTGGTCTGAATTTATCTTCAGGTTTAATTGAAGCTTTCCCTCTGATGCCCTCCGTCCTATTTCTGTATCTTCTTTTCTGTACCAGTTGTTTTCTGTACTTAATGTGGAAGCCTTTGGTTTCGATTCACCTTTCGACATAACTATTTTTGCCATTGACTTCATCATCATTATTTGTTACGTTCGCACTACTAGCCGTGTTCACTAAGATGTGATTAGCGGCCGGTCCTGTCAGCTGTTCAGTCGCACGCGTGTGCGCGTTATCAGCTGCTTTGACTGCGAAGGCGGTAGGACTACACTCATGCACAAAACTAGTCGATTGTGTAAATGTCGAACACGGCAAATTATGCACTTGCTGTTTCGCACTTCTTTCTTCTACCTCCGGTGCATTCTTCATAGATGCGGACGCGTCATCAATATTCAAAGAACCGGTTAACCCGCTATCTTATAAGTAGGCACCTCGTCTTTTGTTTACATTGAATTCTTCATTTACTAAAGATGCATATTTCATGTTATTCAACTCAGTTTTTAAGTACTCACTCGTAACATAAGTTTCCTTAATTAGTTTTAGTTTCGACTGCAGTAACACAATATCTTTCAACAACCTTGTTGCATCTATGTGATCAAAGGTTACTGGTGGTAATTTATGTAATTCGTTTGCTACGAAGATGGGAATTTTATCCAGATCAACAGTTTTAAAGGCACTTATTATATCTTCCACATCTTTTTGTTCTTTATTTTTACGTCGCGCAACTTTTCTGACGGTACTTGAAAAAGACGTAAAAAGGAGTTCCTTCGCTACACTGATTACTAATGCGGAGAAATCTCTTATAATAAGTCTTATTAGACTCACTTCATCCATAACACAGATTTTATTTTGTGTAAAACATAATAGCTCATTTATAACTATGTTACACTGTGAACACTTCACAACTTCGGTAGACATTTTTATTCTGCACCCGTTCGCTTACGCGTTCACGCGGAGACTGACTAGACTATTCATCTTAGTCTGGCTCCGGAATGCTCAACATGCATCTGGTCCAGTACCGCATTATTGGGCAATCCAGATCTAGATCCATCCTCCATGCAAACAGCTGAAGGTAGCTGTTGGAACTGCCACGTATGCGGCGCACAAGGGTCACAACTCTCTTGCGAATAATCGCCGCAAATCCATCCATATTTGCACCCGCGAATATACCTAGCGAGCTACAGTAGCCAGGCAGCAACAGCAGCGCCGTAAAGCCGAGCATTGAAAATCCAACATAGCGGATCCCAGAGCGTTAACAAAACACAGTCTTGGATTTTGAACTCTCTGCGCTAAGCAGTGCGTTAAAAATCCAGTGCGCGTTAAAAAATGCCGCAAAAAAAACACGCCCGTGCCTACTTGGGCTTACTCTTTGTCTGGGGAACAAACCTAAAACCCCACGTTCAGCAGTCGCACTTACGACCAGCAGACCCAGGAGGCAGCCAAAGGATAAAAAAAAAGAAAATTATACGTTGTTTTAAATTGCGTTAAGAGGGCGCACAACGGTCCACTAGCGCCACTCCTTTAAAAAAATATTATCTCGTGACTGAGAAATAATTATGAATAACGGCTTATAAGGACCCTCGGTAAGTGTGTCTAGAATGTTCTAATACCTTTTATAAACTTTCATATTTGAGACACGAAGCAACAAAATTCGATCTAAAGAAAAGCGGCCACATTCGTCTAGATCGTATTTCGATACGATCTAGACGAGTAACGAAATATAATATTTTTATATAGAAGTGGCGCTAGTGTACCGTTGTACGCCCTCTTAATAAATAGCCTGCCGTGATAAAAATATGAGCCAGTTAGAAAGAAAAAAAGAAAGAAAATACGTTTATTTGCGGTAAACATGACGCAGAGAAAAACACACAAACACAAAAAAAAAACAAGTTGGGGGAAAATATGCGTCACATCTACGCAAAACCGCTATCATCAGCATAATGCTACGACCCTATGCGAGACAGAGCCCCAGCGCTGGTTTAAAACGAACGCTGGTATAAAGACGTGCTTAGAATAAAGGTTAAGTAGAATATTATATCCCTCCCCACGAAGTCCTAATTTCATACAAATTAAATAGTGAATGCCAGAATATTTGTACAAAAACCAGGTGTCTGTCACTCGACGCTTTCGGGCCAATTTTCGGGGAAGTCGAATAATGCTACACGAGGCGCTAAGACGTGATAAGAATGGTAACTGTAATCACGTTAAGATCTCACGTGCACTGAGGAATAACTAGGATATTCTTAATGGCAGCAAGAAGTTTGGATTTGAACAGGGTTACTTCTTGCTTCTTCAGACAACTCAAACATACACCATACACTTACACAACACGACTTACACGACACGTAAACACTACACGTACACACGACACGTACACTTAAAAAATTCACACCAGAGAGAGGCTATACATTTTTTATTTAATAGATTGTTTATTTCTTTAGCTTATTAACTTTATTTTCTTTTTGTACTCAACGACAGCTACTTACGGAATTCAACTCCGTAATAGTTTGTGTAAATTGGAAAATATATTAATAGAGAGAGCCCTGGCACCCATAACACAATAGAGTTATCTTAGCTTGGGTGCCAGTGGAGATAGCCAGTGATTTATGCAATTTTAAAACAATAGTGGCATCGTATTATCGTGTCGTTTATGTTAATTGTAAAATTGGAAATAAAGTTATTACTATATTATTATTATTATTTGCAATAAGCCCACCCTCTATTACATTAGACTTCAACAGAATTGGCGAAATATAGGTGCTCTGTACACCGCTGCTTATACCTTCGGCGAAAACAAGATTCATGTTATTATATTAGCATATAATTTAAAAACATACATGAACCCTGAAAACATATCACTCCATTTTTGGGCAGTCGTGTAGAAATAGCTCATTTTAAAATACGAGCCGGCTAGCATGTTGGTTATAAGGCTGACTCTTCAATGTTACTATTGCAATTTGAATGAAACAGCTAACTTCTTGTCATATTTCATAGCGGTCCTATACTAAAAGATGTTCATATTCATAAGTACTACTTTCCCTTAAACTATGTTGCTTCATTTACCTGTCATACTGTATGTGGGGTTCACCATGTTATAGGAAGTATTCGAGTAGGTAAATTAAACAACAATTCACTGTACAACAGCAGAGGTCACACGTCCGCATCGTTCAGGCGCCAGCAAGCAAGTGACCAGTCTGCGGGCGTGCGCCGCTGCGCTAGTTTATTAAATCGCTACGCTACACTTTAAAACAATATTATGAACCAGTTTGCAAAAAACATTAATCCACGAAACAGAAATATTTCATAACGAACTTCTCCTGCAGGTGTACAGAATTTAAAACAACGTTAAGCTTTGGCACAAAATAGTACAGAACACAGAAGGTCGGTTCCATACAATGAGCGAAAACAGGTGCACGCACACTAAGGCCGGCGTCACACTTGACGGAAATTCCATCGCCGAACTTCCGTAAATCCGTTACCATAAGTTGCAACCACACTGGCAATATTCAGTAGCAGATAAGCATCCCCAGTTGAAACTCACGACGGATCGCTCGTTCAATGACCGCGAAAAATATTTTATTTAATGTCATAAACTAATTCCTTCTAGGGTTTTCATATCTCAAACGGTTCGGAAACAGATAATGCATTAAACTAAATGCATGGAATTGGAAAGTACGACCTATTAGTGGTGATAGAAGGATGAAAGTGAAAAAAAATAGTTTGGGACGACTTTCATCCCTGGGGCGCGTCACTTGCAAACACTTTTGGGAAGACTTTCATCCCTGGGGCGCGTTACCAAGACGTCACGGCGCGGCCAAAATGAGCTGAGCGGATATCGTTCAGTGTCGAACATCCTGTGCGTGCGCCGTCGCCGCGAATTATCCACCGAATGTGGCGTGATGCATACAAATACCTGGAATGCGACGTTGCTGATCTTACGCCAACGGAAGGTCGGTGCGCGACGGACGGAGCAGACGCAGAGAGCGAGCGGTCCGCCACGGAGCGACCAATCGTCCGCGACGGAATGACCGATCTTCCGTGTAGTGTGCCCGCTATTTGTAATTTATATGCAACAACATGTATTGGCGTTCCGTCGCGGAAGTTCGGCGGCAGAATTTCCGTCAAGAGTGGCGCCGGCCATAGACGCGTACGTACGCCGGCAGCGATCTAAAACCAATGCCGGTCGCGAGTGCCTTTGCACTCGCTGTACGTGAAGCATGTCTATGTTTGCGTGCGTTTTTGCTCGTTGTGTAAAGCTAACCTTCTGTACCTCTTTTGTAGCGGTACCGTGCCAAGCCAATTACGTGATGTGTTTAAATCAGTAGCTCTACGAATTAACTGGTAAGGGAAGCAAGCACGTACGGGGCAGGTTGCAGAGAGATTGAAACAAAATGGCTGGAGCAAGGTGCCATTTTTTTTCATTTAAAATTCTTTTTCGATGTGCTTTTGTTTAAAGGTACAAGTTCGTAGCCGACAGCGACACGTCGTCTGCTCGTATCTTTATGCTTTACGATAGAAAATGGTGGTGTGGTGCTGTGTTTTAAGTACAGTAAGAAAAAACTAGATAAGTTGAAATTAATTTACGTACCCAAAATTATCAACCAAATATTTTTAGGGTTCCGTACGTCCCAATGAAAAAACGAAACCCTTATAGAATCACTCGTATGTCTCTACATTAGATCTGACAAATTTTTAACAGTGAAAGCGTTATGTAAGTCTAGGCAACCAACTTTACATGTAATGTTTTTGGTGACAATTTATTTTATCGTACGGAACCAACTCCACGCGAGTTGAACGCGCACTTAACCGGATTAATTTTTCAAAAGTATTTGTACTGGTGCCAGAATTTAACTGCAATAAAAGGTAGCCATGATCAACACGCTTGGAAAAATATTGGTGATCGCTGTGTTTGAATTGACGTGAATACAAATGAGGCCCACCCTCTTCAATATAACCCATAAAAAAATACAAGATTCAGCCCGCGACTTCGTCCACGTGGAAGTCAACTAGATACCTAAAACATATCCTATAGCACTCGGTAATAGTGAAGCTTTTTATCAGTGACATTTTTTATATAATCGGGTCAGTACTTCCAAAGATTACCTCTTGCAAACAATTTTTTTTATCTCTTTATAATATTAGTTTAGACAGATTGCAAAGCCATGCTTGGTAAATGAATTTAGTGATAGATTGTGTCTTGATGTGCTTTTACAAATACGTACATTTTCAGTTCCAAGTTAATTTATCCGGGACGACATTTTTCAAATAGCAATAACGTTCGGCAGGTAATACATAAATACCGTTAGAGCATCCCTTTCTTTAGGGTGGTATTACACTAATCCGATCAATGTTGTTGATGTATGTATTTGTTGTATATGTAAATGGTACACCACTGACTACCTGCATTATTGTCTCTCCTGCTCTCTTAAATCCATCCAAAGGTTTAGATCGCTTTTAGCGATAAGACCGCCCATTGTGTCACCCTACGTAAAATTTCTACATTTATATCTGTAATTTTTATGTTGTACATAATAAAGAGTATTCTATTCTATTCTATTCAATCGACCGACCACAAGACAGCTGTAACGCTAACCATTTGATAAACCGTTTGATAAAAATGATTAACCGTGGCCAATGGCCCAAAAAATAAAGACTGATTAATGACAGCTTAATGTGGTTTTCAAGAATCAACTTGAAGGTTTTTCACGCGACTTAAAGAGAGAGGCTATGTGGTAGACATTTCACTATGGCGAGGAACTAGCTGCCAGAGTACTGGCTCCCGACAGTTAACACAAAAGAGTCTTCAAGTCTCGAGTGAAAAAAATACTTTTATGCAAGTCTGCACCATGATAAACTGCATCAATGCTTACCATAATTATAGAAAGAAAGAAAGAAAGAAATCATTTATTTGCTGATAATGTAGGTATACATATAAGTTGGAATAATTATTAAGTGTCCCGATACATTTTACCTTACGGCATGCAAAATATTAGGATTGAATTTATTTAGTAATATACATAGATAGGTACAGCTATTACAATTATTATTAGCCATAGTCGAATTTAGTAGGTAGTCACAGCTCAGACTAAAAAATCAAAATAATTAAAGAATTAAATATAAATCTCTCGCAAATCATACAAAGAGGAATATATGCCGTAATGCGTAATGTCAAAAGCTTAATGTCAAAATATTCCAAAACATTAATAACAATCACAATTAATATAAAAAAATAGAATTTAGATAATCTGGTAATGTCAAATTAAAATATAACAACATTCATGAAATCCCTAATAAATAGATAACAATGTCATTATTATCTTCTAAAACATTATAAATTTCAAAGACAACGTACATTTATCACTAACATTTTCCTATAGTTTTGTCATTTAAAAAGTCTTTAATTGTGTAATAACATTTCTCCAGCAATAGTTTTGTTAATTGTTTTTTAAGCATTTTTATGGGTAGGTCTTTTAAATGTTCAGGTAATGTATTATATATAAGCGGTCCCATGGAAAGGATGCTATTTTTTAATAAGGCTGTTTTATGACCACCTGTGCACAATTGGTTTTTATACTGGGACCTCATTGGTGCTGTGCGTTGTCTTAAGTCAATCATTGAGGTAAATAGGTGCTTATTTAATTTAACATACATATGAGAAATATAAAATATACATATGAGAAAGTGATCACGTGAGAGCCTTTAAAAATCTATCGACGTTTATCAATAGAATCGAGGCAATGTTGATCACGTTTGTGTAATAACACCCTTATATTGAGATATTTTGAACAAGTCCGAACTAGCGACCTTTAAATTGAATTCCAAGGTGGCTTCTTTACTGCATTCGAGTTGACAAATCAAATAGTCTTGCTTCAAAAACGAGTTATGTCAAAATCATGGTTTTGACAACCAATAAAAAAACATTTTTGCTGACGAATAAAATGCTCAAAGAAATAATGTGGTTCATTTTATTGTGTGATCATTTCAAAACAATTGACATGACATACCTCATGTTAAATTAATTTTAAATGAACACTAATTATACAAATCATCAACTTTTGATTTATGATAATTATGAAAGCCCTTAGTTCTAAAAACATCAATTAGCTTGAAGTGTAGTACGGTATGGTAAAAAAAAAAAAAAAGACTCAACATCTTTTCCACACCAAGAAATGCCTAAAGTCATGCTAAAGTTCAAAGCGTTTCCCGGTAAGTATGCTGTGAAAGGAAATTCAGCTACATTTGGTTAAACTAGAAACCGACCCTAAATTAGGGAAATTATTGAAGATTATTGAGATCACACCTTGTTTCCCCAAGGGTTGAGCAGTGATGTACCTAAATACACCCACTTTTCGCCAGTGACATTATGTTTAAGTCCCATGTAACAGGGGGTGAGCCTATTGCCATCAACCGGGCGCAAATCCAGACTTCCGGCTGCTACTGAACAAATTCCAGATGTCAAAACCCAAAATCACTGCTCGACACAGGAATCGAACCCAGGACCTCATGCTCAGCAGTAGCGCTTAAGATCACTACACCAATGAGGCAGTCTACAATTTATTTATTTATTTAACCATTTATGTACACACATATATAAACAGACAAGAAGAAACTAACAGAAAAATAGGTACAAAGATGATGCTTATTTCTAAAGATATCTCTTCCAGCATACCTACGATAAGAGAGAATATTAAAGAGATAAAGACAACGTGTGTAAGAGTAGAAGGGAAAACAAAAAACATAAAAGCTAAAATAATTTTCCAATTTAAATATAAACATACAATATGAGAATATACTAACATACATACATACTTGTAAAATAAATATCACTAAAATATATAAAAAATATAATGTAATTTAAATCTATATAAATAAAAATGTATGTACGCGCATAACTCCCGAACGACTGCACTAAATTGTTTTTTTTTTTTTTGTGTTCGTTATTGTCAGAACAAGGTTTGTATATAAGAAAACTTTAAAAAAAGTGATTGAATGAGACAGAAGAGGTAGGTAGGTAGGTAGGGTAGGTTGATAGGGTAGGTAGGTAGGGTAGGTAGGTAGGCAGGTAGGTAGGGAGGGAGGTGGGTAGGGTAGTGTAGATAGGTAAGGTAGTTAGGGTAGGTAGGTAGGATAGTTAGGTAGGTAGGTAGGGTAGGTAAGGTAGGTGTTAGATACTTAGTGCTCCCTGCGCGAAGCCAGGCCGGATACAGCTAGTAATAAATACTTGTGCAATTATGACAAAGTAGAAAGATAGTGTTCTTTCACTCTACTTTCAAATACTCCAGCAGTTTGGCAGTTTCTAATGTCAGTAATGTGTAATGGCGTAAACTAACTGCCGTAAGTATAATATAATAGTATAAACACATATTAGGCCCACTTGCGCGTTCATGGGTTATTCTAAATAACTCGGTGTTAACAGCTAACTCAGGGTTAAACAAATAATTCATCTTGCGCCACCAAGAGTTAGAGGTAAACCTAGAGTTAAACTTTTAAATATTATACCCACCGATGTGGGAGAGTAAAAATCGCTAAACTCTGGGTTAGTGTTAGTAATGTCAAAATTAATTGACGTAATGAGGATGCGATGATGACTTATTTTATAATTATTTTATATTGTTAGACTTTTTTGTAACTAAAAATTCGATACAATATCAGCAAGCAATTCATGAACTCATGTAAAAATAAGTACTTACAAATTACAAAAAACTTAAAACATACTTTTCTTTACCTGACGTTTTTGTCAATCAATAAACTAAATCTCCATGGAAACCACATAAAATACGATTAAAATGAAATGTCATGTTATAAAATTCAAAGACAATAAAGTATTACGTATCGTAATGCAGTGCAAAAGAGACGGGTATACAATTTCCGTTCATTGTTCGTTCATGAATATTTGGTCGGATTACATATCAGGGCACAGACATTGCAAATCTTTTTTATGTATAGAGGTATGAGAAACAGGGTGTAAAGCTCACTCATACCTCCATAGAAAAGGGAGGATCCTCCGACCAGACGGGTGTTGTGTCTGGTGGGGAACTGCCCGACGGTTGATGTCGGGACGTTGTATATATGCCAGTCGCGCGGTAAACCTTGCTTGCGCGATGCAGGATTTGCGTGACGTCATAATGACGTGTAGCTCGCATGTGGCGATGTAGATACGGCTACATATGTTTCATCAATTGAATTGCAATGTTCCCAACTCAAAAAACACTAATGCTAGGTTAACTAACCCGGTGTTACTTTTTAGTAGCACATCGCGTAATAAGAGTTAAAATGTTAATTAATTAACTCCGAGTTTACAAGATCTACTTTCATTCATTAAACCTGACTAAACATTCAAATGGGCCTTAAAGTAATGAAAAAAAACAGGCATAATTTACCAACAAAAGGCCTAAAATTACATTGTAAGAAATAGATTTCAATACATTTTCTTCAAAGTCATTCTATGTAAATTGTCAGGTGCGGCGTAGCAAAAGAGAAACACATTATCTGCTACGACATTGTAGCCGGCGTAGCGTGACAGCTACGTCGTAGCCGCGTAGCCCTTTTATTGCTCTTAGTATGGTATTTTATTTTTTATGAATGTACGTAAGTAATAAAAAGAGTTGCGACTTGCAATGTTTTGTAAAAAGGTTTTACTTAGCTAAGCAACCTGGCATGACCAAGGAAACTATAAATGCATATTGTGCCATTACTTAATACATGTTGTCTTTTTTTTAAAGTCAGGTAAATTTATTATTAATCAAACTGACTATCAACTTCAACTTTCAGTTGTTGCTGAAAACCAGCCTTGGGGTCTGTCTCGCATAGGGTCGTAGCATTATGCTGAGCAATTACGGTTTTGCGTGAAAGTGACGCATATTAATAAAAAGAGTTGCGACTTGTAATGTTAGTAAGATTAAGATGGATTCAAAAAGAGTTTTACATAGCAAAACAACCTGCTATGTCCAAGGAAAATTATAAAAAGAGTATTTAACCATACTAAGTAAAGAGTTGGAACTTTGACCTTCAATATCTTTGTTAGCAAAAGGTTCCCAGGTATGGTCCAGTACAAAAAATAGTGATTGTAAAAAAGAGCCATCATTGAAGCTGTTATCTAAGCATCCTATTAATTTATCAAAATTATTAAGTTTGTGCAAAAATAATGGCTGGGAAAAGAGTATTATTTTTAACCGTCTTCCAAAAGGAGGAGGTTCTCATTTCGTCTGCAAGTTTTTTTTTTAAATGTTTGAATTGAGGATCGTTTTTGAATAAAAATTTTTTAATGGATAGGGTATGCTTCAGCGGTGGTCCCATATAAACTATATTAACTTTTCCTCGATAGTTTTCAGTTAGCTTCAATAATACGTATTTTTCCCCTTAGTGTATATATTGATGATGTTATAATAACTTGCTGTCACCGTTATTTACATAGCAAGTAGTGGTATACGAATTTGTGTGGGTTAGGTAACACAACTAAAATGTGAAAAATAACTTTATTTTCGGTATAAGTCAGTGGCAAAAAACGAAAATACAAAACCAAAGACACCGACTTCCGAATTTAAAGTTATTTTTCGATTTATAGTGTTTTTTTTTTTTTTGTTACAATATTTGCTATTTACACTAGTGCGCAATGTAACGAACAACATTATACTTATGCGTATATGCAACGGTACAGGGATCGTAGGAGTATTTAAAGTCAAGTTATGACATTTAAAACTCGTATTCGTAAATCAACGTGTTCAAACTAAACCAAACTTTGGCATTAAGCATACTTCGCAAACGCCGCACTGCGATTTCATTGGCCGCCATCTGACGCAGAGTTGAATTCCGAACGAACTGTCTCTGCGAACCGCGCGGCTCACGTGCGCCAGATTCACGTCGACCGCTATCTTTTCACTTTGCCGGCAACACTCGATCATGTTACACACAGACCTCTTGCACAATATTTGTAACAGAGAAATTCTTATAAATAGACCTAGATCCAAATTTTATCAATCACGTATATTAATTGACCAAATTTGCAGGTCAGTATCAGGTTGTATGGTGATCTAAATATGATTCGCGACCGTATCAAATATGGCTTTACAGAATTATAATCATTAGAATCAGCAATACAACTACTTAAGTTAGAATTGCTCTCAAATGTCATGATTTCATGACATAGTCAATAATCGGCCAGGTGGAGTGACGACTTGCGAAAGGCGGCTGGCAGAGACCGGATGACCGGAGAGGCTTACGTCCAGCAGTGGACGAATATAGGCTGATGATGATCTTTATTGGAGAGACTCGCAGGTGTGCCCTATTACATGAAGTATCAACTCAACGTCAAGAAAAGATATGGTCCAGTACGAAAAAGTGGTCTTAATTATGAAATGAACAAGTTAAAAAAAAGAAAGAAAGAAAAATAGGTTTATTTGTGACAGAAACACGTGCATACAAAAAAAAAATTTGCTCAGGTAACAATTTAATAAAAAGAAACAAACAAACTAGATCTTTAATCACGAGCACAAAACAGAAATAGTCGACAGCTGCACGTCATGACTGTGACAAGAAGGCTTCCACTCAGCATGATGCTGTGCTATAGGGGACCCACAGCACGGCGCTGGTTTTCAGTGGTTACCCAAAAAAGACGTACGGAGACCAAGTCAGGTGTAATGATTGGTACTACATTTACGTAACAAAATATAAGAAAACAAACAGTACATATTATTAAATAACATAAACATTTATTAATAATTATATAGGCACTGCCGTGCGATCTTAAGCAATGTACCCACCCGTATTAGTATAATTATAGTCGTATTATAGGTACAAGAATATCCAGTTTTGCGTTTTGTACTCTCGGCGTCGTTAAGGGGACTACATGATCTAAACGCAAATTTATAATGCCTAAAATTATATGATCCACTGCAGTAACCAAAATCAGAAAAATATATGATATTCTTCTGGATATGTGCTAGTTAGATAGTGTGTTGAAAAGATAAGACAATTAGCTTGATATGATAGAAAAAAATCACGAAGATATTTTTTTTTTTTTTTTTTAACGATTAATAACCATACTAATATACATGCAAACATTCAGATGTTTTCTCAGATTATTCTACAAGTAACAATCTAACGTAATAGTGTTTTATTTTTTTAGTCCAATGAATAGATTTTTTGTAAATCCATAATTGCTTCATATTTTGCAATAAATTACCAGCACTGTGTCATCGCGCGTCTCTTTCTTTTCTATGAAATCCGACAGTGACCACGCTTTAGGTCTTGTAAGCCTCTTAAGGGTATTTTTAGACACGTTATTGGTAATCGATAAAGTTCATGGAAGTATTGTGTATCACCTTAATACGGCCATTTTAAATTAAAATGATCGTTGTCCAACCGTATCGAATGTCAGATAACTTATCGTGAGGTTTTTATCGAGGAGCTGATAGTAACTTTTACACACTGCGAATGTAGTCAAATATACATACACATATATACATAAACTCACGCCTTCTTCCCATGAGAGTAGGTAGAAACTTATAATTGTACTTTTACTTGTGTTTATATACATTTAGAACTAGGTATTAGGTAGCTTTATTTTTAGTGTTCGTATGCTGCACTGGTTTTAACGGCATCACGTCAAAGCCGGCTGTCGCTGAAAACCAGCGCTGGGGCTCTGTCTCGCATAGGGTCGTAGCATTATGCTGAGCGATTGCCGTTTTGCGTGGATATGACGCATTTTCCCCCAACTCGTTCTTTTTTGTATTTGTGTGTTTTATCTTTGCGTCATGTTTACCGCAAATAAACGTATTTTCTTTCTTTCTTTCTTAACTACAGAAAGCCACCTGCTACGATCAATACATACTCCTTTTTCTTCGTTTACGTTCATACATCTGGTCATACACGCACGCCGGTTACGAGTACTATGCACCAGACTTTTCTGAAGAACAACACCTATAAGGACACAATTATGTCCTTTTGCAGTCTAACATATCCACCCAATAACTGGGCAATATATAACACCACGCTTGTATTGGTTAGAGGACTCGACAGAATACCTACAGTACTTGGATTTTTTTGAAACCCACTTTTACACTGTACACCGCCCATTGTGTTTTTCTTGTGATTCTTTTCATCCAATGGTTGTCTGTAAGATCTTGCTTACAGCGATAAGGCCACAGTTTGAACCCTTTTTAAACGACCAAAAAATGAGGAGGATCTCAATTCGACCGTATTTTATTTTATTTGTGGTACCGTAAAACGGGGTGAATAGGAACGCAGGGGTGAATCGTAACGAAACTTTAAAAGGAATTTTAACATTTAAATAATATAATTTGTTGCCAACAGGGACACGTAATCGGTTAATTATAATACAGTATACACGTTAGAGTCCTTTTTGGCGACAGACTATAATATTTCAATGTTAAAATCCCTTTTAAAGTTTCGTTACGATTCACCCCTACGTTCCTATTCACCCCGTTTTACCGGTACTTCAGAACTTTTTTCAAGGTGAACCAATTTTCATGATTCTATGTTTATTTGAAAGCATGTGGTCCCATATAAATTTTATCAAGATCTGACTAGCAGTTTTTGAGTTATCCTTAATAATTCGTATTTTTTCCACTTAGTGTACAATTAATGATGTTTTAATAACTTCATGTCACTGTTATTTACTTATCAAGTGGTGGTATACAAATTTGTGTGGGGTAAGTACTACAACTGAAAGAAGAAACTAAAACGTGTTTTACAAAAAAAAAACAACTGACTTCCAAAAAAAACACTAAAAAGTTAAAAATTACTTTAATTTTGGAAGTCGGTGGCTTTCACTTTTTAGTGTTTTTTTGGAAGTCTGTTGTATCTATCTATATATATAAAAATGAATCCCTATTTCCCTTGGTCACGGCATCACGCGTGAACGGCTGGACCGATTTCACTATGTTTTTTTTTTGTTGTGTTCGTTATTGTCAGGAGAAGGATCTTATGAAATAAAAAAATAAGTAACTTGATCGGAACGTTACAAAATGTAAGAAAACTTAACGCCAATATTAATTTTACATAACTGTCAGTTGTTTGAAATAACTGTCAGCGATTGACAGAATGCGCGCTGCAAATATCGTTTAACACAGATGGATCAGTTGATAAATGAGTCGATAGTTTTAGTTTTAGTCAATAGTCAAAACTTAAACAAAACGACATATGACATTCATAGTTAAGACAGGACAACGTCTGTCCGGTCAGCTTGTTTTTTATAAAAAAAGTTTATGTAGTGTACAATAACTAAATTATCTATATACACCAACAATTCGCCATGTGTGGTAGTGTCAAAAAACCATGTCACAAGGTTCCATTGCTCGTAACGTGGCTAAGTCCCTGAATAAATGATATGACAGAGCATTTAGTTTTATTAGATTTTTCCGTCAGGCATTTCTATCTTTGACATCAGGCTGCCGAAACCACAACAGGCGAAATATGTGGATGTACAATACACCACAGCCTATTCCTTCTGGGAATACAGGCGTTAACTATTTGTTAGAATCGCTGTGAAACGTGAAAGTCCGATCAAATTTGCTTTGCGTAGCTATTTATTCATGTTCATATTCGTTTATTCACGATCCACAAGGTAAATTAAGATGTTAACAAAAGGCTTAGAGCTAAGAGGCGTTGTAGACTCAGTTAGGACACAGCAAAAGGTATTGTTTGATGCATAAGTAACATATTTTTTCAAGTAAAAATTCTAAATCGTAGTAACTATAAAAATTTAATTAATTTTATTTCGACTACCTCGTTGGTCTAGTGGTTGCAAGATCTACTGCTGAGCATGAGGTCCTGGGTTCGATTCTCGAGTCGGGCAAAGTGTTATTGGGTTTTTTCCATCTGGAATTTCTCGGTAGCAGCGCGGAGTCTGGATTTGTGCCCGGTTGATGGCAATAGGCTCGCCCCCTATTACATGGGACTTAAACATAACTGGCGAAATGTGGGTGTGCTATAGGTACACATCTGCCTAACCCTTCGGGGAATACAGGCGTGATGTTATTATGTATGTTATTAAAATTTAAATGAGACATAAACTGAGCCATTTAATTCTAAAAACACTTTTTCAAACTTCACAGCCGTCCGATTTTCATCCGAACTATTCTCTAGTGTGATGTGACCGTATCCGGTTTACCAATGGACCGGACAACAGACGTCCGGCTAATTAACGTTTTCACGGAATGCAGCTATTCAACGGAGCTAAAAATAGGTTTTACGGTATTAAGTTTGCGTACTAAAAATTTTGTGGTGAAGTAAATGTTTTAGTAAAAAATAATTCTGTTTTGGTGCAATTTCCGTTTTATTTTGAGTATTTTGAGGAAAGGAGGATTTGTTTTTATTTTGTGCAATTGTTAGGTTCTATTTTAAATCCGCAAATACACAAGCCTGAATTTTGCACTAAAAGTATGCAAATCGTTTGTGTGCCATTATGAAATTCAACAATCAGAAAATTTTGTTTAAGGTTATCTTATAAACTGAAATATAGTTAGGTACTAATTTAACTTTTATTCCCTACTTTTTAACTTAGGTAATCTAACGCTTATTTACAGAGAAAGAAAGCAATGCAGACAAAAAAACGAATTGTGAAGTGAATATGGGTCATTGTATTTTATTCTTCTCAATTAGTTTTAGCCATGGTCTGGCAGTTTGAGTAATTTATGCGGCCTACCCAAATGTCCTTTCTTTGGTATTGTTCGTCGAAACGTTGAGTTCCGTAAGTTTTGAGTTGAGCTGCACGATTTTATTTTTATTTTAGATGGCTTTGCTCTTGACTCTAGTCTAGGTCAGAGATAACAGAGACAAAGTCGACGATAGAGTGAGCTTACCCAGAAGAAGCCTGTTCACGATTACTGATAAATACGTGCACTGACTGGACAGGTCCACTCATTCAGTGTGGTTTTTCCTCAAAAGACTATTTCTGACACAAATCTACATGGTCTTCACATGATCTAACCAAGATTATGTCTGGACTTTAAAAGAGACTGTGACCTCTGAGTTTGTTTCAGCTTTTCTTCTTAGAGTAGTCAGATAGGAAACGCCGACCTCACCAAGTTTTAAAATATTATTGATGTGTAAAACTGTTTGTACAAACTTACTTACAGAAATCAAATCATTTAAGAAGGGGAGGGAGTAAATATTTATGAAATATGAATTAAAGAAATCTATGGAAAAAGCCCCAAGAACCTTCTGCCAACAGACCTTCCAAGAAAACTACGAGTGCTTTAAAAAAAAAACAAAAATCGTAGGTAATATAGCTACCTACATACGAGAATATGTAGTTGTTTGTGTGCCCTAAAAATGTTGGGATGAAACTCGCATACTAAGCGTGTATTTTGCATAATTTAGCCTCAATATTTTTACCCTTTTAGCCCAAATGATACCACTAAAAACTGGAATAATGCTCTTGAATAAAGTAAAATGTTGGGATTTATTCAACTTTGCCGTACATTCGTATTCCGTCCTGTAAGTAAGCGCATTTAAAGGCATAAATCTCACATGCACAACCAGGTAGACTCGAAACCATAAGCCATACAAAGATTAGATTCGTAGGAGAGAATATTTTAGTTTTAGAGAGGTTTTAGTCAGTAAGAGTCTGACACGCCCTTCCGCTCCGCCCAGAGCGGGAGAGGTCATTTGATGATTTCCCACACAAAAAAATAAAATAAAAGGCGAAAATATAATTTTTCGAAATTCAAAATTCACTTCTATTGCCAGCAAAGCATAGACTAGTAGAAAAAAACTAAGTTTCCAGCTGACTATCACAACCCAATTATTTTTACTGTTATCACATAATCCTTCAAACTTGTTATCTATAAAGCCTAACAATTCCCGTTGAATTGAGTATAGCAACGGGTACTACAATACAACAAAAGCATTATTAAAATACTATGATAGAGCTCCGTTTGAGGGGAAACGTGTATACTTAATCTATGGACTGATAAAAACAATTGATGAAATGGCTCGAGGCTAATTATTAACAGCTGCACGGGTCGATGGAAGGTAAAACTACGCTTGCCGCGATCGATTCGTGGGTGCGTGACCATCCATTACATATTGAGGCCCCTCCCGTACCATAGAAAGCACGTTAAGGCGCTTCCCCGACCAAACGACCTTGAGCGTTCGGTCCTTCTCTGTCCCGTCGCTCAGTCTCGCTCTGTGTCGCTCCCTGCGCACGCTCATCTATATATATAAAAATTACTCCCTATTTCCCTTGGTCACGCCATCACGCGTGAACGGCTGGACCGATTTCACAATTTTTTTCGTTGTGTTCGTTATTGTCAGGAGAAGGATCTTATGAAATAAAAAAAATAAGGAATTTGATCGGAACGTTACAAAATTTAAGAAAACTTAACGCCAATATTAATTTTACATAACTGTCAGCGATTGACAGAATGCGTGCTGCAAATATCGTTCAACACAGATGGATCGGTTGATAAATGAGTCGATAGTTTTAGTTTTAGTCAATAGTCAAAACTAAAACTAAACTACATATGACATTCATAGTTAAGATAGGACAACGTCTGTCGGGTCAGCTTGTTTATCATAAAATTCAACAAAAAAAAAAAAAAAAACAAGCGATGTTTTGAAATAAACTAAAACTTCAATTATTTTGATTTTTTAATTATCTATCCATGAGTGTACTCCTCAAATTAATAGAACGTCACCTTTAGCAAGAATGCATGCAATCAATAATTTTACTCACTTTTTTACAAGGAGATTTTAAATGTATTTATAATACATAAAAACAAATAAGAACGTGCAATAGGATATCGAACATTAATAATGTGCTTTTAGATGTAGTTTATTACCCATAGTGAATGAGTTAATAGCCTCTGATTATCGCACTATGGCAAGGTTTTGGTCGGGGTACCGCCTTAAGTCGTTGGTTCCGTTGTCATTCATAGATCTTTGACAGTCGTTACGGGTAGTGGAGATCAGATAGGAAGTCGCTCCTTGTAAAATACTGCTATTCAGCTACATCTGGTAAGACTGCAAGCTGACCTGGCTAGACAGTTGGTGGCTTGAACTACGAAAACCACCCTTATTGCTACGAAATACGCGCTGTCAATGACAAATTGTTATCATACATATGAGTACATGAACTCACGTCTTCTTCCCATGGGGGTAGGCAGAAATTACAGACCTGCTACGATCCTTACATACTCCTTACAGCTGGTCATACACGCACGCTGGTTGCGAGTACTACGCACATGACCTTTCTGAAGAACATCCCCAGTAATGTCACTTTTGTTATTATGGTCATGCAAATAACTGATGGAAAATAACTTTATAATTTTTGAAAAAAAAAGCCAGTAATTTAAAACATTACTAAGGTTGAAACTATCTAACTAACAAATTCTTCTTATACCAAAATAGACCTTAACGTTTCAAGTGACAGCGGTGAAGGAAATCATCGGAAAAACACCGAAATTAATTCGGTATGTGACATCTACCAACCCGCACTGGGTCCGCACCCTCTCACAGAAAACAGGCCTGTGTTTAGGGTTGCCAACTATTTAATTGTAAACGTATAAACATTTTATTATTTATTTATATATCATCATCACCTGTCCAGCTTTTTGCCAACTACGCTGGGGTCAGCTTCCAGTCTGACTAGATGCAGCGGAATACCAGTATTTTACAAGGAGCGACGGCCATCTGACCTCCACAACCCAGTTACTGGGTAACACGATACCCCTTAGTAAAACTGTTTGTCAGACTTTTGGGCTTCCGACCACCCGTAACGACTGGACAGCCGGGACCAACTGTTTAACGTGCTTTCCGTGTCACGGAGGCTCCATTATATAAAAAAATGAAAGTATTAAAATGAAAATGAAAAAGTGTTTACTCAGTTTTTTTTTTTTGACAAAGATATTATGTTATCTCTGCCAAACTGCAAAGCAGTTTGTTGGCAGACGTTGCTCCTTTTTTAAACATTTCTAATACTTACATAATTTATAATTTACACTTTTTCTCATAGAGATAAGTACGCTAAACTATATGTACGCTAAACTATACATAATAATGTAATATAGATAGTTATAACACACATAACATAACATCACGCCTGTAATCCCCGAAGGGTTAGGCAGAGGTGTACCTATAGCACACCCACATTTCGCCAGTTATGTTTAAGTCACATGTAATAGGAGGCGAGCCTATTGCCATCAACCGGGCACAAATCCAGACTCCGGACTTCGGATAGTTATATATATATATCTAATATCTATGACTATCTATGCAGTCCTCCCTGCTATTTTTTAAACAGACATACAACTTTTTTAAATATTATCTACAGTGAGGCTTTGACAAAACACATTAAAGAGTAGCTCTTTATTTTTAAAAGACGTTTTTGTGATACAACTGTTAACATCACATGATATTCACATGATCTGACCAAGATTATGTCTGGACTTTAAAAGAGATTGTGACCTCTGAGTTTGTTTCGGCCTTTCATAAGAAAGGCCGAAACAAACTCAGAGGCAGAGGGGAGGTTTCCTATCTGACTACTCTGAGAACAGAGTAGTCAGATAGGAAACGCCGATCTCATCTAGTTTAAAAAAATATGATTGACGTGTAAAAGTGTTTGTACAAACCTGCTTACAGAAATCAAATCATTTATCAACTGAGAGTTTATTAAAAATAGTTGCAATAAAAAATAAACTAACTAAAAACTATTCTGTACGTATGTCACTGAATTCCGAAAAACTAATTAATCCGTCAAGCTTTCCCGAAGTCAGCCATAGAATAATGGCCGCTAAACCTAGCCGAACTAGAACCATTGTAGGGATAATCTGTATTACGTCATCAATGAACACAATTTGATACACAATGTTATGTAACCAGCGGGGTAGTTACGTAACACACTAACAGAAGGAATAGCTATCATTTTGACAGTACAACAACATTCATTGCGTTATTTACGATGTTGAGGAGACAGTTTTTTCCAACGTATGAAGCAATGGATTAGCAATAGGCTTCAAAATTATTCAGATTGTGATAGATAGTGTGACGCAAATTAGGGTGCTGCTTATGAAGTTAAAGCTTATAGAAAATCGTCTTTATATTTTTGTTTTGAATAATTATATTGTCTGATAGAAATGTCAATAAAAGCAACGAGCAAGCATGGTGATCATTGCGCATGCCTTCTCTGCATGAGAAGAGGCCTTTGTCCTGCAATGGACCAATAATAGGCTGGTATCATTTTATGTTTTCTGACCACCAGCTTGTTACCAAGGGGTATCGTACTACCCAGTAACTGGGTTGTGAAAGTCGTGAAAAGGCTTGGCAGATAATAATGAAGCAAAAAAACATGTTTTTTTTTTTTTTTAATTTTATTTCCAATGTTTTGTTCAAGGATATCTCCAAACGCCTGTTTGACACTTTCCGTGTCCCAAGGGCTGACTTTTACCTTGGCCAGAGGCAAAGTATTGCCATACAACTTGGCAATGCCGTCAGTCTCTTGGGTACATTACCAGTCGACAGCGATGCGGAGGAATTTTTCGACGCCATCTTTTAGTTTGTTAATAGATTTATTTAGGTAAGGTTCGTATATTTTAATTGTAAATACAATTGTAGTTTTTAACGGACTTCAAAAAAAGGAAGAGGTTCTCAATTCGACTGTATGTTTTTTATTTTTTTTAATGTGTTAGCTCAGAACGTTTTTCTGGGTGAACCGCTTTGAATGATTCTTTTTTTATTTGATAGCTGGTGCTTCACATGTGGTCCCATTTAAATTTGATCAAGTTTTGACTAGTGCTTTTGGAGTTATCCTTAATAGTGCATATTTTTTCCACTTAGTTTATATTGATGAAGTTTTAATAATTTCCTGCACTGCTATTTACATAATTATCAAGTAGTGGTATACGAATTTGTGTGAGGAAGGTACCGCAACTAAAAAGTGAAAAATTAAAACTTTTCTACAAAAAAAAAAACCGCCTACCAAAAAAA
The DNA here is from genome assembly GCA_916610205.1 of Griposia aprilina. Classification (NCBI taxonomy): domain Eukaryota; kingdom Metazoa; phylum Arthropoda; class Insecta; order Lepidoptera; family Noctuidae; genus Griposia; species Griposia aprilina. Next base: position 7,534,951 of record OU744310.1, on the reverse strand, counting down.
ACACAAAAAAACGTGAAAATTAACTTTAATTTCGGAATTCTGTGGCCTAAACGAAAATACAAAACTAAAGACACCGACTTCCCAAATTAAAGTAATTTTTCACGTTTTGTAGTGTTTTTTTTTGGAAGTCTCGTTGTTTTTTTGTAAAAAAGATTTTTAACATGAATGTTTTAAGATCATTTTATTTATTGAAACTGATTGTTTGTTAATGATTGTATAGAATTATTTGGGTTCTACTAGTTAAAATTTAGGTAATGTAAAGAACAGCTTTTTCCTATTAGATAGATAAGATTTAAAAGTATATTAGAACGGAAATGATTTGTATGCTATTAATTAAATTGTTTAAGATAAAGGAAAATAGTAATGTCCTGTTAATGTTTTGCTAGATAAAATTGTGCCACAGGATTTTATCTTATCAGCAATATTATCGATCAGTGTACTACCTAAAAGTTAGATAAAATTATTTTTACAAAAAGTTAGCTTCAAATCCTATAACCAAAATTGATACTTACTTCTTACTTAAGTGATAGGATTCAGAGAGTTGATGTTAATGGAAAAAGATCACCCGGATCGGTAGTAAGAATGGGGGTCCCCCAGGGCTCAATTCTTGGGCCATTTTTATTTCTTATTTATATAAATGACTTGCCTTACCTCATAAAGGATAAACATGATATAGTGTTATTTGCAGACGACACTTCACTTTTATTTAAACTGAAACGTCAGCAGCTGATTACTGACAATGTAAATAGCGCCCTTGCAATAGTAGTTAACTGGTTTAATGTTAATAACCTACTTCTTAACGAGAAAAAAACTAAATGTATTAAGTTTACGATACCTCATGTTAGACAAGTAGAAACTAGTGTTCTCATAAAGGGTGAAGTGCTGAAACCCGAAAATACCAGAGTTTTCTTAGGCATAACTTTGGATACCAAGCTTCAATGGGGCCCCCACATAGATAAATTGTCAAAAAAGCTTAGCTCCGCAGCATACGCTGTTAGAAAAATTCGTGGTTTAACTGATTTAGAGACAGCCCGTTTAGTATACTTTAGTTATTTTCATAGTGTGATGTCGTACGGTATTCTGTTGTGGGGAAATGCCGCCGATATCCAGACAATTTTCGTTTTACAAAAAAGGGCAATTCGTTCTATCTATAAATTAAGTCCCAGACACTCCCTCAGAGATAAATTTAAAGAGATTAATAAAATTACTGTGCCTTCTCAGTATATTTATGAAAATCTTTTGTATGCACATAAAAATATTAATCTGTTTAAAAAATACAGTGATATCCACAATATAAATACTAGAAACAAACACAAATTTATTGTTCCTACAACCAGGCTCAAGAAAATAGGTGGCTCGTTTAGATGCCAATGTATACGTTTTTATAATAAACTTCCTAGCCACATTCAAGATCTAAGCTTTAATAAATTCAAATCTTTTATAAAACGGAAACTATGCCAGAAAGCCTATTATACTGTGAAAGACTATATTGAGGACAAAAAGGCTTGGGATTGAGCTGCTCCAATAAATTTACACGGTGAATGTTGATTTTAATTTGCTAGCTATTTTAGACATGAATATTTACTGTAAAAAGTATTATATTATTTTCATTATGGAGAATATGAGGACTATGTGGGTCATTGTTTCAGTTATATTCTTGATCTGGCAGTTTAAGTAGTTTATGCGACCTACCCAAATGTCCTTTCTTTGGTATTGTTCGTCGAATCGTTGAGCTCCTTAAGTTCTGAGTTGAGCTGCACGGTTACTGACAAATGCGTGCACTGACTGGACAGGTCCATTTAATCTGTGTGGTTCTTTCCTCAAAAGACCATTTCAGACACCAATCTACATGGTTCTCAAACATTATGTCCGATTTTTTATATACACATTGACATTGTTGAATTTTATATACACAATGACATGAGTATTTACTTGTAAAGTATTATGTTATTTTAATTATTGTGAATGTGAGGATTATGTCGGTCATTGCTTTTTTTTCGCAGTTAATTTTGATCATGATCTGGCAGATTGAGTAATTTATGTGGCCTACCCAAATGTCCTTTCTTTGGTATTGTTCGTCGAATCGTTGAGCTACTTAAGTCCTGACTTCCTGAGTTGAGCTGCACGATTACTGACAAATGCGTGCACTGACTGGACAGGTCCACTCAATCTGTGTGGTTCTTTCCTCAAAAGACCATTTCAGATACCAATCTACATGGTCTTCACATGATATGACCAAGATTATGTCTGGACTTTAAAAGAGACTGTGACCTCTGAGTTTGTTTCGGCCTTTCTTCTCAGAGTAGTCAGATAGGAAACGCCGACCTCATCTAGTTTAAAAATATGATTGACGTGTAAAAGTGTTTGTACAAACCTACTTACAGAAATAAAATCATTTATCATTTATCATTAAGATATTTGTATACCAAAATACGGCGAAAAGTGTCATTTTTTATTTTGACAATTTATAGCCGATGTCAACTATTCTGCCAATGTTTAAAGTAAATCAGAAAGGCGAAATGTGTCATTCCACAAGAACATCTTTTACCCGACTACGGCAAAGCCAAACGAGGGTTATGATTTTAACTGGCTATCTATGTATTTTTACTGCGTTTTGTATTACCGCATTTAAAGCAAATATTTAAAATATTACTCTAGCTTTGACTTTTACTGGAGGAGTGTCTTCTGGTAACAAAGGGAGCAGGTTTATTTTTCTCCAAATGTTTTTGTCCCTTAGGAATAAAGAAAAAGCCTTTCCCAAAGTTTCTGGCTGCCCTGAAATCCTTTCACTTAAACTTACCGCTTGTCTGTAAAAGATCGCTTTTAGCGATAAGACCGCTCATTGTAAAATTTCTACATTTATATCTGTAATTTTTATGGTGTACATAATAAAGAGTATTCTATTCTACCGTGTATAAAAAGCTTTAAGACTTATATGTCTATTGATCTGACTGAGATTATGCCTGGACTTTAAAAGAGACGTTTCCCCTGAGTTTGTTTTACCATCTCTTTTCAGGAGTAGTCAAATAGGAAATGTCGACTCTATCTAGCTTATTTTTTTAACGTCTAGTAGTGATTCTGATATCCTATTTACGGAATAAATAATTTCATTTCATTTGAGTATGTTTAAGTACAAAAAAATGTATATTTATTCTGCAGATTTTAATAAACCTTTGTTAATTTATCCTTTTGAATATAATCTCGATTTCCTAAAAAGCTGTACGCTTAGTCACGTATGTGTCGAATTTTTAATTAAAGGAAAAATGGTTTTCATATAAATTTTGTATCCAACACTCTAATAGAAGTTAATTAAAACGGAAACCATAAAAAATTAATACCGAAAGCTCTTAGCAAATAAACGTTAAATTGTAAATATGAATCCAACCGAATCATGAAACATAATCCCATGAAAAAACGAAACTGCACGTACTCGATAATCCCTCGAAAAAACCCGAATTCAATCAGTTTGAAAGAAATATAGCAAAACAAATCAAACTCACCTGTTATGCAGCGGCAGAAACTCAGAAATCAGCAATTTCCAATCACGAAAAACACAAAAAAATTACACTAAAACACTTTCAAACGCAACACACACTTTTCCACTTCACTTTACACTTTGAAACTTTTCGAAAATCCCGCAAAATTCGACACGAGTATCACGTCCGCACGCAACCACGGCTAACGACTAACTGAAAATAATGGACAAGGATATTGTATTAAACAAAGGAAATTCATGAAAAAGGGTTTCTGGAATACGTATTTATAGATTTTAATTTTCTATTATCTTATTTAGGTAGATGAGTAGAGAATTTGATCAAATTTTTGGTGGGTTTTTCTTTGAATGTTTTTTTTTAATAGGTTATGTTGAAGGCTGTAAAATTGAATATGTAAATGTCATGCCCGCAAAGTTACGTAAATATGGACAATAATCATTATATATCATGTTTGAGCTTAAATGAGAGTTTCAAAAGTGACTATAAAGGAGTTTTGTAAGAGGATAGGCAGTAACGTAATCCTCTCTGGTAGTACAGTACAACTACTGTCTTAATGTCCCTCGGGAATCATCGCATTTCCGAATACAAACGAATGCTAATTTCCATGTCCATCAATTATTAGATTTATCGTTTATAATCATTTGAATCCAAACCTATTCTATTCTATTTTTACGTCAAAACAAAACAAGAATAAAGTACTTAGTTCTGAATTCAAATTATGAAATGGAAGGCATTGCAAATTGTTAGTGTGTTATGCAATTACCCCGCTGGCTTTTCGAATGAATGTCACTTTTGAAAAGGGTCTGAAGAAATAGTCGCCTATTGCCAGCTATGGAAACTAAAATATGATAAGTCGAAGCTTCGTGGTAACACCCCCAGTAAAGTGAAGTTTGGAGCTAATGTTTCAGTAAACTAGGTCGCAAGAAAAAGCTTAAACATATCTATTGTATTTGGATGTTAAATAACAAGATCGTAAAATACTGCGGGGTAATTGCGAAACACAATAACAGTAGACAGTTCAACAACATTCATTGCGTTGTTTACGTTGTAAAGCAGACAAATTTTTCGAACATATGAAGCAATGGATTTGAATAAACCTACTTTTCTTTCTTCTTTCTTTCAATAGGCTTCAAAATGATTCAGATTGTGATTGATAGTGTGTTACGTAATTAGGGTGAAATAGTGAATCTTGGCACAAGTATTATTTTTGTAAATGTATTGCTTAATGTACCGTTTGTGCCAATAAATAAAATTTATTTCTTTCTTTTTATTTATATACATTATTATGTAATCTTTCATAAGGCTGTGAATTGATTAAACCGTTGAAACGGAAACATCAAACTTAATTAAATGCGTTATAGCTGAACACGAGAGCCTGGGTTAGATTCCCGTGTCGGGCAAAGTGTTATTGCGTATTTACAATTTCTTAGTAATAATAATAACCCCACCGTTGTATCTCTACGTTGACGTCGTGGTGGGGCTTGCGCGCTCCTGAACTCTTGGTCTGTGCAGGTAAAGTTTAATTTGCCAAAACAGTTCTAGGGTGAGAAGACAGACTAAGAGAGATATAGAATCCAGCAGGGCACCATGTGGCGAGCTGTTGGGTAGTAGTGACCACACGGACCTAAATTGTCTAAGGAGCCCCTGCGATTTGGCTTCGGCCCCTCGTATGCCTTCCAAAGGACCCCATGCATATAAAATAATAATTATAAAAACTTTATTCAGTTCAGAAAAATACACAGTACATAAGCCCAGAGTCTGGATACATAAGTATATTCTTGAGTTGAGTATATAATTTTATTCTGCAAGTACTTAACGACATATTTTTTAAACACATTTTTATTGGTTTTTGATATTGTTGGTATTATTTAAACCGGTTAGGCTAATTTTTCGGATAGTTTTTAAAAGGTTGAACTTATGCAAAAGAAACGACGGGTAATAGTCAATTACAGAATCTGGTTGTAAATATGGACTCGTCGACCTTCATGGGGATCCTTAGTTGTAGCCCGCCAAATTCAAATTTTCTTTGGTTTTTTGCATATTGCAACTCTGTTTTACGTGGTATGTTGATCAAAACGCGATTCGCGACTGTAGGAATGGTATATTATTGAATAATAATCATCAATTTCATATTAATCATCAAACTTTGGAAAGTTCCACCTAAGAATTTTCATATGAAATATTCAGAAAATTTAAAAGAAAAATAATGTTCATTATTCAATAAATATATCATTGTTACGGTCATCTAGCTACTACGCTACTACGCGATCAAAATTTATGGAAGAGCTATGTTTTTTTTATAACCGATGAAATATTTCAACGCAGAGGGGTTCATATAAAACAAAATAAAACAATAAAAAAATCACAAAAAAAAACAAAAACAAACATAAAAACAACAAGAATAATAAACAATAGAATAAGAGTAAAAACAACAATTAGAATATTTAACAACACGCTAAGACCCAAGCAAAAAAAAAACCTAAGCGCAAACCAAGTAAAAGCGCGGAGGGGCGCTGCGACGCGACGCGGTGGGCAGGGGCAAGTTTATTTTATAAAATGAAAGCGCGGAGGGGCGATGCGACGCGACGCGGTGGACAGGGGCAAGTTTATTTTATAAAAATGAAAGCGCGGAGGGGCGATGCGACGTGACGCAGTGGGCAGGGGCAAGTTTATTTTATAAAAATGTGGCTGTTATTTTAATATATTATTATGTACCTTACGACATTTATGCGAACGAAGTCGAAGGCCAGAAGCTAGTAGTTCTATAAACCTTATGGTATTCTACCCGTATGCTCGATGAATGAATTACTTAGTAGCCTGACAGTTACTGAACACGAATGTAGGTGGTGAACGTTGCACACAAATTGGTCTATTACACTGTCTTTAGAGTCAGCTTGAGCTAAGTACTATAGCAGCTTGTAGTTTATTTTGTAGTTATAAATATAGACTGAATCGCTAATTGGTTGGATATTCTGTCTCCTAAGATACAGGACTACCTAGTTTAGGAGACAGGGATACAATGATGATGATCTGTGTAGATTTATATTGATATACCATGTTATTTTGTACATCTGCTCTTGTCTGTTTCATAAAAAAGATTATTATGTCTCTTGACATTTCTCGGGACCCTGGGATCCCGGACCTTTGGAAGGTATACGAGGGGCCGAAGCCAACTCGCAGAGGCCCGTTAGACTTTTTTAATGAAATAAGTCACCAACCGACCGACGATTATCCCTGTTCGAACCACACAAGTGCACCCAAGAACAACCCCCAGTTGGTGTAGGACTATTGCAGGATATGTAAACAAAGATAAAGGACTATGGATTTGGGTAGCTTAAGTGGACTGGTTATCTAGGACTATGGAAAACTATGGCCCCTGCCTGACCAATGTTTTATATTAAATACACAGATAAAATGGCAGGGGGTGACTTACACTCTCAATAATGGTCACCTCCTTCTGCGAAGCAGTAATGCTCGCGAAGGAGGAGGCGGAACGCGTGAGGGTGAGGCAATCGTTGCGCCCTCACGCCCCTAGTAGCCGCAGGAGGAGACACCCTGGGCGTCGGGAGTCAATTGCCGACTTCCGGCCACCGTGGGCGCGGGCTTACGGACGGCGAGCAATAGGCAGCTCGCCGTCCGGTAAGCACGAGGCCCTGGTCGACGGCGCGTCGTGTTCCACGCGCGCCTCAAAGAGATGTTAGCATCATTGACGGGGTCCGATAGGGCCGATGCCTGCCGGGGTCGCGGATTGTTCGACGGAGTTACCGGGGCCCTGACGCACAGGCAACTGAAGGAACACGGGTGGGTTTTAGTCAGTAAGAGTCTGACACGCCTTTCCGCTCCGCCCAGAGCGGGAGAGGTCATTTGATGATTTACCACCAAGAAAAAAAAAAAAAAAAAAAAAAGGGGTAACTTACACACTCAATAATGGGCCCCCAAAATCGGTCGCTAGCACATAGTGTCGAAGCGACAAAGGCAACATGTCCTGAGGTGCTTATGAGGAGTGGAGAGGTATCCCACGGCTATCAGGACAATCCCGGAAGTACGGTCAAGATCCCTACCAGCATCTTACTGGAATACTTATTATTATTAATATTAGAGCTCCGCGTCTTGGAGTGTTGATATTACAAAATTATTGGAAGTACTACACTTCTGCCTAAATGTTTGGGGAAATACAGACGTGATGTCGGTTTTTTCAATGACTGTTTAATTAATTTTCTTCATTTAAATTATTATACTGTCTAAACAGTATTTGGATAGACTAACTCATTGCTCTAACGATAAATTAAACTGCAAAGTAGGTTTTTTATCTTCAAAGTTTTTCAAACCAGCAATAGTACTTTGTGAAGTTCACTTGGAATCTCACTCAAGTGAGCGCACACAATTCGAAAGCGAACTCATTTGTTTTTAAAGTAAATCATCGCGGATTCACAACGAGACACCGTTCGAATTTCGAAGAGATGGTCACATTCCTTTGTCAGTTATTCTAACTCTAATTTTGATGACAATGATCTTTATTCTCGTTGCTATATTGTTGCTGGCAGAGGAAAATAAATGTGAATTTATCACTATATTTATAGAGTAGACTAAGAAATTATGTAAAAATAGCTGGAAGAAGTGACGTGTGAGTAATTAACAGTTAATAATAATAATTATCATCATGTGCATCGTCTTCACATAGAATTATATAATTAATGTATACAAAATATTTTAAATCATTTTAAAAGAGTAACGGTGGAGTTTCTTGCCCTTTCTTCTTCATACGAAATTACCTTTTGGAAGAGGCAACTAGATACAATTCTATTTTCTTGTAAATTTTGACATTCAGAAGTATTTGAAATAAATGATTTGACTTTTGATTTTTTTTGAATAAATACATGGTTTATGTTCATTTAGAAGGAATGAAAGATTAAGGTGATAACATGCCCTAATAATAGTTTCAGAACTGAAAACTGAAATAAATGATAAATCTATACTAATGTTATAAAGTGAGGCGAATTTTGTGAATTTGTGTCTATGTGAAACGGTTATCTGTGGAACCACAGCTCCTATTTGAAAAATTCCTTCACCTGTAAAGTACATTATTCCTGATGGACAAAGGCTATTTTTGTAAATATATACAAAAATAAATACTCAATACTACTAATTGCATACTATCTTGAATTCATGCAAGCCTAGTACTTTTTTTTAGGTAACTGCTCAATATACCGTCTTGTAAATTGCACCCACGTGAAGCCGGGGCGTATCGCTAGTTCAAAATAAGCTCTAAATTCACGATATTTATTTTTGTAAGTACGTTTTGATCAACACTCGTCAATAATATATAAAAACCGAAATGTGTGTATTTCTTGTGTTTGGCTTCTGGCAGGCAACATAGGAGGTTATCGGCTGGTTTACCGGACATGCCTGTGGTTGCCTTAATTTAAGGCCCCCAGCCACGGCTTAAAAAACTTACAAACTAGGCGACGACACGCTAAGGGCACCCCCGGCAGGGTACGAGCCCAGGCTGGATCGGAGTTATTATTATCAGGCGACGAATTTAAAGCTACAAGCTCAGCGGCGCGGGCTGGCTGGAGCAAGGGTCGGGGCGGACGTGGATTGGGGCGTCGCGGCGGGCCTCGGCGGTGAGGACGGAAGGACGGCGGTCTGTTTTTGTGTTTATTTATGGTACTGGTGGCCTTAATACTCTCCTGGAGGAGGGTAGTGGCGTCGTCGGGGGTGAACTAGATGTGTTTCCTATTCTACTACCTTACAAAGGAACACTGTGTAGCAACACCGCCGCCACTCGACGAAGCGCCCCGAGTCGCGAGAGCAGCGAGCTCGGGTATCATCGGCTGACACCGCCGCGCCGCGCGCTCCATTCAGAGCCCCAATTCTGTATGGTAATTATTATTTTCCACGTAATCTTACCAAGTCAATATCGTCTCTTACAGAAACGGTTTCGTTTATTGTATCATAGAGAATACGTTATTAGCAGGTGTCGTGGTTAGAAAGGAATTGACGTGGATTCGAAGTAAGGAATCGTTATATGGTCATAGTGAATTAGGGCCCAGTTTTGTCAACTGCCCGCGCGTCATTCCATTGTCCGCCGTTGCGCAAGGCACTCACGCGCTCGCTGGTTTAATATCTGACGCCACGCGGTCGTAAAAATCAATTCTGTTGTAAAACTTATATTAAAATATAACCATCCTTTGCGAAGTTTGGGCTTTTATTTGGTGTACTAATACCTACAACTGAAACAAACTCAGAGGGTTAACTAATTATATCTATTCTCTTTTAAAATTCTGGCATTATCTTGGTCAGATCATGTCAGGACCATGTCAGACTTGGTCTTTTGAGGTAAAAAACACATAGATTTGAATGGGCCTGTCCAGTCAGCGCACGCCTTTGTCAATTATAGTGTAGCTCAACTCAGAACTTGAGGAGGTCGTGGATTCGAAGAAGGAACATTTGACAAGGTCGCATAAAGTACTCAAATTGCCAGAAATCCATGAAAGGTAACTGAATAAAAAGCAACCGACTTCTAAAAAAAACACTCAATAACGTGAAAAATAACTTTAATTTCGGAAGTCGGTGTCTTTGGTTTTGTGTTTTCGTTTTTGGCCACCGACTTCCGAAATTAAAGTTATTTTTCACGTTTTTTGTGTCTCTTTTTAAAGTCGGTTGTTTTTTGTAAAAAAGTTTTTATTTTTCACTTTTTAGTTGCGGTACCTATCCCAAACAAATTTGTATACCACTACTTGATATGTAAATAACAGAGACAGGAAATAATCGAAACACAATATAAACTAAGTGGAAAAAATATGCAATATTAAGGATAACTTTAAAACTACGGGTCATAACTTGATCATATGTGAAGCACCAGCTATCAAATAAAAAAAGAATTATCCAAATCGGTTCACCCCGAAAAAAGTTCTGAGCTAACACACATAAAAAAAAAGTACATACAGTCGAATTGAGACCCTCCTCCTTTTTTTGAAGTCGGTTAAAAATTATAAAAATTAGACGTTTCTAAAAGTATTGACTCGTGCTCTCGTATATGCCTGAATACAGTTATTAAATTAAGACATTGAAATAATTGAAGATCACGTATGATACTACGGGGGCTACGCCGTAGCTCGCACTGTGCTACGGCGTAGCTACACGCGTACCAAGACGCTGACGAATTCATTTCCATTTCTACATATTGTAAAGATGTGCCAGGAAACCTTCAGCATAATTACATGCATTCAGCATAACACTTACAATGGCAATTTAATAGCACAGAAAAAATGTATTCGAGATATATGTAAAATAAAACGAACAGATTCATGCAAGCCACATTTCAAAAACTTAAAAATATTGACTGTACCATCACTTTATATCTATGAAGCCTGTATCTTTGTAAAAAACAACATGTTTTTATATAAATCTGTCGAAAGTCAACGGCGTTCAAAAAAGTTGCACCCATTGTGCACAAAAACCAAATTTCTCTACAACAGTGTATATGCAATGGCTCCAAAACTTTATAACAAATTACCTGATCAAATTGTATCAAGCAACAATATGAATGAGTTTAAACGTAAGCTTTTTAAATTATTGAATGACAAGGGGTATTATTCTGTTAATGAATATCTTAATGACAAATTAAAATAATATTATATAATTAAAATGTTGCTCCCCTATGACAATGATATTATTTATTGCCATTTTTATTGCATTCGTTATTGTGCTTATACGAAATTGTGACTATTTAATTCCTATTTGTTTATGTGCCGTCTATAATTTATTGACATATTATTAACTATTAGTGTTTGGCATGAAATTGTGACATCTACGTAACTATTGACTTTATTTTTGTTTCTATTTTGTTAATTGACATTCGATTACTTAAGCGATTTTGTATGCCCTTTGGCGGGACATAGTATGGATCAACATTTTATTAGATAACATCTGTATCATTTTTACCCTATGTTCACAAAATGAATAAATGAATTTGAATTTGAATTTGAATTTGCAATACCTTTTATTTTTCAAACATTATGAAACAATGACTTATGAATTTCCTTCAAAAATTTTCGGATTGTGATATCCGCAATTTGGCTACAGGTTTGATCCATTGATTATTTAACACATGCTTGATTTGTTTCTATTCTAAATCTATATATTTGTCTTTAACTTTACAATATCAGTTAATATAACTTCACGCCTGGATTCCTCAAGGGTTAGGTTAGGGGTGAACCTTTATTACCCCCACACTTCACCAGTTTAAATCCCATGTTATAGGGGGCGAGCCTATTGCCATCAAAGGGGCAGAAATCCCAGTCCGAGCTGCTGCTAAGAAATTCCAGATCGAAAAACCCAATAACACTTTGCTCGACCTGGGAATGGAACCCAGGACCTTATGCTCAGCAGTCGTGCTTGTGAGCACTTGACCAACGAGACGGTCAATAGGTAACATAACATTATTAACATCGTTAGTTTCTCACGATGTTTTCCTTCATACTAACTTGTAGCTTGCAATAATAAGCAGTTTCGTTTCTGTGATTTAATTTTCTGAACATTGTCGGTATTTCTGAAAAAATATGACTAGTAAGTAATAGTTGGTATACTCCAACTCCTACAACTCCGCCCCTAAGAAGACCCACTGACCGGTGCCCCTACCCGTTCTTGAGGAAAAGGGTCTGGAAAGACGGACAACAAAAGACCCAATAAGGTTTCGTTTTATCCTTTTGCAGTGGAACGGAACCATAAAAATGATTTTAAAGAAAAATTAATCGAAATACATCTATAAAGTAAATAAAAAAGCAACCATCTTAATCACCATCTACCGTTTCTGAACTCACCCTGGGACTGCACGCAGTTGCTGTTGTTAACCTTAGCGGATTCTTGTGTTCCTAGCAGCATGATGTGCCTCGATCGCTTTGTTTTGCTCGGTGATTGAATATTTTTCTTCTGACTTACACAACACAATACAGATAAGATAATATATATTTATTTGCTCAAACATGTGTACACATACAAGAATAAAAATAAAAACTTGCATGCAGGATAACATAAAATCAAAGAAACGGTTCAGAGAGATGTTTGCCACATACTTTGGCGAGCAAATATTATGTAACTTAAAAAAAAAAATAACACATGAACATAAAACATGATACTTAGTTACAAACAATGTGAATAGTAAAAAAAAAGTTAAAGTAAATTAATGTCAAAATATTAATCATACACCCCACAATATTTCAAATTATTTATCTGCACCACTTTCTTGCCTTATCTATAACAAGCTTTTGCCCGCGGCTTCGCCCGCGTGGAGGTCGGAAATTATCCCACGGGAACGTACTACCGGGGTAAAAAGTACCCTACATGTTAATCCAGGTTATAAACTATCTGTGTTCCAAATTCCATCCAAATCGTTCAGTAGTTTTTGCGTGAAAGAGTAACAAACATCCATCCATCCACCCTCACAAACTTTCACATTTATAATATTAGTAGGATTCGCTCATTGTTTTATTTGTATCATTACTTTATTTTCTTTTAAATATACTTCTTTTTTTGTGATTGGCTTCTCGCAGGTCAAGCCAAGAGTTCGTCGGCTGCTTAACCGGTCATGCCTGTGGTTGCCCTAATAAATTAAGGCCCCCCAGCCAGGGCTTAAGAACCTTACAAACTAGGCGACAACACGCTAAGGGCACCCCCTGCGGGGTACGAGCCTCGGCTTAGGGCGTCCCTGGAAGAGGGCAGTAAGGGACAGGCTGGATCGGAATTATTATTATTAGGATACTAATTTAAAGCTGTAGGCTCAGCGGCGCGGACTGGCTTGAGCAAGGGTCTGGGCGGATTTAAATATACACATTCAAAGAGTACCTTTTATATTCCTGCCTGTGCTAATAAATGTACTCTGTGCTTTGCCTGTGCTGTGCGGCTGCGCCCGCGTCTCATCGCTTGCCACAGACTCTAACAATAGTCCACAACATAGACAAGTGCTGTTGGAGCGTCGAGCGTGGGTCGATCTTTATTCATTGTCATACATAAACATGTTTTTTTGTTTTTTTTGTTTGTGTTCTAAACTATTTTTATTACTTTATTTTCTTTTCTTTTTCACTTTAGTCAGCTCTTTATGCTAAGCCAGTCCGAGATTTAAATAAAATCTTTGATATGTTACCTCCTTGGTTGCCACGGGTTGAAGTAAAAAGTCCGTTCCATTTTTAAATTACACGACGGATGAGTTTTCATACTAACATTGCCGGCCGCAGCTCGCATGTATTTAACGAGAACAGCATTTTCGATTTATGTCAAAGAAGTTTGTCAAAATAATGCTCTAATCCAAGCACTTTTGAAAAATAATATATTTCGTATAGGATTAAGATATGATCTTATATACTCATATTATGATAGTGTAACATCAACCCCCCCCCCCCCCCCGCCAAGTGACTCCGTGAGTTCGGCAGTTGAAAGTTAAATACTAGTAAGGTATAAACCTCTTTTCTCCTATACCAAGAATCTGAAGCTCGTCCCGTATTCAACCGGTCATAAAAAGAACTATTGCGTAGTAAAAAATCTTCAAAACTGCACTTGACATGAATTCCGCTACATAGTGTTTCGTGGAACATTCAGATTTAAACATGGCGCTCGCCCGCTCGCGGCGCTCGGCGACGAGACACATAGTGTGCGAGGCGGTGATCGAAAACAGACGCACACACACATTGACGGGTAACTACGGAGATCTAAAAAAATGCCAGTTGCGAGGAGGATTACCACTTAGAAATTTTAAAAAGTCCTAATAAAAAGTCCAGATATATTTGTACCTATCTGTTTTGTGGTTATAATATACTAGCTTTTGTCCGCAACTTCTTTTGCGTGGAAGTCGTAAAATACGCAATAAATAAATATAAAATAATAAAACTCGAACTAACTTACTGCGTCCCGTCGCATCGCCTGCCTGCGCTATTACTTCGTTTTCGCTTAGCGTATTTAAGGCTCGTAACGTGATATTAAGAGGGCGCACACAGGTCCACTAGCGCCTCTCCTTTAAAAAAGTATTATCTGGTGACTCAGAAGGAATTTTGAATAACGGCTCAATAAGCGACCTCGGTAAGTGTGTCTAGAATTTTCTAATACCTTTTCTAAACTTTCATATTGTGAAACGAAGCAACAAAATACGATTTAAATGAATGTGGCCGCTTTTGTTTAGATCGAATTTTGTTGCTTCGTGTCTCAATATGAAAGTTTATAAAAGGTATTAGAAAATTGGAATATCAAAGGCAAAAAAAAATAGTATTCGACTGGCAGTTCGACTATTAGCGCGTTCAACCAAAAAAATAAACAAACTCTTCAGCTTTAATAATAAAGCTCCAAAAAATATATAAATAATAATAATAAAATAAAAAAAATAAAAATAATATAAATTAGTATAACTGGTATAAAAAGACACATTATGATGCCGAGTCATTTGTACTTCCCGTCATAGTATTTTTTTTTGCAACACATTTGCTCACAAAATGCATTTACGAAGCCTGTATACATTATTCGAAAGTTAAAAATTACGCGCCATACAACGGAATGTGCGGTAAAATAGGTACTCTCACCTAAGTACCTGTTTTACCGCATACTTACACTGTCTAGCGCCGCGCGCCGTACATATCCTTTACGGTTTTTTTTTTAATTTCCATAAAAAATATATAAGAACTCCACCAAGGAGTTTCACATTACGAGAATAAGTAAGCTGAATAAGCGAACCTCCTTGGAAGCGCTTTTGCTCAATACGTTTGTCTCACTTTAATACTAAAGAGAAAATGAGACGAAATATGTAGTTCTAATTTTTACCACGCGCACGTGGCGCCATTTGCAAATACGCGCCATTTTCTTATTAGAAACGTCAAAGATTGTTGCGACTTTCCGACTTATAGTTATAAACAAAATAATAATATGAGTTCAACCGAGGAATCTGATATTAATATTGAACTATTTTCTCGCAAATGTGTTGAAAAACGTTGTATGTCACACGTGCGGAAATTGATATTTACAGACTCGTGACTATGGTAAGCCCTCGACTTCGGCTCGGGCTTAAAAACCAACTTACAGCATTAGTATCTCAGATCAAGTAAAAAAAGGTAGATAACGCGCCGCCTTTGTTGTTAGTGAAGCCACAAAACTCAGCTCCTCCAAGTAAACACACGCGCTCACGGACACACGTGCATCAAACTAAGCTCTTTTTCGTTAGTATCTCATGGGGCGCCGTGCAGTAAGTTTGCTTACAAAATGCCGTCCTGTGTAATTAAATGGCGCGAAAACAATACAAAAGTGAACAAACAGTCTGAAGGAATATCGTTTCACACGTAAGTACACATAAAACTATATTTTTTTTGTCATTCCAACACAATTTTGAGGTTATTCGGAACAGATAATGTCAATGTCCCGAAATGACGTACCGGGAGAGAGTTGCTAATAGTTCTTATTTCTATTAGCCCAAAATGTGGGTAAGTAAATTGTAGGCAGTAATAGAAAAAATAATAATTAGAGAGTGGACAGAACGCTGTTTTTTTTAAATCACGTGATTTTATGTTACATTAATTGAAGTCAAGGTAAATATTTATTTCGTAATTTGTTTATGTTTTTGTTTAAATTCTTGAGTACTTACTTACATTATGTACCTTCTGTTTTACTATGAAATATTATGGTTTTAGGTTTCCAAGGAATATTTTAATAAGAGATGAATGGGTAGCTGCTATAAGACTGGGCCGAAATGAACCACAATGGCAACCATCCTCATTTAGTGTGGTTTGTTTTTAACTCATTAATTCCGAATTTTTTGTATTAAGATATTTTTTCTAATATAAAATTGTTTTACTTTTTGCTGTATTTTTTCTCCCTGCTCACACACCCACTGGACTATCTATTTATAAAGTGATAAAAACGTGTGAAAATTCAAAGAGATGTTGAACGTAGGAAATACGTTTTACATATCTTTGATTTTTTGACGTTACAGAATATTGTTTCCAGTAAATATAAAAATATAAACAAACAGACCGACAGATTTACTTTTGCATTCGCATAATACCTATTTTTATTATTACGTAATTTTCAGAGACTTTTAAAAAAAAAGTGGCAACTCTTCTTTGACTCACACATAGTTAAAAAAATGGTTACAGTTTCCTATTCTACGTGCGGTATCTACCTTTTTTTACTTGATCTGAGCTTAGTATATACACACAACAACTATAATTTGCCGGACCATACCTGAGAACCTTCTGGTTACAGAGATATTGAAAGTCAAAATTTCAACTTTTACATTTGTTTTTTTACGAAATCAAGTTTTTAATGTTATAACACAACTTTAAATAAAACAACGACCCCTGTAGGTACCGTTGCATGCACAAGCACAATGATTTGCGTGCGTTACGTTGCGCACTACCGTAAACAGCGATTTTACATATCAAAAATAAAATTTATTTCCAAGTAATTCTTTTAAAGTGAAACTTTTATTACATCGTCTCAAACTTTTTCGTCTGTGTGTTGCATGTCGCGTGACGGTCGGCCGCGGAGTAGGGATAAAGTGAAATGAAGGAGGTTTTTAGTTAAATGTCTATAATGTGAAAAATAGTTTCAGTTTTACCGTGGTTTCATAAAACCACACAATCCTTTTTTTGTACAATGTTACTTAGTTTGATGTACAGAATGCATAGTTGACGGCTATGTGATGGTTCTTTTTACACCCTGAATAGTTACAGGAACTAATGGACGCTACATACAAATATTCGTCACTATAGCGAATCAAAATTTGATTAACAAACACCCTGATAGCATCTGCATTTTGCAAAAACGGAACTACCTCAGAGCATCCCTATGTATTAGTTACGAAAAGATTTAACTCCAACCCGGTAAAGTGGGGCTACCTCGATGGAACGGCAGCTGGATGTGGAGGTGGAGCTATGTCGCAAACTATGCTCCACCTCCTACCTTGCCTTCTGAGTCCCAAAACTTGCAGTCAAAGTGACCTCTGCGCTGCCACCGCTAACGCCGTAGAAGTGGCGAAGTGTTGTTCCAAAAAAAAATGAGAAAAGTCGTGCCAACGACACAAAGAAGAAAAAGGAACGAAAATGTTCAGACAGAGCGCTCTTGATCACGATGGACTGTGTCCAATCGCAAGTGTACTCGTTGCTCACCTCCCGATCTCTCTCCATCTGGTTCTGTTAGATAACAGTCTGGCGCATTCATGAACAGGGCCTCCACTTGATCAGTTCCCCTCATCGGTGACCTCCCACGTGGGCAATCCTACTCTGCCCTGCAAAGACTAGACGCTCTATGGAGTCATTATTCCGCCTCGAGATATGACTAAAGAACTTCAGTATTCGAAACTGTACTTCTGCTGATGTTTGACAAAGACTTAAACTTAAAAATAAATGAAGATAGCCTATCTCATAACTTAATAACGTATTGATAACACCCTCTTGAATTTTAATCAAAAGTTCAGCCTCACATTGGTTTCGTTAACCCTTATTCCATGCTAAAACTTTTACCACACAATTTAATCTTTTTGTTTCTTAAATTATGTTAGTTAGAATTTTTGTATAAGGACAATTTACTACAATACATTAAGATAAATACATATCATCACGCCCGTATTCCCCAAAGGTATAGGCAGAGGTGTACCTATAGTACACCCACATTTCGCCAGTTATGTTTAAGTCCCATGTAACAGGGGGCGAACCTATTGCCATCAACCGGGCACAGATCAAGACTCCGAG
Organism: Griposia aprilina; assembly: GCA_916610205.1. NCBI lineage: Eukaryota > Metazoa > Arthropoda > Insecta > Lepidoptera > Noctuidae > Griposia > Griposia aprilina. Next base: position 7,516,731 of record OU744310.1, on the reverse strand, counting down.
CTGCTACTGAGAAATTCAAGGTGGAAAAACCCAATAACACTTTGCCGAACCCGGGAATCCAACCCAGAACCTCATGCTCAGCTGTAGCACTTGCATCCACTAGACAACGCCGCAGTCGAACTACAGTAGATTCAGAACCTACTTAATTATTTTAGAAATGACAGAAGTGAAGGTGGACAGAAATCCTTCAAAAAAACAAAATCAAAATATTTTATTTCACATAAACCTACATGGGCACTTATGAAACATCAGAAGCTAGGTGCACGGATCCAATTGGTCGTTTCCTATAGAGAAGAGCCGGCGAGAAACTCAACTGTTAAGTACTCATTTAAAAATAAGTGGCTTTACAATGTTTTCAAATTGTAAGGGAGGATAGTGTAGGCCTGTCAACAAGTAACAGGTACTCAACAAAATACAAAAAGCACTACAAATCTACAGTCTACAAGTTAGGCCTAGAACGTTCACACATTCACAAAATATAGAAGAATCTATACATATAAAAGTTAAATAAAATAACAAAAGCCTATGTAAACCAAATGACATGATTTCCATTACGGCTGTAACAAATCTGAATTAAAATCCTGTCTATAAAAGCCATTATTTAATTTATCATCATCTGCCATGGGTCCGTGGATGACTCCGTTTCTTACCGAGACCCCTCCGATCTTCGGAATACACGTCGAGCTGAAGGTCCTGGCTGGCATTCATAGAATCTTTGATGGTTTTATAGTGGTTACGAGTCTTCAGAAGCCCGAAACTCTAACAACTAGTCTTACCAAAAGGTATCGGGTTACCCAGTAACTGGGTTGTGGAGGTCCGATAGGCAGTCGCTACATGTAAAATACTGGTATTCAGCTGCATCCCGTAAGACTGGAAGCCGACCCCCAGCTAATCAAAAACTTAGATTAATGATGATAGCCTCTCAAAAACTTCCCAGTACCTACTCTTAAGGCGGTACCCCGACCAAAACCTTGCCATAGTGCGTTATTCAGAGGCTGTTAACTCATTCACTTTGGGTAATAAACTACATCTAAAAGCACATTATTAATGTTCGCTATCTTATCATCACATTGCTCGTTCTTATTTGTTTGTATGTGTCGTAAATACATTTGAAATCTCCTTATAAAAAAGTGACTAAAATTATTGATTGCATGCATCTTTTCTTAAAAGTGACGTTCTAATAATTTAAGGATTACACTAATGGATAGATAGTTTAAAAATCTAAATAATTGTCGTTTTATTTTATTTCAAAAGCTCACTTGTCTTTTTTAACCCCCGACGCAAAAAGAATAAGTTTTTTATTAAAATAATTCCATAATGTTTGAGAATTCTATGATAAATGGGCGCCCGTGCAGGGAGCGGGACAGAGCGAGACTCAGCGACGGAACAGAGAAGGACCGAACGCTTAAGGTGGTTTGGTCACGGAAGCGCCTTAACTACTAACAGAGATAGTTCCGAGTGCCAATACGTACGTTATGTACTTTTAATTAAAACTTTAAAACTGATCTGCCAACCTTTACTCTTCAATTAATTCGAAAACTTTGACGATCATACGTAGTTTAACATTAGGTATGGTTGGTAACACATTGGGAGAATCATTTCTTTTGTTTCGACAATGCAACGTTTTAAACGAAAAGTTTTTACATTATAATCGTATGTGATATACTCCTGTGGACCTAGTAGGAACAAGTAGACAACATAAATTCGAACGATTTTAACACGGTCAACCCACAAGTGGGTCATTTTGGGTTCGAACGAGACGTCCATGCCATACATGTGAAACTGCACTTTTCATACATAATGTGTTCTTACTTCGTGGACGTAAAAAAAACATCCTAGTATTGTACATAATTATGAACATTATGTAGGTAAAATAAAAATAAAACAATTAACCATCGATTTTTTAAATTTATTTAGGACTTACAAAGCTTTGAAAATTGAACTTAAGAATATAGGATCAAAAAAGTAAATTGGACGTGAAAACTAATTTCGAATTTTTGGCTGGACAGTGAACGTGTAAATTGAAAATACTCGTTTCGCACATAATGTTTACTTAGTTTTAAGACTTTATTTATACCTACAGATGTATGATAAAAATTTTGCTTATCGGAAAAAAAAACAACCATCGAAATTACGTTACGTTTACGTCGCGTGTTTGTGATAGGGACTCTGGTCGAATTTCTGTCACAACTGCCAATCTCCACGCAGACTAGCCAAGTGCGCAGGAGATATTACAGTACACAAGTATGTGCGTAAACACAAGTATACTCCCTCTTCGCTCTCGTAGTCCAATAGGACGGCAATCCGACACGGCGGAGGAGAGATCAGACGCAGGACCAACGGCTTTACGTTCTTTCCGAGGCACGCGGGTCTCCAAAACACCAACTTACAAACTCTAGCTAAAACTGAGAAATTCCTCATGGAAAAACCTAATACGTGTACTTCATACTTTGCCCCAACTGTGGATGACCAACTCAGGAATCACGCTCATCAGTCGTGTTTGTGACCACTGGACCTGCGAGGCATACAGGATTAAATTAAATTAGGTAGCGGAACACAGACCTTATTATCAATAGTAAATGCATTTATTAATAAAGTTTAGAGATCGATCACTTTTAGTGATCCCCTGCTTCCTGTCACTTCCGTCCCTTTCACGAAATCACTCCCACAGATTGCAGTAAAGCGAGAGGAAAGATGTTACACATCAATAATTAACAATTAGTTTATTGATTAAATCACAAAAGAGCACGCTTCAACTTTGCCCTGTAGCAGGTCAACAGAAACTTGCCCCAATACAATTACTTGTTTGACTGTTCAATTATTCATGAACTAACTATAATATCGATTTGATTGGTTAGCTAAAGGTAACAAATTGTATGGGCATTTACTGTTATTGTATTTATGGAGAATTTAATATGGATTTAACTGAGCTATGTAACAAGCAAAGGACAACATTGTCAATTTTTTTACGTTTTGAATACGAGGCTTTTTATTAATATATGTATTTTGTCTTTTTTTTTTTTTGTAACGTGCTTCATTATGCGCAGAATAAAAAATAAAAAAAAACTTTCTCTCTTATGTAACTACATTATTGGTAGAAAGAAAGAAAGAAAATAATTTATTCTGCACAAATAGAATGCACATTCTTCTTCTTAGCGTATCGCTGGTAAAAACTTCAAAAATCTTTGTCCCAAAATTCAGTCGCGCGAACTCGGCTCACTGACGCTGACAAATTACCTGTGCTCTTGATGATCTTATGACTCAAAGACCATAAAATGCACAGATCATTTGTAACATTTTTAGTAATGCACATTACAAAAAGTGGTAAAATCCCAATATTCTAAAGAAAAATTTATATGTCCCTATATTAACTGATAGGTAGGTATGTAATTCGTTTTTTTATGGTGTTAGATGACATCATAATCATCCACAGCCCTCCTTCACTGCTGCTGGGGTCCTGTGCCAGCCTCATCCAGATTCCACCCATGATGGCAACAATATAGTCCGCCCATCTCGCTATCTCGCATTAGATTGGCAATGTAGCGAATTACCTAATGGTGAATTTCCATAGACCTTTGCTGGACTCCTATCTCAGCCTTTAAGCTTGCGTCCACTACACCAACGAGGTAGTCAATACGTTCTGTCTATTTAAAGTGACAAAAATATATTTTAGTTATGGAATTAAAAGAGTATTAAATTAGGCACGCCTATTACATGGGACTCGAAAAGGAGATGTACTAGTCACTTCTGCCTACCCCTTCAAGTAACACAGGCGTAATGTTGTTACTTGTAAAACTGTTATCCCTCCCTAGATAGAGGAGCCTCAGTAAATATAGGAGAGCCTCAGTAAACCTAGATAGGAGAGCCTCAGTGAACCTAGATAGGAGAGCCTCAGTAAACATAGGAGAGCCTCAGTAAACATAGCTAGGAGAGCCTCAGTAAACATAGTTAGGAGAGCCTCAATAAACCTAGATAGGATAGCCTCAGTCTACCTAGATAGGAGAGCCTCAATAAACATAGATAGGAGAGCCTCAGTAAACCGAGATAGGAGAGCCTTAGTAAACCTAGATAAATAGCCTCAGTAAACCTAGATAGGAGAGCGTCAGTAAACATAGATAGGAAAGCCTCAATAAACCTAGATAGGAGTGCCTCAGTAAACCTAGATAGGAGAGCCTCAGTAAACATAGATAGGAGAGCCTCAGTAAACCTAGATAGGAGAGCCTCAGTAAACCAAAAATTTATGAATAGAACAACACTGCGATCGATACGATGAAATGTGGATACTAAATGCCTATAAATTGACCTCAGAGTCTAATTTATCGCTCTAGGAACGTGCCAAGGCCCTCTTCAACTTCAAATATCTTGGAAACGCCAATTATTGATACCTAAATAAATGTTTGGTAGATACGGTCAGCGACAAAAGACAATTTAGTGGTAGCGCTAACTCTGCGTCTTGTCGCTGCAACAAGACGCGCTAACAACAAGGCTGACGCTGACCTGTTTCATGCGATTGTCGACGGGTGGGCGCGTGCACCGTGCGTCTAGTCACTGCGACAAATAGCGAGAGCGAGCGACTCTCCTAGCCTATCGTTGCGACTCTGGAGCTCGATGTCAGGAGCTTTGAACAAAATATATGAAAATTGTCGGTCGTATCCTGTCGGTGCGTCCAGTCGCAAAGCTGTTGCAGTCGCATGTCGCATAATATGCGCCATGTCTTACACTGCTACTTTAACCATCATCTAAATTGACACAAAATTTTTCGATACATTGTATTGCAGCTTTTCATATACTAGCTAAGACTTAACTGTTAATTCTACTTATGTTCCGATTTTAATCAAATCTTTAGCTCAATAAAAAACAAGAAAAAAACAAATAGATGTAAAAAACTGATGAGTTTATGGACTTTTATCGCTGACTGTACCTAAAAATGGTTGGAGTATTTCGCACCAATCGCCTGCCATTTATATTAGATCTTTTAACTATTATCTATACTAACCTACATATATTCAAAAATTACCGTCATCCACCATTTCTGTTCTTGAGTATGGTATGGTAAACTCCATAATGATCAATAAATCTACTTATAGAAATAAAATAATTTACCTAATCCATAGGCACTTACTAATATTATAAAATAATAACGAAAAGTCTGTCTATCTGATACGTTTTCACGGCTAAACGGTTGAACGAATTTCGGTAAAACTTGCACACAGGTATACCATCATCTAAGTTAGGTACATAGGATAGTTTTTATCCTGGTAGTATGATTCCGTGGGATAATTTTCAGTTGATCGGTGACGCCGAATCTCGTGTACTGGGCTCCAGTCGTAAGTTTTAATTTCTATCGTGTGGCACACATATACATGTCGGAAATACGTTAAATCAATCGTTTGACTTGACTAATCGGGACGCCGGTGCCACCAGGTGGCGCTGGACAGAGTCTATTACGCTCAGGCTTGACCAGAACAAAGCGGAGTTGGTTGTTGGCGGTTAAGCAGTGAACACGTTTAGAAACTGTCGCGCGTTCCGTATAGTTATGTTGTGTGCCTATAGTGTGTGATTCGCTAGTGTGATCAGGGGGCATGGTAGTGCCCCCGCCAAGACGAGCCAAGCGAAGCGCAAGGGCACTACCTAACTTTTCTCGAAGTGTTTCGTCGTTTTTTTGAATCCTCATAGAGTTGGTTTCCGATGTACCAGATAGTTCATATTCTCAGGATATGATGTCAATAATAGACTAATAACATACAAAGTCTCAACTGAATAACTCTAATACTTTAGATTTTATTGATATCTAAAATACACCGATATCGTCACTGACACACTCACTGATACACTGACACACTGATATAATCATCAAAATGTTTGGCTACTTCCTGAAGTGCTAGAAAGCTGAAATTTGGTATGCTATCTAAGTTTGGTATACAACCAACAAAAAAATTCATAAACTTATAACTTTCGCCCCCCATCCCCTAAAATGGGGGGGGGGTGGAAGTTTGTATGAGACTTCAAAATGTTAGGGTACTTCCTGAAGTGCTAGAAAGCCGAAATTTGGTATGTAAACAAAGTTCAGTATACAAAAATACACTACCGTGCCCCCAGATAAAGGCGCCACTCAAGCCACTCCTCAAAGAGGGGACTTACCGCCGCAATTGTGGCAACTCTACCGACCCTAACTTCACAAATTCTACATATCAGTAAAAATGTATGACTTCGCCGTTTCGCTACCGTCGTGGAGGTGATGAGAATATTTAGTTTCTGAAGTAAGTAACGAAACAGCCTAGCCATACATTTTTACTGATATGTAGATTTTATGAAGTCGGTAGAGTTAGGCCGTGTAGATTCAGAAGCTTGGCTCTACATGAGATCTGATATATTTTTCACATGGCAAACCTTATGTGGTCGTCTTGGCAACATTTTACATGAAATGTTTTTGGTGGGATTAATTTGGTCGTACATTATAATTTGATTTGAACTGCAAACGTTTTTTCTATTGCGCAATAACCAACACTACCCACAGTACGCCCACAGTAGTTAAAATATGGCTGATAATAACGAGAGATACATACCTTCTCCGTCATACATAGTAATCACGCCGTCAAAGTGGTATTTTCTTTTAAGTAGCTCCTGTACACGTAAAATAGGGATATATTTTTTTCTCGTCTATCCCATAATCCGATGGTGTATCGTTGGATATGTCAATCCAAAATATTACGGGTCTGTGAAAACCATTTTTCGATTCAGGGTTCCGTTTGCGTAAAATTAAGCTACGAGTATAAGGGCTCGTGCACATTTCCGCGACGCGACAGCGCGACGCAAAGTTACCGCGTGTCGCATGACGAGCAGTGCCTTTTTGTTTGTGGAGCCTTAAATTGCTCATTTTTGTTAGTCAAGTGTCCCCCCCCCCCCTGCCAGCTAAATGGTTGCTTATGGATATGTGAAAGAATTCACGGCAGTAGTATATATAACGCAATTAAAAGGAAAACTATCACAGCTAAGTAGGCTTTACAAGTTTACGAGTAATAGTCGACCAACATTTGCAGTTGGAACGTATGGGAGAACATGTTTTTCAACTACAATGTTAAGTTCGTTCTTGAGATAAATTTTTAACCGACTTCACAAAAAGGAGGAGGTTCTCAATTCGTCTGTATGTTTTTTTTTTTTTTTTATGTGTGTTAGCTCATAACTTTTTTCTGGGTGAACCGATTTGGATGATTCTTTTTTTATTTGATAGGTGGTGCTTCACATGTGGTCCCATTTAAATTTGATCAACGTCTGACCAGTAGTTTTTGAGTTATCCTTAATACTGCATATTTTTTCAACTTAGTTTATATGGATGATATGTTAATAATTTCCGGTCACTGTTATTTACACACCAAGTAGTGGTATATGAATTTGTGTGGGGTAGGTACCGCAACTAAAAAGTGAAAAATAAAAACTTTTTTACAAAAAACTTTTTTACAAAAAAACAACCGACTTCCAAAAAAAACACTAAAAGACGTGAAAAATAACTTTAATTTCGGAAGTCGGTGCCTTTGGTTTTGTATTTTCGTGTTTGGCCACCGACTTCCGAAATTAAAGTTATTTTTCACGTCTTTTAGTGTTTTTTTTTGGAAGTCGGTTGTTTTTTTGTAAAAAAGTTTTTATTTTTCACTTTTTAGTTGCGGTACCTACCCCACACAAATTCGTATACCACTACTTGGTGTGTAAATAACAGTGACAGGAAATTATTAACACATCATCCATATAAACTAAGTGGAAAAAATCTGCAGTATTAAGGATAACTCAAAAACTACTGGTCAGACCTTGATCAAATTTAAATGGGACCACATGTGAAGCACCACCTATCAAATAAAAAAAGAATCATCCAAATCCGTTCACCCAGAAAAAAGTTATGAGCTAACACACATAAAAAAAAAAAAAAAAAAAAAAAAAAAAAAAAAAACATACAGACGAATTGAGAACCTCCTCCTTTTTGTGAAGTCGGTTAAAAAACAACCGACTTCAAAAAAAAACACTAAAAGACGTGAAAAATAACTTTAATTTCTGAAGTCGGTGGCCAAAAACGAAAATACAAAACCAAAGACACCGACTTCCGAAATTAAAGTTATTTTTCACGTCTTTTAGTGTTTTTTTTTGAAGTCGGTTGTTTTTTTGTAAAAAAGTTTTTTATTCATCCCATCTACGTAACCCTTAATTGTGCGTGGTCTCACACGCTCTTGGCCGGTTTTTTAACCGACTTCACGGTTCACAATTCGTCTGTTTTTTTTTTAATGTGTGTTAGCTCAGAACTTTTTTCTGGGTTAACCGATTTAGATGATTCTTATTTTACTTGATAGGTGGTGCTTCACATGTGGTCCCATTTAAATTTGATCAAGGTCTGACCAGTAGTTTTTGAGTTATCCTTAATAATGCATATTTTTTCCACTTAGTTTATTTGCATGATGTGTTAATAATTTCCTGTCACTGTTATTAACACACCAAGTAGTGGTATACGAATTTGTGTGGGGTAGGTACCGCAGCAAAAAAGTGAAAAATAAAACTATTTTTACAAATAAACAACCGACTTCCATAAAAAGACACTAAAAGACGTGAAAAATAACTTTAATTTCGGAAGTCGGTGGCCAAAAATGAAAATACAAAACCAAAGACACCGACTTCCGAAATTAAAATTATTTTTCACGTCTTTATGTTTTTTTTGGAAGTCGGATGTTTTTTTTTCATTCATTTCTATAGTGAAACAAAATACGGATATGCCAGACTCCAATAACCGCATCACCGAATTTATGCCCCAACCCTAGTCATTCTATAACGTGAACGGAAAATCGATTCCATTTTCAAAGTTTACCTAGTTACCGAATGTTTTATAGTCGGAACTACACCCTTGTGAAGGGTATAAATATTTCAAGCCCTGTTTCCGAAGTCACAAAGCGGAGCCGCCCCGCGCTCGGAACTACTCAACTACTTTCAACTATCCAGATAGGGATGGGTTGTGGGATATTTTCAGATATTTTTATCCGAATTTTTTTATATTAATTGTAGGTACTTTTTTGGGATATAATTGATTTTAATGTTGCGGTATATTATACTTATATCCTTACATTAGATACATATTAACGCACTTCGTGCTACTTTAGCTTTACTACATATTGGAAAAACAAAGTCCCCCGCCGCGTCTGTCTGTCTGAACGTGACAAACCCGAAAACTGCCGACCGGATTTTCATACGGTGTTCACCAATAGACGGAGTGTTTCATGAGGAAGGTTTAAGTGTATAATTCCTTACGGTTTTGTGTAAATTGCCTGAAATATGACTATGATTGTTGAAGATATCGGAAAAAATCATGTCGACTGGGAGCTTTACTGACGTGCGCCGTTTAAATATTGGATGTAATTTGGCACACAGATAGTACATAAGATGGACATAAAGGGCACTTTAAATACCGGTAGTAAGTTCCCGTAGGATATTTTCCAACATCAACGCGGGCGAAGGCGCTGGCATAAGCTAGTTATTTATAAAACGCTTATTTCCATCACTGTACTTACACTATACCATGTCATGTTTGTGCCATTATAATTATATTTAACACCATTATATACAATAAATGATTTATTATTACTATTTCCTTTATATTTTCAAATATTAAAATATAGAAAATATAAAAATAGTAGCCCACCGGTATCGGGAACAGGGTCCAAGCTACCAGCGGTCAGGGCTCCAGAGATAGGAACCTCCTAACAATGCGAGCCGTGTCTAGAAGTACCGCTTTCTGAATCAAGCCCTTGATCCAGCTGCCCAACGAGAGCCTTCTCAGGTGCCGGTCGAGGCTCTTGGCTATTAAACCATTGGCTGTCAGGACTATCGGCACAATGATCGCTAAGTCTACATCCCACATGTCGACAACCTCGCGAGCCAAGTCAAGATACCTACTTGATTTTTTTATCTTTCTCGGCTTTCCCGTCATGCGGGATCGTTATGTCAACAATCAATTTATTATTACTATTATTATTTATTATTAAATAACTACTGTCGCGACTAGGGAGTCTTTATTTTATGTACCCATTATTACTTTTTATAATAAATGTAAATGAATACACTTACAGTTACAAAAATACCTTCAATAGGTACAATACATTGTTAGTAGATTTCCGATAGATTATTTATTCCTTTGTGGAAACACGTTAAAATAATTAGAACGACTCATTTATCATGGCTTTGAACCAACTGTTACTAACGAGCTTCGACCCGAGACTTCGTCCCCGTGAAATTACTCGCTCCCCCGATGAACCGCGTCACATCGCATCGCCCGCCCGCCCTATTAATTTGTTTTCCTGTGCGAATCCGATAAAACAATGAGGTTTTATCTAACAATTACGTTGGTATATGTTTAAATTGAATTGTTTCTTTTGATTAGAAAAATGAAACGACAATTTAAATGCTTTATATATTTCGCATCATGGGTGGCCGAGATGCGAAACATCGGGTCTTCTTTACGATCCGACATAGTTTAGGTAGGTGTGGGCACTGTAGTGGGTACTCGATCGAAAAGATAATTCCAATTTAAAATAACTTTAATAAACTAGCGAACGAAATAAACACGTGGGACGGAAACAAACACGTGCCTTGGTACTGAGCGTTTGCCCAGACTGTCCGAGCTCAACCGTCGACTGTAGACTGTCGCAACACTCGGTCTTTCCGCCAGTCCTCGCTGCATCCCCTCCACCGACGATCGTGTCCAAGCGGTAGGGCTCGCTTGCGTTTCCGATCACATGATTATTCGTTTATGAATCAAATCGTTAGATGGCGCTGTCCGCTCTACTGTGGCGCCATCTATCCACGACATATATATTTTTAACAGAATAGTGACTGAAAATGTTTCCTTCATACATGTTTTGTTGCAATAAAGTGGCAACTGGATAGTGACGTAAACATGTGTCATTCCCGGAATGCCAGACCTTGATTTTTTAGACCGCATATTCTAAATACCAGCTGCGGGGTAATTGCATAACACACTAACAGTAGGAACGGCTTTCATGTTGACAGTTCAACAACATTCATTGCGTTATTTACGTTGTTGAGCAGACAAATTTTTCGAACATATGAAGCAGTGGATTAGCAATAGGATTCAAAATGATTCAGATTGTGACAGATAGTGTGTTACGTAATTAGGGTGGCCGGTCTATTAATTAGGGTGGCTGGTTCTCTTCTTGAAAACATAAGAGAAGTGAGTTTGATGTGAGTCAAAGTCTAGCATCAGGTGTGGAATTTTGACAGCTCACTTAAGGGGGATGCGCTCAGGTAGTTCGCCAAAAATACTTACGTTTTTTGCAATTTGCAGGTCACTGTCAGGTTCAAACTCAAACTCAAACTCAAAGCATTTATTTCTAATAAACCAATTACAGGCACTTTTGAATTGTCAAAGGGTCAGTCAGTCAGAAAAATGAAGCTAGTTGCCCATTCCAAAGCGTAGTAGGTACCTATGGAGAAGAACGGGCAAGAAACTCCATGGACACTCTTTTAAATCAACATAATATGTTGATTTAAACAACAATTTGTTTTTTTGTAACTATATTATAGTTACAAAAAAACAAATTGTTGTTCTTTTGTAACTCATTTGTAATAATTCATGTTCAAATTAAAAATGTGAGAACGATGTAGAAAGACGTGCATGTTTAAAGTACCCGTAATAAAAAAAATAAAAAAACGATTTAAAAATTATAATTAAAATAAGCCGTGGCAGCCAAGAGTTGACCAGTCCCTACTGACGGCGCCCGTTCACGAACATGACGTATGGATCAGCACCATTCAGCTCAACCATTTTGAAGGGAACTTAATGATCCAACACACACGCCACCACCAGCGAGACATTTGAGTGAGCATGACATACTCTCAGCCGCCAGGGCACATTCAAGTCAATGAAAGACGAGCCTAGTAAATGGTGGCTTTATAGTAGGTACATAGTGCTCACACATGTGCTATGCAATTATACATTGGTTGTACGAGTATGTTCATTACAATATGTTTCGCGGCCGTAACAAGTATGGCTTTACAGAATTATAATTAGCAATACAACGCCTTGAGTTAGAATTGCCCTCAAATGTCATGATTTCATGAAATAGTCATTCAATAGGGTAATATGAACTTAGAGATATATATTGATGATTTTTATTATTATAATTCCATAAATTAATATTTGATAAGGCCGCGAATCATATTTGGTCAACATACCTGGGGGTTTAAAATGGACGCTTTGGCGGAATCATAATATGATCTGCGTACAATTCGTATATCCCGCAATTCATCTGTTTGACAGCTGCTATTTGACATTAGACTTCATTAAAGCAATGCATAATTTGTGGACTATTTTACGAAACTTCATACAAAACTGTCAAACAGATGAATTGCGGTATATTAATTGTACGCAGATCATAATATGATTCTGCCAAAGCGTCCATTTTAGGCCCACTGATACTGACCTGCAAATTGCAAAAACGTAAGAAAAATTGAATTTCGCGGGCTACCTTGTTGCATCCAACTTAAACTCACTTCACCTTAGAAGTCACAATGAGATTTTCACACAAAATAGACCGGCTGGAATAAACCATCAAGCAAGCAATGAGGTAAAAGCGGAAATGTAAGTTAAAATCACATACTTAGACTTTAACTTTTTCAAATCGACGGTGGATATTTCAAAAGCCGTAAGGGACTTTAAAAGGCTTACAAGAGCTAAAGCGCGGTCACTGTCGGATTGCATAGAAAAGAAAGAGACGCGCGATGACACAACGCTGGTAATTTATTGCAGAATATGAAGCAATAATGGATTTACAAAAAATCTATTTATTGGACTAAAAAATTAAAACACTATTACGTTAGTATGTTACTTGTAGAATAATCTGACAAAAAAACTGAATGTTTGCATGTATATTAGTATGGTTTTTAATCGTTAAAATATTTTTTTAGAGGTATCTTCGTGATTTTTTTCTATCATATCAAGTTAATGTTTTCAACACACTATCTAACTACCATATATCCAGAAGAATATCATATGTTTTTCTGATTTTGGTTACTGCAGTGGATCATATACTTTTAGGCATTATAAAGCTTGCGTTTAGGTCCCCTTAAAAGAAGATAGGAAGATCGCGGGAAAGAACTAGATGAGACTAGCTCAGACCAAGGAAGCACGGTACAAAGGGGAGGAGGCCTGTACTCAGCAGTGGGTGGAACAAGGCTGCCAGAGACAGGACATTAGATTTAAATGTCCCTTACGACATTTATAATGTTAATCGTCGAAAAGTTAATTGCAAGGCAGATGTGAGTGGAAACGCCGGGAGGGGACGCCCTAGGCCATATAGTAACCTTATTGGTGATGTTCTTCAGAAAGGTCAGGTGCGTAGTACTCGCAACTGGCGTGCGTGTATGACCAGATGTATGAACGTAAACGAGGCAAAAGGAGTATGTTAAGATCTAGAGGTTCTGTAGTTTCTGCCTACCCCCATGGGAAGAAGGCGTAAGTTTATGTATGTTATATTTATGTATAACAAACCGTTTTATATAAACCTAATTCCGAGTATTCTGCTGATTTTGCAGAAAAAGACTAGAATAGCTATTTCTACACTATACTAACATAATATCACGCCTGTAATCCCCAAAGGGTAAGGCAGAGGCGTACCCTATAATACCACACTACTACACACGGACAGTAAACCATTACTTTTTATTACTCTACGAGACCTCTGTGCCTCGTTATAGTGTGTAAAAGCTCCCGGCCACAGGTGCGACCCGACGCACGACGTGTCGCATTGCGACTCTGTTTTCTTATAATTTTTTCTACGAATTTATATCGCACAATCGCATCGCACGGTCGCGTCTGGTCTGTCTGCGGGATCATTAAATCTGACAACCTAATTAACTTTAAGAATGACTTGGTATGAACTTTTGAGGATTGCAGGTTTCAATTTCACGTCCTCTCAACCTTTTAAACTGTAAGACCGATAATTTCCAAGAAAACACCTAGTTAGTCTAGTTAGTTAGTTAGTTAGTTTTACCTACTTATTCTACATTTGCATGCTTTGTCATTAAGCGACTATTATTTAAGTTAAAAGTTAAATCTCATCTAAGTGAACTGTACGAGTATCATGTTCGTATGAGAAATAAAGATTCTTTAAAGAAAGAAAGAAAGAAAGAAAGAAAGAAAAATATTTATTTGGAACACGCACAGGAAATACAAAGTGTAAAAAATTAAATAAAATAAAAAAAGGATTTAAAACTAAACACAAAGTTTGTCATTCAATCATTTACCAAAATACACACACAACAACTTCCTTAGAGCTTTCAAAGTACTTCCGTAGTTACATAGGTAATAACTGCCATCGAATAATCTATAATAGTGTCCTAAATACCGTAACGACATGGCGTTATTGACGAATGACTGAGCTATACATGCGCTTTGCGTGTCGAATACATAATATAGATGCATAATGCCTATAATGTACTCACTACTGACTGGTACGCCAGCAGGCCGCAGGCGTGTCGAATACTTGATTTAAATAGGTAAGGTACATTATACACGTTACGTTATCTACATTAGTATCATCAATCAGTAATATCGGCTTGTAATCGTATGGTGATGAATATTGGCCTCGTAATAGGCTTCCGGCGTGATGGCCCAGTGGTTAAGGCGTCGCCTCTCATGCACGAGGTAGTGGGTTCAAATCTGGGTAAGTAAGTACCAATGTGACTTATTCAGTTCATATGTACGTCAACAAATGTGATTAGTAGCCAGGGTCGTTGGATATAGTTGAAGTTTAGTAAGAAACCGATGGATGTTTTCGAGTTAAATTTAATTTGATAATAGACCTGTTTGTTTGACTTATATTGAATCATCGGTGAAGGAAAATACCGTGAGGTAAGCTGGACTTATATTTAATACTAGCTGCTACCCGCGGCTTCGCCCGCGTAGATATCGGATATTATCCAACGGGAACGTACTACCGGGACAAAAAGTTAGCCTATGTCATTCCATATAACATCAGCTATCTGCCAGTAAAAGTCCCGTCAAAATCGGTAAAGCCGTTTCAGAGATTGCCCGGAACAAACAGAAAGACAGACAGACAGACAAAAGTGTTAAAAATTGGTATTTTGTTTTATGTACCATTTATTTTTTCATGTGCATTTAGTATAAAGCTGTTAATTTGACATTACAAACAGACACTTCAATTTTATGTATTTGTAGTATGTAGTATGTATATGTACTCGTATGTTTGTTAAAACTTCTTTAACCTTTATGGGTACTTTATAAAAAAATCTCTACATAGTCGGGCGGGCCGCTAGTATTGTACAAAAAAAATATAATTACATATTCATAATATTTCTTTAATGTAAATACGTCCAACGAATAAAAAGTTTCATACATTTTTTTATCCCCTGTTTCACCCCCTTGGGGGTTGAATTTTGAAAAATCCTTCCTTAGTGGATGCCTATGTCATAAGAGGAATACGTGTGCGAAATTTTAAGTTTCTAGCCTTAAAGGTTTGGCCTGTGCGTTGATACATCAGTCAATCACTTTTGCCTTTTATATATACAGATATATATAAAGATAAGTCTGAAATCGCCAACCCGTCTTGAGCAAGCGTGGTGATCAATGCTCGTGCCTTCTCTGTATCTCTCGGCCTTTGTTTTGCAGTAGGACAATAATACGCTGGTATTATTAATTATAGACTGCCGTGATGATCAAATGGAAGGATAATGTTTCATAATCATTATGACCTGAACCTTTCTTAATTGTGTGAATTTCTGATGTTTTAGCCGATGAAGTAATATCTAAGATGCTAAATGATTTCCTTCTTTCCTCGTTTCTAATAAACGACAATTACTCATAAATCTGTAAACCAGTCATATACTCTCTTATATTCTTAAAAAAAAGCGACTTATAGTGACCTTATTGGTGGTGTTCTTCAGAGAGGTCAGGTGCGTAGTTCTCGAAATCGGCGTGCTTGTAGGGACAGATGTATGAACGTAAACGAAGCAAAAGGAGTATGTAAGGATCGTAGCAGGTGACGTTCATGTATGCATGTGTATTTACCTTATAGCAAGTAATTTCTTTTGTACAATTTCCATGAATTTCTTCCGCAGATATTTCGGATATTCGCAACCATCACATCACTAGTTGAAGGGTGCTCAGTAATCGCATAGCGGCTGTAACACGACCTCTTCAAACTCAATTCCATGTGTAACGAAATTTTCAACCCGCTGTCTGACTAAAGTACCTGACGCGAAAAATAAGTGGGTAGGTACTGCATAGATATTAAATGGCGAAATGTGAATGTAATATAGGTGCACCTGCCTAACTTGGACTGCATCTACATCGCCACATGCGAACTACGCGTCACACTGACGTCACGCAAAAATCCTGCATCGTGCAAGCAAAGTTTACCGCGCAACTCGCATATTATATACAACGTCCCGACATCGACAGTTGGGTTGTCAGTCCCGAATCGTCGGGCAGTTGCCCACCAGACACAACACCCTGATGAGAGATGATGACCCGGTCAGAGGGTCCTCCCTTTCTATAGATAGAGGATGACTGACTGTTCCTCATGCCTCTATACAAGAGAGTACTCTATACAAGAATACAAGCATGATGTTATGTTAAGTAAGTAGGTTTTACGGGTTACTTACATGTACAGCAATGCAATGCAATGTACAACTTTTGTGTGCGCGCGCGCTGGTGACGCGGAGGTGAGTGTGGAAGCGGGACAAAACATAAAAAACAATTCTTGTGTATTTATGCACGCACGATAATGTCTACAGATTAATATTTTTTTATGTTATTTAACAATATTTTTTCATCTAATTGTTTGTGTATGTGGTTGCTTTGTATTCTTAGTGCTTACTGTTTATTTTATTTTGTTACCTATAGTAGCAATAATTAAACATGACTTGGTTTCCGTACGTCTTTTTGGTTAGCCACTGAAAATCTTTTACTCGTTTGTGTTCGCCCATTCAACATAACTACCTCATATCGGGTGTCCCTCTGGAGCGCGTCAATGAAATAAAAGATCTTGGACTGACCTTAGACGTGAATATGACCTTTAATCAGTACATTAATAATATCTGTGGCAAGGCCTTTCAATCACTTGGCTTTGTTATGAGACAGGCGAGTAGGTTTAAAGACAGGAATGTTATACTCACTCTTTATTATTCGTTTGTACGTAGCAAACTCGAATACAATGCTCTGGTTTGGGATCTACATGAGCAAAAATACAAGCTCATGATAGAAAGAGTCCAGCGAAAATTTGCTCGCTACCTATATAAAAAAATATATGGGTATTACCCCTATTTGTATCCTTCTCTGTTTGTTGCCGGACTGGTGGGCGTCAACACGTTGGAACTGAGACGTAAGTGTGCACTGTTGATGCACTACTACTTACTGCTTAATAACAAGATCGATGACGCGACTACCGTAGCTTGTTGTTCATTGTTTGCTCCGGACCGGCTGCGGCGCTCGCGCACCTGTGCCTCGCGGTGCCTGTTCGCAGCTCCGCCAGTGCGTACCCATACTGCTCGATAAGCTCCCACAACCCAGGCAATCAATCTGCTGAACGCCCTGATTGCTCAGGAGCCGGATGTCGACATATTTATGTATAGCAGTAAATCTATGTGTAATAATAATAATAATAACAGACATATTGTCTCTGGTTGTTCTCGTCTGGCTAACCGCGAGTACTTGCACAGGCATAATCAAGTAGCCAGGATTATTCACCAACAGCTTGCTTTGAAATATAAACTAGTGGATTCTGAGGTACCGTATTACAAGTATGTGCCCGACCCAGTTCTCGAAAATGACCATATTACGTTGTACTGGGATCGGTCTATCATTACTGACAGGACTATTGTCGCCAATAAGCCTGATATAGTGGTGATAGATCGATTAGCGCGCCGCACAATGATTATCGATATTACCATTCCGCATGACGAGAACCTCGTGAAAGCTGAGAAAGAGAAACAAATTAAATATCTCGACTTAGCACACGAGGTTGTTGACATGTGGAATGTGAGCTCGGCTGTCATTGTGCCGATTGTCGTATCGGCGAATGGCCTGATGGCCGAAAGCCTCGATCAACATCTCTCGAGGCTTTCGTTAGGCGGTTGGGTCAAGGGCCTGATCCAGAAGGCAGTTCTCCTCGATACGGCTCGCATCGTGAGGAGGTTCCTGTCTCTGGAGCCCTAACCACCGGTAGCTTGGACCCTGCTCCCGATACCGGCGGACCACTATTTTTTATATTTTTAAATGTTTTTTCTATGTTTTTATAAAAATATTTAATAATGTATATAAATAAGTATATAAATAAATAAACGAATAATAATAATAATAAACATTTATTTCAGAAAAATTATCCATATTTCAACACACACATTTTAAAACAACTAATACACATTAAAATAACACAAACAAAACAAAACAAACACACAAAATAAAAAGCAGAGTTTGTTACGCGCCAGCCTTATATCTATATCGCTGACGGTGCATCGACGGTGGAAGTTTACCTTCGCGACACAAATACATAGAACTGTGCAAGCTGACGGAAACGCTGACGATGCGGCACGTGTAAGCGACGCGCGGCGCGGTGGCCTACGTGACGTTGGAACTCGGTCATTCCGATTCTCGCTTCGAATCTGTATACTAGGTTTATTATAATTATAAGAAAGTTTTGTAATACTTTTATTAATTAAATAATTATAAGAAATTTCGGTTTTTTTTGAGTCCTCCGACAGCGTTCGACATAATTGGCGCAGTCGGTAGGATACTCGCGGGCCGGTTCGCGAGATAAATTTCGGATTGTAGAAATTAGGTGAGCCGCCCGGGTGGCCTTAGGCAACTCTGAAGAGTATCCCGAACCGTCGAAGAGCTGCGGAGATCCGGACATTGATACTGCTCAGGAGAAGCCGGAATGTACAAGTAAGTGCACAAGAATCTTTCTGGTGTCGCTTTCCTTACCCTAACCCTTAATATATTTCAAGATTTTTCACCCTAGGAGTTTAGGGACCCGTGAGGCTGTTTCTTATAGACAGTTGAGACGGGAAGATTTAGTAGACAGTAACAGAGATATAGACAGCACTATGGCACATGACCCCGATGCTATCTGGAAGGCCCTCCGCCTGGTCCCAGAATTTGATGGGAACCCCCATATCTTAACTAGATTTATTAGGATTTGCGATAAGTTAGTGAACGCGTATGTACGCGAGGGTTCCGAACATGAGTTGAATAATTTGTCTTTGATCAGTGGTATACTAAATAGAATAACGGGCCCCGCTGCGCGAACTGTCAATTCCAACGGTATCCCCGAGAGCTGGAATGGCATCAGAAGTGTGTTGATAAATAATTTCGCGGATCGTAGGGATGAAACCACCCTCTATAATGACCTCTCGTTGCAGACACAGGGAAATGATACGCCCCAAGAACTTTATGATAGATGCCAAACATTATTTAGCACCATCATGACATATATTACACTTCATGAAACGGTGCCTACAACTATTAATGCTAAACGCGATTTGTATAAGAAGCTGACAATGCAGGCTTTTGTGCGCGGGCTCAAGGAACCCTTGGGTTCACGCATACGATGCATGCGGCCAGATTCTATTGAAACAGCATTACAATTCGTACAGGAGGAGCTAAACGTGCTGTATCTGCAACAGAGAAATGATAGTTTGCCTAAACTCACTAACACTCATCCCAAGTCTGTGACACAGCCTAACCCATCACCCATGCATGCAGGCTTCCCCGCGTTACGCAATACTAATGCTATGCCCCTACCTAAACCGGTCACGCCCGCTTATGCACAACCACGTATGATGCAGTGGCCGCAACCAACTCAATCTAGATTTAACGCCGGTTTTAATGCCCCCTATAATCAACCCCGTATGCCTTCGCATACGCAACGAACATTTGGCGCTCCACCCCCAAACTACAGCCCGCACAATAACGCATTTAGAATGGCTCCAAGACCCCCACCACAAAATCTAGGGCCCAAGCCCATGAGTGGTGTGAGCAACTTTGTTGCTAAGCCACTACCTCC
Organism: Griposia aprilina; assembly: GCA_916610205.1. Lineage (NCBI taxonomy): Eukaryota > Metazoa > Arthropoda > Insecta > Lepidoptera > Noctuidae > Griposia > Griposia aprilina. Next base: position 7,496,656 of record OU744310.1, on the reverse strand, counting down.
CACTCGCAATAATTGGGATTGGTCTAGGCAAGGCAATCCACCACCCATGAACTACTTCAGAACGCGCGATGTAAATGTTAACGAATGCCTAAGTTACGAAGATTTCCATTATCCCGAATATTACGTGTACGAGCAGGAGCCCAATTACTATGAAAACAATTATCCCATGGACTACTACGGCAATTATCCTTGTGTGTACGATAGCGACCCGCAGACGCAGACTGAGGTGACGACTGACATGACAAATGACGGCAACGCTCAGGTAGATGAACAGCCCCAGCCTTCCACCAGCAAGGAGAATTTTCAGGGAGTCACGAAATCAAAAAGATCAAAATAGAATTGAACCTTCAAACACAGCGACAATTGCCGTACGTTCATATTACTAACCCTAATTTAAATTTATTAATAGACACCGGCGCTAACCAGTCCTTCATAAGCCCGGATGCTGTGGAGAAATACTTTTCACATTTACCATTGAATTATGATCCATTCGAGGTTACCAACGTACATGCGACGAGTAGGCATAACCACTCCATAAATATACCATGTTTCCCCGAATTCAACGATTTAGAGCCTATAAAACTATTCGTATATAAATTCCATAATCACTTTGATGGTCTTATAGGATTCGACCTACTTGCAAAGTGGCATGCGAAATTGGACCTTAAAGATTTGACGTTGACCACGAAATTCGCGGTAAATCGTATTAACATATACAACTCCAGCAACCTAAATTTGTATGAAAATATCATCCCGGCTCAAAGCAGTAAATTACTTAGATTGCCAATTAACGCACAAGACGGAGAAGTTTTAGTTAACGAACAGATTATCTGTAACTGTACCATTCATGAATGCTTAACAACCGTTGTAAGTAACCGTGGCATAGTAGAAGTCGAGAACCCTACCCCTAACGATATAATATTCTCGCTAGACCATCCGGCGCAAGCATCATTGTTTAATATCGAGTGTACGCATACGGAACAATCGTCACCCCGCGTAAAAGAAATTATATCAAAATTGCGTACCAGTCACTTAAATTTGGAAGAGAAGGCAAATTTAGAATCATTGTGCGCTAAATACGCTGACATCTTTTATATCGAAGGAGAGCCGCTAACTTTCACCAATAAAATGAAGCACTGCATTAGAACTACCGACGAAAACCCTGTATACACTAAGAGTTACAGGTATCCATTTATTCATAGGGAAGAAGTCACTAGCCAAATATCAAAAATGTTAGAACAGGGTATAATTAGGCCATCGGAGTCAGCATGGAGCTCACCAATTTGGGTAGTACCAAAGAAGGCTGATGCTTCAGGAAAGCAAAAGTGGCGCGTCGTCATCGACTTTCGGAAACTGAACGAAAAGACGATCGACGACAAGTACCCAATACCAAATATCAATGATGTACTTGATAAGTTAGGGAAATGCCAATATTTTACAACCCTTGACTTAACATCCGGATTTTATCAGGTTGAAATGCACCCCAGCGACATCCCCAAGACCGCCTTCAATGTAGAACATGGGCATTTTGAATTTTTACGAATGCCCATGGGACTTAAGAATGCGCCCTCAACGTTCCAACGCGTAATGGACAACGTCCTCAGAGGGCTCCAGAATGTTATCTGTCTCGTCTATTTAGACGATATCATAGTATTCAGCACATCTTTACAGGAGCACATGGTTAACTTAGAAAAGGTCTTTCAGAGGTTAAGTGAATCCAATTTCAAAATACAGTTAGACAAATCGGAATTTTTAAAACTGGAAACCGCCTATCTCGGTCATGTAATAAGCAATGAAGGCATCAAACCTAACCCCGACAAGATAGCAGCCGTAAGGAAGTATCCCTTACCAAAAACCCCTAAACAGATAAAGCAATTTCTAGGACTTCTGGGATATTACAGGAAGTTCATTCCAGACTTCGCCCGGATTACTAAACCCCTAACACAGTGCCTAAAGAAAGGAAAGAAAATTACATTTGACCCCGACTACATTAACAGTTTCGAAAAATGCAAGACATTACTGACTAACGACCCCATTTTAAGATACCCTGACTTCACGAAAGAATTCATACTTACCACTGACGCCTCTAACTATGCAATAGGTGCAGTGCTATCACAAGGACCCATAGGATCAGATAGACCCGTATCGTACGCTTCACGTACACTCAACGAGAGCGAAATTAATTATAGCACGATAGAGAAGGAATTGTTGGCTATTGTCTGGGCCACCAAGTACTTCCGACCGTACCTTTTTGGACGCAAATTTAAAATCGTAACGGATCATAAACCACTCCAGTGGGTTATGAACATTAAAGAGCCGAACTCGAGATTAACTCGATGGCGGCTAAAGTTAAGTGAATACGACTTTACAGTCATTTACAAAAAAGGCAAAAATAACACCAACGCCGATGCCTTATCCCGTATCGAGTTAAACAACGAAGAGACAAGCTCAATGATTGCCAATCCGACAGATAAACCTCCAACCTTAAGTAACTCAAACACTCTCACTGCCCACACAGACAATGAACACCCTATACTTGAGATACCTATCGTTGACGATCCGCTCAACAAATTCCATCGACAATTATGTTTGACCATAGTGGGGGATATAAAAAGAAGACCGACAGTGACAAAACCCTTCGACACACATACCCGAACATCGGTGCAACTATCTGAGTCTAACTTAGAGGAGGATCTAGTCAATGCAATAATGGAGTATGTAAACCCTAAAATTAAAACAGCTCTCTTTATAAACCCGCCTTTGGCCATGTACAAAATTGTCCCCATCTTACAAGAGAAATTCAAGAGTTCAGCCATGAATCTGATATTAGCTAAGACAGAAATTGAAAATGTCAAAGAATATCTTAGGCAGCAGGATATTATCCGACACTATCACGATGGTAAAACCAATCATCGCGGTATTAACGAATGTTACCTGACCTTATCACGTAGATACTTTTGGCCAAAAATGAAGGAGCATATCTCCAAATTTATCAATGATTGTACTATATGTGGCCAGGCCAAATATGACAGGAACCCAGTCAAGCCTAGGTTTAATATAGTTCCACCAGCCACAAAACCGTTCGAAATCGTTCATATGGATCTATTTACCGCACAAGATGAAAAATATGTTACTCTTATAGACGTATTTTCTAAGTATGGGCAGGCGTATAACCTGAGAGATGGTACTGCACTTAGCGTTATACAGGCCTTACTAACATTTAGCACTCATCATGGCTTGCCACTCACCATCATTACTGATCGGGGTACAGAATTTTCAAACCAGATGTTTTCGGAGTTCTGTAAGACACACAAAATAACTCATCATACAACATTAGCTCACGCACCGAACGACAACGGCAACATCGAAAGATTTCATCTGACCTTGTTAGAACATTTGCGCATCCTAAAACTACAGCATCGAGACGAGTCTGTCATTAATCTAATGCCATATGCTTTAATAGGGTATAATAGCTCAGTCCATAGTTTCACGAAGTGTAGGCCATACGATATCATTTTAGGACACACAGATCCAAGAGATCCACTAGATATGGATTTAACAGAACATCTGCTACAACAGTACACACATTCACATAGGGAACAAATGAAAAAGGTCTACGAATTAATCAACGAATCATCTCTCTCTAATAGAACTGCAATAATAGACAATAGGAACAAAAGTCGTGAATCAGAAGTAGATTATCAGCCACAGCAGCAAATATTCATCAAAAACCCAAGTGCTAGCCGTCAAAAGCTCGCACCAAGATATACTCAGGATACAGTTTTAGCAGACCTTCCAATTCACATATATACTTCCAAGAAACGTGGTCCAATAGCAAAATCGAGACTCAAACGAATCCCTAAAAGTGCCACATTGTTACAGGATACCACTACTGATGTTGGTCCTCCACCTGATACAGGCGGAAGAGATAAAACTTGAAGGACTCAACAATGGACCGGGAATCTTACCTTTTAAATTAGGACCCATGAGACTTACGACCCACTATCATACATTTCTGCAATACATTGAACTTAAAGATATAAATGATAAAATTAGCTCCGTACGAATACAACTAGTTGAAATCAAAGAAATTCTAGATAACTATACTTACGCCTTATATGAGTTACAGATTGATCATTTAACAAATAAATTAGATAAAGCTTCACTTCAACTATACAGCTTAGGGCCTAGTCGTCCCAAAAGAGGTCTTATAGACGGTTTAGGTTCCGTAGTAAAAAGTATAACCGGAAAACTCGACTATACTGATGCTATGAGATACAATGATGCTATTAAAATTCTCAAGGATAATCAGGATAGAATAATTTCTGAACAAAACCACCATATCAGTCTTAGCAAAGATTGGATGGGCCATCATACCGAAATTGTAACCAAAATCGTTGAAAATCAGTCGCAAATTAACAATACACTACATGATTTACTAGATAAACAAAAGTATGCGCGGCACAGTCTCTTAAAATTCGCGAAGTTCGCGCAAATCTTAGGTATAGTTAGCGATAACGTAGATAAGTTACTAGATGAGTTACATAGAATTGAAGATGCAATAGCCTTCAGCCGTGCCGCAAGCACGCACCATTCTATGATAACGTTAGAGATAATGACTAGTATGTTAGGAAAACTTAGTAGTATCTATGATAAGGATCAGCTGTTAGATATAGAGATTAGGGAGTATTATGACGTCATAAAACCAGGATCATTCTATAATGGTCAACACATCGTACTAGTATTCCAATTTCCCATCCTATCTCCTCTCAAATATATTCTGTATAGATTAGCTATAGTACCGAACGAAAGTAAGCAGGTAGTAATTCCCCCTTACCCATTCATAGCTATCACTAGAAATTTTCACGTGTACATAGAGGCTGAATGCCCGAAGTTAACCGAGCAGTATCTCTGCGAAGAAAAACTCAATCATCAGTTAAGATCGCAACCAGATTGCATACAACGTATAATAGACGGCAAAACGACGGACGATTCCTGTACGAAGACAACCGTTTCCCTCTCAAGAGAAGCCATGGAGAAGCTGGATGACCGCCACTACGTAGTCGTCTTCCCACAACCAACGAAACTGCAACTCACCTGCGAACGAGATGAACACAACACTTTGACCGGCAGCTTCCTGGTTACCATCCCGCATAACTGCCTGCTGAGAACACATGAATTCACCATAGTTAACATCAATGATCGAGTGAACGGCCAGCCAATGAAGATCACTGAAATTACTACAAAAATGCATGAAGATCATGAACCTCAACCTCCGCTTAAGATAAACTCTATCAACCTAAGAAATCTGCATAACCTGCAAGATGAGATCAATCTTCAAACACCTGTTCAACTGGAGAGTCTGGAGTCATCATCATCATTCTACCATACAACCATACCTTTCTACGTAATGTTATCTGGTGCAATTGTACTAACCATCATAGTACTGTGTTACCGTTACAACGCCTGGAAACTCAAGCCACCAACAGAGCAATCACCCAATACTGCTGCTGCAAATCGAGATCATCCTTATGAAGAACCAGAAACATCGCGACGCCAGGGAGAAACTCAGATGCCAGCAACATTTTCACTAAACGTCCTAAAATAGTTGCTGAGCTACGGGGGGAGGTGTTACGCGCCAGCCTTATATCTATATCGCTGACGGTGCATCGACGGTGGAAGTTTACCTTCGCGACACAAATACATAGAACTGTGCAAGCTGACGGAAACGCTGACGATGCGGCACGTGTAAGCGACGCGCGGCGCGGTGGCCTACGTGACGTTGGAACTCGGTCATTCCGATTCTCGCTTCGAATCTGTATACTAGGTTTATTATAATTATAAGAAAGTTTTGTAATACTTTTATTAATTAAATAATTATAAGAAATTTCGGTTTTTTTTGAGTCCTCCGACAGCGTTCGACATAATTAGTTACACACATTAGGAACGGCATTAGGAATTTAATGTTTGTGTGAAGTTTTTTAGTTAAATGTGTTGTTGTTGGCTTGCTACGCGCTTTGGTGTACACTGTAAGAGCAGCAAGCAATTGTTATATAAATAAATCAGCGCTGTGCTGTGGGTCCCTCATAGCACAGCATCATGCTGAGTGGAAGCCTTCTTGTCACAGTCGTAACGTGCAGCCGTCGACTATTACTGTTTTGTGCTAGTGATATAGATCTATTTTATTTTAATAAAATTATCTTTTTTGTATGCTCGTGTTTCTGTGACAAAAAAAACCTATTTTTCTTTCTTTCTTTTTTTCTTACAGTCGGCCGTACGGCAGTGTAAACAAAACCAATATAAAGTCAACCGTCCACTGCTACTTAGGATATGCGCGGAGATGTGTACAATGTTAGCTACGCGGTTCATTTCTCTGCCAGCCACGCATTCGTACGTAGCTTGGCCGTGTGTCGCAGTGGATGATCGAGCTAACATTCAACATTATTTTTCTCTCAGAGTTCAGATTGGTAAAATCTTAATTAAATGATAGACAACAAAACGTTCAAATAAATGGTGTCAATTCACTCTGTTTAAAAGTAAACAAGTGTTCCACAAGGCTCGACATTAGGTCCTTTCCACTTTTTGGTATATATTAATGATCTACCCTATTTATTAATAAACCAACCACAAATGGTGTTATTTGCTGACGATACTTCCTTAATTTTTAAAATAAACAGACGCGCATCAAATCTTGACGACGTAAATAACGCCCTACTGCAGGTACAAATGTGGACGGGCTGCAGATATCGAGTCTATTTTTATTCTGCAGAAAAGACCCATCAGAGCCATATATGGCCTCCGCAGGCGCGACTCTCTAAGGGAACTGTTTAAAGATATTAACAGCATAACGGTACATACCTTGTATACAATATATCTATGAAAATATCATGTCCGTAAGGAAAAAATTAAATCTTTTCAGTAAAAGCGGTGAAACACACAAATATAGGACTAGAATTAGGGACCGCTTAGTTCACGAACATGGCGCACGGATCAGCACCATTCAGTTCAACCATTTTGTAGGGAGCTACATAAGTGATCCAACACACGCGCTACCGTCAGCGAGACATTTGAGTAAGCATGACATACCTAATTTCAGCCGCCAGGGCACATTCAAGTCAATGAAAGACATATTACCCGGTAAATGGTAGCTCTATATGACGTAGTACGAGTACTCACACCTGTGCAATGTAATTAAATAATACAAAGATTAAGTTTATATACAATGCAAAGATAGTCTTACAATCTTCAGTAGCGCCAACAGTATTTTCAAATGTTAATCAATTAGTTGTGGTTGTGGAATAGGACTAGCATTGAGCCAGGCATTTTTATCAGCGATGTGATCCCCTAATTTGTAATATGCCTGCCTTATTGTGCGTTTTTTACAAGATTTGAATTTCATTTCATTCAGTTGGAGTATATGGGGAGGTATTTTATTGTAACATTTTAAAAAGTACCCCATGAGAGATGAGTCTACTTTAGCCAGTCTGAAACCTGGTTGAACTAATAGGTCCCTATATCTTGTAGGTACTATAATTAGGTCTTTCACCTCTTTTACTAAAAAGATGTAATTTTAGATACGAGTACAACTAGCTGGCCCGGCGAACATTGTACCGCCTTGGAGGCAATAAATGAGCAGATTTTGGATTTGATTAATTTAATTTTTTTATTAGGATAATAAATATAAGTAAATAAAAAAAAAGAAGTATTTTAATGATTCTTTATTGGGCATGTATTTTGGTGCATGGGTTGCACTCTTCAGTGAAGCACCTTGTGATAGACGACATTTTTCGTTTTATTATCAGGCGCAAGAACAAATAACGCAGATGGTCTGTCGACCTGTGAACAAGCCACATATAATTGACCATGGGAAAAACATGGATTTTCTAGATTCAGACCACAAACTTTCAAGGATTGGCCTAGTGATTTGTTAATGGTCATGGCGAATGCAAGACGGATCGGAAATTGAAGTCGTCTAAACTCAAACGGCATATCGGTTGGTATCATCGGGATCCTCGGAATGAGAACTTCCTCACCTTCGAAATTTCCTTTGAGTATCGTCGCGTAAATCACATTTTTCATCAATTTACGCAATGATCCAATTCGATGGTGAATCCGTCCTTGTATCTAAAAAATCAAAAGCAAAGTCAGTATTACTGATTTATAAACACTTTTTTTTGAATTAGCATACATAATACATAGGAATAAGTATAGTATGTTATTCTTCAACTGTCTTGTGTGTAAGTACAAAAATAAATAAATAAATATCTTGAATGTCGGATTAAATCCTCGTTCTTCGATAATGTCTGTCCCAAATGAGGTCATTTGGAAACAACCATTGTATTTTTGAGTGTTTGCTAGAAAATGTCGTGATTCGGGTGTTTCGCCACGAAGCAAGGAATGCAATGGCTCAGGTGGTGGAGTCAATAATGGCAATTTCACTTTCCCACTAAGGCAGCACAATCCTGGCATTTCTCCGGAAAACTTCAATGCGCCACAATACTCGCAAACAATGTCCATTGGCCCAATGCGAACGCTAGTATGCAAGCAGTAATCAGTGCTGCAATCGTATCGAAACGCTGCTCGATTCAAATCAGTACTTGATAAATTTCTTCTTGTGTGTCGAAAATTATCTAGTTGTTGATCTCTGAGATTTGCTCGACGATTTCGCATTGACAACCAAGCCGTTTCACGGGCTGCCTCGCTTTGCTCTTGTGATTGAGAAGCACGAAATCGAGCCATACTAACGCGGCCCTCTTCACGTGCGATTTCTTGTTCTTCTTCAGTCCTTTCATTTGCGAATCCTAGTTGCATTACGGGTTTCTCGGGAAAGATTTGATCGTCTTGGTCGCAGCATTGTTAATGATAATATCGGCATAATAATAGCAACTTGAAACAAACACATCAACCGGTTATCTTCAAAATTTCTAATTGTCAAATTTTCAACACATTACGTTACGACATTACGTTTAGCTGTCCGTTACGTTTTGTTATTCCCTGTAAGTTGCGTTTTGTTATACCATGTTTAACAAATGAACGGCTAGACTGATGTTTTGACTGTTATATGTTTCGTTTTTCTGTCTATTGCGTTTTGTTATGCCATGTCAGTTGCGTTTTGTTATACCACGTTTTATATCACGTCCCACGGGAATGGGATAAAAAGTAACCTATGTCCGTCTCCTGGTTCTAAGCTACCTCCCCATTAATTTTCAGCCAAATCAGTTCAGCCGTTCTTGAGTTATAAATAGTGTAACTAACACGACTTTCTTTTATATATTCTACTAGTTTCTCTTGATTCAATACTATCTCAAAATCACAACCCTTGACATTTGGCAAAGAAAATCTAAAGCACTTAGTTATTTTTTTTCATTTAGATAGGACTTAATATTGAACCTTGTGGAATGCCTATTTTTACTTTTAATCCGAGTGAATTGACACCATTTATTTGAACTTTCCTGCTACTGCTTGTTATAATATGACGGAACCGCTTTCCTGGGAAACCGTAGCCTTGGGGCCGTAGGGACTGTAAGCGCGGGCTTGCGGTCGGCGAGCAATGGGTAGCTCGCCGTCCGGTAAGGACCAGGCCCGGGTCGACGGCACGAAGTGTTCCAAGCGCGCCTCAAACAGATGTCAGCACTAATTGACGGGGTCCGTTCGGGCCGATGCCTGCCGGGGTCGCGCATTGTTCGAAAGAGTTACTGTGGCCCTGGCGCACAGGCAACTGAAGGAACACGGGTGGGTTTTAGTCAGTAAGAGTCTGACACGCCCTCCTGTTCCGCACAGAGTAGGGGAAGTTATTTGATGATTCCCCACCAAAAAAAACATGGCCTTAGAACACAGCAACGCTGCTTGGCGACAGAAATAGGTACGAAGATAGAACTTTCCTAGATAACTCATTCAAAGTTTTACCACTGGATACGTAATACTTAATTATACGTTATATTTTCATCCCATTCTCCACAGTGTACGAAAATGGCCAAAGAAAACTTTCCACAATACAGCTCTTAAAAGTTTGAAACGTGTCTTTTGGCAGTTGGCCCATCGTCGCAAACTGTTTTGTTGCGTCATATACCTGTCCGTTCCTCTCGATTAAATCTTATAAAGTTACTGGTAGGTGATCCTTTCGTGAAATTTTATTTCGTAAATATATTGTTCTGAAAATGAAATTGGAAAATATTATTTGTAGCGTCATTTTGGACGGCCGATGTGCACGTCAAGTCCAAATGCAGTAAGGATGGTTTTCATTGTTTGGTATAGGCATGGCAGGTAGCAGTATCGAATATACAGCATGTATCAGAAAGGTGTGGTCAAATTTAAGGCTTTGGTACAGCCCATCAAACTGAACAACTTTCTGCGTAAGACCAACATCATAGTCGCGTAAAAATTATCAAATATCCCATGCAAAATTTCAACACCTACTCGCCCGAAATGTATGGGACGGCTGATTATTTTTCCTCGATTACTATGTTGGTTCCATGGAGAAAGTTGTTCAGTTTGATAGTCTGCAGCACACCCTTAAAGATCATACATTTCTGATACACCCTGTATGTAGATACTACTCTGTCAAAAAAGTACCGGGAAAAGAACAATAATACACAAAAAACAACCGACTTCTAAAAAAAAACACTAAAAGACGTGAAAAATAACTTTAATTTCGGAAGTCGGTGTCTTTGGTGTTATATTTTCGATTTTGGCCACCGACTTCCGAAATTAAAGTTATTTTTCACGTCTTTTAGTGTTTTTTTTTAGAAGTCGGTTGTTTTTTTGTAAAAAAGTTTTTATTTATCACTTTTTAGTTGCGGTACCTACCCCACACAAATTCGTATACCACTTCTTGGTGTGTAAATAACAATGACAGGAAATTATTAACACGTCATCCATATAAACTACGTGGAAAAATATGCAGTATTAAAGATAACTTAAAAACTACTGGTCAGACCATGATCAAATTTAAATGGGACCACATGTAAAGCACCACCTATCAAATAAAAAAAGAATCATCGAAATCGGTTCACGCAGAAAAAAGTTATGAGCTAACACACATAAAAAAAAAAAAAAAAAAAAAAAAAAAAAAAAAACATACAGACGAATTGAGAACCTCCTCCTTTTTGTGAAGTCGGTTAAAAATGTTAGTTATTCATCCAAATTTATTTTATCGCCTTCAAAGTATGCTCCTTCAGAAACGATACACTTACGCCAACGAATAATCCAATCATTAAAACATTTTTTAAACGCTTTTTCGGAATTAAGTTTAGTTGTCGCCGCGAATTCTCCTTTATGTCTTCTACCGAATGAAAACGGGTGGCACGAAGTGGTAATTTGAGTTTAGGAAAAAGAAATAAGTCAGCTGGAGCCATATCAGGTGAATAAGGTGGTTGTTCGATGGTATTTGTTGAGTTTTTGGTCAAGAATTTTCTTTCCACAAACCTGGCCTTGTTCGTCGAATTTGCTCTCTTAAACGCCGCATAACGCTCAAATAATATATTTTGTTTACAGTTTGACCTTCCGGCAAGAATTCCGAGTGCACAACACCGCGATAGTCAAAGAAAACAGTCAACATGACTTTGAGTTTTGATCGACTTTGGCGTGGTTTTTTCGGTTTCGGTTCAGTTGGAAGGCGCCATTCCGAAGCTTGTTGACTAGTTTGCATGTCAAACTCGTAAACTCACGTCTCGTCACCAGTAACTATGCGTTTCATGAATATTGGGTCGGAATTGACTCGTTCTAGCATGTCTTCAGTGACGAGTGGCGATTGAGTTCTTGGAGAAAATTCAGGTCTTTTGGGACTAGCCGAGCGGCACCATGTTTCATACTCAAGTTATTATTTAAAATGATGCTGATCGACTCGTGAGACACAGAAAGTTCGGCGGCTATCTCTCTCAAACTTGAATGAGGATTTTCAGTCCCTATTTCCTTCTCTTTTGTGATGTTAACTTCAGTTGAAGACGTTGATGGCCTACCGCGGCAAGGCAAATCTTCCAGCATATCTTGACCGCACGTTTTTTTGATAAAGTGGCTTCACTGTAATCCTTCTGTAACATTTTCAGTAACTTCGACCACGAAATTCCATTGGCGATGCAAAATTAGGACAAACTCTTTATTCGATGTTTTTGTCCATTATGAAATTCGCAATACACACTAGATATTATGATCTAAATAAAAACAGCACTGTATTTACTCTAAATGACAGATACAACTCAAACTCCGCGCCAAAATATAAAACAGTTGTGCCAATCTAACAACAACAAAATAAACAACAAAAAAAATTGGAACCATAAACAAATCATCCATTCCCGACACTTTTTTGACTGAATTATATTTATGCTCTAAAGTTCGGCAAAAATCCGATTGGCTTAGCTCGAATTCTCCTCTGACCCGAACATGATTCAGCGAGGGTAGATGCCGAACAGAGTTTGTCAAGCGGCACCAGCCGAATATGTATAGTAATTGCTTCGGGTCGGCTTTAACTGTGCCGACCCAAACAATTGTGTAGCACCGCCGTATACCTACCCGTTCCTCTCAATTAAATCTTATAAAGTTGCTGGTAGTTAAAGACTTCGAATTTTTGTTCTGAAACTTTAATTTTGTAAGAGCTCGTTCAGAGGCAGTAAGGATCACAGAGCATAGACACACCGCGGTGGCCGCTGCTAGAGGCAGCATTGTCAACAGTTTCCATACAAAACAGACGTGTCACCGTTTATAGCTGTACAAGGAACGTTTAGCGCAAAGCCAGAATCCATATTGTTTTTTGAATACATTTCACAAAACTATTGCACAAAATAAACTAATTAATTTTTGTTTTGTTTAGTATGAGTGACTGCAAAAGATAATGTAGGTATCTGATTTGACGTAAATCAAAACAAAACAACAATAAAGTACCTATTTCTGAATTCAAATTATAATACACGATAAATCTAATAATTGATGGACATGGAAATTAGCATTCGCTAGTATTCGGAAATGCGATGATTCCCGAGGGAAATTGAAAAAATACTTGTACTGTACCAGTACACGAACTACGACACTAATGACGTATAGAAACTGACAGCTTTGAAGGCGGAAAATTTTAACTACCCACAATATGATTTTACTCGTGTTATTTTTCGGGGAATTCATTTCGATAGCGATTGCAGTAATAATAATACTTATATTTATATGTGACGGAAATAAAAAACGTGTATAATTTTAGTAAAAGTGTTAGTACTCGTATAAGTATTATTGATGTGAAACATCTATAGCCGCGGGTAAAACCGATTGTTGGCGTGGCGACGAATGCAGTGGCGACGCCGACGCTTCGCCACGCTCTACGATAGTATGTTTCACATCTGCCAGGCGTCCCGTGACGGCTCAATTTTTTATTACTACAAACGCTTTCTAAATGAATTCTGTGAAAAATAAAACAAGTAAGTAGGATGTAGAAATAGTAAAAGATGTTTTTATTGAATATCGAACATCATATATAAGTCTTTGTGTACTTTTATCTTATTCAGTATTCATCTTAACAGAACTATAATAAGTTTAAGTAAGTATGTAACGTAAGTACATGGGTAAAGATGGATTCCTCCTTTTGCGTATCAAGCGCCTACGACACTTGTATAGTTATTGTAAGTTGTCAAGCAAAACTATTGCTATTGAATTTTTGTCAGGCGTATTCTACTTGAGAAATTAAAGTGACTAATAAATAGATTTGAAAGGTTTTCTTTTAAATTTAAGTAGGTCTATTTTAAAGTACAGAACACGTACATTTATTTGTATCATCCATTAAAGTTTTGCATTTCAGCCGATCTAAGTGTGGTCGTGCTAGGACGGATACACTGTAGCCCAGCCACTGAAAATGGTGTATAACTCGGGAAATAATGTGGTACTATTATTTCTCTTTCTAGTACCAAAAGGTTCATTAGGTACATATCAGTATAGTCTCCTGTCATAACCATGACCTTGTTTAGGCATCGTGGCCTCCTCGTCGTGACACCTCCATACAAAACTACATTTTGGAAAGGATCAACTAGAATCAACTTGCAAATTTTGACGTTCAAAAGTGCCTTTTATGTGCCTATTTGAAATAAATGATTTGACTTTGACTTTGGCCGAGCCAGAACGGAACACACACAGAAGTAATGCGCTCAAAGCACTTTCGGCGTCACAAATTTTATTACTTCCCTGCCGACTGCCGTCCAACGAGTATTTACTATAAGTATACTGCGGGTACTGCTGCCGTCCCTAGACGCTGTCGCCGCTCGGCGCGTCGATTTCGTTCTCTGTACGTTAGGTCGGTTTCCGTTGTTGTTGTCGGCACCGTTGATTGTTGTTGTATGTTGTTGACAAGATTGGCATTAAATAAATAAATTTGCTGTTGATAATTCACTCAACCAATCACAGCATTCGACATTCGGTTGACAATCAGTTAGCAAATTTTTGAGTTGTTTTTAATACCAGAAACCGGGTTATACCCGGTTTTACTACTGACGTGCGGTTGACTGTACCTATATGGGAAAGTAAAACACAATAATAACAATTTTTAAGAAATAATTTATTTAACAAAAATAATATAGGGTGGATTTCTGAGATGGGGTCGTAAGGGCGGGTACCCGACCCGTTGTAGCTAGAAAAATACATTCGTAGTCAAAAAGTTAAAGAGAGTCTCCTGAGTGCCCTTAACTTTTTGACTAATTGGTAACTGCATTCACAGATTTTTTTTTAAATTACAAAAAAATAAAAAAGTTTGCTAGAAAAAAGTCAATTTCCACGTTTTATTTTTATAATGTCATTCGATGCAGTTTCGGATAAGGATTAAAAGACTTCTGGACCAACTGAGGTTAGGGGTACAGTCTCCAGCACATAAAATTACCACAAACTGTCAGATTTTCTCATTCGATTTTGAACTTAACCATCAACATTTTAAGGGTTAAAATCGTTTGGAGAAATTTGACAGTTTCGTGTAGCTTGGCCTGTTGACGACTGTACTTACCAGAAAAGCCACAAATCGCAAAAAACTTAGTTCACACATTTCTTATAAATTAATCATCAGACGGATCCACACCTGCGCACGTGAAGCGCACGCGCACGAACCATACACCATACGCGCTTCGAACGGCTATGAACGGGTCACACTGCGCGTGCGTCGCAAACAGTTTAATTTGTTTGTGCATTATTGGCTGATAAGTTTGAACACGTTCGAGAACACTTCGCGAAACCACGAAACTGTGCACGTCGTGAATATTACAACTAGTCGCGAACTGTTCGCTAGCCTCTGGCGAACATGTCCAAATGTGTTCATACCATGTTCCTAAGACGCACGCGAACCGCACTGTTCGTGCGCGTGCGCAGCTGTGGATCAGTCTTTATTGGCCGTTTTCTAGTAGCTACAACGGTCAATGTATCTCCCCTTAATGCCCCAACTCAAAAATCCACCTTGTAAACACATAATGCAATATTTATTTACAATCTACATTCGATTGAAGTAAGCATAAATCTACAAGATAGTTAAAATACACTTTTTTTGTAGTTTTATGTAGTCACCAAAAGATATGCATAACCAGGGTCGTTGGATATAGTTGAAGTTAAGTAAGTAACCGCTGGATGTTCTTGAATTAAATTTAATTTGATAAATTAACTGTTTGTTACGGGGACGACGGGAGGGGAGGGGACGCCCTAGGAAGACATATAGTGACCTTATTGGTGATGTTCTTCAGAAAGGTCACGTGCGTAGTACTCGCAACCGGCGTGCGTGTATGACCAGATGTATGAACGTAAACGAGGCAAAAGGAGTATGTAAGGATCGTAGCAGGTGGCGTTCTGTAGTTTCTGCCTACCGCCATGGGAAGAAGGCGTAAGTTTAGGGGTTATGTAACTGTTTGTTTTCTATTAATTAAATTTTATTCGAAAACGTCCATCGGTTTCTTACTAAACTTCAACCATATCCGACGACCCTGGTTACTTATCTCTTCTGGTAACTGTACATTTTGAATAGAGAATGGTGTAAAACCTGTGTAGCCAACTAAGCTTAGGTTTCCTAAGAAAGCAGTGAACGGTAACACTAACGGCTGTCCAAGTACAGAGCGTTTTTTGACTCATTAATGTCAAAAACTGGCGAAAATGACAATTCTCATGACGTCCGTTATATTGACGTTTAATATTCGTTTGTATTAATTTATGTGTGATTTTATAATTATTGTTGAATAATTTCAAATATCTAATATGGGTTATATGGTACCCGTTTTTTTTTTTATAAACATAACGGAACTGCTTTTCTAGGAAACTGTAGCGGTAGTGGTCAGACACAGTGCGGGCGGCGAGCGGGTGTGGATGCTCTTCCCACGGCGGATCACGCTGCCCGCTCCGCCGACACTTTGTTCATAGACAAAATGAATTATGTGTTTACGACGCCCGCTTGCGGATTCCGCTACCAGCGCCGCTCCCACTGTGTGGGGCCATCCATAAGTTACGTCACACTTAAGGGGGGGGGGGGGGGGGGGGGCATAACTGTCATAAGCTTCGTGATATCACATGTATAAATCTAAAGTAGGTAAACTCTAAACAGCAACTCGTGCGTAGTACACGCAAACGGCATGCGGGTATGACCAGATGTATGAACGTAAACGAGGGCAAAAGGAGTATGTAAGGATCGTAGCAGGTGGCGTTCTGTAGTTTCTACCTACCCTCATGGGAAGTAAGCGTGACTATGCATCTGAGCAAGCCTAACGATTTTTAATAACTCATGAACATTATTATGAGATCTTATTTAAAATTTAAATTATGCAATTTTAAATAAAATCTCTCCCCCCCCGCCCCCCTCTCGTGTTTAACGTCATGTTAATGTGACCTTACAGCAGGGGACGCGGGCACACAAATATGACAACCTTTGAAGAGGGAGGGGGAAGGGGGGGGAGGTAAAATAATGAAATACGTGCGACGTAAGTTATGGATGGATTAATCAGTGTTCTAATTGAGAACGTATATCTGACAATCGATTTGCTTAATTCCCACTTTGACAGGCCTCCTGTCAGTGAGAGAGAGTGCCGTAATCCACCACGAAGCACAGTGTGGGTTGGTAGATGTGCCTTCGAACTTTTAACTCTAGGACATGCCGGTTTCCTTTTTCCTTCACCGTTTGGAACGCTATGGTGATGAAAAAAAATATACAAAGTAAAGTTCGGCGCCTAGGTTCGAACCCACGACCTACGACACGTAAGTCGGGGCCGGTACCCGTCTACATCACTACTGTGGAATATATTGGATTGGAAGAAATTGGTATTTTAATCACATTTGTTTCATTTTTGTCGTCAATTCTACTACAACGCTTATTTAGTTAACATTTTAACAAACAATATATTTTTGAGCGGTAGCTTTTAACATGTTATGTCTTAATATTACATAATAAATGGTAGATTAATTCAAAGTGCTTGGAAAATAAATAACTGCGAGATAATTTCGTAACACATTCAAAATCTCAATGACATTCATTTTGACAATTCACCAATATTCATTGCGTTGTAGCAATGTATGCATGATATCGAGCAGATGAATTCTTCAAACATATGACGCAATGGACTACGAATTTCGTTCAAAATCCTTGTGATTGGGGTAGAAAGTGTATAAATTAATTAGTGTGCTTGTAAAACCCTAAAATTACAGTCATCTGACTACCCTCTACCCAACTATGTTGGGGTCGGCTTCCAGTATAACCTGATGCAGCTGAATACCAGTATTTTACATGGAGCGACTCCCTATCTGACCCCCACAACCCAGTTACTGGGTAACACGATACCTATTGGTAAGACGGCTTGTCAGACTTTCGGGCTTCTGATGACCCGTAACGATGGTCTACGAATGACAGCCGAGACCAACACTTTAACGTGCTTTCCGAGGCACGGAGGAGTCTCGGTATGTTAAGATGTTCACCCATCCACGGACAAATCGCGGCAAGCGTAGCTTAACCTCATCGATCGACCCGTGCGGCTGTTATTACCAAGCCATGAGCCCCTTTTCAGCAGCAAATCAACAGCAACCTTATTTTAACGAGGATAAAGGTCACTGCGATATTGACTTGCTTGCCAGTGGTAGTAAGCCAAAAGCAACCTTATTGTATCTACAATAAAGATCACTGTGATTTTGACAGTGATGCAACAAAGAGGTACTTCGCCACTCTATAGTCGACCTTGTAATTGCGTTACCACCCTTATAAGGATGAATGACACTTGCACGTCATAAAATCAAGGTCTGTTTTTGCTTTAAAAACCAGTCTGACAGACAGTTTCAACCTTAGTGAAGCTACAATCTACGGGGACTTTTTTGTCAATTAAAAGGTTCACTATACATTTATTTTCCAAACACCTATTACAGATATCCTAAGAAAAATATGCGCTTCGGGAACCATCGTGTATCTTCGGAAATACGAACAAGCGATGATGAGGTATCCTACAAATATTATAAATGTGAAAGTTTGTGAGGACGGATGGATGGATGTTTGTTACTCTTTCACGCAAAAACTACTGAACGAATTTGGATGGAATTTGGAACACAGATAGTTTATAATCTGGATTAACGTTACGTTACGTTCCCGTGGGTTAATTTCCGACATCCCCACGGGCGAAGCTAGTTAGATACTATAAAGCTGTTACAACCATGAAAGTACTTGCGAGTTTTCTATTACAATGTTTACCAACTCTATGCAATTTCAAAATGCAGGAAGCAGGATTTACGTGACGTCAGTGTGACGTGTAGCTCGTATGTGGCGTTGTAGACGCCGCTAAACTTTTCATTACTTTTTACCCGACAGAGAAAACTTCATACAGACGCGTAATGATAGGTGCACTCTACTACAAAACGCGGTAGTACAAAACTTAGAAGCGTTGCCTCTGTGTTACTCTGTGGTGCGACGTTCGTGCAAATTCGGAAACACGAAGATTACCGAAGCGCAGACCTTATCGAGTTTACCTGTACTTTAAATACTTATCAACTACTTCCATCTTCAGAAATCATTTTTTGGAATTCTGATTTTAATAATGTGGCCTCTGCTATCATTTCTTCACGCGTTCTCGGTGGCTTCGACGGGTGACCGGATTTGAACCTAAAAAACATACAGAGTAACGTTTAATTTTGTACAACTTATTACAACTTTTCAGTCATCACATCACACAAGTATTTTTTTTAACCGACTTCTAAAAAGGAGGAGGTTATATGTTCGGCTGTATGTATGTTTTTTTTTTTATGTATGTTCACCGATATCTCTGTCAATTGTGACCCGATTTTGAAAATTCTTTTTTTTGTTTGAAAGGGTATACTCTCGAGGTGGTCCCATTGTCACCAAGTCAGAATCTGATGAGGGGATCCCATGGAAAACGAGGGAAATCCTCAAATTTTATAGGCACACCTATAGCGATCTGGGTATTTTTTATAGTAACTCGTGCATTTGCTCTCGAAAAGCACCATTTGGTGAAGTGGAACTGATGAAGAAGACCAGAGGTGGCCACCGGAACCACTCATTGTGGTTGCAATCCGATTACTTTAATTATGGTTGCTAAGCAAGTTAAGCTCATCACAATACATATGGTGAAATGAAGCTAATGGTGGCTTTACCATCAGCTCCAGTTCTTCTCGTTTTTATCAGGAGAACTCCTCAACAATTAAAGTACCTGCATCGGGAAAAGCAATATTTTGTAAAAGGTGATGAGCAGTTCAAATAAGGCTATTGTAACTTAGATAAATTAATAACTGACCCACTAAAAAGTGAAAAATAAAAACCTTTTATACAAAAAAAAAACAACCGACTATTAAAAAAACACTACAAATTGAAAAATTAATTTAATTACAGAAGTCGGTGGCGAAAAACTAAAATACAGATCCAAAGACACCGACTTCCGAATTAAAGTTATTTTTCACTATGTAGTGTTTTTTTTTAAAGTCGGTTGTTTTTTATAAATTAGATCTCCTAGGCCCGCTTGCACCACAAATCACTAAATAAGTTTCGCGCTAAGCCATTTTAATTTCGGAGACAGAACGTCGATTTGAATTCCTGATGCAAGCGGCCCTTATACCCGTTTGCGCAACAAATAATTTCATGAAATTATCATGAATCAAGAAATTATCTTCAGAAAAGTACGTACATTATGTTAATTTTCAACACAATTTGTACTTACTGGTCATGTTTTGCTAGTTCCAAGTATATGAGGTCGTTCTCAATGAAGTCTCCTTTTTTCCTCGGCATTATATGGCAATGGAGATGCTGCAATAATAATAGAGAACAGTCACATTAGTAAAAAATTCTAAACTATCTTCTACTAGCTTCTGCTCATGACTTCGTCCGCGTGAAATGTCTTGCTCCCCCGACCCACCGCGTCGCATCGCATCGCCTGCCCGCGCTATTATTTCCTAGGTATTATTTATAGGTCCTAGCAAGATGTTAAATTGCCTATATCCTTCCTCAAGAATTGTCTCTCATATGCAAAAAATTTAGCTCTTTATTGTCACGTCAGGATGACTAGACCAAACGAGATATGTACATGAAGCCACTAAGCGCCTGCAAAAACATTACTAGCAATTATTCTGAGACGAAAAGACGTAAATAATCGATGTACAGGCGTTTTAATGGGTTTTATTAATAACTTTTTATAGGAGCTTCTTAATGTTGTGTGAAAAATATATGTTAAGGTAGCAAACAGGTAGTAAATATCTACATTAACAACGCGGTTAATACAACGCTAAAACTATGAGAACTTGGAGGTGGTCAGCCAACCTGACGTCAGAATGGCTGACCACTTCATTTCTTTGATATATTTCTTACCGCAAAGATAGCAAATATTTCATTATAGGTAGCAAATAGTGGCAAATAGGTATTAAACTTTGCACATGGTCTTATTGTACACATATCTCGTTTGGTCCCGTCGTCCTGACGGTGACCTCTTTATAATATTAGTACAGATACAATAAAAATGAAATGCTGTCCGTTGGTAAGCGTATCACTTGAGAACGGCTAGACCGAATAAACAATTTTTTGTTTTAAAATGTCCGTAATAGTCCGAATTAGATTTTTATTGAAAGAGAAAATTGTAAAATTTCTCTGGAAATAATCAAATTCGGAAAAATCTAGACGTTCTTTTTTCTATGAGATTTGTATATGAACTATTGTTTGTTATAGGACCACGTCTGTCGGGTTAGTATAATTGAACGAGCAAGCGCGACGCGCGAGCCAATCACCTCAATACTCAATAATTTATTTGCATTCCATACTGTACTTAGGCAATTCAGAACTAAGTACTTTATTGTTGTTACGTCAAAACAAAACAACAATAAAGTACTTAGTTCTGAATTCAAATTATTATACACGATAAATCTAATAATTAATGGACGTGGAAATTAGCATTCGTTTGTATTCGGAAATGCGATGATTCCTGGGGGACATTAAGAAAATAGTTGTACTGTACTAACACTAGGTTCTAAGTCACGTGTGTATTTAACAAATGAAGTAGTCTGAAAAAATAAAAAGATTTTATTTTTTTATTGTTTTATATTACCTGTACGGTTTGTCCCGCCTCCCTACCATCTTGTATCGTCACTGTACACGAATCCGCGTTGTGGACTTTTTCCATTAACTGTAAAATAAGATACGGATTACATAAATAACATAATTGTAAAGATGTTATAAATCCCGAGCTGCCGAACTGATGACGATTTAGTTGCGTGATTTGCATTAACACCATTTTAAGAAAACATAAAGATGACATCTTATAAAAGTTCAACACTCCCCTCTTTTTAACCGACTTCAAAAAAAGGAGAAGTCAAATTCAACTGTATTTTTTTGGGGTTTTTCCTCAGAACTTTTTTCGACGTGAACAGATCTTGATGATTCTTTTTTTATTTGAAAGCTGGTGCTTTTCATATGGTCCCATATAAATTTGATCAAGATCTGACCAGCAGTTGTTGAGTTATCCCTAATAATGCGTATTTTTTCCACCTAGTATACAGGACGTCCCACGGATATGCCAGCCACATAGAGGGAAAGTACCTTGAATATTGTAGATGGAACATTTTACCGAAAGAAGACATTATTTGAATTAAAAAAAAACAATTTAAACTGCATTCATAGATATTTAAATTATTACATGGTTGAACCGGGAATCGAACCCGTTACATGAGAAAAATAATCATCCTGTAGCTTTATCATACCGATCGAAAGGCTTCATCATAATTTTTTTTTTCTAAATAGCATAGTGTCAAAAACAAAAGGAAGACCATGAATATTAACATTTGATGTGAAATTTGGTTTAGAAAAATGAAAAGCTGACATTGGCGACAAAAAAGAGACAAGAAATACGAACCCTTTGTACAATTCTTATAGTTTTATAAAAGTCTTGTGCCTCTTCTTCAGTCAAATCTCTATTTCTTTCCGCAATTCTGATTGGAGCTACCAAAACGTGTCCTGGGATCACACACCTGAAAAAATATACAAGAAATACATTATTTTTGAGTTCACAAAGAAATATCAGCCTTGGGTATGTTCTAATAAAGTTAAAAATAAATGGCGTTATTTTGTACTTTCATAGATTCACATAGAGGATAATATTATAGTGTGGCCATTAGTGCTGTGCACTCCCTGAGGTATGCGCGGCGAGGTGGGAGGCGAAGAAAAAAGTGCATGAGTTCACATGAGATCGATACATGTCGGACAGATCTTACGATATCAGTTTGCATTTCTAAGGCAAGACTTGTGGCGGGACGATGGTCGGAGGCTATCTATCTGTAATATATTATACTTACTTAGTTGATTAAAATGTAACCCAAATATACTCATATTTTATTAAAAATATGCAGGTGATAAATAAGAACTAAACTTATAATTCAAAACAGGACTTATTTTATTGAACATTTTTTATATTTACAAACAATTATATATTCTAACGAAAGTTATTCTGACATAGATTCTGTTTCAACTTCATCTTCGATTTCGTCATCATCTTCATCTTCCACTTCGCCACCGGAACTTGAATCAGAGTCTTGCAAATTTATTATGAATGAATCGATAACATTATCGAACCTACTATCGCGACTCCAGTAATCATTTTCATTTTTCTGGACATGACCGTCGCATCTCTGCCATTTTTCCGCTGTGAATTCCGAAAACAATTTATCCAATAAGATTATCTTTTCGTCTAGAGAAGAATTAATATCGTTTTGGGCTATGTTGTTTTTAATATCAGCCCAGACCAACTCAATTGGATTTAAATCTGGATGGTACGGAGGTAAACGCAGAACAGTGTATCCACTGGCTTTCAGGAGTTCGTCGATTCTATACACGGGTTCCTTTTGTGTAGTTTTGATAAGAAGTAGCAGCTAAGCCTTTGTCATGGTTCCTGAAGATTCTGCATTATGGCGTAGCAACCAGTTCTGCATTTCACATTTGAGGCTTGATATAGTTGGTTTCTTCTCAACCTGAACGCTGGGGTAAGACGCGTTGTCCATTACAACCACAGAATTCGGCAGCAACTTATCTTTTAACTTTTCATCTACCCACTTATAAAAAGTAGGTCCGCTCATATCTCCATGATAGTCACCGGTTCTAGCATCTGATTTGAATATAGTCAATGCATCATCCACTAAGCTATTTCGACACTCAGCGTGGAGAATTACCAATCGCCGTCCTTTCCCAATATCAGCATGAATTCCGGGTTCTGACGATGATTGCCAACACTTGCTGGCATGGTGACTGGCGTTGATGTATGTTTCATCAAGAAAATATATGTTGCGGTTTTGCGTTCTGTAATTTCTGATTTGTGTAAGATATTTTTTTCCGCCACACTGTAATATTAGGCTGCTCTATAAGGAGATGTCTCTTTGATTTGCATTTTTTGAAACGGTAGCCCATTTTGTGTAAAAGCTGTCTTAAATATTCCCGTCCACAATTCAATATGCCATCCTTTCTCAAACTTGATAGTAACTTACGGACACTTGGTATGTTTTTTTCAACTTCGTAAAACTGATGAATTTTTCTTCTGATAACTCCAAGGTCAAAATCATCCACAACGTGTTTTTTCTTTAGAACTTTTGGCGATTGAAATTTTAATTGGCTTGAATTTTCAATTGATAAATAACCCGCAGAAATCACATTATGCACGGTTCTTTTGCTGTACCCCGTAGCCTCCGCAACGATTTTGGCAATATTCACATCATTTTTAAATTCAAAGCTTTCTTTGTCTGCTTTTCTTTTCTTAAAATATTCAGCCACCTTAAAAATGACAGTCTTCATATCACGAGATAACGCACGACCCATCTTTGAATATTTATCCCATGTGCGTCTGACATAGACAGTCCGATACAGATAACACTACCTGCCGCCACGAGCGTTGACGGCGCACTGACAGAGCGCAGCAGCCGATTCTCCCCCCCGTCTCGCCGCGCGCATACCTCAGGGAGTGCACAGCACTAATGGCCACACTATAGTAATGTAATCAGTCAATGCATTGAAATAAAGTTGAAAATAAATTTAACCAAATATATTTAACCAACCAATTTAGCATTTAAATAATTTTTGAGTATGCTTAGATGGTTTGATCATGTTGAGAGGATGAATGAAAGGCGACTAACCGAAAGTAATTATAAGGCAGATGTGAGTGGAACCGTAGAAGGACATAATTATGGTGACCTTATTGGTGATGTTCTTCAGAAAGGTCAGGTGCGTATAGGGTTACCATATGTCAGGATTTGTCCTGAGATCTCAGGATTTTTAAGCCCCTGACAGGATTGCGGCTGGATTGAGGAAAATCTCGGGAATCTCGGGATTTTCCTCTAGATCTAGATTTTTCATATTTTTTTTTATTGTTAAGTTACAATCAACATAAACAAAAATATAATATTCTTTGGATAGTATCACAGCACAAATCAACATAATTAACTTCAACATTGTATTTTAAAAAACATAGGTAATCTATAAAAATACAAAAAAACTTGTGAAAAAATATGCGTCGCTAATTACGATTGCGACAAAATCTCAGGACTTTTCTATAGAAATCAGGTTTTTTGTCAGGACTACTCAATGATCCATATGGTAACCCTGTGAGTAGTACTCGCAACCGGCGTGCGTATGTATATGACCAGATGTATGAACGTAAACAAGGCAAAAGGAGTATGTAGGGATTGTAGCAGGTGACAATCTGTAGTTTCTGCCTACCCCCATGAGAAGAAGGCGTGAGTTTATGTATGTATTAACGGCGTGTACGACCGCTTTGATTCCCTCGCGGAGTGATTCGTGATTTTCTTAAATTTCGACCTTATTTCAACTTTTTTGAGGTTGATATTTTTTGTATTCTCTTAGATCAGTGACTCATAGAATTTAGAAGTAAACAAGATGCGATGGGACGACACGCAAATTCAATCTAATGGCTCTAGAAATAAGATACATATTTCCTTAGACAGAAACTATTACTCAACGATTTCACGGAAATATAGATCTTATGCTAAAATTCATCTATCCTTACTCACCTCAAATTAACAAAAGCATAGGACAGCTTCGATTTAAAGAACACACAAGTTTCCGGAACTTTCACGTGTCCGAAAGCATAGTACGGTTCATCCGGACTGACTCCGGCCGACTCTGTGTCCGGAGACCGAGTGTCCGGTGGGAGATCGGACGCTTCTACTTGGGCAGGTAGAAGATCCTTTCGAAGACTTAAACAGTATAGGGAGTACACGCTTCGTCTGAAAACAAGGATCACATTTTTTTTTATATTTGACTTCTGTAAGAATTAAAAATGTTTTGAAGGTTCGGAGATTAAGAAGCCAGCTTTTAGAGTACGAGATTGCGGGTTCGAGCATGACAAATACTAAAGAGACGTTTTCAAATTCATTCAAGTGAATCCCAAGTTGTAGCCCGCCAAATGAAAATTTTCTTTGTTTTTTTTCTGCTAAATGCAGCTCTGTTTTACGTCGTATGTTGATCTAAATGCAATTCACGACTGTAGGAATGATAATATATTTCATATCAATCAAAAATTCTTAGGTGGAACAAATTTCCAAAGTTTGAAATTGATGATTATTATTCAGTAAATATATCATTCCTACAGTCGCGAATCGCATTTTGATTAATTTACGACGTAAAACAGAGCTGCAAATTGCAAAAAAAACAAAACACAATGAATTGAGCGGGTTAAAGCTAAGGATCCCCCTTAATGGTACTTTTGTAGCGGTATCTACATCGCCACATGCGAGTTACTCGTCACACTGACGTCACGCAAAATCCTGCATCGCGCAAGCAGAGTTTACCAAGCAACTAGCATAAAGTCTCGACCCGAACGTCGGCAGTTGCCCACCAGACACAACACCCGTCTGGTCGGAGGATCCTCCGTTTTCTATAGATGTATAAGTGAACTTTACACCCTGTTCCTCATAGCACTATACTTTCTAAGACAATCTTCACCATCACTAATTATTGACAACTATATTTTACAAGAAAGTGCGCATTTTCCCCATATTAGGAAAACTTGGTACACATTGGTACGAGCTTCTTAACCCGTAACCTGCAGCTTATTAATCTCGTCCAGACTTCTGAGCACAAATATTTCTAAAAAGTATAAAATGAAGTCGCCACATTTGTCTTCATAATAATGCGGTACTCGATTTAATTTATTGATGGTGATGCGGTTATTATTATTACGCAGATTGCTTTTGGTCTTCTTTTTTCTTTTCTTTTTTATATTTTTTTTTTTTTGAGTGGGAAATCATCATATGACCTCTCCCGCTCTGGGCGGAGCGGAAGGGCGTGTCAGACTCTTACTGACTAAAACCCACCCGTGTTCCTTCAGTTGCCTGTGCGCCAGGGCCACGGTAACTCTTTCGAACAATCCGCCACCCCGGCAGGCATCGGCCCTATCGGACCCCGTCAATTTTGCAGACATCTCTTTGAGGCGCGCGTGGCTTTTGGTCTGACGTTTAAAAAATAAACCATTGAAGAATCCGCTGGTTTTTCAATAAAAAAAAAAACAAAAAAAAAACTTACCTTCTATGCTGAAAAACAGGCATATTCCGTCTCACATCTTTCAACTTGTCACTGATTTCCACCACCTTATAACAGGGCGAGATCTCCTCACAGTCAGCCAGGACTTCGCCCCAAGGGTCTATGCAGATGGCGTGCCCGTAGGACTTGCGTTTAGCATTGTGGGCGCCCGATTGAGCTGCTGCTATCACGTAACATTGGTTTTCTATTGCTCGGGCTCTGGGGATAAGGAAAAAGGCTTTTTCACTCCTCTTGCTCAAAAAGTCCGTTTTAAGAGTAACGGTGGGGTTTCTTGCCCATTCTTCTGCATACGAAACTACCTTTTAGAAAGGGCAACTAGAACAAATTATTATTTTTGTAATTTTTTGCAATCCGAAGTGCTTTTTATGAAATAAATGACCCCAGGACTTTCAGCTCGTTCGAGGTTTCTAATTCGCCAATAGGGTATTACGCACATTTTTGAAAAGTGTCTCAATTAAATTCTATAGTGCTAATGAACCACTAAAAATTCACAAAAAATTTATTCAATCGTTAAGTGCCATAAAAATGCATTTAAATTTTGCATTTTCATATTTCACGCGCAATAAGACAAAACGCTGGACGCATTGGACGCCATATTGCTCTGTGGTCATGACGTCAGTTGGCTGTGTAAACAATAGTTGATACTCTGATAGTTGACAGTTGACACTTCTAAGTTTACATGGCCATATGACGTAATAACATGGCGACAACTATTTAATATTTAATGGTGTTATGAAACAGATAAAAAAAGCTGAAACCTTCGAATTGAATTTTAGAAATTTAGTTTACTATTTTATTAGAGGATTATATCCTAGATAAGAATGCTTGGAAACATGCTGGTCCTGCTCCAAAGGACAATCTAGAGTCTAGACAAAATCAAACTGGTTGCTAATTTAATTGTATAATTTATAATTTTTATGACATTGTTTTTTACATTAAGTAACTACTATAACTCACACACTAAATTCTCCCATTCTTCTCCATACGAAACTACCTTTTGGAAGGGGCAACTAGAATCCATTCTATTTTTTGTAAATTTTGACGTGCCTATTTGAAATAAACGATTTGATTTTGACTTTGACTTTAAACTAAAACTAACGTTTTCCGACTGCTCTTTGCGTAAGCTATCTCAATAATATATTTTTCGATATTTTCTCATATAGAGTAAAATACCGTATTATGTTACATAATTATTTACCTCAGTAACACGTGCCAGTGTGCTGCCCCAGTGTGTTGCGTGAACGCAGAAGGATACGTCAGTACTTCTGCTTTCATTATGCTGAGGGATGTACTCAACTCTGGAAAACGCATGTCATAGCAAATTGCGAGACCTGTGGAAGAGAATTGTTTGTTTAAAGGTTGACTGAAAATGTGTGTTATTTTTTAACCGACTTCACAAAAATGAGGAGGTTCTCAATTCGTCTGTATGTTTTTTTTTTTTTTATGTGTGTTAGCTCAGAACTTTTTTCTGGGTGAACCGATTTGGATGATACTTTTTTTATTTGATAGGTGGTGCTTCACATATGGTTCCATTTAAATTTGATCAAGTTCTGACCAGTAGTTTTTGAGTTATTCTTAATACTGCATATTTTTTCCACTTAGTTTATATGGATGATGTGTTAATAATTTCCTGTCACTGTTATTTACACACCAAGTAGTGGTATACGAATTTGTGTGGGGTAGGTACCGCAACAAAAAAATGAAAAATAAAGTCGGTTGTTTTTTTGTAAAACAGTTTTTTAAGTTTTATGTTGTTCGATTTTCAAATGCCGTGAAGGTCTAAAAGAATTTTAGGTTTTAGATGAAGTAAGACGCTGTAGGTTCAAGCCTGATAAGTACCACTATGACTAAAGACGGCGATCGCATTCCAGTTGCTTTTAAAATTGCATCCAAGTAGGTCCTATTTTCCTCCTTGCATGCCATTATGCAAGCCGCTGACTTGCATAATTACCCTAAAGAATGTTGGAGGAAAAAGAGTAAATCTGGACCGCTGGAGTTCTTCTTTTATATCAAATGATTAAATCAAAAAGCGTGAAGCACTTTTTAGTTGTGTGTAATTTTAATGCACTCCACGCTTTTTAATTTAATCATTGGATATAAAAGAAGAACTAATACAAGTTTGTTTGTTTATTCATGAACAATAAATTGTATCTGAAATTACATGGTATAAAAAATAGAAAATTAAATTACATAAGGAAGTTAATTTAATTATTTTATAATTTTTAGTGCGTGATAAAAGTGTGTTATTTCGTTTTTTTTTAACGACACGTTTACTTTTGAGGTACGGAACCCTAAAACTATCTTTTATAAATAAAACTCACCAACTTTTCCTATAGGAGTATCAACCGGTGCCACAATATGGTTCCCCGGCACACAAAAGTCGCTCTCTACCAAGCGGACGTTACGTTCCGGTATTTCAACGTCAAACAAATGCAACTTCCGGTACGTCTGCACTATGTTCCCTTTATTGTCTATGATTATGTGCGTGTTACAAACTTTTGAGGGGTATTCTTCATCCTGAAAAGAGTTACAAAGAAATGGTGAAGATCGCTATTAGCGATAAGACCGCCCAATGTATCACGCTATGTAAAATTTCTACTATGAAAAAAAAAAAAATAATAATAATAATAAGTATTCTATTCTATTGTTTTATATTCTAAAATCATTTTATGTTGGCAATCTTGCTTCTTTAATAAATAGCTGTGATTCTCCAGACGAGGTTTTTACAATGACTTTTAATTTGTACAAACAGAAGCAAACATAACATTACACCTGCATTCCTTGAAGGAGTAGGCTGGTTTCTGATAAACCGAAAGAGTTACCTTGGCCTTGGCGCACAGGCAACTCAAGGAACACGGGTGGGTTTTAGTCAGTAAGTCTGACACGCCCTCCCGCTCCGCCCAGAGCGGAGAAGTCATTTGACGATTTCCCACAAAAAAAAGGGGTTGAACCAATTGCCATCACTCGAAAACAACGCCAGACTGCCAGCTGCTATTCGGAAAATTCCTTATGAAAAACCAAATAACAGTTTACCTGACCTGGGAGTCGAACCCGGGACCTCACGCTCAGCAGCCACGCTAGCGACTAGACCAACGACGCAGTGACGAGGGAGTGACTGAGATTTTTCTACTGGAAAAACGCAGCAACACAAAAATATTTCATTAAAACCAAAATCATTTTGTGTTCTCATTCATACATACATAAACTCATGCCTTCTTCCCATGTGGGTAGGCAAAACTACAGAACACCACATGCTACGATCCTTACATACTCCTTTTGCTTCGTTAACATTCATACTTCTGGTCATACACGCACGCCGGTTGCGAATACTACGCACCAGACCTTTCTGAAGAACATCACCAATAAGGTCACTATATGTCCTCCTAGGGCATCCCTTCCCGGCGTTTCCACTCACATCTCCCTTGTAAATACATTTTCATCCTCTCAACATGACATCATGCACACTGTTACATTTTTTCCACTTCTGCTTTTAAACCGCAATGTTGCGTTACCACATCATTCCTCAACCTATCCTTCAGTTACTCTCATAGTTAGTTTGCATTGATACTACACAAAAAAGTTGGTTGGTGGGTCGGTTAGTCCCTAAAATAAATGAGGTTAATTTTTCACAATAAAGTGTAATCAATAGTTAACTCTTATCACTGTTAGTGCATATGCAAATCACATATATTATCATAGAGATGATAACACTAATCTTAGTGTACTAAAACCACTTTGATAAAGGTTTTATTGTTCTTTACACATCAGCCTAGCTTTACCCAACTATAGGTACTGCATGCTCCATTTAGTTTCCAAAAATGTAAACAAATATACAGTGTATTTTAAAAATTACTTTAAACCCACACATAAAGTTCAGTTATCGCTACAACATCAACAAATTTTATAACTTTTCAAGTACCTAGTCATTCTCAAATCAACTTAATTTATTGCAACATAAAGTTGATATTTGTTCAAGTGGAAATTGTATTAAAAAAACAAAATGACGGCGCTAGTTACACACCTTTTCATGCACGCCACCCATAGACAACCAAACATTATACTTAGCTGCCAGATTTCTGTAACCACCCACTGTGGCGCCACCTATGATCGGTTCAGCGAAGTTTACTGTATCATTCTTATTATCACAGAGATAGTCACAGGCTTCCGGGAAGAATAGCATCTGAAAAAAACATCTTAATTATATCAAAACTTTCAAAAAAAAAAAAAAAAACACTAAAAAATTAAGTTAGATTACAATTGCTTATTAGTTGTATAGGCTAGGCTTCGTAGTTTTAATAAATATAATAACAAACAAAAAAAATATGATAATAATTTCATGACAGTATTATCTAAAGATGTAGCCAGAAGTGGTTAGTACAAGAAGATTTTGCCATTTATGTTTAAGTCCCATCAGAATGTTAGGCACCAAAAAGGAATAAATGAAAGGCAATTGCATACAGCTGAGATAAGAATGCTAAGAGCTTTTAAATGCTTTTATCTGACAAATATCAGTAACACACTTTTTTCTGACCAATATTTTTTCTATGTCTCGACATACCTGAACATCCTCTTTGACAGCTTTGCTGATTAAACTGCTGACAACCTCCATGTTTGCTGCCTTATCAGCGACAGATGTCATCTGACATACTGCTATCCTCTTGATACCAGCCATGTTACAATTACTCGCTTGTCGTATGAAATCTAAGCGCGTCACTGTTCTTAGTAGGTTAAGGTGCCAATTCTGTGAAGGCAAATTATATTAAATTGCAGTAAGAAAAGTAAAAACGCACTTTAAAAATTATTAAATATTTGTGTAGGTCTCAAAGTCTGTCTGTCTGATAGAAAGGACTATAGCCGTACTACAACGCGTTAATACCATCATGATTCCATTGAGAAAAAGTGATAGTGCTATCAGTCATATATAGCTCCATCTCTCTTTCAGGCTGGAACAATGATGGCTTTAACACGTCATAGTACGGCCGCTGGCCATGCTTACCCAAAACTGAGACCAATGGAAAATATAATGCAGTAGGACAACACAGGTTAAAAATAAAATAATACGTAGTTTTATACCCCCTTTATAACAATATTTTGCGTATGTTACATTGGGCGCTATCGTAAGCACGCTTTTTCACACCAACAATTAAAGTTAGATTGCAGCTAATATTTTTGCTCAATGTTTATTAACTGCCTCGTTGGTCTAGTGGTCGCAAGCGCTTCTGCTGAGCATGAGGCCCTGGGTTCGATTCCTGGGTCGGGCAAAATGTTATTAGGTTTTTCCATCTGGAATTTCTCGGTAGTAGCCTGGAGTCTGGATTTGTACCCGGTTGATGGCAATAGGCTCGCCCCCTATTACATGGGACTTAAACATAACTGGCGAAATGTGGGTGTGCTGTAAGTACACCTCTGCCTAACCCTTCAGGGAATACAGGCATAATGTTATGTTATGTGTTATGTTTAATTAATTTACCTACTCAGTTTGATGTACAAAATGCGTGTAATAATGCCCTGATGATGGGTCTTTTTACACCTGTAGGATTTTGAATATATTCATTGTATTCATATTTCAATAATCAATAAAAATATTTTGCATTTCAATTTTGTTATTGGAAATGAAAGTTACAGAAATATACTTAAACTTATTAAAATGTTGCTTGACCTTCCAAAGATAATTGGTTTATTGTCCTTTTGATAGGACATCCAATAACAATGCAAACATTATGTAAATAAGATTTAAATGCACATAAATACTTAACCTCGAAAGAAAGTTTACAGAAAAAACCCTTAAGTACTGCTTACCCGCATCATACGACCTAAAATATGGGTTGCGTAAAGATTTTTTTCGTCTCAGAAATATTTACAATAATTTCTGCAATAACCACTTCAAATCACAATATGACATTGACATTTGCACTGTTTTGGTTTGGACTGTCAATTTGGATTTTTAACCTTGACACTTACGTTCTGTTTCAAACAACATGAATTTGTAACAGCAATTAATCATGAATTTTGTCTTTTATTTTCAGCACAAATCTCAAACATATGACAAAAGACAATCAAAAAAATATCTAGCTATTGAAGTAGCTATCAAGCATAATACGACCTTGAGGAAACAGATATTTTTGGAAAATAATATGCTTGTAATGAAGCCGCATGGCTGTTTTGTTCAAAAACCGAAACCCAACAATATTGAAGCATTAATATTTAACAAATTCGTTAATACAAATCAAAAAAATATTAAATCTTAGCCACGGAAACCTAATTTGCATATTAGAAGAATTTAATTAATATTTTCCGCAAGTGTTTCGCAAGAATTCGACCAAACAATCCGTTTGCTATTTGCTAAGTTCGAACACAAATTCTGAACGCACCATCAGTCTAGAAAAATCTGCTGAATTGTGTGTCGGTGTAAAAATAAATATTTTTGAAGATTTCTGGGAGATTTACTTTTTCCGGGCATCGGAGAAGGAAATATGACTGAGACTCAAGATAATACGACTATCCAGGTACGGTTTTATCTTTTACTTACATAAACTTTTGTTAATAGAATCTGAGGCACTTTCTTTTCAAAAAGGTTCAAATGATTACCTTTTATGGTTTTCTTGCTTCTATGTGACTTAAAAAGACTTAATGCCATATTCCTAACCTAGTAAAGATATTTGTAACCATAGTGTACATGTAAAAACACTCAATTTGGAAATTAAATGTAGCATCATGCATATTTAAAAATAACTGGCTGGAATATGGCTTAAAAACAGAAAAATTCAATGGCATTATCACCTCGATACAAATATTACATGCTTTTTTATCAAACTAGCACACTAAACTATTTTAAAATGTGTTACCATGGTAGGTTTTATGCAATTATGGTCTCACCAAATGTACCTACGGATTAACCAATTTTGGTAAAAAAGGTAGAACTTCCTCTAGGTATTAGCTGTGTAATGCAACCTAATTATTTATTGATAACGTTGATTGTGCTGTGGATTAGGTTCAAAATCAAATATTAATAAGTTGTGATATAAGTACTAAAAAAGGTCTCACAACTTTGGTTAGTCGGAACATACCTCGAAGTTGCTGTTTATCAACAAAAAGCAGACAAAATAGCTGATCCATACTTGGAATATATGTTCTTCGTATTGATGAACCTAAAATTCCACCTTTGCAAACCAAAACCTTTTTGTTTTTTTTATCCTTTGTTAAAAAGAACAGGTTCATAATAATTAATTACAATCTAGCCTATAAGCCTCTTAAGCAATTTTAATGTAACAATTTTTTTTATGTGATAATTATTTCAAAACTTAGAATAGTGTTGATTGTACTTTACACAAGTCCGTTCCACTTAGAGCCTGATAATGATATAAGCACTTCGTTCATGTGTTATTGTGTGTCATTGTAACTATTATTTCTACACTTTTTGCACTACACTAACTCAAAACGTTTTGTTTGTTT
Organism: Griposia aprilina; assembly: GCA_916610205.1. NCBI lineage: Eukaryota > Metazoa > Arthropoda > Insecta > Lepidoptera > Noctuidae > Griposia > Griposia aprilina. The sequence continues at coordinate 7,462,203 of OU744310.1, read as the reverse complement.
TAGTCTTCACACTATATTTGTTTGGTCTAACAGCTGAATTGCCTTGATGTTCACATGTTGGTTAAGTTGGTGTTCATGGCCTCAGCAAGTTTTTGGATTAAGTTGGAGACGGGTTCCATTTTTAGGTTACAATGGAGGTTGTCCTTGCTTATATACCAGGGCGCATTAACAATACTCCTGAGTAACTTATTCTGGAATGTTTGTATAATTTTGATGTTAGTCAGTTTAGTACCTACAGCCCCACAGTTGAATGCCATAATTATGTCCATATTGGCATAAGAATATGCATATATAATTTAAAAAAAATATGTATTGATAGGCAGGAATTCAGTCAAATCAACCAATATATGTTATTAAAACGCATTTCCAGTTCCTGTCTTCTCTTTTTGACGTGCGCTTTCCAGCGCAGTTTTGCATCAAGCGTTCTACCAAAGTATTTTCCTGTTGGAGAAATGAATGTGAAGTGACTTCAATTCATTGAATTTTATCCTCCATTTTTGTACCCTGTCATGAACATCATTTACAGGTATTTATACCTTTTTGATTGCTACCGTATGCCTCGACCCTGTCGCCATAATGGCAGTGTCGTCCGCAAAGGTTGCAATAGTATTATTTTCCAGCTCTGGTATATCATACGTGTACAACAGCTAGAGGACTGGACCCAGCACACTACCTTGAGGCACGCCAACTTTAATAATTTTTAACCCGGAAAAGGCATCCTCACGCACTACTCAAAACATTATATCTGTAATGTATGATTGCAAGATATCAGCAAAATCATTGGGCAGCATTAGTCTTAGCTTGTATATCAAACCCTTATGCCAAACTCTATCAAAAGCTTGTGCCACATTTAAAAATACGGTGGAGCAGACTTTAGGGTTCTCTCAATGATGTTGGTAATTCGATGTACTTGGTCTATTGTTGACTGTTTTTCTCTGAATTCAAACTGATGTTCAGGGATCAGGTTTCTCTCGTTCATTCTTTTGTTGACGGTTTGTCAGTGTTTCTAACAATTGGCTTAACGGCAGAGATGTTAGATGGATAATTTTTGGAGTTTATGTTGGCATTTGCATCTCCTTGGCAACTAAACACCCTCTGTAGTTGGCTGAGTGAGGTAAGCCACAGTGGACACACTTAGGTTTTTCTTGTGCATGTTTGTTGCAATCAGCTGTGAAGTGTTTACCTGTACATTTAACACACCTTGACTCTTTTGGGTTCCACCATAAACCTGGCATCTCTTACAGCGATTCTTTTATTCTCCAACTTAACTTGTTAATTGCATTTTCTACCTGGAATCTTTGCGACGTTAAATCATCTTTAATACTTTCCGGTAGGCAGCAAGAATGCAATTTTTATGTGACACTACTCTTATTAGTCTGGTCTGGTTATCCTCGTATGAGTGCCCATAAACAATTTTAGGCGTGCGTCAAACAATCACTCTGTAGGACTCTTCAGTTTTGGCAATTCGGTGAATGTTGCTACTGGCTAAGATTCAGTCAAGAAGTCGTAGAATTTTTGATAATTCTTAACACTTAACGATTGGAGGCGGTGCTAGAACTGTTTAAACAACTTCCAGAAAGGAGGAGGTTAGTAGTGGTTGTCTTCTCTTTGTTGCTGAGTTGCTGCTGCTGAGCGCTACTTCTAGTTTGTGTTAGTGGTCATACTTCATCACAGCACCGACATGCGAATGTTAACAAATATCTGTAGCTGTGAGTATGACGTGTTGCGCTTGGCTAGCAGTGAAAGTGAATATAAATGGTTTTAGTTTTTACTTCTGTCAGCAGTTCTCATGCCTATGTTTTTTTTAAATAACAATTCAGAGAAATAAAAAGATAGTTGCTTTATCATGGATGTGTCATGACTAGTTTCTTGAACTGTGAACAAGGAATTGGCAAGGAGCCAATAAAACATGGTCATCTTGAAATAACAATAGAACACTTTTATCATCTTCATCGTCATGATGAGGGCACAACAGTGTATTTAATTTTGTTGGGCCAAAACTTCGCCAGTTCCACGGCATCGTTGATGGCAGCGCAGAGGTCCATAAGGCTGCATTTTTTGGGCCACAGAGGGCAGGTTAGAACGTGGCACGAACCGGTCTTTCTCACGGCTCTTTTTTTATTACTTGTGTATCTTATATGCCGACAAAAACTGAAAGTATGCAATAGAAAGTTTTTAATGCAAAACCTGAACATTTTGTGTTTTTACTAAGAGTTACCTCAAGTTGTATGAATCTAAATTGTAATGAATTTAAAATTACTGTAGACTTAAATGTCGCATTATTTTATTTTATTTTTACAATTTTAAGAAAGCTTACAGACTAATTCACGTAAATGGTAACAAAATAGTAAACAACTGACAATTGCTAATTACAAGGCAATCTGTAATGATAGATTTAAGGTGTTACAATAAAATAGTATTTACACTTACTAAATTATGACTATCTAACTATTATTAGTATGTACATGCTCACTGCCTCGTTGGTCTAGTGGTCGCAAGCGCTACTGCTGAGCATGAGGTCCTGGGTTCGATTCCCGGGTCGGGCAAAGTGCTATCGGGTTTTTCCATCTGGAATTTCTCGGTAGCAGCACGGAGTCTGGATTTGTGCCCGGTTGATGGCAATAGGCTCGCCCCCTATTACATGGGACTTAAAACATAACTGGCGAAATGTGGGTGTACTATGGGTACACCTCTGCCTATCCCTTCGGGGAAATACAGGCGTGATGTTATGTGTGTGTGTGAAAGAAGAAAAATAATCATAGGGCATCAAAAAATTCGTCCACATCGCTGTCGACAGGAAAAGTGCCCAAGTTATTGCTTCAATTACTGTATAAATTATATACTTAATGTCAAAGCCAAATCTATATGTACAAATAAAAATGAATTGCTGTTCGTTGCTAAGCGCCTCACTTGAGAACAGTTCGACCGATTTTTTGTTTTAAAATGTTCGTAATAGTCTAAATTATGTTTTTAGGAAAACAAAAATTAGAATTATTGCCTGGGAAATTAGAAAAATCGGGACTAACTGAAACTGCTCTTTTCTATAGGATTTGGACAGGACAATGTCGAGTCAGCCAGTTATAAATAAAAACAGTTAAACAAGCAGAAAAGTTTTCCACATATTATTATATGTGGTAATGGTGATTTTAATCACACTTTTACCAAGAGCAAAAAATCTATTGAGCTCTTCAGAAACTCTTTAGTCTTATACACGTTTACAAAAAGCATAAATCTGCCGATGCTTCCCAGCTCTTGAAAAACACTTAAGTCTTTTGTGGAAATGGTTGCTTATTAAAAGCACAGGGTTTTTTTTTTATATCAACTGTCTGGCAATTTGAAAAAAAGCAGACAGCCCACCTTATGGTAAGTGGTCACCGCCACCTATGACAATTAATTATTCTAAATTGGTTTTATCTTTGTCCACAGCCACCGCGGAATAAAATTAAACATGATTGGTATCAAACGGAGGCTCAAGTTGTCATCACAATACTCGTCAAGAACGCACCTAAGGATAAAGTTAAAGTGAATTATGGAGAAAGAAGTGTAAGTATCAGCTTTTATTAGAAACACTCATACCAATCAATCAGTCAATCTGCCGAGCATTTTATTAGAAACACTCATACCAATCAATCAGTCAATCTGCCGAGCCTTTTATTAGAAACACTCATACCAATCAATCAGTCAATCTGCCGAGCCTTTTATTAGAAACACTCATACCAATCAATCAGTCAATCTGCCGAGCCTTTTATTAGAAACACTCATACCAATCAATCAGTCAATCTGCCGAGCCTTTTATTAGAAACACTCATACCAATCAATCAGTCAATCTGCCGAGCCTTTTATTAGAAACACTCATACCAATCAATCAGTCAATCTGCCGAGCCTTTTATTAGAAACACTCATACCAATCAATCCGTCAATCTGCCGAGCCTTTTATTAGAAACACTCATACCAATCAATCAGTCAATCTGCCGAGCCTTTTATTAGAAACACTCATACCAATCAATCAGTCAATCTGCCGAGCCTTTTATTAGAAACACTCATACCAATCAATCAGTCAATCTGCCGAGCCTTTTATTAGAAACACTCATACCAATCAATCAGTCAATCTGCCGAGCCTTTTATTAGAAACACTCATACCAATCAATCAGTCAATCTGCCGAGCCTTTTATTAGAAACACTCATACCAATCAATCAGTCAATCTGCCGAGCCTTTTATTAGAAACACTCATACCAATCAATCAGTCAATCTGCCGAGCCTTTTATTAGAAACACTCATACCAATCAATCAGTCAATCTGCCGAGCCTTTTATTAGAAACACTCATACCAATCAATCAGTCAATCTGCCGAGCATTTTATTAGAAACACTCATACCAATCAATCAGTCAATCTGCCGAGCCTTTTATTAGAAACACTCATACCAATCAATCAGTCAATCTGCCGAGCCTTTTATTAGAAACACTCATACCAATCAATCAGTCAATCTGCCGAGCCTTTTATTAGAAACACTCATACCAATCAATCAGTCAATCTGCCGAGCCTTTTATTAGAAACACTCATACCAATCAATCAGTCAATCTGCCGATCCTTTTATTAGAAACACTCATACCAATCAATCAGTCAATCTGCCGAGCCTTTTATTAGAAACACTCATACCAATCAATCAGTCAATCTGCCGAGCCTTTTATTAGAAACACTCATACCAATCAATCCGTCAATCTGCCGAGCCTTTTATTAGAAACACTCATACCAATCAATCAGTCAATCTGCCGAGCCTTTTATTAGAAACACTCATACCAATCAATCAGTCAATCTGCCGAGCCTTTTATTAGAAACACTCATACCAATCAATCAGTCAATCTGCCGAGCCTTTTATTAGAAACACTCATACCAATCAATCAGTCAATCTGCCGAGCCTTTTATTAGAAACACTCATACCAATCAATCAGTCAATCTGCCGAGCCTTTTATTAGAAACACTCATACCAATCAATCAGTCAATCTGCCGAGCCTTTTATTAGAAACACTCATACCAATCAATCAGTCAATCTGCCGAGCCTTTTATTAGAAACACTCATACCAATCAATCAGTCAATCTGCCGAGCCTTTTATTAGAAACACTCATACCAATCAATCAGTCAATCTGCCGAGCCTTTTATTAGAAACACTCATACCAATCAATCAGTCAATCTGCCGAGCCTTTTATTAGAAACACTCATACCAATCAATCAGTCAATCTGCCGAGCCTTTTATTAGAAACACTCATACCAATCAATCAGTCAATCTGCCGAGCCTTTTCCTCAGCTTCCATTCTAACCGTACGCACCTGAATACCAGTATTTCACATAGAGTGACTGCTTATCTGACCTCCACAACCCAGTAACTCCACCACCAACCATGGTGAATCCATACAGTAGTGTTAGTAAAGAAAACTTAGTATTCAAATAATAATCGTGTGCTAGATCAGTGCGTGTCTGGAGCCGAACTTCACGCTATCCAAGTAGTTTGTAATAAGTACGTACTAATAGAAGCATGAAGGCCGACCTAGTGACGCTGCATCGGACAATCCCAAGTACCGCACAACGTGCTCAGTATGCTGTGAGAAATGGCGCGCAGTCTGCGGGAGCAGTGGTGGCACAGTGGTATCGGCCCTGACTTACGAGTTGTTGGCCGTGGGTTCGAACCCAGGCAGGCGCTTTACTTTGTGTAAATAATTTCATCACCACTGTTCTCAAAACGGTAAAGAAAAACATCGCGAGGAAACCGGCATGTCCTAGAACCAAAAATTCGAAGACATGTGACATCTACCAACCCGCACTGGGCCCGCGTGGTAGATTACAGACCATTCCCTCTCAAAGAGAGGAGGCCTGTGTTCTAGCAGTGGGAACATTATAGGCTAATTATGTTATGCTATGCTGCGGAGAATCGAAGCACAACGCTTTCGAATGATAGCATGAACTCAAACTCAAAGCATTTATTTCAAATAAACCAATTACAGGCACTTTTGAATTTTCAAGGGGTCGGTCAGTCAGAAAGATGAAGCTAGTTGCCCATTCCAAAGCGTAGTAGGTACCTATGGAGAAGAACGGGCAAGAGACTCCAAGGACACTCTTTTAAATCAACATATAGTTACAAAAAAAATGGTTACACCATTCATAATGAAATTATAAATGTTAGAACCTCAAAGAAAGACGTGCACGTTAAAAGCGACCCTAATTCAAAAGGTGAAAACAAATCTGAAATTAAAATAAGCCGCGGCAGCTAAGAGATAACCAGTCCCAACAGACGGCGCCCGTTCACGAACATAACGTATGGATCAGCACCATTCAACTCGACCATTTTGAAGGGAACTTAATGATCCAACACACACGCACCAGTGAGACATTTGAGTGAGCATGACACATGAAAGCCATCAATCCTCGCTTCAACAAACATCCCCGAAGCGCTACGTGGCAGCAAGCTACTAACAACGTGGCAGTAACCTGAACCCGTTATTATACTGCACACGCAAGGCGTTGTATGACAGACCGCAGTACCAAAATAGTATATATCAAAATGTTTTATCATTCCAGCTATCTCTGTCAAGTGCACTAGCCGAATCAGACTCGGAATACAGTTTAGAACTTGATTTAGCCCATGAAGTCGTACCTGGCATGTCTACCCATGTTGTCACCCCATCCAAAATAGAGGTTAAGCTACGGAAGAAGGAGGGCTTGAGGTGGACGCAGTTGGAAGGGGATAGGAAAGAGGATAATGTTAAGGCTATACCACAGGGTAAGTGAGATTTCATAATCTGTAATATTTCAATTAGAACATTAAGATTGTTGTGGCACTCGTTTGAAAATCAAGGATCACATTTTTAGGGTTCCGTACCCAAAGGGTACCACAACAGGACCCTATTACTAAGACTCCGCTGTTTGACCGTCCGTCTGTCCTAGTTCTGTATTTTTTTTTAACCGTAACCCTTGAAGCTTTCACACTACTATGGCCGCTATAACAAAAAAAAAAAAAAGTTATAAATGAAAGAGGGTTCCCCCATACAAGAAACGTGTAATACAAAAAATATGTACTGTAAAATATTGTACAGTGGTACGGAACCCTTCGTTTGCGTGTCCGACTCGCACTTCGCTGCTTTTTTATTAGCTAAATGCACAGACAACTTAGCCCCGTAGACACGGCATAGGAGGGCAACCGCGCTCACCAAGCACTAGCTCTACGGCCTCATATGTGATTGCCACGCCCCCAACTCGTCTAGGAAGCGCCAGTCAGTCCTTTACTGAATGTTGACGAAATTAGTTATTATTCTGAGGTTTTAAAAAACGAAAAGAATATTCAAAATGCCGTATTGTGCAGTGAAATGGTGCGGAAAATGTAGCAAAACTTCAAATTTACACAAAGACGGCATTACATTTCACCGGTAAGTTAATAAAAGCATAAAATAATTGCAAAATATAATTTAACGAAATTATTTGAATACGAAACAAATGCAAAGGTGCAGTAGCGCTCGTTGATGTCTTTTGAAAAATCTCTTTCTTTCACGTTTTAATTTATATATGACTATCTCGCTCTATCATCAGTAACAGTTTACTAGTGATGATGAATCGATAACAAATCTACAAATAAAATATCGATATGTTACCACAAACATAAAATAAATAAATAATCATTATTTTATTTTAAAGGTTTCCAAAATGCCTAGAATTAAAGAAAATTTGGATAAGCGCTACAAAACGAGATGAAAATTGGTGTCCCACTACAAAAAGTATTATATTATGTTCCCGTCGAAACGACGAATTTTATTTGTTACTGCTGTACTTATTTCTTTCTATTCTGTGCTGTAATGTGAAATTAGTATTTGATCAGTGTACCTTTTTCAATAGACAATTAAATCTAAGTACTTACAAATGTTGCTTATCGATAAAAATATCGAGTCTCATATCAACCCTAAGCTGTACTATGAGTCATTTGACGTATGACATGTGACATTGAAATAACCAATCACAGCTCTCTTTGCACCTCGGCCCCCCCCTGACTTTTGGCGATAGTATATTCGAACAAAATGTTCTTAATGAGGTGTCTACGGGGCTAAGTTGTCTGTGGATAAATGAGTTCCTTCAAAAAGTTGCCTACAGAAAGTACTCACTTACTTATAATTTTTTCAAGTTTAACGATAAATATATTAAAATGTATGATGTAAATTACTTTAAAAAAACACTTCAAGAGACGTCCTCAGCTGTAGCCCGACAAATTATTTTTTTTGTTTTTTTTTTTTAATTCATATCAATTGACAAACTGCGTTCCACCTAAGAATTTTCATATGAAATATTCTGAAAAATTATTAGATGGAACAGATGTCCAAAGTTTGACGATTGATATGAAATTGATGATTATTATACACGACACACGACGTGAAGCAGAGCTGCAATTTGTAAAAAACCAATAAAATTTGAGTTTGTCGGGCTACAGCTGAGGATTCACCCGAACATAATTTATTTCAGATGTGTAGGTACCGGTAAAACGGGGTGAATAGGAACGCAGGGGTGAATCGTAACGAAACTTTAAAAGGGATTTTAACATTGAAATATTATAGTCTGTCGCCAAAAAGGACTCTAACGTGTATACTGTATTATAATTAACCGATTACGTGTCCCTGTTGGCAACAAATTATATTATTTAAATGTTAAAATTCCTTTTAAAGTTTCGTTACGATTCACCCCTGCGTTACTATTCACCCCGTTTTACGGTATGTGCTTTTTTGTGTTGTCTCGTTTTAGCATGGCAATAGCGTACATTGAACCACCTACATTCACTAGCATTTTTTATTCGTCTCCATCAAAATCTATCATGATCTTTAACATGTTTCAATAACGAAAAACCATAAATAGTTTATTCTTTGGGTTCCTATGGACAGTCAAAGTAAAATCATTTATTTCAAATAGGCACATAACAAAACGTCAAAATTTACTAGAAAATAGAATTGATTCTAGTTGCCCCTTCCAAAAGGTAGTTTCGTATGGAAAAGAATAAGCAAGAAACTCCACCGTTACTCTTATAAAAATGTTTTACAATATTATGTATACATTAATTATATAATTATATGTGAAGACGATGCACCTAGAATAAAATTACTATACCATAATAGGTTAAAATAATTAAATATAACTCAATGACAGGTAAATTAATTATGTGATAGATACATAGTGCTCACATATTTACAAATATTGAAAAGTAGATGAGATGAGAGATATTAGAGAAAGGGCAATACATAGTTTATTGTTTGGGTTCCTACGGAGAGATATTAGGGAAAGGTCAATGACCGCTGTTGCCATGCTAAAACGCGACATCGACAACTACAGATGAGGTCGGTGTTTCCTATCCGACTACTCTGAAAAGAAACACCAGAACAAACTCAGAGGTTATTAAACTTGCTTGTAATATGTTATAGCCGTAATAGACGCGTCTGCCCCACAGCAGCCACCGAAACTATTCAAAAAAGACTGGGATAAAATTGAGAAGGAAATGAAGAAAATGGTAAGAATTCTTTGCTTTAACTGATTTTTAAGCTGATATTTTATGTAACTAAACTGTGTGTATCCACAACGCCATATGCAGGTACGCCTTACACTGACGTCACGCAAAATCCTGCATCGCGCATGCAGAGTTTACCGCGCAACTAGAATATATACAACGTCCCGAATTCAATCGTCGGGCAGTTGCCCACCAGACACGACACCCGTCTAGTCGGAGGATCCTCCTTTTTCTATGGAGGTATGAAACTATCAGCCGCGCTACTATCCCGCAACGTTAACCAGTGCGTCGTCTTTTATAACATACGGTGCCGAAACGTGGACACTGACGGTCGGGTTAGTTCACAAATTCAAGGTCGCTCAGCGCGCTATGGAGCAGGCTATGCTCGGAGTTTCTTTGAAGGTTTAAAGCAGAAATGAAATTATCTGGAAAAGAACCGGAGTTACCGACATAGCTTGCAGAGTATGCAAGCTGAAGTGGCAGTGGGCTGGCGATGTTTGTCGAAGGACCGATGGCCGGTGGAGTAGACGAGTCCTGGAGAGGAGACCGCGTATCGGCACTATCAACAAGCATAGCGTGGGACGCCCTCCAGCCAGATAGAGCGACGACCTTAAGAAGGTGGCTGAGACAGACTGGGTGCCGAAGGTTGGACGCGGAGGACAGGGCGTTGTGGCGCAGCCTAGGAGAGGCCTATGTCGAGCAGTGGACAGCGATAGGCTGAATTGATTGAAAAAACCAGTGGTAGTTGACCCGAAAAAAAAACATCCACGTCTGCGGAGTTTCGCTAGTTAGTTTAATTTGACTCTGTACAATTTTATTCCCATTACAGGAAGAGGAAGAGAAGCCTGAAGGGGATGCGGCATTGAATGCTCTCTTTCAGAAGATATATGGAGAAGGTTCCGATGAAGTGAGGCGAGCTATGAACAAGAGTTTTGTAAGTATTCATAATTAAAGAAGGAAAGAAAGAAAATAAATTGCATAATTAATTAATAAAAATAAAAGTTAATTAATTATTAAGTTTTTTTTTTTTGTTCCTTGCTTCTCTATTAGTCGTCATCTTGGTAGTCACACCCTTTCTAACCATATCATCTTTCACACAATCCATCCATCGCAGACCGGACGCTTTCGCTCGCGGTCAGAACCAAGTGCAAAGGGCAACTGATAGAAATCCAACGACAGACGAAACACGAAGTTTGCCGAGGGACATTAAGAAAATAGTTGTACTGTACCTATGTGGGATTCTTTATACTCTCGCAGCAACGGCTGGATGGATTTTAATACATGATTTGCCCATCGACACGTCTAAAGTCCCGCCAAGAGAAGCTATAAATTTTGTAAACACACATTCAGGGGTTCGCAACCTTTAGATCAAATTTAAAGAAATAAAAGCAGTTTTGTAATGATTTTTATTTTTATATTTACCTATAATTATTATAACAAACAATATAACGTAATTAGCGAAAACAACACAAACAGAGACACATTCGAAACTCGAATGACAGCATTGACAGCGACAGCGTGAACTTACTTCAAAATGACGGCCCAAATGTTTACGTTTCATGAGTCAGACGCGTTCCAGTACCACAAAAAAATAGCCGACAGCGCTTTATATCGCTAAAATATAACCCGACCAAGTGAAATTGCTCGTTAGTTTCGTATTACACGTATGTTACTTTGAGTTGATTGAATTTGGGATTCCTTGTTGTTGATTGAATTGTCGCCACGTAATTTACTAGAAGTTCTTTATTTACAATATTTATAGCTTCTCGTGGCGCGGACTTTAGGCTAGGTTTTGTTTTTATAGTCATAATGACGGATTATAATCTTCATATAAGTAAGGTCTTGAAAAAAAAAGTTTTTAGTACCATAACAATGTGAGGTTGAGGAGACAATTTCATAAATGTAACACATGAAAATGATGAAAAAAAATTATGAATAAGTGTCGTGTAACACTCGGTTGGAACGGAGTTCCTTTCGTAGTATATTTAGAACATCCATAAAACAAATTTGATTACCATAAAAATGGTTATATTGAGTCAACCTTAAAAGATAGATATATGCTGTCGTGGTGTTTTTTTTAGAACTTTTAAAGGGGAATAATTCCGTCTTACATGATTTTTGCATAACTTTAACCGTTAACGCAGCGCACGCAACGGAAGCTCTCAAAAGGAATATTTTTTTCCCATTTATGCTCCGCTCCTATTGAATGCAGCGTGATGTTATATAGCCTAAAGCCTTCCTCGATAAATGGACTATCCGACACAAAAAGATTTTTTCAATTCCAACGAGTAGTTCCTGAGATTAGCGCGTTCAACCAAACAAACAAATAAAGAATGGGTCGTGACGGAAAGTTCTTACACTTTTTTTCGCCTAGCCCCCATCCGCCAAGTCCGTAAGACAGTTACTAAAACGTTCGAAACAAGCTCACTTTTCAAGCAGTCTCTTGCGGTTGGATCAAATCTGAGATTGAACTAAAATAACTGCCAAGCACAGCATCAGACTGCCTGAAAAGTACGCTTGTTATGAACTTTTTAGTTGCAGTTGGGTTATTCGATTTTAACAACTTTTTTTTTTAACTTAATTTTCTAATGAGAGCAGTGGTATCGGCCCGCGACTTACGAGTAGGTCGCTGGTTCGAACCCTGACAGGCGCCTTACGTGTTAATTATTTCATCACCACTGCTCTTAAAACGGTGAAGAAAAACATCGTGAGGAAACCGGTATGTCCTGGAACAAAAAAACCGAAGATATGTGGAATCTACCAACCCGCACTGGGCCCGCGTGGTGGATTACGGCCCACTCCGTCTCACAGAGAGGAGGCCTGTGTCCCAGCAGTGAGACGTTATAGCCTGATTATGCTTACGCTATTTTTCTATTTACAGGTTGAATCCGGAGGTACGGTCCTAAGTACAAACTGGAACCAAGTAGGTCAAGATAAAGTTGAAATGAAACCACCAGATGGCGTTGAATTCAAGAAATGGGAGTAGACTAATATTAATAATAAAGCACAAATATTTGTAATGCCGCGTTCCCACGGCCCGTGCCGAGCATTCGCATATAAACTAAGCAAAAAGAAACGCGACCGTACAGGCCGTGACAGGCGCCCCGCGTTGCGTTGAACTGACAGACTGCCGGCGGATCGGAGGAGCGGCCACGACCCGCCACACACGGTGGCCTGGCGCGGCGCGGCCTGTGAGAAAGCGGGCCGTGGGAACGCTGCATAATTTAGTCCCGCGTCTTAATAGAAATCGACCATCGCGTTCATATCGTCATAATCTTAGAACAGTGACGGATCTAACACATGTTAAACTTTACAAGGCAGCCATTTAAAATATTTTTAATAGTTTTTTTGACGTAACATTTTTAATCCGTCAGTATACCGACTGTTTAATTCGTAATCCAATTTATTGTTTTTTTTTTTTTAATGTATTAACATTTTATGATGTAATATCCAAATATAGTAAAAAATGATTTTCGCATTTTTTTCAACACCGTCATTGTTCTACGATCATGACGATATGTCACTCTTTGTACGGAAAACCGGAAGGCGCCCTCTGTCGGTGTGACCACGCGTTTCGGTTCACCGAACAAAAATTGACATTTGAACACGGCGATCGCTTTCTATAAGGCTGGAAATAACGTTACGTTGACGTCGGTCATGCGTACCAAGACGCTGACGATAAATGGATGTGTATAGTGTAGCGCTGATGGTCAGCGAGTCCATAAAATACGGTAGGTACGAGACCGGTGTCGGCTTATCACTATTACCAGCCTTGGGACGTGGTCTGGGAATGAATGAACGAATCACAGTCTACGAAAATTGTAAGTGTCATTGGGAATATTCGTAAAACGAAAGATGAGGAAATGTTCATATGTATGAATGTGCAGTCAGCATCTGTTGAGGTCAGCTTCCAGTCTAACCGGCAACTGCCTATCTGACCTCCACAACCCAGTTACTGGGTAACCTGATACTTGTTCGTAAGACTGGTTATCAGACTTTCGAGCTTCTGACTGCTCGTAATGGCTGTCAAAGGTCTACGAATGACAGCCGGGACCAGCGGCTTTCCAAGCCACGAAGGGGTCTGGGTATGGAATGGATAGTTACAGATCGGTACCTATGGACTCGTGGGCTGTTATTACTAAGCTAGAACCCCCACTAGACATATTTCGTCTTCGAATATTCCCCATGACTACTAAATTCGTCATATTTTACTTATTCCATGCAGTATTTAAAAACTTAATGTGCTATAAAAATTAAACATTCTTATACCAAAATGAACTCGGGCGTATACTGTCAAAGTCATAAAAGTTTGAGACAAGGATGGCACTCCATGTCGTGTATATCTCCATCTCTCTCTGACAGCAAAAAAACGCCACAGAGTATCTCGTACCCAGTAACAGTATTACAACTCGGGAATTACAAGATTGCATTAATGAACTGTATGGAAATGAAAATAGACTGTGGTAAATGTAATGAAGGTAGATTTTATATTATATGTCATGAGGCTTCGTTTTAAGAGGTAAGCAGAATTAGAAACAGTAATTAAATTGTATTAAATGCCTAATAAGGTAGGCTTTTCTAAGACTGATGGCCGTCATAGTGACTGCTGTCATGAAAATGATGGCAGCGGTAAAGATTTAAATCGATACCGCCAACGGGGTTAATAGTGTAGCGGTATCAACATCGCCACATGCGAGCTACACGTCTTACTGACGTCACGCAAATCCTGCATCGCGCAAGCAGAGTTTACCGCGCGACTAGCATATATACAACGTCCCGACATCAACCGTCGGGCAGTTGCCCACCAGACACAACACCCGTCTGGTCGGAGGATCCTCCCTTTTCCATAGAGTATGAGTGAGCTTTACACCCTGTCCCTCATACATCTATAATAGGAACGCAGGTGTGAATCGGAACGAAACTTTAAAAGGGATTTTAACATTGAAATAATATAATTTGTTGCCAACAAGGGCACTTGATCGTTAAGTGTAATACAGTTATCTCATTAGAGTCCTTTTTGGCATCAAATTATTATTATTTCAATAACAAAATCCCTTTTAAAGTTTTGGTCCGATTTACCCCTTTTCTCTCCAAATAACTTCTCTCGCTCAGGGTGGAGCGGGAGGGCGTGTCAGACTCTTACTGACTAAAACCCCCCCGTGTTCCTTCAGTTGCCTGTGCGCCAGGGCCACGGTAACTCTTTCGAACAATCCGCGACCCCGGCAGGCATCGGCCCTATCGGACCCCGTCCGCAAGCCCGCGCCTACGGTGGCCGGGAGTCGGTTATCGACTCCCGACGCCCAGGGTGTCTCCTCCTGCGGCGACTAGGGGCATGAGGGCGCAACGATTGTCTCACCCTCACGCGCTCCGCCTTGTCTGTTGCGAGCATTACTGCTTCGCAGAAGGAGGTCACGGCTTCACCCATGCGTTCCTATTCACCCCGTTTGACGGTAATCGATTTAAATCTTTCAGCAGCCGGGTTTGACTTTACAGTCTCAAAAACGCTCTAGAAAAACACCAACTTACCATCATAAATAACATTTCAGTAACGTCTTTCGCTGGTAAATTGCAGACGCTATGTAGCGGGCACCGCTCTTATAAGAAAACGTAGCTTTAGTCCTTCGAAAGGCACTCGGAATGACAATTTGCTTTCATTTTTACGAAAACAACGAAATACAATGGTTGAAATGTTAGGGAAATACCAGATAACTTAAATAACAGTTCGATTGACGATATATTTTAGTTTCACCGTAATTTAAAGTTACAATTCTGCCTTCCTCTCAAAACATAGCGTGAAGAGCTTAGAATATTGTGTAGAGACCAAAATAACTACACTGTAATAATATTATAATGTACGCAATAAATATTTTTTTTTTACAATAACATGCCTTTTCATGACGATACTAAAAAAAATCTCATGGAAGCTAAAAATACAAACTAATACTCTAATGAACTGACTGAGCCTATTTTCGTTCAAGGAGAGAGAAAATTCAAGATGGCAGCTACGAAAATTGCCCATGCATATTATTTCCATAGTTTTCAAGGGCGTCGATGGCGAAAATGAGGTCAAAATCCACGATCCATGACTCCTAGGGACATCTGAATTACTAGAAACAGTTGTTGAAATGTCTGATGTTCTTGTAATTATACCGGGCCCTATACCCTTCAAACCGACACACAGCAACGCTGCTTGGTAGCAGGTCAGTGCCGGTTTTTAACATTACAGGCGCCCTGAGCGAAATTTCGGCACCGCTCACCCTACTCTTGGAGAGTAGAGAGTGGCGACAAATTTCAGCACTACGTCAAGGTTTTCTTATGTCCATTCATAAAGAAAAAGGAGTTACACTGTCGGCTTATGCAGAAAAGTTTGAGAATTCAGAGAATGTCGGATACAAGAGCTAGCGAAGAGATCTCATTTTTAACCGACTTCACAAAAAGGAGGAGGTTCTCAATTCGTCTGTATGTTTTTTTTTTTTTTTTAATGTGTGTTAGCTCATAACTTTTTTCTGGGTGAACCGTTTTGTATGATTCTTTTTTTATTTGATAGCTGGTGCTTCACATGTGGTCCCATTTAAATTTGATCTAGGTCTGACCAGTAGTTTTTGAGTTATCCTTAATACTGCATATTTTTCCACGTAGTTTATATGGATGATGTGTTAATAATTTCCTGTCATTGTTATTTACACACCAAGAAGTGGTATACGAATTTGTGTGGGGTAGGTACCGCAACTAAAAAGTGAAAAATAAAAACTTTTTTACAAAAAAACAACCGCCTTCTAAAAAAAAACACTAAAAGACGTGAAAAATAACTTTAATTTCGGAAGTCGGTGGCCAAAATCGAAAATATAACACCAAAGACACCGACTTCCGAAATTAAAGTTATTTTTCACGTCTTTTAGTGTTTTTTTTTAGAAGGCGGTTGTTTTTTTGTAAAAAAGTTTTTTGTTTTTTTTGTTTTCTAACTCGTAACGAACTAAAACAAAAGTATTCTGCAGGCGCCAGAGGTGAAAGGGCGCCTAGTCACAGCTCCTTCGGCGCCCCTTCACCTCTGGCACCCTGGGCGGTCACCCAGCCGCGCCCTACCTAACGCTGGCATTGTAGCAGATGGTATATCTACAATAGCTGAAACAGTTTAGGGGGATGCGCCAAGGTAGCCGGGAAATTAAAATTTTCTTACGTTTTTTGCAATTTGCAGGACAGTATCAGGTTGTATGTTGATCTAAATATGATCCGCGGCCGTAACAAATAAGGCTTTACAGAATTAGAATCAGCAATACAACTCCTTATGTTAGAATTGCCCTCAAATGTCAGGATTTCATGAAATTGACATTCAATAGGGTAATATGAACTTAGAGATGTATTGATGATTTTTTAGATTATAATTCTATAAATAAATATTTGATCAACATACGAGTACAACCTGATACTGACCTGGAAATTGCAAAAAACTTAAGAAAATGTGAATTTCGCGGGCTACCTTGGCGCATCCTCCTTAAAATGTCTCATGTGCCTTTAATTAAAGGAATTTGCAGGTTAATTAACCTGCAAATTAAACTAATCTACCCTTCGAACCGGCTCACAGCAATACTACTTGGTAGCAGATGTCATTGGCGGATACAGGGGGGCATGGGGGCCCCAAAAGACCCAGGAATTCCACACTTTCGACTCGACTTTTCGATTCAATTCAGCCAAAAGTCATTCTCCACTCTACGCCGCTTAAAAACATAGCTGCATACGCGAACAGGGGAGGAGCAGCTTTGCGGACTTGCACTCCTTCACATCCACAGGGATGTCCAAGTTGATGTCGATAAAATTATTAAAAATAAAGAATAGCTCTTAGGTATTTTTTCCGCACCAGGAAGGCTTCATTTACGTTCGTCGAGGTCCTTCAGAGTAACACCATACCTAAAGAGGATACATACCCGTGGTAAGCAGTAAGATCTTCTAATGTAAAACTGCACGCCCCTTCACAAAATTTTCTATACAAACATTTGAAATGTATATGCAACAAGCAGAGAGGTGTGCAATTTTAAACTGGACGATCTCTATCTAAATAGCAACTGAGGGCCTAGACAAAGGAACATTCGATTAGCGATGACGCTAGTAGAAAGCCAAAAAATGTATGGAATTGACGTAAGCTATCGAAATGTCACGTGATCATAGGTTAACGAATAGAAATTAGCTAGACAATGTTAACATCATTCAATTCTATGAAACAAATCGACAGCGTCGAACGATTACTTCCATAGAGATGCGTAGCCAAGTGACACTTTTTGACAAGTGTTATCGCTAGTTTTCGATTCGTATGATGCCAAATATTAGCGTAATTGGTAGCGATTGTAAAAATAGAATCGCTCCGAAGCGAATGACATTTGTCTAGAGCCTCTGAGGGCCTAGACAAATGGCATTCGCTTCGGAGCGATTCTATTTCTACAATCGCTATCGCTTTCGCTAATGATTCCAAAAACTAGCAATAACGCTCGTCAAAAAGTGTCTCTTGGCTATGCATCTCTGTGGAAGTACCTAATCTTTCGACGCTGTCGATTCATTTCATAATCGAATGTTGTTTACATTGTCTAGCTAATTTTTATTCGTTGACCTATGATCACGTGACATTTCGATAGCTTATGTCAACCCCATACATTTTAGCTTTTCTACTAGCGTTATCGTTAATCGAATGTTACTTTGTCTAGGCCCTCTGCTTCACTTACGGTACGTCTTAAATGCTTAAAAGCAAATACAAACTGGTTTAATTTCTTGCAGACGTGCTCTATATGTAATTTCCAGTTACAATGCTGGTCTACAATAAGTCCAAGAAGTATTCACTAACCTCGATTTGTTATCTTTTAAGATTTTTGTTTTGTATTGTAATTTTGAAAATTTATGTTTTTGGTTTTATTTAGATTTGCACAGAGATAATTGTTTTCGAGCCATTTAATCACTTGGTTTACTGTTTCATTAAAGAATTTTCCTGACTGGTTTCTGATTTACCTACTATCATTTGTTACAATTACTGATACATCGTGTAACGTTATGATTAGCCGGAGGGAGGGCTAAAATTGTAAGTCATATTGTATAAAATTAAGAGTACCTACAATACGAAAACAAAGTATAAAAGTTAATTAGAATTAAAAACAGGTCTTCAACGCCAGACACGCGCAACAGGGTCCACAGGCGCGGGAGCGAGGACGGGCCTCGGAACTCTCCGTGCTTAAGCATCCTCACGCCGTGCAATATCGGAAGGTTCTCAATTCCGGAACTGAGTTCCAATACCGGAGTTTTGGTTCCCGAATTCCGGAAAATTTTGGTAACTTTTAATCGTCTTTAATAGAGTTAGAAAAAGAAAAAGGTTTGTTTCAAATCAAACAAGATTTATAATTATATCAGTCTTTTAGGGCCAGTTTCACCATACTGAGTTTATTCTAAATGTCCCGTTATGCCATTTGATGGATTTTCTCATTACGAAAAATATTCTGTCAAAACGGAATATTTTTGACTAATTTTTTTAATATTAAACGTATGGCATTTTGTAACAGCAGAGTTTGGTGAAATTGGTGCTAAATAATGGTGGTAGTACTTCCCCGGACAAGCTCCTTCACAAACAGACACTAAGCCCGGGGAATTTACGACGAATTTAAGGCTAACTTTGCAATTATTTAAAACAATGATTTTTTTACCTACTAACGCATAGAGGGTAGGTATGTTAAAATGTATCCCGCGATAAATGATAAATGATTTTATTTCTGTAAATAGGTTTGTACAAATACTTTTACACGTCAATGATATTTTAAAACTAGATGAGGTCGGCGTTTCCTATCTGACTACTCTGAGAAGAAAGGCCGAAACAAACTCAGAGGTCACAGTCTCTTTTAAAGTCCAGACATAATCTTGGTCAGATCATGTGAAGACCATGTAGATTTGTCTGAAATGGCCTTTTGAGGAAAAACCACACAGATTGAGTGGACCTGTCCAGTCAGTGCACGCATTTGTCAGTAATCGTGCAGCTCAACTCAGAACTTAAGGAGCTCAACTTCAAACCCGAGTGTTGGTACTATTTTTTAAGAAAACACATGTCAAAACATGTATTTTCTATTTGAATTGGTAGAAAATGTTAATAGATAGATATAATATTTGTACCTATGGAGTACCTAAGTATTTGTCGAAAAGCTTAGGCATTACTACTCGTAATGCCTAATCTCTCTCTGGTCTGTAACATTTTTCGTACGAGCATCTTTTTTTTTTTTTTTAAGTAATTTATAATTGACTTAGTGAGCAAGCAATAAGTACAAGTCAAAAATTTCGTACCTAATTTTACTTTTATTAAAATTTCCATGAACGAAAATGTTCAATTTCGGAAAAAAAAATGGTTTAGGCATTTTTTACATATAGTAACAAAACATTTCCTGTTAGGTAATAACTATTTTGCCTCAACTTTTGTTAACAAAACCGCGTTTTATTTTTTTACCTTGATGCGGTCCTGAAAAAGTTCAAACACACAATTCAAGAAAAAATATCGCTGTTAAGATTTAGTCAGGGTTCAAGCCTAATTTCCCAACCCTAAATAGTCGCGACCATAATTCCATGCTGGATTATTCCACTGTGCCCCACGAAGTAGGCTGGTGAGAAAAAGCTATGGAATGTCTAAAAAGAGGTTCACTGTGTCCCATTAATCGTTTTAGTTGGACAAATTGCTCGCATACCTACGCTTAAGAAGCTCACAAGAGCTAAAGCGCGGTCACTGTCGGATTGCATAGAAAAGAAAGAGACGCGCGATGACACAACGCTGGGATTTTTTTGCAAAATATGAAGCAATTATGGATTTACAAAAAATCTATTCATTGGACTAAAAAATTAAAACACTATTACGTTAGTATGTTACTTGTAGAAAAATCTGACAAAAACTGAATTTTTGCATGTATATTAGTATGGATATTAATAGTTAAAAACATTTTTTAGAGGTATCTTCTTGATTTTTTTCTATCATATCAAGTTAATTGTATTATGTTTTCAACACACTATCTAAGTAGCATATATCCAGAAGAATATCATATATTTTTCTGATTTTGATTACTGCAGTGGGTCATATATTTTTAGGCATTATAAATATGCGTTTAGGCCATGTAGTCCCCTTAAGCAAGCTGAGTGGATAAGTCTAAGTTCATATTAGCCGTAGAACTATGATGACCATTGGGGTCTTGGGATAGGCGTGTTCTTCAGTGGAGACGGCGAATCGGCAAACGTAAGATAGGACGCCCTCAGGCTAGGTGGAGACGATATTCGCAGGGTGGCTGGTACAGTAGCACCTGCGGGCTTAGCACGAGCACCGTCTTGTCGACGGAAGAATAGACAAAAATGACGTTTCGTGAAGACAGTACGACGGCAGCAAAGTAGAAAGAGTCAACTGCACTTTTTACGAAATTCAGTAATTTATTCACGTTTATCTTTTATTTTGCTTATATCTCGAAAATGGTGTGTCCTATCGCAAAAAAAACGAAAATTTCGACCCCCTTAATGTAATCCTTAAACTCCTAAAACTCAACATGTAGGTAATCATTTTTCACATTTTCCATACAAACATTGAAAATTTTCTTTTTTCCTTTCTATTTTTATACTTTGTGGCCGTCGAGTAAAAAGTTTTCTAATGTCTTTAGCATGGCGATAAAAAAATCAAATTGTCTTCACTACCTTAGACAACTGTCTTCTGAAATAGTCTACATTAAAAAGGACCTAGACAACGATCGGCAGAAACGAAAGACAAAATGATAGATTTTAGAATGATTTTTACGGTGCGATGTCAAAAATAGAGAAACGAAATGTCACTTTGTATGGGAATAGCCGTCTCTATTCTTCGAAGAGATAGATAGCGTCATGCTGGGCCTGCAAGATGAGAGTTGCCAAAAACCGAGTTGAATGGCATGCGTGAATAGGAGAGGCATAGGTCCAGCAGTGGTGCACGGTTTCTGGAACGAAAATCAACACAAAAATTGGCTAACAAATTGTCAAGCGTGTGTTAGAAGAGTGGGTAAAAACTATTGTGATATCATCACAAAGCTTTACCTACATTTCAATGCTTCCCTTTGATTTAAGTTTTAATGGGAACGAAGTTATTTTTCGCACGTTATACTCTGCCTGGTCAAAATGTTACACGTTATTTCGGTCCAACTCTCATTCGCAAAGTGTGCAAAAGCTAAAGGAATTTTGTTTCAACTGGGTGTCCCACGACACCTCTCGACTGTTTTCAAATGTTTCAGTGTACGATGGCCATTAGTTTTGGCGCTAAACGAACAAGCATGATTCAGAATTGTGTGGCGTCCTCTATCCAGTGTTTACTGTCTTCAAATTCGTTGTTCGCCGCCCGACTGTCTAGTCTTTATGAAGTAGTAAAGGTGTCGCTACGAGTGCACTGAAATTACTGAAACGCTACTGAAACATGTCGGTACTCTCTTTTCTAAGTACCTGGAAAGCCTATTGATATCTCTGTCTTAAAATCAATATTAAGGCGTCACACAAGAGACATTGCGTTGTAAAATAAAGCTGAAATCCAATGGAGACACACGAAACCGTCACGGACAGAAATCAAGCCTCTTTTTCGCTCTCATAGGAAAAACTATAACAGCATTTTCTAAATCACAACCTTAAATAAAATATTAAATAAAAACTCGATACGACAATAAAAAATAACAATTTAATCATCACCCCATTTTAATCCCAGTCAAATCGTCACATTTGGGTTAATTATAGCGAGTTTCGAGTAGTTAATTCACAAAGTTGAAACCCTAAATCGCGCAAGCGAAGTTTTCACGTCAATTTTGTACAGCACTGGATTTCGCGTTCAGTTCTCGGGAGGTCCGTAGCTACTCCGGAAACCGGTTTGGCTAGGAGCCGGTCTAAATCCTAGCCACCAAAAATGATGAAGCTAAGCAGTAAGCAATCATGAGGTAATAATACAATGTCAAAATGATAAGAAGAAACTGATAAAGAGAGATTTCGGTCTCACCCCCACGGCAGTAGCTAATTTGACCTCCTTTTGCTATTTTCATTAAACAAATAATAAATTTATTTGTTGAAGTGAAAACTTCTTTAGGCAGCTTTTTGAGCACTTTTTGGGTGAACAAAAATCATGGAACTCGCGTCATCGTCACTGAACGCTTTCCATGAGCTATATGTATACTGTGTTAATATGTACACTGTTTGGGTGAACAAAAAAAAACAACCGACTTCCAAAAAAAACACTAAAAGACGTGAAAAATAACTTTAATTTCGGAAGTCGGTGTCTTTGGTTTTATATTTTCGTTTTTGGCCACCGACTTCCGAAATTAAAGTTATTTCTCACGTCTTTTAGTGTTTTTTGTGGAAGTCGGTTGTTTTTTTGTAAAAAAGTTTTTATTTTTCACTTTTTAGTTGCAGTACCTACCCCACACAAATTCGTATACCACTACTTGGTGTGTAAATAACAGTGACAGGAACATATTAACACATCATCCATATAAACTAAGTGTAAAAAATATGCAGTATTAAGGATAACTCAAAAAGTACTGGTCAAACCTTGATCAAATTTAAATGGGACCACATGTGAAGTACCACCTATCAAATAAAAAAGAATCATCCAAATTGGTTCACCCAGAAATAAGTTATGAGCTAACACACATAAAAAAAAAAAAAAAAACATACAGGCGAATTGAGAACCTCCTCCTTTTTGTGAAGTCGGTTAAAAAGCGTGAAACTCGCGTCGTTGTCACCGCACGCTTCCCATGAGCTATATGCATAGTGTGTTTATATGTACATAGGTATACCTCCGTGCGTTATTAGTATACATTATATACACCGTGTTCGCGCCAGCCCCAACACCATTCTTAGAACGTTGGCTGATGGGTAGGACTCTCCGATCTTGGGCCGGTGGATACGACTGCACCCAGTCAAGATATACAAAGAGTTTTCATTTCTATCGGCAGTCCCCAAAGACAGCTCCGCATTTTTTTAAGGTTTTTTACACCCATTTCCAAACAAATTAATAGAAATCAGATAGGTACACTAAAAAAGAAACAAATGAAATGGAAACAAAATAAATCAAACTAAAATGAATTCAGATTAATTTTGGTTATGATAACAAACTATTTTATTTGTGTAAATTGGTTTAAAAAACTGTTTTACACGTCAGAAAGACTCTGCTTAGACTTTTTCCAACTATTTCGGACTTGGCTTCCAGTTTAACCAGATGCAGCTGAATACCAGTATTTTACATGGAGCGATTGCCTATCTGACCTCCATAACCCAGTAACTAGGAAGCACGATACACCTTGGTAGTGACCGGACTGGCGGTCTCCTATTTGGGTATTAAAAACAGATAGAAGTGATTTAAAAAAGGTTAAAAGTTCCGGAAAAAAACGATAAAGGCAAAATCCCCTAAAAAGATAAAAGGATACTAAATATGTTTAAAAATAACATAAAAACAAACACAAATGATTCAAAAAGTAAAACCGAGGCCGAGATTCGAACGCACAGCAGAATATTGTTTACGATCCACTCTGTGTAAGGTTCCAGCAAAACAGCGAAGTTGTTAAATTCCAACGTTGTTGTCTTTTCATTCAGTTTTCAGTCATAAAATACGCATTGAAATTCAATCAAACAACCGATATTTCCAAAAATTTTATTTTACATCTACGACTAGAAAACATCACAGACACTGTGAAACTTATTTTTAATATTTATATATCTGTATCTTTTTATGACGAAGTGCAATTTTCAAAATTACTTAAAATTATTATATTGCTATAAGAACTAAGACTAGATATTATTATCAGCTGTAGATAAAAGAATGAAAAATAATGAGTTTATATTTCCTCAGTCAACGGTAAGTTTCACAAATTGTTATTTGAAATTAAAACAACTTTAGTCCCATTTGGGTGCCATTAGCATAGAAGTGGCGCCCAAATGAGACTCCAATAATTTGTATTGTTCTAATTTATTATGTTATGTTGGGTTCACTGATCCCCATAATTTTATTGTCATCATAACTTCAAATTCGCTGTTCGCTGTTTGATACTCTGGTCTTTATAAAACCGTAAAGGTGTCGCCACGAGTTCACTGAAATCACTGAAACGGTACTGAAACATACCGTTACTCTCTTTTCTACGCACCTGGAGAGCCTATTGATACCTCTGTCTTAAAATCAATATTAAGGCGTCACTGTAGGAAGACATTGCGTTGTAAAATAAAGCTGAAATCCAATGGGGACACGCGCAACCATCACGGACAGAAATCAAGCCTCTTTTTCGCTCTCATAGCAAAAGCCATAAAAGCATTTTCTAAATTACAACCTTAAATAAAATACTAAACGAAAACTCCACGCGACATTAAAAAATAATACTTGAATCTACATTCCATTTTATTCTCATTCAAATCGTCACATTTGGGGTAGCTATAGCGAGATTCGTGTAGTTAATTCACAAAGCTGAAATCCTACATCGCGCAAGCGAAGTTTTCATGTCAATTTTGTACAGTACTGGATTTCACATTCAGCTCCCGGGGGGTCCGTAGCTACTCCGGAAACCGGTTTGGCTAGGAGCCGGTCTAAGTCCTAGCCACCAAATATGATGAAGCTAAGCAGTAAGCAATCATGAGGTAATAATACAATGTCAAAATGATAAGAAACTGATAAAGAGAGATTTCGGTCTCATCCCCACGGCAGTAGCTAATTTGACCTCCTTTTGCTGTTTTCATTGAACAAATGAAATTTTCATTTATTTTCAGTTTATTAATTTACTTTGGATTCTATTAATTTCCAAACATAAATTTAATAGAATCCAAATAAAAAAGGAAAAGAAATAAATCACATTAAAAAAAAACTGATTGGTTTGTTTTGATTCTAATTATAATCGTTGTTTGGTTATGATTAAAAAATATATTTTATTGCTGTGAATTGGTTTTAAAATACTGTTTAAAATGTCAAAAAGAAATAATTATATTTTAAAATATTAGGAGATCGTTATAAAATGAAAAAAGTAACTAAAAATTATTATTAATATAAAGTTAGAAAGAAACTATGCTGGAGTTGGCTTCCAATCCAACCGGATGCAGGTGGATACCAGTATTTTACATGGAGCGACTGTCTATCTGACTCCTATAACCCAGTAACTAGGTAACACGATAACCCTTAGTAGTGCCCATACTGATGGTCTCTTATTTGGGTATTTAAAACAGATAGAAGTGATTTAAAAAAGGTTAAAAGTTCCAAGAAAAAGTGCAACGACAAAACCCCTAAAAATATTAAAGGTTAAGTACTAAAAATGTTTGAAAAACCATAAAAACAAACAAAAATGTAAACACAAGTGATACAAAAAGTCAAACCGGTGCCAAGGTTCGAACTCGCAGCAGAATATTGTATCCGCTGGGTCTAAGGTTTCAGCAATACAACGAAGTAGTTAAATTCCAACATTCGTTGTTGTTCATTCAGTCATAACATAAACATGGAAATTCAATCAAACAACCGATATTTCCTCAATATTTATTTTAAATCTACGACTAGAAAACATCACACACACTCAGAAACGAATTTTTATTACTTAAATATTAATATCTGTATCTTATAGCTAAGTCATATTCACAAAATTAAGTTAAAATTATTATATTGCTGTATGTACTAAGACTAGATATTATTATCAGCTTTAGATGAAAGACTTAAAAATAATGAGTTTACAATTCCTCAGTCAACGGTAAGTTTCATAATGTATTATTTGGAATTAAAACCACTTTAGTCCCATTTGGGTGCCATTAGCAGAGAAGTGGCGCGCAAATGGGCCCAGTAATTTTTATTATTTTTCTAAGTGTTCATTGCTCCTAATAATTTTACTGTGATCATGGGTATTTATTCCAAACTCTGCAGAAACAAACAACTGATGGTTTATTAAAAATTTCAATAACTTCTTATTAGTCCCATTTGAGCGCCATTTCCTCTCACTATTCTTTATTGATTTTTATGTCTATTAATTATGTTTACTGTTACCAAACAGCTCGTATCAGCACTGGTCTTACTGTCAGCGTGTTAATGACTTCGACATTTGTCCCATTTGGGTGCCAATACAGATAATAAAAAAAAAATACTTATATTAAGATAAAAGATACCAAATTTTAATGTTTAGTGGTCAGTTTTACAAATTTCTGAACTCAAAAGTTGTTTCCAGTTATTGTGGATCCTTAACAACTTGGTAATTCAAACAATGTGATCCTTTTTATATCAGAAAATAATTCATTTTATAAATCCCATTTGGGCGCCATTTCTCTATATTATTTTTTAAATAAGTATTTTTTCCATTAACCCTCAATCAGCCTTTATTACTGCCAGCAGTAAACAGGTCTATAGTTGCCTTACTGACACCGCTAGGAAAACTTTGTACCCGACCTTCCATAATCGTGGAAATTTCTCCTGAACTGGACTGAAGACCGTTTCTCACCGAAGGGACTTTCTTCCCGTTCACTAATAAGCTGTTGATCTCTGTTGTATCTGTAATTAAAAGTGAATAATGACTTATGATAAATAGCACACTAGCACGAACGCGAAAAGTAAACGTAACGTAAATTCGAACGAGTTTTTAATTGAAAATACAACATATCCTATAGCATTTTGCTATAATTTTTTACGACAAGCACAAATGTACCCATAGATATTAATGAAATCTTAAAACTAAGTACATATATGTGCGAAACGAGTATTTTCAATTTTAAATCGTTAGAATTTACGTTTCGTTTTTGGAGCGTTCGTGTTAGGCCCACAATATAGATACTGTGATCTGTATCACATTTCTCGGTTAAAATTGAATGGGTAGTGTTGGGTCCTTGGTTCCAAAAATCTTCAAAACGTGAATTCTTAAAAGGGGTATCTTGGAAGAAGCTGAGCAGCTGTTGGGAAGTGGATGAATAGCATCCGCGTCGTTTTGGCTACTTTGTATGTGTATATTTAATGGATTTTTTTTGTGCGTCTAGTTTGTGCAGAATAAACCAATTTTCTTCCTTTTTCTTTTCTTTATATATGATTAGCTGTTGCCCACGACTTTGTCTACGATCCAGGTTGAAAGTAGCCTATGTTCTTACCCAGGTTATGGTTTATATGTGTGCCAAATTTCATTCAAATCCGTTCAGTAGTTTTTGCGTGAAAGAGTAACAAACATCCATCCATCCTTCCATCCTCACAAAATTTCACATTTATAATATTAGTAGGATAGTAGGATTCTCATTTCCAGGGTACGAATTACTACGATATTGTTTTATTTTTTGTACTGGACCATACTTGGGAACTTTCTGGTTACGGAGATATTGAAGTCAAAGTTCCAACAATTTTAGATATTTTTTTACGATGTCATATCGTAAGAACCTTGCGAAGGCAGAGCGGGTCGCTAGTTCGGTCATTAAACTAAAAGGGTGGGCTGTTCAAGTAGTCAATAGCCCCAGTTTCTACGCAAAAGCCTGGCTACTTTAATTGACCTGGTAATCTAATCCAGGACCCGGTTTTCCAGAGGCCTGAGTCTATGGGCTCCGACTCAACACATGAGGCAGTTTAATGGCAGTTAGATAGTTTGGTCATGTTGAGAGGATGAATGAAAGCCGAATAACAAAGGGTATATTTACAAGGCAGATATGAGTGGAAACACCGGGAGGGGTCGCCATAAGACATATAGTGACCTTATTGGTAATGTTCTTCAGAAAGGTCAGGTGCAGTACTCGCAACCCGCGTGCGTGTATGACCAGATGTATGAACATAAACGAAGCAAAAGGAATATATAAGGATCGTAGCAGGTGGCGTTCTGTAGTTTGTGCCTACCCCATGGAAAGCAGGCGTGACTCTATGTATGTACCTATGTTATAAAGTCATAAAAATCCACATACCTTCATCAATACTCTTAGTTACCGTTTTCCTCTGCATACCAACAATACAAGGTCCTTTCGCCAACGACCAAGTTGGTACATTCTCTTCCCTCTTAATAGGCTCCAAAATATTCCTCCTAGACCTCATAACATTAGGCAAATCACCCCTATTAATCTCCTCCAAATTATCCCCTGGCAAAACTATCTGGTTTTGAACTGGCAACACAGCAGGTTCCATTTTCGAAAATTGATTTTCAACGGTGAAAATCTCTTTATGAGTTTCTTCTTTCGGTATAACTGGTTTAATATCTGCGGATGAGTTTGTGTCTGCACTATCTTGAGGTACAAGGCGGTGTTTCGGAGATATCAAGTCTATTCTCTTTGGTATATTTTTCAGTTTTGGTATCTGGTCTTCTAATGATAGGGGTGGGGCTGTAGCCATGTACTGGCTGTACATGTTGCCTATAAGTTCTTCTGTCCGCCTGCAATGTAAACGTGTGCATTTTTTATACTGACTGGTAAAAAAAAACACTGCAAAAAATATTATTTTAGTAATACATCTTTGCAGTTCGATTTTTTTTTGTGTAAAGTTCACACATTTTATGGGTATATCATCATTTTATGTATATATCGATATATCTAAACACAAAAAAGCAACAAAAAAAAAAACAACGGTTTCTGTTCGCGGTGAGTTTGTAGTTTCGGACAATCGAGTGGAGCATCCGTCGGTCTAGTAATGGTCGTTGGCCACAATAACTTTTTTTATACTTTTTAAATATTTATACCCATCACGTCTGCGGATGTTTGAATGAATGAATGAATGATGTTATTTCTGTAATTAGGTTTATACAGCCGCCAGCAGGTCAAGTTACACGAACCTGTCAAATTTCTCCAAACGATTTTAAACCTTAAAATATTACTGGTTAAGTTCAAACTCGAATTAGAAAATCTGACAGTTTGTGGCAACTTGATGTGCTGGCGAGTGTACAAACACCTTTACACGTAAATTATATTTTAAAACCTAAATGAGGTCGGCGTTTCCTTCTGACTACCCTGAGAAGAAAGGCCGAAACTAACTCAAAGGTAACAGTCTCTTTTGAAGCCCAGACATAATCTTGGTCAGATCATGTGAAAAAAGTTTTGCTAGCTAATTCAATTTGTCGCTGTATTACATAATCAAAAGCGTTAATTTACCTAGTAAGTGGTATTATAACAGTCTGCGGCGGCGCATTAGTGGGATGGTACGCATTTGAACCAAAACCGTCGAGAGCTGAGTTGCCAGTCACCTGTGAATAAATGATAAATGATTTTATTTCTGTAAGTAGGTTTATACAAACACTTACGAGTATACACGTCAATCATATTTTTAAAACTAGATGAGGTCGGCGTTTCCTATCTGACTAGGTACTCTGAGAAGAAAGGCCGAAAAAAAGAATTTGTTTATTTCCAACTAGCTAACCCGACAGAGTTGTCCTGGCAAACGAAACATCAAAGGGCTAGGCAGAGGTGTACTTCTAGTACACCTACATTTCGGCAGTTATTCCAAACAATAATTCAAACAAATTTTTGTTTGAATCCCAATTTTTGTGTTTGTTTTTTGTATTTTTGTTTGTGTTTTTGTATTTTTGTCCGTTCAACATACAACCTGACACTGACCCGCAAATTGCGGACTACCTGGCGCTTCCCCCTTAGACTTAGCTGGCGAAATGTAGTTATAGGAGGTCCTATAGGTAACACCTCAGCCCAACTTTTTCGGGGAAACAAGGCGTAAGGTTATGTGATGTGACTTAGGGCCCATTGTTTGATCAGCAGTCAAACATACTAATAGTTCAAATACGTTAGTTAAGGCGGTACCCCGACCAAAACCTTGCCATAGTGCGTTATTTAGAGGCTATTAACTCATTCACTATTGGTAATAAACTACATCTAAAAGCACATTATTAATGTTCGATATCCTATCATCACATTGCACGTTCGTATTTGTTTTTATGTGTTATAAATACTTTAAAATCTCCTTGTAAAAAAGTGTCTAAAATTATTGATTGCATGCATCATTTGCTAAAGGTGACGTTCTATTAATTTGATAGATATATTATAATATATTATTATATATATATTTCTACACTATTGGATAGATAATTTAAAAATCTAAATAATTCACGTTTTATTTTATTTCAAAACATCGCTTGTCTTTTTTTATTAAAATAATTTCATTTTTTTTGTGAATTCTATGATAAATGAGCGTGCACAGGGAGCGAGACAGACCGAGACTCCGCGACGGGACAGAGAAGGACCGAACGCTCAAGGTCGTTTGGTCAGGGAAGCGCCTTAAACTAACAATTTGTTAAAAATTACAGAAGTATGTTGTTTGACAAATGATTAAGCTACCTACAGTTAAAAAAATACAATTTGCTATACAAGTTAACCATGCACAGACAGAGTAGTTAAACTTTGACAGCTATTGACTATTGTCAAGTGACTAATTTTTAAATTATCCAATGGTCATGTTCAAACAACGGGCCCTTAGTGGCTCTAATGAAAAAAAATGCTGTTTGAATACGTCCGATTAAGCTAATGTCAATTTTACTAAGGAAAAAAAATGTTATAGGTAGAATATAATACTCTTTATTATGTACACCATAAAAATTACAGATATAAATGTAGAAATTTTACATAGGGTAACACAATGGGCGGTCTTATCGCTAAAAGCGATCTTTTACAGACAACCTTTGGATGGATTCAAGGTAGAGGGAGAGACAATAATGCAGGTAGTCAGTGGTGTACCATTTACATATACAACAAATGCATACATACAAAATATAAAACATATAAAATATACAATAATAAACATGAAACAAGAGCAAGGAAACTAAATGTAATGACATGTTTAAGGAGAGAGGAAGTGTTTTTAACCAGAATTTTAAAAGTGGATAAAGATTGAGCACGCCTTATCGACATGGGCAAGGCATTTAGCAGCATCGGGCCGGCGGGTACCTACCTCCATGACACCTATTTGCGTTGTCCTCACGTGGTAGGGAAAATTCTTGTTTGCGAATACTGGTAATGTCAGCAACTATAAATAAATAACATAATTATTTTAGGGAAATTATGAGTGCAGCAACAAAAGTTTTCTTTAGCACCTACAACCTAACGTCTGTTTTTATATGTAGGCAACGAGTTAATAGAACAGCTTTAATTATATTAATTCATCATCTTTACTATTCCAACAGAATATCAAAAACCCAGCGTCAATTTACGAACGTAAATTAATATGACTCAGAGCTACCGATAAATATATTTACTTCTGAATTGATAACTCAAGTGACTAATGTTGTAAGTGAGCTACTAAGCGAGCTCGGGACTTAGGGCACCCCGACTCGGACAGGTTAGGTTAGAAGGGAATGGCGGGGTCTAAAAGACCCCGCCATCCCCTTCGTGGTTATTTTTTTTAAACCACCCAGAAGTAGGAGCCCCGCCAAGCGGGGCTCCGTTGACTACGCTTGTCATTATTCATAATGCGCGGGCATTATGAATAATGCCCCTATTTATTACTTGGTCCATAACGTTGCTTAAGAATTATCACCATGCTGCGTCATATTAACAGTAGGTCGTTTTACAATATATATTCGCTTGAAAACCATTTATTAGACGCTAAAAGTTTGTCGCTTACCTATTAATTATTTAGACAACTAAATATATTTGAAGACGAGAATGACATTTTAAAGAAGCTGCCTTAATTAGCACCCATTATTTTATTTAAAAATCTTTTATTGATAAATGTATTCGAATAAGCATAATCAGCCTATAATGTTGCCACTGCTAGGACACAGACCTCCTCTCTATGAGAGAGAGTGGGCTGTAATCTACCACGCGAACCCAGTGCGGGTTATTTTAAATGACTCAAAGCAAAACCCATAATATTAATTAATGCATACAAAATATTGTAAAACATTTTAAAAGAGTAACGGTGGAGTTTCCTGCCCATTCTTCTCCATACGATACTACCTTTTGGAAGGGGCAACTAGAATCAATTCTATTTGCTTGTAAATTTTGACGTTCAAAAGTGTCTTTTATGTGCCTATTTGAAATAAATTATTTGACTTTGAAAAATAACTCGTTTTCTTTGCAATGCTGGCAAGCTTTTTGGGCACTTTTCCTGGTAATAGCGATGCGAAAGAATTTTTTGATACGCTATGATTTTTTCACTTCTTTTTTTATTTACATGTACATAAATATTATTTTAAAACTGTTAGCTTATAGGTACATTGTGTTAATATTATCTTGTTAAAAAAAATACCCATTAAATGACTAACTTACCAGAAACATGATGTGTCCGCAAAATGTTATAAAGAGTAAGACGGCAGTAACCACGCTCTCTCGTACCCATTTATCTGAAAATAAAACATGAGTTTAGAATGAAACTGCTTACGCAGATCAGGTGACCAAAATCGATATACTAGCATAATCCTTAAGTTCTGAGTTGAGCTGCACGATTACTGATAAATGCGTGCACTGATTGGACAGGTCCACTCAATCTGTGTGGTTTTTCTTCAAAAGACCATTTCAAACACAAATGGTCTTCACATGATCTGACCAAGATTTTGTCTGGACTTTAAAAGAGACTGTGACCTCTGAGTTTGTTTCGGCCTTTCTCCTCAGAGTACTCAGATAGGAAACGCCGACCTCATCTAGTTTTTAAAATATGTTTGACGTGTAAAAATGTTTCTACAAACCTATTTACAGAAATAAAATCATTTATTGTATCATTTATCATTTAATCAGCCTATAATGTTCCCACTGCTGGGACACAGGCGTCCTCTCTGTGAGAGGGAGTGGGCCGTAATCCACGATGTGGGCCCAGTGTGTGTTGGTAGATGTCATATGTCTTTGAAAGTCGCGGCCGTTACCACATAGCCTCCACTACACCAAAATGGATATTAAGCGACCAAATTGACATAGCAACTTGAACAGTAAGTATTGTTCTTATTTGTTAGCCATCGGTAGAGCATCCACATTAAGTTAAGACAATTTATACAATGCCAAGCAACCGCACGCTAATTGCGGAATACACTATCAATCACAATTTGAATCATTTCGAAGCCTATTGCTAATTCACTGCTTCATATGTTCGAAAAATTTGTCTGCTCAACAACGTAAATAACGCAATGAATGTTGTTGAATTGTCAAAATGAAAGCCATTCCTACCGTTAGTGTGTTTCGCAATTACCCCCTTATTTTTTTTTATTTTTTTTTTATTTTTTTTTAAATTTATTTTTTTGGGTGGGAAATCATTATATGACCTCTCCCGCTCTGGGCGGAGCGGAAAGGCATGTCAGACTCTTACTAACTAAAACCCACCCGTGTTCCTTCAGTTGCCTGTGCGCCAGGGCCACGGTAACTCTTTCGAACAATCCGCGACCCCGGCAGGCATCGGCCCTATCGGACCCCGTCAATTATGCTGACATCTCTTTGAGGCGCGCGTGGAACACAACGCACCGTGGACCCGGGCCTGGTTCTTACCGGACAGGGAGCTCCCCCCCCCTGCCTCCCTTGTTTGCCGGAGTCCCTGTGAAACATTTATTTATTTATGGTCGTCATATTAAAATAATGTCGGTACTTACCTATATAAGTATTAGCAGTCAAAATAAACAGAGGTCCTGCGAAGAACCACAGTGTGCCACATATGAAGAAGGGACAGTAGAATACATTCTGAAAAAGAAACAAAATTAATTATTATAAAATGGTGATTTTCTATCTGGAACTTTTACCTTTACTAGTAATTTAGAAACCATATTATTCCAATTTCGCATCGTCAGTAGCATCTATACATTCCACCAACTTGCAGAGCACATAGAATATAATGTTTATATGATGTAATGTTATATTGTTTTCAGAAACCCCACTGTATAGTATTTTTATCTCACGAAGCGACGCGCGCTTTACTTGTGGTAACCAAGTGTACACGCGCTTGTGAATGTGTGCGTGAACACGAGTAGCGTCAGCACATAGCACACACACTTCCGACTTCGCTATTGTCTCGGCCGGTAGCGAGAACTCCTGCGCTTACACACACATTCACAGCGTGTTTGTACACTTGGTAACCACAAGTAAAACGCGCGTCGCTTCGTGAAATAAAAATAGTGTAACAGCTTTTGTAATCGGAAAATATATGTTTTTTTTTTTAAATGGCACGTGAGCACTCTTCATCGCAGCCCCCGACTGGTGCCGCCGGCCCGCCTCTGCGGGCTCCGTCTGGTCGAGCGGGGGAGTGAGGTCAATCTACCTTACATAACCTAACATACCTACATTATAACCCAAGTAAGAGTTTGACCATACCTTTTCCGGATACTTCCTGACGGTGAAGAAGGTAGAATAAGCGAACATGCACGACGCTACGATCCTCAACACAATGAGACCGTGGCCAGCTGGACTCTCGTATAAGTACAATACTTCACCTGGGTCGAAAGCCTGGAAGCAAATACTTTATGACTTTATGATATCGACGGTGTAGTATCATTAACTAATAACCATGATTTTACACAACGTTTAATTTCTATACTTTTAAAAATTTTAATCAAAAAGTTTTCAATCAAAATGATTATAATTCTGTAAAGCCATATTTGTTACGGTCGCGAATCATATTTTAATTAAAATATAACCTGACTGAGAGTGACCTGCAACTTGCAAAAAACGTAACAAAATTTGAATTTCGCGGGCTACCCTGAAGCTTCCGCCTTAATCCATAAGTTACCTCTTACAGCAATAAAACAATAACACACGTCCATAGCTTAGGATGGATGTTCTGTCTCGCTTATACAGTCCCTTAGAAATGGTCGCGGTAACTCATACCGATGTTTTTCATGCTATCACCCGCAAAAAACGGTCTCACTCCTGAGTAAAGTAAGAGGCAGTCGTAATATCATCCTGGAGGCTGCAATGGCAGATACTTCCTCTGCTATAGTAAGGCAATTTGTGCAAAGACACACTAAACTAGTGGCTGTGAGAGCTGTAGACCTCTAGAGTCTGTCTTTGCATAGCTTAAAACTGAATAAATGTTCACCTTAGAACAAAAAGCGCGCACAAAGAGCGCGAAATGGCTGAAATATGTTTTAAGCTATTGCATAGCTTTTATCGCGGGCTTTGAGCGCGGCGACCGAACCAAGAAATTCCGTAACGAAAATAAAACCTAACACCCCCCCACTCCACCCGCCGGAACAGCGCTCTCTATTTTATTTACTCTGAACTTTTTGAACAAAGCTACAACTATCATACTTGTACTGTCGGAAAGCCCAAGAAATTCCCTAAATTTTAGATAGATGTCGTGGTGACCTGAAAAATATGCTTCATTGCTGTCATAAAAAATAAATAATTATTATAATTGCATAAGTTCATAAAAAATGCTATGCAATGGCTTTACCACGGCAGTCCCCGAGTGCCACAGGATTTTTTTTTACGTTGTCAACCCATATCACCGCCATTTTGAATAATTTCAAAAAACTGAAGTGAAATAAAAAATCCATATATTTATAGAACCTGCTCAAAAAAAATCACGGGACTCGGTTGAGAAATGCGACCTGTAGAGGAGAACAACCGGACATCCGGACATACAGAAGCATTTTTGCCCAAGCTGAAACGGAGACGCTTCGATTGCCCTTCGCGTTCGCTCGGTCAACTAAAACATGTTGTTTTTGTGATTTAGTTGTTGGGTAGTATTTTCGTGGATTCGCGTAACAATAGTATATTAAGTGCAAATCTGTTTTTACTAACAATTAATGGATCTCTTAAATGTCCGAAATAAAATAAATTTGAATTTATTTGATAGCAGTGATCTTACCTTAGCCTGATAAACGAACAGCACAATATAAGTGACCATATAACAACACATGAACACAGTCAGTCTGACCGTGAAGCCCAATTTGAGGCGCCCTCGAGTGATGGTGTATCCTTTCGCCATTAGTATCAGGAGTAACAGGAACGTCATCTCCGATAGACCACAGAAGAATTGACCTGGAAATTAGGAAAACATAGAATAGAATACTCTTTATTATGTACGGTCACCAAAATTCGGGGTCGTCAATATAGTTGAAGAAGTAGAAAATAGAAGAAAAACAGGTCATTTATCAAATTACATTTCATTCAAAAACATCCATTGGTTTCTTACTAAATTTCAACTATATCCGACGATACTGGTGCCGATTCTGTTGTCACAAAACTCTCTTAACTAGACAAAAAATCACTAAAATTTCGTTTATTCCTGTCAAACGACGATTTCTCATTCTGAAATAGACTACAGTGACACAACTTAACTATATTTTAGTTTGACAGCACTAAGATGGCACTGAATTATTAGTTTAGTGAAAATGCCAATTATGCTATTCTGAATTTGACGTTTTTCACCAAAAATTTTGGTTTTCTAACTAAATCTGGCTATTTTTAATCGCGATTAAAAAGGTGTGGAATAAAATAAGTTATCATAATCTAAAATTCAATACAACACCTCGACTTCAGGTGCAAAAACAGTACTGTATTTTTTTTTTTTTGCTTATATCTCGAAAATGGTGTGTCCTATCGCAAAAATAATGAAAATTTCGACCCCCTATATGACACCTACATGTGGGTAACATTTTTTTCATTATTTTCCATAAAAAAGTGAAAATTCCATATAAAACACGTCGAGGCTGCCCCCAATGCGTGCCTCCGGCTCTAAAAAAAATCACGAGGTAGGGCAAACAAGTAAAACGTGGAGTCGCGATTGTCAAATTAAACTTTAGTTGCGTCAAAATATTTTTTTAATTTAGAGATATTTTTTGACAGAATAGCTCTAAGATTCTCATAGCCAAAACTAAGGAATTTTAGTGATAGTTTAGTTAGTTTAGTTCGATGTACAAGAGAATCGGCACCACTGGTTACTTATCTCTTTTGGTGATTGTACACCACAAACAATAATATAAATTAATTAATATAACATAACATCACGCCTGTGTTACCCGACGGATTAGGCAGCGGTGTACCCATAGTACACCCAAACTTCGCCAGTTATGTTTTAAGTCACATGGGACTTAAAACATAACTGGTGAAGTCAAAGACGAAAAATTTCTATGCTAGGTGGTCTAGAATCATATGTTGAATTCATGGCCATAGTTTGCGCACTGGTTAAAATTTCTTCCTGTATACATTTACTATGACCGCGTGTCCACCGCATGCCGTCGCCTAAGTCACGCTCGGTTCGAATAATCTCGTTTCTCGTTGACGTCCCGTTGACGGTGGCTGGTGGACAAACGGTTTAATTGCGAACACACTTTCAATTTCAATGAAATCGCTAATAATAGGTCTTTACCTATGAAATTGCCGTTTTGTATGAAAAAATTTAAACGAATTTTTTTCATGAATTTTTTATTTGTATTAATCGAAGTAATCACCCATGCAATCAATGCATCTTTGCCATCGCAGTGGCAGTTTATTGATGCCCTTCTTAAAGAAATCAGCTGGACGGGAGGCAACAAATTCTTCAAAGGCATTTTGTACTGCCTCTCGGGTATTAATTTTTTTTCCCGCCAAGAAGTTATCCAAATTCTGGAAAAAGTAGTAGTCTGTAGGCGCAAGGTCTGGTGAGTAGGGCGGATGACGGAGAGCTTCCAACCCCAGTTCTTGCAACTTGGAGACCGTCTGCTGTGCAGTATGAGGTCGCGCGTTGTCGTGCAGGAGCAGCGGAGACGAGCGATTGACCAATGCTGGTTGGAGATGCGCCAGCTTCTCCATCATTGTGTTCAGTTCTTCACAGTACACATCTGCAGTAATGCTCACCCCGTTTGGTAAGAAGCTGTGATGAATCACACCGGCGCTAGACCACCAAACAGTGACCATCACTTTTCTAGGGGTAAGTTTTCGTTTAGGGCATTGTTTAGGTGCTGAACCAGGATCCAACCAACTTGCTGAGTGCTTACGGTTATCAAACAGAATCCATTTTTCATCGCAGGTAACAATGCGGTTCTAAATTCCTTCATTTGTGTGTCTGTTGAGCAGTGCAAGGCACGTCTCGACGTGTACTTCGCGCTGGCGATCATTGAGTTCGTGGGGCACCCATTTGTCAAGCTTTTTTACCTTGCCAATTTGACGCAAATGGACCAATATTGTTTTGACGCTAACGTCGAAAGCTGCTGCTAATTCAGCCGTAGATTGTGTATCATCAGCTTCCACAATCGCCTTTAATTCGTCATTGTCGACCAAAGTCTTCGGACGACCGCGAGGTTCATTTTTCAGGTCGAAATTTCCAGAACGGAAGCGAGCAAACCAATAACAGGTGGTGCGTTGGTTTGTAGTGTTAGCTCCGTAAACGTCGTTGATGTTGCGTGCCGCTTGTGCCGCGTTGCTGCCACGACGGTACTCATATTCCATAATTACTCGAATTTTTAACGTATCCATGATGACGAAAAAGATTGAAATGCGATGAAAATGTAACACTAATCAATAAAGAAATGACTACTTTTAGAAAAAAAAATCCATGTTTTTAAAATAAAATTAATTTGAAATTAGAATTCTTAGCCAAACAAAAATTATTTTGATTTGAAATGGCCAGTACTGCAGAACGGCAATTTCATAGGTAAAGACCTAATAAATTGCTTCATTTGTTTGAAAAATTCGTCTACTCAACAACGTAAATACCGCAATGAATGTTGTTGAACTGTCAAAATTAAAGGTATTGGCCAATGTAAGTGTTTTACGCAATTATGCCGTTGGTCCTTCGATCCCTGTACTTTGTATGTCAAATTTGTAGGTATATATTTAAAATTTAGCGCTTACTAGTTAAACACTAGGAAGCGCTGAATTTGATGCTGACGCTGAGCAATTATTTTCGATCTAGGGACTACATACATTCTACAAGGCTATAAATATAAGTCAGAAATCTAAATCAAAGGTCATTTATTCAAACTAGGCTAAGAATCAGCACTTTTCGTCAAAATAACATGAAACAGTCCCCCAACACGCCCGCCCTTCACCACTTCCTAGCTCGGAAGACGTGGCGTAACAGACTCCCCAGCAGCAAAAATCAAATTAAATCACCAATCCGCGTTGAACAAGCACGGTGATTGACAGTTCTCATGCCTGATTGTACCGACTGTTTCAAAATCTATTTAAAAAATAAAAACAGGAATGAGAAGATGCCTTTGCCTTCTAAAAGTGAAAAAAAGGATTGTGTGGTTTTATGAAACCACGGTAAAAGTGAAACTGTTTCCCTACTCCGCGGCCGACAGTCACGCGACATGCAACACATAGGCGAAAAAGTTTGAGACGATGTAATAAATGTTCAACTTTAAAAAAAAATAGGCTACTCGATTGTTAAGGTCTTAAAAAGACTCAAATAATGTATCTAAAGGTAGCTTAGGTGCGACGCGACACAGCGACACGACTCTAGTAGACCAATTTCTATAAAACTTCATGGCAATTGTTCTACCAGAGTCGCGTCACGCCTGTCTTAAAACGGAGCTCACCAACAATCCTAGCATTGTCGCTCCCAAATCCGTTAGCAGCGTATCGTATATACGCCAAACTTTGCAGCATAACGCCCGAGTGTTGTGACACTATCGACATCAGGAACAGTTTGTATGTCGAGTGGAGAAGATGTCGAGACTTCAACTCGACGCTGCACATCACTACTGCTATCATTACGATGACGTAGGCAAAGGTGTAGGCTAGAAGGACTGGTAGGACATCTGTGGAATTTTTAAAGTAATCATTGATTATATAGTTTCGGAATGGCTAACGAAAATTTAGTAATACTCTGTCAAATCTCATGTTTTTTTTAATCGTGGTTTTTATCCACATGGATACGACAACCCCATCGTGCCTTATCCAATCTACGACACTTTCTTGTTTAAAAATACGTTAGAACAAAATTAAAGTTATTTGCGATTTATACGATAGTTTCCTCTTTTATTAATGTATCATTTATTCGTAAACTACTCTTCGTACATGTAGGTAGTTGCTTGAGCACCATTTTTTTGTTAGATTTATAAAACAGTATAATATTTTGTAATCTGTCTATTGTAAAGAGCCCAAAAAGACAGGTTCGCTAAACCTTTTAGAAAATACAATGAATTAGATAACGTTGCTAAATTGAAGAGTACATGAGAGTACGTAGTATGGCAAATGAAATAGCAGGTATTACGTTTAGTCGGTTAACCAGATGCCTTTTATGTTGTGGAAAAAAGAAAAAATATTAAATGGTGTGACTGTATTGCGGCTGCCACCATACCACTGTGAGCGCAATTCAATTGAGTTAATATGGGCTCAAGTTAAAGGGTTTGTAGCCGAGAAAAATTAAACTTTTAAAATGTCTGACCTAAACATTCTTTTGCCAGAGGCAAATGACTAAAAGCAAATGATGAGGGTGTGACTGCTGAGAATTGGAAAAGTTGCGAGGGTCATGTAATAAAAGAAGAACAAAAAATGTTTAAATTAGACAAAATAATTGATGATACCACTGAACGCTTTACTATTAATGTGACAGATAGTTCCTCAAATTCAGATTCAGAATAGAGCATATTATTATGGGACTCAAAATAATATGATTTTAACATTTGAAATAAAAGGTTTAACATCTATGAGTCACGTGGTTTTTTTTGTTTACCTTTATTTAACTACCTAAACCTTTCGAGTATAGCTGACACATTCTTTTTGCAATAACTGAAGTTCGATATGCCAAAATGTTAAAAAAAAAATCTCATGTTAACTGTTCTGATTGATTGACGGAAATTAAAACAGCGTGGATTGAGACTTGATAACAGATTTAAAAATTCAATAGGTTTACAGAAACCATAGGTAACTCTGATTATATTTGTAAGTCATTTTAAAATTCTAAAGATAGGTACTTACAAAATTCGTCAGCTGAAAAGTGCCCATGCCAGAAATCACCATCAGGTCCATTTGTCATTAGGAACTTGTATTTGATATCCAAACCCTGGAAAATAATATACCGACGAAAATAAGAAAACTGCTACTTTTAGAACTTGGTTGCATTTAAAAATAAAACTACAGAATAACTTATAAAAGCTCGTAAAATGACTAGTAAAATCGAATGTATTAACATTTGATTTACCATACCATTACCAATGGTGCTACTACTGCTTTATCATTTCATGCCTCACAATCATTTGTCGTGTCCGAAAGATTGACTTTATGAAATGAGCTATAGGGTCGCGGGATTTATACTAAAAACATATTTCCAGTCCTGAATGCTTTCTAGCCTTAATTGATAGTTTAAGCTTGATTAGTTTATATATTTAGACCCACAATTTTAGAGATATTTAATGATAAATGGCATTAATGCTGAAATGAACTTTTTTGGCATTTCACATTTCACTATTGCTGTTAACACTTTTTTTTTTTCTATTTGTATTTTGTATTTCACGAACTGTGTCCATATAAACTTTATTATTTCTGTCTTTAAATGATTTTATCAGATTATTTACCTGAGAGAAAATTATGAAAGTAATTTTGATAAATGATTTTATTTCTGTAAGTAGGTTTGTACAAACACTTTTACACGCTAATCATATTTTAAAAACTAGATGAGGTCGGCGTTTCCTATCTGACTACTCTGAGCAGAAAGGCCGAAACGAACTCAGAGGTCAGTCTCTTTTGAAGTCCAGACATAATCTTGGTCAAATCATGTGAAGACCATGTAGATTGATGTCTGAAATGGTCATTGAGGAAAATCCACACAGATTGAGTGGACATGTCCAGTCAGTGCACGCATTTGTCAGTAAACGTGCAGCTCAACTCAGAACTTATCTAAATCTAGCTTTTTAAATCTTTCTTAATATATATGGACTGGTGCAGTTACTAACCTTAGTACTCTCACAGTTGCTAATAGCAATAAACCACCATCGTTCCCTGGCAGACCGGAACCTCCGAGAGTTGTGACATGAGACCAACAGTCTCTCTTTCTCGCTCTGACTAGCTAAGCTGTGAGCTTCGGCTTTCAAACGCCGGCGACGGAAACGCTCGTACAGTTCTAGAGAGCGTTTTATTTTATGCTGAAAATTAATAAAATGTGTAAATTTCTTTGGAATTATTAACCGTCTTCTAAAAGGAGGAGGTTGCAATTCGTCTGTATTTTATTAAAATGTTTAATGCGCAATATCTCCGGCAATTGTAGATCGATTTCGAAAATTATTTTTTTAATAAATAGGTTATGCGTCAAGGGTGATCCCATTTTTTTTTTTTTAACTTTGCTTCAGTAGTTTATCAGTTAGCTTCAGTAATACGTATTTTTCCACTTAGTGTATATTGATGATGTTATGAAACTTCCTGTCACTGTTATCTACATAGCACGTAGTGGTAGGTATACGAATTTGTACGGTTGTTACGACAACTAAAAAGTGAAAAAAAAACACTATAATATAAAAAAAATATTTTAATTTCGGAAGTCGGTGGAAAAAAACAAAACCAGAGACACCGGCTTCCGAAATTAAAGCTAGTTTTCACTTTCTAGTGTTTTGTTTTTGGTTGTAAAAAATATTTTTAAATTAATGGGGATTTTATAAGGATGCCAAACAACAACATAAAACCTCACGCCGGTTTTTCCCAAAGGGATGGCAGTACCGTGGAGGTCTACTTATAGTACACCTACATTTCGCCAGTTAGCCGTTATGTTAATTAGGATAACCCTCGGAGAATCACACCCGTTTTCAAAAAAATTACTATCGCTCTCAAAGAATTTATTTTAAATTTATTTTCTTTTGTTATTTCACTTTGTCATTTGCATTTTGCAGAATTGACAGTGACGTTAACCGAGGTATGGGAAAACATGTTTTCAACAACAAAGTTAAGTTTGTTCTTGGGATAAATTCATTCCTAATAGAGAACCCTTCATTGTGCGTGTTTTTTTTTACTATTTGAGGTTCTCTTGCTCTTTGCTTTTAGCTTAGTTCATGAATTTGAATAGACAGAGCAAACAATAATAATTTCAAAATAAAATCACTTACGCCACTCCTACTCTTATTATTATCAAACAGAATCTCAACCTCATCATTTAAATTTCCAAAATGGCTGGCGTTCCCTGGTCCAATACTCTCCCACAATTCGTCTTCAGGGACCATAGTGGTGAAATTCAAGTCATCCGTCGGTAGAAGTTCAAACCAAGTGGTATTAGTAC
Organism: Griposia aprilina; assembly: GCA_916610205.1. NCBI lineage: Eukaryota > Metazoa > Arthropoda > Insecta > Lepidoptera > Noctuidae > Griposia > Griposia aprilina. Next base: position 7,418,660 of record OU744310.1, on the reverse strand, counting down.
TGCTATCTGATAATGTGGGTTTGGGGTCACGAGTCGTCGTTTTTAGGAATTGGTCGTAGTACGAAGGTTCTGGGGGTTGAAGATTGGTTGAGTTCTTCGGTTTCTTCGGTGGATCTGTTGGTTTTAGTGTTGTTGTGCTGCAAATTTGTTTGATTATTAGAATTGATAAAGATCTTATTGCAACTATGGATACTCATACCAGAACCCTACACCCCACTTGCGTAACACTTTCTTTCACAAGCCGAAGGATTTTGTAAGAAACTCCTAACCCATTGCTTCATATGTTTGAAAAATTCGTCTTCTCGACAACGTAAATAACGCAATGAATATTGTCGAATTGTCAAAATGAAAGACATTGCAATTGTTAATGTCTTACGCAATTACCTATCCCTTGCGTAACACACTAACAATTGCAATGCTGGGCTGAATGTCAAGCCCAATACCAGTCTTAATTTTTCTGATAGAAATGTTTGAGTTACTTGCTAGGTACTCGTATGACAACCAGGGCATAATAAAACTTACTGTAGTGGTCCGCAGTATGACCGCTGTTAACTAAGTTTCAGTTTTAAATAGAAACTCCTGCGTTATAGTCAAATCATGATACCTACCATCTACATTCTTTGACTCAGCTTCGTTCCAACTATGCTAATGTCACCTAATATAACTTTCAGCCTACTTGATATTATTTTATACGTAAGTACATGGGGCGATTATCATCTGACCTCCATAACCCAATTACTGGGCAACACCGGCGTCCCTTAACACCCATTACAGGGCTATAAATACGAACCCATTTATACAAAGTAAGTCTAGGTTACTGACTCGTCTATGAATACAACAATGACCCACATATTTGTGCAGTTAACTCATTCATTCGTGGGTCGGCTAAAGTACAATTGCAGTGATATTACTGTTGGGAGACACTTAGTTAATTTAAAGGCAATATTTGTTCGTTAAAGTAGCTGATAGGTTAAGTTTTGGTATGTAGGGCAACACACTATGGGCAATTTGGAGCGATGAAATTAAGATTACAGAAAGACCGGGGTCAAAGACTTGCTATCCAGGTTTAAAGATTTAAAGCTGACGAGAATATTTCTTGCAAGTGCAATCTCCTTTCTCTAGTATTGTTCGTCGAGTCGTTGAGCTCCTTAAATTCTGAGTTGAGCTACACGATTACTGACAAATGCTTGCACTGACTGGAAAGGTCCACTAAAATCTGTGTGATTCTTTCCTCAAAAGACCATTTCAGACACTAATCTACATGGTCCGCACATGATCTGATCAAGATTATGTCTGGACTTTAAAAGAGACTAAATCCCCTGCGTTTGTTTCGACATTTCTTCTCAGGGGTAGTCAGGAAATGTCGACTCCATTCAGCTTATTTTTATTTATATGACGTTTATAATTGATTCTGATATCCTATTTACAGAATAACAAAATTCATTTCGAATTCGTGAAGGCTCTTTAAATTACTAAAATTACACTCTGAATATAATATATAATTATCCAGCCACATTTCTTTAGAAAAAAGCACACCCAAGCCTACATCTGAAACACCTTAGACATTAGTGCTTTTAAGGATAGTCCCATTGTCCTACCAAGGGGAATCTTGTTACCCAGTAACAGATTGTGGAAGTCAGATAGGCAGTCCCTCCATGTAAAATACTGGCATTCAGCTGCATCGGTTTAGATTGGAAGCCGACACAACTTAGTTGGTAAAAGCTAGGCAGAACTGGTTGGCCGGGGTCCCTACGAAACATGTATATTTTCTTTATGGTCGCCATATAATAAAGCAAAGATTAGGCAAATGATGACGAGTCTTCCTTCTCAATGAATAAAAACAGTCGAGAGGAGTTGTGGGACACTCGGTTGGAACGAAGTTCCTTTCCATAGTCTTGACGACACTTTTGTTACGTAACAAACGTGACCGTTAATGTAACACTTTTTTCGGTCAATACTCAATACTTTTATTGCATTCCACATGTAGGTATTCTTAGGTGGTAAACTTACAATTAGATCATATGGACCCTGTCGGGCAAAGCAAAATAAGTGAGTTAGGAGAGAGGAATCATTTGTTAACTATAATATAACATTACTTAGCCAACTACTATTCTAAAACAATGATGTTTTTTTTTTTGTTATTCTATTAGCTTTAATTTAAAATATAAACATGTATCTCTTGAGAGATGTAATAATAATAAATAAATAAATACAAATAAAATTTGAAGTCTCGAGTGCTTAAATTATGACTTTACAAGTCTATCAAGCTCTCATTTGCCAAATGTACAGAGTATGGGGGTACGTGGGATAAGGAAATTCGAACTCTAAAAACCTTACCTTTGCTTGGCTGCTGGTTGTTCCTTATTGTGCTTGGTGATGATACAGCCAGAGTATTCCGTGTCTGGGTACCAGTGTGATAATCTTATAATCTGGTTCTGACCTGCACGGTTTAGTACTTCCTCTCGTTCTTTACATGTCTGCAATGAAATAGGAGTGGAAGATAAAATAACAACATCATACCTGGATTCCCCGAAGGTAATAAGTAGGGCTATGCGAGTGTAGTAACACCCACATTGACATCAACTGGGCCAAAATCCAGACTGCAGGCAGCTGCTGAGAAATTCTCGTAATGGAAAACTAAATAATGTGTTACCCAACCAGGGCCGGCAGTCTCGACTAGATAGCGACGCTGTCGCAAACTACCGATCGCTAAATATTAACGTGAATCCTCAGTTGTAGCCCGCAAAATTCAAATTTTATTTAGTTTTTTGCAAATTGCAACTCTGTTTTACGTCGTATGTTGATCAAAATGCGATTTTCGACTATGGGAATTATATATTTATCGAATAATAATCATCAATTTCATATCAATCGTCAAATTCAAAGAAAATTTTAATTTGACGGGTTACAACTTAGGTTTCACCTTAATATTTAGCGATCGGTAGTTTGCGACAGCGTCGCCATCTACGTCGAGACTGCCCTGCCCTGGGGATTGAACTCAGGATCCCCTGCTCAGCAGTAATGTTTGCCACCACTATACCATCGAGGCTATTGAGTCGAGTTCTAGACAAGTATCGAAATATCCACGTTACCGTAACAATAACGTATTCTTGTCGTTTTGGAATACAGATTTTGTAAAATTCTATTTTGATCCCAGTTGGGCGCCAAACTTGATACTAGCGCCCAAATGGGTCAACAGTTGCCCATAATGAGAGGAAGTCATTTTTATTACTGTAGTTTCGAGAAACAATTATACAAAATACAAGGGTATTTTCTTACTTACCTTACTGCTATGGTAGACAGAAGGCCACTGGCTGTCATCATCATAGTACAGCAATAAGTTGGGTATTCCCGACGCCTTGTCATATTCTATCAGGTACTCAAATTGTCCTTCTAAGGACAGGAAGCAGAAGCGAGAGAGAAATGCCCAGTTCTGTAAAACAAGATTTGATTTTTAAATTACTAAGTTGAGTCTTGATTATTGAATATTGCCGCAGTGGTTCAGTGATTACTTTTCTAAATTACGGGCTGCAGATTCGATGCCAGCTTATGTCAAATTAACCGCATGATCAGTGTCTCTAGCAAGATACCAAGAAAATCCCTATTTAAGGAAAAGTTTTTGAATGCTGTATCAGGTATATGGTACCTAGTACCTACCTACATAAGATATTTTTATGAAACCCATTTGAGTTTCATAAAAAAAAAAGTTTATTTAAGTCTATTTAGACTTAAATAATTTTTCTTTTTTTTTTGGAGCGAAAAATTCATTTAGTTTGTACTATTTACTTAGTAATAATAAGTTTATTTTACAAATTATTTATTTTTATTTTACGTTAACCTCCTGAAAGCTTTGGTAAAGTCGACTTACGTCTTTAGTATCGATTCTTCCTTCCACCCATTTGGCATGAACCCTTGACATCAGCAAACAAACCACGAGACACGCTCCTGGTAACGGGTACATCATTGATTTAATAACTCCTTGATATTACACTTATTCAAAAGATTTTATATTTTAATTACGTAATTTTTTGTTTTTTTTGTACTTTCTTCTTTTTGTAGAGTTTAGTTTGAACCTGAAACATATGTATGTACACATGAATGATTTTTTTAGGTTGTCCATTTATTATATTATTATATCAAAATCCTGCCTTCACCCGGCCTGCTGTAATTGTTAAATTCCGAAATAAATAGTTAGGTACTCAACTTCTCATACATACAAGTTTCTTGGTCTTTTTGTGCGGTTAGGATCTTAATTTTTGACCAGTACCTACCTACATAATTATCTGAAAACGACTGCAATATATACGGACATACCCTACCTACCATATTATTGATCCTTCCATCCTAATAAAAATAATTCTCTAATGCCTGACAGTGTACGTAATGTACCGGCTGTTAGTATTTTCAATAGTCAAAATAAGAAATTGATGTTAATTGTATACCTTCTCCATTTAAATTTTATCTTCACGAGTAGGTATGGAGTGCTTATTCCATTTAAATCTACCCATGTAACGGGAGAATCGGGTATTTTGATACAGCTTAAAATAGAGGCAGTATTTCAAGAAAGATGACTAAACGAAAAACAGATTTTATACATTAATATATTCGATGATTTGAGTTATTAGCAAAGAACACAAATAAACTAGTCGGAACATTTTTTTTTATTACTTTTTCTTTATGCTACTTAAAAGGGTACTTAAATACTTACATTTAACCCTTACGTATCTACCACAAATATTTTTAACCCACTATTTATAAGGGTCAAGGACAATAGTTTAAGCGTTTTCTTAGAGCACTTATGTAGGTACTTAATAAATAATTTAGTAGGCCATGCATAAATTTAACTTACCTTAAGTATAAAAAAAATATTAATTTCTACAAAACACTCAATCAAATATTAACTAAGGTTACGTAGTTATTTAATTTAGTAATAATAATGACGTATATTTTTTAAATTAGTTAAAACCATGTTCATTCAAATTGCTAGTTTGTTTTGAAGCTAATAATTTGTTGTGGAATCGGTGACCATGGCAACGCGTCCATGAATGTACCTAGCTACTTTTTTTATTTTTCTTCTTGTGGCTTCGCACGGTTTGTGCATTCAGCCAATGTCACGTTTAGTTACTTTAGTTTGTTTAGTACGAAGAAAACAAAGTTAGGGAAACGAAAATATTATTATTAAAAATTATAACGGGATTTAGGATAGGACGGTTTCATCTATAGGATCAGTATTAATTACAGTGATATCATATTGAATAATAGCTAAATACAATGACGAAACATACCTACTTACTTTCATAATGTTGTGAACATTTTGATCGCGTTCATTTTGTTTGACGTTAGAAATACAATAATTATTTATAGAGAGTTTTAAACTATGCCCCACGAAAACGTTTTCACCGTGTGTCTGTGGGAACAGCAGGGTAATTGCGTAACACACTAACAGTAGGAATGGCTTTTATTTTGACAGTTCAACAACATTCATTGCGTTATTTACGTTGTGGAGCAGACAAATTTTCCGAACATATGAAGCAATGGGTTAGCAATAGGCTTCAAAATTGTTCAGATTGTGATTGATAGTGTGTTTCGCAATTAGGGTGCAGATCATATTCTTAAAGTTTACGTAACATAAAATCACGCCTGTATTCCCCGAAGGATTAGGCAGAGCTATACAGTACACCCACACTTCGGCAGTTATGTTTAAGTCCCATGTAATAGGGGGCGAGCCTATTGCCATCAACCGGGCACAAATCCAGACTCCGGGCTGCTACTGAGACAGTCCAGATGGAAAAACCCAATAACACTTTTCCCGACCTGGGAATCGAACCCAGGACCTACATGCTCAGCAGTAGCTTTTGCGACCACTAGACCAACTCCTAACGTAATATCAAAAGAGTAATGTAAAAAAAATTGGTAATCTAAAAAACTGGACCAACTTATTGCAAAGTTCAGCGACCTTTTATCTGAATGACATCATGTCATAGATAAAACTATCATTCGATATGACTTTCAGTTTTCCTGGTAAAGAGCGAGGTGCCACTGCGAGCGGAAAAGAATGATAACGGAATAAATTAATAACATTCTTCAACAAAACATAATGAAATGATGTAAATACTAGTGTTTATTTTTTATCCTGTTTTGACTTTATGTGTATATGTTTTTTTTATTACCACTTACTTCTATTATAACCAGTACAACCCAATGCATAATAATAACCACTTATTTTCTAAACCTTATTATATACAATGTTATCCTTGTGAGTTCACTCCGTGTACAAACAAAAATGTCTATCTCCTCTGCTACAAGGTTAAGAGTGCGAATGCGAAGCGCCCGCGTCAGGGGCGCCTCATTTTCTGCCCGGCTTGGGCGGAGCACCGCCGTGTCCTCGTGGCGACGATCGGCGGCGGCGATCTCTCGCGTCCGGCCCTGGTCCAGGCCATGGTACGAAGCGAGAGGGAATGGGAAGCCGTCACCTCCTTCTGCGAAGCAGTAATGCTCGCGAAGGAGGAGGCGGAGCGCGTGAGGGCGAGACAATCGTTGCGCCCTCACGCCCCTAGTCGCCGCAGGAGAAGACACTCTGGGCATCGGAAGTCGATAGCCGACTCCCGGCCACCGTAGGCGCGGGCTTGCGGACGCCGAGCAATGGGCAGCTTGCCGTCCGGCAAGGACTAGGCCTGAGTCGACGGCGCGTTGTGTTCCAGGCGCGCCTCAAAGTGATGTCCGCATAACTGATGGGGTCCGATAGGGACCCGGGCCGGGGTCGGGGATTGTTCGAAAGAGGTACCGTGGCTCTGGCGCACAGGCAACTGAAGGAACACGGGTGGGCTTTAGTCCGTAAGAGTCTGACACACCCGCTTTTTTTTTTTTTTTAGGTGCGCCTCCTTTACCAGTTTAGTTCGACCACGAGGTACAGCCAGCAGCTGGGGCCGCCGTCACCGCCACACATTCTGTCGGGCACACTCAAACACACCAACTCTAATATGTTGGCGTTATATATCTAGCTTCTAATTATTATTTTAAATAAATATGAGATAAGTGCGAACTCACGCGTAACTCTCAGCTCATTGTACCCAACCATGCCTAATATAAACAAGGTTGGATACATAAGCGGGTAAAAAGGATATACTCCATAGACCCTCAAATATAAAAATCTAGCAAATTTATTTTGTATCCGCTCCAACGTGAGACTAAGAACAAAAATGTATGATGCCAACTGGTTGTTCTCGTATACATCTTGCTCTATGGTTAATGTAACCTGATCGAAAACTAATAAATCCGCTCTAAATCCGTCCGCGAAATACCCGGATCTGAACATACACCGATAATTACATAAATCTTACTAAACAACGATGGCGATCGGAAGAGATACCGATAAATCCCTGACATTTTTCATTATTGACTATTGATTCTGTCAAAAACCGATATAACTAATTTCGAGTTTCTCATGACAAAACCATAAACAACTGTTGGATAAAAACGGTTTAGCATCTGTTAAAATCAAGTAAGACACGTCCCCTGTCAATGGCACCACTTAACGTAAATAAATGTCTAAGTGCTCTGAAGAAAGCAGACGTAAAGTCTCTCATGGTAAAACAATTTGGTGACGGCCGCCTGGGAGAAAGATGAAACTTTTTCTTGGTACAAAAAATTATTGAGGGGAAAATTCCTGTTGATACAGAAGCAGACGTTCCTGACAACCATGAACGACATGATCATGATTCTGATTGCGATTGTCTGGAACCTGAAATATCCATAATAGTTTAAGTGTATCAACAGAAAATGTAACCTATCCGAGAGTGAGCAAAATTTTCGAGCTCGCTTTGCTCGCTCTTGCATTCTACATTCTCATAGATGCTTGGGCTTTCCTGCATGAGTCGACAATGTACCTGTTTTTTTTTTGTTTGAAAACATAAAACAAAACCTAACCTAAACGAAGTGGGTTGTTAATTTTTTCGAGCTCGCTGCGCTCGCTCTTGCATTATATCTTCTAAAAGTTGCTTGGGCTTTCCTGCATGAGTCGACAATGTACCTCTTATTTCTGCTTGAAAACATAAAAGAAAGCGTAACCTAAACGAGCTGGTTTGTTAAAATTTTCGAGCTCGCTTCGCTCGCTCTCGGTACCCTATATAATCTACTGTTCTAATATCTTCTATTTATCAAAAAGTGCTACGAACAATTTCCCAGCTTTATTCAATATCCAATATGGTGACCCCCAAAATCTTGGGCTGCGACCGCGCCTTTACTGCCATGGATAACTTAAGATCGTCTGCAAATAATAAACAATTTGCATGCTTAACAACTTTGGGCAAATCGTTTACCATAATTATAAATTGTAGAGGTCCAAGGTTACTCCCTTGGCTTACACCAGACCACGTATAGTACGGCTCTGACTTGTGTCCCTCATACTCTACGTATTGCTGCCTATCCCTCATGTAACTAGCGAAGAAATGAAATAGGTCGGAGTTAAACCAACAGCTGCTAACTTCTTGAGCAACACGTCATTATCGACCAGGTCAAATGCTTTTTTGAAATCGAAGTAAGCAGCGTCGGCTTGCACCCCACTGTCTTGTTGTTATTATTGCAAGATTCTGATACCTATCACTTCTGTAAAGTTTGAACCCGGGACCTTTCGCTTGCGTGTTCTGTGCTTAACCGTGGTCGCCGTGGACCTATTACCACCGAGTAAGCATAAAATAAAGAAAACTTTGGGGTCGACGTCCAAGGCGCGAGTCACACAGAAGGGACATGAGGCGCGGACGGGCCGCAAACGCGGCAATAGTCTGCAGATTGAAAATCTTTCTGTCTACTTTGTGCCAGATCGCGTTTATACATTTTGTATGAAGAATAATGAACTTTACTTGAAAGGGACTTCGCGTCTGCGTCCCGTCCTCGTCTCACGTCCCTTCTATGTGGCCCGCGCCTAAGTTGAGGTGTCTGAGACGCCGATTATCGTTCTCCAACAGATTGCCTCAACGCATAGACTCAATCAAGCTATGAGGCGTATCCTGATATCCTTGAATCGCCACTTCCTAATTCCTCTGGACAAAGTGCGTAGTAGAAAATTTGGTCGAATCAAAGCGACGCGCGACGGCGATGTTAAAATTATCGAGTAATGCGACGCAATAAATTAACGCATCAAGTGTGAATATTAGTATGAATAGCATGAAGATACCGTATTAACATGATGATACCGTAACAGCATGATGATACCGCAATAGCATGATGAAACGCCAAATGGAATCGTGCACCTAGCTTCTGACGTTTCATAAGTGCCCATGTAGGTTTATGTGAAATTTAATATTTTGATTTGATTTGATACCGTGATAGCATGACGATACCAATGCAATAGCAATGGTTTTTTTCACAAACTCTTGAAAAGTTCTGCTTTAAAAACATTCTCAAGCTTCCATTTTATTTATATGGTTAACGAGCTGTGCTCCGAGGTTTTACGCGTATAAGTCTCGATCCCGTGCGAATATCGTGATAAAAAGTATCGTATGCTCTAATCCAGCGGGGTAATTATGTAGCACACTATCAGTAGGAATGGGTTTCATTTTGACAGTTCAACAACATTCATTGTGTTATTTACGTTGTCGAGCAGACAAACTTTTCGAACATTTGAAGCAATGGATTAGCAATAAGCTTCAAAATGATTCAGATTGTGATAGATAGTGTGTTACGTAATTAGGGTGCCGGTCATGGTCTACCCATGTGCCAAATTTCATCCAAATCAGTTCAGCCGTTGTAGCGGTAAACCGTAACAAACAACATACAAAAAATCAAATAATTTCTCTTTATAATATTAGTTTATCTTATAGAGGTATGAGGAACAGTGTGTAAATTCACTCATACCTCCATAGAAAAGGGAGGATCCTCCCACCAGACGGGTGTTGAGCCTGGTGGGCTGCTGCTGCCGGTTGATGTCGGAACGTTGTATATATGCTAGTCGCGCGGTAAACTTGCTTGCGCGATGCAGGATTTTGCGTGATGTCAGTGTGACGTGTAGCTCGCATGTGGCGGTGTAGATACCGCTACAATCTTTAGATTGATAAATACCTAAACTCTGATCTTTAATTTGTTATACCAAAGTGACAGCTGCGATCGACCTTTTTTTTTAAATGATGCAAGCGTGGAGCAGTGTTGTAGTATGGCTTATTCATAATTAAGTGATTCAACGAATAGACGTAATTTAAAAAAACTTTTTGACAAAAAAAACAGCCGACTTCCAAAAAATACACTACAAAGTGAAAAATAACTTTAATTTCGGAAGTCGGTGTCTTTGGACCTTTATTTTAGTTTTTTGCCACCGACTTCCGAAATTAAAGTTATTTTTCACTTTGTAGTGTATTTTTTGGAAGTCGGTTGTTTTTTTTGTCAAAAAGTTTTTATTTTTCACTTTTTAGTGGGTTACATAATAATTTATCGAAGTTACAATAGCCTAATGTCAACTGCTCATCACCTTTTACAAAATATTTCGTTTCCCGATGCAAGGAATTGAGGAGTTTATTGTTGAGGATTTCTCTTGGTAAAAACCAGAAGAAATGGAGCTGATGGTGAAGCCACCATCAGCTTCATTTCACCATATGCATTGTGACAAGCATAAATTGCTTAGCAACCAACGAAAGAGCATTGCTAGAGATGACGCGATTACGCAACTTAAATTCCGTCTCTAATTGACGCATCAGCATGACTAGTAGGTAGTGGTTGCCCTATGAAAAACTTCAATCTTAATTGGGTATTATTTTTGTACGACCTGAATATTTTGGAATATTGAACCGTATGAAGTAAGCCCAACAAAAGGTAACTGCTGTAAATCATTGAGGAATTCCCTCGACTGTCTATGGTCTCCATCATCAGACCTGTAATGGCACTTATAACCCATATGGGTGCAAAGTTCTCATCATTATAAATGAATTAAGTCCAAACACAAGGTAGCTACTGTAAACCGTTGAGGAGTTCCCTTAACTGTCTTTCATCTTCATCATCAGATCCCTAATGACAGTCATAACACATCTAGGTATAGTATTCTCATCAATAAAAATTAATCAAGCACAAACACAAGGTAACTGCTGTAAATCGTTAATGAATTCCTTCAACTGTCTATGGTCTCCATCATCAGACCTGTAATGGCTCTTATAAACCATATGAGTGCAAAGTTCTCATCAATATAAATGAATTAAAACGAATCACAAGGTAGCTACTGTAAACCGTTGAGGAGTTCCCTTAACTGTCCTTCGTATTCATCATCAGACCCCTAATGACAGTCACAACCCATCTAGGTGTAAAGTTCTCATCAATACAAAATAATCAAGCCCAAACACAAGGTAACTGCTTTAAATCGTTGAGGAATTCCTTCAACTGTCCTTCGTCTTCATCATCAGACCCCTAATGACTGTCACAACCCTTCAGGTGTAAAGTTCTCATAAATACAAATTAATCAAGCCCAACCACAAGGTACCTGCTGTAAATCATTGAGGAATTCCTTCGACTGTCTTTCGGCTCCATCATCAGATCGATTCCAGACCTTCATTAAATTGTAGTTCTTTAAAATACTTAATGAAAAAATTAACAAACGCACTAGGCGCTCCTGCGATTTTCGAAGGTTCCCCTCCATTTCTCCAGGATTCCATCATCAGATCCTGGTTTCCTTATCATGGGACCACCCTTGAGGTATGTCCTTTCTAACAAAAAAAGAATCATCCAAATCGGTTCACCCAGGAAAGAGTTCTGAGCTAAAACACATAAAAAAAAAAAAAAACATACAGGCGAATTGAGAACCTCCTCCTTTTTTTGAAGTCGGTTAAAAAAAGGTCGATGGATGCTGTCATTTTGGTCTAGCAGATTAAAAATCAGAGTATAGTTCTTACTTGTCTTATCAAATACGACAAAGAAGAGTGATAAGTAGGAAAGACAAAATAGTTACCTAGTGGTGGTACCCAAGAAATGGCCATAGACCAAGAGGTAAACCAAAGAATAGGTGGGATGGTGACATCAGACAGGTCGCTGGAACTACATAGGGCAGAGTGGCCAGAGGGAGACAGGAATGGAGAAGGTTGGGGGAAACCTTGCCTATTGGCAAACGGACATACAAAACATAAACAAACGCCAAATACGACACTGAGGACTACACTTTGTTTGTTCGACTAAAAGGCTAAATAATGCTATGGCTACATTGTCGGGAAAAAGGGAACTACACTACACGCGCTCTCTGTTTCACAGCGAGACGTCGAGCGGTGTGCGAGAGAGAGCGCGAAGTATAGTTCGCGTTATCACGACAATATAGGCGCGACAAAAAGGTACCGCCTGTCGCGCGACGAGCGGTGCCTTTGTGTTGCATCGCGATATCGCACCTGTTTGATGAGCCTTAAAGAATAGGTCTATATTCAGGAAAATTTAATTATCTCTCCTCCGTACCGTCCGCGCGTCCGTACGAAAAATCCTATTACCTACTTACTAATATTTATCCAGAACTGCCTACGAAATTCTCAGAATGAATCAGAACGTCATATGCTCAAGCAGTCAACAGGAAAGGAGTCATTGCAATTGCGGTGTTGGACCAAGTTGGTCGTATATCTTCAAATTATGACCACTGATGCGTATAGTGACGAAACCGCTTAAGCTCTGTGTACTTTGCGGACCAAAGGACCAGTGAATAGTCATTAAACTCTTAGCTTTTGTAGTTTGTTGAGGTCAGTATTTGTGTCAAGTTTTTAATAACTGCAAAAAATGTTTTTGAAACACTTTCTGTGAAAAAAAATTGCAAGCTACCGTCTAAAAATAATTTTCTCCAGTGTCCAATACTTAAAAATATATTGTTCACCTATTTCTCACAGACGGGGAGTTGCCGATTGCTATCAGTTATCTATCTACTTAATCTAAATAGGACAAATATTTCAGTGAAAAGAAAATCTTACATTAGTTGTTGTGAGTCAAACTTGGTGAGTAATATTTTGATTTGAGTTTTTTGTCTCCTAATATTGTTTATATCTCCTAATTTAGTTATTGTTAACTTTAATAGTTTTACTGTCTTAATTAGCTTTTTAATGGCATGTACCTATTTAATCGAACCTTCAATTATTCCCATTTTGCGTTTCTAAAAATGTTATTGAACACTTTAATATTATGATTGCGCCTCTTTTTGTGAACCTTGAATAATTCCTAATTTGGGGTTCTGAAAATACTTAATAGTCACAGTTTTAACCTAACCTATTTGTTAGTGGTACCCTAACTTAGTTAATGCGACGATCTGTAAGAAAACCCAGAAAGTTAAAAAGAGGGTTAAAAAGTATGCATCATTAGAAGCGCAATAAGATTTTGAAGGTTATTTTTTTTTAAGTGTTAACCTTTATAAGGTCAATAATTTTTAATAGGATAAGTTAAATATTTCCCCTTTTTAATTAATTAGTGTCTAAGAAGGTAAGGTGTAGGTAATGCCCGAAATCTCTGTCTGAAAATGAATAAGAAAGAAAGAAATAACATAATATGTTTATTTGCGGTAAACATGACGCAGAGAAAAACACACAAATACAAAAAAGAACGAGTTGGGGGAAAATTATACCTATGCGTCACCATCCACGCAAAACAGCAAGGAAATGAACGAAACGGAACGGAATGGAATGGTTTGGTTGACCATTCGCAGAGTTTGGCACTTTTTAACGCTTATTAACACCCTTGTCTTTCGAAAAGTCTGAAACTGATGTTACCTACAGTAATCACTTGATGACCAGTGCGTCATTAGGACCATTAATTCTTCTACGCTAAGCTAGGTTTAATTTGTGTGAAGATACACGTGTTACTTGCCAACCAATAACGACAGAGACAGCAAACCGACCTTGGGCATTGTAAATATTGATGAACAAATAAAGATATGACAAAAAGCTTAGTTCTAATATGTCATATACAGCGTGTATCTGAAAGGTGAGGTCAAATTTAAGGGTGTGGTACAGATCATGAAACTGGATAACTTTCTCCTTGAGACCAACATCTTGATCGCAAAAAATGATCAGCTGTCCCCTAAAAAGCATCAATACCTACTGAACCCAAATATATGACAGCTGATAAGTTATTTGCGATTCGTTACTGGTCCCATGGAGAAAGTTTTTCAGTTTGATAGTCTGCACCGCCAGGGGCGGATCCAGGATTTCATTTCGGGCGGGGGGAGGGGGGGGGTTGCATTCTGATATGGTTCGAGCTAGGGGTAAAATAACAAGTAAACAAAAAATGTGGTTTTTATTAGCTTGGATTTTCATAAAATAAAGTTAGCGCGCCTTATGCCGCTTTTGGCAAACCTATCTATAATTTTATAGACATCAACTGGAACATCCCTGTGGATGTGTAGGAGTGCAAGCCCGCAAAGCCGCTCCTCCCGTCCGCGTACGCAGGCATGTTTTTAAGCGGCGTAGAGTGGAGAATGACTGAATCGAAAAGTTGAGTCGAAAGTATGGAATTCCTGGGTCATTTGGGGGGGGGGGCATTACCCCCATATCCCCCCCCCCCTGTATCCGCCAATGTGCACCACACCCTTAAATATGACCACATAGTTATGATAAACGCTGTATAGATACCTACATATATAACCAATAGTACTTATATCAGACCTACACGTGCATACCAAAGGTCGTTTGTATCGATTCGGAGACGCTTTGCATACGAAGTCGCGCACAATTCGTCAAAGACGCACCTACCGACCGGTAGCCAACTGTTGTTATTCAGTCATTAACTTGTCAATCTTCAAGTAAATTAAAGAGTGCTTCTATTATGTCAATAATAAGACATTTTTTTTGTTGTGAAAGAAGTTCAGTGTTTTAAAGAAATTGAATGCTGTTTTACTACAGAGTTCCGGTATGTTTTCTAATATTCTGGGTCTAGTATAGATAAAATACACCAATACATAACAGGAAGTCACACCTCCTTGTATTCCGTGGTCACAGAGCGTGTACAAAGTTAACAAGTCTAAAAGGGGTACGTTACCCCAGCCAGAAAACGTCGGATATCGTCATTTGAGTGTACGAGTAATACATAATTAGTGTAATTATCAGCTTCTGTAATTGTAGCGTCAATTTTTAAATTTGTAGTGCGAATAGTTTTTTAATTATTTGACAAAAACAGTTCTAGCTGGGGTAACGTAACCGTAGCCAAAAGTTTTGTTTATTAATGAGTACATTGGAGTTAACTTTTGACGAGGTAAATATAGCGACTTAAGAGGGCGCACTCCAGTCCACTAGCGCCACTCCTTTATAAAAATATTATCTCGTGACTGAGAAGGAATTATGAATAACGGCTCAATCAGCAGTCAGCACCCTCGGTAAGTGTGTCTAGAATTTTCTAATACCTTTTACAAACTTTCATATTGAGACACGAAGCAACAAAATACGATCTAGAGGAATGTGGCCGATTTTTTAACCGATTTCAAAAAAAGGAGGAGGTTCTCAATTCGAATGTATGTTTTTTTTTTTAAGTGTGTTAGCTCAGAACTTTTTTCTGGGTGAACCGATTTCTATGATTCTTTTTTTGTTGGAAAGGAGATATCCCAAGGATGGTCCCATGATAAGGAAACCAGGATCTGATGATGGCATACCAGATAAATCGAGGGGCACCTTCGAAAATCGTAGGGGCGACTAGTGTAGTAATACGTAATTTGGTTTAGCCATAATTTTTCTATCGGTATCACAAAATAAAATAAAATTACACCAAATCACCTCCAAATCATTGAGATGAAACCATTTTACTCCTTCGTTTTTTTATCAAAAGAGTATAAAAAAAATATCTACTGCTTTGCAATACAAAGAAAAATGATTTGGTTTTGTTACTTTTATTAAATATGTATTATTTTTATTGTAATAAATTAAAAAGGCGTCCGATTAATGACTGCGTCTACGTCACCCCCGCACTCGTCCTTAGATTCAGTTGGTCGTTAGCTCCGCCCAAATGCTCAAGGTTATTGGCATTATTACAAGCCTTAAGGGATATTGCGCGCAGTTATAATTTCTAACATGACGCCAGAAACTATAAAAGCTCACATTAGCGAGAAATTCTATTAGTATACCTACTTGAGAATAGCAATAGGATCTTCATCTGCCAGATCAAATATTTAGTTTCTGTACTCACGGTACCAATATGCATGTCAAGGTGTTTAATTTGAAGGAGGAAATACATTTGATGAAACGTTTTTATTTATTTATATTCAGACAATTTTTTTGCCAATTCAACATAAAATAACGTAATATCACGCCTGTATTCCCCGAAGGGTTAGGCAGAGGTGTACCTATAGTACACCCACATTTCGCAAAACTGCACCGGACACAGCTTCGGTGTGCGGTGCTGCGGTATTAACTTGGACTGTGGATGCGATGTCAGTGTGTTATACACTGCGGTTTTTGTATTCAAATCAAGATTCTACAGAAAAAACAAAACCACAGCGGCCCGGAGCTGTTTCCGGTGCAGTGTGATAACCCCCTAAGTCCCACATGTGGGGGCGAGCCTATTGCCATCAACCAGGCACTAATCCAGACTCCGAGCTGCTACTTCACATGGAGCGACTGCCTATCTGTCCCTCCACAACCCAGTTACTGGATACACGCGATACCCCTCAATTCAATTCAATTTATTCAGGAACAATTCACATTGTGTTTGAAATTATAAATAAAAAAACTTTTTTTACAAAAAAACAACCGACTTCCAAAAAAAACACTAAAAGACGTGAAAAATAACTTTTATTTCGGAAGTCGGTGGCCAAAAACGAAAATACATAAACTAAGTGGAAAAATATGCAGTATTAAGAATAACTCAAAAACTACTGGTCAGACCTTAATCAAAAAATGGGACCACATGTGAAGCACCAGCTATCAAATACAAAAAGAATCGTCCAAATCGGTTCAACCAGAAAAAAGTTATGAGAACACATTAAAAAAAAACATACAGACGAATTGAGAACCTCCTCCTTTTTGGGAAAGTCGGTTAATAAATAAAGCCTCATTAACCTGGTTGTGAGACTTTTTGGGCATCTGATTTGTAACGACTATCAAAAATCTACGAATGACAGCCGGGGCCAACGGCTTCACGTCCTTTCCGAGGCACGAAGGGTTCTTACTATGTAATGGAAGGTCACCCATCCACGGACCGACCGCGGCAAGCATAACTTAACCTTCAATCGATCCGTGCGGCTGTAATTATTTAGCCACGAGCCCCCCTTAAAATTAAGCTTGTAGGTACCTAATTATCGCTTTCCGCTAACACTATAACCGCGTCCCTAATAACATTAATTACAATATTTTTCTTGATATTGTTTATACTTTACAAAGAAACATTAAATGATAATGCTATCTTAAACTTCAATAATACATGAAAACATATCTATTTGACATTGAGTAAGTCGTGTGTGTTTTTAATAGTGTTTTACGTTACTTTAGCGTTAATATTTGTTGATTTTTGTTTTTGAAGTGAAAACTTCTTTAGGCGCGTTGAGCACTTTTTGGGTGAACAAAAAGCGTGAAACTCGCGTCATCGTCACCGAACGCTTTCCATGAGCTATATGTATACTGTGTATATACACTCGAGAGCAATGAATCCGGGTCACTTAAAGAATCCTAAAAATCTCGGAAACTAAAAATGCTAGGTTAATGCAATAAATTGTATTTAATAGACAATGTAATACTCCTTAAATGAAGGTATTAAAACTTCTTAGTTATTGTAAAGTTATATCATAAAAAAAACAAATTTGAAAAAGGGCCACTTTCGAAGATGGAACTACGAAATTACAGCATTTGGTTTTGCTTTTGTTTGTAATCTGTCATTTATGTGGGTACATAAACCATGTTGATAGTGCTCTATATTCATTATTCAAGCTGAAATTATGTCGCTTACGCCTGAAGAATGCACCAGAATACTTACAATGCTGGAAACCGGCCGGAGTCAGCGCGATACAGCCAGGACTGTCGGTATGTCGCTGTCAACAGTACAAAGAGTTCTCCGACGTTACAAAGAAACTGGTTCTAACCTACGCAGACCAGGAACGGGCAGAACCAGGTGTACCACAGCACGAGAAGACCGATACTTGGTGAACACCATGCTTCGAAATCGCTTTCTCACAGGAACTGAACTCACAAATCAGTTTCGACGCCTCGGAGGAAGTAACCCAAGTGCATGGACAGTAAGACGTCGGCTTGCTGAATCTAACTTAAAACCCTTTAGACCTGCAAACGGCCCTAAACTGGAGCGTGGGCATCGTATTTCAAGACTAAGATATGCCCAGAGCCACGTAAATTGGACTATTGAAGATTGGTCAAAAGTTATGTTCTCCGACGAATCAAAATTTATGCTCTACAAGCACGATGGAAGACACAGAGTGTATCGAAGACCAGGGGAAAGATTCAAGCAAGCATGCATCGAAGAAAAAGTAGCCTACGGTGGTGGGTCTGTACTTGTGTGGGCCGGAATTTCTTCTGAAAGTCGCACAGAGCTGGTGATCATAGAAAACGGCTCTTTAACTAGCGTAAGATATGTGGAAGAAATCCTCAATGATCACGTTGGTCCATTTATGATCAATTTAGGTGAGGATGCTATATTTATGCATGACAATGCCCGACCTCATACAGGTAGGATTGTGAATGACTACCTTCAAGAGATGAACATTACTCGTATGGAGTGGCCAGCGCGCAGCCCGGATATCAACCCGATCGAGCATGCTTGGGACGAGCTAGGCAGATGCGTAAAACCACGAAACCCTCCCCCAATCACGCTTTGTGAGCTCAAAATTGCTCTCACAGAGGAATGGGAGAATATTCCCCAAAATCGTATAAGGAGCTTGGTGTACAGCATGCCAAACCGCGTAAACGCAGTAATGGAAGCACGAGGAGGCAATACGAAGTATTACAATTCAAGAAAATCGTAATAAAGTTCAAAAATTTCATGTTTCCTATTTTTGTTTTAAGGAGAGATCAGCTGTTTTTTTCTTTATGTAATTTTGTGTTAATAAAATGTATGGTGACTCATATATTTTTTACTTTCATTTAAGGAGTATTACATTGTCTATTAAATACAATTTATTGCATTAACCTATCATTTTTAGTTTCCGAGATTTTTAACATTCTTTAAGTGACCCGGATTCATTGCTCTCGAGTGTATGTTTACTTTTTGGGTGAACAAAAAGCGTGAAACTCGCGTCATCGTCACCGAACGCTTTCCATGAGCTATATGTATACTGTGTATATATGTTTACTTTTTGGGTGAACAAAAAGCGTGAAACTCCCGTCATCGTCACCGCACGCTTCCCATGAGCGGGTTTACAAGTTACTTAGGCCCGTATTAATAAACGTTCCTCAATGACGTGCCCAAGTGCGCAATCATTTGATACGCCATTATTACGATATCAGCATCTCAAGATCATTGCTAATTAATAAACACATGAATACAGTATCTCAGTTACCAAGATCAGCTCCTCAATGCGCTGTACTTGATGGCTTGATTTCGTGAACGATTACGTCACATTGACCGAAGTTTAGAATGACATGCATCACATTTCATTATTTTATGTTGTAAGATTTATTGAAATACTTGTATTTTGTTAAAACTTTAATGGATAGCGCTGTATCACGTTATAAAGTTGTTTTCTACCCAAGAAAACCATAAATTGTAAAAAAAAAATGTGTTTTTATTTCCCATTAAATAAAATAAAAAATAAATAAAAAAAAGTTTTTTTTTTTACTTTTTATATTTGATGCTGTAGGTTGTGCTAAATGTAGGTCACCATAAAAAAGCTGAAATATGAAGTTATTATTACATTTTCACATAAATATATTGGATTTTTAAATTAGATTAATTGGATTTATATGGTACCTACTACTTTTAAAGTTTATTTATTTATTAAACTTTATACAACTAAAGAAGTACATTTGTGGACTTAATGGCTTTGTGTTATACCTATAAATAGTATTTAATTTTTTTTTTTTATAGTTATGATAAATGTACTTACAATATTTACATAGGTAGATAGGCACCTACCTGAAATGATGCTGTAGCATAAAACCGGTCATAAAATATCGTCATAGTAGGTACTCTATTTCATCGTAACAATTAATTTCACCCAAAATATTTTTAAACTCCATGTTTCGCGCTACTAATCACGACCTTAAGTCACGGACTGCCTACACTCAGGTTTACGCATCTCTAGTACACATACTTAATGTATACTTAAGTGTAGAGTTCCGTTTATTAATCAGTCCATCACTCGGCTGATAACGTAAACCCAAGCCGTTACTTAAGTACACAAATTATTATGTTTATTAATACGGTCATGATCTCAAGGTTGTTATCAAGTGCGACCTCTTGGGCTGAGGACCGTTTATTAATACGGGCCTAGGTTTTCACTTCTATCGGCAGTCCCCAAAGACTGGCCCGATTTTTTTTAGCGTATGTCATCATCTCTCTGCCCTTGTCCCGTGTTACTTGGAGTCAGCGTAACACGTTTCCTTCTTCCATTCTCCCCTGTCAACTGTCACGCTGTCATTCATTCCCTTCTCTTTCATATCATCCCTCACACAATCCATCCATATTTCCTTTGGTCTTCCTCTCCCTCTCCATCCATCAACATTTGTTGTAATGTAAGTAGGTCATAAAAATAATAATTAATTAGGTCATCTACAACAACAACTAGTAATTAAAACTTAGTTACGTATTATTCGAAATATCATTACCTACGAGTACAAACGTTTACATTGTGGAATTATAGAATCACTTTCCCGTGTAAATAATTGAATTTAAACTGCGAGCGTCCATATTGCTCTTTTAATGTTGTCAGTTAAAAACGAATAGGCAATTAGTGCGAAAGTATTTTACATACTGTCACACTGTCATACACTTTTGTAAAAAAAAGAGTTTGTTTTCATTATCTACTAGAACACGGCGCATAATTTTGTAAGTTTCAAAATTGAAGGTAGTTGTTGAATGAATTTTGATTGTAACCGCCTTCTATTTTAGTGGAGAAAACGATTCGTGTATTGTCTTTGTTGTTAAATTAAAAGGCTGAAAGTAATTTATCATGTTACTTATACACATAATAACATAACATAACATCACGCCTGTATTCCCCGAAGGGTTAGGCAGAGGTGTACCTATAGTACACCCACATTTCGCCAGTTATGTTTAAGTCCCATGTAATAAGGGCGAGCCTATTGCCATCAACCGGGCACAAATCCAGACTCCGGGCTGCTACCGAGAAATTCCAGATGGAAGAACCCAATAACACTTTGCCCGACCCGGGAATCGAATCCAGGTCCTCATGCTCAGCAGTAGCGCTTGCGACCACTAGACCAACGAGACAGTCCCTGCATACTGCAGCATGTTACTTATAGTACCTGTAGAATCCTGCTGATTCCGTATTTTAGTTGAATATATCATTTCACTGGCTCACTACCACACCAAGCTCTATCATGCGGACCCTGCTTCACTTTGTTTACCGCCACTCCCCGTGATTGACAGCTGACATTAGTGACAGCAGTGACCCCTCTTGTGTGAATGAGACAGTGTTTACATATCTATTAAATAGGTACACTACATTACCTAATCCATTATAATGACGACCACCTATCTTCATAATGTTCTCTATAAAAAAATAACCCTTAATTTTTTTCTTGCAGATCTAGTCATTAAAAGCCAAAACAACAATAAGTATAGTGCCGACTAGGTTCAGTGTTTAAAAAACTCTCAAAATGAAGTTAATATTATTACTATGTGTTCTGCTAATGACATTAACAACGGTGTTAAGTTCTACATACTTCTTCGGTGAGCAAACCCACACGAGGTTAGTGTTTCGTGATAAATTGAAATATGAAGCTATTCCTTTGAAGAAACGGATCAAGACCTATACTTATAATGGGACGGCGCTAATTAAGGTAATCATCATAATAATGTACAGATGTTGAATTTCACGAACGCGCGTTAATCACAAGACAAAAGAGTTACATGACGTGCGCTCGTGAATTGCATTACCTATAGGTACCTTCTTGAAGTACGTTGGGGGGGTGCAATGAAATAGCATCCACAAGAGGTCAAACAGTTAACTACATGTGCATGGTAACAATTTTGTCTTTGACGCCTAATTTTGTAGCAATATGGACGATTTTCGTAGTTCAAGTGTTGCCACGTAAGTATGTATTTAGTTGACTGTACGTCTGGGGTGCAATAAAATAGCCTTCACAAGCGCTGGTACTTAAATGTAGGTACCTAATAATGGTATTTTCCAAAAGTAGCTGATATTTAATAATTGTGAACAAATCCTGCACCAAATTGCGTAACACACTATCAATCACAATCAGAATCATTTTGAAGCCTATTGCTAATCCATTGCTTCATATGTTCGAATAATTTGTCTGCTCAACAACGTGAATAACGCAATGAATGTTGTCGAACTGTCAAAATGAAAGCCATTCCTACTGTTAGCGTGTTACGCAATTATCCCGCTGTTCAGGTTAAATTCTTACGCAATCACTCAGTAACGAGAATTAGTTAAACATTAATCCAATAATTCATGATTTTTTTGAACAACATTATCAAATTCTAATGGGGATAAAAACTGCCACTTGCTCACTTCAGATGTCGCTGCTTTCCAAAGATTTTTCATTCAACACACATTATTTCTCAATTTCCAGGCAATCAGCTGCTACGACTTTCAGAACAGTGAGGCTTCCGTCAACATCACATCGGGCGGTATTGGATACACCAACGTTGAGCTACGGCTGAAGAGTCAACGGAGTTACAGGCTGGATTATGCTATAGAGATTTATGCGTAGGACAGGGCATGTAGATTATGAAGAAGCGGGAGTTTTGGGGGTAATTTTGGGAGGGGCGTAAGGTAATCCAGCGGGGTAATTGCGTAACACACTAACAGGAATGGTTTGACAGTTCAGCAACATTCATTGCGTCATTTACGTTGTTGAGCAGAGAAATTTTTCGAACATATGAAGTAATGGATTAGTAATAGGCTTCAAAATTATTCAGATTGTGATAGATAGTGTGTTATCTACGCCATTAGAGTGCTGAAGCATTGAGGATTTCAAATACACCTGCGCTCGAGACACCTTTGAAAGCCTAAGTTTCTGCCATAAATCTCCGTTTAAGTTAATCGACGCTTTTAATAAAAATAAAAATTTTATAATTACTTTTGCAGTTTAATTAATGTTGAATATAATGTTTTAAAAGAGATGATAATTTTAATAATTCCTTGGGGTTTTTATTGGGTAGTAATAAAATCTCCGAAAAAGAATTAAAATATGAGCGTACTCAAAATATGAAATTTACTGCTTTAAATACTAACTTTCCGACAGCTTATATGCGAATACAAATAAAGAAACGATCGAATAAAATACTGAAAATTCCGAAAAATTAAGACAATATTTGCTGACGTAATATTTTTCCACCAGCTTATAAATTTAGAATCAACATTACACTTAACATACCAAACCTCGGGGTGCCCCTGACGTCGGCCGGCTAGGGTTAGGATTTTCGGGAACATACTATGTTTTCGGCAACTTAGTAATTTTTTCGTTAGATTGGTGTTTTTTTTGGAAATTTAGTTTATATTATTTGAAAGTATAGATTAGTTTTCGTTGAATTATAATTTGAATAAGTTCATGTTTGTTCGTTAAATACAACATTTTTGTCGGTTAATTTTGTATAAATTTTTCGGTAATTCATTTTAACACAGCTTAGTTAGTTAGTATTATAGTCAACCACAGATCGCTGGAAGTTAATTTGTTTTTCGGAAGCTATATTATTTCCCGTTTTTATTTACAGATTTCTCTTTCAAGCTTATTTCGAAAATGCACCAATACAAGATGAATAAATAAAACACATAATAAATCTGGATAATCATATATTTTCTTAAAATATAAACATTTAAAAATAACACATTTCTCTTACACGATACATACACGCCGTACGAAGACTTTGGTTAAAGAGATTATTTATAACGCAAGACAAGAATGCAAGAAATCGAGAAAAGAATACTGTAGGATAAAAAAAAATGCCTGAAACTGGGACAATAATGCCACCACGCCAGAAAGTGGGACGAGAATGCCAGAAAGGGGGACAAGAAAGCCAGAAACTGGGATGAGAATGCCATAAACAAAATCAATTGACGTAATCGTGTATGAGGTTTTGGGTTCAAATCTGGGCAAGTACCAATGTGACTTTTTTAATTCATATTAACTTTCTGAGTTTATCTTGGTCATACTGACTTCGGTGAAGGAAAAACATGGTGAGGAAACCTGGACTTATAGTTAATATAAGTCTGAAATCGTCAACCCGTCTTGAACAGGCGTGGTGATCATTGCTCGTGCCTTCTTTGTATGAGAAGAAGCCTTTGCCATGCAGTGGGACAAAAATACGCTGGTATTATTATTATTTACTATTTTGGTAGTTCTCTACCAATGGTGAATAATAATAATATCAGACCGCGAGTTGTTAATAATATCTTGCATAATCTTGTCTTGCTTACAAGAATCGCTCTAAATTATTTAATTGCATAGCCAAAACAAGTGATTTAGATAAACTTAACACCGAATAGGATGCTTTATACAAAATTAATCATTAAAAAAGTTGTTAACACAAATAATCAGTACCATTTCATGTTTTTTTTTTACATTATTTTATATGCTGACTTTGAGGTTATTATAACACATGTAAGACCTCAGAATAAACCGGTGAAGTGTGAGCTGGACTTAAACTATTAGGATCCCGTATCAATTATTAAAATTGAGATAGGAATTACGTTAAAACGGCCCGTTATTTTCTACGGAACCCTAAGAACCGCCAAGAATAATACAAATAGGACAGCATGATGCATAAAAAGCATTACAAAGTAACAAAAAGAATTTGGTCCACGTTTTATGTTTAACAGAAAAACATTAACCTAAATAATATAATATAAAATCATAATATTTGCACCGTACATAAAAAATAACGAGTAATATTTTGACTTCGCTAATCTAAGATCAGTGTTGCAGGTTTATTATTATTAACTAACGATTATGTGTTGCTAGAGTGATAAAGTAAATAACCTCCTCTTTTATGAAAGTCGGTGAAATACTTGGAAGTTGTCTATAATATGTAAAGGTGCTTACACATGCTTAAACGCGCGAGTTTCGCCATCTTACTTTACTAAACTAAAATTAAATAAAGCTCCATTTACACAATGCAAGTTTCTTGCCTGGACCATACCATAACTTGAAGCAACAATAAGATTTGCATCGTCTAAAACTCTAAACAGTGTTTAGAAGATGCAAGTAAGTTTCAATTTTATTGTATGCCCCAAACAAGAAACTTGCATCGTGTAAATGGGGCTTGATTTAATGTTAGTTTAGTAAATCAATTGTTCTTGTTCTACACATTGTTGCCAGTGTTATGGTTTTGCTTTGCAAACGTAAAACCACTATAATTTTTAGTTTACAAAGACGCGAGGACATTTGATTACTCGGAAGTTCAGCGAAACACGTGCGAAATTTGTGTTACCACCTTTATAAAAATCTCATATGTAAATTGCAAAAGCCAATTTTTTTTTACTGATTCTTTTATAATACAATCTTAACTAAAATACATAGATAACGATAATATGCTATAAATTAATTACTGAGACATGTATATCAATTAAATGTATTTATACTCCATTTGAAATAAGCTTAGAATACAAAAAAACTCTTTTACAGTTCGTTCAACTGATTTTGACTTCTATTCCGTAGGCATAAGGATGGCATTCAAAGCAAAAACATGGTTACAATACCAACTGTTTACTGCAGCTGCCATTTGTCATGCCACCAACGCAATATAATTCAAAATCAGTTGAACGGACTGTAAGAAAGGTTTATTTAAATTTCTAATCTTATTTCAAATGGAATATAGGTAATTCGAATTATCTAGATTTCTAGACAGACTTACTCCAAAGATTTAAATCGTTAGATTCGCCCTACATTGTCAAAAGATGGTCGAGTTTCTGTTTCGTTTTGACACACACAATGGAGCAGTGACTTGACTTGATTGTCATAGAAACGCTATTAATGTATGAGCTCACTCTTCGCAGTATGGACAGTTTATCGCATGTTAAGTATGGAGCAGTGACTTGACTTGATTGTCATAGAAACGCTATTAATGTATGAGCTCACTCTTCGCAGCATGGACAGTTTATCGCATGTTAAGTATGGAGCAGTGACTTGACTTGATTGTCATAGAAACGCTATTAATGTATGAGCTCACTCTTCGCAGTATGGACAGTTTATCGCATGTTAAGTATGGAGCAGTGACTTGACTTGATTGTCATAGAAACGCTATTAATGTATGAGCTCACTCTTCGCAGTATGGACAGTTTATCGCATGTTAAGTATGGAGCAGTGACTTGACTTGATTGTCATAGAAACGCTATTAATGTATGAGCTCACTCTTCGCAGTATGGACAGTTTATCGCATGTTAAGTATGGAGCAGTGACTTGACTTGATTGTCATAGAAACGCTATTAATGTATGAGCTCACTCTTCGCAGTATGGACAGTTTATCGCATGTTAAGTACGGTGAGGTCAAATCTAGCGTTTTAAATCTTTAATTTACTCACTGTTTTCAAAAGACAGTTCAAGCCTCCGATCAGTAAATCTGCTGTCAAATATTATGTTAGCTGCTGTGATTGGTTAACTGACGACCAATCATAAACGTTGACAACAGATTAAATTAATAACACTTTTGAAACCGGTACCATATTAATTAACATTTATATTTAACTAATACTTGCAGTGTAAAAAAATCCTATACCGTTCACACGTACAAAATTTAGGCAAGCATTGGTTACATGTAAATAGTGTCACTACAATTCTTACAGTTGCGATGTGGCTGGGATGTGGCATTGATGTGGTCGGTATCACCCACATAGTTGATTTTGACAGTCAAATATGGTCCGTGTGAACAAACTATTCATTTTCATACAAATTAGCGCCCGTCCACGTGTTTTCATTGTGGTAGTGTAACGGCCACATAAGACCGCATACAGGGGCCCACTAGAGCCACTCCTTTAAAAAAAATTACCTCGTAACTGAGAAGGAATTTTGAAAAACGGCTCAATAAGCGACCTCGGTAAGTGTGTCAAGATTTTTCTAATACCTTTTATAAACTTTCATATTGAGACACAAAGCAACAAAATACGATCTAAATGTATGTAGCCGCTTTTGTTTAGAACGAATTTTGTTGCTTCACGTCTCAAAGTTTATAAAAGGTATTAGAAAAATCTTGGCACACTTACCGAGGTCGCTTATTGAGCCGTTTTTCAAAATTCCTTCTCAGTCACGAGATAATTTTTTTTTAAAGAAGTGGCGCTAGTGGACCCATGTATGCGCTCTTAACGTCAAGATCGTGACAGTTGCGGTCATAAAACGTGCGAGTCGGATGGTGAATCGTGTCGTCTCGCTCCCGCGTTTAAAGACCAGAATGCCTCGAACGTTGGCGTATACTATAGTATTTTTATTGATCAGTTCAAATAAGCTACATTTTCTAATAAAGAAACAGACTGGGTTTGATACACAAACATCTTTAATTCAGCATCTAAACAATGTGACATTTAGCCCAAGTTCGCACGGAAGTAATAATATCGCAGCGGGATTTTATCGCGTAATGGATTTTCAACTCTCAGTGTTGAGCCGAGCATTCAGAATCCAACAGAGCGCATCCCAGAGCGTCAAAAAACACGCCGTTGGATTATCAACTCTCGACGCTAGGTAGTACGTTGAGAATACAGTGCCCGAACAAAAATCGCCGCTGGGCAAGATCGCCCGTGCTTACCTGGGCTTATTCGACAGTTTAACCTTCAAATTTTCAAACAATACTTAACTTTAGGAAACTTTTCCATTTCTACAATACAGCTTAAAGTGAAAGAGATAGCACGAAAATTAAAATAGTTTTTTTTTGTTGAATATTCTGTTGAAATATGAATGTATGACAAGCTATAATTTCACTAAAGCATTATCGTTTCTACGAAATTCTATTTTAAACCTTTCAGTCTGAAAAAAAAACCAAACTGCATATTCCTGTAAAATATGACAATATTTGTTACATTTCAAGAGCGCGTGCCAATTAATGCAATTTAAACCTTATGTCAAGGACATTAGCTCATGAATTGATATGACTATGCTCACCCGTCATCGTTCAAATACAATTTGAACTAATGACTCATCTCGTTATTCTAAACACTTGAACAATAATAATTATAAACAAAAATAAAAAATATTAATGTAGGATTGAATGGACGATTTTGTAGGATGTTGATTGGATTTGTCGGATCCTCTTCTGCCTAATCTATGCCTTACTACGTTTGGTTTGGCTTCCAGTCAAC
This sequence comes from Griposia aprilina, assembly GCA_916610205.1. NCBI lineage: Eukaryota > Metazoa > Arthropoda > Insecta > Lepidoptera > Noctuidae > Griposia > Griposia aprilina. The sequence goes on along the minus strand of OU744310.1, from coordinate 7,390,303 downwards.
CGGATGGAGCTGAGTATTTTACATGGAGGGACTGCCTATCCGACCTCCACAATCTAGTTACTGGGCAACACGATACCCCTTGGCAAGACTAATTGTCCCAGACTTTCAAACTTCTGACTACCCCCGCAACGACTATCAAACATAAAATAGATATTGTTTTAATCGATCTTGCACCTATACGAATATCCGTCAATATCCCACAATATCCGTCCAATCCTTCAGTTCATTACATCTCATGGAATATTCAGTGTATAGTGTAATATATAACATTAATATTGTATTTATTGGCATTCCTTAAGCACTTGTAGAGATTTCCTGAATAACTCCTGTTGAGAGCGCGCGTGTTTGATCTCAAGTTCAGCTAGGTCCAACAGACTGGAAAAATAAAATATATTTATGTTGATTCATACAAATACAACCCACACAATAAAATGGGAAGGCAACTGTCAAAAGACGTGAAAAATAACTTTAATTTCGGAAGTCGTTGGCCAAAAACGAAAATACAAAACCAAAGACACCGACTTCCGAAATTAAAGTTATTTTTCACGTCTTTTAGTATTTTATTTGGAAGTCGGTTGTTTTTTTGTAAAATAAGTTTTTATTTTTCACTTTTTAGTTGCGGTACCTACCCCACACAAATTCGTATTCCACTACTTGGTATGTAAATAAAAGTGACAAGACATTATCAACACATCATCAATATAAACTAACTGCAAAAAATATGCAGTATTAAGGATACTCAAAAACTACTGGTCAGACCTAGATCAAATTTAAATGGGACCACATGTGAAGCACCATCTATCAAATAAAAAAAGAATCATCCAAATCGGTTCACCCAGAAAAAAGTTCTGAGGTAGCACACATTAAAAAAAAACATACAGGCGAATTGAGAACCTCCTCTTTTTTGTGAAGTCGGTTAAAAATGGCGCTGTCGTAGCTAGTTCCAAAGTGAGTTCGTATATTTGGGGAGTCTGTTTACAAGAGATGGAAAGATTGATGAACATGTGGAAAGAAGAGTAAATGCGGGAAATAAAGTGAATGGTGCTACACATGCAATTGTGACCAACCAGTTGATGTCCAAAAAAGCACGACTGGCTGTTCACAATGGTGTGCTGGTGCCTACGCTTGTGTATGGAAGTGAGTGTTGGGTGTGGCAAAAGAAGCATGAAAGTAGAATAAATGCTGTGGAAATGCGTTCCTTGCGAGGCATGTGTGGTGTGACTATGAATGATAGACTGAAGAATGATGTGATAAGGCAACGGTGCGGTTTAAAAGAAGATGTAGTGACAAAAATTGAAAAGAGTATGGTTAGATGATTTGGTCATGTTGAGAGGATGAATGAAGGGCGACTAACAAAAAGATATTTACAAGACAGATGTGAATGGAAACGCCGGTAGAGGACGATCTGGGACGACATATAGTGACCTTATTGGTGATGTTTTTCAGAAAGGTCAGGTGCGTATTACTCGCAACCGGCGTGCGTGTATAACCAGATGTACTCATGGGAAGAAGGCGTGAGTTTATGTATGTATTATATATATAAGTAATAATTTACCTTTTCTTAAAAGCCGCCACTCTTCTAGTACGGAAGTCGATAAGTTCTTCCCGCGCGCGCGCTGACAACTGTTCGAACTTCGCGCATGCGTCCGCTTGGGCTTGCTCCGCCTAAATATAAATATAATCATTTAAATTATATAAAGTAAAATATGTGGTACTATTAAGGTACTAGCTTCAAATATGCCTACATAAACTCATGCCGTTTTAGGGGATAGGCAGAAACAAAATTTAAGAAAATTAATCTACAAAAAAGTAAAACAAAACCTTAAACTCGGAAATAGATTTTCATTTAAACTCTTAAGAAGAAACGCAGTCACGTGGTCGTTGGCGTTTATTCCTTACTAACGTATTCCTCTGTTTTCTCCCTTGTTCATAATACTAGGCCAAATATTATTTTACAATATAATGTATATCAATACCATGTAAACAAAACATAGGGACATGGTAGTGGTAGATGTACAATTATACATTATAACTATTTTCTTAATGTCCCTCGGGAATCATCGCATTTCCGAATACAAACGAATGCTAATTTCCATTTCCGTCAATTATTACATGACATATCGTTTATAATAATTTGAATTCAGAACTAAGTACTTTATTGTTGTTTGGTTTTTGACGTAACAACAATAAAGTACTTAGTTCTGAATTCAAATTATTATACACGATAAATCAAATAATTGATGGACATGGAAATTAGCAATCCCCTATGACAATGATATTATTTATTGCCATTTTTATTGCATTTGTTATTGTGCTTATACGAAATTGTGACTATTTAATTCCTATTTGTTTATGTGCCGTCTATAATTTATTGACATATTATTAACTATTAGTGTTTGGCATGAAATTGTGACATCTACGTAACTATTGACTTTATTTTTGTTTCTATTTTGTTAATTGACATTCGATTACTTAAGCGATTTTGTATGCCCTTTGGCGGGACATAGTATGGATCAACATTTTTTTAGATAACATCTGAATCATTTTTACCCTATGTTCACAAAATGAATAAATGAATTTGAATTTGAAAAGCATTCGATTATATTCGGAAATCCGATAATTCCCGAGGGGCATTAAAAAAATAGTTGTACTGTACGTTATATTGCAAAAAAATATTTGGACTAGTATCATTGATTCATTATCCAGAGACAAAACAGAGGAATACGTTAGTATTAACGCCAAAGACACGTGTCCGCGTTTCCTCTTATCCAATCACTTAATTAAGGACGTATATTGAGCCCCTATTTTTTTACAAGACACATTCTCCTAAGCTTGTAGATGTATCGTGGGTGTGTTTACAAGTTCTTACATATACATACATGCACAAAAATTACAGACAATGCAACACTACATTTAATTCAATCACTTTGCATAGCCTTTTTCCATCTACGTTGGGGTCTAGTCTACCTGGACGCAGCTCAATACCAGTATTTTACATGGAGCGACTGCCTATCTGACCACCACAACCCAGTTACTGGGTATTATGATACCCCTTAGTAAAAGTGGTTGTTAGCGCGCGACGCAATGAAAGAGTGGACTGTATAAAATATAGGCAATGGTTTCATTGCTCCCCGCGCTAACATTGGTCCTTCGAGCCGGATGATATTACAGAAAGATAAACCTTTCCGGATAAACAGTATATAATACGGTTTAAAATTAAGAGAGGCGTATCGTCCGTCGCGGTGGAGTCCGAGGAAGCGAGTGTCCGACGGGTGGAGCTGTGTCGCAGCCGCGCCGCGCCTCAGCTTGCCGGTGACGCGTTGATCACGCCGCCTGCTCATGCAGGCCGCGCGCAATGTGTTGGGGTCAATTCCCAACAGTGGTTGTCAGGCTTTTGGGGTTCTGACTACTTGTAACGACTGTCAAAGATCTACAAATGACAGCCAGGACCAACGACTTAACGTGCTTGCCGAGACACAGAATGGTCTCGATATGTAATGGATGGTCACCCATCCACGGACCGACTTCGACACCAGATTTTGACTTCACCGAGTGAGAGTGAACAGGATTCTTCTGGGTAAGCTCACTCCATCGTCGACTTTGTGTCTGTCATCTCTGACCTAGACTAGAGTCAAGAGCAAACCCATCTCAAATAAAAAATAAAACCTAACCTTCAATCGATCCGTGCGGCTGTTACCATTTAGCCACGAGCCCCTCAACATCATGTCAATATCTATGATAGCTTGTTTTTATTTTGGTCTGCTGATAAGATATTGAGTACTTTTTCAGGCAGTAAACATTGATATACATTGCTAGCTATATTTATCACGACAGGAGTTATTTTGTGCCGATACGAGAAAAGTATCTGCCACAGCATATTATTGAACGAGCGAGCGCGAAGCATCTCCGTTTCAGCTTGCGCAAAAATGCTTTCGTATGTCCGGATTTCCAGCGGATAGCTGTTCTCCTCTACAGGTCGCATTTCTCAACTGATTCTCGTAAAATTTTGTGAGCAGGTTCGATAATCATATGGAATTGCTATTGCTGATTTAGTTTTTCGAAAATTTTCAAAATGGCGGAGATATGGGGTTTGAAACGTTGTTTTAAGTTGCGCGGTGAATTTTATTCAGTTTTAAGCTATGCAAAGACAGACTCGCAAGGTCCACAGCTGACAGAGCCACTAGTTATAAAATTTTCTAAAAACAACAATAAATACTTACATATACATTTACGTACATAAATACGCCACAATGACTACCAAAAATGTCAGTTCTACAGCATGTATCAGAAAGGCGTGGTACAGACCACCAAAAATCCAATTCTATTCGATTTCTATTAGTAAAATGCTATTACAACATCAATGAATATTTAAATGACAAATTTTAAATTACATATTGTATAAAATAATCACAATAATTATAATTACACTAACTAACTACTAAGTAGTCAAATAAAAGCCCTCTTCCTCTCTCCTACTTGTGCTGTGCCCGACAGGGTCCACAATGGTCATATTTTGTTACCTACCACCTAAGTTCACATGTGGAAGCAATAAATATATTGAGTATTGAGTAAACTGAAAAACTTTCACTATGGTACCAACATCATAATCGCAAAAAAAATGCGGGCAGTCTCTGGGGACTGCCGATAGAAGTGAAAACTAAGTAACTTGTGAATTGTATCGTCGAAGCGTGCGGTGACGATGACGCGAGTTTCACGCCTTTTGTTCACCCAAAAAGTACACATATATACACAGTATACATATAGCTCATGGAAAGCGTTCGGTGACGATGACGCGAGTTCCATGATTTTTGTTCACCCAAAAAGTGCTCAACGCGCCTAAAGAAGTTTTCACTTCAAAAATAAACAACTGTACCGTACCAAACAATGGGACCTACCTATGGGAAGGCTGATTGTTTTTCACGATTACGATTTTGGTCTCAAGGAGAAGGTTGTTCAGCTTAATGATGAGATCAGTTAATCAGTTGATCAGTTGTGCACGTGCGGCATCAAGCAGACGGCCTAATATCTTATGAAAAGCAAATAAAATTATGTGGGCTATTTCGTCAAAGGTCACATAACCATAATTAACTAATTATATCACTGCCCATATAACGTCTTACCACAAAGCAACACCTTGAAAAAGATGATAACAATAATTATGGAATATTAATTACCCAGCTTAGTACTCAATGGACGAGATGACGATACACAATGGTCTGATTTGAGCTGCACGTTTACTGAAAAATACGTGCACTGACTGGACAGGTCCATTCAATCTGTGTGGTGTTTCCTCAAACGACCATTTCAGACACCAATCTACATGGTATTCACATGATCTGAATAAGATTATGTCTGGACTTCAAAAGAGAGTATGTATGACCTCTTTTTTGTTTCGGCCTTTCTCCTCAGAGTAATCAGGTAGGAAACGCCGACCTCATCTAAGTTTTTAAAGTATGATTGGCGTGTAAAAGTGTTTGTACAAACCTACTTACAGAAATAAAATAATTTATCATTTATCAACAGTTTGTAAAATATGACCACACTTTTCTAATACATACATACATACATAAACTCACGCCTTCTTCCCATGGGGGTAGGCAGAAACTAAAGAACACCAGCTGCTACGATCCTTAAATACTCCTTTTGCCTCGTTTACGTTCATATATCTGGTCATGTAACTGCCTCGTTGGTCTAGTGGTCGCAAGCGCTACTGCTGAGCATGAGGTCCTGGGTTCGATTCCCGGGCCGGGCAAAGTGTTATTGGGATTTTCCATCTGGAATTTCTCGGTAGCAGCCCGGAGTCTGGATTTGCGCCCGGTTGATGGCAATAGGCTCGCCCCCTATTACATGGGACTTAAACATAACTGGCGAAATGTGGGTGTACTATAGGTACACCTCTGCCTAACCCTATGGGGAATACAGCTGTGATATTATGTTTATGTATATTATGTATCTGGTCATACATTTTCATTCATTTTCTAATACATGCTGTATAAATACGCTACAATAGCTACCAAAACGTCAGTTCTACACAAAACAAGCATGTTTAAGTGTTTACCTCTTGTACTTCCATAGGCTGCATATTGCACAAAAAGATTACGTCAAACATTTGTGAGATGGGTACACAGTGGACCAACTATGACCAATAGGGATGATGACAATTATTGTACTTTAAATTCAAAAAGATATGTTTTGCAATAAAAAAAAGTATATAAGCTTAAAAAATTGTCACGTTTTAAAATAACTTCTAGACAGAGGCGGCACCGTCACAGAGGTGACGTCACAACATTGTCCACACGGAGTGACGAGGACGGGAATAATTTCTTCCAAAAACTTTTAAAGCTACTAGATTCTACATATTTCCACCGATTTTACGGATTTTTTAGGTTATATCATTTTACTATGCCTTCTTTGTTAGAACATTTCTAATATTAATATCATAATCATTCCAATACACGGTATAGGATTTTTTTATTCAAATTAATGGCCGTCGCACATACTAACTCGACTTAAAGTAGAACATTGTAATGTGAGCTTTATATCGTATCACGTAGAGTAACATTTTCAGTGAACAGTTGGCAAGGCAATGAATTTTCGAAGTGTGCGTAGATGGGCAAATCCAAAGCTATAAAGAATAGCAAAAAATACTCGAAAGGAGTCGATTTTGATAATCTAAAACTGCATCTAGGATTATCGTTTTTTTTTTTTTTTTTTGACGAGTTATAGTTTGCAGCGTACAACGCATGCGTGGGACAAAAAGCGTGTTTTTTTTTCTCCAAAGAACTATTCGCAGATACATGTTACCGTGTGAAAAGTCATGACGAGTCCGTTAACGTTGGCTCAATATGTACCCAACATAAAACACTTAAATATCAAATGTGAAAAATATTAATCACAAAAATATATCACACTATAATGCTAAATTAATTAATGAAGTTGTGTTTTTAGTTTGGTTATAAAACTTTAAAACTAAGGTATGTATTTTAAGGCAAAATATTTTTACTGGCATAATAACAGATATACTATCTGTTGTTTTATTTCTTTTTCTTTTTTTATATTATACTAATATCACTTGAAATAACGTTCACATGTTATAATTTTCATATGCTATAATAACAAATAACCTAATTTCATCTAATCTAATGTTATATTTCATATAACTTTCTTTTGCTCTAATAACATTTAGTATAACGTTCATTTCACATAATTTTCAATATGTATAATGCTCTTTTTATATAACGTTCTGTTGACCAAATTTTCATATTTACTAATTTTAAGCCAAAAACTGTAATGAATAAGTAACTATCAGGAAAAATACTGTTATAACCTCATCTAACCCAAATGATTTACCAACAATAAAGGGAATCTGGTTTTATCGTTGATTTAGTGTCTTTAAACTAAGATTATGTTTACTTACCGCATGAACATCCTTGTTCTTAGCTCTGGCTTTCTCGAGATTTCGGTTAGCAGCTTCATACGCGGCTAAGCATCTGAAACAATAGAGATGTATTATTTGATTGATTACTATTGTTTAGAATCAAGTTCATCTAACTGAACAGATAGCTGTGCTGTTGGGGTTGTTTGCAACAAAGAGATATTTGAGCTTGCATCTTCTGTACAAGTTCTTGAATTCTCGGGGTAATGTTTTTGCTCAAAGCATAAATCAACACTTACTTTCAATCTATTCCCGGACTTGCTTTTAATTATCAGTAAAGCAGAAAATCCTTGCATGAATAACATGTGGAGAAAAGCATAACTGATGCGCAAGCTCGTACCGACGGATTTCACGCGATTTTGAGCAGGAAAATAGCTTCTCTACTGGCGAGAGTGAGAAGCACTCACAACCGCATCCTGAGAACTGTAGCGGAGAGTTTCAGCTCTCCAATTATAAAGCAATTTGTGCGGAGGGAGATTGGTACTAACACCAGATAATACGTTTGTTGTTAATATTATGTTACTAACACTCTATGGATTCTTTGTTCCAAACTAAAAATCATCATTATTTCACGAATTTTAGTGTATGACAGTGCTTTTTTACACCAAAACTGCTCCAAATAATCAGATTCAAACGCGTCCTTACAGTTTCTATCATTTTGTTTGTATTCTGGCGCGGACCATATTTTAGCTCTTGCGGATGATTGTCCACGGCCACTGGTTAAGAACCACTGCTCTATAATGATTGTCTAACTGACCTGAGTCTCCTTACGAGAACAGCTTTAGCAGCATGTTCATTTCACATGTAGTAGGGGAGCGTGTCTGCCAACTTGTGTATAAGGTCCTGGGTCCGATCCCCAGGTCGAGCAAAGTGTTATTGGGTTTTTGGATAAAGATTTCTATGTAGCAGACAGAAGTCTTGCTTTGTGCCCGATTGGTGGTAATAGGTTCGCCCCTATTACGTGGGACTTTAACAGGCATGTGGGTGAACTAGACACCTCTGTCTACCCCTTCTTCGTGTTTCCGAATTGGCACGACCGTCGTGCCACAGAGTAACCCCCTACAGAGGCCAGGCTTAAGGCGGAACCTTCAGGGTAGCCCGCGAAATTCAAATTTTGTTATGTTTTTTGCAATTTCCAGGTCACTGTCAGGACGTAGTTTGATTAAAATATGATTCGCGACCGTAACAAATATGACTTAACAGAATTATAATCATTGGAATCAGCAATACATCTCTATAAGTTCAAATTACCCTATTGAATGACTATTTCGTGAAATCATGACATTTGAGGGCAATTCTAACATATGGAGTTGTATTGCTGATTCTAATGATTATAATTCTGTAAAACCTTAGTTGATACGGTCGCGAATCACATTGCAAAAAACGTAAGAAAATTTGAATTTCGCGGGCTACCTTGGCGCATGAATGAATGGCGCATTAAGGTGAATTCTCAGCTGCAGCCCGCCAAATACAAAATTTCCTTTGTTTTTTTTTTGCAAATTGCAGCAGGTTTACGTCGTATGTTGATCAAAATGCGATTAGGGACTGTAGGAATGATATTTACTGAATAATAATCATCAATTTCATAGCAATCGTCAAACTTTGGAAATTTGTTTCACCTAAAGCGCAGGCCACACCGCCAGCTGGCGAGCGAGCGAGGGCGCATCGTTTCACCTCTCTTCATACTTCGGTTCACACCGCGAACTACAGAGCTAAGCTACGCTAACGAGGTGAACGAATAGCATCGCTGGCATCGTCGGATATTCAGCTTCAGAATATTTCATATGAATATTCTTAGCTGGAACAAATTTCCAAAGATTGACGATTGATATAAAAATTGATGCTACTGCTCTCAAAACGGTGAAGGAAAACATCGTGAGGAAACCGGCATGTCCTTGAACAAAAAATTCGAAGACATGTGACATCCACCAATCCGCACTGGGCCCGCGTGGTAGATTACAGCCCATTCCCTCTCAAAGAGAGGAGGCCTGAGTTCCAGCAGCGGGAACATTATAGGCTGATTATGTATGAAATTGATGATCATAATTCAGTAAATATGTCATTCCTACAGTCGCGAATTGCATTTTGATAAACACCCGACGTAAAAAAGAGCTGCAATTTGCAAAAAACCAAAGGACTTTTGAATTTGGCGGGCTATGTACAGCTGAAGATTCACCTTAAAGGTTCGTACGGCCGCGCTGTGTAGTAATGCACCTATCATTGTGCGTTTGTATGAAGTTTTCTCTCTGTTGGGTTATCTACTCCGGTCTCAGATAGTCATTGGAAATTTTAAAAAGTTTTTTTGTAATTGCAAGAGTTGTTAATCTATAATTTTGTAAACATCGTCACACAAAATAGGCAACGAATTCCAAGGTTGTAACAGCTCTATATTAGATCTCATCATCGCGCGTTCGTAATTCCGAAGATAGACGATGATTCCCGAAGAGCCGTATGCTGTTCTTTAGAAAGCTGTATATTGATTGTCTTACTGACCTGAGTCTCCTTACGAGGACAGCTTTAGCAGCGTGGGCATCTCTCATGTAGTAGCGAAGAGTGTCTGCCAACTTGAGGTCCTGGTCTGATGCCATACGACCCTCGATTTTCTGTGAGTAAAAATATTAGTATCAACTGTTGAATATATGAAACTTCAATTAGGTACGTGAAATTTTTACACATAGTATTTCTGTAGATAGACACTTTGCAAAACACATGTAAAATGTTGATTGTAATAAAACACTAAAATGTGCTTAAATTTGAGTTAGCTTATAGAGATCGCTATCGGACGCCATTACCGTCCGCACACTAGTGTTGTCCATCTATCATCCACTAGTGATGTTCCTTATTACTAAACATACATCCATTAAAATTATAATTAATTATAACAAAATATATAATCTGCGAATGTTTTGGAGGAACTATATTTTTCCCAGGTCTCAACTGAAAATCTCATAGTTGCTCTTGGGCATCTTTGTTTATTTGGAGATTAAATAAATTAATATTCAAGTTTATCGTTGTTTACAATTTTAATTTAAGTGTTAGTTTTAGTGGACCATCAGGGGTGCGCCGACTTTTAGAAAACCTTGTGGGTGCTCATTCTCATGCCCGACTTGGGGTTCTTTTATGTATGGCCTGCTTAATCCCTAAAATCGCATCTAAATCCGTCCAGTAAAACTCATGTTCAGCGAACAGACAGGCACCGTCTTCACCCTTAAGAACTTACTAATTAATTAAGTTTATAAAATATGTATTGAAGAAAATCTACGATGCAAGAGCGAGCGAAGCGAGCTCCACAATATTAGCACCCCGGTTTAAAAAGTCATACCTAACGACGTGACGTGATTTTAAAACGAGATCGTACAAAGCCGATTGACTGATCAGTTTTGATGTCTATGTTCATGGGTACTCCGCCCCCACTATTTACCTCTCGTGGGTACTGGAGCCCCCGAGCACCCACGGAGTCGCCGTCCCTATTGACCATCATGCGATAAGCTGAATAATAAAATGACTTACCATTTTGGTACCGGAACCAATAATGTACGGACGAATCAGTTAAATATATTTAAAAAAAAAACATACGGGTCGACTTGAGAACCTCCTCCTTTTTTTCGTCGGTTAAAAACCGGGCTCGTTCGTGTCGGACCACGCACAGTGACAGGCTCCGTAGGTATGATGAATATTTACGCATGAACAGTGTAATGTATGTGGTGTGTTTTCACCTTTACAATTAATAGATCAGCAACACTGTATTATTCTCCGGAACCACATCCGGCTCGACGTAAACGCTTGTGTCAAAATTGTCTGTCATTCCGAATACATGCACCATTGGACAAAGCTTGTGTTTTACTTCCTCTTGATTGTACAACGTGTATCTCAAATACTTCAAACAGCTTTTTTTGTCCTAATATTATTTGATTGTTGTTTGTTAGTTTTACTTGTTTTGTTAGTTATTTTTATGTATTACTAATTACTAGCTTTTGCCCGCAGGTTCGCCCGCTTGGAGGTCGGAAAGTATCCCCCGGGAACGTACTACCGGGATAAAAGAGATCCTATGTGTTAATCCAGGTTATAAACTATCTGTGTTACAAATTCCATCCAAATCCGTTCAGTAGTTTTTGCGTGAAAGAGTAACAAACATCCATCCTCACAAACTTTCACATTTATAATATTAGTAGGATATCTAATTGTTATTCCTTCCGTATTGTAAGTAAGGAAAGAAGGATTAGTAATAAATATGTCTATTTTTATTGAAATTCTAACTGTGTAATAACTTGGATCTAGGTCTGTAACATTGTGTATGTTTTTTACCAATAAATAAATAAAGGGAAATTATATGTGCGGCAACAAAAGTTTTCTTTAGCACCTGCAACCTAGCGTCTTTTTTTATATGTAGGCGACGAGTTAATAGAACAGCTTCAATTATATTAATTCATCATCTTTACTATTCCAACAGAATATCAAAAAACCAGCGTCAATTTACGAGCGTAAATTAATATGACTCCGAGCTACCGATAAATATATTTACTTCTGAATTGATAACTCAAGTGACTAATGTTGTAAGTGAGCTACAAAGCGAGCTCGGGACTTAGGGCACCCCGACTCGGACAGGTTAGGTTAGAAGGGAATGGCGGGGTCTAAAAGACCCCGCCATCCCCTTCGTGGTTATTTTTTTTAAACCACCCAGAAGTAGGAGCCCCGCCAAGCGGGGCTCCGTCGACTACGTTTGTCATTATTCATAATGCGCGGGCATTATGAATAATGCCCCTATTTATTACTTGGTCCATAACGTTGCTTAAGAATTATCACCATGCTGCGTCATATTAACAGTAGTTCGTTTTACAATATATATTCGCTTGAAAACCATTTATTAGACGCTAAAAGTTTGTCGCTTACCTATTAATTATTTAGACAACTAAATATATTTGAAGACGAAAATGACATTTTAAAGAAGCTGCCTTAATTAGCACCCATAAATAAATACACAGTGTTGATTTTATCGGCCACAAAAATAAGTTTGCATTTCATAGTATTTTCTAAAGTTAATTGTGCGATTATAACCGAAAATATCCCGTATCTCAGAATTTACGGACTTAAATTTAAAAAAGTCAACAATAACGGCTCCAAGAAGCCATCTGGTGGCATCTCGGCCAGACTTAGCTTCCGATTTTATAATATGTACTTACCCTGCACTTGTCGAAGGTTTCAGCAGCTCTAGTGAGGAATCTCTCGGTGGGAGGCTGTTCTCTTGTGGCCAACTGTGTGATACACGATGATAGCCTTATGTGAGCATCGGCTACCTCTGTAAAAGATAATGTAATGAGTTTATGTAATAGAGATGCTATAGCTTTCATAATAAGGTTTAAAATTTACTGATATATTTATGATAAATGATTTTATTTCTGTAAGTAGGTTTGTACAAACACTTTTACACGTCAAACATATTTAAAAAAAAAAACTAGATGAAGTCGCCGTTTCCTATCTGACTACTCTGAGTAGAAAGGCCGAAACAAACTCAGAGGTCACAGTCTCTTTTAAAGTCCAGACATAATCTTGGTCAGATCATGTGAAGACCATGTAGATTTGTGTCTGAATAGTCTTTTGAGGAAAACCACAAAGAAAGAACCTGGCCAGTCAGTGCACACATTTGTCAGTAATCTTGCAGCTCAAATCAAAACTTAAGGAGCTTAACGATTCGATGAACAATACCAAAGAAAGGACATTTGGGTTTAATAAACGTTTTAAGCTATATTTCGCTAAATTCACATAAAATAAAAGACCAATATTTTTTTATACGTTTTGGCCGTATACGGCGTCTTAACGTACAATCAACTGCACGTCCTGATTGACATTGACAGCGCCTGTATGTCGTAGCAGTAAGATCGGTTTTCGTAGTTTACGTGGAACTGTACTGGCGGACGTGCGGATGACTGTACACGTTAAACCCTGACTGGAAAACCTAAAATGGCGGCACTGTTTGATGGCTTGTGACGTTTGCATGTTATTATGAATTTCCATAAAGGCGGAACCTTCAGGGTAGCCCGCGAAATTCAAATTTTGTTACGTGAATTTCGCGGGCTACCCTGGCGCTTCCGACTTAATATTAAATACTAAGTGTGAGGAAACATGTTATAAGTACTACATTGTGGTGCAGGCCGCAATTTACCGCTGGAACTGTTATTTAATGTATAAACGCAACGTAAGCTAGACATGATCAATTTGATTGTTTCAAATAAACTTTATTCTTTCTTTCTTTCTTTGATATAAATTTGTGATATAATGATGTAGTTATCTGTTATTTATTGACGACAGTCCTTTGTTTCTTGTGCACCCATACCATTTTATTTCTTTCCATAAACACCACTATATTATTATCTATAATTATGTTTTAAAGAAATATCTAATCAATTTTATTATTTCTTTCCATCCCGTCTGGGGTGGACAGATGAACACACGTTTCCGAGTGTGGCTGTTTTAGGCTGGCCAAACGGAAAACCCTTTGTGTGAATATCGGGTGCCTTAACCTGGGTCAAATAAATTAATTCTCTTTCTTTCTTTCTTTAAGTTGTATTTGTATCATTTGTAAAATTAAGCTGAATTGAGTGTTAAAAGCTTGACATCCCGCGCTGTGGCACGGAGGTAGACCTCGTCTGTTGTTGTTTATTACTCACCTTTATGCTTGCTAGTCATTCGATCAACCTTTACGACAGCCTCCTTCAGATGCGAGTAGTACTCCTGCAGAAACGTGGTCTCCTGCTCAAAGAAGTCGTTGACATCTCGCACTGTGGCACCTAGGTAGATCTCGTCTGTTGTTGTTGTCATTGATCGCATCTGGAAAGAGTAAATAAAGTGTCGTGCAAACTGTCCTAATTTTGCACACTCCGTGCAATGTGTCATGCAAACCCTCCTAATTTTATACACTTCGTGCAATGTGTCGCCTTAGCCGCCATTTGGGGAATGTGTTTTAAGTAAAAAAGTAAAGTAAAGTAAAAAAATAAAACAAAAAGTGTAAAGTGCGTTGTGAGGAATTAGAAGGAAAGTGTGCCTCGCGGCTGCGCCAAATAGGACCAGTTCAGCAAAAATGTGAGACTGAACTGGACCTTACTATATAAGACTTACCAGTCCACCAATGAGGTCCATGCGTCCTTTCGGCTTGGCGCATAGATCCTGTTCGTACTCTAAGAACACGCGCAGATGAGAGTCGTTCCTGAACACCGGGTGTGCGGCCAAACGCTGTAGGAATACTTCATGCATTGCTACGGTTTTCTTGAATGTTGCTAAGTATTCACTGTAAGAGAAAATAATGATGAAATTGAATTGAATTGTATTCTACAGATCATACATTTTTGTATGCGCAATAATAAACTACTAGATTTAAAGATAAATAAATCATCATAAAGAATTGTAGAAAACGACATTTTTCTTTATAATTATTACGAATAATTTTATTCCAGATTAATTTAGTCTTTATATTCTAGGATATTATTTAACATGTTTCTACAAATAACACTCACTCTTCGAGCTCCTCCTTCATTTTAAGGAACTCTTCTCTTGTAAGTGCCCCTTCGCCCTCACCGAGACGCTGCAACTTCTCGCGGGACGCGTCGAAATCCGGCCTCGGAGGCGCCGGCGGGATCTGTTGTTTATGAAAATAATGACTTCATAATTTTTTAGGATAAGTTAAAAGATAACACACCGTAACTTCCTGCTTGTATGGGAGGCCGATAACAAATTCACAATGATATATTAATATGCTTCAGTCAACTCTCGATTTGAGATAACAGATAAACGAGTCGCGCGAAAGTATTTTTACTAAGTGTACAGGGTTTTTATGTAATATCATCTATAACATATTGGACTATGGGCAAAACAAGGTCTGGCATTCCGGGAGTGACACATGTTTACGTCACTATCCAGTTGCCACTTCATTGCAACAAAACACGAATTATGGAAAGATTTTCAGTCACCATTCTGTTAAAAAATATATGTAAACCATTTAAATTGTCGTTTCATTTTTCTAATCAAACGAAACAATTCAATTTAAACATATACCATCGTAATTGTTAGTTAAAACCTCTTTGTTTTATCGGTTTCGTACAGGTAATACAGCGGTGATGACGTAGGCTTGTGTCACCCCCGTGACCGGAGTGCTATACCTGGCGAAGTATATTATTATACCATGATCTATACCTACTAATATAATAAAGCTGGAGAGTGTGTTTGTTTGAACATGCTAATCTCTGCAATCCCCAAGTGTTAGACAGAGGTGTACCTAACTATATTACACCCACATTTCGCAGTTATGTTTAAGTCCCATGTTTTAGGGGGCGATCCTATTGCCGTCAACCTGGTTCAAATCCAGACTCCGGACACACTCCAAACACTTTACCGGACCTGGGTTTCGATCCCAGGACCTCATGCTCCGCAGTAGCGATTGCAGCTATAGAGGTATGTGGAACAGGGTGTAAAGTTCACTCATACCTCGATAGAAAAGGGAGGATCCTCTGAGCAGACGGGTGTCGTGTCTGTTGGGCAAGTGCCCGACGATTGATGTCGGGACGTTGTATATATGCTAGTTGCGCGGTAAACTCTGCTTGCGCAATGCAGGATTTTGCGTCTCGTTAGTGTGACGCGTAGCTCGCATGTGGTGTTGTAGATACCGTTACACAACCACTAGACTAACGAGACTAGCAGTCAGTGGTTTACACTGGCAATTAAAACTTTTTTATACTCACAATATACCCAGCGTACTCCTCGTTCTCCTCATATCTATCATGCAGCCACACAAACTCCTCATGCTGGCGTACTACTATGAACTCAGACTTTTGAAACTCTGGCAGTGTTGTTTTTGTGTGGACGGTAAACTTCACTTTTTCTTTCTCGCTAAGAGCGTCTGATATGTCGACCTGTGGAGTTGAAATTAAATTTTGAATTCATTTTTACTCAGAAACTTATACAGTACAACTATTTTCTTAATGTCCCTCGGCAAACATCGTGACCGGACGCTCTCCGGAGAGCGAGAGCGTCCGGTCTGCACCGAGAGCAACGGGCAACCAATATAAATCCGACGACTGACGAAACACGAAGTTTGCCGAGGGACATTAAGAAAATAGTTGTACTGTACAGAAGTTACAATAATCCTAAATCTATATTAGTATTGTTTTAGGATTATTTTAATGTCACGGGGGTAATCTTCGGAGTTCCGAAGATTACCCCCTACATACAAATATAGAAGAAAGAAAGAAAGAAAAAGAAAGAAAGAATTTTAGTAGTTACTGATCAGATTCATAAAATTCTTTCACTAATGGGAAGCTACATTATCCCTGAGTGTCATAGGACAAGTTTTCTGTTAATATAAGAAACTTCATGCTAATGAAGTTGCAGAAACAAGCCAGTTATTTTATAAAATTATCTGTGACCACAATCTTCAGAGCCGTTTTAGACCAGAGGCCTATTTAATAAAAGCAACAGGCAACAGTCCAACAATTTAACAAGTATGTTTCAAAGTTTTAACGCTTCATTAAAAGGCACTTTTCTTGCATGTGTCAATTTTATTATTTTTATGAAATGCAAGATTCCTAAACTTTTTTCCGAAATAAATTATATTAAAATCTGTCAATGTTTAATAAGTTACTAACATTGTTTCCCCATAACAGCCCATAGGCTTACATATCATATCTTATATATCTTATCATTGCTGAAATGTTTACTATCAATCTATGAACGTAAACAAGGCGAAAGGAATATGTAAGTATCGTAGCAGGTGGCGTTCTGTAGTTTCTGCCTACCCCCATGGGAAAAAGGCGTGAGTTTATGTATGTATATATCAGAAAAATGTGGTCATATTTTACAGACTGTTGATAAGTGATTTTATTTCTGTAAGTAAGTTTGTACAAACACTTTTACACGCCAATCATATTTTAAAAACTAGATGAGGTTGGCGTTTCCTATCTGACTACTCTGAGAAGGAAGGCCGAAACAAACTCAAAGGTCACAGTCTCTTTTAAAGTCCAGACATAATCTTGGTCAGATCATGTGAAGACCATGTAGATTGGTGTCTGAAATGGTATTTTGAGGAAAATCACACAGATTGAGTGGACCTGTCGAGTCAGTGCATGTATCACAACCTTGTTAAGCCCTATTATATTCTTGTTTATTTTATGATGGTTGGTATGGATGTATACAACAACAAAGTTTGGTTCACTTTTAATTAAAATCAACAAGTATTATTTCCATAAAAATAATCAGTAGACAAAGAACTAACTAGTGTTGCCATCTGACTTTATTAAGCAATCATTTTGTTATTTATTTCGGTAACCAGATTTATAGTATATATTTTTTTTTTATATTTTGAGATGGGTCTGCTCTTGACCCTAGTCTCTGTCAGAGATGACAGAGACAAAGTCGACGATGGAGTGAGCTTACCCAGAAGAAGCCTGTTCACTCTCACTTTGAAGACGACTTGACTTTTTTTTTTTACTTTGCTTTCTCAATAAGAAGTGCACTTAGTTTCAATAGTATTCCTATGGACCTTAATATTGACTTGTTCTGCACCAGTGTGGCTACCTTGAGACGGCTTTTGGCAGTCTTTTTTTCATGGATAACTTTTTTTTCAAATTAAGTTTAATTAACTTTTCTAATATTTACTTATTTTATTACCTTGTATGTACTTTTTTTTTATCAACTTTTGTTGTAACTATATGTGGAGGCTTGTTATTAGAAATTTTTTTTTGAAAACTTTCTTTGTATCCTTGTTTTGTTAGTCTGTAAGCCTTCTTTTAAATAAAATAAATAAATATAAGAAATTTGCATTGTATGCGTTCAGAAACACAGATGCAGGTAGAGTTCCACTCTTTTGCTGTGCACAAAATACTTTTACACACCAATAATATTTTTTAAACTAGATGAGGTCAGTATTTCCTACTCGATTCTTATTCTGAATATCAAGTAGAACAAAAGAAGCATCACCTTTTTACATATTTTTGTGTTCTTTTCTTCTTATATAAATAATTAAAACTAAAACAAACTCAGAAGTCAGTCTCTTTAAAGGCCAGACATTATCTTGTTCAGGTCATGTGAGGACCATATAGATCGGTAGACCATGTGGAAAACCTTTTCAAGGAAAGAATCAGACATATTTGAGTGGAGCTGTCAAGTCAGTGCATGCATTTGCCTGCAATCGTTTTTGTGTCAATAAAATCAATTATTTCTTTACCACATTGAGTACTTACCAACAAGCTGTTATCAGCTAAACAGATATTCTCATTCGGCTTCTTCTTATCCAGCTTAGGGTCTGCAGAGCCAGGAGTTTGAGCTGTTTGCGCTGACAGAGGATCATGATTGCTATCCTCAACACAGTCCTGGAAAATGTACAGTTAGGCTTTAGTTGTATTTTCTTCATCACATAACCTTGCCCTGATTATGGCAGCTGAAATGGACTGGATACAGAATGCAGATGAGTGCTGTCTAGCCAAAACTAAGGCCGAGTTGCCACCAAAGCCAAGAAGAGGAGATTGAATACCTTAGTACATTAAATAGTTAGCCTATTGGTTGCTAACCAGATTGTTGCCACTTTGGCCGATACCGGGACTTGCCTATCCTATGTTCCTAGTATAAAACCCATTGCAGACTACTGCTGTGCTTAGACACAGCAGCAGTCTGCAATAAGTTCTACTTAAATGTGCATAGACTAGACAGTGTTTAATTCAAACTTATCCAATAAGAATACAATACAAACATTTAGGTACCATCACAACACCTCAAAAACAATGTATCCTCCACACAATTATGAAAACTTACAAACGTGAATAATGAAATAAACACACTCATAAAATACATCAATAAAAACAAGGTCGTCTGTGCTATCACGCGAAAAAAAAAACAAAAAGTATAGATCCACGTCATTATACTAATTATCGAAGAACGAACCAAGAATAAATAATTCTTACAAAGAAATGCACCACCCCTTCATTATCTCCAGGAAAATGAGTCATAACCTTTAGATAACCGGCGAAATTAATGAATAATAAGTGAAATCTTATTGATGGAGACGCCCCCCGGCAAAGTAGGAAAAACAATTAGTTTATGCTTTATTACTAACTTTTATGCGGAAAAACTCACCATCATTTTGTAAAATAAACTTGCAGTTTGCCGCTGGTTATAAATAATTGAGTTATATTTTACTTTTCCTGTTCTAATCAACAATTTAATTGAGCGTCGATCGACAATAAACTTTTACTTGACACAGGAAAATAAGATGATTGTCAAAATTGTATCTGTCAAAACGAAACAGCGAGAGAAAGCCTGACAGAAAACTTAGTGTTGCAGAGTATTACAAAAAAAAAAAACAATTTATATCTTGACAACATAATTTTGAAACATTCTATATAATTTACACATTTATATTAGTTTATATAATAGCACACTTTATACACAACACTGAAGCGCACAGCTGATGCGTTCTCCTTCTCTATTTCCCTTTCTTTTTCTCGTCACACACGCACACACTGTTGGCTGACAGTACCAACCTCTCGGAAAATCGCTTGGTACCATGTGACGGCCAACTCTACCACCGTACGCGCTCATTGGGTAATCAAATAGCGCGCGCTTCCCCGGCTTCCTGTTACAAACTTCCGTCCCTTTTCACGAAATCACTCCCACAGATGGAAAGCGAAATGAACGTTGATATCAACATACTATTTTAGTCCCGCAGGGTATTTATGCTCTGTGTGTCTTTGATAGATATCGATGCTTTAGCTAGGAAGAAATTCAGTGTTTGAATTACTTTACGCTATCAAAGCGAGGTACAGTCGCCAGCACATCAAGTTACCACAAAGTGTCAAATTGTCTCATTCGATTTTGAACTTAACCTTGATCATTTTAAGGTTTAAATCGTTTGGAGAATTCTGACAGTTTCGTGTAGCTTGAGCTGGCGACTGTACATTCGCTTAAAGTCAGAACTCGCGCATGCGGACTTAGCAATAAGGCAGCTATACAAAGATTTATAAATATTAAAAATCGATATTATTTCGGCGGATGAACGGTACGCATGACACAGAATAGTGATTTTCACTTGACGGGAGTTAGTGTTCCCGTTACTAAAAATCAAAACATTTTAGGAGAAATTTTGAAGATTCAATTTACTTCGAAGTTGAAACTTCATATTAATAAAAAATTGGTCGTGATGCGTATGCCATTAGATTTACTAGACATAGTATGCCATTACTCAACGTCTTCCAGCATTGCGATACGCTTGTGAAAAAAAACGACTTTATAAGTTTAGCAGTATTCGGGTAAACGACGCTTGTATCATTTTAGTAGTTTTTAGAAATCAAAGATCTGAAATGGACGCGCAAAAAATAAATTGTTGTTTTTAATTTATTTATACAAACTATACATCTTTTATTTACAAAATGGGGACGCAGAAGCCTGGAGAATGGGCCAATTCGTTAATTGCCCGCTTCGAAGAGCAGGTAACTCTCAATTTTTGTATTTAATTTAATTTATAAGACCCGCCCATATTAGGAGTTTTTCGGGTATGTAAACCAGTAAACAAAATACATTTTTTTCTTCAGCATTATTGACTTATCCCTTGTTAATAACAACTACAAGCGGCCTTGTTAAGTTTCCAAATTTCTCTGTGCGTAATTTATAGCATTTCATTCAAATATCTAGTTTATTATGAAAATATGAATGTGTGATTGTAAGTTATTGATCGGCGATCCGGTACTTACAAAGACCTACGTATGAACAATCCGACTGAAGTATTTAATGGTTTTCTGTCTATCATGGGCACCCGTTACATTCATAGTCAGTATTAAGAAAACTTTTGGGTTAATTATTTGGATAGGTGGGGCGAATTATTTATTATAGGTAATAAAATAATTATAATGGTATACACCTAGTATTGAGCCTAGGACCGGTCGATGCGGCGACGTTTGGGGGAGGCCTATGACCAGCAGTAGACTTATTTCAGCTGAAATGATGGTGATAATGATGAAATCTTCTATTGAATAATTATTTCAGAATCATCAAGTGAGCACTTTCCTTTGAGGACAATGATTTAGATAACTTGGGAGAGAAATAAATCCAGTAGCTGATTAATTATAATAAACAAAATCCTTATTTTATTATTAAAATATTAATCCCTGCTTGGGACACTTGTCTGCTTCGGACAAGAAATGTAAAAAAAAAACAAGATGTCTGATGCCTTTGAGTTTAATATTATGCATACATCACACATAAACCTTCCAGAATTAATTCTCTAAATGTTGATGCAACCCACATTAAAATCTATTGTGTAATTTTAAAAACTAAGCAGTCACACAGACACACAAAAAGTGACTTTGTTCTAAATTATACAGGGTGACTGGATCTGGACCCGCCATAGCAAATTCGCATATATAGGAGGTCATTTACTAATTATTGAACCTTACTTTCCCTAGATAAAGTTTTATAGTTTGCGAGATATGTCAATTTATATACTTTATTGAATTTTTTCCAAAATTTTACCTTCAAGCATTCATAACTTAATTTTGCATTATTTTACAGTTTTTTTAAATATTTGTTGGTAGTCATGAACATTGGTGATTGAATACCTCGGAACTTCCCTCAAACTAGGGTTAAATGAAATAGTATGCTTTAAAAAAATAAAACGCACCTAATACAGAAGTGTTATTATAGCCTAAATGAGATCCTAACAAATTGACATTCTGTAATATCAATATTGTAGATTATTTGAAGATTGACGCAATGTAATAATGTAGAAATGTAATAAAGACATCCAATAATAAATTAATTAAAAATGAAAGGATGACAATAATAATTTGATAATATATTTTTTAAATAATTTTATATATCAATGCATGCAATAATAATTTAATTTAATTTATAATTAAGAAACATAATGTTGCGGTGCCCTAGCAGGGTTCATGTACGAAACTTATATTTGTAACAAGACCTTGTAAACGACATGAATGCAATAAATAAAGTAAAATGCTAGAAAAAAAGCTAGAAAAAGTAAGGTCTAATAATTAGCAAATGACCTCCTCTTTATGCGAATTTGCTATGATGGGTCCAGATCCAGTCACCTTGTATATAGGTTGGTAGGGAAATCGATGCGCAACCTGTTACCATGGCTTCGGTACATAATTCTGAACCCCCCAGCATTGAATTCTTATGTCAGTTATATATATATATCTATATATATTATTATTTTTTCATTTTGGACGCTTAGGTTTTGGGACCTTTGGGGACCATGATCTAGATAACTTGAGATAAATAATTCCAGTAGCCAATTTAATAAAAATAAAAATATTTTTATTATAACTATACTAGCAACCTGCCCCTGCTATGGATATGTATCAAAAATCAAGATGTATCAAACTCAAACCATTTATTTCAATTAAACCATTTACAGGCACTTTTGAATTGTCAAAGAGTCGGTCAGTTAGTCAGAAAGTTGAAGCTAGTTGCCCATTCCAAAAAATAGATCTCTATGGAGAAGAACGGGCAAGAAACTCCAAGGACACTCTTTTTAAATCAAGATATTACAAAATTGTTGGTACATTAATTCTTGTTGCTTCTTTACGTGAGAACAATGTAAAAAAAAAAAAACTGAGTTTAATATTACACACACATCTGGAATAAATTCTCGAAATTATGGTAAAACCCTCATGAAAACCCACTGTGCAGTTTAGAAGAACTAAGTGGTTACATAGACAGACACGAAAAGTGACTTTGTTTTGTACTGTTAAATAAATTAAATCTTAATAAGTTTTTAAATGGGATAGTATACAGAGTGTTTCTTTAAAATATAATAATTTATGATAAAATAATATTACTTTTTATTAATCCTTTTCTTTTCTCTATCCCTAGTTACCCTACAAGACAGGTGCTCAGAACCTGCACTCCCGGATTAACGAGGAGCAATGCAAAGCGTGCCTCGTCCAGATCAGCAGACATCGCTTCTCTTTAGTCATCGCCGGCCTCACTAAGATACTGCAAAGAGTTAATGAACTAGTAAGTACTAACTTTAGCATATTTATGTGATTAATAGCAATTGGAACGAAGTTCCTTATCGCGCGTTGTGAAAGGGGGCTAGACGGAAAAAATTCTTACGAAAAGTTGTCACGACACTTTTTGCTATAGTAAGCTATTGTAAGCTGTGCGGCGTCGCATGTTTCTCTGTCTGTCTCTCTCTCTCTTATAGAAAGCAAGCCAGATATTTTCATTTCTATTTCGCATTGAACAACAACAACAATCCCAACAACAACAACAACAATAACAATCCCAACAACAACACCCCAACAACAACAAATAACAATCAAACAACAACAACAACAACATTTTTTATTATTTATTTTTTAGAACTTCGTTCCATCCGGGTGTCCCTTGACACCTCTCAAGTTTTTATGTTCTTGGTTGAAACAGTTACCAGTAGACATACGCAAAACAGTGCGTCCTAAAGTGATGTAATATGACATTACATTTCGTACCGAGGAATGTTGCATTACACCATGACTCCAAACATGACGCGAAATAAAGCGCCACACGCGATTGATAATGTAATGAAACGCTCGCGTCGTAGAAGATATACATCATTACATGAGATATCGTATGGCGCGTGCGGCAAAGCGTAACTGTCATAGTGTCATACAGTGCGAGTCATGATTTAATAAATCACGTAGGCAGTCCGCGGTGCCAATAAAACGTAAACCTTATTACATCCATAATACGGTTCTAAATAATAGTTCACTTATTTCGTAGCCAGCCGACCGGCTCATGCTCCTTCTCACTTGCACACACAGCGAGATAATGCAAAGTTTACGAACAGTGCGCCGCGGCCCGCGCGTCATGTTTGAGTGTCATGTGCCATGCTTATTTTGTTCGAGTCATGTGTAATGCTACAGTACGCGGTCGGGTTATATGACGCGCAATGCAACAATCGCATTACTTACACAAGTCTAGTTGCCAGTTCAGTCTATATGGAACAGAAATATTTTAGTTAACTAGTTTATTCCTTTAGAAAACGAGGTCAGTTTGTGATATTGATGTTATGAATAAATCCATAATATTGAAAAAAAAAAACTCGTTATTAAACTTAACATTTAAAGAACATGTCTTTAGAGTGTCTTGGATCAATGGTAATATTCAGTAAAAACATTTAAAGGAACCTGATCAAAAGTGGTATATGAACCAATAGCGATACTGTAGTGGTA
Source organism: Griposia aprilina (assembly GCA_916610205.1). NCBI lineage: Eukaryota > Metazoa > Arthropoda > Insecta > Lepidoptera > Noctuidae > Griposia > Griposia aprilina. The sequence continues at coordinate 7,365,655 of OU744310.1, read as the reverse complement.
TTTCTTTGGGGATACCTCAGCTATACTATACATCTATATATAATTTGTGAACATAAATATAAAAAATATTTAAAAAAGATTCCGAGGAACTGAGAACCTGAAATTCGGTACTATCGAACTGGCAAGTGACTTTGTCTAGTAGAAAAACCACATTCATTAAGTATTACAAATTCAGAAATACCCGTTAAACCATTTCTAAAATAAAAAATGTAGAAAGAATTATGAATTCTAAAGTTATTTTTCTAAAAACTGCGGGGTTACATTTTGATGCCTCTTTGCACAAGGATATATTTGAGGTATCCCCACAGAAATACCACTACAGTATCGCTATTGGTTCAAAGACCACTCCCCATACAAATTTCAACATTCTCCTTTAATCGTAGTCAATGGTAATTCAAAGTATAGGCTCAAAAACACAAACAAATACTTCCAATCCAGTGAGAGCAACCATCGCCATTCTCATAACCACATTTAAACTCTTCAACCTTCTATTGAAATAAAAGACTGGGAAGGTACGTCTCTCTCGTTATCATCAGCCATATTTTAACTACTGTGGGCATACTTATAAGAAGTGCCGGTTATTGCGCAATAGAAAAACCGTTTTCAGTTCAAATTAAATTATAATTTACGAAAAAATTCATATAATCACTCTAGCGAATCACACACTAGGTGCACGACACAACTATACAGAACGCGCGACAGTTTCTAAACGTGTTCACTGCTTGACCGGCACCGACAAACTCTGCTTTAACCCAAATCGAGAGATATGTTGTAGACTCGGTCGAGCGCCGCCTGGTGGCGTTGGCGCGGGCGTCCCGATTAGTCAAACTCAAACGATTCATTTTTTATACGTAGTTCTTTAGAGACATCTTTATCGATCGTATAGTGCCATGCGGTCATCGTATAGCTCAACCAGTATTACTTTTCACAGTACCAGCCCACAATATCAATAGGTGCGAACCGTCCACAGACAGAACTAGAGAAAGGCTACCACGATAGCCTGGTTATAGTCCTGGACACGTTGGAGATATGTCTCAGCTCCCAGCCCAAAGATACGGCGAAGTACGACGAGGCTATGAATGTGAAGATCCTGCTGAGGGAGGTCTGCCAGTTTATTGGTGAGTTGACTTTATACTTGTGCTTTAATACTGTAATCCACTGGGTTTCCTCAATGGGATAGGCAGAGGTTTAAAGAGCATCGATATTTCGTTCTCTCGTGTGCGGTGAGTTTATTGCCATTTACCAGCGGGGTAATTGCGTAACACACTAACCGTAGGAATGGCTTTCATTTTGACAGTTCAAAAATATTCATTGCGTTATTTACGTTGTTGAGCAGACAATTTTTTTCGAACATACGAAGCAATGGATTAGCAATATGCTTCAAAATGATTCAGATTGTGATTAGGGTGCGGGACGACTTCTTTGCGTAACAAACTTGGAATAACAGGCCCTTTAATTACGAAAACACTATATTATCCATTGCTGTATGAAGATTGTTGAATGGCCAAATTAAAGGGATTGTGCGCTTGTATAATCCGCCTGTAATGTCTAACGTCACGTCCCTACATAATCCGCCTATAATGTTCCCACTGCTGGGACTCAGGCCTCCTCTCTTTGAGAGGGAATGGGCTGTAATCCACCACGCGGGCCCAGTGCGGGTTGGTAGATGTCACATGTCTTCGATTTTTTGGTTCTAGGACATGCCGGTTTCCTCACGATGTTTGCCTTCACCGTTTTGAGAGCAGTGGTGATGAAATTATTTTGCACAAAGTAAAGCGCCTGCCTGGGTTCGAACCCACGACCTACAACTCGTAAGTCGGGGCCAATACCACTGGGCCACCACTGCTCCCACATCACGTCCCTAGAATGTATGGAAATACGTACACGTTATAACGTTATCGTGGACGGAGATTTACAAGCGTCTTCATGTATTTCGATTCATTTTACTTCCCTGTGTTATCGTGATGCCGTGACGTGGACCTCCATGATAATATCGACACGTTAGAAATGACAAAAGCGCACATTGAGTTATGCAGCGTGGGACGGTGGTTAAAAGTAACTCACGTTACAACAACAGCGTCTACAACGTGATTTGTTTGTGACATTTTCGCAACAGGAAAACTGTAGCAATTTCTTTTAACTTACTGTTTTAACCCTCGCTAGGAAACTTTTTTTTTTTTATTGTGTGTACCAGTGCGGCTTCTTTATGTAACTCAATTCGAATAATAAGCCCTTTCATTATAAAAATACAAAGAAAGAATGAAAAATAGGTTCATTTGTCACAGAAACACGTGCACTTAAATAGATAAGGAAAATAATTGAAAATATAAAATAAAACAGATCTATAATCAGTTCACACAACATAAACACGTCGTGACAGTGACAAGAAGGTTTCCACTCAGCATGATGCTGTGCCATGGGGGACCCCACAGCACAGCGCTGATTTTCAGTGGTCACCCGAAAATGACGTACGTAAGGTTAGGGTTAAAGATTTGTACAGAGTAAACAAATAGGTAATGAAGTAAAATAAAATAAAAAGGACTTAGAATATCATGTAACTCAACTGGTCATCTCCCTGCCCTTGTCCCATGTTACTTGGAGTCAGCGTAACACGTTTTCTTCATCCATTCTCCCCTGTCAACCGTCACGCAATTTTTTAGTCCTGTCTCTTTCATGTCCTTCCTGACACAATCCACCCATCTTTTCTCTGGCTTTTCTCTCCCTCCTCCATCATATTTCCATACCAAACCAAGCCAAACGATTTCCTTTCAACTTTTCTATCATTGACGCAACTTTCAAACTTCCCCTTATACAGGGTTATTTGTAACTCGACGTATTCCTTGCACGACGTCATAGTAGGATTCAAATGCAACAAATTAAGCCACCAAATGTTCTACCGAAATTCAGATTTTTTTGTTCGTAATTATTATTGTCCGGCAAAAATAAAAATTACGAAAATTAGTGATCTTTGCCAAATGTTTAGGCATTTTGAACTTTTAATTGTTAAGCAAGATCTTCTACGGCATCAGCTATGATAATAACTTAAATTCCAGTATAGTCGCGCCGTCAATAATTTTTAAATTGGATTTTTCATAAAATTTACTGAATTTCGCTAGAACATTTGGTGGCTTAATTTGTTTCATTTCAACCTTACTATGACGTCCTGCAAGGAATACGTCGAGTTACAAGTGAAAGCTCCTTCAGACAGGCGCGACACGCGACGCGACACAAAGGCACCACCAGTCGCGCGACGAGCGGTGCCTTTGTGCCGCGTGCGATTCGCGTCGCGTGTCGCGCCTCCTTGAAGGAGCTTTAACCCTGTATACTCATTTCTTACCTTATCCATTTTCGTCACTCCACACATCCATTTATCAACATTCTCATCTCTGCTGCATATCCGCTGTAATCTTTTTTCATACGTCTTCTTCATGCCCTAGCATTCGGATCCATACAAAAGAAAGGAATATAATAACTATACAACAAATAAGATAACTGTAAAACTGTAAATTGTAAAATAACAACAACATTATTCATTGTTGCATAATAGCCGGGTCCACACCGGGGACCATCCAGTGCGCTTCGAAACGGCGCGGCAGGAGCGCGGGGCTTACTCCCTAAGTCCTTCAACGAAGATTCTGGCCCGAACCCTAGACCCTTCCTTTTAGTGTTTGATATGGAAGTCGGTTGTATTTTTTTGTAAAAAAGTTTTTTTTTTTGACAATGCTGCTCAAAGGCGCCTCATTCGTTTCTTGCGCTCGGTGTGGACGGTTGTGTGTGGATCGGGCGATCGGGCAATATGGATAATGCGCATAGTCGCCGTTTAATATCCATTCATAAAGAGCATAAGTACTTATGGGATTCAAATGATAAAACTGCTTACCAACAGCGCCCCCTTGTAAACGTCACTCGAGCGCCAAAAGAAGTAGCAATGTAGTTTCAAGACGCACCTTTATACCCCGAAAGAGAGATCTACATCTCGTTTCGCATTTTTTTTTTGTTTTATAATTTGAAACGAAAAACACTCTTAAACCATTTAGGTGAAAATTATGTAAATGGATTTATGGAGAAAACAAGTTTTTTTTATTAATTCTCTTTTACCTCCAACAGTCTCAATCTACTATTACACGGACATGCGCAATGAAAGCACATTAAACAACACGTTACTGAGACAGTTAGCAAGCAAAGTACTATTTGCGCTCAGTTTGAACTTCTTCAGTTCGGTGTTCAATAGGATCAGTGCGAGATTACAGGTAAGTTCACCAATAATGAACCATATGTTAAGAGGGCGCACACCGGTCCAATAGCGCCACTCCTTTAAAAAAAAAATATCTCGTGATTGAGAAGGAATTTTGAATAACGCCTCAATTAGCACCCTCGTTAAGTGTGTCTAGAATTTTCTAATACTTATTATACACTTTCATATTGAGACACGAAGCTGCAAAACCCGATCTAAACAAAAGCGTAGATCGAATTTTGTTGCTTCGTGTATCAATATGAAACTTTATAAAATGTGTTACAAAATTCTAGACACACTTACCGAGGGTGCCGAATGAGCCGTTATTCAAAATTCCTTCTCAGTCACTAGATAATATTTTTTAAAGGAGTGGCGCTAGTGGACCTGTGTGCGCCCTCTTAAGTCACCGTCATAAAAAGAAAAGGTATGCGAATTTTTTTTCGTATAAATTTTACTTAGAAACTAATTAATCTCAAGAATAAAATTTTAATTGAGAGTTCGAACATTTTTGCTTGGTTTCATCTACGGTTAAAAGTTGAAATCAGTATCACGGTTGAGGGTATAGGTACAATAGCTATGAAAACAAACAATATCGAAACCCCTATACAGTACAAGTATTTTCTTAATGTCCCTCGGCAAACTTCGTGTCTCATCAGTCGTCGGATTTCTATCAGTTGCCCTTTGCACTTGATGCAGACCGGACGCTCTCAATCGACTTGGAAGTATACAGGATAAGTTTTTAACCAGTGCGCAAACTGTAACCATGAATTCAGCATTTGATTCTATACCCCCTAGCGTAGAAATTTGTCGTCGGTTATATTGTTTTTTATTTGTTCCGTACATTATGACCGCGTAGGTATTGCACTTTTCTATGAAACAGCTGTTTTTTTTTTATAACCGACGCGAAATTTCTGCGCTAGAGGGTCTAGAATCATGTGCTGAATTCATGGTTACAGTTTGCGCACTGGTTATTTTTTTTTCCTGTATAGAGTTGTTAATACTCTTTGGACTTAATGTAATTTACTGATAGAAATCCGACGACTGATGAAACACGAAGTTTGCCGAGGGACATTAATAAAATAGTTGTACTGTACCTACCTAGCAACTAAAGAATGTTTTAAAATGAAAGTCTAATAAAATATCGGCCGTAAGGCGAAACCTCTTCTTGCAAAACCCACCAATATTCGACTTTGAAAAGTTGCTGATGAATCTACGCAATAACAATTTATTTGTTTTCAGGAATTATCATCTAGCTCAGAAGAAAACCCCGATTATACAGATATAGAGTTAATACAACACATCAACGTTGATATATTGAGGCTTATACGGCTGTTGACAGGTAATTATTTGTTTATTTTATGTAAACCATCTAACGTGGTCCTCAAATGAGCTGACCAAGACTATTTCCGGTTTTTTTTAAATACCTACACATGACATTGATACGTTTTATAAATACATAGACACTAATATTTACTTTGTAAAATAGTAGATATTATTTTAATTATTGTGAATGTAAAGACTATGTGGGTCATTTCTTTTTTTCTTCTCAGTTAGTTTTAATCATGATCTGGCAGTTTGAGTAATTTATGCGGCCTACCCAAATGTCCTTTGGTTGGTATCTTTCGTCGAATCGTTGAGCTCCTTAAGTTCTGAGTTGAGCTGCACGATTACTGATAAATGCGTACACTGACTGGACAGGTCCACTCAATCTGTGTGGTTTTTCCTCAAACGACCATTTCACACACAAATCTACATGGTCTTCACATGATCTGACCAAGATTATGTCTGGACTTTAAAAGAGACTGTGACTTCTGAGTTTGTTTCGGCCTTTCTTCTCAGAGTAGTCAGATAGGAAACGCCGACCTCATCTAGAAAAATATGATTGACGTGTAAAAGTGTTTGTACAAACCTAATTACAGAAATAAAAATCATTTATCATTTAGAGTTAAACGTAGAACCTGTACTATTGGTATTTCTAATCAATATCGGTACCGTACCGGTAACAAAACCGGTACCAAACAAATATCTCCGTAAGTTAGAGTGAGAAAACAGATCTAGTAAGTAAAAATTATAGTTCATAAGCATTAGAAAAATAGCTTCAAGGTTGCCAACCGTACGAGGTTCCTCATACAAATATGAGATTAAAGGTACGTACCGGGTACCTGAATTTGGTACCGATACTTTTTAGGTGGAGTACCGGTACCAGACTGGAACCGGTACCCATGTTCTGAAATGGCAAGAACCGCTAAGTACCTGTACTTTTGGTACCGGTTCCACGCCCTGGGTGCTACAGAACTTCTGCAATACTCTGATAGCGTAACACACTGGGAATGACGATCCTTTTCAAAATCGATCGCTTCACATGTGAGAAATTTCATGTCGGTATCAAAACGAACAACATTATTGTGATTCCGAGTGTGATACAAAATGACGGTGCAGGGAAACCTTATTGGAATTTTGGAAAAAAATAAGTTGAAATTACCCGATTGTGACATTTATTATTCGGATATGAAAAGTGGTATAATTAAAGTAAAATAAAAAAGTAAAATATTGGTGATGTTCTTCAGAAAGGTCAGGTGCGTAGTACTCACAACCGGCGTGCGTGTATGACCAGATGTATGAACGTAAACGAGGCAAAAGGAGTATGTATGGATCGTAGCAGGTGGCGTTCTGTAGTTTCTGCCTACCCCCATGGAAAGAAGGCGTGAGTTTATGTATGTATGTATGAAAAGTGGGTAATCGCGATGAAATGAGCTAACAGAGGCCTGCTTTGAGCAGGGGTCTAACTTATCGATAGTAGACTTAAAATTAATTCCTATAGGAAGAAAGAATAAAAGAATAAAGTTTATTTGGACACAGTTCGTGAAACACAAAAAAAAAACGTGTTAACAACAACAGTGTGTGCCTCACGGCTGCGCCAAAAAGGTTCATTTCAGCATTAATGTCAGACAGATGCTGTCTGACGCTGGTTTGCTAATGAACCCTTAGGGACAAGTGACGGGGAGTACAATCAGTTTCAACATACCTAATGCATAATTTTTATATATTACAACACCATCTTTTTTTTTAAACGCGCAGTTTCTATATGGTACGACGTGTTAACCGCGCCGTAGAAAAATCGTGTGACCATATATATGACACAGTTCTATGGTATACGGTGACGGTACCGCGGCGCCATGATCTATACAACACTGACGACCGTACCTATTCCCGGCTAGGGTTGCCAGGTCCAAAAATGGAAAAGCCGGACATTTTGCCCTGAAAGCCTGTCACATTTTTTTTAAAAGATAAAAAAAAATACTTTTATAGCGCCGCCTGCGACTCCTGCGAGATCGCGAGGCATGCGTGTCCACGTTAGTCGCTCATGCGTTTTCTTTCGGCATCTTTTAGCGGAGCGGTGTTAACCAATAGCCTAACAAAAGCCGGACAGGCTGGACTTGTATATATTTGGACGATTGTAAAAAACCTGGCAACCCAACACACGGCTAATAAACCGTAATTTTTCACGACAAGAAAAACGTGTGTGTACAAAGGGCCTTAGTGAATTACCCTGTATAACAAGATATATTGCTTTTTGTAGCGTTAATTTTATAGAGCATGTTTGTTTCAGAATCAATACAAAAGTTTAAGTTATTAAGGAAGTCTGCGCACGTAGTTTTGGTTTCGTCACTAGAAAAAGCTATTTGGAATTGGATGGATACTTACCCCCAGGTAATTGAGCACTTTCCTTTAGTTTCCCGTTTGACATAATTATAATAGGGTATAAAAAAAACTGTTTTTTTAAAATCAATCTTACAATAAAACTTGTTTACAAAAAAAAACAATAGACTTAAAAAAAAACACGATAAAGTGAAAAAAAAATTTTTTCGTAAGTCGGTGTCTTTGGATCTGTATTTTAGTTTTTTGCCACCGACTTCCGAAATAAAATTAATTTTTCACTTTGACCTCCTCCTTTTTGAAGTCGGTTAAAAATTAAATTAAAGTGTCTTGTTTGTAATGTCAAACAGCTTTTTTACTAAATGCATATGGAAGTATACAAAGTGGAGACGACATTACGAAAATAAATGAAAACACTGACAATACTGATACCTAAGAGTATTTTGAAACAAATAAATTCTGTGTTCTGTTTTTTTTTCAAACAAACTAAATAATAGTAGTGATGTGCCGACTATGGGCTTTGCCAATCTTTGATCTAGCTATAGTGACTGAACTATTGCATATATTGGGCAGGGAGGTCTTACTTCCCCGAGACTGTTCAATATTTATGTTAACAAGTTGCTTGTGAAGCTCAGCAGACGATATGGTGCTGCTGAGTCCCACAATCGGTGGAATTAGGAAATTGCTCACCATTTGTGAAAGATACGCCGAGCAGCACGGGCGTAAATATAATCCTACTAAGAGTGAGCTGTTGGTGTTTAGAGGAAGAAATAAAAGTCCCTCAAATGTCCCTCACGTAGAACTAAACGGTTCACCTTTGCAGAGGGTAACACAATTTAAATATTTGGGCCATATTGTTACAGAGGATCTTATAGATGACTTAGATATGGAAAGAGAGCGCAGGGCAATGGCTGGGAGGGGAAACATGCTAGCTCGCAGGTTTGCTGGTTGTTCAGTTCCGGTTAAAATAACACCTTTTAAGGCGTTTTGTCAAATATTTTACACCAACAGTATGTGGGCTAATCATACCCATACGGCAGAGAACACACTGCGCATTCAATATAACAATGCCTTCAGGGCGCTGTTGAGGCTTCCGCCCTACTGCAGTGCGTCAGGGATGTTCGCTGATGCGCACTTGACGATTATATCGCGATCATGCGCAAAAAAGTGGCATCCAATGATGCGCAGAGTGAGGGGGAGCAGCAAAAGCATTCTGAAGGTTTTTTCAGATAGGCTAGAAGGGCCTACAATGGATAGGTTTATCAAGCTACATGTCAGACATGGGGCTTGATAGATCTTCCTCTAATTGGATGCTGTGTTTTTGAGCGCGGCGACCGAATCAAGAAATTCCGTAACGAAAATAAAACCTAACACCCCCACTCCGCCTGAAGGGACAGCGCTCTCTATTTTATTTACTCTGAACTTTTCGAACAGACCCACAGCTGTCAAGATTGTACCGTCGGAAAGCCCAAGAAACTCCCTAAATTTTAGATAGATGTCGTAGTGTTAAATTAGGCATAACAAATATTAAATCTGTGGTTGAAAATGAGAAAAATAGTTTGTTGAACTGTCAGTTCAGTTAGTGTAAGTGAGTGTTCAGTGAAATTGTGTTGCGAGAAATACCCCTGGTAAATAATGTTTTTTATGTGAGATTATATACCATTTTGATCGTGATTTTACGTTCTTTCGAATGATATATAATACATGTGAATTCCAAGTAGTAAAATAAGAGCTACAAGGTAAAAATATGCTTCAATGCTGTCATAATTTTGTACTCTTGTGTGTTACTACTAACTTAGTTTGTAAGTTTTTTTGGTAATACTAACACGCTATGGGCCTTCGATGCCTGAAAATAAACGATTATTATTTTTATATATTTGGTTGAATTTTTGTATGGAGACTGGGAACGTCATTAGACATACGAAGGTTAATTTATTTTCGCATTGTCGTCTCCACCTTGTATAAGCACGGTACTTATAACAAAAAACTATTTTTTAAATTATTTTCTGTCTGTTTGTTCCGGCTAAGCTCCCAAACGGATGGTCCGATTTTTATGAAATTTGGGTGCCTAATAGATTATATTTCTGGAGACCTAGAAAAAATATCATCATTCTCTTCCCTTATCGCAATTAACTTGGGGTCGGCGCAACCTAGAAAAAAAATGCGAGGCGGTCTTTGAGGCCTGCCAATAGAAGTGAAAACTAAGTAACTTGTGGACTGTACCTATCGTTGAAACGTGCGGTGACGATGACGCGGGTTTCACGCTTTTTGTTCACCCAAAAAGTACACATATATACACAGTATACATGTAGCTCATGGAAAGCGTCCAGTGACGATGACGCGAGTTCCATGATTTTTGTTCACCCTAAAAGTGCTCAACGCGCCTAAAGAAGTTTTCACTTCAAAAATAAAAGGGATCTAAAAGGTACAATAATGTGGTCAAGGTGAAGAAGGTCAAGCTGTGGTCGCATGCCATTAAAATTTCGTAGGCCTTCCTGTGGCACCCACATGGTATACACCTATGCAGGCTTTACTTTGACCATTTTTGTACCTGTCTTGATTTCTGTCTGAAATTCTTGTTTTCTTATATTTTTTCTTGGTTGCGCCGACCGATCCCAAGTTAATTGGGATAGCGGCAAGAAAATGATGATCTTTTTTCTAGGTCTCAATAAATATAATCTACAAGCTGACCCGACAGACGTTGTCCTGTCTTAACTATGAATGTCATATTTCTTTTAGTTTTAGTTTTGACTATTGACTAAAACTGCCTCGTTGGTCTAGTGGTCGCAAGCGCTACTGCTGAGCATGAGGTCCTGGGTTCGATTCCCGGGTCGGGCAAAGTGTTATTGGGTTTTACCATCTAGAATTTCTCGGTAGCAGCCCGGAGTCTGGATTTGTGCCCGGTTGATGGCAATAGGCTCGCCCCCTATTACATGGGACTTAAACATAACTGGTGAAATGTGGGTGTGCTATAGGTACACCTCTGCCTAACCCTTCGGGGAATACAAGCGTGATGTTTATGTTATTGACTAAAACTAAAACTATTGACTCATTTATCAACCGATCCATCTGTGTTAAACGATATTTGCAGCGCGCATTCTGTCAATCGCTGACAATTATTTCAAACAACTGACAGTTATGTAAAATTAATATTGGCGTTAAGTTTTCTTAAATTTTGTAACGTTCCGATCAACTTCCTTATTTTTTTTATTTGATAAGATCCTTCTCCTGACAATAACGAACACAACAAAAAAATAATTAGTGAAATCGGTCCAGCCGTTCACGCGTGATGGCGTGACCAAGGGAAATAGGGATTCATTTTTATATATATAGATTATTCATATTTAAACATCAAAGGGAAAAATCTTACGGAAAGTTTCTGTATTTTATTGAAAATTACACGGGCATTTGAAAGATATATGTATTTTACATGTTATTTTCAACACTATCCTGTATATACCACGTGTTGTTCGGACGACGACTGCCGCCGTGCCGCGTCACTACCACACAAATTAAAGCTGTATATTTACAAGCGCACGCACACATGGCGCCGCGCGCACCGTTGAGTTGAACTATCTGTTCTATAAGAGAAACGAAAAAGAAAACATAGGCAGTCAAGAGTACTGCTAACAGAACTGAAAACTTAAAACTATGCATAGCTACAGATTTACCTCCTTACTAATAAACGTTGTATAGCGTCTGTGTAGTTACACAACGCTTTGTCTTCTTCTTTCGAAAGTCAAATTACTGTCGACTGAAAGAGAAAAAATGGTGTGTAACTCTTCACCTGTTTTTTTTTTTTTAAAGCTTTGCCCCACACTAGGAATTTCTCCTGTATTGTGGGTGCGTTTACAAACATTCAAACTCACATTCACAAACAACCAGACCCGGAACAACTACTTGTAGGTCATACAAATATTTGTTCCGTGTGAGAATCGAACCCGCGACACGCAGCGCAGCAGTCAATCGCTTAACCACTGCGCCAACCGTGCCGTTGAATAATAAATATTGATATAATAAGTTTATTACGACACCTGCAAGGAATAACATTGTAACTAATATTTAGTAACTTTACAGGAGAGCGCGGCAAAGATTTTAAAAAAATCTCTTAGATTTTGGTTAAGTCTGATCGGATAGAAGTATGATAGGAAAATGTAGCTATTCCCTCGTTGACTCATACTTTCAAGGTTGTTTGGCATTAAGACTTAACCGAAATCTGACTTAAATATTAGTTACAATGTTATTACTTGCAGGTGTCGATAAGTAAGGAGCTTGTTGTTAAAATTAGGATATCGATGACGCGATTCGATTAGATTTTCCCTTACCAAAAATCGGTCAACGCGCCTAAAGATGTTCACATTTTTTATTTTTTTCAGGAATTCGCTGAAGTCCAATGTCGGCCTAACGATGAACTAAGCAAGTGTTGTGACACATTATTCGATATATTACAAGACAGTTTCTCTGATAACAAGAAATCCAGAGTGGCTATGTGGCCGCTACAAATCATGTTGCTGGTTTTAAACCCTGTAAGTATTGCTGTAAGGTTCAATTTTGCATGCCTTTTATATTTGATATATTACAAGACAGTTTTTCTGATAACAAGAAATTCTGAGTGGCTAGTGACCTCAACCGGTCATGTTACTAGTTTAGAACTCAGAAAGTATTGCAGTAAGGTTCAATGTTGCTTGTTTTTTTTATGTTATTAAGTGGCAATTAAGCATGGGGCCTACCTGATGGTAAGTGGTCACTGCTGCCAATGGAAATCTACAATACTAGAAGCATCACAAGTGCATTGACAATGTCAGCGTTAGGTAGGGCGCGGCTGGGCGACCGCCCAGGGTGCTACAGGTGAAGGGGCTGTGACTAGGCGCTCCTTCACCTCTGGCGCCTGCAGAGTACTTTTGTTTTAGTTCGATAAAAGAGTTCTCTTCGCTAGCTCTTGTATCCGATATTCTCGGAATTCTCAAACTTTTCTGCATAAGCCGAAAAAGTAACTACTATTTTGTTCTGAATGGACAAAAGAAAACGTAGGTAGAGTGAAGAAATTTTTCGCCCCTCTCTACTCTCCAAGAGGGAGAAAGGCGCCGCCGAAATTTCGCTCAGGGCGCCTGTAATGTTAGAACCGGCATTGTGCACTGATACCCTAGCGACAATGCTGAACTGTAACTGCACCGGCCCATTAAACTGGAACTCAGCAAAGCTGCTTCAGAAAAGGAATTAAATTTTCCTACACCATATTGTTTATCCAAATACGAATTCTGTCCAACTGTACGTATGGAAGACAAACCGTTACCAAGCAATAACACTGTGAAATATCTCGGTCTACACCTGGCTAGAAGACTTACCTGGGCTAACCCCATCAATGCCAAGAAAACAGAAGCTACCTCATAATTCAAAGGTCTATCTTTGTTACTAGGGTTTCAATCCCGGCTGTCCCTCGGCAACAAACTATAAGGCTATTACAAAGCCAATCTGGACCTAAGGGATAGAGCTCTGGGGCTGTGCTAGTAACTCCAATATCGAGATCCTCCAGAGATTTCAAAACACTGCTCTAAGAACTATTTCAAGTGCACACTTGTTCCTGACAAACACTGAAATACATGAATACTTGGAGCTACCTACCGTAAAGGAGAAAGCCTGTAAGATAAGCAGAAAGATTCAATACACACGAATGAATTGGCTTTGAACCTAATAAATCGACAGGAAGATGTAGCTCGCCTAAAAAGATGGCAAATACTAGACATAGAGCAGAGAAACCATTTAGTGTCTCCCAACTCATACGGTGCTGTTGAATGGAATCGCACCCAATCCCAGAAAACATATGACTATTGCTTAACCCATTTCCTGTCCTATGAACCACATATGGTTCAGGTTGATTGTTTAACTATTGCGTCTACTTTGTGGACTGTGAACGTGATAAAACCGATTGCAAAAAATAACGAATTGCCGACATTTTGAATGAAAATTACAGTTCTAAAAAGTGATATGCCCCGCCATGTGGGAAAAGAATGTGTTTGAGAATTACTTTACATTTTTGTCGAACGTACTTCCCCGAGCGAGCTCTTTCACAAACAGCTGGAGTCGTTGATCATGTCTTTTATTGTCTTTTCAAGAAGCATCTTCCTTATAATATTTCTCAAGTAAATAAATATTATTTTTTGTTAACAGAAAGTTCTTGAAGAAATTGTGAATGCAGATAGCGGCGCGCCGTGCAGTCCGCGACATACGAAAAAGAAACATTTTATTGACTCCGTCAAACGAGGACTAAGTGAGTACTTTTTTTTAAACTAGCGTGGCGTAGTAGTCGCAACCGGCGTGCGTGTATGACCAGATGTATGAAAATAAACGAGGCAAAAGGAGTATGTAAGGATCGTAGCAGGTGGTGTTCTGTAGTTTCTGCCTACCCCCATGGGAAGAAGGCGTGAGTTTATGTATGTATGTGTTTTTCTAAACTATAGTTTGAAACTATTAGACATAATGAAAATTAATTAACATCATTTGCTACCTTGGACATGGTGAAAAATATATCACATAATTAATTTATCCGTCATTGCTTATTTTTTTATTATTTGTACCTATTATAAAGTAATTTTATTCTAGGTACATACATCGTCTTCACACACAGGGTGACTTGTAATTTGACGTAATCCTTCCAGCGGGGTGATTACGTAACACACTAACAGTAGGAATGAGTTTCATTTTGACATTTCAACAACATTCATTGCGTTATTTATACGTTGCTGAGTTGACAATTTTTTCTAAAATATGAAGCAATGGATTAGCAATAGGCTTCAATATGATTCAGATTGTGATAGATTGTGTGTTACGTAATTAGGGTGCAGGATGTGATGATAGTGTGACCCATATGCAATAATAAAGCAACCCATAAAGCCTAGGCGAAAATTCATGGGAATCGAGAAACCCACTTTTATGTATTTTTGAAAAATTCCCAGAATTCGTCACTAAATAACAGTTTTCTCTAAACTCTAATTGAATGGCCATTATTGCTATGCTATTGGGTACCTAGTACTTTAAAAAACCTTCCATCAAAAAGGTAAAGGAAGAAGTTGTAAAATGTGGGTGAATGTACCAGTTTTTTTTTATCTTTTTTATTACGGATACTTTAAACGTGCACGTCTTTCTACATCGTTCTCACGTTTTTAATTTGAACATGAATGATGTAAACAATTTGTTTTTTGTAACTATATGTTGATTTAAAAGAGTGTCCATGGAGTTTCTTGCCCGTTCTTCTCCATAGGTACCTACTACGCTTTGGAATGGGCAACTAGCTTCATTTTTCTGACTGACTGACCCTTTGACAATTCAAAAGTGCCTGTAATTGGTTTATTTGAAATAAATGCTTTGAGTTTCCGTACACCTCTGCCCAATCCTTCAGGGAAATAAAGCTGTGATGTTATGTAATGTTTATGAAAATAATATTTACTTACTTTTTCTTTTTAGGTCCTCAAAACAACTCGAAACAGATGACAGAAGCCGCTGTAGTGACGTGCGTCAAATTATGCAAGGCGTCCACCTACCTCAACATAGCTGACTCGGGCAACGTTACCTTTATACTCGTCAAGTCTGTCATCAACGATCTCAAGGTGAGCTGTTCTTAGTGCACACAGATATGTATATCTATGTGACTGACTGATTGACTGACAAAGCTAGAACCATCGGAAATAGAAACTGGAAATTATGTTCAAATTTTCTAGCCTTTTTTTTTTGTAATTTTCGCCCCATTATGTTTTAAATACAAAATCAAATTTTAGAAGTTTAACATTGTAGAAATTTAAAAAAAAAACTTTTTTACCAAAAAAACAACCGACTTCCAAAAAAAACACTAAAAGACGTGAAAAATAACTTTAATTTCGGAAGTCGGTGTCTTTGGTTTTGTATTTTCATTTTTGGCTACCGACTTCCGAAATTAAAGTTATTTTTCACGTCTTTTAGTGTTTTTTTTTGGAAGTCTGTTGTTTTTTTGTAAAAAACGTTTTAATTTTTCACTTTTTAGTTGCGGTACCTACCCCGCACAAATTCGTATACCACTACTTGGAGTGTAAATAACAGTGACAGGAAATTATTAACACATCATCCATATAAACTAAGTGGAAAAAATATGCAGTATTAAGGATAACTCAAAAACTACTGGTCAGACCTTCATCAAATTTAAATGGGACTACATGTGAAGCACCACCTATCAAATAAAATAAAAAACATCCGAATCGGTTCACCCAGAAAAAAATTCGGAGCTAACACACATTTGAGAACCTCCTCCTTTTTGTGAAGTCGGTTAAAAACTGATCCCAACATCCTCTTTTTTTTAAACTCTTTTTAAAAGACATAATCAGTTTAATAAGTATTTTTTTGTGTTGTTTCAGTCACTCCTCTTCAACCCCTCAAAATCTTACATCCGTGGTAACCTTATCTCCGGGTACTCAGAACTGGACCTAATGACGGATTGCTTCGTCTCCTTATTCCGTATCATGCCGCACAATAACGACGCGCTGAAAGTGTGCCTCAATCTCAACACGCACATCTCTTATCATTATGTCATCGTTAATTCCTTACTCAGGTAAGTTGTCAATCAAAGGCAATTCATTGAAAAAATGGGACCATGCATGTAACTTTTCAAACTCAGACTCAAAGCATTTATTTCAATTAAACCATTTACAGGCACTTTTGAATTGCCAAAGAGTCGGTCAGTTAGTCAGAAAGCTGAAGCTAGTTGCCCATTCCAAAACGTAGATCTCTATGGAGATGAACGGGCAAGAAACTCCAAGGACACTCTTTTTAAAATATTACAAAATGCAACAAGAGTTCCAAAAGTTATTGCAAAGTTTGACCTTTGTGACCGCATTTGCAAATAACGTCAAAGGTTAATTTTGTTGGCCAAATACCTTGAAAAATTCTATAATTGATGCGTTGTAACTAACAATAGTTGTCGATTTTGACTATACTTTAATGGGTGCTAATTAAGGCAGCTTCTTTAAAATGTCATTCTCGTCTTCAAATATATTTAGTTGTCTAAATAATTAATAGGTAAGCGACAAACTTTTAGCGTCTAATAAATGGTTTTCAAGCGAATATATATTGTAAAACGAGCTACTGTTAATATGACGCAGCATGGTGATAATTCTTAAGCAACGTTATGGACCAAGTAATAAATAGGGGCATTATTCATAATGCCCGCGCATTATGAATAATGACAAGCGTAGTCGACGGAGCCCCGCTTTGCGGGGCTCCTACTTCTGAGTGGTTTAAAAAAAATAACCACGAAGGGGATGGCGGGGTCTTTTAGACCCCGCCATTCCCTTCTAACCTAACCTGTCCGAGTCGGGGTGCCCTAAGTCCCGAGCTCGCTTAGTAGCTCACTTACAATATTAGTCACTTGAGTTATCAATTCAGAAGTAAATATATTTATCGGTAGCTCGGAGTCATATTAATTTACGCTCGTAAATTGACGCTGGTTTTTTGTTATTCTGTTGGAATAGTAAAGATGATGAATTAATATAATTGAAGCTGTTCTATTAACTCGTCGCCTACATATAAAAAAAGACGCTAGGTTGCAGGTGCTAAAGAAAACTTTTGTTGCCGCACATATAATTTCCCTACTTTAATTATTCCTTCGAGTAGAAGCATTATAATAGGTAACATTAAAAAAACTCCGACACAAAAAAGAGCTGATGACCTTGAATTAGCTGAACCGATTTTGATAAGGCATGTCTGAGAACCACCACTCGAAACCCTGCTTTAAAATTTAAAAAAAAACGCATTCAAATCGGTTCACCCGTTTAAGAGCTACGGTGCCACACACACACACACACACACACTCACTCACTCACTTACTCACTCACTCACTCACTCACTCACTCACTCACTCACTCACTCACTCACTCACTCACTCACTCACTCACTCACTCACACAGCGGTCAAACGTATAACACCCTTCTTTTTGCGTCGGGGGTTAATAACACCACTCTTTTTGCGTAGGGAATTAAAAATATAAACTAGTAATATCTTGTTACAGGATAATAAAACAACCCCGTCTACCATGGTGGCCCCAGATAGAGCTGCTGTACCCAAGAGCAGCAGAACTCAGAGCTATGTTCACGGATACGTCTAATAAGGCTACGCAGGTTTGTAGCTGTTGTACTATTTGTGCAATAAGATGTGTTATAGTTTA
Organism: Griposia aprilina; assembly: GCA_916610205.1. NCBI lineage: Eukaryota > Metazoa > Arthropoda > Insecta > Lepidoptera > Noctuidae > Griposia > Griposia aprilina. The sequence continues at coordinate 7,347,578 of OU744310.1, read as the reverse complement.
TATTGGGAAATAGTTAACTGATTCTCCAAAAGCTTATTGACCTTCTAATGATGAACGCTTTTTTTTAAATCAATAAATGAACCTTTAAAAACTTTTAAGACTAATATTGATGCACACTGTTTTAAAAAAATAAGCCTCTTTTTAACTTTCTGGCATTTTGGGGTCATTCAAGTATTACGTAAGCAGAATTTTAGTAATTTTTACCCCCTCCTCCCCCTTGTCAGCAAAAGTAATCAAGGCTCTTCCTCCCCCCCCCCCCCCCAATGCTTACGTAACCGTTGGTATTTTTTTTGTAATCTGTTCTTTCTTTATTGTTGAGTCTAGAAATAAGGAATTTATAGACTATAAACGAATTTAATGCCCATTTCATATTTAATCAAGTTAATTATTAACATCGTATTTAAATATGTATATTCTTAACATATGAACGTTTTTTTTTCTAAAAATTTTGGACGTAATATCCATCCATTCCCTCCCGTCCCCATGTCATCAAAAATAAGCAAATCAAAGAAGCCTGCACCCCCCTTTGGAGCTTACGTAATACTTAAATAGGTCCCTTTCTCAATGTTGGTCGCAGTAATTAAGCTAGGGTACCGAGCTAGGGTACGAGCGAGCTAAGCGAGCGGAGCCGCGTTAGTGGCCGGTGAGCGGTACTTCCAAGTTGGTCGTAGTTACTTGGCTGGTTAGTATTTTTGGGACTCCAAAATAAGAATTATTTGAGGTCCACAAAAAGAAGCGTAATCATTATATTACAGTGGTCAATAATATTATAAAGAAAGCAAAATAGGAATCATTTGAGGTTTGATTAAATACGACAGCGAGATGATACGGGACACGTTATGTCATGTACTGTCTTTCTCTCACGTTATGTAACCACGACTGCTTGGTGTTATAACATTAACTCTTACATTTTCTATTTTTTTCGTACGGTTTTAATTGGTAACGAAGACAAAGAAAATGTTTAGAATTGGTACTTTTAATTGTTAGTTATTGTTTTTAATTTAAATAGATAACCTATTGTTTATTTTGTCTTTTTATACATGTTTTTGGCAGGATTTTATTTACTTAAAGTTATCATCAATAATGCCATCACTTTCTAACACCACTCAACTTACACCTCTCTTTCTCCACCAGGGTTATGTCGTCCACACCCCACTACGAATGATCTCCCTCTCACTCAAGTCCAAGGAAGTGCAGTCTAAATTCAATAAGAGTGAAGAAATGCCAGCTTATAGGAATCTACTGCTTTGTATGGTGAAGTTGATACATGCTGATCCGATGTTGATGTTGAGTGTAAGTATAGATATGAATACTATAAGGTGAATCCTCGTATGTAGCCCGCCAAAATCAAATTTACAATGGTTTTTCGAAAATTGAAGCTTTGTTTAAGTAGAATTTTCATATGAAATATTCTGAAAAATTCTAAGTTGGAACAAATTTTCAAAGATATTTTTTTTATGATTGTTTTCTCGCAGGTCAACCTAGGAGGTTGTCGGCTGCTTAACCGGACATGCCTATGGTTGCCCTAATAAATTAAGGCCATCAGCCAGGGCTTACAAAACTTTCAAAGTAGGCGACAACATGCTAAGGGCACCTCCTGCGGGGTACGAGCCTCGGCTTAGGGCGTCGCTGGGAGAGGGCAGCAAGGGACAGGCTGGATCGGAATTATTTCTAAAGTTTGACGATTGATATGAAATTGATGATTATTATTCACTAAATATATCATTCTTACAATCGCGAATCGCATTTTGATCAACATAGGACGTATAACAGAGCTGCAATTTGCAAGAAACCAAAGAATATTTGAATTTGGCGGGTTACAGCCGAGGATTCACCTTAAGATGAATAGTTTTTATTGCACACCACAAAGGATACAATTAAACCTTATAACTTAAAAAAGGTTAAAAGGCGCGGTTTTATCGGTTAAAGCGATCTAAATAAATAAATAAATAATATATTTGTGTAGTAAGACACGGTTTGCGGTGAACTCAACCCTATTTTGTATTTTCTTTTTTGAAAATTCTTAATATTACTATTGCATCTGGTAAACGTAAATATTTTAAAACATAAAATTTAGTTTTTAATAGTCGAATTGATAACCTCCTCCTGTTTGAAGTCGGTTAAAAACACAGCAAGGCTTATTTTTAGGGACCTACTCGTAAGTAAGGACTAAACTAAAAAGCATTGGACTGTAACTCAAAATAAATGTAATACAAGTAGGTACTCGTACAATAATGTCGATGTTGGCAAGCGTATGGAGTGCTCGCGTGTGCCGCCGTCAGATATCGGTAGCGATTTGGTCCGACGGCCCGCGTCCCGGACACTTATTGTTCAATTGTCAAAATTGAAGGAATTTGGAATGCGACTGAGATACGCAACTATGATGCTAAATCCACTCGCTTGGCGGTCGCGCCGTTCGTGGCCGCAGGTCACAGCTTAGTGTATTACGATAAAAGTATGGGCGGTAAAATGCTAGTAGTTCAAAGCAACATGCACCCTCCGAAACTTAATTCTAACATCCTCTTTCGGAGAGAATGCCAGACAGCCAACTTGGCGGAATTTAGGTACGCTTTCGAACATAAACCTTTAATATACTAAATAAACACTTCCACACAATAGCCATAACGGACAGTCCCCTATGATGGACTTGCATGGAGGCTGAGGAAACCGTTGCGCATGTGCTCTGTGAATGCTTAGGCTTCACCCAGATTAGGACACAAACCCTCGGGACACTCAAATCCTATACAGATGCTCTCAGCAGACAAGGAGACATAATCAACTTCTGGGTCGGTGGGCTGGTTGGAATAACCACCGACGACCGCCATGGCCCACGTACAATGGTCCACATGAAGGACTAAGGGCCTGTTGTTTGATATATAGTTAAAAATGACACAATTAGTCACTTGACAATAGTTAAAGTTTAACTACTCTGTCTACGCATGGTTAACTTTCATAGCAAATTGTCAATTTTTTAACTATGGATGGCTTAACCATTTGTCAACCAACACACTTGTGTCATTTTTAACAAATTGTTAGTTTAACTAACGTATTTTAACTATTATTATGTTTGCGTACTGATCAAACAACGGGCCCTTAGTGCGGAAACCAAACCTTAAATAAGAAGAAGATTTACTAAATAATATACTAAACTAATCTTTTTTCTCCAGAACCCAGGACGCTCCAGCATCGAGATCCAATCCTCAACCACAGAACTGATGAACGGCCTAGTTTCCCTCGTCCATCAAACCGGCATGGGAGAGATATCACAAGCAGCCATGGACGCCCTACTTGCCTTGCACAGACCTGACCGGGTGCACATGTGGAATCCTGAGGCACCGCTCAACACCTTCTGGGATATCAGGTGAGAAGCCTTGGTTGGTTATACGATGATTATGTCACTTCCAAGATCTAGCAACTTGAAGAGCAGAAGAATAGAAGTGGAACGGGCATCGGAACACAAGGTAACTTCTGAGTTGAGCTGTAAATGCGTGCACTGACTGGACAGGTCTACTCAATCTGTGTGGTTCTTTCCTCAAAAGACCATTTCAGACACCAATTTACATGGTCTTCACATGATCTGACCAAGATTATGGCTGGACTGTTGTCTGGATGGCAGGGATCTCGACGCGCAACCTGTTACCAATGGATTCAGTACACGATTCTGAACCTCCGTGCACTGAAAATTTTCGTCGGTTATTTAAAAAAATATAAGCTGTTCAGTACATTTTGAACGCGTAGGTATTGATTGCACTTTTATATGAAACAGCAGTTTTTTTTTTGATAACCAACGTAAATTTCTGAGCTAGAGGGTCTAGAACATACTTTCCCAACGGGGGCGGTACCGCCTCCTAGTAGGCCCTGGAGCTTTTCGTGGGTGTGGTAGAGAGAGAGAGAGAGTTAATTTTTAACTTGTGATTATTAATAGATAATATACATATTCGAAATACGTTAAATCAATCGTTTGACTTGACTAATCGGGACGCCGCGCGCCGGCGCCACCAGGTGGCGCTGGACAGAGTCTATAACGTTCACGCTTGACCAGAGGACAGCAGTTTTTGTTGTTGACGAGTTAGCAATGAAGACGTTTAGAAACTGTCGCGCGTTCCGTAGAGTTGTGTCATGTACCTACAGTGTGTGATTCGCAAGTGTGATTAATTTGATCGTAAATTATAATTTGATTTGAACTGCAAACGGTTTTTCTGTTGCGCAATAACCAGCACTTCCCATAGTACGCCCACAGTAGTTAAAATATGGCTGATGATAACGAGAGAGACCTACCTTCTCCGTCACATACATATAAAATTGCTATAATTAACTATTAAGCAAAGGGCGGCGCTGGTTTTTTTTTTTCTTGTAAAGGTGGCGGTAGTCCATAAAAGGTTGGAAACCTATGGTCTAGAATCATGTGCTGAACTCATGGTGGTTACAGTTTGCGCGACCATATCCCTGCCACCCTGTAGATTTACTTTGGGACTAACATAGTATTAGCTATTAGTAGTACTAACACCTACTGCGAACCAAAAAGTTAAATTCCGAATAAATGTATGTATAACACCTGTTATCCCCAAAGGGTTAGGCAGGGGTGCACATGTAGTACACCTACATTTCGCCAGTTATGTTTAAGACCCATTTAAAAGGGGACGAGCTTATTACTATCAAAATAACATAACATCACGCCTGTATTCCCCGAAAGGTTAGGCAGAGGTGTACCCATAGTACACCCACATTTCGCCAGTTATGTTTAAGTCCCATGTAATAGGGGGCGAGCCTATTGCCATCAACCGGGCACAAATCCACACTCCGGGCTGCTACCGAGAAATTCCAGATGGAAAAACTCAATAACACTTTGCCCGACCCGGGAATCGAACCCGAGACCTCATGCTTAGCAGTAGCGCTTGCGACTACTAGACCAACGAGGCAGTCTATTACTATCAACCGGGCACAAATCCAGACTTCGGGCTGCTACTGAGAAATTCCTGATGGAAAAACGCAATAACACGTTGATTACAATATTTATATAATATATGTATATGTCGCATCATGGGTGGCCGAGATGCGAAACATTGGGTCTTCTTTACGATCCGACATAGTTTAGGTAGGTGTGGGCACTGTAGTGAGTACTCGAACGAAAAGATAATTCCAATTTATAGTAACTTTAATAAACTAGCGAACGAAATAAACTCGTGGGACGGAAACAAACACGTGCGCTTTGGTACTGAGCGTTTGCCAAGACTGTCCGAGCTCGATTGTCGACTGTAGACTGTCGCCTCACTCGGTCTCTCCGCCAGTCCTCGCTGCATCCCCTCCACCGACGATCGTGTCCAAGCGGTAGGGCTCGCTTGCGTTTCTGATCACATGATTATTCGTTTATGAATGAAATTGTTAGATGGCGCTGTCCGCTCTACTGTGGCGCCATCTATACACGACATATATATATATATATATATATTTTTTTTACTCACAAATAGCATTCTTTTTCTGTGTCTGTCCGTCACATCACAGCAGCGGGCCCAATGAGAATACCAGCGCTGCGATACTTTTTTTTTTTTTTTTAATGTCGCATCACCTTGCTGAGATAGGGGCCTATTGGCCTCGTACAGAACTGTCTGTTGTTACGAGTATTTTCATTTTACTTTTTGTTTTATTTTTCGCTTTGTTTCTAAGGGTGTTTGTGATAATCCTGTGCAAGTCCCAATAAATACTTTTTCATTATTTCTTTGCCCGATCTGGGAATCGGATCCTGAACCTCATGCTCAGCATCAGTGACCACTAGACCAACGAGGCAACCACTGGTGGATATAGGCCTCTCAAATTGTAGACCATTCAACTCGTTTATATTTTATGTCTATCCTAATGAAAAAATAAGAGATTTTATTTCATTTTTATGTTTTAAATTTACATCAGCGAGTCTGGTTATGTTGAAAAAATAATTGAAAGATGTTTTTAACTCATGTTTTTTGTATCCTAAGTGTTTGTTTCATATATGTTTTTTTTTTTTAAGTAAATATGTTCTGTTACAGTAGTTTTCAAGTTAATTTCATTGATAAATTTAGTAAGTATACTTATAAATTGTGATTTTTTTATACAAACTTTGTCGGAGGTCCTCAATAGTTAAATACACTCGATCCTCGGCTACTCTCGTCCACCTGCTACCAGCCTCCTTGCGAAGATCGCCGTCCCATATTCTTCACTTTTGCTAATGTTCATAGCATTTACCCCTTTAAAGTAAATGCTATGAACATGTGCAAGAGTAGAAAATACATCAGGCGGAGAAGATATCAAGTTAGTGTATTTCTTGGTAAGTATAGGAACTGTACAAAAAAAAATACTTGGGAAAACTCGGCAATGTTCGGCTATTTCCGAATGCTCCTTTTTTTGTCGCGTATATTAATTTGTTTGCAATAGTTAGTTGCTAGAAGGTTTTTTTTTTTTTTTAAATTTAATGTGTATAGTTTGCGTAGTACGTTGATTAGTTTAAACAAAGATAGTTAGTTTTAGTTTATTAAAGATTGTTTGTTTCTTGGGAAATGTGAAATTTAATATGTTAAAGCAAATATGGTTAGTATCGTTTATTAATCTTGGGCATATTGTACGTAGTTATTAGAGTGATCCATATTTTTTGCAGTTCACTGCTAGACAATCTCCTACTATTTAACTCGATTCTCGGCTCTCATCCAGCTGCTACGAGTCACTGCGAAGATCCAATCCAATTGTTCATTATTTCTGTAAAAAAAAATCGCTTAGGCGTTACGACCCTGCGAAGATCGTCGCTCCATACACTTCACTTTTGCTAATGTTCATAGCATTTACCCCTTTAAAGTAAATGCTATGAACATGTGCAAGAGTAGAAAATACATCAGGCGGAGAAGATATCAAGTTGGTGTATTTCTAGGTAAGTTTTTATGCGTTGGATCCTAGTAAAGGAATTTCTCGGGTAAGCTCGGTAAAGTGCTGCTATTTCCGTATGCTGTATATTTTTTGTCGCTTAAAAATCATTTGTCTACGGAAATGTATGTTCAAGTTAAAATAGACATTCTTGTTTAGATTTAGAATTTCTGTAAAACATATAAGCATATCGCATGTATTATGTTCAAGGTAAATTCGACCAAATTGTTTAGCTTTACAATTTCTGTATAAATTAAGGTTATGTTCAAGCAAAATTCGACCTAATTGTTTTGAATTATTTTAAAAGGCGGGTTAGGATTAATATTTGTTGACTGTACATTCTAAGTGTCGTTTATCAATCTCGGCCATCTATACATATTATAAATTAAAGTCACTTTGCATGTATGATCTGTCTGTGTGACCGCGTTGTTCTTCTAAACAACGCAACGGATTATGGTGCGGTTATTACCATCATTTAGTGAATTTATTCCGGATGGTTTATATGTATTATACATTAATATTAAACTAATATACATATATAAAATAATTCTTGATATTTTGAAAACCGTACGAAGCAGGGATGGGTTACTAGTATTATATTCTTAATGCCAATACGATACAAGAAGGATCCAAAATAGCAGTCCACTATTGGACATAGGCTATTCTAATCTCACGCCATTCAACTCGACCCTTGGCTACTCTCGTCCAACAGCTACCAGCCACCCTGCGAAGATCGCCGATCCCTTACACTTCACTTTTGCTAATGTTCATAGCATTTACCCCTTTAAAGTAAATGCTATGAACATGTGCAAGAGTAGAAAATACAACAGGCGTAGAAGATATCAAGTTGGTGTATTTCTAGGTATGTTTTTATGCGTTGGATCCTAGTAAAGGAATTTCTCGGGTAAGCTCGGTAAAGTGCTGCTATTTCCGGATGCTGCATTTATTTTCGCGGCAATTTCATTTGTTGCCAGTGAGATAGTGCTTAAGAAAATTACCAAATTGTTTAGAATGTCTTTAAAAAGTTAAGTTTAGGGCGCTACCACCGTGCGAAGATCTTCACCCCATACACTTCACTTTTGCTAATGTTCATAGCATTTACCCCTTTAAAGTAAATGCTATGAACATGTGCTAGAGTAGAAAATACATCTGGCGGAGAAGATATCAAGTTTGTGTATTTCTTGGTAAGTATAGGATCTTTAGAAAGGCATTTCTCGGGGTGACCTCGGCAAAGTTCGACTATTTCCGGATGTTATATTTTTTTTGCTGCGGAGACTATATGGAATTTTAAGGTTTTGTTCTCATGTTTACTAATATAACAAATGTATTTTTTTCTCTTAGAGCCATATTAGACTATCATAGAAATATGATCAGAGATTTACGAGTTATTTTTATATGAAGAACCTATGACAATATGAATCATAATGTAGTTATTATTAACTACATATGATTCATATTATCTATGATCATAGTTAAGGGATCCTATTTGACAGCAAGCGTACAAATATGATCATATCAGTCTAATCTCGAAAATGGCTTTTATTTTTATTATTTTACAAACTGACCCGACAGACGTTGTCCTGTCTTAACTATGAATGTCATATGTCGTTTAGGTTTAGTTTTAACTATTGACTAAAACTAAAACTATCGACTCATTTATCAACCGATCCATCTGTGTTCAACGATATTTGCAGCGCGCATTCTGTCAATCGCTGACAGTTATTTCAAACAACTGACAGTTATGTAAAATTAATATTGGCGTTAAGTTTTCTTAAATTTTGTAACGTTCCGATCAACTTCCTTATTTTTTTATTTCATAAGATCCTTCTCCTGACAAAAACGCACACAACAAAAAAATAATTGTGAAATCGGTCCAGCCGTTCACGCGTGATGGCGTGACCAAGGGAAATAGGGATTCATTTTTTACATATAGATATAAATTTTATATTTTGTGAATGTGAGAACGTTGTAGGCCTTTTTTTTATTTTTTGGGTGGGAAATCATCAAATGACCTCTCCCGCTCTGGGTGGAGCGACAGGGCGTGTCAGACTCTTACTGACTAAAACCCACCCGTGTTCCTTCAGTTGCCTGTGCGCCAGGGCCACGGTAACTCTTTCGAACAATCCGCGACCCCGGCAGGCATCGGCCCTATCGGACCCCGTCAATTATGCTGACATCTCTTTGAGGCGCGCGTGGAACACAACGCGCCGTCGACCCGAGCCTGGTCCTTACCGGACGGCGAGCTGCCCATTGCTCGCCGTCCGCAGGCCCGCACCTTCGGTGGCCGGGAGTCGGCTATCGACTCCCGACGCCCAGGGTGTCTCCTCCTGCGGCGACTAGGGGCGCGAGGGCGCAATGATTGCCTCTCCCTCACGCGCTCCGCCTCCTCCTTCGCGAGCATTACTGCTTCGCAGAAGGAGGTGACTGCTTCCCATTCCCTCTCGCTCCGTACCATAACGTTGTAGGCCTAGCTTGTAGACTGTAGATTTGTAAACCATTTTCTATTTTGTTAAGTACCTGGTACTTGTTGACAGGCCTATACTGTCCTCCCATATCTATTAACACTGTAATTTGAAAACATTGTAAAAGCCAATTATTTTTAAAAGAGTAACCGTGGAGTTTCTTGCCGGCTCTTCTCCATAGGAAACGACCAATTGAAACCATGCACCTAGCTTCTGACTTTTCATAAGTGCCAATGTAGGTTTATGTGTAATAAAATATTTTGATTTAATTTTTGATTTTGACGTGCATTCCACAGCCAACGCCTCTTAATTACGATGTCGATGACGATAAATCAAACTAGTATGAGATAAATATCCATTCTCTACCAGTGTCTAGTAATAATACGAGCCCCGATGCAAAATAGTTCGTCTAGTGTGAAATTTTCTCTGTGAGATTTTTTCTAAATTCATTATTTTTGTATATCTATATAAAATATTAAGCTGTTCGACTATCACATGTCGCGTTACTTATGCCATTTTTTAATTATAAACCAAATACTATTTTAGCATTTTAAATTTATAAATATCCTGTTTTAAATTCGAAGAAGTTATAAGCAAAATCTCTATCGGCGAGTTAAATAAGATTATTCCTTCTTTGTACAATTATGTTGCATAATTTAAATTTGTAAAAGTAATTCTGTGTCATTTGTCAAGTGAGACAGTATAAAATCTGAAAATTTCAGTTTTTTTCATTCAAATAACAATTGGTCGTGGCAAACCCGTGTGTGAAGAGCTTCGAAAGCGAATAGTTTGTGGGGTCGATGCTGGCAAATCAAGTTACCAAATATCTAAAGACTTGATACTTCCCAGGTCTACAGTCCAATCTATCATTCAGCACTATAAAAAGAATAGAACGACTTCTTGTTTGAAGAAAACTGGTCGACCACGCATCACAAGTGCAGTAGAAAACAGAATCCTGAAGAAAATTATCAAAAATAATCGTCGTGCTCGAGCTGGAGAACTCACGGTGCAATTGAAGGACATGATTCACAAAGACGTCTCAGTTGATACTTGCAAAAGAGTCCTAAAAAGAATGGGTTACGGATTTTACACCGCTAAGGAGAAACCACTTTTGACTGCTGTACAAAAGAAAAAGAGGTTGAAGTTTACTCGTGATCATTTAAATTGGACTTCCGATCAGTGGCGTAGTATCATTTGGAGTGACAAGTCCAAATCTGAAGTGACAGTCGGCGATGAAAGGAAAAAAGTGATTCGGAACAAAAATGAGGCATTTCATACTGATTGTCTCAAACGCAAAGTGAAGTTTCCGGCGTCTCTTATGATATGGGGCTGCATGTCTGCACAAGGTGTTGGTGGTATGCAGTTTGTGGATGGTTCTATCAATGCTGCAAGGTATCAAAACCTTTTGGAAGAGAATTTACTGCCCTCTATTCCGTCACTTAAGCATCAAGATTCCTTCATTTTTCAACAGGATGGTTCTTCCTGCCATACTGCAAGGACAACAAAGACGTGGGTACTGGCGAAAAGCATCCCTATAATCGAATGGCCATCTAACAGCCCGGACTTGTCGCCGATCGGAACCCTATGGTGGAAAATGAAAAAAGTTCTCCGTAAAAATCCATCAAGATCGAAGAGCGACATAAAGGCTAAACTCTTGGCTGTCTGGGAGTCAATTACGCCTGAGGCGTGTGCATCGTTGGTTGCAACCATGCCTCTTCGCATTAAAGCTGTCAATGCGAGCAAAGGCGACAAAACTAAGTGGTAGACGAACTATTTTGCGTGAGTGACAAGGGTAGACGAATGCTTTTGCGTTATGTTTTTTAGTTTTATTTTATGTAAAGTCATGAAAGAATTTTAGTTATGTTAAAATAAACTTTAAAATGTTCCTCAAATTGTGGTTTACTTTTTATTAAACGTTCTTAATTATTTTACCAATATTTACTTTCTATATTTTACGCTTTGCACTACTTTCCATACTAGACGAACTATTTTGCATCGGGGCTTGTATAATAACTAGTACTTAGTAGTAATATAATAAATAGCTGACCCGGCAGACGTTGTCCAAATTTGAATAAGTCATACGAAATTCCCATAGAAAAAAGGACGTTCAGTTATTCCCGAATTTTCCAATTTTCAGGGCAACTTTACCAATCTCTTTAAAAAACAAATAAAATAAAATATTAATCAAATCGGTGCAATCAATCAATCAAATCAGCATATTGCAGTCCACTGCTGGACTTAGGCCTCTCCCAGGCTGCGCCACATTACCCTATACTCCGCCTTCCGTATCCAAATTAATCCAGCCGTTCTCAAATTTAAGATACGGTATAATCTTTTGGGGAAACTGTTCCCTACGAGAACACGTGTTCAAAGCCCAAGAACGCTGCTTAAGGGCAATACTTCATAAGAAAGTGACGGATACTTGCGTTCCTGTGTTTAAGTCCCTCCAACTATAACTTTCCCGGCTATGTACATTTTTAGAAGTCGCAATGTTCGTTAAATGTAACATAAACCTGTTCACTGCAGTCTCAAAAGATAAGAAGAACCTATAAGAAGTCGGTATAAATATCTACTTCATGTTGAGAGCTGTAATACTGCTTTACAAAAAAAAAGTGTTGTTAGTATGGGCCCAACAATATATAATAAAATAGCTAACATAATTAAAAATGACACAATTCAAAACTTTAAGAATAAACTGACAGCATTATTAATTGCGAAATGTTATTATTCTGTGAATGACTTTCTTAATGATACTGACTTATGTACTGAATAATTTAATGTAGTTTTTGACATACCTAATTATGACATTGCACTGTGGTCTCGTATAAGGTCATAGGCCTTCGATGGCAATGATTGAGCTAAGCCGTGATGTCTGGTTCAGTTACCCACTAGTTGTCATACTACCTGAGACTATAAAAAACTTTTTTACCAAAAAACAACCGACTTCCAAAAAAAACACTAAAAGACGTGAAAAATAACTTTCATTTCGGAAGTCGGTGTCTTTGGTTTTATATTTACGTTTTTGGCCACCGACTTCCGAAATTAAAGTTATTTTTCACGTCTTTTAGTGTTTTTTTTGGAAGTCGGTTGTTTTTTTGTAAAAAAGTTTTTATTTTTCACTTTTTAGTTGCGGTACCTACCCCACACAAATTCGTATACCACTACTTGGTGTGTAAATAACAGTGACAGGAAATTATTAACACATCATCCATATAAACTAAGTGGAAAAAATTTGCAATATTAAAGATAACTCAAAAACTACTGGTCAGACCTTGATCAAATTTAAATGGGACCACATGTAAAGCACTACCTATCAAATAAAAAAAAGAATCATCCAAATCGGTTCACCCAGAAAAAAGTTATGAGCTAACACAACATACAGACGAATTGAGAACCTCCTCCTTTTTGTGAAGTCGGTTAAAAAGGTTTTGCAATCTATTGTTCGCAACATTCCTTTTTCGGCATCGGTAGTGTACACATCTAATTAGTCATCATCCGTGTTTATCACCAAACGCTATTAGCCTAAGACGCGACGCGTGTTTTCAAGTTCCAACTTGTGTGTGACGTGTTATTTTGCAATGGATATTCAAGTTACAGGTACGAATTATTAATTTACTTTACTATTTTGTATTTTCAATCCACCATTTTTTTTTAAATAGAGTGCTACGCCGCAGAATTACTTCCGTATTTATTTCTGTATTTTTTTTATATTGAAGCTTTTACTTATGTTTGTATCTACTTGTGCCATTGAGTTAGGTATAAAAATGTCGCTTGAAAACTCTACTACTCGACTTTAAAAAAATTATTTGCGGCATGCTGCAGCTGTAAGGTGCAGCCAGGGTCTACGCCGAGCGCCTGGACGCGTAGCACTTGCTACGAAATATGTATTGTTTTTGATCCGCAGTTAACGGTTTTTTGTTTTGTTTTAGGTAGTAGTATTGAGTGTTCTTTCAAAAGAATGCTTGTACTAGATACTTGGCTGTCTATTAAGGACAGCAAATCCGAACTGGAACGGTGGAGTCGAGTTTTTCAAGCCCTGATACAGTTGCTGCCTGATGTTAAGAATTTGCTTGCTGATGAATTAGAAAAAAGAGTTACTAATCTTTGTACAAGATTTGTAGCTATCTGGAAGCAAGTCTCTCGCAAGCATTCTCGCATTATCTCTCAGTACGGAGACTGGCTGAACGAAATTGAAGTTTGCGTTCTGCCAACTTGTGCAGCAGCAGTGAGCCACGATACTCAACGGCCAGCAGCAAAAGAAAAGAATAAAAAATAAATAATAATAATAAATCTTTCGTCGGGATACAAAATTAATAACGCGGCTTTTAAAGAGTATGCTCTAGACACAGCACGTAAGATTGTTGCTACCTATCCATGGTACAACCTGCCCTCGTCTATACATAAGGTACTCATTCATGGTTCGGAAGTAATTGACCATGCATTATTATCAATAGGTGAGCTTTAGGAAGAGGCCGCCGAATCTTGCAATAAGTTAGTTAAACAGTATAGGTGTGACAACACGAGGAAAATGTCCCGGGTTGTCACAAACACCGACTTGATACATAGACTTCTTCTTAATTCGGACCCGTATATTTCTGGTTTAAGAAGGTTACCACGGAAGAAGAACTCTATTCTATCTAAAGAGGTGTTGAATTTGTTGTCGGTATAGAATAAAATGTATATAGTTATATAATAAACACGAGATTTATATTATTTTAGATACAGCTCCTATTATGTAACTATTAACATGTAAATAATATATTTTTGTTATTTCTGTGTTTGTAGTTAGGTAATAATTAGGTATTTACTTTATTTTTACTATAAAAATGTAAATATTTAAGTTTATTAATTATTAAGTTGCAATTTTTTTTTTGTATTTTAATATGCATTATTTATTCGAATAAAATAGTTTTTTAACATTAATTCGCTTATTTTCATTTTATTATAACGCAAAGTATTACAAAAAAGCATAATAATAATAATTAGTATTGATAACGACAGTCATTACCTTCGCGAAACCCTATGACCGCCTCTCTTAAGGCGCGGAACCACTGTGCATTGTTTCGATTTATCCATTTTATTCCTATTGTATTGCAGTTATTTAAATTAATGTTTTATTATATGAATGTCGCGCGTATGTTGTGTGTGTGTGTGTGTGTGTGTGTGTGAATGTGGTGTGTGTGTGTGTTGTTGAGTCCATGCCGCATGCCGACTATTGTTCAAGTGTAATACCTCTCTTAAAAATAACTTATCTGTGTCATCATTGCAATTTATTTTATATTGGTTTCGTACTTCGTCGTGCTCAAGAGTTCAAACACATTAAAGCTATTACAACTTTGTATAATGCGCGGATAAGAAGTCAGTTGGACTGTAATGCAATCATTTGGGCACCACATGAAACTAAATACAGTCTCATGTTGGAATGCATACAAAATAAATATCTGTACAGGACACTGTATGGATTATAGACTTATTATCCATTGATGTACCCGACCTTGCGTGTTCTAGGCATGGTTGGGTACAACGAGGTAGAATTAAGAAGGGATATGACTCTCGCCATTTATATTTTTAAATTAATGAATGGTAAAATTAATAATCAGGGGGTATTAAAGGAGTTGAATCTGTGCATGCCCGACAGCTAAATGCTGAGGCGGAGACGACCGCAGCTGCTGGCAGTGCCGAGCGGCAGACTAACTTGCTTCTAAAAGCTCCAGTTACTCGCGCCTTACGGACACTTAATGAAGTCGCCGAAAGGATTGATATTTTTTACTGTTCATTGAATGAATTCGCAAGAATAACTGCATACCATTTGTGTTACTATTTGTAAAATAAGCATAAGCTAAGTACCACCCTATTGCTTTGGGATATCCTGTTATGATAGAAGTGTTGTGTAAATAAATAAATATTAATTCTCTCATATTGTAATAATGTTGCATGCCTAATATAAGGTAGATTGTACAAGGATCACCATTATTTTAACTGTCACATCTTATCTACTGTACCTGCAATATATGCAAATAAATGTTTACTTTACTTTTACTTTAAGGATGCCTTTTACTTACCAAAGAACGGCATTTAATTTTTATTTATATAGATAGATAACTAGCTGCTGGCCGCGGCTTCGGCCGCGTGGACGTCGGAAATTATCGTACAGGAACGTTTTACCGGGATAAAAAACGCCTATGTTACTTCTTGTAACATCTGCTATCTGCCAGTGAAAGTCCCGTCAAAATCGGTCCAGCAGTTTCGGAGATTAGCTGGAACAAACAGACAGACAGACAGACAAAAATTGTAAAAAAAATGTATTTTGGTATATGTACCGTGTATACATCCATATGCATTTAGTAAAAAGCGGTTATTTTAATATTACAAACAGACACTCCAATTTTATTTATCAATATGTATAGAAGACAAACGGACCAATTTTAAGCTATTGCATAGCTTCTACCGCGGGCCTTGAGCGCGGGGACCGGAGCCAGAAAATCCGTAACGAAAAAAAACCTCACGCTCCCCACTCCGACGGGCACGGAGGTGTGGCTTGAAGGCCGTGCATTGTCTAACGTCGTTTCTTTTCGGCAGTCTTCGACACGGTGTTTGTGTGCGTGCAACTAGACGTATTGTACGGCTCTACGAAGCTCGCACGAAAAAAGACGAGCTGCTCCGAAATCGGACGAATACATAAGCAGCTGTTTATGAGAAAGTATATAGGTGTATAGGTATTTATCAAAAAGTGTAACTTGAATTAATATTTATTTCCATTTACTTTCGTACCATTTATCATTTACCAGTCGGACACCATACATTTATTATAATCACCACTGTCTTAAAACTCAATATCCCAATATCTCGGAAACGGCTGGGAATATCAAAATTCTGACCAAATTCCCCCCCCCCCCCTCCCCCCCCCCCCCGTATAACCTCCCTCTCAAATAGTACATACATACAGACAAGCCCCTTTGACCCCCCTTTTTTGACCCCCTCTTTTTCGACCCCAATATTAAGTTGTATTATATTTATTTATATTTAAATCAATCCCACTTATATATGATCCCGGGACCCCCCCGCGTCACCCCTTTTGACCAACCCCTCCACCCGTCCAGGGCTACTTCACCCCCCCGGGTCTTAACTTTTGAACCGGAGGTCGTAAAGGTATCGAGTTTGGGGTCTTTGGAATCGGCAGTAAAGGGCCTATCTTTTGGCCCCGATAAGGTTAGGGTAAAGCGCCCCATTTTAAATTTATTTTAGATTTAAAAAAATTAAATTCTTATTTCTTATTCTTATACAAAATGCTATGCAATAGCTTTACCGCGGCAGTCCCCGAGTGCCACACGTCTTTTTTATTTATCTGTATAGATTAAACCTTGAATTTTTCTTTGTCCACAGCTCCCAAGTCCTGTACAACATAAGTCAGAAACTCATCCAGCGTCAGATCTGCAACTACCGCGAAGTCCTACGATGGCTCCGAGATATCCTGACATGTCGGAACGAGTTTCTTGCCAAACACAAGGAGTATGCCAACGTGGGGTCGCAGATACCTATCTGTAAACAGGCTCATATCAAACTAGAGGTAACATATTTTTAACCGACTTCAAAAAGCAGCAGGTTCTCAATTCACATACATACATAACATCACGCCTGTATTCCCCGAAGGGTTAGGCAGAAGTGTACCTATAGCACACCCACACTTTGCCAGTTATGTTTAAGTCCCGTGTAATAGGGGGCGAGCCTATTGCCATCAACCGGGCACAAATCCAGACTCCGGGCTGCTACCGAGAAATTCCAGATGGAAAAACCCTATAACAAAACCGGTTTCCGGTTCTCAATTCGTCTGTACTTATACATTTTTTGTCGGTTATATAAAAAAAACCTGCAGTTTCCTACAAATGTGCAAAACCTACGCAATCAAAATGTATGGAAAAGCTATTTTTTTTATAATAACCGACGAATAATTTCACCGCAGGGGGACTATTAATCATGTACTGATTTCATGGTAGCAGGTTGTGTGTCGAAAAGAGTCTAAAAATGTAGTTCAAAATTCCAAAGTTCTAATTGTTTTAAAGTAAAATGCTAGACAAAGATTGCACTTCAGAAATATTACGTCATATTACCCAAACGCTAAAGTAACTACACCCCCTTTAGTGCAAAAACCGTTTCAGAAAACTCCAACAACAACAGCTTTTTCTCGCTTTAGTGATCTAACTGACCGAAACCGATAATTTTTCCGGGATAAAAATGGCTTAAGTCACTATCCGGCCCATTATCCAAATCTCTCCTCGATTATCTGCCTCGTTGGTCTAGTGGTCGCAAGCGCTACTGCTGAGCATGAGGTCCTGGGTTCGATTCCCGGGTCGGGCAAAGTGTTATTGGGTTTTTCCATCTGGAATTTCTCGGTGGCAGGCCGGAGTCTGGATTTGTGCTCGGTTGATGGCAACAGGCTCGCCCCCTATTACATGGGACTTAAACATAACTGGCGAAATGTGGGTGTGCTATAGGTACACCTCTGCTTAACCCTTCGGGGTACAGGCGTGATGTTATGTGTAATTATCTCTATGCCAGAAATCACGTCGATCCATCACTCCGCTGTTGCATAATTGAACGACACACAAACACACTAGCTTATTTAAAAAAATAATAGGTTATTTCCAATTTATATTGAAAATATTGCTGGCAACCTATTTTAGTAAAATATGACCTCGATTGCAAGCGAAAAACGTCAATTGATGGACACAGGCCTCCCCCAAGAGTCGCCACATCGACCGGTCGCATGCTTTTCGCAAATAACGGATTCCCGCGACCTTCACCTTCCACTTTCGGGTGAAATAATAATAATAATAGATTAATACCTTAACCTATACATATTTTAATAAAAACAAAACTTGTGTTAAAGAATAAGGCTTAATAATATATTAGTAGCACTTCACTTTGCACCAGCTTGACTGTGTGCTGCACTGTGGAACTTGTCCGCGGAAACGACGTAACACCACGTCCTGCGGCCAAGTCTTCTTCCATGACGAGGGGCAGATAACAATTAGGTACGCGCACCACGAACGCCTTAAAGTTAAAGTTGCGGCGCGACTCCTGTAACTGCACCCTCGGCATGTATCACGTCTTCTGACGCACGTACTTCACGATGAAATGAAATGATGGTGATAAACTCCATTTTGTCATTAGGTGGTATTCTTCATGTGTCTATGGTCAATAGACACTGACGTGGTACTAGTAGCGATGTCGTGCTTCGCGCTGCTATGTCAAGAGGCGGACATCCGGTGTGGCTCAGATGAAATCACCACACAATGTCTCCTGCCTAACTACGCGGTCTTCCAGGAGATCGCACATACTTCCACTGTGCTGACAACTGGTAAGTGATCTTGATAGATTTGACGAAATAAGCTTGAATAACATCGTGAATTGTTCAATAATTTTTGATATTGTCGGGCAATGGGATATCATTATGCGGTATTTACGTACATGCATAAACTCACGACTTTTCCCATGTTACGATCCTTACATACAGTATTTTTAACCGACTTCAAAAAAGAGGAGGTTCTCAAATCGTCTGTATACATATATTTTTTAAATTGTTTTTTTTTGTATGTATGTTACGTGATATCTCCGGCAATTGTAAATCGATTTTGAAAATTCATTTTTTAATGGATGTGGTATGCCTCAGTCCCCTTCGATCAATAATAGTACTAGATACAGGATTAGGAACAAAAACAAGTTGCTGAAGTGGCCATGTTTACACAAACATAAACATTTACATGTCATACTACGAAATATAGAAAAAAGTTTTATAATATTAACAACATCAGTTCATTATAAACCTTAATGCTCAAGTATAAAGTTTAATTACGATTGCAAAATATTTATATATAGTATAAGTCCTTCTGTCATCGGAGAAATGTAGAAGCAATAAATATAAAGTCATTTTTATAGTAAGTACAAAAATATGTATTTTAAAATGAAACTTAAAACCTAAGCAGTAAGGCTAAAACATTTTGTTGACAATTTCATGCTTACTCTATTTTGGAACTAGACGTAGTTCTTGGTATGACATTTCAATGCTCAGAAAACAGTAAGTATTGAAAGTCGTAGAGTTGCAGAAATATATTTTTTTAGGCGAAGGTTCGTTTTGTATGGTAGCAAATATTTTTGACCGATTTAAAAAAGTAGTAGGACTAAATTAGTACAATTGTTATTTTTTTTATGACATAGCTATTAATTGTCTGCAGGTTGGCTCATTGTAATCAACCCGTATAAAAAATGGGTGCGTTTACTCATGTACGCGATTTAAAAGTTATAATAAATATTTGTATTGAATCAAATTATTTTTTCATTAAAATTAAACTGCAAATAAGAGTGGTAGGTAAACAACCATAACTGAAGGTGCGTGCGAGGTGGATGCTTTAAATAATGTATCTGGACAATCGTAATCGGTCTCTTTAAGGGGGATGTGCTAAGGCAGCCCTCGAAAATCAAATTTTCTTGCGTTTTTTGCATTTTGCAGGTTAGTGTAAGGTTGTATCTTGATCAAAATATTATTCGCGACAATAACAAATGTGTATTTATAGAATCATAATCATAAGAATCATCAATACTTCTCTCTAATTTAGATTTACTCCGGATTGGTCTGATTTCGAACCAATCCGGAGGAAATCTAACTTAGAGAGATGAAAAATAACATATTTATGAAATAATAATACTACTCCATGCATTCCCTGTTCCAGAACAGTCGATGTTTGTTACAATAGTTGGCGCGTTGTCGCAAAGTTTGATCAAACAATCATAATATTTGGTAAATGATTTATATTTACTATTTAATTATTTATATTTTATGAAAAACACATACATAATTATATAAACTTACCGATAAAAACAAATTCCTTCCAAAATCTTGGGTGTTACGGTGGTTATTTAGATAACTTTTGAACGCGCACTGTGGCATTTTGACGTCTTATTGTTGGCTATGTTTGGACAATACTAATTTGAAATAAGAGCACAAAAGTCATTGTGCTCTTATTTTTCGGGCCGTTTTGAAGCGCTTATCGGGAATCTAGTGCTATTATTGATCGAAGGTGGTCCCATATAAATTTTATTAACTTTGCTTGGACAGTTTTACAGTTAGCTTCCAATAAGAAGTATTGATGTTGTTATAATAACTTCCTGTCACTGTTATTTACATAGCAAGTAGTGGTATACGAATTTGTGTGGGGTACAGCCACAGCTAAAAAGTGAAAAAAAATATGTAGGTACTTACTTCCAAAAAAAAAAAAACACTACTAAGTGAAAAATACCTTTAATTTCGGAAGTCGATTGCAGAAAACGAAAATATAAAATCAATAGACCGACTTTACTTTACACTTTGTAGTGTTATTTTTTGGATGTCGGTTGTTCGTAATCTTAATTAGTTCAAAACTATTAGTTCAACAATGAGTCGTTGAAAGCCGTAGTACATATTAATATTATTAGAAAAAGGGAAACTGTTGTTGGTTTAAACATATTGAAAAGATTTTCTAACAAAGATTCAAAAATTCAGCTTAGAAAGTGTACTTTTAATTATGTTATGCAGATTCGACAATCCCGGAAGGCACTTTAGACTATAAATTTATCGGTCGATGTTAAGTGGGAAGCGCCAGGTAGCCCGCTAAATTCAAATTTTCTTACGTTTTTTGCAATTTGCAGGTCAGTGTCAGGTTGTATGTTGAATAAAATACAATAATAAAACATAATTGTACGGTCTAACGGTACGCGCGTAGCAATTATGTATTTACAGAATTATAATCATTAAAATCATTATTTATTTATTTATTTAACCATTTATGTACACACATATAAACAGACAAGAAGAAAGGAACAGAAAAATAGGTACAAAGGTGATGCTTATTTCTAAAGAAATCTCTTCCAGAGTACCTAACCCTTAAGTTCATATAATCCTATTGATTTATATTTTATTAAATTGTCATTCAATAGGATTATATGAACTTAGAGGGTTGTATTGATGATTTTAATGGTTATAATTCTGTAAATACATAATTGTTACGGTCGCCAATCATATTTTGTTCAACATACAACCTGACACTGACCTGCAAATTGCAAAAAAACGTAAGAAAAATTGAATTTCGCGGGTTACCTTGGCGCTACACCTTAAACTAAAGGGCTATTCTTTGAATATTTGGTTGTATATCGAAAGGTTTTCCATTGATACCCTATTTTCTACTAAAATATCCTAGAACTGAGAATCTCGTCTACTTAAGCGTTATAGTATTGAAACCTTTTCCCTTTAACTTTGCAAGCAGCCAGCCAGGATATGGGAAGAGGCTGTTATTACAAAAATATTCACAGTAAGTATGCCCTTTTAACACTTGACCAATGAGGCAGTCATTTAGTTAGATATCAGCGGCCATACTATGACGGGTTAACGCAATCATTGTTCCGTCGTAAAAGAGAGACGGACCTATATATGACCAATAGCACTATCCCTTTTTCGCAATGGAACCAGGATGGTATTTACACATCATAGTACGGCTACAGAACTATGGTGGACAATGGCGGTTGACTACTATTCACCCTTGAGCGGGGGTTACATTATGAAACTAGTATCGAATAAAAGGGAAAATTAAAAAAAAAACCTGACACAAAAAAGAGCTGATAACCTCGAAACGGCTGAAACAAATTTGATAACACATAATCTGCTTTCAAATAAAAAAAACTGCATCGAAATCGGTTCACCCGTTAAAGAGCTATGGTGCCACAGACAGACACACATACATAGCGGTCAACTTAATACCCCCCTTTTTGCGTCGGGGGTTATACACAATAGCTTGACTGCTCTGTTTCGGTCTATAGCTAACTTACATCCGGTTTATGAAACGCTGATAAATCCAACTAACATATCTCATGTTAACTGCTCAGATTAGTTGGCTGAAATTATTTGGTACTAGCTTCAACCCGCGCCTTCGCCCGCGTGGATGTCGGAAATTATCCCACGGGAACGTGCTACCAGGACAAAAAGTCGCCTGTGTCCTTCCCCAGGATCCCATCAATCTCCTAGCCAAGTTTTATCGAAATCCGCTCTGTGGTTTAGGCGTGAAAAGGTAACATACAGACAGAGTTACTTTCGAATTCATAATACTAGCTGTTGCCCGCGACTTCGTCTGCGATCCAAGATAAAAAGTATTCTATGTTCTTGCCCAGCTCATGCTCTATCTGTGTGCCAAATTCCATCCAAATCCGTTCAGCAGTTTTTGTGTGAAAGAGTAACAAACATCCATTCATCCATCCATCCTCACAAACTTTTTCAAATTAGTATGGATTATTTCTCTATATGACAGCGTATTAGTTATCAGATCGCCCAAGTTTCGGCAATCATCGCCTATCTTATCCAAATAATAGGTCTTTACCTATGAAATTGCCGTTTTGTATGAAAAATTTAAACGAATTTTTTTCATGAATTTTTTATTTGTATTAATCGAAGTAATCACCCATGCAATCAATGCATCTTTGCCATCGCAGTGGCAGTTTATTGATGCCCTTCTTAAAGAAATCAGCTGGACGGGAGGCAACAAATTCTTCAAAGGCATTTTGTACTGCCTCTCGGGTATTAAATTTTTTTCCCGCCAAGAAGTTATCCAAATTCTGGAAAAAGTAGTAGTCTGTAGGCGCAAGGTCTGGTGAGTAGGGCGGATGACGGAGAGCTTCCAACCCCAGTTCTTGCAACTTGGAGACCGTCTGCTGTGCAGTATGAGGTCGCGCGTTGTCGTGCAGGAGCAGCGGAGACGAGCGATTGACCAATGCTGGTTGGAGATGCGCCAGCTTCTCCATCATTGTGTTCAGTTCTTCACAGTACACATCTGCAGTAATGCTCACCCCGTTTGGTAAGAAGCTGTGATGAATCACACCGGCGCTAGACCACCAAACAGTGACCATCACTTTTCTAGGGGTAAGTTTTCGTTTAGGGCATTGTTTAGGTGCTGAACCAGGATCCAACCAACTTGCTGAGCGCTTACGGTTATCAAACAGAATCCATTTTTCATCGCAGGTAACAATGCGGTTCAAAATTCCTTCATTTGTGTGTCTGTTGAGCAGTGCAAGGCACGTCTCGACGCGTACTTCGCGCTGGCGATCATTGAGTTCGTGGGGCACCCATTTGTCAAGCTTTTTTACCTTGCCAATTTGACGCAAATGGACCAATATTGTTTTGACGCTAACGTCGAAAGCTGCTCCTAATTCAGCCGTAGATTGTGTATCATCAGCTTCCACAATCGCCTTTAATTCGTCATTGTCGACCAAAGTCTTCGGACGACCGCGAGGTTCATTTTTCAGGTCGAAATTTCCAGAACGGAAGCGAGCAAACCAATAACAGGTGGTGCGTTGGTTTGTAGTGTTAGCTCCGTAAACGTCGTTGATGTTGCGTGCCGCTTGTGCCGCGTTGCTGCCACGACGGTACTCATATTCCATAATTACTCGAATTTTTAACGTATCCATGATGACGAAAAAGATTGAAATGCGATGAAAATGTAACACTAATCAATAAAGAAATGACTACTTTTAGAAAAAAAAAAACATGTTTTTAAAATAAAATTAATTTGAAATTAGAATTCTTAGCCAAACAAAAATTATTTTGATTTGAAATGGCCAGTACTGCAGAACGGCAATTTCATAGGTAAAGACCTAATATAAACAAATTATATATGTCATAGGTTCCGCAGCCCTACAAAAGCGGATAATGGCACTACTAAGGAAGATTGAACACTGTGTCAATGGGGTCCAACCTGTGTGGGAGGAGACGTTTCGATGTTGGTGAGTTGGTCTTCTTTAATTATTATTTACTAGCTTTGAGATCGGCTTCACTCGCATGTATGTCTACTATGTCTGCCAAATTTCAGCTAGCCGCAATTGGTTTACGCGGCGTACGCCGGCGTAAACCTCTCAGATTTTTTCGGATATCTTCAACACATAACATAACATCACGCCTGTATTCCCCGAAGAGATAGGGAAAAGGGGGGGGGGGGGTCGCACGTTATATTTAAGTCCCATGTCATAGGTGGCGAGCCTATTGCCATCAACCGGGCACAAATCCAGACTCCGGGCTGCTACCGAGAAATTCCAGATGGAAAAACCCGATAACACTTTGCCCGACCCGGAATCGAACCGAGGACCTCATGCTCAGCAGTAGCGCTTGCGACCACAAGACCAACGAGGCAGTCAACAATCATCGTCATATATCAGCCTTTTTACACCAAACCTTAATGAATTATACACCTAAACCTTCCGCATAAATCACTTCGTCCATTGGTGAAAACCGTATGAAAATCCCTCGTTTAGTTTTTGAGTTTATCGCCTTCAGACAGACATATAGACGTGGCGGGGAGACTTTGTTTTTATAATGTGTAATGATTAACAAGGCTTAAAACTCCAAATATGGTTGTAATGATTTCTATAGAGAGAAGAACCCCGATGATGGA
This sequence comes from Griposia aprilina, assembly GCA_916610205.1. Lineage (NCBI taxonomy): Eukaryota > Metazoa > Arthropoda > Insecta > Lepidoptera > Noctuidae > Griposia > Griposia aprilina. The sequence goes on along the minus strand of OU744310.1, from coordinate 7,322,767 downwards.
ACCCCTTTTATTCATATAGTGTGAAAGTATTCCAAGGTCCCACCTATCGAAACTGCTTAAAAACAAGCTGTCTGATACTCATAATGACTATAGTTACCATCTAAAGGACACTGGGCAAAGATGGTTGTTGAACCATTATAGATCTGTTTAAGCTGTAGGCCGCCAAATTAAGATTTTATTTGGTTTTTGCAAATTGCAGCTTTGCCGTTTGTTGATCAAAATGCGATTCCCGAATGTAGGAATGATATATTTACTGAATAATAATCATCAATTTCATATGAATTTCAGTCGTCAAACTTTGGAAATTTGTTCCACCAAAGAATTTTCATATTAAATATTCTTTTTTTTTAATATATCATTCCTACAGTCTTGAATCGCATTTTGATTAATATATCATTCCTACAGTCTCGAATCGCATTTTGATTAACATGCGACGTAAAACAGAGCTGCAATTAGCAAAAAACCAAATAAATTTTTAATTTGGCGGGCTACAGCTGAGGATTCACCTTAATAATTACATTCTTATAAGAATAAAAAAAAATAAAAAAATAATAAAAAAATAACGTCTGTATGTGTTCTATAGAACACATACAGACGATATTTTTATTAAGTATGACATCATAAAAATCTGTTTTTATTTTAATTTTAGAAAACTTTGTCAGTTTACCCTTCCTACAAAGTTATATCGTCCCCGTAGAGCGAAAAGTCATTAAGTCAGAAAATCGTGTTTTGAGATAATGAGAGTGTAAGTTTTTTGTAAATAAAAATCGTTATAACTTTGGCTTGCTGTTACATATCTTTATGTTTTTAGCTTTAATTTGAAGCAAATAAAATAAAATTTATATTATAAGAGCTAAAACACGCGAAAAACCTCTAATAATTGAGAAAATTTAATAACAACAAATTAATTTATTGTTTTCTATATAATCTCTGACTTACTTCTGAATTAGTTAATTGTCGTACGTAGTTAGTGATTTTTCATAATATCACGTAATTCACATAATACTTAAAAGACTTTAATTATTATTCGCAATAGGTCTTATGTTCCACTTTTAAAATAAAATAAAACATTAAAATGGGTTGATGCGTTTTCGCTTTTCTAGTATTGTACAAATCATTTAAAAATGAGGAGTGAAGTAGTCACTAAGTCGAGTTAGTTAATTTTCGCTTTTGTGGGTTTTTGCAAAGTACTGATTTTAAAAATTCACAAAATCATTTTAGTGATTTTTAGACTACCAAAAGGCGTATGTATGCATTGATAATTCAAGAGAAAAAGTAATTAAGTCGTTTTAATTTCGAGTGATGTAAATTTTCGATAAATGTATAATAATTTACTAAATTAGTTATTTCTCCCATTATGCTGTGGGGTGGGTCCAAAGGGTAGACTTACTTACTTTTCACATTTCGTAAAACAAAAGCGGGGGCAGCTATAAAAATGTCGGTTAGACAGATATTTAAAGAAGAAAATGTTGATTTTAGTGACATTGATAACTCATTTTGGCCATTTTTCTACTTAGTGACTTTTCGCTCTACGGGGACGTTATGCTTGTAATAAAAGTGAGTTGAAGTCAATAATGCTTTATCACCTCCCAGTGCTAACGCTCGCCATTCCGCGTTTAAACCGGGCTATTGTCACTTCCAATCTTGACTTAATCCTTATTTTATACTAATATCAAAAATCTTCTTACCCCAGGGATTCTCTCTGCAAGCTTCTCCAAAAATACCCTAAAGGACAAGGCGACAAGATGGATGAATGTCAGATGGAAGCCTTACATCGAGCCGTCGCCAAGCGCAGGGTGTCACATCATACCAGCAGTGAACATGACTTTGAGGTTTGTGACTAATTCTCACTATTTATTTATTTAAATTTCTCGCAAACAATAAGGTATAAAGGCGGACTTAATGCCTTAGGCATTCTCTACCAGTAAACCAAGGGTGGTGAACAGATACGATGGCAGGTGGTCTATTTGAGAGGAGTTAATGATAATGTAGCGACATCTACAACGCCACATGTGAACTACGCAACATACTGACGTCACGCAAAATCCTGCATCGCGCAGGCAAGGTTTACCGCGCAACTATCATGTTTAAAACGTCCCGACATCAATCGTCGGGCAGTTGCCCATCAGACAAAACACCCATCTGGTCGGAGGGTCCTCCCACTTCTATGGAAGATGAGTGAAGTTTTTTACATTGATAGTCACTGAGATGAATCGCGACTGGATTTTGTTTTTTTTTTACGAATTACGGGAATTGGCCTTCCTCGCTAGTTGCGAGTACTACGCACCTGACCTTTCTGAAGAATATCATCAATAAAGTCAAGTCAAATCATTTATTTCAAATAGGCACATAAAAGGCACTTTTGAACGTCGAAATTTACAAAAAAATTGAATTGATTCTAGTTGCCCCTTCCAAAAGGTAGTTTCCTATGGAGAAGAATGGGCAAGAAACTCCACCGTTACTCTTTTAAAAATGTTTTACAATATTATGTATACATTAATTATATGCGAAGACGATGCACCTAGAATAAAAAGCAACCGATTTAAAAAAAAAACACTAAAAGACGTGAAAAATAACTTTAATTTAGCAAGTCGGTATCTTTGGTTTTGTAATTCGTTTTTGACCACCGACTTCCAAAATTAAAGGTATTTTTCTAGTCTTTTAGTGTTTTTTTTGAAAGTCGGTTGCTTTTTTGTAAAAAAGTTTTTATTTTTCACTTTTTTGTTGCGGTACCTACCCCAGACAAATTCGTATACCACTACTTGGTGTGTAAATAACAGTGACAGGAAATTATCAACACATCATCCATATAAACTAAGTGGAAAAAATATGCAGTATTAAAGATAACTCAAAAACTACTGGTCAGACCTTGATCAAATTTAAATGGGACCACATGTGAAGCACCAGCTACCAAATACAAAAAGAATCATCCAAATCGGTTCAACCAGAAAAAAGATATGAGCTAACACACACAGGCGAATTGAGAACCTCCTCCTTTTTGGGAAAGTCGGTTAAAAATTACTATAACACTATAGATAAATAAAAAACAATTGAACTTTTAGAAGTTTATATTGTACCTATCTAATTATGTTGTAATTAATAGTAAAATAAACTAAAAACAAATTAAGTATATGAAATTATTCTGACATATTTTAATGATAAGTATATAAAATTATTTAATTAATATATACTTATATGAAATTACTTTGACATATCCTCTGAATCACTTGATTCTGAACTCTCTGAACTTGATTCAGAATCATCTTGTAAGTTTATAATGATTTCGTCCATCATAGTATCAAATCTCACATCATGATTCCAGTATTCTTGTTCGTTTTTTTGTACGTGGTCATAGTATTTTTGCCATTGTTCGGCAGAGAATTCGGAAAATAGCCTTGTTAGTATTGTAATTTTCTCGTCCAATGTAGCATTAATGTGATCTCTGGCCAGGCAATTTTTAATATTTGCCCACACAAGCTCGATCGGGTTGAGGCCTGGATGATGTGGAGGTAGTCTTAGAACAGTATGACCTGCAGCTTTCAGAAGTTCATCAATCGTTTATATTTTTTCTGATTGGGTCGTATTAATCAACCTCAAGAGTTCGGCTTTGATCATCGTGGGAGAAAATGGCACGTTATGATTTTGCAACCAGTTCTGCATATTAATTTTCAAACTGGACATAGTCGGTTTCTTCTCAACTTGTACACAATGATAGGCAAAATTATCCATAACAATGACTGTGTTAGGTAGCAGTTTAGGTATTAATTTTCGATCAACCCAGTTGTAAACATTTGTAGAGTTCATGACTCCATGATAATCCCCCGTTTTTCAATCTGATTTAAAAATTTGCAAAGCATCGTCAACTCACTCGTTCCGGCTACCAGCGTGAACTATTATTAAACGCCTTCTTTTGCCTATATCTGTATAAATTCCAGGCTCCGACGAAGATTGCCAACATTTTTGGACATTGTGACTTTGGTTAACGTAAGTTTCGTCCAAAAATTATATATTTCGTTTGTCTTCTCTGAATTTTCTTATGGCCCTCAAATATTTCACTCACCATTTAACAATGTTTGGTTTCTCTATTAAAAGGGATCTCTTCGATTTACATTTTTTATATGAATATCCCAGTTTGTGCAAAAGTTCTCTTAAAAAAGTTAATCCGCAATATAAAATATTATCCTCTTTTAACACAGCATTTAGTTTTCGTAGACTTGGTTTTTTTTTCTCTACCGTATAAAACTGATTTATTTTTCTTCTTATCACTCCTAAATCAAAATCATCAACTTGTATTTTCTTTTTTATTTCTTTTGGTCTCCGCGGAGAACAAAATTTTGCTTCCCCTGTATTTTGCAAGGAAGTTTTACTTTCAGCAATCACTCTCCTTACACTTCGTTCTGATATCCCTGTTGCTTCTGCTACTAATTTATGTATATTCGAATCAGTTTTATATTTTAAAACTATTGACAACGGCTTTCCGTTTTTTAAAAAACGTATGCACTTTAAATATTAATCTTTTTATCGGCGGACTCATCTCGCTATTGCAATCTCATGTGCGTTTTGTCTAAACTAGCCGGAACTTTCAACGCGTGTTGCCGTCGCGAAGTACGGCGCCACACTGAGTAATGACAGCAAGCGCCCCCGCCCGCCTCTCCGTCCCACCGCTCACATACCTAAGGCGCGGCCAACTAGTTCCGCGCGCACTATAATAAACCCCCATAGAAAGTAAAATATAAAATCATTAGTAGGTAAATAAACATTTAAACTTTCTCAGATGCAGATACAAGAATGGGCGAACATAACATCGTTCCTATGTGCGCTTGGTGGAGTGTGTCTACAAAGAAGACCGTCCACCACTTGGTCACATCTTCATGGACATGGTAAGTGTTATACCCGATGTCCTTTTTATACAATACACAAAAAGCTACAAGCTCTTCTTTTTATACAATACACAAAAAGCTACAAGCTCTTCTTTTTATACAATATACAAAAAGCTACAAGCTCTTCTTTTTATACAATACACAAAAAGCTACAAGCTCTTCTTTTTATACAATACACAAAAAGCTACAAGCTCTTCTTTTTATACAATACACAAAAAGCTACAAGCTCTTCTTTTTATACAATACACAAAAACCTACAGTCACCCGAACGTCAGTAGTATTACTTGAACTACGAAAACTGATGCTACGACTGTACAAATATGAAACTTCGGGCTCGGAAATTGAATTGCTTTTGGCGTGAAAGTAATGCATGATGATAACTGATATTTATTTAAATTAAAGTAAATTAGTTTAAAAACACTCATAAATGTCAAAAATAACTGTTTGCTAACAGACTATTCTGAGAAGAAAGACCGAAACAAATTCAGAGTTATAATCAGGGCTTGGAAGCGGTACCAAAAGTACAGGTTATGTATCGGTAATTAGAGGTTTTTGCCATTTCCGCACCTGGGTACCGATTGCAGACTGGTACCGCTACCAAATTCAGACACCCGGCGCGTACTACAAATCTCATATTAAACGAGGAACCTCGTACGATTGGCGACCTTGAAGTTATTTTTCTAATGCCTATTAAATATCCTTGTTACTTACTATACCCGTTTTCTAACTCTAGATTACGGAAATATTTGTTTGGTACCGGTATATTACCGATACTGAAAGACCAATCGTACAGATACTACGTCTGGAACCGGTATCACACCAAGGCCAATGGTACCGGTTCCCAAAAATACTGTTATTTCAAGCTATGTTATAATATCAATACTACTCTAAAAAAAAATGCCTCTAGTTTGTTGTTTATGTATATTGGAACAATCGATAGAAACTTTCATGATTATTATTGTGTATCGATTTATTTACTTGCTGACCATCTTTGTTTTTATATTATTTTTTAGCAGATTCAAGAAAATACAACGTGCTGGCGAACAGCTCACAAGAAGTGCAGTATTGTCCAGTGACACAGTAAGTTAATTACATTAAAATGTATAGCGCACACGTAAAATGATGTAGGTGGTTGTAGATACTCGTACCTATTCAAATTCAAATATTTTTATTAGAAGAACACAGGTAAACAAAAAAGTACAGATGTCAATATTAATAAAATTAACGGTATGTCTTGTCGTCAACGGCGCACAAATATTCTTATTATAATTTATAATTAACAAGCTGACCCGACATACGTTGTCCTGTCTTAACTATGAATGTCGTATGTCGTTTAGTTGTAGTTTTGACTATTGACTAAAACTAAAACTATCGACTCATTTATCAACCGATCCATCTGTGTTAAACGATATTTGCAGCGCGCATTCTGTCAATCGCTGACAGTTATTTCAAACAACTGCCAGTTATGTAAAATTAATATTGGCGTTAAGTTTTCTTAAATTTTGTAACGTTCCGATCAACTCTCTCCTTATTTTTTTATTTCATAAGATTCTTCTGACAATAGCGAACACGACAATTTTTTTTTTTGTGAAATCGTTCCGGCCGTTCACGCGTGATGGCGTGACCAAGGGAAATAGGGATTCATTTTTATATATACCTAATCTTGCCATAAATATTGTCACAAAGTTTTTTTTTTATTTTTTGATTGCAAATAATATTTATTACTTTTACAGTGTTTTAGTTTAATACATAAATATAAAACAATTTCAAATATAAAAAGCTTATTCGAAGTGGTCTCCATTGGCTGCAATACAGTCCTTTAAACGTTGAGGCCAGTTATCAATAGAAGCACGCACTCTTTCCATGGGAAACTTCTTCACTGCCGATCGTATGGTTTGTTTTAGGGACTCCAAATTATCATGGCGTTTAGAGCAAGCCATACTCTCTAAAACTGACCATAAATCATAATCCAGCGGATTAAGATCGGGACTAGACGACGGCCAGTCTTCAGCTCTGATGAAGTCCGAAACGTTCACTTTCAAACCAAGACTGCGTGGACCGAGCTTTATGACCCGGCGCCGAGTCTTGTTAGAAGGACCATACTTGGTTATTGAACATGGTGTTGTTAAGGGGCTTAACTACCTTCTCAAGAATGGTATCTTGATACACTTGTGCCGATGTTTTGATACCTTTTTACAATAATATGGCTCAGTCACTCCTTCATAGCTTCCACCCCACCAAGACATCACTGAAGTCGGATAATGCCCACGTTGCACTCTGTCGACTAATTGGGAAGCTTCCTTAAAGCTTTGGGCATAAATACGGTCATTTTGTTTGTTAAAATGTTGCTAAATTGTAAAGATTTTCTCATCCGTAAACAATTTTTTTCTGTGACCTCCCTTTGCGTACCGCTTCAGTAGTTGTTTCGATTTTACCACCCTATTCTTTTTTAAATTATCAGTTAAAAAATGACCAGGGCGTCTCTTATAGGCTGCTAGTCCTAAGTTATCTTTTAAAATACGCGACATGGTTCTGGGTGCAATCTTCATCTCCCGAGATAAAATCTTTTGCTTTCAGACAGGATTTCTTCGAATTCTTTCCCTTACTGCTTTGACCACCTTTTTCGTACGAACACTACGTGGACGGCCAGATCTTTTTCTGTCACAAACAGAGGAGGTCTTATTGTACCGTACCTATTAATAGCCCGGTACACAAAATTTGACTAATACCAAGCGTATGGAGAGTTTTAAAAATTGCATTTGGCTCCATACCAACTTTGTGTAATGCAATCAGTGATTCGGTTCTCTTTATCACCCCACTCCATTTTAATATCGCAAAATATTGTACAATGTATTGGCGCCAAAATTAGAAAACTCAATGAACAATCGTATAAAAATTACAGATTCCAAATTCAAATATAATATCTTTCTTATTTTTAACTGTAACAGCATTTATGGCCAGACTAAGTATAGATTAGTAATAAATACAACAAAACTTTAAAAATTCATTCATAAAGACAGAAAGAAAAATATTTTACTATATTTTTTTTTTCATAGATCTAACTTATAAAAACTAATACATAAAAAACATTCGTTATTTCATTCAATTATCATAATAATAATTATGGTAAACCAAATTAAAAACATTAAAAGCTATTTAATTGAATAACACATTAAAATTATTATTAAAAATTGTTTTTTGTTCTGACCTAACTGATATCCTATCCTCCTCCTTGCAATTATGTCAGTTCGCAACAAAACAAACAAGATAATTTTGAAACTCTTGTAAGTTGCCATTTATAATGTTATTTAAATTATAGCAAGGGTCTGCAATATCCAAAATATCTAACTACCAAAATAAAAAAGAAACAGGGTAATTTCAATAAAAAATTTACTACATAAGTTTAACCATTAATAATCTGGAAGTGGCGAAACAGGCAATACGATAAAAAAATAGGATGAACACAAAAAAAAAAACTCTTTTCTACAAAAAAAATAACCTAAAGAAACCCTCTTCCGCAGATTTATCGGCCAACTCCTCCGTCTCCTTCTCTGCAGCAACGAACGCTTCGGCCAACAAATACAAACCCACGTCAAAGAGTTAGTCGGACACGAGATGTCCCCTGCGCTCTACCCGATACTGTTCGATCAGATCAAGGCCATCATTGACAAGTTCTTCGATCAACAGCAACAAGTAAGTATAATAACAAATATAGGATTTTTTTAAATTAATTTGTTAAACTCCACAGACTTGTTAAGTTTCGCCAATTAATTGAAAAAATCATGTTGATCTGTTGCTCTGTTGCTGCGTAAAAGAGGAGCAAACACACAAACTATCGCATTTATGATATTAGTAGAATAGTAACATAGTTCGAACCTGTATAGTAGCTAGCTTTTACCTACGTCTTCACTCTCCTGGTCTATACCACAAGATAATAGACGCGATAACAGTGTGCTTTGTCTGGAGTCAGCCAAGACAGCACTTATGCGCAAAAGTGTCTACTGCATGGCTCCAGTCATTTATAACAAATTGCCAAAGACACGGAAAGAGCTTCCGCTTTCATTATTTAAAAAGAGACTCCGAAGCGTTTTAGTGGCGAAAGCATATTATAATATTAAGGAGTTCTTAATTGAGAAAGATTTTTTAAGCTAGTGTATATAATATTATATTTTGTACTTAGTTATTATTTAGTAATAAGTTGAATGTTTTAAATCTTTTGCATGCCTATGTGGTAAAATATGGCTGACTACCATATTTTTTTGGCATCATCTACTGTTACCTATATTTGCAAAATAAAATTATCTTTATCTTTAAGAATCGTGCACTTTCCGGAATAAAATCCTAAATCACTTTTCCGGTCCATAACCTATATCTATGCAAAAAACCTCATCGAGCTGTCGCTCTATTGCAGCGTGATAGTAGAACAAACAAACACGCTTTCGCATTTGAATAGTAACAGTAACTAACGCTTCGGCCAACAAATACAAACTCACGTCAAAGAGTTAGTCGGGCACGAGATGTCTCCTGCGCTCTACCCGATACTGTTCGATCAGATCAAGGCCATCATTGACAAGTTCTTTGATCAACAGCCACAAGCATGTAAAATTATTTTAAAAAATTGTAGAAATATCTGAAACCTGTGAAATTTCGCTAATTCTAGCGAGTTTATACCTACGGCTTCGTTCCCGTAGTCTTTCTCACAGAAATCGAGATATGTTTCTGGTATAAAAAGCAGCCTAAGTCACTCTCTGGCCCATCAACTATCTCTATGCAAAAAATCACCTCGATTCGTCGCCCCGTTGCAGCGTGATAGAAGAACAAAGAAACATACTTTCGCATTACAATAGTAACACAGTAATGAACGCTTCGGCCAACAACAAAAACAAACAAACCCATCTCAAAGAGTTAGTAGTAGGACACGAGATGTTTCCTGCGCTGTACCCGATACTGTTCGATCAGATCAAGGTAATCACTGACAAATTCTTTGATTAAACGCAACAAGTAAGTAAAACAACAAATATAGCTACTAGGGCTGTCAAAATTAATTTGTGAAACTTCACAGTTTTGTGAAGTTTCGGTAATTATTTTAATTTGACGCTGTATACTAGTAACTCTGTTTTACCTACGGCTTCGCCCCCGAGATAACCACAGAAAGAGTATGCCAAAACTATAATTATGTGAAGTTTCACCAGATAATTTTGTTTGAACCTGTTTAGTAGCTTTCTTATACGTTCGGCTTCGATAGACTACTAGCTAGAGGTTAGTCTCATCTGCGGGATTCGTACACTCTGGCCCATAAACTATCTCTATACAAAAAATCACGTTTATTCGTTGCTCCGTTGCAGCGTGACATAAGAACAAAAAACACTTTCACGCTTTTATTATTAATAAGGATTCCATACTAATGTAAAATTTCTTTCACAGGTAATGTTAACAGACATAAACACACAATTCGTGGAGCACACAATCTTTATAATGAAGAGTATTCTGGACATTAAGAAGAGTGGTCAGCCCAATGAACATCTTAGTACTACTTCTATTGAAACTTTGATGCTGTCTATAGTCAGGTAAGGAAATGGCCTCTTGTCTGTATTCATTTGTAAGCGGCATTATTTTTCTTCACATTTTTAATACCAATAAACGTCGCCCCAAACAAGGTTCCCTAAATTGGAGATTCGTTAACACTCTCATCTCACACGCACCTCAAAAGTATCTGATTTATAAAATGTTAACAAATGGATCTAAAAAGGTATCTGTGGATGCCAATTGGTACTGTCACTTACATTATTGTACGTGATACTGGCGTGCTTTGATTTGGTTATATGAATACTTGACATTTTAAATCACCTTGAAGATGTTTTGCATTTAACAATATTCAGGTCAATTTTAGAGATATAAAGTTGAAACTTTTTAAATACAGATAAATGTGTTACTAATTCCCTCTAGTGAGTGATTGCAAAATAATCTAATGTACTATAGAGGTATGAGGAACAGGGCGTAAAGTTCACTCATACCTCCATAGAAAAGGGAGGATCCTCCGACCAGACGGGTGTCGTGTCTGGTGGGCAACTGCCCGACGTTCATTGTTGGATGTGGCGTGCGGTTCCGGGGCTTCGCCCCCCGGCCGCGGAAGCTATACAGTGGCCCATAAATACGGGCCATTCCTTGGGTTGCCTAGTGTCGGCTGCAGCATATTGGGTGCGCGTGTTAGCTACGCGCGCCCATGTGTGCCCGATGTTGATGTCGGGACGTTGTATATATGCTAGTTGCGCGGTAAACTCTGCTTGCGCGATGCAGAATTTTGCGTGACGTCAGTATGTTACGTAGTTCGCATGTGGCGTTGTAGATGCCGCCACAATACTTTTATCAGATATTTTAGGAACAGACTTTACCTGACTGGACATCATATCATACAGTGTGGTGATTTAATTACCTGGATCCCTATAAAAAAACACACATGAAATACATATCCGAGTAAAATCACGCTGTGAGAGAATGTATGATGAATGTGATGATGATGATGATGATGATGATGATATGATGTGACGTGATGTGTGATGTGTATGTGTGTGTGTGTGATGTGATGTGTGTGTGTGATGTGTGATTCATATGGGACTTATTGTAAATCACAAATCTTAAAATTAATTGTACTTAATGTGAAGAAATCATACACCTCGAATTCAGTATTAATAATCTTTATTCACTTTTTTACAATACAGTCGGGTAATTAACAATCACCTATTAATTTGTATGAATATAACAAAAGTAACGCGGATCGGTCAGATATCCTTACGGTTCAACGCCTCGAAATAGACTGACTCTCTCCAAGCAAATCAGTTACCAACTGAGTGTTCCCCACTTTAAACGGAAGTGAACACTCAGCCGGCTATACAACCAATCAAAGCAGAGTAAACAGTACATACAATCACTTTACTAATTAAAATACATTAGGGCTTATAATTAACTGTAAATAAACTTTCTTAATTTAAACAATAATGATTTATTAAATAAACAAAACAAATATACTTTAATACTGATAATCTACAAATGAATTGCTAAAACGGATGTAACAATTTCGTCCAACCACTAGCGCCATCTGTCGCTTGTAGAATAAAGTCTTAATCTTAATAATATTTTACAAAATCATTACATTAATTACTTAATAATCACATTTGTATACCATATGTTGTGAATTTAAAAAAATAGTAACATCATACTATGTAAAACTACATTCTTACAAAGAAATAAATTCTAAATGGCGTTATTTACGTTGTTGAGCAGACAAATTTTTCGAACATATGAAGCAATGGATTAGCAATAGGCTTCAAAATGATTCAGATTGTGATAGATTGTGTGTTACGTAATTAGGGTGCTGTATGTAGTAGAAAATTAATTGATGTTCTATTGTCTTTTTGTTACAGATACGTACGTCATCTGGATATGACAGTGTTGTCAGTCCACATCAAGACCAAGCTCTGCCAAGTTGTAGAAGCCATGATGAGGAGGAGGGATGATCTCGCCTTTAGACAGGTTTGTTCAATTTAAAACTATTTCATAATGTTCAGTTTTAAAGCCGTTTTCCAAATTGTGTTACACGCTTACAATGTCAGTCCCTTTCATTTTATAACTAAACTAGCTTTTGCCCGCGGCTTTGTCCGGATGTCGGAAAATATCCCATTTATACATTGTTTTCATATAACTCTATTGGTTTACGCGGCGCACGCCGGTTAAGCTCCCAGTCGGCATGATTGTTTAACTGACTTCACAAAAAAACTTTTTTATAAAAAAAACAACCGACTTCCAAAAAAAAAACACTAAAACACGTGAAAAATAACTTTAATATTGGAAGTCGGTGGTTTTTTTGTAAAAAAGTTTTTATTTTTCACTTTTTAGTTGCGGTACCTACCCCAGACAAATTCGTATACCACTACTTGGTGTGTAAATAACAGTGACAGGAAATTATTAACACATCATCCATATAAACTAAGTGGAAAAAATATGCAGTATTAAGAATAACTCAAAAACTGCTGGTCAGACCTTAATCAAATTTAAATGGGACCACATGTGAAGCACCACCTATCAAATACAAAAAGAATCATCCAAATCGGTTCAACCAGAAAAAAAGTTATGAGCTAACACATAAAAAAAAAAACATACAGACGAATTGAGAACCTCCTCCTTTTTGGGAAAGTCGGTTAAAAAGGAGGAGGTTCTCAATTCGTCTCTGTTTTTTTTTTATGTGTTGTGTGGTAAAAAAAAAAATGTAACCACTGACGTTAGGATTTGACAAGTCTGGTACAAGTATTTGGTACAACTTGGGGCACCCCGACTCGGACAGGTTAGGTTAGAAGGGGACGGCGGGGTCTGAAAGACCCCGCCGTCCCCTTCGTGGTTATTTTTTTTTAAACCGCCCAGAAGTAGGAGTCCCGCGAAGCGGGACTCCGTCGGCTACGCCTCATTAACCTTCATACACAAATCCTGAGGTGCCAACCCTAGTGGGGCAGAATCCACAAAGTGTTTATGCTAGTGTTATCCGCCCCATCAAATCAGAATAGTGGGGCATATTCCACTGCAAAATTTTAGGCAGTCCACTTTGCCACACCAGGGTGGCGGGCTTGGTGGGGCAAAGTGGAATTACTCAATTTGTGTGGGGTAGGTACCACAACTAAAAAGTGAAAAATAAAAACGTTTTTACAAAAAAACAATCGACTTCCAAAAAAAACACTAAAAGACGTGAAAAATTACTTTAATTTCGGAAGTCGGATGTTTTTTTTGTAAAAACGTTTTTATTTCTGGCATCTTCGTCAATAATCGTCATATTTCAGCCAATTTACACAAAACCTTTGATAAATTATATATCTTAACCTTTCTCATCGAATCACTCCGTCCATTGGTAAAAACCGTATGAAAATCCGTTCGGTAGTTTTTTAATTTATCGCCTTCAGACAGACAGACAGACGTGGCGGGGGGACTTTGTTTTATAATATGTAGTGACAAGAAAGTCAATTGCTTCTAATGTTTAAACAATTCTGTTCTCCCTGTTCGATAACAAAACCAACGCAATGGGTAGTATTGAATTGTTAGAATGAAAGAGATTGTCAGTCTGCGTGAGTTACAAGCAGTTGCGTGTTGGAGCAGTGGTGGCCCAGTGGTGTCGGCCCCGACTTACGAGTTCTAGGTCGTGGGTTCGAACTCAGGCAGGCGCTTTACTTTGTGTAAATAATTTCATCACCACTGCTCTCAAAACGGTGAAAGAAAACATCGTGAGGAAACCGGCATGTCCTAGAACCAAAAATTCGAAGACATGTGACATCTACCAACCCGCACTGGGCCCGTGTGGTAGATTACAGCCCTCTCCCTCTCGAAGACAGGAGGCCTGTGTCCCAGCAGTGGGAACATATAGGCTGATTATGTATGTATGTATGTTATTTACGTGTATTACAAAGTAAGGGTGCTCGGATCTCCGACACTATCTAAGCGCGGTGGTTAATGTTTTTCCCTCTGGATAAGAAGCCTTTATCTCGCAATAATGGTTGAAAATGCTTATAAAATAAAATTTATCATCACTGTATTAGTTAAAACATGTCCGCTGTTGGAAATATACATAAAACAATATGATGATAATATACATAATGTTTTCTTTGGTACAGGAAATGAAGTTCCGCAACAAGATGGTGGAATACGTAACAGACTGGGTGTTGGGGACCAGTCATCAGATAGCGCCGCCTTTGCGAGCTGATGCCTCTTCAATCACCAGGTCAGTAGATTTATATATCACGGGATGTTCGAGCGGCTGAGACACGACGTGTCGCTGCTGATCCGTCATCTGTTGGTCCTTCATCATGGGCGTGTACGTGCATGTGTTTGGAAAATAATACTCGCAAAATAACGCACTTAATTTACTTTCAAATATCGCAACGAGACTTAATTATAAAATGTAATGATTACAATGATTAACACTGATTAAGTCTAATCACAATCATTGTTAAACTTGCATTTAGAGCCAATGGATTTGTGCGTCTGCACCGCGTGACGATCGAATGAAAAGTGCTCGCCTACACCGCCATGACACTCACAACCCCATTCGGTGTTACCCGCTCTAAATTAAAAATACCACTATAGAATTAAATTCTAAACCACAGAATAAAAATAATCGATTACGACATTCAAAAAGTGTTACAATAAATCGACTAAATCATCGCGCGCCGTCTTATATTTTGTGACTGAACTCGAAAAGGAGGTTTTGATTAGGCAAATCACCTGCTTCTCTTTTTTTATATGCGATTTTCATTTATCTTAACAAAAGAGAATTTAAATATATGGTGTCTATAGATCCATCACCTAGCCGTCAACTACGCATTCTCTACATCTAACTAAGTAACATACCACAAAAATAATTGCTGGGAAACGAATTATATTTTTTGGTTTGAATAATCGCTGTTTACGGTAGTGCGCAACGTAACGCACGCAAAACATTGTGCTTATGGGTGCATGCAACGGTACAGGGGTCGTGGAGGTATTTAAAGCTGTGTTTTAACATTAAAAACTTGTTTTCGTGAAAAACGCCAGTAAAAGTCGGAACTTTGACTTTCAATATCTCCGTTACCAGGTTCCCAGGAATGTTCCAGGACAAAAATTATTACAATGACGGGGAGTACAAGTGACTCTCGGCTTCGTTAAGTGTCTTCTTACACCCGTTATAACCAGTACCTTAGAAATCTGCTTCCATATCTCGAATCCGATTAAAGCACTAAATATTAAAATAGTTTGAGATCGCAATATTTGCAATAAATTTTTGATCGAATTTTATATGATAGCAGATCTGTTGATCAATGCCAACAAAATAAATCAAACCAAACAAACGCACTGATTTCTTGAAATACTCATGAAACACTAGCTGTTGCCCGCGACTTCGTCTGCGATCCAGGATCAAACATAACCTATGTTCTTATCCAGGTCATGGTCTATCTATGTGCCAAATTTGATCCAAATCCGTTTAATACTTTTTGCGTGAAAGAGTAACAAACATCCATCCATCCTCACAAACTTTCACATTTATTTATTTATTTATATATTAAAACTTCTCGCACACACTATACAAAGGCGGACTTAATGCCTTAGGCATTCTCTACCAGTCAACCAAGGGTGGTGAAGAGATAAGATGGCAGGTGCTCTGTATAACAGACGTTACTAATAATAATAATAAAATATTAAAAAGATAACATAAGTATTTATAAATAAAATAGGTATACAAGTACCTAAACAGAATATAAACTTATAATACACATACATACATATTTACTATAATATATATTTACATTATACATAATATATACATTACATTATTTACATTTACATTATTTATAATATTAGTAAGATTATTATCTTCTTTTTGAATTGGTATTTACATTTTTAGCCTTTTTACTCCTAGATACCTAGTCTGCTGTCGAGAATTAGACCAAGCGTGCATGGAAGCGGTAGCTTCATTGCTGAAGGGCCTACCTCTACAACCCGAAGAGTCAGATCGAGGCGACCTAATGGAAGCTAAGAGTCAGCTGTTTCTAAAGTAAGTAACTGGAAAACAGTCTGTGGTCTGTTCCGAAAGAATCTGATCATTAATGCCCATACCGCAGAAAAAAAAACACTACAAAGTAAAAAATAACTTTAATTTCCGTAGTCGTATCTAGAAAAAAGGTCTGACTGAGATAACACATACAAAAATACAGTCGAATTGAAGACCTCATCCTTTATTGAAATTGGAAAAAAATGGATCAGAAAACGTACCTATGAATGCCGGATTCGTCTAAAAATTAAACTGGTCTCCTAGTTTATTGTTATCTCACTTCATTTCCGTGAAACGACATGCTTAGACAAGGACAGGCATATTTATCAACTATTTATGAATACATAAGTAATTCTTCTTTCTCTCTTCAACAGATACTTCACCCTGTTCATGAATCTCCTCAACGACTGCAATGAAGTAGAAATGGCCGAAGGTCCTGGTCGGCTGGAGACGCTCCGCAACGCTACTATACAGGCCATGTCCAACCTACTCAGCGCCAATATCGACTCGGGGCTCATGCACAGCATTGGTATGTCCATCTTACTTGTTGCAAGCGACACTCGTCTCTAAATGTATTCTAGTAAAGCTGTTAGTGGCATATAACTCTTGAGCAACGCCATTATACAGGCCATGTCCAACCTATTAAGCGCCAACATCGATTCGGGGCTCATGCATAGGATTGGTATGTCAATATTGTCCATCTTACATGTGTAAGCGACACTTGTCTCTAAATCTATGCTGGTAAAGCTGTTAGTGGCATATAACTCTTGAGAAACGGCATTATACAGGCCATGTCCAACCTATGCAGCGCCAACATTGATTCGGGGCTCATGCATGGCATTGGTATGTTTATATTGTCCATCTTACATGTGCAAGCGACACTCGTCTTTAAATGTATGCTGGTAAAGCTGTTAGTGGCATATAACTCCTGAGCGACACAAAGCGGTATTGATATGAGGAATTTGACCGTTATTTATTAACTTTAGCCCGCAGATTCGTTCCCGTAGTCTATTCGGCAGGAACCGTTAATTCTTTCGGTAAATAAATAAATTACTTCTCTCTCCGGGCGACAATCTACTTCGAACTAGAAAACTACTAACAGAAAAAGTATTTTTACGTCGGTTTTTATTTTTTTAATTTTATCTTTGTTTGATATTTATTGTCTCGAACAGATGACAAATAAAATGGCTCCTTTAAAAATCTCATATTTATGTGTGGTATAACTGTAGGTACCATTCCCGTTCTTTTGTTTTTTGGATCATTTGCTAATAGGACATTTTGCTAAAGCGACGTTTTGAATAAAGGTCGTTTTGCTATGTTGACTATAATAAGGCAATGAACACACTATCGCGTTTAGAAAATCGTCGATTTTAAGTCAAAACTGACATTTTGTATTAAAAACAAAACTTCAATCAAGTTATTCTGGTTGAACGTAAATAAAACCGCTATGACCTTCGATCACTTTTTAACTGACTTCCAAAAAGAAGGAGGTTATATGTTCGATTGTATGTATGTTTTTTTTTTATGTATGTTACCGATTTCTCCGTCAATTGTAGACCGATTTTGAAAATTATTTTTTTGTTTGAAAGGGTATGCTCTCGAGGTGGTCCCAGTGTCACCCTGTTAGAATCTGATGAGGGGATCCCATGGAAATCGAGGGAAATCTTCAAAATTTATAGGCACACGTATAGCGATTTGGGTATTTTTTATAGTAACTCGTGCATTTGCTTTTGGAAAGCACCATTTGGTGAAGTGGAACTGATGATGAAGACCAGACGTGGCCACCGGAACTTCTCAAAATAAGTATTTCACGGGTTGCGATTCGATTTTAATATGGTTGCTAAGCAATTTATGCTGGTCACAATGCATATGGTGAAATGGAGCTGTTGGTGGCTTCACCTTCAGCCCCAGTGGTTTTGGTTCTTAACAGGAGAACTCCTCAACAATTAACGTCTGTGCGTCGGGAAAAGGAATATTTTGTAAAAGGTGATGTGCAGTTGACATTAGGCTATTGTAACATAGATTTATTAATAACTGACTAACTAAAAAGTGAAAAATAAAAACTTTTTTACAAAAAAAACAACCAACTTCAAAAAAAGACACTAGAAACTGAAAAATAACTTTAATTTCGGAAGTCGGTGTCTTTGTATCTGTATTTTGTTTTTTGCCACCGACTTCCGAAATTAAAGTTATTTTTCAGTTTCTAGTGTCTTTTTTTGAAGTTGGTTGTTTTTTTTGTAAAAAAGTTTGTATAAAATATGAAAAAAAAAATGGTAAATAAATACTAAAACACTGTTTAAATATACTGTTCGTTTTGACTCATTCTATAATTAAATATTTATTCCTTAATCTACCTTTCTCTTTCCCACAGACCTAGGCTACCACCGTGATTTACAAACCCGTGCAGCATTCATGGAAGTCCTCACAAAGATACTCCAACAAGGCACAGAGTTCGACACGCTGGCGGAAACCGTGCTCGCTGATAGATTCGAACAACTTGTGCAGCTCGTCACTATGATCTCTGATAAGGTAAATATTGCAAGAGCTGACTAGGAGGGACGTGTGTACAATATGAAATTAAAGCCGCTTTTACATGTAAAGAGCTGCTCGCCTCGACGAGACGGTCACGAAAGTATTATCATTTATTTCAAGTATTTATAAGTGCAACAATTCATGCGAGGAAACTGAGCAAGTATTAGTTAGACTTGGTTAAACAATTTATTTTTCTTTTTATCAATAATCTGCACCGAGTTTAATCTACAAACTGCGCTTCTAACACATCGGCATTTTTTTTCAAAGAAGACACTCACAAACACATACACATACATACACACACACGCACATACACACACACATAATAACACAAACCCTGTTAACAATAAGACGCACATACAGTTTTACATAGACATACAACTATAGATACACAAAGAGCTGCAAACTGGTTTATAAGTCATTTACTGTTATCTTTTATTCATAAACTTATTTTTTTTTTCTTTTTTTTTTGTCACCTTTTGTCTAAGTAAATGTTCGTCTCAATTTGTTAGTAATTATGGGAAAGAGCGAGATATGCCCCAACACAAGTATTTATCAATTACTTACTGGGGATGTCTCATTTATAATATTTGTAACTGTTTTGGGACAAATAAACATTTTTTTTTTTTTTTTTTCAACAATTGCTTACAGCCTAACACCACAAGCACTATATATTTAGATTTTACATTTTTATAAATACAATTAATTGAGAATTATGGATGACAAATATAACGGAAAAACAAGGCATACTCGTACATCTAGCAATTTAACACACAAATCAGGAATCGAATTAAATTAATTTAAATAATAAAAAAAAAATATAGATTGGTAATAGTGTGACAGATAAATAACTAAAATTAAACTAAGATTGAATATTTGATTTACATTAGCTGATAATAATTAAAAGTTAATTAATTAAAAACCAATTAAATATTAAATAGGTAACATTAAAGTAGGTCATTAAAGGCAGTTTTGAACGTCAACATTTACAAGAAAATAGAAATTTTATAAATGACGACGCCTTTAATAAATGACGATTACAGAATTCAATTGCCTGAGGCATTAAGTCCACCTTTGTATATTTTTATGATGAATAAAGTTTAATAAATAAACAAATGCTTGTCCCACAACGAAGCAAAATCTGGTCGACTCGAAGTAATACATTAAAATGCGAGCTTCACGCTTTTTGTGTCACGAGAAGTATTTTTTTTTAGAAAAGAGTGTACTTATAAACATGTACATATATTTTTTTATCAAAACTCTGTTACTCCAAACAAGATTATCTTGTGTAGCTGTTGTATATCTCGGGTGCACGTCAAATATTGCAATTACGTCCCTTGGCAAAAGAAGCATGAAAGTAGAATAAATGCTGTGGAAATGCGTTCCTTGCGAAGCATGTGTTGTGTGACTATGAATGATAGGCTGAAGAATGATGTGATAAGGCAACGGTGCGGTTTGAAAGAAGATGTAGTGACAAAAATTTAAAAGAGTATGCTAAGATGGTTTGGTCATGTTGAGAGGATGAATGAAGGGCGATTAACAAAAGGTATTTACAAGGCAGATGTGAGAGGAAACGCCGGGAGGTGACACCCTAAGAAGACATATAGTGACCTTATTGGTGATGTTCTTCAGAAAGGTCAGGTGCGTAGTACTCACAACCGGCGTGCGTGTATGACCAGATGTATGAACGTAAACGAGGCAAAAGGACTATGTAAGGATCGTAGCAGGTGGCGTTCTGTAGTTTCTGCCTACCCCCATGGGAAGAAGGCGTGAGTTTATGTATGTATGTATGTATGTACGTCCCTTATGTCTTTGACATGACATTCATATCGTTACTCGCATGACTAACGGCCCTTCTCGGTGTTGTCAATTGTTCAGGACAAGCGTTTTCGGTTACGACATTTCTAACCAACATAAAATGATAATCTATCGGCAATTCAAAATTGTTATATTTTAAGATCCAAATAACATAAATAACGAGATACGACGGTCAGTGAAAAATGTAAAGAATCACGAATAGAAAAATGTAGTTGTCCTAACTCAAATTAGCTAAAAAATTTGATAGGACTTTTTAGTCATGCGAGCGACGATATAACGCTTGTTCCCAACGAGTCACACCTCAACGGGTAACAGTGTGACTCGTTGGGAATGTTTTGGATAATAATTCCCAACGAGTCACAGTTACTGTTACACTGTTACTCGTTGGGATGATCCCACCTTGATTTAGGGTATCATTTAAGCTAAATAATGAAGCGAATAATAAGTGAAGTGAATAATGAGGCGTAGCCGACGGAGTCCCGCTTCGCGGGACTCCTACTTCTGGGCGGTTTAAAAAAAAATAACCACGAAGGGGACGGCGGGGTCTTTCAGACCCCGCCGTCCCCTTCTAACCTAACCTGTCCGAGTCGGGGTGCCCCAAGTTGTACCAAATACCTGGGAACAATTTTTGTTTATCTGAGAACGAAAATATTTCGTGGCGATAGATGATATAGTAACAGTGTAACAGTAACTGTGACTCGTTGGGAATTATTATCCAAAACATTCCCAACGAGTCACACTGTTACCCGTTGAGGTGTGACTCGTTGGGAACAAGCTCGATATAACATGCATTTTTTTTTAAACCGTGTTTATTCTTCTAATTCCATGGTCTAAAAAATCTAGGTCTGGCATTCCGGGAGTGACACATGCTTACTTACGTCACTATCCAGTTGCCACTTTATTGCAACAAAACACGAATTATGGAAACATTATCAGTCACCATTCTGTTAAAAAATATATTTATAGCATTTAAATTGTCGTTTCGTTTTTTCTAATCAAACGAAACTATTCAATTTAAACATATACCAACGTAATTGTTACTTAAAACCTCATTTTTTTTGTTTTATCGGATCCGCACAGGTAATAAAGGCGGTTGGGGAGTTATTATTACACACTACTGGTAACACAGCGGTGATGACGTAGGCTTCTATCTCCCTGTGTCTCGGAATGCTATACCTGGCGCAGTATATTATTATACCATGCTAATTCCTACCTTTTTATCCACAGGGCGAGCTACCAATAGCAATGGCCTTAGCCAACGTGGTAAGCACATCCCAAATGGACGAGCTGGCTCGCGTGTTTGTCACGCTATTCGACGCGAAACATCTGTTAGCGCCGCTACTGTGGAACATATTCTATAGGGAAGTTGAGGTGAGTGTATAATGATATACCAATAGTAATGGCTCTAGGTGACGTGGTGAGCACATCCCAAATGGACGAGCTGGCTCGCGTGTTTGTCACGCTATTCGACGCGAAACATCTGTTAGCGCCGCTACTGTGGAACATATTCTATAGGGAAGTTGAGGTGAGTGTATAATGATATACCAATAGTAATGGCTCTAGGTGACGTGGTGAGCACATCCCAAATGGACGAGCTGGCTCGCGTGTTCGTCACGCTATTCGACGCGAAACATCTGTTAGCGCCGCTACTGTGGAACATATTCTATAGGTAAGTTGAGGTGAGTGTAGAATGACATACCAATAGCAATGGCCTGAGACAACGTTGTTAGCACTTCCCAAATCGACAGGCTGAGGGCCTAGACAAAGTAACATTCGATTAGCGATGACGCTAGTAGAAAAGTTAAAATGTATGGGGTTGACATAAGCTATCGAAATGTCACGTGATCATAGGTCAACGAGTAAAAATTAGCTAGACAATGTTAACAACATTCGATTATGAAATGAATCGACAGCGTCGAAAGATTAGGTACTTCCACAGAGATGCATAGCCAAGAGACACTTTTTGACGAGCGTTATCGCTGGTTTTTGGAATCATTAGCGAAAGCGATAGCGATTGTAGAAATAGAATCGCTCCGAAGCGAATGCCATTTGTCTAGGCCCTCTGGCTCGCGTGTTCGTCACGCTAATCGACGCGAAACATCTGTTAGCCCCGCTACTGTGGAAGCTATCATATCGCTCATTTGGAGAAACATCGACGTAAATGTAATTTTTCCCAAAAATGAGTTGTTGATATTTGTGCTCGAACAAATTTTCAGTGGAGCAGACGAGTGAAATATTTAATATGTATTGGGATTTATCAACATTTCAGAACTAGAATTTACCGTCTCGTTCTGAAATGTTGAACCCCATTACAAAAAAATATCCAATTTAAATCACTCTCCTGATATATTTGAAAAGCACCAGTTACGTCGTTGTTTCTCCAAATGAGCGATACAAGGAAGTTGAGGTAAGTAAAATGGTTAAGTTTGTGATTCAGATTTAAAACTTATAGGTACAGGTAAAGTGAAAAATATATAATAGGCCAGTCATTTAATACATCGTAGTTTGTAAAAAATTGCACCACACTGATTCTTTGGGATGTTTTTATGATAGATATCAATAATGTAAAACCAAGTTTGCGGCTTCGAAAGACCTGTGCTAGCTGCGTGGTGCTCGAAAACCCTCGAAATTTTTAGACCTCATTCAATTTTTGGCCCATAACTTCTAAAAGGTGCATCCCACGTATAAGTTACTCACTACATTCTTAAATAAATAAAAAACAATTTTTACGGAAAAAAAATACAATTTTTGAAGTCCTGCATCTCGGGTTCTATTGGATCTACAGAGCTACGGATGCACTCACTTTGTTTACCTTAAAAGGGAGACTTAAGTAGGATGCATTGGTTAGTTTGACACTATTAATTAGTATCTATACCAACAACTTACCAAAAAAAATTTGGAAAATCCAAAAGTGCACGACTCATAATGCTCATTTAATTATGAAATATAAAAATAAAAAAACTTAATTACCGAAAAAACAGCTGTAGTAGGAAGAAGGTACTGCACAAGCGCCCCTGGTGGAATAAATGTACATAATATCTATAGATATATCACCATTCATGTTAATTTTACATGGATATATATAGATGTACAGTCTTGTAGTTTTCGTTTTTTATTAATTGCAATTAAACGACACTGAATTAATTAATCATTCGCATTCAGTGACCTACAATCGTCGATTAGAATTAAAAAAAAAAAAAAAAACTCAAATAATGGTTTTTTTCACAAGTTACAGTGTTTCCGGGTTTCACACATGACGGACAGGAATTTTTTTTGACCTATTTTGGTGTTTTTTTCCAATTCTATAGCAGTAAATCAATTTTTAAAAAGTATGAAATTAACCTCCATTAAATTATCTCGACAATAGTATGCAAAATATCTTGATTCCGTGAACTAACAAGGCTATAATAATAAAAATAGCCGCCAAAATGAGGCGAAAAAAAAATTTATATCGTAAAGGCAGCCCCCAAAACGTCAATTCTTCACAAGCTCTCTAGTGTTTAAGCTGGTCAACAAACTATCAAGCAATACATACAGGGAGGCAGGCTGGGTACATCGACTCGCAAACTGTAACCATGAATTCAGTACATGCCCATTTCAGACACAAATCTACATGGTCTTCACATGATCTGACCAAGATTATGTCTGGACTTTAAAAGAGACTGTGACCTCTGAGTTTGTTTCGGCCTTTCTTCTCAGAGTAGTCAGATAGGAAACGCCGACCTCATCTAGTTTTAAAAATATGATTGACGTGTAAAAGTGTTTGTATAAACCTACTACTACTACTAATCGTGCAGCTCAACTCAGGAAGTCAGGACTTAAGGAGCTCAACGATTCGACGAACAATACCAAAGAAAGGATATTTGGGTAGGCCACATAAATTACTCAATCTGCCAGATCATGATCAAAATTAACTGCGAAAAAAAAGCAATGACCCACATAATCCTCACATTCACAATAATTAAAATAACATAATACTTTACAAGTAAATACTCATGTCATTGTGTATATAAAATTCAACAATGTCAATGTGTATATAAAAAATCGGACATAATGTTTGAGAACCATGTAGATTGGTGTCTGAAATGGTCTTTTGAGGAAAGAACCACACAGATTAAGTGGACCTGTCCAGTCAGTGCACGCATTTGTCAGTAACCGTGCAGCTCAACTCAGAACTTAAGGAGCTCAATGATTCGACGAACAATACCAAAGAAAGGACATTTGGGTAGGCCGCATAAACTACTTAAACTGCCAGATCAAGAATATAACTGAAACAATGACCCACATAGTCCTCATATTCTCAATAATGAAAATAATATAATACTTTTTACAGTAAATATTCATGTCTAAAATAGCTAGCAAATTAAAATCAACATTCACCGTGTAAATTTATTGGAGCAGCTCAATCCCAAGCCTTTTTGTCCTCAATATAGTCTTTCACAGTATAATAGGCTTTCTGGCATAGTTTCCGTTTTATAAAAGATTTGAATTTATTAAAGCTTAGATCTTGAAATATTAATATTAAAGCTGTCTCAAAATTCAAACTCAAAGCATTTATTTCAAATAAACCAATTACAGGCACTTTAGAATTGTCAAGGGGTCGGTCAGTCAGAAAGATGAAGCTAGTTGCCCATTCCAAAGCGTAGTAGGTACCTATGGAGAAGAACGGGCAAGAAACTCCATGGACACTCTTTTAAATCAACATATGGTTACAAAATATTGGTAACATCGTTCATGTTAAAATTATGCATGTGAGAACGATGCAGAACGTTAAAGCGTCCGTACTAAAAAGACAAAAGTAATTTAAATATTAAATTAAATTAAAATAAGCCGTGGCAGCTATGAAATGACCAGTCCCTACTGACGGCGCCCGTTCACTAACATGACGCATGGATCAGCACCATTCAGCTCAACCATTTTGAAGGGAACTTAATGATCCAACACACACGCCACCACCAGCGAGACATTAGAGTGAGCATGACATACTCTCAGCCGCCGGCACATTCAAGTTAATGAATGCTGTAGTCACTACTACGCTTTCTATCCCTTCCAGTCTCATATCCAACATTATTTTTCATCCCCAGGTCTCCGACTGCATGCAAACCCTCTTCCGAGGCAACTCCTTAGGCAGCAAGATCATGGCCTTCTGTTTCAAGATCTACGGCTACGTATACCTTCAGAATCTGCTGGAACCCCTCATCACTGCACTCCTCGACCAGGCTGATGAGCGAGGGGATATCAGCTTCGAAGTGGATCCTGCCAGGTAGGCATCATATCCTAGATAGGAGCTGATAGAAACAAAAAGAAATTGGTCTTATCCCCTTGTCTTAGCGATCCACTACAACAAAGTTTTTATTTCCTGACAAAATTTACGATGGCCAAAAAATGCTTGATATCAAACATGTTGAATATGGCAACAGGTGTAAGTTTAAGCATTACAAATACTGTGTTTTTGGAACGAAGTTCCTTATCGCGCGTTGCGAAAGGGGGCTAGACGGAAAAAATTAAGACCAAAAGTTGTAACGACACTTTTTTTATAGTTGTAAGCCGTGCGGCGTACGCGTGTTTCTCTGTTTGTCTCTCTCTCTCTCTCATAGAAAGCAAGACAGTTTTTTTTTTTTTAATGGAACTTCGTTCCATCCGGGTGTCCCTTGACACCTCTCAAGTTTTTTTTATCATAGAGGACAAGCAATCACTTAAGAAATTTATTCTACGAAAACAGGATGTCCTTTTAGTATGTTTTAATACTTACTAGTGACCCGCCCCTACAACGCAAGGTTTTTAGGACTTGAAAAAATATCGGCATATCTTTATTACAAATGTTAATGTAATATTAACGTATTATACACATTCCTTCGGAAATAAATTCTCTAAATTATAGTGAAAACCGTATCAAAATCCTATTGCGTAGTTAAGAAGAACAACGCGGTCACACGGAAAGACACAAAAAATTACTTTAATTAGCTAGTGGCTCTGTGAGCTAAAGACCTCGCGAGTGTGTCTTTGCATAGCTTAAAATTGAATAAATGTTCACCGCGCTATTTTAAACAAAAGAGCGCGGAATGGCTGTAATGTGTTTATTTTTTACATTTTCAACCCTCATATCACCACCATTTCAGGAAAATTGAAAAATTGAATCGACAATAATAACATATAATTATTGAACCTACTCACAAAATTTCACGAGAATCGGTTGAGAAATGCGACCTGTAGAGGAGAACAGACATCCGGACATCCAGACATACGAAAGCATTTTTGGCCAAGCAGAAACGGAGACGCTTCGCGCTCGCTCGGTCAATAAATATGTATAGATTACAAATTATATTAACTATAATTCTTCTTTCCTTTACCCAGGTTGGACCCAAACCAAGACATAGAGATGAACAGGTCAAACCTGATAGACCTGACTAAGGAAGTATTCGACAGGATAGTCGGCTCTGCGGAGAAGTTCCCACCACAACTGCGGAGCATGTGTCATTGTTTATATCAGGTTAGTAATATGAACATAACATCACGCCTGTATACGCTGAAGGGTTAAGCAGAGTTGTATAGTCTGTCTGATGAAAATGTTACACCCTGCTTAGGTTAATGTCTTACGCAATCATTCACTAAAGCCCACTTACACTTCACGTTCATGAGTTATCCTAAATAACTCAGTGTTAACTGCTAATTCAGGGTTAATCAAATAATTCATCTTGAACCAAGAGTTAGAGGTACACCTTGGGTTGAACTTTTAAATATTTAACCCACCGAAGTGGAAGGGTTAACTCGCTAAACTCTGGGTTAGTTTAAGTAATGTCAAAATTAATTGACGGTATGAGGTACCGCTAATAATTTATTTTGTATTTTATATTATTTGACGTTGTAGTAAGCGGAAATTCGGTAGTATATTAGCAGGCAATATATTCATGAACTCATTATATAAAAAAATACAAAAATAAAAAAATTCAAACATATTTTTCAGTAACTGACGTTTTTGTCAATCAATCAATAAACTAAATTTTCCCATGTAAAAATTCCCATGGAAACCACATACAATACGATTAAAATGAAATGTCATGTTATAAAATTCAAAGACAAGAAAGTATTACGTAACGTAATGTAGTGTAAAAGAGATGGGTATACATTAGGACCTTATTTCGTGAGTTTAAGTTATGAAATCCTTTAGAAAATAATAATCTTCCAGGATTATATCAGTACCATCCAAATTTTTAATACAGTTGAATACCCTTCAGTGAAAACCTATGTCTGATAATACTGAAGACTTTTTTGACTGTACAGGGTGGAATACATTTTCAGATTTTGTCACCCTTTCTAACTTGAACATGTTTTAAAGTAACGAATACTAGCTTTTTGCGCAGGTCCTAAGCAAGAGGTTCGCGCAGTTCCCGCAGACAAGCGTGGGCGCTGTCGGCACTGTACTGTTCTTGAGGTTCATCAATCCAGCTATCGGTATGTTGACACAATCCACAAATATTATTTTAGTGCTAGGAATCTTTAGGACTATCGCACAATATAAGTTTTAAATATTCCACACGTAAAGAACCTATAATGATACCTGATAAAACGGCAAAAACCTTAATTATGTTACCTCAGACTCTTTTCAATATTGAAGGAAAACGACTCCAATCAAAAATATTTCATACACATGTCAAGACATATCGCCCATATCTTTCATTTTATATACTTACTTACAGCATTATGCATGCAAACCTTATTTATATGTGATTTCGACGTAACTCCGATAAATAAACGGTTGATCTTTTGATGGGCTTCCGGGTGTCAATAACACTTTTGATCTGTGGTTGAAGTCCTATTACCTGTAGAAATGAAATGAAATGATTTTATTTCTGTAAATAGGTCTATACAAACGCTTTTACACGTCAATCATATTTTAAAAACTAGATGAAGTCGGCGTTTCCTATCTGACTACTCTAAGGAGAAACGCCGAAAAAAACTCAGAGGTCAGTCTCTTTTAAAGTCCAGACTTAATCTTGGTCAGATCATGTGAAGACCATGTAGATTTGTGTCTGAAATGGTGTTTTGAGGAAAAACCACACAGATTGAGTGGACCTGTCCAGTCAGTGCACACAATTGTCAGTAATCGTGCAGCTCAACTCAGAACTTAAAGAGCTCAACGATTCGACGAACAATACCAAAGAAAGGACATTTGGGTAGGCCACAAAAATTACTCAAACTGCCAGACTAACATTAAAACAAAGACCCACATAGTCTTCACATTCACTATATTAAAATGATTATCATGTATTTAATCTAGCCTGCATGCTACTCACATTCACAGACGTTAGAGTTTCTCTTTAAATATCATCAAAAATATCATATGTTATGTTATATAAATCAATAAAAATGACATTATTAATTAGTAGGAATCCCTACTAATATTATGAATTCTAAACTATTCTGTCTTTTAGTTACCTTTACACGCTTTAATGGCTGAGAGGACTGTGATGAAATGGTACTCACAGGTAGACCATATCTTCAGTTAGGATATAGGATACTTCCTGTGGGATAATTTCCTACCTCCACACGGATGCAGACGCGGGCAAAAGCTGTCAAATCAAGAGTCATTTACTAAAATTAGGCTGAGAAACAGCATTTTGAGAACGTCAAAATTACATAAGACAGTTCCCCAAAAAAGCCCGCCCTTCACCACTTCCTAGTGCTTTAGCTGGGGAGAAGAAGTGGCGCGACAAACTTCCCAGCAGCACAGCTGTCTATCAGCTAGTCGGACATGCACTATTAAACATGTTCCTCAGGAAACAACCAATTGGAACCGTGCACCTAGTTTCTGACGTTTCATAAGTGCCCATGTTGGTTTATGTGAAAAAATATATTTTGATTTTGAGTATAGAGGTATGCGGAACAGGGTGTAAAGTTCACTCATACTCTATAGAAAAGGGAGCATCCTCCGACCAGACGGGTGTTGTGTCTGGTGGGCAACTGCCCGAGGGTTGATGTCGGGACGTTGTATATATGCTAGTCGCGCGGTAAACTCTGCTTGCGCGATGCAGGATTTGCGTGACGTCAGTATGACGTAGCTTGCATGTGGCGATGTTGATACCGCTACATGAGTAACAGGTGACATAACTTACCTTTATGTTATTGAGACCGGCCGTACGTTAAGAGCCGTACCTTACCGGGATGCCGTGGCGACGCAGCCAGGTCGCGTCGCCAACAAAATGTATGGTTGGCTGCGTAACCAAGCGGACGCCAGGTGAGCTACCCACTATATAGCTCAATAGGTTTTGTTGGCAGCGTCCGGTGAGGTACGGCCCTAAGCAACCTGGCTACATAAATTTGGTTTTCCCTCCCACAGTATCTCCTCAAGAAATGGGCATAGTAAACCGCCCGGTCCCTTCCCACGTGAAGCGCGGCTTGATGCTGATGTCCAAGATCCTGCAGAACATCGCCAACCACGTGGAATTCTCCAAGGAACAGCACATGCTGCCCTTCAACCACTTCCTGCGGGCGCACTTTGAGGCGGGACGCAAGTGAGTTACTTACTAACATACTCAGATAGTGTTACTGGAACTCAGGCCTTCGAGACTGTGAGAAAAAACGGGTAATAAATAAAAAATACCCAAATCGCTATACGTGTGCCTATAAAATTTGAGGATTTCCCTCGATTTCAATGGGATCCCCTCATCAGATTCTGACTTGGTGACAATGGGACCACCTTGAGAGCACATCATTTCAAACAAAAAAAATTTTTTTTAACCTGTCCACAATTGACTGGGAAATCGGTTAAGAACATATATAAAAAAAATATAAAAACATACATACAGTCGAACATATAACCTCCTCCTTTTTGGAAGTCGGTTAAAAAGGCGTATCAGGTAACAGGGCGTAAGGCATTATTCCAGACCGTTTCGAAGCGAATCAAAGCAATTTCATTGATAAAAAAATAATACTTTCCATAAAAGAGAAATTGGGCTTATCTTACGCCGCTGTCCCAGATAAAATATTTTTCTTTTTCTTTCTTTCTTTTCTTTCTGTGTAATAAGCGCGACTTTGAAATGTGCCAAAGCGGATTAGGGATTTGCTAAGACCCCTAAAAATCGCATCTAACGCAGATGTTGTATGTCCCGACGCAGTTACCGACAAAATTATTCCTGGGGGGGTGGTAATAATGTTATGTTGTCAGTAGCTTCCGTCATTAATTTGTTTTAATCTACATAACTAATTTCAACCCCCTTGTCCCCAGATTCTTCATCCAAATAGCCTCAGACTGCGAGTCAGTAGACCAGACTTCACACAACCTGTCCTTCATCAGCGACGCCAACGTGGTGGCGTTGCATAGACTGCTTTGGAATCATCAGGAGAGGATCGGAGACTACCTGTCCTGCAGCCGCGACCACAAGGCAGTCGGCAGGAGGCCCTTCGACAAGGTAGGGCTTCATTCAGCTGAAAGTCGTCCACTGCTGGAGAAAGGTCCCCCCCAAGAGGCGTCACAGCGATCGGCCCTGTGCCGCTACCTTTACAAATGTCCTTTTACAGTTATCTTGCATGACTGTAAAAATCACTGTGATCTTTAATGTTGTTTCACTGGGGTTGCTGCGATTGACAAGTCTGTCAAAATCACAGTGAACTTTATTTTCGTTACTATAAGGTTGCTGTTGGGTTGCTGCCATTGACAAGTCTGTCAAAATCACAGTGAGCTTTATCACTGTTACAATAAAGTTGCTATTAGGTTGCTGCTGGTAGAGGAAAAATAACTGTGAAAGGTCATCGGTCCTCAGTTTGTTGCTAAAATGCGCTGCAGTACAGTGCTACGCCGTAGCTTGCTTTGTGCTACGGCGTAGCACGCTACTGTAGTGGCATCTTCAACGCCACTTGCGAACTACGCGTCACACTTGATATCACGCAAATCCTGCATTGCGCAAGCAAAGTTATCAGCGCGTTTAGCAAATAATATACATCTTCAGGCAGAAGCCCACCGGAAAACACCCATCCTCTATAGAAAAGGGAGGATTTTCAGACCTTGTTTCTCGATAACTTTCTATTCTACAATAGAACCGACGTCGCACAGTACGGACCTCGTACCGACGTGCGACGACGACGTAACGAAGTATAGGGGTAGAAGCATGCCAGTACGTGTTAGTGAGTATGCAGCTACGGCGTAGCAAAATTGCTACGGCGTAGAGGATGTCGCTACGGCGTAGCTCGCTCGTTCTACAGCAACTTGAGTTGTGTAACAATCAATATGGAGACATTCGCATCGTTTTATGAATGTTATATTTTAATCTCTACACAGCATGACACAGAAAACTGTGGCCATATTTAAGGGTGTATACGGTACAGACGATCAAACTGAACAACTTTCTCCATGTCTGGACTTTAAAAGAGACTGTGACCTCTGAGTTTGTTTCGGCATTTCTTCTCAGAGTAGTCAGATAGGAAACGCCGACCTCATCTAGTTTAATAAATATAATTGCCGTGTAGAAGTGTTTCTACGAACCTACTTACAGAAATAAAATCGTTTATCATGGAACTAACATCGTAATAGCGAAAAAATACAAGCTGTTCAGTGTGATGGTCTAAAAACACCTGTTAAATATTAACACACCTTTATGAAACATGCTGTTATAAATAAAAATTAAATGCTGTACGTTGATCAGCGCATCACTTGAGAACGGCTGGACCGATTCGTTTTTTCTTTTTTTAATGTTCTTGCATGTCCAAATAAGGTTCCTAGGGACTAAAAAAGTTGCGCGGATTATTCGTGAAAAACTGAAAGTGCTTTTTTTTTCTATTGGATTTTTGTATGAATTATAATTCATACAAAAATCCAATTTAATTTTTTAATCATTTAATAATGTCTATGTATTTTTTTTATGACTTTTAATAATTATTAAAAGAACAATAGCCAATTCTTATTTGAAATAAATTTGAACGTCTAAAAGTGACACATATACGAAAGAAAATCAATTATTATACGTTTATTAACTATCATATTATCTAGATAAGGCCGAGTAAAAAAAATATGTTTAATGAAAAGTTATTTGTCTACTTCGTTCTAAAAGATTAGGAAATATTAGGAAGTATTGCCATTTTATATTTATTTTCGTATATAGTAGGTATAGCGTAATTATCATTTCTACTATGTTATTATATTAACATGGAGTAAATGAATAAATAACACATTTATTTTGTTGTGCCTATATCTAAGTTTATTCTGTGTTTTTACTTTGATAAGCATATTGCAGTAAAGTGGGAAATATATCAAATGTTATGGCAATTCCGAACTAAAAATACTAGTAGCTATATAGAGTCTTACAAAAATATAGCTTGGTTGTTGACATTGAAAACCGTTGACAGTTTACAACTCATGACCAGAAACTTACGCTCTGTCCTGTGTTGTTCAAAAGTTCAAAACTGAATATCTATTAATCTCCGCCTTCTCTAAAAATTCTTACACAAACTAGCTCAGACAATGACGCTGAGTTTAATAATATATTTTTCATTTAAAGACGTAATAATTTAATTTCATATAAAACAATGTATGGGAAGCTGCCATTGTTCTTTGGACAGGACAACGTCTGTCGAGTCAGCTAGTATGTAATAAATTGTGATCTCTTACAATCCTTATCTTCAATTACTCTTAATTCGTCTGGATTTTACAAACATCAACTGTCTGTTTAGTAAATACATTCATTATTTTCAGATGGCGACGCTTCTCGCATACCTAGGACCCCCGGAACATAAGCCGATTGAATCGTAAGTATTTTTTTTATAACATAACATTACGCCTGTTTACCCCGAAGAGTTAGCCAGAGTCGCACTTATAATAAACCCCACATTTCGCCAGTTATGTAATAGAAGGCGAGCCTATTGTCATCAACCGGGCCCAAATCCAGACTCCGAGCTGCTTCTGACGGAACTAATTTTCCGACGCGGGAATCGAACCCAGTACCACATGCTCAGCAGTAGTGTTTGCGAATAGACCAACGAGTCGGCCTGTTTTCTATCTGATAGTAAATTTTACAGTAATGCATCAAAAGATCCAAAATATTAAACAGATCATTAATTTTATTAATTATGCTAAAGAATTTGAATTCCAACAGGAATTATTTTTCAAAATATAACTCGACACTACAGGCTCACCAAATAATTTCCACAATTTCACACAGCTAATATTATATTAATACTAATACCAATGAGGCCAACTTCTGGCAAAATTTGTTTCTTTACAATCTTTCCTGTGATCATTTTAACCATTCACTTTTTTTGTCTTTAATGTTTATAGAAACCTCACATGGAATTGTACGTTGGCTTGTTTTAGGAGTCCGGGAGCTTAAATCGGAATATCGTTGCTATAACTTTTGCCCTTACTAGCGGATACCCGGCGTATGCTAATACGATAAAACAATGCATTATGCACATTCGGTCCATTCATGAAATTGTTTTCTTTTTGTGGTCTAAAACCATCTTCGCATTATTGCCTTTCTAATGAAACGGTTTGAGGCACATCGGTTGGATGGTTCCGAAGTCTATAACGGACATAGGTAGAAACAATTTTTGTTTTTGTGTTTCTCTCCTTAAACATTGTCATTACATTTAGTTTCCTTACTCTTGTTTCATGTTTATTATTGTATATATTATATTATGTAGATGAGTATATGTTTTATGTATGTATGTATTTGTTGTATATGTAAATGGTACACCACTGACTACCTGTATTATTGTCTCTCCTTCTCCCTTGAATCCATCCGAAGGTTGTCTGTAAAAGATCGCTTTTAGCGATAAGACCGCCCATTGTGTCACCCTAGGTAAAATTTCTACTTTTATATCTGTAATTTTTATGGTGTACATAATAAAGAGTATTCTATTCTATTCTATGTATAGATAGATTCATGTTTACAAATTAGTTTTGTGCTCAGATGTTACTTTCGTGCTCAACAAACAACTTACACAAACAGATCCTTCCTCCTGACTCTTTTCTATCCCTTATCTCCTATAACAATATGACTCTTATTCAGTCTCTCTTCCAGCACATCAAGTCTCCTCTTCTCCTCCTACGCGCGCTGGTCATCCATAGACATCTCTTCCACCAACTTCGAGGAGTTCATAGTCAAACATAACATGCATAAGAAGGAGGAATTCAAGAGTATTAAAAGCTTGAATATCTTCTATCAAGCTGGGACCAGTAAATTGGGGAATCCTGTCTTCTATTTTATTTCGAGGAGATATAAGTGAGTTTTTTTTTTTTCATCTATACTAATTTTATATGAACATCGAGGCAACTCAGCGGTTAAGCCAAACTAATATGGTCGCGAATTGTTCGAAAGAGTTACAGTGGCCCTGGCGCACAGGCAACTGAAGGAACACGGGTGGGTTTTAGTCAGTAAGAGTCTGACACGCCCTTCCGCTCCGCCCAGAGCGGGAGAGGTCATTTGATGACTTCCCACCCCAAAAAAAATAACCCAATCAAATATAGTGCAGACTAAGGGCCCGTTGTTTGATACATAGTTAAAAATGACCAATAGTCAATTTAACATTTAGTCACTTGAAAATAGTTAAAGTTGTAACTACTCTGTCTACGCATGGTTAACTTTCATAGCAAATTGTATTTTTTTTTTAACTATACTTAGCTTAACCATTTGTCAAACAACATACTTATGTCATTTTTAAGAAATTGTTAGTTTAACTAACGCATTTTAACTAATAGTATGTTTGATCAGTAGTCAAACAGTAAACTATAGTTAAAAATAAAAATACAATTTGCTATAAAAGTTCACCATGCGCAGACAGAGTAGTTAAACTTTGATAGCTATTGACTATTGTCAAGTGACTAATTGTTAAATTGACTAATGGTCATTTTTAACTATGTATCAAACAACGGGCCGTAAAACGAACAAAACCTTTTGAGTTAGTGTAGTGTAAAAAGTTTAGAAATAATAGTGACAATGACACACCTAATAACACATGAAGATAGTGTTTACTTCATTATATCAGTCTCTAAGAAAGTGGAACGGACTTGTAAAGTACAATCAAAACTATTCTAAGCCTTAAAATAATTATCATGTAAAAAATTAAGTTAGATTATATTTATTTATTAGTCAAAAAGGCTAGATTAAAATGATTAAGAAACTGGTTCTTTTTAATAAAGGATTTAAAAAAATACTAAGTATATAAATTTTATAAAGTGGTAATTTTTTGAGTTTGTATGTAGGGATCCTAGGAACTATGATAAGATTACGAAAATTCTTTCACTAATGGGAAGCTATGCTATTGCTGAGTGTCATAGGATGGTTTATGTTAAAACGCGCGGACAAAGACGCGGGCAAAAGCAGATTGTTATATTTAAAAAAAAAAGAGTGTGGTTGGGTACTCCCGTCAGGGGGCCGACTCTCTAAGTCCGTCAACGAAGATACAGGCACTTCCGAAAGTAGTTTGTTACTCAGAAATGAACCCTACTCCCGATTAATTGACTTTTTCCGACGGGCGAAAACGCATCGGGAGTAAGGACACCTGTCAAATCGTTTTTCCGAAAGTGATACGAAGACGGAAAAATCCGTAACTTCGGCCGAAACTGCGGTATTCCTATACAACAGTAAAGAGACTATTCCTTTTGTTTCGATTAGTCAGACCATCGGATTATTCTGCGTTTTTGTTTTTTTCCTTCAACTTTGTCTGTGATGAGGTGATTCCTAGATAGTTTAGCGCGCAACTAAACTGCGGTTGATCGTTGTCGTCGACCAGTCAATATTAATGCGTCTCAATAGTTGGCTCGTCGTTTATATCATTAATCTGTCTTAAAATATCATAAATATTTATTTAAATCACAATTTTAACACCGTAACGACTAATCCAAGGCGATGTTAAGTCACATGTCAACACAAATTTACAAAAAATGAAATGTGCTATTTGAATATGTCTCAAAATATCATAAATATGTCCAACAATATCATAAATATATCCAACAATATCATAAATATGTCTTAAAATATCATTAATATGTCTCAAAATATATTTTTTTTTCTCTTACCAGAATTGGCGAAGTAAACGCCGACCTGCTGATCTACCACGTGATCCTGACCCTCAAGCCGTTCTGCCAGCAGCCTTTCGAGCTGATAGTGGACTTCACGCACACCAACTCTGACAACAGGTTCAGGTGATGATCATACTTTGTAGGTTAGGCTCGTTTACATTAGTCGATTTAGTTTTTTTTAGACGAAATTTGAATAAGGACTTTTTTGGATTAGCTAATTGAGATTTTTGATGTTGTTCAGCTGCATGGTTCCCATTTTTTTTTGGGTTTGATTGAAATCGAAACTTGTTCGAAAGTTTGTAGTTATTGGAATCGACTTCGATCCTATTCAGGACTCGATGATCGCAGAAGTAAGAATGCACGAATATGTCTATTGATGTCTGATTACCCCGCAATAAGCCAGAAGTTGTGTTGTGCGAGTTTCGCAACGTTTGTGGGGCACATGTTTATAAAACACTTTTTAACAATTCCTTCATGATTATTTTGGCTTATCAAATATTAATAAAGTTTTCATACTATATGATACATGATATTATATCTGTAAGTAGGTTTGTACAAACACTTTTACATCTCAATCATATTTTAAAAACTACATGAGGTCGGCGTTTCCTAACTGACTACTCTGAGATGAAAGGCCGAAACAAGCTCAGAGATCAGTCTCTATTAAAGTCCAGACATAATCTTGGTCAGATTATGTGAAGACCATGTAGATTTGTGTCTGAAATGGTCTGGTATTGTATAGTGAGAGCAGTGGTAATTAAGTAATTCACACAAAGCAAAGTGCCTGCTTGGGCTCAACTCGTAAGTCGCGGCCGTTACCACTGGACAACCACCGCTCTTGCATAATTGTCACAAATGTATGCGAAGACATACATATTTATTATTCGAAGACAGATAAACATTATTCTGTATAGGTACTACATCTGAACAACATCTAAAAATGTATCAGTTATTTAAAAAAAGAAACTTGTTTTCAAATCTTTTAGCAAACCTTTAGTTACATTAGAGTAAATAATTATTTGATATTTTATAACGACTTCTGTAGTTCCTATTAGCCCTTTTATATCCCCTATTAGTACCTATCTTTCCTATAGTTTCTGCCATATTTTTAAAACAATTATTCGTTACTAAAAATTTTAATATGACCGTGACAAACAGACAGACTGACTATCCAGTTTTCACGTCTTGGGGCGAATGTCACCAATGGAACTGAACTCGATAGTACATCCAAACCGCGTTAAAAAGAGCTGTCAGTGTCAATATTTCACAACACTTATGACATTGACAGTTCTTAAGAGAGACCTTCACTTGTAGCCCGCCAAATCCAAATATTCTTCGGTTTTTGGCAAATTTCAGCTCTGTTTTACGTGGTATGTTGATAAAATGCGATTCGCGGCTGGAGGAATTATATATTTACTGAATAATAATCATCAATTTCATATCAATCGTCAGACTTTGGAAATTAAAACCACGTAAGAATTTTCATATGAAATATTCAAAAAAAATCTTAGGTGGAACAAATGTCCAAAGTTTGACGATTGATGAATGAATGAATGCATTTATTTGTCAGAATATTGTATAAAGTTGGTTTGTAAAATTATGGGTCATCATTACATTAACATTAATTTAGAATTAGAGTTACAAATAATTTAAATAAATTGAACAATAGTTGTAAAAGAGATTAATAATATAAGTTAAAATTCAGGTCAAGCAGATAACATATGATTTATAGGCAATAATGTCAAATATTTGATATGTAATTGATGATTTAATCATAATAAATTTTATATCAATCGTCAAACTTTTGATAAATTCAGTAAATATATCATTCCTACGGTAGCGAATCGCATTTTGATCAACATACGACGTAAAACAGAGCTGCAATTTGCAAAAAACAAAGTTTGTATTTGGCGAGCTACAGCTGAGGGTTCACCTTAAACGCGGTTTGGATGTACTGATCGCGTTTAGTATCATTGGTAAAATTGGCCCTTAGTTGACTCTTGTTACTCCCCGGTCACTAAAAGACTCAGGTCACTAGAAGACAGTTCTTCAGTGTTAGTTTTCCGCCTAAATGAATTCTGTAATAAAACTTTTCAATTAGTTTCATGTCCCTTTTAGCACAAATGATAACGGACACACAGTGTAAGGGACATCGACGTTTAACCGTTACCTTGAATTCAGCACATGATTCTAGACACAGGGGGGGTTCCGGAATTGGTCTTTTAAGAGGAACCGGGACCCCCCCCCCCCCCTATGTGCTGATGGTGATCACCGGGGCGGTTTTAGTGAGATAAAACTCCCACACTCCCCGACCTCCGTCCCCAGAGGTCGGGTGCCTTTTGAAGGTTTCAACCCGAAAACAAAAAAAAACAAAAAAAACTTTTCTTTCGTTAATAAAATTTAAACAGTGTCAGTCTTCATAATGTGCACATATCGACATGAGGGAAACTAAGCTTAATTTAATCGACGGAAAACATATTTAAAAAAATCTAAAAAAAAATACTTTTTTTAAAAAAAAAAACTTTTTTTTTTTAAAAATAACGGGAGCCAAAAACAAAAATACTAAACCAAAGACACCGACTTCCGAAATTAAAGTTATTTTTCACGTCATAAATAAGTTTTTATTTTTCACTTTTTAGTTCCGGTACATACCACTACTTGGTATGTAAATAACAGTGACAGGAAATTATTAACACGTCATCAATAGAAACTAAGTTGAAAAAATGTGCAGTATTAAAGATAACTCAAAAACTACTGGTCAGACCTTGATCAAATTTAAATGGGACCACATGTGAAGCACCAGCTATCAAATAAAAAAAAAACATCCAAATTGGTTCAGCCAGAAAAAAGTTCTGAGCTAACACACATAAAAAAAGAAAAACAAACAGACGAATTGAGAACCTCCTCCTTTTTTGAAGTCGGTTAAAAGAACAAAAAAGTGTCTCTACCTGCTAAAGTATGGTACGTAACCGAGTGCAAGGCTTTAACAGTTGATAGGAAATGTTGTGATTGAGTTTTAAACATGGTATTTTTACTTTTAGAAAGCTGATATGATGGATAATAATTTAAAGTAATAAAAAAGTGTAGGTAATCCGGGCTTTTTTTGTAAAATTCAACAATTAGTGTAAAAATTGATGAAAAAATATCTGATTTTTGTTAAAAAAAATCCCTTAATTCTCAAATGAGGACGCCTTGTTACTTCCACCCATTACTGAGTTTGCTTCATATTGATAGATCGTTTAGTTTAAATCTTATACCGATTTGTTTACACAGAAGTCACAGCAGCGAACCAGAATTAAAAAAATGCTATAAAAAAAATTAAAAAATACTTGCTTGTTTTTTTTTTTTTTTCCGTCGATAAAATTAAGCTTAGTTTCCTTCATTTCGATATGTGCACATTATGAAGACACACTGTATACACATGTATGGAAAAGCTATTTTTTTTTTATTGACCGACGAAAATTTTCAGCGCATGGTTCGGAATCATGTACGCAATCGACGGTGACAGGTTGTGCGTCGATCTCCCTGCCACCGTGTATTAAACATTATTAATGTTTTTTTTTTAAGTTATGTACGGAATCCGTGGTAACAGTTTGCTCGTCGATGTCCTTTACTCCCTGATAATTGCGTGGTTTTACAGAGTCGTTTTCTATCGACTAATGTGAATGAGCGGTCAGGTAGGTCGCTTGCAAAACCTTAATGCATGTTTTTTTTTACTTCAGCCAAAATTGATTAAACATTTAAGGGGGATGCGGCAAGGTAGCCCGCGAAATTCAATTCAAAAATAATATTCATTAGAATCAGCAATAAAACTCCTTAAGTTAGAATTGCCCTCAAATGTCATGATTTCATGAAATAGTCATTCAATAGGGTAATATGAACTTAGAGAGATGTATTGCTGATTCTAATGGTTATAATTCTGTAAAGCCATATTTGTTACGGTCGCGAATCATATTTTAATAAAAATACAACCTGACAGTGACCTGCAAATTGGAAAAAACGTAAGATAATTTGAATTTCGAGGGCTACCCTGAAGGTTCCGCCTTAAGTCAAGACATTAATTTACATTGGACTGGAAATAAATTCTGTTTCAGAGTCATTATTGTTTGTTTGCTCGTGGCTAGATATTAACAGCCGCATGGGTCGATCGATGGTTAAGCTACGCTTGCCGTGGTCGGTTCGTGAATGGGTGACTATCCATTACGTATCGAGACTCTGTGCCTCGGAAAGCACGTTACTCCGTTGGTCCCGGCTGTCATTCGTAGATCTTTGACAGTCGTTACGGGTAGTCAGAAAGCCCAAAGTCTGACAACCAAGGGGTATCGTGTTACCCGGTGACTGGGTTGTGGAGGTCAGATAGGCAGTCGCTCCATGTAAAATAATGGTATTCAGCTGCATCCGGTTAGACTGGAAGCCGACCTCAACATAGTTGGAAAAAGACTAGACAGACTAGTCTACTATTTCAACATGGAAACGGGTCTTACTGCCCTTCAAGAGAAACATTACAAGGATTACAGTAACGTGTTAAAATACATACATAAACTCACGCCTGCTTCCCATGGGTCTAGGCAGTAGCTACACAACGCCATCTGCTATGATCCTCAAATACACAATAAAGAAAACTCGATTAAAGATTTCCGTCACTTTGTTGGGACATCTTTGATTTTATTTTTTTCATTTTAAAAGTAAACTCGGACTATCTAAGCAAAATAAATGTGTCTGTATACATACAGTGTGTATCAGACAAGAGTTGTCGTACTTTATGGTGTGGTACAGACCTTCAAACTGAAAAACTTTCTCCATAGGACCAACATCGTTATTACGAAAAAAAATCGGGGCAGTCTTTGCGGACTGCCGATAGAAGTGAAAACTAAGTAACTTGTAAACCCGCTCATGGGAAGCGTGCGGTGACGATGACGCGAGTTTCACGCTTTTTGTTCACCCAAAACGTACACATATATATACACAGTATACATATAGCTCATGGAAAGCGTTCAGTGACGATGACGCGAGTTCCATTGTTCACCCAAAAAGTGCTCAAGGCGCCTAAAGAAGTTTTCACTTCAAAAATCCAACTGTCTCATACAAAACTTCAATACCTACTCGACCCAAATTTAAGGGACGGCTGATAATTTTATCGCGATGACGATGTTGGTCTTATGGAGAATGTTGTTCAGTTTGAAGATCTGTACCACACCCTTAAATATGACCACACCTTTCTGATACACGCTGTATATACTACACACTTACTATATACTATATGTTTACATATGTATAAACTTAGACAACCTAGTCTAAGTTAACTTATAGAATGAAAAAATATTGATTAAAATACAGAGCCGTCCCAACAAAGTCACAGAAATCTTTAATTGAGTTTTTTTTTTTTTATTATTTGAGGATAGTAGCAGATGGCATTCTGTAGTTTCTGCCTACACCCATGGGGAAAAGGCGTGAGTTTATGCATGTATTTTAACAAGTTACTGTTACCTTTGTAAAAACCAGTTTGACCAAACTTTTCTGATACATGCTGTATATCATAATTTCGAAAGTGTATATTGATTTTGGCTGGAGTATTGATCATTTTGTAACAAAGCAAAAAAGATAGCTTCTAGAAAGGGTTTTCAGCTCACAAATAACACATTACTAACACTTACTAATTTTGCTTTCCGTAATAAGTTGACTAAAAATGTATCTATGCACCTGAAATAATAAAGGACCCTGCCCGCTACACCATATCATACCATGACCGTGCTAGGAACGTGTCAGGCCAAAGTATAAGAATATGCCCACTAGACCGTTCCGTCATTGACCAACACCGTTGCGTGTCTTGCACGGAGCGTCGACGATTGTCGCCGAGAATATTAATAGCGAGCGGGTATGATACGCTGTTGATACGTTCTAGAGGGTGGGCATAGTAGTCCGTGTCATGTTTCTTTTCGTGCCTGATACGGTCATATCACGATTCTTGGTATGGTACGGTATAATGGGCAGACTCCTTAAGAAATATCATCGGTTTCTGAAAGCCTTGGTCGATTCAAATGTCATGTTGAATTCTCGTTGACAAAATAATAACGACTTAATGGGGAATAAATTCAGAAAATTATCGTCATCATCAGCCTATATTCGTCCACTGATGGACGTAGGCCGCTCCTAGTGAACGCTACTGAACCTGATCTTCACCTCTTCTCATCCAGTCTCTGCCAGCCGCCTTTCGCAAGTCGTCTCTCCACCTGGCCAGCGGGCGTTCCAAACTGCGTTTGCCAAACGCTGTCTCTACTGTAGAACTCGATTTCCCCAACGTTTTCCCGAACTCAGAAAGCACATAATATGAATTGAAAAATTCACATTGATACTTGCCCGGGTTTGAACCCACAACTTCGTGCTAGAGAGGCGAAACCTTAACTTAGGCCATTACGACATACTGAGTTTATCTTGGACATTACGACATCCTCAGTGAAGGAAACACATGGAGAGGAAACCTGGACTTATAGTTGGGGAGGTTAGGATCAAAACCACAACATATTCAGTATTGGCATTTTTTTTTTCACGATTTCTGCACAGAATGATAAAACCTGCCATTACCAGTAACTGTTCAGTTCAAAACAGCTTATTCTCCTTAGTAAAGTGATGTCTAATAATATTAACGTTTAGTTCAAAACCTCAAATCCCGGTTAAAAAAAAATGTTAAAATTGTTTTAAAGACCTATTGATCACATAAGAAAATGGCATTCTTTAAACAATAATTTAATTTACCTGTCATGCGTTATATTTAATTATTTTTACCTATTGTGGTATAGTAATTTTATTCTAGGTGCATCGTCTTCACATATAATTAATGTATACATAATATTGTAAAACATTTTTAAAAGAGTAACGGTGGAGTTTCTTGCCCATTCTTCTCCATACGAAACTACCTTTTGGAAGGGGCAACTAGAATCAATTCTATTTTTTTTGTAAATTTTGACGTTCAAAAGTGCCTTTTTGAAATAAATGATTTGACTTTGACAAAAAATACAAAAATCTATTTATTAAGATTTTTTTGATTTCTGTCTTGGTGAAATAAGTGGATATGTAGTGGTTTTGATCCTATCCTCCTCAGATAATGTAAGTCTGAAAACACCATCCCGTCTTGAGCAAGCGTGGTGAGCAATACTCGTGCCTTCTCGGTATGAGAAGAGGCCTTTCCCCTGCAGTGGATCAGTAATAGTTATTGTTATTTATAGCTAATAAATAGACATGAGATTTGAAAACAGATTTAAAAGCCTTCAGAAATCGAAATTAAGTCACTAACACTGCTTTTTATATTTAAGAGTAATATATAATCTGTAGTTATTTGAGGTATGTGAAGTAAAAGTGGCATAAATCAGAAATTATACAAAAAAAAAACAAACGAGGATTAACACATTTCGCATTGTAAGGTCCGAAAAGGAAATCGAACTAGTAGCAAAAAAATACTCGATTACGAGTATTTTTTTGCTACTAGTTCGATCATCATTAGAAGACGACCCAGCCGACCCATCCTATGACAGGTATGCTGGAAGAGATTTCTTTAGAAATAAGCATCACCATTGTATGTATTTTTTGTCCTTTTTTTCTTGTCTGTTTATATATGTGTACATAAATGGTTGAATTATAAATGAATAAAATCAACGGAATAAAAATGGTACAGTCGGAATACACATTGACTAGACAAGAAGTAAGCCTGTGAAGCATTTTTTATGTAAAGAAAGAGAAATCACCAAATAGTGGATAAAACAAAATGATCTATCAACAGTGGACACATGTGAGACACTTCAAATTACACGGTTTTGAATGAATAAAATTATGCCACTTTTAAGGCCTCAAATAACCTCAAACGGACAACTATTAATAACACCTTAATTTCAGAACGGATTTCCTGCAGAAATGGTTCACAGTACTGCCCGAGGTGGCGTATATAAACATACATGCGTGCTATATATACAACTGTAACAGCTGGGTGCGAGAGTACACCAAGTTTCATGAGGCTATACTCGCGCCGCTTAGGGTAAGTCAACAAAATAAAAAAAAATATTTTAACCAACGGTAGGATATAG
Organism: Griposia aprilina; assembly: GCA_916610205.1. Classification (NCBI taxonomy): domain Eukaryota; kingdom Metazoa; phylum Arthropoda; class Insecta; order Lepidoptera; family Noctuidae; genus Griposia; species Griposia aprilina. The sequence goes on along the minus strand of OU744310.1, from coordinate 7,277,887 downwards.
GCCTTTTACGTCCTCGCTCCATAGCGCCCCTAAGGCTACACTCCAACCTCGGCTTCGCTCGCGTGGATGTTGGAAATTATCCCACGGGAATGTGCTACCGGGACAAAAAGTAGCCTATGTCCTTCCTCAGGATACCTTCTATATTCTTGCCAAATTTTATCTAAATCCATTCAGTGGTTTAGGCGTGAAAAGGTAACATACAGACAGACTTACTTTCGAATTTATACATATTAGTATGGATAATCCCTACTTACTTCTGGCAAAAATATAAGAAACTGTTAATAATCTGACCTTGGGTGTCCGTAGTCCGTAGAGAATACGTGAAGTGTCAGGTTTGGTATGTCAAATATTTTGTGTTCGTACAGTGATCTTTTTCAACAAGAGCTACTGATTACAAGCCACACAGTGTCCACTCATGACGGTGGCCGAGCGCAGACTAATAATTCATTACAAATTTTTATGCAATAAATCAAAACCGTGACCAGTAAAATAACCCTTAACTCAGTCCATTAAGATTCAGGCGTTAAAGCTATACTTATATGAGAAAAAATACGATTTTATTTATTTTCTGAGACAATTGGTAAAATTTTGATAGTTCTTTTTGCTACTTTTTGAGTTTGTGACTGTACCTAACGGACCCCAGTCTGATAAAAAAATCGTTTTTCCTAATTATGCTAATATTAGTATTTAGGTCGGTTCCCCCCTAAGGGGAAAAGGCCGCACCCCGCCTCCGTACGGCCCTGTAGAGCTCGTCTCCAGACTGGACACTCCCACCGACAGATTAATTGAATTCCCAAATAGAAAGAAGTCCGATGCCTTGATTAATAAGGCAAGGAAAGGATTGAAACTAATAGTCACAAAGACTTAGGAATTCATGAGTATTAAAATACATTGAATGTGGTTTTAGAAATCTAAATAATAGTGAGATGCTAAGTATATTATTATATAAACTTGTAAGTAACCCATACGCTAGCGTAACAGGTATTTGGTTACTCGTAACTCACAAGATACCTCACATCTACACTCCAGAGTACTTAGAGCAACATTTCCGTAAAGTGACGCAAGTAGCTTTTCAGCGACATCTCGTCAGCATCATGCTCTTATGGAGACATGGTCCCTAGCAGTTCTTTCGAACTGATAAACGTGACGAAGCGGCTTTCCCTGCGGTAACCGTGCGACCGTCCTTGTCTAGCAACGGGGCGGCCAGTTTGAGCGGCATTGCGTCGGCATCATGCTCTTATGGAGACATTGTTCCTAACAGTTCTTAGACTGGTTATAAAATAGATGTGGTCCCCCCAAACCCCTGGAATGTCACTATTTGCACAACAAGCATATCTGCAAGACACGAGTTCATGTCACTTTATGTTGGTCCGAGTTATAGAATACAACATTCAAGAATTACTAGATAATAAGAGTTGAGAATCGAAACTCAAGAATCATTTAATAGAGTTTTGGATAAGCTCTTTTAGAGTCCTGATTATTTGTCGGAGCCATAGAATATAAAATTCAGGAGTTACATTATAAAGCTAGAGGATCAAAACTCAACAATTGTTTAATTAATAGAGTTGTGGATCAACTCTCTTGGAGATTTATAGACAGTCCCTAAGCGCCCACCCTTCACCACTTCCTAGTGTTTGTGCTGGGGAGAAGAAATGGCGCAACAAACTCCCCAGCAACAGTCTCTGTCTGATAAGTTATAAGAACCCATTAACTAATAACTCTATCGGCCTAGGATAGGCCTATTCTGAGGCAAAACTCATTGCGATCGTACTTGGTGCACACCGAAGTGGTATTTCGTCACTTCACATTTCCTTAATCTTTGCCATTGAGAGAATGCGTTGCGGTATCCACCGCACAGAACATATGTCGTTCAGCTTTCACCGCTCAAAACATATGTCGTTCAGTTCACATAGGTAGCTCACCGCACAGAGCATATGTTGATCAGTGTCCGCCGCACAGAGCATAAGTCGTTCAGTTTCCACCACTCAGGACTCCGTATTCACGTGTCTCGATAAATAGTGTCGATTTAGTATTTGGCATACCGTAGCCGGTTGTATAGTTTTATCGAGATACGGTCCCTAGCGTTCCTAGAACGACTATCAATTCAGTTTGTGATTATATATGAAGTCTACCCCCACAACCCGGAAATGCGCATATACCAAGCCTCACGTTAAGTGTTCTGTAGCCAGGCCTTTTGGAAGCGGTAATCATCACTAACGTTTGATTGATTTATAACGTAATTAAAGATCGGCTTTATAGCCTAGTTTGAATTAGATGAACTGTGCATTTACGGTTCTGCCTTCCATATGTGGTGCGTCAGTTAAGGTTCAACAGTCTTCAATAGTCAAGAGCGTTGGTGCTCATTGTCAAGTCTGGCGGTAGGCCTTCTCCGTTTCTCTTTAACTAAACCTAAGTGACAATGGTGCCGATTCTCTTGTACACCGAACTAAACTAACTAAACTATCACTAAAATTTCTTACTTTTGGCTATGAGAATCTTAGAGCTATTCTGCAATAAAATATCTCTAAATTTAAAAATCATTTTGACGCAATAGAGTCAGAGGCTCGCATGGGTGGCAGCCTCGGCGTGTTTTATATGGAATTTTTCACTTTTTGTACGGAAAGTATTTAAAAAAAAAATACCTTCGTGTAGAGATATATGGGTTTAAGGGTTTCATAAAGGGGGTCGAAATTTTCATTATTTTTGCGATAGGACACACCGTTTTTGAGATATAAGCAAAATTAAAAAAAAAAATACAGTACTATTTTTGCCCCTGAAGTCGAGGTGTTGTGGTGAATCTTAGTTCATGACAACTAATTTTATTCCACACCTTTTTAATCGTGATTAAAAATAGCCAGATTTAGTTAAGACAACCAAAATTTTAGGTTAAAAACGTCAAATTCAGAATAGCAAAATTGCCATTTTCACTAAACTAATTATTCAGTACCATCTTAGTGCTGTCAAACTAAAATATAGTTAAGTTGTGTCACTTTAGTCTATTTCAGAATGAGAAATCGTCTTTTGACAGGACTAAACAAAATTTTAGTGATTTTTAGTCTAGTTTAGAGAAATTGGTGACAAGAGAATCGGCACCAATATCTATCAAAGTACGGATTAGGACGTAGTCACGTAATACAAGAGAAAATAGCATTAATTATAAACTACGATACTAAATATTATTAAAGTTCACACTTACCAAATATCTCCTTGCAGGAAATTATATTATAAATCACTTACGAAATACTGCACGTATTACCAGCTTCACCTCGGGCACACCTCACTGAACTCAATTGTCTAGGTTTTAACTAAAGTGACTACGTCGTCTGCTACCAAACGTGGTCTTTAACCGACTCTCTTAACTAGCCTGGACTATACGTCCGTACCCTTAAGCAGTCTAAAACCAACTATCTCAGCAAAATTCTCTTTCCCATGTTCTAACATCACCACACCAGCCCCTTGGGTTTGCCGTCGTTAGGACTGGGGGGTGCTCTGCCGAGCAGGTGAGGGCGGGCACCATTCGTGCTGACCACACGGGGATGCGAGCCGTTACGGTGAGCTGCCCCGTGTCGGCGGCCAGAAAAGTCGCCGGGGAGGGCCGAAGGCTCCTGGTGGGCTGGGTTTCTGCGCAGGTGAAACTGCTGGAACCCAGACCTCTGAGGTGCTTCCGCTGCCAGGTGGGCAACCACGTGGGAGTGCAATGCACCTCGGAGGTGGACCGCAGCGATCACTGCTTCCGCTGCGGTCAGCCCGGGCACAAGGCCGGCTCGTGCAATGCCACGCCGCACTGCTTTTTATGTGCGGCAGCTGGCAAGCCGGCCGATCACCGGGCTGGGAGTAAGGCCTGCGCCCCACCCGCCAAAGCCAGGGGCAGAGGTAAGCCCTCCGCAACCGCCGTCACCACCGCACCCGCCGCCACTGCCGCAGCCGCTGCTACCTCCATCGTCGTCGCCGCCGCAGAAACCGCGGCAGGGCCCTCACAAGGGCCTCGGGAGGGGGCTGATATGGAGTGCCAATAATGGCCCCATTAAGCCTCGTCCAGGCGAACATCAACCACTGCGTCGCTGCTCAGGATCTGTTGCTCCAGAGCATGGCGCAGTGGTCGATTAACATCGCCGTGGTCGCTGAGCCGTACTTTGTCCCGCCCAGGGATGACTGGGTGGAGGACCTGAGCGGCTCAGTGACCCTAATTTCGTCGGCCGCCGCCGGTACCCCGTCGCTCGAGGCAGTCAAGAGAGGACGGGGTTGCGTGGCAGCACGGTTCGGGGAGATTGTTGTCGTAGGGGTATACTTCTCCCCGAACCGAACTCTCGCCGAGTTCCACAACTCCCTTGCGGAGTTGAGAGTCGTCGTCGTCGGGTACCATTCCCTCCCCGTGCTCGTACTCGGGGACTTCAATGCCAAGAACACGGCTTGGGGTTCCCGGTATACGGACGCGCGGGGCAGGATGGTGGAGGACTGGGCTCTGGAGACAGGCCTGGTCGTCCTAAACCGGGGCTCTGTCCCCACGTGTGTGCGGATGCGGGGTGAGTCAGTGGTGGACCTCTCGTTCGCCAGCCCCGCTCTGTCGCCGTGTGTCATTGACTGGCGCGTCATGGAGGGGGTGGAGACGTATTCCGACCACCGGTACATCCGGTTTGACGTCTCCGCCCAGACCTCGAGCGCGCTGGTCCGACAGGCCCCGAGTGGTCCGCGGTGGGCGCTGAAGCGGCTGGACCGGGAGCTCCTCCTGGAAGCCTCGATCGTGCAGGCCTGGGTGTCATCACCGGACAGGCCTGCTGATATTAACAACGAGGCGGAGTGGTTCCGGGAGGCCATGTCCGAAGTATGTGACGTGGCAATGCCCCGGGTCCAGCCTGGACGCGCCAGGCGCCAGGTGTACTGGTGGTCGCCGGAGCTAACGTCTCTGCGCGAGGCGTGCGTTGCTGCGCGACGCCTGTACACCAGGCACCGCAGGCTCCGTATCCGCCCTCCGGATACGGAAACCATTCAGGCGGAGCTGTACGAGGGTTACAGAGCGGCGAAGACCGCCCTCCGAGCGGAGATACTGCGGGCCAGGGGACTGGCCCGTGAGGAGTCGCTGGGGACTCTGAACAGGGACCCTTGGGGACGCCCATACAAAGTGGTGCGGGAAAAACTCCGCCCATGGGCTCCCCCCCTGACGCAGAGTCTCCGGCCTCAGCTCATGGAGGGCGTGGTGAGCGCTCTGTTCCCTGCGCGAGGGGAGCACACTCCCCCGCCCATGGCTCCGCCTCCTGCGGTGCCCACTGTAGACCACATAATCGACGATGACGACAATGCTCCTGAGGTGACCGAGGTAGAGTTGAGAGCGGCGGTACGAAGGCTGAGTACCAAAAATACCGCCCCAGGACCCGACGGCCTACCTGGAAAAGCCTGGGTCCTGGCCTTGGAGGCTCTCGGGCCTCGACTTAGAGGGCTACTAAGCGCATGCTTGGAGGGGGGCCAGTTCCCACTTCGTTGGAAGACGGGGAAACTGGTCCTCATTAAGAAGACGGGGCGCCCTGCGGACTCTCCGTCCGCTTACCGGCCCATCGTGCTGCTCGACGAGGTGGGCAAGCTCTTTGAAAGAGTCATTGCAGACCGCCTCGTCGGGCGGCTGGTGCGGGTGGGGCCGGATTTGGCGGAGAGCCAGTTTGGTTTCCGCAGGGGGCGCTCTACGGTGGACGCCATCATGCGCGTGCGAGCCCTCACGACGGGGGATGCTGTGACCCGGGGTGGGGTCGTCTTGGCGGTGTCTCTAGACATCGCCAATGCCTTCAATACCCTGCCCTGGAGTTGCATCAGGGAGGCACTCCGGTATCACCGGATGCCGACCTACCTCTGTCGCATAGTCGAGGCCTATCTGACGGACAGGGCCGTCATCTACCCCGGTCACCAGGGAGAATGGAACCGGCGAGAGATGTCGTGCGGTGTCCCACAGGGATCGGTCCTGGGGCCGCATCTGTGGGACATCGGGTACGACTGGGTGCTGCGTGCCGACCTCCCTAGCGGCGTCAGCGTCGTTTGTTACGCTGACGACACGCTGGTCCTGGCGCAGGGGAGGTCGCACCAGGCGGCGGCCGAAATAATGACACGCGGGGTTGCGACAGTCATTGAGAGGATCCGGCAATTGGGACTCGAGGTGGCCCTGCACAAATCCGAGGCCATGTGTTTTCATGGTCCTCGGAACGCGCCACTCTCGGGTTCCCAAATAATGGCGGGAGGGTTTCACATCGGCGTCGAGTCGACGATGAAGTACCTGGGACTCGTCCTCGACAGCCGGTGGAACTTCGTCGAGCATTTCCGACGTTTGGCTCCCAGACTGGACCGGGCCGGGGCTGCCTTGAAGCGGCTCCTGCCCAATCTAGGGGGTCCAAACGCCTCCTGCCGGAGGCTCTACGCGGGGGTCGTGCGGTCCATGGCCCTTTACGGGGCACCGGTGTGGGCGCGTTCATTGAGGCTCCGACCAGCACGCCGGTTGAACGCGTCCCAAAGGGTCATGGCCATCCGGCTAGTCCGGGGATACCGCACGGTCTCCTACGAGGCGGCGAGCCTCCTTGCTGGATTGCCGCCATGGGATCTGGAGGCAAAAGTCCTCGCGCATATTTGGGAGTGGCGCGAGGAGGCGAAACGCCGGGGCATTACTCCGCTGCCGCGAGAAATCGCGGCACAGCGGACAGAGCTCCGGCGGGATCTCATGGCGGCATGGAGAGTGCGACTGTCGCAACCCAGCGCTGGGCACGCCACAATTGCGGCGGTAAGTCCCCTCTTTGAGGAGTGGCTTGAGAGGCGCCACGGCGTCCTCACCTTCCGCCTGACGCAGGTCCTCACCGGACATGGCTGTTTCGGGAGGTTCCTGTTTCGGATAAGGCGGGAGGAAACGCCCGGGTGTTGGCATTGTGTGGATCGACCGGAGGACACGGTGGAGCATACGGTGGAGGTCTGCCCAGCTTGGGTGGAGCACCGCCGTGTCCTCGTGGCGGCGATCGGCGGCGGCGATCTCTCGCGTCCGGCCCTGGTACAGGCCATGGTACGGAGCGAGAGGGAATGGGAAGCCGTCACCTCCTTCTGTGAAGCAGTAATGCTCGCGAAGGAGGAGGCGGAGCGCGTGAGGGTGCGGCAATCGTTGCGCCCTCACGCCCCTAGTCGCCGCAGGAGGAGACACCCTGGGCGTCGGGAGTCAATTGCCGACTCCCGGCCACCGTAGGCGCGGGCTTGCGGACGGCGAGCAATGGGCAGCTCGCCGTCCGGTAAGGACCAGGCCCGGGTCGACGGCGCGTCGTGTTCCACGCGCGCCTCAAAGAGATGTCAGCATCATTGAAGGGGTCCAATAGGGCCGATGCCTGCCGGGGTCGCGGATTGTTCGAAAGAGTTACCGTGGCCCTGGCGCACAGGCAACGGAAGGAAAACGGGTGGGTTTTAGTCAGTAAGAGTCTGACACGCCCTTCCGCTCCGCCCAGAGCGGGAGAGGTCATTTGACGATTTCCCACCCAAAAAAAAAAAAAAAAAGCCCCTTGGGTTTTTTTGTAACACAATTCCTAACCCTCGCAAGTTCTCAGATTAGGTCCTTGCACATGTCTTCCATTGTCTTAAGTGGTCGTTTGGCCATCGACTTAGGCCAGCCAGATGTGGGTATTTTATGCGTTTCTTTAGAATTACTTGAGTTATTGCATCTTAACTGGCGTCGAATATTGCCTTTCGACTAATGGCCGGCCCAAAAGCCATTTATAATACGTTTCAAGGAAACAAGACATTTCGCTACTAATTAGGGTCGCACCGACAGATCATAAACTAGATATTTAATGTGTTTCTAAGAGTCCCGAAATCGTGGGAAAGTTCCAAACCAAATACAACGGTTTGCTATTAATTATGAATAGGTGACAGACAGTCACAAGTTGAACATGTATGTTTACATAAAATATTTTTAAATAAATAATTTTGTGTGAAGAGGCAACGGAAGTTATTTTGTACAATATTATAAACCAACATTTTCGAAAAAAAAATTGCTACCATTTGAAGATGAAAAAGTAAACTATCTGTGGTAATTATTAGTTATATTTGGATTAGTTCCATTGGGCCGCAAAATGCACCGAAAAACTGTTTAGTTTTGTGAGATTTGCAAACGCGACCTTAAATTGACTTTTCAAAGTAAAATTCGGCCATTTGAGTAAGTGGTTAAGTGCGTAGGTACGTCTTGAATTCGCAATCATCGTTGAACCCTGCTGTTAGCAACACGGTCGTGCAATAGACTATTCTGTTAGTTGAATGATTATCCTATTATGCATCCTCATCCATTAGTAGTATATGACGGCAATTTTTTTTTATTATCTACACATTTTCTAACAAAATAATGCCTTAAAATAAGTTTTTAATGTTAAAGTACAGTTTTGAATGATTTATCATAGTGGCGGTTACCCCGCGATGGAGTGTTCGTGCGAGGCGTCATATTTACGATATAATTTATTGTTTTTTTTTTTAGGAAATTGCATGAGCTTAGATAAAGTAGTGTAGGAAACATAACTTGGTATTAAAACACTCGTTTAATACTATTACATCGAGCCGCAAACCCCCGTCATGTAACAGTTTCATAAAATAGTATTATTGTGCACTGAGAGGAAGAAAATCAGAGCTGGAAAAATTGTGGTCTTATCATTAAAAATGGCAGCAAATAGAACTGCCCAGATTTTCTTTTGCTCCAGTGAGAAATTGCATAGCAACAGCAAACGTTATCAACATCATCGTTTGGTCGGTTCGGTTGTTATCGGTGAACAAATTTTTTCTTAACATTCTTTATAATTTCCATACAATTTCTTCCACAGGGTAACCGCAAACTAATCTTCATAGACAACCACAGCCGTCTCAGCGAGTATGTAGAAGTGGAACAACAAAAACTGCCAGGCGCGACCCTCGCGCTAGAAGAGGACCTCAAAGTGTTTAATAATGCACTGAAATTGTCACATAAGGACACCAAAGTTGCTATTAAGGTGAGAATCATCAGAAAACAAGGGATAAATCACGTTTAGTTTATTGTACAAAGTTCAACTTTCATTGCCCTAATTTTAAATCTCCCGCCGCGCTGGTTGAGAGGTTCAAAGTGTTTAAAAATGCGCTGAAATTATCCCACAAGGACACCAAAGTTGCTTTAAGGTGAGAATTACCACAATACGTGGGATAAAGCACCGTAAATCCTTTGACCAAAGTTCAATATCCATTGTACCTTATGATGTTTTGAATGCTTTTGTCATTCTGAAATAGTTGTGCAAATCAAATTAATCTACGGTTTCTGAACGTAAATATTTTACCGTCAACTTAAGGGGACTACAGGACCTAAACGCAAGTTTTATGACGCCTAAAAGTATATGATCCACTGCAGTAAACGAAATCAGAAAAATATATGATATTCTGCAGGATATATACTAGTTAGATAGTGTGTTGAAAACATAATACAACTAATTTGATAAGATAGAAAATAATCACTGAGAGACCTCTAAAAATGTATTTTAACGATTAAAAACCATACATGCAGTCATTTTGATTTTTTTGTCAGATTATTCTACAAGCAACATATTAATGTAATATTGTTTTATTTTTTTAGGCCAATCAATAGATTTTTTGTAAATAGATTAAATGCTTCATATTTTTCAATTAATTACCAGCGTTGTGTCATCGCGCTTCTCTTTATTTTCTATGCAGTCCGACAGCGACCGCGTTTTAGCTGTTGCCTCTTAAGAGGCTTACAAGAGTTAAAGCGCGGTCACAGTCGGTTTTTTTTTAAATCATATATTTTTAGAGGTATCATCGTGATTTTTTTCTATCATATCAAGTTAATTGTATTATGTTTTCAACACGCTATCTAACTACCATATATCCAGAAGAATATCATATATTTTTCTTATTTTGGTTACTGCAGTGGATCATATATTTTTTAGGCATTATAAATTTGCGTTTAGGTCATGTAGTCCCCTTAAGCTGTCATATTATCTCATGTCCAAGGGTTTGACTGGCTGTTTGTATTTCAGTCCATCAGTCACAACATATGATAAGGAGACGAAATAAGATTTAACAACTGATTTGCTGATCAGGCTCCCGAAACCCCTGGCTAGATTGTATGATCTCGAAGTTGACTAAGTCATTATTAATGCTGTGCTTCTGTTACATTATTACACTTGCAAATAATAAAGAGAATCATTAATTGTTATTTTGTACTAGGTCGGACCTACAGCTCTTCAGATAACATCAGTGGAGAAGACGAAAGTGCTTGGACTGCCTGTTTTGCTAAATGACGTATATTATGCCTCGGAGATCGACGAGGTAAGTCACTTCAGATATAATTATGTAGTTAAGAGGGCGCACACGGGTCCACTAGCGCCACTCCTTTAAAAAAGTGTTATCTCGTGACTGAGAATGAATTTTGAAAAACGGCTCAATAAGCGACCTCGGTAAGTGTGTCTAGAATTTTCTAATACCTTTTATAAACTTTCATATTGAGACACGAAGCGACAAAATACGATCTAAATGAATGTGGCCGCTTTTGTTTAGATCGAATTTTATTGCTTCGTCGTTTTTCAAAATTCCTTCTCAGTCACGTGATAATATTTTTTTAAAGGAGTGGCGCTAGTGGACCCGTGTAAGCGCTCTTAAACCGGGGAAGTAAGCTGCAGAAATTGGTCATCATCTTACAATCGATTACAATATACAAGCTAACACTAAAATGTATATATATACTATGTAAATATAATTTTTAAAAAAGGAAGAGCTCATAGGGCATCAAAAAATTCGTCTGCATCGCTGTCAATGGGATAAGTGCCCAAAAGGCTGGCAGCCTTGCCACGTTGGATGGCAATGCTGATTCTTAAGGCTATTTTTAGGCCAGCCCTCTGGTCACGCGAAGAGTCGACCTACCGCTTGGCGATGTACCAAAATATTCGATGAGCACTGGGTCCTCAAGGCCTTAGTGTTTCAACCTCAAACGGTATTTATTTATATTTACACATACACATAACATCACGCCTGTATTCCCCGATGGGACAGGCAGAGGTGTACCTATAGCACACCCACATTTCGTCAGTTATGTTTAAGTCCCGTGTAATAGGGGGCGAGCCTATTGCCATCAACCGGGCACAAATCCAGACTCCGGGCTGCTACTGAGAAATTCCAGATGGAAGAAGTCGGTTAAAAACCCAATAACACTTTGCCCGACCCGAGAATCGAACCCGACACCTCATGCTCAGCAGTAGCGCTTGCGACCACTACACCAACGAGGCAATTTATTATTATTATAATTTTTTTTTTTTTTTTCGAGGCGATTTATATGTATTGTTGTATAATAATTAATAACCTAAAATATTATCCCCCCAGGTGTGCCTAGTGGATGACAACCAGTTCTCCCTATCAATAATCAACGAGTCAACTCCACTGAGTTTCATTCACAACGACTGCGATAATATAGTGCAGTCTATCATACATATTCGAAACAGATGGGAGCTAAGTCAACCGGTAAGTAATATCATTTATGAAATATTATGCGTGATAGAGAGATGGAGCTATAAGCACCATCTCTTTTTAGCAACGGAAAATCCGGGTCTAGTAGTGCTATTCTGTAAAGTTCACTTGGAACCTCACTCAAGTGAGCGCACACAATTCGAAAGCGAACTCATTTGTTTTTAAAGTAAATCGTCCCGGATTCACAACAACACACCGTTCGAATTTCGAACTGATAGATAATGCGATCAAGGAGCGCACGTCATGGTGACTCTTATGCAGAGATCGGGTATTCGGATGAATATTTACCTAAAGTTAATTTTTTGCTATGAAAGTAGGTATGTGTAGCGGTATCAACATCGCCACATGCGAGCTACACGTCATACCGACGTCACGCAAATCCTGCATCGCGCAAGCAGAGTTTACCGCGCGACTAGCATATATACAACGTCCCGACATCAACCGTCGGGCAGTTGCCCACCAGACACGACGCCCGTCTGGTCGGAGGATCCTCCCTTTTCCATAGCGTATTAGTGAACTTTACACCCTGTTCCTCATACCTCTATACATGCAAGCAACTTCTAAAAAAAATTTTATAAAAAAAAACGGGATTCTTGGATTGCATAACTTTTCAAAGGCATATTTATTTAAAATAAATATTTAACCCCCGATGCAAATATGTGTAAGAGTGTGGTGTGTTAGTTAAAGTTATTTTTTTTTTTCGATACAATAGCTCATTCCGTATTAGCCAACTTTTCGACTTTAGGTGAATATGCATCCGAATATCCGATCTCTGCTCATATATCATTGTAATAAGGTGTAAATTAGAATGATTGACGCACATTCGTGAAATACAATATCTGAGGCACTAGACAAAGCGAAATTCTATAACCGATAACAATGTCAAAAATGTATTGGATTGACAAAAGCTACCGAAAAGCTTATGTCAATTCTGTTGAAAGTCGTGGTAGAAATACGAAACGCTATGAAAGCGATTGCCACTTGTCTAGGGCCTCTGTACAGTTTTCTCTATCAATTATCAACGATTCAACGCCACTGAGCTTTATTCCAGTCTATCATACATATTCGAAACAGATGGGAATTAAGTCAACCTGACAGTACAAAATTTGTCTAAAAGCATAATTGCACGGGCAAAGCTTCTCGACCATAGAGAGGCAATACTCGGCAAACGATTATCGCAATTCTGTGTTTGCACTTAAGCGGGAAACAAAAACTTGAATAGAATGTCAAACGAGACTCGCCAGACGATTTTTAACCCCCGACGCAAAAAGAGAGGTGTTAAAAGTTTGACCGCTATATGTGGGTGTGTGTTTGTCTGTGGTATCGTAGCTCTTGAACTGGTGAACCGATTTGGATGCGGTTTTTTTTATTTGAAAGCAGGTTTTCTAGCGGTGGTTGTTAGACATTTTTTTATCAAAATCGGTTCAGCCGTTTCAAGGTGATCAGCTCTTTATTGTGTCGTTTTTTTTTTATAATTTTACCTATTATATAGACTGTCATTTGACAACTCAAAACAATTTCTTTGTTACAAGCTGTCATCTTTAAAAAGTTGAGGTGATTTTCGTCTTTCGCCATGCGAGTAATATCTCATTGTTAACGCATCGATTTAACTTTTTATCTCCTTGCCTTAATCGCCTCGTCGAGGCAAATAACTCTTTTCGTGTAAATGACTCGAGTATGTGTAATGAATTACGAGAGTAGTTGCACACATTAAACGATCGGTTTTGTGATTTAGGAGCCAATTGCGTAAAACAATTTCAATCACTATCCGACGGAATTTGAAGGAAATTCCAAATCCTTCCAAATCCTGCTGGACAACGTATATCACGCAATGAATGTCGTTGAATTATCAAAATGAAAGGCATTGCCATCTTAAGTTTTATTACCGAAGTATGTCCTACCATATTTTACTTTCACCTATATCTCTAACATGACACTCGTCTTACAGGATTCAGTAACCGTACACCAAAAAATACGTCCAAAAGACGTACCCGGCACGTTACTGAACATGGCACTACTTAACTTGGGGTCCTGTGACCCTAATCTAAGGACTGCAGCGTACAATCAACTGTGTGCGCTAACCGCGACCTTCCATTTGAAGATCGAGGGACAGCTGTTGGAGACTTCAGGTAAACTATTATTTATATTAATAGTTTTTAAACATAATTACATAAACTCACGCCTTCTACCCATGGTGGTAGGCAGAAACTACAGAACGCCACCTGCTACGATCCTTACATACTCCTTTTCCCTCGTTTACTTTCATACATCTGGTCATACACACACGCCGGTTGTGAGTACTACGCACCTGACCTTTCTGAAGAACATCACCAATAAGGTCACTGTGCGTCTTCTTAGGACGTCCCCTCCCAGCGTTCCCCCCCCAACATCTGGCTTGTAACTACCTTTTGATATAACAGAATAAAGTAACGTTTATTCGGTAAGTATAACATCTCAGTACAATTAATTATAAGAGAGAAAAATACCTATAAACAATAAAAAAAAAGGAAACAAGCTAGAATTCATGATTTTTACAAACCAAACATAAAAGGTTCCTAGCTATGTGTAAGGTAGGTTCCTAAGGTGAATCCTCAGCTGCAGCCCGCCAACTTCAATTTTTTTTTGGTTTTTTGCAAATTGCAGCTCTATTTAACCGACTTCACAAAAAGGAGGAGGTTCTCAATTCGCCTGTATGTTTTTTTTTTTTTTTTATGGGTGTTAGCTCATAACTTTTTTCTGGGTGAACCGATTTGGATGATTCTTTTTTTATTTGATAGGTGGTGCTTCACATGTGGTCCCATTTAAATTTGATCAAGGTCTGACCAGTAGTTTTTAAGTTATCCTTAATACTGCAGATTTTTTCCACTTAGTTTATATGGATGATGTGTTAATAATTTCCTGTCACTGTTATTTACACACCAAGTAGTGGTATACGAATTTGTGTGGGGTAGGTACCGCAACTAAAAAGTGAAAAATAAAAACTTTTTTACAAAAAATCAACCGACTTCCAAAAAAAACACTAAAAGACGTGAAAAATAACTTTAATTTCGGAAGTCGGTGGCCAAACACGAAAATACAAAACCAAAGGCACCGACTTCCGAAATTAAAGTTATTTTTCACGTCTTTTAGTGTTTTTTTTTGGAAGTCGGTTGTTTTTTTGTAAAAAAGTTTTTTACGTGGTATGTTGATCAAAATGCGTTTCGCGACTGTAGGAATGATATATTTATTGAATAATAATCATCAATTTCATATCAATCGTCAGACTTTGGGTATTTGTTCCACCTAAGAAAATTCATAAGAAATATACCTACTGAATTTTTTTTATGTGGAATTTTCCAAAGTTTTCCATTGCTTGCTTTTCTGAGGGCCTAGAGAAATGGCATTAGTTTCGGAGCGATTCTAGTTCTACAATCGCTATTGCTCTCCCTAATGTTTCCATCATTCGAATCGAAGACTATTGATAATGCTTGTGAAAAAGTGCCACTTGGCTACGCATCTCTATGGAAGTAATCATTCGACGCTGTCGATTCGTTTCATAGAATGGAATGATGTTATCATTGTCTAGCTAATTTCTATTCGTTGACTTATGAGCACGTGACATTTCGATAGCTTATGTCGACCCCATACATTTTTTGGCTTTTCTACTAGCGTCATCGCTAATCGAATGTTACTTTGTCTAGGCTCTCTGATCCTTCATAATCTGCCTATAATGTTTCCACTGCTGGGACACAGGCCTCCTCTCTGTGAGAGGGAGTGGGCCGTAATCCACCACGCGGGCCCAGTGCGGGTTGGTGGATATCACTGGTCATTAGATTGTCATAATAGATTGTACTGCTAAGAGTATATTGCCATAGAATTACCCTCTGTGTCTTAAATCCAAATCAAGTGTCCATTAACAAAAGGACTACCAACAACAATTGCATTTTAATATGTAATATGTTTTCTGTAACCCTAGAAATCAGGCAGAAATGTTCTGTTGGAAATAACACAAAATGTGTTACAAGTTTTGAATGGTTGAGTTTAACATGTAAACGTTTTTAATTTTAATGCAATAACTGTATATTTTGTTCCCAGGACTATGCATTCCGTCCAACAACACGATATTCATCAAGTCAGTAAGCGAAAAGCTTGCGCACAACGAGCCGCATCTTACTCTAGAGTTCCTAGAAGAATGTATACAGGTAAGACATTTATTATTTTAATGTAAACCCTATCTCTATTTAAATATGGTTCAGTTTTTGTTTGTTCAGACATTTTTTGACTTCCACGGATTAGCCCTGATGGATAGAAGGGCAGAGCAGATTTTTTTTTCTGATGATATTGAATGATTAAAATACTACCCAAGGAACCGACTTATGTACTCATGTGTCAATATTTGTACAACTTTGCACTTTATCCTAACTAATATTATAAATGCGAAAGTAAGTTTGTTTGTTTGTTAGTTAACGCCTAAACCACTGAACCGATCATCCTGAAATTTTGCATATATGTTGTCAGGTGTACAGAAACGGACATAGAGTACCTTTTATCCCGAAAAAAAAATACCCGAGGAAAACAAGAATAACGTTCGTATGATAATAGATGGTGCCACGTGCCTTTAGAATCATGATTGAATTATATTATTGTAGAAACTTTAGTAGTGTGTTAAGAGTTTTTTTTAATTTTTTTATTAAATACCTAATAGTAGTAGTAGTTAAGTACTTCATACATTTAGTGAGTCTAGAGTGTCGATAGACCGGTTTTTCATTCTCCTAACTATAATTCCCCGAACAACCCGAATTGATTATCAAATTCTAAATTAACGCGAGCGAAGCCGCGGGCAAAAGCTAGTGTAACTATAAACAACATGTATTTTTCAATGTAATCAGAAAATCTTCTGTTCTGAGTTACTGTCAGTTTTCGAAGATTTAACATTTCTTTATCCTATAGCGCAGTTATATGATATTTATAGGTAATATTCCTTGATATAATTAATTAATATTTAAATATATTCTAGGGTTTCCGTGGATCAACTATTGAGCTGAAGCATTTATGTCTGGAGTACATGACGCCGTGGTTGGCCAATTTAGTGAGGTAAGGTTTTACATAATATTGTGTGCCTAATAAATTCAATTTATTTATTTGCGTAGACAACAATGATCCATATGGTCATAGTTAGACAAACAATTTAAAAGCTATGTTAGTGTGTAAACTAGGTACTACGAGTAAGCTCACAGAAAAACATATTTACATACATTCACATTTCACCGGATGTATGGAATTGTAGCGGTAACCACATCGCCACATGCGAGCAACGCGTCACACTGACGTCACTCAAAGTCCTGCATCGCGCAAGCAGAGTTTACCGCGCAACTAGCATATATACAACGTCCCGACATCAACCGTCGGGCAGTTGCCCACCAGACACGACACCCGTCTGGTCGGAGGATCCTCCATTTTCAATGGAGGTATGAGTGAACTTTACACCTTGTTCCTCATACCTCACATACCTCACTCCTGTCTAACCAACACTTGCATGAAGTGATTAATTATCGGCGAGTTTAATATGTCCACTAACATCTTTAGAATGCCATTAGGACTTGACCGCGGTCTCTCCAATAGCGACGCCGTTTTTCTCAACACCATTGTGTGGAAGTCGTAAACACAAGCCTGAGCGAACTGAAGCTGTTATTGTATTGGTCCCTCAGGGTGTCCATTGTTTTCCACGTGTAGTTGGCCCACAGGCTACTTGCCGTAAGTGAATCCTCAGCTGTAGCCCGCCAAATTCAAATTTTCTTTGGTCTTTTGCAAATTGCAACTCTGTTTTACGTCGTATGTTGATCAAAATGCAATTCGCGACTGTAGGAATAATATATTTACTGAATAATAGTCGGCAATTTCATATAAATTGTCAAACTTTGGAAATTTGTTCCACCTAAGAATATTTCAGAATATTTCTTATGAAAATTCCCTCCTAACAATGCGAGCCGTGTCCAGAAGTACAGCTTTCTGAATCAAGCCCTTGATCCAGCTGCTCAACAAGAGCCTCCACAGGTGTTGATCGAGGCTCTTGGCTATTCAGCCATTGGCTGTCACGAGTATCGGCACAATGATCGCTGAGTCCACGACCCACATTATTATTATTATTAATTATTATAGATTCTGCAAACCCTCCGAAGAATCCCGTCGCCAGAAGCAAGTAGCCCAGATCCTGGAGAAACTAATCACGCTGACCATCGAGGAGACGGAGATGTACCCGTCGGTGCAAGCCAAGATATGGGGATCCATCGGACACGTGCCCGAACTCATAGACATGGTGCTGGACAGTTTCATACAGCGGAGCGTTAACTCTGGTGAGCATTCTTAGAAACCATTCCAAAGTCTATCTCTACAGCGTGTATCAGAAAAATCTGGCCATATTTAAAGGTGTGGTCTATACCACACCACAGTAGTACCACGTTTTTATGGTCTATACCATAAAACTGAATAACATTCTCCATGAGACTAATCACGTCTTAATCGCAAAATGATCAGCCGTCCCTTACATTGGAGTCGAGTAGTATGGTAGTTTTGTACTTGCAGTATACATCGCAGGTACCGGGATAAAAAAAAACAAATTTTCGAGGGCGCCCTCTTCGATTACAGTTTCAGCCTCTTCTTTAGCGTCAGCACGCCTGAAAACCATGAAAATTCCAAATTACTCACAACACTGTATTAGTAGTATATTGGAATAAAGGTTTTTTTTTTTGTGTGGGAAATCATCAAATTACCTCTCCCGCTCTGGGCGGAGCAGGAGGGCGTGTCAGACTCTTACTGACTAAAACCCACCCGTGTTTCTTCAGTTGCCTGTGCGCCAGGGCCACGGTAACCCTTTCGAACAATCCGCGACCCCGGCAGGCATCGGCCCTAGCGGACCCCGTCAATGCTACTGACATCTCTTTGAGGCGCGCGTGGAACACGACGTGCCGTCGCCCCGCGCGGTACTTACCGGACGGCGAGCTGCCCATTGCTCGCCGTCCGCAAGCCCGCGCCTACGGTGGCCGGGAGTCGGCTATCGACTCCCGACGCCCAGGGTTTCTCCTCTTGCGGCGACTAGGGGCGTGAGGGCGCAACGGTTGCCTCTCCCTCACGCACTCCGCCTCCTCCTTCGCGAGTATTACTACTTCGCAGAAGGAGGTGACGGCTTCCCATTCCCTCTCGCTCCATACCATGGCCTGGACCAGGGCCGGACGCGAGAAGGAGAAAAATTACAATACAGGATGGGATGGTAAGATGGTTGTAAAACGGAGATGTACCCGTCGGTGCAGGCCAAGATATGGAGCTGTATAGGACACGTGCGCGAACTCATCGACATGGTGTTGGACAACTTCATACAGCGGAGCGTTAACGCTGCTGAGCATCACCATCATCTGCCTAGACCTTTGCCAACTATTTTGGGGTCGGCTTCCAGTCTAACCATATGCAGCTGTAATACTAGTATTTTACATGGAGCGATTGCCTATCTGACTTTCAAAACCCAGTTACACTGGGTAACTGTTACCGCCACGCCGCCGCTAGATGGCGCTCGGTAGCAATTACTACCGCCGCCTGCGCAGCCATACCGCGCCCGCACTTCTACTTCGTGCCGCCAGAGGCGCCAGTAGTCATCGTATGCCATGGATAACCATCCAACGCAACTTCAGAGTCAGGAACTTTTAAACTAAATTATAACAATATAACAGATTTGAACCAATAACGTTCAATATTTCGAAGCCCACGAACACAGCGGCAGTAGCTGAAACAGTAACACGACACCACGCGGTAATAGGAACCACGCTTTTGTCGGGATGAAAAGTAAGTAATAGTTACTCTGTTGAGCATTCTTAGAAACTTCGCTCCCGCGGTCTATAGGTACCACAGGAATCGGGATAAAAAGTAGCCTTTGTTATACTCCGGTCTTCAGACTATCACACGTCGTACAAACACGTCGTTCTGTTTCTCCGTTGCGACGAAAAAGCAGGACAAACACTGCAACAAAAATGTGCAACATGTTACAGCAATGCTTTTGTGTTACGAGAAACAATGTTGCTGGCAACATGGAACATTGCAGTGTGGCTGTATATATACATATATAAACTCACGCCTTCTTCCCATTGGGGGTAGGCAGAAACTACAGAACACCACCTGCTACGATCCTTACTTACTCCTTTTGCCTCGTTTACGTTCATACATCTGGTCATACACGCACGCCGGTTACGGGTACTACGCACCTGACCCTTCTGAAGAACATCACCAATTCAGTTTCGCTGCCAAAATGTTATGTGTTACATGTTCATGGTGAGACTCCATTTTTTATTTTTTCCTTTATTAATAAGAACTAACGTTCTTAGTAATTTATTACAATCTAGCCTAATAGACTAATAAGCAAGTTATAGATGACGCTATAACTAAGCATAGTGTCAATTTGCACTTTCACACAATTCCATAACACGAGTCTGATACTGAATAAACACACTTTGTTTATGTTTTACATGTATATAACAGCATTGTTACTATTATTCTTTCAGTATTTATACACTACACTAACTCAAATGGTTTAGTTCTCTTTAGCCTACGCACTATGTCCGTGTTGTTTAACAGAGAATATAGCTGAAATTAGGTATGTTTTTAAAGGTTTTTCTTTAGCGCTGCTGTCAAAATGGCGCTGTCGTAGCTAGTTCCCAACATAAGCTAAGGCGTGAGGTAGTATTATTTTATTTTTGCGTAAATGATGCGTTGTTGTTTTCCTAATTACTCCGAAATTGGAGTCCACCTTTTCCCGAAAGATTCTAAAATTAGAAGATTGAGGCTTAAATCTTATCGTAGAGATTTTTTTACTTACACAGAGTTCGAGGTTCTGTCGGAATCATGTTGAAGCAAGTGATTACGAGGAAACGTTTAAGGTTTAAAATTGTGACATTTTCCATGTCAAATAATTGATTTAAAATATTGAAATCACCGAAAATAACAAAAAAAAAACAAATTTAGGAATGTACACGAAATCGAACGAATTAACGAAATGTCAAAGGCGATGTTCCAGAAATGTATGGAGCCTGGGCTAGCTCCATGTACACTATATGTAAATATCGCTACACAATATAGTAAATGTTATATAATATTAATTTTCTATTATTATACTTCGTTTCAATGTACATTCAAATTAACTTTATCAAGGAGAGCAACACAACATAAATATGGTGGATCAGTAATATGCGAAATGTCATTTTGACAATGACATTTGATTGACGTGTCTATGTAATAGGTACGATAAAAAACAATACACGAATTCTGAAGATACTTGGGTTTTGTTATAATAATAAAATAAGACTCCAGGATATTCTACTCGATTGCGGCAGCAATAATAAAATAATTGCAACCCTAGTGCAACTTGTTATTGTAGAATACCACATACACGACGAAACCCAAATCACAGGTGAATCAGGAACCATATAACAAAGCTGGGGTCAACAGAGAAGCAATCAATCAATGTCCTTAGTAGCAAACTGTTGCAAAACAAAAGCAGTCACATAAATATCTGAAACACGTCCAATTCAAAGTCAAAGCAAAGAAAGACGTCACTTCACGAAACTTAAAACTATCAAAGTCCTCAAACGTCATGTCAAACACAACTGTCATGGCTAACCTAAAAATAGGGTTATCATATTAAAAAAAAACTTCCCAAATGCTTATTTTTGTACACCTGTACTCTTCTTCAAATTAATTTGTTAGTATTTTTATGGAAATCCCCTTTTTTCTATTTATCTACGTAGTGTACATAGTAGTAGCCTAAAATCAAACATCCCCTTTATTGTAGACCGTAGGGATTCAGCTATGACCATGTCATCTACAATAAGCTTTGCCCGACCTTCTCCATTTTGATGATATGTATGTAAAAGTGACCTTGTTAATCGACTTTCGTTGCCGACTGTACTTGTACTGTTTACATAAAATCAGAGATACTTATTTATCTTTATATAATGTAATGTGTATTAATTTTTTTTTTATTAATTTTGATTAAAATTTTATAAGTTTGCAATTTTATTTTATTTTGCACTATGGCTTGCGTAAAATTTATTTATGGATATTTATCTGAAATAAATGATTTGATTTATCTTTTTCTCCCAGGTCTCGGCTCCCCAATGATAGAAATAATGGCAGATACAGCAGTGGCTCTAGCTTCAGCCAACGTGCAACTGGTGTCAAAGAAAGTCATCGGCAGGATGTGCAGGGTAAGTTGTTGATGCTAAGGTCTGGAAAATGATGGGGTTGAAGTAAATATTACTCTTTTAAGAATGAGAGATTTTGTAATTGTTGCAAGCGCGACTGCTGACCATGGGGACTGGGGTTCGATTCCCAAGTCGGGCAATGTGTTATTGGGTCTTTCTGTTTTTTTTTTGTTAAGTTTGCGAATATTGGGAACTGATATTTGATTTTGATTTGCATGATAATAATAAGTTTATTTTAGATTTTTAAGAAAATGCGTTGAATTGATAAACCAATATTATCATGGTTTTTTTTTTTCGTTTTTGAAATTGCCCAAATTACCGGGTTCAATTATTTACTACAATTTAGTTGAGGCCAGTTTTTTTTTTTAAATATTTGTGTTAGATTGTTTCTCATTCATGCATGAATCTTTCAGTAAAAAAAAACATTTTCAACATCCCTTATTGTCAGAAACATGAATATTATCATCATTATTTAAAAAGTTTTAACCGTTGGTCTTTCACTATATGTTGTATTGGTGACAAAGTTCGCAAGGTGTCTATAAGCAATATCAATATTAATGTGTTCGTTTAAATATCAAAGCGAAAGAGTCAAACTCAAAGCATTTATTTCAAATAAACCAATTACAGGCCTTTGAATTGTCGAGGGGTCGGTCAGTCAGAAAAATGAAGCTAGTCGCCTAATAAAAACCTATGGAGAAGAACGGGCAAGAAACTCCAGTGACACTCTTTTAAAACAAAACATAGCTACAAAAAAAAAATGGTACATCATTCATGTTGAAATTATACATGTGAGAACGATGTAGAAAGACGTGCACGTTAAAAGCGTCCGTAAAAAAAAAAACAATTCAGAAATTAAAATAAGCCGTGGCAGCTAAGAGTTGACAAGTCCCTACTGGCGGCGCCCGTTCACGAACATGACGTATGGATCAGCACCATTCAGCTCAACCATTTTGAAGGGTTAAAATTTACATTCGCACCTAGATGCCGATGCCGGAGTAGTTACAAGCACATAATGACATTTTAGCTTTG
This sequence comes from Griposia aprilina, assembly GCA_916610205.1. Taxonomy (NCBI): domain Eukaryota; kingdom Metazoa; phylum Arthropoda; class Insecta; order Lepidoptera; family Noctuidae; genus Griposia; species Griposia aprilina. The sequence goes on along the minus strand of OU744310.1, from coordinate 7,255,136 downwards.
TCTTGGGTTGCCAATGAATCTAAGAAGCCTGTAGTATTGCAGATGTCCATGGAGGCAGTGCTGACCATTTACCATCAAGTTAATGTCAGCTGGTTTGCCCATGTATACATCTATACATACATACATACATACAAATAAATAAAATAAATTGAAGTGTCTGTTTGTAATGTCAAAATAACAGCTTTTTACTAAAAGTATATACGGTACTTAGAGCAAAATACTTTATTTTTTATCTGTCTTTCGGTCGGTCTGTTTGTTCCGGCTAATCTCCGAAACGGCTGGACCGATTTGGACCCGACTTTCACTGGCATATAGCTAACGTTTTAAGGAGTAACACGTTCCCGTGGGTACGAAGCCGCGAGCAGCAGCTAGTTAGGAACATAAAAACAATCTGTTAACATTGATAATCAAAAGTTGAATGAATTTATGTCTTTACACCTTGCTGACTTTGCCCTGCCTATATGTTTGTCTGTGTAAATTAAAGTAGAAATGTTATTTCAAAGCGCCTCGTCTACAATAGAGGTAACTTGGTAAACAAAGTATGCTGTGTAAAATAATATCATTACTGAAACTTTTTCAACAAAAACATAAACTGCAACTCGATAGCATTAAATGTAATGTTGTTATAAACATCTACGAGTATAACTATTCTTTAAGTGGAGTCGAAGAACTTTTTGAGAAAACAACTTTAAATTCTGAAGCATCGGTCGAGTAATGATACGCAAGTCAATTTTAAGAGCGCATACACGGGTCCACTAGCGCCACTCCTTTAAAAAAAAAAATATCTCGTGACTGAGAAGGAATTTTGAAAAACGGCTCAATAAGCGACCTCGGTAAGGGTGTCTCGAATTTTCTAATACCTTTTATAAACTTTCATATTGAGACACGAAGCAACAAAATACGATCTAAATGAATGTGGCCGCTTTTGTTTACATCGAATTTTGTTGTTTCGTGTCTCAATGTGAAAGTTTATAAAAGGTATTAAAAAAATCTTGACTTACCGAGGTCGCTTATTGACCCGTTTTTCAAAATTCCTTCTCAGTCACGATTTAATATTTTTTTAAAGGAGTGGCGCTAGTGGACCCGTGTATGCGCTCTTAAGACGCCGTTAATTCTCGTGCTCACTTCAAACTATTGTAGCAACGGAAAGACTGTGCAGAAAAACTAAGTCAAGTGTCCTTTCTGTATTTGAAGGTTACTGTCTCGTAGACGAAGCGTTTTTCTCTTAAAAAACTGTGTCTAGATATACAACGTGGCGCAACAATGGGGACATTCATTTAACACATGAGTAGGGCTAGTGGCCAGTAACAATCAAAAATATAATAATAATAATAATCCTTGGGTGCACTTGCACAGTGCATACAGGGATAATCGTCGGTTGGTGCTTCATTCCATTTAAAATTGTGTAAGGGGCCTCTGCGAGTTGGCTTCGGCCCCTCGTACGCCTTCCAAAGGACCGGGATCCCATGGTCCCGAGCTATTTTAACAAATAATAATATCATTTATTGTCAGATCAGTACAATCCATATTTGTTAGTAAGGACATACAAATATAATAATAAAGATTTTGTATTAATTTAATAATTTATTTGTAATTTGGTTTAATTTCATTATGGGTATATTCCTGAAATAAAAATGATTTCATTTGATTAATGTTAAAATGAACCTTTTTGGCGCAGCCGTCAGGCACACACTGTTGTTATTAACACTTATTTTTATTTTATTTTGTATTTTGTGTTTCACGAATATTTTTTATTGTTACTGGCCACTAGCCCTACCCATGTGTTAAATTAATGTCGCCATTATAGCACCACGCTGTATAAGTGTTTGTGTCTGTCTATGTAAATATGTGTACATAGTACATGTGTTTCTGTCACAGGCTCTATCAAAACTGCCTAATAATATCCTGGGTCCCGTCACCCCTGCCACTGTGAGTTTATTAAAACATTTCTTTTTTTCCTTTTTTTTTTTAGTTCTTTTTTTAAACTTTTATTTGTTTTTGTTTTTTAGCAAAACGTCAAGTGAGCTGTGCATTTTGATTGCTGTAAAGTGTAACAAGACAATTAACTCCGTAATGCCAAATACCAGTTCTGCCAAAATTAACATAATGCATTTTCCGAAGTCATTCTTATTACTTTTGATAGTTAACGCTAGTGAATAAATCTATATTGTACATTTCGCACCTTCATTTCGAAACCGTTATTAAACAAAAAAACTAAATTTTACAAGAGAAATAATTTACGATATTTGCATTATTATTTACCTCTTAATAAATATCTGATGAACTCATAAGAGATATTCCTGAGATTATTTGTTAAATTACTGGTTTCTTTTTAAGGTGTGTAGTCATGTAATTAAATATTTTCAATTTCGTGAAAATTTCGTTTAGTAACGGTTTCGAAATTAAGGTGCGATTTATACTGGAAAATTGCATCAGCTTCATGTTAGTAACTCAAACATTGACAGGTTGTGACCTGCCGGATAATTACGTAACACCACTAACATAAGGAATGGGTTTCATTTTGACAGTTCAACCACATTCATTGCGTTATTTACTTTGTTGAGCAGACAATTTTTTCGAACATATGAAGCAATGGATTAGTAATAGGCTTCAAAATCATTCAGATTGTGATAGATTGTGTGTTACGTAATTAGGGTGCTGGTTCGTTTTGGCATAACTGGTTTTATTGTCAACTCTGAATACCCTACGCAACAGACCAGTCTGAGTCGAATTGCAAACCATTCAAAAGCATACTAGTAAAAATTGCAGTTGTCTTGTTATATTTTGCAAACGTTGAATTATTTCCAGTTAGTTTTGCCACAATATTGTTTTTGGTGCACGATGCTTTATGGGCACCCTGCAAGGGTTTTTAAATACGCATTTTATATAGAAATTCATTGGATAATCTTAGAATATGTGTGTCAAATTTAAGTTTAAAAAAAATTGAGACATCATTGACCTAATTTTTTCTTGTGGATTTTAAAATGAAAATTAAAGTTATTGACCATCTAGTAAAGTATTAAAATGATTTAAACGATGTACATTTTGTACAAAAAATATCATTAATTAATAAACTTCGAAAGCAGAATGTTTGTAAATGTGAATTTATCAAAGAAAGTGTACCGTGATAAACGAAATGAAACAAGAAACAGTCAAGAATTTGTAAATTATGAGAATTGATAATGAATGTCCAAAGTTACCCCCGATTATTGGAAGCCTAACCAAGTCTGTGATAGGTAAATCCATTATCAACTCCAGTGTGACAAAACAAAAGACCTGAACTGCGTTCGTGATTTAGTTTCTAAACATGTAAACAAATATGTGTTTTTGGAAAAACGACTTTAATACCCCACACATAAAGTTAAGGTTGCGCTACAACTCAACATTCTCATGACTTTTAAAATAGTTTTAGTCATTTTGACATTAACTTAATTTACACAAGCATAAAATTTGATATTCGTCTATATGAAAATAACATCAATTGGAAACGGATATAAAAAGACTATATGATTAGTTGGTTCTGTTTATTCTAACCAATTTCAAATCTGATTTACTAATCATAGGCTTGATACAATATAGACTTTCGTAAACGGCTCAAAAAAGCTTCTTTTTTTTTTGGTTTTCTTTACTTACTTAGCCATACATTATGTTTTGCTTTTATTTTGAGTTTGTCATAGAAACACAATTGGCCGTAAAGATCCGAAATTCCAAATTCCTTGTGTGTTTTTAGATATTTATTATAATGTGCTTTTAAGTAGTTTTAATGTAAGGCTTTCTTGTTCATTTGCGTTATTAATTAGAGTAAATAAAAGCACGATTGGTTTTATAACTGGAAAATATTAATATTATCAAGTCTTGATTCTTCATAAGGTACGATTTCGTGCCCTGAAGCAGACAGTCAAAAGATCCACAACTTTTGCCGCCTCATTTTGAGTTCTATGTCACATATTATACAGGCTTAATTCGAATTCATATCCAATCTTTCATATATTGCTAATTAGCGTCAATATTCTCGGCATAATTATACTTTCTGTCTGCTATGAGGCACGATAGTACCTTTACGAGTTTCACACATTGCAGTAAAAATACACGATTGCATTGTACCAATGTCTTTTACCCCTAACTGAATCTTAATTTTCTCGATAATAGAATAATAATCCTAACATCCAACAAATGAATTAATTTGACGTTTAAACACGAGTTTTTAAAACTCGTGACCTTAGCTACGGTTTCCTAGAAGAACAATGGCTTACGGAGTCAAAAAACCCTCTCTAGAAAAACACACCAACTTACAGTACAACTCTGTTCTTAATGACCCTCGGGAATCATCGCATTTCCGAATACAAACGAATGCTAATTTCCATGTACATCAATTATTATATTTATTGTGTACAAGCTGACCCGACAGACGTTGTCCTGTCTTAACTATTAATTTCATAATTATGTCGTTTAGTTTTAGTTTTGACTATTGACTAAAACTAAAACTATCGACTCATTTATCAACCGATCCATCTGTGTTAAACGATATTTGCAACGCGCATTCTGTCACTCGCTGACAGTTATTTCAAACAACTGACAGTTATGCAAAATTAATATTGGCGTTAAGTTTTCTTAAGTTTTCTAATGTCCCGCTCAACTTTATTATTTTTTTCTTTCATAATATCCTTCTCCTGACAATAACGAAAACAAAAAAAAAAAGTGAAATCGGTTCAGCCGTTCACGCGTGATGGCGTGACCAAGGGAAATAGGGATTCATTTTTATATATATAGATAATATCCTTCTCCTGACAATAACGAAAACAAAAAAAAAAAAGTGAAATCGGTTCAGCCGTTCACGCGTGATGGCGTGACCAAGGGAAATAGGGATTCATTTTTATATATATAGATAATATCCTTCTCCTGACAATAACGAACACAACAAAAAAAAAAAAGTGACATCGGTCCAGCCGTTCACGCGTGATGGCGTGACCAAGGGAAATAGGGATTCATTTTTATATATATAGATAATCATTTGAATTCAGAACTAAGTACTTTAATTGTTGTTACGTCCAAACAAAACAACAATACTAAGTACTTACTTAGTTCTGAATTCAAATGATTATACACGATAAACCTAAAAATTGATGTACATGGAAATTAGCATTCGTTTGTATTCGGAAATGCTATGATTCCCGAGGGACATTAAGAAAATAGTTGTACTCTAGTTTCATAGATAACGTTTCAGTAGCGTCATTCGGATTCAAATTACGGACACTAAGAAACCGTAGCTTTACAGAAGTTTTAGACCCGTAGTGGTTAATCCATATTATTTATTGGCCTAAGTTTCAATCCATCTAATATGTTGTAATATTTCAGGTGGTGGACAAAACTTGTCATTCTCCGACCGCAATGTTGGAGCAGCATATGATGTGGGATGATATAGCTATTCTGGCTAGATACCTGGTAAGTGGCTTTGTTTAATTAGCTTATACTGGCCAAAAGGCCTCCCGAATTCTAACGACAGGAACTCTTCGGAGTCCCAAGGTCACAACATGAGACACAATAGATAAATCATTGTGTCTCATTACGCAGGATTCAAGAGGTTAGGACCAATTTTTTAACTGCAAATTTTGACTATCTCAAACTCAAAGCATTTATTTCAATTAAACCATTTACAGGAACTTTTTAACTGTCAAATAGTCGGTCAATTAGTTAGAAAGTTGAAGCTTGTTGCCCATTCCAAAACGTAGATCTCTATGGAGAAGAACGGGCAAGAAACTCCAAGGACACTCTTTTAAATCAAGATAATACAAAATCCTGGGTACATTATTAATGTTGCTTCTATGTGTGAGAACAATGTAAAAAAAAATTAAGAAACAATTCATAATATAAGATTAAAAATAAAAATAAGCCGTGGCAGTTAAGAGATGACGAGTCCCAGCCGACGGCGCCCGTTCACGAACATGACGCGTGAATCAACAGCTTCCAGCTCAACTATTTTGTAGGGAACCGAATGATCCAACACACGCGCCACCATTAGTGAGACATAAGTGAGCACAATTATCAATGAGGCGCTTTTGTTTACCGATAAAATGAATAATACCAGGAATTAGTCTAGTACTAACCAAACAAGGTTAATAGCGAGTTTGACATATCAGGGCGCTGGTCATTCTAAATTCAATTAACGATGTAATGGAAATTATAAAAGATACAAAGCGAATTTTCGATGTTCCCTTATGGGCCGTATATTTCCTGTTTTATATGAAAAACCATGGCAGAGCGGTAAATAACTCTTTTATAAAATTAAAGTGCCTTTGTCAGTACAGAAAATGGGTAGCGAAATTACTTTTTTAATTAAAATATCAGTTTCGCCAATGCCCTTTTTTTTTAAGTTATAAAAAGTAATGAAGTTACTTTTTTTTTTTCCAGCTAATGTTATCATTCAACAACTGCCTCGACGTGGCTCGCCATCTCCCATATTTGTTCCATACCGTCACGTTCCTCGTCTGTTCCGGAACCGTGTCCATGCGAGCAGCCACACATGGCCTGGTGATCAACATCATACACTCGCTGTGTACTTGTACCACGCCTAGCTTCTCTGGTGAGTCCAATATATATATATATATATACTAGCTTTTGCCTGCGGCTTCGCCCAGGACGACGTCGGAAATTATCCCACGGGAACGTACTACCGGGATAAAAAGTATCCTACATATTAATCCAGGTTATAAATTATCTGTGTTCCAAATTCCATCCAAATCCGTTCAGTAGTTTTTGCGTGAATGAGTAACAAACATCCATCCATCCATCCATCCATCCATCCATCCATCCATCCATCCTCACAAACTTTCACAGTTATAATATTAGTAGGATACTCCATTTGAAATAAGATTATAAAGGAGATCACCCAAGCTCCATACAAAATTACCCCAGGTCCGGCGCAAAAGAAACTTATCTCAGCCTTTTGTATATTTTATGTGCAATTATTTTTGGTACGTGTGATTGCCGCTAGAAGTGGCTAACATGAAAAAAAATGTCATGTTATTATTTTCAGGCACAGATCTAAAGATAAAATATTTTGAATAAAAATGATTGAAAATGTCAATGAAATTGTCAGAAAGATGAAGCTAGTTGCCCATTCTAAAGCGTAGTAGGTACCTATGGAGAAGAACGGGCAAGAAACTCCACGGACACTCTTTTAAATCAAAATATGGTTAAAAAACATCACTCATTTTGAAATTATGCATGTGACAACGATGCAGAACGTTAAAAGCATCCTTAATCAAAACATAAAAACAATTCAAATATTAAATTAAAATAAGCCTTGGCAGCTAAGAGATGACCAGTCCCTACTGACGGCGCCCGTTCACAAACATGACATTCATTGGTTTTCGGAAAAATGAATGTATGAATCAGGCAAATGTCTAACCATTTTAAGAGTGTTTAACAGCTGTCACTAATTTGTCACTCTTATAGATTTATCCCCTAACTTCATCATAAAAGACCAAACTAACTAATTTATATTTTCCAGAGGACACCCAGCGCGTTCTCCGACTGTCTCTGGACGAGTTCGCTCTGCCCAAGTTTTACCAGATGTTCGGCATATCCAAGGTTAAGTCTGCCGCCGTCACCGCCTTCAGGAGCCCTTACAACAGACATACTAATGACTGGTGAGTTGCTTATAGCATCAACTGATTATTCTAGCAGGTGCAACGGAATCATGAGAATGAATTTATTTTATATCTGTAGAAAGTCTAAAAAACTTGAATTCTTAAATATTTGAATCGGCAAGCAATTGCTCTTTAAGGTTGCACTAGTCGATATTTTCTCCATACAAATTTCGGGTGGGTATACTCCACTGTTTGACTATGTACAACTAAAATTATCTATGATATCGTTTTGTCTCATTATTAATTTTGTGTGTGCGGAAACGGAATAGTAATATAAAAAATTTGGAAAATCCAAAAGTGCACGACTCATAATGCTCATTTAATTATGAAATATAAAAAAAAAAAACTTAAGTCGTTCAAAATTAATTGCCGAAAAAACAGCTGTAGTAGGAAGAAGGTACTGCACAAGCGCCCCTGGTGGAATAAATGTACATAATATCTATAGATATATCACCATCCATATGTTAATTTTCTATGGATATATATAGATATACAATCTTGTAGTTTCCGTTTTTTATTAATTGCAATTAAACGACACTGAATTAATTAATCATTCGCATTCAGTGACCTACAATCGCCGATTAGAATTAAAAAAAAAATTAACTCAAATAATGGATTTTTTCACAAGTTACAGTGTTTCCGGGTTTCACACATGACGGACAGGATTTTTTTTTGACCTATTTTGGTGTTTTTTCCAATTCTATTGCAGTAAATCAATTTTTAAAAAGTATGAAATTACTTAATCTCCATTAAATTATCTCGACAATAGTATGCAAAATATCTTGATTCCGTGAACTAACAAGGCTATAATAATAAAAATAGCCGCCAAAATGAGGCGAAAAAATTTTTTCGATCGTAAAGCACTCTCTGATACTTCGCATCATGAGTCGTGCAATATCATTAAAATGTTATGAACTAACAAAGAACCGTTTTTCTTGCTAATTTTAACGGATCTTTGGTCGTAAATAAGTAGTAAAAGAAGTGTAAAATCACAAAAAAAAGTCGGCACCGACAAAGCTCAATTATTTTGATTTGATTTGATTTATGCAGCAGTTTTTTCATAAACCTCGATATTCCAAAGGACTTTTCGTAATTTTTTGCGCGCTCATTTTACTACGAGTTAAAATAACGATGATTGGGTGCGTGCGAACTAGACGTGCGTGCAGACTAGTATCTAACTGCTCATCACTGATACTATTTCTGTCGGACACGATGCCAGGTGACACAGCGCACTTTTTGGCCACGCCTACCAGTGAGTTCGAGCCCGCGACTAGTTCAACCTTAAGTCATAATGTTATCGGTGACAATGTGCATAGTAAGCTGTCAAAATACAACAGCACTTTGTCACTGTTGCGCGAAGCGAATATTGTTATGAAAGTTTTGAGAACATTTTTTGCATTTTGCTGACGTCACTTCGTAGTAGTGTTGTCTCTTTCTAGACAAAAAAGTCACTTATATCATAGGTATTTTTAGTTTAAATCCAAAGTTTGAAACCGTATAGTGAAGGGGACCGTATAAGTATGTCTACACCGCGCCGTCTGTCCGCCTGCCACGAGTTCTATTCGTATAAGGCTGATTTTAGCGAATTGATTCCAGATTTTCATAAGAGTACTAACTAACCACTAAGAGTGCTAACTAATAATTTTTCTTTCTCCTCCTCAGGTACTCAGAACACTCCTACACAACTTGCACGGACGCGGCAACCACCGGGACATGTGCGGGTACCACACATACAGACCGCGAACGATTACCTCTGCAGTCACTCGAAATAATTACTGACGCCTTGCTAGAGATCATGGAGGCGTGCATGCGGGACATACCCGACTGTGACTGGCTGCACACTTGGTAATGTAGCATTGTAGTTTATCTACAGCTGGCCAAATAATAGTATGCGCTTTGGCAATGTTCGTGTTTCCGAATTCGCCGAACGTCCCTCCACAGAGTAATCCCCCACAATGGCAATACTTCTAAGTTTTATATTGCCACGATTTGTACTATCATTTGTCACTAGTTTTGAAATGACTATAATTTTGTAATTGTTGTAGCTATGGGGGAAAGGTCTTAGAAGACTACACATAACATTTGAGAAATTTAGATCGGTATTCATAGATTTTGTAAAAGATTTTCACAAAAACTTTATTTGATGCCATTCTATCCTGTTTTTTTATGAGGATCAAAAAACTCTGGGACTAACTGTATTTCGTAGTAAATGAGACCCCAACTTACTTTTTTATGATGGATTTGAATTTTAAAATCATCCCCTATTTTACCATCTCGCGGATGATTTTACAAAAAACTTTGTAACACGTAATTCTTTATTTCTTATCAAAAGTATTTTGAATCTTTATATCCCTAACTAAAGAATTGCCGGGTTTCCTATACAAACTTTCAACCCCTCTAACACGTCTTTAGACAAAAAATTGTCTATGACCATATTTCCAATACCTTAAATCTCTCTAAAAGAACTACACAAAAATCAATATTACATACGAATTTTAAAGTTATCCCCTATTTTACGCCTTTGGAGGACGATTTTACAAAAACGCTGTAAGATGTTATTCCTTATTTCGTACCAAAAGCATAAATTTGAATTTTCTATGCTGGGTTTCCCATACAAACTTTCATCCACTATATCACCCTCCCCCCCCCCACCTTAAGGATTATTTTTGAGACTAAAAGTAGCCTACGTCCTTCACTAGGATGCCATCTATCTCCTAGCCAAATTTTTATCGAAATCCGTTCAGTGGTTTCGGCGTGAAAAGGTAACATACAGAGAGACAGAGTTACTTTCGAATTTATAATATTAGTATGGATATATTGTTAAGTGTTAGAACTAGAGATCGGATATTCGAATGCATATTTACCTAAACTTACTTTTTATAAATTAATAAAAATAAATAAATACAAACATTTAAGAATAACTAGAGTAAGAGTTACTTGAGTGTATTAGAAGTAATCATATTTTGTTTCGTTTGTTTCAGGACATCTTTAGCTAAAAGCTTTGCGTTCTGCTTCAATCCCGCGCTACAGCCAAGAGCTTTGATTGTATTCGGATGTATAAGTAAGTTTATTTTAATATTACTGTTATAGGCGACTAACAAAAGGTATTTACAAGGCAGATGTGAGTGGAAACGCCGGGAGGGAACGCCTTAGGAGAACGTATAGTGACCTTATTGATGATGTTCTTCAGAAAGGTCAGGTGCGTAGTACTCGCAACTTGCGTACGTGTATGACCAGATGTATGAACGTAAACGAGGCAAAAGGAGTGTAAGGATCGTAGCAGGTGGTGGTCTGTAGTTACTGCCATGAGAAGAAGGCGTGAGTTTATGTATGTATTACTGTTATAAAATGTAAGAAAAGCTCTGTCCGCACTTGAACACATTTGTATCGACACAAGGCATCTGCACAAAATTTTAAAAGGACGTGCTGAATAGTATCGGGAATAAAAATGATTCGAAGCATGTGCCCAGTTGGGACAAATAATCAAACCTATAGACTTGACTAAACGCCTCGCGGTAGTACTGATCATGAAATGTGCGAATAGAACAGTGAATATTTCATTTGCTATTTCAAGAATGATAGTCGAGTCTCGCTACGTCTTTCTCCCACTTTTTATGACCGTTACAGCCACGATCATATGCGTTTGTTATAGCGTGGATGTGGACTATGCTTTTGACTTTGGTGGAGATTGTTGTAAAATAAAATGTGGGTATAATTTTCATGTTTAATCCTTTTTTTTTACTATACCTAGTCTTGCCATAAATATTGTCACGAAGATTTTTTTTTTTCTTGCAAATAATATTTATTTCTTTTACAGTGTGTTAGTTTAATACATAAATATAAAACAATTTAAAATATAAAAAGCTTATTCGAAATAGTCTCCATTGGCTGCAATACAGTCCTTTAAACGTTGAGGCCAGTTATCAATAGAAGCACGCACTCTTTCCATGGGAAAATTCTTCACTGCCAATCGTATGGATTGTTTTAGGGACTCCAAATTATCATAGCGTTTAGAGCAAGCCATACTCTCTAAAACTGACCATAAATCGTAATCCAGCGGATTAAGATCAGGACTAGACGACGGCCAGTCTTCAGCTCTGATGAAGTCCGAAACGTTCACTTCCAACCAAGACTGCGTCAACCGAGCTTTATGACCCGGCGCAGAGTCTTGTTGGAAGGACCATACTTGGTTATTGAACATGGTGTTGTTAAGGGGCTTAACTACCTTCTCAAGAATGCTATCTTGATACACTTGTGCCGATGTTTTGATACCTTTTTCACAAAAATATGGCTCAGTCACTCTTTCATAGCTAACACCCCAACAAACCATCACTGAAGTCGGATAATGCACACGTTGCACTCTGTCGACTAATTGGGAAGCTTCCTTAGAGCTTTGAGCATAAATACGGTCATTTTGTTTGTTAATATGTTGCTCAATTGTAAAGATTTTCTCATCCGTAAACAAAAATTTTCTGTGACCTCCCTTTGCGTACCGCTTCAGTAGTTGTTTCGATTTTACCACCCTATTCTTTTTTAAATTATCAGTTAAAAAATTACCACCACCACTCTTATAGGCTGCAAGTCTTAAGTCATCTTTTAAAATACGTGACATCGTTCTGGGTGCTATCTTCATCTCCCGAGATAGTATCTTTTGCTTTCGGACAGGATTTCTTCGAATTCTTTCCCTTACTGCTTTGACCACCGTTTTCGTACGAACACTACGTGGACACCCAGATCCTTTTCTGTCGCAAACAGAGGAGGTCTCATTGTACCTATTAATAGCCCGGTACACAAACATTTGACTAATACCAAGCGTATAGAGAGTTTTAAAAATTGCATTTCCAACTTTGTGTAATGCAATCACAGCGATTCGGTTCTCTTTATCACCCCACTCCATTTTAATATCGCAAAATATTGTACAATGTATTGGCGCCAAAATTAGAAAACTCAATGAACAATCGTATAAAAATGACAGATTCCAAATTCAAATGTATCTATGTATATCAATGTATATCTTTCTTATTTTTAACTGTAACAGTATTTATGGCCAGACTAAGTATATGATAAATGATTTTATTTCTGTAAGTAGGTTTATACAAACGCTTTTACACGTCAATCATATTTTTTAAACTGAATGAGGTTGGCGTTTCCAATCTGACTATTCTGAGAAAAAAGGCCGAAACAAACTCAGAGGTCACAGTCTCTTTTAAAGTCCAGACATAATATTGGTCAGATCATGTGAAGACCACGTAGATTGGTGTCTGAATTAGTATTTAAAGGAAAGAACCACACAGATTGAGAGGACATGTCCAGTCAATGCACGCATTTGTCAGTAATCGTGCAGCTCAACGATTCGACGAACAATACCAAAAAAAGGACATTTGGGTAGGCCGCATAAATTACTCAAACTGTCAGATCATGACTAAAACTAGAAAAAAAAAACAAGGAACCACATATTCCTCACATTCACAATAATTCAAATAATATAATACTCTAATCAACTCTAATGCATCCAAAGGTCGTTAAAATTTCAACATTTAAATCTGTAACTTTTATGGTGTACGGTCACCAAATTTTGGTTGGTTATATATTTTTTTTTTTTGTCAAAAATCACTTTGACCGCGTAGGTGTTGCACTTTTCTATGAAACAGCTGATTTTGTTTTTGATAACTGACGAAAAATTTCTATGCTAGGTGGTCTAGAATCATATTATTATGCTGAATGCATGGCCACAGATTGCGCACTAGATAAAAAAATCATTCTGTAATATATAAAATTCATCAAGATCAATGTGTATAATTATTAAACATAAAATTTACATTATTTCTAGGTAAGAACGTAACAGACGATGATATGAAACAACTACTAAGAATACTCGTGAAAGCTTTGGAATCTTTCAACGACTTAGCTTTATTGGAAGCACTTATCATGGCTTTGACGAGACTACAGCCACTGCTGTACCCGGTAAGTGTGAGCTTTAGTTAAAAAAAAAATAACTTTAATTTTATGTAAGACAACATTGTGAAAAAAAAAATTGAATATAATAGTTTTGTTTTTCAGTTAATTAAAATCCATATCTTGTTTGTATAGTATATTAGCAACAATATTAGCTTACAATTATGTTAGTATTGTTAGTACTTATCTATAGGTAGACTACTATGTAAAACCATTCACTACCCTCACCCAGTGTTTTTGAATGCGGCAGTCAAATCGACCAGCAATGACTTTCAGAATGCCATTTTTAGCACCCCACAGACGCTGCAGCAAAGAAGCCGATTTTTGCGAATTATGGCCACAAAATAAAGTAAAAAATAAAGATTTGGTTGACAAAATAAAGTAAAAAATAAAGATTTGATTGACAAAATAAAGTAAAAAATAAAGATTCGGTTGACAAAATAAAGTAAAAAATAAAGATTTGGTTGACAAAATAAAGTAAAAAATAATGTGTTCCCAACAAGAAATAACTACAACTGCCTCGTTAGACTTGTGGTTACAAGCGCGGCTGCTGAACATGAGGTCCTGGGCTCGATTCCCAAGTTGGTCAAAAATGTTATTGCTTATTTCAATCTGGTATTTCTCAGTAGCGGCCTGGAGTTTTGATTTATGCCTAATAGCCTCGCCCCCTACTACATCGGACTTAAACATATCTGGCGAAATGTGGGTGTGCTATGTAGGTGATACACTTCTGCCTTGCCCTTTGGGGAATATAGGCGTAATGTTATGTTGTGTAAAGCAAATTAAAGGTATTCTTTACATAGCGCTCAATGTGACTAATTTGACATTTACAGCGCTTCTATTGCGTAGCAGTAAAGGCGGTTTTCGTAGTGTAAGTGCTGTGCGGTTCACCGATACTTAAATTTTGTATGAAACATTAGATTTTTTGCTGATATTTCAGAGTTGATCCCTTTATGTCCTTACATGTATTTTATGTCTTCGGGTACTCTGGGGAAGGCCGGGCAAAGCTAATTCTAGACAGTTACGTTCCTTCCCTTAAAGCCGAAAAGCCCGGCTTTCAATTAAACGTGAACCTATCAACAAAAAAACAAAAAACTAACTACACGTCATGCAAACTTGTAAATTACGTAACTCAATCATGTCACAAGAATTGATAAGAATAATGACCTACCTGTTTTTTTTTAATATAGGTTAGTCGGCTTGCCCTAATTTTAACCCTAGGCACGCCACTGATTGTAGATGGCGTGATCATAGCTAGGTCCCTACGGTCTACATAAATTTGACATTTCGTTCATTCATTCCATTTCACTTTCATCCATGAGTTTGGTTATATTTCAATATTTCTTTATTTACGGTGATTTCAATATTTTAAATCAAGTAATTGACATGAACAGTGTCAGAATTTTATACCTCAAATATTTCCTCGTCATCACTTTCTTCAAAACGATTCCGACAGAACCTCGAACTCTGTTTAATGTAAAAAATAATCTCTACGAATAGCTTTAAGCCACAAAAAAGGTGGACTCCAATTTCGAAGTACTTATGTACACAACAACGCGTCATTTTCGCGAAAATAAAAAAAAAACAACCTCACGCCTTACATTATTAGCTTGTGTTGGGAACTACTCGTAGCTACGACAGCGGCACTTGGACAGTTGCTTTCGTCATTCCTTTAATAATACAAATTTTAATGATAATTTATTTCTAGGCCTCGCCAATTCACAAAGCACTATTCTGGGTAGCGCTATCCGTATTACAACTGGACGAGCCAACATTATACGCAGCAGGGTTAGCCTTCATGGAGCAAAACCTTCACACGTTGGAGTCACAGGGACAGTTCCAACATAAGGTAAAAAATAAACTAAATTACTACTTAAATCGAGTTGAAAATATGCATATAATGTGCGAACGCACGCCAAGAGGAATTCTCTTGTACGCAATTATCAACTCTATTGCAGTTGTGATTTAGTTGATTATTTATCAATGCTTGAGAATTTTGTTGCTCAGCGAGCCCTGACAGTATTTGAGTCGCACAAAATGAGTCGAAGAATTGGTTAGTAAAATATACAATTCTTCGACTCATTTTGAACGACGCAAATTAATTTGCGTAAATCTAGAAACATAAATTGTTTCTATATTTAAATTATATTATTCTTCTAAATTGTGTTATGTTATAACGAACGACAATACGAATAAAATATTTTAGTAGAAATCGAATATCGAATCGCTTGTGAATAACCCTTAATTAGGTTATAATTCAATCTCACATTAAAATTAAATGAAATCTTTACTTACACACAGACGTTGGAACTTGTCATGATGGAGACAAGGGAGCCTTTGGAGTGGCACTTCAAACAAATGGATCATGCTGTGGGATTGAGGTATGTTTCTGTTTTTATACTTTGAAAATTGATCTTAAGGTTGCACTAGTCGATATTTTTTCCATACGAATTTCGGGAGGGTGTTACTCCATTGTTTTACATTGTACATCCAAAGTTAAATATGATATCGTTTTGTCTCATTATTAATTTTGTCTGTGCGGAATCAGAATAGTAAAATAAAAAGCTATTAAAATTTATGAGTCAACAAAGATTCGTTTTTCTTGGTAATTTTAACGCAACTTTCGGCGTAAATAAGTATTAAAAGAAGTGTAAAATATACAAAAAAAATCGGCACTCACAAAACTCCACTATCGAAGAGTTCAATAAATTTAATATGTAATTTATTTATTTAGGGGCTTTTTCATAAAAGTCGATTTTTTAAAGGATTTTTCGTAATTTTATTCACGCTCTTTTTGCTATGATTTAAAATAACGATATTTGTGTGTGTGCAAACTAGACGTTGTGTGTGTAGACTAGCGTCTAACTGCTCATCACTTATACTATCTCTGTCGGACATAATGCCGGGTGAGCCAGTGTGCTTTTTGAGCACGCCCACCAGTGACTTCGAGCCCGCGACTAGTTCAACCTTTAGGCGCTCCCTAACCGGGAGCATTCGCTTATAATGTAACCTTTACCCGCGAACTAGCCGTGTAATTACTTCTACGTATATACGAGTAATTATATGTTAATAAATATAACAACACAACAGGATAAGTTTATATGTTTCAATTATCTCAACACCCGAGAATTTCAAAGATTTGTAATGATGTCATAAAAAACATATTTTTGGGCGCTCACTTTGCTAACGCTGGCTAAACTTTACGAAGTAGATCAAAATAATGTACTACACAATTGTATATTAAAAAAAGTCTACAGAAATGCCCGCGATGATATACATATGTCTATCTACTAAGGATAACCCACAGTAACCATTTTTATCTTTTATATATTACAAAAAAAAGGGTTATTTATGGAGCTATTTTAAACAATACAGTATTAATCCTTATCCAATTTAATACGTGAGATACGTTGTGCATTTAATGTAGATCAAAATTGCCCTTTACAGCATATCATTAAAATAAATATCGTAGAAGATATCTCAGATTTAAAATTGTTACATCTAACAATGGGGGCGATATAGAACACTTTGGGTATCATTTCTCTACAAGTCTACACTATCCAGCTGATGACGGCCTGTGCAGTCTAAAATTGCTAAGTCCTAGCCGTTACAGTGGAATCTTGGATTGTTATATTACAGGCGAATGCTGCCGGTGAAGCTGTTTATTGTTGTATTGTTTTGAAGTAAAAACACAATAAAGTACTTAGTTCTGAATTCAAATTATTTATTATACACGATAAATCTAATAATTGATGGACATGGAAATTAGCATTCGTTTGTATTCGGAAATGCGATGATTCCCGAGGGACATTAAGCAAATAGTTCTACTGTACTGAGATTCGTTTTTTTTTTTTTACATTAATGGTTGTTTCTATTAAAAATATGAAAACGAACATTCGTAACTTAAAATGTGTGATTGATGCAAAAACTAATATTTTCAAACCATATTTGTGGCAGCTAAACACCACAAAGTCGTAAAATGAGTTGACTATGACGCCATCTAATTTAGGTAGTTGGACACGCTTTGGTGTATTAATTTTTACTAACAAATGTACCTAAGTCCCTAGTAAAAACAGTTCAAAAATAAAATATAGAGTTGCTACCTTGACAAAAATATTAGTTTTTGTAGCTTCCTGAACATTTCACAGAAGCGGAATTAGCTGACTTTGATTTTATAGGCCTCATTTGTTTACTGAATAAGATATGTACGGAACAATACACTGTAGATAGGGGCCTTTTGGCTTCGTACAGGCCTTTCTGTTTTTTTTTTTGTTGCGTTTAGGTTGTGTTTAGTTCAGTTTGTGATAATCCTGTGCGAGACCCAATTTTTTTTTTTTTTTAATGTAATTGAAATTTGCTTTTCCTTTTTGTTACGTGAGTATGCAACTAGCACTCAAACTATAATATTTCTCTCTCTACCACAGCTTCCGCTCAAACTTCCACTTCGCTCTCGTGGGCCACTTAATTAAAGGATACCGGCATCCCGCCGCGGCCACAGTATCGCGCACTTGTCGCGTCCTCATCAAACTACTGTCTCTAGCCGCCAGTGCGGCCACGCACCGCGATAAGTTTCACGTCACACCCGACACCGTGGCTTATCTTACTGGTAAGTAACATCTATGGTCTAATCATCTGCCTAGTTTTTTTCCAACTATTTTGGGGTCAGCTTCCAGTCTAAATGGATGCAGCTGCATACCAGTATTTTACATGGAGCGACTGCCTATCTGACCCCAACCACCTTGTCACTGGGTAACAAGATACCCCTTGGAAAGACTTTGGGGCTTCTGACTACCCGTAACAACTATCAAAGATCTATGAATGACAGCCGGGACCAATGGCTGGCCTAACGTGATTTCCGAGCCACGGTAAATAAGTTATAGCTTACTAAAATCCAAGATGGCGACCATGAAAATTTGCCAATTTTCCCTTTGGTACCTATCTGTTTTTATATTTCGAGGGCCCGATGACGGTTAATTAAAAAAATATTGTGGTCGCTGTCTTGCACTTGGATTTTGACCTCATTTTCAGCATCAACATCCCCCTGAAACCACGAAAATTATACCCAAGACGAAAGTTTTGCAATGTTTATCAGCGCCCCCCCTCTTTGGAACAACAAAAAAAAATATCCACCCTATTAGATTAATCTTCTTAACGTCATATATAACCGAAAAGGTACGTCTCTCTCGTTATCGTCAGCCATATTTTAACTACTGTGGGCGTACTATGGGCAGTGTTGGTTATTGCGCAATAGAAAAACCGTTTGCAGTTCAAATCTATATTTATATAAAAATATATTATTCCCTATTTCCCTTGGTCACGCCATCACGCGTGAAGGGCTGGACCGATTTCACTAAGTTTTTGTTGTGTTCCTTATTGTCAGAAGAAGGATCTTATTAAATAAAAAAATAAGGAAGTTGATCGGAAAGTTACAAAATTTAAGAAAACTTAACGCGAATATTAGTTTTACATAACTGTCAGTTGTTTGAAAGAACTGTCAGCGATTGACAGAATGCGCGCTGCAAATATACACAGATGGTACGGTTGATAAATGAGTCGATAGTTTTAGTTTTAGTCAATAGTCAAAACTAAAACTAAACGACATATGACATTCATAGTTAAGACAGGACAACGTCTGTCGGGTCAGCTTGTCAAATTATAATTTACGATCAAATTAATCACACTAGCGAATCACACACTGTAGGTACACGACACAACTATACGGAACGCGTGACAGTTTCTAAACCTGTTCACTGCTTAACCGCCAACAACAAACTCTGCTTTAACTCTGGTCGAGCGTTATGTTATAGAATCTGTCCAGCGCCACCTGGTGGCGCTGGCGTCCCGATTAGTCAAAGTCAAACGATTGATTTAACGTATTTCCGATATATATATTATTATTTTTGGCACAGCCCTAGTCTGCGTGAGCGAAGAAGTCCGTTCCCGTTGCCACGTGAAGCATTCTCTTCCAAAATGGTTGCCCGACAACTGTGACCACTACTGCCCCACTACTGAACATCATCAGGTATTTATATATTCTCTGCTAGTTAATAGCTCTTTGTGAAGGAGCTCGTCCGGGGAAATATTATCACCACACCTATTTCTGCTGTTGCGGCTACTACATCGCCACATGCGAGCTACTCGTCTCACTGATATCATGCAAAATCCTGAATCGCGCAAGCAGAGTTTACCGCGTAACTAGCATATATACACATTAATCGTCGGGCAGTCGCTCACCAGATACGACACCCGTCTCGTCGGAGGATCCTCCCTTCTCTAGGGAGTTATGAGTGAACTTTACACCCTGGTCCTCATACCTCTAAAACTTACTATTTATTTTGTGACCTGTACTGGACATATGTATCAGAAACATGTAGGTTCCATCTATACTATAACAATATTATAAAGAGCTAAAAATTTTTTGTTTGTATGCAGGGGTAATCTCAGGAACTACCGGTCGGATTAAAAAAAAAATGCATTTGATAGCCCAATTCTTTAGGAAGGCTATTTAACATCACGCTACGACCCTAAGGAGCCGGGCACAAGGAAAATAGTCAGAAAGAACGCTAAGCGAAAATTAAGTAATAGCGTGGGCGGGCGATGCGATGCAACGGGGTACAATAAATTTTACGCGGACGCAATCGCGGGCAGAAGCTAGTTACTGATACTTTCATTAAAACGAGCTTCATTTGGAGCCCAAAAATTTTGAAAGTAACCTATACGTTATCTCCAATATTCAAAATATGTCTATTATTTATTTTCAGTCGTCAATCCTGATCCAGCCGTCAACTTCCCATAGTTCGTGCCACAGCCGGCGACAAAAATCGTGGGACGTGCTCGATCAAGTAGCTATATCTTCTGCACACGGTGGTAAGATTATATCTTCCTTACTATATTGCAAAGAAAATGTACGGTAATTGTACCTACATAGTCTCGATTCTGGGAGACTTCCACTTAACTAATGAAAGACAAGGTTTTTCATCCCACAAAACATCCTGTATAAGTAAGCCACATATTCTGAGTTTCCTTGAAAGCCTAAACTCCCTTATTCATGAGAATAATTCCTTGACTTGTCATAGAGGTTCATTGACCGCGTCTATTTCCTATTAAAACGATTGAAATTGTTCTACCAGGCACCCTACACCGGGCCATTTTCAATTAATAGAGGAGAACATAACACAAAACTCTGCGTAGGGGGCGACACTAGCACAAACCGTAACCAAACCGCCATGTTGCATCATGTCATATTTATTAGTAACAAATAATTAGTGAAAACGTCTAAAATTATAATAGTTTTATTTTTATTAATGTATTAAAAAACCTGTACTGTGATATAATGACATCCCACAGACATTTAAAAGTGGAGGATCTAAAAAAAAACTGCTTTGAAGGACTTGTCAAAAAACTGTTTACGGTTTGTGCTAGAGCTGCACTCTGGCGGCAGAACATTAAATACTCCCTATTGCCAAAATTTCACAGACATGATTAGTATCTAGCAATAAAAACAAAGTGATAATAATTCAAGTAGCTATGCGAGACACGAGACTGTTAACAGCTTATGCTTGGTTTCTATAAACAAAAACGAATCGTTTTGCTTACCAATGGCAGCATTTTTTATTGCCAAACCGGGCATATAAATAGATTCGTAAGCTAATTTTACCTGTGATAGCTACTTCCATATTGGAGGATCTACTATGCAAAGCTATAAGATCATTGCTTCATTATTGTTGAAAGATACAAGAGTCCTAATTTTAACCAATAACGGTCCGTAAATTATAGGAACCGGCCATTAATCAGCTGCTTTGCAATACCGATAGCCTTCCCATCTGTTAACATAAATAACATCACGCCTGTATTCCCCGAAGGGTTAGGCAGAGGTGTACCTATAGCACACCCACATTTCGCCAGTTATGTTCAAGTCCCATGTAATAGGGGGCGAGCCTATTGCCATCAACCGGGCACAAATCCAGACTCCGGGCTGCTACCGAGAAATTCCAGATGGAAAAACCCTATAACACTTTGCCCGACCCGGGAATCGAACCCAGGACCTCATGCTCAGCAGTAACGCTTGCGACCACTAGACCAAAGAGGCAGTCTGTTAAGTTTCACAAATTAATTTAAAAAAGGCCTGTATATAAAGATAATGTTGACAGGTAAATCGCCAACGTTACAATCAAGCAGCGGAGGTCACAGTCCCCATTTGGTCACCATACCGCATCAGGTAATATCAATATTTTATTATTATATTTTAACTTAATATTTTATTACTATAGAAGAGTTTATTGCACCATTATGTTAATCTAATTAAGGCTATTTGTCAATAAAATCGATTTAAAATTGTGTACCTAATCGAAACGTCATTCACTTGTCCTTATGTCAATGCAAATGGGGGCTATCGTTTTTGTGCTCACCAGTTGGCGCCACTGGCGAGTGAGATCCTGTCAGTGCTTTTATTTGATGTTTTTAGGTTTCCTTACCCAAAGGGTAAAAACGGGACCCTATTACTAAGACTTCGCTGTCTGTCCGTCCGTCTGTCTGTCACCAGGCTGTATCTCATGAACCGTGATAGTTAGACAGTTGAAATTTTCACAGATGATGTATTTCTGTTGCCGCTATAACAACAAATACTAAAAAACAGAATAAAATAAATATTTAAGGGGGCTCGCATACAACAAACGTGTATTATTTTCCGTTTTTTATAGACTGGTACGGAACCCTTCGTGCGCAAGCCCGACTCGCACTTGGCCGGTTTTGTTATGTAAAAAATAAAAATAAAAATCATATTATGTTTATTTAATTACATTTTAAAACTTCAAATGAATAATTAGATAATAATGTTCCTAAAATTGGCAAGCGTGAAGCAGGCAAATATTATTCTTCCTTCAAGTGTTACCAAATTAGATCCTAACTTTTTACATAAAATCTTAAGCTATAATTAATCAGGAATGGCACAACCATTACAATAATTATGAATCATTAGTTAAAATCCGTGATAAAAAATCCCGCAAACAGTGAACGTTCAGTACATTTGACATGTAGAAACCTTACTCTACACTAGCGCCTCTAGCGGCGAACTCACTCGCGATAACCCTCATTTGTTTGAGGTCGGTGCAACAATCGAAACTTATTCTTTCAATTTTTTTTTTTTAAACACAAAATTAGTGTAAATGGAAAGCAAAAAACTCGTGACCATTCTTTAAAGTTTATTTAAGCTGAGTAAAAGAAACATTGAAAATGTCACCTAATCGGGAAAGGCATTTGAGCTGTTGAGCTGCAGTGGGACTGCAGCTGATAAAAGTATATAAAGATTTTTTTTAAAGTTGAAAAATAAAAAAGATGTGAAAAAATTCATTGAATTCATATAATTTTATATTAAAAGAGTTAATATGGTATAACATGGGTATGTACAGTCAACAAAAGAGATAAGTAACCAGGGTCGTCGGATATGGTTGAAGTTTAGTAAGAAACTAAACTTTGTTTTCTATTAAGTAATTAATTTAAATTTTATTCGAAAACATTCATTGGTTTCGTACAACTATATCCAACGACCCTGGTTACTTATCACTTTTGGTGACCTTACCACCATGGATCTCGTTTATACCTTATGTAAATCTTACCGAAGATAGTGGTGCAATAAATTCGATAGAAAATTGTATTCTTATCGATGTTTAGACAAGGAATGGCAGAAAATGGAATTACTTATAATTTTATTCATATACGTCTAGTTTGGGAAAGCAATTTATAAAAGAGGGATATAATTATAATGCGTGAATAAAGAACATAGGACTTTTGTAGCTGATAAAACGATACGTCGAAACAACTCAGGAATGTGTTACGACCACTTGTGTACAACAAAATTCTATTTTTTAAGTTGAATACTTCAACTTAAAAAACTCACTAGTTGTTGTATCTATAGTCAATCAGAAAACGACCTATATTTTTGCCGTGGGATTTGAAAGATGGCAGGGTTTACTTTAATACTGTCGAAAGTAAAAAAAAAAAGATTAAAAAAAACATGTCTGTCTGAACTGTCAAATTACTCCAAACGATTTTAAACCTTAAAATGTTGTTAGTTAAGTTCAAAATCGAATGAGAAAATGTGACAGTTTGTGGTAAGTTTATAAGATAGTGCTCTTATTTCCTTCTCATTCCCAAGAGCACATTATAAAGATAGTCTTTCCCAAACAGATGATCGATTGGCTTATTTGCATTTCATTTGGGAGTATACCGAGCTTTTGTGTTAAGTGACATTTAAATACCATGACTGAACGACAATTATCATGTATAATGGTGAAAATACTTTAAAGAGGTGTCTGTACGTAAGTTTACTACTAACCGGACTAAGTAGTTTAACGTTAAACTAAAATAGATGAATGTAAAGAAATTATAGTCACAAGAAATTTTTACAAGTATTTTCATCAAAATGCTTTAGTACAGAATGACCAGTTTCAATAATATGTTATGCTTTATTGTCGCAAGCACATTAAGCAGGAGAAAAAAAACTTCAGTTTATAAAGCAGTACAAAAGGGAGATTATCGTTAAAAGCGATCTCTACCATACAATCTTTGAATGGATAAAACTGACATTTTAGATTTTGGCGGATCTTGATGAGATTTTCGGAAAAAGGGGTGATATTTTTAGCAAAAGCGAGTAGGGTACCTGTCACAATTGATGCTTGAGTTCCTCATGAGATTTATTAAAATAAGCTGCGCCCCGCGGTTTAACATGCATCGAGATTCCTACAGGACCAGTGTTTTTTTCTAGCATCAAAACTATCCTGTATCACTCGAGAATAGTGCAGCTTTCTCACCGTGTTTTTTTTTTTAATCGTTTACTATTACTATTAACTTTACCTGTTTCCAATATTCGTATAAACCATGGTCTAAAAAAACAAGGTCTGGCATTCCGGGAGTGACACATGCTTACGTCACTATCCAGTTGCCACTTTATTGCAACAAAACACGTATTATGGAAACATTTTCAGTCACCATTCTGTTAAAAAAAATATACATATAAACCGTTTAAATTGTCGTTTATTTTTTCTAATCAAACGAAACAATTCAATTTAAACAATACCAACGTAATTGTTAGTGAAAACCTCTTTGTTTTATCGGATTCGCATAGGTAATAAAGGCGATTTGGGAGTTATTATTACACACTACTGGTAACACAGCGGTGATGACGTAGGCTTGTGTCACCCCCGTGACCGGAATGCTATACCTGGCGAAGTATATTATTATACCATGGTATAAACTAGCTTTTTCCGCTGCGACCGCGTGGAGGTCGAAAAAGAATTAAAACCTCCATGAACAAATACATGTACAGTACAACTATTTTCTTAATGTCCCTCGGGAATCATCGCATTTCCGAATACATACGAATGCTATTGCTAAATTTCATGATGATGGGTCAAACGGTGTTGGAGTTTATAAATCTCATATACTTATACCAACATCCATTTTTATGTATAGAAAGATACGCGTGCATTGGTCATTCAGTACTAGAGCTTCAACACGAAACAAAAATCAATCGTTACTTGAATCATGCAGTCATTGTCTGATAGTGACGTAATTAGAAATTATACTTATGTTTTATTCTTCTTCCTTTTCTTATGGCGGATTGGAGAGTTTAGCTACAAATACACTTACTAAAGCATGACAAAAGGCTTCACACTACAAGAAAACTGTTAACTGATTAAAAAATATCGTAACACATATTGATATGAAAATACATGTATTAATCCTTTAACTGTAAGCACCTGCAGTACAATACATGCTACTTACAGTAAAAAACACATTTCTTCCAATATAAAAAATGCTAGTATTGTTTCTCATTACGAAATAAAAATAATTATGTTTGTAATGTTTCCTTTTTCAAAAGGACTTCTCACATACTCAAAAGTACGAAAACAGGATTCAACTTTCAATAAATTCAGGAATGCACATATCTACTGGCCTGTGTATTCCTTGATTTATTTTTTATACTTGCGCAAAAGTATACAAGTAGCTTACATACCATTGTGTTATAACAATAACAACTTCTGATTGTTACGAGGGCGGGTCAATAAGTCCGTGACTTTTGGAATAAAACACAGATTTTTTGATAAAAAAATAATTTTATTTTTCAACGTAGTCTCCCTTGAGCTCTATACACTTTGTCCAACGCTTCTCCAATTTTTTTATCCCTTCCAAAAAAAATGATTTGTCGAGGTCCTCAAAATAGGCCTTTGTTTGCGAGATGACTTCATCATTGGAGTCAAATCTTTTTCCACCAAGCCATTTCTTCAGGTTTGGGAACAAGAAGTAGTCGCTCGGAGCCAAATCTGGAGAATAGGGCGGATGAGGGAGCAATTCATAGCCCAATTCATGGATTTTTGCCATGGCAACTGCACATGTGTGCACCCTTGCATTGTCTTGGTGGAAAAGAACTTTTTTCTTGGCCAAATGAGGTCGGTTTTTTTTCAAATCGTCATTGAATCGGTCCAATAAGTTGGCATAATATTCCCCATTGATTGTTCTTCCCTTTTGAAGGTAGTCAATGTGGATTATCCCGCGTGCATCCCAAAAAACAGTCGCCATAACTTTATTGGCTGACAAACCCACCTTGGCCTTCTTCGGCGCCGATTCACCCTTAGAAACCCACTGTTTTGACTGTTGTTTGGTCTCTGGTGTGTTGTGATGGATCCATGTTTCGTCCACGGTTACAAAACGGCGCAAAAACTCCTCCATATTGCGATTAAACAACGCCAAACCTTCCTGTGAAGTTGTTACACGATTGCGTTTGTGGTCGACTGTGAGCAAACGCGGCACCCATCTTGCGGAAAGCTTTCTCATGCCCAAGTGATCATTCAAAATTGAAACCACTGAGCCATGCGAGATCCCTACGGCTTCCACAATCTTTCGCACTTTCAATCTTCGGTCGGCCAACACCATATCGTGAATTTTTTCGATTGTTTCGGGTGTAGAGACCTCAACTGGGCGTCCAGGACGTTCGGCATCTTCAGTGCTTGTACGGCCACAACGAAATTCAGTAAACCACTTTTTTACCATTGAAATCGATGGTGCAGAGTCCCCATAGTATTTATCAAGCTTAGCCTTGGTCTCGGTAATGGTTTTTTTTCGCAAGAAATAATGCTTAATAAGCACACGAAATTCACTTTTTTCCATTTTCTCCTCAAATTAGTGAGTATTCTGATAAAAATAGCTGTCAAACACAAACTAACTGACGCAGCAAGTTTAAATTTTGACAGGAATCAACTGACAGATGCCTGTTGACAGGAGCAGTGTTGCTGTTTCAGTAAAGAGGTCAGAAATTCAAAAAGTCACGGACTTATTGACCCGCCCTCGTATTACCCAACCACTCGAACCACAATTACAGATTGAACGAATACTCAATTCAAATAAGATCTCCCTCTTCAACCCGCCAACCAAACTAATTCTCTTTATCTTCCAGTTAGCCCACGTACGTACTCATGTCACTGTTGTCTTTTACACGCTCCTATGGATTTGGTTACATTATATCGTTTGTATTGTAAACTGATAATGTCCACAACCCGCTCGCTGTATTGCGTTATATGCGTAACCGTTATTTTTAAAACGCATTTTTTAATATCATCTTTTGCTCTTCCCGTTATTTTTCACATGTATTAAATCAATTACTTACATCAATTTATTCAATAAAAAAATTAAACGAATATAACGCGAAACGTCACTGTCACAACAATTATTTACGCAACTTAAAACGATTCGATAACTTTAAAAAACATTATGTTTCATTACGTTTTTTTGCGTAATTAATTGCCTGTCTGTATCAACATGCTTGTGCACTGCTTATCTCAATAGACTTCAGCTAGAATGCTTTTCAAGACGCAGAGGTCTTTCTCTGTACCTACGTCGAAAGATACCATCGGCCCTCCAAGAGTAACGTCGTTTTTCTACCGTTATTTTGTGAAATAGACCGATTTACCGGATAACGTTTTGCGATAATTATCGTTTAAAAGTTTGCAAATCAAAATCACAACTCATTTATTCAAATTAGGCTGACAATCAGCACTTTTTTGAAGTCAATATTACATAAGACAGTCCCCGGCACGCCCGCCCTTCATCACTTCCTAGAGCTTTAGCTGGGCAGATGAAGTGGCGCAATAAAATCCCCAGCAACACAGCTGTCTGTTCAGTTAGAAAAAACGATAAGTATCGGAAATGCATTTCATTTCGATAATATCTTTGATTCACCCGACGGATTTGCAAGAAAAGCACATTTTTTTTTCAATTTTCATTTCATAATGATCAATACAAAATTTTGTCTTAATAAATAGATTATCGTTTACGTTTTAACGGTAATCTAACGTTGACAATAGCGAACAAAATCGCAGGCAACAACTATGTTACCTGCGATTTCGTCTGCGATCGGATAAAAGTAACCTATGTCCTTCTTCAGGTCATGTTCTACCCATGTGCCAAATTTCATCCAATTCTGTTTAGCCGTTTTAGCGTGAAAGCGTAACAAACTTACTTTCGCATTTATAATATTAGCTGGGATGAAAGTAACTATAATTTTATCGCAAATCGTTGTTTTACCCTTTTAAATTAATAGTGTCCATTAGAAAATCCCGGTAATTTTAAATTATTTAAAATTTAAACCTGCATGGTTTATCCTTAATAATTGGCTATTAAACTTAGTTTCGTGTCTATATCAATATTGTGAGAAGAATATATTATCTACAAGCTGACCCGACAGACGTTGTCCTGTCTTAACTATGAATTTCATATGTCGTTTAGTTTTAGTTTTGACTATTGACTAAAACTAAAACTATCGACTCATTTATAAACCGATCCATCTGTGTTAAACGATATATGCAGCGCGCATTCTGTCAATCGCTGACAGTTATTTCAAACAACTGACAGTTATGTAAAATTAATATTGGCGTTAAGTTTTCTTAAATTTTGTAACGTTCCGATCAACTTCCTTATTTTTTTATTTCATAAGATCCTTCTCCTGACAATAACGAACACAACAAAAAAATATTTAGTGAAATCGGTCCAGCCGTTCACGCGTGATGGCGTGACCAAGGGAAATAGGGATTCATTTATATATATATAGATTATTCATTATACAGCGTGTATCAGAATGATGTGGTCATATTTAAGGGTGTACAGGGGCCTAGACAAAATCAGTTTTCTGTAAGCGTTAACGCCAACGGAAAATCAATTTGTATGGAGGTGACATTTGCTTAACACGTGACATTACGTGTCCTTTCCACAGGTAATGTCATTGCCATACATTGTGATGTTAGCGTCTGGCGTTAAGGGGCATGCGCCAAGGTAGCCCGCGAAATTCAAATTTTCATACGTTTTTTGCAATTTGCAGGTCAGTATCAGGTTGTATGGTGATCTAAATATGATTCTCGACCGTATCAAATATGGCTTTACATAATTATAATCATTAGAATCAGCAATACAACTCCTTAAGTTAGAATTGCCCTCAAATGTCATGATTTCATTAAATAGTCATGAAATAGGGTAATATGAACTCATAGAGATGTATTGCTGATTCTTATGATTATAATTCTATAAAGCCGTATTTGTTACGTTCCCGAATCATATTTTAATCAAAATACAACCTGACAGTGACCTGCAAATTGCAAAAAAACGTAACAAAAACTGAATTTCGCGGGTTACCCTGAAGGTTCCGGCTTATCGCTATCAGAAAAGTTTTTGTCTAGGCCCCCTGAGCATCAAATAAACCATTCTCCATGGAAAGAAAGAAAGAAAAAGTATTTATTGGGACTCGCACAGGATTAACAGAAACTAAACTAAACACACTCGAAAAAAAAACAAAAAATATAAAAATAATAAAACAAAAGTAAAACGAAAATACAGCAGAAAGTCCTGTACGATACCAAAAGAAAAAAAAAATCAGCCGTCACATTAGGGTCGGGTAGGTATTGAAGTTTTGTATAGGACGGTTAATATTTTTTTCGCGATTGCGATGTTGGTTCAATGGAGAATGCTGTGTATTGCAGACCATCAAACTGAGATGGTCTGCAATACACCCTTAAATATGACCACATTATTCTGATTCATGCTATACACGGTGGCTGGGACATGGACGCCCAACCTGTTACCATGGAATCAGCACATGATTCTGAACGCCTTTTGTTTTTGTTTTTTGGGTGGGAAATTATCAAATGACCTCTCCCGCTCTGGGCGGAGTGGAAGGGCGTGTCAGACTCTTACTGACTAAAACCCACCCGTGCTCCTTCAGTTGCCTGTGCGCCAGGGCCACGGTAACTCTTTCGAACAATCCGCGACCCCGGCAGGCATCGGCCCTGTCGGACCCCATCAATTATGCTGACATCTCAATGAGGCGCGCGTGGAACAAAACGCGCCGTCGACCCGAGCCTGGTCCTTACCGGACGGCGAGCTGCCCATTGCTCGCCGTCCGCAGGCCCGCGCCTACGGTGGCCGGGAGTCGGCTATCGACTCCCGACGCCCAGGGTGTCTCCTACTGCGGTGACTAGGGGCGTGAGGGCGCAATGATTGCCTCTCCTTCACGCGCTCCGCCTCCTCCTTCGCGAGCAACACTGCTTCGCAGAAGGAGGTGACTGCTTCCCTTTCCCTCTCGCTGCGTACCATTCTGAACCCCTGCGTTGGAAACTTTTCGTAGGTTATTTAGAAAAAAAAATGCTGTTGCATACATTTTTACCGTGTAGGTATTGCACATTTCTATGACACAACAGTTTTTTTTTTGTTGATAACTTACGGAAAATTTCTACGCCAGGGGTATGCCTCAAAGAGATGTCTCAGCACCATTGACGGGGTCCGATAGGGCCGATGACTGCTGGGGTCGCGGATTGTTTGAAAGAGTTACCGTGGCCCTGGCGCACAGACAACTGAAGGAACACGGGTGGGTTTTAGTCAGTAAAAGTCTGACACGCTCTCCCGCTCCGCCCAGAGCAATGAACCATAGTCATAGTCATTTCGTACCCTTAAAGAAAAACCGTTACTATACTACAATATAAAATTTTGCACAAGAGCTTAAATAAATAAAAAACGGCGTTTTCGCAATATAATTTATGTTAAATAGAAAGAAAATGAAAGAAAGAAAAATAGTTTATTCTGCAGAAACAAAACGCACATTACAAAAAAATTACGTTAGTAAAAATTCAAACAGAAAAATATAAAAACAAAAAAATGAAATGATAGAAAAAATGGCAAAATTTAAATGTAAATAAATATCCATCATTATGACCTCAAAAGATAGCTTAAAGCACCATAATCTTAAATTCTTTTGCGAAAAAGCCGTGCATTTATTTTATTTAAGTTCCCGCGTAAAATTTTATATTTTCGTTTAGTAACGGGTTTTCTTTAAAGGTGCGATTTGATGATTTCCCACCCAAAAAAAAAAAAAGGGTTTTAGAATCAAGTGCTGAATGCCTGGTTTCAGTTAACGCGTCAATTTCCCTGCCACTCTGTATTATTACAACCCAAAGAAATCTAGAAATAAATTTTAAATCGTTTATTTCTGTATAAAAGAAATAGTCTATCATATTTTATACTTGCTATAAAACATATTTAAGTACCTGATTAAATATACATTATATCTCTTATCCCGTTAATGACAAGAAAAATCTATTTATCCTTCTCACAATTTTATTATAGATAATGAATTAATCTCTAAACATTAAAGCAATTTACAGTAAAAATATAAAAACTCTTAATACTGAAACTGAACTGAAACTGACTTAATATTGAAATACCCACCTACAAAAAAAAAATCTTAGGGGCAGCCAGGAGTTTACACTCGCTGTGAGTGTAGTAAGTACACGATAGTCACTGTAGAATGAGTATAATATAAAACACAAATCACAAGCACAAATATGTTTTTTTTTTAAGTCAAAAGAAATACTTACTCTTTGCTTCGGGTTCAAACGAAGTTTTTTAACTGCAGTATTAAATCTATTCTCTTTTAATTCAAATGATCTTATAATTACTACCATCGAACATAAAATATCGAAATTGAACAACCGGTAACGTCAAACGGGGTGAATAGGGATGTAGGAGTGAATCAGAACGAAACTTTAATGTGACTCTAATGTGTTTACTGTATTATAATTAACGATTAAGTGCCCTTGTTGGCCACAAACAATATTATTTCAATGTTTTTACCTTACCTATACCTTTTAAAGTTTTGTTCCCATCCACCCCTCCATCCATATTTACCCTGTTTGACGGTATATCCTAGGGTAAAATACCGATAAATAACCGGTATTTTCCAAGAATTGGGTAGAAGAAAACACTGCACTGATTAAAAGCCGACCCCAAACAGTTGAGAATAGGTTCAATACTATGAGATTGATCTTTGTTTTGATCCCGAAACGTGAGACTTATGCACTATAAATTGTAAAAAAAAACCTGCATTTTGAACTCTAAACGGACACTTCGCCACAATAGCCACAAGACGACAAAGTCTAACACACCACGCGCTTCTAGATTTAGCTAATATAAAATAACTAAAAGAAAGAAAATAGTTAAATTTATAGTTTTTTTAAAGTGATATACATAGTTGCTTCCAAATCGTACCCCGATGTCCGTTTTATTATGTTTTTCACCCCAAATCCAATATGTTTGTCGTATTGTGTGGTCTCGAAGTTTAATGTTTTATTTTTATATATTTTATATATCTTTTTCTAACATGCCATACTTACCTTATTCCTGTCTTGTGACGTTCTTTACTTGTAAAATAAGAATAATATTAGGTCTTTACCTATGAAATTGCCGTTCTGCAGTACTGGCCATTTCAAATCAAAATAATTTTTGTTTGGCTAAGAATTCTAATTTCAAATTAATTTTATTTTAAAAACATGGATTTTTTTTTCTAAAAGTAGTCATTTCTTTATTGATTAGTGTTACATTTTCATCGCATTTCAATCTTTTTCGTCATCATGGATACGTTAAAAATTCGAGTAATTATGGAATATGAGTACCGTCGTGGCAGCAACGCGGCACAAGCGGCACGCAACATCAACGACGTTTACGGAGCTAACACTACAAACCAACGCACCACCTGTTATTGGTTTGCTCGCTTCCGTTCTGGAAATTTCGACCTGAAAAATGAACCTCGCGGTCGTCCGAAGACTTTGGTCGACAATGACGAATTAAAGGCGATTGTGGAAGCTGATGATACACAATCTACGGCTGAATTAGCAGCAGCTTTCGACGTTAGCGTCAAAACAATATTGGTCCATTTGCGTCAAATTGGCAAGGTAAAAAAGCTTGACAAATGGGTGCCCCACGAACTCAATGATCGCCAGCGCGAAGTACGCGTCGAGACGTGCCTTGCACTGCTCAACAGACACACAAATGAAGGAATTTTGAACCGCATTGTTACCTGCTATGAAAAATGGATTCTGTTTGATAACCGTAAGCGCTCAGCAAGTTGGTTGGATCCTGGTTCAGCACCTAAACAATGCCCTAAACGAAAACTTACCCCTAGAAAAGTGATGGTCACTGTTTGGTGGTCTAGCGCCGGTGTGATTCATCACAGCTTCTTACCAAACGGGGTGAGCATTACTGCAGATGTGTACTGTGAAGAACTGAACACAATGATGGAGAAGCTGGCGCATCTCCAACCAGCATTGGTCAATCGCTCGTCTCCGCTGCTCCTGCACGACAACGCGCGACCTCATACTGCACAGCAGACGGTCTCCAAGTTGCAAGAACTGGGGTTGGAAGCTCTCCGTCATCCGCCCTACTCACCAGACCTTGCGCCTACAGACTACTACTTTTTCCAGAATTTGGATAACTTCTTGGCGGGAAAAAAATTTAATACCCGAGAGGCAGTACAAAATGCCTTTGAAGAATTTGTTGCCTCCCGTCCAGCTGATTTCTTTAAGAAGGGCATCAATAAACTGCCACTGCGATGGCAAAGATGCATTGATTGCATGGGTGATTACTTCGATTAATACAAATAAAAAATTCATGAAAAAAATTCGTTTAAATTTTTTCATACAAAACGGCAATTTCATAGGTAAAGACCTATTATTAATGTCTCAACTTGAGGCTACCCACGTTCCCAATGAAAGGTTTTATACGCTCTAATTCCCGACACATTCTATACTCTGGACTGGACATAAACGGTGACGTCTTTAGGCAAGACCACATTTCGCTCGGAATGTTGGTGAACGAAAACAGTTTCCCAAAATGAGTCCTTGCGCAATGTTTGTGAAAGCTTTAAATAAATAATTATTTATTTATTCAAAGTAATACATAGACACAGGTTGAGCACAGTCTTAAAGATACAGAGTTTTTTTTTTTAATATCCTTTTTAGTGTCAGACTAAAGTTATAAATCCCAAGTTTTGCGACGTCCGTACTTTGCGAAAAATAATGGCTATCTCGGAAGCACTAAAACCACATTTTCCTAATTATCTCGTGAACATAACTTCAAGACCGCACCAATCGATGTCCCTATATGTCCCACTTCTGTTCCGCACATACGCTTATATCTTCACGCTGCGTACAGGACAGTGAAGGCAGAGCTCACAGTATGCAGCACGGAGCTACTGGCGAGTCGGCGCGGGAGCAGGGTGACGGTGATAGTGGCTTTGATGTGAGTATATCTTGAAAATTTTGTGTTTTTATGTTTGGGTAGCTTTGTCAATTATGTTATGAAATACAAAGATGAAATGTTTAGCCGTGTGTAATTTAGAATTGCCTTAAAGTGTCATGGTACAATTATTAACTTCCTGTAGACATTCATTTTATAAAAAAAAAATGCAATACAAGTCTGTCTACCAAAAGGTCTTTCAGAGCGTCAGGATGGGCACTACTTACCAAACTAATTCTAAAATAATAAAAAAAACGTTCGTATGAAATTATGTGAATGTTAACTTAATCTGAACTTATCCACCAAGTCAACAAGATTATTAAATATCATAAAAATAAAAATCGTTTATTTCAACATTTAAATCACAATATGGAGATAGCGTTTTGATTACCATATGGTAATATTGGATTTGATTGATTGGATTTGAGTTTTTTTTTTTTTGTGCTGGCTGCGCTCCGCGGTTTCGCCCGCATAAGTCTCTATCCCGTGGGAATATCGGGATAAAAAGTATCCTATGTCCTAACCCAGGTCATGGTCTACCCATGTGCCAAATTTTATCCAAATCTGTTCAGCCGTTTTAGAGTGAAAGCGTAAAAAACAAACAAACTTAATTTTACATTTATAATATTAGTAGCTTTTGCCCGCGGCTTCGCTCGCGTTAATTTAGACTTTGACAATAAATTCGGGTTATAATTCAATTATGATTCGAAAGACACGTGGCGCCATCTATTATCATAAGAACGTTATTGTTGTTTTCCTCGGGCACAGTACTTTTTTCGGGATGAAAGGGACCCTATGTCCGTTTCTGTACACCTGACCACGTATATGCAAAATTTCAGGATGATCGATTCAGTGGTTTAGGCGTGAAAAGGTAACAAACTTACTTTCGCATTTATAATATTAGTTATGAATTTACTCATGAAGAACCCTCTGAAAACGATGATTGTTGAAGTATGTTTTTTATCCTTGCGAATCTCTATGAACTTCTACGCTATAAGCCAGAAAGCCTAATATATACATATGCGTCTAATATATTTTCCATCTTACATTATTGTCAGATGGTTGATGACGACGGTCGTGGATCGCCAGGCAGCACGGATGACACCGAGCGACCTTCATCCACCAAGTCAGGAGACAGTGACTACCCTGAAACTTCTACTAAGGTAAGATTAACGTAGTTATAGTAACTAATTATAATACATCTGTCATGGATCACCCCTGATACCTTAGTATTGTTTAAATGAATGAGGGATTGATTGAATAACTGAATGAATAAGTGATCGAATGAATGAGTGAATAAATAACCGAATAAGTGATTGGATGGCTGAATGAGTGAGAGTGAATTACTGATTGTAGTTAGCTAATTATCGGATGGGTGAGTTAATAATGAATGAGTGATTCGATGACTTAATGAGTGAGTAAATAACCGAATGCGTTATTGTATAACCAAATAAGTGAGAGTAGATGACTTTGTTGGTAAATATCTGAATGAGTTAATGAATAAATTAGTGATAAAATTCCTGACTGACTGATTGAATGACTGAGTTAATGACCGACGCGCGACGTATCGATGAGTGACTTGAAAGTAATGGAAACATATTTTTCCAAGTTGTTGCTAAGGCTTTTTTTATTTCACAGCAAGCTTCAACTGACAAAGATACAAGCAGCCCTGAAAGCAACAGTCTGCTCGACCCGTCAGTACTTTCCGACTTTACCACGCAAGCACTTGTGCTCACCGTGCTTGCTACGCTCGTTAAGTACACGACAGGTGAGTGTTACAGCGGGCAACAACAGAGACACGAGCAGCCCTGAACGGTACTGTCTGCTCGAATCGTCAGCGATCTCCGACTTCACAACGAAAGCGCTCGTATTCACCGTGTTTGCTACGGCTCGTCAAGTAAACTACAGGTAAATGTTGCATCGAGCATTAACAAAGACACGAGCAGCCCTGAAAGTAACAGTCTGCTCGACCCGTCAGTACTCTCCGACTTCACCACGCAAGCACTCGTGCTCAACGTGTTTGCTACGGCTCGTCAAGTAAACTACAAGTAAATGTTGCAACGAGCATTAACAAAGACACGAGCAGCTCTGAAAGCACCAGTCTGCTTGACCCATCAGTGCTCTCCGACTTCACTACGTAAGCGCTCGTGCTCACCGTGCCTGCTACGCTCGTCATGTACACTACAGGTAACTTTAGTTAAAGTGGCCATAATATAGCTCACTAAGAAATATGTAAAAACTTGCTCTTAGTGCCTTAAACCGTTCCTTAGCAGTAATATCCCGCAAAAACCAGAGAAAACAGGGTGCAAAGCAAAGCATTTTCCAGTGCGATGAATAATACATTTTATCATCAGTCACCTAAAGTGCAAAATTGTATGGCCATAGACACAGACATTAATGGGCTCCTCAAGCGAGCTTACATGCGCTCATAAACACTTTACATACATACATAAACTCAGGCCTACTCCCCATGGGGGTAGGCTAAACTACAAAACCTCACCTGCTACGATCCTTGCATACTCCTTTTTATTCGACTACGGTCATATATCGCCGGTTGCGAGTACTACGCACCTGACCTTTCTAGAGCACATCGCCAATAAAGTCACTGTACTTACTCGTATTTCCTCCTTATACACTGAAAATAAGGTTTATTATCCAACAACGGAAGATAACCTGTGCTTTACGTCACTTTTTGTCTATGCGGGGCCTATCTCACTTGATTTTAAACGTTAATGGTAGAAGATTGATTGTTTTTATTACAGATGAGGACGAGATAAGAATACTATATCAGTATTTGGCAGAGGGATCGGTCGTGTTTCCGAAAGTATTCCCTGTTATGTAAGTATTTATTTATTTATATTTTTTGTAGAAATATTGAAGACTAGGACACTGGATTTAAAGTCTACGAAATTGACAATCTATGTCATTTTACTGAACTATTTATTGTCTTTGCATAGAATTAACAATATAGTATTAAGGGGGATGTGCCAAGGTAGTCCGCGAAATTCAAATTTTCTTGCATTATTTGCAATTTGCAGGTCAATGTCAGGTTGCATGTTGAACAAAATATGATTCGCGACCATAACATGTATTTACAGAACTGATTGATATTTTAAGTATTATAAATGAACTTAGAGGGTTGATGGATTCATGATTTTAATTCTGTAAATAGGTTCATACTTGTTACGGTCGCGAATCATATTTTGTTCAACATACAACCTGAAATTGACCTGCAAATTGCAAAAAACGTAAGAAAATTTGAATATCGCATGCAACCCGGCGCTTCCCCATTATAAGCTGTGATACAATTTTGTGGAGATACTATATACTTTATTGCAAGTCACCCTCGTAATTGCCATACCACTCTAAAGTTGATTGTCACTTGCACATCGTAGAAAGGAGATCGGTAACGGTCCCATACAAGCTTGGCCCAGAAATGAACACACATAAAACAAAATGTATTTTGAAGCTATAATAGTGTTTCATAACCCTGTATATTTCTGTACGTCGTAAAACTTTGTGAAGGGACATAAGACCCTTCCCAAACATGATGAATTCAAAAAAATTATTCAAATAATGTATGTAGTACCTATTCTTTATTTACTCGCAGCATCCAGGCGTCTGGATGCATTTTAATGATTGACATAATGTTGTTAGGTTTGTGGTGACCGCCCAGCGTAACGCAATACACTTTCAATAACAATCCGAAGGAATTTGAAGGAAAGTCCTAATCCAATAAGACAAAGGTGACGTTTCACACAAATCAACATGGCGGACTTTCGAACACAATCAGTAAAGTTGTGATATTGTTTTTAGTCTTAGTAAACGATTCTATATACAACATGACTGGGGTCACTGTGGTCATTTCATTACTCATGTTTTTGGAACCATCTAGTGTCTACGTCAGATAAAAGTAAAGGCTTATAATAATAAGTACTAAAGCGTACCTACTCTTTCTAACACACTGAATGTTTCGTTTAGAAAAATAAATTATTGCGTTACATTGTATCTTTCAATGCCTCCCTCTATGTTAGCTAAAGCTCTGTGCAAAGCTTATGTCGTATGATGACAAATGCATAACAGTGACGTGCAGTAACAATGATTATGAAAGACAAAGGTCCATTACATACTATTAAGACAGGACTTCATCTATCGATTTAAAAATGAAATTGATACATTTATCAATGATTAAATATCATGTTCATTACAGTCTAATTATTATTTAATACGCTTAAATACAGTTTTAATATTTTATATTCTAAAAATATCAATTCTTGAAAGTAATACGTCCTAATTACAATCTCATTCTCAATACTGGCAACAAAAATATCTCCCCGATTAACTGAATCATAATAATAATCTTTTAAATTGGAATATTCCCTGCAAAGATTTACGAAGTAACAAAAGCTGAGGCGGGATGCCTAATATTATCAGTTATTTTTTAAAATATAATTATAATCGTTTATTTGCTTAGAAAGTAAGTACCGTAAAACGGGGTTAATAGGAACGCAGGGGTGAATCGTAACGAAACATTAAAAGGAATTTTAACATTTAATTAATATAATTTGTTGCCAACAGGGACACGTAATCGGTTAATTATAATACAGTATACACGTTAGAGTCCTTTTTGGCGACAGACTATAATATTTCAATGTTAAAATCCCTTTTAAAGTTTCGTTACGATTCACCCCTGCGTTCCTATTCGCCCCGTTTTACCGATACTTAAATTAAAAGGGTTTACAAAGCTTTGCGATCCCTGTACAATGTATCTTAAATTAGGCATACAAACATTGAAAAGAAATTTTTAATAAAAAAAAACACGTCAGTCGAATTAAAATTGTAAAAAAAATCAACCGTTTGTCTATGCTGGGCCAAACTTTATCCCATGTCCTTTCTATATGTGTCTATATGACAGTTTGATGTTTCAACCTTGATGAAGTTTCAATTTACTGGGAATTGTTGTCAAAAATAATAATAATAATAATCATAGTGTAGGAATGTGATACGGAGGAAAATGTCGTGAGAAAAGTACTGAGTATGAATGTCGATGGCTATAAGAGTAGGGGAAGATTAGAGGAAAGATTGATGGACCGTGTGAAAGATGATATGGTTAGTAAGGGAGTGACTACCGAGATAACGACAAAATTATTGATTTATTTATTTATTTTAGTACATGGAGGACTTACAGATAATAAAAACAGACCAAAAAAGAAACCATAGTCACCAGAAAGCCAATTACAAATCCTCACGTATAGACTTATAGTTATAATTTATGGTGAAAGCACAAAAACAAAAAACACAGCGCCTTAATTTAAGTAAGAAGCAATATCAACACATGGTTTACAATAATTATGAGACTGAAATAATAGAGAAAATAATAAAAACAAATAATATAATCTACTTGAAAATTTGGAGGTTTAAGGGGGATGCGCTAAGGTAGCCCGCGAAATTCAAATGTACTTACGGTTTTTGCAATTTGCTGGTCAGTGTCGTGTTGTAAGTTGATTAAAATATGATTCGCGGCCGTGACAAATACGAGTATGGCTTTACAGAATTATAATCATTAGAATCAGCAAAACTCCTTAAATTAGAATTGGCCTCAAATGTCAAGATTACATGAAATAGTCGTTCAATAGGGGGTAATATGAACATATAGAGATGTATTGATGATTTTTGTGTATTTAATTCTATAAATAAATATTCGCTACGACCGCGAATCATATTTAGATCGACATACTCGTACAAAAACGTAAGAAAATTTGAATTTCGCGGGCTACCCTGAAGCTTTCGCCTTAAGCACCTTCTGGCCGAATTCACAATAATTGTGAATGGATCAAAGTCATATTCTTTGCAAATATCATTGAAATATCTGTTTACGCGCACAATAGAGAAGTATGAAAGAAAAAGACATCTTGAGCCGACATTAAATAAATTGCGATAAAGGAGGGAGAACCATGATGAGGATGTTCTCAAAAATAATTAATAAATTACAAGGTCGACATACAGTAAAGTATATTGTATGTATCTATTCATTCCTTTTTTTATTCATAACATAACATCACGCCTGTATTCCCCGAAGGGTTAGGCAGAGGTGTACCTATAGCACACCCACATTTCGCCAGTTATGTTTTAAGTCCCATGTAATAGGGGGTGAGCCTA
Organism: Griposia aprilina; assembly: GCA_916610205.1. Taxonomy (NCBI): domain Eukaryota; kingdom Metazoa; phylum Arthropoda; class Insecta; order Lepidoptera; family Noctuidae; genus Griposia; species Griposia aprilina. The sequence goes on along the minus strand of OU744310.1, from coordinate 7,214,766 downwards.
TTGCCATCAACCGGGCACAAATCCAGACTCCGAGCTGCTACCGAGAAATTCCAGATGAAAAAACCCAATAACACTTTGCCCGACCCGGGAATCGAACCCAGGACCTCATGCTCAGCAGTAGCACTTGCGACCACTAGACCAACGAGGCTGTCAGTCCTTTTTTTATTCCTTATGGGGACTACATGACCTAAACGCAAATTTATAATGTCTAAAAATATATGATCCACTGCAGTAATCAAAATCAGAAAAATATATGATATTCTTCTGGATATATGGTAGTTAGATAGTGTGTTGAAAACCTAATACAATTAATTTGATATGATAGAAAAAAAACACAAAGATACCTCTAAAAATTTTTTTTTACTATTAAAATCCATACTAATATACATGCAAACATTCCGATTTTTTGTCAGATTATTCTACAAGTAACATACTAACGTGATAGTGTTTTAATTTTTTAGTCCAATGAATAGATTTTTTGTAAAACCATAATTGCTTCATATTTTGTAATAAATTACCAGCGTTGTGTCATCGCGCGTCTCTTTCTTTTCTATGCAATCCGACAGTGACCGCGCTTTAGGTCTTGTAAGCCTGTTAACAAATATTCTTTTTGTCATTAGTCACAGTCTGCTAGACATGAAGATCAACCACGTGCTGATGCATTGTCACGATCAGCTGATACTAAGCGCAGTGCAGAGTATTATACAGGTAAATATTAGGTATTTTTTTTTATCGTCCTGACCGACAATCAATCGCCAACAAATTATAATTATTGTATTTTAAATAAAATTTCCTTAAGGGTTTTACATAATATGATACCCCTACGTACAGTCACCAAAAGAGATAACCAGGGTCGCCGGATATAGTTGTACTTGTATACCTACCTATTTTATCTATCTATATATATATAAAAATTAATCCCCATTTCTCTTGGTCACGCCATCACGCGTGAACGTCTGGACCGATTTCACAAAAATTTTCTTTGTTGTGTTCGTTATTGTCAGGAGAAGGATCTTATGAAATAAAAAAAAATAAGGAAGTTTATCGGAACGTTACAAAATTTAAGAAAACTTAACGCCAATATTATTTTTACATAACTGTCAGTTGTTTGAAATAACTGTCAGCGATTGACAGAATGCGCGCTGCAAATATCGTTTAACACAGATGGATCGGTTGATAAATGAGTCGATAGTTTTAGTCAATAATCAAAACTAAAACTAAACGACATATGACATTCTTAGTTAAGACAGGACAACGTCTGTCGGGTCAGCTTGTTTATAATAAAAGTTAGACATATGTCGCTTGTATGTTAGTGTCGCTGACTGTTTTGTAGGCATTATCAAGGTCTATAACTTTTCTCTAGAACTCGATCATATATCTCTCATCGTTAAGGCAGCGTTCGTAAGTAACATTTTAGTTCGACCGTTTTTTCTCCGACTTTCTTTGCAAATCCGACTATCACAAAAAAGTATTTCCATTTTTCGGGTTAATATATAGCATATGACAGTCACAAATAACGTGGCTTCCTATTGGTAAAAGAATTTTCAAAATCGGTTCAGAGATTACCCCCCTACAACCTCACAAACTTTACCTCTTTATAATTTTAGTGTAGATTAACTACATATTTTCTTATTTTATTTATCATTATTTACTCCTGTTAAAGAGAGCACCAACACCACCCTTGGTTGACTGGTAGAGAATGCCTAAGGCATTAAGTCCGCCTGTGCACCTTATTATGTGCGAGAAATTTAAATAAATAAATAATAATACAAATTTACAAATCTTTCTTTATGTAACTCTACTGGGGAGTTTGTTGCTCCAATTCTTCTCTACAGCTAGAGCACTAGGAAGTGGTGAAGGGCAGGCGTTTTGGGGGACAGTCTTATGGAATTTTGACGTTCGAAAAGTGCTGATTCTCACCCCAATTTGAATAAATGACTTTTGATTTTAACAATTTCGTTCCAGAACATGATAGCCAGTGAGGACGCGAGTCAACAACAGTTGCATTATATGCAGAGTTGCGGATTTGGCGGTCTGTGGAGATTCGCTGGACCTTTCACTAAGGTAAATTATGTATTTTTGTTAGTTCAGATTGATTTTAAGTATCCTGTCTATGACTAGAATCGGGCTGGGGTTCAAATAGCCTCGTAACTCCATTGAGTCAGAAATAAAATTATCTGCCATATAAAATTGATGTCGAAGAAAGATTTATAAATAACAAAAAAACTTTTTGACAAAAAAAACAACCGACTTCCAAAAAATACACTACAAAGTGAAAAATAACTTTAATTTCCGAAGTCGGTGTCTTTGGATCTTTATTTTAGTTTTTTGCCACCGACTTCCGAAATTAAAGATATTTTTCATTTTGTAGTGTATTTTTTGGAAGTCGGTTGTTTTATTTGTCAAAAAGTTTTTAATTTTCACTTTTTAGTGGGTTAGACAATAATTTATCGAAGTTACAATAGCCTAATGTCAACTGCTCATCACCTTTTACAAAATATTTCGTTTCCCGATGCAAGGAATTGAGGAGTTTATTGTTGAGGATTTCTCTTGGTAAAAACCAGAAGAACTGGAGCTGATGGTGAAGCCACCATCAGCTCCATTTCACCATATGCATTGTGACAAGCATAAATTGCTTAGCAATCAACGAAAGAGCATTGCTAGAGATGACGCGATTACGCAACTTAAATTCAGTCTCAAATTGACGCATCAGCATGACTAGTAGGTAGTGGTTGCCCTATGAAAAACTTCAATCTTAATTGGGTATTATTTTTGTACGACCTGAATATTTTGGAATATTGAACCGTATGAAGCAAGCCCAACAAAAGGTAACTGCTGTAAATCGTTGAGGAATTCCCTCGACTGTCTATGGTCTCCATCATCAGACCTGTAATGGCACTTATAACCCATATGGGTGCAAAGTTCTCATCAATATAAATGAATTAAGTCCAAACACAAGGTAGCTACTGTAAACCGTTGAGGAGTTCCCTTAACTGTCTTTCATCTTCATCATCAGACCCCTAATGACAGTCATAACACATCTGGATATAGTATTATCATAAATACAAAGTAATCAAGCCCAAACACAAGGTACCTGCTGTAAATCATTGAGGAATTCCTTCAACTGTCTATGGTTTCCATCATCAGACCTGTAATGGCACTTATAACCCATATGAGTGCAAATTTATCATCAATATAAATGAATTAAAACGAATCACAAGGTAGCTACTGTAAACCGTTGAGGAGTTCCCTTAACTGTCCTTCGTCTTCATCATCAGACCCCTAATGACTGTCACAACCCTTCAGGTGTAAAGTTCTCATAAATACAAATTAATCAAGCCCAAACACAAGGTACCTGCTGTAAATCATTGAGGAATTCCCTCGACTGTCTTTCGGCTCCATCATCAGATCGATTCCAGACCTTCATTAAATTGTAGTTCTTTAAAATACTTAATGAAAAAATCAACAAACGGACTAGGCGCTCCTACGATTTTCGAAGGTTCCCCTCGATTTCTCCAGGATTCCATCATCAGATCCTGGTTTCCTTATCATGGGACCACCCTTGAGGTATGTCCTTTCTAACAAAAAAAGAATCATCCAAATCGGTTCACCCAGGGAAGAGTTCTGAGCTAACACACATAAAAAAAATTAAAAAAAACATACAGGCGAATTGAGAACCTCCTCCTTTTTTTGAAGTCGGTTAAAAATAAGGACTTTTAAATGAATAATTTAAGCCAGTTAATCCATAAACAAGACTATCATATGAGATTCTTTTTAATTAGCATTTTAAAGAAAAATGAAACCAAATTAAACACGATTTTGACTATTATAAGTCTACTAGCTTTTGCCCGCGGCATCACCCGCGTGACTCGGAAATTATCCGATGGGAATTTACAACCGGGTCATAAAGTATCCTATGTCCTAACCCAGGTCATGGCCTATCCGTATGCCTTTCATCCAATTCCGTCCAGTCGTTATGCCAAAAACTTTTTTACAAAAAAACAACTGACTTCCAAAAAAAAACAATAAAAGACGTTTTTTTTTTTTTGTAAAAAAGTTTTTACCTACCCCACACAAATACGTTTTCCACTACTTGGTATGTAAATAACAGTGACAGGAAATTATCAACACATCATCAATATAAACTGAGTAGAAAAAATATGCAGTATTAAGGATAACTCAAAAACTACTGGTCAGACCTTGATCAATTTAAATGGGACCACATGTAAAGCAGCAGCTATCAAATAAAAAAAGAATCATCCAAATCGGTTCACACAGAAAAAAGTTCTGAGTTAACACGTACAGTCGAATTGAGAACCTCCTCCTTTTTTTGAAGTCGGTTAATAAAAAGGTAACAGACAGACTATATTTCCAATCCCTTAAAACGCTTAAAAAGAGAGACACAAAAATGTCAACATCACATGTGAATTTTAAAATGAACCCTATTTTACCCCCTTGGGGGATGATTTCACAAAAACGCTAAGACAGGTTCTTTATTTTTTACCAAAAGCATAAATTTGAATTTTCATATGCCTCTGGATTTTCCATACAAATTTTCATCCCCTACTTATATCATCCTGTTTAGGATTATGTATGAAATAAAAATTAGCCTATATCCTTCCTCAGGTTGGCATCTGTCTCCTCGTCAAATTTTATCGAAATCTGTTCATAGTTTAGACGAGAAAAGGTAACATACACACAGGCAGAATTACTTTCGAATTTATAATACTAGTATGGATTTGAAGTGTGTTAAATGGTTATGGTCAACCAGAACCCTTAACATCGCTTTGGGGATTTTGTATTACCAGCCTAAATTAAGTATATGAACGATTTATTTTAAATGGTGTTCGCCACAATTCCAATTTTCAGCCTACAATCTCTCAAAAACCTATAGAAGTATGAGGAACAGGGTGTAAAGTTCACTCATACCTCCATAGAAAAGGGAGGATCCTCCGACCAGACGGGTGTCGTGTCTGGTGGGCAATTGCCCGACGGTTGATGTCGGGACGTTGTATATATGCTAGTTGCGCGGTAAACTCTGCTTGCGCGATGCAGGGTTTTGCGTGACGTCAATGTGACGCATAGCTCGCATGTGGCGATGTAGATGCTGCTACAAACCCATACAATAACAACAATTATTTCCGCAGAACCAATGCACAGCGGAGAGCAGCGAACTCTTCGTGAACTGCCTCGAAGCTATGGTGGAGACCTGCCTGCCAGGAGGTGACGAAGCTCTCACCAGGGCGCCACCTCCAGACCCGGACATTCCCGACCCTTGTGACCAGCATCGGTACCCTGGTAAGTAATTATTGAGTATGAGCTTCCTTCCTATTGTGCTATGCTTTCCTGGTAAGTAATCAGGATTATAGTTAGCTCTCAGTCTGAAACACGTAATTCTTTATTTTTATGGTCCCGTGGTCAACAAAGAACCCTTATAGTTTCGCCAAGTCCGTCCGTATGTCTGTTTGTTCGCGGCTTAGTTCAGTTACTCACTAGAAAGCTGTAATTTGGCATGAGTATACATATTATTATTATTCAGCCTCGCTTATGCCGCGTTTCGATGCGGACGTGTGTGCATATTCTGTGCATTGACTAGCGCGGCGCAAGCTGTCGCTCGTAATTTTCTCGCCATGAGCAGTGAACTTGTGGCAAATGAGCTGCTGGCGTTCCTGCAGCAGAAGCTGGATGTGATGGACGAAGTGTCCGCTGTTCAGATCTGTGCAACGAACTTCAGCGAGGACGACATAGCTGCTGCCAAGCTGTTGTTGTTCAGTGTGCTTAACAAGCGCGACCAGATGGTGTCTCGCCGGCGTGACGGGACTAAGAGAAGCCTGCAAGACATAATCACGCTGTTTAAGGAGACTGACCCGGACGACGTGCCGACGTTTGTGGCGAAGGAGCTACACAAGCTTCCACCCGTCACCTTCGACCACGTCGATGTAACGAGCCTTCTGAAGGACATTGTCTATCTGAAGGCCCGCCTCGCGGATGTTCTAGCGAAATTAGATGCATCCCAAAACACCGTCGCCGATTTGCGCAAAGAATTTACTGAGTTGCGCAACAGTGTGGCGGTAACTAGGTCATCAGTCGATGCGTCTAACGTAAACATGTGTCGTGGAGCCGGCCTCGATGTATCGTCGTCAAACTCCGCGTCAGCAGTTTCATCGCCAGCGCATCCGTCGTTTGCTGAGCTTGCAGCGCGCCCCGCCCGCGTGCCCCGCAGCCCACTGCCCGTCTCCGCAGCACCTCCATGCGGCGCCGCCCGAGCCCCTCGCTCCGTCCCCCTGCCAGTGTCCGCAGCCCTGGCGAAACCCTTGCAAAAGGATTTCGCTGTCGTCACTGCGAGTGCCGCGAGTGGCGCTCCAATTATGATGCCAAACAAAGCCCCGAATAAGGCTGATGTTGAGGACTTTGTGACTGTGCAAAGGAGGAAGCGTCAGTCACGAACGAACAAGAACCGCTGCGGCAAAGCTCCTACGGAGCCCGGAGTAAGCTTACGTGCCGCAAAGCCGAACACCCCGGTGTACATCTCCCGCCTACACTACACCACTAAGGCGGAGGACATCGTGGAGTACGTGCGCCAGAAGACGAGGTACTCGCCGAGGGTGCAGTTACTGGAGTCGCAACGCAACGTCAACTTCAAGGCGTTCGTGGTGCGAGTACCGAATTGTTACCTGTCCGTCGTCATGGCAGAAGACTTTTGGCCGCAAGACGTAGTGTTCCGTCGCTTCCGCGGACAAGTACCACAAGGCAGCTCAAGGACAAGCTAGTGAAGTGATACTAACATAGTTTTAAGTTATTTTTTTTTAACAAAAGTTTTGTTTTATATTTTATGTATGTTAGTTTGTAAGGTATATGTCTATGGGCCATTTTGCCTGAAATAAATGATTTATTATTATTATTATATTAATCACGACACAAAGCTGCTCTCCTCTACACGAAAAGTGGGGATGATTTTTTTTTTCTCGAATATTCCTTGCTGTGGGGTGTCGTTGGATAGGCCGTTCAAAAATATTGCGGGTGTGTGAAAAGCATTTTTTGATTCAGGGATCCGTTTGCGAAATATTAAGCTGTAAAATGTTAATTTTTGTTAGAGTCGAGTGTGTGTCTCGCAGAGCAGTGGTGGTACGAGTGGAAGGTCGTGGGTTCGAACCCAGGCAGGCGCTATACTTTGTGTAAATTATTTCATCACCACTACTCTCAAAACGGTGAAGGAAAACATCGTGAGGAAACCGGCATGTCCTAGAACCAAACATTCGAAGACATGTGACATCTACCAACCCGCACTGGGCCCGCGTGGTAGATTACAGCCCATTCCCTCTCATAAAGAGAGGAGGCCTGTGTCCCAGCAGTGGGAACATTATAGGCTGATTATGATGTGTGTATCGCCTGCTAGCTAAATTATTGTTTTTGGATACGTTAGAAAATTCAAGGCAGTATATAATTATCAGCGATCGGAATAGGTAGAGCACATAGGTAATACACCTAAAGTTCGAAGAAGAACAGAGACAAATTGGAGACGCCTTACGACAAGTTTTTTTTTCGGGAGTAATGTCCCGGGTTGCAGAACATTACTTAAGTACAACTAAAATTAATAAAGTAAAACAACTATCGAATTCATTTCCTGTTTCTGTTTTTATATAAAGGAGTATATACGATTTTTATTGTTTAAAAAAAATAAAAGTAATCTCCTTATCTTCGATTGAACGATGTAAGTTAGCGCGGAAGTTAATGTAATTGACATATTAGCTTTAATAATTAAATAACTAACAAGATACGGTTATAAAAAACAATTTTATAGCTTTTCATACCATTTATCGACGCTTGGGATGCGAAACAGCCCTTTACCCCTCAGCCCTTTTGTCGTTGTTTACCAATGACAAACAAAAGATAGAAAGAAACAACAAGTTTTGGCTATTCTGGGAAACGAAAGCATGAGGCGGACCCAGTTCTTTACTCAATTATTATACTAGAAACCGTATCTCTGATTTTTTTGAGAACGTTCTCCTTATTTTTGAAGTCAGTTAAAAAGGAAAATGAATTTAATTAGTTTACTGTATTGATAACATGAATATTAAAATGTACTTAAGTACCGAAATTCGGAACAAAAAACCAAAAAAAAAATGTCGTAAGGAAGTCTCCACTTTTTTTGTCTCTGTTCTTTGAACTTTAGGTATATTAGCTCTACCTATTCCGATCACTGATAATTATTTATACTGAAGTTAAACAGAAACCTATCACAGTTAAGTAGGCTGTACAAGTTAACGAGTAATAGTCCACCAACTTACATTTGCAGTTGTAAGTATGGGAGAACATGCTTTTCAACTGCAATGTTAACTTTTTTCTTGGAATAAATTCATTCCAACTACAGAACCCCTCACTGTGCGTGGACGGACACGCACTTGGCCGGTTTTTATTTTAGTATTTTATTTTATCTATTGGTTTTGAGTTATTCCGAAAACGCGTTATAATTTTTCTTACAAACTCTGACACCGCTAAACCCTATTTGAAGGGTAGTTTAATATTACAAATAACGACAAACCTTATTATATAATTATCACTGGACGACCCTGATTCTCCTGCGAGCAGCGATTACACTTGGGTCAGCGGGATACACATCTTGAATAGTTGTCACGCTGTCTATCCAAAATGTCTATCTCGCTGGTCCGGGTGTCCCATAGCACCAAGAAGACAAGCAGATACTTCTAGACAAAATATTTCGTGAGAGAAGAGGTGTATTGAAGAGAAGACATTATATAATACTAGGGCCATTAAGAACGCAAAGTTAGTCATAAACACATACATACATAAACTCACGCCTTCTTCCCATGACGGTAGGCAGAAACTACAGAACGCCACCTGCTACGATCCTTACATACTGCTTTTGCCTCGTTTACGTTCATACATCTGGTCATACACGCACGCCGGTTGTGAGTACTACGCAACTGACCTTTCTGAAGAACATCACCAATAAGGTCACTATATGTCTTCCTAGGGCGTCCCCTCCCGGCGTTTCCACTGCAAACTACAAATGACAATGAAGTAGCCTTCTTCTCGTTTTTGCGTAAGAAAAAAGCTATTTCGTTAGTTAAAAGCATCATGATCCCGCTACAGCGGTGGCACTCGGGTCGGCGGGATACACATCCTGAATAGTTGTCAAGTTGTCTATCCAAAATGTCTATCTCGCTGTGCCGTGTGCCTTTATCATCACGGCGTGAGTTGAAGAAGGTGAAGACAAGGGGTTTCCTGAAGACAATACCTCGCTGAATTTGCTTTGCTTATACAGTCAGGCAAAATTAATTGGTAAACATAATAACATACCGTGTTATAGTCATTTCATTATCATGATCACTGCACCTGCAATTTATAATAGGTACAAGGTTTTTACATAAAAAAAAAAATTTTGAGATGTCAAATGACACATATGGCATGCAATGCATTCTCTTGTACAAATTACTGGCATGTGTATTTTAATCAGACGTTTTCAAACTATTTTTGTGAAATTATTGTTTTGCAAAATGTTTGTCATATTTTGTAAAGTATAAATTATTCTTTAAATATTTGTTAGCGTAACTTTGGCAGTTCGATTATGTCTTTTCCAAATGTTCTGTACAATCCCAAAATGTCCCGGTCTCATAATTATAACAATTTTGAATTGTTTCCGCTTTTCTCAATGCTAAAACTAAAGTTGTATATTTTTCTGTTTAATTCCAGGTGTACATCGACAGACGACGCTATATTGTGCAACACAGGACACCTAGCAAGAGGACGAAGAGTAAATATGGAGGGCGCTCCTATTTACTTGTAAGTATTAATATAAATGAGTTTATGACTAAAAGGAAAACTATAGGTACAGCTTGTATCAGAAAGGTATCCTCATATTTAAGAATGTGGTACAAACCAGGGATGTTATGGAGCTCCGTAACCGTAACTGAAACTATCGGATATCCGAAATAAAAATATATCCGTAACCGTATCCGTTTCACAAGTTTCGGATAGTTTCGTATAAGGGCGGAGTCTAACTCATTATTATAACAACTCTAAATAACTACTTACCTATATACCAAATGATAACCTAGACAAGATAAAACCTATAGATAAAACCAAATTATTACATACTATTTGTGTTTATATTTTACTTCAAACTAATATCCGTAACCGAAACTATCCGAAACTAATGGATAATCCGAAATAATTACATATCCGTAACCGTATCCGAAACCGATATAATTTTATTCTGATATCCGTATCCAGATCCGAAATATTATATCCATAACATCTCTGGTAGAGACAATCAAACTGAACAACTTTCTCCATGGGACCAACAGACAGTGTAATCAAAACAAAAAAAATATATCAGCTGTCCCATACCTTTGTGTGGAGTAGGTATTGAAGTTTAGTATCGGACAGTTGAATTTTTTGTCGCGATTACCATGGTATAATAATATACTTCACCAGGTATAGCATTCCGGTCACGTGGGAGACAAGCCTACGTCATCACCGCTGGGTTACCAGTAGTGTGTAATAAAAACTTCCCCAACCGCCTTTATTACCTGTGCGAATCCGATAAAACAAAGAGGTTTTTACTAGCAATTACGTTTACGTGTGATTAGAAAAACGAAACGACAATTTAAATGCTTTAAGTATCTTTTTAACAGAATGGTGACTAAAAATGTTTCCTTAATTCGTGTTTTGTTGCAATAAAGTGGCAACTGGATAGTGACGTAAGCATGTGTCACTCCCGGAATGCCAGACCTTGTTTTTCTTGACCATGGTGATTACGATGTTGGTCATGGAGGAAGTTGTTTAGTTTGATGGTCTGTGCGACACCTTCATGTATGACCATACATTTCTGATATAAGCTTTTAAAAAAAAAAAACGGTCTGTCTGTTTGGTACTTTTCTTAAACTTGGGTTTCCTTCGAAAACAATGCCGCAATAACATAGCAGCCGTCATGAAAATCCGTAATTTTCCTTAGTGTTTGAATTACGGTATCGGAAAAACGGCCGCCATATGACGGCACCACTCTCTTAGGAAACCCAAGCTTTTGAGTAAAACTAGGATAACCACAAACTTTTTTTTAATTATGTTATTTTTTTCGTTATAATAAAATATAAATAAAAAAATGTTTATTGCAATTACATAAAATGCTTTACACACATTAGTTGGAGATCACCTTTTAAGCAAGAAGATGCTTGTGTTAGGAGACTCCGCCCCTCCACTTAACACTAAAACGGTTATGCAATTGTAAACAAAGATAAAGAAAAAGAAAATCCAAGTAAAAAGTAAGCGCTATTGTGATGTATGCGAGCGAGTGTATGTGTGTGTGTGTGTGTGTGTTTGTGTATGTGTGTGTGTGTTTGTGTGAGTGTGTGTGCGTGTAATAGTGTGCATTGTGTATATGAGATAATTTAGTTTGGGTTCATCTTATTATATTTTTAGGTTTCGGTTTATGTTTAGGTTTAGGTTAGCCCTGCGACAAAGTCTTGGGATCGGAAGAATATAGGAGCCAGATAACAATACTTTCTAACAATGTTAAAGTCAACAATAGCGTCGCTTTAAATATCCATTTTTGTTTTGTTACGAGCCAGACGAGGTTCTAGGAGAGCTATAATATTTATTTTCCCCAGATTCCCAGCAAAAAACCGCAACGTTTTATTGTTAAACATTTTCAGTCCTAATTCTCTTTACAGGAACCCAAGGATATGACGTAATCTGAACCCCAAAGCAAAGGGAACGTAATGTACCAGAAAAAGTAACCCCCACTCCGTTACAGAGTAACGAGTATTAATCTATGTATACATCAAAAATATACAATATACATATTAGTATTAGCTTAACAACCGAATTCTCAAACGTAACTTAATTTTAAGGCAAATCTCATGCTGTTTTAACCACTGTGTTGTTCCCGTCTTAAGGTGCAGTGCTGTTTAAGAATTCGGGTGTAATTTTACAAAAACAGAGTAATTGGGTAAAAAAATATATGTATTAAGGACTTAATGCACAAAAGTAAGATCGTTAAGGTACAGTAGGCCTGCCACGCGGGTTTGTCAGAAAGGGTTACCGTGGCCCTCGCACACAGGCAACTGAAGGAACACGAGTGGGTTTTTTAGTTAGTAAGAATCTGACCCACCCACCAGACTTGAATATCTTTTGAACCCTTTGCACTGAATTTTCAACGTCCTGCTTAGCGCCGAGAGTTGAAAATCCAACGGAGTGTTTTCTTGACGCGCAAGGATACGCTCCGTAAGTACTTCAATATGTACATAATGGTTATAATTACTGGTCTTAGATTGTCGCACAATATATTTTTGCGTCAGTAACTTAAGGTCAGGAAAGATTTTAATTATAAAATTAGGAACAAACATGACGCGTAATCTAAGTATCTATATAAATAAAAAATAATGTTTCTCTGTTTGTCTCATAAGCGAGCCCAAACTATTCAACCAATTGCGATGTTACTTGTGCAAATGAGGTTTTAAATTTAGTCGTCTGGCGACCGATTCCATTTCTAGCACACAAAACATGTATTAGTACTTTGGTGCTTGATACCATAGGTAGGTCATGTTCTCATTAAAAGCTTAATTAGAAAAAAAAAACAACAGCAATTTCATGTAGTATCTCATTCCTAGAATTTTATATAATAGTCTTAGAACGGATTTCCCAATTTGTTCTGAAAATGAGTTAAAAAGGAAAATTGGAAAAGTTGCCAGGAAAATTGGAAATTCAGGAAAAACTGAAGTTGTTTTTTTCTATGGGATTTTTGTATGACTTTTTCGCGATTTGAGGGTTGGTGCCATAGTAAAAGTTATTCAAACGATGAGTACAATGATCCCTTACGAGGTTTTCAGTTATTTTATTAACTTCTAGTATATTATTATAGACTAACTGACCCGACAGACGTTATCCTGTCCAAATTTCAATAAGTCTTACAAAAATTTCCAATTTTCCTGGCATTTTTTCCAATTTTACTGTCCAACATTTTAAAATAAAAATATTGCCAAATCGGTCCAGCCGTTCTTAAGTGATGCGCTTACCAACGCACAACATTTCATTTTATTTTTTTAATAGACATTGCTGCACACATAGAAATCTAGTAATGTTTGTGTATTAAAAGATAGCCTATTTTAATTTAGTACAAATCAATTTATTAGTTTTTAGTTTATTTTGTAAACGTTTTAGTAAGTAAGGTGGGGGAGCCAATCGTTGTATTTAAAAATATTTTGTGCCATATTTTACAAATAAGTGTAGTCCATAAAATTGATTATGTAATTATTTAAATATTTTCGAGGGAACTGCTAAAAAAATTCAAAGCCGGTAATGCCTCAAAGTCAGTAGTCACTAATAAATTATTTAAAAATATATTTACACAAGCTTATTTTTATATTTGATTTACAAATATAAATGTATTCATAGATATCTAACTTCTGGCTCCTACACAATAATTTAAGATGAAAAGTCGTTGCTTTATTAGGTGTCATAAATGATGTACAGAGTGTTTTGTAAATATTTCAGTTCTTAAAGAGGAGATACAGGTCGGTGCAACACAAAATGTAGTGTTTTTCTGTACCAAAAAAAAACAGCCTGTACAAAAAATCTAGTTATTTTCGAATAATTAATTGTTTTTTTTTAAAATAAGTAATTATAACTTTCTTTAGTTGAAAAACTTACATTAGTTGCTGTCTCGAATAAATCCAGACTTATTTTGGGAGTAAAATTCTCTGATCCCTCTTTTAAGAAAAGGCATCGCTTTACTGAACACCTTATAATGCTTTAATAAAAATATTGTAAGCAATAAATTACTAATCACCCAATCATTATTCAACGGCAAATTAAATTAACTAGCGAAACTCCACATGTGATGGATATCAATATCTAATATGCTTAAAGAAGTATTTTTTTTTAATCGACCTTTTGTTACGGGTTCATTGGCCGCTGTAATGTTAATGACTTGAAATTATAAGTACAGGTGTAACGGTATCAACATCGCCACATGCGAGCTACACGTCATACTGACGTCACGCAAATCCTGCATCGCGCAAGCAGAGTTTACCGCGCGACTAGCATATATACAACGTCCCGACATCAACCGTCGGGCAGTTGCCCACCAGACACAACACCCGTCTGGTCGGAGGATCCTCCCTTTTCTATAGAGTATGAGTGAACTTTACAACCTGTTCCTCATACCTCTATACTGGAGACCCGACGTGAGAGAACACCTGCAGAATGGTTGATAAAGTTCCGCAAGCAACCACGAAAGACGTCCTGCTGCGAGAAACAAACCGGGTCGGAGTGAGGACACCCCCGTTCAACCCTAGGGACCCGGAGTTCTGGTTCGCTCAACTAGAGGGACAATACATTCTGTCCAACATTACAGCGGACGCGACGAAATTTTACTACGTCCTGGCACAGCTGGAACCGCTACACAGAAACTCATATTTTTTCGTTGTATCATCGTTAGATAGCGATAGCCACCTCGCATTTGAGGGACGGTCTTAAAATAAGACACGACAATTTAAAAAAAAAAGCGCACATTTTTCTTAAAAAAACCTCTAATTAAAATAATTCGTCTTTAAGCAAAACAATCTCCAAATTTAACGTGCTATTTTAAGGTTTTTCTATCTAATCTGAATGTCTATCGGTGTTTCAGAGTTTTTAGGCCTAAATTAGATATACGAGTAGATACATATTTGTTATTTGTATCTGTTTATGATTTGTACCTCTAAATTATATTGAGTAAAACTTTAGTCGCATTTTCAGTGTGCAAGTGATTTGCAAGCACATTTTTAGAGCTCGTAATACAAAGCTAACTAGCTCAAAGTAAATTTAGCGATTACCAGTCTTTTATATGGATCAACTGCCTTTTTTGTTTTCGGGGGGAAACCTTCAAAAGGCACCCGACCTCTGGGGACGGAGGTCGGGGAGTGTGGGATTTTTACCTCACTAAAACCACCCCGGTGATCACAATCAGCACATAGGGGGAGGTCCCGGTTTTTCTTAAAATACCAATTCCGGAACCCCCCCTGTGCAACGCCTGTAAGGCACACCCCTGGGGAGACTAAAGGGGCCTCCCCTGAGCCTCGCTGTGTACGGCAGCACGTGACCACTGTGCCACCGACTTCCCTGGGGTCACTCGGTGTGCGGACAGAGTCCCCACTCTGTGCACCTGCGACCCCAAAGGACCACCTACCTTGTTCGGTAGGTGGATTTCGGCGTATTAGGCGCCAAAGCCTCTCTGACGCCTCCTTCTCCGAGCGGGATCAGCTTTCTCCCGATATTATTATATATTTCTTTTTTTCTTTGTGCCTATCTGACCTCCACAACCCAGTTACTAGGTTATACGATACACCTAGAAAAGGCGGGTTGTCAGACTTTCGGACTTCTGACCATAAGATCTACAGACAGCTGGGACCAACGGCTTAGTGTGCATGCTTTCCGAGGCGAGGGGTCTCTATTTACGTAATGGATGTTCACCCATCCACGGACCGACCTCGGCAAGCGTAGCTTAACCTTCGATCGACCCGTGCGGCTGTTATAATGTAGCCACGAGCTACTTCGTTGCAAGACACTTCCATACTTGAAATGTGAATTTGATTTATTACGTAGAGAGCAACTGTTTTTCACAAAGTATAAACATATTTGCTAATCTTAAATGTATTTTCTAAATAAATCTATATTCAAAGTAGATTTTAAATAAAAATAAGTGAAATTAGTATAGACATAGGATAAATTGATCATGCCTATCTCCCACATTTGAAGTAACTATATATTTTTTATATTACGGAGATGAGCAGTTAGAAAAACTGATTTTTAATAGTATGTTGCATACTGAGTAACACAGGTACACGAGGTATATATTTAAGAATCTATATATTTATGTAAATATATGATGTATAAGTAAAATTAAAGATTGGAAATATATAAATATTTAATTGTATATATATAAAATATTTGATCATATCTCACAGAAGAATGATGGTCGCGATTAGATAGAGAAACGAACAAAGCGTAGATAAGGTAAAAATACTTGGATTGGCAATACGTCCTATAAAGCTAGAAAAAACACACAAATTACCTCTAATAAATTCAACACAAAAATTCGTGAGATACCTACACGAATCGATTGATCTCGCTGAAATGTAATGTTAAAGCTGGAAGTTTTTAGCTTGTTTTAAATTAATACGTCTATACCAAAGAGTGAAATCGTAGATTCGCCCTACAACGTCAAACGATGGTCGTGTTTGTTTCGTTTTGACACCTGTCACAATGACGCAGTGACTTGGTTGTCAATTGTCATTATTATTGTGTGAGGTGACTCTTCTCAGTTTCTCACTTTTACGCGCGACTTAGTACGGCAAAGGTAAATCTATAATTTAAATATTTGGTCTATAAATATTGTACAAAAGAATATCTTTTATATGTTTGGTATGTACTGAAGCTCTTCAATAAAATAATCTATTTGAAGAGAAGGTAAAGGTGCAGAATATGGAGCTCTCTATTATATGAAATATGTTATATATAAACATATTATTATGTATCTGTAGTCAGGATTAGACAAGCAATCCAGGTGAAAAGGAACCTTCAGAAAGTAAAGTCAGGAAAATTAGTTGTTTATCAAATCGACTAACTACATATATTGTTCGTATACAGACTGGTGGGGATAATACGACATTAATTGAAACCACATACTGGGTATCGCGTTGGTGGTACGTATACCAAAAATTATCAAATTACATATAATCAACGGTATAGCCGCAGGTTTTTTTTTTAGTTTAACCATTTTAACACATGATATGAATAGATTACGATTTCGCCACTCAAGTTCTTCAGGTCATTCACATCAAAACAATTTAATTTACCTACTTGCATAAAACTCAACCAAATACAATGTGCAGCTCACTACTCAAAAATAATACAATATTGTATTGTATTGCTGATTGAATTTAGACCTAATAACCATAACGATAAAATTGCTATTATCCTAAGCAAACAAAGTTTGCTCAAGCGCACTTAAGTATCGTAACCTGAGAAGATAGCTACGTTGTCAATTCGATATGTTTGTCTAAACAAAGTAAGCCTAGGCAAAAATAGTTCGTAATTCCTTGCGCATTCGGAAGATTTATTGTGCAAGAAAAGGAAAGAAATACATCTAGGGTTTTGCTGGAGTTTGTTCCGCGCGCCATTTTTTTTAGATTATTTTTACCTACATGAATGAAACTTTACGCACACAAGGGACCGCCAAATAAACGGTGCCTACTACACACACTATTTATTTACACTACACGTAAGTGTAGTGGCTACAGGTCAGATGAGGTTAGTAAACAATACTATAAAGGCTGTTGCGTTTAATTTAGATTATTTTCGCATTTAGTTTGTTTGAAAAATTTGATTTTTGAATTTTGGTGTAATACTGAATTTGATCATTAAAAAGTGTTTTGATTAACTAGTGGGGATCGTATTTTCATTTAATGTCGTTATGTCGTCACCAGTCTGTATATTGAAACAATCTTCATTCTAAAATAGAAAGTGACGTAGGATGTCAATTAGATAATCAATTAATTTCCCTGACTGTATTTTAGAAAAAGATGTTGATCTATGTTTGAAACATAATGAAAGATACTTAAAATCAAAAATATATTTTAAATTCCTTTTCTTTCGGCCAATTATTTGTGTAATCCTGGCTACGTTCAAAAATTTAGAAAATTTATATAACATTTTATATTTAAAATATACTTATTATTGAAAAATTTAATATTAATTTTACTTTATTACGACTTAGAACCTTTTAACTTTTAGAAAAGTGGCAAATAAACGGACATAAATTGGTGGCTATGATGTTATAAATGTATGTTAGGGCTAAATCTGTAGATCTGCAGAGTTACACTGTGCTCTCTGCCTACCCTGCATTGGATAAAAAAACATGTTGAAGCAGTAAGAAAATGCCCTTTTTAAATTGGGCTAAGATTGCTTGCAAGGTTGATTTTGCCAAATACATACCAACAGCAAGGCATACCTAAAACTGCAAATTAACATGCAAGTAACTTGCACAAAAGTATGCAAGTCACTTGCATGCCATTTTGCGCTTTTATAATTTCTAACTTGATGATATTATTGTGGACGTCCTCGGCCACGTCCATAAGACGTATGGAAATACGTGCACGTCATAACGTTATCGTGGACGGAAATATAAAAGCGTCTTCATATATTTCCATACTTTTTACTTCCCTGTTATCGTGATGCCGTCACGTTTAAAATTATAAAAGCGCACATGGAGCCGTAATAACTTCTGATTGGTGAATGTCACAATGGAAGCTACTTGTATACTTTTGTACAAGTTACTTGCTTACTCTTGTAGAAGTTACTTGCATACTCTTGTGCAAGTTACTTGTATACTTTTATGTAAGATGTGATTGGCTAGTGTATTTCTGGCTTGTGCAAGGTACTTGCATACTCTTGTGCAAGTTAATTGTATACTTTTGTGTAAGATGTGACTGACATGTGTATTCCTGGTTTCAAATAATGCCAGACAGTGCTAACTCTGCATTATTGTGGATAAATCATTCAATATGCGACATACTTAGTAAAATAATTGTATTCAGTATTAATATTTTGTAAGACTATCCAAATAAGACTAGGTCCATTCTATATTTGATGTATTAAATAAATGCTATACATATACAAAATTTATGGTGTTTTTATTTTTATTTAGATTGCGTCCTGATTATATGCCTTTAGCTTAGGCTCTTGTCCCACCGACGAGGAAGAGGATAACTTATAAACGATTTTCTCGCTCAAGAAACGTACAAAAGATGATTTGATAGGTCCCGTGTAAGTAAAAGAGATACATATATTAATAGTTAATCGCTGTTTGGTCACACCGCTAACGAGTACTCGTTTGTGGCAGCAACAAGAGCTATCAAAGAGAGTACTCGCTCAGCGACGCTCGCTTGGTGGGCAGGACACTCGCTGAGAGACTTAGGTGCGCTTGTTACATAGAAATAGCAGCAATTGAATCTCTCGCCGCCGCGCACTAGGGATTGAAAACCGGTACGAATTTGGGTTCCGGTGCTTCATTTCGATTTTTAAAAAGGTTCTTTTCCGTACGGTTCCAGTTCAGGTTCTGGTTCCAAATAAAGGTTCCAATATACCGGTTCCGTACCATCCGATTTAAAGGTTCTCTAAGAAAGAACTACCACGTGATCTAACAAAGCAAGTGACCCACCCTCTCCCCTCTCACCAAAACGCCAACCTCTTCACCCGCCGGCGGCCGCCCGTGCTTTGTCGCTATCGTACAAAGCTTCGTCATACGCTGAGCGGTGTCGTACGAACTCGCTTTGAAGAAGAACCGATAAAATAAAGGTTCCAATTTAGGCTCCTGTTCCGGTTCAGGTTCTAGTAACGGAACCCCTAAATACCAATTCTTGACCAATATTTTAGGAACCTTTTCAATCCCTACCGCGCACTCGCCGCTCGTTGCTCGCGAACTCGATTTTAGAAGCTAGCTCTACTAGCTTCGTCGGCGGTGGGACAGGCGCCTTATGGTGATAAAATAACGTGAAGAACCTATTTTGCTCATCTTTACCCCCCAATCATTAACCATATTATTATAGTATTTGGTAAGTAATGCGCATAAGTATCTTCACGGTTTTTATCATCGGGCCGCGCCAATCCACATGTCCGGCGATTAAAATAGGAATTCCCTTTACTAGTTGTGGGAGTCAGGCATACCATACAACATCAAGCTCAAACGACTGACCCGCGCGGCGCGCGGACCAACAGTGGCGACGCTGAACGCTGCCTAGCCCACGGGCCACAAGGAGGGTTGAATATGGCGTGCGTAACGCTGATTGGCTGACCACATCAGCAGATCTCTAAGACAGCTGATCAGCCAATAGGATGTAAGCAGTGTATAAGAGTATTTTATAAATATTAGTTTAGAAATAAATTCATAACGATTCCCAAACCGAGTGTTTTACTGAACGGTTCAAGTAGTACCCCATACTAGTCTAGCAACGTTTTATGTAACAACATCGCTAACAACGTCAGTTTGGTCTTTCGTAACTAATTGTATTTTGGTGTTATTAGTTTTTTATTTTTTTTTATTTTTCTGTGTTATTGTAAATAAATTCTCCTGAATAAATCGAGGTATACTCACGCCGTCTTCACATGGGACTAGGGTTGCTATAGTATTTTTAATCCATTGCCTGTATAATACAGGCAGGCAGGGATTACGACGCACAACCTGTCTATTATTGACTCAGTACATGATTCTGAACTCCCTCAAATGAAACTTTTCGACGGTTATTAAAAAAATATTCACTGTTCAGTACATTTTGACGGCATAGGTATTGCAGTTTTCTATGAAACAGCAGTTTTTTTTTTTTTGATAACCCACGTAAATTTTCTATTCTAGACCCCCTGTCTAGAATAATGTGCTGAAATCATGGTTACAGTTTGCGGCGTCGATGTTCCAGCCACCCTATATTGCAGGTATGTATCAAAAAGGTTTTTGAGTCTTTATTACAGGTTTTTTTTTGGGTAGTAATAAAAGCTCCGAAAAATAATTAAAATATGAGCGTACTCAAAATGTGAAATTTACTGCTTTAAATACTAACTTTCCGACAGCTTATATGCGTATACAAATAAAGAAACGACCGAATAAAATACTGAAAATTCCGAAAAATTAATACAATATTTGCTGACGTAATATTTTTCCACCAGCTTATAGATTTAGAATCAACCTTACACCTAACATACCAAACCTCGGGGTGCCTCTGACGTCGGCCGGCTAGGGTTAGGGTTATTAAGCAGGTCGACGGAGCCCCACTCTGCGGGGCTCCTATTTCTGTCTAAAGGGTTTAAATGAACCTAACCAACCGAACCTCGGGGTGCCCCTGACGTCGACCGTTTAGGGTTAGGATTTTCGGGAACATATGTTTTCGGCAACTTAGTAATTTTTTCGGAAGATTAGTGTTTTGTTTTTGGAAATTTAGTTTATTTTATTTGAAAGTATAGATTATTTTTCGTAGAATTATAATTTGAATAAGTTCATGTTGGTTCGTTAAATACAACATTTTTGTCGGTTAATTTTGTATTAATTTTTCGGTAATTCATTTTAACACAGCTTAGTTAGTATTATAGTCAACCACAGATCGCTGGAAGTTAATTTGTTTTTCGGAAGCTTTATTATTTCCCTTTTTTTTTATGTGTCGGAACTATAATTACACATTTTGTAATTTTTTAATACATTTCACAAAACAATTTGCACACATGTTTACCAACAGCACCCCCTATCAACGTCATTCTGGCGCCAAAAGATCCTTGTAGCAGTTCATTTGCCGGCACCATGGACGTCCGGGTGGGCTGTAAAGGCTGATGGCTTGAAACCTCTCTCTATACGAAAACACACCAATTTACAGTACAACTATTTTCTTAATCTCCCTCGGCAAACTTCGTGTTCGTCAGTCGTCGGATTTCTATCAGTTGCCTTTGCAATTGGTGCAGACCGGACGCTCTCAATCGACTTGGAAGTATATAGAGTTGTTAATACTCTTTTAACTTAATGCAACTTACTGATAGAAATCCGACGCCTGACGAAACACGAAGTTTGCCGAAGGACATTAACATTAAGAAAATAGTTGTTCAGTGAAGTCATTCGCCGGTAAATTGCGGACACTATATGGCAACCACCGCTCTCTTAGAAACCGTAGATTTAGATACTGGCAAAAAATAAAATGCATAAATCTGAATAATATTTTTATTTTTATAACAAAATAAACACCAGACGGTTATCCCAAAAAATGCCTACAACTATTAACAACTTCGAGTACTGCATCGTAATAAACAAAGTATAACTTTTATTCAATTAATTGAATAACACCAGCTGATTATACATAGTTTAATTGAATATCTTAGTGAAGAATTACAATTAAATTGAATAATATAATTAAGAACATTCATTACATTTTAGTAACGTTTTTTATTATATTTCTGATACCGCTTTGGTCGAGATGACTTAAGATATTTATAATGCAAACAAAGAAGAATGCAAGTTTTTGCGTGTTCTTTCTTATTCACAAAAAAACATTTTTCCAATAAAAAACAACCTACTTCCAAAAAAAAACACTACAAAGTGAAAAATTCCTTTAATTTCAGAAGTTCTTTTTGCCACCGACTTTCCAAATGAAATTAAAGTTATTTTTCACTTTGTAGTGTTTATGTTGTAAATCGCTTGTTTTTTTTTTTGTAAAAATATTTTTATTTTTCACCTGGTGGTACCTACCCAAAACAAATTCATATACTTGCTATATAAATAACAGTGACAGAAAATTATTATAACATCATCAATATTCACTAAGTGGAAAAATACGTATTATTCAAGCTAACTGAAAAACTACCCAAACAAAGTTAATAATATTTATATGGGACCATCCCTAAGGCCAATCCATTAAAAATAGTTTTTTTTAAATCGAACCACTATTTCCGGATATATCGCGAAACACATACACAAAACAAAAAAGATACAGACGAAACGAGAACCTCCTCCTTTTTGAAGTCGGTTAAAAACAAAGATTTATTTTTCGAAAACAATAATCAAGATGCAGATAGTCAAAAATTTAAAAGCCTAAGCGCGTAGCAGCATTATTTTAACATTAAATGGAATGAAGAGCTGCATCAATATTAGTTTTAATAAATAGTGAAATGCTTTTCGGAATTATTATCATTAATCGTGTCAGAGAAATATTTAGTTAACTTTTCAATCAACAAAATTAATTATAAATTGGAGTTAAATCATATAGGATGCTTTTCAGCTTGCATAGAATTGAAATGGAGTAGATTTTTTTGTAGAAAGATAATTCGAGGTTAAAATGTCATTTTGTACGATTGAGCAATAAAGTGAGCATTTTAAATTAATTATGTGTTATTAGTTAGATAGACATAAATAAAAAAATAAAATATAAAAAACCGATTATAATTTAAGTAATTTCTGAAATGGAAAATATTTAAGTATTTTTTAATGTTAAGCTTGCTGTAAATAAAATTTCGGTTTTTATAAATTTTATTTTGCATTTTTTTTTTGAGATTAACCTTCGTCAAATAATAATTTGAAGAAAATTTACTCAGAATTTAATTTATATTTTACATAATATAATAAATGTCAACTACCATAAATGCATTGATGTATAAAGACGCAATAATCAACATTTTACATAATCATTGAAATACATTTTCTGTACATTAAATAAACAGGTGAAGGCGCCAGAAATAAATTAAATCTTACTTTATTGGACTAAGTAAAAATAATAAATATAGCTATGTACCTAATATGTAAAAAAAAACTATAAAGTTTCAAGGCAAAATTCATTATTAATTCACAATTATTATTGGCAAAACAAAATAAAAAAAATATACATTTGGCGACTCCACCCCATTTGTGCCTAAGAACAATTAACAAAAAAAACCCCACACAAAATACCTTTTTGTACAGTCGCAGCAGGCAGCTACACGAAACTGACGAATTTCTCCAAACGATTTCAAACCTTAAAATGTTGCAAGTTAAGTTCAAAACCAAATGGGAAAATCAGACAGTATGTGGTACTTGTTGTGTTGGCGACCGTACATATAAAAAAAATCGCGTGCAGCAACGTACACGTGTAAGTGAATCTTCTTAAAAAAATAAAGAATAAGAGAGATTTAGTGAGAGACAGAGAGCTATCTTTCTTCTCTCTCATCTAATGAAATTTGCCGAAACGTGACGCGTCCTTAAAATTTCACTCTCAATTCTCGTCCAGTTATCAAATCGCCGCTTCAAAGAAGTTTCACTTCAAAAACATTAATGTTAACACAAACCCTATGTTTTCCCCTCATTGGTTAAAAATAAGAATAATTACAAGACTTTCTTTACATTTTGTGCATTTATATCATTCAATTCCCAAGCATGTTATATATTTTTCTAAATAAATTGACATGAAAGATAATACTTCTACAATTCTTTTCCAACAATTTTCTTGAAAAATTTTGAAATTATTTTTGTTCTCAAATAAAGAGACATTTTTTACAATTTTTTTAGTTGCTACTATGGCGTATTCTTTTCTTTCAAAAAACCTTATTAATAAGAGAATATTAATACTACAGTTTGGTTTAATATAAGGGCCACATGGCATAGTGGAAAAGCGGCCTATACACAGCAGTGGGTAATTATCGGGCTGAAATGATAATGATGAAGGGCACATAACCGCTTGATAACGGCCTAAATGCGTAACACAAACTTTGTTGAACGCTTTCATTTTGACAACTCAGCAATATCCATTGCGTTATTTACGTAGTCGGGCATACAAATATTTAAAACATACGAAGCAATGTTTGTTATATTGTATTACATTAAAAAGGATTGTATTCCTAGAAAAAATTGAGGCGAATATAGCTTTCAAATATTTCGCTGTTTTATTGTGACAAATGAATCAAAACCGCGAGATATTTTACAGCTAATTGCTACGTTGACGACTTTCTGAATGCATCCTATTAATTTTAAACAGCTAAAGTGTGTCCCTATATTATATCAAACTGCATTTAGTATAGAGTAACGTTGGCCATAGCACCGACACTACACTAGATATTTATATCAATTTAGTTGCAACTGACAGAAGACACTAACCCTTTTGCTTTAGTGGCATGAGCACCTAGCAGAAGTTATGCCCGGGCCAAGAAAATTCAACGCATGGCTTTTTTCGCACAAGAGCAAAAAAATTTGTACAATTACTATGCCTATATTCTATTCAAATCTTTTGTTTTTATAATACAGGTTATAAGTATGCTTTCGAAGTCAAAAGATAAAACAAATATCAACTTTACCCTTGTTTAAATTAACTTGATTTAAGAATTATAGTACTGTTGAATGAACATAATAGTTTGTTTGCTCTAAACGCATTTTGTTTTTGCGCCTCAACGTTGACTTCAAACGCAGAGCGAAAGCTCGTTGTCCTCGGAGTACAATCCTTTGAGTTATTTTACCTCTGGTATCATTGCCAAATTTGTCGAAATCACAGTGATTGTATTGTCCTTACAATAAGGTTGCTGTTAGTTTGCTGCCGTCAAAGGTAAAAAAAACTTAGAAAGGATTGTAGAGGGCGGAGCATTTCACAAAGGTGAAGAAAACTGTCAAATTAGTTCCGCGTAGATAGCGCTTAGTGTCCGCTACTTTCATTCAGCTGCCAATGGAGTTGTTTGTTAAAAACTTTGCTGCAAGATGGCGCTAAGTGTTTTATCTTGTCGCCAATTTGGCTTTTCTTTTAAGATCGTCATCTTGCAGAGTAAGCAAGCTGAAGTGGCAGTGGGCTGGCCATGTTTTTCGAAGGACGCCCGATGGAGCATACGAATCCTGGAGTGGAGACCGCGTATCGGCAAGCGTAGTGTGCGACGCCAGCTAGATGGAGAGACGATCTTCAAAAGGTGGCTCAGAGGGATAGACTGGATACGAAAGGCGGAGGGCAGGGTGTTGTGGCGCAGCCTGGGAGAGGCCTATGTCCAGCTGGGCTGCGATAGGCGGAGTTGATTCAAGAGCAATATAACAAGTAACAAATACTCAGCGCTCTCTCACGGCGAAGCAAATAACCCCATTTGATTAGTATCTTTTGTCAAGTGCAAACTAAAATCCAAGATCCTAAATAGAAATAAAGCTTGAATTTCATCAATAAAGCTTTTAAGACTAATCTAGGAGTAAATAGAGCTACAGTTTATTATGAATACATGTTTGCATTGATTAGTCGATTTTAATATTGATATAAATTATAATCGTTAACTCGACTAATGAAACTGGGTTGTGGAGGTCAGATAGGCAGTCACTACGAGTACGAGTAACATACTGGTATTCAGCTACATCCGGTTAGACTGGTAGCCGACCCCAACATGGTTGGCAAAAGTCTAGACATACGATGAAGATGATGATGAAGAGTCGGCTTGAAAGTATTACTAATTATTAACCATTCAAATATATTTTTTCATAGACTGCATTGAAAATGCGAAAGTGTGTCTGTTGGTTTATCCTTCTTTCACGCAGTAATGAAGTAACGGATCGAAGTGACTTTTGCATAGATATAGTTTATGGGCCTGAAAGTGACATAGGCTTACTACTTTTAACCTCGGAAAACACATGGTATTTATGGGATAGAGCACGGAAATGAAGGCGAGGGGCCCAAAATCTCTTTGTATAAACTACCACCAGACTGCGAAATAAAATCAGGAAACAAGCATGTACTAGAACCGAAAAATTCGAGGACTGTGACGTTCACTAACAAGCACTGTACCCGCGTGGTGATCACGGCCCACTCCCTCTCACAGAGAGGAGGCCTGTGTCCTAGTAGTGGTGACATGAAATACCTATTATGCAGCAATAGTCATTGGGCAAGAGCAGTGATGGCCCAGTGGTATCGGCCCCGACTTACGAGTTATAGGTTGTGGGTTCGAACCCAAGCAGGCGCTTTACTTTGTGTAAATAATTTCATCACCACTGCTCTCAAAACGGTGAAGGGAAACATCGTGAGGAAACCGGCATGTCCTAGAACCAAAAATTCGAAGACATGTGACATCTACCAACCCGCACTGGGCCCGCGTGGTAGATTACAGCCCATTCCCTCTCAAAGAGAGGAGGACTGTGTCCCAGCAGTGGGAACATTATAGACTGACTATGAGTAGTCATTGGTCGATTAAACGATTGATAATTTTACAATATTATCATAGATACGATCAAAACTCATACTATCAACATTACCCAAGTTCTGTATTTTGTGCAATATTCATAATGACTAGGCAATGCCAATAAGATGAGCGTTGACAAAAAAGTATATAAGTATCAATAAATTGAATGTCACATTTAATTTAAATAGGTTTAACCAATTAATTGATTACAATAAATTATTTTTTTACAATTGATTACAATTTTTTTATGGAATAAATTGTTATTTGGAATTTTATGAGTCTAGTCAGCAGTTATTAGAGATTACTTAGTTTAATGATTACGTTTCTATTTATTTCACTATAATAACATTTTTGCCGTCGAAAATTCGAAACTACGGTAATGTTAGAGGAAGCCCATTTTCGACATAAACCAAAATTTGATTTTTCGACAATTGTTTTGTAGGGAATAAATTCTTATCATTTTTTCATTCTTCTTCGTTTAGTTTATTTCTCAGCACATGTTTAAGCTATTTCTTACTTATTAGACACTGTAATTAAACTACAAGTTCCTGAAAGGTTATACAAATCTCTGATCAGTGCATCTACCGTTATTAGCTGTTATAATGTGTTGATCAAAATAACAACAGACAATCGAAGCAATTTGGGCTATCATTTTTGGGCTCACCAGTTGGCGCCACCGGCGAATAAGGTCCTGTCAGTACTTTAATTTGATGTTTTGGATATGTTTAAGTATCCATAAATTCATGTTTATTTTATTAAATTTTAAAACTTCAAATGAATTTTTACATTATAATGTTCCTAAAATTGGCAAGAATGAAGCAGACAAATATTGTTCTTCCTTCAAGTGTTACCAAATTAGATCCCAACTTTTTACTTAAAATCTTAAGCCTTAATTATTCAGCAATGATACAAGAATTATAATTATGAATCATTAGTTAAAATCCGTGATAAAAAATCACGCAAACAGTGAACGTTCAGTACTTTTGACATCTAGAGACCTTACTCTACACTAGCGCCTCTAGCGGCGAACACAAACACGATAGCCCTCACTGTCATGCAATTTTACAACATTTAAAATTTAATAATGCTTTCAAGAACTAGGCGGAAGGCTCGCTGTACATTACCTCGGCGTTAATATGACACTTCGAACTTTAGAAAGAGACTGTCACACAGGTATGATTGACAGAGACGACGCTATACGTGCCGTCTTGTCTTTAACCTCTTGAATAACGCGTAATGAGACACAACGATTAATCTATTGTGTCTCACAGGCCCGATGTGGTTGAGGCTGACGAACTGAGAAGACGTCGATTGCAAAAAATCGCTATGGATAAATGAGCCTATTTTATTAAATTAATCAATAAATCGACAGTACTGTAGTTATAGATTTAATTATATCATGTGCACATGTAAATAAATAAATTAGTTACATTTCTTCTATTAATTCTCGCTCGATATCGCGACCTTGGGACTCAGACTTAAATCAATATAAGTAAATCTCTAATCAACAGCTTACAAGACGTCAAAAACACTAAACATATATAATATTGACCTATATTCCGTTATACGTTCGCTTACTACTCCGTAATGTCTTCAACCTTACCTAAACTACGGTGGTTATACCCCAATCCCGACTAATCGACTAATAATAACCTCCCACTAGCGTTCACTTGCACTGGAATAAAGAAATAAGACTCATTATAGAATTTATAGTAAAGCATTCACGCAAAACTATATGAGCTCTCGGAAGTCGCACGCAGGGATTGAAAAACGGTATGAATTTGGGTTCCAGTTCTTTTCGGTTTTTCTTTTCGGTACGGTTCAAGTTTGGTTCCGGTTCCAATATACCGGTTCCACCCGATTTAAAGTTTCTCTACAAAATAACTACCACAGCATCTATCAAAGCAAATGTCCCTCTCCCCTCTCACAAAAACTCCAACCTCTTCACCAGGCGGCGGCCGCCCGTACCTCGCCGTTATCATACAAAGCTTCGTCCTGCGCTGAACGGCATCGTATGAACTGGTTCGAACTCGCTTTGAAGAAGAACCGGTAAAATAAAGGTTCTTAGAAGTTCCATTTTAGGTTCCTGTTCCAGTTCGGGTTCTAGTAACAGACCCACTAAATACCGGTTATTTACCGGTATTTTATGAACCTTTTCAATACCTGGTTGCACGCGAGTGGCTGAGCAGTATGCAAGATATAGGTGTCCGAGGAAACTCTCACTCTCACTCAACTGTACCATGCGCGGTTTCGTTGTCGGGCCTAAGTTCATAGGGCTCATTAAGTTTTGCGCGAACTACGCCAACTTTTGTGGCAGTCGCGGTCATGAAACGTAAGTGCGAGATGGCAAGAGACTCAGTATTGACTTTTAAGAAATCCCGCGCTAAATGTTTGCTGTCTTACTCGCACGTTTTATGACCGCGATTGCGACATACATATTATAACGCCTGTATTCCCCGCGGGGATAGGCAGAGGTCATCCCAAATACCAAATGTTTTAAGGGCCTATTGCTATCAACTGACCATAAATCCGGACTGGGCAGCTATGGAGAATTTCTTAATGCAAAAACTCAATAACACATTGACCACCACATACTCTATCGAAAAATTGTGAACTGCAACAAATCATTGACAATTTACCGCATTATTTTTTAATAGTTTATAATCTGTCCATGGCAAACCGACAATTTCACGAATCGCGCCTTGCGCTAATACTAAATAGCCAAGTAACTACGACCAACTTGGAAGTAGCGATGGCCGGCCGCTGCCGTGGCACTGCTCGCTTCGCTCGGTCGGCTCGCGCGCGCGGTTATAGTTCTAACCTAACCCATTTGGTCGGAGTGCCCTGGCTTAGTTATTGCGACCAATTCGGCTACCGCCAAGACCGACCAATCAGAGACGGTTTACAATTTGACGGTTGGACATGGATGTCCAGATTATAAACTATCTAAAATGAATATGTTATATTGTAAGTAGTATGGTAGAGATCGTCTAAGTTAAAACTGCACGCCCCTCCACAGAAAATTTCTATACAAACATTTGAAATGTGTGTGCAACTGTACAACAGCAGTGGAGGGGGGAGCAATTATAAATTAGACAATCTCTATAATTCACAATTTATCGACAGTTTACAATCTGGCGAGACAGATTATAAACTAACGGTATTCACAATCATACAATGCTATACAAATAGGTGCGAATAAGGTTTCATCAGTGAATAATAGCAGATATAAAAGAAATGATAATGTAGTTACGGACTAGAAACAAAAGGACACAGCGCCACGCATATCGAAAGTGAAACACCGTACCGATCTACGTGTGCGTGATATGTTATATAATGTTATACCTTGACACTTTTTCTGGGATGTAGAATTATTTTTACACCATTTTCCAACACAAAAAAAGCATTATTTTATTTTATTACTTGACGTAAACAGTACGTACAATGACGCCGTAATGGCGGCCGGTCGGCACCTTATGATGTAAATGTGTGCGTGAGGCATGTTTGCACAAACGATTTACTTTCGTTAAGCGTCGCGCGGAGTCCTTCTTTTTTTTGTAGTCCGTGAATGTAGTAATACTATGAATAAAATTACCTGTAAAATAGTCTACAGCTATGTCGCATTTTTTAACGTAGTGGCAGGTGTTTCGACTTTATCTTTTTCTAATACTTCCTGAAAACAAATAGAATTTAATTAATGAAATATTGAAATTATTGCCAGCTTTGCATCTATTGCATCTTCCATGTTTTAAGTTATTATCACATTTACACACACGTCTGATGGAAAGCGATGGATGAGGTCTATGATGGAGCGAACGTGCCCAGAAGATGCCTGTTCACTCTTGCTTTAAATGCTGACGGGTTATATGTGGAAGGGAACACGGACGCTGGCAGAGAGTTCCACACTTTGGCCGTGCGCATAATCTATATGTGGCGAAGAAGCGCTGAGTACGACTAGTCGGGATAGCCGACCTTGTTACTATTCGGGTGCCGTCGGCTATCTTCGTGTCAATTTGGTCCTTCGAGCCGGATCAAATTGCAAAGACCTAACTCGGACTTCAAATAAAAGGCAGTGGACTGTAAAACTAACTTCTATTGAATTCCCAAAATGGAAGGTACAGAATGATTTTATATGGCGCGCGTGTGTCGTCGGTTGCGTTCGTTGGCGAAGTATCGGCCCTTCGGCCCCTCTAGTAAACCCGCGTAGTCCGTCCCGCGCGCCCGCGCAGCCCCGCCCGACGCCTGACACGAAGATAGACGCCCGACAGCACACGAACAGATATCATACCGCTATCAGCATATGGGGGAAATAACCACTTTGTAGTGAAGCACTCATTCTTAATTTGAATGTAATAATAGGCATACATATTTTTGAAAATGTGAATAATGAAATGATATCTAATATTCGTCTTTAAGCGATACGACCGGCCATTGTGTCACCCTATGTAAAATTTCTACATTGATATATATTATTTATATGGTGTACAACTAGCCTAGCCTTTATGTCGGGGTCAGCTTCCAGTCTAACCGGATGCAACTGAATACCAGTATTTTACATGGAGCGACTGCCTATCTGACCTCTACAACCCAGTTACTGAGTAACACGATACCCCTTGCTAAGACTAGTTGTCAAACTTTTGGGATTCGGACAACCCATGCCGCAGTTATCAATTAGCCGTACATAATAAATATTATTCTATTATATTTGTTTACATATTTATTACTAGCTTCTGTCGGCGGCTTGGCCCGCGTGGGTGTCAGAAATCGTCCCATGGGAATGTGCTACTTGGACAAAAAGTTTATTTCCAATCCCTTAAATCGCTTAAAAAGAGAGACACAAAAATGTCAATATCACATGTAAATTTTAAAATGAACCCCTTTTTGACCCCCTTGGGGATGATTTCACAAAAACGATAAGACAGGTTCTTTATTTTTTACCAAAAGCATAAATTTGAATTTTCATATGCCTCTAGGTTTTCCATAGAAATTTTAAATTTTTAGGATTATGTATGAGATAAAAAGTAGCCTATGTCCTTCCACAGGATGCCATCTATCTCCTTGCCAAATTTTATCGAAATCCGTTCAGTGGTTTAGGCGTAAAAAGGTAACATACAGACAGAGGTACTTTCGAATTTATAATATTATAACATGGATAGGTTCTCATGGTTTTTGGTTATGTTGTAACCCTAGTACAACGGGTGCTAATTATTGATTCAGTGACGCACTACTTCGCACATAGACATTCGCTCTCACGTGGCTGTCACTATCCGTGTGCTCAAGACAACGTCATAATTTGGATATCTATAGAATCTAAGTATCTCTAAGTAGTAAGTATCTCTCACGTATTATATTACTTTAATTATTGTGAACGTGAGGGCGATGTGGGTATTTTTTTTAAACTTCTCATTTATTTATAATGATGGTCTGGTAGTTTGAGTACTTTATGCGGCCTACCCAAATGTCCTTTCTTGGGTATTGTTTGTCGAGTCGTTGAGCTCCGAGTTGAGCTACACGATTACTGACGAACACATGCACTGACTGGACAGGTTCACTCAAATCTGTGTGGTTCTTTCCTCAAAAGACCATTTCAAACACAAATCTGGTCCTCATATGATATGACAAAGATTATGTCTCATTATTAATTTTGCCCTTGCGGAAACAGAATAGTAAAATAAAAAGCCATTAAAAACTTATGAGTCAACAAAGATTTATTTTCCTTTCTAATTGTAATGCAACTTTGGGCGCTAATAAGTAATAAAATCTCCAAAAAAAGTCGGCTCCGACAAAGCTCAATTATCGAAGAGTTCAATAAATTTTATTCGTAATTGGTTTAAGCAGTTTATTTTTTTTTCTTAAATTCGATTTTCCAAAGGACTTTTCGTATTTTTTTACGCGCTAGTTTTACTATGAATTAAAATAACGGTGTTTGTGTGCGTGCGAACTAGACGTTGTGCGTGTAGACTAGCATCTAACTGCTCATCACTGATACTATCTCTGTCAGACGCGATTTCAGGTAAGACAGCGTGCTTTTTGGCCACGCCCATCTGTGAGTTCGAGCCCTTGACTAGTTTAACCTTAAGAGACTTTGACCTCTGGATTTTTTTCGCCATTTCTTCTCAGGGGTAGTCACATAGGAAATATCGACCCCATCTAGCTTATTTTTTTTAGTATGACGACTAAAAGTGGTTCTGATAAGCTATTTACTGAATAAACAATTTCATTTCATCTCACTCAAGTGCTACATGGATCTTTTGACGCTTGATTGACAGTGGCAGATGATAGGGGTATTGTAGGTACAGTAGTACCCAACTGATATGGCTTACCGATGTACGTGCGCCGAAGATGAATATTCAAAGCGCGGGAAATGCTATTGACCAATCGGCACACTCCAAGCACCGCGCTTCTTTTTTCTGTACCGCTATTGGTCGGCAGCTGCCGCCATGTTAGCGCGCGCAGCGTGGCATGTTAGTCGTTCTGATCGCAGGGGCGCGACTTGCGAGTGAGACGGAACTAACAGCTGCAGTGTATTATGAACCTTATAGTAGTGACTTAAGGTTGATTGAAAGTTTAAGCATTCTTTCGTTAATCTTCGGGGGCATACCTTCTTTTCTGTGCGAACGAAGATTCACAACGCGCCTTATCAGTTGGGTACCACTGTAAACACTTGTGAAGTTGTTTCGTACAACGGGGAAGGCAGCTGTCAAAATGGCGCTGTCGTAGCTAGTTCCCAAAACAAGCTAATAATGTAAGGCGAGTGGTGGTTTTTATTTAATTTTGCGAAAATCGTTTTTGTGTTCTTCAATGCTCTAAAACTGGAGTCTACCATTTTCCGAAAAATCTAAACTTAGAAGATTGTGGCTTAAAACTATTCGCTGATAATTATTTTAACTAAACAAAATTCGAGGTTACGTCGGAAACATTTTGAAGTAAGTGATTACGAGGAAATAAGCAATATTTAAAGTTTTTAATTCTAACTGTTTTCACGTCGAATAAATATTGAAAATAACGAAATAGTGGAATAAAACCAAACTCATGAATGAACACGAAATGGAATGAATGAACGAAATGTCAAATTTATTGGTAGGCCGTAGGGACCTAGCTATGGACACGCCATCTACAATTAGCTTTGACCGACCTTCCCATTGTATTGAAAAAACAAGATGTCGCCGTTAATTCCTATTTTGGCCGCGCGCCAAAAGTTTCTTGTTCAACTATACAGTTCAGATGTATTGAGTACCTCGTCTTGTAACTCGTTGCTCGCGTGCCCGTTGCGCAGAGATTCCCTGAGAGTGTCGTCTTCATCATCATCTGTGGGTACGTCGTAGAACTCTTCGCTGTCCATCTCGCCGTCTGTGCCTGGATTAAACAATGCAGAACTATGATATTAGGATATAAAGTGTCTTCATTATCACACACAGCCCGACTTTACTCACTCCCAGCAAGGAGTTGCTTGCGCTAAATACCACGTTCCTGTGTAAACTGTATAAATAAAAAGTGTCTAGAAGTCAAGAGATCTTCATAAAACTTTTTAGCTTTTATGGCTTTTGTAAGTTTAATGGTTAAAGTCACCATGAAACATTTAACTTATTGGCATTAAACACTCTTAATACCCTGGCTTGAACCAGCATAGTTCAGCATAGCGAATATTTAAAATAACCAACAAGAAAACTTCAGGCTAAGTTCGTAGTTTTTTATAAAAACTTTACCTTAATCGTAATAAAGTTAGAAATACAACAGGCTCGTAGGTTAAATAATTGTGAAATAAAAATAGATATCGTTTTGTAATAAGACCCGTACAGATTTTTTTTAAATTTGTTTTTAGCTTACCTAACACAGATTGGTAGTCAGTGAAATACTCGGAGTCCGACGCGTAGCTGTGTTCAGCCACATCAGCCACGTCGCCGCTGGGAGCCTTCTTCACAGACTTCTCCTTACGAGTCTTCCTATGTTTTAGACGACGCAGGGTCCTGGGAAACGAAGAAGGAATGTTTACGTTGCACATTTGTGTTTACAGTTGATAATGGATGTTTACATTGGATTATTCAATGTTTACTGTCAATTACTCACTGTTTACAATCAATTATCTATTGTTTACATTAAATTATTAATGTTTACATTGTATAAATCATGTTTACAATAAATTAATGTTTATGTTAATGATTGCATGAATAATTCAGCAATCAGCATATAGCAGAGGACTGCTGGACATGGGTCTCTCCAATCGCAATATTGCATGTTTTAATAAATTTAAATAATTACATAACAAAAGCCCCTATTTTCATTAAATAAACTAATTGTAACTTGTCTACAACTCGATAAGGCCTAAAATGAATGTTTACTTTTTGAAGAAAATAACTCATCTAGTAGAATAGGAGTTTACTTAGCATATTCAACTATTTATGTGAAAGATAAATATGCTAATTTATATTTACGAACCGTGACAACCATCGGCCGGGTCGGTCGTTGTTCGTAGATAACAATGTAGGAACAACAATGGATAATTTAATATGGAGCCCATCCCAAAAAATAATGTTTGTGTAGTGCTCATTGAGTGTAGTATCAATTCATTCAAAATAGCATGTCTAAATTCACTTTTGAGATTAATACATTCTCTATTTCTGTTTATATTCATAATATTAAGGGGGATGCGCCAAGGTAGCCCGCGAAATTCAAATTATCTTACATTTTTTTTAAATTTGCAGGTCAGTATCAGGTTGCATATTGATCTAAATATGATTCGCGGCCGTATCAAATATTTATTTATAGAATACTAATCATAAAAATCATCAATACATCTCTCTAAGTTCATATTACCATTTTTAATGACTAGGTATTTCATGAAATCATGACATTTGAGGCCAATTCTAACTTAAGGAGTTGTATTGCTGATTCTAATGATTATAATTCTGTAAAGCCATATTTGTTACAGTTGCGAATCATATGTTAATCAACATACAACCTGACAGTAGCCTGCAAATTGCAAAAAACGTAAGTATTTTTGAATTTCGCGGGCTAGGCTACCTGAGCGCCTCCCCCTTAATTATCACAGTTATGTGTGAGTACGACGGTTAATATTTAGTATGGGCTTTTTTAACTCTAGATACTGATTCTCGTGTCATCTCGCTCCCACGTTTTATGACCGCGGCTCGCATAAACGATGAACGTCGGAGCTCTATTGAGTTCGGAGACGTCTCGGCGGCCGCTGCTAGAGGCGGCATTGTCAACACTTTCTACACAAACCAAGCGTGTCACTGTCTCGCACAACGACATTAATGACGTATAGAAACGGTCTATGACAGGAATTGTGCGCTCCACGCACTTTTAGCACCACAAATTTTATTAGTAGAGCCGTCTTTAGATAGACCCGGTCATTCTGTGGTCTGTGGCTTATACTATAGTGTCAACTTAGTCCGATCTTTACAGGTTGGATGAGTTAAATGATAAATGATTTTATTTCTGTAAGTAGGTTTGTACAAACACTTTTACATGTCAATCATATTTTTTAACAAGATGAGGTCATATTTCATATCTGACTACTCTGAATAGAAAGGCCGAAACAAACTCAGAGGTCACAGTCTCTTTTAAAGTCCAGACATAATCTTGGTCAGATCATGTGAAGACCATGTAGATTGGTGTCTGAAATGGTCTTTTGAGGAAAACACCAGACAGATGAAGTGGACATGTCTAATTTTCCAGTCAGTGCACGCATTTGTCAGTAACCATGCGGCTCAACTCAGAGTCACCGAGGATCGAGTTAAATGGCGTGAGATTGGAGATGCCTATGTCCAGCAGCATACTGTTATAGGATGATGATAGTATCAACTTACGTTTCTTTCTGTAGCTCTCTCAGAGATTCAAGTTCTGTCCTCATTGAAGTAACTTGCTTGTCCAATCTTGCTACTTCCCTTACTGAAACAGAAGATGTAGGAAAATAACTAAAATGCCATAGAACCTTTGTTAAAGGTTTATCAACATGTTCATTTCTAACTTCAAAATCCATCAGAAATATTCCTACAAAAAATTCAAGAGTTCTTACTTTTTTCATTGGACATTGTTTCAATTCACAAGTAAATATGTCAAATCCTAGTTTTTCAATGAAGATTGTCAGTAAAATGTATTCAATTAACAAGTGCCATTTTAAGTATTTGTACTATTATTACTAATATAAAGTCTGGTTTTTCTTAAGTGCTTAAGCACATAGCAAATAATCATATGAACATTGGACTGAACCTAGTCTTAAGGAAAATGTTTAAGTAAGTTTTAAAACAGAAATGGTTCTTAAATATCTGTTTTGGTTTGAAGTGCTTTGCATCATTTTGCAGATTACTCCATACTCAATATATTTATTGCATCCCAGAATCTGAACTTAGGTGGTAGATTTACGT
The DNA here is from genome assembly GCA_916610205.1 of Griposia aprilina. Taxonomy (NCBI): domain Eukaryota; kingdom Metazoa; phylum Arthropoda; class Insecta; order Lepidoptera; family Noctuidae; genus Griposia; species Griposia aprilina. Next base: position 7,177,687 of record OU744310.1, on the reverse strand, counting down.
AGACATTATCATAGTGGAATGTGGACCCTGTCGGGCGCAGCGCAGTAAATATGAGCCCAAAAACTACATTTTAAAACATTAATAGCTTTAGTAGAAACTTATTTGCAAAATAATGAAGGATACAGAATACAAATAACATGTACCGTCAAATGAGGTGAATAGGGACACAGGGGTGAATCGGGACAAAACTTTAAAAAGGGATTTTAACATTGAAATAATATAGTTTGTAGCCAAAACTGACTCTAATGTGTTTACTGTATTATAATTAACTATTAAGTGCCCTTGTTGGCAACAAACTTTCAATGTTAAAATCCCTTTTAGTTTCATCTCGATTCACCCCTGCATTCCTATTCACCTTGTTTGTACAGTAACTAGTGCTTAATATGTTAGTAAAAGGAGATTTTTGTTATGTCATGTTATGCGTAACATTCCTTCTGTATTCTCCCAAGAGGAATGCAGAGGTGTTTAAGTCCACACAGTTCCTTAGTTATGTTTAAAATTCCATATAATAAGAGCTGATCTTATTGCCAAATCAAATCAAATCAAAATATTTTATTTCACATAAACCAACATGGGCACTTATGAAACGTCAGAAGCTAGGTGCACGGTTCCAATTGATTGTTTCCTATGGAGAAGAGCTGGCAAGAAACTCCACGGTTACTCTTTTAAAAATAAGGGGCTTTTACAATGTTTCAAATTACAGTGTTGATAGATATGGGAGGACAGTGTAGGCCTGTCAACAAGTAACAGGTACTCAACAAAATATAAAAAGGTCTACAAATCTACAGTCTACAAGTTAGGCCTACAACATTCTCACATTCGCAAAATATAGAAGAATCTATACATATAAAATTAAAAGCCTATTTAAACTAAATGTCATGACTGCCATTACAACTGTAACAAATCTGAATTAGAATCCTGTCTACAAAAGCCATAAGTAAAGAGTTGAAATAAGAATTAGAGGTATATAATGTCAAATAAAGAGGAGATAATGTCAAAGAAGAAAGTAAAAAATAAACTTCGTAATTTGGGAGCAATTAATAGACATTCACATAGTGATGCCGCTAATGAGGTACCAGGGAAGCCACATGTGCAAAAGGAATTATTGCCAAACTTCCTTGTCTCCAACATGTCTTTAATGTTATAATATGCATTTTTGATAAGTATATGTTTGATTTGGGTTTTGAACTTTCCATCGCTAAGTTCTGTAACTGACTTTGGCAACTTGTTATAAAAGCGGATACTGTTTATGAGAAATGACTTGCTTGTTTTAGCTAATCTAAATTTGGGTATTATAATTTCATTTTTGCTACGTGTATTTATACTATGGAAATCGCTTCTTATTTTGACCTTCCTTGTCTTCAATCAATCTACCATATCGCCATACAATCAATCTACCTAGCTGTTTTCCAACTATGTTGTGGACCGTATCCAGTCTAACCGGATGCTGAAAACCATACAATAAACAATCTTATTCCCATCTATAGTAAAGATACTGTTTTTATTAGAAACAAAAACCAATTACCAACCACCAAATACCAATTTTTATTATTATATATCAGCCTTAGACACAATGTATTAAGAAAATAATGAATATATATATTTATACTAGCTTTTGCCCGTGTGGATGTCGGAAATTATCCCACGGGAATGTACTACCGGGATAAAAAATATCCTGTGTGTTAACTATCTGTTTACCAAATTCCATTCAAATCCATTCAGTCGTTTTTGCGTGAAAGAGTAACAAACAAACATCCATCCATCCATCCTCACAAGCTTTCACATTTATAATATTAGTAGGATATTTTTATTTTTTTCGGTTTGATGTATTTTGTTCTTAGGGGCGAAGTCCCTTCTACCCTGACTCACATTGTCTACATCTCTTTTAATATAGGTACTCTCCTATCGCTGGTAGGTACGCTGGAAGAGATTTCTTTAGAAATAAGCATCACCTTAGTACATATTTTTCTGATCCTTTCTTCCTGTCTGTTTATATGTGTGTGCATAAATAAATAAATAAAATAAAGGATTGATAATCTTTACTCTTAGGCACACGGTAAACACATGTTGATATCAAAAAAGATTTTATGATAAATTTAACTTCAAAAGTCATCAATGTTGATAATCAGAAACTTAAAGAGTGAGTTCAAAAAACGATAAGAAAATAATATGAGATACAGTTTCTGCTCACAACACAAACATAACCTTAAATGACATTGCAAAGTTCATAAGTAATTCCGTGCTAATATTAAGTAGTATTTGGCTTTGGGATAAGTATAAATTGTTGGATATTAATCTAGCACATGGAGCGAATTTGCTTCAGAAAAATACGTTGTGTAGGTAAGTGTTTTACAAACCCAACATAGATCTCCGCTTCTCAGCATACATCTGTTCATAAATAAAGACTCCAGCGGCTCCAACGATGCCCACAATAGCAGCCCCAACCATGAGTCGAGGTGAAACATAGCTACTACTATTCATGATTATACCACAAAATTTTCTCCTCAAATACAAAACTGATTTCAACTATTTTTAGCACTTCAACGCACGAGTAAACACACCAAAACGAAGCAAGAACGTTAATAAAGTGAACAAATGCTGTTTCGTAACAATATTTACGATGATAATCGCAAAAAGACACTAATTGTTGGAAAGTAATTAGCACGAATGAAATTATACGCGAAAGACTGATGCAGCAATAAAACCGCAAGAATATTTTTTAGAATAAATGTCGGTGCCACTAATTAATTGGAATTCCATAAAATAATTAGAAATTCCACATAATTTCGCTAAATTTGCAAGCGAAATCGGCAGACAATCAAAGCAAACAAAATATTTATGGTAGCGTTCCAGACTTCCAGATTCCGTGTCTATAACAGAGTGAAGTGAACCAAAATATTTCTCTATCCCTTCTTTTCGCAAAAATCATGCTTAACATACAGAACCTAGAAGTTTGGAACGCATATAAAACAGATACAAAATAAAAATTATATAAAACATGACAAGGCTGAGTGCGGCTAATACGTTGGTTCCTTAGTCAATTTTGTTTACTATTTCAATGGAAACCAAAACCCTTAAAATATTATAAGACAATTTATAATACTCACTCACATCACATCTCACTAATATCATCATCCAGGGCCGTATTTAAAAGTGTGGAGGCCCTGGGGTAACCAAAAAGTGTAGGCACCGACAATTTTGTGGAACGGACGAAACAATGTTTTTCAGTTTTCAATCATTTTTAAACAGAGGAATATTGAGATAGGGCAGTGAGGGTAGGTACCTCAACCGTTGTACCTACACGCGTGTAGTAGCAATGGCTTTCATTTTGACAGTTCAACAACATTCATTGTGTTATTTACGTTGTTGAGCAGATACATTTTTCTATCATAGGAAGCAATGGATTAGCAATATCCTTCAAAATCGTTCAAATTGCAATTGAAAGTGTGTTATACGATTAAGGTGCTGTTTCCTTTATGTATAAAAACACTCTATCAGACCATCTGAGATATAAGTACTACAAAAGTCAAAAATGGCAAAACCCTTTTCCCACACATTTCGTAGGAAATAAGACTCAAACTTACTTTTCACGATGGATAAACTGGCCACTGGATAAGCACTATACTGTAAACGTCTCACTCTTTGGGGATTCCCTGTTAGAGCGAGCTACGACACGTCGACACCCGTCAACGTCAACGTGAAGTGTACGAAAACGATCCTAATCCTTCAAGTACTTAATATGGAATACTTACTTTTCTAAACTATATTGGAGGGCATCTAGTCTAACCGGCTGCAGCTGATTTTACATGGAACAACTGCCTATCTTACCTCCACAACCCAGTACTGGGCAGTACGATACCCCTTGGTATGACTGGTTGTCAGACTTTATAAAATGTACTCTGTGCTTCTGACTGCACGTAACGACTGTCAAATATTTACAAATGACAGCTGAGACCAACGACTTTCCGAGTTAGGGAGGATTATCTATGTACTGGATTTTCACCCATCTATCCTAACTTATCTATATTATCATCTACGAACCGACCTCGGCAAGCGTAATATTTTCAATCAACCCGCAAGGCTGTTATTACTTAGCCACGAGCCCCTATCTCATTAATATAATAAATGCAAAAGTAACTCAGTCTGTTACCTTACTAATATTAAATTATACTATGGTAGTCGTTTGATTAAACCACTGGAGGAACCCTGGGACCGGTATCTTTTATCCTAAATACTTGAGGATTTTAAAACACACTGACGAAGTCGCGGGTATAATAAATAAAATGCCAGTTCTAATAGAGATGAAGCGTATATACTAGAACAGATCCAGGGACTAGGTATTTAATGAGACTAGGTTGCACCTATTCCAACTTTCCAAAATACTCGATCCACCTAGTCTCTATCTTTAGTCTCACTGTGCCTAGGCGACGCACGGCCGGCATCCCACACCCCCGCGCCCCTCTCGTGGCCCACTCGAGTCGAAGTACCGGCGCGAGGAAGCGAGATAGCAAGTCTACTTTGCCTAAATTATTCGTATGTCAGTCATTTGATTTGAACCATATTTCAATGGTCATAAAAGTAATGCAACGCGTATTCGTGTTTGCCTATTCTGTACACTAGGTACTTGTAAATACTCGATGCGAATGAAGACTTTATACTGAGATGCAATGCAGTAGAGAATCAAGTACGGACTCATACAAATGTGATCACGGTGGACGCGGGCTCGCCGTATTGATACCTACTGGACGTCGCAATCGGATACGCGTATCGGACTTATTTTGCAATCGGTTTTGTTTCGAAGTTTGTTGTGGTAGAATTTTTGATTTTATTTTTATTAAGACAATAAAGTATCTCCCAAAGGCAGTAGTGTCGCTTGGGATCATTTTACGGATAACAAATAGCTGAGTGTAACATTTGTAAAATACAATTGAGTTTTAAAAGTTCTATAACAAACCTTACAAAACACATAAGACGTAAACATCCATTCGTAAGTTTAGCTAAAAGAAACGTTCCAGTGATAGCAGCCCAGACTAACCAACAACCACCATCATCAGACATTCAGACCAATCGCAATCACCATCCAGTACTCAAACTGCAGAAATAGTTTATAAAAATATGCCAGGACAGTCTAAAAAAAAAAAAAAAATTGGCAAGATTACTCTGAAAAAAAACATGAATTGAAATCTTATAAATACGCCAAAAATCTACAATTTAGATAAATCTTTACGTTGACAGTCATAGGCCTGTGTAAAGTATGGAGGGAAGATTACATTCATTACTGGGTACGTAGGTACTGTGTACCTACACGTACCCGTACCGGTGGTACGCATAGACTAAGCTTACTTTAAAGTCTGCGTACTTCGTGGACTAGGTGGAACAGGTATTTGGATCGAGTATTTGTACGGAATTGGACTAGGTGCGCCTAGTATAAAATTTACCTAGTACGACTCATCTCTAAGTTTTACATATACGGACGACAGACGGTGTGTGTTATATGTAGAAGAAAAAGAAGCGTAGAATGTGAAGCGTGCGGTAGAATGTAAACGTTATCGTGGCCACCCAGAGTGCTTACCCGGCCACCCGTCAGAGGGCACCTGGCCGCGCTAGGTCCAGTATGTTCTCATTGTAATCGGCAATTCGGCAGGTTCGGCAGTCAAGTAAGATACCAACTAGTGAGCGAATGTGCGCGCACTTTAATCCAAAGGTTCTGTTACACTGTAATTTTGTGATTCTAGTGTGACTCCAAAGCACCTGCGTTTCTCTTACACCCGTTTCCCGGCTATAATGATGCAATATATCGACTAAAAAAGATACAAAAAATCCCAAAAATCTAGTATTTTATGGCAAGGCTAAGAAAAAGCTGTCACTTCAAACCAATGTTGCCAACTCGTACGATAATTATGGGGGCGTATGATAATTTGATCCATCTTACGAAGTTATGATGTACATACGACTACACATCAAGCTATACATTTTCAGTATAAGCTGAGAGGTCAGCTTATACTGAAAATGTATAGCTTGATGTTTAGCCGTGTACGTGTGAACGATAGCGTACGTCTAAAGTACGATAATTTGGAAGTTTTGAATAAAAATTACTTTAATGAGATTAAATTAAATCACTTAGGTACTTCTTTCTATATTATGTGACTTGTACTTATACTGAATGACAAAGAGCGTGTGTAAGGTGTATGAGAGTGCGAGTATCCCCATTGTGCTTTGAATTCGTGACGAGAGTAGTCTTCCTGCCCAAATTGTCATGATATGCACTGTTAAAATACCGCAGCACGATTACGGTCGACAACGATAATTCACAAAAGTTTCTCATTGCTTTGTTTCGTTAAAAAATAGTGGAAAAGCTAGAAACGGTAGTCGTCTCGACACAAAACATGACAAAATCGTCACTACTCAAAGCTATAAGAAAACATGGTTTACAGTTTGTACTGCTACTACAATACAACTGTATTGACTGTAATATTAATGTCAATGTCATTTCTTATCAATTTGGTACCTAATCAAGATTAGTGGGAGCGGGTTATACAAATATTTAAAAATAAGAAAAAAAATTACATCCGATCGTACTCACGAACACATAACAAGCTATATATTTCCATTATAAGCTAACTTTTCATTTTACGTAAAGCTAAAACTGGAAATGTATAGCTTGATAATACGTCGTCGTGTGTACGATAATTTTGTCATCAAGACGATAAATTCAATAATTTTAACTTTTGGAATTGGCAACACTGCTTCAAACAAACTTCACATGTCAAAAATGTCAAATCGAAAAAATGGCAGATGCATTGTTGCTATCGGTGCATTATTTTACTATCTATTGTTATTAATACAATTCTAAAGTGCATACCGGTGATAAAATAATTCATACGATAATAGTTCCAAAAATTCAAGCTCATCAACTTTATCCAGTGTTTCGCATAAAACCCGTGTTGATGAACTTATTATTTACAACTTGTTCTCGCCGTTAATTTTATTTCTTGTACCTGGTTCAAAATGAGTGATAAAGAAGAAAAAAGCAATAACGATGAAGAAAATTCGCGAATACATCAAGACGAAGGTAGCAAAAACCCAAAAATAATAACGGAGGGTAATGTACCTATAAATTCCAATAAATCTTTAGAATCCAATCAAAATACAGAAAATAGTGGTGCTATACCTGAAAATATGCCTATAGGCTCTGGAGATGATAAAGCACGTATTTTACAAGATAACTTAGAACTTGAAAAAGTAGAAGAAGAGATGACAGAAATGACAAAAGAAATAATAAACACTGATGCAGGCAAAGGTGATGGTGACTATACAGAGAAAAACAAAGCAAAGGTCAGTGGAATAGATGATAAAAAAATTGAGGATGTTAACACTGAAATTGATGCAAAAGTATCTAAAACCAATGATACTGCTGAGAATGATGAAAGCAACAACACATTGCTTGACAAATGTGATAAAATTGAATCTGAGAAGGTTGATGATCTTGACGAAATTGAAGTTGAAGACATGAAACTAAGATGGGATGATGATGATGATGCTAGCAATCAAACAATGGGTGATGAAAACAGAAATGCAGATGCTAAGAATGATGATATTCTGTCCGAAGACCAACTTTTGGAAGATCCTTCAGATGTTTTAACTAATGATATGACTGAAAAGCCTTCTGATGTGAATCCCAAAGTTACTGAAGCTAATCTTGATAGTGATGTGTTAAAAGTCAAAAGTAAAGAAATTAGTCTTACAGGAGATATTAATTCCAAAGAAATTGAAACTACTAAAGAATCTGAAATTAGTCCAAAACTGGACATTCCTACAGATAAGGCTGAAGATGAAAAACTCTTGTTAGATGAGCGTTTAGAAGAAAGCAACCTAAATACTGAACCAATAAATAGCCCAGAATTAGACATCTCTGCAGAAGAAAGTATGGATCAAGATGACATCAATGTTTTAGAAGATAAATTATTGAAAGAAATTGAAACTACTAAAGAATCTGAAATTAGTCCAAAACTGGACATTCCTACAGATAAGGCTGATGATGAAAAGATCTTGTTAGATGAGCGTTTAGAGGAAAACAATCTAAATACTGAACCAATAAATAGCCCAGAATTAAGCTTCTCTGCAGAAGAAAGTATGGATCAAGATGACATCAATGTTTTAGAAGATAAATTATTGAAAGAAATTGAAACTACTAAAGAATCAGAAATTAGTCCAAAACTGGACATTCCTACAGATAAGGCTGCAGATGAAAAAATATTGTTAGATGAGCGTTTAGAGGAAATCAACCTAAATGCTGAACCAATAAATAGCCCAGAATTAAACATCTCCGCAGAAGAAAGTATGGATCAAGATGACATCACTGCTTTAGAAGATAAATTATTGAATGAATCTGAAATTGTCACTGAAGCAGCAGTAATAGCTCAGGCAAAAGAGATTGTTGAAGAGAATAGTATGGATGAATCAATAAAAGAACCAGAATCTGCAAAAAATAATCTTGTTAAGGAGGTTACTGCTAATGAACAGACAAAAGAAGATCCAGTTGGCATTAATGAAGAAGATCAACTGTTAGTTGAATCCGTAAGTAATACTGAAACAGAGTCTCCAACATTGAAGACTGACCAATCTTTTACAGATGTCATCTTAAACAAAGATAATGATGATATTATGTCAGAAGAAAATCTTTTAGAAGAACCTGATTCTAAGGGCGAGAGTTCTTTAATTATTTCTGAGAAAGGAGCCCCAATGAATAAAGAAGATAATGATGATGTTCTGCTAGAAGAAAACCTATTACAAGATACGGAAACAGCTGAAGTTATTCCTGAAAGTGATATAACAATGGATATTGATGATGAGGGAGAAGGAGAGTTACTGAAAGAAGATGAATGTCAAGAAGATAGCTGTACTTCTATGGATGTTGACAATACTGACACATCTATTGGAGATAAGGATAAGATAGAAGGCAAGATTATAGATCAAACAATGAGTCAATCTGAAGTAGCAAAGAAAGATATAGTTCTCCCAATAGATGACCAAACCAGTATAGAAAAGGTAGATGAAACAACAGACGAAGTAAAAAATATGGATCAATCTGATGATCAAAGTGGAATAATTGAGAAAGTTATTGATCACCCAATTAAGAATACAACTAAAACAGTAGATATTATTAATGATACACCTATTGAACATGAAGCTATAATCGATGAGAAAATTGTAGATCAAGCTATATCTGAAAAAGAGACTATTGGTAAAAAAATTGATGATCAAACTAAAATGACAGACAGTAATAAAGATCAATCATTTCTAGAATCTAATACAAAAGACCAGTCTATTGAGAGTCCTGCACAAACAGATGCACTCACTATTTCTAATACTTCTAACATTTTTGTTGAAGATCTAAAGAAACTTATCCCAGAAGACACTACTCTTGAAGAAGACATTAAAAATAAAGCAGAATCAGAAAATCTTATAGAAAATACTGAAAATATAAACAAAGACACTGATTTAGACAAACCTGAAATAAGTAAAGAAACTATCAATCCAGGCACTATCTTAGATATAAAGTCTGAGGTTGATGAAAAGTCGCCTAACAACTCGTCAATATTTTTAGAAGATTCGTGTCTTATCAAAACGGACCACGGTCTACATAAACCAGATGTGATGTTAGAAATACCTTCACAAGAACTGATTGACATGGATGATACCGATTTGTCCATGAATTTTGACCATTCTGAAGTGATTGACAGTCTTAATGATGCTGACAAAAATGTTGATGACGACATAGTACATGAGAAAACAATTGATACAGCTGTCATTGATGATGCCATAGTAAATGATAACATTGCTACTGATGACACTACAGTCAGTGAGAAATTAGTAGAACAAACTAAAGCAGATGAAGACACAGTAAAAGAGAAACCAGTAGAACAAAAAGTCATAGATACTGAAGTGACATCTGTTGATAAAATCATCACTGAAGATGACATAGTAAAACAAAAATCAGTAGATCAAGAAGCCATAGTACCTGAATCAACAATAAGTGAAGTCCAAACAGAAAGTAATATTGTGGAAAGTGAAAAGAAAGTTGAAGATACTGTTGTTCAGGCAACAGTTGAAGAAAACATGGAAAGAATGTTTGCAGATGATGAGCCGGAAGTTGCTAAAGAAATTGCAGAGTGCATTGGTAAGTTAATTCAAGTTATCTTCTAGGACAAATACCTGGCATGTCGTAGAACCAAAAATTCGAAGGGATGTGACGTCCACCAACCTGCACTGCCCCTCTCTGCTCTCTCCTCTCCGCTCCCTCTTACAGAGCAGAGGCCTGAGTCCCAGCAGTGGGAACATCATAGGATCTTTAGGCATAGCAAGCACTATTTTAGTATCCTGGGCTAGATCCCCAAGTCAGGCAGTGTTATTGAGTTCTTCTATTAAGAAATTGGGTTCTTAACAATTATTTTTGCAACTATTTTAGGGTTCTGTAACCAAAGGGTGCCAACTGGACCCTATTACTAAGGCTCCGCTGTCTGTCTGTCTGTCTGTTTATCAGCAGGCTGTATCTTTTGAACCAAAACCTTTTGAATCTGTTTGTCTTATTTTTTCAAGTTTTCTCTTGAAATTTTCAGTCTGTACTACTTTGGGCACTATTCAACAAATAATAGAAATAAAACAAAGTTAAAAATTAAATGGGGTCGCTTTACAAGAAATGTTTTATCATTGTTGTCTTTTTTACTAAAGTATTGAAAAAAACAATGTAGTGTTGAATATTGAACGGTGGTACTAACCCTTCGTGTGCAAGTCCGACTCGTACTTGGCCGCTTTTTAACCGACTTCCAAAAAGGAGGAGGTTGTATGTTCGGCTGTACGTATGTTTTTTTTTATGTTTGTTCACCGATTTATCTGTCAATTGTGAACCGATTTAGAAAATTCTTTTTTTGTTTCAAAGAGTATGCTCTCTAGGTGGTCCCATTGTCACCAAGTCAGAATCTGATGAGGGCATCCCATGGAAAACGAGGGAAATCCTCAAAATTTATAGGCACACCTATAGCAATTTGGGTTTTTTTTTTATATTAACTCGTGCATTTGCTCTCGGAAAGCACCATTTGGTGAAGTGGAACTGATGATGAAGACCAGAGGTGGCCACCGGAACTACTCATTGTGGTTGCGATTCGATTACTTTAATATGGTTGCTAAGCAAGTTAAGCTCATCACAACACATATGGTGAAATGGAGCTAATGGTGGCTTCACCATCAGCTCCAGGTCTTCTCGTTTTTACCACGAGAACTCCTCAACTATTAACGTCCCTACATCGGGAAAAACAATATTTTGTAAAAGGTGATGAGCAGTTGAAATTAGGCTAATGTAACTTAGATAAATTAATAACTCACCCGCTAAAAAGTGACAAATAAAAAACTTTTTTACAAAAAAGAAACTACCGACTTCTAAAAAAACACTACAAAGTGAAAAATAACTTTAATTTCGGAAGTCAGTGGCAAAATACTAAAATACAGATCCAAAGACACCGATTTCCGAAATTAAAGTTATTTGTCACTTTGTAGTGTTTTTTTTTAGAAGTCGGTTGTTTTTTTTTTGTAAAAAAGTTTTTTATTAATTTTATTTTAAATCTGGAAGTGTTCAAAAAAAAGATGAACATTTTATAAAAACTGCGCAATGACGTTTTTAAAATATTTCCATTTTCTACGGCAGTCAGAAGCCCGAAAGTCTGACAAGCAGCCTTACCAAGAGGTATCGTTCTATCCATTGGTTGTGATGGTCAGAAAGACAGTCGCTTCGTGTAAAATACAAGCATTCAACTGCATCCGGAAGCAGAGGGACTCGTGAGTCCGTCAACGAAAATTCGCCCTGTCCGAAAGTAATTCGAAACTTTGGAGTGAACCCTACACCCGAATAATTAACATTTTCGGACGGGCAAAAACACATAGGGAGTAAGGACAATTGTCAAAACGTGTTGTCATTCATTCTTAGGTCGGGCCTCAAATTAATCTTATGATACCCATAACTTCGGTCGAAACTATGGATTTCGTTTTTTTTTCCCATTACAATGCGCATTGACATACAAGATTGGAGATCACCTTTTAAGGGCACATACACGGGTCCACTAGCGCCACTCCTTTAAAAAAATATTATCTCGTGATTGAGAAGGAATTTTGAAAAACTGCTCAATTAGCGACCTCGGTAAGTGTGTTAAGATTTGTCTAATACCTTCTATAAAATTTCATATTGTGACACGAAGCAAGAAAATTCGATCTAAACAAAAGCGGCCACATTCATTTAGATCGTATTTTGTTGCTTCGTGTCTCAATATGAAAGTTTATAAAAGGTATTAGGAAATTCTAGACACACCGAGGTCGCTTATTGAGCCGTTTTTCAAAATTCCTTCTCAGTCACGAGATAATATTTTTTTAAAGGAGTGGCGCTAGTGGACCCGCGTATGCGCTCTTAAGCAAAAAATTGCTTGTGTTAGGAGACTCCGCTCTTCCACATAGAAAGTAGCTCATACTACTTAGGGAGCAGACCTCCAGACTTCAACTTCAGTGGGAAAAAGCTAGGCATAAGATGACACTTGCAATTAGGGTTACCATCCGCCGAATTTGTCCGGATATTTCCGGTTTTATGACCCCCGTCCGGACTTTGGCTAGCCTTGTCATTAGTCCGGACTTTTTGAGTTATTGGGATTTTTATTAGGATTATAAAAATAATAATTAAAACTGAAATATAAAGCTGCCTGCCTCGTTGATCTGGTGGTCACTCAGCATGATGTCCTGGGTTCGATTCCCGGGTCGGGAAAAGTGTTATTGGGTTTTTCTATCTGGAATTTCACAGTAGCAGCCCGGAGTTTGGATTTGTGCCCGGTTGATGGCAATAGGCTCGCTCGCTATTACATGGGACTTAAACATAACTGGCGAAATGTGGGTGTGCTATAGGTACACCTCTGCGAAACCCTTCGGGGAATACAGGCGTGATGTTATGTTATGAAATAGAAAGATTAAAAAGTAAAGAGTCCGGAGTTCTTTGCAAATGTTCGGCTTTTTGTCAGGAGTTTTCATATTTCGAAATGGGAACCCTATTTGCAATTTCTCTGGTATCGCAGATGTCCATAGGCGGCGGTGACCTCTTACCATACGCCGTCGGCTTGTTTACCACCCCATAGGAACAGGGACAGGCCACTTTTTTTTTTTTGATCCGGTTTGGAATATCCTCATGGATGTCCTCCGCCCTGGGAGTGCTGTCAGACTCTTACTGACTAAAAACCACCTCGGTGTTGCGTCTCACACCTTTGCCGGGGGTCGCGGGAACGTTCGATTCTTCCGCAACCCCCGTTTGGTCGAGCGGGGGGAGTGAGGTGTTTGACTCCACCCGCGACGTCAAAGAGGGGCGCGCGTTGAATACGACGCGCCGCCACCTCGGGTCCTGATGTATGGGGGGCGACGGACGTCCCCGAGTCCGTCGCCCCTGGACCCATTTAGGGGGGCTGGAAGAGTGCGTTATCCGCCCGCCGCCGACGCCCGGTGTGAGGGACAGGCCACCTATTCTAAGTCTGTTCCAAAAGTATTTGATGAAAATGTAAATAAATGCATCAGAAAAAGTTCCTGTGGATGCCAATTCACATACCTAGTGCACCTTATAAATTGAGTGCTTCGATTTGAATACTTCTATACCCGAAATTCTAATTTTAAATTACCTTAACGGCGTTTTTCATTTGAAATACATCATAGCTCATAGCTTCTTCCAGTGGAGGTAGGCAGAAACTACAGAACGCCACCTGCTACGATCCTTGCATACTCCATTTTCCTCGATTAAGTTTTTTTTTGGCAATTGTGTTGCAATTTTATAACCTCAATTATCATCGAGGAGTTCAATTACAATTTAATACTTCAATGCTATTTATAGAAACAATAATTGTTGGAAAAAGTGGTGAGTTATTAGCAGGGATATTATTGAGCTCCGTAACCGTAACCGAAACTATCGGATATCCGAAATAAAAATATATCCGTAACCATAACCGTATCCGTTTCACAAGTTACGGATAGTTTCGTATAAGGGCGGAGTCTAACTAATTATTATAACATCTCTAAATAATTACTTACCTATATGACTGATTATAATACCAAATGATAACCTAGACTAGATAAAACCTATAGATAAAAACAAATTATTACATACTATTTATGTTTATATTTTACTTCAATCTAATATTCGTAACCGAATCTATCCGAAACTAACGGATAATCCGAAATAATTTCATATCCATAACCGTATCCGAACCGATATAATTGTATTCCTATATCCATATCCGTATCCAGATCCGAAATATCATATCCATAACATCTCTGGTTATTAGTTGAAACCTTTTTTTTTAATAGATGAATGTGTTACTATTCCTTTAGTGAGTGATTGCGTAAGAATCTAACCTGAGGGCCTAGACAAATGGCATTCGCTTCGGAGCGATTCTATTTCTACATTCGCTATCGCTTTCGCTAATGATTCCAAAAACTAGCAATAACGCTCGTCAAAAAGTGTCCCTTGGCTATGCATCTCTGTGGAAGTACCTAATCTTTCGACGCTGTCGATTCATTTCATAATCGAATGTTGTTTACATTGTCCAGCTAATTTTTATTCGTTGACCTATGATCACGTGACATTTCGATAGCTTATGTCAACCCCATACATTTTAGCTTTTCTACTAGCGTTATCGTTAATCGAATGTTACTTTGTCTAGGCCCTCTGAACAGGGATTGTTTAGACTTTAATCAGATACTTTGGAACAGACCATAGCTATTTCTACCTTTTTGTCTAAGATGAATAACTTTCTTTCAGCATCCACAAGCCAAGTTCAGGTACCCGCCGAACATCCATCAACAACCATAACCCGTATGACTCCAGACACGTCGGATGTAGTTCCAGAGATAGATGACAGTCTGGGACTGTTGGCCGAGTCTGCGGGACGGATGATGGAGGATGACGAGGAGCCTGATGACGATTTTGATGGTGATGATGATGATGATTCTGATCATGATGGTGAGTTATAGAACTTTTTTGTTCCCCGCATGCGGACCCTATGGCATGCTTTACAGAAGTCTCCCGCAGCCCGCATACGAGCCCTATCGACCAATGAAAATGAGCCTTTAGAGATAATCACACAGGTTTTAGTGACAGATACGACGTACTACAAAGTCGTTTTTAGGGTTCCGTAGCAAAATGGCAAAAAACGGAACCCTTATGGATTCGTCATGTCTTTCTGTCCGTCCGTATGTCACAGCCAGTTTTTGCGACACACTTTGCGCGAGAGACACGAGAGACACTTCCAAAGTGGTAAAATGTGCCCCCCCCCCCCCCCCCTGTAACTTCTGAAATAAGAGAATAATAAAACTAAAAAAAAAAAACAAAGTGCATTACCATGTAAACTTCCACCGATAATTGGGTTGAACGAGATCTAGTAAGTAGTTTTTTTTAATACGTCATAAATCGTAAACCGCAATTTACCTTTCATTCAATCAACTCAATAGATAATGGTACGGAACCCTTCGTGCGCGAGTCCGACTCGCACTTGGCCGTTTTTTTTTCTAAGATTTGGTATGCAATATTTTTGATTTAATGTTATGAGGCTGGCATAGTAATCCAGAGTGCACTGAAGCCGCTATAATATAGAGATTTAAAAAAAACACGATCTTATACTGTATTGTACAATTCCTTACCTCTTTGGGGGATACAGACACAATCTATATTAATATTGTAAATTTGAAAGTAACTCTGTCTGTATGTTACCTCTTCACGCCTAAACCACTGAACGGATTTCGGTAAAATTGGGCAAGGATATAGTTGGCATCCTGGGGAAGGACATAGGCTACTTTTTATCTCATACATAATCCTAAAAAATTAAAATTTCTATGGAAAACCTAGAGGCATATGAAAATTCAAATTTATGCTTTTGGTAAAAAATAAAGAACCTGTCTTATCGTTTTTGTGAAATCATCCCCAAGGGGGTCAAAAAGGGGTTCATTTTAAAATTTACATGTGATATTGACATTTTTGTGTCTCTCTTTTTAAGCGATTTAAGGGATTGGAAATAAACTTTTTGTCCCGGTAGCACATTCCCATGGTATAATTTTCGACATCCACGCGGACGAAGCCGCGCGCAGAAGCTAATGTAATGCTTCTATATAATTATAAAAATTACAGAAAGCAGTAACCAAATCTCAGCTGAACAGTCGGAGGACTCAAACCAAGCAGCCCTAGAGTCTGAACCAGTTAGAGACCAGGAAGACAAGGAGTTGGAGACTCCAGACCCTAAGGATGAAGAGTTCCCGTTCTTGATGTTGGACAGCACCACCCAGGATAAGGCGGAGAAGATGGATGTGGTAGAGGAATATGGGACTGTGAGTTAATGTCTTATAGGCTTTCAGCAAAGAAAATCCAAGAATTCTAGCGATAGTTCTAGTACAAACTTTAACCCTCTGTTAGAACCGCTGAGGGGTTCTGTTTCGAAAAAATAAACCAAGAAAAAAAATACTTCATAAGTACAGTTAAATAACAGTGAATTGTAGTCTCATTTCTTCCTTTTATTGGAAAAGGTGCGATTTCTGTCTTTTCTAGTACTCAAACCTCAGTTGGTCCTATAGAGGTTTTTGATCCTTATATGAAACATGATCGATTGGCATAAAAAAAAAGTTTTTGTGAAAATTGCCCATTTTCCTGCCAACTGTATTTTTTTTTCAAAATCTGAATGCAAATCAAAATTTCTCAAAAAGGTAAGGAAAGTCTCCTAGGACCATTTTCCTGTAGCTAAAATCCATTCGGATTTTCGATATTATATATATATACAATCTCGATTTCGCAGATGAAGTCTCGGGCACTATTTAATATAAATAAAAAAAAATATATAAAAAAAAAATTATAAGCATAATCAGCGTATAATGATCCCACTGCTGGGACATAGGCCTCCTCTCAGTGAGAGGGCTGGTAATATAATAATACTTACTTCTGCCCGCGGCTGCGCCCGCGTGAATGTAGCAAATTATCGCACGAGAAGGTGCTACCGGGACAAAAAGTAGCCTATGTCCTTCCCCAGGATGGTGCAGGAGTATAATCAAAATCCAGATTAAAAATCGTCCAGGAAAATTAAAATACAGTATATGCAGGAGCTTTGGGCATGTTTCTCTAATGGAGAAATACCGGGTAGCAGGGCCATCGACGAATAAACTGTTACCATGGAATCAGTACATACTATGAAACAGCAGATTTTTTCTTGATAATCTTCAGATATTTTACGCGCCTTGAATCATGTGCTCAATTCATGGTTTCAGTTTGCGCGTCCATGTCCCAGCCACGCTGTATTTTAGGTACTTATTACATTAATAAATTGTTTTTGCAGGTGGAATTACAGGCTGAAAAAATGAATGAGATGAATGAAGAGGCAAAGTCGGCTGTCGATGCACTGTTGAACGCTGATAACCCCACCAGTGAACAAGTTGAGGTACATAATATCTATAATAATTATCATATTAGTATATTTTAAACATACACAATTAAAATCCTAACTATCCTAAGTTCCTAACTTAATATTATAAATGCGAAAGTTAGTTCTTTTGTTTGTTTGTTTGTTACCTTTTCATGCCTAAACCATTAAACCGATCATCCTGAAATTTTGCATATACGTTGTCAGGTGTACAGAAACGGACATAGGGTACCTTTCATCCCGAAAAAAAGTACTGTTCCCGAGGAAAACAACAATAACACATACATACACATAACATCACGCCTGTATTCCCCGAAGGGTTAGGCAGAGGTGTACCTATAGCACACCCACATTTCGCCAGCTATGTTTAAGTCCCATGTAATAGGGGGCGAGCCTATTGCCATCAACTGGGCACAAATCCAGACTCCGGGCTGCTATTGAGAAATTCCAGATGGAAAAACCCGATAACACTTTGCCCGACCCGGGAACACACAACAACGTTCTCATGATAATAGATGACGCCACATGTCTTTCGAATCATGATTGAATTTTAACAGGATTTGGATCAAATTTGGCACATGGGTAGACCATGACCTGGAGAGGGACATAGGCTTCTTTTTAGTCTATATCGCAGATGAAGTCTCGGGCACTATTTAATATAAAAAAAAAAAAAAAAAAAAATTATAAGCATAATCAGCCTATAATGATCCCACTGCTGGGACATAGGCCTCCTCTCAGTGAGAGGGCTGGTAATATAATAATACTTGCTTCTGCCCGCGGCTGCGCCCGCGTGAAAGTAGCAAATTATCACACGAGAAGGTGCTACCGGGACAAAAAGTAGCCTATGTCCTTCCCCAGGATGGTGCAGAAGTATAATCAAAATCCTTAATAAATGGCCACAAACGTTGTTAATTATCATAAAAAGCAATCCGTAATTCGAGTCGCAAACGCGTAACCATGAATCAAGTAATATAAAAGGTACTCTATGTCACAAACAAAAAAGCGGCCAAGTGCGCGTCGGACTCGCCCATGAAAGGTTTCGTAACAGTTTACGATTTATGACGTATTAAAGAAAAACTACTTACTAGATCTCGTTCAAACTAATTTTCGGTGGAAGTTTCGGTTTAAATGTGGGTGTACTATAGGTACACCTCTGCCTAACCATTCGGGGAATACAGGCGTGATGTTATGTTGTTTACATGGTAATGTACATCATATTTTTTTTTTAGTTTTATCATTCTCTTATTTTAGAAGTTACAGGGGGGGTGACACACATTTTACCACTTTGGAAGTGTCTCTCGCGCAAACTACTCAGTTTAGAAAAAAAATATATTAGAAACCTCAATATCATTTTTGAAGACCTATCCATAGATACCCCACACGTATGAGTTTGATGTTTTTTTTTATTTTTAGTTTCAGTTCTAAGTATGGGTAACCCCCAAAATGTATTGATTTATTCTATGTTTGTGTGAAAATCTTAATGCGGTTCACAGAATACATCTACTTACCAAGTTTCAACAGTATAGTTCTTATAGTTTCGGAAAAAAGTGGCTGTGACATACGGACGGACAGACAGACAGAAAGACATGACGAATCCATAAGGGTTCCGTTTTTTGCCATTTGGCTACGGAACCCTAAAAAATGAAAAGCAGTAATGTGAAACTGCCAGTAAGGCAAAGGACATGTGATTCATACAGCCTCCGATACGTTTCCTATTTTGAAAATAATTTGATTTTTAATTAATATTGACATGTATATATTATTTTAATTAGATTTAGGGTACATATAAGTCGAGTTATATTAAATTAATGATAACTGTGCACTAATTCTGTAAAATAGTTCGTTATGGATTATTTGACGATTCCTGTTTGGCTGATTGTCACTTACTCATTCCAAATAAACACTGACCTCCAATAAAAAAAAAGAATGAAATGTATGGATATCAAGTTAAATATTTTAATGATCATTATATTTTTACCCTAGATAAACAAACTTGAGAATTATTTTATTATACAAATACATAATAAATTCTTAATAGAATTATGGACTACTAGCTGTGCCCGCGACATCGTCCGCGTGGAATAGTGTTTTTAACCTCACGTGTCTGCCCGTTCGGGTTAGCGCACTTTTCCCCATCTACACCGCGCAGCTGCACAGCGCCATTGTATACGTCGCGGTGCTTGGCAAGTTTCTTACTCGCGTTAACTTCAGTTTTAATGACTCCGTAAATGTTACATCAGAATAGCTGTAATATTTTGTCTCTTGTCGCAAACTTATAAAACATTCACATAAACGTTATATATTTCCATACAAACTCTTCCCCTATTCCCTATTGTTATTTTACACCCTTGAGGGTAAAACTTTTACAAACTTTGAATGTCATATTTATTTATATAAAATCAACAGCCTAAAAAATTAGTTTGAAGCTTCTAGCTCTAAAAATGACGATACTTCCATACAACTTCCGTCCCCCCCTTTCAACTCCTTACAAATTTCATTTAAATCGGTCCAGTAGTTTTGGCGTGAAAGCGCGACAGACAGACAGAGTTACATACATACATACATACATACATAAACTCACGCCTTCTTCCCATGGCGGTAGGCAGAAACTACAGAATGCCACCTGCTACGATCCATACATACTCCTTTTGCCTCGTTTACATTCATATATCTGGTCATACACGCACGCCGGAGACGCGCGGCAGAGTTATGTTCGCATTTATAATATTAGTAAGGAAGTAAGGATTAGTAGTTTCCGTCCATTTCAGGCATTTTTCGGGCGTTCCCCTTTATGTATTTTTCTATCTTTGGTTGTGTTGCTTGGGGCTGCCTCGCTTCTGTAGCGCATCAGGGATGTTTGCAGACTCGCGTGTTGATTGCTTTTATGCATTAATGCGTAAAAGATGCGCATCGTTGGAGCGCAGGGTGCGAGCCAGTTCCAACAGCATTCTGGGAGTTATTGCTGACAGGTTAGACTGCAGTATTTTAAGTCGTTGCTCCAGTATCTCAGCTGGAATGCTGAAGCAGTGATTATTTTGTTGTGTATGTTTGTGTAATTGTTGTTGTAACTGTATCACTAACATAGTTGTTAAGTTTATTTTATTGTTACTAACACTGTATGAGTCTTATGGTTACTCTTAATAAAGAATTTATTATTATTATTAAGCAAAGGATACCTCTAAGTTTTTGATAACTTATTTAAAAGTATTTATTACATAATTTTCTTCACAGGGCCAACAAGAAACCACTGAACAAATGGACATAGAGACGGTGAAACTGTCAGATACTTCGGACAATGAGGTTGATGTTGAACCAACGGAAGTTCAACAGGCTGTGACTGAATCAAGCAAGGAGGGCGAAGGTAGGTCAAGATATTTAGCACCTTACAATAATTTTGTTAATTACTTCAAGAATTGATAGTATTTTTGCTGCGAAACCATCTCTAAAATAGCAAATAAAACAGACTCTTCATCAATCGATGAAGACTCTGTTTTTGCGATCTGTTATTGGAAAAGGTTTTTGCGATTTATGACTTTTTTAGTAGGTAGGTTTACATATCAAGCTATACATTTCCAGTATAAGCTGATCTCGCATTGTTATAGGATTTCCATACAATGAGAGCTCAGCTTATACTGGAAATGTATAGCTTGATATGAAGCCGTGTGTACTCAAACCTCATTTGGTCCAATAGTGGTTTTTGATTCTTATATGAAACATGATCGATTGGCATAAAAAAAGTTTTTGTGAAAATTGCCCATTTTCCTGTTGACTATTTTTTTTTTCAAAATCTGTGAAAGCAAATCAAAATTTCTCAAAAAGTTAAGGAAAGTCTACTAAGACCGTTTTGCTGTAGCTATAACGGTTAAGGTAGCTGTCCTTGCTGCCCCATGTCAAAAATCTATCCTGTATATAATTTTGTATATTGTACAAGTACGCTAATTAACCTCATATATAAAAATCTCGGGTCGGGCAAAGTGTTATTGGGTTTTTCCATCTGGAATTTCTCAGTAGCAGCCCTGAGTCTGGATTTGTGCCCGGTTGATGGCAACAGGCTCGCCCCCTATTACATGGGACTTAAACATAACTGGCGAAATGTGGGTGTGCTATAGGTACACCTCTGCCTAACCCTTCGGGGAATACAGGC
The DNA here is from genome assembly GCA_916610205.1 of Griposia aprilina. Taxonomy (NCBI): domain Eukaryota; kingdom Metazoa; phylum Arthropoda; class Insecta; order Lepidoptera; family Noctuidae; genus Griposia; species Griposia aprilina. The sequence goes on along the minus strand of OU744310.1, from coordinate 7,156,072 downwards.
GTGATGTTATGTTATGTTATAAAAATCCCGTGTCACAGTGTTTGTTATCGAACTCCTCGGAAGCGGTTCGACCGATTTGTATGTTTTTTTTTTTGTGTATATTTGGTAGGTCTTAAAATAGGTCGTAAAGTATACTTCATACGGCTGCGGGTAACACCGCGTGGCGCAACTATTAGTTATGTATTATTCTTTCCTATATTTTAGATACAAATGCGAGATCTATAATTATGACAAAGATTGGGCTTAATGTTGTGTATGTGTTTAATTTGAAAGCCTTTATAAATAAATAAATAAACTACCCCATTGTTTAACCATTAAAAAAAAATTGTAACACATTTGTGTCGTCCTAGGTAGCAATTTCAAAATGACAGCGCCTTTATTACGAAGCAGAATGGGCGGTTTTTTTTTTAAATTTATTTATTCGAAAATCTTTTTCAACAATAACATTATTTCTAGTCTGCCGAACTGCATAACAGTTTGTCGGCAGTAGTTCTCATCTAGTAACATTTTGAAAATAAGTAATAATGTGCTAAAGTTTAATTAAGCTAAGTAGTTCTTTTTTTTTTTCCTTAGTTCAAGTGTATCGCTAACGGGTAAAGTGACGATATTGTCGCGGACGCCCACGTCCATAAAATATATGGAATTACGTGCACATTATAACGTTATCGTGGAAGGCAATTTAAAAGCGTCTTCTTCAAGTCCTTAAGTCCTGACTTCCCGAGTTGAGCTGCACGATTACTGACAAATGCGTGCACTGACTGGACAGGTCCACTCAATCTGTGTGGTTCTTTCCTCAAAAGACCATTTCAGACACAAATCTACATGGTCTTCACATGATCTGACCAAGATTATGTCTGGACTTTAAAAGAGATTGTGACCTCTGAGTTTGTTTCGGCCTTTCTTCTCAGAGTAGTCAGATAGGAAACGCCGACCTCATCTAGTTTAAAAAATATGATTGACGTGTAAAAGTGTTTGTACAAACCTACTTACAGAAATAAAATCATTTATCATTCATATATTTCCATACATTATAATTCCTTCCCTGTGTTGTTGTGATGCCGTGACGTGGACGTGGTCCACAATAATATCGTCACGTTAGAAACTATGAAAGCGCACGTTGACCGTACAAAATTATAAATATAGCAGTAGCGAAGGGTCAATTGTTGTAAGAGGTAAGCCGGGGTCCATATCTTTAATGTAATTATATTATTTGTCTATAGAATTAGACTGTGCTATTTTTCAAAGGGAAGCCGGGAGGAATCGAGTTGTAAGGAACCTTCGCCACTGAAATATAGTTCAAAATCAAATTATTTTATTTCACATAAACCAACATGGGCACTTATGAAACGTCAGAAGCTAGGTGCACGGATCCAATTGGTTGTTTCCTATGGAGAAGAGCCGGCAAGAAACTCCACGGTTACTCTTTTAAAATAAGGGGCTTTTACAATGTTTCCAATTACAGTGTTGATAGATATGGGAGGACAGTGTAGGCCTGTCAACAAGTAACAGGTACTCAACAAAATATAAAAATGTCCACAAATCTACAGTGTACAAGTTAGGCCTACAACGTTCTCACATTCACAAAATAAAAGTTATATTTATACCTCGTATCTCACTACGTCTTTTCAATAGTAATCCATTATTTTCTATCTACGAGTACAAGTCGTGTTATACGATATACAGCTAACTTTAACTAAATAGTAGTCGGTACCACCTTCAACGTTTCTGGCACCTATTGGTGATGAATATTTAAAAATCCTTCCTTAGTGCTCCTTTGGCTATAAAACGAACAAAGTTTTCATTTCATTCCTCACTGCCAAACAAATAGCGACCTTGCGTCACTTGAAATAAAGTCGAAAATAAATAAATTTCCATTTGCTCGAGAGCGCGTCTAGGCGGAGAGAGCGACTCAGGTTATTCATTCTAAACTTTATTTTTAGTCACACAAGGTTGATATTTGTTTGGCAGTGACAACCGCGCCGCCGTGCGCCTCGCCAGGTGTGCTTCCAGAGCCAGCGGTTCAGGCTGTATTCTCTGTCAGTGAGTGAATGAATTTACGATTTTTTATAAGTAGATTATCTTCCTATCCTCAGAAAAACAAAACCGCTCACCATCTAAATCGCCAAGCAAGAGCAATGTATCGCCCAAGCAATCGCCAAGCAAGTTAAGCCAGTCGCCCTGTAAGCAATCCCCAAGCAAGATGAAGAATTTGGCAATCGCCACGCAAGCGGCTAGCTCGGTTGTTAATATTGTGGATTTAGAGGAGAGCAGTTCTTCTGAAGATGGTAAGATATGAGTTTTTGAACTGGTCGTTACTGACAGCGCGTACCGGAAGACGTAGTATTAGAAGGCCTACCACAAGGTGGACCGAAGATATTAGCCCAGGCCGAAGTGGCGATGCTTGGGTGAGGCCTATGTCGAGCTGTGGACGTCTTTCCGCTAAAAATGATAGAGTCATTGAAAACTCAAATCGGAAACCGTTTATTCAAATAAGGCTGATATTCAGCACTTTCTTAACGTCAAAATTACATGAGACTGCCGCTAAAACGCTCGCCCTATACCTCTTCCTGTTGTTTAAGCTGGGAAGAAGAAGTGGCGCCACAAAATAAACTCCCTAGCCATTATTATTAGCTCTTAAACCGGCCCACTCAAAGTGTTTTTTTTTTTTTTGGGTCCTAGAGGGTGCTAAATGGACCCTATTAAGATCAGCTCAGACGAAGCTTGCAAAATGCTCGAGTATGTTCTTAGTTGTCGAGTATAGTTTTCGCAAAACTTTATGAACCCTCTGAACGTAGGCCCGAGAACGAAACCGCGCATGGTACATATTATGCATACTGCGCAGCCACTCGCGTGCAATTTCCGAGAGCTCATTAAGTTTTGCGCGAAATGTAGGAAAAAGAAAAGAAAAAAGAAAGAAAGAATAAAGTTTATTTGGACACAGTTCGTGAAACACAAAACACAAATAATAAAAAATAAAAATAAAAAGTGTTAACAACAACAGTGTGCCTCACGGCACGGCAGGAGTGCAAATACGCGCGAACACTCAACACACGCCATAAGGAATCATCTCATGCACGCTATTTAGAACTCTGTTTAGTTGTGATTGAGTTCATTTTCAATTTATCAATGAAAAACCTGACCGAGCAGTTTGTTGTTCTTTATAACCGCTGCTAGCAGGATGAAATTTTCTCAGAATACATGTTGCTATGGCTGGTGAATAATGATATGAATTAAACGTCTAAATCCAAGGATGGACTGTTAGCTCGGGGAGCAATAAAAGTGTGGACTGTATGAAATAAGGCTTGGTATATTTTTTTATTAACTATGGATGACGTACAGCTAAAACAAATGGAATAAAAAATAGTATGTGAGAGACTGATAGCCAATTATAAGTAATCGCTTCTAAAAACAGGTTGGAAAGAAAAAGTGTGAACACCACAACATAGCTACCAAAAAAAGAAAAAAAACAGTTTATCTTCAATAAGTTATACTATTTTTTTATCTTTTTTTGGTGTTTTTTTTTGGTTTGGAAGTTATAATTTATAATAAGAACGGCATATAAATTGCAGCAGAAAACGGTTCTTATTATAAATTATAACTTCTCGGACAAACAATTCAATATTAAGTAAGAGAAATGTGTCGTTCGTGGCGGTGGAGTCCGTGGAAACGAACGGTCAGCGGGCCGCACCATGCGCCCACGCGCCGCGGTTCTCTTTACCGATGGCGCGTTGATCACACCGTCTGCTCAAGCAGACCGCGCACAAGGTGTTGAGTTCTTCCCAACATACACTATCAAATAAAAGTTCGGATTTGTAGAAAGAAAGAAAGCAAGAAAAATACGTTTATTTGTCACAGAAACACGTGCATATGAAAAAGATTTAACTCAGAAGAATTAGCTCTGACAATAAAGAAAAAATAAATAAAAAAACTATAATCATGAGCACAAAACAGAACTGTCGACAGTTGCACGTCATGACTGTGACAAGAAGGCTTCCACTCAGCATGATGCTGTGCTATAGGGGACCCACAGCAAGTCATGTTTAACGATTGGTACTATAGGAAGTAAAATAAACAGTAAGCACTAAGAATACAAAGCAACCACATATACAACCAATTATATGAATAAATAATAATTATTAAATAACATACAAAGAACAATGGCAGCTTCCCATACATTGTTTTATTTGAAATTAAATTATTACGTCTTTAAATGAAAAATATATTATAAAACTCAGCGTCATTTTCTGAGCTAGATTGTGTAAGATTTTTCGTTAAAGAAGGCGGAGATTAATAAATATTCAGTGTTGAACTTTTGAACAACATAGAACAGAGCGCAACCTTCTGGTCAAGAGTTGTAAACTGTCAACGGTTGTCAATGTCAACAACCAAGCTATATTTTTTCCTTTTGACTTTAAATAGATACTAGTCTTTTTAGTTCAGAATTGCCATAACATTTGATATTTTTTCCCACTTTCTGCAATATGCTTGTCTAAGTAAGGACACAGAGTAAACTTAGATATAGGTACAACAAAATAAATGTGTTACTTATTCATTTACATCAACTTAAAATGATAACAGCACAACAATTACGCTATACCTACTATTTAAGAAAATAAATATAAAATGGCAATACTAAACCAATCCAACCAACAGCTTCCTAATCTTTTAGAACGAAGTAGTCAAATAACTTTTCATTAAACCTTATTTTTTTACTCGGCCTTAACTAGATAATATGATAGTTAAAAAAAAACGTAGATAAATAATTAAATTTCTTTCGTATAAGTGTTACTTTTAGACGTTCAAGTTTATTTCAAATAAGAGTTCGCCAGTGTTCTTTATTAATCTGTGGCCGTGCGTTCATAAATGATGTACCCACCCTTAATACACAAGAATATCCAGTGTTTTGTGTTTTGTGTCACTCCCACCCTCAGCTCCGCATCGCCTGCGCGTGCGCTCACAAAAATGTTGTACGTTGCATTGCATTTCGCTATTGCATCTATGAGCGTGATGACGTATCGTGACTTGTGAGTCAGCGTGGTCTCTCTTACCCATACCAAAGCTTGATGTGTCATTAAGGCGCTTCCCCGACCAAACGACCTTGAGCGTTCGGTCCTTCTCTGTCCCGTCGCTGAGTCTCGCTCTGTCTCGCTCACTGCGCAACCTCATTTATCATAAAATTCACAAAAAAAATGAAATTATTATAATAAAAAAAGACAAGCCATGTTTTAAAATAACATAAAACGTGAATTATTTAGATTTTTAAGTTATCTATCCATTAGTGTAATCCTCAAATTTATAGAACGTCAGCTTTAGCAAAAGATGCATGCAGTGACTTTTTACTAGGAGATTTTAAATGTATTTGTAACACATACAAACAAATAAGAACGTGCAATGTGATGATAGGATATCGAACATTAATATTGTGCTTTTAGATGTAGTTTATTACCCATAGTGAATGAGGTAATAGCCTCTGAATAACCCACTATGGCAAGGTTTTGGTCGGGGTACCGCCTTAACACCAAGGTACTGTAGCTGAACTTAGACAGCTCAAGCAAAAATATACCTATAGACGCTACTTAAAAAGTTGATTTCTGTTTGCTTACAAAGTGCGTACGTGCGTTTACTCTTTGTATTTCCTGTGCGTGTCCCAAATAAAACATTTTTCTTTCTTTCTTTCTTTTCTTTCACTACTGCTGAGCATGACGTACTGGGTTCGATTCCGGGGTCGGGCAAAGTGTTATTGGATTTTTCCATCTGGAATTTCTCGATAGCAGCCCGGAGTCTGGATTTGTGCCCGCTTTTTGGCAATAGGCTCGCCCTCTGTTACATGGGACTTAAACATAACTGGCGAAATGTGGGTGTACTATTAGGTACACCTCTGCCTAACTCTTCGGGGAATACAGGCGTGATGTTATGTTGTTTGTGTTATAAGCAGAGATCGGATATTCGGATGCATATTTACTTAAAGTTAATTTTTAGCTATGAAAGTATGGAAGCCGGTTTTATTTTTTATTATTTTCGTAAATAGAAATCCCGGGTTGCCTTGAACACCGGGAATGTATAAATTCGTAGGGTGTATAGTACGGAAACTCTACTAAAAAATATTTATTAAAAAAAAACTGGGATTCATGGTTTGCTTAAGTATTCAGATGCATGTTTATTTAAAATTAATGTTTAACCCCCGATGCAAATATGTGTATGTAGAGTGTAAGAGGGGTGCTGTGTGTTAGTTAATACAAAAAAAGACATACATTTTTTCGATACAAAAGCGCATTCCATATTAGCCAACATCTCAACTTTAGGTGAATATGCATCCGAATATCCGATCTCTGATTATAAAGTATTTTGAAAGAATACTTAGCAGTTTTCTAAATTCTTTCTTTCTCAAAACACCGACAGACCTACAAGAAGTACAAAAGGAACCAGAGACAACAGAGGACGACAAACCTCCTTCCCCGGAAACAGATGTTACGAACGTTAACATACCAACGGGCATAGACATAATGTGCACTTCCGGCGGAAATACGTCAGAGATAACGACTAAAGACAACCTCTCTCAGGTTGTTATCAGTGGCGTGCCTAAGCCGCCACCGCATAAGCCTGTAAGTATACATAAACCAATAAAGAATTTCATGTTTTGGAAAAACAAACTCAATGCCTACCATGAAAAAGTTCAAATTCCATTGTAACCAAAATTTTATTTAGGACCTTTTTATTATAAATAATCAATTAAAACTCAACTTAAACTGCATGACGCTAAAGTAGATAGTTGAGTAAATGGAAAAACGTTTTTTATTTTTTCAGGCCAGATTGAATACCAGTGAAGTTACTATCAAAACTGCTAGTAACACCGAACCATTGATTATACCTGAAACTATGGTAAGTGGAAAAAGTATGGGCATGTAGCTCAGTGTCTGCTTTAGCTTATTAAAAAAAAAACACTTGTACGAGCAAATCCGTATCCCCAAAATCGAAAATATTCGATGTATTCGGCAGGAATAAAACAATGGTTGTTGTAAGAAGCAAGGAATGAATCTTAATAAACTTACTCTATTTAATAAACTTAGTCACACTTAAACTATATACGAAATTACCTGGGTACAAATAGTGGACATTATTTAAAAGTAGTAATATAAGTGCCGGCGCTCGATCCACCAGCACCGACCCCGATGACCCCATAACCCTCCTCTAGGAGAGCAGTAGAGCCACCACTACAGTGCACAAACACAGACCGCTATCGTTCCGACCTCGCCGCCGAGGTCCGTCGCGACGTCCCCGATGTAATTGCCCCCCCCCCCCCCCCCCCGACCCTTGCTCGACGAAGCGCCAGCCCGCGCCGTAGCTGAGCCTGTAGCTTTAATTTCCCCAACATAACAACATCACGCCATCACGCCGATCACGCCGATCAGCGGTATGAAGTATACTTTACGATCTATTTTAAGACCTACCAAATATACCCAAAAAAGAATACATAAAAATCGGTCGAACCGCTTCCGAGGAGTTCGATAACAAACACTGTGACACGGGATTTTTATAACATAACATAACATAACATCACGCCTGTATTCCCCGAAGGGTTAGGCAGAGGTGTACCTATAGTACACCCACATTTCGCCAGTTATGTTTAAGTCCCATGTAATAGGGGGCGAGCCTATTGCCATCAACCGGGCACAACTCCAGACTCCGGGTTGCTACTGAGAAATTCCCCGTAATTAATTTAATTTCTCCGTATTATAATAAATGATAAATGATTTTATTTCTGTAAGTAGGTTTGTACAAACACTTTTACACGTCAATCATATTTTTAAACTAGATGAGGTCGGCGTTTCCTATCTGACTACTCTGAGAAGAAAGGCCGAAACAAACTCAGAGGTCACAGTCTCTTTTAAAGTCCAGACATAATCTTGGTCAGATCATGTGAAGACCATGTAGATTGGTATCTGAAATGGTCTTTTGAGGAAAGAACCACACAGATAATAATGTACTAAGTTCGATCCAGCCTGTCCCACCTTGCTGCCCTCCCCTCAGTGACACCCTAAGCCGAGGTTCGTACCCCACAGGGGGTGCCCTTAGCGTGCGGTCACTTAGAAATTAAGTAATTCGCCCCTGGCTCACTTGAGGCACACACAGGAATGACCGGTTAAGTAGCCACGACCTCAGAGGTCACAACTACGAGTTACCCATTAGGAAGAAAAAGTCGATCCTCCAGCTCAGTGTAGCGGTGAGCGCGCTGTCATTCGCATGCGCGCTGCTACAAGTTAATAAACTTGAAACTTGGCACGTATACACATCCAAGTAAATTATAGTTTGTCATTTTTAGTTTTTCTCAACTACCCCTGAAGAGGGATTAGGAGGTGTCAAAGATTGGTGCCGATTCTCTTGTCACAAAATTCTCTAAACTAGACTAAATATCACAAAAATTTCGTTTATTCCTGTCAAACGACGATTTCTCATTCTGAAATAGACTAAAGTGACACAACTTAACTATGTTTTAGTTTGACAGCACTAAGATGGCACTGAATTATTACACTCGAGAGCAATGAATCCGGGTCACTTAAAGAATGTTAAAAATCTCGGAAACTAAAAATGATAGGTTAATGCAATAAATTGTATTTAATAGACAATGTAATACTCCTTAAATGAAAGTAAAAAAAATATGAGTCACCATACATTTTATTAACACAAAATTACATAAAGAAAAAAACTGCTGATCTCTCCTTAAAACAAAAATAGGAAACATGAAATTTTTGAACTTTATTACGATTTTCTTGAATTTTAATACTTCGTATTGCCTCCTCGTGCTTCCATTACTGCGTTTACGCGGTTTGGCATGCTGTACACCAAGTTCCTTATACGATTTTGGGGAATATTCTCCCATTCCTCTGTGAGAGCAATTTTGAGCTCACGAAGCGTGATTGGGGGAGGGTTTCGTTGTTTTACGCATCTGCCTAGCTCGTCCCAAGCATGCTCGATCGGGTTGATATCCGGGCTGCGCGCTGGCCACTCCATACGAGTAATGTTCATCTCTTGAAGGTATTCATTCACAATCCTACCTGTATGAGGTCGGGCATTGTCATGCATAAATATAGCATCCTCACCTAAATTGACCATAAATGGACCAACGTGATCATTGAGGATTTCTTCCACATATCTTACGCTAGTTAAAGAGCCGTTTTCTATGATCACCAGCTCTGTGCGACTTTCAGAAGAAATTCCGGCCCACACAAGTACAGACCCACCACCGTAGGCTACTTTTTCTTCGATGCATGCTTGCTTGAATCTTTCCCCTGGTCTTCGATACACTCTGTGTCTTCCATCGTGCTTGTAGAGCATAAATTTTGATTCGTCGGAGAACATAACTTTTGACCAATCTTCAATACTCCAATTTACGTGGCTCTGGACATATCTTAGTCTTGAAATACGATGCCCACGCTCCAGTTTAGGGCCGTTTGCAGGTCTAAGGGGTTTTAAGTTAGATTCAGCAAGCCGACGTCTTACTGTCCATGCACTTGGGTTACTTCCTCCGAGGCGTCGAAACTGATTTGTGAGTTCAGTTCCTGTGAGAAAGCGATTTCGAAGCATGGTGTTCACCAAGTATCGGTCTTCTCGTGCTGTGGTACACCTGGTTCTGCCCGTTCCTGGTCTGCGTAGGTTAGAACCAGTTTCTTCGTAACGTCGGAGAACTCTTTGTACTGTTGACAGCGACACACCGACAGTCCTGGCTGTATCGCGCTGACTCCGGCCGGTTTCCAGCATTGTAAGTATTCTGGTGCATTCTTCAGGCGTAAGCGACATAATTTCAGCTTGAATAATGAATATAGAGCACTATCAACATGGTTTATGTACCCACATAAATGACAGATTACAAACAAAAGCAAAACCAAATGCTGTAATTTCGTAGTTCCATCTTCGAAAGTGGCCCTTTTTCAAATTTGTTTTTTTTATGATATAACTTTACAATAACTAAGAAGTTTTAATACCTTCATTTAAGGAGTATTACATTGTCTATTAAATACAATTTATTGCATTAACCTAGCATTTTTAGTTTCCGAGATTTTTAGGATTCTTTAAGTGACCCGGATTCATTGCTCTCGAGTGTAGTTTAGTGAAAACGCCAATTTTGCTATTCTGAATTTGACGTTTTTCACAAAAAATTTTGGTAGTCTAAATAAATCTGGCTATTTGTAGTCGCCATTAAAAAGGTGTAGAATAAAATTAGTTGTCAAGAACTAAAATTCACCACAACACCTCGACTTCTGGTTCAAAAACAGTACAGCATATTTTTTATTTTGCTTATATCTCGAAAATGGTGTGTCCTATCGCAAAAATAGTGAAAATTCGACCCCCTTTATAATACTCTTAAACCTCTAAAACTCTACATGTAGGTAACATTTTTTTCATATTTACCATAAAAAAAGTGAAAAATTCCATATAAAACACGTCGAGGCTGCCCCCCAAGCTTGCCACTGGCTCTAAAAAAAAATCAAGTGAAGTTGCGATTGTCAAATAAAATTTAAGTGTGGTCAAAATTATTTTTAAATTTAGAGTTTTTTTTTCTGCAGAATAGCTTTAAGATTCTCATAGCCAAAAGTAGGGAATTTTAGTGATAGTTTAGTTCGGTGTACAGGAGAATCGGCACCATTGTATGGAAGAATTTTAACGCGCGGTCCGATTAACTCGAAACTCAGTATTTATACTTAAGACCAAAAATAAAGAATAACGTTTATGAGGGTTTTTTGAAAATCTTCCACTAACGGGGGGTGTAAAGGGGTAGTAAATTTTACAGGGCAGGATTTTCTTGCGTGGCTTCATTAACTCGAAAATTGGTGTAAATAATCTTTGAGTCAAGTTATGGAAACATCGCAAACGATTTTCCAAAATTCTACCCCTGTGGGGGTGAAAAAAGCGAACACAGTTTATATGAAAAATCTTATTCACTTGGTTAATTAACTTGAAACATGGCCCGAATACTTATATTTATGTATAAATAAATAATAAGAATCTTAATAATTTTAACTACCATTTAATGGGGGTGGTGAAATTTGTACGGGAAATCCCAAAATTCACACGATCGAAGTCTCGGGCGATGTGCTGAATGACTGATATATCAGAAATTAAGTGTCCCTTCTGCAATATAGGCGAGATCTAAGACAGGGTTTTTGGGAATTCAACCTTTAAAGGGGTGAAAAGAGGGGATTTCGTTTGTATGAGAAATCTTACTTGAGTTAATAAACTTGAAACTTGCCCGAATATATTCATAATAAAGTTTGTCATTATTAGGATTTTAAAACTACCCTCAAAGGGATTCTAGAGGGTGTTAACTTTTTACGGTTACCTCGAATAATAACGGTATTAAAACTTATGACAGAAAATAAACCGTTACAAGATTTTAGGTTTTTCAAAAATGGACCAGCTAAAAGGGGGTAATTAAGTGTTTGAGGGAGGATTTTACAGCGTGTCAGGGACTCTGGATTAAGCCAAAGGAAGTAAAATTACTTATCGTAATATTAATTGTCCATAACTACTGGTTAAAAGGGGAGTGGGTGCTACATTTTCTAGGAGATAATACGAAATCCACGCGGAAGAAGTCGCGGGTGAAGTTCTAGTATATACATAAGTAAGAATCAGTAGTTGCATAGCATTCGCCGCGGGTCGATTAATTTATAAGTTTTCAATACACATGGTGAACTCCAGTTTATCATTTAAACCCGTACATTTTTGGTCCTTCGAGCCGGATATCGTGTGTGTACAGCAGTGAAGCAAACAAATATTGTAAAGCGTTTCACTAGTGACGCCAAGCGCAAGGCAAGTGCATTATACAGGGTGTAAGGGACAGCCCTCCGCAGGCTGATGGGGTGAATTCAGTATATCATACTTATGATGACCGGTACATGAAATAATTTCAGGAACGTTATGGGAATCCAATAAACCTCATTTGTTTTATTAGCCCACACGTAATGTATCATTACCGCGGCAAAACGCATGTAGCGAACGGCCGGCAGCGCGCTCGCGCCACCTGATTTATTTCAACATCAATCCCAGATTTTTTATTTCGGCTGTTTTATTTACATAAATGTAGTGCTGCGTACAAAGAAAGTAATTTTACAATGAAATAAAGAGATAGTAACTTAAAAACCGGCCAATAGCGAGTCGGACTCGCGCACGAAGGGTTCCGTACCATTATCTATAAAAACGGCAAAAAAATCATGTCTGTCGTATGGGAGCGGGCCCCTTATTTTTTTATTTAATTATTTATTTTAAAGTGAATATAATAACTAAATATTCTGTGAATATTTCAAGCGTCTACCTGTTGCCGTTATTAATATCGAGCAAAAACCAGCAAAAAAAAACACGTTTGTTGTATGGGCGCCGTTTAAATATTTATTTTATTCTGCTTTTTGGTATTTGTTTTTATAGCGGCAACAGAAATACATCATCTGTGAAAATTTCAACTGTCTAACTATCACGGTTCATGAGATACAGCCTGGTGACAGACGGACAGACAGGCAGCGGAGTCTTAGTAATAGGGTCCGGTTTTACCGTTTGGGTACGGAACCCTAAACAGATTAAAAAAATGAAAAATTTCCTGATAATTTTTCCGGTTGTATATGATTCAAAATAAGGAGCTGAATGCACCCTGTTACTTTGCGGAAGGATGTCCGTTACACCCTGAATAGCAGCAATCAGGAGGGATCAACATGGATCCGCATTTGGTAAGCAACAAAGCTCTCGCTTGGACAATCAAGTAAGATCGTTCCATTTATTATCATTTCTATCAACAACAAGTCCTCAACGAAGTAAGTCCTCGCCCAACAACAGCAACTACTCAATCAGATTGAGCAAGTTTACACAAACTTCAAAAAGGATGGCTCCGATCGCAAAACCTCGGACTGCGTACGGTGAAGGTTAGAAAAATTGGATGCAAGCTGGCAAGATTATCAATCGTAGTATCGAAGATGCCAGATCGCATACTTACTTCACTTCGAAGCAATTTGACACTGTGAAGGAGAGATATGAGAAACGCAGAGCAGTTATACAGAATCCTCAGCCAACCAGAGGACATACCATCAACACTGCTTCTAAAGCTTGTTACTCCTCTAGCTACCTCAAGCTTACAGCAATCTTCAGGTCAATCTTTAAAGTCTAAGGGATTAAACAGCAAGACGGATTAGATGGCGAGGAAACGGAACGGCTACACGAGATGAGACGGTGTTTTTTCTGAATAAAGGTTTTTTTTTTTTTTAAATCTATTTTCCTCCAGATCGTATTTCGGCCATGGCGACTGATCTCAACGGAAACTAGCCTCCGGCGCGGGAGATATTATAGTACACAAGTGTGTGCGCAGACACAGGTGCACTCTCTCTTCCCTCACGTTCATAGTCCGATGGGACGGCAATCCGACACGACCGGAGAGAGATCAGACACAGGACCAACGGCTTAACGTGCGCACCGAGGCACGGGGGTATCACACCGCCAACTTCCAAACTCCGGGCCGTTACTAAGAAATTCCTAATGGAAAAACCCAATAACACTGCCCGACTTGGAAATCGAACACAGGACCCCTCGCTCAGCAGACGCGCTCGCAACCACGAAACCAATGGGCTAGTTTTTTTTTTTGAAATTACTGATTCAAGTATCAACATGGATGCTATAGCGGAGAAATGGGAATTCGATCATCTGTTGAGTACAGTAAGATCTCGCTGGGCGAAGATTGACACTCAGCATTGGGACTGACATCAAGAGTATCATGCTATCAAAGCAATCGATAAGAATATGTCGTCCATTTTACACAGAGAGCATACTACGCCAAAATTAGAAATACCTACATTCTGCGGTAGTAACCATCTGTGGACATCTTTTAAGGATCTCTTCACAGAAGCAGTTCATAGCAACCTGTCATTATCTGGGGCTCAGAAGGTGCAGTTCCTCAAGTCGAAAGTGAAAGGTGAAGCAAAGCGAATCATACAACATCTCCCGATCAGCTCAGACAACTATATTTAGTGTAGACATCTTGAGCCGGCGTTATTTTATTTTATTTTTTGGGACAAAAAACAGTTATATAAGTACATTACCTACAGCATTCACAAAAAGTAGTTTTATTACAGTCGAAAAACAATATAACCCACACTATGACACCACGAAGTGACATCGGAATATGAAAACGAATAAATGTTAAAGAAAAAGAAAAAAAAGTACATATAAAATTTAACATTTTATTAAATACAAGCTGTTTGTGCCCGGTGTCGCCCGGGGTGAATTTCATACAAAAATAGCATCCAATTTCAGACTCTCCCGGTGGATGTTCCATTTTTTTTCTTTCTTTCTAATCTTTGTCCGGACAATTACAAACACAACATAAAAAGAATTAGCCAAATAGGTGCAGCCGCTTTGAAGTGATACGTGGACAAACATTTTTGGCAATTGATTTTTATTTATATAGATGCCAATTTCACAGCAAGCATCAATTAATCATATCAAACGAAAACATGATACTGCACTTAAAACGATGAACGCCATACAGAACCTCGGCGTAGATGTGACGTCATGGGATCCGTTGATCGTGCACATCCTGTTTCAGAAATTGGATTCGGACACATTCAGCGGATACAACGCAGTTATCAAACAACCTCGAGAGTTGCTCGGGTTGAACGAATTTCAAGCCTTTCTAGAGGAGAAAGTCACGAGCATTGAAGCAAGTAGAAGAAAACAGGAGATCAATAATCAAAAATCCTTTTCTTCAAACACCATTAAATCATTAGAATCCAAACGTTATCATTTCAAGCAATAAGGCTATTTCACAATCACCAATTTTACATGAAATTGAAATTGTCCAGTCAGAAATTACGCTCATGCTAAATGTTTTTGCATTAATTTGCTGACTTGTCCCCGTTGAAGAAATAACGATGTGTTGCTAACTTGAATTATTGCCAAAACTGCTTATCCTAACTCATATAATAAATGCGAAAGTAAGTTCGCGACGACTGAACGGATTTAGATGAAATTTGACACATGGGTAGACCATGACCCGGAGAAGGACATGGGCTACTTTTCATCCTAGATCGCAGAGGAAGTCGCGGGCAACAGTTAGTATGATCATAAGGGTGTAGCGGTATCAACATCGCCACATGCGAGCTACATGTCATACTGACGTCTCGCAAATCCTGCATCGCGGAAGCAGAGTTTACCGCGCGACTAGCATATATACAACGTCCCGACATCAACCGTCGGGCAGTTGCCCACCAGACACAATACCCGTCTGGTCGGAGGATCCTCCCTTTTCCATAGAGTATGAGTGAGCTTTACACCCTGTTCCTCATACCTCTATAAAGGCAAAGAATGCTTATCTAAGAAGCGATGCCTCGAATGCAACGAATTTCACAACACATTGTTTCATGAGTCATGTTTAAAGGAATTGTCAAAACAAGGAGGTAATTCGACGCCTTCTACAAAGCAAAACAACATTAGTTATTATCAGGAACGTGCAAATCAAGGCAATACGCACGTGATACAACAAAATATGATGCAAGAAACTACTTTCAACTGCACTGCTAAAGTTTCAGCAAGTAGGTGGGACATATCTGATATTACGGGCTCTTTTTGATCAGGGGTCACAAATGTCTCTTATCACAAAGTACGCTGCTCAGCAATTAGGATTACAGCGTTCCAGATGTGACGGCATAATCACAGGCATAGGGCAAAAACAAAAAGTTGCAAAGGAATGGTGAAGTTGAACTGTATGTCAGGCTCAAGAATCAGGCTTCGGGAGTCGATAGCCGACTCCCGGCCACCGTAGGCGCAGGCCTGCGGACGGCGAACAATGGGCAGCTCGCCGTCCAGTAAGGACCAGGCCCGGGTCGATGGCGCGTTGTGTTCCACGCGCGCCTCAAAGAGATGTCAGCATACTTGACGGGGTCCAATAGGGCCGATGCCTGCCGGGGTCGCGGATTGTTCGAAAGAGTTACCGTGGCCCTGGCGCACAGGCAACTGAAGGAACAAGGGTGGGTTTTAGTCAGTAAGAGTCTGACACGCCCTTTCGCTCCGCCCAGAGCGGGAGAGGTCATTTGATGATTTCCCACAATAAAAAAATAAAAAAAAGGCTCAAGAATCAAATCGTATGAATATCGATGTTTATATCATGAATAACCTAACAAAATATTTACCATCATACTTATTCCCTAAAATAGAGTAATCTATGGGTCTATTACACCGCAAGATCGCTGGATGTCCTGCGCGTCCAGTATAACAATGGTTTTACGATTTTGTTGAGACTTCCTCGCTGAGCGCGTCGGAAATGTTTGCGCAAGCTCGTACCGACGGATTTTACATGATTGTGCGCAGGTAAACAGCTTCACTATTGAGGAGAATGAGAGAAAGTCGCAATCACATCCTGAGAACTGTAGCGAAGAGTTTCAGCTCTCCAATTGAACAGCAGTTTGTGCGAAGGGTGATTGGTATTAACACTAGATATATTTGTTTTAATATTATGTTAGTAACACTAAGGATTCTTTGTTCCGAAATAAAAAATATTATTATTAAAATAACATGTCCATTTCTGGAAATTATAGAATTAGCAGATCCTTAGTACAACATAAGCCGACCCATAGACATTTTGTTGGGTGCGGACGAATTTTCGAATATTCTTTTAAGAGACTGATCTAAGTTGGATAGTGTGTGGATAGTGTGTGGAAACTAAATTAATGTGCAACGTCGTGCAATTTAATTTAGACAGATTTCAGCAATTCTGGAAGATGGAAGATTTTACAGAAGAAAAATCATTATCATCAGAAGATCAAGAGTGCATTCGATACTAAAAAGTAATAACAAATCGTTTGGATGACGGAAAATACAAAGTGAGACTTTCACTCGTACCACAATTTAAAGAGAAATTAGGGCAATCCAAAAATAAGCTCAATTGAACGTAGTTTAGCAGAAGTTTAGGTGTGTATTGCTGCAATGATGTTATAGTTGGAATATTTTGGTTGGAGACAATTTTCTTATATTAAATATAGACTTGCTTCTTTTAAGTTGAATTTATTAAAAACTGCTTGGGTAGTTTGGGTTATTACAGTGGTTTGTAGAAAAATACCCGTCTTTATGTGGGTTGGTTCGCATCATTAAAAAAGCAACCTTATCTTTGTAGTATCACGGATATTTTTTGCTGAGTGAAAGAACAAACTTTTAGGACCTCTGGCATACATAACTCATTTTTGACCATAGTGTGGGTTGAGTCCTTTCTGCTAAACTACGTCCAATTAATTCATTTAGAATAGAAATTCTTTATTCAACGCATATAAGTTATTCATTACCGAATATATAAATTTAGGTCACATGAAACCTTAACCTTGCGATCAGACACCGGAATGTTTCCTACCTCATCGCAAAAGTGCTTTGTTGCTGTCCAAACTTATGACCAAAGTCAAGCAGGTTATGACTAGATACGGATCGGATATTCGGATGCATATTCACCTAAAGTTGCGATGTTGGCTAATATGGAATGCGCTTTTGTATCGAAAAAATCTTAACTTTAACTAACACATACCACACCTCTTCTCACACTCTACATTCACATATTTGCATCGGGCGGTAAACATTAATTTTAAATAAATATTATGCATCTGAATAGTTATGCAATTCAAGAATACCGAGGGTTTTATTTTAATAAATATATTGTTTAGCAGTCGTTTCCATACTAGTTATGGTTTCCCGGTGTTCCTGGTATACCGGTTTTTTTTTTCTCAAAAACATATATTTTAAGAAGCCTCTTCCATACTTTCATAGCTAAAAATTTAGTTTAGGTAATAATGAATCCGAATATCCGATCTCTGGTCATGACCTGCATATATTTGGTTGGAGTGACTTCACTGCCGTTTTGGGATGGCTTCAAGGAAAATCAAGTCGATGGAAAACGTTCGTAGCAAATAGAACAATACAAATAACTTCTAAGTAGCATTATTAGAAATAAAGATTCATTTTTATATTTTTATTTTCAAGCCACCTCCCCTGTTTTAGGTTCTTATACAAGCATATCTAATTTGTGAACAGTGTGTTAACGATATAGAAATTAGGAAAACAGATTAACTTAAAATCATTTATTATAATTATTTTAGTTTCTCAGTTACTCAGTTGTATATCTATATCTTTTTGAGGGAGCATCTACGAGCAAACCCGTACATATCAATTGTATCGTTTTTATGCTGACATTGACGTCAGCTAATGAATAAAATATATACATATTTAAGTCAGAATCAGCAGTTGCATAACATTCGCCGCGGGTCGATTATGTATCAGTTATCAATACACAAGTTGAACTCAAATTAGTTTATCATTTAAATGTACCTTACCCCGTACAACACTATTTAGTTATAGTATGTAGTACGCCAACCTTCGTGACAACCGCGGTCATGAAACGCAGGAGCGAAATGACACGAGACTCAGTACAGAGTTTTTAGAAACACCGTACTCAATATTGACCGTCCTACTCGCACCTTTAATGACCGCTACTGCCGCGAGCTAAGTTTTGGACACTTTGGGTAATATTTAGACAGATAATTATTTTATAACGATTATAGACCATAATTTAAGATTTATAATAACAATTTTGTTTTTCTAAAAATGCCAATGGTGCATTTTTTTTTTTTTTTTTTTTATAAAATCTGAATTCAAGTGATAATTTCCCAAAAAAAATATTAAAAACCGTTTACCTCCTAAACTATAAATAGTTGTCGAACATGGGGATATTTCGGGAAGTCCTTGAAGTCCTTGGAGAAAGGCTTCTAAATTTTTGGAACGAAGTTCCTTATCGCGCGTCGTGAAAGGGGGCTAGACGGAAAAAATTCTTACGAAAAGTTGTCACGACACTTTTTGCTATAGTAAGCTATTGTAAGCTGTGCGGCGTCGCATGTTTCTCTGTCTGTCTCTCTCTCTCTTATAGAAAGCAAGCCAGATATTTTCATTTCTATTTTGCACAACCCAACAACAACAACAAAAACAACAACAAACAACAATCAAACAACAACAACAACATCAATTTTTTTTATTTTTTTTAGAACTTCTTTCCATCCGGGTGTCCCTTGACACCTCTCAAGTTTTTTTCTTTGTACGCCGTTACAAGTCATGGAGCATCCTGTAGTTCTTTATTTCTCAAAAAAAATAATACACAAATTTTGTTGCACCTTAATGTATTATTTTTGTTAATGTGTTGTCTTGCTTTCAGATTAATGAACAGAATCAAACATCGAAATCTAAACTGAGTTTAGAAATATTCAGTCTAGATTCTGACGACGATGAGAGTGCTGCTAAAGGTAAGACTGAATTATTCGAAAGCTTAGTTTACGCCGCTTAAAATGCTTAAATTAAGTAACGTCTTTTACAAATATTTTCTCAATATCCCTCGGGAATCATCGCATTTCCGAATACAAACGAATGCTAATTTCCATGTCCATCAATTATTAGATTTATTGTGTGTAATATAATAAAGTTTATTTAAGGATAAAAATACAATTATTTTCATTAAATTACAATAGAATTTACAATTAAAATATAACAACCTAACCTAACTAAAACTATTGCTTAACAAATTAAAAAATGGCGTCGAAAAATTCCTCCGCATCGCTGTCGACTGGTAATGTACCCAAGAGACTGGCGGCATTGCCACGTTGTATGGCAATGCTTATGTGTATAATATTTTGAATTCAGAACTAATTACTTTATTATTGTTTTTTTTTGACGTAACAACACAAATTATGAAAGCAATACCTACTCACTCATTATTGAAGTTGTGGAGCAAATTGCTATTATATTTTAAATTAACTTTTATCTTTCTCTACTTAAAATATTTTGCAGCAGAAATTAAATATCACCCGTATAATTAATAATCCCGCCGAAAAAACTATTTGACAAAAAATAACAACCGACTTCCAAAAAATACACTACAAAGTGAAAAATAACTTTAATTTCGGATGTCGGTGTCTTTGGTGTTTTAGTTTTTTGCCACCGACTTCCGAAATTAAAGTTATTTTTCACTTTGTAGTGTATTTTTTGGAAGTCGGTTGTTTTTTTTGTCAAAAAGTTTTTATTTCTCACTTTTTAGTGGGTTAGATAATAATTTATCGAAGTTACAATAGTCTAATGTCAACTGCTCATCACTTTTTACAAAATATTTCGTTTCCCGATGCAAGGAATTGAGGAGTTTATTGTTGAGGATTTCTCTTGGTAAAAACCAGAAGAACTGGAGCTGACCACCATCAGCTCCATTTCACCATATGCATTGTGACAAGCATAAATTGCTTAGCAACCAACGAAAGAGCATTGCTAGAGATGACGCGATTACGCAACTTAAATTCAGCCTCAAATTGACGCATTAGCAGAACTAGTACGTAGTGGTTGCCCTATGAAAAACTTCAATCATAATTGGGTATTATTTTTGTACGACCTGAATATTTTGGAATATTGAACCGAATGAAGTAAGCCCAACAAAAGGTAACTGCTGTAAATCGTTGAGGAATTCCCTCGACTGTCTATGGTCTCCATCATCAGACCTGTAATGGCACTTATAACCCATATGGGTGCAAAGTTCTCATCAATATAAATGAATTAAGTCCAAACACAAGGTAGCTACTGTAAACCGTTGAGGAGGTCCCTTAATTGTCTTTCTTCTTCATCATCAGACCCCTAATGACAGTCATAACACATCTGGGTATAGTATTCTCATCAATAAAAAATAATCAAGCCCATACACAAGGTAACTGCTGTAAATCGTTAAGGAATTCCTTCAACTGTCTATGGTCTCCATCATCAGACCTGTAATAGCACTTATAACCCATAGGGGTGCAAAGTTCTCATCAATATAAATGAATTAAAACGAATCACAAGGTAGCTACTGTAAACCGTTGAGGAGTTCCCTTAACTGTCCTTCGTCTTCATCATCAGACCCCTAATGACTGTCACAACCCTTCAGGTGTAAAGTTTTCATAAATACAAATTAATGAAGCCCAAACACAAGGTACCTGCTGTAAATCATTCAGGAATTCCCTCGACTGTCTTTCGGCCCCATCATCAGATCGATTCCAGACCTTCATTAAATTGTAGTTCTTTAAAATACTTAATGAAAAAATTAACAAACGCACTAGGCGCTCCTACGATTTTCGAAGGTTCCCCTCGATTTCTCCGGGATTCCATCATCAGATCCTGGTTTCCTTATCATGGGACCACCCTTAAGGTATATCCTTTCTAACAAAAAAAGAATCATCCAAATCGGTTCATCCAGGAAAGAGTTCTGAGCTAACACACATAAAAAAAAAAAAAAAACAGGCGAATTGAAAACCTCCTCCTTTTTGTGAAGTCGGTTAAAAAATAGTTTGAACTTGGTTAATTGTGACAAGCTTCAAGTGTTGCCCTTGTAAAACAATTACCCACGTACTTTTTGGGGAAATAAGACGTCTTGTCACTTGTCACCCTTTTAACTTTTACATTTTACATGACGGTGCAACAGTAGGTAGTTCAATTCTATGGTCATTGTTAATGTTACCGTTAATATACCTTTGATGCCAACTATAACGTAACTCTTGGTGCAACCCACAATGACCGCTACTTCCACCTTATTTACCACCAATTTTAAATAAATTAACCTGTATCAATATTTTCAGAAAAATCATCACCAACATCTCCCCACAAAATGACAGCCTTAGAACTAGAAAAAGCTCGAGAAACATCCAAATGTATCAACTATTGTTGTACAAGCGACAACAAAGTGCCATACAAACCGGCGGAGGCGTCGGTGGTCGCGTACTACGACGCGGGCAGGAAGAGACGCTCCATGGTGTGCCAGCCATGCGCCGATGTGGTCGCTGCTAGGACTAAGGTAATCATACAGCATGCTGCTGCGCTGACGTTCATGTTCGGGGTCACCAGTATAGAGGCATGAAGAACAAGGTGTAAAGTTCACTCATACCTCCATAGAAAAGAGAGGATCCTCCGACCAGACGCGTGTCGTGTCTGGTGGGCAACTGCCCGACGTTTGATGTCGGGACGTTGTATATATGCTAGTTGCGCGGTAAACACTGCTTGCGCGATGCAGGATTTTGCGTGACGTCAGTGTGACGCGTAGCTCGCATGTGGCGTTTGTACATGCCGCTACACCTTATAGAAAATAACTTTATTTTCGGCTTCAGCACCTTGGAAAACCATGAATATTACAAAAAATACGAAAATTTCATATTTCACCTGATTCCATCTTGGATTTTTATATTTATCTACCTGTCGGGCTTGAACATTTTTAGTAAAATAAATAGCAATTTTACATAGACTTCGGTACGACGAAGAAAAATGTGTTTTTTTCCTTCACTGTTTTAAGATTTGGGTTCGTCTCCCCGACGTATAACTCGTAAGTCGTGACCGGGCCACCACTGCTTGAATAAGACATTTATAACGACTTATTTTTTTACAAATAACCCAAATTTCTCTTGCCCAACAGAATCTAATACAAGGTATAAAAGACCTAACTCCACTGTTAGATCTAGATATGGGAAAGTTATCCCAAGACTTGGTGGAGATATCAGACTCGGAGTCTGAAGATGAGGATATGAGTCCTGAAGAACCCAAGGAGAGTATCGGAGAGAAGGGGGCCAAGTAAGTAGTTGGTTTTATGAACTTTTAGAGGAGGTTTTGTTTACGATATATGTTTATATGGATGGTCACCTTCGTAACTCCTAAATTGCTCATCACATATTTGCTACCCTTTTTGCGTAAGTACATCTTTATATAACAAGTTTGCGCCTGTATCTTTTCAGAATTGAAAAAAATAAAGGGACCAGAGGGCCTAGACAAATGGCATTCGCTTCGGAGCGATTCTATTTCTACAATCGCTATAGCTTTCGCTAACGTTTCCATCATACGAATCGAAAACTAGCGATAACGCTTGTCAAAAAGTGCCACTTGGCTTCGCATCTCTATGGAAGTAATCGTTCGACGTTGTCGATGCGTTTCATAGAATCGAATGATGTTAACATTGTCTAGCTAATTTCTGTTCGTTGACCTATGATCACGTGACATTTCGATAGTTTATGTCAACCCCATACATTTTTTGGCTTTTCTACTAGCGTCATCGCTAATCTAATATTACCTTGTCTAGGCCCTCTGATCTTTAGTTTTTTAACCGACTTTCCCAAAAAGGAGGAGGTTCTCAATTCGTCTGTATGTTTTTTTTTTTTTTTTTTTTTTTTTTTTTTTTTTTTTTTTTTTTTTTTTTATGTGTGTTAGCTCATAACTTTTTTCTGGTTGAACCAACCGATTTGGATGGTTCTTTTTGTATTTGATAGCTGGTGCTTCACATGTGGTCCCATTTAAATTTGATTAAGGTCTGACCAGTAGTTTTTGAGTTATTCTTAATACTGCATATTTTTTCCACTTAGTTTATATGGATGATGTGTTAATAATTTCCTGTCACTGTTATTTACACACCAAGTAGTGGTATACGAATTTGTGTGGGGTAGGTACCGTAACTAAAAAGTGAAAAATAAAAACTTTTTTACAAAAAAACAACCGACTTCCAAAAAAAACACTAAAAGACGTGAAAAATAACTTTAATTTCGGAAGTCGGTGGTCAAAAACGAAAACACAAAACCAAAGACACCGACTTCCGAAATTAAAGTTATTTTTCACGTCTTTTAGTGTTTTTTTTGGAAGTCGGTTGTTTTTTTGTAAAAAAGTTTTTATTATTATTATGTAACTGTTACAATGTAGGGTAACTTATAGAATTACCTTTGTACCTTCTAAGGAAGTAGCTGCACTTTGAACTGTCACAACAGTCCACATACATCATGGTAGGAGAATCCAGTGGGTTTTTCAACTAGCATTTGCAGGGCGAAAAGTTGATACCTGATTAGGTCAGGCATTTTGGAAATTTCAAAGATCCGGGTCCACGGGGCTCGTATTTGAAACTTTTCGAACATATTTTCGATGTTCTGTCATTATACCGCACCTACTCAGCTTTGAACTTTTCGCCCTGAATATCCTTGCTCAAAACCTTCTGGGCTCCCCTACCATCACTTATTTTAGGAACCACAACTTGAAAATAAACCACATAAATATCGGTGCAGCCAATGAATAACCTTACTCTATTTGTTAACAGATTCGTAGAAGACAATCTAGTCACGTTTTTGAACGACACATGGAAAAAATACGATATGGACGTGCGGCTCGCAGAGACACAGATCATGTTGGATGATGAAATTGAGAAACTTGAACGTGAGTATTGAAAACATTTTTTTTTTCTCAAAGGTATATTAGAGGTATGAGGAACAGGGTGTAAACTTCACTCATACCTCCATAGAAACGGGAGGATCCTCCGACCAGACGGGTGTCGTGTCTGGTGGGCAACTACCCAACGATTGATGTCGGGACGTTGTATATATGCTAGTTGCGCGGTAAACTCTGCTTGCGCGATGCAAGCTTTTGTGTGACGTCAGTCTTACGCTTAGCTCGCATGTGGCGATGTAGTAGATACCGCTACAGGTATCGCTAGTAATAATCAAATGAAAGTTTGATAGATTCACGACAGTATACTCGTAACTTAACTCAGTCGCTGTTGGAGTCACTCCGTTTCCCACTATAAGGCTAGCTAGAGTTTCCTAAGACTGCGGTGAACGCCACATAGCGTCCGCAATTTACCAAATGACGTCATCATTTGCCGGCCTTTTCCCAACTATGCGGTCGGCTTCTAGTCTAACCGGATGTAGCTGAATACCAGTATTTTACATAAAGCGGCTGCCTGTCTGACCTCCACAACCCAGTTATCGGGTAACACGATACCCCTTGGTAAGACTGGTTGTCATACTTTCGGGCTTCTGACGATTCGTAACGACTGTCAAAGATCTACGAATAACGTCACTGAAACTTTAATTACGAATGTAAGTTGCTGTGTTATGCTAGAGAGCGTTTTTTGACACCGCAAAGTCTAACCATAGTCATCATCTTCATGACGGCCAGATGGCGGCCGTTATGTGGCGGCTATCGCTGTCGTAGGAAACCAAAGGTTAGCGATCATCGCGTTCATTTGTCACTCATTTGTTCGGAAAATTTGAAGGAGCCCTCTGTCGGCGCTGCGATGCGTTCAGATTCGCAGAACAAAATGAAAGTTATCATTAGAGATCGGATATCCGGATGCATATTTAACTAAAGCTAATTTTTAGCTATGAAAGTATGGAAGCAGCTTCTTAAAATATAGTTTTTTGTAATAAAATCAGATGGATATTTATTTTAAATTAATGTTTAACCCCCGATGCTAATATGTGTATGTAGGGTGTAAGAGGAGGGGTGGTGTGTATTAGTTAATTTATTTTTAATTAAATTAAGTACTATATCCTGATTGGGCGTAAATATTACCTCGGCTACAACAACTTTAATCACTACCTTTCGATCGCTATGATTTGGTCCGGTTTGGTCACAGAAATTTGATGTTAGCGGGATATTTTCGATACAAAAGCACATTCCATATTAGCCAACATCGTAACTTTAGGCGAATATGCATCCGAATATCCGATCTGTACCGAGAAACAACGAGAAAAAACGAAGAGAAGAAGTAACGAGAAAAATGTTTTTTTTTTTTTGTAACAGTGGACAGCAAAGAAATAGACGCAATGCTAAACGAGTGTCAGGTGGCCACAGACAAGCTTCGCTGCGAGCTATACGCGACTTTCGAGTGTCGGCGACAAAAACTACCCTCCTTAGCTATATACGACACGCCTGAATCTCAAGTAAGTACTCAACAATCACGCCTTGTGTCCCCGAAGGGTAGGGCAGAGGTGTACCTATAGTTCACCCACATTTCGCCAGATATGTTTAAGTCCCATGTAATAGAGGCCGAGCCTATTGCCATCAACCGGCTACAAATCCAGACTCCGGGCTATTACTAAGAAATTCCAGATGGAAAAACCCAATAACACTTTGTCTGACTCGCGAATCGAAACCATGACCTCATGCTCTACCGTAGCGCTTGCTAACGAGGCAGTCCAGTCTAAAATAAGTAATACAAGTAATTAGCTAAAAAATAAATCGTGTTCTCGATAATCATGATGATCAGTTTTGGCCGCCATTTTAGATTTGATTTTCGACCTCTTTTTCGGCATCATAGCCCTCGAAAATCATAAAAATTGCTACCCATGACGAATAATGTTAGTACATTTCTTGGCCACCATCTTGGATTATCAGAGGCTACTGGCTAAGTCATAGCTAAGTTTCAGATAGCGACAAATCTGAGGGCCTAGACAATTGGCATTCGCTTCGGAGCGATTCTATTTCTACAATCGCTATCGTTTTCGCTAATGTTTCCATTATACGAATCGAAAACTAGCGATAACGCTCGTCAAAAAGTGCTAGTAGGCTACGTATCTCTATGGAAAAAATCGATCGATGCTGACGATTCGTTTCATAGAATCGAATGCTGTTAACATTGTCTAGCTAATTTCTATTCGTTGACCTATGATCACGTGACATTTCGATAGCTTATGTCAACCCCATACAGTTTTTGGCTTTTCTACTAGCGTCATCGCTAATCGAATGTTACTTTGTCTAGGCCCTAAGCTTCGCTGCGAAATATACGCGACGTTCAAGATGCTATCTTGAATTTCGACCATATTTTCGGTATCAGCGCCTTCGACTAACAATAGTACTAGTTATCCTATGAGGGTATGAAAAACAGCCGGAACAATAAGACCACAAATAATGTCGTGGTCTTACTTTGCAACATAGTGTTTTCAACCTTATTGCTTAGAAATTATGTTTTATTTTTCCTTTTTTTTTTTTGTTCTTATATTGAAAATACGTTTACTTTTCAATCGAAGTAGAAAATAAATTGCAAACGATAATAAATTTTATGTATGAGTGTTAAGGTTTATAATCAAGTTGTATGCAATCGCGGCCACTTGAGCGATGAGTTTTTGTTCCTTATCTTGAATCTAGTGCTAATCGAAGATCAGCGCCCTCGAAAACTATGGTAATTATACCATGATCAGCTGTCGAAGCTTTCCTAAATATGTTGGAGTCTTACTACGCGTTACCTTTTGGAACGAAGTTCCTTATCGCGCGTTGTGAAAGGGGGCTAGACGGAAAAAATTCTTACGAAAAGTTGTCACGACACTTTTTGCTATAGTAAGCTATTGTAAGCTGTGCGGCGTCGCATGTTTCTCTGTCTGTCTCTCTCTCTCTCTTATAGAAAGCAAGCCAGATATTTTCATTTCTATTTCGCATTGAACAACAACAACAACAACAACAACAATCCCAACAACAACAACAACCCAACAACAACAACAACAATCAAACAACAACAACAACACATCAACTTTTTTTTTTTTTCTTTTTTTAGAACTTCGTTCCATCCGGGTGTCCCTTGACACCTCTCAAGTTTTTTTTTTTGTAACGGCATGGAAATCCGCGTAGTTGACCTACGCCCTGGGGCGGAAGGAATGGGCTGTCAGACTACTGACTTAAATCACCCCGTGTTCCCTCGCACCGGGGGCTACGGGGACACTTAAGCACTCTTCAACGCAGCCCCCGTCTGGTGCCCGTATCTGCGGGCTCCGTTTGAGCGACTGCTTATCCGAACCAACCCAGTTACTGGGTAACACGATACCCTTTGGTAACTCTACCCGTCACGAATCTAAGATGACAGCCGACATCAATGACTTAACGTGCTTTCCGAGGCACGGAGCGGTCTCGGGATGAAACTGATTGTCACCCATCCACGGCCAGCGTTGGTCAAACGACTCGTGAAGCCGTTACATAGCCAGGATGCCCTCTAACAAAACATAATGTACACAACATGTATACGAGTGCATAACCCGATATAAATGTAACTTTTTCTGAAGAGGTGGAGACATGGTGTCCTGAAATACAAGCCTTACGCCTAGCTAAGAAACCAGTCTCCCACAGTATAATTAAAACCATTATGTATTGTTACTATACGCGACTTACGAGTTGTAGGTCGTAGATCATTGACGGGGTCCGATAGGGCCGATGCCTGCCGTGGTCGCGGATTGTTCGAAAGAGTTAGCGGGGCCCTGGCGCACAGGCCACTGAAGGAACACGGGTGGGTTTTAGTCAGTAAGAGTCTGACACGCCCTTCCGCTCCGCCCATAGCGGGAGAGGTCATTTGATGATTTCCCAACCAAAAAAAAAAAAATAAGTTGTAGGTTCGAGCCCAGGCTGGCGCTTTACTTTGTGTAAATTATTTCATCACCACTGTTCTCAAAAACGGTGACGGAAAAACATCGTGAGGAAACCGGCATGTCCGAACTAAAAATTCGAAGACATGTGACATCTACCAACCCTCACTGGGCCCGTGTGGTAGATTACGGCCCCCTCCTTCTCAAAAAGAGGAGGCCTGTGTCCCAGCAGTGGGAACATTATAGGCTGATGTATTGTTTTTGATTATATGAAAATGTTCTTATAGATATTGTGGTGACAAATAAATCATTATCTTATCTTTTACAGGTGGTAGGGATATCAACGCACAATCTGTTACAATGGATTCAATAGGTACATGATTCTGAACCCCCCTGCATTGAAATTAATCGGCGGTGTTTGTGGGTTTTGAGGGTCAGCTTTCTTCAATGAACTGTACTTTTATTTGTAAGAGTTTTAGGCGTTTATTATGGAATATACATATGAGAATAAAATTGTGATGGTGGACCGACTACCATCTTTATTAACCGATTTCACAAAAAGGAGGAGGTTCTCAATTCGTCGCTATCTCAGAACTTTTTTCTGGATAAACCGATTTGGA
This sequence comes from Griposia aprilina, assembly GCA_916610205.1. Taxonomy (NCBI): domain Eukaryota; kingdom Metazoa; phylum Arthropoda; class Insecta; order Lepidoptera; family Noctuidae; genus Griposia; species Griposia aprilina. Next base: position 7,127,295 of record OU744310.1, on the reverse strand, counting down.
TGATTCTTTTTTTATTTGATAGGTGTTGCTTCACATGTGGTCCCATTTAAATTTGATCAAGGTCTGACCAGCAGTTTTTGAGTTATCCTTAATAATGCAGATTTTTTCCACTTAGTTTATATGGATGATTTGTTAATAATTTCCTGTCACTGTTATTTACACACCAAGTAGTGGTATACGAATTTGTGTGGGGTAGGTACAGCAACTAAAAAGTGAAAAATATTAAAAAAAAAAAAAAATGTAACCGACTTCAAAAAAAAAACACTAAAAGACGTGAAAAATAACTTTTATTTCGGAACTCGGTGGCCAAAAATGAAAATACAAAACCAAAGACACCGACTTCCGAAATTAAAGTTATTTTTCACGTCTTTTAGAGTGGGTTGCACCAAGAGCTCCGTTATAGTTTCCATCAAAGTTAATTTTAACAGTAACATTGACAATGACCATAGAATTGAACTACCTACTGTTGCACCATCATGTAAAGTGTAAAAGTTAAAGTTAAATGGGTGACATGTGACAAGACTTCTTATTTCCCCAAAATGTACATGGGTAATTTTTTTGGCAAGGGCAACACTGCAAGCTTGTTATCGTCTCATCACGCTTTCAAAATTAACCAAACTCAAACTTATTTTTTCAGCAGGATTATTAATTATACACGTGGTATTTAAATTCTGCTGCAAAATATTATAAGTAGAGAAAGATAAAAGTTAAGTTAAAATATAATAGGAATTTGCTCCACAACTTCAATACAAAGTGAGTAGGTATTGCTTTCATATATTTTTAAATATTGTTTCTTCGGTTCCTCGTTCCTCCTACATAATAAAATACAACGTAAGGTCTTACACACACAACAAAATTATGCGAATTAATGTTAAAATTAATTAAAAGCCTGTGATGTCCTACTGCAGGGCAAAGGCCTCCCTAATCTCTTTCCACTTCTCTCTGTTTAAAGCTGCTAAGGACCAGTTTTTGTTGAAGGAGTCCAGCTCATCCCGCCATCTCCGTCTGGGCCTGCCGCGATGTTGCTTGCCATTAAGAGGGACCCGTTGGGTCGAAAATTTGGCACATTGGTCGTCTGACATGCGGCAGATGTGTCCAGGCCAACTCCATTTTAGTGTGGCAGCTTTCCAAGTGACATCAATTATCTTTGTGATGAAACGGATGGTCGTATAGCTAACCCGGTCTGTTAGTTTGTTACTCAGAATACTACGTTTCATAGCTCTCTGGCAAACCTCGAGCGTGGACCTCTGCTGATTTGTCAAAGACCCTGTTTGACCAACATATGTGAGGATGGGAAGTATGCACATGTCAATGAGTCTTCTCTGAGGGAACAATGGAAGACCGCCCTTCACTAGATCTTTCATGGCCCAATAGCTCTTCCAGGCATTTTCGGTGGGTCTTGGAACTACTTTGTTTTGTCTTGCTTGGAAAGAGACTATTTGACCAACCAGATACTCATCAACGTATTTGACCTCCCCACCCGCCATAGTGATCCTGCGATGCACGCCGGCTGTTCGTCATCAACTTGGTTTTTGACATATTCATCTGAAGTCCGACCTCTTGTCTTGCCGTGCTAAGATCGTCTAGTATCTGAGTCAACTCGGAGGCTGAAGCCGAAAATTAAAATTAATGTTATTATTACTTAAATACCTTTGTTTTATAATACCTATATATTATCCACTACTGCAAAATACCAAATGGGTGAACTTCCAATTATGTAAAACTATAATCCATCCATATTCTGATGTTTATATGATTCGTTTATTAATAAGAAAACTGACTTATATTTTCAGAGAAAGAAGTGTTCATTTTAGCAAGGCAGAAGTTACTAGATTACAAATCCTTGCCGAAAAACACATTTTTGATGTGCATAAAAACAGACCGCACTAGCACAAAACATAAAAAAACAAGCATGGGAAAACATTGAAAAGGAATTCAATGCCCCACTCGAAAGAAATGATGACACAAACCGTAACTATAGCGCTTAACCGCCCGAAGTTGAGCGGTTAATGTTATAGTTATTTGTGACGTAATTTGAACAATTGTTAAAATGGTGCAACCTGTGTTACGGATAACCGGAGATTTGACGGCGGACATGACATTGGTTATCGTTAAAGTTAGTTGGTGCAACTCACTCTTAGTGTTTGAATCGAATGTTCTCGAGTGTTTTGCGGCGACGACTAATCAGCGCTCCCCGTGCGCCGCTATCGCTCTCTCCTCTTCCGCCAAGCCTCCATCTACTCGACGCTAGAGGGTTCCACGTGTTGTCGTCTTTGCGCCAATAGATGGCGTTAACAGTCGGTTAAAAAAAAACATTGACATACTGGTTGACCGCGTAGGTATTGCACTTTTCTGTGAAAAAAAATTATACGCTAGGGGGTCTAGAATCGTGTGCTGAATTCATGGTTGCAGATTGCGCGTTGATGTATCTACCACCCTGTACATATTAATATAAAATACCCGCTCTTTGTTGCAGTATATTGGACTAGAGAACCTAGTAAACCCTCCTTCTACCGCTTCCGAGACAATTGAAGTAAGTTTTATTTTAGCAATTTTGTGTAGCCAAATTAGATATTCGATTATTACCTTACGAAATCGTTGAACAGTCATTTTTTGACTTTGCTATCGTATGATATTTTGAGTCCGAACGAATTTTGTTTTCGGTTGCAATTTTCGGTCAAAATATGCATTTTAGGCAATTTTCGTTTTCGGTGGAAAACAATTAAGTGTCGGCGAATGAATGCTTTCAATTTGTTTATTCGGGGGAAATCGATAGCTAAAACAACTAAAATCACTGTTAATGAAAAAAAAATGCAAAAAGAAAAAAAATGTTTTTTTGTGCATATACCTACAGGCTGACTTGATCTGGACCCGCCATAGAAAATTCGCATGGAAGTCATTTGCTAATTTTAGACCTTACATTCCCTAACTTTTTTTTTAGTATTTATAAAGAAAACCGTACTGTATTTTATTTAAACCTAATTTGAGGGAAGTTCCGAGGTATTTTATTCACCGATGTTTATGAATACGAACAAATAATAAAATAATGCCAAAAAAGTTATGAATGCATGAAGGACAAATTTTGGAAAAATCTCAATAGAGTATAAAAACTGACATCTCCCAAACTATAAAACTTTAACTTTAGTTAAATAATTAGTAAATGAGCTCCTCTATATGCGAATTTGCTTTGGCGGGTCCAGATCCAGTCACCATGTATACGAGTAATATCAGATTTTTTGATTATTTGTAATTATATCTTTGCCAAAATTTAAATATAATGATTAAAAGTAAGACAGCATTTATTTTACTTTAACTACAGAAAAACCTACCGAGAAACAAAAACAATACTTTCGTTTTCTGTTTTCGGCTGAAAATGTAGTTGTTGCGTGAAAGAGTAACAAACATCAATCCATCCATCCTCAAAAACTTTCACATTTATAATATTATTATTATAGATACGTGTTACATTAATAGCTGCGTTGTATTTAAGAATATTTTTTTATGCATAAATAATTTACAGACTCGTCAAGCCAAGCGTCGTTTGTCGTCAACCAGTGAGACGCCAGCGAAACGACCTGCTATACCTCTTGGATACGCACCGTTAGATGCTGGCGAGTCTACTAAGGTAATAGAATAGAAATACAGTTATCTACATACATGGTGGCAGGGACATCGATGCACAACCATGGATTTAGTACAAGATTCTGAAAAAAAAAAAAATTGTCGGTTATTTAAAAAAAAATGTGTTCTGCCATACATCTTGACCGCGTGTCCAGATCTTAGAATTGATCGTTTCATGAAGTGTTCAGTAATTTCATGAAATGGTTGTGTTTCATGTAATGGCCAGCTAAAATTTACCAAATCGTTTAATGATATGTCAGTCGACGTTTAGCCATATCATTAAGGGGGATGCGCCAATGTGGCCCGCGAATTTTAAATTTTCAATCAGGTTGTATGTTGTAAAAAAATGGTGTTTCATGAAATAGTCATTCAATACGGTAATATGAACTTAGAGCGATGTATTGATGATTTTTATGATTATAATTCTATAAATAAATATTTGATACGGCCGCGAATAATATTTTAATCAACATACAGCCTGACAGTGACCTGCAAATTTCAAAAAACGTAAGAAAATTTGAATTTCGCGGGCTACTTTGGCGCATCCCCCTTAATTTAGGGTATCCACGGTTCTACTTCATGAAACGATCAATTCGATCATTAAATTGCCAGTTTCACTCGGGATTGGTGGCAGTATTAAGGGTGGGGAAGATTACGTGGCGGGTCTAAATTTGCTTCCAAGCAATAATCATAAGGCGTAGTCGACGGAGCCCCGCTCGACGGGGCTCCAACATCTGAACGGTATTAAAAAAAATAACCACGAAGGGAATGGCGGGGTCTTTGTTCGCTCGCTTCACTCACTCACTAGAACCCGCCACCCCCTTCGAACCTAACCTGTCCGAGTCGGGGTGCCCCAAGTCCCGAGCTCGCTTCGCTCGCTCTTGCATCCTTCTACTACTAACATTACCGTTTTACTAAGTCGAGATGTGTTATTTAAGCGACATCAACGCCTCTACCGGTGGATAATCTAACTATTTTACGATATAGTCACTAATTTGGCCACATCATGAAGTATTCTTGCCTTTGAATGATCTGGCCGGGTCACATCCTGATGTGACCAGCATTCAATGTTCTATTTCATGAAATACAACCACTTCATGAAATGATTAAATCAAAGATCAGGCCACGACATGAACAGATTTTCGCGTGATTAATGACGGTGAGGGTAAATCTAGCGATTTAAATCTTTGCCAAACAAAACTTTTTCCTACTATTTTAATCTATTTACATTTTGAATACTGAATGTTTATCTTCTACAGGAAAAAGCAGCAATCCCCGGGCCAGATACTAAACTAGAAGATGACGTAAGTAGTGTTCTATGATACCTCACTTTCTCAATGCCATTTATAGTTCGTGGCCTTAAAACAAATTCGGGTTTGTGGAGCGTCTCTGTGACTCATACCAGGGATGTTATAGAGCTCCGTAACCGTAACCGAAACTATCGGATATCCGAAATAAAAATATATCCGTAACTGTAACCGTATCCGTTTCACAAGTTTCGGATAGTTTCGTATAAGGGCGGAGTCTAACTAATTATTATAACATCTTTAAATATTTACATATGACTGATCATAATACCAAATGACTAGACTAGATAAAACCTATAAATAAAACCAAATTATTACATACTATTTGTGTTTATATTTTACTTCAATCTAATATCCGTAACCGAAACTATCCGAAACTAACGGATAATTCGAAATAATTACATATCCGTAGGTGTGGTACAGTGGTGGCCCAGTGGTATCGGCCTCGACTTACGAGTTATAGGTCGTGGGTTCGAGCCCAGGCAGGCGCTTTACTTCATGTAAATAATTTCATCACCACTGCTCTCAAAACGGTGAAGGAAAACATCGTGAGGAAACCGGCATGTCCTAGAACCAAAAATTCGAAGACATGTGACATCTACCAACCCGCACTGGGCCCGCGTGGTAGATTACAGCCCATTCCCTCTCAAAGAGAGGAGGCCTGTGTCCCAGCAGTGGGAACATTATAGGCTGATTATGCTACATATCCGTAACCGTATCCGAAACCGATATAATTTTATTCCTATATCCATATCCAGATCCGAAATGTCATATCCATAACATCTGTGACTCATACCTACGTTGCAGTCTCTCTAAAGTTCGATGTGTCATATTTACGCCGTGGCACTGTATCTAGAGCAAGGCCGGCCAAACCCAGGCACGCAGGCCACCTAGTGGCACGCCAAGGCATTTGAATTTGCCCGCCAGCACTTCGGTAGGTCGGCTAGTCGGCGTGCGGAGTCACCGCTTCCACCTGATTAGTCGTTTGTAACGAAAACAGCCCGGCCGAACGCAACCGATCCGCGTCGTTCGGGCATTGTCGCTATTTCTACGTACCACTTGAATGTTCAGGTGCATTGGATTGGCGCACAGAGTGGGGACTCTGTCCGCCCACCGAGTGACCCCAGGGAAGACGGTGGCACAGTGGTCACGTGCTGCCGTGTGTAGCGAGGCCCCTTTACAGTCTCCCCAGGGATGTACCTTACAGGCGTTGCACAGGGGGGGTTCCGGAATTGGCCTTTTAAGAGGAACCGGGACCCCCCCCCCCCCTATGTGCTGATGGTGATCATCGGGGTGGTTTTAGTGAGGTAAAAATCCCACACTTCCCGACCTCCATCCCCAGAGCTCGGGCGTCTTTTGAAGGATTCCACAAGAAAACAAAAAAAAAAAAAACAAAAGGTGCATTGAATTACTGATCAGTTTGGTGACAATTTCTAATTTTTCGTCTTTTTTTGTGTATAAATTACCGTATGAATGTGGTAGTAGTGGTGGCTCGACGCCGCCAGAGTCTAAGAAATTTTGCTCACCTAGAAAATCTATTGGCCAGCCTTGATCTAGACTGAAGCAGAACTGTGGTGGCCCTGTGTCATGTTCGTGAACGGGCGCCGTCAGTAGGGACTGGTCATCTCTTAGCTGCCACGGCTTATTTTAATTTAATATTTAAATTGATTTTTTTACCCCCGACGCAAAAAGAGGGGTGTTATAACTTTGACCGCTATGTGTGTGTTTGTGGCACCGTAGCTCTTAAACGGGTGAACCGATTTGGATGCGGTTTATTTTTATTTTAAAGCAGGTTTTCTAGTGTTGTTTCTTAGATATGTTTTATCAAAATCGGTTCAGCTGTTTCAAGGTCATCAGCTCATCTTTTGTGTCGGTGGTTTTTTTAATTTTATCTATTTTTTTAATTCAATATTTGAATTGTTTTTGTCTTTTTATTACGGACGGTTTTAACGTTCTGCATCGTTCTCACATGCATAATTTCAACATGAATGATGTAACCAATATTTTGTAACCATATTTTGATTTAAAAGAGTGTCCATGGAGTTTCTTGCCCGTTCTTCTCCATAGGTACTTACTGCGCTTTGGAATGGGCAACTAGCTTCATCTTTCTGACTGACCGACCCCTTGACAAGTCAAAAGTGTCTGTAATTGGTTTATTTGAAATAAATGGTTTGAGTTTGTTATAACGTCCTCGACTCAGGTCGTAAGTTTGAGTTCAGTCAGGCACACACTTTAAGCATAGCAAGCATAATAAATATTAGCTTATAATGTTCCCACTGCTGGGACACAAGCCTCCTCTCTGTGAGAGTTAGTGGGCCGTGATCCACCACGGGAGCCCAGTGTGGGTTGGTAGAAGTCACATGTCTTCGAATTTTTGGTTCTAGGACATGCCGGTTTCCTCACGATGTTTTCCTGCACCGTTTTGAGAGCAGCGTTAAAACGGTGAAAGAAATCATGGTGACAAATCAGACATGTGCTAGAACCAAAATTTCGAAGACATGTGACATCCACAAACCCGCACTGTGCCCGCGTGGTGGATTACAGCCCACTCCCTCTCTCAGAGAGGAGGCCTGTGTCCTAGTACTAAGAACTTTATAGGCTGATTATGTGGATTGGCTATCCGGACACTACAACAGGCCCTTGATAACTATTTTTTTTCTATCTCCAGAGCTCTGATTTTATTTTAAAGCTGTGCAATAATGAATAGTTATATTATTCACAGAAAGACATATCAGTAGTGAAACTCTCAGCGGAAGCCGCCCCCGCAGACCTGCCTCCCCCCGGCGAGATCTCCCGCCCCCCCCTGCGCTTGGGCATGCCGGTCTACGCCATGAAGAACGCATTCGGACCCTGGCTTAAAGGCAGGGTGGTGGAGATACAGCCCAAGAACACGAGTGGGGTTAGTATAATGGCTGTTAAAAGACACGAATCCGAGAGTCACTTGTACTAAATTTTCATATGAAATATTCGGAAAAATTCTTAGGTCCACCTAAGAATTTAAATTTAAATATAAATTTAAATAAAAATTAAAAAAAAAAAAAAAAAAAAAAAAAAAAAAAAAATTAGATTTTTTTTTTTTTTTTTTTTATTTTTTTTTATTTATTTAATTTTTTTTTTTATATCAATCGTCAAACTTTGGAACATTCCAATGTTCCAAAGTTTGACGATTGATATGAATTTGATGATTAATATTCAGCAAATATATCATTCCTACAGTCGCAAATCGCATTTTGATCAACATACGACGTTAAACAGAGCTGCAGATTGCAGAAAACTTGAATTTGGCGGGCTATAGCTGAGGATTCACCTGAACCAAATCCTGTCTAACGTCTATTTATTCCTCGGTCGAAAAATATACAATGAGGAGATGACAATACGAAATTAAATGAAAACACTGGCAATACTAATGCATAGGAGAATTTATGAACTATCAAATATAACCTAACAACGAAAATAAAACAATGATTTTTTCAAACAAAATTATTAGTAGTGATGGGCCGACTATTGGTTTTGCCAATCTTTGATTAGCTATAGTGACTAAACTATTGGATATATTTGATTGCATTTTTGTATGCAGACTGGGAACGTCAATTAGATATACCTACAAAGTTTAATTAATTGTCATATTGTCGTGTCCACCTTATATCTAACTATGGACCAGCAGCTGAGCCGAGTTACTGTTAGTTAAAAAAACTTTGACATAGGTTTCAAAGTATCTTATGATATTGCAAATGAAAATATATTGGCATATATTTAATCGACCGTGTAATAATTTCCATTTTGCGCTCCTAAAAATATTATTGAATACACTAATAAATATTAATGATTATGTCTATTTTTGTGAACCTCAAATAATTACTATTTTGGATCCTAAAAATACTAAAAGAAAAAGAAGTATACATCAGTAGAAACACAAAAAGTTTTTAGAGGATCAGTTAAATATGTCCTTCTTATATTTCAGGGCAACCCATTCTCTGTGTGTCTTGTGAAATTCGACCACAAAGTCAAGACCAATGGAAAAGTATTGCCTGCAAGGTGTATCGCGTACTCTGAGCCGGCCGATGTTAGAATGACTATTGGTAAGTATCAGCAAAATAAAAAAAAGATACGTAAAAACATCCAAGAGCAGAAGCAGAAGAACATTTTTGCAAAAATGTTTTTATTTTTCAATTTTTAGTTTTGGTACGTACCCCACAAAAGTTCGTATACCACTACTTGATATGTAAATAACAGTGACAGGAATTTATTAACACTTCATCATCTACATAAGCTTAGTGGAAAAAATACGCGTTATTAAGGATAACTGAAAAAGTACCGGTGAGATCTTGATAAAATTTATATGGGACCACATGAGAAGTACCAGCTTTCAAATAAAAAAAATAATCATCAAAATCGGTTCTTCTAGAAAAAAAGCACTGAGTTAACACACATTAAAAAAAATACAGTCGAATTGAGACCCTATTCCTTTTTTTGAAGTTTGTTAAAAATAATTCAGTTTCAATGACAATCCGAGAGTTTTGAAGGATATTTGTAATCCATTGCTTCATAGGTTTAATAAATTCGTCTGCTCAACAATTTGAATAACGCAATGAACGTGGTTGAACTGTCAAAATGAATGAAAATGTGATCAATTCTCGTTTTATGTGTGTTACGCAACTACCTCTCTAGTTCCGTACCAAAACACAGAGCTGTAACAAGAAACTCCGAATTAATACATTAATTTTTACACAAACTTTAATATGGAAAATGTATTTTTACCGTAAAGGCCAAAAAAAGACAAGAATTCTCAAGAAAAAAAATATACTAATGGTGTTCAGGCCAATGTTTCTCAACAAACAATTTTCTTTAAGTATGTTTTTTTTTGTATATTATTGTATATACCTTGGTTTCATATACAGGGTGTTTGGAAGGTGGGTGCAAAGCTTTAAAGGGGTGATACTTAACACCATTTAGAGAATTTTGAGCCATACATGTCTAAGACGAAGTCTGTTTTTTTATTTTTAACTGCTGTACCTTTACCTAAAAAAACCTAGAAATAGCAGTATAAAATAAAAATAAAACCGACTTCGTATAAGAAATCTTCAATCCCTTAAGGCTTTGCATCCAGCTTCCGAACACCCTGTATATTTATGTAATTTCTTTAATTTAATTGTGCTTTTGTGTGTTGCTGTCTTGTGTGCACTGAATAAATGTTTATTCTATCTACCTATCTATCTATATATCTAATGAGAAGATTTAAAAAAATACAGCCTTGCTCGTCCCCCCCATGCCCCCTATTACATGGGACTTAAACATAACTGGCGAAATGTGGGTGTGCTATAGGTACACCTCTGCCTAACCCTTCCGGGAATACAAGCGTGATGTTATGTATGTATGTATGTGTACAGCCTTGCAACAGAAAGTCGGCGGCGTAGGTTTACTATTAAGTTCCCTATACGCTTTGAGTACGGAACCCTAAAACTGGCTCTTTACCAAATGGAACTCATTAAAAACTGTAAAAAAACCGAGTATGTAATATAAAATTTGCCATAATATTATTTTACAGGTACTCGCCTTATAGCCCTGTTCAAAGATTCGAACAAGCGTGAATCTTACTACTCGGGTGTGGTCGCTGAAATACCTAATCCAGTCAATAATTATAGGTGAGTTCATGATACCTTGTACAGTATTTTTATCTGTGAAGCGACGCGCTCTTTACTTGTGGTTACCAAGTGTGCAAACACGCTGTAAATGTGTGTGTAAGCGCAGGAGCTCTCGGTATCATCCGAGACAGTGGTGAGTATGTGCTGACGCTTCTCGTCTTCACGCACACATTCATAGCGTTTTCGTAAACTTGCTTATCACAAATAAAGCGCGTGTCGCTTTGTAAGATAAATATACTGTAGATGACCTCTTTTCTAATTTATGTCTACCCCATAGATAAAATTCGGTAGTTTATAACGGGTGTTAAAACTCTTCGAATGCATCACTTTCTCCTCTTGAAGTTTTCCCAGCTTTGTTTTTTGACAATTATGCTTGGCACATTAATGTTACTAGGTTAAATAAAAATGTTTGTGTTGTTATTTCGGCTCCCAACCTTTTGAATGGGACTTAAACGTAAATGGCGAAATGTGGGTGTAATAATAATAATAATAATTGGATGTGGATGTGGACTCAGCGATCATTGTGCCGATAGTTGTGACAGCCAATGGCTTAATAGCCAAGAGCCTCGACCAACACCTGAGGAGGCTCTCGTTGGGCAGCTGGATCAAGGGCTTGATTCAGAAAGCGGTACTTCTGGACACGGCTCGCATTGTTAGGAGGTTCCTCTCTCTGGAGCCCTGACCGCCGGTAGCTTGGACCCTGTTCCCGATACCGGTGGGCTACTATTTTTATATTTTTAAATGTTTTTATATTTTTTACATTCTAATATTTAAAAATGTAATTTTTATGTAAATAATGAAATAAAGGAAATAATAATAATATATTTATATGTATATAATGGAATAAAGGAAATAACAATAATACAGGTTTATTGCAGTAAATCATAGGGACCTCCTTTTAAGTAAAAGATATACCTGTGCTAGGAGATCCAATGATAGAAATTATGGAATGGTAAAAGAAGTGTACAAAAATAAATTTGAAATTAAAAAAAAGTTACAAGTAAAAACTAAAACTAATTGAACTAATTAAACCAGTTATTTAGACATAATTATGTCAATTTTACGTAATATTGATGTTTTGGTGGAAAGAAAAAGTCTGAAAGTGAAACCGGTGACCGAAAAGTTGTGTGGAAATTGGTTGTCATGGTATGGGCGTGTGCTGAGGAGGAATGAGGAAAATGTCGTCAGGAAAGTTTTGAGTTTGAGTGCTATACGAGTAGGCGAAGACCAAAGAAATGATGGATGGACTGTATGAAAGATGATATGGGTAGAAAGGGAGTGACTACCAAGATGACGACTAATAGAGAAGTATTGAAGAAAAAGACATGCTACGTCGACCCCATCTCAATAAGGGCAGTAGAATGATGCTGATTGAAGTTATAGAGGTATGAGGAACAGGGTGTAAAGTTCACTCATACCTCCATAGAAGAGGGAGGATACTCCGACCAGACGGGTGTCGTGTCTGGTGGGCAACTGCCCGACGATTGATGTCGGGACGTTGTGTATTTTTATTTATTTATTTAAACATGGAAGACTTCCAGCTTAAAAACTTAATAAAAAGGGCACCATATTCAGCAGGAAGCCAATTACAAGTCTTCGCGTGTAGAATTAGACTGGAAAATATGTGAGCATTAGTATATGCTAGTTGGCGGTAAACTCTGCTTGCGCGATGCAGGATTTTGCGTGACGTCAGTGTGGCGTGTAGCTCGCAAGTGGCTTTGTAGATGTCGCTACAAAGTTTTAGCGGAAATTAAAATGTCCGTGTAAGTCATAAAGATTTATTTCCGAAATCAGATTAATTATGAACGCAGTTAACATAAATATGCCTTCGGGGTATACAAACAGAAAATGTTGTGAAAGATCATCTAAGATTTTGGCTTCAGTAAGTCTTTTTATTGACGCACACATAATCCTCGGGTTATGTTTTAAAGTGAAGGCACGTGAACATAATATTCGTAAGAAGTTGGCAGAATCATCCCAGCGCCGATTTGCTGGATTCGTTTTCTCCTCTACCTATCGTTATTTCTCTTCACACAGTTTATTTTCGTTATATGTATGTACTAAGTCTAACAAAACAACAATAAAGTACTTTGTTCTGAATTCAAATTATTATACACGATCAATCTAATAATTGATGCACATGGAAATTAGCATTCGTTTGTATTCGTAAATGCGATGATTCCCGAGGAACGTTAAGAAAATAGTTGTACTGTATCTATCTATTAGTATTTATTCTTTTTCGAGTTGTCTATCTATCCCTTATGTTGCAACTGCCATGTTTTGTCTCTGCATCACCCTAAGGTTGACTGGTAGAAAATACCTCAGGCATAAAGTCCGCCTTTGTACAGTATTTTTTTTACTTGTACGTAATAAATAATCCTATATTTTAAATGAATGTTAGTTTTTAATTTGTTCAAATGTGATCCAACCGCTACTGCGTTTACTGTGCCAATTTTTTTCTTTTTTTTTCTTTAACACCCTGTATAAATGGCTTAGCTAACTGTCTTTTACAAACTGCATATGTACAGTCGCCAGCTGCAGGTCAAGCTACACGAAACTGTAAAATTTCTTCAAACGATTTTAAACCTTATAATGTTGATGGTTAAGTTTTAAATCGAATGAGACAATCTGGCGGTTTGTGGTAACTTGCGCTGGCGACTGTACAGTCACCAAAAGAGATAATTGTAACCAGGGCCGTCGATATAGTTGAAGTTTAGTAAGAAAACGATGAATGTGTTCGAATGAAATTTAATTAAATTAATAGAAAATAAAACAGCACTCTAATTGCGTAACACACTTTCTAGAATAGAATAGAATAGAATACTCTTTATTATGTACACATTAAAAATACAGATATAAATGTAGACATTTTACATAGGGTGACACAATGGGCGGTCTTATCGCTAAAAGTGATCTTTTACAGACAACCTTCGGATGGATTCAAGGTAGAGGGAGAGACAATAATGCAGGTAGTCAGTGGTGTACCATTTACATATACAACAAATACATACATAAAACATATACTTATCTACATATAATGTATACAATAATAAACATGAAACGAGAGCAAGGAAACTAAATGTAATGACAATGTTTAAGCAGAGAGGAAGTGTTTTTTAACCAGAATTTTAAAAGTGGACAATGATTGACCACGCCTTATCGACATGGGCAAGGCATTCCATAACCGTACTGCTTGAACTGTAAAAGACTTGTCATAAAAACTGGTGGAATGCATCGGCATCTCTAGTCTTAAGTTCTATCACAATCTGAATCATTTTGAAGGCTATTACTAATCCATAGCTTTATATGTTCGAAAAATTTGTCTGCTCAGCAACGTAAATAACGCAAAGAATCTTGTTGAACTGTCAAAATGAAAGCCATTTACCCTGCTGGTCATTTAACAAATTTTATTTAATTCGAAAACATCCATCGGTTTCTTACTAAACTTCAACCATATCTGACGACCCTGGTTTATCACATTTGGTGACCGTACATTATGAACACAAAACTTGTCTGTCCCCAGATATCTAGTATTCTTCGACGACGGGTATGCTCAATACGTCCAACATCAATTCACCCGCCTAGTCTGCGAAAGTTCACCCTTAGTATGGGAGGAAGTACATCCATTCTCGAGGGAATTCGTCCGGCAGTACCTGCTGACGTACCCAGAGAGACCCATGGTCAGGCTGCACGAGGGACAGCATCTGAAGACTGAGTGGAACGGTGAGTGAAAGCAAAAAAAACATTAACCTATTAAGCATTAAAATGAATCATCACCATAATTTTCTTTTTTATTTTTTTTGTGGATTTTTTATAAAAAAAAAAAACGCAAATGGTGCCGCAATACGAAGTGTGTCAAAAAATTACAAATAAATAGCACTGTATCTGTGTGTAAGGATATAATGGCCAAACAAATGATTCCAGAGATAGCCTCATTTTTCATGGCAGCGCCATACAAATTTTTCTTGATAAAAATTATGACCCTTTCATTTGTACACGCAATTGCCTCATACGAAATTTTACGGTATAGTTATGATCAGCAGAATCCATTACTAGCCAAAAAAAGGACCCTTCAAAATTCGAGTCTCTATGTCGATGAAAGGCAATTTTCGGCCCACCGTGCGGCGCCGCTTCTTCTTCCCAGCTGAAGCACTAGGAAGTGTTGAAGGGCGCTTGTTTTGGGGGACTGTCTTATGTAATTTTGGCGTTTAAAAAGTGCTGATTCTCACCGTAATTTGAATATTTGACTTGATTTTGAAAATATATTCTAAACGATCGTTCCAGGAAAATGGTGGTCATCCCGAGTGACCCGCGTGGACGCGTCGCTGGCTCAAGTGATGTTCGTAGGCGACGGGCGCCGCGAGTGGGTGTACCGCGGCTCCACGCGCCTCGCGCCCCTCTACCTCGAGCTGCGCGCCGCCGAGCGACACCGGCCGCGACCCATGCCGCGCAGCAAGGCGCAGCCTAGGGTATGTCAACTTATGTAAGGCCAACATGGCCCAGCGTGCACTGCGGGCCAGCATCGACCACCATGGCCCAGCATGGACCAACATGGTCCACTATGGGCCAGCATCGACCACCATGGCCCAGCATGGACCAACATGGTCCACTGTGGGCCAACATGGACCAACATGAACCAACATGGTCCACTGTGGGCCAGTGTCGACCAACGTGGTCCACTGTGGGCCAGCATCGACCGCCATGGCTCAGCATGGACCAACATGGTCCACTGTGTGCCAGCAACGACCACCGTGCCACCGTAGTATATCTAACGTTATCTGACATCTGGCCGATTTTCAACTTTTGATGCTATATTAATCAGAAAAACAAAACTCGATCTGTAGCAAAAGTTGAAAATCGGCCAGATGTCGGATAGTGGCATTTTAGATATACCACGGGAGCATGGCCCAGCATGCACCAACATGGTCCACTGTGGCCCAGCATCGACCACCATGGCCCAGCATGGACCATTATGGGCCACTTAACTCGAGCTGCGCGCCCTCAGGCGTGACAAATGCCCCAGGTACCAACAACCTAGGGTATGTAATGATGGTACCTGTCTCCGAAAATCGTGAGTAAGTAGTAATTCTAACTTCATAAGCATTCAGACTGGACCAACATGGAAGATAGTGACCCATCGTGTGAAAAGACAATGTTGTGAACTGGCCATGTCCTGTTTCGGCCCGAGATAGACAAGCAAAACAAGACAGCTAATGTTTCGCGCGCATTTTCGCCCTGCTGGTCCTATTTTTATCCGAATGCGTGAGCCCAAAAGAAGGCTAATCTTTATAAAAAAAAAACTACCCGACTTCTCCAATGTTTTTTGATGTTTGTATCCTCTATGTTGCCCGACTGTGGCGAAACCCAAAAGGAGAGTAATGTTTATCAATGTTATTTTATGCTAACCGACTGCGGGTCAGTCCTACAGCATAGCGATTCACAATAGGCGTGTGTAACTCTTTACGGAACCGACTCACTGATCCGGATCATTGAAGTGATTCAAAAGATTGGTTCAGTAACAACATTTCAAACGGATCATTTGGATCCGAAACATTATTTTGCTCTGTGCTCTTTCCGCGCGACGCGTCGCTTGCGAAACGACTGAGCAGTGAGCGAGAGAGGGAGACCGAGACACTGAGTTACTACTGACGCGCGAGTCGCGAGTGAGCGGGTGACATATTACAATATAAACAAGTCAGAAACAGATCCCAACTGAGATGTGTATCACTCTCAGTGTTTCATTGTCGTTATCCATGTACGTAAAAAATAGCACTACGGCGCTTACATATAAAATTGAATACGATACGTTAGTTTTTTTACATAAAATGCTTGCAATAACAAGTTATCGTTTGTAAGTGTATACGTAACATTCTGTATTTTATATCCTTTGAGCCGATGAGCCAAATGATCCAAATGAAACTTATCAGTGTTTCGGATCATGTCAGTGATCCAGATGCAAATGTTCCAATCACAAAAATGATACACTTTGCCCACGCCTAATTCACAACCATTCGATACACTTCCATGCCGAATCGAACGTCCTTCTAAGTTCACATATCCAGAAACCGAAAATTTTGTCAGTTTTAACCAAATAGACAACCGCCATTCCTCCTACAGTTATGTTGTTGGCTCTGACAGCAAATATCTGTCGGACAGGAGAATTAGTAGGTAATTGAAAGTGTATCATTTTCGATTCGACAGCCTGGCTGAAACCAAAACCCTAAAGTACAAGAAGACCATTGTATTCTTGTACTTTAGGGTTTTGGTTTCCGCACTTAGTCCTTCAGATGGACCATTGTGCGTGATCCAGAAGTTGCTCCCTCCAGAAGTTGATTATGTCTCCTGGTCTGCTGAGGACATCCCTGTCGAATGGTAGTAAATAGCTATAATGAGGGCCTAGACAAATGGCATTCGCTTCGGAGTGATTCTATTTCTACAATCGCTATCGCTTTCGCTAATGATTCCAAAAACTAGCGATAACGCTCGTCAAAAAGTGTCCCTTGGCTATGCATCTCTGTGGAAGTACCTAATCTTTCGACGCTGTCGATTCATTTCATAATCGAATTTTGTTAACATTGTCTAGCTAATTTTTATTCGTTGACCTATGATCACGTGACATTTCGATAGCTTATGTCAACCCCATACATTTTAACTTTTCTACTAGCGTCATCGCTAATCGAATGTTACTTTGTCTAGGCCCTCAGGTGTGCTATATTTATCGACGTTTGAACCCTCCATGTTACTCGTATGTGGCGAAGCCCTGGCAACGTTTTTATATTTGATAATTTGAATTATAAAAGTGATTGTTTTGTTTATTTACAGTTCAATATGCCGTACGTGGAGTACACTCGGTCGGATGAGCAGGAGTCGGGCGTGGCGGCGGATGCGCAGGCGCAGCAGCAACAACAGCAGCAGCAGCAACAGATACAGAGCGAGGTAACATCGTTTGACTATTTACAACTTACCCCAGCTGGTTTCCGAAAGACAACATAAAAAGATCTGCGCAGAGATGCAACCAATGCAAATTGAACTATGGTGACTAAAAATTATGAATTAATCTGAAGACACAATTAAGTTAGTGTATATGTTACGGCTAAAGGTGGGTTGACCATAAACTTAAGATTAGCCGGCTAAACTCAGGTTTATCTTCGAGAAGCAGCTAAAGTTTGATATCATGTTAGTTTGCGTCTTATGGTTAACAACCCGACTCAGGGTACCCCGACTCAGATAGGTTGGATTAGCCTGCGTGGTTATTTTTTTTTAAACCACCCAGAAATAGGAGCCCTGCAGAGCGGGGCTCCGTCGACCTATCTTAGCGCAGGTGGTAATCAGTTACTAGATACATTTTTAGCCGTTTCGTACAATAACATTAATATAAAGATAGAAGAATTAATACTAAAGATAGAAGAAACTAACATTAACACCTCCTCGAAGATAAACCTAAGTTTAGCCGGCTAATCTTACGTTTATGTTCACACCCACCTTTAGCCGTAACATATACAAGTTCAAATTAAATTAGCTAGCGAAACTCTGCAGATGTGATGGGTATATTTTATTAAACACGATAAAAAGAGATATTTAAACACGATAAAATAAAAATAATAAAATGTTTTTTTGGAGTCAACGACCTCTGGTGATGTTGTTTCGTGTTTAGATATACCCATCACGACTGTGAAGTTTACATTAAGAAAACTGATTTTTTTATACTGATATCTCAAGTGACGATAATACCTCAGGTTGATAACCCCATAAATAAACTCATAAAATTACTTATTTTTTTGTTTGATCATGTTTAGATCAAGTCTGCGGAGTTTCGCTAGCTAATTCAATTTGACCCTGTATTATTACGTTACATCCGCAGGGTTCACAAATTCAATCTAGAACTAATTTGACCGAGTTTTAATTAGCATTAAGCGTCGTATTTTTTTTGCCAGGACGTGTGTTGGTCGCCATAGTAAAAGTTTCTACAGTATTTTTATTTCACGAAACGACGTGCTTTACTTGTGGTAAAAAAGTGTACAAACACGATGTAAATGTGTGCGTTAAGACGAGTAACGTCAACACATAACACACACACACTTCCGACTTCACCATTGTTCCGGACGGTAACGAAGGCTCCTGTGCTTACACACACATTCACAGCGTGTCCGTACTCTTTGTAAACACAAGTAAAACGCGCGTCACTTCGTGAGATAAAAATACTGTACTGACTATTATGATCTATTAATTCATTGGTCGCATCTCTGGACAGCATTTTTGGCTTTGTTAGACCAACGGGAAAATTTTCATTATCCTTTTCCAACAGACTTGTATTGATTTGCTTAAAAATGGGGTGGAATATTGGTAAAAAAAAAAACACTTAAACTGTAGTTTCGAGGACCGTTCTAGGCCTGCGAGGTAGTCTCGTAACACTAACAGTAGGAATGGCTTTCATTTTGACAGTTCAACAACATTCATTGCGCTATTGACGTTGTTGAGCAGACAAATGTTTTGAACATATGAAGCAATGGATTAGCAATATCCTTCAAAATGAATCAAATTCTGATTAATAGTGTGTGATGCAATTACGGTGTTGGCCCTCGAAACAGCTTTCTATTGACCAAAAATGAAAAATTCAAAGATGTGCTCATTAAATCAACAATCTCATACAGAATGCTTAGCAAGAACTTCTAAACCCAATTTATTTTGAGACAAATTCTAACATTAACACAGTGCCACATTTAGAGCGAGAAAAGCAAAACTTTTCGACTTATCGACGTATTATTTGTTTTATTTTTATTAATATATGCATGTAGGTAGCCGCTAATTATTTCCTAAATAGTTTTGTATATGATAAGTTAAGTTTGGCAATAGAGGATCATTCGCATCTCAACCATCTTTCACTCCAGGGCGCCTACTCCCTAAGCACGTCCGTAGTTTCGACTGGAGTTACGGGTGGCTACTACTCCGTATCACTTACGGACATAAGCTTAGTCCGGGGCCTGAACAAAACATTAATGACAACATGATTTGACAGCTTACTCCCGATGTGTTTTTGCCTCCCTCCCCCTCCCCCCCGATTAATTACCTTTTCGGAAGTTCATTTCTAAGTATCGATCTACTTTCGGATGGGCCCGTGTCTATTTTGACGGATGTAGGTAAGTAGGCCCCCAGACACTGCTAGGGACGTCTACCGCAACCATCTCTAAGAATACACTGACAACTTTACTCATACAATATTACCATTACACAGGAGATACGTCGCCAACGCGCCGTAGCCAAGAAGTCGACCTCAGTACCTCCTCAAGTGATCCCGCCATCACAACATATCATGCCCCCCGCCCACATGGATCCTGTCACCAGCAGAGTTGTCGTAAGTGGAGAGAATTTTTTTTGAGGACATTAGCACCGGATTCTAGAAACCCTATCAGTTAGAATTGACCTTTACTGAAGCCTTACCTAGTTTTCTAGATCTATATTAGGTGTAATTAAAATAACCGAGAACCTATTAAGGAGTCATTGTATTCATTATTACGAACAGCTTTAAGACTAACACTGAAAATCGAAAAAAATCTGCTGTTTCCTACACTTTGTCGAGTTACGTGAACAGAAATGTATGGAGCCCCTTAAGAGGTTTTGAGTTCTTTCAATTCCACCTTGTATTAGGCATTAAGTTGATTCCGCCGTCTTTACCTGCGTCTGTCGCTAAAAGCCAGATCATTATCTTTGGTTTCTGTTAGTTTTTTTTTATTGTTAACTTCATTTCGAATCGTTGAGCTCCTTAAGTTCTGAGTTGAGCTGCACGAGTACTAACAAATGCGTGCACTGACTGGACAGGTCCGCTCAATCTGTGTGGCTCTTTCCTCAAAAGACCATTTTAGACACCAATCTACATGGTCTTCACATGATTCGACCAAGATTATGTCTGGAGTTTAAAAGAGACTGCGACCTCTGAGTTTGTTTCGGCCTTCCTTCACAGAGTAGTTAGATAGGAAACGCCGACCTTATTTAGTTTAAAAAATATGATTGATGTGTAAGAGTGTTTGTACAAATCTACTTATAGAAATAAAATCATTTATCATTTCTTTTTATCCGCGAGATATAGCAATATTTTTTGTTTTAATTGTTCTATAGTTTGTCTGTTTCTTTCGCAGTACTATACACCAAAGAACGCGGTGAAACCGTTGAAGATGGTGCCGCACAGATGTGGTCCGAGATGTAAGAGGAGCGATGTTCTCTCACTAAAGGAATTGAGGACTTATAATCCTCTAGCTAAACCACTGTTGAGCGGATGGGAAAGGTGAGCCAAAATGGAATACTTTGTAAACTGGCAATGGGCCAACATTAACCACTATGGCCCAATGTGTGAATGGACTATGGGCCATTATGGCCCATTGTAAGTCAACGTGTGTAGGTAGTATAGGCACTCACATTGGTCAGGTTATTCTATCCACATGCAATTTAACTCCTTTTTTTTTTTTGATCCGGCTTTAAATATCCTCATGGATGTTCCCCACCCTGGGGGGGCGGTGAGGTCTGTCAGACTCTTACTGACTAAAAACCACCCCGGTGTACCGTCTCACACCTACGCCGGGGGTCGCGGGAACGTACGATTCCTCCGCAACCCCCGGCTGACATGCAATTTACCTGTGCTAAGTTGTTTTTTATCCCTTTTGTAAAAATTACATGTTAAATGGATTGCCAATTTTTCCTGTTTTATTTGTCTATCAACGCGACAATGGGGTTAGTTAAAAACTGAACGCTTGTCATAGGTGGCAGCACAGTTCAACGTCTACAAATCGTCATTTCTTTGTTTATGGTTAGAAAGAAAGAAAGAAAAATGCGTTTACAGCCACAAAAATACACCTTAAAACTAAAAAACCGGAAAGCAATGATTATAATGCTACAGCTCAGCATAATGTCGGATGACAACACAAGGTGTACCACATGATGCTAGTTTTCAGCTGCAACCCACGGGCCACGAGTGCCATACGCTAGAATAATAAACAAATAGGGAAATGTGTGTCCATTCTAATAAATTAAAAGTGACGTGACATGGGTGTGTGTGTTGTGTTGTGATTACTTGGGGTTACTTTTGTGACGATTACGAATTAAACGAAAACTGGATAATTGTATATGAAACTTGGAAACTAAGACGAGCTAAGGAAAAGGGAAGCGTCTACCACTAGTAAAAAACCAGCTTTAGTGGTGTTTGTTAACCTGAAGTTCATTTTTTGATAAAGACTGGAGGCGTACGATAGTTATAACCTGATCGCAATTAAAAACCAACTCGAGGATGATCTTCCTGACTGAAAAACTTCAGAGATGTTAATTCTAGCACTGACCTAATATGATAATAATATAAACACACACGTCTTTACTATAATTTACGTAATATCACACCACAAGTGCCTGAAGGTAATCAAAACGGACTTGGTACTCTTGGGAGCATCACCTGTATACGAATTACTGCCATAAAAGTCTTCAGGTTTTATAAAAAGAATAGAGTAGCGGTATCAACATCGCCACATGCGAGCTACACGTCATACTGACGTCACGCAAATCCTGCATCGCGCAAGCAGAGTTTACCGCGCGACTAGCATATATACAACGTCCCGACATCAACCGTCGGGCAGTTGCCCACCAGACACAACACCCGTCTGGTCGGAGGATCCTCCCTTTTCTATAGAGTATGAGTGAACTTTACACCCTGTTCCTCATACCAGTCCACTTCCTCGGTTTTCATAGTCTCGACGAAATATCGGGTTTCCAATTTTTCTCGAGAGCTTTCTCCCACAATTTTCGTCTTTTAACATCTTTGGCAAATACATAGGTCTCCGTTTTTTTTGCAGTTAACAGCTGCGTAACGGAGAATATTAATTAATTATTCGTAAATAAAAGTCGCTTGTTTACAAAAAAAATATGGATAGTGACAGCTAGCTGTTAAATTATTAGACGTTGGATAGCAACGACATCTGTAGTAAGCTAGTGGCAGTTTTTATCCCTATTAACTCTTGAGTCCCGAAATCACGATATCGAGCGAGACACAATAGATTATCACTGTATCTCATTACGCGGGATTCAAGGGGTTAAAGGGACTACATGACCTAAACGCAAATTTATAATACCTAAAAATATATGATCCACTGCAGTAACCAAAATCAGAAAAATATATGATATCCTTCTGGATATATGCTAGTTAGATAGTGTATTGAAAACATAATACAATTAACTTGATATGATAGAAAAAAATCACGAAGATACATCAAAAAAAATTTTTTAACGATTAAAAACCATACTAATATACATGCAAACATTAAGATTTTTTGTCAGATTATTCTACAAGTAACATACTAACGAAATAGTGTTTTAATTTTTTAGTCCAATGAATAGGTTTTATGTAAATCCGTAATTGCTTCATATTTTGCAATAAATTACCAGCGTTGTGCCATCGCGCGTCTCTTTCTTTTTTATGCAATCCAACAGTGACCGCGCTTTAGCTCTTCTAAGCCTCTTAAGGCACGACATGTTTTTTTTTTTGTTCCAGACAAATAGTGCGCTTCAAAGGCCACAAGGAAGTGATGTACCGCGCGCCCTGCGGTCGTCGCCTACGAAACATGCGCGAGTTACATAACTACTTACGTTCTATAGACAGCGACCTGCCTGTAGATCTGTTTGATTTCCACTACTCGACGCATTGCCTTGCGGAGTTCGTGCTGAACAAATGTCTCGTGGGGAAAAAGGTACGTCAAATAAATATATGGCCACGGTGGCCAATGATGGCGCATGATGAATTACAATCAATTCACACGATCAGCCATGATGGCCCATGCTGGACAACAATATTTTTATGTAGTTATAAAATTAATATATAATCTAAATGCAGTATTCTCTCCATCTCCCTTTAAATCCATCCAAAGGTTATCTTTAAAAGATCGCTTTTAGCGATAAGACCGCCCATTGTGTCACCCTATGTTTTCTATATTTATATCTGTAATTTGTATGGTGTATAGAAGACAATAAAGAGTACCTATCCGATTCTATATTTATCTACTCTCATATCGTAAAATTCGAATTATAAACTGCAAAACGAGTTTATTTTGACATACTTAATAAACAAAATACTGAAATTTAAAAATAGAGTCATATTATAACACGTTTTCTATAACAAAATAATGTTATAAAAAAAAAAATACCAATGCGATACAAGGCGAATCCAAGAAGTTAAAGGAGTATCCATTTTTTTTTATAATTTAGCGCGTATGCTGGGCGCGCCATTTTTTTAGTATTACAAAAATGTTTTGATTCCAATTTTTACTTGTCTGTGGCAGCGACCGCTTTAGCGTATGCGCGCTGACGTGATGGGTTTTGCCGCCATTCATAGGTTTTGGGTAGTAATAAAAGCTCCGAAAAAGAATTAAAATATGAGCGTACTCAAAATATGAAGTTTACTGCTTTAAATACTAACTTTCCGACAACTTATATGCGAATACAAATAAAGAAACGACCGAATAAAATACTGAAAATTCCGAAAAATTTATACAATATTTGCTGACGTAATATTTTTCCACCAGCTTATAAATTTAGAATCAACCTTAAACCTAACATACCAAACCTCGGGGTGCCCTGACGTCGGCCGGCTAGGGTTAGGGTTAAGAAGGAGGTCGACGGAGCCCCGCATGGCGGGCCTCCTATTTCTGTCTAAAGGGTTTAAAGGAACCTAACCAACCGAACCTCGGGGTGCCCCTGACGTCGACCGTTTAGGGTTAGGATTTTCGGGAACATATTATATGTTTTCGGCAACTTAGTAATTTTTTCGGAAGATTAGTGTTTTGTTTTGGAAATGTAGTTTATTTTATTTGATAGTATAGATTATTTTTCGTAGAATTATAATTTGAATAAGTTCATGTTTGTTCGTTAAATACAACATTTTTGTCGGTTAATTTTGTATAAATTTTTCGGTAATTCATTTTAACACAGCTTAGTTAGTATTATAGTCAACCACAGATCGCTGGAAGTTAATTTGTTTTTCGGAAGCTTTATTATTTCCCATAGGTTTTGTTATACTCAATTTCGTGGGAAACTTGATCTTTTATTGAGTATGTTCAATCCCAATGTATGAGAGTAGATAAAGTAGTGTATAAAACTGCACATATCTAGGTATTAAAACACTCGTGTGATACTATTAAAGGTTTTTAAACACACACTCGTGTTTTAATACCCTTCATTATGCAACAGTTTCATAAACTACAATTTTTTATGTTTGTTATAACCAAATCAAAAATAAATATCAATCATTATTTTCCCCCAATGGGCTATGATCACAGATCGGATATTCGGATGCATAGTTACCTAAAGTAAACTATGGAAGCGGCGTCATAAAATATTTTATTTGTAACAAGCTGACCCGACAGACGTTGTCCTGTATTAACTATGAATGTCATATGTCGTTTAGTTTTAGTTCTGACTATTGACTAAAACTATCGACTCATTTATCAACCGATCCATCTGTGTTAAACGATATTTGCAGCGCGCATTCTATCAATCGCTGACAGTTATTTCAAACAACTGACAGTTATGTAAAATTAATATTGGCGTTAAGTTTTCTTAAATTTTGTAACGTTCCGATCGACTTCCTTATTTTTTTATTTCATAAGATCCTTCTCCTGACAATAACAAACACAACAAAAAAAAATATATGAAATCGGTCCAGCCGTTCACGCGTGGTGGCGTGACCAAGGGAAATAGGGATTCATTTTTATATGTATAGATTTATGTTTAGCCCCCAATACAAATATGTGTATGTAGGATTTAAGAGGAGGGGTGGTGTGTTAGTTAAAACAAAAACAATTTTTTTTCGATACAAAAGCGCTTTTCATTTTAGCCAACATCTCAACTTTAGGTGAATATGCATGCGAATATCCGATCTCTAGTTATGATTGTCTATCACCTATACCCATTGTACGCTGCAATAGTCCATAGTATGTTTGCAATATTTAATAATATTAACTCCTATTATTTCTTTTTCAGGACCTCTCCCACGGCAAAGAGAACGTCCCAGTGCCTTGCGTGAACTACTACGACGACTCCTTACCAGAGTTCTGTTCGTACAACACCGAGCGGACTCCCACTGCTGGTGTGCCACTCAACCTGGAGTCCGAGTTCCTGTGCGGCTGCGACTGTACCGACGACTGTCAGGTGAGATTAAAAAAAAAAGAGGCTACGTATATTTTGACGATGGCCCATCATGGACCACTATGGCCCAGTGTGTGAAGGGACAATGGGCCATCATGAGCAACTATAGCACAAAATGTAAGTGCAGTAGGCCATCATGGAAATGTCAGGTGAGATGTAGTAACGTGAATTACTACGATGACTCCTTACCGGAGTTCTGTTCGTACAACACCCAATGGACTGCCACCGCCGGCCACGTGCTGCTCAACCTGGAGCTCGAGTAGTTGTGAGGCTGCGACTGTACCGACGACTGCCAGCTGAGTTATAGTATGAAAGAAAAAAAAGAAATTAGTTGGGCTATCGTGGCCCACGATGGCCCATCATGGACCACTATGGCCCATCGTGGACAACTATCAAAATCAAAAGTCGTTTATTCAAACTAGGCTGGGAATCAGCACAAAAAAAATTACATAAGACGGTCCAGCAAAATCCGCGCCCTCCACCACTTCTTAGTGCTTTAGCTGGGAAGAAGAAGCACAACGTGTAAGAGCAGTGGGCCATCATGGGACCTCTATGGCCTAGCTTGTGAAGGGACAGGTGATATACAGGTGGCTGGGACATGGACGCACAACCTGATACCATGGATTCCCCGCTTCGTTGCAATATCTCGTAGGTTATTTAAAAAAAAAATGCTCTGCCATACATTTTCACCGCGTAGGTATTGCACTTTTCTATAAAACAGCTGTTTTTTTTTTCATCATGGACTACTGTAGCCTTATGCATAGGTTCCCAAAGGGGGCGGTACCGCTCCCTAGTAGGCGCTGGAGCTTTTCGTGGGGGTGGTAAGTAGAGAGAGAGAGACAATTAATTCATAATTTACGATTATTAATAGATAATAGACAGACATATAAAATTGGTTGATGGAGATGTGGAAAGAAGGTTAAATGCGGGAAATAAAGTGAATGGTGCTACACATGCAATTGTAACCAACCAGTTGATGTCCAAAAAAGCACGACTGGCTGTTCACAATGGTGTGCTGGTGCCTACGCTTGTGTATGGAAGTGAGTGTTGGGTGTGACAAAAGAAGCATGAAAGTAGAACAAATGCTGTGGAAATGCGTTCCTTGCGAAGCATGTGTTGTGTGACTATGAATGATAGACTGAAGAATGATGTGATAAGGCAACGGTGCGGTTTAAAGGAAGCTGTAGTGACAAAAATTGAAAAGAGTATGCTAAGATGATTTGGTCATGTTGAGAGGATGAATGAAGGGCGATTAATAAAAGTTATTTACAAGGCAGATGCGAGTGGAAACGCCGGGAGGGGACGCCCTAGGAAGACATATAGTGACCTTATTGGTGATGTTCTTCAGAAAGGTCAGGTGCGTAGTACTTACAACCGGCGTGCGTGTATGACCAGATGTATGAACGTAAACGAGGCAAAAGGAGTATGTAAGGATCGTAGCAGGTGGCGTTCTGTAGTTTCTGCCTACCCCCATGGGAAGAAGGCGTGAGTTTATGTATGTATGTATGTATAAAATTGGTATAATTAACTATTATGTAAAGGGGGGCGTTGGAATTGCTTTTTATTGTAAAGGGGGCGGTAGTCCATAAAAGTTTGGGACCCTATGGCCTAATGTGTAATGGCACAATAGACCACTATGGCCCAACGTGTACGTGCAGTGGGCTATCATGGACTACTATGGCCAAGTGTGTGAAAGGACAGTGGGTCATCATTGACCACTAAGGCTCAACGTGCGAAGTGGCAATGAATGGCTGTTAGGTACTAGGATATTGCCAATTGCCACAGTAAATAATATTTTTTTAGAGGACGGTTTTTTTTTTACGGCACGGTAGGCGCAGTGGGTAAGCGATTGACTGCTGCGCTGCGTGTCGCGGGTTCGATTCCCGCACGGAACAAATATTTGTATGACCTACAAGTAGTTGTTCCGGGTCTGGCTGTTTGTGTATGTGAGATTAAATGTTTGTAAACGCACCCACAATACAGGAGAAACTCCTAGTGTGGGGCAAAGTTTAAAAAAAAAAAAAAAGTTCTAAAGTTTTGAGAATGGAATATTACCAAAATATTTTCGGAAGAAGTTATTGCCATATTCCTAGAGTAGGGAATTTTGCCACTTTGAACAACAGCCACTAATTCAATTACATATTTATTTCTTAATAAAGGAAGCCGCAATTTATCAATCCTTCAAAGTTTTCAATATCATTATGTTTGTTTCAGGACAAATCAAAATGCGCTTGTTGGAAAATGACGCTTGAGGGAGCTCGCACTATCGGGCTACGTGGACCTAATGTGGGCTATGTTTATAAGAGACTGCCGGAACCATTACCTTCTGGGATATACGAGTGTAATTCCAGGTAAGTCTTATGTCAGCACTAATTGGGTATTTTACTCTATATGAGAAAAAAACTAATAATATGAGATAGCTTAGGCAAAAAGCAGTCGGAAAACGTTAGTTTTACTTCATAAAATAGCAAACTAAATTTTAAAATTCATTTCAAAAGTTTCACCTTTTTTAATATGTTTCATAACACCATTCAATATTAAATAGTAGTCGCCATGTTATTACGTCATACGGCTATGTAAACTTAGAAGTGTCAACTGTCAACTATCAGCGTATCAACTATTGTTTACACAGCCAACTGACGTCATGACCACAGAGCAATATGGCGTCCACTGCGTCCAGCGTTTTCGTCAAATTGCGCGCGAAATTTGAAAATGCAGAATTTAAATGTATTTTTATGGCAATTAACGATTGAATAAAAATCTTGTGAATTTTTTTGTGGTTCATTAGCACTATAGAATCTAATTGAGACACTTTAAAAAAATCGGCGTAATAGCCTATTGACGGGGTCCGCTAGGGCCGATGCCTGCTGGGGTCGCGGTTTGTTGGGAAGAGTTACCGTGGCCCTGGCGCACAGGCAACTGTGGGTTTTAGTCAGTAAAAGTCTGAACCCGCTCCGCCCAGAGCGGGATAAGTTATTTGTGGATTTCACATCCAAAAAAAAAATATTGCATGTCTTGCTTGTTATTTTTTTATATCTCACTTCAGAGCAAATCGTTCCGTTTCTCCTTCCAAACCTTTGTATATTTTGTGATTTCTGGCCACGTCTGCTACCCGGCGTGTGCTACTACGCTAAAAAAATAAATACATTTTTAATTAATTAAATTATTTCTTCACAGGTGTAAATGCAAGCATACATGTCTAAACCGCGTGGCGCAGCATCCATTACAATTAAAATTACAGGTGAGTGTCCGTCTCTTTAGCATTGCATGAAACGTACGAATGTGACCAAAAAAACATCGTTTCTTGACTAACTTCATAAATAATTGTTTACGATTTTCAAACGTATGTACACATAGGCATGGAAGAGGGAGGTCTTCTGTTATAGGTATGTCCATACTTAATAGAAGACTTCTAAAATGTATTCGTGAAAACCTGTTGATTACGAAATAAATAAACTTAAAACTTATTATGATACCATTATTTTGTTCTCGTGTATTATTTATGACCGGAATTAGAAAGAAAGAAAATACGTTTGTTTGCTGTAAACATGACGCAGAGAAAAACACACAAAAAAAAACAAGAAATAAGCAGTAACTTTGTACTTAATACGATATGCCGTATCCATTTTACTGTGTCTACATAAATAATAAAATAAATAAATAAACAAGTTGGGGGAAAATATGAGTCACATCCACGCAAAACGGCAATCGCTCAGCATAATGCTACGACCCTATGCGAGACAGAGCAATTAGCCCCATCTATGTTCAAAGACAAAAAGAAATGCTACTAATTTGCATGCTCCTCACTTCATCGGACCAATATAGTGTCTGGAGTTTAACGGGGATGGGCTATGGTAACCCGCGAAATTCAAATTTTATAACGTTTTTTGCAATTTACAGGTCAGTGTCAGATTATAACTTGATTAAAATATGACTCGCGGCCGTAAAAAAAATGGCTTTACAGAATTATAATCAGATATACAACTACTTAAGTTAGAATTGGCCTCAAATGTCATGATTTCATGAAATTGTCATTCAATAGGGTAATATGAACTTACAGAGATGTATTGATTATTTTTATGATTATAATTTTGTACATAAATATTTAATACGATCGCGAATCATATTTAGATCACCATACAACCTGATACTGACCTGTACATTGCAAAGAAAGTAAGAAAATAATAATTTCGCGTGCTACCTTGGCGCATCTCACTTAAAAGAGAGTGTGACCTCTGAGTTTGTTTCGGTTGTTGCCTCTCAGAGTAGTCTGACAGGAAACACTGACCGTGTAAAAGTCATTTTTTATATAACATTTTTGTATTTTTCAAAGCTGATTTACAAAAGTTAAAAATTCGTATACATTTTGCATCCTATCCACATCTTTGCTGAGTTAGGTCTCATTCCAACGTAAAATATTGACAAATACTTATGTGACAGGTATTCAAAACTCCGAACCGTGGTTGGGGTATCCGCGCACTGAACGACGTCCCTAAGGGCTCCTTCCTATGCGTGTACGCTGGTAACCTGCTCACTGACGCTACTGCTAACTTGGTAAGATTATAATATTATATGGTTTTTAAAAGTTTATTATTATTTTATATCTTGTCTGAATGATAGACATTTTGCATTGTTATTTATGTAGGAAATTAGAACGGATTGGAACATGAAAACGAGCAGCGTAACGTTTTAGCTCTTTATTCCACACAGAACTAACTTTAAACTTGGGAAATCGCGACGCCCCCGCAAGGGGGCGCGGCAATCGGTGCCAGGGCTTTTACCCTCTGGCCGCGGCTTTATCTTTGGGACCTGTAAATACGGGCTTCTCAATTTGTTCGCGTCTGTTTCTACTAGCGTATTGAGCGCCCGTAGCTACGTGCGCCCATGTGAGCTAACTTTAAAATACACTGACATGTGCTTTGTTACCTTTCTACATCTAAAAACGGCAAATAGGTGGCGTGCTAAGCAACTTCCAGAAATAAAATATTAATTATTATTTTAATCCAGTTTGCAATCGATATCCGCTTACTAACCGCAGACGGTATTTTTTGGACCGGAAGTCGGTTGCAGAAAGTGTCAAATAATTAAATATAACATTTACAAAATAATCTGCACTCAATCAACAAGATGTACTTACATTAAAACCTAACAGTTTGTAGCGGTATCTACATGCGAGCTACGCGTCACGCTGACGTCACGCAAAATCCTGCATCGCGCAAGCAGAGTTTACCGCGCAATTAGCATAATTATATACGACATCCCGACATCAATCGTAGGGCAGTTACCCACCAGACACGACACCCGTCTGGTCGGAGGATCCTCCCTTTTCTATGGAGGTATGAGTGAACTTGACGCCTTGTTCCTCATACCTCTATTAGTTTTATTATATAAAAGATGAATTAACAAGCCAAAAGCAATCGTGTGGGTCTGAATTAGGATCTAACGTTTTATCCGCATCGAACGGAATTTTAGGCACAGTGGCTAAGCATGTAACATGTAACTTGCTCTGCGTATGCCGTGTAGCGGGTTCGATTCTTGTCTTTACTAATATTATAAAGAGGTAAAATTAATTTTTTTGTAAGTTTTTTGTAGGGAGGTACGATAGGACCCTTATAAGCCGAGCAAAAAGTAAAAAAGTTAGAAAGAACGCTAAGCGAAAACGAAGTAATAGCGCGGGCAGGCGATGCGATGCGACGCGGTGGGTCGGGGGGACAAGAAATTCCATGCGGTCGAAGTTGCGGGCAGAAGCTAGTAAGGAATGAAATTGGAATAGGCAGTCACCAAGGTTATAGGAGGAATTCCGAGGGAAGAGCAAAGGTTTATAAAGAAAATGAAACTGAAAACAGCCGTGGAAAATTAGACAGCAAAAAGAAATTGTATTGTTTCTATTTTTTTTTGCCAAATAACGGAGTGTGGGGAAGCAATAGGGAATATAACACAAAGGGGGCGACACTAGCACAAACCATAAACAAACCGCCATGATGCATCATGTCATATTTATTAGTAACAAATAATTAGTGAAAACGTGTTAAATTATAATAGTTTTATTTTTATTCATGTATTAAAAAACCTGTTTACGGGTTGTACTAGTGCTGCACTCTAGTGGCAGAACATTGCAGTAATACTCTCTATTATGTCATTATTATTATTATAATTTCCATTTTATTTCGGACAAAATCCATATAAATGTTAGTAACAATTTTCTTAAGATCTATGTTAGTAAGTCCTCATTCCACCGGCCCCCTTCTACCATCGCACATCTAGGCGCACTGCAAGTTACCATCCCTACCTAGTTGCTATTCCACCAATTCGCACTAAGCGCTTCCAAACATCTTTTATAATGCGCACAGCAAAAGAGTGGAATGCTCTACCTGCGCCTGTGTTTCCGACCACATACAACCCAAATCTCTTTAAAGTGAGAGTGAACAGGCTTATTCTGGGTAAGCTCACTCCATCGTCGACTTTGTCTCTGTCATCTCTGACCTAGACTAGAGTGAAGAGCAAACCCATCTAAAATAAAAATAAAAAAGTACCTAATCTAAACACATTTGTTATTTGCCCCGTAAAAAAAAAAAAAAAAAGACGTGGCACTCGGGGACTGCCGCGGTAAAGCTATTGCATAGCATTTTGTATAAGAATAAGAAATAAGAATTTAAAATTTTTAAATCTAAAATAAATTTAAAATGGGGCGCTTTACCCTAACCTTATCGGAGCCAAAAGATAGGCCCTTTACTGCCGATTCCAAAGACCCCAAACTCGATACCTCTACGACCTCCGGTTCAAAAGTTAAGACCCGGGGGGTGAAGTAGCCCTGGACGGGTGGAGGGGTTGGTCAAAAGGGGTGACGCGGGGGGGTCCCGGGATCATATATAAGTGGGATTGATTTAAATATAAATAAATATAATACAACTTAATATTGGGGTCGAAAAAGAGGGGGTCAAAAAAGGGGGGTCAAAAGGGCTTGTCTGTATGTATGTACTATTTGAGAGGGGGGTTATAAGGGGGGGGGGGGATTTGGTCAGAATTTTGATATTCCCAGCCGTTTCCGAGATATTGGGATATTGAGTTTTAAGATAGTGGTGATTATAATAAATGTATGGTGTCCGACTGGTAAATGATAAATGGTACGAAAGTAAATGGAAATAAATATTAATTCAAGTTACACTATTTGATAAATACCTATACACCTATATACTTTCTCATAAACAGCTGCTTATGTATTCGTCCGATTTCGGTGCAACTCGTCTCGATTCGTGCGAGCTTCGTAGAGTCGTACAATACGTCTAGTTGCACGCACACAAACACCGTGTCGAAGACTGCCGAAAAGAAACGACGTTAGACAATGCACGGCCTTCAAGCCACACCTCCGTGCCCGTCGGAGTGGGGAGCGTGAGGTTTTTTTTCATTACGGAATTTCTGGCTCCGGTCCCCGCGCTCAAGGCCCGCGATAGAAGCTATGCAATAGCTTAAAAAACTATTCCCACCCAGTGTGCCTGTATGGGACAGTCATGTCGGGATGCAATCATTTTCAAAATGCTGTTGGTGCTACCGCGCAGTCTTTGTAATAGTGACGCCAGTTTTTCCGCACTCTAGCGTGAAAACCGTCAACGCGCGCATTTGCGACGCACTAATATGCCGCGACAACCCCAACAACATTCTGAAAGCATTGTTATACTGAATACGCAGGACGTTGTAGGCTCGTTGCGTATACCGAACCCACAGGCCGCTCGAGTAAAGAGATTGACAATATGCCCTTAAGAGGGTTATCCTTACTTCTTTAGTACATTGAGCGAACCTACGGGCCAGCATATTGCTCCTTACCGCCAACGCCCTGCGTTCTCTTTCTATATCTGGGTCATCTTTTAAGTCCTCCGTGACCAAATGACCCAGATATTTAAAGCTCTGCACTATGTTCAATGCCGTTCCATCGACCACGATCGGAGGCACTGTACTAGGCTTCTGTTTTCCGGCCTTAAAAATCAGTACCTCACTTTTCTGTGAGTTGTACCTGAGACCATGCTCGGAAGCGTAGCGTTGCGTGTGCATTCCATACAAATTCTATTTATTCAATAAATTCAATTTCTTAACAATGTATAATTGCATAGCACATGTGTGAGCACTATGTACCTACTATAAAGCCACCATTAACTAGGCTCGTCTTTCGTTGACTTGAATGTGCCCTGGCGGCTGAGAGTATGTCATGCTCACTCAAATGTTTCGCTGGTGGTGGCGTGTGTGTTGGATCATTAAGTTCCCTTCAAAATGGTTGAGCTGAATGGTGCTGATCCATGCGTCATGTTCGTGAACGGGCGCCGTCAGTAGGGACTGGTCAACTCTTGGCTGCCACGGCTTATTTTAATTTAAATTTTTGAATTGTTTTTTTATCTTTTTTATTACGGATACTTTAAACGTGCACGTCTTTCTACATCGTTCTCACATTTTTAATTTGAACATGAATGATGTAAACAATTTGTTTTTTGTAACTATATATTGATTTAAAAGAGTGTCCATGGAGTTTCTTGCCCGTTCTTCTCCATAGGTACCTACTACGCTTTGGAATGGGCAACTAGCTTCATTTTTCTGACTGACTGACCCTTTGACAATTCAAAAGTGCCTGTAATTGGTTTATTTGAAATAAATGCTTTGAGTTTGAGTTTGAGTTTATCAATTTATTTTCAGGACGGTTTGAACGAGGGCGACGAATACCTAGCAGAATTAGATTACATCGAAGTTGTGGAACAGATGAAGGAGGGATATGAAGAGGACATTCCTGATGCCGACAAGAAATTAGACAAGGTATGTTAATACGTGTATATTCACGCCTGTATTCATTGAAGGGGTAGGCAGAGATGGATAGTACATCCTTTTTAACCGACTTCACAAAAAGGAGGAGGTTCTCAATTCTTCTCGTTAGCTCAGAACTTTTTTCTGGGTGAACCGATTTGGATGATCATTTTTTTTATTTGATAGGTGGTGCTTCACATGTGGTCCCATTGAAATATGATCAAGGTCTGACCAGTAGTTTTTGAGTTATCTTTAATACTGCATATTTTTTCCACTTAGTTTATATGGATGATGTGTTAATAATTTCCTGTCACTGTTATTTACACACCAAGTAGTGGTATACGAATTGGTTTGGGGTAGATACCACAACTAAAAAGTGAAAAATAAAAACTTTTTTACAAAAAAACAACCGACTTCCAAAAAAAACACTAAAAGACCTGAAAAATAACTTTTATTTCGGAACTCGGTGGCCAAAAACGAAAATAAAAACCAAAGACACCGACTTCCAAAATTAAAGTTATTTTTCAGGTCTTTTAGTGTTTTTTTTTGGAAGTCGGTTGTTTTTTTGTAAAAAAGTTTTTATGTAAGTTATGTTTAAGTCTAAATTGAGTTGCAATGCCTTAAGTGCCTAGTTGAGCTGCACGATTGCGTGCACTGACTGGACGGGTCCACTCAATCTGTGTGGTTGGTTCCTCAAAAGACCATTTCAGACACCAATCTACATGTTCATCATTTATGATCTGACCAAGATTATGGTCTGGACTTTAAAAGAGACCTCTGAGTGTTACTCAGAGACACTCACCCAGGAAAAGCCGACCTCATCTAGTTTAAAAAATATTTTTGACGTGTAAAAATGTTTGTACAAACCTACTTAGAGAAATAAAATCATTTATCAATGGACTTTGATCTTGTATAACATTTAGTTAATTGTAGTTCTATAACTTGATAATTATCTATGTAATGGATGCAGATTGGTGAAACGTATCGTTAAATGTAACACACGTTGAAACAAATGCGCCTTGTTATTTTGTTAAAATCCATGTTGCATTGCTTAAATTAGGACGGCTGATTTGTGATACATTTCAAGTTACATTTCCCCAATACAGTACCCGTCGATAAATTCTGAATTCAAATAAAAACATTGTATAAAAGTCAAAACCAAATCATTTATTTCAAATAGTCACATAAAAGTCACTTTTGTACGTCAAAATCTATATATATAAAAATGAATCCCTATTTCCCTTGGTCACGCCATCACACGTGAACGGCTGGACCGATTTCACTAATTTTTATTTTATTGTGTTCGTTAATGTCAGGAGAAGGATCTTATGAAATAAAAAAATAAGGAAGTTGATTGGAACGTTACAAAATTTAAGAAAACTTAACGCCAATATTAATTTTACATAACTGTCAGTTGTTTGAAATAACTGTCAGCGATTGACAGAAAGCGCGCTGCAAATATCGTTTAACACAGATGGATCGGTTGATAAATGAGTCGATAGTTTTAGTTTTAGTCAGTAGTCAAAACTAAAACTAAACGACATATGACATTCATAGTTAAAACAGGACAACGTCTGTCGGGTCAGCTTGTTTACAATAAAATAGAATTGATTCTAGTTGCTCCTTCCCTTGCAACTAGTATGTACACATTAATTATATAATTATATGTGAAGACGATGCACCTAGAATAAAATTACTATACCACAATAGGTAAAAAGAATTAAATATAACGCAATGACAGGTAAATTAATTATGAGATAGATACATGGTGCTCACATATTTACAAATATTGAAAAGTAAATGATTTTTTCCAAGATATATATCCTCTCAAAA
This sequence comes from Griposia aprilina, assembly GCA_916610205.1. Taxonomy (NCBI): domain Eukaryota; kingdom Metazoa; phylum Arthropoda; class Insecta; order Lepidoptera; family Noctuidae; genus Griposia; species Griposia aprilina. The sequence continues at coordinate 7,090,934 of OU744310.1, read as the reverse complement.
GTCCTTCTTCACATACTTTGTCCTACAGAAAGAAGTTAAGGATGAGGACGACACTGACGAGGATGAACCGTCATCCTCCGAGGAAGAGGAGAAGGCAGATAAGAATGACAAAGAAGATGATGACTTCAGACCGGGATACATTGGACTTGGCGTTACGGAGTTCAGGTAAGTCAAAATCAATCTGCCTGCCTTTTCTTTGTTATGTTGCGGTCGGCTTCTAGTCTTACCAGTATTTTACATGGAGCGACTGCCTATCTGATTTCCACAACCCAGTTACTGGGTATCACGATACCCCTTGGTAAGACTGGTTGTCAGACTTTTGGGTGTCTGACTACCCGTAACGACTGTCTATGATCTATGAATGACAGCCGGGACCGACGCATGGCGGCATGGAGAGTGCGACTGTCGCAACCCAGCGCTGGGCACGCCACAATTGCGGCGGTAAGTCCCCTCTTTGAGGACTGGCTTGAGAGGCGCCACGGCGTCCTCACCTTCCGCCTGACGCAGGTCCTCATCGGACATGGCTGTTTCGGGAGGTTCCTGTTTCGGATAAGGCGGGAGGACACGCCCGGGTGTTGGCATTGTGTGGATCGACCGGAGGACACGGTGGAGCATACGGTGGAGGTCTGCCCGGCTGGGGCGGAGCGCCGCCGTGTCCTCGTGGCGGCGATCGGCGGCGGCGATCTCTCGCGTCCGGCCCTGGTACAGGCCATGGTACGGAGCGAGAGGGAATGGGAAGCCGTCACCTCCTTCTGTGAAGCAGTAATGGTCGCGAAGGAGGAGGCGGAGCGCGTGAGGGTGCGGCAATCGTTGCGCCCTCACGCCCCTAGTCGCCGCAGGAATAGAGATACCCTGGGCTTCGGGAGTCAATTGCCGACTCCCGGCCACCGTAGGCGCGGGCTTGCGGACGGCGAGCAATGGGCAGCTCGCCGTCCGGTAAGGACCAGGCCCGGGTCGACAGCAAATTGTGTTCCACGCGCGCCTCAAAGAGATGTCAGCATAATTGACGGGGTCCGATAGAGCCGATGCCTGCCGGGGTCGCGGATTGTTCGAAAGAGTTACCGTGGCCCTGGCGCACAGGCAACTGAAGGAACACGGGTGGGTTTTAGTCAGTGAGAGTCTGACACGCCCTTCCGCTCCTCCCAGAGTGGGAGAGGTCATTTGACGATTTCCCACCCAAAAAAAAGCCGGGACCGACGGCTTCAGGCGAAAACGTCAGGGTAACCCGCGAAATTGAAATTTCCTTACGTTTTTTTGCAATTTGCAGGTCAGTATCTGGTTGTATGTCGATCTAAATATGATTCGCGGTCGTAGCGAATATTTATTTATAGAATAATAATCACAAAAATCATCAATACACCTCTTTATGTACATATTATCCTATTGAACGACTATTTCATGAAATCTTGACATTTGAGGCCAATTCTAACTTAAGGAGTTGTATTGCTAATTCTAATGATTATAATTCTGAATATATAGCCATATTCATTACGGCCGCGAATTATATTTTAATCAACATTCAACCCGACACTGACCTGCAAATTGCAAAAAACGTAAGTTAATTTGAATTTCGCGGGCTACCTTAGCGCTTAACGTGCTTTCCGAGGCACGGAGGGTTTCCGGTGACCAAACCTCAGCTTAACCTCTTGAATTCCGCGTAATGAGACACAATCATTATATATTGTGTCTCGCTCGATATCGCGACCTCGGGACTCAAAGAGTTAAAGGAAAAAAAACCGTTTACCTAATTTAAATATTTCTAACCCATATCATATTTTGCAGCAAACGCCTCCGTAAACGCGAAAAATCTAAGAAAGATAAAGAAAAATGTGTGGGTGATGAGAAAGAAAAGGAAAAAGATACGACTAAAGATTCGAATGCTGAAGAGGATTGTATTACTATTAGTGATGATGAAGAAGGTATGTTAAAATCGCGCTGTACTTGTTATATGCTATACTATTATTTATTTATTTATTTATTTGGGATCACCAACAAAGCATACACAAATACAATATAGATCACAATAATAAAATAGGTTCTTTTACGTGTGCTCCTTCAATTACAGGAGACCACAGCATGCACATAATAAAACTATACTCGAAAGGTTTAGGTAGTTAAATAAAGGTAAACAAAAAAAACCACGTGACTCATAGATGTTAAACCTTTTTATGTTTAACATCTATGAGTCAAATGTTAAAATCATATTATTTTGAGTCCCATAATAATAGGCTCTATTCTGAATCTGAATTTAAGGAACTATCTGTCACATTAATAATAAAGCGTTCATTGGTATCATCAATTATTTTGTCTAATTTAAACATTTTCTGTTCTTCTTTTATTACATGACCCTCGCAACTTTTCCAATTCTCAGCAGTCACATTAGCTAAAGCCTCTGGCAAAAGAATGTTTAGGTCAGACATTTTAAAAGGTTTATTTTTCTCGGCTACAAACCCTTTAACTTGAGCCCATATTAACTCAATTGAATTGCGCTCACAGTGGTATGGTGGCAGCCGCAATACAGTGACACCGTTTAACATTTTTTCTAATTCATCCACATCATAAAACGCATCTGGTTAACCGACTAAACGTAATACCTGCTATTTCAGTTGCCATACTACGTCACAGGTGTACTCTTCAATTTAGCAACGTTATCTAATTCGTTGTATGTTCTAAAAGGTTTAGGGAACCTGTCTTTTTGGGCTCTTTACAATAGACAAATTACAAAATATTATACTATTTTATAAATCTAACAAAAAAAATGTGCTCAAACAATTACATGTACGAAGAGGTTTACGAATAAATGATAAAGTTTAACATACATTAATAAAAGAGGAAACTATCGTATAAATCGCAAATAACTTTAATTTTGTTGTAAAGTATTTTTAAACAAGAAAGTGTCATCTATAAAAAACCCTTTTTACGATTTGTTTACCTTTATTTAATTACTTTCGAGTATAGGTGTAAACACGATAAAACTTAAAATTAAAATTGAGAAAATAAATGATGAACGATGAAAGAAAAAAAAATAACATGTCTAGAGTGAGCATTCAAATTACAATGGTATAAAAATTAAAAAAATAGAGAAAACAAATGATCTGACTATCAAATGATCAAATGACTATCATACTATACATGCACTTTTTCCATTAAACATACATATTTATATACTTACCTACCATGTGCCAACTTTCATGGTGTTCGGTCAAACGGAGTTGGAGTTCACTCTCTCTTATATATTTTTTAAATAACTCTTAACGCACTACTAAAGTTTCTAATAATATAATCCGATCATGATTAGAAAGACACGTAGCGCCATCTAGCGTCCTAAAGCAATTGTGACCGTCAAAAAAAAAAAAAAATTTTTACATAAACCTACATGGGCACTTATGAAACGTCAGAAGCTAGGTGCACGGTTCCAATTGGTTGTTTCCTGTTGTCGAAAGTTGTTGTTCTTTACCACGGGAATAGAACTTTTTTTCTGGATAAAAGGTACCCTATGTCCTTCCCTGTACCCCTGACAACGTATATGCAAAATTTCATGATGATCGGTTCAGTGTTTTAGCCGTGAAAAATTAACACACAAAGGAACTTACTTTTGATGCGATTCTGGTAGAACACTTTCCTTGAAATTTTCATAGAAATTGTTCTACTAGAGTCGCGTCGCGCCTGCCTGCGGGAATATAAATATATTTTTGTCTTTAGTGCAATTTATTTCCTCACTGCTCTGCTCTCCAACTCCTCTCAACAAAATGTGATCAGTAAAAAAACTACAGATAAAAATAATAGTAATTTAATAAAGTCAAATCATTTATTTCAAATAGGCACATTAAAGGCACTTTTGAACATCAAAATTTACATGAAAGTAGAATTGATTCTAGTTGCCCCTTCCAAAAGATAGTTTCGTATGGAGAAGAATGGGCAAGAAACTCCACCGTTACTCTTCTAAAATGTTTTACAATATTATGTATGCATTAATTATATAATTATATGTAAAGACGATGCATCTAGAATAAAATTACTATACCACAATAGGTAAAAATAATTACATATAAAGCAAATGACAGGTCAATTAATTATATGATAGATAGGTACATGGTCCTTACATATTTACAAATATTGAAAAGTAGATGATTTTTATGAAATTTTAACAAGTAATAATTTAGTAATAAATGGAGGTCTTATGACACATCTTGTGTACCAAATTTGTTTCACCACCACACCTCTCAATACGGGGAAGGAAAACATAGAGAGGAAACTTATAAACACTTAGAAACTTAACTTATATTTATTTTTAACAGACTTCAAAAACAAGATGAGGTTCTCAAATCGACTGTATTTTTTAAATGATTTTTTATGTCTTAGCTTAGAACCTTTCTAGTTGAACCGATTTGGATGATTCTTTTTTTTAATTGTAAGCCTCATGCGGTCTCATATAAATTTGATCAAGGTCAGACCAGGAGTTTTTGAGTAATCCTTAATACTGCGTATATTTTCCACTTAGTTTATAATCTTATATTGATGATGTTTTAATAATTTCCTATCACTGTTATTTACATATCAAGTAGTGGTATACGAATTTGTGCGGGGTAGGTACCAGACTGAAAAAGTCGGTGGTAAAAAACGAAAATACAAAACCCCCCGACACCGACTTCCGAAATTAAAGTTATTTTTAACTTTTTTTTGTCTTTATGGAAGTCGGTTGATATTTTTGTAAAAAAAAAATTGGAACCAAACATTCGAAGACATGACATCCACCCGCTCTGTGCTCGGGTGGTGGATTACGACCCATTCCCTCTCACAGAGGAGGCCTGTTTCCCAGCAGTGGGAACATTATAGGCTTGTTATGCTATGCTTATACTTACATATGTACCTATATATTTATTTATTTGACAGTTCGAGAACCTTCAAGATTCATGGCACAAACGAACATGGGAGCTAGCGAATATATTTCTAAATACAAGTAAGTGATTTTCTTTATGTTTATAGTCATCAACATTGATATCTTATAACTTATAACTAGAGATCGGATATTAGAATGCATATTCACCTAAAGTTGAGATGTTGGCTAATATGGAATGCGCTTTTGTATCGAAATAAACCCGCTGACGTCAGATTTCAGTGACCAAACCGGACCAAATAGCGATCGAAAGGTAGTGATTAAAGTTGTTATAGCCGAGGTAATATTTACGCCCAATCAGGATATAGTACTTATTTTAATAAAAATATTTATTTTACTTAAATTCACGCCTTCTTCCCATGGGGGTAGGCAGAAACTACAGAACGCCACCTGCTACGATCCATACATACTTTTTTTGCCTCGATTACGTTCATACATCTGGTCATACACGCACGCCGGTTGTGAGTACTACGCACCTGACCTTTCTGAAGAACATCACCAATAAGGTCACTATATGTCTTCCTAGGGCGTCCCCTCTCGGCGTTTCCACTCACATCTGCCTTGTAAATACCTTTTGTTAATCGCCCTTCATTCATCCTCTCAACATGACCAAACCATCTTAGCATACGTATATGTATGTATGTGTATGTATTTATTTTATTATTTATGTACACACAGTAAACTGGATACAGATACGGCATATTAGTATTGAGTACAAAGGTACTGCTTATTTCTTAACAAATTTCTTCCAGCAGACCTGCGAAAAGAGAAATGAAAAAGAATGTAGTGTGTATGAGAACCAGAAGAGAAGAATTTGATTTTGTGACATTTAATTTGTTTTTTATTTATTTATCTAACACACACCTCCCGTCCTCTTACACCCTACATCCACATATTCGCATAGGGTGTTAAACATTAAAGTTTTAAATAATTGTGCATCTTAACTTTTTACAAAAAAAAGATATTTTAAGAAGCCGATTCCATACTTTCATAGCTTAAAATTAACTTTAGGTAAATATGCATCTGAATATACGATGTCTGCTTATAACCCAAAAGAAAAGAAAGGACGAATAGGTTTATTTGATACAAACTAATGCTAATTTCTATGTCCATCAATTATTAGATATATTAGCTATATTAGAATAGAATAGAATACTCTTTATTATGTACACCATAAAAATTACAGATATAAATGTAGAAATTTTACATAGGGTAACACAATGGGCGGTCTTATCGCTAAAAGCTATCTTTTTCAGACAACCTTTGGATGGATTCCAGGGAGAAGGAGAGACAATAATGCAGCAATAATTAGCATTACTATAGTTTTTAAGATTTGAATCAAAAAGTTGCTTATAGTAAAAAAAAAAATGTAGGAAACGCCTGTGTTGGTGATAATGATTACAATCAAATATTTCAGGTTAGGTATTTCATATTTCACCTACGAATATGCAATAAAGTGAAAATCTCTAAATTGTTAGATATTAGCTATTGATACTTCACCGTCGACATTATAAAGTTTTTGAGTCTGTCTGTGTCTGTGTGACCGCGGTGTTCTTCTAAACTACGCAACGGATTGTGATGCGGTTTCAACATCATTTGGGGAATCTATTCCGGAAGGTTTATGTGTATATTACATTTATATAAAGTTTACACATAATAAAGAAATCTCCATGTTTTGTCAAGTCTTACAAACCGTGCGTCGCTAAGGCGGGTAGTCTAAAAACCCCCGACACAAAAAAAGCTGGTGACCTTGAAACGGCTGAACCGATTTTGATAAAACATGTCTAAGAACCACCGCTAGAAAACCTGCTTTCAAATAAAAAAAACCGCATCCATATCCGTTCACCCGTTTAGGAGCTACGCTGCCATAGACAGACCCACTCACAGCGGTCAAACTTTTAACTCCTCTCTTTTTGCGGCAGGGGTTAAAAATATAAAATAGTGCAGTGAGTTGCCGAAAACTTAATAAAATTATCGAAGAACCTGAATTTTAGTTAATCTATATATATAAAAATGAATCTCTATTTCCCTTGGTCATCGCATCACGCGTGAACGGATGGAACAATTTCGCTAATTGTTTTTTTGTTGTGTTAATTATTGTCAGGAGAAGCTTCATATGAAAGAAAAAAATATGGAAGTTGAGCGGAACATTAGAAAATTTAAGAAAACTTAATGCCAATATTATTATTATTTATCTGTCAGTGGTTTGAAATAACTGTCACCGATTGACAGAATGCGCGCTGCAAATATCATTTAACACATATGGATTGGTTGATAAACGAGTGGATAGTTTTAGTTTTAGTCAATAGTCAAAACTAAAACCAAACGACATATGACATTCATAGTTAAGACAGGACAAAGTCTGTCGGGTCAGTTAGTTTATTATAATTATGATGGTTTTCAGGTCTGTTCGCACGTTATTCGGTAAGGACGAGGCGTGCTATATCATGGACGCTAAGGTTCAGGGCAACATTGGACGATATCTCAATGTAAGTATAAACTCCTTTAAAATATTAAATACTGGACTAAAGTTCGTCGTATGTAATGTTATAAAACGTTGTAATGAGACCGTACATATTGTGTGCTCCCTTATACTTTTTTTTTTTGTTAGCCTGCATTAACTTCTTGGCTGAGCAGTAACATTCGATTAGCGAAGATGCTAGTAAAAAAGCCAAAAAAATTATATAAGCTATCGAAATGTCACGTGACCATAGGTCAACGAATAGAAATTAGCTAGACAATGTTAACATCATTCGATTCTATGAAACGAATCGACAGCGTCGAACGATTACTTCCATAGAGATGCGTAGCCATGTGGCACTTTTTGACAAGCGTTATCGCCAGTCTTCGATTTGTATGATGGAAACATTAGCGAAAGTCCGAAGCGAAAGCCATTTGTCTAGGCCCTCAGTATTCTTATTGATAACTTTGCTCATTTTGTTTATTCTACACTTAATGAAAAGTAATCAGTGGGTTTATAGCAGGTCAATATTAGACGAAAAGTGAAATGTCATGCAATTTTGCATATTCACCATGTGCAGTGCAACTATTCAATTTTTCAATTCAATTTATTTATTCAGTAACAATTTTCATTGTGATCGAATATAATCCAGCATGAAACATTAACATTAACAACAGTATTACATGTACAAATATATAAGAAAGCATGCAATTAAATTAAAATTAGAAAATTATTTAAATAAAATACCATGGAAACATAAATTATTAAACCATTATGTCAATAAATTAATTCCAATTTAAACGAAAAAGAATAATCAAAAAATAAAAGTCATATGAACACCGTACACAATAAAACACCATAAAAATAATTACATGTTAGTTTGAAGAGCATTAAGACTTACAACTCATCTAATGAGTAGGGACATCTTTCCAACAGGAATGCCTTGAGCCTTGCCTTAAATTAGCCTGTGTATAGTATGCTTTTTAACTCAAGCTCAAGTTTTATTAATTAACTGTCATCTTGATTTGCCTTGCACGTCACCTGCCCGGGCTTTTATTATGCCAGGGTCCCGATGTATAACTGAAAATGTATCAGGCTAACCTCGGCAAGATCACCAGTTTTTACCAAACATATTATTTCATACCTTATATTCATCTTAACACTTTGATTTCAATTTTTTTTTTTGCCGTTTTTCTGTCCCTTATCATTTTGATTGCAAGTTGGACCATATGAATTTCTGTTTGATAAAAATGATGGGAATTGCTATAAGTATAGTTATACATTAAAAAACGTATGCGGTCGGGAGACCCCGTCAGGAACTCGTTCCTTAAACAATACTCGCACACATACACACTCGTATATAATAGAAAGAGTTAGACAGAGAGAGAGAAAAAGTCGCATGGAGTGTCGATTTCTATCAATCAAATCCTACCACTATCCGTGTTAAAGAATTTCGTACCAACAACATACATTACATACATAACATCACGCCTGTATTCCCCGAAGGGTTAGGCAGAGGTGTACTCATAGCACACCCACATTTCGCAAGCTATGTTTAAGTCCCATGTAATAGGGGGCGAGCCTATTGCCATCAACTGGGCACAAATCCAGACTCCGGGCTGCTACTGAGAAATTTCAGATGAAAAAACCCGATAACACTTTGCCCGACCCGGGAATCTAACCCAGGACCTCATGCTCAGCAGTAGCGCTTGCGACCACTAGACCAACGAGGCAGTCAACCAACAACAAGAGTATAATTAACTAATTTATTTATTTTCTCTTCCAGCATTCCTGCTGCCCGAATGTCTTCGTACAAAACGTATTCGTGGACACCCACGACCCTCGCTTCCCTTGGGTGGCGTTCTTCGCGCTATCACACATCAAAGCAGGTACCGAGCTCACTTGGAATTACAACTATGATGTGGGTTCCGTTCCCGGGAAGATACTTTACTGTTATTGTGGAGCTGCTAACTGTAGAGGACGGCTTTTGTAATTTTGAGAAATGATGGTAGCTATGCAAGGTTATTGGTTATATGTCGGCAATCCATAAAGAGGACGTAGAAGAGGTCATTTGCAACAAAATTACCCCGATGACCTCTATGCAAATGTCAACCATATTCGAGTAATTTGACATTTCATTTTTTTTTTGCGGTACACAACTTCGAAAATGTATTTAAAAAAACTTTTTTACAAAAAAACAACCGACTTACAAAAAAAAACACTAAAAGACGTGAAAAATAACTTTTATTTCGGAATTCGGTGCCTTTGGTTTTGTATTTTCGTTTTTGGCCACCGACTTCCGAAATAAAAGTTATTTTTCACGTCTTTTAGTGTTTTTTTTGTAAGTCGGTTGTTTTTTTGTAAAAAAGTTTATATTTTTCACTTTTTAGTTGCGGTACCTACCCCACACAAATTCGTATTCCACTAATTGGTGTGTAAATAACAGTGACAGCAAATTATCAACACATCATCAATATAAACTAAGTGGAAAAAATATGCAGTATTAAGGATAACTCAAAAACTTCTGGTCAGACCTTGATCAAATTTAAATGGGGCCACATGTGAAGCACCAGCTATCAAATAAAAAAAGAATCATCCAAATCGGTTCACCCAGAAAAAAGTTATGAGCTAAAACACAGACGAATTGAGAACCTCCTCCTTTTTGTGAAGTCGGTTAAAAAGACAATGCATGATTTTTTTAAATGATTATTTTCTGCTTCTACTTCAATATATAATAATAATCATCAACCATAATATGACAATTATCTTTAATAGTTTTACAAATCGTTAAAATTTTCTATCATTTTGAGCAGGTTAACTGACTAAAATAGTCAAATTCTGCAAAAAAAACATGGAAGTACTTTATCGGCAGACAATTCCAAAAACATGTACAACTTCTCAGCTATCCAACGAGATACAAAAAGATACCAGATATCTTAAAAAAAAATATAATGTCAAATTACTCGAAAATGGTTGACAATTGCATAGGGGTCATCAGAGGTCATTCGGTTGCAAATGACCTCTCCTACATCTTCTTAGCGGATTGCTGACATAATATATTCAGCAACCCTGTATAATTTGGAGACAATTATACGAAAATAAATGAAAACACTGGCAATAATAATGCATATGAAGAGTATTTTGGAACTATCAAATAAATCCTAGCATCGAAATTAAAAAAGTAATTATTTCAAACAAACTAATTAGTAGTGATGGGCCGACTATGGGTTTTGCCAATCTTTGACTAGCTATATTGACTGAACTATTGGATATATCATGGTATAATAATATACTTCGCCAGATATAGCATTCCGGTAACGGGGGTGACACAAGCGTACGTCATCAACGCTGTGTTACCAGTAGTGTGTAATAATAACTCCCCAACCGCCTGTGCGAATCCGATAAAACAAAGAGGTTTTAACTAACAATTACGTTGGTATTGTTTAAATTGAATTGTTTCGTTTGATTAGAAAAATAAAACGACAATTTAAATGGTTTATATATATTTTTTAACAGAATGGTGACTGAAAATGTTTCCAGAATTCGTGTTTTGTTGCAATAAAGTGGCAACTGGATAGTGACGTAAGCATGTGTCACTCCCGGAATGCCAGACCCTGTTTTCTTAGACCATGGGATATATTTGATTGAATTTTTGTATGCAGACTGGAAACGTCATTAGTTATACGAAGTTTAATTTATTTTCGTATAGTCGTCCCCACCTTGTATGAAGTAAGGTATGGTAAGGGATTTGATATAAATTGTACGAGAATTGGTATTTCATCGGAATTTACAGGTATTTTTTTGAGAATACAGTGAAAGCAATGTATATTTCAATAATGTTGCTTAGAACTTTACCAGTTTACGATTAGTTGTCGAGTTTGTCATTTATGCCTAACAAATAATTATTAGTGTATATTTATCCATAAACAAGGTGGAGACACCAATACGACAGTAAATTAGAACACTGGCAATACTAATGTATAAGGGCCGGCGCACACCTGGGGGCCAAGTCTACTAATTTACAAACGTCACAAATGGTCATCTGCATTGTTGTTTTTTGACAGATTTTGTATGGCGAATCTGTCAAAAACTCACAATGCAGAGACCATTGTTACGTTTGTAAATTAGTAGACTTGGCGCCCTGGCGAGGCACAGCGCGGCGCGGTTGTCACTGCCAAACAAATATCAACGTTGCGTGCCTAAACATACAGTTGAAAATAAATAATTAGAGACGCGCGCCTCTTTCCACTTAGATGCGCTCTCGAGCTAATACAAATTTATTTATTTTCAACTTTATTTCAACTACTGCAAGATCGATATTTATTTGGCAGTTGCCAGGCCGCCCTAAGAGAAATAAATCCTATCATAGATGTTGAAAACTTGATTTTAAAAAATAAATTTAGTTGTGGGCCGACTATGGATTTTGCCGAATTTTAGTGAAGAAACTATTGGATATATTCGACTCTTATTTTTGTAAATAAACTAGGAACGGCATTAGATATACGGTGATTAATGTACTGCCAAATTGTCGTCTCCGCCTTGTATTTCAATGTTGGTAGAACCTTTTCATTGGTTGTCGAGTTTGACATTCATAATGCCTAGCAAATAATTATTAGTGTCTATATATCCTTATACATGGCCAAATTAAAGTAGCTAGCGAAACTCCGCCGACGTGATGGGTAATTGATATATAAATACAATAAAACAAAATACATACATAAACTCACGCCTTCTTCCCATGGCGGTAGGCAGAAACTACAGAACGCCACCTGCTACGATCCTTACATACTCCTTTTGCCTCGTTTACGTTCATACATCTGGTCATACCCGCACGCCGGTTGTGAGTACTACGCACCTGACCTTTCTGAAGAACATCACCAATAAGGTCACTATATGACCTCGTAGGGCGACTAAAAAATATGTATAAGAAACATTTGGGTCAACGACGTTTAAGTATGAGTTGAGAAAATCTGTTTATCTTTTATTTTATCCTGTTTAAATATCGTTATCTATACCCATTACTCCTGTGAAGGTTGCACAAAAAAAAAATGTTTTTTAAATAGATTTTTCAAGTAACTCCACACCTACGGTCGTTGACCACGTTTTTTTATTATCATGTTAACGTATACCTCTGCGGAGTTTCGCTAGCTAATTTAATTTGACCCTGAATACTGTCTAGAATAAAAATACGCTTTTGTAAAAGTCCTGTATTTATTGATATCATTTTGTAACGGTTTATGATGTTGCTAAAATAATAAGACTTGTACTTTTTCATACGATTTCTAACTAGTTAAACGATCTGATGCCATTAGCGGCTTAAAATTCTATTTCCTTTTTTTTGTATCTGAATACATTAATGTGCAATATATTTTTTGTATGTATCTCAATGTTTTGAACTACAGTTCAGTTTTTTTTTTTGAAATCCTATGTACATATAAAATGATTTGTGATTGAATAATTAGTAACACTAATATCGATGTAATAAAATAAAAATTTTCAATACAAAATAAATATCAAATATTTTTTACATAATATGAGTTATCAAAATTAATATAATCTTGAGTAACAGTTTCATGGTGTGTACTGATAAAACCTTATGGCTTAAACGACGTAGTAAAGCACAAACTATACTTAAATTATAGCTTTTTTACTGTAAGTTGATTTAACGCGAGAAAGAGATAGAACAATATTCCTATCTCAGGATTTCTTCCTATAAATATGAAGCTTTATTAAAAGAAATTTGAATTTAATTACAATACGGTCGATCAATCAGGGCCGGTCCGAACTTTGCGCAGAAGGCTGCGGAAGAGGCTATGTCAATTTGTTTACGTTTTGAATACGAGGCTTTTGGCTACTTTTTATTAGTCTATGTATTTTGTCTAGTCTTTTGTAATGTGCGTCTTGTTTGTGGCGAATAAAAAAAATTATTTCTTTCTTTTATTCTATGTTGAGACCGGCCATGATTCATTGGCCGTATTGTACTAGCTTGACACTAAGAAAACAATTTAAAAAAAATAAGTACTCGTACAGCGGGTCTTACAAAAGCAACGCGTGTTTGTCTAAAATAAAATATGGAGTCAATCCCACTAATATTATAAATGTGAAAGTTTTTGAGGATGGATGGATTTTAGTTACTCTTTCACGCAAAAACTACTGAACGTATTTGGCTGGAATTTGGAACACAGATAGTTTATAACCTGGATTAACACGTAGGATTACACTTTTTATCCCGGTAGTACGTTCCCGTGGGATATTTTCCGACATCCACGCGGGCGAAGTCGCGGGCAAAAGCTAGTCTATAATAAGTGTCTAAATGTATGCCAGTTTATCAAATTACATAACATCACGCTTGTAACTCCGAAAGGGTAAGGCAGAGGTGTACCTATACTACACCCAGATTTCGCCATTAATTCTTAAGTCCCATGTAGTTTTGAGCCTATTGCAATCAACAGGGCACAAATCTGCTACTGAGAAATTCCGGATGGAAAAACCTAATAACACTGCCCGACCCGGGAATCGAACCCGGGACCTCCTGTCCTGCAGTAGTGCTTGCGACTAATAAACCAACGAGGATCAATTTACGTACAACTATTGTCTCTGGTATATTCAAGCCACAGCCGTCATACTTAGACAGTTTTAAGAAATGGCATTATTGTGAATCCTGACCTGTAGCCCGCCAAATTAAAATTTTCTTTGGTTTTTTTGAAAATTGCAGTATAAGAATTGTATTGATAAGAATTTTTCGGAATATTTCGTATGAAAATTCTTAGGTGGAACAAATTTCCAAAGTTTAACGTTTGATATGAAATTTTTGATTATTATTCAGTAAACTAGCTGACCCGACAGACGTTGTCCTGTCTTAACTATGAATGTCATAATTATGTCGTTTGGTTTTAGTTTTGACTATTGACTAAAACTAAAACTATCGACTCATCGACTCATTTATCAACCGATCCATCTGTGTTAAATAATATTTGAGCGCGCATTCTGTCAATCGCTGAAAGTTATTTCAAACAACTGACAGTTATGTAAAATTAATATTGGCGTTAAGTTTTCTTAAATTTTCTAATGTTCCGCTCAACTTCCTTAATTTTTTCTTTCATAAGAACCTTCTCCTTACAATAATTAACACAACAAAAAAAGAATTAGCTAAATTGTTCCATCCGTTCACGCGTGATGCGATGACCAAGGGAAATAGAGATTCATTTTTCTATATAGATAGATATACCATTCCTAGTCGTAAATCGCATTTTGATCAACATATGACGGAAAACAGAGCTGCTAATTGCAAAAAACCGAAGAAACTTTGAATTTGGCGGGCTACAGCTGAGAATTCACCTTAACACGGCAAATTGATGCAGTGTGTCAATATGATAAACAATTATTTTCCCGGACTGTACACTACACAAGTCAAATACTGATTGTTGTAATCAAATTCATGTACTATTCTCGAATTATAGTCAATGTTAGTTAATAAGATTAATTTTATTCCTTGTAAAAATATTCTTCGTTTGTATTAGTAATACAATAAATGAGTACATAATTGTGTTTAAATGTTTTATTTTTATAATGGCTACGATGAAGGGGGCGGGCATAAAAAATATGGCCAAGTGCGAGTCGAACTCGCACACGAAAGTTTCCGTACCACCGTACTATATTTAACACTAGGTATGTAGCGGCATCTACATAGCCACATGCGAGCTACACGTCACACAAAATCCTGCATTGCGCAAGCAGAGTTTACCGCGCAACTAGCATATTCAGGACGTCCCACGACTGCCACATTGAGGGAAAGTACCTAAAATGCCGTAGATAGAAAAAATACTGAATTAACACTTCATTTTTATTTTAAAAGCAATACGAACTGCATTCAAAGAATTTTTAATAATAGCCTGTCTGAACCGGGAATCGTACCCGCTAAATGTGAAAAAAAAAACTGTAATTTTGCCACACCATTACGCTCTATTACGGCCATAGATGCGACATACATAAATCAAAACTTATAGGGTACTTCCCGTTGACCTAAAATAATGAAAGGCAAGAAGCAATATCTCACACTCAGATACTCAAGTCCGAAAATCATTAATTTGTAGTTTTATCAGCCCCTGCAGTCTCGACATTAGACAGCGACAAAAATCGGTCGCTAAGTCGTATCGTTGTCAAATTCCTCTAATAGATTTTCAACTTTATTTCGAAAGCATAAGGTTGAAAATCTATTAAAGAAATTTGACATCGATTAGAGTTAACGACCGATTTTTGTCGTTATGTTTGTCGAGACTGTAGGGCCTGATATATTTTTTTTTATCTTGAATTTGCAGTTGGAGAATTGACCGTGACGTATATCGATGTATGGGAGAACATGTTTTTTAAGTACAGTGTTAAGTTTGTTTTGGGGATAAATTCATCTCAAATACGGAAACCTTCATTGTGTGAGATCCAACACGCACCCAGCCGGTTTTCTTTTAAATATATCAATTCGCGGGGTCTGTTAATACCGATGTTCACCCCATTATAAAAGCACGAATCTGTGGGTACACCAGGCAACTAGTTTTAAGTTAGTTCAACGAATCATATCAATAATGGACGGTGCCCGCGATCGAAGCGCCACCTATAGGTGGCGCTTCGATCGTGCGAGGTCGCACGTTTCTCCTCACGGCCTTCGCTCGCCGCCGTTCGCATATGAACTCTTAAGTTTTGATTTCCTAAGAAACCCGTGATAGGTCACACAATACCGGCTGTCCACACAATAACAGAGCGTTTTTTGAGACAAAGAAATTCTGGTGTAAATGACAGATTTTCATGTTGGTCGGTATAATATGACGGAACCGCTTTATTCCTAGGCATCCAAAGCGCAATACCGCTTTGGATAACGCGCTGTTTATGGCTTTTATGGAAAAAATCGCTGTTTATGGCTTTGGTTAATTTTTTTTCATCGTTGTTTATGGGTAACGCACTGTTTCCTAATCACTTGTGATCACTTTCATAAAATTGATGCTAAAGCCGGCTGCTAATCTTAGAAGAAAGACTTTTTTCGGGTGAGTGCATGCGCCTTTTGTTGCTATCATCGGAACACTGTCAAATAACTTTTTTTTTTCTTTTTTTTTTTTTCCTAATGGGCAGCTCGTAGTTATGACCACTAAGGTCCTGGCTACTTAACCGGGCAAGCCTGTGGGTGCCTTAAGCTACTAACTTAAAGCCTCCAGCCAGGGGCGAAAAATACTTAAAAATTAGGTGACCGCACGCTAAGGGCACCCCCTGTGGGGTACGAACCTCGGCTTAGGGCGTCACTGAGGGGAGGGCAGCAAGATGGGACAGGCTGGATCAAGATAATATTATTATTAACAGGGGAATTTAAAACTACAGGCTCAGCTACGGCGCGGGCTGGCGCGTCGTCGAGCAAGGGTCGGGGGGGAAACTTTTTTTTTCCCGTATCTTTAAGCTAAGTCTCATTATAGCCGCGGCGGGCCGCATGCAGGTATGCGCCAAGAGCCGCGGCGGGCCGCACCGCAACGCACTATTGTTTCAGACAAATTCAAATTTCGAATTTGATCAGTTTCTACTCCAATGCAATGAGGCTTGCACACATTTGGGCGGGCCGTAGCGGAACGCAAAACAGTAGTCGCAAAAATACGCCTGGCGAGCGATCCGCCAGTGCGTCGCGTTGTGGCCCGCCTGTGGTGAGTTGGTTCATACAAAATGCACTAAAGTACACGGCGACGGCACGGTTGGCGCAGTGGTTAAGCGATTGACTGCTGCGCTGCGTGTCACGGGTTCGATTCCCGCACGGAACAAATATTTGTATGACCTACAGGTAGTTGTTCCGGGTCTGGCTGTTTATGTATGTGAGTTTAAATGTTTGTAAACGCATCCTCAATACAGGAGAAATTCCTAGGGTGGGGCAATATTTTTATAAAAAAATAAAGAAAGTTATACAGCAGGCTTAGCACAAGTACCGTCTTGTCGACCGAAGAATAGACAAAAATTACGTTTCGTGAAGACAGTACGACGACAGCAAAGTAGAAAGAGTCAACTGCACTTTTTACGAAATTCAGTAATTTATTCACGTTTATCTTTTATTTTGGTTATATCTCGAAAATGGTGTGTCTTATCGCAAAAATAATGAAAATTTCGACCCCCTTTATGAAACCGTTAAACCCCTTAAACTCAACATGTAGGTAATAATTTTTCACATTTTCCATACAAAAACTGAAAAATTCCTTTTTTCCTTTCCATTTTTATACTTTGTGGTCGTCGAGTAAAGAGTTTTCTACTGTCTTTAGCATGGCGGTTAAAAAATGAAATTGTCTTCACTACTTTAGACAACTGTCTTCTGAAATAGTCTACATTAAAAAGGACCTAGACAACGATCGGCAGAAACGAAAGACAAAATGACAGATTTTAGAAGGATTTTTACGGTGCGATGTCAAAAATAGAGAAACGAAATGTCACTTTGTATGGGAATAGCCGTCTCTATTCTTCGAAGAGATAGATAGCGCCATGCTAAGCCCGCAGGACGATTTTCTGGAATGTGTTGCAATGTGGCGCGGCGTGCCCAAATGTGCGCAAGCCTTTTTAAACCATAAACGCTGCACCAAAAATATGTCACGCATTAATGGAGAAACAGATCGACGTGAATTTTTGCATAGATATAAGTAGTTTATGGGCCGGAGAGTGACATACGCTACTTTGTATGCAGGCAAAATCCCCCGCACAGGAGCGAACCCGCGAGCAAAAGCTAGTTGTTAATGTTTTTAGGGATCCGTACCTCAAAAGGAAAAAAACGGAGCCCTTACATGATCACTTTTGTTGTCCGTCGGTGTCTAGCAAGACCCTTTAATTTCTAAACATGTTATAATTTCTGTTAGGTAAAAATTAAAAACCTTGTTGATTAAAACAATATTTTATTATCGATTCTTTTGTTTTGGTCAAAAATCATCACAATCCAGGCATGATATAAGCTATGTTGTGCAGAGTGTCTTGTAGCAGACGAGACGGCGGCGCGATTGTGGGTATAGCGCGACACACGCTCAGGAGCGGAGCGAGCGAGCAGAGCAATGTGTCCAGTAGTACTGAAACTGAGCCTGAAACTGCGATTTGGCCCTGTAGGAAGAAATTTTTTGGTTTAAATACGATTCTCGACATTATATTTTTTGACTGATAGCTGAATCAAACCTTTGAAAGGAATTGCACACGTATCAAATCGGAAAGGGATCGTCACCGTATCAACTCGAGAGATTCAGTATTCTTTATATGAAACTCCTTACTGCAACGCACGACGAGTCCACGTATTGGAACTGCTGATCCGCTTTAGTTACGTGTTTACGTTAGATCAACGCCTGTTTGACGGCGAGGCGAAAGGCGATACGGTGGCGATCCCTTTCCCAGTTGATATGTATGCTATGACATTCATAATTTCATGTAATTTTTTTATTTGCTTAATAATTTTAATAGTTGCATTATGTCAATTATAGGTCTTCACGCTTATAAGCGAGACACTCATGCTCCTTAAGTTTATCTCCTATTCGAAAGGATAATTATCAATGATAAGTATCGTGATGATAACAGATGGATAATTATCGATTGATAATAACAAAAACTTGCGCTCGGTTTGGTCAATCCAATTTACTTAATCTACCTTTAATTAATGTTGATTTGTGTTGGATAAATATCCAACACAAATTAACATTAATTAAAGGTAAAAGGGAGAAAAAACACTTTTTTTTTTGTTGTTACAATTGCCCAAATTATAATGCATTTGTTATGAAACAATATAACAAATGAATTTCTTATACTGGTGATAATTATCTGATAATTATTAAGTAGCGTAATTATCTGATAATTATTAAGTAGCGTAATTATCTGATAATTATTAAGTAGCGTAATTATCTGATAATTATTAAGTAGCGTAATTATCTGATAATTATTAAGTAGCGTAATTATCTTGATAATTTCAAACCTTGCCTAGGCATTATAGAGTAAGCACCTTCATTCAGTCTCTCTCGTATTTTAGGGAATCTCACATAGTGCTCTATAAGATTTTCTCCTAATGTCGTAAGACCCGCATATCATTTGCTCATGAGCAGTGATCGGAGTAGGTAGATTGATTTTTAGTACTTGTATCATAAATGCACACAGAAAGAATAACATGGATAAGCCATTTTTCCGGAAAGTAATTCCGGTATTTCCGGATTTAGTATTTCCGGCGGGCGTACGCATTGTTCTGATAACCGGTTATTGTACCACCCATGATCCTTTGTTCTGATTGGTCGTTGGGTTTTGTCAAATCGTGACAAAAAAAAAAATAGGAAGAATAATAAAGAATAAAATTGCTCATTTTATTACAATTCCTACCTTTTTTTTGAGGATGGCAAATCATCAAATGACTCCTTCCACTCTGGCAGAATACAATTCCTACATAAGTTCCGGTTTTTTTTTAATAATCCACCAATTCCGGAGAAATGTCCATAGTAATATATACGTTTCGGATCAATGACCCCAGTTCAATCTACCTACTCCGATCACTGCTCATGAGACTCATGATGCTCTTTAGTCTTCAGTCTCCCTCCTATTATAACAAGACATTCCTCATGTTCCTTCAGTCTCTCTCCTATTATGGCGAGACTCTCCCAATAGACGGAGATGCGCGGCCACTACTACAGCTCCACAGCCTGATACGCGATACATGCCGACTCTCTTTCTATTATAGCGAGGCTTACCTCATGCTCCTTCGTCTCTCTCCTATTATAGCGAGACTAACCTCATACTCCTTCAGTCTCTCTCCTGTTATAGCGAGACTTACCTCATGCTCCTTCAGTCTCTCTCCTGTTATAGCGAGACTTACCTCATGCTCCTTCAGTCTCTCTCCTATTATAGCGAGACTCTCTCCCAATAAACGGAGATGCGCGGCCACTTCAACTGCTCCACAGCCTGTCACGCGATACATTCCGGCGCTGGTTGCTGCTGAAGTTGATACGGGCTGAAGAAGGGAAAGATAGTTTAGTGGTAATTTAATATCACGCCTCTGATCACCGAAGGGATAGGCAGAGGTGTGATTACAACTACATATTGTCAGTTTTGCTGATAATATACAAAAACTGTATAAAGAATAGTTGAATTAGATTCAGAATTTGCAAAATAAAACCACCAAAATGGACTAATAAGGTCGGTTATAAGGCCGCACCACATTACAAAAAAAAACCTCCTAAACCACTTTCATACATTTTGTATAGACCATCGCACAATACAGGAGGACCGCACCGCGCTTTTTTTTTATTGAAATGCGATTAGCTATAAATTCCTATGCATAATTCTTAACTAAACCGACTGCAAAAGAAGGTTCTGTATTTTTTTTATTGTGTGTTTAATGTGACAATCTAAAAAAAAAAAGTTTAATGATGATGCAGTAAGCGCTACTTCTGGCGTGGCTACAGAAAGATTTGTTTCTGGATTATAGGAACGTATTACATACAACCAACAAGCCTGTAATCTCCGAAGAGTTAGGCAGAGGTACAACTACCTATAGAACACCCATATTTCACCACTTATGTCTAAGACCCATGTAATAGGGGGCGAGCCTATTGTCATCAACCGGGCTGCTACTGAGAAATTCCTAATGGCAAAACCCAATAACACTTTGGCCGACCTTCGAATCGAATCAAACTCAAAGCTTTTTCAAATAAACCAATTACGGGCACTTTTGAATTGTCAAGGGTCGGTCAGTCAGAAAGATGAAGTTATACTCGAAAGGTTTAGGTAGTTAAATAAAGGTAAACAAATCGTAAAAAGGGTTTTTTTATAGTTGACACTTTCTTGTTTAAAAATACGTTACAACAAAATTAAAGTTATTTGCGGTTTATACGATAGTTTCCTCTTTTATTAATGTATGTTAAACTTTGTCATTTATTCGTAAACTATATCTTCGTACATGTAATTGCTTGAGTACAATTTTTTTGTTAGATTTATAAAATAGTATAATATTTTGTAATCTGTCTATTGTAAAGAGCCCAAAAAGACAGGTTCCCTAAACCTTTTAGAAAATACAACGAATTAGATAACGTTACTAAATTGAAGAGTACACCTGTGACGTAGTATGGCAACTGAAGTAGCAGATATTACGTTTAGTCGGTTAACAAGATGCCTTTTATGTTATGGATGAATAAGAAAAAAAATTAAATGGTGTCACAGTATAGCAGCTGCCACCATACCACTGTGAGCGCAATTCAATTGAGTTAATATGGACTCAAGTTAAAGGGTTTGTAGCCGAGAAAAATAAAACTTTTAAAATGTCTGACCTAAACATTCTTTTGCCAGAGGCTTTAGCTAATGTGACTGCTGAGAATTCGAAACGTTGCGAGGGTCTTGTAATAAAAGAAGAAATGAAAATGCTTAAATTAGACTAAATAATTGATGATACCACTGAACGCTTTATTATTAATGTGACAGATAGTTCCTCAGATCCAGATTCAGAATAGAGCCTATTATTATGGGACTCAAAATAATATGATTTTAACATTTGAAATAAAAGGTTTAACATCTATGAGTCACGTGGTTTTTTTTGTTTACCTTTATTTAACTACCTAAACCTTTCGAGTATAGTTGCCCATTCCAAAGCGTAGTAGATACCTATGGAGAAGAACGGGCAAGAAACTCCATGCACACTCTTTTAAATTAAAATATGGTTACAAAATATTGGTTACATCGTTCATGTTGAAGTTATATATGTGAGAACGATGCATAACGTTAAAAGCGTCCGTAATAAAAAGACAAAAACAATTCAAATATTAATTAAATTAAAATAAGCCGTGGCAGCTAAGAAATTACCAGTCCTCACTGACGGCGCCCGTTTACGAACATGACGCATGGCTCAGCACCATTCAGCTCAACCATTTTGAAGGGAACCTAATGATCCAACACACACGCCACCACCAGCGAGACATTAGAGTGAGCATGACATACTCTCAGCCGCCAGGGCACATTCAAGTCAATGAAAGAAAAACCTAGTAAATGGTAGCTTTATAGTAGGTACATAGTACTCACACATCTGCTATGCAATCATCCAGGACCTCATGTTCAGCGTACCGCTTATGATCACTAGACCAATGAGGCAGTCCGTCAGGAACGTGTTATGTTAATAATTAAGCAACTTACCACTAAAGCTTGCGTGGGCGGTGTGGGCGGCGCGGGCTGCGGCTTGGGCGGCGCGCGGGGCGGGCGACCTGGGCCGACTGACGTCAGTGGACGAGCTAAAACATAAAATTGTGAAGTTTAAATCGACAATGCTAACATAACAGTTTCCAACTGCTATACCATTTTTTTTTTAATTATTTGAGAAACTCAAGTTAAGGCGCGGTAAGAAGCATTTTTTTACAATAGCGCATCGCGGTAACAAATGAGGTTCAATACAGCGATGCGTTGGATGTTAGTTCAATCGAATGACCATCAAAATAAAATTAATTTTGCAGTTTTATTTAAATTAAAAAATAAATGCGCGGCTCAGTTGAATAATTTTTAGGTATTTCTTTAGTTGATTGAATTCCCTTTAATATCATTACATAAAACATGATAGTTTACGCTCAACATTTTGAGAATTCTGCGACGAAAAATATTATTTTGAGCTCTGTTTTACGATTGTTTTTATCATGATAGTATTTTATTCGTTTTTTTCTGGCTTGTTATATGTACCAATACACCTAACTGTGCAACAAAAAACTGAGCATTTTACAATGTCCTGCATTTGGGCAGCGCCTTAACTGAGCACAAAATAACCCCCATAAGTAATTATGTCCGAATTTCATCGATCGACCGCGGTCTGGTTGCATCTTCGATCAAGGTTTGCACCCTAAAGGCAAGCGCAGTTTACGGCAGGCCGTGCCGAAACGCATTGCGAAAATACTCCATCACTTTCGTATCTTTTATATGAACCAACACACGACCTGTTGCGGCTGTATTGTACGCTTGGCTTTAGACAACGGTGGCTACCGTCAAACGGGGTGAATAGGGATGCATGCAGGCAGGGATTGAAAAGGTTCCTAAAAAACCGGGAAAGAACCGGTATTTAGTGGTTCTATAGATGTATGAGGAACAGGGTGTAAAGTTCACTCATACTCTATGGAGAAGGGAGGATCCTCTGACCAGACGGGTGTTGTGTCTGGTGGGCAACTGCCCAACGGTTGATGTCGGGACGTTGTATATATGCTAGTCGCGCGGTAAACCCTGCTTGCGCGATGCAGGATTTGCGTGACGTCAGTATGACGTGTAGCTCGCATGTGGCGATGTTGATACCGCTACAGTTCCGTTAGTGGAACCCGAACCGGAACAGGAACCTAAATTGGAACCTTTATTTTATGGGTTCTTCATCAAAGCGAGTTCGAAACAGTTCACACGATGCCGCTCAACGCATGACGAAGCTTTGTACGATAGCGGTGAGGTACGGGCGGCCACCGATGGGTGAAGAGGTTGGAGTTTTCGTGAATGAGGAGAGGGGCACTTTTGCTTTGATAGATCCTCTGGTAGTTCTTTTGTAGAGAACCTTTAAATCGGATGGTTCGGAATCGGTATATTGGAACCTTTATTTGGAACCAGAACCAAACCGTACCGAAAAGAAGAACCTTTTAAAGAACCGGAACCCAAATTCGTGCCGGTTTTCAATCCCTGGATGCAGGGGTGAATCGCGACGAAACTTTAAAAGGGATTTTAACATTGAAATAATATATAGTTTGTTGCCAAAATGGACTCATGCGTTTACATACATACACCTACATAAACTCACGCCTTCTTCCCATGGGGGTAGGCAGAAACTACAGAACGCCACCTGCTACGATCTTTACATACTCCTTCCGCCTCGTTTACGTTCATACATCTGGTCATACACGCACGCCGGTTGTGAGTACTACGCACCTGACCTTTCTGAAGAACATCACCAACAAGGTCACTATATATCTTCCTAGGGTGTCCTTTCCCGGCGTTTCCACTCACATCTGCCTTGTTCACCTGTTGTTAGTCGCCCTTCATTCATCCTCTCAACATGACCAAACCATCTTAGCGTGTCATGTCATGGTTTTAATGTACGATTAGGTGCCCTTGTTGGTAACAAACCTTTTAAAGTTTCGTTACGATTCACCGCTGCATTCATATTCACCCCGTTTGACGGTACTACAAAACGACCGTCATTACGAAATAGTACCAGTCTTTCGAGTTTATGGTTTCAAAAAACGCTCTTCATAAGTTTGACCGTAATTTGACGGCACCGCTGTCTTTAAAAAAAAGTCCAAGCTTATGGGAAAATGGAATAAAACTCTTATCAGAATTAAGAACTCATACTTACTTAAGTTAGAAATGATGATCTTGTTCGTAGTAGATTGATTACTTAGCTCCTTTTGCATCGCGAATCGCTTAGCTTTACGCTTCCATAGATAGCGTTCATTGTAGTTAACCTGTTAGAAAAAAATATATAAGGTCAAATTAAATGGCATGTATTTAACGCGGCGAAAAATTAATCTGAAATTTGGATTAAAAAATAATTAAAGCCGGTAGCAAAAATAGTAGGTTGGCAGCTACAGTGAAGAATAATTTTAAGTAGAAAGTAGCAGCTTAATAATCAGTTGTTAGCTTTGTTTTAATTTAAACTGGCATCGAGTTTCTGTTTTGGCGAGGCCTCCTATTTCTGAATTTTAATTTTTGGACAAAAAATAAATCCTGGTTTATCCTGGGTTTTATCTGATTCGCATAATAAGGCGTAGCCGACGGAGCCCCGCTACGCGGGGCTCCTACTTCTGGGCGGTTTAAAAAAAAATAACCACGAAGGGGACGGCGGGGTCTTCCAGACCCCACCATCCCCTTCTAACCTAACCAGTCCGAGTCAGAGTGCCCCAAGTCCCGAGCTCGCTTCGCTCGCTCTTGCATCCTATCCTACTGTTAATATTAGTCACCATTTCATTATTTATAGTACCTCGCCTATGATTTCTAGTAACAAATAGTTAGTAGCCCTTTAAGTTGTTAGTCGTCTGCAAAATAATTAGCCAAATTAAATTAGCTAGCGAAACTCCGCAGACGTGATGGTATGGATATCATAACACGAAAAAATAAAAAAGATTTGATGTTATTTTTTAGGGGTTAACGACCGCTGGTGGTGTTGTTACATGGAGTATGAGTTGAAAAAATATGTTTTATCGTGTCTTGATATCGATTCCAATCACGTCAGTGAAGATTAACAAAAAAAAATATGATATTTCAATTGAATACAATAACAACGGTGGCTGACCCCACAAAAAAAAACATCAAATTAAATTATTTTTTGTTTTATCAAGTTTAGATATGGATATTGGTATGCATATCTAAACTTGTTAATATCTTGACGTAATTGGTTACGTCTGTGAAGTTTCACTAGCTATTTTAATTTGACCCTGTATTATTATGCTTAATTCTTTTACTATAACTTGGATACTAGATTATGATCATTGGCCTATCAAAGTCAAAATCCTAACAAATTCCTAAAAAAATAAATCCTCTAGAAAAATTCCTACACACACCAACAAACAACAAATTCCTAGAGAAATTCCTAGTGTGGGGCAATGTATTTATAAAAACAAAAAAATAAAAAATAAGCGTTGTATCTGACTCATTCTTGACCTGCGGGGTAATTACGTAACACACTAACAGTAGCAATGGCTTTAATTTTGACAGTTCAACAACTTTCATTGCCTTATTTACGTTGTTGAGCAGGCAATTTTTTCGAACATATGAAGCAATGGATTAGCAATATCCTTCAAAATGATTCTGATTGTGATTGATAGTGTGTTACCAAATGTTAGTGTACCCAAATGTCCTTTCTTTTGTATTGTTCGTCGAGTGGTTGAGCTCCTTAAGTTCTGAGTTGAGCTCCACTGTTAATGACAAATGTGTGCACTGACTGTACAGGTCCACTCATTCTGTGTGGTTTTTCCTCAAAAGACCATTTCAGACACAAATCTACATGGTCTTCACATGATCTGACCAAGATTATGTCTAGACTTTTAAAGAGACTGTGACCTCTGAGTTTGTTTCGGCCTTTCTTCTCAGAGTAGTCAGATAGGAAACGCCGACCTCTTCTAGTTTTAAAAATATGATTGACGTGTAAAAGTGTTTGTACAAACCTACTTACAGTAATAAAATCATTTATCATTTTACGCAATTAGGGTACGAAGTTTATGTATGAAATCGATAGTGCTATTGGCTCGATATCTTGACGAAATTTTCATAGAAATTATTCTACTAGAGTCGCGTCTGTTTGCTTTAAATATATTTCCAACAAGGTAGAACCTTTCTTAAATCCGTAACTTTGTTGAATGAATATCTGAGGGCCTAAAAAGCTGTCTTTAGTCACGCTCCCTAGAGATACGAATAGACAATACAACAAACAATTATATACTTTTTACTGAATTTACTAGATTTTGGTAAGTAAATAGAAGCAATACAAAAAATATTGTGAGCCGTCACGGGATGCCTGGCAGATGTGAAACATCGAAATTATTTTGTACAAGTAATAAGCATAAAATAACAGATTACAACAGGAACTAAATATGGCATAATGAACAAATAAAATATTACGATTTTTTTTCTAGTAAATGATGACTGTTTATTTAATAAACATTTATTTTCATTAAATACAAAGTAAAGTTGATCATATTTATAAACCATCGAATAGCGTGGCGGCGCGTCGCCACGGCATGCGTCGCCACGCCAGCAATCGGTTTTACCCGCGTCTATAGACGTTTCACATCAAAAATAATTGTAACTGCCTCTCCCCACTTTCTTTATATATGTCCTCTTTCTAAAATGGATAGTCTTAATCTCTATGGTGTTTCCACTGCTGAGTGTGACTCCGGCCTCCTCCGTGTGCGATAAGAATGCGAATTACTAAATAAACAATACTTACATTAGACCACATCTCCCCCAACCGTTTGGATATCGCAGAGAAGTCCATATCGGGGTGCTTGCGCAGGAGTTCATTACGCGCCTCTTTAGCCCACATCATATAGGCAGTGATACGGGTCTTACCTAAGATATAGATATTAAATCAATATACTATTGGTAATATGGACCAGAAAAAGGTAGGCATCCTGTTACACATGTTCT
This sequence comes from Griposia aprilina, assembly GCA_916610205.1. Lineage (NCBI taxonomy): Eukaryota > Metazoa > Arthropoda > Insecta > Lepidoptera > Noctuidae > Griposia > Griposia aprilina. The sequence goes on along the minus strand of OU744310.1, from coordinate 7,063,464 downwards.
GTACGCTTTATACTTTTAATTGGAATCTTAACTCGCTTGGTAAAAAAGTCAATGAAAAAATAAAAAAGACACAGTATTTTTAGTTAAATAACGGGTGTAAAAAGACACTTAACGAAGACGAGAGTCACTTGTTCTCCTTGTCATTACAATCATTATTTTGTCCTGGGAACCTTCTGGTTACGGCGATATTGAAGGTCAAAATTCCAACTTTTACTGACATTTTTTTACGAAAACAGGTTTTTAATGTTATAAGTTTATAACACAACTTTAAATACCCCCAACACCCCAGGGGGCCAAGTCTACTAATTTACAAACGTCACAATGGTCTCTGCATTGTTAGTTTTCAAAAACTCAGACCATTGTGACGTTTGTAAATTAGTAGACTTGGCCCCCTGTACAGTTGCATGCACAATGTTTTGCGTGCGTTACCTTGCACACTACCGTAAATAGCGATTTTTCAGACCAAAAATATAATTCGTTTCCCAGCAATTATTTTTGTGCAATGTTACTTAGTTTGATGTACAGAATGCGTAGTTGACGGCTATGTGATGTGTCTTTTTACAACCTGCATTATATTTGTAAAAAATTGATTAAAAATAATTTTCATCCGGTAAACAGATGGATGTAGGTCGATCTTACTTCGAATCCTATACTATACATGCTAATAATTACATATTTATTTGTTCTAATTTAAATTTCTCATTAATTAACTTTTGTTTTTCGATTTCTAATGATAACATCTTCTTTTTCGCAACGTAATATTCACAAATTGCATTGTTCCGGGCAATCCGGGCCTTTAGGTCTTCATCCAAGTAATTTTGTTTTGCTGAAAAATAAAATAAACAAATTGACAATTACATGGTTCTTTTATTGCAATTGACCCAATGTTTCAAATCCTAAATGAATGCGTGCTCAGTTTGTCAATTTGATGATCTTATTACATGACTTTTACCCAGGGGCGTAGCTACCGTCGTATCTGCCGTATCAATTATACGGGGCCCCCCGACGCGAAGCCGGGTGAAAATTCGCTCAATTCCTATTGATAAAAGGCCAGTAATTAATGAGCAACTAATGAAAAAAATCAAATTAATGATATTTGTTTGTGGCTTCAAACTCAAAGCATTTATTTCATTTAAGCCATTTAGATTTGACTTGTCAAGGGGTCGGTCAGTCAAAAAGATGAAGCTAGTTGCCCATTCCAAAGCGTAGTAAGTACCTATGGAGAAGAACGGGCAAGAAACTCACAATAATAGCTTTACTTTTCAAGTCAGTGTGTTATTTTGTAAAAAAATCATTACCTAGGGTAGGTATTGTTTTTTGAAGCTTCGGTGTAGTCGGGTGAAAAGGGCCCCCAACAAATTTCAATGCAGGGCCCCTTTAGGACTAGCTACGCCACTGCTTTTACCACATGAATAAAAAACCGAGCAGAATGAAAGCTTCATACTAACGCCATGCTCGGGGACACTACTACACACACAGCTAAGTGTGCGTGACCTATCATCGACAAGACGCGCGGGGCGAGCACCGGCGCCCGCTAGGGTACAAACCGGTTTGAGCCAGCTCAGTAAGCGGACAAAGTTAAGGGGTGTGCCAGCTTGCAGCGATACGACGCGGAAGTTTTGTTTTATATTGTTTTTAAGCCAAACTGTTGGACAAGAAATTCGACAGCATACAGATGATTGTACTTTTTTAATGCCGTGCCCCTGTTTTCCTATTGACTATTTAAATAAATAAAATATGTTAGGTTATTCATTATAAGATAAAACGAAATAATTAACTACTAAAAATCAAGCAATATAGGAACAAAAAAATATTGAGAGTAGAAATATTTATATTAGATGCTTAATTGTTTGAATAAAATATTTTGCCTTTAATTTTTTTTAAATCATTTCTACTAATAAAATATACCTAATTAACTTATTTTGGTTTTGTGTACCTACATACTTAATTTTAAACAAACTTAACTTTAAACCATTTCGTCATTTCGTTTTAATGTTAAACTCAAACTCAAACTCAAGCATTTATTTCAAATAAACCAATTACAGGCACTTTTGAATTGTCAAGGGGTCGGTCAGTTAGAAAGATGAAGCTAGTTACCCATTCCATAGCGTAGTAGGTACCTATGGAGAAGAACGGGCAATAAACTCCATGGACACTCTTTTAAATCAAAAAATGGTTACAAAATATTCATTACATCGTTCATGTTGAAATTATGCATGTGAGAACGATGCAGAACGGTAAAAGCGTCAGTAATAAAAAGACAAAAGCAATTCAAATATTAAATTACATTAAAATAAGCCGTGGCAGCTAAGAAATGGCCAGTCCCTACTGACGGCGCCCGTTCACGAACATGACGCATGGCATCAGCACCATTCAGCTCAACCATTTTGAAGGGAACTTTTAATGATCCAACACACACGCCACCACCAGCGAGACATTAGAGTGAGCATGACATACTCTCAGCCGCCAGGGCACATTCAAGTCAATGAAAGAAAAACCTATTAAATGGTAGCTTTATAGTAGGTACATAGTACTCACACATGTTACACTACACTATTTTATAATGTTCCGTACTAAAATTGGAAAACGGAAAATTTATAGGATTATGAAGGTATGAGGAACAGGGTGTAAAGCTCACTCATACTCTATGGAAAAGGGAGGATCCGCCGACCAGACAGGTGTCGTGTCTGGTGGGCAACTGCCCGAAGTTTGATGATGGGACGTTGTATATATCGCACTGATAATACAATACTGTTGTAACTCAAAATATGTAAAATTTGAGATAACATTAAAAGAAATAATGAAGTGGATAATCATTTTTTCGTCGATTCTGAAAAAAAGTCACATTTTGAGTTACAACAGTATTGTAATATCAGTGCGATATGCTAGTTATGCGGTAAACACTGCTTGCACAATGCAGGATTTTGCGTGACGTCTGTGTGACGCGTCGTAGCTCGCATGTGGCGATGTAGGTACCGTTACGTCACTCCCCTCGAGAGACCGGAGGTCGATAGTAGGCTGAGTTGTGTATCATAATGATGCTTGCCAGGGCTTTTGGGTGAAGAAAAATCATGGAACTCTCGTCATCGTCACCGAACGCTTTCCATGAGCTATATGTACACTGTGTATATATGTGTACTTTTTGGGTGAACAAAAAGCGTGAAACTCGCGTCATTGTCACCGCACACTTCCCATGAGTGGGTTTATAGTTATTTAGTTTTCACTTCTATCGGCAGTCCCCAAAGACTGCTCCAATTTTTATTTTTAGATTCTTGCATGTATACGATATCACAAAGATGATTGCTCGTGGCTTACCAAGCGTCATAAAGTTAGACCATTACTTATGCATTTCGCCCAAGTTTTTGGATCACTTTTCATTCCGCATCGACTTCGACATTCGACCGTTTTCACTAACACTATGGGACACCTAAAAGTAATCTAAACTAAAATTATAACGAGAAAAGATTTAATTTTTTTGTATGTTTGTTTGTTACGCTTTCACGCTAAAACGGCTGAACGAATTTGGATAAAATTTGGCACACGGGTAGACCATGACCTGGATTAGGACATAGGATATTTTTATGCCGATATTCCCACGTCAACGAGATATATGTGTGTGAAACCGCGGGGCCCAGCTAGTGCCTAATAAAAGCACATTGTTCGATTTTCAACTCGTTTGCAACAAACGTTTTGACTTTTACGATTAAGTCCAATGTTAAAGTAAAAGTGCCCTATTTACATCCGTAAGACGTCCTCGTAACATAGGGTCCAGTTGAAAACCAGCGTCAGGCACCAGTTGTTTGACTTTAATGCTGAACTGGGCCTATTTGGTGCAACCATGAGGCACACAATACTGTTTTTAAGTTTTTTACTATGTTGTGTTTTTATGTGAATATTATGTCCCTTAACATGGGTCAAATAAATTTATTTTCTTTCTTTCTTTCATCTACCAGGCACAAATCTGCGAGATTCAGGGTAGCTACTGAAAATTACCTTGTAAAAAATACTATATTTTGCTTGAACAATGAATTGACCGAACTCTCATAAGCATAATCAACCTATAATGTTCCCACTGCTGGGACAGGAGTCTTCTCTGTGAGATGGAGACGCTCACTATCCACCACAGCCCAGTGCGGATTGGATATCACTATGTCTTTGAATTTTTGGTTCTAGGAAATGCCAGATTCCTCACAATCTTTACTTTCACCGTTTTGAGAGCTTATACAGGTTTTATCAGAAAGCTGACCAACATCGTAATCAAGACAAAATGATCAGCTGTCCCATACAAAACTTCAATACTTACTCGACTCAAACGCATGTTGTGATGATGGTACCGTGGAGGACGTAATCCACTTTGATGGTCCGTGCAACACCCTTAAATTTGACCACAACTTTCTGATACAGCGAGTATTAAAATATAAAAAAAATACCTTTATCCTTCCTCTGCGCCTTAGCTCTGCCAATGACTCGTCCATCTTTAACAATGAGCTTCTTCTTGCTGCTTTTTTCCATCATGTACAGGGAGTTGGCAGGAGTCCTCGTGGAGCCCTCGTCAGACGCTGAGCTGTCCGATTCCATGCTGCAATTTTGTGGCTCACCACTTTTTGATGAAGGGAGGTTTTAGTGTTTTGTATGCAAATTCTACTAATATTATACATGTGAAAGTTTGTGAGGATGGATGGATGGATGTTTGTTACTCTTTCACGCAAAAACTACTAAATGGATTTGGAACACAGATAGTTTATAACCTGGATTAACATGTAGGATACTTTTTTACGATTACTTTTTATCCGGTTAGTACGTTCCAGTGGGATAATTTCCTACATCTACACGGGTGAAGCCCGAAGCGTAGCAAAAGCTAGTAATATAATAGGTAACATAACATCACGCCTGTAATCCCTTAAGGGTTAGGTAGAGGTGTACCTATAGTACACCCACATTTCGTCAGTTATGTTTCAGTCCCATGGAATCAGCGGAAAGCATAATGCCATCCACCGGGCATAAATCCAGGCTCCAAGGTGCTACTGAGAAATGACAGATTTAAAACCCAAAAACACTTTCGTCTGGCTCGGGAATTAAACCCAGGACTTCATGCTCAGCAGTAGCGCTTGCAACCACTATACCTACGAGGCAGTCTCAGTGAGTATCAGAGTTGCAATATTTTAGCTTAGTTACTTATTCAACTCATATCTACTTTCTATATTAATCTTGGATAGCACAGACATTGATGAAGCTAAACCTGCACCCTAGTGTAACACACTTTCAATCACAATTTGAATCATTTTGAAGGATATTATTAATCCATTGCTTCATATGTTCAAAAAATATGTCTGCTCAACAACGTAAATAACCCAATGAATGTTGTTGAACTGTCAAAATGAAAGACATTCCTACTGTTAGTCTGTTACGCAATTACTCCACCGGACTTATTTTTTTTTATTAAAGTCTGAAATTGTCAGCCCGCCTTGAGCAAGTGTGGTGATCAATGCCTTCTGCCTTCTCAGTATGAGAAGAAGCTTTTGCCATGCAGTGGGACAGTAATAGGCTGGAGTATTATAACTATTTTAGCTTAATTAGCATTATAGTTTAAGAGTAAGTGGACGTCTTTAATGCCGTTTCTTCTTTAGTATCCAACCCGACATCCAGCAAAAACCTTGATTTTTTTAATGCACTAAATTATCCAAAAGAACTGTTTCATCCTTGTATAGGCTAAGACTCGTTCACTGCTGCAGTCCAGTATTCCTGAATAAGATTTGTGTTCGTGACAATTCACTGTGACAATGTACTCTGGATCATATCTTTTTTTCATATCCTTCAATTTCCCAATCTTTTGATTTGTACCATATGCTTCCCAAAATTAATATCACTCTTCCTACTATCTTCCATTCCCTCTTGACTAACTTTTCGCATAAACTAATCCAAATCCTGTCAATTTTTTTTAATGACAATGATATAAAAATGTAGTCTGGTGTGTAATAAATAATAATTATAACTTTGTGAATGTCTGTGTCATTTTAAAATAGAGTAATTAATCTATTACGAAATATTAAAAAAAAGAAAACATGTTATTTAACAAAACTTGTCTTGTCCTTTCAGCTACTAAAACTAAAGTTAACAACTACCACAAAGTGCAAAGTTCGACGGCACATATTGCTGCTGCCGTCACTACATGACGCTGGCAGAATAGTCGACATCGGCTCAGTTGCCAAAAAGGAAAAAAAAAAGAAAAAACCCCCAATAAAAAAAATACAGAAACTAATAACAGAGGGGTAATTGCGCAACATAGGAACAGTAGCAATGATTTTCACATTGACAGTTCAAAAACATTCATTGTGTTATTTACGTTGTTGAGCAGACTAAGTTTTCAAACATAATGAATCAATGTATTAGCAATATCCTTTGAAATGATTCAAATTGTGATTGAAAGTGTGTTATGCAATTACCGTGCAGAAAACCTAAAAAGCATAAGCATAATAATTAGCCTAGAAAGTCTTGACCCTCCAGAGGCCTGTCTGGTAGTTCCACTGATGTGATAGAGAGTATTAACAAAGGCATTATTTCTTCTAAAAATGTTTCTAAGCTCAACCAATGTGTTATAACTTGTAAGACAAATGGATGTCCCATTGATTTTCTCTCATAATCAAATCGTATGAAATCTAACACTTAGATACAGTAAGATTCACGAAAGATGACCACGGCGCAGAAGGCATATTTTAGGTCCCTTTGGAGGTGCGAGGTGAGGCGCGGGCGGAAATTATTATTCAATATTAATTAACCAATTATTTAACCAACATTAAAATATTATTTTGTCTTAAGTCTTTTCTTCATGAGTGTACGTGCGCAGACGGTCGCCATTTGTGGTCATCTTTCGTGAATCGTACTGTACGTATTATAAACTTGTGAATATACCTGTCAGCATTTTCCCCAAGATTATCATAATAATCTGACTCACTGCCCGATGCAGTGCCGGCCTCCTCCACCGGCCGAGGCGGAGCACTCTCCTGCGGCTGAAATTCCGGAGTTTCTTCCGGCCTAAACCCGACATAGGTTTTCACAGGCGTCTGGCGACGGAACCTAGTCTCAATATCGTCTGGGGACTCAAAGTCCATCAATTTAGAACTCTTCTTCCTCACACGGCCGCTACGGGATATTCCAGTCACTTCCAAATCTGAAAATTTCGACAAAATTTATCAATTTAGGAGGGAACTCGTAGCGTTGTAAATAGCAGGTGTGCGTTGTTGTAGTACTGGTTTTGACAGTTACCTTCTTGCATTTTGAGTGAGAAAGTTAAATATTAGAATTATTTGCACTGTTTCCTTGTATATTTACGTATAAAAACAATATTTTTCAGCAATTTAGCAGTAAAAATACAATTTGCAGAACTGACAGTCTGACACTGACAGAAACTATTTCTTTTTAATTTTTTTGACGAAGCCGCGTAACGGGTTGCAACGGTAGCGTCCGTTGAGCAATGATACCATACTAAAATAATTTTCTTCTAGATTATAATATAATTATGTGTGATATTGCTAAAATATTATTCTTAAGTATCTTAGAACATAACTGACGGCGGAATTTGAGTGTTCTATAGGTACATCTCTGCTCAATTCTTCCGAGAATAAAGGCGTGATATTATTAGAAGAGGAACCCAGAAGGTTTTTGAGCAAACATTAAATAAGTAATATGTTTGCTCAAAAACCTTCTGCCCTGCATCGCAGGGCTTAAAGTTGATAGCTGAGTTGGTGCGGCATCAGGAGGGAACTCCGAAAATATATTTGAAAAGTTTCAGATAGGAGCCCCGTGGTCAGGAGTCCACTTTCAGGTTTCGAAAAAGGACCAAAAATATAGTGATCTTCAGAGCCGTTGATTTTCATATGATCGTGTGTGGCCTACCCCATAATGACTTAGGTAGGCAAACCTGACGATGAAATTGGGTGTTTCCCTAAATCTGAAACACTTTGAAAACTCAGATTTGGACCTTTTTAAAAGGATGTTCAGGGCGAATGAAAGTAATCCTGTGCAAGTGTTACCTACATGTCCTTATATAAATATCTGACGGATTGGTAAATTAATCAACCATGTTTCGGGTGCATCTTGACGATGTTCCAATTTTCCTACTGGTACTTAACTTTTAATGATTACCTACGTTCAAGTATTTGGTATTCTCAAACTTCTGCATATTCATAAATCTTCACAAATGTGTCAGCTTCAAATTCAAACAGTAATCGAAGCTATTGGGTTCCTTGATTTACGGATAAATGCAAAATTATGTCCACTTTTGGGTACCTAATTTTCTGAATTTATGAAAATTCGTCATATTTGCCAAAAGGCTGCATCAATCCGTAAGATATTATATTCACTATCAGGACATGTAAACACTATTGCGCATTATTTTAACTTTCATTCGTCCTGAAAATCTTTTTAATAAGGTCCAAATCTGTGTTTTAAATGTCTCCGATTTAGGCAAAGCCCACAATTTCTTCGTCAGATTTGCCTATTTAGGTCATTATGGGTTAGGCCACACACGTTCATATGAAAACCAATGGCTCTAAAGATCACTTTGATTTTGGTCCTTTTTTGAAATCTGAAAGTGGGCTCCCGACCACTTAGTTCCTATCTGAAACTTTATATATATATTTTCGGTGTTATGCCGCACCAAGTCAGCTATCAACTTTAAGCCCTGTCTAAGCTTGGTCAAAAACCTTCCGGGCTCCCCTTCCATGTGTTATTAATAGAATACCGGCCAGGATCTTACCCGGAACATTGATAGAATAGAATTATGGACAAATAAAACAAATCTCATACAACAATCACATATATTTCAGTAACACTGTCTTATTAAAAATGTACATACCTATTGGAATATTTAGTTACGCTAAAACAATGCGTTAAGACTGTGAGGTCTAAAATGGATACTTACTGGATGACTAAATAATCTGATTACAATTTATAAAAGCGATCTCAAACAACGGTTTTATTGAGACGTTTTCATTACCTAACTATATCTTCGTAGTTGATTAAAAATGTAGTAGGAACTATTTCAAAGTATTGCATGTATAAAAAACTTTGAGAATACATAATTTGTATTTGCCAACACTGGTATAAGTAATCAACAACAAAAATATTTTAATAACGAGACAAATAAGTGCTGAAAGACACAAATAAAAACACAAACAATAAAACAATACAATACATTTTGTTAAAACCTCGAGAACTTCTTTGAGGTAGCGACAAGCATTAACAAATAGTACAAGTTTCAAAACAACTTGAAACCAAGAGAAGAAAACAAAATTAATTTTACCCCGAACACATTACTTTTGAGATCGCAAATCATAAAAAAATTGCCTCAAGCACAAAAAAAGATTATGAAATGTACCAAAATTAAAAAAAAAAAAAGTAGTGGAGAAAGCAAATATGGCAAGACAATATAACCCAAAGTTAGTTTGTACGAAATTGTAGAATTATGGTAATAAATTATCATCCCTGATTTGTGGACACCGGTTTCTAGAAGGCTGATCAATGCGCTTTCAAACTCATGTGAACTAGACATGCGCAAAACAGTGCGTCCTAAAGTGATGTAATATGACATTACATTTCGTACCGAGGAATGTTGCATTACACCATGACTCCAAACATGACGCGAAATAAAGCGCCACTCGCGATGGCTATTGTAATGAAACGCTCGCGTCGTAGAAGATATACATCATTACATGAGATATCGTATGGCGCGTGCGGCAAAGCGTAACTGTCATAGTGTCATACAGTGCGAGTCGTGATTTAATAAATCACATAGGCAGTCCGCGGTGCCAATAAAACGTAAACCTTATTACATCCATTATTATGGATGTAATAACATTCGGTTCTAACTATTAGTTCACTTATTTCGTAGCCAGCCGACCGACTCATGCTCCTTCTCACTTGCACACACAGCGAGATAATGCAAAGTTTACGAACAGTGCGCCGCGGCCCGCGCCTCATGTTTGAGTGTCATGTGCCATGCTTATTTTGTTCGAGTCATGTGTAATGCTACAGTACGCGATCGGGTCATATGACGCGCAATGCAACAATCGCATTACTTACACAAGTCTAATGTGAACCGCTGTGATTGGTTGACCGAAATGTCAACAGCTTACGTGGCTGGGGATATTTTCGCGCCATTTCTTGCACCAGGAAATGGTGAAGAGTGGATGTTTTGCACGCTGTTTTTTTTTAAACTTTTAGCGTCCATAAACTGCTGATGCTCAGCCCAACTTGAATCAATGATTGACATGACATTTGATAACAGATTAATTTAAACAGGCTCATAAAAACCGAGGATTAGTAATTATTTCTATAGTATTTCTGCGTCTGACGCTGTAAGTTTAAGCTTATGGCGATCACAACACTGCAGCTGTTGGCAAAAGGGACGCATATAAGGAAAAAAAAAAGATGCGCCTTTTTTGTATAGGAAGCTTATTTTTCTTTATTACTTTTCCTCAGATGCGCCGCATTTGCTTACGGTGACAGAATAAATAGTAAGAGGTTCCTGCATCGTTACAACTTGGAATAAAAATCTGTGGAGATATTTATTTCTCGAATTGCAAAGGAACTTCAACTTTGCTATCAAAGTAACTCCTTAGAAATAGATAGAGCACTATTGCTTCGTGGCAAAACCGTCAGCCCCGGATTTCCGCCTAGGCCTGCAAGGCCCCGGCCTAGGGACCCAGCCAGACTAAGCCCTCCCACCCAGCTACTCCGACTAGTTAGCTTGCCTGCCTGACGTAGGGTCGAAGCCGCTGCGTTCACTCCTCATTATAGTTTCTCTTATTTCTTCTGCTTTTATGCATAGGTCGACAAAGAAACTCCTATTTGTTTTAAATTATCAAAAGAAATCTAACCTTTCCGAGGTGGGGTGCTAAAAATGTTGAAGCTCGCGTCGCTCATTGCATCTTATCTTAATTCTTCAGCTTTCTGGCATAAGTCGACAAAGTAACTCCTATTACTGTACGAATAGTCAAAAGACACCTAACCTATCCGAGGTGCTGAAATAATCGAGCTCGCTTCGCTCGCTCTTGCATCCAAAGTTCTCTTAAAAAGATCACCGTTCGATCACTGCCGGCACCAGCTATGTGAAAAATCAATCATGTAGGTTTTTACAAAAGTATTGTAATTAGTAGAATTGTTTAAAGAAAGTACGTTATTTCTAGTAGGTAACTTTAGTTTAGAGAAATATGAGGAAAATAACGTAACTTTGATTTCTGGCGACTATTGACGTAACTATGGTGACGTATATAAAATAGACTGCATTATTTCTGATGTTCATTTAAAGTAATTGAAGTCGGTATTTTTTTTTATTTTCTTCTAGTGCATTTTATTGCTAAATTACCAATTCGGCTTTGGGATGGGACGGGGCCCCCAACTGTCAAATTATCTATTGTAATAAAAAAGGGGCCTCTTAGAGCGAGAAAATTCGTCTTACAAGTTTGTATATATACAACCTTAGTAGTTGTAACCTTTGTAGTTTGTGCTAAATAAATTCATTTTCTTTCTTTCTTTCTTTCTTTATTTCAGAAAGGCGTATGTACGAAAATATCTTCGAATAAATTCAGACTGCAATGGCATTTAGCAGCATACCTCCACAGAATACTTACCCCAAGTTGTACACTAGATAATATTGTATCAAAAATATCACTTTTATATCTGCTGTGTATTAGAAGTATTAGTGTATTTATTTGTAGAATCATGGGAAAACCAGCGGCTTTGACTAGAATACATTTTTTTACCATGTAAAAATTCTTTGTTATAAATTTGCTAACACGCTGACTTTTAAACCATTTTTACAAGAGGCGTGATTGTGCTAGTATAAAGAATTCTTTTTTCAGAACTTATTTAATCAAGTATTTTTATTCTTTATTTTTAACGTATGGCCAACAAGCCGAAAAATAATTAAGTTAAATTCTAGATGAATTCAGAGACGTATGTAATGTAGTCTGGCCTTTATTTCACTAGGACTGTAAAGGAGGAGTCTGTAAAGTCGTGCTTCCGTAAAAAAGACTAAATATTACAATAAATATAAACGTACATACTTCTTAATTAAGCCCACAACTACAATTTAACTTTTCGATGATTCCACCTAATTAATAAAAAAGCAGGAACCTCGTACACCAAATTTTTACGACAAAATCAACTGACCCTGCCAATGAAATTGCCGAAAATAATCGCCATCGCCATTATGATGCCTATTCCAGTCAAGATCTGGTTAGGTTCTAGGAGAACCTTATGTTTGTCGACATCCTTAATTTGATCGACCTCTTCCAAGTCTTGATGGACCGCCGATAATGCTTTTGTTATCTCTGCGTCGGATTTTAAACTCGATGCAGAGGCGTTCACTATAGCGCGTGTTAAATCGCGGAGTTGCGCGTCTACAGTTCTTTCACGGTGTTGAAGATGTTCTGGAAATAACGAATCATAATTACATTACAACTATTTTCTTAATGTCCCTCGGCAAACTTCGTGTTTCGTCAGTTCTCTCCCATTTCTTTAATAAATTACATTAAGAGGCTTACAAGAGCTAAAGCGCGGTCACGGTCGGATTGCATAGCAAAGAAAGATAAGCGCGATAACACAACGCTGGTAATTTATTGCAAAATATGAAGGAATTATGGATTTACAAAAATCTATTCATTGGACTAAAAAAATAAAACACTATTACGGTAGTAAGTTACTTGTAGAATAATCTGACAAAAAATCTGAATGTTTGCATGTATATTAGTATGGTTTTTAATCGTTAAAAAAAATGTTTTGAGGTATTTTCGTATTTTTTTTTAATCATAAGTATCAAGTTCATTGTATTATGTTTTCAACGCAATACCTAACTAGCATATATCCAGAAGAATATCATATATTCTTTTGATTTTGGTTACTGCAGTGGATCATATATTTTTAGGCATTATAAATTTGCGTTTAGGTCATGTAGTCCCAGTTTAAGTTAAAAGAGTATTAACAACACTATATACTTCCGAGTCGATTGAGAGCGTCCGGTCTGCACTAAGTGCAAAGGGCAACTGATAGAAATGCGACGACTGACGAAACACGAAGTTTGCCGAGGGAGATTAAGAAAATAGTTGTACTGTACATGGTTTTAGTCAATGATATTATAAGCAAAAAGAGGTAGAGATGTTATACGCGCTTCGCAAGTGACACATCAAAACCAAGTTTACATCGTTTTGTCTATTTTTTGCTCCCGATAATTACGACAAGCCGACTTTCAAGACTTTTAATAGATTTACATTGTGCCCTTTTTGAAGGCCGAATGTTGGGTAGGTAACTTATTTACTTCTTTTTACTTATTACATCATTGGTTCTAGTATATCTACATATCACAGTCGGTGCGAAAATAACATTGGTAAACCTCAAACGCAGTTTGAACTTTTACATATTATAACGATGCAAACGGCGACGTCAAAAAAACCTTTTTTTTTTCTTTTTTGGTGGGAAATCATCAAATGACCTCTCCCGCTCTGGGCGGAGCGGAAGGGCGTGTCAGACTCTTACTGACTAAAACCCACCCGTGTTCCTTCAGTTGCCTGTGCGCCAGGGCCACGGTAACTCTTTCGAACAATCCGCGACCCCGGCAGGTATCGGCCCTATCGGACCCCGTCAATTATGCTGACATCTCTTTGAGGCGCGCGTGGAACACATCGCGCCGTCGACCCGGGCCTGGTCCTTACCGGACGGCGAGCTGCCCATTGCTCGCCGTCCGCAAGCCCGCGCCTACGGTGGCCGGGAGTCGGCTATCGACTCCCAACGCCCAGGGTGTCTCCTAACCAGGGTGTAACCTAACTGGTCATATACATGAGCGGCACGTTGTCGATGGCTGCAGTTGTCTCTGCCGTTGGCGCGTGCCGCTCGTGTATATTACCACTAATGTACAAGTAAAAACGACATACATAGGGATGACCGATATCAAAAAAAAAATACATCGATGTTCGATAAATAACGAAAGATCGATGTTCTAGGTGGCAAGTGACAGACAAGTCATTGACATAGCTGACATCACGTCATTGCTTGTTTTTTTTTTTTTTTCTCTCTTTGAAGTAGGCTTTTGTCAAGACCTTATCGCCTCGTCTTACGTTCACTTATAATTCTTCAGTAAGTCAACTAAGTCATTACTGGACATTAACAATTGATTTTATCTCGGAACGCAAAGGAATTGATAGATATTCGTTCCGACTATTTCGGTTACATTCATAGGCGACATCTAGTGTAAAGAAGAATATGAACGAATCGAAAAGTCAGCGAAATCTATAGAGTACACCCAGTTCACGCTAGGTGGCCTCTAGAGTATAATATTGATGTTTCGTTATTATTTTCGTAACATCGATGTATCGATATTTTCGGAATATCGAGCATCTCTACACATCATCAATTGAAAAGATGTTTATGGTCCAAAAGCGATAAACTTTATGGTAAGATTACTACTTGTCGGGATTGAAGTCTTCGAACCCGTAACTCTGTGATCGAGAATCACCCTCCCTTGACCTCCAGGGTATTATGTGATTTAAGTAAATAAAAATAAGTACCTCATATATTTATATAATTACCTATTAAAGATTCCTGTTTGTCGACTAGATTGTTTATATTTTCTTGCATTAAATCTAAGTTTTTCGCGAGGTTCTCCTGTAAAAAATGAAAAAAAAAAAATGTTAAATACAATTTCGAAAAAAACTTGCAACACTACTAAAAACGGAATGCATTGAAGGCTCACGTTAATAAAAAAAAAAAGATAATAGTATTTCAATGGACTTTTATTACCAAGCAAATTCAGTTGCGAATATTTAAAACCTTTACCTCCTGCTGTTAGATTTCGTAACTAATAGTCAAATTGACGTTTGCATGGAATAGCAAATAGTGAATATTAAAATTATTTTAAGTTTTACATTGACTTGATGAGATAATTCATGTTACATACATAAAATGTGTTAAACATTGCTCCGGTCAACGTCCTATCTTGCACAGCGTTTTGACAAGATTCCTATAATAGATAACGAAACTTAAAGGAAGCAAGTGTAAGTAAGTATCCTTCTAACCTACTTTAATCAATAACGCCATAAGCTACATTTTCCTAGAAGAGCAGTTGCCGGACTTAACCGCCGTAGTGACAGCTGTCACGATGACAGCGGCAAAGATTTAAATCGTTAGACTACCTACCCTACCGCGTCAAAAGACAGTCGCGTTTCAGGGGGTCTACTCTCTGAGTCCGTCAATCCGTCAACGAACGTACGGGCCCGTCCGAAAGCAGTTGATACGTCAAAACAAGCGTTAAATATTTTTTTTGGGCGGAAAAATATAAGTATCGGAAGTTGGAACAACTGTTAAATTGTGTTGTCGTTCATTCTCAGTTCGGGCTCCGAAGTAATCATATGTCCGTAACTTAGACAGCAAATACGGATTTAGTGCTTAGGGAGCAGACCCCCTGTTTACTTTTGACACCTCTGTTAAACAATGACGCAGTGGCTTGACTTGATTGCCATGGAATCGCTATTTAATAATGTGTGAGCTCAGTATGGACACTTTTTCGTGTGACGAAGAACGGTGACGGCAAATCTAGCGATTTAGATCTTAGAACTAGGCCGGCAGTCTCGGCATAGATAGCGACGCTGTCGCAAACTACCGGTCGCTAAATATTAAAGTGAAACCTCAGTTGTAGCCCGCCAAATTCAAATTTTCTTTGAATTTGACGATTGATTTCAAATTGATGATTATTATTCGATAAAAATATAATTCCCACAATCGAGAATCGCATTTTGATCAACATACGACGTAAAACAGAGCTGCAATTTGCAAAAAAACTAAAGAAAATTTGAATTTTGCGAGCTACAACTGAGGTTTCACCTTAATATTTAGCGATCGGTAGTTTGCGACAGCGTCGCTATCTAGTCGAGACTGCCGGCCCAGGGTTAGACATAATGTCATATATTGGTGTAAATGACAGATTATCATGACGGCTGTTATAATATGACGGAACCGCTTTCTTAGGTTTGTACAAACACTTTTACACGTCAATCATATTTTTTAACTAGATGAGGTCGGCGTTTCCTATCTGACTACTCTGAGAAGAAAGGCTGAAACAAACTCAGAGGTCACAGTCTCTTTTAAAGTCCAGACATAATCTTGGTCAGATCATGTGAAGACCATGTAGATTGGTATCTGAAATGGTCTTTTGAGAAAAGAATCACACAGATTGAGTGGACCTGTCCAGTCAGTGCACGCATTTGTCAGTAACCGTGCAGCTTGCCATTGTATGTATGTTACGCAAATATCCCGCGGGATTCGATGAAATTTACACATAGAGAATAACCTGGACTAGGGCATAAGATACTTTTCATCCCGGTAGTACCTACGTTCTTGTAGGATCTTCTTAGCGTGTCGTTGGAAATCTAATTTAGCTAATTTTTAATGTTCTTTTTGTTGATTTTCCGACCTCCAAGCAGGAGATGCCGCGGGAAAAAGCTAATTCTGTTTACAAAGCCCGAAGATTCCGGCTAGAGTTACTCACCTGATAAGCAAACTCTGTCTTCATAGCGTCTGTGATATCAGCTCTGCTAGCAGTACCACCACCTGCGATGGTATATAGCACGCTCGCACTTCGAGCCATTTGCTGTTCCATCATCTCACGAAACTCTGCCATTTTTAAGTGATTGTTGATTGATGAGCCCGCTATACCGAGTACCGTGCCTGTTTAAAAAAAGAAACAGAAGCTCTTTGAATTTGGTCGAAATAGGCGTAGCGCGCTAACAACTCCATTCCTACCGGCTTCCCTTCTTACGATCGGAAGAGCAAGTTCACCTACCACCATTGCAAAATACCACATTCAATAGCTTCTACGATTGCCAAATAATATAGATATACTGTATAGCCAGGGTTCGAAAGGATAATTATCGATTGATAATAACTTAAAACTTGCGCTCGGTTTGGTCAATCCAATTTACTCAATCTACCTTTAATTAATGTTAATTTGTGTTGGACAAGCATCTAACACAAATTAACATTAATTAAAGGTAAAAGGGAGTAAAAAAAAAAGTCATCAAAATGGATATTATTATGTGATAAGGCAATGGTGCGGTTTAAAAGAAGATGTAGTGACAAAAATTGAAAAGAGTATGCAAAGATGGATTGGTCATGTTGAGAGGATGAATGAAGGGCGATTAACAAAAGGTATTTACAAGGCAGATGTGAGTGGAAACGCCGGGACGCCTAGGAAGACATATAGTGACCTTATTGGTGATGTTCTTCAGAAAGGCCAGGTGCGTAGTACTCACAACCGGCGTGCGTGTATGATCAGATGTATGAACGTAAACGAGGCAAAAGGAGTATGTAAGGATCGTAGCAGGTGGCGTTCTGTAGTTTCTGCCTACCCCCATGGGAAGAAGGCGTGAGTTTATGTATGTATGTATGTTATGGATATTTTTTTTTTTGTAAAAATTGCCCATATTATTATGCATTTGTTAAGAAACAATATAACAAATGAATTTCCTACACTGGTGATAATTATCAAGAAGCGTAAATATCTTGATAATTTCGAACCCTGTATACTACAGTACACACCATAATATTCAAACAACAAAACGCCTAACGCATATAATTAGAAGTCGAGTTTACTTCTATAATACAATGAAAGTTTTGTTTTTGTATTAATATAGCGTCTCTTTGGTTCTGCTACTTGACGATGATGGATTGCTGGTTGATGGTGTTAAATTCAGTAAACTAAAGGAATGATTTTTATTTCTGCGCAAATTAATTAGTTTTGACGTAATTGTATGACTATTTATCGTAATTGTATGGCTTTCTTCCTACGAAATGTCAAACCTCGCCACTGATACACAGGTTAAGTTGGAAGGAACCTAAATAACACAGCCCAGTCTTGTTAAGTTGTTTATAAAGTTTTTTTGATGAAAACTTCACGCCACAGACACACGAATATGGTCTATATCAGAATAAGTGACGTCATTTACAAAAGTTGGAAGAAGGATTAATAAGGGCCAGATCCAGCCGACAGAAGGATTCGGTTAGGTTGGGCAGCGTTTGGAAAACATCGTCAAGTTTTCTCGTCGCCAATCCCGCAATGTTTGAAGACTAAGGTCTTCAACCAGTGCGTCCTGCCCGTTATGACATACGGGCCGAAACGTGGACACTGACAGTCAGGCTGGTCCACAAATTTAAGGTCGCTCAGCACGCTATGGAGCGGGCTATGCTCGAGGTTTCTTTGAAGGTAAAATCAGAAACGAAGTTATCCGGAAAAGAACCGGAGTTACCGACATAGCTTGCAGAGTAAGCAAGCTGAAGTGGCAGTGGGCTGGCCATGTTTGTCGGAGGACCGATGGCCGGTGGAGCCGACGAGTCCCGGAGTGGCGACAGCATATCGGCAAGCGTAGTGTGGGACGCCCCCCAGCTAGATGGACCGACGACCTCAAAAAAGTGGCTGGGACAGACTGGATGCGGAAGGCGGAGGACAGGGCGTTGTGGCGCAGCATGGGAGAGGCCTATGTCCAGCAGTGGACTGCGATAGGCTGAGTTGATTGATTAATTAAAGGACCAGATTTACATTCAAAGTATGCATTGTTACTTTAGTCAAAGTGCGATCTGTGAATCTTGTCCTAAGACGACCGCCTGACATAAGGCGCTAAGCGATCGGGTAAGGCGTATTGCACACAGTTGTCTTAATGATTGCCCATATTTTATAACACTTACCGAAAATAGAGGCGACAATATACCAATACTTGTTCCGTTCAGCATGCGCTCTTTCTCGCTCGTGGCCAAGCTTGACAGCGGCAGACATAGTAGCAAATAGTTCCCTTTCCTCGCGTTCGGCATCACCGAATACGGCACGGAGAGCACGCTCTTGCACGATAAACTAAAAAAAAAAGTATTGGCCAAATAGAGATTTCGGTCCAAAAATAATTTTAACTTAACAATGGTTTTTTGTGATGTAATTTACCCACATTTTGTGGGAAAATCTTTTAAGCTGGTAACATTATAACGCCATTGTATGCCTTATCCTGGGTCAAATAAATAATTTTCCTTCCTTTCTTTATTTTCTTTCCAAATAGCTAGTTTTAGTTAATTTTTGGAATCCTACTAATATAATAAATGTGAAAGTTTGTGAGGATGGATGGATAGATGGATGTTTGTTACTCTTTCACGCAAAAACTACTGAACGGATTTGGATTGAATGTGGAACACAGATAGTTTATAACCAGCGGGGTAGTAACGTAACACACTAACAGTAGGAATGGGTTTCATTTTGACAGTTCAACAACATTCTTTGCGATATTTACGTTGTTGAGCAGACAAATTTTGAACATCAAGCAATGGATTAGCAATAGGCTTCAAAATGATTCAGATTGTGATAGAAAGTGTGTTACATAATTAGGGTGCTGGATTAACATGTAGGATACTATTTATCCCGGTAGTACGTTCCTGTGGGATAATTTTTGACATCCACATGGGCGCAGCCGCGGGCAGAAGCTAGTATAACATAACATCATGCCTTGTTAACCAAAGGGTTTATATCATGGGGTACTCCAAAATCTATACAAATAAATATAATTTAAGTGTCTGTTTTGTAATGTCAAAATAACAGCTTTTAACTAAATGCATACATACGGTACTAAATTTTAACTTTTTTTTTTGTCTGTCTGTCCTTTCTGGCTAATTTCCCAAAACTTCTGAACCGATTTTGATGAAATTTAATATGGGGATACTTTGAACCCTGGGAAAGAACATATGCTTCTTTTTATCAACATACCATGTGGACAAAGCCGCGAGCGGAATCTAGTAAATAATATAATAATACCTTATGTTCTTCAGTACAAAGATGTAAGTACTTGTCGTCTCCCTTCATGGTGTTCTGCATCTCAGCATGTAGTTCCTTTAGCTTCATTTCTACATCAGCTACCTGACGACCAAGTTCACGCCGCCTATCTTGTGCTGCCATGAACCTTTCCTGAAAGTTGTTGATATATCGTTTATTTTATGTAATTATGTAGTAAAAGAAACCATGGATGGACTGTGTGAAAGATGATATGGATAGAAAAAAAAAAAAAAATACGTTTATTTGCGGTAAACACACTTTACTGTCACTTTGTGTCACAAAGAAAAACACACAAATACTAAAAAATAAAATGAGTTGGGGGAAAATATGCGTCACATCCACGCAAAATGGCAAACGCTCAGCATAATGCTATGACCCTATGCGAGACAGAGCCCCAGCGCTGGTTTTCAGCGATAGCCGGCGTTGAGGTTGACTACCGAGATGACTACCCATAGAGCAGTACGGAAGAAGACTTGTTGCACCCGTCACAAAAAAAAGGGATAAGAAAATGATATTGACAGTAAGTGCCAAAAGGGTATTGTGTTACCCAGTTGTGGACCTTATGGAGGTCAGATAGGCAAGCTCTCCATGTAAAACACTGGTATTCAGCTGCATCTAGTTAAGCTGAAAGTTGACCTCAACATAGTTGAAAAAAGGCATAGATATTAATAAGGTATTTATTTATGGTAGTAATTTTTGTAGTCAAGTGAATGACTACACAAACTTTTAGGGCATAGCACACTCAATATATATTTTTTTTTTCATACATTGTCTATAGTCTAAAGAATATGCATGACAAGATTCAAAAGATTAAATATCTGCAAATAAGATATCATACAGAAAGTTCTACATAGATGTTATCTGATAAAAACGTCAAGTGTCTATCACCTACAATGAATAAGCATTATTTACATTAATCATCATCTATGAGACTATTTATAACTTCTAAATGGTTTTAATTGAATGATGTAAACTTGTGGAAACATTGGATGAATATCATAACATTCATGAATTAAAAAAACCAAGGCTTAACAAGCCTTGACCTTCCGCCAGTTTAAAAAAATAAAAAAAATGTATGTGGTGTCTCTAACCTGTGCATCAACGACAGTATTTTGCAGAGCCATGATCTCTTCGACACCTGTGAATTTCTCATATCTGTTAACTATATCCCGTACTCTTTTCGTCACAGTCTCGTATTTGAGCCTTTCTGCTATTTCAGTTACTTTTGTGGCTGGTACATATCTGGTAACAATTTGATCGACTTTGTCACGGCTATTTAAAAAATTTGGTAAATGCACTTTGTCTTTCAGCTTTTGTGCTATCTGTCTGAGTTTGTCTGCCATATTTACATGTTATTATTGTTGTAGATTTTGCAATTTATTGAATAAATAACATTTTTCTGTCTAATGATTTCATTCCCAGTTACGCCCCGGTGGGTTGGGATTTGACAGTGACAGCTTGAACGTTTGACGGCTGTTGAAGATTGATGCGATTTTATTTTATGTTCGGATACGTTGAATAATGGTGAGGAAATAAGATACGAAATGTGAAAAAGAAGGATTTTGGGCCGTATTGTATGGTTAGGAAAATGCTAGGAAGTTATTTTTTTTATTAGGCCTGTCCCTCAACAGGTAGCCACAATTTCGGCTGACCTAAGCCGCCTAGTGCGCCGCAGTTTCTAATGACCCTTATTATGTTGCATCGGCTGAAATAGCCCGGTTTCTGCAGGCGCTGCAGCCGAGCTGCCTATTTAGCGGGTGCCGGTGAAATAATAGGCGCATTGGCATTAGACTACGCCTTTGCCTATATGATTGGCAACAATCCATTCAGCAAAACCCCTTGGTGAAAATCGAATAAGGGTGCATTGACAGGTGGGCGGCGTTGGTAAACTTTTGTAAAATTGTCACAAAAACGAGATGGTGGCGTTAGTTCCGATCTTCCTTTCTCTAAGTATATGGTTCTGATTTTGGCCACGCACCGAAACAACTTTGTGGCGTTATAGTTATTATTCTTTGCCTTTAGTTTTGCAACTATGAGTGACATTAGAGCAAGGTGTTAATTAGCACCCCAACAGGCGAACTAAAAATATTGTATATAATTTCACGGAATAGTAGGAGTTATTCCGTTTATCCACCTTAAAACAGCCACTCTAGGGTGGAAACTCGAAAATGCGTTTTCATCTATCCACCCCTGACGGGGTAGATATTCGGAATTCACATTTGATGGTTCTTCCGACTTTCACCCCAACTAAAGTCATCATCAACAGTGCACCAATAAATATGTTACTCACCACACACACAGAAATCATATTACGTATTGCATTTACTCATTATAGACTTCCTCGTTTTATATAATAAGTATTACTAAGGAATTTATACATTCTGCAATATGCCGATTTTATTATTGAATGTATCATGGATAAATTCGTCTCTTTAACCGACTTCAAAAAAGGAGGAGGTTTCTCAATGGGGAAGAAAACTGTCAATTAGTTCCGCGTAGGTGGCGCTAAGTGTTTGTTACAAACGGACTGTCAAACTCCAAAGAAATTAAACAATATTTGTTTTTTTTTTGTGACTTATATTAATATAACGGGTCGTTGTGTAGCCTTTGGATGCAAAGAAATAGGCGTTGTCAAATTCCCAAGTAATTTGCACATGAACAGAAAGTGGGAAAAGGCACTGAAATAAAAAAAAATCAAATCTAGTGATTTTTCAAGAGACCACTTCTAAGCCGACAGGTTGGTATGATACCGGACTGGATTCAGGACTGTTACATACACCGTCGAAGTTGAAATTTCTGTCGTAAGCTTCCAACCTGTGAAGAAAAAAATGGTTTCTTTTCAAATATCATTACATTTTGTAACAAGTAACCTTACGTCTTGTTTATATAACTTATAAAACAATAATATTGCTCAGAAAACTGCTAAATGTTAATAAAATGTTAAAAATAATGACAAGCTCGGCTTTCTTTGCTTGTTGCGATGCTCCTCTTTTTTCAACTCCTCCTTCAACTGGGCGATACGCCAGGTAGAATACATTGTGAAGCAACTATAAGCAACACAAATTGACGACAAAAACACGCAAATACTTAAAAAATTGTCCTTAGAATGTACACGTTTTTTTATCAACAACTTTTGACAGGTAACAAACACACAGCGCCGTCTTGCGGCGAAGCTTCCGCGAAACAACCCCATTCGACCGTATAAATATATATACAGGGTGCATTTTTGAGATGAGGCAGCAAGCTTACCGGTTGTAGCTACAGGAAAACGGTATTAGGAGACACGCCCTTCCGCTCCGCCCAGAGCGGGAGAGGTCATTTGATGATTTCCCACCCAAAAAATACATAAAAAAAGGAGACATTCCTTAACTTTTTGAAAAATAATGATTTCCATTCACAGATTTTGAAAAAAATTTATAGTCAGCAGGAAAATGGGCAATTTTCACAAAAACTATTTTTTATGCCTATCGATCACTTTTCATATAAGGATCAAAAACCTCTATTGGACCAACTGCGGTTTGAGTACCAGAAAAGTCAGAAATCGCAAAAATCTTTTCCCATACATTTCGTAGGAAATGAGACTACGACTTACTATTTTACCATCGATAAACTGACAGCTTTAAAAAAGACTAATCGAAAAACAAATAAAAAATTATTACTTCTACTTTTGGTATTATTTTTCATCTTATAGAGGTATGAGGAACAGGGTGTAAAGCTCACTCATACTCTATGGAAAAGGGAGGATCCTCCGACCAGACGGGTGTTGTGTCTGGTGGGCAACTGCCCGACGGTTGATGTCGGGACGTTGTATATATGCTAGTCGCGCGGTAAACTCTGATTGCGCGATGCAGGATTTGCGTGACGTCAGTATGACGTGTAGTTCGCATGTGGCGATGTTGATACCGCTACAATCTTAAAATTAAAAACTTAAACCTTTCCATTTGGACTCACCTTTACTTTGGACTAGAATTTTTACTTTTGTGCTCTAAGATATGAGGTGCTCAAAACGTTAGCCATTTTGACGTAGGTATAGGTTTACTGTCTCTACTACAGAGCGGGTAGCAACTGATAATGTGAAATGATGAACGCCACAGAGAATCGTGTTAAATGAATCTTGAGTTCCTGAACACTGTCGTATTACGTTTTTTAAAGTTTTTTTTTAATAGCCCCACATACTAAAATCTAGAGGCATGAGATCAGGACTGCGAGGTGGCCACGGTATAGTAGCATATGTTCCTATCCACTGCCCCCGAATTTCCGGTTCAAATTGGAACAGGTTTGGCGGCTGTTGTGTGGCGGAGCGCCATTTTCATCTTCAGAGGTAATTTTTGTCACAGAATTTCGGGAATAATAAGCAACCAGGCAATAAATTATATCGATTCTGTTTTCAAAGCAAATTAAGTTATGACGCGTATTCGTTCGAAATTCGAAGTTTTTTTGTTTTTGTTTTTTTTCGGCCAGTCTTCATTATAGCGGTTGGTGTAACTAATTAAGTTGTAGAATCATTTCCTACGAAATGTATGGGAAAAGCTTTTTGCGATTTCTGACTTTTCTAGTACTCAAACCGCAGTTGGTCCAAAAAAATATTTCTTGTGTGTTCGCGGATAACTTCCGTCGTTTTTTAATGTACATTTGAAATCGTTTTCTAAATTTCTTTGCTACAACAGACGTATTAGCGAAACACGAATGGTATACCAATGCTACTGTATCATGGGCCAGTTTATGACTGTACACAGCCTAGGGAGAAACTCAGAAGAAAAATAATGTTGGTACGAATTCCGATTATCCACCTCTTCTGGGGTTATAGATGAACACGCGTTTCCGAGTAACCACCCTAGGGTGGCTGTTTTCTGCTGGGGTCACGGATTGTTCGAAAGAGTTACCGTGGCCCTGGCGCACAGGCAACTAAAGGAACACGGGTGGGTTTTAGTCAGTAAGAGTCTGACACGCCCTTCTTCTCCGCCCAGAGCGGGAGAGGCCATTTGATGATTTCACACCCAAAAAAAAAAGGGTGGCTGTTTTAATAACGAAATAACCGAATATCTAGTACTTAGGACATACATCGGTCTCTCACTAACGATTACCACCGAACAACACACGATACTTACGCACCTATTCGTATTTTTAGCCCAGATGTAAAAATAGCCTGGATTCCAGTCTAAACTAAGTACGATAGTCATAGCTACGTTAGGAACAGTCAGCAACAACAGTAGATTAACTGTTCCGGTTTTCAAAACTCATTATTAAATTTAATATAATATAAAGAAAAATTGGAAAGAACAGCGGGGTAATTCCGTAACACGCTAACTAACACGTCATTTTGTTTTAAAATTACGTAAATGATAAGAATTTTAATAGTTGCGCAATTAGGAACTTAAATAAAAATATTGATGATTATGTCGACAGAATTTTCTGGAAAAATCTCCGATGTCACAGTCAAGTTCACGACAATAACCTAGATGGATACGATCGATAACCAGCAGATTGTATTATTAACAAAAATAATTTAATTATCTTTTGTTTAAAATAACTAGATTCAACCCGTTCGGGCTGGCAACATCTCATTTTTTGTGGTTTTTCTTGATTATTCTAATAAATTTAAATCAAAGTACAATTTTGTTTCAGCCAAGCACTAGATCGTTGGTATTTATAAGTTTGTATGCTATTTTTACAGTTATTTTGGTATTCACACATAAAAAATGAAATTTTGTCAATTATTTTCTACTAGCTTTTGCCCTCGGCTTCACTCGCGTGAAGAGCGCATACACGGGTCTACTAGCGCCACTCCTTTAAAAAAATATTATCTCGTGACTGAGAAGGAATTTTGAAAAACGGCTCAATAAACGACCTCGGTAAGTGTGTCTAGAATTTTCTAATACCTTTTAAAAACTTTCATATTGAGACACGAAGCAACAAAATACGATCTAAATGAATGTGACCGCTTTTGTTTACATCGAATTTTGTTACAAAATGTATTAGGTATTTAAATAAAAATAAAAAATACTCTTAACACACTACTAAAGTTAGAAGTTGGAAAGACACGTGGCGCCATCTATTAACATAAGAACGTTATTGTTGTTTTTCTTGGGAACAGTACTTTTTTTCGGGATGAAAGGTACCCTATGTCCGTTTCTGTACACCTGACAATGTATATGCAAAATTTTAGGATGATTGGTTCAGTAGGCGTGAAAAGGTAAGAAACAAACAAACTTCCTTTCGCAATTATAATATAAAAAAATAAACTCCACCTCCGTATCTCTACGTTGACGTCGTGGTGGGGCTTGCGCGCTCCGAACTCTAGGTCTGTACCGGTAGAGTTTACTTTGCCGGAATAGGTCTAGGGTGAGGAGCCAGACCAAAAGAGATACAGAAACTCGCAGGACAGCATGTGGCGAGCTGTTGGGCAGTAGCGACCCCACGGACCCTTTCTCCCGGGCGAAGTCTTGTTCTTCACCTGTGGCTTGCCTTTATTGTCTGGCTGGAGTGAACAATGAAGAGGGACAGTGCTCCCGCCTCTTTCTTGCCTTTATTGGCCGGCTAGAGTGGAGATCCGCAAGAGCAAACGTGCTTGGAGGAAGGAAGTATTCCAGTAAGATGCTGGTAGGGATCTTGACCGTACTTCCGGGATTGTCCTGTTAGCCGTGGTTAGGGTTACCAGGCCTAAAAATGCAAAAACCTGTCTGCCAAGTCTAAAAATCCTGATTTTGAAAAAAATAACCGGCCATATGTTTCAAATAAAAATCAACGTATTTATTATTCTTTTTATTCAAATTATATTTTATAAGTACTTATATTTCTGATTGCTAGCAACCGCTTTCAAAAAAAATGTTTTTCCAGCTATTTCACTAAAAAATTGCTCACATGACACATGTTTGTAGTTGTATTGCGTAAGCAATATGGCTCTTATTGACTCCACTGAAAGTCTATTTCTTTCTTTGGTCCACTGTGAAGTCATAAGAGAAAAGACCCGCTCCACATTTGCGTTGTGTGGCAAAATACTAAAAAAATACTGACAAATCTTCAGAAATTCTGTAACTCTTGAACTATCGTTAATTGTATTAAAAAAAATACACCATTGCTTTTCAGCAAGCTCTTCATAAAAATCACTCTGCTTTGTTTTAAGGAAATTCTTAAGTAGACAGAACTCCTCAAATAGTTTTGCGTCATCTATAGGAATTCCTTTGTCCCTCAAAAACACTAGGGCGCCTGTGATTTTTTCAAATTGCAGATCATTGTTTAAACACATCCATTCGAAGCATTTGAAGGATTGTAACGGTGTTATCCAAAGGTTGATGTAGTTGATGCATTCTTCGTACATTAGCTTTACTTCGCTATTTATCCTCATTTGATCAGGTTCGGCAATATTGCATTTCTCAAAAAGCTCTCGGACTTTCAAAGGTATGAAATTTTGCTCGATTCTTTGACTGAGGGACTCTATCGTACTATTTAATGCAGAAAGCACTTCGGCGATTGAGTTTTTCCTATTTTTCAAGAGAAGCAATCCTTGAATGAAATATAGCCATTAAAGAATGCAGATAGAACAAATATATTTCACTAGTTTCATTTTCGAAAAACTTTTTTATTAGAACAGGCACTTTTTCTGTCGTTGTGAAAAACTCCTTTAGTGGCTCGTATAGTTTGAGAATCCTTTCTATAGCTGGAAATAGACTAAGCCATCTTGTCTTGCTGTGGTAAAGAAGTTTGTCATAGTTTATATCTATGTAGCTGCATAACTCTTTGAGCTTTTCTGTTCGTATAGTGTATACCGAAAAATGATTAAAGATTTTCATAACTAACGATTCTACGTCAATCTCTAATAAATCGGTTGCGTGGCGTATTGCATTATGAAGAATATGAGCAGGACATCCAACACCCACTATATCTTGCTCCAGGCTCCGGTTTAAATGGGTGATAACGTTATTTCCTTCATTTCGTGTGACACCTCCAAAGTTGACATTAGCGTTATCGCCGGTAAAAGAAACACATTTGCCTTTTAAATTGTATTTTTCCAGAGTAGCCAGTAGATAATTTGAAATGGTCAAAGAAGTCTCATTTTCTAAAGATGTTAACTCTAACATCTTGCTTTCCATACCAGTCTTCCAATCAAAATATTGAATAATAATCGGAAATATTTTATCAGCGTTGTGGTTACTGGCATCAGTTGAAAACCCGAAAAATACTATATCTTCTAGTTTTTCAAGAAGGGTTTTGATAGTATACGGCGCAATGACATTATTAATAATAGCCTCTGTTTTAGTTCTCGCGCAGGCCAGGTTTTTTGCCAAATCAGAATCATGAAATAGCTTTTTTAGTAACTGCGATGTACAATCCATACTTTTGTAAGATTGGTGGTGTTTAACCACATGAAAAGCAAGCGTGGCATCAACAGCACTATTTTTGTTACCTTTTTGAGTTACAAAACTATCAATCTTACTTGTACTGGCACACAATCTGTTGTTCTTCATGTGCTTTTCCGTTTTCAAGTGTTTTTCTATGTCAGCTCCACCTTTGTATCCAATCGATACAAAACAATCACAAATAGTGCACTTCACTTCTTGCTCATTTCTGCCATCAGTAAAAGAAGGATATTTAGATTTTAGCACATCCGTGAATTTGCATCGTTTTTTATTAGCGGAGGCCATTGTAACGATGCGTGCGACGCGAACACAACGAAATAATACATGCACTCGAATGGCACTCGATCAAATTATGAGTGTGACAAACAATTGTGTTTGTTTACAATAATTATTTGCGGTACGAGGGTAGCGGGGCGAGGTGCCGCACGCACCCCCGCCCGCCCGCGGCGCCTGCGTATGCGTGCGTGACTGCGTTCTCGCTCAGTGTAGCACCCTTGCTCGAGTGGGAGGATGTGTATGTAAGAAGTCCGGTCTGACGTAAAATCCGGGCGGAGTCCGGTCTAAGACCTAATAATCCGGTCAAGGCCGGATTTATCCGGTCAGATGGTAACCCTAGCCGTGGTATACCTACCTCTCCACTTCTCTGTGTGTGTGTGACTGTGGCAAGTAAGTGAATTCGTGTATTTGGGGAGTCTATTTACAAGGGATGGAAAGATTGATGGAGATGTGGAAAGAAGGGTAAATGCGGGAAATAAAGTGAATGGTGCTACACATGCAATTGTGGCCAACCAGTTGATGTCCAAAAAAGCACGACTGGCTGTTCACAATGGTGTGCTGGTGCCTACGCTTATGTATGGAAGTGAGTGTTGGGTGTGGCAAAAGAAGCATGAAAGTAGAATAAATGCTGTGGAAATGCGTTCCTTGCGAAGCATGTGTGGTGTGACTATGAATGATAGACTGAAGAATGATGTGATAAGGCAACGGTGCGGTTTAAAAGAAGAAGTAGTGACAAAAATTGAAAGGAGTATGCTAAGATGTTTTGGTCATGTTGAGAGGATGAATGAAGGGCGACTAACAAAAGGTATTTATAAGGCAGACACATATAGTGACCTTATTGATGTTGTTCTTCAAAAAGGTCAGGTGCATAGTAATCA
Source organism: Griposia aprilina (assembly GCA_916610205.1). Lineage (NCBI taxonomy): Eukaryota > Metazoa > Arthropoda > Insecta > Lepidoptera > Noctuidae > Griposia > Griposia aprilina. The sequence goes on along the minus strand of OU744310.1, from coordinate 7,034,101 downwards.
CAACCGGCGTGCGTGTATGACCAGATGTATGAACGTAAACGAGGCATAAAGAGTATGTAAGGATCGTAGCAGGTGGCGTTCTGTAGTTTCTGCCTACCCCCATGGGAAGAAGGCGTGAGTTTATGTATGTGATTTATGGATGACTGTCAAAGATGGTCAATGGCTTAGCGTGCTTCCCGAAGCATGGAGGGGTCTCGACATGTAATGGATAGTCACCCATCCACGGACCAACCGCCGCGCCGCAATAAGAAGAAAAAACAAGAAAAAGAATTTATTGGTGCTCGCACATGATTATCAAGAGTAGCTTATCCTTCGATCGAGCCGTGCAGCTGTATTTTTCTGGTAAAAAAACTATTTAAAAGTACCGTAGTTAGTACTTTATGAGCTCTCGGAAGTTGCAGCGAGTGGCTGCGCAGTATGTACAATAATATAGGTGGCCGAGGGAACTCCCTCACTCTCACTCAACTGTACCATGCACGGTATCGTTCTTGGGCCTACGTTCAGAGAGCTCATAAAGTTTTGCGTGAACTGTAAAATGATCATTTGGCGCTTGAAGACATTGACAGAGAGGGGCGTTGTTGGTAAACATATTGTGAAATAAAAAGACGTGTGGCACTCGGGGACTGCCGCGGTAAAGCTATTGCATAGCATTTTGTATCAACTTAGGCAATTATAATTATTTATTTATTTTATTTATGCAGTATTTCTTTTTCTTTGATATAAAAACAAAAATCGCAAAAATAAAAATTTAAAAACTAATAATACTGGGTCCCGGACCCTTAGTCTGAATACTCTAATTATCCTAAATATTAAAAATAAGAATTTAATAAAAAAAATAAAACTAAAATAAATTTAAAATGGGGCGCTTTACCCTAACTTTATCGGGGCCAAAAGATAGGCCCTTCACTGCCGATTCTAAAGACCCCAAACTCGATACCTCTACGACCTCCGGTTCAAAAGTTAAGACCCGGGGGGGTGAAGTAGCCCTGGACGGGTGGAGGGGTTGGTCAAAAGGGGTGTCGCGGGGGGGTCCCGGGATCATATATAAGTGGGATTGATTTAAATATAAATAAATATAATACAACTTAATATTGGGGTCTAAAAAGAGGGGGTCAAACAAGGGGGTTCAAAGGGGCTTGTCTGTATGTATGTACTATTTGAGAGGTCGGTTATAGGGGGGGGGGGGGAAATTTGGTCAGAATTTTGATATTCCCAGCCGTTTCCGAGATATTGGGATATTGAGTTTTAAGATAGTGGTGATTATAATAAATGTATGGTGTCCGACTGGTAAATGATAAATGGTACGAAAGTAAATGGAAATAAATAAATATTAATTCAAGTTACACTTTCTGATAAATACCTATACACCTATATACTTTCTCATAAACAGCTGCTTATGTATTCGTCCGATTTCGGAGCAGCTCGTCTCGATTCATGCGAGCTTCGTAGAGTCGTACAATACGTCTAGTTGCACGCACACAAACACCGTGTCGAAGACTGCCGAAAAGAAACGACGTTAGACAATGCCCGGCCTTCAAGCCACACCTTCGTGCCCGTCGGAGTGGGGAGCGTGAGGTTTTTTTTCGTTACGGAATTTCTGGATTCGGTCCCCGCGCTCAAGGCCCGCGATAGAAGCTATGCAATAGCTTAATAATAATAATAATAATTTATTCCCAAAAGTAAATTACAAAGTACTTATGCGCAGCATTTGCAGCTTAGGATTTACAGTGCATAGAAATTTGACCAATGAACCCCATGCTAGGTGAGACCTGTGTTACAGGGGTCATCCAACCGTCCATAATACAAAATTACAGGTAAGTAAGTAAGTAGTATTTTATTTTTAACCGACTTCACAAAAAGGAGGAGGTTCTCAATTCGTCGTTTTTTTTTTTTTTTCCTTTTTTATGTGTGTTATATCATAACTTTTTTCTGGGTGAACCGATTTGGATGATTCTTTTTTTTATTTTATAGCTGGTGCTTCACATGTGGTACCATTTAAATTTGATCAAGTTCTGACCAGAAGATTTTGAGTTATCCTTAATACTGCATATTTTTTCCACTTAGTTTATATTGATGATGTGTTGATAATTTCCTGTCACTGTTATTTACATACCAATTAGTGGAATACGAATTTGTTTGGGGTAGGTACCGCAACTAAAAAGTGAAAAATAAAAACTTTTTTACAAAAAAACAACAGACTTCCAAAAAAACACTAAAAGACGTGAAAAATAACTTTTATTTCGGAAGTCGGTGGCCAAAAACGAAAATACAAAACCAAAGGCACCGACTTCCGACATAAAAGTTATTTTTCACGTCTTTTAGTGTTTTTTTTGGAAGTCTGTTGTTTTTTTGTAATTAAGGGGTATAATCATGTTTTTAATTCTAGTGTGTAAAAGATGTGGAAAGTACGTGTGAGTGTGTATTTGTGGGTATGAGTGAGTGAATTTGTGTTTGTGTGAGTATGAGAGCCTGTATGTGTGTAAAGAGTTCTTGGTCATGTATACCTATTGCGATTTCAATAGTTCTTCTGTTTTACTGTAGTCAAGAGTTAATTACAATGAAATGTGTTAAGGGAATGTATATTCAAGATCTGGTTCAATTTATTATAAGTGAGGGTGCTTAGGAATGTGTAGTGTCGTTTAGCAAATTGTACTTAGGTTTGGCGTCCAATATAGTAGGATACTATATTATACAATAGACTTGGCAATCCTAGTTATTTATATTCCACTTCAAAGACATTAAACAAGGAAGCACATAAATACTTAGTAATAACTTGGAGATTATGTACCGTACCCATGTATTATATGTATACAGTACAGTCACCAAAAGTGATAAGGAACCAGGGTCGTCGGATATAGTGGAAGTTTAGTAAGAAACCGATGGATGTTTTCGAATAAAATTTAATTTAATTAAAAGAAAACAAACAGTTAATTTAGGTACCAAATTGAATTTGATTCAAAAACGGTTTGCTACTGAATTTCAACTGGATTCCCTATTGGAAATCCAATGACGTGAGATCGAATAATACTTGCTCGAAAACGTTAACTCGATAGTACTTGAAATCGATACATTATAAGTGCGACAATTCACTCACTACCTCGATGCATTAAAATGTCGAATAACTTTAACCGACGACCCTGGTTACTTAACTGTTTTGATGACTGTACATAAAAACTGTCAAAGGCAACAAATTGATAGTCAATAAACAAATAATAAACTTAATTGACAATGTTTATAAAGTGGTTATTATTTTATTTATTTTATATTAATGGAGTTTGTTACCTTAGTTGATTGCATAAATATTTATCTGCAATAAATACCTTGTTAAATAATATGAATGAATATCACGCTTGGGTTCCCCGAAGGATTAGGCAGAAGTGAACCTACTTATAACAATACACCCACATTTAGCAAGTTATCAGCTGTACCCCGCCAAATTCTCAACTTCTTCGGTTTTTTGCAAATTGCATCTCTGCCAACAGGGACACGTAATCGTTAATTATAATACAGTATACACGTTAGAGTCCTTTTTGGCGACAGACTATATTATTTAAATGTTAAAATTCCTTTTAAAGTTTCGTTACGATTCACCCCTGCCGTTCCTATTCACCCCGTTTTACCGGTACCTACTTTGTCAGCTCACAACGTCACTATACGTCGATTACATCCCCCTTTAGGGGTATATATGTTCTGTGATTACATCAGTCGACCTGTGCGTACCGCGGGGGTAGCGCGTGCGCCAATTTTGGGTTCGCGACGAATATTTAAGCAAAAGCATATTTTGATTATATTATTACGTTAAATATCAATGTATCAAAATAATACATCAATGTATTTTACTTTATTATAATAAGCCTGAATGTATTCAAAATATAAGTATATATTTTGTCATAGCATAGATATGAACGTCGACGTCCCAGGACGTCTGAGCAATATATGATGTGGTGTGGTGGTGGTGTGGTGGTATGGTGTGGTGTGGTGGTGTGGTGGTGTGGTGTGGTGTGGTGGTGTGGTGTGGAGTGTGTGTGTGTGTGATGTGATGTGGTGTGTGGTATATGATATTGATATCATCAGCTACTTGCACAATGTCATGTCATTAGACGCCGCACAGTGGGCTGAAGTTCGGCTTTCATAGAAATTTTCATTTATTTTTTTAAGTGGTGATTTTTTTGACGGATGTAGTACTTAGTTTGAGATGACAAAGTATATGCTTAAAAATATAAAACCTATTGAATATCAGTGGAAACAACTAGCATAAAATTAAAAGAAAAAAATATTGTATGGAGTTGACATTAAAATCGGTGATAACTCAGCCATTTCACAATTGCCCCTAATTTCCTTGTAGGTGATTTTTCTATGATTTATTTAAGATTTTTTGGCATACTACTTAACCCTGGGAAAGTCTCGCGTTTAAAAAAAAAAACAAAAAAACATTTTTGTTTCGGTAAAATCGGTAACAGCTCAGCCATTTCACAATTGCCCCTAATTTCCTTGTAGGTGATTTTTCTATGATTTATTCAGGATTTTTTCGCATACTACTTAACCCTGGGAAAGTCTCGCGTTTTTTTTTTAAACAAAACGGTTTTTTGTTGTAAATGACTGATATTCACACTGATATTCAACATGTTTTATATTTTTAAGCATATACTTAGTCATCTCAAGTACATCCAATCAAAAAAATCACCACTTAATTTTTTTTATGAAAATGTCTATGAAAGCCGAATTTCAACCCGCGGCGCACAGTGGGTTGAAATTCGGCTTTCATAGACATTTTCATAAAAAAATATGTAGTATGAAAAAATGATGTGAAAAATCGCATATAGTTACGATATTAATATGCTCACGTGACCGTGTTAAATATCTAGGGTATATGATGTCCTCTGATCTGAAAGACGATGCAGACACAGAGCGAGAACGCAGGGCGTTGTCGTTGGCGAATATGATGGCCGCAGGTTTGCTCGTTGTACCACTGAAGAGAAAACAACATTGTTCAGAGCATATTGAACCTACACGAGCAGCCTGTGGGTCTCATATACGCGAAGACGGGTTCCCTACTTGAAATCGAATGACGTGAGATCGAATAACACTTGCTCGAAAACGTTAACTCGATAGTACTTGAAATCGATAAATTATGAGCGCGACAGTTCACTACCTCGATGCGTCAAAATCTCGAATAACTATAAGCTCGAATCATCGGCAGCGCGAAGGCCCATTATCTCGAAACATCATTTCTCAAACGACTATCTAATCGATTTACATAATAGTTTTAAGGATTTTTATTTGATTACAATGTATGGCGTTGAAATATAAATAAACTTTAATCATGAATATATGAAAATATCATATTAGCTACTCGATACAAATACCTACTAAGTGTTTAAACTGTTTACATTATAGTTAAAACTACCCGCATTAATATTTTTTCTGGCTGAAATAAAATATGTACGAAGGTTGTACAAAATGGTTAGATGGTTTACAACGTTGGTAATTAGTTGACAGTTCGTGGTAGTTTGTGTTTGTAATCAATGTTGTTTATTGACTATTTTCATAAAAATGTCCAGTATAAGTGTTCAAGCTTCAAAATCGCAAAAAGGCAAAAACATTTTGATTTTAAATGGTTACGTGACGGCAATCAATAAACAAATCGGTGAAAAATATTATTGGTACTGTGTGCATAGAAAACAGAAGCAATGCAATAGTACGACCATTAGTGAATCGCCACAAGGAAACGGTGTGCATTACTTGATAAAAGAAATGAGTGCTCATGGTCATGCGCCTGATCCGGGTATAAAAAATATTGTACAATAAAAAAATGATATAAAACAAGATGCAATAATCAATTTTACGTCACGCCCCGCGCAGATAATTAACAAAAATTTGGTTAATGTCAGCTCAAGCGCTTGTTCAGTCCCGAATAAAAACACCTATAAACTTTTGAGGCTATAACAGACTTGATACACACTTAATTATTTTACTGGCAACACTGAGTCAGAAATTCCGTTGGTTTAGTGGGGTAGTGGCTTGGTAGTGGGGATTAGTCTTCGCCCAGGCAAAAACGATTCCTTTGCAAGAAAATATAGTTATTCTGGAGCTCATGACAAGCGGTCACTCCTAAAAGGCCGACACGTAATTATTTGCTAGATATTTCTAGAAATAAGCATATTCAAAAGTTAAGGTTGTACTGTAAGTTCAAATAATTGTCAGTCCTAATTAAAACGTTATTTAACGATCCTGTTGTTTCAATTCTGGTTGTTTCTACACACCTTACGACAAATTATAAGGCGCGCCAAGAAGAAAGGAAAGTCAGTAGAACCCACAAAATTAGAAGACATAGATATACCAGAGAAATTGCACAAGGTAGACGGAGTTTTTTTTTTTTTGCGAGAGATTACAAATTTTGGCGAGGAACGTATACTGCTATTCACAACTAACAGAAATTTTGAAATTTTGAAAATATCCGAAGTATGGATAATGGACGGAACTTTTCAGTGTTGCCCACAATTATTTAAAAGGTTGTATTATGGCATGGTCGGCGAAGGTGATTATCAAAGAATCGTGCCCTTGGTATATGGGTTTGGTACTCGGAAAACTGAAGAATGCTATATTTATCTTTTACGTCAACTCTTAAAATACGCCACCGAATGCAATATAGTTTGGAGCCTCAACATGTCATATCTGACTTTGAAAAGGCAGCGTTGAACGCCATCAAAATTGTATTTCCGAACGCAATTAGCAAGGTTTGTTTGTCAGTCTTTGTGGAGAAAATTTCAAGAAAGCGGTCATTCTTCTAGATATGGCGAAGACAGTGAATTTGCGCAAAAATTACGCCATCTGCTTGCCTTGGCGTTCTTAACTCCAGAAGAAATTCCAGAAGCGTATCAAGTTCTCAAAGAACAAGTATTACCAAAGGAAGCAGAAATGATCACGACTTGATTTGAGAGATATTATATTGTCGGCATACTAAGCTCTCATTGCTCACGGACAAACTCAACCACGGTTACAATTTCAAGAACCCAACAGCGTCTTTTCCCACCTGCACTGTGGTCAATTCAACTCAATAATGATAGGGGATTTCCAAGGACCCAAAATAACGTTGAGGCATGGCATCGTCGTTGGAATGCCTTGTTAGACAATAAAAAACTTGGATTAAATGATATCAAGACAATTTTTGTTTTATAAAAAAGGGCAATTCGTTCAATCTATAAATTAAGTCCCACACACTCCCTCAGAGATTTTAAAGAGTTTAATATAATTACTGTGCCTTCTCAGTATATTTATGAAAATCTTTTGTATGCACATAAAAATATTAATCTGTTTAAAAAATACAGTGATATCCACAATATAAATACTAGAAACAAACACAAATTTATTGTTCCTACAGCCAGGCTCAAGAAAATAGGTGGCTCATTTAGATGCCAATGTATACGTTTTTATAATAAACTTCCTAGCCACATTCAAGATCTAAGCTTTAATAAATTCATATCTTTTATAAAACGGAAACTATGCCAGAAAGCCTATTATACTGTGAAAGACTATATTGAGGACAAAAAGGCTTGGGATTGAGCTGCTCCAATAAATTTACACGGTGAATGTTGATTTTAATTTGCTAGCTATTTTAGACATGAATATTTACTGTAAAAAGTATTATATTATTTTCATTATTGAGAATATGAGGACTATGTGGGTCATTGTTTCAGTTATATTCTTGATCTGGCAGTTTAAGTTGTTTATGCGGCCTACCCTAAAGTCCTTTCTTTGGTATTGTTCGTCGAATCGTTGAGCTCCTTAAGTTCTGAGTTGAGCTGCACGGTTACTGACAAATGCGTGCACTGACTGGACAGGTCCACTTAATCTGTGTGGTTCTTTCCTCAAAAGGATCTACATGGTCTTCACATGATCTGACCAAGATTATGTCTGGACTTTAGAAGAGACTGTGACCTCTGAGTTTTTTTCGGCCTTTCTTCTCAGAGTAGTCAGATAGGAAACGCCGACCTCATCTAGTTTAAAAATATGATTGACGTGTAAAAGTGTTTGTACACACCTACTTACAGAAATAAAATCATTTATCATTTATCATTTAAACAATTGGAAAACTTAATGAAGAACAAGTAAACACTAAACACGTCGTAGAAAAGGCCAATGCCGCAGTAGACAAGACACCACGTAAAAAGAAAATGAGACAACGCAATGCCTCTATTATGAAATTATGTGAAAGTAAAGGGAAAATGGATTTACTCGATTTTTTGAGAGATATTGCAAATCATACTAAATTATAATTGTTTTTTTTTATACTTATGACATTTATTCCATATTTCGTACATATATAAGTTTACTTCCTACTTATTTGGTAAGATAACTAGGTATTTGTAATGTTATTTTATTACCATTATTATTTTTCGTGATTATAGTTGATTAATATTTCTACTCATTTAGATTGTTTCATTACATTGTACTCAAATAAAAATCCTTAAAACTATTCTGTAAATCGATTAGATAGTCGTTTGAGAAATGATGTTTCGAGATAATGGGCCTTCGCGCTGCCGATGATTCGAGCTTATAGTTATTCGAGATTTTGACGCATCGAGGTAGTGAACTGTCGCGCTCATAATTTATCGATTTCAAGTACTATCGAGTTAACGTTTTCGAGCAAGTGTTATTCGATCTCACATCATTCGATTTCAAGTAGGGAACCCCGCGAAGACAGTACTACGCCTTGCGTGTGCGATATAATAATGCATCCGAATCTGCAGCGCATCAGGGATGTTTGCCGAGTCTCAGATTTTTTCTATTCTACTATGCGAAAACGATGCACATTCCTGGTGCGCTTCGGGCTAGCTCCAAAATAGTAGGTATAGTACAGTGGGTAAAACGTCGGACTCGCAAGCAAGAGATTGTGTAGGGAATTCGATTCCTTATCTGTAACGTTGCAATACTGACGTGAATTCTGACCTCTGTCACCCTGATTAAAATAACAAATTACGAAGACTAATTTAATGTCACCTTTTTGCTCAGAGGTCGAAATGAAAGCTGATAACAAGCTTGCAAAATCGTTTCAACAGACCTACGTCAATAGCTCATAAATTCTACAAATAGGTAACAAGTCAAAGTCAAATATTTATTATGTTCTTTGATCAATAACTTACGAAATACGAAACTTTTATTTTCTTGTAAATTTTGACGTTCAAAAGTGCCTATTTGAAATAATCCTGAGGGCATTCGCGCAGAGGTTCGATTGTTAGTACCTTAAAAAATGCTGTATGGTTCTCACACACTGAGCAGGCGAAATCTATAATAATTATGTATGTTTATGTGGTCTTTTTAGTTGTATGTTTTTATTTTATTTTAATTTTGAATTACTCTGCATATGATCCATAACCTTTGTTGGTTGAAATAAACGTTATTTTTTTATTGTCTTTTATGTGCCTGTTTGAAATAAATGCTTTGACTTTGACATTTCGCCACTTAATGAACTTAAGGGGACTACATGACCTAAACGCAAATTTATAATGCCTAAAAATATATGATCCACTGCAGTAACCAAAATCAGAAAAATATATGATATTCTGCAGGATATATGCTAGTTAGATAGTGTGTTGAAAACTTAATACAATTAACTTAATATGATAGAAAAATATCACGAAGATACCTCTAAAAAATATTTTTAACGATTAAAAACCATACTAAAACATGCAAACAATCAGATATTTTGTCAGATTATTCTACAAGCAACATACTAACGTAATAGTGTTTTATTTTTTTAGTCCAATGAATAGATTTTTTGTAAATACATAATTGCTTCATATTTTGCAATAAATTACCAGCGTTGTGTCATCGCGCGTCTCTTTCTTTTCTATGCAATCCGACAGTGACCGCGCTTTAGCTCTTGTAAGCGCCTTAATCATTATTATTCTTTTGTCTTATTCACAATTTATTAAGGGTTGACACAACACGTCTACTTCTTCCATACTTCTCTAATCTGTAAACTTACTTATCTTTATACTTGTCTAATCAGAAGTTAGCGACTGACTTTCTGACCTCCCAAAACACAAACACTCAATTCCTAGTTTGCCTGGAATTCATTGCAGAAAGCGATAAGGCAGCCCATTGTATGTTTTGTAAAGTCAAAGTCAAATCATTTATTTCAATTAGGCACTTTTGAACGTTAAAAATTATCAGAAAATAGAATTGTTTCTAGTTGCCTCTTCCAAAAGGTAGATTCGTATGGAGAAGAATGGGCAAGAAACTCCACCGTTACTCTTTTAAAATGTTTTACAATATTATGTGTACCTTAATTACATTATTATATGTGAAGACGATGCACATAGAAAAAAATTACTATACCACAATAGCTAAAAATAATCCTTACTTCCTTAGTAATATATAATAATATAATATAATAATAATATAAATGCGAAAGTAAGTTTGCTTGTTACCGTTTCACGCCTAAACCACTGAACCGATCATCCTGAAATTTTGCATATACGTTGTCAGGTGTACAGAAATGGACCTAAGGTACCTTTCATCCCGAAAACAAGTACTGTTCCCGAGTAAAACAACAATAATGTTCTTATGAAAATAGATGGCGCCACGTGTCTTTCGAGTAATGATTGAATTATATTATTGTAGAAACTTTAGTAGTGTGTTTCCCTCGGGAGCAGTACTTTTTTTCGGGATGAAAGGTACACTAACCTTTCATCCCGAAAAAAAGTACTGCTCCCGGGGAAAACAACAATAACGTTCTTATGAAAACAGATGGCGCCACGTGTCTTTCGAATCATGATTTTTGTAGAAACTTTAGTAGTGTGTTAGGAGCTTTTTATTTTTTTTATTTAAGTATCTAATACATTTTGTGAGTCTAGAGTATCTAAACCATTGCTTCATATCTTCGAAAAGATTTGTCTGCTCAACAACGTAAATAACGCAATGAATGTTGTGTAACTGTCAAAATTAAAGCCATTTCTACTGTTAGTGTGTTATGCAATTTACCCGCAGGCCTAACCTCACGAAGGCTAATGAAATAGAGCTAAATCATTGTCAGTATTGACTTCAGAAGCTGGTCACGATTCCAATTGCAGACGTGTTTTAGACAAATATCCTTCTAAGTTTTCCTTTTGCTATGTACTACGATAGTGATATATTACATAGCAATGTGGTAGCAACAGCTGGTATGTACAAATTGGCGTGATGTTCGGAATTAATAGTTAACATTGCTCAACCTATAAGCAAAGTCTGCGCCATTGATTTAAAATTCTTTTTAACTGACTTCAAAAAGGAGGAGGCTCTCAATTCGTGTGTATTTTTTTTTTATGTGTGTTAGCTCAGAACTTTTTTCTGTGTGAACCGATTTGGATAATTCTTTTTTTATTTGATAGGTGGTGCTTCACATGTGGTCCCGTTTAAATTTAATCAAGGTCTGACCAGTAGTTTTTGAGTTATCCTTAATACTGCAGGTTTTTTCCACTTAGTTTATATGGATGATGTGTTAGTAATTTCCTGTCACTGTTATTTACACACCAAGTAGTGGTATACGAATTTGTGTGGGGTAGGCATCGCAACTAAAAAGTGAAAAATAAAAGCTATTTTACAAAAAAACAACCGACTTCCAAAAAAAACACTAAAAGACGTGAAAAATAACTTTAATTTCGGAAGTCGGTGGCCAAACACGAAAATACAAAACCAAAGGCACCGACTTCCGAAATTAAAGTTATTTTTCACGTCTTTTAGTGTTTTTTTTGGAAGTCGGTTGTTTTTTTGTAAAAAAGCTTTTTCTTACTAGCTTTTGCTCGCGGCATCGCCCACGTGTAGGTTGGAAATCAGCCAATGGGAACGTACTCCCGGAATAAAAAGTATCCTTTATCTGACCTATGATCTGTCCTTTCCTATGTGACTTTCATAATCATTGAAAAGGTAACAGACGGGCAATTAGAGTTACTTACGCATTTATAATATTATTAGCTTCTGCCCGCGGCTTCGCCCGAATGGATGTCGGAAATTATCCCACGGGAACGTGCTACCGGGACAAGAAGTAGCCTATGTCCTTCCCCAGGATGCCTTCTATCTCCTTGCCAAATTTTATCGAAATCCGTTCAGTGGTTTAGGCGTGAAAAGATAACATACAGACAGAGTTACTTTCGAATTTATAATATTAGTATGGATATATATATACGTATATAGTATGTATGGATTGTTTTACTTATATACAACCTAGAGGTATGTCGTAGTGATACCGCTACATTGTCCTCCCATACCTGCCAATTAACACTGTATTTTGAAAACATTGTAAAAGCCAATTAGGTATTTTTAAAAGAGTAACCGTGGAGTTTCTTTTCGGTTCTTCTCCTTTTTGTCCCGGTACGTTCCCGTGGGATAGTTTCCGACAACCAGGCGAGCGAAGCCGTGGGCAGCAGCTATATGAAATAAAATATTTAGACATTTTGAGATAATTTATTTTTATTTTGACCAACTTTATCTGCTAACCTGCGTGTTAGTTGCGTAACACACTAACAGTGGGAATGGCTTTCGTTTTGACAGTTCAACAACATTCATTGCGTTATTTACGTTGTTGAGAAGACATTTTTTTCGAACTTATACATAAGTTGAAGCCTATTGCTAATCTATTGCTTCATACATGAAGCAATAGATTAGCAATAGGCTTCAAAATGATTCAGATTGTTATTAATAGCGTGTTAAGCAATAGGGTGCAGCTGCAGCAACAATAAACAATAATATTTTCTACTCTCTATCGCCTATCATTCAATGGAATATTTTTGCCGTTATTCCAATCTTCACAGATCTTTCCCGTCGATCTTACTAGAGGTAAATTATCCCTGACCTCCTAGGCTATCTGTCCTCACTTTTTAGTTAAGTAAATGCTACTTAGTTAATGTTATCTCTGTCATTAATTAATCAGTATATCGTGCGACACGCAGTGCGCTGTGTTGCGCGTGCGTCTAGTGCGAGGTACGGCAACCCAAGCGAATCGTCTGCGAATGGGGACTAAGTTCTTAACGCGGCGCTACCCCGAGCAAAACCTTGCGATAGTGCGTCATTAAGCGGCTATTAACTCATTAATTAAGAGTAATAAACTACATCTAAAAGCACATTATTAATGTTCGTTATCCTATCATCACATTGCTCGTTCTTATTTGTTTTTATGTGTTGCAAATACATTTAAAATCTCCTTATAAAAAAACTTTTTTACAAAAAAAGACAACCGACTTCTAAAAAAACCACCACAAAGTGAAAAATAACTTTAATTTCGGAAGTCCGTGTCTTTGGATCCGTATTTTAGTTTTTTGCCACCGACTTCCGAAATTAAAGTTAATTTCACTTTGTGGTGTTTTTTTTAGAAGTCGGTTGTCTTTTTTGTAAAAATGTTTTTTATTTTTCACTTTTTAGTGAGTCAGTTATTGATTTAGCTAAGTTACAATAGCCTTATTTCAACTGCTCATCACCTTTTACAAAATATTGCTTTTCCCGATGCAGGGACGATAATTGTTGAGGAGTTCTCCTGATAAAAACGAGAAGAACTGGAGCTGATGGTGAAGCCACCATTAGCATCATATCACCATATGTATTGTGATCAGCTATACTTGCTTAGCAACCGTATTAAAGTAATTGAATCGCAACCACAATGAGTAGTTCCGGTGGCCACCTCTGGTCTTCATAATCAGTTCCACTTCCCCAAATGGTGCTTTCCAAGAGCAAATGCCCGAGTTACTATAAAAAATACTCAAATCGCTATACTATAAGTGTGCCTATAAAATTTGAGGATTTCCCTCGATTTACATAGGATGCCATCATCAGATTCTGACTTGGTGACAATGGGACCACCTCGCGAGCATACCCTTTCGAACAAAAAAAGAATTTTGCAAATCCGTCTATATATTATGACGGAGTTATGCCCGAACATACATAAATATATATATATAAACATCCGAATCGATAACCTCCTCCTTTTTGAAGTCGATTAAAAATAATTCCATAAATTTTGAGAATTCTATGATAATTGGGCGTGCGCTGGGAGCGGGACAGAGCGAGACTCAGCGATGGAACAGAGAAGGACCGAACGCTTTTGGTCGTTTGGTCAGGGAAGCGCCTTAACAATGTATTCCTCTTTACCTACTCTTCGTAGGCCAGGACCATACCGAGTTACAGACTTGGGGAGGTCCTGGCCAAATCGGGCAGAGTTACTGAGTTGTTCTATAAGTTTCTCAGCAGCAGATCGAAGTCTTAAATTTGTGCCTGGTTGATGGCACTAGGTTCGTCGTCTACTAAATACATAATACAGGGTATAAGGGACAGCCCTCCGCAGACTGATGACGTGAATTCAGTATATCACACTAAGATGATCAGTACATGAAATAATTTCAGGAACGTTATGGGAATCCAATAAACCTCATTTGTTTTGTAGCGGTATCAAATTCGCCACATGCGAGCTACACGTCATACTGACGTCACGCAATTCCTGCATCGCGCAAGCAGAGTTTACAGTTCGACTAGCATATATACAACGTCCCGTCATCAACCGTGGGGCAGTTGCCCACCAGACACAACACCCGTCTGGTCGGAGGATCCTCCCTTTTCTATAGAGTATGAGTGAACTTTACACCCTGTTCCACATACCTCTATAGTTTTATTACCACACACGCAATGTATCGTTACCGCGGCAAAACGCACGTAGCGAACGACCGCTAGCGCGCTCGCGCCACGTGATTAATTTCAACATCCAATGCTGATTTGTTTATTTCAGCTGTTTCGTTTACATAAATGGAGTGCTGCGTACAGAGAATGTAATTTTACATTGGAATAAAGGAAAACGAGAACAGAAAAAAACGATTAAAAAAATCCTGGGAATTTTTCCGGTGGAATATAGATTCAAAATAAGGAGCTGAATGCACCCTGTTAGTTTGCCGAGGGCTGTTCCTTACACCCTGTGTAAACAGTAGGTATGTGATTAGAACAAAGTAGTCATAGGACGTCTAGAAGGAGACTGGATCTGTGCCTGCCTTATGATGGTACTAGGGTCGACCCCTATTAGGTAAGTACATGGGACTTAAACATAATTGGCGAAGTGCATAACCCACTTGGGATTACAGTCATGATGGTTATGTTATTGTTACCAAAGAATACATATAGTGACCTTATTGGTGATGTTCTTCAGAAAGATCAGGAGCGTAGTACTCGCAACCGGCGTGCGTGTATGACCAGATGTATGAACGTAAACGAGGCAAAAGGAGTATGTAAGGATCGTAGCAGGTGGCGTTCTGTAGTTTCTGCCTACCCCCATGGGAAGAAGGCGTGAGTTTATGAAGGTATTTTTTTTTTGTTGTTTATTTACACACAGTAAAATATATACAGGTACTCAGCATATTAGTATTAAGTACGAAGGTACTGCTTATTTCTTAAGAAATTTCTTCCAGCCGACCTGCGAAAGGAGAAATGAAAAAGAAATGTAGACAATAATGTGTGAGAACAAGAAGAGAAGAATTTGATTTGTGACGTCTTAAACTAGAATATTAAATATAACATAACATCATAACATCACGCCTGTATTCCCCGAAGGGTTAGGCAGAGGTGTACCTACAGTAAGTACACCCACATTTCGCCAGTTATGTTTAAGTCCCATGTAATAGGGGGCGAGCCTATTGCCATCAACCGGGCACAAATCCAGACTCCGGGCTGCTACTGAGAAATTCCAGATGGAAAAACCCAATAACACTTTGCCCGACCCGGGAATCGAACCCGAGACCTCATGCTCAGCAGTAGCGCTTGCGACCACTAGACCAACGAGGCAGTGCGTTTAAATATAACTTAAAAATATAACTTAAAAATTAGATATAACTACTTACATAAAATAGAAAAATAAATAACAATAACAATTATACTTAAATAAATACATTTGCTAAAATTAATAAACTTATATAATTATATAAATATACAAGCTGACCTGACAGACGTTGTCCTGTCTTAACTATGAATGTCATATGTCGTTTAGTTTTAGTTTTGACTGTTGACTAAAATTTAAACTATCGACTCATTTATCAACCGATCCATCCGAGTTAAACGATATTTGCAGTGCGCATTCTGTCAATCGCTGACAGTTATTTCAAACAACTGACAGTTATGTAAAATTAAAATTAGCGTTAAGTTTTCTTCAATTTTGTAACGTTCCGATCAACTTCCTTATTTTTTTATTTCATAAGATCCTTCTCCTGACAAAGACGAACACAACAATCTTTTTTTTAATGAAATCGGTCCAGCCGCTCACGCGTGATGGCGTAACCAAGGGAAATAGGGATTCATTTTTATATAGACAAAGACGAACACAAAAAAAAAAAAACGGTCCAGCCGCTCACGCGTGATGGCGTGACCAAGGGAAATAGGGATAAATTTTTATTTAAATGGATAAATCGTCAGCTAAAAGGAAAGGTAATGCTCTTTTACTCGCTATTTGAAATGAGAAATAGATTTTAAATCTCGAATGCAAGTATGTTTATGTGGTTATTTTATATAAACTCTTGTCCTTTGTCCTTGACAAATTGATATGTCATATAGGATACTGGAACCCTATTGTAAACTTTTATTGCTTGAATACGAGGCTTTTGGCTACTTTGTATGTGTGTATTTTATGTACCTATTTTTTTTGTAATGTTCGTTTTATTTGTGCAGAATAAACAAGTTATCTTTCTTTCTTTCATAATCACAATCCACGTCTGCCAACCTCGTCACGGCATGCCGGTTATGAATGACTCTTAACTAAATACAAACTAAGTGTAATTAGTCAACGGGTCGCTTCAACCACCTTACTTTATTATAATGTGCGTCCACTCGCGTGACACGCACACCGTGACCTTCTGCGCGTGCGACTAGGTACCAAAATTCTAAACTGTTGCTTGGGTTCGTTATGTGGGTCGGTGGCACCGTGGGCGAAGTTAACGGTTGTTTAAAATTATATGACATAATTTTGAAACAATAATCAGCCTTATTTAACCCACTGCTGGGACACAGCGGGGTAATTGCGTAACACACTAACAGTAGCAATAGCTTCAATTTTATTTAATTTTTTTTTATCGTTTCCCCACACTAGGAGTTTCTCCTGTATTGTGGGTGCGTTTACAAACATTCAAACTCACATACACAAACAGCCAGACCCGGAACAACTACTTGTAGGTCATGCAAACATTTGTTCCGTGCGGGAATCGAACCCGCGACACGCAGCGAAGCAGTCAATCGCTTAACCACTGCGCCAACCGTGCCGTCACTTTGACAGTTCAACAACATTCATTGCGTTATTTACGTTGTTGAGTAGACTAATTTTTCGAACACATGAAGCAATGGATTAGTAATATCCTTCAAAATGATTCAAATTGTGATTGAAAGTGTGGTATGCAACACTGCGACAGGGAGTGGACCGTAATCCACCATGCGGGCGCAGAGAATTTTGATTTTGATATATACCGGTAAAACGGGGTGAATAGGAACGCAGGGGTGAATCGTAACGAAACTTTAAAAGGGATTTTAACATTGAAATATTATAGTCTGTCGCCAAAAAGGACTCTAACTTGTATACTGTATTATAATTAACCGATTACGTGTCCCTGTTGGCAACAAATTATATTATTTAAATGTTAAAATTCCTTTTAAAGTTTCGTTACGACTCACCCCTGCGTTCCTATTCACCCCGTTTTACGGTACTTAAGTATTTTGAACACGTAGGCAGGCAGAGAGGTGTATAACAGGATGGTACACCTTTGTTTCTTCAGTTATGTTTATTTCTAATGTAATAAGCGGTGGGCCTATTGCCACTAATCGACCACATGTCAAGACTCCGTCCTGCTATCCTATATATCTGACTGAGGTCATCGGAAACAGACTATAGATGGCCGATGCATTCCACCAGTTTTTATGACAAGTCTTATAAAGTTCAAGCAGTATGGTTATGGAATGCCTTGCCCGTGTCGATAAGGCGTGCTCGATTTTTGTCCACTTTTAAAAATCTGGTTAAAAAACACTTACATTTAGTTTCCTTGCTCTTGTTTCGTGTTTATTATTTTATTATTATTGTATATATTATATTGTATATGTTTTATGTATGTATGTATTTGTTGTATACGTAAATGGTACACCACTGACTACCTGCATTATTGTCTCTCCTTCTCCCTTGAACCCATCCAAAGGTTGTCTGTAAAAGATCGCTTTTAGCGATAAGACCGTCCATTGTGTTACCCTATGTAAAATTTCTACATTTATATCTGTAATTTTTATGGTGTGCATAATAAAGGGTATTCTATCCTATTCTAATGAGCGTAATCTGGAGATGGAACCTGCAGGACTCCACCGTAAGCAAGCTTACAACTCCTAGACCAGCGAATCAGTTGAAATCAGCAAGTTTTTAGCGTTACACGAAGATTGATGATTCGATACGTTACGTCAAATGTTCTCCGTGCAGTCAGCCCCAGAACCGACATTGCTGACTGGCTCATCATTTTTACCACAGCTCAGCTACTTATAGATGTACTCGTATGAGGAACAGGGTGTAAATTTCCTCATCCTCCATAGTAAAGGGAGAATCCTATACGAGACGGGTGTTGTGTCTGGTCATTGGTGGGCTAGTGCCCGACAATTGATGTTGGGACGTTGTATATGTCTAATCTAGTCACACGGTAAACTTTTATTGCGCGATGCAGGATTTTATGTGACGTCAGCGTGAAGCGTAGTTCACATGTGCCGTTGTAGATGCCACCAAATACTCTAGTACAACTAAACGCGATAAAAAGTAGCAGACAGTCTGACGCGTCTACCCACCTACGTGACCATTTACCAGCCAAGCAGCTAGCGAAAGGCAGGCCTTCATAGATGTCATGGCACTTAACTCACAGCATTTTAAACTCATCGAATGACGACCGTGAATCCTACAGAATAATAATTATAATTATGCAACTTATGGAAAATGCCGATATTACCAGCGATACTCCAGCTAATCATTGAAATTAAGTTAAGGCTATAATCATGGAGGTGCTCCATAGCAGCCCACGGCTAAGCTAGCATTAATTTCCTTGGAACGCGGTTGTACAGGAACAGGAGACAGGTGCTCTTCAATGATTGATTTATTGATTTCGTTATCTTTTGATTCGTCCTTTTACAAGCAGGGTGTATAAGGTTATAAAAAGTATTTTAAAAAACAGATATTAAATGGATTTTAAATGGAGAACACATTTTAAATGGATCGAATGAGAACAAAAGCGTCCTGTGATTGGTTGCCAACGTTGGCGAGCCCTCATTCGTAGACAAAAAAATGTACTGTCCCGGTGCGTCGATAGATGGCGGTAGTAGTTGCCCCAACAGCGGTTCCAGCATAGTATAACCGCCTCCCGCCGGCCGGCCGGCCACCGTTAAGAATATCTGTCATTTTCACCAGCATCTATTTGACATTAAAGTGTCAGAAAACACTTTGTATTTGGACAGCTGTTATTGTGTGACCGTTGTTCGCTTTCTTAGGAAACCAACGTTTTAACACTTTCCGAGACAGACCGCCTCTCGACGTTGTATCGGTATAACGTTACGTGACAGTACGGCTAAGGGCGACGAACTTTATTTCATGTAATTTGGCAAACCGTCGATAGCCGTTGCTTGCCGATAACATTTCTAGGAAGCACATGATCTAGTGTCACATCACGCGTCTGCATTCGTTCGTAGGTGTCACCACGGCAAGCTCTTTTCGAGTCATTTTTCAACACACACATACGCACCGCTTATGCACCAAAACAACACATTCACACCGCCGACAGGCGTATACTGAGCCATACAAGTACAATGATGTTCAACGTCTGTGGCCGTATTTGTCGTATCATAAAATTAAAAATATATGTATTAATCTGGCAGTACTACGCCTGTAGACGGTATGATAAAATACAGTATGGGATTTTGAAATGTCATATCATGACATTTGCAAATAGTCAAGTGTCCTGGAACGTGTAACTTCGCTTTTGTACCTACCTACTACCACACTATGCACGGATGCGTGGCTGGTAAACGGATGAACGGCGCAGCTAACATGGCCAATCTCTTCGTGCACATCTTACTTAGTAGTGGACGACCGACTTAATATAAATATATGATACCTTGCTATAACTTGAACCTAACGCAATACAAAGTGAATGTAAGTTAAGTAACTTAATCTTTCATAAGTACGTTTATTGCATTGAGAGCATGCTGGTTTCATTCGCAAAAAACTTGAGTAACCGTTAGTAATGCTTCAATATGGGTTGACTTGAACGGCTGAATCATATTTCAGTTTCCTAATGACCGCTGCAAGACGGAAGATTGCCAAGTATCATGCCTGATTGAAATTGGTCTATTTTTTTTGCCAGACTTCAGCTCAGCAGACATCGAAATGGATGGTTAATTCTTACCTAGGGGTATCGTGTTACCCAGTAACTGGGTCGTGGCGGTCAGATAGTGACTGTGCCCAAGAACTCCACGACCTCATTCCACCGGCCCCTTTCTACCATCGGACATCTAGGCGCACTGCAAGTTACCATCCCTACCTAGTTGCTATTCCACCAATTCGCACTAAGCGCTTCCAAACATCTTTTATAATGCGCACAGCAAAAGAGTGGAATTCTCTATCTGCGCTTGTGTTTCCGACCGCATACAACTCAAATCTCTTCAAAGTGAGAGTGAACAGGCTTCTTCTGGGTAAGCTCACTCCATCGTAGACTTTGTCTCTGACCTAGATTAGAGTCAAGAGCAAACCCATCTAAAATAATAAAAAAATAAAAAATTGGCAGTCGCGTGTAAAATACTGGTAGTCAGCTGCATTCGGTTAGACTGGAAGCCGACCCCAACAAAGGCGGGAAAAAGTTAAGCAAAATCTTTTGTGGTGCGAGTTCCAACTCATTATCAGGGCAGTCTCGACAAAGATAGCGACAAAAATCGGTCGTTAAGTCTAATCGATGTCAAATTTCTTTAATAGATTTTCAACCTTATACTTTGGAAATAAAGTTGAAAATCTATTAAGGCGGAACCTTCAGGGTAGCCCGCGAAATTCAAGTTTTCTTACGTTTTTTTGCAATTTGCAAATTTAGAAATAAATAAATAAAATAATGAGCATCCGAAGATGATGATGCGTATATCAAGAAAACAGAAGGTTTCGCAAAAGAGTTTTCGTTACAAACAATTAATTAATAAATATATAAATATAAAAATTCGACTGCAAAAACCAAAAACACACACCTAACTGAAAAGAGAATAACAAGCATTATTATCTACTAACTTTTGCCCGCGACTTCGCCCGCGTGTATGTCGAAAATTATCCCATGGGAACGTAGGTACTACCGGGATAAAAAGTAGTCTGAGTGTTAATCCAGGTTTTATACTATCTGTGTTCTAAATTCCATCCAAATCCGTTCCGTAGTTTTTGCGTAAAAGAGTAACAAACATTCATCTATCCATCGTCACAAACTATCACATATTTTTTTTTTTTTTTTGCTCCAAGGCGGAGGATATCGTGGAGTACGTGCGCCAGAAGACGAGGTACATGCCGAGCGTGCAGTTACTGGAGTCGCACCGCAACGTCAACTTCAAAGTGGAAGAAGACTTTTGGCCGCAGGACGTGGTGTTCCGTCGCTTCCGCGGGCAAATACCACAGGACAGCACAAGGACAATTAGCTAGTGAAGTGAAGTGCAACTAACATAGTTTTAAGTAATATTTATTAACACGAGTTTTAGTTTTATTATGTATTAGTTTGTTATTGGTGCCGATTCTCTTGGCACAAAATTCTCTAAACTAGCCTAAAAATTACTAAAATTTAGTTTATTCCTGTCAAACGACGATTTCTCATTCTGAAATAGGCTAAAGTGACCCAACTTAACTATATTTTGGTTTGATAGCACTAACATGGCACTGAATTATTAGTTTAGTGAAAATGCCAATTTTTCTATTCTAGATTTGACGTTGTTTACCTAAAATTTTGGGTGTTTAACTAAATCTAGCTATTTTTAATCGCGACTAAAAAGGTGTGGATTAAAATTATTTGTCATGAACTAAAATTCACCACAACACTTCGACTTCAGGTACAAAAATAGTACTGTGACGTTTTTAAATTTTATTTTGCTTATATCTCGAAAATGGTGTGTCCTATCGCAAAAATAATGATAATTTTAACCCCCTTTATAAAAGCTTTAAACCCCTAAAACTCTACACGTAGGTAATCTTTTTTTTATTTTCCATACAAAAAGTAAAAAAATCCATATAAAACACGTCGATGCTGCCCCCCGCAAGCGTGCCTCCGGCTCTAAAAAAAAATCACGGGCAAACAAGTACCTATTACGTGGAGTCGCGATTGTCAAATTAAATTTTAGTTATGTCAAAATTATTTTTAAATTATGAGATATTTTTTTGCAGAATACCTGTAAGAATCTCAAAGCCAAAAGTAAGGAGTTTTAGTTATAGTTTAGTTAGGTGTACAAGAGAATCGGCACCATTTTGTAATTAGTGTATTTTATCTATGGGCCTCAGTTACCTGACAATAAAATAATTATTATTATAAATTATAATATTAGTAGGATAGGATTGAACTTTGGTTTGTGTATTGAAAGAAAGAATGAAATAAAGAAAAATAGGTTGCAGGTGGGGACAAACGAAAGTTACACAATATCTAGGTTAGGTATTACTTTATCGGGCCTGCGATAAACTTACACAAAACAAAGTTCAATAGATGATAAATAAATGCTTGTTTTTCTCTTTTCAGTTACGTATGTGAATAAAATTACAGTCGGGTTTTTGTTTTTTAAATAATTTGCTTTATTTCAAGCTTTTTAGTTTTATTAATTTAGCATTTCTCAGTCCAAATTGTAATACATTTAAACATATAAGTTGTATATATTTTTGTAAGCCATTTATTTTGATACCCCACTCGAAAGGTTTTGAGGAAAATAAACATTTAAAAGACATAATTTGGCGCAAAAAATCGGCCATTTTTTTATTTATAATTTGGTTTAAGTACCCAGTTCACTCTCACAATTAAGACGAATCTAACGACACCTTTCAAGCTAAAATCAATCAAGCCGTTTAGACTAGAGAGCGTGCCAAAGAAATTTGTACTTACATACATACATACATACACTCGAAAAACATAACCCTCCTTCTGGCGCAGTCAGGTAATGAAAAAAGATCGCATGTTCATACCTAATCATTATTGATTCGCTGCTCTTGGCCCAGAAACACAATACCCTTCCTTTTTCTCTGAAGATGGGTTGGCAGAACTAAACACTTTTAGCAATGTTTTTTTTTTATGTTAGTTGTTTAATTTCCTCATTGGTCTAGTGGTCGCTAGCACTACTACTGATCATGAGGTCCTGGGTTCCTTTCTCGGTTCGGACAAAGTGTTATTAGGCTTTTCCATCTAGAATTTCTCAGTAATCTGGATTTGTGTCCGGTTGATGGCAATAGGCTCGCCCCCTGTTACATGGGACTTAAACATAACTCGCGTTTGGGCGTATTTATAGGTGCACCTCTGCCTTACCCTTCAGGAAATACAGGCGTGATGGTGATCAGCTGCTCTATCCAAGCATACATTGTTAACCAGCGATTGAAAACCGGTACGAATTTGGGTTACGGTTCTTCATTTCGGTTCTTTAAAAGGTTCTTCTTTTCGGTACGGTTCGGGTTTCAGTTCCGAAGTAACGGTTCTAAATAAAGGTTCCAATATACCGGTGTCGTACCATCCGATTTAAAGGTTCTCTAAGAAAGAACTACCACAGGATCTACCAAAGCAAAAGTGCCCCTCTAACCCTTCAAAAACTTCCACCTCTACACCTATCGGGGCGGCCGCCCGTACCTCGCCGCTGTCGTACAAACACAGAGCTTCGTTCTGCGCTGAGCGGCATCGTATGAACTCGTTCGGACTCGCTTTGAAGAAGAACCGGTAAAATAAAGTTTCCAATTTAGGTTCCTGTTCCGGTGCGGGAACCACTAAATTCCGGTTCTTTACCGGTATTTTAGGAACCATTTCAATCCCTGTTGTTAACTAGTAAAACAAAACAAATAATAACCCGTCAAACTAATCTAAGTTTAACTCTGAACGTTTGGTGTCGCCTGTCCGAATGATTGATGGCGGTATGTTGTAATTCGGCGCGCGCGATGAACGCGTGTCTTATTTTAAATGAAGGATGCGCACAGTCCGCACTGCGTACTGTGCCTTATATTTATTTTGTAGAGTAGCCCTAATTGCGTACGTACACTATCAGTCACAATCTGAATCATTTTGAAGCCTATTGCTAATCCATTGCTTCCTAAGTTCGAAAAAAATGTCTGCTCAACAACGTGAAAAACGCAATGAATATAATATACACGTTTATTTTCTCTAAACAAGTTATGTAGGTACTTACAGCTAATATTCGTAAATAGTACACGAACAAGGTGCTAACTTTGTGAGAGACTGGTGCCTGAAGTAGGTTTCTCCCGCGGCTAGATGCCTGTGATTTGGACCATCATAGCAATGCTGTAATACTTAACTAAGGTTGAATTAAGAAACAAACAGGAAAAAACAAAAAAAAACAAAAATGTTTAACTGTCAAAATGAAAGCCATTCCTAGAACACTTTGCCGGCCTGGGAATCGATTAACACACATCAGTAGGAATGACTTTCATTTTGACAGTTCAACAACATTCATTGCGTTATTCACGTTGTTGAGCAGACAATTTTTTCGAACATATGAAGCAATGGTTAAGCTTCAAAATTATTCAGATTGTGGTAGATAGTGTGTTACGTGGTGGACCATAAGTAAAATATTACGAAGTCAAAGTCAAAGTCAAAGTCAAATCATTTATTTCAAATAGCCACACAAAAGGCACTTTTGACGTCAAAATTTACAAGAAAATAGAATTGATTCTAGTTGCCCTTCCAAAAGGTAGTTTCATATGGAGAAGAATGGGGGAGAAACTCCACCGTTATCACCACCACATTATTCGTGGTACAAATTAAGTGCCAAGTTATAGATCAAAGAACCTAACCATAAATATTTAACGTTGTCTTGTTACCTATGACTGCCTCGTTGGTCTAGTGGTCGCAAGCGCTACTGCTGAGCATGAGGTCCTGGGTTCGATTCCCGGGTCGGGCAAAGTGTTATCGGGTTTTTCCATCTGGAATTTCTCGGTAGCAGCCCGGAGTCTGGATTTGTGCCCGGTTGATGGCAATAGGCTCGCCCCCTATTACATGGGACTTAAACATAACTGGCGAAATGTGGGTGTGCTATAGGTACACCTCTGCCTAACCCTTCGGGCAATACAGGCGTGTTGTTATGTATGTTATGTTGTTACCTATTTGTAGGATTTATGAGTTATTGACATAGGTCTGGTGAAATGATTTTGCAAGCTTGTTATCAGCTTTCATTTCGACCTCTGAGCAAAAAGGTGACATTAAATTAGTCTTCGTAATTTGTTATTTTAATCAGGGTCTCAGAGGTCAGAATTCACGTCAATACTGCAACGTTACAGATAAGGAATCGAATTGGTTCCCTATACAATCTCTTGCTTGCGAGTCCGACGTTTTACCAACTGTGCTATACTTACTATTATTGTACTTTAAGTACACAGCACTGTCAGTGTACTGTATAATTTGTACCAGTCTTCAAACAGCCTCTGGACTCGGGTAGTCCGAAGCAAGGAAACTCTGCTCAGATGGAGATTCACAGATGATTTCGCCCTGGGGTTGTTAACGTGGTGCTTAGGCATACCTAATTATGCAATAACGTCCCCACTGCTGGGACACAGGGCCGGCAGTCTCGACTAGATAGAGACGCTGTTTCAAACTACCGATCGCTAAATATTAAGATGAAATCTCAGATATAGCCCGCAAAATTCAATTTTTCTTTAGTTTTTTTGCAAATTGCAGCTTTGTTTTACGTCGTATGTTGATCAAAATGCGTTTTCGACTGTGGGAATTATATATTTATCGAATAGTAATCATCAAATTCATATCAATCGTCAAATTTAAAGAAAATTTGAGTTTGGCGGGCTATATCTGAGAATTCACCTTAATATTTAGCGATCGGTAGTTTGCGACAGCGTCGCTCTCTATTTCGAGAGTGCCGGCCCAGGCCTCCTCTCGAGAGAGGGAGTGGGCCGTAATACACCACGCGTGCCCAGTGCGGGTTGGTGCTGTTCCACAAACTATGGTAGGTACACTTAGGGTTGTAAGAAACGTTTTTTTTTTCTAAGATGAAAAAAACATGAAAGCAAACAGTTTTATTCTGGATAAGGTTTATTTTTGTCAAAATTACGAAAATAAAAATATTATAAGATGGTTATCGTTAAAAATGAGCTGATATTAGATGAAGAAATACCATTTATTACCTATATATAACAACTTTTTTACTTTTCCACCCGAATGTAGTTTATGACATTGAATTTGTTTACAATTTTTTATGACCGGTCCTTTGGAACGTAAACGATTTTCGTTTATGGTCGAATGGCCCGAGGCTCTTTCAGTTCTGACCGTTCAGACTAAATACCCATTTAAACATAATTTGACTTGAATTAAAAATAAAACAACCATATTTAGTTTTATTCTTTTTTATTTAATGTATTTCACTTTTACTGAAAAAGAAAACCAAATGTATAAAAAAACGACAGAGCATGCGAAGTTTTTTTTCATGTCTTTTTTCAAGATTGTGAAAAAAGACATTTGGTTTATTTTCAATTTACATCTCTAGGTACGAGGGCGCATACGGGTCCACTAGCGCCACTCCTTTAAAAAAGTATTATCTCGTGACTGAGAAGGAATTTTGAAAAACGGCTCAATAAGCGACCTCGGTAAGTGTGTCTAGAATTTTCTAATACCTTTTATAAACTTTCATATTGAGACACGAAGCAAGGAAACTTTTTTACAAAAAAACAACAAAAAGACGTGAAAAATTACTTTAATTTTGGAAGTCGGTGGCCAAAAATTAAAATACAAAACTAAAGACACCGACTTCCGAAATTAAAGTTATTTTTCACGTCTTTTAGTGTTTTTTTTGGAAGTCGGTTGTTTTTTTGTAAAAAAGTTTTTATTTTTCACTTTTTAGTTGCGGTACCTACCCCACACAAATTCGTATACCACTACTTGGTGTGTAAATAACATTAACAGGAAATTATTAACACATTATCCATATAAACTAAGTGGAAAAAAATATGCAGTATTAAGGATAACTCAAAAACGACTGGTCAGACCTTGATCAAATTTAAATGGGACCACATATGAAGCACCACCTATCAAATAAAAAAATAATCATCCAAATCGGTTCACCCAGAAAAAAGTTCTGAGCTAACACACATAAAAAATAATAAAAAAATATACAGACGAATTGAGAACCTCCTCCTTTTTGTGAAGTCGGTTAAAAATACGATCTAAATGAATGTGGCCGCTTTTGTTTAGATCTAATTTATGATTAAAATTCGTAGAGCGCGCTAAGCCTAAAGGCTCCTTTAAACAAGCACAACACGCGACGCGACACAAAGGCACCGTCTGTCACGAGACGAACGGTGCCTTTATGACGCGTGTCGCGCCATCTTGTAGGAGCCTCCATAAAAATCTAAATCTGCAACTGAAACATTTCTAGAACATGTATTCAAACACCAACAGCTGTATTTACGCAACATTTAATACAAATGTAACTTCTAACATTAGTATTAGATACACACAATGATTGATATCAAGGAAGATCTCACATAAAATGCAATTTGAATATTAAACCGCCTAAACATTTGCATCTATACGCACAAGTCGTGGCTAATGACATCTAGAGACTACCTGGGCTTGTACAAAAATGTATGAAGTGATCATGACATAGCTAAATTGATAAGCCCTCCACTTTTGTCACACTAAGGGAAGTTCGTACCCTATGTACGGTCACCAAATGTGATAAGTAACCAGGGTCGTCGGATATAGTTGAAGTTTACTAAGAAACCGATGGATGTTTTCGAATGAAATTTAATTTGTTAAATGACCTGTTTGTTTTCTGTTAATTTAATTAAATTTTATTCGAAAACATTCATGGGCTTCTTACTAAACTTCAACTATATCGACGACCCTGGTTACTTATCTCTTTTGGTGACTGTACATGGACGCCGGGAGCGGGATGCAAGGGGGTGGACTTGCACCTCCCTGACTTCAAAATAATATATTTAAATACATTCAGAACTGAAATAAAACAACCGACTTCCAAAGAAAACATTACAAAATAGCTTTAATTTCGGAAGTCGGTGTCTTTGGTTTTGTATTTTCTTTTTTTTTTCTTGTTTTTTTTCTTTTTTTTAAAACATTGCCCCACACTAGGAATTTATCCTGTATTTTGGGTGCGTTTACAAACATTCAAACTCACATACACAAACAACCAGACCCGGAACAACTACTTGTAGTTCATACAAATATTTGTTCCGTGCGGGAATCGAACCCGCGACACGCAACGCAGCAGTAAATCGCTTAACCACTGCGCCAACCGTGCCGTCACCGACTTCCGAAATTAAAGTTGTTTATCGTTTTAGTGTTTTTTTCGGAAGTCGGTTGTTTTATTTGTAAAAAGTTTTTGTTTTTCACTTTTTAGTACTTAACCCACACAAGTTCATAAACCACTCCTTGATATGTAAATAACAGTGACAGGAAAATATTCAAACTTCATCAGTTATATTACGTAAGTGGATAAAATACGCATTATTAAAGATAACTCAAAAACTACTGGTCAGACCTTGATCAAATTTATATGGGACCACATGAAAAGACCCAAATTTCAAATAAAAAAATTATCATCAAAAGCGATTCACCTAGAAAAATGTTCTAAGGTAACACTCATAAAAAAAACAGTCAAATTGAGAACCTCCTCCTTTTTTGAAGTCGGTTAAAAATATCCGATAACGTTTAATACAATAATACAGAACTTAACCTATTCGAGGCGAGATCCTTAAATTTTCGAACAATCTCTCAATTGTAAAACTTTTGTGTGTTAGTCGACAAAGTACCGAACTCCTATTTCCGAAAATCTAATCGACTCTAGGCGGGGTCCTAACATTATCGAGCTTGCTTCGCTCGCTCTTGCATCCTACTCTATCTTAATTCTTAAGCTTCTTTATATATATATATATGTATATCGACACAGTTAGTCCTCTTTCTGTATGCAGTGACAAAATAAAACCTATCCCATTCGAGATGAGATCAAAAAAATATCGAGTTCGCTTCACTCGCTTTTGCTTCTACATTCCTTTTCCGCATAAGTCGAGAAAGTTAAAAATCCTTGTATGAATGGACAAACGATAACCTAACATATATTCGACAAGAAGTGCAAAAATTATCGAGATCGCTCATGGAGCTGAAGATGTACCTCCGTGAAATAAACTTGCTGGCGCTCATGCCTATGTAGCATGCTCAGCAAGCATGTAGCGCAAGGTTGCTTAACCAATTTTCAAGGTGAGTCATAATTTTGTTTCCTTGTCAGACGGCGCGACGGCGGGCGGTGGCCGGTCATCTAGAAAATAATAGATATGGTAGCTTGCTATTAAAATTTAACAAAACTGTAAGTTTTTTTATTTGAGATGGGTTTGCTCTTGACTTTAGTCTAGGTCAGAGGTGACAGAGACAAAGTCGACGATGGAGTGAGCTTACCCAGAAGAAGCCTGTTCACTCTCACTTTGAAGAGATATGGGTTATATGCGTTCGGAAACACAGGCGCAGGTAGAGAGCGCTCATTGCTATGCGCATTATAAAAAACATTTGGAAACGCTTAGTGCGAATTGGTGGAATAGCAACTAGGCAGGGATGGTAACTTGCAGTGCGTCTAGATGTCCGATGGTAGAAGGGGGCTGGGGGAATGAGGTCGTGGAGTTCTTGGGCACACTCACAGAAGTACAATCTGTAGAAGACGGACAAGCCGACAACCTTGCGGCAATGGGCCAAGCTGTGAAGCTTGGCATCCACCAGTTTTACACTAATGAGCATACTATGACTCATCGTTTGAATAATCTGAGACAAATTCTATGAGGCCGATAATACAAAAAATTACTCTGAAAATATGTTTTCATCATGATATCCTTGCTCTTGTCCCATTTGCTTGCGGTCGTCGTAACAAGTTTTGTTCTTTCTTTCTCCCATGTCAACCGTCATGTTATAATTCTTACGGAAAATATTTTTTAATTTTTGGGTGATTAAGAATGGGTTCATAAGAAGCAGGGGCGCTGACTTTTAGAAAAACTTGTGGGTGCTCATTCTCATGTCCGACTTGGGGTTCTTTTTGTATGGCCTGCTTAATCCCTAAAATCGCATCTAAATCCGTCCAGTAAAACTCATGTTCATCGAACAGACAGGCACCGTCTTCACCCTTAAGAACTTACAAAATAATTAAATTAATGAATACCTACTATTTAAGATGCAAGAGCGAGCGAAGCGAGTTCCACAATATTAGCACCCCGGTTTAAAAGGTTATACCTAACGACGTGACGTGATTTTAAAGAATGATCGGACAACGGCGAATGACTGATCAGTTTTGATGTCTATGCTCATGGGTGCTCCGCCCCCACTATTTACCTCTCGTGGGTGCTGGAGCCATCGAGCACCACCGAGTCGGCGCCCCTGATAATAAGTAAAGTATTTTTAGACCTGGTTTGAAATCCTGCAATCTGTTCTCAAAAGACTATCGCTATCGCTTTTGGCGGGCGAATTCAAATGCGTTGACAGGCCACTTGGTGACCAGAGGCGTGGCGTTGACCAATCTTGATGAAGCGCTTGCAACCACTAGAACAGTGAGACTATGAACAATCTTGCCGTCTTTGCATAGCTATAGAGTATTGTCATTCAGTCTTGATGACTCAGGCATCTCTTGACCTTGGGTAAATCCACGGCTGAACTCACAAAGATATTTTCTTCCAAGTATTAGATAACACTTCAACAATATATTAGTGCACTAGCACGGAGTCGAACCCGGTAAATGGTAAAGGTCACCGCTGCACATGTCGGCACATTAATTCATATATCTCTTGATTGTTTATGATCATTCATACAACTGCCAAGGATCGCCATTACAGCAGATTGATTAAACTTGTGGTGGTTTTAATCAGTCTGATGATATGAATTACAGTAGATGAAATACATGATATTCATTTTAATATTGTGAATGTGAACACTATGTGGGTCATTGTTGCTTTTTTTTCCTTTTCAGGTAGTTTTAATCTTAGTCTGGCAGTTTGAGGATTTTTTGTGGCCTACCCAAATGTCCTTTCTTTGGTATAGTTCGTTGAATCGTTGAGCTCCTTAAGTTCTGAGTTGAGCTGCACGATTACTGACAAATGCGTGCACTGACTGGACAGGTCCACTCAATCTGTGTGGTTTTTCCTCAAAAGACCATTTCAGACAAATCTACATGGTCTTCACATGATCTGACCAAGATTATGTCTGGACTTTAAAAGAGACTGTGACCTCTGAGTTGGTTTCGGCCTTTCTTCTCAGAGTAGTCAGAAAGGAGTCGCCGACCTCATCTAGTTTAAAAATATGATTGACTTGTAAAAGTGTTTGTACAAACCTATTTAAAGAAATAAAATCATTTATCATTTAGTAAATTATTGCAGTGTCTTATATTTATTAATAGATTCCTATTATTATCTACAGATCTCATTTATGACGTTCTCAAGCTTTGTTTTGGCCAGCTCATTTAATATTCTAATTGCATTTTATTGTGATCTTCCTCGTTATCAATCATTGTGTGTGCCTTATACTAACTAATGATTGTAGTTTCGTTTAAATTGAATGCCTTGTTGGTTTCGGGGTCGCAAGCGCATCTGTTGATCATGGAATCGTAGGTTCGATTGCAAAGCTAGGTTTTACCATTAGGATTGGTTAATAGCGGCCTGAAATCTAGATCTGCAGCCTATTTGCGTAACACACTAAAACTCACTCATACTCTACCAGACTAGACGGGTGTTGAGTCTGGTGGGCAACTGCCCGACGTTTGATATCGGGACGTTGTATACATGCTAGTTGCGCGGTAAACTCTGCTTGCACGATGCAGGATTTTGCGTGACGTCAGTGTGACGTGTAGCTCGCATGCGGCGATGTAAATACCGCTACAACATTATCAATCACAATCTGAATAATGTTGAAGCCTGTTGCTAATCCATTGCATCATATGTTCGAAAAGTTTGTCTGCTCAACAATGCAGGTACCTATATAACGCAATGAATGTTGTTGAACTGTCAAAATGAAAGCCATTCCTACTGTTAGTGTGTTACGCATTAACCCTGCTGTCCCTAATTGGCTATCTCACTATATTTGGCACCTGTCCCACTACCAACGAGGAAGTAATTTGCTATCAACGATTTTTTCGCTCAAGAAACGTTGTAGTTCCCCTGTAAGTAAAAGAGATATGAATAATAATAACATATTCATCGCTGACTGTTCACACCGCTGGCGAGTACTCGTTTGTCCCACCGATAACTGCTATCAAAGAGAGTAGGTAGTCGCGCAGCGACGCTCGGATGGCGGGCAGAACACTTGCTGGGAGAACCCTTGGTAGACACGGCTACATATCGAGCTATACAATTCCATTATAAGCTGATCTCTCATACATACACATACATACATAAACTCACGCCTTCTTCCCATGGGGGTAGGCAGAAACTACAGAACGCCACCTGCTACGATCCTTACATACTCCTTTTGCCTCGTTTACGTTCATACATCTGGTCATACACGCACGCTGGTTGTGAGTACTACGCACCTGACCTTTCTGAAGAACATCACCAATAAGGTCACTATATGTCTTCCTAGGGCGTCCACTCCCGGCGTTTCCACTCACATCTGCCTTGTAAATACCTTTTGTTAGTCGCCCTTCATTTATCCTCTCAACATGACCAAACCATCTTAGCATACTCTTTTCAATTTTTGTCACTACATCTTCTTTTAAACCGCACCGTTGCCTTATCACATCATTCTTCAGTCTATCATTCATAGTCACACCACACATGCTTCACAAGGAACGCATTTCCACGGCATTTATTCTACTTTCATGCTTCTTTTGCCACACCCAACACTCACTTCCATACATAAGCGTAGGCACCAGCACACCATTGTGAACAGCCAGTCGTGCTTTTTCGGACACCAACTGGTTGGTCACAATTGCATAATCTCTCATTGTACGGAAAACCTTTACAATGCGAGATCAGCTTATACTGGAAATTTATAGCTTGATATGTAGCCGTGTGTAAGTGCGCATACAAGCGATTAATCGCTCGTCACCGTCGCGCACTCGTTACTCGCTTCTCGTAAGAACTTAAAGATAAGGCGTAATGTATTATTAGTGTAATTGTTTAAAGTTCTATTTTTGTTTAAATGCGTTCATTCACCCTTATCTCGACAAATCGTCACACTCCCCGCTAACTGTCGTATCCCACAAACTGAAGTATCTGCACTGACATTATCTACGTGGTCATAACTTTGTTACGAAAAAGTTCTCTCTCATCGTCGCTTGTGTCTTGTAGGTTCCCTAATTTTAGAAGACAGCTTTTCACCTTTCATCAACAAAAAAATCAAAAACTTCAACGAAGTTTCGGAGAGACTCCAAAATTAATTTACATTCGGTATCCACCACACACTGTTCACATTCACAGATACATTTCATACTGTTGTTTCGGCCCAAATTTTATATGTTTTTTACGTTCTTCCCCTTTAAGGAAGCAGCCACATCTGTTGGACGAAACTGATCAAATTATTCGCAGCACACTAACATCCATTTCAAATGTGGCCTTGGGCGACCGAGCGTGGCTTAAAGCCGCACTACCCGTCCGTTTTGGTTGCCTCGGGGTCCGCAAAATTGCCAGTAGGTATTAGCTTACCGGCGTTCCTGTCCTCTGTCCACTGCACCGAAAAGTTGTCCGGGAAAATTTTGCCCTACTCCCTGGTTGACTCTGAAGTGTCGTGCTTGACTGATGCGGTGAACGCCTGGACAGTGGCTTACCTGGATACAGATCAGCCCGTGAACTCATCTTCCCAGAGATAGTGGGATGAGCTTCTCTGCAGGTTGGTACGGAATAATCTTATCATTACGTCCTCCAATACTGCTGAGCGTGCACGCTTGCTGGCTATGGGAGAATGGGAGTCGGGCCTCCAGCTTCAGGCGCTACTATCACCCAACATAGGCACTATGCTGGGTGACACCACTTTCCGGCTCGCTACTTGTCAGCGTCTGGGCGCCCCTTGCGGTGTTCAGCATCGTTGCCAGTGCGGTGAAACTGTCGACTGCCTCGGACATCATGGCCTATCTTCCAGTAAGAGCGCAAGCCGGATAGCACGGCACGCCAGCATTAATGACTGACATCATCTGCCGCGCTCTTGTCACCACCGGGGTGCAAGCTGTTTTAGAACCCAACAGCTTGGCACGCGATGATGGGAAGACCGCGGAAAACCATATACGGCGAAAATATTCCAATCTTATTGGGAGTTATATGTTCGAGCCGTTTGGGGTTGAAACACTAGCGCCATGGGGTCCGAGTGCCCACTTGGTTTTTCGACATATCACCAAGCGGTAGGTCGACTCTTCACTTGACCTGAGGGCTGGCCTATTTTTTGGCCAAAGAATCAACGTGGCAATGCTGCCAGCCTTTTGGGTACTTTTCCTGTCGACAGCGATGCGGACGAATTTTTTGGTACCTTATGACTATTATTTTCCTTCTTTTTTTATTTACATATGTATGTACAGTCACGGCTTTAATTGATAAGCCACTTGCCACTGTTCATATTTTAGACGTGTATAACAAATCGGATTTAGTCAGTTATACTCGTACATAGTACAGAGTGACTACCCAAAATCAACCAATTGCAGGTGTAGCAACCGTTACCTAGCGACAATTGTTTTAGTGTAACGATAGTAACGTTAGCGTACGGAAAAAATATGATTGGTCATTTCGACATCGGAAAAGCCCGGACCCACGATTTTACCCGAACGCGTAGCGTCAGGGATGACGTTCATGACAATTATGATAACTGTTGCACATAAACCTAATTATCACCTAACTGCCGCCTTCTTGGAAGAATTTATTACGAATTTTACTTACTATTTCTGTTTTAGCTATTATAATTTATTATAAATGTCATAAAATTTGCTAAGCTAAAAAAGTAGCCGACCTTTGAAAAATAGTTTTATTTCGTTTATCAATCAATCAGTCACTGTCTTAGGATAGGTTTTCAGAAATAACGAGTATATAATGAGCTCTAATTCAAGGAAGGTCAGTATCAAATACTTAGATTGGATGAACGTATGCAACATTTTATTGATTTATCTTGGACAACTTAGTAGTCAGAGTCTCTATGGATAAGACTATTTCCGATTATTAGTAATTTGTCATCTTGTCCACGAGCATGCGGTTTGAGTTCGTGTTTAATCGTATAATATCGTGAATGTATAAAACTGCAAAGTTGAATAGTTTGAAAGTGTCTCAGCAATTAAAGTCCGTGACTGTACATATTATTAATATTATTTTAAGTAAGTATTCTGGGTTAAAATAAAAGTAAAACGAACGTACGAGACTTAAATATGTGTCTGAGCTAAGTTAAGTTACTTTTTAACAACCTATTTGACACTTTGGCCTGTACTGTTCCGCTATCAGTCACCTCTGATATCATTGACAGGTCACAGAACAATACGACATAATTCATATTGATGTTTGGAACAGTAATTTACTTTACGTAGGTACTTTAATTTTGTATTCTAGGTACTGACTATAATTTTGAAGAGTAATATACAGCATAATCAGCCTATAATGTTCCCACTGCTGGGACACAGGCCTACTCTCTTTGAGAGGGAATGGGCTGTAATCTAACACGCGGGCCCAGTGCGGGTTGGTAGATGTCACATGTCTTCGAATTTTTGGTTCTAGGACATGCTGGTTTCCTCACGATGTTTTCCTTCACCGTTTTGAGAGCAGTGGTAATGAAATTATTTACACAAAGTAAAGCGCCTGCCGGGGTTCAAACCCACGACCTACAACTCGTAAGTCGGGGCCGATACCACTGGGCCACCACTGCTCACGCATTATACAGCATGTATCGAGATATGTGGTCAAATAAAAGGGTGTGATCGCTAATAGCTAGTCTTGAACTTGTATACAAAACACGAAAATACTTTTTCCCCGATATTTTTATTATTCACTCCATCAATCAGCGAGGTAGTAAGTACTCACGTTCGTGCACATAACCACTTTATTAAAATTACCTAAGTGTCTTTAGAATAGATTATCTAATACTTAAGTACAGCTTAGCCGTGGTGGGTCAGAGCTAACCTAACCAGTTTGGTTGGTGTAGACACGCTCAAAATGTATGTAATATGCAATATTATATAATAATATAATAATAATAATATAACTAGCTCAATATGCACAGCTGTCATTGACCGACAGAAGTAATGACTCATACAGGCTGTTTAGCTCAAATAAAATAAGAATTAGTCGAAATCAAATACTTACAGTATTTTTTGTCTAAGGAAGCAACGCGCGTTTTACTTGTGGTTACCAAGTGTACCTACAAACACGTTGTGAATGTGTGTGTAAGCGCCGTGCCGTCCCGCGTCCGAGACAATGGCGAAGTCTGAAGTGTGTCTGTGTGTGTGTTATGTGCTGACGCTACTCATATTCACGGACAGATTCACAGCGTGTTTGTACATTTGGTTACCACAAGTAAAGCGCGCGTCGCTTCGTGAGATAGAAATACTATGATCTTTTACGCCTGTATTCTTCGAAGAGGTGGGTGACTGTGGGTGGATTTAAATAGAACCGCCATATATCGCCAGTTCTATTTAAATCCTATGTAATAAGGGGCGAGCCAAACAATAGAGCACAAATCTAAAGACCTGGAGCCTATGTTAATCAAACCAACAGGCGAGAGGTGACAGGCAACAATTCGAAAAACTGTGAAATTCGTCAAGATTTTTTCCATAGTTTTCTGCTTCAATAAAACGTCATTCTATTAAAATAAGTCATAATTATCATCGGGAAATTATATGTGCGGCAACAAAAGTTTACTTTAGCACCTGCAACCTAGCGTCTTTTTTTATATGTAGGCAACGAGTTAATAGAACAGCTTCAATTATATTAATTCATCATCTTTACTATTCCAACAGAATATCAAAAAACCAGCGTCAATTTACGAACGTAAATTAGTATGACTCAGACCTACCGATAAATATATTTACTTCTGAATTGATAACTCCGTGACTAATGTTGTAAGTGAGCTACTAAGCGAGTTCAGTACTTAGGGCACCCCGACTCGGACAGGTTAGGTTAGAAGGGAATGGCGGGGTCTTTCAGACCCCGCCATCCCCTTTGTGGTTATTTGTTTTTAAACCACCCAGAAGTAGGAGCCTCGCCAAGCGGGGCTCCGTCGACTACGCTTGTCATTATTCACAATGCGCGGGCATTATGAATAATGCCCCTATTTATTACTTGGTCCATAACGTTGCTTAAGAATTATCACCATGCTGCGTTATATTAACAGTAGCTCGTTTTACAATATATGGTCGCTTGAAAACCATTTATTAGACGCTAAAAGTTCGTCACTGAGCTATTAATTCATTAGACAACGAAATATATTTGAAGACGAGAATGACATTTTAAAGAAGCTTGCTTTAATTAGCACCCATTATCATCTCATAATATAAACAGTTATTTATCATTTAAATGGCTTACTGCTGTCATAAAAAATTTACCATAAAACCTTTGTGCTTTATTTATTGTTGTTGACCGCACGTGTATGTAAATATTTAGGAAATAAAGTAACTAATGAAATGAAGGTTAAAGTAATATTAAAAGTTGTTAATTTAAGGTCGGCTGCTAAAATTGTAGGTTTATGTACCAAAATCACACTGACAACTGACAGTTGTCTAAGGTAGTGAAGACAATATGATTTTGTAACCGCCATGCCAAAGACAGTAGAAAACTTTCTACTCGACGGCCACAAAGTATAAAGGTACGGTTATCTACAAAATCATGATTTTACAGGAGAGCGTTTTGAACACAAAACTGTGATAATTAATAGAAGAACAAAGCTATCTTCTCCTATTTTACATCATTTAGTTACTACGTAGTATTACCGCGGAAATGGTTAAGGCGAATATTACTGTAAGTAATATTGTTTTGTTCCAAAATAAGGTACTACGACAATGAGAAAAATTGTTGTAGTTGTCTTTATAACGTGACTTAATATCAGTAAAAATTGTAAATCAAACAGAAAAAAAAATCCTATGTTATCCTATTTTCTTTATCTTGTCGATTACCTCTTCTCTTTAATCGGAAATGAAACTCCTCATCATCAATCTCGTGCCCCTAGTATCCCAATTTAATTGGGGTTAGCACAAAATGTCTTTTTCTTTCATACTTCTCAAACAGTCGTCATCTGGGTAGTCACCCTCTTTCTAGCCATATCATCTTTCACACTCAAATGAAACTCCTAAACAGTGGGGTAACTACGTAACACACTATAACAGTAGGAATGGATTTCATTTTGACAGTTCAACAACATTCATTGCGTTATTTACGTTGTTGAGCAGACAAATTTTTCGAACATTATGAAGCAATTTTTTTTTTTTTTGTGGGAAATCATCAAATGACCTCTCCCGCTCTGGGCGGAGCGGAAGGGCGTGTCAGACTCTTACTGACTAAAACCCACCCGTGTTCCTTCAGTTGCCTGTGCGCCAGGGCCACGGTAACTCTTTCGAACAATCCGCGACCCCGGCAGGCATCGGCCCTATCAGACCCCATCAATGATGCTGACATCTCTTTGAAGCGCGCGTGGAAAACGACGCGCCGTCGACCCGGGCCTGGTCCTTACCGGACGGCGAGCTGCCCATTGCTCGCCGTCCGCAAGCCCGCGCCTACGGTGGCCGGGAGTCGGCAATCGACTCCCGACGCCCAGGGTGTCTCCTCCTGCAGTGACTAGGGGCGTGAGGGCGCAACGATTGCCTGACCTTCATGCGCTCCGCCTCCTCCTTCGCGAGCATTACTGCTTCGCAGAAGGAGGATTAGCAATAAGCTTCAAAATGATTCAGATGTGATAGATAGTGTGTTACGTAATTAAGGTGCTGTTTTAATAATGAGGGGATGAAGTTTGCAAAACATTAAGGCTCCCGCAAACAGGCGCGACGCGACAGCGCGATGCGACTCTAGTAGAACTGTTTCTATTGGAAACTTAACGTACTTTACTCTTATAAGTATGTAACAATATTAGAATAGTTAACTAAGAAAGATAAAAAAACTGCGACGTGTGAGCTCGTCCAATCTTGATTTAGAAAGTCTAGTCCACGTCCTTGATGGATTCTATTTTAGACTTAACGCGCTTTGTGCAAGGCTAAACTAGAGTTAAGTAACACTAGTAACATATAAACGATGTAGCGGTCAGCCACCTGGTGGCCTAAACCCAA
The DNA here is from genome assembly GCA_916610205.1 of Griposia aprilina. Lineage (NCBI taxonomy): Eukaryota > Metazoa > Arthropoda > Insecta > Lepidoptera > Noctuidae > Griposia > Griposia aprilina. Next base: position 6,994,669 of record OU744310.1, on the reverse strand, counting down.
TTCTTAAACCACCATCCGATTTTACTCATATGACACTACGGGTTGAGTGCGAACTACGAGATTTCATTAGAAGGGCGTACAACGGTACACCAGTGCCACTCCTTTGAAAAAATAGTATCTCGTGACTGAGAAGGAATTATGTAATAATTTTAATCATGATCTGGCAGTTTGAGTAATTTATGCCGCCTACCCAAATGTCCTTTCTTTGGTATTGTTCGTCGAATCGTTGAGCTCCTTAAGTCCTGACTTCCTGAGTTGAGCTGCACGATTACTGACAAATGGAGTGACTGCCTATCTGACCTCCACAACCCAATTACTTCTGGGTAATACGATACTTTCCAAAAGGATTAACGACCGTTCGTATCTTAAGTTGACCAAGGCTAGCTGTTATGCGGTCCTACTGATGAGCGGTTGATTGTACATAACATAACATCAAACTCGAACTCAAAGCATTTATTTCAAATAAACCAATTACGGGCACTTTTGAATTGTCAAGGGGTCAGTCGGTCAGAAAGATGAAGTTGGTTGCCCATTCCAAAGCGTAGTAGGTACCTATGGAGGAGAACGAACAAGAAACTGCACGGACACTCGTTTAAATCAAAATCTGGTTACAAAATATTGGTTTCATCATTCATGTTGAAATTATGCATGTGAGAACGATGCAGAACGTTGAACGCGTCCGTAATAAAAAGATAAAAACAATTCAAATATTAAAAGCCGTGGCAGCTAAGAGATGACCAGTCCCTACAGACGGCGGCCGTCCACAAACATGACGCCATCAAGCCTTTAATCCCCAGGTTTAGGGAGATGTGCACCTATAGTACCAACACCCACATTTCGCCAGTTATGTTTAAGTCCCATGTGGGAGGTGAGCCTATTGCCATCAACCGAGCACAAATCCAGACTCCGGGCTGCTACTGAGTAATTCCAGATGGAAAAACCCAATAACACTGCCCGACCATGTTTGTCGAAGGACTGGTGGTCGGTGGAGCAGACGAGTCCTGGAGTGGAGACCGCGTATTGGCATGCGTAGTGTGGGACGCTCCCAGCTAGATAGACCGTCGGACTAAAAAAGCTGGCTGGGACAGACTGGATGCGGAAGGCGGAGGACAGGGTGTTGTGGCGCAGCCTCGGAGAGTCCTGAAGGCCTAGACGAATGGCATTCGCTTCGGAGAGAATCTATTTCTACAATCGCTATCGCTTTCGCTAATGTTTCCATCATACGAATCAAAAACTAGCGATAACGCTTGTCAAAAAGTGCCACTTGGCAACGCATCTTTAAGGAAGAAATCTATCGACGCTCTAGATTCGTTTCATAGAATCTAATGATGTTAACAGTCAAGCTAATTTCTATTCGTGGACCTATGATCACGTGACATTTCGATAGCTTATGTCAACCCTATACAGTTTTTGGCTTTTATACTAGCGTCATCGCTAATCGAATGTTACTCTAAGGCCCTCTGTGTATCCAGAAGTGGCTCCTTTGTCTTTTTGTTTCGACGGTATATCTATAGGTATGTACCATATATTGCTCGGGCCCAGTATCTACGTGGCTACATTTATTGCGACGTCAGAGGCGCTGTTCAGATCATCAAGGATGTATACTCGAAAGGTTTAGGTAGTTAAATAAAGGTAAACGACAAAAAACACGTGACTCATAGATGTTAAACCTTTTATTTCAAATGTTAAATCATATTATTTTGAGTCCCATAATAATAGGCTCTATTCGGAATCTGAATCTGAGGAACTATCTGTCACATTAGGTAATAATAAAGCGTTCAGTGGTATCATCAATTATTTTGTCTAATTTAAGCATTTTCTGTTCTTCTTTTATTACACGGCCCTCGCAACTTTTCCAATTCTCAGCAGTCACATTAGCTAAAGCCTCTGGCAAAAGAATGTTTAGGACAGACATTTTAAAAGTTTTATTTTTCTCGGCTACAAACCCTTTAACTTGAGCCCATATTAACTCAATTGAATTGCGCTCACAGCAGTAATATGGTGGAAGCCGCAATACAGTGACACCATATAACATTTTTTCTAATTCATCCATAACATAAAAGGCACCTGGTTAACCGACTAAACGTAATACCTGCTACTTCAGTTGCCATACTACGTCACAGGTGTACTCTTCAATTTAGCAACGTTATCTAATTCCTTGTATTTTCTAAAAGGGTTAGGGAACCTGTCTTTTTGGGCTCTTTACAATAGACAGATTACAAAATATTATACTAATTTATAAATCTAACAAAAAAATTGTACTCAAGCAATTACATGTACGAAGATATAATTTACGAATAAATGAGAAAGTTTAACGTACATTAATAAAAGAGGAAACTATCGTATAAACCGCAAATAACTTTAATTTTGTTGTAACGTATTTTTAAACAAGAAAGTGTCAACTATAAAAAGCCTTTTTACGATTTGTTTACCTTTATTTAACTACCTAAACCTTTCGAGTATAGGTGAACGGACATTTGGGACACTAGCAGATGGGGCATGTCTGTCCAGGAGCACCGCACCCGTACTGGATATTGGATGAATAAATAAGGCCCCAGCTGAGTTGATACTAGACATAATATAAAATTTTCACCATACACCACGCAGGTAAAATAAAATAAAAACCCGCGAAACAAAAAAGAGCTGATGACCGTGAAATGGCTGAACCGATTTCGATAAAAGATGTCTAAGAACCACCGCTCGATAATCTGCTTTTAAATAAAAAAAACCGTATCCAAATCGGTTCACCCGTTTAAGAGCTACGGTGCCCCAGACAGACACACACACACAGCGGTCAAACTTATAACACCCCTCATTTTGCGTCGATGTTATTAAAATAAATAAAAATAAAAAATAAAGTTGACCTTTATATGTTTAAGTTTATTGCCCTACATGCATACTACTATCCCCGTTAGCGCAACCTTGAATCATAAGTTTGTTTTTATTAATTTAGTTTTACGTAATTAAATATTATGCAAATTGTATGCGACTTTAATCTCTGCCAGAGAGTGTGGAAATGTATAGAAGTGATACTCTGCTTGAACGTATCATGCCGGGTACACATAGGTGAAACGTATTAAGACATTAACGTAACAACTAAAAGTCGTCCTAATTTATGCAACGCAGCGTGAAATGTAACACAACAACAAGGCGAATTTGTTTCAACGTGTGTTACATTTCGTGTTACACTGTACCAATTTGTACCAGCGGCGTAATTGAGTAACACACTAACAGTAGGAATACCTCATGGTCTAAAAAAACAAGGTTTGGTATTCCGGGAGTGACACATGCTTACGTCACTATCCTGTTGCCACTTTATTGCAACAAAACACGAATTATGGGATCATTTTCAGTCACCATTCTGTTAAAAAAGATATATAAAGCATTTAAATTGTAGTTAATTTTTTCTAATCAAACGAAACAATTCAATTTAAACATAAACCAACGTAATTGTTAGTTAAAACCTCTTTGTTTTATCTGTTTTGCACAGGTAATAAAGGCGATTGGGGAGTTATTATTATACACTACTGGTAACACAGCGGTGATGACGTAGGCTTGTGTCTCCCACTTGCCCGGAATGCTATACCTGGCGAAGTATATTATTATACCATGGAATAGCTTCCATTTTGACAGTTCAACAACAGTCATTGCGTTATTTACGTTGTTGAGCAGACAAATTTTTCGAACATATGAAGCAATGGATTAGCAATAGGTTTCAAAATGATTCAGATTGTGACAGATAGTTTGTTACACAATTAGGGTGAGGCCTGTGTAATATGCCAACAGTTTTGGCGAGAAGGTAAAGGCCACTACCTACCATACCGTGGTCCAATTTTGCCTTCAGAGTTGAGTCTTTAATCCTGCCTGCCTTTAGCCAACTAAATGTTGGGGTCGGCTTCCAGTCTAACCGGATCTAATCGGTATTTTATATAGAATTACTGCCTATCTGACCTCCACAACCCAGTCACTGGGTAATACGATACGATAGGTAAGACTGGAGTTCAACTTTCGGGCTTCTGACTGCACGTAACGACTGTCAAAGATATACAAATGACAGCCGGGATCAACGGCTTAACGTGCTTTTCGAAGGACGCAGGGGCTCGATATGTTATGGATGGTCACCCATCCACAGACCGACCTTGGCCAGCGTAGCTTATCCTCCAATCGGCCCGTTCGGCTGTTATTACTTAGCTACGAGCCGCCTCAATCAGACTATCAAAATCCGTACCGTGTGTGGTTTTTCTGGCCGAAGCGATCTGTCCATGAAGCGAATCGAGCGAACTGATGAGTCGGTTTGCAGGTATGTAAGTAGCTAGCCATATGCATTCAGTCAGAGCGAACTGACGCGCGTGTCAGCCGACGTTGCAAACTAATTACGTAACACACTCCGAGGGTTTTGAAGGATATTGCTAATCCATTGCTTCATAGGTTTGAAAAAAACGTCAGCTCAACAACGTAAATAACGCAATCAACGTGGCTGACCTGTCAAAATGAAAGTAAATGCGAGCAATTATCATTATATGTGTGTTACGCAATTACCCCGCTGATTAATCTCGTAGAAAGAGACTGTCATATAACGAAAGACAGAGACGGCGCTCTACAAAGCTGAAATCGTTAACCCATAGAACTGTACAGTATTTTTATCACGCGAAACGTTGCGCGCTTTGCTTATTGTGGTTAAAAATACTGTACACGAGTTGTCGCTTCTGTACAATTTTATTAGTCTATGGTCCTCTGCGATACAGCCACCGGTGTTGAGTAATTCAAGTTTATAAATGTTAATTTTTTACTTTCTAATAGACAAAAAATAAATGCGCTACTTATACGGCATGTATCATACATTTTCCAATTGTAGGTAGGTATTGAAGTTTTATAGGGGACGACTGATTAGTTTTTCGCGATTACGATGTTTGTCCCATGATAAAAGTTATTTAGCTTGATTTTCTATGCCACACCCTTATTTAAGGGTGTGGTACAGACAATCTTAATGTGTTGTCATATTTATGACAACATATTTCTGATACACGTTGTACGCATTGACTTTAGTGAATAAGTTTTTTTTTTAATAGTTTTCTAGCATTATGGGTGCACATTACAAGTTTATATATACATTAGGTACTATAATAAACACCAGAAATTACATAACAAAAAAACATAAAGGGCGGCGTTACCGGTTTCTGCGATCTCTTCCTGGCAACCTTGGAATTGACAGTGATTGCGTGGACTTAAAAGTAGGGCTGTCAATGGTGCAAAATAATAAAGACTATACAATATAAATATGCTGTACATGATAGATAGGTATATAGTTCACGCAGAATCCCTATTTCCCTTGGTCATCGCATCACGCGTGAACGGCTGGACCGACTTCACTAATTTTTTTTTTGTTGTGTTCATTCTTGTCAGGAGAAGAAGCTTATGAAATAAAAAAATAAGGAAGTTGATCGGAACGTTACAAAATTTAAGAAAACTTAACGCCAATATTATTTTTACATAACTGTCAGTTGTTTGAAATAACTGTCAGCGATTGACAGAATGCGCGCTGCAAATATCGTATAACACAGATGGATCGGTTGATAAATGAGTCGATAGTTTTAGTTTTAGTCAATAGTCTAAACTAAAACTAAACGACATATGACATTCATAGTTAAGACAGGACAACGTCTGTTGGGTCAGCTTGTACAATATAAATATGCTGTACATAATAGATAGGTACATAAATAATATATAGGTATATAGTTCACGCAAAACTTTATGGACCCTCTGAACGTAGGCCCGAGAACGAAACAGTTGAGTGAGAGTGAGAGAGTTCCCTCGGACACCTATATTAAGCAAACTGCGCAGCCACTCGCGTGCAACTTCCGAGAGCTTATAAAGTATTGCGCAAACTGTAGGTACATACTTACTAAATATATAAACAACGAAAATAAAAGACGACTACAGATTATTATGTACAACTACTACAATATGATCACAACAACAAGTAGATTAATAATACCTATTTATTTCATTTATTTTTTTAACAATTGACATTGTGTCGAATACATACACATGCAATTTACTTAAAAATACAAAGAACTATGAATTATTAATTCTCATTCCAAGTGAAATTCATAGATAATGTCAAACAAGTCTAAAATATAATGTCAAAACGGTTTTCAATATGTCAAATAGTTTTAAATATAATGTCAAAAGATTCTAAAATTATTTAATGTCAAAAAAATAAAACATTTATTATTGTGTGACATTAGTTCCGATTTTAATAAAGACCTGCAACAAGTAGCATAATGTTCCTTCACAAGTCTCTTAAATATAGGTAACGATTGCGCACGTTTTATTTGATCTGGCAATGCATTTTACAAACGAGCGGCCAGCAGGCATAGCATGACCACCGTAGAAATGGGTTTTGTCGACGGAAAAGTACACAAAATGACAGATTGTAGATAAATTTCTTTGGATCTGTCAACAATCTGTCATTTTGTCTATTCTTTCGTCGACAAAACCCGTGTCTATAGTGGTCGTGCTACGCGTGAAAGAAAAACGAAGAAAGTTGTGGAATGCATTGGCATTTTAAGCTTTAAGTTATCTGTTGTTCTATATGAGCAGTTGAATACCAGTATTTTACACTGACCGACTGCCTATCTGACCTCCACAACCCAGTTACTGGGTAACATGATACCCATTGGTAAGACTGGTCAAAAATCAAAATAAGAATTGGATTTTTAGATTTTTGCCCAGTCTTTTTGGCTTTGACACAGTCGGATAATAATGTGTCGTAGTGTGACGGAAACAAGTTTTAAATCTTATAATAATTTAATGATTAAGATTGAATTTTGTTTATGTAATATTGTTATTAATATCTTTGTTTATTTTTAAAGGGCCGACTCAAGTTAACCTCTTAATAATTATGTAAGTATACCGGAAAAAAGATAATTCATAAATCATACTTACATTTAATTTAATCGTAAAATGTATTTAGAGAGCCGATGATTTTTTAAATTTATAATCTGTATAAATTATTTACTTTTTTGGAATCCAAATTGTCAGTTTTAATTATTTTGTGAGATGTATTAATGAAGTAGGGATGAAGACATATTGGCGCCAAACCGAAATAAATTAGAAAATAATGCGCGACAATTATGATGAAATAATTACTAAATTATAATCCTGTAAAATAACAATATAAGTACTCAGCTCTCGAAATTATATTCACTGAACATAAGACGATTTGCAAGCGTCGCAATGTGTAAAAAACGTAATACATTTTTACAGTACATCTCCTTTAACATCCCACCACATATTAGACACACACTTCGCCCACGCCAACGTCCTATAATCTCAATACCTCAAACCAATACCATAACACTTAAGACCAGTCCATTGTACCTAGCCCTCACCCATATTAATAAATAGCGATGAATCTTCAGATGTCTTCGCGAGTACTGAACTGAGATTCCTGAACACTACTACTCGATACCTGGAGTCCATTGCTACTGTACCCAGTACAATCTCCTTGGATTAAATTTATGTTATTCATAATTTTATTCCAATTTTGTCACAATTCTATCATTTTATTTTCTCTAATTTTATCTAATGTTATCTAATTTTATCTAATATTATCCACTTTTATCTCATTTTTATCTAATTTTGTCTAATGTCATTTAATTTCATCTAATTTTGTCTACTTTTATGTTGTAATTTAACCTAATTTTATGATTGTATGTGTAATTTCTAGTATTGACTGATAACTTGTATGTGTGGTGCAAACTGTTAATATAAGTTGGTTATTAATAAATAAATAAACAAATAAAATAAAATAAATGTACATTCAATGTGGGCTACATTGTTTTGTTTAAATAAATAAGTACCCATTGAAAACTAATAACAAAAATACGTAGATAACAAAAATGAAACAGGAAACTTAAACTAATTTTGCTGACCCTATCTATCGGTTTCACCCAGGAAAAATACCAAATGTTATTTTAAATAAAATGTTTTGTCTACATTTATGGATAAGAAATAATAAGAATAATTATTAAAGCATGTAAACAACTTGGGTGAAACTGATAGTGAGACATTCTAGAACTCTTTACTCTTTACTTAATTATCAAATAATGAGCTTTACCCGCGGCGTTACCCACATGGTGGTCGAAAATTATCCCACGGGAACGTACTACCCGGATAAAAATATCCTATGTCCTAACCTAACCTAGCGGGGTTATTGCGTAACACACTATTAGTAGGAATGGCTCTCATTTTAACAGTTCAACAACATTCATTGCGTTATTTACGTTGTTGAGCAGACAAAATTTTCGAACATATGATGTAATATATTAGCAAACGGCTTCAAAATGATTCAGATTGTGAGTGATAGTGTGTCATTGTTTAGTTGGCCAAAGGCATGAAAAGGTAACAGACAGAAAGAGTTACTTTCGTATTTATTTAGTAGCATAGATAATATGTTATTATTATGAGAGGTTAGTAACACGGAATAATAGCATAGATAATAATTATGTTAGTATTATTAAGAAAGGTTAGTAACACGGAATAATAGCATGAATAATTTATTATGTTACTAGCTTTTGCCCGCGGCTTCGCTCGCGTTAATTTGGACTTTGACAATCGATTCGGGTTCTAATTTAATCATGATTCGAAAGACACGTGGCGCCATCTATTATCATAAGAACGTTATTGTTGTTTTCCTCGGGAACAGTACTTTTTTTCGGGATGAAAGGGACCCTAGGTCCGTTTCTGTATACCTGACAACGTATATGCAAAATTTCAGGATGATCGGTTCAGTGGTTTAGGCATGAAAAGGTAACAAACAAACTTACTTTCGCATTTATAATTATAGTTAGGATTATTAGGAAAGGTTAGTAACACGGAATAATAGCATAGATAATGGTGCCGATTGTCTTGTAAACCGAACTAAACAAACTAAAATATCACAAAAAAATCCTTACTTTTGGCTATGAGAATCTTAAAGCTATTCTGCAAAAGAAAAACTAAATTTGACAATCGAGACTCCACGTGGTACTTGTTTGCCCGACCCCGTGATTTTCTTTTAGAGCCGGATGTACGCATTCGTGGCAGCCTCGACATGTTTCATATAGAATTTTTCACTTTTTGTCGGGAAAATATGAAAAATTATTACCTATATAGGTTGATGTTGAGTTTTAGTAGGGTACGAAATATTCATTTACCAATAAAAGAAAAAAAAAGAACAGTGGCTACTCTTTTTGCACCTGAAGTGTGAATTTTAGTTCATGACAACAAAATGTATACCACACATTATTAATCGCGATTAAAAATAGTCAGATTTTGTTAGACGATAAAAATTTTGGTGAAAACGTCAAATTCAGAATAGCAAAATCGCCATTTTCATTAAATTAATAACTCAGTGGTGCCGATTCTCTTGTCACAAAATTCTCTAAACTAGACTAAAAATCACTAAAATTTAGTTTATTCCTGTCAAATGACGATTTCTCATTCTGAAATAGACTAAAGTGAAACAACTTAACTATATTTTAGTTTGACAGCACTAAGATGGTACTGATTTATTAGTTTAGTGAAAATGGCATTTTTGCTATTCTGAATTTGACGTTTTTCACCTAAAATTTTGGTTGTCTTAACTAAATCTGGCTATTTTTAATCGCGATTAAAAAGGTGTGGAATAAAATTAGTTGTCATGAACTAAGATTCACCACAACACCTCGACTTCAGGGGCAAAAACACTACTGTTTTTTAATTTATTTAGCTTATATCTCGAAAACGGTGTGTCCTATCGCAAACATAATGAAAATTTCGACCCCCTTTATGAAACCCTTAAACCCATGTAACTCTACATGTAGGTATTTTTTTTTTTTAACATTTTCCATACAAAAACTGAAAAAATCCATATAAAACACGCCGAGACTGCCACCCATGCGCGCCTCCGGCTCTAAAAAAAAATCACGGGGTAGGACAAACAAGTACCATGTGGAGTCGCGATTGCGAGTCGCGCATAGCAGTGCGATGCGCGCTCGAACACGGACGTGTTTCCACTGTGCACGGCACGAATTTTATTCGCGTGTTGCGCGGCTGTAGCCGCTGCCCGTAATCACAATGAGTTCGAAAAAACTTATAGTGAATGAATTGCTGGCATTCCTGGTCCATGCCATCGACTACATGGACGAGGTGAGCATCCTGCAGATATGCCGGTCCAATTTCAAGGAGGACGACGTCAGCAGCGGAAAGCTGTTGCTGTTCCAGTCTCTTGGAAAATTAGACCAGATGCCCTCTCGGCGCAGAGATGGAACCGAGAAGAGTCTTCAGGATATCATCGATATGTTGAAGAAGACTGACCCGGACGACGTGCCGGATTTCGTGGCGAAGGAGCTGAGTAAATTGCCTCCCGTCACATTCGATCACGTCGACGTTACACGGCTGCTTAAGGACATCACTTCCTTGAAGGCGGAGATGACCAAAATGCAGTCCAGAATGGAGGTATCGGAAAAAACCAATACTGAACTACGTGCAGAAATAGCATTACTGCGCAACGTTGGTTCGGTATTTGGGTCACCTGAGGCCTCTAAGGTGAATACACGTCGAGGGGCGCAAATTGCGACCATCGGCAGTTTTGAATCGGCGAACACAAGTGCGTCACTAGCTGCCGATAACGCTGAGCAAGCGCCGCCCGCCGCCGTCGTCGCCCGCGCCACAACACCGGCTGCGGAAACGTCACACGTAGGTACGTCGACCCCTAAACGTGCCTATGCTGCTATCGTCACCAGCGGCAAATCTGATGCGTCGCAGCCTAAGCGACAAACCAGAAAAGGGGATAAACGGAAAGTGGGTGCTCAACCTGCCCTGACTGTGGTCTGTAGCTCCGTGCCAAGAACGACACAAGTTGATGAGGAAGGCTTCACTAAAGTCGAAAGGAAGAAGAAGAAGCCCTGTTCTCGTAACCTGTGTGGTACCGCACCGAGTGGACCCAACATGCTGCTGCGTCCTGCTGTGCCTACGACGCAGCTGTACCTTTCGCGTCTGCATCACTCCACTACAACTGAAGAGGTCGTGCAGTACGTCAAAGTGAAGACAAATTGGACTCTGAGGGTTGAAAGGTTGGAGTCGCGCCACAATATCAACTTTAAGTCATTCGTGGTGCGAGTTCCAACCCACCATCTACAGGCCTGCATGAAGGAGGACTTTTGGCCGAAGGGTGTCGTGTATCGACGTTTCCGAGGACGGTTACGCGACACCACGCAGCGAAACACGACGCCGACAACATTGCGTGTGTAGTTATAGTTATAGGATTTAAAATTATGTATTAGTTTATTATTTTTGTTTTATTAAATGTAAATGTGTGTATTTTATGTATGGGCCCTCAGCTGCCTGAAATAAAATGATTGATTGATTGATTGATTGATTGTCAAATTAAATTTTAGTTGCGTCAAAATGATTTTTTAAAGTTAGAGATATTCATAGCCAAAAGTAAGGAATTTTAGTGATAGTTTAGTTCGGTGTACAAGAGAATCGGCACCAATGCCGTCTTAATGCTGTCAAACTAAAATATAGTCAAGTTGCGTTAGTCTATTTCAGAATGGGAAATTGTCGTTTGACAGGAATAAAAAAAAAAAGATGATTTTTAGTCTAGTTTAGAGGTATTTGTAGCAAGAGAATCGGCACCAACATGTTATTACTAAGAAAGGTTAGTAACACGGATGAAATACCTCCAACGTTAAATGCTTTTGGACTTATATATCAAATCGCAAAGATAAATCAGGCATCCCATCTACGATGCAATACCAAAACCTTAAGTCAGGTGCTCCAGACTTAGTTTGCAATATGTTCTCCGATTACTTTTTATCAGTATTCGAACCCACAACGCCCACGTTGTCGACGTGGACCCCACCAGCTCACTGCGACGCTAACATCTTACTCGACAACCTATGTATCGCGGAATCTAAAGTACTTCGAGAGTTAGAAAACCTCGACCCGTCCAAAGGGGCTGGTCCTGATGGATACCCAGCTCTGTTTTTTAAGGCCACTGCTAATAGCATCTATAGACCGCTTCATATAATTTATAATAAATGCCTGTGTGAAGGGGTGTTTCCTGAAACATGGAAACGGGCCAATATAACGCCCGTGCACAAGGGAGGCTCGAAACATGATGTTGAGCAATATCGACCCATTTCAATTCTATCGACCTTGTCAAAGCTATTTGAAAGACTCGTACATAATGAAATCTATCCAATCCTGCACAACGTATTAATTCCTGAACAACATGGTTTTGTTAAACATCGATCTACTGTTTCCAATTTATTAATCTTCACCAACTATCTTTTTGAAAACATGGATAGATGTTTGCAAGTGGACGCTGTTTACACACATTTCAAAAAGGCATTTGACAAGGTCGATCACGAAATTTTACTTAATAAAATTGCATTTAATGGCATACGGGGAAACTGTCTCCGCTGGTTTTCATCCTATATTAAAAATAGAACACAGAAGGTTGTTGTGAATGGCCACCAGTCCGATACAGTGTCTATAACTTCTGGTGTTCCACAAGGCTCAATCCTGGGACCACTCCTATTTAATTTATATATAAATGACATTGGGAAATGCTTTTTAAATACTAAATTTCTTATGTATGCTGATGATTTGAAAGCCTTTAAAATTATTACTACTTTAGAAGACTGTTTAAAGTTTCAAGAAGACTTAGATAGACTCTCGGCATACTGTCTTGACAACAAACTACACTTAAGCGTCTCCAAATGTCATTGTATAAATTTCACAAAAAACAAATTTATCACTAATTTTAAGTATAAGCTAAATAATGTCTTGCTAGGTAACAGCTCTATTGTAAGAGATCTTGGTGTTCTATTGGACAATAAGTTATCACTTAATCAACACGTAGACAAAATTGTTAATAATTCATTTAAGATGTATGGTTTTGTGATGAGATCATCTGCCGAGTTCAAACGGCCCTCCACCTATCTATACTTATACAAGACGCTTGTACGCTCGCAGCTCGAATATGCGGTACCAATCTGGAACCTGTTTTACAAGAAATACATAGATAAGATCGAGAAGGTCCAGCGTAAATTTCTTCGCGCCATGTACTTTAGGTGCTTTAAAAGGTGTTTGTCATATTCTCAATTACTAAGTAAATATAATGTGTTAACATTAGAATCTAGACGTACGTTTCTAGAAGCCAACATACTACATGGTATTGTTCATAATCGCTTCGATTCCATTGATCTCACGAGTAAGTTGTGTTATGTCGTCCCCCGCACTGTAAATAAGCATAGTGTCCGTGCAGGTACATTATTCGCTGTAGGTACCTGTCGGACTAATTCAGGATTTCGTTGCCCTGTTCGTCGTATGGTGGAATCTTATAATCGCAATTTCATCGATATTGATATTTTTGTATGTTCCAAATCTAAATTTAAGTCCAATGTTTTTAATATCTTATCTAATGATAATAAGAAATAATGTGAGTCCTTTATTCTAAATTTAATTTATTGTAACCGTTTTAGGTATTTTTATTAATGAATTGTATTGTACTGTCAATTCCTTTTTTTTGTTTTATATAATTTTAATTCTTATTTGTGTTAATAAGGAACAATCCCAAATTTTTAATCTTATCCAATAATTTATATGTATTTTTATTTTCTTTTTTAAGTACGTAATTAATTAATTGTATTGTATTTTAATAATCTTTTTTTTTTTTTTTGCTATTTCTGAGTATTGCTAATCTAGTGGCACTTTTTACCTAATCTTAATTTTGTTACCATGCGGATAATGTAGTGGGCTGCAATATTGTTAATTCTAGTAATTATTGCTATTTGTAAACATTTTATATTGTAGCTGTTTATTGTCCCATAATAAATAAAATAAAACTAAAAAAAGAAATCACCAATGTTTATAGAGAGAGAATCTAGTTCTTCGAACTGAACAGATAGTTGTGCTGCTGGGGAGTTTGTTCCGCCACTTCTTCTCCCCAGCTAAAGCACTAGGAAGTGGTGAAGGGCGGGCGTTTAGGGGGACTGTCTTATGTAATTTTGACGTTCGAAAAGTGTAATTTGAATAAATGACTTTTGATTTTGATTCCAGAGGTGTATACAGTAACTCCTACCTCCAGGAGGTCGTGGTTAAATGATAACAGCCGCACGGTTCGATCGAAGGTTAAGCTACGCTTGCCGCGGTTGGTTCGTGGATGGGTGTCCATCCATTACGTGACGAGACCTCTCCTTGCCTTGGAAAGCATGGTAAGCCATTGGTCCCGGCTGTAATTCGTCTTTGACAGACGGTATGGTTAGTCAGAAGCCCAAAAGTCTGATAACCAGTCTTACCAAGGGTATCGTGTTACCCAGTAACTAGGTTGTAGAGGTCAGAAAGAAGTCGCTCCATGTAAAATACTGGTATTCAGCTGCATCCGGTTAGACAAGACCCCAAAGGCTAGGCAGATTGATTGACACAGTAACTCCCATTTCGCCAATTTTGTCCACTCATTCCCATGTGATAGAGGAAGTCAGAATGGGCACTGATAAAGATTCAAATGCTACGAAGTTATTTGTTGGATCATTAAGGTCCCTTCAAAATGGTTGAGCTGAATGGTGCTGATCCATACGTCATGTTCATGAACCGGCGCCGTCAGTAGGGACTGGTCATCTCTTAGCTGTCACGGCTTATTTTAATTTCTGAATTGTTTTTTTTTGTTTCTATCTATTTTATAACGGACGCTTTTTCATCGTTCTCACATGTATAATATCAACATGAATGCTGTAACCATTTTTTATTTATTTAAAAGAGTGTCCGTGGAGTTTCTTGCCCGTTCTTCTCCATAGGTACCTACTACGCTTTGGAATGGGCAACTAGCTTCATCTTTCTGTCTGACCGACCCCTTGACAATTCAAAAGTGCCTGTAATTATTTTATTTGAAATAAATTTGAGAATACAAGCCGTGCGCCCGATGGGGTTTCCCATCGGAGAAATGTCGAATTACCATAGAAACTGTTATCCCCTATTTATCCCCTTTAGGGAATGGTTTTTCGAAAATATTTTTTTATTGCACACCTTGGTTACAACAAAAAAAGAAAAAAGAAAGAAAGAAAATGCGTTAGTAACAAAAAACAAAACAACAACAACACAACAAAACAAACAACTCTTGCGCAAATTGCATGCTTCTAGGCCCAGCGTTTAGGCTTTGCGTTGTGTGTCAGTGAAAGAATTTAAGATTTTAGCGACAGGGTACCCCGCGAAAATAGCAAAAAAACGTAAGAAATTAATTTTGCAGACAACCTGATGTTTCCCCCTTAAGGCGCAGATATACGACTTTTAATGATTTCAAATTGAATATTCAAATCAAAATCAAATCAAATCAAAATATTTTATTTCACATAAACCAACATGGGCACTTATGAAACGTCAGAAGCTAGGTGCACGGTTCCAATTGGTTGTTTCCCATGGAGAAGAGCCGGCAAGAAATTCCACGGTTACTCTTTTAAAAATAAGGGGCTTTTACAATGTTTCCAATTACAGTGTTGATAGATATGGGAGGACAGTGTAGGCCTGTTAACAAGTAACATGTACTCAACAAAATATAAAAAGGTCCACAAATCTAGTCTACAAATTAGGTCTACAACGTTCTCACATTCACAAAATATAAAGGAATCTATATAAAAATAAAAGCCTATTTAGACTAAATGACATGATTGCCATTACTACTGAAACAAATCCGAATCAAAATCCTATCCACAAAAGCCATAAATATGGAGTTGAAATAATACGTCTAAACGAATAGTTTTATTTGTTTGAAAAAAAAAAATGATAAACTAGACTGTTTTTTTCGTAATTTGATATGTGAATATTTGAAATTATATTTTTATAACATAGTGTAATTAATTTGTAAAGTAATGTCTAACGCGAACACAAAAATGATAATCACGCAAAAACTATCGGGCGTATTTTCATGAAATCTGCACCATCTAAAAGACAATTTAACTACTAAAATTTTTGTGTGTTGTTTTTGTGAATACTCTTGATGCGCGTTGAGGCGAGAGCTCTTGCGGGCGACGGGCGGCAGTGCATCGCTGACCAATGTCCGGGTAGATGCTAAAGCTCTGTGCAATTTTATTCGTTTAAAAGTTTCGCATGCTCCTCCCGCTCGCTCAAGGTCGCTAGCACTTATTGTCGCCTTAAGGGGGATGCGCGAAGGTAGCCCGCGAAATTCAAATGTTCTTTGCAATTTGCAGGTCAATATCAGGTTGTACGAGTATGTTGATCTAAATATGATTCGCGGCCGTACCAAATATTTATTTATAGAATTATAATCATAAAAATCATCAATACATCTCTCAAATTCATATTACCCTATTGAATGACTATTTCATGAAATCATGACATTTGAGGCCAATTGTAACTTAAGGAGTTGTATTGCTAATTCTAATGATTATAATTCTTTAAAGCCATATTTGTTACGGTCGCGAATCATATTTTATTCAAAACTAGCATTACACAGCCTGGCTTCGCACAGGGAGCACTAAGTATCTAACACCTACCTACCTACTTACTTACCCTACCCTACCTACCTACCCTACCTACCTACCCTACCTACCTACCCTACCTACCCTACCTACCCACCTACCCTGTCCTACCAACCCACCCTACCCTACGTACTTACCTACCCTGCCTACCCTATCTATGTACCCCACCTACCCTACCCTTCCTACCTACCCTATGTACCTACCTACCTACCTATCTATTTCGTCTGTGTCATTCACTCACTTTTTTTTAAATTTTCTTTTATTCAAACCTTGTCCTGACAATGACGAACATAATAAAAAAAGAATTATCCAATTTAGTGCAGTCGTTCGAAAGTTATGCGCGGACATACATTTTGGCGATTAATTTTTATTTATATACAGATAAAAACTGATACTGACCTGCAAATTACGAATTTCGCGTGCTACCTTTTATAAATACAATATGAATGGATAACAGAAATTCTCCCTTGAAGAATTCAATCATGTCATCGTCATACATAACGGAAAAAGAAATGGTAGGTACTTATACAGCGTGTATCAAAAAGGTATGCTCATATTTTAAGGGTGTGGTGGAGACCAAACGGAACAACTTTCTCCATAGGACCAACATCGTTATCGCAAAAAATAATCAGCCGTCCCATCTGGGTCGAGTAGGTATTGAAGTTTTGTATGGGACCACGAATTTCGCGATTACGATGTTGTTGGTGCCATCACTATTAAAGGAAGTTTCAGTAATAGCCGATTCCTTTTGAGCATTATTGATAAAAATTAAGACTCTTTATCTTTACCAAGAATGAAGCAAATACCTCACAGCTTTGGTTTGTAGAACCTCTCTTATGGAAGTAGCTATCACAGGTAAAATTAGGTTACGTATCTATTTACTTATGCCCAGTTTGGCAACAAAAACGAATTGTTTTTGTTTTTACGAACCGAACATTGGATGGTAATACCACAACCTTCAATATGATCACGTCTTTCTGATGTTTAAATGCTGTAGTATAATTTCGGAAGTCAAGAAATTACCGATAATATTCAAGTTATTTAATAATCTATATTTTAATCCGTGAAGAAAAACTTTGTACCTACACCTTTTTACGAAAATTACGCGGACGGAGAATTATTAAACTTCGCACACTTACTTATAGTTTATATAGAGAGAGGGCGTGCAGAATGCTAATGTGTTTTTTAAATTATGCATAAAAAATACATTAAATCAATAAAAAAAAACTTTACACAGACTACCATGCGTTTGACACAAAAATGTAAATGCTGTCGCGGTTGCTGTGTATTCAAATGACCAAAGTAAAGGTTTATAAAAAAATAAAGACTAGAATGAAAGCTATTTTTAACCGAATTCACAAAAAGGAGGAGGTTCTCAATTCGTCTGTATGTATGTTTTTTTTTTTTAATGTGTTTTAGCTCATAACTTTTTTCTGGATGAACCGATTTGGATGATTCTTTTTTTATTTGATAGGTGGTGCTTCACATGTGGTCCCGTTTAAATTTGATCAAGGTTTGACCAGTAGTTTTTGAGTTATCCTTAATAGTGCATATTTTTCCACTTAGTTTATTTTTATGTTTATCCTACAATTTGTCTAATAGATATTTGTGCTTTATTTATAATGAATAAGGTCGAATTTCGACCAATGGGCGACCCCTAGTGCGTAATAAAGACAACGACTTCCGAATGTCTCGCAGGAATCTTTAAAAAAAAAACATATTACATGGTGGCAGGGACATCGACGTGCAACCTGTTACCATGGATTAGGTTCATGATTCTTAAGGCGCAGATATACGGCTTTTAATGATTTCAAATTGAACATCACGTCTAAACGAATAGTCTTATTTGTTTGAGAAAAATATATGATAAACTAGACTAATTTCTTCGTAATTTGATATATGAATATTTGAAATTATATTTTTATAACATAGTGTAATTAATTTGTAAAGTAATGTCTAACGCGAACACAAAAACGATAATCACGCAAAAACTGTCGGGCGTATTTTCATGAAATCTGCACTATCTAAAAGACAATTTAACTACCCAAATTTTTGTATACGGCTTTTATTTATATTGTGTTTGATAAATCAAGGTGGGTTGTTTTTGCGGACAAACTTGATGCGCGTTGAAGCGGGGGCTCTTGCGGGCGACGGGCGGCAGTGCATCGCTGACCAATGTCCGGGTAGACGCTAACGTTCTGTGCAATTTTATTCGCTTAAAAGTTTCGCTTGCTCCTCCCACTCTCTCAAGGTCGCTGGCACTTATTGTCGCCTTAAGGGGGATGCGCCAAGGTAGCCCGCGAAATTCAAATGTTCTTTGCAATTTGAATGAAAAAAAAATTCCAACGCAGGGGGCGTTGGAAATTTTTCGCCGGTTATTAAAATAAAAATTGCTGTTCCATACATTTTGACTGCATAGGTTTTGCACTTTTCTATGAAACAACAGATATTTTTTTTTGTTGACCGGCAAAATAATTCTAGTTTAGAATCATGTGCTGAATTCATGGTTACAGTTTGCGTGTCGATTTCCCTCCTACCCTGTTTTTGTTTTTTTATTCTCTTTGGTTTCTGGACTGGACGGCCTTCTAGATTTTAAATAGCGACGTTTTATTGTAACTTCCTCCTTTTAAAAATATTTATTTTTATTCGCGGAACCGAAATGTGTAAAAGCATTTTGACACGAAGCGAGTTTCTCGCCTTAAATTGACAATACCTAATCGAAACGATTCAAGTCTTATTAGACAGTACCTACGTATGATACGTCCGTTCGCATGCTTTGTAATTATCCTAGATAAAGAAGTAAACATATTGTTAACTGTACAATACTGTAATAAACATACTCTGTAACATCGCTGTCGGTTGCCTAAACAAAGAAATGAAAATAAAATACCCACGTGCCGTTATGAAATTATAAAATAATTTTCGTAAACAATAGGTCGTATTTCCAGTTACCAGTATCACAGTTTGAGTAAATCCCCTGACTAGTCTTGTAATGACATAGTTGCAGGCGAGTTTCTTTTTCTCGCTTCAACCAAATTACGCCCACTGCAGGACATAGGCCTCCCTAAAGCACCGCCACTTCGACCGGTGGGTAATTACGTAATACGTAACACACTAACAGTAGGAATGGCTTTCATTTTGACAGTTCAACAACGTTCAATGCGTTATTTACGTTGTTGAGCAGACAATTTTTTCGAACATATGAAGCAATGGATTGGCCATATCCTTCAAAATGGTTCAGATTGTGTGCAAACAATTATTCGAGTGCCAAGAATTATCGCTTTGTTTCTTTGTTTCAAAAATTCTGTCATTTGCTTGGCTGCTGTTATTTTGGTCAACCTGTCACAGCATAATGACATAAGATTTGACAGCGTGTTGGATAATTTGTGCTATCGATCAGCTTCTAAGAAACAAAGTGTTAAACGTACATTCTCGCATCTCGACGGACGAGAATCTCTCTTCGTATAAACGAGCCTTCGCCAGGTTGCTCCAGATTTTCGCTTTTATTTTTTGATAAATGTTAATGACCAAGTATTTGGAGCGTTTAAGGTCAGTCAATGAGAAACCTGATCATCCGCCGACGCAAGTGAGGACCGTAATGTATTTTCGTTATTTTCACTATCACCTTATTGTGAAATGGTAAGTTCTCGTGATTGCTGTATTTTTTAATATGTTTATTTTTTCAGTCTTTGAATTTTTCCAGTATCTAGGGGCCTACTCGCTAGGTCCATTAGCGAAGAAACGGGCCCGTCCGAACGTTGTTCGATACTTTGGAAAGAACCCTACTCCCGATTAATTAACTTTTTCGGACGGGCAATGACACATCGGGAGTAAGGACAAGTGTCAAGTGGTGTTGTCCTTCATTTTTAATTCAGGCCTTGAAATAATCTTATGTCCGTAAGTGATACGGAGTAGGAAACGAGTGATTGAAAATTAGGGCATCCAGATCAAAAAGATCCGGATACCCTAATTTCCACTATTTGAAATGAGACCTATTTATTCATGTGAATTGTATCTTAAACTACTCTTCAAAACGCCTGATCTGATCTAGAAACGTCCAATTATCACTTTTCACCTATTCAAATAGTAAAGAAGATCTGTAAACGTGTCTGCCCAGTCCATATCTATTCAACCTGAGTTACTTTTCATTTGGAATTGAAATTTATTTCAAACTGATCTAAATAAAAAAAACAACAGACTTCAAAAAAAAAACACTACAAAGTGAAAAATAACTTTAATTTCGGAAGTCGGTGTCTTTGTATCTGTATTTTGTTTTTTGCCACCGACTTCCGAAATTAAAGTTATTTTTCACTTTGTAGTGTTTTTTTTTGAAGTCGGTTGTTTTTTTTGTAAAAATATTTTTATTTTTCACTTTTTAGTGAGTCAATTAATAATAAAAATAATGGTAATGATGATAATTGATGGTGAAGCCACCATCAGCTCCATTTCACTATATGCATTGTGACGAGCATAAATTGCTTAGCCCCCATATTAAAATCGAATCGCAACCCTTGAAATACTTATTATTGAGAAGTTCCGGTGGCCACCTCTGGTCTTCATCATCAGTTCCACTTCACCGAATGGTGCTTTCCAAGAGCAAATGCACGAGTTACTATAAAAAATACCCAAATCGCTATACGTGTGCCTATAAAATTTGAGGATTTCCCTTGATTTCCATGAAATACCCTCATCAGATTCTAACTTGGTGACAATGGGACCATCTCGAGAGCATACCCTTTCAAACAAAAAAAGAATTTTCCACATCGGTTCACAACTGACGGAGAAATCGGGAAACATACATAAAAAAAAAAACTTACATACAGTCGAACATAACCGCCTCCTTTTTGGAAGTCGGTTAAAAAGGCATTGCATCTTCCGGTAGAATATGATAGCATATAATGTCTTCTGAATCAGGTATCACTAAATCATGTATTATGCTCCTCATTGATGATGTGCCAGTGTCCTCACAACTTTGTTGAACCCGCTTTCAATAAACTGAAACTCAAACTCAAAGCATTTATTTCAAATAAATCAATTACAGGCACTTTTGAATTGTAAAGGTTGAAAAGCAGTCGGTCAGAACAATTAAGCTTGTTGCTTATTCCAAAGCGTAGTAGGTACCTACAAAGAAGAACGGGCAAGAAACTCCATGGACACTCTTTTAAATCAACATATAGTTACAAAAAAAAAATGTTTACATCATTCATGTTGAAATTATACATGTGAGGACTTAATCAATTTTTAAACACCAATCTGCATATTGTTAACTCGGGAGAATGTTAGCTCTCTGTTACCACTTTTAAAGACAAATTCTTGAATGTTTCCTGAATTTATTACATCATGCATGTTTTGATAGAATAAATCTTCTTGTGATGTATCTCTGACGTTTTGATGAATCTGCGCTCGATTTTTTATGAGCGGGCTGCATTTCTCGGACAAATATAGCCTCGCCGTTAGCGTTCTGAATAATAATTTTACAAATGCCTTCTGAATGTTGCATCGTAGCTATTATAATTTATACAATTTTGTTATCTCTCTATAATGTCTTTCCAGAATTACTTAAGAAATTTTAAATACAAGTGTCCACAATTGATCACGCTGTATATTTTCATAAAACTCAAAAAACTCAAAACTCAAAGCATTTATTTCAAATAAACCAATTACAGGCACTTTTGAATTGTCAAGGGGTCGGTCAGTCAGAAAGATGAAGCTAGTTACCCATTCCAAAGCGTAGTAGGTACCTATGGAGAAGAACGGGCAAGAAACTCCATGGACACTCTTTTAAATCAAAAAATGGTTACAAAATATTGATTACATCGTTCATGTTGAAATTATGCATGTGAGAACGATGCAGAACGTTAAAAGCGTCCGTAATAAAAAGACAAAAGCAATTCAAATATTAAATTAAATTAAAATAAGCCGTGGCAGCCAAGAAATGACCAGTCCCCACTGACGGCGCCCGTTCACGAACATGACGCATAGATCAGCACCATTCAGCTCAACCATTTTGAAGGGAACTTAATGATCCAACACACACGCCACCACCAGCGAGACATTAGAGTGAGCATGAGAAACTCTCAGCCGCCATAATTAAGTATACGGAATGTTATTTCCAACATCTTATTCCTAACTAATATTACAAATGTGAAAGTAAGTTTGTTTGTTTGTTTGTTACCTTTTCACGCATACACTACTGAACAGATCATCTTGAAATTTTGCATATACATTGCCAGGTGTACAGAAACGGACATAGGGTACCTTTCATCCCGAAAAAAAGTACTGTTCCCGAGGAAAAAAACAATAACTTTCTTATGATAATAGATGGCGCCACGTGTCTTTCGAATCATGATTGAATTATATTATTCTAGAAACTTTAGTAGTATACTAAAGAGTTTTTTTTATTTAAGTACCTAATGCATTTTGTGAGTCTAGAGTGTCGATAGACCGGTTTTTCATCCTCCTAACGATAATTCCCCGAACAACCCAAATTGATTGTCAAATTCTAAATTAACGCGAGCGAAGCCGCGGGCAAAAGCTAGCTCTAACTAATATTATAAATGCGAAAGTAAGTTTGTTTGTATGTTACGCTTTCACGCCAAAATGGCTGAACGGATTTGAATGAAACTTGTCACACAGGTAGACCATGACCTGGATAAGGATTTAGGATACTTTTCATCCTGGATCGAAGAGGAAGTCGCGGGAACAGCAAGTATTTCATAAATTCTTTTGGAGGTTTTTGGTTACCATAACTGTCGAAATATTCTATGTATTCATTTATTTTACCACAATTATGCTACCCAATGAGTACCAGAGTTTTTAGAAGATTCTAGATTGATCAATCCACATTCTATTCGTAATAATTTATCTGGTAGTTTATCTCTCATAAACACACCTCGAAAGAATGGAATATTTTTTGAGTGTTTCATTTTAACAATATAATATTTAAGTTTTTTTCTCTGCGATGTAAAACCTAAACCGTCTTTGTAATCCTTTAGGGGACTACATGACCTAAACGCAAATTTATAATGCCTAAAAATATATGATCCACTGCAGTAACCAAAATCAGAAAAATATATGATATTCTTCTGGATATATGCTAGTTAGATAGTGTGTTGAAAACATAATACAATTAACTTGATATGATAGAATAAAATCAAGAAGATACCTCTAAAAAAATATTTTAACGATTAAAAACCATACTAATATACATGCAAACACTCAGATTTTTTGTTAGATTATTCTACAAGTAACATACTAACGTAATAGTGTTTTAATTTTTTAGTCCAATGAATAGATTTTTTGTAAATCTATAATTGCTTCATATTTTGCAATAAATTACCAGCGTTGTGTCATCGCGCGTCTCTTTCTTTTCTATGCAATCCGACAGTGACCGCGCTTTAGCTCTTGTAAGCCTCTTAAGGCGCTTCCCTGACCAAACGACCTTGAGCGTTCGGTCCTTCTCTGTCCCGTCGCTGAGTCTCGCTCTATCTCGCTCCCTCCGCACGCTCATTTATCATAAAATTCACAAAAATAATGAAATTATTTGAATAAAAAAAGACAACAGAAGTTTTAAAATAAAATAAAACGTGTATTATTTAGATTTTTAAATTATCTATCCATTTGTGTAATCCTCAAATGAATAGAACGTCACCTTTAGCAAAAGATGCATGCAATCAATAATTTTAGTCACTTTTTTACAAGGAGATTTTAGATGTATAACACATAAAAACAAATAAGAACGCGCAATGTGATGATAGGATATCGAACATTAATAATGTGCTTTTAGATTTAGTTTATTACCCATAGTGAAAGAGTTAATAGGCTCTGAATAACGCACTATGACAAGGTTTTGGTCGGGGTACCGCCTTAAGGTGTAATCCTCGTCCAATCAACAGCGTTTCCATTTCCCTGTTGTGTCGTTCCGATTCAAACAATTGCTTCTTAGCTTTTTGAATGTATTAATAGCTTTTGCAATCCCAGCAGCACCTCCTGCTAAACTGCCGGCAGTAGATAATCCAGCAAGTATTGGTACTAAGGAAGAAATCCACCAGTTTTTGGTACTGGTATAATTCTAGGTAATTTAATTGGTAGATCTGATGTAGTCTTTAACTGTGGTGTAAGCTAATTCCATCAATGCTTTCTTACATTTTGGTTTTAGTTATTTAATGTGCTTTTTAGTATATGTAACAATTTTTTTAAGAGTTCTCTTAAAACCTGCAGCTGTTTTCACTTTACTGTAACGTATATAAACTTAATATGGTACAAATAAAACTCCTTGTTGGTTTAAGAACAGACCCGTTATGAATAGAACAAAACGTGTATTTGTTTAAATATACATGGGTACTTATTACACATACATAACATCACGCCTGTATTCCCCGAAGGGTAAGGCAGAGGTGTACCTATAGCACACCCACATTTCGCCAGTTATGTTTAAGCCAGGCAGTTGTGTTTATGTTTTGTTTGTTATGTTGTGTTTGTTTTGTTTGTTTATTATGTTATGTTGTTTGTTTTGTTGTGTTTTTTTGTTGTGCTGTGTTGTTGTGTTTGTTTTGTGTTGTTTTGTGGAAAAAAAATATTTTTGGAACGAAGTTCCTTATCGCGCGTTGTGAAAGGGGGCTAGACGGAAAAAATTCTTACGAAAAGTTGTCACGACACTTTTTGCTATAGTAAGCTATTGTAAGCTGTGCGGCGTCGCATGTTTCTCTGTCTGTCTCTCTCTCTCTTATAGAAAGCAAGCCAGATATTTTCATTTCTATTTCGCAACAACAACAACAACAACAAAAAACTTCTTTACAAAAAAACAACCAACTTCCAAAAAAAACACTAAAAGACGTGAAAAATAACTTTAATTTCGGAAGTCGGTGACCAAAAACGAAAATACAAAACCAGACACCGACTTCCGAAATTAAAGTTATTTTTCACGTCTTTTAGTGTTTTTTTTGGAAGTCGGTTGTTTTTTTTTTAAAAACGTTTTTATTTTTCACTTTTTAGATGCCGTACCTACCCCACACAAATTCGTATACCACTACTTGGTGTGTAAATAACAGTGACAGGAAATTATTAACACATCATCCATATAAACTAAGTGGAAAAAATATGCATTATTAAAGATAACTCAAAAACTACTGGTCAGACCATGATCAAACTTAAATGGGACCACATGTGAAGCACCACCTACCAAATAAAAAAAGAATCATCCAAATCGGTTCACCCAGAAAAAAGTTATGAGCTAACACACATAAAAAAAAAAAAAAAAAAAAAAAAAAAAAACATACAGACGAATTGAGAACCTCCTCCTTTTTGTGAAGTCGGTTAAAAATCAACAACAACAACAACCCCAACAACAACCAACAACAACAACAAACAACAATCAAACAACAACAACAACATCAACAATTCCTTCACTAATTAATCGAAAGGAACTTCGTTCCATCCGGGTGTCCCTTGACACCTCTCAAGTTTTTTCTTGTTTAATTCACTTAAGTGTACCTAAACTACATTTTTTATATCTATCCAACTGTTCTTACTAGTAGGAAGGCCGCGCCTTTTAACATAAACTTTATTTCATTTTCTTTTCAATACGTTTTCAACAAGATATAACTCAGAATGGCAGGTTTGCTATAGTTCATGAGCGTAAATTCCTCCTAGTATTGGTCGGCTTCGTGAATCTTCTATTAAATAAGTGGTTGAATTCGTTTCTTGATAAATAATAAATGATTTTATTTCTGTGAATAGGTTTGTACAAACACTTTTAACTAGATGAGGTCGGCGTTTCCTATCTGACTACTCTGATAAGAAAGGTCGAAACAAACTCAGAGGTCACAGTCTCTTTTAAAGTCCAGACATAATCTTGGTCAGATCATGTGAAGACCATGTAGATTTGTCTGAAATGGTCTTTTGCGGAAAAACCACACAGATTGAGTGGACCTGTACAGTCAGTGCACTCATTTGTCAGTAATCGTGCAGCTCAACTCAGAACTTAATGAGCTCAACGATATTGTATTGTTTTCATCTTAAATACATATTTCTGTTCACCAATTTATACAGGGTTATTTTTCAAAGACCAGCCAAATTTAAGGGTGTGGTATAGACCATCAGACTGAACAATTTTCTCCTTGGGACCAATATCGTAATCGCGAAAAAAAAATCAGCGGTCCTATACATTTGGGTCGAGTAGGTATTGAAGTTTTGTATGGGACAGTTTATAAATTTTTCGCGATGATGATATTGGTCCCATGGAGAGAGTTGTTCAGTTTGATGGTCTGTACCACATCCTTAAATTTGGCTGGTCTTTGAAAACTAACCCTGTATAATAACCTTTATCAAAACATCCTTTGTATTTACTTATTCTCACAAAATCACCAACACAAAATTTCTTACACTTTGTGCTTTTCCTAGACTGAGCTACATGAAATATCTCTGTAAAATACTTGTTTTATTGATATGATTTACAGAAGCTGGTGTTCGCCCCACAGTTCTATGAGTAGTATTATTATATTCAAATACGTTTTTATTGAGCGTTTCATTGAACCACTTGTAATTTCCATTAAGACTAAATTATTTATATAATTTATTCTTTAAAGCCCTTATCAATCTTTCTTCATTAGTTATATGTTGGTTACACAAACTGTTATAAAAATTATGCTTTGATGGAAGTTCCGTTTCATCAAATTTGGAACAAGAATATATATAATCATATGGATAAATGCCTTGTATTCGCATTAAATCAAATTTTCTTTTATCTGTAATCTCGCTTGATAAATTTAAAAAATCCTTTTCTGTTAAACTCTTACATAATGCATCTAGACTAGAACTGAGAAACTGCAAAGCATCAATAAACTTTATTTGAATAGGAAGTACAGGGAAAAATCTGAAAACTATACATTTGTAATTAAATCATAAAAAATATAGTCTTTATTTAAAGTACGTAATCAATCATTGAGGTTAAACAACCGTATGCGCGGTCATAATTATATGGGTGAACAAATCTTTTTGTAGATTTTTTTAAACTTTTACTAATTTGTACAGACTTTAAATAGGTACTATTTAAATAGCTTCGTTTCGGACGTTGTCAACCGTTGACAGTACTTGACAGTTTACAACTCTTGACCAGAACTTGCGCTCTGTCCTGTGTTATTCAAAAGTTCATCAGTGAATATCTATTAATCTCCGCCTTCTCTAACAACACGTCTTACACAAACTAGTTCAGAAAATGACGCTGAGTTTAATAATATATTTTTCATTTAAAGACGTATTCATTTAATTTCAAATAAAACAATGTATGGGAAGCTGCCATTGTTTTTAAACGGCAATTTCATAGGTAAAGACCTATTATTTTAATAGGATATTAAACAAACGTAGGTCACATTCAGTTCATGTAGAAAGCAGACAAAAAACGTTAATACAACCCTAGATTCAATTAATTTGTATGTTAAGCACCTAACAATAAACTATAAATTGGTACATATAGGTAAGTACTTATTATACACTAGCAGCGTAAATATTTAAAATCGGTTGAGTACCTACCTACTTTTCAGAGTTAAATCCTTACAAACAAAACTCGAATATAGATAAATAATCTAATATATAAAAATCTCATGTCACGGTGTTTGTTATCGAACTGCTTCGAAACGGCTTGACCGACTTTTATGTTTTTGTTTTGTGTATATTTGGTATGTCTGAGAATAGACCGTTAAGTACATTTCATACTGCTGCGGGTGAAACCGCGGGGCGTAGCTAGTATTAAATATAATTTAGGTATGAACTGTTAGTATAACCACAATTTCACTCATAAAACACAATAATATAAGTAATTATAGGTTTCGGAAACTGAATTTCGGGAAAAGCTCGGAAAAAACTGCAAGACTCGATTCCTGAACTACATATTTATAATAATCTCAAATCTCAAATCAAATCTCAAATCGTTTATTGCAATCCATAATGTACACTTACAGGTGGTAAATAGAATATAATAGAAACAATTATGGACCCTGTCGGGCACAGCAAATTTTTAAATAAGTTGAGAGAGGAAGAGCGCTTTATTAATTTTCCTTGTTATTAAGTTTGAATTATTTTATATCCTATTAAGTATTTTATGTTTCTATTCATTTATTTATTCTTTTAATATTATATATGCAAATCTATCTATTCATTTATTATTTATTTTATTATACAATTTAAATAATGCTTATTTGTTTATGTAATGTTTATATAATAAATGTTTATGTAATATGTAAGTACCTACAAATTTTACGGAACCCTCAGTGGGCGAGTCCGACTCGCACTTGTCCGGATTTTTAAACGGTCATTGTCGCATTGAATAGGTACTTAAAAAAAAATGTTTTTGTTTTACAAAACAGTGTTCTTATAAAAGACATTTAAATATGAACATGTTTCATGATTGAGTTAGAAACTCATGTAGGTATTTACACAGTTTGATTGCACTTAATTACTAATTTCAATTCCCATTGTAAATTCGAGTAAATCACTATTGACATGTTCTAGTTATATTTAGGGGGAAACTTAAAGATTAAAGTTAAAATAAAAAAGTAGTTTAAAAATAAACGAAATAAAACGCTTAATTTATAAAATAATTAAATTAATTTGTATTAATTATTTTATTAAAAGTACACACAACTAAAAAGCGCTCCACGCTTTTTGATTTAATCATTGCTTAAAAAGGAAGAACTATTAGAAGTCAATTTAATTATTTTATAATTTTTTGTGCGTGAGAGAACAGAATACTCTTTAGTATGTATAAAAATTACAGATATTAATGTAGTTTTTTTGAAATAAAAGCGTGTTTTGTAGTTTTTTTTTAAACTACATTGTTTTATTTTTAACTTTTTAGTCTAGTATATTCTTCATTTACTTACTAATTCTAAAGTCAACAAAATTATGACTTGAGCAGTTTACTTGGAGTCACGGAAGAGTTCCATTATCATCTCTTGGCTCCATCATCAGACCCTCGTTGCCTAGGCTGAACGTCGGTAGTAACCAAATCAGTACATGCTGGCGTCTTTTTCTATTTAAACTCCGTACTACGCTAACTAGCTCAAGGTTAAAGTGTTATCACTGACGTGCTGCCTACCGTACCTGTGTTACAATACTAAGATCCAGACTTTCAGACGAAATCTCGGTTTAGTTACCGTCCTTGTTTATAAAATACTAGCTTCTGTCTGCAGCTTTGCCCGCGTGGCCGTCGGAAATTATCCCACGGGAACCTGAAAAAGTAGCATAGGTCCTTCCTCAGGTTGCCACCTATCTCCTTGCCAAATTTTATCGAAATCCGTTCAGTGGTTTAGGCGTCAAATACAGACAGAGTTACATTTTTCAATTTATAATATTACAAGCTGACCCGACAGACGTTGTCCTTGTCTTAACTATGAATGTCATATGTCGTTTAGTTTTAGTTTTGACTATTGACTAAAACTAAAACTATCAACTCATTTATCAACCGATCCATCTGTGTTAAACTTTATTTGCAGCGCGCATTCTGTCAATCGCTGACAGTTATTTCAAACAACTGACAGTTATGTAAAAATAATATTGGAGTTAAGTTTTCTTAAATTTTGTAACGTTCCGATCAACTTCCTTATTTTTTTATTTCATAAGATCCTTCTCCTGAAAATAACGAACACAACAAAAAAATAAATTGTGAAATCGGTCCAGCCGTTCACGCGTGATGGCGTGACCAAGGGAAATAGGGGTTCATTTTTATATATATAGGTAAATAGATGTAGATGACATGACGTGAAGAAATATCCTTTCTACATCAAAAAAATATCTGCCTCGTCTTCCCAACTGTGTTAGTGTCGGCTTCCAGTGTAATCCGGTGCAGCTGAATACCAGTATTTTACATGGAGCTACTGCCTATCTGATCTCCACAACCCAGTTACTGGGTAACACGATAGGTACTCCTTGGTAAGGCTGGTTGTCAAACTTGGGCTTCTGACGACCCGGAACGACTGTCACAGATCTACGAATGACAGCCGGGACTAACGGCATAACGTGCTTTTCGAGGCATGGCATGGCTCGATGGTCACCCATCCACGAATCGACCGCGGCAAGAGTAGCTAAAACTTCGATTGACCAGCACCGTAATTGAGTAAAACACTATCAGTCACAATTTGAATCATTTCGGAGCCTATTGCTAATCCATTGCTTCTTAAATTCGAAAAATTTGTCTGCTCAACAACGTAAATAATGCAATGAATGTTGTTGAACTGTCAAAATGAAAGCCATTCCTACTGTTAGTGTGTTACGTAATTAGCCCGCTGACATTGTCAAATAAATTAAAATGATACTAATTTTAACTTTGAAGAAAAAAAAGTTCTTGCATAAATTATTGTACTTAATACTTACCTTCTTACTCAATAAATAACTAAAGATATTTTTTATCCTTTATTTTGGAGAACGTATTTAGTGCGTACTTATTTAATTACAGGTAGTTATGAAATTATTTACAATTGGATGTTGTTGAACTGTCAAAATGAAAGCCATTTCTACTGTTAAGGTGTTACACGGTTACCCCGCTAGCTGCGACTTTTAATTATTTAGCCACAAGCGAAGAAAAATATACAATAAAGAATGTAGTAATAATCGTACATGACAAGATGAAAGGATAATTCCCCAACAATTGAGGTTCGAAGGACGCGAATTCAAGTTGAATTTTAAACTTTGACGCAATACTGTGGTGCCTTCTAATATTATTAATTTATTATACTAGCTTCTGCCCGCGGCTTTGCCCGCGTCGCTGTCGCAAATTATCCTACGGGAACGTGCTACCCGGACAAAAAGTTCCTTTCTTCTCCAGGATGCCTTCTATCTCCTTGCCAAATTTTAACGAAATCCGTTCAGTGGTTAAAGTGTGAAAAGGTAACATACAGACAGAGTTACTTTCGAATTTATAATATTAGTATTGATAGTATGGATTGAAGCATACACACAACACTTGCCTACAAACTACTTTAGAACAAAAATTACAAAAATATTGGACCTATTACATGGGACTTAAACATAACTGGCGAAATATGGGTGTACTTTAAGTGCTCCTCTGCCTGACCCTTCGGGGAATACAGGCGTGATGATATGTTATGAACAACTATTTAAGTAGGTAATTCATGTTATAAAAAAAGATTAAAAAAAAATCATCTTTAAAAAAAATTTCAAGAGAAAGAAAATAAAAATATTTTATTTGGGACACGCTTAGGAAATACAAAGAGTAAATATAAAAAATTAAATTAAAAGGTGCATTTAGAACTAGCAAAATTATCAATAAAAACAACAATAATCAAATAAAAAACCTGGGCGAGGCCAAAAAGGCTCATTTAGGCATTATGCGGAACCTATCGCAGCATTATGCTGAGATAGGCTCAGCATAATGCCCAGCATAAAAAATAGGCTCAGCATAAAAAAAGTAAGTAGGTACCGCAGCACTGGTATTCTGATAGGGCCCGCTGTGACCCGATGTACGATGCCCGATGTACCAACATATCAAGGCAGTTATTTAAATAAAACTACATCCTCATTTCGGACAGTGTCAACAAGTAAATTAAAAAAAAAACAATTCCATAAAGCCGAATACTATTTGTTTCTCAGCCTTTCGTCATTCAAATTCACGTCCCTATCCGAAGAATATACTAAGTAGCGATTCGTAGATTAAAATTATAAGCAAAGGCCGAATGACAGATGAATGGAGCGGAGCTAAGGTTAAACGCAGCATTTCGCAATAGACCCCGGCAAGGCAGGCCGAGTGCGCGCGCGAATTCGAAATTAAAATACTTAATTCGAAAATACGATTTTAATATTTTTGTTAAGTGCTTCGATTTTTTTGTTTTGTGCATGGACTTTTTTGTTTTGATTATGACTGTTTTGTGAGTTTGGTTCTATTTTGTTGGTGTTTTTTTTTCGTAAGGTTTGTTTTTTTTTTGTTTTTTTCTTTTCGGTAGATTTTATATAGGTACCTCCTAGACTACTTCCTGACAATACCTAGAATATTGTTTTTTATTTATTTATTTGAATTAGATTTATTTAACAAAAACTTATAACACCCCGTCGTTTTTGCGTCGGGGGTTAAAAATTAATTTAGGAGTTTTTTTTCTATACAAATCACTTATTGGTAGTAATACCTCAAAACGAATTAGGAATTATTTAATAAAGATTAAAACACGACTGATTAGTATTACTCTTAAGTACATTAAAAAATAATAACTACCCTAGCTTTCATTTTGGTCAGTGGGTCTTCCTAGGGGCGGAACATTTCATATCTAGTCTATCTATTTGAATTAAAAACTGAAATAAAATAATGCAGGAACATCAAATAATTAAAATGTGAATAGGTACATAATCTCCAAAATTAGAGAAAAAAAAAATATAAAAAATGTTGACGTATAAAGTGTTATTTATCACTTAATTTCATTTCATTAAGTATATTATTATTTTTAAAACGGCAGTTCGATGAGGTGCCTACGTAAATAAAATTATTATCATTCAACTCTTATGAGTCCTAAGTTCATATCATAACCTACGTAATATTAACGTATTAATTACTAAATTCATTTTATAATAATCATTTAATTGAAGTAACCAATACACAATATACTTACAAACTATGTTCGTAAAACAACATCACAGAAATGTGGGAGTGGGCCAAAATATTCACTATGTGGAGCCCTGAGACAGCTAGAAGACGCTAAGGCAGACCCGCAGAAGATGGCGGGACGAGCTGGACAAAACAAACAACCAGTGGTCTACATTGGCCCTGGATCGCAAACTCAAAGCATTTATTTGAATTAAACCATTTACAGGCATTTTTGAATTGTCAAGGAGTCGGTCAGTTAGTCAGGAAGTTGAAGCTAGCGCAGCACTGGAAGACTTGGTTGAGTTCTTAGCCCAGCAGTGGTATGATACCTACAGGCTATCAGCAACATACCGGTAACAGTAACTCATAACAAAACGGTCTAATTTTCATTTGAACATGACGTTTGAGATTTCGAATTGAGAACAAAAAACCAAAAAGTTTAAAACAACAGTTACGTAGGTTTTACTTATCAGAATAAAAAAAAAAAACAAAAGAAAAACTGCCTGCTTTGTTGAAATTACTAAACGCAAGCACGTTCACGGTCTAGGATTATTAATGCAGTAGTGAAACACTATGTTCAATAGTAAATTTTATTGTCAAAATAAACCATAAAAGTTATCGATTTAATAAACATATACAAGGGAAAATAAAGAAATAAACTACCTACCTACTTTCTTAGTTTTTAATAAAAAAAAAGGATCAGTGTCAAATTTTTAAGTCTAAAAAACACTAGGCTGCCGACAGAAGTGAAAACTTAAAACTTTGTTTTTTTTTTTAATTTTCAAATTATTTGTTGTATCAAATATGACAATTTTATAGGTAATTTATAAATTAAACTGTGGTCTTGTTTTCACATCTATAGGCACACAATATAGAGACTCATAGCTACATAGGTATACTGTTAACATTAGCATCTCGGTGAAGTGAAACCATAAGATTTTCTCCTACCAAAAATCTCCAATAAAGAAGTTTTCACTTTTTTTTAAATCTCCGTGTTGTAATCTTACAACAATCTTGTTTATTTTTTAACATCTGTTACGAAAATATTAATTAATTAGAGCAATATGTTAATTAATAATGCAATAAGATCCTTCACGAAATATTTTACTTGATTAAAATCTAAAGTAAAGTAATGTTCTCATTGAAATAGGTGATTATAGTAACAATAGTATTTTTTATTATTACTTTAGTCTACTTCTATAATAACAACAAACTATTTAGCTATAATTCCAAAAGGGTTAGGCAGAGGTGTACCTATAGTTCACTTACTTACATTTCGCCAGGTTTAAGTCCCATTTCGCCACTCCATATTTCAACCAAAAAAAAATATCGTAGTTAGTAACAACGGACGTACAGTCTACATCAAAATAAAGTGTCAATTGTTAGTTTTTTTTTTTTTGACATTTTATTAATGAGAACTTGATAATATTATTACGAAGTCGTATGTATATTATTTTCAGACAATATTTTTTAATTTTACTAGTTTAAAATTATTATTAAATAGCTTCTGCTCGCGACTTCGTCTGCGTAGAATTCAGAATTGGGTCCAGAGAGACATTAAAAATGCAGAAGTTAGTTTTAACATAGATTGATAACAGCCGTTAATTCATGTCATTTACCGTTACCATGTGTGCAAAATTTCATCTAAATCCGTTCCAAAAATACAAATTCAAATAATTTAATTAAGCATTCATTTTTATGGCAAAAAAAAATGTTCTCTTCGAATATGGTTAGTCAGCATGTGAAAATTAATTTTAAAACGCGGATCAATAATTTAAAAATTTCTTAATCCCCACGTGGTTTCTCCTTGAATCCATAGGTATACTGGCGCCCACAATGAGTGTATGTAAG
The DNA here is from genome assembly GCA_916610205.1 of Griposia aprilina. Lineage (NCBI taxonomy): Eukaryota > Metazoa > Arthropoda > Insecta > Lepidoptera > Noctuidae > Griposia > Griposia aprilina. Next base: position 6,959,707 of record OU744310.1, on the reverse strand, counting down.
CCAAACCAATATTTGTTTCGGGTTTCCCCAAAGCGAAGAAAGTCAATAATTCAGTCACAGCGTGGCGTAACGCCGATCGCTGACAAAATCTTTAAAAAAATAATAAAATCTCTTTACCTTAATCGTAAATTAAACGAAATTCTCTCATTTCTCGCACACCGTAAAGAAACGAGAATATATCACTACGTTTACTCGTAAAGAACTGATTCTATATGATAAATGATTTTATTTCTGTAAATAGGTTTGTACAAACACTTTTACACGTCAATCATATTTTAAAACTAGATGAGATCGGTGTTTCCTATCTGACTACTCTGAGAAGAAAGGCCGAAACAACTCAGAAGTCACAGTCTCTTTTAAGGTCCGGACATAATCTTGGTCAGATCATGATTGTGAAGACCATGTATGTAGATTTGTCTGAAATGGTCTTTTGCGGAAAAACCACACAGATTGAGTGGACCTGTCCAGTCAGTGCACGCATTTGTCAGTACTCGTAATCGTGCAGCTCAACTCAGAACTTAAGGAGCTCAACGACTTATAATTAGATAAGGTTGCTACACGAAGATTATCCTTACAATCATCAGTGCTGTCATAACTACACTTCCGGGCTACTAAATCGAGTTATCATCGTGCATGTGAGGTATAAAGGCCTAAAACATCAAAATATGAAGAGTCAAAGAAACAAATAATGCAGTTTTGAAACCGGCCTACTGGCCATCATTTTGGTGTCGTCATTGTTTCGAATTTGAATTCACGACCATTTAAAAGCTTATAAACTTCTATGCAAAAATAGCAGGGTGATTCAGGCGTCCGCGGGAGTATATTATGCTGGGAAACGACTGGACAGTAAATTACCTAAAACCAACTCTAAACTTTAAGGGAACTACATGACCTAAACGCAAATTTATAATGCCTAAAAATATATGATCCACTGCAGTAACCTAAATCAGAAAAATATATGATATTCTTCTGGATATATGCTAGTTAGATATCGCGATCACGAAGATACCTCTATAAAAATATTTTAACGAGTAAAAACCATACTAATATACATGCAAACATTCAGATTTTTTGTCAGATTATTCTACAAGTAACATACTAACGTAATAGTGTTTTAATTTTTTTGTGCAATGAATAGATTTTTTGTAAATCCACAATTGCTTCATATTTTGCAATAAATTACCAGCGTTGTGTCATCGCGCGTCTCTTTCTTTTCTATGCAATCCGTCAGTGACCGCGCTTTAGCTCTTGTAAGCCTCTTAAAAGTATTTCTGTCACTACAATAGTACTTGAAGAGAAAGAGACAGCATGAAACCAAAGCCGTGTCCTAACCAAAAGCGATCGTCGCGCTCTTTTATAATTATACCCCTATCTTTCCCTTTCGTGTTAGGTTCCTTTAAACCCTGCTCGGCTACGCATTACTATTATTGCTTAAAAATAAATTTTAACCCGCCACGTGATCATCCCCACCTTAAATACTCCCTATTTCCCACCAATCCCGATGGAAACTTAGGCGATTTTTTTCTCGGCACCTATGGTTTTGCTGACTTTGGGGTTTCCAAAAATACAATAAAAAGGGTGTATCCTACCAAAAAAACATACACACCTAGTCGCGTGATCAATCAAGTCGCATTTGAGTACGTTCAAAATTATAGGAACGATCGCGTCGATCGCGTTATTGCGCCAGCGTGAACATCGCTTTTGGTTAGGACGTGGGGCAATGGATTTTTAAAATAAAATACCTACTTAGAGTTGCTTTTCTTTTATCATTCGGAGGTTAATGATTTTTAAACAGATCGTGAACCTCTGAACTATCACGATGTTTCATCATCGTTACTTGATATTAAAATACGTAAGTACTTATTTTTCTTTTTTTAAGCCTATACATTCCCAATTAGTGAAGATTTTAAAATATTTTTAAGCAAGTAAATTAACTGTTTTTTTTACTGAAGATAAGGCATAGTGCTTGTAATGCTTAATACCAATTACATTTTGAGACTATAACATTGAAACATACCTACCTACACTTAGACTTATTAGTTATTACATTAGACTTAACCATACCTACCTACTTACAGTAGCTTATCATAGCCATAATGTCGATTTTCACTGGCTGGAGGATCCTTACATTGTTGACTTAAAGTAGGTACCTATCGCCACTATTCGAGGCTATTTGGTAAAAATACATGGTTAAATTAAATTAGCTATAGAAACTCCGCAAACGTGGTTTTTTGGGTCAACGACCCAAAACTACTCCCATTGGTTTACTTGGTATTTACTTGAAATTTCAATATAAAATTAAATTATTCTTGTCTTCACAGACTTAAATGGGTATCGATAAATAAACACGATGCATCAAAAAGGAAACTCATTTACTCTATCAATACCTAAATACATATTTTTTCGTAAAAATCAAATAATATTAATAATTACTGTTTGCAAAATAAACGTCTTATTCTATTCGTTTTAAGGCTCCCGCAGACAGACGCTACGCGACAGCGCGACATAAAGGCGCAGCTCGTCGCGTACCGTGCCTGTTTGTAGGAGCCTTTATCGTATTTGATATCGATACCCATTATGTCTGCGGAGTTTCACTAACTAATTTAATTTGACCCCGTAGTTATGCTATCGCCACTCGTGGAGGCTACATTAATGCACCATAAATGCTTAAAATATAGAAAGGTAACAAAAAAAGTTTTATTTTTTTGTAAATTTATTTGAAGATGGAACGATGACATACTTTTTAAGTATCGTTTGCTCGTGTTAGGTACTCTCGTGTTATCTTCGAAATAATCATCACGATTGGACACGGTTTCAGACAAGTCGATTTGTGATTCTGAAACTACACGTGAAAGGAAACATTATAAAGAAAAATCTCAACTTTTTTGAAAAGGATACGTTGCCGAAAAAAAAAATGAGAAAAATCTTTGGAAGCCTTCACGTATTGTAAATGATAAATGATTTTATTACTTAAGATGTTTGTACAAAAACTTTTAAACACTTCAATCATATTTTAAAAACTAACTGAGGTCGGCGTTTCCTATCTGACTGCTCTGAGAAGAAAGGCCGAAACTCAGAGGTCACAGTCTCTTTTAAAGTCCAGACATAATCTTGGTCAAATCATGTGAGGACTACGTAGATTCGTGTCTGAAATGGTCTTTTGAGGAAGAACCACACAGATTTGAGTGGATTTATCCGGTCCAGTGTTTTAAACCCCATATTAATATTCTATGTACACATACATACACATATATATATATATACTCGCGCCTTCTTCCCATGGGGGTAGGCAGAAACAACAGAACGCCACCTGCTACGACCCTTACATAGGTACTCCTTTTGCTTCGTTTACGTTCAGCATACACGCACGCCGGTTGCGAGTACTACGCACCTGACCTTTCACACAACATCACTAATAAGGTCAATACCCCCCCCCTCCCCCCCCCCTCCCCGCCCCGCCCCGCCCCCGTCCCCTCGGGGCGTCCCTTCCCTGCGAATTCTATGTAGATATTATATGGGACCACATGTGAAGCACCAGCTTTCAAATAAAAAAGAATCATCCAAATCGGTTGACCTAGAAAAAAGTTATGAGCTAACACATACAATAAAATTTTAAAAAATACTGTCGAATTGATTACCTACTCCTTTTTTTGAAGTCGGTTAAAAATACTAGTATTCAGCTGCATCCGGTTAGACCGGAAGCTGACTCCAACGTAGTTGTGAAAATGCTACGCAGATGTTAATTGCTCGCAGAAAAAAAAACAAGAAACGACGCCATGTTTTTTTTAATCATCTATCTATACTTATACCCGAAAGGTTTAGGAAATTAAATAAAGGTAAACAAATCGTAAAAAGGGTTTTTTATAGTTGACACTTTCTTGTTTAAAAATACGTCACAACAAAATTAAAGTTATTTGCGATTTATACGATATTTTCCTCTTTTATTAATGTATGTTAAACTTTATAATTTATTCGTAAACTATACTCTTCGTACATGTAATTGCTTGAGCACAATTTTTTTGTTAGATTATAAAATAGTATAATGTTTAGTAATCTGTCTATTGTAAAGAGCCCAAAAAGACAGGTTCCGTAGACCTTTTAGAACATACAACGAATTAGATAACGTTGCTAGATTGAAGAGTACACCTGTGACGTAGTATGGCAACTGAAGTAGCAGGTATTACGTTTAGTTGGTTAACCAGATGCCTTATAAGTTTTGGATGAATTAGAAAAAATGTTTTATGGTGTCACTGTATTGCGGCTGCCACCATACCACTGTTAACGCAATTCAATTGAGTTAATATGGACTCAAGTTAAAGGGTTTGTAGCCGAGAGAAACAATACTTTTAAAATGTCTGACCTAAACATTCTTTTGCCAGAGGCTTTAGCTAATGTGACTGCTGAGAATTGGAAAAGTTGCGAGGTTCATGTAATAAAAGAAGAACAGAAAATGTTTAAATTAGACAAAATAATTGATGATACCACTGAACGCTTTATTATTAATGTGACAGATAGTTCCTCAAATTCAGATTCAGAATAGAGCCTTTTATTATGGGACTCAAAATAATATGAAATTAACATTTGAAATAAAAGGTTTAACATCTATGAGTCACGTGGTTTTTTTTGTTTACCTTTATTTAATTACCTAAACCTTTCGGGTATAGGTAAGAACTATTGGAGATGAAGATCTGCGTTAAAATTGTTAAGGTACTGACCCTTTAAAAACAAAAAACAATACGAAGCATGCAATTGCACAACACATTCGCAATCGTAACAGCATTATAAAAGGGAAAATAAATACCTACGTGATTATGAAAAATACATAACCCGGCTTTTCACCTTAATCACAATCGGGTAATACTTAATAACACGCCAAAAATTATGGGTCCAGCCCATTACAGGTTTCTTTTACTTTCTGAACAAAACTTGTTTTTAAAAGCGAAGTTGTTCTGCTGTATTAAGTATCTACTTATTAATTTTGGGCAATGGACAGTCAATGGACACGCCTTAAGTGTATTTTTTTGTTTACACTCCAGTGAAACTTTACGATATCATCTTTTTTGTGCTTGAAAACACGAAATGGATTTTTAAAGAAAACGAATATAATAATTATTCATTTATCCAAAGTAATACATAGCCACAGATTGAGCACAGGAGTAGATATAGCAGGTTGTATAAAAGTTGAAATACTACAAAAAATCTATTTAAACAAAAATATAAACCCTGTCTCTTGAACTAGGAAGCCTATATCTTAAGGGGCATGCGCCATGGTAGTCCGCGAAATTCAAATTTTCTTAGGTTTTTTGCAATTTGCAGGTCAGTATCAGGTTGTATGGTGATCTAAATATGATTCGCGACCGTATCAAATATGGCTTTACAGAATTATAATCATTAGAATCAGCAATACATCTCTATAAGTTCATATTACCCTATTGAATGACTATTTCATGAAATCATGACATTTGAGGGCAATTCTAACTTAAGGAGTTGTATTGCTGATTGTAATGATTATAATTCTGTAAAGCCATATTTGCTACGGTCGCGAATCATATTTTAATCAAAATACACCCTGACAGTGACCGACAAATTGCAAAAAACGTAACAAAATTTGAATTTCGCGGGCTACCCTGAAGGTTCCGCCTGAGACAATGAAATGACAGCGGATGAAATTATCATTTCTCTAATATCGCCTGGGTTATACTTTTACGGTCATTTAACTATTGTAGCTTGAAAAAAAACTAGAGTAATACAAAGGCTCCCGCAAACAGGCGCGAGACGACAGCGCGATGCGACTGTAGTAGAAAAAAAATCTATGAAAACTTCATGGAAATTGTGCTACAGTCGCGTCGCGTCTGTCTGCGGGAGCCTTAACTTTGTTTTATTAGAAGAAGAAAATATATCTTAGGTACAGTCAGCACCAAAAATAAGTAAAAATTATACAGTTGTGAAAAGTGTTTTAATAAAAAATAAACTATAGGTAATACAATTTTTTCTATTTCTATTTCATTGTTAGAAAGTTATTTACTTTTTATGTCGTTACTGTTGTAATTTTAACTAGGTACTTTAGTACCTAGCTCATATTTTTCGGTTACAATTTGAATAAAAAACAATCGAAAGTCATAATAGTTTGAGTGTCGGTATTTTGCACATTAGCTACTAGGTTTGTCTTTCATTGACTTGAATGTGCCCTGGCGGTTGAGAGTATGTCATGCTCACTCAAATGTCTCGCTGCTGGTGGCGTGTGTGTTGGATCATTACGTTCCATTCAAAATGGTTGAGCTGAATGGTGCTGATCCATACGTCATGTTAGAGACTGGTCATCTCTTAGCTGCCACGACTTATTTTAATTTCTGAATTGTTTTGTTTTTGTTTCTATCTTTTTTATTACGGACGCTTTTAACGTGCACGTCTTTCTACATCGTTCTCACATGTATAATTTCAACATGAATGATGTAAACATTTTTTGTAACAATATTTTGATTTAAAAGAGTGTCCGTGGAGTTTCTTGTCTGTTCTTCTCCATAGGTACCTACTATGCTTTGGAATGGGCAACTAGCTTCATCTCCCTGACTGACCGTCCCCTTGATAATTCAAAAGTGCCTGTAATTGGTTTATTTGAAATAAATGCTTTGAGTTTGAGTTTGAGTTGAGTTCACTCTAAAAGCGTTGAATAATTTACTTAAGAGGCTTACAAGAGCTAAAGCGCGGTCACTGTCGGATTGCATAGAAAAGAAAGAGACGCGCGAAGACACAACGCTGGTAATTTATTGCAAAATATGAAGCAATTATGGATTTACAAAAAATCTATTCATTGGACTAAAAAATTAAAACACAATTACGTTAGTATGTTACTTGTAGAATAATCTGACAAAAAATCTGAATGTTTGCATGTATGGTTTTTAACCGTTAAAAAAAAAATTTAGATATTTATTCGTAATTTTTTTCTATCATATCATGTTAATTGTATTATGTTTTCAACACACTATCTAACTAGCATATATCCAGAAGAATATCATATATTTTTCTGATTTTGGTTACTGCAGTGGATCATATATTTTTAGGCATTATAAATTTGCGTTTGGGTCATGTAGTCCCCTTAAGTAGATATGTGCTAGCTAATGTTTAAAAAGCGATCAATTAATCTGGCTAGCCTTTGCCCAACTATGTTGAGATCGGATTCTAGTCTAACCAAATGCAGCTGAACACCAGCATTTTACATGGAGCGACTGACTATCTGACCTCCACAACCCAGTTACTGGGTAACATGATACCCCTTGAAAAGACTTGGTAATTTTACCCTGTGTCGACAATTAATTTGGGCAGATTTTTCAATCGTCAGATAACTTTCATCTGAGGAATAAATGACAGTTTGACAGCTGTTGTATAGAAAATATGTCAAGCTGCCATATTTATTCCTCAGATAAAAGTGACCTGACACTTGAAAGATTAGCCGTTATGCATTTAAAATCGAATGTTAATCCTGTCTGTGATGAGAATGCGATTCCTCTATTTTGTCTGTTTCACTCTAGATAAGCAAAAATATCAATAAAACATTTGGGCAATTTTTTTTTAAAGACCCAGATACTAATGAATTCGCGCAGCGTACTTTTTGAGTACCTACTGAGACGTGTATTTAGGCATGAATATTTAAGTTTAAAAAAACTTATATTAAGTAATTGAAAGGAGACCGGTTCTGACGCCGATTCTTTACCCTTGAATTTCAACGTCAACATTGAAATGTTGCAACGGAAACAACTTGTAAATTATTATTTTTATTTAAACTTCTCTCTTTCACTACCATCTCAGGCTCAGAACTGACCAGAGGACTAAAAAACTATAGACCACAAAGGGCCTATCTTCATATTAGTAGTCTTACCAACGGTTATCGGGTTACCCGTTAACTGGGTAGTGGAGGTCAGATAGGCAGTCGCTCCATGTAAAATGCTGGTGTTCAGCTGCATCCAGTTGACTGGAATCCGACCCCAAAATAGTTAGGAAAAGCTGGGCAAATGGAAATAACACAAAGTTAGACCCTGTCATCTGTGGTCCTATACTTATAACGAGGAAGCCGAAATACTGTTTTGCAGTTTGGCAAATACTGATTACTGTGTATTGTGTTTATTTTTGGGAAATAATAAACAACAACAATAAGGTAGGAAATACCTAATTAAAATCAATCAATTGGAACATGGAAGCCTAATCAGCAGGAAATGACGTATTAATCTTTTGCTAGACAAACAAAGAATCATTAAGTTATTTATCATTATCATAGAGAAGACTTTATTGAGGAGATAAAATTAACTAACAGTACCATTCTATTCAGATAAATGAAGTAAGGAGTCTTTATGAGGTTTTATTATTCGTAGATAAGTCAGGCGTGGATAAGGGGGGGGGCAACGGGTGCATTTGCCCCCTCTGGGCTTTGATCAAACTGAGTCTAAAACTCTAAATTAGACAAAAACATATATAGTATACTAAGATATAGTTAAGTCGTAGTCATCCTCGAAAAGTTGAGTTTAGGAAAAATAGGTGCCGAAAGTTTTTTTTTTAAAGGCTTTCACGGCTTGAGAAATCCCCCCCGCCCCCTCCCTTCCTCAGACACAAACATTTTCCGCCTTTTGAGCGAAAAATCATAGATCCGCGCCGGAGATAAGTACCTAATAAAAATCAAAGAAGTTATTAAAACTTAGCAAGTTACTTTTTTAGCGTTCCGTACCCAAAGGGTGCCAAGGAAACGCTTTTACTAATGCTCGGTTCCCTTAAAAAAAAATTGCAATGGCAGCATTTTTTATTGCCAAACTGGGAATATAAAATAGAATCGTAAGCTAATTTTACCTGTGATAGCTACTTCCATATGGGAGGGTTTACTATGTAAAGCTATGAGGTATTTGCTTCATTATTGGTAAAGATACAAGGTTTAATTTTAACCAATAACGGTCCGTAAATTATAGGAATCGGCCATTAGGCTCCACTCCACTGTCCGTCCGTCCATCTGTCCGTCTGTCACAGTGCTGTATCTTTTGAACCGTAATAGATACGACACCTGAAATTTTCACTGAGTGTGTACTACTCTGGCTGCTATATATAACAAAAAATTATAAAAATAAAATAAACTCGAAAAAAGTTTTTTTTTTTTTAACTTTATTTTGTACAAGAAACGTATTTTTTTATCCACGTATTTTGGTATTTTTTACTAATAAAGTTTAAAATATGTATGTGGCGTGGTGCGGAACCGTATGCGAGTCAGACTCGAACTTGACCGCTTTTTACCTCAATTTGCATTGACAGTGTCAAGACGGTGTCAATTATTAGTAAATAAACGCGTGACTGTGACTAAGTACTCATCGTTATTTTTATCGAAGACATATTTCAATATTTTATTACTCATTTCAATGTCATAACTCGTGACTGATGACTTGATGAGTTCATGACGTTTATAATAGATTTAAAGATATTTTTTCAATCAATACTTTTACAGTCGTTACGGGTAGTCAGAAGCCCAAAAGTTTGGCAACCAGTCTTACCAATGGGTAAGACCCAGTTACTGGGTTGAGAGGGTCAGATAGGCAGCCGCTCCTTGTAATAACTGGTATTCAGCTGCATCCGGTTAGAAGAAGTCCCCAACATAGTTGAGAATAGGGTAGGCAGATTGAGGTAGGTGACAATGATAGATACCTGCAATAATGTTTAGGTAAAGTCAGCAAAAGTGATAAGTATGCAGGGTCGCCGGATATAGTTGAAGTTTACTCGTAGTAAGAAACCGATGAATGTTTTCGAATTAAATTTTATTTGATAAATGACCAGTTTGATTTCTATTAATTTAATTTTATTACATTTTATGACATTCTTTTTCTTAGTAAAATGCATTTAAGAAGCAAATCCAAGCAACCCTAAAGGATCAGCAAAGTATTATATAACGATGTAAAGATCGCTTTTAGCGATAAGAACCATTGCGTCACCCTATGTAAAAGTTCTACATTTATATCTGTAAGTTTATGGTGTACATAATAAAGAGTATTCTATTCTATATGTATAATGACCTAATGTTTAATAATGTATGCACACAAATTTACTTTACTTTCTTTATTTACTTTTTTAATTTTTTTATTTTAGTGTCCTAGTATGAGTTCTAGGATAATGTCATTTGTATAGATATTGTATCTGTGTTACTGGCTAGTTTTTAAATACTTTTTATTGTAATCTGTGGAGAACGTAGTGGGTAGCATAATTGTTTATAATAGTATATTATGACTATTTTTATTGTGCTACTGTTAGTTTTTACTTAAACAAAAAAAAAAAAAAGATTTTTTATTCTGTAAATAGGATATCGGAATCAATATGGCACATTCATTAAATGATCAGATGTGATAGACATTTCCTATCGGACTACCCCTGAGAAGAAATGGCGAAACAAACTGAGAACCCCAGCGCTGAGGTATTTTTTTTTAAATATCACAGCATTATGCTGAGATAGGAGCCTTTTTGGCCTCGCACAGTACTTTTATTTTTTACTTGTTTACTGTTATTTTAAATTATTATTTTGTTAGTTTTAAGGCGGTACCCCGACCAAAACCTTGCCATAGTGCGTTATTCAGAGGCTATCAACTCTTTCACTATGGGTTATCAACTACATCTAAAAGGACATTATTAATGTTCGATATCCTATCATCACATTGCACGTTTTTATTTGTTTTTATGTGTTATTAATACATTTAAAATCTCCTTGTAAAAAGTGACTAAAATTATTGACTCCATGCATCTTTTGCTAAAGGTGACGTTCTATTAATTTGAGGATTACACTAATGGATAGATAATTTAAAAATCAACATAATTCACGTTTTATTTTATTTCAAAACATCGCTTGTCTTTTTTTATTAAAATAGGTTCAATTTTTTCGTGAATTCTATGATAAATGAGCGTGCTTAGGGAGCGAGACAGAGCGAGACTCAGCGACGGGACAGAGAAGGACCGGACGCTCAAGGTCGTTTGTTCGGAGAAGCGCCTTACATGCTCCTTTTTTTTTTTTTTTTTTAATGTTTGGATTTCCTGTTCGTGTCCCAAATAAAATATTTTTCTTCTTTCTTTTAAAGTCCAGATATAATCTTGGTCAGATTGACTATCATAATTTTTTTTTTTAAATATTAATGTTTATCATGAATTCATGATCATAGATTGGTCGCCGCTTCGTTTGTTTTTATGTAATTTGGCCTTTAACCTCCGATTAACTTACGATATCTATTATTTTTAGACATTGAACTACCAACAATAATATTTACCTACAGTAAACATTGATCTATCATCAAACTATTAGTTCACAAATAGTGATAAAGATTATCACAAAATCAACACAACACAAGTGCCTTGTCTAGTTCAATGTTGTTCAAACGAATTAAATTAACTTGTGACCACACAAAGAAATAAATATGGTATGATAAATAACTAGAAATAACTTGTAATAGTTAATTTAACTTTCGGGGATCGTGGCTAAATGATAAATGAGTTTATTTCTGTAAGTAGGTTTGTATTGTACAAATACGTTAACACGTCAGTCATATTTTTTAAACTAGATGAGGTCGGCGTTTCCTATCTGACTACTCTCTGAGAAGAAAGGCCGAAACAAACTCAGAGGTCACAGTCTCTTTTATAGTCCAGACAAAATCTTGGTCAGATCATGTAAAGACCATGAAGATTGGTATCTGAAATAGTCTTTAGAGGAAAGAACCACACAGATTGAGTGGACCTGTCCAGTCAGTGCACGCATTTGTCAGTAATCGTACAGCTCAACTCAGAACTTAAGGAGCTCAACGATATTGTAATGTTGTATTGTTTTCATCTTAAATACATATTTCTGTTGACCAATTTGTGTACTAACCTTTATCAAAACATCCTTTGTGATCAATTATTCTCACAAAATCACCAACACAAAATCTCTTACAGTTTGTGCTTTTCCTAGATACGATCTAGAGGAATGTGGCCAATTTTCTTTTAGATCGAATTTTGTTGCTTCGTGTCTCAATATGAAAGTTTATAAAAGGTATGAGAAAATTCTAGACACACTTACCGAGGGTGCTTATTGAGCCGTTATTCAAAATTCCTTCTCAGTCACGAGATAATATTATTTTAAAGAACTGGTGCTAGTGGACCCGTGTGCGCCCTCTTAAACTCTTTGCTTAACATTGTCACGCCTGCAGGCTTAGCCAAGTTGACAATCTACAATCGACAACGCTAATAGAAAACTAATCAAATGTATAGGAATGACATCATGTCAACGTTAAGTCACGTTTTCAGAACAAACGAACAGAAAATTCGTAGCCAAGTTCACAACTTATCAGATCGTTCAAAATGTTAGAATGAAATGTGATCGTTTCTACAACGTTGATCGCTACATCCCATACATATGGTAGCCAAGTTACAGTTTTGACAAGCGCTAACGAAACGATATCGAAGTTTTTGAACGATAGCTAAGCGATCGGCGAGACCCAAGAGTTAACGATAACTATATGGCGTCTATATGATACAGCTGTGTTCAAACCGAGAAGTGTTTTGTTTAAATTTACCATTATTTTGGACTTTATTTACCATTTAGCATTTAAAATACATACTTTAAATATGTTGTCGTGCGGTATTGTGTTGAGGGGGAATGCCGCCGGTATTCAGACTATTTTTGTTTTACAAAAAAGGGCAATTCATTCAATTAATAAATTAAGTCCCAGACACTCCCTTAGATATAAATTTTAGGACATTAATATAATGACTGTGCCTTCTCAGCATATTATTTTTTTTTTTTAATACACTGATATCCATAACAATAAAGTATATTGATTAAGTTGGCTGCCTCGTTAGTCTAGTGTCGCAAGCGCTACTGCTGAACATGGGGTCTCGGGTTCGATTCCCGGGTCGGGTAAAGTGTTTTTGGGTTTTTCCATCTGGAATTTCTCAGTAGCAGCGCGGAGTCTGGATTTGTGCCCGGTTGATGGCAATAGGCTCGCCCCCTATTACATGGGACTTAAACATAACTGGCGAAATGTGGGTGTGCTATAGGTACACCTCTGCCTAACCCTGCGGGGAATACAGGCGTGATGTTATGTTGTTATGTATGTTATGTTATGTTGATTAAGTAAAGGGTCAAACACAATGTTCTGTTTGTTTCGTAAGTGGCGATATTAGTTCATGACGCATATCACGTCATTGTTTATGTTTCAAACTTTCAAGTGCCCGAGTATGATAAACTTTTAAATAACAAAGGTTAGTTTGACGTTTGTAGGAACGCTCACCATAGACTAAAGTTTATGTTTTTTCTAATGACATTGTAGAACGAGCGATCGAGTCAGTCGCGTCAACTTGGCTATCAACTAAAATTGCTTACGCCAAAGCGTTAACGATTGTAGAAAGAGATTCGATACGAAACGTTTGTAACTTGGCTAGGCCTACTGTAGTTCTTGAACGAAAGAGTATACAGTGGCAGAAGAGTGATACATTCACATTTCGCCAGTTATGTTGAAGTCCCACGTAATAGGGGTGAGTCTATTGTCATTAACCGAGCACAAATCCAGACTCCGGGATGCTACTGAGAAATTCTTGATGGAAAAATCCAACAACATTCTGTCAGACTTGGGAATCGAACCCAGGACTCAGGCTCAACAGTAGCGTTTGCGATCACTAGAGTTCACTAGAATATTAAGGCAGTCCACTAAGAGTAGACTATCATTTATTTATTTATTTATTTGGGGTCACCAACAAAGGATTCGTCTTATACAATATAAATCACAATAATAAAATAAGTTCCTTTTCGTGTCTTCCTTCAATTACAGGAGATCACAGCATGCACATATTTTAACTAGGTGTAAACATTAACTATGTGTTTAAAACATTAACTAGGTGTACACACGATAAAAATAAAGATTGAGAAAATAAATGTTGAATGATGAAATAAATTATGAGATTCGAGAAAAAGAAAAAAAATATATAACATGTCAAGAGTGAGCATTCATGTTACAGTTACAATGGTATAAGCGGGATAAAAAAAAAATTTAGAAACTATATCATTAAATTTGAGTAAAACATTATATATATATTTTTTTTTTTTATATACGTTGCCCCGCACTAGGAATTTCTCCTGTATTGTGGGTGCATTTACAAACATTCAAACTCACATACACAAACAGCCAGACCCGGAACAACTACTTGCAGGTCATACAAATATTTGTTCCGTGCGGGAATCGAACCCGCGACACGCAGCGCAGCAGTCAATCAATCAATTATTATAACTTCGCTAATAATTCAAAATTCTGGGTTTTGCTATGAGCAAATTCTCATTATCAGCTTGGATTCTGGATCCGTGCCTGGTTAAATCCAATAGGTTCACTGTTACACCATAACTGGCAAAATATGGGTGTACTAGAGCAAAATTTGTGTGTACTAGAGCAAAATTTGTGTGTACTAGGGTAAAATGTGGGTGTAGTGACAAAAATTTAAAAGAGTATGCTTACCTAGATGGTTTGATCATCTTGAGACGATCAATGAAAGGCGCCTAACAAAAGGTATTTACAAGCCAGATGTGAGTGGACGCCCTAGGAGGACATAACGGGTGTAAAAAGACACTTAACGAAGCCGAGAGTCACTTGTACTCCCCGTAAATGTAATATTTTTTTGTACCGGACCATACCTGGGCACCTTCTGGTTACGGAGATATTGAAGGTCAAAATTCCAACCTTCACTGACGTTTTTTTTTTACGAAAACATGTTTTTAATGTTATATAAAACGCAACTTTAAAACCCCCACGACCCCTGTACCGTTGCATAAGCACAATGTTTTGCGTGTGTTAAATTGCGCCCTACCGCAAATAGCTTCACACCAAAAATAAAAGTCGTTTCCCAGCAATTATTCTTGTGCAATGTTATTTAGGTTGATGTACAGAATGCGTAGTTGATGGCTATGTGATGGGTCTTTTTACGCCCTGTATAGTGACCTTATTGGTGATGTTCTTCAGAAGGGTCAGGTGCGTAGTACTCGCAACCGGCGTGCGTGTATGACCAGATGTAGGAACGTAAACGAAGCAAAAGGAGTATGTAAGGATCGTAGTAGGTGGCGTCTTGTAGTTTCTGCCTACTACTACTACTATGTATAAGTGAACTTAGTACCACAATTACCACTCTGCCAACCCCCTCATGGAATTCAGGCGTTAATATGTTATGTACGCATACCAAGGGCGGCGTGACCTTCAACTGTAGGGGTCACAGAGGTTACTAGGTCGGGTTGAACAACCACAGAGCCAGCTCAACAGTCGAGGTCAACCACTCGCCGAGCAATAGATTGTAAAGTTACTTACGATGTTCAAATTATCATGTTATACCTACGTTAAAAATATGAAGTATACCTACTAGCTTCTACCGGCGGCGGTTTGGCTCGCATGAATGTCAGAAATTATCCCACAGGAACGTTTTACCGGGACAAAAAGTAGCCTATGTCCTTTCCCAGGATCCTATCTATCTCCTTGACAAATTTTATCGAAACCGCTCAATGTTTTAGGCGTGAGAAGGTAACATTTATACAGATAGAGTTAGTTTCGAATTTACAACATTAGTACCTAATGGATTTACGTCACTGTGTAGTAGTAGAAAAACCTCGTATAGGAAAATTCATTGTTTTCATTGATTTTCTTTTTATTTATTTGTTGTGTAGAAATCTTCGTAATGCACATTTAGACCGACCGTGCAGATGCTTCTAATCATGGTATAATAATATACTTCGCTAGGTATAGCATTCCGGTCACAGGGGCGACACAAGCCTACGTCATCACCGCTGTGTTACCAGTAGTGTGTAATAATAACTCCCCAATCGCTTTTATTACCTGTGCGAATCCGATAAAACAAAGAGATTTTAACTAACAATTACGTTGGTATATGTTTAAATTGAATTGTTTCGTTTGATTAGAAAAATAAAACGACAATTTAAATGGTTTATATATATTTTTTCACAGAATGGTGACTAAAAATGTTTCCATAATTTGTGTTTAGTTGCAATAAAGTGGCAACTGGATAGTGACGTAAGCATGTGTCACTCCCGGAGTGCCAGACCTTGTTTTTTAGACCATGCTTCTAATGTCTTCTATTTACAAATTGAGTAGGTACCTCGAAAAACGACAATGACAGCCATTTTTCAGACAGTTTGTATCTTCACCTTTAAAATAACGTTATTTATTTATTTATTTATAGTTAATTAACACGGTACAATACCAATTACATTAACTAACATAGAAAGAAAAGAAAAACTTTACAATGCAGACAATTGTGTCATATAAACAATAATTATTCGCTACTTACTAACATGGAACAGTAGACACCCTCGCGTACTGTTTCTCACAGAGCATCAGACATACGCGCTTAATTTTACTCCATTCGTCCGCAAACACATCACATTCAGGGATGGCCATCAGGAGGCACTGAGCATTCTTAAAGTTCGGCACACAGGCGATTCAGCTCTGGCGACCGTTCTGCAAAACAGTTGCGCGAACATATTGTGTCGGCGATTTTAGCGGTGACCGATGTATTTGTCGGGCACAAATAGTCGCCAGAAAAGGTCATGGAGCTCAGGGCTGTCGATACGACCATTAAGGGCCTCACAGGCTACCGTGAGCTGACCAAAGCCTCTTCTTACCTCCAATGAGTTGAAAACTAAAGTCCCTAGGATATAGTCGGTGGGGTACATGTAAGGGTAGAAATTGTAGGTTCTTTTAAAAAGATATCTAAGAAAAGTTTTCTGCACTTTCTCGAGCATTATCGTTTGAGCCGCGGTAAAGTTATGTATTGCAATCACGAGGTTTACACTCCACGGCGACGTTTTATGAATTAAACTACACTATTGAGAGGTTTACTTATGGGGGAAACGCCAGGGTAGCCGGCGAAAGTCAAAAAATTCTTAGGTTTTTTGCAATTTGCAGTTCAATGTCTGATTGTACCTATGTTGAACAAAGTATGATTCGCGACCGTCTAAAGAATTATACACACACATGAACTCACGCCTTCTTCCCGTGGGGGTAGGCAGAAACTACAGAACACCACCTGCTACGAACCTTACATACTTCTTGTGCCTCGTTTACGTTCATACATCTGATCATACACGCACGCCGTTTGCGAGTACTACGCACCTGAACTTTCTGAAGAACATCACAAATAAGGTCACTATAATATGCCCTCCTAGGGCGTTCCCTCCTGGCATTTCCACTCACGTCTGCCTTGTAAATACCTTTTGTTAGTCGCCCTTCATCATTCATCCTCTCAACATGACCAAACCATCTAAGCATACTCTTTTCAATTAGGAATTCTAATCATTAAAATCATTAATACAACCCTTTAAGTTCGTATAACCCTATTGATTGATACTTCATGTGAAATAATCAAGTCATTAAATACATACTTACTTACATACAACCTGACATAGACCTGCATATTCCAATAAAATTAAGAAAATTTGAATTTCGCGGGCTATCCTGGCGCTTCCCTATTAAATGAACGAAATTTTGAATTCCGCGGGCTAGATAGACGGAATCGCATTTCTACATTTTTATCTGTACTGTACCTAATTCATATGGTGTACTTACATAATAAAGTCTTCTATTCTATTCTATTAACATCCTTGTTACTAGACCTGACATTATCCTTCTACATAATTATCACCCATTACCCTTTACAAAATAAATCTGAACAGAGATCAACAACATTATTTTGTAAGTACCAAAGAACGAAAGTACCTAAGTGGGTTGGTACCTACCTACGTCGGTGCATCGCGAACTTATAATTTGCCATAAAAATAACTTGAGCAAACCGGACTTTTGAAAACACCTTTAGGCTTGCTTGCTCCAGATATCGTTTTCACCTTCGTCTGGAAAGTAGGGCTGTCAACTCAAGATTTTTGGGAAATATTTTAAAGTGTAGTTTAAATATTAATATAAAAAATAAGTTTTACAATATTATAATGTAACTAAAACTATTAACAAACGAAAATAGTAATTACATAATTTAGTTGTAACTGTCAATAATAATGTAGTTATTACCTATCCTCAGCTGTAGCCCGCCAAATTAATTATTTCATAGGTTTTATGCAAATTGCAGCTCTGTTTTACGTCGCATGTTGATCAAAATGCGATTCGCGATTGTGGAATGATATATTTACTGAACAATAATCATAAATTTCATATAAATCGTCAAGCTTAGGAAATTTGACCATTTAAGAATTTTTCAGAATTTTTCTTATGAAAATTCTTAGGTGGAACAAACAAAAGTTAGAAAAAAAAAGAAGGATTTGGCGGGCTAGTGCTAAAGCAGGCTCACCTTAAGTAGAAATGCATATCCGAACTTTTACCATGTTTTAGGCACCAAGGTGCAATAACACATGGAAACTAATAGGTAGGTAATGATAATCCCTTTAATTTTGACAATACAAAAAAAAATCTATGCTAAATAATATGATGTTCGGTCTGCGCGACAACAAAAATAATTCCATGTATATTGCACTTCATTTGTCAAAATGGCAGGGATTTTGATGTGAAACATCTATAGCCGCGGGTAAAACTGATTGTTGGCGGGGCGACGCATGCTGTGGCGACGCGTCGCCACGGTATACGACGGTATGTTTCACATCTGCCAGGCGTCCCATGACCGCTCATTTGTTTTATTTGACATTGACAGCATTAGGTAGGTAGTGAGCTGCGCAAGGATCTATTGGCGCAGTGGCCAAAATCGGAACTAACACCACCATTTTGTTTTTTCAATACATTTCATAAAACTACAGCGCCCCCCTGTCAACGTCAGTGGAACGCCAAAAGATCCTTGTAACTAATATTGCAAGGTCTGTTTGACAAAAAAAAAATGCAATGGGTATTCCATTTCATTCGTCAAAATATAAAGGATTGTTATTCCATTGGCAGCATTATGTATGGGGTGTGGCAGACCTGTATCATTTATACTCTGGCATCGCCAACAAGAAGATTTACTGACCATACTTCTAGACTGTAGATTTGTAGACCTTATTCAATTTTTTTGAGTACCTGTAGCTTGTTGACAGGCCTACACTGTCCTCCCATACCTATAAACACTGTAATTTGAAAACATTGTAAAAGCCACTTATTTTTAAAAGAGTAACCGCGGAGTTTCTTGCCGGCTCTTCTCCATAGGAAACAACCAATTGGAACCTAGCTTCTGATGTTTATAAGTGCCCATGTAGGTTTAAGTAAAATAAAATAATTTTGATTTTGACAATCTCGCTCCGTCTCTCAAAGAGAAAAGGCCATTATTTAGGTGAAATTATAAAAATATTTTTTGGTTCATGCTAACCCTAACCAAAACTGTACAACCGTTTTAAAAAAAAGGATTGAGGTAAAAGGTACCTATCTTATTTAAGGTTACCGTTGTATGTTATGTATGACGCATTTAACAAAGTAGGTACTGACAATGACCTAATACGTAACTACTTATTCCTCATAATATGACCTGTAGCTGTCAAACTACTTTGAACATGGAAAGTCAATACAATAAGTGCTATTCTAAAAAGTTCGCTGGAACCTCCGGGTCTACTCCCTAGCCACGATAACTGTAGTTTCGGGCTAAAATATGAAAGAAAAATTGTTTATTCTGCACAAAAAACACGCACAATACAAAAAAAACTATTATAGACAAAATACATACACTACTAAAAAGTAGCCAAAAGCCTCGTATTTAAAACAGTATTTTTTTTAAACGTTTTAAATACGGACATTTCCTACTCATTCATTTCCATTTCCTTCTTTGGGGCCCGAACTAAGAAAGAATAACAACACGATTTAACAGTTGCCCCTACATCCGAAATGTATAATCCCGTCCGAAAAGAAAAAATTGGCGCTTGTTTTGACGTATTAAATACTTTCGGACGGGCCTGTACGTTCCTTGACGGACTTAGAGAGTAGACCCCCTCACTCAAGTGAGCGAATAAAGTTCAAAAGCTAACTCATTTGTTTTTAAAGTAAATCATCGCGGGTTCACAACGAGATACTGGTTGAATTTCGACGTGATTTTTGACCTTTCAAATTACTTCCTTGAGTAATCTGCACCCTGAACAGTCAGCTCTGCTACAGGTAGGTACCAACCTACTTCGCCATTGGGTACCTAGGGGGCCTACTCTCTAAGACCGTCAACGAAGATATGGGCTCATCCGAAAGTTGTACAACTCTTCGGAATGAACACCACTCCCGTTTAATTAACTTTTTCGGACGAGTAAAAGCACATCAGGAGTAAGGAGAGAGCTGTCAAATATTGTTATCATACATTTAAGAATGAATGATAACAATATTTGACAGCTCCCAAACTTGAACTAAGGTTTGTACCCCGAACTAATCTTACGTCCGATTGTGATACGTACGGATATTTACGGGGCCATAACTTCGGCCGAAATTACGGACTTCGTGCTTAAAGAGTACACCCCCACGTGACAACTACATGACAGTCGTAGCGTAGCCTTTTTTGTTTTTTGTTTTCCGAGTGAAACCTTCAAAGGGTACCCTACCTCTGGGGACGGAGATCGGGGTATGTGGGATTTTTACCTCACTAAAATCACCCCGGTGATCACCATCGGCACATACGGGGTCCCGGTTCCTCTTAAAAGACTAATTCCGGAACCCCCCCTGTGCAACGCCTGCAAGGCACAGCCCTGGGGAGACTGTAAAGGGGCTTCCCTTTAGCCTCGCTATGAACGACAGCACGTGCCACCGTCTTCCCTGGGGTCACTCGGTGGGCGGACAGAGTCTCCACTCTATGTGCCTGCGACCCCAAAAGTCCACCTACCTTGATCGGTAAACGGATTTCGGCGTATTAGATGCCAAGGCGGTTGCCTTCCCGACGCCTCCTTCTCCGAGCAGAATCAACCTTCACCCGATCCCGCTCGGCGGCCTCCTTCTTGACCATCACGGTCTCACAGAAGGAGGCAGCCATAGCGTAGCCTGTAAAGAACGGCTTGCTGTCTACCTACCACTTTACTGATGACCATCGTGATTGTTATGTCATCGGATTCAGTCACGCTCAGGCCAACTGTGAATAATTGTAGTAATCACTCTTTATACTGAAAAGATAAAAACAGAAATTGAAGATTGTTACTGCCTTATCAGCCTGCTTGCATCCTGCATTCTACCTTTGACAGCAGTACGCGGCCGTATGCCGTAAATTATGGCCCATTTATATTATTCATTCTTGCTATCGAGCAGACTTTTCTAACCATGAAGCAATGGATTTTTGTGTATACGAAAAATATTAAAATGTAAAGGTATGGTCTTTCCTTGTGAGTTACGTAATTAAGGTTCTGAACAGCTAGATGTGGCCATTGAGATCTTCACCTGTACAGCTTTTCATTACCTTTCTTGCCCTTGCGAAAAATAAACCAAGTATAGCGCTACACGGTTCTAATGGCGCGTGGCAAAATTCGGAACTAACGCCGCCATCTTGTATTTCAATACATTTCACAAAACAATTGCATAAATGTTTACCAACAGCGCCCCCCTGACAATGTCGTTCGAGCGCCAAAAGATCCATGTAGCAGTAGTTTACCTAATCGCTTCGGGGCACAGCTAATGAAAATAAAACCGCATGCATCAATGGCGATCATAAGGTTCTCATTACAAAACAACCATGGGAACCTATTAATTTTAAATTGTGCCAATTTAGCTGCACATCGATCGCCGATACTTATTAGCTATTAGCGTGACCCGAATTGGAAATTGGCCCAAATTTTATATGCAACAACCACTTCAGACAATCATCTCACAATTTGTTATCGTTATGTCACTTGATGCAATAGCATTGTGTTTAAATAGCTGTGTCTTTGGTTCCGGTCCTGTTTTTTTTTTCTTGTTAAATAAATTATTAAAACCATTCTAAAAGTGAGGCGACGTGCACCCTGATTGCGTGCAGTCAGCGATGCACTGCCCCCCATCGCCCGCAAGAACCCCCGCTTCAACGCGCATCAAGTTTATTCGCAAAAACAACCCACCTTGATTTATCAAACACGATACAAATAAAAGCCGTATACAAAAATTTGGGTAATTAAATTGTCTTTTAGATGGTGCAGATTTCATGAAAATACGCCCGATAGTTTTTGCGTGATTATCGTTTTTGTGTTCGCGTTAGACATTACTTTACAAATTAATTACACTATGTTATAAAAATATAATTTCAAATATTCACATACCAAATTACGAAGAAAATAGTCTAGTTTATCATATATTTTTTTCATACAAATAAGACTATTCGTTTAGACGTGGTTGTTCAATTTGAAATCATTAAAAGTCGTATATCTGCGCCTTAACCTTCGATCGACCCGCGTGGCTCTTATTTATTACTCAGCTACGAGCCCCTGACATCATAATATTATAGTATCATGGATTTAATGTAGCAGTGTAGTACATACATAACAGTGGCTAGTGTAGAAGTGTAGGTATAGCAAAGTCGTGAAATAATCCTGTGCTGATAAGTACCTTCTCCACCTAACAATCCTATTTGTGAGTCAGAACGAAGTTCTTGTAACTAGACCAAAAAAAAATTAACATTTTGACGGTCACGACACTTCATTTATATTATTTTTTAACCCCCGACGGAAACAGGTGAGAGGTGAAGTTGTTATAAGTTTAACGTGTGTATCTGGGTGTCTCTCTGCGCCACCGTAGCTCCCAAATGGCTAAACCAATTTTGTTTTGTTTGAGAGGTGACTTGATCGAGAGTGTTCTTAGCTATGATTCAAGAAAATCTGTTCAGCCGTTTGAAGATTGTCAGCTCTTTTCTAGTTGATGAATGGTGTGATCTTCCAGAGGTCTGATCGAGTCGAAATTTGGTATTTCGTTACTTCAATGATATTAGAACATTGAACCTTGAACTGATGCTGACATGCTGCAGCCATCCCCCGACGCGAGCACGCTTGGATCAAAATATCAATAAAGAACGAAAAAAAATATCAATAAAGAAAAAAAACATAGTAGAAAGGGCCAATATATATATTTTTACATTTTAAAGGTTTTTGTTTGTGCCGAAGGTTTTAAATTTTTTAAATTTTATTTGTATTTATTTAGTACCTAACTCGCAAACGTTGTTAATTTATTTCATTGTGCCTATTATTTAATACATTATATATAGCAAAAAATCAACCAGCGAAGTAATTGCGTAACATACCTTAAGTCCTGACTTCCTGAGTTGAGCTGCAAGATTACTGACAAATGCGTGCAGAGACTGGACAGGTCCACTCAATCTGTGTGGTTCTTTCCTCAAAGACCATTTCAGATACCAATCTACATGGTCTTCTTGACCAAGATTATGTCTGGACTTTAAAAGAGACTGTGACCTCTGAGTTTGCTTCGGCCTTTCTTGTCAGAGTAGTCAGATAGGAAACGCCGACCTCATCTAGTTTAAAAAATATGATTGACGTGTAAAAGTGTTTGTACAAACCTACTTACAGAAATAAAATCATTTATCATTTATTTAACATACTAACAGTAACAATAGCTTTCATTTTGACAGTTCAACAACATTCATTGCGTTATTTACGTTGCTGAGCGACATTTTTTTCTGAAGCAGTGGATTAGGAATTTCCTTCCAAATCCTTCAGCTTGTGGATGAAAGTGTGTTACACAACTAGGGTACTGCATCCTAATTACGTAACACACGCAGTAGGTGGTATCATAATCTGAATCATTTTGAAGGCTTATTACTAATCCATTGCTTCATACGTTCGAAAAAATTGTCTGCTCAACAACGTAAATAACGCAACGAATGTTGTTGAACTGTCAAAATGAAAACTATTCCTACTGTTAATGTGTTACACAATTACCCCGCAGGGTTGACATACCTAAGCTTTTCGGTGTGTTGAAAATGTGTTGGTTAGACTATGGATTGGATTGACTATGCTGTCAATCCAATCCATAGTCAATCCAACACATTTTTGACTTTTCGATCGTTATCGACGATAATTTTATTTTATTTTACATTTTTGACATTTTGATAATTGACAATGACATGACAATTTACTTTGTGAAGTATAGTATTATTATTTAATTATTGTGAATGTGAGGACTAAGTAGGTCACTTTTATTTTTATTTGTGACCTCTGAGTTTGTTTCCGTCTTTCTTCTCAGAGTAATCAGATAGAAAACGACGACCTCATCTAGTTTTAAAAATATGATTGACGTGTAAAAGTGTTTGTACAAACCTACTTAGAGAAAAATAAAAAAAAAACGTGAGGAACTCAATTGTATTATTTTTCATTCTACTAACGATAACCTATCGTTAGTAGAATGAAACATAATACACTGGAGTTCCTCACATGTCTGTCGTCGCTTCCGGGGTAGGTACCTACTGCTGTCAGTAACATAAAATATGAATCATCTTGCAATTAATGAAATAAGAAAATAAAACTGCTTCATAATGTAAATGTATACAAAACATTATCGTATATTTTAAGCACGTGTTCAACGAAGATTGTTTTGTAATAAAGTAATACCGATATTTCTTTTAATTAGGTATGTTCATTTATAATGGCTCCGTGGCTCGTGCGAGTTTGACGCTGTGGGGTGGGAGAGTGAATGACAGGGTTTCTAATTTCAAAATTAGAACTTAAGAACTTTTTTTTTTTTACTAGCCTGCGCTGTCTCATTCCTGGGCAATGGCTTCCTTCCACGCCTTCCATCTTTTGCAGCTCACGCGTCCGCCTTCCAGTTTTGACGGAACCTATCCAGCTCGTCACGCCACGCTACGTGGTTTGCCGCGACCCCGCCTCACTCTCTCAGGGTACCTAGTGCTGTGCTATTTGAATAAAAAAATGCCACTGCAAAAATCTTAAGCAAATTTAAATTTCGCGCTTTTATTTGGGTAAATCGGAAAATAAACACAAAAAAATCCAGTACCCGTTCGAAAAAATTGTCTGCTCTACAACGTAAATAACGCAGTGAATGTTGTTGTACTGTCAAAATGAAAGCTATTCCTACTGTTAGGGTGTTACGCAATTGCCCCGCAGGTTCTATAGCCTCGAAATTTTGGGAGGCAAAGGGCCTCACTTTCATGTTTCAAAGTGGCTTTATTGGAGATTGCAGAATCTTACAGAATTTGGCCATAATTACCCCAAAATGGTCATAAAGTATAATTACCCAATCGCACAAAAACAGTGTTACACTTATTGTGTAAATAGTTAAAGTGCTTACTAAATACAGTTTTAAAATGATTCTTGAATAAAATTAAATTATAGTTGCGATGTTGTTTTTACTTGATCCGATGTGAACGGACCGGTCAATAACGTTCATTTCATTCAACAAGTTAGAAACAGTAGTTTAACTCCCGGTTTTTACTGTCAAAACAGCACTGAAATAAAAATCCTGTTAAATTTCATATCAACTTACCATGCTCTGTGATTAATAATACCAGCCGGTTACTATCCTACTGCAGGGTAAAAGACACTCTCATAAACAGAAGGCACGAGCATTGATCACCACGCTTGCTCAAATCGGATTGGCGATTTCAGACTATTATGCTCTGTGACTGTTTGATCGAAATGACAATAGCCTATCGTATCACTAGACATGACATTTGACCACAGATTAAATTTAATAGTCTAGTATTTACTAATTCCATGGCTTTCAGACTATGAAAGTAATTTCCGCATTTTAGAAAAACGTTAAACAAACTTAAAAAAGGAAAATCTCTATTTTTATTTAACAAGAATTCGATTATAATGTGCGTCTTATTTGTGCAGAATAAACCTTTTTTAACCGACTTCCAAAAAGGAGGAGGTTATATGTTCGACTGTATGTATGTTTTTTTGTTTTTATCTATGTTCACCGATTTCTCCGTCAATTGTAGACCGATTTTGAAAATTCTTTTTTTGTTTGAAAGTGTATACTCTCGAGGTGGTCCCATTGTCACCAAGTCAGAATCTGATGTGGGGATCCCATGGAAATAGAGGGAAATCCTCAAATTTTATAGGCACACGTATAGCGATTTGGGTAATTTTATAGTAACTCGTGCATTTGCTCTTGGAAAGCACCATTCGGTGAAGTGGAACTGATGATGAAGACCAGAGGTGGCCACCGGAACTTCTCAATAATAAGTATTTCACGGGTGGCGATTCGATTGTAATACGGTTGCTAAGCAATTTATGCTCATCATAATGCATATGGTGAAATGAAGCTGATGGTGGCTTCACCATCCAGTGGTTTTGGTTCTTAACAGGAGAACTCCTCAACAGTTAACGTCCCTGCGTCGGGAAAAGGAATATTTTGTAAAAGATGATGTGCAGTTGACATTAGGCCATTGTAACTTAGATTTATTAATAACTGACTCACTAAAAAGTGAAAAATAAAAACTTTTTTACAAAAAAAAAACAACCGTCTTCAAAAAATAACACTACAAAGTGAAAAATAACTTTAATTTCGGAAGTCGATGGCAAACAACAAAAGTCGGTTGTTTTATTTTTTGTAAAAAAGTTTTTATTCTTAGTTTCTATTTTAATAAATTAAAATTAGAATTTAGGTCAATCTTTAAAACATTAATTGGATACTGTTCAAAATATCTTGCAGGCGATAGTTTTTGCCTGAGTTCGACCGACGACGGCAATGCACCATTGGCAATCAGCCCTACCTCTACCAACCTTGTTGACTGCCTGACCCTTTTTTACAACAGTTTTAGAATAGTTAATACAGAATCAGCCTACAACGTTCTCACTGCTGGGATATTGACCTTCCCTCTGTGAGAGGAAATGGCCTATGATCCAACACACGAGCCCAGCGCGGGTTGGTAGCAGTCACATGTCTTCGAATTTTTGGTTCTAGGACATGCCGGTTGCCTCACGATGTTACACAGAACACCTAATACGATCTTGTATAGACGAAGACCTTGCTCATAGCTTAGATGACACTGTTGCGAAAACATACATGTTTCCTATGAACTGTTGGTCAATGACAACTTCATGTATCTACAGGGTCAGTAATATTGTAGGTTTACGTGATATTAAATTAAATTAAGGCGGTACCTCGACCAAAACCTTGCCATAGTGCGTTATTCAGAGGCTAACGTTCTATTAATTTGAGGATTACACTAATGGATAGATATTATAAAAATCTAAATAATTCACGTTTTATTTTATTTCAAAACATCGCTTGTCTTTTTTTATTAAAATAATTTCATTATTTTTGTGAATTTTATGATAAATGAGCGTGCGTAGGGAGCGAGACAGAGCGAGACTCAGCGACGGGACAGAGAAGGACCGAACGCTCAAGGTCGTTTGGTCGGGGCAGTGCCTTAAAAAAATAAAAATTGTTTATTTAGTCTCAAACGATTACATTTTCGGAATTTTAAATGAAACAGCCCCAGTAAGTTATTAATAATACTTGTGTTGGGGTTGTCTCCCACCTTCCCACGATGTTAGACAAAATTGAGACTATATAAAACAAAAAAAGAATTATAATTTAAACAGAACAGAAACAAACAAGGACCTAGAAAAATATTTAACTATTAGCTCTGTGTAGTGTGTAATTAATTGTATGTGCATGTGTGATATAAACTCAACTCAAACTCAAAGCATTTATTTCAAATAAACCAATTACAGGCACTTTTGAACTGTCAAGGGGTCGGTTGGTCAGAAAGATGAAGCTAGTTGCCAATTCCAAAGCGTAGCAGGTACCTAAGGAGAAGAACGAGCAAGAAATTCCACGGACACTCTTTTAAATCAAAATATGGTTACAAAATATTGGTTGCTTCATTCATGTTGAAATTATGAATGTGAGAACGATGCAGAACGTTAAAAGCGTCTGTAATAAAAAGATAAAACAATTCAAATATTAAGGCGCTTCCCTGACCAAACGACCTTGAGCGTTCGGTCCTTCTCTGTCCCGTCGCTGAGTCTCACTCTGTCTCGCTCCCTCCGCACGCTCATTTATCATAAAATTCACAAAAATAATGAAATTACTTGAATAAAAAAAGACAAGTGAAGTTTTAAAATAAAATAAAACGTGTATTATTTAGATTTTTAAATTATCTATCCATTAGTGTAATCCTCAAATGAATAGAACATCACCTTTAGCAAGAGATGCATGTAATCAATAATTTTAGTCACTTTTTTAGAAGGAGATTTCAGATGAATTTATAACACATAAAAACAAATAAGAACGTGCAATGTGATGATAGGATATCGAACATTAATAATGTGCTTTTAGATGTAGTTTATTACCCATAGTGAATGAGTTAATAGCCTCTGAATAACACACTTTGACAAGGTTTTGGTCGGGGTACCGCCTTAAATTGAATTAAAATAAGCCGTGGCAGCTAAGAGATAACCAGTCCCTACTGACGGCGCCCGTTCATGAACATGATGCATGGATTAGCACCATTCATATATAACAGCTATATACAGGTTTACCTGGGTACAAGCAGATGGGTCACCTGAGGACCTAGACCTAGATAAAGTGACATTCTATCAGTGTTATCGATGATAGAAAAGTCAAAAATGTATAGGACTGACCTACGGTACCGAAAAGCTTATGTCATAAGTACATACATAAACTGACGCCTTCTTCCCATGGCGGTAGGCAGGAAATACATAACGCCACCTACTACGAACCTTACATACTCCTTGTTCCTCGTTTATGTTCATACATCTGATCATACACGCACACCGGTTACGAGTACTACGCACCTGACCTTTCTGAAGAACATCACAAATAAGGTCACTATAATATGTCCTCCTGGAGCGTTTCCACTCACGTCTGCCTTGTAAATACCTTTTGTTAGTCGCCCTTCATTCGTCCTCTCAACACGACGAAACCATCGAAGCATACTCTTTTAAATTTATGTCACTACATCTTCTTTCTTAAGTCAATAATGTTGAAAGTCGTAAGAATACGAAACGCTTTGAAAAAGATTGCCACTTGTATGGACCCTCAGATGGTAAGTAGTTTCCGCCACCTATGGCCACCTGCGATACTAGAATAGAATAGAATAGAATATATTTATTGTAAAACATGAGTATACATCAAATAATATGTGCAAGGTCTTAAAATAACAGGTGCATGTTTTGTGCATTGACGCGGGTCAGTGACAATAGCTTCCTGAAAACAGTGGCGGAGAGCCCATACTCTCCTTTTCTGAGGCACTTACTGGGGAGAATGGGCAGGTAGCATATTCCTTGCTTGTCGTTCTCTGCACACCCTGCCGCAATCACCAGATACTCTTATCCTTGTTTTTGTACTACTAACACTAGTGATAAGGTATTTTATTTACTAACAAATTGGACCATGTTGTTGTCCGAACTGAATAAATAAATAAAATAAAATTAATTAAATTAGGCATTCGTCTTTGGGACTTTATTATACATAATCGGTGCTAAACAACAAAATACTTAATTACGCATCAATGCCGTGGTTGATCTTGGTACGCATAATTTATTTTATTATCCCGTCGATTACGAATAGAAACTAGTTTCTTAAATAGGTTAGAGGCATTGAAAGTGTGTTGTCATTCCTGAGACGCCGCTAAAACGTCTCTAGTGGCTGCAATTACACCAGAATCCGTACCCTTCACTACAGAACACATCAAGGCTGCTTGACAGCACAAACAGGTGTGGTGGTAGTGCTTTCTTAGACGAGCTCCTTCACAAAGAGCACTAATTCAGCTGTCTCTGCCTTCACATAGAGCGCGCTGTTGGATATGCTGAGTCATGCTTTGAATTTCCAACAGCATGCTTATGTTTCGGCATTCATTAAAGGATGATTTTCACCAAACGGCTCGCAACTGCATCGGATCGGAAAGGATACGAACGGATGCGGCGACAGCCGATCGCGTCCGCCAGGATTTCGACACATACGATCGGCTCCGCACCTTCGTTTGCGAATGTATCCGTTTCTGCGCCCAGTCAAATAGTTTCATTCCTACCGTGTTGACGTGTTCTAATTGGGATGAATGTGTGATCGGATACCGTGACAGGCGAACGGAGCCGATCGCGCGTCGCAGCATTCTTTCGGCTACGATGACATGTCGTGGATGACGCCCGCGGTCAAGCTGCTGTGTGCGGCTTGGTAATATAAGACTTTAAATACTGTGTACACGATTTAATATCGTTAAAAGATTGTAAAATCCGTTCCGATCCGACGCGATGCGAGCCGTTTGGTGGAAATCATGCTCTAGGTGTTGCCAAATTTAAATGAAATCTGGCATAACTGTATTCAAAATCAAATACAAATTCAAAATATTTTATTTCACCTATACCAACATGGGCACTTATGAAACGTCAGAAGCTAGGTGCACGGTTCCAATTGGTTGTTTCCTATGGAGAAGAGCCGGCAAGAAACTCTACGGTTACTCTTTTAAAAATAAGGGGCTTTTACAATGTTTCCAATTACAGTGTTGATAGATATGGGAGGACAGTGTAGGCCTGTCAACAAGTAACAGTTACTCAACAAAATATAAAAAGCTCCACAAATCTACAGTCTACTAGTTAGGCCTATTAGGTACTAACTAGGCTCTTGCTGACTAGATACACTAAATGGGAGTAAAACTTCTGCTTAATTCCTGCCTTGTTGTTTAAACATACACGTTACAAGGCCAACTCAAAGTTTCGATAGAGTATTGCAAAACCAATTTAAGTGTAATGTGTCGATTATATTCTGATATTTTAGACAAGCTTTATCCCACTACTTACTCCTATTTTTAACAGGCTGTAAAATCAGGAGAAGGTCCAACTTATCCATGTCTTTTTAATATTGTCTTCGGGATCCCACGTATCCTCTTCTCTGCTAGAGCAAGAT
This sequence comes from Griposia aprilina, assembly GCA_916610205.1. Lineage (NCBI taxonomy): Eukaryota > Metazoa > Arthropoda > Insecta > Lepidoptera > Noctuidae > Griposia > Griposia aprilina. Next base: position 6,928,910 of record OU744310.1, on the reverse strand, counting down.
GAACCGTAGCCACCATGCATGCGAGCCCAGTGAGGGTGCATAATCTCCCACTGCTGAGACACAGGCCTCCTCTCTGTGTGAGGGAGTAATCCACCACATGGGCCCAGAGAGTGAGTGAAAGTTGGTGGACGTCACAAAATTCTTCGAATTTTTCTTATTAGATAGGTCATGACGGCTGTCTGACAATTATTAACCGATTTCAAAAAATGGAGGAGGAGGTTCTCAATTCTACTGTATTTTTTTTATGTGTTAGCTCAGGACTTTTTTCTGGGTGAACCGATTTGGATGATTCTTTTTTTATTTGATAGCTGGTGCTTCACATGTGGTCCCATTAAAATTTGTTCAAGTTCTGACCAGAAGATTTTGAGTTATACTTAATACTGCATATTTTTTCCACTTAGTTTATATTGATGATGTTTTAATAATTTCCTGTCACTGTTATTTGCATATCAAGTAGTGGTATACGAATCTGTGTGGGGTAGGTACCACAACTAAAAAGTGAAAAATAAAAACCTTTTTTACAAAAAAAAAAACAACCGACTTCCAAAAAAAATGTTTCTTTGCTTTTGTATTTTCGTTTTTGCCCACCGACTTCCGAAATTGAAGTTATATTACACGTATTTTTTTGTGTTTTTTTTTTTGGAAGTCGGTTGTTTTTTTTGTAAAAAATGTTTTTATTTCTTTCACCGTTTTACTCGTAGAAGAAATTTTGTGGCGGTGAGCCGACGACTCTAAGTTGAGGCCGTTACCACTGGAGTACTGCTCTAAAAAGGCTCCGTCAGGCTTATGTTCAGTCCTACACAGGGTGGCAGGTGGCAGGGTCATCCACGCACAAACTATAACCATGATTTTAGCACATGATCATCATTCATTCATGATTCAAGAGAAATTTTTCGTCAAATATCAGACTTTTACTGACTGAAACCCACCCGTGTTCCTTCAGTTGCCTGTGCGCCAGGGCCACGGTAACCCTTTCGGACAAACCCGCGGCCCCGGCAGGTATCGGCCCTAATGGACCCCGTCAATGTGTGCTGACTAGAGTTGCAACGGATATCCGCCCACCATCCAGTATCCGGCCTATCCGGCTATTTTTTTATTATCGCGCACTTGTGCCGGATTTCTGGCTAGCCGGATACTTAATCACATTTTCGTAATAAAGTGTAAATAATACTAACTACTAATTTCGAAAATCAACCTGTTTATTTAAAAAATATACATATACAAGATAGTAAGCGATTTCGTTTATTCTGATATACCAAGCCAGCATCTGAAAAAAGTCTTTAACTGTAGATACTACTGCATGCATGATGTTCGCTTCGGCCGGATATCGGGCTATCCAGCTTCGGCAGTCACCGGATATCCGGCATCCGGTATCCGGTCAAATCACTATCCATTGCAACTCTAGTGCTGACATCTCTTTGAGGCGCGCGTGGAACACAACGTGCCGTCAACACGGGCCTGGTGTCCCTGCCAACCTATATAATGTTTTTCTCGAGATTGCTAAGTTAGCACAAGCCTTGGTAAACACAAGACCATACATGGGGGGGGTTTCGGGAAGCTCTTGTAGAGAGGCTTCTATAATATTTTTTTAATCTCGTTTCATGTGCCCCTTGTATATTAACCAGTCAGCTCAGCAAGGTTGATCGAGTCTTTTTTACCACCACATTGAGTTATACAACAAGATTAATATCCCAAAAAATAAAGTAATTATCTTTCAATGCATTTCCTGATGATACGATCATTATTCTTTTGTAAGTGCAAACCGCAGGTAGGTAGTTAAATGTTAATCAAATTCATCTAAATAACCGGAAATTACAGATGAACATAACCACAAAATCTCTTAAACAAACTGATTTCCTGGTACTTAAAATCTTTTTTTGAAGGTAAACTTAAACAAAAAAGAAAAATTAGCAAACATTAGCTAAACATTACGGCTGTATACTCCGAAAGGATAAGCAGAGGTATTAAGTAGACACACCCACATTTCGCTAACTACGTTTAGGCCCTTGTAATGTGGGGTAAGGTTATTGCCATCGACGGAACACAAATCCAGACTTCAATCTGCTACGGTATTGTATAATTGCATAGCACATGTGTGAGCACTATGTACCTAGTCTAAAGCTACCCTTTACTAGGTTTCATCTTTCATTGACTTGAATGCGCCCTGGCGGTTTCGAGTATGTCATGCTCACTCAAATGTCTCGCTGATGGTGGCGTGTGTTGGATCATTAAGTTCCCTTCAAAATGGTTGAGCAGAATGGTGCTGATCCATACGTCATGTTCGTAAACGAGCGCCGTCGTCAGTGGGGACTGGTCATCTCTTAGCTACCGCGGCTTATTTTGATTTCTGAATTGTTTTTTTTTTTTTTATAGATGCTTTTAACGTGCACGTCTTTCTACATCATTCTTACATGAATGATGTAACCAAATTTTTTGTAACTATACCTACGAGTATGTTGATTTAAAAGAGTGTCCGTGGAGTTTCTTTCCCGTTCTTCTCGATAGGTACCTACTACGCTTTGGAATGGGCAACAAGCTTCATCTTTCTGACTGACTGACCCCTTGACAATTCAAAAGTGCCTGTAATTGGTTTATTTGAAATAAATTCTCGGAGTTTGAGTTTACTGAGAATGTCCTGATGAAAAACCCAATGACATTTGCTGGTCCTGAGAGTCGCTAGAACCCCCTATGCACAGCGCTTGCGACCACAGACCCGATAGTTAAGATTTTTCGTAATATTATAGTTCGCTCGTGATCCCTATAGGGAGAAAGCGCCAGGGCAGTCCGCTAATTTCAAATTTTCTTACGTACTAAAAAGTCATTCAATGGGATTAAGTATAATATATGAACTTAGAGGGTTGTATTGGTGATTTTAATGATTATAATTCTGTAAATACATACCTACTTGTTACTTCTAACTTTTGTACAAACAATTAGATTATGTATCACTTTGCTTAACCTGTCTATGTATTACTATGTTTTTTTTTTTTTGACATTACTTTGAAAGTTGTACCTTCGGCCAACTCACAGAGGTCCGTTAGATGTTTTTAATTAAAAGAGGCACCAACCGGCGATTATACTCCTGTTCGGAATATACAAGTGCACCCAAGGACAACCCCCGGTTGGTGTAGGACTATTGCAGGATATGGAAACAAAGTTATTGGGCTATGAATTTGGGTAGCTTTAGTGGACTGGTTATGACCAATGTTTTATATAAAATACACAGATAAAATGGCTGGGGGTGACTCGACACACTAAATAATGGGCCCCCGAAAACGGTCGCTAGCACATAGTGTCGTAGCGACAAGGGGGCAACATGTCCTGAGGTACTTATGAGGAGTGGAGAGGTATCCCTCGCCTATCAGGACAATTCCGGAAGTACGGTCAATATCCCTACCAGCATCTTACTGGAATACTTCCTTTCTCCGAGCACATTTGCTCTTGCGAATCTCCACTTAAACCGGCCAATAAAGGCAAGAAAGAGGTTGGAGCTCTGTTCCTGTTCATTGTTCACTCCAACAGCTCGCCATATGCTGCCCTGCTGGTTTCTGTATCTCTCTTGGTCTGGCTCCTTACCCTAGAATAGTTTTGGCAAAGTAAACTCTACCGGTACAGACCTAGAGTTCAAGCACGCGCAAACCCCACTACAACGTCAACTTAGAGATACGGTTATTATAATTATTATTTACTACATTAATTAATTACTGATTGATAAATAAACAGCGCCGTGTGCGTTTATCACTAAAACAATATTTTATTAAAGTTTATTGCCTCTATTTAATTCCACACCACAATGGAAATCTAAAATTAGTAAGTTTAATAAGTTGTTAATTAATAATATTGTTATAGTGCATAATTAAAATTGTGAAGTACGTACCTAGTATTAGAGAAAATTTGATGAAGACGTGTACGTGACGTGTAAGTTGTGACGTGTTCACTGTTTTCGAAAAATTCGAATAAGTTCGAAAAATTAATTGTCTGCTCAACAACGTAAATAACGCAATGAATGTTGTTGAACTGTCAAAATGAAACCCATTACTACTGTTAGTGTGTTACGTAATTACCCCGCTGGCTCAAATAAATTTATTTTCGTTCTTTCTTTTGAACTATGTTATCTATTTAAATTATACAGCGTTTATCACAAATGTCTGGTAAAATTTAAGGGTGTGATAGGGTTCCCATCACCTGACAAAAAACCGGAAATTTGCAAGACCTCCGGACATTTTACTTTTTAAACCTTCTATAACATAACACAAACATAACATAACATCACGCCTGTATTTCCCGAAGGGTTATGCAGAGGTGCTCCTGCAGTACACCCACATTTCGGTAGTTATGTTTAGGTCCCATGTAATAGGGGGCGAGCCTATTCCTATTAACCGGGCACAAATCCAGACTCCGGGCAACCTTCTATTTCAGTATTAATTATTATTTTTATAATTCCTAATAAAAATCCCCTTAACTCAAAAAGGCCGGACAAAGTCCGGACGGGGAGTCATAAAGCCGGACATGTCCGAACAAATCTGGACGGATGGTAACCCTAGGTACAGACCATGCATTGAACTGAACAACTTACTCCTTGAGACCAACATCGTAATCGCGAATAAATTATTAGCTGTTCCATACAAAACCTGAATAGGTACCTACTCGACCTAAATGTATGGATTAGTTGATTGTTTAACACATAATTTGTTTATGCGAGTATAGGTAGTTGCTCCTTGTACTGGTATTCAGCTTCATCCGGTTAGATTGGGAGCCGACCCCAGCGTAGTTGAGAAGAAAAGGCTAGGCCAGATGATGAGTCGTGGACGACGGACTTGGGGACGTCCGTCGCCCCCCATAGATCAGGACCCGAGGCGGCGGCGCGTAGTGTTCCACGCGCGCCCCTCTTAGACGTCGCGGGGGAGTCAAGCACCTCACTCCCCCCGCTCGACCGGACGGGGCCCGCGTAGGCGGGCCAGTCGGGGGTTGCGGAATATTCGTACGTTCCCGTGACCCCCGGCGCAGGTGTAAAATGGAACACCGGGGTGGTTTTTAGTCAGTAAGAGTCTGATAGACCCCTCCGCCCCCCCAGGGCGGGGGATATCCATGAGGAATTTTCCACCCCGGACCAAAAAAAAAAAAAGAAAAGAAAGATAAGAGGAGTCGTGGTAGTAGGACGGTCATAAAATGCGGGAGTAGGACGGTGAATATTAAAGAACAATGGCAGCTTCCCACAAATTGATTTATTTGAAATTGAATTACTACGTCTTTAAAGGAAAAATATCTTATTAATCTCAGCGTCATTTTCTGAGCTATTTTGTGCAAGTGTGAAGGCGGAAACTTTTGGACAACACAGGACAGAGCGCAAACTTCTGTTAAAGCAAGAGTTGTAAACTGTCAATGGTTGTCAATGTCAACAACCAAGCTATATGTTAAAGAAGTTTTTTTTGTTCAGAATTGCCATAACATTTGATATTTTTCCGACTTTACTGCAATATTCTTATCTAAGTAAGAACACAGAATAAGGTATAGGTACAACAAAATAAATGTGTTATTTATTCATTTACTCCATGTTAATATAATAACAAACTAAATCAAATCAAATCAAATTATTTATTTGCTTAATACAGGTAGGTAATAACCGATGTTACAAATAAATATAAAGTACTTTGTATCATTACCTAATAAGGTGTGCAAATATTTATATTATTGTCTGAATTAATTAAATAATTATTAAAATAACATTACAAAATTATTATACTCAAAAAATTAAATAAATTCAGAATACTACAAATGTCAAAGGTTTAAATATAAAAATTGTCAGATGAGTCATAATACATGTCATAGACTTAACAATCCAATAAATTTAAATAAGATTATACAGATGTCAAATTAAATTATTAGTATTGTATTTGTATTTTAATAATAATTAGTGTCAATAAATTGCTCTTACTATATGTATCTATCTATATTTTTATCCTGTAAGTACTCCTTGACATTATAATAACATTTATTTACTAGGAATTTATGCAGCTTCGACTTTAATTGATCAACAGGTAACTTTTTGACATCATCAGGCAACTTGTTGTAAATCAATGATGCCATACAAAGAATACTTTTATTAATTAGTGCTGTTTTTCCATATGGTATATCAATTTCTAATCTTTTTTTATCACGTAATTGTCTATAGTAGCTTTTAAAAGCAGTCTTATAATAATTAGGATTCAATTTCACAAAAACATTTAGTTCATATATGTATAACGAAGGCAGTGTCAGAATTTTTAAGCTTTTAAAGTAAGGTTGACAGCTGGTAGTTCTGGCTACGTTACACATTGCTCTAATGCATTTCTTTTGAGATTTAAATACATATTCCTCATCGAATGCGTTGGCCCAAGATATAATACCATATCTTAGAACAGGTGCAACAAGTCCGTGATAAGCAGCTACTACGGCTTCTTTATTAACAATTTTTGACAGTTTGTTCAGAGCAAATGAGGATTGATTAATTCTTTTGCAGACATATTCTAAATGTGGTTTCCATGTCAGTTTGTTGTCAATATTAATACCTAGAAACTTTGTATCTGTCACAGGATGTACTATTTCGCCTTGGTAACTAACGTTTATATTTGTCAGTTGAGTTCTCTGGTGAAAGTATAAAATTTTCGTTTTGTCCATATTTATTTTAAGATTATTTTCTGTTAACCATTGTATTATCGTATTTAATGTTTGGTTGACAACGTGCTCGTAATCATTTTCTTTGTCTCTTTTTATTATAACTGTGCTATGATCTGCAAATAGTACCATTTTTTGGTTGATATGTTTAGGAAGATCATTGATATATATCAAGAACAGTAAAGGGCCTAGAACACTACCTTGGGGAACTCCAAATTTTATAGTTTTCGAGTTTGATTTATGTTTAATCTCATTTCGTGTTTTCCGACATAATTTGTGTTATTTCTACTATTTGTTTTCTATTATGCAGGTATGTAAAAATAAGATCTAGCGCTTTACCTCTTATGCCATACATGCTTAATTTTTGCCGAAGTATCGTATGGTTAACTCGGTCGAAGGCTTTACTCATATCCATGCGCATGTTGGTATTTTTATTGGCTAAAAATGATAACAACACCCGACAATTACGCTGTACCTACTATTTAGGAAAATAAATATAAAATGGCAATACTAAACCAATCCAACCAACAATTTCTCTTTTAGAACGAAGTAGTCAAATAACTTTTTAATAAACATTTTTTTTTACTTGGCCTTAATTAAATAATATAATACGTAGTTAAAAAAAAAACGTAAATAATTAATTGATTTTTTTTCGTTTAAGTGTCACTTTTAGACGTTCAAATTTATTTCAAATAAGATTTCGTTTTCTTCTTTGTGTCATCTTGCCCTCGCGTCTATGACCGCCCGCCGCAGCCAGGCACGTTACACTGGCGTAGACACAGCAATCTTGTTGTACATGAAACATCTGGGGAAATGTGGAGTTCCATATAAGGCGCAGATATACAACTTTTAATGATTCAAATTGAACATCACGTCTAAACGAATAGTCTTATTTGTTTGAAAAAAATATATGATAAACTAGACAATTTTCTTCGCAATTTGATATGTGAATATTTGAAATTATATTTTTATAACATAGTGTAATTAATTTGTAAAGTAATGTCTAACGCGAACACAAAAACGATAATCACGCAAAAACTATCGGGCGTATTTTCATGAAATCTACACCATATAAAAGACAATTTAATTACAAAAAAAAAAAAATATACGGCTTTTATTTGTATTGTGTTTGATAAATCAAGGTGGGTTGTTTTTGCGAATAAACTTGATGCTCGTTGAAGTGGGGGCTCTTGCGGGCGACGGGCGGCAGTGCATCGCTGACCAATGTCCGGGTAGACGCTAACGCTCTGTGCAATTTTATTCGCTTAAAAGTTTCGCATGCGAGGAGCATGGACCACGCGCTCAAGTTCGCTGGCACTTATTGTCGCCTTAAATATTTATTTTATTCTGTTTTTTAGTATTTGTTGTTATAGCGGCAACAGAAATTAAACACATCATCTGTGAAAATTTCAACTGTCTAACTAACGCAGTTCATGAGATACAGCCTGGTGACAGACGGACGGACGGACAGCGGAGTCTTAGTAATAGGGTCCCGTTTTGCCCTAATACTCCTCTATCTATCCTTATGGGGAATTCAGGCGCGATAATATTATGTTACCTTTAGTAATGTTCATTGGTCTAGTGGTCGCAAGCGCTACTGCTGAGCATGAGGTCCTGGGTTCGATTCCCGGGTCGGGCAAAGTGTTATCGGGTTTTTCCATCTGGAATTTCTCGGTAGTAGCCCGGAGTCTGGATTTGTGCCCGGTTGATGGCAATAGGCTCGCCCCCTATTACTTGGGACTTAAACATAACTGGCGAAATGTGGGTGTGCTATAGGTACACCTCTGTCTAACCCTTCGGGGAATACAGGCGTGATGTTATGTGTACCTTTAGTAATGCTATCAATTTCGGTCATTAGTGAGAAATTATCCTACCATCAATTTCAGTTCGTATTTTAATGATTAACCCCGGAACTAGAACATTGACCCATACCTCCAAACAGCGCGGGCTCTGGAACGAAGCCAAGAAAGCCATGGGGGCTGCAATAAAAGGAGGTTAAATCAATAAGGTTCATAGCAGTTCAGTTCTGGACAGCAACAGTAGTGGCTTTCTGTAAAGTTCAATTGATGGGCTTCACTCAAGTGACCACGCACGCTACCCGAAAGCGTACTCATTTGTTTTTAAAGTAAATCACCGCGGTTTCACAACAAGATACAGTTCGAATTTTGAACTCCCCAAAGTTCAATCTTTAGTGCAAGCTGCGATAAAAAAAAAACTAATCTGCAAAATAGTGGGGTTGACTGTCCAGTGTTCGCCGGACGTACATTATGTGCATTCAAGTATCGCCTCTTGTGAAGCCTAATTAAATGTACGTATAAAGTCTCGTCCACACGAGGAGAATTTCTCGACAGAGAGTCGAGAATATCCATGCAAAAATCGTAGGGTAGAATCACCAAGCGATTCGTCACGTTTTTGTTCGCGAGCTAATAACACAACCAGCGTGCTTTGCCAATCTTTTCATCCATGGACACGACTTTATATTTTTGACAACCAAAAATATCGTCATGTTTTTAACCATAAATTTTTCTTCATTACAGAAACATAAGGAAGCAAAATGTCTGTCGAAAAGATTCTTCACGAAGACAACGGTTCTTCATCAGGTTCACTGCGTTCAGAAGACAGTGATTCCACACCAGAAAGTGCCACAGACTCACTAAATAGTTTATTTAAGACCACAAACAATAATACTTGTGTAGAAAATTGCATAGAGAAAACGAAATGCGAGGGAAATAAGAAGAAAGGGATTTGCTGCAGTAAGTAGACTATTTACTTAATTATTTATTTAGTAACGTGACATCAAGCTTGTACTCTCCCAAGGGGTAGGCAGAAATGTAAAGAAAGAAACATAGGTTTTATTTGTCACAGAACCACGTGCATACAAAAAGATACGTTAACTCGAATAATAAAGAAAAAAACAAAATAGATCTATAATCAGTAACCAACAAAAACAGACATAGTCGGTAGCTGCGTGGTACATCCACATTGCTAGTTAAAAGTCTCATGTCATGTAATATAGGGCGTGCTGGCGTGCATATTACCATCAACCGGGCCAAATTACTGTGAAATTCCTGTTAGAAAAATCTGTGGCGGCATTTACAACGCCACATACGACCTTCGCGTCACACTGACGTCACGCAAAGTCCTGCATCGCGCTGGCAGAATTTACTGCGTAACTATAGCATATAATATACAACGTCCCGACATGAATCGTCGGGCAGTTGCCCACCAGACATGACACCCGTCTGGTCGGAGGGTCCTCCCTTTTCTATGGAGGTATGAGTGAACTTTACACCCTGTTCCTCATACCTCTATAAACCCGACAACTCATACTCAGCACGTCTTGTGACCGCTGGACCAACGAAGCAATTACAGGAAATATTAAAGACGACATTTTTAATATTGTATTGAAACACTAAACGCCTGTCAGACCATAAACGATTAACAAAACCATTAACAAATTAAAAACCCCAAACTTCCTCCTTCCATCCTGGGCTGTCATTAGACAAACAATTATTCTATTTTTAATCTATGCGTTGACAAAGACATCTTTCGCATTCAGCCTAGTTACGATCTTTGACAATGAATGTCCTATGGCTTCAAATACATAAATAGTGTTCCATCATGTTTTGCATACTAAAAAAGATGGCAGAGACAGAATTGCGCCTAAAAGTTCGGGTTCCGTATGTGTGAATATAGGTTCTTAACATGTTTGGATGCACTGGAATACAATAATGATAATATCAGATGTTATCAATAACATATTACTTACGTTACGATCTTTTCCAGTTTTTGGATTTCAAAGGTTACTTCAAGTAACCTTTGAAATCCAAGTAACTTACTTGAGTAGTTGGTTGCGTCCTGTAAAGTATTATGCTTCTTTTCCGAGCTTATAGTTCGTTCTTATTACTTGGGCCAAGTTGGAAACTATGGCGCACGCAGCATCAACGTTATTCATATTTTTTCAAGAGTTCAGATAGAAGAGGAATAAGTCGTAATCCATCAACATCAACAGATAGGAGGCCTGTGTCCCAGCAGTGGGAACATTATAGGCTGACTATACATCATCTTTGAAAAATCTATATTTTTATCATGTACAACCTTTTGGATGCCCTGCTCTCCGGAGGAGCCGATGGATTTGGTCAGACTCTCTCTGACTAAAAGCTGAGCCAGACCTATAAGCCGAGATTCGCATAAATTCGGTAAAATGCGTATCATGGCGCATGGACCTCGGTCAAGCCTAACACGGACAGAAACGTAAAAAAACACATTTTTAACACTAAAACTATATTCAAATTGATACTCTAACACAACGCAACAAGGGTCTTACATGCCTTCAAGAACATTTTCCCAAAGAATAGAATACTCTTTAAAAAGTACACCAGACCAAAACCACACGCAAATAAATATAACTTCGCCGGAAACTATCTACGTCAGGTCAATGATTCTTAAGGTGTCAATACGTCATATTAATAACGTCATTTAAGATTCAAAAGGATATTGAGGTCAGGACACTATTAAGGCGCAGATATATGACTTTTAATAATTTCAAATTGAACATCACGTCTAAACGAATAGTCTTATTTGTTTTAAAAAAATATATATAATAAACAAGACTATTTCCTTCGTAATTTGATATGTGAATATTTGAAATTATATTTTCATAACATAGTGTAATTAATTTGTAAAGTAATGTCTAACGCGAACACAAAAACAATAGTTTAAAAAAAACTAAAAAACACGCTTTAAATGGAAAACCCAACAAAAAAATAGTTTTTTTTTTTAAATAATTTTGAATTAAGAATAGTGTAATAAATTCTAATAAATAAAAATGAATAATTTAAAAAAGTTGTGCTAAGCTGAGTGCCCGATCAGAGTGTCTCTGGAAATGCACGCATGCGTAGATCGCGCACTAGCTCTATCTCTCTTACTGTCATGCAAAGGATCCGGAAAGAAATTGATGAATCCTGGCGAATCTAATCAGAATAATCGGATATTTTAATCGAATTATTGCATTGTCATCGGTCTTTGACAGGTGTGCAAAATTTGAATTAAATCTGACCGTTTAAAGCGGGTCAAAATAGCGTTCAAAGGAGTCGGTTACAAACATACAAACATACAAACAAACATACAAACATACAAGTGAAGCTAATATAAAGCGTGTAAAAACGATAATCACGCAAAAACTATCGGGCGTATTTTCATGAAATCTGCACCATCTAAAAAAGACAATTTAATTACTGAAATTTTTGTATACGGCTTTTATTTTTATTGTGTTTGATAAATAAAGGTGAGTTGTTTTTGCGAATAAACATGATGCGCGTTGAAGCGGGGGCTCTTGCTGGCGACGGGCGGCAGTGCATCGCTGACCAATGTCCGTGTCAGACGCTAACGCTCTGTGCAATTTTATTCACTTAAAAGTTTCGCATGCTCCTCCCACTCGCTCAAGGTCGCTGGCACTTATTGTCGCCTTAATCTTTATTGATTAGCCTTAAGGAAAACCGCTGCTGGCTAGGATTGTAATTTGATGTGTGTCATTATCATACAACGTCGGATCAGATTGGTATCAGCTGTTAATTGTGAGTGGATGACCCTATAGAATTGGCTCTGCGGCCTTGAACTCAATTTGGTATAAGTTGCGGTTGGTCATGATTCTATACACAGAGAATCAGCCTATAATGTTCTCATTGCTGACACAGGCCGATCCTCTCTATGAGAGAGAGTTAGCCATAAAGTAACAGTAGCGAAGCTATAAAACTGTGCTTTATGGTGGACCTTTAGTTGTAGCCCGCCAAATTTAAATTTACTTTGGTTTTTTTGCAAATTGTAGCTCCGTTATGTTGATCAAAATACGGTTCGCGACTGTAGGAATGATACTCGTATGTTTACTGAATAATAATCATCAATTTCACTTCAATCGCCAAACTTTGGAAATTTGTTCCACTTAAGAATTTTCATATAACATATTCTGAAAAATTCTTTGACCGGTCTCCCGGCCGGTTCTTCTGGTCTGGTTGGTTGGTCATATGCGTTTCCTCCCTCCTCATTAAATACCCAAAATGTATTAAAACTGTTAATATAAAATACTATATTCGTATTTACAAATATGAAATTACAGTATTTACAATTAAAATTGAAATATAAAATAACCTAACCTGACTAAAACTATTAACAAACTAAAATATGGCGTCGAAAAATTCCTCCGCATCGCCGTCGACTGGTAATGTACCCAAGAGACTGGCGGCATTGCCACGTTGTATGGCAATGCTTAGCCTCTGACCAGGGTAAAAGCCAGCCCCACGAGAAGTGCCAAACAGACGTTTGGACTTAGGAAAAAGTCAATAAAACTTAGTTTTTAAATTGCCGGGTCCGAATTCCCGGATTTAAAGATTGGCAATCACTCCCTGTGGTCCCGAGATTTCAGGAGACAAAATCCCTACTTAGTCTCGAGCATAAAAATTTGTTATTAACGAGTCATTTTCCGGCCACTACATAATATTAATTATTGGTTATGTTCTGTTGAGTAACTGTCAATTTTATTTGCATAATGATGTGACCAACGAGTGTTGTGACCTCGGCGGGCCTTTGACGATGTGAGAATTATTCATTTAGATAGATACATAATGTATAGGCCGTATCTTCTTATCGATTACTAACTACTACACGCGACTTCATCTCCGTAGAATTTTTTGTTTTTAACCCCCGGCGCAAAAAGAGGGGTGTTTATAAGTTTGACCGCTATGTTTGTGTGAACCGCTGTAGCACCGTAGCTCTTAAGGGGACTACATGACCTAAACGCAAATTTATAATGGCTAAAAATATATTTTCCACTGCAGTAACCGAAATCAGAAAAATATATGATATTCTGCAGGATATATGCTAGTTAGATATTGTGTTGAAAATATAATACAATTAATTTGATATGATAGAAAAAAATCACGAAGACACCTCTAAAAATTTTTTTTAACTATCATAAACCATACTAATAAACATGCAAACATTCAGTTTTTTTGTCAGATTTTTCTACAAGCAACATACTAACGTAATAGTGTTTTCATTTTTTAGTCCAATGAATTTTGTAAATCCATAATTGCTTCATATTTTGCAATAAATTACCAGCGTTGTGTCATCGCGCGTCTCTTTCTTTTCTATGCAATCCGACAGTGACCGCGCTTTAGCTCTTGTAAGGCCCTTAAACGGGTGAACCGATTTGGATTCGGTTTTTGATGAAAAAACTTCTATAATCACGATGAGCACTTTTTGGGTGAACAAAAATCATGGAACTCGCGTCATCGTCACCGCACGCTTCGACGATACAATTCACAAGTTACTTAGTTTTCACTTCTATCGGCAGTCCCCAAAGACTGCCCCGCATTTTTTTAATTTGAAAGCTGGTTTTCAAGCGGTGATTGGTTCTTAGACATGTTTTATCAAAATCGGTTCGGCCGTTTCAAGGTCTCTTTTCTGTATCGGTGTTTTATTTAATTTTACCTATTATAAGTAACATAAAAAATTATCCTATGGTACTCGGCAATAGTGTAAAAATTTCCATCAGTGGATGAATTTTCGGAATCGGATCAGTAACTACAATTACAAAAAAAAATGTTTACCTCTTTTCTTTTGTTTAAATGAGTATAATTTTGAAAATAAAATGTATGTATTAGTTTGATGATGCACGAGTGTTTGGTGGTGCAATGGCCGCTGAGCATGGGAGCATGAGTCCTTGGTTCGATTCGCAGGTCGGGCAAAGTGCAGTTGGGTTCTTACATCTGGAATATCTAAGTAGCAGCCCGGAGTCTGGATTTATGCCCGGTTGATGGCAATAGGCTCGCCCCCTATTACATGGGACTTAAATATAACTGGCGAAATGTGGGTGTACAATAGCTGCACCTCTGCCTAACCCTTCGGGAAATACAGGCGTGATATTTTTGTGTTTGACGAATCAATAACTATTGAAAGTTTATCTGAGAACCTCAGAAACCGGATATTGGACAGTTTTGCAATTTCCCTTGAAATTTGAATAAATTAAAATGTGTTTCTTCATTTTTACTCGACAAGCTGGTTCACAGGGTCGTTGTTTAATTAATTATATCTATAGGTACTATAATATTATAAAGAGGTAACATTTGTGAGTTTGTCTTTCGGGAATATTACTTCAGAACTACTAGGGGGATACTCTCTAAGCCCGTCAACAAAGATACGGGCCCGTCCGAAATTAGTTTGATACTTTGGAGTGAACCCTACTTCCGATTAAGAGGCTTACAAGATCTAAAGCGCGGTCACTGTCGGATTGCATAGAAAAAAAAGAGACGCGCGATGACACAACGCTGGTAATTTATTCCAACTTAAGAAGCAATTATGGATTTACAAAAGATCTATTCATTGGACTAAAAAACTAAAACACTATTACGTTAGTATGTTACTTGTAGAATAATCTGACAAAAAATCTGAATGTTTGCTTGTATATTAGTATGATTTTTAATCGTTAAAATATTTTTTGAGAGGTATGTTCATGATTTTTTTCTATCATATCAAGTTAATTGTATTATGTTTTCAACACACTATCTAACTAGCATATATCCAGAAGAATATCATATATTTTTCTGATTTTGGTTACTGCAGTGGATCATAATATTTTTAGGCATTATAAATTTGAGTTTAGGTCATGTAGTCCCCTTAATTAACTTTTTCAGACATGTAAAAACACATCGGGAGCAGGGACAACTGTCACATCTTGGTGTTATTCATTCTTAGGTCGGGCCCCAAACTAATCTTATGTCTGTAGCTGATACGGAGTAAGAAACGTCCGTAACGTCGGCCGTAACTACGGATTTCGTAGAGAGTAGACCTCCTGATCCGGTTCAGAAAAAAAATCTTTCACGAATATGATGCTAAAGTATTAAGAAGTAGTGTTGTAGGATGTATGATATTTTATGTTGGCAGAAGCTAGAAGTCCGTCATTGTAGCGTACCAGAGCGGGGCCAAAATAGCATATTATCCTCTAGGGGAAAAAGTTATTTTTCTTTCTGTTACCAACGATCCTATAATAGCGAAAAAGTATTTATTCATAAGTAGAATAATCATGAATAAAGACTCGAGATACACGTTTTTTTTTTAAAAGAACATCTTATTTTGAAAATGGAACTAAAAGCACCGATCGCTTCATCGGTAGAATATGCGCATTGCGTTGTGGCTACAGAAGAAATAAAAAAAAGGTACCTATTGGCGCGAAATCTTTTTGAATTTTACTCTAAATACAAACTGAATTGGTGACCGTAACTTATTTTGAATAATGTATTGGATTATTTAATTTTCTCGCAATCGTAATGAAAAGTAAAGTTTAACACACGGCGATAAAAACCCATTATAACTCGGTTTCTATTTACTCCCTATTTCTGTAAATACATAGGTACTTGTTACGGTCGCGAATCATATATATTTTCTTCAACATACAACCTGACACTGACCTGCAAATTACAAAAAACGTAAGTACATATTAATTCCGCGGGCTACCTGGCGCTTCCCCCTTAAGGCGGAACCTTCAGGGGTAGCCCGCGAAATTCAAATTTTGTTACGTTTTTTGCAATTTGCAGGTCACTATCAGTTAGTATTTTGATTACAATACGATTTACGACCGTAACAAATATGGCTTTACAGAATTATAATCATTAGAATCAGCAATAAATCTCTATAAGTTCATATTGCCCTATTGAATGACTAAGTATTTCATGAAATCATGACATTTGAGGGCAATTCTAAATTAAGGAGTATTGCTGACTCTAATGATTTTAATTCTGTAAAGCCATATTTGATACGGTCGCGAATCATATTTAGATCACCATACAACCTGATACTGATCTGCAAATTGCAAAAAACGTAAGAAAATTTGAATTTCGCGGGCTACCTTGGCGCATCCCCCTTAAGCTATGTAGCATAGAGTAGGGATGTCGGGATAATGTCGGCGCTGGGTACGAATCAAATGGTGTAGAATTTGTTTCATAAGGTCTTATCTTAGCGCCGCATTTACCCCAACATACCCAATTCCGGCTCTAGGCCATTTACACACGAGTTTCTCAGACTCACTATGCAAACGTGTAAGCATTTGAGCCTATATTTTACTATGTACTAGATAGTTGACTGAACACGTTCTGTCGATATGGATTGTAGCCAAAACATCTATCACTTGAAGTCTTGCTGTACCCCGTTACGAAATACGAGCGTGATGACTAGAATTTCAAATGAAAATCTCGCGGAACAATATAACGTTTCCAACAATGCTTCGTTTATCAAAATACGACTAGTAGTATAAGAGTTATGAGGGAACAGATAAACATTCGTACATACTGTTAAACTCAAAACCCTCCTTTGGCTTAGCTGTAGTCAGGTAATTAAAAAAAAACTTTTTTACAAAAAAACAACCGACTTCCAAAAAAAACACTAAAAGACGTGAAAAATAACTTTAATTTCGGAAGTCGGTGCCTTTGGTTTTGTATTTTCGTGTTTGGCCACCGACTTCCGAAATTAAAGTTATTTTTCACGTCTTTTAGTGTTTTTTTTGGAAGTCGGTTGTTTTTTTGTAAAAAAGTTTTTATTTTACACTTTTTAGTTGCGGTACCTACCCAACACAAATTCGTATACCACTACTTGGTGTGTAAATAGCAGTGACAGGAAATTATTAACACATCATCCATATAAACTAAGTGGAAAAAATCTGCAGTAGTAAGGATAACTCAAAAACTACTGGTCAGACCTTGATCAAATTTAAATGGGACCACATGTAAAGCACCAGCTATCAAATAAAAAAAGAATCATCCAAATCGGTTCACCCAGAAAAAAGTTATGAGCTAACACACATAAAAAAAAAAAAAAAAAAAAAAACATACAGACGAATTGAGAACCTCCTCCTTTTTGTGAAGTCGGTTAAAAAAACATATTTATTAGCCAAGTCAATATAACAACCTTGCACAATCCAAGTTAGTAACACATAAGCAGTAAAGGTAGGTACAATTTTTGTTTGTGTGTGGTATGTATGAGTAGGTACTTATTAAGGTTGTTAGCACAGAGGGCCTAGACAAATGGCATTCGCTTCGGAGCGATTCTATTTCTACAATCGCTATCGCTTTCGCTCATGATTCCAAAAACTAGCAACAACGCTCGTGAAAAAGTGTCCCTTGGCTATGCATCTCTGTGGAAGTACCTAATCTTTCGACGCTGTCGATTCATTTCATAATCGAATGTTGTTTACATTGTCTAGCTAATTTTTATTCGATGACCTATGATCACGTGACATTTCGATAGCTTATGTCAACCCCATACATTTTAACTTTTCTACTAGCGTCATCGCTAATCGAATGTTACTTTGTCTAGGCCCTCTGAACTGATTCACTCTGCTCCCAGTACTAGTATAAACTACTACGGTAGACCAGCACACCAATTACGTAATACACTATCTATCACAATCTGAACCATTTTGAAGCCTATTGCTAATCCATTGCTTCATATGTTGGAAAATTTGCCTGCTCAACAACGTAAATAACCGCAATGAATGTTGTTGAACTGTCAAAATGAAACCCATTCCTACTGTTAGTGTGTTACGTAATTACCCCCCGCTGCACCCTAATTACGTAACGCATTAACTATCACAATCTGAATCACTTTGAAGCCTATTGCAGTTGTTAATTGTAGTTTTGGTGTACATAAAAAATTACAAAATGCACAACAAGTTCGGCAGTAAAACGTGAGCATATTATAAACAAAAAAGAGTCATAATCTTAACAAATATTTAAAAGGGTAATTAAATAAATAATTGAGCACTCCGCCCGTTCAGTTAAAAATAACTGAACGGGCGGAGTGCTCAATTATTTCGTTCGTCGTTTTCGTTCAGTCGTAAAAACGACTGAACGAGTTACGTGTGGGCAGTTATCAAATCGGAATTAGTCGATGCAGCTCGCTCGCTCGGCCTGCGCGCTGTTGATCACAGTACTAACCTTTTTTTTTTTGTTAACGGGGTAGATATCCTCATGGATGTCCTCCACCCTCGGGCAGGCGGAGGGGTCTGTCAGACTTCTACTGACTAAAACCACCCCGTGTTCCCTCGCACCGGGGGCTACGGGAGCACTTAAGCACTCTTCAACGCAGCCCCCGACTGGTGCCTGTCTCTGCGGGCCCCGTCTGGTCAAGCGGGGGGAGTGAGGTGTTTGAATCCCCCCGCGACGTCCCTGCACCCATTTCGGGGGGCCGGAAGAGGGCATTAACTGCCCTCTGAGACCACTCGACATCTTCCTCTCCCTTTCCGCTGCCTCCTTTTGCGACATGACATTTTCACAGAAGGAGGTCACCGCGTCCCACGACGCTGTGCCGCCGACCATAGAATGAATCACAGCCGGCACTCGGCAGCGACAGGTCGCTTCCCACCTCTGAAACGAGGTCGCGGCGTGGCTCCTCCCAAGCTGCACACTCTGCAAGCGTATGCAACGCCGTGTCCTCTCAGCAAGTTACAGTTCTAACCTAACCTAACCCATTTGGTTGGGGTGCCCTGGCTTAGTTACTGCGACCAATGCGGCTCGCGCGTGATTGGTCACAGTTCCAACTTACCCAATGAATAACTAAACTGACTGACTGATCTAACTGCCCATTCCAAAATGTTTACTTCGAGATAATTGCGTCATACACTAACAGTAGAAATGGCGTTCATTTTGACAGTTCAACAACATTCATTGCGTTATTTACATTGTTGAACAGACAAATTTTTCGAACATACGAAGCAATGGATTAGCAATAGGCCTCAAAATGATTCAGATTGTGACTGAACTGTACTGACATTGTAGGATGACATAACCGAAATTTTTATTTTTATTACTTTTCATGTTTTACTGTTACACTAATTTTCCAACCGCCGAAAAATTAAATTACTGCCCGTTAATAATTTTCTCTAGTGATCATCCTCCCTAATGTTTATAGTTATTTATGATACTAGTGCGGTAAGTTGGTTTTACAAACGTGTAGACGAATGTAAGCCCGAGACGAAGTCGAGGGCTTAGCATAGTCACGAGTTATACAACGTTTTTCAACACATTTGCGAGAAAACAGTACAATATTAATATCGGATTCCTCGTTTGAACTCATTTATTATTACTTTGATTATGAATATCAGTCGGAAAGCCGCAATAATCTTTGACCTTTCTAATATGAAAATGGCGCGAATTGCAAATGGCGCCACGTGCGCGTGGTGAAAATTAGAACTACATATTTCGTCTCATTTTCTCTTTAGTATTAAAGCGAGATAAACGTATTGAGCAAAAGCGCTTCCAAGGAGGTTCGATTATTCAGCTTATATCTCGTATTGTGAAACTCCTTGGTGGAATTCTTATATATTTTTATGGAAATTAAAAATAAACCGTAAAGGATACGCACGGTGCTATACAATGAAATAAGCGGTGAAACAGGTACTTAGGTATCAGTACCTATTTTACCGCACGTTTCGTTGTATGGTGCGTAATTTTTAACTTTCGAACATGTATACTGGCATCGTAAATGCATTTTTTGAGCTAATTTGTTCAAAAATAACAATTGTAAAAATTTTGCTCTTTTATAATCATTATATATTTTTTTTCGTTTCAGGTCCCGTATTCCAATGCGTGTGGGGAGTCCTGCTAATACTCCTGTCAGTAGGCAGCTTTATATTCACTCCTCTAGACTTCATGCTACTGGAAAAACTGAATATGAGGCCAGGTGAGTTTAATATTTGGTGAATTAAATTAAAACGCACCACATACGTAATGAGGTCTATCGCGCGTGAGTTCGCCGCTAGAGGCGCTAGTGTAGAGTAAGGTCTCTAGATGTCAAATGTACTGAACGTTCACTGTTTACGGGATTTTTTATCACGGATTTTTACTCTTGGTTAATAATTTTTGTAATGATTGTGCCATTCCTGATTAATTATGGCTTAAGATTGTAAGTAAAATATTAGAATCTAATTTGGTAGCACTTGAAGGAAGAATAATATTTGTCTGCTTCATTCTTGCCAATTTAACGAACATTATCATCTAAATATTGATTTGAAGTTTTAAAATGTATGTATGTGTGTCTGTTTTGTATGCATATGTGTGTGTAAATATGTTTTATGTGTTTTTTAATGTGTGTAATGTATTTGTTTTGTAATGTTTGTGTGTGTTTTAGTTGTGTTTATGTGTTTAATGTATGTGTTCATGTGTGTGTATGTATAAACATAATGTGACTTTATGGATACTTAAACTTATCCATAACATCAAATAAAAGTACTGACAGGACCTTACTCGCCAGTGGCGCCAACTGGTGAGCACAAAAACGATAGCTCCCATTATGCCCGTATTCACTATCACTAGGGGACACTTAAATAACATAATATAACATCACGCCTTGTTTCCCTAGGCCTTGTTGCCTAGGGTTAGGCAGAGGTATACCCATAGTACTGTGGGAGTCCTACGTGTTCTAATAATTACTAGGGGGACGTAAGCTAAACTACGTAGTATTCTTTAGAATGTAAATATATTTTATCAAGGAATTATACACCGGCAGGCCTTAGCTCTGCCTGTCTACTTATTAAAAACAAACTACCATCACCTTTTCTTTTGAAGCTTATTTTAAACTTGTTTGACTGTTCGAGGCAAACCAACGATAATATATATCCAGCCAGTCAACATAAGGTTGACACAGGCAGACAACCTCTACAGTACCTACACCCACATTTCGCCAGTTATGTTCAAGTCCCATGTAATAGGGCCTATTACACAGCATACACTTAAATTAATGCCTAAAGGCTCGTGTATACTGGCACGACACTAGCGCACCGCGTGTCGCACGACGAGCGGTGCCTTTGTGTCGAGCTGTCTTGTCGCGCCTTTTTGAGGGAGCCTTAAATAAAAGCGTGTTGTTGGATTTTCAACGCCGCCTTAAGTCCTAACTTCCAGAGTTGCGCCGCACGATTACTGACAAATGCGTGCACTGGCTGGACAGGTCCACTCAATCTGTGTGGTTCTTTCCTCAAAAGACCATTACAGAATCTACATGGTCTTCACATGAGCTGACCAAGATTATGTCTGGACTTTAAAAAAGACTGTGACCTCTGAGTTTGTTTCGGTCTTTCTTCTCAGAGTAGTCAGATAGGAAACGCCGATCCGACCTCATCTAGTTTAAAAAATATGATTGACGTGTAAAAGTGTTTGTACAAACCTACTTACAGACATAAAATCATTTATCATTTATCATGACTCGCCGAAAGTTAGTCATGGACGGATAGTTACTTGGTCGGATACTGGACACCTAAAGAATATAACCTACAAAAAAAACATGTAAAACCATTAAGTACGTATATTGTAATAATTAGAAATACAGATAATAATAGGTAGGTATCTATAAATATTATAAATTAGCTTTCGCCCGCGGTTTCGCTCGCGTGGTATGTCGATAAAAGTAGCCAATGTCCTTCCCTAGGGTTCAAAGTATCCCCATACCCATTAAAATCGGTCCGGCCGCTTCGGAGATTAGTCAGAACAAACAGACAGTTTTTTTTTTTTTTTTTATATTTTCCGTATACTTTCTTGCATTTAGTAAAAAGCTGATATTTTGACATTACAAACACACACTTCTATTTTATTTATTTGTCCTTCCTACTAATATTATAAATGTGAAAGTTTGTAAGGACGGATGGATGGATGTATGTTTGTTACTCTTTCACACAAAAACTACTGAACGGATTTGGATGGAATTTGGAACACAGATAGTTTATAACCTGGATTAACATGTAGGATACTTCTTATCTCGGTAGTGCGTTCCTGTGGGATAATTCCCGACGTCCACGCGGGCGAAGCCGCGGGCAAAAGCTAGTATAGTATAAAGTCGCTTTTCGTGTCCGTCTGTACGACCGCGTCGTTCTTCTATAAACTATGCAAAGGATTTTAATGCTTTTAACTAGTGATGTACCGGCTAGTCGGGAAAGCCGACTAGTCGGCCTTATTTGTAGTGGGCGACTAGTCGGCAAAAACCGCCGACTAGTCGGCCCATTTTTTACTCGAAACATGCTTGAAAAATTAAAAGAGGGTGATTGAAATGAAATTAAAATCGTTACTGTTATTATTTTTTATTATAGAATGAGTTTTACAGTTTACTTTCAGTACAATTTAGAATAGAAAGGGAAGAATAGGATAATTGATTGGACTTAGATCCAGAAATTAAATTAAATTAACTAATACTTCTAAGAAAAAAGAAGAAACTCTATAGCAATTAATTGGCAATAAGTAGTCACGAACATTGCCGATGTCACCCGAACTCAACCGAAAGCAATGATTGGTTTGGCAGACTAGTCGGCCATTTTGCAGCCGACTAGTCGGCTAGTCGGCCAAAGTCATAGTCCGCCCATCTCTACTTTTAACCAATCAGCACTTTGTCCCACGCTCGCATCAAAATCAAATGTTTCTCACCGTCTTTAAACAGCAAAACCCGCTTGTTTGAGGTGCGGAGGTGGAAATTAAATGCCCTTCAAAGAGTAGGTACTAACTAAGTAGGCTATCACATACATACATAAACTCATGCCTTCTTCCCATGGGAGTAAGCAAAAACTACAGAACGCCACCTGCTACGATACTTATATACTCCTTTTGCCTCGATTACGTTCATACATCTGGTCATACACGCACGCCGGTTGTGAGTACTACGCACCTGGCCTTTCTGAAGAACATCACAAATAAGGTCACTATATATCTTCCTAGGGCGTCCGCTCCCGGCGTTTCCACTCACATCTGACTTGTAAATACCTTTTGTTAGTCGCCCTTCATTCATCCTCTCAACATGACCAAACCATCTTAGCATGCTCTTTTCAATTTTTGTCACTACATCTTCTTTTAAACCGCACCGTTGCCTTATCACATCATTCTTCAGCCTATCATTCATAGTCACACCACACATGCTTCGCAAGGAACGCATTTCCACAGCATTTATTTTACTTTCATGCTTCTTTTGCCACACCCAACACTCACTTCCATACATAAGCGTAGGCACCAGCACACCATTGTGAACAGCTAGTCGTGCTTTTTTGGACATCAACTGGTTGGTCATAATTGCATGTGTAGCACCATTCACTTTATATCCCGCGTTTACCCTTCTTTCCACATCTCCATCAATCTTTCCATCTATTGTAAATAGACTTCTCAAATATACGAACTCACTTACTTGCTCCACACTCTTATCATTTAATTTCACATCACAAACCGATATATCCTCTTCTCTTTCAAACACCATGACCTTCGTCTTATTTTCGTCCGCATTTTTTTTTTATGGCAAGTACTTTATCTATGACGCATCAAATGACATTCGAATTTTGAAAGGGATCATAAAAATACAATTCTCGATTACGAAACTAACATAATTAATTGTAGGTACCTATTGTTTTTAATTTAAATTTGTTTTGCGCATAGTTATAAAAACACGTTAACATAATTGGAAACGGAAGGACTCAGGAAAACAGAAAACTGTCAGATTTTCGCATACGATTTTGAACCTAACTGTGAACATTTTAAGGTTTAAAATCGTTTGGAGAAATTTGACAGTTTTCTGTTGATTGACCTGCTTGCGACTGTACCTACTTAGTTTCCATACGAAAAAAAGAAAAAGAAACGTAGAATTAATAATGGACACTCCTGAACGAGGTTATGTTACGCACTATAAAACCTTTTTAAATGTTAGTTTGTATCTTTTATTTTTGGACAAGGACATCGCTAATAAAATTAAAAATTAACTTGCGTTTTTTTATTCAATGAAATAACGGCCTACTCATTAACCTAATTACGGAAATGAACTGATAAGTAATTGCTTAAAAAAAAACCTTTTTAGTCGATACAAAAACACAATAGCCGCCCTGCAACCGTATTACGTAACACACTCGCAATCGTAATGGATGTCGCTGTCATTTTTTAATCGACTTCCTAATGTGATGAACGCTATTTATCCACTCTAGTAGTAGTAGTAGACAGTTCTAACTGTCAAAATTATTGTTACTATTGCTATTGCGATTACTATTTGTTAGTCTGGGTTAATTTGAAGCATGAAATGTGAATCGAACCCACATTTCTTTAAACTAAATACAACTGATTTTGGAGAGCAGTGGTGGCCCAGTGGTATCCGCCCCGACTTACGAGTTGTAGGTCGTGGGTTCGAACCCAGGCAGGCGCTTTACTTTGTGTAAAAACTTCATCATCACTGCTCTCAAAACGGTGGAGGAAAACATCGTGAGGAAACCGGCATGTCCTAGAACCAAAAATTCGAAGACATGTGACATCTACAAACCCGCACTGGGCCCGCGTGGTAGATTACAGCCCATTCCCTCTCAAAGAGAGGAGGTCTGTGTCCCAGCAGTGGGAACATTATAGGCTGATTATGATGGGTAAGATGAATAAGATTGTCACTGTCATGCTATTTTTGAATTAAAAAGTATGAGGTTTTTTATTTCTTGTGAAGGCGTTTACGAAAATTGTTTATGGTTTAGTTAAATATCAGCCAGTATTCGAAGGAATGAGGGACATGTCGTGAGGAAAACCTTGTTATCTTAAAAACGATTGACAAAAACAGAAAGAAGTTTTAGATCCGTTTAACGCTAAACGCATTTACAGTCCGGCGAATCCGCGATGATTTACTTTAATCGTTGAGCTCCTTAAGTTCGCAGTTGAGCTGAACGATTACTTGACAAATGCGTGCACTCACTGAACAGGTCCACTCAATCTGTGTGGTTCTTTCCTCAAAAGTCCAGTTGAGACACTAATCTACATGGTCTTCACATGATCTGACCAAGATTATGTCTGGACTTTAAAAGAGACTGTGACCTCTGAGTTTGTTTCGGCCTTTCTTCCTAGAGTAGCCAGATTGGAACGCCGACCTCATCTAGTATTTAAAACATGATTGACGTGTAAACGTGTTTGTACAAACCTACTTATAGAAATAATATCATTTATTTAATAATTACAAAACCACGATTTTACGGGGGCCGAAAAAAAGTTTCATTTAGTTTTTAACATTTGAATCCAAAAGTTTCATTTATTTATAAAATTGTAGGACACGCTTGTGATGGTGATAATGATTTCAATCAAATATTTCAGGTTAGGTATATAGACAAATGTTCATATTTTACCTACGAATATGCAATAAAGTGAAAATGCTAAAATGTTAGATAATACTTCGATATTGATACTTCACCGTCGCGCGTCGGTCGATGTGATAATATCTAAGTGCTGGTTTGCTTATAAAGCTTCCTATATTTAGTCAGTAAATACAAACTATAATGCCAATATTTGTTGAGTCAACATTGGACAATCAATTTAGTATGAATGTGACGTGAGCAAACTTGGTTTTATGTTTCAAGTGTGTGATGTTCCAAACTAGCTTAATTAGAGCCTTTAGTAAAAGGATGTCTGTCTGCTGTTTGATTTCTGACGCGTGTAACTATGCAATTTATTAATTAGTATCTTATCTTGTAGGTACATAATCAGTCTATAATATTCCCACTGCTAGGACACGGGCCTCCTCTCTGTGAGACGGAATGGGCCGTCCACCACACGGGCCCAGTGCGGGTTGGCGGATTTCACATGTGTTAGATCTACTAAGTAATAATATTAGAGATCTTTGTGAAGAAGCTCGTCCGGCGAAGTACTACCACTATAACCTATTTCTATACCGCAAAGCAGGGTTGCCACTTCCCGATTTGAAGGGCTGGTATAATTCCAGGAATAAGACATTTCAGCTTGACTCTGGGGTGGTCACGTATTTCTGATGCCTCTGCTAATATTGCAAATGTAACCGCCGCTGCTGGGACCACTTTCCGTCGCGTCATCGTCAGCTTCTTTGCGCACCAATAACTATAAACAAACTCCTCCATAGATAAACGATGCTTAGGGGAGGCACTTGTCCAGCAGTGGACGTTTTTCAGCTGAATAATGATTATGATGTTAGTTATAATGAACCTTTGAAATCCGGGAAGCAGGTCTGGTCGAGGTGCCAAAACTTGGGGTAGGCGTACGACTACTCTCCCTGTCGTTTCGGGTGACGCAGGTGCTCTCGGGGCATGGTTGCTTCGGGAAGTGCCTGTGTCGCATAAACAGGGAGCCGGACGCCCGGTGTCACCACTACGTCGACTTCCGGGAGGACACGGCGCGGTATACGCTGGCAGAGTGTCGCTTGGAAGAACCCGCGTCGTGCCCTCATCTCAAGAGTGGGCAGTGACCTGTCGCTGCCGGTCGTAATGAATGCTATGGTCGGTGGTGAGGAGTCCTGGGACGCAGTGGTATCCTTCTGCGAAATAGTAATCTCGCAGAAGGAGGCTGCGGAAAAGGAGCGAGAGATCTCATCCTCTCACCCGGCCCGCAGCAGGCGCACCGGGCGTCGGCGGAGGGTGGACAACGCACTCTTCCAGCCCCCCTAAATGGATCCAGGGACGTCGGACTTGTGGACGTCCGTCGCCCCCCATACATCAGGACCCGAGGTGGCGGCGCGTAATGTTCCACGCGCGCCCCTCTTAGACGTCGCGGGGGGAATCAAATACCTCACTCCTCCCGCTCGAACAGACGGGGCCCGCAGGGGCGGGCCAGTACCAGTCGGGGGTTGCGGAAGAATCGAACGTTGCCGCGACACCCAGCGTAGGTGTAAGATGGAACAACGGGGATGGTTTTTAGTCAGTAAGAGTCTGACAGACCCCTCCGCCCCCCAGGGCGGAGAACATCCATGAGGATTTCTCAAACCGGATAAAAAAAAAAGTCGTACGACTACCCCTGTTACCCCTGGCCTGTGCGTAGGCACAGCATGACGTAAT
Organism: Griposia aprilina; assembly: GCA_916610205.1. NCBI lineage: Eukaryota > Metazoa > Arthropoda > Insecta > Lepidoptera > Noctuidae > Griposia > Griposia aprilina. The sequence goes on along the minus strand of OU744310.1, from coordinate 6,901,429 downwards.
TCTATTAAAAGATGATGATGTTAATGTTGTTCCACCTTTTGTTCCCAGGTATGCCACCGTACGATTGGTGGTCGGATCCTCCTGATGAGGTCAAGTTGAGGGCTTATGTCTTCAACGTGACGAACCACGAGAGATTTATGCAGGGTATAGATGCTAAGCTGAATGTGGAAGAAATTGGACCCGTGGTCTATCTGTAAGTATTAGGTACCTTTATTACAATAATTATCGCCAAGTCTCGTAGCAGTCATTCGTAAATAATCTTCATCGTTACGGGTAATCAAGTTCAGAAGCCCAGACGTCTTTCAACCAGTCTGATAAAGGAGTATTGTGAAAAATACTGGTATCTAACTGCATCCGGTTGGTTAGACTGTAAGCTGACAACAACAAACGTAATTGTGAAAAGCCTTGTGCTCGTCAAAGGCAGGCAAGCTAATCTATGAAAACTTCATTCGCGGAAGACCCTTAACCTTAAGCAACACACTATCACACTATCAATCAGAATCTGAATCATTTTGAAGCCTATTGCTAATCCATTGCTTCATTATGTTCGAAAAATGTGTATGCTCAACACCGTAAAAACGCAATGAATGTTGTTGAACTGTCAAAATTAAAGCCATTCTTATTGTTAGTGTGTTAAGCAATCACCCCGCAGGCAGCAATAAAACCAAACGCCCATTACACCACGTCGTGGCGCAGCCTAACGATCGTAAAATTACATATCATTTTGGTAATCACACGCTCTTGAAGTTTTGGTAGTGTTTGTGTGCCAAATTTAACGTTCCAAGGTCGAAGATTAGGCAAGGTCAGGGTCTTGGTAATACCGTTGGATTTGCAGTTGCTAAACTTGTTTTTGAGGCTTTCCGGGGTTTGTTTTTGTGGCGAAACTTCTCGGATTTGGGGTTACGAAATCTTGAGTGATTTCTTCATTGGTCTAACGGGCGCAAGCGTGAATGCTGAGCTGGTCCTGGCGGGGGTAGAGTAAAAAAATGGAAGAAAAAAAAACAGGACTCATTCCATATTTGTTAGTAACAATGTAAACTTAAGAAACTAGTGTTAGTAATAATTATTCTAAGCTATATGAGGCACGCCGATCCTGGGAAATGTCTACGTATCCACCGGCCCAAGATCGGAGAGTCCCACCTATCAGCCAACGTTCTGAGGATGGTGTTGGGGCTGGCGCGAACACGGCGTAGCAAGGATGCGCATCTCTTGCGTATGATGGCCGAAAAACTGTCAACTTCCGCGTCGGCAAACATGCCAGACGCTCTACAAAAACGCGGCAGCTCCATCAACACCCGGAACGTATTGTTATATTGTACGCGCAGGCCACTGTATGCCCTTTGCGTTAAGTGCTAAATGCAATGTCCTTGGAAATTCTCAGTGGAGTATGGATTTGTGCCCGGTTAATAGCAATAGATTCACCGCCTATTGCATGGACTTATTAGTACACTTCTGTTGTCTTCTTGTGGAAACCAAGTGCGATGTTAAGTAGGTATGTTTGTCTGGCTCTTGAGGCCTATCTACTCTAGATTTTATCTTTACCGAAACTCTTAATATACGTACAAGCCACGAAACAAGTGCTCAACAAATAATAGAGCTATTTGCCTACTTCGAATCTCACTCAAGTTGCCAAAACCTAACTCATAAGCATAACATCGCACCTTGTTTCCCCAAAGGGTTGGGCAGAGGTGTACCTATAGTAGACCGACCTTTCATCAGTTATTTTTAAGGTGAATTCTCAGCCATTGCCAGTATTTATTTTTTTTCAAATTGCATCTTTGTTTTTGTTGTATGTTGATCAAAATGCGATTCGCGACTGTAAGAATGATATATTTACTGACTATGAAAAAAAAAACCAAAGTGTCAACAAATTTCAAAGGCAGAGAGTTGCAAAAACAGAGTTGCAATTTGCAAAAACTAAAGAAAATTAGAATTTGGCGAGCTACACCTGAGGATTCACCATAAGTCCAATGTAACAGGGGCGAGCCTATTGCCTCCAACCGGGCTCAAATCAAGACTCCGGGCTGCTACTGAGAAATTCCAGATGAAAATACTGAATAACACTGCTTGACCTCATTCTCTGCAGTAGCGCTCGCAACCACTTCATCAACAAGGCGGTCACCTTCCTCGTCTGTTTTGATTTTATTTTTGTAAGTAGGTGTGTACAAACACTTTTACACGCCAATCATATTTTTTAAATTAGGTAGATGATTTCGGCGTTTCCTATCTGACTACTCTGAGAATAAAGGCCGAAACAAATTCAGAGGTCACAGTCTCTTTTAAAGCCCAGACATATTTTTTTTTTGTTGGGTGGGAAATCATCAAATGACCTCTCTCGTTCTGGGCGGAGCAGAAGGGTGTGTTAGACTCTTACTGACCAAAACCCACCCGTGTTCCTTCAGTTGCCTGTGCGCCAGAGCCACGGTAACTCTTTCGAACAATCCGCAACCCCGGCAGGATATGTGAAGACCATGTAGATTAGTTTCTGAAATGGTCTTTTGACGAATGAACCACCCAGATTGAGTGGACCTGTCCAGTCAGTGCACGCATTTGTCAGTAATCGTGCAGCTTAACTGGGAACTTAAGGAGCCATGAGCAACGTTCTACGATGAACAACATAACGGATTACGGATGGTAATGTTTAAGGTCGCTGATGCAACTATAATAATGATCGTTATGTTCAATGGCTTTGGGGTAATAGACCATAGTAAGCGGTGCGGTAATGAAATATACAACGCTGACATGGCAGTGACGATATTTCTGCGCCATCAAGAACATTGTAAACTTGTGGCGGCATCTACAACGCCACATGCGAACTACGCAACATACTGACGTCACGCAAAATTCTGCATCGCGCAAGCAGAGTTTACCGCGCAACTAGCATACATAATATATATAACGTCCCGACATCAAACGTCGGGCAATTGTCCACGAGACACAACACCTGTCTGGTCAGAGGATCCTCCCTTTTCTACGGAGGATGAGTGAACTTTACACCCTGTTCCTCATACCTCTTTAAACTAAACGAGGGATATTAATAAACGACAGCCTTATATTATTAGCTTGTGTTTGGAAATAGCTACGACAGCGCCATTTTGACAGTTGCCTTCCCCATTAGGGTGCAGGACCTAATGCTCAGTAGTAGCGCTTGCGGCCACTAGGCAAAAGAGGCAGTGTAGTAATGTGGTTTAAGAGGCTTACAAGAGCTAAAGCGCGGTCACTGTCGGATTGCATAGAAAAGAAAGAGACGCGCGATGACACAACGCTGGTAATTTATTGCAAAATATGAAGCAATTATGGATTTACAAATAATCTATTCATTGGACTAAAAAATTATGTTATGTATGTTTTCAACATACTATCTAGCATATATCCAGAAGAATATCATACTCGTATACTTTTTCTGATTTTGGTTACTGCAGTGGATCATATATTTTTAGGCATTATAAATTTGAGTTTAGGTCATGTAGTCCCCTTAAAATCTGACAACATGAACACGAGCTTGCTATTAATATAATTACTAGCGCACGCTACATGAACGCCCTAATTTATCAAAACTCTTAATGTATTCAAACTCTAAACAAAAAACAAGGAAGTACTACATCGAGAATACCAATGCTTCTTCTAAATTTTAATGCTGTCTACGACCTACGTTTCCTTACAAAAAAATAGGTATGCATCTCTTACTTATGGGTAAAAAACCCTGTTGATATTTAGCTATAGGTATTCTCGTTCGGGAAACCATTTTTTATACATAGTGATCCCCTCTTCGTACATCTTGAGAAATTAATTAAACAGCGACGCCTAGTAATTTTAACAGTTCAATCCAAATTAAGTTCTAATAAGTTCAGTTCAAATTGAGATCAGATATACCTACCTACGTAATTATATAAATTAAGTAATGGTTCAATTGTATTATTTCCGATGCCAAGAAGACGCGTCTATGTATAAAAATATTTTCCAGTGCAATTGCAATGTCCATGAACTGTCAAAATGAAACCGATTGCAATAGCGTTACGTAATAAGACTTTTTGTGTTTCAATTTTTTGGCGGGAATTTTACTGTCAGTTTTTTATCCATCTAACCAGCCAGTATCTTACCCATATTTTTTTCTATCTTTCCAGAGAGAAACTCCTTCATTCGAATGTGTATTTCAACGAGAACAATACCATGACGTACACAGCGAAGAGGTTTCCTATCTTTCTGCCTGAACACAACACTATAGACTTGAACGCTACTATTATTGTACCTAATATTGCAGTTTTGGTAAGTGAACAATAATTTTATAAGTATTTTTACAGACTTAGCACTTAAGTTATGTTGCAAAATACGTAATAATAATAATAATTTGAATTGAATAATTTTTCTCTTAAAAAAAATCTACCATAAACTAAAATTTTGTAGCTTTCCCGTTAAACGAACCTTAACAATCGTATCGAACGGTTGTTGTTAGCTGTCTATTTACTTAGGCAGCCTATACTGTTCGTTACAGCAAGTAAACACAGTGTTTTTTTGTGGGATGCCAAAGTAGCCCGCGAAATTCAAATTTTCTTACGTTTTTTGTAATTTGCAGGTCAGCGTCAGGTTGTATGGTGATCTTAATATGATTCGCGGCCATATCAAATATTTATTTATAGAATTATAATCATAAAAATTATCACTAGGTATGTCTCTCTAAGTTTCATTAAAGTTTCTCTCTAAGTTTGATTTCATGAAATAGTCAATCGAGCAACAAAATTCGATCTAAAGAAAAGTAGCCACATTCCTCTAGATCGTATTTTGTTGCTTCGTGTTTCAATAATGCAACTTTATAAAAGGTACCTATTAGAAAATTCTAGACACACTTACCGAGGGTGCTCATTTATTTATTTATTTTATTTAACACGTACTTACACACATATATCTATAAACAGGCAAGAAATAAGGAACAGAAAAATAGGTACAAAGGTGATGCTTATTTCTAAAGAAATCTCTTCCAGCATACCTGTGATAGGAGAGTATATTAAAGAGATGAAGACAACGTGTGTAAGAGTAGAAGGGAAAACCAAATATATAAAATCTAAAATAATTTTCTAATTTAAATATAAACATACAATAAGAGAATATACTAACATACATACATACTTCTAAAATAAATATCACTAAAATATACAAAAATATAATGTAATTTAAATAATAAATACATAAGCAACTATGACAAAGTGGAAAGATAGTGTTCTTATTGAGCCGCTATTCATAATTCCTTCTCAGTCACGAGATAATATGCTTTTAAAGGAGTGGCGCTAGTATACCGTTATACGCCCTCTTAATCTTTGCCAATATTGAAGCTGTTTAATAAAAAAAGGTTTAAGAGAAAAAAACCATAGCAAATAAATGCATTTGCAAAATGTTATTAACAATAAAACAACAATACTAACTATGCTAATGATGTCAAGGGCTCAAAAACAATTTAAATAATAATAGATTTATTTTTAGACAAAGATTTTACGGCGATTCCTTCTAGTTTTCAAAATTAAAACGACGCTTACGTTTCCGCATCATAAAATTGTTATTGTAATTGTTTATCAGTTTACAAAAACACGTGTCAAATAGCAACTAGGTATCGTTACGAAGAATTGACAATTTTAATTAAAAAAAAAAAAAATGGCGGGTCACTTTAAAACCGCACAATCTACTTAGTAAAAATCTTAAATTCATTCATTCATTCACTCACAGACAACGCACTGAACGCACAGCCTAATCCGCTGGTTCTAAAGTTCCTTATAAGGGCCAGCGCACATCTGGCGAGCGCAACGCAGCGCATTCGTCACTGCCAAACAAATATCGACGTTGCATCAGTTGAAATAAAGTTGAAAATAAATAATTTCCCTTAGCTCAAGAGCGCGTCTAAGCGAAAAGATGCGCGCGTCTCAGGTTATTAATTCTTAACTTTAATGTTAGTCTCACAACGTTGATATTTGTTTGGCAGTGACAACTGCGGCGCGCTGTGTCTCACCAAGTGTGCGCCGGCCATTAGTATAACGAAAATGATACAAAAAGGATTTTTGTAAATTCATCCCCTCAAGGGTTTTGTTATGGAATTAAACTTTGTATGGAAGTTTGTAATTTTTGACGATGGGAAATATCATCGGGCGTACGGTTTGTATTATTTGTTATGTTATGAGTTAAGTAGTAAAAGTATCATTGGCATTGCCAAGTTCGAAACACCGTGCTCGAAATACCTTTAACTCCCAATTCATGATTATTCCTGTAGAGCACATTCATTTTGTAAAAAAAAAGAAAAATATTTTATTTGGGACACGCACAGGAAATCAAAAGAATAAAAAAATAAAAATAAAACAATTAAAAAACCTGTGCGAAGCCAAAAAGGCTCCTATCTCAGCATAAAGCTGCGATATTTAAAAAAATAAGTAAATAAAAATAAGTACCGCAGCGCTACCAGCGCTGCGGTACTTATTTTTTCCGATAGGGCCCGTTGTGATGCCACGGACACACATACGGACATATTTATATCCCACTAGGGGATTATTTATAAATAAATTTTAAAATAGAATACTATTAAAATATTATACTATTATACACAGTATTCATTGAGTACGTGCAGCGATCGGCAACGCTAGTTCGCCCGCAACCACCGCCCGCTATAGCGCGCTTACCATCCATCGATATGTATAAGTACTTCTATTGTAATACGTATCGTGAGTAAAAGAAATATCCAATAAAAATATAACAATATTTAATTTCTCTCCGTACAAACACACCTAGAACAATATTATATACACGCAAATACAAAACTCCTAAGCTCTATTATTCGGCTGCTAAAATGCTAAGCAGTCCGTTTCCCTGACCGTCTATTTAAGTATTTCTCCCCTGACAACGCCCTCTTTCTAACTTCCTCACTGGCAGACGAAGGGGGGTGGCAGGGGAGGTCAACCCCTGGCCCACGGGTCTGAAGGCCCCCAAATCTCGCGAAATACTTTTTAATCAAAATATGTTCAGTCAGTAAAAGGCAGTTTGTAGTTGGAGGCCCCTATGTATGCAAAATATAAACGTAGCAAGAAACGCAAGGTGCTAATATTTTCGGGATCGCGTCGCTTGCTCTCTCACTCTCCCATCCTACAGTCTCCTAGGAAGCAGAAGAAGAAGGCAGGCTTAGTCCGCTACTGCTCTTCCTACTTTAACATACAATCAATTTTCGTTTCCAGGGCATTTTCTCCTACCTTCACAACGCAAACTACTGGGTGAAGTCACTCCTGTGGTCTTTAGTCAGCATGTATAGTCCAGAGCCATTCGTCAAGAAAACGGTATACGAATACTTGTGGAACTTCACCGATCCTGTGTTGGATCTGTCCAAGAATTGGGCGCCTGGATTAGTGCCTGTTAATAATGCTGGAATCTTGGATAGGGTGAGTCCAGAGTTTTCAAGTTTTACTAAGCAAGTCGACCAGCACCATAATTGCATAACACACTTCAGTCACAATCCGAAGGATTTTGAAAGAAATTGCTAATCCATTGCTTCAGATGTTTGGAAAAATCGTCTGCTCAACAACGTAAATAGCGCACTGAATGTTGTTTACCTGTCAACATGAAAGGCATTGCTATTGTAAATGTGTTATGCAGTTACCCAACTGCTTTAAATCCTCGAAGATTTGGAACTTTAATATAAATCGCAGTGAGTTCCTAGCTGTTGCGAAGCTTGGGAGCAGGGATTGAAAACCGGTACGAAAATGGGTTCCGGTTCTTCAATTCGGTTCTTAAAAAAGTTCTTCTTTTCGGTACGGTTCCAGTTCTGGTTCCAGTTTGGTTCTGGTTCCAAAGTACCTGAGGGCCTAGACAAATGGCATTCGCTTCGGAGCGATTCTATTTCTACAATCGCTATCGCTTTCGCTAATGATTCCAAAAACTAGTGATAACGCTCGTCAAAAAGTGTCCCTTGGCTATGCATTTCTGTGGAAGTACCTAATCTTTCGACGCTGTCGATTCATTTCATAATCGAATGTTGTTAACATTGTCTAGCTAATTTTTAGTCGTTGACCTATGATCACGTGACATTTCGATAGCTTATGTCAACCCCATACATTTTAACTTTTCTACTAGCGTCATCGCTAATCGAATGTTACTTTGTCTAGGCCCTCAGGTCCAAAAAAAGGTTCTAATGAATAAATGAATGTGAAAAAATAAATGAATGTGGCCGCTTTTGTTTAGATCGAATTTTGTTGCTTCGTGTCTCAATATGAAAGTTTTTATAAGGTATTAGAAAAATCTTGACGCACTTACCGAGGTCGCTTATTGAGTCGTTATTCAAAATTCCTTTTGAATCACGAGATAATACTTGTTTAAAGGAGTGGCGCTAGTGGACCCGTGTGCGCCCTCTTAAACATTCGGGCTTTTAATATATTTTTTTAAACAGTGGTAAAGTCTGTTACAATTAATATAATTTTACAATTTAGGGATCAATCATAAAGAGAGAAACAAATTACTTAAATAAATCTGGCGTCCTAGCTAGGTGGCATGGTAATCTGCGGGGTAATTCCGTAACACACTAACAGTACGAATGGCTTTCATTTTGACAGTTCAACAACATTCATTGCGTTATTTACGTAGTCGAGCAGACAATTTTTTCGAATTTAAGAAGCAATGGATTAGCAATATCCTTCAAAATTATTCAGATTCTAATTGGTAGTGTGTTACACGATTAGGGTGCTGTATTATGGTTCCTTTTTGTTGGGACTGACATTCGATTCCCGGGTCGGGCAAAGTGTTATCGGGTTTTTCCATCTGGAATTTCTCGGTAGCAAACCGGAGTCTGGATTTGTGCCCAGTTGATGGCAATAGGCTCGCCCCCTATTACATGGGACTTAAACATAGCTGGTGAAATGTGAGTGTGCTATAGGTACACCTCTGCCTAACCCTTCGGGGAATACAGGCGTGATGTTATGTATGTTATGTTATGACATTTTAACTCCCTTTCCAATTTATGGAATGGTCTCTAATATTTCAAGAACATAACAATATGCCCAAGATATGCCATTGGCAATTATTTTGACAAGTTCTAATTATTTTTCCAGATCTACGCCGATTTCACAGACGAGATGACAGTGAAGATAGGTCCTCAATGGGGCCACAAAGAGTTCTTCCAGATTGATAGGTTTAGAGGAGAACCACAACTGCCTGGATATGATCCTGAAGTAAATATAATATATACTTAATATAATAAATGCGAAAGTAACTCTATCTGTTACCTTTTCACGTCTTTACCGCTGAACGGATCTAGATGTTTGGCACACAGGTTGACCATGACCTGGGTTAGGATATTAGATACTTATAGGTTATCTTGTTGCGAGCAAAAGTTAGTACAATCTCTTTTCTCTTAGATCATATTGGTGCCGATTCTCTTGTCACAAAATTATCTAAACTAGACTAAAAATCACTAAAATTTAGTTTATTCCTGTCAAAAGACGATTTCTCATTCTGAAATAGACTAAAGTGACACAACTTAACTATGTTTTAGTTTGACAGCACTAAGATGGTACTGATTTATTAGTTTAGTGAAAATGGCAATTTTGCTATTCTGAATTTGAAGTTTTTCACCTAAATTTTTGGTTGTCCTAACTAAATCTGGCTATTTTTTATCGCGATTAAAAAGGTGCGGAATAAAATTAGTTGTCATGAACTAAGATTCACCACAACACCTCGACTTCAGAGGCAAAAACTTTTTTACAAAAAATTAAACCGACGAAAAAAGAAACTGAAAAGCAAAAAATAAATCTTTCAGTCTAACTAAGCTCTTAAATTAATGTAAATTACAAATTTTGAGTCGGCGCCAAACAATCACCGCAGATCGATTAACGACGATCAATCAAGCTGCCATAAGTTTTCATGGCGCCTTGTATGTTTGGCGCCGACTCAAAATTTGTAATTTATATTAATTTAAGAGCTTAGTTAGACTGAAAGATTTATTGTTTGCTTTTCAGTTTCTTTTTTCGTCGGTTTAATTTTTTGTAAAAAAGTTTTTTATTTTTCGCTTTTCAGTTTCCGTTTCAAATAAATGAACTTATTTATTTTTTTAGGACTACCAACAATAGCTTACACTACAGATGTCTTTAAAAAAAACATGAAATTAAAACTTAGTACAGTGGATTAATTAGGTACTTTAAGGTAAACACCACATTACCCAAATTAAATTATGTTAATTAACAACTTGGGTACATGACTACTTTTCAAGCAATCTTAATACCGGGGAAAAATATGCTAGATTCAAAAGTCATCATAAAGGTTTCATAACAAATCAGACAAACAGTCAAAAATTTTAGATTTCAGCTTAGGGAATCAAAGTGTAAATCGATTAGATAGCTATTACATAGTAAAACCTTGCAAAACCTAGCATATAGACAGTTATATGCTATACCGATGTTCTCTGTGGAGGATAAAGAGTAGTAACAGGTCTACGCGGAATTCATGACGGACGGAGCACGCAAGATATTGAGTGCGAGCAGTGGAGGCTAGTCGATAATTCCTTTATGAAATTAACATACAAACATTGCGTCGTTTAAACATCTTCGTTCTTCTAAAGTGTTGAAGAAATTCAAGCTATTTTTTTTTTATAAGTAGATGACTTTTTAGCTATGCCAACAGAAACAGCTAGATGCCAATCAAAGCGTTTTTGAACGTGTTCTAGACGCAAACTATTCGTAGCACAGTGCGGCCGCCACATCATATTACAGTATTCTGCTACATATCAACTACAAAGTGTAAAGTACACTGTCTTATGACAAAAACCCAGCATCTTGGACGCTTTTTTGGGGCTTGTATTTAAACGCCTACCAGAAAAGTGCCTATTTTACTACCAACAAATTCGAACTACCTGCCAGAATGGATAAATGCTCACCAAATTGTGTTTCATAAAGTATTGTAGAAATGAACCTATTTTCCTTTTTATTCTATGCCATAAAGATTTATAAACGTCTTTTAATTTCTTACTACCTGCCAAGATAGCTCGACGGAGCCCCGCTTAGCGTGGCTCCTATTTCTGTAACCAACCAAACCTCGGGGTGCCCCTGACGTCGACCGGCGTGGGTTAGGGTTAATAAGCAGGTCGGCGGAGCCCCGCTCCGCGGGGCTCCTATTTCTGTCTAAAGAGTTTAAAGGAACCTAACCAACCGAACCTCGGGGTGCCCCTGATGTCGACCGTCTATGGTTACATTTGGTGAGCATTTATCCATTTTGGTAGGCAATAAGAATATAAATACAACACGTACAATTATTCTGATGACTGTATAATTATTTTGGAACTTAAGGCGTTGTTCTTTAGGCACCTCGGTATAGAGAGGGTTTATTTTATTTGAAGTTAACATATTTTACTTTGGTACTTAGTCTTAGAGTGATATTTTCTAGAACTGTTTGTGGTACGTACTTGTTATAAGGAGTGTTCATATCTTGTATGAGTTTATATTTGAGTGCTAGTTTTTGATGGATGACTTTTGCTACCTGATTGTGTCTATGTGTATAGTCTGTTTTAATATTATTATTATTATTACTTTGCCTTTAATTATAAGATTATTTGTTCCTGTATATTTAACGAGTAACACTTCATTGAGTTCAAATACTTTATTTTTATTTTTGCACCATTCATCATCATCATTATCAGCCTATATTTGTCCACTACTGGACGTAAGCCTCTCCTAGTGAACGCCATTGAGCCCGATCCTTGGCTCTCGTCATCCAGTCTCTGCCAGCCGCATTTCGCAAGTCGTCAGTCCGCCTGGCCGGCGGGTGCCCCACACTACGTTTGCCTAAACGCGTTCTCCACTCTTGAACTTCAACGAGAGATGTGACTAGCCCATTGCAGCTTCAGCTTGCTTAGTCTTTGGGCTATGTCGATTACCTTGGTTCTCTGGTGGATAACGTCGTTTTGGATTTTATCTTTCAGAGAGACTCCAAGCATAGCTCTCTCCATAGCTCGCTGAGTGACTTTAAACTTATGGACCAATCTCACCGTGAGTGTCGACGTTTCTACTCCGTAAGTCGTAACCAGTAGGACACACGCGTTGAAGACTGTCGTCTTTGGGCACTGCGGTATAGACGAGGAGAAGACCTGATGAAGTTTACCAAATGCTGCCCATCCCAGCTGAATCCTACTATCGGCTTCCCTCTCAAAATTGAGTTGGGCCTATAGTTTTTATGTTGAAATTGTTATCTCATTTATGTATAGTCACCATCTTTGCCACTTTCCATTTTATAGGGAATATGCCAGAAGTTAAGGATTTGCTGTTTATAGCTGTAATAAATATTACCTTTATTAATTTATAAGCTTTTGAATGTTTTGAGTATGCTGTCACTGCTAATATTTAGAACTTCCCTCGACTGCCTTCCGTACCCAACATCACACCCTCTATGACAGTCATACTCTAGCTAGGCTTAAAGTTCTCATCAAGATGAATGAAATAAGCCCAAACACGATCTAACTGCTGTAAGCTGTCGAGGAGCCCTCTCGACTGTCTTCCGTCTCCATCATCAGATGATCTTCAGGTCTCTTTTTTGTTGAAGCATCATTAGAACTACGTATATGTGCCAAGTTTCAACAAAATCGGTTCACAAGGGAATATTCTGTAGGTGCAAAATCATTTAACCCCTATTTTTCTACCCGTAGGGATGGATTTCGTTTTTCAATTTTAAATGGGACCAACTTTGGGGTATACTCTTTCCATTAAAAAAAGAATCATCAAAATCGGACTACTCGGTAAAAAGTTATGCGGGGTCATACATAAAAAAAAAAAAAAAAAATATATAAGGGTCGACTTGAGAACCTCCTCCTTTTTTTTTCGTTGGTTAAAAACAGTACTGTTTAATTTTTTTATTTTGCTTATATCTCGAAAACGGTGTGTCCTATCGCAAAAATAATGAAAATTTCGACCCCCTTTATGAAACCCTTAAACCCATGTAACTCTACATGTAGGTATTTTTTTTTTATATTTTCCATACAAAAAGTGAAAAATTCTATATAAAACGCGCCGAGGCTGCCACCCATGCGCGCCCCCGGCTCTAAAAAAAATTCACAGGGTAGGGTAAACAAGTACCATGTGGAGTCGCGATTGTCAAATTAGTTGCGTCAAAATGATTTTTATATTTAGAGATATTTTATTGCAGAATAGCTTTAAGATTCTCATAGCCAAAAGTAAGGAATTTTAGTGATAGTTTAGTTAGTTTAGTCCGGTGTACAAGAGAATCGGCACCATTGTCTTGTACATAATACTATAATCAGCCTGTACAGGATGACTGGATCTGGACCCGCCATAGCAAATTCGCATGTGGAGGAGGTCATTTGCTAATTGTTAGACCTTACTTTCCCTAGCTTTTTTTTTGTATATTTTTTTAACCGTAGGTAGTTTGAACGAAATAAAAAAAAAACTACGAAAATAATGCAAAAAAAGTTATGAATAATTGAAGGTCAAATTTAGGAGAAATCTCAAGAAAGTATAAAAAATTACATATCTCCCAAACTATAAAACTTTAGCTAGGGAAAGTAAGGTCCAATAATTAGTAAATGACATCCTCTATATGAGAATTTGTTATGGCGGGTCCAGATCCAGTCAACCTGTATAGTGTTTCCAAATCAGGGACACAGGCGTTCTCTCTGTGATAGGTAGCGGGCCTAAATCCCCCACGCGGGCCCGGCTCGGGTTGGTGGATGTGTTCGAATTTCGGCCTTCTACAACCAGCATGGCAGGAGATTCCTCAAATACTAGCCGTCGCTAAGCTAACTGTCTCACAACCAACGTTATCTTGAGCTGTTGGTCCTACTGCTAACAAAATATTCTTATTCATTTAAGTTGTTAGTTGAACCCTAGCAAGCGCAAGCAAGGGCTTCTGCTGATCCTGGGTTAGATTCCTGAGTCTGGCAAAGTGTTATTGAGTTGTTCCATCAGGTATTTCTCAGTAGCTGGAGTCTGAATTTGTACCCCGTTGATGGCAAAAGCCTCGCCCCCTATTACATGGGACTTAGACAGAACCGGCAAAATGTAGGTGTACTAATGAGGTATACCTCTGCCCTAATCCTTCGGAGATTACATGCGTCAGGTTATATGCCATTTGCAGGTCAGTATCAGGTTGTATGTTGAACTAAATATGTTTCGCGGCCGTATCAAATATTTATTTATAGAATTATAATCATAATAAAAAGCATCAATACATGTCTCTAATTTCATGTGATATTACCCTATTGAATGACTATTTCATGAAATCATGACATTGGAGGCCAATTATAACATACGGAGTTGTATTGCTGATTCTAATGATTATAATTCTGTAACGCCATATTTGTTACGGCCGCGAAACATATTTAATCAACATACAACCTGACAGTGACCTGCGAATTGCAAAAAAACGTAAGTGAATTTGAATGACGCGGGCTACCTTGGCGCATCCCCCTTAAATTGATTTTTTTCCAGGAATGTCCAGACCGTATCTTCGGCTCCACTGAAGGCGTGATGTACGCTCAGCGGCTGACCAAGCAAGATGTACTGAAATACTGGAGGAAGACTGTCTGCAAACTGATGCCGCTTTATTTTGATAGTAAGTTCATCAGTCTTCCATTTTATATCTTTGTCGCAGAGCCAACATGAAGAATCGGAGGGGTAACATAGTGTAATTCAGCTGTATCTGGTTGGACTGAAAGGTGGAACCCAACCACGACATAGTTGGGAAAAGGCTAAGCAGATACTGAAACATGAAAAACCAACTGGTTAAAAATGACGAATTTTAAAAAGAGTCTCCGTGTTTTCCTTTCTTATGTGGTAATTAGCTGGCTGCTAGACTGTCTCATTGGTGTATTGGTTGCAAGCGCGAATGATGAGCATGAGGTCTTGGGTTCGTGTCTCTATCTGGAATTTCTCAGTAGCAATCCGGAGTCTGGATTTCTGCCCGGTCGATGGCAATAGGCTCGCCTTCTATGGGACTTAAAAAACTTAGGTACACCTCTCTGCCCAACCTATCTGGAAAACAAAGCGTGGTGTTATTTTATGTAATTATCCGGTAGAAACTAGCATTGCCCTCTTCTAACCAGAGCCCGTCTGTGATCCTTTCTATGCCAAACATTAACAGGATGACTTTTCTCCTTTCCAGGCGAGCTGACAATGTACAACGTCCCACTTTACCGTTACAACTTATCAGAGAGTGTCTTCGACCGCGTCACCAACGGCACCGACTGTTACGACACCGACCCGAGTCTACCACAAGGACTCAGCGACGCTTCGAAGTGTTACTTTAGTGAGTATACTACTTAGACATACCTAAGGTTTTTCATCAGATGCAATTGCGTGCGCCTGAATATCCCTTTAGAAGAATTTTGAGTAGGAAACTCATAATACAGGTCACTTTATCGTCATTATCTCACACATGCATGCACCGTGATAGCCCATAACTCTGTCTCTAAGTAGTGAAATGTAATGAGCCGATACACTCTTTTAATACTTTTGGCTTATGTTGATGATTTTATGATTCATAAAATACCAAATGTTTTGGAACTTATTTTTTTTTTAAATATATGTATCAGTCCTCGGATAGGTTTCAAGAAACTTATTTATTTTGTCTAACGTTTCAGACTTCCCAATGGTGGTGTCTTACCCACATTTCTACACGGGCGGTGTACCCAAAGACCACTTTGTAACCGGCCTCAAACCAGACAGGTTCAAGCATAATTCTTTCGTTATCTTGGAACCAGTAAGTACATATTATTTTCACTGACGTTGTTAAAAAAGGCTTTACTAACAGAAAAACACGATGGAAAGTCCTTCAGCTTGATTAAACACACGACTTTTAAAAGTAACCAATTTGTCTTTGCAGAGCTAATCCAGAAATTTCAAATAAAAGTTCCTGTAAGAATGATAGCTCCCAAATGAATGTCTAAGTCCGGTGTCGAAAAATAGCGAACTAAAGAGCTGGACATTTATTTTTACTCCTAATAATCTTAATTTTCTCTTACAGTACACCGGCACGCCATTCGAAGCCGTGGCCAGAATGCAGAGCAATCTTAGAATCCACGACCTTACAGGATTCGATGAGAAGTTTACAAAGCTGTCCAATCAAGTGTTACCTTTGTTCTGGGCTGAATATGTAAGTATTTAAGATAAGATAAACTTTTGGCCAAGCATAAAACCTTCGAGTCAGAGAGCTACCACGCTTGAGTTCGCCGCTAGAGGCACTAGTGTAGAGTAAGGTCTCTAGATTTCAAATGTATTGAACGTTTACTGTTTGTGAGATTTTTTATCACGGGTATAACGAATGATTCATAATTGTTGAATGATTCATTTCTGATTAATTATGACTTAAGATTTTAAGTAAAAAGTTAGGATCTAATTTGGGAGCAATTAAACGAAGAGTAATATTTGTCTGCTTGCAATACTTGCCAATTTTAGGAACATTATAATCTTCCTAAAATTGGCAAATAAAAATATTATGAATTTAAGGGTACATAAATAAACATATCCAAAACGTCAAATAAAAGTACTGACAGGACCTTACTCGCCAGTGGCGCCAACTGGTGAGCACAAAAATGATAGCCCTCATTGCGTAATACACTCTATGGAAATTACTAATCCATTGCTTAATTTGTTTGAAAACTTCATCTGCTCGACAGCTTAAATAACGCAATGAATGTTGTTGAATTGTCAAAATGACAGGTATTGTTAGTGTGTTACGCAATTACCCCGCCGTTTTTGTATTTCCAACTTTATTCCGACTTTATGAAAAGATCATAAAAATACAAAATTGACATCCAAGGCCCGTTTGCACCACAAATCATTCAATCCGTTTAGCGCAAAACATAGATTATATAAAACATCATTATTTCTCTGTCATCTTCAAAGGATTGACAGCAACACAGCGATGTTTTAAATTCGTTTAGTAGTAAACGTATTGAGCGATGTATGAACGTCCACGAAGCAAAAGGAGTATGTAAAACATAAAAATTACTCACAAAGACTTAAGAAAAAAATTGTTAATTAAATCAGGCGGCTGTCGTAACCGCGTATTATGGCTACGTTGATTCCATATTCTGGGCAACATCCTGTGAAAAACTTGAAATTATTAAAGCGCAGAAGAGGTGCATTAGGTCCTTGCAATCTTAAATCAACAGAAAGTTGCAAACCGCATTTTATATCCTAAAAACTACTAACGTTACCTTGTCTTTACATTTACGAAATCGCTTTGATCGTAAAGAAAAACAGTGATTTGTTTAGAAAAGGTTCAGAACAGAGCTCTCGATCCATAAGACCAACATATCGACATGAATTATGCCTAAGACGTTCAAAAACCGCTCTTATGCACAAGAGCATACTTTGCATGGCTCCAAATTTTTTTAATAAGATACCAACATAAAAGATTTATACTTGACACAATTTAAACGTAAACTAAATACATTTTTAATAGACAAATGCTACTATACCATTGACGATTTCCTACTTGACAAAATTTCTTGTGAGTGACCATTTTAAGTATGTTTGTTTTAACGGAATATTCATATACATGTCTATTAATTTATTACAGTATATTATATCTTGTAATTTAACTTCTAATATTGTAATTTAACAATGCATGCCATATTAGGGTAGATTTTTGAGCTACTATAATATATATTTAAGATCCTGTTGTATCACCAAAAATCGCATTAATAAAAACTTTGACTCTGACTTTGACTTTGTAACAGGGATGTTATGGAGCTCCGTAACCGTAACCGTATCAGTTTCACAAGTTTCGGATAGTTTCGTATAAGGGCGGAGACAAACTAATTATTATAACATCTCTAAATAATTACTTACCTGTATGACTGATTAAAATACCAAATGATAACCTAGTCTATATCAAACCTATAGATGAAACCAAATTATTACATACTATTTGTGTTTATATTTTACTTCAATATAATATCCGTAACCGAAACTATCCGAAACTAACGGATAATCCGAAATAATTTCATATCCATAACCGTATCCGAAACCGATATAATTATATTCCTATATCCATACCCGTATCCAGATCCGAAATATCATATCCATAACATCTCTGCTTTGTAAGGGTCGTAGCAGGTGGCGTTCTGTAGTTTATGCCTATCCCCATGGGAAGAAGGCGTGAGTTTATGTTGGTGTGTATGTTTATGGTGGCTGGGACATCGACGCGCAACCTGTTACCATGGATTCAGTAAATGACTCTAGACCCTTTTTTTATCTTTTTGTTTTTGGGAGGAAAATCATCAAATATGTTCTCCCGCTCTTGGCGGAGCGGGATGGCGTGTCAGACTCTTACTGACTAACACCCACCCGTGTTCCTTCAGTTGCCTGTGCGCCAGAGCCACGGTAACTCTTTCGAACAATCCGCGACATAATTCTAGACGGGCGTTGAAATTTTTCGTCGGTTGTAAAACAAAAGAAATCAGCTGTTTGATACAAAAGTGCAATACTCACGCGGTCAAAATGTATGAAACAGCTGATTTTTTAGGGTTCCGTACCCAAAGGGTGCCAACGGAACCCTATTACTAAGGCTCCGCTGTCCGTCCGTCCGTCTGTCTGTCAGCGGGCTGTATCTCATGAGCCTTAATAGGTAGACAGTTAAAATTTTGCTGTGTGTATTTCTATTGCCGCTGTAACAACAAATAATAATAAAAATAAAATAAAGTTAAAAATTAGGTAAAGGAATTACAAGAAACGTGTTTTTTTTTAATATATATGTCGTGTTAAATATTGTACGGTGGTGTGCGAGTCCGACTCGCACTTGTTTCGACTATAATCGACGAAAATTTTCAACCTGCCGGGGTCGCGGATTGTTCGAAAGAGTTACCGTGGCCCTGGCGCACAGGCAACTGAAGGAACACGGGTGGGTTTTAGTCAGTAAGAGTCTGACACGCCCTTCCGCTCCGCCCAGAGCGGGAGAGGTCATTTGATGATTTCCCACCCAAAAAAAAAAAAAATATGGTAACAAGTAGCGCGTCTATATCCCTCCCTGCCACCATGTATATTAAGCGATTTGTGGTGCTATCGGGCCTTTGATTCTGGCTCTAAACTTGGTTTTTGCTTGTCTGTCCCGAAGCTGTTGGAATATGAAGAATATGTGGGTCATTGTTGCTTTTTTTATCTTCTCAGTTAGTTTTAACCATGGCCTGGCAGTTTGAGTAATTTTTGTGGCCTACCCAAATGTCCTTTCTTTGGTATTGTTCGTCGAATCGTTGAGCTCCTTAAGTTCTGAGTTGAGCTGCACGATTACTGACAAATGCGTGCCCTGACTGGACAGGTCCACTCAATCTGTGTGGTTTTTCCTCAAAAGATCATTTCAGACACAAATCTACGTGGTCCTCACATGATCTGACCAAGATTATGTCTGGACTTTAAAAGAGACTGTGAACTCTGTGTTAGTTTCGGCCTTTCTTCTCAGAGTAGTTAGATAGGAAACGCCGACCTGATCTAGTTTTTTAAAATATGATTGACATGTAAAAGTTTTGTACAGACCTACCTAAAGAAATAAAATCATTTATCATTTATCCCACGGATCTCTCGCGGGAGTCTCGACTCCCCCCTCTAAATTACGGCGATACTTTTTTGTTAGTAACCTCCATTTTTTTTACAGCATCAAGAAGGTCTACCATCACACATAAGAACAGCTGTATTCTTCACCAGAGTGATCCTGCCACCTCTATCAATAATAATTTCAACATCCATGATCCTTCTCGGCATCTACTTACTGACCAAACTTATATACAGACATAATTTAGAAAATGATTGTCTAAAATCTATACTTATATTTAAAAGTAAAAATGCAACTAAAAATAAAATATTGTCCTTTGAAAAAGAGACATTTTTAAAGGCTAGTTAATTTTTTTTTATATAATAGGTCGATTGTGTATGTCTTAGAGTCGATATTTTTTATAAACGGGTTTTTCACATTGTAAAAGTGGCTTGTCTCGCAGTTTTGTTTTAAATATAAACAGAAAAATTGTTAGATAATTACTTGGTAGAGAGAAAAGTCAGATTTAAAGCTAAAGCAAAGATTAGTTGTTTACAATAAGTTATTTATAGAGAATTTAAGGTCTGACCATTGCAAAAGTAATCATTGGTGCCGATTCTCTTGTGCTATGAGAATGTTAAACCTATTCTGCAAAAAAATATCTCTAAATTTAAAAAAAAAAACTGAACTAACTAAAATTTAATTTGACAATCGCGACTCCACGTGGTACTTGTTTGCCCTAACCCGTGATTTTTTTTAGACCCGGAGGCACGCATGGGGGGCAGCCTCGACGTGTTTTTTATGGTTTTTTTTACTTTTTATATGGAAAATATGAAAAAAAATATTACCTACATGTAGAGTTTTACGAGCTTAAGGGTTTTATAAAGGGGGGTCGAAACTATCATTATTTTTGCGATAGGACTCACCATTTTCGAGATATAAGCAAAATAAAATAATAAAAGATACAGTCCTGTTTTTGCACCTGAAGTCGAGGTGTTGTGGTGAATTTTAGTTCATGACAACTAATTTTATTCCACACCTTTTTAATCGTGATTAAAAATAGCCAGATTTAGTTAGACAACCAAAATTTTAGGTGAACAACGTCAAATTCAGAATAGCAAATTTGGCATTTTCAATAAACTAATAATTCAGTACCATCTTAGTGCTGTCAAACTAAATTATAGTTAAGTTGTGTCACTTTAGTCTATTTCAGAATGAGAAATCGTCGTTTGACAGGAATAAACTAAATTTTAGTGATTTTTAGTCTAGTTTAGAGAATTTTGTGACAAGAGAATCGGCACCATTGCTTAAAAAACATTCTGACTTAGCCCTTTTATGCTGTATGCCTCAAACACAGCGCCATTAATAACACGATACATTTTTGTCGCGGTCGATTCGTGGATGACAGACCATAGATTATATATCGAGACCTCTCCGTACCTCGGAAAGCACGTAAGTCCATGGTCCCGGCTATCGTTTGTGGATCTTTGACAGTCGTAACGTGTCGTAAAAAGCCCGGAAGCCTGACAACCAGTTCTACCGAAGGATATCGTGCTACCCAGTAACAGGGATGTGGAGGTCAGATAGGCAGTCGCTCCATATAAAATACAGGTATTCAGCTGCATTCGGTTAGACTGGAAGCTGACCCCAACATAGTTGGGAAAAGGCTAGGGAGATTTTGATTACTGCGTGGCTTCATGCAAAAATATACTAGGCACACTGTTTTTTTCGACTCAAGACATGCAAATATTTTTGTAAAGGGGAAAAAGGTTTACAATGTAAATAAAGACTGAATAACATAATTTCATGACATGGCCAAAGTATACGCGAAATTTTAAATAAATTGAGATATTAATAATAATTTTATAGTTTTCTTCTTCTTATCTACCTCAATGTGATGATAATAGAAATATATAAAAATATACTTTTTTTATATAGAAAAATAGTCCAGTCGCCAGCACATCAGGGGGCCAAGTCTACTAATTTACAAACGTCACAATAGTCACTGCATTGTGAGTTTTGACAGATTTGCCATACTAAATCTGTCAAAAACTAACAATGCAGGTACCATTGTGACGTTTGTAAATTAATAGACTTGGGCCCCTGGTTATCACAATCTGTCAGATGTTCTCATTCGATTTTGAACTACATTAACAACATTTTATGATTTAAAATCGTTTGGAGAAATTTGGCAGTTTGTCGTGCTGGCAACTGTACATACTGTCATAATATATTTTTTGTTTGGTTTTTAACGTTCAATCATGTTTTAGTTTATCACCTTTTTTTTCTTTTTAGTTACTTAATTATTGATTGTTAAAAAATATGTAATTTACGTAGCCCAAGCTATATTTTCTTTTATAAAACTTTTTCTATTGTATAGATTAAAAGGTGTAAGTTAATAATAAAAAATGCATTCGGGGGTAGTTTGTAGCTGTGATTGTTCCTAATTTAAAATAGTTGCATCAATTTTGCTCACTGGTAGCTTTAAGGTAATTTTAAATAAAGAAAACATTTATTTTATGAGTTTGTTTTATTTTGCCTTGTAACAAGAGGTAAAATATTGTCTAATTTTTTTTTATATTTCGTTTTCTGCAGAACATACAAATATTTAAAAAAATACCACATATTATATGTGTATCAACTACACTAGTGACAAAAAAAACTCACATGGTATTGTTTTGCCGCACATTCCTATGACAAAATATGAAAACAGACGCATATGCGCGCCGCACTACAGAGTAACACTGTCCGCCGCCGCACGGTGGATCGAAAATCGGCTGTAGAAGACATAGGATCTCGATTTCTGAAATGTTATTTTTTTTGCTGGAAATGACTTCTGCTGATCATTACTATGTACAAAAATGACACCCGAGTTAATTCTGCCCAAAAACGAAGGAAATATATTTTTTTTACGAAAAATTTGTATGAAGCTAGTATGAAAAATCGAATTATCTCCTAAACGGCATGTTTAACCCTAATATCCTTGGAGGTGGTCATAGTGCTAATTATTTATGATTTTTTGGTTGCCAATTTGACGAAAAATTTAATGCCGTTTTTTTTTTAAAAAATCGTCAAAATATTTTTATTTATTTTTACATGTAAAACGATCCCTTTTAGTGTCCAAGTTAAAAAGTTCGATATGTTATTAACCCAAATATTAAGAACACACAAAACAAGAAAAATTAAATAAAAAAATTGCTGTTTTTTGACACATTTTTACTAATTTAAATAAAAAAAGATTATCAAACTCTTATTTAAGTAACATATAAAGTTATATTATATACAAAATAATTTAATTTAAGGAATTAATACTAAGCATTTGTAAAATAAAGTAAAATAAATAAAAAAAAGACAAAATATCATTAAATTACAAAAAAAAAACCCAAACAGACTCAAATACAAATTTACAAATAAGTACATATATATTTTTTTTACAAATTTTCCTTATCACTCTCGTTGTCAGACTCCAATTCTGAGTCAGCATCCAGATTGGATATATCCAAAAACTCGAACTCAGTTTCCTGAAATTGAATTAAGTCGAGAGTTTCAGCAAAAAAGCTCTGCTTTTTCTTGGCATCTAACTTAGGCCTTTGTGCACTTAGCAAAGGATCCGAAGAAACAAAAAAACAATACGTGTAGTTAAAAGTCCGTGTTCTTCAACATAAACACTAAAAGGAATCGTTTCATATGAAAAAACAAATGAAAATATTTTGACGATTTTTAAAAAAAACGGCATGAAATTTTTCGTCAAATCCGCAACCAAAAAATTATAAATAATTAGCACTATGACCACCTCCAAGGATATTACGGTTAAACATGCCGTTTAGGAGATAATTCGATTTTTCATAGTAGCTCCATACATTTTTTTCTTATAAAAATTATAACTCTTCCATTTGTGCACACATTTACTTCATATGACATTTTATAGAACAGTAATGATCAGCAGAAGTCATTTCCAGCAAAAAAAATAACATTTAAGAAATCGAGATCCTATGTCTTCTACAGCCGATTTTCGATCCACCGTGCGCCGCACCGGTGGCTCGTGTTGCTCTTTACCATGGTATAATAACGACAATTTAAATGGTTTATATATCTTTTTTAACAAAATGGTCACTGAAAATGTTTCCATTATGCGTGTTTTGTTGTAATAAAGTGGCAACTGGATAGTGACGTAAGCATGTCTCACTCCCGGAATGCCGGACCTTATTTTTTTAAACAATACCACATTCTATAAGCCGCACAGACGTTACTTTTCTAATGCTACGGCTACATTGTCGCGATAACGCGAACTACACTTCGCGCGCTCTCTCTCGCCCACCGCTCGACGTCTCGCTGTACAATAGAGAGCGTGAGAAGTGCGTTATCGCGATAATGTAGCCGTAGCATAAAAAGTCCAACTTTTAGAGCGTCCGCGTCGCGTCGTCTCGGTCTCTCAAACCAGTCCTGTCTACCTGTCTTGTTCGGCAGCATTTGTTGAACAACAAAAGCCGACCGACATACATATACTTATTTGATTTTGCCTCCCGGCTGTGCCGACCTGACAAACAAGGTGTGCAACACCCCTATCTATCCATGTGCTATTGAATTGAAACTTCTAGTAACATGGCTACACAAGATGTTTATAGGTATTGGACCTGGATGACCAATTTGCCAAAAAAGTTACAGTCCGTTCACCCCGTCCCCTCCGTCCGTTTACCTCTGACTTTGCATCATAGTCACAATCGTAGAAAGTACTCTGTGGTTATAACATAGATAGAGTATAAATAGATTGGGTTATAATCACAGTAATCTTTATTTTCGCTGCAGTAGCTGTTGGGTTGCTCCCATTGACAATTCTGTCAAATTCTCAATGATCTTTAAAATCCTTAAAGCAAGGTTGATGGCTATTCGGTTGCTGCTGACAGAGGTAAAAATAACTGTGAATGGACTTTTTGAATTTTGCGGGCTACCTTCCCTAACTTCCACATAGGTGGCGCTTTTTGGACACAATTATTCCGAACTATTGCGCTTTGTTTTTGCAATGTGGGTTGGATTGAACGTAAGAATTCCAGATTATTTTTGTGTTCTTCAACTGTTGTTATTTATTCAAAAGCCTCTTCAACCAATAGAAATTGAGTTTTTGTCTCAATTATTTGCGCATTTAAATTTTTATTAGGCCTTGTTTTGATTTAATTTATGACAGTAGCTGTCAGTGTCAACTGTCAATGTTAAACAAAATACCGAACACCGTGCCGTACCTACGCTGGAAAAATTCGCGGGTGTAAGCAAAATTTATTTTCTTTCGTTGTTCATCCTAAGTTTCTGTAGCTTTAGTTTGTACTAAAATATGTAATTCATTAACTTTGGATCAATCTTAATACATACTATGCCATACTTACTGTCTCAAATTGTATATTAGTTACGATAATAATGACCGAAAGTAAAAAAAATATTGAATTAAATAACGGTTGGATATTGTGTCCTTCTAAAAGCTTTCCTGGCAAATTTTATTATTTCAATGTGCTAAATGGAGAAGCCGCATGGAGTCTAAACCAATCTGATGTACGTATAATTTATAATTATAACACAAAGATACAAGTAAACTCGATAAAAACTTCGTGAACTTTGTTTTGACATGTTTTTGAAATTGCAACTTCAGAACACATACATGTTGAAATAAGTTGTTTCGCTGTCTGCCGGCGTAATGTTTGAAGAAAACATTTATGCAATCGAACAACACACATTGCATTAACAAAATATTAGGTTAATCAACATCGAAAAGTTTTTCCACTGACTTACGTATGTATATTATTTAGTTTCGGAAGTAGGTATCAAATTACCAACAAAACACCGGCTCACGTTGTTTTATTTCTGTACATACTGTATTGAAATACTGATTTTATAGGTATAAGGCTAAGTTCTGTATCTCTAACACGACCTATTATTAACTTTTGTTTACGTGCCTGAAATTTGATGCGAATTTTTTTATGATACACTACAACCCTTCACGAAGCCGTCATCTACGCATTCATTACATCAAACTAAAGTAACTTTGTGCAAAAATAATGACTGGGAAAAGACTTACTTTTGGTGTGAAAATTCGTTGTTTAGAACAAACGCACTCAAAACATTGTGCTTATATAAGGTTGAGCATGCAATGAAATACTCCCTAACATTTAAAACTATTTTTCGTAAAATCCAAAAAAAAAGTTGGAACTGTGACCACATGTTTGTCAACATCTCCGTAACCAGAAGGTCCGCAGGTATGGTCCAGTTCCAGTACAAAAAAAGGATCATCATTATGGGAAGAACTAGTGACTCTTGGATTCATTAAGGGTATGAATCAGTGTGTATGTGAAACAAAATGTAAGAGGACAAATTCAACATCAAATTTTTCATACTAGAGCTTTTCCTATTATTTTTTAAATGTTTTTTATAAAATGAAGCTGACATTGAGATTTTATCCAGTAACTGGGTTGTGGAGGTCAGGTCAGATAGGCAGTCGCTCCATGTAAAATACTGGTATTCAGCTGCATCTGGTTAGACTGGAATCCGACCCCAACTTATTTAGGAAAAGGCGTGGCAGGTAGTGATATAAAAATCAAATCAATAAAAAATCAATGATTGAGTTTTGATGCAAAACATAATAGAATCATAATCATAATCTATGTGCACCATTTAATAAAGTTCATATTATTTTGTTTTCAGAAAAAAGGCTTTTTAAAAGAAAGAAGCTTTCACAAAATAGCAGATAAATCTCATGTATATCCGGAACCTACTACGCTGCCTCATAATATTTTCACCAATACTAAAAAACTAGAATGTCCTCAAAACGTACCTTATAACCACCAACTACCAAAGTTTGGCCAAGCCGCCTTCCCCAAATATGTGAACAAAGTCGAACCTTTAATTCCCGATATTGTTAGTAATTCAGTACCATTCCTAATGTTTTGTTCTGAGACTGAAAAGCCTATGTTTGACCTAAGATTATCTGAATTTGAGCATCTTACTATTTCACAATCTAGCAAGCAAACAAACATACCGCTATGTAAACGCTTCAAAAATTACCAGAAACCATGTTTTAATTTGGATAGGAACAATAGGATTGTGAAGCCGTTATCAAAATTCAAAACATCAACTCCGAAGAATTTATTTTTAGAATGTATTTCTGAATCGCAGAATTTATTTCTAAAATCATTGATAAAGAGACCGACTTTGAAATTAGAACCCAAATCACCTACTCCAAAATTTTCTGATACTAATAAGAGTAATGAAAAAGCAATCATAAGTTTTAGTAGTAAGGTTGGAAGTACAGAATCTCATGCAGAGGTTCCTAAATTCATTAAGAAAGAAACAAAATTGGAGAATCTTGATTGCTCGGATTTGAGATTCCTCTTGCTGGCTAAGAGAAGATCTATAGATTCTTCAGATACAGCAGTTGAAAGTAAGTATGAGCCTAAAATTTATTTGCATGAAAAAATTGTCTGACTGCCTTTCTGTTCTAGCGGTCAAGTTGAGCGATTGCTAAGCGTGTGTTCGTGAGTTCGAGCCCCAGGCCGAGCTGTGTTGTTATGTTTTTAACTGACTTATTTTTTTTTTTTTTTGATTTTATTAACTTTGCTTGGCTTGTTTAAGAGTTACCTTCAATAATACGTATTTAATCCACTTTGTGTTAGTTGATGATGTTATAAAACTTCCTGTCACTGTGTTTTAGCATGGCAAGTAGTGGTATACCAAAGAGATTTAAGATAGAGGCTATGCAAAGAAATGTCGATAGAAAAACTGTGATTCCATGTCTCAGTGACGCCATCTAGCATAATTAAGCAAAATTAGAGCGGCATGTAGGCGTACCACGCTAGACTGAGCGACTTTTGTCCACTAGGACAATTGTATCGGATTACGATTTTGTTCAGTATGTCCCGTCTATTGTTGAGTAAATAATTTAATGTCTTTGTGGTATACGAATTTGGTTTTTTTTTCCATATTGCTGTGCCAAAAACACCCCCAGCAGCAGCAGGGACCATTAATTTTGTACCTTTAAGAGCGTATACACGGGTCCACTAGCGCCACTCCTTTAAAAACATATTATCTCGTGACTGAGAAAGAATTTTGAAAAACGGCTCAATAAGCGACCTCGGTAAGTGTGTCAAGATTTTTCTAATACCTTTTATAAACGTTCATATTGAGATACGAAGCAACAAAATTCGATATAAACAAAAGCGGCCACATTCATTTAGATCGTTTTTCAAAATTCCTTTTCAGTCACGAGATAATATTTTTTTAGAGGAGTGGTGGTAGTGGACCCGTGTATGCGCTCTTAAGCCTTTTTTAACATATTTTATACATTATTAGTTTCTGCCGGCGACTTTTAACATACATTATGTTGCGAAGTTCCGAAGATTACTCCCTAGATACACGCTCCACATTTTTTAATTTTTTTACCCGACTGCGCGACGCAAATGAGGTTAATGTGTTTATCAGTATATGTATGTTTGTTCCTTTGTGGCGCTCTAGTGACAGATTTTGATGATTCTTACGTCAATCGATTTGTCTTAAGGGGACTACATGACCTAAACGCAAATTTATAATGCCTAAAAATATATGATCCACTGCAGTAATCAAAATCAGAAAAATATATGTCATTCTTCTGGATATATGCTAGTTAGATAGTGTGTTGAAAACATAATACAATTAACTTGATATGATAGGAAAAAAAAACACAAAGATACCTCTAAAAAATTCTTTCAACGATTAAAAGCCATACCATGCAAACATTAAGATTTTTTGTCAGATTATTCTACAAGTAAAATAGTAACGTGATAGTGTTTTAACTTTTTAGTCCAATGAATAGATTTTTCGTATATCCAAAATCGCTTCATATTTTGCAATAAATTACCAGCGTTGTGTCATCGCGCGTCTTTCTTTTCTATGCAATCCGACAGTGACCGCGCATTAGCTCTTGTAAGCCTCTTATTCTTATGAGTGTCACTAAAGACATGACAGTAATCAAAATTCAATATGGCGACAGCCAGACGCCATATTGTGAAAAAGAAAAATTAAAGTCTACGAACTTGTCAAGTAGGGTATCGTTGAATAGGTCTTTGAAAATTATTTTTAGTTTTCTCTAATTATTTTTCATCTTGAATGACTATTTAGGATTTTTAACGATTTAAAGTTGGTTAACACCCATTCTCACTTACATTTTGAAAACTTATAAAGCTGTGATAAAGTTCTAAATCGTATCTTAGGTCTTATTAACGTGAAAAATAATAATTAGGTACCTATAATATCATTCAATATTCAATATAATTCTTACAATCGAGTGACAAAAAGTAACTTTCTGGTTACTGTTTTGAAAGATAATTTAAACGACCGTTACCTAAAGTGTACATAATACGGACAGAGAAAAAATATCCAACCAAAAAAAAGAAGAAAAAAAAACAAAGAAATCGAAAAACCCGACTGCGTAATAAGTGAACTTTAAAAAGATGGAAAGAAGATGACATATTTTTGTCTCCAATCCCCTCAACCAATCTCATGCAGCCACCAGAGGCATCTTATTTTTAACAATAAAGACCTACTTATTGCCTCCGACTGCATTAGATTGGGTGTGATTGTAGACAAAAATATATCTGTCGTTAATCTAAATATGATTCGCAGCCGTAACAAATATGTATTTATAGAATTATAATCATAAAAATCAACAATACATCTCTCTAAGTTCATATTACCCTATTGAATGACTATTCCATGAAATCATGACATTTGAGGCCAATTCTAACTTATGGAGTTGTATTGCTGATTCTAATGATTATAATTATGTAAAGCCATATTTGTTACGGTCGCGAATCATATTTTAATCAATATACAACCTGACTCTGACCTGCAAATTGCAAAAAACGTAAGTAAATTCGAATTTCGCGGGCTACCTTAGCGCATCCCCCTTAACTTTTTTTTATCATCCGTGTAGACTAGTATGTACCTATAGTAACGCAATAAATGTCAAATCACTTCGTTTTCACCAAAAAATCCACCAGCCGGCAGTTTCTTTCTAACTTTCTCTTTTCTTTTGCGCGGCTTCTAAGGGTCTTAGCGTGATGTCAAACAGAATTTTTGAAATCAGACTGGTAGTTCCAGAAATAGCACGTTCAAGCAAACTAACTCTTAAGGATGATTTCCACCAAACGGTTCGCATCGCATCGGACCGGAAAGGATACGAACGGATGCGGCGACAGCGGATCGCGTGCGGCAGGATGTCGACGCATAGGTACGAACGGCTCCGCACCATCGTCGCTTGCGAACGTATCCGTTTCTGCGCCTAGTCAAACAGTTTCATTCCTACCGTGTTGACGTGTTCTAATTTTTGGAAATGGTTGAAGTTGAAGCAGTATTGTTGGCTATTGCATTAGAAGAAGAAGAAAATAATCATAAAACACAGAAGAGGAAAAGAAAGATACGACGACAGTCGAACGAAGTCGATCGCGCGTCGCAGCATACTTTCGGCTAAGACCGCGTGTCGCGGAAGACGCCCGTGATCAAGCTACTGTGCGGGGCTTGGTAATATAGACTTTAAATACTGTGGACACGATTTAATATCGTTTAAAAATTGTAAAATCCGTTCCGATCCTATGCGATGCGAGCCGTTTGGTGGAAATCATCCTTTATTAGTACCTATTGATAATTATGATGGAGGGGGACGCGTGCGTAATTTCGCCGCAATTTTCCACTCGGAGGGCTTAGACAAATGGCATTCGTTTCGCAGCGAATTCTATTTCTATAATCGCTATCGCTTTCGCTAATGTTTGCATCATACGAATCAAAAACTAGCGATAACGCTTGTCAAAAAACCGGTCAAGAGCGAGTCGGACTAGCGCACGAAGGGTTCCGTATCTATAAAAAAAAATATGTCTGTTGTATGGGAGCCCTCCTTAAATATTTGTTTTATTTTAATTTAATTATTTATTTTTAAAGCGAATATATAATTAAATATTCTGTGAATATTTCACGCGTCTCCCTGTTGCCGTTATCAATATCGAGCAAAAAAAACACGTTTGTTGTATGGGAGTCCGCTTAAATATTTATTTTATTCTGTTTTTTAGTATTTGTTGTTATAGTGGCAACAGAAATACATCATCTGTGCAAATTTCAACTGTCTAATTATCACGGTTCATGAGATACAGCCTGGTGAAAGACGGAC
The DNA here is from genome assembly GCA_916610205.1 of Griposia aprilina. Classification (NCBI taxonomy): domain Eukaryota; kingdom Metazoa; phylum Arthropoda; class Insecta; order Lepidoptera; family Noctuidae; genus Griposia; species Griposia aprilina. The sequence continues at coordinate 6,870,765 of OU744310.1, read as the reverse complement.
AGCGGAGTCTTAGTAATAGTGTCCCGTTTTACCCTTTGGGTACGGAACCCTAAAAAGTGCCACTTGGTTACGCATCTCTATGGAAGTAATCGCTCGACGCTGTCGATTCGTTTCATAGAATCGAGTGATGTTAACATTATCTAGCTAATTTCTATTCGTTGACCTAGGTCAACCCCCCCCCCCCCTCCCCCCCCCCCTAGGTGATCCTAGGATCACGTGACATTTCGATAGCTTTTGTCAACCCCATAATTTTTGATGTGAAACATCTTATAGCCGCGGGTAAACCGATTGTTAGCATGACGACGCGTCGCCACGCTATATTTTCTTTACAAAATAGTTTTTGATGTGGACATTGGACATAGGGTAAATAAGAATGGATTTGGAATGTTAAGCTTCGCTTGCCAAGTTTAGTCTTTGGATGGCTGACTATTTTGATTATATTGAGTTTTAACTTTATTCGTTCGCAATAGTGAAGCCGCCAGGTTAAGCAGCGCTTGCCTTTGGATGGGTGACCATTTTTGATGTGAAACATCTATAGCCGCGGGTAAAACCAATTGTTGGCGTGGCGACGCAAGCCGTGGCGACGCGTCGCCACGCTAAACGATGCTATGCTTCACATCTGCCAGGCGTCCCGCGATGTGTCAATATTTTTTTAGCTTTCCACTAGCGTCATCGCTAATCGAATTTTACTTTGCCCCCTTTGTCTCTAGAGCGCGAATAGTCGCTTTGGGCTTGATACTTACTTGATGGTTTATTTACTTATTTATTTTAAAGAAGGCTTACAGACTAACAAAACAATGATATAAAGAAAGTATAAAAAAAAAAAATGCTAATAACAAGCCTCCACATATAGTTACAACAAAAGTCGATAAAAAAAAAGTACATACAAGTTAATACAATAAGTTAATATTAGGAAAGTTAATTAAACTTAACTTAAAAAATAAAAGACACACACAAACACACACACATAAACATAACATACATCATGCTTGTTATCCCCGAAGGGTTAGGCAGAAGTGTCTTCTATATTACACCCACATTTCGCCATTTATGTTTAAGTTCTATGTAATAGGGCGCGAGCCTATTGCTGGGCACAAATCCAGACTCGGGGCTGCTACTGAGAAATTCCTGGAATGGAAAACCCAATAACACTTTAATAATAATATAGTATAACTTTTATTTACAATATTTACAGTCCATATTAGTATAATTTAAGAATAATATTAAGTAAAGCACTACTAAACAATTTGCAATTCGTATATATTACACAACAGACTAGGTTTAATTATCAAATGAGATCAATTTATGACGTGGACGGATATGGCATAATTAAAATAACAAAACAAAGAGATCGTGGCTTAAGGCGCTTCGCTGACCAAACGACCTTGAGCGTCCGGTCCTTCTCTGTTCCGTCGGTGAGTCTCGCTCTGTCCCGCTCCCTACGCACGCCCATTTATCATAGAATTCTCAAACATTGTGGAATTATTTTAATAAAAAAAGACAAGTGAGCTTTAAAATAAAATAAAACGACAATTATTTAGATTTTTAAACTATCTATCCATTAGTGTAATCCTTAAATTATTAGAACGTCACCTTTAAGAAAAGATGCATGCAATCCATAATTTTAGTCACTTTTTTATAAGGAGATTTCAAATGTATTTACAACACATAAAAACAAATTAGAACGAGCAATGTGATGATAGGATAACGAACATTAATAATGTGCTTTTTGATGTAGTTTATTACCCATAGTGAATGAGTTAATAGCCTCTGAATAACGCACTATGGCAAGGTTTTGGTCGGGGTATCGCCTTAAGGCACTTTGCCCGACCTGGGAATCGAACCCACGACCTCATGCTCAGCAGTAGCACTAGCGATCGTTGACCAACGAGGCTGTAATTATAGGAGATTTATTATTTGCATATTTTTCAGGAAAAAAGCCTAAACCAACTGAATCAAAACCTCTAACGCTTAAGAAAAAGGTAAAATTTAATCTAAAAGATGAAACAACTGATGATGACGTCACTATCGATAAGCCACAACAAGACTTTATTGTAAGTATTATGCCCTATGTATTTATTGTATATGTATTTTTTGACGGCGCGGTTGGCACAGTGGTAAAGCGATTGACTGCTGCGCTGCGTGTCGCGGGTTCGATTCCCGCACGGAACAAATATTCGTATGACCTACAAGTAGTTGTTCCGAGTCTGGCTGTTTGTGTATGTGAGTTTGAATGTTTGTAAAAGCACCCACAATACAGGAGAAAATCCTAGTGTGGGGCAACGTTTAAAAAAAAAAAAAAAAATTTACGTCCTTCCCGAAGGATTTACAAAACATAAACTCAAACCATTTATATCAATTAAACCATTTACAGGCACTTTTGAATTGTGAAAGAGTCTGTCAGTTAGTCAGGAAATCGAAGCTAGCTGCCCCTTCCAAAAAGTAGATTTCTATGGAGAAGAAAAAAATATCTTTTATACAAATCTTGTCTTGCCAGTAAATACAACAAAAAAAGAATTAGCCAAATAGATGCAGCCGCTTTGAAGTGATACGCTGACAAACATTTTTGGCAATTAATTTTAATTTATATTGATAGATTATTAAGTAAATGGCACACCGGTGACTACTTGTAGTAATGTCTTTCCTTCTCCCTTTAACCCATCCAAAGGTTGTATGTAAAAGATAGCTTTTAGCGATACCCATTGTGTCACCCAATGTAAAATTTCTACATTAATTTCTGTAATTTTTATATTTTTTCTATCTAAGTACTATGTGGTCGATCTTCAAGGTTAATTGAGCAATGCTTGCTGAGATCGGTCCGTGGATGGGTGACCATTCACCGAGATCCGTGCGTGACTCTGAAAGCACGTTAAAGCGCAGATATACGACTTTTAATGATTTTAAATTGAACATCACGTCTAAACGAATAGTCTTATTTGTTTGAAAAAAATATATGATTCACTAGACTATTTTCTTCGTAATTTGATATGTGAATATTTGAAATTATATTTTTAAAACATAGTGTAATTAATTTGTAAAGTAATGTCTAACGCGAACACAAAAACGATAATCACGCAAAAACTATCGGGCGTATTTTCAAGAAATCTGCACCATCTAAAAGACAATTTAAGTTCTCAAATTTTTGTACACGGCTTTTATTTGTATTGTGTTTGATAAATCAAGGAGGGTTGTTTTTGCGAATAAACTTGATGCGCGTTGAAGCGGGGGCCCTTGCGGGCGACGGGCGGCAGTGCAACATCGCTGACCAATGTCCGGGTAGACGCTAACGCTCTGTGCAATTTTATTCGCTTAAAAGTTTCGCATGCTCCTCCCACTCGCTCAAGGTCGCTGGCACTTATTGTCGCCTTAAGCCGATGGTCCCAGTTCTCATTCGTAGATCTTTGATAGTCGTTACGAGTAGTCAGAAGCCCGAAAATGACTTCGAGGAAGGGATATCGTGTTACCCAGTAACTGGGTTGTGGAGGTCAGATAGGCAGTCGCTCCATGTTAAGAGGGAACAGGGCCTGCGATTCTCCATACAAATGTATTCCCCTTTTTTCTTCCTGAATAACACGTCTAGAGCAATTTTTTTTATTTTATAAAATCAAATTAAGCTGTAGACACGTCCCTGTCATTTCCATTTTTTTCAGCAACTAATTTGTAATTAGGAAGACCCTACAAAAGTTACAAAAAATTACCCATTTTACCGCCGTGATTAGAGGACTACCAGACAAATTCGAAAAGTTTTTAACATTAAAAAAAAAATGACAGGAACCTAAAAATACTCTTTCTTATAAAAATTAAGTAAAAAATAATTGAATCGGCCCCGATTTCGAGGAGAAAAAAGGGGAATACGAAATTTTGTGATATAATCGGTCTGAGCTGCAGCTGTCCCTGTCGCACTCTACGGGGGCAGACTTGAGGTAAGGCGCGACGGCAATAGTTTCTTCAAATACCTATTTTTAAAATTTCTTGCAGGCCCCGTCCCCTCTTAAATATTGGTATTCAGGTGCATCCGGTTAGACTGGAAGCCGACCCCAACATAGTAGGGAAACGCTATCCAGATTAACGGATCAGAGATGTTATGGATATGATATTTCGGATCTGGATACGGATATGGATATAGGAATAAAATTATATCGGTTTCGGATACGGTTACGGATATGTAATTATTTCGGATTATCCGTTTGTTTCGGATAGTTTCGGTTACGGATATTAGGTTGAAGTAAAATATAAAAACAAATAGTATGTAATCATTTGGTTTTATTTAGTCTAGGTTATCATTTGGTATTATAGTCAGTCATATAGGTAAGTAATTATTTAGAGATGTCATAATAATTAGGTAGACTCCGCCCTTATACGAAACTATCCGAAACTTGTGAAACGGATTACGACGGATTACGGAGCTCCATAACATCCCTGTAATGGATGCAGTCTGTTCCTAAAGTATTTGATGAAAATGTAAACAAACCTTGAATTAGTAACACATTTATCTGTATTTAGATGATCGAAGGTTTCAACTTTATATCTTGCCACTTTTTCCAACAATTATTGTTGAAATAACATTATTAAATTGTAATTAAAAAATTCATCGACAGAAATCGAGGTTATAAAATTAACGTCTTGCTTGTTGTTTAAACACTTATCTTTTCAAATGTATACCTTTTTACTTTATAAGCCTAACCTACACACGAATTCAGTCATACAACTCACACAAACATACGTATCAGAAAATAATCTACACACAAATTTAATCACTCACACATACTTATCAGGAGATCAAAACTACACAAATTCAGTCACCCCCACGTACTTCCCAGGAACTGAACTTTACTCTGAAAATCCTAATTTTACCTTCACAAACTTACCTCTAAATAACCGGTTTATATGTTCTGTATTACTCGGAATTAGTGCTGAATTAATCCCCGAGCCCGAGTTCCTCAGTCTACGAGCTGTGACAAAATTATTCATTCTTGTTAAAAATGCTGAATATTGATCAAGTATCTCACTCACTCTTATAACTAAACATCAACTACAAGCACTCTCACTTGTAGTGACTCACTCTTATCACTAAACATCAACTACAAGCACTCTCACTTGTAGTGACTCACTCTTATAACTAAACATCAACTACAAGCACTCTCGCTTGTAGTGACTCACTCTTATAACTAAACATCAACTACAAGCACTCGAAATCGATAATATTTCTATTGCTGATTCTTATACATGTACTCCGGATCTATGCCGAGATTTTGAAGGACAGAGCGTTTGAGGTTTTCGTATTATACATATAAACATCAGGAGTATAAAAAAGAATTTAGATCAATTTGTTGCCATGTTAACACTAACGAAAGTTAAATTTGATTTTATTATATTAACAGAATGCAGGTTGCGGGTTGCGGGTTATATCCCTGTCTTACAGGTCTATACTTCGCATTCTACAAGCCACAACCCAATAAAAAACGACGGCGTCGTAATTTACGTCAAAGACACAATTAACTGTACCACACATGAACCCTTATTTTCGGATGCCAACTGTCTAATAACATGCTATAATAATACAGCTATAATAGCAATTTATCGATCTCCATCTTATTTAAACCTAACTAACTTCTTGTCTAGTTTAAATGATACAATAACATCCGTTAAATCTCAAAACAACATCCTGCTCATCGGTGATATTAATATTGATATCAAACCCGGAAACAATGATCATCATTCAGACGATTATTTAACGTTAGCAGCAATGCACGGGTTATTGCCTGCCCACAGTCACCCGACAAGGATAAACAACTGCCTGGATCATGTCATGATGAAGACTAAATCGCCTGCAAGGGTTCCTGTGCTGGACAACCACGTTACGGATCACCATCCCGTAGCTGTTTTCCTAGGGACTAATAAAGCAACTACACCCCCACCAAAAAAACCTCTCTCCGATATGACTATGATGAAATAAAAAAGGAAATTAGTAATCATGATTTTACTCCTATTCTCAGCACCACCGACCCAGACCAAGCAACAAATATTTTAATTACCGATATTCAAGCTGTTATAATAAAACACACTAAGATTGTTCAGACTCCCAATAGAAAAACTATTAAAAAACCCTGGATGACTGCTGGCTTAGTACGATGCCTCCGAAATCGCGACAAAATGCACCGACGGGTCAGTAAGTCTCCCAACAATCTAATATTAAAAACGACTTACACACGGTACCGCAACTTTTGTAATTCTCTACTTAAAAAACTAAAACGCGCCTATGAAAAAGCAGAACTTAAAAAGGCAAATAACAACCCAAGAGCTACGTGGAAAATAATCAAATCAATCACGCACAGTAATCAACCAAGGCACTCTCCTAATGCCCTTCTACAATCTTCCGTCGCGCCTACCGTATCTGTTAATAATGCGAATATTTTTTTTGTTAACGTTGGAACAAACCTTGCATCAAAATTTTCTACAGTCACATCCTCAGTTTATTCATCTTCTTCCTCATCTCCAGTTAACTCTTTGGTTATTCCACTGGTTGAGGAGGCTCTTGTAATAAGCACTATTCATGGACTACGTAGTGACTGTGCAGTGGGGTGGGACAACATCCCAGCAAGTGTAATAAAACAATCTAGCTGCATTTTGGCTCCTCCCATTGCCCATATTTGCAACTGTGCCATCAATTCGGGTGTTTTCCCAAAGGCTTTCAAGCGTGCTATTGTTCATCCAGTGTACAAAGGTAAAGCTAGGGACGACATTTCCAATTATCGGCCAATTTCAGTCCTTAGCTCCTTATCTAAAATACTTGAACGGATTCTCAACACAAATCTGACAAAATTTCTTTGTAAAAATAAATGAATTGCTCAAAATCAATACGGATTTCGGTCAGGAATTTCCACAGAAGATGCTGTCTCTGATTTCACCAAAACCCTGATTGATAGATTGGATAGTCGCTTTAAATGCTATGGTATCTTCTTAGATCTGACTAAGGCCTTTGATACGGTGTCTATTCCCAGACTGGTGGCCAAAATGGAGCATATGGGAATACGTGGTGTGGCTCTAGATATTTACAAAGATTATCTCAGAGGGCGTAGCCAATGTGTTAAAATTGATTATTTTCTTAGTGACGAAGAATTCATCAACTATAGTATACCTCAAGGCAGTATCTTGGGTCCCACGCTCTTTCGAATATACATAAATGACTTCTGTCAACTCTCCCTTTCCCAATGTGATATTTTTACTTACGCCGACGACACAGCACTATTGATATCCGACGTGACCTGGGACAGGTCTAAACAAACCACTGAACTTACTTTGCGAACAATTATGGACTGGCTTTCCACTAATCTTCTGACAGTTAATATCTCAAAGACTAAAGTAATTCAGTTTAAACCTCCAAATTCACCTAAACCGTCAATGAACTCGGATAAAATAATAGCACATATTTGTCACGACTCTTCTCCTTGCAATTGCAAGTGCCTTGATATGGTCCCAAGTATCAAATATCTAGGCGTTTATATCGACGAGAGACTGGATTGGCGCACCCATACTGATACTCTATGCTCCCGGCTTCGTAAACTAATTTATTTATTTAAAGAGCTCAGACATGCGGCCGACATTGAAACAGCATCACTGGTATACCGTTCTCTATGCGAGTCCATAATTACTTACTGCATCCCGGTATGGGGCGGCACCTTCAAAACAGTGATGCTTAGGGTGGAACGAGCTCAACGGGCTGTTCTCAAAGTAATTTATTTCCGCAAAAGGGACTACCCCACAGCTCAGTTGTACTCCGAAGCCCAAGTACTAACGGTGAGAAAATTATACGTTCTTCGCTCTATTTTACGCCGACATTCCACGATGCCACTAGATAGCAAGCTATGTAATCGGCGGGATGGCTGTCCTATCTGTGAGTCTGTCCAATGTCGTACTGCACTTGCGCGGCGACACTATCGTGCCCAAAGCGCAGTAATGTATAACAAAATAAACAAAAATCTTTCAATTTATAAACTAACCCTACATAAAGTCAAGCAGACTCTTAAGCCATGGCTACTGTCGCTGAACTATGACGAGACAGAGAAAATCATCATATCTATTTCATAACATTAAAACCCCTCCTGATCAATTCATTGACACACACAAACACACACACATACATACACACACACATACATACATACATACACACACACAAACATACACACAAACACTCGCAAACTCAATGCAGGCTTCTTTTAACCGTTTTTAGTTTAGTTTAATTAACTTTTTTGTTGTTACCATATTCTTTTTATTTTTGTTAATCTTTTTGCATAAGATTCTGTAATATCTCCTACAGGGAGAGGGCACTGGCTCTTGTAACACAGGTATATCACCTAGCACAGGAGTCAGGGACTTCACACTATTTTGTAACCAATTTCTTGTGTAATAAAGATTATTATATTATTATTATATTATATTATAATTATAATACAGTAACCTCAATTTGACAAATGAAAAACATATTTAGGTTATTTACAATTAGAATTTCGTGTATTTGCAAGTGGCACTACAAATATTTGAAACACGTTTTCTGAAAATAAATCACAGGCGTAATGCTGTCTAATTTTTCTTTCCAGCCATTGACACCAAATATTATCCGAACCGTCGTGCAAGCACCAAAATCGCCAGTAGTACTCAAAGATAAAACTCCACCTTCTTTTATAAAAGTGTCTCCTAAGACGCCTCCACCAAATGTAGGGAACCAATCATCAACTTGGCAACCAACTGCAATCTACCAACGGCCAACTTGCCAACCAATTGCCAGCTACCAATGGCCAACTTGCCAACCCATTGCCAACTACCAATGGCCAACTTGCCAACCAACTGCCAACTACCAACAGCAAACTTTTAAGGATACAACTTGGTATATTGTTGTTGACACTGATGTATTGTTACTAGATTATGAGATAATTGACAAAATTGTACTGTCTGGTAAGTACTTTAATCTTACTTTTTACTATCTTGCTTGAATGTCCCAAGTGTCCATACGCCTGGACCTGTGGCGGCATCTACAGCATATATACAACGTCCCGACATCAATCGTCGGGCAGTTGCCCACCAGACACGACCCGTCCGTCTTTTCTATGTAGGTATGAGTGGACTTTAAACCCTGTTCCTCATGCCTCTATAAACCATTGAGAATCTAATGTATAGGATCAACCAGTAACTTTGCAACCAATTGACAACCAATGGCCAGCTTTTAAGAACAAGACTTAGGTATATTGTGGTTGAGACTGATGTATTGCTACTGGATTATGAGTAGATTGATAAAGTTGCGCTGGTAAGTAATGCCTTATTTTTCGTTTGTTTTATTATTTTATGAACGATATTTTTACTTAGGCTACGTTTTCCTAGAAGAGCGGTGGTCGCCACATAGCGTCCGCAATTTATCGGCGAATGACGTCACTGAAACGTTATTTATGAAGTTGATTTCAGTAAGTTGATGTGTTTTCCTAGAGAGCGTTTTTTGACACAGTCAAGTATACACTACTAATTTTTAATTAGTACAAATACTTAAATGACTTATTAGAGAAGGTCTTGTTATTATATATGTAAAGTCTCAATAAATAATATTCATAAACAGCAAAGTTATTAGCGTTTATTTATATCCCAAAATCTCAGTCAATTTATGGAGATATTGTACAGGTCATTCATAATAGTATTCATTATTCATATTGTCTCGCTCTCGCGTGCGCGTATCTCGCTCAAACTTGCCCCGCGTCCAACAGCTGTTATTGTAATTGTAGGTAACTTAAACGCATCATATGCTTTACGATTGAAAACTAAGAAAATGTAAAATAAAAGGTTCACGATAAATAATAGGCACATAATCAATTCAAACTTTTCCTTCATACTTTAATTGGGCTTAGGACCAACAAAATTACCAACTTTTTTACAATTAAAACAATCAGGTAACGAAAGTAAAAATAAATTAAATTAAAGCTTTAGAACTTGTTTAAAATGTAATTTTGGCGTATTTAAAAAGGTTGAATCAGCTGATATTTACAATAATTAACGTATTTACAAAACTAAAAAAAAACTTACAAGTATTTTAATTGTCCTTCAAAATGTCCACCAACATTATCGATGCAAAGACGGGCACGTTTAATTAAATTGTTTTTTAATGATAATAGTATGTTTCGCTAACTTTTCACTTGGTCAAATGCGTCCAATATGCGCTGTTTTAATTGTTCGGTACTTGTTGGCTGACTAACGTACACTCGCCGTTTAATTTCACACCACAAAAAAAAGTCCAAGGGCGTGAGATCAGGTGAGCGTGGAGGCCATGCCACGGGGCCACCTCGACCAATCCACTGACTCCCGAACTCCTCCGTCAGGTACTCACGCACTGCGCTATGGTAGTGCTGCTGGAACCAGAGGCCTCGTAAGTTGGCTAATGGAATGTCATCTAACATTGAAGACACCATTGTCCGAATAACTTTCGCCATTAAGACGCCCTTCAAAAAAATAAGGGCCAACGATAGTGTCGTTTAAGATTCCTGCCCAGACATTTACAGAAAACCTGTATTGAAAGGAGTTCTCCTTTGTTAACATTGGATTTCCTAATGACCACCAGTGTTCATTGTGTTGGTTAAACAATCCGATACGAGTAAACATACACTCATCGGAGTATAACACATTTGCTTCTATGTTGTTCAGTATCCACCTGCAGAACGCCATCCTTGGTTCAGTATCCACAGTGGTCAATTCTTGACCCTTTCTGTAATGGTATGGGTGAAATCCAAACGAACTAATGATCCTCCATGCACAGTGCTGGCTAATATTAAAATGAAGAGCTGCGTCATTCGTACTTCGTCGGGGATCTTCTTCAAAGTAGGCCACTACATCGTCGTACAGGTTTTTGTCTTTCACGTCCTTGGCTATGGGCCGGTGCGTGGAAAGATCCATGGTCGATTAAACGCTGGTAAGCATTTACCACAGTCCGAACATTTGGCTGGCGAACATTTGGATACAGTTCCCTGTACATACGTACAGCGGCACTCGCGTTCTCACTAGACAAAAAGTACACACGCAAAATAGCCGCATACTCCCGAAATGAAAACTAGTAAGGCATCGCGACAGTAAAAACGTGGGTAACAATTTGGGTAAAAGAAGCGCGCGCACACTTCCGCTAACAAATTACGACTGTCTCTTTCGTTTGTTGCACTCGCTTGCTCGAAAATGGATCGCTGGCCGGCTGGCGCGTGGCGGTAAGGTAGGGTAGCGCCGGCGCAAAAGGGGGCGTGGCTTGAGCTTAGATGGGAGTTTGCCGGAATTTATGAATTGCGAACTTGCGACCGAAATGGAAAAATACTATGCGTAGTATTTTCTAGTAGCAATTGTTATGAATGATTGATTCTATTATGAGTTTACCAATTATGTTGAATTTTCGTAGACAATTTTGGGATTTCGTTTTTTTGACTTTTGAATACAGAAATATGATCAGTAAAGGGTACGGATAGAGCCCTATTTTTTTTTGTACTAATTAAAAATTAGTCGTGTATTATTGTTTTATCTTTGACTACACCCTGTTGCCATCATTTAATGACAGCCGTCGCTGCCGCCGTTATGTGACGGCCGCCGCTCTTTTAGGAAACCTTACCTTTAGAGAGAACGTCGACTGACGATTTTTTCGCCGGCACTTTCATTTTATACCAATACTAATTAAAATTAAAGAGAGATAGAAAATTCATTTAATTGCGCCTGGGCATAACGCAATTACAGGTATATAGAGGTATGAGGAACAAGGTGTTAAGTTCACTCATACCTCCATAATAACGGGAGAATCCTCCGAAGAGACGGGTGTCGTGTCTGGTAAGCAACTGTCCGACGATTGATGTTGGGACGTTGTATATATGCTAGTTGCGCGGTAAACTCTGCTTGCGCGATGCAGGATTTTGCGTGACGTCAGTGTGACGCATAGCTCACATGTGGCGTTGTAGATGCTGCTACAGGTACATGCATTTGAGAAAGTCACATTGCTAAATAAAAGATGAAATAATAATGCTATAGTTTTAGGGCTTAACCATACCTATTCATCTGGATTTGTATTCTCCTGTGTCTATCCCTTTCTGTCGCTAAGTAACATAGTTTACTAGAGCGAGACAAAAGCAGCCTATACTTAAAAACCGCAGGCATTCCAAAGCAAATTTTCTGGCAGGGAAAGATGTTTCTGAGCGACAGAAAGGGATAGAATAAGCCTAAGGGCGTTTGTTCACCAACGACGTCACCGTGAACCAGATGACGGAGCCGAAGTAGCGATACATACATTTACTCTGGCCGCGTGTCCACCGCACGTCCGTAATCCGAACACCGTCATCCCGGCCGCTGAAGTTTCAAGTAGTTCGGCGCAACCGCTAGAACTCGGCTCGAGTTTGTGACGGGCTGATGTACTGGCAATACAAAACACGTTTGTTCTTTTCCTCACACTGCCGTCGCACCGCGCCGATCGCCCGGTTCTGTTTTGTAATAATAGCAGAGTTCGGTCGCGGTCACACAATCGCCGTCACCGGCACGTCACATTCGGTTCAAATAGTCTTGTTTCTCGGTGACGTCCCGGTGACCGCAGCGGGGGACAAACACCCTAAAGGTTGAGCCAGGTTAATTTTAGCCTTTCCACTGTCGGGAGAACACGGTGTTGCATACGCTTGCAGAGTGGGAGGAGCCACGCCGTACTCTCGTTTCGGAAGTAGGAAGCGACCTGTCGCTGCCGGCTGTGATTCGTTCTATGGTCGGCGGAGCAGCGTCGTGGGACGCGGTGATCTCCTTCTGCGAAAATGCCATGTCGCAGAAGGAGGCAGCGGAAATTGAGAGAGAGATTTCGAGTGCTCTCCCGGCCCGCAGCAGGCGCACCGGACGTCGACAGAGGGCAGATAATGCCCTCCGTCCGCCCCAAGGCAGAGGAAATTCATGAGGATTTCCAAACAGTTCCCAAAATAAAAAACGCTATGTCTAACCAGCAATTAGGACGTCTTCAAATTAGCCGCATAAAATCACGCGACACCAGTGCGCTTGCGACGGCATTTGGTAAAAAAAAACCGTATCATACCACGATTTTGTTTTTAGACCCAAAATGCAGGCTGATAATACCACATGCAGTAGCTGCTGACATACAGGATCTGTGTATGGGAGACTGTCACGGACAACAGCGAGTCATCAACGCAAGACACCTGACGAGGAAACTGGCAGCACCGCCGCCGCATTATATAGGTATTTATTATTTACTACCGTTTGCACACGGCTTTGCCCGCGTGGAGGTCGGAAATTATCCCACGGGAAAGTACTACCGGGATAAAAAAAAAAGTATCCTACATGTTATCCAGGTTATAAACTATCTGTGTTCCAAATTTCAACCAAATCCGTTCAGTAGTTTTTGCGTGAAAGAGTAACAAACATCATCCATCCATCCTCACAAACCTTTACATTTATATTATTAGTAGGAACTAAGATTTTGCTCATACACAGTCGGGGAAATGAATTATTTATCAAATTGACACACTACGTTAAATTGGCGGGTTATTATGGCCTAGTATGTAGATAGAGAATTTCATAGACAAGCTGTCAGCGTATACCCTGTGAGGCAGTGATAGTCTGACATTTACTTGTAAACTACATACCTACTTTCTAAATAAGTCTGCAAAAAATAAAATAAAGAAAATACGTTACGGAGGAGATTGAGCAAATATATTTTTGTCTCGTTTACTCTTACGCCTTCTTCCCATGGATAGGCAGAAACTACAGAACGCCACCTATTACGATCCTTACATACTCCTTTTGCCTCGTTTACATTCATACATCTGGTCATACACGCACGCCAATTGAGAGTACTACGTACTACATATGTGATCTAATAAGCGTGTTCTTGTCTCATTATTATTATTGTCTTTGACATATCTCGGGACCCTGCGGTCCTGGACCTTACGACAGCGTACGAAGGGTCGTTGCCAACTCGCTGAGGCCCGTTAGACACTTTTATTTAAATGAGGCATCAACCTACGATTATCCCTGTACGCACTATGTAAGTGCACCCAAGGAGTTGTCCTTAGGTGCACTGCAACTGGGGGTTGCCCCAGTTGGTGTCGGACTATTGCAGGATACTTAAACAAAGGTATTGTAATGTGTTTGGATGGCTAAAGTGGACTGGTTACGTAGAACTATGGAAGGACTACGGCCCCAGTCAGTTCAATGTTTTGTTATACACGGAAAAAATGGCAGAGAGTGACTTGCACTCTCAATAATGGGCCCCCGGAAACTGTTGCTAGCACTTAGCAACGTAGGGAGAAGCCGGTTCCACTTCCTGAGATGCTTGAGGAGTGGAGAGGTATTCTACGGCTATCAGGACAATCCCAGAGCCCGGAAGATGGTTAAGATCCCTACCAGCACTTACTGGAATACTTCCTTCCTCCGAGCACGTTTGCTCTTGCAAATCTCCACTCAAGCCGGCCAATAAAGGTAAGAGAGAGGTGGCAGCTCTGTTCCTCGTCAGTGTTCACTCCAGCCGGTCAATAAAGGCAAGCCAGAGATGAGGTCGCTACTGCCCAACAGCTTCTCTCTTGGTCTGGCTCCTCACCCTAGACCTGTTCCAGCAAAGTAAACTCTACCGGCACAGACCTAGAGTTCGGAGCGCGCAAGCCCCACTACGACGTCAACGTCGAGATAAGGCGGTGGGGTCATTATTATTATTATTTGGTGACTTGTCTATTGATATACTCTTGTCTATTGTTAACTGTCAAAGAATGACAGTTGTGTAATTTTTGGTCGAGAAACCGGCCCTAAACCCCTAAAAATAATGTTAATCTTTAAATAATTTTGTCCACAGTTGAACCTCGAACCATAGAAAGTGGCAACACTGTAGTGACTACTGACAGCATTCTGCACTGCTGTATGAAAGTTGTTAGTAAAATATATTATGTGGTAAGTAATAAGAATCATAATATCTAGTATTTGTCCTACTACCTCGTTGGTTTAGGGACCGCCACGCTACCAAACGAATATCAACACTGCGTCTCTTGAAAGACAGGCTGACATCCACGCGCAACCTGTGCCCTGTTGAAATACGCCGGCGGTAATAAAAAATATATATAGGTACTGTTTCATACATTTTGACCGTATAAGTATTGCAGTTTTCTATGAAACAGCTGTTTTAGGGTTCCGTACCAAAAGGGCAAAATAGGACCCTATTACTATGACTCCGCTGTCCGTCCGTCCGTCTGTCTGTCTGTCCGTCTGTCACCAGGCTGTATCTCATGAACCGTGATAGTTAGACAGTTGAAATTTTCACAGATGATGTATTTCTGTTGTCGCTATAACAACAAATACTAAAATGCGTGCACTGACTGGACAGGTCCACTCAATCTGTGTGGTTCTTTCTTGAAAAGACCATTTCAGATACCAATCTACATGGTCTTCACATGATCTGGCCAAGATTATGTCTGGACTTTAAAAGAGACTGTGACCTCTGAGTTTGTTTCGGCCTTTCTTCTCAGAGTAGTCAGATAGGAAACGCCGACCTCATCTAGTTTAAAAAATATGATTGACGTGTAAAAGTGTTTGTACAAACCTACTTACAGAAATAAAAATAATTTATCAAAAAAAAAAAAAAAAATTACGGGTACATACAACAAACGTGAATTTTTTGCCGTTTTTATAGATAATGGTACGGAACCCTTCGTGCGCGAGTCCGACTCGCACTTGGCCGGTTTTTTTAAATAAGCTGCTAATAATTTCTACTATTTCTAGGGGGTCTAGAATCATGTGTTGATTTCATGGTTTCAGTTTGCACGTCGATTCCCTTCTGTTATCCATATGTTAATATTTAAATAACCTTCATCGCGGTCTTTTCTTAAGTTTATTTATTTTCAACTTTATTTGAACTTTTGAAAGGTTCATATTTGTTTGGCAGTGAAAAGCGAGCTGCGCTGTACTTCGCCAAGTCTGCTGTGGCTCTAGATGTTGCAAGTGCAACTGATGAGCGTAGTGTCCTGGAGCGGTTACCATACACACTTAAGAATGGGAATAATCAGCCTATAATGTTCCCACTGTCCTGGTTCGATGCTGGGTTCGATTCCCAGGTCGGTTATTAGGTTTTTCCATCAGGAATTTCTCAGTAGCAGCCAGGAGTCTGGATTTGTGCCCGGTTGATGTTAATAAGCTCGCCCCCTATTACATGGGACATAAATATAACTGGCGAAATCTGAGTGTACAGTATAACTATTTTCTTAATGTCCTTCGGGAATAATCGCATTTCCGAATACAAAAAAACGCAAATTTCCATGTCCATCAATTATTAGATTTATCGTGTATAATAATTTGAATTCAGAACCAAGTACTTTATTTATACAAAACAACAATAAAGTACTTAGTTCTGAATTCAAATTATTATCCTAACTTCCTAATCCTAACTAATATTATAAATGCGAAAGTAAGTTTGTTTATTACCTTTTCACGCCTAAACCACTGAACCGATCATCCTGAAATTTTGCATATACGTTGTCAGGTGTACAGAAACGCACATAGGGTACCTTTCATCCCGAAAAAAAGTACTGTCCCCGAGGAAAACAACAATAACGACCTTATGATAATAGATGGCGACACGTGTCTTTCGAATCATAATTGAATTATAACCCGAATTGATTGTCAGTCTAAATTAACGCGGGCAAAAGCTAGTACACAATAAATCTAATAATTGATGGACATGGAAATGAGCATTCGTTTGTATTCGGAAATGCGATTATTCCCGAGGGACATTAACAAAATAGTTGTACTGTACTATAGGTACACTCCTGGCTAACGCTTAGGGGATACAGACGTGACATTATGTTGTTTTTGTTATTAAATCTAATATTATTTTTCAGGTCCTAATAACAAACGACCCACATCTTCAAATCAGAGCTGCTTTACTAAACATACAATCTTATAAACTAAACGAAATTAAATATGGCGTCCGCATTGAACCTAATATTACGCCAGAGAAGAAACATATCCAAATTATTACCCCAAATGATGACGTCACGGATACAAAAGATCAATTAAATCAAAGTTTATTTAGTCATTTGAACATTAAGCCCGAAATTACTTCAGAGCAGAAAATTAAAATTACCTCAAAGAATGTCATAGATGGAAAAAATCAGTATAACAATAATTTAAGTTTGCGTGGCTATAATGCGAGTCCTATCAAAATGAAGCTGTTTTTGAGTTCTGACAGCGGAACTGATTCTAGCGTAGATTGTGACAAATTAATTATCACTCAACCAAAAGGTTTAAAAAATATTAAAAATATTAATAAGTCTGATATCGATGGTCTCTCAGATATAAGTAGTGAGGTTTCAAGTTTAAACTTGGCAGATAAAAATGTTTTAAAATCTCAAAATGTGGGTAGAAATCCTTTTCTACCTCAAAATGTTAAAGAAAACGGTTTTATCAATTTTGAAAAGCGAATTCTGAATCCTAACACCGTTTTTAATAATACAAACAGTTTTCGAAGGACGACTATTCCTAATGAGAAACCAAACAGTTTTCGAAGGACAGTTCCAAATGAGAAACCAGTGTCCAAACAAAATCATGGTTTTCAAAAAGACATTTTGGAATATAATTTTGAAAACACAGAGAAACCATTCAACTCTATACCAATTACAAATATGACACTATTCGAATCAAAATCGAAATTAGAAAATTCTGTAAAGCCAGATACGCCGAGTACTTGTTTATCATTACGACAAGAACCCTCTGTAGTGAGCACAGAGACCAAAATACTAAACCCTTCACAGTCAAGAATACTAAAAATCATCAGAAATATAAACTATGATTCACCAACGAAAATCCCACTTGACAATCAAATTCCTAAAACCAAAGATAGCACAGGATTATTTAAAATTCCACAACTATTACCAATCAAAAATTCAACGCGATGCACGTCCGTTAACGTCGAAAATTTGACTGTGAATGACGAAATTGGTACGCGCACGAACATAGATTCCATAGACGAGAATCTAACGAGGTTTCGTATAAAAAGTAAGAATATGAAGAATAAAATAAAAACAAGGATTGATGAATGGTTATGTTCTTATATGCAGATTATGGAAGATACTTTGATGAATATTTTGCAGGTATGAACTCTATTGTATTCAGAATTATAGATAATTTACATTCATTGCTAATCAATTATCTACTTTAGCGTTATGTGGTCTAAGTTGATTTTTGAACGACCATTTCTAATAAGAAGGTCGTATGTTTTTTCCTGCATTGGAATTTGAACTTAGTCATGTACAGTCACCAAAAGTGATAAGTAACCAGGGTCGTCGATATAGTTGAAGTTTAGTAAGAAACCAATGAATGTTTTCGAATAAAATTTAAATTAATTAATAGAAAACCAACAGGTAATTTATTAAATTAAATTTCATTCGAAAACATCCATCGGTTTCTTACTAAACTTCAACCATATCCGACGACCCTGTTTACTTATTTATTGTGGTGACTGTACTTATGCCATTGATATTTTGACTGCAACTTGATAATTATCTAAGATTCTGAATTGTAGTTTTTAGTTTATAAAAACTGTTGTGCTAATATAATTTCTAACGAAACTATATCATCGTTGACGACGATCAGAGAAAGTGTGTTGCCCGGTTGATGGCAATAGGGTCGACCTTTATTACATGGGACTTAAACATAACTGGCGAAATATGGACGTACACCACTGCCTAACTTTTCGGAATTACAGGTGTGATATTATGTAACTCTTTTTAAAGTGAAACTTTTATTACATCGTCTCAAACTTTTTCGTCTGTGTGTTGCATGTCGCGTGACGGTCGGCCGCGGAGTAGGGATAAAGTGAAAGGCGCTCGTCAGAACAGCCGAGGGGGAAGGCGGGGGAGATGGATGGGGAGGGAGGGGGGAGGGCAGGGGAGATTGATGAAGCGATTTTTATACCCTTAATGGAATATTATTCCGAAATGTTTTAGTTATAATGTCTATAATGTGAAAAAAAGTTTCACTTTTACCGTGGTTTCATAAAACCACACAATCCTTTTTTTTTTTTTCAAATAATTATATTTTTGGTTTTCAGAAAAACTCCGTTTGTATGGAAAATACTGTAGCCCCATTGACGTTAAAAGATACATTAAATTGTATTAAAATGTTGTTTGGTAGTCATACAAAAATAAGAGATTTTACAAAAAACCTATCGGAATTATTGGAGACATGTATGCTTTGTACGCAGGGTAAGAAATTTTTACGACATTAAATAATGATCCTTATTGTAAGTTGGGTAAAGTGCAAAATAGGCCGTGCGAGAACGCTCGTTCTAGCCGACTTCAAAAAAAGCAGGAGGTTCTCAATTCGACTGTATTTTTTTTTATATGTGTTACCTCAGAACTTTTTTCTAAGTGAAACGATTTTGATGATTATTTTGTTTGAAAGCTGGTGCTTCTCATGTGGTCCCATATAAATTTGATCCAGATCTGACCAGCAGTTTTTGAGTTAACCTTAATAATGCGTATTTTTTTCACTTAGTATATATTGATGATGTTTTAATTAATTTTAATTGGATATGTAAATAACAGTGACAGGTACAGTACGATTCACGAAAGATGACCACAAATGGCGACCGTCTGCGCACGTATACTCATGAAGAAAAGACTTAAGACAAAATAATATTTTAATGTTGGTTAAATAATTGGTTAATTAATATTTAATAATAATTTCCGCCCGCGCCTCACCTCGCACCTCCAAAGGGACCTAAAATATGCCTTCTGCGCCGTGGTCATCTTTCGTGAATCTTACTGTAGTTACCTGTCACTGTTATTTACATATCAAGTAGTGGTATACGATTTTTATGGGGTAGGTACCACAGCTAAAAAATTAAAAATTAAATCTTTAACAAAAAAAAAAATAACTGACTTACAAAAATTTTTTTTGGAAGTTGCTTGTTTTTTTGTAATTCTATTTTTGCATAGAATTATCTCTTAGATAAGGTAACCAGGATTTGTGCAAATTTGTGAAACAGGCCCATTAATATTCATTTGTAATGCAGAAA
Organism: Griposia aprilina; assembly: GCA_916610205.1. Lineage (NCBI taxonomy): Eukaryota > Metazoa > Arthropoda > Insecta > Lepidoptera > Noctuidae > Griposia > Griposia aprilina. The sequence goes on along the minus strand of OU744310.1, from coordinate 6,850,709 downwards.
ATAAAAATAAATTGTTTTTTTTTTATTATTTAGGTAAATCAAAAATGTCTTTAACACCAGAAGATTTCATGAAAATATTTGGATATGGTCTGCTGTTAGTTCAAGTTTTAAAGGTAAATAATTTATTTGTTTTTTTTTATCAATAAAACAATTTTTGATGTTGAGGGGCTGGCTGGTGAATTGAGGCTTATTAATAACAGCCGTACGGTTCTATCTAAGGTTAACCTTCGCTTGCCGGGGTCGGTCCGTGGATGGACCATCCATTACATATCGAGAACCAGAGATGTTATGGATATGATATTTCGGATCTGGATACGGATATGGATATAGGAATACAATTATATCGGTTTCGGATACGGTTACGGATATGTAATTATTTCGGATTAACCGTTAGTTTCGGATAGTTTCGGTTACGGATATTAGATTGAAGTAAAATGTAAACACAAATAGTATGTAATAATATGGTTTTATTTATAGGTTTTATGTAGTCTAGGTTATCATTTGGTATTATAATCAGTCATATAGGTAAGTAATTATTTAGAGATGTTATAATAATTAGTTAGTCTCCGCCCTTATACGAAACTATCCGAAACTTGTGAAACGGATACGGTTACGGATATATTTTTATTTCGTTTACGGTTACGGAGCTCCATAACATCCCTGTCGAGAACCCTGCGTACCTCGGAAAGCACGTTAAGCCGTTGGTCTGGGCTGTCATGTAGATCTTTGTCAGTCGTTACGGGTTGTCAGAACTCTGAAAGTCTGACAACCAGGCTTACCAAGGAGTATCATCTCGTACACGCACACACACACACTAATATTTCAATGTAAGAAAATAAGTAGCCTAATTGTAGTTTATAGAAGTTGTTTTTTTATTTTTTATTATTACTTATTATTTTAAAATTACTTACACTGTTTATTTTATTAATTTTTTACAAGTTCACCATGTAGCACGTTCGACAAATGTAGTTTTTAATGTCACCTAATTTGGAAGGCGCTGGTGTTTGTGATACAATGTGTTTTTCATTAGTACAGACACCAACAATGCACTTGTTTCTGAAATGTTATATTTTTACTTAGAAAATTCTTTTTGTGAACCGTAAAAGTGATTTTTCTGAAAATAAAAAATATTATTATTATTATAAATTATCATGTTACCCAGTTATTGGATTGTGGAGGACAGATAGGCAGTCACTCCATGTAAAATACTGGTATTCAGCTGCAACTGGTTAGACTGGAGTTTTATCACAACAGTGTTGAGAAAGCTAGGCAGATTGATTGATTGAATTTGTTTAAATATTGTAAAAACATTCAAAATCGCTTTTTTACCATTTATCATTATTATTATTATTATTTATAATAACATATCTCGGGACCTTGGGGTTCCGGAACTTTGGAAGGCGTACGAGGGGCCGAAGCCAACTCGCAGAGGCCCCTTAGAAAATGTTAAATAGAAATGAGGCACCAACCGACGATTATCCCTGTATGCACTGTGCAAGTGCGCCCAAGGACAACCCCCGGTTGGTGTCGAACTATTGCAGAATATGGAAACAAAGTTATTGGACTATTGATTAGGGTAGCTTAAGTGGACTGGTTATCTAGGATTATGAGAAGACTACGGCCCCTGCCTAACTAATGTTTTATATATAAAATACACGGATGAAATGGCAGGGGGTGACTTGCAGACTCAATAATGGGCCCCTGAAAACGGTCGCTAGCACATAAGTGTCGTAGCGACAAGGGGGCAACATGCCCTGAGGTGCTTATGAGGAGTGGAGAGGTATCCCACGGCTATCAGGACAATCCCGGAAGTACGGTCAAGATCCCTACCAGCATCTTACTGGAATACTTCCTTCCTCCGAGCACGTTTGCTCTTGCGAATCTCCACTCAAGCCGGCCAATAAAGGCAAGAATGAGGTGGGAGCTCTGTTCCTCGTCATTATTCACTCCAGCCGATTATTATTATTATAGTTTTATTTCTATCTTTCTCATACAATAGAATAATATTTACAATTAAAATATAATAACCTAATTAAAACTATTAACAAATTAAAAGATGGCGTCGAAAAAATCCTCCGCATCGCTATCGACTGGTAATCTACCCAAGAGACTGGCGGCATTGCCACGTTGCATGGCAATGCTTAGCCTCTGGCCAAGGTATAATCCAGCCCTTGGGTTACGGGAAATATACAATACAATTATATTATTTTTCAATTCTAGAATATTCATCCGCAAAACGAAGAATTGAAAGAGGCAGAATCACGTCTAAACGACTTACAGATAAACTTAGAGAGTAATACTAAAGAATTTGATCCGGAATTAGTGAAATCTCCTTCGCTAAGCAAATCAGAGGTCGATCAGGGGCTAGAAGAAATTCGACCTCAGTGTAAGTACCTCATATATAACCTCATTTTAAACTTAAGGGATGCGCCATGGTAGCCCGCGAAATTAAAATTTTCTTACGTTTTTTGCATGTTACTTTCAGGTTGTGTGTTGATTAAAATATGATTCGCGACCGTATCAATTATGGCTTTACAGAATTATAATCATTAGAATCAGCAGTTCAGATTGAATTTGATGTGTAACAAAATTGACTATCTATGTATATTTTTGATGACAATGTAATTTAATAAGAAAACTGATTAAGATTAATTGTGTCATAATGTTCCTAATATATTTGCACACCTCATGGTTATAATACAGTGTACCTTATGAACCTTTTGTAACATCCGCTGAACCTGTGTTATGCAAATATATGATTTGATTTGATTTATGTTGTCAAATCTTTAATTATAATTTTCTTCCATCGACAGGAGGTTCATATATTTCTAAAAAGAATAAGTCATTAGGTTATTATCGGTGGAGGTTTTTGTCCTGTCTTCTATCATACGAAACTACCTTTTGGAAGGGGCAACTAGATTCAATTACTCAGTTCAAAAATGGCTTTTATGTGCCTATTTGAAATAGACGATTTGATTAAACTGTATCTACTACTGCTAAGATTTTGAAATAGAATGTATTTTTTTCTTTTTCAGTCATCAAGATGAAATCATACGTGATAGACTATCTGAAGAAACATTTTAAACAATGGGAAACTTACAGCGAAGATTTGGAAGATCAGAATCATAAAATTGAAAATGTAAGTTTATTTTAACTCATTTGTAATATTTAATAGAGATGCCACGGATATTAGGATTCGGTATTCGGCCTATTCGGAAACTTTTTTTAATATTTTGTTTTCGAATACTGCGCAACATTCGGCCGAATCCAAAAAAACCAAATCATGAAAAAAAATAACGTACATATTACTCAAAAATGCATTTACTTTCATTACATTTAATACTTAAAATATATCAGTAGGTTGTAGTCGGTCGTTGTGAAATCGGTAAGTTGTGATAAATAAAAATATTTTTTTCAGCATTTGCACACGATTGCGCTTTTCCTCATAAACTATACCTGCTTCTGAAAATAGCATTTCACTATAAACTATTACCGGAAGACGATAGATAACTCTTAACGAATTCAATCAGGTTTGGATACTGTACAGCGTTTGCTGAGCACCACTTGTAAGGTTTGCCGTCCGATCTAGGAAAACAGTTCTCAAATAACAAATACGCCTGCGGTGTCACTAATACACGCGCCGCAATGACACAGGTCGTAACCTGTCACCCGTCAAATGTATACATATTTTGCCGAACGCATATTTAGAGTTTCGGCCGAGAGCGTGACCGAATATTCGGTATTCGGCATTATCACTATTTGTGACCATACCTAGTTTAGACTGACCAAGGGCGGAATATAAACGTGGTTTTATGTTAGTAATAAGTTAGTAAATTAATATTTTGTTTGTAATATTTCAGCATACCGACTTCAAAGTAGTAAGAACATTAGGCAAAAATCTGAATCTATTAAAAATAGACAGCAAAAAAATGATGACTCTTTCTAATAATACTTTGGAAGAAGATTTCGCCAATAAGAGTAAAGATAGGCCAAAACTAATAAGGCTGATTGAGAATAATCAAATTAGCAAACCTGACATTACTGAAAATGTAGAAATAAATACAAAAAATGAAACTAAATTAATGGAACAAAGTAATAACGACAATAATCCAAATGATGTCGATGGTTTTCTCGACGAAAAAGAAAATAAAAATGACCAAGATGTACCATTGAAGAAACTTATTGAAAATATAGAGAAAGAACAGAGTAATAAATCAAAAGTTAATAAACAATGTAATTATACAACTCACGAGAACACTTTCCAAGAAAACACAGAAAAAGATGGACCGAAAATCATAAGAAATATCAAATTGATTGACGAATTTGAAAATAAATTCAACAAAAATAAAGAACCTCTTGATTTAGATTTATTCTATTCAGATATATATGAACCTTCTGTCGATGCAAATATTATAGATTTTGATATCATTTCCGAAAAAAATAAAAATTCCCAAGAAATTAATAAAAATAATAATTTTGAGGATAATAATTTTGGACTAGAGAATACGATGTGTACTTTAGAAGATTTTTATATTACACCCTCGATTAGCTCCGGTTCTAAAAATAACAACAACACATCTGATCTTAGAGATTTAGAAAATTCTAGTAACAAAGTTAAAGAGACGAAAATATCTGAAAACGTTACTACTCATCATTTCAATCCTGTACCAGAAAATAATGTCAAAAATGCTCATATTAAAGAAAAAACCGACAAAAACAATTGTGACGTCGAAAGTGATACTTATACTGAAAATCAGGAATCCGAAAACGAAAGTTGTATCGAAAATGGTAATTCCGATATACACATTGGTAATTCCAAAAAATACATTGACCATTCCAAAATTCCCAATAATGATTCCGGGACCCATCTTGATAATTCCGACACTTATAATGATAATTTTGGGAAAACAGCTCAAAGCGTTCGAGATGACAGTACCAACGATTCCGGTTTTGAAAATGATAGTACGTACGCTCATTCGCTGGTAAAAATATTTCTGAACGAATTGAGTACTACTTTCAAAGTTATTCATAAATTTGTGTAAGTATTTTTCAGTTTTTTTTTTTGCTCCTGTTTAGTCCCAATAAACGATCAACTAGTCTATTACCAAAGGGTATCGTGTTATCCATGGTATAATAATAATATACTTCGCCAGGTACCGTAAAACGGGGTGAATAGGAACGCAGGGGTGAATCGTAACGAAACTTTAAAAGGAATTTTAACATTTAAATAATATAATTTGTTGCCAACAGGGACACGTAATCGGTTAATTATAATACAGTATACACGTTAGAGTCCTTTTTGGCGACAGACTATATTTCAATGTTAAAATCCCTTTTAAAGTTTCGTTACGATTCACCCCTGCGTTCCTATTCACCCCGTTTTACCGGTATAGCATTCCGGTCACGGGGGTGACACAAGCCTACGTCATCACCGCTGTGTTACCAGTAGTATGTAATAATAACTCCCCAATCGCCTTTATTACCTGTGCGAATCCGATAAAACAAAGAGGTTTTAACTAACAATTACATTGTTTCGTTTGATTAGAAAAATTAAACGACAATTTAAATGGTTTATATATATTTTTTAACAGAATGGTGATTGAAAATGTTTCCTTATTTCGTGTTTTGTTGCAATAAAGTGGCAACTGGATAATGACGTAAGCATGTGTCACTCCCGGAATGCCAGACCTTGTTTTTTTAGACCATGGTGTTACCCAGTAACTGGGTTGTGGAGGTCAGATAGGCAGTCGCTCCATGTAAAATACTGGTATTCGGCTGCATGCGGTTAGATTAGAACCTGACCCCAACATAGTTAGGAATGATGATGAAATGTTGGTGTACTTTACATCTAGCTCTCCATTCCCCAATGTGCACTTATAATTTCTAGCGTGGACGGAAATTTAAAATCGTGTTCATATATTTCAATACATTTTACTGCCCTGTGTAATGGCGTGACGTGGACGGCCACGATAATATCGTCACTTTAAAAATTATAAAAGCGCATAATGTAGTGTTTTGTATTTGATTAATTACTGTTGTACAGGCTTGATGTTATACACGGTTATTAGTAACTCTACGTATTCCTCGCAGGACGTCATAGTAGGGTTAAAATGCAACAAATTAAGCCACCAAATGTTCTACCGAAATTCGGTAGTTTTTGAGTTAGTTTGGTTTTTAGTTATTTATGAAAAATGTGATTTTAAATTATTTACGGCGCGACTATACTTGGAGATAAAACCAACTCTGATGCCGTAACAGGTCTTTGTTAATAATTAAAAGTTCAAAAATACCTAAAAGTTTGGCAAAGATCGCTAATTCAATATTTTGTTTTTCGTAAATTTTATTTTTGCCAGACAAAAATTATGAAAAAATAAAAACTGAATTTCTGTAGAGCATTTGGTGGCTTATTTTTTTTGCATTTTAACCCTCCTATGATGGTCAGCAAGGAATACGTCGAGTTACAAATAACCGTGTATATTTATTTCAATATTTTTAGTACAAAATTCATTGACGAAATTCGTGAGACGGAACTATCTGGAAAAAGGAAGGATGCTCTACATACTCAAGCTAGTAAAGCATTGGAAGACATGATAGCTATCATACAACGGTTAAGAAGGTCAGTTTAGTCTTATTTATTTACGAGTACCTTCATATAAAAACTAGCGTGCGATACTTATAATACGATATAAACTTTATTTGAATGGCATAAGGTTGATTTTAACTAGACGTTCTATTGAATTATTAGTGAATTGAAATTAACTTAGATTTTATTAGAAAACAAATAAAATCGTACTTAGCGATGGTACGAAACACCTCCATTTTTAAGACTTTCTCCTACTATAATTTTTGCACTCCAAAATGGAACAATACGGCATAGCTACGGAAAAATAAATTTATCGCGAGACTAGCGACTCGCCGCGATGTTAGAACATGACTGGGATCAAGTAAGCGTAACAGTGCTCATTTGTGGCACGCGTGCCACGCCTTCTTTGCACTTCCACTGAAAATATTCTAAAAAATTCTTAGGTGCAATAAATTTCCAAAGTTTGACGATTGATATGAAATTGATGATTATTATTCAGTAAATATATCATTCCTACAGCCGCGAATCGCATTTTGATCACCATACGACGTAAAACAGAGCTGGAATTTGCAAAAAAACAAAGAAAATTTGAATTTGGTGGGCTATAGCTGAGGATTCACTTTCACGCTAAAACGGCTGAACGGAATTGGGTGTAATTTGGCACATTGGTAGAACATGACCTTGATTAGGACATAGGATACTTTTTATCCCGATATTCCGGCGGGATCGAGACTTATGCAGGCGAAACCGCGGCGCGCAGCTAGTTCTGTATAAAAACGTACATATTTCTGTTTCAGTATTATCAAGAGGGAATCAGCAGAAAACACAGTATTGAAGATGTTGTTACGAAATGCGGGCGTCGAAGCGACCACAGACAAAAGAATGACGCGATATAGGTAATTAATAGAGACTTATTTTAATCCCCCTATTACATCATGTGAAAGAAAAGAAAGAAACACGCACAATACAAAAAAACTATTATAGACAAAATACATACACTAATAAAAAGTAGCCAAAAGCCTCGTACTTAAAACGTTAAAAGATTGACAATGTCTATTTCTTGATGTCCAAAGACCAAAGACAATAATAGACATTGCGTAATGCGTTGCGACACTGGCAAATGACAACAAAAAACAAACAAAACATGGAATGATCATCTTTTTAGGGTTCCGTACCCAAAGTGCAAAACGGGACCCTATTACTAACTCTCCGCTGTCCGTCCGTCCGTCACCAGGCTGTATCTCCTGAACGACGTTAGTTAGACAGTTGAAATTTTCACAGATGATGTATTTCTGTTGCCGCTATAACAAAAAATACAAAAAAAAAACAGAATAAAATAAATATTTAAGGCGACAATAAGTGCCAGCGACCTTGAGCGAGTGGGAGGAGCATGCGAAACTTTTAAGCGAATAAAATTGCACAGAGCGTTAGTGTCTACCCGGACATTGGTCAGCGATGTTGCACTGCCGCCCGTCGCCCGCAAGAGCCTCCGCTTCAACGAGCATCAAGTTTATTCACAAAAACAACCCACCTTAATTTATCAAACACAATACAAATAAAAGCCGAATACAAAAATTTGGGTAGTTAAATTGTATTTTAGATGGTGCAGATTTCATGAAAATACGCCCGATAGTTTTTGCGTGATTATCGTTTTTTTGTTCGCGTTAGACATTACTTTACAAATTAATTACTCTATGTTATAAAAATATAATTTAAAAATATTCACATATCAAATTACGAAGAAAATAGTCTAGTTTATCATATATTTTTTTCAAACAATTATGACTATTCGTTTAGACGTGATGTTCAATTTGAAATCATTAAAAGTCGTATATCTGCCTTACGGTGGCTGGCTCCCATACAACAAATGTGATTTTTTTGCCGTTTTTATAGATAATGGTACGGAACCCTTCGTGCGCGAGTCCGACTCGGCACTTGGCCGGGTTTTTTTAACTACTTTTGTAAACAATAAATATAAGTAAGATGAAATCCCTTTAGCCCAGTGTATTATTTGGGATCGGCGCATTGTGTTTTCCTCCATACTTCTCTATTAGTCGTCATCTCGGTAGTCACTCCCTTTCTAACCATATCATCTTTCACCAGTGGCAGATTGGCCCTAAAGCCCAGTAGGCCCGGGCCTAGGCCGGCCAGATATTAGGGGCGGCCAATCGTGACAAAAAATTCTCTGATGATAACAATAAATAACTCAAAGTACCTAAATATTATAAAGGCTCGCGCACATTCCAGCGGGTCGCACTGAACCGCATCGTATAACAATAATCATACAATTTATGCATACCTAAACATACTTTTTCAGATGTGCTTGTATTTGTACTAGGCAAAACCAACTAAAACGGGGTTATAATTCATTTTAATATTTTTTTGTACATAATCAGCCTATAATGTTCCCACTGCTGGGACTCAGGCCTCCTCTCTTTGAGAGGGAATGGGCTGTAATCTACCACGCGGGCCCATGCGGGTTGGTAGATGTCACATGTCTTCGAATTTTTGGTTCGAACCCACGACCTACAACTCGTAAGTCGGGGCCAATACCACTGGGCCACCACTGCTCCTTAGTTCCTAGTTAATTCTTATGGGTATGTAACTGTTTGAAACTTAGATGCTTATAGAACACGCTCTTACATTTGCGACTGACATAATTTTATTACTAACAAACTTTCCAAATGCGCTTATTGAAAATTTTATATTAACTTTTTTGGACTAAATAATTGGTTTTGCCTTTAACCCGGGGGTATGATGAGTGCTGAGAAAGGGTCGGCTGGTACTTACTACATGGCCTGGGCCGGGCCTAGGGCGGCCGAGACTGCAAATCCGTCACTGTCTTTCACACAGTCCATCCATCGTCTTCCCCTACTCTTGTAGCCATCGACATTCATACTGAAAACTTTCCTCTCGACATTTTCGTCACTCCTCCGTCTTACATGGTACTTAAAACTGGCGAAATGTGGGTGTTCTATAGGTACAACTCTGCCCAACCCTTTGGGGAATAAAGAGCGTGTTGATATGTTATGTTATTAATTTCTACACTGTTTTCACAATATCTAGTTTCCAATTTATAAAATACTCTATTATATACACCATACGAAATACAGATATAAATGTAGAAATTTTACGTAGGGTGACACAGAGGACGGTCAAAAAATGTTGAGTTTATGACAATATTTGGAAGGGAGAAGGAGAGACAATAAGAAGAGAATGAGAAGGGAGACTAGCCTTCTGATTCTCTTGGTGGTGTACCATTTACATCCTAACTTAATATTATAAATGCGAAAGTAAGTTTGTTTGTTACGCTTTCACGCTAAAACGGCTGAACGAATTTGGATGTAATTTGGCACACAGATAGACCATGACCTGGGTAAGAACATAGGCTACTTTTCATTTTGGATCGCAGACTAAGTCGCGGGCAACAGCTAGTCATATTATAAATGCGAAAATATGTTTGTTATCTTTTCACACCTAAACCACTGAACCGATCATCCTGAAATTTTGCATATACGTTGTCAGGTGTACAGAAACGGACATAGGGTCCCTATCATCCCGAAAAAAGTACTGTTCCCGAGGAAAACAACAATAACGTTCTTATGATAATAGATGGCGCCACGTGTCTTTCGAAACATTATTAAATTATATTATTAGAAATTTAGTAGTGTGTTAAGCGCGTAAAGTGTGTTGTTGACTGACTCGTTGTTCTAGTGGTCGCAAGCGCTACTGCTGAGCATGAGGTGCTGGGTTCGATTCCCGGGTCGGACAAAGTGTTATTGGGTTTTTCCATCTGGAATTTCTCGGTAGCAGCTCGGAGTCTGGATTTGTGCCCGGTTGAGGGCAATAGGCTCGCCCCCTATTGCATGGGACTTAAATATAACTGGCGAAATGTGGATGTGCTATAGGTACACCTCTGCCTACCCCTTCGGGGAATACAGGCGTGATGTTATTGTATGTGTTATGTTATGCGTTTTTGTCAATCTAGAGTGAACTCCAACACCGTTTGACGGAATACCATGAAAGTAGGCACATAACTAAGTATATATGTATTTTGAATAGAGGAGGATGTACACCATTTTTAACAGACTTCACAAAAAGGAGGAGATTCTCAATTCGTCTGGTTTTTTTTTTTTATGTGTGTTATCTCAGAACTTTTTTTCTGGGTGAACCGAATTGGATGATTCTTTTTTTATTTGATAGGTGGTGCTTCACATGTGGTCCCATTTAAATTTGATCAAGGTCTGACCAGTAGTTTTTGTGTTATCCTTAATACTGCATATTTTTCCCAATTAGTTTATATGGAGGATGTGTTAATAATTTCCTGTCACTGTTATTTACACACCAAGTAGTGGTATATGAATTTGTGTGGGGTAGGTACCGCAACAAAAAAGTGAAAAATGAAAACCGTTTTTACAAAAAAACAACCGACTTCAAAAAAAAAACACTAAAAGACGTGAAAAATAACTTGAATTTCGGAAGTCGGTGGCCAAAAACGAAAATACAAAACCAAAGACACCGACTTCCGAAATAAAAGTTATTTTTTTAAGTCGGTTGTTTTTTTGTAAAAAGTTTTTTTTTCGATCTCCACACGGGCTTAGCCGCGGGCAACAGCTAGTACATAAGGATATACATACATACATAAAGAATTACTAAAACAAACACACACAGCACACACAGCGGCACAGTGACTAGAAATACAGGCAAGCATGAAATGTTAATATTAATCTTATTTTTCTTTTATTTTCAGACAAATCGTGATCAAATGCTTAGGGCAAGCCCTCATATTGGAAAGTGCATTGAAAGTGATAGTGTCAACTACTATGGGGGATTTTGAAGCTCTCTCCACCAACGCAGAAACTTTAAATTCAAGTTTAAGATATTTTAATATTTTTGAATAGAGTAGTAGCGTAAGTTACCTTAAATATACCAAAAAAAAAAAAAAAACCTGTACAGCTTGTATCGGAAAGGTGTTTTGAAATTTAAGGGTGTGTCACAGACCATCAAGTTGGACAACTTTCTTTTCTAGGATCAACATCGTAATCACGAAAGAATTAACAGCAGTTTCATACATTTGGGTCGAGTAGGCATTGAAGTTTTGAATGGGGCAGTTGATGATTTTTTCCGTGAAGAAAGTTATTCAATTTTATGGTCTGTAACATGTCCACACATTTCTGATACTTGCTCCAAAGAACAATACTGTGTTCATGTATTATGATTATAATGAAACTTCATGGTATTTGCTGATTTAGGCATACCTTGAACCGTCACGCTCGAGTACGGTCAGGGTTCGAAATTATCAAGATAATTACGCTTCTTGATAATTAGGTATCCAATAATTATCGGATAATTATCACCAGTGTAAGGAATTCATTTGTTATATTGTTTCATAACAAATGCATTATAAATTGGGCAATTCTAACAAAAAAAATTTGGATGTTAAAATAAAAATTATAAAATTTATTTGATTTTTTCTCACTTTTACCTTTAATTAATGTTCATTTGTGTTGGATACAAGTTATCCAACACAAATTAAAGGTAGATTGAGTAAATTGGATTAACTGAACCGAGCACAAGTTTTTTGTTAATATCAATAGATAATTATCCATCTGTTATTATCACGATAATTATCATGATAATTATCATTGATAAGTATCCTTTCGAACCCTGGGTACGGTGACGCTGAATCGGATATAGTCGGCTCCAGTCGGTGGTCGGTGATCGGGTATACTCGGCTCTAGTCGTAAGTTTTCACTATCATCGTCTGGTCATAAGCACCTATCCTCTTTAAAAAAAAAAAGGTTATTTTTCGATTATTATTTCTTTAAATAGAAAGAGTAACGAACCACGTTATGTAAATAAGCGTTAAGGTTTATTTTTGTATGTGTTAAATCAATCAACATAAAATAAACATCGTATACTTTAAAGATTCATACAGGTGATCCAGCTCATTTACCATAGATTTATTTTCTAAAGATATGTACGGAAAAAGATAGGCTGGCCTATTTAATTCTAGTCTAGAAATGTTAACCACCAGTTATTATAATTATTACGTTCTCAGAGTCCTAAATCGAGCCACCCTAATTTTTTTGTATACAGCACCCTATTTACGTAACACTATCACAATCTGAATCATTTTGAAGCCTATTGCTAATCCATTGCTTCATATGTTCGAAAAATTTGTCTGCTCAACAACGTAAATAACGCAATGAATGTTGTTGAACTGTCAAAATGAAAGCCATTCGTACTGTTAGTGTATTACGTAATTAGCCCGCAGTTCTATTACCTTTTTTAATTGATCGTGAATTTAAATTTATAATAATCATGACTCCAGAACGATGGCCAGTATGTGGACTTCATAACTGCATAGATTTAGGAGTCCGGCAGTGCGTTATATAAAAAAAGAAAAAAGTTTCTGTCTCGCCCATAAAACGTGAGAGCAGGATGGTGATTATTTGTACCGGATTTTAAAGGTTGGACTGCCTCGTTGGTCTAGTGGTCGCAAGCGCTACTGCTGAGCATGAGGTCCTGGGTTCGATTCCCGGGTCGGGCAAAGTGTTATCGGGTTTTTTCCATCTGGAATTTCTCGGTAGCAGTCCGGAGTCTGGATTTGTGCCCGGTTGATGGCAATAGGCTCGCCCCCTATTACATGGGACTTAAACATAACTGGCGCAATGTGGGTGTGCTATAGGTACACCTCTGCCAAACCCTTCGGGGAATACAGGCGTGATGTTATGTGTTATGTGATTTAAAAAAAAAGAGTTTCGTGTCATCTCGCTCCCGCGTTTTATGACCGCAGCTGCCACGATCTTTGGCTTATATTATGTATATATATTAAGTATACCTCAAAATAACTTATATATAAGGGGGATGCGCCAAGGTACCCCGCAAAATTCAAATTTTCTTACGTTTTTTGCAATTTGCAGGTCAGTATCAGGTTGTATAGTCATCTAAATGTGATTCGCGACCGTATCAACTATGGCTTTACGGAATTATAATCATTAGAATCAGCAATACAACTCCTTAAGTTAGAATTGCCCTCAAATGTCATGATTTCATGAAATGGTCATTCAATAGGGTAATATGAACTTATAGAGATGTATTGCTGATTCTAATTCTGTAAAGCCATATTTGTTACGGTCGCGAATCATATTTTAATTAAAATACAACCTGACAGTGACCAGCAAATTGCAAAAAACGTAACAAAATTTGAATTTCGCGGGCTACCCTGAAGGTTCCGCCTTAAGCCTAAAATGCCAATTTGGATATTCCTATCTCTGTGATTAAAGAGAATATCATAATTATAAGCATTTTTTCGTCGTATCGATGATTCCATTTATTATTTTTAAGCTTAAAAACTACTCAACGGTAACTATTTTATTGCCTCACACCGAATCAACTCGACTCAAAATAAAGCTTTATACCATGCGATGCGACGTACAGTAGAATATGGAAATGCGACTGTAAGTGATACGATATAAAGCTCACATTTCAATACTTTACTTTGAGTAGAGTTAAGATGTGCAATGTTCATTAAAGTAATTAAAAATGCATAAAGGCAATGTATTTGTATGTGATAATAGAGTACACATGGCTTGAGATATAGCCATTGACAACTAAGGGTAAGTACAAATATGTTTAAAAAAATCTTAAAATTCATATATTCATTCACTGTCAGACAAGGCGCAGCTTTAAACAACTGAGTGAAATTTTGCAGAATTTTTGATAGTTAGCACTAAGGATTTTTTTTTTAAAATTTGATCCCTAAAGGGGATATACTACCTAGATATAAAAAAGGGATGAAAGTCTGTATGTAAGCTCGTAATTTGCTTGTAAGTCTGGATAAGTTGCCAAGCAAAAACATGACTTAACTTTATAATACTACTGATAATTTTAGGATGTCAAAAATAAGAGAAAAATCGTTTTTTATGACACTTATTTCGTTAAAACGAAATTTACAATGATTAACAAAAGTAAATTTCTTCTTTATAAGACTCTGAGGCTCCTCAATGTAATTATAAACAGAGTATAATCTCAAAAAGACTAAAAAGGAGCTAACATTTTTAAGCAAAAGTGTATCTTATTACATTAGAAATAAGGTCTAAATTCGGCTGATATTAAGCTCTTTAAAATTGATTTGATCATGGGGCTAGATTCTCATTTTTTATGTATAAAAATTACTGATTCCTTTCGCCATAATTTTGTAAGACATGCCTGGCTTATGAGGTTTTTTTTTAAAACTGAATTTATTAATTACGTAGTGTAGAATATTCTTTATTATGTTCACCATAAAAACCTGTGCTTGTACCTTAGTTAAGAAAAAAGAAATTCGCCTAATTAGATACAGTATGTTGACTGTTATATGGCATAGGCCCATGTAAGCACGGGCGAATTTTTAACACGCACACGAATTTCAACTCTCTGTGTTGAGCTGAGCATTCAGAATTCAACAGAGCCCATCCCAACGCGACATAAAAATACACTGTTGGATTTTCAACTTTCGGTACTAAGGGAGAGCGTTGAAAATCAAGTGCGCGGCTAAAAATCGCATGAATGTACGAGGGCTTCGAGAGAGTTTGGTTTTGTAGAGCGTCATCTCTGTCACTCATACCTATGTGACAGTCTCTTTCTAAAGCTAAATTTTAAGCAAAAGTGCATCTCATAAGATTATAAATAAGTACTAAATTCAATTGTCATTAAGACGCTATAGAAGGACCTCAAAAATCGGGCATAAATTAATATCGTGACATTACTTTTGACTTCTATATTGTTAATTTCTTATCGTTTAGGTATATTGTTATACCTTTTTTGTTTATAAGCAGTTGATTTAATAATAAAAAGAGATTTAATTATGACGCACATACTTTTATTTAAAACCTTCTTAGGGTTCCGTATCCAAAGAGTAAAACGACACCCTATTACCAAGACTACACTGTCCGTCCGTCTGTCCGTCTGTCACCAGGCTGTATCTCATGAACCGTGATAATTAGACAGTTGAAATGTTCACAGATGATGTATTTATGTTGCCGCTATAACAACAAATACTTAAAAACAATAAAATAAATATTTAAGGGGGCTCCCATACAACAAACGTGTTTTTTTTGCCGTTTTTATAGATGATGGTACGAGAACCCTACGTGCGCGAGTTCGACTCGCACTTCACCGGTTTTTTTCTTAATATTTCTAATTTTATTTATAATCTGGATTGTTTGTGCCACGTAATGGTGGCATTGCAATAGTGTCGTGTTGAGCTCGTTGGCCTCTTGGTTGTGGGTACAAATCCAAGCAAGTACCTACTAATGTGACCTTTTCAATTCATATGTTCTTTTCGAGTTTATCTTGGACATACTGACATCGGTGAAAAAACACTGCGAGGAAATCTAAAATCGCCAACCCGTCTTGAGCAAGCTCGTGCCTTGTATGAGAAAGGGGCTTTGACCTGCAGTAGGATAGTAATAGGCTGGTGTTATGAATGGCAATACACTCTTCTCGTCCTTTTTTACTTACTGGCTACGCCTTCAGAGATAACACGCGTTGTCATGGTGAGTAAATAAAATGCTAATTATATTTTTTATATACGTAGTACTTTATTTTAATACCTTGGTTACAGTAGATACTAGAATTCCAAATACAGTATGGTTCTAAAAGCATTATTATGAGAATACAGTAAATCAGAATTATGACAATTATTATTTTTCTAATGTGTAGTAGTTATTACTCTAGTTGCGATTATTATATTTTTGACAATGGCAATACAATTTATGCATTTACTGGCAATACTAAGTAATATTTTGACAGAATGCTCTAATTTCTAACGCGGATTTAATTAATACTAAAATAATACAAAGTAGTAAAAATAGGCACAATACAAAATAATAATAAAATGTTCTAAATATATTAAAGAATTTTGATTCTACAATTCTGTATTAAGGCTCCTCAAAACAGGCGCGACACGCGACGCGAATCGCACGCAACACTAAGACATCGCCCGTCGCGCGACAGGCGGTGCCTTTGTGTTTGATGGAGCCTCTAAGCTCTGGTTAAACTGAAGCTAGAAGCTAGTCCCGCCTCGGGATGAGGGACGAAATTCACTCGCGCCGATTGTGTTAACTAACTTGAATGAAGTTTTTCAGGGTAGCACACCTCCGACGCGAAAACAATAATTATGGGAAACCGCTTAACGAATTCTGCCAAGAAACATTGCATTATGTCGCGATTCGAGTAGCAGAACATTCTTGAGTCTGTTGAATTGTAGCAATTGGAGCAAAATGTCGCTGCTTTCGACTTAGTAAATACAGTATTGGTCTATTTCGGACCACTTAAATCAGTATTCCGTAAAATCAACATCCATTTTACAAATTAAAATTAAGTTTCTCTTTATAAACTTGTCGACTGCCACAGATACGAGCGAAACCAACGCGGCATCGCAACAAAATAGCGGACTGAGCGCGGAGGTGAACTGGCTTCCGAGCAGATCGGTAAAATCACGCGGGAAAGAGATAGAATCATAATCAAATCTGTATGAACAGGCAATTTCGCTTCTGTTTCGCTTGTCGTACAACGGTCAAGTCATGGCGGAACTACTGCGTGCGGTTCGTAGCGGACCCATTACGATACCCACCTTAAACTGTCGGGAATAGTCACATGACCCAATCGCGTACTGCGCGAGATCCGCCTCAGTGTGACCAGAGATTTGTATTTTTATTTTAGACCACAAACTGCTCTTTTATGCCCAAATTTTTGAACGTTACTTTCATATGAGCTTTGTGTCTAGTCGTTATTAGTAAAATTCATGACATTATAAGTCAATAATTTCATCAAATTTTCAACACCGCACTTACAACAGGAACCGATTTTTTTATGATTTCAAGATTACAATTTTTTTTTCTGACAAAATTCTCAAGAATAATACAAGATATTATTAGAGCGTGTATCAATCCTTAATGGGTGCAGTGTGGGTGAAGACAACATTGTCTTGTCTAAGGGCGGATTTCACCAATGAAACTGAATGCGATTAGCACATCTAAATTGTGTTCATAAGCTGTCAGTGTCATCATTGTTGTGGAATATTGACAGATGACACTGACAGTTCTTGAACGCAGTTTAGATGTCTTGATCGCGTTCAATTTCATGTGAAATAAGGAATATGCATGTATTTTATTCTTATTCAATAGTTTACATCGCCATATAATAGTAAAAAAATATTCAACGCCAAAAAAGCAATTGTAGGTACTTAATTTTTTTTTTGGGTGGGAAATCATCAAATGACCTCTCCTACTCTGGGCGGAGCGGAAGGGCGTGTCAGACTCTTACTGACTAAACCCACCCGTGTTCCTTCAGTTGCCTGTGCGCCAGGGCCACGGTAACTCTTTCGAACAATCCGCGACCCCGGCAGGCATCGGCCCTATCGGACCCCGTCAATTATGCTAACATCTATTTGAGGCGCGCGTGGAACACAACGCGCCATTGACCCGGGCTTGGTCCGCAGGCCCGCGCCTACGGTGGCCGGGAGTCGGCTATCGACTCCCGACGCCCAGGGTGTCTCCTCCTGCGGCGACTAGGGGCGTGAAGGCGCAATGATTGCCTCTCCCTCACGCGCTCCGCCTCCTCCTTCGCGAGCATTACTGCTTCGCAGAAGGAGGTGACTGCTTCCCATTCTCTCTCGCTCCGTACCATGGCATGAACCAGGGCCGGGCGCGAGAGATCGCCGCCACGAGGACACGGCGGTGCTCCGCCCAAGCCGGGCAGACCTCCACCGTATGCGCCACGACACGAGCACCCTACGCCCTACATTTTGGCGCGCTTGGTGTGACGTCATAGTCTATGACATTGATAACGGACTGAATGGCAAATACTCGTATGAAACACATTGACATATAATGTTGTCATAGACTTTTACGTCACCTTCGCTCCGACCAATGGCGTCGCTTTTCTAATATTTGAATTTCCCACAGTTTTATTGCACTTTTAAAAAATTAATTTCTTGCTGAAAAATATATTATAATCAAAAATATTGATGGTGGCATAATTCTAAAGTAATACAGTTTATTAAAAAATATATTTGACCCTTATTTGATTCACATGCATATTCCCTATTGGCTCTTAGTAAGTGATAGATATAAGAAAACTGGCAATGTATTTCCAAGATCAATACTTGTGCTTCTTAGCAATATAAAAATACAACATAAGGTTAAGCTTTTAAATAGTAGTAAGGGTGCCTTCCTTCACTTTTATCCCATTAAACATTGACATCGCCCGTCAAACGTTATATACAAAAACATAAATAAAAACCTACATTAATACACAGACATGGAATCATTAACTACACACTACATCGTAAAACCTAACCGACCGCTGCCAATAAAAGTTGTGCAACATCCTCTCTAGGGGATCGGGCTGCTAGTTTCATGGTGACGCCTCCGCCAGCGGCCGCTAGGCGAGCTCTAACCAACACGGGCGCTCCGCCCCTGAAAATACCACCTCCCCTAATTTCCTTTACAGCATCCCCTACAATGGCACCCTTAGGAAGGCCTAAATGTTCGCAAACAGCCCTTGCAGCTTCGTTCATATCATTTTGGGACAGAACGAAAGTGTCACTCGCTTCTGGAGCATTCGCTGCTCGCTCCCAAGTTTGTTCCCAATCATCAGAACCAGCTCTGGCCCGGATTTGATCAGAACAACCCATTTCGAATTCCTCCAAAGGATACGAATCGGCGTAGCCTTCACCGGGATCCGGAATTCCCGTATTAGGATCACAATCGCGTACTACGAATTCTAGTGTGGCTCCGAAAGTGCCTAAACTGTCTAGGAACGCGCAAGGGTACTCGACTATGACGAAAACGCTGCCCGGTTTGTCGTAAGCCAATTTTTGGCAAGGAACGATGGATTTTATTTCGTATTCTGGAGGTACATCCAACCTAACGTGCACTTGCTCTAATAACTGGTCGCTAAGAGTGTTAACGCATTCGAATTGTAAAATAACATGGCGAGCATAAACATGTTTTAAAAGTCGAACTCTATACTCAGTTTCCGCTTCCGTTAAATCGACGGGAAGATTAGTTTTGAAAACCGGTCCAAATCTTTCAATGCCAGGAATTTTGGCTAGTTGCTCTGCGTATATTTCTTCTATGGACGTTTGAACTGGTTTCCGAACTTCAATTTCAACTATAGCCTCTTTGCTTTCCTTCCTCTCTTCCTCAGCGGGAACCGTCAGTACATTAAATGGATCATCTGGAGTCGTCGCTAAGTGGTCACGTAAGGCCTTCTCGAGTAAAACAGGGTTCGGTTTGGGCACATTTACAATGTAATCGTTTATTAGTTGTTGATCTCCAGTATCTAAGATCGCGCTGTAGTATATAGCCCTGTCCCTAACTTCGTCTTCTTCATCTAATTGGCAACGAGCGAGCAAGACCCTGATATTTGGGAGTAATTCCGGTCTTTGGGCACCAAATTGAGCGACGGCGGATACAGCGGCTGCGCGAACAGGCCCAGACTCCAAAATCACTCTATTATAGATAAACCTTATGTATCTTGATGGTTGACGCGATTTTGGACCTTCACGTCCTAATAAATGTAGGATACGGACGGCCAAAGCCGTGTGTTCGCAGTCTTCGATGAACTCGCAGAGATGGGCAAGCCCTGTCTCTTTCGCTTCAGCGTTTTCTTCTACCAAAGCGATGATGGCATCTGCTATAGCTGCCTTATACTCCAGTCCACCTTCATCACGTAACATTCCAGCCAAAAATGCCGCAAGCGACTGATGTTTCCGCGGGAATTTCGTGCACAACCTCCGTATAGCTCTAACCACGACAATTTTAAACTCATCTGAAATTTCAGACACGAAGCTGGATATTTGCTTCATCAGTCTGTCGACTGAGCTTTCAGCGCCCGTTGCTAACAGTGTTGTTACTGCCAAAGTAGCTACAGAGCGATTTGGATCCGAAATCAAGTTCTCCAGATCTACCGCACATGCTGCAACGGCGGTTGGATGTTTAGCAGTCAATCTTGCTAGAGTTCTGGCCCCCGCAAGTCTTAAAGACGCTTTCGAAGACCCACAGAACAGCTGCAACACCGAAACGGCTGGAGCAAGATCTCTGGCAGTCTTCCTAAGGTTGACAATCGCGTGAGCAGCTTCATAGATAACCATTTCAGACTTATGACGAAGACAGCATTCGATAAACTCAATGTAAGGTTGTGCGGAATCAGAATCATCGTCTTCAACGAGTTGGGCCGCTAAACGGATAAGCAGGCAGAGGGCGTAGGGCGATTTGAGTGGAGCCCTAGCGAGTCGTGTCACTAGTTTGACTGTGGATAGTTTGTCGTTCTTTCTGGAGCCTGCGACGACGCCTAGGGCGTGATAAGATACCATTGCGTTGTCGGAACTGATGGCTTCCTGAAATGTAAGAAAAATGTTATGTAATTGTTTATTTTGTTTATTTATTTTTTTAAATAATTGATGTACACAAGTTTACAATATTAGGGCCTTAAACTAAAGGTATGTTATCATTTGATTCTACCTGAACTAGGTATAAACCTGTATCTCAGGTGTCTCACTCAAGGTATACATCTAGGTATAGGTCTTGTTGTTGTTGTAGTTGTGTTGTTTTTCTGATTGTTTTATTGCCTTGATGGTTAAGTGATTGCAAGAGCTACTGCTGAGAGTGGGGTTCTGTTCTATAGGAACTTCTCAAGAATAGTCCACAGCTGGAAATAAAGTCCAAACTCAAAGCATTTATTTCATTTACAAGCACTTTTGAATTGTCAAGGAGTTGATCAGTCAGAAAGATGAAGCTAGTTGCATATTCCGAAACATAGTAGGTTTCTTTGTTGAAGAATGGGCCAGAAACTCCATGGACACTCTTTTATAAATTAAATTATTGTTACAAGATAATCGTTGCAACATCCATGTTGACATCAAACATGTGCATTTTCAGTATAGTATAAAGTACTCTGTGATGTGCATGTTAAAGTGCCTAGTGCAGAAAATAAACAAAAAAAACAGATCAAAAATAAAATAATGCCTTTAAATAAAATACGCCTTTTCAATGGCACAGCAACCAACACAAATGCTTTACACGAGTATGTACTTCAGAATAATGTATATTGTTGTGTGTACAAATTGCTATCAACATAGGGGACGTTTGCATCCTGTTTAATATTACATTATTCTCATTAACAAAAAATGCTTTAACATGAGCTCTATTTGTCTAATTAATGTAATAATATACGTGTGTGTGTATTTAATTATTTTTGTAGCTGGTAAAATATGGTGAAATTAATAAATATAAAATAACTAATGAGCACTCATTTATATCATTATCTAAACTGATAATGATTTATTGGAGTGCTCATTGGTTAATGCACATTTAATTGATACAAGTATATTAAAGATAATGATCTACAGATAAGCATTTTATATTGTGGTATGATTTACATTGTAAACAACTTTAGTTTAACTGAAAAATTCTACCCTTTCTCTGTCTGAGTACCTCATTGGACTTCTGGTTGAAAGTGAAACTTTTTTATTTGACATTTTATGATTTTCTATACTTAGTAGTACTAATGCTCGTATTCACTAAAACTAGACGACATTTAAATGAATACCTAAATCAAAGCGTGCTGTTAGATTTTCAATAATCGTGTTAGCGCGGGAGCAAATGAAAGAGTGGACTGTATAATTAGCAGTGATCGGAGTAGGTAGATTGAACTGGGGTCATTGATCCGAAACGTATATATTACTATGGACATTCCTCCGGAATTGGTGGATTATTAAAAAAAAGACCGGAACTTATGTAGGAATTGTATTCTGCCAGAGTGGAAGGAGTCATTTGATGATTTGCCATCCTCAAAAAAAAGGTAGGAATTGTAATAAAATGAGCAATTAATAAAAAAAAAAATATTAAAGCTTCGATCGGAATTCGATTGTTTTTATTATTCAACAGATAAATAATGAATTAATTTAGTTTTGATACCTTCCTTTAAATTTTGAATTGAGTAGTAATAATATCACTACCAACATTAACAATATTTAATTGAATCCGGAAATACCGGAATTACTTTCCGGAAAAATGGCTTATCCATGTTATTCTTTCTGTGTGCATTTATGATACAAGTACTAAAAATCAATCTACCTACTCCGATCACTGATAATTAGGCAATGATTTATTTGCCGTCTGTTCTTTACAAATGAGTATTTAACTTTCCGGACAAACAGTAAGTAATGCGGTTTAAAATTAAGAGAGCCGTATCGTCCGTCGCGGTGGAGTCCGAGGAAGCGAGTGGTCGTCGGGTCGTGTCGCCGCCGCGCCGCGCCTCAGCTGATCGATGACGCGCTGGTCACGCTGTGTACGAGTGTAGACCGCGTGCAAGTGTTGAGTTGGGTTCGATTCCCAACAATCGGGTCTGCATTGGCATCCTATTTAGACATATTTGGCTGTTGTCTAGTGTTAGTGAATACGGGCATTAGTATGATGGCATGCCACGAATACAATACATTACTTTGTGTTAAAGTGTAAACAGTTGTTTTTTTATTGCCAGTTTAGCACACTTTTATATTCACTGTTTGTAAATTCACTGCAGAACAAAAATTTTAAAACTGCTTATGTCAAGAGCATTCATTAAGTACCATGATTATTTTATTTTATTTATTCGGGAAAACAAACAATTACACATTAAGAATTACAAAAGGATAGGATACAGAAATTATACAAATGTGAAATCAACCACGTTATTTTGGTGATTAAATCAACAATTTTATATTGATGATTATAGTACAATGGTGCCTGTTACTTACTCATAATATGTGTTTGTAAATAAACTCCACATCAAGTTTTATTACAAGAGTGGAGTAATTTTTACCATAAAATTAAACTTTACGTAACTCAAACTCAAACTCAAAGCATTTATTTCAAATAAACCAATTACAGGCACTTTTGAATTGTCAAAGGGTCAGTCAGTCAGAAAAATGAAGCTAGTTGCCCATTCCAAAGCGTAGTAGGTACCTATGGAGAAGAACGGGCAAGAAACTCCATGGACACTCTCTTAAATCGACATATAGTTACAAAAAACAAATTGTTTACATCATTCATGTTCAAATTAAAAATGTGAGAACGATGTAGAAAGACGTGCACATTTAAAGTATCCGTAATAAAAAAGATAAAAAACAATTCAAAAATTTAAATTAAAATAAGCCGTGGCAGCCAAGAGTTGACCAGTCCCTACTGACGGCGCCCGTTCACGAACATGACGTATGGATCAGCACCATTCAGCTCAACCATTCTGAAGGGAACTTAATGATCCAACACACACGCCACCACCAGCGAGACATTTGAGTCAGCACGACATACTCTCAGCCGCCAGGGCACATTCAAGTCAATGAAAGACGAGCCTAGTAAATGGTGGCTTTATAGTAGGTACATAGTGCTCACACATGTGCTATGCAATTATACCCATAACTAATATTTTAATCCACCTTGAGTAAAATATTATTCAGGCACTTTTACTACATACTAAAGTTTGACTCTGATTGTGGATGACTATAATTCGGCCTGTAATTCAGATCAAAGAAACATTTTGTGTATTGTGTGAGAGATGATACGGCTAGAACTAGCTTCATATTTCAGACTGACCAGCTCGTTCACAATTCAAAAGTGCCTGTAAATGGTTTAATTGAAATAAATGCTTTCGAGTTTGAGTTTAGAAAAGGGGTAAATCTTGTAATTATGGCTGAGACAAACAAAAAAAAAAAAATGCTGTGCTGACTGCAAATAAATTGAGATAAGTGCAGGAGTATGATGATGATATTTTACCTAAGACATTTATTTATAGTCATCCAGAATGTATGTTGGGATCGCGGCCAAGCTCAACGGAATTAGCGTTCGGCATGGGTGATATTATAGTGCACAAGTATGTGCGCATACACAGGTGCACTCTCTCATTACACTCATTTATGTATTAAGTACTTTAAGCACTCCATTGTACAGAGGCAGACTTAACCCAAGTGGCATTTTCTATCAATCAACCTTTGGGTGATGCAATATGTAATAACAATTCAAAACTTCTGTTATTATTATATTATTATTAACTTTGTTAGCTTAGCTGTTAACTTTAGGTACTAAGCATGCTGTGGTCTCCTGTTAGAGAAGTAGTACATCTAAATAACACCTGATGTTTGTTATGTATGTGTCATGTCTTGTTGTATAATCTTTTGTTAGAGATCCTAAATTAATAAATTGAACAAACCTGAGCCTCATTCGCCCACCGCCGAACCAACTCAGGAGCAGTCGATGACAAATGTAACGCTGATACCAGGGCGGCAGAACTAACAGCAGGGTTCTTGTCAACTATAGCCTGTTTCATGTATCTCTCGATCGCCTGCAGCATCGTACTGTCAGTGATACTGCACAGAGCCCTTATCGCAGCCGCACGGTACAAATCCTCCTTACCAGTCATGTCTTTAGTCAGTGAAGAAGTGACAATAATCACATCTTGAGCCAAAGTACTCAATTCCTTGATGCATAAGTACACCATCCGCCGTAACATCACATCTTTTGACTGAAACAGCTTTGTAGTAGCGAAAAACGCCTCCGTAGCCTCTTGAGTCGTAAATTTCTGATCCCCTTGGTTCAGTAAATACAGAATTTTCGTCAAAATCAGGGAACATTTTCGCGGATTTACGGGCGACTGGTTGAAGTATCTTGCTTCTTGTAGGATGATGGTTTTGTCCAGGTTTTGGTAAGGGTTGCCGCCACTGTCTTCTTCCTCCTTTTTGTCGCGTTTGAAGCTCATTTTGAGCTTATTTTGGCTTCCCAGAAGGAAATAGTAAGGTGCCGACGAAAGCAGCTTACACGTCACTTCAACTGAGTCGATGATAAAATGTCACTGTCAAGTGTCAAAATAATTGGACTGCGTTTCGTTGTTCCTTTTCGGATGTTTCACCAGTTTGGAGATAACACTACGTTATTTTTATCATCAAGTGCGATAAAATTATTTAGGCTTTGCAAAGGATGTAGCAAAATTAGATTAATTATATAAATGTTCCTTATTAAGTTCCAGATATCATTTGCGTTTCACCAGATTTTTGTTACCCAATAAATAAACGAAGTCACAGTTTTAGCAAGATTGTTATTTTTAGAGTTTTATTAATATGACGAAATAATACGAGGACTTGAACGCCAATCGCAAGCGCAAACAAAAACAACACAGATACGTTTAACTATCAGCAGTCACGACTCACGACTGGCGACTGCTGACACCCAGTGGCCAGTCTCTTGGGAGATTGTGGGTTGGTTCATTTATGCATAACTGGGGCCATTATTATTTTTGTCAGGAATTTTTCTGTAGCAACCCGAAGTCTGACTTGGCAATTAAGAAATGCTATGTTCCTGCACACACAGCAATTCACAATGCCACTTAAGCATTGCCATCCTACAGACAAAATTGAACAGTCTCATACTTACATAATATCACGCCTGTATTCCTTCAAGGGTTACGCAGAGGTGTACCTATCGCACTGACCTCTAAATTCTAATATAGAGGTCAGTAATCTGTCGGCAGTTCTTTATGTTCAAGTCCTATAATATATAATAATAATATAATTCATTTAATTCAGGCAAAACCCATATTACATCAACCAAAATTTAACTATGCTATGCTATAGGGGGCGAGCTTATTGCTATCAACCGGACACAAATCCACAATTTTAGCTATTTTATTTTATTCTATTCGGAAAACTTACAGCTGTTATAAAGTATTCTTAAACAATATGCAATTGAAGGCCATTTACAAGTTTGATAACCACTAGAATTAAAAAACCAAAAATAGAAAAGGTTGGTACAAAATACCTATAACATAAATTAGGATTCATTCATTTCTTCATTTAGATGCAAACCCTTACTTTTTTGTAAAAAAAAAAAAATGATAATAAATGTAATCGTTGTTCTTTTCTATAGAGAAAAACTCCTGATGGAAAAACTCAATACCAGTTTGCCCGATCCGGGAATCGAACCCAGGACCCTCAGGCTCAGCTGTAGCGCTAGCGACCACTAGACCCACGAGGAGGCAGTGACAGTGAACTCAGCATCCTCGTGTCTTTAACCAGCCTTTAAACAGAATTCCTGTTTCAAAGACAGTAGCAGCCCAGTCTGGATTTGTGTGTGGTTGATAGCAATAGGTCCGCCCCGTTTAGCATGGGACTGCCGAAACGTGGGTGTCCTATAGGTACACCTCTGCCGAACCTTTCGAGAAATACAGGCGTGATATTATGCATGTATGACACGCGTATTTCCCTTTCCGTGTTCAACTGGCGACACCGGTCTCGCGAAATCAACACGCTTTTGTTTTACTACGGAATCCTACGATCCCGTGTTCAATTCGCGTCAACTGAGCACGCCTTTGTGATCAAGTGGCGCTGGGTAAGGTTTAACAAAATCGTGTGTAAGTACCAAAGTAATATGTAAACTTCAAATAAAATAAACCCTCTCTATACCGAGGTGCCTAAAGAACAACGCCTTAAGTTCCAAAATAATTATCATTACTCATCAGAATAATTGTACGTGTTGTATTTATATTCTTATTGCCTACCAAAATGGATAAATGCTTACCAAATCTAACCATAGAAGGTCGACATCAGGGGCACCCCGAGGTTCGGTTGGTTAGGTTCCTTTAAACCCTTTAGACAGAAATAGGAGCCCCGCGAAGCGGGGCTCCGTCGACCTGCTTATTAACCCTAACCCACGCCGACCGACGTCAGGGGCACCCCGAGGTTTGGTTGGTTACAGAAATAGGAGCCACGCTAAGCGTCTTCCATTATGCACTATGTAAACAAAACATAACCTTGAACGCACAGTAACAAACTGCAATGAGAAGCGCGCGAATCCAACTTCGGGCGCTCTCGCCTGCTTCGGCCCGCACGATTTATCCCGAACATTTACGAACGCGCTAAATCAGTACGGATTTGTTTCGAATAGACAGGTTAAAAAACCGTGTTCAATTCAATTACACACTGTTTTGTAAAAATTCTTTTAACGTTGCTTGATCACAAAAGCGTGCTCAGTTGACGCGAATTGAACACGGCATCGTAGGATTCCGTAGTAAAACAAAAGCGTGTGGATTTCGCGAGACCGGTGTCGCCAGTTGAACACGGAAAGGGAAATACGCGTATGAGACTGTTCAGTTTTGTCTTTGGAATGGCAACGTTCATGTGATGTCTGTGGTATTACAGTTGTCCTTAGGCGACGTTGACCACTTACCATCAGAAGGGACACTTGCTAAATTGCCATATAAAAAAAAAGTAGATTTTTTTAAAGAAAAAGTAATAAAACACTTTTTTTATATAAATATTTACATTTTATTCGTTTTGTCTCATCGATGGAGAACTCACTTGTTCAATGTATTGCTGTATTTTGACATTCACCTGTAACTTTACAATTTTAAAGTCAGTTAAGTCTAGAAAAAGGCTTGTTTATTTTTAATCTTATTTTTACACTCCGGGACTCCTATATCAAGCTACCCTGCACTTTTTCTATAGAAGAAGTCTATAACATTTTAAATGGTCGTGAATTTAAATTCAGAATACGAGATCAAAATGATGGCCAGTATGTGCAGACTGCAGTTTTGAAGCTGACATACTGGCGATCATTTTGGTGTTATCATTGTTCCAAATTTGAATTCATGACTATTAAAGTTATAGACCGCCATGACGACGGCCGCCATGGCCCACGCACATTGGTCCACCTGAAGGACTAAGTGCGGAAACCAAAATCCCAAAGAAGAAAAAGAAGTCAGAGACCTTTATCAAAAACGTGGAGCATGTCTGGATTAAGGAGTCCTGGAGAGTATTTCATTTGTATCATTACATTTCACAAGAGCTCTTTATTTAAAACCTAATATGGTTGAATCAACACATAAATATTTTTCAAAGTATTACAATATAAAAGAGAATATATAAAAACAACTTTACAGACTTCAAAACAGTAAAATCACACTATAATTCTAAACAAAATGACTCAACTACAAATTGCGCCTTTTTGTTAGAATTAATACGATTTTGACTACATAATAATTTCCTAAAGTATAAATTGTTTGTCAAACACAGCAATTCACTTAGAGAACCTTGAAAATAATAATATATACAATCGCATCAGTCGTTTATTAAAAAAAAAAACCTTAAATATACAGTAGCGTCAGGAACAGAAAATAGATGTAAACAGCATTCTACCTTCAAAGAAATATTAACTTAAAAACATGGAAAAAAAGTTCATTTTAGAATGACAAAAACTAGTGTAAATTGAATGCATTCTAAAATGAAGTCAGCTTACTGGAATGAACGTACATAATCTTTTAACTGACCCAAAATCATTTTATAGACATCTTTTATGTAAAAAATACTGCTTAAATCTATTTTCTGTGACCGGAAGCGTCGACATTTTATTTCCCTAAACTTATAAAAAAAATAACTAAAAATTAACTCCACTGTATGCACACAAAAATATCCCGAAAAGATTTTTTATGCCTTTGGCTTTTTCATTATTTAATTATAGTCTAGCCAACAAAATTCTGGTATTCAGCTGCATCTTAAACTAGAAGCTGACCCCAACATGGTTGAAAAAGGCTAGGCAGATAAGCCTAAGTCCAGTTTCTCGAATGTGTCATAAAAGTTAAAATTAAAAAAATCTTCTACAAAAAAGAGCTTGAAACTGCTGAACCGATTTTCATAAAACATGCACCGCCGCTAGAAAACCTGCTTTCAAATAAAAAAAACCGCATCCAAATCAGTTCACCCGTGTAAGAGCTACGGCGCCACAGACTGACAGACACACACATAGCGGTCAAACTTATACCACCCCTCAATTTGCGTCGGAGGTTAAAAATTGTCAAGCGCACGTAGACTGCTGTGATTGGTTGAATGATTAATCAACAGCCAATCGCAGCAGTTTACGGGCGCTTGATTTGTCACATTCATTTTGCGATAATTTTCGCTCGAGAAACTGGCCCCTAGCCTACAACCATGACCAAAATAATTTAGTAAGTACCAAGAACTCGTATATGTTGCTTTAAAAATTGAATTGGATAAAATAATTACATTTCGTGAATATTTTTGCGTGGATACATTAAAGGGGAATTCATATGTATGCAGGTTAGTATTGGAAGGCTAGTATAAAGTTCAGTAGTAAAATTAGTATGGAAAACATGGCTATGGTTAATTAAATAAAAAAAATTGACATGCAAAGACTACAAGACAGGTAAAAAAAAGTTTGTAAATCTCGATGGAATATATTTTGAGCGTGAGGAAATACCAGAGATGCAGTGGAAGCCCAGTGGTATCAGCCCCGACTAATGACTTGTAGGGCGTGAGTTCGAACCCAGGCAGGCACTTAAACTTGTGTATTTTAATTTCATATCCACTGCTCTTAAAACGGTGAAGGGAAACCGACATGTCCTAGAACCAAAAAATTCGAAGACATGTAACATCCACCAACTGGGCCCGCATGGTGGATTAAGGCCCACTCCCTCTCACAGAGAGAAGGCCTGTGTCCCAGCAGTGGGAACATGAGACCGGACCGAACCAGGTTAAGCTACGCTTGCCGCGGTCGATCCGTGGATGGGTGACCCTCCATTTCATACCAAGAACCCTCCGTGCCTCGAAAAGTACGGTCCCGGCTGACATTCGTGAATCTTTGAGTCTTTGCAGGTAGTCAGAAGCCCGCAAGTCTGGCCATCAATCTTACCAAGAGGTAAGGTGTTACCCAGTACTTGGGTAATAGAAGTCAGATAGGCAGTCGCTTCATATAAAATATTTGTATTCAGCTACATCTGTTTAGACTGGAAGCCAATCCCAACAGTTACGAAAATTCTAGGCAAGTATAGAGGTATAATAGGAATAAATAATTCTTGAATAACCATTTAAAAACCACTACTAATAATCAGACCTAATTACTAAAGCTGTGAAAACCAAAATATGTTGTGAACACTTCCCGAAAAACAATCATAAGAATTCCCCTTGACTTATCATTAAAAATTATATTACAATATTATTTTTTGGCATTTATATGGTACAAAATTTACAAATTTCTATTCTGTTTTTGAACAACCTCTTATTGACTGAAACTCTTTGGTGAAATTAAAATACTAAAGAGCCAGCGCCTTTTGATTTAACACAAAATAAATTTCTTTACAGTATTTGATCCTTATCAACTACATTATTCAAAGACGAACCAACGTGCTGCTGGGGAGTTAGAAACGCCACTTCTTCTCCCCAGCTAAAGCACTAGGAAGTGGTGAAGGGCGAGCGTGTCGGGGGACTGTCTTATGTAACTTTGACCCTCAAAAAGTGCTGATTCTCAGCCTAGTTTGAAAAAATTACTTGTGATTTGATTACAAGTACTTTTGAATTGACAAAGGAGTCGATCAGTTTGAAAGATCAAGTAAGTGGCCCATTCCAAAGCGTAACAGGTAGCTATGGATAGTCATAATCACCCCATGTTCCCAATACTGGGGCCCAGACCTCCCCTCTGAGAGGTAGCGGGCCCTAATCCACAATGCAGGTTGGAGAATGTCACAGTAATTCTCTTTTTTTGCAAAAAAAAGGTTGGTTTCGTTTTCTAGCTATAAAAAAAAATGGTTGTCTGTAAAGTCGGTTTTCGGACGATAATTTTACGTGATAAGGTCATAGGAATGGAAGAGAGATAGATGCGTCACAAGCCGATCGTGCCTCTCTATTGCCTGTTCCCGGAACGTGACAATGAGTCATGCTTTTTCGTGCGTGCAGCCGGCGTTCATCGATTTATAAGACGTTGTCACGTCAAAAATTAATTTGAATTTATGTTTGGTAAAATCGAGCTCATGGATCCTTCAAAAAAAATCTCCACTTTTGTTCATAGTTTCGGATTACACCAGGAAACCCATCTTAAAAAATTCACCCTGTTCAAGAATCTATCTAGTTTTTTAGAAATTTAAAATAGAGGTTGTTCTTCAAAACAGGATCTATTCGCGACAATCTTTTTACGCCAAGTCATAGACTAAAATAAACAAGAAAATGAAACGTTTTTAGGCATAATTATGTAATATTGATCTCAATGCATTTAGTATATAGTCACAGCTTAGTTAGCTGGTATTGAAACTAGCAACACTGCAAAATACAGTGCTACCAATCACGCCATGCATCAATTTATAATGACTGCACAGTAGGTCTTATTGTTTTAAAAAATAGATACATTCATTCTGTAATTGGATTTTAGAATTATTTATATTTACTAAGCTGTGATCATGTTATTGTCAAACTATTTCAGTTAAATGTAGCAAACAGTGCAAAAACTTAAAAAACGGTGCCGATTCAATTTCGTTAGTACACAGCCCTGAAAAACTCAGTGTTGCCAAACTAAAATTACTTTTTAAACGTAAAATTCCTTTGGTCTACTCCAAAGCATAGTTAAAGGATAGAAAGAAACAAAAAACATTTTAAACTTGATCACTAGCAAGTCTGTTCAACAGTCTTGACTTTTTAAATTTTCTTGCATCATTTTTCAAGTCTTGCTTCATAATAACTAACACAGCACTTACTTTAGCGTCTGTATACACTTTACATCACTATTTCAAAGTCTTGCATAATTGAATTATTCGAACTTGCATCACTTTTTATCACTTTAACACCGAGTTTGGTTAATTTGCGCGATACTTGCGTCACTATTCACAAGTCTTGCTGCACGTTTCTTGCGTTAATTTTCAGGTTTCTTGCTTCACTCGTGCGTGTAGAAGATTAGTTGGGGGTTGGAGTCGTCCGGCGACATTTCTAATTGGACGTACTGTGGCGTTGTTCGCGCCGATTCGTAGGAATTGCCACCATTACGTGATAGGGAGTTTCTTGATCTGTAAATTACAATTATAGTTAACATTAATTAAATTGGTATGTTTTGAAATTAATATAAATATGTTTGCCAAAGCATAGACAAACATTTACAGGATTACATTCAAATACAGGATAGTAATGCTTTTATTAGTATTCGTGCTACGATTACGGACATAAAATGACGTTTCAAAGTCAAAGTCAAATCATTTATTTCACATAGGCACATAAAAGGCACTTTTGAACGTCAAAATTTACAAAAAAAAAATAGAATTGATTCTAGTTGTCCCTTCCAAAAGGTAGTTTCGTATGGAGAAGATGGGAAGAAACGCCACCGTTACTCTTTTAAAAATAAAAAAAACTATCTCATAATTAATTTACCTGTCATATGTTATATTTAATTATTTTTACCCATTGTGGTATAGTAATTTTATTCTAGGTGCATCGTCTTCACATTTAATTATTATATATGAAGATGATGCACCTAACACTAACAATAATTATTATATGTGAAGACGATGTACCTAACACTAACAATAATTATTATATGTGAAGACGATGCACCTAACACTAACAATAATTATTATATGAGAAGATAATGCACCTAACACTAACAATAATTATTATATGTAAAGATGATGCACCTAACACTAACAATAATTATTATATGTGATGACGATGCACCTAATTTGAAAAGTAAATGATTTTTCCAAAATTTCACAAGTAATAATTTAGTGTGTGAGTTAAAGTAGTTACATAATGTTAAAAACAATATCATAAAAATTATAAATTATACAATTAAATTAGCAACCAGTTTGATTTTGTCTAGACTAGATTGTCCTATGGATCAGGACCAGCATGTTTCCAAGCATTCCTATCTAGGATATAATCCTCTAATTTGTAATATGCTTGTTTACAAAGTATACTTTTAATATGAGTTTTAAATTTTCTTTCATTTAATTGCAATATATCACAAGGTATTTTGTTGTAACATTTAACACAGGACCATAAAAGAACCCCATAAAAGATGTATGTACTTTAGATAATCTAAAAAATGGTTGATTTATTTTATCTTTATTTCTAGTATTAAAATTATGTCTATCATTTATTTTATTAAAATGTTCAATGCCTTTGAGATAAAAAAAAGCACGTTTGTTTCTTCACATGTCGTCTAGCGCTTGAAGACTGACGTTTTAAAACAATCATTGTTCTATTGCTAAGAAGAAATGGCGTTATTAGTATTGTATAACTCCATTTCTCTTACATAATGATACAATGATTGCTCCAACACGTCATAGTGCGCCTAATAAGTGCGTCAGATAACTATTATCTGATAATATTTTGACTGACATATTTTCTACTAACTTTTGCCCGCGGCTTCGCCCGCGTGCATGTCGGAAATTATCCCACGGGAACGTACTACCGGGATAAAAAGTACCCTACATGTTAATCCAGGTTATAATCTATCTATGTTCCAAATCCGTTCAGAAGTTTTTGCGTGAAAGAGTAACAAACATCCATCCACACAAACTTTCACATTTATAATATTAGTAGGATCAAAAACTGTCGAACCGCAATTTTTGTTCCACAGATAAGTTACCTGAAGATTGAAAAATTGGCCATAAACAAATACTCACTTGGCTTTAGCGTGTGTAAGTATGTGTGACTTGAGGTTGGTGCTCTGTGCGAACTTCTTGTTGCAGCCGTCGAACGGACACACGTACGGACGGTCGCCTGTGTGTATGCGGACGTGGGTCCTGAAATGTCACAAAAATATTATTAATTTACATATTGTGTGTAGTCTTTTAGCTAATGTATTTGGCTTCCGGTCTAATACGCAGATGAAAATCAGCGCTGTGCTGTGGGTCCCTCATAGCACAGCATCATGCTGAGTGGAAGCCTTCTTGTCACAGTCATGACGTGCAGGTGTCGACTATTTCTGTTTTGTGCTCGTGATTATAGATCTATTTTGTTACCAGAGCTAATTATCTTTTTTGTTTGCACGTGTTTATGTGGCAAATAAACCTATTTTTCTTTCTTTCTAATACAACCTAATTACTGGGCATTTTCAACAACCAATTTGTGTACTCGATAATGTGTAAGCTAGCGTATACCCGTAATTGAGTGTGCATTATATTTGGGATCCTGCCGTTTTGCCGAAAAGATTTTGCCAAAATTTCACTACCCAAACAAATTTTAGCAACCTTTTTTTATACCAATGCAATGTTTGGAATGATTTTAGTACGCACATTTTCATTTGGTCAAATTTTTACTTGGTAGATTATTACCAAGGATAATGTCATTAAGGCATTTGGTCTTTAATCAAATGATTTATTACAGCAAACAATCTTTAGACAATAAACGTTTGGTCTAATGTTCTTTTTATGACAAAAAATATAAAGGCAAAAATAAGTTGTTTTGGGAATTATAAAAAAAATGCAATTTTATTTTAATATAATCATTTATTCAAGGGTAAAAAACCAAGGGTGGGATAGGATGCAAGAGCGAGCGAAGCGAGCTCGGGACTTAGGGCACCCCGACTCGGACAGGTTAGGTTAGAAGGGGATGGCGGGGTCTGAAAGACCCCGCCATCCCTTTCGTGGTTATTTTTTTTTTAAACCACCCAGAAGTAGGAGCCCCGCTTGGCGGGGCTCCGTCGTCTAAGTCTTATAATAGAAATGGTAAGTTTGAAATTGACAACACCAAATATATGGCTTATTTAATTTTGCGTAAAATATGTTATACCAACTGAAATATTTGACTAGATAAAAAATGGTAAAAGTACTAGTTGGTGAACAAGTTATTGTTCAAACGTTCACTTGCCAAACATAGGTTTTCGTAACAATTATTTGTAAAGAGATTTTTTGGTAAGTAATAATTTGGCAAATGAAATTATGCGAAAATTTGTTTGGGAAGTGATAATTTGGCAATTTCTTTTCGGTAAAACAAGGGAGACCCATTATATTTATTATACAAGTTTTATAATTGTAATATATCTCGTTGGAACAAATAAATAAACACTCAAAATGACAATCCATTTGCCTTCGACAATTTTAGCTGCGGAGCAGATTATATTTATCAAATATTTGAAGCAATGGATTTAGTTGAGTGCTATGCAATATTAGGGTGCATTTCTCAGACTCAATGTACCAACGGTTATAGTTATAAAATAATTGCAACTAACGACATGTTAGTGCGTTCATGGCCTAATATATGTATGTATTTTCGAAGTCTGAGCTAGAATTATATATCCCTTTCTAGCACTATACTTCATTTACTAGAGCAAGACAGGTTACTTGCAAGCATCTGTGGTTTCCAGCATAGAGGAGCCGATACAGATACACGGTTATTTGTAACTCGACGTATTCCTTGCAGAACGTCATGGTAGGGTTAAAATGCAACAAATAAAGCCACCAAATGTTCTACCGAAATTCATTTTTTTTTTCTTAATTTTTGTTTGTCAAAAATAAAAATTACGAAAACTATAATGTTTAATTAGTGATCTTTGCCAGAATTTTAGGTATTTTTGAACTTTTAATTATTAACAAAGATCTGCTACGACAGCAGCTATGAAAATAACTTAAATTCCAGCATAGTCGCGCCGTAAATCATTATTAAATTCAATTTTTTTTTTTTTTTTTAAATTCTGTAAATAGTTTTATACAAACACTTTTACACGTCAATCATATTTTTAAAACTAGATGAGGTCGGCGTTACCTATCTGACTACTCTGAGAAGAAAGGCCGAAACAAACTCAGAGGTCACAGTCTCTTTTAAAGTCCAGACATAATCTTGGTCAGATCATGTGAAGACCATGTAGATTTGTCTGAAATGGTATTTTGAGGAAAAACCACACAGAATGAGTGGACCTGTCCAGTCAGTGCACGCATTAGTCACTAATAGTGGAGCTCAACTCAGAACTTAAGGAGCTCAACCACTCGACGAACAATACCAAAGAAAGGACATTTGGGTAGGCCGCATAAAGCACTCAAACTGCCAGATATCATTGAAACTACCTGAGAAAGTGAAAAAATTAAATAAAAAATAAAAGTTACCTACATAGACCTCACATTCACAATAAATAAATAATAATACTATACTTCACTAAGTAAATTGTAATGACATTGTATATATAATATATATCAAAATGTCAAAATTAATGTAAAATAAAAATATAGCAAAAATATAAAACATAACTCAAAATCTACTGAATTTCGGTAGACCATTTGGTGGGTTAATTCGTTGCATTTTAACCCCATTATGACGGCCTGCAAGGAATACCTCGAGTTACAATAACCCTGTATGTATATTTTATTTAGGGATTGATTTGATTCATGCTAGACCGTCCCGGGCGCGAACTATGGCCATGTGGACAAGGCACAAATCCAAAGATTCACGAACGTTTTATATGAAGCTGTCATGCATAGTGTTACCATTACAAAAATTTTAAAGTCCTGAGAAAAAGCTGGACAATTGCAAAAAAAAAAAAAACTGGGGACAGTTTACTTTTTACTACCTTTGTTTTCAATACCGACTGATGGAACTGTTGATATTTTCTAAAATAATCCCCTCATGTAGAAAAATCCAGACAATACACGAGGACGAACGAAGTCCGGACAGGGGAAAAAAAATGCCGGACATGTCCGTACAAATGGTAACCTAGTCATGCCTCACCGTTGTCAGACCAGCAACGGTCTGACATAAATCAAGACTAAACGAGAGCTATAAGATCCTCTACTCAATAAAAAATGTCATCATACTCACCTTAAGTTAAAATCTAGTGAGAATCTCTTCCCGCAGCCCTCGAAGGTACATTGGAAAGGTTTCTCCCCGGTATGAACTAGTTGGTGACGTTTTAACTTTGAACTTTCTACAAATGCTTTGCCTGAAATAGATGAAAGAACAATAAAAATTTGCATGATTTTTTATCAATTAAAAATGTGAACGGAATTTTTAATGTAAGGGAACGGTACTGGCCAGCGATACACACTTCAAAGTAAATAATTTAAATATGAGCTTTATTTCACGTTACGTATCTATAGGGTCAATAAAAAAAATAAAAAAATATTATATAATTAACATATAAAAATATTGTAAAACATTTTAAAAGAGTAACGGTGGAGTTTATTGGTCATTCTCCTCCATACGAAACTACCTTTTGGAAGGGGCTGTAGAAACAATTCTATTTTCTTGTAAATTTTGACGTTCAAAAGTGCATTTCATGTGCCTTTTTGAAATAAATGATTTGACCTAGTGATCCAATTCTACAGTGTTCAAAGTTAAAACTCTACTTTTTAACCTAATTACTAGACCGATTTCGGTCATTTTTTGTATATCGCCAGCAAAAGCGATAACAAGTATGTGGTTTCCATCCTAACTAATATTATAAATGCGAAAGTAAGTTTATTTGTTTGTTACCTTTTGACTGCCTCGTTGGTCTAGTGGTTGTAAGCGCTACTGCTGAGCATGAGGTCCTGGGTTCGATTCCCGGGTCGGGCAAATTGTTATCGGGTTTTTCCATCAGGAATTTCTCGGTAGCAGCCGTGAGTCTGGATTTGTGCTCGGTTGATGGCAATAGGCTCGCCCCCTATTACATGGGACTTAAACATAACTGGCGAAATGTGGGTGTGCTATAGGTACACCTCTGCCTAACCTTTCGGGGATTACAGGCGTGATGTTATGTTATGTATGCTTTTCACGCCTAAACCACTGAACCGATCATCCTGAAATTTTGCATATACGTTGTCAGGTGTACAGAAACGGACATAGGGTACCTTTCATCCCGAAAAAGAGTACTGTTCCCGAGGAAAACAACAATAACGGTCTTATGATAATAGATGGCGCCACGTGTCTTTCGAATCAAGATTGAATTAAAACCCGAATTGATTGTCAGTATAAATTAACGCGGGCAAAAGTTAGTACTGTAAACGGGTCTAAACGCGGGATTCCAGAACCACTTAAATATTATAGGCTCTTGCTGAGTTTCAGTATTTTATATTAGCTCATGAGAGCAAAGCCATGGAACAGTGACTACCTCCCACTATTACTACTGACTACCTGCAGTATTGTCTCTTCTTCCCCCTTTATTAATCCATTCAAAGTTCATAAAAGATCGCTTTTAGCGACAAAACCGCCCATTGTGTCACACTCGTGTCAAATTTCTACATTTATATCTGTAACTAGCTTCTGCCCGCGGCTTCACCCGTGTGGGTGTCGGGAATTCTCAATTCTTTATTGCGTACCATAATGTATACAGTTGGTAGGGAAATAATTATACTATAGTTCGTTCGCGTTAAGAATGCAGTGAGTCATCAGTGAAACTGCAAGATAAAGGTGTATTCACAGTGGTGTTAAATTTAAAGTTCGAAGCAATGCTTTCAACTGTCATTGTGAACTTGACTTTGTAGTTTGAAAAGATTTGATTGGTTAGGGGGCGGGGCTAGGCCGACGGATACTGACGAGTCACTGCATTCTTAACGCGAACGAACTATAGCCACAATTATGGACCCTGTCGGACACAGCATAGATCAGGTAGGAGAGAGGAGGAAGAACACTGGCGGTTTAATATGATAAATTTTATTATTAGTTAAGTAGTTAGTATGTTATATTGTTTTATTAATACAGAATTGAATCTAAGAATTACAGTTATTGTTTTATAAATTATATACATTTAATTATTCATTATTGTTTTATTTACTTATTATTATTTTTATTTATTACGTAATTAATAATTATTATCGTTAGAGTAAGTTATTTATTTGACGCATCAGAATTTATTATAAAAAAAAAGTATTATTAGTTCAGGCGTATCTTTAATAGTGAGTATTTTGTAGATACAAATACATAGGTATGAAGTCCCTTACAATTTATGATTTAAGTATTAGCTTATACTATAGTAGCTTCAATTTATTGATAAAGATGTTATATTTATTTAAATTCTTTATTATTTCGGGTATCAGAATATTATGTCCTTCCCCAGGATGCCATTAATCTCCTTGCCAAATATTATCGAAATCCGTTCAGTGGTTTAGGCGTGAAAAGGTAACATACAGACAGAGTTACTTTCGAACTTATAAAATAAAAATAATTTATTTCAGACAAAAATGTCCATAGGCAAGGTAAGGTTGTTAGTAACAAGAATTTTGCTTAAAACTAATGTTAGTAATTAAAAATAAAAAGAAGAAACTAGACCGTCTACCCCTGCACAGTAGGCTCATCAGTCTATTATTCATCACATAACATAACATCACGCCTGTATTCCCCGAAGGGTCAGGCAGAGGTGTGCCTAAAGCACACCCACATTTCGCCAGTTATGTTTAAGTCCCATGTAATAGGGGGTGAGCCTATTGCCATCAACCAGGCACAAATCCAGACTCCGGGCTGCTACCGAGAAATTCCAGATGGAAAAACCCAATAACACTTTGCCCGACCCGGGAATCGAACCCAGGACCTCATGCTCAGCAGCAGCGCTTATTATTATCCCATAATAATAGTATGGATTTTTATGGTGTACATACTGAACAGTATTTTATCTTCTATCTATCTGACAATATTTACAGAATGATGACATTCAGAAAAAAAAAACCGTACTACAACTCCAGTTTAAAGTACAACTTGTCTTAGGTTAGGGCAGTAATTAGTTCATTATCAAGTACTTACCGCATTCAGCACAAACATGTACTCTGGGCCCGTGCGTGTGCAAATGTTTCCTCATTGCGGAGTTGTCTCTGAACATTTTAGTACAGCCTTTGTGTGGACATGCTGAAAACAGTCCATTTAAAAAATTACTAACGTGCCTGTATTTGCATAGCTTAAAACTGAATAATATAAATGTTGTAATGAATAATGTATAAATGTTGTGTAATGTTGTTGTTGTTGTGTGTGTAGTTGTTGTATGTTGTTAATGTTGTTGTAATGTTGTTGTATGTGTAATGTTAACCTTAAAACAAAAAGCGGGCCGCAAAGAGCGCGAAATGACGGAAATACGTTTTTTTGACGTGATAACGTCTTATAAATCGATGAACGCTGCACGCACGAAAAAGCATGACTCATTGTCACGTTCCGCCTGAGCCCAGCGTGCAAGCGAGAGCGCGGACCAAACGATAGAGAGGCACGATCGGCCTAAGCGTTCGGCTTGTGACGCATCTATCTCTCTTCCACTCCTTATGACGTTATCACGTAAAATTATCGTCCGTAAACCGACTTTACAGACAACCATTTTTTTTTACGTTTTCAATTCCCATATATTCGCCGCCATTTTGAAAAATACCGAAAAACTGAATCTACAAAAAAAACCATTATAATTACCGAACCTGCTCACAAAATTCAAAAATTCACGAGAATCGGTTGAGAAATGCGACCTGTAGAGGAGAACATCCGGGCATAATCTTCTTCCAAATCTTTTATAAAACGGAAACTATGCCAGAAAGCCTATTATACTGTGAAAGACTATATTGAGGACAAAAAGGCTTGGGATTGAGCTGCTCCAATAAATTTACACGGTGAATGTTGATTTTAATTTGCTAGCTATTTTAGGCATGAATATTTACTGTAAAAAGTATTATATTATTTTCATTGTTGAGAATATGAGGACTATGTGGGTCATTGTTTCAGTTATATTCTTGATCTGGCAGTTTAAGTAGTTTATGCGGCCTACCCAAATGTCCTTTCTTTGGTATTGTTCGTCGAATCGTTGAGCTCCTTAAGTTCTGAGTTGAGCTGCACGGTTACTGACAAATGCGTGCACTGACTGGACAGGTCCACTTAATCTGTGTGGTTCTTTCCTCAAAAGACCATTTCAGACACCAATCTACATGGTTCTCAAACATTATGTCCAATTTTTTTATATACACATTGACATTGTTGAATTTTATATACACAATGACATGAGTATTTACTTGTAAAGTATTATGTTATTTTAATTATTGTGAATGTGAGGATTATGTGGGTCATTGCTTTTTTTTTCGCAGTTAATTTTATCTTGATCTGGCAGATTGAGTAATTTATGTGGCCTACCCAAATGTCCTTTCTTTGGTATTGTTCGTCGAATCGTTGAGCTCCTTAAGTTCTGACTTCCTGAGTTGAGCTGAACGATTACTGACAAATGCGTGCACTGACTGGACAGGTCCACTCAATCTGTGTGGTTCTTTCCTCAAAAGACCATTTCAGATACCAATCTACATGGTCTTCACATGATCTGACCAAGATTATGTCTGGACTTTAAAAGAGACTGTGACCTCTTAGTTTGTTTCGGCCTTTCTCCTCAGAGTAGTCAGATAGGAAACGCCGACCTCATCTAGTTTAAAAATATGATTGACGTGTAAAAGTGTTTGTACAAACCTACTTACAGAAATAAAATCATTTATCATACGAAAGCATTTTTGCCCAAGCTGAAACGGAGACGCTTCGCTCGCCCTTCGCGTCGCTCGGTCAATAACATGGCGTTGTTCAAAAGTGTTCAGTTTTGTTAAGTGATTATACGGTGAAACGCACGTTTGGACTTGAACTACAAAACCCACCGTATATATGCTAGGAAAGCGGTGCCGTCGTATAACGGCCGCAAAATGACGGTCTTACAAGTAAATAGCTTAAATTCAAACACAGTTTCGTGACGGCTGCATTTTTCGGTCGTCATATTAGAGTTAGAATTGGCCTCAAATTCATGAAAGTCATTCAATTGGCTAATTTGAACTTGATTGAGTTGTTTAATTTGATGATTATAATTCTATAACTACATCTTTGTTACGGTCGCGAATCATTTTTAGATAATCAACATACAACCATCAGCACGCTAATTTAACACACTATCTATCACAATCTGAATCATTTTAAAGCCTATTGGTAATCCATTGCTTCATATGTTCGAAAAATTTGTCTGCTCAACAACGTATATAACGCAATGAATGTTGTAGAACTGTCAAAATGAAAGCCATTCCTACTGTTAGTGAGTTAAGCAATTACCACGCAGGTTGTATGTTGGTCAGTAAAAATTGAACAGAAAAAAAAAAAAAAAAAAAAAAAAATAGTATTTGAATGTCGCGAGCTACCCTAGCAATTTTGTCTTAACAGTCAAAAAGTTTAGTGTATTACAGTATTTTTATCTGAAGAAGCGACACGCGCTTTACTTGTGGTAACCAAGTGTACAAACACGCTGTGAATGTGTGCGTGTAAACGAGTAGCGTCAGCACATAACACACACACAGACACTTCATACTTCGCCATTGTCTCGGACGGTACCGAGCTCCTCCCCTTACACACACATTCACAGCGTGTTTATACACTTGGTAACCACAAGTAAAGCGCGCGTCGCTTCGTGAGATAAAAATACTATACCCACTCACTCGCA
Organism: Griposia aprilina; assembly: GCA_916610205.1. Classification (NCBI taxonomy): domain Eukaryota; kingdom Metazoa; phylum Arthropoda; class Insecta; order Lepidoptera; family Noctuidae; genus Griposia; species Griposia aprilina. The sequence goes on along the minus strand of OU744310.1, from coordinate 6,807,941 downwards.
CGTAAAAAAGCGTCACCAAATTCAGAACGTCGCAGTTCATTTTTTGTCGGCGCGCCGCGGCACTTATTCACGACTTGTAAAAACTAAGAGGCGGAACGCGAGCTTTCGCTGTCATTTTGAAGTGGTGAGTTTCGTGCGTTCGTGCGTTTTGGGGATGTTGCGAAGTGGTGACCTTTTGGATTCGTGCGCGTAAGTGATACACAGCTCTGCCATATTTTTTTGTTTGGGTGGGACTTTGTCAAATGACCTCTCCCGCTCTGGGCGGAGCGGAAAGGCGTGTCAGACTCTTGCTGACTAAAACCCACCCGTGGTTCCTTCAGATGCCTGTGCGCCAGGCCCACGGTAACTCTCCCTACACTTGCAATGAATACAGACGTGATGTTAGTATATTATAAATTATAAATAACTTACTCTTACCTATTGTTCTATCTGAGGACTCTGGCATGGGTTTCTTTAGTCTAATTTTGTGCCCGGGTCTCGCGAACTCCGCTAACTGCTTTGGATCTGATAAGTCTAAACCTGGAATTAAAATATGATTGATTAAGATTATTTGCCTGAAAATTAATTTTAACAGGTACAAACAAATTTTATGTACTGTAATCACCCCTTTTTTTTTTGGTTGGGAAATAATCAAATGATGTCTCCCGCTCTGGGCGGAGCGGGGTCTTCGTTTGTACAGATGGTCACCCATCCACGGACCTACCCTGGGAAGCTAGCTATAATTAAGGGGCGTTGAGATGGGATCTTACTACTATATCATATAACACGTTTAAGAAAAAAAAAAATAGGGGGCTCTAGAGAAAACATAAGTGGATGGTGGTCAAAATGAGGTTGAGAACCTATGACCTAAGTAAAAATTACTAGCAAAAAACTTTTTTCAAAAAAAATAACAGACTTCTAAAAACACAAAAAAAGTTAAATGTAACTATAAATTCGGAAGTTGGTGTCTTTGGTTTTGTATTTTCGTTTTTTGCCACCGACTTCCAAAATTAAAGTGTTTTTAGAAGTCTGTTGTTTATTTGTAAAAAAAGTTTTTATTTTTCACATTTTAGTGGTGTGTGGTACCTACCCCACACAAATTCGTATACCAACTACTTGATATGTAAATAACAGTGACAGGAAATTTTTAAAACATCATCAATATAAAATTATAAACTAAGTGTACAAAATACGCATTATTAAGGTTAACTCAAAAACTACTACTCAGATCTTGAATTTACACGGGACCACATGAGAAGCACCAGTTTTCAAATAAAAAAAAAAAAACATCAAAATCGTTTCACCTAGAAAAAAGTTCCGAGCACACACATAAAATTAAAAAAAATACAGTCGAATTGAGAACCTCTTAATTTTTTGGTTAAAAATAAGAATAAAAAAGGATTGTGTGGTTTTATGAAACCACGGTAAAAGTGAAACTTTTTTCCCATTATAGACATTTAAAAACGGCATGTATTTAACGCGGCGACAAATTAATCTGAAATTGGGATTAAAAAATAATTAAAGCCGGTAGCAAAAATAGTAGGTTGGCAGCTACAGTGAAGAATAATTTTAAGTAGAAAGTAGCAGCTTAATAATCAGTTGTTAGCTTTGTTTTAATTTAAACTGGCATCGAGTTTCTGTTTTGGCGAGGCCTCCTATTTCTGAATGGCAATAATAATAAGGCGTAGCCGACGGTGCCCCGCTTTGCGGGGCTCCTACTTCTGGTCGGTTGAAAAAAAATAACCACGAAGAGGACGGCGGGGTCTTCCAGACCCCGCCATCCCCTTCTAACCTAACCAGTCCGAGTCAGAGTGCCCCAAGTCCCGAGCTCGCTTCGCTCGCTCTTGCATCCTATCCTACTGTTAATATTAGTCGCCATGTCATTATCTATAGTACCTCGCCTATGATTTCTAGTAGCAAATAGTTAGTCGCCCTTTAAGTTGTTAGTCACCTGGAAAATAATTAGCCTTTAAAAACCTCCTCGGCCGACCGTCACGCGACATGCAACACACAGACGAAAAAGTTTGAGGCGATGTAATAAAAGTTTCACTTTAATAATATCGCCTTACCTGGCATAATAGTTTCGCTTCCAAGTATACTTTTCTTTCCCGTCATATACTCTGTGTAGTCCGGATCAGGCTCAGGATTTGAACCGTCATCTGTGAATGAAAAAAAAAATGATTGAGTAAATAGGTGATGTTTACGAGTGGCGATTTATATGTACAGTCGCCAGCAGGTCAAGCTACACGAAACTGTAAAATTTCTCCAAACGATTTTAAACCTTAAAATGTTGATGATTAACTTCAAAATCGAATGAGTAAATCTGACAGTTTGTAGTACCTTGATGTGCTGGCGACTGTACACACGACGAAATTATTAGATTATTTTATCGTGTATAATAATTTGAATTCGAAATTAAATACTTTATCGTTTGTTACGTCAAAACAAAACAACAATAAAGTACTTAGTTCTGAATTCAAATTATTATACACGATAAATCTAATAATTGATGGACATGGAAATTAGGATTCGTTTATATTCGGAAATGGCGATGATTCCCGAGGGTCATTAAGAAAATAGAATTGTACTGTATGTTTCCAGTATAAATAAGCTAGTCTTGTGTCGTTCGCCAAAGGACTAGGTATTAAGAGCGCTCCCACAGATGAACTACGTGAACTAGTTCCCAGATCGCTCACTTCTTAGTTCACTAGTTCGTTCAAAAAGACCCGACTTTTAATAGTGAGAATGAGCGAGAGTGTACCGCCGCCCGAGCTAGTCACGGCACTACTACCGCTCACTTACTCACTGCACATACACTTCTAATCGTTCGTTCAGTTGTTCAGTCAATGGGGTATATTATCTATGGTTAGAGGCAAGACTGTAAAGTTTAACAAATTATCAATTTTAAGGTGAATCCTCAGCCCGTCAAATTGAAATTTTCTGTTTTTTTTTGCAAATTGCAGCTCTGTTTTACGTCGTATGTTGATCAAGATACGATTCGCGACTGTAGGAATGATATATTTACTGAACAATAATCATCAATTCATATTTGGAAATTTATTCCACCTAAGATTTTCATATGAAATATTCTGAAAAAGACTGATATTGCTATTCATCCTGTAGCTCTCTCTCTCTCTCTCTAACACGTCAAGCCCTCTAATTTTTATTTTTAACAGCCAAAACAATAACACCTTTTCACACGTTAAAATAGAGTCGAAAATTGAACTTACCATCATCCTCTCCAGTAGCCCACATGGTAACAGAAAACTCTCCCTCCATTGTCTTGATTTGAACTTGTTTTTGTTCCCATCTTCTAGCTGGACCGCGGCCTGCAACGCCGTCCATTAAACCTACTGGTACTTCGCCTGTAATTTAGTAAATTAATGCTTGTAATTGAGACTATTTAAAACAATTAAAATAATACATGAATAGGATAATTCGCACATCTAGATAAAGAGTAGCACAACTCAAAAACCTTTATTTTTCAGGAACAGCAAAAAACATTTTACTCGTTTTCTATTTGACCGATTTAAAATTAATGTTATATGATGTTGTATATTATTTTACTAAGACATTAATTATCTCAATTAATATCTTCTATCTATATCTATCGCAATAACTCGTTTTTGGTTTATTAGTTGTGTCGTATTTTGAGTTGTGCCACCATTTATCTAGGTCTGCAATATGTAAAGGTACATATATAAAAATAAAAAATTGGATGTTCTAGTTATTTTGAAGATGTTCCAGGAAAAACTAGGTTCAAAATAAAAAGGTAATATTGAGAACCCACAATTCGTCGAACTTTGTAACTTTTTAAGCTATTTTTAATTTTCCCGAAAATAGATCAAAAATTCGAAGACGTGACATCCACCAACCCGCACTGTACCCGCTTGGTCCGCCCAGAGCGGGAGAAGACATTTGTAGATTTCACAAACAAAAAACAAAAAAATGGTGGATTATGGCCCACTCCCTCTCACAGAGAGGAGGCCTGTGTCCTAGCAGTGGGAACATTATAGGCTGGTAATGCTAATAAAATAGACTGTAATACATCTCTCATCTTGATTTGTCTAATTGTACGGTCGAGTATTATACCTATTACCTAGATGTTATCTGTCCATTTGAAAAAGATGTCTATTGTGATATTATCATCTTCATATCTCTATCACATTAGTAGTAAAAAAGCCGGCCAAGTGCGAGTCGGACTCGCGCACGAAGGGTTCCATACCATTATCTATAAAAAAACGGCAAAAAAAAATCACGTTTGTTGTATGGGAGCCCCTTAAATATTTATTTTATTCTGTTTTTTAGTATTTGTTGTTATAGCGGCAACAGAAATACATCATCTGTGAAAATTTCAACTGTCTAACTATCATGGTTCATGAGATACAGCCCGGTGTCGGATGGACGGACGCACAGCGGAGTCTTAGTAAAACCGGCCAAGTGCGTGTCGCACCACGCACAATGAAGGGTTCCGAGTTGGGATGAATTTATCCCAAGAACAAACTTAACATTGTAGTTGAAAAACATGTTGTTCCATACGTTCCGACTGCAAAATATGTAAGTTGGTCGACTATTACTCGTACACTTGTAGAGCCTACTTAGCTGTGAGTTTTCCTTTTAATTTCATTATATAAACTACTGCCGTGAATATTTTCACATATCCAAAAGCAACCATTTACTGGCAGGGGCGGGGGAGGGGGGAGGGGGGGGGGGACATGACTTACAAAAATTAGCAATTTAAAGCTTGATTTTACGCAAAAATCCCTGAATTGAAAAATCGTTTTCACAGATCCATAATATATTTGAATGGCCTATCCAACGATACCCCACACCATGAGTTGGAAGAGAAAAAACCTATTTTTTTTTTCTTTTTCATTGTTTTATTTTACCACTTTGTCCAAATCGAATTATAGCTTTACCACTTTGTCCAAATCGAATTATAGCTTTACCACCTTGTCAAATTATAACTTTCTAGTACTATGAGTCTCTGAGCTAAGCTGCGGACGGACAGACGGACATGGCGAAACTATAAGGGTTCCTTGTTGACTAGAGAACCCTAAAAACGATGAAATACAAGTGGAACTTACCAATAGGCATTAAATGCTGTATATTACTGGCGCTGTTAGCGACGTTAGAGCGGGGTCTGCCGCGACCTCTTCTGAAACAAACCGACAGATTGTTTCATCGTCCGTTTAGATACGTTTATCTGTTACGGCCTTCGCCGCCTGGCAATATTCGGGCAGCGGGGCAATGCGCGGTACATCACGCCACCCTGCGCGAGCCAATGGCAGCGCGGCAGGGGGGGGGTGCGGCAGGAAGCGCTGCGCATGCGCATGGCTTCACGCGCCACCAGCGAGCGGTCGACGAACACGATTGTAACGGGTCCAGAGAATTAAAGGGCCCGTTGTTTGATCAGTAGTCAAACATACTAATAATTAAAATGCGTTAGTTAAACTAACCATTTCTTTAAAATGACATAAGTATGTTGTTTGACAAATGGTTAAGCTAACTATTCAATTCAACAACAACCAAACTTATATATTGTCAAACGGGCGGGTTATTGTCGGGCGGGGCATTAGGGCCCGTTGTTTGATACATAGTTAAACATGACCAATAGTCAATTTAACAATTAGTCACTTAACAATAGTCAATATCTGTTAAAGTTTAACTACTCTATCTGCGCATAGTTAAATTTCATAGCAAATTGTATTTTTTTTAACTATAGTTACCTTAACCATTTGTTAAACAACATACTTCTGTCATTTTTAACAAATTGTTAGTTTAACGTTTAGTTTTCGAGAAGCATGGCGCAAAAGGGAGGATGCCTGTTCTCATTAGTGGGTGGAACAAGGCTCTCAATGATAATAAGCCTAATTTTAATGAGGACAAGTGATACGTCGCGAAAAAATGTGAAAACATAGTCACTTCCTGTGCTTAGGCTCCGGACATATAAAGTCAGTTCAGTTGTCTGGCCTCATGTAACATTTTTTTTAGCCTATTTTGTGTACTACTGGGCAGAGACCTCGCCTTTTTTCTTCCAAACTTCCCTGGCTTGTGTGATCTCTGGCCATGTTGGCCCTGCAAACGTTACCAGATCGTCACAAAATTTTTGCTATGGTTTACCTCGACGGCGATGTCCTCCATCAGGGGTCCAGTGAGTGAAGATCTTTGCTCATCTCTTGATGTACGAAAAATACCAATTAAAAAAAAACTTAAGAGGAATGCACGAAAATAGCCCGCGAAATTCAAATTTACTTACATTTTGTACAATTTGCAGGTCAGTGTCAGGTTGTATGTTGATTAATATATGATTCGCGATCGTAATAGATATGGCTTTACAGAACTGTAATCATTAGAATCAGCGATACAACTCCTTAAGTTAGTATTGGCCTCAAATGTCACGATTTCATGAAATAGTCTTTCAATAGGGTAATATGAACTTAGAGAGATGTATTGATGATTTTTATGATTATAATTCTATAAATATATATTTGATACGGCCGCGTATCATATCTAGATCAACATACGACCTGCAAATTGCAAAAAAGGAAAGAAAATTTGAATTTCACGGGCTTTCGCCTTAACGAGTCTCAAAACATTACCTGCTACTTGTAGAAGCAGGTCCGGGGTATAAAGGATCATATTGTGTGTCAGGGCTTGCATTCAACACCTCTTCTCCAGATATACCAGGCAGGATCACCTCTTCACTGCCCACTGAAATTTTATAGTCTGTCAGCGAAGCCGACATTTTTAATGGCGTTAGTATGAATGATGTAAGTGGAATTAAGTCATGAAAATGCAAAAAAAAAAATGGAAATGTAATGAAATAAAAACCATACATAGAATTTTTTTTTATCGCTTCTTCCGTCCTTTCGAGAGTTATGATGTTACAGATAGACAATAACCTTACCTTTTTGGGGACACGCGGAAATGATGTTGTGTTAAGTAATGTAAAGTTGTAGTGAAACGTAAATAATTAAATGAATGAAAAGAAAAAGGGATTATCTTATGCGCGACCATTACAGAACGGAATTGCTTGTCCCATGTTAGACAGTTGATTTTTTTAGAAATTGGGTTTTTAGTTTTTCTAATAGACTTTTAATTTTATATAGATTTTTATATATTTTGTGAATGTGAGAACGTTGTAGGCCTAACTTGTAGACTGTAGATCTGTAGACATTTTTATATTTTGTTGAGTACCTGTTACTTGTTGACAGGCTTACACTGTCCTCCCATATCTATCAACACTGTAATTTGAAACATTGTAAGAGCCCCTTATTTTTAAAAGAGTAACCGTGGAGTTTCTTGCCGGCTCTTCTCCATAGGAAACAACCAATTGGAACCGTGCACTTAGCTTCTGACGTTTCATAAGTGCCCATGTTGGTTTATGTGAAATAAAATATTTTGATTTGATTTGATCTACTTTTATTTTTAACTGGTCCTGCCAGTGACTTCGTTCCCCCATTTCAGCTTTAAAATTCCAAGGGTTTGGGCTGGGCTTGCATTATTTTTTACTATTCTTTAGTTATCTAATGAGACAGTCAGCAGCTCCATGTAAAATACTTGTACTTAGCTACATCTCGTCAGACTGGAAGCCGACCCCAATATAGCTGGGAACAGGCTACGCAGATGTTGATATTGAAAGGAGATGTTTCAAAATGGGCCAGGTCTATGTACACTACCCTAAAATAAAGAAAAAAGTCCGTAGATTTCGGGATAAATACAGATAATTCATTTAAATGTATACTGCTATGGTAGTTAATTCATAATTATCAATTATTTTTATCGACTTTCAACATAGCGTCTCATCGATTCAGTTACTCTGTGCTTAATAACAATGACAGCAAACCATAGATCAACCATTGATCACAGAAAGAGAACTGCCAGCTGTCACAACAGTGTCAATACACATGTTAAACGTCATTAATCAATCAAAATGACAGCTTACCGCCATGACGGGTTTTTGTTGTGTGTTGCAATTTAAAGTGTATTTTTTTGTGGTTTACCAGCAAACAAAGACATTTTAAAGTAATTGGACAGTTGAGAACTGTTTTAAATGCGTTTCCCTATTTCTCAGTATAGTGTACAAGGCCCAGGCCCAGGCTCCATACATTTTGTAACATCTTTGTGCAGAATAAACAAATTTATTTCATTTAAAGAAGAATGATGATTAAGTTGTTTCTCACCTTCCTCAAGATGCTGCATACCAATGACTTGTTCTTCGACTTCCTCATATTGATCGTCTGTGATATACTCTTCATATTGACCCGCTTCTATCTCCTCATACTAAAAAAAAAGGCAATTATGTTAGAAAATCTTAGCTTGATAATTGTTACTACAGCCTGACCGATACCGCTGTACCACCGCGAGGTGGGGGGCGCGACACCGTGAGCGTTGACGAATGAGCGGCTAGCACTGCCCCCCGTCTCACCGCGCACATACCTAAGGCGCGGTACAGTGTGAGCACATGTGTGACATGTGTGAGCACTATGTACCTACTATAAAGCCACCATTTACTAGGCTCGTCTTTCATCGACTTGAATGTGCCCTGGCGGCTGAGAGTATGTCATGCTCACTCAAATGTTTCGCTGGTGGTGGCGTGTGTGTTGGATCATTAAGTTCCCTTCAAAATGGTTGAGCTGAATGGTGCTGATCCATGCGTCATGTTCGTGAACGGGCGCCGTCAGTAGGGACTGGTCAACTCTTGGCTGCCACGGCTTATTTAAATTTAAATTTTTGAATTGTTTTTTTATCTTTTTTATTACGGATACTTTAAACGTGCACGTATTTCTACATCGTTCTCACATTTTTAATTTGAACATGAATAATGTAAACAATTTGTTTTTTGTAACTATATATTGATTAAAAAGAGTGTCCGTGGAGTTTCTTGCCCATTTTTCACCATAGGAAACTACTGCGCTTTGGAAAGGGCATCTAGCTTCATTTTTCTGACTGACCGACTCTTTGACAATTCAAAAGAGTCTGTAATAGGTTATATTGAAATAAATGGTTTGAGTTTAGAATGGAGAACTAATAAAAAAAAACAGACATTATCAGCCGATGCAGAAGTAACACAGCGAAGCTTTCACTGTGAAAAAATATTGACCTTTCTTGCATTGAAATAATGTACATAAATGAACTAATTGCATTGTCAACAGAATCAAAGTGGACCCTTGTCACTCTCTAATGCTTAATTCCGGTAGTTTTTTTTTTGTAAGCGGATCATTTCGCACTTCGGGGGAAAAACTAATAAATTCAATAATAAGTGCTGTATTAAACATAAGCCTTCAAGTTTCTTGGATATAAAGTTGCCTATAAATGTACTCAATTTTGAAAAGCGACATTAGTACAGCCTACTCTTGTCGACATTCAACTAAAAATGGAGCGACGAATTAAAAAAGAACTTTAATTAGCGCTGCCACAGTAGGCATCCGATATATCGCAGCCTCGTAGCTCTTTACTATCTTGAAAGACAACCCGAGTTGCCTCCTTGTCTTATCGTTAATTTTTTTAGTTAACGACTTTTTTATCGTTATTTCTCCTTCAAAACCAAAGCTCATAGACGGTGTAAGGGACACTGACGTGCAAGCTGTTACCATAAATTCAGTAAGCAGCTAATTAAACACTTACCTTGACCCCAACTTGGTCATCTCCTTCCATCTCCACTATGGAGCCGTGCGTGCCTATCTCCACCTCGCACATGATCTCCTGGTTCATCATCTTCGCTGATGTTAACTGAAAAAAGGAGGTGCTATGATTAGTAAAATAACCTTTTTTTTTAAGCGTCAAGGTTCTTTATCGCCCATATTTCAAATATCGAACGTTAAATTTGCTTTGCTAAGTAAATAAGCGGTTGGTCGACTCTTCACGGGAGCAGAGGGCTGGCCTATTTTTAGGTCAAAGAAGCAGCATCGCCGTCCAACGTCGCAAGCGCAACGCTGTCTGCCTTGGGAACTTTTCCCATTAACAGCGATGCGGACGAAATTTTTGATGAGCAATGAGCTCTTTCCTTTATTTACTTGTAAATAAATGCATACACATATGTGTAAAAAAAGTGTTTAAATTGAATAAGGTTTATTTCTATTCTTATGAAACGCTTGCTCACATTCGCATGTACGAATATGAACGTTATGCTCTTAAAATAAAGCTCATATTCGTATGAACCGCTAACTTTGCTTAGCAACTTAAAATTCAAAGTGTGATCTGTGAAAATTGCCCACAAGAAGGGACAAAATCATTGTTCCAGTTCGAAAAAGAGATGGCGTTATATACCTATGTCTTGTTTAACTTTATCTCTTTTTTCGCAAACAAAAGCAATAATAAATTATTCAACTGGGAAACAAGTTTGTATCTTCGGAAAAGCATTTTATCGGGGCCGGAGGTCACTGCCACCCTAAAGCCGCGTTCATACGGCGTTGCCCAATAGAAAGAAAGATAAAGATCAATTTATTTGTTTAACATGAGTAGATTACAATGCAAATGGATGTATACAATGGTGTTAAATACAAGTACGTGCTACATGCTATACCATAGAAGGTGTACAAATCTTACAGGTTTTCAAATACATACCCAGTCATTAAAATTACAAAATATGAAATTGTACCATGAAATTGTCACAAATTTTAAACGTCATTTATCGTTTAAGAAGTCTGATACGCTATAGTAACATTTCATGGTCAACACCTTTTTCAACTTTTTCATAAATAAAGGTGTATTTAATTGTTTAATGTCCTTTGGATTTTTATTATGAAAAAACATTTGTTTGGGGTAAGGAATGACTCAACGAAAAAAACAAAAGAACAAGTTGATGGAAAATATGCGTCACATCCACACAAAACGGCCATTGGTCATTTCATTTCATTTATTTCTATAACAATTTTTACATTGTATCGAAAATTTTGCTCAGCAAAATGCTGTGACATTATGCGAGACAGAGCTAAAGCGGTGGGTTTCAGCAACAACCGGCGTTGACATCAACCGGTGCAGTATAAATTAAGAAACAAAATAAATACACAATACAAGTTCCTTCCAATTACGATACGATGACATGATATTTTACGGTATAATTTTGGGATAATAATTATGAATTTGTGTTTAACTTTATGTGTTGACGTGTGATCCCAACTTATCCGTAAAATATCATACATTACAGCGCCGTGTGAACAACTCCTAAGCACCACTGAATAGCAGGCGCGGCAGTCAATGTTTATAAAAAAAATTGATTAAGCGGGATGCGCCAAGGTACCCGCGAAATTCATTTTTTTTTAGATTTTTTGCAATTTGCAGGTCAGTATCAGGTTGTATGTTGATCTAAATATGATTCGCGGCCGTATCAAATATTTATTTATAGAATTATAATCATAAAAATTATCAATACATCTCGCTACACACAATAATAAGTACCTTTACAATACACTACACAGATATATTATAGGTATATGTTATGGTCCAAGTGATAATAAGGGCATTATTCATACTGCCCGGGCAGCATAAGCAGCCAACTTATATCTTAGGGATCGGTACAAAATGCAATATTACTTATTGTACTAGGAGAATTTAGGATGCAAGAGCGAGCGAAGCGAGCTCGGGACTTGGGGCACCCCGACTCGGACCGGTTAGGTTGGAACGGGGTAGCGGGGTCTGGAAGACCCCGCCATCCGCAACGTGGTTATTTTTTTTTAAACCACCCAGGAGTAGGAGCCCCGCCAAGCGGGACTCCATCGGCTACGCCTTATTATTATTGCCATTCAGAAATAGGAGGCCTCGCCTAGAAGTTTTTTTTTTTTTTTATGGTTGCCCCACACGTGGAATTTCTCCTGTATTGTGGGTGCGTTTACAAACATTTAATCTCACATACACAAACAGCCGGACCCGGAACAACTATTTGTATATCATACAAATATTTGTTCCGTGCGGGAATCGAACCCGCGACACGCAGCGCAGCAGTCAATCGCTTAACCACTGCGCCAACCGTGCCGACAAAGTACATTAACAAGTAGTAAATTCAATTGGTGGATTTTGTAGACAGAGAAGCCACATTCAATACTCAGTTGGCGGACTCTGCTTATACTGCCCGGGCAGTATGAATAATACCCTTATTATCACTTGGACCATTACATACACATATCGTAATAATAGGTACATAAATACATACATACTAAATATATAAGCAACGAAAATAAATTAAGACTATAGATAATTCTAATTACATTTACGAGAACAAGATCACAACGACAAGTAATGTTCCTTCAAGAGTCTTTTATACACAAGCAATATTAAGCTGTATAAACATGATATAATTATACACAAACAGGATACACGATTGCCACAATAATATTTATACCAATTTTAGTGAAGAGGAAACTTGGATTGAAATTGCTTTTTACTAATCAAACAATTTTTAGCTAATCAAGTACGAAAAACATAATCAAGTCTTTGCTGCCGCGCAGTCGGCTAAAAAAGATAACGAACAGTTTTAAGCTCTCCTTTTATAAATACTCATTTTTTTCTGATCTACAAAATACGAACTTATTTTGCATATAATAGCTTAAGCATAGGTAACGCGGGCTGGTGTCAGCAATTCCACGCCAAAGCGCATATTTTTCGTAGCATAAGCATAGTCAGCCTATAATGATCCCACTGCTGGGACACAGGCCTCCTCTCTGTGAGAGGGAGTGGGCCGTAATCCACATACCAGCCCAGCGAGGGTCTGTGAATGGCCCAGCATAGCTATTTACAAACATTCAATATGTTTCCGTGCCGAATCGAACATCAATCTATATATATAAAAATGAATCCCTATTTCCCTTGGTCACGCCATCACGCGTGAACGGCTGGACGATTTCACATTTTTTTTTTTTTTTGTTGTGATCGTTATTGTCAGGAGACGGATCTTATGAAATAAAACATAAGGAAGTTGATCGGAACGTTACAAAATTTAAGAAAACTTAGCGCCAATATTAATTTCACATAACTGTCAGTTGTTTGAACTAACTGTCAGCGATTGACAGAATGCGCGCTGCAAATATCGTTTAACACAGATGGATCGGTTGATGAATGAGTCGATAGTTTTAGTTTTAGTCAATAGTCAAAACTAAAACTAAACGACATATAACATTCATAGTTAAGACAGGACAACGTCTCGGTCAGCTTGTAAAAAATTATTAATGTTATATATTTTTTTATTTAATTTTTAATGTTAAATAACCCTCAAATTTGCGATGCCTGGAAAAGGCCCCTAAGTTGTAAGTACCCACATTATAAAATAACACCAAAATGTACACTTAGTTTGCAAATATATCTTTGACTTTTTAAATGCTATCAAAAGGGTCCTTTAAAGGAGTAATTCCACTTTGCCCCACCAAGCCCGCCACCCTGGTGTGGCAAAGTGGACTGCCTAAAATTTTGCAGTGGAATATGCCCCACTATTCTGATTTGATGGGGCGGATAACACTAGCATAAACACTTTGTGGATTCTGCCCCACTAGGGTTGGCACCTCAGGATTTGTGTATGAAGGTTAATGAGGCGTAGCCGACGGAGTCCCGCTTCGCGGGACTCCTACTTCTGGGCGGTTTAAAAAAAAATAACCACGAAGGGGACGGCGGGGTCTTTCAGACCCCGCCGTCCCCTTCTAACCTAACCTGTCCGAGTCGGGGTGCCCCAAGTTGTACCAAATACCTGGGAACAATTTTTGTTTATCTGAGAACGAAAATATTTCGTGGCGATAGATGATATAGTAACAGTGTAACAGTAACTGTGACTCGTTGGGAATTATTATCCAAAACATTCCCAACGAGTCACACTGTTACCTGTTGAGGTGTGACTCGTTGGGAACAAGCTAATAAATACAGCAAAACTATATAATGTATTTATTTAAATCCAGGAAGATTTAATATGTGACAGTTTTTTACAAAAGTAGAACCTTAATACACTGTTTAAATAACCATTTTGATGTATTTAGATTTACGTTTGCTTGTCTCAGACTTGTCAAATCCTAACGTCAGTGGTTACATTTATTTTTTTTACAAACAAATGTAAAAATACATGTTAACCTTCATACACAAATCCTGAGGTGCCAACCCTAGTGGGGCAGAATCCACAAAGTGTTTATGCTAGTGTTATCCGCCCCATCAAATCAGAATAGTGGGGCATATTCCACTGCAAAATTTTAGGCAGTCCACTTTGCCACACCAGGGTGGCGGGCTTGGTGGGGCAAAGTGGAATTACACCTTTAAAGGCTGTTCACAAATCCAAAACCGGACCCGGAAACCGAATTTTGTCAGTTTAAATAAAATAGAAGACCGCCATTCTTCTGAGCTATGCTGCCGGGGGTTATGCAAATTACTAATTGAAAATGTGTCATTTTCGATCCGACAACCCTTCGTATGGTTACGAATAGCTATACTGTACGGATTGGTACTTATAAGTAAGTACATTCGCCAGCACATCAAGTTACCACATACTGTCAGATTTTCTCATTCGATGTTGAACTTAACCATCAGTATTTTAAGGTTTAAAATTGTTTGGAGAAATTTGACAGTATCGTGTAGCTTGACCTATGCTGACGATTGGACATATCAGAAAAACTGCAATTTTTTTTTGGAAGTCTTGACTTTGTATGCAAGTAGGTAATTGTTTCCAATTTAATTGCTAAGGTATGCAAAAAAAAAATGACTATCAACTGCTTATCATGCAAGTTGTAGGTCAATTGAAATAAAGTGAGCGTTTCAAGGGCAAATAAGTTAATTTTCTTAATTAATGCAATCCTTAGCATACTGATGTTAAGTTAACTGACGGCATAAAAACAATATTCGTTGAGGGAGGACAGCTATTCCATAGTTTGCCGGAGGATTTAATGAAGAGTCATCTTCTATACAAGGGCGTAGCTACCGCCGTATCAGCCGTATCAATGATACGGGGCCCCCAGACACGACGTGAAAATTCGTAAAATATTATCCGTAATTCTTATTGATAAGAGGCCCGTAATACGAGGGCGGGTCAATAAGTCCGTGACTTTTTGAATTTCTGACCTCTTTACTGAAACAGCAACACTGCTCCTGTCAACAGGCATCTGTCAGTTGACTCCTGTCAAAATTTAAACTTGCTGCGTCAGTTAGTTTGTGTTTGACAGCTATTTTTATCAGAATACTCACTAATTTGAAGAGAAAATGGAAAAAAGTGAATTTCGTGTGCTTATTAAGCATTATTTCTTGCGAAAAAAAACCATTACCGAGACCAAGGCTAAGCTTGATAAATACTATGGGGACTCTGCACCATCGATTTCAATGGTAAAAAAGTGGTTTACTGAATTTCGTTGTGGCCGTACAAGCACTGAAGATGCCGAACGTCCTGGACGCCCAGTTGAGGTCTCTACACCCGAAACAATCGAAAAAATTCACGATATGGTGTTGGCCGACCGAAGATTGAAAGTGCGAGAGATTGTGGAAGCCGTAGGGATCTCGCATGGCTCAGTGGTTTCAATTTTGAATGATCACTTGGGCATGAGAAAGCTTTCCGCAAGATGGGTGCCGCGTTTGCTCACAGTCGACCACAAACGCAATCGTGTAACAACTTCACAGGAAGGTTTGGCGTTGTTTAATCGCAATATGGAGGAGTTTTTGCGCCGTTTTGTAACCGTGGACGAAACATGGATCCATCACAACACACCAGAGACCAAACAACAGTCAAAACAGTGGGTTTCTAAGGGTGAATCGGCGCCGAAGAAGGCCAAGGTGGGTTTGTCAGCCAATAAAGTTATGGCGACTGTTTTTTGGGATGCACGCGGGATAATCCACATTGACTACCTTCAAAAGGGAAGAACAATCAATGGGGAATATTATGCCAACTTATTGGACCGATTCAATGACGATTTGAAAAAAAACCGACCTCATTTGGCCAAGAAAAAAGTTCTTTTCCACCAAGACAATGCAAGGGTGCACACATGTGCAGTTGCCATGGCAAAAATCCATGAATTGGGCTATGAATTGCTCCCTCATCCGCCCTATTCTCCAGATTTGGCTCCGAGCGACTACTTCTTGTTCCCAAACTTGAAGAAATGGCTTGGTGGAAAAAGATTTGACTCCAATGATGAAGTCATCTCGCAAACAAAGGCCTATTTTGAGGACCTCGACAAATCATTTTTTTTGGAAGGGTTAAAAAAATTGGAGAAGCGTTGGACAAAGTGTATAGAGCTCAAGGGACACTACGTTGAAAAATAAAATTATTTTTTTATCAAAAAATCTGTGTTTTATTCCAAAAGTCACGGACTTATTGACCCGCCCTCGTAATTGAGTACCTAATGAAAAAAAAACCACATTAAGAAAATTAGTTTGTGACTTCCAACTCCCAAAGTATTTATTTCAAATAAACCATTTAAATCTGAATTGTCAAGGGGTCGGTCATTCAGAAACATGAAGCTAGTTAGTTGCCCATTCCAAAGCGTAGTAAGTATCTATTGAGAAGAAAGGGCGAGAAACTCACAATAATAGTTTTACTTTCCAAGTCAGTGTGCTAATTTGTAAAAAACAATACTTAAGGTAGGCATTGTTTTTTGAAGCTTCGCTGCATTTGGTAAAAAGGGCCCCCAACAAATTTTGATACCGGGCCCCTTTAGGACTAGCTACGCCACTGCTTCTATACCTGTACATGGTGGCAGGGATATGGCCCCGCAAACTGAAACCATGAATTCATCACATAATTCTAGACCCCCTATCGTAGTTTTCCGTTGGTTATTAAAAGAATAATCTGCTGTTCCATAGAAAAGTGCAATACCTACGCAGTCAAATTGTAAGGAACAGTTTTTTTTTTTTAATAACAGACGAAAAATTACAACGCAGGAAGGGGGTTTCAGATTCATGTACTGTAACAGGTTGCGCCTGGATGTTCCTGCCACCCAGTATAATAAAACAATTGAGCCGTCACGGGACGCCTGGCAGATATAAAACATACCATCGTATAGCGTGGCGACGCATCGCCACGACATGCGTCGCCACGCCAACAATCTGTTTTATCCGCGGCTATCGTTTTTTTTTTTCTTTATTTATTTATAGGGACTTTTACGCACAGCGTATGTCAGTCCCATCGTATCCTAAACAATTTAACTTTCACAAGACATGGGCCATGAATTTGAACAAACCCTTCGCATCATCACCACTTGGTTGGGATAAAATTGTATGGAACATGCCTACATCAATTCTGTTCAAATTCAGGGACCTTACTAAATTATTTCTACTGGACTCATATTGGACACATTCCATCAATAAATGTTGTAGGTCTTCGACAACTCCACATTCCTCACAATTGGGTGAAGCGATTTTCTTCATCATGAAGGCAATTTTTTTGCATGGAATGTCCAGATCTGAGTCTAAGAGCAGCAACAATCAGTTTTCTACTAGCATTACTATCCATGAAACAGGGCACGCGAAAAGGTTCACACTGTATAGTTTTATACCATAAACCCTTCTATAGTGAATGTTTATTAAAATATTCTCTCCAATAATCATAGCATATATTTTTAAATTTTGGCAAATATTCTGAATAATCTAATACAATGAGTTTGATATTTATTTATTCTCAACAAATTTACATTTGTGTCGAAAAGTAGTTTTCACAATAAATTTAACACAAAGCCAGGAAAAAATCAAAGACTACATTCCACATTGGTCCCAACATTATTAGTCTTAATATTAATTATAATAATCTAACTTAATATCATTCAAAATAATTATACAATATAAATTCAATTCAAAGAAATGTACGAGTATGTCAATAAAATTCATTAATGCGTAATGTCATGATAGAATGTTGGATTACATAAAGTCATTAAAATACAATCACATATTAGTTCAACTACTATGTATCTTTGATGATAAAGATGTTTTACATCAAAATGAAATGCGGTCCGTTGGTAAGCGCATCACTTCAGAAAAGCTGGACCGATTTGTTTTTTTTTCGTGTTAAAATTTTCGTAATAGTTCGAATCAGGTTCTTAAGAAAATATTTTTTTTTAAAGTTACCGGGAAAGTTGGAAAATTCGGGAAAACTGAAAGTGCAATTTCTATAGGAATTTTGTATGAATTATTGAAATTTGAACAGAACAACCTCTGTCGGATCAGCTAGTGATAGTATAAAATATTACAAGCGAATTTAGGTTTAAACACTAACATATCCAGAAGTCCAGCGCAGCGTTGTAATTTCGTAACACACTAACAGTAAGGATAGCTTTCATTTTGACAGTTCAATAACATTCATTAAGTTATTTACGTTGTTGATCAGACCATTTTTTCAAACATATGAAGCAATGGATTAGCCTATTCAGTACCCTATTCCCCCTCCCACTTACTATCTACCACCAAAGGAGCATATTCCTGCAGGGTGTAACGTTTCGTGGTCCACTTGGAAGTCCCTGAACCGTCTCCGGACACAAGTGGGAAGATGTAACTCCAACCTGGTAAAGTGCTACCTCGATGGAACGGCAGCTGGGTGTGGATATGGAGCTATGTCGCAAACTATGCTCCACCTTCTATCTTGCCTTCTGTGCCCCAAAACTTGCAGTCAAAGTGATCTCTGCGCTGGCACCGATGACGCCGTGGTAGTGGCGAAGTTTTGGGCCAACATAATTTTAGAAAAGTCGTGCCAGCGACACGAAGAAGAAGCAATAATTTTCAAAATGATTGAGATTGGCAGTTATTTATGCAATTAGGGTGCTGGACCCTAGAGCAGTGTTCCGCAAATTATGTGCCGCGACAGACTAGTGTATCGCAGTCATTAGTTGGTGTGCCGGGGGAAAACAGATGCCTTAGGGCGGTACCCCGCCAAAAACCTTACCATATTCTTATCTTATCTAATGATAATAAGAAATAATGTGAGTCCTTTATTCTAAATTTAATTTATTGTAACCGTTTTAAGTATTTTTATTAATGAATTGTATTGTACTGTCAATTCCTTTTTTATTTTATTTTATATAATTTTAATTCTTATTTGTGTTAATAAGGAACAATCCCAAATTTTTAATCTTATCCAATAATTTATATGTATTTTTATTTTCTTTTTTAAGTACGTAATTAATTAATTGTATTGTATTTTAATAATATATTTTTTTTATTTTTTTTTTTCTATATCTGAGTATTGCTAATCTAGTGGCACTTTTTACCTAATCTTAATTTTGTTACCATGCGGATAATGTAGTGGGCTGCAATATTGTTAATTCTAGTAATTATTGCTATTTGTAAACATTTTATATTGTAGCTGTTTATTGTCCCATAATAAATAAAATATTGCGTTATTCAGAGGCTATTAACTCATTCACTATGGGTAATAAACTACATCTAAAAGCACATTATTAATGTTCGTTATCCTATCATCACATTGCTGATTCTTATTTGTTTTTATGTGTTGTAAATACATTTAAAATCTCCCTAAAAAAAAAGTGACTAAAATTCATTCTAATAATTCAAAACATTCTAATACTTTAAGGATTACACTAATGGATAGATAGTTTAAAAATCTAAATAATTGTCGTTTTATTTCAAAAGCTCACTAAAGTTGTCTTTTTTTATTAAAGTAATTCCACAATGTTTGAGAATTCTAAGATAAATGGGCGTGCGCAGGGAGCGGGACAGCGCGAGACTCAGCGACGGAACAGAGAAGGACTGAACGCTCAAGGTCGTTTGGTCAGGGAAGCGCCTTAATATCGGCTTGCGATCTTAAAAATTGCTGCGATAATACGTCCTAGTATAAATCCGTTCTCAGATATCATTTCCCTTGGACACTTACCAATAAAGGAGCAGGAAGAATTCATGGGGCTAAGAACTGATCGGACATTGAAACAGACCGAGCAAATTTTTGTCTGCATATAAAAAATAACTTATAACACCCTTCTGTTTCCGTCGGGGATTAATGAGTAGGTACTGTATAATAAATGTTATGCGTGGAAAATATGTTGAATTTAATACTTTTATAAAATAACAAAAGTGGAAAAAGATATGGACTTGCCAGTTGGGAGGAATGAATGCAGAGAGAGAGAAAAATGTTGCTAGACATTGGAAAATGCTGATTCTAATGATTATAATTCTGTAAATCCATATTTGCTACGGTCGCGAATCATATTTTAATCAAAATACAACCTGACAGTGACCTGCAAATTGCAAAAAATGTAACAAAATTCGAATTTCGCGGGCTACCGTAGCGCATCCCCCTTAACAAAAGATTTGTATACCTGCTAAACTCTGGATCCAACACAGGGAACCATGGCACAAAAAGGAGGCCTTTACACAACAGTGAATGAAGGCTGTGATGATGATTAATATTCAACGGTAATAATGCATTGTTCTCATAACGCAATTATTATGATACTATTAATATGGAAGAACTTACTTAATAACCGATGTTATTAATTTTTTTCATCAGTCATCTGAATACATTTATTGTTAACTGGCTTCTGTCTGCGACTCTGTCTGTGTGGAAGCCAGTTGGCTGGCTGGTTGGTTGGTTGTTCTATAGTTTTTATTTTATGGTCTATTTATACCATAAAATATAAACTCGGCAATAATTAAGCTTTCTATCAGTAAAAGATTTTTTGAAATTGGATGAGCAGTTTCGGAGATACGTCCTACATCCAAATTTACAACCTTTACCTCTTCATAATATTAGTGTAGGATGTATATTTGTATCTAAAACTAGCTTTACCCGGCCTGGCTTCCCACAGGTAGCACTAAGTATCTAACACCTACCCTACCTACCTACCTACCCTACACACCCCAAAATATTTCCTTTGGGTTTTACCATTTTTTTTTCTTTTTAACCATCCCTGTGAAGAGCTGAACAAAAAAAAAAACGGTCAAGCTGTTTCTGAGGTTTAGCGAGACTAACAAACAGCAATTCATTTATTTAAATATATGGATAATAATTTAAATTCTTTTATGAAGGCAGTTTTTTCAATTCTAGGCTCTATTTCATAATCTCCAGGTATGTTTTAGTTCATTTCTGGCAGATTTATTCACATCAACACAAAATCAAAAATCATTGTTTCAATTCCCCAAAATGCCCGCTCTTCATCACTTCGTAATATGTTAGCTGGGAAGAAGAGGTGGCGCAACAAACTCCCTAGCAACAGATTCATCTGTTAAGGCGGAACCTTCAGGGTAGCCCGCGAAATTCAAATTTTATTATGTTTTTTACAATTTGCAGGTCACTGTCAGGTTGTATTTTGATTAAAATATGATTCGCGACCGTAACAAATATGGCTCTACAGAATTATAATCATTAGAATCAGCAATACAACTCCTGAAGTTAGGACTGGCGTCAAATGTCATGATTTCATAAAATAGTCAATCAATACAGTAATATGAACTTAGAGAGATGTATTGCTGATTCTAATGATTATAATTCTGTAGTTAAAGGCATATTTGATATGGTCGCGAATCATATTTATATCATATACTAACCTGCAAATTGCAGAAAACGTAAGAAAATTTGAATTTCGCAGGCTGCCTTGGCGCATCCCCCTTAAGTTAGAAGAACTTGATTCTGTACCATAGTATGCATGTATCAGTTTTTGAATGTATCTTTGCCTATTGCGACACCTTAGAATGCTAAGGTCTCATGCTTTCAAATTAAAAATAGCATTTTCGGTCATTCCTTTGCACATTCACTTCACAATGATGAAATCACATAGAAGCATGTTCTGTAGAGAGGGAGAATGCTACATAGAATGAATAGCACCATCTCTTTTTTTTGCGATAGAAGATTATCATGCTCCAGCACTTGTTTATAGCTAACATCTCCATCTACCACACATCTTCTAGCAAAGGGAACATGATGGATATCATTGTTTGTCAAACCTTTTCCCAATTACATATATTGGTATTGGCTTCCGGTCTCACCAGATGCAGCTGAATACCAGTATTTTACATGGAGCAACTGCCTGTGTGTGCAACTGAGAGGCCTATGTCCAGCAGAGTACTACTAATTATGATGATAACTGCTATCTGACCTCCACAACCAGTAACTTGGAAATACAATGCCCCCTAGTAATATTGGAACATAATGGATATACACAATGGAATTGTGTATGTTGTCTATATCACTTTATAATAATGACCCCAGATGTTCAATTTTAGCTTGCTGTCCGGTAAGGAACAACGGCGCGTTGTGTTCCACGCGTGCCTAAAAGAGATGTCAGCACCATTGACGGGGTCCGATAGGGCCGATGCCTGCCGGGGTCGCAGATTGTTCGAAAGAGTTACCGGGGCCCTGGCACACAGGAAACTGAAGGAACACGGGTGGGTTTTAGTCAGTAAGAGTCTGACACACCCTCCTGCTCCGCCCAGAGCGGGAGAAGACATTTGATGAATTCCCACCAAAAAAAAAATGCTGCTCAATTATTTTCTATGTAAAATTTCTGCATTTATATCTGTCATTTTTATGGTGTACATAATAAAGAGTATTCTAGTCTATTGTTTCAAAGTTAGGGTGTATTTATGGTAATCCTGTCCTATTATGCAATGTTTTTCTGAGCACATCACCTTCTTTTACTTCTCAAAGATAGGTTTTGAGTCCTAGAATGAATCATACAAAGACCAAGAACCTTCAGTACTTGAATTCCTTCTCAGTATTTAAAATTGGAACCTTTGGATGATTTCTATGAGAATTGTTTATTAAAATGACCTATTGTATTGAAATGATATTTTTTTGCATAGTAAATCACTGTTTGAACAAACTCAGTATTATCATGAAAACTGTGCCTACATTATACAGATAATTATCAGAGGATGGTTTAATTAACCTCTTTTTTTTAAATAAGTTCCTTTTTATTGTTTGATATTTATTTAGATTCCCATCACACTCAAATTGTATAAACACAAGAATCTAATCAGGCAGAATACACACATACCTTTGCCTACATGATAAGATGACAAGAAAACAATAACTTCTTCAGATTAAAAAAAAACATTGGATTACAGATGTATGTAAATAAAACAGTTCATTATCATTTTATTCGAGCACAATTGATTTGTTTTTCATGTTTTATTTTTAGAACGGATCGTGATACACACAAACAGTTGTGATTTTAGTGTAAATAGTGTCAGAACGTCATGTCACCCGTTGGGGTAAAAGTTTTAATGTGAATTCGTTGCCACCCACAGAGAAAATCATTTTATTAGCTTATTGTGCCGCATTATGGTGCATTGGAGACATACAACTATCAGTCGGGGCAGGTGCGAGTCTACTGACGGCGCAGCTCGACCGGCCGGGCCCGCAACCCAGACGATTTTTTAGATAATTATAAAATGACCACGCCAAAAGCTACTTACATCGATACCTTATAAAATGACCTTCATTCTGTCACCCTCAATTAATCGACCAAACGCGTAATTTCATAGAAAATAGAAAACACTTGTTACGATACGTCAAAAAGTACTATGTTTTCGATAGAAATAATTTACCTGTATTTATCCAGTAACAAAAGCACCGACGGCCACCAGGAGACAAATATGGACAGATGCGTTGGCACGGAATTTTCCAACGTAATATTTACCGCAACTAGTGCCACAGTTTTCAGTGAAAAAAAGTTCGATATTTAGACTCAAAAATATTTGAAATTTACGCGAAAATGTTTATAAAATATGTCCGACTAAACATGGCGTCCAAAGATGTCCGACCAAATTCAATATGGCGAAGCAAAATGGACGCCCGTTCTCCACCCGTTCGTACTTGCAAACTCCACCGAGAAAGCAAAAGCAACACTCACGTCATGTAGAAAAAAAAAACTTCTATACCCAAATGTTGCCATAGTCGGAACTTCCATCGTCATTGTTTCCTAATTAATTTCAGCAAAACAAAACAACTGAAAATTATACTTATAATTTAATTATACAGATGAACCATCAGTAAAAATCTTACAGAAGTCTCATTATGAAATAAAACGTATTTTCATAAAAAATCACGAAAGTTCTCTCATGTTTACAAACAGAATTATTCAGTAGCCCAGGTGTCAAACACTTCCCAATGCTGCCATCTACACAAAAGCTTTGACATATCAGCACCATCTGACGGCGAAAATTCATTTCAGTTTTCATCTGCTATCCAGGTATCCATCTATCCGTGCATGGCTGCCATTTTCCATTTTCCTCTTCTTGTGGTTAAAATTTTAGTAGTTGTGCCGAGATATTTGCGCAAAATTCGCGATGGTTATGAGATTGAGATTATATTTATTAGGTCAATCGAGTGTTCGGCTTCGGCCTGTACTCCGTGGTGTCGCCAACTTTAGCTCTGCGTATATACCAGCTACGCTATCAGATTACAATTTACAACTTAAGACTCCAGTTGCGAAGAAACAGCACCCGATACTTGATTCCCAAGGCCCACTATGGAAGTCGTCATACTGTTACCATGGTCGCTGGAGGAGGAACCGGTCCCGAGTGCATGAGTTACGTTCAAGATATTTTCAAGTAAGTTACATTACTTATATTACCTTTTTGTGTGAACCATAAAGGGACTGACAGGGAAAGTACTTAGAAATCAGCTGATATTCAAAATAATACGCATCGCTGCCAGTGCGGTGAAGCTGTCGACTGCCTCGGACACCATGGCCTATCTTGCAGTAAGAGCGCAGGCCGTTTAGCACGGCACGCCTGCATTAATGACATAATCCGCTGTGCTCTTGCCACCGCCGGGATGCCAGCTCTCTTAGAACCCAATGGCTTGGCACGCGACGATTGGAAGAAACCAGACGGAATGACCATAATGCCCTGGAAGTTAGGCAGGCGTTTGGTGTGGGATGCAACGTGTGTCGACACCCTTGCGCCATCCCATCTTCCTAGCACGGCGGGCTCTGCTAGGGTGGCTGCTGCAGGTGCGGAAAACCTCAAATGGCGAAAATTTCGCATATTTTCGCCGTTCTTATTATGAGTTATATGTTCGAGCGGTTTGGGGTTGAAACACTAGGGCCGTGGGGTCTGAGTGCCCACTCGGTATTTGGAGACATCGCCCAGCGGTTGGTTGACTCTTCACGTGACCAGAGGGCTAGCTTATTTTTTGGCCAAAGAATCAGCACCTCCATACAACGTGGCAATGCTGCCAGCCTTTTGGGCACTTTTCCTGTCGACAACAATGCATACAAATTTTTTGATGCCTTGATGTTTTTCCTTCTTTCTTTTTATTTATTTTTATTTAGATGTAGGTACATACTATTAATAGTTAGTTAGTCATTTAATTTAGTAAGTGTAAATACTATTTAATGTTAATAATTTGAATAAAAGTATCTCTTGTGATAAAAAAATCAAAAAAAAAAAAAACCCAGAAAGTGATTCTACACAATAGATAATTAATAAAATTTTGTTAGCACCATTCTGTTAAATTCTTTTGCTAATGCAAGTGCCACAAGCAATTAGAGGGTGATTTGAAGTGTGAGGGAGAAGTACTAAGCTTTTTAAGCTGTCAAAGTCAGTTTTACTTAAAACTAGGTGTTGGTCGCGCCTTCGTCTGCGTTTATTTTGTATTTCATCATTTTTATACAAATACCAGGATGAAAAGTAGCTTAGGTCCTCAGCTAGTTGTGATACCTATCTGTCATGAATGTTGGCTGAGGTTACTTTCAATGAAAATAGAATATCATTATAAGTATAACACAGTGGTTTATTATAGTTATTTACAAATATTTTTATTTAATTAAAATGTACACATGAAAAAGAAACTGTTTACTAACAAAAATTGTCTTGTTCTTTCAGCTACTAACATATAACTAGAAGTACCACAAAGTGCAAAGTTCGACAGCTCCCCTGCTGCGTTGCCGTCACCATACGACGCTGCCAGAATGGTCAGCATCAGCTCAATTGCCAAAGAAGAAAAAACTTTATTAAGGTATAAAATTAAGTTGATTTTAGAATGACTGCTATTGAAAGTCTTAAGTTGTAGCGCAAACTGATCCTTAACTGTAGGTATTAAAGTACTTTTTCCAAAGACAAATATTTGTTTACATTTTTGGCAAATAAATTGCGAATGAATAATAATTAATTTATTGTAATGATTCATTCCAGGATGAAGAACAGTCCGGTGCTGCAGCTCCATTACCAAAGTTAAGAGAGCCACTGTCAAAAATTTTAAATCAGTGTTATCAACACAATAACCTAAAGCGGTATTCAGCGGAAGTCCCACCAAGACCAAGTGAATCCATTGACAGTATGCAGGTTCTATGTTTTTTTTTTTTTGTTCTTTACTAATTATTTATTCATTAAACCAGAACAATATAGACACATAATTATGAGACAACATCAAGTATGCTGTATGCATTACAAATAGTCGCAAACACAATATTAGAAACAATTTAATTATATTTAGAGCTATGCTTGGAGATTCCCTATGTAATCAAATCAGAAATTAACGAGATCCAGAAGAGAACTGACCTAGCCCAAAGAATTGCCAAACTTAAGTGGTAGTGGACAGGGCACATTGCTCGCAGAACAGATGGCAGATGGGGCCGAATGGTTCTGGAGTGGGGATCGCGTAAGATGTAGCATTGGAAGGCCTCTTACAAGATGGACCAATGGCCTTGGCTTTGTGAAGGCTGCAGGACTTCGATGGATGCGAGACGTACCTACAGAACCGGTTAAAGTGGCGATGCTTGGGGGAGGCCTATTTCCAGCAATGGTCGTCTTTCAGCTGACTTGAATGAATATTGACCCTTTCACTCAATCCTTATTCACATGGGTGCAATGCAAATTTCAAAACATCCAGTCTAAGTCAAATATTAATGTATGTTACCTGTGCTCCTGATGGCCTTATGACTGGATTATTGACTGTAGTTCGAGCCTTCGCGTAACTGAATTTTGGGCCAAACATATTATATAAACTTTTTGCCATCAATACGCTAAGGCTCAATTT
Source organism: Griposia aprilina (assembly GCA_916610205.1). Classification (NCBI taxonomy): domain Eukaryota; kingdom Metazoa; phylum Arthropoda; class Insecta; order Lepidoptera; family Noctuidae; genus Griposia; species Griposia aprilina. The sequence continues at coordinate 6,781,081 of OU744310.1, read as the reverse complement.
ACACCGCGGCTGAATGGAATGCAAGCCATTGTTTTTTACAAAGCATAATGAACTTTATGTCAATAGTGTAACGTACAAACTAGATACGAGTCAAATAACAGGTCGTGCGTCTTCTGAAGAATTCTCGCGCATTCTCAGAAATTCCCGTATACAATTTCGTTGCAAAAAATCGCTTCCATTCCATTCCGCGGCGGTGTAAATTGAGCATAAGAAGAATGTATTAGACACTTGGGCGCCGGCAAGTTCATTTTCAGGGGGGTGCATTTTCAGCTCCACGAATCGAGCTCGATTATTCTTGCACTTCACCTCGGATATGTTAGGTTATCATTTGTCCATTCCTTCGCATTCATACAAGGAGTAACTTTGTCGACTTATGTAGAAAAATTACTGACTGCCTCGTTGGTCTAGTGGTCGCAAGCGCTACTGCTGAGCATGAGGTCCTGGGTTCGATTCCCGAGTCGGGCAAAGTGTTATCGGGTTTTTCCAACTGGAATTTCTCGGTAGCAGCCCAGAGGCTGGATTTGTGCCCGGTTGATGGCAATAGGCTCGCCCCTATTACATGGGACTTAAACACAACTGGCGAAATGTGGGTGTGCTATAAGTACACCTCTGCCTAGCCCTTCGGGGAATACAGGCGTGATGGTATGTAGAAAAATTGAGGATGTAGGATGTAAGAGCGAGCTCGATAATTTTTGCATTTCGCCTCGAATGGGATAAGTTTTATTTCGTCCTTGCATACAGAAAGGTTCAACTGTGTCGATTTATTTAAAGAACACGCACGAACAATCCCAACCCAACCTTAATTATGTACTATGGGAATATGCACACTGGGTGCGAGTTAGTCGTACATGCATTCAGTGTGCGCGCTACTTTCGTACGAATACCTTCGTACGTTTGTAATTCGTACGTAAACGCGTCCAAAGTGCGGCCGGCATGACAATTAGTATGGAAGTTTGTCGTTTTTGTTGAAGATGGGAAATCCCATCGGTAGGGTCGCATAGCTTGTAACTAATAAAATTGTTTGTTTTTTTTTAACAGATGACCTTCCAGCTGAAGCCCATGCGACAGCAACTTTCTTGCAGAAGTTTGTCGAGCTGTTTGATGCTGTCAATGCGGATAGCCAAGCACGAAGAAAGTTCTTAAACGCAAAAGGAGAATTAATAAAAATGAATGAATGTACAATATTCGTTGTTTCAATTACTTTCCCGAAATAAATTAATGTAGGTACAGTCCAACGCACGTCAGTGGTAACTCTGACCTTGAACTGGCCTAGCGTAGTACCTACGGAGTTCTAATAGAATACGAGCAAGGATTGAAAACCGGTACGAATTTGTCTTAAAATGATTCTTTTCAGCACGGTTCCGGTTTGGTACCGGTTCCAATTATAGGATCCAGTAAACCAGTTCCGTACGATCCAATTTAAAGGTTCTCTAAGAAAGAAGGGATATGTTTGACGCGTACCTGGCGCCATCTTTTCTTTTAGTTCGCCTTCAACATATTGGCGAGTGGAAGGAAGTCTGTACGGTCCTGTGTCAGGAAATTTTGTCAGTAGGATTATGATTAGTAGATTGAATAAAAATCAAACAAATATAGTGACGCACGCGTTGGATAAGCAACGATTGATGCGAGTGTGACCTACCAAAGCACATGAGACCCTGACCCTGTCCTCTCAAAAAAAAACTTCCATTTCTTCACCCGCCAGCGGCCGCCCGTACCCTGCCGCTATCGTACAAAGCTTCGTCCTACTCTGATAGCGGCTTTGAAGAAGAACCGGTAAAATAAAGGTTCTAATTTAGGTTCCTGTTCCGGTTCGGATTCTAGAAACCGAACCAGGACAAACCGGTACCGGTTCAAATACCGGTCCTCTATCGGTATTTTAGGAACCTTTTCAATCACTGAATACGCGACCACCCTATGGTTTGTAACCACTGATGTGCGTGCCTACTGTGCTACAAGAACATGAAGCAGGATCTTCTTAAGGCGGAACCTTCAGGGTAGCCCGCGAAATTCAAATTTTGTTACGATTTTTGCAATTTGCAGGTCACTAACAGGTTGTATTTTGATTAAAATATGATTCGCGACAGTAACAAATACGGCTCTAAAGAATTATAATCATTAGAATCAGCAATGCATCTCTCTAAGTTCATATTACTCTACTGAATGACTATTTCATGAAATCATGACATTTGACGCCAATTCTAACATAAGGAGTTGTATGTTGCAAATTGCAAAAAACGTAAGTATTTTAGAATGTCGCGTGTCGCGGGCTACCTCAACGGGAAGCGTGCCATAATAATGTGGACCATTATAATGATATTACTAGCTGTTACCCGCGACTTCGTCTGCTTGTATTATGTATTTCATACGTAACATAACATCACGCCTGTACTGTAATCTTCGAAGGGTCAGGCAGAGGTGCACCTATAATAGTACACCCACATTTCGCCAGTTATGTTTAAGTCCCATAAAATAGGGGGTGAGTCTATTGCCATCAACCGGGCCCAAATCCAGACTCCGGGCTGCTATTTAGAAATTCCTGTTGGGAAAACCTAATAACACTGCCCGACCTGGGAATCGAACCCAGCACTATAATTACGTAACACACTATTAATCAGAATCTCAATCATTTTGAAGGATATTGCTAATACATTGCTTCATAATTCGAAAAATTTGTCGCAATGAATGTTGAAGAACTGTCAAAATGAAAGCTATTCTTAATGATATTGTGTTACAGAATTATCCCGCAGGACCTCAAGCTAGCGCTAGATCATCATCATCACTTTTTAATACAATTTATTTAGGATGATAAGTAGCCTATGTCCTCCAGGTCCCAGGCGACATAACTGGTTCAGTGAGGTAAGGCGTGAAACGGTACTAGACGCAGATACTTTTGCAATTAAAATCATTATTAGTACTTAAAGAAGAATGTAAGAATAATATTATTTAATAAAACAAAATTATTTAATATAATTATACTCCAATCGTGCTTCATATTCTTGTGGTAAATAAAAAGGAAACACATAATCAATGTAACTTTTTTCTTGAAAGTTCCCGCTTATATTTTGTTTAATTGCTATTCTATTCCGCAAAGGCGCTAGCGCCGTGTAGGTGTGTTTGTTAAAGTTGCTATTTTCTACCATTTAGAGGAATTAATTTCTTCAATTTTCTTCTTCGCTAGGAGAATTAGGTAGTCCTGAGATCTGCCTGTGAACGATGAAAGGAAGAACTACGAAGGTCGTCACGCAATAAAAACTAAAGCTTCAGCAATAAAAAAAATACCTAATGATAAAAAAAAAGGATTGTGTGGTTTTATGAAACCACGTTTTAAGTGAAACTTTTTTTCACATTATAGACATTTAACTAAAAACCTCCTTCCTTTCACTTTATCCCTACTCCGCGGCCGACCGTCACGCGACATGCAACACACAGACGAAAAAGTTTGAGACGATGTAATAAAAGTTTTACTTTAATGATATTCTTGTTCGAATGATAAAATAGAAAAATAATAACTCAGATACAAGAGACAAACCAGGGAGCTTAAATAATATGAAGTTTACTCACGCGCGTACCGAGGGGGGAGCACCTGTCTCCCTCTGGATCTTGTATGCTTACGTACCTACTGATTTAATGGGCTTTATAGGCTCAGTGTACATAAAAAACTTGAAACAGATGGGCGAATCGATTCGTTCACGGGAGACGTCATAAACCGTTTTACTGAAGATCCTCGAAAAATATTTTTAAATCAGATATGTCTTATTAAGCAATTTAAATGAAATAATTGCATATGCATATGTTTATTTATTTGACTACCTATAACCTATAAAGCAAGATCTCCTGCGGGTGGTGTTTCCCCAACACACTTAATGTCGTGTAGCTGTCTTCCTGGTGTGTAGGCCAGGATAACACTAGCGAGGGGGACCCGACTTAAGAAATTTTCTGATTTCCATCCCTAATGCGTTCCTGATACCTGTCAGTGCAACAATTTTATTAAGTAATAAAAATCAAATTCGCAAAACACATTCATTTTTATGAAACTGATGGGTGTCAAAAATGCATTGTCTCGACTGTAATTCCATGTTAAAAGACCAAATCTGACAGCTTCACAGTACAAACCTAAAAGCAACCATCGCAAAAAAATATAAAAACTACTAAAAGGTTTGCAACAACCAAGAAGTTTGCAACACTGTCATTTTCCGTTTTCCTGACTTTTCCTCTTCCTGTGGTTATTTAATAGTTGAGCCGAGATATTTGCGCAAAATTCGCGATGGCTCTGAGATTAATAAGTAAATTGAGTGTTCGGCCTGAACTCCGTGGTGTCGCAAACCTTAGTTCTGCAGCTGCACCAGCTACATTATCAGATTTCGATGTTCAGCATAAGACCCCAGTTGTGAGGAAACAGCACCTGGTTCCGAAGGCCCATTATGGAGGTCGTCATGCGGTTACCATGCTCCCTGGAGGAGGAATCGGCCCTGAGTGCATGGGCTATGTCCGGGACATTTTCAAGTAAGTATAACCTTTTTGCGTGAACCAGGATTGGACAGGAAAAATACTTGGGAATCAGCTGATCTATTAAATTCTATTTTCAAAATAATACGCAGCAGGTTTTCTTTAGTAGGCAATGTATTTGCGTGAAAATATGTAAGTTTAATTTATAACCTTGATCTAACACAGTTTAGAAAATACTTTAGGAATAATGTTGATATCACATGATTTGAACATTTGACGAAACAAACATGGTCCAGTAAATTAAATAATCATATTTATTATCATCATACAATATTCAATTAAAGAAGTAGAATTCTATTTTTAAAGAAAACCAAAATGTTTTAACCATTGATAATATATGTTACAACTCAATGGTTTTAACTGTGAAATGATTTTAGCTGTAAATATGTACTGTTTTTAATTCAGAGCATAATTTTACGGTTTGTTTTTTACATTTCACTTGTCAATTTGCTTGTTATCAAGACTTTAACTAACCACAGTAAAAACTATTTTTATCAAAAGATTACAATAGTCTGATAATAAATAATTCACTTATTATGTCTAGAACCATTGATATATCTAGAACTTAATGTGTATGTACATAATAGGTATTATCAGTTTCTTCTATAATTAAAATGGCCTTAGGCCAATTAGTGTTATACATGTAGTGTTATGTACTCTAATACCATATGTATAGGGGTATATTTATAAACATTGCTCAAAGTAATGACTAACTTCTACTTAACCATATATTTTCTGACACGTAAACATCTCTTAACTTTTAGCAACATTTATAAAGAAGGCGAGAGAGCTAATGATAGCAACGCAAAAAACCGTTTTGTTTAAGGGGACTACATGGCCTAAACGCAAATTTATAGTGCCTAAAAATATATGATCCATTGCAGTAACCAAAACCAGAAAAATATATGATATTCTTCTGGGTATATGCTAGTTAGATATAGTGTGTTGAAAACATAATACAACTTGATATGATAGAAAAAAATCACGAAGATACCTCTAAGAAAATATTTTAAAGATTATAACCATACTAATATACATGCAAACATTCAGTTTTTTTGTCAGATTATTCTACAAGTAACATTCTAACGTAATAGTGTTTTAATTTTTTAGTCCAATGAATAGATTTTTTGTAAATCCATAATTGCTTCATATTTTGCAATAAATTACCAGCGTTGTGTCATCGCACGTCTCTTTCTTTTCTATGCAATCAAAATAAAAAAAATAAGGAAGTTGAGCAGAACGTTACAAAATTTAAGAAAACTTAACGCCAATATTAATTTTACATAACTGTCAGTTATTTGAAATAACTGTCAGCGATTGACAGAATGCGCGCTGCAAATATCGTTTAACACAGATGGATTGGTTGATAAACGAGTCGATAGTTTTAGTTTTAGTCAATTGTCAAAACTAAAACTAAACGACTATGACATTCATAGTTAAGACAGGACAATGTCTGTCGGGTCAGCTTGTTTTCAATAAATTCTTATGGAACAGGGTTTAGTTATGTTGGAGATCTATTATTATTATTATCGCAATCAATAATGTCAAAGAAAACAAGATAAATATGGCCAAAATAGTCGCATTATTTTTTAGATTGTTCAAGTTTTCGGTTGCATTTCTAAGCAAATATTTCTGTCATACTTTCCCCAGTACTGGTATTTATAATACCTATATAATGCTAAATTAAAAATGTTGTATTAACCTTTACAGGTATGTTGGAGCCCCGATAGACTTTGAGATTGTGGATATTGACCCCAATGTAGACAACGATGAGGATGTCAAGTATGCTATCACCACCATCAAGAGGAACGGTGTCTGTCTTAAGGTGTGTAATGTTTTTTATTTAACTTTATAGTACAAAATTAACCTTGCATTAAATAATGCTTGCACAATTTCATGATGTAATTTAAAAATATTAATTAAATCATGAATTAATTTAATTAAGATTTCAAAATCATTTATTCAAATTAGGCTGAGAATTATCACATTTCGAATGTCAAAATTTCATAACAGTGACAGTGACAGTCCCCGAAAGCGCCAGCACTTCACCACTTCACCACTTCACCACTTCCTAGTGCTTTAGCTGGGGAGAAGTGGCGCAACAAACTCCCCAGCAAAGTTACTTAAACAAAGATTTGTAAATTCGTTTTGTTATTGTTTTATTTAAACTTCTCGCTCATAATAAGGTACAAAGGCGGACTTAATGCCTTAGGCATTCTCTACCTTTCAACCAAGGTTGGTGTAGAGATAAGACGGCAGGTGCTCTGTTTAACAGGAGTTAATAATAATAATAAAATTATAAAAAAAGATAACATAATTAATTATAAATAAAATAGGTATACAACTACATAAATAGTTTCTAAACTAAAAAAATAAAATCGTATTCGAAGTACTAAATAAAAAAAAGTTGATCAACATGATTTTTGTTGCAGAAAGCTTATTTCACAAATCTAAATCGCATTTGTTCAAACTAGACTGAGAATCGCCACTTTTTGAAACTCAAAATTACATAACGACAGTCCCCCAAAAGGCCAGCCCTTCACCACTTCATAGTGCTTTAGCTGGGGAGAAGAAGTAGCGAGCTCCCCAGCAGCACAGCTGTCTGTTCAATAGAAAAAATAAAAAAAAATATTCTGTACAGTAGGTATGCAAAGTAATTAACATTACGAGACACTATTTTTATTATATGCCATATTTGATGATATTAATTATTTGCCATATTTGATGACCAATACAGGACCAACTATTACAACATTTTGGGGTAGCACAAACATAACATAATATCACGCCTGTATTTTCCGAAGGGTTAGGCAGAGCTGCACCTATAGTACACCCTCATTTCACCAGTTATGTTTAAGTCCCATATAATAGGGGGCGAGCCTATTGCCATCAAACGGGCACAAATCCAGACTCCGGGCTGCTACTGAGAAATTCTAGATGGAAAAACCCAACAACCCTTTGTGCAACCCGGGAATCGAACCCAAGACCTCATGCTGAGCATTATTGCTAGCGAACACTACACCAACGAGGCAGTCAAGGGTGATTAATGATGTTCAAAAATAGTTGTTGTCTATTCTCGTGGGAAAACGCAAACAAGGAAATAGAACACTTATCAATTCAACTTATTTATTCAAGTAGCCATGACTCATTTGCTAGTAAAACTTATCCTATGTAAGTAATTAAGGTAATTCTTTTTATCTACATCCTAAACAATTTCCTGTACAATATACACAGCGGCAGTACTGTCCAACGCTTCACCGCAGCTTCACCATTCCATGGGAAATGGCGCAGCAGCGATTCACGTACGGACAGTCCAACCTGCTCGAAGTTAGAGACAGGATACTGTTCTTGCCGCCTGACACCCTATGCATCAGGGACGCACAGCGCTTACGCATTGTGGCAAAGAAACAATCCACATGTGCGTACGCGAACATCCCTGGGGCCTAGACAAAATCCCTTTTCTGTAAGCGTTAACGCCGACGGAAAATTAAATTGTATGGAGTTGACATTTGCTTAACACGTGACATTACGTGTCCTTTCCTCACGTAATGTCATTGCTATACATTTTGACTTTAGCGTCTGGCGTTAACGCTATCAGAAAACTTCTGCAGTAGCGGAGAAGCCTCAACAGCCCCCTGTTCGCGTTGTTGTATTGGACGCGGAGGGCACTCTACGATTTTTGAGTACATCTAGCCCACAGGCTGCTCGTGCTATACTTATCATCTTCTTTTTCCAACTATGTTGGGATCAGCTTCCAGTCTAACCAGATGGAGGGGAATAACAGTATTTTTAATGAAGTCGGCCTATCCAAGGCCATTACGTCATTTCTTTAAATATTAGTTAATGTCCCATTCGCCTTCTTCCTCGTCCCTCAATGCTGAGGATCGCGACCACATACGACATCTCTCCAAGTTATGCGGTCTTATGCAGTGTGGACCGCTCGGTATATGTTGCCTGCAACAGCCTTCTTGATCGCGTCTCACCATCTTGCCGGTGCTCTGCCTTGAGCGTGTTTTCCTTCTTCCATCCAGCTCGGCCCAGTATCATGAGATGCTGGGCCGGTCTGGGCGGCGTGACTGGGCTGCTTATGGTTAGGAAAGGCTTATGCCTTTACAGACCATGCTTCCGTGACCGTGTAGCGGCATCTACAACGTCACGCAAAATCCTGCATCGTGCAAGCAGAGTTTACCGCGGAACTAGCATATATACAACGTCCCTACATCAACCGTCGGGCAGTTGCCCAATAGACACGACACCCTTCTGGTCGTAGGACCCTCCGTTTTCTATGAATGTATGAGTGATCTTACAACCTGTTCTTCATATACTGGTGACCTCGAAAATAAACATCAGCGCAGCCTTCGTGCAACTACTTCAGCATAATATGTCCGATTAAGCTGAGGACACGCTCCTGGCATATTGTAGATAGCTGCTTTGTGATGTTGAGCTCCTCTAGTATGGATTCATTCGTTCATATGGCCGTCCATCCATGGTATAAAAAGTAGCCTTAGCCAACACCACATCCCATCACCATGTTTCTGCGCCGTTTAATTTTTTTTACTACCGCCACCAGGGTAACATCGAGACAAAGAGTGAAGCAGCGTACGTGACCTCCCGTAACGTGGCGCTCCGCAACGAACTGGACATGTATGCTTACGTCATGCACTGCAAGTCCTTCCCCGGAATCTCGACCAGGCATAAGGACATTGACATTCATATTGTCAGGTAAGAATTTTTAAAGTGAAAACTTCTTTGGGGCGTTGAGCAATTTTTGGGTGAACAAAAATCATGGAAGTCGCATCATCGTCACCGCACGCTTCGACGATACAATTCACAAGTTACTTAGTTTTCACTTCTATCAGCAGTCCACAAAGACTGCCCCGCATTTTTTTTTATGCCATGTGCACTTTACAAGCTATCCGACTTCAGTCACTTGAAGATAAGTACAGCCCGATTCAAATTTGATGGCGGCTTTGAACATGAGGCGAGTCGCTGCGCAGTAACAAATTCACGTGTCAGCGGGGGTGAGGGGGGTGGTACTGCGCAGCGAGTAGCTCACCTCAGAGCCACCATGTTTGAATCGGGCTGTAAGAGGAGTTGGATAGCAACTGAAGTACTACCGTCAAACGGGTTGAATATGGATGCTGGGTTAAACCGGGATGAAACTTCAAAATGAATTTTAAAATTGAAATTATATAGTTTATTTGCTAAAAAGAACTCTAAATGTGTTTACTGTATTATAATTAACGATTAAGTGCCCTTATTGGCAACAAACTATATTATTTCAATGTAAAAAATCCCTATACAACTAAAGTACTATATCTATACAGAGTACAAAACAAAGTCGCTTTTCGTGTTTGTCTGTGTGCCCGGTTAGTCCTTCTAAACTACACAATAGATTTTGATGCGGTTGTCATCGTCATTTTGAGAATTTACTGCAGAAGGGTATAATACAGTAATATTTAACTTACAAATCACCACCACCCCACCAAAATACACCACTCAGTGGATCCCAAATAGCAGGAAACGACTACATGGCAGGCCCAGAAGGAGATGGTAGGATCAGCTGGACTCCTTAAAGGATTGGCCCACAATCGCAGTAGACCGGGCAAAGTGGAGAGAGGGAAGGGAGGTTTTTGTTCTGCAGGGGGACAACACAGGCTTACAATAATAAAAAAAATGAGCCGTCACGGGACACCTGGCAGATGTGAAACATACCATCGTATAGTGTGGCGACGCGTCGCCACGCTAACAATCGGTTTTACCCGCGGCTATAGAAGTTTCACATCAAAAAAATAAAAAAATAGCTCTGAAATCTCGATGTTTGTAGTTTTGGACATGTCGTCACGAAATGCGAAAAAAATAATTAAGTAGGCAAAGTGCAGAGTGTGCATCAATAAATAATCTATTGCTAAATTATTATTGATTTCTCTCTATTCATCTGCAATTGGCTGTCTTAACCATAATCCGATTATTTGGTGATCGTGATCCATTACTATTTGGTGATAATTATGTAAATCTTCTGTCTTCTAACATTTAAAAAGATGCTTGGTTAGGCAAATCCTAGATCACGTTGGCACTATACTTTAAATCAACAATATGTTCGTAAAAATTAGACTGGTTCTATTGAAAAGTCAGAGTTGTATCGCAAATTGAAAGCTATTATGTGGGTATTAAAATTATTTTTCCAAAAACACGTGTCTGGAAAGTAAATTGCGAACGAAAGATAGTCATTTCATCTTTCATACAACCCATCCAACGTTTTATGTACCATTTTCTCAGAATGACGAATGCGTCATCAACGAGTGTAAGCGCGAGAATTGCCTACCTGATACGTGATTAATAATGACAAACCATGTTATACCACGTAGAGACTCTACTTCATACTTATTCAATGAGCAATGTTAAGTCAGTAATTTACATGCAATACGAATGATGTCCTGGCATGTAAATCCCTTCCCTGCACCACTGCCCACCATAAGCCATACCCGTACAGAGCAGTGGTGCCCCACTGGAAATAGACCTGTTCTAGAACCTAGAATTCGAAGACAAGTGACATCCACCATCCCGCCCTGGGCCCGCACCCTCAATAAGAGGAGGCCTGTGTCCCAGCAGTGGGAACAATATAAAAAATCAAAGTATTTTATTTCACATAAACCTACATGGGCACTTATGAAACGTCAGAAGCTAGGTGCACGGTTCCAATTGGTTGTTTCCTATGGAGAAGAGCCGGCAAGAAACTACACGGTTAGTCTTTTAAAAATAAGGGGCTTTTACAATGTTTCCAATTACAGGGCAGATTTGATTAAGTATTTATAAGCATACTTTGTTCTTTTTCGCAGACAAAACACAGAAGGTGAATACGCCATGTTGGAGCACGAATCAGTGCATGGAGTTATTGAATCCATGAAGGTCGTGACGGCTAGCAACTCTGAGCGAGTAGCGCGGTTCGCTTTCGAGTTCGCCAAGAAGAATAATAGGAAGAAGGTAATTATGACACTGTGAAAGGACCTTAGACAGCCCACTGCTATTAATATTAGGTCGGGAAAAAAGATATTTCGTGTTTTATATTCAAATTCAAGGCTAAGAGCTCGTGTGGCATTCAATTTTCGAGCGTTTTTGTATACCCAGACTTTTTCAAATGGGTCAAAACTGTTTTGTGGTTAATCTCTCAACTCGTCAGCTATATCATACATACATAAATTTACGTCTTCTTCCCATGGGGGTAGGCAGAAAATACAGAATGCCATCTGCTACGATCCTTACATACTCCTTTTGCCTCGTTTACGTTCACACATCTATATACTAGTATGCAAAGTAACATTACGAAACACAATAGGTACTTTAAATTTAATTATTTATCACTAGCTTTACCCGGCCTGGCTTCGCTCAGGGAGCACTAAGTATGTAACACCTACCCTACCTACCTACCCTACGTACCTACCCTACTTACCTACCTTACCTTACCTTCCCTACCTACCCTACCTTCCCTAGCCTACCTACCTACCTACCCTACCTTCCCTAGCCTACCTACCTTCCCTAGCCTACCTACCTACCTACCCTATCTACCTACCCTACGTACCTACCCTACCTACCTACCCTACCTTCCCTACCTACCCTACCTTCCCTAGCCTACCTACACTACCTCTTCTGTCTCATTCGATCACTTTTAAAAAAAAGATCTTTTCTTCTACAAACTTTGTCTTGACAATAACGAACACAACAAAAACGAATTATCCAATTTAGTGCAGTCGTTCGGAAGTTATGCGCGTATATACATTTCGGGGATTCATTTTTATTTATATAGATACATCAGCTGGCTCACGCCAATATACCAACAAAAACATTGAATGTAGCATCATTCAATTCATCATTATCATTATTATCCCCCAAGCACCGCCACTTTGACCGGTTCTATCCTTCTGGCATCCAGCGGATTCCAGCGGCCTTGAAAACTATAATAACTTAATATCTTAATACTTCTCTAGGTCACAACCATCCACAAGGCTAACATCATGAAGTTATCTGACGGTCTGTTCTTGGAGACTTCACGTCGCGTCGCTAAGGAGTACCCTGACATCGAGCATAATGACATGATCATTGACAATTGTTGCATGCAACTTGTTTCTAAGTAAGTAACTTTAGAGATGACGCGTGGACGTTATTATTTTCATCGCAGGTAGAACCTGACGATGAGGCGGGCACAGGATAGGGGTTGCATAAGCGAAAAAAGGCTTATACTCAGAAGTCAGACAGACGAACCGATCAGACCGGATGTGTGCATGGTGCTTGTATACGAAGAACCGAATTGATGTGAAAATAAGAACCAAAAAATATATTCTGAATTAAAATGATATATTGTACATAAAAACACGTGTGTGACTGTGGGTTTGTGTGTGTGGGTGTGTGTGTGGTGTGGGTGTGGGGGCGGGTGTGGGCGTGTGTGTGTGAGTGAGAGGGTGTGTGTGGATGTGTGTGTGTGAGTGAGAGGGTGTGTGTGGATGTGTGTGTGGGAGTGAGAGGGTGTGTGTGGATGTGTGAGTGAGAGGGTGTGTGTGGATGTGTGAGTGTGAGGGTATGTGTGAGGGTGTGTGTGTGTGAGTGTGTGTTATTTTATGTATATAAATAACAACTTACATCTAAATAATGAACTAACAAACTATGAAAATTAAAAAACTAAAATATGGCATCGAAAAATTCCTCCGCATCGCTGTGGACTGGTAATGTACCCAAGAGACTGGCGGCATTGCCACGTTGTATGGCAATGCTTAGCCTCTGGCCAAGGTAAAACCCCCAGCCCTTGGGGTCACGGGAAGTCTCAAACAGGCGTTTGGACATTTCCTTGAACAAAACATGGGCAAACGGGTGGGGTCTGAGGGTTTCAACCCCAAACTGCTCGAAAATATAATTGCCGATAAGGCTATTATATTTTCGCCGCTTGAGGTTTTCCACAGTCGCAGTTGCCGTGTGTCGAGCCAGGAAGATGGGATGGCGCAAGAGTATCGACACACGTTGCGTCCCACACTAAAGACCTACCCACCTTCCATGGAAATAAAGACATGCCGTCCGGTCTCGTGCTATTGTCGCGTGCCAAGCCGTTAGGTTCTAATACAGCTGGAACGCCAAGAAAAACATGATTACATATTTTTAATAGTTGAATGAATCGCTTCGGACAGTTATCGCTCCAGCCGTAGTAAGCGCGTAGATCTTATGGCTCGGTATGGATTTTTCAGAGGTCAGACCGATCGGGAGGTAATTGGAATAACATCATGTGCGAATTGCGAAATTTGGTCACTAACTAGTTTATTTTTAGTCGCTCCATGACCAGACTAAAAAAGGATAGCATGTCTTCCGAAGGATTTGCTAGAATTCTCACGACGTCGCGGCGTCGATTTTTTTTTTTTTGTTTTTTAACTGTGGCCCGCACTAGGAATTTCTCCTGTATTGTGGGTACGTTTACAAACATTCAAACTCACATACGCAAATAACCAGACTGAAGTATAAGTAACGTGATGCTTCGCTTCCGCTGCAATCAAACTCAAAGCATTTGATCATAGTAGATTGTTACACAAGGGGCTAAACTGACCCATTATATACGAGGTAGTTTTAATGCCGAAATTTAGCGAGGGAGTAAATAGAAACTTAGTTATAAAGGGTTTTTAGCGCCGTGTGTTACATGTGAAATAATCCTTTTGGATTATTTTATTTTCTCGCAATCATAGTGAAAAAGTAAATTATTTAATATTGTATTCAATATTAAATAAATTACATTTTTTTAAATTTCTTCTGTAGCCACAACGCAATACACGCATTCTACTGAAGAGATCACCGCTTTAAGTTCCGTTTTCAAAAATCAAATGCTCTTCTTTTTTTAAGAAATAGTATTTCTCGAGTCTTTATTCATGATTATTCTACTTATGAATAAATACTTTTTTTTTGTAGGCTCGTTGGTAATAGACAAAAATAAAAAGAACTTTTTCTCCTAGAGGAAAATATGTTATTTTATCCCCGCTCTGGTACGTTACAGTGACGGACTTTTTGAGCAAGAGGAGTGGAAAGACCATTACAGGCACTTATCAATTATCAAAGAGTTGGCCAGTCAGAAAGATGAAGCCTAAGTATATTAACGTTTAAACTAGAACTCACATATTTTATTCACTTTCCAGACCTCATCAATTCGACGTGATGTTAATGACCAATCTGTACGGGTCTATTGTATCGAACGTGGTGTGCGGGCTCATGGGAGGCGCAGGCCTGCACTCTGGCAGGAACTACGGAGACCATTACGCAGTGTTTGAGCCCGGTACCAGGAATACTGGTAAGTTTTGCCTACTAAGGGCTAGTTTTACCAAAGTCTGATGTTTTATCCAGGGAATAAAATTGACGTCTGACAATTTTTTTTTTAATGAATAACTAGACTTTTTTTTTTTTTTTTTAAACTACGTATAAATGTTTTGTTGAATTGAGTGGAGTGTAGTGCTCATGAAAATGAACATCTGTTACTATGAGTATAAATCGGAAATATGAAAAAAAAAACAGGCAGCAGCCCGGAGTCTGGATTTGTGCCCGGTTGATGGCAATAGGCTCGCCCCCTATTACATGGGACTTAAACATAACTGGCGCAATGTGGGTGTGCTATAGGTACACCTCTGCCTAACCCTTCGGGGAATACAGGCGTGATGTTATGTTATGTGTTTGAAAAAAAAAAACAGCGTTTTCATACAAAAGTGCAAAACTAACAATAAAAATGCATGGCAGTTTCTTTTTTCAGATTTCGAGTTGGTCCTATATTTTTTTTTAAGTATGTCCCTTTTACCTGCCTTACTGTATTAATGTCACTCTCCAGTCCATAAACAGTTGTATGTTTTTATTTTATTTTTGAATTTCTATGCCTATGATCTTTTATTGGTCGAAATAAACGTTTGACGGAGAAGGTATGTTTCTCTCTCGTTATTATCAGCCATATTTTAACTACTGTGGGCGTACTATGGGTAATGTTGGTTATTGGGCAATAGAAAAACCGTTTGCAGTTCAAATCGAATTATAATTTACGAACATATTGATCACACTAGCGAATCACACACTGTGGGTACACAACACAACTATACGGAACGCGTGACAGTTCGTAGGGTGGAGGTACTGATCTCCTCGAAGGCAGAATGCTAAGTGACCACTCGTCCCATCAGCGCTCCTCCATTAGTCAGGCTCTGTCACAGCACGAAGTTAGCCGAGTGTGCACGTCAATGCGACGGTGCTGCCACCTCCCAGAACTCGTGCTGCGCTTAGTTTAGTGTCCAATACTAATGACCGTCTCCGACACGTTTTTATTTATTATAAACTGTCGCTGTGCAAAAAATCACGTCGATCTGTTGCTCCATTGCTGCCTGAAGGATGGATAAATCAACAGATACACTTTTGCAGTTGTTGTCGTCGATAAAATTTAAAAGGCGAGAAATTAGGCCTAAGGGCCAATGAGAGAAGTCCATTTTGTCTGTAATGTACGTACGTGCAAAAGAGGTCGCATTCCACCGTGCTGAAAAAGACCAAAATCTGCCACTTTTACCAAGTTTTATAACACATCGAATTTAAAAAGAGACCGCTTCCCTGACCGAACGACCTTGAGCGTTCGGCGGTCCTTCTCTGTTCCGTCGCTGTCTCGCTCTGTCCCGCTCCCTGCGCACGCCCATTTATCATAGAATTCTCAAACATTGTGTGGAATTATTTTAATAAAAAAAGGCAAGTGAGCTTTTGAAATAAAATAAAACGACAATTATTTAGATTTTTAAACTATCTATCCATTAGTGTAATCCTTAAATTATTAGAACGTCACCTTTAAGAAAATATGCATGCAATCAATAATTTTAGTCACTTTTTTATAAGCAGATTTTAAATGTATTTACAACACATAAAAACAAATAAGAACGTGCAATGTGATGATAGGATAACGAACATTAATAATGTGCTTTTAGAAGTAGTTTATTACCCATAGTGAACGAGTTAATAGCCTTTGAATAACGAACTATGGCAAGGTTTTGGTCGGGGTACCGCCTTAACTGCCACTTACAGTAGACTGCACGTCAGGGGTAACAAAACCACCGTAGGCACGGGCTTGCGGACGGCAAGCAATGGGCAGCTCGCCGTCCGGTAAGGACCAGGCCCGGGGCGACGGCAAGTTGTGTTCCACGCGCGCCTCAAAGAGATGTCAGCAGCATTGACGGGGTCCGATAGGGCCGATGCCTGCCGGGGTCGCGGATTGTTCGAAAGAGTTACCGTGGCCCTGGCGCACAGGCAACTGAAGGAACACGGGGGGGTTTTAGTCAGTAAGAGTCTGACACACCCTCCCGCTCCGCCCAGAGCGGGAGAAGTCATTTGATGACTTACCAACCAAAAAAAAAAAACTAACAATACCAATATAATGGGGAAGCGCCAAGTTGCCCACGAAATTCAAATATACTTGCGTTTTTTTGGAATTTGCTGGTCAGTGTCAGGTTGTATGTTAAACAAAATATGATTCGCGACCGTACCAAGTATGTATTTACAGAATTATAATCATTAAAATCATTAGTACAACTCTCTAAGTTCATATAATCCTATTGATTGATACTTAATGAAATTGTCATTCAAATTAATTATAATTTTGTAAATACATACTTGTTACAGTCGCGAATCATATTTATATCAACATACAACCTGACACTGACCTGCAATTTGAAAAAAAAATAAAAAAAAATGGGGCAGTCTTAAGGGACTGCCGATAGAAGTGAAAACTAAGTAACTTGTGAATTGTATCGTCGAAGCGTGCAGTGACGATGACGTGAGTTCCATGGTTTTGTTCACCCAAAAAGTACACATATATTATAAAAAAGTATACATATAGCTCATGGAAAGCGTATGGGACGATGACGCGAGTTCCATGATTTTTGTACACCCAACAAGTGCTCAACGCGCCTAAAGAAGTTTTCACTTCAAAAAAGAAATCGCGGGCTACCTGACGCCTTCCCCATAAGCTAGCCTCGTATCCTATCGACACTACGTACTACGTTAGACCGGCTCAAGGTCTGTGTTACCATAGACGTGCGGTCGACTATACAGCAATAAGTTTGCGCAGAATCCAGCAAAAAAAACTTTCTGAAAAACTTTTTTTCCAAATTACAGGAACAGCCATTGCAGGCAAGAACATAGCCAACCCCATTGCAATGATCAACGCTTCAGTAGACATGCTTGAACATCTCGGGCATCACTTCCATTCAGAGCTGATCAAGAAAGCAGTTCACAAGACGATCAACGAAGACCTCATTATGACCCCCGATCTCGGTGGTACCGCTTCCTCTTCAGACGTTATCAAAGCGATTATCGGTAATATGAAACATTGATTCATATTTTTTTTTTTTTAAGAGCTGAGATTTTTTTTTTTGAAGTACATATTTTTTTGGTTACTCTTTTATGGTACACTAGGCGTAATAACCGTACAACTTTTATTTTGTTTCGTTCAGTGTCCTTCAACCGATTAATATGTTGTGTTTTTAGGTGATTTATGAACTGTGTTTTTTTTTTGGGGAAAAGTCAAGTGTGATTCGGTACACTTAAGGGGGATACGTCAAGGTAACCCGCGAAATTCATATTTTTTTTACGTTTTTTGCAATTTGCAGGTCAGTGTCAGGTTGTATGTTTATTAAAATATGATTCGCGGCCGTAAGAAATATGGCTTTACGGAATTATAATCATTAGAATCAGCAATATGACTCCTTAAGTTAGAATTGGCCTCAAATGTCAAGATTTCATTAAATAGTTGTTTAATAGGGTAATATGAACTTATAATGATGTATTGATGATTTTTGTGATTATAATTCTATAAATACATATTTTGTTACCGAATCATATTTAGATCAACATACAACCTGATACTGACCTGCAAATTGCAAAAAACGTAAGAAAATTTGAATTTCGCGGGCTACCCCGACACTTCCCCCTTAAACAGTATTATTTGAATTTTTTCATTAGTAGGTAATATTTATAGTATAGAAACCATCATGTGTAATCAAGGGTCATTAAAATTATGCTGAAGTTGTGAAAACACATTTACCCAAATGATTCTCGTCTACGGACCGCCAAAAAAAGAATGGACACAGCAATATTGTTCAAATCAATTATAATTTCTGATTGACTGATTTGATTTTATTAAATATAAATATTACCAAAACGTATTATTAATATTTATTTTTAAGCACAGTTCATAAGCCTTCTAAAAATAACAGCGTATTACAGTAGACCGTACTTAGAATTTCATTATATTATTAATTGGCATTTTTGAATTGGCATTTTTTAAATTGATATTTTTGAATTGGCATTTTTGAAATTGATATTTTTGAATTGGAATTTTTTAAATTGGTATTTTGCTTATTAATAAAAATTGGAGCTTATTGGGCACAGCTTAAATAACCTTATTCAGCACCGCTTTCAAAAACGTCACCATTATTTAAAAAAAAAAAAAACTCCATTTATATGACTGATTATACTAATTGTTCTTAGTTCTGCCAAGACAAACCAACTCACCATATCTCAGTAATACAATTACCTCAAACTAATCCTGTATTCAAAATGGGATATATTTAGTAACCAGCAAAAACAGTCCAATATACATACTTACATATAAAAAGTATAACTAAAAAAAACGTAATAGGTACTGTCTAAAATCATTTCAATTTCTTCGGAAATAGGAAAAAACTTTAATGTGGAGTGATTCGTTGTAGCAGAACTAAGTACAATTAAATTGGTATTTTTTTAAGGGAGTTGTGTCAAAATTTACTAACAAAAACTAATTGGTGAACATCTAAAATGGGCGTAGTTAACGTATAAAAATTTGTTCGAATGATTTTGTTGACAAAACTTATAGTCGGGCCCCCCATCACACTAAGGTTGGAATGAACTTCCAAGTCTTGAAACGATAAGGTCTATTTGTCTATGTGACAGTTAGATAATTTCAACCTTAGTAAAGTTTAAATTTACTGGGAATTGTTGTCAAAAGAAATAAAGCAATGACTTGGTGGACATTCTAAGAAATTGATTGCATGTTTGCCGAAAAATCGGCCAAGCTGCCTTGCTTTGCAAATTACCCCGAAAAATCCTTATGCTTTCAGTCCGTCCTTAAAATGTGCACGGGCTAAAAAAAATACGCTCAAATTGCATTTTAATTACCAAAAAGATAAATTCTAAATTATGAGTAAAAATATAGTAAGTACAATGAAAATCCACTTCCAAAGTGAGATTAATTAATTATATGCTCTGCTCTAAAAGTATTTTCCACCTAAAGTATTAAATTGATTATATCACAAGCAAGGAAAAAGCGACAAAAAAACGCAATGTTTCTTGTAACATCGAAAATAAATAAATAAACCCCCTTTTTTATAACAAATCGGTAAAAAAGCCGAAAGTATTATGAACCTAGATAATGTTTTAGTTCTAATATTTATTGTAGTTATTATTATTATTAATAATAAATTGGTAATTTTTATTTTGTCGTATTATTATTTTTTGCATGTTATTAGACGCCAACGGTCGTGGCAGCGCGGTCTTAAAACGTGCGAGCGAGATGACATGAGGCTCTGTACAAAAGTTCCCGTAAAAAATACTCGCCGTCCTACTCGCACGTTTTATGACCGCGACTACCACGAGTCTTAGCATTTAGTGTAGTAGTAGTGCCCTTTATAAAATTGTTGGTATTAAACTTCAAGAAAATGTTACATCAATGTGGTCTCGACTTAACTTGCGGTGCAATTACGTAACACACTAACAGTAGCAGTGGTTTTCATTTTGACAGTTCAACAACATTCATTGCGTTATTTACGTTGTTGAGCAGACAAATTTTTCGAACATATGAAGCAATGGATTAGCAATATCCTTCAAAATGAGTCGGATTGTGATTGATATTGTGTTGCGCTATTAGGTTACCGACCGTCATCAAGTTTTAATCGAGCTGTACTTAAGAGCGCATACACGGGTCCACTAGCGTCACTCCTTTAAAAAAATATTATCTCGTGACTGAGAAGGAATTTTGAGAAACGGCTCAATAAGCGACCTCGGTAAATGTGTCTAGAATTTTCTAATACCTTTTATCAACTTTCATATTGAGACACGAAGCAACAAAATAAGATCTAAATGAATGTGGCCGCTTTTGTTTAGATCGAGTTTTGTTGCTTCGTGTCTCAATATGAAAGTTTATAAAAGGTATTAGAAAAATCTTGACACACTTACCGAGGTCACTTATTGAGCCGTTTTTCAAAATTGCTTCTCAGTCACGAGACAATTTTTTTTAAAGGAGTGGCGCTAGTGGACCCGCGTATGCGCTCTTAAGTTAAAAAAAGTTGGGAACTAAAACCTTCAATATTTCTGTAACCAGAAGATTCCCAGGTATGGTCGAGTACAAAAAAAAATATCACAATGACGAGAAGAACTCTCGACTTCGTTAAGCGTCTTTTTACACCAGTTATACATGTAAATAATCTTATTTATTATACATGGTCGCAGGGACATCGACGTGCAAACTGAAACCATTAATTATTCAGCACATGATTCTAGACTCCCCAGCATAGAAATTTTAAGTCAGTTATCAAAAAAAAAAAAACAGCTGTTTCATAGAAAAGTGCAATACCCTATACAGTCAAAATGTATGGAACAGCATTTTTTTTTTATCACATACTAAAAATTTCACCGCTAGCAGTGGGATTCAGAATCGTGTACTAAATCCATGGTAACAGGTTGCGAGTCGATATACCTGCCAGCTTATATAAAAATCATGTGTACAGTGGTACCCAACTGATAAGGCGCGTCGTGAATCTTCGTTCGCACAGAAAAGAAAGTATGGCCCCGAAGATTAACGAAAGAATGTTTAAACTTACAATCAACCTTAGATCACTACTATAAGGTTCATAATACACTGCAGCTGTTAGTTCCGTCTCACTCGCAAGTCGCGCCCCTCCGATCAGAACGACTAACATGCCACGCGGCGCGCGCTAACATGGCGGCAGCTGCCGACCAATAGCGGTACAGAAAAAAGAAGCGCGGTGCGTGGAGCGTGCTGATTGGTCAATAGCATTTCCCGCGATTTGAAAATTCATCTTCTGCGCACGTACATCGGTAAGCCATATCAGTTGGGTTGGGTACTACTGTAACTATGTTCGTATGCACGATAGGCGTGGGCAAGGGCGAAGTGTATCATTTTTGTGATTGGAACATTTGCATCTGGATCACTGAAATGATCAGAAACACTGATAAGTTTCATTTGGATCATTTGGCTCATCGGCTCATAGGATATAAAATACAGAATGTTACGTACTTATACACTTACGAACGATAGCTTGTTATTGCACGCATTTTATGCAAAAAAAACTAACGTATCGTATTCAATTTTATATGTAAGCGCCGTAGTTCTAATTTTTACGTACATGGATAACGATAATGAAACACTGAGAGTGATACACATCTCAGTTGGGATCTGTTTCTGACTTGTTTATATTGTAATATGTCACCAGCTCACTCGCGACTCGCGCGTCAGTAGTAACTCAGTGTCTCAGTCTCCCTCTCTCGCTCACTGCTCAGTCGTTTCGCAAGCGACGCGTCGCGCGGAAAGAGCACAGAGCAATATAATGTTTCGGATCCAAATGATCTGTTTGAAACGTTGTTACTGAACTAATCTTTTGAATCACTTCAATGATCCGGATCAGTGAGTCGGTTCCGTAAAGAGTTACACACGCCTAATGCACAACGCCATATCAAGCTGTACATCTCCAGTATAAGCTAACTTCTCATTGTACGAAAAGCCTATACAATGCGAGGTAGCTAAAACTGGAAATGTACAGCTTGATATGTCGTCCGTGTGAAAACGCTAATCTCCGGAAACCACCCAATCGATTTCAATGAAATTTTGTGAATGTTTATGGTTGGTTCCAGCTTGAAAGATAGGATAGTTTTGGACCCGATAGGTGGCGCTCCGTGCGACGCAGGGGCGGGTCGCTAGTATTGTATATTTATGTGTTAGCTTGTATAATGTACATAATATTACACTAAAAATAAATGTGCTATATCACCTGGGCCGGCAGTCTCGACTAGATAGCGACGCTGTCGCAAACTACCGATCGCTAAATTATATATTTATCGAATAATAATCACCATTTGAATTTGGCGGGCTACAACTGAGGTTTCACCTTAATATTTAGCGATCGGTAGTTTGCGACAGCGTCGCTATCTATGTCGAGACTGGCGGCTCTGGCCCTGCAGTCTCGACAAATATAACGACAAAAAACGGTCGATAAATCTAATCGATGTCAAATTTCTTTAAGAGATTTTCAACCTTAAGCTTTGGAGATAAAGTTGAATATCTATTAAAGGAATTTGACAACGATACGACTTAGCGACCGATTTTTGTCGCTGTCTAATGTCGAGACTGCAGGGGCTGGAAAGAAAATACAGTAACCTCGTTGCATGTTAGTAAATATTTTCGATACTAACTGTAGTTAAGTTTTGCTGTATGTGACAATAGTCATCACCGTGGTCATTTTAATATGTGTTTTTCTAATAATTTGTTTTGTGCTTTATTAACAACAAGTGTTATTAACATAATGCATGCTGTTCTTTAGAAATGCTTACAACGGTATGTTGAGTTATTTATTCAGTACTAAGTAGTTTTTTTTTTAATTGTGTTTCCACCGAATACTCAAAGATAGACGCGCTTAAAAGTATTTCTGACGCTACAATATATTATTACATCATGACACATAGACCTGCTTGCACCTCAAATGACTAAATATATTTATGTCCTTTTATTTATTTATTTAGGATCGCCAACAAATTATATACACAACACATGTCACATAAATAATTAATGGGCAATATTAGGTATTAAACCTACTAAATACCTGATGTTGGCAGTTGATGACGCTAATCGGTACAAAGTGAAGGAATACACCTATGTACAGTCATCCAAAGAGATAAGTAACCAGGGTCGTCGATATAGTTGCAAGATTAGTAAGAAACCGATAGATGTTTTTGGAATAAAATTTAATTTAGTTAACAGAAAACAAACAGGTCATTTATTAAATTAAATTTCATTCGAAAACATCCATCGGTTTCTTACTAAACTTCAACTATATCCGACGATACTGGTTACTTATCACATTTGGTGACCGTACTCCTTCACTTTGTAGTGATTAGCGTTTGCATTACCTTCATTTTTTTGACGTAAATACGTTTCTTAACTATAAACAACGTTTTTAAATATGGGGTATTTTATTTGAAACGTCATCGTGTCTCGGTAAACTTCAAAAAAATTACAGTAAAAGATGTTTTAAATTCGTTTGGCGCTTAACGTATCTACAGTCCGGCCGTCGAGCGTGTGGGTTGTTGACATCCGTCAGTTTCATACAAACGAATACTTGTTTTGCGAATTTGATCTTTATTAGTTACTAGAATTGTCGCACTGACAACAGTCTTAGCATGACGCTTTCTTTTTCTACGAAGAATAGACAGCTCTTTCTATACAAAGTGACATTTCGTTTCTCCATTTTTGACATCGCGCCGTAGAAATCCTACAATCTGTCATTTTGTCTTTCGTATCTAACAATCATTGTCTACGTCCTTTTTATGTAGACTATTTCAGAAAAAAGTTTTCTATCCCAAACTGTTTAAATCACACTGACAACTGACAGTTCTCTAAGGTAGTGAAGACAATTTGATTTTGTAATCACCATGCTAAAGACAGTAGAAAACTTTCTTAACTGTCTACACGGAACGTTATTTTTGTCTACTCTTCCGTCGACAAAACGGTGCTCGTGCTAAGCCTGCAGGTATTAAATAGGTGTACTCCTTCACTTTGTACTGATTAGCGTTTGCATTACCGAACATTTTTTGATGTTTATACGTTTATTAACTATAAGCAACGTTTTTAAACATGGGGTATTTTATTTGAAACATCATCCTGTCTCCATGAAATTAAAAAATTGACAGAAAAAGAAAGATGTTTTAAATTCGCTTAGCGCTAACATAAATGTATTTACAGTCCGACTGTCGACATAATGTGTTCTTGACATCCGTCAGTTTTATACAAACGAATGCAACTGGAAACGTGTTTTGCGAATTTGATCTTTATTAGTAAGTTATTAGAATAGGGAACATTACGGAAAACTATTAAACTAACTTCCGACCGCATACCTACAACCCAAATCTCTTCAAAGTGAGAGTGAACAGGCTTCTTCTGGGTAAGCTCACTCCATCATCGACTGTCTCTGTGATCTCTGACCTAGACTAGAGTCAAGAGCAAATACATCTAAAAAAAATATAAAAAACACTGCGTAGGGGGCGACACTAGCACAAACCGTAAACAAAATAATTACTGAAAACATATTAAATTATAATAGTTTTATTATTATTCACGTAGTAAAAAGCCTTTACTATGATATTATGGCATCCTACGGACATTTAAAAGTGTATGATCTAAAAAAATCTGCTTTGAAGGACTTGTCAAAAAACTGTTTAAGGTTTGTGCTAGTGCTGCACTCTGGCGGCAGAACATTGCAGTAATAATCCCTATTGACGCACTGACAGGTGTCAAGAACGCATTTTCTCGACGGCCGGGCTGTAGCCGTACTATGACGTGTTAATACCATCATGGTTCCAATGCGAAAAAGGGATAGTGCTATCGGTCATATATAGCTCCGTCTCTCTTTCACGCTGGAACAATGATGGCTTTAATACGTCATAGTATGGCCGCTGTAGTGAGTTGTGTGTGGTGCGAGCGGGCCTTAAAATTTAGTTGCCTTTGAATTGAATTGAGTATTCGGCTGTATGTGATATATTAACATTAATAACAAAACAAAGTTAAAATGTTGATTATTATATTTTTCAATTTTATTTTTCAGATAACATCGATCTATACATGAAGAATAAGGTTTCTTTCCATTAATCAGACAAAACAATAGTAAAAAAAACATGTTAAAATACTTACTTGTATGTAGGTACTAATACTTTTTCACTGTTTAAACACATTGTTTTATACTAGAGCCTGTTTCACAGAGTCCATATAGGCACAATCTACCAGAAAGTAAATAGAATTTGTTTGAAATTAGAATTACTTTTTTTATTTTTACCGACGATTTGGTCGTACAAGTACAGACCGTAGGGATAGACTGGCAGTAACTGAGCGTTAGTCCAGGTATGCACTGGATTTTGAACACACTGCTTACCACCTAGAGTTGAAAATCCAGTTCGCTACAAAAAATGGCCGCGTTAAAGTCACCCGTGGGTACGATGGATGAATTCTTCATGTACCTTAGTTTTGGTCTTGATTTTTGTCGGTACTTTTACGTACTACGCTAACTTCACTCATGTTAATTTGAATGGAATTCGGGCCTGTTTAAACGGAATGGCTCTTAAATTCGAATTAAAATCGGACCCCTAGTACGCAAGTAATGTCTACATACTTTTACATAAGTTTCATTTTCGAATACTATTTATTTTTACTTTAATTGAAAAGGCCTAAGGCCGATTAAATGTAATTACTTATGTATTATATAAAAATTAATAAATAATTTTAAGTTGAAATCAACAATCGTTTTATTTATTCCTGTTAAGGCTCCTTCAAACAGGCGCGACACGCGACGCGATAGAAAGGCACCGCCTGTCGCGCGACGAGCGGTGCCTTTGTGTCGCGTGCGATACGCGTCGCTTGTTTGGAGGAGCCTTTATACTGATACTTACTTTTACAGCGTGTTTGTACATTGGGTAACCACAAGTAAAGGGCGCGTCGTTTCGTGAGATAAAACTCCTTCGTGTCCAATTTAATAACGCGTTCTGGAAATTGATGGGGATGCCATGGCGTTGCAGTGCGTTAGGGATGTCTTACCGCATCCTTGTGTTGATTTGACAGTTACTTCTATTATTAGTTCCATTAAACAATGTAAACGAATTGTAAATAATGATATAGTATTATTTTGTGATGAGATTGGAAAGGACTTAGGCCACTTGTTGACAGATGAATTTCCAGGACACTCAATAATAAATTACTGTATGCCTGGTTGTTCTTTAATTGATATTATGAAAGAGATTATAAAATGTAACTTTAAGCAAGAAACAACATTATTAATTTTTATGGGAAATAGGGGAAATGTAAACAAAGGAGAATTGCTCCAATATCATAGAACATTGTGCAACCTTAATTTAAGAAAAATTGTGTTGTTTACATTTCCTTATAGTAACAGTTTGCCACAGGAAGAAAATAACTTAAGATTTGACATTAACATGACATTGCACAATTTGACATATAATGATAATCTGTTCCATTTAATTGATACTAACAATTATGTTGGTAATAATTTGTATTTGACGAAAGATAGGTATAATATTGTTAAATACTATCTCTCTAACTATCACAGAAGACAGATAGCTGTGTCGCTATCATATTTTTTTTCTTTATCAGCCAAAAACTTGGCTAAACAAATTGCTTCTTTTGAGCAATGCAATAACTTGTTAATCAATTCTGCCAATAATTTGGTCAAAATTAATGACATTGATCATCATTTAAATTAGAAATTAGGACAATAGAGGCAACCTCTTGCAAAAATTTAACAAAGGCAAATAATAAATCAAATGGAAGCGTAAAAAAATTAAATAGTATCAACCTGGTGCATCAAAACATTCAAGGGTTTTTGAAGAAAGATTTAGAAGTAGAATTATTCCTGAATTATAGCAATATAGATATTCTTTGTGTGACAGAACATTGGCTTAAAAGCCACCAGTTCATGTTCAATTTTAGTAATCACCAGGTTGGTAGTTCGTTCAGCAGAGTAAATGCTATACATGGTGGCTCATTAATTATAGTAAATAACCAACTTAAATTTAAAGACCGCAAGGATATTGTGAGCCTATCTGTTGAGCGGACAATTGAAATAGCCTGTATAGAATTGGAGCAGTTCATTATATTAAGTGTGTACAGACCACCTTCAGGATTGTATGATTGTTTTGAAAAGGTTATGGATGAAGTGTTGCACAAAATTTGTAATTCAAACAAGTCTATCATAACTTGTGGTGATTTTAATGTTAATTTGTTAGAAAATTCTGGGTTAAGTACTAAAATTATAAGTTTGTTTCAGTCATACAATCTTGCTAACCAATTTTTGGAGCCCACTAGAATAACTCCCACTAGTGCCACATGCCTAGATAACATTTACACAGATGTTACACCAACCCATAAAGAAATGATTAATTTAATAGACTCTGATCATTGCGGACAATTGATCATTATTCCTAATATTAACAAAAAAGTTATTAAAAAAGATATCACTGTTACCTCAAAAACTAGTAATCGCTTGGAAACATTTAAAACTAAACTTTTAAGTAAATTACCATTTTTGTCGACTAATGATGACCCTAATGAACAATATAATGATTTTTTTAATATGTATTGCACACAATTTGATAACACATTCATTCCAAAGACTTTCTCGGTGAATAGTAACGCTTCATTCAGTGACTGGGCCACCATTGGTATACATAAAAGTAGAAAACGACTTTATGAATTATATGATGAACGGACTTGTATAAACACTGCTGAATTTAATTTATATGTTAAGAATTATTCAAAATTATTTAAAAGAGTTTGCAGTATGGCCAAGTCACGTTATTTGAGTTCAAAAATTAAAAATAGTAGTAATGTAATTAAAATGACATGGAGTATCATTAACAGCGAAACGGGAAGGTCATGCAACCGCTGTAGTAACTACACGCTTGATATTGATGACAATATAATTAATTCAGATTCCCAAGTCGCCGCGGCCTTTGAAAATTTCTTTGCTGATGTTCCCGTATCCACTACTAAATCTCTAAACTCATCACCCACTGCTGCAAAGTCTTTACTTAAGGAAAACGTTCCTGTATGTGATTCTGAATTTCATTTCAAATATGTCACCTGCAAAGATATAATTAAAACCTTTCACACATTAAATGTTAAAAGGACCGCAGATCTATGGGGTAATTCTGTGGACGTTGCTAAGTCCATAATAAACATTGTAGCACCTACTTTAGCTGTTATTTTTAATAATTGTATTGATCGTGGTGAGTTTCCTGATCTTATGAAAAACAGTAAAATAATACCGTTATTTAAATCGGGTAGTACATCAGACCCTACTAATTATAGACCTATTTCAGTACTACCTACCTTTAGTAAAATTTTTGAAAAACTTATTTTGAATCAAATGCAAGGATTTTTTAATAATCACAAATTACTGCATAACAAACAGTTCGGTTTTACGAGGGGTCGTTCGACTACTGATGCCGGAGTTGAACTTTTAGGACATGTTTATGATGCTTGGGAGGACAAATGCGATGCTTTGGGAATCTTTTGCGATTTGTCCAAGGCATTCGATTGTGTTCTTCATGAAACATTGATCAGGAAACTGCACCACTACGGAATCCGAAACGCCTCTCTGGATCTTCTTACTTCTTACTTAAGTGATAGGATTCAGAGAGTTGATGTTAATGGAAAAAGATCACCCGGATCGGTAGTAAGAATGGGGGTCCCCCAGGGCTCAATTCTTGGGCCATTTTTATTTCTTATTTATATAAATGACTTGCCTTACCTCATAAAGGATAAACATGATATAGTGTTATTTGCAGACGACACTTCACTTTTATTTAAACTGAAACGTCAGCAGCTGATTACTGACAATGTAAATAGCGCCCTTGCAATAGTAGTTAACTGGTTTAATGTTAATAACCTACTTCTTAACGAGAAAAAAACTAAATGTATTAAGTTTACGATACCTCATGTTAGACAAGTAGAAACTAGTGTTCTCATAAAGGGTGAAGTGCTGAAACCCGAAAATACCACAGTTTTCTTAGGCATAACTTTGGATACCAAGCTTCAATGGGGCCCCCACATAGATAAATTGTCAAAAAAGCTTAGCTCTGCAGCATACGCCGTTAGAAAAATTCGTGGTTTAACTGATTTAGAGACAGCCCGTTTAGTATACTTTAGTTATTTTCATAGTGTGATGTCGTACGGTATTCTGTTGTGGGGAAATGCCGCCGATATCCAGACAATTTTCGTTTTACAAAAAAGGGCAATTCGTTCTATCTATAAATTAAGTCCCAGACACTCCCTCAGAGATAAATTTAAAGAGATTAATATAATTACTGTGCCTTCTCAGTATATTTATGAAAATCTTTTGTATGCACATAAAAATATTAATCTGTTTAAAAAATACAGTGATATCCACAATATAAATACTAGAAACAAACACAAATTTATTGTTCCTACAACCAGGCTCAAGAAAATAGGTGGCTCGTTTAGATGCCAATGTATACGTTTTTATAATAAACTTCCTAGCCACATTCAAGATCTAAGCTTTAATAAATTCAAATCTTTTATAAAACGGAAACTATGCCAGAAAGCCTATTATACTGTGAAAGACTATATTGAGGACAAAAAGGCTTGGGATTGAGCTGCTCCAATAAATTTACACGGTGAATGTTGATTTTAATTTGCTAGCTATTTTAGACATGAATATTTACTGTAAAAAGTATTATATTATTTTCATTATTGAGAATATGAGGACTATGTGGGTCATTGTTTCAGTTATATTCTTGATCTGGCAGTTTAAGTAGTTTATGCGGCCTACCCAAATGTCCTTTCTTTGGTATTGTTCGATTCGAACGATTCGTCGTTGAGCTCCTTAAGTTCTGAGTTGAGCTGCATGGTTACTGACAAATGCGTGCACTGACTGGACAGGTCCACTTAATCTGTGTGGTTCTTTCCTCAAAAGACCATTTCAGACACCAATCTACATGGTTCTCAAACATTATGTCCGATTTTTTTTAATATACACATTGACATTGTTGAATTTTATATACACAATGACATGAGTATTTACTTGTAAAGTATTATGTTATTTTAATTATTGTGAATGTGAGGATTATGTGGGTCATTGCTTTTTTTTTTCGCAGTTAATTTTGATCATGATCTGGCAGATTGAGTAATTTATGTGGCCTACCCAAATGTCCTTCCTTTGGTATTGTTCGTCGAATCGTTGAGCTCCTTAAGTTCTGACTTCCTGAGTTGAGCTGCACGATTACTGACAAATGCGTGCACTGATTGGACAGGTCCACTCAATCTGTGTGGTTCTTTCCTCAAAAGACCATTTCAGATACCAATCTACATGGTCTTCACATGATCTGACCAAGATTATGTCTGGACTTTAAAAGAGACTGTGACCTCTGAGTTTGTTTCGGCCTTTCTTCTCAGAGTAGTCAGATAGGAAACGCCGACCTCATCTAGTTTAAAAATATGATTGACGTGTAAAAGTGTTTGTACAAACCTACTTACAGAAATAAAATCATTTATCATTTCATTTATCATTTATCATTTGCCGCGGCGCGTGTTGGTGCCACGAGTCATGGGTAAGCCTAACAGGGCACCCAACTCATCATCAACAGAATGATAGCTGGCAAAGTGGATTGTCCATATACAGGATGGTCCAAATGTTGACGTCATAAAAAAATTGGATGGCTCATGCCCGTAACCGAAAATACCCTCTTATGTTCCGCGATTCTTGATAGTTTTCGATGATATTTTTTTAATTTCTTGGAAATTATATCGGAATCGCTTTAAAAAAAAAATACTTTATTTTTACACCGCCACATACGTTTTTTTTTTCTATTTTCATTGTTATGGAATATTCGGTTAGACATAAAATAATCATCTTTGTATCATTAATTTAAGATACAATAATTTTGTTCGAATTGAATTGAGAGGAAAGTTAGATAATAAACTTAAACTCTTAAAAATAACAAGTTACAAATGTCTTAAACCGACAACGCCCGTCCCGGGTAATCTATTTTTTGACTCACTCGAACGTAAATTCCTCCTGTTTGATCAAAATGTTCGTATCTTAGATTAATGATTGTTTTATGTCTGAAAGAATATTCAATAACAATGAAAATTGCAAAAAGATACTGAAAGTCGTGTAAAAATAAAGATAGAATTTTTTGAAAGCGGTTCCCATAACTTTTTAAAGAAATTTAAAAATATAATTAAAACTCGAAATCTAAAAGGATTGAGGAACATCCATGAGGTATTTTCGGATACCAATGAGCATGAGGTTTTTTTTTTTATGACGACTATTTGGACCATCCTGTATAGTTCACTGCTGTCAGTTACGTGTCAGCGTATCGTGTTGTTTACTAACACAAAGTTTTAAGGTCAATGTTACTAGCCCTATGAGTCTGTTCGAAATAAAGTTTATTAATTTAAATTTGATAAATACTGTACCATCAGGTGGGCTTGTTTGTCAACACAAAGCACGGAGACGCCTCGGCGACTGCTGCTAGAGGTGGCATTGTCAACACTTTTCATACAAATCATGGTATAATAAAATACTTCGCCAGGTATAGCATGAGACACAGTGGTCACGTGGGAGACACAAGCCTACGTCATCACCGCTTTTATTACCTGTGCGAATCCGATAAAACATGAGGTTTTAACTAACAATTACGTTGGTATATGTTTAAATTGATTTTTTTCGTTTGATTAGTAAAACGAAACGACAATTTAAATGCTTTATATAATATATTTTTTTGTGTTTTGTTGCAATAAAGTGGCAACTAGTTAGTGACGTAAGCATGTGTCACTCCCGGAATGCCAGACCTTGTTTTTTTAGACCATGATACAAACCAAGCGTATCATTGTTTACTCGCATTATAACACAACTGACGGCTTTGAAGGTGGCCCGCGACAGAAGTTGAACGCAATTTCGTTGCCACGAATTTTATTAGTCCTGCCGACTCTAGACGCAGCCGGTGACACGGAATTTCCACACTCGTGTGTTTGTCACCTAATAAGTAAGTAATCGTTTTATTTACCAAAAAACTTTGCCTATAGCTTGTCTGATACCGCTGTACTGCGCCTTAGGTATGTGCGCGGCTCACGGAGGGACAGTGCAGGCCGCTCATTTGTCAACGCTCACGGCGTCCCGCTCCCCGCCTCGCCGCGCATTCTTAAGGCGCGGTATAGCGGTACCGGTCAACATATAGGTAACATCAGTGTTGTTTCAAGAAAAGCGTATGCCTATATAATAAAATAAAATATTTATTTGCGTAAAACAAGGTATAAAATGGTGTTAAATACAAATTCATATGGCACAAACATTTTTTAGCTAGGATAAAAACATAGCATGCAAAATTATAAAGTTAGGTGAAGAAGACCATCATAATTTTTTATCAAAAAATTCTTTTAAACTATAAAAACTGCATTCAAGTAACCATTTATAAAACTTAATTTTAAATAATCTTGTTTTTAATGTTTTGAAATGCCTTGGTATTTTGTTATAGATGCGCACGCACATTGCTAGGCAGTTTTTATTGTATTTAGCTAGTCTGGGTAAATCATTCAAGACTAGTTTATGAGGATCTCGTCTGTTCCTAGGATTAACATCATTTGCAGTTTTAAATAATTGTTTATTTTTACAGATGAGTAGATTGAGATTGAGATGATAGATTGATTGAGATTATTATTACAGATGGGTATGACCCTCCTCGTCCTTCTAACTAGGAAAATCCTGTATCTTGAAGGACAGTAAAATAAAACACGTATCATTTAGGGATATTAACGATATATTTCAGTACAATTGTTCACACTGGACTTAGATATGACAACGAGAGCGCGATCATCGCATGTAACAGTACCGGGTTTAGGGGTAAAAATCATACAGTGCCCTAATTTGGGGGTGAAGTCAAATAGTGCCCTAATCGGGGGTGACGTCGAATAGTGACCTAATCGGGGTGACGTCAAATAGTCTCCGAAATTGGGTAACGTCAAATAATGTCCCAAATTGGGGGAAATGTCAAATTTACGCTGTAAAGTGTATTGGAATACCAATTTATAAATAATATCATTTGTTTTGTTCACATCATGTTGTCAGGCTGTCAGTTGGGGCAAGGCTAAATCCGGCACTGCTAACAAAAATTCATTAAAACTATACACAATCATAATATTATACTTAGAATTAAAATAAAATAAATCATAGAAAATAAATGCGGTGAGAGATTTAGAGTTTTTATTGCATCTGTGATTGCCGCCATCTTGGATTTTATTTGCTAACAAAATTGTATATTTTGTCTATATTATTGTAACGGTCACAAACTGTATGAAATAACCAAATCTTTAAATAAAAAAGACTACTAGCATTTTGCTTGCATTACTGTTAACCACTCCAACTACAGTACCCTGGCGTGAAAATAATACATCAAGCTTTAAGGGGCTTACAAGAGCTAAAGCGCGATCACTGTTGGATTGCATAGAAAAGAAAGTGACGCGCGATGACACAACGCTGGTAATTTATTGCAAATGTTGCTTGTAGAATAATCTGACAAAAATCTGAATGTTTGCATGTATATTAGTATGGTTTTAATCGTTAAAAATTTTGTTTTAGAGGTATCTTTGTGATTTTTTTCTATCATATCAAGTTAATGGTATTATGTTTTCAACACACTATCTAACTAGCATATATCCTGCAGAATATCATATATTTTTCTGATTTTGGTTACTGCAGTGGATCATATATTTTTAGGCATTATAAATTTGCGTTTAGGTCATGTAGTCCCCTTAAAAACAGACTCTGGTAGGAATGACAAGGCCGGCGCTCTACAAAGCCGTCTCTCAGTTCATCATGACAAAGTCATTTATTTGCAATAAATGCTGTAGGTACAAAAGATGGTAGGTAACACAATGTTAGTGCGTTGACAAATTTCGGCATAAATTGGCATGAAAATATTAACGTGTAAAGAATTTGTTCTTGCATTTCCTGTTTATAATTATTATAGTAATACTATTTTTCAATGGAAAGAAATCATGTTTAGTGACCAAAAGAACAATATAAGGCAAAAGTGAACATTTCTGATAGAAAAATATTGAAAATATTGTTTTCGGCGTATCGCAGATTTAGGTAATATCATTCATAGGTTAGATATTTAAATAATACGCATAGTAATTACTTTGTCCATTTTTTTTAATGATTTTTTCATTGATGTTTTATTTTTTCCATTTTTTATAGGTAAATAAATGTTATTTTTTCTGTGCTCTAAATAAAAATAATCTATGACTGATATAGTCTGCTGATAAAATAAGCTGCAATTATTTGAAATATCTTGTTTTTGTAAATAATTCATTTTCATTTGAATAAATAATACTGACAATAAAAATTCAAAACGATTTATTTGATTTTGAGAGATTTAACAATAGTCAATTAATTTTATCTAAGGACAAGTTCAAAAAATGCATTTTTAATGATACATTTTTATTTTGAATCGTCTTACCATTTCGAAACTTAAATTATATATATTTTTATTCCATTTTTAAATGATCTTCAAAATACGTTTTATTTTTATACGTTTTTCTGTGGATATATTATATTATACTAATATTTATTCAACTTTTTTTTTTTACATTTTTCAAAGTCGTCCTTTAATAATATTAAAATCACCAAAATAATTAAGCAAAGCTCCAAGAAAAGAATAGGTACATAGAGTTTTCCTAACATATTAAAATCGAGAATTTTTAAGTTTTGGCAATTTCATTTTTTAATTTGAATTAGCACCAAATTTTGGCGAAATATCATTTTTTAAATACTAGTTCACATAAATAATACTGTGAAATGACATCATAGTTTACTCTATTCTTGTGTTGTGTTGTAATCACAATATAATTTTGATATTTAAACAGTTATTTTCTTACCAGAAATCGGACCCGCGACCATTGGTTTTCAAATGACAAATAAGTAATTTGAAAAAGAATTTGATGTTTTTTGTTTTTGTTTTTCTGAAACATTTAGAATGTTATTAGGATGATATTATTTCACAGTATGATTAATAGTCCCAATTGTATTATTTAATTTAATTTAAAGCCCAAAATAATAAGCTGGTCCTTGTAAGACTAATTTAATATTTTCGCAATTTTTTATACTTTTCGCCAACACATTGGATTCCTACTGCCCTGTTAATTTTAACCCGCACTGGACCGAGCACCTTAACTGCGTATCAGACACAATCTGACTCATTTTGAAGCCTATTGCTAATCCATTGCTTCATATGTTAGAAAGAATTGTCTGCTCAACAACGTAAATAACGCAATGAATGGTGTTGAACTGTCAAAATGAAAGCCATTCCTATTGTTAGTGTGTTACGTAACAACAGGTGTCCCAGCAGTGGGTACGTTATAGGCTGATTATGCTGTTCATATATTTTTAAGTTCAGTCAAAACAAGCTTGGCATTTACTTGGTCAACAATTCCTCATTGTTTTCCATATAACGAAAATATTAAAATAATCCTACAAAAGATTTGCAAAACAAAACAAATAAATAATAAGAAATAGAGAGACTATACAGCCTAGCTGTATAAGAAAAAAATATAAATAAAAATAATTATATCTCATCCAATGAGATAATTATAAATTGTAAATAAATCAGTCTATGTCACAAACCTATTTAATTAAATAATTTATTAAATTAATTATTTGCAGATAAATGATAATGATTCAGTATTTATTTTTCGTAGTGGTTCCCTAGGAAAGCGGTGAACCGACATTGGATTCATCATGATATATTTTTAATAGTTTTTGAAGTGAAAACTTTAGGTGCGTTGAGCACTTTTTGGGTGAACAAAAATCATGGAACTCGCATCATCGTCACCGAACGCTTTCCATGAACTATATGTATACAGTGTATATATGTGTACTTTTTGGGTGAACAAAAAGCGTGAAACTCGCGTTATCGTCACCGCACGCTTCGACGATACAATTCACAAGTTACTTAGTTTTCACTTCTGTCGGCAGTCCCCAAAGACTGCCCCAATTTTTTTTCCATTGTTCCTCTCAACCAAAGCACCTCCTATCTTACCTCTTCACCACCCTTGGTTGACTGGTAGAGAATGCCTAAGGTATTAAGTTCGCCTTTGTTCCTTTTTTGCGAAAGATTTTAAATAAATAAATAACGGTCATACAATAACGGATGTCCAAATTCAGACCGGTTTTTATCTTAATGTCAAATACTGGTGAAAATTACAGTTTTTCTTGATGGCCGTTTTAAGACGGAACCGCTTTCCTAGGATACCAAAGTTTAAGTCTCATTTCAGTCATTAGATTTGTAAACCTTTTTCTATTTTGTTGAGTACCTGTTACTTGTTGACAGGCCTACACTGTACTCCCATACCTATTAACACTGTAATTTGGAAACATTGTAAAAGCCCCTTATTTTTAAAAGTGTAACCGTGGAGTTTCTTGCCGGCTCTTCTCCATAGGAAACGACCAATTTGAACCGTGCACCTAGCTTCTGACGTTTCATTAGTGCCCATGTAGGTTTATGTAAATAAAAAATAAAAAAATGATTTTGAGTCGCGCTCATAGAAGGTGAGAGTAGGACGCTGAGCATTTAGTAGGTATGCGATTCCGATGAACTCAATATGTACAGAGTCTCATGTCATCTCGCTCTTGCGTTTTATGACCGCAGCTGCCAAGAATGTTGGCGTATTACAATATAGTTTAGATGTGCTGAACGCGTAGTTTCATTGGTGCAATTCGCCCTAAGTATCGTTCATGAGTAGAAACCGGGGTTAAAAAATATTATAGTCATGATTTCGGAACTAATATTAAAATAATTAGCAGTGTTTTTGATGTGAAACGTCTATAGCCGCGGGTAAACCGATTGTTAGCGTGACGACGCGTCGCCACGCTGTATTTTCTTTACAAAATAGGTTTTGATGTGGACCTTGAACATAGGGTAAATTAGAATGAATTTGCAATGTTAAGCAGCGCTTGCCAAGGTCAGTCTTTGGATGGGTGACCATTTTGATTCTTGATTAGCTCGCAACAGTAAAGCCGCCAAGTTAAGCAGCGCTTGCCAAGGTCAGTCTTTGGATGGGTGACCATTTGTGACGTGAAACATGTATAGCCGCGGGTAAAACCGATTGTTGGCGTGGCGACGCGTCGCCATGCTAACGTTGGTATGTTTCACATCTGTCAGGCGTCCGGTGACGACTCAATTTTTTTTAAACCTGCAGTTTTCTACTCGCGAAGTTGGTTTGATGCAGTACTGGTCGAAATTGACCGAAGTCGGAAGTATGTGACTATACACTCATGCTAAGAACTGCGGGACGCTTCGGGTCGTTTTGACTCGGGCGCAGAAACCGACAACGATCGGAAGTCGCCCGAGGCAAGCCGAGGTTGCACGAAGCGAACCGAAGTGCCCTTCTAACACTCTCGTATTCGCTCGATCAACTTCTCGAGTACGTGCAGGTTTTATAGTTTGCAGATTAGAGACGTTAATTGAGATTCCATTTTCAAATAAAGTCTATCTTTAGGTTAACTAAATTGACTTTTTCGAATATGGTCAGATTTTCAGAACATATTGGTGACCAGCACTCTAAATGCGTAACACTCTCATCACAATCTGAATCATTTTGAAGGATATTATTGCTAAATACATTGCTTCATATGTTCGAAAAATGTGTCTGCTCAACAATGTAAAATAACGCAATGAATGTTGTTGAACTGTCAAAATTAAAGCCATTCCTTACGCAATTACCCCGCTGGTTAGTAAAATTAAACTAATAATGTTAATATAGGTTATTTTTTTAAAGTTTTTCGAACATCAGATATAAAGATGTCTAATTTAAAATTATTTAAATAGTCGGTTGACTATTAACTACTTTGTGATACAGACATTTAACACCAATTAAATTCTAAGTGTATATTATATTTTGACTGTTTTCGAGATAGCAGCGAGGGACATACAAACATACAACATGAATCATTATCATATTATCAGTAAAACTAAATAAAAATATCATCACAAAAGAATCATTCGTCCATTTTGACACGAATGCGAATAATAACTATTGTCGAAACTTAAATCACTATAAAAACCGCTTAAAGGGTAAAATATTAAATAAAATGGCATCACAATCACAGATGTATGTAAAAACTTTAAACCTATCTTAGGAATCACATTTTTAATGATAATAAAATTATAATAAACGTACGAAATCACAGGTAAACAGATCTTTTTACTTAAAACTATTGGAAATCCAAAATGGCTGGCCGGGCCGCTAGAATGCCGCTGGGCGACGTTTACGTGGCGAACGTTTTCGTTCGTGGCCGAGCAACATTTTAGCGCTCCGAAAGTCACGTCTATGGCATCATTCCTTCTATTCTCACAAACCTTACATATTCTACCTTTAACACACTGACTTTTCGTCTCCGATACCATAGGACAACTAATACTGTGCAGCTGCCTAAAAAGCTTACAATTAAAAATAAATATATTTGAAATAAAATTATTCATAAAATAATTACAGTCTATGCGTTTAAATTGTGACGTATTAAAATTAAATAATTTTATAAAATCAGTACTGGAATTAAGCGGGTAAAAGTAAAGTTTATACGAATCACGCACTTTTAAATCTACTCCTAAACTAGATACACACACATACGCACGCCCGCTAGTGTCGCGACGAATGTCAAAATTACGCAGATTTACGAAATTATCCCTTGCGGAATTTACGTCGAAATCACAATTGATTAAATTTACAAATAGGTTATAAATTACACAAGTAATTGTTAAGTGATTATTTAAATCATTTGGCGTAACCACGCGTTTTTCCGCGAAAAATATTTTTACGCACAGTGCGTTATTAAAGTAACCTTCAAAATTTTGAGGGCACGTCGTCAAAACGCGGAAATCGAAACGATTGCGATTAGTTTTCACGCGACTTTCATTAAATTTGACACTTCCACGCGTTACGCATGCGTTAAATCTACGACAAATCGAATATGATATTACCTTACACATTAATTCACTACGAACGAATACATAGAAACACTTTAAAAGTGTAATTGAAACTACAATTACGACTACGCATGAGTTTACGTTGGG
This sequence comes from Griposia aprilina, assembly GCA_916610205.1. NCBI lineage: Eukaryota > Metazoa > Arthropoda > Insecta > Lepidoptera > Noctuidae > Griposia > Griposia aprilina. Next base: position 6,741,613 of record OU744310.1, on the reverse strand, counting down.
AATTTCGCGGTATTTCGGGTTTACTCGAGTTTTCCTCGGGTTGACGCGAAGTGGGAGGGATGTGGAGCGTGCGTGAGGAACGCGGGGGAGGCGCGGGGAGGAGGACAGCGAGAGTGGGGGGAGAGCGGGGGCCGCTTGTCCACTGTACTGACATGCACTTAATGGTTAAGGGCAGTGATGCTTTTTGGGCTTCTTTAAGTTTTCCTCATCGGCTCCAGATTTGGGTACCTGCAAGTTTTTTATGGAGATATATCAGAAGATCTATTCTGTTAACATTTCACCGTGAAAACTGTCATATGATTTGGTGCTAAGGATTGACAGCTCACTTCAAGAAAAAGAAAAGAAAGAAAGAAAATACATTACAAACTCACTTCACCTAAATTATCACGGTGAGATTTTACAGAAAACATAGATAGTAGTGCTGTAAAAATCTTAGGTGAAGTGAGTTTGAGGTGAGCTGTCAATAAAAAACATTTTTTTTCACGGATTCTTCTCTTTGTTGCTCTAATTGAGAGCATCACTCTAGAATGCAAGAAAAAATGTGATGTTCTTTTTTGGAACGAAGTTCCTTATTGCACGTTATACACCGCATACTTGGCGAGTGGGAGCTAGACCGTAAAAAGTGTAAAACCTGCACTAGACTAATCGCGAAGTTGCTTCGACGAAATTTACTCAAGTCCGAAGTACGTGACTATACACTCATGCTAAGAACTACGGGCCGCTTCGAGTCCGACAACGATCGGAAGTCGTCCGAGGCGAGCCGAGGTTGCACGAAGCGAATCAAAGTGCCCTTCTACACTCGTATTCGCTTAACTTCCATCAACTTCTCGAGTAGGTTTTAAACCGGCACACCGCACCCTGCGCACTTCGGTTCGCTTCGTGCAACTTCGGCTCGCCTCGGGCGACTTCCGATTGTTGTCGGTTATTGCGCCCGAGTCAAAGGACTCGGAACGTCCCGTAGGAAATTCGCGAGTAGAGTAGTGCAGGTTTAACATTTTCACCGTCTGGTCACTTTTTACGTAACTAAAGTGTCGTGACAGTCTAGGGCTCGCGCAAATGCGAAAGGAACTTCGTTCCAACCAAGTGTTCCACGACATCTCTCACCTGCTTTTATATACGATTTATTTTATCGGCATTGTTTTCCCGATTTCTAAAATCCTGATACATTGTTTGACTAAATAAAAGGGCAGGTACTGAATGTCCTCCCCTTTCTTCGGAGTAAAATTTCTTTCTTCTACTTTATTTTATCCTTTCGTCGGGTAGTTTTCAAAAGGCCCTCTGACGTGATGTTAAGTGTACCTCAGTTTTAAATGTCTCGTTGGCCTCGTTGAGGTGCTGGGGTCGATTCCCAGATCGGACAAAGTGTTACTGAGTTTCATTTTATCAGAAATTTTAGAGTAGCAGTCTGGAGGCTGTGATTTGTGCCCGGTTGTGGGCAATAGGGTCGCCCTCCATTACATGGGGCTTAAACATAGCTGGCGAAATGTGGGTGTACTCCTCTGCCTAAACCTTCGGGGATTCCACGCGTGATGTGGTGTTATACTACATACCTCAGTGTACCGCTCTCCCTTGAGCGACACAATCTTGTTGTCGCGGTAACGCACCATCTTCTTTGGCTCGATCTTAGGAGCCAACGGCTTATGTTCCTTCTGATCAGAGTTCTTGTCCACGTAGGAGTAACTGGGACGGAAAGTGTTATAGTTAGCGATCGGATATTCGGATGCATATTCACCTAAAGTTGAGATGTTGGCTAATATGGAATACGCTTTTGTATCAAAAAGATCCGGACCAAATCATAGCGACCGAATGGTAGTATTTAAAGTTGTTGTAGCCGAGGTAATATTTACGCGCGGTATTTAGTAGTTTCTTAATCAAAATTTTCTTTGTTTTTGTTTTATCTAAACACTCGGCACCCCTCTTGCACCCTACATCATATTTTAAACATTAATTTTAAATAAATATGCATCTGATTTTTATTACAAAACTATTTTTTTTTAAGACGCCGCTTCAATACTTACATAGCTAAAAATTTACTTTAGGTAAATATGCATCGGAATATCCGATCTCTGGTAATAATTTAAGTTTATTACAGCACATTTTTTGTTCATTAACCCGCACTGTGCGCACGTGGTGGCTTATGGCTCACTCCCTCTTAGAGAGAGAAAGGAGGCTTGTATCCCAGCGGTGGGAATGGCATTATATGCTGATTGAACGAACATAATTTGCTGTTACATTATGTTCGTTTGAAGATTTACGAGAACTGTAGCGGTATCAACATCGCCACATGCGAGCTACACGTCATACTGACGTCACGCAAATCCTGCATCGCGCAAGCAGAGTTTACCGCGCGACTAGCATATATACAAGGACCCGACATCAACCGTCGGGCAGTTGCACACCAGACACAACAACCGTCTGGTCGGAGGATCCTCCCTTTTCTATAGAGTATGAGTGAACTTTACACCGTGTTCCTTTACATCCTCCGTTTTCTATAGAGTATGAGTGAACTTTACACCTTGTTCCTTCTATAGAACGAAAAACTAACTTCTCATATAGCAAGTTTTTTTTTGTTGTTTAAAATGTATTAATAAGTAGTTGTTTTAGTTTGCTCATCATTCCAGATTATGACTTCTTTCACAACTTTTCGCAATTTCTCATCGTTTTCGCCAGTCGTAAAAACTCAACTAAAACCTGAGTTGTGCATTTACCAAAACTAGGAATTTCTGATATTTTTTTTTTAAGAAAAATCATTTTCTATGGTATTTCCTAGCTTATAATGTACACAAATTCAACTACTTTACTATATGTACTGATGCTCGTTTCGGTGTGACACTTACCGAGCAATGATCCTGTTCTTGATCTCGTGATCGTCGCAGAGCGGCTGGCGTGCGGCGGTGTGTAGCGCGGCCGCTGACAGAGACTGGCCTTGTTCGCGACGGTGTAACAGAGTCGCGGCGGCGCGCTCTACGTCACCGTGAGCGATTGAGACGCAGTGCTTGATCTGGGGATGTAATAATTGAGTAGGATAGGATCAAAACCACAACTTATCCACTTTTGGCAATTTCGTTTGTTCTTTTCAAGATATCTGCACGAAATGATAAAACCTACCATTAGCAGTAACTGTTTAGTAAAATAATGTCTAATATTAACGTTTAGTTGAAAACCACAACATACAGAGGTTAAAAAAAAACTGTTATAAGGTCCTATTTATCACGGAAATCAATGGCATTCTTTAAAATAAAATACATAATTAAGTGCTCATTATATATTAAGTTTTTTGCGATTTCTGTCTTATTGAAAAAAATGGATATGTAGTGGTTTTTAATTCTAACCTCAATTAGGATTTTAGTAATTTTGGGCATCGAAAATATAGAAATATATAATGCCATTGCTCATAAAATGGCAATAGAAAAACTCGGGCGAAAAACGGCATGTCCTAAAACTAAAAGCCAATAGATTGGAATCTATAATCGATTACGGCTCATGTCCTAAGCATGCTAAGAGAGGAGGCTAACAGAGTACATTTTTATATGAGGAGGCCTGCGTTCGAGCAGTGGAAACACGATAGGCTAATTTTAAAGATGTCTAATCTCACATCACAAGGTGTTTTTTTTTCATCAGAAATTTGTCCGTAGCAGCCTTTTTTTTTTTTTTGATTCTCGATTTGTGCCCGGTTCAAAATAAAAATAATATTATTTAACATAAACCAACATGGGCACTTATGAAACGTCAGTAACTAGGTGCACGGTTCCAATTGGTTGTTTCCGATGGAGAAAAGCCCGCAAGAAACTCCACGGTTACTCTTTAAAAAATAAGGGGCTTTTACAATGTTTCCAATTACAGTGTTGATAGATATGGGAGGACAGTGTAGGCCTGTCAACGAGTAACAGGTACTCAACAAAATATAAAAAGGTCTACAAATCTACAGTCTACAAGTTAGGCCTACAACGTTCTCACAATCACAAAATATAAAAGCCTGTTTAAACCAAATGGAATTGGGTTAATGGAAATAGGCTCGCCCCCTATTACATGGGTCTTAAATATGAAAGACTAGCTTCTACCCGCGGTTTCGACCAAATGACATGATCGCCATTACAACTGTAACAAATCTGAATCAAAATAGTATCCACAAAAGCCATAAATAAGTAGTTGAAATAAGAAGCTGAGGTATATAATGTCAAATAATGAGATTATGTCAAAGAAGTATTTCCCACGGGAATGTGCTACCGGGACAAAAACTAGCCTATGGTCCTTCCCCAGGATGCCATCTATCTCCTTGCCAAATTTTATCGAAATCCGTTCAGTGGTTTAGGCGTGAAAAGGTAACATACAGACAAGAGTTACTTTCGAATTTATAATATTAGTATTGATTGAATCTACCAGTGATTTTATAATTACTCGATTTAGAAGAGTAACCGGATCTGCATCCTTTTAAATTGGAATTCGACTCCAACATAGTTGGGTAAGAGGCTAGGTAGATTTAGAAGAGTAACCAAGGTGTTTCTTTAACGTTCTTCTACAGTGTGCGTTACGATTGCACCGCCAAGTTATCCAAAGAAAAACTTCGGCAAAAAAATTGTCGGAATTTGTCAAAATCGAAAGGGACAAAACAATTTTTTTTTGTACATACATAACATCACGCCTGTATTCCCCGAAGCGTTAGGCAGAGGTGTACCTGTAGCACACCCACATTTCGCCAGTTATGTTTAAGTCCCATGTAATAGGGGGCGAGCCTATTGCCAACAACCGGGCACAAATCCAGACTCCGGACTGCTACCGAGAAATTCCAGATGGAAATGCCGATAACACTTTGCGCGACCCGGGAATCGAACCCAGGACCTCATGCTCAGCAGTAGCGCTGGCGACCACTAGACCAACGAGGTTTTTTTTAATGGTTTTAATTTGGCTGCGCGAACGTAACGTGGAGGATTGCGCGGCCATAGGGATCTCAACAACTACTTGGGTTAGAAATCTAATTCTTTTTGTCAATTGAAGACTGAATTTGTCAAAAATTGAGCTCTAGATCAATATTTTACGAAATATTCACCTTGGAAGTTATGGCCACGCATTCCTTCCAATGTTGTTTCTTTATTGTTACATAGGCACGGACAAGTAACTTGTAACTTTCTAACTAAGTACAGTGCTACAAATATCTCTTGGCATTCGAATGACGCTGTTAGTAAACATTTGAGGAATTATTGTTTTGTGAAGTCTCGCTTGGAATGTATGCGAAAAACAAATGGCAGCATGAGTGCCAATTTAGGCCAAGCGCCAAAAGGCCTTTGCAGTGCTATAATTAGCTGACTCCAAAGTGCCTGTTAATGATTCGAGCTTAGTATGTTACCTCCATAGCACAAGTTTTGTTGAACATCTCGTCTAGAGCCTGGCACTGGTCGGCGTGCCCATCCTCCTCTAGCAGCGGACGACGATTGTCCTCGACACACTCTGAAGACTTAGTGCCGTAGAGGAAGAGCATCTTACCTCCATAGCACAAGTGTTGGGGAACATCTCGGTTAGAGCCTGGCACTGGTCAGCGTGCACATAGATCCTCCTCTAGCAGCGGATGACGATTGTCCTCGACACACTCTGAAGACTTAGTGTAGTAGAGGAAGAGCATCTTACCTCCATAGCACAAGTGTTGGAGAACATCTCGGTTAGAGCCTGGCACTGGTCAGCGTGCACATAGATCCTCCTCTAGCAGCGAACGCCGATTGTCCTCGACACACTGAAGACTTAGTGCCGTAGAGGAAGAGCATCTTACCTCCATAGCACAAGTGTTGGGGAACATCTCGGTTAGAGCCTGGCACTGGTCAGCGTGCACATAGATCCTCCTCTAGCAGCGGATGACGATTGTCCTCGGCACACTCTGAAGACTTAGTGTCGTAGAGGAAGGGCATCTTACCTCCATAGCACAAGTGTTGGGGAACATCTCGGTTAGAGCCTGGCACTGGTCAGCGTGCACATAGATCCTCCTCTAGCAGCAGATGACGATTGTCCTCGACACACTCTGAAGACTTAGTGTCGTAGAGGAAGGGCATCTTACCTCCATAGCACAAGTGTTGGGGAACATCTCGGTTAGAGCCTGGCACTGGTCAGCGTGCACATAGATCCTCCTCTAGCAGCAGATGACGATTGTCCTCGACACACTCTGAAGACTTAGTGTCGTAGAGGAAGGGCATCTTACCTCCATAGCACAAGTGTTGGGGAACATCTCGGCTAGAGCCTGGCACTGATCGGCGTGCACATCCTCCTCTAGCAGCGGACGACGATTGCCCCCACGCTCCTCCACGCTCTCCGATGACTCCGAGTTGGAGTGGGACCTGAAATATCAAAACAAACATAAAATATGCCCGTTGTCTTCCCCGAAGGAGAAGGCAGAGCGTATAGCAGGTACAACCCATTTCGCCAGTCCCATGTAATATGGGGCGAGCCTATTTACTGGGTAAAAAAAATGGTGGTCTGTAAAGTCGGTTTACGGACGATAATTTTACGTGATAACGTCATAAGGAGTGGAAGAGAGATAGATGCGTCACAAGCCGAACGCTTAGGCCGATCGTGCCCCTCTATCGCTTGTTCCGCGCTCTCGCTTGCACGCTCGGCTCAGGCGGAACGTGACAATGAGTCATGCTTTTTCGTGCGTGCAGCCGGCGTTCATCGATTTATAAGACGTTATCACGTGATAATCCTGACTCTTGGCATTTACTAAGAATATTAGTACAACAAGTTGTAGGTCGGAGTTCGAACCCAGGCAGGTATTTTACTTTTGTCTATTTAATTTCATCGACACTGCTTTCAAAACGGTGAAGGAAAACATCGCGAGGAAACCGGCATGTTCTAGAACCAAAAATTGACCGCACAGGGCCCGCGTGGTGGATTGTGGCCCACTCCCTCCCACAGAGAGGAGGCCTGTGTCCCAGCAGTGGGAACGTTATATGCTGATTATGTTATTTAAATAGATTATTTTAAGTATTCAGACCCCAGATCGGACAATGTTATTAATTTAGGGCGTTTATATATTTAAAATTTCTAAGTAGCAACCTGTGGGCTTATTATGGACGCTTTGGCAGAATCATATTATGATCTGCGTACAATTAATATCCCGCAATTCATCTGTTTGACAGTTTTGTATGAAGTTTCGTAAAATGGTCCACAAATTATGCATTGCTTTAATGAAGTCTAATGTCAAATAGCAGCTGTCAAACAGATGAATTGCGAAATATACGAATTGTACGCAGATCACATTATGATTCTGCCAAAGCGTCCATTTTAGGCCCCCTGGACTTAAGTCTAGTCTTGCCCCTGGCGAAATATGTGTGTATTGTACCATAGGTTTACATCTGCCTACTTTTTCGAGGAATACAGGCATGATGTTATGACAGTATAGTACTTTTATCTCACAAAGCGACGCGCGCTTTACTTGTGGTTACCAAATGTATAAACACGCTGTGAATGTGTGTGTAAGCGCAGGAGCTGTCGGTACCGTCCGAGACAATGGCGAAGTCGGAAATGTGTGTGTGCATGTGTCTGTTATCTGCTGACGCAAGTCGTCTTTACACACACATTCACAGCGTGTTTGTACACTTGGTTACCAAAAGAAAAGCGCGCGTCGTTACGCGAGATAAAAGTATAGTTTTAGGAAGTTTCGGCGTATCTATACTTACATAACACACATAACATCACGCCTGTATTGTGCTTCTCAAGTTTGTCTGTGTGATCGCGTTGTTATTCTAATCTGATATGTTTTTCATCATCATTTAGAGTTGGAGAATTTATTCCGGAACCTTTATGTGTACATAAAAATTATATCGTTGTTCTCGTAACTGTAATTATCTATAGTCTTCATTTATTTTCGTTCCTTATAATAGGTCTTTACCTATGAAATTGCCGTTTTGTATGAAAAAATTTAAACGAATTTTTTTCATGAATTTTTTATTTGTATTAATCGAAGTAATCACCCATGCAATCAATGCATCTTTGCCATCGCAGTGGCAGTTTATTGATGCCCTTCTTAAAGAAATCAGCTGGACGGGAGGCAACAAATTCTTCAAAGGCATTTTGTACTGCCTCTCGGGTATTAATTTTTTTTCCCGCCAAGAAGTTATCCAAATTCTGGAAAAAGTAGTAGTCTGTAGGCGCAAGGTCTGGTGAGTAGGGCGGATGACGGAGAGCTTCCAACCCCAGTTCTTGCAACTTGGAGACCGTCTGCTGTGCAGTATGAGGTCGCGCGTTGTCGTGCAGGAGCAGCGGAGACGAGCGATTGACCAATGCTGGTTGGAGATGCGCCAGCTTCTCCATCATTGTGTTCAGTTCTTCACAGTACACATCTGCAGTAATGCTCACCCCGTTTGGTAAGAAGCTGTGATGAATCACACCCGCGCTAGACCACCAAACAGTGACCATCACTTTTCTAGGGGTAAGTTTTCGTTTAGGGCATTGTTTAGGTGCTGAACCAGGATCCAACCAACTTGCTGAGCGCTTACGGTTATCAAACAGAATCCATTTTTCATCGCAGGTAACAATGCGGTTCAAAATTCCTTCATTTGTGTGTCTGTTGAGCAGTGCAAGGCACGTCTCGACGCGTACTTTGCGCTGGCGATCATTGAGTTCGTGGGGCACCCATTTGTCAAGCTTTTTTACCTTGCCAATTTGACGCAAATGGACCAATATTGTTTTGACGCTAACGTCGAAAGCTGCTGCTAATTCAGCCGTAGATTGTGTATCATCAGCTTCCACAATCGCCTTTAATTCGTCATTGTCGACCAAAGTCTTCGGACGACCGCGAGGTTCATTTTTCAGGTCGAAATTTCCAGAACGGAAGCGAGCAAACCAATAACAGGTGGTGCGTTGGTTTGTAGTGTTAGCTCCGTAAACGTCGTTGATGTTGCGTGCCGCTTGTGCCGCGTTGCTGCCACGACGGTACTCATATTCCATAATTACTCGAATTTTTAACGTATCCATGATGACGAAAAAGATTGAAATGCGATGAAAATGTAACACTAATCAATAAAGAAATGACTACTTTTAGAAAAAAAAATCCATGTTTTTAAAATAAAATTAATTTGAAATTAGAATTCTTAGCCAAACAAAAATTATTTTGATTTGAAATGGCCAGTACTGCAGAACGGCAATTTCATAGGTAAAGACCTAATATATTTAGTATGTATGTATTTATGTATCTATTATTTAGCATATGTATATATATATATATCTATGTATCTATTTTAAACAGGGTTCGAAAGAATAATTATCACTGATAATTATCATTATAATTATCGTGGATGATTATCGATTGATAATAACAAAAACTTGCGCTCTGTTTGGTCAATCCAATTTTCTCAATCTACCTTTATTTAATGTTAATTTGTGTTGGATAATTCTCCAACACAAATTGACATTAATTAAAGGTAGAAGGGAGAAACCAAACAAATAAATTTTATAATTTTTATTTAATATCAAGTGGTTTTTTTTCTTTTGTTATAATTGCCCAAATTATAATGCATTTGTTATGAAACAATTATAACAAATGAATTTCTTACACTGGTGATAATTATCCGATAATCATCGGATAATTATCAAGAAGCGTAATTATCTTGATAATTTCGAACCCTGATTTTAGTATATGGTATGTAAGTAATATTTGCACCAACGACAGCCATATTTTATGTCCAGGCAAATCACTGTCCATTCCAAGGTTGTCTGGAAGAGATCGCAGAAAGCGATAAGGCCGCCCATTGTATATTTCATAGTGTTTGATTTGTGTTTTGTGATGTATTTTGTGGTGATGTATTGATATTAAACTTTTATATAATCAAAAAATCTGCATGTTTTATCAAATTGTTAAACCGCGCAAAGAAAGGGCGAGTCGTTAGTATATGGCTAAAATAGGTAGGCTGGTATGCTCACCGGCTGTTCTTGGTCATAGGAGGCAGCATCTCACTCAGATTCTGCAGAGTAAGACTCAGCCTATCGCTGCTCGCCGAATCATCTGAAAAAAAAATTACCTCAATAACTTCGAAATAGAAGAAGTTCGGGACTTTTATAGACTACTGTACTCCTAGTCAGGGCCGTTTTTAACCTATTGGAGGCCCTAGGCGTTTTAGGATACTGGGGCCCTTAGGAGAATCTAGGATGAAAGAGCGAGCGAAGTGATCTCGAAATTTGTAGCACCCTGCTAGATCCGACACTGGCATGAAATAGGGGGCCTCATGAATCGAGGGGCCCTGAGCATTTGCCCAGAGTGGCCAATGGCAAAGAAGGCCCTGCTCCTAGTCACTTATACCTGAGTGCATGTCTCTTTCTAAAGCACGATGGAATACAAGCCTAACGCACATAAAGGCAGGCCGCGCCTTAACGCAAAAATCCTCCTACATCAGTTTCGTACATTTTGTATATATGAACTATGGAACACCATAGCATGGCATGAACCATGCGATGTGGCTCGTTCGGTAATCACTATTTTCAAAACTGAAGTGTTAATCGTCTTTCGCTGTTGACCGTACGGTTCAATAAGTCGTCCAAGAACCATCACAGACAGAGCAAAACTTCGATACATTTGTCATTGATAAATCGATGATTAACTAAATCACAATTAAACAAGAGTTCAAAATGTGCGTGCAAGAGATGATTCTCTGTGGCGTGTTCGCGAAGCTACCGTATAAGTATTTTCACGTATTTTACTGCTGTCTGCGCTGACTCTTATATGAAGAATGATCTTAAAAGAAGGAACGGTTTACGTGTTACCGAAATTTGGTCAAAAAAAAAAGTTGTTTAATGACATCGACACTAAGAAGAAGGATGCAGGGCTTTGCAGGGCCCAAATTCTCTATGACCACTTAACAATTCCTTACTTCGAAACCACGTCAATACCTTATCTAACCACGACATCCGCTAATAACGTATTCTCTATGATACAATAGACGAAACCGTTTCTACAAGACACGATATTGACGTGGTAAGATTACGCGGGGAATAATAATTACCATACAGAATTGGGGCCCAGGTTGGCTTTCTATGTACTATACCTATTAATTTTCTGTCATATTTGCTTAGACTGAAAGACGGCCCCATTCAGTAAGGAAAACGCTAATCAGATAGCATGGCAGTTGAGACTATGTCATGCTCACTGTTGGTGGCACGTGTGTTGGATCATTCGGTTTCCTACAAAATGGTTGAGCTGGATGGTGCTGATCCACGCGTCATGTTCGTGAACGGGCACCGTCAGTTGAGACTGGTCATCTCTTAACTGCCACGGCTTATTTTTTATTATTCTTATATTTTCATTTCTTTTTTAATATGCATTTTATTTTTATTTTATTTACATTGTTCGCACATATAGAAGCAACAAGAATAATGTACCAACGATTTTGTAATATCTTGATTTAAAAAGAGTGTCCTTGGAGTTTCTTGCCCGTTCTTCTCCATAGAGATCTACGTTTTGGAATGGCCAACTAGCTTCAACTTTCTGACTAACTGACCGACTCTTTGACAATTCAAAAGTGCCTGTAAATGGTTTAATTGAAATAAATGCTTTGAGTTTGAGTTTGATAACTGCGCGCGTGATGCAGCAATTTTAACAGAATTCTATTGGGAAATGCTAATATATGCCAGAGTGTCAGTGAATACTCACCAGGGTTAGAAATCGAGTCAGTATCATCCCGAGGGTTCAGTTCAGCCTCCAACTCCAGCACCCACGTGCAGACCAGGCCTGCGTCGATATGGCCGAAATGTGGCACGTAGGCAGACATCATCTCTATGAAACCTGTGGGAAAGACATACAAGACATTGAGTTATGAAGTGGTTAGCAGAGGTCCGTTGGACATGATAGATATTTCTGATGGACATAATAATCTGACTATGGATTGCTCTAAGCTTTTGTGGCTGCTAAGTTCATAAAGAATACGTTTAGTAGGTACGGGATTTCTGAGGGCCTTGAAAAAGTAACATTCGATTAGCGATGACGCTAGTAGAAAAGCCAAAAAATTAATGGGGTTGAAATAAGCTATCGAAATGTCATGTGATCATAAGTCAACGAATAGAAATTAGCTAGACAATCTTAACATCATTCGATGCTATGAAACGAATCGACAGCGTCGAACGATTACTTCCATAGAGATGCGTAGCCAAGTGGCGCTTTTTGACAAGCGTTATCGCTAGTTTTCGATTCGTGTGAAGGAAACATTAGCGAAAGCGACAGTGATTGTAGAAATAGAATCGCTCCGTTGTCTAGGCTCTCTGGTGTCATCTCGTTCCCGCGTTTTATGACCGCGTCTGCTACAGGACTTGGGGTTTTAGTTTATTTTATTTATTGGGGATAACAAACAATTACACATTAAGAATTATAAAAAGATAGGGTACAGAAATTATACAAATGTGAAATCAACCACGTTCTCCACAGATACACAATGAGACAATTTGGTAAATTTTAAGACTAGTGTTGTAAACAATAAAAAAGAGGAATGTTAATAATAACATATCAATAAAACGCAGGATGCTCTATTATACTGTGTGTCGTGTTATCTCGCTTCCCCGTTTTGTAACCGCGGCTGGAAAGTCAAAGTCAGAGTCAAATCGTTTATTTCAAATAGGCACATAAAAGGCACTTTTGAACGTCAAAACGTCGGAACGAGTCTTGGCGATTAATCTATACATACAAATAAATAAAATTGAAGTGTCTGTTTTTAATGCCAAAATAACAGCTTTTTAGTAAATGCATATGGAAGTATATACGGTACTTAGAACAAAATAGCATTTTTTAAATTTTTTGTCTGTCTGTTTGTTCCGGCTAATCTCGGAAACGACTGGACCGATTTTGACCGGACTTTTACTGGCAGATAGCTAATGTTATAAGGAGTAACATAGGCTACTTTTTGTCCCGGTAGCACGTTCCCGTGGGATAATTTCCAACATCAACGCGGGCGAAGCCGCGGGCAGCAGCTAGTAATTATTATAATAGGAAGTCATGTCCGCCATAACTAGCGACGCCAAACAAACTCTTTCCGAATTCATGATAAACACAGATTAAGGCTCCTTAAAACAGGCGCGACACAAAGGCACCGTTCATCGCGCGATGCCTTTATGTCGCGTGCGATTCGCAACGCATGTCGCGCCTGTTTGAAGGAGCCTTTAGACAGTCAGCACCAAGGTTAGATGGGCCAGGCATACCTACAAGCTGCCAAGGTCGCGGGTTTGTCCGAAAGGGTTACCGTGTCCCTGGCACACAGGTAACTTAAGGAAAACGGGTGGATTTTAGTCAGTAAAAGTCAGACACGCCCTCCCGCTCCGCCCAGAGCGGGAGAAGTTATTTGACGATTTCCCATCCAAAAAAATTGAGGGTCTACTCCCTTATCACGAAGTCCGTGTTTGCGGAAGTTTCCTACTCTGTATTACTTATGGACATAAGATTAGGTCGGGGCCCGAACTAAGTAACACGATTTGACAAGTTTCCCTACTCCTGATGTGTTCATGCCCGACCGTTTTTTTTATTGACATTTGTTTTGACGGTTCATGTACTTTCAGACGGACCCGTATGTTCGTTGACATACTTAAAGAGTAGACCCCAGAACTTAAACCTTGGCGGCAGTAATAGGTAAACGAATGTAGAGCTTCGCTGTACGCGCTTCTTCACAAATGACCACATAACAAGACTCTTTCAATGCAATTTCTATTTATAAATGATCAAGTCGATAATGGCCCTTACCCTGACCTTATTCAGGATTCGGAACCAATAGGGCATTAATAATAAAGGACGTAGGGCGCCGCTGTAGCGAACACGATGACCCTCCAATGTACTCCGATCTAAATATAACTCCAATTTTGGCCACGGTACTTTTAAAAGTGATTTTGTGGACATAACAGTAATTTGAGTTTTATAATCGTTATTAGATGGTAGACAAATCGACCATCTGTTGGTAAGTTGTTACTGTCGCTTATGGCCATCTGCAATATCAGAGGCGGCTGCGTTGCCACCCAAGAAACAAAGCGTAGTCTCATTTGCCTGTAACTACACTGGCGCTCAAACGTTTCAAACCGTAACAGAACGGTGCTGCTTGATGGCAGAAAAAGGTATAGTGGTCGATCTACCCCGTGTGAGCTACTTTAGGACAGTGCAAAGAAGGAAGCGCCGATCGCAAACGAATAAAAACCGCTGCTGCAAATCTCCTACGGAGCCCGAAGTGAGCTTGCGTGCTGCAAAGCCGAACAACGGGGTACATCTCCCGCCTAAACTACACCATTAAGGCGGAGGACATCGTGGAGTACGTGCGCTAGAAGACGAGCTACACGCCGAGAGTGCAGTTACTGGAGTCGCACCACAACATCAGCTTCAAGGCGTTCGTGGTGTGAGTTCCGAATTGTTATCTGTTCGTCGTCATGGAAGATGACTTTTGGCCGCAGGACGTGGTGTTCCGTCGCTTCCGCGGACAAGTACCACAGTACAGCACGAGGACAAGCAAGTGTAGTGCTACTAACATAGTTTTAAGCCATATTTACTAACATAAGTTTTGTTTTATACTTTATATATGTATTAGTTTGTAGTCTGAAATCAATGTTTTATTTATTAATTTACAATTTTACAGCTTTTAGATTACTACTTCTCCTTTCTCAAACCGTGTTAAAATATCTAGTCAGCAAGAGAAAGTCAGTACCAGATCTGACTGACCAGGGTGCTAGCATTTCAATGCAGTATATGGAATTAAGTAATGAATTAAGTGTACTCTATTCATTTGTCATGCGATAAAAGTGAGTCCTATTAATCGATATTTTATGAAATTGTCCTTCTTTACAATTATATGAACATAGAGGGTTTTATTGATGATTTTTTAAATTATAATTTGTGTAAATAAATATATGTTACGGTCGCGAATCATATTTTGTTCAACATACAACCTGACACTGACCTGCAAATTGCAAAAAAAACGTAAGAAAAATTGAATTTCGCGGGCAACCTGGCAGCAACTTGACGGTAAATTAGTTCATATAATACGTTGTTCATTTCCACCATTTCCTTGCTAAAAAGGGTCCTATTTATCTAAGGCCTAAAGAATGTTACAATAGATGGAGTGTAAATATTTGGTACTATTTCCTTTTTCGCACTACAGGCACTGTGGTTCAAAATTATTGACTCAAACCGATCGATGCGTCGCGACATCAAACCACAATTCAATTATCTAATTTGACGTCCCTAATGGTAGCGCAACGTCGCGTCCCTTTTGAGTCTAGACAAAGTAACATTCGATTAGCGATGACGCTAGTAGAAAAACCAAAAAATGTATGGAGTTGATATGAGCTATCGAAATGTCACGTGATCATAGGTCAACGAATAGAATTTTGCTACACAATGTTAACATCATTCGATTCTATGAAACGAATCGACAGCGTCGAACGATTACTGCCATAGAGATGTGTAGCCAAGTGACACTTTTTGACAAGAGTTATCGCTAGTTTTCGATTCGTATGTTGGAAACATTAGCGAAAGCGATAGCGATTGTAGAAATAGAATCGCTCCGAAGCGAATGTCATTTATCTAGGCCCTCTGTATAAAATAGATATGCAGAAGTTCAGCTCCATGCAACAAGCGAGAACGCACGTATACAGACACACTTCACGTACAGCGGGCAGCGGGTGTTACAAGCATTCGTTTGAGGTCTCAGTGCGTATAGGCTGTTCCAAAGGTATCTGATAAAAATGTAAACAAATAGATCAGAAAACGTTCCCGTGGATGCCAATTTTCAGTGCCACTTATATATTGAGTGCTTCAATTTGATCGAAGCATTCAGTTTTTTCTACTTCGATGATTTTTCAATTACATTTTAATTATGTTATTCAAACAATGAATGAGTGTATACTAATATTATAAATTCGAAAGTAACTCTGTCTGTATGTTACCTTTTCAGGCCTAAACCCCTGAACGGATTTCAATAATATTTGGCAAGGAGATAGATGGCATTCTAGGGTAGGACATACGCTACTTTTTGTCCTGGTAGCACATTCCCGTGGGAAATTTTCCGACATCCACGCGGGCGAAGCCACGGGCAGAAATTCGTGTTAAATAAAAATGTCGTGATGGCCCATGGTTTAAGGCCTAGCCTCTCATGGACGAGGTTGTGGGTTCAAATCCGGTCAAGTACCAATGTGACTTTTTCAATTCATATGTACTTTCTGAGTTTATCTTGTCTTATAGTTTAACTTTATGTCTGAAATCGCCAATCCGTCTTGAGCAAGCGCGGTGATCAATGCTCGTGCCTTCTCTGCATGAGAAGAGGCCGTTTGCCCTGCAGTGGGACAATAATAGGCTGGTATTATTAATATATTCAAACAATAATTGCTAGAAAAAGTAATGAGATAAAAAAATAATGTGTTACTAATTCTCTTTAGTGCCACGGTTCCTAACCTGGGGGTAATTACCCCTGCGTGGGTAATAAGCTGGTAACATATTACAAAGATTAGACCAATAAGACCGAATCTAGCTCGCCAGTGCATTGCAGTGGTTGTCAACTTTAGTGACACCAAAACCAAAGGCCAAAAATCGTGTCAATGTGAAACATGTTTTTTTTTTTTTTTTTTGGGTGGGAAATCATCAAATGACCTCTCCCGCTCTGGGCGGAGCGGAAGGGCGTGTCAGACTATTACTGACTAAAACCCACCCGTGTTCCTTCAGTTGCCTGTGCGCCAGGGCCACGGTAACTCTTTCGAACAATCCGCGACCCCGGCAGGCATCGGCCCTATCGGACCCCTTCATTGATGCTGACATCTCTTTGCGGCGCGCGTGGAACACGACGCGCCGTCGACCCGGGCCTGGTCCTTACCGGACGGCGAGCTGCCCATTGCTCGCCGTCCGCAAGCCCGCGCCTACGGTGGCCGGGAGTCGGCAATTGACTCCCGACGCCCAGGGTGTCTCCTCCTGCGGCGACTAGGGGCGTGAGGGCGCAACGATTGCCGCACCCTCACGCGCTCCGCCTCCTCCTTCGCGAGCATTACTGCTTCACAGAAGGAGGTGACGGCTTCCCATTCCCTCTCGCTCCGTACCATGGCCTGTACCAGGGCCGGACGCGAGAGATCGCCGCCGCCGATCGCCGCCACGAGGACACGGCGGTGCTCCACCCAAGCTGGGCAGACCTCCACCGTATGCTCCACCGTGTCCTCCGGTCGATCCACACAATGCCAACACCCGGGCGTTTCCTCCCGCCTCATCCGAAACAGGAACCTCCCGAAACAGCCATGTCCGGTGAGGACCTGCGTCAGGCGGAAGGTGAGGACGCCGTGGCGCCTCTCGAACCACTCCTCAAAGAGGGGACTTACCACCGCAATTGTGGCGTGCCCAGCGCTGGGTTGCGACAGTCGCACTCTCCATGCCGCCATGAGATCCCGCCGGAGCTCTGTCCGCTGTGCCATGCATGACTTGAGATGCGCTTACCTAAAATTCAAAAACTTGCGAATGCGCAACAGTACCAACCTTCGCACTAAAAATTTTGCATTCGCAAGTTTTTTTAATGTTAGGTTTAGTTAAGTCTGTAAAGATTATATAAATAGGTAATGTGTTTTTAAGAACTTACTCAATATTTTTGTGCAGTTCTTTTATGTCTTATAAAGTCAATTTATATCTATATGTACTATACTCATTGGTAACATGAGGGAGAGGGGGGTGGGGGCGTAAATCAGTTTCCCTAGCTAAGTCATAGGGGTGATAAGATCGAAAAGGTTAGGAACCACTGCTTTAGTTAGTAATTGCGTAAACATTAAGCCTGAACAGGGTTTGTTGACAATTCATCAGAAACTTTTCGAACAGATTAGAGAAATATTTGAACAGAGGATACGCATCTGTGTGCGTGAGCCTGTTGTCGGCTGTTACATGAAGACGACCTTCTGTAGACAAGGTACCTGTCTATTTTGTGGTTCAGGGCCGTACATACAAGTCCAGGGGGAAAGAATATTTAATTACAGTACCCGGTCATTGATATGACACAACCAGCTTTAGAAAGAGACTGTCACATGAGTGACAGAGCCGACGCTCTACAAGGCCGAATTTTTGTACAATTTTAACGGCTGGGTCTGTATCGGACAGTATGTTTATAATATGAATAAGTAACATAATTGCGAGAAATTCTTATTGAAAGCTAGCTAAAGCTATGTATGATCTGGAATGTGCCATTGTAGTTTGGTTCTAAGTCCAGCGGGGTAATTGCGTAGGTAACACACTAGGAATGGATATTTTCCCAATATCCCACGAGAACGTGCTACCGGGACAAAAAGTAGCCTATGTCCTTCCCCAGGATGCCATCTATCTATCTCCTCGTGGCGGCGATCTCTTGCGTCCGGCCCTGATTCAGGCCATGGTACGGAGCGAGAGGGAATGGGAAGCAGTCACCTCCTGCGAAGCAGTAATGCTCGCGAAGGAGGAGGCGGAGCGCGTGAGGGAGAGGCAAACATTGCGCCCTCACGCCCCTAGTCGCCGCAGGAGGAGACACCCTGGGCGTCGGGAGTCGATAGCCGACTCCCGGCCACCGTAGGCGCGGGCCTGCGGACGGCGAGCAATGGGCAGCTCGCCGTCCGGTAAGGACCAGGCTCGGGTCGACGGCGCGTTGTGTTCCACGCGCGCCTCAAAGAGACGTCAGCATAATTGACGGGGTCCGATAGGGCCGATGCCTGCCGGGGTCGCGGATTGTTCGAAAGAGTTACCGTGGCCCTGGCGCACAGGCAACTGAAGGAACACGGGTGGGTTTTAGTCAGTAAGAGTCTGACACGCCCTTCTGCACCACCCAGAGCGGGAGAGGTCATTTGATGATTTACGATCCGAAAAAAAAAAAAAAAAGTATGCCATCTATCTCCTTTCCAAATTTTATCGAAATCCGTTCAGTGATTTAGGCGTGAAAAGGTAACATACAGACAGAGTTACTTTCGAATTTATAATATTAGTATGGATTGTTGTACCGAATGGCTGGCGTTAGTTAGGCTTTAATTTCTTATTTGATCAATAATCTAAGTAATTTTTAAAGCACTACAAACATGTAGAGTTGCAAGTTTGATGCTCATACAGGACCAGCGGGGTTATTGCGTAACACTATCAGTAGCAATGGCTTTCATTTTGACAGTTCAACAACATTCATTGCGTTATTTACGTTATTGAGCGGACAATTTTTTCTAAAATATGAAGCAATGGATTAGCAATAGGCTTCAAAATTATTCAGATTGTGATAGGTAGTGTGTACCCAATTAGGGTGCCGTATTACAGAACCTCAACCAAGACTCATTGCAAGCATTACTTAAAAATAGTTGAGTTGATTGCTTGAAACTATGAGTTTTAAGTAATGCCTGAGTCTTTGATTGAGGTTCTGTAAACGCTCGTACACACTGGCGTGACACGCGAGGCGAATCGCCCGCGACACAAAGGCACCGCGTGTCGCGGGACGAGCGGTGTCGCGCGCGATTCGCGTCACGTGTCGCGCCTGTTTTTGGGAGCCTTAATACGGGGCTAAGCCAACTGCCCACGGACGTACCAAAATCGCGGCGGAATAAAAACGCTTAGGGCGGTTTTTTCCCGGCTAAAACAGAGTGTAAAAAGAGCGTTAAAAAAGCACTTCGAACTGATTCTTCGTGCAGTGCGGACGTACGACGTGTTTCGAAAAAAAATTGCGATAGCCATTTGTGAGGCCATGAGACCACAAAAGAAGTAAAAAATCATTTGGATTCATCATAATGCATCCCTTGAATAAATAACTGTACAGGCTGGATTTTTGAGATGGGGCAGCAAGGGTAGCTACCTTAACCGTTGTAGCTACAGGAAAACGGCCTTAGGAGACTTTCCTTAACATTTTGAGAAATTTTGATTTGCTTTCACAGATTTTGAAAAAAAGGTACAGTCAGCAGGAAAATTGGCAATTTTCACGAAAACTTCCTTTGATGCCGTTCGATCATGTTTCATATAAGGATCAAAAACCTCTGCTGGACCAACTGAGGTTTGAGTACTAGAAAAGTTAGAAATCGCAAAAAAACTTTTACCATTTCGTATGAAATGAGACTATTACTTTTTTTATTATGGATAGACTAAGCGCTACAATGAGTAGTTTTTTCTCAGTTGGTCCAATAGAGAGAGGTTTTTGATCCTTATATGAAAAACATGGTCGATTGGCATAAAAAAAAGTGTTTGTGAAAATTGCCCATTTTCCTGCTGACTGTACATATTTTTCAAAATCCGTGAATTCAAATCAAAATTTCTCAATAAGTTAATGAAAGTCTCCTAAGACCGTTTTCCTGTAGCTACAACGGTTAAGGTAGCTGCCCTTGCTGCCCCATCTCAAAAATCCATCCTGTATCCTTTCTACAGGGTGGATTTTTAATGTGACGAATTCTTTCCAGGATAATTATGATAGTGTGACCCATTTGCAACAATACAGCACCCCATAAAGCCTAGGCGAAAATTAATGGAATTCGAAAAAACCCAATTTTTATGTATTTTTGAAAATTTCCCTGAATTCGTCACTAAATATCACTTTTCTCAACTCTCAAATCGAATAGCCTTCATTGCTATTCTATCAGGTACCTTCGAGTATCCAAGTGTTCTTAAACATCAAATAGTTGAAAGTTAAAGGAAGAAGTTTATTAACCATTTTCAAATATCATTTACCTAAGTACCTAACTACATGAACTTTGACACCAGTTATCTTAAAATTTTATATGGCATTAAGCGTACAAATTATGGGGAAGACATCTCCATTTAATCAGCTACCGCGTGTCTAGATAAGTAACGCATACAAGTGAACCGCGATCGGCGAGTAGACCGTGACTCACTTAAAACAATATTTAGAAGGGTCCATAGTCGATAATGCCGAAAAAGATAGAATTGAAAATTGTTGAAATAATTTAAAATCTGATTGCTGTCGGATACGTTAAAGGTTTCGTTCAAAATGGGCACCATTATGTCTTATACAAGCCCTTACTCTTCTTTTAACTTCTGCCTTGGTAACTTTTGAAGTGAAATTAGTTCTTATGTGTTCCGCCTCATGTATTATTATTTACCTTAGTACTGAAGACACCGGTGTCTAGTATACAAGGATTTTTAATGTACTTGTTCGTAGCAAACTGGAGTCCAGTGCATGCATCTGGAACCCGCACGAAAAGAAGTATACTTTACTTTTAGAAAAGGTACAAAAGGCTTATCTTAGGTATCTTTATAAACGCTTGAATGGATATTATCCGTTTATGTACCCTTCGAACTTTCTTTTAGGCTGTTTAGGTTACAATTCTCTCGAGGTTAGAAGAAAAAATGACCAAATCATTAATATGTGTAAGATCCTTCACGGAAAAACAGATGCTCCTGAATTGCATGACGAACTGTCCCATCTGTTTGCTCCGATTAACTATAACCGTGGCAGAAGGCACAGATTGTTCGCCGTACCTTGGAGTCGAACCGTCGCTCGAGCCCAGTCTCCTGTCCCTCGCACACTCTCTGCGCTCAACGCTCTCTTGGACGCTATGCCTCACTGTGATGTGTTTGCGGATGAATGGAAGAAGATATTGTCAACATGTCTGGAGTATTGTGAGATGAGCGTATGACTGTCGAGTAGCTGTATACTTTTGCTTTCTTTTTATACTTAAACGTGTTGTATCTTTAACTAATGTAATTGGCCTTTGGCCGTTTTATGTTAAAGTAAAATAAATAAATAATAAATAATAATTTTCATATTACCCCAAAAATAAAAGCGAGTGAACCGTGAATCAAGTTTAAGCTGCTCTGCGACTTCTGACCTGGCCATGACGACTTGGGTGCCTACGTGTGATGGATTGCTGGGAAGCTAAGAACTAGTAGGATGATAATAAAGATCAAATTCGCCAAACACGTAAGTATTCAGTTGTAAGAAACTGACAGGTGTCAAGAACGCATTCTATCGTCGGGCCCACTGTAAGTACCATACACCTCTGCTCTACCTTCCTCTTCGGAGAATACAAGCATGAAGTTAAGATATCGAGTGCTCTCACAAAGTCCCCTATTACTTATTACTACATCTACTTCAATTTCATCTCGGTCCCTTTTAGCAACATCTACTAATGGACAGCGTACCGATTGACCTATTTTTCTCGGAAGCTCTCGGCAACAGTTCCCTGCCTTGAAAACTACATTATTTTGCCAGGTTATCACAGGTAACTATTGAGTTTTCTCTCTTTACATTGTTTTCAGTCTAAAAGATCAACGAAACGATGGATGGTGTGAATAACATAGCTTAAAGAAGGTGACTCTAATAAAGATATAAGAAAGAAACAAACATAGGTACTATACAGACCTCATAAAATTGAGAATATTGGAATAAGCGAAGAGAATGATGATGAAGACATAGCATAGCATAAGCATAATCAACCTATAATGTTCCCGCTGCTGGGACACAGGCCTCCTCTCTTTGAGAGGGAGTGGGCTGTAATCTACCACGCGGGCCCAGTGCGGGTTGGTAGATGTCACATGTCATCGCTTTTTGGTTCTAGGACATGCCGGTTTCTTAACGATGTTTTCCTTCACCGTTTTGAGAGCAGTGGTGGTGAAATTATTTACACAAAGTAAAGCCTCCTTGGGTTCGAACCCACGACTTACAACTCGAAAGTCACAGCCGATACCACCGGGCCACCACTGCTCCTGCTCCTCCTGATGACGACATGATCATGTTTTTTTTTCTTTCTAATCTATTATTGATTGTTAGTTTTATATTATTTGTTATTAATACATTTTTTTAATCCCCTAGTGGGATTTATAGATGTCCGTAGGTGTGTCCGTGACATCACAGCGGACCCTATCAGAATACGAGCGCTGCGGTATTTAAAAAAAAAAGAATATCGCAGCATTATGCTGAGATAGCTTTTTTAGTCTTTAATTTTTTACTTGTTTATTGTTGTTTTTAATGTATTTTTTTTTAGTTAGAAATGCTCCTTTTTTCTGTTTGTATTTCCTGTGCGTGTCCGAAATAAAATATGTTTCTTTCTTTTTTTTACATTATTTTCAATCTCAATAGACTAAATTATTTGGAAGATTTACCAAGGAGTGTCTTAGTCTTTCTTCTCCAAAGGGCTTCCTTTTGCTCATGCAAAAGAATTTTTGATAGCAAAATCGTGCCTGTAAATGATTGAATTATACGATGACTATGAGCACAACGACCACAAAATGAATAAATGAATTTGGGGGTCGCTGTATTTTTCTCCATTAGACACGCTAGGAATATAGTCACCTAAATCCGTCCAGGATGATTCTACCCGTCGAACTAAACAAATTACCATAGGATACTCAAATCCGGTTCGTGAAAAAAAAAAGGATTGTGTGGTTTTATGAAACCACGGTAAAAGTGAAACGTTTTTTCACATTATAGACATTTAACTAAAAAAATTCGGAATAATATTCCATTAAGGGTATAAAAATCGCTTCATCAATCTCCCCTCCCCCTCCCCCCACTCCCTCCTCCTCGGCTGCTCTGTCGAGCGCCTTTCACTTTATCCATACTCCGCGGCCGACCGTCACGCGACATGCAACACACAGACGAAAAAGTTTGAGACGATGTAATAAAAGTTTCATTTTAAAAAACAAGTTCCTATTCAACAGAAGACCGACAATTTCGGGACCCTTTTGATGGACGCAGGTGACTATATCGTCACTGCCGTATAATTTATTTAAATGAAAACGGAAAAAAAAACCATTTGCGACCAGAGGACTGGTTCGTTCTTTGGCCAAAGAATTAGCATTGCCATTCAACGTGGCAATGCTGCCAGATTTCTGGGGGTCTTCTGGGCACGTGTCCCTATGACAGTGACGTGAACGAGTACTTCAACGTCTAAGGGCTCGTTGTCTGATCAGTAGTCAAAAATACTAATAGTTAAGAGGCTTACAAGAGCTAAAGCACGGTCACTGTCGGATTGCATAGAAAAGAAAGAGACGCGTGATGACATAAAGCTGGTAATTTAAAAAGAATCTATTCATTGGACTAAAAAATTAAAACACTATTACGTTACTTGTAGAATAATCTGAGAAAAAATCTGAATGTTTGCATGTATATTAGTATGGTGATTAATCATAAAAAAAATTGTTTAGAGGTATCTTCGTAAAAAAATTCTATCATATCAAGTTAATTGTATCAAGTTTTCAACACACTATCTAACTAGCATATATCCAGAAGAATATCATATATTTTTCTGATTTTGGTTACTGCAGTGGATCATATATTTTTAGGCATTATAAATTTGCGTTTAGGTCATGTAGTCCCCTTAAAATGCGTTAGTTAAAGTTAAATGACATAAGTATGTTGTTTGACAAATTGTTAAGCTAACTATACTAAAAAAAAAAAACAATTTGCTATGAAAGTTAACGATGCCCAGACAGAGTAGTTAAACTTTATCTATTGTCAAGTGACTAATTGTTAAATTGACTATTGGTTATTTTTAACTACGTATCAAACAACGAGCCCTAAGTGTCCTTTTTAAAGTGAAACTTTTATTACATCGTCTCAAACTTTTTCGTCTGTGTGTTGCATGTCGCGTGACGGTCGGCCACGGAGTAGGGATAAAGTGAAAGGAAAGAGGTTTTTAGTTAAAAATCTATAATGTGAAAAAAAAAACACTTTTACCGTGGTTTCATAAAACCACACAATCCTTTTTTGTGTTTATTTGTATTGTTAGTTAGTAATTTAATTAAGTACTTACCTAGTGTAAATAGTTACGTTATTTAATCATTGTAGATATAAGTATAGGTAGGTAGACAGAGCAAGTTATAAAATTTATAAAAATTACAATAATTAAAGACAAAAGAACAAACACCTTCCCCATGGGGGAAGGTCGGGGAAAGCTAATTGTAGATGGCGTGATCATAGCTAGGTCCCTACGGCCTACAATAAATTTGACATTTCGTTCCATTTCGTGTTCATTCATAAGTTTGGTTTTATTTAAAATTTTCGTTATTTTCGGTAAGTTCAATGTTTTAAATTAAGTATTTGACATGGGAAGTGACAGAATTTTAAGCCCTAAAACATTTCGTCGTAATCACTTTCTTCAAAATGATTCCGACAGAACCTCGAACTGCAGCGCCATTTCAATTTCAACAGTTGCCTTCCCCATTCAATTATTTAAACGTTGGGCTAAAACATTTAAAAAAATAACAACACTTTCGTCTATTAGCTGCTCCCAAATTACGAAGTTTATTTAAAAAAAAAGTACTTTTGTTTTTTACTTTCTTCTTTGACATGATCTTCTCATTATTTGACATTATATAGGTATGTACCTCTAATTCTTATTCCAACTCTTTACTTATGGCTTTTGTAGACAGGATTTTAATTCAGATTTGTTACAGTTGTAATGGCAGTCATGTCATTTGGTTTAAATAGGCTTTTATTTTTATATAGATTCTTCTATATTTTGTGAATGTGAGAACGTTGTAGGCCGTTAGGCCAACAACAACACAAGGACAAGTTATTGTAGACTGTAGATTTGTAGACCTTTTTATATTTTGTTGAGTACCTGTTACTTGTTGACAGGCCTACACTGTCCTCCCATATCTATCAACACTGTAATTTGAAACATTGTAAAAGCCCCTTATTTTTAAAAGAGTAACCGTGGAGTATCTTGCCGGCTCTTCTCCATAGGAAACAACCTATTGCAACCGTGCACCTAGCTTCTGACGTTTCACAAATGCCCATATTGGTTTATGTGAAATAAAATATTTTGATTTTATATCATGAATCCCTCGCACAGTACTTTTAAAATGCCAATAAAATCTTCGCAAAATCTTCTGATATTTCCATTCAACCAACCAACCAACCAACCAAAACAACTACCTGGCAACGAATGCGCTGACTCCCTGGCTAAATTTGCTTCATCTAACCTGTTAGATCGGAAGCTCTACATCATACAAAGTTACGACTTACGAACTGACACCAACCACACGCAGTACAACTCGTGGTCAGCAATGTGGCAGGTAAGTTCGAAAGTTAAGGGGGCGTACTACGCCAATATTCAACCCGACATCCAGCGGAAACCTTGGTTTATTAAATGTCCCAAGTTGTTAAAAAAAATGTTACATCCTTGTGTAGACTGAGACTTGGTCACTGCTGCAGTCCAGTATTCTTGAACAAGATCCGTGTCCGTGAGTTTCTTGAGCGAATGCGGTCTTGATGATGGTACTCTCGACCATATCCTTTTCTCTTGTCCTTAAATTCCCCATCCTTTGACTTGTATAATAAGCAGGGTTGAAAAAAAAACTTTTTTTTTTACATTTTATAAAACAAACAGTTCCAAATGTTTTAAACAGGTGTTTTTTTTTTTTCTTAAGTTAGTTAACTATTGCTTGATTAAGGATTTTCAGTATTAAAAATTGTACATGTCAAGTTAAAAAGCCACTTTGATTATTTTATAAAAATTGTTTAAAGTTGATTAAGTAAAAGAAATAAGGAAAAAAATAACTAGTATTCATTTATTTTTGAAATTATAATTTTGTTTTAAACCCTGTTTTTTTATAACGTTTTAATTTTCAAACACCTAATAAAAAACGATGTTTTATTTTAAACTGTTTAAGACACATGTTTTAAACAAATTGTTTTAAACATGCCAACCCTGATAATAAGCTTTCCAAAATTAAAATCCCTCTTCCTACTAACTTCCATTCCCTCTTGAGTAACTTTTCTCCTAAACTTATCCAAATCTTATAATATTTTTCAAAGAGATTTAAGATAGATACAAAATAATTTAATGTCTTTGATATTTTTAAATGTGAACGATAATATCAAAATGTAGTTCGGTGTTTAGTAATAATAACTTTGCAAATATATATATACGTAGATTCGTGGTGTTTTAAGGATAGGTATAGCTAAAAAAAAACTGTTTACTAACAAAAAATATCTTGTCCTTTCAGGTACTAACATATAACTCGAACTACCACGAAGTGCAAAGTTATAAGGCTCACCTTGCTGCGTTGCCGTGTACATGACGCTGGCAGAATAGTCGACATTGGCTCTGTTGCCAAAGAAGAAAAAAAACTACTTGACATAAGATTTGACAGCCGAATAAGCTGTAAGTAGCTATACGGGTACTGTTGCCTCACAAAGCGTATTGGAAGAAAGGTATTGACCTATTTCTGTCATCTTCAATTCCTACCTTTGAGACTTCAATTCGATTTGCAGGTAAATGTTGTTTTTTATTCTGGATAGGATGTATTCGAACGTTACATTTCTTCGAAGTTAGAAAGTGTTGAATTGCTGATACAACGTGCAATATACAGGGTAGCAAAGACATCGACGCATGACCTGTTACAAATACATTCAGTAATTACATGATTCTGAACCCCCCCCGCGCTGAATAATTCGTAGGTTAAACCCTAAAGGGTTTAAATAGGGGATGAAATTTGTATGTGTATATTCGTCATTTTTGCCGATGGGAAGTCCTATCGGGCGCACGGCTTGTAAATAAATAAATTTCAATGTTTTCATGAAGAAATTATTGAGGAATTATTTACTTTGCTGATCAAAACCTATTTTAGTCAACTCATGAAAACGATTAGTGCTATTCTGTAAAGTTTACTTGGACCCTCACTCAAGTGACCGCACACAATGCGAAAGCGAACCCATTTGTTATTGAACGACTTCCAAAAAGGGGGAATTATATGATCGGCATGTTTTTAAATTTTTTTTTTGTATGTGCACCGATTTCTCTATCAATTGTGGACCGATTTTGAAAATTATTTTTTGTTTGATAGGGTATACTCTCGAGATAGTACAATTGTCACCAAGTCAGAATCTGATTAGAGGATCCCATAGAAATTGAGGGAAATCCTCAAATTTAATAGGCACACCTATAGCGATTTGGGTATTTTTTATAGTAACTTGTGCATTCGTTCTCTGAAAGCACCATTCGGTGAAGTGGAACTGATGATGACCAGAGGTGGGCACCTCAACTGCTCAGTAGGTAATAAGTATGTCACGGGTTGCGATTCGATTACTTTAATATGGTTGCTAAGCATTTTATGCTCAGCAATTTGTCACAATGCATATGGTGAAATAGAGCTGATGGTGGCTTCATCATCAGGTCCAGTTCTTCTGATTCTTACCAGGAGAACTCCTCAACAGCTAATGTCCATGGATCGGGAAAAGCGATATTTTGTTAAAGGTGATGAGCGCTATTGTAACTTAGATAAATTAATAACTGACCCACTAAAAAAGAGAAAATTTAAAATCTCTTTTACAAAAAATATCAACCGAATTCCAAAAAACACTACAAAGTGAAAAATTACTTTAATTTCGGAAGTCGGTGACAAAAAACTAAAATACAGATCCAAAGACACCGACTTTCGAAATTAAAGTTATTTTCCACTTTGTAGTGTTTTTTTTTTTTCGAGAGGTCTACAGCTGACAGAGCTACTAGTTTATTTGGGGTTGGCGCAAAATGTATTTTACTTCCACACTTCTCTATGTCGTGAACATCGCAGGCTACACTGCATTAGCGTTTCAGTGACGCGAAACCATAGGATTTTCCCCTACCAAAGATCGCTCAACGCGCGAATTAACTTTTCACTTAAAAAATAACTCCTGTTTTTTTTTGTCAAAACTTCTTTGAGCGCGTTCTGCGATTGCGATGCTTCAAATATCTTCATCTCATTTGATTTATTCAACATTGTAATAAAACCGATGCCGTTATGCAAAATGGACGCGGAGTAAACTGAATATGGGCGCAGTACGCATGTGCAAGGGCGTCGATCGGAGAAATACTGGCTGAGAATAAACCGATTCGATATTCAACTTTCCACCACCCCCATTACTTCAAGGTGTAATTATGACGGTCATCAGAAGTCACTCCCTGTCTATCCACATCATATCACACTGTCAATCCATCGTATTTTTGGTCTTCCCTTACTCCTATAGCCATCCACATTCATACTTAAGGCGGTACCCCGACCAAAACCTTGCCATAGTGCGTTATTCAGAGGCTATTAACTCATTCACTATGGGTAATAAACTACATCTAAAAGCACATGTAATGTTCGTTATCCTATCATCACATTGCTTGTTCTTATTTGTTTTTATGTGTTGTAAATACATTTAAAATCTCCTTATAAAAAAGTGACTAAAATTATTGATTGCATGCATCTTTTCTTAAAGGTTATGTTCTAATAATTTAAGGATTACACTAATGGATAGATAGTTTAAAAATCTAAATAATTGTCGTTTTATTTTATTTCAAAAGCTCACTTGTCTTTTTTTATTAAAATAATTACACAGTGTTTGAGAATTCTATGAAAAATGGGCGTGCGCAGGGAGCGGGACAGAGCGAGACTCAGCGACGGAACAGAGGAGGACCGAACGCTCATGGTCGTTTGGTCAAGGAAGCGCCTTAAAACTTTCCTCATTCCTCCGCCATTAACGCACATACCACGACAACCGATTTCCACACATTTTTTCAGTCACCGGAGCCAGTTTTAGACTACCGCTTATAAAGGGTGTAAAAACACACTTAACGAAGCCGAGAGTCACTTGTACTCCCCTTCATTGTAATATTTATTTTTGTACTGGACTTTACCTGGGAACCTTCTGGTTACGAAGATATTGAAAGTCGAAATTCCAACTTTTAATGACGTTTTTATACGAAAACCAGTTTTTTTACTGTTATATATATATATAACAAAACTTTAAATACCCCCAAGACCCCTGTACTGTTGCATGCACTCTTAAGCACAATGTTTTGCGTGCGTTAGGCTGGCACTACCGTAAACAGCGATTTTTCAAACAAAACATAAAATTCGTTTCCCAGCAATTATTTTTGTGCTATGTTACTTAATTTGATGTACAGAATCCGTAGTTGACGGCTATGTGATGGGTCTTTTTCGTACTCATTACTTATTCTATCCATTCGCGTATCCCGACACATCCCTCTTAGCATACATTTGTGTTTCATTCATCCCTTATGTGGCCCAACATTTACATTATGTTTGCCCAATTTTTTTATTGTTCTGGATTATTCAATCACCCTTGCACATGAACGGTCAATTGATTTCGTGCAATAGTTTATATATTTCGCAATACTTCATAAAACCCTAAACGGTGCAATGAAAAAATGTGGTGTAATAAAAATTAATAACTTCAGTCATTGTGCAATTTTTAATAAAAACCCTATACGATCAACAATATTAATTACACGATTCGTGATATTGTGCAATAAATAGATCGCGAAGGGCGTCGTCGTCATCTCCTCTAAGGCGGCTCCTACACCTACAATAACTTTGTGCAATATGATTGAAATAGCCCTTGCACTCATACGATCCATTATTTTCACGCAATAACATTGTCGGCCCATAAGCTTCATTGTTTTCGCGTGAAAAATTGCGTAACAAACTAACAGTAGAAATGGGTTTCATTTTGAAAGTTCAACACCATTCATTGCGTTATTAACATAATTATTATTATTTATTTCAATCAACTTTGGATTATACAATTAAATTAAATTATATATATATATATATATATGTACAATATAGAATAAAGTACATTTAAATTGAAATTGAAAATTATACATTATTATAAACAAAAACAAAACAAAACTAAAATAATATCTTAACATTAGTCAGTACGTGAACCATGCAGCAGTGGCTCACGTACTGACAGTCAAAACGTTCAGTAAAAGCGTTCAGGTCAGGATACTGTTGCGGCTGGCCCGCACCTTACACACCAGGGACGTGCACCGCTTGTGCATGATTGTGTGGAAACAATCCACGCACCTCGGCAAACATCCCCGACGCGCTACAGAAGCGAGGCAGCCCCAAGAGCACCCTGAACGCGTTGTTGTTTTGGCCGCGTAATTATGTTGAGCAGACAAATTCGAACTTATGAAGCAATGGATTAGCAATATCTTTCAAAATTATTCAGATTGTGACTGATACTGTGATACGGGCAAGACAAGACTTATCCTACACGGTGCAATTAAAATAAGGTGCAATAAAAAATTAACTCACTGAAACTTTTGTTAAATCATCTGCAATCTTCAATACTAATCCTAAACAGTTAAAACATTGCACAATTCGTGTAATTGTGCAATAAAATTGATCACGAAGGGCGTCGTCACCTCTTATGGTACGAAAAGCTTCTGCCCGCGGTTTCGCCCGCGTCCGGATGTCGGAAATTATCCCTCGGGAACGAGCTGCCGGAACAAAAAGTAGCCTATGTCCTTCCCCAGGATGGGGAATTTATCAAAATCCGTTCAGGGGTTTGGGCGTGAAAAGGTAACATACAGATAGAGTTACTTTCGAATTTATAATATTAGTATGGATTGTTGTACCGAATGGCTGGCGTTAGTTAGGCTTTAATTTCAAATTTGATCAATATTCTAAGTAATTTTTTAAGGTACTACAAACATGTAGAGTTGCAAGTTTGATGCTCATATAGGACCAGCGGGGTTATTGCGTAACACTATCAGTAAGAATGGCTTTCATTTTGACAGTTCAACAACATTCATTGCGTTATTTACGTTGTTGAGCAGATAAATTTTTTGAACATATGAAGCAATGGATTAGCAATATCCTTCAAAATGATTCGAGTGTGTGAATGAATTGAGTGCTGTATTTTGTAGAAATAAGATTTATATAACGTCAGGTGTGTGCGCAGTTTTTGCAACTGGTGTGCATGTACGACCAAATGTATGATCGTAAACAAGGCAAAGGGAGTATGTAAGGATCGTAGCAGGTGGCGTTCTGTAGTTTCTGCCTACCCCCATGGGAAGAAAGCGTGAGTTTATGTATGTATACAGGGTGACTTGTAATTAGACGTATTCCTTCCAGGACGTGATAGTGTGACCCATTTGCAACAATTAAGCACCCCATAAAGACTAGACGAAAATTCACGTAAATCGAGAAAACCCAATTTTCATGTACTTTTGAAAATTTCCCAGAATTCGTCACTAAACATCACTTTTCTCTAAACATTATTGCTATTTCATTGAGTACCTAATACTTTAACACACCTTTCAATGTAACCAAATTTTCTAAACCATCAACTAGTTAAAAGTTAAAGTAAGAAGTTTATTAATCATTTTCAAAAATCATCTACGTACATGAACTTTGACATCATTTAACTCAAAATTTTACTAAGGCATACTCGGGCTCTAAGTAGCCCGCTAGAGGTTCATTACAATAGATACCTAATCAATTAGCGATGCTTGACTGCGTACAAATTACGGGGAAGACATCTTCATTTAATCATCTATCTAACAAGCTACAAATATAGAAAATTGGATTTTCTCGAATTCCATTAATTTGCGCCTAGACTTTATGGAGTACTTAATTGTTGCAAATGGGTCAGACTATCATGTCCTGGAAGGAATGACGTCAAAATACAAGTCACGCTGTATGTATGCATGTATGTAAATAATATTTATTTTTAGTAACTATAGTACTCTAGTGGTGACAAGTATGACTGCTAAGCGTGAGATCTTGGGTTTGACCCTTAGAGCAGCTCCCCCGGAGTCTGCGATTTGTGCTTTGTTTATGGCAATACGTTTGCCTGCTATTACACAAGACTTAAGGGGGATGCGCCAAGGTAGCCCGCGAAATTAAAATTTTATTGCGTTTTTTGCAATTTGCAGGTCAGTATCAGGTTGTATGGTGATCTAAATATGATTCGCGACCGTATCAAATATGGCTTTACAGAATTATAATCATTAGAATCAGCAATACAACTCCTTAAGTTAGAATTGCCCTCAAATGTCATGATTTCATGAAATAGTCCTTCAATAGGGTAATATGAACTTATAAAGATGTATTGCTGATTCTAATGATTATAATTCTGTATAGCCGTATATGTTACGGTCGCGAATCATATTTTAATCAAAATACAACCTGATACTGACCTGCAAATTGCAAAAAACGTAAGATAAATTGAATTTCGCGGGCTAGTCTGAAGGTTCCGCCTTAAGTTAAATATTACTACAGTCCGGCCGTCGAGAGTATGCGTTCTTGACGTCTGTCAGTTTCATACAAACAAATACGTGTTTTGCGAATTTGATCTCTATTAGTTACTAGAATTGTCGCACGGACAGGTGTCAGGAACGCATTCTCTCGACGGCCGGACTGTAGTGACAAATGCATATTTATTTTACACCTCTACCAGATCCATTGGGGAACACAGGCCCAGTATGATGTTTAAGTATATATATGGTCTTCTTAATTTAAAAAAACTTTTTTACAAAAAAAACAACCGACTTCCAAAAAAAACACTAAAAGACGTGAAAAATAACTTTAATTTCGGAAGTCGGTGCCTTTGGTTTTGTATTTTCGTGTTTGGCCACCGACTTCCGAAATTAAAGTTATTTTTCACGTCTTTTAGTGTTTTTTTTGGAAGTCGGTTGTTTTTTTTGTAAAAAAGTTTTTATTTTTCACTTTTTAGTTGCGGTACCTACCCCACACAAATTCGTTTACCACTACTTGGTGTGTAAATAACAGTGACAGGAAATTATTAACACATCATCCATATAAACTAAGTGGAAAAAATCTGCAGTATTAAGGATAACTCAAAAACTACTGGTCAGACCTTGATCAAATTTAAATGGGACCACATGTGAAGCACCACCTATCAAATAAAAAAAGAATAATCCAAATCGGTTCACCCAGAAAAAAGTTATGAGCTAACACACATAAAAAAAAAAAAAAAAAAACATACAGACGAATTGAGAACCTCCTCCTTTTTGTGAAGTCGGTTAAAAAGGGAACTAAGTTGTTCATTGTACTGTATTATTTTAATCTGTTAACGCTCCTTGTTCCAATAAAATATTTCAAGAATTTAAATATTGATATCTATTTTGAATAACAAGCATTCTTAAAAAGAACACATCAGCGCAATACAATTTAATTTTCCATAAGTGTCCCCAAAACTTATAAAACCGGTCAAGTGCGAGTCGGACTCGCACACAAATGGTTCCATACCACCGTACAATATTTAACACTACATTTTTTTTTAAACACGTTTCTTGTATTAGTACCCACTTTAATTTTATACTTTATTTTATTTTTAATATTTATTGTTATAGCATCAATAGAAATACACACTCTGTGAAAATTTCAACTGTCTACCTATTACGGTTCATGAGATACAGCCCGCTGACAGACAGATGGACCAACAGTGGAGCCTTAGTAACAGGGTTCCGTTGGCACTTTACTTCAAAATACGAACTGGGCTTAGGAACCGGGCGTTGTAGCAGAACTTGGGAGAGGCCCATGTCCAGCAAAGTACTGCAATAGGTTCAGTTGATTGATATAAAGGCAGAAATTTACAATAGGCGTCCATAACTTTCTAGGAGATTTGTGCCAGGACACCAGATTTTTAAGTTTCTATTTGTCTTGCTTACTAAGACTCTATTTTCTGCTGTATTTGCTATATATTTGTATGAATAAATAAAGATAATTTGATAATACTCATAAAAACCCAGGAGTTAAAGAGTGTTTACTCAAATCTTCCGTAGTGATCCGATAAACTCATTCACTATGTGTAGGAACCAATATCTTGTATTTTAAATTATTATAAGTTTATGTAAAACATTTAAAAAATAACATAAAGCCAAACCGATTTAATACAATAAGTTAAAATAATAAAATAAAAAATTAACATAAACAATAGCATAATATCACTGAAAAAGTTACAGCTGCTATTCTTTTGTTTTATTTATGAATGTATCTAGGAAGGCGAACGTGTTTTGTTATGCGACGACGTAATTCGAATCGAGAGACACAGTGGAGTTACGAAAAACAATGAAAATTGAACAATATGATATGGGTATGCACTTTGAATGCCTTTATTTAGGTCACAAATTAAGCTGGCGAATAATAAATGATAAATATGATATTTTAGATATTTATACATGATTTTCTCACCTTCTACGTCAAAGCAGGGGTCCTGGGATGCCTCCTCCAGGATCGAGATCACATAATTGAGAACAATATCGTCGATCACATTTACATTCGCACTAGGGATGTGTTTCGTGATAAACTGAAATAAACCCTCCTTAACGAGGACCTTTTGTTGAGCTATAGCACTCATTTTTATCTAAAACACCTTATTTTTCAGAAAAACACTAGTAGAATGCAAAGTATAATCAGAAAGATCGTTACGGGTGGCTACACAGCGTAAAAGTAGGTTTACTGTCCACTAAAACTGCCTCGATCAAACTACACCACGGTCTCTTTGAGTCTATAAGACAAAAAAAAATGTTTGGTGAAAATTGCAGCTGTATTTTCACGGGAAATATCTGGGATAGAACTGCGAAAATCAATACAAATGCAAGTTTTTTTTTATAAACAACTTTTTGTAGTTATAAGGACGGGCACAAACTTATCTGCATACAGCCAATGTTGGTTGTCACTTATTTAAGAAAATCTTTCTTTGCATTATACTTTTACAAAATAAGAGTTGATTAATTTTAATAAGATTGTATCAGAATTAGTATTCTCAGTACCATTTTCAGAAAGAAAAATGATAGGTTTAAAAAATAATGTGTACGAAATGAAAACCCAAGTGACAGCTAGAATTTCCGAACGAAGCATCTGTCATTTGAAACCAAAATGTAGCGACTGGCGGGAAATATTTGAACTTTACCACCTGCTGTGGCGGACTATTCAAAACAAAATTGTATTTTTACTATACTTTCCTGCTTTGTGCCTACAATTTCGTTTTTGCTTTTCTCCTTCGGGACCATTCGGTAACGACATTCGACTGTCGAGCGTCCTCCTCATGGTCTGGATGCACCTTTACATACATTGCAAATTCTGGTTGTAGATTTTTAGGGGGAAATAAAAATAATTACGACTCATAAATAAAACAACCCATTTTGAAATTATTATATTTCAATTAAAATTTTAAAATATAACGAACAATCATTTATTCTCTCAACCTTTATTCTAAAAATGACTGATTAACACAACGCCGATTTTCACAACTACAATTTTATTTTAATTTTATTTTACAGTTTATCAATAATTAATTATTTGGAATCACAATGGGAACGTTTTGGCACAGTTTTATCATGATACATATCATTAAGAAAAACAATATTGTGCAATAGACAAATTAAAAAGGTCGTAAAGTCGTAGGTATATTATTATACCAGTCTTTTCTTGACCGAAAATTATGTTTTGAGCGGCTATAGAAAAAAATCTTTGGGCTTGTCTTTGGGCCCCAAACCCTAAAGTTTAGCTGAGCAGTGATTTTGATTTAAGGCAGACCACGGTCAATGATAAAAAATCTAAAGAAACTTCAGATGGAAGTTTTTTCCCACCTTAAAGCTCCCTCAGACAGGCGCGACGCGACTCTAGTAGAACTATTTCTGTGAAAACTTCAAGGGACCAGAATACCAGATTCGCGTCGCACCGTCGCGTCGCGCCTGTCTGCGGGAGCCTTTATGGAAAAAGAGCTTACGGGGCCTTATAGGCAACAGCACAAAACATTTTATAGGTCTTCAAAAACTTAGTTTAGTGCTGTGCAACATTAAAAATATGCAAAAAAGAATTTATCATAGGCACTAGACTTACGACCTTTTCAAAAAAAGAACACAAGCACAAAGAGTATAAACAAAAAAATAATATTATTGTGATATTTTTTCAAAACAAGTTTTGGTACACATTCCACAAGACAAATACTTATTGCTACTTATGAAATAAATAAAATTGTAAATTCTAATAAATAGAGTGCAATCTATCTACTTTTAGCTAGTTTAGTGTGAAAGTTTAGTTCTTAGAACGTTAGACAGTTTAGATTTAGTTTCTCGACGAAATATATTTCTTTGATAGAGTTTTTTTTTCAGTTACCTACTTATTGCCAGTGGAAATAGTACCCTGTGCTTTAATTATTTATGCGCAGAATGGCTTGTGCACTTCGGTTTCTGTGCAAAATGGCTTATTTTAGTTTTTTTTTGTATAACACCGAGATAAATGGGTGTATTTTTATTATATTTTCATTATAATTTTTAAGATAACATACTTTCCACCAACAATATGTAGCTAAAGAAGATTACAAATTCACCGACATTTCCTTAAGGCTTATTTTATAAATATTTTAAGTCTCGTAATGAAAAGTCGCCTGATTTTAAAAGTATAACAAATATAAGTACATAGTTTAAGTAAAATAGTTTTTCAGAGACAAGTATTAACAAGTAGTAGGTACTTTTACTCCTGTGCAGAGAGGCTCGAGTAAATATTGCAACAAAATAAGGAGTATTATACTCCTGACTCCATAAATTGGACGATATATAATAGGTAACACGAGCCACTGTGCACAGGACATATTATGTGCAGGTACATATTATAAAGTTAAGATATATAATATTACAATATTTTTATTACAGTAATATATATTTTTTTCTAAATATTTCAGTAAGTGTTATCAAGATTTGGTGAAAGTTGGATTCTCGTCTTTTACACACACTTTCACGGCGTGTGTTGATTATGGTTTAGAAAGAAGACTTTCCGGTCTATTCTGAAAAATCTCACCGTGAGAACTTAAGGCGGAACCTTCAGGGTAACCCGCGAAATTCAAATTTTGTTACGTTTTTTGCAATTTGCAGGTCACTGTCAGGTTGTATTTTGCTTAAAATATGATTCGCGACCGTAACAAATATGGCTTTACAGAATTATAATCATTACAATTAGCAATACAAATCCTTAAGTTAGAATTGCCCTCAAATGTCATGATTTCATCAAATAGTCATTCAATAGGGTTATATGAACTTATAGAGATGTATTGCTGATTCTAATGATTATAATTCTGTAAAGCCATATTTGATACGGTCGCGAATCATATTTAGATCACCATTCAACCTGATACTGACCTGCAAATTGCAAAAAACCTAAGAAAATTTGAATTTCGCGGGCTACCTTGGCGCATGCCCCTTAAGCGAACTGAGCTTGAAGTGAGCTGTCATGTCATGCCACCTGATGCCAGGCACAGAGGCGTAGCTACCGCCTTATCAAGCGTATGAATGATATGGGGCCCCCATGCTACTGGACCCACGAGTGTGAGCTAAAATTCGTAAAATATGATCCAACACCCCAGATTTTTATTGACAAGAGGGCCGTAATGAACGAAAACCAAATGAAAATATGAAATTTAACGTACCTAATTTGTTTACGGCTTACTAGCTGCAGACACTGGCGACGGCCAATTCTCAAGCTCTTGCATTAATTTAGTAAAATCACACAGAAAATCTGACGTATCCTAGGCAGAATGCTGCAATATTCGAGCTAACTTCACTTGCGTTTGAATGAAAACTTGATGTATCCGAGTCAGGATGCAATTTTAAATAGTTTGAAGAAAAAAAAATACAATTATATTTTGAGCTTCGACGCAGTCGGCTAATAAAGGCCTCCAACAAAATTTGATACAGGGCCCATTAAGGACTAGCTACACCACTGGATATAGGGATTAATAATTATTACACTATTGACAATCTCACTTCACCTAACTTTTCAAGGTGAGATTTCTACAGAATCGACTGGTTTTTACTGTTTCCAACTTTCACTATATTTTTTTGTAAATTTCGTAACAGACCTTTTATTAATATTTGACGGAATCGAGAAGCAGTTTATGGCATTTCATTTAAATACATTTACTCAAAAACTACTGACACTATTTTGGCATTCATATTATATGGTTTGAAGGTCATAAAGTATTCTAAAGATTGACCTTTTATAAGCAGTTATACAGGGTCAACTTAAATTAGCTAGCGAAACTCCGTAGACGTGATAGGTATCCCTATCTAAATATGATTTATAAAAAAGAATTTATGATATTTTTTTGGGGTCAACGACCGTAGGTCATTGTGAATCAATTGAAATATCAGTTTAAAAATCATTTATTTTGTGTAAACTTCACAGACGTAATGGATTAAGATATCTACCTATGATATGTTGACCAAAACAAAAAAACAAAAAAAAAAATGTTGTTTTATAGTTTTTAGATATGGTTACCCATTTACGTCTGCGGAGTTTCGTTAGCTAATTTAATTTAACCCTGTATAGTCTATTCGATGCAGTTTTCTGTTTAAGCCTTTTGTTGCTATAAAGTCTGTTACGAGATTTCCAAAAAAGATCAGCTAGACTGACTTATTTAGACATGTCTTCAATAATACCTAACTAAAATTGAATTCCTATCTATCTAAACGCCCTTGGATGGAATACATTTACAGGATTTTATAGATAATTATCTGTTGCCCTTGACTTCGTCCGCGAGTTGTTCTCCCGACCCACCGCACCGCGTCGCATCGCACGCCTGCGCTATTAGGTCCTTGGTTTTCGCTTAGCATTTTTTTTTACTTTTTTCTTTTTGTGCGGCTTTCAGCTATATAATATTGGTAGGATAGTAGGGGTTGTGCGGGCTGGTGGAAATCATGTCGTTAAAATTGTGGTCCTAGGTCATGCCGGTTAGCCGGTGGCGCTAGGACCGATGCCTGCCGGGGTCGCGGATTGTTCGAAAGAGTTACCGTGGCCCTAGCGCACAAGCAACTGAAGGAAGACGGGTGGGTTTTAGTCAGTAAGAGTCTGACACGCCCTTTCGCTCCGCCCAGAGCGGGAGAAGTCATTTGATGATTTTCAACCCAAAAAAAGAAAGGATTGTAGGATTTCATCGAGAAAATCTTATAAATGTATCCCATCAAAACTTAATGCTTGTCTATGTGCCCTAACTAAAATATTAGTCTAAATCAGTTTGTCTAGCTAAAATATAAGATATAGCAGTTAGGACGAAGTGAGGTTTAGTTCAGTGTTTTTTTTATAAGTAAGAGCATTTGTGGAAGTATTTAGGTAGGTTAATTATATAATTAGGTTATTCATAAAATCATGAATTCATGTTCAAATTTTTGGACTAGTGATAGTAGCGACATCTTAAGTGAGCAAGTGTTAGTTTTAACCAATTCATCGATGAGACTTAGGTAAATGTTTTTTAACCGACGAAAAATCGAGCAGGTTTTCAAGTTGACGTGTTTATTTTTATGTATGGCCACACTTATGTTTTTACGGAGTAGTCCGATTTTGACGTTTTTTTTTACAAGACAGGCAAGAGTTTGTTTAATACAACAGCTATCAATTATTGTTAAGTAGGTTTCCTTTTTTAACTGACTTCAAATGAGGTTCGATGTACGCCTGTGTTTTTTTTTAATGTATGTTTATAGAGGTATGAGGAGCAGGGTGTAAAGTTCACTCATATCTCCAAAGAAAAGGGAAGATCTTCCGACCAGACGGTTGTCATGTCTGGTGGGCAATTGCCGGACGATTGATGTCGGGATGTTATTTTTAATTATGCTAGTTGCGCGGTAAACTCTGCTTGCGCGATGCAGCATTTTGCGTGACGTAAGTGCGACGCGTAGCTCGCATGTGGCATTGTAGATGCCGCTACATGTTCATCGATATTTACCTACTAAAAAAAACTAAATCGGTCCCCAATAGTGATTATTGGGGACCGATTTAGTTTTATTTTTCTTACCTAAATACTTCCATAAACGACAAGTATACATAGGTACATCGGAAACAACGTTAGTTATACATCTTAGAATATGTAACGATGATAGACTTTGGACTATTATTTGGATATATTTTAAACTTTCTCTATATTTTTGCTTATCTATTCAACAGTGTTTTAATTTTTGGGGAAGAGTGAAGAAAGATTTTTTTAACATGTTTAATTTGCTTCCCTTAAGGGGTATTCACACACATCAGGACCGTGTCCGGGATTTGACAGGGTCGTGGCATACACTGAAGCTCCGTCACCGGCCCGGGCACGGACGTGTCTGAACGAGTTCATATAACATGTAATACCGATATATTTTCACGGTCCGTCCACGTCCCGGACACGCCCCTGTGGATAGAACTTGACACTGCATAGCCTCAGTAAAAAAACAATAAGGGAAGAAGCTCTTTTGAGTAACAATATGATAGTCACCACTTTGACATTGATACGAAGCATATTGTGTACGTTGGACGTCAAAATGCTCAGAGGGCCCTCTATGATATTTAATAGGGTGTCGTAATCTGGCTCTTATTTGGCCTTGAAAAATGTTTCTGGGGACCGGAATCGAACATCAATACATTTTATCAGAAGAGGAGGACTCTTTAAAAGCTGTTCACAAATCCTAAGCCCAATAATTTTGTCTTCCGACAGCTACATGCTGCCGGAGACGAGGACAAAATAGTAACTGAAAATGTGTCATTTTCGATTCGACATAGGTCAAATGGTTGTGACCAATGGTTGTGTGGTTGTTATGTGGTTGCTATGCTGGGCCATATAAATACCTGTTTTCTATGACTTAAAGACATTTCCCCGATTAATAATAATATTATAAATTCGATCCAGCCTGTCCCACCTTGCTGCCCTCCCCTCAGTGACGCCCTAAGCCGAGGCTCGTACACCACAGGGGGTGCCCTTAGCGTGCGGTCACCTAGAGTTTAAGTAATTTGCCCCTGCAAATTGTTGTTTGTTGTTTTGTTGTTGTTGTTTTGTGTTTTGCCCTGGAGGCTTTAAGTTAGTACCTAGCTTAAGACACCACAGGTTAGACCGGTTAAGTAGCCAGGACCTCAGAGGTCACAACTACAAGTTGGAACAAAAAAAAAAAAAACTTAAAGTCATTTTATCACATTGTAAATTGGTGAAATTCAACAAAATCTTACTTCAAATTACTTTTTCCACTCTTCCCTTTACATTTGGTGTGCCCGACAAACCAGTGCATCTATAATACTGTTTATTAATGATCTTTATATTTATGTTTTACGCTTAATTGACGATTAGAAATTTGGCAGTTAATAATGCATTTAGAATATGTTAAATTCCAGATTTAGTAATTTAAGTAGTGCTGATTTATTTTCTTTGGGTTTTGAATCCCGATGGCCCGTCTAGTCGTAGCTTTCAGTGATTTCGCGCTAAAATAATACATTGTCTGCTAATTATATACAATAATAAAAGTATAGATACGGGCTTAAGAAACAGGGTCTCCCCCTTAGGGCCAGGTTCTCGAACGAAAAATATCGCAAAATGAATGTGACAAATTGTCAAGCGCGCGTAAACTGCTGCGATTGGTTGAATGATTTATCAGCAGCCAATCACAGCAGTTTACGCTCTTTTGACAATTTGTCACATTAATTTTGCGATAATTTCGTTCGAGAAATCGGCCCATTATGTTGTCGGAAAATACTGATGTGACAGGATATAGCAAAATATTTCACAAACATTGATTGCGCCACCATTTTTGTCCATCTTTCGTTCGGGATTCATTTCATGACTTTAATTTATTTATTTACATAATTAAATATATCTCCGTAAGACTTAGAAATATACAACTACATACTATAACGAAGTATATAAACAGCAACGTATATCCTTGCTATACAAGCGTATATATTCCTTCTAAAAAAAGTATAATCACAATATCTTTGATGTCAGCCTGTATGTCACACAGCTTCACTCCGAAAATATAGTTTTTGAGATTAGAACATATGGTTCTTTATTAAAAGCTTATTTTAAGCAACTTTCCGTTTGAAATTAAAATTTTACTGGAAATTGATGTCGTTGAAAAAACAATGTGGAATTGTGGAGACAACAATACGATAATCAATGAAAACACTGACTAATGCGTAAGAGTATTTTGAAACTATCAAATAAGTCTTAGAGTGCGCGCAAGATAAGTCTGCGCGCGTGTTTGACCTTCAAGACTATATTCCTGCCATCCCTTTTGATCACTTTCGACTTAGTGATGGCGATTATTTACTTTGGAAAACACGGAACACAGCAGTCTCTTGACTTGCCGGGGTCGCGGATTGTTTGAAAGAGTTACCGTGGCTCTGGCAAACCAACTGACGGAACACGGTTGGGTATTAGTGAGTAAAAGTCTGACACGCCCTCCCGCACCGCCCGGAGCGGGAGAAGTTATTTGATGATTTCCCAACCAAAAAATAAAAAACGCACTCTCTTGACACCTGATAAAAACGACGAGATGGCGGCAAACGATTATTTCCGATTTCGGCAACGCCCAGACTTATTTTGCGCGCACTCTAACATCGAAATTAAAAAGTTTTATTTCCAAACAAACTAAATAGTAGTGATGGGCCGACTATGGGTGTTACCAATCTTTGACTAGCGATAGTGGCTAAACTATTGGATATATTTGATAGATTTTGTGTATGTAGACTGAGAACGTCATTAGACATACGAAGTTTAATTAATTAATTGTCGTATTGGCGTCCCCACTTTGTAGCAGGTATCTAAACAAAATTCTACCGTAACGGATTAATTAATTTAAATAATTCAATTTTAATGCATTAAGCAATATATCTTATATACCTAGCTCACAACTCGAGTTTTACGTTTTTCCCTATAGGTTCCGCCAGAATAATGGGTACATATGTTCGTAAGTTTTAAATTGTCATAACCAGGGAGTTTTAGAAGTAATGAAGGGTTTTTGGAGAAAGGTACAAAGCTACAAAATTATTTGCCATTGGTGCCAATTCTCTTGTACACCGAACTAAACTAACTAAACTATCACTAAAATTCCTTACTTTTGGCTATAAGAATCTTAAAGCTATTCTGCAAAAAAATATCTCTAAATTAAAAAAAAAATTGACGCAACTAATATTTAATTTGAAAATCGCGACTCCACGTACTTGTTCTCGCTACACCGTGTTTTTTTTTTTTAGAGCCGGGTGCACTCATGGGTGGCAGAATCGACGTGTTTTATATGGAATTTTTCAATTTTTTCTATGGAAAATATGAAAAAAAAAATGTTTCCTACATGTAGGGTTTTAGTGGTTTAAGGATTTTATAAAGGGGGTCGACATTTTCATTATTTTTGCGATACGACACACCATTTACGAGATATAAGGAAACAAAATAGAAAAAGATACAGTACCTACTGTTTTTGAACCTGAAGTCGAGGTGTTGTGGTGAATTTTAGTCCATGACAACTAATTTTATTCCACACCTTTTTAATCGCGATTAAAAATAGCCAGATTTAGTTATACAACCAAAATTTTAGGTGAAAAACGTCA
The DNA here is from genome assembly GCA_916610205.1 of Griposia aprilina. Lineage (NCBI taxonomy): Eukaryota > Metazoa > Arthropoda > Insecta > Lepidoptera > Noctuidae > Griposia > Griposia aprilina. Next base: position 6,697,611 of record OU744310.1, on the reverse strand, counting down.
AATTCAGAATAGCTTAATTGCCATTTACACTAAACTAATAATTCAGTGCCATCTTAGTGCTGTCAAACTAAAATATAGTTAAGTTGTGTCACTTTAGTCTATTTCAGAATGAGAAATCGTCGTTTGACAGGAATAAACTGAATTTTAGTGATTTCTATTCTAGTTTAGAGAATTTTGTGACAAGAGAATCGGCACCATTATCTTGGTAATCAAAAGTATTAGATCATTTGTCTTCGTTGGTAAAAAATATTCACATACAGACCGACAATAATAGGTAGGTCGTAGGTTATCACGACATCTATACCCGTATTTATAATAAGTAATTAAATCGATATAATTCGTACAAAAGAAACGACTCCCACAATAAAGCGTATTTTCAAAGAATTTAATATCCTAAATACACAATCTTTAGGTATCTAGTTACTTTCGAGCAATTTTCTCTTCATTTCTTTCACCTTGTAGTGTTTTCGTGAGTCTGTGTCAACCATAGAAAAAAAATCATAAGGAACTGAATTTCTCAGTCCCAGCGTATTAATCATGCTTGTAACTGGGTTGTGGAGGCTAGATAGGCAGTCGCTCCATATAAAATAATGATATTCAGCTACATCCGGTTAGACTAGAAGCCTACCCCAATATAGTTAGGCAAGGCAGATTGATTGAACCGAATCCCCCACTCCCATCTGCTTCATCTTGCTTGTAACTTTGGGCGTATACGTCCAAGTTTATTTTTATACAAATTATTATTTATTTTTGTATAGTTCATAGCTATGCTCCATTTTTATGTGATAACCCTAATAATAAATAAGCGTAATATATTTATCAAATGCAAATGAGAATATCACTCAGCTCACAGTCGTTTCAGTAAAAGTTTAATTTTTTTAAGCAATAATATAAATTAACAAGAAATTGCTTTTCTTTTGTCTCAAGTCTTTCTGTAACATCTCTCTTTAATGTACAGACTTCCAAACATTACAAATATACATAGAATTACAGTAGGATATGGACATTCGTTCATTATAATCGTTCCTTGCAATACCTTCACTTCATTCTTTTCATTCAAAATATTCATTTTTACAACACTTTTTTGTGGTTTTATAATGTGGTTTTTTAAAGCAAAAATATGTCTGTATTGCTGATTTTAAGCTTTAGTACAGTAACCACATGTTAAAACCACGCTTTAAATTATTTAATATTAACAATAATTATAATCTTTAGACATCAATATATTTTTGCACCGAAAACGACAATATCCTACTTATACCGCTTCGCATAGCGAGCGTGATGTTCATAGAATTTAAATTCAATAGGTATAATTAATAGTAAATTTTCGTTCAATTTCTTTAGTAATATTTGGTGAACATGTAAGTGCTGAGGTTTATGCAACCCAATAAAATATTGACACTGACCAAGTTTTTTATGGGTAACTAAAGTGTATAAGCTTTGACTTCTGTAGAAAAAGGCAGGGGCCAGTTTCCCAAAGGAAAATTATCGCATAATTAATGTGACAAAATGTCAATCGCGCGTAAACTACTGCGATTGGCTGTTGATTAACCGTTCAACCAATCACAGCAATTTACGCGCGCTTGACAATTTGTCACATTCATTTTGCAATAATTTTCGTTCGAGAAACTGCCCTTAGTTGTAATACGTTATAATTATATACCTCAGGAACAGTAAAAATATCAATTAAAAATATTAATTTATTGAAGTGTTCAAATTTCACCGGAATTTGCAACCGATGCACTTTTTATTTCTGCAGGCGAACTACATTTTTTGTGTTCTAAGTGCTTTTCGTAAATAGAAATCGATCTGTGCAAATTATTCTGTAATTTCTGATTGTAAGCCAGGTTGCTCAGAACAGAACACATTTTGCACATACCTGCGCAACGTGGCACACCTCTAGTGCGTGACGGAAACTGTTGAACATTTTCATTTAAATCTTGGTATGTAGTTTAGTTTCATTGAAAGTAGTCTATTAGAAATTCGTGTTTTGTTCAATAAAATGTAAAATGTCAAAGCTTAAATTATAGGCATAACGTTAGGTAAACTTAAAAAAAAAAGTATTTTTCCACACTGATTTCAATGTTGCCACCTGTAATATTTTATATGTAAATAAAGTTGTGATTATGATTCAATTATTTAAGTTAAATCAATAAATTAAACGCTAGATGTCGCCTGCTGACTGCTGTGATCTGATATTATGGAGTTGAGATCCGATTCCCTAAGCGTTGGTGGTGTTCCAAACGGGAAGTCCTGAAAAAAAACATGTTAACATGTTATTTGCATACTTTTTTATAGATTTAAAAGAGGATATTCCCAAGACTCCTGCATCCTTTCTACCCTAGTGCTTTAGTAGGGAATAAGTGGCGGAAATAACTCCCCAGGAACCAATATCCTATTTAAATGTAAAGCAGTTTCTTAGTGCAGTGTTAGTAGAGCTTTTTGTCAAAAAGCATGAGCACATTCGGGGAATCTTCTTCTCTTCTTAGCGTGTCGATGGCAATTTAATAGAGCCAGCCTAGAATTTGGCTATGTTTGTCACCTTCAGTAGCGTCCACCAGTTCCAGTATTCTGCAGGCAATAGTATACGCTGGACAGGACACACACTCCCGGGCGGAGTCATCTGGGGAATCATGTCTGTCATTCAGGGAATTACATATATAGGTATACTAGCTTCTGCCCGTGGCTTGCCCCGCGTGCCAAGTAGCCTATGTCCTTCCCCAGGATGCCATCTATCTCCTTGTCAAATTTTATCGAAATCCGTTCAGTGGTTTAGGCGTGAAAAGGTAACATACAGACACCACAATACATTTCTGTCGTCAAGCAGCGTTGAAGTGTTCCTCTTTGAAGGGTGTCGGTGAAATTACAGACACGTGAGTCATTTCAGCTTAGTCATTGGGACGGATGACGTCGCACCCGTGATGTCGATGACTACTTACTGTTAGATGCGTCGTTGGCTCGTTTACCGACTCTCCTCATGGCTAGGCAGGAAATATCCACTGTACGCGCTATCCCTAAGGATAGCAGTGGACAGTACGAGTAGATGAGTATAATCTGAAGCTGAAGGTATACCTGTGTGGGTAAGGCGCGCGGCGCCGGCGGCGCGGGCGGCGGCGCGCGCGGCGCTCGCGGGGACGCGCACTCGGCGCACTCCACTCCGCTCTGACTGCGGGTTGAACGACGAGACCAGGACTCGGGCATACACCTAGGAAACATAATGATGGAAGTTATTAGTCCGGGTGGACTATAGGTACACCTCTGTCTATACCTTCGAGGATTACAGGCGTGGTCTTATGTTCTGTTAAGAGCTCTTGTTGTTCCTCTACTCTACTCACCTTCAAAACTCAAACTCAAAGCATGTATTTCAATTAAACCATTTACAGGTACTTTTGAACTGTCAAGGAGTCGATCAGTTAGAAATGTGAAGCCCATTTCCAAGCGTAGTTGATACCTATGGAGAAGAACGGGAAAGAAACTCCACGGACACTCTTTTAAATGATATTGTTACAAAGATATTAGTTATACAGAGGTATGAGGAACAGGGTGCACAGCTCACTCATACTCTATGGAAAAGGGAGGATCCTCCGACCAGACGGGTGTTGTGTCTGGTAGGCAACTGCCCGACGGTTGATGTCGGGACGTTGTATATAATTATGCTAGTCGCGCGGTAAACTCTGCTTCCGCGATGCAGGATTTGCGTGACGTCAGTATGACGTATAGCTCGCATGTGGCGATGTTGATACCGCTACAGTTACATCATTAATGTTGAACTTATAATTATATGTGAGAACGATGCTGCCCTAAGCTATTATAAAAGCTTTTAAAGATCTTAAAATTAAATCAACAGAGGCTCTCTGGGGAGTGTCTGTAAAAGTTTGTAGATCTCTCATCGAAACCATTGCGCCCTATTTAGCTTTCATATTTAACACCAGTGTAGACCAAGGAGTCTTTCCGCATCTTATGAAACACAGTAAAGTAGTTCCATTGTTCAAATCCGGTGATAGCAAAGAACCCAACAATTATAGGCCTGTGTCAATTCTGCCAGTTCTCAGTAAGGTGTTTCAAAAGTTAATGCTTAATCAAATGTTACGTCACTTTAATAAAAATTCCATCTTTCATGAACAACAGTACGGTTTCACCAAAGGGCGTTGTACCACTGACGCTGGTGTCACCCTAATAAAGAACATTTTTAACGCCTGGGAAGAAGCACAAGATGCCATTGGAATCTTTTGCGACCTCTCTAAGGCGTTCGATTGCGTAAACCATGAGACACTTCTGCTGAAACTAGAGCACTATGGGATTAGGAATACAGATCTTGATCTACTAAGATCATACCTGAAAGATAGAAAGGTTAAAGTTCAAGTAAACGGCATGAACTCATTAGGGTCTGAAATGACAATGGGCGTTCCTCAAGGTTCGATATTGGGTCCATTCCTCTTTTTAGTTTACATTAATGATTTACCCCAATTACTGCAGAATCAACTGAAGATGGTGTAATTTGCAGATGACACATGATTGATTTTTAAAGTAGGCCGACGGTCACAAAATCTTGACGACGTGAATAACTCTATTCTTCAGGACCAAGAGTGGTATATGGTAAATAATTTGGTACTAAATGAAAAAAAACCAAATGCATTAGATTTCAATTACCAAAAGTTAGAAGTTGCGAATGTGACATCATATTGAATGGAGAAAAACTAGAATTTGTTAATCAGACGGTTTTCCTGGGAATCACGCTAGACCAGAAATTACAATGGGGACCCCATATAAAATCTCTTGCGGGGCGGGGCGGTTAAGCTCGGCCGCTTATGCTGTTAGGAAGATAAGACAGTTAACAGATGTAGAAACCGCGCGTTTGGTCTATTTTAGCTACTTCCACAGAATTATGTCATATGGCATTTTACTGTGGGGTCAGCCTGCTGACATTGAATCCATTTTCATTTTGCAAAAGAGAGCTGTCAGGGCCATTTACAATCTACGTCGTTGCGAATCTCTTAGAGAACTATTTAAAAAGATTAATATTATGACGGTGCCTTGTCAATTAATTTATGAAAATATTATGTATGTAAGAAAAAATCTACATCTTTTTAATAAAATAAGTGATAGACATAATTTTAATACTAGAAATAAAGATAAAATAGATCAACCAGTTTTTAGATTATCTAAAGTACATACATCTTTTATGGGGTACTGTGTTAAATGTTACAACAAAGTACCTTGTGTTATATTGCAATTAAATGAAAGAAAATTTAAAACTTATATTAAAAGTACACTTTGTAAACAAGCATATTACAAATTAGAGGATTATATCCTAGATAAGAATGCTTGGACACATGCTGGTCCTGCTCCATAGGACAATCTAGAGTCTAGACAAAATCAAACTGGTTGCAAATTTAATTGTATAATTTATAATTTTTATGACCTTTTTTTTTACATTATGTAACTACTTTAACTCACACACTAAATTATTACTTGTGAAATTTAGGAAAAATCATTTACTTTTCAATATTTGTAAATATGTGAGCACCATGTATCTATCTCATAATTCATTTACCTGTCATGCGTTATATTTAATTTTTTTTACCTATTGTAGTATAGTAATTTTATTCTAGGTGCATCGTCTTCACATATAAATAATGTATACATAATATTGTAAAATATTTTTTAAATAGTAACGGTTGAGTTTCTTGCCCATTCTTCTCCATACGAAACTACCTTTTGGAAGGGGCAACTAGAAACAATTCTATTTTTTTGTAAATTTTGACGTTCAAAAGTGCTTTTTATGTGCCTACTTGAAAGGCAACCCCACAGCAGGCCTACTTGTTTTAAGGTGTATTTTGTTGCTGCAATGCCAATAAACGCATTTTTCTTTCTTTCTTTTTCTTTCTTTCTTTCAAAATAAATGATTTGACTTTGACTTTGATGTAAAAAAAGACGTACACGTTAAAAGTCTCCAGAGTACAGAAAAAGAAACAAAAAAAAAAACAATCCAAAAAAAAAAAAATTAAAACAAGTCGTGGCAGCTAAGAGATGACCAGTCCCAATTGACGGCGTCCGTTCATGAGACATTGAGACGTATGGATCGGCACCATTCAGCTCAACCATTTTGAAGGGAGCTTCCACTTCTTTACATAGGACTAGTTTTTATAAAAGGATTCACACAGCACAAGCACAAGCACACGTGTGAGTACTATGTACCTACTATAAAGCTAACATTTAATAGGTTTTTCTTTCATTGACTTGAATGTGCCCTGGCGGCTGAGAGTATGTCATGCTCACTCTAATGTCTCGCTGGTGGGTGTGTGTTGGATCATTAAGTTCCCTTCAAAATGGTTGAGCTGAATGGTGCTGATCCATGCGTCATGTTTGTGAACGGGCGCCGTCAGTTGGGACTGGTCATTTCTTAGCTGCCACGGCTTATTTTAATTTAATTTAATATTTGAATTGCTTTTGTCTTTTTATTACGGACGCTTTTAACGTTCTGCATCGTTCTCACATGCATAATTTCAACATGAACGATGTAATCAATATTTTGTAACCATATTTTGATTTAAAAGAGTGTCCATGGAGTTTCTTGCCCGTTCTTCTCCATAGGTACCTACTACGCTTTGGAATGGGTAACTAGCTTCATCTTTCTGACTGACCGAACCCTTGACAATTCAAAAGTGCCTGTAATTGGTTTATTTGAAATAAATGCTTTGAGTTTGAGTTTCTTCTCTTACGCCTGCCACTTGCGAAGAAGACGTAAAAACAAAGAACGGGTACTTGAAATATTAATATATCTATTTAAAATATGCTCTTGGTTATTTATAGCACCATTTTGCTAAGTTAACTTTTTTTTTTTTAGATGGTACCTTTGGAAACATTTTTTGTGGGCCCAAACTTCATCAATTTCACGGCTTCGCCAGTACACAGGACATAATTATAATACTATTTAAGTGGTACTGCTTTATACTGTGGTAGCACCGTAGAAGTCGCTAAAATTGTGTGATTTGGGGCAAACCGGCATAGTTTGCTATTCACACCTTGAAGCCGTTTTGTCTGGTCTAATCTGGTTGAGATTGGAATTGCATCTTCTCAAGTATGATAAGTAAGAACACTTACGCATGGTGCACGATATGCGCGCACGGCAGCGAGGCGAGCGGCTCGGGCCGGTCGGCGAGCGGCTCGCGGCAGCGCGCGCACGCGGGCGCCACCCACGCCGCCGCCGCGCGCTTCTGCCGCGCCGCCGCCTCGTTGTCGCCTAGTCCGGTGTAGATCTCTGCTAGGCGGAGACGGACGCGACGCACGAGCATCTGTGGAGGAGTATTGTCTTCAATATAATATTGTGAATGTGAAGACTATATCGCTCATTTGGAGAAACAACGACGTAACTGGTGTTTTTCAAATATAACAGGAGAGTGATTTAAATTGGATATTTTTTTTGTAATGGGGTTCAACATTTCAGAACGAGACGGTAAAGTCTAGTTCTGAAATGTTGATAAATCCCAATACATATTAAATATTTCACTCGTTTGCTCCTCTGAAAATTTGTTCGAGCACAAATATCAACAACTCATTTTTGGGAAAAATTACATTTACCTACGTCGATGTTTCTCCAAATGAGCGATATGTGGGTCATTGTTGTTTTTTTTTCCCCTCTCTGCTAGTTTTAATCATAGTCTGGCAGTTTGAGTAATTTTTGTGGCCTACCCAAATGGTCCTTTCTTTGGTATTGTTCGGCGAATCGTTGAGCTCCTTAAGTTCTGAGTTGAGCTGCACGATTACTGACAAATGCGTGCAATAACTGGACAGGTCCAGTCAATCTGTGTGGTTTTTCCTCAAAAGACCATTTCAGACACAAATCTACATGGTCTTCACATGATCTGACCAAGATTATGTCTGAATTTAAAAGAGACTGTGACCTCTGAGTTTGTTTCGGCCTTTCTTCTCAGAGTAGTTCGATAGGTAACGCCGACCTCATCTAGTTTTTAAAATATGATTGACGTGTAAAAGTGTTTGTACAAACCTATTTACAGAAATAAAGTCATTTATCATTTATAAGTATTGCGGGCCTTTGTGACTATTTTGCAGAAAACCCAAAAAATCTTAGGTAGGCTTACCTTAGCCCCAACAGAAGTAGCGACTTCAAGCAGCCGTGTGTTGAACTCCAACGGTCTACAGTTACAGATCCTGCCCTGTAGTCGCAGCGCTTCTAGACAACGCGCCGCTCCATCCATGGCTTCCATTTGTGCGAGGCGGTCGCCTAACGCTTGGCCTGCTCCCATTGCTACTTCATAGTGTCTGTTGAGAGGAACAGTGGAACTGAAAAACCCATATGCGAAAACTGCACCCTATATGGGGTTCGTGGCTCCTTAGTGGTTAAATGTATATTTAAGGGTGTTTCAATGTCAATGGTTATCAAGTATTTTAATTAACAATTTTTATGAGTATCACTACGAATTTATGCTTCATAATAAAAAGCTAATCGAATCTCTCTGACATATCTTTAAGTACTTTTGTTTTGATAATCTCTGAATGAAACCTTTTTTTCTGCTTGGATAAAATGCTTGGAAATTCGAACAACAACCTTCTTCCAGATAATTCTAAAATGCTGTACTGGTTAAATACTATGCGAGCAGCGGCCAGCAATGTTAGAATGAAAATCCATATCTGTCATGTTTAGCGGCCGAATAATTTACTATGAAAACTCATATAGCCCAGCACGTAAATATGCAGAAGACAATTATATTAATTCCATTGACTATGAAGGCGCCTAGGAGCGCCGCCGACTACCTGTTTAAGTAAGCACATAGATAGTAGGTTAACTTCTACATATTATTCTTTTTTATGGCCAATCAGCTAATCTGTGATCTAGATGGGTTTTCCGTGTCTGAATCTAAAATCTGTAATGTTGAGGAGTGCAAAAACATAATATATACTGGGGATAAAACATTGACTTTACTTACACAAAATATACGCAGTATAACCCGTAATTTTAACGGTTTCCAAGTTTTGCTACAAAACATTGATATATGCTGCGACATTATCGTTCTAACAGAGTGTTGGTTATCCAAACAAATGGCTAATATACCATCTATCGATGGCTTTAATCTTCATAAAAGCGATAGAACATTCAACCAGAATGATGGCATAGTGGTTTATATTAAAAATAATTTAAAAGTATTAGTAGAAGAACCCCATTTTCTAGACTGCAACTGTTTAGTGATTAAAATTATTCCCGATACGGTAATTATGGCTATTTATAGGCCTCCATCCCAAAGTATTGATGGGTTTTTGGATTCGCTTAACAGTAACTTAGAAAAATTATCTTCGTTTAAAAATATCGTACTGGTAGGTGATATCAACATAAACATTGCTGCCGAAAAAATCGATACTCATTCACATAATTACCTTAATATTTGCTCATTTCATGGACTATTACCAGCTCATTATCACCCAACCCACCAGAGCGGCTCTTGTCTAGACCATATCTTTATAAAATCGAAAAGTCCATCCAAAACATTGGTTACTAATTCGTCACTTACCGATCATCAAGCTGTTTTACTAACATTACAAATGTCTTCACCTAGAAATAACTGCATGCGCAGCTATACTAAACTCAATATGACGAGTCTTGAAACTGACTTACGCGGTATTAATTTTGACCCAGTTTATAATTCACATGATCCAAATATTTCACTACAATATTTTGTCGATTTGTTACAATCTACGATAAGGAAAAATACATTTACTAAAGTAATACCTAGAAAGTATAGTAATGTTAAACCATGGATTACGCCCGGACTTGTTCGATGTATCAGACATAGAGATAAACTTCACCAAAAATCGAAAAATGCACCGGATAATGAACTACTATCAGTTATTTACAAACGATATAGGAATTTCTGTAATAATCTGTTGAAAAAGCTAAAAAACAAATATGATCAAAGTCAACTACAGAAAGCAGGTAAAAACAGTAAACTTATATGGAAATACATAAAATCTAACACTATTAGGTCAAAAAATTCCGAACCTGCGCTTGATCTTTTAACATCTGAGCTAAGCCCTACCGAAGCAGCAAATAAAGCTAACAACTTCTTCATTAACGTAGGAAAAACCTTAGCAGAAAAAACTTTATTATCTAATAGATGTTTTTCCATTCAAAGCCAAGCTAAGAAATATGCAATACGAAACTCTTTTGTCTTATTAGATACTGATGTTAATGAGGTAGAAAGTATAATAGATGGATTAAAGGAAATTTGTGCCGTAGGTTGTGACGATATACCTAATAGCGTACTCAAAAGATTTAAATACGTAATTGCCCCTCCCTTGACTCACATTTTTCAGTTATGTTTAACAAAAGGAATATTTCCAAAATTACTTAAAAAAGCCGTAGTCACCCCTGTGTTTAAAGCTGGAGACAAAAATTGTGTAAATAATTACAGGCCAATTTCAGTTTTAACAGGCGTCTCAAAGATTTTGGAGAAAATTATAAACAGTAGATTAGTAAAATATCTTGAAAGTAATAAATCACTCTCTGATAATCAATTTGGTTTTAGGCCTAAAAGATCAGCAACCCAAGCTGTTCACCACTTGACAAATTTTATAAGCACAAACCTGGATAACGGCATGCACACCATAGGGATATTTTTAGACCTTGCCAAGGCTTTTGACACAATTTCTGGGACTTTGCTTTTGCACAAGCTGGAAATGCTGGGAATACGGGGAGTACAATTGCAACTGTTATCTGATTACCTTAGCGACCGCCATCAGAGTGTAAAAATAGGTCAGTCCATGAGTTTGGAACTTAAGAATAGCTGTTATGGAATCCCACAAGGCAGTATTTTGGGTCCTACTTTGTTTTTAATTTACATAAATGACCTGTGTAATTTGACACTCCAAAAGGGTGAAATTGTTTCATATGCGGATGACACAGCTCTACTGTTTGCATCTAAATCAAAGGCCGAGGTCTATGAGGTAGCACAGAATGGTTTTAATACTGTGTCTAATTGGCTTCATAAAAATCTCTTAACATTAAATACAGATAAAACAAAGTACCTATTATTTAAAATGAGAAACACTAACCCAACGCTTATTAACCTAAACATTCAAGCGCATAACAATTGTAATTTACCTTATGCTGACATTGCATGCACTTGTCCCACATTAGCTAAAGCCGACCATATTAAATATCTAGGCGTCACGATTGACACAAACCTGAACTTCCGCAAACACATCGATTTATTATGCCCCAGAGTGCGTAAACTAATATATATTTTTAAAAATTTACGTAACATTGCCGATTTTAAATTAATTAGACATGTTTATTTGGCTTTGTGTCAATCTATTATTACCTACTGCATAACGTCCTGGGGTGGTGCCGCTAAATCCAATTTACTGCACCTTGAACGCGCCCAAAGAGCAGTTTTAAAGGTTGCTACTTTTCGTCCATTTAGATTTCCTACACACCAGCTTCATATGGCATGTAAGGTGCTAACAGTACGTCAGTTATTTGTTTTGAATGTAGTTTTATTCCAACACACTGAACTTTATTTTAACCCAGTACCTTCAGACAGGAGAAGAAAAGATTTGGTTTGTGCTAACTCTCAGACTAAACGTGCTTTTGCTAGTCGATTTTATTTATTTTTAGGACCCTACTTGTATAACCAGTTCAACAGAATGTTAAAGATTTATAGTTTAACTTATAATAGGTGTAATTTACTAGTACAGGAATACTTGGCAAAACTCAATTATGCAGACACGGAAAAACTACTAGAGATTTTAAAATAAATTTTCTATCTACCTAATTTAAGTCTCTTCTTTTACCTTATTAATAATAGTCTTCACTTTATCTACTTTAATATTATTCGTCAATTTATTTAAACATAATATATTTACATAATCTAGTTTTATAATAATATAATTAATTAGTTTCTTTTAGTTCTTTATTAACTCTTTAAGTCATTGAAAATATTATGTCTTCTTTTAATTAAGCTTCTAATAAATGTATAGTTGACTTCTTTTCAAATATTTGATGTGAATTGATGGCCTGAAACACAGGTTTTATAAACCTAGATCAGGCAGGTCTACATTACACTTAGAATTAAACATTTTCCTCGATTGTAATTAATGTAAATCATAATTTTATTTTATACTTGAATAAATTTTATTATAAAAATAATTATATAGTCTATCATGTAATTTAAAAATGGAACGAACTTTGAAACATGGCAACCAAGGAGGTAACTTATGAAAGATTTTATTTAAATTTCGAACTGGCTTACAAATAGAGCTGTTTAAAGTAAAAAGAAACAAATGAACATATTGGCGCGTGAAAAATTATTGTTGTTCGACATTGATTCTGGAATTTATAATTAATTTACCTAGTTTGAGTTTCCGCGCATTATTAGAGAAAAGTACTATGCAAGCCTTGGCCGCCACCAGGCATTGATGGACTCACGTATGTGTGCCTCGGTCCACATTAACATGTTCGTCAATCAATGCCTCTTTTGCTGGCTGCTGCAGTAATTAACTATAACCGAGTTCAAAAAAGCTTTTTCGGTTAAATATTAATTGATTTACATACAATGTATGTGTGCTTAATTAATTGCTTGAATGGTAATCGATTATTAAATTTTATTTTGTGGATCAACAAAGGCTATACACGTGCACGTCGTGGATATCAACAATTCAAATACTTAGTAAAATAGTTCGTGGATGTTGGCGCCCAACTGGGGCAAAGTGTCCCATGCTAGGCGCCAAATTATGACTGAACAAGTGATTTCTAAAATTCTCATTTTGAACAATTTCCTTAAAAAATTACGTTCAATGATTTATTGCTTAGTGTTCTAGTCAATATCAAAATAATTTCCTATTCTACTCACTCAAACTATATTATTTTTAGGTCACAGTGTAAGGAATTTGCAATATTTATCTACATACCTTAACGCCTTCCCGATATCACATTTCCTGCGGTACACATCGCCTGCGATCCGTACCGCACGCGCGTAACATCCCTGATCACCCGCCACTGCCGCTAGTCGTAACGATTCCTGCAAATTATAGTGGATTGTTACTGAATCACAGTGGGTCATGCGATTTGCTGAAACCAACGTCATGGCTGCAGATGGACCAATGGTTTTACATCAGCCCAGGGTCTCAATATGAACGGTTATATGTATGAGTCATGAGATGGTGTACCTTTATATTTTTGAACGTGGTTATCAATCATTATACTGTTGCTTAGTAGCCCAGAGGCGCAAATAACACAACCTTACAATTTTCTACTTTAGGGACCGACCATTAACTAAAAACATGGTGGCTGTTTTCGTTTCAGCACATAAACGGATTGGAATCTCAGACCGGAGAGAGTAGAAGTAGCTCTATTCCTGTACATCTACCCTTAACAAACGTCACGTAAGGCCGTAATACTGTTAAGGGTGTGACAATACATGAAAAATATATGATAAGTTAAGGAAGTTGCTAAGACCTACAAGCCTAACAGTCCCTACGACTCTAAGCCCTATAAGCCCTACAACCCTAACCTATCATATACCTATATAAATATATAAATAAGTTCAGGATGTCTGCACCATCCAACCTAAGGTTACAGACGGATAGTAGACAGGATTTCCAGGTTCGGGAAGAGTACACTCACTGCCAGTCCCGCAGACTCACGAGACTGATCAGAGATGGCTAAAGGTGTCTTGGCCACAGTGAGGGGTAATGAGAAAAGAATATAAAATTCAAATCTGTAGCAGTAAGACAACCCCCTTATCATTTTATCTGAACTGGAAAATCTATTCCAGAGATCATTCTTCTCAATCTCAGTTGTAGTTCTATGACACAGTTTGATTTCTTGATTCGGCTGCGGCATACGTCTCGTGATAGGAATCTGATCGGTTTTTAACCATTGTGGACCGTTCGACCATAAAGAATAGTTAACTATTTTTTCCGGTTCTAGACCTCTTGAAACGATATCTGCCGGGTTATCAGCCGAAATTACATAGTTCCATTCTGCGTTCGGTAACAGTTGTTGAATTTGTGACGCCCTATTGGTTACGAAAGTTTGCCATCGTTCAGGCTCGCGAAAATGTACATCCACCCTTAACAATTCCATTAGTAGCTAATATAGGATTGACTGCTTTAGAACAGAAAAGACCTTACATTACAATAATCATGCGCATCCCCAAGCTCGCCTCTTGCCCTCAATGCGGCCGCCATTTGCAGGAGTGCCATCCGATGATGTCGTGTGTTCAGGTCAGTAGCGCGCGGACCGCGCCCGAGGTCGCACGCGCGAGCCGCACAGGCGACCGCGCGTTCAGCGTCACGGAGACGACGCCAGAGCTCTGAGAGTCCTACGTAAACCTGGGGGGAGGAAAAAAGTGGTTATGAAGTGATTTCTCAAATACTTTCGATCAGGACCGTTCTAGAATAGAGTATTATTTATTGTTGCAGGTAAACAAACTGGTTAAAATGAAAAATGTATCTTTTCTACTGAACTTGCAGCCCGTAGAAGGCCTACATTTGAGTGTCGCAGTGTTCAAAGAACTACCTAAAGGCATTTTTTTAAACACTTGTTTACACACCTTCAAATCAAAATCCAGCACATAAACGATTAGTGGGTGGATGACCTTATGATTTGCCGTAGTTTTTGTCCATCATGATAAAAGCAGAGAGCAGTGGTGGCCCAGTGGTATCGGCCCCGACTTACGAGTTGTAGATCGTGAGTTCGAACTCAGGCAGGCACTTTACTTTGTGTATTTAAATTCATCACCACTGCTCTCAAAACGGTGAAGGAAAACATCGTGAGGAAACCACCATGTCCAAGAATCAAAAATTCGAAGACATGTGACATCTACCAACCCGCACTGGGCCCGCGTGCTGAATTACGGCCCACTCCCTCTCACAGAGAGGAGGTCTGTGTCCCAGCAGTGGGAACATTATAGGCTGATTATGATGATAAAAGCTACTAGAGAGAACCTAGATAAGTTTTCAATTTCCTCTGCTGGTGGCCGGAAAAATTCAAAAAAAATACAGGTTCTTCTGTAGATAATGATTTTATAGCCCTACAGAGAATTAGGACCTGTTAAAGCCTACCTGCAGCAGTAAAGTGTTGTCATTCTGCGCCTGTGCCACAGCCAGAGCTTTCTGGAAGGCATCCATAGCTTTAGAGAAGGCTCCAAGTTCAAGGCTTACGGCTGCTACTGTGAGATGAACGCAACCAGCTGTTGAACCACCGCCGCAGTCGTTGTAGAGGGCTTGGCGAGCGTATGAGAGGGCTCTGGAAGTAGAGGTAACAGACGTATTCAATAATCAATGTTATAATGTGAAAAGGCCTTTCTATTTGAATACGAGTATGATTATTGACATTGATTATTTTAATATTAAATTGTTGGTAGATTTATTACTACCATATAACGAATGTGTAAAAGTGTAAGCACAATTGGTAGATTTTTTACGACCGAAGAAAATAAGCGCATGCGTATTTTATAATAAATGATTTGATTTGATTTAATTACATATGACATCCATTTGACCTCACTTAAAAACTTCGGTTGCTTTGAAAGTTTCACTTATATTATGGGTAATCATTATTAAAAAAACTCATCAAAAAATTCAAGTCTAAGAATATTCAAGGCAAGTTAGTAAGTTTTTGAAATAAGCAGCTAAGAGTTCCGTGACAAACAGACAGTTGAAGTCGCACAATACGGACGTTCACACGGCTACATATCAAAGTAAAAGTCAAATCATTTATTTCAAATAGGCTCATAAAAGGCACTTCTAAACATCAAAATTTACAAAAAAATAGAATTGATTCTAGTTGCCCCTTCCAAAAGGTAGTTTCGTATGGAGAAGAATGGGCAAGAAACTCCACCGTTACGCTTTTAAAAACGTTTTACAATATTATGTATACATTAATTATATGTGAAGACGATGCACCTAGAATAAAATTACTATACCACAATAGGTAAAAATAATTAAATATAACGCATGACAGGTAAATTAATTCTAGAAATGTATATCAAGCTATACATTTCCAGTGTTAGCTGAGCTCGCATTGTATCGGGGGTTTGCGTAAGTTGGTACGGATTTGTGAGTCCTATGCGGAGGCCCATGGGCTCAGATACAACGCGAAGAAAAGTGAACTCCTAGTATTTAAGGGGCGGGGCAAAAATTACGTGACTGTACCTACAGTCACCTTAGATGGTACCCCCTTAAACAGAGTCGCCCAATTCAAGTATCTGGGCCACTGGGTTTCCGCAGACCTAAAGGATAACGCGGATGTGGAAAGGGCACGTAGGGCGTTCGCTGTCCGGTGTAATATGTTGGCCCGCATGTTCGCGCGTAGCAGTAATCAAGTGAAAGTGACTCTTTTTAAGTCTTACTGCCAAACACTTTACACGAGCAGCTTGTGGGTTAAGTACACACTAGGGTCATACAACGCCCTACGTGTTCAATACAACAACGCGTTTAGGGTGCTGCTGGGGCTGTCAAGATTCTGCAGTGCTTCGACTATGTTCGCAGAAACCCACACTGATGGGTTTCATGCGCTTATAAGGAAGCAGTGTGCGTCGCTGCTGAGTCGTGTTAGGTCCAGTAGCAACAGTTTAATAAGCGTGTTCGCGGACAGGTGGGACTCTCCACTGCTGCGCCACTGGATACGTTTGCACACTACACTGTAAGCAGTGGAGAGTTCCTCCTGTTCCTAATGTGTGTAACTCTGCTTTTTATTTTGTGTGTTTGTTTTGTTTTGTTTGTGTTATTTTAATGTGTATTAGTTGTTTTAAAATGTGTGTGTTGAAATATGGATAATTTTTCTGAAATAAATGTTTATTATTATTATTATTATAGGCTTTTCGTTCAATGAGAAGTCAGCTTATACTGGAAATGTATGGTCCTATTTTACCAGTTTGGTACAGTCTTAAAATAATTCAGAGAGTTCTGATAGGATGACTTCATTTGCTGAGGAGTTTTTTGCGCCACTGCTAAAAAGCTAAAGCACTAGGAAGTGGTGAATGGCGGAAGTTTTGGGGGACTGTCTTATGTAATTTGACGTTAAAAAATGCTGATTCTACGCCTGATTACTGAGATAAATACTGATAAATGCTTTTTAATTTTCACAGTGAAGTAGTGTGGTGGCATCTACAACGCCACATGCGAACTACGCAACTTACTAAAGTCACGTAAAATCCTACATCGCGCAAGCAGAGTTTACCGCGCATCTAGGATATACAGGATGGATTTTTGAGATGGGGCAGCAAGGACAGCTACCTTAACTGTTGTAGCTACAGGAAAACGGTCTTAGGAGACAAACCTTAACTTTTTGAGAATTTTTGAATTGCATTCACAGATTTTGAAAAAAAATGTACAGTCAGCAGGAAAATGGGCGATTTTCACAAAAACTTTTTTTTACGCCGATCGATCATGTTTTATATAAGGATCAAAAACCTCTATCGGACCAACTGAGGTTTGAGTACTAGAAAAGTCCGAAATCGCAAAAAACTTTTCCCATAAATTTCATAGGAAATGAGACTACGACTTACTGTTTTACCATCGATAAACTGACAGCTATAAAAAAGACTAATCGAAAAACAAATAAAAGATAATAACTTCTACTTTTGGTATTATTTTTCATCTTAAAATTAAAAACTTGAAACTACATTTGGACTCACCTAGAATTTTTACTTTTGTGCTCTAAGTTATGAGGTGCTCATAATGGTAGCCATTTTGACGTAAGCATAGGTTTACTCTCCTTACTACAGACCGGGTAGCAACCGATAACGTGAAAGGATGAATGCCATAGAGAATCGTGGTAAGTGAATATGAGTTCCTGGACATTGTCGTATTTTTTTTTAATAGCCCCTATTAATTACATACATACTAAAATCAAGAGGCATGAGATCAGGACTGCGAGGTGGCCACGGTATAGGACCATAGGTTCCTATTCCCGAATTGCCGGTTCAAATTAGAACGGGTTTGGCGGCTGTAGTGTGGCTGAGCGCCATCTTCATCTTCAGAGGTCATTTTTGTCACAGAATTTCGGAAATCATAAGCAACCAGGCAACAATCTATCTGGATTCTGTTTTCAAAGCAAATTAAATGATGACGCGTATTCGGTAATATTTCTTTTTTGTTTATTTTCGCCGTCTTCAGTGTAGCGTCTACCCATAAAAAAAGTAAGTTGTAGTCTTATTTGCTACGAAATGTATGGGAAAAGTTTCTTGAGATTTCTGACTTTTCTAATACTGAAACCTCTGTTGGTCCGATAGAGGTTTTTGATCCTTATATGAAACATGATCGATTAGCATAAAAAAAAAGTTTTTGTGAAAATTGCCCATTTTCCTGCTGACTGTACATTTTTTTCAAAATCTGTGAATGGAATTCAAATTTTCTCAAAAAGTTAAGGTTTGTCTCCTAAGACCGTTTTCCTGTAGCTACAACGGTTAAGGTAACTGTCCTTGCTGCCCCATCTCAAAAATACACCCTGTATAAATTCAAAGTCCCGGCTATAATCGTCCGGCAGTTGCCCACCAGACACAACACCCGTCTGGTCGGAAGATCCTCCCTTTTCTGTGGACGTATGTGTGAACTTTACACCCTGTTCCTCATACCTCTATTAGTATAGTATATGAAATAAAACGATGTGGTGCCTAGACTACAAATATCATGGAGAGGTCATCGTCATACTCACGCCATTTAAATCCCAGTTAAAATGGCAGGGATATGATGAGGATCACTCCTAATAGTTACCTGTCCAGTCCTCCCAAGGTCTGATGAGCTCTAGCCAGGTTGAGATACGCTTCAGCCCTCATCGGCGCAGAGTCCAACTCTTCAGATATACCCAGCTGACGGTTGGCAAACTCCAGGGATTCTCTGTAAAAGATTACAAAGCTCTTATTTTTTTTAATAAGAGCGTTATGAGAACGCAACTCCGCTAGCAAACGCGCACGTTTGGTACTGCCTCGCTGGATAACTGTATGCTGCGGTGTGAAAATCAAAGTCGAATCATTTATCTATTTCTATTAGACCATTTTTGAAAGTCAGCGCACGCACACACCCACCCTCACACACAGAAAAAGATAATTTAATTGAATTACCCATTCCAAAATGTAGTTCCATAATGAGAAGAAACGCAAACTAACACACCAAATCGGTCAGCAAATTGCAGCGTAGTAACGCAAAAAATAAATGTGTTGTAACATAACTTCGGCGTTGCAACGCTTAAAGTTGTGTGCTATGTTCTTATTCAGACAGCGTCACATCCAATAAAATAATCAAATCTAACTTTTCCTGTTACTAAACTTTTCTGGCACTTTGCCAAATAAAAACTAATAGGTACAACATAAACGAGCCATGTCTGTTGATAGCTTGCCAAAATTACGGCGTCGTGGAAGATAATTTATTGTATAACTAGCTTCCACCCGCGGCTTCGCTCGCAGGGTATGTTAATAAAAAGTAGCCTTTATCCTTTCCCAGGTTTCAAAGTATCCCCATACCAAATTTCATCAAATTTGGTTCACCCGTTTAGCCGTGAAAGCGGAACAAACAGTCACATTCACATTTAGTTAGTAGTTTAGTTTTAGTTTTAGTTAGTATGTGATCATTACATTTTGCGGTCGCATGTGCTAGTTCTGATGGCACATAGCATCATGCCTGAATTCCATGAAGGGTTAGGCAGAGGTGTACCATTAGAGCACTGTGGTAGCCCGGTAAAGCAATGGTGGCCCAGTGGTAACGGCCGCGACTTGCCCTCCGCGTCCAGTACAACAACGCGTTCAGGGCGGTATTGGGGCTGCCCCGTTTCTACAGTGCCTCGGGCATGTTTGCGGAAGCGCGCACCAACTGTTTTCACACTACAATGCGCAAGCGGTGCGCGTCCTTGGTGCGCAGGGTGCGGGTCAGCTCCAATGCTGTCCTAGAGATGATTGCTGGACGATTGGACTGCCCTTATATTAGGAAATGTTGCAGTAGGCATATAGCCAGAGCATGTTAACGATTGACGTGAGATTTGCTGTTTTATTAAAAATATTGCCTTAAAATTTTATTTTTAATTGTATTTTATATTATTAATTTCCATTTTTTTAATTTTTTTATTATTATTTTTTTCATTTGAAATTGAGTTGCTTATTTTTATTTGACATTGTATTTATGATTTGATGACATTGTATTTATTTTTATATTGTGATTTGTATTTATCTCGTGTTTTGTATTTTGTGATTGTAATATGGGAGAACCTGAAATAAATGGATTTTATTTTATTTATTATTTATTTATGAGTTGTAGGGCGTAGCTTCGAACCCAGACAAGCGCTTTACTTTGTCTAAATTATATCATCACCACTGCTCTCAAAAACGGTGAAGGAAAACATCGTGAGGAAGCCGGCATGTCCTAGAACCATAAATCCGAAGACATGTGACATCTACCAACCCGCACTGGCCCCGCGTGGTGGATAACGGCCCGCTCCCTCTCGCAGAGAGGACGCCTGTGTCCCAGCAGTGGGAATAATGTAGGCTAGTACATACGACTACCACTAGAACTCCCGAATTTAACTAGTACCTATTGTGGTATAGTAATTTTATTCTAGGTGCATCGAAGTAATGTATACATAATATTTTAAAATAGTTTTAAAAAGAGTAACGGTGGAGGTTCTTGCCCATTCTTCTCCATACGAAACTACCTTTTGAAAGGGGCAACTAGAATCAATTCTATTTTAATGTAAATTTTGACGTTCAAAAGTGCCTTTTATGTACCTATTTGAAATAAATGATTTGACTTTTTATAGGGGGCGAGCGTATTGCTACCAAGCGGACACAAATCTGGAATTGATAGGAAATACTAGAAGTAAATGTGTTTTGATAAATGAGAATGAGGCTTTTGCAACTTGTTACACATGCAACTTTGCACTCATTATTGATATTTTATTTTTTAACACGCGTTTGTAAGACACAATTACCGAATCCATTACTTCTAAAAAAAGACCCGTGTGTGTGACCGTGTTCTAGAGGCCTTTTTCACAGTTTGACAGTATTGCCATATAAATAAAATTTACAAAGTTGGTTGCAAAAAACGAAAATACAAAACCAAAGAATCGACTTCCGAAATCAAAGTTATTTTTCAGTTTGTGTTGTTTTTTTTGGCAGTCGTTTGTTTGTTCGTTCAATATTTTTCACTTTTTACTAGTGGTACCACACAAATTCGTATACCACTACTTGCTATGTAAATAATAGTGACGGGAAGTTATTAACATTTAAGTTAACATCATCAATATATATTATTTAGTGGGAAAAATACGTATTATTGAAGTTAACTGATGTGTGTGGTGGTCCCAAAAATTTATTAAATATTTTAAAATTCGTTTTAATGGCGTCTATCCATTAAAACGAATTTTCGAAATCAATCCACAATTGCCGGATATATCGCGAAACAAACACAAAAAAAAAATACAGACGAATTGAGAACCTCCTAATTTTTGAAGTCGGTTAAAAATGGCACAGAATTGGTACAAACTTTCAAGCTACCTTTTCAGGCTTTGCTACCAGCCCTGGCCATTGCCACTAGCATAAGCATCAATCAAACAACAATCAATGGTTGAAAACCATTTTAACCACTGAACCTAAGATGAAGAAAGAAGAAGTAAAGACTCTTCATATAGCTTTTGTTCATTTGTAACTACCCTAGACAGCCAACTATGTTCTTGGCGAAGAGAGCCTTCGTCCACTCAGCAGGCTTAGCACGAGCACCGTTTTGTAGACGGAAGAGTAGACAAAAAAGATGTTCCGTGTAGACATAGAAAGTTTTCTACTGTCTTTAGCATGGCGATTACAAAATCAAATTATCTTCACTACCTTATACAACTGTCAGTTGTCAGTGTAATTTTGACATTTTGGGATAGAAAACTTTCTTCTGAAATAGTCTATATAAAAAAGGACTCAGACAAAAATCGTTAGAAACGAAAGACAAAATGACAGATTGTAAAAGTATTTCTACGGTGCGCTGTCAAAAATGGAGAAACGAAATGTCACTTTGTATAGAAAGAGCTGTGTCTATTCTTCGTACAAATAGAAAGCGTAGGTAAAGTGTCTTGTGTTTGTAA
Source organism: Griposia aprilina (assembly GCA_916610205.1). Lineage (NCBI taxonomy): Eukaryota > Metazoa > Arthropoda > Insecta > Lepidoptera > Noctuidae > Griposia > Griposia aprilina. The sequence goes on along the minus strand of OU744310.1, from coordinate 6,675,533 downwards.
TAATTTTATTATCTGCATATAACTTTTTTTGAGGTTGGCAATCAAGCCAAAAAAGAGGTGTTTATTCCGCATACTAAGCTGCCATCTAAATAAGTTGTGATCAATGCATTCGTGGGTGTACCAAATGCGTGATATTTGCATGAGAGATGGCACTCGACATATGATTTGTGTACAACGACGGGGCGTGGGCACGCTACACCAATAACTGTCCGCTACTTTATGACGATAGCTAGAAAGTTTTGGCAATAGAACTGCCAGTTTGCACGTGCACTCCGGTGGGTGGTAAATATTTCTGGGTTTAGTAATAGGTCATATAGTAAACAACTTTTGCTTGCGGACTTTCAATAGTAATAAATAAATAAATAAATCTTTTATTTCGGACCCTTATGTATAGTCCATTTGGTTATAGTGTACACATAACTTAGAAACTTGTGTTAGTACTTACAACTACCAGAAAAACAACACAAACTATTCATAACTACGTCACAGTGGCCTGTAGGCGTATCCAATAACCCAGTATAGGGCTGTCCCACCTATCAGATAAAGCTTTCAGGATGCTGTTGAGGCTGGCGCGTATCCTGCGCATAATGGAAGCACAACGCTTGCGCATGATGTCGTGAAAGCCAACTATTCTTGCCTCTGCAAACATGCCGGAGGCACTGCAGTAGCGCGGCAACCCCATCAACTTTTTTGTTTTTTGGTTGTGAAGTCATCAAATAACTTCTCCCGCTCTGGGCGGAGCGCGGAGCGTGTCAGACTTTAACTGACTAAAACCCACCCGTGTTCCTTCAGTTGCATGTGCGCCAGGGCCACGGTAACTCTAACCCCATCAACACCTTGAAAGCATTATTGTATTGTGCGCTCAAAGCGCTGTATGCCTTCCGTGTAGTTGACCCACAGACTGCACGTATATGACGTAATACAGGGTGTCTATAAGAAATGATATCCCAACGAAACTGCAAACTACACAACCAGCGGGGTAATTACGTAACACACTAACAGTAGGAATGGGTTTCATTTTGACAGTTCAACAACATTCATTGCGTTATTTACGTTCTTGAGCAGACAAATTTTTCGAACATATGAAGCAATGAATTAGCAGTAGGCTTCAAAATGATTCAGATTGTGATAGATTGTGCGTTACGTAATTAGGGTGCTGATTGCTGGCAGTGAAATCATTAAGTTTTTAGGTGACGATAATACCTTCCCTACGTGCTTGAAGTCCATTGAGGGTAGAGGTTATATTATTAAATACAAGTTGCTAGTCTAATGATACGCTTTTTTTTTTCTTTTTAGTTTATCGTGTGGAAATCCTTATGGAACTCCTCCACCCTGGGTCCGGAGGGGTCTGTCAGACTTTTACTGACTAAAACCACACGGTGTTCTGTTGCTACTTTCAGCCGGGTGCTGGAGTGCTTGCGCATTTCGTCACGCTCCCCCGGCCAGGTGTTGGCCCGCATGAATTCATGTGAACCCCGTCATACTCAGCGGCCGCATACAGCTGCAATACCTATAGAGAGAGGCGCGCGCGGAATACGGCGTGCTGCCGTCTCGGGCTTTTATTATTTAGGCAACAAACTCCTCAAGTCTGTTGCCGGCAGCCCACACCCTAAGACGGCTGGGAATGGTTGGAAGGGAGGTTGTATCCTCTCTCTCCCTTTCCGCCGCCTCCTTCGCGACCATCACTTCCTCACAGAAGGTGGTGACGGCGTCCCACGCGCTCTCACTTCTGACCATGGACTGGACCATGTCCGTAAGCGCGAGAGTATCCGCAGTACCAACCGCCACGACGAGGTCACGGCGCTGCAATGCCCAAGTTTCCTCAGTCTTATAATACCCTAAGTTTGTTGTGTGGTCTCCAACCAAGCCTGCATTCTTTGGTGGAGTGGAAACTGCGAACCAGTAAGTGCAACCTAGGTAGAACAACAAGTTGGTCCGACGATCTGGTGAAGGTTGCCGGAATCCACTGGATGCGAGAAGTACAGGACCAGTAGTTGTAGCTTTGCTTAGAAGGGGGGGGACCTGTTGGTCCAGCATTGCTCATGTTTCGTCAGACTGATGATGATTCTTTAGTAACTCTTAACTATACTTCCCGAAGTCCATGTACGCCTGGTACAGATGTTTTAGTAGCGCAAGCTTGTCACTTCTATGTCTTACACTGCGGAGTGCTGAGAGCCACCCACACCTTCACTGCTAGCCGCTATTCGTTCGCACCTACACTTGCTAAGGTCTATGCGTGCCTGGTACTTTTTGTTGAGATGGGATTTAATAAGCTAGTCCCAAATCTCTTGTAGAGAGATGAATGTGAGATTTGTCTGCCGCCTCTTTGCACCTCTTAAAGCCCATGCTCATGTGTCAAACAGAGTTTAGTTTCTTTATGGGAGACTGAATAGCTACTGCACCCCGATTCTGGTGGTGGCCAGCAGTATTCGTCTTTTAAATGAATTAAGATGGTGATATTTCGTAGTTCAGCTGCATCTGCTTAGACAGGAAGCCGACCCCAACATAATTCGGCACGGGCTAGGCAGATGATTAGTTTTAGTTCTTACCTATACTTCCCGAAGTCCATGTACGCCTGGTAAAGATGTCCCAATAACGCAAACTTGTCAGTTCTGTGTCTTACACCGCGGAGTGCTGAGAGCCATATCTTCACTGCTAGCCGTTGTTCGTTCTGGCCGTAGAGACGGACGCCTCGCTCGATCTAGAAACAGAAACGAAAAAAAGTTCTAGTTTAGGGTTTTCAAAGATTTCAATGGGATGTTTTGAGTTGTAATCTGCGATTGGCGGATGCTAAATACTGCTAACTGACATCAACATCAATATTTGAGTCGCTATACTGTAATCTTGGACACATAGGTGAAGCGGTCAGCTCACTTTGTTACCAATTTACTCTGAGTCACCCGCAGTGACAAAGGGCCACAAGATTGTATAGGTAGGTACTTAGATTTACGCCAACAGATTCTGTACTAAGTCAGTTCCAGATTTGTTACAGTCCTTATCTTGTAAGAATGTTGAAGAACATATTTTAATTAGGACAAAAAAAATGTGTTAGTAGCAAAGAACTACCAAATTCGGGGACTTGAAAGTATAGTAAACACGACCCTGAAAAAGACATGGGATACAATACTAGTATCCCATGTCTTTTTCAGGATCGTGTTTAATTAATCTCAGCTCAAAATGCTAAAACTGCATCATTATTTGAGGTCTCAAGAAGTAACCAACAGAAATCATTCGGATTTTATAGAAATTATTAAAAATTTAGAATTCTGGAGTGGATACGCTTATTTTGCCATATTTGCAACAAAGCTCTTATCGAATATTTTTCAGTTTTTAGGTTTAAATTTAATGGTCTCATTGCTGATTGTGATGACTACCCGAAAACTCTTGAATGGACAAGAAGACAAGATAATAATTGGAAGGGACCGACAGGTTCTGAAGCAGTCCAGCAGGTCTTGTTAGGGCTATTGTGACTAAATTAGTTCTACTTCCCAGGACCCAAGGGCTGGCTTTTACCTTGGCCAGAGGCTAAGCATTGCCATACAACGTGGCAATGCCGTCAGCCTCTTGGGTACATTACCGGTCGACAGCGATGCGGAGGAATTTTTTGATGCCATATTTTAGTTTGTTATTATTTTACTTTGTGCGGAAGCTGTGCACCCAAAAACCTTAGGATGGACAGGATACAGTGTTTCTCATGCTCACGAGTCTGGTGCCCCATCTCGAAATTGTATCAGTAATTGAGGTCTCAAAGTAAAAACAAAATACACTTTAAACTATCTAGATATCGTCAAAGATTTGAACTTGGGCAGTGTAATTTCAAAACATTGTTAAAGCTAATCATTTTCAAAAGAGTAACATCCGCGTTGAGTTTCTTGTCAGCTCTTCTCCACAGGAAACGACCAATTGGAACCGTGCACCTAGCTTCTGACGTTTTATATTTGCCCATGTAGGATTATGTGAAATAAAATGTTTTGAATTTGAGCTTGCACCCACCTTCCTCCTAGCGAGGTACTGATCGAGCCTCGACCGGCAAGCTCTAAAGCAGTCGAGCAGGCCGACAGCGGGCGGGCGGTGCGCGGGGCCGAAGCGCGCGCCCCAGCGCAGCGTGCCGTTGCGGCCCGAGCCCCCGCCGCCGCCTCTGTAGTCCTCCGAGAACGGGTATACTTCTGGAAGAGAAAGAAAGAAAAATGATGTTACAAACTTCTAGCTAGAACAAGGATATCTGTAACTAAACAATTGGTACCTTTTCATCATCAAATTGAATGCTATTTGCACTCATTCTGATGAAAAATATATGTAAACAACTATACCAATTTTGACTTCCTGCACCCTAATTACGTAACACACTATCAGTCACAATCTGAATCATTTTGAAGCCTATTGCTAATCCATTGCTTCATATGTTCGAAAAATTTGTCTGCTCAACAACGCAAATAACGCAATGAATGTTGTTGAACTGTCAAAATGAAAACCATTCCTACTGTTAGTGTGTTACGTAATTACCACGCTGGACAGCCAGGAAATTCACTAAAATAATTGTATGTTTTTAAATTAGAAAATTATTTTATATTTTATGTATTTTGTTTTCCCTTGTACTCTTACACACGTTGTCTTCATCTCTTTAATATACTCTCCTATCACAGGTATGCTGGAAGAGATTTCTTTAGAAATAAGCATCACCTTTGTACCTGTTTTTCTATTCCTTTCTTCTTGTCTGTTTATATATATTATGTGTGTACATAAATGGTTAAATAAATAAAAGATTTTTAATAATGGATGTGTATTCCACATCTGGCACTTAATTTGGTGGATACTATTATTAATGCAAAATGTGGTGGTAAAAAAGACTGCTGAGCGTGAAGTCTTCCGTGGGGTACCCTATAATAATAATAATAATAAGCTTTATTGATTCCTTGCAATACATAGGTACAGTTGCCAGCACATCAAGCTACTACAACCTGTCAGATTGTCTCATTCGATTTTGAACTTAACAGACAACATTTTAAGGTTTATAATCGTTTGGAGAAATTTGACAGTTTCATGCAGCTTGACTTGCTGGCGACTGTACCCTACATTCTAATAAAATTAAAATAAAATAATAAATGCCTTGAATAACAAGGGACTTCAACATAACGGGCAAAATGGAGTGTTTTCCACCCTTGCTTACTTCTTCGGGGGATAACTAAAGACGTGTTCAGGGCCTTCTTTTCCACTGGCCACTCTGGGCAAGTGCCCAGGGCCCCTCGATTCATGGTCCCCCTATTTCATGCCAGCGTCGGAGCCAGGGGCTATCAGAGGCAGGGTGTACAAATTCCGAGCTCACTTCGCTCGCTCTTGCATCCTAGATTCTCCATAGGGCCTCTATCATAAAGTGCCTAGAGCCTACAATAGGTTAAAAACGGCCTGGGACGTGTTGTTATGTTTCTTTTTAATTTTACCTTGCGGCTCATCGATGTGGTGTCTGGATGGGTCAGGTGAGCTTAGCAGACGTGTCGCCGACAGCTGGTGCGCCGGCACCCCGCTGTAACAGGAGAATGAGAATGTTTTACAGGTCTGAATCATTTGTTTACATAAAGTGTTATTATTTTATAGACATAACACCATACGGTAGACACTTCATTGATGTTTTATGAACAGTAGGTACAACTATATTTTTAATGTCCCTCGGGAATCATTGCATTTCCGATCTGATGAGATCGGAAATGATCTGAATCTGAATCATCAGAACTAAGTACTTTAATGTTGTTTTGTTTTCACGTAACAACACAATTTACACAATAAAGTACTTAGTTCTGAATCAAAATTATTATACACGATAAATCTAATAATTGATGGACATGGAAATTAGCATTCGGAAATGCGATGATTTCCGAGTAACACTATGAAAATAGTTGTACTATACTTACGTACAATATCGTAATATTTTTCCTTTTAAAGGCTAGCACAGATTAGGGCGAGCCGCACCGCAACGCCACGCATTGCAAAAATTCATCTACTTCACTTTCGTACCTTTTCTATGAACCAACTCAAAATACAGGCCGGCCACACCGCATTTTTTGGAATGAAAATACGTTGTCCTGCGGTCCGTTGCGCCAGTAATGTGCGATTGGCTTTAAGGCACGAACATTGACATACAAACCTAAAGAGTTCGATAAATACCTTCAAGGAAAAAGGAGAACATACACATACTAAAAAAAACAACCGTCTTCCAAAAATAACTTTAATTTCGGAAGTCGGTGTCCTTGATTTTGTATTTTCGTTTTTTGCCACCGCCTTCCGAATGAAAGTTTTTGTAAAAATGTTTTTATTTTTCACTTTTTAGTTGTGGTACCTACCCCACACAAATTCGTATACCACTACTTGATATGTAAACAACTGTGACAGGAAATTATTAAAACTTCATCACGATACAGAGTTATTGGTAAAACACCAGCAACCTCTTAAGGCGGCGCCCAACGGTCCACTAGCGCCACTCCTTTAAAAAAATATTATCTCGTGACTGATAAGGAATTATGAAAAATGCTCAATAGGGAACCTCGGTAAGTGTGTCAATAATTTTCTAATACCTTTTATAAATTTTCATATTGAGACACGAAGCAACAAAATACGATCTAGACGAATGTGGCTTCTTTTATTTATATCGAATTTTGTTGCTTCATGTCTCAATAAGAGACTTTATAAAAGGTATTAGAAAATTCTTGACACATTTACCGAGGTCGCTTATTGAGCCATTTTTCATAGTTCCTTCTCAATCACGAGACATTTTTTTTTAAAGAGTGGCTCTAGTGAACCTTTGAACGCCCTCTTAAGGGGCAATTGTACTCATCATTATAAACAACTTTTACTATGGAACAAACCTGAAAACGCGAAAAAAAAAACAGATTTTCCCTACATTTATGTTCGGATAACACGTCAAAACGTAGGGAACAGCTGATATTTTTTTCGCGATTTCAGGTTTGGTCCATAGTAAAAGTTGTTTATAATGATGAGTACAATGACCCCTTAAGAGGTTGCCGGTGTTTTACCAATAACCCTAAGTGGAAAAAATACGCATTATTAAGGATAACTCAAAAACTACTTATATGGGATTAAAAACTTCTGAGGTAACACCAAAACAAACATTTAAAAAAAATACAGTCGAATTGATAACCTCCTCCTTTTTTTGAAGTCGGTTAAAAATGCGTTGTCCTGCGGCCCGTTGCTGCCGTAATGTACTGTTGGCACGAAAATTAACATAAAAACCAAAAGAGTTCAAAAAATACCTTCAAGGAAAAAGGAAAACATACCTACCACCATAGATACTCGTAAATGATAGGATTTGATTTTTATGGTGTAGGTACATAATAAAGAGTATTCTATTCTATTGGTCTCGCTGATCATTTATCTAAGCCTACCACACGTAAAATGACAACTGAGGATTTAAAATGTATTTGTCATGTCATCCATTTTAATACAATTGACGACTCTGTCTGCTCTAGTACCTCATTAGCTCTATCCACGGTTGCTTCTACCACTTTTCATTGCAAGTTTCCAAGAGTTTTATCATTGCCCTGGGATCCGTGTGGACCATGATCCGATCGCGGGAATCTGGGAGATTGCAGGCGGCGTAGGACCAGTCGTAGTGGCGATTCTCGGGGAGGGCTATGTCCAAGAGTGGTCGTTTATCGCCTGAACGATGATGTTGCATCAACTGCCTAGCCTTTTGCCTATGTCAGGATCGGCTCCAATCTAACCAGATGCAGCTGAATACCAGTGTATAGAGGTATGAGGAACAGGGTATAAAGTGCACTCATACATACCTCCATATTAAAGGGAGGAATGAGGATCCTCCGACCAGATGGGTGTTGTGTCTGGTGGCCAACTGCCCGACGATTGAAGTCGGGACGTTGTATTATATATGCTAGTTGCGCGGTAAACTCTGCTTGCGCGATGCAGGATTTGCGAGACGTCAGTGTGATGCGTATCTCGCATGTGGCGTTGTAGAGAGAGACTACCTATGTCCACAACCCAGTTACTAGGTAATACGATAGACTTTGGTAGGACTGATTGACAGACTTTCGGGTTTCTGACTAACGACTGTCACAGATCTACGAATGACAGCCGGCTTAGCGTGCTTTCTGAGGCACGGAGGGTTCTCGATATGTAATGGATGGTCACCCATCCACAGACGGATCTCGGCAATCGATCGAAATAAATCCTTTGAATTTTGTAGCTATGGTCACTTTGGCCAACTTACCCTAGGAAGTCGCGCGACTCGATTGAGTCCCATGACATGTTCCGCGGGTGTAGACGACAGCGTCACCTACTGGTTGGATGCATCGCGCTGTCTCGCTCGCTCAGCGCGCTGGCTCGCTGTGGAAGAGGAGATGAGAAGTATGTTAGTTCATGCGGCTTTGGATAGAGCTGTAATGTTGAAAATCTTAAATACGATAAGTTTTTGCGCGATGTAACAAGATTTACCCTACTTAAAGCTAATAGGTATTTCATATGTTCAGTTCCGCCCTCTAGTGTGCATTGTCTGTGTATCTGTCACAGATGATTTTCTCTAAAACATAGACAGTGCCGGTTTTAACATTACAAGCGCCCTGAGCGAAATTTTGGCGCCACCCCTCTCCCTTGGAGAGTAGAGAGAGACAAAAAATTGCTTGCACTTGCTTAGGTTTTCTTTTGTCCATTCTTAAAGAAATAGGAGTTACTTTGTTAGCCTATACAGAAAAGTTTGAGAATTCAGAGAATGTCGGATGCAAGAGCAAGCGAAGACATCACAACTTTTTTTTGTTGTTTACTTGCTCCAAGCGAACTAAATCAAAAGTGCTCTGCGGGCGCCAGAGATGAAGGGGCGCCTAGTCACAGCCCCTTCGGCGCCCCTTCACCTGTGGCTCCCTGGGCGGTCGCCTAGCCGCGCCCCGCCCTAACGCCGGCACTGAACATGGAGCTGCTAAACAAAATATTGACTATGTCCGTATTACTTGAGTTGCCATAGAGTGACAATCTGCTAAACAGTTAATTTCCTTGACCAAGTTAGGTACAGCGTTGTTAAACGTGCTCTGAATTTAGTATATTTTTGCAATGAGCGAGATAAACTTCTATCTATGTACAGTCGCAAGCAGGTAAATAAAATACACGAAACTGTCATATTTCTCCAAACGATTTTAAACCTTAAAATGTTGATGGTTGTGTTCAAAATCTAATGAGAAAAACAACCGACTTCCAAAAAAAAACACTAAAAGACGTGAAAAAGTTATTTTTCACGTCTTTTAGTGTTGTTTTTGGAAGCCGGTTGTTTTTTTGGAAAAATGTTTTAATTTTTCATTTTTTAGTTGCGGTACCTACCAAACACAAATTCCTATACCACTACTTGGTATGTAAATAACAGTGACAGGAAATTATCAAAACATCAACAATATAAACTAAGTGGTAAAAATATGCAGTACTAAGGATAACTCTTAAAGTACCGGTCAGCACTTGATCAAATAAAAAATGGGATCACATGTGAAACATCAACTATCAAATAAAAAAAGAATCATATAAATCGGTTTCACCCAGAAAAAAGTTATGAGCTAACCAAACATAAAAAAAAACACTGTCGAATTGAGAACCTTTTTTTGAAGGCGGTTATAAATGTGACAGTTTGTGGTAACTTTAGGTGCTGGACACTGTACTTTTGACGAGGGCAAGGGGGGGGGGGTATATTTCCTTGAAAGTAAGAAATTCTTACCTGATTAAGAGGAATTGTGACTGATGTAAGAGTACGAATCCATTGTTAAAACACTGCTGACTTCCATCTTTTACGTAGTTAAGTCCTGCAAGCAAAGAAAATGGTTGTGAATAAAATATACAAAATGCAAATACGATTATACGATAAAGCAGGACGATTGATGAATCAAGGATTTAATTAGTCTCTCAGAAAAAAATAACTTTTGTAGATGCATAAAAAAATAACAAATATATTTATGTACATGTTAAATCACAAAATCGTAAATTAATTAATTAATTACTGAAGACATGGGAAAGTTACTAATGTTAACTTATGTAATATAATAGGTACTAACAGAAGGAAGGAAAATAATTTTGTATAATGTTTATTATTCGTCAGTTTAATAAATACATGCCGTATTTAATCGAAACTCTAATAGTTTCTAGCGCTCCTAAAAATATTATTGTACACTCTAATATTTTGATTGCGCCCCTTTTTTTTGGGGTTAATTGCGACCAACTTGAATGTAGCGCTTGCCGGTCGCTCGGCACCGCTGCGCTTGCGTCGCGCGAGTCAAGAACACGCATCTCAGCGGAATCCTCCGCTAACAAAACCCAAACTGAAGCATGTTCCAGACGGATGTAATCCAGCTTACCAACAGAGGTGACCTTGATGAGGGCTTGGTTTACATCCGCGGTACACGGATCAAAACCAAGCGCCAACACTGTCGAGCTTCATTGTGAAACCTCTAGATGTAGATAGGTACCAACAATCAATTTTAGTCACTACAATTTTAGTCACAACAATCAATTTTAGTCACTACAATTTTAGTCACAACAATATCCGCATTTCAGAGACACGACCTTCAGTAATGAAGAACCCGACCATGAAGGGAAGAAAAAGTTTTCTATTTTCCCGTCGCATCTCCGAAAATTTATACACATACATACATACATAAACTCACGCCTTCTTCCCATGGGGGTAGGCAGAAACTACAGAACGCCACCTGCTACGATCCTTACATACTCCTTTTGCCTCGCTTACGTTCATACGTCTGGTCATACACGCACGCCAGTTACGTACGTAACTACTACACGTACTACGCACCTGACCTTTCTGAAGAACATCACCAATAAGGTCAATAAATATCTTCCTAAGGCGTCCCCTCCCGACGTTTCCACTCACATCTGCCTTGTAAATACCTTTTGTTATTCGCCTTTCATCCATCCTCTCAACATAAGCATACCATCTAAGCATACTCATTTCAATTTTAGTCACTGCATCTTATCATCATTTCAGGGACACTATCTTCAGTAATGAAGTACCCGACCAGACCAAGAAGAGAAGAGAAAAGTTTTCTATTTTCCCGTCGCATCTCCGAAAATGTATGTTCATTCTTTAAAACTATGCGAGTACCTATGAATGTAGTGTATTATTATTTTGTCGATCTACTAATAATTGCTTTATAATTTAAAAAAAAAGCAGCCAAGTGCGAGTCGAACTCGCACACGAAGGGTTCCATACCACCGCACAATATTTTCAACTAGCATCTGCCCGCGACTTCATCCGCGTAAAATTTCTTGTTCCCCCGACCCACCCCGTCGCCTACCCGCGCTATACTTCGTTTTCGCTTCGCGTTCTTTCCGATTTTTTTTGGTATTTCTCGGCTCCTAAGCGTCGTAGCGTGATGTCAAGTAGCCTATAGCCTTCCTCAAAAATGGGGCTATCAATTGCAAAAAGAATTTTTCAAATCCTAATGGATGTTCCTGAGATTAGCGCGTTCAAGCAAACAAAGGAACAAAGTCTTCAGCTTTATTATTAGTATATTGATATTAGTATACATATACATACTGGACGCCAGTACGCCAGAGGCTGCGTGCTTGCATGAAATCGAGGCAGGCAATTTGAACAACATCTGTAATGGTTTTACTCTATTTTTGATGATTGCCAATGATAAGTAAATAAACGAAATTAAAGTTCTAATTATATCTGCATTTTTTTAAATTTAATACGTATCAGTGTTGATAACATTTTTACCTTTTAAGAAAGGTTATGAAATAGGGAATTTATTTCCGAGATTTGTATGCCAAGTGTCAAACATTTTTTTCGAGTAAAACACGTTTAAACTTCAAAAATGATAAAATAAAGGTTTCCTTTGCATTCAAGGCCTTTTATTTCTGAAATTGTGGGAATTTAGGCCATGTATTTTTTTTTATAAATGAGCACTCATTTATCACCAGTCAGAATAATAACAAATAAGTGTAGAGAGCGAAACAGTTATTTTTAAATTATTTATTTTTGGTGACCAGTCAGAAAATTTTAACAATTATCTAAAAACCTCCGTAACTCAGACACCATTAATTTTCGACCCCTAGTTGGCGGGCTTAATTTGTTGGAAATGACCTCTAGTATAACCCCTTTCAAAGAATAGGTCGAATTTCCAAACAGCCTGTATATATAATATAGAGTAGTAAGATTATATAAGATAGAGCAAAAAACGCGGAACAAGACCACGTCTTTTATTTAATTTTATTTTTATTATTTGTGTTTATAGCGGCCATAGTAGTGTAGTAGGTACACACTGTGTGACAATTTCAAGTGTCTACTTATTTCGGTTAAAAGATGCAGTCCTGTGACAGACGGACGGACGCACGGTGGGACAGACAGCAGCGGAGTCTTAGTAATAATTTCCCGTTGGCAGCCTCTGGGTACAGAACCCAAAAAAAATGTTGACTCTAAACTTTTTCGAATGAATTAGACTGAATTCTCCTGAGAGCGATTCAGCTTTCCGCTCTAAAGAGTTGGCACTGATCACTGTTTTGCACTGAAAAATATTATTTAGTATAAGAACTTACACTACTTAAATGGCATAATTTAGTCTAGGTTTTTCGTGTAGGTAACGAGATGCGGCTGAATAATCAATATCATCAGTAGGCCTAGCCAAGTTACAAACGTTTCGTATCGAATCTCTTTCTACAATCGTTAACGCTTTGGCGTAAGCAATTTTAGAAAACGATAAGTTGGTAGCCAAGTTGACGCGACTGACTCGATCGCTCGTTCTACAATATCATTAGAAAAAACCTATACTTTAGTCTATGGTGAGCGTTCCTACAAACGTCAAACTAACCTTTGTTATTTAAAAGTCTATCATACTCGGGCACTTGAAAGTTTGAAACATAAACAATGACGTGATACGCGTCATGAACTAATATCGCCACTTACGAAACAAACAGCACAATTGTGTTTGACCCTTTACTTAATCAATATATAATATATTATACTTTATTATTATGGATATCACTGTATTTTTTCATAAATATACTGAGAAAGGCACACTCATTATATTAATGTCCTAAAATTTATCACTAAGGGAGTGCCTGGGACTTAATTTATTAATTGAACCAATTGCCCTTTTTTGTAAAACAAAAATAGTCTGAATATCGGCGGCTTTTCCCCTCAACAGAATACCGTACGACAACATATTTAAAGTAGGTATGCATTTTAAATGCTAAATGGTAAATAAAGTCCAAAATAATGGTAAATAAACAAAATACTTCTCGGTTTCAACACAACTGTATCATATAGACGCCATTTAATTATCGTTAACTCTTGGGTCTCGGCGATCGCTTAGCTATCGTTCAAAAACTTCGATATCGTTTCGTTAGCGCTTGTCAAAACTGTAACTTGGCAACCATATGTATGGGATGTAGCGATCAACGTTGTAGAAACGATCACATTTCATTCTAACATTTTGAACGATCTGATAAGTTGTAAACTTGGCTACGAATTTTCTATTCGTTTGTTCTGACCACGTGACTCAACGTTGACATGATGTCATTCCTATACATTTGATTAGTTTTCTATTAGCGTTGTCGATTGTAGATTGTCAACTTGGCTAAGCCTGCAGAGGCCCTAGACAAATGGCATTCGCTTCGAAGCGATTCTATTTCTACAATCGCTATCGCTTTCGCTAATGTTTCCGTCATACGAATCGAAAACTAGCGATAACGGTTGTCAAAAAGTGCCACTTGGCTACACATCTCTATGGACGTAATCGTTCGACGCTGTCGACTCGTTTCATAGAATCGAATGATGTTAACATTGTCTGGCTAATTTCTATTCGTTGACCTATGATCAAGTGACATTTCGATAGCTTATGTCAACCCCATACAATTTTGGCTTTTCTACTAACGTCATCGCTAATCGAATGTTACTTTGTCTATGCCCTCAGTACAGATAAATAAAACTAGAGTGTCTGTTTGTAATAAATGCATATGGATGTATACAAGGTATTTTTTTTTTTTACAATTTTTGTATGTCTGTTTGTTCCGGCTAATCTCCGAAACGGCTGGACCGATTTTGACGCGACTTTCACTGGCAGATAGCTGATGTTATACGGAGTAACATAGCTTACTTCTAATCCCGGTAGCACTTTCCTGTAGGATAATTTCCGACGTCCACGCGAGCGAAGCCGCGGGCAGCAGCTAGTTTTATATAACTTGACTAAGCTCTTTTGACATAAGTAATTATGGTCTGTGGGGTAATTGCGTAACACACTAACAAGGGGCCTTAAATGGACGCTTTGACAGAATCATAATATGATCTGCGTACAATTCGTTTACCCTGCAATTCATCTGTTTGACAGCTGCAATTTGACATTAGACTTCATTAAAGCAATGCATAATTTGTGCACCATTTTATGAAACTTGATACAAAACTGTCAAAGAGATGAATTGCGGGATATTAAGTGTACGCAGATCATAATATGATTCTTCCAAAGCGTCCATTTTAGGCCCACTGTAGGAATGGCATTGCGTTATTTACGTAGTTCAGCAGACAAATTTTTCTAACATATGAAGCAATGGATTAGCAATAGGCTTCAAAATGATTCAGATTGTGATAGATAGTGTGTTACATAATTAGGGTGCTGTTCCCAAAATATCTGATGATAATATAAACAAATGAGTCAGAAAACGTACCTGTGGATGTCAATTTGTAGTGCCAATTAATTTGTAAGTGGCAATCAAATCAAATCAAAGCACTCAATTCGTGAGTGCTTTAATTTGATTACGTATTTGAATATTTCAACCCTAAATTGTAATTTTGAATCACCTTTACTGATGTTTTTTTATGGATAGCATGGGAGTCTTGGGGTTCAGATAGTATGACAACAGAAGATACCAGTAACCACCAAATGGCGTCAATGGTGTAACTTCCAGTTATCGTACCGAGATAGTATTAATTGAAAATGGGTCACTAAATGCGCAAAGGTACCTAACAGAAATCATTTGTCAACATGCACAACCCGAACTGACTGTAATTGGTGAAGATTTCATTTACATGGGCGATAATGCTCGGGCCCACCGTTCTGGTGACGCAGATATGCAAGCTATCGGTATTTGTCGTTTGGATTGGCCAGCGCGGAGCCCCGACCTTAAGCCCATTGAGCACGTCTGGGACCTCCTAAAAAGGCGAGTAACATCTGTCCAACTACTTCCACAAAACATTAGGGAGCTTAAACCTGTGATCTCGGCTGACTGGGAACACATGACACAGGACACCATCAGAAGCCTGGTGGAAAGCATGCCAAGCCGATTACATGCCATAATCGCTGCAAGGGAAGGTCATACTCCAACTCTAACTCTGGCTTTCGCTGCCCTAGTCATAGAATGTTGGAATCCTATAATTCAAATTTCATTGATATTGATATATTTGCATGCTCGAAAAATTATTTTAAATCTAATATTATGAAATTTTTATCTTAATTGTAATCATATTATTTTTTATTTTTGCATAATTTTAGTAAATAGAATTGTTTTTTTTATCTGATTTGGTTTTGTAGCTATACCTAGCTTTATAGTAACTTATTTATTTATTTCAAAATATTTGTTAATTTTGGTAATGCTCGTCTAGTGGCCACCACTGATATTTAAATACGAGTATGTCTTATCTGCGGATGATGCAGTGGACTGCAACGTTACTACTTAATGTTTTGTTAACCTTGTGTATTGTATATGTTGTAGTTGTTTATTATCCCTTAATAAATAAAATAAAATAAAATACTCGTTATTAATATTTATTTTATTAAGTCTTTTTTTATTAAAATACTATAAAAATACTCATAGTCTTAATTTCATTATACCTACCCATAAAAATGTCCATGTTAACACGGCTCTCTGTTTACATTGACTAAAACACCGATTCATGGATTTAAGTGTTAAAAACTATATTCTCATTGATAAATAAGAAATTTCTAGTCGTTTATGCTAATGACATACTAAAAATATTAATAATATCCATAGAAAAGCCAATGACTGTAAGGTGCCCGTTTTTTTTTGCAATAGAGTGTAGTTATACTTACCAACAACAAGGTGTCTTCTTGCTCTCAAATAGTTAAATGTAAAAAAAGGCTCGAAGCAAAACTTGACATTATTTCATCAAAATATTCAAAGATTTTCTTCAAAAAAATACTAGAAAATGAACAATAAAAAAAAAACTGAGTACACAATATTTTTTTAACTGAACATTGGTTGAAATATTATGAAACGCTAATTATGAAAATTATAGTACGGGCAGTCGTTTTAACCGAAAATCTATGCTGCGTGGGGGTTCACTAATCTTAGTTAAACATTCTATTAAATATAAGACTAGTAAAGATAATTATAGTTGATGCGTCGGATATACATAAATAACATTGAACTGTCCTGTGTTGAGCTAGATAAGTATGTTATAGTGTGCGTTTACAGACCCCCAAACTACTCCATAATTGATTCAGTGATGGAACATGTTCTAGCAAAACTTGCAACTGCGCCCTAATTGCATATCATACTATCAATCACAATTTGAATCTTTATGAAGGATATTGCTAATCTATTGCTTCATATGTTCTAAAAAATTATCTGCCTAACAACGTAAATAACGCAATTAATGTTATTGAACTGACAAAATGAACTACGCAATTACCCCGTGGGTAAAAACTCGCTACTTATATGTGGTGACTTCAATATTAATATCTTAGAGTAGTTCAAATAGCAGTCGATTATTAATCCCTATAAATCATTCAATTTGTAAAAATGTGTTTCCAGAACCAACCCACATAACTACAAATTCTGCTACATGTATTGATACTTTGATAGTGTTTTTGTTGATACTACTTAGATAAAGTCATTGTAAATAAGCTTCCTTCTGATCACAGCGGTCAAACCGTTGCTTTCAAGTCCAACACACCGTTACAAAAAATTCAAATACAATCTAGACAAATAACACCCAGCAATCTAAATAGTTTTTATAATAACTTAATTAGTAAGTTAAGTATACCGGGCCATATTATAAACAATGTAAATTCATTACATGAGGAGTTATTTTCGGTATTGCGCACCGACTTCAATAAAACCTATTTGCCCAAAATTTTGTTTAGTAACTAAGCAACTAAGGGTATTAGGCAAAATAGGGTTTTTTTTGAGCTATATGGCCTTAAGCCTTATAATTATTAACTCTAAAACTTTTAGAAATACCTGCAAGCCAAAGCCTTGTACAGTCGCCGGCAGGTCAAACTACACGAAACTGTCAAATTTCTCCAAACGATTTTAAACCATAAAATGTTGTCGGTTAAGTTCAAAATCGAATGAGAAAATCTGACAGTTTGTGGTAACTGGATGTGCTGGCGACTGTACAATGTACATTAGCAACAAGTTCAAATCAGCCGATAATAAAATAAAGACGGTTTGGAAAATTATCAATAACGAAACTAAAAGGAGTAAAAGACATAATAATGATTTCAAAGCAGAGACTTGACGGGGTCTCATAAGCATTAACAAAGAAGTTGCTTAAGAATTTGTAAATTTATTTACCAGTATGCAACTTAAAACTACATCAACAGTGTGGTTTCACTAAGGAACGTTGTACGACTGAAGCCGGTAACACATTATTAAACGACATATTTAGGGCGTGGAAAGAGACCCAAGACGCCATAGGAATCTTTTGTGACCTCTCCAAGGCATTTGATTGTGTCGACCACGAAACCTTACTCTTGACAACTGAGGGTTACCTACTTGGAAAACTTTGCGCTCAGTTTAGTAAAATCTTATTTAAATGGTAGACAACAGCAAGTTCAAATAAAGAGTGTCAATTCTCTCGGTTTAAAAGTAAAAATGGGTGTACCACAAGGCTAGATACTGGGTCATTTCTTCTTTTTAGTATATATTATTGTTCTACCCCATTCGATAAAAACCCAACCACATATGGTGTTATTTGCTGACGATACTTCTTTAATTTTTTAAATGAATAGACGTGCATCAAATCTTGACGACGTAAATAACGTCCTACAAAATTATTTCATTGCTAATTATTTAGTGTTAAATGGGAAAAAAAAGAAGTGTAGGTATAAGATGTTCTTTACCAAATGTCAAAAGTACTAATTGTGAGATAGAATAAATCAAGAGAAACTAGAATTCGTCGATAAAACTGTTTTCCTGGGGACCACGCTCGAATCAAGGCTTCAATGGGGTCCGCATTTAATCTCCCTTGCAGTACGGCTAAGTTCAGCAGCATATGCTGTGAGAAAAATCCGTCAATTTACCGGTACCGCGAGGCTAGTCTTTTTTAGTTACTTTCATAGTATTACGTCGTACGGTATTTTTACTATGGGGATGGGCTGCAGACATCCGAGTCTATGTTTAGTCTACAGAAAAGAGCCAACTGAGCCATACAAAGCCTCCGCAGGCACGACTCTCTAAGGGAACTGTTTAAAGATATTAACATCATGACGGTAACCTTTCAATAACTATGAAAACATCATGTCCGTAAGGAAACATAGCACCTCTGCTAGCACACATTATTAACTTAGGTATTACTGAAGGCATGTATCCACAAGAACTTAAAAAAGTTATAATAAAACCGCTTCACAAAAGGGAAGACAAAACAGATATAAAAAATTACCGACCAATAGCCAAAATACCCGTTATTTCAAAAATCTTTGAAAAAGTCATTTATAACTCAATATATCAATATTTAACCAAATTTAACATTTTATGCAAAGAACAAAATGGGTTCCGAAAAAATAAGACAATCAACATGGCAATTTTTGATTTTTTAAATAATGTTATGTCTGCAGTTGACAAAAAGACTCCCATCTAAGCTATTTACACGGACATGACTAAAGCCTTCGACTATGTGGATCACAAAATACTTTTAGATAAATTACACAGCTACGGCATCAGAGGTAACATTTTAAGGTTATTGGAATCATATCTAAGCAACAGATTACAATGTACTGAAATCACGAGAGTGTGCTCAAAGACAAAAGTAGAACGAACATATCTGTCCAAATTCAGGGCTATAAAATATGGAGTACCGCAAGGTAGCGTGATTGGGCCACCTCTATTTCTCATATACATTAACGATTTGCCACAAGTGACACAACAACAAATGATTTTGTTTGCAGATGATAGCACTGCTATAGTAAAATGCAAAAATTGAAATACTTATCAATTTGACATTAACAATACACTTACTGACATAATTAATTGGCTTAACATGAATAATTTATTAATTAACCTTAAGAAAACCAAAGTAATGCAGTTTCACCAAAAAATAAATACACCAAAAATTTGTGTTAACTATAACGACACCGAAATAGAAGAGGTAAAAGTAACTGAGTTTTTAGGTATCCATATTGAAAACCAACTTAATTGGAAAGCACATATAGAACAATTATGTAAAAAAAAAAAAAATGTGCCTACGCACTGTTCCAACTATCGAAAAAAGTAAACAGAGATGCATTACTGGTTGCCTACCACGGTCTAGTAGCTTCGATTCTACGATACGGAATTATATTTTGGGGCAATTCTTTCGATAAATTATTAATATTTAGGTCACAAAAAAGATGTATAAGAGCCATGTGGGGTCGGAAAACGGATGACAGCTGTGCACCTCACTTTAAATTCTTGAAAATTCTTACATTGCCGGCTTTATACATATTAGAAACTAGTGTTTTCGTTAAAACAAACCTAAACCTTTTTGAAAAAATATCAACGGTACGAGATGTTCCAATTCGTAGTCAATACAAAAACTCCTTATGTAATCGAAAATGTAAAACTGCATTAATAAAAAAGAGTGTTCTGGGTATGGCCCCACGAATTTACAATAAAATTCCCGACGACATAAAAAAATTAAATTTAATACAATTCAAGAAAAAAATGAAATTACTACTTGTTGATAAATGTTATTATACTGTTGACGAATACTTAGATGACGAATTAATTTAGAATGGCATTGTTAAATTGTTATTATATTTTTCATTAAGTACCGATCTGTAAGAGTGACTTAAAATAATTGACAAAATCGTACCTATTTTTAATTTATTTTATTGAATTAAATTTTTAATTAATGTGTACTAATTTAAATTTGAACACCATATTTGTACGTCTCATGGCATAACATAGCGCTCTATCTCATCTAAGCTAAGATCTGTATTTTATAAACACCTATGTTAACAAATAAATTAATGATTATGATTATGAAAAATCTACATTGTATCTTTTTAGTAAAAGAGGTTAAAGACACAATTATATCACTATAAATAGGGACTAATTAGTTCAACTAGGTTTTAGGGTGGCTAAAGTATACTCATCTTTCATGGAGTACTGTATAGAATGTTACAATAAAATACCTCTCCACATACTTCAACTGAATAAAACAAAATTTAAATCTTGTATAAAACGCACACTATGCAGCCAAGCATATTTTATAAGTTGGGGGTTACATCGTTGATAAAAATGCTTGGCTCAACGCTGGTCCTGCTCCACAAGGGCGCATAAGCTAATTGATTATCATTTGAAAATACTGTTTAATCTAATCTTTGCATTGTACAAATTCAATGTTTTAGTATTGTATAATTGGATAGCACATGTGTTAGTACTATGTACGTAGTATGAAGCTACCATTTACTGGGTACGTCTTCCATTGTGTGAATGTACCCTGGCGGCTGAGAGTATGTCATGCTCACTTTAATGTCTCGCTGATGGTGGCGCATGAGTTGGGTCATTTAGCTCCGTTCAAAATGGTTGAGCTGAATGGTGCTAATCCATGCGTCATGTTCGTGAACGGGCCTCGTCGCGCGTCGGTTGGAACTGGTCATCTCTTAGCTGCAACGGCTTATTTTAATTTAATTTAATATTTGAATTGTTTTATCTTTTTATTAGGGACGCTTTTAACGTTCTGCATCGTTCTCACATGCATAATTTCAACATGAAATATGAATGATGTAACCAATATTTTGTAGCCATATTTTGATTTAAAAGAGTGTTCGTTGCTCGTTCTTCGCCCTATGAACCTAACCCTTTGGAATGGGCAACTAGCTTCATCTTTCTGACTGACCGACCCATTGACAATTCAAAAGAGCCTGTAATTGGTTTATTTGATATAAATGCTTTGAGTTTGAGTTTTCATTTAACAATTGAGGTTATTAATTACAATGTACCTAATTCACACAATAATTATTTTAATAGGTGTTGATATATAAATTTGAAATCTTCTAAATACAGATTAATTTGTTACTAATTATCTTTAGTGAGTAATTGCATAAAGTCGGATTTACATTACTATGTTGGGTCGTGTCGTGAGTTCGTGACGCCTTCTGACGCAGTGTTAGCCAATCAAAATTCGTTGTGATTTGACGTAGTCCTGAACAGATTAGTTTGATTGGTGTACCCCACGTCACGATACAACACGACACAGTAATGTGTCCGTGGATGCATTTGGAACAGATTATAGCTCGACTGACCTTTGACGTAGATAGGAACATATTATAATTTTATTATCATAGTGTGTGAGGATGCATTAAAAAGACCACACGAGTGAAATCTGAGATGATACTGTCAAGGGCCTCTTAGGGCTTGGGGACATCCTTTTTTGCTGTAACATTTTTACCAAGGTATGAACATAATTATGGTAGATAGGTAGGTATGGTAGGTGGTCATGATATGATTCGTATGCTACACGCTCGCCCCGATAAGAATACGAAGAAAAAGAGTAGTTTACAGGTTGCTATTAAGCGGGAGGAAAACTCAAATTACTGCAGTTATAACATTGAAATAACATAGTTTGTTGCCAAAAGGAACTCTAATGTGTTTACAGTATTATAATTAACGATTAAGTGCCCTTGTTGGCAACTAACTATGTTATTTCAATGTTAAAAAAATCCCTTTTCAAAGTTTCGTTTCGATTCACCCCTGTATCCCTATTCACCCCTTTTGATGGCACCTTATTATTATCTTTTACACAACCTCCGCATTGGACAACTGCCAGAATTTTAAGCTATGTCCAGAATATGAATACGACGAACTCTAACTGAGTAACGAAAACTAACAGCCCGTTACACATCAGCCGTGAATCAAACTTATGACCGTATCACAAATAGCCCTCATGTGCCTGATAAATGGTAAACATTAGAATGGAGCATGCTATGAATGTTGATCATGAATGTTCAATGTTCATGCATGATATTTCCATAAAATCGTTAGTAAAACTGCTGTTTTCCGTCCCTATTTCCTACATTAAGTTGTTGGTCGTGTGTCTAACTATAAGTATGTTCTGTTTGTATAAAAGTATGTGCCTGTAATAACACGATCACCCAGTGTAAGTATATCCTCGGACAAACTCGTTTACAAGGAGCTCTACAAAATCTAGCCTTACTATCTATTACGTAAGCTTACATTAATTTGCTCTGCTGATCATCTGACACTTAAAATGCGTCGTACCTGCACCATAACTGCGTACTTAACACACTATTAATCACAATCTGAATCAATTTTTTGAAGCCTGTAGCTAATGCATTGCTAATGTTAAAAAAAACAACCGAGTTTTGGAAGTCGGTTGTTTTTTTGTACAAAAGTTTTTAGTTTTCACTTTTTGGTTGCGGTACCCACCCCACACAAATTCGTATACCACTACTTGGTATGTAAATAACAGTGACAGGAAATTATGAACACATCATCAATATAAACTAAGTGGAAAAAATATGCAGTCTTAAGGATAACTCAAAAACTACTGGTCAGACCTTGATCAAATTTTGAAGCACCGCCTATCAAATAAAAAAAGAATCATCCAAATCGGTTCACCCAGAAAAAAGTTCTGGGATAACACATAAAAACAAAAACATACAGACGAATTGAGAACCTCCTCCTTTTTGTGTAGTCGGTTAAAAAAATTGTCTGCTCATCAACGTAAATAACGCAATGAATGTTGTTAAACTGTCAAAATTAAAGCTATTCCTACTGTTAGTGTGTTACGCAGTTACCCCGCTGTTATATGTAATCTATAAACAGCCTCAGATGAATTAATCAGTGTCATTCTTAGTCGTGTAGTTTGCAGGTAACAAAGAAAGAAAGAAAGAAAATATGTTTATTACACAAACAGGAACACGCTTAGGTAAACTATGATATTATACAGGTAAGCCTGAAATGCACAATGCTTTGTAGTGATCACTAACACACGCTTATTTCGAGCAGATGCGTCGTTACAAATTAGCACGTGTATACAAAAAAACTTTTTTACAAAAAAACAACCGACTTCCAAAAAAAAACACTAAATTGAAAAATAACTTTAATTTCGGAAGTCGGTGTCTTTGGGTTTTGTATTTTCGTTTTTGGGCACCAACTTCCGAAATTAAAGTTATTTTTCAATTTAGTGTTTTATTTGGAAGTCAGTTGTTTTTTTGTAAAAAAGTTTTTATTTTTCACTTTTTAGTTGCGGTACCTACCCCACACAAATTCGTATACCACTACTTGGTGTGTAAATAACAGTGAGAGGAAATTATTAACACATTATCCTTATAAAGTGGAAAAAATATGCAGTATTAAGGATAACTCAAAAACTACTGGTCAGACCTTGATCAAATTTAAATGGGACCACATATGAAGCACCACCTATCAACTAAAAAAAGAATCATCCAAATCGGTTCACCCAGAAAAAAGTTCTGAGCTAACACACATAAAAAAAATAAAAAAAACACAGACGAATTGAGAACCTCCTCCTTTTTGTGAAGTCGGTTAAAAAGAGTTATGGAGCTTAAATGGAGTTGGACAGCACATGGTAAGGCGCAATGATGACAGGTGGAGCAAGTGGACTAGAAGACGGAGTGTCGGTCGTCCGATGGCGAGTGATGACACTATTGTCATCGCGGGTAAGACCTGGATGAGGCTGGGACAGGAGCGTGCAGACTCGCACAAGAAAAAAGAGGCCAATGCCCAGCTGTGGGAGGATAATGACGATGATGTTGATAAAACAAAAAGAGTCGGGGACCTACATTGTCTCTTTCACATAAGAGGGGTAGCTGCTGTCACTATGTCATCTGTCAGTCACGAGGAATGGCGGGAAACAAGCAAAGTGAAGCAGGGTCTGTATGATAGAGCTTGGTGTGGTAGTGAGCCAGTGAAGTGATATATTCAACTAAAATACGGAATCAACAGGATTCTACACTACCCATTAAACATACATAAAAAGCATGCTTTAATGCGACACACAGTCCGGCCGTCGAACGAGAGAATGCGTTCTTGACAGCTGTCAGTTTCATACAAACGAATACATGTTTTGCAAAGGAGATGTTCCAGAAATGTATGGAGTCTGTACCAGCACCATCCATGTACACTATATGCAATTTTTTTTTTTTCCGCTATACAATATAGTCACTGTTTTTAGGGATCCGTAGCCCAATGGCAAAAAACGGAACCCTTATGGATTCGTCATGTCTGTCTGTCTGTCTGTTCGTCCGTATGTCACAGCCACTTTTTTCCGAAACGATAAGAACTACACTGTTGAAACTTAGTAAGTAGATGTATTCCGTGAAACGCATTAAGATTTTTACACAAAAATAGAAAAAAAAATTTTTGGGTGTTCCCCATACCTACTTAGAACTGAAACTCAATTTTTTTTTTCATGAAACCCTTACGTGTGGGGTATCTATGGATAGGTCTTCAAAAATGATATTGAGGTTTCTAATATCATTTTTTTCTAAACTGAATAGTTTGCGCGAGAGACACTTCCAAAGTGGTAAAATGTGTGTGTCCCCCCCGTAACTTCTAAAATAAGAGAATGATAAAACTAAAAAAGAAATGTGATGTACATTACCATGTAAACTTCCACCGAAAATTGGTTTGAACGAGATCTAGTAAGTAGTTTTTTTTTAATACGTCATAAATCGTAAACCGCAATTTACGTTTCATTCAATCAACTCAATAGATAATGGTACGGAACCCTCCGTGCGCGAGTCCGACTCGCACTTGGCCGGTTTTTTTAATGTTAATTTTCTATTATTTTACTTCGTTTCAATGTACATTCAATTTAACTTTGTCAAGGAGAGCAACACAACATAATTATGGTGGATTAGTAATATACGAAAATGACATTTGATTGACGTGTATATGTAACATCTACGATAAAAAAACAACACACGAATTCCGAAAATACTTGGGTTTCGTTAAAATAATAAAATAAGACTACAGGATAAATAGCCTACTCGATTGCGGCAGCAATAATAAAATAAGTGCAACCCTAGTGCAACTTGTTATTAACCGACTTCACAAAAAGGAGGAGGTTCTCAATTCGCCTTTTTTTTTTTTTATTTTTTTTTTTTATGTGTGTTAGCTCATAACTTTTTTCTGGGTGAACCGATTTGGATGATTCTTTTTTTATTTGATAGGTGGTGCTTCACATGTGGTCCCATTTAAATTTGATCAAGGTCTGACCAATACTTTTTGAGTGATCCTTAATACAGCGAATTTTTCCACTTAGTTTATATGGATGATGTGTTAATAATTTCCTGTCACTGTTATTTACACACCAAGTAGTGGTATACGAATTTGTGTGGGGTAGGTACCGCAACTAAAAAGTGAAAAATAAAAACTTTTTTACAAAAAAACAACCGACTTCCAAAAAAAAAACAACCGACTTCCAAAAAAAACACTAAAAGACGTGAAAAATAACTTTAATTTCGGAAGTCGGTGCCTTTGGTTCTTTATTTTCGTGTTTGGCCACCGACTTCCGAAATTAAAGTTATTTTTCACGTCTTTTAGTGTTTTTTTTGGAAGTCGGTTGTTTTTTTGTAAAAAAGTTTTTATTTTTCACTTTTTAGTTGCGGTACCTACCCCACACAAATTCGTATACCACTACTTGGTGTGTAAATAACAGTGATAGGAAATTATTAGCACATCATCCATATAAACTAAGTGGAAAAAATCTGCAGTATTAAGGATAACTCAAAAACTACTGGTCAGACCTTGATCAAATTTAAATGGGACCACATGTGAAACACCACCTATCAAATAAAAAAAGAATCATCCAAATCGGTTCACCCAGAAAAAAGTTATGAGCTAACACACATAAAAAAAATAAAAAAAAATAAAACATACAGACGAATTGAGAACCTCCTCCTTTTTGTGAAGTCGGTTAAAAAAGCACTAAAAGACGTGAAAAATAACTTTAATTTCGGAAGTCGGTGGCCAAAAACGAAAATACAAAAAGCAAAGACACCGACTTCCAAAATTAAAGTTATTTTTCACGTCTTTTAGTGCTTTTTTTGGAAGTCGGTTGTTTTTTTGTAAAAAAGTTTTTATTTTAGAATACCACATACACGACGAAACCCAAATCATAGGTGAATCAGAAACCATATACTTGTTTAACAAAGCTGGAGTCAACAGAGAAGCAATCAATCAATGTCCTTAGTAGTAAACCGGGTCGCAAAACAAAAACAATTACAAAAATCTCCGAAACACGTCCAATTCAAATTCAAAGAAAGACGTCACTTCACGAAACTTAAAACTGTCAAAATCGTCAAACGTCATGTCAAACACAACTGTCATGGCTAACCTAAAAATAGGGTTATCATATTAAAAAACTTCCCAAATTATCATTTTTGTACGGCTGTACTCTTCTTCAAATTAATTTGTTAGTATTTTTATGAAAATCTCTTATTTTTTTCCTATTTAACTATGTAGGTACACAGTGTAGCCCAAAATCAAACATCTCCTTTGATCTTTATTAGTTAATTCAATTCAATTCAATTTATTTATTTCGGAAAAATCATCCATATTGTGTTAGTATTAAAAACTTAGATATTATTCCAATCAAAACCAAAAATTTAATTAAAAATCAATGTCAAAATCAAATAATAGAATTGTCACATTGACATTGTGTCCAGGAACACAATCTCTCGACGGTCGGACTTTATATGAACGTCTAGCATAACTGGGCAGTTCTGCAAGGTATGCATCTTGCTGACAGGCAAATACTTCTACCACGGCAGGAGATATTCACATAATCAAGAGTGGATCTAAGGGTTGGCTGGGTTCGGGGCACGCGCACTTTCTCTCTCTCTCATAGTTTACACGGTTTTCGAGGGTGCTCAAGTCGATAGTGAGGTTCAAATGAAAATCCAAAATGGCAATGGCGATATTATATACGAGTATGTGTGCGTGTGAGTATCGTGTAAGGAACTTCATTCCTGCAGACGGGGGGGTTTCCCGACCGCACAGGGTTTTTGAAGTGAAAACTTCTTTAGGCGCGTTGAGCACTTTTAGGGTGAACAAAAATCATGGAACTCGCGTCATCGTCACCGTACGATTTCCATGAGCTAGGTATATGTATACTGTGTATATATGTGTACTTTTTTGGGTGAACAAAAAGCGTGAAACTCGCGTCATCGTCACCGAACGCTTCGACGATACAATTCACAAGTTACTTAGTTTTCACTTCTATCAGCAGTCCCCAAAGACAGACCCGCATTTTTTTTTTGTAGTTTTTCCTAAATGTCTTTGAAAAATAATGAAGTCCAAAAACAGTATAGAGCAATACTAGATGTGGGAGACACTTCTTAACTGTTTGGCCCATGTGCCCAGAAATAAATCCTGGATCCGCCCTTGCACATAATTAAACATTTCGTAACGACACGAGAGAAAAATAATAAAATACTTTCCTTATAACATGCGACTGTATTAACTGACTTATCTGCTAGACAGGCTAGACAGGTAGACCATTGTGTGCGTTGTCATGACCCATTCCACTGCGTTGACACTTTGAGGACATACGTGACTTTATCAGGCGGCAAGCGATGAAGGTTGCAAGCTACATTATATTTTCTTAACATGTTGAAATGTCACGTTGCTTGGAATCTTTGGTGGAAGATTTTAAACTTCTTACAATATAATTTGAATAAAAAACATTCTACTATTTTAAACCATTTTACAACGAGTCTGTCTTTGCATAGCTTAAAACTGAATAAATGTGCACCTTAAAACAAAAAGCGCGCTCAAAGTGCGCGAAATCGCTGAAATATTACTTTTTTTTTTACGTTTTCAATCCCCATATCTCAGACATTATGAAAAATTTCGAAAAACTGGATCGGCAAAAAAAAAACCATATAATTATCGAACCTGCTCACAAAATTTCACGAGAATCGGTTGAGAAAAGCGACTTGTAGAGAAGAACATCCGGATATACGAAAGCATTTTTGCCCAAGCTGAAACGGACCGCTTCGCGCTCGCTCGGTCAATAACCACAACCCCACCTACCTACACCTTACCGATTCTTTATTAATAGTATAAGGCTTCTTTCGTAAAAATATAAACGCTATTATTTTAGATACTACCAGATAACCTGCGGGGTAATTGTGTAACACAGTAACAGTAGGAATGGCTTTCATTTGGACAGTTCAACAAAATTCATAGAGTTTTTTTTTATTTTTTTTGTTTTAGATGGGTTTGCTCTTGACCCTAGTCTAGGTCAGAGATGTTAGAGACAAAGTCGACGATGGAGTGAGCTTACCCAGAAGAAGCCTGTTCACTCTCACTTTGAAGAGATTTGGGTTGTATGCGGTCGGAAACACTGGCGCAGGTACATAATTCCACTCTTTTGCTGTGCGCATTATAAAAGATGTTTGGAAGCGCTTAGTGCTTTAACGTAAATAACAAATACAATAACATCGAGCAGACTAATGTTTCGAACATATAAAGCAATGGATCAGTAATATCCTTTAGAACGATTCAGATTCGACGAAGTTTTTTCGAGTTTTTTTTTGATTCAGACTATTTTTTTTTTTTTTGTTTTATTTGTGTGTTTTTTCTTTGCGTCATGTTTACCGCAAATAAATGTATTTTCTTTTCTTTCTTTCTTTCTAGATTCTGATTAATAGTGTCTTAAGCAATAATGATGCTCAATTCTAGAGTATATTTTTAGAAATGAAAATCTACTAATGATTTTTAGGGTTCCGTATCTCAAAAGGAAACAAAACCGCACCTTTATAGGATCACTTCGTTGTCCGTCTGTCTGTATGTTAAGACTCTTTTTTTCAGGAACGCGTGGAGATACCAAGTTGAAATTAATATCAATATGTAGGTTAAAGTTTTGCGTTGACGATTACTGGCAAATGCGTGCACTGACTGGACAGGTCCACTCACAGAACAGATAAAAGTATCTGTTCTGTGGGTCCACTCAATCTGTGTGGTTCTTCCGTTAAAAGACCATTTCAGATACGAATTTACATGGTCTTCACATGATCTGACCAAGATTATGTCTGGACTTTAAAAGAGACTGTGACCTCTGAGTTTGTTTCGGCCTTTTTTCTCAGAGTAGTCAGCTAGGAAACGCCGACCTCATCTATTTTTTAAAATATGATTGACGTGTAAAAGTGTTTGTACAAACCTACTTACAGAAATAAAATCATGTATCATTTAGGTCTTCGGTCCCTCGAAGCTCTAAAAAAAAATCTAATCAAATTCTTTCTGTCACGAGATAATACTTTTTTAAAGCAGTGGCGCTAGTGGACCCGTGTACGCCCTCTTAACTTTAAACAGTGTTTATAAATAAAGGGATAAATCTGCCTGCCTTTTTCCAACTACATTGCGGTCAGCTTCCAGTCTAACCGGATGCAGCTGATAACTTCAGTATTTTACATGACTACCCGTAACGACTGTCAAAGATCTACGAATGGCAGCCGGGACCAAATGGTTAAGAGGGCGCCCAACGGTCCACTAGCGCCACTCTTTAAAAAAAAAAAAACTCGTGATTGAGAAGGAACTATGAAAAACACTCAGTAGGGAACCTCGGTAAATGTGTAAAGAATTTTCTAATACCTTTTATAAAGTTTCATATTGAGACACGAAGCAACGAAATTCGATCTAAACAAAAGCGGCCACATTCATTAAGATCGTATTTTGTTGCTTCGTGTCTCAATGTGAAACTTTATAAAAGGTATTAGAAAATTCTTGACACACTTACCGAGGTTCCCTAATGAGCGTTTTTCATAATTCCTTCTCAGTCACGAGTTTTTTTTTTTAATAGAGTGGCGCTAGTGGCACGTTGGGCGCCCCCTTAACGTGCTTTCCGAGGCACGAAGGGGTCTCGATATGTAATGGATGGTCACCCACCCACGAACCGACCGCGGTAAGCATAGCCTTAGCCTTC
The DNA here is from genome assembly GCA_916610205.1 of Griposia aprilina. NCBI lineage: Eukaryota > Metazoa > Arthropoda > Insecta > Lepidoptera > Noctuidae > Griposia > Griposia aprilina. The sequence goes on along the minus strand of OU744310.1, from coordinate 6,645,382 downwards.
GATCGAACCCTGCGGCTGTTATAGAAATACGTTTATTTGCAGTAAACATGACGCAGAGAAAAACGAACACAAAAAAGAACAAGTTATGGAAAAATATGCGTCGGATCCATGCAACACGGGCAATAGCTCAGCATATTGCTACGACCCTATGTGAGACCGAGCCCTAGCGCTGGTTTTCAGCGACAGCTCACGTTGTAGTGATGACGTCAACCAGTGCAGCATACGAAAATATAAAAATAATAAAAAAATTATATCCATACTTAATATTATAAATTCGAAAGTAACTCTGTCTGTATGTTACCTTTTCTCGCCTAAACCACTGAACAGATTTCGATAAAATTTGGCAAGCAGATAGATGGCATCCTGGGGAAGGACATAGGCTACTTTTTGTACCGGTATCACGTTCCCGTGGGATCATTTCTGACCATAAGAGCTAATAAGAAATAAAATAAAAACACAATACGTAGTTCATAATTGATTTTGTTTATCATTTAGTCACGAGCACCTCCTTTTCGCCTGCTTAAACACCAAAGTTCAAGCGAAAAGTTACGGTACGAAGAGAACAAGACCAAACAATAAGACATTCCTAGCGAAATACCGGAGAAAAGTTCAAGTTATTTACAAAGCAAGATGCTTCAGATTTTGCCTTGAATATTATCAGCACAATCTAATAATTGCGTTCATTCTTTGCTTTCACGTTCAAGAAAAGATTTTGTTGGTAAGGCCTGCCACTGACGAGCGCGTTTCAACGTGCTTTATAAAACAATGATTTAAGGGGCTTACAAGAGCTAAAGCGCGGTCACTGTCGGATTGCATAGAAAAGAAAGAGACGCACGATGACACAACGCTGGTCATTTATTGCAAAATATGAAGAAATTATGGATTTACAAAAAATCTATTCATTGGACTAAAAAATTAAAACACTATTACGTTAGTATGTTGCTTGTAGAATAATCTGACAAAAAACCTGAATGTTTGCATGTAAATTAATATGGATTTTAAAAAAATAATTTTTTTTTAGAGGTAACTTCGTGATTTTTTTCAATCATATCAAGTTAATTGTATTATGTTTTCAACACACTATCTAACTGGCATATATCGTGCAGAATATCATATATTTTTCTGATTTTGGTTACTGCAGTGGATCATATAATTTTAGGCATTATAAATTTGCGTTTAGGTCATGTAGTCCCCTTAAATCGCTAGATTAAAACTTAGTCACGCGAAATTGTCCATGTGAAAGTGAGAAAAGTGAGCTCACACATTATTCTATAGCGTTTCCATGACAAGCAAGTCAAGTCACTATACGTCATTGTGCCAGAGGGTCAGAAGTGTCAAAAAGTTTAGTATTTTTTCTACTCTGTGGTTAGGTGCTTTTTAACCGACTCCAAAAAAGGAGGAGGTTCTGAATTCGACTGTATTTTATTTTTTATGTGTGTTACCTCAGAACTTTTCTGTAGGTAAACCGATTTTGATGTGTTTTTTTTATTTGATAGTTGGTGCTACTGATGTGGTCCCATATAAATTTGATCAAGATCTGACCAGTAGTTTTTGAGTTATCCCTTACTATATATTGATGATGTTTTAATAATTTCCTATCACTGTATTTACTTATCAAGTAGTGGTATACGAATTTGTGTGGGGTAGGTACCATACCTAAAAAGTGAAAAATAAAAACATTTTTACAAAAAAAAAACAACCGACCTCCAAAAAAAAAAACACTAAAAAGTAAAAAAAAATATTTAATTTCGGAAGTCGGTGTCTTTGGTTTTGTACTTTCGTTTTTCGCCACTGACTTCCGAAATTAAAGTAATTTTTCACTCTTTAGTGTTCTTTATTTCGAAGTCGGTTGTTTTTTTTGTAAAAAAGTATTTTTTATAGTTTTATATGTAAGTAGTGAAAATACTTGTCAGACCAAAGATGAATGTGTTTGTATGCATATACCTACGCTAAGTAGGTAGGTACTAACTACACTTAAAACACCGCGAGCCACGCAATAGGGATTGAATTTCAAAAAGCCTTTTTCCTACGACTCCTTGGTCTAAGGTACGTATTTTTTATTACTTGCCTTTCTACATCCCTACAATCAGTACCTGCTGCCTTACTATGATGTGCTAATACCATCATGGTTCCATTGAGAAAAAGGGATAGTGCTATCGGTCATATATAGCTCCGTCTCTCTTTCACGCTGGAACAATGATGGCTTTAACACGTCATAGTACGGCCTCAGAGGCCGTGTGTGTTTGGTGTTTGCCAGCCAGTCACCACCGAAATGTTGTGTAACATAATAAGTGATGTTCCCACTGCTGGGATACAGCACCCTAATTATGTAACACACTATCTATCACAATCTGAATCATTTTGAAGCCTATTGCTTATCCATTGCTTCATATGTTCGAAAAACTTGTCTGCTCAACAACGTAAATAACGCAATGAATGTTGTTGAACTGTCAAAATGACCGCCATTTCTACTGTTCGTGTGTTACTTAATTACCCCTCTGGTCTTCTCTCTGTTAAAGGAAGTGGGCCGTGGGCACAGTGCGGGTTGGAGGACCGCGAGGATGTCGCATTCTCCTAATTTTTGGTTCCAAGACATGCTTGCCTCCGAAAGATATTTTGCATCACTGTTTAATGTAAATGTTGTGAGGAGACTTTTGAGTATGAATGTGGATGCCTATCAGAGTAGAGGAAGACCAAAAAAATGATGGATGGACTGTGTGGAAGATGGTATGGCTAGAAAGAGGGTGACTACTAAAATAACGACTAATACAGAAGAAGAACGACGACTAAGAAGAAGAAGACATGTTGCGTCAACCCCAACTAAAATTGTTAGGTATAAATAAACTTTTATTTCGACCATTCTCAATTTATCAACCGACTTCAAAAAAAGAAGGAGGTTCTCAATTCGACTGTTTTTATTTTATTTGACGGCTGGTGCTTCACACGTGGTCCCATTTAAATTGGATCAAGTTCTGACCAGTAGTTTTTGAGTTATCCTTAATACTGGATATCTTTACCACTTAGTTTATATTGATGTTTTTTTTATAATTTCCTGTCATTTTAATAATTTGTGTGGGGTAGGTACCGCAACTAAAACGTGAAAAATAAAAACTTTTTTACAAAAAAAACAACCGACTTCCAAAAAAACCCCAAAAAAAAACGTGAAAAATCTAACTTTAATTTCGGAAGGCGGTAGCCAAAAACGAAAATACAAAACCAATGACTGCGACTTCCGAAATTTAAGTTTTTTTTTTCACTTTTTTATGTTTTTTTTGGAAGACGGTTGTTTTTTTTGTAAAAAAGTTTTTTGTTGAGTACCTGTTACTTGTTGACAGGCCTACACTGTCCTCCCATACCTATTTTTTGTTTTTTGTTTTCTGGGGGAACCTTTAAAAGGCACCCGACCTCTGATGAGGAAGGTGGGGAGTGTGAGATTTTTACTCACTAAAACCACCCCAGTGATCACCATCAGCACATAGAGGGGTCCTGGATCCTCTTAAAAGACCAATTCCGGAACCCCCCTTGTGCAACGCCTATAAGGCACATCCCTGGGGAGACTGTAAAGGGGCCTCCCCTGAGCCTCGCTATGCACGGCAGCACGTGACCACTGTTCCACCATCTTCCCTGGGGTCACTCGATGGGCGGACAGAGTCCCCACTCTGTGCGCCTGGACCTCAGAGTTCTACCTACCTTGATTGGTAAGAGGTCCTCTCATACCTAATAGCGCTGTAATTTGAAAACATTGTAAAAGCCCCTTATGTATATAAGAGTAACCGTGGAGTTTCTTGCCGGCTCTTCTCCATAGGAAACATCCAATTGGAACCGTGCACCTAGCTTCTGACGTTTCATAAGTGCCATGTAGGTTTATGTGAAATAAAATATTTTGACTTAGATTTTGACCAACAAAGGATCATAAGTACTTTACCTAGGCTTAATAACATATAATTAAAAAGAATTTACATAAACATAATCTATTTCAAATTTCGATTTCTCGATAGGTGAACCATACAGCAACGAGTCAATAATAAATGATAAATGATTTTATTTCTGTAAGTAGGTTTGTACAAACACTTTTGACACGCCAATCATATTTTAAAAACTAGCTGAGGTCGGCGTTTCTTAACTGACTACTCTGAGAAGAAAGGCCGAAACAAACTCAGAGGTCACAGTCTCTTTTAAAGTCCAGACATAATCTTGGTCAGATCATGCGAAGCCCATGTAGAATAGTGTCTTAAATGGTCTTTTTAGGAAAAACCACATAGGTTGAGTGAACCTGTCCAGTCAGTGCACACATTTGTCAGTAAACGTGCAGCTCAACTAAGAACTTAAGGAGCTCAACGATCCGACGAACAATTCCTTTCTTTGGTAGAAAGGACATTTGGGTAGGCCGCAAAAAATACTCATAGATCAGGCACTGGCAATGGAACCCTTGCGCGAATGTCCTCAGGATGCCGTTGGAGACGGCCCAATCCTTCGCACCAGGGATGTACATGTACAGTCACCAGCAGGTCAAGCGACACGAAACTGTTAAATTGCTCTAAACGATTTTAAACCTTAAAATGTTTATGGTTAAGTTCACAATCGAATGAGAAAATCTGACAGATGTGGTAACTTGAGCAGCATTAAGCGGCCAAGTGCGTGTCGATCCACGCACAATGAAGGGTTCCGTAGTTGAGATGAATTTATCCCAAGAACAATCTTAACATTGTAGTTTTTAATTTTTTTATTTATACTTATTAGTTTTCAAATATTATTATTTAATCAATCTAAAATAAAAAAGAAAGAATGAAAAGAATCATAGGGCATCAAAAAATTCGTCCGCATCGCTGTCGACAGGAAAAGTTCCCAAAAGGCTGGCAGCATTGCCACGTTGTATGGCGATGCTGATTCTTTGGCCAAAAAATAGGCCAGCCCCTCTGGTCACGTGAAGAGTCGACCAATCGCTTGGCGATGTCTCCAAAAACCAAGTGGGCACTCAGACCCCACGGCCCTAGTGTTTCAACCCCAAACGGCTCGAACATATAACTCCCAATAAGATTCGAATATTTTCGCCGTTTGAGGTTTACCGCACCTGCAGCAGCCGCCCCAGCACAGCCCGCCGTGCTAAGGAGATGGGATGGCGCAAGGGTGTCGACACACGTTGCATTCCGCACCAAAGGCCTGCCTAACTTCCAAGGCATTATGGTCATTCCATTGTAGTTGAAAAACATGTTCTCCCATACGTTCCAACTGCATATGTAAGTTGGTCGACTATTACTCGTAAACTTGTAAAGCCTAATTGACTGTGCTAGTTTTCCTTTTAATTTCGTTATAAATACTACTGCCGTGAATTTTGTTACATATCCAAAAGCAACCTTTTAGCTGGCAGGGGGGGGGGACACTTGACTCTAACAAAAATTAGCAATTTAAAGCTTAATTTTACGCAAAAGGATCCCTCAATGGAAAAATGGTTTTGACTGACACGTAATATTTTTGAATGACCTATCCAACGATACCCCACACTATGGTCTAGACGAGGAAAAAAAAACATCCCCACTTCTATAGGACGAAACCTAGAAAAAAAAATTTCATGACGTTATTTTTCCACTTCGTCGGCGTGATTAATATCCATGCCAAGTTATAGCTTTCCAGTACTAAGAGTCCCTGAGCTTTTTTTTTTTTGGGTGGGTAATCATCAAATTACCTCCCCCACTCTGGGCCGAGCGGAAGGGCGTGTCAGACTCTTACTGACTGAAACCCACCCGTGTTCCTTTAGTTGCCTGTGCGCCAGGGCCACGGTAATTCTTTCGAACAATCCGCGACCCCGGCAAGCATCGGCCCTATCGGACCCTGTCAATTATGCTGACATCTCTTTGAGGCGCGCGTGGAACACAACGCGCCGTCGACCCGGGCCTGGTCCTTACCGGACGGCGAGCTGCCCATTGCTTGCCGTCCGCAGGCCCGCGCCTACGGTGGCCGGGAGTCGGCTATCGACTCCCGACGCCCAGGGTGTCACCTCCTGCGGCGACTAGGGGCGTGAGGGCGCAATGATTGCCTCTCCCTCAAGCGCTCCGCCTCCTCCTTCGCGAGCATTACTGTTTCGCAGAAGGAGGTGACTGCTTCCCATTCCCTCTCGCGACGTACCATGGCCTGAACTAGTACCGTTCGCGAGAGATCGCCGCCGCCGATCGCCGCCACGAGGACACGGCGGTGCTCCGCCCAAGCCGGGCAGACCTCCAGCGTATGCTCCACCGTTTCCTCCCGTCGATCCACACAATGATAACACCCGGGCGTTTCCTCCCGCCTTATCCGAAACAAGAACTTCCCGAAACAGCCACGTCCGGTGAGGACCTACGTCAGGCGGAAGGTGAGGACGCCGTGGCGCCTCTCAAGCCACTCCTCAAAGAGGGGACCTAGCGCCGCAATTGTGGCGTGCCCAGCGCTGGGTTGCGACAGTCGCACTGTCCATGCCGCCATGAGATCCCGCCGGAGCTCTGTCCGCTGTGCCGCGATTTCTCGCGGCAGCGGAATAACGCTCCGGCGTTTCGCATCCTCGCGCCACTCCCAAATGTGCGCGAGGAAGAGTCTCTGAGCTCAGGTGCGGACAGACAAACGGACATGGCAAAACTTCCTTGTATACTACGGGACCCTAAAAAGATGAAGAAGTCATGCTGCGTCGACCCCAAACGAATTGTGATATGGGGAAGAGGATTATTACGAGTATATCTACTTACCGTGAATTATTTTTGCATTACGAATAATTTCCCGCGAGATTTCACTTAGAACTAAGTGCAACTGCAAAGAAATGGCGAAAGAATACTCAAAATAAATGTTATCGGCACATTTATTTTAATGTAGGTTAATAAAAACTGGGCCAGCAGTCTCGACATAGATAGCGACGCTGTCGCAAACTACCCATCTCAGTTGTAGCCCGCCAAATACAAAATTTCATTGAATCTGACGATTGATATAAAATTGATGATTAGCTTAAGCAGCCTATAATGTTCCCACTGCTGGGACACAGGCCTCCTCTCTTTGAGAGGGAGTGGGCTGTAATCTACCACGCGGGCCCAGTGCGGGGATCCCCCCGTCCTTTGAACCCGCCCGCCCGCGCGGTGCCATTAATTCAAAACAATGTCCCTAATAATAATATCCCTCAGATACAACAAGTCCCAACTTGCTCAGTAATCGGTAGCGCCCTAAGCCTAGGTTCGAATCCCACTATGGGATGCCCTTAGCTGTGCTACCTAGTTATTATTATATTTGCTAGGTGAGAGGCCCTTCTGGCCCCACCGAAGCCCGGTGACGCAGGGAAGGCCCACGAGTGGCCGCCTGCATAAAAGCCAGTATCAAAAAAAAAAAAAAAAACCAGTGCGGGGTGCGGATTGATGATTATTACACAATAAATATATAATTCTACAGTCGAGAATCCCATTTTGATCAACATACGACGTAAAACAGAGCTGCAATTTGCAAAAAACTATAGAAAATTTTAATTTTGCGGGCAACAACTGTGGATTCGCCTTAATATTTAGCGATCGGCAGGTAGTATGCGACAGAGGACAGAGTCGCTATATAGTCGAGACTGCAGGCCCCGGGCTCTTCATTTCCAAATCTGAGTGGTTAGTAATTCACGATAGCTATATTTGAATTTTGTGGTGCGCGTTCCAACTCATCACTAGCACCTTAAATGCGTTTACCACTATTTATCACAATCTGAATAATTTTGAAGGAAATTGCTAATCCATTGATTCATATGTTCGAAAAATTTGTTTGCTCAACAACATAAATATCGCAATGAATGTTTTTGAAATGTCAAAATGAAAGCTATTCCTACTGTTAGTGTGTTATCGCAATTACCCCGCTGGAGAGTTTCATGAAGGTAATATTGGGCGAAGGGTGTCGTGTATTGGCGTTTTTGCGGAAGGCTACATGCCACCTCGATTCAGCGCAATACGTCGCGGACCCAACGTACTACTTATTTAATAGATTATAGAGCCTAATGTATTTAAATATGTGTTAGTTTATTATTTTGTAAGAATAATTTGTGTATTTTATCTATGGGCCTTAGTTCCCTGACAATCCTAACTAATATTATAAATGCGAAAGTAAGTTTGTTTGTTACCTTTTCATGCCTAATCCACTGAACCGATCATCCTGAAATTTTGCATATACGTTGTCAGGTGTACAGAAACGGACATAGGGTACCTTTCATCCCGAAAAACAGTACAGTTCCCGAGGAAAACAACAATAACGTTCTTATGATTATAGATGGCGCCAGGTGTCTTTCGAATTATGATTGAACTATATTATTGTAGAAACTTTAGTAGTGTGTTAAGAGCTTTTTATATTTTTTATTTAAGTAGGTACCTAATACATTTTGTGAGTCTTAGAGTGTCGATAGACCGGTTTTTCATCCTCCTAACTATAATTCCCTGAACAACCCGAATTGATTTTCAAATTCTTATCTAACGCGAGCGAAGCCGCGGGCATAAGCTAGAAAATAATTAAATTATATTATTTTCATAAAAAAATGTGTACAAGCAAAGTGAAGCCCTAACTCCTTTGCTATGTAAAAAAACACCTGTGTTACAGGAGCAAGGAATTATTATATTACACAAGTTGACCCGACAGACGTTGTCTTGTCTTAACTATGAATGTCATATGTTGTTTAGTTTTAGTTTTGACTATTGACTAAAACTAAAACTATCGACTCATTTATCAACCGATCCATCTGTGTTAAACGATATTTGCAGCACGCATTCTGTCAATCGCTAACAGTTATTTCAAACAACTGACAGTTATGTAAAATTAATATTGGCGTTAAGTTTTCTTAAATTTTGTAACGTTCCGCTCAGTTTCCTTATTTTTTTATTTCATAACCTTCTCCTGGCAACCACTAACTACGTATGGACTGCTTAGGTCTGAAATAAAGATATTTTATTTATTTATTTAATAACGAAGACAACAACAAAAAAAAAGTGAAATCGGTCCAGCCGTTCACGCGTGATGGCGTGACCAAGGGAAATAGGGATTCATTTTTATTGTATATATAGATTTAAAAAATAATATCCTTACGTATCTCGGGACCATGGAGTCCCGGTCCTTTAGAAGGCCGCCTTCTAAAGGACCGGGACTCCATGACCGTACGAGCTGGGGCGTAGCTACCGCCGTATCTGCCGTATCAATTATACGCGGCTCCTAAGCTACAGGGGCCCCCCGACGCGAAGCGACGTGAAAATTCGTTAAATATTATCCTTAATTCCTATTGATAAAGGGCCAGTAATTAATGAGTACCTAATGAAAAAAAACAAATTTATGATATTTGTTTGTGGCTTCAAACTCAAAGCATTTATTTCATTTAAGGGGACTACATGACCTATACGCAAATTTATAATGCCTAAAAATATATGATCCACTGCAGTAACCAAAATCAGAAAAATATATTATATGATATTCTTCTGAATATATGCTACTTAGATAGTGTGTTGAAATCATAATACAATTCACTTGAAATGATAGAAAAATATCACGAATATACCTCTAAAAAAATATTTTATCTATTAAAAACCATAGTAATATACATGCAAACATTCAGATTTTGTGTCAGATTATTGTACAAGTAACATACTACTCGTAATAGTGTTTTATTTTTTTAGTCCAATGAATAGATTTTTTGTAAATCCATAATTGCTTCGTATTTTGCAATAAATTACCAGCGTTGTGTCATCGCGCGTCTCTTTCTTTTCTATGCAATCCGACAGTGACCGCGCTTTAGCTCTTGTAAGCCTCTTAAGCCATTTAGATTTGAATTGTCAAGGGGTCGGTCAGTCAAAAATATGAAGCTAGTTAGCTAGCCCATTCCATAGCGTAGTAGAGGGTATCTATCGAGAAGAACGGGCAAGAAACTCACAATAATAGCTTTACTTTTCAAATCAGTATGCTATTTTGTAAAAAGATCATTACCTAGGGTAGGTATTGTTTTTTGAAGCTTCGGTGTAGTCGGGTAAAAAGGGCCCCCAACAAATTTCAATACAGGGCCCCTTTAGGACTAGCTACGCCACTGCGTACGAGTGGCCGAAGCCAACACGCGGAGGCTCCTTCGACTATATTATATTACTATATCTTAGGGACCGTTATTCGTTCATTGAAATAATTGTCAGTCATAGATTAGAGAACGGATCATTTTCTTTAGTATTATTCTCATAAAGTTCGTATCCTTTAGTTAACCTTTTCACAACCATGTTCCGGTGGGCTTCCAGTCTAACCGGATGCTGCTGAATACCAGTAAAACCAGTAACAGTATCTAAGATTTTACATGGAGCGACTGCCTATCTGACCTCCATAGCTCCACTGTCTACTGGGTAACACCCCAACCAGCAAAGTAATCTTATAACAAAATATATATAAGATTCTTGTAAGTGCATGGGTGTAGACTATTTACTTATAGTAGCATTTCACAAGCCTTAATTTACTCAGGAGCATTTGCTTCTGTAACTTAGTCTTATAGTAAATACAAGTTTTACTTATAGAACAGTTATAAGACTCATATATACTCATAAATGCATTTCAAAAGACTAAATATACCCAGGAGCATTGGCTTCTATAACTTAGTCTTATAGGAACTACAAGATTAACTTTAGGACATTTATACAACGAATATAAATAAAAATGCATTTCACAAGACAATATACTCAGGAGTATTGGTTTCTATAACTAAGTCCTACAGCTACTACAAGATTAACTTATAGGACCCTTATATGATGCATTTACTTCTAATATAATTAGCAGAGATCCTTATAAGTATTTAGCAGTATCGTCTTGTTGAAGTCTCTTATAAGATTGTTAGTATTTTACAAATACGCTATGAGAGCAAACAAGCATATGAACTACCAGACCAAGCACTTTGTAAGTAAACGTCAGCCATTTTCTCAACTCATAGACAAGTGCAACAGATTAAGTAATGGAGGGTTCCGTCGAAAATAATGTTGTACCTGTTGAGTGCTATTCTGATCATGAAGAGCAGGAAGAAAAGGCCATGGGGAAGAATATGATTCAGAAATAAAAGAAATTACAGAGTATGAAAATAATCATGAATTACTTCAAGATATTAAAAGCTGGGCTATAAAATTGAATATACCGCATTTGGCACCAAATTAATTACTATCAATAATATTATACAAAATAATTAAAAACATTCTACCTAAAGATGCACGAACTTTGTTAAAAACAAATAAAAGTCTTGTAAACTTGCATAAACAATTGACGGACGAAAAACTTAGCAAAGCTAAGTTTTGGTCAACTCACCCACATCGAGCGCGATTTAAAGGGTGACCTTGATAAACGATTCATTAGGAACCCTAATTTGTTTTAAAATGGAGAAGTGATATTTACTAAAACTGTAATAAGTACCAATTTGCTTATAGTGCTTCTATAACGTACTCAATGCAGAGCATTTTTAAAACATGGCGAATATTCACACGAATTAATAAAATTAAATTTTAACAACAACAACACAATGTTCAATTTTGCTCTAGGCGTTAATAAAAAAAAACAATGTACGGTACATATTCACAATAAATTTGACTTTCCATCAGTTTCCATACTATATTCACAAATTAACTAGCTATATTAAAAACGAATGAATACTAATGGAATTATTTATATTAGTAAGGAATATGAGAACACAAATTTCTCAAACACAAAACACGTGCACGTTACAGTTTATAAAACGTACGTATAACAAACAACCAAGTATGTTACAAGCGCATTATAAAAATTATAGCTTTTATAAGATACTTGAGTCAGAGCGTAATAGAAGCTTTAGTGCCTGTAACTGCATAGGTTAAGATTGTAACAGAAACTATTGTTATTCGTCAAATATATTATATGAGTTAATGACTTTATCCAAGTTCATTGTAAGATCGTTACAGAAATATATGCTCCTATACTGGTGCCCAAATCCTTGTTTGTAGCATACTTCAAGTATCTTATGATGCACGAAAAAATTGTCTTGAGAGCGTTATAGTAGTGACTTTACTAGTTGGGTACGATACCCCTTGGCAACAAATTAACATCACTTTTCATGTCTGTCTGTGTTACCTTTTAAATCTAAACCAGACAATGGATTTTAATGCAGTTTTCACCATCATTTAGAGCAGGGATGCACAGACTTATTAAGACTAGGGGCCACTCGGGCAAATTATGAACTGATGGCGGGCTGCCAGAAGTATAGGTAATTAAAGACAATAAAGAATTGATAATAATGTATTAAAATTGAAAAAGAATTTATTAATTTGAAGCGTGGCACTGCATAGTGCTTACAATCTTTTTTATATTTGGGTCAAATTTACTTGTAGCAACACGTAAAACTGCTTCCAAACTTTCGTTTGCAAGGCGGTTTCGATTTTTTGTTTTATTATTATTTAGTATTGAAAAGGTTTGTTCACATATATAGGTAGAACCGAATAAGCTGGCACATTTCAGAGCGTTTATGCGCAACTCTTTGTACGTATTTTTATCAATGCAGCGGTAAAAGTTCAGCAAGTCTCCTTCGTTGAATTTGTTGCGTAAATCTTGGTCGTTTTGAATGTCGATAATTTCTAACTGCATTGACTCTGGCGCATTTTCAACTGAAATCGTGAAAGGATTGCTGAATATGTCCAACAGAGGTTTCACTTTTTTAAACTCCGAAAATCTGTCTTTAAAAGATTGAATCAAAATATCTAGCTTTTCTACATAACTGAAATTAATCGCAGTTTTGTTGATTTTTTCAGCCATTTTCTTATAATTCTGAAAATGATTGTAATTTCCAGAATTCAATTGCGATCTGAAAAGTGTCAGCTTGCATTGAAAGGATGATACATGAGCGTAGAGCTGGGATATCAGTTGATTTTTGCCTTGAAGCCGTGTGTTCAAGACATTCAAATGATTTGTAATGTCAACTAAAAAAGCCAAATCACACAACCAATCAGGATTTTTAAGTTCCGGGACATCCCTTTGCTTTTCAGCCAGAAATATTCCAATTTCTTCTATTAGATTTAGAAATCGTTCCAGTGTCAATCCATGACTTAGCCACCTTACTTCTGTATAATACAGTAAATCTCCATATTCGCTTTCGATGTCATCAAGGAATTGTTTGAATTGCCTGTGATTGAGTCCTCGTGATTTTATGAAATTTACAGTCGAAACTACCACTTTCATGACATTTTGAAATACAATTTTTTTAGAACAGAGGGCTTCTTGGTTTATAATGCAGTGAAACTGCATGAGATCTTCAGCGATTATGTTTTTTTCTTGCAGATGCTTTTTCAACAAAGTAACTAGCCCAGAATTGACACCAATCATCGAAGGAGCACCGTCAGTCGCAACTCCCGATAATTTTGATAAGTCCAAATCAGTTTTTGAACACTCATCCAAAAGTACATTGAGTATATCAACTCCTCTGGTTTGACCTTTCAATGAACACATTCCTAATAACTCTTCTAAGACTTCAAAATCTTGAGTAACACCTCGTATGAATATGAGAAGTTGAGCTGTGGAACTAATATCAGTGGATTCGTCGAGTGCTAATGAAAAAAATTCAATGATCTTAGTTTTTTCATTTAATTGTTCCGCAATATTACCTGACAAAGACATAATTCGTCTTTGTTAAAAAAGTTTGAGAAAATTCAACTGAATCGTATGACTATTCATACGATTCAGTTGAATTTTCTCAAACTTTTTTGCTGCTTCTGGACACATTTTCTTAGCGGTTTCTATGCATTCTTTTACAAAATCCCCATCATTGAAGGGGCGACTTCGCTTTGCTATCATTCGAAAAATTTCATAACTAACTTCTGTAGCTGTTTCTGAATCTTGAATGGGTTTTGTAAACATAGGTTGCTGACCAATAAGCTCCCGTTTTAAAGACAACATTTTTTGCTTTCTTAATTCACCTGTAAACTTGGTAAAAGTAGGATGCTGCGTTTCATAGTGCCTTTTTACATTATATTCCTTTGCAATCGCAACAGAATTCTTGCAAATTAAACAAACGACTTTGTTATGCGACCATACAAAAAAGTATTTCTCAGTCCAAATTTCTTGAAACTGCCGATTTTCATCTTTAACCTTACGTTTTTTACTAGGCCCTGGCTTGTCCATGTTGCATTCTAATCCTGGCTAGGATTAACACAGCACCTAAAAACAATTACAGTACCTACTTAAATTACCCATCCTTTTTTATATTACCAAAAATAATTGATTAAATATGTAGGGAAACACTCATGAATAACAGAGTTTTACTTACGATTTCACATCACAATTATACACGGCACTTGACGGGAAATCTACGTTGAATGTGGATCAAAATATATGACACCGGCTAGTCGAGTTAAAATCTACACTAGAACTATTGACACTTCACTCAAATTAAAACCGAACTGTCGGTCGCTGCGGTTAGCGTGGCTTTTATACCGCGCGTATAGAGTCGAAAACTGTCTGGAGAAATCTCGAAACCGACTCTGGAAGCTTCGTGTATCTACCTACGCGAGCAATCGGGAATTCGGGACTATTGCTATCTCGCTTGCTCTAACAATATAACCCGTGGATAAGCCGCCACCGCGCTGCCGTCGTCGCCGCGCCGCCGGCCGCGGCGCTTCCTCAAGAAAACGAATTTAACCGAGATCGGCACGAACATTACCGACCGCTGTTACCGACGCATGCACGGCGCACCGATAAGCGCACTTAAGAGCGCGCGCGCGAGATTCAAATTACTTTTCGAACATATTTTTTTGGTTTTATTCTGAAATAGAATTCAATATTTTTCGAATGTACGAGAGTATTATTTTTGCTGTCGGCGGGCCACCAGTATTCGACCGGCGGGCCGCATGCGGCCCGCGGGCCGTGGTCTGTGCATCCCTGATTTAGAGCTTTTCTGGTGGAAGGTAAATAATATGTACCTATGTATGTATAACATTCTTATTTATCTTACTATAAGTAACACAGAAGTCTAGATGTTTTTTAATGTCGCCATTACATCCGCAGAACAAATAAGTAACTTATTTATTTAACCATTTATGTACATACATATAAACAGACAAGAAGGAAGGAACAGAAAAGAACTTTTTTACAAAAAAACAACCGACTTCCAGAAAAAACAATAAAAGACGTGTAAAAACGTTTTTATTTTTCACTTTTTAGTTGCGGTACCTACCCCACACAAATTCTTATACCACTACTTGGTGTGTAAATAACAGTGACAGGAAATTATTAACACATCATCCATATAAACCAAGTGGAAATAATATGCAGTATTAAGGTTAACTCAAAAACTACTGGTCAGACCTAAATCAAATTTAAATGAGACCACATGTGAAGGACCACCTATCAAATAAAAAAAGAATCATCCAAATCGGTTCACCCAGAAAAATGTTCTGAGCTAACACACATAAAAAAAAAAACATACAGACGAATTGAGAACCTCCTCCTTTTTGTGAAGTCTGTTAAACAATACGTTCAAAGGTGATGCTTACCAATTTCTAAAGAAATTTCTTCCAGCATACCTGCGATGATAAATTATTTTATTTCTTCTGTAAGTAGGTTTATACAAACACTTTTACACGTCAATCATATTTTTTAAACTAGACGAGGTCGGCGTTTCCTATCTGACTACTCTGAGAAGACAGGCCGAAAAAAACTCAGAGGTCACAGTATCTTAAAGTCCAGACATAATCTTGTTCAGATCATGTGAAGACCATGTAGATTGGAGTCTGAAATGGTGTTTTGAGGAAAGAAGCACACAGACTGAGTGGATCTGTCCAGTCAGTGCACGCATTTGGCAGTAATCGTGCAACTCAACTCAGAACTTAAGGCGCTTCCGCGACCAAACGACCTCGACCGTTCGGTCCTTCTCTGTCCCGTCGTTGAATCTCGCTCTGTCTCGCTCCCTGCGCACGCTCGTTTATTATAGAATTCACAAAAAAAAAAAGTACAAGCAATGTTTTGAAATATAATAAAACGTGAATTATTTAGATTTTTAAATTATCTATCCATTAGTGTAATCCCAAAAAATAATAGAACGTCACCTTTAACAAAAGATGCATTCAATCAATAATTTTAGTCACTTTATAACAAGGAGATTTTAAATGTATTTATAACACATAAAAACAAATAAGAACGTGCAATGTGATGATAGGATATCGAACATTAATAATATGCTTTTAGATGTAGTTTATTATCCATAGTGAATGAGTTAATAGCCTCTGAATAACGCACTATGGCAAGGTATTGGTCGGGCTACCGCCTTAAGGAGCTCAACGATTCGACGAACAGTACCAAAGAAAGGACATTTGGGTAGGCTGCATAAATTACTCAAACTGCCAGATCATGATTGGAACTAACGGAGAGAAAAAAAAAAGCAATGACCCACATAGTCCTCACATTCACTAGATAGGATGAGATAAAAGAGTAGATAAAAAGATATATTATTTAGAAAACGTGTGTAAGAGTAGACGGGAAAACAAAATACAAAACATTGACTGTGCGAAGAAAGAGAAACTTGTTTTTCTTTTTTTTCAAAAACAATAAAAAAAGTCCAGTCCTAAAGAACACCCCTAACAAAAAGCTCTAAATTAGACCAAACTTAGTGCTTCGCTCTAAAACTTAATGAAGATGACCTATGATGACCCCTTATCATAAAGGTCAACTTAGTCAAAAGGTGACTGCTCTAGACAAAGTGACATAGCGATCAAACGCTTAATCTCGCATTTTGAACTCAATTAATCTGTCGTCAAATGTCATGATGTACTATTTTGGAATGTGTTCTAGACATTTAGGAAAATCGTTGATGTAAACTTGTAAAGGCAGTTTGAGTGCTTTATGCGGCCTACCCAAATGTCCTTTCTTTGGTATTGTTCGTCGAGTGGTTGAGCTCCTTAAGTTCTGAGTTGAGCTCCACGATTAGTGACAAATGCGTGCACTGACTGGACAGGTCCACTCATTCTGTGTGGTTTTTCCTCAAAAGACCATTTCAGACATA
Source organism: Griposia aprilina (assembly GCA_916610205.1). Lineage (NCBI taxonomy): Eukaryota > Metazoa > Arthropoda > Insecta > Lepidoptera > Noctuidae > Griposia > Griposia aprilina. The sequence continues at coordinate 6,628,386 of OU744310.1, read as the reverse complement.
AATCTACATGGTCTTCACATGATCTGACCAAGATTATGTCTGGACTTTAAAAGAGACTGTGACCTCCGAGTTTGTTTCGGCCTTTCTTCTCAGAGTAGTCAGATAGGAAACGCCGACCTCATCTAGTTTTAAAAATATGATTGACGTGTAAAAGTGTTTGTATAAACCTACTTACAGAAATAAAATCATTTATCATTTATCATTTAAAGGGTAAAAATCAGTGGTCGTAATACGCTTCCGTGCGGTACGCCATAGTTGACGTTACGCTCCCCAGATGTAAAAATTACTTCACGTTTAAGGCTCCTACAAACAGGCACGACACGCGACGCGAATCGCGCGCGACACAAAGGCACGGCTAGTCGCGGGACGAGCGGCGCCTTAGGCCTGAATTCGTCCTACGCTGATGTTGTCGGTCGCGTACGGTCGGTCGCGTACCAGTCGTAGCAACGTACGCGCCGGTGACGTCAGCGTCGCAGTGTGGTGCTATATCGAAAACAATGCACATATATTCGTCAGCGCAAGAGGAATGTAGGCCTAAGTGTCGCGCTTTCGCGTCGCCCCTGTATGTCTTTAGTGCTCACATTAATCGTCATTATTTCTGTTGTTTCATTCACAACACAACGTTCGCTTTCTAATCTCGGCTAAAAATAATTCAAATTTTCATACCTTTTTGACAAGTTTTGAACGTTGATTACTTTTAAAATTCTGGTTAAAACACTTCCTCTCCTTAAACATCATCATTACATTTAGTTTCCTTGCTCTTGTTTCATGTTTATTATTGTATATATTATATGTAGATAAGTATATGTTTTATGTATGTATTTGTTGTATATGTAAATGGTACACCACTGACTACCTGCATTATTGTCGCTCCTTCTCCCTTGAATCCATCCAAAGGTTGTCTGTAAAAGATCGCTTTTAGAGATAAGACCGCCCATTGTGTCACCGTATGTAAAATTTCTAAATTTTTATCTATAATTTTTATGGTGTACATAATAAAGAGTATTCTATTCTATTCTATTGATTGTCACTGAGATGAGATTGAAACTATTTTTTGAACGTTTTTAATTACGGGAATTGGCCTTCTGGTAACTATTCTACATTTGAAATAGAAAACATTTAACTGCTCACAAATTAAGAAGCCTATTAAAAAAAAAAATAGTTTTTTACATTCTTCTTTGACATAATCTTCTCATTATTTGACATTATAGACACAATTCCTATTTCAACTTTTTACTTACGGCTTTTGTAGACAAGGTTTTAATTCAGTTTTGTTACAGTTGTAATGGCAATCATGTCATTTGTTTAAAAATAGTCTTTTGTTTTTATCATTTTATTTGTCTTTTATATAGTTTCTTCTATGTTTTGTGCGTTTTGTTTGTGTGCTTCTGTTTTTTGTGTAACGTTGTAGGCCTAACTTGTAGACCTTTTCTATACCTGTTATTGTTGACAGGCTTACCCTGTCCTCCCATATCTATTAATACTGTTATTCGAAAACATTGTAAAAGTCACTTTAGTATATTTAAAAGAGTAGGTAACCGTGGAGTTTCTCGCCGGCTCTTCTCCATAGGAAACAAACAATTGGAACCGTGCACCTAGCTTCTGACGTTTCATAAGTGCCCATGTTGGTTTATGTGAAATAAAATATTTTGATTTTGATTTTTTGAAATAAGATTAAAATTTTAAATATACCTTTTTTACAGTCTGTTCAACCGATTTTGACTTCTATTGCGTTGCTGGCATGACAAAGGAAAGCTGCAGTAAACAGTTGATATTGTAACCACGTTTTTGCTTTTATTGCCATCCTTATGCATACGGAATAGAAGTCAAAATCGGTTGAACGGACTGTAAAAAAGGTTTTTTTAAATTTCTAATCTTATTTCAAATGTAGTATTATATAGGTACATTATTGAAGTGAAAACTTCTATAAGCGCGTTAAGCACTTTTTCGGTGAACAAAAATCATGGAACTCGCGTCATCGTCACCGAACGCTTTCCTCGAGCTATATGTATACGGTGTATATATGTGTACTTTTTGGGTGAACAAAAAGCGTGAAACTCGCGTCATCGTCACCGCACGCTTCGACGATACAATTCAAAATTACTTAGTTTTCACTTCTATCGGCAGTCCCCAAAGACTGCCCCGCATTTTTTAACAGCAGATTCACTGATAGTACGAATTTTTGTCGTCACCTACGTATCTTTAGCGAATATTGAATTGGAAATATGTGAATGATACAATATTTAATTTGAAGACTAAATAAACACAATAATTAAGTAAGAATACTACAACAGGAAAGCATTTAAAGTTAGCAGGTACGTCCCTGCCAATTTACATATTTTTAAAGTAAACGGACGTTGGATTAATAATATTAATTACAAGCTGTTCGTGCCCGGCGTCGCCCGGGGTGAATTTCATACAAAAATAGCATCCTAATTCCCGACTTTCACGGTGGATTTTCCAAAAAAAAAAATCTTTCATACATACCTTTTCCTGACAATTACAAACACAAAAAAAAAAAATATGCGCGGACAAACATTTTTGGCAATTGATTTTTATTTAAGTATAAATTATGTTGTTAGGTTGTAATCGCTTTTCTATCTAAAACACTAGAAACTTTTAAGATTCTTGTCTGTACAAAAATCTTTTTATAGTTACTTAAATCAAAAGTTTTTAAAAGCAAGGGAAATAAACATTTAATTATGTCACTCTTAAAATATCACTCACACATAAAATGAGTTAGTACCTACATATTTTTATTGCAACATTACGGCATCCCGACAGGTCGCCTGACCTAGGTCATGTTTCAGTTAACATCTTGCGAAATAGGTCACAGGCGATTTCGATTTTATCGCTAAACTATAGAAAATAATATCGAGGTTTTAAATCGATATTCTATGAGAATGTACCTAAAACGACTGCTTAGACATTATCTATGATTTTTCCAACCCGATTTATCGCTACTATTCAATTTTTTTTTTTTTAATTTTTAAACAGCTGCTACTGTTTACTTACACAATACTTTTTTTTTAATTATCATTCTTTTTTTAAATCACATTGACGCATTTATTATTATATTTTTTTATATTCTAAATTAAATCTCTTAAAATACCAAAATCAAATTAATTGTAAGCTATAAGCAATTTTAATACTTACGATATCATTTTAAATACTTGAAACGATGAGTAGGTAGGTATTTCCTATACTAGATTTCTGACAAATAAACCCAGTTCTTTAAGAACGAACCTTGTCACGTCACTTCAAATCATAAATCACAAGATTAACACTGGGACTATAGAAAACACGACACAATAAAAGCAATGGCGAATAGAACAACCGAATTTAAAAATAGAACGTTTAAAAATAATGTTAGAATAGAAAATCTTTACTACTCACAGTCGACATTTTACACACACGTTTAGCTGTCGTTTTCACACAAAATCCACAGATTTTCCTTATTGCACTAAGAAAATATATTTGTTATAACGTTTTTAAATGATTTTAAGTGTTATTTATTTACAAGATTGTGTTATTTTGTTAATTTTAATGTTTTAAGTGCCCTAGTGAGCGGATCACACCCCAATCGTAAGGGATGTTGTTCTCACGGAATAAGAAATGCATGGAGTCGTTAATATGTTGTAAAAATATTTTTATGACTATGTTAAGAGTTGGGGTGGATTTTTGTGTGTAAATAAATATTTGTGCTGAGGATTTTCTAATGTTATGTTTTCAAATAAGCAGGGAACGCAGGAAACTTTCAAAGGTATCATTTTTACGAAAAACGTTGATATTAATTACCTTGTGCTGTTTCGTCGTTTTATAAAACTGATACATATCCCGGTCTTTTTCTTTTTAAGTTTTTTTTTTCAGCTTTATTTTTGACTTTTTATTGATATTATGTCATTTCATTACTCATTAGTCTGTTAACGACTCCATTTCTTCAACTTATCTTAAAGTAAGTTCTATCTCTTTAAAGGCAATTTTTACCAATCAATTAATGTACTATATTCATCGAACTATTTCAGAATAACTCAATAACACTTGCCATATTAAGTCTTGCTTCAGCAAGCAATGTCCATCGCCAATATACTTTACCAACTGCACCATTCACCATTCACAGAAACGAGCATAAATAAATAACTAAAATATTTAATCACAACACATCTCCTTAGCTTCCCTTGTGAAGCAGGCTCCCTCTAGCGACTACCACGCATGCGCGAACTTTAGTACCGCGGCTGTTACAGTTTTGGCGCCCCTAGTTATAAAGTAGTTTCGGAAAATGCCGCTAGGGGCGCTGCTGTAACTGGAAAGAATTTAATTTACACGTTACTTCACGCTTGTTTTTCTCGAAATACATTTTGTGAGTAAGTCCCATACAATGGGGTAAACCAATAGCCATTGGTTAATACCGGTTGGCTACTAAGTCCCAATTTCACCGAAGAAACGTTGAACGCGATAAACTGCGTTCAAGATTTGTCAGTGTCAATATTTCACAACAATGATGATTGATGACATTGACAGCTCCTGAATGCGGTTTAGATGTGCTGATCGCGTTCAGCTTCATTGGTGAAGTCCACCCTAAGTACCTGCTGAGAACTTCATAAAAGAAAACTCGATGACGCTTTGGCCAACCTGTGGATCACACCTAAGTACACACGGCTACATATCAAGCTATAAATTTCCAGTTTAAGCTGATCTCGCATTGTATAGGATTTGCGTACACAGAGAGGTCAGCTTATACTGGATATGTATAGATTGATATGTAGCCGTGTGTACCCATGCTTAGCAGTTACGGTTTCGACTACTTCACTAACGAGGCATTCACTACAAACAATCGTTATTTGTTACGTTAGTAAAACAAAGTTAAAACTGGCCAACTGCGTGTCCGACCACGCACAATCAAGGTTTCCAAGGGCGGATTCAGGGGGGGGGGGCACGTGCCCTTGTGCCCCCCCAAAGGGTTTAAGTGAAATATAATCGAATCGTTTGGATGGACTGACCTGAATGCATATCCATCATGACGTTGCTTCAATAATGAACGCTGAAAAAGTACCTACTATATCTTCAGCAGCTGTGGCGTAAATACTATGGTTCAAAATGGTGCAGTTAGTTCGTACTCGGGTACTGAGGTCTGCTAAGCCAACAATGGACCGGCCTGGAGTCGGCGAGAGGATTTCAGGATAACATATAATGCTAAAAAGATAGCGCGGTCCGAGGGGCCTCGCGCGTCAAAAGATTATACAGCTTTCTTCAACTCATGTAAAATATATAGCTAATACTGTGAATGGCCAAAAGAAAAACTAACCAAACCAATTCGAGGTGGGGTGCTAAAATTATTGAGCTTGCTTCGCTCGCTCTTGCAGCCCAGGATCTCTTAATTCTTAAACTTTACTACCTATGTCGACAAAGTTACTCTTATTTCTGTATCTATGGTTAAAAGAAAATCAATCCTATCCGAGGCGGGGTGCAAAAATTGCATTTTTGTTTATTTTTAAATGTTATTGAAAAAGGATTAATTCCAAAAACAACATAGTGCAATACTACATAGATGTGGGAGACACTTCTTGACTGTCTGGCCCATGTGCCATGTCTCCCAGAAATAAATCCTGGATCTGAAGGTTTCCATAGTTGAATAATAATTATAATGTATGGAATATGCCTAATATACATTATTATGCATATTTCATTATACCATAAAAAAGTACCTACTTAAGTAAATAACTAAATATACGTATTTATTTCATCATTAATATGAAGTAAAACATGTTAGTGCGTTGACCCTACGTAAAACGAAACATTCAATGGCAAGACATTATATCAAAATTGACAAAATATTGCTTTATGGACTTTGTTTTTTTTTTTCCTACAATGTTTGTCACTGCAACGTAAAACTTCACGTAGAAGCTTCTAATAATATTATAGTTCTTTAAAAAAAAAATGGACTCCCAGCCCAACTCTATAGATGTTAAAGTGAAGCTTAGCCAATACTAGGAAGGTTCGTGAGGAAACCTAGACTTATAGTTAAACAAGTCTGAAATCGCCAACCCGTCTTGAGAAAGCGTGGTGATCAATGCTTGAGCTTTTTCTATATGAGAAGAGACCTGGAGCGACATTTACAACGCCACATGCGAGCTACGCGTCACACTGACGTCACACAAAATCCTGCATCGCGCAGGCAAAGTTTACCACGCAACTAGCATCTATACAACGTCCCGACATCAAACTTCGGGTAGTTGCCTTGTTTGTAGACACCCGTCTGGTCGGAGGGTCCTCCCTTTTCTATGGAGGTATGAGTGAAGTTTACAACCTGTTCCTCATACCTCTGTAGGCCTTTGCCTTGCAGTAGAAAATAATAGGCAAATACAGGGTGCACTGTGTATCATTATGGAATTTATCCAAAACAGTCTTGTTACTCTTTGAAGTTCGACAGGAAATAGCTAACAAGCTTTTTTTTTACGAAAACATCAAATAAATTGAAACCGCTTTATAAATAAAATTAACTACAGCAGCAATATTAACTTATTTCTTCATAAAAACGTATTTGTGAACAGACAAACGGCCACAACCCATATACCTATCAAGCTCATTGATCTAAAAAGATTTATCATCAAGCTTTTATACGAATAATGATCCTTTAAAAAATAACACGACAATATAAAATAACTAGCTAGTGTCCGAGACTTCGTCAAAAAAAAAAAATATAGCATCAAATTGCCTGCTCGCGCTATTACTTCGTTTTCGCTTAGCGTACTTTTTGATTTTTCTTTCTTTTTGCTCAGTTCCTAAGGGTCGTAGCGTGATGTCTAATAGCATATAACCTTCCTCGAAAATTGCGATATCAAATGCAAATAAGGAAAGTAATTATTCAAATCTGAGTGGTAGTGCGTTCAAACAAACAAACAAAATGTTTAGTTTTATTATAGGTTTTCCTAGTTCCTATATAAAGTATAAAAAAACAAAAACGACTCGACACGAAAAAGCCACATTAAAAATCGATTCGAAACACGAAAACGAGATGCGAATATAAAAACGTCCGGGAGCTTTCAACGCAACAAATTTAAAGGGAATATATTGCCGGCATCAATTTCAATCCAAACACCAATAAATTGGCATCTCTCAACGACATTAGGAGCTGTGTAGCTAGACAGTTTATTAATAGAGAGCATATTTTGTAAATCTCTGACTGTGATCAACCCTCGGCTGAATTCAGTGTCGCCTGCGCCGCCGGGCGCGTCACCCGAAAAAAAACAAGATACGATTTGGTGAACTGTCACATTTTGGCGCGAGTTTCGAATTTCGAGTTTTTTCTTTTCTTTAGTGTTTCCTAGTGAAGTGGTCTGTGTGTGGTTTTCATGAAGGATTAGTACTTATTATTTATTAGTGAAATTAGACTTTGAATAGTTGTTTTATAATTTAAGTAAATATTTTAAGCCGTGAATTAATACAAGGACGCAGTCGGAATATAAAATGATAAAACCTAGTTTCCCTCGTTGGTTTATTTTAATTTAATTGTATGTTTTGTTTGCTCAATATAATTAGCAAAGTAACAAAAAATGCTCAATAATAATTTCGGAAAATAATATTAAAGTAATAATTTAATAGACTGAAGAAAAAATACTTAAAACCATAGTTCCTATTAAAACGCTCTGTATAGCTTTATACTAATGTTTAATTGTTGCGGGTAGTCAGTCATACCTGCATTACCACGTCCCAAAGAAATCAATCAAAGAGATAAGAAATCAATATTTTTTTATATTTAAATCTTCACAAAACCAAAAACAATGAGTTACAACACTATTTACGACAGCTACAACAACAATAACTACAAAGAGTTCGATTTTCAAAAAGAAGAAAAAGAAATTCTCAACGAACAGTGTTGCCAAGTAAAAAATGAGCACAAAAATGGGGAAATTTTGGAGGATAAGGATGAAAGTCATGTTCAACACGTATTGGGGCCTAGCAGGAGATGCTTGGCCTGGGCTTGCAAGGCCTGTAAAAGAAAAACAGCGGCTGTGGACCGAAGAAAAGCGGCAACACTGAGGGAGCGACGGCGGTTAAGAAAAGTAGGTTTTTATCATAGAGCAAGGAGACGCCTCGGCGGCCGCTGCTAGAGGCGGCATTGTCAACTCTTTCCATACAAAACCTACCATGTCAGTGGGCGTCACCGTTTACACATACTACGACACAAATGACGTATACAGCATGTATCAGAAAGGTGAGGTCAAACATTTAAGGGTGCACCCTGTACAGTCACCAGCAGATCAAACTACTCGAAACTGTCAAATTTCTCCAAACGAATTCAAACCTTAAAATTTTCACGATTAAGTTCAAAATCGAATGAGAAAATCTGACAGTTTATGGCTACTTGATGTGCGTGACGACTGTACATACCATCGAATTGGACAACTTTTTCCATAGGACCAACATCGTAATCGCCGAATAATTATCAGCTTTGTCTTCCATAAAATTCAATACCTATTCGAGTCAAATGTATTATTGGGACGGCTGATAAATTTATCGCGATTACGATGTTGCTTCATGAAGAAAGTCATTCAGTTATATAGTCAGGGTCGGCAGTCTCGACTAGATAGCGACGCTGTCGCAAACTACCGATCGCTAAATATTAACGTGAATCCTTAGTTGTAGCCCGAAAAATTCTAATTTTCTTTAGTTTTTTTTGCAAATTGCAGCTCTGTTTTACGTCGTAAGTTGATCAAAATGTCATTCTCGACTGTGGGAATTATATATTTATCGAATACTAATCATCAATTTCATATCAATCGTTAAATTCAATGAAAATATGAATTTGGCGGGCTACAACTGAGGTTACACCTTAATATTTAGCGATCGGTAGTTTGCGACGGCGTTGCTATCTATGTCGAGACTGCCGGCCCTGTATTACACCCTTAAATTTAACCACTCTTTTCTGATATACTCTGTAGACACTGACGGTGGCCCGTGACAGAAGTAATACGCTCAATGCACTTCCTGCGCCACGAATTTTATTAGTACTGCCGCCGCTAAAAGAGGCTGGCGTGGCGATTCCATGCTCTGTGGTTTATAATATAGATTTTTGAGTTAAAACTTAACTTGCCAGTTGCCACTAACTTATATCTAAGTTAAATGGAAAGCTTCCGAAGTTAGATTTAAGTTCGTATGCCTTGAAAGAACTTTAAGACTTTTAAATGTATTGGATTCGCATTTTTCACGATTGCTTCCAAGACTTTAATGTGAAAACTTTAGTATTCAATGATAGTATTTTTACGAAGTTTGAGAGGCAATAGTTTGATTACCTACCTAAGTTGTTATCCTATTGCAGAGGTACTTACCTACTTAACATCTTCGTCATTAGTTTTCGAATTCATTCTTTTACCAAATCAGTGGGTTAATTGCATAACACACTAACAGTAGGAATAGCTTTCATTTTGACAGTTAACAACATTCATTGCGTTATTTACGTTGTTGAGCAGACAAATTTTTCAAACTTAAGAAGCAATGTTTAGCAACATTCTTCAAAATTATTAATAATACTTTATGAAGCTACGGTATTTAGCAGACTATTACTGTATAGAAAACTATATTTAATAACTCGATAACGAAGATCAAAATAGTATAACACCATTGACCAATGTCGAGTTGACATCAACTTAAAACCTTCATAATGGCCTATTTTATTAAATACTAGCTGCTGCCCGCGGTTACGCCCGCGTGGAGGTCGCGTCGGTAATTATCCTACAGGAACGTGCTACCGGGATAAAAAGTAGCCTATGTTACTCCTTATAAGATCAGGTATCTGCCAGTGAAAGTCCCGTCAAAATAGGTCCAGCCGTTTCGGAGATTAGCCGGAACAAACAGACAGTCACAAAAATTGTAAAAAAATGTTAGTTACGAGTATGCCTACCCTGTATACATCCATATGAATTTAGTAAAAAGCGATTATTTTAATATTACAAATAGACACTCCAATTTTATTTATCTGTATGTATGTATGTATGTATAGATGTATAGATATATATTTAAATGTTTTCCCATTCGTCAGCGCAGAGAGTTGAGGGCTCTGTGTATGTTGTTTTCTATTCTCGACAAACCTACATCTCCTTCTGTGAAGTGAGCTTCACGTGTTCAATACTTAAGCTCCGCGCATAGTAAAAATCTTCGGTCCACCAACAATCGTCTTCTACGATGTCCTTCTCACCGCTCTGGTTTCATTCACCCTTCTTTCTTTGTCCAGGCGGTCTTTCTTTGGAATGCGCTCCCTCTGAACATCAGGACGGCAACAAGTCGGTTATCTTTTAAAGTGAAGGCACGTGAACATATTCGTAAGAAGTTGGCAGAATCATCCCCCAGCGCTGATTTGCTGGATTCGTTTTCTCTTCTACCTATGGTTATTTCTCTTGATTAAATTTATTTTCGTTGTATATATGTTTGTATCTATGTATGTATGTATTAGTACTTATTATTTTTCAAGTTATCTATCCCTTATGTTGCACCTGCCATGTTTAGTCTCTGCATCACCCTAAGGTTGACTGGTAGAAAATGCCTCAGGCATTAAGTCCGCCTTTGTACAGTATTTTTTTTTCATGTGCATAAAGTTTTAATAAATAAATAATAATAATAATATTTATTCAAAAATTATAAGGCATAAAAATTAGAACAGTTTTGCTTAAATGTAAATTATAGTGCTAAGACTTACGTGCCTGAACTAGGTAATCCTGTGTTTCAGGCGAAAAGTGCTAAGATAGTATTATAAAAACTAATAAATAACCCTTAAGGTGACAATACACAAATTAATTATACTTATGTTGAGTAGCTTAACTCTTAGTTTTTAAATTTGATATATACTTAACGTAGGTGAGTATACATATTTACTTTAACACAGATAATAAATTCTCTGTATCTTCGTAAGACATATTTTGGAGAGCCTCCTTGAGAATTCTCTTACAATTTGTGTAGTTCAGGGAGTAAATGTTTGCTTTCGCGTTTAGTCTATTATAGAGGAGAGGACCGAGGTACAGGTAAAATTTGGATATAAAAGCATGTTTTGTTGTATTTTGTGGGCAGACTATATCCTTGCGTCTTTTATTAGAATGTTCAGTGATGTAGGGTAGAGCTGTGTGTTGTTTTAATACAATGCCCAGTATAAATAGTTGCCGAACTGTTAATACTTCACAAGATTTGTACAGGAGGTTGGTAGGAAAAAGGAAAGGGCGGAAAGTAGACACTTTGAGAATGGCCCTCTGAGCTCTCTCGATGGTTAGTAACCTTGTTTTACCCGCTCCACCCCATGTGGTAATACAGTAAGTTAATATCGATTGACATAGAGCTAAGTACACTTGTCTAACTATTTTTGGGTCAGCAATATAGCGTAACTTTTTAAAAACAAATATCAACTTGCGAATTCTATTATTTAAAGTTTCTATATGTTGTTTGAACGAAAGTGTTTCATCTATTATCACACCAAGGTATTTTGTTATATTGCCATTTTAATATTGGGACAACCACATTGGCTATCTGTGGGAATTGAGCAATAATGAGCATATAATGTTGTGGTACTAGGTGATGTTTGCTTGCGCATCGAAAACTTAATGTAATTTGTCTTGTCAGCATTTAATGTTAGTGAATTCCGTTGAAGCCATTCGTTAACAACATTGAAACCGTATTGCGCAAGCTTGTAGACATTTTTTTCTGAGTCAGCCGAAAAAAGAAGGGTAGTGTCGTCAGCATAAGAAACAATTTGGCCGTGATTAAGATTTAGATTACAGAGATCGTTTATATATATCAAAAATAGGGTAGGCCCTAAAATACTTCCTTGGGGAACTCCGAAGGACGTGTTTTTTTCATAATCGCTGAGAACATTACCAATTCTTACACATTGGGTACGGTCCTCTAGATAGCTCTTAAATAGTTTGAGCTGGGTGCAATAAACAATATTTACAATGTGAAATAAACAATATTTAACCTTAATATATGTTTATTAATATTTAATTGTTCTTTATTATGGTGTTTTTTGGTAAACATACACGGTGGTTACAAAATTCACGAGATACCGCTTAATTACGCACTTTTGTAAACTTTACTAAAATACTTAGGTACTCCTAGCATACAGGAGCATCTTGTAATGGCGCGTCTCCAGGCCCGGGCTTGGAAACCCAGGCCCCGAAGCCATTTTGGAAATTCAGCCAATACAATAGAATAGTACAGAAAATAAAAAAATTACCGTCTTTAATTACCTACTATAAATAAATATCAGAAATAATGCAGAGATAATGTTTGTCACCATGGTTACGTCAACTGTCGTCTTATACAACGCTTTTATAAAGCGTTATTTATAACGACCAAGACGAACAGCGACTAAGACGTTATTTTCTTCGTTTATACACTCAAGTTACCTTGACCGAACTTACTTTCTTCAAACAATATTAATTAATTGTCAAAAAAACTAAGCTCCGCAGCATACGCTGTTAGAAAAATTCGTAATTTAACCGACACAGAGCCCGTTTAGTGTACTTTAGGTATTTTCATAGTGTTATGTCGTACGGTATTCTGTTATGGGGAAATGCCGCCGACATTCAGACTATTTTTATTTTGCAGAAAAGAGCTGTTCGATCAATTTATAAATTAAGTCCGAGACAATCTCTCAGAGAGAAATTTAAGGAGATTAATGTGATGACTGTGCCTTCTCAATATATTTATGAAAATATTTTATATGCACATAAAAATATAAAATTGTTAAAAAAATACAATGATATCCATAGTATAAATACTAGCAATAAACACAAATTTGTTGTACCTACAACAAGGCTCAAAAAAATAGGTGGCTCGTTCAGGACGTCAATGTATACGCTTTTATAATAAACTTCCAAGCCACGTTCAAGATCTAAGCCTTAATAAATTCAAATCATTATTAATTAAATATATATATATAAATTAATTATTATTATATTAATTAATATATAAATTAATATATATAAATTATACGTAAGTTGTGCCAAAAAGCTTTTTATACCGTTAAGGATTATATTGAGGACAAAAAGGCTTGGGATTGAGTTGCTCCAATTTTTTGCATACTGAATGTTGTTTTTTTTTGTTTTGATTATTTGTTATTTTGCTATATTTTTTAGTTTTGCATTTTACATAAATTTTGACATTTTGATAATTATTATATATATACAATTTCATGACAATTTACTTTGTGAAGTATAGTATTATTATTTATTTATTGTGAATGTGAGGACTATGTAGGTAACTTTTATTTTTTATTTTAGTTTTTCTCTGTCTCAGGTAGTTTCAATGATAATCTGGCAGTTTGAGTGCTTTATGCGGCCTACCCAAATGTCCTTTCTTTGGTATTGTTCGTCGAGTGGTTGAGCTCCTTAAGTTCTGAGTTGAGCTCCACGATTAGTGACAAATGCGTGCACTGACTGGACAGGTCCACTCATTCTGTGTAGTTTTTCCTCAAAAGACCACTTCAGACATAAATCTACATGGTCTTCACATGATCTGACCAAGATTATGTCTGGACTTTAAAAGAGACTGTGACCTCTGAGTTTGTTTCGGCCTTTCTTCTCAGAGTAGTCAGATAGGAAACGCCGACCTCATCTAGTTTTAAAAATATGATTGACGTGTAAAAGTGTTTGTATAAACCTACTTACAAAAATAAAATCATTTAACATTTATCATTTAAAATACTTTGTAAAAACCTAGTGTCGGCAGTGATTAAATGGTGATATTTGTAAGAGAACTTAGAATGCAAGAGCGAGCGAAGCGAGCTCGAAAATTTTAGCACTTAGGATAGGTTAGGTTTTTTTGACTATTCATACAATAATAGGAGGTACTTTGTCGAGTTAAGTGTGCCAGAAACTAAGAATTATGAGTAACTAAGATGCAATAGCGAGCGATGCGATCTGGTAATTTTTATGCACCCGCTTCGGAAAGGTAATTTCTCTTGACAATTTAAAACAGAAATAGGAGTTACTTATGCAGGATATCTAAAGAAATAAGAGAAACTATGATGCTGGAGCGAGCATAGCGAGCATGAAAATTTTGAGCATCCCGTCTCGGAGAGGTCAAATTTCTTTTTACCATTGATAGATAATATTTCTTAGGACCTACGGATCGTATAGGTACCATGATATGAGCTCGGGGCCTGTATTATACCTATATACTAACCTGCTACATGGTTCAGGCAGGCAAGTTACTTGGCCTTCCCCTAGGTTAGCTGGGCCCCTAGGCCGGGGCTTTGTAGGCCTAGGCGGAAATCCGGAGATGCCCATCTCAGCAGATCACCCTGTATTTAAAATAATTTCATTGCTCTTTCAAGTGACGATTGATTGTGGATTTATAGGCAAAGAGGAAAGTACATAGGTATGGTTTGTTCCAAAATTATCTCATGAAAATGTAAACAAATTGACCAGAAAACGTACCTTTGGGTGTCAATTTGTAGTGATACTTACAAATTGAGTGCTTGGATTTGAATAATTGAATAGGTACTTAAATCCGAAATTCTTAATGTAAATCACCGTAAAGAGTTTTTTCATTTGACAATTGAGCTCAATTTTATAAACCAAATTTTCGTCGACAATAAACGACAGACGTTTACAATTATAATGTTAAATAAACAATAATTGTTCGAAAAAGTAGTGACATACTTATAAAGTTAAAACCTTCTTGATAGATACATATGAATGTCTTACCAATTTAATTTAGAAGTGACTAAATAAGAATTTAATCTGAACAGGGTTTGTTTAGACTTTCATCAGATCTTTTGGAACAGATCATAACTATGAGACTTTAGTACTACGCTCCCTTAACGAAAAGTACCTAAGTATAATAGGTTAACCTATCTATATTATGTAAAACTAGCTGCCTGCCTAACTGCTAGACCTTTTCTTAGACCTACCAAATAAACACAAAAATATTTTAAAGATCGGTCAAGCCGTTTCGGAGCAGTTCGATAACAAACACACACAAACACATGAGATTTTTATATGTCGGAAATACGTTAAATCAATCGGTTGACTTGACTAATCGGGACGCCGGTGCCACCAGGTGGCGCTGGACAGAGTCTATAACGCTAGCACTTTACCAGAGGAAAATTAGAGTTTGTTGTTGACGGGTAAGCAGTGAAGACGTTTAGAAACTGTTGCGCGTTCCGTATAGTGGTGTCGTGTACCTACAGTGTGTGATTAATTTGTTCGTGAATTATAATTTGATTTGAACTGCAAACGGTTTTTCTATTGCGCAATAACCAACATTACCCATAGTACGCCCACAGTAGTGAAATATGGCTGATGATAACGAGAGAGACGTACCTTCTCCGTCATATATATTAGATTATTATACCGAATAACATAGAGATGTCTGAAAGTGACACCGGTAAACTGAAAAGTTGTGTGGAAATCGGTTGTCATGGTATGGACTTGTGATGCGGAGGAATGAGGGAAATGTCGTGAGGAAAGTTTTGAGTATTAATGTCGATGGCTATAAGAGTAGGGGAAGACTAAAGAAATGATGGACAGACGCCAGTTTCACGCTTTTTGTTCACCCAAAAAGTGCTCTACGCGCATAAAGAAGTTTTAACTTCAAAAATTAAGTAGGTGCAGTTCGATTCCGGGCCGTATGTTTTCGTGCTTCGTTCGTTAGCTTCGCTCACTCAAATTGAGCTTGGTTGTTACAGTTCCAATCAAACCCTAACTTATATAGAGGGGTCCGCATTACTTCGTCTACTGCCATTGAAACCTCCTAATGTTCTCATAATGCTCACGCATAATTACTTGCACGATGACACGGCGCTGCCGATTGATATCATGACGATTTTTATGTTTTTTTTTAAATTTTCAGTGCTACCCTAGCTCATAACTAAATTTTATAGGCATATTGTGTTCCCTAAGCTATTAACTTTTTACGATTGTTGTCTTATTTACAATTACGAGTGGGTTTACAGCTGATAAGAGGCGAAATCTTTTTTACCTAGACCCAGGTGTTTGTACAAAATTTTTCCTACGGTTTCTGAGCTATTGTATTTGCTCGACAATAGATTTGGTAGGCTCATTTCATTTATTTTGCTTATGAAGTAAGCTTTCGCCAATTATGATACTTTTCACTTCTGAGCAGATTTACGGGTATCATGAGATTCATCATCTTAAACTTTTTTGCTATTTGCAACAGATTTTCTTATGTTTCCTGACACGTAGCTATTTATAGCTCGGCACTACTTAGACTTTTGAGACTCTTTGTCATTCTGATGATGCAAGCTTTCTTCGGTTGGATTTTTTTCATATCTGAGCAGATTTGCGAGCTATATGAGACGACATTCTTATATTATTCTGGTATTGTCAACTTCATTATGCAAGAGATGACCACTCCCTACTGACGGCGCCCGTTCACGAACCTTCCCAGTCTGCATACAACCATTCAAACAAAAATATCCAAATAGTTCAGTCACATAGCTAGTCTAATATTGGCAAAATCCATATAGTCGGCCCATCCCTAGTTACTAATAAGTTTGTTTGAAAAAATCATGTTCGCGAACGGGCGCCGTCATGGCGTCAGTAGGGACTGGTCATTTCTTAGCTGCCACGGCTTATTTTAATTTAATTTAATATTTGAATTGTTTTTTGTATTTTTATTACGGACGCTTTAACGTTCTGCATCGTTATCACATGCATAATTTCAACATGAACGATGTAACCAATATTTTGTAACCATATTTTGATTTAAAAGAGTGTTCATGGAGTTTCTTGCCCGTTCTTCTCCATAGGTACCTACTACGCTTTGGAATGGGCAACTAGCTTCATCTTTCTGACTGACCGACCCCTTGACAATTCAAAAGTGACTGTAATTGGTTTATTTGAAATAAATGCTTTGAGTTTGAATCAGTTTTTAATTTCGATGTCAAGATTTATTTCATGGTTTCTTAGCTATGCATTAGTATTGCCAGCGTTTTCATTTATATTCGTAATGTCGTCTCCATAGTGTATAATATTTATATTTTACCCCTAAATCCGAATTCCCGTACACTTACCATGTCGTCTTAACCCAGTAATCCGCAGAACGTGACTAACGGATGAAGACGCGTTATTTATTTATATTACATGCACAGACATGTCACATGAGATTAAACGAGTTCATTTTAAAACTATTGCTTTCATATGTTTGGTTTTATTATCTCTACAGCGTGTATCAGAAATATTGTGGTTATATTTAAGGCCAAGGGTGTAATACAGACCATATAACTGAGCCACTTTCTCCATGGGAACAATATCGTAATCGCGAAAAAATATATCTGCTGTCCCATGGTATAATAATATACTTCGCCAGGTATAGCATTCCGGTCACGGTGGTGACACAAGCCTACGTCATCAGCACTGTGTTACCAGTAGTGTGTAATAATAATTCCCCAATCGCCTTTATTATCTGTGCGAAACTAAAAACTAACAATTACGTTGGTATTCTTTAAATTGAATTGTTTCGTTTGATTAGAAAAGTGAAACGACAATTTAAATGGTTTATATGTATTTTTTAACAGAATGGTCACTGAAAATGTTTCCATAATTCGTGTTTTGTTGCAAGAAAGTGGCAACTAGATAGTGACGTAAGCATGTGTCACTCCCGGAATGCCAGACCTTGTTCTTTTAGACCATGGCTGTCCCATACATTACATACCGATGTCGGTCCTATCGAGAAAGTTGATCAGTTTGATGGTCTGAACTCCGTACCATACCCTTAAAGATGACCACACGTTTTTGATTCACGCTGTATATTATAATTTTAAATGCATAAGTATGTATGAGCTGTGGTAGCCCAGTGGTAATGGCCCCGACTTACGAGTTGTAGGTTGTGGGTTCGAACCCAGGCAGCCGCTTTACTTTGTGTAAATAACTTCATCACCACCGCTCTCAAAACGGTGAAGGAAAACATTGTGAGGAAACCGGCATGTCCTAGAACCAAGAATTCAAAGACACGTGACATCTACCAACCCGCACTGGGCCCGCGTGGTAGATTACAGCCCATTCCCTCTCAAAGAGAGGAGGCCTGTGTCCCAGCAGTGAGAACATTATAGGCTGATTATGATGCATAAGCTAAATGCATAAGTAAAAGAGGACAAACAAGAAATAAAAAGAGAGTCTCTCTCTCCTAAGTCCGATTCCCAGGTCGGGCAAAGTGGTATTGGGTTTTTCCATTTGGAATTTCTCTGTAACAGCCCGGAGTGTGGAAGTTGGCGGTGTGATACTCCCGTGCTTCGTAAAGCACGTCCTACGCCTGATCTCTCTTTAGTCGTGTCAAATTGCCGTCCCATCGGGCTATGAGAGTGAGCGAAGAGAGAGTTCACCTGTGTCTGCGCAAACCAATGGCGTTTTACACATTTTCCAAGTATAGGCTGTCAAATTTTTGCCGCTCTCACCTCAATTGTTGGTTCCTAGATTATTTGTACAATACAAATATTTGGTTCAAATTGCACAAAAACTGTTTTTAGGTATATTTCTGAGCTATTCAAAGCTCAATCATATAAACGAATAATAAAGGCGGGATGTATAATCAATGGCGGACTAAGACCGTCGAGGTTCCGAGGCGGCACAACAAAATGAGGCCGCCCCCCGGTTCTCTACGTTTATGTTAGCATTTTTATTTACAGTTTGCAGAAATTGAATAATGACAAAAAAACCCGGACTTTTCCATCGAAAAGCAAGAATGTACGATGCAAGAGCGAGTGTGGCGAGCTCGAAATTTTATAAGCCCGTCTCGTAATTCTCAGTTATGCTTATTTTGAACATTCTTAAGGAAGTGAGTTACTTTGTTGACTTGAAAATGTTAGTACCGCGTGAGTCCTAACGTGAAACCTAAACCTTGCTGAGGTAGGAACCTGGGAAAGGTTAAGTAGGTACTTTGTCGACTTATGAAGAAACCATGAGAATGATGAGAATGTAGGATGCCAGAACGAGCGAAGCGAGCTCGAAAATTTTAGCACATCAGCTTGTGAACGGTTTCTTTTGACTATTTATACAGAAACAAATGTTAATTAATTGTCGACTTAGAAATTAAGAAAAGCCTGACAATTAAGAGAATCATTGATGGTCCACTATAAGGAAAACATTATTACGTTTATAGCTATTTGTTAGATAGTTCAATAAGAGTTCGCTAGATGACGCTTTAATTATTTAAAAAAAGATAAATTATTCACAACTAGCAACACTTTAAAAAAAAAAATGGCCGATTTTATGAAGACGAGTGCACTTAATACTCAAAAAGATAAGCAATTTAATTATTTCCGTAAGGATTTACTTATTTAGGAGTTATTTTTTAATGATGTTTAATAAAATAATATATTAGTATTGTAGCTTAATTATGGTAAAAAATAGTTTTTTCTGTTTGTTTTAATTGAAAACTGTGTTAGTCTTAAACTCTTAACGGTAAATGTAGATGTGGGCAATTACTGAACCCGAATTTTAATATTATTAGTTATTTTCCACCATGATTTTAGTAATTGCTATGTGGTAATAATGTCTAGTTATTATCCGGACAATAACTGTAATTCATAATAAATTAGCATTGAAAACCCCTGCAGAATACATACTGTTTTAATTTAAATTATTTTGCAATCCATATGCATAATATGGGTCATTAATTTCTTATTATTAACTTGTTAGTATGCCGAAGACACCAAAGATTCAATATAGTAAAGAAAAATTTACAAAAAGCAATTGAGGCAGTTCAAGACCAGCGGGGTAATTACGTACCACACTAACCAGTAGGAATAGCTTTCATTTTGACAGTTCAACAACATTCATTACGTTATTTAAGTTGTTGAGCAGACAAATTTTTTGAACATATGAAGCAATGGATTAGCAATTTCCTTCAAAATGATTAAGATTGTGATTGATAGTGTGTTACGAAATAAGGGTGCAGGACAATTAATACTCTATGAAGCAACGGTACTAAGCAGACTATTACATAGGAAACTACAATATTTAAAAACTTGATAACTAAGATTAAAATAGTATGATACCTTTGAATATCGATTTGACATCAACTTAAAACCTGTTCCATACCAAAGTCCTGTCTCCGGTATTACATAAAAAAAACCAGGGCATTTAAACAGTTTAGAACCATCACCTGTCTTGTTTGTGTCCGAAGAAAGTCCTAAAGAAGATTGGATAAAATCGGTGTGAGTTGGTTTGGCACTCACGAAAATTGATGTGTAAACATGTGAGCTCGCATCAGTTTGGTTCACGCGCTCACATAGACACGGGTCTTAGGCTGACGTCATCTGACGCTCGAAGTCTTACGCTTCCGCGTCTGACGCTCGAAGTCCCAGCTAGCCCCTACCGTAGATCGAGCGCTAAGATGTTTACACATCAATTGTCTCTGCTCGAAAAGGTTTTCCTCGGAACAAAGAAGATATTTTAGACTGCGTAGCGTGCTAACGTTTCACGTTTTATTTTTATTATTTAATACTTCATTTCGATTTTATTTATAACTTTGAGGTGCTGGGCAATCACTGTGATCTCGTGCTGAAAATGATTGTCAGCATGGAGCAATAACTGTACTTTTTAGAAGTTTTTAATGGTGTTATAATTATTTCCTTTAATATGTGAGTTTTAACTAAAAACAAGATACTCCTTAAGAGAAGCTTATTAGAAAATAGTAATAAAAATATGGTAATTACACACATCAAAAGTGTGTAGGGGCCAAGCACGTATTTGCTAGTAACAAAAAAAACAGTTTTTTTGTAACTCTTAAGGATACTTTTTTAGTAAATTTCGTCATTTGAAAAGGGAATGGTATTTGAATTTCGGTCAAAAGATAAAGATCTTCTGTCAAGTCATATTCCTATAGAATCCTGCAACGGGTTTGAGGTCTAATCAGTAAAATATCTGCCATATTTCTGAGTAAAAAAAACGTTATTATGTAGAGAAGACGTTATTTGAGCCAAGAAGAAATGATCAGAGACGTGGGAATGTTGGAAGCTGGTTCTCAGCAACGTGCTGTGGCAATCGCTAAGCAGACTGTTATTAGTCGACTTTGGACACGTTACCGTATCACTGGCATCGTGGCAGAGCAACATGGAGGACGAGCTCGCATCACCACATGCAGACAAGATCGTTACATAGAAATGACTGCTCAACGAAATCGTAAAATGACCGCGATGATATTGGTTGCAAGGCTATCTCCTGGGTCTCCTAGGTAGATGGCTAGTCTCCATTGAGATCTGCCACCGTGGTCGAAATTCGGTCTGGAGGACTATTTCTTCTTCAAAATGAATACAGTCGCAAAATATCGCTCATTTACAATTAGATGGCAGTAAGGTGAACGCGTATTATCGTTAAAAACTGTAAAAGCTTGTAATTTATTTCAGTAACTAAGGCTATTAGTACACCGACGTGTGTCGTAAATTAACTGAATAAAATGCTAAAAACGTACGTGAATTAGTTTTAATGCTGGGTGCACACGTGACTCAGAAAATATCTCTGAGGTAATTCATTTCCGTACCACTATATTCGGCGAAAAAGTAACAAAAATATGGTTAATAATAACCATACCGTTGGTTGGTATGTTTTCTTTTTGTTTATCTGTTTGTGTTTATTTAAAGATTACTTATTCATTTTTCTTTACATTAACTAAAAAAATAAAATAAACGATTCTACGCTAGTATCTAAGTTCAATATTAATAGCCATGTAAATAAAAATAATAGTGACATTTTAATTAATAATTCTTTAAATATTCAATTACCTTTTTCTGTTTGGTAAAATTGCATGAATAAACGAAATAAATTCAGCAAACTGCAAGGCAAGTAGCCGCCACAGTGTAAACTAGGTTTAACACTAAAAATACACCACTCAGCCGATAAACTCAAGAAAATACGACATACATCTTAATTTCACATAAAAACAAATTTACTACGTCTCTCAAACGCGACACGATTTATTTTTATACGCGACCGTTTGTAGCGCTTGTGTTACTAGCCTTAAATATTATGATAGTGCCACATAAATCTGTCAAACTGTATGTGACATATGTCACTATGACATCTCTTGTTCCTTTAAGTTTTTTTTTGTAAAGTTATGACGAATAAACTATTGCTCTGTATAAAAGTGATATTAAAAGTTGTATTATTGTATTTTATTTTGATCGATTTGACTATTTCTGTGTGGGGAGTTTTTTTTTGATGTTCTCGACGATTAAAAAGTTTATGGTAGATAGTAGACTACCTCGTAGATAAATTTAGTTTGCACAAGCGCAAATGCTGAACTTGGCATGCTTATTTAAATCCGGAACGGGTAAAGTGATTTTTTCATTAGTTTTTTTTGTAGCAGCAATCGCAAAAACATGTTCTGTACTTAACTCAACTTTATAAATCAAATATGTAGAAGTTGAGTCGAAGGTTAAGCTACGCTTGCCAAGGTCGGTCCGTGGATGGGTTACCATCCATTACATATTGAGACCCCTCCGTGTCTCGGAAAGAACTTTAAACGGTCACAACTGTCATTTGTAGATTTTTGACAGTCGTTACGGGTAATCCGAAAGTCTGACAACCAATCTTACCGAGGGGTATCGTAGTACCCAGTAACTGTATTGTGGAGGTAAGAGGCAGTCGCTCCGTGTAAAATACTGGTATTCAGCTGCATCGGGATTTCAGTTATACAGAAAGCCTAGAAAAAGGCTAGGCAGGTGATAATGATGTATTAATAAATTAAAACGATGGGTAAGTACTTATTTAATGTTTGCTTGCTCAAGATCGGTCTTGTATTTTTTCATAAAGGCTCTTTCAAAAGTAAATAATCGCAATGAAAATCATGTCACCGTCAGACCGGACTGAATACCGAATTAATTCTTTAATTAATGTCCCATTTGCAATTTTTATCCAGGAACACTAAAAATCATCTCAATAAAACGTTTCCTAAATTATTTTTAAGTGAAATCTGCCTAGCCTTTACCAAATTATGTTGGGGTCGGCTCCCAGTCTTACCAGATGCAGTTGAATACCAGCATTTTTACATGGAGCGACTGCCTATTTGACCTCAACAACACACTTTTTGGGTAGCGCGATACCCATTGGTAAGACTGGTTGTCAGACTACCCGCGACTGTCAAAGATCTAATGATCGACAGCAGGCACTAACGGCTTTACGATCTTTCCGGGGCACGGGAAGTCCCTGGTATATTTTTAAGTAATAAATCAACAGAAAAACAACTAAAATGAACTTAGTTATGCAGCGAATGGCTAATTTTGAGCCACAGTGCTTATTAGATGCGCGCCATTGACAACCACCGACCCGATATACCACAAAAATATTTAAAAAAAACTTTCAAAGTCTTTGGTCTATAAATAAATTAAAGAGTTATTTTGACTGGGATGACATATTGTTTTATTAATTGTGTTAGTAAAATATAATTTTGGGATTTATGTTGTGCTTGTATTTCGGGCGAAAAATGTATTTGAAGTTGAACTTTAACCATAGTAGGTATGCACACCATGAATCAAGATGTACCAGCCGTAAATCCTCCTGAGCTCCTGAGAAAATGTGTTCTGTGCGTAATTCTATATATATAATATAATAAAGCTGAAGAGTTTGTTTGTTTGAACGCGCTAATCTCTAGAACTACCGATAGGATTTGAAGAAATATTTTTGCATTTGTAAGCCCAATTCTTAAGGGAGGTTTGGTTTATTAACATGATTCATCTATTTAACATCACGCGAAGAGCCGAGAAAAAATAATAAAAGTCAGGAAGAACGCCAAGCGACAATGCACCTAGCTTCTGACGTTTCATAAGTGCCTATTTTGGTTTATGTGAAGTAAAATATTTTGATTTGATTTGATTTCAATGAAGTAATAGCGCGGGCGGGCAATGTGATGCGACGCGGTGTGTCTGGGGCCGAGGGCTGTTGAAACCAAAACTACAAATGTATAGAGAAGTTTTATAACAATTTGGCTGTTATTTTAGTATATTGTGGTGTCTTAAGACTTCCACGCGAACGAAGTCGCGGCCAGAAGCTAGTATATCATATTGAGTTTTATAGTTCGGCTTTGTAGAGCGTCATCTATTACAAGGCTCCAGCCTAGGGGCCGAGTCAACCTAGGGGTCCCACTCACCCAGCTACCCTGACCATGGAGCTTGCCTGCCTGACCGGCGATGCTAAAAATGTTCGAGCTCGCTTCGCTGGCTCTAGCATCATAGTAGTTAGTTTCTCTTATTTCTTATGCTTTTCTGCATAAATCGACAAAGCAACTTTGATTTCTGTTATAAACTGTCAAAAGAAACGTAACCTTTCCGCGGCGGAGTGCATTTTTTTTTTTGAGTAAGTTAATCTATCTTAGTTACTCTTAATTCTTAAAGTTTCTGACATAAGTCGACAAAGTAACACCTATTACTGTATGAATAGTCAAAACAAGCCTAACATATCTGAGGTGCTAAAATTTTAGAATTCGCTTCGCTCGCTCTTCCATCCAAAGTTCTCCTATAAAGACGTTCTTAACTTAATCATGTAGGTTTTTACAAAAATACTATTATTAATATTGTTTGAAGAAAGTAAGTTGGTTCAAGTAGGTAACTTGAGTTTTATGGAATATGAGGAAAAAAACGTCTTTCGTAACGTCGATTTATGACGACGGGTGACGTAAATATGGTGACGTAAACATAGTCTGCATTATTTTTAATATGTACCACGGGTGTAAAAAGACACTTAACGATGCCGAGAGTCACTTGTACTCCCCGTCATTGTAGTATTTTTTTTGTACTTGACCATACCTGGGAACCTTCTGGTTACGGAGATATTGAAGGTCAAAATTCCACCTTTTATTGACATTTTTTTTTATGAAATCAAGTTTTTAATGTTATAACACAACTTTAACGACCTCTTGACCGTTACATGCACCCATAAGCACAATATTATGTGTGTGTTACGTTGCCCACTACTGCAAACAGCAAATTTTCACAACAAAAATTGTACAGAAAGCGTAGTTAAAGTTACAGTTAAAGTTGTAATTAAAGTCGGTAAAAAAAATGATCTGTACATCTCGTACTAGTGCATTTTAATAGCTATACTATATTACCAAAATGGCTTCGGTATGGAGGAGGAGGGGGGAGGGGGGGGGCTCAAATGCCAAGGGCCCAGGGTCTCTAAATCCGGGCCTGCTCATACCTGTGTGACAGTTTCTATAGCTCAAATTATTTAGGCCCGGGTATATTAAAAAAAATTAACTTGCTAAGATAGAGCGGAAATACCTACACGTTCGTAATTCCGTCGATATTTTCAGCTCTTTGTCCTTAAAGACACTCATTCATGTCTGTTACTGTTCCACAAGAAATATATTGCGAAGTTTAAAGCCGATCTTAATTAAAACGTTCAGAAATGCACAGATAATAATAAAAATAAGTCTAAATCGACTTGAATTAAATTGAGAGGATGTCGCATGCGCTTTGTTTTTTTACTTTTTAACTACGTGTCATTGCTTTCAAAGTAATTTGTTTGGTTTTATGACAATTTAGAATTAGATTTGTGAAGATGGTGGAGGATTGTCTGAAGACAAAGGCTGTTTTCCGAAGGGGTAAGTAGTTAGAGGTGTATACAGAGTCAAATTAAATTAGCTAGCGATAATTTGCAGACTTGATGGCTATCGTTAACTAAACATGAACGAAAACCAAAATGATGTTTTTTTTAAATTAATGTTTTTGAATGATTTTTTTTCCGTTTTATCAAGTTTTGATATCGATTCCCATCAAGTAGGGACCAGCCTATCGTGCTGCCAGTGTTGCGACACTTATTTTTAAATGGCACAGCATCATACTGAGATAGGAGCCTTTTGGCTTTGTACAGGACTTTCTGTTGTTCTTTTTTTTTATTACTTTTTTTTTTCATACTTTTTATTTATTTCTTTCTTTCTATCGCCATCAACCGGGTGCAAATCCAGACGGCGAACTGCTACTAAAAAAACTACTAATGGAAAACCCAATCAATTTTCTGGTACCAAGAGATTCTTGCTGGAAAAACTCAGAAACACTACATCCGACCTGGGAATAAAACGCAGGCCCCTTTATTCAGCAGTGTATCTTGCGAATACTAGATCACCGCCGAAGCTTATTTATTTTTCTCCCGCGGGGTAATTACGTAACACACTAACAGTAGCAATGGGTTTAATTTTGACAGTTCAACAACATTCATTGCGTTATTTACGTTGTTGAGCATACAAATTTTTCGGACATATGAAGCAATGGATTAGCAATAGGCTTCAAAATGATTCAGATTGTCATTGATAGTGTGTAGCACTTGCTTTGGTTTTTTCGACTTGAAAATAAACCGAGATTTCTTTATTATTTCTGAGTTTATTATTAATATAATAATGCCCCATCAGGACGGCAACAAGTCGGTTATCTTTTAAAGTGAAGGCACGTGAATATATTCGTAAGAAGTTGGCAGAATCATCCCCCAGCGCTGATTTGCTGGATTCGTTTTCTCCTCTACTTATTTATTTATTTATTTATTAAAACTTCTCGCACACAATAGTATACAAAGGCGGACTTAATGCCTTAGGCATTCTCTACCAGTCAACCAAGGGTGGTGAAGAGATAAGATGGCAGGTGCTCTATATAACAGACATTACTAATAATAATAATAAATATTAAAAAGATAACATAAGTATTTATAAATAAAATAGGTATACAAGTACCTAAACAGAATATAAACTTACCATTACTCTCACTACTACATACTACATCATCATACTACATTACTCTCTTACTTATCATTATTTCTCTTGAAAAAGTTTATTTTCGTTATATCTATTTATGTATCTATGCACTAATATTAAGTATTTTTCAAGTTATCTATCCCTTCCCTTCCCTAACTGCCTCGTTGGTTTAGTGGTCGCAAGCGCTTCTGCTGAGCATGAGGTCATGGGTTCGATTCCCGGGTCGGGCAAAGTGTTATCGGGTTTTTCCATCTGGAATTTCTCGGTAGCAGCCCGGAGTCTGGATTTGTGCCCGGTTGATGGCAATAGGCTCGCCTCCTATTACATGGGACTTAAACATAACTGGCGAAATGTGGGTGTGCTATAGGTACACCTCTGCCTAACCCTTCGGGAAATACAGGCGTGATGTTATGTGTGTTATGTGTCTATTCCTTCTGTGGTACCTGCCATGTTTTGTTTCTGCATCACCCCTAAGGTTGTCTGGTAGAAAATGCCTCAAGCTTTAATTCAGCATGATGTTTAATTTAATTAATAATGAAATTCTCTAAATTATGCTGAAATCCGCTCAAACACCGTTGCGTAGTTTAAGATAAGATATACCTAAGATAAGATAAGATATTTTTGATTTGCATAAATCATGGTATACAAGGTGTTATTGGAAAATATAGATCAAACATGTTTTGCTTAAAACTAAAGCGTGCAAACTTACTTACTAAAAATACATTATGAAATTGAAATACATTACATAGATTTCATATTAAAAAAATCATTAATACCACAGAAATTATTATTATTAGGCCATTTATATATTTGGGTTTTAAATAACGTACAATTAAACGTTTTAAACATTTTTGGTAATTTATTATAGCACATTGCCGAGAACCAGCTTCCAACATTCCCACGGCTCTGATAATTTTTTCTCGTCTCAAATGACGTCTTCTCTACTTAATAACGTTTTTTTTTTACTCTGAATTATGGCAGAAATTTAACTGATTTGGATAATATAGGAATACGACTTGACAGAAGATTTTCGTCTTTTGACCCAAATACAAAAACAAATTCCTTTTTCAAATGACAAAATTTACTAAAAAAGTACCCATAGGAGTTAGAAAAAATATAATCAAAACACCAGATTATTAGTAACTAGCAAAAATATGCCTGATCCCTAGAAACTTTTTATGTGTGTATGTAGATACAATTAACGCTAACTTACCCACAAACTACGTCAGTAGTTCAGGAGGGTACGAAAAACTAAAATTACTCTTAAAACAATAAAGCTAGCTACATGAGTGAAACTGTATGTTGTAGATAATTTACCGGTTAATAAAACAACACTAAATGTTGGAAATAGAGTTTAATTGTCAAAGTTACATAAATAAACAAAATATAAATAATTTTTACGTTGAAAAAATAATGGTTGGTAGGTACCACACAAACAACACAAAAACGAACTTAAAAAAAAAAAACACTTTGTATTGCCTCCACAAGCTTCTCTTACAGCTGCCAGGCGATTGGGCATGCTGTTTAATTAAGTTTCTTATGCGATGTTGCGGGATAATGGTCCATTCTTCAACTAACGCATGTTTTAGATCTCGAAGTGTAGCTGGGCGCGGTTTCAATTTCTTACACACCTCCCAAGCTCGTCCCAAGCGTGTTCAATTGGATTCAGTTCCCGGCTTCTCGCGGGAGAGTCCATGCCGTTGATGCAACCGTACTGAAAATACACATTTACATTATATGATTTATCCATACTAATATTATAAATTCGAAAGTAACTCTGTCTGTAAGTTACCTTTTCACGCCTCAACCACTGAACGGATTTCGATAAAATTTGGCAAGGAGATAGATGGCATCCTGGGGAAGGATTTAGGCTACTTTTTTCCCGGTAGCACGTTCCCGTGGGATAATTTCCGACATACACGCGGGCGAAGCCGCGGGCAGAATCTTTATATAATTTATATACGATTGACGTGTAAAAGAGTTTGCACAAACCTACTTACAGAAATAAAATCATTTGTCTTTTGATTCCATGCACACCAATCTATATTTACCGAATGACACACGTTCGAAAATCAAATGTGACAGTTCTTAAGAGGTTTAAAACGTCACCTATTTTAATTGTGCTCAAAGTGCAATCGATCCCTAGGGAGGGGCGTGTCACGGCATATTAACTGCCAGAGAGAAGCGTGCGCATATGTTAGCTCACCCTTTTAATTTTAGGTGCGAGATTTTTTTGTATTAATTAGTGTGGAAGTAGGTAATTAATTGTTTGTGAAAGGAAGCGAGATTGTGATGGTTTTACTAAGTATTCATGAAAACAAAAAACTTAACGTGCTTTCGGAGGCAAGGACCGTCTCGATTTCCAATGAATGGTCAGTCATACACGGACTAACCTCGGCAAGCATCGCTGAACCTTATATGGACCTGTGCGGCTGTTATTATTTAGCCACGAGCCCCAGCTTTTTGTTTTCATTGGGAAACAAAAATTGTCATACTGGCAACATCGTGGTTAAAGTATGAAATTGCTGAAACTGTCTTCTTTATTATTACTTGCACTTATACAAGCCGTGTACCCGATAAGATTTCTCATCGGCAAAAATTGAGAACTTTCATCCTCTATTTAATTTTTTCTTTTTAATGGATGCATTCCCAAATATCCTTTCTTAGCGCTCACTTTCGATAAATAAGGTACTCTTGCAAAAAATTCTATGCCATCACCCATCGGTTTAGCCAGATTAGGTGATGATTGAGTCGGTAATATTTTAAAGTTTTTCGTTAATGTGATGTTACAAACCATAAAGACTCTCCCCGCCTTGCCACACGAATTCATACTTTGCTGACCCCCGCCGTCCCCCTTAACGTGTGACGTCATTTATGGATGACTCGCTAGCGCTTTGGGGACTACAGTCTTGGTGTTATATTATGTTTTAAGTACCTCGATACTAATAAAAACCTTTTGTGAAACAGGTAAATGCTGCCTTCGAAGAGTTACGCATCAGAGCCAGAGCTGGTAGTGGGAGACTGCCCAAGCTGGAAATATTAAGAGCTGCTATACAACATATAGAAAGGCTGCAAGCTGCGTTACGAGCTGCTGCTGTGGTAAGCATAGCTTAGCGTAATATAGTACAAAGTCAGTTAGCCAGGGTTGATAGTGGGAGACTGCCCAAGCTGGAAATATTAAGAGCTGCCATACAACATATAGAAAGGCTGCAAGCTGCGTTACGAGCTGCTGCTGTGGTAAGCATAGCTTAGCGTAATATAGTACAATAGGAGTTAGCCAGGATTGATAGTGGGAGACTGCCCAAGCTGGAAATATTAAGAGCTGCCATACAACATATAGAAAGGCTGCAAGCTGCGTTACGAGCTGCTGCTGTGGTAAGCATAGCTTAGCGTAATATAGTACAAGATGAGTTAGCCAGGATTGATAGTGGGAGACTGCCCAAGCTGGAAATATTAAGAGCTGCCATACAACATATAGAAAGGCTGCAAGCTTCTTTAAGAGCTGCTGCTGTAGTAAGCATAGCAAAGCGTAATATAGTACAAGGCGAGTTAACCAGGGTTGATAGTGGGAGACTGCCCAAGCTGGAAATATTAAGAGCTGCCATACAACATATAGAAAGGCCGCAAGCTGCGTAAAGTGCTGCTGCCGTAATTATAGCATAGCATGGTAATGGATGTGTTAGCCAGGGCTGGTAGCAGGAGACTGCCCACAAGCTGGAAATATTAGGTACAAGCCTTTCTATAATACAACATATTATAGAAAGGCTGCATGCAAAGCTTTTTTTTTTTTTTTTGGGTGGGAAATCATCAAATGACCTCTCCCGCTCTGGGCGGAGCGGAAGGGCGTGTCAGACTCTTACTGACTAAAACCCACCCGTGTTCCTTCAGTTGCCTGTGCGCCAGGGCCACGGTAACTCTTTCGAACAATCCGCGACCCCGGCAGGCATCGGCCCTATTGGACCCCTTCAATGATGCTGACATCTCTTTGAGGCGCGCGTGGAACACGACGCGCCGTCGACCCGGGCCTGGTCTTTACCGGACGGCGAGCTGCCCATTGCTCGCCGTCCGCAAGCCCGCGCCTACGGTGGCCGGGAGTCGGCAATTGACTCCCGACGCCCAGGGTGTCTCCTCCTGCGGCGACTAGGGGCGTGAGGGCGCAACGATTGCCGCACCCTCACGCGCTCCGCCTCCTCCTTCGCGAGCATTACTGCTTCACAGAAGGAGGTGACGGCTTCCCATTCCCTCTCGCTCCGTACCATGGCCTGTACCAGGGCCGGACGCGAGAGATCGCCGCCGCCGATCGCCGCCACGAGGACACGGCGGTGCTCCACCCAAGCTGGGCAGACCTCCACCGTATGCTCCACCGTGTCCTCCGGTCGATCCACACAATGCCAACACCCGGGCGTTTCCTCCCGCCTTATCCGAAACAGGAACCTCCCGAAACAGCCATGTCCGGTGAGGACCTGCGTCAGGCGGAAGGTGAGGACGCCGTGGCGCCTCTCAAGCCACTCCTCAAAGAGGGGACTTACCGCCGCAATTGTGGCGTGCCCAAGCTGGAAATATTAAGAGCTGCCATACAACATATAGAAAGGCTGCAAGCTGCGTTACGAGCTGCTGCTGTGGTAAGCATAGCTTAGCGTAATATAGTACAAGATGAGTTAGCCAGGATTGATAGTGGGAGACTGCCCAAGCTGGAAATATTAAGAGCTGCCATACAACATATAGAAAGGCTGCAAGCTTCTTTAAGAGCTGCTGCTGTAGTAAGCATAGCAAAGCGTAATATAGTACAAGGCGAGTTAACCAGGGTTGATAGTGGGAGACTGCCCAAGCTGGAAATATTAAGAGCTGCCATACAACATATAGAAAGGCCGCAAGCTGCGTAAAGTGCTGCTGCCGTAATTATAGCATAGCATGGTAATGGATGTGTTAGCCAGGGCTGGTAGCAGGAGACTGCCCACAAGCTGGAAATATTAGGTACGAGCCTTTCTATAATACAACATATTATAGAAAGGCTGCATGCAAAGCTGCTTCCGTGATAATTATAGCATAGCATAAGTACCTACATGATGAGTTTAGAGAGAGAAATTCCCGGGGAAATCTAAAACTATGGAGAATTAGACAAAAATTAATGCGCATACTTTATTATAAGCTCAACGTTTTTCCGAATACCGTTGGTTCTGAATTTTCGGTCTTCTAGACAGACTTTCCATATAAATCGACAAAGCAGTAAAATGTAAGTCCTGCTCACTCAAATGCCTCGCTGGTGGGGGCGTGTGTTTATTAAGTTCCCTTCAAAATGGTCGAGCTGAATGGTGCTGATACATACGTCATGTTCGTGAACGGACGCCGTCAGTAGGGACTGGTCATCTCTTAGCTGCAACGGCTTATTTTAATATGAATTGTTTGTTTTTGTTTTTATCATTTTAATTACGGACGCTTTTAACGTGCACGTCTTTTTACATCGTTGTCACATGTATAATTTCAACATGAATTATGTACCCAATTTTAGTGTTTTACTGTCCGTGGAGTTTCTTGCCCGTTCTTCTCCATAGGTACCTACTACGCTTTGGAATGGGCAACTATACCTCGAAAGGTTTAGGTAGTTAAATAAAGGTAAACAAATCGTAAAAAGGGTTTTTTATAGTTGACACTTTCTTGTTTAAAAATACGTTACAACAAAATTAAAGTTATTTGCGATTTATACGATAGTTTCCTCTTTTATTAATGTATGTTAAACTTTATCATTTATTCTTAAACTATACTCTTCGTACATGTAATTGCTTGAGCACATTTTTTTTTTTGATTTATAAAATAGTATAATATTTTGTTATCTGTCTATTGTAAAGAGCCCAAAAAGACAGGTTCCCTAAACCTTTTAGAATATACAACGAATTAGATAACGTTGCTAAATTGAAGAGTAGGACTTGTGACGTAGTATGGCAACTGAAGTAGCAGGTATTACGTTTAGTCGGTTAACCAGATGCCTTATAAGTTGTGGATGAATTAGAAAAAAATGTTATATGGTGCGCAATTCATTTGAAGTTAATATGGGCTCAAGTTAAAGGGTTTGTAGCCGAGAAAAATAATACTTTTAAAATGTCTGACCTAAACATTCTTTTGCCAGAGGCTTTAGCTAATGTGACTGCTGAGAATTGGAAAAGTTGCGAGGGTCATGTAATAAAATAAGAACAGAAAATGTTTAAATTAGACAAAATAATTGATGATACCACTGAACGCTTTATTATTAATGTGACAGATAGTTCCTCAAATTCAGATTCAGAATAGAGCCTATTATTATGGGACTCAAAATATGATTTTAACATTTGAAATAAAAGGTTTAACATCTACGAGTCACGTGGTTTTTCTTGTTTACCTTTATTTAACTACCTAAACCTTTCGAGTATAGCTTCATTTTTCCGACTGACCGACCCCTTGACAATTCAAAAGTGCCTGTAATTGGTTTATTTGGAATAAATGCTTTTAGTTTGAGTTGAGTTTGAGTTTGAGTAACTCCTATTTCCGTATGAATCAGTATCACCATCATTTCAGCCGAAAGATGTCCATAGCTGGACATAGTCCAAGCACCGTATGTTCTGTATGAATAGCCAAACGAAAATGTAACCTACCCGAGTTGGTAAATTTTTCGAGCTCGCTTCTCCCTGCTAGTGGCAAGTCACCAATAAAAAAATATATATACAAACTTGCAGAATCTTCAGAAAATTTAAAAATAATCGTTAAATTGTGTATTATAAGGGCGCCATATTCAGATCAGTGAGAGCAGTGGTGGCCCAGTGGTATCGGCCCCGACTTACGAGTTGTAGGTCGCGAGTTCGAACCCAGGCAGGCGCTTTACTTTGTGTAAATAATTTCATCACCACTGCTCTCAAAACGGTGAAGGAAAACATCGTGAGGAAACCGGCATGTCCTAGAACCAAAAATTCGAAGACATGTGACATCTTCCAACCCGCACTGGGCCCGCGTGGTAGATTACAGCCCATTCCCTCTCACAGAGAGGAGGCCTGTGTCCCAGCAGTGGGAACATAATAGGCTGATTATGACATTCAGATCTCGCTCCATCCTAGTAATAGGCCTCGAGTCTGCACTGACGTTTGACACCCGGATCACTGGTTGAAAATATTCCAAGACATTATAATTTCAAACTGTAAAATCCCAAGAAACATAAACTCGATCTCACAACCACCAAAAATCGAAAACCCACCAGCAATTAAAATGATTGCTCGTCTATAAGCGCGCGATTCTGTGTAATTCTATTCTAAGACGCACGCGCACGTGTAGCGATAAATAATCCGCGGACGTGGATAGATGACAATTTAACATCGCGACACACTACCCACTATACAGGGTGTTTGGTAGAAGGACCGACACAATTTTCTTAGGGATAGGGGGAGTACATAAGCTACAAGTTTGCACCTATAGAAACTATGTATTAGTGGCACGGTAATAAATTGAGAAATGATTTCTTTTTTTTGTTTGTGGTGGTAATAGAACGTAATAACTTTTGGTGTTATATGTATTTGCATTGCAAATTTATCTAATTACAATCGGTTCTAGAAAATGACTTAATTTTGTGTTGCCAGTCTCAAAATGGTGCAAGGTACGAAAACGTTTTGTTTTTTTTTTTTTTTTTTAAACAAGAACTATTTATGTGCTTGCTGACACAAAAGACACTCCCTAGCCCTCAAAAAATTGAGTCGGTTCTTCTATCAAACACCCTGTATAGATAGATTACGGATAGTAATTATTGTGGGTACATGTGTGTGGTTGGAATTAGTTATAGAAGGTAGTTGGATGTTGAGTTTTTAGTTTAGGATTTAGTGATGGGTTATTAAAGAAAGGGTCGAAACTAGGCACACTTTATCTTCTTTGTTAACCAATTTATTTATTTAATCACCACTGCACCAAGAATGGTAAAGGAAAACATCATGAGAAAGCAGTGCCGGCGTTATATAGGGTAAGGCGCGGATAGGCGACCGCCCAGGGTGCCAGAGGTGAAAGGGCGCCGAAGGGGCTGTGACTAGGCGCCCCTTCACCCCTGGCGCCTGCAAAGTACTTATGTTTTAGTTCGTTTGGAGTTAGGAAACCAATTTTAATTTTGAGATCTCTTCACGTGCTCTTGCATCCAACATATTTATTTATTTATTTTATTTTAGATGGGTTTGCTCTTGACTCTAATCTAGGTCAGAGATGACAGAGACAAAGTCGACGATGGAGTGAGCTTACCTAGAAGAAGCCTGTTCACTCTCACTTTGAAGAGATTTGGGTTGTATGCGGTCGGAAACACAGGCGCAGGTAGAGAATTCCACTCTTTTGCTGTGCGCATTATAAAAAATGTTTGGAAGCGCTTAGTGCGAACTGGTGGAATAGCAACTAGGTAGGGCTGGTAACTTGCAGTGCGCCTAGATGTCCGATGGTAGAAGGGGGCCGGTGGAATGAGATCGTGGAGTTCTCGGGCACACTCACCGAAGTACAATCTTTAGAAGACCGACAAGCAGGCAACCTTACGGAATTCTTATACTATTCAGCATAAATTGACAAAGTAACTCCTATTTCTTTATGAATGTACATAAGAAAACCTAGGCAGAGTGCTGAAAATTTTCGCTCCTCTCTACTCTCCAAGAGGTAAGAGTGGCGCCGCCGAAATTTCGCTCAGGACGCCTGTAATGTTAAAACCGGCACTGTCAAACTCAACTCAAACTCAAAGCATTTAATTCAAATAAACCAATTACAGGCACTTTTGAATTGTCAAAGGGCCAGTCAGTCAGAAAAATGAAGCTAGTTGCCCATTCCAAAGCGTAGTAGGTACCTATGGAGAAGAACGGGCAAGACACTCCATGGACACTCTTTTAAATCCACATATAGTTACAAAAAACAAATTGTTTACATCATTCATGTTCAAATTAAAAATGTGAGAACGATGTAGAAAGACGTGCACGTTTAAAGTATCCGTAATAAAAAAGATAAAAAATCAATTCAAAAATTCAAATTAAAATAAGCCGTGGCAGCCAAGAGTTGACCAGTCCCTACTGACGGCGCCCGTTCACGAACATGACACATGGATCAGCACCATTCAGCTTAACCATTTTGAAGGGAACTTAATGATCCAACACACACGCCACCACCAGCGAAACATTTGAGTGAGCATGACATACTCTCAGCCGCCAGGGCACATTCAAGTGAAACTGTGAAAAAGCATTCAACCAACTGCCAAGTCCAGTGATAGCTAGCGCGGCTTGGTTCTTGGTTTCATCGGTCTGCCAGTGTTGGGTTTCCCAATATAACCCTCACCTTAATTGCGTAACACACTATCAGTCACAATCTGAATCATTTCGAAGAATATAGCTAATCCATTGCTTCAAATGTTCGAAAGATTTGTCTGGTCAACAACGTAAATAACGCAATGAATGTTGTTGAACTGTCATAAAAACTTTTTTACAAAAAAAACAACCGACTTCCAAAAAAAACACTAAAAGACGTGAAAAATAACTTTAATTTCGGAATTCGGTGTCTTTGGTTTTTAACCGACTTCACAAAAAGGAGGAGGTTCTCAATTCGTCTGTATGTTTTTTTTTTTTTTTTTTTTTTTATATGTGTTAGCTCATAACTTTTTTCTGGGTGAACCGATTTAGACGATTCTTTTTTTATTTGATAGGTGGTGATTCACATGTGGTCCCATTTAAATTTGATCAAGGTCTGACCTGTAGTTTTTGAGTTATCCTTAATACTGCAGATTTTTTCCACTTAGTTTATATGGATGATGTGTTAATAATTTCCTGTCACTGTTATTTACACACCAAGTAGTGGTATACGAATTTGTGTGGGGTAGGTACCGCAACTAAAAAGTGAAAAATAAAAACTTTTTTACAAAAAAAAAACAACCGACTTCCAAAAAAACCACTAAAAGACGTGAAAAATAACTTTAATTTCGGAAGTCGGTGCCTTAAGTTTTGTATTTTCGTGTTTGGCCACCGACTTCCGAAATTAAAGTTATTTTTCACGTCTTTTAGTGGTTTTTTTGGAAGTCGGTTGTTTTTTTTTTGTAAAAAAGTTTTTTGTATTTTCGTTTTTGGCCACCGACTTCCGAAATTAAAGTTATTTTTCACGTCTTTTAGTGTTTTTTTTGGAAGTCGGTTGTTTTTTTGTAAAAAAGTTTTTATTTTTCACTTTTTGGTTGCGGTACCTACCCCACACAAATCGTATACCAATACTTGATATGTAAATAACAGTGACAAGACATTATCAACACATCAACAATATAAACTAACTGCAAAAAATATGCAGTATTAAGGATACTCAAAAACTACTGGTCAGACCTAGATCAAATTTAAATGGGACCACATGTGAAGCACCATCTATCAAATAAAAAAAGAATTATCTAAATCGGTTCACCCAGAAAAAAGTTATGAGCTAACACACATAAAAAAAAAAAAAAAAACATACAGACGAATTGAGAACCTCCTCCTTTTTGTGAAGTCGGTTAAAAATGAAAGCCATTCCTACGGTTAGTGTGTTACACAATTACCCCGCCGGACTCTAGATTTAATTTTGTGGCCAGTTTTTCGCATACATCTGGCTCGTTTTACGTGGGACTTTCCACAAAACACAGCATTTCGTTCGTTCTTTATACTTCGAGGAATTCATATAGTACTTATGTAAAAATGATGAAGGAAACTGGCATGCCCTATCTGTCCTGCAACCAAAAATTCGAAGACATAATGACACCCACAAACCCGCAAGGGTGCCCGCGTGGTGGATTACGGCCCACTTCCTCTCACAGAGAGGAGGCCTGTGTCCCAGCAGTGGCAACATTATAAACTGATTACTGTCAAATGTCAGCCTGCATTACTAGGCAAAGGTCATGACTCAAAGGCACATAGAGAAAATAACGGCCGCCCAATGAAATTACGAACACGGCATTCGCAAGTTAACCTCGCAAATCGATCGCTCTTACTTACCTAACCCCTTTGACTCTTATTATAGACATTCTAAGTAATTAAAAGCAGGTGCCTGTGTATCGTCGCGAATCAGAACCACATTTGACAAGTTAACCGACGCGGCACGTTCCCTGAAATAGACGCGCGCAGATTAAGCGTTTCATGTATGTAACATGTTTTATGTGAATGCGACTTTAAGCTGCTTAACTTACAAACGTTTATAACTTGGTATTTTTTTTTTAAAGTTGTTGTGTTATGTAAGGATCGTAGCAGGTGGCGTTCCGTAGTTTCTGCCTACCCCCATGGGAAGAAGGCGTGAGTTTATGTATATATGTATGTTGTTTTCACTTTTGCAAAGAAATCTTTTTTTGAGTTTAAAATATTATAAAACTTTTCTACAAAAAAACAACCGAATTCCAAAAAAAACACGCAAAATAGTGAAAGATAACTTTAATTTCGGAAGTCGGTGTCCTTGGTTTTTAACCGACTTCACAAAAAGGAGGAGGTTCTCAATTTGCCTGTATGTTTTTTTTTATGTGTGTTCAGAACTTTTTTCTGGGTGAACCGATTTGGATGATTCTTTTTTTATTTGATAGGTGGTGCTTCACATGTGGTCCCATTTAAATTTGATCAAGGTCTGACAAGTAGTTTTTGAGTTATCCTTACTACTGCATATTTTTCCACTTAGTTCCTGTGTTTGATCCGCAAGATCGGGCAGTCTTATTGGCATTAGACAATTCTAAATAACTGCCCTGAATCTGAGTTTTTGCCAAATTGCTGGCAATAGGTTTCCACCCCATAGTTGACAAGGTTCACATAACTTACCAGGCGAAATGAGGGGGTAGGCACTCACCTGTGTCTACCCCCTTAAAGAATACAGGTTATGTTATGTGTTTCTGATTAAACCTATCCGCATATTATTTATAATTATATAGCAAAAAGTAATCTATATTTAAATAAATTACAATAGTATTTACAATTAAAATGTAATAACCTAACCTAACTAAAACTATTAACAAATTAAAAGATGGCGTCGATAAATTCCTCTGCATCGCTGTCGACTGGTAAAGCACCCAAGAGACTGGCGGCATTGCCACGTTGTATGGCAATGCTTAGCCTCTGGTCAAGGTAAAATCCAGGCCTTGGGTCAAAAAAATGAAATAGTAATTAATAATTATAAATATATAGTAATTATTAATAATTTATAGCAAATAAATGCAAAAAGATTACCTACGCGTTAAGTCAACACAAAGTGCAAAGCGGTCTACAGTTCAAGACTGTTTGAGTTCAGACGCGAGTGTGTGGTCTACGCTAATAATAGAAGAAATATCTGTTTGGAAGAGACAGA
Source organism: Griposia aprilina (assembly GCA_916610205.1). Taxonomy (NCBI): domain Eukaryota; kingdom Metazoa; phylum Arthropoda; class Insecta; order Lepidoptera; family Noctuidae; genus Griposia; species Griposia aprilina. Next base: position 6,589,398 of record OU744310.1, on the reverse strand, counting down.
TTGTTTGATAAGCATTGTTGTAATTTGTTTCTGTGTGGTATCTCCATTTGATTTAGTGTTAGAACAGTTCGGGAGTTATTTGTCTTGGTTACAAACTATAGAACCCGAAATGAGGTTCGAAAATTCTCGTCAAGAAAAATTGCTGTGCTGTAGAAGCGGTTATATTGTTTCGGCCCCATCGACCATTAAGTGTGTAAATTTTTATGCTGGAAATATGGTTCTCCTGCGAATCTCTTCATTTCTGATCATGCAGGAAAAGTCCAAGCATAGCCCTTTCTCTCTCATCGCCTTTTGAATTACGTTTAACCTTCTTCGACTTTTTAATTTTGTAATATCACTAAGCTGTGTAGTTGCAGATGCACAGTGGATACCCAGCTTTAGAATATCATCGCAATTGATATAATCTTTTTTCCCTAGTTGGAGTCAGAAAACTGCAAGAACTACATGGAGTCGCCAGTGACGTCACAGAGGTCATACGACACAAGAGAGACCAAGACAGAGAAAGAGAAACCGTTCCTAAGTAGTGAGTACCATCATCATTATTCAGTCTAAAGACTTCCACTGCTGGATAGAAGGCTCTCCCTCAAGCATCGTAACATCGTTTGATCGTGTGCTTCCGGCATCCAGCGATTCCCACCGGTCAAGTCGGTCGTTGGTCCGGGGTTCTATTGAACCGATCCACGCAGTGCTTTCCGGTATGCGGTTGCCGCTCAAGAACTTTTTGACACTTTAGAAAGAAAGAGAGATAAAATAATTAATTTGGGACGCGCACGGGAAATACAAACATAAAAAAGAGCGTTTTAAACAAACCTCGCCGACGCGACACCACTGTCACTACGACTGCAGTGTCCACTTTTGAATACTCACAGGTCAATGGCAACAGGCTCACCCACTCTAATTAGGGTATAACATAAAATGTGGGTTTACGGCAGTCAGGGATCAGGGTGAGAGGAACCTCCTAAAAATACGTACCTGGTACAGGAGATACCGCTTTCTGCATCAAGACCTTGATCCAATGATAACCAAAGTGGTGTACTACTCGTATATATCGACCCCCATTGTTAGATGTTACAATTTTTTAATCTGTGATATCTTCTAAGATATTCATTTTAATGATATGCTGTAAAGGGCAATTTTGATCTACATTAAACCCACAACGTATCTAATGAATTTAATTGGATATGGATTAATACTGTATTGTTTAAAATAGCTTCGTAATAAGCCCATATTTTTTTACTGTAATATGTAAAAGATAAAAATTGTTACTATGGGTTATCCTTAAGAGATAGATATATACCATCCCGGACTTGTCTGTAGACCTTTTTAAGTTATACAATTCCATAGTACATTATTTTGATCTATCTCGTAGGGTTTAGCCAGCGTTAGCAACATAAGCGCCCAAAAATATGTTTTTTAGGACATCATTACAAACCTTTGGGTTAGACGGTCTTGATCCAACTGCCCAAAGATAGTTCCTCAGTTGTTGATCAAGACTTTTTGTCCTCCGCAGATTCATATCTAGCTAAGTCTACATGTATTAGCTACATCCAAGTAAGTTATTTAATGATTTAATTAGGTATTTTTGTTACAGATGACAACACATCTTGTGGAGTCAACAGCCTCGCCCGATTACGATGTATCGTGCAAGCTCTCTCAAGCAATAGCAAAGACCACGCTATGGTACCATAGAATAGCCAATTATTAGTGTAACGTTATAACGTGTACAGGGTCAAATTAAATTAGCTAGAGAAACTCAGCAGAGACGTCTGCTGAGTTTCTCTAGCAAATTTTTTTTTTTTTTTTTTTAATTTATTTTGGGTATCGTTAACTAGACACGATAAAATAAAATAAAAAAATTATGTTTTTTTTTGGGGTCAATGACCGCTGGTAGTTTTGTTACATGAAGTATAGGAGTTGAAAAAATATGTTTTATCAGGTTTGGATATCGATATCAATCACGTCTATGAAGTTTACACAAAAAACAGATTTTTTAATCTATTATTTCAATTGAATACACTAACTGCGGTCGACGACCCCAGAAAACATTTGTTTTTTTACGCATCCTCAGAAGTGATGCCCTTCACTTCTGCGGAGTTTCGCTAGCTAATTTAATTTGACCCTGTATACAAGACACAAAATATAATTTCAGTTGTAGACAAACGGCACCTCTAGCTATCAACAATTTTCTCGCTCAAGAAACGTATAAAAGATTGTAGGAGGTCCGGTATCAGTAAAAGAGATACGTAATATATTATTAGTTATTATGTTTAAATGATTATATTGCTGTAAGTAATTTTTGTACAAACACTTTTATACGTCAATCATATTTTTTAAACTAGATGAGGTCGGCGTTTCCTATCTGACTACTCTGAGAAGAAAGGCCGAAACAAATTCGGAGGCCGACCTCCGAATTTGTTTCGGCCTTTCTTCTGGACTTTAAAAGAGTAATCTTGGTACATAATCTTGGTCAGATCATGTGAAGACCATGTAGATTAGTGTCTGAAATGGTCTTTTGAGGAAAGAACCACACAGATTGAGTGAACCTGTCGAGTCAGTGCATGCATTTGTCAGTAATCGTGCAGCTCAACTGGGAACTTAAGGAGCTCACCGATTCGACGAACAATACCAAAGAAAGGAAATTTGGGTAGGCCGCATAAATTACTCAAACTGCCAAATCATGATTAAAACCAAATTTGCTCCATTTATGAATTTTCATATGAAATATTGTGGAACAAATTTCCAAAGTTTGACGATTGATATGAAGTTAATGATTATTATTCAGTAAATATATCATTCCTACAGTCGCGAATCGCAGTTTTATGAACATACGACGTAAAACAGAGCTTGAATTTGCAAAAAAAACAAAGAAATTTTTAATTTGGCGGGCTACAGTTGAGGATGCTTTGATTGGCTAACTGTAGTAACAACAGCAAATGAAATCACTTGACTTGAGTTTGTTCAGCTATATGTTGATAACCCCCCCTCAGAAAGGGAGGGAGCTAGGTGCAATTCTTGCATAATATATAACGTAATATCTGTGGCTGCCTGTTTTTTAGATAACGTATAACTCGAGGACAACTAATTAGTAGTTAGTAAATATTTATTTGTCCACGCAAGTGGGGCCGGGGGCACAGCTAGTTTTAATGTCAAACTATCACCAATGCTTTTAGAAATGTATGTACTTGTATAGGTAGTTTTATTAATGTGATTATTATTGTATTTAAAGAGATGCTCAATATTTGAGATTAAATGTGATTTTTTATCATTGGAGTTTTCACTTATTTATTTACTTACTACACTCGAGAGCAATGAATCCGGGTCACTTAAAGAATGTTAAAAATCTCGGAAACTAAAAATGATAGGTTAATGCAATAAATTGTATTTAATAGACAATGTAATACTCCTTAAATGAAAGTAAAAAAAATATGGGTCACCATACATTTTATTAACACAAAATTACATAAAGAAAAAAACTGCTGATCTCTCCTTAAAACAAAAATAGGAAACATGAAATTTTTGAACTTTATTACGATTTTCTTGAATTTTAATACTTCGTATTGCCTCCTCGTGCTTCCATTACTGCGTTTACGCGGTTTGGCATGCTGTACACCAAGTTCCTTATACGATTTTGGGGAATATTCTCCCATTCCTCTGTGAGAGCAATTTTGAGCTCACGAAGCGTGATTGGGGGAGGGTTTCGTTGTTTTACGCATCTGCCTAGCTCGTCCCAAGCATGCTCGATCGGGTTGATATCCGGGCTGCGCGCTGGCCACTCCATACGAGTAATGTTCATCTCTTGAAGGTAGTCATTCACAATCCTACCTGTATGAGGTCGGGGATTGTCATGCATAAATATAGCATCCTCACCTAAATTGACCATAAATGGACCAACGTGATCATTGAGGATTTCTTCCACATATCTTACGCTAGTTAAAGAGCCGTTTTCTATGATCACCAGCTCTGTGCGACTTTCAGAAGAAATTCCGGCCCACACAAGTACAGACCCACCACCGTAGGCTACTTTTTCTTCGATGCATGCTTGCTTGAATCTTTCCCCTGGTCTTCGATACACTCTGTGTCTTCCATCGTGCTTGTAGAGCATAAATTTTGATTCGTCGGAGAACATAACTTTTGACCAATCTTCAATACTCCAATTTACGTGGCTCTGGGCATATCTTAGTCTTGAAATACGATGCCCACGCTCCAGTTTAGGGCCGTTTGCAGGTCTAAGGGGTTTTAAGTTAGATTCAGCAAGCCGACGTCTTACTGTCCATGCACTTGGGTTACTTCCTCCGAGGCGTCGAAACTGATTTGTGAGTTCAGTTCCTGTGAGAAAGCGATTTCAAAGCATGGTGTTCACCAAGTATCGGTCTTCTCGTGCTGTGGTACACCTGGTTCTGCCCGTTCCTGGTCTGCGTAGGTTAGAACCAGTTTCTTCGTAACGTCGGAGAACTCTTTGTACTGTTGACAGCGACACACCGACAGTCCTGGCTGTATCGCGCTGACTCCGGCCGGTTTCCAGAATTGTAAGTATTCTGGTGCATTCTTCAGGCGTAAGCGACATAATTTCAGCTTGAATAATGAATATAGAGCACTATCAACATGGTTTATGTACCCACATAAATGACAGATTACAAACAAAAGCAAAACCAAATGCTGTAATTTCGTAGTTCCATCTTCGAAAGTGGCCCTTTTTCAAATTTGTTTTTTTTATGATATAACTTTACAATAACTAAGAAGTTTTAATACCTTCATTTAAGGAGTATTACATTGTCTATTAAATACAATTTATTGCATTAACCTAGCATTTTTAGTTTCCGAGATTTTTAGGATTCTTTAAGTGACCCGGATTCATTGCTCTCGAGTGTAGTTTACTGTCTAAAACTTTGGCAAGACCAATTTATTTCGGATAGAATCCTCACCGATTTCCCTTCATTTGGCTACGTAGATCAGCGGGGTAATTACGTAACACACTGACAGTGCTGAGAATGGCTTTTATTTTGACAGTTACAACACCAACAACAACAACACAACAACACCAACAACAACAACACAACAACAACAACAACAACAAAATTCATTGCGTTATTTACGTTAAAGAGCAGACAAATGTTTCTAACATGTGAAGCAATGGATTAGCAATATCCTTCAAAATGATTCAGATTCTGATTGATAGTGCGCTGGGCAAAAATCAAACAGAAAAGCTTAGGCAAAGACCATCATATTTCTACAATTTCGTCTGATTCCAAATTCAATATTCATTGATTTTTGTTTTTTTATGAAATCTACTTTTTCATGTTGAGGAATTCAAAATCATTAAGAAGGTATAGGACTATAGGTACACGTGAGTGCTCTCCGTACTAAAACACCTGCAATATGGAACACATTTGCAAGACCAACACTAACGCTGTCGAAATGGCCGAACTCTGGTCGAAGCTTACTATTCATGCCCGGAGGCGTAACCCGGGGTGAATATCATACAAAAATAGCATCCAATTTTCCAACTTTACCGGAGATTTTCCCTTTATTTTTTTCGATTTTTAATTTCATACAAACCTTGTCCTGACAATTACATACACAACATAAAAAAAAAGAATTAGTCAAATAGGTGCAGTCGCGGCCGCTTTGAAGTGATGCGCGGACAAACATTTTAGGCAATTGATTTTTGTTTATATTATAAAACTCAAAAACTCAACTCAAAGTATTTATTTCAAATAAACCAATTAGAAAGAAAGAAAGAAAAATATTTTATATGGGACACGCACAGGAAATACAAAGAGTAAAAATAAAATAAAAATGGAGCATTTAAAACTAACAAAATTAACAATAAAAACAACAATAAACAATTAAAAAAACCTGTGCGAGGCCAAAAATGCTCCTATCTCAGCATAAAGCTGCGATATTTAAAAAATAAGTACCGCAGCGCTGGTATTCTGATAGGGCCTGTATGAAATTACAGGCACTTATGAATTGTCAAGGGGTCGGTCAGTCAGAAAGATGAAGCTAATTGCCCATTCCAAAGCGTAGTAGGTACCTATGGAGAAGAACGGGCAAGAAACTCCACGGACACTCTTTTAAATCAAAATAAATATGGTTAACTACATCATTCATGTTAAAATTATGCATTTGAGAAGGATGGAGAAAGTTAAAAGCGTCCGTAATAAAAAGACAAAAACAATTCAAATATTAAATGTACCTAATTAAAATAAGCCGTGGCAGCTAAGCGATGACCATAAAGATAAATGGAATGTATCATCGACACGACGACGAAAAAGACCTATAGATACATAGAGCTGTAAAGTAACTATGTGATTGCAGAGCAAAGGTCTCACCACAGGTTCTCTAGAGCACAGGATAACTAGAGAAGGAAAAAGCATTGATTACCACTCACCATTCTTGTTCACTGCGTGTTCACGTTTCAGAATTTTCTGACCGATAATTACTTGTCATTTCTTTACGATATTTTCCTTCACAAGTCATCCAGTCAGTTTAAAATCATAATATTTGTATAATTATGATACCCACGTATGTAACCTTAATTTTATTTCGAGATGGGAACGTTGCTAATGGCGGCAGCGACGTGCGCTCGCGACGATGGGCGGGGCTTGGCACGAGCAACGCTCCGCCCATTGAAAGTTTAATAGTGTTATGGTTACAGAACAAATTAGTGGCAGACTTTAAGGTTTGTTTAATGTGTAAGTAATATGTTTTTGTAAAGAGAAGGAAAGGTATTTTTTGGCTCCTGTAGGTAGGTACGTGTGAGACTCTTCTCACACGGACCTCCTGCAGAAGCCAAAAAGCTTCTACCGTGGCCGACAGCAGTTTTTTTTTATCGCGTAATAGGTATAAATTGAAAATTCATCGATGAAAATTGAGGTTATAGAATTAAACTCATTTCTCAAATCAAAAACATCAAAATAGAGGTGGCAATGAAAGTCTTAGTGTTTTAGCGCTTTTTTAACGCGCGTTATTGTCTAAGCGCGCGTTTATACCACAAGTTACTTGCATCGTGTAAAATCGGGCTCTAACCGCGCTCGCACACGGCATACTTTTTGTAGGACCTAAAATCGGTCAGATAATTTCGCCGAGTTTTATCACCTACATTTTGTAGGACAAATACGTTGGTACATTTGATCTCTACTGTATCATTTATCTCCTACAAAAAATCGGCCACTGTTAATATGCCGTCTGCGAACCCTGAAGACCGCCACATAAGCAAGAAACTCTTATCTTAGGCCACAAACGTTTTGTCCGGCTGCAGCCAGCTGGGAGCTCCCACGCTCGGTCCTGATTGACCCTGCTTGACCGAGTCACGATTCACCTTAATGAGGTGCCACAAGGCTGTGAACTCTGAAAGTTGGCAACGTGGCAAATAATAGCTGTTAAATACCTACCTACTTACCTGTTTTGATTAATTTGTCAATAGGTACGTAGGTACAATGAAAGGAAGAAATAAAGAAAGAAAAATATTTTATTTGGGACACGCACAGGAAATACAAAGAGTAAAAAATAAAATAAAAAAGGAGCATTTAAAACTAACAATAAAAACAACAATAAACAATTAAATAAAATTAAAAAAATCTGAGCGAGGCCAAAAAGGCTCCTATCTCAGCATGAAGCTGCGATATTTAAAAAATAAGTGACGCAGCGCTGGTATTCTGATAGGGCCCGTTGTGATGCCACGGACACACATACGGACATCCTTATATCCCACTAGGGGATTATTAATAAATTAAGTTTAAAATAAAATACTAATAAGAAAATAAATCAATACAAAATTGTTGAACCAATGGAGAAACCTCTTCCTACTACTGATAATCACAAGAAGCCTCGGCACCATGGGCATCGCGTGTCGGGAGCGGGGTGCAAGAGGGTGCACTTGCACTTGTAGGCTTCAAAATAAAATAAATATAGATGTAAAAAGATTTAGAACTAGAAAAATAACCCAAAACGCCTGATACAATAAGCCAGAGCCGAATCCCCAGTCTGTCGTACTCTGAAGGTGCTAAATGCCCTTCTGACTGCCAACCCTGAATGTGATGTGTTTGCGGATGAATGGAATAAACTTATACGTATTTGTCTGGTGTTCTGTGAGAGAAAGTATGCAAGGGAGTCCACTGTTCCATGTTAGTTTTAAATTAGATTATATACAACTTATTATTTCGTTTATTTATTTATATACTTATTTAGATACATTTTTGAATATTTTTATAAAAACATTTAAAAATATAAAATATAGTGGTCCGCCGGTATCGGGAGCAGGGTCCAAGCTACCGGTGGTTAGGGCTCCAGAGACACAGGAACCTCCTCACGATGCGAGCCGTATCGAGGAGAACTGCCTTCTGGATCAGGCCCTTGACCCAACCGCCTAACGAGAGCCTCGTGAGATGTTGATATATAATATACAATATACAATACAATAGGTATACAACTTATTATTGTTAACGTAATAATTGTTTCTATGTTAATTAATGTAATTGGTGCTTTACCGTTTTAATTAACTATAAATAAATAAATAAATAAATAACCTATTCGAGGCGACATCCAAAAATTTTGGAGTAATCTCTCAATTCTAAAGCTTTTTCCATTAGTCGACAAGATACCGAAAACTTATTTCTGAAAGTGTAATCGCTAACACAACACAACACAACACACAACAACAACACACCAACACACCAACATACACCAACAACAACACAACACACATTACACCACATAACACACCACATAACACCTAACACAACACCAACAACAACACACACAACTAACATTTTCTAGCTTCGCTTGCTCTTGCATCCTACTCTAGATCTTATTTTTTAAGCTTCTATATATAAATCGACACAGTTAGTCCTCTTTCTGTATGAATGGACAAAACCTATCCTATCCTATAGAGATGTATAAATTATCGAGCTCGCTTCGCTTGCATTAAGCTTTTCTGCATAAGTCGACAAAGTTACACCTTATACGAATAGACAAACGATAACCTAACATATTATTATCCGACGTGAAGTGAAAAAAATATCGAGCTCGATTAGTGGAGCTGAAGATGCATCCCCCTGAAAATACCGGCCGGCGCCCATGTCCGACAAATTTGCATTGGAATTCTTCTGTTACCTACTAAGAATAATTAACCATTTGTAACTGAGAATGCTTTTTTTAGATTTTCGATTTTTATCTCATTAATAGAATAGGTAGGTACTCTTTATTATGTACACCATAAAAATTACAGATATAAATGTAGACATTTTACTGGTGACACAATGGGCGGTCTTATCACCGATTTTTTATTTTATTTTTATTTTTTTGCGATTTTTTACAGACAACCTACCTACTCTATAATTGGGACAACTTCAGAAGCCTGTAAGATATGTAAATAATAATTTGAATGTGATGTGAAATACTTACTTAGGAACTCCTCTTGAATCTAATGCTTTTTTTATTACTTGCATTAACAGTGATTAATATTAGGACGCGTAGAGTTATGCGTGTGAGTGACTGTTGTATCAAGTGGTCGCTTACTGCTGCGCGAAACGATGTGTAGTGATGGCGATGGATGGCGGTGCGGTGCTCAGTCCCGCGTCCCGCACCCCCCGCCGGCGTCGTAGTGGTGTTCGCCGCGCGTCGTAGCACGCGGTACGGTACGGTTTTTACGTAGAACATAATTAAATATAATACCTATTGGTGCACAAGATGGTGTGCACATAATTTATCATTTTGAATATTGGTCTGGACAGGTCGCGACACGTTTGTCCTCTCCTTTAAAAATGCAAAAACGGTACATTTCGACATGTTTTAGCAGGGACCTCTGTAATTATGACAACTGTAAAACTCGGTCAATGAAAAGCCTCTATAATGATAAATAATAATAATTCTAGGTAGGTACCTTGAGATCTCACTTAACCTAGGTTACACTGTATAACTATAAATCTTCCAAATTGTTTTTTCTTACACCTAAGGCCGGCCGCACTTTACACGTTTTCGTACGAATTTGACTCGTACGAATACGTACGAACACGCACGAACAACTCGTACGAGCACGCACGAACAATCCCGACCATGTATCCAGTGTGCGCGCCTCGTTCGTACGTTCGTGATTCGTATGAAAACGCGTCCAAAGTGCGGCCGGCTTAAAACTGTTACAACACTTAGTTCAGTTTTATTATTGCAATCCATAATATTTCATTACATTCGAACTTCAGTGGTAACACTTGGTGTACGAAAATCTCCCTTACTGCTACGACGGTGCTGTCAATGTAATTTTTTTGGGTACACTTCATAAATACGAAAAACTTTATTCCGTCAGTCACAAATACGAATTTCATAATACCCATTTTCATAACTCCGAATGGTTCAAAATTCCTATTATAATAACTCTGATTTATCATTCATCCTATTTTTATAATTCCTAAATTTCAACATTCCTAACGTTTATAATTACTATTCTCAAAATACCGAGTTTCAATGGATCGAATAACAAAAAGTCCGATTTAATGATAATTCGAAATATCAAAAATACGAATTCCGATTATTAAAGTACCGATTAATTAGAATTCCGAATTAAAAACGCCTTGTAAAACTGTAACCTAACTTAGCCCAAATGATTCATCAACAATAGAGGGGATCTGGCGCTCGGCGAACGCAGCCGCGGCACGGTCGCTGCGCTCGCTCGCCTTCGGGCGTTAATGGTGACTATAACCTAACCCAAAGGATTCAATAACAGTCGCTTTTACCCGACGCAGGTACAACAAGGCAGGCAAGGTAGGCAGGTAGGGATTAGGAGCAGAGGAAAACACAAGAAAAGAAGAACACAAATATTAATGACAAAGTAGACGTTTTTAAATTACATTAAACGTTACAGATTTTGAATTTCTGAATATTACACTAATTGAATCAGAATCCTAATTTTAGCAGTTTATTCGAAGTATTCAAAATCGGAATGTCGTTTTTCGGACCGAGAACCCATCGAGCATTTGATTCTTCGAACGTATGAAAATCGGAAAACAAACAAATCGCATTTACGACTTTCGGTACCTAAAATAAATTTCGGGATTTGTAATACTAGACATTATAATTCTTAAGTATTAAGAAATTCGGGCTTTTGAAAATCGGAACATCGAAATTCGGAATAAAATATTTCGGAGTATTTGGGTGTTCCCCATTTTTTTACCACTGATGTGATGTGTGGTTAACTGTACCTAATTCTTCGTTTAAATTTATCACGTTTGTAAGTGAATCATAATTACAATTTATCATAATTATTATATATATTATATTTATATTTTAATATCATCATTCTCCTGCCCTTATGAGGCAGGTGTTTCAGCACAACATGTCTTTCTTCAATACTTCTATACTAGATTAGTCTTCATCTCGGTAGTCACCTCCTTTCTAGCCGTATCGTCTTTCACTCAGTCCATCCACCGTTTCTTTGGGCATCCTCTGCTCTTATAGCCATCGACATTCATACTTTTTATTTTACTTTTAATACTTTATTTTATTTTTTATTTTTGTGTGTACTACTAACAACCCTTTTTTTTTTTTTTTTTGTGTGGGAAATCATCAAATGACCTCTCCCGCTCTGGGCGGAGCGGAAGGGCGTGTCAGACTCTTACTGACTAAAACCCACCCGTGTTCCTTCAGTTGCCTGTGCGCCAGGGCCACGGTAACTCTTTCGAACAATCCGCGACCCCGGCAGGCATCGGCCCTATCGGACCCCGTCAATTATGCTGACAACTCTTTGAGGCGCGCGTGGAACACAACGCGCCGTCGACCCGGGCCTGGTCCACTACTAACAACCCTACTAACACTTTCTTTGTAATTGTTATATGGCCTTTAGGTCTGAAATAAAGATAAATAAATAAAATAATCAAAACTTTCTTTACGACATTTTCCTCACTCCTCCGCACATTTATTTATGGTTAACTACAGTAATTAATTAGATTCTTCAATATTTATGTAACCACTCGGTACCTATATTTACATACGAAACGAGATCTTACTCTAGCCCGAGCTTTATACTTTTGAGCCTATTTTTGCATTTCGAAATTCACTCAAACTGCGGTAACAAAATCTCAAAACTGATACCTTAGTTTTCAATTTTGAATTAAGGACTGTATTTATATCGATCACAGCTATGTTCTCAAAACAAAAACTGGCTCTATGGTTTAAACCGTCTACGTAAATAATCCCTGTCTACGGTTACGTCCGCACTAGGGATGTTACGAATATTTGCATTCGCATTCGCTTATGCGAATGATTCGCATCATTTTAAACATTCGCATCGACATTCGCATCGATCGATGCGAATGTTTTGCGAATGCCAATGTGTACAGGTCGTGTAGAGTCTCGCAGAAGGCGCAGGCAGGCATATTCTACCAATAAAAAGCGTTTCTTTCTCGGTGCTTGCTTGGTTAGTTTGGCTTGTTTTGTTTTAGTTGGCAGTCAGTTGTAACTAAACATTACATAAATAAACAAGTATTTTGTGAGTTTAGAATAATTGGGTTGAGCTATTTTGACAGTTTTTCCCATGGCACCGGCTTTTGTTTGTATGAAAAGTGAAATATGGCGATTTTTACGCCTATCGATCGAGACCACGCAAAATACAATGTTTGTAGGAAAAGTTATTCCACAATTCCTATTATAAGCAATAAAATTGATGACTTAAGTTTTTATAAATGTTATTTCCAGACATTCGCATTCGCACATTCGTATCCCGAAAATTCGCATTCGCATTCGCGAATGTGAATTCTCAAAAACAGCTACTTCTAAAAATCATCACATATATGATATTAATTAATAAATCCACTATTTGGTAATAACCATTACTTCGACACTACTTCTTGCCTTTTTTAATTTTTGACAACTGTGTTTTTATGGAGTTCATTAGCAGGATCCCACAGAGATTCTCTTCTAAAAACTGATGCAATTAATATTTCATCTATTCTTTTTATTGTATACAAAATGCCTCGCCCCTCGTCACAAAATACAAATACGTTAGTATACTTCGATACACGCCAGGCGACTCGTGAAGGCACGAAGGCCGGTTGCGAAAATTCTAGAACGTTCGTTTAATTTCGCTACTCGCCAGGTGACTCGCTAGGCTCCAGGCGCTAAGCAAGCTGCCTGTCAGTGCAGACGTAGCCTTACAAAAAAACATTTTTTTGTAATAACTAATAAGACGAAATCCCTCTCATTACAGAAAGATTTCTAACTGTAGCCCGACCTGAGCTTAACCTTTGAGCAATTTTTTTTATTTCGATCTTTATTCCTACTGTTGTAAAGTTTTAATAAAAAACAACTTAGACTCGGGCTTATCGTAAGTTTTTGAAGTTAGAACTCTACTAGCTTTGTCGGATAAAGTTCGAATATCAAAAATGGCTCGTTGGTTTGAACCAGCGCCAGCGGGGTAATTGCGTAACACACTAACAGTAGGAATGGCTTTCATTTTGACAGTTCAACAACATTCATTGCGTTATTTACGTTGTTGAGCAGACAAATTTTTTGAACGCATGAATCAATGGATTGGCAATTGGCCTCAAAATGATTCAGATTGTGATTGATAGTGTGTTACGTAATTAGGGTGCTATATATCTATTTTGAAAAAATCTTTTTTTAAATTTAAGATTTTTACAAAATAGACAATCTGTTCTGGGAGGAAGGTCTTAGATCATAGATTTTTGTGAATAAAACGAACAAAATAGTTTTAAAAACATTATTATTAAGTAAAAATGTAACATTTTACAAAAATATATTTACATGTAGATATACATATACTAGGTACAGTCAGCGGCATGTTAATTAGACATACAGACAAAGAATTTTCAATTCAATTACAATATTGTCTTAAATATAAGCTTAATATTTTGTGCATGAAATGTCTTTTAAATAATATGACATTGGGGCCATAGTGATGTATTTTTTTTGTCTTTTATGAATTAATGAGATAATAACAAAGTCGAAAAATGACAAGGTTGAAAAAGTCATGATTTTGTTTCAAAGTTGGCCTCAGTGAGTACTTTAGGCATTTGGTTAGAAAAATGTTGTATATTGACCATGTTGAAGATTGAAATTGTTTCTATTATTCTTAAAAAAAGAGTCCGACAAAATAAGATTCTCTTTTTTTTCAAGCCAGTTAAAAATCATATGATATATTTATTTACTTAATCAGAAAACAAAACTTATTTATTATTGTAATTGCTTCTATGTTGTATGTTGGCCATTTTTATATTGTTCTTATTTTACTAAAATAAAAGTTGCTAGTTTAATTTACTTCTGGGTAATTTGATTAAAATGATGGATATAAATGAAAAAACATGGTGTGTGCCAGTGGCGGGCCAAGGGCCAAAATTAGGGCAAGCCGAAATACCTATATTAAAAAAAAAAAACAGGTATGTCATTATTCTTACAAATTCTTGTGAAATGATTGAGTTAGTTAATTTACAAGTTTGCATGACGTGTAGTTCGTTTATGTTTTTTGTTAATAGGTTCACGTTTAATTGAAAGCCGGTCTTTTCGGTTTTAAGGGAAGGAACGCCACTGGTGTGGGCTTATGACCACACGTTAGAACTGAATACTTACGACTGCAGCCGAGTATACCCGATTTAGCGTCACCGACCCGAGCGTGATGATTCAATTTCGTTCACTGTTCAAAACGACCGCGAAGTGCGCCTTAAGAAGTTTTCACTTCAAAAATCATTTGATTTAAATCATGATACCTTGGAATAGTCACAAATATGATATGAATTAAGTAAATTGTGACGTTTAACAAGAAAAGTGTTATTAATAATAATAATATTATGACGCTGATTGCATATCCTATCGGCTAAAAACATTTAAAAAATCTTATGTTTTACATTTATTTAAAATATCAAAAAAAAAAAACATTACATTTAAATCGTTTTCGTGTGAAATAGAACAAATGCATGGTTAAAACTAAATAATAATTAATATTTTCTATACAAAATGAGTTAGCTCAAAATACTTTCGACGCCTAAGGTATAGACAAAGAATTAATACTTCATTCAGCTTTGGGGCGTATGTTACGCCCTGTGTCACCTCTACACGAATTATTGTTTCTTGTCTATGGCTAAAACTAAAATATCTAGGCTTGTTCAGGCCAAATTGGTTAATAGGGTACTTGATAATTTATAAAATCATATTTCTTATAAAAAGCGTGTTTTAAAAAGTATCAAAAATAAATTAAGACTGTTTAAACAGGGGGTTATATATTTCAAGCTAAGTATTGAGTTTCATTGACAAAAACAGTAAATAAGTAAAAGATTATGCAAGTACCCATACCGACCTTTCAAACGACAGCTAACTTAAAGACGCTTTTAAAAGTCTTTCTGTCGCTGCAAAACTCTTTAAAGTGAAAGAGACAGCATGAGAATAAACGGATACTTGAATAAAATTGCGTTTAAGAATTAGGCTGAACATCCGGTATACAATGGTCCATGATGGATTGGTATCATTGGATTAGTTTGAAAGGAAAAATACGACAGAATTTGATGTCATGGCGGATTGTATAAGCAATATTTTGTTGATATGTCGTACCTATAAGTACATATTACTGCCAAAACATGAACCATTTTCGTATCGAAACAAATTAATAGGTCTTACAATAATAACATTGCAGCGAACTTTATTAAGGCCGTAATTATTTGAATTAAAGATAAAATAGTAAGAAAAAGAGCTACATTCTTGAATTGCTTTTTTACTGAGTAACTACTTTGTAAGTTATAAAGGTCATCATAATATCATGCCTGTATTCCTTCAAGGGTTAGGCAGAGGTGTACCTATAGCACACCCACATTTCACAAGTTATGTTTAAGTCCCATGTAATAGGGGGCGAGCCTATTGCCATCAAACGGGCACAAATCCAGACTCCGGACTTACTGCGAATTTGTATGAATTCAGTTGTTTTTTTTCACTTACACAACATAAACTCACGCCTTCTTCCCATGGGGGTAGGCAGAAACTACAGAACGCCACCTGTTACGATCCTTACATACTCCTTTTGCTTCGTTTACGCTGTATTCCTTCAAGGGTTAGGCAGAGGTGTACCTATAGCACACCCACATTTCACCAGTTATGTTTAAGTCCCACGTAATAGGGGGCGAGCCTATTGCCATCAACCGGGCACAAATCCAGACTCCGGACTTACTGCGAATTTGTATGAATTCAATTTATTTTTTTCACATACACAACATAAACTCACGCCTTCTTCCCATGGGGGTAAGCAGAAACTACAGAACGCCACCTGTTACGATCCTTACATACTCCTTTTGCCTCGTTTACGTCCATACACCTGGTCACACACGCATGCCGGTTGTGAGTACTACGCACCTGACCTTTCTGAAGAACATGACCCATAAGGTCACTATATGTCCTCTTAGGGCGGTGGGGGCGGGGGGGGGGGGGGGGGGGGGTTCACAATATGAAAAAAATGATAAATGAATATCCTATAAAAAATTGCTTGTGATTCTTGGAGTA
Organism: Griposia aprilina; assembly: GCA_916610205.1. Taxonomy (NCBI): domain Eukaryota; kingdom Metazoa; phylum Arthropoda; class Insecta; order Lepidoptera; family Noctuidae; genus Griposia; species Griposia aprilina. The sequence goes on along the minus strand of OU744310.1, from coordinate 6,572,907 downwards.
GACTTATGGTCCGGTTGTGGGCATCGTAAGACTGAAATATGATAGACAGGTTATATGCATGGGAGTTACAAAATCAGCCCATAATGTTCCGACTGCTGACCGACAGGTCTCTTCTGAGGGTAGGCCGTAATCCACCACCCCGACACAGGTTGGTGGATGTCACGTCTTCGAATTTTTGGTTCTAGGACATGCGGTTTCATGGAAGGTAGCTTTTTGAATGTAGCTCTTATTTCTTAAGCGTTAAGGCCTAAGGCCAATATGGACTTGAAGGCTTTTAAGCTAATAAGGCCGTCGACACCAAATTATTTAGCATCTACTTACAAAATACTCATTATTACGGTATTAGCAATATATACAGACATAATAGTGGACAAATATATGCATATTTTAAGTTTTATTCACTAGGTACATAGTATACTATCACGCCTAAATTCCTCGACGGAGCAGGCAGACTTGTATAGTATAGCCGACCTCGTAATTGCTTTATCATCTTAAGGTTGAATCTCACTGTACGTCGTAAAACGTCAAGGTCTCTTTGTCTATCTTTTTCTTAGTGTATCGATGGCATAAAGTTCAAATATGTTTGGCCCAAAAGTCAGCTGCGAGAACTCCGCCCACTGACGCAGTCATAAGATCGTCAAGTACATGGTCTTAAAAAAACAAGGTTTGGCATTCCGGGAGTGACACATGCTTACGTCACTATCCAGTTGCCACTTTATTGCAACAAAACACGAATTAAAGAAACATTTTCAGTCACCATTCTGTTAAAAAATGTATATAAACCATTTAAATTGTCGTTTCATTTTTCTAATCAAACATATACCAACGTAATTGTTAGTTAAAACCTCTTTGTTTTATCGGATTCGCACAGGTAATAAAGGCGATTGGGGAGTTATTATTACTCACTACTGGTAACACAGCGCTGATGACGTAGGCTTGTGTCACCCCCGAGGCCGGAATGCTATACCTGGCGAAGTATATTATTATACCATGGTCAAGTGCACCGGTGACAGGGCATGCGGCATAGGATAGAAGGTGGGTATGGTGGGTGGTTTGTCTATGTCACACTGGGGGCTATCGTTTTTGTGCTCACCAGTTGGCGCCACTGGCGAGTAAAGTCCTGTCAGTACTTTTATTTGATGTTTTTGATATGTTTAAGTACCCATAAGTTCATAATATGTTTATTTTATTACATTTTAAAATTTCAAATGAATATTTAGATTATATGTTCGTAAAATTGGCAAGCATGAAGCAAACAAATATTATTCTTCCTTTATGTGCTACCAAATTAGATTCTAACTTTTTACTTAAAATCTTAAGCCATAATTAATCAGGAATGGCACAACCATTACAACAATTATGAATCATTACTTAAAATCCGTGATAAATCAATCCCGCAAACTGAACGTTCCGTACATTTGATATCTCGAGACCTTACTCTACACTAGCGCCTCTAGCGGCGAACTCAATCACGGTAGCCCTCATTAGATAGTTTCCAACATGGTGAAGCACCAGTTTGGTGGGAATTGTTGTCAAAAGTGATAAAGTAATTACGACGTTGACTATACTTTCACCCACATTTCGCCAGTTATGTTTAAGTCCCATGTAATAGGGGGCGAGCCTATTGCCATCAACCGGGCACAATTCCAGACTCCGGGCTGCTACCGAGAAATTCCTAATGAAAAGTCTCTCATTACCAAATGAATAAAACCTTAACAAAAAGTCTTTTTAGATATTTAATTAAAACGCAAGTTTCTTACGCCTTTTCGTTTACATTAGAATTATTATTTTATACTTATTTACTATTAATATCAAATTTATATTGCACAAACTTTTAAAAGTTATCACCAAATCTGATAAAATATGATTTGGTGATATTAATAACCAATTAAATTTGCAGTGTCTTTTTTATGAGTGAGTGTGTCGACTGGCGAGGGAAGGGGCGTGAGTTCGAACCCTGCCTGTTGCACTATTGAATGTGAGTTACTTTAGCTTTCATATTATTACTAGGTAATATATAATAGGCCATAGAATATGAAACTATCTGGTGTAATAATTTTTAATATTAGTTATGCAATATAAATTCAATTTAGCTCTCGACAAGTTCACAGCATTTTGTAAGTAGGATAATAATATTTACCTAAAAATTAACAATTTAATATTTTTTTCTAATTCTTGAGGCATTTTCTAAAAGACTAATCAACAAAATATTATTGTAGTTTTTTTTTTCATACACTGATTATTACCCGACTGCGGTAGAAGCCAAAAGAAAGGTAAAGGTTTTTCTATAAAAAAAACCTTAATTACACTTTTTCTGATCCTGGAATTGAACTTGGAAGTTCTAGCCATGCTTGTTAGAACGTAATTCAGCAAAAATATTTTCTATTATAACAAATATATTCAAAATAATACATTGTGCTGTGAATATGTCAAGTGTAATGTCATATTAAGTTCCTAATATCACTTGGTGTGAGTTTCATCACGCGTTGCCCAGCAATTCACTGGAAAGAAAGATCATTAAAATAATATAAAAAAAAACAACGTATAAATCATCTTTCCAGCATTATGTTGCAGAAAATTGACTAAGGAACTATCTCCCGGTGTCTGAATGCTCAACTCCCTAATCAGTAACAAAGCTGTACAAATCTTATGTTAGCATTGCCAAAGTAAAGTATTGAAATGTGAGCTTTATACCGAGTCACTTAGAGTACAACCATTTTCTTACAAGTCCTTCGGGAATCATCGCATTTCCGAATACAAACGATTGCTAATTTCCATGTCCATCAATTATTAGATTTATCGTGTACAATATTTTGAATTCAGAACTAAGTACTTTATTGTTTGTTACGTCAAAACAAAAACAACAATAAAGTACTTAGTTCTGAATTCAAATTATTATACACGATGAATCTAATAATTGATGGAAATGGAAATTAGCAGTCGTTTGTGTTCGGAAATGCGATGATTCCCGAGGGACATCATCTATAGACATAGACAGCCGAATATTTAAAAGCGTCACATTTATCCATTGTTGGACGAATATGACGTGTTGCCGCTGAGTAAACGATCCATACCAATTAATTAAAATTGAATTTTAATTCAACAAAAGTAATGTAAACTCACTTTGTTAGTTCCCGCGTAGTCATCGCGCCTGTTAGTCCTGAACGTGACCGCGACCGACTTAACTGTGCTCTTCGTTCAGCTGAAAATAATGGCAGATATTAACATACATACTAGTTGTAGGAAGGAACAAAAAATGCATTCCTTTCTTTTGTGAAACGCTATTCTAAGCTTCGCTTCGCTTTATATATTCTTAATCTGACATTTTATTAAACTTTATCTCTTGAACTGACATAATTATAACTTTGACAATTAATTAATTAATTTGTTTCTATAAATCCTAATGCATGAGCTCTTAGTAATTGATTCTGTATTTAAAAAAAAATGTACTTAATTAAAATAATAACATTGTGTACGTTAAAATTCAATATTTGCACACCATATGTAATGGCAGAATGTAAAGGGGTCACTATAGTTCTAAAACAAATAAATCGATTGATTTGATAAATGTTTTGGCAGATATATACATTTTAAATAGAATATATCTTTCGCCTACAGAAATATGGAAGTGTAATCAACTTGCAGAATACAAATCATGCAACTATCTTAAACAGGTATTTGACATTACACGATGAAAGCTCTAATAAAAAGTTAATATGATTTAAAAAAAAAACATATTATTCTAAAAGTTCGATTACATTTCTGTGGCCTGATGCTAGAAGGGCCGAAGTCCGTTTTTGTGAGAAGTATGATTTTACTGGCAAATTTTGTTTTCCTATGATATTAGGTATGTTAAAAGGGGCTTAAGTGTAACGAAAATAATTATTTAAAAAAAAACTATTTGAAAAAGGCTAATGTAGTAAAACAGTAATATAGTAATATCATAGGAAAACAAAAATTTGGCAGTAAAATCATACTTCTCACAAAAACGGACTTTTGGCCCTTCTAGCACCAGGCCACAGATTTAATTACGGTAGGAAGGAGTTTTTAAATTATTAATAATCATAGGTTATACTTTATGACTATCGCGTGTGCGTGCATAAACAGCAGTTCACATGTGCATATCGACGGTGAAGTATCAATACCGAATACCTAACATTTCCGCGATTTTCACTTTGTTGTACATTCGTAGGTAAAATATGAAAGACCTCGTATTTGCAAAGACGTCTCCGTTGCGAGAGTCTGAAATCATTATCACCATCACAAGCGTTTCCTACTTTTTTTTTTTAAATATAAGTAACTTTTTGATTTAAATGTTAAAACTATAGAAATGAAACGTTTTTTTCGCCTCCTTTAAAATTGTTTTGCACGACTCATGATGCGAAGCATTTTTAAAAATTGATTTACTGCAATAGAATTGGAAAAAAACACCAAAATAGGTCAAAAAAAATTCCTGTCCGTCATGTGTGAAACCCGGAAACACTGTAACTTGTGAAAAAATCCATTATTTGAGTTAATTTTTTTTTTTTAATTCTAATCGACAATTGTAGGTCACTGAATGCAAATGGCTAATTAATTCAGTGTCGTTTAATTACAATTAATAAAAAACGAAAACTACAAGACTACATCTATTTATATCCATAGAAAATTAACATATGGATGGTGATATATCTATAGATATTATGTACATTTATTCCACCAGGGGCGCTTGTGCAGTACCTTCTTCCTACTACAGCTGTTTTTCGGCAATTAATTTTGAACGACTTAAGTTTTTTTTTTTATATTTCATAATTAAATGAGCATTATGAGTCGTACACTTTTGGATTTTCCAATTTTTTTAGTTATTAAATTTTTTAGTTTTTTTAGGTATTATATTTATTGATACTATATACCGTCGATATATGTATTTATTTTGTCAGAATTTTTGGAACTAAAGGGGAGTTTCAATAAATCACTCTGTATAAATGTATACAGGTTACATTTGAATTTTTGTAACTTTCCTTGTACAGAATCATTCAGGGTAAATTTTTGAAACTCACCCTAAATACAGGGTAAAAACATACGACTCCGATCAATCCAATAGGTTCGTTGGTGCTCTGATAATGCTACTAAATAGTGTAAGCAAAGTAAAAATCTACGATCTCTCAATATAATTACTGGGTACACTGTTCAACGTGACGTACCTTGTAATCGGTGCAGTATTGCATGTACTAGTCCTTCGCCATCGCTTACATCCTCTGTGATAGCGTGTGTCAACATATTTGTGGTTTAAAAATAGTACGGGTGGTTACCCTAAGAATTTTGTGTTCAGGTGAATAGCGGGTGGTGACCCGAGTAGCGAGGTGTCAAGTAAATACGATAAATTATGACTGCAGTGTTTGTGTTATAGAAAACAGTGAGTGCTAGTGAATGTTTTAGTCAAAAGTGTTTTGTGTAAAGATGGATTAGCGAGTGGTGACCCTAAATGACTTGGTGTCAAGGATACCTTGTAGTAAGTCGTGAACCTAATGTGTTGATAGATACTACAGTGGTTGACTGAGTGTCTTGAAATGCACACAAAAATACCGTGATATTACCCTAAAATAGCGCCCTAACATTCTAAAATAACCCTAATATTTTGATTTTTGACACAAAATAAATAGCATAAAAACAAAATCTCCTACTTACGAAACATGTGTAAATTCAAAAACAAAATATGTGTTTTCAAGTGATAAGATTGTGTGATATTCAGAGATCGGATATTCGGATGCATATTTACTTAAAGTTATTTTTTACACACGAAAGTATGGAAATGTATGCTACTAAAAAAATATTTATTAAAAAGAAACGGTATTCTTGGATTACATAACTATTAATTTATATGGTTTTGTTCTTGACTGTAGTCTAGGTCAGAGATGACAGAGACAAACTCGACGATGGAGTGAGCTTACCCAGAAGAAGCCTGTTCACTCTCACTTTGAAGAGATTTGGGTTGTATGCGTTCGAAAACACAGGCGCAGGCAGAGAATTCCACTCTTTTGCTGTGCGCATTATAAAAGATGTTTGGAAGCGCTTAGTGCGAATTTCTGGAATAGCAACTAGGTAGGGATGGTAACTTGCAGTGCGCCTAGATGTCCGATGATAGAAGGGGGCCGGTGGAATGAGGTCGTGGAGTTCTTGGGCACACTCACCGAAGTACAATCTGTAGAAGACCGACAAGCAGGCAACCTTAGGGCGATGAGCCAAGCCGTGAAGCTTGGCATCCACCATTTTGATGTCGCCAATGAGTCTCTTAGCTCTGCGTTTCACCGAGTCAAGCGCGGCAAGTTGGTATTTAGCTGAGCCATCCCAAAGGTGGTATCAGATGCATATTTATTTAAAATTAATGTTTAACCCCCGATACATATATGTATATGTAGGGTGTAAGAGGAGGGGTGGTGTGTGTTAGTTAAAATTAAGATTTTTTCGTTACAAAAGCGCATTTCATATTAGCCAATATTTCAACTTTAGTTGAATATGCATCCGAATATCCAATCTCTGCTGATAATCACATTAAAGAGAGACAGAACGTGTGTAATACAAATGAACCACACAAAAACAGAGATGAAGTGAAATAAGTGAGTATAACTCAATAAAATAATATTACCTCCTGCTACCCTTGGATTCGCTTTCTTTCTGGGTCTCTCTCGACTGAACGCAGACCCGCTTTGTAGCGCCTCCATCAAACTGAAATTAAAAGATACAGTTAATATAATTAAAAGATACAGTTAATATAATTAAAAGTTACAGTTAATATAATTAATTCAGTTACAAGACAACATGACTTCGGTTATCCCTAAAGGAGTAAGCCGAGGTGTATAGTACACAGACATTTCGCAAGAACAAGAAAGAAAGAAACATATTTTATTTGGGACACGCACAGGAAATACAAAGAGTAAAAGAATATAAAAAAGTTAAAAAGTTAGTTGTCAAGTTATGTTTAAGTCCCACATAATAGAGAGTCTGCAGGCGAGTCTATAGCCATTAAACAAGTACAAATCTAGACTCCAGGTTGCTACTGAACAATTCGTAATGGGATGGCAAATAAAGCCAATAAATGGTAAGCAGTCCCTGCCTATGGTTATCTGTAATATCGAAGGCATATCCCAGGTGACTTGCCGGAGACATAGTTGAAATGTCTCATCAATCGTTGAGCTCCTTAAGTTCTGAGTTGAGCTGCACAATTACTGACAAATGAGTGCACTGACTGGACAGGGGGCCTAGACAAAAACTTTTCTGATAGCGTCAACACCAGACGCTAACGTCAAAATGTATGGCAATGACATTACGTGTGGAAAGGACACGTAATGTCACATGTTAAGCAAATGTCAACTTCATACAATTTGATTTTCCGTTGGCGTTAACGCTTATAGAAAAGGGATTTTGTCTAGGCCCCCTGGTCCGCTCAATCTGTGTGGTTTTTCCTCAAAAGACCATTCCAGACACAAATCTACATGATATTCACATGATCTGACCAAGATTATGTCTGGACTATAAAAGAGACTGTGACCTCTGAGTTTGTTTCGGCCTTTCTTCTCAGAGTAGTCAGATAGAAAACGCCGCCGACCTCATCTAGTTTAAAAAATATGATTGACATGAAGTGTTTGTACAAACCTACTTACAGAAATAAAATCATTTATCATTATCCACAGTTCGACTTCAGTCACAGCTGGATATAGGCCTCTCCGTTTTTTATTTTTTCAGTTATAGAGATAAAAGTCGACCTAGTAATTGCTTTATCCCCACGATGGATGGTGGATGAATGCCACTCACACGTCATAAAACGTCAAGGTCTATTTTGGTTTCAAGACTAATCTGACAGTGATGAAGTTCAACATTAGTAAAGTTACAAAAAACTGAGAGATTTTGTCAAAAGTAATAGCAGAAGGACATTTTTTATGCCAGAAAAATGCACGGTTTCTGTAAATCTGGTAACATTGCGATGTTTAAGTAGTTTTAAATAATAATAATAATCGTTATCATACCTGTCCATAACGCCATCTTGCGCTTGATGTATGTCAAGCAGCTGTTTGTACCGGTGTGTTCGGTCCCTACGTTCGCGCTCGGCTGCCGCGCGAGCGGAACGTGCGCGGGCGGCGCGCGCGGCTGCCTCGCGAGCTGCGGCTACTTCTTGGTGGGCGGCCTAGATAAATGAGAGCAAATTATTTGAAATAATGCACATGGCTACGTATAAATGGCACATATTTAAAACTCAACTACAATAGTAGATTGTTATACAAGGGGCTAAAATTACCCATTATATACGAGGGAGTAAATAGAAACCGAGTTATAATGGGTTTTTAGCGCCGTTTCACTCTACGTTTCACACGATTGTGAGAAAATAAAATAATCCAATACAATATTAAAATAAATTATGGTCACCCATTCAATTTGTAATTAGAGAAAAAACTAAAGATAGCCACAACGTAGGCCGCAATGCAATGCACGCATTCTACCGTAGAGATCGCATGTTCTTTTCTATGAAACAATAATAAGTCGAGTCTTTATTCATGATTATTCTACTTATAAATAAATAATTTTTCGTTTTTGTAGGCTCGTTGGTAACAGACAAAAATAAAAAAACACTTTTTCCCCTAGAGGAAAATATGCTATTTTATCCCCGCTCTAGTACGCTGCAATGACGGACTTTTTGAGCAAGTAAAGTTAAAAATAACTTATACCGTTCCCGGCCGTAAATATTTCACATTAAGCTTTAGAAGCATTTCGGCGTTGTAGAGCGTCGTCTCTGTCTCTCATACCTATTGCAGCGTGATATATTCTTTCTAGTTCGTATAACTGGTCATCAACTTTTTATTCTTAATTTTTCAAATTGGCAACATTTTATGCAGACGTAAACAAGGTTCTCAATTTATAACTGGAAATTAAAGCTATTAACAAGCTAAAATATGGCGTCGAAAAATTCCTCCGCATCGTTGTCGACTGGTAATGTACTCAAGAGACTGGAACTTGCTGAAAAATAGGAATTGAATCCAGTCTATTTTTATAAATTTTCGACTAAAATTGAGCCATGTAAATTTAATTGATTATACTTTATTTTAATTCCTAATCAAGTTTCAAGTTATTACGTTCTGTTCTCTGCAGTCAACCAAGTTATATTGTTGAGTTCTGCACAAATGGTGTAAGATATTCTTCGAATTTGGTACCTATATACTTTTAGATTGGGTGCTTTATGCCTATGTACTTTTATGTTAAATGACATCGGAACTGATGCCACTCTGATGCCGATAAATTAAAACTTTTGACATAATTTAAAATCTAAAATCCCTCGACATCATATTTAAAACTGTTTGACGTTATATTCAAAACTGTTTTGTCATCGTATCCTAAAACTGTTTGACATTCTATTTTAAAACTGTTTGACATTTTAATTAATTATATTATTTTAAAACTGTTTTTGACATTGTACTTTAAAATTGTTTGACATCATAATTATATTATTTTTGAACTGTCTAGTAGTATTTTAAAACTGTTTCGACATTATATCGCTCACCTAGTAATATATTGACACATCTAAGTTATTCAATTTTTTTTTTTTAAATATGCCTTTTTGCCACTTTGTAGATTATGCACTTTTAAACACTTACGCCGTATAAACTCAATTTCGCATTTTTTGCAGATGTGCCAATACATTACTAGGTGAGCGATATTTGATACAGATTTTGAATTTCTTGCAATGGTAATTAATAATTATAATTCATAGTTCTTTTAATTTTATGTAAATTGCATGTATATTCAACACAATGTAAATTGTTCACGAATAAATGAAATGAAATTTTCCTTATTTGCTCTCTCAGCGGAATTTTTTGCCTTTTCTCTGGTGTAATATCCTATTTTATTTGTCGTCAGTGTAAAACCAATTACAAAGGGCTGCTTCTGACCCTTTTTTCCGGGTACTGGGCTCACCAGGCTTGCGTGCTTTTGGGTTGCTATAACCAGCCGCATAGAATCCATGGAGTTCGATACCGACAAGTCCGGTTTGGTCGTCGTATCACCTGCGATTCTGTCGAGGCATGCTACGCTTTGGGGCTGCGGTTCATCAGGATCGACTTGTATTTAAACTTAACTATTATAGTTATTAGTACTTTCAGGGTTAACATTTTAATACTAGTTGATCTTTAGTCAGGACTACGGAGTATAAAGCTTCCATCTTCGGAACATTCCGTGAAGGAGGTTCTGCACTTAACTCAGTGTCTAAGACTTACTATTGTCTAAAAATTGACAATCATGACTCCCTAGAACTAGAGTGAAGTTGTTTTTTTGTGATTTTAGCTAGTCTCGACTATTCAGATGTTCACGACTATCCTCCTAAAAATGCCATTTTGACTCCCAAGAGCGATATTTTCGACTTTGAGGCACTTACTAGAGTTGTAGCTTTTTTTAACTTTTCCGAATGTGATTAATCGTCTCATATACTACTATTAATATTTTGACTCCAGCGAGCAATTTTTTTGGCTCCGAGCCTATTTAGTTGGTTTTAGCTACCTTCGACTTTTCCGACTACCGCCAAAAATGTAATGCTACTTACTATGAAAGAGTCCTTGAAGGTCTTGATGTCTGAGAAGAACTCTTCGAGCGTATACTTGTGAGCGTCGAACACGTAGTACTCAGCTAGTACAGAGTATAAAGCTTCCATTTTGCGGAACATCGAGTGAAGAAGGTCGCATTGTTCTCGCGCTTCCGTTGCGAATGACTGTGGTCGAGTTAAGGGTACAATGTTTTTGTAATAGACAATTTCTGGCGAAAGAAAAATGGCATTTCGTAGATAAAAAATACCAAGAATGCTGTTTTACATCGTATCTTTTCAATAGCAAACACACACCCACCTTGGCTCAAAGCAGAAGCGGGTCCAGCCCTCAAAAAACTTTTTTACAAAAAAAACAACCGACTTCCAAAAAAACCACTAAAAGACGTGAAAAATAACTTTGATTTCGGAAGTCGGTGTCTTTGGTTTTGTATTTTCGTTTTTGGCCACTGACTTCCGAAATTAAAGTTATTTTTCACATCTTTTAGTGTTTTTTTTTTGAAGTCGGTTGTTTTTTTGTAAAAAAGTTTTTATTTTTCACTTTTAGTTGTGGTACCTACCCCACACAAATTCGTATACCACTACTTGGTGTGTAAATAACAGTGACAGGAAATTATTAATCCATCATCCATATAAACTAAGTGGAAAAAATATGCAGTATTAAGGATAACTCAAAAACTGCTGGTCAGACCTTGATCAAATTTAAATGGGGCCACATGAGAAGCACCAGCTATCAAATAAAAAAAAAATCATCCAAATCGGTTCACACATAAAAAATAAAAAAACATACAGACGAATTGAGAACCTCCTCCTTTTTGTGAAGTCGGTTAAAAACATACGACGAGACTGAAAAGTACTTATTGACACTTACATGAAAGTAACCCTATTTCCTATTATTCAAATGCACACAGGTACACTCACTCTCACACACTCATACACACACCCTTACACACGCACACACACTCAGTCAACTCACCCCACCAACACTCCTCATTCTAATATGTTTTATTTAATTGTAATTGTGAATTTTGTTTGTGTTGTAAATTTTAAGCCCCAAAAGCATAAATAATAACATGATTTTTGTGATACTCATATTGGGAGTCGAAACTGTCTCTCCTAAATACAGATCACTCAGTAATCTACCTAGGAGAACAGCGATTCACCCAACAATTCGTTGTACCTATACCATGTAATCTTTCATGTACCTGCTACAAAACCTTTATGTAAATTATTATTATTATATTTTTATATTAACATATCTCGGGACCTTGGGGTCCCGGACCTTGGGGTCCCGGACCTTTGGAAGGCGTACGAGGGGCCGAAGCCAACTCGCAGAGGCCCCTTAGAAAATTTTAAATGGAATGAGGCACCATCTGACGATTATCCCTGTATGCACTGTGCAAGTGCACCCAAGGACAAACCCCGGTTGGTGTCAGACTATTGCAGGATATGGAAACAAAGTTTTTGGAATATTGATTGGGGTAGCTTAAGTGGACTGGTTATCTACGATTATGGGAAGACTATGGCCCCTGCCTAACCAATGTTTTATATATAAAATACACGGATGAATATTATTATAATCAATTCGTGTAAGAATCACAGGGCCGCCCCAAGTGGCGGTGCTTGGGGGTGATAGTGATGATCGTCAATTTATTAAAAAGGATACACTCATAGACTCATGGAACAGGTCGTCCGGACCCTGCTGTACTCGAGAGTTGTTCAGATCCATCTCCAATGACTTGATGTCGTTCTCCATCTTCTTCAGAGATTTCTGTAGATTCTCCATAGATACGCGGGCCGCTCTGTGCAGAAGAATGTCAGTTAGTGCGTGGTTATTGTTGACACATAATAATTACTTTGACAACTCACTGACGCATGAAATTAATTATCAATCCTGAAGGCCTAGTCAAAGTAACATTCGATTAGCAATGACGCTAGTAGAAAAGCCAAAAAAGGTATGGGGTTGACATAAGCTATCGAAATGTCACGTGATCATAGGTCAACGAATAGACACGTGCTGCCGTGCATAGCGAGGCTCAGGGGTGGCCCCTTTACATTCTCCCCAGGGATGTACCTCACAGGCGTTGCACAGGAGGGGTTCATTTTAAGAGGAACCGAGACCCCCCATAGGGGCACATGGGTGCTGATGGTGATCACCAGGGTGGTTTTAGTGAGGTAAAAATCCCACACACGCCGACCTCCCTCCCCAGAGGTCGGGTGCCTTTCGAAGGTATCCCACCGAAAACAAAAAAAAAAACAGTTTAACGAATAGAAATTAGCTAGACAATGTTAACATCATTCGATTCTATGAAACGAATCGACAGCGTCGAACGATTACTTGATTACTTCCATAGAGATGAATAGCCAAGTGGCACTTTTTGACAAGCGTTATCGCTAGTTTTCGATTCGTATGATGGAAACATTAGCGAAAGCGACAGCGATTGTAGAATTAGAATCGCTCCGTTGGCTAAGCCCTCTGATCCATTTTCAATATTCAGTTATTTTAATGAATTCACTTTTTTTTACTATGTCTATAAGACCCACGAGATCACGTGTAAGCAAAGTATAATCACTGTAATAAGACTCTTCACAAGCCGGCCACTTGTACTCCCCATCATTATGATCATTTTTTTGTACTGGACCATACCTAGGAACCTTCTGGTTACGGAGATATTGAAGGTCAAAGATACAGTTTTTTTTTCACCAAAAATTGTTTTTGAATTTTATAACTTATCTTTAAAAACCCCCTAAAACTCCTATACCGTTGCATGCACCCATAAGTATATTCGCAAGTCAAGTTGTGTTTTCGTAAGTCGCTTCAGAGCATAAATTTTTGCTCAATCTAACTAAGTTTGATATACAGAATGCTAAATATATTGGCTATGTTGTGGATCTTGTTACAGCCTTTTTTTTTGTGTGGGAATTCATCAAATGACCTCTCCAGCTCCGGGCGGAGCGGAAGGGCGTGTCAGACTCTTACTGACTAAAACCCCCCTGTGTTCCTTCAGTTGCCTGTGCGCCAGGGCCACGGTAACTCTTTCGAACAATCCGCGACCCCGGCAGGCATCGGCCCTATCGGACCCCGTCAATTATGCTGACATCTCTTTGAGGCGCGCGTGGAACACAACGCGCCATCGACCCGGGCCTGGTCCTTACTGGACAGCGAGCTGGTCTTGTTACACCCTGTATGTTGTTCGGGCAAGAAATATAGTTACCTGTCTATATGAGGCATTTCCTCTGCAAACGTCAGAACTTCGGGGAACTTATTCTCTATAGTTTCTACTAAATAATGTAACAATGTCTGTTTATTTTCTAGATCTTTCGTCGCTGTTAACTGTGGACAAAAAAAAATTTGGTTATAAAATGATAAATGATTTTATGTTTGTAAATAGGTTTGTATAAACACTTTTAAACGTCAATTATATTTTTAAAACTAGATGAGGTCGGCGTTTTCTTTCTGACTACTCTGAGTAGAAAGGCCGAAACAAACTCAGTGGTCTCTTTTAAAGTCCAGACATAATCTTGGTCAGATCATGTTAAGACCATGTAGATTTGTGTCTGAAATGGTCATTTGAGGAAAAACCACACAGATTGGGTAGACCTGTCCAGTCAGTGCACGCATTTGTCAGTAATCGTGCAGTTCAATTCAGAACTTAAGGAGCTTAACGATTCGACGAACAATACCAAAGAAAGGACATTTGGGTAGGCCACTAAAATTACTCAAACTGCCAGACTATGATTAAAACTAGCTGAGAGGGGATAAAAAGCAACAATTACCCACATAGTCTTCACATTTACTTCAATAGAGGGCGAATTAGGTACACATTGCGAGATGAGCGTGATTCCTGGGCATAATTCCTAGGTCAGGGAGTGTCACTGGGTTATTTTCAATAGAAGACCGAAATCTTAATTTGTATAGTCCACCCCATAATCGCTTTATCACTTTTGCCAGCAATTCAGAGCTTCACTAAGGTTGAAACTATCCAACTGCACGATTACTGACAAATGCGTGCACTGACTGGACAGGTCCACTCAATCTGTGTGGTTCTTTCCTCAAAAGACCATTTCAGATACCAATCTACATGGTCTTCACATGACCTGACCAAGATTATGTGTGGACTTTAAAAGAGACTGTGACCTCTGAGTTTGTTTCGGCCTTTCTTCTCAGAGTAGTCAGATAGGAAACGCCGACCTCATCTAGTTTAAAAATATGATTGACGTGTAAAAGTGTTTGTACAAACCTACTTACAGAAATAAAATCATTTATCATTTATCATTTAACTGTCACATATACAAATATATTTAATATATTTTTATGACATATAACCAACTGAATTTTCTGTAATATGTGTATATAATTTTTAAACCCAATAATTAAAAAAATTCTTGCAACCATAATATGACTACAATCTCTTATACAACACAACATAAAAAAGGAAAAAAAATAAAAATTATAAGCATCCCCTTTGAACGTATTTTTCTGTTCCTTTCTTCCTGTCTGCTTATATGTGTGTATAAAAATGATTAAATAAATAAATAATAATAATAAATACCTTAGTAAGGAAACTAATTTCAAATCCATAAGCGCCTGCGTTATTTGAGCCCGAATTCATATAGTTTCCTAATAGGAGTAGGAGCTCAAGTATTTTGGCGAATTTGTCACTCGACTTCACTTCCTCGCACGCTGCTGTGCCGGATACTATGTCCTGCAAACAAACAAAAATAACTATAAATGAAAAAGAGCCTTCGTATAAAAGGGTCATCGTGTAAAGAGGTCATCGACCATTATGTGAAGACTAGCTTTCGCCCGCGACTTCGCCCGCGTGGATGTCAGGAATTATCCCACGGGAACGTGCTACCGGGATAAAAAGTGTCCTACGTGTTAATCCAGGTTCTACTACCTAACTATCTGTGTTCCAAATTCTATCCAAATCGGTTCAGTTGTTTTTGCGTGAAAGAGTAACAAACATCCATCCATCCATCCATCCTCACAAACTTTCACAACATTTATAATATTAGTAGGATTAAAGACCATGTAATTTTAATTTTTTCACCAATTTAAAAGTTTTAATTTTTAACATAAATAGGTAGAACTGAAAGCATTTTATTTGATTTGTGGGAGACTGGCGCCTAAACCAAGTTGATGCCTGTAGTTTAGGACACCAGATACCCACTGAGAAAATGAATATGGAAATAGTAAATTGATGGTCACTAATTAAGTGTGACGAAGTCCAGGATAATTACACAGTGGCCCATCTGTGTAATTGTGACTTGGGCCACAATGAGCTAATGTTTTGGTATGACGAAGCCAATGATGAAATGAAATAGGCCATGATAGGCCCTTGTGTAAGTGTCACCAAGGCAATGATGAGTCACGATGGGCCAGGATACGCCACTATGTGTTATAAAACTCACAGGTTTAACTTCCGATATAATTTCAGCATAATGCTCTCTGAAGGCTAAACTCCTCAATCTCGGCACCAGCCGCTTGATATCAGCCACGGTGGCCGCAAACTGTTCAGCTTCCGTTAATTCTTCGCTGTTCACTTTGAGGTCTGCTAGTTTTTTTAGCTGGTCCGCTGGTGGTAGGTACTGGAACAAGAAGTTAGGATTTAGAAAAAGTTACATTCGGATATATGATTGTGATCTCAGTCTAGCGTTAATTTTAAGTTTGTCTAATAAATAAAATATATCAAAGATATACTAATAAAATAATATAAAGGTGCTGGAAGAAATTTCTTAAGAAATTACCAGTACCTTTGTACTCAATACTTATTTGTCGTATTTGTGTCTATTTTAGTACATAAATAAATAAACAAACATACTAAAATTAAATGATATAAGTAACAAGTTAATTAAAAGAAATGTTATCTGAAGGTGGTGAAACAAGTCCTGGCATTCGAATATTCAAACTTTTATTCAAATCAATTCAAAATATTTTATTTCACCTAAACCAACATGGGCACTTATGAATCGTCAGAAGCTAGGTGCACGGTTCCAATTGGTTGTTTCCTATGGACTTCTCCGGCAAGAAACTCCACGGTTACTCTTTTGAAAATAAGGGGCTTTTACAATGTTTCCAATTACAGTGTTGATAGATATGGGAGGACAGTGTAGGCCTGTCAACAAGTAACAGGTACTCGACAAAATATAAAAAGGTCCAAAAATCTACAGTCTACAAGTTAGGTCTACAACATTCTCACATTCACAAAATATAGAAGAATCTATATAAAAATAAAAGCCTATTTAGACCAAATGACATGATTGCCATTACTACTGTAACAAATTGGAATCAAAATCCTATCCACAAAAGCCATAAATAAGGAGTTGAAATAAGAATCCGAGGTATATAATGTCAAATAATGAGATTATATCAAAGAAGTCAGTAAAAAGAAACAAAAAACTTCGTAATTTGGGAACAGTTAATAGACATTTACATAGTGATGCCGTTAATGTGGTAACTGGTATTATATTTATTATACTATACCTACTTTATGATGAAAACTTTATGTGGTCCTATTTTAATAGGGAGTATTACTTTAATGTTCTGCCGCCAGAGCGCAGCACTAGCACAAACCGTAAACAGTTTTTTGACAAGACTTACAAAGCAGTTTTTTTAGATCCTCCACTGTTAAATGTCCGTAGGATGCCATAATATTTTATCACAGTACAGATTTTTTAAAGGGTGCTAATTAAGGCAGCTTCTTTAAAATGTAATTCTCGTCTACAAATATATTTAGTTGTCTAATGAATTAATAGGTCAGCGACGAACTTTTAGCGTCTAATAAATGGCTTATAAGCGACCATATATTGTAAAACAAGCTACTGTTAATATGACGCAGCATGGTGATAATTCTTAAGCAATTTTATACATCCAAGTAATAAATAGGGGCATTATTCGTAATTCCCGCACATTATGAATAATGACAAGCGTTGTCGACGGAGCCCCGCTTGGCGGGGCTCCTACTTCCGGGTGGTTTAAAAAAAAATAACCACGAAGGGGATGGCGGGGTCTTTTAGACCCCGCCATTCCCTTCTAACCTAACCTGTCCGAGTCGGGGTGCCCTAAGTCCCGAGCTCGCTTAGTAGCTCACTTACAACATTAGTCACTTGAGTTATCAAATCAGAAGTAAATATATTTATCGGTAGCTCGGAGTCATATTAATTTACGCTCGTAAATTGACGCTGGTTTTTTGATATTCTGTTGGAATAGTAAAGATGACGAATTAATATAATTGAAGCTGTTCTATTAACTCGTTGCCTACATATAAAAAAAGACGCTAGGTTGCAGGTGCTAAAGAAAACTTTTGTTGCCGCACATATAATTTCCCTTTTTTAAATACATGAATAATACTAAAACTATTATAATTTAACATATTTTCACAAATTATTTGTTACTAATAAATATGACATGATGCATCATGGCGGTTTGTTTACGGTTTGTGCTAGTATCGCCCCCTACGCAGAGTATTGTGTAATGTTCTATATTCCCACCAAGTAAACCTCTAACGGCAAACAACATGTAGTTACGCAATTCTAATATTCTTACTACTATCATTCACAATTTCCTGGCTGGAAAGCTTTTTTAGATTAATAACCGTGTTATACGTCGACTTCTACTATTTTTGTTTTGATTGTTTTTCTCTAACGTTTTTCCCGACTCAGCTGTATCAACAGAATATAATAGAAAAGAATAGAAAACTCTTAAACAACAAACTTATTACCTTAACTAACCTACCTACTACCTTACCTACTTACCTTTATTAACTTTTTTTTTCCTTTTGTTTTTTTTCAACAGATCCAGTACATTCGCTGTCAGCACAGTCGTGTCACACCGCAGCACACACGTCCTTATGTGTTCATACGACATATCGTCGCTCGCATGACTAAAAGTCCTATGTAATTTTTTAGCTGATTTGAGTTAGGACAACTACATTTTTCTATTCGTGATTCTTTACCTTTTTTCATATTTAAAGTGAAACTTTTATTACATCGTCTCAAACTTTTTCGTCTGTGTGTTGCATGTCGCGTGACGGTCGGCCGCGGAGTAGGGGTAAAGTGAAAGGAAAGCGGTTTTTAGTTAAAAGTCATTAATGTGAAAAAAAG
The DNA here is from genome assembly GCA_916610205.1 of Griposia aprilina. Taxonomy (NCBI): domain Eukaryota; kingdom Metazoa; phylum Arthropoda; class Insecta; order Lepidoptera; family Noctuidae; genus Griposia; species Griposia aprilina. The sequence continues at coordinate 6,554,240 of OU744310.1, read as the reverse complement.
TTTCACTTTTACCGTGGTTTCATAAAACCACACAATCCTTTTTTTAACCGACTTCACAAAAAGGAGGAGGTTCTCAATTCGTCTGTATGTTTTTTTTTTTTTTTTTTTTTTTTTTTTTTTTTTTATGTGTGTTAGCTCATAACTTTTTTCTGGGTGAACGGATTTGGATGATTCTTTTTTTATTTGATAGGTGGTGCTTCACATGTGGTCCCATTTAAATTTGATCAAGGTCTGACCAGTAGTTTTTGAGTTATCCTTAATACTGCAGATTTTTTCCACTTAGTTTATATGGATGATGTGTTAATAATTTCCTGTCACTGTTATTTACACACCAAGTAGTGGTATACGAATTTGTGTGGGGTAGGTACCGCAACTAAAAAGTGAAAAATAAAAACTTTTTTACAAAAAAACAACCGACTTCCAAAAAAAACACTAAAAGACGTGAAAAATAACTTTAATTTCGGAAGTCGGTGGCCAAACACGAAAATACAAAACCAAAGGCACCGACTTCCGAAATTAAAGTTATTTTTCACGTCTTTTAGTGTTTTTTTTGGAAGTCGGTTGTTTTTTTGTAAAAAAGTTTTTATTTTTTGGGTTAATCTGATATACGTTGCTTTTCAAAATGGTAATATTTTGAGATCCAAATAACATAGAGAAACGACGGTTAGTGAAAAATGTAAGGAATCACGTATATAAAAATGTAGTTGTCCTAACTCAAATCAGCTAAAAAATGAGATAGGACTTTTAGTCATGCGAGCGACGATATGTTTGCCTCCGAGCAGGATGTAAGATTTTTCTTGTAGGATTCTTGTAAAATAGCCACTTTTTCAGGATTTTAGATTGGTTTTTACGACTTTTAATTACTAAAAAGCTTTATTAGCATTTGTAACATTGGTTTTTACGACTTTTAATTACTAACAAGCTTTATTAGCATTTGTAACATTGGTTTTTACGACTTTTAATTACTAACAAGCTTTATTAGCATTTGTAACATTGGTTTTTACGACTTTTAATTACTAACAAGCTTTATTAGCATTTGTAACATTGGTTTTTACGACTTTTAATTACTAACAAGCTTTATTAGCATTTGTAACATTGGTTTTTCCTATTTTAATGAGTGTTTTACTTTAATGACGTTATTATGACTGAACCAAGACTTTTATGCCTCCCAAGTTTTAGTAGCCTTTCTAACACACACATACATAAACTCACGCCTTCTTCCCATGGGGGTAGGCAGAAACTACAGAACGCCACCTGCTACGATCCTTACATACTCCTTTTCCCTCGTTTACGTTCATACATCTGGTCATACACGCACGCCGGTTGCGAGTACTACGCACCTAACCTTTCTGAAGAACATCACCAATAGGGTCATGTAGCGGCATCGCTGCCACACAACGAAGCGCCCGAGTTCATGGATCGGGCATCATCGGCTGTTTCCGCCGCATCGCGCGCTCCGTTCGGCAATGTTCGGTTTCGTCGCAGGACCGCGCGCCAGTCCATTGTCCCTTATTGCGCAAGGCACTCTCTCGCATGTTTGCTTAAAAACTCTAAACTTCGCGCGCATGTAAATCTAATCTATCTGTTATTTCCTAAAATTCTATCAACTTACCTGTCTTGTATCTTGTTTATTGTTCTTTCATCTTCCTATCTACTGTCTAAAGTGTTATTGTGCTTCCTACTTTTGTGTAACTGTCGTGAAACTCTTATTTAAAAATATAACCTTTCGTTGTAACGTTGGGATTTTTGTTGGTGAACTAATACCCTACAGTCACTATAAGTCTTCCTAGGGCGTCCCCTCCCGGCGTTTCCACTCACATATGCCTTGTAAATACCTTTTGTTAGTCGCCCTTCATTCATCCTCTCAACGTGACCTTTCTAACTTGATTATAACCTACATTTGCAAATTTTACGCTTTTTTATGTTTGTGAGTTAGGTTTAAAGAATCTTTATTTCTCATAAGAACATGATACAGTTCACTTAAATGAGATTTAACTTTTAACTCAAAATAATAGTCGCCTAATGACGAAGCATGCAAATTTAGAATAAAGTATAATAACAACGTATGAGACAAATAGCAAACAAAACAAAATTGTAGGTAGTTACATAAAAACGAGTTAATACAGCTGGACAATTTGACACCAAGGTACCCTCCTATGTATTGATTATTCCCTTTGTGAGGAACACAAACAGCGATTGAGAAGAGAACTACTGTGTGAATGTGTTGGTGTGTGCTAGTATATGTGTGTGCATGTACGTGTGTGTTTGCTTGTGTGCGACAAGTATAGTCTCGGAGACCGCTGATTATTTATAATTTTGATTAATTACGTGTATGTTCATGGTTTTATGTGTTCTTATTTTGTATTATTTAAGTGTAGTTAGTAGTAGTAAGTATTTTTGATTACACGGTTATTAGTTTCTGATTACACGGTCATTGATGACTATCCCGACTCACCTGTATCAAGAGATCCAGTACATTGGCGGTCAGAACAGTCGTGTCACACCGCAGCACACACGTCCTGATGTGATCATACGACATATGCTTGAGGGAGCCTCCCAGCAGGATGGATAGATTCTGCGCCGCCTTACTGTCTAGCACCTTTAAGTCTTTCACTTTCTTGAGTGTGTGGACCCTGGAATATAGTCTTAGTTGTAGGATTGTTAGTTGTGTGTGTAATGATGGTGTTATAAGGATGGATTTTGACGTGTCAAGATTTAACGCAAATGACGTGATTCGATTGGCTGTTGATGATCCGGTCAACCAATCACACCAGTTCATGGGCGCTTGAGAAGTTGTTAGCTAATTTATGGTTTGATTTTTTTTCCAGAAACCTGCTGTTAAGGTCTTAGGGATTATGTCAATCGCAAAACCCGCCAATTTTGTCATGACAACATACTGCGATAGTCACCAATAAATATACTTAGAAACTTGTTACGTGCCCAGCCTACACCAAATCAGCTGAATAGCGACATGATTAGCTGTTTACGTCAATCGGATGTTTCCACATAAAACTGCAACATGCCACCTGCTGCCTTATCGAATCAACGGCTCGTGTCGCCGGGCGTTCACCTACTTCAAGGACTGCTGGTGTAGGATGTAGATCCACGTGTAGGAATCAGTAGAATTGCAATATTAATAAGCTAATCGTTTTTACTTTACTTCGGTACTAGCATCGTTCGAATCTAGACATAGAAATTAGCATAAGTTCCATTGTAATTTTTACCTTAATTAAAACCTTAATAAAATAACTTTGGTTTTTTTTAAGTCCTCCGGCTGTCACCTTCGTAATTAACTACTCCAGTAGCACTGTTTATGTATGGTCTGTTTCAAAAGCATCTTATGAAAATGTAAACAAATGAATCATTTCTAATCCATTTGTTTAATTTTTATCAGATACTTTAAACAATAATTGTTAGAAAATGTGGAACCTACTTTATTATTGTGATTTATATTGTAATTTTTCTACATTTATATCTGTAATATACATACATACATAACATCACGCCTGTATTCCCCGAAGGGTTAGGCAGAGGTGTACCTATAGCACACCCACATTTCGCCAGTTATGTTTAAGTCCCATGTAATAGGGGGCGAGCCTATTGCCATCAACCGGGCACAAATCCAGATTCCGGGTTGCTACCGAGAAATTCCAGATGGAAAATCCCGATAACACTTTGCCCGACCCGGGAATCGAACCCAGGACCTCATGCTCAGCAGTAGCGCTAGCGACCACTAGACTAACGAGGCAGACATATCTGTAATATCTAAATATATATGTATGTGTATCTTTGTATTTGTATCTGTGTATTCTATTCTATGAGTATCCTTTGTTGGTGATCCCAAATAAATAAATAAATAAACCTTCTAAATATAGATGATTGTGTTACTTATTCGCTATAGTGAGTGTTTACGTAAGAATTTATCCTGAACTGGATTTGTTTACACTTTTATCAGAGACTTTCGGAACAGACTATACGTACTGTTGTTCTCTCCTTGTCGGTAGTGAGAAAACAAAGATTTAATTAACTGTGACTTGAGGCACTTTCTAATTAAGTCAAAAAGCTGGAACATAAATGACGATGCGTGATCTCTAACTTTGCTAAATGAGATTTAAACTTACTTATCGACAGCGTCTTCATTCTTCTTCGCGACCGGTTTGCTTGAGAACTTGAGTGCTAAACCACTTAAAATATCCGGTGATGCTAACTCGTCCTCTCGAACCTGTTAGTATTATAAAAGAGATTTAAAACTTAGTTTTATGGATGTAACGTCGGATTTTGGAAAGATAAATTTCCGTTCGAAAAAATTGTGATCAAAAAAACTTGGGGTATGAAATGTTTTTTGTCCTTTAAATAAAATGTCAGACAAGAAAATTAATTGCTGATATAAACTACAAACTATCATTCACGTCCATAGTTCACGGCTATGCTCATAAACTTATTTCAAAGTCACTAAAAATAAAAGAAAAAATAAATGAAGTCTCTTTTCCCTTCACTTTTTTTTTTGTCCTGTTCCCTTTTGCATTCCGCGAAAAACAAACGTCAATTATCAATTTCATGTCAATCGTCAAACTTTGGAAATTGGTTCCACCTTAGAATTTTTCTGAATATTTCATATAAAAATTCTTAGGTGGAACAAATTTCCAAAGTTTGACGATTGATATGAAATTGATGATTCAATAAATATATCATTCCTACAGTCGCGAATCGCATTTTGATCAACATACGACGTAAAACAGAGCTGCAATTTGCAAAAAAAACCCAAAGAAAATTTGAATTTGGCGGGCTACAGCTGAGGATTCATCTTAAGTAAACGGTTTGTCAAAGACTTACGTTAACCCAGAAAGCTTTTTCGGACATTTTCTGTGGTATGATAGTCTTCCAGTTGGCACGTTTCAGGGGTCCTTCCAACTCCCACTTGCGTTTAGGTTTCAAGCCGTGAGGTAGCACATCGGGTACGGGCTATAAAAATAATATGAAAGAACTTTAGAATACGAACAGGATTTGGTTAATGGGTATAATTGTTGCCTTGCACGAGCACTCGTCAGTCACTCGTCTATAAACGATATAATAGGTGAAATCTAACACAGTCATACACTTTTGTCAATATTCAGCTTAGTCGGTAAAATGAAGTAAATATTTTTTCACTCCTATTGCTCAAAATTGTCCGAAATTGTAGCGTACCAGAGCGGGGATAAAATAGCATATTTTCCTCTAGGGGAAAAAGTTTTTTTCTTCTTTTATTAACGAGCCTACAAAACCGAAAAAGTCTTTATTCATAAGTAGAATAATCATGAATAAAGACTCGACTTATTACTGTTTCATAAAAAAATTACAATATTTTATTTTTGAAAATGGAACTAAAAGCGGCCATCTCTTCGGTAGAATGCGTGCATTGCGTTGCGGCTACAGAAGAAATAAAAGAAAAGTAAACTATTTAATATTGTATTGGATTATTTTATATTCTCACAATCGTAGTGAAAAGTAGAGTGTAACACACGGTGCTAAAAACCCATTCTAACTCAGTTACTATTTACTCCCTGGCTAAAGTTCGGGAGTAAAACTACCTCGTATATAATGGGTCATTTTAGCCCCTTGTACCTATAACAATCTACTAGTTTTTCGGATATTTTATAAAGTCTCGCTTTTTTAGTTAGGTAAACATAATTTACAAAATTATTAGCTATATAATTTATTATCACTGCTATTCATTCATTTAACATGTTTTGTTGACATGGTTAAAAACCACGTATAATAATTACACATAGACTAATATATAAAATAAGTTTAAAAAATCTATATATATAAAAATCTCGTGTCACGGTATTTGTGGTCGCACTCCTCCGAAACGTCTCGACAATTTTTTATGATTTTTTTATGTATATTTGGTAGGTATGAGAATAGGCCGTAAAGTATATTTCATACCGCTCCCACGGGATCGAGACTTAAGCGGCTGAGCCGCGGGGCGCAACTAGTAGCACAACAAAAATTAACAATACTTTTATGAATCCCTCTCACAGTACTTCTTACATGCAAATAAAAACTTCGTTCATTAATTCGCAAACAGTAATGCTATTCTACAAGGTGGGCCAAAAGAAGTCATCCGATGTTGTTTGGCTCTCTTTTTTTTTCTAAATGAAAAACTTCGATTCAGTTTTTTGATTATGTTTATTTGAACCTTTAGAATTTTATTGGTCAAGTCGAGAAGATTATATCGGCCAAATGAGTGCCGTCACAATCGATTGCCACACGGGCTCGTTTTATGGCATTTTTCATCACTTTCGCGAGAACTTCGGGCGACAGATTCTCGCACTCGTGTCGAATGTTGTCCTTGAGGGCTTCCAGTCTCGGGCTTGTTCACGTAAACACGGGACTTCAAGAAACCGCACAAAAAAAAGTCTGGAACGCTTAAATCGGGCGGTCTTGCGGGTCAGTGCAAATCGCCAAAACGAGAGATGAGGCGACCCAGGAACGCTGCCTTCAGAATATCGGTTGTGGCTCGCGCAGTGTGTGCCGTTGCTCCGTCCTGTTGGAACCACATGTCCCTCAGTCCTAATTCACTTTGGAGACGTCCGGCTGATGGCTAATTGCGTGGCATGGCGTCTGGTCGATGTTTCCGGCGACAGCTCGACATCCTGGGCAACAGCGGCGATATTCTCGGCAGAACGGGCGCTCCGGGGCCGGCCACTCTTGGTAACGTCTGGTGTGGTCCCATACTCTTCAAGGTTGGTGGCCAAACGGCGCAGTGTTTGCGCAGTCGGTGTCGGACGGCCGGGGAATCGGCGACGGAATTCGCGCTGTGCCAACACCACAGACGAATTGTTACGCAAAAAAATAGACACGATTATTCCGCGTTCTTGGGGAGTGTATCGTTCCATGGCTTATTCTCTTGTATTCTGCATCTGTCTAGTCCACAAATGTCAAAACAGATTTGACATTGGCGGCCATTTGCAAAAATGAGAGCATCTTCCAATAGGGTGATTTCTTTTGGCCCACCTTGTATAACAATCTCACCGTGAAAACTTAGGTGAAGTGAGCTATTAGTTTCATACCACCTGATGCTAGGGATTGACCAAGCATTACATTTAATGATAAATGATTTTATTTCTGTAAGTAGGTTCGTACAAACACTTTTACACGTCAATCATATTTTTTAAACTATACGAGGTCGGCGTTTCCTATCTGACTACTCTGAGAAGAAAGGCCGAACCAAACTCAAAGGTCACAGTCTCTTTTAAAGTCCAGACATAATCTTGGTCAGATCATGTGAAGACCATGTATATTGATGTCTGAAATGGTCTTTTGAGGAAAGAACCACACAGATTGAATGGACCGGTCCAGTCAGTGCACGCATTTGTCAGTAATCGTGCAGCTTAACTCAGGAAGTCAGGACTTTAGGAGCTTAGCTCAATTTAAAATCATAATCGAGATTTTAATAATACCTACGTTTTATGCTAATTCTATTGATAATTTTATATTATTTCAAAGGTAGTATTTAAGTTTCTAAATATTATTCTTAAGGGGTTTTTTATTTAATAAAATAGCAAAACAGAGATTCAGTCAGAAACTCAATTTTGTTACTTTTCATGTTTTTTCTTTCTTTCTTATTAAAAAAAAACCTATAGTAACGTTTAGACACATAATTAATAGTACTGTAATAAAATAAAATGACTAATAGAATTAGCATAAAAATATTATGAAAATCTCGATTATGATTGTAAATGTTATGCTTGGTCAATCCCTAGCATCAGTGGAATGATACTGACAGCTCACTCCACGCAAGTTTTCACGATGAGATTTATACAGAACAAGCTGACCCGACAGACGTTGTCCTGTCTTAACTATGAATGTCATTTAGATTTAGTTTTGACTATTGACTAAAACTAAAACTATCGACCCATTTATCAACCGATCCATCTGTGTTAAACGATATTTGCAGCGCGCATTCTGGCAATCGCTGACAATTATTTCAAACAACTGACAGTTATGTAAAATTAATATTGGCGTTAAGTTTTCTTAAATTTTGTAACGTTCCGATCAACTTCCTTTTTTTTTTTTTCATAAGATTCTTCTCATGACAATAACGAACTCAACAAAAAAAAATTGTGCTATCGGTCCAGCCGTTCACGTGTGATGGCGTGGCCAAGGGAAATAGGGATTAATTTTTATATATATAGATGGACATACAGATCATTTGTGTAGAAGTAAAAAACAAACGAAATTTGATTTGTTTAGCTTGAAACATGACCGTTATGATACAATGTTCTTCTTCTCCCCAGCTAAAGCACTAGGAAGTGTTGAAGGGCGGGCGTGTCCAAAAGTGCTGATTCTCAGCCTAGTTTAAATAAATAACTTTTGATTATGTGATGAGCGGATAGTGGCAAAAATGCATTAAAGGATTGCTTTTCATTGTTATGTACAGTTAGCAAAAGAGATAAGAATCCAGGGTCGCCGGATATAGTTGAAGTTTAGTAAGAAATCGATGAATGTTTCGGAATGAAATTTAATTTGATAAATTTTCTACCAGTTTGTTTTATATAAATTAAATTAAATTTTATTCGAAGACATTCATCGGTTTCTTACTAAACTTCAACTATATCCGACGACTCTGGATACTTATCTATTTTGCTGACTGGAAATTCAGTCTCAAAAAGATTATACATCGACAAGAATTGATTTGCATAACAGGTTATATGTTGATCCAAATATATATTTATAGAATTATGATCATAAAAATCATCAATACATCGCTTTAAGTCCATAATGCCCTATACTATTTCATGAAATTATGACATTGGAGGTCAATTCTAACTTAAGGAGTTGTATTGCTGATTCTAATGATTATAATTCTGTAAAGCCATATTTGTTACGGTCGCGAAACATATTTTAATCAACATACAACCTGACACTGACCTGCATATTGCAAAAAACGTAAGTAAATTTGAATTTCGCGGGCTGCCTCGGTGCATCTCCCTTAACTGTAGCTACACACTGATCTACTATTATGGAACACAAATTGTAGACAATCAAATGAATTCTTGTCGATGTGTACATCTTATTGGGGCCGACTGTATTATACAACTTGCTTGTGCGCATGCATCAAATTAAAAAGTGACGTCAGTAAACTTACCATCCTAGGCATCATGAATCCTCCAGGCGGTGGCGGCGGCCTGGGGCCCCCCATCATAGGTGGCGGGGGCGGCGGGCCCCCACCCATACCCGGCATGGGAGGCGGCGGGGGTCCGCGCGGGCCGCCTGGCATGGGGGGAGGCGGCGGGGGCGGGGGACCTCCGCCTGCTAAGGGGTGAAATAGATGTAAGTGTTGAGGATCAAATACTTGATGTTGGTAATGATGAAAAAGGCCCGCTTGTAACACAAATCATTAAATGCATAACAATACACCACGCCCGTTTTCCTGAAGGGTTAGGCAGAGGTACACCTATAGCACACCCACATTTCGCCAGTTATGTTTAAGTCCCATGTTATAGGGGGCGAGCCTATTGCCGTCAACCGGGCACAAATCCAGACTCCAGGCTGCTACTGAGAAATTCCTCTTGGTGAAACCCAATAACACTTTACCCGACCTAAGAATCGACCAACGAGGCAGATATTGTAAATACGTTGAGCGATGAACACATTCAAAACGAAGTTCTATTCCTGTCCATCGTTCGCAGATAACACAATGTTATAAATAATTGCACTTAAGAGGGCGCACACGGGTCCACTAGCGGCACTCCTTTAAAATAATACACATTATCTCGTGACTGAGAAGGAATTTTGAATAACGGCTCAATAAGCACCCTCGGTAAGTGTGTCTAGAATTTTCTAATACCTTTTATAAAGTTTCATATTGAGACACGAAGCAACAAAATTCGATCTAAAGAAAAGCGGCCACATTCCTCTAGACTAGATCGTATTTTGTTGCTTCGTGTCTCAATATGAAACTTTATAAAAGGTATTAGAAAATTCTAGACACACTTACCGAGGGTGCTTATGGAGCCGTTATTAAAAATTCCTTCTCAGTCACGAGATAATATTATTTTAAAGGAGTGCCGCTAGTGGACCCGTGTGCGCCCTCTTAATGATTTGTGTTGCAAGTGGGCCTAACTAAGGTGCTAGGACACAAACACATATGATTAAAACAACGATTACTGCAACCTACATATTATCATTATTAACTTATGAATATGAGTTCTTTCTAATATATTAACTGTTTATAAAACAGCTTGGCAAAAAACTACAGTAATTGTCTAAGCAAAAACGAAGTGACAAGGCGGGCAGGTGATGTGATGCGACGGGGTGGGTCGGAGGAACAAGAAATTTCAAAATACGATTTCTAGAACACACTTGACAATTAAGAGCGCTTACACGGGTCCACTAGCGCCACTCCTTTAAAAAAATATTATCTCGTGACTGAGAAGGAATTTTGAAAAACGGCTCTATAAGCGACCTCGGTAAGTGTGTCTAGAATTTTCTAATACCTTTTATAAACTTTCATATTGAGACAGGAAGCAACAACATACGATCTAAATTAATGTGGCCGGTTTTGTTTAGATCGAATTTTGTTGCTTCGTGTCTCTCAATATGAAAGTTTATAGAAGGTATTAGAAAAATCTACACACTTACCGAGGTCGCAAATTGAGCCGTTTTTCAAAATTCCTGCTCAGTCACGAGATAATATTTTTTTAAAGGAGTGGCGCTATTGGACCCGTGTAAGCGCTCTTAATAAGGAGGCCCCATTGGCAAAAAAAAAAAAAACAGTTTTGTAGACATTTTTGCCAATCTTTAGTCCATGTACATTCTACAACCCACACCAAAATTAAAATAAAACTACACACAAAACCATACATTTAAAGTCAACACCATACACCAAATAAATAAATAATATGAATCAATAATCTTATGAAGATGTTTGTGCTATCAACCACACGACCATTTAAACAATTTGACATGGACAGCGCCTTTATATCGTAGCAATAAGGGCGGTTTTCGTAGTTCAACTGTTCCATTGTTGTGCGGTTGACCGCTTCAGTGAAACTTCTCAATAGGGAACATTACACAAAACTCTGCGTAGGGGGGCGACACTAGCACTAACTACTAACCGAAAACAAACCGCCATGATGCATCATGTCATATTTATTAGTAACAAAAAAGGATTGTGTGGTTTTATGAAACCACGGTAAAAGTGAAACGTTTTTTCACATTAATGAGTAATAATCTATACACTACACGGTCAGCTGATGCGAACTATAGGCGCCGCCATGTTGGCCTCGGCTGCTCTGACGAGCGCCTTTCACTTTATCCCTACTCCGTGGCCGACCGTCACGCGACATGCAACACACGACGAAACAGTTTGAGACGATGTAATAAAAGTTTCATGTTAAATTATAATAGTTTTATTATTATTCATGTATTAAAAAACCTGTACTGTGATATTATGACATCCTACGGACATTTAAAAGTGGATGATATAAAAAAAGGTCACTTGCTAGTGCTGCACTCTGGCGGCAGAATATTGCAGTAATACTCCCTTTCGACACAACTCTTTAATTAAAAACAAACATACTAAATGTCTTCCTTCTAGAATTCACCGCAGTATTGACATGTTTCCGGTATTTATTCACATAGCCTGTAGATTTACAAACATTTCAATATTGCCCTCATACACCGACTCAACTCAACGCCACCTAGACTCGAAAGTAAACTTTATATCATGTGACTTAAAGTGACAATTCCAATACAAGGGTCAGCAGTTGCCGATGCGCCATCGTTCACTAGAAATGCAACTGTACGACCCACGATATAAAGCTTACATTTCATTGCTTTCAGTCGAGTTGGTGCTTAGTTGTATCGGTGTACTACTTCCATTAACTTTATTAAAAGCTATTTTAATGTTAATGTAAATCCTCAGCTGTAGCCCACCCAATTAAAATTGTCTTTGGTTTTTTGCAAATTTTAACTCTGTTTTACGTCGTATTTTGATCAAAATGCGATTCACGACTGTAGGAATGACATATTTACTGCATAAAAATCCTAAATTTCCATACCAATTGAAATTAGTTCCACCTAAGAATTCTTCAGAATATTCCATATGAAAATTCTTAGGTGGAGCAAATTTCCAAAGTTTGACGATTGATATGAAATTTATCAGTAAATATATAATTCCTACAGTCGCAAATCGCATTTTGATCAACATACGATGTAAAACAGAGCTGCAATTCGCGAAAAACCAAAGCAAAATCGAATTTGGCGGGCTACAGCCCACCACCTTACGATAAACCCTTTCGTAAGACCTCTAACTTGACCCGAACCATATTAAACACAAACTAACTCTTCTTATGAGTTTTGCGTAACACACTTACAATGGCAATGCTTTTCATTCTGACAATTCAATAACATTAATTGCGTTATTTACGTCGTCGAGCAGACGAATTTTTCAAACCTATGACGCAAATATTAGAAATTTCCTTCAAAATCCTTCAGCAGGGTTAACCACTAACAGTAGGATCATTTTGACAGTTCAACAACATTCATTGCGTTATATATGTTGTTGAGCAGACAACATTTTCGAACATACGAAGCAATGGATTAGCAATATCCTTCAAAATTATTAACATTGTGATCGATAGTGTGTTACACAATTGGAGTGCCTGTTGTTAACATGATACATCCAGTTTCGTTAAGCGTCGTTTGTACCTCTCATACTTGAGGGTCAGTCTCTTCTTAAGCTCAATGTAACATAAAGGGTAGCAGGGACATAGATGCGAAAACTCTAACCATGAATTTAGCACACGATTCTAGACCAGCGTAGAAACTTTTCGTCACTTATCAAAAAAAAAAAAAACTGTTGCTACATACAAAAATGCAATAATATCGACACCTGCAAGGAATAACATTGTAACTAATATTTAGTAACTTTACAGGAGAGCGCGGCAAAGCTTTAATAAAATCTCTCAGATTTTGATTAAGTCTGATAGGATAGAAGTATGATAGGAAAATGTAGCTATTCCCTCGTTGACTCATATTTTCAAGGTTGGTTGGCATTAAGACTTAACAAAAATCTGACTTAAGGGGGATGCGCCAAGGTAGCCCGCGAAATTCAAATTTTCTTACGTTTTTTGCAATTTGCAGGTCAGTATCAGGTTGTATGGTGATCTAAATACGATTCGCGACCGTAACAAATATGGCTTTACAGAATTATAACCATTAGAATCAGCAATACAACTCCTAAAGTTAGAATTGCCTTCAAATGTCACGATTTCATGAAATAGTCATTCAATAGGGTAATATAAACTTATAGAGATGTATTGCTGATTCTAATGATTATAATTCTGTAAAGCCATATTTGTTACGGTCACGAATCGTATTTTAATCAAAATACAACCTGACAGTGACCGGCAAATTGCAAAATACGTAACAAAATTTTAAATTCGCGGGCTACCCTGAAGGTTCCGCCTTAAATATTAGTTACAATGTTATTCCTGGCAGGTGTCGATATCTAGACGGTCACAATGAATGGAAGAGCAAAAATTTTTTTTTCGTAACTGCCGAAATATTTTAACACAGGGGGGTCTATGGTAACAGGTTGCGCCTCTATGTCTCTGCGACCCTGTATAAAAGGCCGTATACTGTTAATTATGATTAAATATAATAGCCCAAGACTCACAAAAAGCTAGCAAAATAAACAAAGGTAAGTACAGTAGAACTATTTTCTTAATGTCCCTCGGGAATCATCGCATTTCCCAACACAAACGAATGCTAATTTCCATGTACAGTCACGGACTTTAATTGATGAACTACTTGCCACTGTTCGTATATAAGCCTTATATAGCAAATCGGGTTTAGTCGGTTATACTCGTACAGAGTGACTACCCAAAATCAACCAATTGCAGGTCTAGCAACCGTAACCTAGCGACAATTGTTTTAGCGTAGCGATAGTAACGTTAACGTACGAAAAAAATATGATTGGTCGTTTCGACATCGGAAAAACTCGGACCCACGATTTTATCCGAACGCGTAGCGTCCAAGATGACGTTCATGACAATTATGATAACTGTTGCACATAAACCACAATAACACCTAACTGCCCCCTTCTTGGAAGAATTTATTATGAATTTTATTTACTATTTCTGTTTTAGCTATTATAAATGTCATAAAATTTGCTAAGCTAAGAAAAATAGTCAACCTTGAAAAATAGTCTTATTTCGTTTATCAATCAATCAGTCAGTCACTGTCTTCGGATAGGTTTTCAGAAATAACGAGTATTTAAATACTCGTTAATATTAGCTCATTAATGAGCTCTAATTCAAAGAAGGTCATTATCAAATAGATTGGATAAACGTATGCAATAGTTTATTGACTTATCTTAGACAACTTAGTAGTCAACCTTCAACCTCTATGGATAAGACTATTTCCGATCATTAGTAATTTGTCATGTTGTCCACGAGCATGCGGTTTGAGTTCGTGTTTAATCGTCTAATCTCGTGAATGTATAAAACTGCAAAATCGAAAAGTTTAAAAGTGGCTCATCAATTAAAGTCCGTGACTGTACATCAATTATTAGACCATTTCAGATACCAATCAAACAACAATAAACGTCAAAACAAAACAACAATAAAGTACTTAGTTCTAAATTCAAATTATTATACACGATAAATCTAATAATTGATGGACCTGGAAATTAGCAATCGTTTGTATTCGGACATGCGATAATTCCCGAGGGACATTAAGAAAATAGTTGTACTGTACAACAGTCTAACTACGTGTTAACGTTGATAACGTCACACATACCTGTAGGCATTCGCGGCGGTGGCGGTGCGTTTGAGACACCTAGAAACACATCACCCTGTGTTATTGTGTGGTAACATGCTTGTGAGAGCGAACATGCTTAGAAAACCTTCAACTACAAGTTCTTTTTTAATGGGGACGGTCGATCAAAGCTAATTGTAGATGGCGTGTCCATAGCTAGGTCCCTACGGCCTACCAATAAATTTGACATTTCGTTCATTCATTCCATTTCGTGTTCATTCAGACAAACTTTTTGTCCGGAAGGTGAAAATAAAATTAATAGAATTATTAAGCTGCATGCGTGAAATACGCTAGAAAAATATGCGTATTGCGGAGAAATACATGCACTTACACCATTGTTGTTTTTTCGTTGACCCAGACGGAAACACTATAATTTGTGGCTTTTAGTTTATTCTCTACATTTATAATCAAGTACAATAAATTACCCTAATTGATTCCCAGTCATGCCAAAATCTACTAACCCACACTGCCCAATAATTCAGTAAATAGAAGAAATAGAATAGTTCATTTAGATAAGACAAACGTCCCATATTCCAACGGCCGCGTACTATACAAATATTGGCCCAATATTGGTCTACAATATTTAATAAGACATTGGTTACAAACCTTGCATCGGCATTGGCGGAGGCGGCGGCGGGCCGGCCCCTATAAACCACACCAGAAAGAGATAGATATAGTGACATGCGTGTGTGCGAGAAAGAGAGCATTCCTGGTGGTTTAAGTTGTGAATTAAAAATTAATTGAAAATATTAATATGGGTAAATCAACTTTGATAGAGATTTATATACTGTTTGTCATCGTAACGGACATGCAGATTTTGTAATGCCTGTTTTCACTTACACTAGGCAACATAAGTGAATGCCTGATGTTGGATTTTGAACGCTCGGTTCAGCGTCGAAAGTTCAAAATCCTATACTGTGCGCTGTTGGATTACTAATAGGAATTAATTTAGAAGTCGTCTAGTGTTAGTGAAAACGGGCAAGTGGGCCAGTTTAAGACTTTCTGCAGGCTTAGCATGACGCTTTCTATTTCTACGAAGAATAGACAAAGCTCTTTCTATACAAAGTGACATTTCGTTTCTCAATTTTTGACATCGCACCGTAGAAATTATTTCTATAATCTGTAATTTTGTCTTTCGTTTCTAACGTTCTTTGTCTATGTCCTTTTTTATGTAGACTATTTCAGAAGAAAGGGTTTTTTTATCCCAAACTGTCGAAATGACACTGACAGTTGTCTAAGGTAGAAAAAACAATTTGATTTTGTAATGACCATGTTAAAGACAGTAGAAAACTGTCTTCTGTCTACACGGAACGTCATTTTTGTCTACTATTTGTCGACAAAACGGTGCTCGTGCTAAGCCTGCTGAACACCATAAAGCTATTTCCCACCGAATAATTAAAAAAAAAATACAGATTTTGTATGAAATAAATTATCAACCAAGTAATTTAACGGGAACTTCCTCGGACGTTGTGAAACAGGCCCGAGTGTAAATTAATCGTGAAATAAAATTTTATAATAAATTATACTGATAGTACTGACCTCCGGGCATGGGTGGCGGCGGAGGCGGTGCAGGTCCTCCAGGACTACCTATCGCCTGCGAAAACAAAAAAAAAGTTAATGTCAAGGGATCATACGGTACAGGGGAACGTTTTCTTAGTGACGACGATTATCGAAAGTATATGTACGAGTATAATAAGTTGACTCGTGCAAAAAATACTGTAGCGGTATCAACATCGCCACATGCGAGCTACACGTCATACTGACGTCACGCAAATCCTGCATCGCGCAAGCAGAGTTTACCGCGCGACTAACATATATACAACGTCTCGACATCAACCGTCGGGCAGTTGCCGACCAGACACAACACCCGTCTGGTCGGAGGATCCTCCCTTTTCCATAGAGTATGAGTGAACTTTACACACTATTCCTCATACCTCTATAGTACGTACGATATTGTCGAAAGGCGCAAATTGACAGCGCTCGAAGATCGAGAAACTCCTCGGGTTTTTTTATTATTATTTTTTGTTGAGATGGGTTTGCTCTTGACTCTAGTCAAGGTCAGAGATGACAGAGACAAAGTCGACGATGGAGTGAGCTTACCCAGAAGAAGCCTATTCACTCTCACTTTGAAGAGATTTGGGTTGTATGCGGTCGGAAACAGACGCAGGTAGAGAGTTCCACTCTTTTGCTGTGCGCATTATAAAAGAGATTTGGAAACGCTTAGTGAATTGGTGGAATAGCAACTAGGCAGGGATGGTAACTTGCGGTGCGTCCAGATGTCCTATAGTAGAAGGGGGCCGGAAATGAGCCTAGTTTTCATAGCAAGAGCTTACACTACATTCTTACGACAGTAATACAGTATTATAGAGCCAATCCCGTTACTCTAAATTCACCCATCTCACATTAGAAATAGCAGCGAAATTTCCATGCGTGACGCCGCCCAGCTACCTCTTTGTTCCGCAGAATAAATTTGCTACAGTATTTTAGACATTCTCATATTGGCAATAGAGCTACATTAGCATCAACGACTCCATAGCCGAACATAATAAAATTGCTAAAGGATTATACCCCTTCTCACCTTAGCAATAGCAGCGATATTCCCGTGCGTGACGCCGCCAGGTCCTGTGTGTGCCGCAGAACTCTTCAATCTTTCTTCTAGATGATCCGCCCTTGCTTCTGCCTCTTGCCTCGCTGCGATGGCCGCTTCTAGTTTCGTTCTTAGCTCTTCAACTTTTTTCTCTTCTTCGGCGCGTGATTTCTCTGTAATTTTTAAGGGGTTTCATAAAAATAGGCTTACAGTAAGAGTACGTCGAATTTCAAATCCATATTATAATTTAAAAAAAAATCCAAAAGTGCACGACTCATAATGCTCATTTAATTATGAAATATAAAAAAAAAAAACTTAAGTCGTTCAAAATTAATTGCCGAAAAAACAGCTGTAGTAGCAAGAAGGTACTGCACAAGCGCCCCTGGTGGAATAAATGTACATAATATCTATAGATATATCACCATCCATATGTTAATTTTCTATGGATCTAAATAGATGTACAGTCTTGTAGTTTTCGTTTTTTATTAATTGTAATTAAACGACACTGAATTAATTAGACATTTGCATTCAGTGACCTACAATAGTCGATTAGAAAAAAAAAAAAAAAAATTTACTCAAATAATGGATTTTTTCACAAGTTACAGTGTTTCCGGGTTTCACACATGATGGACAGGATTTTTTTTTTGTCCTATTTTGGTGTTTTTTTCCAATTCTATAGCAGTAAATCAATTTTTTTAAAGTATGAAATTAATCTCCATTAAATTATCTCGACAATAGTATGCAAAATATCTTGATTCCGTGAACTAACAAGGCTATAATAATAAAAATAGCCGCCAAAATGAGGCGAAAAAAATTTTTCGATCTTAAAACACTCTCTGATGCTTCGCATCATGAGTCGTGCAATTGGTGTTCAGTAATTAATATCGCTTTGAAACTGCTCCTAAGTCGCAATTAGTATAAAATTTGTCAGTTTTAAATCAATATTCGTAACAGCATCGTTTTTAAATTGGGGCCTAATTAAATATAATATTTGAAATTGTTTTTGTTTTTTTATTACGGAGGCTTTTACCGTTCTGCATCATTGCTCACATGCATAATTTCAACATGAATGATGTAACCAATTTTTTGATTTGAAAGAGTTTCTTGCCCGGTTCTTTTCTATAGGTACCTACTGCGCTTTGGAATGGGCAACTAGCTTCATCTTTCTGACTGACCGATCCCTTGACAATTCAAAAGTGCCTGTAATTGGTTTATTCAAATAAAATGCTCTGAGTTTGAGTTTGAACGATCATTTTCTTTTTCAACAATTCTAGTTTAAAATCTATAATCTATAACAGAAACTAACCTATAAGTCCATCGATAAGCGGCTGTACATCTATATTGAACCTCTGCGTCGCTCTGAAGTCAGGATCATAACCATTCTTATGTAACACTATCTGCGTTATACATTCTTCTACTAGTTTGTAGTATGCTGGCCTGTAAAAGAAAAATATTCATTGAAACAGAAATAAGAAAGCGAAATTACAGTACCGGGGCGTTATTATGCCCAGCGGGGTAATTGCCTAACACACTAACAGTAGTATAGAGGTATGAGGAACAGGGTGTAAAGTTCACTCACACCTCCATAGAAAAGGGAGGATCCTCCGACCAGACGGGTGTCGTGTCTGGTGGGCAACTGCCCGACGTTTGATGTCGGGACGTTGTATATATGCTAGTCGCGCGGTAAACTCTGCTTGCGCGATGCAGGATTTGCGTGACGTCAGTATGACGTGTAGCTCGCATGCGGCGATGTTGATACCACTACAGTAGGAATGGCTTTAATTTTGACAGTTCAGCAACATACATTGCGTTATTTACGTTGTTGAGCAGACAATTTTTTCGAACATATGAAGCAATGGATTAGCAATAGGCTTCAAAATGGTTCAGATTGTGATTAATAGTGTGTTACGTAATTAGGGTGCTGTGATCGGATATTCGGATGCATATTTACCTAAAGTAATTTTTAGCGATGAAAGTATAGAAGCGGCTTCTCAAGATACTTTTTCACAAACTTTTTTTTTTTCTCAAGTACCTGGTCTGCCAGGAACACCGGGAATGCATAACTAGTCGGGTGTATAGTATGGAAGTATTATATATACTTGCTTCACTATATTATACTTAATTACTATAATTCAGCGTGGCACTACATAGCGACATTAATTTAACACGTGGAAAGGGCAAGTGGCCAGTAACAATAAAAATATATAATAAGAAAGTTTTTGTATTAATTTAATAATTTATTGTTTAATAATTAATTTGTAATTTGTTTTAATTTCAATATGGGTGTATTCCTGAAATAAAAATGATTTGATTAATGCTGAAATGAACCTTTTTGGCGCAGCCGTGACGCACACACTGTTGTTGTTAACACTTTTTTTTTTTGTTATTTCTATTTTGAGTTTCACGATTTTTTTTTATTGTTACTGGCCACTAGCGCTACCCATGTATTGAATTAATGTCGCCATTGTAGCGCCACACTGTATATTATATTTGCTTCACTAACTTTAAGCTTACTTCACTAACTTTTACTACAAATTAATATTATGTTTCTCACGTGATCAATTCATCATCTCTGATAAACAGTAAATGTTGTAATATTCATAATGAGTAAGGTTCAGCCGGTGTCCATTACTAGGTTCTTGACTAACTCTAAGCATTATTTACTTAGTTTAAACTTACATCACTAACTTTATACTTGCTTTACTAACTTTTTCACTGACTTTACGCTTACTTCACAAACTTTTACTACAAATTAATGTTATATTTCTCACGTGATCAATTCATCATCTCTGATAAACAGTAAATGTTGTAATATTGATAATGAGTAAGGTTCAGCCGGTATCCATTACTAGGTTCTTGACTAACTCTAAGCATTATTTACATACTTTAAACTTACATCACTAACTTTATACTTGCTTTACTAACTTTTTCACTGACTTTACGCTTACTTCACAAACTTTTACTACAAATTAATGTTATATTTCTCACCTGATCAACTCATCATCTCTGATGAACAGTAAATGTTGTAAAATTGATAGTAAGTAGGGTTCCGCCGGCGTGTCCATCACTAGGTTCTTGACCAGCTCGAAGCATTCGTTTACGTCGTGGAAGTCCACTCTGAAAATGTTAAGCAAAGTTTTTAATTTCATTAAGCCTAAAATATACAGAAAATAAAGTAGCAAGAGGTATAATAACATCTTCAGGATGATTTTGGGGCTGCCTCGCTGCTGTGGAGCATCGAGGATGTTTGTACTGAATCGCACTGATTGCTTTCATACCGCCATCCGCAAGAAAACTGTATCCCTGATCTGCAGAATGCGAGGCAGCTGCAACGGAATTCTGATCCTTTGTTAAGCGAATAATTTGAATGTATTTTAATATTCATTTAAATCGGACTGTATGGATTAACACATAAGAAATAAATGCATGTCATTTATATAATAGAGTATACCGCCCAACCGCGGCTAAGACCGCCCATTGTGTCACCCTATGTAAACTTTCTACATTTTATATCTGTAATTTTTATGGTGTACATAATAAAGAGTATTCTATTCTATTCTTTCATAAATAAGGTCTGAAATCGATTTCTATTTCGATAAACACTTACTACTGTTTTGTGGCTTGAAAGGAATTATTCGTCCATAACCGAATCTTGACGTAGCATAATCCCCGAAGCATGTTGAACGCGTTACGCGTTAGATAGGATAAACAAACATGATTTTTAATGAAGCATTATTTAATTTTCTAGATAAAATGGAATAAATATAGGCTACTTATTGAGACTCCTCCGTACAGTACGATTCAAACTTAATGGCGGCTGTGAAGTGCGCTATTCGCTGCGCAGTACCTCACCCCTCACCCCCGCTGACACGTGATTTGGTTACTGCGCATCGACTCGCCTCATGTTCGGAGCCATCAATACCTCGGAAAGCACTTTAAGGCGTTAGTCCCGGCTATCATTTGTAGATCTCTGACAGTTGTTAAGAGGTTTGTGTTACAGGTAATCAACTCATAAATCGGACTATACTTAAGATTGTACTAGTGAATATTTTTTCCTTACAAAAGAGATGTTTCAAAATGGGCTAGGTCTATGTACACTACCTCAAAATAAAGAGAAAAATCCGTAGAATTCGGGAAAAATACAGATAATTCATTTAAATGTATACTGTTGTGGTAGTTAATTGATAATTATTAATTATTTTTATGGCGTCTCACAGGTTTAGTAACTCTGTGCTTAAAAACAATGACAGTAAGCCATAGATCGACCATTGATCACAGAAAGAGAACTGTCAGCTGTCACAACAGTGTCAATGAACATGTCAAACGTCATTAATCAATCAAAATGACAGTTTACCGCCATGACGGTTTTTGTTGTGTGTTGAAATTTCAAGTGTAATTTCTTGTGGTTTACCAGCCAACAAAGATATTTTAAAGTAATTGGACTGTTGAGAACTGTTTTAAATGTGTTTCCCTATTTTGAGAATAGTGTACAATACATTTTGGAACATCTCCCTTCGGGAGAGTATTACTCCACTGTTTGACATTGTACATCCAAAGATAAACATGATATCGTTTCGTCACATTATTAATTGTGTCTGTGCGAAAACAAAATAGTAACATAAAAAGCCATTAAAAAGTTATAAGCCAACAAAGTTTAGTTTTTCTTGATAATTTTAACGCACCTTTGGGCGTAAATAAGTAATAAAAGAAATGTAAAATCTCCAAAACAAAGTCGGCACCGATAAAGCTTAATTATCGAAAAAATCAATAAACTTTATTCGCAATTGAATTATGCCGTGATTTTTTTCATAAAACTTGATTTACCATTGAACTTTTTTTTATCGTGAATTTCACTCAATGACAGGAAAAAGGACACGATGCCAGGTGAGAGAGCGTGCGCTTTAGCCACGCCCAACAGTGAGTTCGAGCCCACGACTAGTTCAACCTTAACGCCAAGACTCGTAGCAGTCTCGGTCATTAAACGTGCGAGTAGGATGGTGAGTATACTAGAGTATCGTGTCATCTCTCACCCGCGTTTCACGACCGCAGCTGCCACGAACGTTGGCGTATTCTTTACTTGATATAAACTAACCTGACATCATCAAACTTAGCAAGGAACTCGTCTTGATCGGCGGCAGCATGTGTATCGAATACATTCATCTGAATCTGACGCGCGCCTTCCGCGCCTGCGCGGAGCTCATCTGTAAGGCACAAGAAATCATTTAATAACATATTTTTTTCTTTTACAAATTAAGATTGCATTTCCCTTGAGGCAGAGTGTTCATGTCATAAAAAAGTTAGATTGAAAATGATAAATGATTTTATTTCTGTAATTAGGTTTGTACAAACACTTTTACACGTCAATCATATTTTAAAAACTAGATGTGGTCGGCTTTTCCTATCTAACTACTCTGAGAGGACAGGCCGAAACAAACCCAGAGGTCACAGTCTCTTTTAAAAAAGTCCACACATAATCTTGGTCAGGTCATGTAGATTGGTATCTGAAATGGTCTTTTGAGGAAAGAACCACACAGATTGAGTGGACCTGTCCAGACAGTGCACGCATTTGTCAGTTATCGTGCAGCTCAACTCAGGACTTAAGGAGCTCAAAAAGGATTGGTTAGATTTCACATGATCTGACCAAGATTATGTCTGTACTTTAAATAAAAGAGACTGTGACCTCTGAGTTTGTTTCGGCCTTTCTTCTCAGAATAGTCATATAGGAAACGCCGACCTCATCTAGTTTAAAAAATATGATTGACGTGTAAAAGTGTTTGTACAAACCTACTTACAGAAATAAAATAGAATAGAAAATCAATTATCATTTATCAAATCTGATGCATTTTATCATACAATGTAAAATAAACCTTACCAATCCAATCATAGAGTCCAGTTCTCATAAACTCGCTACGGAGATGCAGTCTGAACTCCAACTCTTCAGGTTCCGTTATGATAGCGTTCATCAGTTGCATGCAGCCTGTCTGGAATTGTAGTAAGGAATTGTGAGTCTTATTATTATAGATAAAGGACGTCAAATAGCATGGTGGTTGTCTGTGAATAGCAATGGGGGCTATCATTTTTGTGCTCACCAGTTGGCGCCACTGGCGAGTAAGGTCCTGTCAGTACTTTTATTTGATGTTTTGGATATGTTTAAGTACCCATAAATTCATATTATGTTTGTTTTATTACATTTTAAATCCTCAAATGAATAATTAGATTAAAATGTTCCTAATATTGACAAGCATGAAGCAGACAAATATTATTCCTCCTTCAAGTGCTACCAAATTAAATCGTAACTTTTTACTTAAAATCTTAAGCCATAATTAATCAGGAATGGTATAAGCATTACAACAATTATAAATCATTAGTTAAAATCCGTGATAAAAAATCCCGCAAACAGTGAACTTTCAGTACATTTGATCAGTACATCTAGAGACCTTACTCTACACTAGCGCCTCTAGCGGTGAACTTAAGCGCGCTAGCCCTCATTAAGGTAGTACTATAAATACGAATGTTACCTTCAAGCTCTCTGGCGTCTTGGTCTCCAGGCCCTCAATGATGGGCAGTAGCCGCGGCTTCCTACTGGACTCGCCAGCCATCGTGATGGCTTCCAGAACCTTCTCGTGGCCGTTGGGGATAAGGCATATCGCGGCTAGCACCTGGAAGTATACAATTTACTTGATTATTATTATTATTATTTATTTATATGTTTCGGAGAATCTCCAATTTTTTTTACATTACTATAACATCACATCGCATCTTAATTTCGAAACCGTTACTAAACGAATTTTTCACGAAATTGAAAATATTTAATTACATGACTACACACCTTAAAAAGAAACCAATAATTTAACAAAAAATCTCAGGAATATCTCTCATGAGTTCATCAGATATTTAATAAGAGGTAAATAATAATGCAAATATCGTAAATTATTTCTCCTGTAAAATTTAGTTTTTTTGTTTAATAACGGTTTCGAAATGAAGGTGCGACATAATGTTAGGTCTCACTATAGCAACACATTTACAAAGGAAAGCGCGATGTTCGATTTTCAGTCGTTTTTTGTGATGCAATGGTTTAATTACCAGCAACTTATCCGGTCAAAATGACGTTGCGTTTTAACGTTAGCGCAAAAAAGTCAAGCGGAACTTCGGTAACTACGAGCTCTTTGCATCCTGGAACTACGGTAACTACGAGCTCTTTGCATCCTGGAACTACGGTAACTACGAGCTCTTTGCATCCTGGAACTACGGTAACTACGAGCTCTTTGCATCCTGGAACTACGGTAACTACGAGCTCTTTGCATCCTGGAACTACGGTAACTACGAGCTCTTTGCATCCTGGAACTACGGTAACTACGAGCTCTTTGCATCCTGGAACTACGGTAACTACGAGCTCTTTGCATCCTGGAGCTACGGTAACTACGAGCTCTTTGCATCCTGGAACTACGGTAACTACGAGCTCTTTGCATCCTGGAACTACGGTAACTACGAGCTCTTTGCATCCTGGAGCTACGGTAACTACGAGCTCTTTGCATCCTGGAACTACGGTAACTACGAGCTCTTTGCATCCTGGAACTACGGTAACTACGAGCTCTTTGCATCCTGGAGCTACGGTAACTACGAGCTCTTTGCATCCTGGAACTACGGTAACTACGAGCTCTTTGCATCCTGGAACTACGGTAACTACGAGCTCTTTGCATCCTGGAACTACGGTAACTACGAGCTCTTTGCATCCTGGAACTACGGTAACTACGAGCTCTTTGCATCCTGGAACTACGGTAACTACGAGCTCTTTGCATCCTGGAACTACGGTAACTACGAGCTCTTTGCATCCTGGAACTACGGTAACTACGAGCTCTTTGCATCCTTTACAAAGACCAATACTTGAAACTATTCTAGAACTAATCTTGGCTGCTTCGAAAGCGCAATGCGGTTTCTTAGCATCCATACTTCGAGCGAGAACCGGCAACGCTTCACGACTCTTGAACATGGTGCGAATGCCCCCTGTGTTGTTCAGGATCGCTAATAGACATCTTATCTTAACTTGTTCTTTTTTGTGTTTGTATGTTTTCCTCTGCGTCATGTTTACCGCAAATAAACGTATTTTTTTTCTTTCTTAATGCATTCGTATTGTACACCTACCCTATCCTATACTATATCTATATGACCCCGGGGGGTGACGTACGGATGTGACGCCGAGAGGTGACACAGAGGTGACGCCGGGAGGTGACAGAGACGCGGGTAGGTGAATCCTCTGCCTTTCCCTTGTCAAAGTATAGCGTGATGTAATGCACTAACCTTGGCTGCTTCTAAGGCGCAGTGCGGTTTCCTAGCGTCCAGACTCCGCGCTAACACCGGCAACGCTTCGCGACACTCGAACATAGTGCGAATACCCACTGTGTTGTTCAGGATCGCTGATAGACACCTTATGCATTCGTACTGGACTCTATCGTAGCGGGAGTCACTGGAATGGAGAAAAGAATCGAGTTATTAAAAATAATTAAACGGTCACAGAGTGCAATAAATTTTTCTCCATGAGTTTTTTCTCACAGCAATTTCAGTCTTAAGAGCGCTTACACGGGTCCACTAACGCCACTCCTTTAAAAAATATTATCTCGTGACTGAGAAGGAATTTTAAAAAACGGCTCAATGAGCGACCTCAAGTGTGTCTAGAATTTTTTAATACCTTTTATAAACTTTCATATTGAGACACGAAGCAACAAAATACGATCTTAATGAATGTGGCCGCTTTTGTTTAGATCGAATTTCGTTGCTTCGTGTCTCAATATGAAAGTTTATAAAAGGTATTAGAAAAATCTTGACACTCTTACCGAGGTCGCTTATTGAGCCGTTTTTCAAAATTCCTTCTCAGTCACGAGATAATATTTTTTTAAAGGAGTGGCGCTAGTGGACCCGTGTAAGCGCTCTTAAGAAAAGGTAGATAAATTTAGGTTTTGATTGAAATTGAATAATAGCTTTCCTGCCACGCGCTACCCGCAAATCTCATTGTCTCGTTCTTTATATAATGTATTGCCTAATTCCAGTTTTTGCTTTGGACGAAAAACACATCCAACTTACCGATAAAATCCACTCCCACTAGCAGCATGAAACCAGAGTGCAATTAAGTTACTTTAGAAAGATACTGACACGATTACTGACAAATGCGTGCACTGACTGGTCAGGTCCACTCAATCTGTGTGGTTATTTCCTCAAAAGACCATTTCAGATACCAATCTACATTGTCTTCACATGATCTGACCAAGATTCTGTACTTTAAATAAAAGAGACTGTGACCTCTGGGTTTGTTTCGGCTTTTCTTCTCAGAGTAGTCAGATAGGAAACGCCGACCTCATCTAGTTTAAAAAATATGATTGACATGTAAAAGTGTTTGTACAAACCTACTTACAGAAATAAAATCATTTATCAAAGAAATAGATACATTTTTATCTTCTAAATAGAATAGGTTTATTTTTGTTCATCCATGGGATATATAGTTAATCAATAAGACAATGCATCTGATGAGCAATTGAGGAACCACATAACAAAACGTAAAAAATCTAGAAATCTAGAAAAACCTGCGGGGTAATTGGGTAACACACTTACAGTAGGAATGGCTTTCATTTTGACAGTTCAACAACATTCATTGCGTTATTTACGTTGTTGAGCAGACAGAGTTTTTTTTGAACATATGAAGCAATGGATTAGCAATAGGCTTGAAAATGATTCAGATTGTGTGTTACGCAATTAGGTTGGGTGCCGGACCGAAAATGATTACGAAGTTACTCCAGAGCTAGAGGACAATATTTCGAGTACTTTATACAGATGCCAAAGCTTTCTTCACAATCAAATTGTGCCATCAAAAATAGAACATAAACCTTCCACTGATAGTCGACGGTGGTGTGACGATATGATCATGTTTGCGGGGCCAACATGGTCAGTGTGACGATATGATCATGTTTACGGGGCAATCATGGTCAGTGTGACGATATGATCATGTTTGCGGGGCCAACATGGTCAGAGATCGCACAAAACGAGGTTTGGAAGGAAAAGTCAGGTCTTTGCCAGCGGTGGGACTCAGTGAAGGCTAACATAAAAAAGACACTACAATACATCAGTCTAGAGCAATATCGTTTAACAAAATGTTATGCTAAATTCCACAATACTACCACTAATCTTACTCACTTGGTATAGCATTGGTTGAGCGTGGTGAGCAGACTCTCGATGCCTTTAGTGCCGAACTCCTCGATCCAGGACAGCGGGTTGTTCGTTAACGATATCCTCAGGTTCTCCAGACAGCCGTGTAGCTTGCCCACTGATAGTTCTGGTTGGTTCAGGTAAGTAACGTAGTCTGAAGGTTTCTCGAATTTTGACCGGCCTTCCTGAAAGATTTAGGGATAAGAGTAAGTAGGTTTCACAATTCACCAGCGGAGTTCAAGTCCCATGCAATAGGAGGGAGCCTATAGCTATCAACCGGGCACAAATCCAGTCTGGAAGTATTTGTTAGCGCACTTAGTCCTTCAAGTGGACCATTGTGCGCAGTTGTTAGTACTTTCTAAAGTGAGGCTTAATCAACAAAAAGTGCCAGTCTGGTCACAGCTTAAGGATAGTGTCATAAGGTCTGTTTTAATATAAAATTTATATAAATGAACACAAACGCATAAACAAATAATTATCGCATTAGAAATAGAAATAATATTTTCATTATCGCGACAGTGGACGGTAAATTGTATTGCCATTTAGACATTGATTACTAAATTCTTAAATTCTAATGTTAAATTATGTACAGTCATTATGACACTTGCAGCTTGTTATTCTTCCTACAACGTCATTGCCAACATCAGCCACGTTTTGATTGAAAATGACAGTGCCAAATGGTGACAAGCGCCCACTATGTGGGAAAGGAATTAGTTTGAAAATTGTTAATTATCGTTCCTTGACCGAACCCTACATTCAATTTTCGAGTGTTTCGATTTTTCGAGTTCGATTGTGAGGTGAGGTTAAATCCTCACTTTTCATCAAAGATTTTTTAATGAAAATGTAAAAAATGTTGTTTAAAATTGCAAAAATGATCAGAAATCAAATTGAAAGCACCAAAATACAGATGAATGTATTAGTAATTCCCCGTAGAGACTTGATTGTTTTTGAATTTTAACGAAACAAGATTTGTTTACCCTTTTATTAGCTTGGATTGAGACAAAGATATTATGTCATCAGCAGAGATCGGATATTCGGATGCATATTTACCTAAAGTAAATTTTTGTTACGAAAATATGGAAGCGCCTACTAAAATATTTATTTATAAATAATAATAAAAAAGACTCCTTTCGCAGGTCTGCTGGAAGAAATTTCTTAAGAAATAAGCAGTACCTTTGTACATAATATTATTAATATGCCGTATCTGTATGTATTTTACTGTGTGTACATAAACAATAAAATAAATAAATAAAAAATACCCGGGATTCTTGAATTGCATAACTATTCACATGCATATTTATTTACAATTAATGTTTAACCCCCGATGCAAATAAAAGCGCATTCCATATTAGCCAACATCTCAACTTTAGGTGAATATGCATCCGAATAAACGATCTCTGGTCATCAACAATGCTTCAGCGCCATCTAACGGTAAAATGTCAAAGAGCAGACCGTATGTTTAACCTTAACATCATACAAGTATTGAAGTACCTATCTATAACCCTCAACAGCAAAAGTAGAAGATTTTTTCGGTACCTATATTGATATCACCTCTGTCTAACCCTTCGAGAATTACAAGCGTGGTGTTATGTGTGTTCTTTATTGATATTTTTGTCAATAACCGTTCTTTAATTATATATTTTTTGTCATTATTCATCCCTTTATTTTTTATGTTGACTTTACATCTATGGTCCTAAAAAAATATAGCATATCATGTTTAAGAGTTTCGGGTTTCTAAATAATATTTATGTTTGTAAATTGTTCTAAACAAACACTTTAATTATGGTGAATCCTAAGCTGTAGCCCGCCAAATTCAAATTTTGTTTGGTTTATTGCAAAAAAACAGCTCTGTTTTACGTCGTATGTTGATCAAAATGCGATTTGCGACTGTAGTAATGATTTACTGAATAATAATCATCAATTTCATATCAATCGTCAAACTTCGGAAATTTGTTCCAACTAATTTCTTTTCAGAATATTTCATATGAAAATTCTTAGATGGAACAAATTATCTATTATAATTTTATCTTTTTTCTATGCACGTGTTTCTGTGACAAAAAAAAAAGTATTTTTCTTTCTTATTTTAACAGCCTGTACCTACTAGTGTTTTTGGTTGAAATAGTTCTACAACGGTACTAACCTGTGTATTCACAAACTTATATGCCACCAGCATCTTCTTCTTCTGGTCGCGAGGATACTTTCTAAGAGGCTCCTTCTTTTCTTCATTGAGATTCATGTCCGCCTGTGATAAGGAGAGAGGTTTACGTAAGTCAAGGTTCATTTTAAGGGGCTTGTGTGATATGGTGATCAAGGCATTATAGATCTATGTGACAGACGAACCTGCGCCAGATAGGTCTGACCGGATGCATGCACGTATACTCATACCATAGATTGATCATTCGGTTCCCTACAAAATGTTTGAGCTAGATGGTGCTGATCCATGGGTCATGTTCGTGATCGGGCGCCGTTGGTCATCTCTTAACTGCCAAGGCTTATTTTTATTTATCTATACTAATATTATAAAGAGTTAGAGTTTGTGAGGTTGTAGGGGGTAATCTCAGGATCTACTGAACCGATTTTGAAAATTCTTTTACCAATAGAAAGCCACGTTATTTGTGAGTGTCCTACGCTATAAATTAACCCGAAAAAAAATAAGTAAAAATATTTACCGCCCAACGAAGTGGGCACAGGTCAGCTAGTAATCTTATATTTTGAATTGTAATATCTTGTTTTAAAAGAGTGGCCTTGGAGTTTCTTGCCCGTTCTTCTCCATATAGATCTACGTTTTGGATTGGGGAACTAGCTTCAACTTTCTGACTAACTGACCGACTCTCTGACAGTTCAAAAGTGCCTGTAAATGGTTTAATTGAAATAAATGCTTTGAGTTTGAGTCTGCTCTAGACAAATGACTCAAACGTCCCTGTGGATATCATTTTGGGGTGCACTTACAAATGGAGTGCTAATTCACTCGAGGTGAATTTCATTCGACAATTGAGATTAACTTTAAAACTTCAATTTTCGCCGATGATTTTTCAAATATAAGTTAATAATAATAATAAAATAAAATAATAGGCTCGCATTGTTAGGAGGTTCCTCTCTCTGGAGCCCTGACCAGCTGAGCAGCTTGGACCCTGTTCCCGATACTGGTGTGCTACTATTTTTTGTATTTTTAAATGTTTTTATATTTTTTATATTCTAATATTTAAAAATATAATTTATATGTACTTATATAATGAAATAAAGGAGATAATTAAACAATACAATTTGGAAAAAATGGTGGGATATAAAGTTGAAACCTTCTAAATAATGATAATTATGATACTATTTGCCTTTAGTTAGTGAATAGTTAAGAATTTAACCTGAACAGGATTTGTTTACATTTTCATCAGTTACTTTTGGAACAGACTATACACAAAACCATCGCATCAGTTTTAGCAATTCGCGTCAGTGGATCTTCATTTTCTACGGTCTGTGACTTGATGAGTGCCTCGTTAACCAACTCTTAGGGCTGATTTTTCAATCGTCAGATAAGTTTTAACTGAGGAATAAATATGACAGTGTGACAGTTTTTGTATAGAAAATATTATTATGACAAACCGCCATTTTTATTCTTCAGAAGTTATCTGGCGATTGCAAAATCATCCCTTAACCAGCCAGAAAGTCGACCAGCTCAGTTAAACTAATCCGCATCTTCTCGAAGCGTAGATGGAGCTACGCGCATCATCACAGCATTTCACTAACTTTCGAGCACCGTCATTTGTTTTTTTTTTCTAAAATTACATCAACAAGGCTTGGAGACAAATGTTTGCCCTCGCATTGTTTCGCACCAAAGCAAGGCATGACTATGCGCAAACATGTTCATGTTTCGTTTCAGCGCTAGACGGTGCGACGACAGAATTCTTTCGCGCTGCGCAGGGTGTAAACATTCCTCACAGGCTTTCAACCCCGGTTTGTTACGACCCATTGTTTTGCTTACCAGCATCTCCTCAAACCGCCTTTGCAGCTGAGTATCATCTAGCGCATCTATCCTGCTGGTATACTCCGCGGTGGCCGAGGGTTCTTCATCCTCAGCCCGGGGCTCCGCCCCTCGCGGTACAGTGTCGTAACCGCGCTCGATTTGCCCCCCACCCTTCTTCGGCCTCCCGAACCATGTGTCCAGCTGTTGACAAAGAAAACAATGTGTTAATTTAAGAGTAATAGCAGAATGTTACTTTGGTCACGTCGTCTTAATACCATGCGGTGGTCTATCGTCTTCTTAGGTCGAGGTCTATAAAGGCTATCTAGGGTACTATAGCCTAACCGATACCGCAGTACCGCGCCTTAGGTATACGCGGCGAGGCGGGGGCGAACCGCTGTGAGCGTTGACAAATGAGCAGCCTGCACTGCCCCCCCGTCTCGCCGCGCACGTACCTAAGGCCCGGTACAGCGGTATCGGTCAAGCTATAGGAGTAGCAGTACTTAGGCTAAACGTTGTTCCTGTCACTGTCGCACAACTGTCAAATTACAAGTGCAAGATAGAGATGGGAGCATAGATATTTTCTATAGACGGGAGCATGCCTAAGTCGACGAGTTTCGACGGTACCGTACATCTATGTTTCTTACATTGTTTGGGCCCAGTAGGAGGCCACGTTTATTGCGGCGTCAGAGGCATTATTCAGATCGTCAAAGAACGAGCTAAGTGACGTTTAAGGCATCTCGGGTGTAGCGCCTTATCACATGAGCGATTTAGAAGCGTTTTTCTGACAAAGCGATCGGTCAACTTTCTGTAATACCCTCAGTAAATTGTCAGCATGAGAATGCCCAAAAAATATACTTGATCAGGAGCTTGCGAATAATTTCGGGTGCGATCTATCAACAAGAGAAGTAAAGGGGCAGCTAGCTTGCAACTAATTTTATTCAATGTAGTGCGTATGTTGAGAAGACTACCCTTAGGTACTTACGTAAATCTTAGATATGTAGCAGTCTACATAATTGATACAGTTATCAATAGGTTTTCTATTTCATTAATGTGCACTAATGACCGTAAAGGAAAAGTATAGGGAAACAATTACTACGCGACAGTCCATTTCTCATCATTATTTTATGGATTTAACACAACCGTTTAAATATATTAAACTTAGGCATGTATTATTCTCCCATTACGTCATATTTTATGTACTTAGCCTTTTGAAGGATCGCTGCGCTTATGAGATTTTTTATGATTGCAATTTAGGAGTTTTTAAACGACAAATAACAGGGTTAATCTTTTTCAAATGAATGAATATTTACAGTCTCCTGCTGGAAATAAGCCTCTCCTAAACCCCACCACTTACATCATTGATAAAAAGACCAGTTAGACGACAACCATGCCCAAAACACACAAAACAACCGCACACACGAACACAAATATTCACAAAACAAAAGTTTTCAACTGGCCACATCCCATCGCCAGAAAGACAAAAGAAAATTTAAAAAGAAACCTTCGGGAATAAATTTCGCAATACAATCCGCATATCGACAAACGGACGCACCGACACCAAATCGATTACTAATATAATATAATCGGTGACAACGGACACAATTCAGTTTGTATACAATACTGAATCGAATGACGTCCATAAAAGTAATACAATGGCACAATGCGCAATGGCTGTGTCCTAAATGTGCTTGTTTATGGTCTATTACTTCATTTAAAAGTAGAACTCGTATTGGTTTGTGCTTCTCTTTAAGGTATAGGGCATGTTGAACAATGTTTTACAACAGACCAGCACTGGGCCGGCGTGGTGGATTACGGCCCACTCCCAAACACAGGGAAGGCCTGAGGCAATGGGTACAAAACTGAGTCCCAGCAGTGAGAAGATTATCGGCTGATTATTTGTGGAATCCTAATCGATACCCTTCGTCTGAAGAACCACCTTCTTCAAACGGAGGGTATCTACGAGGATGAGAGTCATAATGCACTCCTACCGTAACATGAAGGTTATACACAACCAGTCATGCTGGTCACCCGGTGTTGCGGCGCAAAATGGGAAAGCCCAAGATTGGACTGCTATAGGCAGGCGCGGATTAAGGGGAAGAGGGGGGGGTCATTGGGTGCAATTGCCCCCTTCTGGACATTGGATATAAACATAGTTTTATAACCTGTATTTTTACTTTGTATACAATAAATTACTAAGATTTAAATGTCGTAGTCATGCTCGAAAAGGGGGGCACATTGTTGAGTTTGCAGAAAATAGGTGCAGATAGTTTTCTTTAAAAGGGCTTTCATGGCTTGAGATATTCACCCCACCCCGTACCCCATCCTCCCAGAAAAAAACATTGCCCTTGAGCGAAAACCTAGATCCGCGCCTGGCTATAGGCTGAGTTAATTGTTGATTGGTGACCGTTATCACCGCCAAATTAGGAGGCCGAACGCAATGAACACAAGAGGTTTAAGGTTTTTTCACAATATCATCGTCATCAAACCAAACGTGGTAAGTGATAATGCAGTACTAGTAGTAATAGTGTTCGGGTGTCGTCGGCTATCTTCGTGTCAGGCGTCGGGTGGCTGCTCGGGCGCGCGAGACGGTCTGCACCAGAGGGGCCAAAGAGCCGATACTTCACCAACGGACGCAAACGACGACACACGCGCGCCATAAAGTCTTTCTGTACCTTCCATTTTGGAAATACAATATAAGTTTGTTTTATATATTTAGGGTTCCGTACCCAAAGGGTAAAATGGGACCTATTACTAAGATTCCGCTGTCCGTCCGTCCGTCCGTCTGTCCGTCTGTCACCAGGCTGTATCTCATGAGCCGTGATAGTTAGACAGTTGAAATTTTCACAAACACTAAAAAAGAAAATTAAATTAATATTTAAGGGGGCTCACATACAACAAACGTGTTTTTTTTTTGCAGTTTTTACAGGTAATGGTAC
The DNA here is from genome assembly GCA_916610205.1 of Griposia aprilina. NCBI lineage: Eukaryota > Metazoa > Arthropoda > Insecta > Lepidoptera > Noctuidae > Griposia > Griposia aprilina. The sequence goes on along the minus strand of OU744310.1, from coordinate 6,519,757 downwards.
GGAACCCTTCGTGCGCGAGTCCGACTCGCACTTGACCGGTTTTTATTTTAAGTCCGAGTTAGGTCTTTCTATTTCTATTCCTGACGACTATATTAATAATAATAATAAAATTTCTTTATTCGGACAACAAAGATCCATAATGTTAGTAATACCTTAAAGCTAGTGTGAGTAGTAATATTCTTATTATAAATTGAGTTTGAGATTGAAGCATTTTGCACAGAAGATGACCAAGTAAGGTACAAGTTTTTCACCTGGCCATCCTCTCCACAAAATGCCTCACAATGGGAGAATAGACACTATCTGGCACTTTTTTCAGAATGCTGTTGCTACTGGCCCGAGTTCTAGTTACTAATGATGCGACTTTTTTTCGAATGACGGCATGGAAGCCGTCAGTCCGATTCTGTGCAAACATTTCCGACGCACTACAAAACCGGGGCAGTCTCAAGAGCATTCTGAAAAAAATATTATATTGGACGCGCAGGACATCTAGAGACCTTTCGGTGAAGCTGGTCCATAGACCCCCCCCGTACAGACCCTGACAATATGCCTGAAATAGCGTTATCTTGACCTGGTCGGTACAGCGGCAAAATCTATCGGGATATTGCAGACCCTTAGGATCTAATAAGATGCTACATTCAACAGCCCTAAAGCAAACAGATTGCGGTGATCTCAATATGTGCTAATTAGTGAATACTTCACTGGATCGTCAATCACTATGGCAATTAAAGCAATTAGTGCTGTTATCATTACAATTTTATTATGTTTGCTGGTGAAACAATGTGAGTTTATAATAAAGAATATTCTATAACGAGCTACCATCGTAATGCGGCATTGAATGAGAATTAGCCCTAAAATGACAAACACCTTGAAACGCAAAGATATAATTGTAACCCGGTAGTGGTCTTTGCCAAGTGTCATCAGTGTCAAAGCGAATCATGTCCATTGTTTACATTTTACGTTTTACGCTGACACTCAAGCCACGTCACGTTAATTTTTGCCGGTCATGGTCATCATCTAGGTACACTGCAAGACATAAGCCTCCTCCATAATTCGACACAACGACCGGTCCTGTGCTTCCCACATTTAGCGGATTCCCGTGACCATCACCAGGTTAAAGGTCCACCACACCACCTTTTGGGAGGCCTACCCACTAATGGGGCGGGACCCCACAAGGTCCCCTAAAGGGAAGCCAGTATTCGCCAGCCCCCCTAGACAAAATCCCTTTTCTGTAAGCGTTAACGCCAACGGAAAATCGAATTGTATGGAGTTGACATTTGTTTAACACGTGACATTGCGTGTCGTTTCCACACGTAATGTCATTGCCATACATTTTGACGTTAGCGTCTGGCGTTAACGCTATCAGAAAAGTTTTTGACTAGGCTAGACAAATGGCCAGAGGGCCTAGACAAATGGCATTCGCTTCGGAGCGATTCTATTTCTACAATCGCTATCGCTTTCGCTAATGATTCCAAAAACTAGCGATAACGCTCGTCAAAAAGTGTCTCTTGGCTATGCATCTCTGTGGAAGTACCTAATCTTTCGACGCTGTCGATTCATTTCATAATCGAATGTTGTTAACATTGTCTAGCTAATTTTTATTCGTTGACCTATGATCACGTGACATTTCGATAGCTTATGTCAACCCCAAACATTTTAATTTTTCTACTAGCGTCATCGCTAATCGAATGTTACTTTGTCTAGGCCCTCTGGTTAGTCTAAATTCGCGATCACTGAGATGTACTAAACCCATAAGGGTAAATTGATATTTTGTACGAGTACAAGTGTACAGTAATGTACTGTCCCCGGGCGATAGTACGTCGCAGTGAATCCTTAGTTGAAGCCCGCCAAATTCCAATTTTCTTTGGTTTTTTGCAAATTGCTGCTCTGTTTTACGTCGTATGTTGATCAAAATGCGATTCGCGACTGTAGGAATGATATATTTATTAAATAACTAGCTTTTGCCCGCGGCTTCGCCCGTGTGGACGTCGGATATTATCCCACGGGGACGTACTACCGGGATAAGAAGTATCCTATGTCTTAATCCAGGTTCCAAATTCCATCCAAATCAATTCAATTTCCTCAAAACCAAATAAAATTTGAATTCCTCCTATCCTACTAACATTATAAATGTGAAAGTTTGTGAGGATGGATGGATGAATGATTGTTACTCTTTCACGCAAAAACTACTGAACAGATTTGGATGAAATTTGGAACACAGATAGTTTATAACCTGGATTAACACATAGGATACTTTACATCACGGTAGTGCGTTCCCGTGGGATAATATCCGACCTCCACGCGGGCGAAGCTGTAAACAGAGCTGCAATTTGCAAAAAACAAAAAATTGGCGGGATACAGCTGAAGTTTCACCTTATAAAGAGACTGTCACACAAGTAATGAGTGACAGAGACCACGCTCTACAAAACCGAAATTTGTATAATACTCGATAAGCCAAATTAGTTATGTCCGGATACTATAATGCTGTTTGCAGAACCCAAATTTCTTTGATCACTACCTGTACTACCTGTTAGTGCGGTTTAAAATAAGTAAGTAAGTAGGTAAGAATGAATCATTGTTTCACGGTAAGACAAGTTTTTCAATGTTATCCTTTTCGTGCAAGGTTGACTCAGTGCACGCAATTCTGATGTCATCAGACCGATATGTCAGGTAAGAAAACTATATTGTCTTTTTTAACCACATTGTTTTTTTTTTTTTTTTAAATGTGTTTTCTCTTGACTCTAGTCTAGGTCAGAGATGACAGAGACAAAGTCGACGATGGAGTGAGCTTACCCAGAAGAAGCCTGTTCACTCTCACTTTGAAGAGATTTGGGTTGTATGAGGTCGGAAACACAGGCGCAGTTAGAGAATTCCACTCTTTTGCTGTGTGCATTATAAAAGATGTTGATTGGTCCAGCACCCCAATTGCGTAGAAATTCATAATCCATTGCTTCATATGTTTGTAAAATTCGTCTGCTCAACAACGTAAATAACGCAATGAATGTTGTCGAATTGTCAAAATGATAGGTGTTGCAATTGTTAGTGTGATACAGAAATACCTCGCTGTTTTAGGCCCGTTTGCAACACAAATCATTAAACATATTCACAATCTAACATCGTTCTGTTTATTCATATTATTCAGTTAATGAATACCTAGACGAGAATACAAATTATGTGGATAAATGTGCATTAAGAGTTAGAGGTAGTTAAATGCTGTGATTATAATATATTTATGTCACAATCGAAATATAATTATACTAAAATGATTAATGTAGGAGAAATGTTATGTTATTCTAATAATTTAAATTTGTACAAATTTTGTACATAACATTGTTAACTTTGTTTTAGGATAGTCTTTGTTTTTGTTATTTAGCGTGAAATAGAAAGATTTTGTCATTTAAGTTTAATGAAATTTAATTCTGTTACATACCTAAGTTTAGATGCCTATTTTATTGATTTTTGTACGCCGTCAATAGCAAAACATAGTGTACGTATACATTTATTTTATTTACAACACCTGTTTTTCTACCCACCTATGTTTACAAATAAAAACTTTGACTTTGTTTCTGTCAATTCTTTGTAGATGACAGACAGAATGATGTTTTAATTATACGTTTAACGCTAAATTATTTGTGGTGCAAGCAGGCCTTAATTTGTTGTATAGGCGCGAACTATACGGGAAGCTCTTGCCATGGCGTAAAGAAAAACCTGCCAAGGTTGGTAGCGAGTTAAGGGGGCAGCCAGCGCCAGATTAGCCAGCGAAATTCAATGTTTCTTACGTTTTTTTGCAATTTTCAGGTCAGTGTCCGGTTTTATGATAAACAAAATATTATGATTCGTGACCGCAACAAGTATGTATTTACAGAATTATAATCATTAAAATCATCAATACAACCCTCTAAATTCATATAACCCTATTGAATGACTATTTCATGAAATATCAAGCAATGGGGTTTTGATGATTTTAATAATTATAATTCTGACGAATGAAGCCGACTGCCAACGGTGTCGGCATTTAATATCTATTTTCTGTAACAATATTTTGATTTAAACGAGTGTCAATGGAGTTTCTTGCCCGATCTTCTCCATTGGTACCTACTACGCTTTGCAATGGGCGACTAGCTTCATCTTTCTGACTGACCGACCCCTTGACAATTCAAAAGTGGTTAATTGGTTTATTTGAAATAAATACTCTTTGAGTTTTGTTTTTGAGTATTGAGTTTGAGTTTGACTAGAAGCCGACCACAAAATAGTAGGGAAAAAGCCTAAGCATATATTGATGAAAATTATTTTCCTTTACTGCCTTAAAATGTACCATTATCAGCCTGTTGGCGTTGGTCCACCGTTGGGACACAGGCCCCCTCTCTGTGAGTGAGAGGGACTGGTCCATAATCTACCACGCCGGCAGAGTGAGGGCTGGTTCAGATTTGAATATAGCTAATACCCAATTTATTATTTTTAATTTATTTGTGAAACATAGGTATACAATAGGTCATAAGTGTGTTTTTTTTTTTACATTTTTGATTACGAAAATTTACGTTTTTGATGACAATGATCAAATATCAGTCTCTTAAGAGGCTTACAACAGCTAAAGCGCGGTTACTGTCGGATTACATAGAAAAGAAAGAGACGCGTGATGACACAACGTTGATAATTTATTGCAAAATATGAAGCAATTATGGATTTACAAAAAACCTATTCATTGGACTAAAACACTATTACGTTAGTCTGTTGCTTGTAGAATAATCTAACAAAAAATCTGAATGTTTGCATGTATATTAGTATGATTATTAATCCAAAAAAAATTTTTTTAGAGGGTCTTCGCCATTTTTTTCTATCATATCAAGTTAATTGTATTATGTTTTCAACACACTATCTAACTAGCATATATCCAGAAGAATATCATATATTTTTTCTAATTTTGGTTACTGCAGTGGATCATATATTTTTAGGCAATATAAATTTGCGTTTAGGTCATGTAGTCCTCTTAATGAATTAAACCGTGCTACATCTCTCTTATTTTACGAATGAATCAGCAACATAAGTTTATAAATAAATAAAGTATTTATAAACTTATGTGGAGGTCGTCACTCAAGGTCGGTATGTAACGAATTGCATGCGAGTGTGATGTCATTATTGTGTCATCATACTGTTTTGAATATTAAGTAGTTAGCATACATAAGCTTAACGCAGGTATATATGGTAAATAACTTAGTGTGCGATAGACAATCATTTAATAGTGTCATTTGAGGAACGTATGCGGCACGGGGCGGCGCGTTTCCATACAAGTCAGAATAGAGGACATAGTCAACTCCATGATTTTTCAAGATGTTTTCCGGCCATTGTTTTGATTTTGGTTTGGTTCTTTTAAAAACGTTGCCCCACACTAGGAATTTCTCCTGTATTGTGGGTGCGTTTACAAACATTCAAACTCACATACACAAACAGCCAGACTCGGAACAACTACTTGTAGGTCACACAAATATTTGTTCCGTGCGGGAATCGAACCCGCGACATGCAACGAAGCAGTCAATAGCTTAACCACTGCGCCAACCGTGCCGCCAAAAATTCGCCAATCATTATATTATGAGTTTCTCAGCTATTCATATAATCACAGGTTGCATTAAGGAGATTGCTCCAAGGTAGCCAATTCAAATTCTCACTTCTATAATACATGTTTTTTTTTATTATTTTGCGAAACTTCACATAAACATCTGTGAAGTTTCGCCAGCTAATAAAAAAGGCCCTTTATTTACTCAATAACATTAAAATCATCTATATATCTGTACTTAAGTTACATTTGTGTATGGTCAGTTTAGCAGCCAACCAACTAGCGATGAAAATAGCTAATTAATTTTTTATTTTTCCAAGCTTTGTATTTTTCCTATAAAATACATGTAATTTTCGAATAAACAAATTTCATGTTCGTCTGAAAAATACAATCATACACGTACCTATAATACTTGTTAAATACTGTGTATTTTCATATTTAAATATCAAAGAGTAATAATCTTGCGGAAAGTTTCTGTATTTTATTGAAAAATACAGGGGCATATGAAAGGTACATGTATTTTACATGTTGTTTTCATCGCTACAATCAACCCGCACTGCCTGCATGGTGGATTACGGTCTGCTCTCTCTCACAGAGACGAGAGCTGTGTCCCAGAAGTGGGTACATTATAGACTGATAAAGCAGTTTAGCAGCAAATGTATAAATAAATACCTTGATCTATGCTTACAGCTAACACAATTGGTTAATAAATAAAAACTTTATCACACAATTAGTTGTTTCATTATTAAACTTACCGAAAACGGTGATAACACATATTCACCCATACTTTTGAGTGAGTACATTTCTTCACTTAGTTTTTAAATTTTAATAAACATCACTATATTATAGTCACTTATGGTGTTGTTTAGAAGCACTGGTGAACTATTGTTTTAAAGATCTAGGACACAAAGAAAGAGTTGTTTATTATACCGTGCAAGAAATTAAGGCTTCTTCAAATCGACGCGACATAAAGGCACCGCGCCTGCCTTCGTATAGCGTGCGAATCACGTATTGAAAACACATTCAAAAGGCAGACCCAAGACACTTCCTACCAGGGTCGCAGGTTTGTCCGAAAGGGTTACCGTAGCACTGGCGCACAGGCAACTTGAAGGAACACGGGTGGGTTTTAGTCAGTAAAAGTCTGACACGCCTCCCACTCCGCCCAGAGCGGGAGAAATGATTTGATGAATTACTACCCAAAAAAAAATTAAGAAAAGACCCAAGACACTTCAGATATATTTTATTCATTACATAACATCATGACTGTAGATCCTGAAGGGATGGAGGGTGCACCTGCACCTCCTGTAGCATACCCACATTTCGCCAGTTATGTTCAAGTCCCATGTAATAGGGGGAGAGCCTATTGCCATCAACCGGGCACAAATTTAGACTCCGGGCTGCTACTGAGTAATCCCCAATAAAACTTTGCCCTTCCCGAGAATTCAACCCATAACCTCAAGCTCAGAAGTAGCGCCAGCGACCACTAGACCATAGAGGCGAGTATCTTTTATCTGTGGAATAATATTAACTTCTAACAGTTTTTGTATCTGAATCATTTTGAAGGATATTGCTAATCCATTGCTTCATATGTTCGAAAAATTTGTATGCTCACCTACGTAAATAACGCAATGAATGTTGTTGAACTGTCAAAGTGAAAGCCATTCTTACTGTTAGTGTGTAACGCAATTACCCTACTAAAAGATTTGCTAACTTCACTGCATTACATGTGAGGGATTCCCTATGTAAGTACTCTTTTGACCCACATGATAAATGATTGTGTCAACAAATGGATGATTTATTTCCAATTTATAATTATCCATTTAAAGTATAAAGTTTACAGCAGAATATGTCGAGGAAATACTAATTAAGTAACAATAAGTGAAGTAAAGTTTGTTACCCTTGCTCTTGGCGCAATTTATGGAAGGTTATTTATTACAGATGGCCAAGTTTAATCTGAATTCACAGATTTTGAATAAATAGTATGGTTGGCACGACGATTACTTTTTAAGTTTATTTTTTTATTTTCATGATAAATATACAGGGTAATAGGCAATCAATCACCCAGTATATTTTTCTAGAAAACATTGGCATATACAGGGTAATAAAAATATACAGGGTAATTGGCAACCACCCAGTATATTTTTCTAGAAAACATTGGCATCTCTATCAGCCAAACACAAAAAAACACAAGACCAGAAAACTAAAAAAAAAACGGTGTACATAGAACGAAAAACTGCGTCTTTGAAGTTGGTTAAGAAAGATCAAATGCACATTACTCACAATTTATGCCAAACAATTAAGTAAGTATCAAAGTTAGGTAGCCCGTACATAATACTTACACGTGCCGAATAAAATCCAAATAATATGCAGGTTTTCCTTAGCTGTTTACCTTTTAAGTTAAATGGGTAGTAAGAAACATGGACGGCCGACTAATGTGTGAATGTGTGCGTACAGCGGCCTGTACAAACAGCGAGCTGGCCGACTTGAATAACAAAATATTTTGCTTGCGAGAATCTGTCCAACTTTTTTTGTTTAATTTACAAGATGATGTCATCCTAATAGCATCTAAGATAATTCTAAGTAGGTATAATTTATCTTTATTTTACTAATTTTATTCCAATAATTTAAAGACTCACTCTCTCTCCTTCTATGGAGCGATTACTATTACTTTTCAATTTGGAATGGGCAACAAGGTTCATCTTTCTCACTGAGCGACTCCTTGACAATTCAAAAGTGTCTGTTTGAGTTTGGGAAATTTAGATATAAGTACCAAGGAATTAGAAGTAAGATACAGGTAATTTTTATACACAAGAAATCTGAAGTTATGTACTTCATAATCATTTCCTATCCGGATGCGATGCCAGACAGATAAGGTCTTATCAGTGCTTCGTATATAAACAAACATTGAGTAAAACAATTCAGGAACTTGCACGGCATAATAATCAGCTGTTTTATAATAAACGATCCTTGAAATTGAACAAAACACCACACTGAAAACTCAATCTTATTCAACAAGTCCTAAAATCGTGAACGACAAGATTCCACAATTTTCTACGAACTCCAAAGAAAAATGTACGGCCAATTTTCTTAAACTCCCAGAAGAAATAAGGGTTCCTTGTCAGAACTACGGAACCCTAAAAAATCACAACCATCCAAAACACTGCACCCTATTCTCATGAGAATCCAATTGAAAATCACAAAGCAGATCCAAGGGAATATTCTTTGGCCCTTACTCACTTCCGATCACGGCAAAGTCTGAACGTATACTGAAAATATTTTACTATAAATATTGGCGACGAGAAAATGTTGAAGTATGTATTATGAACTTATTTAAATTCTTGGCGTCATTGTGCAATCAGCTGGTAGGATAACACATAATACATTATTAATTTATGTAAAGTAAGTGCAGATTAAACAAAGCATTTTGTATGCTTTACATTTAGTCTCTCCTAAATACAGATCACTCAGTGATCTGGCGAGGAGAGCAGCGATTTATCCAACAATTCGTTGTACCTACACCATGTAAGTCCCTCATGTACTACAAAAGCGTTACGTACCTGAATAAAATTATTATAATATTGCTTGGATACCAGTACCTCCTTAGAAGGGGCCTGCTTCATCAGCAGAAACTGACGTAAGTAAGGTGTTTATAACACATCAGTAGTGTTTGTATGATAGCGCGAAAAGGGTTCATAATGCACTCGTGTATGAACGTAAATGAAGCAAAAGGAGTATGTCAGGATCGTAGCAGGTAGCATTTTGTAGTTTCTGCATAATAATAAAATTTATTTATTCGGACAACAAAGATCCATAATGTTAGTAATACCTTAAAGCTAGTGTTAGTAGTAATATTCTTATTATAAATTGAGTTTGAGATTGAAGCATTTTGCACAGAAGATGACCAAGTAAGGTACACGTTTTGCACCTGGCCATCCTCTCCACAAAATGCCTCACAATGGGAGAATAGACACTATCTGGCACTGTTTTCAGAATGCTGTTGCTACTGGCCCGAGTTCTAGTTACTAAGGATGCGACTTTTTTTCGAATGACGGCATGGAAGCCGTCAGTCCGATTCTGTGCAAACATTTCCGACGCACTACAAAACCGGGGCAGTCTCAAGAGCATTCTGAAAATATTATTATATTGGACACCCTCAATCCTCCTCCTCCTGGTCCTATTGGATTGGCATACCCCCATGGGAAAATGACGTGACTTTATGATTGTATGTACTAACAACTTTTTTTAAATTTTTCCAGACTCCAGTCTGCTACTGACTTATGAGACCAAGGAGTCATATCATCAACATAATAATCTGTCGATTCACCACTAAGACCCTATACTCGCGTTTGGCAAACAATTCTAAAGCATAATGAAGTTATAAACACTGATGATGCCATAAGCAATAGCACGGTACTTAAAAACAACGTGGTCATTGCCATCACCATTATTTAAACTACATGAGCACATGAGCATGTCTAGTACTTGTCACCTTTCCAATATCTTATGACTTTATTTTTGTTGTTGACAAAATATAGAAGTAAGATTCTATTTTTGTTGATTCCATAATGGCTGCTTGAAATGTCTCTCTTACCCTTGGTGTGTGTTGTCAATTTATATGAGCTATCGTAGTTATTTTGGACAACCAATAATAGCAGCTAGGAAGAGATTGAGATTGGACCAAGAAGAGGCCCACGTCCAGCAGTGGGTGAACTCGAGCTATGGATGATAATAATAATAAAAGAGTATAATATCGGGCTATATATTGGGCTATGGGTGAATTATACGCATCGCGCGTACAGTGCCCTTCGCGTCCAATATAACAACACCTTCAGGGGAATGCTGGGGCTGCCGCGGTGGTGCAGCGCATCAGCCATGTTTGCAGAAGCGCGCACGCGCTGCGCTTCATTGTTGAGTCGGATACGGATCACCTCTAACGTTCTCCTGAAGACCTTGTCTGAACGGTGGGACCAATGCTGCAGGCGTGATGGGGTGGCACTCTCTTTGCAACAGGAGATGAGTGGTTCTCCTTTCATGCCCGATTAGTTTAATATTTTACGTACTAACATTTTCTTTAAGACTGTAATACTAACAAAATGGAACCTGATTTCCGAAATAAACGATTATTATTATTATTATTATAACTATAAAGGGCCTGCGTCACATCACTTGTCATAGACTATAAACAATAGTCATTAACATAGACAAGTGATGTTGGAGCGTCAGTCGATCTTAATATTCATTGACATGCATAATCATGTTCTTTTTTTCAAAACTATGTTTATTGGTTTATTCTCTTATTTTTTTTTAAATGCCCTAGTGGAATTTTTAGATGTCCGTAGTAGGTGTGTCCGTGGCATCACAATGGGCCCTATCAGAATACCAGCGCTGCAGTTTTTTTTTTTAATATCGATGCATTAAGCTGAGATAGGAGCCTTTTTAGCCTCGCACGGGTCTTTTATTTTTTAATTGTTTATTGTTGTTAGTTTTAAATGCTCCTTTTTTATTTTTGCTGTTCGTATTTCCTGTGCGTGTCCCAAATAAAATATTTTTCTTTCTTTCTTCTTTCTATGACGAAGAAGAGATTTGGCAGCAGATTTACCAATGAAAGGACGAAGACCGATGGAGGAACAGGGTGTAAAGTTCACTTATACCTCCATAGAAAAGGGAGGATCCTCCGACCAGACTGGTGCCGTGTCTGGTGGGTCGTAACTGCCCAACGATTGATGTCGGGGCGTTGTATATTTGCTAGTTGCGCGGTAAACTCTGCTTGCGCGATGCAGGATTTTGCGTGACGTCAGTGCGACGCATAGCTCGCATGTGGCGTTGTAGATGCCGCTACAGATGAGCACAGCGTCATTCGCGATAAACAGTTTGATGAACACAGGATTTTAGCCACAAAGTTTCCGAGCTTTTGTCAAGACTACTATGGGAGAAAGTGAGTTTGAGCTGATGTTGAGGAACAGTTCTTTGTAAGAAAAGGTCTTGCATCTAAAGGCTAGAGGAAGCTATGTAGATGAAAAAAGAGCATACACGGCCCAAAAAAAAAACACGACTTCTAAACGCTTGACTGATCCATTCACATTGTTCTTATTCATTGAGGAGCCACCGTTCTAAACACAAAGAAACCAATACAAAAAGTATCACCAAACTAAAGATACTGACAATAAAAACAAAAAGTATGCAAATGACAATGTAATTTTTGTCACCTTCAATTTGTATGGAGATACCCGACTCGTGAGGTCATTGCCACCGCTATAATGGAAGCTTAATGGGGCCTAATGGATTCTATATGAGTTAAATGAACCATTACAATGAACATTACATATCTGTTATCGGTATAAGAAAAGGTTTGGTGGAGAAAGGACTTACAAAACCATCAACCAACCTGTAACTGTTCCCCTGCAGGATTCTTTTCATATAGAGAAGAAACATAGATATTTCAGGAGCGATCATTGACTACCACACTGCTTACCGCATTCTGGCGATTTCAGGCCGTTAAGAGTTGTATACTACGTAAGATTACGGAAGGAAGAAAGAGGAAGTTCTTTTTTTCACTGTTGATTTCGCAAAACGATGCCTTTAATTTATTTCCGAAAGTAGTCTTTAAAAAAAAAAAGTTTATTTGCGTAAACCATGGTATAAAATGGTGTTAAATACAAATTCATATGGCAAAAACATGTTTAGCTAGGATAAAAACATAGCATGCAAAATTGTAAAGTTAGGTGAAGAAGACCATCAATACTTATGTTAGCGAAATGTTACTATCTAATTTGCGATCTCCTAACTGTATTACATAACAATTTAATGATCACCTAAAACGGGGCTTCCTCTCTCCTACCCTTTTTGCTGTGCCCTTCAGGGTCCATAATGATCTCAATTATATTAGTTACCACCTAAGTACACATTATGGTAAAGCAATAAAAATATTGAGTATTGAGTATTGAGTATAATTTTTTTATCAAAAAATTCTTTTAAACTATAAAAACTGCATTCAAGTAACCATTTATAAAACTTAATTTTAAATAATCATGTATTTAATGTTTTGAAATGTCTTGGTATTTTGTTATAGATGCGCACGCACATTGCTAGGCAGTTTTTATTGTATTTATCTAGTCTGGGTAAATCATTCAAGACTCGTTTATGAGGATCTCGTCTGTTCCTAGGATTAACATCATTTGCAGTTTTAAATAATTGTTTATTTTTAATTACAATCACACATATTTCGTAAATATAAAGTGACGGTTCCCTGATGTCTGAATAAGAATGATCGATCGCCCGAAATTCTAGATGGCAGGATGAACTAGACTCAAATCTAAGAGGGCTGTCGCCAGGTGGCACTTGACATAGACTTGTAGAAAGAGATAATGAAGGCCTAGATCAGGGATGATATGAGGCTCCGTAACCGTAACCGAAACTATCCGATATCCGAAATAAAAAAAATATCGTAAGTAAAGTATCGTATAAATTTCGGATAGTTTCGTATAAGGGCGGAGTCTAACTAATTATTATAATATCTCTAAATAATTACTTACCTATATGACTGATTATAATACCAAATGATAACCTACACTAGATAAAACCTATAAATAAAACCGAACTATTACATACTATTTGTGTTTATATTTTACTTCAATCTAATATCCGTAACCGAAACTATCCGAAACTAACGGATAATCCGAAATAATTACATATCCGTAACCGTATTAGAAACCGATATAATTTTATTCCTATATCCATATCCGTATCCAGATCCGAAATATCATATCCATAACATCTCTGGCCTAGATGGTGGGACGATATAGGCTAAGTAATAATTAGTAGTTTCAAAAGCATCATTTCAGTCGAAAGAAGTTCACTGCTGGACTGCACCCTCCACCGAGCGTTGCCCCTAAGCTTTCGCACACCAGCGGATTCCCACGACCTTCAGCAGATTCATCTTTACACCAAATTCAAACAAACATTCAGATTTATACACTCCCAAAACGCATCCCAACTCAATATAGTCGAACAGAAATAACAAACACGAACTGTTTATTTTGTAAATCAGCTTATAAACGTGTTCATACATTTTTATTAAGCCCTTATTCTCAAAGTGTTGGGAGATTTACACTCTTGTGTTGGGATTGTGCCAACTCTCCCACGTATGATGTCATTGTGACGACAGAATCACGACTGTGAATCAGCGAGGTATGGAGTTTAGACATCATTTACAAAAACTTATCTAACGTCGCCTGCCTCATTGGTTAGTGGTCGACTGCTCAGCTTAGAGTCCTGGGTTCGTTGCCCAGCGACCTAATTACGTAATACACTTTCAATAACAATCTTAATCATTTTGAAGGCTATTGTTAATCCATTGCCACATAAGTTCGAAAAAAAATTGTCTGATCAACAACGTAAAAAACGCAATGAATGTTGTTGAACTGTCAAAATGAAAGCCATTGCTACTAATAGTAAGTTACGCAATTACCCCGTAGGTTGGGTAATTTGGTATTGGGTTTATCGTCTCCATAGGTACCTACTACGCTTTGGAATGGGCAACTAACTTCATCTTTCTGACTGACCGATCCCTTGACACTTCAAAAGTGCCTGTAATTGGTTTATTTGAAATAAATGCTTTGAGTTTAATCCGTTAGGAATTTGTCGGTAGCTGCGCGGAGGTTGGATTATGTGCCCGGTTGATGGCACACCACTGCCTAAGGGACTGTTACCCATCATCATTTTTAACCGACTTCAAAAAGGAAGAGGTTATCAATTCGGATGTTTGTATTATTTTTTTTATGTATATTCGGGCATAAGTCCGTCCTAAATAGACGGATTTGCAAAATATTTTTTTTGTTTGAAAGGGTATACTCTCGAGGTGGTCCCATTGTCACCAAGTCAGAATCTGGTGAAAAGATCTCATGGAAATCGAGGGAAATCCTCAAATTTTATAGGCACACCTATAGCGAGTTGGGTATTTTTTATAGTAACTCGTGCATTTGCTCTCGGAAATCACCATTCGGTGAAGTGGAACTGATGATGAAGACCAAAGGTGGCCACCGGAACTAATCAATAATAAGTATTTCACGGGTTGCGATTCGATTTTAATATGGTTGCTAAGCAATTTATGCTCGTCACAATGCACATGGTGAAATCTTCTGGTTTATACCAGAAGAACTCCTCAACAATTAACGTCCCTGCATCGGGAAAAGGAATATTTTGTAAAAGGTGATGAGTGGTTGACATTAGGCTATTGTAACTTAGATAAATTAAGAACTGACCCACTAAAAAGTAAAAATAAAAACACTTTTTTACAAAAAAAAACTACACACTTCCAAAAAAAAAAACACTACAAAGTGAAAAATAACTTTAATTTCGGAAGTCGGTGTCTTTGGGTCTGTATTTTAGTTTTTTGCCCCCGACTTCCGAAATTAAACTTATTTTTCACTTTCTTGTTATTTTTTTGGAAGTCGGTTATTTTCTTTTTGTAAAAAAGTGTTTTACTACAAAAAAAACTTTTTTACAAAAAAAACAACCGACTTCCAAAAAAAACACTAAAGGACGCGAAAAATAACTTTAATTTCGGAAGTCGGTGTCTTTGGTTTTGTACTTTCGTTTTTGGCCACCGACTTCGGAAATTATAGTTATTTATTTTTAAAAAAAAAACATACTGACGAATTGAGAACCTCCTCCTTTTTGTGAAGTCGGTAAAAAACGGAAAGGATCAAAATGGTTAGACCTCAAATACAGAATTAAACATGTGTTTTTCACACATAATTGTAGGTCTCATAATATTTCTGAAACGTTGTTCTACGCTACGAGTAGTACAAACGAGACAAAAAAATACTTTCTCCCGTCAAAACCATGATTATACAGTCACAAATAACACGCTTTCAAATAAATCCAACTGGAGTATAGCTAAACTAATAACACTAAACCTAACCTAACAAATGTCACTACACTCGTTTCTGACGACGTCACCAATAACCGTTAATTCCCAAATCCCAATCGATATGACTCGGGATCGTTCGCGACCGATATTTTTGAATTAAGAGCGGGCACTGCGTTCGCCATGACTCACATGCGTTGGCGCCAGTAGAGCGGTATTCATAGTGTGGATATTAGTATCTACATTTATACATATAAATTAAAGTCGTCTTTCGTGTCTGTCTGTGTCCGCGTTGTTCTTCTAAACTGCGCAACGTAATTTCATGCGGTTTTCCCCATCATTTAGAGAATTTATTCCTAAAGGTTTATTTGTACAATATATTGATATAAAACGCACATAATAATAAAGAAATCTAGATATTTTGTCAAGTCTTAAAACCCGTGCGAAGCGGGTCGGTAGTCTATAAAATAATTTTTGTTTTCCTTATATTTATAAACTAATCTGTACTGTACTGCTTATTTAAGGTGCAGATATACGACTTTTAATGATTTCAAATTGAACATCACGTCTAAACGAATAGTCTTATTTGTTTGAAAAAAATATATGATAAACTAGACTATTTTCTTCGTAATTTGATATGAGAATATTTGAAATAATGTTTTTATAACATAGTGTAATTAATTTGTAAAGTAATGTCTAACGCGAACACAAAAACGCTAATCACGCAAAAACTATCGGGCGTATTTTCATGAAATCTGCACCATCCAAAAGACAATTTTATTACACAAATTTTTGTATACGGCTTTTATTTGTATTGTGTTTGATAAATCAAGGAGGATATTTTTTGCGAATAAACTTGATGTGCGTTGAAGCGGGGGCTCTTGTGGGCGACGGGCGGCAGTGCATCGCTGACCAAAGTCCGGGTAGACGCTAACGCTCTGTGCAATTTTATTCGCTTAAAAGTTTCGCATACTCCTCCCACTCGCTCAAGGTCGCTGGCACTTATTGTCGCCTTAATGAATAACATTGTTTATAAACAAAGAGGAAGGAAAGGAGGAGGAGGAAATAAAATGAATCTGGCAGCTAACACTAATTCCAACCAATAAATTATGTAAGCATGAATGATATCATTTCATCCGAGAAGGAATCATGACATCAGCTAGTTGTTGAAGGTGCAGTATTTATGATTTTGAATAATTTATCTAAATAACAAATACGTCATGTCTTACAAAAAAACACGTCAAATCAGGTACTTAATAACCTATGTTTTTGTGTAAATTGTCTTTTTAACAGCATCTGAGATTTCAGTACGATTATCATTGCTACTTCGAACATACATAAATAAACTCACGCCTTTTTCTCATGATGGTAGAGAGAAACTACAGAACGCCACATACTACGAACTTAACATAAGAACTCCTTTTTGTTTCGTCCAGAATCGTACATCTGAAGGCCCATTGTCGAATTTAAAAAACACAATATCTCAGCGACAATCTATGTCAAAAATGTAGACAAATTAGAGGTTTTTTGACCGATTGAGACTAATATAAGAAAGCGAACGGCCTTAAGGGGGATGCGCTAAGGTAGCCCGCGAAATTCAAATTTTGTTACGTTTTTTGCAATTTGCAAGTCACTGTCAGGTTGTATTTTGATTAAAATATGATTCGCGAACGTAACAAATATGGCTTTACAGAATTATAATTATTAGAATCAGCAATACAACTCCTTAAGTTAGAATTGGCGTCAAATGTCATGATTTCATGAAATAATCATTCAATACAGTAATATGAATTTAGAGAGATGTATTGCTGATTCTAATGATTATAATTCTGTAAAGCCATATTTGTTACGGTCGCCAATCATATTTTAATCAAAATACAACCTGATAGTGACCTGCAAATTGCAAAAACCGTAAGAAAATTTGAATTTCGCGGGCTACCGTGAAGGTTCCGCCTTAGGAAGAATGAACGCTTTATATTGTATGTTTATATTCAAATTGGAGGATTGTTTCTGATTTTATGTATGTATTTTATTTTCATTTTTACTCTTACACACGTTATCTACATGTCTTATGCTGGAAGACATTTCTTTAGAAATAAGCATCACCTTTGTATGATTTTTCTGTTCCTTTCTTCCTGTCTATTTATATGAGTGTACATAAACGGTTAAACAAATAAATAAAAATACGGAAACTGCCCTCTGATCGTACACGCGCCAGATTAAAGTGGCTACTTAAATAAAACCTTAAATGAAAACGAGACTATAAATACGACACCGTTAATGAAGATCGAGGGCAACCCAATTACTCACTTTAATTGACTACGACACTTTAATTCACTATGACATAATCACGCAAATTTTATGTAGAAAAGCAACGGAAATATAGAATCATCTCGTCAAGGTAAACGAAAACCAATCCACTGTTTAACATAAAAGAACAAACTCAAAGCGTTTTACAGGCACTTTTGAATTGTCAAGGAGTCGGTCAAGGAGTCAGAAAGTTGAAGCTATAGTTTGACCAATACCACTGTACCGCGCCTTATAGGTATGTGCTCGGCGTGACGGGGGGCAGTGCAGACCGCTCATTCATCAAAGCTCACAGCGTCCCGCCCCCCGCCTCGCCATGCATGCCTAAGGCGCGGTACAGCGGTATCGGTCGAGCTATAATTGAATGTTCCAAAACGTAGATCTTTATGGAGAAGAACGGGCAAGAAACTCCATGGGCACTCTTTTAAATCAAAATATCGTTACAAAATATTGGTTACATCATTCATGTGAGAACGATGTAGAACGTTAAAAGCGTCCGTAATAAAAAGGTAAAAACAATTGAAATATTAAATTAAAATAAGCCGTGGCAGCTAAGAGATGACCAGGGCCGACTGACGGCGCCCGTTAACGAACATGACCCATGGATTAGCACCATTCAGCACAACCATTTTGAAGGGAGCTAAAATCTAAATGATCCAACAAGTGCACCACCATCAGCGAGACATTAAGAGTGAGCATGACATACTCTCAGCCACACAAGCACACAATCCAATGAAAGACGAACCCAGTAAATGGTAGCTTTATAGTATGTACATGGTACTCACACATGTGTATGTATAGCATAGGGGAAGACCAAATAAACTATGAATGGATCGTGTGGAAGATGATAATTGATAAGGCTACAAAGTTTCCTGTACGTGAATATTGAGATGGCGATCGATAGGGATGTATGTTGCGCCAAAAAAAAAAATAAGTAATCTGTGGAAATTCGTAATAAATTCAAGTTGAATGCGAAACTATCCGGATTATAACAAAACATTGACGTAAGAATAACTATGCTAAATCAATCGTCACCAAGTTTGACGAAATTATTGGTAATCATAATGACAATGGCGTTAAATTATGTGCAATAGTATGATTGAATGAATGAATGATAGAAACTAGAAACTACGATGAACTGAAAAACCTACGGGAAGTGCCATATTTCCCTAGCGACCTGCCCCTGCTTTGCACAACTGCAATAGCGTCATGTCGAGACTGCTTTGTTTGTTAAAATTAATTTACACCTTTTTCAAAAATTATCCGATGTAAAAAAGACTCCAATGCGTTCACAATACATAAATCAGCTATGCGGCATAAAATGCAGAACCGCTTTGATGAAAAAGAGTTTTTTTTGGACTGGCTTCAAAAATTTATAATAAAATACCCGATAGTATAAAAAATATGCCCCTATCAAAGTTTAAGAAAGCTCTCACTTCGCTATTAATTGAAAAATGTTATTATACTGTTGCAGATTATATAAATGATAATTTTTAATATTTTGTTAGTTTGTTTTTTTACTTGTTTTATTTAATTTTTAAGTATTTTAGTTTTTAATTTTATCTTACTCGATATTTGTACACCTTCACGGCAAAACATAGCGCCCAAATATGTTAACCTAACATCTTAAGTAAATACCTATGTTTAACAAATAAATATTCTGATTCTGATTCTGTCAAAACATTGAGATTTCTGTGCTATATCCTTCGATCAATAATTACACAAGTACAAAAGCAAACTTGATTTGGTAAAAATGGATCCTCTGGTTACTTTTCGATGTAGACAATCAGAAAGTAAGCATTTAATAACAAACCCAAAAAAAAAGGTTTTTTTTGTTGACGTGTGTTATTGATCGAAGGCTTTAGCTAAGTTAAATAATGTATTAGACACATAGTTTTTTGTATTGTGCGTGTTGTTTGCGCAGAATAAACATTTTTCTTTCTTTCTTTCTTTACATAAACCTTCCAGAATAAATGATGATGAAAACCATGGTCTAAAAAAACAAGGTCTGGCATTCCGGGAGTGACACACGCTTACGTCACTATCCAGTTGCCACTTTATTGCAAATAAACACGAATTATGGAAACATTTTTGGTCGCCATTCTGTTATAAAATATATATAAACCATTTAAATTGTCGTTTCATTTTTCTAATCAAACGAAACAATTCAATTTTAACAATACCAACGCAATTGTTCGTTAAAACCTCTTTGTTTTATCGGATTCGCACAGGTAATAAAGGCGATTAGGGAGTTATCATTACACACTACTGGTAACACAGCGGTGATGACGTAGGCTTGTGTCACATACCTGGCGAAGACGCTAAGTATATTAGGTATTATACCATGGTGAAAACCGTATCATTGTCCATCCAGTAGTTTCATTAGGAAGATCTAAGCGGTCATACAGACAGACGCGAAAAGCTGCTTTGTTTGTTTGTAGCGTTGTTTGTTTGTTGCGTTTGTTTTGCTGATTGAGTACCCAAAAGAGGTGAAACCATAAACAAAGCATCCTACGCATTGACTTTAAGAAATAAACGGGTAGCAATTAAAGAAAAATACGGGGTAAACTGACAACCGGTGTGTTGCTTCTTCAAGACAACGCCCCGGTCCACACAGCGCGTTTCCAAGGCTGCTGTGCGAGATTGTGGTTTCGATGAAATTAACCACCTACTCTATAGGCCGGACCTAACCCCAACTGATTACAATTTGTTCCCCAATTTGAAAAAAGACCTTCGTGGGAATCGATTTTCCAACGATGAAGAGCTCAAGGCGGCAATAAATGCGTATTTTTCCGAGAAAGAGGTTTTTTTTTTTACAGTGTATTAAAAAGTTAATTTCGAGATGTTGTAAATGCATTGAGGTAATAGGGAATTACATGTACATTTTTTATTTTATTAATTCAATATTATACCGAGAATACATTGAACGCTCCTCGTATATACATAGATTCTATCGTTATCTCATCCCAATATAGACCACTCAAATAAATAGGTTAAGTTGTCCTGCTGATTCATTACTGATCGCTTGTTTACATAATAACAACATGTGCTCATACCATGTGCTAATAATTTCGCGCCTGTTAGCAAGTAATTTCTTGGCTATGATTGGTTGATTCATTCTTTCCTCATCTCGAATCTAGCCATGTGTGTGTAAGCAAAGCATAGCAAATTTGAACAGGAATTTAATAAAAACTATTTGTTGACTCTTATTTATTTAAATAGACAGCGATCAAATAAATGAGGACGTTTTAGGATCAAAGGACGTAAGGCAGAAATCGGAAAAAAGTGAGCACATATTTTTGTATTTATTTTTAAAGAATGGCATTGGCGTACGTCATAAATAGGTCCTTATAGCAGTTTTTTAACCGACTTACAAAAAGGAGGAGGTTATATGTTCGATTGTATGTAAGTATTTTTTTTTTTTTAATGTATGTTCACCGATTTCTCCGTCAATTGTCGAACGATTTTGAATGTTCTTTTTTTTGTTTGAAAGGGTATGCTCCCGAGGTGGTCCCATTGTCACCAAGTCAGAATCTGATGAGGGGATCCCATGGAAATCGAGGGAAATCCTCAAAATTTATAGGTACACGTATAGCGATTTGGGTATTTTTTATAGTAACTCGTGCATTTGCTCTTGGAAAGTACCAATTGGTAAAGTGGAACTGATGATGAAGACCAGAGGTGACCACCGGAACTTCTTAATAATAAGTATTTCACGGGTTGCGATTCGATTTTAATATGGTTGCTAAGCAATTTATGCTCGTCACAATGCATATGGTGAAAAACGATGGTGATGGTGGTATGGTGATGTAATTTGATATTTCTGTTTTTATGGTTTGTTATCACTTAAATTGTTTAATTTTTGTTTTTACCTTAGGTTATCACTGTATTTGAAAATGTTGGTTCACCTGTTATTGGCAACTGTATAAGCCCATGGCTGTTACCCACTGTTATGTGATATTTTATATACAGAAGCTGTTGGTGTACCTTTTTAAAATAAATAAATGGAGCTGATGGTGGCTCCACCATCAGCTCCAGTGGTTTTGGTTCTTAACAGGAGAACTCCTCAACAATTAACGTCCCTGCGTCGGGAAAATGAATATTTTGTAAAAGATGATGAGCAGTTGACATTAGGCTATTGCAACTTAGATTTATTAATATCTGACTCACTAAAAAGTGAAAAATAAAATCTTTTGTCCAAAAAAAACAACCGACTTCAAAAAAAACACACTACAAAGTGAAAAATAACTTTAATTTCGGATGTCAGTGGCAAAAATCAAAATACAGATACAAAGACACCGACATCCGAAATCAAAGTTATTTTTCACTTTGTAGTGTGTTTTTTTTGAGTCGGTTGTATTTTTTGGAAAAAAGTTTTTATTTTAAGTTGTATGTGTTGAGATTTTAAACTAAACGTTAATATTAGACATCATTTTACTAAGGAGAATAAGCTGTTTTGAAGTAAACAATTACTGCTAATGGTAAGTTTTATCATTTTATGCAGAAATCTTGAAAAAAAAATGCAATTGCCAAAAGTGGATATGTTGTGGTCTTGATCCTAACCCTCTCAAATAACTGTAAAACTGACATGTTATAAACTCTCGCCCTTTCCCCATGGGGTTATGTTTTTTTTATTTTTTATACTTATATCAATTCGCATTGTGTCTGAAATATTTTGTACATTAATTAACATAACAGATATAGGTAAAAATAATAAATTATGAATTTCAAACAGTAGTTCCATCAAAACAGAAAAATAAACAATAACATGCAGTTAATATTAAGCAATTATGTCCATAGATCGTAAATCGATAATAATGTCAATAAATTTTAAATAGTTATTATACTAAGTCCTTCTGCTTTGTCAACGTCGGTGCATCATGGCATAGGAGCACATTTTGTGTCAAGGTAAATGAGCCTCTATGACTTGTTCAGGTGGCCACCTACTGAGCTGAACTCATTAATACAAATCAATCGACTCGAAAAGAAGATGACTTCATTGAAATAAATTCTACCAAGAGGGAAGTTGGGCAGCTATCAACCTTGCTGTGTAACTAATCTTTCCGCTGTGACAGGACTTAAGAAGGTATTCTCGGTGGTACCTTATCAAGACCTGATAATATTCTCAATACTTTGACCCCCACGTGGAAATCAATGAACAAGGAAAAGAAATCTCTAACCGTAAATAACCAACCAGTAATTGGAATCAAGATCATCAAAAACTATCTGCTACACTATTTTTGTCAAGACTACTTTAAATCCATGACTCACATCCATGAATCACAATAAATCTGATCATCTCCCAAAATAGAACACTCTTTCATTCAAATATTTTTCTTCTTCCGACCTTCAAGTAATTGTTAGGATAACCGGTTTAAGTATAACCAGACGGTTTGAAGTAGGTGTGGCCTAGGGACCTATGAGCAACATGATTAAGTAGTGACGTGTCTCAGATAGACCTTATAGCTAGCAGAAGTCAAGCTTCCAGACCAGATGTATAAACGTAAACGAAGCAAAAGGAATATATAAGGATCATGGCAGGTTCTGAAGTTTCTGCCAACCCCATAGGAAAGAGGCGTGAGTTTATATTTATGTATGTAAGTCAAGCTTCATGAGGAAACCGGCATGAGGGTGGGAAATCATCAAATAACTTCTTCCACTCTGGACGGAGCGGGAGGGCGTGTCAGACTTTTACTGACTAAAACCCACCCGTGTTCCTTCAGTTGCCTGTGGGCCAGGGCTACGGATAACTCTTTGGAACGATCCGCAAGTCTGGCAGGCACCGGCTAACCGGCATGACCTAGGACCACAATTTGACTTCCACCAACCCGCACTGGACCTGCGTAGTGGATTACCGCCGACTCCCACTCACAAAGAGGACGCTTGAGCCCCAACCAGCCCCAACATTGGAAACATTATAGGCTGATAATCTAGCCATGCTTGCCGTTATCAACAAGACTTCAATTGGTGACTTCTAACAGTTTCAATGACGCTAAGAGTGTTCTTGTAAACCTGAGAGGGCCGATGACACACCAGGCGTGTTGTAAAATAATGTTCTAGAACGAAACCTGCCACTGATAATAACAATCATAAACAAAACACAAATGACCTTACATTATTATAGATGTAAAAATCGTGAGCAAGCAGGATGCTGTAGCGATTACGTCATCGAATCCTGCGATTAGAGACTAGAAACCAGCCTATCGCAATTCACTACTGGATATAGGCCTCTCCCAAATTGGGCCACTACTCCCGCGGGGTAATTGTGTAACACACTAACAGTAGCAATGGCTTTCATTTTGACAGTTCATCAACATTCATTGCGCTATTTACGTTGTTGAGCAGACAATTTTTTCGAACATATGAAGCAATGGATTGGCAATAGGCTTGAAAATGATTGAGATTATGATTGGTACTGTGTTCCTACACCCTAGGGGTATCCTATCCTACACCCTAATTGCCTAACAGTTCACACTTTCAATCAGAATCTGAATCATATTGAAAGATATTGCTAATAGATATGTTCAATAAATTTGTCTGTTCAACAAAGTTAACGCAATGAATCTTGTTGAACTGTCAAAATGAAAGCCATTGCTACTATAAATGTGATACACAATTACAGTTACAATTACAATTGTGCAGTTTTGCTCATATCCGTCCATGTATGGTTGATTCCTTGACAGGCAGCAGCGTTCACCTAGAGAGTTTGGACCTTATTGTTAAAATTTAGGACAGCCCTAATCTCTCAAAGCATGCCAGTGCGCATTGTTGGATTATCTGGTCAAAATAAGGAGGAAACTGTTATCATGTGGCGAAATGAGGTTGGGTCTTAGTAAACGCGATAAGGCACTTATAAGTAGTTTATAGTAACATGTGTTTATTAGATGGACTTAATTTTATAAGGTAATTAGGTTATCTAATCACGCCTGTATTTCCCGTAAGGTTAAGCAGGGGTGCATCTATAGCCCTGCAGGCCTTGGTGACCTTGTAGCGGCATTTACAACGCCACATGCGAGCTACGCGTCCCACTGACGTCACGCAAAATCCTGCATCGCGCAAGCAGAGTTTACCGCGTAACTAGTATATATACAACGTCCCGACAAACGCGACGCCTCAGTGCGACGCGATTCTGGCAGAACAATTTCCATGGAGTATTCATAAAAATTGTTCTACTAGGGTCACGTCGTGCTGTCGCGTTCCGTCTGTTTGCGGGAGCCCTAAATCAATCATTGTGCATTAATACAGCCTTATGGGGGATGCGCTAAGGTAGCCCGCGAAATTCAATTGTTCTTAGGTTTTTTGCAATTTGCAGGTCAGTGTCAGGTTGTATGTCTTTAGATTTTCGAAACATCTAAACGAAATCGAAAAGCACTGGCTTCGACCTTGAGATAAGTTATCGGTCATTACCACGCTGTTGGCATAGAAAATTAGTTATGCGGCCTTGAATATGTATGACCGAATGTTATTGAGTCGAATCATTTCGTCGCCATTGCACAGAGCCTGAGGAAAAAGGTCTTATAACTCAAACGCCTTCAGGTTAGGTGCAGCGCATTTTAAACTATACACTATTAATCCTTATCCAATTAAATAGTTAGATATACGTTGTGCATTTAATGTTGATCAAAATTGCCCTCGAACAATGGGGGTCGATATAGACTACTTTGGGTATAATTAGTTTAAAATATCAAAATTTTCGAATTCGTGAACAACTTTTAGAGGGCTCTTTCGTCAACATTGCATTTATGTTCGATTCGGCATGGAAGTGTATCCAATGGTTGTAAACAGCCATGCCATGCTGTTTAAGAATGTTATAATAATTTATATTAATCGAAACATTCTACAGTACAACTATATTCTTAATGACCCTCGACAAACGTCGTGTTTCATCAGTCGTCGGATTTCTATCAGTTGCCTTTGCACTTGGTGCAGACCGGACGCTCTCAATCGACTTGGAAGTACATAGAGTTGTTAATACTCTTTTAGCTTAAGGGGACTACATGACCTAAACGCAAATTTATAATGCCTAAAAATATATGATCCACTGCAGTAACCAAAATCAGAAAAATATATGATATTCTTCTGGATATATGCTAGTTAGATAATGTGTTGAAAACATAATACAATTAACTTGATATGATAGAAAAAAATCACGAAGATGCCTCTAAAAAAAATTAAGAAGATCCTCTAAAAGATTAAAAACCATACTAATATACATGCAAACTTTCAGATTTTTTGTCAGATTATTCTACAAGTAACATACTAACGTAATAGTGTTTTAATTTTTTAGTCCAATGAATAGATTTTTTGTAAATCCATAATTGCTTCATAATTTGCAATAAATTACCAGCGTTGTGTCATCGCGCGTCTCTTTCTTTTCTATGTAATCCGACAGTGACCGCGCTTTAGCTCTTGTAAGCCTCTTAATGTAATTTACTAATTGAAATCCGACAACTGACGAAACACGAAGTTTGCCGAGGGACATTAAAAAAATTGTTGTACTGTAATGCATTTCCAGTATAAATCGCTACAAGTAAAGCCTTACAAACTCGTGACCGATCTAAGGTTGACTACAAACGAGGTTCTATCAAGTTCAGAACAAATACCTAGTTTGATTAATTTATACAATGTAATAGATTTGTTAAAGAAAAAACCAGTTCTGTCGGCTGACTGCATTCCTATTATACTTCCGTTTTTAATTATTAAACATGAGTTGATTTATTAGTTAAATGTTGAGGAATTTAGCTTTCTGTTGACTAATACTTTTTGACCCATCTGAAGGCTTAGCACAAGCACCGTCTTGTCGACGGAAGAATAGACAAAAATGACGTTTCGTGAAGACAGTACGACGGCAGCAAAGTAGAAAGAGTCAACTGCACTTTTTACGAAATTCAGTAATTTATTCACGTTTATATTTTATTTTGCTTATATCTCGAAAATGGTGTGTCCTATCACAAAAATAATGAAAATTTCGACCCCCTCTACGAAACACCTAAACCCCTAAAACTCAACGTGTAGGAAATAATTTTTCACATTTTCCATACAAAAAGTGAAAAATTCCATAAAAAGTTTTCTTCTGTCTTTAGCACGGCGATAAAAAAAACAAATTGTCTTCCACTACCTTAGACAACTGTCTTCTGAAATAGTCTACATTAAAAAGGACCTAGACAACGATCGGTAGAAACGAAAGACAAAATGCCAGATTTTAGAAGGATTTTTATGGTGCGATGTCAAAAATAAGAGCAACGAAATGTCACTTTGTATGGAAATAGCCGTGTCTATTCTTCGAAGAAATAGACAGCGTCATGCTAAGCCCGCAGGTGGATGAAATTGAGTCCTGTCTCCTTGGTCTTGAGGTCGTAAACGCGGCAGCTAAGCATAGAATCATGGTGTTCGTTCGGCACAAATTGGCTAATCAGTCTCACTTAGGATTACCATCCGTCCGGATTTCTCCGGCTTTTTACTCTCAGTCCAGATTAAGGGCCCGTTGTTTGATCAGTAGTCAAACATACTAATAGTTAAAATGCGTTAGTTAAACTAACAAATGACAGAAGTATGTTGTTTGACAAATGGTAAAGCTAAATATAGTTAAAAAAAAAATACAATTTGCTATGAAAGTTAACCATGCGTAGACAGAGTAGTTAAACTTTGACAGCTATTGACTATTGTCAAGAGACTAATTGTTAAATTGACTAATGGTCATGTTTAACTATGTATCAAACAACGGGCCGTTAGACCAGCCTTGCCATTTGTCTAGACGTTTTGAGTAAAAAATACATTTAGACAGTGAAAAAATCATAAATTAAAAATGTACGGACTTTTTTCGTAACATATGGACTTTTTGGAAAAGTTCGGTTTTTTATCTGGACTTTTATGTAGGTAAATTTTAAATGGTATACCTAGTCCCACTATCACCTTGCCGACTGGCTAGCATATATTTTTACTAATGAGATAATTACACACGGGCAGGATACGGTTTAGAATTGTGAAGATTTTATTGAACACATGTTCGTGAATGGGCGCCGTCGGTTGAGCCTGGTCATCTCTTAACTGCCATATTTTAATTTGGTTTCTTAATATTTTTTTTACATTGTTCTCATTATAGAAGCAACAAGAATAATGTACCCAGGAATTTGTAATATCTTGTTTTAAAAGAGTGTCCTTGGAGTTTCTTGCCCGTTCTTCTCCATAAAGACCTACGTTTTGGAACGGGCAACTAGCTTCAACTTTCTGAATAACTGACCGACTGTTTGAAAGTTCAAAAGTGCCTGTAATTCTTTGAGTAAGAGTTTTAACATAGCACGAAATGTACCTACTTACAATGTTATTTTAAGAAATGGATCAAAGCAATGAGTCCGAATCCGAATTTTAATAATATTCCTTTGAACTGAAACTGCCACATAAATTATTCTATAAGTAGGTATTTTCTCCTGTCGCAGCGCTCGCAATCATGCTAATTTAAAATCGTATTTTGTGGTCTACTTTTAAACTGTTTAGCGGCCTAATCCCACTTAAAAAAAAAACTACTTAGAAGAGAGTTTTCTTGGAAACTTGGAAATATATAAAGGTACAAGGCAAATTAGAGTGGGACGTTCTAGTTAGGATGACATATTATTATAGTGACCTTATTGGTGATGTTCTTCAGAAAGGTCAGGTGCGCAGTACTCGCAATCGGCGTGCGTGTATGACCAGATGTATGAACGTAAACGAGGCAAAAGGAGTATGTAAGGATCGTAGCAGATGGCGTTCTGTAGAATTTGGCGTGAGTTTATGTGTGAAAGTATATTTATGTCTCCAAAACGAGTACGCATGCTCTTTAGCCAAAGACAACACAACACATCTTGGCCTTCATTCCGAAAACAAAACAATTATATATAGCATTGTATTTAGAGAACTGGGCAAACTGTACCCTAATAAAGTAACACACTATCTATCACAATCTGAATCATTTTTAAGCCTATTGCTAATCCACTGCTTCATACGTTCGAAAAAATTCTCTTCTCAACAACGTAAATAACGCAATGAATGTTGTTGTACTGTCAAATTGAAAGCTATTCATACTGTAGTGTGCTACGCAATCACCCCGCTGATCCTTCTATTACTGCAAGTCTAGTTTCAGCTCATCTTTATTAAGGCGACAATAAGTGCCAGCGACCTTGAGCGAGTGGGAGGAGCATGCGAAACTGAAGCGAATAAAATTGCACAGAGCGTTAGCGTCTACCCGGACATTGGTCAGCGATGCATTACCGCCCGTCGCCCGCAAGAGCCCCCGCTTCAACGCACATCAAGTTAGTTCGCAAAAACAACTCACCTTGATTTATCAAACACAATACAAATAAAAGCCGTATACAAAAATTTGGGTAATTAAATTGTCTTTTAGATGGTGTAGATTTCATGGAAATACGCCCGATAGTTTTGCGTGAATTTGTAATGTAAAGTAATGTTAGACATTACTTTACAAATTAATTACAATATGTTATAAAAATATAATTACAAATATTCACATATGTAATTACGAAGAAAATAGTCTAGTTTATCATATATTTTTTTCAAACAAATAAGACTATTCATTTAGACGTGATTTTCAATTTGAAATCATTAAAAGTCGTATATCTACGCCTTAACCGTAAAGGTTCATAAGAGCATTTATATTGTGTTTAATCCCTGCAATAAGGGAACACTAAGGTACTTTATTTCTACATTTTCATAAACATCATGAGTAAATGAACTTACATAAAACCGACTTCAACCAAAATTTTTGATCCACAAAGATTTGAGCTTCGAAGTCCTAGCCGAAACCGCTGACCGAGAAAAAGGCTTTAATGTCATCCCGTAGTTATTTCTGTTAAATGTCAAAAACTGTTCGTGCGAGATTGCTCCTGTTGCCAAGCAAATAAATGTCAATGGCGTGGACCAGCAGCAATCTTCTTCTAGGTAATCCCAACGTACCAACAAATAGGCTTATTTGAGGTAAGATAACAATAGCCCTGTATTCTCCGAAGAAGTAGCCTAGGCGGTGGTGGAGGTCCATTGTATACTAGCTACTGCCCGCAGCTTCGACCGCGTGGATGTCGGAAAGTATCCCACGGGAACGTGCTACCGGGACAAAAAGTAGCCTAATTTTCCAAGGATGCCATCTATCTCTTTGCCAAATTTTATCGAAATCCGGCGTGAAAAGATGCGTTGTGTTCCACGCGCGCCTCAAAGAGATGTCAGCACTGATTGACGGGGTCCGCTAGGGCCGATGCCTGCCAAGGTCGCGGATTGTTTCAAAGAGTTACCGTGGCTCTGGCGCACAGGCAACTGAAGGAACAAACAGGGGGCCTAGACAAAATCCCTTTTCTGTAAGCGTTAACGCCAACGGAAAATCAAATTGTATGGAGTTGATATTTGCTTAAAACGTGACATTACGTGTCCTTTCCACAGGTAATGTCATTGGCATATATTTTGACGTTAGCGTCTGGCGTAACGCTATCAGAAAAGTTTTTGTCTAGGCCTGCAGGAGGTTTTAGTCAGTAAAAGTCTGACACGCCTTTCCGCTCCGCCCAGACGAGAGAAATTATTTGATGATTTCCCACCAAAAAAAAGGCGTGAAAAGGTAACATACAGACAAAGTTACTTTGGAATTTATAATATTAGTATGGATTTTTTCTGGGACCAAAGACCATATTTTCTCAACCATAGCAATACGACCCTCGTACGATAAATATGTAGGGTCCTTTTGGTTACCGCCAATTTATCAAAGAGACTGGATAAGACTTAAAAGACAACAAGATAGTAACACAAACGAGGACATAAGACTACAAAGTCACTGGCGCTAATAAAAACACATCTTGGCCCACTTTAGAAAACAATAAACCTTATAGGTGCGCCATGTGACTAGATTTTAAGCATTCTGCTCACATCAGGAGTAATAGATAGATAGGCTGCCCATGTCGACTGACTCTAGATAGGTGCCCAAAAAATCTATATCTCGTCATCGTCATGTACGTGATCGGGCGCCGTCTGTAGGGACTGGTCATCTCTTAGCTGCCACGACTTATTTTAATTTAGTTTAATATTTTAATTGTTTGTCTTTTTATTACGAACGCTTTTAACTTTCTGCATCGTTCTCACATGAATTATGTAACCAATATTTTGATTTAAAAGAGTGTCCATGGAGTTTCTTGCCCGTTCTTCTCCATAGGTACCTAATATGCTTTGTAAAAGGCAACTAGCTTCATCTTTCTGACTGACCGACCCCTTGACAATTCAAAAGTGCCTGTAATTCGTTTATTTGAAATAAATGCTCTGAGTTTGACGGAGACCCTTCTTTTTGGCTTTGTCGTAGTCGGGTAAAAAGGAAATACCGAGTAGTTCCTAAGCCAGTATGTGTCGCGACCACGTCTCAACAATCAATTTAATTACATAACCCCAAAAAACCCTCACAAAAACGAACACACGTGTCCACAAAGTCATTGGCGCTAATCAAAACACATCTTGGTCTACTTTAAGAACAATAAATCCTAGGTGCGCCTGCGTCGTCCGACTAGAATTCTAGATGATCAGTATTCTGCTCACATCTGGTGAGAAGGTCGGTAGCTCTCGGGCGGACGGCATTCTTTATTCTATAACTGTGTCAATTATTGTCACCTTTGAGTTTAAGTGCTAATTCGACTACCTCCTTATATATAGTTGCAGCATATACGGCTACGGATTCCGAGGTTTCGGGTGAAATTTCCGGGTCGGGCCAAAACTAATGGGAATTTCTGCGTAAAGCTGTCGGTCTTGCGCCTAAACTCTATCCGATAGTGTGTATTCTTATCTTGAATTATTGATTTATGATCGAGTTTTTTTTTTTTGTGTAATAAATTGATGATTGTGATTTTATACAGGGTGGCAGCGACATCGACGCCCAAACTGAAACCATGAATTCATCAATTCACCTCCTATCGTAAAATTATTTCTTCGGTTATCAAAAAAAAAAACTGCTGTGTCATAGAAACTGCAATATCTACGCGGTCAAAATGTATGGATCAGCTTATTTTTTTTTTTAATAACCATCTAAATATTTCAATGCATGGGGGTTCAGAATCATGTAATCAATCCATGGTAACAGGTTGCGGGTCGAAATCCCCGCTACCATGTATACTTAAATACTAGTGAATTAATGTAATTACCTCGTTCTAAATCTATTTATAATGGTAACATTCCGCCCAACGATTCATGCGCCGCCGCCGTCTTTAAGGCGCAGATTTACGACTTTTAATGATTTCAAATTGAACATCACGTCTAAACGAATAGTCTTATTTGTTTGAAAAAAATATATGATAAACTAGACTATTTTCTTCGTAATTTAATATGTGAATATTTGAAATTATATTTTTATAACATAGTGTAATTAATTTGTAAAGTAATGTGTAACGCGAACACAAAAACGATAATCACGCAAAAACTATCGGGCGTATTATCATGAAATACCCAAATTACCCAAATTTTTGTATACGGCTTTTATTTGTATTGTCTTTGATAAATCAAGGTGGGTTGTTTTTGCGAATAAACTTGATGCGCGTTGAAGCGGGGGCTCTTGCGGGCGACGGGCGGCAGTGCATTGCTGACCAATGTCCGGGTAGACGCTACCGCTCTGTGCTCTGTGTTATTCGCTTAAAAGTTTCGCATGCTCCTCCAACTCGCTCAAGGTCGCTGGCACTTATTGTCGCCTTAATAATCTGTGTGCGCGTAAATCGTCTTTAATAAGCTGTCATAAAAATATAGGTTTGACGTTTTGACATACTGATTACGTATTAAATAGCATGACGCATTAGTTAATGAATGTTAAGATGGAATTATTTTAAAAACTAAAGAAAGCACAAACCTTCGAGCAAGTTATTGTATTTTGAACTTTATTCCGGCAAAGAAAGTAAACTGAACTTATAAAGTTCGAAATTTAAAAATTGCTCGGTGGTTTAAACCTGGGTCTAAAGATAAACCTTGTTTTGTAATAAGGCCGATAAAGTTAAATCTTGTATATGAAGACGTTTCTTCTTAGAATTTATAATGCAACTAGCGGACCCGGCAAACGTGGTCCTGCCCGAAAAAGCAGCGCCACATTATATATGATTATTGCAAATATATTGTAAATAAAATTATTTATTAAATATACGGGTAACTTATAATTCTCTATTCTTTCTAGCTATGCACTAATAAATTACCGCCCAAAATTAGGTAATGTTCTCAATTGTACAGCAAATCAAATTTGGTGACATACCGACAGCAGCGCCACCTACCGGGTCCAATTGTATTTTCAAACCATCCAGGAACCCATTGAAATATACACACAAAATTTCATCCAAATTGGTCCAGCCGTTTAGGAGGAGTTAGGTGACAAACACACGTACAGAAAAATCTAATATATAAAAAATATTCGTATCAGTGTTTGTTATCGAAATCCTCCGAAACGGCTTGACCTATTTTTATGATTTTTTTTGTGTATATTTGGTAGGTCTGACATGGTCGTAAAGTATATTTCATACAGCTGCGGGTGAAACCGCGGGGCGCAGCTAGTATTATATATGTATATTATTAAGATAAAAACCGTGGGATTCCACCATTTCCACAAGGCTACAATTTAAATGCTCACCAAAACAATTTTTAGACCCTAAGACTAAGTACCCAGTAAAATATGTTAACTTCAAATAAAATAAACCCACTCTATACCGAGGTGCCTAAAGAACAACGTTTTAAGTTCCAAAATAATTATACACTCATCAGAATAATTGTACGTGTTGTATTTATATTCTTTTTGCCTACCAAAATGGATAAATGCTCACCAATACTATTTTAATTTATTATTGCTCTTTTTAACCCCTACTGTATTCATCTCTGGAATCTGGAACGCTGTCGTCTCCATCTTGGAGGTGGGCGTTAATAGCTGCGACACAGTTTTTCAACTAATGTAGCTATTTACGTACGCAACCAATTTGAAAACTGTTTTTTGTTCCAATAAAGATTATTATTATTTAATCTAACCCTAGACGGTCAACGTCAGGGGCACCCCGAGGTTCGGTTGGTTAGGTTCCTTTAATTTAAACCCTTTAGACAGAAATAGCAGCCTCGTGAAGCGGGACTCCCTCGAGCTATCTTGGCAGGTGGTAAGAAATTTAAAGGCGTTTATAAATCTTTATGGCATAGAATAAAAAGGAAAAAATGGTTCATTTCTACAATACTTTATGAAACACAATTTGGTGAGCATTTATCCATTCTCGCCGGTATTTCGAATTTTTTGTTAGTAAAATAGGTACTTTTCTGGTAGGCGTTTAAACACAAGCCTTTCCACAATTCCATTTCGTAATACGATAGAAACTCATACAAAAACAAATAAAATCCAAAGCTAACTAGCTGACACTGACCTACAGTGATTTCATAAGTGATCTCATCGAATCAATATCGGATCTATTCGAGAAATCGCTTTATCTATAAACTATACGTTGGATTCTGCGTCTTAATAAAATCATGTTTTGGGATATTGAGTCATCAGTTTATTGATCTTATAAAATTTGGTGTACTGAAATAAACAGACAAAAACTCCTTCTGTCAGGTAGCTGTTTACACTTAAACCACTGAACCCATCCACCCTGACTGGATGCGGAACGTGGAGATCCGGGTGTAGTGACGCAACTGGAGAGAGGCCCGGGTCCAGCTATGGACTGAGATTTCCCGGCCTTATCCCCGAAGGCCGAGCGCCGATTCAAGGCTGCCCCCGAAAAAAGGAGGCTCCATTGATTAAACAGTGCAGTTAGTGTAAGCAAACGACATCACAATAGAAAATTAGTGTGGGAGCACTCCGACAAAACAGAAAATGGGTTTAGCTGTGCATTATATATTCAATTTTAGGTTAAGTCTTAGGTTAACCTAGACTTTCTACTACTGAGTTCGGAGTACAGGGCATACTCACACATACTCCGCACCCCCAACAGGGGGTGGGCTTGGCTCATCATGAGTTTTAACGGGCCCCGTCTCCATGTGCGGCCTCTGAGACCGCACAATCTCCTAGAGGTGCGCTTAAGAAAAACTGAGCGCCACATATTCTCGAGGTATTTACTTGTTACCCTACATGTTCTGACGTACAAAAAGCTCAACGAACAACACCAACACACTAGCAGTACTGCTTACCCCCTTTTTACGCCATGTCTCCTTCCTTTTAAGCCTCGGCAGGCTACTGTAGTTCTTCTCACTCATTTTAACTCACTGTTTTTTTACATTTCACTGTTTCTTCACTTTTTTTATGCCACTTTATGTCACTTTTTAGCACTGACTGTGAGTTTGTGCACAGTTTTGTCACTATATTTTAGACACATCGTTATTTCGACTATTGTCAGTCAATCACAATGATGCAACTGAAGTTTTAAAGTATCAATACCAGCCTACGTAAAGACCTGTTTGAGATAACACAAGTAATTAGCACAAACCGCACCCTAATTGATATAGTCATTTCGGAGAAGAATGCCAACATACGAAGTGATACAGAGGGGCGAATACTACTACTACTACTATTAGCCTGCATTATCGCACTGTGGGGCTAAGGCCTCTCCCCATGACTTCCAGCTCTTTCGATCCAGGGCTAGAGTGGACCACTGGTCGTTTGTTTTCTCGCCTTCTGGCTTCTGGCCCATTGCTCATTGGGCATGCGACAGACGTGGCCAGCCCAGTCCCACTTCAGCTTAGAGGGGCGACTGAAATATGTAAGCAATCGACAATTCCGCTCACAAAAAAAAATGCTCGAAAGAACAATAGCATAAGGACATTAGACAGTAAACAATATTATCGTCCTTTTTTTGATTTGTATAATGATGACACTGCAATGGAAGCAGATCCCTAACTTAATGATTGCCAAGAAAAGGTAGGAGTGTTGGAAGACCAACAGCCAGCAGCAACGGCCGGATGACCCAAAAAGGAGAGCTGGTAAGACCTGGATAAAATTCGCATGTACCAGGGAAGCATAGCATGAAAGAGAGGAGGAGCTAGCGGTGAGTGGAGCAAGCCTGTCAATGAGGATGGTGATGGATGACCCAAAGAAATTGGTGTTACAAGATTTTCTCCCGTTTGAAATGCAAAAATGCTGATTAAAATCTTGAACAATTAAAGACGCTTTTCATTCTAGGTTTAACGACTAATGTGGGGAGATTATTACTAATCTCACGACTTTCACACGTGATTCTAGTAACACCATACAACACTAAAATTTTATTAACAATCGTGTTGAACAGATAACAAAACAATAATTCTGTGAGTCACTTTTTATCAATTTTCACACACATACATTCACACATTTGCTCAACGAATTGCAATCCATTGCTGGACAAAGGGTCTTCCCAAGAAAGGAAGATGAACATCTCTGACTCCCGACTCTCAGGCGAAAGGTAATCGGAAGAACACCGTGTTGTGTGTTCATAATTATTACAAATCGAGTTCTAACTTTCATTCAGCGAGGTTTTGTACTTCAACCTTTATACCGACTTCCGTAAAGTTCTTAATACAATATTGACAACTTACGACTCGAGTTTGAAATCAGTATTTAGAACTTTAACATTACGGAACAAAATTCGTAATTCAAAAATGGATCGATGGTTCTAAAGATAAATCTTGATTTGTTGTGTGTTGAAGACCGTTGCAGTCTGACAGCCCCTCTGCTCACCCAAGAGATAAGGACATTAATGAGGGTATTCTACATGACGGTATTCTACACGAAAAAAAGCTCATCCTACATGGTATTAAGCACAATGTAGAATCTGTCATCATTAAGATTTCACTAAAGCCAACAGACACGTTTGGTGTGCATGAAATAGCGTCTACGAGTAGAGATTTTTAAATGTAATTCCGGCTCACCCTGGACTGTCAACCACCATACTGACTGGCTAATATTTGTACCACAGCATAAGCTATTGACACAAAAGGGTGGAAGCCTATACACAGCAGTGGTTGGAACAAGGCATGAGGTGACAAGGTGATGAGGTAAATCAAATAGCTTCAATCAACTCAGCCTATCGCAGTCCACTGCTGGACATAGGCCTCTCCCATGCTGCGCCACAACACCCTGTCCTCTGTCTTCCGCATCCAGTCTGTCCCAGCCACTTTTTTGAGGTCGTCGGTCCATCTAGCTGGGGGGCGTCCCACACTACGCTTGCTGATACGCGGTCGCCACTCCAGGACTCGTCGGCTACACCGGCCATCGGTCCTCCGACAAACATGGCCAGCCCACTGCCACTTCAGCTTGCTTACTCTGCAAGCTATGTCGGTAACTCCGGTTCTTTTCCGGATAACTTCGTTTCTGATTTTATCCTTCAAAGAAACCCCGAGCATAGCCCGCTCCATAGCGCGCTGAGCGACCTTAAATTTGTGAACCAGCCCGACTATCAGTGTCCACGTCTCAGCACTGTATGTCATAACGGGCAGGACGTACTGGTTGAAGACCTTAGTCTTTAAACATTGCGGGATTGTCTCAAATCAAATAGCTTAGGGCAACACAAGTGAAAAAAAACCTGGCAACACTAAAAGTCGATCGAAACATATTGAAGCGTCAGAATAATACAACTAATGACATTGACATTGATACAATTAATATTGTTATCATTAGCTGTAAGTAAGTTCATAAAACAAAGTTCATTATCACTATAACTATGTACTTTCACACTAATTTCCAAAACGGCTAGACGTAATCCGATACAATTTTCACTACTATACTTTTCTTTTATTTCGAAGTCGGTCATTGGTTTGAATAAAAACTTTATGCACAGCAAAAACACGTCTGGTTCCAACACAAATACAGAACTAAACGGAGCACTCATTGATTGCCATATCTACTGATAAGAGATAAGGAGTATTGTACAGGAATGTATTATCTTTAATCTAGATTTCACGGTTTGTTATCGTTCGAGATATTTGTTTAAAGATATTATTAGTAATGTTATTTTAATTTGATTTATTTATACCAAGATACAGATCAAGGGGTTTGTCAACTTCCCTGAAAATGCGGACCCGTCTGGACGGTTGCGTACATTATTCTCAGATATTTTTTGTCTATAAGAAAAATATCTGCTACTTTTAGAAACCTTAACGTCTCCTTAAAGTAAAAGGTATTAAGATAGAGATAGAAAATCTGCAATCCATTTAGTCATTTCTTAAGTATAGAATTGGACATCACCAAGTATAATCAAGGAAACTGATATAGCCCGAAAAATAGCCAAAATAAGTGGGAATAAGTGGGAATCACATTGCTCGCAGAACGGATGGCTCCTGGAGCCGAAAAGTACTGGAATGGCAACTGCGAAGCCACAGTGCGGTTAGGGTAGGTAAACCGATGATTCGGTGAAGGTCGACAAAATCCACTGAATGTGGAAAGCACAGGACAAATCGTAGTGGCGATGCTAGGAGGTCTTAATCGAGCAGTTGACGTTTTTATCTGCTTTCTTGGAGATGGATGAACATGTTACCCAGTAACTGGGTTGTGGAGGTCAGGTAGGGAGTCGCTCCATGTAAAACACTGGTATTCAGCTACATTTGGTTAGAATAGAAGCCGACCCTAACATAGTTGGAAAAAGGCTAGGTTGGTAATGATGAATGAGAGTAGCCGAGGATAGAGTTTAAGGCGTGCGATTGTAGAGGCCCATATCCAGAAGTGGACTGCTATAGGCTGATGATGATGAAGTGCATCTTTCAGCAGAGTGACGACGAGTTCTAGGAGCGTCGAGTTTAAGGTGTGCGATTGAAGAGGGCTATGTCCAGCACTGGACTACTATAGGCTGATGATGAAGGACATCTTTCAGCAGAATGACGACGAGTTCTAGGAGCATCGAGTTTAAGGCGTGCGATTGAATAGGCCTATGTCCAGCAGTGGACTGCTATGGGCTGATGATGATGAATGACATCTCTCAGCAGAATGACGACGAGTTCTAGATGAACGTAGCCATAGATCGAATGAAACGGCGTGTAATTAAAGGGGCCTAAGTCAAGCAGTAGACTGCTTGATGACGATAATGATAGTTTAAAAAAAAAAAAAAAATGGATGATTACGATTACAAACAAAATCTCACTCACAAACACAAAATTACTTTTCTAAGGTTTCCGTGACATTTTTTAACACTATTAACACAACCGTTTTCTACACAAGCAGTTCTATACTAGTTTTCCGATCATTCCAGTTTGTTTACTAACAAAATGTACTGTATGACCGTCCATTGCGTAAGGTTTAGATGAAATGCATTATTTAGGATTCATGTTTTGTAAATATCGATATTTATATAAGGAGGGTATCATAATGAAATTTGTTAGTATAGCTTCGTTTTCTTGGAGATGGGAAGCTACGGAAACTGACTAATAGGTATTGTCTACGTCAGGAAAAACCTTAATCTGATTTTATTATTTTTCAAAGAAAAGGACGCAAGAGAACTACCCTCAGTCTGTTCATGTGGATTCTGTAATTAACTGCTTCATGCAAACAGATTCAGAAAATTCTCGAAACACCACTAGCAAAGATACTCAATACTCAATACTCAATTCTTTATTGCATTCCATATGTATTACATAGATGGTCTAAAAAAGTAAAAGATCAATATGGACCCTGTCGGGCACAGCAACATTAGGAGAGAGGAAGAGAGCTAAGCAGCAATTCAAGCAATTCAATATTATTAAAAATTATTAGATGAGTTTAATTGGGTTTATAATTATGTATATTTATATATTAATAGGTTTGTCTAAAGTATATTAGTTATTTTTATTTTATTTTATGTATTGCACAATAATAATGTAGGTAATTATTGTGAAATTCTTAGTAGTACTTATTTTTATTATTATTAAATTATGCTATTATTTATGTATTCATATTTTCATATTTATGTTTGATTTTCTATATTCTTATTATATTATACCTATATATTTTATAATGTTTGGTGAATAAGAGAGAGATTTTTATTTCAAGTTTAAGATCAACGACTAGTCTTAAAAATACCGACATTTGTGAACCTGTGTTCAAGTCTCTAAAATTACTCACCTTTCCATCTTTGTATATACTTGAAGTTGCAATATTTGTTACAACAAACATACATCTTTTTACCCTAATGGACGATATTAGAACACGTCCGGAATCGGTTAGATCGCAATACAAAAATCTAATGTTTACAGGTAGGCACAAAACTGCATTATTAAGAAAAAGCTTACTATCAATGGGGCCCGTCATCTATAATAAAATACCTCATGCCTACAAAGCAGAATCATTTAGTATATTTAAAAAGAGGCTAACATCCTTACTAATAGACAAATGTTACTATTCCATTCAAGATTTTTTGAATGACAAGATTTTATAATGTTATATTAATTTATTATTTTTGTTTCAAATTTCATTATGCATACAACTTGTTTATTATCATTAAATATTATTATTTTGTTAATGTAAGTAAAATAACCAATTTAATCAATCATTTGTAAAATATGGAATTAAGATTTTTGTTTTTGATGTTTAGTTTATTTAGAAAGGCAGGCAGTAGCTCTTTATAGCAGTTTGGTTAATTGAGTAGATATAAATATTTTTTTACTTGTGCATGCCGTAAGGTAGATTGTGTTGGAACTGCTATTACAATGTTTACACCTTATTTTGTACCCACATTCATTGCAAATAAATTA
The DNA here is from genome assembly GCA_916610205.1 of Griposia aprilina. Classification (NCBI taxonomy): domain Eukaryota; kingdom Metazoa; phylum Arthropoda; class Insecta; order Lepidoptera; family Noctuidae; genus Griposia; species Griposia aprilina. The sequence goes on along the minus strand of OU744310.1, from coordinate 6,479,384 downwards.
TTTCTATTTCTATTATTTCTATTTCTAAGAGGCAAAAAGATATGTGGCTGGCTATATTATTAAAAAACTATACAGCAAATATGTAAAAATTGCTATAGTTTTAGAATGCATTTGGTAAGGCACAGTGCCTCCGAGTAATAAAGATTATAATTATATTAGAAAGAGACTATACAAGAAGATCATTTAATTATCCACCGGAGTCATTTTACGAGTTTGTAGATGATGTTTGCATGATCATTCAAACCCAAGTAAACGAGGAACCACAGCAGAAACGTCTCAAGGGTAAAATTACGCAAGTAGTAAATATATTTTGCAATTTATCCCAGTTCTCGTGTGTGACTCTTAAAATAAATGTACAAAATTTCATAATGGATACTATTTTAAATATTGTAATAAATAGCTGGAGCACGAATGCCAACAGAATACTTAAAGGTAAAACTAACAATGCAACAAAACTACAAACGTTAAATTGCAAAACACAATAGATATATTACAAACACACACACATTTTCACACATATTTTTATTACATTTTAAAAGGAAATAAATTCTTCAAAAATCTAAATATTTTTTCAATATTGTCTGCCATTTTATTCAGTTTCATTTATTGATATGGCTCTTCATGATAACATCATTTTCTAGTTTAAGATTTTGAAGAATGACTTTCCTTATATTTAAGAACGATTGTTATTTTTTTTTTATAAGAACTCGAATATGATGTTGTGTTCAGTCTTATTTTATACAAAATATGAATTAATTTATTCCACACAATTAATTAACTTAATCATTCTTCAATGTAAGGATTTAATACTATAAACAAAACTCCTTAAAGCGCCATCTAGTGAGTGCAAGCGAAGGGGAGATGGGATATGCAGCGCCATCTCTCTGCGTACTCACATTTAAACAAAACGAAAACTTCAGTGGCCCATCTATCCTGTATTTATAGTGTATTACTTAGTGATATCATGAATGTTATTTTTTTTCTAGAAAAGGCAGATTATAAATCACGGGAGAGACTGCTTATGTCAGTCCAAAATAGTAGTAATATGCACTAGCCTTTACAAAAACATACGCATTACTACATGCCTGCGCGCAGCTTGTGAAGTCATGACATAATATCGTGATGTCATAGTTGTTAATTATGAGAGTAAGTACTTTCATAATTAACAACGATCGTGTTCTAACACTGCTGAAACACCCAGCTGTTAATTACAGGAAAACAGGTTTAACGTGTGTAGTTTGTCTTACAGTTCTCAAGTTATAAAAACTCCTTTGTAGTCCTGGCCCAATGAGATGACAGCAAAAATATCACAGTGTGGGTAGGGTAGGTAAACCAAAGACCCGGTGAATGTCGCGAGAATCAGCTGGATGTGGAAAGCACAGGACCGGTCGTTTTGGCGATGCTTGGGGGAGGCAAAAGTCCAGCAGTGGACGTATTTCAGCTGCTTTTCTGCCACTGCATGAACATGTTGCCCAAAACAACTTCATATGTCCAGTTTGTCTTACAGTTTTCAAGCTATAAAATCTCTGCCTTGGCACTTTTTATGCCTTGACCAATGAGATGACAGCTAATATATCCTCCCGACCAGTTTTCGACGGATAAGACTAGCCAAGTGCGGGAGATAGTATGGTGCACAAGTGTGTGCGCAAACGCAAGTGCACTCTCTCGTCCCTCACTCTTATTACTCGTAGTCCGATCGGAAGACAATTCGTCACGACCGGAGAGAGATCAGGAACAACGGTTTACAGAGGACTATGGAAGAATAATGTCATATTCTTCTCAAAAACTTATGAATGGGTATAACAAAGAAAAAGGACCAAATTAGGACAGGTTAGTTCTTATAACGAACAAGAGCAAAGAAACTAGAAATCATCACATCTCTCTCAATCGTGATCATTCGCACTTAAAAACAACACCACTCCACAAATCAGCATTTTCACTATGACACCATCTGAGGAACATTTTCCCAAGTATTTTTGTGTCAACTTACAGTTGACCCAGATGCAGCTGAATACCAGCAATTTACATGGACCGACTGCCATCTGAACTCCACAATCCAGTTACTGGTTAACACGATACCCCTAACTTAACTAAATACCAGTAATTGACATGGACCGACTGCCATCTGAACTCCACAATCCAGTTACTGGTTAACACGATACCCCTAACTTAACTAAATACCAGTAATTTACTTGGACCGACTGCCATCTGAACTCCACAATCCAGTTACTGGTTAACACGATACCCCTTGGCAAGTCCCCCGCCTTTTTACTTTGACAATGACATGATAGCCGAAATTAATGCTCACGCAAGTTCTTCTTGCACGACAGTTGTTCAAGTTTTATTGGCCCAAAACTTTGCCAGTTCTACGGCTTTATCAATGGCAACGCAGAGGTCATTTATTGGGGCACAGAGGGCAGAAAAGATGGGGCATAGTTTGCGACACAGCTCCACATCCACACCCTGCTACCGTTCCATCGAGGTAGCCCCACTTTGCGAGTAATGCTAATGCTCACGCAACGAGCTCCTAAAAACCTTTTATAGAAATCACTGTTATTACTAATCCTTTGCCGAGCCCAGTTTATCTAGCACGCTATGGGTGAGGTCCAGAATTAAGACTAAATGCCATTAGACAGTTGCCCAGCCTAAAGTAATTTGGGGGCTTGGGGGAAGTCAGCCCGTCTACTCCGTGACACAATCTGAATGACAGTAAATTTCATTGTGACAGCATAATCAGCCTAGCATGTTTTCAATATATTATAGCATAATATACAATGGCATATTTGTAAATATACAACCAAATCTATTGCTTCATATGTTTGAAAAAATTCGCGTGTAAGACAGCAAAAATAATGCAATGGTTAATTCATGGTCTAAAAAAACAAGGTCTGGCATTCCGGGAGTGACATAATGCTAACGTCACCATCCAGTTGCCACTCTATTACAACAAAGCACGAATTATGGAAACATTTTCAATCACCATTCCGTTAAAAAATATAATTATATAAACCATTTAAATTGTCGTTTCATTTTTCTAATCCAACGAAACAATTCAATTTAAACAATACCAACGACGTAATCTTTGTTTTACCGGATTCGCACAGGTAATAAAGGCGGTTGGGGAGTTATTATTACACACTACTGGTAACACAGCGGTGATGACGTAGGCTTGTGTCACCCCCGTGACCGGAATGTTATACCTGGCGAAGTATATTATTATACCATGGGTTAATTGACATCCCAGCAGCGGGCCCTATCAGAATACCAGCGCTGCGACACTTATTTTTTAAATGTCGCAGCATCATGCTGAGATAGGAGCCTTTTGGCCTCCTACAGGACTTCTGTCTTTATGCACAAGTAAAAAAATATACTGTACAAAGACGGACTTAATGTCTGAGGCATTTTCTATCAGTCAACCTTAGGGTGATGCAGAGACTAAACATGGCAGGTGCAACATAAGGGATAGATAGCTTATTACTACTACTTACTTTACTTATTTGTTTTATTTTCTTGTGTTTATAAGTGTGTTTAGTTTGTGATAATCCTGTGCGACTCCCAATAAATACTTTTCGTTCTTTCTTTCAATTGGTTATTGTTGAATTGTCAAAATGAAAGAGTTAGTCATTTGTAGTCGTCTCGTATAGTCTCAATTTTCATGTTATATACGTATGTATAAGACCATCCATTTTCTTCCTGTCCTTGTCTCATGCTACTTGGGGTTGGATGGAAACAACACGTTTTTTTCTATCGTTCTCCGCTGTCAATCATCACGCTATCATTCACTCCTTTTTTAGGGTTCCGTACCCAAAGGGTAAAACGGTACCCTATTACTAAGACTCCGCTGTCCGTCCGTCTGTCACCAGGCTGTATCTCATGAACAGTGATAGTTAGACAGTTGAAATTTTCACAGATGATGTATTTCTGTTGCCGCTATAACAGCAAATACAAAAAAACAGAATAACATTATGACAAAGTGGAAAGATAGTGTTCTTTCACTCTACTTTTAAATACCTTGTCTTTGGTCTTCCTCTTCATGTCCATCCATAATAATCTTCTATCTATCCTATATTAAGAATGTACCTTCAACTAATTTAGACGCAGCCTCATCATTAAATATTTGCACTAAACACATGTAAGCAATTAGTTCAGTTGTCGACCTTGGCGGCCATGGCATTTTTTTGTATTTCTATCGTGATTATGTAATACTTTTACATCACGAGAGTCACGACTGACTGGAGATACAGGAGCAAATCGAGATTCGAGAGTAAAGCCCTCTTGCACCACTTCCACTAGTTTTAATACGTTTAAAGCTAAATGCATGAAATGATCTGCGGTGCAAGCGATCTCGTCACTTCGTCCCAAATAAACGGTAAGTGTATGTATAATGAATTCTTCATCCTCCGATTCTTATCCCAATGTCGGTACTTGTGGTTGGCGCAACTTCTTCCATACTTCTGTATCAGTCGTGATGCCACCCCCTTAATAGCCATATCATCTTCCACACAGTCCATCCATTTAGTCTTCCCCTAGTCATGAAACCATCCACATCCTAACTCAAAACTTTCTTTACGTCATGTTTCTCAAAGAAAAACGCTAGTACGTAACGGCCCTAAATGAAGTATCAAAATCATAAGTCATTAATTATATTACCTTTGAACGTCAAAACTATATAAGACACGCCAGTTTTTCATCACAACTTAGTGCTTTAGCTGGGGAGAAGAAGTGGCGCACAATCTCCCCAGCTGTCTGTTCAGTTCGAAGAACTCGATAACAAAACACGATGCGCAAAGTTTTTCAAACAAAGTTTTTAAGCCGCACACTTATGGTCACACAAACAGCCTCCCGTCTGCGCTCTTTAATTGTAGGAGAATTTCTTTTGTAAAAGCAGCAATGAAAAACGGTGAAGGAAAACACTGTGAGGAAAGCTACAAATTCTAGAATCAAAAAATTTAAGACCTATGTCTCACTATACTTCGATCCCACACACTACAAATTTGCCAGCTGTTCAAACAAAAAATACATGCGTACTTCACGGTCTAGAACAAAAAGGACGTCACGCATATCGAATGTGAAGCACCGTACCAATCTATGTGTGCGTGTGTGTGTAAATAAGTGGCTTACTTGCGTTATGTCATTCTGGGATGTAGAATATTTTTTATACCATTTCACAACACAAGAAGGCATTATTTTATTTCATTACTTGACGTAAACAGTACCTACAATGACGCCGTCGTGCGGCGTAATGGGGGCCGGTCGCAGTGTTGCCAGATGACCGTCTCGCGTTCTTCCCAAACCTTCCCCAAAATCCCCCCAAAATTTAGGTTTTGAAGAAAAAATCCCCCACAAATGGCAAAATATTAATTTAATCATGAAATACAATTTTATACTATTTCAGCAACAGTTTACTCCTCAAACTTTCCCCGAAATCCACCGAAAAATTCAGGTTTTGAAGAAAAAATCCCCCACAAATGGCTAACTATTTATTTATTTATGAAATACAATTTCATATATTTCAGCAATAGCTTCCATTACTGTGTATTTTTGTTAAAGCTTTTAGAATATTTATTTATTTAATTGTTTGCCTGAAGATTTTAATAACTTGTGTAGGTAATATTTTCCTTCGTGTCATGGATCAAAATCATAAATTAGAAACAGCCGGAAGCTGTAAAAACGTAATTGATAACGCTGCGCAAAATTTCTTTTGAAACTACCGATTTAATCATCACGGCTAGCCGCGGCTTTACCCGGACTACAGTTTTGGAAATAAAAATCCCCCAATTCCCTCCAAACCCAAATTTTTCCCTCCAAATATCCCCCCAAAAATATTGTCCCCCCATAACTTTAAAATACCCCCAAATTTGGGGGGATTCCCCCCAGTCTGGCATCACTGGCCGGTCGGCACTTTATGATGTAAATGTGTGCGTGAGGCATGTTTGTGCAAACGGTCCGGCAAACTTATAGTGCTTCACTTTCAATACGCGTGGCGCGGACTCCTTTTTTTTCTAGTCCGTGGCGTACATCATATGGAATCTGGCAATATGTATATAAATTGTTCAAGTTCAAATCATGGCACAGTCATAAATCATGAACAGTCACGAATTAAAACCTTACCTACCGACCTAGTATCTCATGGTGTCACTATATTTCTTATTTAAGACGGAACCTTCAGGGTAGCCCGCGAAATTCAAAATTTCTTACGTTTTTTGCAATGTAGGTCACTGTCAGGTTGTATTTTGATTAAAATATGATTCGCGACCGTAACAAATATGGCTTTACAGAATTATAATCATTAGAATCAGCAATACATCTCTATAAGTTCATATTACCCTATTGAATGACTACGAGTATTTCATGAAATCAAGACATTTGAGGGCAATTCTAACTTAAGGAGATGTATTGCTGATTCTAATGATTATAATTTTGTAAAGCCATATTTGATAAGGTCGCGAATCATATTTAGATCACCATACAACCTTTTTTTTTTTTTTTGGGTGGGAAATCATCAAATGACCTCTCCCGCTCTGGGCGGAGCGGAAGGGCGTGTCAAACTCTTACTGACTAAAACCCACCCGTGTTCCTTCATTTGCCTGTGCGCCAGGGCCACGGTAACTCTTTCGAACAATCCGCGACCCCGGCAGGCATCGGCCCTATCGGACCCCGTCGATTATGCTGACAACTCTTTGAGGCGCTCGTGGAACACAACGCGCCGTCGACCCGGGCCTGGTCCTTACCGGACGGCGAGCTGCCCATTGCTTGCCGTCCGCAAGCCCGCGCCTACGGTGGCCGGGAGTCGGCTATCGACTCCCGACGCCCAGGGTGTCTCCTCCTGCGGCGACTAGGGGCGTGAGGGCGCAATGATTGCCTCTCCCTCACGCGCTCCGCCTCCTCCTTCGCAAGCATTACTGCTTCGCAGAAGGAGGTGATTGCTTCCCATTCTCTCTCGCTCCGTACTATGGCCTGAACCAGGGCCGGACGCGAGAGATCGCCGCCGCCGATCGCCGCCACGAGGACACGGCGGTGCTCCGCCCAAGCCGGGCAGACCTCCACCGTATGCTCCACCGTGTCCTCCGGTCGATCCACACAATGCCAACACCCGGGCGTTTCCTCCCGCCTTATCCGAAACAGGAACCTCCCGAAACAGCCATGTCCGGTGAGGACCTGCGTCAGGCGGAAGGTGAGGACGCCGTGGCGCCTCTCAAGCCACTCCTCAAAGAGGGGACTTACCGCCGCAATTGTGGCTATAATTCTGTAAAGCCATATTTGTTACGGTCGCGAATCATATTTAGATCACCATACAACCTGATACTGACCTGCAAATTGCAAAACACGTAAGGAAAATTGAATTTCGCGGACTACCGTGGCGTATCCCCCTTAAGTATGTTTTTCTTTTTGTATATTGGCACCTTGTTTTTATATTTATATACATGTAATTTGCTATCATTTAGTTGTGATTTTGGGGTATGTTTTTTGTGTGCACTGAATTAATTATTTATCTATCTATGTAACTATCTTAACCTTTTGAATTTTGCGTAATGAGGCACAATGATTGTCTATTGTGTCTCCCTCGATATCGCGACCTCGGGACTCAGAGTTAAACTGTCTGAAATTAACCAAAACTCGTCAATCAGTCTGTGTAGCCCTTTCCCAACGTTGGGATCGGCTGCCAGTCCAACCGGTGGCAGCAGCATACCAGTATTATACATGGAGCGACTCAAACTCAAACCATTTATTTCAAATAAACCAATTACAGGCACTTTTGAATTGTCAAGGGGTCGGTCAGTCAGAAAGATGAAGCTAGTTGCCCAAACCAAAGGGTAGTAGGTACCTATGGAGAAGAACGAGCAAGAAACTCCATGGACACTCTTTTAAATCAAAATATGGTTACAAAATATTGGTTCATGTTGAAATTATGTACGTGAGAATGATGCAGAAAGTTAAAAGCGTCCATAATAAAAAGACAAAAACAATTCAAATATTAAATTAAATTAAAATAAGCCGTGGCAGCTAAGAAATGGCCGGTCCCTACTGACGGCTCCCGTTCACGAACATGACGCATGAATTAGCACCATTCAGCTCGACCATTTTGAAGGGAACTTAATGATCCAACATCTAAACTGCCTATCTGATCTCCACAACTCAGTTACTGAGTAACAAAATACCCCTTGGTAAGACTGTTTGTCAGACTTTTGGGCTTGTGAGTACCCGTAATGACTGTCAAAGATCTACGAATGACAGCCGGGACCAACAGCTTAACGTGCCTTTCGAGCCACGGGATAACTGATAAAATTTTAATAATAAATATTAATCACTGATAACTCTGATAAGTGCAAAAACAAATCATACAAAAAGCCATTAACAAATACAAACGATTCAACGAATTGAGAACCTCCGCCTTTTTTGACGACTGACAAAAATAACTTCCTAATTTACGTCAACAACAACACCGTTCCTACTAAAAAAAACACCTTTTTACTCAAAACCACTACATAATTATACTAAAAACTTTAATAATATTTAACTTCAACCCACCATTATTATTTATAAAACAATACAGCAAACTGTAGTGTTAAAAAACACGTTTTTACACAAAACCACAAAAACTTTAAGAAATGAAAATTCTATTTCGACCCATCCGTTATTTACTTTTACAACCACACAACCAACTGTACCCTTTAAAATCCAACTTTTTACTCAAAACCACTTTAAAATTACAACAATAATAAATTGAATATTAAACATGTAACTTCACGCCACTGAAAAATCAGTACAACACTGAAGGCCGCCAGTAAACTAACTGAAAAGTGTCGCAAGAGAGTCTATTATCGCGAGTACAGATCGCAGACAAAGTCAATATTTGAACAGTTTAATTTTATTACGTCGTAATACGGATATTAATGAATATTACACAATTTATAGATACGCGGGTGATTTCAGAATATTGTTTTGTTGTTGTTTCGTGATTTTAGAATTTTCCGTTTTTGTTTTAGGGGTGAGCAGATATTAAAGTAGTTTTTTGTTTATTTTTTATTTGTTGGCAGTTGAACCGTCGTCGATGCTTGGGTCCTAGCAAAAAATAACACGCTTACTCTTTCAAAGTCAAATCATTATTTCATATAGGCACATAAAAGGCACTCTTGAACGTCAAAATTTACAAAAAAATAGAATTGATTCTAGTTGCCCCTTCCAAAAGGTAGTTTCGTATGGAGAAGAACGGGCAAGAAACTCCACCGTTACTCTTTTAAAAATGTTGTACAATATTATGTATACATTAATTATATGTGAAGACGATGCACCTAGAATAAAATTACTATACCACAATAGGTAAAGAAGGTAGGTGGGTAGGTTTCTCAAAAAGACGCACGTAACATAAAGGCACCCGCAGACAGGTACGACGCGACAGCGCGACGCAGCTCTAGTAGAACCATTTCAATGTAAACTTCACAACGTCGAACAGAATCGCGTCACAACGTCGCATCGTGCCAGTCTGCGGGAGCCTTAACAGCGCGTCTTGTTTCCCCGAAGGGTTAGGCAGAGCTGCACCTATAGTACACCCACATTTCGCCAGTTATGTTTGAAGTCCCATGTTATAGGGGGCGAGCCTATTGCCATCGACCAGGCACAAATCCAGGCTTCTCTGCCTCTGCTCTCCAGGAACACCTCTACCTAAACCTTCAAGAATTACACGCGTGATGTCATGTGTTATCTTATGTTATAAATATTTGCTGCATTGTGTGAATCTCAACTAATATTATAAATGCGAAAGTAACTTTGTTTGTTACCTTTTCACGCCTTAACCACTGAACCGATCATCCTAAAATTTTGCATATACGTTTTCAGATGTACAGAAACGGACATAGGGTACCTTTCATCCCGAAAAAAAGTACTGTTCCCGAGGAAAACCACAATAACGTTCTTATGATAATAGATGGCGCCACGTGTCTTTCGAATCATGATTGAATTATATTATTGTAGAAACTTTAGTAGTGTGTTAAGAGATTTTGTTTATTTTTAATTTAAGTACCGAATACATTTTGTGAGTCTAGAGTGTCAATGGACCGGTTTTTCATCGTATTAACTATAATCCCCCGAACAACCCGAATTGATTGTCAAATTATAAATTAACGCGAGCGAAGCCGCGGGCAAAAGCTAGATAAATTAGTAAAGAATTATACATATTATTATATTTAAAGACGATGCACCTACAATAAAATTACTATACCACAATAAGAAAAATAAGAAAAAAAAAATTTTTTTGGTGCTTTTAATTTTAATAATAATTTTGCATGCATGAATTGGTGCAACACAGTGGACTGCGCATTCACTTGACATCTAGAAATGTATGATTATGTACTGTGTTGAGCAATAAACATTTGAATTTGAATTTATTTTACACACCGTACCGGTATCCTTTATCTACAATCCTACACGCTAATGCTATAACCGCGCCTCAACGAATCGCGAGCACGCGAACCACTGAAACACGCCTACGACACGCTGTGCTGTTATAGTTAACATGACTTTAACAAATGATCCTGTTGTCTAACAACTAAACTAAATTATGTGTATTTATGGTTGTAAAGAGATTTTTTTATGAAAAACTTTTTATTTTTGAGTTGTTATTTATACAGAAATACGTTAAGGGGGAAACGCCAGCGTACCCCCGAAATTCAAATTTTGTTAGCTACGTTTTTTGCAATTTGCAGGTTACTGTCAGGTTCAGGTCGCCGTCCGGTAACGACCAGGCCCGGGTCGATGGCGCGTTGTGTTCCACGCGCGCCTCAAAGAAATGTCAGCATACTTGATGGGGTCCGATAGGGCCGATGTCTGCCGGGGTCGCGGATTGTTCGAAAGAGTTACCGTGGCCCTGGCGCACAGGCAACTGAAGGAACACGGGTGGATGTTAGTCAGTAAGAGTCTGACACGCCCTTCCGCTCCGCCCAGAGCGGGAGAGGTCACTTGACTTCCCACCCAAAAAAAACAAAAAGGTCACTGTCAGGTTGTATTTTGATTAAAATATGATTAGCGACCGTAACAAATATGGCTTTACAGAATTATAATTATTAGAATCGGCAATACAACTCCTATGTTAGAATTGGCGTCAAATGTCATGATTTCATGAAATAGTCATTCAATACAGTAATATGAACTTAGAGAGATGTATTGCTGATTCTAATGATTATAATTCTGTAAAGCCATATTTGTTACGTTCGCGAATCATATGTTAATGAAAATACAACCTGACAGTGACCTGCAAATTGCGAAAAAACGTAAGAAATTTTGAATTTTGCGTGCTACAACTGAGGTTTCACCTTAATATTTAGCGATCGGTAGTTTGCGATAGCGTCGCTATCTAGTCGAGACTGCCGGCTCTGGACGGAACGGCAGGAGGCTGTCGATGTGAAGCTGTGTCACAGACTATGTTCCACCTCCTATCCTGCCCCCTGTGCCCCAAAACAGCAGCCAAAGTGACATCAGCACAGCTACCGATAAAGCCATGGAAGTGGCGAAGTTTTGGCCCAGCAAAATTTGAACAGCTGTCGTGCCAGCGACACCATAGCCTTCGTATTTAATCCATTATTGTTTTACTGACCATAAATATAAGTATACTCTACCCAACAATGTCATGCCATGCCGACTGCGTGAAAGAGGCATTAGCACGCTTGAATGGTGCACGCCTGTCTGCGTATGTCGTAAATGTTATGTAGTAACAATATAAAAATTGGTACTGATATGACAATTACTTATTGAGGTATTATTTTCGGAAAAAAATTGCATAGTATGAACTAAATTATGACTGTAGACAACGAAAGCCGTATTTTGTTATCAATCAAAAATTCACAATTTAAAAAAAGAATTGGTAATGATGAATTAATTTGCATCAATTTGAAATGAAAGTAGTGTTACAATAGTTTTTTTGCTGACTGTACAAAATTAAGGTAAATAATTATCAGGGATGTTATGGAGCTCAGTAACCGTAACCGAAAGTATCGGATATCCGAAATAAAAATATATCCGTAACCGTATCCGTTTCACAAGTTTCGGATAGTTTTTTATAAGTTCGGAGTTTAACTAATTATTATTACCTATATCACTGATTATAATACCAAATGATAACCTAGACTAGATAAAACCTATAAATGAATCCAAATTATTACATACTGTTTGTGTTTATATTTTACTTCAATCTTACATCCGTAACCGAAACTATCCGAAACTAACGGATAATCCGAAATAATTACACATCCGTAACCGTATCCGAAACCGATATAATTTTATTCCCATATCCATATCCGTATCCAGATCCGAAATATCATATCCATAACATCTCTGATAATTATTACAACTTGTGCAGTAAATACTTTTGCAGAACAAGTAACAAATTATTAAAGTACTGCCCTCCATGAAAACACTCCCTAAAATACTTGTATGCATGGAAAATAAAAGGAGCACAATATTGTCGCAGCAACATGACTGAAAACATGTTTCACACACATTCTGTATCTTACAATTCAAACTTAATGGCGGCTGTGAAGTGCGCTATCCGCTGCGCAGTACCTCAGTCCTCACCCCCGCTGACACGTGAATTGGTTACTGCGCAGCGACTCGCCTCATGTTCCGAGCCGCCATTAAGTTTGAATCGTACTATACCTAGACAATGTTGCAAGCAACATCTTTCCAGCAACACAAACTCTTTGTGCTGCAAGAATGTTGCGTTACTTTTGTCTACCAACAAACAAGGCTTCATAGTTTGGACTAAAGTACTTATATCAAACATGTTTTTTTGTTTAAGTTACTTAGTAAAAAAACTTCTATTCCTGAAGTCTTTAGTTGCTCAGCCATAAAACTTATAGATATAATCCTGTTTTGCCCACAATAGAAAAGCACTTTTCCATATCAACCATATAAAAATAATATTACTTACAAAGCCACTCTTCGCTTTCTCATGGCGGGACATTTTTCTTTTTTTAACATCCAGATGCATTCTGTAACAACATGAGAATATTTATAGTTAAATAATAGAAGAGTTTCATTCTTGAAAAGTTTATCTGAAGAAATACAGTAAACTAAACAGACCATGTACAATCAATCGTAAATCAGTGGCGACACTTGCAGTACAAAAATCACCCTTACTACCATGATAAAATAATATACTTCGCTAGGAATAGCATTCCGAAACACAGTGGTTACGTGGGAGACACAAGCCTACGTCATCACCGCTGTGTTACTAGTAGTGTGTAATAATATTTCCGCAACCGCCTTTATTACCTGTGCGAATCCGATAAAACAATGAGGTTTTAACTAACAAATACGTTCCTATGTTTAAATTAAATTGTTTCGTTTGATTAGAAAAACGAAACGACAATTAGGATGCTTTATATATATTTCTTAACAGAATGGTGACTGAAAATGTTTCCATAATTCTTGTTTTGTAGCAATAAAGTGGCAACTGGTTAGTGACGTAAGCATGTGTCACTGCCGGAATGCCAGACCTTGTCTTTTTAGACCATGCTTGTTACGACATAACGGTGCTGTCAATGTCAAATTGTTACCACTATGTGCGGTTGGCTGTACTGAAAATAGAGGAGAAACAAACAAAAAAAAAAAAATGTCCGAATAGGTAATTTAGCTTAGTTTATGAGCTATAGGGAGTGAGCGCTGAGCACTCGAAAACAGCTATAAAAAACAAACATATAACATATAGCTTGATGTGTAGCCGTGTGTACAATTTTATCTTTCCCCGCAAAAATCAACAAGGCAATATTATCATTGAGGATAAAAATCTTCAAATTATTTTTTTTACCCGATGAAACATTTTCATTTTTTTTCCTAGGCGCGGTTCCCTTGGCTGTGCGGGTTGCCTACACTGCCATAAGGATAATCCGGCCCTGCTTGAACACATTAATTTGTAACTTCCTAAACATTCCAAAATCCTTACACAGTGGATTTAAGGATGAACGAAAAGCTACCTTATTCTTATTTTCGAGTTAATGGTAAATGTACATATTAGGGTATATTATAAATGTTGTTTATAGTTAAGAGATATTTAAATGAAAAAAAAAATTACCTTCTGCATAAAGACCAATTCCCATAATTAAAAACATTCAAAATCTAGTTGCAATCATCTGTCACAATCAATGTCACAAATTTATTAAAATTTAAGGTATTTTTAACATTTTAATACTACATCTTATTTTAATACTATATCTTAAAAATATGGGAATTGATTCCTCAGATGTTATTCATTCCTTTACTCTAAGCAACATTTATAAAAAGAAATCCTATTATCCATACGCATCCTATCCTACTATCCGATTATTCCTACTAATATTATAAATGTGAAAGTTTGTAAGGATACATGGATGGACAATGTTTGTTACTCTTTCACGCAAAAACGACTGAACGGATTTCGATAAAATTTCGCACACAGATAGACCATGACCTGGGTAAGAACATAGGCTACTTTTCATCCTGGATCGCAGACGAAGTCGCGGGCAACAACTAGTATTATAAATCCTAAAGTAACTCTGTCTAAATGTTACCTTACCTTTTCACGCCTAAACCGCTGAACGGATATCGACAAAAATTGGCAAGGAGATAGATGGTATCCTGGGGAGATACATGGGATACTTTTAGTCCCGGGAGCACGTTCCCCTGGAATAATTTCCGACATCCACGCGAGCGAAGCCGCGGGTAGAAGCTAGTCTTAAATAAGTGCTACCTTAAGTGATAATACCGTACTTTTAAAGTAATTTTTAATCACTCCGGGTACTCAGTAATCAGCCCTATGACCTTGATACCTAGCTAATTCTCTTTGGTATGAGCTATTGCCATAGAAAAAAACCTCATCCTCATCATGCTCGTGTCTGCAGCAGCAACTAAGAGAGAAGAATGATAAAATAATACATCTCTCCTTTTCACTCTTTAAGGTTGAACTTGTCGCGGACTCGAACTCACTGGTGAGCGTGGCCAAAAAGCACGCCGTGTGACCTATCCCTGCAGTCTCGACATTAGATAGCAACAAAAATCGGTCGCTAAGTCGTATCGTTGTCAAATTCTTTTAATAGGTTTTCAACTTTATTTCGAAAACATAAGGTTGAAAATCTATTAAAGAAATTTGATATCTATTAGACTTAACGACCGGTTTTTGTCGTTATATTTGTCGAAACTGCAGAGCCTGGCATCGTGTCCGACAGAGATAGTATCAGTGATGAGCAGTTAGAAGCTAGTCTACACGCCCAACGTCAAGTTCGCATGCACACAAGCACCGTTATAATATTAATTCATAGTAAAACAAGCGCGTCAAAATTACGAAAGCTCCTTTGGAAAATAGAGTTTTATGAAAAAACAACTGCAGAAATCAATTACAAATAAAGTTTATTAAACTCATCGATAATAAATTGAGCTTTGTCGATGCCGACTTTGTTTTGGAGATTTTACACTTCTTTTATTACTTATTTACGCCCAAAGTTGCGTTGAGAACGCTTACACGGGTCCACTAGCGCCACTCCTTTAAAAAATTATTAACTCGTGACTGAGAAGGAATTTTGAAATACGATCTAAAGAAATGTGGCCGCTTTTGGTTTACATCGAATTTTGTTGCTTCGTGTCTCAATATGAAAGTTTATAAAAGGTATTAGAAAAATCTTGACACACTTACCGAGGTCGCTTATTGAGCCGTTTTTCAAAATTCCTTCTCAGTCACGAGATAATATTTTTTTAAAGGAGTGGCGCTAGTGGACCCGTGTATGCGCTCTTAAAATTAACAAGAAAAACGAACTTTGTTAGCTCATAACATTTTAATGGTTTTCTATTATACTATTCTGTTTCCGCACCGACAAAATTAATAATGAGACAAAACGACCAATATCAACTAGTGCAACCTTAAGTGTGATAGATAAGTCCTAAGGAGTAACTAGAAAGCTTATCTAGGTGAAGTAATCTAGCTGAAAACATTAAAACTACACTAATGAGTAATGTCACAAGGATTTTACTGCTGAATACTACTCAAAATTGACTGAATTGAAATGAAATTATTTAGATTTTACAACTACTATGGCCCACAAAAAAGTGATCCTAATGGAACCTTAGGGTCCTAATGGAAGAGATTGATTTCCCGCCCAAAAAAAATATAAAAAAGGGAGGGGAACAGAAAGAAAGGAGAACCCTTGAAAAGATGGCAGGAAGACTTGGTGAGGACGGCTGGAACGACATGGACTAGACAGGCAAAGAACAGGAAGAATTGGAACGACTTGGAGAAGGACTTTGCCAAAGAGCACACAGAGACTTACAGACATTTAACATTTTCATAGCTGGGCACCGTTAATCAAATAGCCCTCAGACTTACCTACTTCAACTTTCATTAATTGCTAATCTGCTATTAAAAAAGTTAATTATGTTAAATGTTAAAGCGTTACATTTCGGAAGATTTAATGGAATTTAATGTTAATCGTTAACTTGTGATAGAAATTGTATTTTATAAGTCATTGCATTAGTGATTTACTTATAAAAAATGTTGGTATGGTCTATGGAAGTTTAGGCAGGACATGAAAAATTAATAAAAGAAGTGTGTATCATTAGTTTCTAATAATAATTATTTATGGATTGTCAGAATATGATTTTCGCGGCACGCCGCGGTGTGCATGGTGTGTTTTTGGCAAATGGTAGGTACTTAATTAACGATTAACAGACTTATGGAAAGTTAACGGAAGTTAATGAGTGTTAACAATTTTTAAAGATAACTTAAAAGTAAGTCCGTTACTCGAAATGTTAGCTTCTTATATTAACAGATAATTAACGGATTAATGGTCTTGTGCCCAGCTTTTAACATATATATTATAATATCACTCTGGCTACAAATGAATAAATATGGTCTAGTGGTAACAAGCATTCCTATTAGCGTAGAGTTCTAGTTTAATCTTCTTCGTTCTTCTCCATAGGTACCTACTACGCTTTGGAATGGGCAACAACGACGGCATTAAGTCTACCTTTGTACAACAAGAGTTGAGTATCCAGGGTCGGCGGATATTGTTGAAGTTTAGTAAGAAACCGAGGGATGTTTTTAAATGAAATTTAATTTAATAAATGAACTGTTTGTTTTCTATTAATTAAATTAAATTTGATTCAAACACATTCATTGGTTTCTTACTAAACTTTAACTTTATCTGGCGACCCTGGTTACTTATCACTTTTGGTGACCATACATTTGTGTAAATGATAAATAATTTTATTTCTGTAAGTAGGTTTGTACAAACACTTTTACACGCCAATCATATTTTAAAAGCTAGATGAGGCCGGCGTTTCCTCTACTCTGAAAAGAAAGGCCAATACAAACTCAGAGGTCACAGTCTCTGTCGAAGCCCAGACATAATCTTGGTCAGATCATGATCATGACCATGTCGAATTGGTGTCTGAAATGGTATTTTGAGGAAAAACCACACAGATTGAGTGGACCTGTCCAGTAAGTGCACGCATTTGTCAGTAAATGTGCAGCTCAACTCAGAACTTAAGTGTGCTTGAAGTATTTAATATATAAATAAAATACAATTTTAAACAATAAAAGCTAATATTCTTTAAATTTATTAGTCAGAACAGCAGTTTAAAATTAGGTTGACATAAAATTGTTGTCTGAGAATATACTAATCAAGTATTCATGTTATTTTAAAACCAAGTAAAAATATGGGAAAAATCTCTATTTATTTTTATTAAAAGCAGAATTATTGTCAATATCCAAGTAAAACAAAGACACCATCTACATTTTTTTTTAAATTAAAACTTCTTCAGTCTCGTTGAGCACTTTTTGGGTGAACAAAAATCATGGAACTCGTGCCGTTGTCACCGAACGCTTTCCATGAGCTATATGTATACTGTGTATATATGTGTACTTGTTGGGTGAACAAAAAGCGTGAAATTCGCGTCATCGTCACCGCACGCTTCGACGTGTTGTGAAAACTAAGTAATTCACAAGTTACTTAGTTTTCACTTCTATCGGCAGTCCTCAAAGTCTGCCCCGCATTTTTTTTTTATTTGTTCTCGTATTTTTGTGAAAATCTTAAAATATTGCTGTGTGTATTTTGATTAAATTTGGCAAATATTAAGGGGAATGCTTTTAATGAAGCTGTGTATGAAGATGGTTGATTGTGCTAATCATGTTTGGATGTTAAAATAAGAATGGAGTTATTTTCTTTGAGGCTGTTAATAATCTACAGAATTTATTTAAGACTGGTCTAATTTTTCATTGAAAACAAATACAAATGCAGTAGATAAGGAACAACTAGCCAGCTAGTTCTAATCTTCTCTACCAGAGACATAAATAATGTTTATTTACTTTTTACCATCTTCAATAAAACCATTTTTTTTGTTTTCCTAAAAATATAATATATAATGGTCTTTTCTCTTGCTCAAAATTCATTAGCATCAGAAGGGAATGTTTCACAAAAAAAAAACCAAAAGTTTGCAGTGAGTTTTTTTTTTGGTATAATGTTATTGACATTACAGTTAGCACCGCCTTTGGCGATGGCCCCAAACAATAAACATCGGGGTCATCTCGACACAGAAAAAAAGTTTTACCCATATCTCAACTGACATTCAGTAGCGATTTTCAAACTGTTGTATTTACTAGAATCACGCATCAAACAATATTATAAGTTATTAATACGGTGACTGTACGAGTGATTTATCGTTTAACAACTCCATCCGCATTCAAACGTCCGTTTTTCAATCATAAAAATGCAAAAACATGAGTTGTTGCGTTCACAACGGTCACCGTTCGTCATAACCTATGCTAACTCTGTTTTAGCAACTTCTAAACAAACAAACTGATAGAGATAAGATAATAGATGTACTTTACCACTAAATAGGCGTAGATTTATTTCCATACAAGTTCACAAACACCACTTTTTTGATAAAAACATGATAGATAACACAAACAACTTTACACACCACACATAGGTAACACAGTAGTGACGTGCTGCGTTCTCGTTACAATCGACAATCGAGATGAGATTCGTCATATGTATAGTGTTGTGAGTAATCATATTTTTCTCCAGTGGTAATAGTGACATCTATGTGTAAGTATGTACACTAAATCATCAAAGTGAAGTTGAACAAAACTTTAATTTTCTTCCACAATGTATTTTATTAGTCCAAAGACACCCAATCAATTACCAATAATTGATTGGGTGTCTCTGGACTAGTAAAATACATTATAATAGGCTTTCCGTACAGAGAAGTTAGTTTATATACTTGAACTAACTGGAACACTACGACACATGTTGACTGCCGTCCGAACTTCATTAACTCGGATTCGGATTTCGGAAAGTCTGTGGCCACGCCCTAAAACTTAGACATGACATTATGACCCTAGTCAGAAGATGGTTTTATGGGTATAATTTGGAAGCCATTAAATTAAAATAAAATGGAAATACGCCAAAAGCAATAAGTAGTTAAATGGTCTACGCGTGCAAGATCTTACATTAAAACAAAAACACGTTTGAATAGGGAGCACCTTAGGGTTCTCTGAAGGCTATCTCGACAAACTGGGCGGCCAGGACTGACCTGGCCTTCCAGCTGTCCGACCTTGTGGATGCAAGCCAGTGCCCTTTTGGGAGTTTATAGTGAAAAGGTTTTATTCTTTTAGAGTAGATAGGTACCTACTTTCTTCAAAGAATTTAACTGGCTGCCAATAAATACAGCAAAATTCAAATCAAATATTCCGTTCTGCTAGAATACGGTATTCATTTATTATATTCTCATTTTCCACGAACCAACAACCATCTTCCATGGAATAAAACATTGCTGATTCTTTCAAGTATATATTTTTATTTTTTATATTTAACAAAATTATAACGTTAGTCTCAACGTATCATTATGGATAAAACCCAAGAACCGCCAAAAAAATGTTTTTGTGCGAGATGTTTCCTCCCAATCGATGCTGAAGATAGGGTCGATATCGAAGGGCAGAGCTTCCACAGGTGTTGTAGCACGTGTTGTAAGTATCAACTATATTTTTAGCGGTTTATGTTAAATCCAATAGGATCATAATTATATAAAATCAAATATCTCACGATCTTAGCAAGTACCTACATTGAAACCCCGCATCAGTGGTAACATTCGCACTACGAAAATCACCCTTACTGCTATGACAAAAAGGCGCTGTCAATGTCAAATTTTTATCTGATTTGCGATTGACTGTACCATCAGCAGCTATAAAAAAGGTTTCGGTGCTTCTTGCGAGGAGTGCAGGCAAGACTTGTTTCAGTAAATTTGGGTCTAGTGAGAAAACAGTGGAAAGGATGAGTGACTTACTGGCGGGGTAAAAAAAGCAGGTAGACTCTACATTTGACACCTGCAGCTTGACATTTAAGCGGAACTGATATTAAGACTATTAAGTCCCACCTGAACTTCTTGCAAACCGTCGATGAAGCCTGGAATCAATTTCTTAAAACTTTCGTTTTATTTTCCAGGTGTCTGCCGAACGATTCCTACATCCCTGAAGATGTTCTACGGGCATGTGTTCTGCTCCGAATGCTTTAAGACCCACGTCTTGTCGAGGTTTAGGGGCGAGAGTCCTCGCATCCATTCCAATAGCTGGTGGATGCAGTGGGCGCCTGGCGGTCACCCACAAGAAGCAAATAATAATCAGAGCAAAGGTGATAACCAAACCCATCATTTTCCTGCTCTTATACCAAATTTGGGGTCGGCGCAGAATTTTCTTTTTCCATACTTCTCTATTAATCCTCATTATAAAACCACTAATCCTATTAAGCTATTACTTGAATCTCTTATCGACTCAATGATCGGCAATTTTCGTCACCAGAAAACTCCCGTACCTACACCGGAACACCGGAACACTGGTGGTTCCGGTAGAACGTGGAACTAATCGATAACGTTCGGTCTTTTCATTCAGAGACGAAACCTGAGACCCAGACACCAGACGAGCCACCGAAGAGATGTATCTGCGCGCGCTGCCTTCAGAGTATTGACGATAGCAACAAAGTGGACATCGGAGGCCAAAGCTTTCATCCTCAATGCGCCAAGTGCTGTAAGTATCACAGGAACTATGGAGACTAAATAAGTAGGTCAATGTTCCATTGAAAGAATCGATAGGTACATATCTGAGCAGTACAGCTTTAAACTTACGGTAGACTATTGACGTACGAGCCTTTCTTATAGCCTTCATGGATCTTGATTTATAAGAGTGATGGAGTAATTCAGAACGTCAAGTTTATGTCCACAAATACTTATTGTAACTACTAAAAGACGGATAACATTTTTTAATAGTGAACTAAATTCCAGATTGCTGCCACGCAGTTCCGACCGACAACGTGAAGATCTACTACGGACAAGTCTTCTGCGAAGAGTGTTTCAACAAACACATTCTTAACCGTACCAAGGACAATCCTTCGGAGTTCTTCAAGGCTTGCTTTGAACAGTGGCAGAATAATACTCAGTTTGCTGAGAATATGAGGGAGTTCCTCGCTGGAAATAAGGAAGCGGCACCGTTTATTTTCATGTCGCAAGGACAACAGCCGCCTTTCTGTCGATGTGGCAAGTGTGGGAACGGCCCGCAGGAGTGGTTTCAGAATAATGAACCCAAGAAATGTAAGTTCGACCTTATTTTAGGTTTAATATTAGTTTAATAAAGGGTTTTTTTCCCAGCAGTAGTGTCTACGCCGAGTTACTGTCGGCTCACCGTTAGTCCATTCTGCATCTCGTCGTCTTCTATGATATCCATCGGCCATGTTTCATACCAGCTTAGCTATTCACAAAGCTGCAGAGCTTACGTTAATTGAAGTTTGTCTGCTGTAGGCCTTGTGTACCACAGGCACCAGCACAGTTCATACCTTATGCGAGGACGAGCGAGAAAATAGATTGCAAAGCAGATACACCTAAGTGACCAGGGTCGTTGGATATAGTAGAAGTTTAGTAAGAAACCGATGGATGTTTTCGAATAAAATTAATTTAATTAATAGAAAACAAACAGTTAATTTATCAAATTAAATTTCATTCAAAAACATCCATCGGTTTCTTACTAAAATTCATCTGTATAACATTCATCTGTACGACCCTGGTTACTTCTCTTTTGGTGATGTATCTCACATTTAATTAACTTATTGAGACACCATCATCCATCTATGAATATCTTCTATAACCAACTTTTTCTAGTGTAAGGAATTTACAGTAGCTGTGCTTACAACTAGTTGATAACCAATAAAAATCTCCATTTTAGGTGCGTAAGAGTTGAATATGAAAAATTTTCACAGCTGCAACACATGCCGCTTCAACTGGGGACGACCTTTTGGGCATCTGCTGGGACTTGTCGTCCGAGAACAGGACTGAAATCTCAATCTCCGATATGCCACCTAAAGCGTGCAAACCCAT
The DNA here is from genome assembly GCA_916610205.1 of Griposia aprilina. Classification (NCBI taxonomy): domain Eukaryota; kingdom Metazoa; phylum Arthropoda; class Insecta; order Lepidoptera; family Noctuidae; genus Griposia; species Griposia aprilina. The sequence goes on along the minus strand of OU744310.1, from coordinate 6,457,004 downwards.
CGACGAATCAGCAATCGTGGAAAATTTTAACTGTGTGTCTGCAGCAGAAAAAATCGAAAAGCTGACAAAATATCTACATGAGAAAGGTCAAAGCGAACCTGTTAGACGCTTGAAAAAATGGAAAAACTTCTATGATAATGGTAAATTATCGAAAAGCTCGTATACCGAGTCTTCGTATCGTGCATGGGTTGATCTACAGAACCCGAAAGTATGTAGTCGAACCCTGTCAGATTGTCCTAAGTGTTTGTGGCAGTGTGGTCCTATATACGTAAATAGTGATTATTTGTGAAAAGGAAGTTTATTCGGAGAGATTTTTGAATAAAAATGTGGTGTCAATCTATAAATATTGTCGTTTAATTTTACTTCGTTCAAATCCCCTACACCAAGCACACTATCCATGAAAATCTGCTAACCCTCGCCTGCGTTTGGCACAAAAATCTTATTTGTTGCTTATTAGCTACGGCTCTGTCGCAGAACGTACACATCACAATCTGAGATTCCATCTCGGCGGCTGTCTGCTCTTAGCAATTTTCAGCCTCTGATCTCAACGAGTTGCTGAGTTTCTGCTCTCAGCCGCCAGGTTACCCTCAACTCCATTGAAATTTTCGGCATCTGTGATTCACCCCTCAGCCAACGTCTTGTGGCTCTGCTCTTGCCCACTAGGTCGGCTCTTAGCTGCTCAAACCATCTTGAAACAAAATCTCTTTCAGCCACCATCTTGGAAATTACTCTCAGCCACCTTGAAGTCGGTTGCAGCCCAAGAGGTAAACAAGTAGCTAGCGTACCTCGTATAGCCGAGTTATTTTTTCATACTTCTATTGATAGTTTGCGGCCTGTACACAAGTATGAAAAATTACATCAGCTAGGCGAGCTACGCTAGACTAACTTATAGCTTAGCTCTTGGCCTGCAACTGGCTTGAGAGTTCTTTAGCACCGTCCTGAAATAAGCACTCAACCACCGTGTTGAGATTTTGCTCTAAATTCGCTCTCGCTCAGTCTCTCAGCCAAACCGTGATGAAATTTTGCTCTCATCCAAGTCTTCCACCGCTGTGTTGAGGTGCTCTAGATCTTCTCAGATCTCAAAAGGATTTTTTGTAACAGAAGACCTGAACTACTCTCTTATCTTTTAAAACCAAAAACTTACACATTCACAGCGCTAAATGCACGGTTAGGTGTCTACACATTTTAAATGTATCTTTAACTAGCTTTTGTCCGTGGCTTCACCCGCGTGGATGTCGGAAATTATCCCACGGGAATGTACTACCGGGATAAAAGGTACCCTACATGTTAACCCAGGTTATAAACTATCTGTATTCTAAATTACATCCAAATCCGCAGTAGTTTTTGCGTGAAAGAGAGTAAGTAACAAACATCCATCCATCCATCCTCACAAACTTTCACATATTGTATAATATGTACTAGCTTTTGCCCGCGGCTTCGCACGCGTTAATTTAGACTTTGACAATCAATTGGGGTTATAATTCAATCATGATTCGAAAGACACGTGGCGCCATCTATTATCATAAGAACGTTATTGTTGTTTTCCTCGGGAACAGTATTTTTTTTTCGGAATGAAAGTTACCATGTCCGTCTCTGTACACCTGAGAACGTATATACAAAATTTCAGGATGATCGGTTCTGTGGTTTAAAAAGGTGGCGTGAAAAGGTAACAAACATACTTACTTGCGCATTTATAATATTAGTTAGGATTAGTAGGTTATGATAGGATCATTCCCAGCTAACTATCAGTCACAATCTGAATTATTTTGAAGCCTATTGCTAATCCATTGCTTCATATGTTCGCAAAATTTGTCTGCTCAACAACTATAACGCAATGAATGTTGTTGAACTGTCAAAATGAAAGCTATTCCTACTGTAAGGTGGTTTTATACTGGCAGAGGCAAGGCGTGGTTAAGATGGACGAGGCAAGAATTAAAATATTGGTTAGTACAATATTGAACTTTATTGCTGTGAGAATACAGTTTTTATTTACTTTGTAAAACGGATATACAAACTCGCACCGGCAATCGAGGACCCACGGTCTCTCTGCGTCAAGAGCTGACTAGCGATGTCTCGCGCTGGCAGTGCTGGCTCGCGCTGGCACGCGAGACATCGCCGCATACTATACTCTCCAGCTCCCAGTGCTACTAAAATGTTTTCGTTATGATATTTAATATTTGGTTTCTAATCAAACACCACGATTTCGTTTTCTTGACACAAGTAGAAGATTATTTCTTCTTCTAATATCTTCTTCCAATTCTTCTTCCTCCATTAACATAATTCATAACTAATGATGAAACATGGCACAAGACAAACCGCCGAACGTTGATCGCACAATACGAACGGAATAGCACTGGCTCATTCTCCACAATACGCGTAGCAGGCGCGCGAGACACGGCTGGCTGCGCGGCGCGTGATAGCGCGAGCCGGCGCGAAGCAGCGCTGGCCATCTGCATCGCGAGACGGCGCGGTATAGCGATGGACATCTTCCGATGTAAAAGTGTAAGCGTTCAATTCTCGACCATCCCATCCACGCCTCGCCTCGCCGGTATAAAACCACCTTTAGTATGTTACGTAATTACCCCGCTGAACAAAGAGATTTAAGTAATAATCTAATGTATTTGCCGCTGAACCCTTACGGGTACATGGTAGAGGGCATGGGAAGCCGTCATCTCCTTCTGCGAAGCAGTAATGCTCGCGAAGGAGGAGGCGGAGCGCGTGAGGGTGAGGCAATCATTGCGCCTTCACGCCCCTAGTCGCCGCAGGAGGTGACACCCTGGGCGTCGGGAGTCGATAGCCGACGGCGAGCAATGGGTAGCTCGCCGTCCGGTAAGGACCAGGCTCGGGTCGACGACATTTTGTGTTCCACGCGCGCCTCAAAGAGATGTCAGCACTAATTGACGGGGTCCGCTAGAGCCGATGCCTGCCGGGGTCCTGTTACCGTGGCCCTGGCACACAGGCAACCGAAGGAACACGGGTGGGTTTTAGTCAGTAAAAGTCTGACACGCCCGCCGCAAGTTATTTGATGAATTATCAATTTATCACCCAAAAACAAAAAAGGAAAAATAGAAAAGCCGGACACAGATTCATATTTATCCGGAAATTTTGCCCTGAAAGCCTGACAAATTGGTTTTGAAAACCAAAAAAAAAAATATTGATACTTTAATAGCACCGCCTGAGACTCCTACGAGATCGTGAGTCATGCGTGTCCACGTGAGTCCGAGTACGCTTTCTTTCGGCATCTTTTGGCGGGGCGGGCCAATACCCTAACAAAAGCCGGACAGGCCGGACTTGTATATATTTGGCCGGACACGATTGTATAAAGCCGGATATGTCCGGCTAAAGCCGCACACCTGGCAACCCTATCACGCTACCTGAGGCTCAACGTGAACCTGAACGATATTATTATTTATTATTTCTGCTTGAAATTAGTTTTCAATGTTTTTGTTGGTACCTATAGTGGCAACGTATATGCTAGCTGACATAATATATATAAAAAAAAAACATAGTACCTAATTTTAATTACTTTGAATACTATTTTAGAGAATCAAGTTCGGTCAGTGTGTCGTCAGGGGCGGAGTTTGGGCACGCCACAATTGCGGCGGTAAGTCCCCTCTTTGAGGAGTGGCTTGAGAGGCGCTACGGCGTCCTCACCTTCCGCCTGACGCAGGTCCTCACCGGACATGGCTGTTTCGGGAGGTTCCTGTTTCGGATAAGGCGGGAGGAAACGCCCGGGTGTTGGCATTGTGTGGATCGACCGGAGGACACGGTGGAGCATACGGTGGAGGTCTGCCCAGCTTGGGTGGAGCACCGCCGTGTCCTCGTGGCGGCGATCGGCGGCGGTGATCTCTCGCGTCTGGCCCTGGTACAGGCCATGGTACAGAGCGAGAGGGAATGGGAAGCCGTCACCTCCTTCTGCGAAGCAGTAATGCTCGCGAAGGAGGAGGCAGAGCGCGTGAGGGTGCGGCAATCGTTGCGCCCTCACGCCCCTAGTCGCCGCAGGAGGAGACACCCTGGGCGTCGGGAGTCAATTGCCGACTCCCGGCCACCGTAGGCGCGGGCTTGCGGATGGCGAGCAATGGGCAGCTCGCCATCCGGTAAGGACCAGGCCCGGGACAACGGCGCGTCGTGTTCCACGCGCGCCTCAAAGAGATGTCAGCATCATTGAAGGGGTCCGATAGGGCTGATGCCTGCCGAGGTCGCGGATTGTTCGAAAGAGTTACCGTGGCCCTGGCGCACAGGCAACTGAAGGAACACGGGTGGGTTTTAGTCAGTAAGAGTCTGACACGCCCTTCCGCTCCGCCCAGACCGGGGGAGGTCATTTGATGATTTCCCACCCAAAAAAAAAAAAAAAAACGGGCGGAGTTTTTAATTATTAGTATCGCTACATTAACATCTAAAAATCAAACCCAATATCCACATATTTTTTATTTATTTAGTTATTTACAAAACATTCCGTAATACTTGACTTGGTATATCCACTTTACACTTTGTACTCACGATTAAATATATCAAGCTATACATTTCCAGTATAAGCTGACGTCTCATTGAACGAAAAGCCTATACAATGCGAGCTCAGCTAACACTGGAAATGTAGCTTGATACGTAGCCGTGTGTGCAATTTCCCCTGATCAACTCCTCAATAATTATTATGCGACCTCGATGGCATCTTCCTTGACTTGTTTTTTAACTTCATTGTCGTCTTTTTTGTCGTCCTTAGTGTCCGTTTCTTTTTTTGTTATTTCTCCAGAACAGTCATTCTTGACGTGCGAAAAAATGTATTTATAAAAGCAGTCTTTGCAGAAAACATGGCCATAGTAGTTTTTCGAATGAACAGGTGGCGTATGGCAAATACCTGCAAAGAATATGAGTGGTTATTCCGATTACCCACCGGAAAAAATCCACCCTAAATGGGTACGCGGAAACGCATGTCTAAAAATCCACCCTAACTAATTCCGTTTATCCAACCAGGTTTTGGGTGGATTTTTGGACATGCGTTTACGCGTATCCATCATAAGGTGGATTTTTTGGGGTGGATAAACAGAATAACCCAATGAGATATTTTAGGGACTTTCTATGTATTTAAGTCGATGACAGGATTATTACCAACCTACCCAGTTACTCAAATAGGTATTAAGCAGCTGTGAGGGGACAGACAAACAGGCAGTCAAACGAAGTCACACCCTATGGGTTCTTTTTTAATAAGTAATTGCTACGGAACCATAAAAACAGTGTAAAATTAATACAATACTGTCATTTTCTGTACCTACCTACATAACAGCAAACTTTTAAATCGATAAATGTTATATGATAAATGATAATGATAGGTAAATGATTTTATTTCTGTAAGTAGGTTTGTACAAACACTTTTACACGTCAATCATATTTTTAAACTAGATGAGGGCGGCGATCGATTGTGATTGTCGACCATCATTAGGTATTTCTACAAATTCTCATATTTCAATGTTTCAGTAAATAATCAAAATACTTGATACTAACAGCATAATCCACAATTCGTTCTACAGTTATTGCATGTAATCTTATCATCTTTTTCACTTTTGCTACTGCTGTGTATGTCTAGAGGAGACATTTTACTTTAAATATATTTACCAAAAATTTTGTTATATACAAAAAGTGTCGCCTATTCCTTTTGTTCTATTGTGATAGATTTGCTTTGACAAATGACCACAGAACACTATGATAAAGTTAATGCATGCAACCTGTACTGAAATCTGTCTGAGTTTGCAAACTTCTTTGAGTGCAATGTGTGTCACCATATAGAAACCTTGTCATTTGTTTTGTCGATAAAAATTAAAAAACCATTCAGGTAATATGTACTAACGTACAGTACATATTACCACAATGGAAAAGACACTGAATTTGAGTTCGCATTTTATTTTATCTTACTGATAACGTTTAAATCGAGAATAAACGACTCGTTATACACCATTACCATAGATAATACACTATTACCATAGATAATACACTATAAATACTATTAATCCGGACTAAATTACAAGTCCAATAAATTATATTATTATAATTTGCTGACCAATTTTTTAACTTATATTTATATATAACATTCTTCACAAATTGAATCGTGGTTCATTATCGATGCTATCTTTAGAAATGCTCATTTGTATATTGTATATTTGCAACGGCAGGCTTTGTACTTCTGACTTCTCTTTTTAACACATGCGTTTGCCATAAACACTAGCGCCAATGATTAAAAGAGTTCAAATTATGCACCAATATCGAAGTTAGTCGGGTTATATTCCCAAATTGACTGAATTGACAACGGAAAGTAGCAACAAACAATTTTCAGGCGTGGCTTTTTATAAGAAAACAGATATTTATGACTTAAATTGTTGCTTAAACAAGTTAAATGTGATCTATATTGGTTTACTACACAACCGGTAATGTTTTACTCGGTGTTAACGCAGTGAAACTAGTGACTGAATACATTAACGAATAGGGCGTCAACTGTCGTTGAATTATTACGAAAAGTAAACATGTACGGAAGAAAGACGCCGTCAACTTATCGATCAACGCCTTCTGTGTACTCACATTACACCGGAAAGTAAGTTTTACTAGTTAGGTACATAAAAACTTCTTATTGGAAACGGGGTTTGATTATTTCATGAAAAAAGGTTGTTACAACAACCACAGATTATATTTTCATCGTATGTTAGGTATAGTATTTATTCAAGTAAAAGTAGTTCGTTATCCTGGGACCAGGAATACAAATACTGCTGATTACTGCTATTAAATTTATCACTATTGTAATGGTGGTCATCGAGCCGTGATGTTGACAGCCTGACTGATCGTCCAATTGTGATGTCAAGTCACCTCCTGCTTGTGCAGGTGCAGGGATCCATATTATGTCTCCTGGTTGTTAGCACAACAGTTTTCTATAGATGTAGTTGTTAGGGTGTTGGGGACACAACATTGTATCCTATAGTTGAGAATAAGTGTTCAACAGGACCAGGCGAATTTTAAACCCACTTCAATAAGAAGTCTTGTATTCGACTCCAGCTGTATGCATGTATGTCCGCAATTTCCTCAAAAAAAAAAAAACACCAATTATGATGACTTTTTACCTTTTCCATTTATTCTAATCACAATAATATTACTTACAGATCATCAACAAATCTTCGCTCATCGAAGTCAGTAAGATCACTAAGACTACCGTGGTACCAGAAGCCGATACTCCATGATGCATATTTCTTGGACCTTCAGAGAGGATCGCTGCTTACAGGATTCCTTACCCTTGTAAGTTTTATAAATCATTTGACAAAGATGAATAAAAGCTGACTTTTACAATTTCAGGGGAGATTATGACCATTTATCTTGGCAAGGATTTTTGGTTCAGTGGAAACAACTTACAACTTGTTAATTGTGGTTACGAAGTTCTAACTCAGACAGCAAACTATTTCATAACTATTGCCCTTAAAGGCTCCCCCCGCAGATAGGCACGAAACGACAGTGCGACACAAAGGCGCGGTCGCTCTTCGCTCGAGGTGCGGTGTCTTTGTGCCACGCGCGAGTCGCGGTGAGTGTCGCGCCTGTTTGTAGGAACCTTAATACTCAAGAAAAAATTGTAATAAAAACTGACATATCCATCCTAGAGACTAAACATTCAAAGACATGTGACATCGACGAACCCCAGTGTGGTGGATTACAGCCTTCTCACAGGGAGAAGACATTAACCACACCAGTGGAAACACTATAGGCTGATTATATTATACAGTATTGAAATTCTTATAAAATTTTCATTTTCCAGTTTATAGCCCTTTTCACATTTGCGGAGAGTATCTTTGACCTGTACTGCTTGTACATGGCAACACCGGGGTTCACGCACACCGGGTATTATGTCATCAGCTATCAGTTTGTCTACGTTGGGAGCCCTCCAGGTAAATAAATATTATTTTAAACTAACACATTTCATGCCTAGAAGGAGTAGGCAGGTCTTCCATGTAAAATACTGGTATTCAGCTGCATCTGGTTAGACTGAAAGCTAACCACAACATATTTGACGAAAGGCTAGCTAGATGATTAAAGATATTTTCAACACATTTGCTCAAAAAATGCATTTACGATGCCTGTATACATTGTTCGAAAGTAAAAAATTACGCACTATTTAACGGAACGTGCGGTAAAATAGGTACTCACGCCTAAGTACCTGTTTTACCGCATACTCCGTTGTATAGCGCCGTGCGTATCCTCTACGGTTTATTTCTAATTTCCCTAAAAAATATATAAGAAATCCACCAAGGATTTTCACATTACGAGAATAAATAAGCTGAATAATCGAACCTCCTTGGAAGCGCTTTTGCTCATTATGCTTGTCTCACTTTAATACTAAAGAGAAAATGAGACGAAAGATGTAGTTCTAATATTCACCACACGCACGTGGCGCCATTTTCATATTAAAAACATCAAAGATTGTTGCGACTTTCGGACTGATATAGACGAATAAGTCATAATAAATGAGTTCAAAAGAGGAACCCAATGTTAATATTGTACTGTTTTCTCGCAAATGTGTTGAAAAACGTTGTATGACACGTGCGGAAATTGGTATTTACCAACTCGTGACTAGGGTAAGCCCTTGTAAAAACCAACTTACCTCACTAGTATAATAAATAACTATTTTTAAACTCTCCGCTGCATGATCATGTTATGTAAAATAAAAAGCTCTCGAATTGAAGTGACTAGTGAGCCAATTTCAAATAACTTTTCTTAAAGAGTCCTATTTTCTTATTTCAGTTCGCAACGTCCTGATAATATTTGCGCTGTTCTCGTGGCTGGGCTCCGTCGCCGTGCTCGTGACTAGCATCATACTCATCAACGCACTTAGAAAGGTATATTAATATATTTGACTTTTAACCTACTAAAATTTAGTATTTTTCTAGTCAACCATTAAATTCATCATCATAAATTCACATAATTTTTGCCTTCTTTTCTTTTAAGATATCGTACTATCACATTTAAATTGTGTTTTACGTAAGATTGATCATTTTTATTAGATCTTGAATTATGCAATAATGATTAGATTGTGCAATGGGGGTTACCGTTTTTGTGCTCACCAGTTGGCGCCACTGGCGAGTAAGGTCTTGTTAGTACTTTTATTTGATGTTTTGGATATGTTTAAAGTTCCCATAAATTCATAAAATATTTATTTTATTTCATTTTAAAACTTTAAATGAATATTTAGATTATAATTTTCCTGAAATTGGCAAGCGTGAAGCAGACAAATATTATTCTTCATTAAGTGCTACCAAATTAGATCCTAACTTTTTACTTAAAATCTTAAGCCATAATTAATCAAATAATCAGGAATCGCACAACCATTACAACAAATTATGACTCATTAGTTAAAATCCGTGATAAAAATCCCGCAAACATTGAACATTCAGTACATTTGACATAAATAGAGACCTTACTCTACACTAGCGCCTCTAGCGGCGAACTCAAGCGCAGTAGCCATCCATTGCAGATTAAGCAATGATTTCACAATGCGGAAAAAAAAAATGACACATACGGTTAAAAAATTGTTCGACTTTATACAGGGTTATTTTAATTTGCCTAGCTAAACTCCGCAGACGCGATGGATATTAATATGTAAACACGATAAAATAAATAATAAAAAATATATATAAAAAAAAAACACTATAAAGTGAAAACTAACTTTAATTTCGGAAGTCAGTGTCTTTGTATTGTCGTTTTTAGCCACCGACTTCTGAAATTAAAGTAATTTTTCACTTTGTAGTGTTTATTTTGCAAGTTGGTTGTTTGCTTTTTGTAATAATGTTTTTATTTTTAACTGTTTAGCTGTCATTAAAAATATATATTTTTAACCAATTTGAGAAACTCCTCGGTGTTTGTTAAAAATAAAAATATTGAATGTTTTTTTTTGGGAGGTCACCGACCGCTGTTATTTTGTTACTTGAAGTACGAGTTAAGAAAAACTGTTTTCTTATGTTTGATCGTGTTCAGATATCGATATACATCGCGTCTGCGGAGTTTAGCTAGCCAATTTAACTTAACCCTGTATAACGTCGTCTCTGTCACGCATACCGGTGTAGCAGGCTCTTTCTAACGTTCGATTTTTGTGTCATATTTACGTCCAAGTACTAAGTGTACAGTCCCTTCAACTGTTGACCTCTGATTTTGCATCCCAGTGACCTTTATTCTCGTAGAGGTAAGGTTGCTGTCCGAGGGAAAATAATTGTGAACGGACAGCCAGTTCACAGTTATTTCTTCTATTATTATTTTTAACCGACTTTCCCAAAAAGGAGGAGGTTCTCAATTCGTCTGTATGTTTTTTTTTTTTTTTTTTTTTTTTTTTTTTTTTTTTTTTTTATGTGTGTTAGCTCATAACTTTTTTCTGGTTGAACCGATTTGGATGGTTCTTTTTGTATTTGATAGCTGGTGCTTCACATGTGGTCCCATTTAAATTTGATTAAGGTCTGACCAGTAGTTTTTGAGTTATTCTTAATAATGCATATTTTTTCCACTTAGTTTATATGGATGATGTGTTAATAATTTCCTGTCACTGTTATTTACACACCAAGTAGTGGTATACGAATTTGTGTGGGGTAGGTACCGTAACTAAAAAGTGAAAAATAAAAACTTTTTTACAAAAAAACAACCGACTTCCAAAAAAAACACTAAAAGACGTGAAAAATAACTTTAATTTCGGAAGTCGGTGGTCAAAAACGAAAACACAAAACCAAAGACACCGACTTCCGAAATTAAAGTTATTTTTCACGTCTTTTAGTGTTTTTTTTGGAAGTCGGTTGTTTTTTTGTAAAAAAGTTTTTATCTGTCTCATCTTCATTCTATTTACATACACTCACTTATACTAATTCACTCATTCGTTCACCATTCATGCTGACATCCTGTAGTTAGTAATGCAAGGAAAAAATAAGGTAAGCTAGTTGCACAAAAGCTAATTTTATTTACTGTTTAATTATTTCTGTATAGTTTTAAACGGTTACTTATCCCAGTTTCGGAATCAAACGAAACCTGTATTCTTGAGTTGACCACAAAGTGAGATCGTGATTTCAATAAATTGGTCACACACAGTTATAATTATGCTAAAAAAAAACAACCCTCAAAGTAATCTAAGATACGAATCTAGCGAAAACAGTTCAATCTACAAGAAAAACTTGTGCTTCGAATAAATTTAAAATTAATCCGCTTTAAGGCCCTATACAAAATTAATCCGCTTTAAGTCCCTATACAAAATTATTTAGCTTTAAGTCCCTATACAAAATTATTTTGCTTTAAGTCCGTATACAAAATTATTCAGCTTTAAGTCCCTATAAAAAATATTCAACTTTAAGTCCCTATAAAAAAAAAACAGTTTTAAGTCCCTATACAACATTAATTATCTTTAAGTCCCTATACAAAATTATTCAGCTTTAAGTCCCTATACAACATTATTTTGCTTTAAGTCCGGATACAAAATTATTCAGCTTTAAGTCCCTATAAAAAATATTCAACTTTAAGTCCCTATAAAAAAATAACAGTTTTAAGTCCCTATACAACATTAATTATCTTTAAGTCCCTATACTAAATTATTCAGCTTTAAGTCCCTATACAACATTAATTATCTTTAAGTCCCTATACAAAATTATTCAGCTTTAAGTCCCTATACGAAATTATTCAGCTTTAAGTCCCTATAAAAAATATTCAGTTTTAAGTCCCTATTCCAACATTAATTGTCAGCAGTAGCAGCTCGGTGTCTGCATTTGTGCCCGGTTGATAGCAGTAGGCACATGGGACTTAATATAACTGGCGAAATGTGGGTGTACCTACTATAGGTACACATCTGCCTACCCCTTCGGGAATTACAAGCGTTATATTACGTTGTTATGTAACTATTATAATTTTCTCCTTACAGGAATACGAAAACCGCATAGTCCCCTGGCTGTACACCTTCGGCGTATTCATAGTCTTTCGCCTGATCGCTTTCGTGTTCGGATCCATAGTCAACGACATGATCTTCGCCTACAACGTCATCATGTGCCTCTTCTGGATAGTGTTCTGTGTGGCGGGCATGTACGGCTGGGTGCTGGTGTATAGTTTGTATTTGGAACTCGCTGATTTGACCAAGTTGGAGGATTTGGCGCATTTGAGGGTGAGTTCTTCGTTTTTATTTACTGCGTATTTTCTAATATTGTTTCTGAAATGCTAAGAAATGTGATTTTATGAGCAAATCTTATGTTATCTTAAATAATGAGATGTCAGTACACCCACATTTCGCCAGTTATGTTTAAGTCCTATGTAATAGGGGGCGAGCTTATTGCCATTAACTCACAACACATTGACATTGATAAATGGGAAATGATTTTATTTCTGTAAGTAGGTTTGTCCAAACACTTTTACACGTCAATCATATTTTTTAAACTAGATGAGGTCGGCGTTTCCTATCTGACTACTCTGAGAAGAAAGGCCGAAACAAACTCAGAGGTCACAGTCTCTTTTAAAGTCCAGACATAATCTTGGTCAGATCATGTGAAGACCATGTAGATTTGTGTCTGAAATAGTCTTTTGAGGAAAAACCACACGGAATGAGTGGACCTGTCCAGTCAGTGCACGCATTTGTCACTAATCGTGGAGCTCAACTCAGAACTTTAGGAGTTCAACCACTCGACGAACAATACCAAAGAAAGGACATTTGGGTAGAATTGATGAATTTTATATACAGTTTGAGTTGAATAATAGGTCTTTACCTATGAAATTGCCGTTTTGTATGAAAAAAATTAAACGAATTTTTTTCATGAATTTTTATTTGTATTAATCGAAGTAATCACCCATGCAATCAATGCATCTTTGCCATCGCAGTGGCAGTTTATTGATGCCCTTCTTAAAGAAATCAGCTGGACGGGAGGCAACAAATTCTTCAAAGGCATTTTGTACTGCCTCTCGGGTATTAAATTTTTTTCCCGCCAAGAAGTTATCCAAATTCTGGAAAAAGTAGTAGTCTGTAGGCGCAAGGTCTGGTGAGTAGGGCGGATGACGGAGAGCTTCCAACCCCAGTTCTTGCAACTTGGAGACCGTCTGCTGTGCAGTATGAGGTCGCGCGTTGTCGTGCAGGAGCAGCGGAGACGAGCGATTGACCAATGCTGGTTGGAGATGCGCCAGCTTCTCCATCATTGTGTTCAGTTCTTCACAGTACACATCTGCAGTAATGCTCACCCCGTTTGGTAAGAAGCTGTGATGAATCACACCGGCGCTAGACCACCAAACAGTGACCATCACTTTTCTAGGGGTAAGTTTTCGTTTAGGGCATTGTTTAGGTGCTGAACCAGGATCCAACCAACTTGCTGAGCGCTTACGGTTATCAAACAGAATCCATTTTTCATCGCAGGTAACAATGCGGTTCAAAATTCCTTCATTTGTGTGTCTGTTGAGCAGTGCAAGGCACGTCTCGACGCGTACTTCGCGCTGGCGATCATTGAGTTCGTGGGGCACCCATTTGTCAAGCTTTTTTACCTTGCCAATTTGACGCAAATGGACCAATATTGTTTTGACGCTAACGTCGAAAGCTGCTGCTAATTCAGCCGTAGATTGTGTATCATCAGCTTCCACAATCGCCTTTAATTCGTCATTGTCGACCAAAGTCTTCGTTTTTAAAATAAAATTAATTTGAAATTAGAATTCTTAGCCAAACAAAAATTATTTTGATTTGAAATGGCCAGTACTGCAGAACGGCAATTTCATAGGTAAAGACCTAATATTTACTTACGAATAGAATACTCTTTATTATGTTCACCATATAAATTACAGATTTAAATGTAGAAATTTTACATAGGGTGACACAATGGGCGGTCTTATCGTTAAAGCGATCTTTTACAGACAACCTTTGGATGGGTCCTTTTTTATTATTATTATTTTAATATTGTGAATTTGATGATTATGTGGGTCATTGTTGTTGGTTATTCTTCTCAGTTAGTTTTAATCATGATCTGGCAGTTTAAGATTTTTTGCGGCCTACCTAAATGTCCTTTCTATGGTATTGTTCGTCGAATCGTTGAGCTCCTTACGTTCTGAGTTGAGCTGCACGTTTACTGACAAATCGTGCACTGACTGTGAGCTGGTTCGATAATTATATGGAATTAGTTTGTCGATTCAGTTTTTCGAAATTTATCAAAATGGCTGTGGTAGTTGAAAACGTAAAAAAAACATATTTCAGCCATTTCGCGCAATTTGCGCGCGCTTTTTGGTTTAAGGTGCGCGCTGAACATTTATTCAATTTTAAGCTATGTAAAGACAGACTCACAAGATCTACAGCTTACAGAGCCACTAGTAAATACCTGGCTTACCTGGCGAAGCCGCGGGTAAAAGCAAAGTTTATTATAGGTCGAGATTTCTTCATGTTTTCCTTGCCCGTATACCGTACCGTATATACCTTTGTTTTATATTAAAGTTTTAACTGATTTCCTCGATTTTTCGTGATCGACTCGTGGTTTCTCTAGTATTTGCTTGTCATGAGGGCCAGAGGACCTAAACAAATGGTATTTGCTTCGGAACGATTCTATTTCTAGAATCGCTATCGCTTTCGCTAATGTTTCCATCATACGAATCGAAAACTAGCGATAACGCATATCAAAAACTTTTTTACAAAAAAACAACCGACTTCCAAAAAAAACACTAAAAGACGTGAAAAATAACTTTTATTTCGGAAGTCGGTGCCTTTGGTTTTGTATTTTCGTTTTTGGCCACCGACTTCCGAAATAAAAGTTATTTTTCACGTCTTTTAGTGTTTTTTTTGGAAGTCGGTTGTTTTTTTGTAAAAAAGTTTTTATTTTTCACTTTTTAGTTGCGGTACCTACCCCACACAAATTCGTATTCCACTAATTGGTATGTAAATAACAGTGACAGCAAATTATCAACACATCATCAATATAAACTAAGTGGAAAAAAATATGTAGTATTAAGGATAACTCAAAAACTACTGGTCAGACCCTGATCAAATTTAAATGGGACCACATGTGAAGCACCAGCTATCAAATAAAAAAAGAATCACCCAAATCGGTTCACCCAGAAAAAAGTTATGAGCTAACACACATAAAAATAAAAAAAAATAAAAAAAAACATACCGACGAATTGAGAACCTCCTCCTTTTTGTGAAGTCGGTTAAAAAGTGCCACTTGGCTACGCATCTCTATGGAAGTAATCGTTCGACGCTATCGATGTTAACATTGTCTAGCTAATTTCTATTCGTTGACCTATGATCACGTGACATTTCGATAGCGTATGTCAATCCCATACATCTTTTGGCTTTTCTACTAGCGTCATTGCTAATCGAATGTTACTTTGTCTAGGCCCTCTGAAGTACTAAAGAAAATGATTGTCTGTAAAGTCGGCTTACGGACGATATTTTTACGTGATAATGTCATGGCGGAACGTGACAATGAGTCATGCTTCATCGATTTATAAGACGTTATCACGTCAAAAAACGTGTCGGTCGTCAAAAATCGAGCAAACCTGAGGGCCTAGACAAATGGCATTCGTTTCGGAGCGATTCTATTTCTACAATCGCTATCACTTTCGCTAATGATTCCAAAAACTGGTGATAACGCTCGTCAAAAAGTGTCCCTTGGCTATGCATCTCTGTGGAAGTACCTAATCTTTCGACGCTGTCGATTCATTTCATAATCGAATGTTGTTAACATTGTCCAACTAATTTTTATTCGTTGACCTATGATCACGTGACATTTCGATAGCTTATGTCAACCCCATACATTTTAACTTTTCTACTAGCGTCATCGCTAATCGAATGTTACTTTGTCTAGGCCCTCTGTAGGCACCTTTAGACATCTCCTAAATAATATATTCTTAGGGACCAGGAGTGGTATTAAAATAAAATAAAAAACAACTGTCAGATCAGCCTAACTTATATCTAAATAACGAACCAAATAATTAACACAAATAATCACGCACTATTTACACAATAAACAAAAGCAATATTTGCACATAGAAACGAAATGACCACGAAACAAAGACTTAGCTGTGATCCGAGACGAAATCCAACGACCTCACTGCGCAAACGCTGAGCAGGAAACGAAACAAAAAAAAACAGTAAGTTAAAAAACTAAAAAACCCGACTACGTTTCTGTGTAATTTGGAAATGTAAAAACCCTAAAACAAGAAAGTCGTCATACCCGATTGCACTTAACTTAAAAATAAGTTTAATTTCGGAAGTCGGTGTCTTTGGTTTAGTATTTCCGTTTTTGGCCACTGAGTTCCGACATTAAACTTATTTTTAAGTTAAGTGCAATCGGGTATGACGACTTTCTTGTTTTACGGTTTTTACGTTTCCAAATTACATAGAAACGCAGTCGGGTTCTTTAGTTTTTTAGATTACTGTTTATTATTTTATTATTCTGCCTCGTTGGTCTAGTGGTCGCAAGCGCTACTGCTGAGCATGAGGTCTCGGGTTTGATTCCCGGGTCGGGCAAAGTGTTATTGGGTTTTTCCATCTGGAATTTCTCAGTAGCAGCCCGGAGTCTGGATTTGTGCCCAGTTGATGGCAATAGGCTCGCCCCCTATATTACATGGGACTTAAAACATAGCTGGCGAAATGTGGGTGTACTATAGGTACACCTCTGCCTAACCCTTCGGGGAATACAGGCATGATGTTATGTTATTTTTTTATTTTTTTATATACCCAGTGTCACTCTCACAGTAAATACGAATCTAACGACACCTCTCAAGCTAAAATCCATCAAGCCGTTCAGGCTGCAGAGCGTGCCAAACAATTATACATACATACATACATACATACTCTCGTAAAACATAACCCTCCTTCTGGCGCAGTCGGGTAAGAAGGGGCGCGGATAGGTTGACAGCCGCTTTTATTTTATTTATTTATTTGGGATCACCAACAAAGGATACACAAACACAATATAGATCACAATAATTAAAAAATTGGTTCTTTTACGTGTGCTCCTTCAATTACAGGAGACCACAGCATGCACACAATAAAACTAGGTGTAAACACGATAAAAATAAAAATTGAGAAAATAAATGATGAATGACGAAAAAAAAATTACTTGTCAAGAGTGAGCATTCAAATTACAATGGTGTAAAAATAAAAATAAAAATAGAGAAAACAAATTATTAAATTTGAGGGAAGAATATAAACAAAATAAAAAATATAACATGTCAAGAGTGAGCATTCAAATTAGGTACAATTGTTTAGTGTAATAATAAATATTTCACATTTGCTGTTTATTAGAGGCAGGTAACATAGTTACATACTTGTTTATTTTGCGGTGGTGGTGGTGGTTATAGGCGTTGGAGTGACGTCATTCTTAACCTATTAATATTTTATAACTTCTTCACCCTCAGATGGGTACAATGGCCTCCCTGAACGCATCACTAGCCGGCTCCCGGCCCACCACTCCTCACAGCACTGTATCCACGATGCCAGCCTCACAGATATGATACGCGGCCACGGACCAGCCCAACGAGACTACGCCACTTGCTGAGATTTCGTCCCCCGGCGAGGGCAGTCTTGAGACTCCTGTGTGATTATAGGAAACTTTGGTATGTTGTAATGTAAATTGCAGGATTTTTGGGTAGATAAAATTTGTAATTGACGTTTTTGTGAAGGCCTATGCAGACACCAGAATTTTGTGGATTTGAACCTGCGACGATTAATAAATCTAATTCAAATTATGTCGCTTGCATAGGCTCTTAAGCCTATGGAAACGACATAATTATTGTGCATTGTAACAGACGACGGACAATTCTCGACGCACTTTTTTGACCGTCAAAGTGGTCAAGAAAATAATCAAAAACCGGGCAAGTGCGAGTCGAACTCGCACAAGAAGGGTTCCGTACCACCGTACAATATTTAACACTACATATTTCTAAAAAAAAATACGTTTCTTGTATGGAGACTTCAATTTTAAACTTATTTTCTAAAGTTGTTGTTTTAGCGGCAATAGAAATACAAATTCTTTAAAAAAAAAAAAAACTTTACGGTACCGGTGGTCTCTATTACGGTTCATGAGATACAGCCCGCTGACAGACAGACGGACGAACATCGGAGCCTTAGTAATAGGGTTCCGTTGGCACCCTTCAGGTTCGGAACCCTAAAAAAACATGTCGCAGACTCTCAACTCACAAAAAATCTATCGTCAGCATACGCCCTAATTGGCAGGACTTTTGGCCAAATTGTAGAATACAATGTACTTACAGTAGCCGTGCGTTGATATAACACAACAAGCTTTAGCAAGAAACATGTGCCATATCAACAGTCGGGTACTGTATATGGAAAACTATTGGCAAATTATAAAAACATAGGTAGAGATTATCTAATTTAAAATTGCACATCCCTCCACTGCTTGTTGCAAACTCATTTCAAATGTTTGTATAGATTTTTTTGGTGGAAGCTCGTGCAGTTTTAAATTAGACGTTCTCTACGTCCAACGGTCTTGTGCCGAAGGCTTAGTTGGTCGTTACATCTACATAAAACGCGTTGCAAAAGTTTTATAACACATTTTGTACTTTCTTATTTTTAGTTAGGTCAAACAGGCATGATAAAAGTGTCATTTGCCTGTTTATAATGCACGAATAATAAGAAAAATACGAAAACTTATTAAAATGTTGAATATTGTCACTGGGGAGGTTACCGAAGGGAATTGAAATGGTCCAAAAAATGGCAGTAAATATAGTTCTTTAATTCTTCATTGAAGCAGAGTCCTTGCAACGAGAAATGTATTTTGTTGCAGTGTAATTTAATGCTACATGTCTGTTATATTCGTCAGAAGTTGACAGAAACATCCCAGCGCTGAGTGCTGGATTCATTTTCTCCTCTACGGATTTTTATTTCTCCGTACAAAGTTTATTTCGTTTATATCTATCTATGTATTAGTATTTATTCTTCTATTTTATGGTTCCGAGCATGGGCGGATCCAGGATTTCATTGGGGGGGGGGGGGGGGGAGGGCATTCTGACAAGGTTTGGAGCTAGGGTTAAAAACCCAAGTAATCAAAAAAAAATGTTTTTATTAGCTTGAATTTTTACAAAATAAAGTTAACGCGCCTTGTGCCGCTATTTACAAAACTATCTATAATTTTATCGACATCAATTGGAACATCCCTGTGGATGTGTAGGAGTGCAAGTCCGCAAAGCCGCTCCTCCCCTGTTCGCGTACGGTGCCATGTTTTTAAGCGGCGTAGAGTGGAGAATGACCTTTCGGCTGAATTGAATAGAAAAGTTGAGTCGAAAGTATGGAATTCCTGGGCCTTTTGGGGGAGGGCATGGCCCCCATAGCCCCCCCCCCCCCCCCTGAATCCGCCAATGGTTCCGAGCTATCGATCCCTTATGTTGCACCTGCCATGTTTACTCTCTGCATCACCCTAAGGTGGACTGGTAGAAAATGCTTCAGGCATTAAGTCCGCCTTTGTACAGTATTTTTTTACTTGTGCTTAAAGTTTTAATAAATAAATACTATTCTACCATAGCATAATAAATTCAGACCAATGCTTATTCTCTCATTTCAGCACTATACACGGTGTCACATAAATAATAGCTCACCTGATTCTAACAACTAATTTGAATAACCAAGTTCTTTTTTCATCGTCAATTTTTTTTTTTAAGGCAAATAAAACGATATTTAATTTATTTTTATTTTTTAACATTAGTAAGCTATCCAAATAAAAATGTTATCATTTGCAGCGAGAGCATTAAAAAAATGTCAATTATGGTAGACAAAACGGTAAAATTCGACAAGAAAATAATCTTGGTTACCTTAACAGTTTTTTTTAAACTATTGAGAGATTGTGGATCTCTCAATAATTCACTTACCAAAATCAATACTATTACTTCCAAAAAATGGGAGTAATTATGTGGGGTTGATTCGTTTTCGCAGAACTAAGTTGTACCATACAGCGTGTATCAAAATGGTATGGTATATCATACCTTTTTGTATGGACTCAAACTGAGCAACTTTCTACATTGGACCTACATCGTAATCGCGAAAAAACATCGTGCCATACATTTGGGTCGGGTAGGTATTGAAGTTTTGTATGGGGTAGTTGTATTTTTTTCGCGATTACGTTGTTAGTCGTATGGAGAAATTTGTTCAGTTTGCCGGTCCGTTTGCTGGATAGTACATACTAATCCCATGAACTAAACCTGCTATAAAGCTCATTTTTCGTTACAAGGACTGTGTTATAATTAATTGCTAAGTTTCAAAATATAAGCCCTTATTTGTTATAGAATTTCCGTCCTTAAATATTTTAAATATTAATTACTTTAATAATTTTTAAGCGAAATATTTTCTTGTTAAGAATCTCATATTGATGTATATTATTTTTATATGATGTTAATTTTTAACATAATTATTATATGTGTATTATGCGACTTGTAATGATCAATCTATAATTTAAAGTGTAAGTATTTTTTTTTTAAGAATTTTAGTTATTTTTATATTAGATATGACAGAATTAAATATATTTTGTCAAAATAAACATTGGAATTGTTTCTGTTTTGCAAAGAAAGTGAATTATGGTACATAAAAAATATTATTCATAAAATTAAAACCATTTTTTTTTAAAGTGGTATGCATTATGTAGTTTCAAATGTTGTTGAGTGATGTGGTTCTAATAAAGAATGTTTGCCCACCTAGTTTAGACGTGAAACGGTTTTGAATAAAACTGCCAAACAATTGGATAAAATTAGGCTTAATTCGGCACTGACCAAATAAAAAATATTGGTGTCTTTTCATTGTACATCAAATACGAAAGGGACAAAATAAAATTAAAGTTGAATACAGACCTCATAATACACGCTAGAGTTTATAGTTCGAGACGTCAGATTTTGTATCACTTTCAAAATCACAGTGATCACTATTATCCTTGCAATAAGGTTTCTGTCAAAGGTAAAGTTACAGGCCTGAGTAGGGTTGCCAACTTTTTTTGGGAAAAATAACGTATCAAACTCTATGAATTGAAAAAAAACAAACAAACAAACAAACTCAAACTAAGCAAACTCGAACAATTTTTTGTTTCTCTGAACCAAAATTTAGATTGAAATAAATTAATAATTCGTTTTTATGGACGATCTGTTTCTATCTTCTTCTCACTTCAGATTCGTTACCGAAAAAACTCTCAGTGAAAGCTGAAGTGGCGGGAAGAGAGACATTTTTTTTTTAAGCTAGTTATCACATATTGACATTCGTCAACAGTATTTTTCTCTGAAAACTATAACAATATTAAATTACCCATAAAAGTGTTTTGTTTTACGCATTACAGTAAAGATTAGAAATAAAATATTTTACGCATACTTTATTGTTATGAAAAAGTGTAAAGTATATTTATCGAAAATAAAGTAGAATACGTTATTATAAAGTTGGCAACCCTAAGGCCTGAGTTACAGGCAAAAGACTTTATAATGAAAATTAGTTTGACATCTGTAAACTCGTTCATCTCTTTCTCGCTTGAATGTTAAAGAAAGATATCAATATTTTTTATTTTAGCTGCTGCCTCACAAAAGCGGCCTTAGTATAATGCAATCACATTTTGAATTTGACAATAGTTAATTGATTTTAATGAGGGCAATCTGTTTGAGTGAATTTTAGAACATAATATAAACTAAGAAATTAGTTTTTACAAAGAAAGTTTGTATGATACACTTTTTGAAGCGAATTTTTCACGTGATTTTATAAATTGACATGTTTACAGATTAATGTAATAATATGAGTGTTGTTATGCCATAAAAAGAAAAGTATTACGATCACTGTTTGTGCCTTTTTGATTGTGCCTTGATTAAAATGCACAATGTTCATATTTATAGGAAACTCACCCTATTTGATAAGACGACTGATTAACGCATTTTCAACAGCTTTATTACTAAACTATCGCAAAATTTATGTGACAAATGGAGATGGTCGGGCAAAGCTAATTGTAGATGGCGTGATCATAGCTAGGCCCCTACGGCCTACAATAATTTTGACATTTCGTTCATTCGTTCACTTTCGGGTTCATTCATGAGTTTGGTTTTATTTCAATATTTTAATTAAAGTATTTGTCATTGAAAGTGTCAGAATGTTAAACCTTATATATTCCCTAGTAATCAAATTGATTCCGACAGAACCGCGAATTCTGTTTAATTAAAAAAAAAAACTGTACGAAAAGCTTTAAGCCACAGTCTTCTGTTTTAGGATCTTTCGGGAAAAGTTGGACTCCAATTTCGGAGTAGGTACTTGGGAACACAACAAGGCCAGTTTTGCACAAACAAAATAAAACCATCTCACGTCTTATATTATTAGCTTGTGTTGGGTACTAGCTACGACAGCGCCATTTGACAGTTGCCTTCCCCATTGTCAAGCGCT
Source organism: Griposia aprilina (assembly GCA_916610205.1). NCBI lineage: Eukaryota > Metazoa > Arthropoda > Insecta > Lepidoptera > Noctuidae > Griposia > Griposia aprilina. Next base: position 6,434,647 of record OU744310.1, on the reverse strand, counting down.
CTTAAACTGCCGCGATTGGTTGAATGATTTATCGACAGCTAATCGCAACAGTTAAGGGGCATGCGCCATGGTAGCCCGCGAAATTCAAAATTTCTTACGTGTTTTGCAATTTGCAGGTCAGTATCAGGTTGTATGTTGATCTAAATAGGATTCGCGATCGTATCGAATATGGCTTTACAGAATTATAATCATTAGAATCAGCAATACAACTCCTTAAGTTAGAATTGCCCTCAAATGTCATGATTTCATGAAATAGGGTAAAATGAACTTATAGAGATGTATTGCTGATTCTAATGATTATAATTCTATAAACCCATATTTGTTACGGTCGCGAATCATATTTTAATCAAAATACAACCTGACAGTGACCTGCAAATTGCAAAAAACGTTACAAAATTTGAATTTCGCGGGCTACCCTGAAGGTTCCGCCTAACGCGCGCTTGACAACTTGTCACATTAATTCTGAGATAATTATCGTTCGAGGAACTGGCCCTAGATGTTTGGCGTGTATCTGGGGAAGTACAAACCCACTGTATCTATCACTGCCGCGAAGCATCGTTGCTGTGTCCCGGGTTCAAGGGTAAGACCGCCGGTGTAAAGGCACATAAAATTTTCAGTTTTGTTTCTGGGACGGAATCGTATCTGCGATAGTATTGCAGCAGATGCTCTGATATGATGATATCGGTCGCCTGCTTGTTTAAGACATGGCGCACACTATGCGATATACGACTGCGAAAGCTCGGCGACTAGGCGCAACGACAGGTTAGGGGAGTCGCACGCTCTCGCTACTTGTCGCAGCGCCAGACGCACGGTGCACGCGCACACTCGGTGACAGTCGCATGCGAATGATCAGCGTCTTGTCGTCGAGTTGTCGTGGTTATGGTTTAACCCTCCATAAACAAAAAACGTATCTTTAGTAATTTCGTATTTACAGTCACTCAGTCGTTTTCAAACTAACTGACTACGCTTTGTAATGTACTGACTAATCTAGACTTTAGTATAATATTGACTAAGCTCCGTCCAACGCGCATTTTTTACTTTATTATTGTACCTACATGTAGTGTGGAATAAAATAAAAATTAAGAATATAAGGTTTTTTATTTGATAAATAGATAGACGGACAAGACAGCACCAATTTACATTTTTCCTCTCCTTCAATGTTAGGATTTTCGTACCTCCATCCTTCGTACGCCATAACAAACCAATCCACTATCAGTAAATCATAGAATAGTTCAGGGGCAATGAGGGTTTTTATGAAAATTCACACCACCTGCATGTAAAGTATGACCACTTCTATCTCTACTCTACGAAGAGAAGACAAATCACTTTCTTAACTAAGTCATTATTTTTTCGTATTTTGACATCGCGCCGTAGAAATCTTTCTACAATCGAAAACCGTATTTAATAATAATAATAATAAGGTGTGGCTGACACGTGCCTACCAGAGGATGATGCCATGTGTTCTTTCTGGCGCAATATCTGGTCGGTGCCTGTCAGTCACACCGAAGGTGATTGGACTCGGGAAGTCGAGCGAGCCTGTGATCCAATACCAGAAATGGGGGCTATTACCATCTGCCCCCAAGATGTAACTCGTGCAGTCCGCCCGCTGCCTAACTGGAAGTCTCCAGGGCCGGACGGACTGCACAACTTCTGGATCAAATGGTTTGGTAGATCGCACGCTCGCTTGGCTGCTCAGTACCAGGTTGCTTTAGAATCTGGTTCGCTACCCCAATTCCTAACAACAGGATTACCCACCTGCTCCATAAATCAGGTAGCACTGCGGAACTCAAAAATTATAGGCCGATCGCGTATTTACCGACGGTCTATAAAGTTCTTACATCCATTTTGAGAGATAAAATTAACAAACATATAGACACCAACTACATCATGTCTCCTTCTCAAAATGGATGTAGGAACGGGTCCCGTGGTACTAAGGAGCTACTCCTCATTGATATGGCCATTAGCCAACAGGTTCGTCGTTCCCGAAAGGATCTGTCGACATGTTGGATAGATTACAAGAAGGCCTATGACTCGGTGCCACATACATGGCTCATGAGGGTGCTGGAGTTGTATAAAGTAGAGGCAACTCTACGCACCTTCCTGATGTCGTGTATGGGGCAATGGAGGACGGTCCTTCGCTATCCAGCATGTCGAAATACCCAGAGGAATAGCGGACCGATAAGGATCGAGCGAGGCATATTTCAGGGTGATAGTTTGAGTCCGCTTTGGTTCTGCTTAGCCTTGAACCCTCTAAGCACACTCTTGGAGGATTCAGGTCTAGGCTATCGGCTGAGGAGAGGTGGTCAGGTTATATCTCACCTCCTCTACATGGATGACCTAAAACTTTTTGCACCCAACAATTCGCAACTGATGGATCTACTGAAAGTAACTGAAACTTTCAGTAGCGCCATCAGGATGGAATTTGGTGTGGACAAATGTGCGGTCATGATGTAAAGCGAGGGGAGATTGTGGAATCCGTCGGAACCCAACTCTCGAATTCCATAAACCTTAGAGCCCTCTCCGCATCCGAAACCTATAAGTATTTGGGTATGTCGGAAGCGTTGGGCATCAATGGTACTGACATGAAGCAGTCGTTAAAGGATCGCTTCTTTGGCCGCCTGAAAAAAGTATTTAATAGTCTTTTATCAGGTGGAAACAAGGTGCGCGCCGTTAACGGTTGGGTCATGCCGGTTTTGATGTACTCTTTCGGCATACTCAAATGGACTCAGACCGAACTCGACGCCCTGGATAGGAAGGTCCGTACACTGCTGACTGCAAATCGAATGCATCACCCACGATCATCGGTAACGAGGCTGTATATCCCGCGAAAGTGTGGAGGTCGAGGCTTTTTAAATGCTAAGACCCTCCACAATCGCGAGATATGCAGTCTCAGGGAATATTTCTTAGAAGCCGACGTGGGGATGCATCGAGATGTGGTCACTGTGGACAAGGGCCTCACCCCGCTCTCCTTAGCTAAAGAGAACTGGCGCAAACCAGTAGTGCTTGACACTAATGATCGCATGGAAGTATGGCTGAGTAAGGAGCTTCACGGACGCTTTTTTCGGGCTCTACATGGGCCCGATGTAGACCAACTAGCGTCCGTAGCCTGGCTGCGTTTCGGTGACCTCTTTGGAGAAACCGAAGGTTTTGTCTGTGCAATTATGGACGAAGTTATGATGACAAAACAATTACCGGAGATTTATTGTGAAAGATGGCACGGTTGACATCTGTCGGGCATGCCACCGTCCGGGTGAATCAATCAGACATATTATCTCCGGATATTCTCGTCTAGCTAACGAAGAGTACTTGCATAGACACAACCTTGTAGCCAGGATTATCCATCAGCAACTTGCTCTGAAATACAGCCTTGTAGAATCGGAAGTGCCGTACTACAGGTATGTGCCCGACCCAGTTCTCGAAAATGGACATATCACATTGTACTGGGATCGATCCATCATCACTGACAGGACTATTGTTGCCAATAAGCCTGATATAGTGATGGTGGATCGATTAGAGCGGCGCGCAATGATTGTTGACATAACGGTCCCGCATGACGGGAACCTCGTGAAAGCCGAGAAAGATAAACAAATCAAGTATCTAGACTTGGCTCGCGAGGTTGTCGACATGTGGGATGTGGACTCAGCGATCATTGTGCCGATAGTCGTGACAGCCAATGGCTTAATAGCCAAGAGCCTCGACCAACACCTGAGGAGGCTCTCGTTGGGCAGCTGGATCAAGGGCTTGATTCAGAAAGCGGTACTTCTGGACACGGCTCGCATTGTTAGGAGGTTCCTCTCTCTGGAGCCCTGACCGCCGGTAGCTTGGACCCTGTTCCCGATACCGGTGGGCTACTATTTTTTATATTTTTAAATGTTTATATATTTTTATATTCTAATATTTAAAAATGTAATTTATATGTAAATAATGAAATAAAGGAAATAATAATAATAATTTATTTATCTGTAACTTGGTGACAAAAAACAATTGTACAATAATTTGATACAGAGATGTGAGACTAATTAATCTCCTGGCTCCCAAACTAGGTTTATTGCCTGTGACTTGGGAGACAGTGATTCCAAAAACATATGCTAGCATAAACTACGTCGATACACAATGGATTAATTATTTATGGTTACTTATTAACTATTGTACAAAAGCATTTGGAAAATATAAGAGAAGAGAAATGTGTGTGAGAGTGTGTGTGTTCATGCGCGTGTGTGTGTGTGTGTGAGTGGGTGTGTGAGAATAGTGACGTATATATAAGTGTCTCAAGTTGTTTAGGATTGGGTGCGAAGCAATTTTTCTGTTTCATCATAAGATTGTTCCATCAGCCATTCCTTTACCGTATTTTTACATTGATGATAATTCAATTTGTGCACCTGGAGAAATTTATTAATTTGATTATATAAACTATAACTGAGGTAGTTAAATTGCCGTTTTGCAAAGGTGGTCTTATGTCTTACTGGTGGGATAACAATATCTGCACGACGTTTGGTACTTATTTGTAATGGCAGTCGATGTCTCCTTAGTACACACTGTATTGGTTCGCTGAAATTAAATTCTGTGAGTTAAGGTAATTAAGTAGTTGACTATTATAAATAGTCGATTACTAAGTAGTACTATTAAGTAGTCGACTATTAGAAATAGTCGACTACTTAATTATCTTAACTCACAGAATTGAATTTCAGCGAACCAATACGGTATTCGATCAGGTAGAAGCACAGAAGATGCAGTCTTAGAAGTAACTGGAACTATAGCAAAAAATATCAAGAATAAACTCAAAACAATAGCAATTTTCCTAGACCTTTCAAAAGCTTTTGACACAATCTCTGTTCCCCTCTTGCTTGAAAAGTTGGAACGGATTGGTGTCAGAGGAGTGTGCCTAGACATTTTCAGGAGTTACCTGAGTGAGCGTTCTCAAACCGTAAAGATAGGAAATCACAATAGCAAACAGCATTTTTTAACCAACGGAGTCCCACAGGGTAGTGTTCTTGGACCTACCCTGTTTCTTATTTACATAAATGACCTATGTAATCTGGCTGTAACTAATTCTAAAATTATAACTTACGCGGACGATACCGTCATGCTCATTCATGGTAAGGATTGGCTGGAAACCCGCTTTTATGCAGAGTCCACTCTGCTTGTTGTAATGAAATGGCTGAATAAAAACCTGCTAACCCTCAATATAGAAAAAACTAAGTTCATTACATTTGTCCAATTAGAGCTGTACGGGCAGCAGCTCCGCACACTGAGATGTAGGATGTAGGTGGATGAATCACTCGGGATGTGTACAGGACATAAAATCACTGCTTTGTGTCCGATAATGATTGACCATTTATTTAATAAAACAACAAATTATATAATGCCAAAAGTAGGTGGCTTGTGGCGGGCGTAATAGCTTAGTCAGCGAATGTACATAAATCGGTGAATTAGCAACTGCTTGATCAGGTAAAAACTAAAACAATAAATATCATGTGGCGATGCTCGTACATCCTGCCGACTATAAAAGTACAAATGTCCAGTAAAATGCATTATCCAAGGGTAAGTAAAGTATGTAAAGAAAGTTATTGGAAGGTTCTATGTCCGTCGCTAACTGTCATTGGCGACGTTTCGCGATCCACCTTGCTGCTGTTAGGAAGATGTCTGGTGACCTCTTCTAGATCCGGGGTGTCTGCCTTTGCTTGTCCTTCCGTAGGGAGATGCCGTTCAGTAGGACTTGGGGCCATCTCAATCTCTTCCTTGTGCGCCTGCGTTCCTGTTCTGTTTCCTTGAGGTGTACGGAGACAGCGTGCTTTAATTTGGACGCATACCCATATGCTGAATATTGTTGCACAGGTTATCATACAGCCGTACAGGACGTAGTGATGTTGCTCCGCCTCCACGGAATTACCCATTTGTATGTCCTGTTGTTCTTTAACCAGCTCAATTTTTCTCTTAAGACTCTTTAGTTGTTCTTCATGTGTTTCAAGTTCCATATTTGTTATATTTGTAATTTGACTATGGCTTGTTAATAGTTCGTTTAGATTTATCTCTGGTACGTAGATCTCTTGCTCATTTCCTAATTCCATGGTGCTTTGCATTTTGTAATGTGCATGAATCAGATGTTTATCGCCGCGCATCATGCAACCTGTAGCTAAGGTGATGATGCCTGTATTTTGTAGTGTCTGTGACGTAATTCCCGCAGGACAGAAAATGCGCATAGTGCATTCCTCGCAGCACGTAAACAACCAAGCTCCCTTACTGTGCAGTTTTTTCCAGTCATTGCTGCAGTTCGATACCTTAGTGCGGCAGGTTGTTACTCCTCGATTGTTTATTATGCCTGCTTCGCACATTGTTGTGGCTGTTTTTATACTGTATATAGGTAGGTCAAGGTTGCATAGCAACAGCTGATTTGTGTTTACTTGTTCGCACGATGAAAGATGTTGTTGATCCAGTGGTATCATCATGTCTAGCTTCAAGTTAACGGCTATGTATTTGGTTGTGGGTATTATGTTAATCATGGAGGTTCCCTTTATGTTGCGGATTGGGATGACTTCGGTTAGTTCGTACTGTTCGTCTGCTACTAACGGGATTTTTACTTCGAATATGATGAAGTCTTCGGTTAGTTTTCCTTGCACACTTGCTAGTTTATACATTTCCCGGATACACTTGAACTTGTTTGAGCAAGGGAGAGATAATCCTTTTGGGACTTGTCCTGATATGATGTTCAACTGTTTTTCGAACGCATCGGGTTTCAACAGGTGAGTGTCGACCTTGCCGTGACGAAGATCTGTAACTAGGCTGATCAACATGTCTTGTATTCTCCGCAAGTTTGTTACCATCATGTTTGCGGCAAGTGCAGTAGCAGTAAGGAACGTTGCTTGGTCTTGTTCGGTTTTCAGTTGTTGGAGCGAGTCTCTGAGACTTTTGTGGATGACAATGAACTGCCGGTTCATTACTTGCTCGTTCCTCTTCAGAAGGTTATATTCCCCTTCGATTATTGAAGTCTGTTGTTTGTACAGATTGTACAAGTGGTCTTCATTGCTGTGCAGTAGTTTGATGTCGTTGTTGTATTTTTCGGCGAATTTGTCATCAAGTACTCCAAATAGAGAGTTGGCAATGTTCCCAATTCCGTTTATGAGACCTCGCTTGCTACGTATTCCGTGGTCGGATTGTAGTACTTCGTTGTAGTGTTTGAGCTCGTTTAGTTCGTGCTCGAGTTGTGTGGATATAGTCAAGTACGCTATATTTCGTTGACAAAGTCCGTGTAATTGCTGGACGTATTGTTCAACGGCAGAGGTACTTTTCCAGTAAGTTGACATGTTGTAGTATACTACCAGTCTCCATTCGTCTTGTATTATCTGTAAGTCTGCGGCTTTGTCAAAGTATACAAGGCGGGTCGGGTCTAGAGTTGTTACATTGACGAGTTGTTGCATGGACGGTGTCACACACGTAATCATCAGTACTAGTAACGTGCTTAGGTACTTGAGGACGTTACAGCTGGAAACACCCTTCTGTGCCCGTCTAGGGCTCACCCGACGTTGAGATGTTGATGACGTCGCCTCTGGTTGTGTTGGTTTGTTTTCTTTGTTGTTCCCGGTTTCAATTGGTAATCGGGACAATTTCGTTACGGGTCTCTTCATTATGTTGGATTTAGTTTTGAGCGTGACGACTCGTACCAAGTTATCCGATCCAGGATGCGTCTCTATAACTCGCCCTAATAACCATCGGGCTGGGGCTATTTGTTCTTCCTTTACAAGGACGACGTCATTCACGCAATGTTGCGTGTTGGAGTTTGCCATTTCCCTCGTAATTGTAATGTTTGTAGGTAATCTTTGGACCATTTCTTCCAAAATTCCTTGTACATGTTTTCTGTCAGGCGCCATCGTAAAGTTAACTGGCTGTTGTCACTCTCTGACGTCATCGGAGGTGCCAGAACCGGTCCACCGACTAAAAAGTGGCCTGGTGTCAAGTAATCGATGTCGTTGAGGTCGTTTGTTAGGGCGACAAGTGGCCTTGAGTTGAGGCAGGCTTCAATTTGTACTAGCAAAGTAGTAAACTCTTCGTACGTAAGCCTTTGTTCCCCAAGGACGCGTTTTAGGTGGTGTTTCATACTCTTGACTGCAGCTTCCCATAGTCCTCCCGCTGTGGGCCAAGATGGTGCGTTAAAGTGCCATTCCATACCTTTTTCGGAAGTGTTGTTGATGAGGTCGTCGTTAACTAGAAGCTGCAGTGCCTCCTGGCGTTCTTTGGCTAGAGCTCTTGCTGCTCCGACAAAGTTCGTTCCGTTGTCACTGTAGATATGTTTTGGTGTTCCTCGTCGTGCGCATAGCCGCTTCAATGCTGCGAGGAATGTTATCGTGCTGAGATCTGACACCAGCTCCAGGTGGATGGCTTTTGTGCATAAACAAATGAAAATCGCGATGTAGGCTTTAACTGTTTTAATGCCGCGACCTTTGTTAGCCTTTATTTCAACGTGTCCCGTGAAATCCACGCCCGTGTGTGTGAATGGCCTTGAAGGTGTAACTCGAGGCGTTGGTAAGTGTGCCATTTGTTGATTGCTGCGTTGCGTTTTGTAGCGGTGGCAGGTGACACATTTGTTGAGTTGCTTCTTGATTGGTTTCATGCCGCCAAGTATCCAATATTTGTTACGAAGGTTTCCCAAAGTAAGCCTGGCACCGCCGTGGAGAGTATTCTTGTGGGCTTGGTCAATCAGGAGGTCTGATAACTTGTGTTTGTTTGGTAAAATTATTGGATGTTTTTGGGAGTCGTTTAACTTAGCATGTTCAAGTCTTCCTCCCACTCGAAGAATACCTTGTGCGTCTAGCATTGGGCTTAAACTCAACAGTTTGCTTGTAGCCCGTACCTTGTTATGTTTGTGTAGGTATGCTATTTCATCGCCAAATGTATTGTTCTGTGTAGTTTTCACAAGCAGGTGCTGAGTCTGCACAATGTCTTCCGTAGTTAAGTGTGACCTGTGTATGGCTCTTGTTGCGTCACGCGAGTTGTTTATGAATCGTCTGATCCAGCTGATGACTCGGGTTGCATAAGTCATCGTGCTGTATTTTTGCAGTAGTTGCTCGATGAGTGGCGCGTCTATTGTTTGTATTGCGCAGGTTTGACCTCGTTTATTTTTCTCTTCGTTCGTTGTAAAAATACCTTGTTTGGGTATGTTGTTGTTTTGAAGCCAGGTTGGGCCTTTCCACCACAGTTCGTGAGCTATCAAGGCTGATGGTGAGATTCCTCTGCTTGCGCAGTCCGCAGGATTGTCTTCGGACTTGACATGGGCCCAGGAGTTGGGTGGTGTTATTTGGATAACTTTTGTGACTCTGTTGGCTACGAAACTCTTCCAACGGCTCACATCACCATGTAGCCAGCCAAGCACCACCATGGAGTCCGTCCAGCAATGTATGGTGTGGATCTGCGAGTTGATGGAGTTTTTTACTTTTTCGATCAGTCGGGCTAGTAGTACTGCACCACATAACTCCAGTCGTGGCAGAGAAATAGGCTTTTTCTGTGGGGCTAATTTTGTTTTAGCTGCTACTAGCCTTATCATCTGTTTACCTTCTTTATCAGTGGTCTTGCAATATATGACACATGCATAGGCTCGTTCCGATGAATCACAGTAGCCATGAAGTTCGAAGGGTTGTTGGGTGTCGCCGATCCAGCGTGGTATGGTTATGTCGTGTATGTGTGCGAGCTGATTGCGGAATTGCTCCCATTCTTGCTGTATCTTTAGTGGGAGTTTATCATCCCAGCTCGTTGTAGTTGACCAAGCATGTTGAAAAATTAGCTTGGCTTTCACTGTTACCGGTGATAGCCAACCAAGTGGGTCATACAGTTTTGATATATCCGACAGTAGTGTGCGTTTTGTGTCGACATCACGTTTGTTGCAGAGTGGTATTTGTTTGTAGGTAAACTGATCCGTGCGCGGGTTCCAAGTGATGCCTAGCGTTTTGTTGGTGTCTGCATCCTTGAAGTCGAACATTTTTTGGCTTATCAATTCATCGGATAAGCCTTCAAGTAGGCGCGTTTCGTTGCTAGCCCACTTTCGTAAGTTGAATCCACCGCCCTTCAGCATTGTTATAAGTTGACTTCGAGCTTTCTGTGCTGTTATGAAGTCGTGACTCCCGCCTATTAAGTCGTCCATGTATAGCTGATTGGATAGAATAGCCGCCGCCAAGGGGTACTGTGCGCCGTCATCCTTTACCAGTTGCCTTATGGTGCGCATTGCCAGGAAGGGAGCGGACTTGGTACCATATGTTACTGTAGTCAGTTGTAACTCTTGTAACGGCTCTGTGACTGAATCCCTCCACACTATTTTTTGTAAGTGTTGGTCTTTTTCCTGAATACGTATTTGTCGGTAGAATTTCTCAATATCCGCTGTGTACACGTATTCAAATGCCCTCCATCGTAGAATAATAGCTTGTAAGTCTTGTTGTAAGTTAGGCCCGCATTCCATCAGTTGGTTTAAACTGTGTCCCGAGCTAGTGGTTGCTGATGCATTGAAAACCACTCGGAGTTTGGTTGTCGTTGAATCGGGTCTCATTACTCCATGATGGGGTAGGAAACAGCTTGGCGTGTCCGGCTCTGTGCACCTTTTCATATGTTCTAGAGCTTTGTATTCGCCGATGAAAGCCTTGTAGCTTGAAGCGAGGGTTTCGTCTCTTGTCAAACGTTTTTCCAATTGCTTGAATTGCGCGACTGCTTGTGGCTTTGATCGTCCTAAATATTGCTCGAACTTGGTCTTCATGGGGATTCTCACTTCATACCGCCCATCTTCTTGTCTTTTTGTTGTATCAGCGTACAGCCTCTCGCAGTACTCCTCATCGACAGTCGTAGACTGGTCGTCTGATATTATCTCTTCAATTTCCCAGAAACGAGAGATATCGCTAGTGTCCACCACGACATGACAGTTGAAAGTGTTCGTATTTCCAACTAATACCCAGCCGAGCTTTGTTTGTTGTGCTATTGGTGCGTATATGTTTCCTCGAATAATGTTGCTCATGACTATGTCGCCATATACCCCAGCATCAAGTAGAATGTCAATCGGCCTTGATAAGTTGAATTGTGGGTCGGCCAGGTTAATGTTTTCTATGTGAGGCCAATCTTGTTTTTCGAAGGAGTAGTTAGGCAGGTTGTTGAGTAGTTTAGCCATTACTAATGCCGGCGTTGAAAACTCGTAATCTCCGTAAAGGGACTTACAGTCCAACTGAACGGTCCCGTTGCTCTGGCTGGCAAATGCTCCGATCCCTGACACAGTTGAGTTGTGGTTGCGTCGCGGAAGCCCAAGTCGTTGCACAGCCGATTCTGTTATAAGGTTCAGTTGGGAGCCTTGGTCTAGAAGGCATCTAAGTACTGTGTAAGTTCCATCTGCAGCCTTTACTTTAAGTTGTACTGTAGCCAGTAAAACTTCGTTAAAATTTCCTGACACGTGATTGGTTTTTCGCTGCATGTTGTTGTTTGTCACGCCTTCGGCCATTTGGCTTGACGACAGTGTCGCTGACGTAGTATCGCGGACTAGGTCATGTAGCGTGGTGTGATGTGCGCCGTTACACACTTTGCATCTTTTCTGCGAGTTGCATTTCTTTCCGTTGTGCGGATACATGCAGTTTTTGCAAATGTTCAATTGCTCAATTGTCCTAATTTTTATGGCTGGCGTCATTTCTTGAAACTCTTTACAGTAGAGCAAGATGTGGCTTGTTTTGCAAACTGGACAATTTCTGTCGGAGCTTGTATGGTTTGCTTTGGGGTAGCGTCTGTATCTGTTGTACGCATCCCTTGGTACTGTTGTCATCGAGGCCCCTTTATTTGGGGTGACGTCGGCATCTGTTTGTTTGTTGGGTTTACTTGTTTTCTTCACTACTGACTCCAGCGCCGTGAACTTCCCTTCGATGAACTGGATGAATTCCTTGAAGTCGGGAAGCCCTCTTGGATTTTTCCTCGCCTCCATGTAGTCAGCGTAGGTCTGAGTGTCTAGTTTTGCTGCCAGAATGTGCACCAAAATCGGGTCCCATGTTGCCGTGTCGATGCTCAAGTTACGCAACGCGTGCACGGTTTCGAGACTGGTGTCGTGTAGGCGCTTCAGCTCGTACGCGTTTTGATTTTGAATCGTAGGTTGACTCATCAAAACTTGCATTTGCTTGGTGAAGAGCATCTGCAAGTTATTGTACCTATGGTGGAGGATTTCCCAGCAGGAGTCGTAGTTGCTCTCGGAAACAGACAGATGTTGCACAAGGCGCTCAGCTTCTCCTTTTAGCTTCCCTTTCAGGTGTTGCATCTTCTGCCCCTTCGAGAGGGAAGGGTTATTATGGATAGCCGCGATGTATAGGTCGAGGAATGTCGGCCATTGTGTGTAGTTTCCAGAGAATATCGGTATTTCGATCCTTGGCGCACTATCCCGTTGTTGGACAGCGTGGTTGAGTTTGCGGTTGAGACCTCGCTTTGTGCACTCGTATGTTTCTTCGTACTGCGAGAACTCGAGCTCGTAGTTTACGTCGCTACCGACGAGAACGTTGTCGAGCTGCCAGTGCACTTCGTCAATCGCCCTCCATCGCGATTCGAGGACCCTAAGCTTGTCTTCTATCTCCCATTTCTCAATAATGTCAGCAGTACGCAAGTTGCTGACGAAACGTGAGAAGGCTCTAAAGTTGGTTGCTTGTTGATTTTTTAGCTCGTCCGATCTCGATAGGACTCCAGTGTTCTTGTTCTCTTCTTCTGGGCGACTCGCGAGTTCCGCAGTGCTTGTTGACCATGTTTGCAGCTTATGTTGTACGCTTGAGTAGTTCGACTTGACCCTGTCGTATACTTTTGTTGTGTAGTATATGTCGGTCTGGTCTATGGCGCCCTGTAGCACGCCATGATTCATTTCGAACTCGTTCCAGTGCGCCTGGAGGGTATCCAGTCTGCCCCGGATGTATGTGGCGGTTTTGCGGTCAGGGCCATCTTTTCCGAAGTTGACACCAATTTTTCGGATGCCCTCTGCGATGATTTCCTGCCGCTTGAGAAGTTCCTGTTGCCTGGCGTCCATAATTGTTGCACGAGTATGTATGCGTGTAGTGGATGGACGTTAGCTCGGTTGACTTCACTGTTGTATTGTTGTATGTAGTTCCCGAACCACCAAATGTTGATGTTTCCCACGGCGATCGCAGGGTCCGAAGGAATCTCTCCGTACGATATTGTGCGCCTTCTCAATCTGACTGGGGCGATCCGCTTGTGGAAGACCAGTCAAACCGATTCGCTATCGTAAGTAGAAACATTTCGTACCTGTGCGACTTGCAGGACTGTTTGCTCCAGTAGTGGCAATCCGGCTCGAAGGACCATAAATGTACGGGCAGCAGCTCCGCACACTGAGATGTAGGATGTAGGTGGATGAATCACTCGGGATGTGTACAGGACATAAAATCACTGCTTTGTGTCCGATAATGATTGACCATTTATTTAATAAAACAACAAATTATATAATGCCAAAAGTAGGTGGCTTGTGGCGGGCGTAATAGCTTAGTCAGCGAATGTACATAAATCGGTGAATTAGCAACTGCTTGATCAGGTAAAAACTAAAACAATAAATATCATGTGGCGATGCTCGTACAAGAGCCTCTCAACCTCCTTGTCCCTATACTCTGACGGCGCATAAATGCGGGTTAATATCGACTGATTGCACTGGCTGTGCTCAGATTACGCGCACCCATAGTATTAAATACTTGGGTGTTATAATAGATAGTACGCTGACATGGAAGGAGCAAATTGAGGCTCTGGTTTCCAGGGTCAGAAAATTTATATTTGTCTTTAAAACTTGCGAACCTCTGCTGATTTCGCCACACTACGAACAGTATATTTCGCTCTGGCACATTCCATCCTAAAATATTGTATTGCAGCATGGGGTGGGGCTGGGAAGGGCTTGATGCTCCGTCTGGAAAGGGCACAGAGGGGAGTATTAAAGGTCATGACTCACAAACCTATCCGATTTCCAACTGCTGAACTTTACGCTCTGTGCGAGTTACCAACAGTCAGACACGCATTTCTTCTTGCGGTAGTGCTGCGTAAACACTTAGATCTTCCATTCGATCCTGTTGTCGAAAACGCAGATCTAACAGAGTCTGCCAGCTGGAATCTGCCAGAGTTCAAGTTGTAAGGCGGCAATATCACTTTCTTAGCTCGACTTTGTATAATCGAGTAAATAAACAGCACAATATATATCATCTGACCCTGAGAGAAAGAATGTCGAAGGATCACGGATAAATGGCTTCATACACTCACTTATGAAAAAATAGAAACATTTGTAAAAACTTAAACTCACTTTCCAATTGCCCTTTCTATGTATAACATGCGCAGACACACCCCTCACATACACACGCACGCACACACACACGCGCACTCACATATATACTCCACCCACAAAACTACACAATCCTTTCATACTTACACACAATCCCACGTAAAATTACACAATTTATAATAAATAATGTTCAGTTTTAATTTTAAGTTCTAGTTTTTAATTTTCCTTTTTAGTATAATTTTAGGCTCTTCGTTTTGCTTTTGTCCCGACTTTTTGGAGGTGGGCGTTAATGACTGCGACACAGTATTATACTAATGCAGTTGTTATCGAACACAGAGTTTCTGTAAACTAGCTTTTCTTTTCAATAAAAAAATATTATTAATTTTATTTATTATTAATCTAAAGCGGGGCTCCGTTGACTACGCCTTATTATTATTGTCATAAATATGAGGCCTTAATAGGTTCTTCCCGTCATTTTGTCTTCCGTTTACATAGTGGCCATGCTACGCATGCAGTTGACGCCACTTTCACATGAGGTCTTGGACAATAAATATATAATATATGATGACGTTCATCATTTAGTCACAACTCACGACTAAAGAAAATATAGGCGCTTTGACACTTGACAGGAGCCCAGACCTGACGTCTCGGTGCTGCCACCTAGTGAACGTCATTTCAGAAAACCCTCACGTCCACACGACAGCTCAATATTACATCCAAAAGGAATACTCAAAATCAGAATAGATTTAAAATTAACCAGCAATAACAATCATTAGAATTACCTCTGAAGATTTTTTGATGTAGGTTAATTCATTTTTAACTGCGCCCAATAAAAGGCAAGCCCAATCAGGTAGTTAGTTACTTATATTCGTCTGTAGTCACGGACCACGTATATCTTTGGTATTTTTTATTGTAGTTGGCTAAGAAATCCAATGTATGCACCGCACACAATAGAGTACATATTAGGTTGGGGAAAGTCTTTTCGCATTATAGTATGTATGAACTTGTAATAAAATCTCTTTGGCTATACTATTTGTATCTGGCTGGTTTTGGTATCATTGAAAGTTTAAATTTTAAAGATCATGATTCCAAATTCAAATTAGGAAAATGTGTGATTTTCATTTGTTTTTCGTACTGTCAAGATGAGTGAATCTAATGATGAAATTCGATACATTTTAAAATTTTCTATGTTTATGGACCTAGTGCAGTGTCTGTGAGAGTAGCACAAATTTGTTTTAAGTGTTTTCAATCCGGAAATTTTGATGTCAAAGATGCACGTCGCTCTGGTCGCCCTATTACGAAAAAAATGGATGCCATTTTTTAAAAAGTGGAGCATTATATGAGTTGGGTTGGGGGTGTGGGGTGGAGTGGTGGTGGTGGTGGGATTTCAGTAGTTACGACGTAGCTGAAGAACTGGGAATTGACCACGAAACAGTTTTGGCACATTTGAAAAAAACTGGGTAGGTACACAAAAAAGCTCGAAATTTGGGTACCTACCTCACGAGATCACTGAAAGAAACCTAATGAACCGTGTACTCATTTGTGATTCTTTATTACGATGTAATGAAACCGAACCATTTTTGAAGACGCTAATAACTGGTGATGAAAAGTGGATCACGTACGACAAGAACGTGCGAAAAAGGTCGTTGTCAAAGGCCGGTCAGGCTTCACAGACTGTGGCGAAACCCGGGTTAACTCGCAACAAGGTGATGCTGTGTGTGTGGTGGGATTGGAAGGGCATTATTCATTATGAGCTGTTACCACCAGGCAGGACCATCGATTCTGAACTCTACTGCGAACAACTGATGAGATTAAAGCAAGAAGTTAAGAGAATGCGGCCGGAATTAATCAACAGAAGGGTTGTGGTTTTTCATCATGATGACGCTAGACCTCACACATCTTTAGCCACTCAGCAAAAATTAAGAGAGTTTGGCTGGGAGGTGTTAATGCATCCGCCGGGATCCTGCCGTTTTGCCGAAAAGATTTTGACAAAATTTCACTACCCAAACAAATTTTAGCAACCTTTTTTTATACCAATGCAATGTTTGGAATGATTTTAGTACGCACATTTTCATTTGGTCAATTTTTTACTTGGTAGAATATTACCAAGGATAATGTCATTAAGGCATTTGGTCTTTAATCAAATGATTTATTACAGGAAACAATCTTTAGACAATAAACGTTTGGTCTAATGATTTGTTATTACAAAAAATATAAAGGCAAAAATAAGCTTTTTTGGGAATTATTTAAAAAATGCAATCTTATTTTAATATAATCATTTATTCATGGGTAAAAAAGCAAGAGTGGGATAGGATGCAAGAGCGAGTGAAGCCAGCTCGGGACTTGGGGCACCCCGACTCGGACAGGTTAGGTAAGAAGGGGATGGCGGGGTCTGACAGACCCCGCCATCCCCTTCGTGTTTATTTTTTTTTAAACCACCCAGAATTAGGAGCCCCGCTAGGCGGGGCTCCGTCTTCTAAGCCTTATAATAGAAATGGTAAATTGGAAACTGCCGATACTAAATATTTGGCTTATTTTATTTTGCGTAAAATATGTTATACCAACTGAAATATTTGACTACATAAAATTGGTAATAGTACTAGTTGGTAAACAAGTTATTTTTTAAACGTTCACTTGCCAAACATTAGGTTTGCGTTACAATTATTTTTTACATGATTTTTTGCTAAGTAATAATTTGGCAAATGAAATTATGCGGAAAATTGTTTAGGAAGTGATAATTTAGCAATTTATTTTCGATGAAACAAGGGAGACCCGCATCCGCCGTATAGTCCTGACCTTGCACCTTCAGATTTCCACCTGTTTCGGTCTCTTCAGAATTCTTTAGGCAGTGTCAGGTTAACATCACGAGAGGACTGCCAAAACCACTTGTCGCGGTATTTTGATCAGAAGTCCCAAAATTTCTATAGCAATGGGATCATGTCCCTACCTACAAGATGGCAAAAAGTTATCGAACAAAATGTTACCTACATAATTTAGTTAAATGTAAATAAACTATATTAAAAAATGTTTTGAATTTTCTTAAAAAATGTGAAGAAACTTTTTCCCCAACCTATTATGTTTTGTGAGCCCAATTAAAGCCGCCAAGGAGCATTGGCGTAATTCAGTTTGCAGGTACACGAGACATGATTAAGGGGGATGCGCCAAGGTAGCCAGCGAAATTCAAATTTTCTTAGGTTTTTTTGCATTTTGCAGGTCATTATCAAGTTGTATGTTGATCTAAATATTATTCGCGACCGTATCAAACATTTATTTATAGAGTTATAATCATAAAAATCATTAATACATTTCTATATGTTCATATTACCCTATTGAATGACTATTTCATGAAATCATGACATTTGAAGGCAATTCTAACTTAAGGAGTTGTATTGCTGATTCTAAAGATTATAATTCTGTAAAGCCATATTTGATACGGCCGCGAATCATATTTATATCAACATACAACCTGATACTGACCTGCAAAAAAGGTAAGGAATTTTGAATTTCGCGAGCTATCTTGGCGCATCCCCCTTAATACCAAAGGATGAGGATTCAAAATAAAACAAAGGAAAAATTAAATATATGTTTTATTACAACATTATACATAAATTCACATTCAGAAATATAGATCTTTCTACAATAAGGACACGATTTATAAGCCTTGAGACTTTGGTAGTCAATTTCATGTGATCGTCTAAAATAAGTTTTAATTCATCATCAGACAATTATGACCCACTTTAGCAAGGAAATGCATAAAAATATACTACGTGTTTGCTTCCAGCAGGGATTCAACACAGCTTTTATAAACCTTAATGGTCAATTACGATGAGCCGAAACTCTCTAAATAACATGATAACATCAAGCCTGTATTTTCCCGAAAAGTTAGGCAGAAATGTAGGTACAGTACAACTATTTTCTTATTATCCCTCGGGAATCATCGCATTTCCGAATACAAACGAATGCTAATTTCCGTATCCATCAAATTATTAGATTTATCGTGTATAATAATTTGAATTCAGAACTAAGTACTTTAATATTGTTTTGTTTTGACGTAACAACAATTATAGTACTTAGTACTGAATTCAAATGATAATCTATCTATCTATATATATAAAAATAAAGATTTCCCTTGGTCATCGCATCACGCGTGAACGGATGGAACAATTTCGGTAATTCTTTTTTGTTGTGTTTATTATTGTCAGGAGAAGGTTTTTATGAAAGAAAAAATTAGGGGAGTTGAAAGGAACATTAGAAAATTTGTCAGCGATTGAGAGAATGCGCGCTGCAAATATCGTTTAACACAGATGGATCGGTTGATAAATGAGTCGATAGTTTTAGTTTTAGTCAATAGTCAAAACTAAAACCAAACGACATATGACATTCATAGTTAAGACAGGACAACGTCTGTCGGGTCAGCTAGTACACGATAAATCTAATAATTGATGGACATGGAAATTAGCATTCGTTTGTATTCAGAAATGCGATGATTCTCGAAGGACTTAATAGTTGTACTATACCTAAAGTAGACACACATTTCGCCACTCTAAACAATAATAGAAAAAAAGTAGTTCTAATGATGTCCATGCCTTAATGAGTCAATTTTGTCTAATGTTATAAAAATTATACTACCTACATAAATAAATAAATAATGATCATTATTGATTAAGGTAACATCGATCACATAATTTCTCACACTTAAGAGCAGTTTGTAATAGAGAACATACAACATACATTATCCTTGAAACAATTATGATTATTATGAACGAAATAGATTAATGTATATTTGGTATTTCAACAACTACTTGAATAGTTATCTGTCAAGAATATTCATACATAATTATTCAGCAGAAAAATAACATAACATCACGTCTGTAGACCCCGATGGGGGTAAGTAGCGGTGTATAGTACACACGGCTAAATATAAAGCTATACATTTCCAGTATAAGCTGACCTGTCATTGTACGGTAATCCTATACAATGCGAGATCAGCTTATACTGGAAATAACCCACTAAATAAGCCACTAACAGGGCACAATATCTACACTCCAGGCTGCTATCAAGAAATTCCTGATGGAGAAACCCAACAATATTATCCTAAGCTGTTCCTTAATCTTTTGGGGTCCCCTCGGGACGTTAGAGCCTGCACCCACTGGCGGCACGGCACGGCAACGGATCCCTCGGCATCACTACATTCAAGCGCATTCTGACGGCAACAACGCCGCGGCGTCCTTAGGCGTTCATTGAAAATTCAACTTTATTGTCATATTTTTAAGTTACATTCCTATTCGTCGCATAAAAATCCCTTGCCATGCCGTGCCGCCAGTGGGCGCAGCCCCTTAGTCAGCGGGGTAATTACGTAACACACTAACAGTAGGTATGGCTTTCATTTTGACAGTTCAACAAAATTCATTGCGTTATTTACGTTGTTGAGCTGACAAATTTTTCGAACATATGAAGCAATGGATTAGCAATAGGCTTCAAAATTATTCAGATTGTGATAGATGGTGTGTTACATAATTAGGGTGCAGAGGGCAAATGACATTCGCTTCGGAGCGATTCTATTTCTCCAATCGCTTTCGCTAATGTTTCCATAATACGAATCGAAAAATAGCGATAACGCATGTCAAAAAGTGCCACTTGACTACGCATCTCTATGGAAGCAATCGTTCGACGCTGTCGATTCTTTTCATCATCGAATGATGTTAACATTGTCTAGCTAATTTCTATTCGTTGACCTATGATCACGTGACATTTCGATAGCTTATGTCAACCCCATACATTTTTTAGGGAAATAATAAAGCTTCCGAAAAACAAATTAACTTCCAGCGATCTGTGGTTGACTATAATACTAACTAAGCTGTGTTAAAATTAATTACCGATAAATTAATACAAAATTAACCGACAAAAATGTTGTATTTAACGAACAAACATGAACTTATTCAAATTATAATTCTACGAAAAATAATCTATACTTTCAAATAAAATAAACTAAATTTCCAAAAAAAAAAAAAACACTAATCTTCCGAAAAAATTACTAAGTTGCCGAAAACATATAATATGTTCCCGAAAATCCTAACCCTAAACGGTCGACGTCAGGGGCACCCCGAGGTTCGGTTGGTTAGGTTCCTTTAAACCCTTTAGACAGAAATAGGAGCCCCGCGGAGCGGGGCTCCGTCGACCTGCCTATTAACCCTAACCCTAGCCGGCCGACGTCAGGGGCACCCCGAGGTTTGGTATGTTAGGTGTAAGGTTGATTCTAAATTTATAAGCTGGTGGAAAAATATTACGTCAGCAAATATTGTATTCATTTTTCGGAATTTTCAGTATTTTATTCAGTCATTTCTTTATTTGTATTCGCATATAAGCTGTCGGGAAGTTAGTATTTAAAGCAGTAAATTTCATATTTTGAGTACGCTAATATTTTAATTCTTTTTCGGAGCTTTTATTACTACTCCATTTTTTAGCTTGGCTAATCGAATGTTACTTTGTCTAGGCCCTCAGAGGGCCTAGACAAAGTGACATTCGATTAGCGATGACGCTAGTAGAAAAGTTAAAATGTATGGGGTTGACATAAGCTATCGAAATGTCACATGATCATAGGTCAACGAATAAAAATTAGCTAGACAATGTTAACAACATTCGATTATGAAATGAATCGACAGCGTCGAAAGATTAGGTACTTCCACAGAGATGCCATAGCCAAGGGACACTTTTTGACGAGCGTTATCGCTAGTTTTTGGAATCATTAGCGAAAGCGATAGCGATTGTAGAAATAGAATCGCTCCGAAGCGAATGTCATTTGTCTAGGCCCTCAGGTTCGCTTGGATATAAGTCACCACCCTCCTGCCCTTAACTCAATTAGAATGGTAGTCTTGTCCTTCCATAGATCTCTATTACACACCATCTCAGTTCAGTAATATCCCGCACAGCACAAAATCGATATACCGCGTTTTTTTTTTTAAATTACCCCGCTTTACGCGGATGTTCCACTAGCGTGCTTCGTGTCGTGATTGCGCTAGCCAATAACAACGCGAATCTTGGCAGTATAATGAAAGTTCAATTATTGTCAGTTGACTTGACAGTTTAAATAATAGTTTTCTTATTTTGTAAAAGATACTGTTTTTTTGTCAGTAAATTGCAGAAAATTAATTATTACGAATTACAATGGCGCCGACGGTTAGAAATAAGAGCGTGAGAGCTTCAGTTTAGAGACGAAGATAAAAGTTATAAAAAAAAAACAGACTGATATTCCTCGCCTTATAAGTGTTCGGCAAGTAATACAAAACAGTGTTGAATACTACGAAAGTCTTTTACAAGAACGCAAACAAAATGCTACTCAAAAAACAATAGATAACCATATAACATGTAATTAAAAAAGTAAAATAAAAGAAAAATAAAATAAGGATGAAATAACTCAATATTTTTTGCAATACCTTCTAAACTCGACCTCATAAAGAATAGTTTATTTTACTAACATAATTAATAAGTTAATGACTAACAATATTGTTCCCACTTCTAACTTCAAACATACCATTTTATTCTGTTCTTCGTTGCCGATGAAAGTAACAATTTCAGCTAGATTTCACATGACTTATAAAAAAAAACATCGGCTGCATTTACATTTGCTTAATAAGAAATTGAAATAATAGATCAGTTAGCATAAAATTAATATGTCGTATAAGTTTATTTCGTTTTTACTCCTTAGGTATAACTTTCGGATAATTATCACAACGATCAACAAAGACTTTCGGATCCGGCGTCGTCGGCGGGAGGGGTCTCAGTTCATTTATCTTTACCATTCCGATATTCGTTCCAAAGAACGTTTTTAAGCATGCAACCAGTGTTTCTCATTCTAAGTGAATAATTGTGTTCTTTTTTTGAGAAATAAATGTCTTAAACCGTAAAAACTTTTCTGTAATAATTAATAGGCTGATGCTGTATAATTTTTGCAATAAAAGCACTTTAATTATTTATTTGGTTTGTTATTTCATCATTCCTCACGTAAAGCGGGGTATTTATTACTGTATCTTCCCACTTTCTAGCCATATCATCTTTCCCCTGGCGTTAATTTGACACAACGAGTCTTAAGATTTGGTTACTTAAGAAAGCGGACAACGGCCACACAATAACGGATGTCCAAATCAGGGATGTTATGGAGCTCCGTAACCGAAAGTATCGGATATCCGAAATAAAAATATATCCGTAACCGTATCCGTTTCACATGTTTCGGATAGTGTCGTATAAGGGCGGAGTCTAACAAATTATTATAACATCTCTAAATAATTACTTACCTATAAGACTGATTATAATACCAAAAAAAAAACTATAATTAAAACCAAATTATTACATACTATTTGTGTTTATATTTTACTTCAATCTAATAACCGCAACCGAAACTATCCAAAACTAACGGATAATCCGAAATATTTACATATCCGTAACCGTATCCGAAACCGATATAATTTTATTCCTATGTCCATATCCGTATCCAGATCCGAAATATCATATCCATAACATCTCTGGTCCAAATACAGCGCGTTTTTTGACACTTTACTGGTGAAAACGACAGATTTTCATGACTACCGTTGTAATATGACGGAAACGCTTTTCTAGGAAACCTTAACTTTAGAATGAGACTCAATGGAGCTTAATTACGGCAACCAATTGAACCTTCGTCGCCTATCAAGGTGCCTCCCTCTTAAAAAACTATAAATGCTAAACATTTGGAATTGGCGACATAAAGCTAGATAAATTCTACATAAGAAAAAGTATAAAAAAGCTAAAGTATAAGTTAGTTTGAATTAATACCCCTGTATGTATATTATAATTTAAATTCTATTTTTACAAAATAAACGGTACAGCGCCTGTATCAAAAAGTTTCTACCGAAATCTAGCGCGAATTAGGTTAAGTATAAAGAAATTATTTAGTACAAAATGCAGATTTAAATACGTTACTTAAAAAACACGCCAGCAATGATGTCGATTTTAAAAAAAAAACTGTCTTAGGACAAAATATGTACTTAATTCTGATAATATTTACAAAAATAATTCATATTAATCCTTATAAATATTGGTTTGTTTACCACGGGTTACCCCAACAAAAAGCATAATTAATATTAATACTATAATTATATATTTTTACATAGTAATTGTATATTTTATAACAAGTTTATACTATTTCAATGTACATTATCACTGGGGCAAAAGAATGCCCCATTCCTGTATTACTAGTTCAAAGATACTTCGAAAAGCCTAAAGAACATTATTACAAAAGCTACTTTATGTGGTGAAAGAAAAACCTCAAATGAAGTTATGCCAAAAGTTTTCAACCCACATCTTCAATCATTGAGACAGTTATGTCAAACTGATCTAATGAGGGCTATCGCGCTTGAGTTCGCCGCTAGAGGCGCTAGTGTAGAGTAAGGTCTCTAGATGTCAAATGTACTGAACTAATGTTTCATAATTGTTGTAATGCTTGTGATTAATGATGGCTTAAGATTTTAAGTAAAAATTAGGATCTAATTTGGTAGCACTTGTAGGAATAATAATATTTGTCTGCTTCATGCTTGTTAATTTTAGGAACATTATAATCTAAATATTCATTTGAAGCTTTAAAATAAACATATGTATTTATGGGTACTTAAACATATCCAAAACATTAAATAAAAGTACTGACAGGACCTTACTCGCCAGTGGCGCCAACTGGTGAGCACAAAAACGATAGCCCCCATTGTTATTCGTGTCCTTGACACGACAGTATTTCAGATAGAGGTCACTTTGACAGCATTTTTTGGGACACATTATTCTTATTGATCAAATATTCCAAAGTAATATTAAAGTTTCAAAACTTGTTTAATAAAAATAAATTAAACACGTTGCGGGACACTTAACGCCCCAGACATAATAAAAATAAAAATTCTATTGCGTCTCGTTCAGTGTCTTTCAACAAATTAAATTATTCTGCTGTAATGATTCAAAACCATTTGTAGACCTAACTTGTAGACTAGATTTGTGGACCATTTTATGTTTTGTTGAGTACCTGTTACTTGTTGACAGGCCTACACTATCCTCCCATATCTATCAACACTGTAATTGGAAACATTGTTTAAGCCCCTTATTTTTAAAAGAGTAACCGTGGAGTTTCTTGCCGGCTCTTCTCCATAGGAAACAACCAATTGGAACCGTGCACCTAGCTTCTGACGTTTCATAAGTGCCCATGTTGGTTTATGTGAAATAAAATATTTTGATTTGGATTTGATTTGAAAACATTAGGATTACTTCGGAACATGTGAGAACTAAGAATGCTGGTACAATTTAGCATAACTAGATACAAGTTAATCTCTGTGGACGAGGAAGAAATATAATAATCATATTAAATATTTTAACATTACATATATAAAGTATATAATTGTTAATATGCTTTGAAAATTAATATCATGATAGCATAGCTCAAGCAGAGATTCAAATGACAGCCTAATTAAATATAACAGTAATTTCCAATAAATATAATATTTATTTTAAAGATATAAATATATAATTGAATCCCGCAAAATGCTTAAAATCTTTTATCTTGTCAACATCTTTTATTTGACACATACCTATATATAACAGAATTATTTATGTTAAGAAATCAGCGCTCTTATTGCGTAACAGATTTATAATGACAATGCCTTTCATTTTGACAGTTCATTCGTTCGTTCGTTCGTTTGAATGCTGTTAGTATTCATTGGGTATTTATACTGTCGAGTAGACGAATTTTTCGAAGCAATGAATTGTGATTTAAAGTTTGTTACGCAATTGGGACGCTGATAACAATTTGTTTCTTTCTAATTTGACAAAATTCGGAACTTAAATCAAGCAACATGGAGAGGCCAATCGGAGCCGACGGATCTGTGTCAGTTTGGCCTTCAAATAGGTATATTTTATGTAAACCTGCTGCTATTAAAAATATAGCACATTTTTCTTTGTAGATGTTAAAACTCGTTTATTCCTTTAATGGGGTTAACAATAGGTACCTCAAACCGTATTCAAAAAGCCATTTTAAACAGTAATGTATTATCCCGCGTCTACACCCATAAACAAGTTGTGACAATGGTTTTCGCCAAGTCATGTCAAAAACGAAACGGAGGATTCGGCTGGGCTGGGTAGCGTTTGGGAAGCTTCGTCGAGTCTTCTCGTCGCGTATTCCGCAGGGTCTAAAGACTTGCATAATGCCTGTTATGACTTACGGAGCCGAACGTGGACACTCACGATACGCTGGTCCATAAACTCAAGGTCGCTCAGCGAGCTTTGGAACGAGCTATGCTTGAAGTCTCTCTGAGGGTTAGAATCCGGAATGAGGTGATTCGGCAGAGAATCAAAGTTGTCGAAGCTGAAGTGGCAAAGGGCCGGCCATATTAGCCGTAGAACTGATGACATTTGGGGTAGACGTGTTCTTGAGTGGAGCCCGCGAATCGGCAAACGTAAGGTAGGACGCCCTCAGGCTAGGTGGAGCAACGATCTTCGCAGGGTGGCTGGTAGCAGCTGGAGGATGGGTCACCGAGAATCGAGCTGAATGACTTGCAATTGGAGAGGCCTATGTCCAACAGTGAACTGCTGTAGGCTGATGAAGATGTCAAAAATATATAATATATTTACAAACAATTTGATACAAGTATTGAGGTTGTTTCAGACATGTATTAACTTTTTTGAGTTCACCTTTTAGACATTTTTAACAAGTTTTGTATACAACTCGTCTCTACATCATTGGTTCTCAACCTTATTTAGCCCGCCGCCCACTTTCGAGATATACTTTTTTCCAGACCCCGCCATTTTTTTTTAACTTAACATCAGTCGCAAATCAGGGGGCCTACTTCCTAAACACGAAGTCCGTATTCTGAGCGAAGTTACGGGCATTTTGTTACTCCTTGTCACTTACGGACATAATATTAGTCCGGGGCTCGAACTCGAGCTCGACAACACGATTTTACAGTGGTCCTTATTCCTGTTGTGATTTTGCCCGCCCGAACAAGTTAATTAATCGAGAGTAGGGTTCCCTTCTAAGTATAGAACTATTTTCGGATGGGCCTGTATCTACGTTAACGGACTTAAAAGAGTAGGCCACCTAAAACAGCTATTGCCACGATTATATTTAAACGTGTAATATTATATAGTCGTAAGATGGGATATGATTTTCTCTGGGTCTTCTACTGTCCCCCTGAAGTCTCAAACGCCCGCGAGGGGGCGTTATCACCCACATTGAGAACCTATGCTCTACTTGATATAGAATACATGCTTTATAGCTTGGTGTAAACGCAGAATTATAACTAACAGTTTGTAACAACAGTATCATACATAATAATGACAATAAAAACCAAGTAATATCCGCAGTACCTAATTCTAACAAAATAATTACTTAAATAATAAACAACAAATATAATAAAATCATGCTCTGTATTCTTACGAGAAAATTGGCATGAAATGATTAAATAGTATTTTTCTTGACTTCTCATTTTGATAACAAATAATGGCGAGTCTTACCAAGGGGTATCGTGTTACCCAGTAACTGGATTGTGGAGGTCAGATAGGTAGTCGCTCCATGTAAAATATTGGAGTTCAGCTGCTTTCGGTTAGACTGGAAGCCGACCTCAACATTACTAAATATGACAAGTAAAGAAAAATACAGTTGACAAAAAATGTTTATTCCTAAATTAAAACTTACTTTAAATAATAATACATACAGTTCTAATCAAATCCATAATTTAATTAAAAAACAAGATCAACATTAATAATTGGCCAGGCCTAATAAAAAAAAAAACAAATAACAAGTCCTAGAAAAATTTAATACAGAAATAAGTTAAGTCAAAAAGGTAATTATTTATCAAAAAAATATCATAAAATATTTGTTTGTTTTCAAGGCATGGCCAATTACTTATTTTTGTTCATAGATGGCGCTTGCGATATAAGACAAAACCAAGTTAAATGTTATTATTTGCAATAAAAAAATAGAGATATTATTGGGAAACGCGATACCCCTTGGTGAGAACCAAGGGGTATCGTGTTACCCAGTATATTACAATAATTATTATACGTAACATCAATATTTTCTATCCTCAATTAAGATATTGTTAAAAGCCAATATCAAGCTGTTATTTTAAAATGTTCCCAACAGATGGCGTTAATCCAAACATCGCGAGCGCATTCTACCAACCTTCAGAAACGAATCATTTAATATACAGTGCTACCAACTTAACTGTCAAGACCGTGGTGCTTACGCTTGATTCTCGCGTAAGGTCCTATTTCCGGGTCCATTACAAAGTCGTATAGTACTTTGGACCAACTGTCGTGATGTGGAAGATTTTCGTAGAATTCTGGGGCGATGCGGCGTACCTGTTAATAATAATAATGCTATAGCCATAAAATATTTAAAAAAAAGAAGAAAATACACACAAATACAAAAAATAACGAGTTGGGGGGAAATATGCGTCACATCCACGCAAAACTGCAATCGCTCAGCATAATGCTACGACCCTATGCGAGACAGAGCCCCAGCGTCAGTTTTCAGCGACAGCCGGCGTTGACGTGATGACGTCAACCAGGGCCTGCGGCAGTCTCGACATAGATAAGCGACGCTGTGGCAAACTACCGATCGCTAAATATTAAGGAGAAACCTCAGTTGTGAACCGCCAAATTCATATTTTCCTTGAATTTGACGATTGATATGAAATTGATGATTATTATTCGATAAATATAATTCCCACAGTCGAGAATCCCATTTTGATCAACATACGACATAAAACAGAGCTGCGATTTGCAAAAAACTAAAGAAAATTTGAATTTGGCGGGCTACAGGTGAGGATTCACGTTAATATTTAGCGATCGGTAGTTTGCGACAGCGTCGCTATCTAGTCGAGACTGCCGGCCCTAGGCAGCATACGAAAATATAAAAATAAGAAATAAAATAAATACACTATACCTATACCCGAAAGGTTTAGGTAGTTAAATAAAGGTAAACAAAAAAAAACACGTGACTCATAGATGCTAAACCTTTTATTTGAAACGTTAAAATCATATTATTTTGAGTCCAATAATAATAGGCTCTATTCTGAATCTGAATTTGAGGAACTATCTGTCACATTAATAATAAAGCGTTCAGTGATATCATCAATTATTTTGTCTAATTCAAACATTTTCTGTTCTTCTTTTATTACATGACCCTCGCAACTTCTCCAATTCTCAGCAGTCACATTAGCTAAAGCTTCTGGCAAAAGAATGTTTAGGTCAGACATTTTAAAAAAAAAATTTTTTCGGCTACTAATCCTTTAACTTGAGCCCATATTAACTCAATTGAATTGCGCTCACAGTGGTATTGTGGCAGCCGCAATACAGTGACACCATATAACATTTTTTCTAATTCATCCACAACTTATAAGGCATCTGGTTAACCGACTAAACGTAATACCTGCTACTTCAGTTGCCATACTTCGTCACAGGTGTACTCTTCAATTTAGCAACGTTATCTAAATTGTTGTATTTTCTAAAAGGTTTAGGGAACCCGTATTTTTGGGCTCTTTACAATAGACAGATTACAAAATATTATACTATTCTAGAAATGTAACAAAAAAATAGCGCTCAAGCAATTACACGTATGTACGAAGAGTATAGTTTACGAATAAATGATAAAGTTTAACATACATTAATAAAAGAAAAAACTGTCGTATAAACCGCAAATAACTTTAATTTTGTTGTAACGTATTTTTAAACAAGAAAGTGTCAACTATAAAAAACCCTTTTTACGATTTGTTTACCTTTATTTAACTACCTAAACCTTTCGAGTATAGGTTCTAAATGTCAATATTCTAATAATAAGTCTGTATTTCCCGAAGGGGTAAGATAAGGTATAGGGGCTCGTGGCTAAGTAGTAACAGTTGCACGGGTCGATCATCAAGGTTAACCGACGCTTGCCGAGGTAGGTCCCGACTGTCATATTACGTAGATCTTTGACAGTCGTTACGGGTAGTCAATTGCGTGACCCTGACAACCGGTCTTAGGGACTAACTACATTTATTCAGCTCAATTCACTTTTGGTCAATATAAAACACCAGTTCCGGAAAACTGAATGGAGGCGTGCGCATCTCTTACAAAACTGGTGTTTTCTATAGACAAAAACTGAATTGAGCTGAATAAATGTTGTTAGTCCCTTACGGGCCATACAAGTATTACGTAAGCAGAATTTATGTAATTTTTAACCCCACCCCGCCCCCTTTTCAGCAAAAGTAAGCAAAGCTCTTACCGCCCTTCCTATGCTTACTTAAAATGCTTTTTTTTTAAATCTGTTCCGGTTTCTTTATTTGTTATTCATAAATCTAGAAGTAAGGAATTTAAAGACTATCAATGATTATTGCCCGTTTAAGTTATTTCCCCACTTGAGTTAATTTTAACTTAACCATAAAACACCGCTTGAGAGCGAATAAGGAATATCAATTATTTTGGGAAATCCCTGAACATGCTTTTCGGTTTCGAGCATAGACAAGTAGGGTTGCCATACTTGTTCAAATCAGATTTACCAAATTTTGCAGAAAAATCAGAAAAAGTAAACAAATATTGCTGACGTAATCACCATCCAGACCCCCACGTCTCCTATGTCATCAAAAATAAAGCAAAGGAAAGACCCCCCCCCCCCCTTTGGTGCTTACGTAATACTTGAATAGTCCCTTACCAAGAGGTATCGTGTTACTCAGTAAGTGAGTTGTATACAACCTGTACCTGTACCTAAATCCTTAATTTTATTTCCAGAACAACAAAGTATAAACTAAGTCGATTTCAGAATGTTCAATAGTATTGTAATACTATTGAAAATTTAATTAAAAAAATATAGAAATTTTACACGAAACTAAACTTTATGTTCAGACAATAAAGTTACTTTTTCAAAATCACATAAACATGATGTCTTACCTCAGGTAGTTTACTGCCGGGTACTGCCGGAAAGTCGTGATGCTCATTATGATAACCTACGTTGAAAGTGATCCAGTTCAGAGGCCCGTAGTACGAGTAGGTTTCATAGCCTTTCTTAAACATGTAGTGTTCGGCTATAAAGTGGCCTGGAAGGTAGACAAAAAAATTAAATAGAAGCATCATGCGTGTAAGCAAGGTAGGGATACAACACATTTATTTTGAAGGAAATCTTCAAATAACTTCTCCCGCTCTGGGCGGAGCGGGAGGGCGTGTCAGACTTTTACTGACTAAAACCCACCCGTGGTCCTTCCAGTTGCCTGTTGCGCTGAACAATCCGCGACCCCGGCAGGCATCGGCCCTAGCGGACCCCGTCAATTAGTGCCGTCGACCCGGGCCTGATCCTTACCGGACGGCGAGGTGCCCATTGCTCGCCGTCCGCAAGCCCGCGCCTAAAGTGACCGGGAATCGGCTATCGACTCCCGACGCCCTGGGCGTCTCCTCCTGCGGCGACTAGGGGCGTGAGGGCGCAACGATTGCCTCTCCCTCACGCGCTCCGCCTCCTCCTTCGGGAGCATTACTGCTTCGCAGAAGGAGGTGACGGCTACGGATACAAGCCTGCTGCACTATTTCCCACCACTACAACTCATTAAAAGTCAGAATCAGTGGCAGCAGCCAGAAAAGCCGCCAAGACATTGAAATTCGACGTGTTCCGGATAAATTCATTCAACTGTCCCGCAAGGATGATAATCAGAAAAGAACATCGGGGAAATAAGAAAAGTAGGGGTATAGTACACCCCCATTTCGCCAATTATGTCTAAGTCCCACGTAATAGGGGGCGAGCCTATTCTAATCAACCAGGCACAATTCTAGATCCCGCGGTTGCAACTAAGTAATCTCAATCATACTTTTCCCGACCTGGGAATCGAGCCCAGGAACCGAAGCTTAGCAATCGCGCTTGCAACCAAAGAGGCCATTAATGAATAAGGGTTTGTTAAGTTTATTTGGTCTAAATAGGCTTTTATTTTTATATAGATTCTTCTATATTTTGTGAATGTGAGAAAGTTGTAGGCCTAACTTGTAGACTGTAGATTTGTGGACCTTTTTATTATTTGTTGAGCACCTGTTACTTGTTGACAGGCCTACACTGTCCTCCCATATCTATCAACACTGTAATTGGAAACATTGTAAAAGCCCCTTATTTTTAAAAGAGTAACCGTGTAGTTTCTTGCCGGCTCTTCTCCATAGGAAGCAACCAATTGGAACCGTGCACCTAGCTTCTGACGTTTCATAAGTGCCCATGCTGGTTTATGTGAAATAAAATATTTTGATTTGATTTGATTTGATTTGAAAGGTATCTTTCTCAGAAATTAGAAAAAGGTTTTCAGTTTTAAAAATAAGAAGCGGATCACTTCGCACTTTTGGGGCCTGTGTAAGTAATTTTAAAGATGTACCGTCAAACGGGGTGAATAGATATCTAGGAGTGAATTGGGACGAAACTTTAAAAGAGATTTTAACATTGAAATAATATAGTTTGTTGCCAACAAGGGCACTTAATCGTTAATTATAATACAGTAAACACATTAGAGTCCTTTTTGGCAACAAACTATATTATTTCAATAAAAAATCCTTTTAAGAGGCTTACAAGAGCTAAAGCGCGGTCACTGTCGGATTGTATAGAAAAGAAAGAGACTCGCGATGACACAACGCTGGTAATTTATTGCAAAATATGAAGCAATTATGGATCTACAAAAAATCTATTCATTGGACAAAAAATTAAAACACTATCACGTTAGTATTTTACTTGTAGATTAATCTGACAAAAAAACTGAATGTTTGCATGTATATTAGTATGGTTTTTAATCGTTGAAAGAAGTTTTTAGAGGTATCTTCGTGATGTTTTTCTAACATATAAAGTTAATTGTATTGTTTTCAACACACTATCTAACTAGCATGTATCCAGAAGAATGTCATATATTTTTCTGATTTTGGTTACTGCAGTGGATCATATATTTTTACGTATTATAAATTTGCGTTTAGGTCATGTAGTCCCCTTAAAGTTTCGTCTCGATTCACCCGTGCATCCCTATTCACCCCGTTTGACTGTACTGATAATGTAAGAATCTGCATATATTTTTAAGGACACGATTTTCATTTATTAGCCTATAAGGGGCATGCGCCAAGGTAGTCCGCGAAATTCAAATATTCTTACGTTTTTTGCAATTTGCAGATGAGTATCAGGTTGTATGTTGATCTAAATAGGATTCGCGACCGTATCGAATATGGCTTTACAGAATTATAATCATTAGAATCAGCAATACAACTCCTTAAGTTAGAATTGCCCTCAAATGTCATGATTTCATGAAATAGTCATTCAATAGGGTAATATGAACTTATAGAGCTGAGCTGATTCTAATGATTATAATTCTATAAAGCCATATTTGTTACAGTCGCGAATCATATTTTAATCAAAATACACCCTGACAGTGACCTGCAAATTGCAAAAAACGTAACAAAAATTGAATTTCGCGGGCTACCCTGAAGGTTGCGCCTTAATATATAAATGTTACTAACCTGCAACTGGATGAACGCCCATCGCCATAAGAGCTCCATAAATTAGGTAACCGAGCGCTTTCCATCCTGAAATACAAAATAATAAATGTATGTTTACTTGTGATATTCTTCAGAAAGGTCAGGTGCGTATTACTCGCAACCGGCGTGCGTGTATGACCAGATGTATGAACGTAAACGAGGCAAAAGGAGCATGTAAGGATCGTAGCAGGTGGCGTTCTGTAGTTTCTGCCTACCCCCATGGGAGGAAGGCGTGAGTTTATGTTATCCCACGGGATAGGGGAACGTGTTACCGCGACAAAAAGTAGCCTATGTCCTTCCCCAGGATGCCATCTATCTCCTTGCCAAATTTTATCGAAATCCGTTCAGTGGTTTAGGCGTGAAAGGTAACATACAGACAGAGTTACTTTCGGATTTATAATGGACATTGGATTTACATGGACGAGGTGAGCATCCTGCAGATATGCCGGTCCAATTTCAAGGAGGACGACGTCAGCAGCGGAAAGCTGTTGCTGTTCCAGTCTCTTGGAAAATTAGACCAGATGCCCTCTCGGCGCAGAGATGGAACCGAGAAGAGTCTTCAGGATATCATCGATATGTTGAAGAAGACTGACCCGGACGACGTGCCGGATTTCGTGGCGAAGGAGCTGAGTAAATTGCCTCCCGTCACATTCGATCACGTCGACGTTACACGGCTGCTTAAGGACATCACTTCCTTGAAGGCGGAGATGACCAAAATGCAGTCCAGAATGGAGGTATCGGAAAAAACCAATACTGAACTACGTGCAGAAATAGCATTACTGCGCAACGTTGGTTCGGTATTTGGGTCACCTGAGGCCTCTAAGGTGAATACACGTCGAGGGGCGCAAATTGCGACCATCGGCAGTTTTGAATCGGCGAACACAAGTGCGTCACTAGCTGCCGATAACGCTGAGCAAGCGCCGCCCGCCGCCGTCGTCGCCCGCGCCACAACACCGGCTGCGGAAACGTCACACGTAGGTACGTCGACCCCTAAACGTGCCTATGCTGCTATCGTCACCAGCGGCAAATCTGATGCGTCGCAGCCTAAGCGACAAACCAGAAAAGGGGATAAACGGAAAGTGGGTGCTCAACCTGCCCTGACTGTGGTCTGTAGCTCCGTGCCAAGAACGACACAAGTTGATGAGGAAGGCTTCACTAAAGTCGAAAGGAAGAAGAAGAAGCCCTGTTCTCGTAACCTGTGTGGTACCGCACCGAGTGGACCCAACATGCTGCTGCGTCCTGCTGTGCCTACGACGCAGCTGTACCTTTCGCGTCTGCATCACTCCACTACAACTGAAGAGGTCGTGCAGTACGTCAAAGTGAAGACAAATTGGACTCTGAGGGTTGAAAGGTTGGAGTCGCGCCACAATATCAACTTTAAGTCATTCGTGGTGCGAGTTCCAACTCACCATCTACAGGCCTGCTTGAAGGAGGACTTTTGGCCGAAGGGTGTCGTTTATCGGCGTTTCCGAGGACGGTTACGCGACACCACGCAGCGAAACACGACGCCGACAACATTGCGTGTGTAGTTATAGTTATAGGATTTAAAATTATGTATTAGTTTATTATTTTTGTTTTATTAAATGTAAATCTGTGTATTTTATGTATGGGCCCTCAGCTGCCTGAAATAAAATGATTGATTGATTGATTGATTGATAATATTATAGTATGGATTAATAAATAAAAACAAACTACTTAATTAATAAAAAACCCGCCAAGTGCGAGTCGGACTCGCGCACGAAGTGTTCCGTACCATTATCTATAAAAAACAGCAAAAATATCACATTTGTTGTATGGGAGCCCCCTTAAATATTTATTTTATTCCGTTGTTTAGAACAGAAATACATCATCTGTGGAAATTTCAACTGTCTAACTATTATGATTCATGAGATACAGCCTGGTGACAGACGGACAGACAGACGGACGGACAGCGGAGTCTTAGTAATAGGGTCCCGTTTTACCCTTTGGGTACGGAACGCTAAAAAGCACTACAAAGTGCACAAAAATTTAGTTTAAGAAGTCGGTGTATTTTTTATAACTGACTCCAAAAAATGGGAGGAGGTTATGCATTCGGCGAGTGTTTTTAGAATAAATCAGTGCTTATAAGGAAAAAAAACTACATTCAATTCAACTTTATCAAACAACATGTCATAAATTCATAATACATAAAAACACGTTTACACATAAAAAAAATTATGAATCTATAAGCTTTGCGCTCGCTCGATGGAATTTAAAGGCAAAAATGAAAAATCCATACAAAAATTCCATTCCCTATTTAACACCTTTAGGGCATGAATTTTCAAAAATCCTTCGTTAGTACTAACTTTCTTTATAAAAGGAACTCTTATGCAAAT
Source organism: Griposia aprilina (assembly GCA_916610205.1). Lineage (NCBI taxonomy): Eukaryota > Metazoa > Arthropoda > Insecta > Lepidoptera > Noctuidae > Griposia > Griposia aprilina. The sequence continues at coordinate 6,399,514 of OU744310.1, read as the reverse complement.
TTTCAATGCCTGGAAGAGCTAATAATCCATGAAAGAGCTTATGAAAGGAAACCTTCCTTTGTCACTTAAGCGAAGAATTATGGACATGTGTATCCTTCCTATTTTGACCTTTTTTTTTGTTTTCTGGGGGAAACCTTCAAAAGGCACCCGACCTCTGGGGACGGAGGTCGGGGAGTGTGGGATTTTAACCTCACTAAAACCACCCCGGTGATCACCATCAGCACATAGGGGGGGTCCCGGTTCCTCTTAAAAGACCAATTCCGGAACCCCCCCTGTGCAACGCCTGTAAGGCACATCCCTGCGGAGACTGTAAAGGGGCCTCCCCTGAGCCTCGCTGTGTACGGCAGCACGTGACCACCGTGCCACCGACTTCCCTGGGGTCACTCGGTGTGCGGACAGAGTCCCCACTCTGTGCGCCTGCGACCCCAAAGGACCACCTACCTTGTTCAGTAGGTGGATTTCGGCGTATTAGGCGCCAAGGCGGTTGCCTCCCCGACGCCTCCTTCTCCGAGCGGGATCAGCTTTCTCCCGATCTCGCTCGGCAGGCTCCTTCTTGACCATCACGGTCTCGCAGAAGGAGGCTACTTCCTTCCAATTCTCTGTCTCTGCCAGCATAGCCCTCACTACTATTTTGGCCTACGAATCCTAGACTTGGCCTTTGACAAACATTCAAAAGTCCAAACTCAAAGTTTGTCAACGTGCAATGGAGCGCAGTATTCTAGGCGTCAAATTGACAGACCATATTCTCAACACCACACTGCGCTCTAAAACAGATTTCTGACGTTACTCAAAAAGCCGCTAAGCTGAAGTAGGACTGGGCTGGCCACGTCTGCCGTATGCCCTATGAGTTGTGGGCCAAAATAACCACTACGTGGAGCCCTGACACAGCCAGAATGCGTCGCGGCAGACCCCTTAGAAGATGGCAGGACGAGCTAAAGAAAACAAACTACCAGTGGTCCAGTTTAGCCCTGGATCGAAAGAGTTGAAAGTCATGGGGAGAGGCCTTGGCCCAGCGATGGGATGATATAAGCTAACAGTAACAGTTGTGTGTCAGTGAATGAATGAATATCAGATTTTTATTATGTAGAAGAACATTGAGGAAAATGGTCTATTTCCGATATTAGTCGAGTGATTATGTTACAAAACTCTGCACATGTATAACATTTATCCTATTCTATACCCTTAAAATACAGGTATTTCGTTATGGGAAATATATAACTGATGCTCTTAAATTCTTTTGCGGTTCTAATGATGCTCACTTTTCAAATTTTTTTTTTTAATTTCCTGGGCTTCTTTGGAACTGAACAGACAGCTGTGCTGCTCGGGAGTTTGTTGCGCCACTTCTTCACCCCAGCTGAAGCACTAGGAAGTAGTAAAGGGCGGGGGTTTAGGGGGACTAAAATAAGTAAGTTTTAATAAAAATAAGTGATAGTGACTGCCTCGTTGGTCTAGTGGTCGCAAGCGCTACTGCTGAGCATGAGGTCTCGGGTTCGATTCCCGGGTCGGGCAAAGTGTTATTGGGTTTTTCCATCTGGAATTCCCATGATCCCCGGTACAAGTGTGGGAAGAAAATACCGGGGTGGTTTTTAGTCAGTAAGAGTCTGACAGACGCCTTCACTCGCCCCAGGATGGAGGTCAACCATCAGGATTTTCCAACCCGGAACATAAAAAAGGGGTTAGGGTAACTGCTACATCCAAGGTGGTCGTAGTTACTTGGCTATTTAGAATTTTTAGGACCCCAAAATAGGAATTATTTGAGGTTCACAAAAAGAGGCGCTATCATAATATTTTTAGGAGCGCAAAATGGGAACTATTAGAGGTTCAATTAAATAAATGCCAAAAAAAAAACATGGAAATAGGACTCACCCCACAATTTAATAATAACAGCATCGAAAAACAGCTGTATGACCAAGTTAATCAGCTCCATCGGTGTCGGCGGCTTGGGTCTGACCACCAACGGCCTGAAGCTGTAGAAGAGTGGCTGCAAGATCATCCAGAAGAACTTCCCGCCTGTGGTGCAGAAGAGTTTCGCTTCTATAAGGGTCGGTAGATCTGTGTCTATTACTTCGTCACCTTGGTACTGGAAAAGATAATATTAACATTATTAAATTTATAAAAAAAAAAAAAAAGTCTGACAAAACAATGAAAAAAATAGGTGTACATAAATACAATAACTAGGCGACTAACATAATCTCATACTAAGTCGGTTAAAAATACGCCTGCATATCCCTGGTTAAAACCGAACCAAATAAGACTGCTCGATCGAACTCAGAATACCACGCTCAGTAGTCGTTCGCGACCATCGAGGCAATTAGGCTAGTCCTCATCATCATCATCATTCGTAAACTGCTGGACGTAGGCCTCTCCTAGTGAACGCCACTGAGCCCGATCTTCGGCTCCTCATCCAGTCTCTGCCAGCCGCCTTTCGTAAGTCGTCACTCCACCTGGCCGGCGGACATCTCACACTACGTTTGCCTAAGCGCGGCTTCCACTCTAGAACTTGTTTTCTGGAACGATTGTCGGTTCTGCGAGAGATTTGACCAGTTCATTGCCAATTCAGCTTGCTTAGTCAGTCGGGCTAGTCCTGGCAGTTAGGAATTCGGGAGAGGTGCTGTATCATCACAATTCAGTCGAAAGTCGATCACCACTGGCTATAAGCCTCCCCAAAGCATGGTCACAACTCTTCGGGTCTTCTGCTTCTCACATTGCTCGGATTCCCTCGACCTTCACCAAGCTATCAGTTCACCATGTGGAAGCCTATACACGTTGCGCTTTCGGGTATGCGACTGCCACTTTAGAACTTTTCGGCAGTTTCTGTAGGTATAATAAGACTAAAAAATACTAGCTTATGCCCGCGTGGATGTCGGAAATTATCCCCACGGGAACGTGCTACCGGGACAAAAAGTAGCCTAGGTCCTTCCCCAGGATGTCATCTATCTCCTTGCCAAATTTTATCGAAATCCGTTCTGTGCTTTAGGCATGACAAGGTAACATACAGACAAGAGTTACTTTCGAATTTATAATATTAGTATGGATGAATGGATCCTCTGCTGTTTGATACCACTTACCCTATGATGTTCTAAATGATACTTCTTAAAGCTGATAGACACAGGAAGCCCTATTGGTAGATTCGCAAAGAAACCAAATAGCCTGTTTGCTAGCGGCCGGTTATGGCCGAAAGCTAGGTTGTGGGCGATCTCGTGGATTGCTGAAACAAAGAGAACGTTTAATTAAAACAATGATTTAAGTAATCGATTTGGTACTCAGAGTGAGATTACTCAATCTATACTAATGCTAGTGGCTGTGTGAGCTGTATATCTCACGAGTCTGTCTTTGCATAGCTTAAAACTGAATAAATGTTCACCGCGCACCTTAAAACAAAAAGCGCGAAATGGCTGAAATATGTTTTTTTTACGTTTTCAGCCCCCATATCATCGCCATATTGAAAATTTTCGAAAAACTGAATAGACAAAATAATGCCATATAATTATCGAACCTACTCACAAAATTTCCCGAGAATCGGTTGAGAAATGCGACCTGTAGAGGAGAAGAGCCGGACATACGGACATACGAAAGCATTTTCGCCCAAGCTTGAACGGAGACGCATCGCGCTCGCTCGGTCAACTAGTAACAAAGCTGAAGAGTGTGTTTCTTTGTTAGAACGCGGTAATCTTCAGAGATTATTATTATGTTATGTCTGACGGTAGTGTCAGCACTACCGTCAGACATAACATAACATCACGCCTGTAATCCCCGAAAGGTTAGGCAGAGGTGTACCTATAGCACACCCACATTTCGCCAGTTATGTTTAAGTCCCATGTAATAGGGGGCGAGCCTATTGACTACCGTCAGATTTGATGAAATTATTTTTGCACTTGATAGCCTTTCTTGAGAGAGGCTATAGGGTATTTAACATCACGATACGACCCTTAGGAGTCGAGCACAAGTTAAAAAAGTCAAAAAGCATGCAGTAGTTTTCATTTATTGTCGTTTTAACTCCACATTGAGAAATGATTTTATTTCTGTAAGTAGGTTTGTACAAACACTTTTACACGTCAATCATATTTTTGAGACTAGATGAGGTCGGCGTGTCCTATCCGTATTTTGGGCTGTTCCCAATGGTCCCCTGAATGTTACCAATAAGCCTGCTTTGGAAAGATCCGGATAACTAGACTGTGAAACTTCTTCGTGTACCGTAGACGGGAGAACCCTTCTACCTAACTAACCTTTGTAAATCAGGGTGGATATTTGAACCACAAACTGCCCAACGTAGATAAACCCAGAAAGTTCAAGGGCAAATAGGGCTATTCGTGATGGAAGGCATTTTATCGATCAAAACCTAACGTTTTTACTACACGACAATGAGTAACAGCGGCCTTCAGCAAGAATGGGCGACTGAAATCTAAATATTTCACGCAGTATTAAGTGTTGCATTGTGAGTATTTGTGATTGTTTCAGTCAGACTGGAATTTAAGTCCTTAGTAAATGTAATATATATTTTTTATATTTTCGATGGGTTTGCTCTTGACTCTAGTCTAGGTCAGAGATGACAGAGACAAAGTCGACGATGGAGTGAGCTTACCCAGAAGAAGCCTGTTCACTCTCACTTTGAAGAGATTTGGGTTGTATGCGGTCGGAAACACAGGCGCAGGTAGAGAATTATCGATCGAATTACTTATCGATTTTCGGTTTATTCGTTATATATAATAGAATATAATTTATTGTTGTTACAGGTTAAATAATAGCAGCCACACGTGTCACTTGAAGGTTAAGCTACGCTTGCCGCGGCTGGTTCGTGGATGGGTGACCACCCATTACAATCGAGACCCCTCCATGCCTCGAACAGCACGGTCCCGGCTGTTATTCGTAGATCTTTGACAGTCGTTACGGGTCGTCGGAAGCCCAAAAGTCTGACAACCAGTCTTACCAAGGGGTATCGTGTTACCCAGTAACTGGGTTGTGGAGGTCAGGTAGGAAGTCACTCCATGTAAAATACTGGTTTAGCTGCATCCGATTAGGCTGAAAACTGACCCCAAAATAGTTAAAAAATAAATGTAAAATTACAAAATAAAGATGATTAAAATTAAATATAAGTGTTGTGTAACATTGTATTTTTGACTACTTTCAATAAACTCTAAAATACTGTTTACTGTTCAATCAAAATAAAGCAGAGGAATTAAGGACGGAAAAAAAAAAGTCGAACGGAACTTCGCTAAGACAAAACTGAGTCTCGTATAGGAGTGAATATATTTTATGTGTGAGTTTTGCCGTTTGCGCGCGTAAAGGCTCGTACACACTGGCGCGACGCGACAGCATACACAAAGGCACCGCGTGCAGCGCGACGGGCGGCGCCATTGTGTCGGGCTGTCGCGTCGCGCCAGTGTGCACGAGCCTTAATGGCCGACCGACTAATGTGTGAATGTGTGCGTGCCGGGCCTGCATGTACAGCGAGCTGGCCGACTTGAGTGACACAGTTTTTTGTTAGCAACTTTTTTTGTTTGTTCATGATAGGAATATACTTTATATACTGGTTTCACCTATATCCAGGTCTATTAATAAAAAGTTTCATCTACAACGTATAGAACATGGTGCATTCACCGGGGCATTGAAGCGGTGCAGCGGTGGTGAATCCAGCCTTAAGGGGCTGACAACAGCTAAAGCGCGGTCACTGTCGGACTGCATAGAAAAGAAAGAGAAGTGCGATGACATAGCGCTGGTAATTTATTGCAAAATATGTAGCAATTATCTATTTACCAAAAATCTATTGATTGGACTAAATAATTTAAACACTATTACGTTAATATGTTGCTTGTTGAATAATCTGACCATAAATCATAATGATTGCATTCATATTAGTATGGTTTTTAAACGTTAAAATAAAATTTTAGAGGTATCTTCGTGTTTTTTTTCTATCGTATAAAATTTGTTGTATTATGTTTTCAACACACTACTAACTAGCATATATCCTGAAAAATATCATATAATAGGTTGGGGAAAAAGTTTCTTCGCATTTTTTAAGAAAATTCAAAACATTTTTTAATATAGTTTATTTACATTTAACTAAAGTATGTAGGTACCACTTTGTTCGATAACTTTTTGCCATCTTATAGGTAGGGACATGATCCCATTGCTATAGAAATTTTGGGACTTCTGATCAAAATACCGCGACAAGTGGTTTTGGCAGTCCTCTCGTGATGTTACCCTGACACTACCTAAAGAATTCTGAAGAGACCGAAACAGGTGGAAATCTGAAGGTGCAAGGTCAGGACTATACGGCGGATGCATTAACACCTACCAGCCAAACTCTCTTAATTTTTGCTGAGTGGCTAAAGATGTGTGAGGTCTAGCGTTATCATGATGAAAAACCACACCCCTTCTGTTGATTAATTCCGGCCGCTTTCTCTCAACTTCTTGCTTTAATCTCATCAGTTGTTCGCAGTAGAGTTCAGAATCGATGGTCCTGCCTGGTGGTAACAGCTCATAATGAATAATGCCCTTCCAATCCCACCACACACACAGCATCACCTTGTTGCGAGTTAACCCGGGTTTCGCCACAGTCTGTGAAGCCTGACCGGCCTTTGACCACGACCTTTTTCGCACGTTCTTGTCGTACGTGATCCACTTTTCATCACCAGTTATCAGCTTCTTCAAAAATGTTTCGGTTTCATTACGTCGTAATAAAGAATCACAAATGAGTACACGGTTCATTAGGTTTCTTTCAGTGAGCTCGTGAGGTACCCAAATATCGAGCTTTTTTGTGTACCCAGTTTTTTTCAAATGTGCTAAAACTGTTTTGTGGTCAATTCCCAGTTCTTCAGCTACGTCGTAACTTCTGATATGCCGATCTTGCACCACTTTTTCAAAAATGGCGTCTATTTTATCCGTAATAAAGCGTTTTAACCAGAGCGACGTGCATCTTTGACATCAAAATTTCCGGATTGAAAACGCTTAAACCAAATTTGTGCTACTCTCACAGACACTGCACTAGGTCCATAAACATCGAAAAAAAAATTCGCGTCTTTCGTTGCATTTTTACCTTTTTTGTAGTAAAATTTTAAAATGTATCGAATTTCTTCATTAGATTCACTCATCTTGACAGTACGAAAAACAAATGAAAATCACACATTTTCCTAATTTGAATTTGGAATTATGTTCTTTAAAATTTTAACTTTCAATGATACCAAAACCAGCCAGATACAAATAGTATAGCTAAAAAGATCTTATTACAAGTTCATACATACTATAATGCGAAAAGACTTTTTCCCCAACCTAATATTTTTCTGATTTTGTTTACTGCAGTGGATCATATACTTTTAGGCATTATAAAACTTGCGTTTAAAGGCTCCTTCAATACAAAAAGGCGCGACACGCGACGCGAATCGCGGACGCCACAAAAGCACCGCTCGTCGCGCGACGTGTGGCGTCTTTGAGTCGCACTGTCGCGTCGCGCCTGGCTGTGGGAGCCTTAAGTCCTGTAGTTCCTTTAAGGCTCCCACAGACAGGTGCGGCGCGACTCTTGAAGAACAATTTCCATAAAATTTTCATAGAAATTGTTCTACTGGACTCGCATCACGCCTGTTTGCGGGAGCCTAAATTTCAGGAAGAAACTGACACCGAAAAGCGCGCGCTAATCTTTGGGGCATAGTAAATAGATTTGGTTGTTAACAGAATAGATATTTTTAGATATTACTATCAAGACGGGCGCCCGCTTGTTTGCAAACCATTATTGACTAATAAATTTTAAATCGCGACGCAGAACGTTCTAGAATACCAGGCCACAACAGTAAATGGTCTAGAAAAGACTTTGTACCGAACACTTTACGTCATCCTTTCATTCAATCATTGCGTTAGGTATTCAGTCAACGACTCACTCTTCGATCGTACATTACTAAATATATAATGCGAGGGAGTAAATCCTTAAAACATAGGTACGGTCAGCAACACAAGTTGATTAAAATTTCAGTTTTTTAAATTGTAATTATTGAGCAAAGTACCACCACTGCTCGCAGCAGAGCAGAGCAGTGGTGGCCCAGTGGTATCGGCCCCGACTTACGATTTGTAGATCGTGGGTTCGAACCCAGGCAGGCGCTTTACTTTGTGTAAATAATTTAATCACTACTGCTGTCAAAACGGTGAAGGAAAACATCGTGAGGAAACCGGCATGTCCTGGAACCAAAAATTCGAAGACATGTGACATCTACCAACCCGCACTGGGCCCGCGTGGTGGATTACAGCCCATTCCCTCTCAAAGAGAGGAGGCCTGAGTCCCAGCAGTGGGAACATTATAGGCTGATTATGAGCAAAGTACCTATTCATAAAAAATATGAACTGATATAATATTAAATGAGTATTATTATCTGCTTAATTCTTATCTATTACCAGCTGCAGCACCCTAAATTGCATAACACAGTATCAGTCCACTCACTTCATTTATGTTCGAAGAAAAATATGTCTGCTCAACAACGTAAATAACACATTGCTTGTTGTTGAACTGTCAAAATGAAAGCCATTCCTACCGTTAGTGTGTTACGTAATCACCCCGCGGGTTAAAAATTATCTTATGTCCTAATCCTAACTCAGGTCATGATCTACCTGCCGCAGGATGAGACATCCTGGGCGTATGAAGTCGATAGCCAACTCCCGGCCAACGTAGGCGCGGGCTTGCGGACGGCGAGCAATGGGCAGCTCGCCGTCCGGTAAGGACCAGGCCCGGGTCGACGGCGCGTTGTGTTCCACGCGCGCCTTAAAGAGATGTCAGCATAATTGACGGGGTCCGATAGGGCCGATGCCTGCCGCGGTCGCGGATTGTTCGAAAAAGTTACCGTGGCCCTGGCGTACAGGCAACTTAAGCAACACGGGTGGGTTTTAGTCAGTAAGAGTCTGACACGCCCCACGGTGGATCGAAAATCGGCTGTAGAAGACATAGGATCTCGATTTCTTAAATGTTATTTTTTTTGCTGGAAATGACTTCTGCTGATCATTACTGTTCTATAAAATGTCATATGAAGTAAATGTGTGCAAAATTACTTTGGGGGGATTAAGACTAACTCCCTTAAGCCCCCTACACCACCAATACCCTCAAATTCAGGCGACTCGTTTTAAAATCCAACCCGAAATATCATTTAATCTTTTAACCCGACTGCAAAGAAAGGGTTATTAAATTTTATTTTGTCGTGTCTAGATATCGATACCCATCACATCTGAGGAGTTTCGCTAGCTAATTTTATTTGACCCTGTATAGTATCGGGCTCACTGCCTGAGTCCAAATTAGATAACTTCATCAATATGATGATTTTAAAAATAAAGAAATACATTTATTTCAGGCAAGCCTTTACTGTATAAGATTTAAGACCAAATCAACACCTAAGCAATTCTGCAGTCTTATCTGCCTACAGCGATCATATAAAAGGTGTAAAAAGACCCATCACATAGCCGTTAACTACGCATTCTGTACATCAAACTAAGTAACATTGCACAAAAATAATTGCTGGGAAACGACTTTTAACCTTGGTGTGAAAAATCGCTTTTAAGGGTATTACATTGCTCGATGACCTTGATGATTTGACCTCTGTACCGGTATTTGTTACTTTGGCGCCACCTACCGACAAACGGCAATACTTCACTAAAACGAACTGAAGATAAAGCAGGAACACAGATGTGTCGCAGAGTTGTCATCGTTTTTGCCTATTTTATTCGCTCTCTGAGTGATTTAATAAATTTTGTTCCTCTAGGAGTCTAGTACCTACATCATAATTTATATTTATTTTGTAATAAATGATGCACTTTGCCTAATGAACTAGTGTTCATCAGTTATTTTATTGAGCATGAGTACTATACATGATACATTCTGAAAGTCTGATGATGATCAGGTAATTGCTTCTAACTAATCTACGCTACTTTGCGTCCGACGTAGCTTACCCGGCGGTACCCCGACCAAAACCTTGCCATAGTGCGTTATTCAGAGGCTATTAACTCATTCACTGTGGGTAATAAACTACATCTAAAAGCACATTATTAATGTTCGATATCCTATCATCACATTGCACGTTCTTATTTGTTTTTATGTGTTTTAAATACATTTAAAATCTCCTTGTAAGAAAGTGACTGAAATTATTGATTGCATGCATCTTTTTTTAAAGGTGACGTTCTATTAATTTGAGGATTACACTAATGGTTAGTAAATTAAAAATCTAGATAATTCACGTTTTATTTTATTTCAAAACATCGCTTGTCATTTTTTATTTAAATTTTTTTTTTTTTTTTGTGAATTCTATGATAAATGAGCGTGCGCAGGGAGCGAGACAAAGCGAGACTCAGCGACGGGACAGAGAAGGATCGAACGCTCAAGGTCGTTTGCGCAAAGCATTGTGCTTAAGGGTGCATGCAACGGTACAGGGGTCGTAGGGGTATTTAAAGTTGTAATAAAATATTATCATTTAAAAAACCTCAGTAAAAGCTGGAATTTTGACCTTCAACATCTCCGTAACCAGAAGGTTCCCAGGTATGGTCCAGTACAAAAAATATTACAATGACGAGGAGTGCAAGTGACTCCTTGGCTTCGTTAAGTGTCTTTTTACACCTGTTATTATCACTTTTATCAGCAAATGTTATCAATGTATAATAACCACTACAAACAATAAATGACTCATCGCATTGAGAAATTACGGTGTCTTTCTTCTATAGCCAGGTGTAAAGAACTTCTTACACCTGCCTACAGTAGAATAAGAACGACAAATCTATCAGAACCAGCGTGGTGACTGCGTAACACACTAACAGTAGGAATGGCTCAATTGATTGACCATTGTTTTTTTTTCCTAATTGGCAACTCTTAGAGGTCGTGGCTACTTAATCGGACTGTCCTGTGCTAAGCTAACTCAAAGCCGCCAGGGGCGGATTTCTTAAATTACTAGGTGACCGCACGCTAAGGGCACCCCCTGTGGGGTACGAACCTCGGCTTAGGGCGTCGCCGAGGGGGGGACAGCAAGGATCGAATTTTGATCATCATTATTATTATTAATCGGGGAATTTAAAGCTACAGGCTCAGCTGCGGCGCGGGCTGGCGCTTCCTCGAGCAAGGGTCGGGGGGAGATTGAGCATTGAAAAGATATATCATATTTCTAACAATTTTGAAGCTTAATATAATTTGCCTATGACGTCACACTGCGACGGCATGCGCATGCGTGCGACCCTCTATTTTTCACTGTGTCGAAATTGCAATTCATATAGCGCAAAAACGTGTTTATCTAGAACTATGAATCTGGTGTGGTTGTCAACAGTTGACAAAGCAATACGAGCGGGATAATTACATAACACACTAACAGTAGGAATGGCTTTCATTTTGACAGTTCAACAACATTCATTGCGCTATTTATGTCAACAACGTAATTTTTTCCAAACAAATACATTGCAGACAATTTTTTCCAACATATGAAGCAATGGATTAGCAATAGGCTTCAAAATGATTCAGACTGGTGATAGATAGCGTGTTATGTAATTAGGGAGTTGCTATTACTACACTAATAACTACTAACCATCAACCAAATGTCCTTTCTTTGGTATTGTTCGTCGAATCGTTGAGCTCCTTAAGTCCTGACTTCCTGAGTTGAGCTGCTCGATTACTGACAAATGCGTGCACTGACTGGACAGGTCCACTCAATTTGTGTGGTTCTTTCCTCAAAAGACCAATTTCAGATACCAATCTACATGGTCTTCACATGATCTGACCAAGATTATGTCTGGACTTTAAAGGAGACTGTGACCTCTGAGATTGTTTCGGCGTTTCTTCTCAGAGTAGTCAGATAGGAAACGCCGTTAATTATTTTGATTACGACTCACTCCATCTAAGATAATTCCGATCCTGCCTGTCCCTTACTGCCTTCCCCCAGCGACGCCCTAAGCCGAGGTCCGTACCCCACAGGGGGTGCCCTTAGCGTGTAATCGCCTAGTTTGTATGTTTTTAAGTTATTGCATAGCTTTTATCGCGGGCTTTGAGCGCGGCGACCGAATCAAGAAATTTCGTAACGAAAATAAAACCTAACACCCCCCACTCCGCCTGCCGGAACAGCGCTCTCTATTTTATTCACTCTGAACTTTTTGAACAGAGCTACAGCTATCATACTTGTACCGTCGGAAAGCCCAAGAATTTCCCCAAATTTTAGATAGAGGTTTTGGTGTTAAATCAGGCATAACAAATATTAAATCTGTGGTTGAAAATGAGAAAAATAGTTTGTTGAACTGTCTGTTCAGTTAGTGTCAGTGAGTGTTCAGTGAAATTGTGTTGCGAGAAATACCCCTGGTAAATAATGTTTTTTATGTGATATTATATACCATTTTGATCGTGATTTTACGTACTTTCGAATGATATATAATACATGTGAATTCCAAGTAGTAAAATAAAAGCTACAAGGTAAAAATATGCTTCATTGCTGTCATAAAAAATAAATAATAATTATAATTGCATAAGTTGATAAAAAATGCTATGAAAATAGCTTTACCGCGGCAGTCCCCGAGTGCCACTGGTTTTTTTTATTATTATTATTAAGGCAACCACAGGTATGTCCGGTTAAGCAGCCTACAACTTCCTAGGTTGAACTGCGAGAAGCCAATCACAAAAAAAAAAAACATCTATACAGGGTGGATTTTTGAGATGGGGCAGCAAGGGCAGCTACCTTAACCGTTGTAGCTACAGGAAAACGGAGAAATTTTGATTTGCATTCACAGATTTAAAAAAAAAAACACAGTCTGCAGGAAAATGTCACAAAAAACTTTTGTTTATGCCAAACGATCATGTTTTCTATATTACTAGCTGACCCGACAGACGTTGTCCTGTCTTAACTATGAATGTCGTATTTCAAACAACTGACAGTTATGTAAAATTGATATTGGCGTTTAGTTTTCTTAAATTTTCTAATGTTCTGTTCAACTTCCTTAACTTTTTATTTTATAAGATCTTCTCCTGACAATAATTAACACAATAAAAAAAGAAATAGAGATTCATTTATATATATATATAGATAAGGATCAAAAACCTCTATTGGACCAACTGAGGTTTGAGTACTAAAAAAGTCAGAAATCGCAAAAAAACTTATCCCTTACATTTCGTAGGAAATGAGATTACAACTTACTTTTTGTTATGGATAGATCAGCTCTTGATTTTTTTATAACTTCGAGAGCTCTCTTCCCAGTTATTTCCTCTCCAAAAAGTTAATAGCGTCGATAAGATATGCCAGATAATGACACAGTTTTCAAGTGCCGTGATTACAAGAATTACTTGATAACCTGTTATCAGTAACAGTAATAGTTTGTTTGTGTTTCCAAGCAGGCGTATCTTTGAGTGGTCCTCAAACGAAGGAGTGGATGACAGCTCGAGAGTTATTGAAGCTATTATCGTCTGTATTGCTGAGGACATAATACCGCTTATCGGATAATGTAATATTTTATTAGTTAGGATAAGGGGCAGGAAAATGATAAATAGCACTGAAGAGTGGTATACTCAAGTAAATGAGACATGTTCTTGGTATGAGCAGTCAATTGCGCCTTAATTACTTACTAAAATATGTTTGCAACAATTTGGGAAATTAATCGATGTAATGCTGTCACCACTTCTAGGCGCAGCATGGGTAGGTCCCCCACAAGATGGACCGACGACTTAGACCCACTTGTACCGCCAATCACTAAACACGTTTAGCGCTAAATAAGTTTTAAACATCATTCTGTCTCTGTCATTTTAAAACAATTGATATATCGCTCATTTGGAGAAACAACGACGTAACTGGTGCTTTTGAAATATAACAGGCCTGTGATTTAAATTGGTTATTTTTTTTGTAATGGGGTTCAACATTGCAGAACGAGACGGTAAAGTCTAGTTCTGAAATGATGATAAATCCCAATATATATTAAATATTTCACTCGTCTGCTCCTCTGAAAATTTGTTCGAGCACAAATAATAGGTCTTTACCTATGAAATTGCCGTTTTGTATGAAAAAATTTAAACGAATTTTTTTCATGAATTTTTTATTTGTATTAATCGAAGTAATCACCCATGCAATCAATGCATCTTTGCCATCGCAGTGGCAGTTTATTGATGCCCTTCTTAAAGAAATCAGCTGGACGGGAGGCAACAAATTCTTCAAAGGCATTTTGTACTGCCTCTCGGGTATTAAATTTTTTTCCCGCCAAGAAGTTATCCAAATTCTGGAAAAAGTAGTAGTCTGTAGGCGCAAGGTCTGGTGAGTAGGGCGGATGACGGAGAGCTTCCAACCCCAGTTCTTGCAACTTGGAGACCGTCTGCTGTGCAGTATGAGGTCGCGCGTTGTCGTGCAGGAGCAGCGGAGACGAGCGATTGACCAATGCTGGTTGGAGATGCGCCAGCTTCTCCATCATTGTGTTCAGTTCTTCACAGTACACATCTGCAGTAATGCTCACCCCGTTTGGTAAGAAGCTGTGATGAATCACACCGGCGCTAGACCACCAAACAGTGACCATCACTTTTCTAGGGGTAAGTTTTCGTTTAGGGCATTGTTTAGGTGCTGAACCAGGATCCAACCAACTTGCTGAGCGCTTACGGTTATCAAACAGAATCCATTTTTCATCGCAGGTAACAATGCGGTTCAAAATTCCTTCATTTGTGTGTCTGTTGAGCAGTGCAAGGCACGTCTCGACGCGTACTTCGCGCTGGCGATCATTGAGTTCGTGGGGCACCCATTTGTCAAGCTTTTTTACCTTGCCAATTTGACGCAAATGGACCAATATTGTTTTGACGCTAACGTCGAAAGCTGCTGCTAATTCAGCCGTAGATTGTGTATCATCAGCTTCCACAATCGCCTTTAATTCGTCATTGTCGACCAAAGTCTTCGGACGACCGCGAGGTTCATTTTTCAGGTCGAAATTTCCAGAACGGAAGCGAGCAAACCAATAACAGGTGGTGCGTTGGTTTGTAGTGTTAGCTCCGTAAACGTCGTTGATGTTGCGTGCCGCTTGTGCCGCGTTGCTGCCACGACGGTACTCATATTCCATAATTACTCGAATTTTTAACGTATCCATGATGACGAAAAAGATTGAAATGCGATGAAAATGTAACACTAATCAATAAAGAAATGACTACTTTTAGAAAAAAAAAACCATGTTTTTAAAATAAAATTAATTTGAAATTAGAATTCTTAGCCAAACAAAAATTATTTTGATTTGAAATGGCCAGTACTGCAGAACGGCAATTTCATAGGTAAAGACCTAATATCAACAACTCATTTTTGGGTAAAATTACATTTACGTCATTGTTTCTCCAAATGAGCGATATGTAAGTAAATTAATGTTTTAAACTCGTATAACGCTAAACGTCTTTAGTGATCGGCGGTACAGTCGCCAGCACATCAAGTTACCACGAACTGTCAGACTTTTTCATTCGATTTTGAACTTAATCTTCAACATTTTAAGATTTAAAATCGTTTGGAGAAATTTTACAGTTTCGTGTAGCTTGACCTGCTGGCGACTGTACAAGTGGGCTTTAGTTAAGATCGCAGATATTCGCTAGTTGTTTGGGGGAGGCCTATGTCCTGCAGGGGGTGTTCCCTAGCGACGATCTTTGAGAAGAAATTTCGAACAAACTCAGGAGGTGATGGTGTTCCTATGGGCAGCTCATAAGATAACCTTGCAGGTCTTTTAAGGACAGAATCATACAGATTAAAGTGGACCTGTACCGGTAGTTAGCACCAATGAGTCAGTTATCATGTAGCTGATGTAACCTTAACCTGGGTCAAATAAAGAAGATGTTCCAAAATGTATAGAGCCTGGACCAGCACCCTAATTACGTAACACACTATCCATCACAATCTGAATCATTTTGAAGCCTATTGCTAATCCATTACTTCATATGTTCGAAAAATTTGTCTGCTCAACAACGTAAATAACGCAATGAATATTGTTGAACTGTCAAAATGAAACCCATTCCTACTGTCAGTGTCAAAAACTCAAACTCAAAGCATTTATTTCAAATAAACCAATTACAGGCACTTTTGAATTGTCAAAGGGTCAGTCAGTCAGAAAAATGAAGCTAGTTGCCCATTCCAAAGCGTACCTATGGAGAAGAACGGGCAAAAAACTCCATGGACACTCTTTTAAATCAACATATAGTTACAAAAAAACTTTTTTACAAAAAAACAACCGACTTCCAAAAAAAACACTAAAAGACGTGAAAAATAACTTTAATTTCGGAAGTCGGTGCCTTTGGTTTTGTATTTTCGTGTTTGGCCACCGACTTCCGAAATTAAAGTTATTTTTCACGTCTTTTAGTGTTTTTTTTGGAAGTCGGTTGTTTTTTTGTAAAAAAGTTTTTATTTTTCCCGGTTTTAGTTGCGGTACCTACCCCACACAAATTCGTATACCACTACTTGGTATGTAAATAACAGTGACAGGAAATTATTAACACATCATCCATATAAACTAAGTGGAAAAAATCTGCAGTATTAAGGATAACTCAAAAACTACTGGTCAGACCTTGATCAAATTTAAATGGGACCACATGTGAAGCACCACCTATCAAATAAAAAAAGAATCATCCAAATCGGTTCACCCAGAAAAAAGTTATGAGCTAACACACATAAAAAATAAATAAAAAAAACATACAGACGAATTGAGAACCTCCTCCTTTTTGTGAAGTCGGTTAAAAAACAAATTGTTTACATCATACATGTTCAAATTAAAAATGTGAGAACGAACGTGTTACGTAATTACCCCGCAGGTCCTTGTACACTGTACTTAAAAATAGGGAAACATATTAAAAAAAGTTCTTTAATGTCCAATTACTTTAAAATTGCTTTGTGTGCTAGTAAACCACAATTGAAATTGCAACACACAACAAAAACCCGTCATGGCGGTAAGGTGTCATTTTAATTGATTAATGACGTTTGACATGTTTATTGACACTGTTGTGACAGCTGACAGTTCACTTTCTATGGTCAATGGTCGATCTATGGTTTACTGTCATTGTTTTTGAGCACAGAGTAGGTAACTAAATCGGTGAGATGCCATGTTGAAAGGCGATAAAAATAATTGATAATAACTATCAATTAACTACCACAACGGTGTACATTTAAATGATTTATTTGTATTTTTCCCAAATTCTACGGAATTTTGCTCTTTATTTTGAGGTAGACCTGGCCCATTTTGAAACATCTCCTTTATCGTAATCCAATTTTGAAACATCTCCTTTATCCTGACAAATGCGTGCACTGACTGGACAGGTCCACTCAATCTGTGTGGATCTTTCCTCAAAAGACCATTTCAGATACAAATCTACATGGTCTTCACATGATTTGACCAAGATTATGTCTGGACTTTAAAAGAGACTGTGCCCTCTGCGTTTGTTTCGGCCTTTCTTCTCAGAGTAGTCAGATAGGAAACGCCGACCTCATCTAGTTTAAAAAATATGATTGACGTGTAAAAGTGTTTGTACAAACCTACTTAAAGAAATAAAATCATTTATCATTTATCTTTCTTTCTTCTTAACTCAACGACCCGACGAAAATTACCAAGAGAAAGAACATTTGGGTAGATCGCAGGAAGTACTCAAACTAGATACGTACGTCATACTGACGTCACGCAAACCCTGCATCGTGCAAGCAGAGTTTACCGCGCTACAAGCATATATACAACGTCCCGTCATCAACCGTCGGGCAGTTGCCCACCAGACACGACACCCGTCTGGTCGGAGGATCCTCCCATTTCCATAGAGTATGAGTGAGCTTTACACCCTGTTCCTCATACCTCTATACTAAATACTAATGACAGACACACTTACCTAACATAAGAGAATGATTAATGACTCCCCCGAAGCAGTAGGCCACCAGCAGCATCATAGGCCAGCTGAGCTGAGTCACAAACGGCAGAGAGATGATCTGTACCAACACCATGGCAGTCACCACCCATTTGAAGTTAGGGTCGTAGCCGAAGAGCTTCTTAATTTGTGGGTATTTTTCTGTGGACAAAATTTAGTAAAGATTAGAAAAACATTAACCATATCTACGAACATTCAAACGAAACAAAAGTAGTATGTAAGGATCGTAGCAGGTGGCGTTCTGTAGTTTCTGCCTACCCCCATTGGGAAAAGGCGTGAATTTATGTATGTATATCAAAATGGTAAATCAAAGGTTCGAGTTTATGTATCTATATAGAAATGGTAAGTAAAAGGCGTGAGTTTATGTATTTATAATATAGAAATGGTAAACAAAAGGCGTGGGTAAATGTATGTATATAGAAATGGTAAGTAAAAGGCATGAGTTTATGTATGTATATCAAAATGGTATATCAAAGGCACGAGTTTATGTATCGATATAGAAATGGTAAGTAAAAGGCGTGAGTTTATGTATGTATAATATAGAAATGGTAAACAAAAGGCGTGAATTTATGTATGTATATAGAAATGGTAAGTAAAAGGCATGAGTTTATTTAGGTATATAGAAATGGTAAGTAAAAGGCGTGACTTTATGTATGTATATAGAAATGGTAAGTAAAAGGCATGAGTTAATTTAGGTATATAGAAATGGTAAGTAAAAGATGTGACTTTATCTATGTATATAGAAATGGTAAGTAAAAGGTGGGAGCTTTTGGAACTATCTTTTGATTAGCATTTACAAAATCAAACATCCTTCATTCGAGCGAGAAATAAGTTCATATGGAGTTATGGACATATGCGAATAGAGGCGGATATGGAATAGAACGAAGTTCCGTAAGGATCATTTCCAAAAGTGGCAACTATTTCAGATTTGAGGTTAAATACAACTGCCCGCGCACACGCACAATACTCGCCTGCTCGAATCTCGATAGCGATACTCGCACGCACACACACACACGTAAAATAATAGAAAGAGACAGATAACAACATTACACATTATTTTCAGTTTTTCATTTAGTTATTTGTATGTTGTGTTTCACGAACTCTGTTTAAATAAACGTTCTTTCTTAGATAGAGAGAAAGTCGGATGGAGGGGACATAGCGCTTTTTTCTTTGAAGATTTCTACCAGTCAACTCCTACCGCGGAACTTCATTAAAAAAAAAAAAGATGATCAAATTGAGTTGTTATTGGTAAGTCCCTGTAATTTATTCAGTTAAGTATATACAGGGTTATTGGTTATATGTCGGCAATCCATTAAGGGGATATAGGAGAGGTCATTTGCAACAAAATTACCCCTGCTGACCCCTATGCAAAAATGTCTACCATTTTCGAGTAATTTGATTTTTTTTTTGTGGTAATTCCCAACTTTGAAAATTTATTATAAAAAGTTTTTTTTAATTATTATTATCTGCTTCTACTTCAATACATAATAAACAACCATAAAATTACAATTATCTTTAATAGTTTTACAAATCGTTACAATTTTCCATCAGTTTGAGCAGGTTACACTGGTCAACAAAAAAACACTATTAGTATGTAACATGACTTTTTTTGTCTATTTATGTTTAGAACAATGATAAGGATAATAGAAATAAAATTGGAATGTTCCAAATACGAATAGTTTTTTTGTAATTTGATTGTAAAATATTTTAGAAAATTTCGGTTTCTATCAACAAAATGAAGTTATTTCGCCTTATTGCAATATCAATATCAATGTACGAGTAACTTTATGATTTACTTCTATATTTTGTTTCGGCGACGTCTCGTTGTAATGTCCAACAGTAATCCGCCAGCATTCGTGGTCTCCACTTGCCCTGATATCGTTTTTCTATCATAGAAATGTCTTGGTGGAATCTTTCACCGTGTTCATTGCTGACGGCGCCCAAATTTTCAGGAAAGAAATAAATGTCGAATGTAAAATTTAAAGTCACTTTCATGAAAACAAACCTTTAAAAGTAAGTTTCAAAATCACCAAATATAATCATCTTCAATCGCATTTCTTTAAATATAATCATCTTCAATCGCTTTTTTTAAAATATAATCATCTTTCGTTAATTGCCTGATTTGAGGACTAATAAATACTTATGCCCTCTTTTATTTTTTATCACTCAGTTTAGGAAAATTTTCTTTCAAATGTAGAAAGCCATCACCACTCCTATCCATAGCTTTTACTAAGTTATTCATGAGCCCAAGCGAGATCTTTTCGCCCATTCAGACCCACATATATGTAACACAACAGATGTGTGGAACCCACGCTTTGTCTAGTTGTCTGATGGTAAAACCAAAATACTGTTCATATAACTGAGTAACTAATGGCGTCAAATTTCTCCGCTGAGTTTTAAAAGTAATGTCGCCACAATTAATATGACAAAACTTGACAGGGTCCTTTTTACACTTTCTTGACATTATTTTAGAATCACTTAACTCGGAAAACAGAAAACACAACTCCACTCTTAAAATAATAAATAGGTAGATACTCTGAATGTGAAAATGAAACATAAAAATGGTTAATTTTCAATATAGGTAAGTACCTAGTGGATAATTGTTGTAACACAAAAATGAGACCTGATCAAATCAAAATAAATATGGTGTTGGAATGAGGGTAGGTAGGAGATTCAAAATTAGTAAGCACCAGCTTTCTTGTTACAAAATTTTGTTGACCAGTGAATTATTTGAGTAAATTTGTCTGTTTATGCAAAAAAACATGAAAGTACTTTATCGACAGAACATTCCAAAAACATGTACAACTTCTGAGCTATCCAACGAGATACAATAGGATACCAATTTCTTCAAAACAATATAAAATTTCAAATTACTCGAAAATGGTTGACATTCGCATAGGGGTTATTCGGTTGCAAATGACCTATCTTACATCCCGTTAATGTATTGCCGAAATACAACCAATAACCCTTTATATAATAACTGTGAAATTTTATTCGATGTGGTATGATAATTATGATTTTACCCGAATTCATGTACTTATATTTTTTTTACTGGGTGCCATCGGCTGTTAAATGATAAATGATTTTATTTCTGTAAGTAGGTTGTACAAACACTTTTACACGTCAATCATATTTTTAAAACTAGATGAGGTCGGCGTTGCCTATCTGACTACTCTGAGAAGAAAGGCCGAAACAAACTCAGAGGTCACAGTCTCTTTTAAAGTCCAGACATAATCTTGGTCAGTTCATGTGAAGACCATGTAGACCATGTAAATGGTCTTTTGAGGAAAGAACACAGATTGAGTGGACTTGTCCAGTCAGTGCACGCATTTGTCAGTAATCGTGAAGCTGATTATGCAAGCGTTATGGCCATATTTTACGATCTACCTAATTTGCATGTACCGATAACGAGGAAATAAGTACCATACTAAAATTATAGGTTTTTTTTTATGCATTTGCATTTTATAGTTTTAGGGATTCGATATAAACGAAATGAGGAATAACTCACGCCGTGATAAAAATATACGCAAGTTAAGGCTCCTACAGACAGGCGCGACGCGATTTTGCGACGAGATTCTGATAGAACAATTTCAATGAAGTTTTCATAGCAATTGTTCTACTAAAATCACAACATTGTAAAAGCCCCTTATTTTTAAAGAGTTACCGTGGAGTTTCTTGCCGGCTCTTCTCCATAGGAAACAACCAATTGGAACCGTGCACCTAGCTTCTGACGTTTCATAAGTGCCCATGTTGGTTTATGTGAAATAAAATATTTTGATTTGATTTGACCCACTCTCGCCTCGCGCCTGTCTGCAAGTGCCTTTAGCCAGGTGGTTGCTGGGCACAGTGCCCAGGGTGCAATGCACGTAAGTACGGTCATCAAAAGAGATAAGTAACCAGGGTCGTCGATATAGTTGAAGTTTAGTTAAAAACCGATTTATGTTTCCGCATTAAATTTAATTTAATTAATAGAAAACAAACAGGTCATTTATTAAATTAAACTTCATTCGAAAACATCCATCGGTTTCCTACTTAAAGGCTCCCGCAAACATGCGCGACGCGACAGCGCGACGCAAAGGCGCCGCCCCTCGCGCGACGAGCGGTGCCTTTGTGGCGCGCGCGATTCGCGTCACGTGTCGCGCCTGTTTGTAGGAGCCTTTATTCGAAAATATCCATCGGTTTCTTACTAAACTTCAACTCGTAGACAGGGTCATCGGATAAACGTCGTATATCCGACGACCCTGGTTACTTAACACATTTGGTGACCATACTTCAATCGAATCTATTTATATTATTAATAAAGCTGAAGAGTTTGTTTGAACGCGCTAATCTATGGAACTACCAGTCGGATTTGGTAAAATATTTTTGTATTTGATAGCCCAATTTTTAAGGTAGGAACCGTAAGAGAAGAGCAAAAAAAAAATTAGAACGCTAACCGAAAACGAAGTAATAGCGCGTCGGAGGCCGAAGTTAGTTTTAAATAAACCAATTACAGGCACTTGAGAATTGTCAAGAGATCAGTCAGTCAGAAAGATGAAGCTAGTTGCCCATTCCTACAGGACTTTCTGTTGTTATTTTCATCTTATTTTTGTTTATTTTTATATTTGTGTTTATAAGTGTGTTTAGTTTAGTTTCTGATAATCCTGTGCGAGTCCCAATAATTACTTTTTCTTTCTTTCTTTCATTCCAAAGCGTAGTAGGCTCCTATGGAGACGAACGGGCAAGAAACTCCACGGACACTTATTCTAAATCAAAATATTGTTACAAAATAATGGTTGAGTACATCATTCATGTTGAAATTACACATGTGAGAACGATGTAGAAACACGTGCACGTTAAAAAAGCGTCCGCAATAAAAAATAATAAAACAATTGGAAAATTAAAATACGCCGTGTCAGCTAAGGGATGATCACTATGACCAGCACCCGGATTTCGAAAAGGCTTTTACAAACAGGCGCGACACGCGACTCAAAGGCACCGCACGTCGCGCGACGAGCGACGCCTTTGTGTCGCACTGTCGCTTCGCGCCTGTCTGCGGGAGCCTTAACACACTATCAACAAAATCTGAATCACTTTGAAGCCTATTGCTAATCCATTGCTTCATAATTATGTTCAATTTTTTTTTCTTCTCAACAACGTAAATAACGCAATGAATGTTGTTGTACTGTGCAAAATGAAAGCCATTCCTACTGTTAGTGTGTTACGTAATTACCCCGAAGATCCTACTGACAGCGCCTGTTCACAAATATGACGCTTGGATCGGCTACATTCAGCTCAACCATTTTGAAGGTAACTTAAGAATTACTTGGAGTATGGTACACTCCTGTTTACCGATGGCACGTTAAGGCTCGTACACACTGACGCGACGCGACAGCGCGACACAAAGGCACCGCGTGTCGCGCGACGGGCGGTGCCTTTGTGTCGTGCTGTCGCATCGCGCCTGTTTGCGGGAGCCTTTAGTTACAACGCCCATTTTGTAATGGTTATCAAGTACCTACTTTTATGATAGTTAATATATTTAATCGAATCCATACTAAGTGAAAGTTTGTGAGGATGGATGGATGGATGTTTGTTACTCTTTCACGCAAAAACTAATGAACGGATTTGGATGGAATTTGGTACACAGATAGACCTTGATCTAGGTAAGAACATAGGCTACTTTTCATCCTGGATCACAGATGAAGTCGCTGGCAACAGCTAGTATTATAAATTCCTTTTCACGCCTAAACCACTGAATCGATTTCGATAAAATTTGCCAAGGAGATAGATGGCATCCTGGCGAAGGATATAGGCTACTTTTTGTCCCGGTAGCACGTTCCCGTGGGACAATTTCTGACATACACGCGGGCGAAGCCGCCGGCAGAACTTAGTGTTTAATAAAACCAGGGCGCTCCAATTGAAGACCAAGTATTGAAACGTGTAAACACTTCACTTAAAACTACAATAGTTTTGTAATAGGTGACAGAACATCGACGGCGTGCGTACTGTGATGTAATTGAGTCAGTTATTTGTCTAGTAAATCTAGCGTCAGGGTAGCCTTCCGCTCGGCCCAGAGCGAGAGAGGTCATTTGATGATTTCCAACACAAAAAAAAAGGGTAGCCTTCGAAACTCAAATTTACTTACGTTTTTTGCAACTTGCAGGTCAGTATCAGGTTGTATGTTGTAAAAAATATGATTCGTGGCCGTAAAAAATATTTATTTATAGAATTATTATCATAAAAATCAACAACGCAACTCTCTAAGTTCATATTACCCTGAATGACGATTAAATTTCATGAAATCATTACATTTTTTTTATCTTTTTTTTTTTAAATAGGTTTGCTCTTGATTCTAGTCTAGGTCAGAGATGACAGAGACAAAGTCGACGATGGAGTGAGCTTACCCAGAAGAAGCCTGATCACTCTCACTTTGAAGACATTTGAGACCAATTCTAACTCAAGGAGTTGTATTGCTGATTCTAATGATTATAATTCTGTAAAGCCATTTTTGTTACGGTCGCGAATCATATTTTAATCAACATACAACCTGACACTGACCTACAAATAGCAAAAAAGAAAAGAAGTAAATTTGAATTTCGCGGGCTACCTTAGCGCATCCCCCTTAAGTTCTGAGTTGAGCTACACGATTACTAACAAACGCGTGCACTGACTGTACAGATTCATTCAAATCTGTGTGGTTCTTTCCTCAAATACCTTACATACATAAACTCACGCCTTCTTCCCATGGGGGTAGGCAGAAACTACAGAACGCCACCTGCTACGATCCATACATACGCCTTTTGTCTCGTTTACGTTCATAAATCTGGTTACACACGCACGCCGGTTGCGAGTACTACGCAACTGACCTTTCTGAAGAACATCACCAATAAGGACACTATAATATATATCTTCCTAGGGCGTCCCCTCCCGGCGTTTCCACTCACATCTGCCTTGTAAATACCTTTTGTTAGTCGCCCTTCATTCATCCTCTCAACATGACCATACTATCTAAGCATACTCTTTTCAATTTTTGTCAGTAAGTACATCTTCTTTTAAATCACACCGTTGCCTTATCACATCATCAAAAGACCATCTCAGACACTAATCTGCATGATCCTCATATGACTTGACCAAGATTAATGTCTTTTTTGAACTTTAAAAGAGACTGTGACCTCTGAATTTTTTTTCGGTGTTCGATAGGGAACACCGACCTCATCTAGTTAGTGTAAATGTTTTTTAAAATCCATTTGCAAAATAAATCATGTTTCATTAG
The DNA here is from genome assembly GCA_916610205.1 of Griposia aprilina. Taxonomy (NCBI): domain Eukaryota; kingdom Metazoa; phylum Arthropoda; class Insecta; order Lepidoptera; family Noctuidae; genus Griposia; species Griposia aprilina. The sequence continues at coordinate 6,374,432 of OU744310.1, read as the reverse complement.
TCACGTTGAGGAACCTCAAGCATGGCTCATTAGTCTAATACTACTAATTGTTTTACTAGCTACTTCATTAGTTACTGTGTACTCTATAACAGCTTTAATTGTTGTTAATAACACTGTACTTGTCTTCATTTGCCAGCCCACATGTAGCAGGTTCTAAGGAACTTTGTGGTCTTGTCTTGGTATAATGAGCTTGTCGTAAGGACCCAAATTAAGTTCTGAGGTCCTTTGAAGTCTTTGGTATTCCCTTGGGAAACTAAGAGATTATTTTAACGGTGTATGATTTTTATTTTTAGAGCAGAGTTGCCGTAATGGTAACCACCCCTTCTTACAAGTTTTAGGTCCAGGGCAATTTATTTAATCATTCATAAACCAGAGGTAATCAGTGGTTACCTCACAATTCCCGATGTATGCATACACCATTTTATTAGAACTGTATTCAAATGGTGTAGGAAAACATCGTGAAGAAACGGGGATGTCAAAATTTAAAGACATGTAACATCCACTAACCCGCACTGGACCACGTGGTGGATTACTCCCTCTCAGAGAATGGGAACATTGTAGGCTGATTATGTTACTGATTTCATCCAACAGTTATTTTTCAGGGGACAAAAAATTGTGTCCGGCCGAAAATTGATTTTCAGCCGTAATCGAAATAGAAGCTTCGACTGTAATCTTATTTTCGGCCGAAAAAGAAAATGATTTAGACACTAAAAAATATTAATATTTACGCTGTACACTGAAATCTTGGTTGTTGTTTTTACACATAGGGAGAGAAAGAGCAAATATATAGGCTAAGAGCAATAAATCACGATGATTTTTCGAAATCGATGGACCTCCAGATTTCACATATCTTTATCAATTTGAGTAAAGAAAGGTAATACCTACATACCTAATGCCTTTATATGCATGTCGCAAATAAAAACAAAAGTCAAGAACAAATAAGTCATTACTACCCATTGATTTATGCGCGTAAAGAAAAAATACAACATAACCTCGCTTCACAACTTCAAATCAAAATGGCGTCCGTTTAAGTCAGCTGAGTGAAACCCCGATCGGACCCGATTCACCCCGAAGTTAGCCGAACGTCACCTGATCTTGACGAGGTTTACGAAGTAGGCCGAATGACGTGCGACACTTCTGATTTTCGGCTTAGCCCAAGGCTTCGGCTGGGTTACGGCCGAAAACGAAAATATTGCCGAATCATGATTTTTTGGCCGAAACCGAAGCTTTGGTGGGTCACTAATAAAAATGCACGACAGTTCTACATGAAATAGGTATCCGAACAACCTTTTTAATTTTTTGCCTATCGTTTTCGTCACGTACACCGTATTTTCAGATAAGATAAGGAATAATTAGCGTAGTACTTAACGACTATTGTAATAATCTGTTTACGTGGTTAAGTTTGCGTCTGAAAGATTAAGGATAATCTGCTTTTATCGGACCTCTGGTCACTGGTCTACATCAGCCCAAATCGATCAACGATCATGTGAAAGTCATTAAGTACAAAAATAATTTCGAAAGTTATCCTGACATTTATATCAACGTTCATATTGTAGCTGTTGAGGAAAAAATTATGAACGATTTTCCTACTAAGCTCAAATATTGAATTGCTCTTTGTGAAGCAGCTCATCCGGGGAAGTACTACCATGATTCCTATTTCTGCCGCCAAGCAGCGTTGCTGTGTTCCAGGTTAAAAGTATGGGCGCGGGTAAAGATTCCAATCGTGTAAGTACAGGCAGGCACAGGAGACATTTCAGCTGTTCTCTGGTAAGGCACATGAACACAACTGCAAAGGCTCTGGTATTGCAGATTCTTCTTTTTCTTTAGGGGTCTTGGTTTCCGCACTTAGGCCTTCAAGTGCACCATTGTGCGTGGGCAATGGCGGCCGTCGGTGGTTATTCCAACTAGACCACCTCCCTCCAGAAGTTTATGATGTCTCCTGGCCTGTTGAGCGCATCTGTGTAAGATCTGGGTTCCCCGAGGGTTTGTGACCCAATCTGGGTGACGCCTGTGCAATTAAAGAGCACATGCGCAACGGTTTCCTCAGCCTCCATGCAAGCCCTGCATAGAGGACTGTCCGTTATGCCTATTGTGTGTAAGTGTTTGTTTAGCGAGCAGTGTCCTGTGATGGTCCCCGTCACCAGGCGCAGGCCGTTCTTGTTCAGACGTAATAGGCGTTTGGCTAGCTTGCCATGTAAGGATGGCATGGCTTCACTGGACTGCCTACAGCCCGGTGTCGAGGTCCAGCAGCTCTCCGCTTGTGTGTTGGTGTAACCCTGTAACCATATGCGTAGCTGGTTGAAGGGGACGGGCACGATGGGTTCGGGCCCACAGACTGACGCGCTGGATGCTGGTATTGCAGATTTCCTTTTGCAGCGGTAATCATTTACCATCAGGTAGGCTGACTGCATTTTTCCCATCAAATCTACTTGCCATCATCCTAACCTCGCCAACTATGTTGAGATCTTCTTCCAGTCCAACCAGATGCAGCAGAATTTAAAAGTATTTGACATGGAGCGCCTGTTTATCTTTCCTCCACAACCCACTTTCTGGGTGACACAAAAGTCGATACCCCTTGGTAAGACTGGCGGTTGGACTTTCGAGCTACTGACTACCCGTAACGACTGTCCAAGATCTACGAATGACAGCTAGAACCAACGGTTCAACATGCATTCCGAAGCACGGAGGAGTCTCGGTAAAACGGGCCTAAGAATATCGGCATTAGATCTAGAATCATAGATGTTCACGTGCGTAATGAATAGCCATCATTTTCAGCACTGAAACACTCGTACAGGAAAACAGTACGTTTGTTATTGTAGACGGTATTATGTAGGTGTCAATGAATGATTCATTAGTCTCAAACAAATAATAAATTGACTCAAACTGACAAGGTTATCAAAATTCGATTAGGATGATACATTATCATTGTATTTACCTCAATAATAGATAGACTATGCTGAGATATGAGTCTTTTTAGCCTCGCACAGGTCTTTTATTTTTTACTTGTTTATTGTTGTTTTTAACGTTAATTTGTCCTTTTTATTTTATTTTTACTGTTTGTATTTCCTGTGAGGGTCCCAAAATATTTTTTCTTTTCTTTCTTTTACACTCTTTATGGAATTATTGGACGCAAGAGGAGTGACAACGTCTTTCCTCTAATAATAAATAAAAAATATAAATTGTAATTATGGCCACACTATTGAATTAGGAAATCCCTGTTATGATAGTGATGATGAGTTAATAAATAAATAAATAATTTATAAATACAAAAATGTTTGCTACTACTTGACGGCTCAACAACTAAACCGAGCTTTAACACGATCCAGAGAACAATATAGGATACTTTTTATCGAATGGAGGGATGAGGTCGGACGGATCAGGGAGCCTACTCTCTAAGGCCGTCAACACAGATACGCGTCCGTCCGAAAGTAATTGACCCGTGAAAACAAGTGTCAAATTAAATTTTCGACCGGGCAAATACATATCAGGATTAGGGACAATGGTGCCGATTCTCTTGTACACCGAACTAAACTATCACTAAAATTCCTTACTTTTGGCTATGAGAATCTTAAAGCTATTCTGCAATAAAATATCTCTAAATTTGAAAATAATTTTGACGCAACTAAAACTTAATTTGACAATCGCGACTCCACATGGTACTTGTTTGCCCTACCCCGTGATTTTTTTTTAGAGCCGGAGGCGCGCATTGTTGGCAGCCTCGGCGTGTTTTATATGGAATTTTTCACTTTTAGTATGGAAAATATTAAAAAAAAAAATACCTACATGTAGAATTTGGGTTTAAGTGTTTCATAAAAGGGATCGAAATTTCCATTATTTTTGCGATAGGATACACCGTTTTCGAGATACAAGCAAAATTTTAAAAAAAAATAACAGTACTGTTTTTGCCCCTGAAGTCGAGGTGTTATGGTGAATCTTAGTTCATGACAACTAATTTTATTTCACACCTTTTTAATCGTAATTAAAAATAGCCAGATTTAGTTAAGACAAATTTTAGGTGAAAAAGGTCAAATTCAGAATAGCAAAATTGCCATTTTCACTAAACTAATAAATCAGTACCATCTTAGTGCTGTCAAACTAAAATATAGTTAAGTTGACTTTTTTCTGACTGACTGACTCTTTGACAATTCAAAAGTGAAATAAATGCTTTGAGTTTGAGTTGTGTCACTTTAGTCTATTTCAGAAAGAGAAATCGTCTTTTGACAGGAATAAACTAAATTTTAGTGATTTTTAGTCTAGTTTAGAGAATTTTGTGACCAGAGAATCGGCACCAATAACTGTCAAATGGTATTGTCATTAATTATTATTTCGGGCCCCGAACTAATCGTATTTCCGTAAGTGATACGGAGTAGGAAACCCTCGTAACTTCGGATTTCGTGATTAGGGATTAGGGAGTAGACCGCCTGAAGGTAGAATTGACTATATCATAACCCTCTACCCTTATCCCAATATATTAAGAACGGGAGGATCTTAAAATGGTCAGTACTTTCAAAGTATGTGTTTTATGCCATAGAGTGGCAAATAAGGCGACTACCGAGATGACGATGTAGCGGCATCTACAACGCCACATGCGAGCTACGCGTCACACTGACGTCAACAAAGACACTACATCGCGCAAGCAGAGTTTACCGCGCAACTAGCATATATACAACGTCCCGATCTCAATCGTCAGGCAGTTGCCCACCAGACACGACACCCGTCTGGTCGGAGGATCCTCCCTTTTCTATGGAGGTATGAATGAACGATACACCCTGTTCCTCATACCTTTATACTGGTGACCTCGACGTAAAAAGAAAGTCTAGTCTAATAGAGAAGTATGCAAGACACAGACATATAAATTGGGATATGGGCAGGAGAATGATGATAATGATGATGATGATGATAATGATGATGATAATGATGATAATGATGATAATTATGATGATGATGATGATAATTATGATGATAATGATAATAATGATGATGATGAGAGTGACAAAAACGCTGACGAGCCACCTAATGGTAAGTGATCACCACCACCAATGGTCATCTGCAAAACCAAGGATACCACAGGTGCGTTGCTTGTTGCCTACCCTCTTTGACGAGGGGTCTTAATTTTTTTTCTTGAACAAAATTATATTGAAGATCACGACCCACATAATGGTACACCACCACCAATGGACATATGCAATACCAAGAATACCACAGATGCGTTGCCTGTTGCCTATCCTTTTTGAAGAGGAGTCTTAAGGCGACAATAAGTGTCAGCGACCTTGAGCGAGTGGGAGGAGCATGCGAAACTTTTAAGCGAATAAAATTGCACAGAGCGTTACCGTCTACCCAGACATTATGCAATGCCGCCCGTCGCCCGCTAAAGCCCCCGCTTCAGCGCGCATCAAGTTTTTTCACACATAAAAGCCGTATACAAAAATTTGGGTAATTAAATTGTCTTTTAGATGATGCAGATTTCATGAAAATACGCCCGATAGTTTTTGCGTGATTATCGTTTTTGTGTTCGCGTTAGACATTACTTTACAAATTAATTACACTATGTTATAAAAATATAATTTCAAATATTCACATATCAAATTACGAAGAAAATAGTCTAGTTTATCATATATTTTTTTCAAACAAATAAGACTATTCGTTTAGACGTGATGTTCAATTTGAAATCATTAAAAGTCGTATATCTGCGCCTTATTTTTTTTTTCTTGCACGAAAAGTATATTGAAAGTTGTTATTATAGGCTAAATTGAAAACTCTTGGGTAAGTCAGCGAATTAATGGTATTTTAATACATTTATTACGCGTAATCATTTTAAATGGAAGAGCAATTTCCATCATAAATTAATATGCCGAAATTATCTCGTATCAAGCTTAATGAATGCCTATTGATGATAATGATAATAATTATGATTGGACATTCACTTGAAAATAGTTGTTTATATTGTTTATATTTAACAACCTATTTTCCTTTAGAATACTCTAGATTCGAATAACGATCGACATTATGAGATGTTAAATGGTTAATTAATTAGAATAATATCTCTGGGAGTAAATAAGATTACACTCTAATACCGTTTAAAGTTTACAAAACACGGCTACGGAAAAGAAAAACCGGACAAGTGCATGACGGATTGGAATTTTATATCAAAAACAAGTGCTCTCATATTTGCTTCCACGGGACCCAATTTTAGGTTATTTACCGCACAAACTTCGTAATTTTAAGCCGGCACTCCACTACTCGCAAAGTTGATCGAAGTTAAGCGAATACGCATAACCACGCAACTAGGATAGTATCGGCAGGTAAATTTGATGTACCTAAAATAAGGAAAAAAATTGGCGACCGAACGCTTGATAAAAGAGTACCATACCTTATCAACCAATTGCCTACTGATATAAGAAGTCAGGAAATAAAAGGTAAATTTGCCAAATTACTTAAGCAATTCTTTTTCAGGAGTTTGTAAGCGATGTTCCTGGGAAAGTGTGCGAACCATTTTCTTAGGAGCGTCGTTTGCAGACTCCTTGAGGGTAAGGGAGGGGAAATAAGTAATTGCTTAAGTAGTTTCATAAGTTGGAAGTCATATATTTCCATCATTAACTTTCCATATGTTTAAGATTTAAGTTATTATCGTTAGTTACTTTAAGTACAATAAGTGATAATTAAGTATCAGCTCAAATATGCTTGTTTGTAACTCTGCTTGTTCCGTTCCCACAGACAAACCGTGATAACGGTTTTGCGGGGCATAGTTTCTAAGTTAAGATTTTTTTACAAACTTTGTTTTTTTGATAAATATTAATAATTACGAGAGTGTAGGTCACTTCGCTTCGCTTCGAGCTACCACGGCTAGCCTCGAGCGAATTCCGATCATTGTCGGTTTTTGCGCCCGAGTCAAAGGACTCGAAGCGTCCGGTAGCTCTTAGCATGAGTGTGTAGTCACGTACCTCGGACTTCTTCAACTTCGCGAGTATTGTAGTGCAGGTTCTACCTTTCAAATGACACCGCCGTTATCAGTCGAAATATAGGTGAACAGCTCACTCATTCATAGAGGAAGCAATGGCTATATTTTGATACCGTTTCCGATAATTTCGATAAGCACGAAAAGTTTTATAGTTGTCTGCACGTGTGATAACACGTGGTATGAATGGAGGCGAAGTAAAAGAAATAGCACGTAAGCTTAGTCAGCATGTGTTCCCAGTGCTGGGACTTGTGGTGATGGATTAATTGCACAAGGACGTGGTGGTCTGCTGCTTGCTATGGGAAAAAGGATCTGGACGCAGGCCGAATTGAGGCATCTTATTGTGAAACTCCTGTAGAGCGTAAAGTAAGTAACCCCGATAGACCGATACACGTGTAGGGTCTGCGTCCCGTGCTCGTCTTACGTCTTTTCTATGTGGCCCGCGTCATATCCGTGTGACAGTCTCTTTATAAACTTCGATGTGTCAGAGTAACGCCTGGGCACTGTTCATTACCACAGTATAATAAAGTAAGCAGTATTACGTCTCGGTAGTGTCCTTGAAATAAATACCTACGGCCGCTCGGTAGATAAAAACGAAAAAGGGTTGCCCACTGACTGTCTCTTGGGTTGAAACTATACTTTGATGGGAGAGCATTGTTTTTTAAAACCATCCGATTGGTTGTAGGTACTATGTACAGTAAATTAAAATGTTTTTCACAATTCCCATAGCTGTGGTGTAAGGTTTGTTTGCTAAATCATCTCGGTGGCATATCAGTCGAATCCATTAGGATAGTTTGAAATAACAATACTATACAGGGTTAGTATTCAAAGACCAGCCAAATTTAAGGATGTGGTACAGACCATCAAACTGAACAACTCTCTCCATGGGACCAATATCATCATCGCGAAAAATTTATAAACTGTCCCATACAAAACTTCAATACCTACTCGACCCAAATGTATAGGACCGCTGATTTTTTTTTCGCGATTACGATATTGGTCCCAAGGAGAAAATTGTTCAGTCTGATGGTCTATACCACACCCTTAAATTTGGCTGGTCTTTGAAAAATAACCCTGTATTATCAGGCATCGATCGCATGAAAAAAGAGATATACTCACCTACTAGGTATCTATGGAAGTTACGCTTCAATAAATATACAAATACCTGCATAGCACAGAAATAAATAAAAAGTAAAAATAATGTTATTTTCGAGTTGGTATTTTAAAAAAAATACTGGTTTCGACATTGATGAATTCAATTATCCATACACTGAATGAAACAGTCTGTAACTTCGTGCCATATTTCACGTAAATATAATAATTATGTGCTGGGAGCGTCTCGCACCGTCCGCGTCCTTAGGTAAACAGCGCCCGCGCGTTTGTTGAATACTGGTTTGCCCCGAGAATTCGAAGCGCATCGTTTCGACCGTTTTGTATGAAGACGTAATACTGCTTACTTTATTACACTGTGACATTACTCCAAGGCATTAATAAGGTTGGTACTTGTTACGAGTTTATAAAAGACTATTAGACACAGTTAGCGGACAATGGTTAATTGAAACATTCTGCGTGAAGTTGTGGTAACACTGACAGCGGGGTCATGTTTTGTAAATAAATTGTCTATAGGTGCGATGGCAAGCCGGGGTACCTGATAGTAATTGGTCACCGCTGCCCTATGAAAGAAAGAAAGAAAGAAAGAAAAATAGGTTTATTTGTCACAGAAACACGTGCATCCAAAAAAATAATTAGCTCTAATAATAAAGAAAAAATAATAGCAAAATAGATCTATAATCACGAGCACAAAACAGAAATAGTCGACAGTTGCACGTCATGACTGTGACAAGAAGGCTTCCACTCAGCATGATGCTGTGCTATGGGGGACCAAAAACGGCGTACGGAAACCAAGTCAGGTTTAATGCTTGGTAATGCTATGGACATCAACAATACCAGAGACATCGTAGTTGCCATTCCAGAGAAAAAAAACAGAAATGGAAAATGCGGCTGTAATTACACTCCTTCACCCGGAATACAGCTGGACGGCAGGAATAAGTGGTGTTAGTACTTTCCCGGATGAGCTCCATCACAAAAAGCTTTAAGAGCGCTTAGACGGGTCCACTAGCGGCACTCCTTAAAATAAATATTATCTCTTGACTGAGAAGGAATTTTGAAAAACGGCTCAATAAGCGACCTCGGTAAGTGTGTCAAGATTTTTCTAATACCTTTTATAAACTCTCATATTGAGACACGAATCAACAAAATTCGATCTAAACAAAAGCGGCCACATTCATTTAGATCGTATTTTGTTGCTTCGTGTCTCAATATGAAAGTTTATAAAAAGTATTAGAAAATTCTAGACACACTTACCGAGGTCGCTTATTGAGCCGTTTTTCAAAATTCTTCCTCAGTCACGAGATAATATTTTTTTATAGGAGTGGCGCTAGTGGACCCGTGTAAGCGCTCTTAATAGTACTAAAACTACAACTCAAGTCCTTGATCGGTTGATCCTTAAAAGCCTTGTAGGAAGCCACAATACCTACTTCAGCCATCAATATAAGTCCGGATCTGAAAGTGTTATCATCCTCATACCTTCTCTGTATGAGAAGAGGTCTTTGCTCTGCAGTGGGGCCATAATAGGCTGGTATTATTATATTACTTCAGGGGATGATTGGTGTGCCCGGTAATATTCTAATATAAATTTTTTTCAAAAAAAAAAAAAACTAATTACCAAAGAAAACAAAAGTGAAAAATTACTTTAATTTCAGAAGTCGGTTCTTTGGTTTTGTATTTTCGTTTTTTGCTACCGACTTCCGAAATTAAAGTTATTTTTCACTTTGTAGTGTTTTTTTTTGAAGTCAGTTGTTTTTGTTTTCGCCTTTTAATGTGGTAGCTACCTCAAAAATTTCGTATACTACTACTTGCTATGTAAATTACAGTGACAGGAAGTTATTATGCTACCTCAAAAATTTCGTATACTACTACTTGCTATGTAAATTACAGTGACAGGAAGTTATTATAACACACTGCACTGACTGGACAGGTCCACTCATTCTGTGTGGTTTGCCTCAAAAGACCGTTTCAGACACAAATCTACATGGTCTTCACATGATCTGATCAAGATTATGTCTGGACTTTAAAAGAGACTGTGACCTCTGAGTTTGTTTCGGCCTTTCTTCTCAGAGCAGTCAGATAGGAAGGGCCGACCTCATCTAGTTTTAAAAATATGATTGACGTGTAAAAGTGTTTGTACAAACCTACTTACAGAAATAAAATCATTATTCATTTATCATTTAACAATCATCATCAATATAGACCTAAGTGGAAAAAGTACGTATTACTAAAGCTAACTAAAAACTACCCAAACAAAGTTAATCAAATTTATATGGGTCCACCCTTAAGGCATACCCTATCCATTAAAAGAAGAATTTTCGAAATCGATCCACAATTGCCAGAGATATCGCGTAACAAAAATACAAAAATAAAAATACAGACAAATTTAGAACCTCCTCCTTGTGGAATTCGATTAAAAACTATTGAATACTTTCTTACTAACAACGCTAGGAGTATGGCCTAGCCCTATGCTCGGAACAGTCACTATTTTCTCACTTGGAAAAGTAAACAAGACATGACTGTGAGTCAAAACTTACGATTTCTTAAGAATTTACTCACACATACTAAATCGCACGGAATCGCGCCGGTGTAAATTACAGGCAAATGAGACATTTCAACTTTGGTTCCGGTATTGCAGATGCCCATAGACGGTGGTGACCAGTGACCATTTACCATGTTAGGCCTGTAGCGGTATGCATCGCTACTTGGGAGCTACGCGTCACATTGATGTCACGCAAAATCCTGCATCGCCCAAGCAGAGTTTACCGCGCAATTAGCATTATATACAACGTCCCGACATCAATCGTCGGGCAGTTGCCCACCAGACACGACACCCGTCTGGTCGGTAGATCCTCCCTTTTCCATGGAGGTATTAGTGAACTTTACACCCTGTTCCTCATACCTCTATAAGGTTAGTGCATTGATTTCAGACAGATCGTGTGTGACTTAACACATTCAGGGCCAGACAGAATTCGTATGAAATTATCTGGAAAAAATTTACACACGAGCGCATCCGTTATTGTTTGATATTAATATGCGATTTATTGTTATGTAATAACATCATTCGCCTAAAGTATATTTCTGACATTCCACCCGTTAGTAACCAGACCAGTTTCTATAAATAGTTTGATGATTACCGAATACCGGTTTATTGCTTCACGATTGACGATAAGCATTAGGTTTCTGATACTGCCTCATTGCTCTAGTGGTCGCAAGCGCGATAGCTGAGTGAGCGGTAATCGGCTCAATCCCCGAGACGAGAAAATGTTTCTGCATTTTTCTATTAATTCTCAGCAGCAGGCTATAGTTTTTGATCTTGTTCTGTAGAACAGGTGTCGAAAGGTTCTGAAGTGGCGAAACCCACACGGTGGACCAATAACCTAGTGAAAATCGTGGGCAGGAAGCCGCTGGATCAAAATCAAATCATCAAAATATTTTATTTCACATAAACCAAACATGGGCACTTATGAAACGACAGAAGCTAGGTGCACGGTTCCAATTGGTTGTTTCCTATGGAGAAGAGCCGGCTAGAAACTCCAAGGTTACTCTTTTAAAAATAAGGGGCTTTTACAATGTTTCCAATTACAGTGTTGATAGATATGGAAGGACAGTGTAGGCCTGTCAACAAGTAACAGGTACTCAACAAAATATAAAAAGGTCCACAAATCTACAGTCTACAAGTTAGTTTTACAATGTTCTCACATTCACAAAATATAGAAGAATATAAAAATAAAAGCCTATTTAGACCAAATGACATGATTGCCATTACTACTGTAACAAATCGGAATCAAAATCCTATCAACAAAAGCCATAAATAAGGAGTTGAAATAAGAATCCGAGGTATATAATGTCAAATAATGAGATTATGTCAAAGAAGTAAGTAAAAAGAAACAAAAAACATCGTAATTTCGGAACAGTTAATAGACATTTACTTAGTGATGCCGTTAATGTGGTAGCAGGGAAGCCACATGTGCAGGAGGAATTATTGCCAAACTTCCTTGTCTTCAACGTAGTCTTTAATGTTAGAATATGCATTTTTGATAAGTATACGTTTGATGTGGATGTGTAACGCAAAGAACGAAATACGAGTATGAGTGTACTGTCCACCTGACTACCCCTTCGCGAAATACAGGCGAGATGCTACGTACGATTGGCGATAATTTGACTGTCGGTTTTGTGATTCAGAAATATGCTATCAGCACGACACGGCTGCGAGCCGAGTAGCTGATTTTATAAATCCTAATTAATATAATATTATAAATGTGAAAGCGAGTTTGTTTATTAGGCTAGGCTTTCACGCTAAAACGGTTGAACGAATTAGGATGGTTTTTGGCACACAGATAGCCCTCACGTCCCTAGTCGTCCCTGGACGACGGGAGTCGATAGCCGACTCCCGGCCACCGTAGGCGCGGGCCTGCGGTCGGCGAGCAATGGGCAGCTCGCCGTCCGGTAAGGACCAGGCCAGGGTCGACGGCGCGTTGTGTTCCACGCGCGCCTCAAAGAGTTGTCAGCATAATTGACGGGGTCCGACAGGGCCGATGCCTGCCGGGGTCGAGGATTGTTCGAAAGAGTTACCGTGGCCCTGGCGCACAGGCAACTGAAGGAACACGGACGGGTTTTAGTCAGTAAGAGTCTGACACGCCCTTCCGCTCCGCCCAGAGCGGGAGAGGTCATTTGATGATGTACCAAACAAAAAAAAAAAAAAGGCTAGGCTTTCACGCTAAAACGGCTGAACGAATTTGGATGGTTTTTGGCACACAGATAGACCATGACCTGAGTAAAGAAATAAGCTACTTTTCACCCTGGATAGCAGACGAAGTCGCGGGCTAGTAAAGCTAGTATCAAAAAATAAAAAGTTACCATCTAAGTTATTGCAGTAGGAAATAATGCAACAGCCAACAATTCTGTAATATATTAGGTTGGGGAAAAAGTCTTTTTGCATTATAGTATGTATGAACTTGTAATAAAATCTCTTTGGCTATACTATTTGTATCTGGCTGGTTTTGGTATCATTGAAATTTTAAATTTTAAAGAACATAATTCCAAATTCAAATTAGGAAAATGTGTGATTTTCATTTGTTTTTCGTACTGTCAAAATGAGTGAATCTAATAAAGAAATTCTATACATTTTAAGATTTTACTACAAAAAAGGTAAAAATGCAACGCAAGCCGCGAAAAACAATTGCGATATTTATGGACCTAGTGCAGTGTCTGTGAGGGTAGCACAAATTTGGTTTAAGCGTTTTCAATCCGGAAATTTTGATGTTAAAGATGCACGTCGCTCTGGTCCCCCTATTACGGATAAAATGGATGCCATTTTTGAAAAAGTGGAGCAAGATCGGCATATCAGTAGTTACGACGTAGCTGAAGAACTGGGAATTGACCACAAAACAGTTTTGGCACATTTGAAAAAAACTGGGTACACAAAAAAGCTCGATATTTGGGTACCTCACGAGCTCACTGAAAGAAACCTAATGAACCGTGTACTCATTTGTGATTCTTTATTACGACGAAATGAAACCGAACCATTTTTGAAGAAGCTGGTAACTGGTGATGAACAGTGGATCACGTACGACAAGAACGTGCGAAAAAGGTCGTGGTCAAAGGCCGGTCAGGCTTCACAGACTGTGGCGAAACCCGGGTTAACTCGCAACAAGGTGATGCTGTGTGTGTGGTGGGATTGGAAGGGCATTATTCATTATGAGCTGTTACCACCAGGCAGGACCATCGATTCTGAACTCTACTGCGAACAACTGATGAGATTAAAGCAAGAAGTTGAGAGAAAGCGGCCGGAATTAATCAACAGAAGGGGTGTGGTTTTTCATCATGATAACGCTAGACCTCACACATCTTTAGCCACTCAGCAAAAATTAAGAGAGTTTGGCTGGGAGGTGTTAATGCATCCGCCTTATAGTCCTGACCTTGCACCTTCAGATTTCCACCTGTTTCGGTCTCTTCAGAATTCTTTAGGCAGTGTCAGGTTAACATCACGAGAGGACTGCCAAAACCACTTGTCGCGGTATTTTGATCAGAAGTCCCAAAATTTCTATAGCAATGGGATCATGTCCCTACCTACAAGATGGCAAAAAGTTATCGAACAAAATTGTACCTACATACTTTAGTTAAATGTAAACAAACTATATAAAAAAATGTTTTGAATTTTCTTAAAAAATGCGAAGAAACTTTTTCCCCAACCTATTATAATACTGAAAAATTACTAATAAATGTTATTTTAGGCATGAAATACCTAGGTATTACGTTTTTTTTTATCATGATTCTGTATTGAGTTATAGTGTTTACCAGTAAAAATACATAACAAGCATAATGGCGTGTTTCGGGGAAAATTATTCATTTTTATCACAAAGATTGCACAAGGATACAAAATATTCTGAAAACAAATCAACGGTGAAGTATCAATATCTAATAAACTAATAACTAACATTTTAGCGATTTTCACTTTTTTGCGTATGCGTAGGTAAAATACGAAAGACCTCTTATTTGCAAAGACATAATTCGCACCTTCGGTGCAACAAAGTCACAACAGGCCCCCTAAACAAAATCCCTTTTCTATAAGCGTTAACGCCAACGGAAAATCAAATTGTATGGAGTTGACATTTGCTTAACAATTGACATGACGTGTCCTTTCCACACGTAATGTCATTGCCATAGATTTTGACGTTAGCGTCTGGTGTTAACGCTATCAGAAAAGTTTTTGTCTAGACCCCGTGATCTTTGGTAATTTTACAGGAAAGGACTTTCAATTTTTTTTTCGCATTTATTTCCTCATTTCTGAATTACTATTTATTATAATAGGTTTGAAATCTTTATAAAATTAACTGTTTATTTTTTTGGCTATAGTTTAGCGTTAAAAATCTTACATTGAATTATCAAAAACATCCTAATAAAAGACGTAACAAAAAAAGTGTCCTGAATTGTGACTTTGTTGCACCGAAGGTGCGATATGGTCAGAAATCATTATCACCATCACAAGCGTTTCCTACTATTTTTTAAATTTATGTAACTTTTTGATTCAAATGTTAAAAACTATAGAAGTAAAACGTTTTTTATCGCCTCCTTTAAAATCATGGTTTTGTAGTTATTAGATACTAACTTTTCCCCCAGGCTTCGCCCGTTTAGATGTCGGTAATTATCCCACGGGAACGTACTACCGGGATAAAAAGTCCTTCGTGTTAATTCAGGTTATAAACTATCTGTGTTCCAAATTACATCCAAATCCGTTCAGTAGTTTTTGCGTGAAAGAGTAACAAACATGCATCCATCTATCCATCTATCCTCACAAACTTACACATGCATAATATTAGTAGGATAGTAGGATTGAAACTACACCGTCGCAATGGTATATATGGTGCTAAGTAGACTACGGTAAGGCTAATAAATACAAAAGGTAGTTTTGTGGATCGTTTGATTTTTTCTTTCATTGACTTGAATGTGCCCTGGCGGCTGAGAGTATGTCATGCTCACTCAAATGTCTCGCTGTTGGTGGCGTGTGTGTTGGATCATTAAGTTCCCTTCAAAATGGTTGAGCAGAATGGTGCTAATCCATACGTCATGTTCGTGAACGGGCGCCGTCAGTAGGGACTGGTCATTTCTTAGCTGCCACGGCTTATTTTAATTTAATTTAATATTTGAATTGTTTTTGTCTTTTTATTACGGACGCTTTTAACGTTCTGCATCGTTATCACGTGCATAATTTCAACATGAACGATGTAACCAATATTTTGTAACCATATTATGATTTAAAAGAGTGTCCATGTAGTTTCTTGCCCGTTCTTCTCCATAGGTACCTACTACGCTTTGGAATGGGAAACTAGCTTCATCTTTCTGACTGACCGACCCCTTGACAATTCAAAAGTGCCTGTAATTGGTTTATTTGAAATAAATACTTTGATTTTGAGTTTAATCAAAGAATTGCTTCATGCTAGGCCTACAACTTTTTAACCCTACTCACATCCCAATGATCAGTATGATATTTTATTGTATAATTTTGACATAAAATGGCTGTTTCATACTGCATTTGCTTTTTAACTGTATGAATAGTGGGATGTTGATGTGTAATCCCAATTTTTCACTTTAAATTAGGAATGAAATCTCAGGAATGAATTTTAAAGTATTAATTTTAAAATTCATTCCTGAGATTTTGGGTTTTGGTTACCTTTCCATTGTCGAGTAAGTAATTTGAGGGTCATTTTTGTCACATTTATTGAAATGAAATTTATTTGCAAGAATTAGAGTACCTACATACAGATGGTCGGATATTTTTAAACAGTTTAACTAGCATGCAAAATTATTGTTACAATAATAAAAAATATTTTATTTAACTGCCCCACTTTATTAAATTACAATAGTATTTACAATTAAAACTGTTAACAAACTAAAAAATGGTGTCGAAAAATTCCTCCGCATCGCTGTATACTGGACCCAAGAGACAAATGAATAGTAATAATAAATCCCATAACCCTTTTAGGGTTTGACTTGAATAATGCTATTATTATTGATCGAAAATTGTTTTAGTATAGTAGTTTGCTAAGTAATGTTATATTATAGTTAGCAAATGCTTTCTCTCTCCTAACTCAGTTATTTTGCTGTGCCCGACAGGGTCCATGTGATCTAATTATAAGTTTACCACCTAAATGTGGAATGCAATAAAAGTATTGAGTAATGAAGTTACGTTATGTTTAAACAAATTCAATGTAAAACTCCAACTTTAATCTAATCAAGAGTTGTAACCACCTACTATGAAATAGTATGTAAATGACAGAACTGATGAGCTATCACGTTCATGTAAATTGCTGTACTTAGCATACAATAACTTTGGCACAGGACTGCAGTTAATAACAATTATTTATTTAGGTACATAAAGGTACATGAGGGACTTACAAAGTATGCATTATTAATTACACGGTGTAGGTACAAGGAATTGTTGGGAGAATCGCTGCTCACCTAGCTAGATCACTACACAGAGTAATCTGTATATTTAGCAGTGACAATAACAATTATAATTGAATACCATTATAATTTTTTGAGACTGCTCATATTATTATTATACCTATCAAACCATGATTATAGTCAAAGTCAAAATCATTTATTTCAAATAGCACCTAAAAGGCACTGTTGAATGTCAAAATTTCCAAAAAAGAAAATTGATTCTAGTTGCCCCTTCCAAAAGGTAGAGTCGTATGGAGAAGAATGGGCAAGAAACTCCACCGTTACTCTTTTAAAAATGTAGTATTTATAGTAGGTAAGGCTATGGGCGCTCCTAAGTTTATTTTCAAGGGGCTGCATCTTCAGCTCCACGAAGCGAGCTCGACCATATTTGCACTTCTCCTCGGTTACCCAAGGGTTATCATTTGTCCATTCATACAAGGAGTAAATTGAGAGGAAAATTTTAGGATCTCGCCTCAAATAGGTTTAGTCCTCCATTATTGTATTTGGCGTTTTGGATATTTTTTTAGTTGTGAATGTTTTAACACCTATAATTTATTTTGAAGCCAGGGGTGTGCACTTGCACACCCCTGGCTTCAAAATAAATTAGGGTGCACTTGCACCCTCTTGCACCCCACTCCCGACGCCCATGGGTAAGGCAGTAGCTCCATGTATGGTATTCAGCATGCTGCATCCAGTTTGACTGGAAGCCAACCCCAATATAAGTAGTTTGAATAAGGCTAGGCAGATGATTGCATATGTTCTAGTGATATTTTTACACAAGTAACAGTGGAGTTTATTGCCGGCTCTTCTCCATAGGAAACAACCAATTGGAAACGTGCACCTAGCTTCTGACGTTTCATATGTACCCATGTAGGTTTATGTAAAATAAAATATTTGGAATTTGACTAATTATGATAACAGCTCATACCCTGGTGACAATATTATCCAGTGAGCAAAGTGGTTGCTGAGTTTCGCAATTTATTTGAGACATAAGTTTTTAATACTGAATAATGACATACCTATTAAATGATTGCATACAGCTATTAATGATGTAAAAAAAAATTATCTTAATTAACATCTCCATTCATTTTATATCTTACTTTTTTGTTTTTTTTTTGTAATTTCTATATTTTCGTATGCTGCACTGGTTGACATCATCACGTCAACGCCGGCTGTCGCTGAAAACCAGCGCTGGGGCTCTGTCTCGCATAGGGTCGTAGCATTAAGCTCGAGCGATTGCCGTTTTGCGTGGATTTTACCGCAAATAAACGTATTTTCTTTCTTTCTTTCTAGTAATATTGTTAAGACATGTCATAACACTGATTATAAGTGCAATACTTAATTATTATTAATTATATCTAGTGAAACATGAAAGAATTGACTATTTTATGAAACCATTTAGATTCATTATTAAGTTGAATTTAAGTAGACAGTGAATAATATTTATTTGCCATAAAACATGATAAGAGAACAATTACGAGCATAATGTCATGTCTTGGTACTGTGCATGGGAATAGTCATAGCAGGTTCTTCTTGTTTTTAGCAAAATGAAAAATATTATATGGCAAAGATTTGATGAATTCTGTTGCCATTCCGTCAATCAGTGACCATAATGTGCTCTGTCTGGTAATCTTAACTCTTGAGTTTGAGAGATAAGCAGACAGAAGGCACCTTAATATGTTTGTTATTCATGTACTTTTATTGTAATAACCAGTGATCGGAGTAGGTAGATTGAACTGGGGTCATTGATCCGAAACGTATATATTACTATGGACATTCCTCCGGAATTGGTGGATTATTAAAAAAAAACCGGAAATTATGCAGGAATTGTATTCTGCCAGAGTGGAAGGAGTCATTTGATGATTTGCCATCCTCAAAAAAAAGGTAGGAATTGTAATAAAATGAGCAATTTTATTCTTTATTATTCTTCCTATTTTTTTTTTTGTCACGATTTGACAAAACCCAACGACCAATCAGAACAAAGGATCATGGGTGGTACAATAACCGGTTGTCAGAACAATGCGTACGCCCGCCGGAAATACTAAATCGGAAATACCGGAATTACTTTCCGGAAAAATGGCTTATCCATGTTATTCTTTCTGTGTGCATTTATGATACAAGTACTAAAAATCAATCTACCTACTCCGATCACTGGTAATAACAGAGGAAGCATTCTTGACGGTTTGGTCAGAAAACGACACATAGGTATAGAGTGTAATGCCATGAGGAAGACTTTTGGGTCAGTGGGGCGGGGTTGTAGCTGCAATAAAATTGGTAAATTTCCAACAAACAACTAAGTCCTCGCTCCGTATCACCCCTAAAGCTACACTTCAACCAACTTTTGCCTAGCTAGGGGACAGTATTGGTTGAAAAAAACTAAATAATATAGGTAGTTTTACCCAAATTGTAGAGAAAACCTAAAATTCTTGATTTTATAACACCGTAAAAAGACCTGTTTCATAACTCTGTCTAGATTTATGGTAACTATTTTTCATTCTACACTTACAATGGTTCTCTCAGATGCAATTGAATTTAATTCAAACAAATGAGATACCTCATTTGTTTGAATCAGTTGTCTAGTTTTTAACTAGAACAGTAAAAGCAAGCAAAAATAAAGTTTATAGTTTTTGAGCAAGGTTTGATTTTATCCAACAGAATGTTTAAAAAACAAAGAATAAAGTTTCATAATTATTCAGTGTCAGGGTTTTACGTTTTCGACATAATAATTTGGTTCAGGGCCAAATAGATTGACAAAAAACAACTTTGTAAGCTTTATTTTGTTTATTTACCATCATCTATGCAACATAGGTCTATATAAGCATTTATGTTGTTAAATACAGTAAATATGTACATTATTGCTCAATAAATATTTTTAAGACTTAAGAGTTTTTATTTTTAAACAATTATTAAAGTTAAGAGATGTAATAATGTCAAAAATGTATAGTTAAAGTGTCACTAATCATTCATTCATTACATAACTGTCTGTCAGCAGCGTCTGTACACAGTATAAAACAAAGTCGCTTTTCGTGTCTGTACGCTTAGATCTTGTAAACTACGTAATGGAGTTTAATGCAGTTTTCTTCAATAGAGAGTGATTCAAGAGGAAGGTTTATATGTATAATACATGCATATTATAGTAGAGAAAAGCCGAGAATTTCTATGATTAGTAATGTGATGTCTTAAAAAAACAATTTTTGTGTGCTTACAATGCAAACGCTGGCTAAACCTTACGAGATAGAGCAAAATAATGTCCTACGGAATTGTATATCTTAAAAAGATTAACAAAAAAGTCCGTGATAGTATATGAATATCTCATAAGGATACGCCATAGTAACCATTTTTAACTTTTATATATTACAAAAAAAAAACGGGTTATTTACAAAGCTATTTTAAACAATACAGTATTCATCCTTATCCAATAAAATACGTTAGATACGTTGGGAGTTCCAATGATACCCAAAGTGGTCCCATTGTTAGATATTACACTTTTAAATCTGTGACATCTTCTAATATATAAATTTTAATGATATTCTTTTTAAGGCAATTTTGATCTACATTAAATGTACAACGTATCTAACGTATTTTAATGGATAAGGATTAATACTGGACCATAATATGACTACATATTATGATCCAGATAGCACAGCAGCAGCAGGTAAGAACAGCTGTAAACATTAGATATAAACAATAGTATACTACAAAAATATATTAATATTAGTGTCTAACCATAATAATATTATTATACATTCACCACTGACACTACACCACCCGTGCTTAGCCGGGGCGGGTCGCTAATTTATAAATAAAGGGGTAATTTACCACGGAAAGGGCGGAGTTTTGCGACCAAACTATGCAACTATGATTGGTTGCTGGCTGCAGTTTTCTCTTTTTTAAAGGCAAAACTAACAAATAGGACAAATCTGTTGTCAACCGAAAACTAAAGTCTAGTAGGCAAAGACCACGACCTTCCATTTTAGCCGTCAAATTAGACCAAAGGAATAAAATTCGCTCCAGCTAAAATCTAGTAAGCCGTTAATATTACATGTACGTACGGTCAATTGGTTTCTATATATGATACGTGACGTAATAACGTACCTAGGATTATTTTCCGGCGACTTGCATGAGGCTCCTCCGTGTAAACCCACTCAAAATCTGTTCTGGATACCTTAGCACCCATGTTTGTAACACTTATACAACTGTTATTTCTAAAACACTAGCTAAACTGCACACTGCGGACGATTTTAAGCGTCACTAAAAAGAAATAGGTGACGCGGTTTCACGAAATATCGCCCTTTTGTAAAAAAATAAATATAAGCACTGCACGACAGCTTTCTAGCGCCGCGGTTGATTGATTGATTGAATTGAATGATTATTATGAATTCATTCGTTCAGCACCTCATGACCACAGACATTACTCCTTGGTCCTTGCGCATGACTGACGTGAACGATTCAGTGAATGCCAATGAGTCACAAGTTTTTTTTTTTTTGTCATCTTGTATTTGTGACCCTGAGAGGTCTTGGCTACTTAACTGGACTATCCTTTGGCTGTCTTAAGCTAACTCAAAGCCTGGAGCCAGGGACGTATTTCTTAAATTACTAGGTGACCGCACGCTAAGGGCACCCCCTGTGGGGTACGAACCTCGGCTTAGGGCATCACTGAGGGGAGGACAGCAAGGTGGGACAGGCTGGATCGAATTTTTAACATTATTATTATTATTATTTGGGGAATTTAAAGCTACAGGCTTAGCTGCGGCGCGGGCTGGCGCTTCCTCGAGCAAGGGTTGGGGCGACGATTACGTCGGGGGCGTCGCGAGGGACCTCGTGCGGCGAGGTCGGAACGATGGTAATCTATGTTTGTGCACTGTACTGGTGGCCCTACTGCACTCCTGGAGGAGGGTTATGGGGTCATCGGGGTCGGCTAGAGCATACCTTGGACGGCGGGTACGACTGATACGGGAGGGGGTATAACTGGCAGCCTCGAAAACCAGAGGGTTGCAATGAGAGGCCGCGGAATCAAAGAAACGCTTGGATGGTTTCATGAATTGACGGATAGTGGGGATTTTAAGGTCGAGATGGAGGATCTCGTTCCGAACGAACCAAGGGGAGCCGGTTGCCCTACGGAGGAACCGGTTTTGGAGGGCCTGCATCCTATGGATGTGGTGGGGTTTTGCGTGTGCGAAAACTACACTCGCATAGGTCATGATAGGACGAATGCACGCTGTGTAAATACGCAATTTGCACTTGAGTGACAATTTTCTGCGTGCTGAATGCACGGAATGGAGTCTACCGAGAGCGAAAGCGGCGCGCGAACGCGCCTGCTATAGGTGCTCAGCAAAGGAGAGGTGCTTGTCTAGGATTACACCCAAGTATTTGGCTTGCTTCTCCCAAGGGATATGCTTGCTGAACATGGTAATCAGACTGGGAGTCACTAGGGCGCTACCAGAGTATATATATTCTGTGGGCGCAACTGGGGCGGTGAACCATGCACCTCTCGAAAGACCTCTCGGATCCGAGACGAATCATAAACATAAATGATAAGGAAGGGCGCTTCCATCCGATATTTATGGAAGAAGAATTTTATATCGATAAACTATCGATAAAAATTTTAGTTACAGGCTATAACTTATAGACAGACCTCATTCCATATTTCGCCCATAATTACTATTGCTATTCTAACATTATGTCAGAATAGCTTGTAGTAATCGAGGTGGCTTGGTTAGTATGGGACTGGGTGTGGGCTTTGTAAATGTCCCAAAAGAAGGTTAGGTTATTGCTAGAGCTAGGAAGACGTATACATATACTAGTCTGTTTAAAACATCCTGCTTCCTAGTATTTACTAACATACATCACACTACACACCATACATCTGCTGAAGTTCTTCGGTTTAACGATGCCCTAAGGTACCACATGAGACACAGACGGCGAAGCCCTGTATTTTTAACCAACTTCAAAAAAAGGAGGAGTTAGTACATAACAAAGGGAGGGAGGGGAATGAATCATAAGGCATCAAAAGGTCGTCTGCATCGCTGTCAACAGGAAAAGTGGCCAAAAGTTTACCACTATAATTATAGTACGTACATGCTACTTCCATATGTGAAATTAATAGCTTGCATTGAGTTGACGTGACTGTTTAATCGACTGTTTAGCGAGATTGATATGAGTCATTTACTATGGGTCTGTTATTCATTATGGTTATTACTACATACCTAAAGTTTATGAAATAAAATAAATAAGAAGTAATTCCGTGTATACCAACTTTTGGATGGGCAGAATGGCAGAATAGTGCTGATCCATACGTCATGTTCGTGAACGGGCGCCGTCAGTAGGCACTGGTCATCTCTTGGCTGCAACGGCTTAACATTTTTTTTTTTAATCTTTTTTATTACGGACGCTTTTAACGTGCACGTCTTTCTACGTCGTTCTCACATGTATAATTTCAACATGAATGATGTAACCATTTTTTTTTGTAACTATATCTTAATTTAAAGGAGTGTCCATGGAGTTTCTTGCCCGTTCTTCTCCATAGGTACCTAGTTATTACGCTTTGGAATGCGCAACTAGCTTCATTTTTCTGACTAACTAACCCCTTGACAATTCAAATGTGCCTGTAATTGGTTTACTTGAAATAAATGCTTTGAGTTTGAGTTTGTTTATATATAAAATACAGGGTGTAAGAAAACCCATCACTACGTCGGTCGTCGTCTACGCATTCTGTACATGAAACTAGACTGGGAAACGATTTTTACTTTTGGTGAGAAAAAGCACACAAAGAAACGCACGAAAAACATTGTGTTTATACTTGGACTTTTAATTGTATTCAGTAAGTTGACAGTTGGAAGGATAACAGTTTCTCACAAATAAAAGGTAGTGCGGTGAAATATAGAATAAAAATGAATGAACTTTGTAATGTACTTTTTATGTACAGTTCTCATTGAATTTAATGACATAAAGGTACTTAATAACAAGTTTTATTGCAACATTATTTTGCTTCGAACTGTCAAGCACAGAACATAATAGGTTGGGGAAAAAGTTTCTTCGCATTTTTTAAGAAAATTCAAAACATTTTTTAATATAACTAGTTTATTTACATTTAACTAAAGTATGTAAGTACCATTTTGTTCGATACTTTTTGCCATCTTGTAGGTAGGGACATGATCCCATTGCTATAGAAATTTTGGGACTTCTGATCAAAATACCGCGACAAGTGGTTTTGGGAGTCCTCTCGTGATGTTAACCTGACACTGCCTAAAGAATTCTGAAGAGACCGAAACAGGTGGAAATCTGAAGGTGCAAGGTCAGGACTATACGGCGGATGCATTAACACCTCCCTGCCAAACTCTCTTAATTTTTGCTGAGTGGCTAAAGATGTGTGAGGTCTAGCGTTATCATGATGAAAAACCACACCCCTTTTGTTGATTAATTCCGGCCGCTTTCTCTCAACTTCTTGCTTTAATCTCATCAGTTGTTCGCAGTAGAGTTCAGAATCGATGGTCCTGCCTGGTGGTAACAGTTCATAATGAATAATGCCCTTCCAATCCCACCACACACACAGCATCACCTTGTTGCGAGTTAACCCGGGTTTCGCCACCGTCTGTGAAGCCTGACCGGCGTTTGACCACGACCTTTTTCGCACGTTCTTGTCGTACGTGATCCACTTTTCATCACCAGTTATCAGCTTCTTCAAAAATGGTTCCGTTTCATTACGTCGTAATAAAGAATCACAAATGAGTACACGGTTCATTAGGTTTCTTTCAGTGAGCTCGTGAGGTACCCAAATATCGAGCTTTTTTGTGTACCCAGTTTTTTTCAAATGTGCCAAAACTGTTTTGTGGTCAATTCCCAGTTCTTCAGCTACATCGTAACTACTGATATCACCACTCATAGAAGTAATCACTGATAACCACATTGCTCCACTTTTTCAAAAATGGCATCCATTTTATCCGTAATAGGGCGACCAGAGCGACGTGCATATTTGGCATCAAAATTTCCGGATTGAAAAGGCTTAAACCAAATTTGTGCTACTCTCACAGACACTGCACTAGGTCCATAAATATCGCAAATTTTTTTCGCGGCTTACGTTGCATTGTTACCTTTTTTGTAGTAAAATTTTTAAATGTATAGAATTTCTTCATTAGATTCACTCATCTTGACAGTACGAAAAACAAATGAAAATCACTCATTTTCCTAATTTGAATTTGGACCAAAACCAGCCAGATACAAATAGTATAGCCAAAGAGATTTTATTACAACTTCATACATACTATAATGCGAAAAGACTTTTTTTCCAACCTAATATATACTCCTGCTGTCAAGTTACTGAATTCAATTTTAAGTCCAAGTGTATGGGTGCATGCAGTACAGGATCGTGGGAAACATACGTGTATTCATAAAATAACGTTAAACAAACTTGGGACTTTGAACTATATCTTTATAACTAGAAGTTTCCCAGGTATGGTCTTATACAAAGAAATATCACAATGACGAAAAGAATAAGTGACTCTCTGATTCACCAACGGGAAGCCATAAGGTAGCCCTTGAAATTTGTTTTTTGCGAGTTGCAGGACAACGTCAGGCCGTATGTTGATCAAAATATGATTAGTAACAGTATAGAATTGACCTCAAACGTCATGATTCCACGAAATAGTCATTAAGGTGCATGCGCTAAGGTAACCCGCGAAATTCAAATTTACTGACGTTTTTTGCAATTAGCAGGACAGTGTCAGGTTATACATTGATTAAAATATGATTCGCGACCGCATCAAATATGACTTTACAGAATTATAATCATTAGAATCAGCAATACAACTCCTTTAAGTTAGAATTGCCCTCAAATGTCATGATTTCATAAAATAGTCATTCAATAGGGTAATATGAAGTTATAGAGATGTATTGCTGATTCTAATGATTATAATTCTGTAAAGCCATATTTTTTACGGTCGCGATTCATATTTTAATCAAAATAAAACTTGACAGTGACCTGCAAATTGCAAAAAACTAAATAAAATTTGAATTTCGCGGGGTACGCTGAAGGTTCCGCCTTAAATACTTAAACTTAGAGAGTTGTATTGATGATTTATAATTCTGTAAATACTTATTTGTTACGGTCGCAAATCATACTTTGATTTATCGTACCAATTGCAAAAAACGTAAGAATTTTGAATTTTGCGGGCTACCGTAAGGCTTTCGTCGTAGTATATTTGTACCCGATGAAAAAAAATAATGTAAATAAATACATAACTGCAAAATATTATTCATAATGTAATACCCTTACTTATTTAATTTTTTATCTTAGTCGGGTTATAAAATACTTCGAACTCGACTATCTCCTTGTTGCTTTCAAGGACGAACTGAATAATCAACTATAACTTTCTGCTACTCTATGTTGTCGTTGGACATTGCAAGTCGACTCGCATCCATAAACAAAATAAAGTCTTTCTAAAGTTAGTAATTGAACATGGCGGTTGGTAAAAATAAAGGCCTCTCGAAAGGCGGTAAAAAGGGTGTTAAGAAGAAGATGTAAGTCTCCAATAAACCTCAAATTTATCAAACAATGTAATAATCTTTCGGTTAAACCTTACACGAAATCTGTGATAAATGTGATGTCTCGAATATTTTCGGATGGAAGTTCCATGTCTCGTGTCAAGATGTTTTCTCAATACAACTTAGTTTTGTCAGTGATTTGCTTGTTTTAGTGTGTTGCTATCGTTAATTCTCGTGATATAAAGAAAATGGCTTGCAGTAATATATATTTCTTTACATAGTGTGGTGAGTTTTTTTGGTTATCCTTTTGAGGTTATGTTAAATTGTTATACATTTTCAGTGTCGATCCCTTCACCCGTAAAGACTGGTATGATGTCAAGGCACCGTCCATGTTCACCAAGAGACAAGTGGGAACCACCCTTGTCAACCGTACTCAGGTATGTGAACCCTTCTAACCTCTGACCTAGGCTGTAAAAGTTCATGTCTTGGTCTGGCTGCTACCGGCAAGTATAACAGTATAGCAAATTAATCTATGCTTGTTTATAAGATAAAATGAGAATTGTCATGCTTTAATCCCCGCGAAATAAGGAAATGAATGACCACATGGGCATGGGCAATTGTTTTTCAAATTTAAGTTTACTGCCATTGTTTGACCATAACCTAAACGCCAGGTGATTTTCACCTGCCTGCCAATGTACCTATGAAAGCATAAAATCCATGAGGCTAATAATCTTAAATGGCCACTCCTTTTTAACCGACTTCAAAGTGAGTAAGTATTGTTATTGTTTCTACTCAGCAAATGTGGTATTTTTAAATTTCAATGTGTTAAAAGTGCAGTTAGAGGAAAATTATTGATCTCTAATGTTTACCCGACTGCGCGACGCAGAGGGTAATGTGTTTTGTTCAGTAAAAGTTAATGATCCCATAGAGAATGCCTGTAGCCAATGAGATAGCTGAAACATGAACTTTTAACAGTAAAACATGCACTGCAAACTTTGAATTTAAAAAGTCAGTGCCCAAGAATTCAATCTTCATTAAAAACAAGATTAAAACATTTTTTACTGCAAAAGTTTTTATTACAAAAGTTTGCACTGTATCTATGATATTATTTTACACCTTTAATGATGATCCACCTAGCTCGCAATGATAAATATCTGATGAAAACTTATGTTCCCTTTTGATTTACATCTGAAATCTTTTAAAAAATACCCTCACAAGAGATGTAAGTTAATATTTTACTAAAACTATGCCTAATTCTGTTTTTAGGGTACCAAAATCGCCTCTGAAGGTTTGAAGGGCCGTGTATTTGAAGTCTCGCTGGCCGATCTTCAAGCTGATACTGATGCTGAAAGGTATGTTCTTAATTGTTTTATTATAATAGTTAAATCACTGATTTCTGAATGCCTATTAGGCCTGCTTGCACCACAAATCACCTAGTCCTATATCACAGAACCTCATTCAAGACTGAGCATTATTTGAAATTATAGTTTGTTCGTGTTAAGAATGTAGTGAGTCATCAGTGCAACTGCAAGATAAAGGTGTATTCACAGTGGTGTTAAATTCAAACAAATTATATTTTAAAAGATAGTTTAATGAATTTATAAAAATACACTTACAAAGATTTGATTGGTTAGGGGGCGGGGCTAGGCCAACAGATAATGATGAACTGACTGCATTCTTAACGCAAATGTGCTGTAGTTTAAATCCATTTGTTTGGTGGAGACTAGTTTTAAGTAATGCTTGAGTTAGGTGCTGTGAATTTCATTTTGAAAGAATAGGCGGAAACAGAATGATGTTTTAAATTTGTTTAGCCCTCAAGCTATTCAGTGATTTGTGTTATGAACAGCCCTAGTTCTTTGGTCCTGTATGAATGCTGCTATAATTGGTTGTATGAAATTTCTCATGTTAAGGCTCCCACTAGCAAGCGCGACGCGACGGTGCGACGCGGTTCTGGTAGAACAATTTCTATGAAGTATTTACATAGAATTTGTTCAACTAGAGTCGCGACCCCCCTGTCTGGGAGCCGGTGTCTTTGGTTGAGCTAAATAACAAACAATTAGACGAATAGGCGTTCAAAAACTAGGTGAGAAGTAATGTTTATTGCAGTCCAGCTATATGAAGGAATACCATATGGTCTTCATATCGTTTTTGTCTGCAAAAAGTATATGCTACCGCACTGAAACGCCTCTGTATTCATATACTCTGGTACCTTGTGTCGTTGCTACAAACGCTATTTAATTATATTTCCTTAGACACTTCCACTATAGTATAGAGGGAACTGTCAAGTATGGTAGCTTAGCCATGGGTTTTATTCCCAAGTGTAAAAGTTCCAAATATTGTAAAAAAATTGACCACCAAAAATCACTAATCTACACCAATTCTATGAAAGCCTAGATATTATACTTAAAAAGATTTCCAAACCAAACAAAAAAATAATCATGTGCGGAGATTTTAATATAGATATTCTGAAAAAGAACAGAATTAGCATGGATTTTGAATGTTTTCTGATGAACTATAATTTGAAGCTAGAAATAAATAAACCGACCAGACCTCGTAGTGGAACTTGCTTAGATAATTTTGCACACAATTCAAAACAAAGCTGCCAAAGCGAAATAATAGACTTCGGATTATCTGATCATACGGCTCAAATATTTACAATGAAAGTTAATAAGTTTAGTCAAATTAAAACATGGAAAACATCAAGACGAGACATATCTGAGGAAAATTTAATTATCTTTAGAAGTCATCTCCAAAACTTATCGTTTACAGATATATATAGCACAGAGGATCCAAATGAAGCCTATGACAACTTTTTAGAAATATTTCAACTCTTGTATGATCTATGCTTCCCCTTCAAAACAGTCATATTAAGATCTGAAAAAAAGATCAAATGGGTATCTAGAGGTATTAGAATCTGCAGTAAAAAACAACGCCAATTACTTTGGAAACAAAGACTTAATCCTACTAGTGAAAATAAAACGACATTTAAAGCGTACTCAAAAAAATTTAAAAAAATTATCAAGCTGACCCAAAAAGCACAAAACAACTTTCTAATTAAAAATTCCAAAAATAAATCTAAAACATCCTGGCAAATAATAAATAGTACAAAATCCATAAGTGAACCCATAACAAGAATAAAGAAACATGATTTAATATTAACTGACCCTAATGAAATAGCTCAATCGTTCAACGATTTCTATATTGATCAAATTTCAGATCCACCCATAAACACTACTAAAAATACTGTAAGAATAACGTATAACCCTCATTCTATTTTTATGGCCCCTGTTGTCCCTCAAGACATTACAAGGGTGATCAAATCATTAAAGAACAAGAAGAGTTATGGATATGACGGCATTTCAACAAACGTTATAAAATTTGTCTGTTCTATTATAGCTAACCCTCTAAGCCACATTATTAACGCAAGCATATTCGCTGGAACATTCCCCGATAGCCTTAAAACCACAATAGTTAAACCACTCCATAAAAAGAACAATAAAGAAGACATGGCTAACTTTAGGCCAGTAGCTTTAATCCCCATATTTTCCAAAATCTTTGAAAAAGTAATTTACGAGTCATTTCTTTCATTTCTGTCAAAATATAATATATTATGTGAGGAACAAAAAGGTTTTCGTAAAAGTAAAAATATAAATATGGCCATATACGACCTAATAAATAAAATAATGGTTAATGTGGATAAAAAAATACCAATTTGTGCGATTTTTACCGATATGACCAAAGCTTTTGATTACGTTAACCATGAAACGCTTTTGGTCAAACTTGATGCTTACGGCATACGAGGGAATGCTCTACGTCTAATAAAATCGTATCTAAGTGGACGTCTCCAATATACAGAAATCTCTAAAATATGTGTCAAATCTAAACGTGAGGTTAAATATTTATCTGGTCCTAGGAAAATAAAATATGGCGTTCCGCAGGGCAGCGTTCTAGGGCCACTATTATTCTTGCTGTATATAAATGATCTGCCCCGACACATCCCTTACCCTTGTGTGTTATTTGCCGATGATAGTACGATCCTAATAGACTGCCTCAAGAAAGAGCTATATGAAGATGAAATAAATAACTCTCTAAAATTAATAATAAACTGGCTCAAAGATAATAATCTTATCATAAACCTCAATAAAACAAATATAATGCATTTCTATCAAAAAATTCTCCCTTTAAATCTAAAAATTAATTATGAAGGACAAACTATTGATAGCGTTACTGTGGCTAAATTCCTGGGTATATTGATTGACAGTAAATTAACTTGGAAACCGCAGGCTGAAGAAGTCTGCAAAAGATTAAGCACATCTGCGTATGTTCTCTACAATCTGTCCAAGAAAGTAAACATTGATACATTAATGATTGCATATCACGGTTTGGTGGCCTCTGTTCTAAGGTTTGGTGTAGTGTTCTGGGGTAATTGTTCCGAAAGGGAGTCTATATTTAAAGCCCAAAAACGGTGCATAAGATCCATTTTCAATCTCAAGGTTACAGATAGTTGCATTCCTTTTTTCAAGAAACACAAAATACTAACTTTTCCTAGTCTTTACATTCTCGAAGTATCTATATTCGTTAGAACTAACAAGCATCTATTTCCTGCATTAAATGATACGAGGATGCGATCTACTGCCATGAGATCAAAATATCAGAGTCTGTTGTGTACTGGTAGATATAACACTGCTTTGCTTAAAAAAAACGTTATGGGTATGGCACCTATTATCTTTAACAAATTGCCAAATTGTATTAAAGATCAGCCCTTAATAAAATTCAAGAAACTACTGTCGTTGTTGCTGACAGAGAAATGTTATTACTCTGTTACCCATTTTCTAAATGATGAATTGTAATATTGCTTCACTTTAACTCATATATTATGTAAATAATCTTAGACTTAGCTGATCCATGTTTGTCATTTTGAATTTAAGTAAACTTGTACTTACCTAGTTTCTAAATTATCTGTAAGTTAACCACTATATGTTTTGTATGCCAACAGGCAGAATGTACTGGGAATATTTCTGAAACTAACACCATTATTGTAACACCTGCATTCTATACAAATAAAGATATTATTATTATTATTATTATTATTATTGTAGGTATTTAATCACAATAGTTCGTTCACTGGATTTAGTGAGGGCTTCTCATGTGTTCAGACTAAAAAATCCAAAAGATAAATTGATAATGAAAAACTAATATATACTTTTTCCGAATAGGTATTGGATTTTTGTAAGAAATTACCCTATCCTTACAGCCTGTTATTAATTTGTGCATAGATACCAGTTCTACAACCCGTTCGAATTAAACGGGGAACTTGCTGGAATGTGGCCCCTCTCCCTCTGCCCTGCGTGGAGCCTATCATCGCCTTTTGCATTAAGTACTGATAGCATCTTTGTTACCGTACATATGAGAGACGTCACAGTGCAAGGTGCCCAGTTAACTCACATGGGTTGTAGTAACCAAATACATAACATAAGCCATAATATTATTTACACCTGTAACCCACAGATTAGCAAAGCCAATCAACAAATCTTCATACACAACTAATGTCAAACCTTTTCTTATCAGGTCTTTCCGCAAGTTCCGTCTGATCGCTGAAGATGTTCAGGGTCGCAATGTGCTCTGCAACTTCCACGGTATGGACCTTACCACTGACAAGCTCAGGTTTGTACTATTTGTATTTATTGAATTTTTTTTAGAAAAAAGAAAAAACTTGGAAAACGTCAATTGCTTTCAGATAACAGTAATTTTGAAACATGTCTTTGGAGTGGTCAGGTCACTAAGAGTTTATTTTACCGTGTCTAGGTAGGCACTAACTTCTAGATAAATAATAAAGAATTTGTATGAAATTATCTGCTTTATAAGTTGACAAAAGCTTATCTGGAGTTGGCGAAATGGGCAACAAAGCTTACTAGAAACAAAAAGCTTTCATTTTGTTTTTGGAACTTATAAACAATATCAAGCCTATATTCTCTGAAGGTTTAAGCAGAGGTGTGCCTACCCACATTTTGCTAATTGTTGTTTTTTTTGTATTATTTTAAAAAGTATTTAATACAAAAAAAAAACTAGTATACTGCAGTCCAGCTATATGAAGGAATACCATATGGTCTTCATATCGTTTTTGTCTGCAGAAAATATATGCTACCGCACTGAAACGCCTCTGTATTCATATACTCTGGTACCTTGTGTCGTTGCTACAAACAAAATAATGCATCATAGTTTTTTGATTCAAAGTCAAATCATTTATTTCAAATAGGCACATAAAAGGCACTTGAACGTCAAAATTTACAAAAAAATAGAATTGATTCTAGTTCAGTGATTAGAAACACGTTTGTCTACCCCATGAAGTCATTCTGTCTACAATTTCTCAAACATTCCAATATCTACCAACAGATGGATGGTCAAGAAATGGCAGACCCTGGTCGAGGCCAACATTGACGTGAAGACCACGGACGGCTACCTGCTCCGTGTGTTCTGCATCGGATTCACCAACAAGGACTCGCTCAGCCAGCGCAAGACCTGCTATGCCCAGCACACCCAGGTAAGCAATCCTTGCATTTAGATGTCAGCTGTGGACCATTATTAACATTTCTTAACCTGTCAAATGATCGGCTACTAGAAGTCCTTTGCATATAAGTGCTCAACGATTTTCATGATTATATTTATTACTGTTTAGAATCTATTTTTCTTATGAACAATTGCTGGTTCAGACGACATTTTTCGGGTTAAGAGACTTGCTGCGCGCTTAGCATGACCGCTGTAGTAACGAAAGACAAAATGACAGATTGTAGAAAGATTTCTTTTAACCTGTGTCAAAAATATAGAAAAGGTCATGCTATGCTTGCCAGCTAAGCATTTGTGGTTAACCTTTTTCACTTAGGGCTTTAGCAGACATGCTGCTTTTACATCGACAAACAATAATAACGACGACGTGTAACGGTCATTCTGGCCACGCATGATATTCCTTTATGTATTAAGGCACTCTTAAACGGGTCACTTTTTCTCAGCAACGTGTGGCTGCAACACATTGTCAGCTTTTGCAAGTATTTACAACAACTTATTTGCCGATCCATTGTTGCCCGTGTAAACGCAAATACTATCGGACATCCTGTTGTGGAAACATTACCGGGCAATACATTTTCTGCACAAAAAAAATATGGTATGCTCTACCCAAACGCTCGTGGCACGCGGGGTTATAAAACGTGTGAGTGGAGTAGCACATATTGCTCGCTCCCTTGCACTTATGGGCGGGAGTAGTGATGTTACCACTTACTTATCGATAGTGCTAATTACCTTTTATGCGTTAAATGAAATAATAAGCATTTGACTGCCTCGTTGGTCTAGTGGTCGCAAGCGCTGCTGCTGAGCATGAGGTCCTGGGGTCGATTCCCGGGTCGGCAAAGTGTTATTGGGTTTTTCCATCTGGAATTTCTCGGTAGCAGCCCGAAGTCAGGATTTGTGCCCGGTTGATGGCAATAGGCTCGCCCCCTATTACATGGGACTTAAAACATAACTGGCGAAATGTGGGTGTGCTATAGGTACACCTCTGCCTAACCCTTCTGGGAATAAAGGCGTGATGTTATGTTATGTAAGCATTCAATAATTAAAAGTAGTTTAATATATAAAGTTTTTATAACAGTAACATTAGTTTTAAGCCGCGTGTAATTTGCGTAATTATCGATGACTCATTTGAATGGTATGCGCAACCCTAATGACGTAACAAACGTGTTTTAAGGCCCCGCGTGCCACGAGCGTTTGGACAGAGTATTGTATTGCCGAGCCATACTTGAAAGTGTTGCAGGTGCATATTGCACTAGGATTTCTAGAAAACCGATGGCCGTCACATAATCGCCCCTGTGATGGATGTCATGGAAATGATGCCAGTGGGGTTTGACTGGTGTCAAAAACGCTCTCTAGGAATACACACCAACTTTTCATAAGTAGTGACGTCACTGGCTGGTAAATTGCGGTCACTGTGGCGGCATCTGCTCTTCTAGGATACTGTAGCTGAACAGTGTTGCCCGTATAGGAGAGCCTTAAGATGAATCCTCAGCTGTAGCCCACCAAATTCAATTTTTCTTTGGTGTTTTGCAAATTGCAGCTCTGTTACACGTCGTACATTGATCAAAAGGCGATTTTCGACTGTAGGAATTATTTATATATACTGAATAATAATCATCAATTTCATATCAATCGTCAAACTTTGGAAATTTGTTCCGTCTAATAATTTTCATATGAAATATTCTGAAAAAGAAATAGGAGGAACAAATTTCGCATTTTAATCAACATACGACGTAAAACAGAGCTGCAATTTGTAAAAAAACCGAAGAAAATTTTAATTTAGCGGGCTACAGCTGAGGAATTCAACTTAAGAATATATTACTATCGCAGACTGCACTATAAAGGGCCTAGGAATTATTCTTGCTCTTTATAACTGCATCCCGCCGCTGCGTACATCAAAACTTCACGTTCATTACCACGAACGCGGCTCTCGGGGTTCCGTTGGCTTTTCGTGGTTTTGGTACATCTACCCTACTAATAACTCGTTTTGTGTGGTTTTTGGAGCTTCCTTGCCGATAGTGTCGCTCAGCGACTTTTCCTTCGCCGTTTTAAGAGAAGTGTGGATACATAAAATAGTACCAAATAAAGTCCATACGTGGGGACCATTACTACTGGGTCACCACTGATTTAACCCTTGCAATTTTGGTTGAAACTTGAGTTGCGCCGATTAACGAAGCAGGCATGCTAACCTTGTGCAATTTATTTCTACTGCTGTTGCTTTTAAAACGGTGAAGGAAAATAAAGACTTGTCTTGTCCACCGACCCGCAATGGGCCCGCGTGGTGTAATAACGACCTGCTTCCGCTCACAGAGCAGCGGGTTAACTGTGTAACACACTAAATGGCCTTTCCTTTTGACTATACATACACACATACATAAACTCATGCCTTCTTCCCATGGGGGTAGGCAGAAACTACAGAACGCTACCTGCTACGATCCATACATACTCCTTTTGCCTCGTATACGTTCATACATCTGGTCATACACGCACGCCGGTTGTGAGTACTACGCACCTGACCTTTCTGAAAAACATCACCAATAAGGTCACTATATGTCTTCCTAGGGCGTCACCTCCCGGCGTTTCCACTAACATCTGCCTTGTAAATATACCTTTTTTTAGTCGCTCACAACAACAATAATTGCGTTATTTACGTTGTCGAGCAGACGATTTTGTCAAACAATATGCAATACATTGGATTAGCAATTTCCGTCAAAATCCTTCTGATAGTGATTGAAAGTTACGCAATTGGGATGTAGTCCTGACTCCCTGATCAAGTTATCAATTGCTTATCTTCTACTAATCCAACCTTATCACCACAGGTCCGTGCCATCCGTAAGAAGATGTGCGAAATCATCACCCGTGACGTCACCAGCTCTGAACTCCGCGAGGTGGTCAACAAGCTGATCCCTGACTCCATCGCTAAGGACATCGAGAAGGCGTGCCACGGCATCTACCCGCTTAGAGATGTCTGCATTAGGAAGGTATGTAATGGAGACTGGTTGTTATTTTTTTATGGTATGTTGGTTGGGTTTCCTAAGTCTGTAAATGCAGATATAATTCATGAAAACTTTTCATTTGATGAAAATTGCCTGAATTTTCATGTTTGTTTTGAAAAGGATGATTTAAAAGAGGGTTAGATTATGCCAACACGTATACTCAGCATACCAATGCATAATGGTAATAAAACCAATCAGTATAATCAGAGCTAGTCTGGTATAAAACTTAACCTCTTAGCAATTTTATTATATAGGATTTAGTAGAGAAAAATATAAATTTCCATGTTTTCTTCAGTCACCATAGTAACACAGTAATCTAATCTTTCCATGGAATTTTACAAATTATATTTAAACATCATGTCTTTTCATAAAAAGTTTTGTTAAGAACACCCATATTTATAGAAGCCACAATATGCTCTTGAATGATTTTGTTAACCATTGATTTGTGGTTGATCATACGTATCAGTATTTTACGAGTTCTAGAAACAGTACGTCTTGTTATAGTATCCTCTTCATCAATCATAGTAGAATAACAGGCTCTTTTAAAAATGCTCGGGATATAACGCATTGGCACATTGAAGCATTATAAACCAAAGTTACGTTCATAGTTAAAATTGTATAATTATTTTTAAGAGACTTATCAACCCAACCAATCCAAAAAACATTTACAATGATGATCCACCTAGCTCGCAATGATACACACCTGATGAAAACTCTTGTTCCCTTTTGATTTTTATCTGAAACAACAACCCTCATACACAACCACTATTCATTCAACGTTCAGCGATTAACCAAAAAGTTTTACTCCCAGGTCAAGGTTCTCAAGAGGCCGCGTTTCGAGATCTCCAAGCTTATGGAACTCCACGGCGAGGGTGGTGGCGGCAAGAGGGGTGAAGCCGGCGATAAGTCGGAGCGCCCCGAAGGCTACGAGCCCCCCGTTCAAGAG
Source organism: Griposia aprilina (assembly GCA_916610205.1). Lineage (NCBI taxonomy): Eukaryota > Metazoa > Arthropoda > Insecta > Lepidoptera > Noctuidae > Griposia > Griposia aprilina. Next base: position 6,337,441 of record OU744310.1, on the reverse strand, counting down.
AGCGTTTAAGTTAATATACGTTAAAAATTGATGAATGTGTTTTATTTTTACTTAAACAGTCAAGAAAAGAGATACAGGCTTTTCATCATTCCGCTGCAGTACCAATTTATTTTGAGTGTAATTTTTTTTAAGCCTCATTTGAATGATGCAACTTTCTTCCCTGTGGCATGCAATAAAATTGAAGCAACAAATGAGTTGCAAGTTTTATTGTTGCTTCGATTTATGCTAATGCCATTAGTTATTAAATCGTAACGTGTAAATCAGGCTTTAGAGTTATGTAAATGACTACTACATAGCACACTCAGAGCATTGTTTAAAATTGATGTCTGTATACTATCTTTGTTTGACTATACTATGATAAACTATTGTTCCAGCGATTTTTAAGCAACTTTATCAAAGGTGAGCATAATTTTTTTGTATTATTATTTGTAGGCCTGCTGGTACCACATATCATCATGTTTAGTGCTAAAAGATATTTTTTAAAACATTCTGTTTCTGTCAATCGTTTAAAAATGATGGACATAATGTTTTAAATATGTTAAGCGGTAAATGTATTCAGTGATTTGTGATGCGAATAGGCCTTTTTTTGGTTGAGGACGCGAATTTAATCATTTTTGACAGACATCCTAATTTTCTGACCGATTTGACGAAAAATGATAATCACGTTCTCAACCAATTGATTTAAGTTACAATGATGATCCACCTAGCTCGCAATGATACACACCTGATGAAAACTCTTGTTCCCTTTTGATTTTAGTCTGAAAACTTTATTTTTTATTTATTTTTTCACCTTATTGTCAAAAAACACCTTATTGACCTAACTATTTTGTGTTAACAGGGCAAGTCGATGAAACAGCTACATTTCAAGATCCATGCAAATGGAAGCTTCGAAAAATCGAAGATGAGTGTTACAAATGTCTGCAGTTTTTAATCAATAAACGTCTAAAATGGATACTTTTGTGTTTAATTTACTTGGCGAATTTCACCAAACTTTTGTACCTAAAATAAATCTTATCCTGAGATTTTTTTTTTTTACATTTTTCCATGCTAGAACACATAAATCAATTTTATTCTATGGATAAAAGTATCTGACTTCGGTAAAATCAGCCCTTAGTCGAAACCTATCCCATACTACACACACTTAATACTTCATTTAATCTGCCTAGCCTTTACCCAACTAATATGTAGGGGTCGGCTTCGCGTCTAACCGGATGCAGTTGTATACCAGTAATTTACATAGTGACTGCTTATCTGACTTCCACAACCCAATTACTGGGTAACACGATACCCCGTGGTAACACTGGCTGTCAGACTTGGGCTTTCGACTACCCGTTACGACTGTTAAAGATTACGTATGACAGCCGGAACCAACGTCATAACGTGCTTTCCGAGGCACGGAGGGATCTATAAAGTAATGGATGTTCACCCATCCACGAGCCGACCGCGGCAAGCGTAGCCTTAACCTCCGATCGAGCCGTGCGGCTGTTATCATTTATTGACAAACCACTCATTATTATTATACCTAAAGCTGCGTTACATGTGTTTTACACATGTAACAAAGACGCCTTAACTCTCAACAAAGTCATCCGATCACTCTGAACTGAACAGAATATAACCACCACAAGACGTAAACGTCAGATCGCAGAGCCAAGTCAATAGGTACATAATGTTGAATAGCGTAATTAGTACGTAATTGGTACCGTCAAACGGGGTGAATAAGGATTCAGGGGTGAATCGAGACGAAACTACAAGAGATTTTAACATTGAAGTAATATAGTTAGTTGCCAAAAATGACTAATGTGTTTACTGTATTATAATTAACGATTAAGTGCTCTTGTTGGCAACAAACTATATTATTTCAATGTTAAAATCTCTTTTAAAGTTTCGTTCCGATTAACAACGACATTCCCTGAAAAGACGACCACACCTGAACCGAGTCACACGGAGTAAAACATTAGTTCTTACTTCGTCCCTGACTACGTGTTTCCTTTAGATAATGCTCACCCTGGGTATTAGAGTGACAATGCTGAGACATCTTTCCAAGTCAGGGTAGCAAGGCCTGGGAGACAAAGCTTTTGGGAGAATCCCAAGTGCCCTCAGTGCCACCCTGCATATTTAAAAGAGGGTACTTGTGAACCCTGTATTGTCAAACGGTAACGAATTAAACATAGTCCTAATTTTAAGTCCGTTATCTGTCACTGAAGAATTAAAAATATTATAAATATGTTGCTCGGTCTTGTATTGTTGACTCGTTTACTTAGAATAATTCCCTTATTTTCCTGCATTCCTATTCAACCCGTTTGACGTTACTAACTGGAACCTTCGCCCGTTGCATACAAGGCAAGACGCTATTCCCCATCCCGCTTACTTTATACCACCAAAGGAGCATCTTCCGCTGGGTGTAACATTTCGTGGTCCACTTGGAAGTCCCAGAACCGTCTCCGGACACAAGTGGGAAGATGTAACTCCAACCTGGTAAAGTGGAGCTACCTCGGTGGATGTGGAGCTATGTCGCAAAGTATGCTCCACCTTCTGGCTTACCGTCTTGTGTCCCAAAACTTGCAGTCAAAGTGACCTCTGCGCTGGCCTAAGTTTTGGGCCATCAAAATTAGAGAAAAGTCGTGCCAGCGACACGAAGAAGAAGAGACTGGAACCTTTAATCAAATAAATTAGTCCCTAAATACTTTTTAATACCTAAGCATTTTCAAACGACGCGACGTTTGGATTGCGGGACACAGTTACCTACTAGTTTAGTTAGTTGGCGGGCTTTCGGGTTGCAGGTATTCGGGATTTTGAGTTTCAGTCTAACGTATATGACTCACACTAACCACTAGCAAGTTATGTTGAGTTGTGTTGTTAAGTGATGTTGTTGTGTTGTTGTTGTTGTTGTGTTGTTGTGTTGTGTGTGTTGTGTTGTGGTACGTAGTTACAATTTAATTCTGTTAAACCAGTTTCATTATTACACAAGTATTAATAATACTAATAATAAGTTGTATTAATTAGTATTATTAGTTGTACAAGAGACGTAAAAATTACTTTATTCAAGTCGTACTGCCAGACACTGTACACGTGCGGGCTATGGGTGAATTATACGCATCGCGCGTACAGTGCCCTTCGCGTCCAATATAACAACACCTTCAGGGGAATGCTGGGGCTGCCGCGGTGGTGCAGCGCATCTGCCATGTTCGCAGAAGCGCGCACACAGGATTTCTTCGCTGTGATGCGCACGCGCTGCGCTTCATTGTTGAGTCGGATACGGATCACCTCTAACGTTCTCCTGAAGACCTTGTCTGAACGGTGGGATTCACCAATGCTGCAGGCGTGGATGGGGTGGCACTCTCTTTGCAACAGGAGATGAGTGGTTCTCCTTTCATGCCCGATTAGTTTAATATTTTACGTACTAACATTTTCTATAAGACTGTAATACTAACAAAATGGAACCTGATTTCCGAAATAAACGATTATTATTATTATTATAGGCACATCCCTTTGCAGCTCAATAATAAAAGAATAAGACGGTCTATTTAAAAATAAATTGTATTTCTCCCCAATTCCTTTTTACAATATAATATTCACTCTACAACATCATAATTATTAAAAATAAGTAATTCCTATTTAGTTAAAAATAATTTAAATTACAATACTAGCACTCGCCTGTGGATTTATTCACAAATTACTGGTATTGATTAAATATTTCATTTAGAAGCAGAAAAAAAAGTTCAGCTTTGTAGAGCGTTGTCTCTGTCACTCATACCCCTGTGACAGTCTCTTTCTAAAACCTGATATGTCACAAATTCACAATGGCACCCGGGTATTTTTGCAAATTAGATGCAATGCCATAATCAGCGCTTGCTACAAATAGGAAATAACTATTTAATAAAACTTTATTATAGATTTAATTTTACTTTTCCACCATGATTTTTGTTTTCATTTCCTATGCGTAAGTAGATAAAGCAGTAGCGACATCTAGTATGGAGTAGCATAACTATTATTTTAAAATTCCTTCTTATTTACAATTTGTTTTTGTTTTTAGCATTCATCAGAGATTCATGTCATTAAACATTAATATTAAATTAATTTTCGAAAGTTTAACATTGTAATAGCACATTAAAAAAAAACTTAAAATTGTAGGTACATTCATTATTCCCGCTTAAAAACTAGATTACAACAAATTCAGCATTTTTATAAAATCATTCTAACATTTTATATCTGAACTAAACATTAATAAAAATGCACTAGACAAGTAGGCAATGTACAGTCAAGGAAAAGGATCTTTTAGCAAATTCATTATCAACTTAGGTAAATGAATTGTCCGTATTTTCAAATATAGAACTGTCAGTTTGAGAAGTAGTAACCAGTGTATAAAATGCTAAAGAATACATTTCCCTGACTGTACTAATATTTTATATTACAAGTGTTTTTGTACTTTTCACTTTCAAATTGGTCAGTTTTGTTCTCTTTATTAATGATAATTTTATTCAAAATGGAAGACAAAAAAAACTTTTACAACTTAAATCGATTAAAGAAATAAAATTCATCTAATAGTTAAACAAGAAAGTGGCATAAAAAGCTATATTGTCTCTGAAAAGTAGGTAAGTAAAGGTATGGTATTTACCTACTTTTATTACATAAGTATATTATTATTTAAATCAAAATAAACAAGACACAGCCAGTCTTTGACATCTTCATCTTAATCTTATTATTAAACTCCATTATTTTATAATAATAATAATAGTAAAAAGGATGACATTTGGGTAAAAATAAGTTTCACATACTTTTTTTTTATCCCAGATTTTAGAAGTCCAACGAAATTACAATAAAAAATGTTTTTCTTGTAATGTGGAATGTAGCTGAACTGAATGTAACCGACATTTCATATTATTTTTGTACGTCAAAAATATTCGTACAATGAAACAAAATATTTAACGACTATTCAAGTCAGGCAAAATGAAGAACTAAGAAGTTCATCATTTTGGAGAAAAATTTGATAATAAAAATGGATTTCGCATTCTTCGGTTCGAATTTGAAATCGAAATAGCTATGAAGTTAGCACATAATTAGAAAAATATATTGTATCATGATGTTTGACTTTTTAGTTCAGTTTCAGTAGGTATTTTAACTTTCAAAGTAGCGCACGGCTTTTTTTTTCTGCGGGCGAAAGTGCAGAGCAAGCATATTCCGGATCCTATGAATGCAATGACACAGATCACAGTCAAGCCAAGTTGAGCTGCTGCTGTAGAATAGGTGCCGTGGTAAACGAGGGACCGGAGGCCTTCAGGAAGCTCTTCTACACCCTGAAAAGAAATAAAGAACTTGGGTTAATTTAATTCATATTCAATTCGAACTGTCAGTAAATGCGAATTAAATGAAAAGCGACTAATAAAAACCATGCGCACTATCTATGTTACAAATTGGAATGCTCGACAATATTGGTTTATTTAATTAAATTTACAACGTCATCTATCAATAAATTTCTTAACTATTCTTCCACACTACTCAACACTAGATGCTTTCAGAATTGCTATATTTTCCAGATAGCGGGATAGATAATTATCCTCAGCAATAGAAAGTTTTTTATAGTTACTAGAGTCATCTAGCGTCGAGTAGTATATACTCTAACAAACATTAACAAACAGTTGTTGGATTTCATTTGAATCAATTGCTAATTTATTTGTTCTCACCATTTCGATCCAAGCCACTGGTAAAATAAGTCCTTGATCAAGGAATTGAACTGACGAGAACATGTTACTCTTCCTTACTTCGATGTTGATTTGCAGGCTGAAACAAAAAGTTGAACGGTATAGTGTATGAAATAAGTGACCTTACAATTTCATGAATCAATCAAAAGATAATGTGATTAATAAACAAGGGCAGATTAAATTAGCTAGCGAAACTTAGTAGACGTGATAGTTATTATATCTAAATAAGATTTAAAAAAAGAAGAATTGTTGATGGCCTTTTTTGGGTCAACAACCGCTTTTTTTGGCTGTAGTTGTTAAACAACCACTAGAAGTACGAGTGTTGAGAAAAAAAAATGTATTTATCTTGTTACGATATAGCGATACGTTAACACAAAACAAAAAGTTTGTTTAAAAATTGATTAATCAAGTAATTTTTATTTTATTATGTTTTTATATCGATACCCAGAACGTCTGCGGAGTTTCGCTAGCTAATTTAATTTGACCCTGTACATTTGATTATTATGTATTACACGGCTGTTCCGTGATGTATTACGATCACTTTAGATTATTAACGCAAAAGCTTCTATAAAGGAAAATGGCGAATAGCCTTTGAGTTGCGATAAGTAGATACTCGTATATCATTTTCTCCATGACTTTATCAGCACATGGTTTGATAAATAATTCTTACCTTGATTTCCCACTGAGAGCAATTCCCAAAGTAGGATGCAAGTCAAGGTAGGAGTCGTGTTTCAGTGGGTCAGGCTTCAGTCCAGTAATAACTTCACGAAGACGTGGGTCGGCCAGGTAAAAGTGTGGGAACGATACAAGAGCTGGAGCTCCTAGAAAAGAAAAACCGTTATTGGTTAAAATTATTTCAAATCACCATCTTCTTCGTTACCAGCACTAAGTCTTGAACTGCATAATAAGAATAGTTTATAAACTCAAACTCAAACTCAAAGCATTTATTTCAAATAAACCAATTCCAGGCACTTTTGAATTGTCAAGGGGTCGGTCAGTCAGAAAGATGAAGCTAGTTGCCCATTCCAAAGTTTCTATGGAGAAAAACGGGCAAGAAACTCCATGGACACTCTTTTAAATCATAATATGGTTACAAAATATTGGTTACATCGTTCATGTTGAAATTATACATGTGAGAACGATGCAGAACGTTAAAAGCGTCCGTAATAAAAAGTCAAAAAAAAAACAAATATTAAATTGAATTAAAATAAGCCGTGGCAGCTACGAAATGACCAGTCCCTCTGGCGGCGCCCGTTCACGAACATGACGCATGGATCAGCACCATTCAGCTCAACCATTTTGAAGGGAACTTAATGATCCAACACACACGCCACCACCAGCTAGATGTCGAGGTAAAAATATAGGGAAGTAATGGGAATGCCTTTGCTGTCAGCTCTCTGGTCCTACAAAAATGTTTATAGGATACTGACTAAATAATGTAGGCACCACTGATTAATAACAATGGGTACCAGTGGCGGCAAGCTGTTCTTGCTAGAAATCAGAAAGCTTACTACCAGCTACATACAGTGTCCGTCACGGTTCTGATACAGATACATAGTCGAAGCTTAGCTAATTGGCTAGTAAATCTGATTGCGTAGGGTATGACATTATTTATTTCTATAGGTATTTAAATCAAACGAGTTCCGCTACCCGATAACAGATGGCGCTACTATACAAATTTCATAGACTTTTCTACAAAAGTTATTTCAACTCTGCAGTACGTCAAATCTAATCAAATACGTTAATTTGTGCACACAGTTAAAGTACAAGGATGTGTTGGCGCGTGACTAAATCAGAACGAATGCTACCATCTTGTTTTGCAATACAATTTCAGTGGCAACTTTACAAATGTTTACCAAGAACGCCTCCAAGTCAATGTCATTCGGCTCAAAAAGATCCTTGCACTTTGTTTAACAATGCGGTAAGTAAACTCACCCATAGTACAATCGGTAACATTGATGACTCCTCTCGGAGGGCAGGTAGCGGTGTCAATCTCACAGTAGCATGCGTTCGCAATGTTGTGAGCGGGGTCATCGAAGACATCCAATGGCATTCTGTAGCGGTATAATTCTATGCCGTCTGCAATCTAGAGAGAAAGAGATTTTTTTTTGTAATAAGCTAGTTTTTCTTCTGTCATATTGGTATGAAATGTATCGGTATCAATCAAATATATCGTAATCAAACTGGTTGCTAATTTAATTGTATATTTTTTTATGACTTTTTTTTTTACATTATGTACCTACTTTAACTCACACACTAAATTATTACTTGTGAAATTTTGGAAAAATCATTTACTTTTCAATATTTGTAAATATGTGAGCACCATGTATCTATCTCTTAATTAATTTACCTGTCATTGCGTTATATTTAATTATTTTTACCTATTGTGGTAGGTATATTAATTTTATTGTAGGTGCATCGTCTTCACATATAATTTATGTATACTATTGTATACTATTATATTAATGTATACATAATATTGTAAAACATTTTTAAAAGAGTAACGGTGGAGTTTCTTGTCCATTCTTCTCCGTACGAAACTACCTTTTGGAAGGGGCAACTAGAATCAATTTTTTTTTTTTGTAAATTTTGACGTTCAAAAGTGCCTTTTAAGTGCCTATTTGAAATAAATGATTTGACTTTTGACTTTTGGTATATTTAGGTATATAGCTCGCATGGGCGCCGGCAAGTTTATTTTCAGAGGGGAGCATCTTCAGCTCCACGAAGCGATCTCGATCATTTTTGCACTTCACCTCGGATATGTTAGGTTATCGTTTGTCCATTCATACAAGGAGTAGCTTTGTCCACATGCAGAAAAGCTTAACAATTATGAGAATGTAGGATGCAAGAGCGAGCAAAGCGAGCTCGATAATTTTTGCATTTCACCTCGAATGGGATAGTTTAGTTGACAGTGTTGTGTCATTAGGTAGTATATGCAAGAACGCAGGCTTTCATTAATTCACTAAAAAATTCGCAAGTAATGGGAAATTGCTACAGGCTGCGGATGTCGACCTTAGAACGAGCAGCCCCTCACACGGTCAACTGTATGTTATATGTATTAATTAGCAAAGCGGTGTAAATTTTTTGGGTATGCGTTCGTGGCTTTCGAGGGTCATTCTTACGAGGCATGTTTATTTTTATGATGAATCATTATGAGACAGAAAAAATATTATTTTCTGCATACATATCAGAGATCGGATATTTGGAAAGTAAATTTTTGCTGTGAAAGTAGTATGGAAGAGGCTTATTAGTGTAATTTCTTTTGTAAAAAAATCAGATGCGTATTTATTTAAAATTAATGTTTAAACCCCGATGCGAATATGTGTATGTAGGGTGTAAGAGGAGGGGTGGTGTGTGATAGCTAAAACAAAACAAATATAATTAAGTTCTATATCCTGATTGGGCGTAAATATAATCTCAGCTACAACAACTTTATTTGGTCCGGTATGGTCACTGAAATCTGACGTTAGTAGGTAGGATTTTTTCGATACAAAAGTGCATTCCATATTAGCCAACACCTCTTCTTTATGTGAATATGCATCCGAATATCCTATCTCTGCTTATGACACACAAAAATTAAAATTTTCTGCATACATATATTAATTACTAGCTTTTGCTCGCGGCTTCGCCCGCTCGGAGGTCGGAAATTATCCCACGGGAACGTACGACCGGGACAAAAAGTATCCTAATTGTTATCCAGGTTATAAACTATCTGTGTTCCAAATTCCATCCAAATCCGTTCAGTAGTTTTTGCGTGAAAGAATAACAAACATCCATCATCCATCCATCCTCATAAACTTCCACATTTATACTATTAGTAGGATGATACTCTAGCTTCTGCCCGCGATTTCGTTCACGTGGAAGTCATCATAATACACCACAATATACTTATATAAAAGCCACATTTTTATAAAACTTATTTCCTGTATAGTACGTTTGTAGTTTTGATCTGGAAGAGAGTCAGGACTGGCGACGCGGGAGCAAGCGACGTAGGAAGTTGTCACACGTACCTAACTCGAGAATTAGAAGAGTGATCTTATTTGACACACAAACAAGGTCGGAAATCGTAAACGTATTGTGCCAATACCACAAATAATCAGCCTATAACGTTCCCAGTGCTGGGATACATAAGCCTTCTCTCTGTAAAAGGGAGCTGGCTTTTTCCACTACAAAGGTCTAGAGCGCGTTGATGGATGTCACGTCGTGTTTTTGAATTTTTGATTTAGCAAGTACATTCCGGTATCCTCACAACTTCACCGTTTTAAGAGCAGGGCCGGCGGCAGTCGCGACTTAGATAGCGACGCTGTCGTAAACTACCGATCGCTAAATATTAAGGTGAAACTTCAGTTGTAGCCCGTCAAATTCGATTTTTCTTTGAATTTGTCGATTGATATGAAATTGATGATTATTATTCGATAAATATATAATTCCCACAGTCGAGAATCGCATTTTGATCAACATACGACGTAAAAGAGAGCTGCAATTTGCAAAAAACTAAATAAAATTTGAATTTTGCGGGCTACAACTAAGGGTTCACCTTAATATTTAGTGATCGGTAGTTTGCGACAGCGTCGCTATCTAGTCGAGACTGCCGTCGGCACAGGAGTGTTGAATTAAATTGCGCAAAGTATGGTGCATGTCTGCTTCGGTGCGAATCTGCGAACGACTCGGAAGTCATAAGCCATGGCCGGCACCACGGCTATTCTAGATGAAATGGTTGTCCTATATTTTGTTAGATTAAAACATATATTCATAAACTTACGCCTTCTTCCCATGGGGGTAGGCAGAAACTACAGAACGCCACCTGCTACGATCCATACATATTCCTTTTGCCTCGTTTACGTTCATACATCTGGTCATACACGCACGCCGGTTGTGAGTACTACGCACCTGACCTTTCTGAAGAACATCACCAATAAGGTCACTATATGTCCTCCTAGGGTATCCGCTTCCGGTGTTTCCACTCACATCTGCCTTGTTAGTCGCCTTTCATTCAACCTCTCAACATGACCAAACCATCAAAGCATCCTCTTTTCAATTTTTGTCACTATATCTTCTCCTAAACCGCACCGTTGCCTTATCATAGCCACATCACACATGCTTCAAAAGGCACGCATTTCCACAGGATTTATTCTACTTTCATGCTTCTGTAAATATTTAACTTATATTAAAAGTTAATATGATTACCTCAATAGTCTTTTCAAACTTGAAGGGAAGTCTTCTGCAGAGGTTAGGGTAGAATACATGGAGGATGGTATTTTTGTCCAGTTGGGATGGCGGGAAAATGGAGCCATCTGAAGCCTCGATACTGAAATAAAGAAAATGATTTTAGTAAGTATGCTCACATTTCGCGCTAGTTTTTTTTAAGTCTCATGTAATAGGAGGCGAGCCTATTTTATTCGCATCTAGTTTCGCGAAAGAAATACGTATGATGGTACTTCCAAAGATGTAAGGTGCAGTGTGTTATAAATATTACCTACTACATTGAAAATTAAATGTTAAATGATTTTATTTCGGTAAGTAGGTTTGTACAAACACTTCTACACGTCAATCATATTTTTTTAAACTAGATGAGGTCGGCGTTTCCTATCTGACTACTCTGAGAAGAAAGGACGAAACAAACTTAGAGGTTACAGTCTCTTTTAAAGTCCAGACATAGTCTTGGTCAGATCATGTGAAGACCATGTAGATTAGTGTCTGAAATGGTCTTATGAAGAAAGAACCACACAGATTCAGTGGACCTGTCCAGTCAGTGCCTGCATTTTACAGTAATCGTGCAGCTCAACTCGGAACTTAAGGCTATCAACAGGGCAAAAATCCAAACTTCAGGCTGCTTCTGAGTAATACCAGCGTGCTGCACTTAACACGGTGGAACGCAGAGCAAAAGGCTTATAGGCGACGAGACGTTGGTGACTAGGCTCCACAGCCTGGCTCATCGGCGTAATGTTGTTTGCCTGTCGGTCTTCTACAGACTGTACTTCAGAAAGTTTGCGCATGAGCTCCACGACCTGATCCCACCATCGCTCTCTTACTACCGAACTACCAGACTTACTGCAGGGTACCATCCGCACTTGGTTGATATCCCGACCAGTCGTACTCAGCGTTTCTTCTCCACATTTAGTAGGCGATGGTTTATTATTATGAAATTTTATGTATGTGTGTTGTTGTTATGCCCAATGATTAAATTATCAAGGGCCTTGACCAACATCTGAAGAGGCTCACGTTGAGAGTTGCATCAAGGGCCTGATACATATGATTTTTAGACGCACAATAATGATCAAATACATTTCAACGTTCACGTAAAACATTAAGATGGCTTCATGTTGTGTTACCTTCATGGTAGTTTATCTTTTTTTTTCATATGCACGTGTTTTCGTTACTTTTTTTTTCTTCTCTTTAATCGTTGTTATTTGTGAAGTTATGGAATAATACAAAACACGGAAACACCACGCATTTCCGTGCTTTATGTGGAATAATTATCTATTTGTATGCTAAAAAATTGTTTACCTACTTTAAAAAGTGATTCGGCATTGATATAATCTTTTTTACTGTTTAAATTAAAACGTTATTTCCTGCCTGCGTAACGTGATTACTTTACTAAAACATTAATTACTAACTGATAAGACACTTTTAATAAAAAATGCAACAAATAAAACAGAAAGAATTAGTTAAGCAAAAAAACTTCGCGCAAAACTTTGTGAGCTCTCTGAAGTTGCACGCGAGTGGCTGCGCAGTATATATAATATAGGTGTCCAAGGGAACTCTCACTCTCACTCAACTGTACCATGCGCGGTTCGTTCTCGAGCCTACGTTCAGAGGGCTCATAGAGTTTTGCGCGAACTTCACGTGCATTTTTGTCACAAATAATTTACTTTGAAAGTTATCACGCCTGTCGGTCCATTGTTCGTTCGGTTCCGGATCCATCTTTTCTTTGGTCTTCGCCGTCTTATATAGCCATCAGGATTTATACTCAAAACTTGCCTCACGACATTTTCCACATTCTTCCGCATGACAAACGCTTTCCACACAACTTTTGAGTTAACAAGATTAAGATTAATTATTCATAGATTGAAAACGGAACTATATGGGCGAAGTTGCTATCCTATGTGTATTCGTATTTATAACAATATTCCTAACCAAATTAAAGAACTTCCAACGGTCCGCTTCAGAAGGGCTTTACGGAGTTGGTTAATTGAGAATTCCTTCTATACAATAAAAGAATTCCTTCAGTTTAAATTAAAGTAATCTAATTGTATAAGTACCAAAATTTGCATGTCATTATGTTATGATTAAATATGTTAAGGTACTATTATACTACCACTGTAAGAACTTTTGTAACCGTATTTATCTGCAAATAATTCTTTGACTTTGACTTTAATGGTGCCACTTTCAGACTTCCTGTTTTGTACTCATTTCTAATTCTATCTATTTGTGTAACACCACACATTCCTCTTAGCATTCTGATGTCAGCTGCATGAAATTGCCTTTCATTCATCCCTTTTGTGGCCCAACATTCTGATCCATACAAGACAGCAGGTCTAACTTTTGTTTTATAAAACTTCCCCATAGGTTTTTTTTTTACCTCTTTAACACGTAATAATAATAATAATAATAAAAATTATAATACTTCTGGATACGGCACGCATAGTGAGGAGGTTCCTCTCTCTAGACCCCTGACCACCGGCAGCTTGGACCCTGTTTTTGATGCCGATGGGCTACTATTTTCTATATTTTTAAATGTTTTTATATTTTTTGTAAAAGTATTTAAAAATGTAATTAATATGCATAAAAATGAATAAAAGAATATAATAATAATAATATTTATTGACATAAAAGTATGTTACATTTATATATGGAAACCCTGACTCCTGCGCTAGGTTGTAACCCGTGTTACAGGAATCAGAGGTACTATCGAGGAAAGACATAACTGAGCACCGTAAGGACTATTTTTGCTTGCAGCGCTCGGCCGCTATAGAAATCTCATCAACCAATAGCATCGCAGTATCAGATTTTTGATAAGGCCCTTGTTTTTGTAAATGAAAAAAAAACAGTAAAAACCAGCTGGGGTGATGCGTTTTTTTTTTTCAATGGTAATAAATATCAATGGGAACCTTCGTTCGGTCTTAGTTCGAGCACGGTTGGGACAAGGTTTTTTTTTTTGATAAGTATAAAATTTGCTCATCTCAGTTGAGTAGATTTCTCACAATTAGTAATTTTTGGATGAGAGGCGGAAAAATTCCATAAAAATTTAAAAGCGCAAAAGTCGATATCCACCGGTCATATTGGTTTGTTTTAAATTAAATTAAGTTAAAATACCAATTTCTAAGTCAAACAAATATCAACATTGCCTACCTTAAAATAAAGCCGAAAATAAATAACCTGAGATGCGCACCTTTTTCCCCTATAGATACGCTCTCGAACTAATGGAAGTTTTTTATTCTCAACTTTATTGCAACTTTAGCAAGGTCGATATTTGTTTGGCAGTGACGACCGCGCTGCGTTCGATTTTGCCAGATGTTCCCCGGCTCTAAATGGTTAAGTAGAGAGGCTAGAAAACTAGGTATTCCAAAAAAAAACAATAATCACAAAACAATTTTTATATTAATTCAGCTATAAACAAGGGGAAAGTGGTATGGAAAATTATTAATAACTAGCTTCTGCCCGCGATTTCGTCCGCGTGAAATTTCTTGTTCCTTCGCATCGCGCGCCTGCGCTGTTACTTCGCTTTCACTTAGCGTTTTTTCCAACTTTTTACTTTTTGCTCGGCTCTTAAGGGTAATGATAAAATCAACCTTGATTATGAAACTATTTAGTTGGATAAGAATTAAAATAATTATGATACGAATATCATCATCTTTTGATTCTACCAGTGTTTTGATTTACTAATTTGAATAATAAACGGTTATTGTGACGTAACTATAATAATTAGACATATAGCCTCGTGCACTTTTTTGTGGGTAATAATGAGTACTATAAACAAGTAATACGTTATTTTATGTATCATCAATAGTTTTCGCAACACACGCCAAATAATGACCTTTATGCGCAAATTTTTGATACCTTGGGTTATATTATTGCAAGTTTCGCAGAGATCTCTACTTTTTTAATGAATAAGATACGCCCACGTTACTCGCTGATAATGTAGCTATCCATTGCTGAAAGAATTTTTCAAATCGGTCCAGTAGTTTTTAAGTTTATCCGTTACATACAAAAATACGAATCTTTCCTCTTCATAATATTATAAGTTATAAGTATAAGTATAGATATATTAATATTATATATTATTAGTTTAGATTATAATCCTGCAAGGGTTCCGTTTTTTCATGAACCCTACCCAATAATTTCTATATATTTATAAAAGGTAAAATTAAATATCATTAATGCGGAACAGGTAATTTGTCCTGAATAAAAAGAGATTATGAGAAAAAAGAAACTATATCTTGGTGACAAAAACAATTGTACAATAATATGGTACAGAGATGTGAGACTAATTAATCTCCTAGCTCCCAAACTAGGTTAATTGCCTGTGACTTGGGAGTCAGTGATTTCAAAACTTATGACAACATAAACTGCGTCGATACACCAATAGATTTATTATTTATAGTTATGGTTACTTATTAACTACTTTACAAGCACTTTAACTCACACTAATTATTACTTGTTGAAATTTTAGGAAAATCATCTACTTATACAAAATTTGGAAATATGTGAGCACCATGTATCTATCACACAATTAATTTACCTGTCATTACTTTATTTGTCAATTCTTTTTACCTATTGCGATATAGTAATTTTGTGCTAGGTGCATCGTCTTCACATAATTATAATTATATAATTAATGTATACAAAAAATTGTAAAACATTTTAAAAGAGTAAAGGTGGAGTTTCTTGCTCATTCTTCTCCATACGGAACTTCCTTTTGGAAGGGGCAACTAGAATCAATTGTACTTTATTGTAAATTTTGACGTGCAAAAGTGCCTTTTATGTGCCTATTTGAAATAAATGATTTGACTTTGAAAGCCTGTAGGTACAGGTACCACGAAAATATTGGAACACATATATAAGTGTACAGTTGGTACTTACCAGCTTATTTTTTTATTTATATATTAATCGCCAATTTTGTCATGTCATACGAGGGAATTTGAAGCGAGTCAAAGCCGGGCACAAATCCTTATCGAAAAACTGAATAACACTTTACCAACTTTACCGACTCTCAAAGATCTACAAATGACATTCGGGACTAACGGCTTAACGTACTTTCCGGGGCACGGAGGGGTCTCGGTATGAAATGGATACCTAATGATAAATTATAAATGATTTTATTTCTGTAAGTAGGTTTGTACAAACACTTTTACACGTCAAACATATTTTTTAAACTAGATGGTCGGCGTTTCCTATCTGACTACTCTGAGAAGAAAGGCAAACAAACTCAGAGGTCACAGTCTCTTTTAAAGTCCAGACATAATCTTGGTCCGATCATGTAAAGACTATGTAAAGTGGTCTTTTGAGGAAAGAACCACACAGATTAAATGGCAGGTCCACTTAGTTAGTGCACGCATTTGTCAGTAACCGTGCAGCTCAACTCAGAACTTAAGGAGCTCAACGATTCGACGAACAATACCAAAGAAAGGACATTTGGGTAGGCCGCATAAACTATGGTTTAAACTAAAACAATGACCCACATATTCCACACATTCACAATAATAAATATAATATAATACTTATTACTACTCTAACTACTTGCTAACTTATTTGGACATGAATATTTACTATTATACCTGTCTAAAAAAGTTTGCAATAAAAAACAGCATTCACTGTGTACATTTATTGGAGCTGCTCAATCCCAAGCGTTTTTTGTTCTCAATATAGTCTTGCACAGTAATGGTTACCCATTGACGAACCGACTGCAACAAGCGTAGATAAACCTTGGTCAATCGGCCCGTGTGCGTGTTGCTTAGCCACGAGCCATTCAAACGAATCAAATGTCCACACAATACGAAAATTAAAATTACACAATCATATTGATATTATTTTTTAGACATAGTTTGTGCTGTTGGCTCATGCGCTTGGTTATCAGTACTGATAACCTCTTGGCTGGATCATATGATGCGCATTACAAAATATTGATAGTGTTTCTTAGTCTCATCTCATTGAAATGGTGTAGTCAATGACTTTAGTCAGTTGATTCCACGCGCCATTTAAAAAAACAATATGGCGGCCGCAGCAGCGGAATGGGCGATAGATTTGTTTTTGTTTAAAATCATTCAATTAAATAATAATAATTTATTCAATTTAATACAGTAAATTACTTATTATATTAAAATTATTTTGGTAATAATTTTTTTTTTGAAAGTGTATCTTAAAATTAAAATTCCTTTGATCAAACTAGTTTTTTTTTTTTTTTAAGTTTTGGGTGGGCAAGCATCAAGTAACTTCTCCCGCTCTGGTCGATACGGGAGGGCGTGTCAGACTTTTACTGACCAAAACCCATCCATGTTCCTTCAGTTGCCTGTATGCACGGTAACTCTTTCGAACAATCCGCGACCCTGGCAGGAATTCCAACTAGGTTGAGAATCAGCACTTTTCGAACGTCAAAATTAAGTTCATAAGACAGTCTCCCAAAACGCCTGCTCATCACCACTTCCTAGTGCTTTAGCTGGGGAGAAGAACCGCAACAAACTCCCGAGCAGCACAGCTGTCTGTTCAGTTAGAAGCTTACTAATGCTAACTACTAGTACTAGTACTGCTTACTAGTTATTTGCGAAGAAGCTCGTACGGGGAAGTACTTCCCACCATACCTATTCATGCTGCCAAGCGGCGTTGCTGTGTTCCAGTTCTACGGGTATGGGTACCGGTGTAAATATATGCTCACGAGACATTTAAGCTTTGTCTCTGTTGGTCTGCCAGCAGTGATCAGTCACCATCATGTGGCTTGCATGTTTGCAATCATTATTCTCTTACCTTTTTCAATTTATTTGCAAGGGGTCGGTGGAGCATGTCTTTTTTTCCATCCTTCTCTATAACTCCAAATCTAGCCATGTCATTGTCACACAGTCCATCCATCATTAACAATAACAATAATAATGATGCTGGTTGGGATCTTGAACGTACTTCCGGGATTGTCCTGATAGCCGTGGAATACCTCTCCACTCCTCATAAACACCTCAGGACATGTTGCCCCCTTGTCGCTACGACACTATCGTGCTAGCGACCGTTTTCAGGAGCCCATTATTGAGTGTGCAAGTCACCCCCTGACATTTCATCCGTGTATTTTATATATAAAACATTGGTTAGGCAGGGGCCATAGTCTTCCCATAATCCTAGATAATCAGTCCACTTAAACTACCTCAATCAATAGTCCAAAAACTTTGTTTCCATATTCTGCAATAGTCCGACACCAACCGGGGGTTGTCCTTGGGTGCACTTGCACAGTGCATACAGGGATAATCGTCGGTTGGTGCCTCATTCCATTTAAAATTTTCTAAGGGGCCTCTGCGAGTTGGCTTCAGGCCCTCGTACGCCTTACAAAGGTCCGGGACCCCAAGGTCCCGAGATATGTTAATATAACAATAATAATAATAAGCTGGAGCCCTAACCACCGCTAGCTTGGACCCTGCTCCCGATACCGGCGGACCACAATTTTTTATATTTTTAAATGTTTTTATAAAAATATTTAATAATGTATACAAATAAGTATGTAAATAAATAAACGACATAATAATAATTTTTATTCATAAAACATTAAGTTTGGCAATAAGTGTACAGAATGGTAAAAAACAAAAAAAAACTGAAGTATCGTTTTAAATATTGGGTACAAAAGGTAGGTAGAGGTCGAAAGTCCAATAAAATAGGTACCCTGCCCCCCAAACTAGGAAAATCCTGTATCTTGGGCGGCAGTGTCTTCGCATTACAATAAGGTCGAGCGATTTATGTGAGCATAGAAATTTAATTATAAATGATTTTTAGTCGGTTGGTTTTTGGTGGTTTTGGTTTTTGGTCTTTGGTAAATGATAAATGATTTTATTTCTGTAAGTGGGTTTGTACAAACACTTTTACACGTCAATCAAATTTTTTAAACTAGATGAGGTCGGCGTTTCCTATCGTGACTACTCTGAGAAGAAACGCCGAAACAAACTCAGAGGTCACAATCTCTTTTAAAGTCCAGACATAATCTTGATCAGATCATGTGAAGACCATGTAGATTAGTATCTGAAATGGTCTTTTGAGGAGAGAATCACACAGATTGAGTGGACCTGTCCAGTCAGTGCACGCATTTGTCAGTAATCGTGCAGCTCAACTCAGGAAGTCAGGATTTAAGGAGCTCAACGATTCGACGAACAATACCAAAGAAAGGGCATTTGGGTAGGCCTCATAAATTACTCAAACTGCCAGACCACGAATAAAATTAACCGAGAAAAAGAAAATGGTCTTCTCCTACTCTCATAGCCATCCACATTCATACTCAAAACTTTCCTCACGACATTTCCCTAATTCCTCCGAATAACCGATTTCCACACAACTTTTCAGTTACCGGTGCCACTTTCAGACTTCCTCTTATCCTATCCTTGTCTGCAATTCATTATAATAAAGAAATGAGCTTACCTATTACATTCCTCGCTGCCCCAGAATGGCAGACGGTCACGTCCATCAAATTGTTCTATGATGTTCATCTTTTCTTTATTATATTCACCGGTGTTGATCGTGAACCGCTCCGAGACCGTGCCGTTTTTCTGGAATATATAGACTTTAATAAGTACGAGTATCTCATCATTTTCTGTGAGAATTAGTGGGCCGTGATCTACCCCGCGGGCTCAGCGCGGGTTGGTGGGTATCACAAATGTCACATCTATGGGATTATACTGTATTGTACTTAACTGTGACTTTTTGTAGCGATGCTGTCGCACGTTTTGTAAACGCGCTTCTGCATCGCTACTATCGCGCGTTAGTCGCGTTTGCAACGTGCGACAGAAACGATGCAATCGCGCGGCTGTATCGATACACATGCGAGCGACTGTATCGATTCAAACGCGCGACCGTTTCTGGGGGCCTACACTCTAAGTCCGTCAACGAAGTTATGGGGCCGTCCGAAAGTAATCTGAAACTTTGGAGTGAACTCTACACCCGATGAATTAACTTTTTCGGACAGGTGTCACATCGTGGTGTCATTCATTCTTAGGTCGGGCCCCAAACTAATCTTATGTCCGTAGGTGATACGGAGTAGAAAGCGCCCGTAACGTCGGTCGAAACTAAGGTTATCGTGCTTAGAGAGTAGACACCTTGACGACATCGGGGGAACGGAGGGGTGCTGAATCACGTTTGCATCGCGACTGAAGTGCGACAGCATCGCGATAATAGCGATACAGAATCTGGGCGAAGGTACAATGCGTGACAGTATCGCTACAAAAAGTCGTCGTGGGCGAGGCCTCTGTTAGTTCGTACAATCAAAATAGAACTTCACTTAGGTAAGTTCGTTTAATTTCTAATTATAAATGCCAAAGGGTGTTTGTCGGTTTTTTCTTCTTTCATGTAATAATGGAGCAATGGAACCACCTGATTTTTTGTATACAGATAGCTTATAAGCGGGAGATTGGTATAGCATCGTATCCCAAAAACACACACGTTTCCTGTAGCTTTGACTACGGGAGTGAAGCTGCGCGTAAAAGGTACAATGTTATAAATGTGAAAGATTCTAATTTTTGTTATTAAATCAAGAATTAACAGCTGTACGGATTTGGTTGAAACTTAACACACCCTCTAATCGCATAACGTTATTAATCACCATATGAATAAGTTTGAAGCCTATTGCCAATCCATTGCTTCATTTGTTCGAAAAAATTATCTGTTCAACAACGTAAATGAATGTTGTTGAACTGTCAAAATGAAAGCCATTCCTACTGATAGTGCGTTACGCAATTATCAATTATAGAATACTTTTTATTCGGTCATATGTAGCAATTTTCCTTAGATGCAAGATAAACCGCGGGCGACAGCTAGCTTATACATACATATTTATTATTCGGAACAGGAAATATGTCAAAACTGAAATGGCCTTTTCTATAACCAATAGTGGATGCTTCCCTGAAATAATTATTATATTGATGATGATATCAACTTAGCTACATGATACATGTGACATTTTTCATTGGGCCCACGTGAGTAGGTACAAATTGGGGTTTCTAGATCAGATAAGATCTGAAAACCCGCAATTTTCACTCATGCATCTTTTCATTCATTCAATTTTATATCATTCACTATTCATAAAACTCACTCACACTGCTCATAAAAAATCGGATGTAGGATCGTTGATGGATTGGTTGATGGATTGATACCCGAAATAATTATTTGAGTTTTAATAAATTATAACTTTAGATTGAATTAATGAATGGTGAAGACTGTGGGTTTTATGATCTAATCTGAATATATAAAAAAACATAAAACATAACATAACATCACGCCTGTATTCCCCGAAGGGTTAGACAGAGGTGTACCTATAGCACACCCACATTTCGCCAGTTATGTTTAAGTCCCATGTAATAGGGGGCGAGCCTATTGCCATCAACCGGGCACAAATCCAGACTCCGGAATATATAAATAGTGAATAATAATAAAAAACGCCGAATGAAAAGATGTATAAGTAAAAATTTAGGGTTTCCAGATCTTAAGTGATCTGGAAACCCCAATTTTTACCTACTTACCTACGTATTTTTCTGTTCCTTCCTGTCTGTTTATATGTATGTACATAAATGGTTAAATAAATAAATAAATAAGATTAGGGTATTTTAAATAACTTACTGTAACCAGTAGGCCAAATTTATCAAACTTGAGTTGTCCTCCTAAATTAAGTATCTTCGCGCTGTCTATTATGCTGTCATCATAGCCCCACAGGAACCTGGATGAAGGAGAACACTTTAGTTTAAGTCCTGCGCAAACGAGGGACAATTTATCCATAAACAATTTGGACAACCACACAACCGGCGTGCGTGTATGACCAGCGGGGTAATTACGTAACACAGTAACGGTAGGAATGGATTTCATTTTGACGGTTCAACAACATTTATTGCATTATTTACGTTGTTGAGCAGACAAATTTTTAGAACATATGAAGCAATGGATTAGCAATAGGCTTCAAAATGATTCAGATTGTAATATATAGTGTGTTACGTAATTAGGGTGCAGATGTATGAACGTAAACGAGGCAAAACGAGTATGTAAGGATCGTAGCAGGTGGCGTTCTGTAGTTTCTGCCTACCGCCATGGGAAGAAGGCGTGAGCTTATGTATGTATGAGAATTTCGAATCGTATGGAAATCCTGGGAGTCCATTTGTCCTACGTGTCCGTTATTGCATAAATTTCCATTAATTCTATCGTCACGGACAAATTGTCAAAATAAAAATATTTTATTTCACATAAACCTACATGGGCACTTATGAAACGTCAGAAGCTAGGTGCACGGTTCCAATTGGTCGTTTCCTATGGAGAAGACCCGGCAAGAAACTCCACGGTTACTCTTTTAAAAATAAGGGGCTTTTACAATGTTTTCAAATTACAGTGTTGATAGATATGGGAGGACAGTGTAGGCCTGTCAACAAGTAACTCGACAAAATAGAAAAAGGTCTACAAATCTACAGTCTAAAAGTAAGGCCTACATCGTTGTCACATTCACAAAATATAGAAGAATCTATATAAAAGAAAATAAAATAATAAAAATAAAAGCCTTTTTAAACCGCGGTCAAATTGCCCATCGTCTGCTCAGCGCCTTATGTTGTCATTAATACTTCAAACATTATAAAAAAACTTTTTTACAAAAAAAAAAACGACTTCAAAAAACAAACACTACAAAGTGAAAAATAACTTTAATTTCGGAAGTCGGTGTCTTTGGATCTGTATTTTAGTTGTTTGCCACCGACTTCCGAAAAATTAAACTTATTTTTCACTTTGTAGTGTTATTTTTTTGAAGTCGTTTTTTTTTTGTAAAAAAGTTTTTTATTTTTCACTTTTTAGTGAGTTAGCTATTAATTTATCTAAGTTACAATAGCATAATGTCAAATAATCGTCACCTTTTACAAAATATTCCTTTTCCCGATGCAGGGACGCTAATTGTCGAGGAGTTCTCCTGGTAAGAACCAAAAGAAATGGCGCTGATGGTGGCTCATCAGCACCATTTCACCATATTCATTGTGACGAGCATAAATTGCTTAGCAACCATATTAAAGTAATCGAATCGTAACCCGTGAAATACTTATAATAGGGAGCATGCAATATTTTTATTTTTGTTTTCATTTTAAAGAATTCCATGTAGAATAGAGCACAAATATATAAAAAAAATTAAAACATTGTAATTTATCCAAAAAAAAGCGGTTTTAAATTGAGTTTAAATTTTCTCGCGAAAACGGACCAATGGTTCCGATTACGTCACTCCTGTCTGTCACTGGTCGTACTTGTTCGTCGGCTTTCATACTTTTGCTTATTTTTTCGACTTCTGATATATTTTTTTGTAAAAATTTAAAATGGACTATCCATCAACATCAGGTGATCATAACAATACCACTAATATTCCGAACAAAAGCTGTGTTGACTCATGTTTTATGCCAATCCATCTACTTCAACAAAGATCCTAAATAAATTGTTTTTGACTGGACCTTCTGACCTAAAACTGAGAAAAAACGGGTTTCAAGCTGCGAAGAGAAATGACAATTACTTATTCTCCAAAGACCATTATTCGATGCTGTGAAAATCACTTTGACGTAAGTCGGCGAATATACTTGTTATATGCTTAGTTAATCTGCTTGTACGTAAAAACACGTTAGTTATCTACCTAATACTTACAAAACCTGTCTTCATATTTTTAATTTTACAGTTGGAGAACGACGCGACGTCGCAAATTGGATAAAGTTTAAAATGTGTGGAAGAAAACTTTTTCTGTAAAAAGACCTCATATTTTTGAATGGCAAAATAGAATGCTGCCACTGAAACCTAGATCAGTAATAATGAAAAGGAAAAACGTGAAATTTTTGAGAGCATTGAAAATTCACCGGGTATAATTTTGATTTATTCTTTCAAATTTATTCTTATACTATAGAGACAAACAAACATTCAAACTTTCAAATTTATAATAATTTATGGATAATGCTTTCTAATGAAGAACTATATTATTATGTATTTCATGTTTCAGATCCATCTTCAGAGTGTTCATTAACCACAAAAAGAAGAATTTCGACAAAAAAAGTTATAACCATGTCAACACTAACTCTTGGTAAATTCCTGGAGTCTGCTTTGATAAACCCAACTTCCATTTTTATTAAAAAAAAACGCAATTAATATTCCCATAAAATAATATTAACTTTTACAACCATAAGCTCAAATAAGTTGTCATAACAGGAGTGACGTCACTAACGCTGATTGGTGTTTTAAAATACATTTTGTTTCAAGTCATTTTTAATTCGTAAATATTGTTAAAAAAACAACATTATGTTTAATATAAACGTTGCATTCTTTTATATTTCTTTAACGTTTTAATTATAAAATTTTCATAAATATTATATTTGCATCTTCCCTATTGAGTAGTTCCGGTGGTCACCTCTGGTCTTCATTATCAGTTCCACTTCAGCGAATGGTGCTTTCCGAGAGCAAATGCACAGGTTACTATAAAAAATACCCAAATCGCTGTAGGCGTGCCTGTAAAATTTGAGGATTTCCCTCGATTTCCATGGGATCCCTATATTTAAATTACTTATTTAACAGTTTTTAAAACTACTGGGAAGTTTTATCACACTCCGTTTTTAACAAATCTGTAACGAATCTTGTGGAACAAAACGTTTGCCTTTGATTTAAGTTTTCCCCCAAAGTTTAATATTCGCTGAACACACATAGGTCACATCGTAAAGCTCTTGGCAAGCGGCTTCTAACAAATCGTTTTGGACCACTGTAAACGGGACATCCTGTATAGGTACCTATTACGGTTTGTAATGGGCAACTAGCTTTCTGACTGACCGATCCCTTGACAATTCAAAAGTGCCTGTAATTGGTTTATTTGAAATAAATGCTTTGAGTATGAGTTTGAGGTTATCTGCCAGTCTATTCCGTAAAAAAATTACCATGAAAACTTAGCTGAAGTAAGCTTAAAATGAGCTTTTAATCCTTAGCGATCCCTAGCATCAGGTGGAAGATTTCGCGGTGAGATATTTACGGACGCTTTTAACGTTCTGCGTCGTTCTCACATGCATAATTTCAACATTAATGATGTAACCAATATTTTGATTTAAAAGAGTGTCCATGGAGTTTCTTGCCCGTTCTTCTCTATAGGTACCTACTACGCTTTGGAATGGGAAACTAGCTTCATCTTTCTGACTGACCGATCCCTTGACAATTCAAAAGTGCCTGTAATTGGTTTATTTGAAATAAATGCTTTGAGTTTGAGTTTGAAATAAATCGGCTATAACCTCGGGGTTATTCTAAACATCACTTCAAAATTCGAACGGTGTCTCGTTGTGATACCACGATCAATTAGGCCTGTATTCCTCCTGCGCTGATGTCAGTCACGTACGTCGGTCGCGCGTACGAATATACAATGTGTTCTATAAAGTACCACACTGCGACGCTGACGTCAGCGGCGCGTACGTTTGTTGTTACGCGCCGTGTATCGCGCACGTTGCTCTCGCTCGTCAACGCCGCGTATGTTGGTCGCCTAACGAGCATGGAGTTGTTCGAGCGCCCTCTGTCTGACTGTACCGTAGAGCGATCGGTATCGCAGTACGGTATTTTATTATTTATTTATCGCTGACGTACGCGAGCGACCGTACGCGACCGACATCAGCGTAGGAGGAATTCAGGCCTTGCTTTAGAAACAAATGAGTGCGCTTTCGAATTGTGTGTGCTCACTTGAGTGAGGTTCCAAGTGACTTCATGAACCGAACAATCAGCACGACGCTCGGCGGTTTGTTACAAGAAACGAGCGAATTCGTGTAACATTTCATCGAGCAAAGACACGAGCGCGGGCGACCTACAGACCAACTATATTCAGATATTCAAACGCAAAATAGAAAGGAATGTTAAGCTGGAGACTGACTTGTACCGTTTTTTTGTAATGTACCAGTCGAGGCGATCTTGTTACAATACGGCGACACAGGCTGACTTGTAGCGTGTGTTTGTAATGTATCATTCGAGCTCTTGGCTCAAGTGTGCTCCATTTTTACTCAAAATGGCAGACGTAGAGGTACACTGACCTAGGCCTGCACTGACTTGTAATGTAACACTCAAAGGAATTCGCGAAAAAACCGACAGTTGAGTGGAGCACGCGGTGCTCACCATGAATGATACATTACAAACTAACGTTACAAGTCAGTCTTTGGTATA
This sequence comes from Griposia aprilina, assembly GCA_916610205.1. Classification (NCBI taxonomy): domain Eukaryota; kingdom Metazoa; phylum Arthropoda; class Insecta; order Lepidoptera; family Noctuidae; genus Griposia; species Griposia aprilina. The sequence goes on along the minus strand of OU744310.1, from coordinate 6,311,390 downwards.
CATTACACTAAATGTTACAAGTCAGTCTCCAGCTTTACATATAAATACTCACTCGCCGTGAGCATTACTTCGAACACCGTGTCGAGCATTCGCAGGAACGTTAAATTTCATAGAAATGCATGATTAAATTGAGCTTTTGCTTGTATTATAGTATTCGTAAGAACGTTAAATGAGACGGAAATGCTCAAAAAAAATCTCTAGCGTAGTCTCACCTGTACAGAATAGCTCAATAGAAAAAAAATAAAATAATATAAATAAATAAAAACAAAAAAATAATAATATATAATAAATTTAATAAATAGTATAAAAAGAGTATTTCTTACCTATGCACAGGCAGTTTCATGAAGGCATTAGGGTGGTTTGCCCATGCAATAGCAGAGCTGATACCCACTTGGGTCAGGCCATTGAGATTCATACTAACAGCTTTGGAGATCATTCCCTGAAACAATAGAATTAATAAAAATAAAGAATAAATAATAAACAATAGAATATCGTGTTATATTTGACCCATAAACCTGTTCAGATGATATCAGACGCTCCACTCGAGTGAATCGTTCACTCGTTCTGGTCACTCATTCACACGATACTGACAAAAGTAAGTACATAGGAATGAACGTTCATCTGCTTCTTTCATTTCACGCGAGTGCCGAAATACAACATCGTTGGATACGTTCACTAATTAATTATTTTTTTACTATTACAAAAATTATCAAAAACTTTAGTATCTGGTATCGTCAGCTTTATCTTGAGGTTCTGAATGGTAGCCTAAGATATCCCTATAATATTTAATAATGGATGGTATTTAAACACAAATAAAAAAAAAACTTTTTGTATCCAACAATAATTCGAATTCCAATCAAAATTACTGATTGCACAACTCAAAATACAACAATATACATTCGTGGCGCGCTGCTACCTACTAGGCGAGGCCTCCTATTTCTAAATGGCAATAATAATAAGTCGTAGTCAACGGAGCCCGATCGGCGGGGCTCCTACTACGGGGTGGTTTAAAAAAAACCTAACCTGTCCGAGTCGGGGTGCCCCAAGTCCCGAGCTCGCTTCGCTCGCTCTTGCAACTTAAATTATTTTAGTACAGTAATATTGCATTTTGTACCGATCCCGAGTGTGAGTATTATGTATGTACGCTCTGGTTAATTTGCTGTGTGGACAATATTTAAATGATGGAAATAAATTGATAGATGATTATATAAGTGACGAGCAATTAATAATATCCCTTTAATAATAATATTATCTTTATTTCAGAGACACAGAACATAACACAGTTATATACTCGTAGAAGGCGTAAGTAGGGTTGCTATTTAACAAGACAAGTTACACAATCATTTATTTAGTCTATTTCCTATTTCCCTGCAGGTACACCTGCCCAGTACATACTAAATGGACATTTAATTTTGCACGCTAACGTTCTGAGGACAGCTTCAGAACGCATGAGTGCAAAAAAGATAGTTGAGTTGAGACCAATACTGTTGCTGGTGCTACCACGGATTCTGCTCATCATCGATGCAGTTCTTTTCCGTATGAATGCGAAGAAATCATCAATGGATGTCTCCGCAATCATTGCGGTAACACTGCAGTACTAGGGTTTATTGAAAGAGGTGGGGGTGGTGGTGGTGTTGGTGGAGGTAGTGGTGGTGGTGGCGGTGGTGGTGATGGTGATGGTGCTGCTGGTGGTGGTGTTGGTGGAGGTAGTGGTGGTGGTGGTGGTGATGGTGATGGTGCTGGTGGTGGTGGTGATGGTGGTGGTAGTGATGGGGCTGTTGGTGCTGGTGATGGTGCTGGTGGTGCTAATGGTGGTGGTGGTAGTGGTAGTGGTGGTGGTGGTTGTGGTTGTGGTGGTGGTAGTGGTCTTCGGAAATGGGTAAGTATGTTAGACCCAGCTTGTGTCTTTATGGTTTTTTATCATCGAAATATCTAAAGCTTCATAAACCCCTCTGGTGTGGTTGTGGTGTCAATTCCGGGCATGTACCCATGTGATTTTTTCAATTCATATGTACTTTCTGAGTTTATATTGACATTTCTGTCATCGGTGAAGAAAAACATCGTGAGGAAACCTGGTCTTATTTTTAATCTAAGTCTGAAATCGCCAACCCGTCTTGAGCTAGCGTGGTGATCAATACTCATGCCTTCTCTGTATGAGAAGATGCTTTTGCCCTGCAGTGGGACTGTAACAGGCTGGTATTATTATTATTAAAACCCGCTTTTCATAAATAGAAAGAAAGAGCAATAATCACCTTGCTAGCTCATTGCGTGGTGGTAATTTCAGATCAGCGGGGTAAATGCGTAACACACTAACAGTAGGAATGGCTTTCATTTTGACAGTTCAACAACATTCATTGCGTGATTTACGTTGTTGAGCAGACAAATTTTTCGAACATATAAAGCAATGGATTAGCAATAGGCTTCAAAATGATTCAGATTGTGATAGATAGAATGTTACTTAATTAGGGTGCTGCATCCCAAATCCAAAAGATTTGAAAGAAATTCCTTAATCTATTGCTTCATGTGGCTCATATTGATTTCTTCTAGTCGAAAGTTTGGTCTGTTAATTTGACAATAAGTGCCAGCGACCTTGAGCGAGTGGGAGGAGCATGCGAAACTTTTAAGCGAATAAATATGCACAGAGCGTTAGCGTCTACCCGGACATTGGTCAGCGATGCACTGCCGCCCGTCGCTCGCAAGTGCCCCCACTTCAACGCGCATCAAGTTTATTCGCAAAAACAACCCACCTTGATTTATCAAACACAATACAAATAAAAGCCGTATACAAAAATTTGGTTAATTAAATTGTCTTTTAGATGGTGCAGATTTCATGAAAATACGCTCGATAGTTTTTGCGTGATTATCGTTTTTGTGTTCGCGTTAGACATTACTTTACAAATTAATTACACTATGTTATTAAAATATAATTTCAAATATTCACATATCAAATTACGAAAAAAATAGTCTAGTTTATCATTTTTTTTTTTCAAACAAATAAGACTAGTCGTTTAGACGTGATGTTCAATTTGAAATCATTAAAAGTCGTATATCTGCGCCATAAGAATAGCTAGCCATCCGAAAATATGACCGCGGTAAGGTAATTTGTCTATTTATCTGACCTGTTTACAAGTTAGGAGATTACACGTAGTAACACTATCTAATCGTTTTTGCTATAAAAGCGCGAAAATAACTTGATATGGAGGTTGTATTGTTTAACATAGTATTTCCCACTAACAAAGTCGGTCAATCAATCTCCCTACCCTTTTCCCAATTAAGTAGGGGTCGGCTAACCGGATGCAGCGGAATACAGTAGTACCCAACTGATATGGCTTACCGATGTACCTGCGCAGAAGATGAATTTTCAAAGCGCGGGAATTGCTATTGATCAATCGGCACGCTCCACGCACCGCACTTCTTTTTTCTGTACCGCTATTGGTCGGCAGCTGCCGCCATGTTAGCGCGCTCCGCGTGGCATGTTAGTCGTTCTGATCGGAGGAGCGCGCCTTGCGAGCGAGACAGAGCTAACAGCTGCAGTGTATTATGAACCTTATAGTAGTGGTCTCAGGTTGATTGTAATTTAAGCATTCTTTCGTTAATCTTCGGGGCCATACTTTCTTTTCTGTGCGAACGAAGATTCACGACGCGCCTTATCAGTTGCGTACCACTGTACCAGTATTTTACATGGAGCGACTACCTATCTGACCTCCACAACCCAGTTACTGGGTAAAATGATATCCCTAGGTAAGACTGCTTGTCGAATTTTTGGGTTTCTGACTACCCTTAACGACTGTCAAAGAACTACGTATGACAGCTGAGACCAACAGTTTAACTTGATTTCCGAGGCATGGAGGGGTCTAGATATGTAATGGACAGTCATCCATCCATGAACTGACTTCGGTAAACGTAGCTTGACCTTCGTTCAACACGTACGGATGTTATTGCTTTGGGCCTGAATTCCTCCTACGCTGATGTCGGTCGCGTACAAGTCGTAGCAACGTACGCGCTGCTGACGTCAGCGTCGCAGTGTGGTGCTATATCGTGAACAATGTATATTCGTATACGCGACCGACATCAGCGCAGGAGGAATGCAGGCCTTAGAAAGAGACACAGCACAGGCATGAATATCAGACATGACTAGAACTAGATATCGGTTTGATGTGCCATGGTAACAGGTGACCGCAACTCACTGGTAATATTTTGAATTTGAGCTAGTGTTGCCATAGTACGGAGTTTTAATAGAATACGAGGCCAGCTTATTGCTCCGTTTCAGCTTGGGCAAAAATGCTTTCGTATGTCCGGATGTCCGGCGGATGGCAGTTCTCCTCTACAGGTTGCATTTCTCAACCAATTCTCTAGAAATGTTGTGAGCAGGTTCGATAATTATGTTTTTTTTTTGTCAATTCATATTTTCGAAAATTTTCAAAATGGCGGAGATAATATAGTTGAAATATGTTTTTTTGACGTTTTCGACCCCCAGGTCGAAAACGTCAAAAAAACATATTTCAACTATTTCGCCTCTTTTTGTTTTAAGGATACTCTTTTAAGGTGCGCGGTGAACATTCAGTTTTAAGCCATGCAAAGACAGACTCGCCAGGTCTACAGGTCACAGAGCCGTGTACTAGTTTTGTTACCAGCGACATGCGGCCTGCTGTACAATAGATAACCGGGCGTCAATATTTAGCGAGCGGGTGGTTGTATTATTTTGCCGCGAGGCCCTCTTCCATGCTAGTAATTATATTTATGTAATCAAGTAAGTTGTATAATGTACAGTACTGGGGTGTTAATTAGCGTTGAAAATAACAGGTAAAAAAAAAAAAAACAAATGCCCCTGTATTTTTCAATAAAATACAGAAACTTTTCGCAAGATTTTTTCCCTTTGACTTTTAAATATGAAGAATACACAGTATTATACGCGTATGATTGTATTTTTCAGACGAATGTGAAATTAGTTTTTTCGAAAATTACATGTATTTTATAGGAAATATCAAAGTTTCGAAAAAAGACAAAATGTATCTTTCGAAATTTTCAGCGCTAGTGTTAATATGGTAACTATATATCGAACTTTCGAAAAAGACTGCCACACAACTATGAGTGACAAAGTCGACGCTCTACAAAGACGAACTTTTTTTAAAACGTGATGTGCCATTTGTGTAATTATACAGGGTCAAATTAAATTAGTTAGCGAAACTCCGCATTTGTGATGGGTATCGGTATCTGAACGTGATAAAAGTAAAAAAATAAATATGTTAAGTAATATTTTTTTGGTCTTACTTGACTTACTTTACTTGAAAAATAAGTTTAGAAGAGTTTTTTTTGTGTAAACTACTCTGACGTGGTAGTTATCATGTTCTAAACACGAGAAAACAAATAAAAACATAATTTCTCAACTCATAATTCAAGTGACTACCAGCAGTCGTTGACCCCAAAAAATAAAAAATAAACTTTTTTCATTTCATCGTGTTCGGATATTGATATCCATCACGTCGTCGGAATTTCTCTAACTAATTTAATTTGACGTTGTATACAAGGGTAAGTTAGGGTAGGGTAGGTGTAAGGGTGGCATGGAAATCGACGCGCAAACTGTAGGTAACCATGAACTCAGCACATGATTCTAGATCGATGAGAAGATCGCTTTTAGCGATAAGACCGCCCATTGTGTCACCCTATGTAAAATTTCTACATTCATATTTGTAATTTTTATGGTATAAATAATAAAGAGTATTCTATTCTATTCTATTCTAGACCCCCTAGCGTAGAAATATTTCGCCGGTTAAGAGCGCATACACGGGTCCACTAGCGCCACTCCTTTAAAAAAAGGTAGTAATAAAAGCTCCGAAAAAGAATTAAAATATGAGCGTACTCAAAATATGAAATTTACTGCTTTAAATACTAACTTTCCGACAGCTTATATGCGAATACAAATAAAGAAACGACCGAATAAAATACTGAAAATTCCGAAAAATTAATACAATATTTGCTGACGTAAAAATCTACAGGTAGTCATTTTTATTGTAACTTACCTATTATAAATTTAGAATCAACCTTACACCTAACATACCAAACTTCGGGGCGCTCCTGACGTCGGCCGGCTAGGGTTAGGGTTAATAAGCAGGTCGACGGAGCCCCGCTCTGCGGGGCTTCTATTTCTGTCTAAAGAGTATAAAGGAACCTAACCAACCGAACCTCAGGGTGCCCCTGACGTCGACCGTTTAGGGTTAGGATTTTCGGGAACATATTATGTTTTCGGCAACTTAGTAATTTTTTCGGAAGATTTGTTTTTTTTGGAAATTTAGTTTATTTTATTTGAAAGTATAGATTATTTTTCGTAGAATTATAATTTGAATAAGTTCATGTTTGTTCGTTAAATACAACATTTTTGTCGGTTAATTTCGTATTAATTTTTCGGTAATTCATTTTAACACAGCTTAGTTAGTATTATTGCAACCACAGATCGCTGAAGTTAATTTGTTTTTCGGAAGCTTTATTATTTTCCTTTAAAAAAAAAATATCTTAAACGGCTCAATAAGCGACCTCGGTAAGTGTGTCAAGATTTTTCTAATACCTTTTATAAACTTTCATATTGAGACACGAAGCAACAAAATTCGATCTAAACAAAAGCGGCCACATTTAGATCGTATTTTGTTGCTCGTCGTATTTTGTCTCACTATGAAAGTTTATAAATTTAAATTATAATATTAGAAAATTTTAGACACACTTACCGAGGTCGCTTATTGAGCCGTTTTTCAAAATTCCTTCTCAGTCACGAGATAATATTTTTTTAAAGGAGTGGCGCTAGCGGACCCGTGTATGCACTCTTAACAAAAAATAAATCAGCTCTTTCATAGAAACAAAAACGGAGATACGAAATGTACGGAACAGCAATTTAAAAAAAAATCGACGAAGAATTTTAACGCATTGTGGTTCATAATAATGTACTAAATCCATGATAACAGGTTGCGGGTCGATGTCCCTGCCACCCTTTATTAAAGTTCTGATTTAAAATTTACTTACAAATAAAGGCAGATTCGGCACAACAACTTGATCAAAATGAGCCCCGCTGCTTTTTTCAGCTATAAATTGAAAATGGTTGCGTTCTTGAAAGCTGAGCTTGTCTCCATTGAATTGTATGTTCACCCTCTCTAGTTGCTGACTGAAACAAAAGAAAAATAATATTAAAATATCAAGAGTTGAAATAGGTATTGTATTTTGTATTTCAAATATGCGATTTGAAAAAATATATATGTCGGAAATACGTTAAATCAATCGTTCGACTTTGACTAATCGGGACGCCAGCGCCACCAGGTGGTGCTCGACAGAGTCTGTAACATAAAGCTTGACCAGAAATAAAGCAGAGTTTGTTGTTGGCAGTTATGGGGTATGCGCCAGGGTAGCCTGCGAAATTCAAGTTTTCTTACGTTTTTTGCAATTTGCAGGTTGTATGGTGATCTAAATATGATTCACGACCGTATCAAATATGGCTTTACGGAATTATAATCATTAGAATCAGCAATACAACTCCTTAAGTTAGAATTGCCCTCAAATGTCATGATTTCATGAAATAGTCATTCAATAGGGTAATATCTACTGGGCATTCAGACTTCTAAGCTGCTACTGGAAAACTTCCAGATGGAAAAACCCAATAACCCTTTGGCCGACCCGGGAATCGAACTCAGGACCTCATGCTCAGCAGTAGCACTTGCGACCACTAGACCGACGAGGCTGTCAATATTAAATCAATATATTTAGAGAAAGAAAAGAAAGAAAAATTTTTTATTTGGGACATGCGCATTCCTGTGCATGTCCCAAATAAAATATTTTTCTTTCACAACACACAACACACACAAACAAAAAAAATCATGTTGAAAATGATTTTTCATATAAAAATGACTTAGAATAAAATTCTAACTTCTGCCCGCGGCTTCGCCCGCGTGTATGTCGGAAATTATCCCACGGGAACATGCTACCGGGCCAAAAATCCCCTATTATACCCCCTTGGTGGATAATTTTACAAAATCGTTGAAACAGATACTTTTTTATTTCTTACCAAAAGCATTTTTTTTTCATATCCCTAACTTAAGAAATGCTAAGTTTCCCATACAAACCCTTACCCCCTATAAAAGTAATCCTGAAAGGCGTTGACCCCTTCTAAGATTATTTTTGAGACAAAAAGTAGCCTATGGCCTTCCCCAGGATGCCATCTATCAAACAAACATACAAAAAATCTGAACTTTTCTCTTTTATTTCATATTAGTTTAGACTACCTACATATTGGTGCCGATTCTCTTGTCACAAAATTCTCTAAACTAGACTAAAAATCACTAAAATTTTGTTTAGTCCTGTCAAAAGACGATTTCTCATTCTGAAATAGACTAAAGTGACACAACTTAACTATATTTTAATTTGACAGCACTAAGATGGTACTGATTAATTAGTATAATGAAAATGGCAATTTTGCTATTCTGAATTTGACGTTTTTAACCTAAAATTTTGGTTGTCTTAACTAAATCTGTCTATTTTTAATCGCGGTTAAAAAGGTGTGGAATAAAATTAGTTGTCTTGAACTAAGATTCACCACAACACCTCGACTTCAGGGGCAAAAACAGTACTGTATTTTTTATTTTATTTTGCTTATATCTCGAAAACGGTGTGTCCTATCGCAAAAATAATGAAAATTTCGACCCCCTTTATAAAACCCTTAAACCCATATAACTCTACATGTAGGTATTTTTTTTTTTATATTTTCCGTGCAAAAAGTGAAAAAAACCAAAAACACGCCGAGCCTGCCTTCCATGCGCGCCTCCGACTCTAAAAAAAATTCACGTGGTAGGGCAAACAAGTAGGTACCATGTGGAGTCGCGATTGTCAAATTAAATTTTAGTTGCGTCAAATTATTTTTAAATTTAGAGATATTTTATTGCAGCATAGCTCTTAGATTCTCATAGCCAAAAGTAAGGAATTTTAGTGATAGTTTAGTTAGTTTAGTTCGGTGTACAAGAGAATCGGCACCACTATGTATCTTATAGATGACCTAAACCACAGGTTTAAAAACCTAGACCGGGCAGGTTGCTACCTAACATTCTAATTCCGAACCATCATTACTTGCACCTGTAATATAATATTTAAGTTTTAGTTTATTTTTTAGCACTAATAAACCATTGCATGGGAAATCTTAGCTAAATATACACCTTTTGTAAACGTTTTTAAATAAATAATTATTAAAGTGATTATTATTAATTATTAATAGGTATATTATAAGAAATTGAATTAAATAAATAAATAGTCATTTTTATCATCATTTTGTTTTTAGGTTAGGTGCCTAATCACAAACGGCGTTCGTGTATGACCAGATGTATGAACGTAAACGAGGCAAAAGGAGTATGTAAGGATCGTAGCAGGTGGCGTTCTGTAGTTTCTGCCTACCCCCATGGGAAGAAGGCGTGAGTTTATGTATGTATGTGTGTTTTATCATCTATAATGTGTTACTAAAATTAATAACACTATATGACGATATATCGAGTGTTATTGGCAATAACTCTACCAAAAATAAGTTTGTTATGACTATCATAAAGTCTTTCATTGATGGGGGCGAATTACTCGACGGGAGACCGAAATATTGCTGTTAAGACTACGGACTGACGCATGAGAGGTAGCGGTAGCCGATAGTCGAGGGACGTGGCTATGGGTATGGGTACAGGGGGTCTACTCGCTATGCTCGATAGGCGTAGTTTCGGGTAACGCTACGGGCGTTTCCTACTCCGTACCACCTTTGGACAGAAGATTGGTACGGGGCCCGAACTAAGAATTAATGACAACACGATTTGACAGTTGTCTTTACTCCCGATGTGTTTTTGTCGGCCCGAAATAGTTATTTAATCAGGGGATAAGGTTCATTCCAAAGTATCCAACTAGTTTTGGACGGGCCCGTGTCTTCGTTGACGGACTTAGAGTGTAGGCCCCCAGAGACGAAACTAAGCGTACACTTACTCTACTATCTGATAAAATCACGCCAAAATACACTGATTTTGACAGATCGACGGGTAAGTTAACGTTAAGTTTAGTCCGTTTAAGTAGAATAGAATAGAATAGAATAGAATACTCTTTATTATGTACACCATAAAAATTACAGATATAAAAGTAGAAATTTTACATAGGGTGACACAATGGGCGGTCTTATCGCTAAAAGCGATCTTGTACAGACAACCTTTGGATGGATTCAAGGTAGAAGGAGAGACAATAATGCAGGTAGTCAGTGGTGTACCATTTACATATACAACAAATACATACATACATAAAACATATACCTATCTACATAATATAATATATACAATAATAAACATGAAACAAGAGTAAGGAAACTAAATGTAATGACAATGTTTAAGGAGAGAGGAAGTGTTTTTTAACCAGAATTTTAAAAGTGGACAAAGATTGAGCACGCCTTATCGACATGGGCAAGGCATTCCATAACAGTACTGCTTGAACTGTAAAAGACATGTCATAAAAACTGGTGGAATGCCTCGGCATCTCTAGTCTTAAGTAAGTAAGTAAGTAAGTAAGTAGGTAAGTAGGTAGGTGGTAGGTGTAAGTTTGTAAGTATAAGTAATCCTAAGGGTAAAGTTAAGTTTAGTCCCTTTATGTTATCCTAAGGGTCAGTTCTTCCTTAAGATCCGTCTGATTTGACCAAAACTCGCACAATCCTACGACCTTAAAATCGTTCACCCACGACGGCCTAAGCAACCATTTTCTGTAGGATATCGTTTAACACTGATGTTATCGTTTCTTGTGGTTACACGCAATAGCAACCTAATTACGTAACACACTATCTATCCATTGCTTCATATGTTTGAAACATTTGTCTGCTGAACAACGTAAATAACGCAATGAATGTTGTTGAACTGTCAAAATGAAACTCATTCCTACTGTTAGTGTGTTACGTAATTACCCCGCTGGTTAGACCAATATGTAGCTGGCTCGTCTTTTTTTTTTTTTTTTTTTGGGTGGGAAATCATCAAATGACCTCTCCCGCTCTGGGCGGAGTGGAAGGGCGTGTCAGACTCTTACTGACTAAAACCCACCCGTGTTCCTTCAGTTGCCTGTGCGCCAGGGCCACGGTAACTCTTTCGAACAATCCGCGACCCCGGCAGGCATCGGCCCTATCGGACCCCGTCAATGATGCTGACATCTCATCCTCTCTCGCTGCTGACTCGTCTGCGTAGTCGTTTCTCAACTAAGTTAGGGTGGCTTCCAGTCTAACCGCTAAATACCAGTATTTTACATTGAGCGACTGCGTATCTAATGTCTTTAAGGCGGAATCTTCAGGGTAGCCCGCGAAATTCAAATTTTGTTACGTTTTTTGCAATTTGCAAGTCACTGTCAGGTTGTATTTTGATTAAAATATGATTCGCGACCGTAAAAAATATGGCTTTACAGAATTATAATCATTGGAATCAGCAATACATCTCTATAAGTTCATATTACCCTATTGAATAACTATTTCATGAAATCTTGACATTTGAGGGCAATTCTAACTTAAGGAGTTGTATTGCTGATTCTAATAATTAAAATTCTGTAAAGCCTTAGTTGGTACGGTCGCGAATCATATTTAGATCACCATACAACTTGATACTGACCTGCAAATTGTAAAAAACGTAAGAAAATTTGGATTTCGCGGGCTACCTTGGCGCATCCCCCTTAAGTACGCTAGCTATAAGTGTGCAACGCGCTCATTTGTTTCAAAACTACGCCGCTTTCGCTCATTGCTCATTTGTTTCAATTCCGCTCCGCTACCGCTTGTGAGCTCGCTCCCACACTATCTCAGGCCTTAGCCTTAGGGTATTTCCATAGTGGGCGCAGGCTTTTCATAGTCATTCATAAAATTATAGACGTTATGGTGCATGGCTAGATTAGAACAGTTTTTACACCCCACGGATGACGCAGCCATGGTTTTTTTATGTAGGTAATTGGATGGCAATCAAACTGACACCATACTTGGTAATAAAATAAAAACTATCTATATGTGAGTAAGTAACATATTATAAAAAAAAATAGTTATTGTAATAGATGATATGATTTATTTAATGGTTTCAAAATACTCCGATCAATTTGTGTTGCCAGTGTTATAATTTTCTGTCGTATTATCGTCCCCACGTAGTATAATATTTCTGGGACAAAGTCCTTCGCTAAGAGCTATGTTGAAAGAAAAGTGCGTTTATTGTCATTACAGCAACAAAAAACACCTTAAAACTATAAAACGGAAAGCAAAGATTATAATGTCAAAGGGGCCTCAGCTCAGCATAATTTCAGATGACAACACAAGGTGTACCACCTGACGCTTATTTTCAGCTACAACCCACGAGTGCCATACGCTAGTTTAATAAAAAAATAGGGAAGTGTGTGGCCGTTCTAATAAATTAAATTGAAAGTGTTGTAACATGGGCGTGTATATTTAGTTTCCCTTATGGAGCTGTAGGAAAGGCTGGTGTTCCTATTAAAATGGAATAGTAGATTGTTATACAAGGGGCTAAAATGACCTATTATATACGAGGTAGTTTTACTCCCGAACTTTAGCGAGGGAGTAAATAGAAACCGAATGATAATGGTTATTTAGCGCCGCATGTTACTCTCTACTTTTCACTACGATTGCGAGAAAATAAAATAATCCAATACAATATTAAATAGTTAACATAACATAACATAACATCACGCCTGTATTCCCCGAAGGGTTAGGCAGAGGTGTACCTATAGCACACCCACATTTCGCCAGTTATGTTTAAGTCCCATGTAATAGGGGCGAGCCTATTGCCATCAACCGGGCATAAATTCTGACTCCGGGCTGCTACCGAGCAATTCGAGATGGAAAAACCCAATATCACTTTGCCCGACCCGGGAATCGAACCCAAGACCTCATGCTCAGCAGTAGCGCTTGCGATCACTAGACCAACGAGGCGTAATAGTCCGCATTTTTTTTATTTCTTTGGTAGCCGCAACGCAATGCACGTATTCTACCGACGCGACGCGCGACGCGCGACGGCATTGCCGGTTTTAGTTCCATTTTAAAAAATAAAATGTTTTTCTTTTTTATGAAACAGTAATAAGTCGAGTCTTTATTCATGATTATTCTACTTATGAATAAAGACTTTTTCGTTTCTGTAAGCCCGTTAGAAAAAAATATATTTTTCCCCTAGAGGAAAATATGCTATTTTATCCCCGCTCTGGTACACTACAACGACGGACTTTTTGAGCAAGACGAGTGAAAATTATATTATTTTAATTAAATCTAGATTACATTATGTTTACTTGCAACAATTTGTGTTATCAGTAATATGAACAACTATGAACTTCTCGTAAGACCGTGATTCCGTCAGTAGACAATAAATTGACGTAGATTCTGTCTGCAGACTATAAAATTGACGTAAGTATTCGTCTACGGCGGGCGCATAGGATCTCGTATCACGGGATTTAAATGTTAAAATCCTTTTTAAAGTTTCGTCCTGATTCACCCCTGCACACCTATTCACCCCGTTTGAACAGAAACACATTTTGAATCACAATCTGAATAATTTTGTAGAATATTGCTAACCCATTAATTCTTAAATTAGAAAAAATTGTCTGCTCAACAACGTAAATAACGCAATGAATGTTGTTGAACTGTCAAAATGAAAGCCATTCCTACTGTTAGTTTTACGGAATTACCCCGCAGGCCAACTTTTAGCATTAATAACTACAAACTACTTTTACCTAACTAAATTGTAGAATGAAAAAAATTATGTATTGAAACTTGAATATTTGGAGAGCAGTGGTGGCCCAGTGGTAAAGGTCGCGACTTACGAGTTGTAGGTCGTAGATTTGAATTAGGGTTGCCAACCCTACTATATAATATAGTATCCTACTATATTAGAGGTTTTTATATTTAAAAAATAAACATACAGTTGGTGAAAATACTATATTTTCATTTCAATACAAATTGCTGAAGTAAGCGCAATAGGGCCTGAATTAATGGTATATTGTTACCATAATTTAGAGTATAATAACTAATAATAGTTATGAATCATAAAAAAAAACTTTTAATAAAGACTTCACAAGAAAAAAACGTTTTATTTTAAACGTAAGAGTACCTACTATTTCATTTTAATTTTTTGCCAATTACCTACTATATTTTTATAGGCCAATGGCTTCGAAAATACTATATATGATAAAAAAAAAAATTGGCAACCCTCGCTCGAATCCAGACATGCGTTTTACTTTGTGTAAATTATTTCATCACCACTGCTCTCAAAACTGTGAAGGAAACCGGCATGCCCTAGAGCCAGAAATTCGAAGACATGTGACATCTACCAACACGCACTGGGCCCGCTTGGTCGATTACGGCCCACTCCCTCTCAACGAGAGGAGGCCTCTTTTTATTTTTTCTGTGGTAAATCTTCAAATGACTTATCCCGCTCTGGGCGGAGCGGAAGGGCGTGTCAGACCCTTACTGACTAAAACCCACCCGTGTTCCTTCAGTTGCCTGTGCGCCAGGGTCACGGTAACTCTTTCGAACAATCCGTGACCGCGGCAGGCATCGGCCCTATCGGAACCCGTCAATTATGCTGACATCTCTAACGAGAGGAGGCCTGTGTCCCAGCAGTGGGAACATTATGGTTATGCTTGAAGAATGGACGTTATAATGAATCTACGCATGCACATTGCCCCACGTATAATTATAAAATATATGTCTACACGCCTAGTAGACTTTGGTCATGCGTCGATACGATTTCTCTTATTTATGAATGAAAACAGTTCCTACGTAATTACGTAACTACTTACATATCAGATATTAATTGGGTCAATAAATTATTTATTTACTTTTCTCACTATGGAAACAAATTATTAATTCACTGGAGCTTAATCTCACTTTGTAAAAAGCGGTTAAACGCTAGTCGGACTTGCACACGAAGGGTTCTGTACCACAGTGCAAGATTTAACACTACATATTTCTTTAACATGTTTCTTGTACGGGGAATCTCTTAAATTTTTTACTTAAGGTGAATTCTCAGCTGTAGCCCGCCAAATTTAAATTTTCTTTGTTTTTTTGCAAATTGCAGCTCTGTTTTACGTCGTATGTTGATCGAAATGCGATTCGCGACTGTAGGAATGTTATACACGAAATATAGATAGAGTATGCTAAGATGGTTTGGTCATGTTGAGAGGATGAATGAAGGGCGACTAACAAAACGTATTTACAAGGCAGATGTGAGTGGACACGCCGGGGCACTCCCTAGGAGGACATATAGTGACCTTATTGGTGATGTTCTTCAGAAAGGTCAGGTGCGTAGTACTCGCAACCGGCGTGCCTGTAGACCAGATGTATGAACGTAAACGAGGCAAAGGAGTATGTAAGGATCGTAGCAGGTGGCGTTCTGTAGTTTCTGCCTACCCCCATGGGAAGAAGGCGTGAGTTTATGTATGTATGAGTTAATTCTTTTTGGGATAAAAAGTTGCTTTTTGCAATTAAATTGTATGCGGGAATTCTCCAGAAGACGCGCGACCAGTTATTTGGCTCGTATCTAGTTTGTACGTTACATTATTAACATAAAGTTCATTATGCTTTGTAAAAAAAAGTTGTTTCCATTCCATTCCGCGGCGGTGTAAATTGAGCCTAAGAGTATGTAAGTTCTGTGCAGAAAATCTGACAACCAGTCTTTACGAACGAGAATCGTGTTACTTTTTGACAGATTTTGTATAAAATCTGTCAAAATTTAACAATGCAGAGACCATTGTGACGTTTGTAAGTTAGTAGACTTCGCCCCCAGTTCAGAATTGCCATACAAAATCTGTCAAAAACTAACAATGCAGAGACCATTGTGACGTTTGTAAGTTAGTAGACTTCGCCCCCAGTTCAGAATTGCCATACAAAATCTGTCAAAAACTAACAATGCAGAGACCATTGTGACGTTTGTAAATTAGTAGACTCGGCCCCCAGTTCAGAATTGCCATACACAATCTGTCAAAAACTAACAATGCAGAGACCATTGTGACGTTTGTAAATTAGTAGACTTCGCCCCCAGTTCAGAATTGCCATACAAAATCTGTCAAAAACTAACAATGCAGAGACCATTGTGACGTTTGTAAGTTAGTAGACTTCGCCCCCAGTTCAGAATTGCCATACAAAATCTGTCAAAAACTAACAATGCAGAGACCATTGTGACGTTTGTAAATTAGTAGACTCGGCCCCCAGTTCAGAATTGCCATACAAAATCTGTCAAAAACTAACAATGCAGAGACCATTGTGACGTTTGTAAATTAGTAGACTCGGGCCCCAGTTCAGAATTGCCATACAAAATCTGTCAAAAACTAACAATGCAGAGACCATTGTGACGTTTGTAAATTAGTAGACTCGGCCCCCAGTTCAGAATTGCCATACAAAATCTGTCAAAAACTAACAATGCAGAGACCATTGTGACGTTTGTAAATTAGTAGACTTGGCCCCCTGGGTTGTGCAGGTCAGATAAGCAGTCGCTTCATGAATAATACTGCTACACATCTATTCTGATTAGTCCACAAATATCCATGCCACGGCAACCGGTAACTCCTACTGTCAATGTAGATGAGATACATTGCATTTTTTTTTTGTACAAAAAAATATGCTACAATCAATAATGAATGATTATTTAGTTAATAACATAATTATTTATTATAAACAATATTTCGATCACGCAGTGAATATCTGCTCAAAGTTTTGTCTCGTTACGATAACATACGCACTCGTTGATAACGGTGTTTTTTTTTTTAATAATTGCCCTGTGAACTTATATGACAAGGCTGTAAGTTAAAATGCAATAATAATTAATATTTTATAGGTAAACTTATTGATTGATAATGCCTGTGTATCAACGTTTTTATTTATGTATATACCGGATTATCACATTAAAATTAACATAACATAACATCACGCCTGTATACCACGAAAGGATAGACAGAGGCGTAGTACACCCACAATTCGCCATTTATGTTTAAGGCGGAATCTTCAGAGTAGCCCGCGAAATTCAAATTTTCTTACGTATTTTGCAATTATCAAATCACTGTCAGGTTGCATTTTGATTAAAATTTGATTCGCGACCGTAACAAATATGGCTTTACAGAATTATAATCATCAGAATCAACAATACATCTCTCTAAGTTCATATTACTGTATTGAATGACTATTTCATGAAATCATGACATTTGACGCCAATTCTAACTTAAGGAGTTGTATTCCTACCAATTCGTACCAACTTGCTATGTAAATAACAGGAACAGAAAGTTAATTTAACATCATGATTATACACTAAGTGAAAGAAATACGTATTAATTGAAGCTAACTGAAAAACTACCGAAGCAATGTAAATAAAATTGATATGGGACTACACCTGAGGCATCCCCCCCGCCCCAAAAAAAAAGAAAAAAATAATTTTCGAAATTGTTCCAAAATTGCCGGAGATATCGCGGAACAAATATACAAAAAAGAAACATACAGGCGAATTGAGAACCTTCTCATTTTTGAAGTCGGTTAAAAAGGAATATTAAAAGTTTTCAAAGTCAAACTCAAAGCATTTTTTTCAATTATACCATTTACCAGTCCGACAGTCAGACAATTTTAGCTGGAGAAGAAAGGGCTAGAAACTCCATGGGCTCTCTTTTAAATAAAGTACTTATTTACAAACTAGCTTTTGCCCGCGGCTTCACTCGCGGTAATTTAGACTTTCACAATCAATTCGGGTTATAATTCAATTATGATTCGTAAGACACGTGGCGCCATCTATTATCATAAGAACGTTATCGTTGTTTTCCTCAGGAACAGTACTTTTTTGGGGATGAAAGGTACCCTATGTCCGTTTCTGTACACCTGACAACGTATATACAAAATTTCAGGATGATCGGTTCAGTGGCTTATGCGAGAAAAGGTAACAAACAAAGTTATTTTCGCATTTATAATATTAGTTAGGATAAATAAATAATTAAGAGTATATTACACAATTAGGCCGCTGAACAAGAGAACAGGGTGTGGCATCTACCTAGATTGCAGCCAGTGAAAATAGGTATTATGTCCAGCCCAGGCATAATCAGCTGAAGATAATATTGTGTTTACATTAATGGATTATTTTGACTTTTAATTAAAACATTATAGGCACCTTTGTGATAAATATGATAATACACACTTGACATTCAATTTAGTATATTAAGTACCTCCTGACTTTGGAATACTAAAAATAGAATAAAGTCACTTTCTTACATCTGGTTTCTTAGCTTCAAATTCTCAATTCAGAAACTGGGTGATAACTATTAGTTTAAATTTTCAAGTGATTTGATTGGCTTGTGCAATTTTGGTGAACCAATCTAAGTAGTTGTATTTTTTTTTGTAAATGATATCTCGCAAGTCAACCTAGGAGTTTGTTGGTTGTCAATTGTAACATCTGATTTGTAATTCCTATAGGGTAGTAATAAAAGCTCCGAAAAAGAATTACAATATGAGCGTACTCAAAATATGAAATTTACTGCTTTAAATACTAACTTTCCGACAACTTATATGCGAATACAAATAAAGAAACGACCGAATAAAATACTGAAAATTCCGAAAAATTAATACAATATTTGCTGACGTAATATTTTTCACCAGCTTAAATTGCGTTTTACCAAAATCTACAGGTAGTCATTTTTATTGTAACTTACCTATTATAAATTTTGAATCAACCTTACACCTAACCAACCAAACCTCGGGGTGCCCCTGAGGTCGGCCGGCTAGGGTTAGGGTTAATAAGCAGGTCGACGGAGCCCCGCTCCGCGGGGCTCCTATTTCTGTCTAAAAGGTTTAAAGGAACCTAACCAACCGAACCTCGGGGTGCCCCTGACGTCGACCGTTTAGAGTTAGGATTTTCGGGAACATATTATATGTTTTCGGCAACTTAGTAATTTTTTCGGAAGTTTAGTGTTTTTTTTTAGAAATTTTGTTTATTTTATTTGAAAGTATAGATTATTTTTCGTAGAATTATAATTTGAATAAGTTCATGTTTGTTCGTTAAATACAACATTTTTGTCGGTTAATTTTGTATTAATGTTTCGGTAATTCATTTTAACACAGCTAGTTAGTATTATAGTCAACCACAGATCGCTAGAAGTTAATTTGTTTTTCGGAAGCTTTATTATTTTCCATTCCTATATTCTTTGCAAATAAATATATTTTACTCTATTCTATTTTATTCGGCTGTTTAACCGGGCTCACCTGTGAGTACCTCAGTAAATTAAGGTCTCCAGCCAGGGCTTAATAAACTTAAATACTAAGCAAGTACACGTTAAGGGCACCCTGTGGGGTACGTACTTCGGCATAGGGCGTCGCTGGGGGAGGGCAGCAAGGGACAGGCTGGATCGGATTAATTTGGGTCGAATTTAAAGCTACAGGCTCATTTGAGCGGGCTCGCTCGAGCAAAGGTCGGGGCGGGCCTCGGCGGCGAGGACTGCGGTCGAATTTTGTACTTTCTAAGAGTACTGGTGGCCTTTCTACTCTTCTGGAGGAGGGTTGTGGCGTCGTCCGGAATAGTTAAGGTAAGCCTCGTACGGCGAATCCTACTTATACTGGAGGGAGTATATTGGTCGGCCGCCGCAATCAGTGGGTTGGGGTGCTTTATAGCCGAGTTGGAGAAACGCATGAACTGCTCGACGGTGGGCATTCTGAGATTTAAGTGAACGTTTTGATTGCGGAAATAGAAGGGGGTTCCCGTGACCTTTCTAAGGAAACGGTTCTGAAGGTTATGTATCCTATGGAGATGGTGTGGCTTAACGTGTGCGAAAACGACGCAAGCGTAAGACACGATGAGACGGATGATTGCGGTGTAGATGTACAATTGGCACTTGAGTGACAATTTGCTGCGGGCGGTCAATATAAAATGAAGCCTATTGAGAGCGAAGGAGGTGCGCCAACGAGCCACCTTTATATGCTCTCTGAAGGTAAGGTGGTGGTCTAGGATCACACCTAGATAGTTGGCTTGATTCTCCCAAGGAATCAGTTTGCCATACAGTTTTCGATTCGTATGATGGAACATTAGCAAAAGCGATAGCGATTGTAGAAATAGAATCGCTCCGAAGCGAATGCCATTTGTCTAAGCCAGGGATGGCGAACCTCGATACATCCACGTGCCACTTTTTCCAAATAAATATTTAATGTGGCCATGATGTGCCAACAAACAATCTTGACTTCTTGACTAATGGAAAACTAGAGAAATTGTTTCAGAATAATCCTCCTTGTTTGCAAACAGATAGACCTTTACTATTATTCAGTTTTCTTCACATTTACCGTTTTATATTTATTTGAATGAAAGAAGAAATTAGTGCCAGTTCTGCTGTTAAAAAAGTAGATGCCAAATAATTTATAATAGGTTCACATTTTCCCTTGCATTTACGTGGCGACGATAGACCATAGAAACATACTTATTATCTATGCGATAGCCGAAATCTAAGCATCTATCCTAGAAGTGTGTGTTACTGTGACTTAGGTACCTAAGTTCCTCAATTGATGCCGTGCCCAAATTATTTTGTCATTGGTTCGCCATCCCTGGTCTAGACCCTCAGAAAGAGAATTATGTCCATACAATACACGCACGCACGTGAGCATATCCGCCAGAAGTTGGCCGAATCATTTCAGCGTTGATTTGCTGGATTTGTTTTCTCCTCTACCGATTTTTATTTCTCCTGACAAAGTTTATTTTGTTTTTATGTATGTATTATGTATTCGTATTTATGTATTAATATTTATTCTTGTATTTTATAGTTATTGCTAAGCTATCTATCCTGCATATTGCACCTGCCATGTTTAGTCTCTGCATCACCCTAAGGTTGACTGGTAGAAAATGCCTCAGCCATTAAGTCCGCCTTTGTGCAGTATTTTTTTTACTTGTGTATAAAGTTTTAATAAATAAATAAAAGCGTATATTAAGTTGTATGCCTCGTTTGGAATCGAATTTGCATCGTGTCGAATTTGCATCGTGTCGAATTTGCATCGTGTCGAATTTGCATCGTGTCGAATTTGCATCGTGTCGAATTTCCGATCGCCGAAGTGACCGAAGTGTGTTGTTAAGTGATCGGCTCAACCCGATACGGCGTCAACAACAAGTGTGGTTACATATTACAGTGGTTATGGTGGTCTGAACTGTGTACCCACAAAGCATCGAACTCGCGATATTGCGATATCGCTTCCGCTCGATATAGCATAATATTTCAAGGCCGGTAAATTTAATTTATGACATATTGCCTGTAATCAATGTGTTTGTGGTTACTATATGTGTGAAACATTAACCTAATATACAATTTTTCGCGTGTTTTAAGGTAGTAGTCTAAAGAATTTCCTTTCTTGCCCGTGTTACTACCAATGATTACCAGTAGTAATACTGTTTAATTTGATCTCCTTTCTTACTACTGCAGTCGAAAGTTGTAAGAAGGGTAACTACAATTGGCCCTTGTTACTACCAATGATTACCAGTAGTAATACTGTTTAATTTGATCTCCTTTCTTACTACTGCAGTCGTAAGTTGTAAGAAGGGTAACTACAATTGGCCCTTGTTACTACCAATGATTACTAGTAGTAATACTGTTTAATTTGATCTCCTTTCTTACTACTGCAGTAGTAATAGAAGGGTAACAACAATTTGCCCTTGTTACTACCAATGATTACTAGTAGTAATACTGTTTAATTTGATCTCCTTTCTTACTACTGCAGTAGTAAGTTGTTAGAAGGGTAACTACAATTTGCCCTTGTTATTACCAATGATTACTAGTAGTAATACTGTTTAATTTGATCTCCTTTCTTACAACTGCAGTAGTAAGTTGTAAGAAGGGTAACTACAATTTACCCTTGTTATTACCAATGATTACTAGTAGTAATACTGTTTAATTTGATCTCCTTTCTTACAACTGCAGTAGTAAGTTGTAAGAAGGGTAACTACAATTAGCTCTTGTTACTACCCCAACTGACCATCCATGCTTCATCATATATTATAAACTAGCTGCTGCCCGTGGCTTCGCCCGCGTAGAGGTCAGAATTCGTCCCGCGGGAATGTGCTACTGGGACAAAAAGTAACCTATATTACTCCTTATAACATCAGCTATTTGCCAGTGAAAGTCCTGTCAAAATCGGTCAAGCCGTTTCGGAGATTAGCCGGAACAAACAGACAGACAGAAAAATATATGTTTTTTGTTATAAATACCGTATATGATACTTTTATATGTATTTAGTAAAAAGCTGTTATTTTGACATTAATAAACAGACGCTTCAGTTTTATTTATTTGTATGTATGTATGTAGTATGTATTTGTATGTATATATGTATAGATGCAAAAATAACAATATCATCATTAAATTTTGCACACAAGTAGACCATGACCTGGGTTAGGACTTAGGATACTTTTTATTCCAGTAGTACAATCCCGTAGGATGTTTTCCGACCTCGCTTTATGACAGCATCGCTGTCTAAGGAAACCCAACAATAAAAGCTAATGTTTTCCGACCTCGCTTTATGACGGCACCGCTGTCTAAGGAAATCCAATTATAAAAGCTACTCATTAAAAAATACTTACGAGTAAACATAAGGTCCAACTTCATCGACGTGTAGTCTGGTGTCCAGTCCATCCTTTACTCGTTCCCAGTTGGTATAATTGAAGAGATAGACCTTCATGAGCGGCTGCACGTCAGGCCGCTTCCAGATCTTGTAGGCTAGGGAGTTGTTGCGGATTACCATGCTCTGGGGACAAAGGATTAGCGTGATTTCAACTGGTAGAAGTAAAAATTGATGAAATGTGTTCTTTGAAAAGGAAACGATAGTAATATTATGAAGGCGAGTGCCCCAACGGGCCGCAGAGCATCGCTGTTCAATACAAAAAAAAATGTAGTTAAAAAAAAAACACGCTTTTGTCACGCGCAAAACATTATAAAATAGTTAAATTGACTTGTATTAGTTACGATTTATGTACCAATCCAATGATTAATTGTGTTTTTTGTTTTTTTTAAACTACATAATTTTATTTTTTACTTTTTAGTCAAGCATATTCTTCATTTAGTTAACAAGGCTAAAGTCAATGAAGATATGACTTGATTGATTTACTAGTATCAACTAAAAAGTTTCACTATCCACCATCATAAGACCCTCGTTGCCCAAGCTAAATCTTTTGGACTCGTCAAAACGAATCATATAATGTGAGCCCAAACTCGAGGGATTTACTAGAAGCCACTGAAAATTTCCACTATCCACCTCCTGGCTCCATCATCAGATTAGCTCCAAGATACCAAATTATTGTATTGTCATCGGTTTTTGATATGTGTGCAAATGAGACTACAGACAGTCACCGAGGAATTCTATACAGAAAACAGCCCGACGAAATCCTGGGTTAGATTCCCAGTTTAACCCAGGATTTCACGCTTACTAGTCCCACTTACGACCACTACTAACTAGACCAACGACGCCTGAATAAGAAGCGTCAATATAAGTGTAATATTTGATAATTATATACTTACAGACAAAATGGCATCGTTGATTGTATTCGTAAAACAAAAGAATATGGTCCCAATCATGCTGAGAACGAACGTAGTTGATATTAACATCAATACTGAAACAAAGAAATACAAAACATTAATTTCTCATATCTATCTATATATATAAAAATGAATCCCTATTTCCCTTGGTCACGGCATCACGCGTGAACGGCTGGACCGATTTCACAATTTTTTTTTTGTTGTGTTCGTTGTTGTCAGGAGAAGGATCTTATGAAATAAAAAAATAAGGAAGTTGATCGGAACGTTACAAAATTCAAGAAAACTTAACGCCAATATTAATTTCACATAACTGTCAGTTGTTTGAAATAACTGTCAGCGATTGACATAATGCGCGCTGCAAATATCGTTTAACACAGATGGATCGGTTGATAAATGAGTCGATAGTTTTAGTTTTAGTCATATAGTCAAAACTAAAACTAAACGACATATGATATTCATAGTTAAGACAGGACAACGTCTGTCGGGTCAGCTTGTTAATAATAAAACCAGCATTGGACTCATCATCAACTATGTTGCGGTCGGCTTCCAGTCTAACGGGATGTAGCTGAATACCAGTATTTAAAATGGAGTGACTGCCTATCTGATCTCCACAACATAGTTATTGGGTAACACGATAGCCTTTGGTAAGACTGATTGTAAGACTTTTGGGCTTATGACTGTCAAAGATCCTTTCATTCTCCCCTGTCATCCGTCACGTTATCATTCACTCACTTTTCATTCATAACAATTGGTCAGTGGGTCTTCTGAGGGGTAGAGTTGTAGGAGTTGGAGTATACGCTTAGGGGCACAATGAGAGGCAAAAAAAAAAAATGGAGCAAAGAGTAAAAAAATCATGTTTTTTTTCCCGGAAATTGTCTAATTTTATTGCAGTGTCGGGTTAACCTTGACCATATAAACCAATTAGGTTCCGAGAAGCATGGTTCTAATTCTCACCGTTTAACGTTTCCGAGAAATAGACCTTCGAATATTTTTTTTAACTTTGCCAATTTTCCGTAATAATTATTTTTTTCGTTGTGTTCCAATTTTATTGCAGTATCGGGTGGACCTTGTCCATATAAACCAACAATCCGTCAATCTTTTCTTTGGTCTCCCTCTTCCACTCCCTCAACATTTATGTAAACTTTTGAAGAATAAGTATTCATGCCGTGGTAAAAATATTAGCTATTCAGCAAAGTGGCTGACAGTTCTGGGTGCGGTGGACGTAAATTTAAGTAAAGCTACTGGAGGAGTCGTGGACCACATCTCACTTCAGCTGTTCTCTTGGTATGTAATGAGGAACAGCGGGGTAATTGCGTAACACTGACAGTACGAATGGCTTTCATTTTGACAGTTCAACAACATTCATTGCGTTATTTACGTTGCTAAGCAGAGTTTTTTTTCGAACATATGAAGCAATGGATTAGCAATAGGCTTCAAAATGATTCAGATTGTGATAGATTGTCTGTTATACAGTAGGGTGAAGGTCATGAGGAAATTTTTCAATATGATATATGATGAATTATTTTGTAGAGGAAGTAAAGAAGGTCAGGAAGTAAGTAAAGAAACTATGGATGAATTGAGTGAAACTAGATATATGTATGGAATAATAATAATCTTTATTATCAAAAAGCCAAATACAATTTGTCCATCTCAATCAAACGTAAATGATAAATTATTTTATTTCTGTAAGGTTTGCACAAACAATTTTACACGTCAATCATATTTTTTAAACTAGATGAGATCGACGTTTTTTATCTGACTACTCTAAGAAGAAAGGCCGAAACAAATCCAGATCTTGGTCAGATCATCGTTACGTGGATATTGTTAGCAAGGAAGTGCTGGAATAATTCCACCCAACGGTTTTCAGCAGTGAAATTCTCAGCATTCCAGCCAGTCATTTTTTCGTCTGTCATAAAGGTTGATATAAGTGAAATCTCGTCGAACACTTTTGTATCTTGGCAGCTGCTAATAAATCCTTGCGTGATCAGCAATCCATCACATTCACTTGGCGCTTTCGTCAAATTTACCCATTCATACACTTCAAGTTCTGTGTTGAATTGACACAGTACAAAATAATTGTAAATTAAATTATCGTTTGGTCTGTTTGCGAAAGCGGGACTATTATGTCCTCGCGGGGGACAGCGGGACGGACAGCCTGAAAGCGGGACCGTCCCGCCCAAAGCAGGACGTATGGTCGCGGTAGTAATAACCCAAGGTCTCGTGACTAAAAAGTCTCAACACGATTACCTACAACTTTAAATATACAATATTTATAAAATGACCTTAAACATCATTGCTTTTGTCTGATAAAGAAATGATCATACGATGTTGTTTATTCTCGTAATTTGTATAATTATCGTTTTTATTTCGTATGTTATGTCTTCTGTTTTGATAGACTGGTTAGCAACTAAATAGTATATTATTGCGCCTGTGCCCCCCATGGGATACGCAGACATGTATGGAAGGTATTTACCTATTCCGCCATTTAAGTAAGAAATCCAAAATAATAGGGCGAGCTTGTTTCTATGCCTACGTGTTTTGCATTACGATTGTAAGGAAGATCCTATTACATTACTAGAAAGATAGAAGGAAGAAAATAAATGTATTTGATCTAAGTTAAGGCACACATTATTCACACAAAAAACTTTTTTACAAAAAAACAACCGGCATCCAAGAAAAACACAAAAAAATAACGAGAAAAATAACATTTATTTCGGAAGTCCGTGTCTTTGATTTTGTATTTTCGTTTTTTGGCCACCGACTTCCGAAATAAAAGTAATTTTTCACGTTTTTTTGTGTTTTTCTTGGAAGTCGGTTGTTTTTTTGTAAAAAAGGTTTTAATTTTCACTTTTTAGCTGTGGTACCTACTAGACAAATTCGTATACCACTACTTGATATGTAAATAACAGTGACAGGAAATTATTAAAACATCATCAATATAAACTAAGTGAAAAAAATACACAGTATTAAGGATAACTCTAAAACTGCTGGTTAGAACTTGATCAAAATATGGGACCTCATGTGAAGCACCAGCTTTCAAAAAAGAATTGAAAACTTCCTCATTTTTTTGAAGACGGTTAAAAACAAGAAATAGTAAAAAAAAAACAGTATTGTGTGCCTCATGGCTGCGCCAAATAGGCCCAGTTCAGCATAAATACCAGGCAACTAGTGCCTGACGCTGGTTTTCAACTGGACCCTATGTTACGAGGACGTCTTAAGGATGTAAATCAGTTTTATAGTGTGTGTAAATCCTACAATAATATTATAAATATGATAGTTTGTGAGGATGGGTGGATGGATGGATGTTTGTTACTCTTTCACGGAAAAACTACTGAACGGATTTGGATGGAATTTGGAACACAGATAGTTTATAACCCGGATTAACATGTAGGATACTTTTTATCCCGGTAGTACGTTGTCGTGGGATAATTTCCGACATCCACGCGGGCGAAGCCGCGGGCAAAAGTTAGTTTATTATATTCATTACTACTAGTACACTATATTCAGCACTGGGCCCGCGAGTTGGATTACGACCCGCTACCTCACACAGAGAGGAGGGCTGAGTCCCAGCAGTGGGAACATTATGCTATAGGGTAGTTGTATTTTCGATTCAAAAACCATTTACAACGACCCAACAAAAAAATAAATAACAACCGACTTCCAAAAACAGAACACTAAAACGTGAAAAATAACTTTAATGCCGGAAGTCGGTGGCAAGAAACGAAATTACAAAACTTAAGTTATTTTTCACTTTGTGTTGCTTTTTTTTAACCGACTTCACAAAAAGGAGGAGGTTCTCAATTCGCCTGTATGTTTTTTTTTTTTTTTTTTTTTTTTTTTTTTTTTTTTTTTTTTTTTTTTTTTTTTTTATGTGTGTTAGCTCATAACTTTTTTCTGGGTGAACCGATTTGGATGATTATTTTTTTATTTGATAGGTGATGCTTCACATGTGGTCCCATTTAAATTTGATTAAGGTCTGACCAGTAGTTTTTGAGTTATCCTTAATACTGCATATTTTCTCCACTTAGTTTATATGGATGATATGTTAATAATTTCCTGTTACTGTTATTTACACACCAAGTAGTAGTATACGAATTTGTGTGGGGTAGGTACCGCAACTAAAAAGTGAAAAATAAAAACTTTTTTACAAAAAAACAACCGACTTCCAACAACCGACTTCCAAAAAAAACACTAAAAGACGTGAAAAATAACTTTAATTTCGGAAGTCGGTGCCTTTGGTTTTGTATTTTCGTGTTTGGCCACCGACTTCCGAAATTAAAGTTATTTTTCACGTCTTTTAGTGTTTTTTTTGGAAGTCGGTTGTTTTTTTGTAAAAAAGTTTTTATTTTTCACTTTTTAGTTGCGGTACCTACCCCACACAAATTCGTATACCACTACTTGGTGTGTAAATAACAGTGACAGGAAATTATTAACACATCATCCATATAAACTAAGTGGAAAGAATCTGCAGTATTAAGGATAACTCAAAAACTACTGGTCAGACCTTGATCAAATTTAAATGGGACCACATGTGGAGCACCACCTATCAAATAAAAAAAGAATCATCCAAATCGGTTCACCCAGAAAAAAGTTATGAGCTAACACACATAAAAAAAAAAAAAAAAAAAAAAAAAAAAAAAAAACATACAGACGAATTGAGAACCTCCTCCTTTTTGTGAAGTCGGTTAAAAAAAACACTAAAAGACGTGAAAAATAACTTTAATTTCGGAAGTCGGTGGCCAAAAACGAAAATACAAAACCAAGGACGCCGACTTCCGAAATTAAAGTTATTTTTCACGTCTTTTAGTGTTTTTTTTGGAAGTCGGTTGTTTTTTGTTTAGAAGTTTTTATTTTTTACTTTTTAGTTGTGGTACCTACCCCACACAAATTCCTATACCACTACTTGTTATGTTATTATAACATCATCAATATACACTAGGGTGGAAAAAATACGTACCTATTATTGAAGCTAACAGAAAAACTATCCAACCAAATTTAATAAAATTTATATGGGACCATCCCTGAGGCGAAACGAAATCGATACAGAATTGCTGGAGATAACGCGTAACAAACACACAAAAAAATAAATACAGACAATTGAGAACCTTCTCCTTTTTGAAGTCGAACAAAATTCGTTCGAATTTACGTTTCGTATACGTCGCGCGTTCGTGCTAGGGTCTCAGCTGTTTAATAATTAGGTAACCTATTAGCTGCTAATTATGAATCATGCATGGATGTCACATTGATGATTTAAGGCTGAGACAGACCCATTTGAGCGGAGTCACATTTTCCCATCACTCTATCATTTATTCCTTTCATTATCTTCAATCTAGTCTTTTCCCAAAACATTTGCTGAATAGGCACCAGTATTTTACATGAAGCGTATGCTTATATGACCTCCACAACCCAGTTACTGAGTAAAGGTACGAGTTCGTAGCCGACTGCATGTAGTAACAGCAGACGACGACGTGACGTTGCGACATGTCGCAGCAACACGTCGCTGTGTCATGTGGCTGCAGTCATGACTCCGAACCCATCTGCAGATGGCTGCAGCTGACATTCAGTTAGTTCTGAATGTTCAGTGAGACAAGATTCAACTTGTTGTCGCTCCAGCGTCGGTGACACTACTAATCTGCGGTCGGGCGACACATCGTCTGCGATCGTGCGATGTGTCGCTAGCTGCGGAACGTATTTCATAGAAATACATAGAAACCAGTAGTGTCGCAGCGACACGTCGTCTGCTGCTGCTGCATGCAGTGGGCTACGAACTCGTACCTTAACACGATACTCCTTGATAAGACTGGTTGTCAGCAATGCCGTTTTAACAATACAGCCGGCGCCCTGAGTAAAATTTCGACGGCGCCCTTCTCCCCTCTTGGAGCGTAGAGAGGGGCGAAAAATTTCAGCACTCCGCCTAGGTTATCTTTTGTCCATTCATAAAGAAATAGAAGTCACTTTGTCCACTTATGACGAAAAGTTTGAGAATTCAGAGAATGTCGGTTGCAAGAGCTAGCGAAGAGAGCTGAACATTTTTTTTTGGTTTTCTAACTCCAAACGAACTAAAACAAAAGTACTCTGCAGGCGCCAGGGTGAAGGAGCGCCTAGACACAGCCCATTCGGCACCCCTTCACCTCTGGCACCCTGGGCGGACGCCCAGCCGCACCTTGCCTTAACGCTGGAACTGGTTGTCAGACTTTCGGACTTTTGTAACGGCTGTCCAAGATTTACGATGTAGTACTTTCCAAAGCACGGAGTTGACTCAGTATAGGTATAATGGATAGTCATTACAATGGTCACCTACCCACGGATCGACCTCGGCAAGCGTAGTTTAACTTTAATCGATCGACCCGTGCCCTCCTCGCTACCCTTTTCTACCACTCACAATCATAATTCACTAGAGCGAGAAAGAAGCGGCCTCGGAAACGGCCCAATCATTCTCAAAAGAGAATAGGGATCTACTCTCTAAGCACAAAATCCGTAGTTTCGGCCGACGTTACGGGCGTGGCCTACTTCGTATCACCTTCGCACATAAGATTAGTTTGGGGCCTGGCCTAAGAATGAATGATACCACGATGTGACTGTTGTCCCTACTTCCGATGTGTGTTTACCTATCCGAAACACTTAATTAATCGGGTGTAGAGTTCACTCCAAAGTATCAGACTACTGTCGGACGGGCCCGTATCTTCGTTGATGGACTTAGAGAGTGGGCCCCCAGGGACGGGAAAATACGAATCCGGGCGGATATGTCTGTTTCACCCGTGCTCAGCGTAAGAATACTGAATGGCTCGAATTGATACGGTGACGATCCCTTTCCGATTTGATACGTGTGCTATTTCCTGTACAAAACTAAATTATGTTTTAAAACTAGATGAAATCGGTGTTTCCAATCCGACTACTCTGAGAAAAGAGGCAGAAATAAACTCAAAGGTCTCTCTTTTAAAGTCCAGACATACTTATCTAGGTCAGATCATGTGAGCACCTTGTAGATTGATGTCTGAAATGGTATTTTGAGGAATGAACCACACAGGTTTGAGTAGATCTAAATGGATGTTGATGTGCCACATTTACGCCCGCACTGTAGACAGTTGGGTACGGTTGGGAAAGACAGAAGTATATACTAAATCTATGGAAAAGACTATACAGGGTTATTTTTCAAAGACCAGCCAAATTTAAGGGTGTGGTATAGACCATCAGACTGAACAATTTTCTCCTTGGGACCAATATCGTAATCGCGAAAAAAAAATCAGCGGTCCTATACATTTGGGTCGAGTAGGTATTGAAGTTTTGTATGGGACAGTTTATAAATTTTTCGCGATGATGATATTGGTCCCATGGAGAGAGTTGTTCAGTTTGATGGTCTATACCACATCCTTAAATTTGGCTGGTCTTTGAAAACTAACCCTGTATATAGTCCTCCACATCGTATTTCGGTCATGGCGGCCAATCTCAACGGAAACTAGCCTCCGGCGTTGATGATATTATAGTGAACAAGTGTGTGCGCAGATACAGGTGCACTCTCTCTTCCCTCACTCTCATAGTCTGATGGGACGGCAATCCGACACGACCGGAGAGTACAGGCGCAGGACCAACGGCTTAACGTGCTTTCCGAGGCACGGGGGCATTACACCACCAACTTCCAAACTCCGGGCTGTTACTAAGAAGAAAGAAAGACAAACACAAAAATGAAAAAATGAAGGCGAAAACTCTATGCTCCAAGCAGATGATATTGATGATAATTATTCATTTTAATTTTACTAACCAGCACCCTAATTGCGTCACACACCATCAATCACAATCTGTGAAGCCTATTGCTAATCCATTGCTTCATATATGTTCGAAAAATTTGTCTGCTCAACAACGTAAATAACGCAATTAATGTTGTTGAACTGTCGAAATGAAAGCCATTCTTACTGTTAGTGTGTTCCGCAATTATCCCGATGCTATTAAAAGCATCTTCACTTGCGTCAAGTACTTACGTCAAATTATATTTTTAGAGTCAGAACTATTTTTTTTTATTGTAACTATTGTCATTGATCCCAATTTTTTTGCAGTTTATTGGCTTGCTATTCAACTGTTATTAGGTAAGTGTAGAAAATTTTAAATACTGATGTGACAAAAATATTATTTTAAAAACCATGTCTCTGAACCTGCTCCAAACCCAAGTGGTAAGATGCAAAGTAACTACAATCTCTCAAAGCGGATCTGTCTTAACAGTATGGAAGCAAGGTGTGCATGTGGAGCTATTTAGCAAACTATATCCCACCTCATTTCCCGCCCTCTGTGCCCCAAAAAATGCAGGTATAGAAAGAAAAGAAAGAAAGAAAAGGAGAAAAGAAAGAAAGAAAGAAAGAAAGAAAGAAAAGAAAGAAAACAATATTTACTGGGAAACGCACAGAATTGGGTGCGTCTCATATCATATAAAGTTATTATTTTCATTTCAATAACGTTCACAAGATGTAATAAACGTGAGATATACCAACTGTTGATATAATTTCTTTACATATAACATTTATATACATACTCTAAAACTTATTTCATATAACGGTATTGGATATAACGTTTAGTTAATCGAAAATCATTAGGTCTATCGTTTAAATCGTTAGTTAGGTAAATTGCTAGTAAGGTAGTATGTTGAAAATTACAACTAATTTGATACTATAGAAAAAAACCAGAAAGATACCTCTAAAAATTGTTTTAACGATTAAAAACCATACTAATATACATACAATCATTCTTCTGATTTTTTGTCAGATTATTCTACAAGCAACATATTAACGTTATTTTTTAGTCCAATCAATATATTTTCATTACCAGCGTTGTGTCATCGCGCTTCTCTTTCTTTTCTATGCAGTCCGACAGTGACCGCGCTTTAGCAGTTGTCAGCCTCTTAAGTAGATTTCCATAGCTATGAGACTAGGGTTTCGGAAGACGTACTAAAGAAATGATGGATCGATTGTGTGAAAGATGATATTAAATGACTAGAAAGGGGGGGGACTGCCTCGTCGGTCCAGTGGCTGCATGCACTACTCCTGAGCATTAGGTCCTGGGTTCGATTCCCGGGTCGGGTAAAGTGTTATTGTGTTTTTCCATCTGGAATTTCTCAGTAACAGCCCGGAGTCTGGATTTGTGCCCGTGTGATGGCAATAGGCTTGCCCTCTGTTACATGGGACTTAAAGATAACTAGCGAAGCAGGTGTACTATAAGTGCAATTCTGCCTAAACCCTTCGGGGATTACAGGCGTGCTAATATTTTATGGCTACAATTTAAATGCTCACCAAAATAATTTTGAGACCCTAAGACTAAGTACCAAGGAAAATATGATAACTTCAAACCAAATAAACCCACTCTATACCGAGGTGCCTAAAGAACAACGTTTTAAATTCCAAAATAATTATACACTCATCAGAATAATTGTAAGTACGTGTTGTAGTTATATTCTTTTTGCCTACCAAAATGGATAAATGCTCACTAAATCTTGTTTAAGTTGCTCACCAGAAATAAGTTTGCTTCAAAATGCAAGAGTGGGATAGGTCATAGGATGCAAGAGCGCGCGAAGCGAGCTCGGGACTTGGGGCACCCCGACTCGGACAGTTTAGGTTAGAAGTGGATGGCGGGGTCTCAAAGACCCCGTTATCCCCTTCGTGGTTATTTATTTTTAAACCACCCAGAAGTTTAGCGGGGCTCCATCGACTACGCCTTATAGATAAAATAATAATTTCTACAGTACTTTATGAAACACAATTTGGTGAGCATTTATCCATTCTGGTGGACACAATTTGGTGAGTATTTCGAA
Source organism: Griposia aprilina (assembly GCA_916610205.1). NCBI lineage: Eukaryota > Metazoa > Arthropoda > Insecta > Lepidoptera > Noctuidae > Griposia > Griposia aprilina. The sequence goes on along the minus strand of OU744310.1, from coordinate 6,278,068 downwards.
TTTTATGGTAGTAAAATAGGTACTTTTCTGGTAAGCGTTTAAACACAAGCCATGTTTTATATACTTACATATAATAAAATCGTAGCAAATTCAATAGTGTAAATTGTTTTAGTATTTTTTGCGAAGTCTGGGAATGGTCGAATGCCAAATATATTTTTTTTGAATTTTTGTCTGTTTTTCTGAATGTATGTTCCAGTGCCATGCAAAAACTACCGGATAGATTTTGTTCAAATTTTGCATAGATATTTCCTATAAGTCTGGTCAGTCTATAGACTATATATATATATATATATAATATTTACTGTAAAAAGTATTATATTATTTTCATTATTGAGAATATGAGGACTATGTGGGTCATTGTTTCAGTTATATTCTTGATCTGGCAGTTTAAGTAGTTTATGCGGCCTACCCAAATGTCCTTTCTTTGGTATTGTTCGTCGAATCGTTGAGCTCCTTAAGTTCTGACTTCCTGAGTTGAGCTGCACGATTACTGACAAATGCGTGCACTGACTGGACAGGTCCACTCAATCTGTGTGGTTCTTTCCTCAAAAGACCATTTCAGATACCAATCTACATGGTCTTCACATGATCTGACCAAGATTATGTCTGGACTTTAAAAGAGACTGTGACCTCTGAGTTTGTTTCGGCCTTTCTTCTCAGAGTAGTCAGATAGGAAACGCCGACCTCATCTAGTTTAAAAATATGATTGACGTGTAAAAGTGTTTGTACAAACCTACTTACAGAAATAAAATCATTTATCATTTATCATTTATCATTATAAATTATCACGCTGTATGCCATGGGGGATGAGCAGTATTGCAATTTGTTCGTAGTCTTCTATAGTTTACCGCAAATTGTAAAAAGACGAGCCAACATATTACAGTTAGTTACAGAGTTATTCTTTAAAATGATTATCATCTCGCTATACCTTTAAGGAGCTATCCAGTCAATCGTGACATAGTATAAGAAGGACTATTTTCAACTAGACTGGACTAGTCAACTTTCAACAAAACAAATAGCTTAGCGGTTCGACGACTGCTTTGCAAACTTAAGTTCGATTCCCAACAATTGATATTATTACTTTTGTGCTTCCTTTTTTAAAATGTATGTATTATATTATAATGGTTCGTAAAAGATACAAAGAAAAACAAAGTTAAATCAAAAACAATATTGATAGGTAAAATGAAATGATTTTTTTTAATGGTTAGTGAGAAACGCGGTGTGCCACAAACACAATCTACTGTTAGATTATTTTAGTAATAATTTGTAAGAAAGTATCAGTCAGTGTAATAATTTTGTGCCAGTAGGTGGTATACTTATGCACTAAAAAAAACTTTTTTACAAAAAATTAAACCGACGAAAAAAGAAACTGAAAAGCAAAAAAATAATCTTTCAGTCTAACTAAGCTCTTAAATTAATGTAAATTACAACATTTTGAGTCACACACCCTCTATGACAGTCATACTCCAGCTAGGCTTAAAGTTCTCATCAAGATGAATGAAATAAGCCCAAACACGATCTAACTGCTGTAAGCTGTTGAGGAGCCCTCTCGACTGTCTTCCGTCTCCATCATCAGATGATCTTCAGGTCTCTTTTTTGTTGAAGCATCATTAGAACTACGTATATGTGTCAAGTTTCAACAGAATCGGTTCACAAGGGAACATTCTGTAGGTGAAAAATCATTTAACCCCTATTTTTCTACCCTTAGAGGTGGATTTCGACTTTGGGGTATACTCTTTCCATTAAAAAAAGAATCATCAAAATCGGACTACTCGCTAAAAAGTTATGCGTGGCCATACATAAAAAAAATAAAAAAAATACTGGTCGACTTGAGAACCTCCTCCTTTTTTTTTCGTCGGTTAAAAACGTAAAACTTCGCAAGCAATGGGAAATTGTTACTGAAGGTTGTGGGTGTCAACGTCACGACGAGCTGCTTCTCACATGGCCAAGTGTACGTCTCTTGCTCCCGCGCACCAGTCCTGACACTCTTCATATTTTGGCTGCTGAGACCAAAACTAAAAACTTAGTTTACAGTAAAGTTTTATAAAAATGTGGCTGTTATTGTCACGCGAACGAAGTCGCGAGCAGAAGCTGGTGTATTAACATAATACGAACAAAAAAAAACTTTTTTACAAAAAAACAACCAACTTCCAAAAAAAACACTAAAAGACGTGAAAAATAACTTTAATTTTGGAAGTCGGTGTCTTTAGTTTTGTATTTTCGTTTTTGGCCACCGACTTCCAAAATTAAAGTTATTTTTCACGTCTTTTGTCACGTGTTTTTTTTGGAAGTCGGTTGTTTTTTTGCAAAAATGTTTTTATTTTTCACTTTTTAGTTGCGGTACCTACCCCACACAAATTTGTATACCACTACTTGGTGTGTAAATAACAGAGACAGGAAATTATTAACACATCATCCATATAAACTAAGTGGAAAAAATATGCAGTATGAAGGATAACTCAAAAACTACTGGTCAGACCTTGATCAAATTTAAATGGGACCACATGTGAAGCACCATCTATCAAATAAAAAAGAATCATCCAAATCGGTTCACCCAGAAAAAAGTTCTGAGCTAACACACATATTTGCAGGCTATGAGCGTAGCAATAAATAAAGTTGTTTTTTTTTTACTTTTTTACCTATACAGGATAATTTTTTAACCAGTGCGCAAACTGTAACCATGATTTCAGCAAATGATTTTAGACCCTCTGGCGCAGAAATTTCAAGTCGGTTATCAATAAAAAAAATCAGCTGTTTCATAGAAAAGTGCAATACCTACTCGGTCAAAATGTGTGGAAAAACTAATAAAAAAATTATAACTGACGAAACATTTCTACGCTAGGGTCTATAGAATCATACGCTGAATTCTTGGTTAGATTTTGCGCACTGGATCAAAATTTATACTGTGTACGTTTTTTCGACAACATATTTTGGAATTAGGGTTTTTTGTTTTTTTTTTTATTTCGAGTTTTCTTGAAGCAGTATCAAGAAATTCGATCAGAAACATAACTGATTCATTCTTTGTTATATCGACCTTTACAACCTATATTGATGTTATTTAATAGTCTGAACGGTAATAAAAACAATACGATTTTAGGTCATATTACCTACTGTTATATGCAGTATTTGTATGCACGTGTTTTTCTGACACATAAACCTATTTTTATTTCTTCGTTTTCTTAGTTTCTAATGCAATTGTATCGATTTCGTGTAAGTTGAATGGCTGCATATTCCAGTTGGCTTAAAAAACTTTTTTTACAAAAAAACAACCGACTTCCAAAAAAACTCTAAAAGACGTGAAAAATAACTTTGATTTCGGAAGTCGGTGTCTTTGGTTTTTAACCGACTTCACAAAAAGGAGGAGGTTCTCAATTCGCCTGTATGTTTTTTTTTTTTTTTTATGTGTGTTAGCTCATAACTTTATTCTGGTTGAACCGATTTGGATGATTCTTTTTGTATTTGGTAGCTGGTGCTTCACATGTGGTCCCATTTAAATTTGATCAAGGTCTGACCAGTAGTTTTTGAGTTATCCTTAATACTGCATATTTTTGCCACTTAGTTTATATGGATGATGTGCTAATAATTTCCTGTCACTGTTATTTACACACCAAGTAGTGGTATACGAATTTGTGTGGGGTAGGTACCGCAACTAATAAGTGAAAAATAAAAACTTTTTTACAAAAAAACAACCGACTTCCAACAAAAACACTAAAAGATGTGAAAAATAACTTTAATTTCGGAAGTCGGTGGCCAAAAACGAAAATACAAAACCAAAGACACCGAATTCCGAAATTAAAGTTATTTTTCACATCTTTTAGTGTTTTTGTTGGAAGTCGGTTGTTTTTTTGTAAAAAAGTTTTGTATTTTCGACTTTGGCCACCGACTTCCGAAATTAAAGTTATTTTTCACGTCTTTTAGTGTTTTTTTGGAAGTCGGTTGTTTTTTTGTTAAATAAGTTTTTATTTTTCACTTTTTAGTTGCGGTACCTACCCCACACAAATTTGTATACCACTACTTGGTGTGTAAATAACAGAGACAGGAAATTATTAACACATCATCCATATAAACTAAGTGGAAAAAATATGCAGTATGAAGGATAACTCAAAAACTACTGGTCAGACCTTGATCAAATTTAAATGGGACCACATGTGAAGCACCATCTATCAAATAAAAAAGAATCATCCAAATCGGTTCACTCAGAAAAAAGTTCTGAGCTAACACACATAAAAAAAAAAAAACATACAGACGAATTGAGAACCTCCTCCTTTTTGTGAAGTCGGTTAAAAAGTAATTTTGCCCGTGTGCAGTGCTATGCTGTAAACTTCACTTGAAATCTCACGCAAGTGAGCGCGCGCAGTTCGAAAGCAAACTCATTTGTTTTTAAAGTAAATCATCGCGGATTCACAACGAGACACCGTTCGAATTTCGAAGTTTATGTTTAGAGAATAACACCAACACCTTCATAATTTGCCATATCCATCCATAACCATCCATCCATATCCATTTATCCATACGCATTAATTTTTAAGACATAATAATTATAACATTGGCATAACGAAATTCAGGATAATGATCATTGCGCAGAAGTGTTTTGTCATAATGTCATATATTATCTATGCCATATATTATATATTATCTAGGCCATAAATTAAACTAACCTAACCTAACCATTGCATTATGCCAAAGTGTTATTATGCCACAGTGTCATTATGCTAATAAAAGTTATACGAAAACGGTTATGCCAAAATATATAGGTAAAAAAAAAAAATGCGAAAAGAAGGGATCCTTAATTTCGATAGGTAAATACAAACTCTAAAATTTTACCTCTATGATATTAGTAATATAGATTTAATAAAATTATGACCATGAGAGTTCGTCTATCTGTGTGTTTAAGATAATCTCCGAAACGAGTGAACCGATTAAGACGAGGTTGTGCAGTATTATTTTAAGCAAATGATTTGTTTACCCTGTCATTTTGTTTTATTGGAGTTTTAATAGATTTCTAGGAATTTGAGTGAGCAAGCGTTGATTTAGTGATCCTCCAACTCAAAATCAAAGCATTTATTTCAAATAAACCAATTACAGGCACTTTTGAATTGTCAACAGGCCGGTCAGTCTAAAACCTAAAGCTAGTTGCCCATTCCAAAGCGTAGTAGGTACCTATGGAAGAACGGGCAAGAAACTCCACGGACTTTCTTGCTGAGTCAGGCCCCAGGTGGCCCGCTAGAGCGCCATAACAATAGATAATCAATTGTGTCTCATTAGCGATGCTTGACTAGATCAAACGCTACACAGCGGACCACGGCTATAAGCTACGAAATCAATCTACGTCCGTATCCCAACTATTTTGGGTTTGGCTTCCAGTGTAACCTCATGCAGCTGAATACCAGTATTTTACATGACGCGACGGCCTATCTGACCTCCATAACCCAGTTACTGGGTAACACGATACCCCTTAGTAAGTCTGGTTGTCAGACTTTTGGGCTTCTGGCTACCCGTAACGACTGCCAAAGGTCTACTAATGACAGCTGGGATCAATGGCGTAACGTGCTTTTCGAGGCACTAGGGGTCTGGATATGTATTGGATGGTCACCCATCCACGAACCGACCGCGGCAAGTGTAGCTTAACCTTCTATCGACCTGTGCGATTGTTATCATTTAGCCACGAGCCACGGCTGGGCTACGCACGTGTACTTATAAATGATAAATGAATTGATTTCTGTTACGTGTCAAGGTCTCTTTTAAATTCCAGACATAATTTTGGTCCGATCATGTGAAGACCATGTAGATTTGTGTCTGACATGGTCTTTTGGGGCAAAACCATAAAGATTGAGTGGACCTGTCCAGTCAGTGCACGCATTTGTCAGTAATCGTGCAGCTCAACGACGTGCATACCTAGCAATGCAGTAATGGACGGTCGCCTTTATGTCTGTGTCAGCTATAATTAGTTGTTTTCAAGCGCATTATTGTTCCAGAACATGATCTTTTAATTTGACACCTAGTTTATCAATCATAGGTTGATTTTATTATTGTTTTGCAGAGTAAGCAGACACAATAAATGTCGAAAACAGACGACCGATTTTTGTTGGCTACCATGATTTGTCTTGCAAGGGGTGTCATTTGTCGGTGAGATTCGGTTACTGAGGAAAAGGTACTGTCTTACCCCGAGTCTACACCAAAGTATAAAACACTGTTCTAAGATAGAATAGATATTCGGTAAAATACATAGGTATCTTCATGTTCCGTCAAGTATTTTCGTTGATCGTTAAAGACTAGTTCTATTCTATTCTATTTTTTACTATGGCAAGCAAAGCCGATATCGACTATTCTGCCAATCAAAATCAAAGTCAAAATATTTTATTTCACATAAACCAACATGGGCACTTATGAAACGTCAGAAGCTAGGTGCACGGTTCCAATTGGTTGTTTCCTATGGAGAAGAGCCAGCAAGAAACTCCACGGTTACTCTTTTAAAATTTAAGGGGCTTTTACAATGTTTCAAATTACAGTGTTGATAGATATGGGAGGACAGTGTAGGCCCGTCAACAAGTAACAGGTACTCAACAAAATATAAAACGGTCTACAAATCTACAGTCTACAATTTAGGCCTACAACGTTCTCACATTCACAAAATATAATATATAAGTCTATATAAAAATAAAAGCTTATTTAAGCCAAATGACATGATTGCCATTACAACTGTAACAAATCTGAATTAAAATCCTGTCTACAAAAGCCATAAGTAAAGATTTGAAATAAGAATTAGAGGTATAATAATAATATAATTGATGTCAAATAATGAGAAGATCATGTCAAAGAAGAAAGTAAAAACAAAAACAAAAATACTGTTTTTTTTTAAATAGCCTTCGTAATTTGGGAACAGTTAATAGACATTCACATAGTGATGCCGCTAATGAGGTACCAGGGAAACCACATGTGCAGAAGGAATTATTGCCAAACTTCCCTGTTCTCAACATAGTCTTTAATGTTATAATATGCATTTTTGATAAGGATAACACTAAAGTGACAAAGATTAAAGTGAATTGGAAAAGCAAAGTACATTATTATAAATAAAAAAAATTATACGTTAAAAATCTTCGATGATACAGTTGAACTTAGTTCATGTGGGGTTAGTACTGGACTGAAATAAAGACTAGTTAATGTATAAAAAACTTGTAGACAACTTGTCAAAAATGTCCAAAGAGGTAAACATGTCTGAAACAAAATTCAAATGTATGACTGACAAATACGTGCACTGATTGGACAGGTCCACTCAATCTGTGTAGTTTTTCCTCAAAAGACCATTTCAGACTCAAATGTACATGTTCTTCACATGATCTGACCAAGATTATGTCTAGACTATAACAGAGATTGTGACCTCTGAGTTTGTTTCGTCCTTTCTTCTCAGAGTAGTAAACGCCGACCTCATCCAGTTTTTAAAATATGATTGACGTGTAAAAGTGTTTGTACAAACCTACTTAGGTACAGAAATAAAATCATTTATCATTTATGATTTATGACATGACATTATGTTTTATACACGTCATGTTTCTGACAATTCTTTTACAAGGCTTGAAAAGAACTATCCCAATTTGTATAAGGCCGTTCATCCATCGCCTCCGTCAACGAGAAGCTGAACTATTTCTAAAACGCGATGTGTCATATATACTCCTACTGTAAGTGCGTTGACATCATTTCGCCACGTGCTCGGCGCGGGTTAGAGATCACGATACGTAAATAACTAGACAATCACACACTTATTACAATATATCGGCTTCCACAGTAACATAGGTACTTGCTTTATGTATCTGTGTATATCTTGCTGACCGTTACTGCAATACTGCTACTAATGATTCTTTGTTCATTCAAGGAAATGTATTATGTAGTAGTCTGCACACTTGGCGAATAAGAGCAAGACCGAAAACAGTGTATGTGTATGTGTGTGTGTTTGTGTGTAAGCGTGTCTGTGAAGTGTGCGTTGTGTGTGTGTGTATGTGTTTGTGAATGTGCGTGCGGCTTTTGGCTACTTTGTATGTGCGTATTTAATGTCATTTATTTGTAATGTGCGTTTTCTTTGTGCAGAATAAACTTTTTTTTTTTTTACAGTTTTACCTTCACGACACCTCTGCTATACCTAGTATGTGTTTATTTTTTGGGAATGAAGTTCCTTAAGGTCGAAACGCCAGCAAGACCGCGCAATAAAAAATTTCTTACGTTTTTTGCAATTTGCAAGGTCAGTGTCAGGTTGTATGTAGAACAAAATATGATTCGCGACTGTAACAAGTATGTATTTACAGAATAATAATCATTAAAATCATTAATACAACTCTCTAAGTTTATAATAACCTTATTGAATGACTAATTCATGAAATATATATCAATCAATAGGGTTATATGATCTAACGGTACCACGATACCCATTGGTAATACTAGTTTTCAGACTTTTGAGCTTCTGGCTGCCCGCAACGATTGACGAGATCCGATAAGGCCGATGCCTGCCAGGGTCGCAGATTGTTCGAAAGAGTTACCGTGGCCCTGGCGCACAGGCAAATGAAGGAACACGGGTGGGTTTTAGTCAGTTAGAGTCTGGCACGCCTTTCCGCTCCGCCCAGAGCGGGACAGGTCATTTGATGATTTCCCACACAAAAAAAAGAACTATCTAAGAATGACAGCTAGGACCAACGGCTTTCCTACGCACGGAGGAGTCTCGGTATGTAATGGATGGTCACCCATCCACGAACCGACCGCAGCAAGCGTAGCTTAACCTTCAATCGACCCGTGCGGCATTATTTAGTCACAATCGTTTGAGAATATCTCGAAACTTCTTAATCACATCAATTTACTAAAACATCAAAGTTTTTATATTCACTTGTGCGCACTCGTATACGCAACGCAAACTAATCTGACTTCCTCATACGAGTTATCGGATGTCATCCTTTATCAACATCACGACGTATTTTTTATGAATAAAATGGTCGAACAATTAATATTTATTAAGAGTTTGTCATGGTATGGGCATGTGATGTGGAGGTATGACGAAACTGTCGTGTGGAAAGATTTGAGTAAGAACGTCGATGGCTTTAAGAGTAGGGAAAGATCAGAAAAACGATGGATGGACTGTGTGAAAGATGATATGGTTAGAAAGGGGGGTGATTACCGAGATGACGAATGATAGAGAAGTGTGGAAGAAACAGACAAGTTGCGCTGACCACAAGTATATTACGATAAGGGAGAATGATGAAATGCTGAAGAGTCTATCAGTTTGTATAGTATGTGTTACTGGCTAAGCTGCTCGCTCTATTTTGATTAAATTCGGCAGAGTGATAACTAGGTTTTCGGGGAAACACTTACATCCCGGACAACAAAATAAAAATTAAATAAATACATAAATAAAATTCTGGTATCATCGGTCTCGTAATTGCTTTACCGCCCTAAAGTTGAATGTCACAAGCTCGTCATAAAACGACAAGGTCCCGTGATTGACGAAGGGATCCCTTCTTATCCCATTTTTTATACTAATATATTTTGGCATAACCGTTTTCGCATAACTTATATTAGCATAATGATACTGCGGCATAATAATACTTTGGCGTAAAATTAAGAAGGTCCCGTGATTGATGAAAGGATTCCTTTTTATCGCATTTTTTATACTAATATATTTTGGCATAATCGTTATCGCATAACATATATTAGCATAATGATACTGTGGCATAATAATACTTTGGCATAATACAATGGTACCAGAATTATTATTTATTTTTATTTTAATCAGTCAGTCTCTAATCTCGTACTGTATAACTGTATGGGGTGGTGCGACGAAAACATCAATGCTTCGGATCGAACGTGCACAAAGGGCCGTTCTAAAGGTAAGTAATTTCTTGGCTTTCTTATTTCCCACCAGAGAACTTTATGCCCATACTGGAGTGTTAACCGTACGTCAACTTTTCATTTTAAATACGATCCTGCGCAAACACTCTCTTCTTGTCTATAATCCTAATATATTTGAAGGCAAGCGTCGTAAACACGCAGTTTGTCCCTCAACTCGGTTCCATACTGCTTTCTCCCGTCGACATTTTGGTTTTCTTGGAAACTACTTGTACAACAAAATTAACGGTATTTTGTCAATTTATGTCCTACCCAAAGGGCGTTGCAAAAAAACACTCTCAGTCTGGTTGCAAAAATTGGACTATGATGCCACGGAGCAGCTACTGATTGTTCCCTCATAATGTTTCATAATTTGTGGTTTTTGACTGTAACAAACACCCTACACACTCACTCTCACGCAATCATTCTACCTCTCCTTACACTTCACATGCACACTACACATACATTACACTATACCTATTTTTTATTTATTTTAACTTCAATATTTAGTTTTTTTTTTTTTTGCTTAGCTAATTTAATTTAAACGTCTGTTTTTTTTTCCCCTTCATTAATTTAGTTTGTCTAGAGTTTTAAAATTTACCACTGCAATATTAATTATAATTATTCAGTTCGGGGTGAGAGCCTGGTGATCCGTCACACAGGGTATCCTAGTATGGACTCCAGTCTCTCACAAAGGATCATATTATTGTATTGTTGTCGAAACACTTGTCTCTTGTTTATAAATATGTGAACCTTTTGTGAAGAGAGAAATAAAGATATATTATTATTATTATTATTATCTCCGGGATGTAAGTGTTTCCCCAAAAACCTAGTTAACACTCTGCCAAATTTCATCAAAATAGGTCGAGCAGTTTAGCCGATAACACATACTAAACAAACTGACAGACTCTTAAGGGGCTTACAAGAGCTAAAGCGCGGTCACTGTCGGATTGCATAGAAAAGAAAGAGACGCGCGATGACACAACGCTGGTTGCAAAATATGAAGCAATTATGGATATACAAAAAATCTATTTATTCGACAAAAAAATTAAAACACTATTACGTTAGTATGTTGCTTGTAGAATATTCTGACAAAAAATCTCAATGTTTGCATGTATATTAGTATGGTTTTTAATCGTTAAAATTTTTTTTTAGAGGTATCTTCGTGGTTTTTTTCTATCATATCAAGTTAATTGTATTATGTTTTCAACACACTATCTAACTAGCATATATCCAGAAGAATATCATATATTTTTCTGATTTTGGTTACTGCAGTGGATCATATATTTTTAGGCATTATAAATTAGCGTTTAGGTCATGTAGTCCCCTTTATCATTATCCTTTCCTAATTCCAAATTATTTATGGTCAGCGTAACATGTCTGTTTCTTCCACACTTCTCTATTAGTCGACATCTCGGTAATCACCCCCTTTATAGCCATAGTGCACGACGACGTATCAAGCTATATATTACCAGTATAACCTGACTTCTCATTGGACGAAAAGTCTATACTATGCGAGGTCAGCTAAAACTAGAAATGTATAAATTGATATATATGAGGAACAGGGTGTAAAGTTCACTCATACTCTATGGAAAAGGGAGGATCCTCCTACCAGACGGGTGTTGTGTCTGGTGGGCAACTGCCCAACGGTTGATGTCGGGACGTTGTATATATGCTAGTCACGCGGTAAACTCTGCTTGCGCGATGCAGGATTTGCGTGACGTCAGTATGACGTGTAGCTCGCTTGTGGCGATGTTGATACCGCTACAGATATATGTCGTCGTGTGTATCAGAATTTGAAAATATACGAGGTTAAATTATTAATTTATAACATAGGCAACTAAATTCAGGATATAAAATGGTTTTCCTTAAGGCTGCTCTCTCGAAAAAAGCTTGAATAAAGCATGCAGATGAAGTAACTTTTCGTCGGCATTTACAGAGAAATTACATCTGAAAATGTTAGTAATCTACATGATATAATACGTAATTTAGTTTAGCCATAATTTTTCTATCGGTATCACAAAATAAAATAAAAATACACCAAATCATTGAGATGAAACCATTTTACTCCTTCCTTTTTTATCAAAAGAGTATAAAAAAAAATATCTACTACTTTGCAATACAAAGGAAAATGATTTGGTTTTGTTACTTTTTTTAAATATATGTATTATTTTTATTGTAATAAATTAAAAAGGCGTCCGATTAATGCACTCGTCCTTAGATTCAGTTGGTCGTTAGCTCCGCCCAAATTCTCATGGTTATTGGCATTATTACAAGCCTTAAGGTATTCGAGTTTTCCTACGTTTTTCTTACTGTTAATTAGCATTAAAAAAATCAGTAACATAAAATAATATGTACAGCTCTCAAAGTAATATTTGATGGAAAAAATCTTGTTTTGTATTCATTAAATAGTCATCAATATTTCCCGTGAAAGACTTACCTTCGAGAAATATGTTGATAATTTCTATGATTGCATAATGCATAATCAGCCTATAATGCCTCCCACTGCTGGGACACAGGCCTCCTCTCTTCGAGAGGGAGCGGACGGTTATCTATCACGCGGACCCAGTGTGGGTTGGTAGATGTCACGTCTTCGAATTTTTGGTTCTAGGTCATGCCGGTTTCCTAACGATGTTTATAATTATTTATCAGTAAATATAACTTCCTGTTATAATCATATTTTGATTAACACATAGAGGTATGAGGAACAGGGTGTAAAGTTCACTCATATCTCCATAGAAAAGGGAGATTCTTTGACCACACGGGTGTCGTGTCTGGTAGGCAACTGTCCAACGTGTGATGTTGGGACGTTGTATATATGCTAGTTGCGCGGTAAACTCTGCTTGCGCGATGCAGGATTTAGCGTGACGTCAGTGTGACGCGTCGTAGCTCGCATGTGGCGATGTAGGTACTCCTACAAACACACGATTTAGTTCCTGTACTTATGGTACAGTAACTAAAAAAATGGTATTCATGGGGACTGCCAAAAGAAGTGAAAACTTAAAACTATGAAATAACGGTGGTCATCTTATAGCTACAGATATCATGTTAACATTATGTAGCACTAGCTTTTGTTCACGGCTTCGCTCACGTTAATTTAGACTTTGACAATCAATTCGGGCTATAATTCAATCATGATTCGAAAGACACGTGGCGCCATCTATTATCATAAGATAGTTATTGTTGTTTTTCTCGGGAATAGTACTTTTTTTCGGGATGAAAGGTACCCTATGTCCGTATCTGAACAGCTGACAACGCATATGCAAAATTTCAGGATGATCGGTTCAGTGGTTTAGGCGTGAAAAGGTAACAAACAAACAAATAAACTTACTTTCGCATTTATAATATTAGTTAGGATGTTGGTGACACGAACCCATAAGATTCTCTCCTACCAAAAATCGCTCAACGCACCTAAGAAGATTTATCCAAAAAAAAAACAATTTCCAAAAAAAACTACAAAGTGAAAAATTACTTTAATTTCGGAAGTCGGTGTCTATGGTTTTGTATTTTCGTTTTTTGCCACCGACTTCCGAAATTAAAGATATTTTTCACTTTGTAGTGTTTTTTTTCGGAAGTCGGTTGTTTTTTTTTTGTAAAAACGTTTTTTTATTCGATTTTAATTGTGGTTCCTACCCCACAAAAATGCGTATACTACTACTTGATTTGTAAATGACAGTGACAGGAAGTTATTAAAACATCATCAATATATATTAAGTGGAAAAAAATACGCATTATTAATAATGCTTATCTGACCAGAGGGCCTAGACAAATGACATTCGCTTCGGAGCGATTCTATTTCTACAATCGCTATCGCTTTCGCTAATGATTCCAAAAACTAGCGATAACGCTCGTCAAAAAGTGTCCCTTGGCTATGCATCTCTGTGGAAGTACCTAATCTTTCGACGCTGTCGATTCATTTCAAAATCGAATGTTGTTAACATTGTCTAGCTAATTTTTATTCGTTGACCTATGATCACGTGACATTTCGATAGCTTATGTCAACCCCATACATTTTAACTTTCCTACTAGCGTCATCGCTAATCGAATGTTAATTTGTCTAGGCCCTCTGTAGTTTTTGAGTTATCCTTAATGATAAATCAAAAACTGCAGATTAAAATCCGTTCACTTCGAAAAAAGTTCTGTGGTAACACACATTTAAAAAAAAAATACAGTGGAATTGAGAACCTCCTCCATATTTTGAAGTCGGTTATAAATAGAATTACGCGGTCTATTTTAGTGCCCTTAATAACATCATTTTATATCATCTCAACACTTGAGGTTTTCAACTATGTATTAGTACTAAGACGGTTTGACAAACAGAATTTGAACTTACAACCCCTCGTTCACTAGTAAAGACTATAACCGCTGCACTATTATCTCTAATTGTAACGTGCTGTTATGTTTAAGTCCCATGTAATAGGGGGCGACCCTATTGCCATCAGCCGGGCACAAATCCAGACTCTGGGCTGCTCCAGATGGAAAAACCTAATACACTTTGCCCAACTCAGGAATCGAACCCAGGACCTCATGCTGAGTAGGATAGTGCTTGCGACTTCTAGACTAACGAGGCAGGTTTGACTATACTCTCTATGTCCGTCAATTAAGATACAAGCCCGTCCGAAAGTAGTTTGAAACATCGGAGTTAAACAAACGCCCGTTTTTTATTTTTTTCGGAATGGCAATACCAATCGGGAGTAGGGACAGGTGTCAAATCGCGGTCTCTTACATTCTTAGGACGGATCGTCCGTAGGTGAGACGGAGTTAGAATCTCCCGTAATTTAGGCCGAAACTTCGGATTTCGTGCTTATGGAGTAGACCTCGGACTACATACAACATTACTTATCTATTAGATTATTAATTAGGTAAACATTTACTTACATCTCTAATTATGTACAGTCGTCAGCACATCACGTAACCACAAACTGTCAGATTTTCTCAATCGATTTTGAACGTAACCATCAATATTTAAGGTATAAAATCGTTTGGAGAAATTTGACAGTTTCATGTAGCTTTACCTGCAAGCGACTGTACTTACTTATCGACACAAGAAATGTCTACACAAGTGATATTTTGTAGGTACAAATTTCTCTGTGGACTTAAATCACATGAAAATGATTCAAAACATAAAACCATGCAAATAAAAAAATGTCATATCCATCCCATTTTTGATAGTCCATTAATTTTAGCTGTCATTGTTCTTTTGTTTCTGCAATAAAAACGAAATGGCGAAGGATTTCTTTGAGCTTATTATCTGAAATAGCTAGGTATTGAAATTTGAACAGAACCTGCTTGCGTAGCATGATCACTTCTATCTCTACTCTACGAAGAGATGACAAATCGCTTTATTTATTTTTATTTTAGATGGGTTTGCTCTTGACTCTAGTCTAGGTCAGAGATGACAGAGACAAAGTCGACGATGGAGTGAGCTTACCCAGAAGAAGCCTGTTCACTCTCACTTTGAAGAGATTTGGGTTGTATGCGGTCGGAAACACAGGCGCAGGTAGAGAATTCCACTCTTTTGCTGTGCGCATTATAAAAGATGTTTGAAACCGCTTAGTGCGAATTGGTGGAATAGCAACTAGGTAGGGATGGTAACTTGCAGTGCGCCTAGATGTCCGATGGTAGAAGGGGCCCGGTGGAATGAGGTCGTGGAGTTCTTGGGCACACTCGCCGAAGTACAATCTGTAGAAGACCGACAAGCAGGCAACCTTACGGCGGCGGCGGTTTATTAACAAAAAGTCATTCTTTTTTTAAATTTTGACATCGCGCCGTAGAAATCTTTTCAATCTGTCATTTTGTCTTCAGTTTCTTCTGTTTCTATAGTGTTCATGATACGCATGCTGTACAGTCGGCCCCTAATGTTTATACCACGCCACGACCTTTACTCATAAAGTTCACGTCGAAACAAGAGATTACAATAATAATATAGGCCACATTATCATTCTCCCTTCTTCTATACATCTTCTATTAGCACTCATCACAGTTCATCTGTCTATTTTTTTTCCAAATAGCGACTGCCTATCTGATATCCACAACTCAGTTACTGGGTAACACTTTCGGGCTTCTGACTAGTAGCAAGGACCGTATAAGATCTATGAATGACGGCCGGGACCAACGGCTCAACCTGATTCTTTTGATTGTGGATTTGTAACAAAGAGTGGAAAAGGGTTAATACTTACAACAGTAATACTTCTTCTCCGGCTGCTTCCCCCAACACAACACCGACCACTGGCTTTTAACCCTTCCACACGTAAATTGGGCTTTTCCACACCCTGCACAGCCATTTAAATTGGCCAAAATAGTATCTTCCCGTATTAAAATTTTACCCTTCCCGTTATGAGGGGTGATTACAACCATTTTTTCTTCACCATTCTCTTTTGGCAGTACCGGAGTTAATGGAATAGGTTTGTCTAAGATTTGGTGGTCCATTTTCGCGGAAAAATTATTTTGTTTTATAACGTCATTGTCTTTTAGCAGCAAAGGAGCTGATGGAATAGGTTTGTCTAAGTTTTGGTGATCCATTTTCGTGGTAAATTTCTTTTGTTTTATAACGTTATTGTCTTTTGGCAGCAAAGGAGCTGATGGAATAGGTTTGTCTAAGTTTTGGAGATCCATTTTCGCGGTAAATTTCTTTTGTTTTATAACATAATTTAATTCAGATTGTGTGGAGCGCGCGTCTTTTCCCAACTGGAGTTGGCACACTACTAATGTACTCAGGTCATGTTGAGGGGTTATCATATTGTATACATATTTTTTGTAACGATTTAAATAGGTTATCTTGACTTTAATGCTTGGTTTTCGTTGAGATTTTTAATGGAGAATTTGTTCATTTTTGTTGAATATTCTTTAGAATCATTTTTGTTGAATATTCTTTAGAATCATTTTTGGAAGTAGGTATTGGGTGAAATTGTGAAAAATTGTAAGATGATTTGGTGACAATGTTAGTTGTTGTTTATTTTTGTTAATTTAACATCATAACATGGCGCCTGTTTGTCCCTACGGTGAGACTGTGACGTATAATAGTACCTTTCTACACCATCACTCAACATTTCGCCAGTTTTTTTTGCCGTCAATTTAGATTTGTTCCATATCCATTTTCATTATTATAATTATATTGATGTGTGGTGGTGATCTTTGATCTTTGTGATCTTAGCGCTCAGTCTACGGTAGGGGCTAGCTGGGACTTCGAGCGTCAGACGCGTAAGCGTAAGACTTCGAGCATCAGATGACGTCAGCGTAAGACCCGTGTCTATTTGAGCGCGTGAACCAAACTGATGCGAGCTAGCATGTTTACACATCAATTTTCGTGAGTGCCAAACCAACTCACACCGATTTTTTGTATATTAAGGGGACTACATGACCTAAACGTAAATTTATAATACCTAAAAATATATGATCCACTGCAGTAACCAACATCAGAAAAATATCATATATTTTTCTGGATATAAGCTAGTTAGATAGTGTGTTGAAAACATAATACAATTAACTTGATATGATAGAAAAAAATCACGAAGATACCTCTAAAAAATATTTTAACGACTAAAAACCATACTAATATACATGCAAACATTCAGAATTTTTGTCAGATTATTCTACATGTAACATACTAACATATTAGTGTTTTAATTTTTTAGTCCAATCAATAGAATTTTTGTAAATCCATAATTGCTTCATATTTTGCAATAAATTACCAGCGTTGTGTCATCGCGCGTCTCTTTCTTTTCTATGCAATCCGATAGTGACCGCGCTTTAGCTCTTGTAAGCCTCTTAATGACACATCGTTAACTTGTACTGAAGTATTCGATTATTGATTCTTTTAAACACCTAATCTCCTGGTTATGGACTCCAGGACTCCTTGCACAGCTGTCGTGCACGCCACCACTAAATGATAATGATACTAGACCAACGATGTACTCAAAATAGTTTAAAACACAAGTGGGATTTTCCTGTCTTGTATATTAAAGAAACGATATCAAAATTGCTATAAAATAACGAAAACATCATCTTTGATTCCGTAATATTTTTAGGACAGTACAGAGAAACTTTGTAGTAGTATCAACATCGCCACATGCGAGCTACTCGTCATACTGACGTCACGCAAATCGTGCATCGCGCAAGCAAAGTTTACCGCGCGACTAGCATATATACAACGTCCCGACATCAACCGTCGGGCAGTTGCCCACCAGACACAACACCCGTCTCGTCGGAGGATCTTCCCTTTTTTAAAGAGTATGAGTGAGTTTTACACCCTGTTCCTCCGAGAAACATGATGGATGCTTCCCTGAAATAATTATTATATTGATGATGGGCCACTACTGCTCTATAAAATAAGACTATTTGTTCCTGCTTAATTCCAACTTGATGTGTATAACTGTGGCTGATTGAAATAACAAATACATTTCTGGGTGGGAAATCTGCCAATGACCTCTCCTGCTTTGGGTGGAGCGGAAGGGCGTGTCAGATTCTTACTGACTAAAACCCACCCGTGTTCCTTCAGCGGGCTTAGCATGACGCTATCTATCTCTTCGAAGAATAGAGACGGCTATTCCCATACAAAGTGACATTTCGTTTCTCTATTTTTGACATCGCACCGTAAAAATACTTCTAAAATCTGACATTTTGTCTTTCGTTTCTGCCGATCGTTGTCTAGGTCCTTTTTAATGTAGACTATTTCAGAAGACAGTTGTCTAAGGTAGTGAAGACAATTACATTTTTTAACCGCCATGCTAAAGACGGTAGAAAACTTTTTACTCGACGGCCACAAAGTATAAAAATGGAAAGGAAAAAAGGAATTTTTCACTTTTTGTATGGAAAATGTGAAAAATGATTACCTGCACGTTGAGTTTTAGGGAATGTAAGGGTTTCATAAAAGGGGGTCGAACTTTTCATTATTTTTGCGATAGGACACACCATTTTCGAGATATAAGCAAAATAAAAGATAAACGTGAATAAATGACTGAATTTCTTAAAAAGCGCAGTTGACTCTTTCTACTTTACTGCTGTCGCACTGTCTTCACGTAACGTCATTTTTGTCTATTCTTCCGTCGACAAGACGGTGCTTGTGCTAAGCCTGCAGTTGCCTGTGCGCCAGGGCCACGGTAACTCTTTCGAACACTCCGCAACCCCGGCAGGCATCGGCCCTATCGGACCCCGTCAATTATGCTGACATCTCTTTGAGGTGCGCGTGGAACACAACGCGCCGTCGACCCGGGCCTGGACTTTACCGGACGGCCAGCTGCACATTGCTCGCCGTCCGCAAGCCCGCGCCTACGGTGGCCGGGAGTCGGCTATCGACTCCCGACGCCCAGGGCGTCTCCTCCTGCGGTGACTAGGGGCGTGAGGGCGCAATGATTGCCTCTCCCTCACGCGCTCCACCTCCTCTTTCGCGAGCATTACTGCTTCGCAGAAGGAGGTGACTGCTTCCCATTCCCTCTCACTCCGTACCATGGCCTGAACCAGGGCCGGAAATTAGCTTCAGCCTGCGAGTTCGTCCGTGTGACTTGTTTTAACATGAAATACAGGGTGACAAGGAAATCAACGCACAAACTGTAATCATGAGTTCAGCACATGATTTTACACCCCCAAGTATAGAAACTTTTCGTCTGTTATCAAAAACAAAATTGCTGTTTCATAGAAAACTGCAATACCTACGTGGTCAAGATGTATGAAACAGCCATTTCTCTTGAAATAACTGACCAAAGGAGATATTTCATTTTTGGCTAGCACTTGTACATTACATCAAAAAGCGGGGAAAAATACACTGTATTAAGGAAAAATATTAATCCGTGAATTTGAGAATGTTATCTTTGTTGTACATACAAATGAAAGTTTTTTAAATTATTGCCATTGTTGTCGTTATGGCCACACTATGGTGGCAACCTGACAACATGCGTTCTGAAATCAGAATGGATCTGAAATGAATGTGTAACCGTAAATACAAAAATATTAAATATAATTATAAAAAGGTATCGCTGTATTATTAATTCATCTATTACACCTATTTTGAATGTGTTACTAATGGAAACATGTAATAATATCGTAGTTCGATTAATAAAATCTACTTGACCAGTGTACTTCCGATTTCCGAACGTTTTATTTTGACAAACACTGTCGGAAGTGCCGTTGTCAATCTTAAATTATCCCCGATATAGGTAATTGAATGATGATATTAATGTCACTGTCAGCTGTTATTATGTCTTTATTTTTCTCACAACAAATGTTAAACATTTTCAATCTTATTTATGTACTCCTACAATACAAATTAATTCAATAAATCATTGCCTGTTATATTGCATGTATAGAGATACATTTCACAGATTTTCTGAGAATGTACACGTACTAGCCAAAGTTCCATATAAAAATTAAACGTCTCCTTTTCAATGCATGGGTTCGGAATCGTGTAATGAATCCATCGTAACAGGTTGCACGTCGATGTCCCTGACCTCCTGTATATCATACGGCACTCGGCCCTATTGAAAGAATTTTCGGAGTCTGATCAGAAGTTCTGGAAATTACCCCCTATACACAAATTTTACCTCTTTGTAATATTAGCATAGATTATAAGGGTCATTAATTGACGGGGTCCACTAGGGCCGATGCCTGCCAGAGTCGGGGATTGTTCGAAAGAGTTACCGTGGCCCTGGCGCACAGGCAACTGAAGGAACACGGGTGGGTTTTAGTCAGTAAAAGTCTGACTGCCTTCCCGCTCCGTCAAGAGCAGGAGAAGTTATTTGATGATTTACAAACAAAAAAAAAAGGTTATACAGGGTGACGTCAACGTGACGCATTTCACCTCTGTATGTGCCGAACCTGTACCACTTTAATGCTCAAAGTGTGTTTCGCATGGCTTCTGTAATTTTCAATAAATTACCTAAAGAAATAAGGGCAATGAATATCACTCTATTTAAGAAAAATCTAAAGAACGTTTTAGTTAATAAATGTTACTATAACTTGAACGAATATTTAAACGATATTTTTTCCAAACTCAAGATTCACAGTGACATTAAGTACTCGTACTAGAACAATTGTGGATGTATCTTTAAATAATTAATTTGTTAATGTATTGTTATAATTCTGGGAATGAAATTGAAATAAATAAATTATTATTATAACTAAATAAATTATTATTCTTACTAAATAAATTATTATTATTACTAAATAAATTATTAATCTGTATTAATATAACTTTAAGAAAGACATTCCATGTAATTTAATATCTTAAATTATTTTTATGTAATTTTATATATTTTAATGCCAATCTTTTTTTTTTTTTGATTAACCATGATTGTATACATTTTGCATGCCGGTAGAATCACTTGAAACATGTACATTTAATAACACCATCATAACAGTGTTTTCTGCAAAAATAAATAATTTGATTTGATTTTATTTGATTTGGTTATTTGTAATTTAATCAAAAGCGGCCACATTCCTTTAGATCGTGTTTTGTTGCTTCGTGTCTCAATATGAAAGTTTATAAAAGGTATTAGAAAATTCTAGACACACTTACCGAGGTCGCTTATTGAGCCGTTCTTCAAAATTCCTTCTGAGTCACGAAATAATACTTTTTTAAAGGAGTGGCGCTAGTGGACCCGTGTGCACCCTCTTAAGCAAGCGTGGTGATCAATGCTCGTGCCTCCTCTGTATAAGAAGAGGCCTTTGCCAATAATAAGCTGGTGTTATTATTAACATTATTATTTATTATAACTAACTAGCTGCGCCAAGCGGTTTCACGCGGATAAGTCGCGATCCCGTGGGAATATCGAGATAAAAAGTAGACTAGACCATGAGGTCTACCCATGTGCCATATTTCATTCATATCGGTTCAGCCGTTTTAGCGTGAAAGCGTAATAAACAAACATACAAACGTATAAAAAGTCTAATTTATTCTCTTTATAATAGCAGAATAAATATCTACAGCTCTTCTAAGTTTCGTGAGAAGCGTCAAGTTTTCATGAAATAGTTAGATCTATTTTCCGTCAAATACATAAATTGATAAATTCTAAGATTAGTAAATATATCTATTATAATTATTGTCGTAAATATGATATTACATCACATTTTGATAAACATTTAAGTCTAAACGTAATTGCACGACTCATGATGCGAAGCATCAGAAAGTGCTTTACGATCGAAAAAATTTTTTCGCCTCATTTTGGCGGCTATTTTTATTATTATAGCCTTGTTAGTTCACGGAATCAAGATATTTTGCATACTATTCTCGAGATAATTTAATGGAGATTAATTTCATACTTTTTAAAAATTGATTTACTGCAATAGAATTGGAAAAAACACCAAAATAGGTCAAAAAAAATTCCTGTCCGTCATGTGTGAAACCCGGAAACACTGTAACTTGTGAAAAAATCCATTATTTGAGATAAATTTAAAAAAAAAAAAAACTAATCGACGATTGTAGGTCACTGAATGCGAATGATTAATTAATTCAGTGTCGTTTAATTGCAATTAATAAAAAACGAAAACTACAAGACTGTATATCTATATATATCCATAGAAAATTAACATATGGATGGTGATATATATATCTATAGATATTATGTACATTTATTCCACCAGGGGCGCTTGTGCAGTACCTTCTTCCTACTACAGCTGTTTTTTCGGCAATTAATTTTGAACGACTTAAGTTTTTTTTAACCGACTTCCCAAAAAGGAGGAGGTTCTCAATTCGTCTGTATGTTTTTTTTTTTTTTTTTTTTTTTTTTTTTTTTTTTATGTGTGTTAGCTCATAACTTTTTTCTGGGTGAACCGATTTGGATGATTCTTTTTTTATTTGATAGGTGGTGCTTCACATGTGGTCCCATTTAAATTTGATCAAGGTCTGACCAGTAGTTTTTGAGTTATCTTTAATATTGCATATTTTTTCCACTTAGTTTATATGGATGATGTGTTAATAATTTCCTGTCACTGTTATTTACACACCAAGTAGTGGTATACGAGTTTGTGTGGGGTAGGTACCGCAACTAAAAAGTGAAAAATAAAAACTTTTTTACAAAAAAACAACCGACTTCCAAAAAGAACACTAAAAGACGTGAAAAATAACTTTAATTTCGGAAGTCGGTGGCCAAACACGAAAATACAAAACCAAAGGCACCGACTTCCGAAATTAAAGTTATTTTTCACGTCTTTTAGTGTTCTTTTTGGAAGTCGGTTGTTTTTTTTTTTATATTTCATAATTAAATGAGCATTATGAGTCGTGCACTTTTGGATTTTCCAAATTTTTTTTGCTACGAAAGTATGGAAACGTCTTCGTAATTGTTTTTTTTTTCAAAATGACCCGGGATGCCAGGAACACCGGGAATGCATACCTAGTCGGGTGTATGTACGAAAACTATAAAAAAAAAACTAAAAAGAAACCGGGATTCTTGGATTGCATAACTATTCAGATGCGTATTAAATTTAAAATTAATGTTTAACCCTTGATGCAAATATGTGTATATAGGGTGTAAGAGGAGTGGTGGCGTGTATTAGTTAAAGAGTTAAGATTTATTCGATACAAAAGCGCATTCCATATTAGCCAACATCTCAACTTTAGGTTATCCGAATATCCGATCTCTACACATAACAGTGCTGTAATATACATAAACGTAAATAAAAATTAGAATTTCGCGGGCTACCTTAGTGCCCTTAACGTGTTTCCCGCGGCACGGAGGGGTCTCGGTACGATACAAAGGGTAAAAACTGTTAATACTTACAACAATAATACTTCTTCTCCGGCTGTTTACCCCAACACAACACGGACCACTGGTTTTTAACTCCTCCACATGTAAACTGGGCCCTTCCACACCCTGCACAGCCATTTAAATTGGCCAAAATAGTGTCCTCCCGAATGAAAATTTTACCGTTCCCGTTATGTGGGGTGATTACAACCATTTTTTCTTCACCATTTTCCTTCGGCAGCATAGGAGCTGATGATGTTGATTTGTCCAAGTTTTGGTGATCCATTTTCGCGGTACTTTTATTTTGTTTTTATGACATAGTTTTATTCCGATTGTGCGGAGCGCGCGTCTTTTCCCGACTGGAGTAGGCACGACACTGATGTACTTATATCAGGTCAAGCCGCTGAGGGTTTATCATATTGTATACATATTTTTTGTAACGATTTACATAGGTTATCTTGACTTTAATGCTTGGTTTTCGTTGAGATTTTTAATGGAGCTTTGTTCATTTTTGTTGAATATTCTTTAGAATCATTTTTGGAGTAGGTATTGGGTGAAATATTGTGAAAAATTTTAACATGATTTGGTGACAATGTAAATTGTTGTTTATTGTTGTCAATTTAATATTATAATATTACGCCTGTTTGTCCCTAAGGGATAGGCAGTGACGTATAGTACCTTACTACACCACCAATAAACACTTCGCCAATTTTTTGTCGTTCATTTCGATTCATTCGTTTTCATATCCATTCTGATAGTAACATGAATTTACATGGAAAATCCCTTCCTATTTAACTTTTATTTAAATCATTTTATAATATATATTTGTATGTATATTTATGTTATGAATGAAAGTGCCTGTAATTGGTTTATTTGAAATAAATGACACAATAAATCCAAAGTATGTTATTCGATAATCGATTATTTTTAACACCTTATCTTCTGGTTATCGACTCTTGAGGGCCTAGACAAAGTAACATTCGATTAGCGATGACGCTAGTAGAAAAGCCAAAAAATGTATGGGGTTAACATAAGCTATCGAAATGTCACGTGATCATAGATCAACGAATAGAAATTAGCTAGACAATGGTACCGATTCCCTTGTCACAAAATTCTCTAAACTAGACTAAAAATCACTAAAATTTAGTTTATTCCTGTCAAATGAAGATTTCTCATTCTGAAATAGACTAACACTTAACTATGTTTTAGTTTGACAGCACTAAGATAGCACTTAATTATTAGTTTAGTGAAAATGCCAATTTTGCTATTCTGAATTTGACGTATTTCACCAAAAATTTTGCTTGTCTAACCAAATCTGGCTATTTTTAATCAAGGTGTGGAATAAAATTAGTTGTCATGAACCACAACACCTCGACTTCAGGTGCAAAAACAGTACTGTATTTTTAAAAAAATATTTTGCTTATATCTCGAAAATGGTGTCCTATCGCAAATATAATGAAAATTTCGACCCCCTTTATGGAACCCTTAAACCTCTAAAACTCTACATGTAGGTATTTTTTTTTCATATTTTTTCATACAAAAAGTGAAAATTTCCATAAAAAACACGTCGAGGCTGCCGCCCACGCGAGCCTCCGGCTCTAAAAAAAATCACGGGTTAGGGCAAACAAGTACCACGTGGAGTCTTGATTGACAAATTAAATTTTAGTTGCGTCAAAATTATTTTTAAATTTAGAGATATTTTTTTGCAGAATAGCTTTAAGATTCTCATAGCCAAAAGTAAGGAATTTTAGTTATAGTTTAATTAGTTTAGTTCGTTGTACAAGAGAATCGGCACCATTGATAACATCATTCGAATCTATGAAACGAATCGACAGCGTCAAACGATTACTTCCATAGAGATGCGTAGCCAAGTGGCACTTTTTGACAAGCGTTATCGCTAGTTTTCGTTTCGTATTATGATCGAAACATTAGCGAAAGCGATAGCGATTGTAGAAATAAAATCACTCCGAAGCGAATGCCATTTGTCTAGGCCCTCAGGACTCCTTGTACAGCTGTCGTGCACGCGACCATTAAATGATAATGATACTAGACCAACGATGTTGTCAAAATAGTTTATAACACACGAGGAATTTTCCTGTAAAAATCTTAAACAAACAATTTTTTTTGGGAAAAACAACTGACATCCAAAAAAAAACAAAAATAAAGTGAAGAATAACTTTAATTTCGGAAGTCGGTGTCCTTGGTTTCTGTATTTTCGTTTTTTGCCACC
Organism: Griposia aprilina; assembly: GCA_916610205.1. Classification (NCBI taxonomy): domain Eukaryota; kingdom Metazoa; phylum Arthropoda; class Insecta; order Lepidoptera; family Noctuidae; genus Griposia; species Griposia aprilina. Next base: position 6,252,301 of record OU744310.1, on the reverse strand, counting down.
GACTTCCGAAATTAAAGTTATTTTTCACATTTTTAGTTGTGGCACCTACCCCACACAAATTCGTATACCACTACTTGATATGTAACTAACAGTGACAGGGAGTTATTAACACATCATCTATATAAGCTTAGTGGAAAAAGTACGCATTGTTAAGGATAACACAAAAAGTACTGGTTAGATCTTGATAAAATTTATATGGGACCACAAGAGATGCACCAGCTTACAAACATAAAAAGAATCATCAAAATCGGTTTACCTAGAAAAGAAATCTGAGCTAACACTCATTAAAAAAAATTTGTTGAATTGAGAACCTTTTTTTCAAGTCAGTTAAAAAGAATCTCGGCATCAAAACTGCTATAAAAAAACAAAAACAATCGTCTTTGATTCAGTAATATTTTTAGGACAGTACAGATAAACTTCAAACAAAAGAGTAGCGACTGTATTGACCCCTTGTTGACCGTGATAAGCTTATAAATATGTGGACCATACGTTTAATAAAAAAAGTAAATTTTTAGGGAAGTTAGTTGGGGTATTGCCACCGTATTAGATACTATTGTTATCGTATTATAGTGTTGATGTCGTAATGTATCCTTACTAATATTATAAATGCGAAAGTAAGTTTGTTTGCTACCTTTTCACGTCTAAACCACTGAACCGATCATCTTGAAATTTTGCATATACGTTGTCAGGTGTACAGAAACGGACATAGGGTACCTTTCATCCCGAAAAAAGTACTGTTCCCGAGAAAAACAACAATAACGTTCTTATGATAATAGAGGGCGCCACGTGTCTTTCGAATCATGATTGAATTAAAACCCGAATTGATTGTCAAGTCTAAATTAACGCGAGCGCAGTCGCGTGCAAAAGCTAGTTAGGTATAATTATGTAGAAATTTGTTTATGGTCACATTGACCAATTTATTTGTTGTTGCCATTTGAATTATTGGTTGTACTTATGTTTAAATACTAAATGATTGACTTTCTAAGTTCCATTCAATTATTTTGTTGTAGATTATACCAAGAGGTTAATTTACTTACTTATCAATTATATTTTTGTGCAGGCAATGTTACAATTTTTAGTTTAAAAGTGTTTGTTTTTTATTAATAGTTTATTTATTTTATCTGTTGCAATAATCATGAAGTAGGTAGTAAGGGTAGACAACTGTCTTTTGAAATGTTAAAAAAGATCGCGTAACTTTTGCTTAGCTCTCTTTCTGTACGTGCAGCTGGACTGGTATAAATATTAAAACTTGTAACATAAACATCACGCCTGTATTCCCCGAAGGGTTAGGCAGAGGTGTACCTGTAGTACACCCACATTTCGCCAGTTATGTATAGGTCCCATGTTATAGGGGGCGAGCCTATTGCCATTAACCGGGCACAAATCCAGACTCCGGGCTGCTACTGAGAAATTCTAGATGGAAAAACCCAATAACACTTTGCCCGACCCGGGAATCGAACCCGAGACCTCATGCTCAGCAGTAGCGCTTGCGACCACTAGACCAACGAGGCAGTCAAAACTTGTAAGTCATTGATTATATCATTTATCATCAACCTTCTTCCCAACAACTGCATCACAGGACTCAGTTTTTTTTTTTTCTAGACCTAAATCATAGCTATGATCGATCTTTTCCTTATTTAAAATTTGACTCGAAATCGAATAACCATTCGCAGAATCACTTTGAATGAGCCATAGTACAACACTATACTCTGCACTACCAACACTTAAAAAAAAATGTCAAATGCAGCTCTCATTTTTGTCTAGCAAATTAAAAATCAGAGTTTACCTACATCATGGTCCACTTTATTGCAACAAAACACGAATTAAGGAAACATTTTCAGTCACCATTCTGATAAAAATATATATATAAATCATTTAAATTATCGTTTCGTTTTTTCTAATCAAACGAAACAATTCAATTAAAATATATACCAACGTAATTGTTAATTAAAACATCATTGTTTTATCGGATTCGCACAGGTAATAAAGGCGGTTGGGGAGTTATTATTACACACTACTGGTAACACAGCGGTGATGACGTAGCCTTGTGTCACCCACGTGACCACTGTGTCTCGGAATGTTATACCTGCCGAAGTATATTATTATACCATGACCTACATATTTTACACTCCTGCTCGTGCCTCGGAAACTATGTTAAGCAGTTGGTCCCGGCTGTCATTCGTAGATTTTTGACAGTCGTTACGGATAGTCAGAAGCCCAAAAGTCTGACCACCAAAGTATTATGTTATTTTAATTATTGTGTATGTGAGGAATATGTGGGTCATTGCTTTTTTTCTCAGTTAATTTTAATCATGATCTGGCAGTTTGAGTAATTTATGCGGCCTACCCAAATGTCCTTTCTTTGGTATTGTTCGTCGAATCGTTGAGCTCCTTAAGTCCTGACTTCCTGAGTTGAGCTGCACTATTACTGACAAATGCGTGCATCGACTGGACAGGTCCACTCAATCTGTGTGATTCTTTCCTCAAAAGACCATTTCAGATACCGATCTACATGGTCTTCACATGATCTGACCAAGATTATGTCTGGACTTTAAAAGAGACTGTGACCTCTGAGTTTGTTTCGGCCTTTCTTCTCAGAGTAGTCAGATAGGAAACGCCGACCTCATCTAGTTTAAAAAATATGATTGACGTGTAAAAGTGTTTGTACAAACCTACTTACAGAAATAAAATCATTTATCATTTAACCAGTCTTACCAAGGGGTATCGTGTTAACCAGTAACTGGGTTGTAGAGACAAGCGTATTATAAGTTGGGAGATTACATCGCTGACCAAAATGCTTGGCTCAACGCTGGTAAACACTATCTTTGCTTTGTATAAATTCAATCTCTTATTATTGTATAATTACATAGTACATGTGTGAGCACTATGTACCTCTGTAAAGCTACCATTTACTGGGTACGGCTTTCATTGAATTGAATGTGCCCTGGCGGCTGAGAGTATGTCATGCTCACTCAAATGTCTCACTGGTGGTGGCGTGTGTGTTGGATAATTAAGTTGCCTTCAAAATGGTTGAGCTGAATGGTGCTGATCCACACGTCATGTTCGTGAACGGGCGCCGTCAGAAGGGAATGGTCATCTCTTTGCTGCCACGGCTTACATTTTTTTTTGTTGTATTTTTTTTATTACGGACGCTTTTAACGTGCACGTCTTTTTACATCGTTCTCACATGTATAATTTTAACATGAATGATGTAAACAATTGTTTTTTGTAACAATATTTTGATTTTAAGAGTGTCCGTGGAGTTTCTTGCCCGTTCTTCTCTATAGGTACCTACTACGCTTTGGAATGGGCAACTAGCTTCATCTTTCTGGCTGACCTTTGACAATTCAAAAGTGCCTGTTATTGTTTTAATTGAAATAAATGCTTTGAGTTTAGAGTTTGAGATCAGATAGGCAGTCGCTCCATGAGAAATACTAGTATTCAGCCGCATCCAGTTAGACTTAGAGCCAACCCCAACTTAATTCGCAAAAGGCTAGGTAGATGGATTAAGTTTGAATGGTTACTCATTATCGTTTTAACGGCTGATCAGATTTTGATACAATTTGGCGCACAGGTAGACTATGACCCGGATTAACATAGAAGGTCAAAATAAATTAGCTAGCGAAACTCCGCAGACGTGAAAGGTGTCAATATCTAAACATAATAAAACAAAAAAAAAATGGTTTGATGATATTGAACCCCTCATTATCAAAAAGTCCTAAACGCAAATGGACCTAATAGCAAAAGGACATTTTAGCAAAATGTCCTATTAGCAAATCGACCTACGAGCAGTGTGTCCTGTTAGGAAAACGTCCTATTTCTAAAGTACAGTAATACTGAAAAATTATTATCGTTTCTTTTTCCTCATTGGTCATTCATTATAATAGTATTTATTTGAAAAGAAAACCGTGTAGAACCCTTGATATAAAAAAAAAAGACTTGGTTTTTTTAAACCAATTTCAAAAAGAGTTTTTTCATAATTCGCCTGTAGTTGTTTTAATTATGTGCATAACTCCAGCTTCCTCATATGTGATAGAATAATTCTACCTATGCCAATATTTAAGAAGTTGCGTTTTTTTTTTTTTGTGTTCAAAAGATATGACATGATCAGCTGGGGTGCCGTCACTCCAGCTTACACATAATTGTTGATTTAATAACTCATAGAGCATTATGACCAGAGATTTGAAAACTTTGCTGCCGATGGCAGCTACTATGCCTTATTTTTTGATCTATAATACATAATCATATCTTCTTTCGTTTGGAAGATATGACATGAGCAGCTGGGGTGACGTCTCTCCAGCTTCCACACACGTTTTTTGATCGTAGTTTCAACACTTTTTAAGTATTATCATTCGGTTCTTTCCTTCCTTGTGCAGCTATTATGCCTTATTTTACTGCCTATAGTCCTAAACTCTAACCTCACTGGTTTGCCTATATTGAATGAGGAAGCTGGGGTGACGTCACTCCAGCTAACACACACTTAACGACTCATATTAACGAAGTTTTTGTGGTAGCTAAATTAAGACTGGGAACTTTGATTATTATGCCTTAAATATTGGCATAGGTAGAATTATTCTATCACATATGAGGAAGCTGGAGTTATGCACACGTTTTAATTATAGGTACTGTATTTGTGTTCTGGCATAACTTTCACAAATATGCACTGATTCCATTTATTTCTTTCTTGTTTCAAAGAGTACTATCCGTTTTATTTTATGTTTGTGCCATTTATTGCCATGTTTTGTTGCTTCTGCTCGAATCTAATATGTTTGACAGGTCTTTCCATGTTGTGTTAGAGGTCAGAACTACCCAAATTTCCATGGAGTCGAAGGCTTTCTCGAAGTCCGCAAATGCCATGTACGGCGGCTGTCTTTTGTAATGCTTGCCGAACAGTATGCTGCGGTCTATAGTTCTGAAGCCTATTCGAAAACAGGCTTGTTCTGGTGGCTGGAACTTATGAAGACTCCTGGCGAGGCGGTTCGTAACGACTCTCGAGAGCAGTTTGTTCATGTGGCTCAGAAGTGCTTACAAATACATGACGGAGAAGGTATGTCTACTCTCGCTATTATCAGCCATATTTTAACTACTGTGGGCGTACTATGGTTTATTGCGCAATAGAAAAACCGTTTGCAGTTCAAATCAACTTATTAACTTACAACCAAATTAATCACACTAGCGAATCTCACACTGTAGGTACACGACACAACTATACGGAACGCGCGACAGTTTCTAAACGTGTTCACTGCTCAACCGCCAACAACAAACTCTGCTTTACTCTGGTCAAGCGTTAGCGTTATAGACTCTGTCGAGCGCCACCTGGTGGCGTTGGCGTCCCGATTAGTCAAGTCAAACGAATGATTTAACGTATTTTTGATTTATCTGACGAAAGTGTAAGAAAGAAAGAAAATATGTCTATTTGCGGTAAACATGACGTTGAGAAAAACACACAAATACAAAAAAGAACGAGTTGGGGGGAAAATATGCGTCTATCCACGCAAAACTGTAATCGCTCAGCATAATGCTACGACCCTATGCGAGACAGAGCCCCAGCGCTGGTCACACAAGCACATCCATGTTAACAATTTATCAAATACTTTTGGAACAGATTATAATAATTGTAAATACACTTTTGCCTTCCTTTTTAGCGAATACCTACAGGCGTAATGCACAAACAACACAGACGTCGGGTCAATGCTCCAATTAGCCAATAAGATGACTGGCACATTGCACTACTTCCAATTGTTATTTCCTGCCAATGAATCGCTTATATAACAACTTAGACCAGAATGTGTGACCTATACTGAAAGAAAAATATTTTATTTGGGACACGCACAGTTAAAATAAAAATAAAATAGAAAAAGGAGCATATAAAACAAAAAAAAAAAAAAGTAAAAAAAAAGACCTGCGCGATGCCAAAAAGGCTCGTATCTCAGCCTAAAGCTGCGACATTAAAAAAAAAAAACGCAGCGCTGGTTTTCTGATACTGCACTTGGGACCATCTCAGACACTAATCTGCATGGCTTGACCTAGATTAAGTCTGGGTTTTGAAAGAGACTGTGACCTCTGACTTTGTTTTGGTTTCCAGTGCGAGTCTGAATACATACTTTTTCTTTCGTTTTTAATCGATTTCCAAAAAGGAGGAGGTTATATTGTGTTCTTCGTCAATTGTGGATCTATTTTGAAAATATTTTTTTTGTTTGAAAGGGTATGCCCTCGAAGTGGTCCCATTGTCACCAAGTCAGAATCTGATGAGTAGATCCCATGGAAGTCGAGTATAGTAACTTGTGCATTTACTCTCGGAAAGCACCATTCGGTGAAGTGGAACTGATGATGAAGACCAGAGGTGGCCACCGGAACGGAATTTCACGGGTTGCGATTCGATTACTTTAATATACACTCGAGAGCAATGAATCCGGGTCACTTAAAGAATGTTAAAAATCTCGGAAACTAAAAATGATAGGTTAATGCAATAAATTGTATTTAATAGACAATGTAATACTCCTTAAATGAAAGTAAAAAAAATATGAGTCACCATACATTTTATTAACACAAAATTACATAAAGAAAAAAACTGCTGATCTCTCCTTAAAACAAAAATAGGAAACATGAAATTTTTGAACTTTATTTACGATTTTCTTGAATTTTAATACTTCGTATTGCCTCCTCGTGCTTCCATTACTGCGTTTACGCGGTTTGGCATGCTGTACACCAAGTTCCTTATACGATTTTGGGGAATATTCTCCCATTCCTCTGTGAGAGCAATTTTGAGCTCACGAAGCGTGATTGGGGGAGGGTTTCGTTGTTTTACGCATCTGCCTAGCTCGTCCCAAGCATGCTCGATCGGGTTGATATCCGGGCTGCGCGCTGGCCACTCCATACGAGTATTGTTCATCTCTTCAAGGTAGTCATTCACAATCCTACCTGTATGAGGTCGGGCATTGTCATGCATAAATATAGCATCCTCACCTAAATTGACCATAAATGGACCAACGTGATCATTGAGGATTTCTTCCACATATCTTACGCTAGTTAAAGAGCCGTTTTCTATGATCACCAGCTCTGTGTGACTTTCAGAAGAAATTCCGGCCCACACAAGTACAGACCCACCACCGTAGGCTACTTTTTCTTCGATGCATGCTTGCTTGAATCTTTCCCCTGGTCTTCGATACACTCTGTGTCTTCCATCGTGCTTGTAGAGCATAAATTTTGATTCGTCGGAGAACATAACTTTTGACCAATCTTCAATACTCCAATTTACGTGGCTCTGGGCATATCTTAGTCTTGAAATACGATGCCCACGCTCCAGTTTAGGGCCGTTTGCAGGTCTAAGGGGTTTTAAGTTAGATTCAGCAAGCCGACGTCTTACTGTCCATGCACTTGGGTTACTTCCTCCGAGGCGTCGAAACTGATTTGTGAGTTCAGTTCCTGTGAGAAAGCGATTTCGAAGCATGGTGTTCACCAAGTATCGGTCTTCTCGTGCTGTGGTACACCTGGTTCTGCCCGTTCCTGGTCTGCGTAGGTTAGAACCAGTTTCTTCGTAACGTCGGAGAACTCTTTGTACTGTTGACAGCGACACACCGACAGTCCTGGCTGTATCGCGCTGACTCCGGCCGGTTTCCAGCATTGTAAGTATTCTGGTGCATTCTTCAGGCGTAAGCGACATAATTTCAGCTTGAATAATGAATATAGAGCACTATCAACATGGTTTATGTACCCACATAAATGACAGATTACAAACAAAAGCAAAACCAAATGCTGTAATTTCGTAGTTCCATCTTCGAAAGTGGCCCTTTTTCAAATTTGTTTTTTTTATGATATAACTTTACAATAACTAAGAAGTTTTAATACCTTCATTTAAGGAGTATTACATTGTCTATTAAATACAATTTATTGCATTAACCTAGCATTTTTAGTTTCCGAGATTTTTAGGATTCTTTAAGTGACCCGGATTCATTGCTCTCGAGTGTAGTTGCTAAGCAATTTATGCTCGTCATAATGCATATGGTGAAATGGGGCTGATGGTGGCTTCACCATCAGCTCCAGTTCATCTGGTCCCTACCAGGAGAACTCCTGAACAATTAAAGTCCCTGCATCGGAAAAAGCAATATTTTGTAAAAGATCATGAGTAGTTGACATAAGGCTATTGTAACTTAGATAAATTAATAACTGACTCACAAAAAAATCAGCCTCTTTGCTCTGCAGAGCGCGAGAAAGCTCCAACTCCATCCTGAAGACCATAGCGGGGAGGTGATGTTGTTCAAAGATGCATTTTGAACAACAGCCTAGTTTCCAAATAGATAATAAGTTTACTAACATAGGTGTAAGTTATCTTTTTGTGTACTAACCCTTATGGATGTTGCTTATCCGAAGTAAAGACATTTTTTTTTATGGTTAATTTTCTTTGTCTTTATTTAGTACAAGCTGACCCAACAGACGTTGTCCTGTCTTAACTATGAATGTCATATGTCGTTTAGTTTTAGTTTTGACTATTGACTAAAACTAAAACTATCGACTCATTTATCAACCGATCCATCTGTGTTAAACGTTCTTTGCAGCGAGCATTCTGTCAATCGCTGACAGTTCTTTCAAACAACTGACAGTTATGTAAAATTTATATTGGCGTTAAGTTTTCTTAAATTTTGTAACGTTCCGATCAACTTCCTTATTTTTTTATTTCATAGGATCCTTCTCCTGACAACAACGAAAACAACAATATTTTTTTTTGTGAAATCGGTCCAGCCGTTCACGCGTGATGGCGTGACCAAGGGAAATAGGGATTCATTTTTATATATGTATATAATCTTCACTGACATTTGAAGATCATTAATGACAAAACTTAGTGCAACATATACTTATTATGTAAGACCTTGACCTTTAACCTATGTTTTACAAATACATAGGTACTTAAATAATTCTGATTCTGAATCCTACTGATATTATAAATGTGAAAGTTTGTGAGGATAGATGGATGGATGTTTGTTACTCTTTCACGCAAAAACTACTGAACGGATATGGATGGAATTTGGAACACAGATAGTTTATAACCTGGATTAACATGTAGGGTACTTTTTATCCCACGTTCCCGTGGGATAATTTCCGACCTCCACGCGGGCGAAGCTGCGGGCAAAAGCTAGTATATTACATAGGTCTGAATTCGCCAACCCGACTTGAGCAAGCGTGGTGATCAATGCTCAAACCTTCTCAGTATGAGAAGAGACTTTGGACCTGCAGGGGGAAAATCATAGGCTGGTACTTATTAATACATTGTGGGACATTAATTCAACATTACTATGTATTAACTTGTTTATTAAATAGTAACAAACACCCTGACATTAACCAGCAGCGGGCTGTACTTCCGAATGCTTATCTTATCGCGTGCCGTCGGTCTGTCGCTCATTCATAGAACGAACGCCATGTTAGTGACGGGGGACGGAACTATACAAGATCTGACAATAGTATAAAATCTATATATATAAAAATGAATTGCTATTCGTTAGTCTCGCTAAAACTCAGAAACGGCTTGACCGATTTGTTTATTTTGTTTTATTCACCTCTTTACTGAGGTGGTTTAAAAGAAAAAAAAATTGAAAGAACCCTAATAAAAAAAATTGACAGAACAACGTCTGACGGGTCAGCTAAGTAGGTAGGTAGGGTAGGTAGGGTTGGTAGGGTTGGTAGGGTAGGTAGGTGGGTAGGGTAGGTAGGTAGGGTAGGTAGGTAGGGTAGGTAGGTAGGGTAGTTAGGTAGGGTAGGTAGGTAGGGTAGGTATGGTAGGTAGGGTAGGTAGGGTAGGTAGGGTAGGTAGGGTACGTAGGGTAGGTAAGGTAGGTAGGGTAGGTAGGGTAGGTAGGGTAGGTAGGGTAGGTAGGGTAGGTAGGGTAGGTAGGGTACGTAGGGTAGGTAAGGTAGGTAGGGTAGGTAGGGTAGGTAGGTAGTGTAGGTAGATAGGTAGGGTAGGTAGGTAGGTGTAACATATTTAGTGCTACCTGTGCGAAGCCGGGCCGGGTCAAGTTATTATATACTATTTTCAGATCTCATACATTTGTACGTTGTTTCATACATTTTGATCGGACAGAATTGAATTTTTGTATTTAGCCGCGGAATTTTTCGATGTATGAAAATTTGCCCCAGTTTATTAAAAGTTAATAATAATTATGTAATAGTGTGATATATTACTAGTGTATGGATGAAATACGCCAATAACATTTCATACTATTGTTTTATATGTATTTTTCAAATTGTAAGCGCACATCGCAATAATTTATAACTTGTTTTTATAATATGTGGAAAATGTCGTGGGTTTATACATTTACTCACTCTATAGCACACATTTTGTGTAATACTACAATATGTAACTGTTTATTTTCCCAAATAACGTAAAATAAAATAAAAATACTATTATTGTTAGACTTTATATTAGTAGGTGTATCCAGAGCCGGTTAGGTTAGGGCACTGCCGATTTTTCGAAAGAGTTACCGTGGTCCTGGCGCACAGGCAACTGAAGGAATACGTGTGGGTTTTAGTCAGTAAGAGTCTGACACGCCCTTCCGCTCCGCCCAGAGCGGGAGAGGTCATTTGATGATTTCCCACCCCAAAACAGAAAAAAGGGTAGGGTGCGGCTGGGCGACCGCCCAGGGTGCCAGAGGTGAAGGGACGAGAAGAGGCTGTGACTAGGCACCCTTTCACCTCTGGCGCCTGCAAGAGAACTTTTTTTTTAGTTCGTTTGAAGTAAGACAACCAAAAAAATTGTTGAGATCTCTTCGCTTGCTCTTGCATCCGACATTCTCAGAATTCTCATACTTTTCTGCGTAAGCTGACAAAGTAAGAACTATTTCTTTATGAATGGACAAAAGAACACATAGGCGGAGTTCTATCATTTTTCGCCTCTCTCTACTCTCAAAGAGGGTACAGGTTCGCCGCCGAAATGTCGCTCAGGGCGCCTGTAATGTTTAAACCGGCACTGGGTGTACCTTCGAGCTGACATGCGGGATGACAAGGGTTGTGGGTTGTGGCCACCGTCAGGCCATTGTTGTTATCAGCTGATAACACTTACAATGATCTTTCCCCTTGTTGAGTTATTATAAAACATTTCGTAAGAACTTAATCAAAATATATATGGGCACTTCTGAAACGTCAGAAGCTAGGTGCACGGTTCCAATTAGTTGTTTCCTATGGAGAAACGCCGGCAAGAAACTCCACGGTTACTCTTTTAAAAATAAGGGGCTTTTACAATGTTTCTAATTACAGTGTTGATAGATATGGGAGGACAGTGTAGGCCTGTCAACAAGTAACAGGTACTCAACAAAATATAAAAAGGTCTACAAATCTACAGTCTACAAGTTAGGCCTACAACGTTCTCACATTCACAAAATATAGAAGAATCTATATAAAAATAAAAGCCTATTTAAACCAAATGACATGATTGCCATTACAACTGTAACAAATCTGAATTAAAACCCTGTCTACAAAAGCCATCAGTAAAGAGTACTGGTAACTAATATTTGTTTTGTTCCAATGAATAATGAATTTTTTGGACTGTTTTGGAGCATCAGAAAGATCACAGGCTCCTCCTCTGTCCAACAGGATTGCAGCTTAAAACAATGTCGTGTGACAGCAGTGGTGGCTCAGTGGTAACGGCTGCGAGTTACGAGTTATAGGTCGTAGGTTCGGAGCCTGACAGGCGCTATACTTTGTGTAAATTATTTAATCACCACTGCTCTCAAAAACGGTGAAGGAAAACATCGTGAGGAAACCGGCATGTCCTAGAACCAAATATCCGAAGACATGTGACATCTACCAACCCGCACTGGGCCTGCGTGGTGGATTACGGCCCGCTACCTCTCACAGAGAGGAGGCCTGTGACCCAGCAGTGGGAACATTATAGGCAGATTATGCTCTGATTATTCTACACCCCATGGGATGTAGAAGTATGATGTTATGAAGTGTATGCCAACATACAGAGTAGACATAACAACAAATTTATAATGACGAATGATTTTAATTACCGGATGTGACAAGAAGATTTTAGACACGCCTTAGAAAAATTACGGAGCAATTAACTAGTGGAGATCGTACTCAATGTGAAGTAGGTATGTTATCTACAGAATGCTGGATATGAATTCTTAGCATTTTTATACAAGGTCAAATTAAATATAATGGGTGTAAAAAGACACTTAAGAGGGCGCACACCGGTCCACTAGCGCCACTCCTTTAAAAAAATATTATCTCGTGGCTGAGAAGGAATTATGAATAACGGCTTGTATGGATCTTGAAAATTCTAGACACACTTACCGAAGATTATTTTATTTAGATTTATTTTTTTAAAGGAATGGCGCTAGTGGACCGGTGTGCACCCTCTGTCGAGAGTCAAGGCTCCCGCAGACAGGCGCGACGCGACAATGCGACGCGACTCTAGTAGAACAATTTCTACGAAAACTTAATGGAAATTGTTCTATAAGAATTGCGCCGCACCGCCGCGTCGCACCTGTCTGAAGGAGCCTTTACTTGTACTTCCCGTCATTGTAAGCATTTTTTGTACAGGACTATACCTGGGAACCTTCTGGTTACGGAGTTATTGCAGGTCAAAATTCCAACTTTTACTGAAGTGTTTTTAGGAAAACAAGTTTTTAATGTTATTAATTATAACAAATTTAAATACCCCCACGACCCCTGTACCGTTGCATGCGCCCATAGTTAAACTATATTGTATTTTTTTAAATTTTATTAAACCAATTTAGATAATATTAATTATCAAACGTTATGAGAACATTATAAGCATTCCAAAAATGTATAATACTTGTACATAGAAATCAAAAACTTTCGAATAATTCAAAATTCAAATTCAAAATTGTTTATTTTGGGACAACTAGATCCAAAGGTTAGTATACAAAAACTTAGAAAAACTAATGTTAGTACTTAAATACAATTACAAAGGAAAACACTCCTCAAAAATTTAGCTTTGATGCCTTTATTATTATTATTATTAACATTATATGCCATTATAATTAATAAAAATAAAAAAATTGCGAAAAGAAAGCTTATTTATTAGACTATATATATATTATTTTCTATAACTTTGACTTACACGTGAAAGGGTTTTGAGACGGCTTGTTAATGGGGCTTTCCCATAGTGCGCCGTAAGCCCCGCGCCTTCGGTTGCCAGAATTGAAAATACTTGCATAGGAAATCGATCCGTGTTACTATATGTAAATAAGGAGCACAACCGAGTATTAGAGGCCGGCGGCTCATCTGTCGTTGCCCGGAATGTTACCACTTTATAAATATTATCTAATTATATAAAAATCTCGTGTCACGGTGTTTGTTATCGAACACCTCCGAAACGGCTTGACTGATTTTTATGTTTTTTTTTTGTGTATATTTGGTAGGTCTGAGAATTGGTCGTAAAGTATTTTTCATACCGGTGCGGGTTTTTTCAACAACCGTGATTTTTTTGCTGTTTTTATAGATAATGGTACGGAACCCTTCGTGCGCGAGTCCGACTCGCACTAGGCCGGTTTTTTTTTTGTATTTGTGTGTTTTTCTCTGCGTTATGTATACCGCAAATAAACGTATTTTCTTCTTTATTTTTTTTCGTTTTTACGAAATAGTACTTGGAAATTCAAGTTATTTAAAAAAGAAAAACGATTTTGTTGCATATTTATACGACGATATGGGTCGATTTCCTATGCAAGTATTTTTAATTCTAGTGTGTTTCAGCTGTGCCCGCGCCCGCTAGATTAGCAAATACTTGCACACTTGCAAGTATCTCCCGCCCGCACCAGGGCGCCTAACTTCGATGCAAAGCTCTGGTTCCTGGTACTTAGTGTCAATACATCTCATCCCTATAACTAGTGATGAAATAATTTGCGAAACATTCGTAAATAAGTTATAGAGAGTTTGTTGTATTAGGTTTCTCTGTTTTGTTGTGTGTATGTGAATAGTAAAATAAATAAATAATTACTAAGTAATCGTTAGCAATAAGTTTATGTTTAATATTATTATCTAGGTACAGTAGGTACTGATAGTATGACGTGAGCGAGCTAGTGCGCTAATCGACGCGGTGACAAACGGCACGGGTTTCACCCTCGAGACCTTGCGGCAAACTGAATCCCGATCCTCACGCCTTCGCGGGCCTGCGCCTGAGTTACAGTAGTGAAAACGCTCACATTTTAGAATGAAATCTTAATAAAATAAAATTTTAGTCTATTAAAAAAAAAAACTTACATAATGGTTATTATTAAATTGTCTATACATTTTTATTCATTTTTTTATTTTTATTTTTGTTTATTATTATTATTAGTGTTATTGGGTTTTTCCATCTGGAATTTCTCAGTAGCAGCCCGGAGTCTGGATTTGTGCTCGGATGATGGCAATAGGCTAGCCCCCTATTACATGGGAATTAAACATAACTGGCGAAATGTGGGTGTGCTATAAGTACACCTCTGCCTACCCCTTCGGGGAATACAGGCGTGATGTGTTATGTGTGTCTATCCATTAATGTCAGTAGCAAAATTAAAATAATGCTTACTACACGAGGAGATGCATGTTATCAATCATGAAGTGTTTCACATTTTTATGGTTTTGTTGTAAGGAGATTAAATAAACAATACTCCTTTAAAAAAAATGTAGGTATAATTGTGGAATCAAGATTATGTAGAAAATTATTTTTTTATTAGTTGATACTTCTTTTAAGGGGACTACATGACCTAAACGCAAATTTATAATCCCTAAAAATATATGATCCACTGCAGTAACCAAAATCAGAAAAATATATGATATTCTTCTGGATATATGCTAGTAAGATAGTGTGTTGAAAACATTATACAATTAACTTGATATGATAGAAAAAAATCACGAAGATACCTCTAATAAAATATTTTAACGATTAAAAACCATACTAATATACATGCAAACATTCAGTTTTTTCGTCAGATTATTCTACAAGTGACATACTATCGTAATAGTGTTTTAATTTTTTAGTCCATTGAATAGATTTTTGTAAATCCATAATTGCTTCATATTTTGCAATAAATTACCAGCGTTGTGTCATCGCGCGTCTCTTTTGCACGACTCATGATGCGAAGCATCAGAGGGTGCTGTAAGATCGAAAAAAAAAAATCGCCTCATTTTGGCGGCTATTTTTATTATTATAGCCTTGTTAGTTCACGGAATCAAGATATTTTGCATACTATTGTCGAGATAATTTAATGGAGATTAATTTCATACTTTTTAAAAATTGATTTACTGCAATAGAATTGGAAAAAAAAACACCAAAATAGGTCAAAAAAAATTCCTGTCCGTCATGTGTGAAACCCGGAAACACTGTAACTTGTGAAAAAATCCATTATTTGAGTATTTTTTTTTTTTTAAATTCTAATCTATAATTGTAGGTCACTGAATGCAAATGGCTAATTAATTCAGTGTCTTTTAATTACAATTAATAAAAAACGAAAACTACAAGACTGTACATCAAATGATAAATAAATGATAAATGATTTTATTTCTGTAAGTAGGTTTGTACAAACACTTTTACACGTCAATCATATTTTTAAACTAGATGAGGTCGGCGTTTCCTATCTGACTACTCTGAGAAGAAAGGCCGAAACAAACTCAGAGGTCACAGTCTCTTTTAAAGTCCAGACATAATCTTGGTCAGATCATGTGAAGACCATGTAGATTGGTATCTGAAATGGTCTTTTGAGGAAAGAACCACACAGATTGAGTGGACCTGTCCAGTCAGTGCACGCATTTGTCAGTAATCGTGCAGCTCAACTCAGGAAGTCAGAACTTAAGGAGCTCAACGATTCGACGAACAATACCAAAGAAAGGACATTTGGGTAGGCCACATAAATTACTCAATCTGCCAGATCATGATCAAAATTAACTGCGAAAAAAAAAAGCAATGACCCACATAATCCTCACATTCACAATAATTAAAATAACATACTACTTTACAAGTAAATACTCATGTCATTGTGTATATAAAATTCAACAATGTCAATGTGTATATAAAAAAATCGGACATAATGTTTGAGAACCATGTAGATTGGTGTCTGAAATGGTCTTTTGAGGAAAGAACCACACAGATTAAGTGGACCTGTCCAGTCAGTGCACGCATTTGTCAGTAACCGTGCAGCTCAACTCAGAACTTAAGGAGCTCAACGATTCGACGAACAATACCAAAGAAAGGACATTTGGGTAGGCCGCATAAACTACTTAAACTGCCAGATCAAGAATATAACTGAAACAATGACCCACATAGTCCTCATATTCTCAATAATGAAAATAATATAATACTTTTTACAGTAAATATTCATGTCTAAAATAGCTAGCAAATTAAAATCAACATTCACCGTGTAAATTTATTGGAGCAGCTCAATCCCAAGCCTTTTTGTCCTCAATATAGTCTTTCACAGTATAATAGGCTTTCTGGCATAGTTTCCGTTTTATAAAAGATTTGAATTTATTAAAGCTTAGATCTTGAATGTGGCTAGGAAGTTTATTATAAAAACGTATACATTGGCATCTAAACGAGCCACCTATTTTCTTGAGCCTGGTTGTAGGAACAATAAATTTGTGTTTGTTTCTAGTATTTATATTGTGGATATCACTGTATTTTTTAAACAGATTAATATTTTTATGTGCATACAAAAGATTTTCATAAATATACTGAGAAGGCACAGTAATTATATTAATCTCCTTAAATTTATCTCTGAGGGAGTGTCTGGGACTTAATTTATAGATAGAACGAATTGCCCTTTTTTGTAAAACGAAAATTGTCTGGATATCGGCGGCATTTCCCCACAACAGAATACCGTACGACATCACACTATGAAAATAACTAAAGTATACTAAACGGGCTGTCTCTAAATCAGTTAAACCACGAATTTTTCTAACGGCGTATGCTGCAGAGCTAAGCTTTTTTGACAATTTATCTATGTGGGGGCCCCATTGAAGCTTGGTATCCAAAGTTATGCCTAAGAAAACTGTGGTATTTTCGGGTTTCAGCACTTCACCCTTTATGAGAACACTAGTTTCTACTTGTCTAACATGAGGTATCGTAAACTTAATACAATTAGTTTTTTTTCTCGTTAAGAAGTAGCATCTATTTATATCCATAGAAAATTAACATATGGATGGTGATATATCTATAGATATTATGTACATTTATTCCACCAGGGGTGCTTGTGCAGTACCTTCTTCCTACTACAGCTGTTTTTTCGGCAATTAATTTTGAACGACTTAAGTTTTTTTTTTTATATTTCATAATTAAATGAGCATTATGAGTCGTGCACTTTTGGATTTTCCAAATTTCTTTTCTATGCAATCCGACAGTGACCGCGCTTTAGCTCTTGAAAGCCTCTTAAATAACAAGTAGATAGCTCTTGAAAACTGCGCAAAACACAGCTAGCGCGGCGTTTTGCTCGGGGACGCGCCAAGGTGCATGCACTTTAATCAGGAATACCCAAAGCCTGTTAAAAATATTGCAGAAAAACCGAAAACGTGATTTACTAAAAAAACATATTATTTTTCTCAGAAGTAATTGTCGTAGTTTCCAGCGACAGATTAAACATTGCGTTGAATTGTACCTAAGTAATGATAAGCACGACCTCTGCTGACCCTTCCGATACGCAACAATTTGTAATAGTTGTCTGTCTTACTTAAAATGCGGATAATTTATAATTACTTCTTGTTGAGAAAAAAAATGTAATAAAAAGAAAGGATTGTGTGGTTTTACGAAACCACGGTAAAAGTGAAACTTTTTCCCTACTCCGCGGCCGACCGTCACGCGACATGCAACACACAGACAAAAAAGTTTGAGACGATGTAATAAGAGTTTCACTTTAAAAATGAGAAAATAATAATAACTACAGCCCGGTGTAAACTTGATGGAGGTTCTGAACATGAGGCGAGTTGCTGTGCAGTAACAAATTCACGTGTCAGCGGGGGTGAGGGGTGGGGTACTGCGCAGCGAGTAGCGTACTTCAGAGCCACCAAAAAGTTTGAATCGGACTGTATAAATAAAATAAAATAAAAATAAAAAAGCCTTTAATTTCTTGCGTTTACAGTAATAAATCTTAATTCTAGTAGGTATATTATTTGGTTAGATTAACTTAGACTAATTGTTAGTTTTATTAATTTCTATCTAATATCTGTTCTATATCTATAAATCTATATTTATGCAAGAACCCCAGTTTGGATAATGGCCTACTCCAAAGATGCCCATTCATCTCTGTCTTGAGCGACTTGTCTCCAGTTTGGGCCTGCTGTTCTTGTGATCTCGTCTTCCCATCTTGTCAGTGGTCTCCCTCTGCCTCTTTTGCCTAGTGGGCCTTTCCATCTGGTTACTTTGACGGTCCATATCTGGTCTGTGAGCCTCGCTACGTGACCTGCCCATTTCCATTTTAGTTTTTGTGCATAGCTCAAGGCATTAGCTGTTTTTGTTATTGTTCTAATTCTTGTGTGTCTTATTTTATCTGAATCGGACTGTACCACCCCGTTATTGTCCCACTGCAAGGCAAAGGTCTCTTCTCATACACAGAAGAGACGAGCATTGATCACCACGCTTGCACTGAAAACCAGCGCCGTGCTGTGGGTCCCCCATAGCACAGCATCATGCTGAGTGGAAGCCTTCTTGTCACAGTCATGACGTGCAACTGTCGACTATTTCTGTTTTGTGCTCGTGATTATAGATCTATTTTGTTTGTTTCTTTTTATTTACATTGTTACCTGAGCTAATTATTTTTTTTGTTTGCACGTGTTTCTGTGACAAATAAACCTATTTTTCTTTCTTTCTTTCTTTTCTCAAGACGGATTGGCGATTTCAGACTACTAACTACTGGCTTCTGCTTGGCTCCCTAATTACGTGACACACTATCTATCACGGTCTGAACCATTTTGAAGCCGATTGCTAATCCATTACTTCATATGTTCAATAAACTTGTCTGCTCAGCAACGTAAATAACGCAATGAATGTTGTTAAACTGTCAAAATGAAAGCCATTGCTAATGTTAGTGTGTTACACAATTACCCCGAGGGATTTCGTCTGCTTGAAATTTCTGGTTCCCCGGACCCAATTGCATCGCACCGCCTCCCCGTATTATTACTTCGTTTTCGCTTAGCGTTCTTTCTGACTTTTTTTTCTTTTTGCTCGGATCCTAAGTGTCCTAGCTTGATGTTAAATAGCCTAAAGCCTTCCTCAAGAATTTTCTATCAAATCGAAAAATATTTTTTTAAACCCGACCAGCATCGGCAGCGCAAGAGATTACCTACATACACACCTATAAACAAACAAACAAACAAACACATTTTACCTCTTTATAATGTTAGTATGTGACTTGTCATTTGACGTATTCCTTCCAGGACGTGATAGTGTGACCCATTTGCACCAATTAAGCACCCAATAAAACCTTGGTGAAAACACATAGAATTCGAGAACACCCAATTTTCATGTATGTTTGAAAATTTCCCAGATTTCGTCACTACATATTATTATCACTTTTTTCTAAACTCTAAAACTGTATGGCCTTCATTGCTATTCCATTTGATGTAACCAAATTTTCTAAAACATTAAACAGTTGAAATTTTAAGGAAAACATATATTAACAATTTTTTAAAATCATCTGCTTACATGAACTTTAACACAAGTTATCTAAAAATTTACTATAGCGTACAAATTACGGGGAAGACATCTTCCTTTAATTAGTTATCTAACGAAGTACAAATATTTAAAAAAATATTCAGATATCGGATGCTGCAGTAGATAATGCTGGTAAAGGTAGAATTTTCAAATTGTTAATTTATTTAAAAATTGCGTGATTTTCAAATGAATGAACTGGTTCACGTCATTCCACTACCTTCTACCATCCAGTAATGCTTCCCGCGTTAGGTTGGCAGGTCAATGCGTCCAGTTTGCAAGTTGAGACGCCGCTTCTGAGTGGTTAATATTAGTCCAGTCGATGCGCTAATTACTGATCACTTGTCGCTTAGTTCGCGTGTATTTAAACTACTGTGCACGTACAAACTCTTCATTCTTTAATAAACCTCCTCCGCGACCATCAGCTTGACATCATCCTTATACAGGAGACCTTCCTGCAGCCCCAACGTCAAACCCGAAAATTGCTAACTATAAAATAGTTCGCTACAACTGGTCCCATTGTCACAAGAGAGGTACCCTAATTTACTATAGAAAGTCAATGTACTGCATCTCTGTAGACCCACCTCCTCTCCTCACTCACCTTAAAATGTCTCTCTATCAGCTCGGCATGACTGCTTATCAACTGATCACCATCATTTCCACCTATATCCCACCTACTAATATTCCCGAGGATCCCAACACTCTCACCAAGGGCCTTACTGCCCTTTTTGGTCCGAGTTATTCCGTCATCTTGGCGAGGGATCTCAATGCCAAACATATCGCTTTGTACAGCAACATGACTTCTACCAGAAGTAGGATCGTGTTCAACCTAGGTGCCACCTACAACTTCCATGTCATCGCTCCGACGAACCCAACCCATTTCCCTGGCGATCCCAATTAGTTTCTTGACTAATTGGGGGTGGGGGGGGGGGGGGACTAATTGGGATTGGGGGATTGGGTAATTGGGGTCGAGTACACTCGATGTAGCGCTGCTCAAGAACATTAGCCACCGTTTGCAATCTATAGAGACGCTACACGGGGTAAGCTCTGACTATCACCCAGTTGTTATTCATGTAGCCCCTTACTCGCACCCGCTCGATCGCAACCAGACTCCTCAGACCTAACTGATGACTGACTGGAGGAAATTTAGTGAAAGACTGAAATCCACCACGTCGCCACACTTGGACATCAAGTCAAGGCAAGCCCAAGTCTGAGCCCACGAGTTACCGTCCCATCAGTCTCCTCGATGTTCTCGGCAAAATCGACGAGAGGCTTATTTATAAGCGTCTCAAAGACTATGCCGAAGCAAAGAGCCTCATCCCCAACGAACAGTTTGGTTTCCGAAGCCAACACTCATGCATCCAACAAGTCCACCGTATCGTAGAGCACTTAAGCGCCGGTTTGAAGTGTGACGCGATGACGGGCGTGTTGTTCTTTGACATAGCGAAGAGCATTCGACAAAGTCTGGCACAACGGCTTATTATATAAGTTTTACCAACTCGGAGTACCAGAGCGTCTCGTGCTCATCTTAAAAGACTTTTTGTCGGATCGCACTTTCCGCTATCGCACCGAGCGTTTAATTTCCTTCCCTCACCCTATTCGCGCGGGAGTCCCGCAGGGCTCCGTGATATATCCCCTATTCTTGACGCTGTTCACCAATGACATTCCCAAGAGTAAAAAGGCTCTATTTGCTCTATTCGCTACTGGTTGCTGTCAGGACTCTATCGCTCGCACTTGCCAGACCTCCGCAAACGTCTTAGGCCCTTGGTTCCAGAAATGGAGAATCGAGGTCAGCCCCGATAAGAGTCCGGCGGTTCTTTTCTCGAGACCGGGTCGTCTCGCTCCACCCCTCACCTGTCCGATCACTATGTATGGCAAGCCGATCCCTTGGGAGAAGCGACCTAAATACCTAAGTGTGATCCTTGAGCACCACCTTACCTCTAGTGAGCCCATAAAGGCGACTAGTTCGCGCGCCTTTTTCACTCTCGGTATGCTACACTTCATATTTGAATTGAAGCAAACAAACTACCGAGAGCAAATGAATGATGAGTGATGGCAAATTGTCACTCAAGTGCAAATTGCGTATCTACACGCATTCATAGAGTGTCTGTTCACTTGGTAACCACAAGTAAACCTTGCGTCACTTCGTGAGATAAAATACTGTATTTAAAAACGTTTCAAAATCAATCTCATTTTGCCTATATATTGCGGTTACAGGACCTGTATGACAGAACTACAGGGTCACACCCTCTTAAAATACAATGGTAATTGCACTAGCGTATTAAGAAACAGCCAGGTAATTGCGTTATTTACGTTGTTGAGCAGACACGTTTTTCGAAAATAAGAAGCAATGGATTAGCACTAGGCTTCCTATACCGTAATGGTTCCAAGGCGGAAAAGGGATAGTGCTATCGGTCATGTTATAGCTCCGTCTCTCTTTCCCGCTGGAACAATGATGGCTTTAACACGTCATAGTACGGCGGCTGATTGTGATTGAGTGGGTTACGCAATTAGGGTATAGGACAAGAGTTCCAAGAACTGAGAGGTTTTTTTAATAAAATCCATAAACAGAGGTGCTTTGTGTCTCCGGAGTGTGTTGTGTCCAGTGGCGTAACTATACCAACTGAGGCCCGTGGCAAATTCTTTGGAAGGGGCCCAGTAAAAATCGTCACGTTGTAATTTAATTTTAATAAATCACTGAAGTAGTTACCCAACCATTACCCAACAGTAATGATGTGTGAATTTTAGTAAAATAATTATATAGTACCTAGGCAAATTTAATTTTCAAAAGCTTATGTATTACATATTTATTATAAAATAACTTTTTAATGTTAACAATATATTTATTAATAAAATTCTTATCTCTGAGCTTTCTGTTCCGCAAAAGTATCAATAACATCATCAAAGTTTAAAGATCGGGCCATAGAATTTTCAATAGACAGAATAGCTACGTACGTTAGGTAGCCTGTCTTGTCTCATAGAGTTCCTTATTTGATTTTAAGAACTTACCTATATAAAATTTATAATTTTTACTAAATTTTGTCAAAAATGGCAGGGGCCAGGGCCGAGGGCCTGTGGCATTTTGCCAGCCCTGCCACCTTATAGTTACGCCATTGGTTGTATTTCGCGCCCAGTGTCAGCTTAGCGTCCTGTGCGTGAGAGTACATCTTCGTATCTCTGAGCGTGAATGTGTGTGACGGTATTAATGTGACTGATACCGCTGTACCGTGCCTTAGGTATGTATGCGGCGAGACGGGGTGGGGGGCAGCGCAGGCCGGTCATTCGTCAACGCTCACGACGTCCCGTCCCCCGCCTCGCCGCGCATACCTAAGGCGTGGTACAGCGGTATCGGTCAAGCTATATTATAGCTTTGTTTGTACCATTTTAGTGCTGTTTCAAGAGAAGAATAACACCAACTTAGTAGGAGATAGCACATAACATCACGCCTGCAATTCCCGAAGGGTTAGGCAGTTGTACAAGTCCCATGTAATAAGAAGCGAGCGAGAATCACCCAAAAACGAGAAAAACCCAATAACACTTTGCCTGACCTGGGAATCGAACCCAGGACCTCATACTCAGTAGTAGCGCTTGCGACCACTGAACCAATGAGGCGGTTGAGGTAGGAGATAGGAATAAGAAAAAAAAAACTATCACAATATTGGAAACAATTTTAATTTATTAAAGATAATTGAGTATTTTACCACAGAAAGATAATAATTAAACTTATATTAATTAGAGATTGTTTTCTTACTATATAGTGAAATTAACTAATATCACATTTATTTGGGTACATATACAGATAAATTGTCTAGAGTTTCGAGTTATTAAATAATTATAATAAGGGCAAACACCATTACAATGTGTGTCTAAAAATAAAGTACAGCTTTATTGGATTGACGTTCAAGTGTCATGATTCCCTTTAGGCACCTGTCCTACCGAAAAAGAAGCGACTAGCTATAAAGAATTTTCTCGCTCAAGAAACTTACAAAAAACTTTAGGTCCCGTGTAAGTAAAAGGGATACATAATTATATTAATTGTCCATCGCTGACTGTTCCCACCGCCACCACCGCCGCCGCCAAGTACTCATTAGGTGCAGCGATAGGAGCTATCAAAGATATTACTCGCTCAGCGACGGCTTATTCCGTTTGTCCACCACAGCCACCCTAGGGTGGATACTCGGAAACGCGTGTTCATCTGTTCACCCCAGACGGGGTGGATATTTAATTGTTCTTCCAAATTTTTACCCCAAGTACAGTGATTATTGATTGATTTGATTAAATACGTGTTTTTTTCTATCACTCATATTGATAACCGTTATAAAGAGATACTTAACCCTTACTCTTTGTCAAAATATAAATTTTATCGTTACTATTACTAGATTGTGGCTCAATATAAGACATTTTTAAAAGTTTAAACTGTACTGGGATTTATTTCAATATCTACTTAAAATAATGATGTGGAACTAGTGATACAAAATTCAACATTAGTTCCATTGTTTTCAGATTGTTTTAAAATGGAACTAGTTATTAAAAAAAAAACATAAGTGGCAACGAAGGTTCAATAAAACTATAATTGAAATTATGTCACTTTGAATGATAGGTAAAGCCTCGTATCCACTAGTCAACATTTGACGCACAAAACGTGACGCTCAAGATGTTCGGCAACGTTGCACAACAGCGCGCGACGTTGCCAGCTGGCGCGCAACATGACAACGTTACTAAACAAAAGTTCCTCGTTGCTGTTCAACATGATGAATGTTGTTGTTCTTGTTGTGCATTATGTCACGCGTCAAATATTGCCTAGTGGATACGAGGCTTAATTAAAAACTATTTCAGCATTGATATTTCAAAGAAAAACTATGTATGACTTTTTATAGGTATCTTGGGCCAGCTGTTTCTATCATGTTTCTTTAAATGACTGTACACAGCCGAGGGAGAAAACTAGAAGAAAAATTATATACGAATTCCGATTATCCACCTCGTCAGACAGATAAACACGCGTTTCCGAGTATCCACCCTAGGGTGGCTGTTTTAGGGTGGACAAACGGAATAACCCCTCTACTCGCTTCTCGTTAATCGCCGGCGGTGGGAAAGGTACTTCAGCTAGAAATACACTTACCAGTATCTAGCACAAAAGTATTTAAGTAGCTATCATGCCATTGTAACAGCTTCAGATTGGTAATAACATGGGTATTTATGTTACAATGGAATGCAAGCTACTCGCATCATTATCAATATTATCATTTCAACTGTAAGACGTTTATTGCTGGACGTAGGCCAGCCCCAAGCATCGCCACATTGACCACTTCTGTTCGTCTATTGGCCATCTGTTCTGTGAACAATGTTCCTTGCGCACTGCCACTTAAGGGCGCGTTTACAAATCGGACAAAATTATGCTGTTTTTCGGTACATTGTGTGACAAAACTTAACCTAATCAAATATAACTTATAACTACCACATATAGGGTGTAAGGGACAGCCCTCCGCAAACTAAACTGGGTGCGTTCAGCTCCTTATTTTGAATCATACTCCACCGGAAAATTTCTCAGGAAATTTTTAATTTTTTTAATCGTTTTTTCAGTTAGTACTATTCCTTTATTTCAATGTGAAATGACATTCTCTGTACGCAGCACTCCATTTATATAAATAAAACAGATAAAATAAAAATAAAAAATGGTTGTCTGTAAAGTCGGTTTACGGACGATAATTTTACGTGATAGCGTCATAAGGAGTGGAAGAGATATAGATGCGTCACAAGCCGAACGCTTAGGCCGATCGTGCCTCTCTATCGCTTGTTCCGCGCTCTCGCTTGCACGCTTGCCTCAGGCGGAACGTGACAATGAGTCATGCTTTTTCGTGCGTGCAGCCGGCGTTCATCGATTTATAAGACGTTATCACGTCAAAACCAGAAATGGATGTTGAAATGAATCACTTGGCGCGAGCGCGCTTGCGGCCGTACGCTGCGTGCGTTTTGCCACGGTAATGATACGTTGCGTGTGAGGTAATAAAACAACTCAGGTTTATTGGATTCCTATAACGTTCCTGAAATTATTTCATTTACCTACTGGTCATCTTAGTTATGATATACTGAATTCACCCCATCAGTCAGCGGAGGGCTGTCCCTTACACTCTGTATGGATTTGGTTCATCTTCAAATGGTATTAACTATTTTGTTGAAAATAATAGTTTTATATATTGTAAAAACGATCTACCGTTGCTTTGGGCTATGTCGCGACTTTATTTATGGTAGGGAAACTTAAGAATAGCTAGCCCTCTCCAAATGTAGCTACTTGTATAATCTCTTGCTAGTTACTGGAATGTCTACGAGAATGAAGCCTACTATTCTATGAATATTAAGAGTGATACACACTTGTTCGGGTTTATTCGATTTGGCAGTATTTGTTTAAGAAGGCGTACAAAGGTCCACTAGCGCGGCTCCTTTAAAAAAAATACTATCTCATGACTGAGAAGGAATTATGAATAACGGTTCGATAAGGACCCTCGGTAAGTGTGTCTAGAATTTTCTAATACCTTTTATAAACTTTCATATTGAGACACGAAGCAACAAAATACGATCTAGACTTCTAGAGGAATACGGCCGCTTTTCTTCAGATCGCATTTTGTTGCTTCGTGTCTCAATATGAAACTTTATAAAACGTATTAGAAAATTCTAGACACACTTATCGAGGGTCCTTACAAGCCGTTCTTCATAATTCCTTCTCAGTCACGAGATAACATTTTTTTAAAGGAGTGGCGTTTGTGTACGGTTGTAGGCCCTCTTAAGAACCAAGCCGACCCGAAGCAATTAGATACGGTACTCAATTTATAATCGATATTGCCACCCGGTTTTTACGATTAATGCCGACCCGAACTAGTGTGTAGGACGCCTTACACCAATTGTTTTGTAATAATTGTATTAAATACATTTACCACGGAAAGAAGGCAGTACCAAATGAATGACTATAGTATACGCGCAGTTATAAAACGCGGGAGCGAGATGACACGAGACTCAATGCAGAAATCCTGTACAAAATATTCACCGTCCTACTCGCACTTTATGACCGCAACTGCCCCGTGTCTTGGCGTTTTTTATGACTCCCACTTATTCAAAATCTTACACATTTACTTAGACGATTAGTTTTTGATATTTTGAGAAACCAATCTCAACAGCTGTCATCAGAAAAATGGATCAGGCTTTTGAGAAAAGAGGATCACTCCTGAATTCTTTATTTCGTGCACCTAGTTATAATAGTTTAATAAATTCATAAATCTTGTCAGTAAGTACGTATTTAATTAGATTTTAGTGTAATCAAATGCTTTTGATAGTTCTTAAACCTGCGCGGTGATTACGTAACACACTAACAGTAGGAATCCGTTTCATTTTGACAGTTCAACAACATTCATTGCGTTATTTACGTTGTTGAGCAGACACATTTTTCGAAAATAGGAAGCAATGGATTAGCAATAGGCGTCAAAATGATTCAGATTGTGATAGATAGTGTGTTCCATAATTAGGGTGCTGGTTCTGAGATTTTTATATACCATTATTTTAATTATTTTACAAATTAGATAAAACTGAGTTTCTTGTGTTTTAACACGTTCACGTGAACAATATCGTGGTTCTATGCGATATTGCACATACATTTTTTTGATACAAACAGGAGCGGTATCGAATGACGTTGTGCAAATTACTGATGATATCAGTATAACTCATGGAGGTCCTGGGACGCCAACATTCATATACACTATGCTTCAATTTTGTAAACATCTGTGCAATAGCGAATAATAGCAAAGATCGACTGATGTGATGGCACTTCTTAAGGGGGATGCACTAAGGTGGCCCGCGAAATTCAAATTTACACATACACATACATAACATCACGCCTGTATTCCCAGAAGGGTTAGGCAGAGGTGTACCTATAGCACACCCACATTTCGCCAGTTATGTTTAAGTCCCATGTTATAGGGGGCGAGCCTATTGCCATCAACCGGGCACAAATCCAGACTCCGGGCTGCTACTGAGAAATTCCAGATGGAAAAACCCGATAACACTTTGCCCGACCCGGGAATCGAACCCAGGAAAATACCCCAAGAAATCCAAATTTACTTACTCTTTTTCCAATTTGCAGGTCAGTGTCCGGTTGTATGTTGATTAAAATATGATTCGTGACCGTAACAAATATGGCTTTACAGAATTATAATCATTGGAATCAGCAATACAATTCCACAAGTTAGAATTGACCTCAAATGTCACGACTTCATGAAAACGTCATTCCATAGGGTAGTATGAACTTAGAGTATTGATGATTTTTATGATTATAATTCTATAAATAAATGTTTTATACGGCCGTGAATCATATTTAGATCAATATACAGTCTCATTCTGACCTGCAAATTGCAAAAAACTTAAGAAAATTTCAATCTCGCGGGCTACTTTGGCGCATCCTCCTTAAGCGAAACGACGTATAGTAAAGTTGTGTGCTGACAAAGTAGGTACGGTACAGTCACGGACTTTAATTGATGAGCCACTTGCAACTGTTCGTATTTTAGTCGTGTATAGCAAATCGGGTTTAGTCGGTTATACCTACTCGTACATAGTACAGAGTGACTACCCAAAATCAACCAATTGCAGGTCTAGCAACCGTTACCCAGCGACAATTGTTATAACGTAGCGATAGTAACGTTAGCGTACGGAAAAATTATGATTGGTCATTTCGACATCGGAAAAACTCGGACCCACGATTTTATCCGAACGCGTAGCGTCCAAGATGACGTTCATGACAATTATGATAACTGTTGCACATAAACCTAAAGAACACCTCAAGTGCCGCCTTCTTGGCATAATTTATTATGAATTTTATTAAGTATTTCTATTATAGCTATTATAAATGTCAATAAATTGGCTAAGCTAAAAAAATAATCACCTTTGAAAAATAGTTTAATTTCGTTTATCAAGCAATCAGTTACTGTCTTCGGATAGGTTTTCAGAAATAACGAGTATTTAATGAGCTCTAATTGAAAGAAGGTCAGTATTAAATAGATTTGATAAACGTAGGTGTGCAACATTTTATTGATTTATCTTGGACAACTTAGTAGTCAACCTTCAACCTCTATGGATAAGACTATTTCCGATTATTAGTAATTTGTCATCTTGTTTACGATCATACGGTTTGTGTTCGTGTTTAATCGTCTAATCTCGTGAATGTATGAAACTGCAAAATTGAAAAGTTTGAAAGTGGCTCATCGATTAAAGTCCGTGACTGTACATACTTAGCATCAAGACGGAATGCCATGGAAGATGGCAAAAAAAAGAAAGTTGCGGTGTAGCACTACAATTTGAGAGTTCGATATGTTGTGGCACAATAATCCAACTTTTAAAATATATTAGTATGGCCAGACACCGTACTATGACGTCGTGCTCAATGATTCGAGTTTTTGATGGACGTGGTAATAAGTTGTGCTACAATACATCTATCAATATGTGACGTCGACATACGACACCAGGTTTCTAGAAGGTTAAACGGCATGTCAGTTTCTTATGTATTTGGATGTCTGAAATGAAACCAGCAAATTGAAGAACTTGACCACAGAGCAAGGAGATGCCCCAGTAGCAGCTGCTAGAGGCGGCATTGTCAACACTTTCTATATAAACCAAGCGTGTTACCGTTTACTTGCACTACGACACTAATGACGCATAGAGACAGAAGGTTTTGAAGGCGGTCCGTGACAAAAGTAGTGCGTTCAAAGCAGTTTCGGCGCCATGAATTCTATTAGTACTGCCCGGCACGGCGATTCCGTGCTCTATGAACTTGACATACTGTAAGGCGCCGCCCTAATTGACCGTCGCTCGTGCGATGATGCGTTCGTCCGATGAAAATGTTCGCACGATCGTGCGATCGAACATACTGTACTGATCTGTACTGAATGTCCTAATATTGACGCTCGCCCGACCAATTGGCGGGTAGGGGCAAGGGAGGGGTAGAAATCTTCTTCTTAATTCCGTACGTCGAAATACTGATTGCGAAATTCATTGCCCTTATTTCTGTATTTATAGAGTATATTTTGTGGTCTACGTTTTCCTTTTTTATTATGCTATTTATGACTAAATATTGCTCGACAGCAAAAACTGTACATTTCTTTTAAGAGCCATTTCAAGTATGGTCGCAGCGCTCCAAATAGGACACACGTTTTCTTATTGCGCGAGCAGTTTCATCGTACGATGATATCACATCGCATCATCGTGCGAGCGCTGGCCAATTAGGATGCGGCTTTAGCTATAGATTTTCCTTTAAAAAACCAGGTGTAGGTATGTCTAGTGAAACATATGACAATAACTTTATTTATAACTAAATAAAGTCGTTGCTTGTCGAGATGTAGTGTGAAATGAAACTTATTTTAAATATATCAAAAATGTTCACCATGTAATTGAAAATCTCATAGGTTTTGACAAATATAATTGTGGATACTTGGCTTTATCATTTGACACTTTATGTACTACGTATATACGAGTATAATGACACTTTGTGTACTACGTATATACGAGTAAGTATAATGACACTTTATGTACTACGTATATACGAGTATAATGACACTTTATGTACTACGTATATACGAGTATAATGACACTTTATGTACTGCGTATATTCGAGTATAATGACACTTAATGTACTACGTACATACAAGTATAATGACACTTTATGTCCTACGTATATACGAGTATAATGACACTTTATGTACTACGTATATACGAGTATGGTGACATTTTGTATACTACGTATATACGAGTATAATGACACTTTATGTCCTACGTATATTCGAGTATAATGACACTTTGTGTACTACGTATATCCGAGTATAATGACGGCCATACATATTCAGGTTTATCTACCAACTTGATTACTTGAATAGCCTCATAGTCTACCTTCCTTTTCCTAATTATGTAAGTGCCGGCTTCCCGTCGAACTGGATGCTGTTGAATACCAGTATTTTACCTCCACAACCCAATTACTGGGTGACACGATACCTCTTGGTCCTTGGTAAGACAAGTTAATACACTTTCGGGCTTCTGACTACCCGTAACGGCTGTCAAAGGTCTACAAATGAACAAAGTAAGCTAGCTAAAAAGGTTTATCTTTTTCTCATGAAGGTTTCCCTAGATCGACCTGATAATGTATCGACGTCTTAAAGCAATCGTGTCGTCTAAATATACACCAAGATTTAATCATAATTTATCTTCTCCTTAAAATTAATATCCAAGTCATAATAAATGCCATACCCAAATTTTTTTTTGGAAATAGTTGTTTAGTATCTTATTTTGATGTGAGTACTCATTAGAATCCTGACTTGAAAGATTCATCAAAGTTGATAATATCAATAATTATATTATCACAAGACTAGGCTTTGTTTAAAAACTTGACCCTCCTTCTGGGACAGTTGGTTAAAAAGGCCAGTTTGATAACGAAGCGTTGTTTTCAGAAAGGACGTTTATTCTGGCTTGAATAATTAGCTTATATTTAACAAATTAAATAAATTAACTATCTATGACTTTATTAAGGCTGGTGTGACACTATAAAAGCAAGATTCCGATGTAGAATATCAATCAATCTGCCTTTACCCAATTATTTTGAGGTTGGCTTCCAGTCTAACCATGAAACATTCTGATCTACGAGTAGAATATCATAGAATAAAAAATAGAGATTTTAGTTGACCTGAAAAATACCTTTATTTTCCGAGGTATTTTTTAATGAGGTGTGTAGTTTCATTAAAGCCCCTTTGTTTATTCCAATCGGATGATTACTTTTATAGAGTCCCGCTACCCTAATGTTTGGACCCTCAGAAATATGTCTTAAAATTCTTTGATACCTAAAATCGTTTTTCGATACACGATATTAAACTAACAAACAGATCATATTAGTTCGGGGAAAAAGTTATTTCGTATTTTATTTATATACAAATTCAAGACTAAAAGCCACCGAGGCCGGCCGCTGCCGCCGCGCCGCCCCGGCCACTCCGGCCGCCCCTTGCTCGAGCCAGCGCACGCCGCTGAGCCTGTAGCTTTAAATTCGTCCCCTAATAATAATAATTCCAATCCAGCCTGTCCCTTGCTGCCCTCCCCCAGTGACGTCCTAAGCCGAGGTCCGTACCCCACAGGGGGTGCTTTTGGAGTGTAGTCTAATTTGTGCGTTTTTTAAGCTCTGACCGGGGGCCTTAATCTATTAAGGCAACCACAGGCATGTTCGGTTAAGCAGCCGACAACTTCCTAGGTTGAACTGCGAGACGCCAATCACAAAAAAAAAAACTAAGATCTCGTGTGGCACCCAAATATGGAGTATTTTTGTATACCAAGACTTTTTTAAATGGGTCAAATCTGTTTTTTGGTCAAACCCTAACTCTTAACTATGTCGTAGCTACTAAAATACCGACTCTGCTCCACTTTTTCAAAAATGGCATCGACTTTATCCGTAACAGGGCAAACAGAGCGAGCTGCATTTTTGATATCAAAATTCCCGGACCGAAAACGGTTGAAGCAACTTTGTGCTACTTTTACTGAGACTGCGTTAAGTCCTTATACGTCACATATTGTTTTCGTGGCTTGTGTCACATTTTTTATGTGAAACATCTATAGCGACGCGTCGCCACGCTATACGATGGTATGTTTCACATCTGTCAGGCGTCCCGGGAAAGCTCACAATTTTTTGTAATAAAACTTCAAAATGTATCTAGTTTCTTCGTTAGACTCATTTTGGCAGACAGTAAAACAATTGAAAAATGACAAATGGTATAAAAACCAGCCAGATACAGACAGTACAGCAAAAGAGAATTTACTACAACTTTATATGAAGTCGGGTAAAAATACGAAAAACTTTTTCCCCGACCTATTAATTCATTAAATGCGATTTCTCGATCCTTCTCCTAGAAACTATTTGATTAGGTGCGCACACTCATAAAGGCTCCCGCAGAGAGGCGCGACGCGACGATGCGACGCGATTTTGATAGAACAATTTCCGTGAAGTTTTCATAAAAAATGTTCTACTAGAGTCGTGTCGCGCTGTCGCTTCGCGCCTGTTTAGGGAACAGCTGATTTCAGCGTTGATCCCATAGTTAAAGTTGTCTATTGATAAGTACGATGACCCTGTAGCGTAGCGACATAATAAACTAGCGTAGCGGCGCACGCCCGCTGTGGTCACTTGCTTGCTGGGGCCCGAACAAGGCAGACGTGCGACTTCTGCTGTTGTACGGTGAATTGTTTAATTTACCTACTCGAATACTTCCTATAAAGTGGTTAATACCACAGACCCCATAGGAGTTTTTCAGTTATTTCAATGGGGAAGGCAACTGTCAAAATGGCGCTGTCATAGCTAGTTCCCAACACAAGCTAATAATATTTATAGCCTGAGGTGGTTTTATTTTATTATTACAAAAATGAAGCGTTATTGTGTTCCTAAGTTCTTCAAAATTAGAGTCCACCTTTTCCCGAAAGATCCTAAAATTAGAAGATTGTGGCTTAAAGCTATTCGTAGAGTTTTTATTTTACTAAACGGAGTTCGCGGTTCTGTCGGAATCATTTTTACGAAATGATTACAAGGCAATATTTAAGGTTTAAAATTCTGACACTTTCCATGTCAAATACTTGATTTAAACTATTAAAATCACCGAAATAACGAAGTATTGAAATAAAACCAAACTCATGAATGAACACGAAATGGAACGAATGAACGAAATGTCAAATGTATTGTAGGCCGTAGGGACCTAGCTATGATCACGCCATCTACAATTAGCTTTGCCCAACCTTCCCCGTTACATCTTGTAAAAGCTTCAACCAGATTATAGCCACTATTTTCTAGATTACCATCCAATTATTCCTACTTATAACCTATAAACCCCGTCTTCCATCTTGCGATAATGTCAGTGCGTTATTCGTGGTGATGTGGGACGTTGTGAGACCGCGACGTGCGCGTCCAGGCCGTCTGAGACGCGAGACGTGCGGCGGAGCCAACCGGCGCCTGAGGGTTTTTCTGTAAGTAAATGTACAGGGAATTACATTTATAATTGTAGGAAACAAACTATCCGTTTCTTTCCAGAGGTAGGTGGAAAAATTCAATTTGTAGATGTAGGATTTTTAAGCTATTAAAATAAGCATAGGTTGTTTATAGGTGTCAAAATCAGTTTACAATATATTCACTGTTGGGATCTCCATGTCTAAGGGAGGAGGTTGTAATCTACCATGCGGGCACAGCATCTTCGTTCTAAGACATGCAGATTTACTCGCTTCCTGGGTTAAATTTAATAGGTCTTTACCTATGAAATTGCCGTTTTGTATGAAAAAATTTAAACGAATTTTTTTCATGAATTTTTTATTTGTATTAATCGAAGTAATCACCCATGCAATCAATGCATCTTTGCCATCGCAGTGGCAATTTATTGATGCCCTTCTTAAAGAAATCAGCTGGACGGGAGGCAACAAATTCTTCAAAGGCATTTTGTACTGCCTCTCGGGTATTAAATTTTTTTTCCGCCAAGAAGTTATCCAAATTCTGGAAAAAGTAGTAGTCTGTAGGCGCAAGGTCTGGTGAGTAGGGCGGATGACGGAGAGCTTCCAACCCCAGTTCTTGCAACTTGGAGACCGTCTGCTGTGCAGTATGAGGTCGCGCGTTGTCGTGCAGGAGCAGCGGAGACGAGCGATTGACCAATGCTGGTTGGAGATGCGCCAGCTTCTCCATCATTGTGTTCAGTTCTTCACAGTACACATCTGCAGTAATGCTCACCCCGTTTGGTAAGAAGCTGTGATGAATCACACCGGCGCTAGACCACCAAACAGTGACCATCACTTTTCTAGGGGTAAGTTTTCGTTTAGGGCATTGTTTAGGTGCTGAACCAGGATCCAACCAACTTGCTGAGCGCTTACGGTTATCAAACAGAATTCATTTTTCATCGCAGGTAACAATGCGGTTCAAAATTCCTTCATTTGTGTGTCTGTTGAGCAGTGCAAGGCACGTCTCGACGCGTACTTCGCGCTGGCGATCATTGAGTTCGTGGGGCACCCATTTGTCAAGCTTTTTTACCTTGCCAATTTGACGCAAATGGACCAATATTGTTTTGACGCTAACGTCGAAAGCTGCTGCTAATTCAGCCGTAGATTGTGTATCATCAGCTTCCACA
Organism: Griposia aprilina; assembly: GCA_916610205.1. NCBI lineage: Eukaryota > Metazoa > Arthropoda > Insecta > Lepidoptera > Noctuidae > Griposia > Griposia aprilina. The sequence goes on along the minus strand of OU744310.1, from coordinate 6,217,507 downwards.
ATCGCCTTTAATTCGTCATTGTCGACCAAAGTCTTCGGACGACCGCGAGGTTCATTTTTCAGGTCGAAATTTCCAGAACGGAAGCGAGAAAACCAATAACAGGTGGTGCGTTGGTTTGTAGTGTTAGCTCCGTAAACGTCGTTGATGTTGCGTGCCGCTTGTGCCGCGTTGCTGCCACGACGGTACTCATATTCCATAATTACTCGAATTTTTAACGTATCCATGATGACGAAAAAGATTGAAATGCGATGAAAATGTAACACTAATCAATAAAGAAATGACTACTTTTAGAAAAAAAAATCCATGTTTTTAAAATAAAATTAATTTGAAATTAGAATTCTTAGCCAAACAAAAATTATTTTGATTTGAAATGGCCAGTACTGCAGAACGGCAATTTCATAGGTAAAGACCTAATATTAACACCTACCCGACACTTTATGAAAATTTTCTTTTAGCATAATCAGCCTATAATTTTCCCAGAAATGGAACACCGGCCCAGGGTGAGAGGGTTTGGGCCATAATCCACCACGCAAAGATGTCACATGTCTCCTATTTTTAGGTTCTAGGACATGTCGCTTTCCTTCACCGTTATGAGAGCCGTGGTGATGAAATAATTTACACAAAGTAAAGCGCCTGACTGGGTTCGAACCTACGACCCTCGTAAGTCACGGGCGTTACCACTGGGCAAACCACTGCACTCGAATTTATTTTATATGTAATGTATTTCTTCATAAATATGTGTGCCAAATGAGACCAGTCACGTTTCATACAAAGTTGGGCCAAAAAAAGTAGCTGGCCAGCGAAAAAAAATATGTCACCCTGGTCGGAGGACTTCTGTCCTCCTAATCCTTTTGTTACTTTGGCGCCGAATCTCTTCGACCATTCCTTCAGCTGTTTTTAGAGTTGAAAAATCTATTTACCTTGAAGGCATTTATCGCGTCGGGGAGGAACATTTTAGTGACAGAGGCTGTTTCGCCGTTTTGTATCTTCGGTAACACACGTCGAGCGACCCCATACGGATCAGCCGCTTGACGAATGAAACCAGGCAGCGGTCATAGTCTCTATCTTATCTATTCTTTTTCAACTTAAATGCAGCCTTTTTGGCAAGGTGCTGTGCGCGTTCGTTGCAATCCAGCTCCAGTCCTTCGTGAGCCTTTTCCCAAAATAAGGAAACATTTGCTCTGGGATAAGGTCGCGCCCATGTTAGTTCTCACCTCCGCCGCCAGGGCGTGGAGGAAACCTTGGTGACTATTTCTAGTGCTGCCATTGAGTCACTATAGATTCTGAAGGTTCCTTCTTTTCTTGAAGCTTTCCTCGGGGCTACGCATTTGGCCAGGAGTCCCGCCTGGTGGACCGTGCAGCACGTGAGTAAGGTAAGCTTTACGGACTTGATCTCAGCATCGCTGTCCCACAGTGACAGTGTTGTTCCAACCTTTCCCGCGATCTTGCTGCCGTCAGTGAAGAACCGAACCGCCTGGCTGTTGTGGGTGTCCACAAGGGACTAGTCCTCCAGACGCATGCACCTCATGGCCGTATGTTTCACTGGACGTGGAGTGTCCGCGAACGCCACCACACGCTCCACCTATCTGCTCCCAAGGACTGGCTGGGGTATCGTTCTCTTTGCTTCATACAGAGTGGCTGCTTCTTATATTCGGAAGTCGAGTGGAAGTATCCCATTCAGAACCGGGGATGCGTTTAGCAAAACGATGCGGTAGGATTTGCAGAACTTTTGGGTAAATTCTGTGCTCCAATCTTCGTAGTTACCGGCGCCCAGGGGCTGCCACGTACATCACTACTGGCTCCAACGCTGCCTTTTCATTGCTCCGTCACATATGACCTCCGGTGCAGACCCCAGCTCACTTTGGCCGCTCTGGATAGCTGTTTGTGTTGGCAGCTTTTCTACACACGTTAGCGGCGTAGGTGTTGAAAGTGAGCTGGTAGTCAATTGTGAGCAATTGTGAGCCCCAGTATTTTTATTTCCTTAGATGCCAATGCGGCACGCTGCCTATGCTCAGAAGTGGGACATCGTACTTAAGCTTTCTGGTTACTACCATTGCACAGGTTTCATTTAGTGCAAACTTCAGCTTATTTCGGATGGCCCATTTCCAAACATACTCGAGGGCAGCATTGGCCTGTTCTTAAACCTCCTATGCCGTGTCTTTGTCGGCGAAAGTCTGGCAGTGTCAGCCTCCCCGTTCTTCCAGCACCTTTAGCAGAGGGTCCAGAAGTAAATTCCATAGGATCGGATGTCCTTTATACCTGCACCATCCCATCACCCCGCTCGCCAGCCGCGCCGGTTAGTCTTTCAAGTCATTTGTTTTTAACTTCATAAATATGATTTTCTTTTTCTTAGTTCAAGGGTTTCCATAGTAATACTTGTTCGAGGTCACCTTTACAACAAGTTTATTTCATATTTTTTTCATTATTTAACCGTTACTTTTATATTTTAATAAAATGTAGGTACGTCAAATAGACTTGTCGTAGAGATTTGGTGCCATAGTGAAAAATGCTTGGGTGGACTTCCCCAATTTAGGTGATATACTTTTAATTTTGGATTTTGGGCCCACAATGGATGATCTCCTTTAATCGAAATCCTTTCAGCCGTTAAGGCGTGAAAAAAAAACAAACAGAATTACTTTCGGATTTATAATATTAGTATGAATGAAAATAGAATTATTATTTAGACTAATATTTAGAATTTTAGATGATGGTTAATAAATATTTACACTTACCAGCCAAGCCGTCGCTCTTCTGTGTAATAAGCTGCTTAAACTCAGTAGACAGCCTCCTTCGTCCATGTTCATACTTCGCCTCCTTAGCGAGAAGAGTCTCGCGTTGTATCTGAGTCTTCAACTCACTCGGCATGTCGGGTATGAAGAGCTGCATTATACCGGTTAGGCCGAAAACTACGTGCTGTTGGTAAGGAGAAATTATAGATTAGTTTTTTTTTTTACTAAATTGGCAAGTAATTAACACATGATTAAAATGGGAGATAGAAAAGGAGATTATTAAAATTTGTTTAAAATAGGAAAAAATGGATAACACAAGCATTTTTGTCACATAATAAGAATCCGTTACATAAGAACTAGTAGCGGTATGCGATAAAACATGGCGCTCAATTTACCCGCAATAGCCGGCACATTAAATAAAACATTCCTTGATCTACTTCCACTTCTTGATAAGAGATGGCGCTGTTTACAACTTAACCATTTCTTAACTGGTTCCACCACTAACCGCTAGATGGCACTTTTAACAATTTTCTTCTTTCTATTCTCGTACAGTCAGCCTCAAAAAACAGTACAGTATAGTACCCAATGTGTAATATTAGGTCTTTACCTATGAAATTGCCGTTCTGCAGTACTGGCCATTTCAAATCAAAATAATTTTTGTTTGGCTAAGAATTCTAATTTCAAATTAATTTTATTTTAAAAACATGGATTTTTTTTTCTAAAAGTAGTCATTTCTTTATTGATTAGTGTTACATTTTCATCGCATTTCAATCTTTTTCGTCATCATGGATACGTTAAAAATTCGAGTAATTATGGAATATGAGTACCGTCGTGGCAGCAACGCGGCACAAGCGGCACGCAACATCAACGACGTTTACGGAGCTAACACTACAAACCAACGCACCACCTGTTATTGGTTTGCTCGCTTCCGTTCTGGAAATTTCGACCTGAAAAATGAACCTCGCGGTCGTCCGAAGACTTTGGTCGACAATGACGAATTAAAGGCGATTGTGGAAGCTGATGATACACAATCTACGGCTGAATTAGCAGCAGCTTTCGACGTTAGCGTCAAAACAATATTGGTCCATTTGCGTCAAATTGGCAAGGTAAAAAAGCTTGACAAATGGGTGCCCCACGAACTCAATGATCGCCAGCGCGAAGTACGCGTCGAGACGTGCCTTGCACTGCTCAACAGACACACAAATGAAGGAATTTTGAACCGCATTGTTACCTGCGATGAAAAATGGATTCTGTTTGATAACCGTAAGCGCTCAGCAAGTTGGTTGGATCCTGGTTCAGCACCTAAACAATGCCCTAAACGAAAACTTACCCCTAGAAAAGTGATGGTCACTGTTTGGTGGTCTAGCGCCGGTGTGATTCATCACAGCTTCTTACCAAACGGGGTGAGCATTACTGCAGATGTGTACTGTGAAGAACTGAACACAATGATGGAGAAGCTGGCGCATCTCCAACCAGCATTGGTCAATCGCTCGTCTCCGCTGCTCCTGCACGACAACGCGCGACCTCATACTGCACAGCAGACGGTCTCCAAGTTGCAAGAACTGGGGTTGGAAGCTCTCCGTCATCCGCCCTACTCACCAGACCTTGCGCCTACAGACTACTACTTTTTCCAGAATTTGGATAACTTCTTGGCGGGAAAAAAATTTAATACCCGAGAGGCAGTACAAAATGCCTTTGAAGAATTTGTTGCCTCCCGTCCAGCTGATTTCTTTAAGAAGGGCATCAATAAACTGCCACTGCGATGGCAAAGATGCATTGATTGCATGGGTGATTACTTCGATTAATACAAATAAAAAATTCATGAAAAAATTCGTTTAAATTTTTTCATACAAAACGGCAATTTCATAGGTAAAGACCTATTATTATGTTTTGTGGCTACACATTGATACAATGTTATGAAAAAAAGATTGTAGACGATTAAATGAATTTTTGTATTTTCTTTCTTCAATGATTGGTTGTAGCAAATGTCTTTAGACGTGTATATATTTTGGTCACGGACTAGAAAAAAAAGGACTTCACGCCACGCGTATCGAAAGTAAAGCACTATAGGACCGTTTGTACAAAAATGGCCTCACGCACACATTTACATCATAAAGTACCATTACACGGCACTACGGCGTCATTGTAGGTACTGTTTACGTCAAGTAACAAAAAAAAACCTGTGGCACTCGGGGACTGCCGCGGTAAAGCTATTGCATAGCATTTTTTATCAACTTATGCAATTATAATTATTATTTATTTTTTATGACACCAATGAAGCATATTTTTACCTTGTAGCTTTTATTTTACTACTTGGAATTCACATGTTTTATATATTATTCGAAAGTACGTAAAATCACGATCAAAATGGTATATAATCTCACATAAAAAACATTATTTACCAGGGGTATTTCTCGCAACACAATTTCACTGAAGACTCACTGACACTAATTGAAGTGACAGTTCAACAAACAATTTTTCTCATTTTCAACCACAGATTTAATATTTGTTATGCCTGATTTAACACCATGACATCTATCTAAAATTTAGGGAATTTCTTGGGCTTTCCGACGGTACAAGTATGATAGCTGTACCTGTGTTCAAAAAGTTCAGAGTAAATAAAATAGAGAGCGCTGTTCCGGCAGGCAGAGTGGGGGTGTTAGGTTTTATTTTCGTTACGGAATTTCTTGATTCGGTCGCCGCGCTCAATGCCCGCGATAAAAGCTATGCAATAGCTTGAAGTCCGTGATTTTGGTATATAATTTCAAAGTTAGTTGCGAAAGGTACAAAGTTCAGTTTGCCTATTATTCATGCTCTGTTTCGGGGAACGTGGAATGTTTGTATTATTTACCGTTATGTTATTGATTGATTTATGATCGTAGTATCTCTGGCATTGTTTCCATCCACTAAGTATTAATTTGTTGTTTTTGATGTTTTCTTCTTCTCTGTAATTTCCTCTTTGTTTTCTTCTTCTGTAATTATTCGTTATCCCCCTATTATCCTTTATCTTTTCTTTAAACCCTGTTCAGATAAATGAGGCGTTTGGATTTATAGTATGTAGATATTGTAAAAGGTGTTTTTTGAAATTACACTGAGTTTTATAGTTGAAAGTGAATACAAATTTTATTTATTACACTTAAAAAAAAAAAACTAATATAGTATTTTGACGAGTGGTTTTTAATGACAAAGACTTCATCCCTTACCCCCCCCCTTGTGGGCTTTATCCCTTTTACGCAATATTTTTTATTTCCGAAATTTGATTGCGGGAGGGGGGTCTTTCGGATTATTTATTTATTTTTATTTATTTAACCATTTATGTACACACATATATAAACAGACAAGAAGAAAGGAACAGAAAAATAGGTACAAAGGTGATGCTTATTTCTAAAGAAATCTCTTCCAGCATACCTGCGTTATGAGAGTATATTATAGAGATGAAGACAACGTGTGTAAGAGTAGAAGGGAAAACAAAATACATAAAATCTAAAATAATTTTCTAATTTAAATATAAACATACATTAAGAGAATATACTAACATACATACATACTTCTAAAATAAATATCACTAAAATATATAAAAATATAATGTAATTTAAATAATAAATACATAAGTAACTATGACAAAGTGGAAAGATAGTGTTCTTTTACTGTACTTATAGATACTCCAACAGTTTGGCGGTTCCTAATGCCAGGTGGAAGTGAATTCCACAACCGTACTGCGTATTATCGAGGCCCTACTGCATAATATTTGGTCAACCTTTTACTGATCAGTTTATAGATGGCGCTTACCTCAAAAATGACGACGAAGGCTAGTCTAGCCGCGAACACATGCCAGTAGTGTGGGGACAGGCCATAGGGGTCGGAGTGGTCGGGAGGGTTCCTGTACCCTCGGTAGGCGCACACCGGGGGGTCCACTTCGTGCTCGTCCGTACCCCAGTCTTCCTTGTAGTCAGATGTATTGAACCCTGAGAAATCGTGATGAAATTAGCATTTCAAAGAGCAGTTTTCAAATTTAGAATTTGAAGTTGCGAACTTGTCAAACTTTAACATTATTTAAGGTGATAGCACGCGAAATTCAAAATTTCGTACAGTTTGGTGCAAAGAAATTTTGAATTTGGCGGGCTATTGAAGGAATTACCTTAAGAAATGCTACATTATAATCTGACAAAGTCTGAACTTCAAATTCTCATTTCAGAAACCGGCTGTCTGACTCATCGTACGGTTTTGCTAACTAGAAGGATCGATTCAATTCTATCAATAGCATAATCAGCGAATAAAGTTCCTACTGCAGGGACACAGGCCTCCTCTCTTCGAGAGGGAGTGGGCTGTAATCTACCACGCGAGCCCAGTGCGGGTTGTAAGATGTCACATATCTTAGAATTTTTTGTTCTAGCACATGCCGGTTTCCTCACAATGTTTTCCTTCACCGTTTTGAGACAGTGGAGCTGAAATAATTTACAAAAATTAAAGCGCCTGTCTGGGATGGAACCTACGACCTACAAGTCGTAAGTCGCCGCCGTTACCACTGGGCCACCACTGCTCTCATCTATAACTCTTCTATCAATAGTCAAGTGATAATGTACCATCTCGCTTGTATTGTTGAAGGGTTAGGCAGAGGTCTATAAAATATAATTGCCATGTAATAGGAGCGCGGCTATTGCCATCAATCGGGCACAAATCCAGACTCTCTAAATCATAGTCATTATGTCATATTCTTTTAATTTTCTTAGTTTTAGGGCTGACGCGGACAGGCACGACACGACTCTAATAGAAACAATTTCTATGAAAACTTCATGATTTTTGTTCTACCAGAATCGCGTCGCACCGTCGCGTCGCGTCGCGCCGGGAGCCTTTAATGATAATCTGGCAGTTTGAGTACATTAAGCGGCCTACCCACATGTCCTTTCTTTGGTTTTGTTCGTAAAGTCGTTGAGCTCAAAAAAAATCTTAGTTGAGCTATACGATTAGGTATTGACAAATGCGTGCACTGACTGGACAGATCCACTCAAATATCTGTGGAGGAACCGCACAGATTACTGTTATAATTAACTGGTCATCGAACTCATCTAGTTTTAAAATATAATTTAATTTTGACCTGTACAGCGCGACACAAAGGCACCGCGTGTCTCGCGACGAGCGGTGCCTTTGTGTCGTGCTGTCCCGTCGCGTCTGTTTGCGGGAGCCTTAAAAGTGTTTTTTGAATCAATTTACAGAATTAAATATTAATTGTCATTTAAATAAATACTTACATGATAAAGAATGGTCGATATACCCAACAAGCGTATTATCGGGCGAGTACACATATTTGTAGACCATACGAGGTATGAAGTCGCTCGTGTACGCTATCACAAAAGCCTGAAAAAAAACAATAAAATATTGTTCAGGAATCTATTTATAAGTAGAATGGATGCGCTGGACTGAGAGGTTCATGGCTAATGAATTACATCCGCACAGGTCAATCGATCAGGTTAAGCTACGCTTGCCGCGGTCAGTCCGTGGAGGGGTGACTATCTCTTTTTATTTTATTTTTTTTCCTTTTTTTTTTGTGGGTGGACCATTCCGATCCTAGGAAAGCACGTTAAGCCGTTGGTCCCGGCTGTTATTCTTGGACCTTTGACAGTCGTTACGGGTCGACAGAAGCCCGAAAGTCTGACAACCAGACTTACCAAGGGGTATCGTGTTACCCAGTAACTGGGGTGTGGAGGTCAGATAGGCAGTCGCTTCATGTAAACTACTTATATTCAGCTGCATCAGGTTAGACTAGAAGCTGATATAAATGCTCTGGATTGTCTACTAGATCCCTGTCGTCGCAAGTGATGCCGTAACAACCACACACGGTATGGATTTTGGTCAGATCAGACGGATCTGAAGGCAGAACTGACCATGTTTGTCATGCCTTTATAGCTTCAAGATCTACACGCCTACAATAATCGGAGCGATTTGAATCGTTAAAACTAGTTGCGTAGTTGCGTGTGTCTGGTCGGGGCCGGCAGTCTCGACAGAGATAGCGACGCTGTCGCAAACTACCGATCGCTAAATATTAAGGTGAAACCTCAGTTGTAGCCCGTCAAATTCAAATTTTCTTCGAATTTAACGATTGATATGAAATTGATGATTATTATTCGATAAATATATAATTCCCACAGTCGAGAATCGCATTTTGATCAACATACGACGTAAAACGGAGCTTCAATTTGCAAAAAAACTAAAAAAAAATATGAATTTTGCGGGCTATAACTGAGGATTCGCCTTAATATTTAGCGATCGGTAGTTTGCAACAGCGTCACTATCTAGTCGAGACTGCCGGCCCTGGACTGGACGCATCCAGTCACATTGATCTGGCGCAGTTCCATCAATTCAGATTGATCGCACTACGTCTGCTAGCTTTTAGTGCCATTAAGTCATTCACAATCCATCATGTTCGTGAACTGGCGCCGTCAGTAGGGACTGGTTATCTTTTAGCTGTCATTGCTTATTTTAATTTAATATTTGAATTGTTTTTGACTTTTTATTACGGACGCTTTTACCGTTCTATCTCGTTCTTAGATGCATAATTTCAACATGAATGATGTAACCAATATTTTGTAACCATATTTTAATTTAAAAGAGTGTCCGTGGAGTTTCTTGCCCGTTCTTCTCCATAGGTACCTACTACGCTTTGGAATGGGCAACTAGCTTCATCTTTCTGACTGACTGACCCCTTGACAATTCAAAAGTGCCTGTAATTGGTTTATTTGAAATAAATGGTTTGAGTTTTTGAGATTATGTATTACAGCTGGGATTTAAAACTTCCTCATCTTCTTCTTTCTTATATATAAAAATCAATTGCTGTTTGCTGATTGTTTGTTTGTTAAATCTCAAAAAAGCGTTAGGAAACTTATTTTTTTTTTGTTTTTTGTTCCCTGTACACAAGTTCACGGTTTGAAATAATAAATCAAGGCTTTGCAGCGCATATCGGGCATTAGATAGTAGAACATAAAATGGTTTAGTAAAGTTGATATAAACTCCTTTGAGTACTTACATTTGACACGACAGCAGCGTATGTAATTCCTTTGAGAATGCCATACCTAAAAAAAACAACTATATGAGAATATTGTGCATGCCGTGATAAGAATTGCCAGTCATCAAGGTGGAAGCAGGGCTTACTGTCCAGGGTGCAATGAACGTACATTTAAATACAGGATGGCGATTTAGTGACTTGCATCCGTCAACGTGGTGATTCCACCTGTCATACTCCTTCTCCTGTTTTGCGTGTGACGCATATTTTCCCCCAACTCATTATTTTTTGTATTTGTGTGTTTTTCTCTGCGTCATGTGTACCGCAAATAAACGTATTTTCTTTCTTTCTTTATAAAGAAAGAAAGAAAGAAAGAAAAATATTTTATTTGGAACACGCACAGGAAATACAAAATGTAAAAAATTTAATAAAAAAGGAGCATTTAAAACTAACAAAATTAACAATAAAAACAACAATAAACAATTAATAAAAAATAAAAAAATAAACCTGTGCGAGGCCAAAAAGGCTCCTATCTCAGCATAAAGCTGCGATACTTAAGAAAAAATAAGTACCGCAGCGCTGGTATTCTGATAGGGCCCGTTGTGATGCCACGGACACACATACGGATATCCTTATATCCCACTAGGGGTTTATTAATGAATATTTTTTTTAAATAAAATACTACTATACAAACTACTACTAAACAACTTTCGATATGAAACTCATATACGATTCGTAAAAAAATATCCAGGAAAAAAAATGAACCGTTGCGCAAATTTTGACCAATTAAGCCAAAACGAGTGATAGTAAACATACCTATGCTTTATTTTTGATATGTCTTAATAATTAAAAAAAAATCGAGCGAGCCTTATAGTATTCGCATAATTACGATATATAACATCTACAATTTCAGCTTGGTAATAAGCAACATTAACATTATATCCCGAAAAAAATGATTTTTCGTAACGAAGAATAATAATTTTTAATGAAAGTTGTATTTTATTTAATTATCACTAGGAGTAATGCAATTTTTTATTGAAGACAGTTATTTACGTTAAATTTGTTGGAGAGTGGAGACATTGGCGGCGGTAACTATCAAACTAGCGGAAGGAAAAATGTCATTTGAGGAGGTTAGGATCAAAACCACTACATACCTATCCACTTTTTCCAATAAGGCAGAAAAAAACTTAATAAATAGTGAGCACATATTTTTAAACCTCGACGCAAAAAAACGGGGTGTTATAAGTTGGACGTGTCTTTGTTTATTTCCTACGAAATGTATAGGAAAAGTTTTTTTTGCGATTTCTGACTTTTCTAGTACCGTAAAACGGGGTGAATAGGAACGGCAGGGGTGAATCGTAAAGAAACTTTAAAAGGAATTTTAACATTTAAATAATATAATTTGTTGCCAACAGGGACACGTAATCGGTTAATTATAATACAGTATACACGTTAGAGTCCTTTTTGGCGACAGACTATAATATTTCAATGTTAAAATCCCTTTTAAAGTTTCGTTACGATTCACCCCTGCCGTTCCTATTCACCCCGTTTTACCGGTACTCAAATCTCAGTTGGTTCAATAGAGGTTTGTGATCCTTATATGAAACATGATCGATTGGCATTAAAAAAAGTGTTTGTTAAAATTGCCCATTTTCCAGATGACTGTAATTTTAAAAAAAAATCTGTGAATGCAAATCAAAATTTCTCAATAAATTAAGGAAAGTCTCCTGAAATCGTTTTCCTGTAGCTTATGGAATCATGAAAATAACACATGACGTGCCCGCGCAGCGGCGCACGGCCGGTGTACTGGCGAGCTGTGTTTTTTTTCTTTTTTTTTTTTTTCCTAATTGGCAGCTCGTAGTTGTGACCACTAAGGTCCTGGCTACTTAACCGGGCAAACCTGTGGGTGCCTTAAGCTACTAACTTAAAGCCTCCAGCCAGGGGCGAAAAATACTTAAAAATTAGGTGACCGCACGCTAAGGGCACCCCCTGTGGGGTACGAACCTCGGCTTAGGGCGTCACTGAGGGGAGGGCAGCAAGATGGGACAGGCTGGATCTAAATTATATTATTATTAACTGTGGAATTTAAAACTACAGGCTCAGCTACGGCGCGGGCTGGCGCGTCGTCGAGCAAGGGTCGGGGGGGAGCAAGGGTCGGGGGGGGGGGGGCGAGCTGTGCCGGTGGCGGTAATATTTATAGTGTGCGTACAGACGATGCTATACGTCGCGCACGCGCCAGAGCGAGATGGGTGCCCGCTCATCGTAGATCATTGTCTCAGATTGTTATGAGTGTATAAAGTCAATGTTTCTCCTATTGGTCAAATTAAATATTTTGATGTAGGTGAGCCTAGCAACTAATTGTACCTATGTCCAAAACTATAAGGAAGGATCTTTTCTCAATAAAGATGAGCAATTATTCCCTGCAATTATCGAGTTTAATTTACGCTATCCCAGAGATCCCAACAAGCTACAAGGATTAAGGTAGCTATCCTTACGCCCCATCTCAAAAATCTATCCTTTATATAAATCAGTTTATATGTATAACAGCACACTTTATACATTCTCCTTCTCATCACACACACGTACACACTGTTGGCTGACAGTACCAACTTCTCGGAAAATAGGTTGGTACCATCTGACGGCCAACTCTACCACCGCGCGCGCTCATTGGTCAAATCAAATAGCGCGCACTTCCCCGGCTTCCTGTTACACATTTCCGTCCCTTTTGACGAAATCACTCCCACAGATTGCAGGAAAGTGAGAGGAAAGATGTTACACATCATAGATTGTAGTTCGAACCTGATAAAAATAGCGGTCACTACGGTCAGTTTCCCGTGTAAAACCCGTGCGGGTTAACTAGGCACCTCGTGTTGTGACGTCACTCGTACCGTACAGTACTTAGGGCCAAGATAAATGTCATTCGCTTCGGAGCAATTCTATTTCTACAATCGCTACCGCTTACGCTAATATTTGGCATCATACGAATCGAAAACTAGCGATAACACTTGTCAAAAAGTGTCACTTGGCTACGCATCTCTATGTAAGTAATCGTTCGACGCTGGCGATTTGTTTCATAAAATCGAATGATGTTAACATTGTCTAGCTAATTTCTATTCGTTAACCTATGCTCACGTGACATTTCGATAGCTTATGTCAATTCCATAATTTTTTTGGCTTTCTACTAGCGTCATCATTAATCGAATGTTACTTTGTCTAGGCCCTCAGTTCAGTTTCAGAACGTGTTCAATTCGGACGCGACAGCGCGACGCGACTTTAGTAGAACAATTTCTATGAAAACCTCATGGAAGGTTTCTACCAGAATCGTGTCGCACCGTCGCGTCGCGCCTGTCTGTGGGAACAAGACTTGAAGCGCAATTTCCAAAATGGCGAAAAAAATAATAGCCTTAGGACTCCTTCGATAACATTAATTTATGTTCGATTCGGCACGGAAGCATTTTGAATGGTTGTACATAGCTATGTGGAAAGGACTAAATGGGTTATACATACCAAGCTCCAATATCTTCAACTCTCTCAGCCAATGGCCTGCGAGCTTGTGTAACCATCTTGTAAGCGTCCAGACGTATCTCGGCTATGTTGTTCAGCAGAGCGAATAGAGGAGCGAGAGGAAACGCTGCCACGAACAGCGTTACGAAACCGTATTGAAGGACTGGAAATAGAAAATAAAAAAACGTTTTGGTGAGCGAAATAACAGCAGTAACTTTCTTCGATAAAGAAAGACATTAGAACAAAATTACAAACGAACCAAATAAAAATATAGGAATAAAGAGACCAGACTTGTACTATAGCCTGACCGATACCGCTGTACCGTGCCTTAGGAATGCGCGGCGCGGTGGGGGGCGCGACGCCGTGAGCGTTGACGAATGAGCGGCCTGCACTGCCCCCCGTCTCGCCGCGCACGTACCTAAGGCGCGGTACAGCGTTATCGGTAGGTACGTAATATGTGAAACGTAACAAGACATGTCGTTTTATGCAATGCAAGATGAACTGTATCTCATGTTGAAACAAATTCGCCTTGTTGTTTCATGTTGCATTGCATTATAATATTTGGACGGCAAATGACATGCTAGGTATACCTAAAGGCTTCCCGCAAACAGGTGCCACGTGATAACGAGACCTAAAGGCACCGCTCGTCGCGCGACACGCGGCGCCTTTGTGTCGCGTTGTCGCGTCGCGCGAGTGTCCACGAGCCTCAATACTCACTCATTTCCAGATACTCATCGAAGAGCGCCAGTTTCCCCGGGTCCTGTAGATGGTAGTCCTGCTCCCACGCCATGTGGGCCTTGCTCAGGTCTCTGGTCACAGCCCGGTGGGACCTCTGTCGCCACCAGTTATGGAACTTCCTGCGGTGAGAGGTGCAAGAGGGGTGGAATGAAGACATTTAAAATTATATAATTAATTTGGGATTCCTATAGGTTCTACACCTTTGTCTTAACTTTCAGGGGAACACAGGCGTGATGCTATGTTATGATAAAATAATATCACGCCTGTTCTCTTCGGAGGATAGGGCAGACGTATACAGTATGCCCAAATTCCGCCAGTTATGTTTAAGTCAACCAAACTCCGGGCTTATACTGAGACATTCTTGATGGAAAAACCCAATAACACTGCACGACCTGGGAATGGAACGCAGGAGCGCATGCAGCGCTTGCGATTGCTAGAACAATGAGGCAAGTGGAATGAGGGTTAAAGTGAGAAATCGGCTGAATGGGGTCCTGTAAGGTTACTTTGTAATTAGGCGTTTCTATTACACATCGGGTTTTAGAGAAAAAAGTTCGGACACTATCGCACATAGGGGGCAAATGCTCACACAAACAGGCACGACACGCGACGCTAATCGCCCGTAACACAAAGGCACCACCGCGTGTCGCGAGACGAGCGGAGCCTTTGTGTCGCGCGCGATTCGCGTCGCGTGTCTCGCCTGTTTGAAGTAGCCTTAACCCTATGTGCGACAGAGTCTGGACTTTTCGACTAGAAGAGTTTCTTTTCAGAATATAAAAATAAAATGATTTCTGAAATAAGAAAAGTGAAAATAATAAAAAAAATAAAACGGATTTTCTTTGCTAATGTCTGATTTCATGTCAATCAATCAATCAATCAACTCAGCCTATCGCAGTCCACAGCTGGACATAGGCCTCTCCCATGCTGCTCCACAACACCCTGTCCTGCGCCTTCCGCATCCAGTCTGTCCCAGCCACTTTTTTGAGGTCGTCCGTCCATCTAGCTGGGGGGCGTCCCACACTACGCTTGCCGATACGCGGTCGCCACTCCGGGACTCGTCTGCTCCACCGGCTATCGGTCCTCCGACAAACATGGCCAGCCCACTGCCACTTCAGCTTGCTTACTCTGCAAGCTATGTCAGTAACTCCGGTTCTTTTCCGGATAACTTCGTTTCTGATTTTATCCTTCAAAGAAACCCCGAGCATAGCCCGCTCCATAGCGCGCTGAGCGACCTTAAATTTGTGAACCAGCCCGACTGTCAGTGTCCACGTTTTGGCACCGTATGTCATAACGGGCAGGATGCACTGGTTGAAGACCTTAGTCTTCAAAATTTGCGGGATTGGCGACGAGAAAACTTGACGAAGTTTTCCAAACGCTGCCCAACCTAACCGGATCCTTCTGCCGGCTTCTTTCTCAAAGTTGTGTTTACCGAGCTGGATGACTTGCCCTAGGTAGACATACTCCTTCACAACTTCGAGATGTGACCCTTTGATGTGGATTGGACTCGGCAAGACGTGCGAATTGTAAATGATTTTCGTCTTGTCCAAATTCATGCCGAGGCCAACCCGCCGAGAGACTCCATTTAGGCTATGCAGCATCTGGTCTAACTGTTCCAGCGTCTCTGTCATTATGACGATGTCATCGGCAAAGCGAAGGTGTGAGATGTACTCGCCGTTCACGTTTATACGCTGTTCAGTCCAGTCCAGCGTATTAAAAACGTCCTCCAATGCATTGGAGAACAGTTTCGGGGATATCACATCTCCCTGTCTCACTCCCCTGAGTAGTTGGATGGGGGTGGTTTTCGTATCCTGGATCTGGACAGTCATCATGGCAGCGTCATACAAACACCTCAACACTTCAATGTATCGCCAATCAATTCGACATCGTTGCAGAGAGACCAGAACTGCCCATATTTCGATGGAGTCGAAGGCTTTCTCGTAGTCCACAAATGCCATACACAGCGGCTGGTTGTACTTTTTGGTCTTCTTCACAATTTGCCGAACAGTATGGATGTGGTCTACGGTACTGAAGCCTTTTCGATGGCTGGAACTCGTCAAGTCTCCTGGCGAGACGGTTCGTTACGACCCTCGAAAACAGCTTGTATATGTTGCTCAGTAGTGAGATGGGTCTATAGTTCTTCAGCAAGCTTTTATGTCAGGACTTTTCAAAATATTGAAATGGTGACAAAGACGAACTTTATCTAAAACCTACACTACACTACTCGCGAAGTTGCTTCGACGAAGTACCGGTCGAAATTTTCCGAAGTCCGAAGTTCGTGAATACACTCATGCTAAGAACTACGGGACCCTTCGAGTCCTTTGACTCGGGCGCCAAAACCGACAACGATCGGAAGTAGTCCGAGGCGACCCGAGGTTACACGAAGCGAACCGAAGTGCCCTTTTATATTCTCGTAGTCGCTTAACTTCGATCAATTTCTCGAGTAGTGTAGTGCAGGTAAACTTTATGGACCATATTTAAGGCTGCGCACAATCTAATATTGACTTTGGTATGCTGTCTGAAAGAAGAGCGTGTATTATTCATTGTCATCAGAAAATCCTCTAATCTGCGCTACTCTAGGTTTGCGTGGAGCCTTAGTTCCCTTTTTGCTTTCTGGAGAGTACCGTAAAAGGCGAATATAGTATTAAAATCTGATCCATATTCAATGCAGGGGCAGAAGAGCTTGTGGCTTAATAATATCAGCCGCAGGGATCGATCGAAGGTTAAAAATATGTATATACCTACGTTTACGTAAGCATAAGACGGGGGGGGGGGGGGGTAGGGGGGGGGGGGAGGTTTAGGGCCTTGTGGCTAAGTAATAACAGCCGCACGGGTCGAACGATCGGGTTAAGCTACGCTTGCCGCGGTTGGTCCGTGGATGGTTGGCCATCTTTACCCCTCCGTGCCTCGGAAAGCACGTTAACCCGTTAGTCCCGACTGGCATTCGTAGATCCTTGACAGTCGTCACGGGAAGTCGGAACCCCAAAAGTCTGACAACCAGTCTTACTAAGGGGTATCGTGTTACCCAGTATCTGGGTTGTGCAGGTCAGATAGGCAATCACTCCATGTAAAATACTGGTATTCAGGTGCATCAGGTTAGACTGGAAGACGACCCCAACATAGTTGTAGAAAGGCAGGCAGATTCATTCATTCACACGCAAATAAAAAAGTATTGAACATAGCCATCTGTTAAAGCTCTCAACATGCTCTTGGGCATATGTGAGAGGTACGCAGTGTCACATGGCCTCATGTACATCTCCAAAAAAAGTGAACTACTTGTGTTTAAGGCGGGTAATAAAACTCTTACAGCCATTCCACCAGTCAGTCCTGGAGGAATTCCGGTAAGTGCGGTCACCAAATTCAACTACCTGGGCCACTGGGTGACTGAGAACCTCTCTGACGATTTGAATATTGAGAGGGAATGCAGGACATTGGCAGTGAGATTCAATATGCTGGCGCGCAGGTTTGCAAGGTGCACATTTTTCTTTAAAATTATTCTTATAGGGGTATGAGGAACAGGGTGTAAAACTCACTCATACTCTATGGAAAAGGGAGGATCCTCCGACTAGACGGGTGTTGTGTCTGGTAGGCAACTGCTCGACGGTTAAAGTCGGGACGTTGTTTAAATGCTAGTCGTGCGGTAAACTCTGCTTGCGCGATGCAGGATTTGCGTGATGTCAGTGTGATGTGTAGCTCGGATGTGGCGGTGTAGATACCGCTACATTCTGTTTAAGGCATACTGCCAGACATTGTACACCTGCAGCCTGTGGGTCCGCTATACGCAGAAGGCTTTCAATTGCCTGCGGATCCTCTACAATAATGGGTTTAGGATGCTGATGGGGTTGTCACGATACTGTAGTGCATCGGGGATGTTTGCGGAGGCCAACACCGACTGCTTTAAAGCAATAGTGCGCAAGAGAATGACCTCCCTGATGCGTCATGTGCGGGGCAGCACCAACGACCTTCTAAACACCATTACAGAAAGGGTTGGGTGTCCTATTGTGAGGCACTGGAATGAGGTACACAGTTCTGGTGGTGCCCTTTTTAATGTAAAATAAATGGTAAATTTTGAATAAGTAGGTATAAGTTACTAACATAGTTTTAAGCTATACTAACAACTTTATATGGAATTAATGTTCTGAAATAAATTATTATTGTTATAGCTCATATATACTGGTATTTATATCTCTGCTAGGATCAATTAGTACTATTATCACAGTAATGCGACTGGGGACTGCTCAATTACGAAAAGTTATAAAAGAAATACCTATAACCAATGATGCACTTTAAGTTACAATTTGTCCCAAAAAGAATTCCTCGTATTATGCTTCTGGTAACGATTGTTATCAAGAGAACTGTGTTTTGATTTTCGGCTCTATGCTCACCTACAGTACAGTATTTTTATCTCACGAAGCGAAGCGCGCTTTAGTTGTGGTTACCAAGAGTAGAATGTTTGTGTAGGTAAGCGCAGGAGGTCTCGATAGCGTCCGGGATAATGGCGAAGTTGGAAATATGTGTGTGAGTGTATGTGCTATGTGCTAACGCTACTCGCCTTCACACCCACATTCACAGCATGTTTGTACACTTGGTTACCACAATTAAAGCGCGCGTCGATTTGTGAGATAAAAATATTATATTTGATTACTTCCTACACACGTTGATTTTGGCAACAGTACAATACGATATTATGAAATCAGTGTTTTGTCAGCACCGCAACCATCAAAGGGACGTCAACGCGAAACGAAATTATTTGAACCGAACGTGACGTCTCGGTGGTGGTGTGCGGTTGACACGCGGTCATAGTAAACTTATGTATGGGTACTTCGTTGACAGTGGCGGTGGACCAACGGCCTATGTCATTGTTGATTGTTTTCAAGTAAGATTAAAACTAGACGTCATTTAAAGCAGTCTGTGTGTCCATTGTTAGGCATATTCGTAAGTTGCTAGTTGCTTCTTCTGGGTAAGCTCACTACATCGTCGACTTTGTCTGTGTCATCTCTGACCTAGACTAGAGTCAAGAGCAAACCCATCTCAAATAAAAAAAATATGATGAATAAGAAATATTGTCATATTTGCTTCAAAGTCAAAGTCAAATCATTTATTTCAAATAGGGCACCTATAAGGCACTTTTGAACGTCAAAATTTACAAAAAAAATAGAATTGATTCTAGTTGCCCCTTCGAAAAGGTAGTTTCGTATGGAGAAGAATGGGCAAGAAACTCCACCGTTACTCTTTTAAAAATGTTTACAATATTATGTATTCATTAATTATATGTGAAGACGATGAACCTAGAATAAAATTACTATACCACAATAGGTAAAAATAATCAAATAATAGGTCTTTACCTATGAAATTGCCGTTTTGTATGAAAAAATTTAAACGAATTTTTTTCATGAATTTTTTATTTGTATTAATCGAAGTAATCACCCA
Source organism: Griposia aprilina (assembly GCA_916610205.1). Classification (NCBI taxonomy): domain Eukaryota; kingdom Metazoa; phylum Arthropoda; class Insecta; order Lepidoptera; family Noctuidae; genus Griposia; species Griposia aprilina. The sequence continues at coordinate 6,198,115 of OU744310.1, read as the reverse complement.
TGCAATCAATGCATCTTTGCCATCGCAGTGGCAGTTTATTGATGCCCTTCTTAAAGAAATCAGCTGGACGGGAGGCAACAAATTCTTCAAAGGCATTTTGTACTGCCTCTCGGGTATTAATTTTTTTTCCCGCCAAGAAGTTATCCAAATTCTGGAAAAAGTAGTAGTCTGTAGGCGCAAGGTCTGGTGAGTAGGGCGGATGACGGAGAGCTTCCAACCCCAGTTCTTGCAACTTGGAGACCGTCTGCTGTGCAGTATGAGGTCGCGCGTTGTCGTGCAGGAGCAGCGGAGACGAGCGATTGACCAATGCTGGTTGGAGATGCGCCAGCTTCTCCATCATTGTGTTCAGTTCTTCACAGTACACATCTGCAGTAATGCTCACCCCGTTTGGTAAGAAGCTGTGATGAATCACACCGGCGCTAGACCACCAAACAGTGACCATCACTTTTCTAGGGGTAAGTTTTCGTTTAGGGCATTGTTTAGGTGCTGAACCAGGATCCAACCAACTTGCTGAGCGCTTACGGTTATCAAACAGAATCCATTTTTCATCGCAGGTAACAATGCGGTTCAAAATTCCTTCATTTGTGTGTCTGTTGAGCAGTGCAAGGCACGTCTCGACGCGTACTTCGCGCTGGCGATCATTGAGTTCGTGGGGCACCCATTTGTCAAGCTTTTTTACCTTGCCAATTTGACGCAAATGGACCAATATTGTTTTGACGCTAACGTCGAAAGCTGCTGCTAATTCAGCCGTAGATTGTGTATCATCAGCTTCCACAATCGCCTTTAATTCGTCATTGTCGACCAAAGTCTTCGGACGACCGCGAGGTTCATTTTTCAGGTCGAAATTTCCAGAACGGAAGCGAGCAAACCAATAACAGGTGGTGCGTTGGTTTGTAGTGTTAGCTCCGTAAACGTCGTTGATGTTGCGTGCCGCTTGTGCCGCGTTGCTGCCACGACGGTACTCATATTCCATAATTACTCGAATTTTTAACGTATCCATGATGACGAAAAAGATTGAAATGCGATGAAAATGTAACACTAATCAATAAAGAAATGACTACTTTTAGAAAAAAAAATCCATGTTTTTAAAATAAAATTAATTTGAAATTAGAATTCTTAGCCAAACAAAAATTATTTTGATTTGAAATGGCCAGTACTGCAGAACGGCAATTTCATAGGTAAAGACCTAATATAACGTTTCAATTGCCAACTGAAACAAATATGACAATATTTCTGAGTTTCAATTTATACTCAGAAGAATGGTAACTTCTGGGTATGAAATACTCAAAAGTAAACTTCTGTGCGAAACTTGCGGAAGTAACAGCTATAAAGTTGTTTGGCGATAAAACCTTTACTACGCGACAACGAGCTGTGAGCGTCACGCGTTTCGCTCACCAACGCACATTATAGACATTAACAAATATACACGTACGGCCGGATAGCCGAGCTCGACGAAGTTATTGACTCGAACTGTTTACCAATCATGAGGATTGCTAGTTGTATGCACAATTCTGACAGACACTCGGCTAGGTCACAGTTGTCACCTTTCAGTTTCAAGAATTCTGACTTTCCCTATGTGTAACATAGAAGTAACACAAAATTTTCCAACGGTGGGCACAAACAAGTTGACTGGCTTTAAAATCTTTCCTACAGTAACCTATGCAAAAATGAGTTGTGAGCGCATCGCGTTTCGCTCACCAATACGCATTTCGCTCACCAACACGCGTTTCGCACACCAACGCATAATAAGACATTCACAAACACACACGTACGTACGGGTAGCCGAGCTCGACGATGTTATTGACGAACTGTTTGCCAATCATGATGATAGCTAGTTGTATACAAAGTTCTGACAGACAGCCGGCTGGGTCGCAGATGTCACCTTTAAGTTTGAAGAATTCTGACTTTCGTGCTTCGTCGTCGCCTGGGTAGTCGTAGAAACGGCCCTGGTGAAGAGAAATGTAAAATATTTTTATATTTTTATGTAGTTATTGCATAACCCAACTTCGTGGCAGTCGCGGTCATGAAACGATGAGACACAGAAACCCCGCACTAAAGAGTTACCGACCCACTCAAACGTTTTTAAATTCTGACCGTGGCTCAGAATAACGTGTGAGTGGGTCGGTGATAATTTTTTGATTTGCCTGAATAATGCTAGGAATTTTTTGAAGATTTTTGCTGTATGATAAAACGCTATTAGTTCAAAATAATGTTGGATATCTCAAAATAATTTATTCTCTGTCCGATGCTATTAATTATTCGAAAGTCAGTGCTGCGAATGTAGTATTGAAAGTTATGCCTTTAACAACACGTATCAAGCTTCAATTAAAGAGACTATTACTTGATTTATGTTTTTTTTTTTGTTTTCTTTGGATATGGTGGGTCTCAAAAGGTTAAGATGGGGTAACAAATAGTATGTATCTCTCATTGAGAGCTTCGTTTCAAGAGATAATGCTTCGTAAGATCTGACATCTACTTTCTTAAAATCTAAAACCTGCACTACACTACTGGCGTAGTTGCTTCGACGAAGTACTGGTCGAAATTGACCGAAGTCCGAAGCACGTGACTATACACTCATGTTAAGAACTACGGGACGCTTCGAGTCTTTTGACTCGGGCGCAAAAACAGACAACGAGCGGAAGTCGTCCGAGGCGAGCCGAGGTTACACGAAGCGAAACGAAGTGCCCTTCTACACTCTCATTTTCGCTAGAATTTTCCCAAAAATTGCGTTATTTCAACAATTTCTTTCTAAAAATTTTTGTGCGGAAGTTAAGTGGTTCTGCTACATGCAAGTAACTAGACCATATGGTACTGTTAATGATATTTTTTAATGTTCAAAATCAAAAGTAGTTTCTTGTAAAAAGATGATCAAACGTCTCGATCTCGCGTATTTTTTTGGAAAACTTGTTGTGAATTTTTACTTGGAAAATCCCCTTCAGCCACATGGAAAAGTAAGAACTCGATATTTCAAATCACAAATAATTTTGTTTAAATTCGTTTTCCCTTTCTCTGAAAAAGTGAACACAATTAATCAAAAAACTTTTTGACAAAAAAAACAACCGACTTCCAAAAAATACACTACAAAGTGAAAAATAACTTTAATTTCGGAAGTCGGTGTCTTTGGATCTTTATTTTAGTTTTTTGCCACCGACTTCCGAAATTAAAGTTATTTTTCACTTTGTAGTGTATTTTTTGGAAGTCGGTTGTTTTTTTTGTCAAAAAGTTTTTATTTTTCACTTTTTAGTGGGTTAGATAATAATTTATCAAAGTTACAATAGCCTAATGTCAACTGCTCATCACCTTTTACAAAATATTTCGTTTCCCGATGCAAGGAATTGAGGAGTTTATTGTTGAGTATTTCTCTTGGTATAAACCAGAAGAACTGGAGCTGATGGTGAAGCCACCATCAGCTCCATTTCACCATATGCATTGTGACAAGCATAAATTGCTTAGCAACCAACGAAAGAGCATTGCTAGAGATGACGCGATTACGCAACTTAAATTCAGTCTCAAATTGACGCATCAGCATGACTAGTAGGTAGTGGTTGCCCTATGAAAAACTTCAATCTTAATTGGGTATTATTTATGTACGACCTGAATATTTTGGAATATTGAACCGTATGAAGTAAGCCCAACAAAAGGTAACTGCTGTAAATCGTTGAGGAATTCCCTCGACTGTCTATGGTCTCCATCATCAGACCTGTAATGGCACTTATAACCCATATGAGTGCAAAGTTCTCATCAATATAATTGAATTAAAACGAATCACAAGGTAGCTACTGTAAACCGTTGAGGAGTTCCCTTAACTGTCCTTCGTCTTCATCATCAGACCCCTAATGACTGTCACAACCCTTCATGCACCTACTATAAAGCTACCATTTAATAGGTTTTTCTTTCATTGACTTGAATGTGCCCTGGCGGCTGAGAGTTTGTCATGCTCACTCTAATGTCTCGCTGGTGGTGGCGTGTGTGTTGGATCATTAAGTTCCCTTCAAAATGGTTGAGCTGAATGGTGCTGATCTATGCGTCATGTTCGTGAACGGGCGCCGTCAGTGGGGACTGGTCATTTCTTGGCTGCCACGGCTTATTTTAATTTAATTTAATATTTGAATTGCTTTTGTCTTTTTATTACGGACGCTTTTAACGTTCTGCATCGTTCTCACATGCATAATTTCAACATGAACGATGTAATCAATATTTTGTAACCATTTTTTGATTTAAAAGAGTGTCCATGGAGTTTCTTGCCCGTTCTTCTCCATAGGTACCTACTACGCTTTGGAATGGGTAACTAGCTTCATCTTTCTGACTGACCGACCCCTTGACAATTCAAAAGTGCCTGTAATTGGTTTATTTGAAATAAATGCTTTGAGTTTGAGTTTGAGTTTGAGTCAGGTGTAAAGTTCTCATAAATACAAATTAATCAAGCCCAAACACAAGGTACCTGCTGTAAATCATTGAGGAATTCCCTCGACTGTCTTTCGGCTCCATCATCAGATCGATTCCAGACCTTCATTAAATTGTAGTTCTTTAAAATACTTAATGAAAATATTAACAAACGCACTAGGCGCTCCTACGATTTTTGAAGGTTCCCCTCGATTTCTCCAGGATTCCATCATCAGATCCTGGTTTCCTTATCATGGGACCACCCTTGAGGTATGTCCTTTCTAACAAAAAATAAATCATCCAAATCGGTTCACCCAGGAAAGAGTTCTGAGCTAACACACATAAAAAAAAAAAAAAAAACATACAGGCGAATTGAGAACCTCCTCCTTTTTTTGAAGTCGGTTAAAAATCAGTCGATTTCGTGCATGGGTTATTAACTTTGATCAACTTCTCGAGTAGTGCAGTGCAGGTTTATCACTGCCAGACAACACACTGTCTACACCGCTGGGTCTTCAAGCATGAACTTTCATAAGAGTTCCTTAAATAACTCAGGGTTTTTGAAAATACTTCCACTAAAGGTGTTCAATAGAGGATGAACGTTTCTATGGAAGTTCGTCATTATTGCCGAACCCATCGGACGTACGGCTTTTAATACGACAAAGACCATAACTTACCTTAAAAAACGCAATATAGATGAGAGAAGAGTAGAAGTTCATGAATTCAAAGAAGAATATCTTGAAAGTGTACGAGTCTTCATACTCCGTCTGAGTTCGAGGGTTCTCCATGTTGGTCAGATACACCGCTATTAGGGAGTATATCTGAAACAAAGGAAGGAATCCATTCAGCTGTAGCCCGTCAAATTAAAATTTTCGTCAAACTTAAGAAATTTGTTCCACCTAAGAATTTTCATATGAAATATTGAAATATAATATTATAAATGCGAACATAAGTTTGTTTGTTTGTTTGTTACCTTTTCATGCCTAAACCACTGAACCGATCATTCTGAAATTTTGCATATACGTTATCAGGTGTACAGAAACGGACATAGGGTACTTTCATCCCGCAAAAAAGTACTGTCCCCGAGGAAAACTACAATAACGTTCTTATGATAACAGATGGTGCCACGTGCTTTTCGAATCATGATTGAAATAATACCCGAATTGATTGTCAAAGTCTAAATTAACTTGAGCGAAGCCGCGGGCAAAAGCTAGTATGAAATATTCTGCTGATCGTAAGCACATTCCTATTGTTAGTTTCACTGACTTTTAGGACCGAATGATACAATTAAAATGGCTGTACTATTCTTAATGATGATACGTACCTTAGTCAAAATCATAATTGTGATTAAATTGATCATGGCAGCTGTTATGGTCGTGAAGATCTTGGCGTGTTCCTGTATGAAGAAGCCAGTGCCGCCGTAGATGACGGCCACCATGGATATCCTGTAGATGATGGTGCCGAGAACAGCGCCCATGACTATTGAGATCTGGTGGAAAAGGATAAAATAAAAACTATGATAATTATGATCATTCGCTTAGTCTTAATCAACTTATAGAGGTACGAGGAACACGGTGTAAAGTTCATTCACACCTCCATAGAAAAGGAAGAATCTTCCGCCCAGACGGGTGTTGTGTCCGGTGGGCAACTGCCTGACGTTGTATATATGCTAGTCACGCGGTAAACTCTGCTTGCGCGATGCAGGATTTTGCATGACGTCAGCGTGACGTGTAGCTCGCATGTGGCGTTGTAGATGCCGCTACAAACTCATGTTCCGTAAATATTTAAATATTGAAGTCATATATTATGATTGGCTAGTCTCGTCATCATTTCAATCGAAAGACGTTCACTACTGGACATAGGCTTCCTCCAAAGACTGCTGACTAGTCTACGAGCATGAAAAAATTTAGCTGGAAAAATTATAAGGTCAAAATAGATTAGTTGGCAAAAGTTCAGCCTTCATGGGTGATGAAATGATAACAAGGGCAAACTTTATAGAACTAATTTATTAATTGAGTAAGTTACAACCGTATCGGATAATGTTAGCACACATGACAGATTAAAAAGATCCTAACACTCTTGACAAGTGACACGACTATGTGACAGATTACTTCAATAATTAGTGCAGGCGTCCTTACTTTCATCAATGGGCTCTGCTACTAATGATGATAACGCAAAAATGAAGTTTTTTTTTCTGTTGGGTTGTACTTAATTTATTTCATCATTAGTGTTCTGAAAATAGCTGAAGAAAAACATCATGACGAAACCGACATGTTCTAGATTAAAAAATTCAAAGAAATGTGACATCTACCAGCCCGCACTGGGCCCGTGTGGTGGATCACGGCCCACACCCTATCACAGAGAAGAGGCCTGTGTCCCAGCAGTGGGACATTGATTGTGCTTTTATTATGCCTTACCATAAATAGTACTGCAGAGCTACTAGCCACGTATTTGGCCGTCTTATGCCAGGTCGATAGATACGGCTCCTTCTCTTTGGTCACTGGGTTCGTCCGGAATGTCTTCACTGATGCCTCGAATTCGGGTCTAGGATCTTCATCCTGGTGGAAAAGATGGTGAAATTTGAATATTTCGATGTTTTAGCTTTTAATCTTACCCTAGTTACGTTAAAAGGAGGAGTTTAAGAAGTATTATAAAACGGTTTAAATGATTTTGAAGTCTTTCAGAAACATTTAATTTTAAAAGAACTGCTTTCGAAATTTAAAGTAAAGACCACCTGCCTATTTACGTACATAGATGTCATCATACTATTTGATGTTATTTCCACTTAAATGGATATCAACTTTATTTGGGTATAAATTAAGTTGATTAAGTTCAAAAGAAGATGTAGTGACAAATATTGAAAAGAGTATGCTAAGATGGTTTGGTCATGTTGAGAGGATGAATGAAGGGTGAATAACAAAAGGTATTTACAAGGCAGATGTGAGTGGAAACGCCGGGTTATAGGTGATGTTCTTCAGAAAGGTCAGGTGCGTAGTACTCACAACCGGCGTGCGTGTATGACCAGAAGTATGAACCTAAACGAGGCAAAAGGAGTATGTAAGGATCGTAGCAGGTGGCGTTCTGTAGTTTCTGCCTACCCCCATGGGATGAAGGCGTGAGTTTATGTATGTATGTAAATTAAGTTGATTTTTGAATGACCAGTATCAGTAGTACTTGTCCTTGAAAATGTTTGAAGTAGTAGTACAAACTGATCTTTATGAGTGGGTATTAAAGTATTTTTTCCATAAAAAAACATATTTGTTTACATGTTTTTTTTTTTGCGTGGGAAATCATCAAATGACCTCTCCCGCTCTGGGCGGAACGGAAGGGCGTGTCAGACTCTTACTGACTAAAACCCACTCGTGTTCCTTCAGTTGCCTGTGCGCCAGGGCCACGGTAACTCTTTCGAACAATCCGCGACCCCGGCAGGCATCGGCCCTATTGGACCCCCTCAGTTATGCTGACATCTGTTTGAGGTGCGCGTGGAACACAACTTGCCGTCGACCCGGGCCTGGTCCTTACCAGACGGCGAGCTGCCCATTGCTCGCCGTCCGCCGTTTACATGTCTGGAAACTAAATCGCGAATGCAGTCTACACTGAACAAAATAAATAGGAAGTTACAAACCTGATCAACGCCCCCCATGTCCCACTCCCACCTCAACACAGACTGCTTGCGTTTCCATAGCTCCAGGAATGTCGTCGCTGAAAATGGAAGAAACTGTTTAAAGTACGAGTACAAGGCCGTTAGTCCACGTGGGCACGGACGTAAAAATATCGCGCAGAAACGGATACGTTCGCAAGCGACGGTACGGAGCCGATCGTCTGCGTCGACACCCTGCCGGACGCGATCAACTCTCGCCGCATCCGTTCGTATCCTTTCGGATCCGTGCGATGCGAGCCGTTTTGTGGAAATCATCCTTTAGACTGAGAATTTGAATTTAGAAAAGTTAGCTTTCTCTTTGGTAAGAGACTGTCACACAAGTATGACTTATGGTTTTCTGTGACAGCTGTGGTCGCCACATAATGGCGGCAGTGACAGCTGTCATGCAAATGATGATAGCGGGGTTTGACTTTACGGTGCCAAATAACGCTCTCTAGAGAAAGACACCAACTTACTTCCATTATAACGTTTCAGTGACGTCATTCGACGGTAAATTTTAGACGCTATGTGGCGGTCAACGTAGCCTTAGGAAAACCTACCTTTTCGGCTAAATAGACTAAATTCTGTTATAGTTATCAGTACAAGGATCTTTTGACGCGTGGCCAGAATCGGAACTAACGCTGCCATCTTGTTTTTAGGGTTCCGTAGTCAACAAGGAACCCTTATAGTTTCGTCATGTCCGTCTCTCAGTCCGTCCGCAGCTTAGCTCAGAGACTCTTTGTACTAGAAAGCTATAATTTGACATGGATATACATACTAATCACGCCGACAAAGTGGTTAAATAAAATTTTGTTTTATTTTTATGGTGCCTCCTGTAGTTACACGTAAAGTGCGGGGGTTTTTTTTTACTCGTTTATCCCATGGTGTGGGGTATCTTTGGATAGACAATGACATAGACAATGTATTTACTAATTGTAAAATAAATGACTCATCCTTAATTAGTGGCGTCAGGTCTGACCATACTGATCAACTTGTATCGTTTGACTTAGATAAAAAGCTACACTTAGATAAAACCGTTGAATTAAGACCTTTAACTAAAAATAAATTGAAAATGTTTAATAATAATGTTCTTAGCAATCTTTCAACAGCTAGTTTTGATTCACAAGACCCAAATATAAACTACTGTACACTATTTTCTACAGTATGCCAAGAATTCAATAAAGCATGTCCTGTAAAAAAAGTTACAATCAATAGTAAACCAAAATTTTGTGAATGGGCCACTGCTGGCATTAGAAAAAGCAGAGATATTTTATATAATTTTAATTAATTGTATCACGAAAAATCACTGACTTCTGATCAAACCCTTCATTATTATGTAAAAAAATATTCTTAGATATTCAAAAGAGTCTGCGCTCAAGCTAAATCTAAATTAATAAGTAACAAAATTTGTATTTCTAATAATAAAATAAAAGCTGAGTGGCAGGTAATTGACAAAGAAACTGGAAACACAAAACAGCGAAATCAGAATGGATTGTCTCTAAAAATTGATTATGAAACCATTTCAGATAAGTTAAAAGTTGCTGAGACACTAGAGCATTTCTTTACCAACATCCCAATAGAGGTTACGAAATCTCTCCCCTCATCATCTATATTAGCTGAATCACTCCTCAAAGAAAACTTCAGTAAGGACATTCCAAGTTTTGAATTCATGCACATTTCTATTGTAACAATTAAAAAAGCGTTCAAAATGTGAAAAACACTGAAGACTAATAGGGGTTTTCCGTTAAGGTTCTAGTAGATATCATTCACACAATTGCCCCTGTATTAGCAGGCATATTTAATCAATGTTTAGACAGCGGTACGTTTCCTGATTTAATGAAACATAGTAAAGTAGTACCAATTTTCAAAACAGGTAGTAAGGGTGATCCCTCTAGTTATAGACCTATATCTGTGCTACCAGCATTGAGTAAAATCTATGAAAAAATCATGCTAGACCAGATGTTGTCACATTTTAACTCAAATGGGATTTTACATAGTCGCCAATTTGGTTTCACGAAAGGTAGGTCGACGACTGACGCAGGAGTTAAACTCATCAGTCACATATTGGAATCCTGGGAGAAGTCCCAGGATGCGATTGGCATTTTCTGTGACCTCTCAAAAGCGTTTGACTGCGTTGACCACAATACACTGATTTGTAAATTACACCACTACGGAATTCGTGGACAAGCTGCTGATCTTGTTCTTTCCTATCTATCAAACTGGCAGCAAAAAGTAAACGTTAACGGGGCGACGTCCTCGGGGTCCTTAGTTAAGATGGACGTACCTCAAGGTTCAATTCTTGGCTCTTTCCTATTTTTAGTTTATATTAATGACCTGCCTTACATGATGGCTAACTTATCAGATATAATTTTATTCGCTGATGACACTTCTCTTATTTTAAAAATAGATAGAAAAGATACGGATGTCTTACATGTGAACGATAGTGTGGCGGTGCTTTTGAAATGGTTCGCAGCAAATAATCTTTTACTTAATGCGAAAAAAACTAAATGTCTTAAGTTTTCATTACCAACTGTACCCCAAGTGGGTCTAAATTTAAAACTTGATGGCAAGGAACTAGATGCTATTACAGAAACTGTATTTCTAGGAATTACTTTAGATTCAAAATTGCAATGGGGTACCCACATTAGAGCTCTTTCAGGTAGATTAAGTTCAGCTGCATATGCAGTAAGAAAAAAAAAGCCGATTGACTGATATAGCCACTGCTAGGTTAGTATACTTTGCTTATTTCCACAGTATTATGTCTTATGGTGTTCTGCTGTGGGGATCGGCAGCTGATGTAGATTCAATTTTCATTTTACAAAAGAGAGCAATCCGCGCGATCTATAAAATGGGTCCTCGCGAGTCTCTTAGAAACAAATTCAAAGAAATTGATATACTAGCTCTGCCTTCTTTTTATATCTTAGAAAGTATTTTGTATGTTCGTAAAAACTTAGGACTTTTCAAAATAAGAAGCGATTTCCATAATATAAATACACGTAGCAAAAATGAAATTGTAATACCTAAATTTAGCTTAACTAAAACAAGCAAGTCATTTCTCATAAACAGTATCCGCTTTTATAACAAGTTGCCAAAGTCAGTTACAGAACTTAGCGATGGAAAGTTCAAAACCCACATCAAACGTATACTTATCAAAAATGCATATTATAACATTAAAGACTACGTTGAAGACAAGGAAGTTTGGCAATAATTCCTTCTGCACATATGGCTTCCCTGGTACCACATTAACGGCATCACTATGAAAATGTATATTACCTGTTCCCAAATTACGAAGTTTTTTGTTTCTTTTTACTCTTCTTTTATCTCATTATTTCAGATTATATACTTCGGATTCTTATTTCAACTCCTTATTTATGGCTTTTGTGGATAGGATTTTAATTCCGATTTATTACATTAGTAATGGCAATCATGTCATTTAGTCTAAATAGGCTTTTATTTTTATGTAGATTCTTTTATATTTTGTGAATGTGAGAACATTGTAGACCTAACTTGTTGACTAGATTTGTGGACCTTTTTATATTTTGTTGAGTACATGTTACTTGTTGACAGGCCTACACTGTCCTCCCATATCTATCAATCACTGTAATTGGAAACATTGTAAAAGCCCCTTATTTTTAAAAGAGTAACTGTGGAGTTTCTTGCCGGCTCTTCTCCATAGGAAACAACCAATTGGAACCGTGCACCTAGCTTCTGACGTTTCATAAGTGCCCATTTTGGTTTATGTGAAATAAAATATTTTGATTTTGATTTTGATAGGCCATTCAAAAATATTATGGGCCCCTGAAAAGCACTTTTCGATTCAGGGATCCGTTTGCGTAAAATTAAGCTTTAAATTGCTAATTTTTATTAGAGTCAAGTGTCCCCCCCCCCCTGCCAGCTAAATGGTTGCTTTTGGATATGTGAAAAAAATCACGGCAGTAGTATATTATAATGAAATTAAAAGGAAAACTATCACAGCTAAGTAGGCTTTACAAGTTTACGAGTAATAGTCGACCAACTTACATTTGCAGTTGGAACGTATGGGAGAACATGTTTTTCAACTACAATGTTACGTTTGTTCTTGTGATAAATTCATCTCAACTACGGAAGCCTTCATTGTGCGTGGTCCGACACGCACTTGGCCGGTTTTTCAATACATTTCACAACACAATTGCACAAATGTTTATCAGCAGAACCCCCTAGATAACGTCATTCGAGCGCCAAAGGATCCTCGTCTTTTCTTATATTCCGATTCAGTATCCCAGATAGTTGTTACATCCCATTTTACTCAACTATCTACTTTAACTTTATGTATTCTAAGTTTATTTTTGAGTGACAATTTGTAATAAAAGGTCCATTTTTTTTTGGTGTCAATGGAATTTGAACTTCATAATGTATGATATTGAGCTTGTTTTCCCACAACCAATTTGTTTATACACGGTATACAGTTTTGCCGTCCTATCGTTAAAAGCTTGCCACTGGATTATGCATTTGTGCAAGTAGGTTTGGGCGTGTAGACTTACATCAAATCAGTTTTGGGAGTAGAAGTAAAGATAGAAAATATATACGAATACGAATAATATAACGAAGCGCAGCACGAGTTCCAGGAGATGGCAGCACCGTCGCGATGACGTGCATACTCGGCTAACTTCGTGCTATGACAGAGCCTGGCTGATGGAGGAGCGCTGGAACGAGTGGACACTTACCATTCTGCCTTCGAGGCGATCAGTACTTTCACCCTAGGAACTGTCACGCGTTCCGTATAGTTGTGTCGTGTACCTACAGTGTGTGATTCGCTAGTGTGATTAATTTGATCGTAAATTATAATTAGATTTGAACGGTTTTTTTAATGTGCAATAATCAACATTACCCATAGTAGGTAAAATATGGCTGATGTTAACGAGAGATGTACCTACCTTCTCCGTCATATACAAGTATTAAAAAAAACAGTTTAATACTAAAATACAATAATATATTACAACTCACCCCAAAAAGACATAAAAATCGCGAAGAAGACGGTCGCCGGGTTGTCAAACAAATAAGTCAGTTTGGCAAATACACAGGATTCAGCTAATGTCTGGTATTTACACGCCTTGTCACAAAGAGGGCAGAGAGTCGTGTTGCCGGGCCCTTTCGTGTCGCAGATCTCTTTACTGAGGACAAAGAACGAACAATAAGACTGAGATAACAAGATGTTATGGTTGCTACACATATAAAGCCGAACCAAAGCAATTTTTTTTTGTACATATTCGGCTTTCATTCGGTTTATTCCGTTCGGCATCTACTCTCGCTGAATCATGTTCGGGTCGGCTCGGCACAATTCAAACTCAAACTCAAAGCATTTATTTCAAATAAACCAATTACAGGCACTTTTGAATTGTCAAGGGGTCGGTCAGTCAGAAAGATGAAGCTAGTTACCCATTTCAAAGCGTAGTAGGTACCTATGGAGAAGAACGGGCAAGAAACTCCATGGACACTCTTTTAAATCAAAATATGGTTACAAAATATTGATTACATCGTTCATGTTGAAATTATGCATGTGAGAACGATGCAGAACGTTAAAAGCGTCCGTAATAAAAAGACAAAAGCAATTCAAATATTAAATTAAATTAAAATAAGCCGTGGCAGCTAAGAAATGACCAGTCCCAACTGACAGCGCCCGTTCACGAACATGGCGCATGGATCAGGACCATTCAGCTCAACCATTTTGAAGGGAACTTAATGACCCAACACACACGCCACCACCAGCGAGACATTAGAGTGAGCATGACATACTCTCAGCCGCCAGGGCACATTCAAGTCAATGAAAGAAAATCCTATTAAATGGTAGCTTTATAGTAGGTACATAGTACTCACACATGTGCTATGCAATTACACAATACTAAAACATTGAATTTATACAATACAAAAATAAGTTTTTAAAATCTTCAGCAGCTCCAACAGTAGTTTCAAATGCTAATCAATTAGTTTATGCATTTAAGAATAACTACAAACAAAAATGCAATTTTAGCACCCCGCCTCGGATAGGATTGATTTTCTTTTGACCATAGATACAGAAATAAGAGTAACTTTGTCGACATAGGTAGTAAAGTTTAAGAATTATGAGACCCTGGGGTACAAGAGCGAGCGAAGCGAGCCCAATTATTATAGCAGCTCACCTCGAATTGGTTTGGTTAGTTTGTCTTTTTACCATTCACAATATTAGCTAAATATATTTCATGAATTCAGGAAAGCTGTATAATCTTTGGACGCGCGAGGCTCCTCAGACCACGACAATTTTTAGCATTATAATTATGTTATCCTAAAATCCTCTCGCTGAATCTAGGCCGGTGCATTGTTGGCATAGCAGACCTCAGTGTCTGAGTTCGAATTGACTGCACCACTTCGAACCTATGCCAAAGCTGCTGAAGATATAGTAGGTACTTCTTCAGCGTTTATCATTGAAGGCCAGGACTGTCCATCCAAACGATTCGATTATATTTTATTTAAACCGTTTGGGGGGGGGCACGTGCGCCTGTGCCCCCTCCCTGAATCCGCCCTTGATGGTACTGTATACATAACAACATAAACTCACGCCTACTTCCCATGGACATAAGCAGAAACTACAGAACGCCACCTGCTACGACCCTGACATACTCCTTTTGCCTCGTTTACGTTCATACATCTGCGGGATAATGACGTAACACACTAACAGTAGGAATGAGTGTCATTTTGACAGTTCAACAACATTCATTGCGTTATTTACGTTGTTGAGCAGACAAATTTTTCGAACATAATGAAGCAATGGATTAGCAATGGGCTTCAAAATGATTCCGATTGTGATAGTGTGTTATGTAATTAAGGTGCTAGTCATACAGTCGCCGGTTGCGAGTACAACGCACCTGACCTTTCTGAAGAACGTCACCATTAAGGTCACTATATGTCTTCCTAGGGCGATTTCTACCGGCGTTTCCACTCACATCTGCTTTGCAAATACCTTTTGTTTATGGAAACGACGATAGCTACAAAATTTAAAAACTGTGTTGCAGGTACCAACGCCCTTTTAAACATAAGAAACACATTGTTCCAGACTTAAGGGGGATGCGCTCAGGTAGTCCGCGAAATTCAAAAATACTTGCGTTTTTTGCAATTTGCAGATCACTGTCAGGTTGTATGTTGATTAAAATATGATTCGCGGCCGTAACAAATATTGCTTTACAGAATTATAATCATTAGAGTCAGCAATACAACTCCTAAAAGTTAGAATTGGCTTCAAATGTCATTATTTCATGACACAGTCATTCAATAGGGTAATATGAACTTAGAGAGATGTATTGATGATTTTTATGATTATAATTCTATAAATAAATATTTGTTACGGCCACGAGTCATATTTAGATCAACATACAACCTGGCACTGACCGGCAAATTGCAAACAACGTAAGAAAAATTGAATTTCGCGGGCCTTGGCGAAGTAACATGAGTACAGTTTAGCTAAAATAAAGATATTAAACATGCAAAAATAAAAATAAAATGATCTGCGATCATAATAAACTTACCTAGGAATGTTATCTTGTGAATCCATACTCGCCAAACCATAAAGAAAGCAGAGGGTCCCCACAATAGCTGGGGGATATAGCATTTTGGTATAGAAACCAAGCCAGCAAAAGTACAGTCCTATCTTGTCGCCGAAGTACCTCCGGATTAGCCAGAGAGGCTGCTTCTTGTACCATTTGCAGGGACGGGCCCATTCGAGGTACAGGAGCTGGTGAATGAAAATAGAATTGAGATGTGGTCAAGGAATTAGCAAAAATAACTCTTGGCGAATAAGTAAAGCGTCTCAAAAAAAAACCGCTTTGTGAAAGGAAAAAGATAACCTTTTTTTAAAGACCGTTAATTATTAGACTATTTGACTGTATTCTTTCTATTAGATTTTTCGAAACCCAGAATAATATGCAGACACAGTAAAAAAAAATTGTTAAAATATTTCAAAAAATTGCTAATTTCTATGCGTTTTAAAGTCGATGCCAGACAGAGACAGCATTATAAGCATCTCACGTCACAACACAGGAACGCCATAGTAACTTCGCGCTATTCAATGCAATGATCGTTTTGCGTGACAAGGATAGAAGAATAATTTCAAAAGTGGATAACTTCTCCATTTTTCCACCGATCTTATATATCTTTTTGCAAATGGACTGTTTTTAGTAACATCTTTAAAATAAGTATCAATTAATTGACCGAGCGAGCGCGAAACACGAGCGAAGCGTCTCCGTTTCAGGTTGGGCAAAAATGCTTTCGTATGTCCGGATGTCCGGTGGATGTCTGACGGATGTCCGGCTGTTCTAGGACATGCCAGTTTACTTACGACGTTTTCCTTCACCGTTTGAGAGCAGTGATATTAAACGGGGTGGCAGCAATATTGACGCGCAGCCTGTTACTATACTCAATACTCAATCATTTATTGCATTCCATAATGTGTGTTCTATAGATGCAGTATTTACATGATTCTAAACCCCCTTGCGTTGAAAATTGTCGATGGTTATTTAAAAAAAATGATGTTCCATACATTGTGACCGCGTAGGCATTGCATTTTTTTAACCGACTCCATAAAAAGGAGGAGGTTCTCAATTCGTTTGTATATTTTTTTTTATTATGTGTTTTAGCACAGAGCATGTAAATTTTGTGGCAGTCGCAATACAGTGACAACATTTAACATTTTTTCTTTTTCATCCACAACATAAAAGGCATCTGGGCTAACCGAATAAACGTAATACCTGGTACTTCAGTTGCCATACTACGTCACAGGTTCTCTAATTCGTTGTATTTTCTAAAAGGTTTAGGGAACCTGTCTTTTTGGGCTCTTTACAATAGACAGATTACAAAATATTATACTATTTTATAAATCTAACAAAAAAATTGTGATCAAGCAATTACATGTACGAAGAGCATAGTTTACGAATATATGATAACGTTTAACAAACATTAATAAAAGAGGAAACTATCGTATAAATCGCAAATAACTTTAATTCTGTTGTAACGTATTTTTAAATAAGAAAGTGTCAAGTATAAAAAACCCTTTTTACGATTTGTTTACCTTTATTTAACTACTTAGACCTTTCGAGTATAGAATAAAATTACTATACCATAATAGGTAAAAAGAATTAAATATAAAACAATGACAGGAAAATAATTATGTGATAGATACATGGTGCTCACATATTTACAAATATTGAAAATTATGTGACAGATACATGGTGCTCACATATTTACAAATATTGAAAATTATGTGATAGATACATGGTGCTCACATATTTACAAATATTGTAAATTATGTGATAGATACATGGTGCTCACATATTTACAAATATTGAAAATTATGTGATAGATACATGGTGCTCACATATTTACAAATATTGAAAATTATGTGTTAGATACATGGTGCTCACATATTTACAAATATTGAAAATTATGTGATAGATACATGGTGCTCAAATATTTACAAATATTGAAAATTATGTGATAGATACATGGTGCTCACATATTTACAAATATTGAAAATTATGTGATTTTTCTAAAATTTTAACATATAATTTAGTGTGTGAGTTAAAGTAGTTACAGAATGTAATAAAAATCAATGTCATACAAATTATAAAATTAAATTAGCAACCAGGTTTTTCTAGACTCTAGATTATCCTATGGAGCAGGACTAGCATGTTTCCAAGCATTCTTATCTAGTATATAATCCTATAATTTGTAATATGCTTGTTTACAAAGTGTACTTTTAATATGAGTTTTAAAATTTCATTCGTTTAATTGCAATATATCACAAGGTGTTTTTAACCGACTTCACAAAAAGGAGGAGGTTCTCAATTCGTCAGAATGTTTTTTTTAATTTTTTTATTTGTGTTAGCTCATAACTTTTTTCTGGTTGAACCGATTTGGATGTTTTTTTTTTTGTATTTGGCAAGTGGTGCTTCACATGTGGTCCCATTTAAATTTGATCAAGGTCTGACCAGTACTTTTTGAGTTATCCCTAATACTGCATATTTTTTCCACTTAGTTTATATGGATGATGTGTTAATAATTTCCTGTCACTGTTATTTACACACCAAGTAGTGGTATACGAATTTGTGTGGGGTAGGTACCGCAACTAAAAAGGGAAAAATAAAATCTTTTTTACAAAAAAACAACCGACTTCCAAAAAAAACACTAAAAGACGTGAAAAATAACTTTAATTTCGGAAGTCGGTGGCCAAAAATGAAAATACAAAACCAAAGACACCGACTTCCGAAATTAAAGTTATTTTTCACGTCTTTTAGTGTTTTGTTTAGAAGTCCGTTGTTTTTTTGTAATGTACACAACACCACAACATCACAACATTTACGCCACGCTATCCGAACGAAAATATTCGACGAAATCATGGTTTCAGTTTGCTCGTCGATGTCCCTGCCACCCTTGTCTTCCCGTATGAGAGCAGTGCTAATATAACGGGTGTAAAAAGACACTTCATGAAGCCGACAGTCACTTGTACTCCCTGTCATTGTAATATTTTTTTTGTACTGGACAATACCTCGCCCGGCAGTCTCGACATAGATAGCGACGCTGTCGGAAACTACCGATCGCTAAATATTAAGGGGAAACCTCAGTTGTAATTGATGATTATCATTCGATAAATATATAATTCCCACAGTCGAGAACCGCATTTTGATCAACAAACGACGTAAAACAGAGCTGCAATTTGAAAAAAACTAAAGAAAATTTAAACTTTGCGGGGTACACCTGAGGATTCACCTTAATATTTAGCGATCGGTAGTTTGTGACAGCGTCGCTATCTAGTCGAAACGGCCGGCCCGGGGAACCTTTTGGTTAGGGAGATATTAAAGGTCAAAATTCCAATTTTACTGACATTCTTTTAAGAAAATAAGTTTTTACTGTCATCCCACAACTTTAAATATCCTCCACAGGGCCGGATTTAGAGGTCGGGAGGCCTTGGGGCAGCAAAGGAGTGGAGCCTCCCCCCTCCCAAATTATTTTCCAAATTAAATGAACATTTTTTTTCACTCGAGTTTATCAATAAATTATTTATTGTGAAACCAAGTAGATTATTTTAGCAATTAACAAACATAACTATATAAATATAATCAAAAACCAGAATAATCTGTGATATTTTTTGTGTTAACGAACGGAACCTTCCGAGCTTTTTTCACCGAAAAATCATTTATGATTTCGCTGAAATTACGCCATCTATCTAAAATTTAAGGAATTTGAAGGGCTCTCCGACAGTACAAATATGATAGCTGTAGATGCGTTTTAAAAATTCAAAATAAATAAATTTGAGAGAGAGAATTGATCTAAACAAAAGCGGCCACATTCATTTAGCTCGTATTTTGTTGCTTCGTGTCTCAATATGAAAGTTTATAAAAGGTATTACAAAATTCTAGACACACTTACCGAGTTCGCTAATTAAGCCGTTCTTCAAAATTCCTTCTCAGTCACGAGATAATATTTTTTTAAAGGAGTGGCGCTAGTGGACCAGCGTAAGCGCTCTTAATAAATACGTACAAAGCGATCAGAATATACAAAATGCCCAAATGGAGCTCATAAACGGCGATATAACAGTTGGGCATTTCTTGGAAAAAATGCGATACATTTATTAAGTACTACGTAATTTTTAATTTAATTTAATTTGTGATTTTTAACTGACTTCCAAAAAGGAGGAGGTTATATGTGTTCGGCTGTATGTGTTTTGTTTTTATTTTGATGTATGTTCACCGACTGATTTAGAATATTATTTTCATGTTTGAAAGGGTATGCTCTCGAAATGGTTCCATTGTCACCAAGTCAAAATCTGATGAGAGGATCCCATGGAAATCGAGGGAAATCCTCAAATTTGATAGGCACAGCTATAGCGATTTAGGTATTCTTTCTATTGCTCTCGGAAAGTACCATTCGGTGAAGTGGAACTGATGATGAAGACCAGGGTGGCCACCGGAACTACTCAATAATAAGCATTTCACGGGTTGCGATTTGATTCATGTTTGATTCATGTTCGAGTCATATTCGTGAACGGGCGCCGTTAGTAGGGACTGGTCATTTCTTAGCTGCCTCGTTTTATTTTAATTTAATTTAATATTTGAATTGTTTTTATCTTTTTATTACGGACGCTTTTAACGTCCTGCACCGCTCTCACATGCATAATTTCAACATGAATGAAGTAACCAATATTTTGTAAAATAAAATAGGGTTGTTTTAAAAGAGTGTTCATGGAGTTTCTTGCCCGTTCTTCTCCATAGGTACCTACTGCGCTTTGGAATGGGTAACTAGCTTCATCTTTCTGACTGACCGATCGCTTGACGATTCAAAAGTGCCCGTAATTGGTTTACTTGAAATAAATGCTTTGGGTCGAATTGAGAGTGGAGTTGATTACTTTAATACGGCTGCTAAGCATTTTATGCTCGTCACAATGCATATGGTGAAATGGAGCTGATAGTGGCCTCAGCATCAGCTCCAGTTCTTCCTGCATCGGGAAAAGCAATATTTTGTAAAAGGTGATGATAAGTTGACATTAGGCTATTGTAACTTAGATAAATTAATAACTGACTCACTAAAAAGTGAAAAATAAAAAACTTTTTTACAAAAAAAAAACAAACGACTTCCAAAAAAAAAAACACTACAAAGTGAAACATAATATTTTTTTTTTTTTTTTTGTTGATTTTATTCCTTACAGTCAGTAAAGTAGTTAAGTGGTTTTTTGTATTACATTAAGTTTTTTATTAAATGATGTTTAATATGTGACTCTGAATAGTTCGACAGCTGCAAGGAATAACATTGTAACTAATATTTAAGTCAGATTTCGGTTGTGCCAAGGTAACCCGCGAAATTCAAATTTTCTTACGTTTTTTGCAATTTGCAGGTCACTGTCAGGTTGTATGTTGATCTAAATATGATTCGCGACCGTAACAAATATGGCTTTACAGAATTATAATCATTAGATACAGCAATACAACTCCTTAAGTTAGAATTGCCCTCAAATGTCATGATTTCATGAAATAGTCATTAAATAGGGTAATATGAACTTATAGAGATGTATTGCTGATTCTAATGATTATAATTCTATAAACCCATATTTGTTACTGTCGCGAATCATATTTTAATCAAAATAAAACTTGACAGTGACCTGCAAATTGCAAAAAACGTCACAAAATTTGAATTTCGCGGGCTACCCTGAAGGTTCCGCCTTAAGTCTTAATGCCAACCAACCTTGAAAATATGAGTCAACGAGAGAATAGCTACATTTTCCTATCATACTTCTATCCTATCAGACTTAATCAAAGTCTGAGAGATTTTTTTCAAATATTTGATGCGCTCTCCTGTGATGTTACTAAATATTAGTTAAAATGTTATTCCTTGCAGGTGTCGAGTTGTTGTTTCATAAGGTAATCATAAGACTGTCTTATGCCATGCCAAATGATGATAAATATGATATGATGATGATATTGTTAATATGTGATTTTGAATAGTTTAGTAGTTAGAATAAATAGCATTTCGTTTTCTATTTACGGGGCAAATCGTACTCAATTTGTGATTTTTAAGCTTAGTATGAAAAGCTTTACTGAACCAGTAAGAACAAATCGTATATATGTGATTTTGAATGTTAAGTGTAGTTATATTTTAGTTGTAACAAATTGAGTAATTAATCTGTGATTAACAGCCCGTTTCCTACCAGAAACAAATAGGAAATAAAATTTTGCAGAAAACATGTTTGCACTTTTATTCTAAGTTTCTGCTTTAATGGGGCAGAATCCAACAAGATTTCAGAGTAGTGGAAATTGCCCCACTAAATCGAAGTAGTGGGGCAGATTCCACTGCAAAATTTAAGGCATTCCACTTTGGCCCACCAGTGGGGCGGCTCGGTGGGGCAAAGTGGAATAATTCATAATTAAATTATTTCAATGTCAATGTGTTGTGTGTTTTACAACTCGTTACCACTGGGCCACAACTAGGTACTCTACTGGGTCCACTCCTGCTCTGAATGCCGGCTTAACACAAAAAACATCTTCTACTTAATGAAAATCGAAATTCATTCATTCATTTACTGACTGACAATGTACAACATAAACCGCTTAGTACAGAAGTATAAAGGTATGAGGAACAGAGTGTAAAGTTTACTCATACCTCCATAGAAAGGGAGGATCCTCCGACCTGACGGATATCGTGTCTGGTGGACAACTGCCCGACGATTGATGTCGGGACGTTGTATATATTCTAGTTGCTGCGGTAAACTTTGCTTGTGCGATGCAGGATTATTGCGTGACGTCATTGTGACGCGTAGCTCGCATGTGGCAATGTAGATGCCGCTACAGAAGCATGAAATTTTGCACATGAGTTTGTAAGGAAGGTGAGCAATAAGGAAGGTATTTCGGAAATTCACCCCCTAAATGGGGTAAATAGGGGATGAAAGTTAGTACCTATGGATTTTTATCATTTTATCGGGTGGGAAATCCTACCGAGGAACGGTTGTTTCTTAAAAAAAAAACAACTACTTACTCTTCTATCAGTAACTCTGCCATCGGTCATGTCAAATTCGTACCTCCCTTCGTGCAGAGGGTAGCACGCTGAATATGTGTTGTCATTGAGAAGGCGACGGATACCCATCTAAAATGCCAAAGAGAAGTTATTGTAAAGACTTTTTAGAGTTTCCAGAGTGCATTCAAAGAGATTGTATGAGTGATGATACAACAGTAATATGTAAGTCCTCTTGACTGGATTTCGGTCATGGTGGCCAATCTCAACGAAGACTAACCAAGTACGCAGAAGATAAATACAGTGCACAAGTGTGTGAGCAGACACAGGTGCACTCCATCTTCCCTCACTCTCCTAGCCTGACGGGACGGCAATCCGACACGAGCACGGCTTTATGCTCGTGAGGCACGGTGTTGTCAGACCATCAACCCGAAAACACTTTGCCTGACCTGGGAATTGAACCCAAGACCTCACGTTCAGCAATCGCGCTTACGACAACGAGACCATAGGCAGTTCTTTTTGACCGAGCGAGCGCGAAGCGTCTCCATTTTAGCTTGGGAAAAAATGCTTTCGTATCTCCGGATGTTTGGCTGTTCTCCTCTACAGGTCGCATTTCTCAACCGATTCTCGTGAAATTTTGTGAGCAGGTTCGATAATTATGTTTATTTTTTTTGCTGACTCAGTTTTACGTAATTTTTCAAAATGGCGGAGATATGAGGATTGAAACCGTAAAAAAAAACATATTGAGCGACTTCAAAACTTTTGCATAAGATTTACATTTGGCCTGCGCAAATATGATCACATTTCTGAATTTCGTACAAAGCTCAAGTGGCTTCCCATACGTCTTCGCCGGAATTCTCATATCTTGTTTCAGCTCTACAGTATTCTTTTCAACCATAAAACCCCCTCTTATCTTAAATAACGTTTCAAGTTCGTTCATGACACACATAATAGATACCTGAGATCATCAGAAAACTTAAGACTAGAGATGTCGATGGATTCCACCAGTTTTTATGACAAGTCTTTTACAGTTCAAGCAGTACGGTTATGGAATGCCTTGCCCGTGTCGATAAGGCGTGCTCAATCGTTGTCCACTTTTAAAATTCTGGTTAAAGAACAATTCCTCTCTCCTTAAACATCATCTAGTGGTCTTGCTCTTGTTTCATGTTTATTATTGTATATATTATAATGTAGATAAGTATATGTGTTATGTATGTATGTATTTGTTGTATACGTAAATGGTACACTACTGGCTACCTGCATTATTGTCTTACCTTCTCCCTTGAATCCACCCACAGGTTGTCTGTCTATGATAGCTTTTAGCGATAAGACCGCCCATTGGGTCACCCTATGTAAAATTTCTACATTTATATCTGTAATTTTTATGGTGTTTGTTTCAGCAATTTCGCGCTCTTTACGCGTGTTTGTTATCGAGGTGCATGGAGACAATTTATTCAGTTTTAAGCTAAGAGCAAAGATAGACTCGCAAAGTCAACAGCTCACAGAGCCACTAGTAATAATATTGATAGGTGATAATGACATACCTTAGTTTCGTTGTTGTCATATTTAGCTCTGAGTAATATCTGCATGACCAGTAAACTTCTTTGTGCTGGAGAGAACTGGGTGTGTCGGTCTTTTACTAAAAATCTGTAAGCATACAATAGTTATTAAAGATACTAGTGCGGTAAGTTGGTTTTTAGGAACGAGTAGACGAATGTAAGCCCGAGATGAACTCGAGGGCTTACCATAGTCACGAGTTTGTAAATACCAATTTCCGCACGTGTGTCATACAACGTTCTTCAACACATTTGCGAGAAAACAGTACAATATTAATATCGAATTCCTCGCTTGAACTCATTTATTATTACTTTGTTTATAAATACCAGTCGGAAAGTCGCAAAAATCTTTGACGTTTGTAATATGAAAATGGCGCGAATTGCAATTGGCGTCACGTGCGCGTGGTGAAAATTAGAACTACATCTTTCGTCTCCTTTTCTCTTTAGTATTAAAGTGAGACAGACGTATTGAGCAAAAGCGCTTCCAAGTAGGTTCGATTCAGCTTATTTATTCTCGTAATGTGAAACTCCTTGGTGGAATTCTTATATATTTTTTATGGAAATTAAAAATAAACCGTAAAGGATTCGCACGGCGCTATACAATGGAGTATGCGGTAAAACAGGTACTTAGGTGTGGGTACCTATTTTACCGCACGTTCCGTAGTATGGTGTGTAATTTTTTACTTTCGAACAATGTATACAGGCATCGTAAATGCAATTTTTGAGCAAATGTGTTGAAAATGTATATTATGGATCAATATAAAGGATGTTAGCAAAATCAATATAAAGCGTTAGGGTAGGGCCCGGATGGGTGACCGCCCAGGGTGCCAGAGGTGAAGGGGCGCTGAAGGGGCTGTGACTAGGCGCCCGTTCACCTCTGGTGCCTGCAGAGTACTTTTGTTTTAGTTCTTTTGGAAAACCAATTACATCAAAACCAATTTTTTTTTAGAAAACCAATAAAAATGCTGAGCTCTCTTCGCTTGCTCTTGCATTCGACATTCTCTGAATTCTCAATTTCTTCTGCATACCGGACAAAGTAACTCCTACTTCTTTATGAATGGACATAAGAAAATCTAGGAGGAATGCTGAAGTTTTTCGCCCCTCTCTACTCTCCAAGAGGAGAGGGGCGCGTTGAAATGTCACTCAGGGCGCTAATCAGCTCGCCGTCCGGTAAGGACCAGGCCCAGTTTGTACTCATGAAAATGAACACCTTTTAGTGTAGTACTCATGAAAATGAACACCTTTTAGTCTCTAATATAATGCACAACAAAAATCATTCCCTACATTTTGATTCTGTAGGTAAATTGCACTATGAAGAAATAGCCGTTTTCCTCTAAAATCGTGAAAAAAAATCTGCTCAATATATTTTGTTTTCGCATAAATCGGTAAAAAATGGGACAGCAAATTATTTTTCGCATTTCCCGATTTCGTACCATAGTAAAATTTAGGTTTTTATGGAAAGGATAATTTGAAAAGTTTTCAAATTCTCGAAAAACTGAACGTCATTTTTATGGGATTTTTGTATGAACTCAAGCGGACAACACACCGTTTGTCGGTTCAGCTAGTTTTAAATAAATACATGTTACTAACACCTCTTCTCTCCGAGCCCCCTTCTGATCTGCTGATCCATAGAACGAAGGTTCCTCAGTGATCCTGGTATGCTCATACTCATACAGCTGTTTCCAACGCCGACGCCATTTTGAATACCAGTGTTTGTTTTTAACTGATTTAGGGTCGTCCTGAAAAACATGATATAAATGAAAAACATTCTAGCAATATGATGATACTGATTATAAGTATAGTCTGTTCCAGAAGCATCGGATGAAATTACACTTTCATCACAAACCCTGTTCAGGTTAAATTCTAAAGGGAATTAGTAAGGGCCCGTTGTTTGATACATAGTTAAACATGACCAATAGCTAGTCAATTTATCAATTAGTCACTTGACAATAGTCAATTGCTGTCAAAGTTTAACTACTCTGTCTGCGCATGGTTAACTTTCATAGCAAATTGTCAATTTTTTTGGACCAACAATTTGCGCATAGTTGTCTCTTATACCGTGTATAATAGCCCTATCTCTCACCGATATAGGAATAAACCGTCGCGTGGGTAGTTTCATGCCTGTGACCTCTGCCAGCCTCATCTCAGTCTTCCAAGGTAAGTGGATCTTGAGGAACCAAGTCTTCTCGTCGAAAGATAGTCTTTTGTTCTCTAGCTCCAGTTCTAGGCCTTCCTTTATTAGGTTATCCTGTAAGAAAATAAAAATATCAATTATTAGGTTTTGCTCGCGGCTTCGCCCGCTTGGAGGTCAGAATCTATGACAAAGGAATGTACTACAGAGATAAAATGTACATTATGTTCTACCCCAGCACGAGTAGCATGACCAGCTTAGAAATGGGTTTTGTCGACGGAAGAATAGACAAAATTACAGACTGCAGGCTTAGCACAAGCACCGTCTTGTCGACGGAAGAATAGACAAAGAAGACGTTTCGTGAAGACAGTACGACGGCAGCAAAGTAGAAAGAGTCAACTGCACTTTTTACGAAATTCAGTAATTTATTCACGTCTATCTTTTATTTTGATGAAAATTTCGACGCCCTTTTATGTAACCATTAAACCCGTAAAACTCAACATGTAGGTAATCATTTTAAAAGTGATAAATTCCTATTTTCCATTCCATTTTTATACTTTGCGGCCGTCGAGTAAAAAGTTTTCTACTGTGTTTAGCACGGCGATTAAACAATCAAATTTTCTTCACTACTTTAGACAACTGTCTTCTGAAATAGTCTATATTATAAAACTTTTTTACAAAAAAACAACCGACTTCTAAAAAAAAACACTAAAAGACGTGAAAAATAACTTTAATTTCGGAAGTCGGTGTCTTTGGTGTTATATTTTCGATTTTGGCCACCGACTTCCGAAATTAAAGTTATTTTTCACGTCTTTTAGTGTTTTTTTTTAGAAGTCGGTTGTTTTTTTGTAAAAAAGTTTTTATTTTTCACTTTTTAGTTGCGGTACCTACCCCACACAAATTCGTATACCACTTCTTGGTGTGTAAATAACAATGACAGGAAATTATTAACACGTCATCCATATAAACTACGTGGAAAAATATGCAGTATTAAAGATAACTTAAAAACTACTGGTCAGACCTTGATCAAATTTAAATGGGACCACATGTAAAGCACCACCTATCAAATAAAAAAAGAATCATCGAAATCGGTTCACGCAGAAAAAAGTTATGAGCTAACACACATAAAAAAAAATAAAAAATAAAAAAAAAACATACAGACGAATTGAGAACCTCCTCCTTTTTGTGAAGTCGGTTAAAAAAGGACCTAGACAACGATCGGCAGAAACGAAAGACAAAATGACAGATTTTAGAAGGATTTTTACGGTGCGATGTCAAAAATGGAGAAACGAAATGTCACTTTGTATAGGAATAGCCGTGTCTATTGTTCGAAGAGGTAGACAGCGTCATGCTAAACCCGCTCTAGAAAATTTTGTTTATAAATCTGTCAACAATCTGTCATTTTATTTATTCTTCCGTCGACAAAACCCATTTCTATAGTGGTCATGCTACGTGTGCTGGTTATGCTCTACCTGTGTGCCATCGAAATCCATTTAGACGAGAGTTAAAAGTTACTTCTGCATTTATAATATTAAGGTATTGATAAAATTCATTATCAATATCATCACCGGCCTAGCCTTATCCCAAATATGCTGGGGTCAACTAGCTTCATCATTCTGACTGACCAACCCTTTGACAATTCAAAAGTGCCTGTAATTGGTTTATTTGAAAGAAATGCTTTGAGTTTGAGTTTGGTCGACTTCCAGTCTAACTGGTTGCAGTGGAATAATAATTTAGTATTTTTCATGGAGCAATTGCCAATCTGACTTCCAAAACCTATACTCAATACTCAATTCTATATTGCATTCCATATGTATTACATATATGGTCTAACAAAGTAAAATATCAATACGGACCCTGTCGGGCACAGCAAAATTAGGAGAGAGGAAGAATTATTAAAAATGATTAGAGGAGTTTAATTGGGTGTATAATTATGTATATATATATATTATTTGGTTTGTGTATAGTATATTAGGTATTTTTTTTATGTATTGCACATTAATAATGTAGGTAATTATTATGAAATTCTTAGAAGTATTTTTATTATAATTAAAGTACGCTATTATTTAAGTATTCATATTTTCATATTTATGTTTGATTTTCTATATTTTTATTAAACTAAATATATTTTATGTATGGTGAATAAGAGAGAGAATAATTTTATTTTGCAATAGATTTGTCATCTAAAAACTCCTTTAATGAGTAGTATGACTTAGATTCCAGAAATTGTTTCAATTTATTAATTTTATATTAAATACAATACTCGTATGTAACAAAAACCCTGTTGTTCCTTTTAGGGACGTATACATTTAGCTACAAGCACAACATTGATGAAATTATAATTTAAAAAAATTCAGTTTTGACTAATTGAGAGGTCTAAATCAAATAACTATTAAAATCGACACATTCAAAAAAATGTTTAGTGTATCTGATTTTACAAGTACATCTTTATTTCGCTAAATAGCCTACGAGCTCGGCGGCGGATTTCTTTGATGCGTCAGAAGATGCCGCCAGTAACTACAAGCTCTCGCAAACCGTCGCGTCGCGCCTGTTTGCGGGAGCCTTGAAAGTGACTTGGTTAAATAGCATGCGGGTTTGTGATCGACCACACGTGCTCATTGTGCGAAATAAATACACCTGTCCTGGTCCTCAATGAGGCGTTATTCATAATTCCAAAGTATTATCTCGTGACTGAGAAAGTCACGAGATAATACTTTTTAAAAAAGTAGTGCTAGTGTACCGCTGTACGCCCTCTTAACCTTTTGATCAACCCGTACAGCTACATGGAATGCTCACCTGGAATGTTCTCCTATATTCTCTCTTTCTAGCTTCGTTTTCAGTCATGACGCCATAGTCTTCTTCTTCGTAAGCTAGTACCATGTCTATCCTTCTTCTGCCATCGCGGAATAACAAGGATTCTGGCTCCAAACCCTGAGAACAACAGACTGGTGTTATTGGCACGCTCTTTATCGAAAATCTGTTTTTTTTATGCGAATGAAAACTTAGGTACTACAGTCAAGGGCAAAATATGAATACGCTTAGCAGAATTCAAAGATATCGGTAAGCCACATTCAGGTTAGCAGAATTCAAAATACAATCGCTGAAAAGCGCCCCGCATCGCGCAAAACTCTGCTATTCCTTATGTAAAACTTCTAATTCATTTTGTTTTATAAGCGGGTCACTGCGCGCGGCCCGGGAACATTAATGACATCATCCGACGAGCTCATGTCACCGTCGGCGTTCCAGCTGTATTGGAACCTAATTGCTTAGCACGCGATGATTGCAAAAGACCGGACGGCATGACTTTATTTCCATGGAAGGTGGGTAGGCCTTTAGTGTGGGACGCAACGTGTGGCGATACTCTTGCGCCATCCCATCTGCCTGGCTCGACTTTACTGTGACTGCGGAAAACCTCAAGTGGCAAAAGTATAATAATTAACCTTATCGGTAATTATATTTTTGAGTCGTTGAAACCCTCGGGCCGTGGGGTCCGAGTGCTCATGGATTGTTTAATGAAATTTCCAAACGGCCGGTTGACACTTCCCGTGATCTATGGGCTGGATTTTAACTTGGCCAGAGGCTAAACATTGCCATACAACGTGGCAATGCCGCCAGTCTCTTGGGTACATTAGTCGACAGCGATGCGGAGGAATTTTTCGACGCCATATTTGAGTTTGTTAATAGTTTTAGTTAGGTTAGGTTATATTTTTATTTAAATAGTTTGTTAGTAATTTTAGTAGAAGAAGTTTATCCAGTGTACCTATATGTTACGGGTAATGCTAGAAGATTGAGTAAACCTAAGTTTAGACGGGCTTACTTCGAATCACCCAAGGTTTTAGTGTAAAGTCCGAATAATAATTGAA
Organism: Griposia aprilina; assembly: GCA_916610205.1. Lineage (NCBI taxonomy): Eukaryota > Metazoa > Arthropoda > Insecta > Lepidoptera > Noctuidae > Griposia > Griposia aprilina. The sequence goes on along the minus strand of OU744310.1, from coordinate 6,168,043 downwards.
ATAAATTTTAATTCAGGATTTACCCGTACACACCTAGGTTTATCCAACACTTTCTGGGTGATATTAGGTGTTGTGTCATTTTTGAGCAGGTGACACAAAGCGCGTGGGGGCCTGGCCGTGTTCCCCCACTAAGTGTGCTACAAAGAAGTGTACATGCAAGTCTGCAGGAAAATTCTGCAAATCAAAGTGACACAGCAGTTTGTGTTGCTTAAATAAATAATATTTATCTGTCGGAAATACGTTAAATCAATCGTTTAACTTGACTAATCAGGACGCTTGACAGAGTCTATAACGCTAACGCTTGACCAGAGTACAGCAGAGTTGGTTGTTGACGGGTAAGCAGTGAAGACGTTTAGAAACTGTCGCGCATTCCGTATAGTTGTGTCGTGTACCTACAGTGTGTGATAAGCTAGTGTGATTAATTTTTATCGTAAATTATAATTTGATTCGAACTGCAAACGGTTTTTCTATTGCGCAATAACCAACACTTCCCATAGTCCGCCCATAGTAGTTAAAATACGACTAATGGTAACGAGAGACACGTACCTTCTCCGTCATATATATTTTATCCTCTTTTAAAATTAAAATTAACCTTACTAATATAAACCGATCAAATTAATTTTTAAGCAGTAGCCTATAATAGCCTATGTATTTGCATTTCCTCTAAGTTTGTTAACGTGAAATACTCTTTAAGAAATGTATGTAGGTACTTGTGTCTATTTAAATTATTCCCCATTGCTTTTGCACCAGGGTTTCAGTGTCTTTTAATAACAATAAAATTATTATATTTGTTTACAGTATATTGCTCTGATGAATGTATTGCTTTGATGGCTCTTTTCTGCAGAATAAAAATAGACTCGATATCTGCAGCCCGTCCCCATAGTAAAATACCGTCAGACATGATGCTATGAAAGTTACTGAAATTGACTAGCCTCGTGGTATCTACATTAGTAACAGACTGAATCTACGGATCTGGACTACATACACATATACTGAGTCACTCCTACAACACATGACCTAACATACACATAGCCACACCACTCACAAATGTCGGTCACTTTCACATCACATCACACCACTCTCACACTTACACTCCTCCTACTTCACAAGCTAACACACACATACCATATATTTTGTAAAATCACCTTTTATCCTACCTAAGAAAGAGCGGCGTCTTCTAACACAGGCAATTATCTGCTTAAAAGGAGGCGCCATTCACCAATAAAATGTTAACAACTATGGTCAAGAAATAAACTTTTTTGTATTATGTATTAGTAAATTGACGGATTTTCTTTACAGCATATGTTGCTGAACTTAGCCGTCCTGCAAGGGATGTTAAATAAGGACCCCATTGCAGCCTTGAATCAAGCGTGATGCCCAAAAAAATAGTGTTATCGACGAATTCTAGTTTCTATTTATTCAATACTATGTCACAATCACTACTTCTAACATTCGGTAAAGCAAATCTTATAAGGAAGTAACGTCAGCAAATAACACCATTTGTGGTTGTTTTTTTAATAAATGGGGTAGATCGTTAATATATACCAAAAAGAGAAAAGGACTTAATATTGAGCCTTGTGGAACACCCATTTTTACTGTTAAACCAAGTGAATTGACACCATTTATTCAGACTTTTTGCTGTCTATAATTTAAATAAGATTCTACTAAACTGAGCGCAAGTTCACCTAGTCTGTAATGCTCAAGTTTTAAGAGCAAGGTTTCGTGATCAACGCAGTCGAATGCCTTGGAGAGGTCACAAAAGATTTCTTTGGCATCTTGGGCCTGCTCCCACGCTGTAAATATGTGTTTTAATAAAGTGACACTGACGTCAGTCATACAGCTTCCTTTGGTGAAACCATATTGCTGATCGTGTTAGATTTTGTTGGTGTTAAAATGATTAAGCATCTGATTGAGCATTACCTTTTCGAAAACCTTGCTGAATACCGGCAACATGGATACTGGCCTATAATTGTTGGTGTCTTTGCTGTCCCCAGATTTAAAAAGTGGTATAATCTTACTGTATTTCATTAAATCCGGGAATACTCCTTGATCTGCACACAAATTAAATATCAAAGCTAAGTATGGTGCTATAGTCTCGATCTACAAACTTTGATTGACATTTCTCATAGGTTTTCCGTCAATTTGATTTTTATTTGCTGAAAAGCTTTTATAACTATCATAGGGTTTATATGTTTAAATTTAAATTCAACCGAGCAGCCTTGAACGTTCGCTCTTCATAAATCAATTGAGGCATCCGGTGAGGAATTTAAAGCTTCCGTCGTTTTAGATGGTATATCAGTAAAGAAATTTACAAATTCTTGAGCTACTTCTAAGTTAAAGCTAATGGCACCACGTGAAGTCTCCAATGTATAATCATTGCTTCGTATTTTTTTCCTATTAGTTTCGTTATTTATAACTTTCCAAACTGTTTTTATTTTATTTTCTGCGGATTTGATCTTGTTGCTAATGTACAGGACTTCAGCTATCTTGCAGGTATTCCAAAGATTTTGGAATTTCCATTTTATATATTTGTTGAAAGTTTCCGTGTTAATGTAAGGCTTAAGGCCATACAGCTCGAACAGTCTTTCTCTACTTATCCTAATACCTCTAGTTACCCAGTCACTAAATATAAAGTTAGGGCAAATATTTTTTGTTTTCTTTTCATAAGTTTTGTCGAATCCATTGAGCACCATTGAAAAGAAATCCTCATACAATTTATTTGCATCGTCCATATTATGGCCCAGAACATTTAACTTATTATTAAGGGTACTATTGATTCATTTAATTTGCCAGTCGTTATTGGTCTTTTTTTTTACTTTTTTTTTGGGTGGGAAATCATCAAATGACCTCTCCGGCTCTGGGCGGAGCGGAAGGGCGTGTCAGACTCTTACTGACTGAAACCCACCCGTGTTCCTTCAGTTGCCTGTGCGCCAGGGCCACGGTAACTCTTTCGAACAATCCGCGATCCCGGCAGGCATCGGCCCTATCAGACCCCGTCAATGATGCTGACATCCCTTTCAGGCGCGCCGTCGACCCAGGCCTGGTCCTTACCGGACGGCGAGCTGCCCATTTGCGAGTTGAATGATGTAACCAATTTTTTTGTGACTATATGTTGATTTAAAAGAGTGTCCGTGGAGTTTCTTGCTCGGTCTTCTCCATAGGTACCTACTACGCTTTGGAATGGGCAACTAGCTTCATCTTTCTGACTGACCGATCCCTTCACAATTCAAAAGTGCCTGCAATTGGTTTATTTCAAATAAATGCTTTGAGTTTGCGTTTGAGGTTGATGTCAGCACAAAATAAGGTACAAAAGGGCAACTCTATATGAGCGAAAACGCACGCACACATAGACATGCTTCACGTACACATAGACACGCTTAACGTACAGCGAGTGCAAGCGCACTCTGGCATTTGTTTGAGATCGTTTGAAATCTTCGTACATATGCGTCTGTGTGCGTGCGCCTGATTTCACTAGTTTTATGGAGCCAACCATCTGTACCTCTATTTTTACCCTTAAAAGGTAGCGCCAAGCTAGCCCGCGAAATTCAAATTTTCTTGCGTTTTTTGCAATTTCCAGGTCAGTATCAGGTTGTATGGTGATCTAAATATGATTCGCGACCGTATCAAATATGGCTTTACAGAATTATAATCATTGGAATCAGCAATACAACTCCATAAGTTAGAATTTCATGAAAAAGTCATTCAATAGGGTAATATGAACTTATAGAGATGTATTGTTGATTCTAATGATTATAATTCTGTAAAGCTATATTTGTTACGGTCGCGAATCATATTTTAATCAAAATACAAACTGACAGTGACCTGAAAATTGCAAAAAACGTAAGAAAATTTGCATTTCACGGGCTACCCTGAAGGTTCCGCCTTAAGGCGCAGGTATACGACTTTTAATGTTTTCACATTGAACATCACGTCTAAATGAATAGTCTTATTTATTTGAAAAAAACATATGATAAACTAACCTATTTTCTTCGTAATTTGATATGTGAATATTTGAAATTATGTTTTTATAACATAGTGTAATTAATTTGTAAAGTAATGTCTAACGCGAACACAAAAATGATAATCACGCAAAAACTATTGGGCGTATTTTCATGAAATCTGCACCATCTAAAAGACAATCTAATTACCCAAATTTTTGTATACAGCTTTTATTTGTATTGTGTTTGATAAATGAAGGTGGGTTGTTTTTGCGAATAAACTTGAGGCGTGTTGAAGCGGGGACTCTTGCGGGCGACGGGTGGCAGTATATCGCTGACCAATATCCGGGTAGACGCTAACGCTCTGTGCATTTTTATTCGCTTAAAAGTTTCGCATGCTCCTCCCACTCGCTCAAGGTCGCTGGCACTTATTGTCGCCTTAACTGTGCAATTTAATCACGGATGGTGATGTAATACATACGTACGTCAGGACTTGTTTCACCAACGTTCTCGTCTTTTTCATTTGGAGGGAGAGGCAATGCTGAGTTTTTATCATCTTTACTATAGTCGGAATTCTTGCTGTCTGGTTTGGACTGAAACATAATATACACATACATATAAACTCACGCCTTCTTCCCATGGGGGTAGGCAGAAACTACAGAACGCCACCAACAAACACAAAACAAAAATAATAAAAACAATAACAATAAACAAAAAAAAAAACAACAATAAAAACATAAATAATATAATTTAAAGCGTTACAATAGCCTATAATGCTCCCACTGCTGGGACACAGGCCTCCCCTGCAAGAGGGAGTGGGCTTAACTCAGTATAATTTGGTGGATAGTTAACTGCATGTCCAAACCTACGAAAAGTTGTTATCGGTAATAAGAAGCCCAAAACACTATCAGTCTTACTAAGGGTATCGTGTTATCCACGTCAGATAGGTAGTCGCTTCATGTAAAATATTGTTTCAAAGTCAAAATCAAATCATTTATTTCAAATAGGCACATAAAAGGCACATAAGAACGTCAAAATTTACAAAAAAATTGAATTGATTCTAGTTGCCCCTTTCAAAAGGCAGTTTCGTATGCAGAAGAATTGACAATAAAGTTTTTCAGCTGCATCCGGTTAAGATTAAAAGCCTACCCAAATACAGGGTGATTTTTTTGTGATGGGGCAGGGTCGGCAGGTTCCTCACCCGTTGTAGCTACAAGAAAACGTTCTTAGGAGGCTTACATTTTTGAGTACTTTAAAAAACGTATTTTTTTGTGCTGCTTCATGTGTCGCGCAAATAAACGTATCTTTATGATCCCAATCAATGCATTTCGTAAAAGGTTTAAAAGGCTCTTGTGGGACCAGCTGAGGCTAGAGTACCAGAAAAACCACAAATCACCAAAAAACTTAAAAAAAATGTATCAATTAGCTCAGCCTATTGCAGCTGGAACAAAGTTATTTTAAGTAATGTAAATTTTCTTCAGAAATTCACGAGGATAAACGAAACGAAATGAAAACCAACTATGCTGGGGTCGGCTACCAGTCCAACCAGATGCAGCTGAATACCAGTATGTTACATAGAGTGACTATCTATCTGACCCACACAACCCAGCCAATAGGAACACGATACCCCTTGATCAGACTTTTGAGCTTCTGACCACCAGTAACAAGTATCAAAGATCCACGAATGAGAGCCGGGACCAACTGCTTAACGTAGTTTTTAAGTCTGAGGGGTCTCGATATGTGATGTATGGTCACCCATCCAGGAACCGACCGCGGCAAGCGAAGCGTACCCTTCGCTCGAGTCGTGTGGCAGTTATCATATAGCTACAACCCGCTGAAGCGAACAGAATGAAACCCTAGATATACCTGAAAGCTTGGTTGTGGTGTTCCTGGTAAAACCGGTGGTGTTTCTTTAGTCTTCGCCGTAAAGGCTCCAGCTGCCGAAGTCATAGTACGGACGAGCTTCCAACCTCGAGATATTTTCTCTTCAGAACTGTTGTCAGAACCAATTGACTTGATGTCATCTCGGAGGTGAACCTGGTAATAAAAGAACTATACATAAACATCTTCGATCCAGGGATTGAAAACTGGTACGAATTTGGGTTTCAGTGCTTCATTTCGGTTCTTTAAAAGGTTCCAGTTCAAGATCCGGTTCGGTTCTAGTTCCAAAGTTCCAGTTCCAATATACCGGTTCCGTACCATCCGATTTAAAGGTTCTCTACAAAAGAACTACCTCAGGATCTATCAAAGTAAAAGTGCCCTTCTCCCCACTCACAACAACCCCAACCTCTTAACCCATCGGCGGTCGCCCGTACCTCGCCGCTATCGTACAAAGCTTTGTCCTACGCTGAGCGGCATCGTATGAACTGGTTCGAACTCGCTTTGAAGAAGAACCGGTAAAATAAAGGTTCGAGGTTCCAATTTAGGTTCCGTTTTGAGTTCTAGTAACGGAACCACTAAATACCGGTTCTGTACCGGTATTTTAGGAACCTTTTCAATCCCTGCCTCAATCTCTCTTTAAACTTTTTAAACTAGTGGAGTCATTGCGTAAAGGGTTCCCGAAACGATCAATTGCAATTGTCAACGTGATTGATACACATTGATGCGCAAATTGATCGTCTGCCATGAAAATAATTATTACTACAATTACAATTGATTGCAATTGATCGTTTCGGGGACCTATGGCACCTGTAGCGGTATCAACATCGCCACATGCGAGCTATACGTCATACTGACGTCACGCAAATCCTGCATCGCGCAAGCAGAGTTTACCGCGCGACTAGCATATATACATCGTCCCAACATCAACCGTCGGGCAGTTGCCCACCAGACACAACACCCGTCTGGTCGGAGGATCCTCCCTTTTCCATAGAGTATGAGTGAGCTTTACACCCTGTTCTTGATACCTCTATAATGGTGACCCCGAACATGCACGTCAGCGAAGCCTTCGTGCAACTACTTCAGCGTGACGTCATCATCACATCATCATCACTTTATATACATCTACAATGGCAATGACTTTCATTCTGACAGTTCAACAACATTCATTGCGTTATTAACGTTGTTGAGCAGACGAAAGTTTCGAACATGAAGCATGGATTAGCAATTTCCTTCAAAATCTTTTGGATTGTGATTAAAATGGTGCTATGCAATTTGGGTGTAGACCATATTAACATTTTAACCTTGTGAACTTAGTTGTTGGCTTTATTTTGCATGCTGTTGTTTCGTATAAGTGAAGGAGTGCAACACAGTATACATATAGCTCAGGGAAAGCGTGCGGTGACGATGACGCGAGTTTCACGCTATTTGTTCATCTAAAAAGTACACATACATACACAGTGTACATATAGCTCATGGAAAGCGTTCAGTGACGATGACGCGAGTTCCATGATTTTTGTTCACCCAAAAAGTGCTCAACGCGCCTAAAGAAGTTTTCACTTCCAAAATTGCTCTGCCATATATTATGTTCGCGTACGTACGAGTATTGCACTTTTCTATGAAACAGCAGATTTTTTTTTTTACAACCGTCGGTAACATTCTACGCCTAGTCTAAAATCATGTCCTGAAATCATGATTTCAGTTTGCACGTCGATGTCCCCGCCAGACTGTATTCTTGTACTGAGACTTGTACATTATTATTAGTATTATTTTAATAAGGTTAGTAATATGTAAATATTATATTATAACAATATACCTTCTTGATGTACATTTCAGAATTATGACGAAACTGTCAAATCAGTAAAAAAAAAATCGCCGATCAGTGCTGTCAAAAGTCGTATTCTTGTCAGATGAGACCTTACTGTTTTGTGTTAGGGAAATAACATGCGAAAACCTTACAAACATTAAAATTTCTTGAGAGAACTAAAGATGAGTGTGACCCAGGCCAAGGCGGCTGTGTCTTGCCAATCGTACGAAGAAGAGGCAGTGCCTACCAATGAGTGTGTGTACGACCAAGATTCGACTCCTAATATTGCTTGTCAACACCGGGGCGTTCGTCAACGAGAGAACCAGAAAGTTGAATAATCCATACAACATAACCCATGATCTTGTCGCCCCAGTCACGATATTCACGGTATATCTAATGATGGGAACGTTTGTCATTGGCAGTCTAATGCAATATACTGCATCTTTATTCTTGCAAAGCTATGGCCTGGTGGCGTCTGCGATCTTGGAACTGTTCTTATGCATCACTGTGTTTTCTATTTCACATCGAGATAAAGGCATTTTTATATTAATAATTAACGGATTCTTACCAATATTAATGATTGTCTTAATTATAGTTGATCTAATCATGTTATTGTTTGGCGGCCTATCGGAGCCACCCGACTTATCCAATGGAATGTTTGACGAATCAAGGTCGCGTTTGGAACTACCACGGATGACTTCAAGAATAAAATCAAAACCGAGTGCTGATCAACCAATTATAGCTTGAGAATTAAAAACTTTATGAATAATGATATTATAAGTAAAAAGAGATAGATACGTTACCTACGAAACATTTGATTTTTAAGCAGCAATCTAATCGGACACACGGTACGCAGCATGCGGCCGTTGACGCCGACGCGCCGCGCGACTTACGAGTTCAGGTTTACTAACTAGCCAAGGTTTAACTTGCGGAACGCGTATCACTTATTTACCTCCTTTTATTAATGATATCATTGTTTGTGAATGTCGTGTGTATGTATTGTTAATGTACAGTATTGTTAAATTTTAATATAAAAGTTGGTAATACATTTGTTTTCTTATGTCCCCTCCGTGCCTCTGAAAGCACGTTAAACCATTGGTTGGATTTAAAATTTGAAAATACTCGTTTCGTACATAATATTTATTTAGTTTTAGGAGTTAATTCATATGTGTGTGCGATACTTATTGTGCTTGCCGCATAAAGCTATAAGATAGTTGTATTTTCGATGAAAAATTCAGAGGCATATGTCATCCAGCAACTCGCGCTGGGCCCGCGTGGTAGATTATGGTCCACTCCCTCTCACAGAGAGAAGGCCTGTGTTCCAGCAGTGGAAGCGTTACAGGCAGAATATTATGTGTTATGCTAATAATCATGGTATAGGCGTTTAGCCTTATAATACCAGCCTAAAATTTTTATTTGACACACACCCAAAGGTCTTCGTTATTATTTTTCCAGCTGTTTATTGTTTATTTATTTATTGCATTCATGTCGTTTACAAGGTCTTGTTACAAATATAAGTTTCGTACATGAACCCTGCTAGGGCACCGCAACATTATGTTTCTTAATTATAAATTAAATTAAATTATTATTGTATGCATTATTATATAAAGTTATAAAAAAAAAAAAAAAAACATTCTTATTGTCATCCTTTCATTATTATTTAATTTATTATTGGATGTGTTTATTACATAATCTACATTATTACATTGCGTCAATCTTCAAATAATCTACAATATTGATATTACAGAATGTCAATTTGTTAGGATCTCATTTAGGCTATAATAACACTTCTGTATTAGGTGCATTTTAAGTGCGTTTACAAATTTATTGTCAAATTCTATGTCTTTAATCTCATTGGGTAATTTATTATGGCATGTATTTAACGCGGCGACAAATTAATCTGAAATTGGGATTAAAAAATAATTAAAGCCGGTAGCAAAAATAGTAGGTTGGCAGCTACAGTGAAGAATAATTTTAAGTAGAAAGTAGCAGCTTAATAATCAGTTGTTAGCTTTGTTTTAATTTAAACTGGCATCGAGTTTCTGTTTTGGCGAGGCCTCCTATTTCTGAATGGCAATAATAATAAGGCGTAGCCGACGGAGCCCCGCTTGGCGGGGCTCCTACTTCTGGGCGGTATAAAAAAGAATAACCACGAAGGGGACGGCGGGGTCTTTCAGACCCCGCCATCCCCTTCTAACCTAACCAGTCCGAGTCAGAGTGCCCCAAGTCCCGAGCTCGCTTCGCTCGCTCTTGCATCCTATCCTACTGTTAATATTAGTCACCATTTCATTATTTATAGTACCTCGCCTATGATTTCTAGTAACAAATAGTTAGTAGCCCTTTAAGTTGTTAGTCGTCTGCAAAATAATTAGCCATTTATTATATATTTTTATGCACATTACAAGAGGTCCTGAGTGAAATATAGCTAGTTTTGAATTCGGCAATTCTAATTAATTTTTTACTCTTAAGGAGCGTTGCAGCGGTCTTTGATTCTGCTGCTGTAGAATCTGGCTGATTGAGCATCCCTAGAGACAGCTAAAACAACTCCACTGTATTTTTTTTTTGCATTATTGTAAATAACCTAACTAGAATCGAACAAATCGCTGCTCAGGATATTCGAATTCATACTAAGGCCAACCTGCGGATCAAAACCAGGACCTCGCAGTCAGGAGTTTAAAACTATGACAGTCGATAAGGTCCTGTCCACTGAAAATAAGGGGACGTACATTTATTTTATTTAGGCGAAACGCCTGCAAAAGGATTTCGCTAGCGTCGCCGCGAGTGCCCCTGGCGCGCCAATTATAAAGCCTATGCCAGAAAGCGCACCGAATAGGGCTGATAATGATGAGGGTTTCGTGACGGTGCAAAGGAGGAAGCGCCGATCTCAAACCAACGGGAATCGCTGCGGCAAAGCTCCTACGGGGCCACATACCGGTGTACATTTCCCGCCTGCACTACACCACTAAGGCGGAGGACATCGTGGAGTACGTGCGCCAGAAGACGAGCTACATGCCGAGTGTGCAGTTACTGGAGTCGCGCCGCAACGTCAAATTTAAGGCGTTTGTGGTGCCCGTACCTAATTATTATCTGCCCCTCGTCATGGAAGAAGACTTTTGGCCGCTGAACGTGGTGTTCCGTCACTTCCGCGGACAAGTTCCACAGTGCAGCACTTAATCAAGCTGGTGCAAGGTGAAGTGTTACTAACATAGTTTTAAGCCTTATTTATTAACACAATTTTTTGTTTACATTAAAATATGTATGTTTAGGTTAAGGTATTTTTCTATGGGCCAGAGTTGCCTGAAAATAAATGGTTTTATTATTATTATTATTTCGCATGAAATTATTCATTGAATACATTTTCGGAAGGAGCATGTAAGGATCTGGTATAGTCCCAGTCGCCCCTACATGGATTGCCACCAGGTGGCAATTGGGAAAAAAAAACCCAGTTACCACCAGGTGGCGACTGGGAACTTATTGCCCCCACTTCAAATGGCTGTACATTGCGGCGTGGATTAGCACTAAGAATAATGACAAATGCTAACCCTAGAGTCGCCAGTCACCAGTTTTTTTTTTGCCAAATGTCACCTGGTGGCAATCCATGTGGGGTGACTGGGAATATACCAAGGATCTTAGCAGGTGACGTGGTATAGTTTCTGCCTACTCCCGTGGCGAAAAGTTGTCGTGTTTATGTGTGTTTGCAGATTTTGAGATAAAAGAAATATACAATCGGACTAAATAGGAATCAAACCACCTTGATCGATCGACCCGTGCATTGTGCAGCTGTTTCGTAGCCACGAGCTATTAATATAGGTATTTAAAAAAAACATACCACCCAAAACGGTCCATTTCTGACAGCTCCCACTTTAATTTCATTGATATGTCTCAATTTCACCGAAGTTATTAAATTATTTTTATTAAAATTATTCATCTCTCTTTCTGCTGAAAGCTTTTTTTTTATCTACTTTATTGTTACCAATACTCTAAAAAAACTTAATTTCGACTTTTCATCAATATTTTTTGTGGAAGCAAAATCTCGTAGGTACTATATCAAACGCTAGAGATTGATCAATTAATGTTTTTTTGGACGGTGAAGAGAGAGAAAAACTAAGTACAAAAATGAGATGCTTTTCAAAGCGTGAATACTAATACAACTGAGGTTTAACTACTGAGCGTAAGTTGGTCATTCATGTAAAGAATGGTAACAAGGACGAAATAAAGCTTAGTTTATATTGGTCTACATTCTTATTAATAATAATCATAAACATTTATTTCAGACCAGGTCCATATTTTGTTAGTAACAATGTACTTAAAGAACTAATGTTAGTATTGGCAACAAAATTAAATTACGACATGAAGCCGCACCCACCTTTGCAGCATGGGGGACTCGCACTCGCACGGGGGAGTGTTGGTACTGCCACGAACGCGAGTGAGTAGGGAGGAGCATCTTTTCCTAACGATACCGGCAAAGCCATCAATCCGCGCTTCAGCAAACATCCCTGAAGCACTGCAACGCCATGGCAGCCGCAACAGTACCCTGAGTGCATTATTATATTGGACACGCAGGTCGCTGTATGCCCGCTGCAAATAACTGACCCGCAGGCTGCAGGTGTAAAAAGATTGGCAATATGCTTTAAAAAGCGTGATTTTAACCGAATTCGTACACCGTGCAAATCTGCGGGCCAGCATGTTACAACGGACAGCCAGCGACCTGCGTTCCCTTTCTATGTCTAGATTATCGCTCAAATCATCGGTGACCCAGTGACCCAAATATTTAAATTTAGATACCCTACACAGAGGAGTGCCATACAGTGATACATTGGGAAAAACATGAAATTATTTAAAATAATCGTGCTCATTTCTGGCATAGGCGTAAAGCTAAGGGCACAGTGCAGGCGCATCGGCGCACAGCGTATCGTATTTCAATACAAAAGCGCGATGCGGCGTGGTCTAATGTACGAAGGTTCATACAAAATGTAGATTTTAGGAGGAAAGCGCTGCGGCCCGACCTAATTGTGATAAATTCCTGTCCGAATTCAGCGCAATTGAGCGCAAGCTAGCTATCACAGGGTAGTGTTAGGCTGCTTTTACACCAGAGATGTGCTATGCAGCTATGCTGTATGTGAAAGCTAAGCTACGCAAATATGTGACCGTTTCCACTAATGCTAAGCTGTGTAGCGGAGCGAGTAAGATGTGCTATGGAGATGCACCGCTGCGAGGTGTGCTGTGCGAGGGAGATGCGCAGCTCGAACTACGTGCTGTATCGACAGTAGGGAAGACGAACTCTGCTCTGCACATAGCTACACCACTCGCGCATCCATAGCTCTTATCCACAGCACGCATCCTTCCATATAAAAAACGTAGCTTAGTTGAACGCATTCCCACCAGTGCTATGTGGACCAAGGAATATGATTGGTGGATATTAAACGCATCCATAGCAATGTAGCATAGCACATCTCTAGTGAAAGAGCAACCTTAGACTTGTTAGAGCCCGTTAATTTATATGAGTAAACGGTGACGTTCACTGACAGTACCGTCTCTTTCTAGCAGGGGCCGCCGAGACATCTCCGTGCTGTGGTTGTTGGATTTAGGTCAAAGATCGCCTCTACCTCAACCTAGCCTGGGGGCATCCTACCTTACGCTTCCCGATTCACAGTCTCCACTCTAAAACACGTGTACTCCAAAGGTCATCGACTTTGATACTGTTCGTCGAATCGTTGAGCTCCTTAAGTTCTAAGTTGAGCTGCACGTTTACTGACATATGCGTGCACTGGTTGGACAGATCCATTCAATCTGTGTGGTTTTTCTCAAAAGACCATTTCAGATAGCAATCTACATGGTCTTTACATGATCTGACCAAGATTATGTCTGGACTTTAAAAGTTTGTTACTACCGTTCTTCTTAGAGTAGTCAGATAGGAAACGCCGACCTCATCTAGTTTTTAAAATATGATCGGCGTGTAAAACTGTTTTTACAAACCTACTTACAGATATAAAATCTTTTATCATTAAAATTAAATGTTCTGGAATACCTATGAGTTAAAACAAAAACCATGTAAATCAGTTGAGTGGTTCTCGAGTTTCAAGAGCACTAACGGGCTGACTGAAAGCAGGGATTTATGATGCTTTTATGAAACAGTTACACATAGGATAATCTAAAATTCTATTTAAAGAAAACAATGTTTCAAAAGATATTTGTGGCATTCTTGTAAATCCATGCATATAAACGCAAAAGTAACTCGTTCTGTATGTCTGTTACTTTTCACGCCTTAACAGCAGAAGGAATTTCGAAGAAAATTGGCACACAAGTAGACCATGACCTAGGTTAGGTCATAGTGTACATTTTATCCCGGTTGTACGTTTCTGTGGGATAATTTCACACCTCCACGCGAGTGAAGTCACGAGCAAAAGTTAGTGTGCTAATGGACGGTGTAGGAAAGCATCACGAGGAAACCGGCATGGCACTAAAACTAAAAATCCGAAGACGTGACATCTACCAACCCGCACTGGGCCCGCGTGGTGGATTACGGCTCACTCCCTCTCATAGAGAGGAGGCCTGTGTCCCAGCAGTGGGAACATTAAAGGCTCATTATGCTGAAACCGGCGCACACCTGCCTAGGCGCAGCGCGGGGCGGTGGTCACTGCCAAACAAATATCAACGTTGTGTGCCTAAAAATTAAGTTAGGAATGAATAACCTGAGCCGCGCGCCTCTTTTCGGCTAGACGCGCTCTCGAGCTAATGGAAATTTATTTATTTTCGACTTTATTTCAACCGTCGCACGGTCGATATTTGTTTGACAATGATGATTGCGCTGCGCTGCGCCTTGACATACATGCGAGGCCCTAACGTCTAGTGGTCGCAAAAGCTTCTGCTGAGCATGAGGTCCTGGTTTCGATTCCCTGGGTCGGGCAAAGTTACTAGGGTTTTCCATCTGGATATTCTCAGTAGCAGCTCGGGGTCTGCTTTTGTGCCTGGTTGATGACAAAAGGCTCGCCCCCTATTACATGGGACTTAAATATAACTGGCGCAATGTTATGACGTCATGTTTTTACTTTTTCAGTAAGTGAGTACGCAGCTTTAGTTTGTTCTCATTTTGAAGCACGCGATCTAAAATTCCTCTTGTTTTGGGTCAAAACCTATTGGTATTAGAGTTCGATTTAGAAAAACTAGGGTTTCATCTTTAAGACGGAACCCTAGTTTTTGAACAATAGAATAGAATAGAATACTCTTTATTATGTACACCATAAAAATTACAGATATAAGTGTAGAAATTTTACCTAGGGTGACACAATGGGCGGTCTTATCGCTAAAAGCGATCTTTTACAGACAACCTTTGGATGGATTCAAGGGAGAAGGAGAGACAATAATGCAGGTAGTCAGTGGTGTACCATTTACATATACAATAAATACATACATAAATAATCCATATACTTATCTACACATAATATATATACAATAATAGACATGAAACAAGAGCAAGGAAACTAAAAGTAGAGGAACATAAAACACAAATGGTAGAGAAAGATTATTATTAATAATAATAATAATGTTTTTATGTTTTTTTGTAAAAGTATTTAGAAATTTAATTAATATGCATTAAGATGAATAAACGAAAATAATAATAATAATAAAATTCTTTAATCAAGTAACGTGACTCAATTTGTTAGTTAACTTAAGAGTTAAGTTAGTTTATTTTGTTTACAATTTTATTTCATGCCATGGGAGATGGCACTACAGTGATTAATATAAATACAATCAAGCCTGCTAGCGATCATTTTCAGGATATTGTTGGAACTGGCCCGTACTCTGCGCACCAAGGATGCATACCTCATTCGCACCGTTGCGTAAAAGCAATTTATATGTGCGTCCGCGAACATTCCCGATGCGTTACAGAAACGGGGAAGCCCCACCAACACCCTGAAAGCGTTGTGGTATTTGACGCGAAGGGCGTTGTACGACGATAATGTTTCTCTACCACTTGTTTTCTACATACATACTCGTACATTCATGCCTTCTTCCCATGGGGGTAGGCAGAAACTACAGTACGCCACCTGCTACGATCCTTACATACTCCTTTTGCCTCGTTTACGTTCGTACATCTGGTCATACACGCACGTCGGTTGCGAGTACTACATTAATTTTCTGTATTTATCAAACTCAAACTCAAAGCATTATATTTCAAATAAACCAATTAGAGGCAGTTTTTAACTGTCAAGGGGTCGGAAAAATGCAGCTGGTTGCCCATTCCAAAGCGTAGTAGGTACTTATGGAGAAGAAAGGGCAAGAAACTCCACGGACACTCTTTTAAATCAACATACAGTTACAAAAAAATTGGTTACATCATTCATGTTGAACTTAAACATGTGAGAACGACGTAGAAAGACGTGCACGCTAAAGCATACATAATATTAAAGAAAAAAAAACAATTCTGAAATTAAAATAAGCCGTCGCAGCTAAGAGATGACCAGTCTCTACTGACGGCGCCCGTTCACGAACATGACCTTTGGATCAGCACCATTCAGCTCAACCATTTTGATGATCCAACACACACGCCACCACCAGCGAGACATTTGATTGAGCATGACATACCCTCAGCCGCCAGGGCACATTCCAATCAATAAAAGACGAACCTAGTAAATGGTAGCTTTATAGTAGGTACATAGTGCTTACACATGTGCTATGCAATTATACATTACTGAGAGATTGAATTTATACAATGCAATGATAGTTTTTACAATCTTTAGCAGCTCCAACAATATTTTCAAATGCTAATCAATTAATTTATGCGCCCCTGTGGAGCAGGACCAGCGTTAAGCCAAGCATCTTTGTCAGCGATGTAATCCCCCAACTTATAATACTTAAGCTTGGCTGCATAGTGTGCGTTTAATACAAGATTCAAATTTCGTTTCATTCAGTTGGAGTATGTGGGGAGGTATTTTATTGTAACATTTTAAACAGTACCCCATGAAGTATGAGTCGACTTTAGCTAGTCTCAAACCTGGTTGAACTAATTGGTCCCTATTTCTAGTCATATAGTTGTGTCTTTCACCTTGTTACTGAAAGATTTTTTTTTTTCTTACGTACATGATGTTTTCATAGATATATTGACAAGGTACCGTCATGATGTTAATATCTTTAAACAGTTCCCTTAGAGAATCGCGCCTGCGGAGGCAATATATTGCTCTGATGGCTCTTTTCTGCAGAATAATATAGACTCGATATCTGCAGCCCGTCCCCATGGTAAAATACCGTAAAACATGCTACTATGAAAGTAGCTGAAATAGACTAACCTCGCGGTATCTGCATCAGTAAATTGACGGATTTTTCTTACAGCATATGCTGCTGAACTCAGCCGTCCTGCAATGAGGACCCCACCGCAGTCTTGCTTGAGGCAAGCGTGATCCCCAGGAAAACAGTTTTATTGACGAATTCTATTTTCTCTTTATTCAATACTATGTCACAATCACTACTTCTAACATTCGGTAAAGAAAATCTTATGCATTTAGTTTTTTTTTACCTAAATACTCGTAATAGCACTGAACCAATTTTGTACCTGCAGTACCAATTTTGTACGTTATTACGTAAATAATCAAACAATCTACATTGTCTTTTCCCATCCGTGTTGAGGTCGGGTTTCAGGCTAGCTGATGTACCATTATTTTACATGGAGCGACGGCCTTTGTTTTTATTTGCTAGCCGGGTGTATATCCTCATGGATGTCCACCGCTCTGGCGCAGACGGAGAGGCTGTCAGACTTCTACTGACTAAAACCACCCCGTGTTCCCTCGCACACTTGCACCGGGGGCTACGGGGGCACTTAAGCACTCTTCAATGCAGCGCCCGACTGGTGCCGGCCCGCCTCTGCGGGCTCCGTCTGGTCAAGATGGGGGAGTGAGGTGTTTGACTCTCCCCGCGACGTCTTAGGAACTAACCACACTTATTCAGCGCTGTTCTGCTTTTATCTATAGAAAACATCGATCTTGTATGGAATGCGTACTCATCCGTACAGCTTTCGGGATGCGTATGCATTCCATACAAAATCATTGTTTTCTATGCACAAAAGCTGAACCGAGCTGAATAAGTGTGGATAGTCCCTAAGAGGGGCCCGGCTGGAATATTACGTGCCACCACCTCGGGTCTTATATGATAGGGGGCGGCGGAAGTCCCCGAGTCCGCCGTCCCTGGACCCATTTAGGGAGGCCGGAAAAGAGCATTCCCTCTGCCGACGCCCGTTGCGTCTGCTACGGGCCGGGAGAGCACTCGAAATCTCTCTCTCCCTTTCCGTTGCCTTCTTCTGCGACATGACATGTTTGCAGAAGGAGATCACCGCGTCCCACGACGCTGCGCCGCTGACCATAGAATGAATCACAGCCGGCAGCGACAGGTCGCTTCCCACTTTCGAAACGAACGAATGAACGAACTGCCTATCTAATCTTCACAACCCTCAACAATTTTTTTTAGTAATTATTACGAATATTATTATTATAAAGGACCGAAAGTTTAAAAGAGGCTCAATTATTAGAAAAACTGTGCATCATTCGAAGCGCATAAGTTTTTAGAGGATCATTAATTTTAAAAAAATCGGTGTGAGTTGGTTTGGCACTCACGAAAATTGATGTGTAAACATGTGAGCTCGCATCAGTTTGGTTCACGCGCTCACATAGACACGGGTGTTGCGCTGACGTCATCTGACGCTCGAAGTCTTACGCTTACGCGTCTGACGCTCGAAGTCCCAGCTAGCCCCTACCGTAGTCCGAGCGCTAAGATGTTTACACATCAAAAGTGCCCGTCATTAGAGGATCAATAAGTTTTTAGAGGATCAGTTACATATTTCCCATAGTATATTTACATATTGACACAAACTACGCTCATAGAACGTAATTTAGATAAATTACGTAAACATTTCGCAGACAATACAGGTTTTTGTGCAATTCAGGATAATTTGAAAGACACACAGAGGTGATAAGAAAAAGATACATATTTTATTATATGAGTTGGACAATGACACACATTTGTAACATGTACGTACTTAAAACTTAAATTTTCAGGGCATAGACTATACGAAGCCTTCTGAACTGCGGTAAAATATTAATAAGACTGTAGTATTAGTCACTTTTAATGATCACTTTATTTTTTTTACTTGATTGAATATAGTTATAGTTGTGTATTCAAACCGTATGGCATGTCCAGGTTTTCCCTGGGGAAGATCGGTCAAAGCTAATTGTTGATGGCGTGACCATAGTTAGAGGGACGCCCTACAATAAATTTCCATTTCCATTTCGTGTTCATTCATGAATATGGTTTTATTCCACCATTTCGTTATGTTCGGTGATTTCAATATTTTAAATCGATATTTATTCACTAATTTCCTCGTAACCAATTTCTTCAAAATGTTTCCGACATAACCTCAAACTTTATTTACTTAATTAAAATAATTCCCTACGGATACGCACAATCTTCTAAGTTTAGGGTCTTTAGGAAACTGGTACACTCCAATTTCCAAGCATATACCTACTCTTAAGACCACAACAACGAATCATTATCGAAAAAAAAAAAAAAACCGCCACACGCTTTACATTATTAGCTTGATATCGGAACTAGCTACGACAGCGCCATTTTGACAGTTGCCATCTCCATGATTGTTGACTAACTTCATGTTATAAAACTACGTAATAAATGCCAAAGATTACAGAAACTAAATTATTTTAAACCTTTTCCACCACGCGAACCCAGTGTGGGTTAATTGTTGTCACCACAAGTCTTCAAACTTTTGGTTTTTAATTAGGTACATCCCGCGGGGTAACGCACTTAAAATGTTCATTTTGACAATTCAGCTTCATTCATTGCGTTATTTAGGTTGATGAGCAGACAAATTTTTCAAACCTATGATTCCTTGAAATTCTTTCGGTTTGTGATTGAAAAGTGTGTTATGCAATTGTGGGTTGATTTAGTTTTTAGAGGAGCAGTGGTGATAAAATAAATAAATTACATTAGTAAGAAACAGGAATATCACAAATCTTACCTTATTAGCAGGACTTTCCATGATATCAGCTAGGGATGTCCCAAAAGCTGATTCTGGTGCGAGTGTGTCAGCAGACTTCCATGGCGCTTTCTGATGCATCGGCGTGCCTGGTAACGCTGACTCGTGACTGCGGCGACGAGTGTTTGTCGCCTGGAGTAGAAGGAGAAAAATAAATTACTTCGGTGGCAGCCTTACCTTCGTTGTGTAAAATATTCGTGCAATTCTCAATTCTATATTGCTTAACATAATGTAAATAATTATACTAGTCACAATTATTGAGCCTGTCGGGCATATGCAATCCAGCATAAGCATTCAGCCTATAGTGTGGACTCCTGGGACACAGGCCTCCTTTCGGTGAGAGGGAGTGGGCCGTAATTGGCCACGCGGACCCAGTGCAGGTTGATAGATGCCACATGTGGTCGAATTTTTAGTTCAAGGACATGCCGGTTTCCTCACGATGTTTTCCGTCACCGTTTTGAGAACAGTGGTGATGAAATAATTTACACAAAGTAAAGCGCCTGCCTGGGTTCGAACCTAAGATCTGCAACTTTGTAAGTCGCGGCCGTTACCACTCGGCCACCACTGCTCCAATGCAGGGTATTTATAGAATAATTTTTTAGGATCCCGTACCAAATGATAAAAAAGGAAACCTTATTAGATAGGTGGCTCTGCTTTGTAGGGATTATGAACGAAAATCAAAAAATCCAAATATTTTATTTCACATAAACCAACATGGGCATTTATGAAACGTCAGAAGCTAGGTGCACGGTTCCAATTGGTTGTTTCCTATGGAGAAGAGCCGGCAAGAAACTCCACGGTTACTCTTTTAAAAATAAGGGGCTTTTACAATGTTTTCAAATTACAGTGTTAATAGGTATGGGAGGACAGTGCAGAAGAAGAAGTGTGTGTGTGTGTGTCGAAAAAGACGACAACGCCAGCTGTCGCTGAAAACCAGCGCTGGGACTCTGTGTCGCATAGGGTCGTAGCATTATGCTGAGTGATTGGCGTTTTGCGTGGATGTGACGCATATTTTCCTCCAACTCGTTCTTTTTTGTATTTGTGTGTTTTTCCCTGCGTCATGTTTACCGCAAATAAACATATTCATATTTTCTTCTTTTTTGTCTTTCTTTTTTACGTGCTGCATGGACTCCGACGTCATTGGGACGAGGGTAAGAGGATTGTGGTTTGGCCCTGAAATCCTGACCTTGAGAATTTTCAAGGTTTCCATTCCAAAGTTTTTCTTGCAGAGACTTAGGCACTAAACTACGCTTTGTATGAAATGACAGCGACCCACGGTTCGCACGAAAGCGTGGTTGGCAAACAAGTTAACCACGTATCTAACGTGGAAAGCCTCTTCTTTTACATCCTACGTAGAAGTGGACAGTCGACTTTTTTCTACGTTGTGTTACTGACTCCTTGTCTAAGTGTTAGCATAGTTTAGAATTCATACCTGGGCTTCTCCTTCATCAAACAGACTGAGTTCTGTCCTCGTGGTTGAAGTGGAATTGTTCAGCTGGCCCCACGCGTTGTAATTCGTCACCACCGCTGTAGGTGGCTCTGAACTTGTGCCATCTGGAAACATGAGGAAATGAGGATAGTATGTGAGACGGAAATGCTTTAAGAAATACATTGTCTTTTTTTGTTGGCAGCCTATCTGACTAGGGTTAAGGTGTCTTGGAGTGCAGCCGATCTACTCTGTAAAAAAAATGGTTGTCTGTAAAGTCGGTTTATGGACGATAATTTTACGTGATAACGTCATAAGGAGTGAAGAGAGATACATGCGTCACAAGCCGAACGCTTAGGCCGATCGTGCCTCTCTATCGCTTGTTCCGCGCTCTCGCTTGCACGCTCGGCTCAGGCGGAACGTGACAATGAGTCATGCTTTTTCGAGCGTGCAGCCGGCGTTCATCGATTTATAAGATGTTATCACGTCAAAAATTCACTTTAAGGTGGATCCTCAGTCTGTTGTAGCCCGCCAAATTCCAATTTTCTTTGGTTATATGCAAATTGCAGCAAGAATTTTCATATGAAATATTTTGAAAAATTCTTAGATGGAACAAATTTTTAAAGTTGGACGATTGATATGAAATTAATGATTATTATTCAGTAAATATATCATTCCTACAGTCTCGAATCGCATTTTGATCAACATACGACGTAAAACAGAGCTGCAATTTGCAAAAAACCAAAGAAATTTTAATTTGGCGGGCTACAGCTAAGAATCGCCCTTAAAGATTTAGGTGAAGTGAACTTGTCACAATCTCCTCACAATATTTAGTGCCAACTCTTAGCATCAAGTGGTATGACAGTTCACTTTAAGCTCACGTCTCTTAAGTTTTCACGGTAATAATTTTACAGAATAGACGGGGAATCCACCAATCAGACGAGACGAATCACGCGATAAGATTTTCAACTAATGTGTTTGGTCGACTCCTGCAAGTCTCCATTTAGCTCCGCTAGTCTCCGCTTCAGTGGAAACATCGTTAAAAAGAGATACGAGTATTAGCTCTATATACACAATACAAGGTGTATCAAAGCTGGGGGTTCTAGAATCGTGAGGTGAATTAATGGTGTCAGTTTGTGCGTTGATGTTCCTTGCACCGTGTATACCTGTCTGAAGGTATATACTTATGCGCTTTCACACCACTAATCACTAATCCAATTTTGCCGAGTAATTATTTGGTTATTACACTTATTGCATAAACAACGGGGTAATTCCGTAACACACTAACAGTAGGAATAGCTTTAATTTTGACAGTTCAACAACATTCATTGCGTTCTTTACGTTGTTGAACGGACTAATTTTTCGAACATAGGTTACAATGGATTAGCAATAGGCTTCAAAATGATTCAGATTGTGATAGAGACGCAAGTAGGGTGCTGGTATCATGTTCTCTGGCTAACAGTATAAACTGCAGTAAAAACCTACCTGCTCTAAGGCCTTCCTTATTAGCTCTGCCACCATCATCACTATTTCTCCTAGACGAACTTTCACTATGACTAGTTCTCAGCCTCTCACTCTCGTAAGTTATTGTATCCAACGAATTGGGTCCAACTTTGTTTTCAAACCTTTTGGCAACTTTTTTGCTCAATAGTTCTAGGTTCTGGCTAATTTGGTCGAGGTGGTCTAATCTTCTGGGAGCGCGATTTTCTAGGTGGGATGAAAGTTTTTTAATCGGTACTTCTTCAAAGCGGCCATCGTCCATGGTTTTGGTCCCTGAAAATTAAAAAAAAGAACGTTTAAGGGTTTTGTTCAAAGTCTTTTTTGAATTGAAGGCTATTTGTGTATGTGAGTTTGAATGTTTGTAAACGCACTCACAATACAGGAGAAATTCCTAGTGTGGAGCAAAGTTTAAAAAAAAAAAACTTTTGGCGAAACTTCTCAGAATGAAAAAATTGTTTTTTATTACGGCATTATGGTAAGCGATTGCCGTTTTGCGTGGAGGTGACGCATATTTTCTCCCATTCTTTTTTGTATTTGTGTGTTTTTTCTGCGTCATGTTTACCGGGAATAAACGTACCTATTTTCATTCTTTCTTATTTTCAGCCAGAAACTTCCCATAGTACGCCCACAGTAGTTAAAATATGGCCGATGATAACGAGAGAGACGTACACGTACTCCGTCATATATTTTATGATGAGTACCAGTATCTGCATCTGCCTAGCCTTTCCCCAACTATGTTGGGTCGGCTTCCAGTCTAACCAGATGCAGCTGAATCCCAGTATTTTACATGGAGGGCCGGCCTATCTGACCTCCACAACCCAGTTGCTGGGTAATACGATACCCCTTGGTAAGACTGGTTGTCAGACTTTTCAGCTTCATCATTCACAAATGACAGCCGGGACCAACGGCTTAACGTGCTTTCCGAGGCACGGAGGGGTATGTAAAGATGGCCAACCATCCACGGACCAACCGTGGTAAGCTTAGCTTAACCTGATCGATCGACCCGTGTAAAATTAGTAAATTGGCAATTAGTACTTAGCCACAAGCCCTTCTGGGGTCATTCAAGTATTACGTAAGCAGAATTTTAGTAATTTTTACTCCCTCCTCCTCCTTGTCAACAAAAGTAAGCAGGGCTATAACCCCCCCCCCATGTTATGCTTACGTAAATGTTGGTATATCTATATATATAAAAATTAATCCCTATTTCCCTTGGTCACGCCATCACGCGTGAACGGATGGACCGATTTCACTTTTTTTTTTTGTTGTGTTCGTTATTGTCAGGAGAAGGATCTTAGGAAATAAAAAAATAAGGAAGTTGATCGGAACGTTACAAAATTAGAGAAAACTTAACTCCAATATTAATTTTACATTACTGTCAGCGATTGACAGAATGCGCGCTGCAAATATCGTTTAACACAGATGGATCGGTTGATACATGAGTCGATAGTTTTAGTTTTAGTCAATAGTCAAAACTAAAACTAAACGACATATCGCTCATTTGGAGAAACAACGACGTAACTGGCTTTTCAAATATAACAGGAGAGTGATTTAAATTGGTAATTTTTTTTGTAAAAGGGGTTCAACATTTCAGAACGAGACGGTAAAGTTTAGTTCTGAAATGTTGATAAATCCTCTGAAAATTTGTTCGAGCACAAGTATCAACAACTCATTTTTGGGAAAAATTATATTTACGTCGACGTTTCTCCAAATGAGCGATATGACATTCATAGTTAAGACAGGACAACGTCTGTCGGGTCAGCTTGTCCTATATATTTTTAATCTGTTCAGGTTTCTTTATTGTTGTTCACGAGTCTAGAAATAAGGAACTTTTAGACTTTAATTCCCATGTAATATTTATTCATCGTATTTATATATTATGTTCTTAACAAATAAAGGATATTCATATTTTTTTTCTAAATATTGTTGACGTAATCACCATCCATTCGCCCCGTCCCACATGTCATCAAAAATAACCAAGGAAAAGTCCCCCCTACCCCCTTTGGTGCTTACGTAATAATTGAATGGTCCCTCTGATCAACATCAGCGAGGTAATTCCGTAACACACTAACAGTAGGAATGGCTTTCATTTTGACAGTTCAACAACATTCATTGCGTTATTTATACGTTGATCAGCAGACAAATTTTTCGAACATATGAAGCAATGGATTAGCAATAGGCTTCAAAATTATTTAGATTGTGATTGATAGTGTGTTACGTAATTAGGGTGCTGCAGCTGTTGTGTAGTATAAAGGTTCCTTCAGACAGGCGCGACATGCGACACGAATCACACGCGAGTCAAAGGCACCGCCTGTCGCGGGACGAGCGGTGCTTTTGAGTCACGTGCGATTCGCGTCGCGTGTCGCGCCTGTTTGAAGAAGCCTTAAAAGAACAACGCGGTCACAGAGACAGACACGAAAGGCGACTTTAATTTAGTGTCTTAAAGCTAAGGCTTAAGGCTTGTGCACAGTGGTGCGACGCCACAGCGCGACATTTAGGCACCGCGAGTTGCGCGACGAGCGGTGTCTTTGTGTCGCACTGTCGCGTCGCGCCTGTTTGGGGGAGCCTTTAACCGTATAGCTGAATGATTTGGATGTTTCTAAATAAAGAATATACAGGATTGTTGGTTATATATCGGCAATCCATTGAGGGGATATAGGAGAGGTCATTTGCAACCGAATGACCCGTGATGACCCCTATGCAAGTGTCAACCATTTCCATTTTTCATTTTCTACAATTTTGATCAGGGTATTTGACTAAAATAGTCGATTTCAGCAAAATAACACGGAATTACTTTATCGGTAGAACATTCCAAAAACATGTCAAACTTCTCAGCTATCTAATGAGATACAATAAGATACACTACTTCAAAAAAAAAAAACTGGAACATGGTTGACATTTGCATAGGGGTCATCAGGGGTAATTCGGTTGCAAATGACCCCTCCTTCATCCCTTTAAAGGATTGCTCACATATAACCAATAACCCTGTATATTCTTTAATTAGAAACATCCAAATCATTCAGCTATACGGTGAAAGGCTCCCACTAACAGGCGCGACACAAAGGAACCGCTCGTTGCGCGACTCGCGGTGACCTAGTGTCGCGCTGTCACGTCACACCACTGTGTAAGAGCCTTAAGAACGCATTTATAAAATGAGAATACCATTTCACCAACTATTCCATTCAAATCTAAGGAAACAACTAACCAATGGTATGTCATTAATAAATAACGGCCATAGTTTTAAAAAAAAAACGAGTAAGTAGAAGCGAAACTCATGTAAAGCGTGTTTTTCATTACGTGTCCAATCTAGTTAACAAATAATGGCGAATGGAGATTTAGACTTTTAGAAAATTTTGTGCTTATTTTTTCGTTTGAATTAGTTTTTGATATACAGTCAGGGATATTAACTGTTCATCAAGACACACTGTGACAGTTTGCCGTTTTATAGCCATATCATACAGCTGTCAAAGAATGACAGTTATATTTTGAATTTTAGGGCGAGTTAGGTTGGTAGTAATTTCCCTGACTTTATTTAATTGTAATCGAACATTTTCTTACAATGATAAGATGTTCCTACCTATTTCAAGTGTGCGTATGATGAGTTTTCGAACAGTTATTGTTTAGTTAATAAGTCATGTAAGGAAAAATACAGTTTCCTACTTTCGTTTGTGCGTGCCACCGAATTAATTGCCTACTGCCCCCAACCTACCACGACCCACGCTCGCCCAACCTCAAACGTTATTAATAAACGTGGATTAAAATGATGTCAAACTAAATCCTAGAAAAAAATATGGTTAATCTGAAGACTGGTTGTAACTTTAATCCGAGGTTTCATAACGGTAATACTTAATAATTGAATAGTTTCAAAATCATAATCAAAATATTTTATTTCACATAAACCAACATGGGCACTTATGAAACGTCAGAAGCTAGGTGCACGGTTCCAATTGGTCGTTTCCTATGGACAAGAGTCAGCAAGAAACTCCACGGTTACTCTTTTAAAAATAATTGGCTTTTACAAAGTTTTCAAATTACAGTGTAATAGCTATGGAAGGACAGTCATGTAGGCCTAAAATAGAAAATGCTCGACAAATCTATCCTACAACGTTGTCACATTCACAAAATATAAAATAATCTGTCTAGAACATAAATAAAATAATAAAAATAAAAGCCTATTTAAACCAAATGACATGAGCCATTACAACAGTAACAAATCTGAATTAATGTCCTGTCTACAAAAGTTTGTTAAATGATAAATGATTTTATTTCTGTAAGTAGGTTTGTACAAACACTTTTACACGCCATATATTAAAAACTAGATGAAATCGGCGTTTCCTATCTGACTACTCTGAGAAGAAAGGCCGAAACAAACTCAGAGGCCACAGTCTCTTTTAAAGTCCAGACCATAATCTTGGTCAGATCATGTGAAGACCATGTAGATTTGCGTCTGAATTGGTCTTTTGAGGAAAAACATACAGATTGAGTGGACTTGTTCAATCAGTGCACGCATTTGTCAGTAATCGTGCAGCTCAACTCAGAACTTAAGGAGTTCAACGACTCGACGAACAATACCAAAGAAAGTTGGAAGGGTATGATGGCATATGAGAGATAGCAGTTTTGTCTTTGTTTGAAATGGCAACGCACCCGCGATGCCTCTGTTAATACGGTCCAAAATATTCATATATATATATATTCATATTCATATATATGTCCATAGGAAACAGTGACCATTCATCCTATCTTCCTCATCATCGGTCTCCTACCCTTATGCCAATTTATATGATCGGCAGAACATATATTTCATCCAAACTTCTCTATTAGTCGTCATCTCGGTAATCACCACTTTTCTAGCCATATCATTAGCCGTCACCTCGGTAATCACCACTTTTCTAGCCATATCATTAGTCGTCATCTAGGTAATCACCACATTTCTAGCCATTTCATTAGTCGTCATCTCGGTAATCACCACTTTTCTAGCCATATCATTAGCCGTCATCTCGGTAATCACCACTTTTCTAGCATATCATTAGCCGTCATCTCGGTAATCACCACTTTTCTAGCCATATCATTAGTCGCCATCTCTGTAATCACCACTTTTCTAGCCATATCATTAGCCGTCATCTCGGTAATCACCACTTTTCTAGCCATATCATCTCTCACACAGTGCATCCATCGTTTCTTTGGTCTTCCCCTACTCTTATACCAATCCACATTCATACTCGAAACTTTCCTCACGAAATTTTCCTCATTTCTCCGCATCAGTTGCCAATATCTACCATGATAACTGATTGCCAATAGTAGATTGTTATACAAGGGACTATAATAATCCATTATATACGAGTTAATAGAAATCGAGTTATAATGGCTTTTAGCGCCGTGTGTTACACTCTACTTTTCACTACGATTGCGAGAAAATAAAATAATCCAATACAATATTAAATATAAATTACGGTCACCAATTCAATTTGAGATTAGAGAAAAATTCTAAAGATTTCACGCCAATGCCTTTTTTTATTTCTTCTGTAGCCGCAACGCAATGCACGCATTCTACCGAAGAGATCGCCGCTTTTAGTTTTTTAGCCGACTTCAGAAAAAGGAGGAAGTTCTCAATTCGACGTATTTTTTTTATGTGTGTTAGCTCAAAACTCTTTTCTAGGTGAACCAATTTGGATGTTTTTTTTTTATTTGAAAGCTAGTGCTTTCCATGTGATCCCATATTAATTTGATCAAGTTCTGTCCAGTAGTTTTTGAGTTATCCTTAATACTGCGTATTTTTTCCACTTGGTTTTTATTGATGTTTTAATAATTTCCTGTCACTGTTATTTACATATCAAGTTATTTACATGGTATACGAATTTGTGTGGGGTACGTACCACAAAAAAAAAAAGAAAAATAAAACTCTTTTACAAAAAAAAAAACAACCGACTCCAAAAAAAAAAACACTAAAATAGTGAAAAATAACTTTAATTTCAAAAGTCAGTGGACTTCTGAAATTAAAGTTAATTTTCACATTATTAGTGTTTTTTTGGAAGTCGTTATTTAAAAAAATAAAACTTCTTTTTTATGAAACAGTATTAAGTCTAGTCTTTATTCATGATTATTCTACTTATGAATAAAGACTTTTTCGTTTCTGTAGGCTCGTTGGCAACAGACAAAAAAAAAAAACGTTTTCCCATAGAGTTAAATATGCTATATTTTAACCCCGCTCTGTTACGCTACAATGACGGAATTTGAAAGCAGCAAGAGGAGTGAAAACAACTTTTCAATCACCGGTGCCACTTCCAGACTTCCTCTTATATACTAACTACTTATCCTATCCATTCGCGTAACACCACACATCCCTCCTAGTATTCATATCTCATCTGCTGTTGCTGTGATAACCGTATTACTATGGTTTTACGTCGTGTGTCAATCAAGGCTGTCGCTTCTTCATTCATGCTCTATGGTACTAAATGTTAAGCGTGTGGTAAGGTTACCGACGATCAATACCGTTTCAATAATTCATCGGACAGTCGTGTGACCACACCGGCTGTCTCGTCTGTTTGCGTACCGGTCGTAGGGAGGGCAGATTTCTATGTATGTGTTTATTTTTATATCTAAGTCGTGACGTGGGCCGTTTCGTTTTCAGGGGTTTCCGGGTTTTGGCATGATATTATGTTCAACTGTTTTCTTAGAAAAAGTAGGGAATTGATTGTTAAGAGCTTATAACACTCGGAGAAGCTCGTGGCTAAGTATCGCATAGGTCGGTCGAAGGTAAAGTTACGCTTCACGGCCAATGAAGAAACATCCAGAGGGCGTTTCTTCATTGGCTGGCCCGGCCCGACACCGATACCGACACCGACATCGGTGGACGCATATTTCTAAGAAATTGTAGGGCACGCTGTCTCATTGGCCCGGCCCGACACCGACTTGCAGGCGTCGGCGCCGACATTTCGTCGCAGCAAGTCTTCCAGTTGTGTCGGGCTGGCATCGTTACGTATGTGTTGTGTACCTACGCAAGCTTCTATGTGGGCGTGCGTGCAGTATATATGTTCTATGCTGTGGAATGACAGAGCCGTCGTGTGGTGTCGGTCAAATGAAGAATGTAGCTGTCGGTGCAGTGTCGTTGAGTACTGTCGGTGTCGGTATCAGTGTCGGGCCGGGCCAGCCAATGAAGAAACGCCCGATGGCTGGCGATTCATTTCATGCCTCGAACAGCACGTCAAGCCCTTGGTCCCGGCTGTCATTCGTAGATCTTCATCGTTCTTCAGGTTAGACTGAAAGCCAACCCAGTATTATTTATTAAAAGGCAGACGGACGCCATTAGAGTAATATTGTCAGCCTATGTATTTTCCCTAGCACGACATTATAGTGACCTTATTGGTGATGTTCTTTAGAAAGGTCAGGTGCGTAGTACTCGCAACCGGCGTGCGTGTATGACCAGATGTATGAACGTAAACGAGGCGAAAGGAGTATGTAAGGATCGTAGCAGGTGGCGTTCTGTAGTTTCTGTCTCCCCCCATGGGAAGAAGGCGTGAGTTTATGTATGTATGTATATGTGTTTTATTATTGTTAAATATATATAAAATGTATGAGAATAGTTCATGCCATGTTTAAAATAGTAGACAAAAATATTGTAACGGGCCGACTGCCTAGCGTGCCCCAAACTGATTGAATTGAAAAGTGAAAAATAGTACACACATTACATGACACGCCTATATGCCCTTAACGGGTCGGCAGAGGCGTACAGTCGCGGTCTAAAAATGATCCCAGCAAAAACATTTCATGTAAAATGTTGCCAAGACGACCACATAAGGTTTGCCCTGCGAAAAAGATGTCAGATCTCATGTAGAGCCAAGCTTCTGAATCTACACGGCCTAACTCTACCGACCCTAACTTCACAAATTCTACATATCAGTAAAAATGTATGACTTCGCCGTTTCGCTACCGTCGTGGAGGGGATGCGAATATTTAATTTCTGAAGTAAGTAACGAAACAGCCAAGCCATACATTTTTACTGATATGTAGAATTTGTGAAGTTCAACAAACAATCAGCTCAGCCTATCGCAGTCCACTGCTGGACATAGGCCTCTCCCATGCTGCGCCACAACACCCTGTTCTCCGCCTTCCGCATCCAGTCTGTCCCAGCCACCTTTTTGAGGTCGTCGGTCCATCAAGCTGGGGGGCGTCCCACACTATGCGTGCCGATACGCGGTCGCCACTCCAGGACTCGTCTGCTCCATCGGCCAGCTCACTGCCACTTCAGCTTGCTTACTCTGCAAGCTATGTTGGTAACTCCGTTCTTTTCCGGATAACTTATAGAATGAATATCAGTTTTCAAATCATCAATTTTCTGTGCAGTAACGCCTAAAATGCTGTATCTAGGTACTTATTATTTTTTAATAGTTGTGAAGCATCCATTCTAACAAAAAGAGTATTAATGACTTTTTGATGATGAAACTCATTTCATAATGTAAAAGTTGACACATTGACATAATTACATTTGTTACAATGGCACAAATTATCAAAAACAAGCTGTTCATAAATCAAATCAAATCAAAATATTTTATTTCACATAAACCAACATGGGCACTTATGAAACGTCAGAAGCTAGGCGCACGGTGCCAATGGGTTGTTTCGACTATTTCGACGAAATACACATACAAAAATAGCATCAAAATTTCCGACTCTTCCGGAGATTTTTAACAACATTTCTTTAATAAAAACTTTGTCCTGACAATTACAAACAAAACAAAAAATAATTAGCCAAATAGGTGCAGCGGTTTTGATGAAAAGCGCGGACAAAAAATTTTGGCAATCGATTTTTATTGACATAGAAGATTTATAGATAGTGTGAAATATTATTCACTGAAATAAAATGGCAAGTTTAACCCTGCAACAAAGAGCTGAAATATTATTTCTCCATGATGATGTATTGAATATTAGTGTTAAATCACGAGAACTCCATAGGGTTATTGGTTATATGTCGGCAATCCGTTAAGGGGATGTAGGATCTTTGATCAGGTCATTTGCAACCCAATGACCCCCTGATGAATGAATCTAAGACCACGCTTCATTAAACTGGACGAAAGTAAACAAAGTTATCTTTTAAAAAACAAAGTGTTCTGACAGATTGCTCACCGATGGCTTTTCCATTTATTTATAACACTGGAAGGATAAATAGGTCATTCTATTTGTTTTGTCTAGAGTAAAAGTCGTCACAAGTATTGTACTAAAGCTATGGTTACATTCGCTACTTCTACAATAATTATTGCTCGGCGACAACTAAAAGAGATAGCAGTATAGAGGTATAAGGAACAGGGTGTACGACATCGACAAAATTACACAGAAATATAGTTCATCTCCTCATTCCATTCACTTTTTCGATCATTCGGCGCGCGACTGAAAGATGCCGAGTGCCGAAATACGACATCATTGAATTGGTTTACTAATAAATTATTTTTTCACTTATGATTAATTTTGTGTTCACTTCTAGTGAAAGATGCTGAATAAAATACATCTTATATCAGCTTTACGGCACCTACATGACGTAGATATTGGCGACGCGTTGTCGCTGTATATCGTTCGACAATGTCTGAGAGTTGTAACGTCATGTCCATACAGAAGTCATAAAAATTGCTAAGAATTGCAAATCAAGTGGGCTGTGTACGCTCCTCTAAGCATTCGTCTTGTATAAAGAACTTTTGTGGTACAGGATGAAATTTTAACTAGTGCGCAAACTGTAACAATGAAGTCAGCCTAAGATTCTAGACCCATTAGTGTAGAAAAAAAAAACAGCTGTTTCATAGAAAAGAGCCATTCCGACGCGCTCAAAAATGTAAGGAAAACCATTTTCTTTTTAATAACCGATGAAAAGTTTCTACGCTAGGGGGTCTACAATATATGCGGAATTCATGGTTACAGTTTGCGCACTGGTTAAAATTTCTTCCTGTGCACATAATATATATCACCTCATGTACCCCTAACCAAGCAAATAAATCATATGATTTAGATGCTGCAATTTGGTTCAAAGAGTGATACCAGGGCGGACAGGCCAGGGTGCAAGTGTTACCACTCTTACTGACTGGAAAAGTCCACTCAAATCTCTGTGACTCTTTCCTCAAAAGACCATCTCGTTGAGCTTCTTAAGTTTTGAGTTGAGCTACACGGTTACTGACAAATGCGTACACTGACTGGACAGGTCCACTCAAATCTGTGTTGCTCTTTCTACAAAAGATCATCTCGTTGAGCTTCTTAAGTTCTGAGTTGAGCTACACGGTTATTTCTTTAGTTATTATTTATTTATTTAATACTTTTAGCACACAAATTACTTAATACCACAAATACAAACAACACAACACACGACAAATGATTACTGACAAACGCGTGTACTGACGCGTGTAGCTCTTCCTTCAACCTTTCCTTTTACATGGTCCTCACGACCTGACCTATACCATAGTATGTCAAGACTTAAAAAGAAAATTTGACCACTGAGCTTATTTCGATTTTTCATCTCAGAGCACTCGGATAGGAAACATCGACCTCATCTAGTTTCAAAACATGATTTATTATTGACGTGTAAGTATAACTTTATTTACCAATTTACAGAAATAAATTCATTTTATCTTTAAGTTTTATGTTGAAAGATCCTTATGGACGGCAACCCTATTGCCGTTAACTTGGCATGACTCGAAGTTGAAAATCGTAAAACACTTTGCCCGACTCAGGGACCGAACCCAGCCACGCTCAGCAGCTTGCGAATACTACAGCAACCAACCGATCACATGACTAGCAGATACTTGATAACAGCATACAATTAAGGCGCTGCTCCACAGCAGCCCACAGATAATCTACACACGTGTGCTTAGCTTTGCTTTATATGAAAATATAGGCGGGATCGTCCAGTGCGACCCACGGCCACGCTATACTACGCACGTTAGTGCGTAGCGTGGCTGACAAACAAATGAACTGCACGCGTAGCATAACTACTTCTATCTCTACTCTACGAAGAGAAGACAAATCACTTTCTTAAGAGAGCGCACAATGATCCACTACCGCCACTCCTTTAAAAAAAAATATTCTCGTGACTGAGAAGAAATTATGAATAATGGCTTGTAAGGACCCTCGGTAAGTGTGTCTAGAATTTTCTAATACTTTTTATAAACCTTCATATTGAGACACGAAGCAACAAGATTCGATCTAAACAAAAGCGGCCACGAATTTTGTGGGTCATTATAAGCCGTTATTCATAATTCCTTCTCAGTCACAAGATAATACTTTTTTAAAGGAGTGACGCTAGTGGACCGTTATGCGCCTTCTCAACAAAAAGTCATTCTTTTCTTGAATTTTGAAATCGCGCCGTAGGAATCTTTCTACAATCTGTCATGTTGTTTTCCGTTTTTTCCGTTTCTCTAGTGACCATGCTACGCATGTTGCGTATATAATGTGGCAAACTTCACCGTGTACATCCTACGTATAGCAGTGGACGGTCGACTTTATTCTTGAATGTAAAACGTGCTATATCTGCCACATGCTGACGCGACATGATAAGAAACTCTTTTGTTTTAAACAAAACAGGCATTATTCAATAACTCATACATAATCACAGATGATGGAGATGCGTCGGCCGGTCGCTTCTGAACCGGCTTTGTCTACACTTTCCATGCAAACCAAGCATGTCACCGTTGAGCCTCAATACGTCACTAATGACGTATAGAAACTGACGTTTTCAAGGCGGTCCGTGACAGAAGTTGTGTGCTCAACGTACTGTCAGTGCCTCGATTTTTAAAAGTGAAACTTTTATTACATCGTCTCAAACTTTTTCGTCTGTGTGTTGCATGTCGCGTGACGGTCGAACGCGGAGTAGGGAAAAAGTTTCACTTTTACCGTGGTTTCATAAAACCACACAATTTTTTTAGTTAAGCTACACTTGCCGCGGTCGGTTCGTGGTTGAGTGACCATTACCGAGACATATCGAGACTCCTTCTTGCCTCGGAAAGCACGTTAAGCTGTTGATCCCGGTTGTCATTCGTAAATTTTTGACAGTTGTTGCGAGTAGCCAGAAGCCCAAAAGTCTGATAACCAGTATTATTAAAGGGTATCGTGTTATCCAGTAACTGGGTTGTGGAGGTCAAATAGGCAGTTGCTACATGTAAAATACTGGTACTCAGCTGCATCCGGTTAGACTGGAAGCTGACCCTAACATACTTGGGAAGATGTTAGGCAAATTGATTGGTTGACCCGACGCCGCGACATGTACGTTAGTTAGGTAGGAACTCATCCTTACTGTCCTTACTATAATATTATAAATGCGAAAGTAAGCTTGTTTGTTACCTTTTCACGTCTAAACCACTGAACCGATCATCCTGAAAATTTTCATATACATTGTCAGGTGTACAGACACGGACATAGGGTACCTTTCATCCCGAAAAAAAGTACTGCTCCTGAGGAAAACAACAATAACGTTCTTATGATAATAGATGGCGCCACGTGTCTTTCGAATCATGATTTGAATTATAACCCGAATTGATTGTCAAAGTCTAAATTAACGCGTGCGAAACCGCGGGAAAAAGCTAGTAATATTATAAATGCGACAGTAAATTTGTTTGTTACGCTTTCACGCTAAAAAGGTAGAACGAATTTGGATGAAGTTTGGCACACAGATAGACCATGACCTAGGTAAGGATACAGGCTACTTTTCATCTTGTATCGCAGACAAGTCGCGGGCAATAGCTAGTTAATACAAAATCTCCAGCACACTAATTACGTAACACACTATCAATCAGAATCTAAATCAATTTGAAGGATATTGCAAATCCATTGCTTCATAAGTCCGGTAAATTTGTCTGCACAACAACGTAAATAACGCAATGAATGTTGTTGAGCTGTCAAAATGAAAGCCATACCTACTGTTAGTGTGTTACGCAGTTACTCCATAGTTCAAAAGATACTAGTTAAACCAGTTAATTTAAACAATGCGGAAAATACTCAATAAGTCGGTAAACCTAATATATTATTAAATAAAGTGTGATTATAACTTTGAGTAGGGACCTCATCTCAAGGTCTTTCCCATGCCGAGTTAAAATAGAGACTTTAATATTTATGTCGAGTTCTGAATATTATAATAACTAAGATGAATATATTATTGTGTAAATTATGGTACTTATCCATCTATACACCGTGTTTTTGTGATTTGCGTTCACTTTCAGGCAACAATCTTCAGGACTAATTAAGTTAATTTCTCCAAGAAACTAATGTCCTAACACATACCATTTAAAAACTATTCAAAACCTTAATTTAATCATTTATGTGCGTTAAACCAGTGTACAATCTTCTTAATCATCTATAACCAAATATTATTTGGTTTTCATTCTTAAGTAAAGAGTTTTCAATTCTTACATTCTTTAATGAGCTGTCCTGGATATTATTCAAACATAGTTGACACTAACTTTTGCCTGACGCAAAAGTGCCTTTTACAATGGTCATCAACTTAATATTTATTTATTTTGTATGAAAAAGCAAACATTTTATTTTTAGAATTTAACAAAAACGGATTTACAAGATAGTTTTTCTTTTAATGTACAGTCACTAAAAGTTATAAGTCACCAGGGTCGTCGGATACAGTTGAAGTTCAGTAAGAAACCGATGGATGTTTTCGAATGAAATTTAATTTGATAAATGAACTGGTTGTTTTCTATTAAAAATATTAAATTTTATTAAAAAAAACCATCGGTTTCTTACTAAAATTCAACTATATCCGACGACCTTGGTGACTTATCTCTTTTGGTGACTGTACATTAAAAGAAAAACTATCTTGTAAACCCGTTTTGGTCAAATTCGAAAAAAAAAACTTGAGAGGTGTCAAGGGACACCCGGATGGAACGAAGTTCTAAAAAAAAAAAAATTGTTGATGTTGTTGTTTGATTGTTGTTTGTTGTTGTTGTTGGGGTTGTTGTTGTTGGGATTGTTGTTGTTGTTGTTCAATGCGAAATAGAAATGAAAATATCTGGCTTGCTTTCTATAAGAGAGAGAGACAGACAGAGAAACATGCGACGCCGCACAGCTTACAATAGCTTACTATAGCAAAAAGTGTCGTGACGACTTTTCGTAAGAATTTTTTCCGTCTAGCCCCCTTTCACAACGCGCGATAAGGAACTTCGTTCCAAAATGTTCATCTCTTTTGGTGACCGTACCAAGCACTATGTCGAAGGTAAAGCAAGTCAAAACAAACACGGTGTATATTCAGCCCGTAATGTCCCACAGCTGGACAAACAGGCTTCCCTTTCTCTTTTCCACACTTGTCTGTCCACACTGTAGGAGACAAGTTCATCCCTCCATCTTCGTTTGGTCTGTGTCGATGTCGCCTAGCATTTAAAGGAACCCAGACGGTGGTTCTTTAGCCCACAGCTCATCAGACATGCGACAGACATGACATTATGTCAAATTATGTCATAGACAATATTTAATATGATGTGCTCATAATAATAAAATGAGGGACTAGATTTGTCCCATGACCCCGTTCTCGTGGATTTCGGTAATTGGTAGTTTGGTACTAAATGTTCTAAAAAAAATATAAACGCTCGCGTTACTGACTGGGCGATAGAGTGCGCGCAAGATAAGTCTGCGCGCGTGTTTGACCTGCAAGACTATATCCCTGCCAGCACTTTTAATCACTTTCGGCTTATTGATGGCAATTATTTACTTTAGAAAACACTGAACACAGCACACTCGCGCTCTCTTGAGACATGATATGTACGTCGAGATGGCACTTAACGATTATTTCCGCGCGCCGCGCGCACACTTAATTTGCGCGAACTCTAGTTACAAAATCGAGCTTTAGAAAGGTACTGTCAAACAAGTATGAATGACAGGGACGACGTTAAAGCCGAACTTTTTCTCAACTCAAAAGTCCCAACTCGACGGTCGAGTACTGTACCATATTAATTATCTTCCTTGTTACATCCTTATTCTTATCATTTTATCTTATAATCAGTTCACAGTTATTTTATTTTTACCTCTGACAGCAGCAACCCAACAGCAACCTTATTGTAACGAGAATAAAGATCACTGTGATTTTGAAAGACTTGTCAGTTACAGAAACCTAGCAGCAACCTTATCGTAACGAGAATAAATATCACTGATTTTGAAAGACTTGTCAGTGGCAGCAACTCAATAGCAACCTTATCATAATGAGAATAAAAATCACTGTGATTTTGATAATGATTCAAAATCCGAGGTAAAATAACTATGAAATCTTTGTAGGTTTTGCGCTGTTTGTCTGTTGGTCTCGGAACAGTTTTAAATATACCTATACATGTTTATGAATGGGAACTACTTTATTATAAAGATATATCTAGTAGGTACACGGATCTTTTGGCGCGTGGCTAAAATTGGAACTAACTCCGCCATCTTGTTTTTTTAATACATTTAACAAAGCAATTACACAAATGTTTACCAACAGCGCTCCCCCGTCAA
This sequence comes from Griposia aprilina, assembly GCA_916610205.1. NCBI lineage: Eukaryota > Metazoa > Arthropoda > Insecta > Lepidoptera > Noctuidae > Griposia > Griposia aprilina. The sequence goes on along the minus strand of OU744310.1, from coordinate 6,130,007 downwards.
CGTCATTGGAGCGCCAAAAGATCGTGGTACATGTATAGAGAAAGATAATAAAACAATATACTTAGAAATAGACAATATCAAAGATTCTCTCATGTATTATGCATAAGAGATAGACAATTATGGTAATTTCTCCTTGAAATTACTTGGTTTGCATGTCAATTCTATATATTAGAAGATTCGCATGTGTTTAGAGTACATTGTTGAAACAGTGTTTAAATTCATGGTCATTTTGATAGTGGATAATAATCAAGGCTAAGTGAATTAGATATTACAACACTATTCGAGGGTCTCGTGGCTTAGTAACAGCCACATAATTCTATCTACCAAGGTCAATTAATCAAAAGGTTAAGCTACGCTTGTCGCTGTCGGTCTGTGGATGGTTGAGCATCCGTTCTATAGCGAGACCTCCTCCTTGCTTCGGAAAGTACGTTAAGCCGTTGATCCCAGCTGTCATTCATAGATCTGTGACAGTCGTTACGGGTTGTCAGAAACCCGAAAGTCTAAAAACAGGTCTAACCAACGGATATCGTGTTACCCAGTAACTGGGTTATGGAAGTCAGATAGACTGTCACTTCATGTATTTATGGTATTTAGTTGCACCAGAGGGCATAGACAAATGGCATTCGCTTCGGTGCGATTCTATTTCTACAATCGCTATCGCTTTCGCTAATGATTCCAAAAACTAGCAATAACGCTCGTTAATAAGTGTCCCTTGGCTATGCATCTCTGTGGAAGTACCTAATCTTTCGACGCTGTCGATTCATTTCATATTCGAATATTGTTTACATTGTCTAGCTAATTTTTATTCGTTGACTATGATCACGTGACATTTCGATAGCTTATGTCAACCCCATACATTTTAGCTTTTCTACTAGCGTTATCGTTAATCGAATGTTACTTTGTCTAGGCCCTCAGGTTAGATTTGATGCCGACCCGAACGTAGTTGAGAAGGGGTATAGTCCTCTAGACCGTATCTCGGCCATGGCGGCCTTGATATATTATCTGTCATTTTGTCCTCCGTTTCTCTTGTTTCTGAAGAGGAGAACAGCCGGACATCCGGACATACGAAAGCATTTTTGCTCAAGTAGAAACGAAGACGCTTCGCGCTCGCTCGGTCAATTAGTGTCAGTCTTTCACAGAGTTACATAATTTAGTACCGTAATAGTGTAATACGTAGTGTAAGTAGTCAGTTATGTTAAACATTTCGTATCCAATGAAAGGCCTTATGGAATACTTTCTGAAAATATATTGGCTAAGTAACTATAATTTTACTATGACTATTCCACGTCACCACAATCTACCATCTAAAAATCATGTGATGATATGTGAACTAATTTGAGAAAAACTTTTTTTACAAAAAAACAACCGACTTCCAAAAAAACACTAAAAGACGTGAAAAATAACTTTAATTTCGGAATTCGGTGTCTTTGGTTTTTAACCGACTTCAAAAAAAGGAGGAGGTTCTCAATTCGGCTGTATGTTTTTTTTTTTTTTTTTTTTTTTTTATGTGTGTTAGCTCAGAACTCTTTCCTGGGTTAACCGATTTGGATGATTCTTTTTTTGTTAGAAAGGACATACCTCAAGGGTGGTCCCATGATAAGGAAACCAGGATCTGATGATGGAATCCCGGAGAAATCGAGGGGAACCTTCGAAAATCGTAGGAGCGCCTAGTGCGTTTGTTAATTTTTTCATTAAGTATTTTGAAGAACTACAATTTTATGAAGGTCTGGAATCGATCTGATGATGGACCCGGAAGACAGTCGAGGGAATTCCTCAATGATTTACAGCAGGTACCTTGTGTTTGGGCTTGATTAATTTGTATTTATGAGAACTTTACACCTGAAGGGTTGTGACTGTCATTAGGGGTCTGATGATGAAGACGAAGGACAGTTAAGGGAACTCCTCAACGGTTTACAGTAGCTACCTTGTGATTCGACTTAATTCATTTATATTGATGAGAACTTTGCACCCATATGGGTTATAAGTGCCATTACAGGTCTGATGATGGAGACCATAGACAGTTGAAGGAATTCCTCAACGATTTACAGCAGTTACCTTGTGTTTGGGCTTGATTAATTTGTATTGATGAGAACTTTACACCTAGATGGGTTGTGACTGTCATTAGGGGTCTGATGATGAAGACGAAGGACAGTTAAGGGAACTCCTCAACGGTTTACAGTAGCTACCTTGTGATTCGACTTAATTCATTTATATTGATGAGAACTTTGCACCCATATGGGTTATAAGTGACATTACAGGTCTGATGATGGAGACCATAGACAGTCGAGGGAATTCCTCAATGATTTACAGCAGTTACCTTTTGTTGGGCTTACTTCATACGGTTCAATATTCCAAAATATTCAGGTCGTACAAAACTAATACCCAATTAAGATTGAAGTTTTTCATAGGGCAACCACTAGGTACCTACTAGTCATGCTGATGCGTCAATTTGAGACTGAATTTAAGTTTCGTAATCGCGTCATCTCTAGCAATGCTCTTTCGTTAGTTGCTAAGCAATTTATGCTTGTCACAATGCATACGGTGAAATGGAGCTGATGGTGGCTTGACCATCAGCTCCAGTTCTTCTGGTTTTTACCAAGAGAAATCCTCAACAATAAACTCCTCAATTCCTTGCATCGGGAAACGAAATATTTTGTAAAAGGTGATGAGCAGTTGACATTAGGCTATTGTAACTGCGATACATTATCTAACCCACTAAAAAGTGAAAAATAAAAACTTTTTGACAAAAAAAACAACCGACTTCCAAAAAAAACACTAAAAGACGTGAAAAATAACTTTAATTTCGGAAGTCGGTGGCCAAACACGAAAATACAAAACCAAAGGCACCGACTTCCGAAATTAAAGTTATTTTTCACGTCTTTTAGTGTTTTTTTTGGAAGTCGGTTGTTTTTTTTGTCAAAAAGTTTTTATTGTATTTTCGTTTTAGGCCACCGACTTCCGAAATTAAAGTTATTTTTCACGTCTTTTTGTGTTTTTTTGGAAGTCGGTTGTTTTTTTGTAAAAAAAGTTTTTATTTTTCACTTTTTAGTTGCGGTACCTACCCCACACAAATTCGTATACCACTACTTGGTGTGTAAATAACAGTGACAGGAAATTATTAACACATCATCCATATAAACTAAGTGGAAAAAATATGCAGTATTAAGGATAACTCAAAAAGTACTGGTCAGACCTTGATCAAATTTAAATGGGACCACATGTGAAGCACCACCTGCCAAATACAAAAAGAATCATCCAAATCGGTTCAACCAGAAAAAAGTTATGAGCTAACACACATAAAAAAAAACATACAGACGAATTGAGAACCTCCTCCTTTTTGTGAAGTCCGTTAAAAAAAAGTTAGTACCTACTTATAAATAAAATTACCACTCTTTTGTACTGAAAATTGTATTTTCACGATGTTATGTAGATGAAGGTATTAAATATTTTTACAAATACACAAAACGGTGGCGTTGACTTAAATTAGTGGATGTCAATTAAGCCGACGGCTCACTTGATGGTAAGCCCACCACGTGCGCACGGATGTCAAAATATCGTGGTGGGGTTTTATCGTGCACTGGATTTTCAACTCTCGGTGTTAAGCTGAGCGTTGAGAATTTAACACAATGATCCCCAAAGTGTTCTATAACGACCCCCATTGTTAGTTGTTATACTTTTAAATACTTATTTTAAATACTTTTATATACTTTTAAACTGGTGCTTTTCAAATATAACAGGAGAGTGATTTAAATTGGATATTTTTTTGTAATGGGGTTCAACATTTCAGAACGAGACGGTAAAGTCTAGTCCTGAAATGTTGACAAATCCCAATACATATTAAATATTTCACTCGTCTGCTCCTCTGAAAATTTGTTCGAGCACAAATATCAACAACAAATTTTTGGGAAAAATTACATTTACGTCATTGTTTCTCCAAATGAGTGATATCTTCTAAGATATTCATTTTAATGATATTCTGTTATGGACAATTTTGATCTACATTAAGTTCACATCGTATTTAACGTATTTAATTGGATAAGGATTAATACTGTATTGTTTAAAATAGCTTCGTAAATAACCTATATTTTTTTAGTAATATGTAAAAGACAAAAATGGTTACTGTGGGTTATCCTTTGGAGATAGACTTATGCTATTGCGGGTTTTTCTATAGACCTTTTCAAGATATACAATTTCTGAAATACATTATTTTGATCTATCTCGTAAGGTTTAGCCAGCGTTAGCAATGTAAGCGCCCAAAAATATGTTTTTTATGACATCATTACAAATCTTTAAAATTCTCGGATCTAAAGGCGCTCCCTCACCGGGGGCATTCGCCTGAAATGTAACCTTTACCCGCGACCTAGTCGTGTTACTTCTACTTATTTAATTACCTATAAGTATTCCGATCGCAGAGAGACCAACGGCTTACCGTGCTTTCCGAGGCACGGGGCTATCACACCGGCAACTTCCAAACTCCGGGCTGCTAAAAAGAAATTCTTAATGGAAAACCCATTAATACTTTGCCCGATCTGGGAATCAAACCCAGGACGCCACGTTCTGTAGTCGCGCTTGCAACCACGATCAACGGGGCAGTTCAGATAGGTACGTTATACTAGCTTCCGCCCGCGGCTTCGCCCACGTAGTATGTCGATAAAAAAAAAACAACCAAAAAAAAACACTACAAAGTGAAAAATAACTTTAATTTCGGAAGTCGGTGTCTTTATATCTGTATTTTGTTTTTTGCCACCGACTTCCGAAATTAAAGTTATTTTTCATTTTGTAGTGATTTTTTGAAGTCGATTGTTTTGTTTTGGAAAAAAGTATTTTTTTTCACTTTTAGTGAGTCTGATATTAATAAATCTAAGTTGCAATAGCCTAATGTCAACTGCTCATCATCTTTTACAAAATATTCCTTTTCCCGACGCAGGGACGTTAATTGTTGAGGAGTTCTCCTGTTAGGAACCAAAACCACTAGAGCTGATGGTGAATCCACCATCAGCTCCATTTTACCATATGCATTGTGACGAGCATAAATTGCTTAGCAACCATGTTAAAATCGAATCGCAACCCGTGAAATACTTATTATTAAGAAGTTCCGGTGGCCACCTCTGGTCTTCATCATCAGTTCCACTTTACCAATTGGTACTTTCCAAGAGCAAATGCACGAGTTACTATAAAAAATACCCAAATCGCTATACATGTGCCCATAAATTTTGAGGTTTTCCCTTGATTTCCATGGGATCTCCTCATCAGATTCTGACTTGGTGACAACGGGACCACCTCGGGAGCATACCCTTTCAAACAAAAAAAGAATATTCAAAATCGGTCTACAATTGACGGAGAAATCGGTGAACATACATTAAAAAAAAAAAAACATGCATGAAATCGAATATAACCTCCTCCTTTTTGGAAGTCGGTTAAAAAGTAGCCTATGTCCTTCCCCAGCGGGCTTAGCATGACGCTGTCTATTTCTTCGAAGAATAGGCACGGGTTTTTCCATACAAAGTGACATTTCGTTTCTCCATTTTTGACATCGCATCGTAATTTCCTTCTAAAATCTGTCATTTTGTCTTTCGTTTCTACCGATCGTTGTCTAAGTCCTTTTTAATGTACACTATTTCAGAAGATAGTTGTCTATGATAGTGAAGACAATTTGATTTTTTTATTGCCATGCTAAAGACAGTAGAAAACTTTTTACTCGACGGCCACAAAGTATAAAAATGGAATGTAAAAATGGAATTTTTCACTTTTTGTATGGAAAATGAGAAAAATGATTACCTACATGTCGAGTTTTAGGGGTTTAAGGATTCCATGAAGGGGGTCGAAAATTTAATTATTTTTTCGATAGGACACACCATTTTCAAGATATAAGCAAAATAAAAGATAAACGTGAATAAATGACTGAATTTCGTAAAAAGTGCAGTTGGCTTGCTTTTGATCGAAATCCGTTCAGTGGTTTAGCCGTGAAAGGTAACATACATATAGTTACTTTCGAATTTATAATATTAGTATGGATGTAACACCCCAATGCAATTGCAAATTGCAATTGGAGTATATGAACACCCTTAGAGTATTGAGTTAAAAGCATTATACTTACCTACCTATAATGATCAAAACATTTTTTTTTAAAGCTAACTTTTTGTTTGTTTATTTTCATACGTATTAGGACACGTTTTTCAATATTTTTATAAAAACATTTGAAAATATAAAAGAATGTGGTCCACCGGTATCCGGAGCAGGGTCCAAGCTACCGGTGGTAATGTCAGAGAATGAAACCACCCTACGATACGAGCCATATCAAGGAGTACTGCCTTCTGAATCAGGCCCTTGATCCAACCGCCTAACGAGACCCTCAAGAGATATTCATTAAGGCTTTCGGCCATCAGGCCATTGGCCGATACGACAATCGGCACAATGACAGCCGAGCTCACATTCCACGTGTCAACAACCTCGTGGGCTAAATAGAGATATTTTATGCGGTTCTTTTGCTCAGCTTTTACCACGTCCTTGTCACGTGCAATCGTAACTTCGACTATCATTGCGCGGCGCCCTAATCGACACCGATCTATGACAGACCCCTCCGCCCACCCCAGGACGGAGGACATCCATGAGGATTTTCCACCCCGGAACAAAAAAAAAGAAAGGTTTTCAGCCATCAGGCCATTGGCTTATACGACAGTCGGCTCAAAGACAGCCCATCTCACATTCCATATGTCAACAACCTCGTGTGTTAAGTCGAGATATATTTAATTGATGATGCAATAAATTATTGAGTATTGAGTAATTTAGTTTCTCTTTCGCAAAAGCCAACTATTATTAATAAAAAAATCGTGTGGAACCCTTTTTTTTTTTTTTTTTTGGTGGGAAATCATCAAATGACCTCTCCCGCTCTGGGCGGAGCGGAAGGGCGTGTCAGACTCTTACTGACTAAAACCCACCCGTGTTCCTTCAGTTGCCTGTGCGCCAGCGTCACGGTAACTCTTTCGAACAATCCGCGACCCCGGCAGGCATCGGCCCTATCGGACCCCGTCAATTATGCTGACATCTCTTTGAGGTGCGCGTGGAACACAACGCGCCATCGACCCGGGCCTGGTCCTTACCGGACGGCGAGCTGCCCATTGCTCGCCGTCCGCAGGCCCGCGCCTACGGTGGCCGGGAGTCGGCTATCGACTCCCGACGCCCAGGGTGTCTCCTCCTGCGGCGACTAGGGGCGTGAGGGCGCAATGATTGCCTCTCCGTCACGCGCTCCGCCTCCTCCTTCGCGAGCATTACTGCTTCGCAGAAGGAGGTGACTGCTTCCCATTCCCTCTCGCTCCGTACCATGGCATGAACCAGGGCCGGACGCAAGAGATCGCCGCCGCCGATCACCGCCACGAGGACAGGCGGTGCTCCGCCCAAGCCGGGGCAGACCTCCACCGTATGCTCCACCGTGTCCTCCGCTCGATCCACACAATGCCAACACCCGGGCGTTTCCTCCCGCCTTATCCGAAACAGGAACCTCCCGAAACACCCATGTCCGGTGAGGACCTGCGTCAGGCGGAAGGTGAGGACGCCGTGGCGCCTCTCAAGCCACTCCTCAAAGAGGGGACTTACCGCCGCAATTGTGGCGTGCCCAGCGCTGGGTTGCGACAGTCGCACTCTTCATGCCGCCATGAGATCCCGCCGGAGCTCTGTCCGCTGTGCCGCGATTTCTCGCGGCAGCGGAGTAACGCCCCAGCGTTTCGCCTCCTCGCGCCCCTCCCAAATTTGCGCGAGGACTTTTGCCTCCAGATCCCATGGCGGCAATCCAGCAAGGAGACTCGCCGCCTCGTAGGAGACCGTGCGTTATCCCCGGACTAGCCGGATGGCCATGACCCTTTGGGACACGTTCAACCGGCGTGCTGGTCGGAGCCTCAATGAACGCGCCCACACCGGTGCCCCGTAAAGGGCCATGGACCGCACGACCCCCGCGTAGAGCCTCCGGCAGGAGGCTCTACGCGGACGACGAGGATGACTCTACGAGGACGAGTCCCAGGTACTTCATCGTCGACTCGACGCCGATGTGAACCCCTCCCGCCATTATTTGGGAACCCGAGAGTGGCGCGTTCCGAGGACCATGAAAACACATGACCTCGGATTTGTGCAGGGCCACCTCGAGTCCCAATTGCCGGATTCTCTCAATGACTGTCGCAACCCCGCGTGTCATTATTTCGGCCGCCGCCTGGTGCGACCTCCCCTGCGCCAGGACCAGCGTGTCGTCAGCGTAACAAACGACGCTGACGCCGCTAGGAAGGTCGGCACGCAGCACCCAGTCGTACCCGATGTCCCACAGATGTGGCCCCAGGACCGATCCCTGTGGGACACCGCACGACATCTCTCGCCGGTTCCATTCTCCCTGGTGACCGGGGTAGATGACGACCCTGTCCGTCAGATAGGCCTCGACTATGCGACAGAGGTAGGTCGGCATCCGGTGATACCGGAGTGCGTCCCTGATGCAACTCCAGGGCAGGGTATTGAAGGCATTGGCGATGTCTAGAGACACCGCCAAGACGACCCCACCCCGGGTCACAGCATCCGCCGTCGTAAGGGCTCGCACGCGCATGATGGCGTCCACCGTAGAGCGCCCCTTGCGGAAACCAAACTGGCTCTCCGCCAAATCCGGCCCCACCTGCACCAGCCGCCCGACGAGGCGGTCTGCAATGACTCTTTCAAAGAGCTTGCCCACCTCGATCGTGTGGACCCCTAGCTTTATAATAAGATTTAATTTTCTTTGGCTCAATCGGCGGTCAGTATGGCAAAATACATAAACCATTTTTGAAAAAATACCTTCCTATATTAAAAGTTACTAGAAAGAAAAAAACTTTTTTACAAAAAAACTACCGTCTTCCAAAAAAAACACTAAAAGACGTGAAAAATAACTTTAATTTCGGAAGTCGGTGTTTAAAGTTATTTTGCACGTCTTTAAGTGTTTTTTTTTGGAAGTCGGTTGTTTTTTTTGTAAAAAAGATTTTATTTTTCACTTTTTAGTTGCGGTACCTACCCCACACAAATTCGTATACCACTACTTGGTGTGCAAATAACAGTGACAGGAAATTATTAACACATCATCCTTATAAACTAAATGGACAAAAATATGCAGTATTAAGGATAACTCTAAAACTACTGGTCAGACCTTGCTCAAATTTAAATGGGACCACATGTGAAGCACCACCTATCAAATAAAAAAAGAATCTTTCAAATCGATTCACCCAGAAAAAAGTTCTGAGCTAACACATATAAAAAAAAAAACATACAGACGAATTGAGAACCTCCTTCTTTTTGTGGAAGTCGGTAAAAAAAGAAAGAACATGACGCAAAGAAAAACACAAATCCGAAAAAAAACGAGCTGGGGGAAAATATGTGTCACATCCACGCAAAACGGCAATCGCTCAGCATAATGCTACGACCCTATGCGAGACAACCCCAGTGCTGGTTCTCAGCGACAACCGGCGTTGACGTGATGACGTCAACCAATGCAACATACGAAAATTTCAAAATAACAAATACAATAAATACACAATAATCAGTGTGTGTGTTACTGAAATTTATTCAGTAGTCAATTATAAACAAACTACTTTCAGGACTTGCGTCTATTCTGTTACACCTTTGGTGGTATTATCTACTTCTCCAAACGATCAGGAGCTCGGAAAGATCACAATCATCTGCCATCCAGGCTTTTCTTGACTATCTTGGAGTCGTCTTCCGATCTAACCTCATGCAGTTAGAATACCAGTATTTTACATGAAGCGACTGCCTGTCTGACCTCCACAACCCAGTTTTTATTTTATTTTAGATGGGTTTGCTCTTGACTCTAGTCTAGGTCAGAGATGACAGAGAAAAAGTCGACGATGGAGTGAGCTTACCCAGAAGAATCCTGTTCACTCTCACTTTGAAGAGATTTGGGTTGTATGCGGTCGGAAACACAGGCGCAGGTAGAGAATTCCACTCTTTTGCTGTGCGCATTATAAAAGATGTTTGGAAGCGCTTACTGCGATTTGATGGAATAGCAACTAGGTAAGGATAGTAACTTGCAGTGCACCTAGATGTCCGATGATAGAAGGGGGCCGGTCGAATGAGGTCCTGGAGTTACATCGGACCTTAAAACTTATTACATGGGACCTTAAAACTTATTACATGGGACCTTAATATAACTTATTACATGGGAACTTAATATAACATATTACATGGGACCTTAATATAACTTATTACATGGGGCCTTAACATAACTGGCTACCTCGTTGGTCTCGTGGTCGCAAGCGCGACTCCTGAGTATGAGGTCCTGGGTTCGATTCCCGGGTTGGGCAAAGTGTTATTGGACTTTTCCATCAGGAATTTCTCAGTAGCAGCCTGGACTCTGAATTGGTTCCCGGTTGATAGGACATAGGACTTCAACATAACTGGCGAAAATTGGATGTACGGTCAGCAATAACAGTTTTTTTACTTAGTATTTTTTTTAATATTGAGCAAAACATTGAATTAAAATCGGAACAGCAGTAAAATTAAAAGGACTCTTTGGCTTTTACATAATTATGACATGCTAAAAAGCAGTTTACCGAATTTACAACGCCAATGTGTATTGTATACCATCTAACATTTTTACCAATAAATTATCTTTTAATCTGTGTCAATTTTGATGATATTGTAGCGGTATCTACAACGCCATACGCTAGCGACGCATCACACTGTCGTCACGCAAAATCCTGCATCGCGCAAGCAGAGTTTACCGCGTATCTAGCATAATACAACGTTCCGACGTCAGTCGCCCACGACACCCGTCTGGTCAGAGGATCCCTTCCTTTTCTATGGAGGTATGAGTGAACTTTACACCCTGCTCCTTATATCCCTATAATGTGTTAATGTATATACTTCCCTGCCTAACTCTACATGAATACAGGCTTAATGTTTTGTTAGAATATTCGAAACCATGACCAATTCCAACCGATAAAAATGTTATGAATGGAAATAGTCGACATAAGTGCCTAATGTTCTCATAAGTACCTAACTCGAATCGATTTGGTGTAATCGCAGTAAACTGTATATAGAATCGATTATAGGTAGAATTGACCATCTGGCATTTCCACAACTTAAGGGTACTATTCACTTGTTCGTGTCGGCTAATTCCATCGGCAGTAGTTGTTGAACAACAACGCCGACCAGAAGCAATTACCTACTACACATTTTAGCTTTAAATCGGCTCGTGCCGGTCGGCAAAAATCGTTGGCGTCGTCTACCCTGCCTCAATCATGTTCGGGTCGGCGTAGCTCATTTTGACCTATGCCGAATGACTTTTTTACCGAACAAAATCTAAGTCAAATCATTTATTTCAAGTAAGTCATTAAAAGGCACTTTTGAAAGTATATTCTAGTTATTTCTAGATGCCCCTTCTAAAAAGTAGTTTTGTATGGAGAAGAATGGGCAAGAAACTCCATAGTTATTCTTTTGAGTTTTACAATATTTTGTATACTTACATTAATTAAAAAGTTTTTTAATTTTTCAAATTCAAATTAATTTATTTCCTAGAATGTAGGTGCAAATGAAGATCTTAAGACTATCGTGGCCCAATCACATTCTACACATATGGTGTGCAAGTATGTCACATTAACCTTTTGTTTATACCGAGTTTTATTTAGCCGACAATGTTTGTCTAGACGCATTTACGCGGAAGGCTACATGACACACGACTCAACGTAATCCGTCGTCAACTTTACCTATTAGTCAATAGTTTAATGTTATTTATATTATTTTGTCAGATTATTTGTGTATTTTATCTATGGGCTTTAGTTGGCTGACACTAAAGCGATTATTATTATTATAATTATGTAAAGACGATGTACCTAGAATAAAATTACTACACTAAAATAGGTACAAAGTATTAAAAGCAATGACAGATAAATTAATGATGTTGTTGCTGTTATTAACAAAATTACAAATATTAAAACCTTAGACGATTTTTTTAGTTTATAGCCTAGTCCAGAATATAATACACTACATATACCTATTCGACTTCGCCGCCCGGATTTGCTGGACCATGCCGACCCGAACATGTGTGTAGGGTCCCCTTTAGGTACACGTGTAAGAAAGGTGGTTATTTTTAATGGAGCATTTCTTTTAAGTTAAATTGCCACCCTCCACACCCTTCTAATTTACTGCATATTTTGCTAGATATACAGGGTGGCATTGGACATCAATGCGCAAACTGAAACCTTGTATTCAACACCATGATTCTATAACCCCTTTATATTTTTTTGGTGGTAGAAAATTTTCGTCGGTTATCACAAAAAAAAACTGCTATTTCATAGAAACGTGCAATAACGACGCAGTCAAAATTTATGGAACAGCATTTTTTTTTAATAATCAACGTAATATTTCAATGCAAGGGGTTCAGATTCATGTACTTAATCCATGGTAACAGGTTGCTCATCGATGTCCCCGCCACCCTTTAGAGAATAATAATAATAATTCAATTTATTTCAAGTAACCATGACTCATTTGTTAGTAAAAACTTATCCTATGTTAGTAAAATAAAATATTAAAATAAATTCACCTACATTCTAAAAACAAATAACAAATTATTACATACACAGCGGCAGCACTGTCCAACGCTTCACCGCGGCTGCACGATTCCATGGGACATGACGCAGCAGCGACTCACGTACGGACATTCCAACCTGCTCGAAATTATAGACAGGATACTGCTTTTGCCACCCCACACTCCACGCACCAACGGGCTTAGCATGGCGCTGTCTATCTCTTCGAAGAATAGACAAGGCTATTCCCATACAAAGTGACATTTCGTTTCTCCATTTTTGACATCGCATCGTTAAAATCCTTCTAAAATCTGTCATTTTGTCTTTCGTTTTTACCGATCGTTGTCTAGGTCCTTTTTAATGTAGACTATTTAAGAAGACAGTTGTCTAAGGTAGTGCAATTTGATTTTTTTATCGCCATGCTAAAAGAAGTATAAAAATGGAATGGAAAAATGAAATTTTTCACATTTCGTATGGAAAATGTGAAAAATTATTACCTACATGTTGAGTTTTAGGGGTTTAAGGGTTACATAATGGAAGTCGAAACTTTCATTATTTTTGTGAAAAGGACACACCATTTTCGAGATATAAGCAAAATAAAAGATAAACGTGAATCAATTACTGAATTTCGTAAAAAGTGCAGTTGACTCTTTCTACTTTGTTGCCGTCGTACTGTCTTCACGAAACGTCATTTTTGTCTATTCTTCTGTCGACAAGACGGTGATTGTGCTAAGTCTGCAGGGACGCACAGTGCTTTCGCATTGTGGCGAAAAAACAATCCACATGTGCGTGCGCGAAAAGCCCTGATATACTGCAGTAGCGGGGCATCCTCAACAGCACTCAGATCGCGTTGTTGTATTGCACGCGGAGGGCACTGTACGATTTTTGAGTACATCTAGCGCACAGGCTGCTCGTGTAAAACGTAGTGCAGTACGCTCTGAAAAGAGCAATTTTAACGCTTACGGAACAACGAGCAAACCTGCGAATCAGCATGTTCGCTCGTCCCTGAGATCAGGGGTAAGTATGTGGCCAAGATATTTAAACTTATATGCCCTCTCTAATATATAATAGCATACCCCTGGCCCCAAAAACCAATCCCTTGACTTTTAATAAGCTTTTAATAAGAATACCTATGCTTTAATGATAGCTCGCCCGATGATCAGTCCTGCTGGAAGCGCTTCCCGAAGGACAGGTTTGCGCCCTGCCACAGGGCTGCCGCGAGTCCCGCTGGCTGTACGCAGTTTGTGTGAAATTTTGTCTGGTCTTTCCAGTAGTACGGTGACCTTCATTTTAAACTTGCGCTCGTCAAAAGTTTCAAACATTTGGTTAACTTGCGTATGAAAATTAAACTCATCTGTTTAAGTACTTTCATAATTTGAATACTTAATAATAATAGATGTGTTCGTACTTAATAAATGACGAATTATTATTATAGGAGCACATTTATCTAATAATATTATTTATAGGAAAGGAGCTACTCGTATAACACACTTTGGTATAAGTAAGCACCTCAAAAATTATGCTTGTATAGTCAACAATAAATAAAAAAGGAATGTGTGACGCGGTACTCACAAAAAAATTAAAACCAGGACAGTAAAAAGAACTTGCATAAGCAGGAATACCGAAATGTTGACGGCTCCATGCGTTTTCAATACCCGGGCGTTGAAAAAAATCGCGCGAGCGCGGACGCACTGACCTCAATGCGCCATCGCGTCCTGCACCATAATAATTGCGTAAAACACTATCAATCACAATTTGAATCATGTTTAAGCCTATTGCTAATTCATTGCTTCATTTATGTTCGAAAATTTTGTCTGCTCAACAACGTAAATAACGCAATGAATGTTGTTGAACTGTCAAAATGAAAGCCATTCCTATAATAGTTACGCAATTAACCCGCTGGTTCAAGTTCAGTTGTGTTTAGCAACCGTTTCTTGTACCATGAGAAAGAGACAAATATAATCTAATTTTAACAGACTTTAAAAAAGGAGATGGTTCTCAATTCAGTTGAATTTTATTTTATGTTGGTTGCCTTAGAACTCCGTCATCTATAAACCGATTTGAAAAATTCTTCTCTTATTTGAAAGGGTATACTTATAGGGTGGTTCCATCTGGGCAAGTTCTAATGAATGGTGTTTGAGTTAGCTTCAATAATACGTATTTTTTCCACATAGAGTATGTTGATGATGTTTTAATAACTTCCGGTCTGTTACAGTTATTTACTTAGCAAGTGAAGCTATACGAACTTGTGTGGGGTAGGTATTACAGTGACAAATGAAACCTTATTACAAAAAAAAACAATCGACTTCCAAAAATAAACACTACAAAGTGAAAAATAACTTTAATTTCGGAAGTCGGTGGCAAAAAACGCAAATACAAAACCAACACACCGACTTACGAAATTAAAGTTATTTTTCACTTTGTTGTGTTTTTTTTTGAAGTCGCAAGTTTTTTTTTTGCAATACGGTATTTTTCGTGCAAACAACTTTGTGCAGTATAGAATTACGGGATTGTGACCGAAAAAAGCTGCGTTCTTCCGGAAGCACTCAAAGTCCTGCTGGAAGGAAGTCACCGCGCCGCGCCCCGCCGCCGCGCCGCGCCGTGAGTTATGCACGTGTACCCACTTTTGTTGTTGAAATTGACGAAATACGGTATCTAGCATGTCTCGACTGGATTTCTTTGGGGATTGTTATGGCAAAACACTGTGTGTATGTTCTGTACCTGAACGGAACCGGAACGCGTGGTCGCGCCGACAGATGGCGCTGTCCGGTTTTTCGAACAAAAATTAACGTGATGATCACTTTCTAATAGGACGCGGCCTTAAGGGAGATGCGCTCAGGTAGCCCGTGAAATTCATTTTGCAGGTCACTGTCAGGTAATATGTTGATTAAAATATGATTCGCGGCCGTAACAAATATGGCTTTACAGAAGTGTAATCATTAGAATCAGCAATACAACTCCTTAAGTTAGAATGGGCCTCTAATGTCATGATTTCATGAAATAGTCATTCAATAGGGTAATATGAATTGATGATTTTTATGATTATAATTCTATAAAATAAATATTTGATACGGCCGCGAATCACACTTAGATCAACATACAACCTGATACTGACCTGCAAATTGGAAAAAACGTAAGAAAATTTGAATTTCGCGGGCTACCTCG
Source organism: Griposia aprilina (assembly GCA_916610205.1). Classification (NCBI taxonomy): domain Eukaryota; kingdom Metazoa; phylum Arthropoda; class Insecta; order Lepidoptera; family Noctuidae; genus Griposia; species Griposia aprilina. The sequence continues at coordinate 6,114,297 of OU744310.1, read as the reverse complement.
ACGCATCCCCCTTAAGCCATTGGTCAGGTGATTACCTGACCAACGGCTTAAGGGGGATGCGTCAAAGTCTCGCGTCTGCGTCTCTCTGGGCGTGTCGGATTGCTGTCCCATCGTACTATGAAAGTGAGAGAAGAGAGAGTGCCCTTGTCTGCGCACATACTTGTGCACTACAATATCTCTCGCGCCGGAGGCTAGTCTCCGTTGAGATTGACCGCCATGGCCGAAATACGGTCTGGAGGGCTATAATAGGACGCGGCCTTAATCCGTTGGTCGGAGAGAGATCAGGTAATCTATCTCCGGTCGTCTCGGATTATCGTCCTATCAGATTATGAGAGAGAGTGCACACACTTGGGCACTATAATATCTCCCGCATCGATGGCTAGTATCCGCTAAGATTGGCCGCCATAGCCGAAATTCGGCAAAAATACGAATTGGTATAGTGAAAATTCAAAAAGAGTAGGTCCTACGTCGGAAGCAGTAAAATCACTAATTTTCAAAACTCTCGGAAAATTGTTGTTGTAGTAATCCCCTTTTTCTGCACCAAATGTACTTAATAATAAGGTCCAAACTTGTGGGTATCAACGGAACTCTAAAAACTTGTGGACATCTACGGAACTGTAAAAACTTGTGGATATCTACGAAACTGTAAAAACTTGTGGGTATCTACGGAACTGTAAAAACTTGTGGGTATCTACGGAACTCTAAAAACTTGTGGGTATCTACAGAACTGTAAAAACTTGTAAGTACCTACGGAACTCTAAAAACTTGTGGGTATCTACGGAACTATAAAAACTTGTGGTTATATACGGAACTCTAAAAACTTATGGGTATCTACGGAACTATATAAACTTGTGGTTATCTGCGGAACTCTAAAAACTTGTGGGTATCTACGGAACTCTAAAAACCATCTCAGATTATAAGGCCTTGCACACACTGTCACACAAATCAATCACTTCAATACAGACGAGTTTAAACATAAACAATGCTAAACTTTATTGTCTACGTATGTTTTGTGTTAACTAAAATAGATCAGTAGAGAAAAAGCTTCGTAACGTTTAAAATAGATTGTTTTCATCTCATTTGGTATTTGTACTAAGAGGCGACTATAAGGTTAGTACTAGATACAATGGAAATAACATAAAATCCGTTATGTATCAAAATTAAAACTGAAAACGTTTATTTCAGAGAGCTAAGAGACTCATTGGCGACGTAAAACTGGTGGATGCCAAGCTTCACAGCTTGGCTCACCGCCGCAAGGTTGCCTGCTTGTCGGTCTTCTACAGATTGTGCTTCGGTGAGTGTGCCCAAGAACTCCACGACCTCATTCCACCGGCCCCCTTCTACCATCGGACATCTAGCCGCACTGCAAGTTACCATCCCTACCTAGTTGCTATTCCACCAATTCGCACTAAGCGCTTCCAAACATCTTTTATAATGCGCACAGCAAAAGAGTGGAATTCTCTACCTGCGTCTGTGTTTCCGACCGTATACAACCCAAATTTCGTCAAAGTGAGAGTGAACAGGCTTCTTCTGGGTAAGCTTACTCCATCGTCGACTTTGTCTCTGTCATCTCTGACCTAGACTAGAGTCAAGAGCAAACCCATCTAAAATAATAAAAAACAAACCATTTTAAGGCACTTTTGAATTGTTAAGGAATCGGTCAGTCAAAAGCTTGAAGCTATTTGCCCATTCTAAAGCGGTTCCTATAGAGAAGAACAAGCATGAAACTCCACGAACACTCTTTTTAATCAAATTTCATTGAACTCATCACTATGAACAACTTTTACTATGGGACCAGCCCAGAAACCGCGAAAAATATGACTGCCATTCGACACATTTTGTCGAGTGAACATAAATGTATGGAACACCACCCTAATTGCATAATACACTACTAATCTGAATTTGGATCATTTTGAAGGATATTTCTAATTCATTGCTTCATATGTTAGAAAAAAATATCTGCTCAAACAACGTAAATAACGCAATGAATATTGTTGAACTGTCAAAATGAAAGCCATTTCTATATTTGATATAAACAAGTTGCCAACCCTAGTATGAGTTGAACGCCAATGACCACGTGACAACGTTTCCTCTTACGGGGGATGCCCCAAGGTAGCTCGCGAAATACAAATTTTCATACGTTTTTTGCAATTTGCAGGTCACTCAGGTTGAATGTTGATTAAAATATGATTCGCAGCCGTAACAAATATGGCGTTACTGAATTATAATCATTAGAATCAGCAATACAACTCCTTAAGTTAGAATTGGCCTAACATGTCAAGATTTCATGAAATAGTCGTCAGTAGGGTAATATGTACTTAAAGAGATGTATTGATGATTTTTGTGATTATTATTCTATAAATACAAATTTGTTACGGCCGCGAATCATATTTATATCAACATACGACCTGATACTGACCTGCAAATTGCAAAAAAACCTAAAGAAAATTTGATTTTCGCGGGCTACCCTGGCGCCTTAAAGTATAGTCTCTCGTTTAACCTATAATAATTACAAGATGTTTAAAACTGCCTCTACTTTCCTCGAACCATTTAAAAAGCGCGTAAAACCCACACAATGGATGTTACAAGGTACATGAATTCTCACGTATGCCTTTAATCACTAATGGCTCAACCGGGTTGCGTGACTGATTGGTTGAATCAACCAGTTTAAGTTGAACTTTCGTTTTAATGTTCGGCTTTTAATGAAGTTTCGTATTTTCATGCTGGTTTTTCCATGTAAAGGGTAGGTTTGATAATGTATCATATGGGTACAGGGAATACACTAACCTAGATACACTCACGCCTTCTTCCGTGAGTGTAGGCAGAAACTACAGGATACCACTACGATTCTTACGAACTCATTTTGCTTCATTTACGTTTATACATATGGGGGCCTACTCTCTGTCCGTCAACAAAGATACGGGCTCGTCCGAAAGCAATTTGATTCTTAGAAGTGAACCCTATAGAGGTATGAGGAGCAAGGTGTAAAGCTCACTCATACTCTATAGAAAAGGGAGGATCCTCCGACCAGAAGTGTATCGACGATTGATGTCGCGAAGTAGTATATGTGCTAGTTGCGCGGTAAACTCTGCTTGCGCGATGCAGGATTTTTCGTGATGTCAGTATAACGCGTAGCTAGCATGTGGCGTTGTAGATGCCGCTACAACCCTACTTCCGATTAATTATATTTTCGGACAGACATCGGGAGTAAGGACGACTGTCAAATCGTGTTGTCAATAATTTTTAGTTCGAGCCCCGGACTAATCTTATGTCTGTAAGTGATAAGGTGCCCATAACTTCGGCCGAAACTACGAACTTCCTACTAACGGGATAGGCCGCCTAGTCATACACGCAAGACGGTAGCAAGTACTACGCACCAGACCTGTCCATTCACATCAGCCTTGTAAATACTTTTTGTTAGTCGCCATTCATTCATCCCCTCAACACGACCAAACCATCTAAGCACAGTTTTCAATTTTTGTCACTACATCTTGAATCATCGTTATTATTAAGGGAATGGCATAATATAATCAGCCTATAATGTTCCCACTGCTGGGACACAGGCCTCCTCTCTGTGCGAGGGGGCCCTAATCCCCCACGCGGGCACAATGCGGGTAAGTGATAGTGTGTGGCAACTAACTTCTGACTAATATTATAAATGCGCAAGTAAATTTGGCATATAGGTTGACCATGACCAGCAGGGTAATTGCGTAACACACTAACAGTAGGAATGGCTTTCATTTTGACAAATTCATTGCGTTTTCTACGTTGTCGAGCAGACAAATTTTTCGATTTATGAAGCAATTGATTAGCAATAGGCTTCAAAATTACTCAGATTGTGATTGATAGTGTGTTACGTAATTAAGGTGCTGGAGTAGGACATAGGCTACTTTTCATCCTGGATCGCAGATAAAGTCGCGGGCAACAGCTATTTATTATTTATTTTATTGTTGTCAAATAACGAGAGCGATATTTTGGTTGGTTATTTCATATAGACTGAAGCGATTTCAGGAGATATTAGGACAGACATTCAGGAAATTTTGTACAATTTATTTCGTCACCACTGCTCTAAAACAGTGAAGGAAAACATCGTGAGGATATCATAGAACCCAAAATCCATAGACATGTGTGACTAGGGTTACTCTATCTCAGGATTTGTCGTGAAATCTCAGGATATTTAGGTTCCTAACAGGATTGCAGCCGAATTGAGGGAAATCTCGGGAATCGCAGGATTTTTTTATAAAATAAATTATCTGTATATAGATTTACAGTGTTTTTTTTTTGGTAAGTTACAATCAACATAAACAAAAATATAATCTTCTTTGGTTAGTATCACAGCACAAAGCATTTTTTTTACATAAATAAGCATGTGAAAAACAAATGAGTCGTCGTTAATTTTATTTGCGAAAAAATCTCAGATATTTTCTAAACAAATTAGGCTTTTGTCAGGACTTTTCAATTTTCCATATGGCAAGCCTACTGTGTGACAGCCACCAACCCGCACTGTGCCCGCGTGGTGGACTATGGCCCACTCCCTCTTCCAGAGAGGAGACCTGTGTCCCAGCAGTGGGAAGTATATAGGCTGACTATGCTGAAGCGTTAACAGATAGTAATAGGACTTTTCAATGAATTCATTGTTTATGATACCTACAGTTCAAGTAAATCTGGTCGATTAAATTAAATCGAGCACAATAGCCTTCATTCGTATAATCTGTTGGTAGATGCGCTAATACAAGGAAATTATAGCCTGGTCGATTTGTACGTGTGGCCATGTGAGCACTTACGGGGTTGGCAGAGCCAATTATTATTTAATACTTTGACATTTATTTACAGATATATCTTGACATTCTCATTCAACACATGACATTTTGAATTTTTATTAAACTATTTTTTTTTTTTTTTTTGTCTACCTAATGTTGTTACTGTGACATTTATCCACAATTGTATCTTGACAATATTATTTAACAAATGACATTTTAAACTTCAATTCTCTAAGGTACATTATTATCAACTTCATTTAGTATGTTTTCTTTGTTATTTGCTTCGGTGAAATGAATAAACTAAATTGCGCTATTAATTATAAATAATTTTTGCATGAAAATGGACTATAATAATAGAGCTTGTAATTTGCATGCCTCAAGGTGTAATATGGTTGGACTGTGCTATATTTTCAATAACTTTATGTAATTACCCATATTAGCAAATAAATGATTATGATTGATGATTGATGATTGACATACATGGGGCGATTGATATTTTATTTTATTTATTTTGGAAATTAAACGTTTACAAATTACAGAAAAGAAGAATGGCAGATTTGGAGTAGCTTAGTTTCAGAATCGTTCATGAGTGAAATTATGTACATTATGAAACACTTACAGGTCTTAACTTTGTATACTCAGATTATTTTATTAAGCTGCACAAAGAAAAAAACAAAAGATAAAATATATATTTTATGAAATGTCACTATCAAAACGCAGTTATTTGCAATATCTAAACGCAGAACCTGTGACGGAAGTATGGAGTTACAATATTCACCAGAGTATGGTATTTCTATTTCTTTAATTATGCTAATTAGCTGGATTTTGATGGTAGCGGTTTCATCGTTTAAAGTATTGAGAGAATTTTACTACCTCGTTTTTTATTGAGAGGACTATTACAGGACAAGACGTTTATTAGTGCTGTAATTCAGTTCTGTTCCATCGAATTCAAACTCAAACTCAAAGCATTTACAACACAACAACAACATAACATCACGCCTGTATTCCCCGAAGGGTTAGGCAGAGGTGTACCTATAGTACACCCACATTTTGCCAGTTATGTTTAAGCCCCATGTAATAGGGGGCGAGCCTATTGCCATCAACCGGGCACAAAGCCAGACTCCGGGCTGCTACTGAGAAATTCCAGACGGAAAAACCCAATAACACTTTGCCCGACCCGGGAATCGAACCCAAGACCTCATGCTCAGCAGTAGCGCTTACGACCACTAGACCAACATTTAAAATAAACCTATATAGGCACTTTTGAATAGTCAAGGGATCGGTCAGTCAGAAAGATGAAGCTAGTGGCCAATTCCAAAGCGTAGCAGGTACCTATGGAGAAGAACGGGCAAGAAACTCCACGGGCAAAATATGGTTACAAAATATTGGTTCATCATTCATGTTCAAATTATGCATGTGAGGACGATGCAGAACGTTAAAAGCGTCCGTAATAAAAATACAAAAACAATTCAAATATTAAATTAAATTAAAATAAGCCGTGGCAGCTAAGAGTTGACCAGTCCCTACTGATGGCGCCCGATCACGAACATGACGACATGACTAATGTGAGGCATTTTGAAGAACCAGAATCCTGTCCCTTGCAATACAAGAGTATTACTCTAAACTTTGAAGCCAGTGTCTATTTGTATTTACAACATACATACATACATACATACATAAACTCACGCCTTCTTCCCATGGGGGTAGGCAGAAACTACAGAACGCCACATGCTACGATGCTTACATACTCCTTTTGCCTCGTTTACGTTCATACATCTGGTCATACACGCACGCCGGTTGTGAGTACTACGCACCTGACCTTTCTAAAGAACATCACCAATAAGGTATATGTCTTCCTCAGGCGTCCCCTCCCCTCCTGGCGTTTCCACTCACATCTGCCTCGTAAATACCTTTTGTTAATCGCCCTTCATTCATCCTCTCAACATGACCAAACCATCTTAGCATACTCTTTTCAATTTTTGTCACTACATCTTCTTTTAAACCGCACCGTTGCCTTATCACATCATTCTTCAGTCTATCATTCATAGTCACACCACACATGCTTCGCAAGGAATGCATATCCACAGCATTTATTCTACTTTCATACTCCTTTTGCCACACCCAACACTCACTTCCATACATAAGCGTAGGCACCAGCACACCATTGTGAACAGCCAGTCGTGCTTTTTTGGACATCAACTGGTTGGCCACAATTGCACGTGTAGCACCATTCACTTTATTTACAACATGTTTTAGGTTAATAAAACAATATGTTTAAAAAAAAGAAAAAAAAAAGAAAAATTGTTTATTCTGCACAAACAAAACGCACATTGCATATAAATGACATTAATAAAAATACAGACATACAAAGTATACAAAAAAAAACAAAAAAGTTTAAAGATTTTATGTTTTATTGGTTTAGGTAGCTATCCTTAGTGACAGTTAAATAAATCCACTCTTTACACGTTTTTTGGAGAATTTAGCTTTCATGGCAACATTAAAATCTACTAATGTCTTCCTTCAAATCAGAAAGGTCATAACAATGCCGGTTTTAACATTACAGGCACCCTGAGTGAAATTTCAGCGGCGCCCTTCTCCGCTCTTGGAGAGTAGAGGGCCGAAAAATTTCAGCACTCCGCCTAAGTTTACTTATGTCCATTCATAAAGAAATAGGTGTTAGTTTGTCGGCTTATGCAGAATAGAAATCAGAGATTAAAATAGAATTCAGAGAATGTCGGATGCAAGAGCAAGCGAAGAGATCTCATTTTTTTTTTGGTTTTCTATCTTCAAACGAACTAAAACAAAAGTACTCTGCAGGCACCAGAGGTGAAGGGGCGCCTAGTCACAGCCCCTTCAGCTCTGGCACCCTGGGCGGTCGCCCAGCCGCGCCCTACCCTAAATGGGTCATTTTTTTTTTTTTTCATAAATATTTTTCGCTAAGTCTTTAGTTTATTTAATTTCCTTCACTAAATTAACATTCCAATTTTCATATTTTAATGTCACTACCGGACTATACTACATAGAGATACTAGTCTAGTGACTAGTATCTCTATGTAGTCTATGGTAGTGAACATAAATACTGGTAGTCCAGTATTTAAGTTTTGTGGTCACTACTCTGTCAACACTACTCTGTCCGTGCTCTGCACAGAACATATATACTCATAAGGAGTATATATATCAGAGCATATAAAATAGTCTTACTGTTGGTGTTCTGTCCCAATGTGTCGCTGTAAATAGTTGTGAATTAATATAGTTACTTATTAGGTTGATTTGTGTTGTGTTGTAGTATAGAACACGAGGATTGTACGTAATCCAGGTGTGCAGAGATGATCGAGTCTAAAGCCATATCATAGGTTACAGTTGCTGCTATTATGTGTGGTGAGCATTGTATGGTGATGCCGACGGCAAGCATGCCACGCTCAGTTATTCAACGAAGTTCTTCTAAGATTAGAATGTGTAAATGATAAATGATTTTATTTCTGTAAATAGGTTTGTACAAACACTTTTACACGCCAATCGTATTTTAAAAACTAGATGATGTCGGCGTTTCCTATCTGACTACTCTGAGAAGAAAGGCCGAAACCAACTCAGAGGTCACGGGCTCTTTTACAGTCCAGGCATAATCTTGGTCAGATCATGTGACGCCCACGTAGATTAGTGTCTGAAATGGTCTGTTGAGAAAAAAAACACACAAATTGAGTGGACCTGAGAGCCTACACATTTGATTAGCGATGACGCTAGTAGAAAACCAGAAATGTATGGGGTTGACAAAACCTATCGAAATGTCACGTGATCATAGGTCAACGAATAAAAAATAGCTAGACAATGGTGCCGATTCGCTTATCACAAAATTCTCTAAACTAGACTAAAAATCACTAAAATCTAGTATATTCCTGTCAAACGACGATTTACCATTCTGAAATAGATTAAAGTGACACAACTTAACTATTTTCTAGTTTGACAGCACTAAGATGGAACTGAGTTAGTAATTTAGTGAAAATGGCAATTTTGCTATTCTGAATTTGTCGTTTTTCACCTAAAATTTGGGTTGTCTAACTAAATCTGGCTATTTTTAAACGGGAGTAAAAAGGTGTGGAATACTATTAACTAATAGTATTCCACACCTTTTTACTCATTTTTTTTATTTTTTACTGTCATGAACTAAAATTCACCACAACACCTCGACTTCAGGTGCAAAAACAGTACTTTTTGTTATTTATTTTTTGCTTATATCTCGAAAATGGTTGTCCCATCGCAAAAATAAGAAAAAATTCGACCCCCTTTATGCATCCCTCAAACCCCTTAAGCTACATGTAGCTAATATTTTTTCTTATTTTCCATACAAAAAGTGAAAAATTCCTTAACAAACTCGTCGAGGCTGCTCCCCAGGCGCGACTCTGGCTGTACAAAAAATTCACGGGGTAGGGCAGGCAAGTACCTACCACGTGGAGTCGCGATTGTCAAATTATATTTTAGTTACGTCAATATTATTTTTAAGGGAGACTGATCAAAAGTGGTCTATGGACCAATAGCGATACTGTTGTATTTAGTACTTCTGTGGGGATACCTCAACTATATTTTAGAATACATATTTTTATGCTACATTTTAATTTTATAAACGTATTAACGGGTATTTCTGACTTTATAATAATTAATTAATGTGTTTCTTTGCTAGACAAAGTCACTTGCCACCACAACAGTACTGAATGTCAGTATTTTTTTCGGTTTTCAGCGACATCAAAAAAAGGAATAGGTTATTAGTTCGTCGGACATTTTTTTAATATTTATGTTCACAGATTACTCGAAGATGGGTGGACCGATTTAAGAAAATCATTTTTTTTTTGAAAGGGTATACTTCCCAAATGTTCCCATATTCACCAGGTCAGGATCTGATGATGAGATCCTGGAGAAATCTAGGGAATTCTCGAAATATTATAGGCACATCAACAACAATTTGGGTATTTTTTATAGTAACTTGTGCATTTGTCCTCGGAAAACACCATTTGGTGATGTGGTACTGATGATGAAGACCACAGTTGACCATCGGACCAGAACAACTCATTAATAAATACTGCAAAATACTTGGTGGGTTAGATTCTATTATGCAATATTATTGTACGTGCAAATCTGGCATACGTACTCTGGGAAGCTGCGGTCATATTAAGATAATTGTGTGGTTTCTGACTTGAGCTAGTTATGAAGAAACGATATTAGTCGACCGCGTCGAACGGTTACTTCCATAGAGATGCGTAGCCAAGTGGCACTTTTTAACAAGCGTTATCGCTAGTTTTCGATTCGTATGATTGCAACCATTAGCAAAAGCAATAGTGATTGTAGATATAGAATCTCTCCGAAGTGAATGCCACGTATCTAGGGCCCACTGTCTGTTATGTTATGTTGCTAAACAGAACTGGCGAAATGTTGGTGTACTATAGATATACCTCTGTCTACCCTTCGGAGAAACAGGCGTTATGTTACGAGTATGTTACGTCATTTAGCGGTGAATTGCGCAGAACTCTAGTGATCAGAATGTAATGCTGCATTTAGCCCATTGTTTTATAAAATACCAGTAAGCTGATGTAGAAGTGTTTGTCTCAAGACATAATGGAAATACTTGATGCTCGGCAATGTTATGAAATTAGGTCATACACTTATACAGCATGTATGATGTGGTCATATTTAAGAATGTGGTATAGACCATCACAATGAACAACTTTCTCCATGAGACCGCCATCGTATCGCGAAAATGTTATCAAATCCTTGGATATGACCACGTACCTTTCTGATATATATGTTGTAAAGAGATAGGGCTGGCTCAAGGTGAACACATGAATGTAAAAAAAACTAACAGAGTGGATAAAGCCATTTACAGACACATATACTGAGTCACTCCTACAACACATGACCTAACATACACACACACACACACCCACACCACACACACCCCCACACCACACACAGCTACACCACTCACAAATTTAATGTCAGTCACTTTCACAACACATCACATCACATCACACGACTCTCACACTTACACCCCCACACTCCTCCTACCTCACAAGCCAACACACATACTATATTTTTGTAAAATCACCTTTTATCCTACCTAAGAAAGAGCGGCGTCTTCTAACACACGCATTATCTGCTTAAAAGGAGGCGCCATTCACCAACAAAATGTTAAAAACTATGGCCAAGAAATAAACATATTGTTTTTTAAGTTAATTAGCAGGACAGGTTCATTTTGACAGTTCAACAACATTCATTACGTTATTTACGTTATTGAACAGATGATATGTCTGCTCAATAACGTAATCAATAGCAATGGCTTTACTTTTGACAGTTCAACAATATTCATTGCGTTATTTACGTTGTTGAGTAGACATATTATCGAACTTATGAAGCAATGGATTAGCAATATCTTTCAAAATGATTCAGATTGTGATTGAAAGTCTGTTACGCAATTGGGTGCAGGAGAATATAGTTGTTCTTACTCAGAAACAAACGAGACTTCCAAAAATACCAGCCAAGTGCGTGTCGCACAACGAAGGATTCCGTAGTTGAGATGAATTTATCCAAAGGACAAAATTAACTTTGTAGATTCAGATAACTTTATTTGCTCAAACATGTGTGTACATACAATAAAGAAAAAAAGAATGTAGTTGAAAAAAGGATCTCTTATACAGCGCTAGACGTCAAGGTCAATTATCCAACAGCAAATGTAAGCAAGTAATCGCAAAAAAAAATGTATGTGTAAAATTATAAATTAACGATTTTTGGACTTTTTCCTTTACTTCTGCTGTGAGACCTTGCCTCTTGCCAATTTTTTGATTCTAGGTCAACGGGTAGTACTCTATAGGTTTTGATTTCTTTGCGACTATATCAGAATATGTCGCGTAAATGGCCGAATTTTTTTATTGAGTTAACTCTAAGTCATGAATTTTTTAGAGCTCCAAGGTACTGTATTCTTACGTTTTTGATATTAATTTCAACTTGATACCTCCACGCGTTCCTGAGAAAAAGTGTCTTGACAGAGAAACAGACGGACGGACAACAAAATGATCCCATAAGGGTTCAGTTTTTTTCCTTTTGATGTACGGGACCCTAAAAAACACTATAAAGTGAAAAATAACTTAAATTATCGTTTTCATTTTCGTTTAAGCGAATGTGAGCAAGCGTTGTATTTGAAAAATAACACGAATTCATGTTAAACCGCATGCTTTAAACATACAACCTAATAACATTATGATTTGATATGACTTAGTAACCGTCGTATACGAACATAATAGTAAATTTTTATACAAGGGGCTGAAATGATCCATTATATACTAGGTAGTTTTACTCCCGAGCTTTAGCGAGGATTAAATATAAACCGAGTTATAACGGGTTTGTAGCGCCGTGTGTTACACCCTACTTGTCGCTACGAGTGCGAGAAAATAAAATAACCCAATACAATATTAAATAGTTTAATTTTTTTTTTTTTCTTCAGTAGCCGCAACACAATGCACGCATTCTACCGAAGGGATCGCCGCTATTAGTCCCATTTTCAAAAGTAAAATGTTGTTTTTTAATGAAACAGTAATAAGTCGAGTCTTTATTCATGATTATTCTACCTGAGAACAGACTCGTTGGTAACACCAAAAAATTAAAAAAAAACTTTTTCCTCTAGAGGCAAATATACTATTTTATCCCCGCTCTGGTACGCTACAAGACGGACTTTTTGAGCAAGAGGAATGAAAACAAAATTTTCATTATATTCATCATAAAAGTAGGAGCAAAGTGATCCCTATGAAACTATCATCATTACCAGCTTACAGCAGTCCTGTGCTGGACATAGGCCTCTCCAATTGCACGTCACCATTCGGCTCGATCCATCAAACTTTGCGAAGATCGTCGCTCCACCTAGTCTGAGGGGGTCATACCTTACGTTTGCCGATTTGCAGTATCAACTCAAGAACACGTGTCGAACACAAACAATGAATGTGTCATAAAACCCGTAAAACCGTTTCTCTAAACTACAAAGTAATTTAACACAACTGACAATCTATAATATTTTGTGTCTATTATACAATGTGGAGACAACAATACGACGGTCAATGGACATACTGGCAATACTAACCACGTCATGTTCGTGAACGGGCGCCGTCAGTAAGGACTGGTAATTTCTTAGCTGCCACGGCTTATTTTAATTTTAATTTAATATTTGAATTGTTTTTGTACTTTTATTACGGACGCTTTTAACGTTCTGCATCGTTTTCACATGCATAATTTCAACATGAATGATGTAACCAATATTTTGTAACCATAATATGGTTACAAAATATTGGTTACATCATTTTGATTTAAAAGAGTGTCCATGGAGTTTACTGCCTGTTCTTCTCCATAGGTACCTACTACGCTTTGGAATGGACAACTAGCTTTATCTTTCTGACTGACCGACCCCTTGATAGTTCAAAAGTGCCTGTAATTGGTTTATTTGAAATAAATGCTTTGAGTTTGAATGTATTTTGGAACTATCAAATAAATCCTAGCAACAAAGATAAAAAAGTTTTTTTTTTCAAACAAAATTAATAGTATGTAGTGATGGGCCGACTATGGCCAATCTTTGACTAGCCGTAGTGACCATGGGCACCAGCAAGGTTATTTTCGGGGAGGTGCATCTTCAATCCCATGAAGCGAGCTCGATCATTTTTAACAGACTTCAAAAAAAGGAGAAGGTTCTCAATTCGACTATTTTTTTGTTTGTTATGTTCTTTATTTAGCCCAGACCTTTTTTCTAGGTGAACCGATTTTGATGATTCTATTTTTATTTCAAAGCTGGTGCTTCTCATGTGGTCCCATATAAATTTGATCAAGTCTTGACCAACAGTTTTTGAGTTATCCTTAATAATGCATATTTTTGTTCCATTTAATTTTTATTGATGATGTTTTTCTAGATACCGGAAAATAATAAATACAGAAGCCCTTGAACTTTTACCAAGAACAAGTATTTATGCTAATAACTTCTTAAATAATAACAAGATATTATGTCGACAGGAAAATCGGAAAACGTAGCAAAAAATATAAATACAAGTAGGTACCTACATAATTTACGTAGATCAGTAAAAAAATCTTGCGAACTTATTTATTATGAATATGATGCTGATTATTTATCTACATTATATTTCTTAAGATAAAAATTTAAAAGAGTATGCTTAGAAGGTTTGGTCATGTTGAGAGGATGAATGAAAGGCGACTAACAAAAGGTATTTATACAAGGCAGATGTGAGTGGAAACGCTGGAAAAGGACGCCCTAGGAGGACATAATATAGTGACCCTATTGGTGATCTTCTTCAGAAAGGTCAGGTGCGTAGTACTCGCAACCGGCGTGCGCATGTATGACCAGATGTATGAACGTAAACGAGGCTAAAGGATAGGTATAATATAACTCGCGAAATCTGGGTGTACTATGGGTAGTTACTTCTGCCAAACCCTTCGGGAATTACAGGCGTGATGTTATGTGTGTTACTTCTTATAATAATAGCGTGTGCCCGCGGCTTCATCCGCGTAGGTGTCGGAAATTATTCCTCGGGAACGTACTACCGGGATTAAAACTGCCGTGCTTATACTCGTAATAATTACAGCAGGTAAATCACATTTTTGTCGATATTGAGTTAAGTACATATTTGGAATGTAGAGATTGAGATCTGGATTTCATTTCAAGCTTACTTAATTTTCTATGTCACATTTTCAAATTGTAAGTATACAGAAATGTAGATCTTAATCTCTACATTCAAAATATGTACTTAACTCATTATCGACAAAAATGTGACTTACTCTAATTATCATAAACAAGTACGGCAGAAAAGTATCCTATGTCCTAACACAGGATACTTTTTATCCTGGTAGTACAGTAGGTTATGCAGTCAGTGACCTGCATAACCTGCCCCTCTTCCCCTCTTTTTCTTTGTAAGAGGGATCAAGTAACGCAGAGTACTGACCGTACGTTGCGTACCGGGGTTAAGACCCATCTTTGTGCTAAATTTCATCAAATCCGTTCCGCCATTAAGGCGTGAAAAGTTAACAGACAGTCAGGCAGAGTTAGTTTCGTAATTATAATATTCAGTAAAAATTGACCAGTAAAGATCGCACTGCAGGGCTTCCTTTTCGGAGTCGATAGCCGATTCTTGGCCACCGTAGGCGCTTGCGGACGGCGAGCAATGGGTAGCTCGCCGACTGGTAAGGACCAGGTCTGAGTCGACCGCGCGTTGTGTTCCACGCGCGCCTCAAAGAGATGTCAGCACGATGTCTGCCGGGGTCGCGGATTGTTCGAAAGAGTTACTGTGTTCCTGGCACACAGGCAACTGAAGGCACACGGGTGGGTATTAGTCACTAAAAGCCTGACACGCCCTGCCGCTTCGGCCAGAGAGGGAGAAGTTATTTGATGATTTCCCACACAGAAAAAAAGGGCTTCCTTTTCCGAGGAAATTATGGTTTGTAAAGGAAGTGGTGGAAATGGAGAGAGAAGGTACAACCTCCCTCCCTATACGAAGCAGATACAACAGGCGCTGGAGGGAGCGTAATGATCTCTGCCGCGTAGCGAAAACCGTCATCTTGCCGACAGATATTGGCGGATTAGTCATGGAATCGCATGTCGTTGCCGAGCGGTCCATGGTGAAGTATTTGTGCTCTTGACTATACTCTTTTACTGACGCTTTTAACGTTCACATCTTTTTACATCATTCTCCCCCCATTGCCCTGTTGGTCTCGTTGTTACAAGCGCCACTGCTAAGCGTACCCACGCTTAGCAGTCGCCCGGGACCCAGGACCCTTCCTGGGCTCGATTCCCAGGTCGGGCAAAGTGTTATGGGGTTTTTCCATTAGCAATTTCTTAGTAACAGCCCGGAGTTTGGAAGTTGGCTGTGTGATACGCCCGTACCTCGGAAAGCACGTTAAGCCTTTGGTCCTGCGCCTGATCTCTCTCCGGTCGTGTCGAATTGACGTCCCATCAGACTATGAAAGTGAGAGAAGAGAGAGTGCACCTGCGTCTGCGCATATACCTGTGCACTATAATATCTCCCGCGCCAAAGGCTAGTTCCCGTTGAGATAAGCCGCCATGGCAGAAATGTCCATGGAGTTTCTTTTCTTCTCCATAAGAACCCTATTATGCTTTGGAATGGACGACTAGCTTCATTTGTCTGAATGACCGATCCATTTAACAATTCAAAAGTGCCAGTCAAATAAATGTTTTGACTTTGAGTTTTGAGTCTCCAGTCGCCATAGGACGTGGTGGCAGACTTGGGGAGTATGTCGCTCGAACAGACACAGGCCCCAGACGGCGGCGTGTCGTGTACCAAGCGCGCCTCTCTAGAGGAACTGCGGCCATAGGGCGGAAACCGCAAAGGGTGACGGGGTCCACATGGAACCCATGCGGACCAATACCTGGCCGAGGGAGCGTGCTGAACTGCATAAGTACTCCAGCACTCCAGCCAAAAGTAATTGAAGAACACCGTGTGGTTTTCGAAGATAGGTATTTGTCGGTCTAAAGGCCCACCAGCGGTGTTCTTCAACCTGATAAGAAAACAAGGTTTATTTATTTATTTATCTTTGGATCGCCAACAGAGCTTCACAATTACATGCATGTTAACATAAACACATTTAAGTGTGTGCCTCTAACTATAGGAGACCCGCGGGGTAATTACGTAACACACTAACAGTAGGAATGGGTTTCATTTTGACAGTTTAACAACATTCATTGCGTTATTTACGTTGTGGAACACACAAATTTTTCGAACTTAAGAAGCAATGGTTTAACAGTAGGCTTCAAAATGTATCAGATTGTGATAGATAATGTTTTACGTAATTAGGGTGCAGATCATAGACTTAATATCTGGGTAGGTTTAGGTTTGTTTTTAGACCCAGCATCCTAATTGCGTACCCTAATTGCGTACAGTTTGAAGCCTTTGTAGCGGTATCAACATCGCCACATGCGAGCTACACGTCATACTGACGTCACGCAAATCCTGCATCGCGCAAGCAGAGTTTACCGCGCTACTAGCATATATACAACATCCCGACATCAACAG
Source organism: Griposia aprilina (assembly GCA_916610205.1). Taxonomy (NCBI): domain Eukaryota; kingdom Metazoa; phylum Arthropoda; class Insecta; order Lepidoptera; family Noctuidae; genus Griposia; species Griposia aprilina. The sequence continues at coordinate 6,097,475 of OU744310.1, read as the reverse complement.
TCGGGCAGTTGCCCACCAGACACAACACCCGTCTGGTCGGAGGATCCTCCCTTTTCTATAGAGTATGAATGAACTTTACACCCTGTTCCTCATACCTCTATACTGCTAATCCCATGGTTCATACTTTCGAAAAAAAAAATTGCTTGAGCAGACAAATTGACATTCATTGCGTTATTTAAGTTGTTGACAACGTAAATAACGCAATGAATGTTGTTGAACTGTCAAAATGAAAGCTATTCCTACTGTTAGTGTGTTACGCAATTACCACGCCGGATTAACCTACAGAGCCATTTTGGAATTTTGAACTTCATTCCGTCAAAGTTACGTACTTACCTACTAATTACAAAAAATATATTTTAAACTGAGCCTAAGTTTTCACCGTAAGGAGAGTAGTGGTGGCCTAGTGGTAACGGCCGCGACTTACGAGTTGTAGTTCATCACCACTGCTTTCAAATCGTGAGGAAACCGGCATGTCCTAGAACCAAAAATTCGAAGTCATATGACATCTACCAACCCGCACTGGGCCCGCGTGGTGGATTACGGCCAACTCCCTCTCACAGAGAGGAGGCCTGTGTGCCAGCAGTGGGAACATTATAAGCTGATGCATACGAGTATGCTAAGTTTTCAATTGTGAACCGATTTTGAAAATTCTTTTTTGTCAAGAATCTGATGAGGGGATCCTATGGAAATCGAGGGAAATCCTCAAATTTTATAGGCACGCGTATAGCGATTTGGGTATTTTTTTATTGTAACTCGTGCATTTGCTCTTGGAAAGCACCATTCGGTGAAGTGGAATTGATGATAAAGACCAGACGGGGCCACCGGAACTTCTCGATAATAAGTATTTCACGGAGTGCGATTCGATTTTAATATGGTTGCTAAGCAATTTATGCTCGTCACAATGCATATGGTGAAATGGAGCTGATGGTGGTTTCACCATCAGCTCCAGTGGTTTTGGTTCTTAACAGGAGAACTCCTCAACAATTAACGTCCCTGCGTCGGGAAAAGGAATATTTTGTAAAAGGTGATGATTAATTACTGACTCAGTAAAAAGTGAAAAATGTCTTTGTATCTGTAATTTGTTTTTTTGCCACCGACTTCCGAAATTAAAGTTATTTTTCACTTTGTAGTGATTTTTTTTTAATTCGGTTGTTTTTTGTAGAAAAGTTTTTATGTATTAAGAACTTTATATCAGTCGAAATAGGGTTCTCAGTTGAAATACAAAACTTGGGTAAAGAAGCTCTGACTTGACGTTAGAATTTGTTTATTAATGATACAGTTAAGAGTCTGTGGGGTGCCACGGCGGAGGACATTCATGAGGATAACCACATACAAAAATAAGTTAAAAAAAAAACAAACAGATTCTCATTTTAGATATATGAGCACTAACGGGAAGGCAGCAAGAAATTGTGTTTTGTATGACGTTAAGATGAAAATAATTTTGTCGTGAGATCGGATAAAAATAGTTCCACAATTTCTAACCGTGGGTGTTGAACCTACATAGTGTAAACTAGACTAGTATGTATTCTAGTATTTGCACAGATTTTCGCTCACAAAAAAATCGGGAACAGTAATTTCAATTCATCAACAATTTGAAAGACCAGTTTATCTAACATTTTATTTGCGTGACAATTGCAATGCATTTCATTTTGACAATTCAACAAAATTCATTGCGTTTTTTACGTTGTCAGCAGATGAATTTTTCAAACATTTGAAGCAATGGATTAGGAATTTCCTTCTAAAAGTGAATGGTTGTGATTGAAAGTTTGTTACGCAAATAGGGTGCCGGTCCTTTGTTGTTAAGGTACGAGTTCGTAGCCGACTGCATGCAGAAGCAGCAGACGACGTGACGTTGCGACACATCGCAGCGTCATGTGGCTGCAGTCATGATTCCGAAACCAACTGCAGATGGCTGCAGCAGACATCCAGTTAGTTCTGAATGTCCCGTGAGACAAGATTCAACGTGTTGTCGGTCCAGCGTCGGTGACACTACTGATCTCCGGTCGGGCGACACGTCGTCTGCGATCGTGCGCGTGCGACGTGTCGCTAGCTGCAGAAGGTATTTCATAGAAATACATAGAAACTAGTAGTGTCGCAGCGACACATCGTCTGCTGCTGCTGCATGCAGTCGGCTACGAACTCGTACCTTGATTCTTCACTTGGAAGCTCATTCAGTGACCGCACACAATTCGAACGCGGATTCACAACGAGACACCGTTCGTGATGGTCAACGCAGAAAGGGCAGCGAAATGAGAAGGGTTATGCGCACTTTGTCCCGCGTTCGCAGTTGGTCCCATTCGCGGTTGGTCCCAGTCGCTATCAGTCCTATTCGCAGTGCGTCCCATGCAAGTAATTTCTAAGGGAAGAGGTAAGTTTATGGACAAAATTGGGTTGTATTTATAAAAAAATCAACAACTATAGTAATAAAACATCCAAATTCGATAAGTTAGCAATGTATGTAAAATAATAAACACACTTCTCGATCAACAAATAACAGTTTTTCATTGTTTTGCTAATAATGAAGTAACTCACTACTAAAATAGACTTCACAAAAGCATGCAAGAGATGTTTCCCTGTAGCAATTGATCAAGCATGCTCGCACTTAATACATTTTCACTCAAAACTTGACAGCAAAAAACATGCCTGAGCATAAACAACACTGCGTCTGCGCATTTTTTTTAATCGGCCACGTGCGAGTTGGTCTCGCACACGAAAGGGTACCGTACCTACGTACAATATTTAATACTTAATTTTCTTTAAATATGTTGTTACTTTAAGAGCACACATAACATCACGCCTGTGTTCCCCGAAGGGTTAGGCAGAGGTGTAGCTATAGCACACCCACATTTTGCCAGTTATGTTTAAGTCCCATATAATAGGGGGCGAGCCTATTGCCATCAACCGGGCACAAATCCAGACTCAGATGGAAAAACCCAATAACACCGCCCGACCCGGGAATCGAACCCAGGACCTCATGCTCAGCAGTAGCGCTTGCGACCACTAGACCAACGAGGCTACTACTATTACTACTGGTACTTTAAGAGTAGTGCTTTAATAAAACAATAGATTAGCGAATCCACATTTATTCACTGCAATTAGTTGACCGTTGACACGTCTACACACAGGGGTGATCGCGTACGAGTGGTCAGTGTGGCCAGGTTTCTTGCGCGCCTTACATTATAAAATATTATCTTACATACTAGATAGGTACCTACGTGCATACGGTCGCTTTAGAGTCCCTACAATACGAGTACTTTAACAAAATCACCGAAAAAAAACACGTTTATTTTATCGGGACCCTATAATTTTTTACTACATTTCATTTTTAACCGACTTCACAAAAAGGAGGAGATTCTCAATTTGTCTGTATGTTTTTTTTTTATGTGTTTGCTCAGAACTTTTTTCTGGGTGAAACGAAAGTCCCGGCACCGAAAGTCGGTTGACTTCTAAAAAAAATCACTAAAAGACGTGAAAAATAACTTTAATTTCGGAAGTCGGTGGCCAAAAACGAAAATACAAAACCAAAGACACCGACTTCCGAAATTAAAGTTATTTTTCACGTCTTTTAGTGTTTTTTTTTGGAAGTCGGTTGCTTTTTTGTAAAAATGTTTTTTTATTATTTGTGGTTATAGCGGTCATAGTCAGTATAAACGCACTCTGTGAAAATTTCAAGTGCCTACCTATTACGGATAAAAAAATAGAGCCCTGTGACAGACGGACGGACAGTGGAGCCTTAGTAATAGGATCCTGTTGGCACCCTTTCGGAACACGGAACTCTTAAAAACAGTAAGTTGGGTTTGTAGAGTTTATCAGAGGCCGAATAATTTAAACTAAGGTAGAAATGTGTAATGCCAAGTATCACTACACACGGCTACATATCAAACTATACATTTCCAGTAGGAGCTGACCTCTCATTGTACGGAAATCCTATACAATGCAAGATCAGCTTATACTGGAAATATATAGCTTGATATGTAGTCGTGTGTACGTCTTTAACACGAAACAACTGACATCTGACCTCCTTAACCCGACAGAGACTTAAGTACTTACTTATCTGTCATCTAGATATGCGGTAGTGTGTCAAGCCAAGTTCAAAGAAAAAGGAAGTGGCGACCGCGACGCAAGCGCCGTGTGTATATTATACATTATATATTATAGATTATAGACATATTATATATTATAGACACTTTTGATTTTGAGCTAAGTCAAATCTTGACCTTTAATATTTAGCGATAAGACCGCCCATTCTGTCACCCCTTTTTTGTTTTTGTTTTTTGTTACTATATTTGATACAAAGTAAGTTTGTACTAGTTTATTCATTTATTTATAAGTATAAAAACATATATTAGGTATGTTGAAACTGTTTGTACTCCCCGTCACTAGTCCCTAAGGGTTCATTAGAAAACCAGCGTCAGACAGCACCCGTCTGACATTAATGCTGAAATGAACCTTTTTGGCGCAGCCGTGAGGCACACACTGTTATCACTTTTTATTTTTTATTATTTGTGTTTTGTGTTTCACGTACTGTGTCCAAAAAAACTTTATTCTTTCTTTCTTTTCTTTCCTATGTAAAATTTCTACTTTTATATCTGTAATTTTTATGGTGTACATAATAAAGAGTATTCTATTTAGCTTATGTTATCTGCTTTGTGTAAATAATTCAACTGTTCAAATTTAAGAAGTTATATTTTTGACAATGTTATAGCAGAGAAAACAAGAAATTGTGTTTTAAATTTGTTTTAGAATGTTGTATGTTCATAAAAATAAATTATCAGGATTATCTAAAGAACTTGACACGCATTTAGATGTCAATTCTTTTGTCGGTGAAATCGACAACCACGCATATTCTTACTATCGAACTTGGCTCTCATTTTCATTCATGTTTGTGATGGGTTATAGTTTACTTCATATTATGTACTATATTAGATCTGTAATAGCAACATGTTAACAATCACGTGCGATTTCTAGATAATAGGGTGAGTGGCTAAATAACAACCGCACGGGTCGATTGAAGGTTAAGCTACGATTGCCGCAGTCGGTTCGTGGATGGGTGACCATCCATTACATATCGAGACCCCTCCGTGCCTCGCAAAGCCCGTTAAGAGGGCGCACACTGGTCCACTAGCGCCAATCCTTTAAAAAAGTATTATCTCGTGACTCAGAACGAATTTTGAATAACGGCTCAATAAGCGACCTCGTTATGTGTGTCTAGAATTTTCTAATACCTTTTATAAACTTTCATATTGAGACACGAAGCAACAAAATACGATCTAAATGAATGTAGCCGCTTTGTTTTAGATCGTATTTTGTTGCTTCGTGTCTCAATATTAAAGTTTATAAAAAGTATGCTGCGACGCGCGATCGGCTCCGTTCGCCTGTCGTCGTGTCTGAATTAGAACACGTCAACACGGTAGGATTTAAACTATTTGACTAGGCGCAGAAACGGATACGTTCGCAAGCGACGGTACGGAGCCGATCGTATGCGTCGACATCCTGCCGGGCGCGATCAGCTGTCGCTGCATCCGTTCGTATTCGGTCCGATTCGATGCGATTCGAGCCGTTTGGTGGAAATCATCCTTTAGCTTGTTGAATGTTGCTGTTTTAGCCGAAATAATTCCACTGCTGGGCAAAGGCCCCCCCCAAGCACCACCACTTTGACCGGTTCTGTGCTTTCCGCATCCAGCGGATTCCTGCAGCCTTCAGAAAGCCATTACCTGTCTAATCGAACGAAAATATTAAATGTACCTCCGCCACAAAGACAGAAATGGTATTTAATTTCAGTTTCCGACCAGCCCCTTCGTTATCCTATTACTTAGAGACTTGAAAACTTCTTTGGAGATACTCCTTCCAATATACTTTACAACTTATCTATTTATTAACCGACTTCTTATAAAAGGAGTTTTTCTTTTTTCAGAACTATTTTCTAGGTGAACCGATTTGGATGATTCTTTTTTATTTGAAAGCTGATTCTTCACATGTGGTGCCATATAGGTCAATTTGATCAAGTTCTGACCAGCAGTTTTTGAGTTATCCTTAATACTGCGTATTTTTTCCACTTAGTTTATTTTGATGATGTGTTAATAATTTCCTGTCACTGTTATTTACATATCAAGTAGTGGTATACAAACTTGTGTGGGGTAGGTACCACAACTAAAAAGAGAAAAATAAAAACTCTTTTACGAAAAAAAAAACAACCGACTTGCAAGAAAACACAAAAAAAAGTGAAAAATAACTTTAATTTCTGAAAATACAAAATCAAAGACACCGACTTCCGAAATTAAAGTCCTTTTTCACTTCATTTTGTATTTTTTTGGAAGTCGGTTGTTTTTTCTTTTTGTGAAAGACTTTTTATTTTTTACAAGTTTTTATTTAGTTTTTTTGTCAACAATCTTTGATTGTTGAGCAGAAGTTACATTCGACCCACGGCCACAATACGCGTGGCTGGCAATCCAATGGTCCGCGCAGCTGACGTTGGTAACCTCTCCGTGAACATCCTTCGTAGCAGTGTACGGTCGACTTTAGTCGTATGAATTTCCTCCATTCACAAAACAATTCACATTTACACAAAACGAGGTGAAGGTGACATGCTTTTTAATTAAGAAACTAAACAAAACACAATTGGCCAAGTGCGTGTCGGACCACAGTGAACGGTTCCGAAGTTGGAATGAATATTTACGCAGTATTTTTTTTATCGACCGCAAAAATAAGTTTTTTATTTCATAGTATTTCCCGAAAAAGCTATGAAAATAACTAAGTATTACTGTTATTACCAAAGATATCAAATATCTCAAAAAATATTGAATTGTAAAGTCTCTTAGAAACATGAAGAATTTACATATTTTAAATTATGAGATCCAAGGATACCTGCTTATGTGCATTGAAGTATTCTTTTCATCCCTTGGTTACATGTATGGGGAGAACCAACCATTTATGTTTTTTTCGTAATTTAACTACACCAAGTTTGGCACAGAAGACACTTTCTTTCAATTCCAATTTCCATCGATATAGTGCAATAGTCTCCGAGTAAAATGGCTGTTTAACATCCGACAGACGGACGGACGGACATGACGAAATTAAAAGAGTCCCGTTTTTGCCATTTGGCCACAGAACCCTAAAAAGACATGGCGACAGAATTGCAATCAGAAGCGATGAAAATTGCAACATCCTCAAGTACATTAGCCTTTTTTCACGGCATTTACTCATTGATATAAATAATGACCGGTTTTATGCACGCCTGGTATCACAACGAATTATATTATTATTTAACTAGGTGACGGGTTAACTTCATAATTATTACAATGTCTGTGCTTGAAACTACATTTTTACTGTCTGGCGGAGTTTTAAACAATATTCACTAAATAAGTGGTATTTAAAAGTAGTTACTAATTGATTTATAGGTTTTCGAATTGTGGAAAATCTGTAGGTACTCATGTAAACAAACTCTGTTACCACATGTCAAATATTGATATGAAATCAATTCGCATAATTTTTCAATGTTTAATTTCCGCGAGTTTCTTATCAATTTCCTAACAAGTAATGTTTTTAAATCTTACCTTAATTGTTAATAGTCCATTTAAAACATTACACAACACCACAAATACAATATTTAGTTAACTTTTCATTAGTTAGCATCACAGCAAAACAGTGTTTACAATTTGTTCATAAAAAAATAATGATTTGTTTTCACTACGATCATTCGCGCGCCATGGCTATATTATCGCGCGCTTCCGCCGGCGTTCGATTTTCAAATAAACTATCCAAGATGGCCGACTGAATGACAAGGTAATGGCTAGTGAAGTGGCAGCGGAAAACTATCGATATGAATTTTCATTTGTTTTTTTTAGCTGAATTATTGTTTTCATTTAAATGTCTTGTTGGGTTTGAAGAGAAGTTTAGTTTTTTTTTCCGCAACAATTTGCTTTAAGCGCTGGTAATTTACTTTGTATTTAATATAAGTGATAATACAAAATATTGATTGATAAGTATTAACTGTTACAAACTAAAATAATGATACCATAATGACGTACACTTTGCAGGTTAAAAATAAGGTTATCTATTTATAATATAATATAATATTATCTATAAATTATATACTTTTATAAGTCCTACTTATATTATAAGAGCCAGAATTGGTGAGTTTATGTGTAGAGGATCTTCGGAAGTATTGATCCGATTCCGAATAGAAATGTGAAAAATGAAATTCTTTCAGTAATGGAAAGCCGAGCGCCGAGTGTCATAGGATATAATAGATAATGTTTTCAGTTAAAACAACGAATTTCACGCGGACAATGTCGTGGCAGACGCTTGGTTCTTACAATTTTTTTTAAAGGACAGCTAGATGTAATGGTTTAAAGTTGGTATTGAGCCAAATATTGTGAGATTTTTACTTTTTACTATATTTTATTTCTTCCAAAAGTCAAGAAGTATGTTTTACCTCGCCAATCGATAATATTTTTAACCGAAACGTAGTCACCACGCATACCACTGGATGAAAACGATAAAGATTTCGCGATGCATTTGCCGGTTGCATAATTTAACACGCTCCGTTTATCTAATACCAGTGCAAAGACGTCTATGTGGATGTAAATGTGGAGTATTTTTTTAAAATAAAATATAAATATTTCAGTAACACATTTTTACAAGTCTATACTGCCACACAGTTGGGCAAAGGTCTCGTGTATGGAGGAATATTCAACTTTGACTTCACTTTGCTCAGTAAGCGTACAAATATGAACCGTACTAATATGCGTTTAATGTTCTTATTCGTATAAGCGGATGTAAACAAGCGTTTCATACGAATATAAACATTAACGATCTACGAATTAAGTTCACATTCATACGAGTCGCTTACTTTGCGTTTAGTCTATTTCCAGCTCCCTTCTCTGAGTGGTCAATTCGTCATGAATCCAAGCCGTTAAACACCTAAGATATTATGACAAATCAGAGACGCAATATGGGTATTTGACTAAGTACTATCAAAAATACATGAATTACTACCAATCTTAAAGATATTACAAAAAGACGATTTGACAAAAAATCAATAAAATAGGTGGAAACATGAACTACACACTTTTAAAATTATTCTTCTATCTTTATCACTCAAAACGATAATTGTACTGAATGGCGCCAAGTTACTATGGCGCTCCTGAGTTGTAGCCTGATTATTTATTCGAAGCTTTATTTTGTTACAGATTAAAAAAAAAAAAAAAAACTTGTCCCTTTACCTTATTCCTGTACTTTTAAGAACGTTCACAGAAACCGTGGGAAGCCATAAGCAAAAAAATAAAAATAAAGAATGTTCACATTGTAATCTCAGTCTCAATCTGTCAAAAATAGCTCTAGATAAGTTTTTGACATTGACAGTTCTTTCAGTTAATTTACCTCTGATTTTGCATCTGTCAAAATCACAGTGATCTTTAGTCTCGTTACAATCAGGTTGCTTTTGGGTTGCTGCCACTAACAAGTCTCTCGAAATCACAGTGATACTTACTTTCTTTACAATGGTTACTGTTGGGTTGCTACCACTGACAAACCTGTCAAAATCACACTGCTGACACTGATGTCAGAGGTAAAATAACTGTGAAAGGATGGTAGTTTAGATCTTTTGGATTTAATTTTTTATGACTTGCCATCTTTCTATTGAATCTTGGGTTTGACAAGAGAAATGTTGAAAACATTATGTTCCGAAGGATATATATATATATTTGAAGGGGGAGGGGTGGGGGGGGGGTCAAGGTCAGGAGGTCCCCCCGCAAGGGTGAAGTTTAGGAAACGCATAGTTTAATTATTTTTTTAAATCGTCTGCCTGATTTATGGGGGGAGGGAGAAGACCCCCTGACACGTAGTTATAGTAGGGTTTAAAGGAACCTAACATGAAGGAGATGCGCTAAGTCGCTCGCAGCGGACTTGATCCAGAGGATGAAGACATGATGGTAAGTATTCAAAGTTGTTCTCCTAGCGCGATGGTAGATGAGCATCCGCCATAATGCGAATACAGACATTGAATAACATGCCACAAAAGTTCACAAAATGGCTGCCAATGCGTTTGCGTTCCATTTCACTATTAGCAGATACCATCAGGATAAAAATAATAAATTTAGATTGGCACAAAATCAAAATGATCGTTGTTATTCACCCAACAAAAGCTCAAAACACTGAGAATTTGTTCAACCCTATTTTTTTTTTTCATTTTCAACAAATAAAAAGTGCGCGTCTTCTTGTTATTTGCAAAATAAAAACGCATTTTTAATATTCCCTAAAATAGCAACACCTTCTGTCAAAATAACGTCAAAAGCTGAGGTCATTTTATCACTTTGATATTTTTTCTCTCAGAATGTATTTCCTAGACCTTAAGACAATGCTTATGCTGTTTTTTAGTTTTTATGTCAATTTCACATGAAAAAAATATTCATCTTAGCTTTTACTTAAAAATAGGTATGGGTCAGTCTATAATGCAACGGACGTTATTACTCTCCTTTGCCCTTTTTTCTACGCCTATTTTATAAATTTATTTACGGAAATTACGACTATAATTTGATAACGTCGCGAACAAAAATTTCAACCAAATATAACCAATAGTTTAGTCACGATAGCTATTCAAAATTTGGCAACACCCATAGTTGGTCCCATCACTACTCTACATATTCAGTTTGTTTGAAAAACCACTTTTTTAATTTCGATTTTAAGGGGGATGCGCCAAGGTAGCCCGCGGTAAATTCAAATTTTGTTACATTTTTGTAATTTGCAGGTCACTGTCAGGTTGGATTTTGATTAAAATATGATTCGCGACCGTAACAAATATGGCTTAACAGAATTATAATCATTGGAATCAGCAATACATCTCGCAATTCTAACTTATAGAGATGTATTGCTGATTCCAATGATTATAATTCTGTTAAGCCATATTTGTTACGGTCTCGAATCATATTTAGATCTCCATACAACCTGATACTGACCTGCAAATTGCAGAAAACGTAAGAAAATTTGAATTTCGCGGGCTACCTTGGCGCATCCCCCTTAACTTTCCCAGTGTTTAACAGTATATCTTTTGTTGGAGATCCAAAAAAAAAATGTTAAATAAAATATTCCTATATCCGCAAAATCACTTCGTTTACCGTACCGCCATTGCACCCATAAAGCGATATAAATCATTGTAAATAGCAATACTTCAGTTCAACAAAAAAAGAACATCCACGGAAATTTTTCTCACGCCGCATTTGTTTTTGCTATAGATCTTTCCAAGGCTGATTCGGTCGTGCATGGCCTGAGTTTAATAATATTTTTGCAAGCGTCACGTCAGCGATGTAAACGTCATTTAGCCCAGGTTCGTACGGGCGATTTTTATGGTGCACTGGATTTTCAACTCTCGGTATTAAGCCGAGCATTGAGAATCCAACAGGTGCGTTGAAAATGCAGTGCGCGAAAAAAATCGCCCGTCGCGACGCTACGATGGCTTTGAAATGTTGAGAGTCTTGCTGACGCAAACATCTTAAGAAATGTCAGACAGATAAATTAAAGTATAATTTTATTCGAAAAACTTTTTTAGTAAGATTTAGTTTCCTTAGCTTACTGAAGTTTTAATTAACTGTGTATTGTTGTCAAAACAATTACCAGCAGGCTTAGCACAAGCACCGTCTTGTCGACGGAAGAATAGACAAAAATGCCGTTTCGTGAAGACAGTACGACGGCAGCAAAGTAGAAAGAGTCAACTGCAGTTTTTACGAAATTCAGTAATTTATTCACGTTTATCTTTTATTTTGCTTATATCTCGGAAATGGAGTGTCTTAAAATAATCTCTAAAAATAATTTTTCACATTTTCCATCCAAAAAGTGAAAAATTCCTTTTTTCCATTCCATTTATATACTTTGTGGCCGTCAAGTAAAAAGTTTTATACCGTCTTTAGCATGGCGATTAAAGAATCAAATTGTCTTCACTACCTTAGACAACTGTCTTCTGAAATAGTCTACATTAAAAAGGACCTAGACCTATTATTGGTAGAAACGTAAGACCAAGTGACAGATTTTAGAAGGATTTTTACGGTGCGATGTCAAAAATGGAGAAACGAAAAGTCACTTTGTATGGGAATAGCATTGTCTATTCTTCGAAGAGATAGACAACGTCATGCTAAGCCCGCTGGTTGATTTTACAGTCAACCACTCGTCAGTATTAATAGTTTGACATTGACAGCATTTTTATGTGGTAGCAGTAAGGGCCATCCGAAATAGCAGGATACTACTACGCAGCAGGCCCCGAAAGACATGGCAGGATGAGCTGGACTCCTTCATAATAGATTGGCCCGCAATCGCAGTAGACTGAGAACAGTAGAAAGAGGGAAGCAAGCCTTTGACCTGCAGTCGGACAACACAGGCTTATAATAATATATTATTACTAGCCTGTGTAATAATATATTATTTTATATAATAATAAAAAACCGGCCAAATTCGAGTCGGACTCGCGCACGAAGGGTTCCGTACCATTATCTATAAAAACGACAAAAAATCATGTCTGTTGTATGGGAGCCCCCTTAAATATTTGTATTATTTTAAATTTAATTATTTGTTTTTAAAGTGAATATATAACTGAATATTCTGTGAATATTTCAAGCGTCTACCGGTTGCCATTATCAATATCGAGCAATATCACGTTTGTTGTATGGGAGCCCCCTTAAATATTTATTTTATTCTGTTTTTTTTAGTATTTGTTGTTATAGCGGCAACAGAAATACATCATCTGTGAAAATTGTAACTATCTAACTATCACGGTTCATGAGATAAAGCCTGGTGACAGACGGACAGACGGACGGACAGCGGAGTCTTAGTAATAGGGTCCCGTTTTACCCTTTGTGTACGGAACCCTAAAAAGGACAATATTCCTAGTGTTCGTATGCGATTGTAGACTTTGAGGGTTACCGGGTTATATATTTTTTTTTGGAATTACAGTGCTTCATCTCTGTCACACAAAAGTACTGTATGATAGACTCTTTACTATCACTAAAATATCAATATTATAGATGAAAACGAATGTGAAACTTTATTTTTAGTAGTCGCATCTGTCTGTTGTTCTAGGTTCTGGAGGTTAGATATGCAGTCGCTCCATGTAAAACACTGGAAGCTGACCGTAACAAAACTGGGAAAACGCTAGGCCGATTGATTGCGGTGTGTGTGTGATTGTGTGTGTGTGTGTTGATTGTGATTGTGTGTGTGGTGTGTGTTGAATGTCTGTAACCACTATGGATTGTATCTATCTGGTTGTACCTTATCGTAAGGCAATGCTTTCTAAGATAGACCAAGAAATTGAGTATCATTAGAAGGGATTAGTGTTCTTGTCTCATACAATGTGGAGACGAAAATATAACAGTGTTTTCTGTATGGCACCATGTATATTTAACCATCAACCACAAGCACTCAGGGACTTATCTGTTACTAACTTGTTTATGAAAAAACTTATAGAGTATTTAGCAGCCAAATGTTTTTATAGTATCGCTGAGTTTCTAATGTAGAAAACATAATAATTCTAATGTAGGTGCGAAGTTTGGTTCTGTTAACTATTGTAAGTAGGTACTTATTTGATGATTACTATTATTATTTGATTTTGACATTTGAATTAACCGAAGACGATAATATTTTGTTCTTCAATCTATCTAATTCAATTGATTTTTGAACTGCTTAAGATGTCAAGGTCAAAAGTCAAAGTAAAAGTCAACTTTGACTTTGACTTTTGACTTTATCTAATTCAATTGATTTTTGAACTGCTTATGATGTACCTAGATTATCTAAATTTAATTATTAATAGTTATAATTACTGATCAAATGTTATTAACATTATAATACATATTTGTACGCCGTTAAGGTAAAACATGACTGTGATCCTGTCTGCTTATGTACTTAACATCTTGCATGCTTTGTGTGTGTATACTCATGTTTCTGACAAATAAATGTTCTATCTATCTAGTAAATTAATCTTTGTTTCCAGTCTGCTTCCAAAAAATCTGTCAAATATAACCAATAGTTTATTCACTAAAGCTACTCAAAGATCGCAAAGCGCATAGTCGGCCCATCACTACTAATTAGTTTGTTTGAAAAAGTCACTGTTTTTATTTCGATTGTAGAATTTATTCTATAGTTTCAAAATACTCCTATGCATTAAGTTTTTTTAGCATCAACCGACTTTGTCAGTTTGCTATTCATCCACTAGGGTATTAACCCAATAGAACTTTTTAAGTTAATTATATTAGCACTAGTCGACTTCGGCTTCACACAGGCGCGAAATGCCACGTGATATAAAGGCACCGCCTGTCGCGCGACGAGCGGTGCCTTTGTGTCGCGCCTGTTTGTAGGAGCCTTTAGGTTTACCAGTATTTTCATTTAATGTCGTATAGTCATCTCCACCTTGTATACAAGTTACACTTGTCTGGTTTAACGGCTCTGATGGACAAACTTATAGTCTGTTCTTAGTAGGTATATTCCACAAATTAATATTTAATTTTGTTTGGAACTTAAAATAGTAGATATCCAATTGTACAACAACCTCTAGGTACTAAGTAAGTAAGTGGAGTGTTACAAATAAATAATATTTATCGACATCAATAGCAACCACAACACTAAAACGTCGAGCACCGTGTAATTTGGTGACACGACACTGCCATCACTTGTCTATGATTACAACTGACCAACATACTGGATTTATACACAAACACTAACATAATATCACGCCAGTACTCCCAGAAGGGGTAAGCAGAGGTGTACCTATTGTACATCCACATTTCGCCAGTTATGTTTAAGTCCCATGTAAAAGCGGGCGACCTTATTGCCATCAACCGGGCACAAATCCAGACTCCGGGCCGGGAAACTTCAGATGAAAAAACCCAATAACACTTTGCTCGACCCGGGAATCGAATCCAGGACCTCATGCTCAGCGGTAGGGCTTGCGACCATTGGACCAAAGAGGCAGTTAAGGCTCCTTCAAATACAGGCGCGACGCGAGAGGCGACACAAAGGCACCGCCTGCCGCACGACGACCGGTGCCGTTGTGTCGCGTGTGATTCGCGTCGCTTGTCGCACCTTTTTGAAGGAGCCTTTATTTTTAAGTCCTATGTAATAGCGGGCTTCCAGACTCCGGGTTGCTAATGTTCTGTTTTTAACCGACTTCAAAAAAAAGAAGGAGGAGGTTCTCAATTCGACTGTATGTTTTTTTTTTTATGTGTGTTAGCTCAGAACATTTTTTATTTGATAGCTGGTGCTTCACATGTGGTCCCATTTAAATTTGATCAAGGTCTGACCAGAAGTTTTTCTGTTATCCTTAATACTGCATATTTTTTCCACTTAGTATATATTGATGATGTGTTGATAATTTCCTGTCACTGTTATTTACATACCAAGTAGTGGAGTACGAATTTGTGTGGAGTAGGTACCGCAACTAAAAAGTGAAAAGTATTCTACTTACCAACTTAGAAAGTGCTAAATAAATGTATTTCCGTTCTTTCCTTACTGAAAAAATCCTGATAGAAAACCCGATGACACTTTACAGGACTCGGAAATAGGACCCAAGACCATATGAACAGCAGTCGCTTTTTCAAAGAAGCATTATGAGCCATGTTTTTTGAAGGACCGATGGCCGATGGAGCAGACGAGTCCTGGAGTGGACACTGCGTATTGGTAAGCGTAGTGTGGGACGCCCCCGAGCTAGATGGACTGACGAAAATGGCACAGACTTTTAGAAAACTTTTCAGACATGGGGCTCTCTTTTTATGGCCTGCTTAATCCCTAAAACCGCACCTAAATCCGTCCAGTAAAATTCAAGTTCAGCAAACAGTCAGGCACCGTCTTCACCCTTAAGAACTTAATAATTAATTAAGCTTACAAAAGGCAAATTATTTTCCAGGCGACTAACAACTGAAAGTGCGACTAACTATTTGCTACTAGAAATCATAGGCAAGGTACTATAAATAATGACATGGCGACTAATATTAACAGTAGGATAGGATGCAAAAGCGAGCGAAGCGAGCTCGGGACTTGGGGCACCCCGACTCGGACAGGTTAGGTTAGAAGGGGATGGCGGGGTCTGGAAGACCCCGCCGTCCCCTTCGTGGTTATTTTTTTTTAAACCGCCCAGAAGTAGGAGCCCCGCGTAGTGGGGCTCCGTCGGCTACGCCTTATTATGCAAATCAGATAAAGCCCAGGATAAACCAGGATTTATTTTTTGTCCAAAAATAAAAATTCAGAAATAGGAGGCCTCGCCAAAACAGAAACTCGATGCCAGTTTAAATTAAAACAAAGCTAACAACTGATTATTAAGCTGCTACTTTCTACTTAAAATTATTCTTCACTGTAGCTGCCAACCTACTATTTTTGCTACCGGCTTTAATTATTTTTTAATCCCAATTTCAGATTAATTTGTCGCCGCGTTAAATACATGCCCTTACAAAATATGGATTGAAGAAAATCTACGATGCAAGAGCATGCGAAGCGAGCTGCACAATTTTAGCATCCCGGTTTAAAAGGTAACCTAACATAACGACGATATCGGACAAAGTCGATTCTCTAATCAGTTTTGATGTCTATGCTCATGGGTGCTCTGTCCCCACACCGAGCCGCAACTAGGTGGGAGCACCTCTCGTGGGTACTGCAGCCCCCAAGCACCCACCGAGTCGGCGCCCCTGATCGACGAACTTAAAAAGGTGGCTTAGACAGACTGGATGCGGAAAGCGGAGGACAGGGTTTTGTGGGGAGGCTTATGTTCAGCAGTGAACTGCGATAGGCTGAGTTGATTGTATAATATAATTATTATGGTCTGTCAGTTAAATCCTGGAAAGTACCAATGTAATTTTTAACCGATTTCCAAAAAGGAGGATGTTCGACTGTATGTATGTCTTTATTATGTATGTTCACCGATTACTCCGTCAATTGTGGACCGATTTTGTAAATTATTTTTTAGTTTGAAAGGGTACGCTCTCGAGGTGGTCCCATTGTCACCAAGTCAGAATCTGATGAAGGGACCCCATGGAAATCGAAGGAAATACTCAAATTTTATAGGCACACCTATAGCGATTTTGATGAAATGAAGAGAAAGGCAAATTATGCTTAATTAGTATTTATTTTAAATATTAAGTAACAGCTAACAATGACATGACGCGAGCTCGTGGCGAGTGAGCACCTGACGTTTATGTGAAATATAAACTAGCGCCGCTTCACATTGCCAGTAACTTTTGTGCAGGCGTCCGTACTTCTATCAGATTTGGGTATATTTTATAGTAACTCGTGCATTTGCTCTCGGAAAGCACCATTCGGTGAAGTGGAACAGATGATGAAGACCAGAGGTGGCCACTAGAACTACTCAATAATAAGTATTTTACGGGTTGCGATTCGATTACTTTAATATGGTTGCTAAGCAATTTATGCTCGTCCCAATGCATATAGTGAAGTGGAGCTGATGGTGAAGTACCAGGAGAACTCCTCAACAATTAACGTCCCTGCATCCGGAAAAGCAATATTTTGTAAAAGGTGATGAGCTGTTGACATTAGGCTATTGTAACTTAGACAAATTAAAAACCGACCCACAAAAAACGCGAGAAATACAAATTTAAAAAAAAATGATTACATAGCAAGGCTGGCATTATTATTAATATTTATGGTCTCTGAGCACTCTTGAAAGAGTCCTTGGCTTGCCTTAAGGGTTTCGCGGTATTCTGTTATTTGCCATCAAATATTCATTGAACATATTGATGGAATTAAGTGTACACTTATGCATAAAACTTCATTCATATTGATTATTATCAGCCGTTTAAGTCTCACTGGTTATCGAATATTCATTATAATATAACCGATTTTTCGACTCTGTATCACTCGAACTTATGTCTTTTCGGTAAAAAATTTTGTCTAAAAGAATATTCCATAACAATGAAAATTGCATAAAAAGAATGTGAAAAAGCCGTGTAAAAATATGTATAGAATTTTTTTAAAGCGGTTTCCACAAGTTTTCAAGTACTTAATTTAAAAAAAAAATATAACTCGTAAACATCTATTCTATCTTTAAATATAAAAATGAATCCCTATTTCCCTTGGTCACGCCATCACGCGTGAACCGCTGGACCGATTTCACTTTTTTTTTTGTTGTGTTCTATATTGTCAGGAGAAGGATCTTATGAAATAAAAAAATAAGCAAGTTGATCGGAACGTTACAAAATTTAAGAAAACTTAACGCCGATTTAAATTTTACATAACTGTCAGTTCTTTGAAATAACTGTCAGCGATTGACAGAATGTGCGCTGCAAATATCGTTTAACACAGATGGATCGGTTGATAAATGAGTCGACAGTTTTAGTTTTAGTCAATAGTCAAAACTAAAACTAAACGACATATGACATTCATAGTTAAGACAGGACAACGTCTGTCGGGTCAGCTTGTATTATATAAATATCCAAAACATCAAATTAAAGAACTGATAGGATATTACTCGCCAGTGGCGCCAACTGGTGAGGACGTAGGATGTCAACTTTCTTGATAACAAATTTTGCTCTGATTGGTAAAGGCCTTTAAGTTGTAGCAGTAGGAGTGATTTTCGTAGCTCAAATGTTACCACTGATGTTAGGCTGACTGTAAGTTCCTGAAAGGAGGTATAAGGATATACTTACGATCTTAAATCTCTTTGTATAGAGTAAAAAATATCATGTTATCAATCTGTCTAGTCTTTGCCCAACTATGTTGCATCGGCTTCCAGTCGTAACTGAATGCATCTGACCTCCACAACTCAGTTACTGGGCAACACGATACCACTTTGCAAGACAGGTTGTCAGACTCTAGAGCTCCTGACTATCCTAAACTTAAACCCGTACCGACTGTCAAAGATCTACGAATGACAGACGGGTCCACTTTCCGAGGCACGGAGGTTTCTTAATATGTAATGGACTGTCACCCGTCCATGAATTGACCGCGGCAAGCGTAGCTTAACCATCGATCGACCGCGTGCGGCTGTTATCATTTATCATTTCGCCACGAGCCGCTCATTACCTAATAATCATCATAAATTCACTCGAAAGACAGGTCATCAGGTAAGGTCATGCGCCTCTCCTGCATATCATGGTATAATAGTTACTTGTCGCTATAAAGTTACTGGTTGCAATTATAAATTTGGCAGGTGTTTTATCTACAGCTAAAGCTTGTACAGCAACCAGTAAATTCATGTAATTTCATGACACGCTTATTAAATTACGATGCAGTTGCAGTTAAGTTCAAGTCTCAGTGCTAAACCGTATTCTTGCATTCTTAGCCCTGCGCTTAGCAGAAGAATTCAATGCCCGCGCATTGCGCTCGCTGACGCGAACTTGACTCGCATGTCGGAATTTGTAGAATGTACTTTATTATATATATATTTTTTAATTCTTTTCTATTGTATTTGATAACGGTGTGGAAATCTTCATGGATGTCCTCCACCCTGGGGCGGACGGAGGGGTCTGTCAGACTTCTACTGACTAAAACCACCCCGTGTTACCTCGCACACTTGCACTGGGGCTACGGGGGCACAAGTAAGTCAAGCAGGGGAGTGAGGAGTTTGACTGCCCCCGCGACGTCTAAGCGAGGCGCGCGTGGAACATTACGCGCCACCACCTCGGGTCTTATATGATGGTGGACCCATTTAGGAGGACCGGAAGCGGGCATTATCTGCCCTCTGCCGAAGCCCGGTGCGCTTGCTGCGGGTAGAGAGAGCACTCGATCTCTCTCTCTCCCTTTCCGCTACCTCCTTCTGTGACTTGACATTTTCGCAGAAGGAGAACACCGCATACCACGACGCTGCAACGAGATCACGGCGTGGCTCCTCCCAAGTTGCACACTCTGCACGCGTATGCCACGCCGTGTCCTCCCGGCAATGGACGCAGGGATGACATCGAGCGTCTGGCTCCATGCCTATGCGATGCAGGTACCTCCCGAAGCAGCCGTGCCCCGAGAGCACTTGCGTCGCTCTAAATGACAGGGAGCCGTGCCTCTTCCCGAGCCAGTCATCGAGCACCAGCCGGACCGCCCCGATGGTGACGAGGCCAGCGGTAGAGCGCAGAAGCCTGTCCCGCCATTCCGCCACCAAGAACTCACGGAGCTCGGATCGGCGGGCGCAGCGTGATCTGCCGCTGCACCAGTGGTACAAGGCACCTGTCCCAAGTAAACACGAGTTGTTTATTTGAAAGTTCTCGCTGGTGATGTGAACAGTTAGTGATCAAGTATTAATATAATATGAATCTCTTTTACTGACACGAGACCTAAAATCTTTTGTTCCATGAAATGTTCATAGAAATTGTTCTACTAGAGTTGCGCCGCGCTGTCGCGTCGCGCCTGTTTGCCTTAAACCATGACTTAGTTTAGGACGTAGGATGCTTTTTATCCCGTGGGATAATTTCCGCCTTCTACGCGGATGAAGCGCTGGCAAAAGCTATTATGATGAATCCTCAGCTGTAGTTCGCCAAAATCAAATTTTCTTTGGTTATTTGCAAATTGCAGCTCTGTTTTACGTCGTATGTTGATCAAATGTAATTTGCGACTGTAGGAATGATATATTTACTGAATCTGAATCAAATCACTTTCTTAACAAAAAGTCATTCATTTCTTGAATTTTGACATCGCGCTCGCGCCCTAGAAATCTTTCTACAATCTGTCATTTTGTCTTCCATTTATATAAACGCAACCTGAATATAGGTAGTTACTTACACTAATAAAATATGAGTATTTCACAAAGAATTTTTAATTAATTAAATACTTAAATGACTAATAAAAAATAATAGGCACCTATGTTTAATGACCCCATATTTTTACATACTTCAGACATGTTATTCACTTTGTCTAATTATATTAAACTTACTTCTGCTCGCGACTTTTTTCGCGTGGAAGTCGTAACATAAACAATATTCTTACTATAAAACAGCCATATTTTTATAATTTTTTCTCGCCCCCCTACGCACCGCATCGCATCGCATCGCCCACGCGCCCTATTACTTCGTTTTCGCTTAGCATTCTTTTATTTTTTTTTACTCGGCTCCTATGGGTCGTAGCGTGATATCAAGTAGCCAATAACCTTGCTCAAGAATAGGGCTATCAAATGCAGAAAGGATTTTTCGAATCCGACTAGAAGTTCCGCGTTCAAATAAAAAAAAACAAACAAACTCTTCAGCTTTATTTGCGTTTTATAGAGTATAAATAATATAGGGTGACACCCCATCGTCGCGCAAACTGTAAGCATGAAGTCAGCTCATGTTTCTAAACGCCCTAGGGTAGAAATTTTTGGTAGGTTAACAAATCGGCTATTTGTGGTTTGTATCAGAAAAGTACGCATAAAGCGCGCGTACGCGTAAAAGTAGTATATATTGCTGATTCTAATGATTATAATTCTGTAAAGCCATATTTGTTACGGTCGCGAATCATATTTTAATCAAAATACAACCTGACAGTGACCTGCAAATTGCAAAAAACGTAAAATAAATTGAATTTCGCGGGCTACCCTGACGGTTCTGCCTTAAGTACTTTATCTAATGACTTCAGCTTAGTTCAGCTTCACTCATGTTTTACTAAGTTTCAGAGCCAGACGCTTATCGCAAAGTTTTTCTTTACGTGTATCTACATGACATAATTTTATGTACAGGGTGAAATTAAATTAGCTAGCGAAACTCCGCAGACGTGAAGTGTATCAATATCTAAAAAAGATAAAACAAAAAAAAAACCCTTTTTTTTGTGGGGTCAACGACCGCACTTATTTTAGTCACTTGAAATATAAATTGTTGTAGTAAACTTCACAGATGTGATTGGTATCGATAACTAAACACGATAAAACAAATTAAAACAGATTTCTCAACTAAGTAATACATCAAGTAGGTAACTACACCTCCAGAGGTCGAAGACCCCAAAAAAAAATATATTTTACTTTATCATGTTTAGAATTAGAAATCTATTCCCATCACTTCTTCGGAGTGTTTCACTAGCGTATTTAATTTCACCCTGTAAAGGTCATATTCCAATGTTTTCAGACAAGTAGTTGACTAGCGTCGTTGTGCGTCATCCATAAGCTCGTATTCTATTTTTTGGCCCTTGTGTTAAATATTTTATGAGTTTATAGGTTGTAACAGTATCAGAGACACGATATGTATGAAAGGAGGTCATAGTCGTAAGTTATTAATAGTGTATGGGCTATTTATACTTGATTTTAGATTTACAGTGAATCCTCAGTTCTAGTCCGCGAAATTATTTTTTTCTTTAGTTTTTTTGCAAATTGCAGCTCAGTTTTACGTCATATGTTGATCAAAATTCGAATTGCGACTGTAGGAATGATATATTTACTGAATAATAATCATAAATTTCATATCAATCGTCATCATCTTTGGTTTTTTTTTCCACCTAAGTATTTTTCAGAATATTCCTTAAGCAAATTCTTCAAATTCAAATTCAAATTAATTTATTGTAGAACATAGGTAAGGTAAGATGTTACAATTACAATATAGTTATACATATAGGTCTGCTATGTCTCGCCATTGCGGCATACAAAATTCATAAATCGTTAAAGAAGAACAAATTAAACACTAATTAATATAAAGTACAACAATAATAATCGGATACATTGACATTTTTTTTAAATATACAATTATTTGAGGAATTGTGGTTTGTTCTTAATATTTACAAATTATTCATTAGGTATTATAATATGTCAGATTACATGTCACATTGTATGTTAAATTAAATGTCAATTAAATGTCAGATTCCAAATTATTCTACAAATCACTGCGTGAGTTTATCAGTATTTTACATTTAATTTTCATTTCTGGTTTGTCAAATATAAAAGTCGACTGGTTCTGTGTTTTGTCATTTAAAAATCTTTAATAGAATAATAACATTTAGCTATCAGGAATTGATGTAACTTTTTTTTTAAAGTATTTATATCACTCATATTTCTGAAAAAAGGTGGAAGGTTATTAAATATATGTGGACCCATACAAAAGATGCTTTGATGCAAAAGTTTTGTTTTGCTAGGTACTATGCGCAACTTGTCTTTGTGTCTGGTCCTAGTATAAAATTCAAATAAATTTGGATTTGATTTTATGAACATTATTGTTTCATATATGTATACACTAGGGAGAGTTAATATTTTTAAATTTATGAAATGTGGCTTACATGAATCCATCCGTTGTAGATTGCACATTGATCTAATACAACGTTTTTGAGCTTTAAATGCACGGTCTTTTTCTACAGAGTTACCCCAATAAATGATTCCATAGCGTATGATCGAAGCAACATATCCATGATAGGCAGTTAGTAATGCATGTTGATTGACGTTTTTCTTTAATCTGTAGAGGGCATAAGAGCTCTGACTAAGCCTCTTGCACACTTGCTCAATATGTGTTTTCCAGTTTACTTTACTGTCTATATGAAGACCCAAAAATTTGGTTACTTTTATTTCCTCAATGTCAGTTTGATCGTAACGTATGTTTAAGTCACAATCTGCTTTTACTTGCTGTTTAAAATTCATGATTTTTGTTTTCTCTAGATTAATTTTCAGGTCATTTTCATCAAGCCATTTTATAATTGTTGTCAGAGTATTAAGTAGGTCAAATTTTAAAACAGTCCTATCATTACCGGTAAGCAGTATCGTACTATCGTCAGCAAATAGGGTCATATGATGCATTGTAACTGTCGACATGTCATTTATATAAATTATAAAAAACAGTGGGCCTAGGATGCTGCCCTGTAGGACTCCAGAGTTTATATTTCTAACCTCAGAGGTAAAGGTCTCTTCAGTTCTGGTAATTTGGGAGATTCTTTTTAATTCTACTACCTGTTTTCTGTCACTAAGATAGGATTCAATTAGTTTATGCACGTTACCTCTTATACCAAACGCATGTAATTTGTGCAAGAGTATTTTGTGATTAACGCGGTCAAATGCTTTTGACATATCCATGTATTGCGCTAGGGCTGGAAACCTAGTATCCATATTTAATAAGACTTTGTGTAAGAAATTATACATCGCCAAATTAATTGATTTATTTTTTCGAAACCCATATTGACATGGAGTAAATACTTTATTGTTTTCAAAAAATCGGTAGAAACAGTTATATATGTATTTCTCAAATATTTTAGAAAAGATAGTTATTAAAGCAATAGGTCTATAGTTACCAATAGAAGTTTTGTCGTCTTCTTTCGTGGAAAAAAATTCCATCAGTAAATATATCATTCCTACAGTCGCAAATTGCATTTAGATCAACATACGACGTAAAACAGAGCTGTAATTTGCAAATGACCAAAGAAAATTTGAATTTGGCGGGCTACAGCTGAGAATTCACATTAATAGCTTTTGCCAGCGGTTTCGTCCGCCGGGAAGTCGGAAATTATCCTACGGGATAACAAGTATCCCGTAACCCATATAACAGGATTTAAGGGTCCCGCAAACAGGCGCAACGCGACAGCGGGGCGCAACTCTAGTAGAAAAAATTCTATGAACTTTTCATGAAAATGCTTCTACTTCGCCGTCGTCGTCGTCCCTTTCTACAGGAGCCTTTATCCGTGTGCCAAATAGTTTGTAAGGTTATTTTATAATAATTATGCCACGCCTCTGAAGGCTAGCGCTATTGAAACAGATCGATCGTAATTTATTTTTAGGGTTCCGCACCCAAAGGGTAAAACGGGACTCTGTTACAAGACTCCGCTGTCCGTCTTTCACCAGGTTGTATCTTATGAACTGTGATATTTAGACAGTTGAAATACTAAAAAACAATAGAATAAATATTTAAGGGGGCTCCCATACAATAATCGTGATTTTTTTCCTCGTTTTTGCTCGATATTGATAACGGCAACAGGTAGGCGCTTGAAATATTCACAGAATATTTAGTTATATATTCACTTAATTTTTTTTTTAAATAAAACAAATATTTAAGGGGCTCCCCTACAACAGATATGATTTTTTTGCCGTTTTTATAGATAATGGTACGGAACCCTTCGTGCGCGAGTCCGACTCGCACTTGGCCGGTTTTTAATATCAACAATTACTTAAACGGATCCATTTAGCAATTTTTTATTGTGCATTAATCAAATGAAATAAATCGTTATGAACAACATGTTTCAGAATTAGAATTATCAGAGTCATCGTAAAGAAGAAGAAGACTTACAGTGCCCTGCCAGTGTCCATTACAATAACGCGTACGGGATGTTGATGGGGTTGCCATGCTTTTGTAGCGCATCCGGTATGTTTGCAGACGCTCAAGTGGATGGCTTTCAAGCGATACATCGCAAAAGAATAGCGTCTCTGATGCGCCGCATACGGGGCAGCCCCAACAGCTTTCTGCAGCTTATTGCAGGGAGAATGGATGTAGATTGCTCCTTCATGGAGCATTGAGCTAAACTACATGTGCGAGTAGTGCAACAATGCATTGTTGTAAGTCTATTTCCTGTATTCTTATTATATTATTTAAAACACGAAACTTAAATGGATGATTATAACTGAAGAATGTAATTTATCTAAAATAAAAATGAATTGAAATTGAAATTGTAACGGTTATATTGGAAAAGCTTTAACTTATCCCTGGCCAAGACATTTTCTATAAAGTCGACCACGGCTACCGTGTGTACTCTTAATCATGTACCGATTACGATTTCATATGGCCCGTCAAAACGCGGAATTAGTTTACCACTGCGTAAACCCTTACGAATGATCTTTCTTTCAGCAAGAACTAGATCACCTATCTTAAAAGCAGCTTCATAACGCCGTTTTTGATTATACTTGTCCTTTGCCTGCTGAGACAATTTAGCTGATCGTGTGGCAGCGACTTCCCTCAACTCGTCTAAATTGGGTGGCATATCGAGTACAAATAGATCTCCTACGAGTCTAGGTCGGAACCCATAGAGAAGTTCCAATGGAGTCTTTCCCATACTATTATTTACGTTAAACTTCAATCCTATTTGTACCCCAGTCATTTTGATCATCCCCAACGTATTTCGAACTATCTTACCAACACTAGACGAATTCTTGTCTCTCCTTGTGTTTGGTAACAGACAAGTCAAAAATATAGAAGCATGTATGCGTGAGCAATATATAACCATGCATGTATGTATGTGTTCTATATGACTTTAAAACTGAATGACAGTAAAAGCGAAAAAACTTTTTTAAGCCCGATCTACGACGAGTTTCTGTTCAAAAACAATGACTTGTTTTATGGGAATGAGTTACAGGAACATCAAATGTATGTTATTCATTTCTGTACAATTATTTCAAAATTGTAATGTTCAATTACGTTTCAGGGGGCCTAGACAAAAACTTTTCTGATAGCGTTAACGCCAGACGCTAACGTCAAAATGACATTGACAAATGACATTACGTGTGGAAAGGACACGTAATGTCACGTGTTAAGCAAATGTCAACTCCATACAATTTGATTTTCCGTTGGCGTTAACGCTTACAGAAAAGGGATTTTGTCTAGGCCCCCTGGTGACATAACTTTCGAATTGGAGACGTCAACACATGAGTACCTCTATGGTCCGAGAAAAGGTGAAGAATATTATTATGTTTATATCGGTGGACCTATCAATTTCACTACATTAAAAATTAAACTGAATTCATATGCGTCAAATATCTTGTGTTCGTCAGTCCTAATAGCTGAACGGAGGGATGTCGTAAAAATAACGAACGAGCCACTGAATGAGTGTCCACGTAAGAGAATATTATATTGTTACAATAATGAGAGCTTTTAACCGTCCGTTCCTGCAACGTTTTTCAGTAAATTGTTTAATAAAAGTTATCAGACAACTGCCGATTTATTCTTGAAAAATCTCACCGCGAAAATGTAGGTTATGTGAGATTAATTCCACATGCTAGGGTTTGACACTAATGACAACTCATATATCTCGTATATATACTCATATATATACAGAACTAGCTGTTGCACGCAACCTCGTCTGTGATCCAGGATGAAAAGTAGCTATGTCTCTACTCCGGCCATGGTCTATCTGTGTGCCAAACTTAATTCAAATCCGTTCAACCGTTTTAGCGTGAAAGTGTAACAAACAAACAAACAAGCTCACTTTCGCATTTATAATATTACTAGCTTTGCCCGCGGTTTCGCTCGCGTTAAATTAGAATTTGACAATCAATTAGGGTAGTTCGGGGAATTATAGTTAGGAGGATGAAAAGCCGGTCTATCGACACTCTAGACTAGACTCACAAAATGTATTAGGTACTTAATAAAAATAAAATAACTCTTAACACACCACTAAAGCTTAATCATTGCTAGCAAACTAGATTGCCCTATACTTCACTTTAAAGCCAGCAACATGAACCTGCTAATAGGAACTTAGGTGTTTAGACATAATGTTTTGTTAATATTACTAATATAGTTTAGGTTTTATAAACCTAGATCAGGCAGGTCTACATTACACTTAGAATTAAACATTTTCCTCGATTGTAATTAATGTAAATCATAATTTTATTTTATACTTGAATAAATTTATTATTATTATTATTTATTTATCTCTTCATATTTCTCGGGACCCTGGGATCCCGGACCTTTGGAAGGCATACGAGGGGCCGAAGCCAACTCGCAGAGGCCCGTTCGACGTTTTTAATGAAATGAAGCACCAACCGACGATTATCCCTATTCGGACTATATAAGTGCACCCAAGGACAACCCCCGGTTGTTGTAGGACTATTGCAAGATATGGAAACAAATATATAGGACTATGGATTTGGGTAGCTTAAGTGGACTGGTTATCTAGGACTATGGAAAGACTATGGCCCCTGCCTGACCAATGTTTTATATAAAATACACAGATAAAATGGCAGGGGGTGACTTGCACACTCAATAATGGGCCCCCGAAAATGGTCGCTAGCACATAGTGTCGAAGTGACAAAGGGGCAACATGTCCTGAGGTGCTTATGAGGAGTGGAGAGGTATCCCACGGCTATCAGGACAATCCCGGAAGTACGGTCAAGATCCCTACCAGCATCTTACTGGAATACTTCCTTCCCCCGAGCACGTTTGCTCTTGCGAATCTCCACTCTAGCCGGCCAATAAAGGCAAGAGAGAGGCGGGAGCATTGTCCCTCTTTATTATTATTATTATTAGTTTGTAAGTAAATTGTAACTAACGTTATGAGTCCATGATACTTGAAAATAAATGTTTTATTTTTATTAATTATTATTATTTTTGTTTATTTATTTTCATGCATATTAATTACATTTTTAAATACTTTTACAAAAACATATAAAAATATAAAAAATAGTAGCCCATCGGCATCAAAAACAGGGTCCAAGCTGCCGGTGGTCAGGGCTCTAGAGAGAGGAACCTCCTCAATATGCGTGCCCTATCCGTATATAATTATTATTATTATTTCCTTTTTTCATTATATAAATTATGTGATGGGCAGTGAAGGAGTCCAAAAAAAACCCAAAATTTCCACTAAATGAATTTAATAAAGTAATTACAATTAATTCTTAATATTAGGTGAGTAGGTACTAAGAGGTTGTCCTAACGACCGATGTATGTGACGAAAGGCCCCGCGCCGAATCTGCTGGTTAGTTTTATTGGATGCATCAAGTTGGGTTGCGCAATCCATTCACAGTAACCGAATGTATGGTGATGACGTATCTGGGAGGCACTCACAGATATAACATATATGTACACACAAATTATATTTTTAAATATTAGTATATAAAAAATACAAAAACATTTAAAACTTAAAAAAGAGTAGCCCACCGGTATCGGGAACAGGGTCCAAGCTACCGGCGATTAGGGCTCCAGAGAGAGGAACCTCCTAACAATGCGAGCTATGTCTAGTAGTACCGCTTTCTGAATCAAGCCCTTGGATCCAGCTGCCCAACGAGAGCCTCCTCAGGTGTTGGTCGAGGCTCTTGGCTATTAAGAAATTGACTGTCACGACTATCGGCACGATGATCGCTGAGTCCACATCCCACATGTCAACAACCTCGCGAGCCAAGTCAAGATACTTGATTTGTTTATCTTTCTGGGCTTTCACGAGGTTCGCGTCATGCCGGACCGTTATGTCAATAATCACCACCACTATATCAGGCTTATTGGCAAAAACAGTCCTGTCAGTGATGAACGAATGAAACCCAGTTCCAGTGTAATCTGACTGATTATTTAATATAATTTCTATGCAACACTTCTTATCCATTTTTTTTCTTTTTTCTGGTACTAGGGCGCCTGTATCTAGTTTATCAATTATTATTTCTATGATTGAGTATTTTATTTCTTTGATTAGTTGACTTGATATATTATAGAAACCCACATGATTTGCGCTCACTATGCTATTTTATCCTTTGATGCATCCATCCGCATCCACAAAATACTAAAATGATGGTCACTATCATTTTAATTAAGGTAACGTACTAACGTGCCATACCAAGTTATTATTTAATAAAATTATACATGTTTATTAATTAATTATCCGTTAATCACATGAGTTACAATGGACTCTGTTGTATTCAGTTTGATTATGTTAATAACTAAGTGTGATGCTGGCGAGATAGGCACGACAGGTGAGGAAATCAGTTTTTTTGTCAGTATAAGTACTTAATGCAACTGCACAGAGATCATATTTGCATGGTACTCGTGCGGCTAACAAGCAGCTGGCTATGAAGGCAAGTGGCCACCACTGCCTATGAATATCTACAAGACCAAAGCCAGAAGTACCTAGGAGTTTTTCCATAAAAAATGCTGTAGCAGCCCGTACCCTAACTACGTAACAAACTTTCAACCACAATCCGAGAGTTTTGAAGAAAGGTCGTATTGCATTGCTTCATAGGTTTAGATTCATCTGCTCAGCAACGTAAATAATGCAATGAAGTAGGAGGGAGGAGGGTAGGTGGAGTGACAATCTTTGCGGGAGTCAAACAAAGTTATTGGGTTTTGCCTGTCAAACTACTTGGTAGCAGTCAGGAGTAAAGCAGTTGAAAGTTGGCAGTGTCACGTCCCTTCAAGGGCACGCAAAGCTTCTGGTCCTGAACCTGATCTCTGTCCGGTCGTGTCGGAATGTCATCCCATTGGAATATGAGAAAGCGGAGAGAGAGTCGCGCACACACTTGTGCACAGGCTTTTTTATGCGTTTGTAGCAATAAATAATTTTTTGGTCCTTTTTCACTCTATCCAATATCTCCTACATAGCTGCCAAGTCTTCTTTGAGATAAGCAGCTGTAACCAAAATTCAGTCAGGAGAATATTTTGTCATATATATCTAAAATTATTATGTGCTATTCTAGAATACACTCGTGCATATTCCACCGGTTTATCCTCAAGCGAACCGGTAAATGTAGTGGCCGCAATTAATAAACCATTGGATATACCTTTTCAGCATGTATCCGTCTATATTGGCAGGTAAGCAATGCAATGTTTATTAAGTAAATATAGTCGAGCGTACGTTGGTGGTAACTTGGACCTTGAGCGGGCTTAGCGTAGTACGCAGCACTATGGGATTAGGAATACAGCTCTTGATCTACTAAACCTTTCTACCTGAAAAGATAGAAAGGTTAAAGTTCAAGTAAACGGCATGAACTCATTAGAGTCTGAAATGACAATGGGCGTTCCTCAAGGTTCGATATTGGGTCCATTCCTCTTTTTAACCGACTTCACAAAAAGGAGGAGGGTCTCAATTCGTCTGTTTTTTTTTTTTTTTTTATGTGTGTTAGCTCATAACTTTTTTCTGGGTGAACCGATTTGGATGATTATTTTTTTATTTGATAGTTGGTGCTTCACATGTGGTCCCATTTAAATTTGATCAGGGTCTGACCAGTAGTTTTTGAGTTATCCTTCATACTGCATATTTTTTCCACTTAGTTTATATTGATGATGTGTTGATAATTTGCTGTCACTGTTATTTACATACCAATTAGTGGAATACGAATTTGTGTGGGGTAGGTACCGCAACAAAAAAGTGAAAAATAAAAATTGGAAGTCGGTTGTTTTTTTGTAAAAAAGTTTTTTTAGTTTACATTAATGATTTACCCCAATTACTGCAGAATCAACCGAAGATAGTGTTATTTGCAGATGACACATCATTGATCTTTAAAGTAGACCGACGGTCACAAAATCCTGACGACGTGAATATCTCTATTCGTCAGGTCCAAGATTGGTTTATGGTAAATAATTTGGTACTAAATGAAAAAAAAAAAAACAAATGCATTGGATTTCAATTAACAAATGTTAGAAGTTGCGAATGTGACATCATATTGAATGGAGAAAAACTAGAATTTGTTAATCAGACGGTTTTCCAGGGAATCACGCTAGACGAGAAATTACAATGGGGACCCCATTTAACATCTCTTGCGGGGCGGTTAAGCTCGGCCGCCTCTGTTGTTACGAAGATAAGACAGTTAACAGATATAGAAACCGGGCGTTTGGTCTATTTTAGCTACTTCCACAGCATTATGTCATATGGCATTTTACTGTGGGGTCGGGCTGCTGACATTGAATCCATTTTCATTTTGCAAAAGAGAGCTGTCAGGGCCATTTACAATCTACGTCGTTGTGAATCTCCTAGGGAACTATTTAAAAAGATTAATATTATGACGGTACCTTGCCAATTCATTTATGAAAATATTATGTACCTATATAAGAAAAAATCTAAATCTTTTTAATAAAATAAGTGAAAGACATAATTTTAATACTTAAAATAAAGATAAAATAGATCAACCATTTTTTAGATTATCTAAAGTACATACATCTTTTATGGGGTACTGTGTTAAATGTTACAACAAAATACTTTGTGATATATTGCAATTAAATGAAAGAAAATTTAAAACTCATATTAAAACATTATTAAAAGAGTAACGGCAGAGTTTCTTGCCCATTCTTCTCCATACGAAACTACCTTTTGGAAGGGGCAACTAGAAACAATTCTATTTTTTGTAAATTTTGACGTTCAAAAGTGCCTTTTATGTGACTATTTGAAATAAATGATTTGACTTTGACTTTGACTTTGCAGTATCAATAGGATGTAGAAAGGCCAGTATAATACTGGTTTTGTTATTACCACTGACGAGCGAGCTACTGTTCTACTGATCCTTCATCGTGCGTCTTCGTCTGTTTCGTTGTTGTCGCAAACATGGACAGCTGTGCGAGAGGTCTTGGTTCGATTCTCTGG
Source organism: Griposia aprilina (assembly GCA_916610205.1). Classification (NCBI taxonomy): domain Eukaryota; kingdom Metazoa; phylum Arthropoda; class Insecta; order Lepidoptera; family Noctuidae; genus Griposia; species Griposia aprilina. Next base: position 6,065,366 of record OU744310.1, on the reverse strand, counting down.
ACGAACTTACTTTACCGACAGATGTGTTGCTGGGGAGTTTGTTGCACCACTTCTTCTTCTCAGCTAAAATACTAGGAACTGATGAAGGGTGGGCGTTTTAGGGGACTGTCTTTTGTAATTTTGATGTTCGAAAAGTGCTGATACCTACTCAGCCTAATTTGGCGTGTTTCTGGCAAATAAATAAGATTTGACTTTGAAATGACTTTTGATTTTTTAATTTTAGATAGTGTTGTAAGGTTTTTCCCTCAGAATAATCCGCATTTAGTGGGATCCGAAGTCTTTCCATCCCGTCAGTTCTGTCTGTCTTTAAAACTTGATTCAACTAGTTGTGAGTTGGGTACTTTAATTTTATTGAACGTTAACGAATTCTTCAATGTTTTAGGTGCAACGATTTTTATCACTATGTTGTCAAATTGGAGGCTACTATTACTAACTCCATGATCCACGTGAGTGTTTCTTTTTTATATCATTAAACCGACTTAAAAAAATAGAGGCGGTTATGCACTCTGCAAGTTTTATTCATATAAATACTTAATCGACCCTGCAATCTGAATCAAAATCTGCCCAGTAATCACGGCGAAATCGATTTCGTCGTGATTACTGGGCAGATTATGTGATTCTTACTTTGTTTGGTAGACCCCCCCCCCCCTCCCCCCCCCCCCCCCTTGCAGTGATTCCGTATCGTTGAGCTCCTCAAGTTCCGAGTTGAGCTGCAGGATTACTGACAAATGCGTGCACTGACTGGACAGGTCCACTCAACCTGTGTGACTTTTCCTCAAAAGACCATTTCAGACACAAATCTACATGGTCTTCCCATGATCTGACCAAGATTATGTCTGGACTTTAAAAGAGACTGTGACCTCTGAGTTTGGTTCGGCCTTTCTTCTCAGAGTAGTCAATAGAAAACGCCGACATCATCTAGTTTTTTTTAAATATGTTTGACGTGTAAAAGTGTTTGTACAAACCTATTTACAGAAATAAAATAATTTATCATTTATCATATCTATTTTATTATTTTTGTTTTGAGTAGAGTTTGAGTTCGCTTCAATAATAAGTGTTGATGATGATGGTACATAAATTTGTGTACACCATTAACATCAGAAAAAATTAAACTTAAAAAGAAAACAACGACTTCCAAGTCTCACCTCAGGCTTTAGTTTTGTTAAGCTAGCGGGCCTTTTGATGGTAACTTGGTAAGAGTTCAAAGCCAGCTATGGTCATCTGAAATACTAGTTGCATCGTAAGCCATCCCCAGGACACAGCTGGGGTGGTGATGTGATGATACATACTGACCCCCTCTCAACTTTGAAAGAGGTGTACGTCAACCAATGATTCGTCACGCTGCAGTGAGCAAACAGGCGTTCATTGACCGAGCGAGCGCGAAAAAGTGCGAGCGAAGCGTCACCGTTTCAGCTTGGGCAAAAATGCTTTCGTATATCCGAATGTCCGGCGGATGTCTGGCTGTTCTCCTCTACGGGTCGCATTTCTCAATCGATTCTCGTTAAATTTTGTGAGCAGGTTTGATAATTATATGGATTTATTTTGCTGATTCAGTTTTTAGAAACTTTTCAAAATGGCGGAGATATGGGAGTTGAAAACGCGCCCTTTCGCGCTTTTTGTTTTAAGGTGCGCGGTAAACATTTATTCAGTTTTTAGCTATGCAAAGACATACTGGCGCGATCTACAACTCACAGATCCACTATAGTTTTATTCTCATTGACTAATCATTTCACAAAGACCAGTAGCAGTGTGCTTGACTGTGAAATTATAAAGGCCCAGCACGAACGCGCGACATAAAAGTAACATAAATTCGAAACCTCTTTAATTGAAAATATAATATATAAAAACCGGCCAAGTCCGAGTCGGACTCGCGCACGAAGGGTTCCGTACCATCATCTATAAAAACGGCAAAAAATTCACGTTTGTTGTATGGGAGCCCACGTAAATATTTATTTTATGCTGTTTTTTAGTATTTGTTGTTATAGCGGCAACAGAAATACATCATCTGTGAAAATTTCAACTGTCTAACTATCATGGTTCATGAGATACAGACAGCCTGGTGACAGACGGATGGACGGACAGCGGATTCTTAGAAATAGGGTCCCGTTTTACCCTCTGGGTACGGAACGCTAAAAAGCGGCCAAGGGCCTCTAAATTGGTGCCCGGTTATTAACGACAGGCTCGTTTTAGGTTATCAATATAACTGGCAGGAAATTTCCAAACACCTCTGTTATAATTTAATTTATATTATATTTTTAGGTTAACAATGTCACTCACACCATGAGCACCCTGTGGGAGTGCATAGTAGTGGAGTACAAGGGTGACTATAAGAACTATAAAAATTGGAAACAAAAAATGTTCTTGTTATTCTTAAATATTCATGTTAAAGGTGCAAGTAAGTGAACCTGATTTGTTGTATAAATATCGACTAGTGCCTTCATTAATTAATCTATTATCTATCAGAAGTAGGTTTTAATAATAAAAAATAGTAGTCTTTATTATTTTTAACAAACAAAACAATAATAATGACAATTAATATGGGAAAGTGTAGCAAACTGATAAATGAAATGAGCAATTAATTAACTTATCACGGGTGGGAAATAATCAAGTGACCTCTCCCACGCTGGGCGGAGCGCGAGGGCGTGTCAGACTCTTACTGACTAAAACCCACCCGTATTCCTTCAGTTGCCTGTGCGCCAGGGCCACGGCAACTCTTTCGAACAATCCGCGACCCCGGCAGGCATCGGCCCTATCGAACCCCGTCAATTATGCTGATATATCTTTGAGGCGCGCGTGGAACACAACGCGCCGTCGTCCCGGGCCTGGTTCTTACCCATTGCTCGCCGTCCGCAAGCCCGCGCCTACGGTGGCCGGGAGTCAGCTACCGACTCCTGACGCCCAAGGTGTCTACTCCTGCGGCGACTAGAGGCGTTAGGGCGCAACGATTGCCTCACCCTCACGTGCTCCGCCTCCTGCTTCGCAAGCATTACTGCTTCGCAAAAGGAGGTGCCGGCTTCCCATTCCGTCTCGCTCCGTACCATGGCCTGGACCAGGGCCGGACGCGAGAGATCGCCGCCGCCGATCGCCGCCGCCGATCGCCGCCAGGAGGTCACGGCGGTGCTCCACCCAAGCCGGGCAGACCTCCACCGTATGCTCCACCGCATCCTGTGCACCGAGAAAACGCAAAACTGAGTAGAGAGACATCCGTCGCCTTCACCTGTCGATCCGTAAGAGATCGTCTGCGTGCAGTTGCCGACTTGCCGCTAACTATCCCCACTCTTGATGCGGCTGTCTTGACCACGCCCCTCGTTCCCTCCAACTTCTTTATTCTTCTAAAAAACACAAAAACAATCTACCTGTGTTTCGGACCTAGCCTGTCGCTTGCTGCCCTCTCCCAGCGACGACGGCCTTAGCCGAGGCTCGGAACCCCGCAGGGGGTGCCTTTAGCGTGTTGTCGCCTAGTTTTTAAGTTTTAAGCCCTGGCTGGGGGCCTTAATTGATTAGGGCAACCACATGGATGTCCGGTTAAGCAGCCGACAACCTCCTAGGTTGAACTGCGAGTAGCCATTAAAAAAAAAAAATGCTATAACAGTTATAGACTTTGAACCAATCCAAGTCATGTGCCCCAACCGATTTCATTAGAAACGCAATAAGGCAAACATGGTTTTAGACCTCTAAAAATATATAACGGAGAAGGTACGTCTCTCTCGTTAACATCAGCCATATTTTGACTACTGTGGGCGTACTATGGGAAGTGTTGGTTATTGCGCAATAGAAAAACCGTTTGCAGTTCAAATTAAGTTATAATTTACGATCAAACTAATCACACTAGCAATTCGCACACTGTAGGTACACGACACAACTATACGGACCGCGTGACAGTTTATAAACGTGTTCACTGCTTAACCGCCAACAACCAACTCTGCTTTTACTCTCGACAAGCGCTTTGTTATAGACTCCGTCGAGCGCCACCTCGTGGCGCTGGCGTCCACCACAAAATGATGCAGGCGTTATGTTCCGTTATGTTATAGGTACTAGTGGCATGCGAATAGAGCCCATCCATGTTTTAAAATACACATAACAATTAATTAGTGATTCCTATTTTCAGAATCTGTAGAAATAACTGTGAATGGCATTAATTTGACGTTCGATGAGGCAGATCTGTCAACTCCTTATGACAGAGACGCAATCTACTTCTTTGAACACGGCGAGCACGTGCAAATAGTCTGCAGGAACCCGCACAGCACAGGCTCCGTGCATTTGGAATACATTACGAAAGGTAAACGTAAAAGCTGATATCAAGATTTGTTTTTAGTAAATACAAGCTTATCCCATTCTTAGGAATTAGTTTTAGATATCATTATTAGCCTGCTAAGTAGCACTTCAATCATAACATATAATTCGTTGCTCTTGTTTCATGTTTATTATTGTATATTATAGTATACATATAAGCATATGCTTTATATATGCATGTATTTATTGTATACTAGCTGACTCGACAGATGTTGTCCTGTCTTAACTATGAATGTCATTATGTCGTTTGGTTTTAGTTTTGACTATTGACTAAAACAAAACTATCGACTCATTTAGCAACCGATCTATCTGTATTAAACGATATTTGCAGCACGCATTCTGTCACGCTGACAGTTATTTCAAACAACTGACAGTTATGTAAAATTAATATTGGCGTTAAGTTTTACAACAAAAATATTATTAGCGAAATTGTTCCACCCATTCACGCGTGATGTGATGACCAAGGGAAATAGAGATTCATTTTATATTATTGTATATGTAAATGGTACACCACTGACTACATGCAGCATTGTCTCTCCGTCTTCTTTTAATCCATCCAAAGGTTGTCTGTAACCAGCCACCTCACCCATTGTGTCACCCTATGTAAAATTTCTACATTTATATCTTTCATTTTTATGGCGTACATAATAAAGAGTATTCTATCTATCTGTCTGTGTATCTGTATGTCTGTCTATCTATCTATCTATCTCTTGGCTAAATAGTAACAGCCGCACGGGTCGATTTTCAAGGATAAGCAACGTTTCTCATAGTTTTTCCGTGGATGGGTGACAAACCATTACATATCGGGACCCTTTCTCGGAAAACCCATTATGTCGTTGGTCAAGGTTGTATTTCGAAGATTTTTGACAGTCGTTACGGGATGTCAAAAGCCCGAAAATGTGACAACCAGTTTTACTAAGGGGTATCGCGTAATCCAGTAACTGGGTTGTGGAGGTCAGATACGCAGTCGCTTCATGTAAAAGACTGGTATTAGTCTGCATCCGGATAGACTGGAAGCTGACCCCAACATAGTTGAGAAAGGACTAGGCAGATGATAAAGTTTACTAGCCTGATAAAACAAAGATGAAGCTATTCGTCCTGCTGTATAGATATGATAGCCCGCAGGTTTGCACGCTGTTCCATGTCGGTCAAGCAAACTCTTTTCAGAGCTTATTGTACCTCAATGGTCACGTGCAGCCTGTGGTTGAATCACACCCAAAAAGCATACGAAGCCCTCCGTGTCCAATATAACAACGCCTTCAGAGCGCTGATGGGGCTGCCGCGACACTGTAGTGCCTCGGGCATGTTTGCTGAAGCTAGCATCGACTGCTTCTACGAGTATGCAACGATGCGTAAACGGAGCGCGTCTCTGGTGCGCAGGGTGCGCGGCAGCCCCAACAGCGTACTGATGATGATAGCGGACAGGCTCGACTGTCCATAGTTCATAGTTTGATAGTGTGATGGTTGATTGGTTGTTTTGTATTGTATTGTAATGTTAATGTATTGTCTGTTTTGTGTATCTATTGTATATGAGTTATGTAACTTGAGAAAATAAATGAATAATAACAATAGCTTGCGTATTTGTCTTGCACTGTGACATTAATGACTTTTCTTTTTCATTTCCAGATTCGGCCAATATATCCGATTCTGCGATATTTTTCATTCATCTACATTCAGAAAGCAACAATTCGTACATTGACTGTGTGTACAACAGTACTAAGCCTATTGACACATACGTCTACAGGGTGACCTTCGTTATCAAGAAACAATTGATTTATTTGAATGAGAGTAAGTACATAGGTACACCAGATATAAGACGCTTCACATTTTGTTCATTTTTGGGGTTCTGTACGTCCTAATGAAAAAACGGAACCCTCACTCGTGTGTCTGTACGTCGTAATGAAAAAACGGAACCCTCACTCGTGTGTCTGTCCGTCTGTCACAGCCAATTTGCTCCCAATCTACCAGACAGATTAAGTTGAATTTTGGTACACATATAAATTTCTAGGACTGAAACACGGACGTGTAACATAAATAAATAAATTTTGAATAATTTAATAGCTTTTGGGGAGGCAAACTGGAAAATTATAAACAAAAGTTTTGTAAACTGTACCGTGTGGCATATCGAATGAACGGGCTTATTGTGAGGGTCTCAAATATATTGTTTGTATAATTTTAAAATAATCATTTTTGAAGTTATTTAAGAAAATATATGAACATTTACCATCCCACTACCCGTCATCTCCGATACTAGTGACCCTGAAATTTAAAAGCAATACAGAAATTAGTTCTTTAGAAAACAAATTTCTGTATTGCTTTTAAAGCCACGACCCTAACTCGACGCGGTCTAACTCTACAAATCTTACATATTGTTCAAATAGCTTGGCAGTTCCATTAAACTATTGCATGACACAACATTAAAGACCAGTGACCTAATATCTTACCATATACCCATAAGGGTGTCTGTGCGATGACCGCGAAATAGTCAAGCCGTAATTTTTTACCAAAACGTAAGGTTTGTAGAGTTAATCATTTTAGAGCTAGGGGCTTGGCTCTTCATTAGACCTGATAACTTTTTGCCAGTGAAAGCGCTATGTTAACTTTGGCAACCTACTTTACATGAAATGTTTTTGGTGGGTAACATATTAAAATTGATCGTACCGAACCCTCTCCTCGCGAATTCAACTCACACTTGTCCGGTTTTTTTTCTCTTTCATTGGCATCTTTCACTCGAAGTTAAAGGATTTAAGAAGAACAAAGGTATAAATATTGGTATTACGACTTGCTTAGCATAATAATAAGAAATGTTGATAAAAAATTGTCAATTTGTGCAATCCTGACAGATATGACAAAAGCTTTCGATTGTGTCCTTCACGCAACCCTCGTTGATAAGCTTAATATTTATGGGATAAGGGGAAATATACTTAGCCTTATTAAATAATATTTAAGTGACCGTAAACAATATGCGGAAATATCTAAAATTTGCTCAAACACTAGGCGTGAGAGGAAAAACATATCCGAAGCAAGAGTTGTCAGACATGGAGTACCTTAGGGTGGAGTTCTTAGCTCACTTTTGTTCTTGCTATACATAAATGACTTACCAAAGCACATTGAACACTCCATGGTCTTATTCACGGACGATAGCACCGCACTAATTAAATGTATAGACATAAATAAATACGAACAGCGGGCTTAGCATGACGCTATCTATCTCTTCGAAGAATAGAGCCGGCTATTCCCATACAAAGTGACATTTCGTTTCTCTATTTTTGACATCGCACCGTAAAAATCCTTCTAAAATCTGTCATTTTGTCTTCCGTTTCTGCCAATCGTTGTCTAGGTTCTTTTTAATGTAGACTATTTCAGAAGACAGTTGTCTAAGGTAGTGAAGACAATTTGAATTTTAATCGCCACGTTTACTCGACGGCCACAAAGTATAAAAATGGAAAGGAAAAAAGGAAATTTTCACTTTTTGTATGGAAAATGTGAAAAATGATTACCTACATGTTGAGTTTTCGGGGTTTAAGGGTTACTTAAAGGGAGACGAAATTTTCATTATTTTTGCGATAGGACACACCATTTTCGAGATATAAGCAAAATAAAAGATAAACGTGAACAAATTACTGAATTTCGTAAAAAGTACAGTTGACTCTTTCTACTTTGCTGCCGTCGTACTGTCTTCACGAAACGTCATTTTTGTCTATTCTTCCGTCGACAAGAAGGTGCTTGTGCTAAGCCTGGCAGTAAATAATACGCCTAAAGACATTGTAAATTGGCTTGACGATAATAATTTAGTAATTAACCTGCAAAAAACAAACGTAATGCATTTTAATCAACTCACATCAGTACCAAATGTAATAATAGAATATAATAACTGTAATATAGACCAAGTTGAAGTTGCAAAATTTTTAGGTATACTGATAGACAATCAGTTGACTTGGAAACCTCAAGCAGAGGAGGTCTGTAAAAAATTGAGCGAATCCTCTTAAGTCTTATACAATTTAGCGAAAAAGGTCAATATCACCACAACAGTAACTGCACACCATGGTCTAGTTGCGTCTGTTTTAAGATACGGAATAATCTTTTGGGGAAACTGTACTCTACGAGGACAAGTGTTCAAAGCCTAAAATCGCTGCTTAAGGGCAACACTTCATATGAAAGTGACGGATAGTTGCGTTTCTGTGTTTAAGTCCCTCAAACTATTAACTTTCCCGGCTATGAACATTTTAGAAATTGCAATTTTCGTTTAATGTAACTTAAACCTTTTCACGGTAGTTTCAAAAGTTAGAGAGAGACCTATAAGAAGTCAGTATAAATATCTACTTCATGTTGAGAGCCAAACTAACGCGGTTTACAAAAAAAAAGTGTTATTATTATGGGTCCATTAATGTATAATAAAATACCTAACACAATTCAAAACTTTAAAAATAAACTGACGGCATAATTAATTGCGAAATGATATTATTCTGTGAATGACTTTCTTAATGATACTGACTTATCTACTGAATAATTTAATGTAACTTTTGACATACCTAATTATGACATTGTTTCGATTTTTTCGTTTTATTCCTATTGTATTGCAGTTATATAAATTAATGGTTTATTATTATGAATGTACCATGCCGCATGGCGACTATTGTTCAACTGTAATACCTACCTTATAAATAATTTATCTGTGTCATCACTGCTATTCATTTTATATTAATTCTCTCATGTTCTATTATTATTGCATGCATAATTGTACAAAGATAACCCATATTTTAACTGGCATATCTTGCAATCTATCCAAATATTTTTTCACTTTACTTTAAACGTCGAAACACAAAATAAATAAAAAATAAATTCTTTAGTGATCCAAGGGTCTTTCACTTTCACCAATATGTAGATGTTCATGATGTGAAATCTTCGGCCTACCAGTTTAGTTAAGTATACTTCAAGGCTCAATCTTGGGTCCATTCTTATCAATGACTTTTAATTAAACTTATAGTGTGGACTGGCGCTTGTTACGGGCACTGAAATCTTTATACAAGGATTCCAGTGCTTGTGTTAGAATAAATGGGGCATACACGAACTGGTTCTGCATCTCGAGGGGTGTTAGACAGGGTTGTGTAGCGTCACCGTGGCTGTTAAACTTTACATGAATAATCGTTTGACAGATTTGAAAGAGTGTGAGTGTGGATTAATGAGGAATGAGTTGCCAGTCAAATGGCTTCTCTACACAGATGATCAAGTTCTACTTGCATCGTCAGCAGAACAGTTGCAAGACATGGTGACTGTGATGGATGAATCACTTACGATGAAAGGGATGAATATAAATGTGAATAAGACGAAAGTCATGGTGTTTTAAAGAGAAGAGGATGTATCGGTGTGTGATGTGAAAGTAAATGATAAGAGATAAGATAAGTGTAGAGCAAGTAAGTGAGTTCATATATTTAGGGAGTCTGTTTACAAGGGATGAAAAGATTGATGGAGATGTGGAAAGAAGAGTAAATGCGGGATATACAGTAAATGATGCTAAACATGCAATTGCGACCAACCAGTTGAGGTCTAAAAAAGTACGGCAGGTACGCTTACATATGTATGGAAGTGAGTGTTGGGTGTGGCAAAAGAAGCATGAAAGTAGAATAAATGCTGTGGAAATGCGTTCCTTGCGAAGCATGTGTGGTGTGACGTGTGTGAAGAATGATGTGCTAAGGCAACGGTGCGGTTTAAAAGAAGATGTAGTGACAAAAATTGAAAAGAGTATGCTAAGATGGTCTGGTCATGTTGAGAGGATGAATGAAGGGCGACAAACAAAAGGTATTTAAAAGGCAAATGTGAGTGGAAACGCCGGGAGGGGACGCCCTAGGAAGACATATAGTGACCTTATTGGTGATTTTCTTCAGAAAGGTGAGGTGCGTAGTACTCGCAAACGGCGTACGTGTTGACCAGATGTATGAACGTAAATGAGGCAAAAGGAGTATGTAAGGATCGTAGCAGGTGGCGTTATGTAGTTTCTGCCTGCCCCCATGTGAAGAAGGCGTGAGTTTATGTATGAATGTATCAATGCCTTACCATTCTATTTAAAGGGTATTTGTGACGTTTCACTGTTTGCAGATGATACCTCTCTTACGAGTATCTATAAAGTAGACAGAAATAGACAAGATTTTGACGACGTATACAGTGCACTATCAATGGTTACAGATTAGTTTACTATAAATAACCTAGTTTTTAATGCCAAGAAAACGAAATGTAAAAAGTTCGTTTTACAGAATGTTAAAAATCTAGGACCCAACATTGTCTTAGATAAAGTGGTGCATGAAACTGTTTATTCCGCAGTTTTTCTGAGTAAACAGTACATGCCAAATTTCAGTGGGGATCACATGTAGCGGGAAGGCTGAGCTCGGCCGCTTTTGATGTCACTCGCCTACCGAATAGTCAAAAAAAATTATGCAAAGCGCAGATGAACTTTCATTCCTATGAAATTTTGTCGATGTCTGTGAACGTGGAATGAAACAAATATGATGATTTAGAACTAGGTATACTGTATTTATTTTATTTCCTATTTTTTTTTTTTGTTATTTTTAGTTTTCGAATGCTGCATTGGTTGACGTCATCACGTCAATGCCGCCGGTTGTCGCTGAAAACCAGCGCTGGGGCTCTGGCATTACGCTGAGCGATTGCGTTTTTCGTGAATGCGGCGCATATTTTCCCATAGCTCGTTTTTTTTAGTGTTTGTGTGTTTTTCTCTGCGTCATGTTTACCGCAAATAAACTTATTTTCTTTCGTTTCTTTTCTTCTTAATATTCATTCGCGTGAAGCGTCTGATGTCAGTGTTACGTAGCGACAGGAAACTGTAGTGTGTGTAGTGTTTTAGCAGAACTTAATACCTATAAATCATAATAGTTCTGCCTGTATGTCCAGTGAGTAGGACCAAGCTGTGCCCGCCATGCTTGCTCACGCGTGGGAATGCCCGAAGTGGTTGGCACAGACGTATGCAAACGTTCATTTCGCCAGCCATATTATAAGTCGTTTGTAATAAGGCCAAGCAGAAAGGACAGAAATAAGAAAGAAGGGGGCAAGCCTGTTGCAAAACTCACCACCAGGCTTCTACTGAGAATATACAAATGGATCTGGAATCCGATCAAGGAGATTTTTTTTCACCAGCAATGTTCACAGCTCAACTCAAACTCAAAGCATTTATTTCAAATAAACCAATTACAGGCACTTTTGAATTGGCAAGGAGTCGGTCAGTCAGAAAGATGAAGCTAGTTGCCCATTCCTAAGCGTAGTAGGTACCTATGGAGAAGAACGGGGAAAAAACTCCATGGACACTCTTTTAAATCAAAATATGGTTACTTATTCATGTTGAAATTATGCATGTGAGAACAATGCAGAAAGTTAAAAGCGTCCGTAATAAAAAGCCAAAAACAATTCAAATATTAAATTAAATTAAAATAAGCCGTGGCAGCTAGGAATTGACCAGCCCCTACTGACGGCGGCCGTTTACGAACATGACGCATGAGTTAGCACCATTCAGCTCAACCATTTTGAAGGGAACTTAATGATCCAACACACAGATTCAGAGCTAGAATCATAGTTAATCATACTTTATTCACATTATAGTCTAGCCTATTAGCTAATGAGTAATTTAAATATAAGTTAAACTGCTAAGTAACTATAAAACTAGTGGTTCTATGAGGTATAGTGTAAACCTCGCGAGTCTGACTTTGCATAGCTGAAAACTGAATAAATGTTCACCGCGCACCTTAAAACAAAAAGCGCTCGCAAGGCGTGCGAAATGGCTGAAAAACTATTTTTTTAACGTTTCCAAACCCCATTTTGAAAAAAAAAACGAAAAACTGTATAGAAAAAAAATAATTAAATTATCGAACCTGGGCCCGGCGTCTCGTCAAATATAACGAAAAAAATCGGTCGTGAAGTCTAATCGATGTCAAATTTCTTTAATAAATTTTCAACCTTTCGAAATGAAGTTGAAAATCTATTAAATGAATTTGACAACGATACGACTTAGCGACCGATTTTTGTCGCTGTCTCATGTCGAGACTGCCGGCCCAGCTCAGAAAATTTAACGAGAATCGGTGGAGAAAAACGATCTGTAGACGAGAACATCCGGTCATACGAAAGCATTTTTGCCCAAGCTGAAACGGAGACGCTACTTCAATCGCTACGTCAATTAAGAAACCGTCCAATAGTGTCCAATAATTTCTTATTCGCTTTATGTTAACGGAATGGTACTTGATTCACGTGTTTTTTATAATAGTCAGCACATGCACTGTAGACTCTTAACTGTATCATTACAAAACAAGTTCTAACATCAACTCAGAGCTTCGTTAGCCAAGTTTTGTATTTCGACTGAGAACCCTATTTCGACTGATATAAAGTTCTTAATATACAATTGAAAACTTAGCATAAGCATAATTAGCCTTTAATGTTCCCACTGCTGGGACACAGACCTCATCTCTTAGAGAGGGAGTGGGCTGTAATCTACCACGCATGCCCAGTGCTAGTTAACAGATGTCACATGTCTTCGAGTTTTTGGTTCTAGGTCGTGCCGGTTTCTTCACGATATTTTTCTTTACCGTTTTGAGAGAAATGAAATTATTTACGTAAAGTATATAAAGCGCCTGGCTGGGTTCGAACTCAGAACCTAAGAATCGTAAGTGGGGGCCGTTACCACTGGGCACCACTGCTCTCAAGGTACGCTCGTCAGGTCCCGATGGAGGTCAATTAAATAAATGAACAAATTTATTTCAGGTAAAGCCTTTTCAGATGTAAAGATACCTCCCAAGTCTTCATCGCTAATCCTAGGCAGTTCTATAGGAGCTGTGCTCGTCATCCTAGGTCTGACTGGCGTGGCTTGCTGGTACGTGAGGACAAGGAATGCTAAACAAATTGAGGTACGTAACTCACATGTACGGAAATATAATTTTTCAGTGAAAGTTAATTAAGTATTTGAAAGAATTTAATAATGAAACGAAAGAAGCCTTCGCTTTGGTTTGAATAAGAGGTTTACAAGACCTAAAGCGCGGTCACTGTCGTATTGCATAGAAAAGAAAGAGACACGCGATGACACAACGCTAGTAATTTATTGCAAAATATGAAGCAATTATGGATTTACAAAAAATCTATTCATTGGACTAAAAAATTAAAACACTAGTACGTTAGTATATTACTTGTAGAAAAATCTGAAAAAAAATCTGAATGTTTGCATGTATAATAGTATGGTTTTTAGAGGTATCTTCGCGATTTTTTTCTATCATATCAAGTTAATTGTATTATGTTTTCAACACACTATCTAACTAGCATAAATCCAGAAGAATATCATATATTTTTCTGATTTTGGTTACTGCAGTGGATCATATACATATTTTTAGGCATTATAAATTTGCGTTTAGGTCATGTAGTCCCCTTAAAGAAGAAATTGGCACCGAACCTTTCGAGGACTACAGGTGTTATTATGTGTAGTCAGCCTCGTAATTTTTATTCTCGTTGTTTTTTTTATTATTATTATTAACCTCTTTTGACAACAATTCCCATTCAATTAAAACTTCCTTGAAATTAAGGGCCCGTTGTTTGATACATAGTCAAACATAACCAATAGTCAATTTATCAATTTGTCACTTGACACTTGACACTTGAATAGTCAGTAGCTGTCAAAGTTTAACTACTCTGTCTGCGCTTGGTTAAATTTAATAGCAAAATGGTGCCGATTCTCTTTTACACCGAACTAAACTAACTAAACTATCACAAATATTCCTTACTTTTGGCTATGAGAATCTTAATGCATGCAATAAAATGCAATAAAATATCTCTTAATTTAAAAATCATTTTGACGCAACTAATTTGACAATCGCGACTCCACATGGTACTTGTTTGCCCTACCCTGTGTATTTTTTTTAGAGCCGGAGGCAGGCATGTGTGGCAGCCTCGGCGTGTTTTATATGGAATTTTTCACTTTTTGTATGGAAAATATTAAATAAAAAATACCTACATATAGAGTTATATGGGTTTAAGGGTTCCATAAAGGGGGTCGACATTTTCATTATTTTTGCGATAGGACACACCGTTTTCGAGATATAAGCAAAAAAAAAATACATTACTGTTTTTGCCCCTGAAGTTGAGGTGTTGTGGTGAATCTTAGTTCATGACAACTAATTTTATTCCACACCTTTTTAATCGCGATTAAAAACAGCCAGATTTAGTTAGTACAACCAAAATTTTAGGTGAATAACGTCAAATTCAGAATAGCAAAATTGCCATTTTCACTAAACTAATAAATCAGTACCATCTTAGTGCTGTCAAACTAAAATATAGTTAAGTTGTGTCACTTTAGTCTATTTCAGAATGAGAAATCGTCTTTTGACAGGAATAAACTAAATTTTAGTGATTTTTAGTCTAGTTTAGAGAATTTTTTGACAAGAGAATCGGCACCATTGTCAATTATTTTAACTGTAGTTACCTTAACCATTTTTCAAACTACACACTTCTGTAATTTTTAGCAAATTGTTAGTTTAACTAACGCATTTTAACTATTATTATGTTTGACTACTGATCAAACAACAGGCCCTTAAACTGTCAAATTCATCTTGAAAATAAAATACACGTAGACCTACCTTGTCGTTTTCTGACTTGCAAGTGACATTCAACTTTAAAGTAGTAAAGCAAATACTATACACAATTTTTTCCAGTGATGTTCGATTTTGACGAAAACTAATGATTTTGTTGCTTATTTTCAGACCCCATTAGGAGATTTAACAAAAGCGAATGACAGTCTAACACCACAATATACAAATGAATGTGAAAAACAATACGACACGTGTCATTACAGCGATAATCTATCAAACAGAGAAACGTATTATGAAACACCAGGAAGCGTAGAAAATAATATGGATCCTGAAGACCATTATTATACAAAAATAGAATACTCTCGTTGTAAACCCAAAATTGGTGAAACACAACCTAGGAATAGTAAAGTTTATGATGAACCTTATGTCCACTTAACGTAGAGTGACAAAATGTAAACGTTACGATTTTGAAGATTTTCAGATTAGATATTATTTTCATGTTTTTGTACAAGCAGGAAAAGCCCATCTGACAGTAAATGCGGTCACCGCTGTCTATTGATGTGTTATCGTATTATAGTTGTTGAATTGTTTTTATTTGTTGTTTATATCTTTTTTATTACGGACGCTCTTAACGTGCACGTCTTTCTACATCGTTTTCACATGTATAACTTCAACATGAATGATGTAACGAATTTTTTTTGTAACTCTTATGTTGATTTTAAAGAGTGTCCACGGAGTTTCTTGCCCGTTCTTCTCCATAGGTGCCTACTACGCTTTGGAATGGGCAACTAGCTTCATTTTTCTGACCGACTGACCCCTTGACAATTCAAAAGTGCCTGTAATTGGTTTATTTGAAATAAATGCTTTGAATTTGAGTTTGTATAATTATGTAGAATTTTGTTTAAGTACACACTGACAATTTATTTGTTGTTGTAATTTGACTAATTAGTTGAACCTTTGTTTAAATACTAAATAATTGACTTTGTAAGTTCCACTATATTATTTTGTTAAGAGTATACCAATAGATTAATTTACTTATGAATTATATTTTTGTGAAGGCAATATTAAAATTGTTTGTTTTGTATTAATAGTTCAGTTTATTTCATCTGTTGCATATATTCATGTTATATATAGGTAGGTTCTTCTCCATAGGTACCTACTACGCTTTGGAATGGGCAACTAGCTTCATCTTTCTGACTGACTGATCCCTTGACAATTCAAAAGTGCCTGTAATTGGTTTATTTGAAATAAATGCTTTGAGCTACGTTTTGAGTTTGAGGTAGTAGGAGTAGATAACTGTCATTTGAAATGTTATTAAAGATCGTCTAACTTTATTTATGCTCTCTTTTCTGTACGTGCAGCTGGACTGGTAAAAATATAAAAACTTGTAAGTCATTGATTATAAATATCATTTATCATCAACCTTCTTCCCAACACCTGCATGACGTAAAAATCTCCCGTGAAAGTAAACTTGAAGAAAACTGTAATTTCACCGATACTAGGGCTTGACACTATATCGCTCATTTGGAGAAACATCGACGGAAATGTAATTTTTCCCAAAAATGAGTTGTTGTTATTTGTGCTCGAACAAATTTTCAGAGGAGCAGACGAGTGAAATATTTAATATTTGTATTGGGATTTGTCAACATTTCAGAACTAGACTTTACCGTCTCGTTCTGAAATGTTGAACCCCATTACAAAAAAAATATCCAATTTAAATCACTCTTCTGTTATACTTGAAGACACCAGTTACGTCGTTGTTTCTCCAAATGAGCGATATAAGGAAAAAAGGCTTTGCTTATGGACTGGCCGAGAGTGCAGTGTGCTGTTCAAGGTTCGTCGGGGTCACCAGTGTAGAGGTATGAGGAATAGGGTATAAAGTTCGCTCATACCTCCATAGAAAAGGGAGGACCCTCCGACCAGAAAGGTCTCTCGTGTCTGGTGGACAACCGCCCGACGGTTGATGTCGGGACGTTGTATATATGCTAGTTGTGCAGTAAACTCTACTTGCGCGATGCAGGATTTTGCGTGACGCCAGTGTGACGCGTAGCTCTCATGTGGCGTTGTAGATGCCGCTACAACACTATTGACAGCTCACTTCAAGCTCACTTTATCTAAGTTTTTAACTGACTTCCAAAAAGGAGGAGGTTATATATTCAGCTGCATGTATGTTTTTTTTTAAGTATGTTCACCGATTTCTCCGTTAATTGATGTGGTGAGGGTTTCCCATGGAAAACGAGGGAAATCCTCAAATTTTATAGGCATACCTATAGCGATTTGGCTATTTTTTATAGTAACTCGTGTATTTGCTCTCGGAAAGTACCATTTGATGAAGTGGAACTGATGATGAATACCAGAGGTGGCCACCGGAACTACTCATTGTGGTTGCGATTCGATTACTTTAATATGGTTGCTAAACAAGTTAAGCTCATCACGATACATATGGTGAAATGGAGCTAATAGTGGCTTCACCATCAGCTCCAGTTCTTCTCGTGTTTACCAGGAGAACTCCTCAACAATTAACGTCCCTGCATCGGGAAAAACAATATTTTGTAAAAGGTGATGAGCAGTTGAAATTAGGCTATTGTAACTTAAACAAATTTAAAAAAAAGTTCATCGACGCCAGCTATCGCTGAAAACCACCGCTGGGGCTCTGTCTCGCATAGGGTCGTAGCATTATGCTGAGCGATTGCCGTTTTGCGTGGATGTGACGCATATTTTCCCCCAACTCGTTATTTTTTTGTATTTGTGTTTTTTTTTTGCGTCATGTTTACCGCAAATAAACGTGTTTTCTTTCTTATTTATTTTTTATCAGTAAAAATCTATTTTACAAAAAAAAAACAACCGTGCAAAACAAAGTGAAAATTAACTTTAATTTTGGAAGTCGGTGGCAAAAAACTAAAATACAGATCCAAAGAAACCGACTTCCGAAATTAAAGTTATTTTACACTTTTTAGTGATTTTTTTAGAAGTCTGTTTTTTTTTTGTAAGAAAGTTTTTTTACGATGTGATTTTTACAGAAAAGATCGGCGAAAATTTTAGAAGCATCGCAAGTGTGCCGCCATCCCAGAAATAAAGGTAAAATTTGTCGTGTGCTTGTGACAACGGCACCCATGTCCTGGAAACGGTAACACAGCGACGCTGCTTGCAGGCAGAAACAGGCACGGTCCACTAGATGTGCTCTTCCACGAACAGCCATACATAAATAAAATAAATAACTAATATTATTATATTTCCCTTATTTTATTATATACATCTATATCAATAAGACGGAGAAGGTACATGTCTCTCGTTATCGTCAGCCATATTTTTAACTACTGTGGGCGTACTATGGGTAATGTTGGTTATTGCGCAATAGAAAAACCGTTTGCAGTTCAAATCAAATTATAATTTACGATCAAATTAATCACACTAGCGAACCACACACTGTAGGTACACGACACAACTATACGGAACGTGAGACAGTTTCAAACGTGTGCACTGCTTAACCGCCAACAACAAATTCTGCTTTTACTCTAATCAAGCGTTGTTATACCTAGACTCTGTCGAGCGCCACCTGGTGGCGGTGGCGTCCCGATCAGTCAAAGTCAAACCTCCTCAAATGATCTGACAAGATTGTTTCCGGATTTTTATACACAAGTAGCGGCATCTATAACGCCACATGCGAGCTAAGCGTCACACTGACGTCACGCAAAATCCTGCATCGCGCAAGCAGAGTTTACCGCGCAACTAGCATATATACAACGTCCCGACATCAAACGTCGGGCAGTTGTCCACCAGACACAACACCCGTCTGGTCGGAGGATCCTCCCTTTTATATGGAGGTATGAGTGAGCTTTACATCCTGTTCCTCATACCTCTTATATACACATTAGACATTGATGAATTTTATATATACAATGACACGAATATTTAATTTGTAAAGTAATAAATTATTTTAATTATTGTCAATGTGAAGACTTGTGTGTTGTGATGTGTTTTTGTTCTTGCTTTGTTTTCTCAGTTAGTTTTAGTTATGTTCTGGCATTTTTATTAATTTATGCGGTCTCAATAGACCATTTCAAACACAAATCTACATAGTCTTCACATGTTCTAACCAAGATTACTCAAACTGCCAGACCTTGATTAAAAATAAATGAGAAGAAAAAAAAAACAACAACAATGACCCACATAGTCTTCACATTCACAATAATTATATAACAATACATAGTATCAATCACATCAGGTCGAATCAGTTGGAATGACAGCTCACTTCAACCTCCGTTCACCAAAGTTTTCACGATGACATTTTACATATTTGAAAAGAGTTCCCGGAAGAATATGGCAATGTCTACACACAGCAGCGATTTCCATTCTTCTCTATCAGATGCTAATACTTTTAGCTGCTCCATTTTTCTACATTTGCCTTTTTATTTAAGTATTTATTTTATTATGACTGCCTCGTTGGTCTAGTGGTCGCAAGCGCTACTGCTGAGCATGAGGTCCTGGGTTCGATTCCCGGGTCGGGCAAAGTGTTATCGGGTTTTTCCATCTAGAATTTCTCAGTAGCAGCCCGGAGTCTGGATTTGTGCCCGGTTGATGGCAATAGGCTCGCCCCTATCATGGGACTTAAACATAACTGGCGAAATGTGGGTGTGCTATAGGTACACCTCTGCCTAACCCTTCGGGGAATACAGGCGTGATGTTATGTATGTATGTATGTGTTATTTTATTATTTATGTAGGTACACACAATAAAACAGTTAAATAAAATAATATAATAGTAAAATAGTTAAATATTAGTACTGAGTACAAAGATACCGCTTATTTCTTAAAAAAAAACTTCCAGTAGTAATGTAGACAATAGTGTATGAGAGCAAGAAGAGAAGAAATTGATTTTGTGACGTCTTAAACTCAGTCAGTGTCTTAAAGTCAGTCAGTCAGTATTAAACTTCACATGGTCTAAAAAAAAAAAAATTGAGAACCAAGGAGAAAGTACTTACTTTCTCCTTGGTTCTCCTATTTTTCCTACAGAATCTATGTAAAGTCCACTTTAAGTCTACTTTAATTGATGAGCCACTTTCAAACTTTCCAATTTTGCAGTTTTATACATTCACGAGATTATAGGTACGATTAAACAAGAACTCAAACCGCATGCTCGTGGACAAGATGACAAGTTACTAATGATCGTAAAAAGTCTTATCCCTAAAGGATGAAGGTTGACTAATAAGTTGTCAATGATAAATCAATACAATGTTGTATACATTTATCCAATCTATTTGTTACTGACGTCCTTTGAATTAGAGCTCATTAAATACTCGTTATTTCTGAAAACCTATCCGAAGATATTGGCTGATTGATTGATAAACGAAATAAAACTATTTTTCTAAGGTTGACTATTTTTCTAGCTTAGTACATTTTACGAAATTTTTAATAGCTAAAACAGAAATATTAAATAAAATTTATAATTAATTCTACCAAGATCGCGCCAGTTAAGTGTTCTAAATGTTTATGTGCAACAGTCATGAATGACATCTTGGACGCTACGGGTTCGGATAAAATCGTGGGTCCGAGTTTTGCCGTTGTCGAAATGACCTATCATAATGTTTCAGTACCTGCAGTAACGATACTATCGCTACGCTAAAATAATTGACACTAGGTTACGCTTGCTAGACCTGCAATAGGTTGATTTTGGGTAGTCACTCTGTACTATGTACGAGTATAACCGACCAAACCCAATTTCCTATAGACGGCTAAAATACGAACAGTGGCAACTGGCTCATCAATTAAAGTCCGTGACTACCTGCAGGTAAAATATAAATATTATATTTCTTATCTAAAACTACATGGCGTATTTCTTCAAAGCAATTTGTAATGGAAGTATTTTTTAGTTCTAGTAACTTAACTTTTTGAAGCCTTTCCTACCGTATAGTTGAAAATTTAGCACACATTTTTTGCGATTTTACAAGCTTACTGTCACCAACTATTGACTACCACTACAAAAGACCCGCACATAAGAGACCAAACAAACATTTCTGATCTTCTGATCTGACCGTTTGAAACATCATCATCTTTTTAGCTGTGAGATCCAACGTTTTAATAATGATCAATGTTTTTTCATCCCTCAATTACGAGTACATGTATGTGTGCCATCCCTAATTATGTTTCTCGTAATTTCACTCCATATTATAGCTGTGCACGGAATACACCTTCTTTCCAATTTTTCTCGATATAGTGCCAGAAGTTTCCGAGTAAAATGGCTGTGTGACATCTGGACGGACAGACAGACGGACAAGACAAAATTGTAAGGGTTCCGTTTTTGCTATTTGGCTACGAAATACTAAACGGATGAATCGGTTGCTAACTTTGCAACCGATTCATCCAGTCAACTCCCTGTTGAATCATCAGGGCGTTGTCTTGAACACAAAGGATCCAGTCAAAGTTCGGACAAACCGGAAAACCAAAAACTCTATTTCAGTTTCAAATAACAATGTTCCAATAATAAATTATTAATTACTCTTCAACTCAAGGATAGTTATCGAATTTTCCTGATACCGTTAGTCACTAATGGTATCAATAAGGAAAATAAAAAATATCCTAATAATAAGGGGCTTTTACACATAACACATACACATACATACCATCACGCCTGTATTCCCCGAAGGGTTAGGCAGAGGTGTACCTATAGCACACCCATGTTTCGCCAGTTATGTTTAAGTTCCATGTAATAGAGGGCGAGCCTATTGCCATCAACCGGGCACAAAACCCAACAACAACACAACACACAACAACAACTCACAACACAACTCACACACAATGCTACACGCATGTTACGTGCCCTGCCTACACCAAATCAGCTGAATAGCGACATGATTAGCTGTTTACGTCAATCGGATGTTTCCACATAAAACTGCAATATGCCATCTGCCGAATCATCGAATCAACGCCTCGTGTCGCCGGACGTGCACCTACTTCAAGGACTGCTGATGCCGCATCCACGTTTAGGAATCAGTAGAATTGCAATATTAATAAGCCAATCGTTTTTACGTTACTTCGGTACTAGCATCGTCCGAATCTAGACATAGAAATTAGCATAAGTTCAATTGTAATTTTTACCTTAATTAAAACCTTATTAAATAACTTTGGTTTTTTTTAAGTCCTCCGGCTGTCACCTTCGTAATTCGCAACACACAACAACACAACACACAACACACTCCCTCACAACAACAATACAACAACACACTCACTCCACACGACAACAACCACACACAACACTACAACACAACACACACAATCCACAACAACAACAATGTACAAACAATACAACAACTCAACTCAACTTTTACAATGCTTCAAATTACAATGTTTTTAGATATGGGAGGACATTTTGTGGTAACCACCGTATATCGGAAAGCACAGTCTGGGACCAAGACAGTGGCCCGATAACTTGGTAATGGGAATTCCCTTTACCAAGTCGAATGTGAAAAGCACAGGTCCGGTCGATATTGCAATGAAGAGGCTTACATCCTGATGACTGTGACTCTAACTAGCAATCTCAAAAACAGCTGCATTTCGGTCTCGTCTCGCAACTCGTAGGTTTAATGAATGTGATTTCATTAGAAATAAAGTGCTTTATGAATGACATCTCATTGGGCCCTAACTGAAAATTAATACAAGCAATGGAATACATACCTACCTGCTGTGTGACTCATATCTACCTACACATTACCCACGACCAGCATGCATAGCATGACCACTTCTATGTCTACTCTACGAAGAGAAGACAAATCACTTTCTAAACAAACTTCATTATTTTCTTGAATTTTGACATCGCGCCATAGAAATCTTTCTACAATCTGTCATTTTGTCTTCCGTTTCTCTAGTGGCCAGACTACGCATGCTGCCGACCTCTTTAACCCAATTAGAGGGACATATCAGATCGATACACATTCGGGACTACGGTGGACTAACTAATTAATGAAACAACCTATTATTGGTACTATGTGTCTACGTCATAGGGGTTCTGTGTGACGTCATTTCGCTTCATTCATGATTTATGTACTCTATCGCTTGACAATAAACCGGCAAAGTTTTATTAAAAATAATTATTACAGAGCATGCAATCCCACCATGTCGGCCGGCACCTTCCAGAGACGGAGTCCGAAAGCGCACAACTCCGTTATTCGTTAAATGATAGTTTATATTAATTATTTTCCGTAAACCGTGGACTTTCCAATGATTCTTTTTGCTTATGACAGTATCATATTTTGTAACAAAATGACATTAACACCACATTAATACGCCGTCGATATGTTAAGAACAAACAGTTTCAATACGGTTCGAGAAATGTAACGAAATTCTTGAGTTTGAATGTAGATTGTAATTTAAATTAGAATCGGTCTGCCTTAAATTAAATAGCTATTCCTATATGTTATACATGCTCACATTTTTTTTATATTATGTACTTGTACATAGTATATATATTTTAATGTTAGGTTGTATATAGTCCTGCCGGGGTCGTGGATTGTTCGAAAGAGTTACCGGAGCCCTGGTGCACAAGCAACTGAAGGAACACGGGTGGGTTTTAGTCAGTACACGCCCTTCGCGACTTCAAAAAAAGGTTGTATATTGTAAACTATTTAGTATGGATTGTTTTGAAAATTTAACGTAAAAAGTTACTAGAATGAGTTTTACTTTGTTTTATCATGTGCAGATATCGATAACTCTCACATCTGTGAAGATTGACCAAAAAAAACTTTTTTTACAACTGATATTTTAAGTAACTGCACTACCTACGGTCGTTGATCCCAAAACAATACCATCATTTTTTTGCAGACGTTTTCGGCCACGCCCACCGCGGTAACATTTTCGTGGTGCCATTTTTGAGCTTGAGTTACATTTACTTACGTAGGTTTTAAGCTATCTAAGACAGACTCACGAGGTGTATAGCTTACAGAACCACTAGTTTTATAGTTACTTAGCAGTTTAAGTTATATTTAAATTACTTATTAACTAATGGGCTAGACAGTAATGCGAATAAAGTATGACCAACCGTGATACTAGCTGTGAACATTGCTGGTGAAAAAAAAATCCTTTAATCGGATTCCAGATCCATTTGTATATTCTCAGTAGCAAAGTCAAAGTCAAATCATTTATTTCAAATAGGCACTTTTATGGCACTTTTGAACGTCAAAATTTACAAAAAATAAATAAATTGATTCTAGTTTCCCCTTCCAAAAGGTAGTTTCGTATGGAGAAGAATGGGCAAGAAACTCCACCGTTACTCTTAAAAAAATGTTTTACAATATTATGTATACATTAATTATATGTGAAGACGATGCACCTAGAATAAAATTACTATACCACAATAGGTAAAAATAATTAAATATAACGCATGACAGGTAAATTAATTATGAGATAGATACATGGTGCTCACATATTTACAAATATTGAAAAGTAAATGATTTTTCCAAAATTTCACATGTAATAATTTAGTGTGTGAGTTAAAGTAGTTACATAATATAAAAAAACAATGTCATAAAAATTATAAATTATACAATTAAATTAGCAACCAGTTTGATTTTGTCTAGACGCTAGATTGTCCTATGGAGCACGACCAGCATGTTTCCAAGCATTCTTATCTAGGATATAATCCTCTAATTTGTAATATGCTTGTTTACAAAGTGTACTTTTAATATGAGTTTTAAATTTTCTTTCATTTAATTGCAATATTACAATTAACAAGGTATTTTGTTGTAACATTTAACGCAGTACTCCATAAAAGATCTATGTACTTTAGATAATCTAAAAAATGGTTGATCTATTTTATCTTTATTTCTAGTATTAAAATTATGTCTATCACTTATTTTTTTAAAAAGATGTAGATTTTTTCTTACATACATAATATTTTCATAAATGAATTGACACGGTAGAAGCCTGGTGGTTAGTTTTGCAACAGGCTTGCCCCCTTCTTTCTTATTTCTGTCCTTTGTTTTTGTCCCTGTTACCAACCACTTATAACATGGCTGGCGAAATGAACATTGCATACGTCTGAGCCAACCGCTTCGGGCAATCGCACGCGTGAGTAAGCATGGCGGGCACAGCTTGTTCCTACTCACTGGATATACAGGCAGAACTATTATGATTTATAGGTATTAAGTTCTGCTAAAATACTACATACACACAGTTTCCTGTCGCTACGTAATGCTGATATATTAAGAAGAAAAGAAACGAAAGAAAATACGTTTATTTGCGGTAAACATGACGAAGAGAAAAACACATAAATACAAAAAAGACAAGTTGGGGGAAAATATGCGTCACATCCACGCAAAACGGCAATCGCTCAGCATAATGCTACGACCCCAGCGCTGGTTATCAGCGACAGCCGGCGGCGTTGACGTGATGACGTCAACCAGTGCAGCATACAAAGAAATTTTAAAATAACAAAAATAAAAGGAAATAAAATAAATATAGTATACCTAGTTCTAAATCATCATATTTGTTTCATTCCACGTTCACATGACATCGACAAAATTACATAGGAATTAAAGTTCATGTGCACTTTCATTGAATTTTTTGACTATTCGGTAGGCGAGTGAAATCAAAAGCGGCCGAGCTGAGCCTTCCCGCTAGGCTTAATACATGTGATCCCCATTGAAATTTGGCATCTACTGTTATACCCAGCAAAACTGCGGAATAAACAGTTTCATGCACCACTTTATCTAAGACGATGTTGAGTCCTAGATTTTTAACATTCTGTAAAGCGAACTTTATACATTTCCTTTTCATGGCATCAAGAACTAGGTTATATGTAGTAAACCAATCTGTAACCATTAATAGTGCACCGTTTACGTCGTCAAAATCTTGTCTATTCCTGTCTACTTTATAGATAAGAGAGATACCATCTGCAAACAGTACAACGTCACAGATACCCTTTAAATAGAATGGTAAGTCTTTGATACATACATACATAAACTCACACCTTCTTCCCATGGGAGTAGCCAGAAACTACATAACGCCACCTGCTACGATCCTTACATACTCCTTTTGCCTCGTTTTCGTTCATACATTTGGTCATACACGCACGCCGGTTGCGAGTACTACGCACCTGACCTTTCTGAAGAACATCACCAATAAGGTCACTATATGTCTTCCTAGGACGTCCCCACAAATTCCCAGAAATTCGTATATTACTACCTGATATTTAGCTAACAGTGACAGGAAATTATTAAAACATCATCAATATAAATTAAGTGGAAAAAATACGCATTATTAAGGATAACTCAATAACTGTTGGTCAGTTCTTGCTCATATTTATATGGGACCATATGAGAAGTATCAGCTTTCAAATAAAAAAAATCGGTTCACCTAGAAAAAGTTCTAGGCTAAAGAATATTAAAATATATATATATATATACAGTCCAATTGAGAACCTCCTCCTTTTTTTGAAGTCTGTTAGAAATGATCGAGCTCGCTTCATGGGATTGAAGATGCACCTCCCTGAAAATAAACTTGGTGGCGCCCATGGGTACTATGGCTAGTCAAAGATTGGTTTGATAATTCCAAAATACATTCAAACTCAAAGCATTTATTTCAAATAAACCAATTACAGGCACTTTTGAATTGTCAAGGGGTCGGTCAGTCAGACAGATGAAGCTTGTTACCCATTCCAAAGCGTAGTAGGTACTGTAGAGATTGTCTGCATGTGTCAACCTTATGTTGACAGGCTGGTAATATATTATCGCTGGTTTGCCTCGAACAGTCTAGCAAGTTTGAAATAATCTTTGGAAGGAAAAATTACAGTAGTTTGTTTTAGAAGGCAGAGCTAGTGCCTGTCGGTGTATTAGGAGAATTCCTTGGTAAAATATAATTACATTCAATATCGTGTATTACTCATTTAGTGCACGTTCCCCAATTATATACACAAGATACACGTAGACTTTTATAGTACCTATGGAGAAGAACAGGCAGGAAACTCCATGGACCCTCTTTTAAATCAAAATATGGTTACAAAATATTGGTTACATCATTCATGTTGAAATTATGCATGTGAGAACGATGCAGAATGTTAAAAGCGTCCGTAATAAAAATACAAAAACAATTCAAATATTAAATTAAATTGAAATAAGCCGTGGCAGCTAAGAAATGACCAGTCCCTACTGACGGCGTCCGTTCACGAACATGACGTGATTAGTATTGGCAGTATTTCCATTGACTAACGTATTGTTGTCTCCACATTGTATAATAGACACAAAAAATTATAGATTGCCAGTTGTGTTAAATTGCTTTGTAGTTTAGAGAAACGGTTTACGGGTTTTATGAAACGTTCATAGTTTGTGTTCGACACGTGTTCTTGACTGGAGACTGCAAATCGGCAAACGTTAGATAGGATCCCCCCAGACTAGGTGGAGTGACGATCTTCGCAAGGTTGTGAGTTGCCGAGAATCGAGCTGAATGGTGACGTGCAATTGGAGAGGCCTATGGCCAGCACAGGACTGTTGTAGGCTGGTAATGATGATAGTTTGACAGGGATCACTTTGCTCATACTTCTATGATGAATAAATATATCGGGTGGGGTTAAAAAGGGAAGAGAAATGCTATCCTCATCACTACCCAAATTTATTTTTCTAGGGTCCAACTCGGGTGTATCGGAAAGAAACACACCAGCAAAATTCTGAGCAAATGCCTCAGCCGCTTTGACACCCGAACAAGTCTCACCATTCTACACCACGTTCGGCTCGAAACTGCCCTTTGATCTCAGGCTAGCAACATGCTGCCAGAACTATCGCGGATTTTTGCGTATGTTATTTTCCAAAGTATTACAATACAATCTGTAGGCGTCCTGTGTTCTTACCAAAGAGATTTAAGATACATACAATAGAGAGGCTATTAATCAATCTTTTTATCAATGACTAATTTTATTAAAGTAAAATCTTAGGTCACCTCAAATAAAATCAGTTTTGTTAACTTTTGTCTTTTAGATTTGTTCTGAAGCCCGATCTTCAGAACAAATCGAAAAGACACGATTGCGACTTGACAGTCTTGACATGCAGGCGTACCACACTAGACTGAGCGACTTTTGCACACTAGGACAAATGTATCGGATTACGATTTTGTTCGCTATATCCCGTCTATTGTTAAATAATAATTTAATGTCTTTGCTTCTTACTTTAAGATCCGATCCGCAGAGCACTAAATTCTGCAAATAAAAACACAGCGTGAAACTTTCCATTTATTATGTTGTTTGGTTTTGCGCTGCGTAGCGTTTACAATATATTTAGTAAACCAGACTGGATACCGCCTATTTCTAGTGATCATTCTCTTCTTCATGAAGATGATCACTGGAAATTCTTCATCATGAACGCGATAATCGCGTACAGTCCCTTCACAGTTTATTTACCTCTGATTTTGCATCACTGTCAAAATCACCATGATCTTTATGATCGTTATAATAAGGTTGCTGTTGGATTGCTGCCACTGACAAGTCTGTCAAAATCACAATGATCTTTTTTCTCGTTACTGTTATGTTTCTGTTGGGTTGGTGCCGTCGGGAGGTAAACTACCTGTAAAAAGACTGTATTCGCGCGACCGATCGCTTTGGTTAGAATACGGGGGTTGGGTGAGGGATTACAGCTTGCCTCTGGTATTGCAGATGTACCCAATATCATCCCCCAAGCATAATCATCCTACAATTTTCCCACTGCTGGGACACAGGCCCCCTCTCTTTGAGAGGGAGTGGGCTGTAATCCACCACGCGGGCCCAGTGCGGGTTGGTACATGTCACATGTCTTCGAATTTTTGGTTCTAGAACATGCCGGTTTCCTCACGATATTTTCCTTCACCGTTTTGGGAGCAGTGGTGTAGAAATTATTTACAGAAAGTAAAACGCCTGCCTGGGCTCGAACCCACGACCTACATCTCGTGAGTTGGGGCCGTTACCACTGGACCACTACTGCTTCATACCCCAATATCACCCTTTAATCAATTTTATTAAGAACTATCCAATCGTAGATCTTTGATGACTGTGAAATTTTCATACTACCCGTAACGACTCTTACGGGATGCAGGAACCCAAAAGTCTGACGACCAGTCTAACCAAGGGGTATCGTGTTACCCAGTAACTGAGTTGTGGTGGTCAGATAGGTAGTCGCTTCATGTAAAATAAAGTTATTCAGCTACATCTAGTTGGACTGGAAGCCGAACTCAACAGACTTGGATAAAGGCTAGGCAGATTGATTGATTATCCTACACTCTAATTGCGTAACACACCGTCACAATCTGAATCAGTTTGAAGGATATTGCTAATCCATTGATTCATGTGTTCGAAAAATTTGTCTGTTCAACAACGTAAATAACGCAATGAATGTTGTTGAACTGTCAAAATTAAAGCTATTCCTATATAGAACACACTGAATGTTCTGCGCTCCTGGCCGCTCATAAATATTAGAATTTCGAATGTTATCATTTTTTTTAAATTAAGTAACGTTATTCATTGATTAAAATATGTTTTGGCGGGAAGTCGCGTGTCAATTGTTTTTTTTTATCACAAGACGAAGTTCGTCGTCCGTATCAAAAATGGAAGTAACGCGAAAAGATTTTAGGGCGATATTTTTTTATGATTTAAAATGTTCACTGTCTCCGCAAGACTGCACTGCTCGTCTTCAAAATGCTTTTGGGACGAAAGCACCTCATTTAAGCACCGTAAGGCGTCGGTACGCAGAATTTGATCGTGGCCGTTTCTCTCTCCATGGTGAAATCCGTGAAGGTCGGTCCTCAACTGCGATCACTTAGGAAAATGTGGGTATCGTCAGGCAACTAATTGAAGAAAACCAGCGTATCACCTATGAGGAGATTTGAGGACATTTGGGGCTTGGTATGAACTAAATCCAAAATATCTTACATCAAAATTTAGAAGTTAGAAAACTTTGTTGCCACTGGATTCCTCATGAACTCACTCCAGAATAGAAACGGACTTGGGTTAATTGGTGTAAAAAAATGTTGTTAAAGTACAATCACGGACGTTCAAACGCGGTGTATGACATTGTGACAGGAGATGAAACATGGATATATTGTTACATGCCGGAAGGAAATCAACAGTGTTCTGTGTGGGTGTTCGAAGGCGACAGAAAAACAACAAAATTGAAGAAGGCGAGAAACGTAGGCATAAAAAACATTGTTTTTTTTTCTCCCAGCTGGGTCCTGTCTGCACGATCCCACTTGAAGAACAAAAGCATTTGTTTGCCCAGTGTCTTTGAAAAAGTTAGGGAAAAACGACCAATAAGTCGCATCCTATTGCACCATGACAATGCCTCGGCGCACACCGCGAACAAGACCAAGTCATTTTTGGCTTCAAAAATGACTTTGTCTGAATTGATCGACTTTGTTGAATGCTCGTGACCCACCCCGCACATTGTCCAGATTTAGCACCAAGCGATTTCTTTATTTTCCCACAAATCTAAAATTTGATGACAGGTTTGACATTTACGGGGCGAGAAGAGGCCGTGATAGCTTTCAACCAGCACGTGAAAAACATGGCCTCAGACCAATGGTCCTCATGTTTGCAAAAACGGTTTGAACGAATGAAAAAGTATTTAAAATGTAATGGAGAATACTTTGAAAAACAGTAAATACATATATTACTTTACATGTAGGTAAATTGTTTTATTTATGAGTTACGCAAAACTTTCAGTGTACCCCATGCACTATTAGTGTGTTACCCAATTACCCCTCAAATACTTACAATCATATTAATCTATTAGAAAGAAAACTCTTGTTGTCTTGAATGTAAATTTTATATCACTAAGTAAAAACATTTTTTATTAACTTATTCTTATATTTTACCTTTTCTTTCTCTCTCATTTAACATAATATAATCGATTCTGTTTTCTTAAATACTGTAAGCTTATTTTGTATTTGAAATAAATAAAATGAATGGCTTGCCTGTTTGCCAGTTTACCATCCAATATCATCAAAAAGGGTCTTCCGATACCTTTCAACTTGTTTTGACGTTTTCAATCTATAAATTATCATTATTTTGATATGATGCCACATCATAAATTGGATTAGATACTCTACTACTATATGTTTTATTAAGGTCTATTTCTGTATAGAAATGGTATTCAGGATCCATATTATTTTTTACGCTTCCTGGTGTTCCTACGTTTGATAGAATTTCACTGTAATACGCGTCGTTTTGATATTCACATGCATTTGAATACTGTGGTGTTGAACTGTTATTCTGGTATGTTAAATCTCCGTAAGGAGTCTGAAAATAAAAAATAAAAATCATTAGTTTTTGTCTACTGAACTCAATCAATCATATTATAACTAAAAAGAGGTAGATGGGTGATACGCACTCCGCAAATGGCTTGTTGGCAAACCTGAACTTAGTGTCGTCAACAGGAACAATATAATTATGCTTGTCTCTTTCTCGCTCCCGATTATAACGACCTGCCGTCCTACTTCCACGTGTCATCTAAAGCTGCGTCCATATATTATGTTCTTTCATCCGTACCGTTCCTCCATTCCGTATCCGCATCGCGATCCATGAACGATAGTTTGGACGTGAGCGATCGGAGCGTAACGTCGATGCGTTCGGAGGCGCCGAACGGCGGTACTGTTGTGAACGGCGTCCAAACTAGGGTTCATGGATCGCGATGAACTTAACTAGATGCAGCTTAATATGGTGTGACATAAGAATATTACGTTATTTATGCGTGCGTTAAGCTCCGTCCCCATATGTTCTTCTATCCGTACCGTTCCCCGTTCCGATTCCGCGTCGCGATCCAAGAACGCTAGTTTAAGGCGGTACCCCGACCAAAACCTTGCCATAGTGCGTTATTCAGAGGCTATTAACTCATTCACTATGGGTAATAAACTGTATCTAAAAGCACATTATTAATGTTCGATATCCTATCATCACATTGCACGTTCTTATTTGTTTTTATGTGTTATAAATACATTTAAAATCTCCTTGTAAAAAAGTGACTAAAATTATTGATTGCATGCATCTTTTGCTAAAGGTGACGTTTTATTAATCTGAAGATTACACTAATGGATAGATAATTTAAAAATCTAGATAATTCACGTTTTATTTTATTTCAAAACATCACTTGTCTTTTCTTATTCAATTTTTTTTTTTTTTTTTGTGAGTTCTATGATAAATGAGCGTGCGCACGGAGCGAGATAAAGCGAGACTCAGCGACGGGACAGAGAAGGACCGAACGCTCAAGGTAGTTTGGTCGGGAGCGCCTTAAACCATCTGGTTTAAAAAACTTTGTGATGTATAGTGGAGACACCACATGACTGCGTGTGAAATGCTTACCAACAACGCCTCCCTGTTATTGTCATCCAAGACCAAAAGATCTTGGCAGCACCATAATGAGTTACGTACCTCAATATTACGTCTAGTGTTCCTAGTTCTGACGTACCAGCAAGCTACGCCAGTCAGACCAAGAATGATGAACACAGCTCCTATAGAACTGCCTAGGAATAGCCATGAAGACTTGCAAGATATATTTACATCTGCCAATGTTTTACCTGAAAGTAAATTGACCCTATTTTAAAAAGAGCCGTGCAAGGTTTTTGATTTTGATTGTTATATAAAGTTATGTCATAGTTTAGCTTCTTGAGCAGAGTACTCTGGACATGATAAGTGATCAACCCTCATTCCTTCTCTGTATATGAAGAGGCATAAAGCACATGACAGCTGTCATTCTGACAAGAATTTTATTCAATTGAGAAAACAAATGCAGTAAGGGCGACGTCGTACGATGCGAGGATGCGTAGTGAGGAAACTTTCCAATAACATCGCTTCATTTTCATAGCTTGAGTTAAGCTAGCGCTGTTATTGGTTAGTTGTACGCACATTCCTCGCTACGCATCCTCGCACAACCCTGGTGAAAACGCAGCCTAACCGCGGTGTCCCCAGCGTCACCGTGGAGGTACCTACTGAGCCGCTTCGATTACAAACGTCAGGTTGACTATTTTTTTTTGACAATTCAACTATATTCATTGCGTTACCCCGCGTCCTTACCCAATGCTTTCTTACCGCGAGTAGGCTATCGACGCGATCGTTTGCATGTGTTTTGACGTACAAATATGACTTTATTGATCGCGCGACTATGTCTATTCATACGAGTATATAAAAGAGCTTGACGATCGCTTTCGGTTAGGTCGCGAAAGTGTTTTCAGCTATTGGGTGCTCCCTATTTACGTAACCCACTATCAACCACAATCTGAATCATTTTGAAGGATATTGTTAATCCATTGCTTGTTAAGTTCAAAACATTTGTCTACTCAACAACGTAAATAACGTAATGAATGTTGTTGAACTGTCAAAATTAAAGCTATTCCTATATAGAACACACTGAAAGTTCTGCGCTCCTGGCCGCTCATAAATATTAGAATTTCGAATGTTATATTTTTTTTAAACTAAGGAAAGTTATTCATTGATTAAAATATGTTATGCAATCACCCCACTGGTTTAAGGTGACAATAAGTGCCAGCGAACTTGAGCGAGTGGGAGGATCATGCGAAACTTGTAAGCGAATAAAATTGCACAGAGCGTTAGCGTCTACCCGGACATTGGTCAGCGATGCACTGCCGCCCGTCGCCCGCAAGAGCCCCCGCTTCAACGCGCATCAAGTTTATTCGCAAAAACAACCCACCTTGATTTATCAAACACAATACAAATAAAAGCCGTATACAAAAATTTGGGTAGTTAAATTGTCTTTTAGACGGTGCAGATTTCATGAAAATACGCCCGATAGTTTTTGCGTGATTATCGTTTTGTTGTTCGCGTTAGACTTTACTTTACAAATGAATTACACTATGTCATAAAAATATAATTTTTCAAACAAATAAGACTATTCGTTTAGACGTGATGTTCAATTTGAAATCATTAAAAGTCGTATATCTGCGCCTTAAGACGAGCCGATGAGGTGAGTTGATCCCGATCGTGTACCGAGCTGAGAATGTGTTAATTCAAACTAAATGTCACGTACTTGAAATAATTTCACCACTTTTTGCTTCGTGTTTTAAGCGGAGAATGATCTCAACTCTTTCTGTTTTGGAATAACTGTTTTGTATATGAACACAGTTTATTGTTTTTCCGTTGTGGGTTGCATCCAAGGTCTTCGTAAACTTTTCATTAGATACAATAAAGAGCATAGGTGACAACAATGCTGTAGAGCTCGTGGTTTCACCTAAAAAAATGTGGTAAATTAATGAAAGGATCAAGGCTTCTTTTACTTAATAATAATAATAATTCATTTAATTTATTCAGACAACTATTCATCCATTACATTTACATTTATATTGTTAGTATAAACTTAAAAACTATGTATGTTAGTACCTAATAACTAAGAGAGACTTAGTCTTCTGGGTGAGGCTCCACATCAGTGTGCTGTATACCTTATTGCCTATTACATTCAGGATGCTGTTACTGCTTCCACGCAATCTGCTTAGCAGTGAGGCTGTCTTTTTGCGCCAGGTGGCATCAAAGCCATCCGTGCGCGACTCAGCGAATATTGTTAACGCACTGCAGAAGCGCGGCAGACGTAACAGCGCCCTGTAGACATTGTTAAACTGGATGCGCAGAGAATTGTAAGCCCTTTGGGTATATCTGAACCACAGGCTCGTCGAGTACAGAGATGTGCAATACGCTTTGAATAAAGTTACTTTCCTCGCGTTTACACATCGAGAGAACCTGCGGGAAAACATGTTCGCCCAGACTGATAATACCCTGCGCTCTCTCTCCATGTCTACATCATCCCCAAGATTTTCGGTAACCACATGCCCAAGATACTTGAATTGGTATTCTCGATTAAGAGGAATATCATTAGGTAACACTGATGGAACAACAGTTGGGCACTTTGTACCCGCCTTGAAGATCATGCACTCCTATTTAACCCACCCACTCTTAACCCTTCGGGGAATACGATAAAATGTTTTTTTTTGTTGGCTTTATTAAAGACCAGTAAGCGTCTTATGAAAAGTGGAAACATTCTGAAATTATGTCTTCCCTGTAATGCTACATAATAATGTGTCGTTGTTATTCATTAGGCCTCTCACCCCCCCGAAATAATGTCAATTAAAATCATTATGTTACAACATATTATATACGTTTTAATTGTAAATAATTTTAATACTTATAGTTTTATATAGGTACATGTCGGAAATACGTTAAATCAATCGTTTGACTTTGACTAATCAGGACGCCAGCGCCACCAGGCGGCGCTCGACAGAGTCTACAACATAACGCTCGACAAGAGTTAAAGCACAGTTGGTCGGTGGTGGTCAAGCAGTGAACACGTTTAGAACCTGTCGCGCGTTCTTTATAGTTGTGTCGTGTACCTACAGTGTGTTATTCGCTAGTGTGATTAATTTGTTCGTAAATTATAATTTGATTTGAACTGCAAACGGTTTTTCTATTGCGTAATAACCAACACTACCCACAGTACGCCCAAATTAGTTAAAATATGACTGAAGATAACGAGAGAGACGTCTCTTCGCAGACGTACATAATAAGAGACCGCACTATCACATTAAGTAATTAAACCTGTATCAAAATGATAGTTATAAACTTATTAAGAGAGATAAATAAATACCTACCATTGAAATCCCACTGAAACCGCTCATTTTCAACAAAGATTAAACCTTTGGCTAAACAAGTTAAGTTAAGGGTATCATTCACAGAATATTGATACTCAATAGTCCAATTATCTAAATCATTTGTATACTGGTACAGGATGTTTTGTCTAGGCAGGCCCCGTATGGTAATACCTGAAAATAATGGATACGTTGTCATCTAAAAAAAAACTAAAATTGTTTGTCTTTAAAATATTTAAAGAAAGAAAGCAAAATACATTTACATTTTACATTTTTTTTTAAATTCATATATTCAGTTTCCTACATACCAGATTCAAAAACTTCAGACAAGAATGACAGCCTCGCGTTTATTTTTTGTACATCCGAGTTGTAGATACTAAAAGTAATATTTTTTTTATGTATATTGGTTGCGGATACATTTAAAGAAATATATTCTTTCAACGGACTCCTGACAACTGAAAACATTAAGTCTATTACTTTTTGCGCATCGTATAAAGCAGAAGCTTGGGCTTGCGTAACAATAGATGCTTTGATTATATCCCATTAAGGACTACCCTCACTAGGAACCCTGCACTGATTAAACACTCAGTCCTCCGGCAGATATTGGCCAGTCTGTTGTCGCAACAGGCCAAGTAAATAGCGGTAACCGAGCTTACGAAAAACAATCGCGTGTCGCCTCACTTAGGTAAGTTAGTTCGGCGCCACCTTCAACCAGCCGTAAGCGAGGTGTCGGCCGGCCGCAAGCGATGTTTCGGCCAACTGCAAGTGAGGTGACGGCCAGCCTTAAACGGGGACACCTCGGAGGTGCTGAGCCGATACGGTTACGTGCTTACGTTGGGTTGACGCCTGGTTGACCACGAGCCAGTCAAGTGAGGTGAATGAACCCGATTCGGTGCAGTATTTATAATTATAATACTAGCGACCCACTCCTTGTTCGCTCGGGTGCAATTTCGACTTGTCATAACATCATATTAATATATTATACATGATGGATGCTCGAGCGGCTGAGACACCACGTGTCGCTGCTGATCCGTCATCTGTTGGTCCTTCATCATGGGCGTGTACGTGCAGGTGTTTGGAAAATAATACTCGCAAAATAACGCACTTAATTTACTTTCAAATATCGCAACGAGACTTAACCAGAAACTTTAATGATTACAATGATTATCACTGATTAAGTCTAATCACAATAATTGTTAAACTTGCATTTAGAGCCAATGGATTTGTGCGTGTGCACCGCGTGACGGTCGCAACACAATGTGCTCGCCAACGCCGCCATGACACTCACGACCCCATGTTAAAAATACCATTATAGAAGTAAATTCTAAGCCACAGATTAAAAATAATCGATTACAACTTTTAAAAAGTGTTACAATAAATCGACTGAATAATCGCGCGCCGTCATACACATTCACCTTCCGGAATAAATGCTTTACATTAAGGTGAAAACCGCTTCAAAGTCTATTGTGTAGTTTAGAAGATCTAAGCGGTCAACGGCTGGTCGTAGACAAAAAACACCAAGACGCTTTTAGCCCTATATTTCGCGGGACCAGGCCCGGGTCGACGGCGCGTTGTGTTCTACGCGCGCCTCAAAGAGATGTCAGCACCGTTGACGGGGTCCGCTAGGGCCGTTACCTGCCGCGGTCGCGAATTGTGCGAAATAATAACCACACACAGCGCACAGGCAACTGAAGGAACACGGGTGGGTTTTAATCAGTAAGAGTCTGACACTCCCTTCCGCTCCGCCCAGAGCGGCAGAGGCCATTTGATGATTACCAAACCAAAAAAAAAGAAAAAAAAGACTTATATTTAGGTGTTCTTTACGATAGAATCGAGATACTAAGAAAACTTCCAAAAAAAAATACGTTAAGTTTTCTGTCCTCACTCCATAGCGCTCCTAAGGGTACACTCCAACCAAAAGATGAAAATCTTCTGTCAAGTCGTATTCCTATATATCCGGCAACGGGTTTAAGGCCAAATCAGTAAATTTTCTGCCATACTCCTGGGTAGGATCAATACAAAAGGACGTTATTATGGAGAGAAGACGTCATTTGAGCCGAGAAGAAAATGGTCAGAGCCGTGGGAATGCTTGAAGCTTGTTCTCGGCAACGTGCTGTGGCAATCGCTCTGGGCACTATGCAGAGCGTTATAAGTCGACTTTGGGCACGTTACCGCATCACTGGCAGCGTGGCAGAGTGACGAAATCGTACAATGACCGCGATGATATTGGTTACGAAGCTTCATAGCTCTTCAGGGATGTTAATAAGCGATCAAACCATAAGACATCGCTTGCATGAAGCCAATCTCCGTTACCGAAGGCCGCTATGTGTACCACCTATTGAACCCCGCAATCGCAGAGCCCATATACAATGGGCTCGTGAACACAGAAATTCGGCAGAAGAAGAGCGGCGTTTTGTGTGGTTTTCTGACGAATCCCGCTTTGCTATGAGGCCAGATACTAGACACACTCGGGATTGGAGGACCCCTGGCCGCTAATAATGTTTAAAATCATGGCAGGAAGTCCATGCATACAGTGGTGGAACAATCATGATAAGGGCGGGTATTTGGATCGGCGGAAGAACCGAACAGATTTTGATCAGAGTCAATGCACAGATTTACGCTGAAACGAATTGCGAACCCAATTTGGAGCTTCATTTCTACTTGCATGATAATGCAGTCCACACACTGCCAGAGTCATTTGTCCTATCATGGCCTGCTCATTCACCAGACTTGAATCCCATTGGTTGGTTGGTTGGTTTTGTTCCCATGGGATAAAAAGGTTTCAAAGAAGAGCTCTGCCAAATATGGATGCGGTTAACCCACCAGAAAATATTTTTCACCTGTTACAACGGACGTGGGTGGCCCTTACGCAACGGTATTTGGATGAACAATAAAAATGATGAGCAATAAAAACCTTTAGAAACTTTTACTTTTATCACATTTTAATGTCAGGATTAACTAAGGCGACGGGGTCTGATAGGGCCGATGCCTGCCGGGGTCGCGGATTGTTCGAAAGAGTTACCGTGGCCCTGGCGCACAGGCAACTGAAGGTACACGGGTGGGTTTTAGTCAGTAAGAGTCTGACATGCCCTTAGAGCGGGAGAAGACAAAAAAAAAAAAAACTAAAGTGACAAATCCAGCATAAGCAAATATCGCGAAATGTTCGTCGACCATACGAAAACATTTTATTTAATCAATCTAAACAGACATTTTATTTAATTTCAATAGCGCAATAAAAAATACCTTGATCACTAGACAGTTTTGGTGTGTGTGTGTGTATATATATATAGTTATAGATATTACTCACCCGTGCTTATATATCCTGCAATTTCTTTATCATAATTGTGGAAATATATACTGCCTCTCACTTTATTGTCGGTTTTTCGACACGTCACATTCAATACCTCTCCATCTATATACCTGTACAAGTAATCGTCATAATAATATGATGAGTTCTTTATAATTACAGTCAATTTCTGGCCATTAACGGACAATATAATTGCATGATGCTCTCCATCTGTAAAAAAAAAAAAATACGTTTGTGCTATTTATCAAAACATAAGACTAGAATAGCATAGAACACTCTTTATTATGTACCTACACCATAAAAATTACATAATAGGTTGGGGAAAAAGTTTCTTCGCATTTTTTAAGAAAATTCAAAACATTTTTACATATAGTTTATTTACATCTAACTAAAGTATGTAGGTACCATTTTGTTCGATAACTTTTTGCCATCTTGTAGGTAGAGACATGATCCCATTGCTATAGAAATTTTGGGACTTCTGATCTAAATACCTCGACAAGTGGTTTTGGCAGTCCTCTCGTGATGTTAACCTGATATCGCCTAAAGAATTCTGAAGAGACCGAAACAGGTGGAAATCTGAAGGTGCAAGGTCAGGACTATACGGCGGATGCATTAACACCTCCCAGACAAACTCTCTTAATTTTTGCTGAGTGGCTAAAGATGTGTGAGGTCTAGCGTTATCATGATGAAAAACCACACCCCTTCTGTTGATTAATTCCGGCCGCTTTCTCTAACTTCTTGCTTTAATCTCATCAGTTGTTCGCAGTAGAGTTCAGAATCGATGGTCCTGCCTGGTGGTAACAGCTTATAATGAATAATGCGCTTCCAATCCCACCACACACACAGCATCACCTTGTTGCGAGTTAACCCGGGTTTCGCCACAGTCTGTGAAGCCTGACCGGCCTTTGACCACGACCTTTTTCGCACGTTCTTGTCGTACGTGATCCACTTTTCATCACCAGTTATCAGCTTCTTCAAAAATGGTTCGGTTTCATTACGTCGTAATAAAGAATCACAAATGAGTACATACATACTTTAGTTAAATGTAAATAAACTATATTAAAAAATGTTTTGAATTTTCTTAAAAAATGCGAAGAAACTTTTTCCCCAACCTATTATAAATGTAGAAATTTTACATAGGGTGACACAATGTGCGGTCTTATCGCTAAAAGCGATCTTTTACAGACAACCTTTGTATGGATTAAAGGGAGAAGGAGAGACAATAAATCATACATTCGTCTCGTTCTGTCAATCATGATAATTTTCTCGACGTCAGTTATTTTAAATAATAATACCTTCTGCCCACGACTCTATGCACGTGGAAGCCAACTATATAACTCTTAAGGTACTCTATCTACAATAGTGTAGCAAGTGAAATAATTTTTGAAATTGGATGAGTTTAGAGATTGCCTCCTACATCCAAATTCACAAACTTTACCTCTTTAGAATATATACAGAATTATAATTATTAGTGGCTCTATGAGCTGTATATCTCGCATG
Organism: Griposia aprilina; assembly: GCA_916610205.1. Lineage (NCBI taxonomy): Eukaryota > Metazoa > Arthropoda > Insecta > Lepidoptera > Noctuidae > Griposia > Griposia aprilina. The sequence continues at coordinate 6,025,110 of OU744310.1, read as the reverse complement.
TCTGTCTTTGCATAGCCTAAAACTGAATAAATGTCTACCACGCACCTTAAAACAAAAGCTTTATAACAAAATGCGCAAAATGGCTGAATTATGTTTTTTTTTACTTGTTCAACCCCTATATGTCATTTATGTCTTGTTCGTGAACGGGCGCCGTCAGTTGAGACTGGTCATCTCTTAACTGCCACGGCTTATTTTTATTATTCTTATATTATTATATTTTTTTTACATTGTTCTTGCATAAAGAAGCAACAAGAATAATGTACCAAGGATTTTGTAATATCTTGATTTAAAAAGAGTGTACTTGGAGTTTCTTGTCCGTTCTTCTCCAAAGAGATCTACGTTTTGGAATGGGCAACTAGCTTCAACTTTCTGACTAACTGACCGACTCTTTGACAATTCAAAAGTGCCTGTAAATGGTTTAATTGAAATAAATGCTTTGAGCTTTGAGTTAATTTTTTTGTGTTTTATCTTTCCGCCATTTTGAATATTTAAAAAAAACTGAATCAAAAAAAAAATCCTTAATATAATTATCAAACCTGCTCATAGAATTTCACGAGAATTGGTTAAGAAATGCCACCTGTAGAGGAGAACAGCCAGACATCCGGATATACGAAAGCATTTTTGCCCAAGCTCAAACGGAGACACTTCGCGAATTAAAATCATCTACAACTACATAACACTATTATCCAATTATTGATTAATTAATTAATGAAACAGTCTCATTTATCCATAGCGATTTTTTGCAATCAACGTCTTCTCTGTTCGTCAGCCGCAACCACATCAATCTTGTCTGGTAGGGCTGCTCCACCGTCGAAGCCGAATAACTTGGCTATGGGTTTAAATTTATGCCTTGTGTTGCGAACTCACTTGCTAGTGGCACGGATTATTGAAATGATGATTCTTGATCTTAGCCAACCCATTACTACGCTAAAGCACCTATTCCAGCGGTCAGCGATTGCCGCTCCAAGATGTTTCATGAAGGTAGACATTTGTGGAGCGAAGACTCCGTCAACGGATGCGTCAAAGGGGGTGAATGTCGCATGTTGCATTTCACAAGCGTTTGAATATTTCCTTATAATATTAGCGCAATCTGTTACATGATTCTGAACCCCCTTGCGTTTAAATTACAACGTCGGTTATTTAAAAAATAATTCGCCGTTCCATACATTTTGACCGCGAAGATATTGCACTTTTTTATGAAACAGGAGTTCTTTTTGGGTAACCGACGAAACGTTTCTTCGCTAGGGGGGGGGGGGGGTCTGAATACATGTACTGAATGACGAATCCATGGTAACAGATTTCAATAATGGCGGGAGGGGTTCACATCGGCGTCGAGTCGACGATGAAGTACCTGGGACTCGTCCTCGACAGCCGGTGGAACTTCGTCGAGCATTTCCGACGTTTCCCAGACTGGACCGGGCCGGGGCTACCTTGAAGCGGCTCCTGCCCTATCTGGGGGTCCAAACGCCTCCTAACGGAGGCTCTACGCGGACATTTGGGTGTGGCGCGAGAAGGCGAAACGCCGGGGCGTAACTCCGCTACCGCGAGAAATCGCGGCACAGCGGACAGAGCTCCGGCGGGATCTCATGGCGGCATGGAGAGTGCGACAGTCGCAACCCAGCGCTGGGCACGCCACAATTGCGGCGGTAAGTCCCCTCTTTGAGGAGTGGCTTGAGAGGCGCCACGGCGTCCTCACCTTCCGCCTGACGCAGGTCCTCACCGGACATGGCTGTTTCGGGAGGTACCTGTTTCGGATAAGGCGGGAGGAAACGCCTGGGTGTTGTCATTGTGTGGATCGACCAGAGGACACGGTGGAGTATACGGTGGAAGTCTTCCCGGCTTGGGCGGAGCACTGCCGTGTCCTCGTGGCGGAAATCGGCGGCGGCGACCTCTCGCGTCCGGCCCTGGTTCAGACCATGGTACGGAGCGAGAGGGAATGGGAAGCAGTCACCTCCTTCTTCGAAGCAGTAATGCTCGCGAAGGAGGAGGCGGAGCGCGTAAGGGAGAGGCAATCATTGCGCCCTCACGCCCCTAGTCGCCGCAGGAGGAGACACCCTGGGCGTCGGGAGTCGATAGCCGACTCCCGGCCACCGTAGGCGCGGGCCTGCGGACGGCGAGCAATGGGCAGCTCGCCGTCCGGTAAGGACCAGGCTCGGGTCGACGGCGCGTTGTGTTCCAAGCGCGCCTCAAAGAGATGTCAGCATAATTGACGGGTCCGATAGGGCCGATGCCTGCCGGGGTCGCGGATTATTCGAAAGAGTTACCGTGGCCCTGGCGCACAGGCAACTGAAGGAACACGGGTCGGTTTTAGTCAGTAAGAGTCTGACACGTCCTTCCGCTCCGCCCAGAGCGGGAGAGGTCATTTGATGATTTCCCACCCAAAAAAAAAAAATTGTAATAGATTTCGCTTCGATTTTCCTGTCACCCTATACAGTAGGTACTGCAGTTTTAAACCTTATTATCACCTCTTCTAATACATATAAATTACTTACCAGCATGTAAATCTCGTTTCTTGATATAGAAGGTAGTTCTATAACGATATTCTCTTTTGGAGTCTCTGGCAGTGCGTATGCAGTCTACATAATACTTATCATTGTTTGATTTCAAGACAGAACGGAATATGTGTGGTTTTTTTTCTCCAGGCTTTGTTTGAAATAGAAGGATCCCTGAAAGGTAATTAAAATTTATTAGTTTGTGAGTGCGATCGTAAAAGTAAAATACAAAAAAAGTCCTATAATTTTTCTAATACAACCCACTCCCTCTCAGCTGCGCACTCTGCACGCGTATGACACGCCGTGTCCTCCCGACAATGGACGCAGTGATGACACCGAGCGTCTGGCTCCCCGCATATGCGATGCAGGTACTTCCCGAAGCAGCCGTGCCCTGAGAGCACCTACGTCGCCCTAAATGACAGGGAGCCCTGTCGCCTCCCAAGCCAGTTGTCGAGCACCGGCCGGACCGCCCCGATGGTGACGAGGCGGTAGGGTGCAGAAGCCTGTCCTGCCATTCCGCTACCAAGACCTGACAGAGCTCGGCCCGGCGCAGCGTGATCTGCCGCTGCACTAGTACCACTCCCCGCGTCCGCACCTCACGCTATCGATGCAGTGACGCGAGGGCTCTCGCTTCCAGGTCCCATGGCGGGGCACAAGCCACCTCCTAGGAGATACTACCTCGATACTACCTAGGATAGACCTACCCTCTGATGATTCTTACGACCATCGCTCTCTGCGGTATTGCAAAACTGCGATACTGTGGGCAGTCAGGTACTAAACTTTTTTTTTTTTGTTAACGTGGTGGACGTCCTCATGGATATCCTCCGCTAATTTACTAACCACCGAAAATTTTAATTACAGCCCGTAATGTTTTTCAACTTATCTTAATAATCTCCCTAATGTTTAAATAACAGTTGTTAAAATTATTACCCATTTTAATGAAGTTCAATATATTTTTTTGTCTATGTTCAATATATTCTATAAATGGCTTAAGCATCAACTAGCCAGTGCCCAAATTTTTGTATTATACGCATCGACTGAATATGATTCAGGCCGCTAGTTGAACGTCGCCATTTTGTAAACTCAAACTCAAAGTATTTATTTCAATTAAACCATTTACAGGCACTTTTGAACTGCCAAGGAGTCAGTCAGTCAGAAATATGAAGCTAGTTGCCCATCCCAAAGCGTAACAGGTACCTATGAAGAAGAACGGGCAAGAAATTCCATGGACACTCTGTTACAAAATCATTAGTTCCATTATTAATGTTGAACCTATAATTATATGTGAGAATGATGTAAAAAAGACGTACACGTTAAAAGCGTCCCGACTACCTACAGCAAAATAATAGAAACAAACAAAAAAACTATCCAAAAATAAAATAATTAAAATAAGCCGTAGCAGCTAAGAGATAACCAGTCCAAACTGACGGCGCCCGTTCACGAACATGACGCATGCGTCATGGAGCTGATCCATGGATCAGCACCATTCAGCTCAACCATTTTGAAGGGGGCTAAATGACCCAACACACGTGCCACGCAAGGCTCGTGACGCATGTGCATGAAAAAGGCTAGGGTTTTAACTAAAAAGCTAATTAATCCAGGTAGCAGCAACAGATATATCATCATAATTATTTATCTATTAATCCGCTTCTTTACCTTCTGCATTATAATATTCCAAGCGCAGAGGGTCTGAACTCAAATGATATTCATCATTCATATTATGTGCTTTCCCGCAGGAAAAATACAGGTCCTCGCCGTCTTCATAAGTGTAGTTGGCCTCTCCATCGTAGTTAACTGACAGGTTAGTCGATACAAAAGTCAAAATTTGACTGTTTGCAGTTAAAATTACTGCTCCTGGTGGAAAAAGAAACAAAGTGTTATTTAAATTTGAATAATTTTTTGACGCCGATACCGCCATAGCACGTGCCGTTTTTGATTTTACGCCGGGAGGTGTCGCCCTTGGAGGACATATAGTGACCTTATTGGTGATGTTCTTCAGAAAGGTCAGGTGCGTAGTACTCGCAAGCGGCGTGCGTGTATGACCAGATTTATGAACGTAAACGAGGCAAAAAGAGTATGTAAGGATCATAGCAGGTGGCGTTCTGTAGTTTCTGCCTTCCCCAAATGGGAAGAAGCCGTGAGTTTATGTATGTATGTATGTAATTACTTGAATATTCTTTAAAGTCGAAGTGGGTGTGCACCATGATGTGGTCGCAGTGGACAAGGGACTCACCCCGCTCTCCATGGCTAAAGAGAACTGGCGCAAACCTGTGGTACTTACTACCAGTTGACATAATTTTCATATTAACAAATTTTCTTTAAGTAACTGAATAATTGAATATTAATTCAAATGTGCATTATAAAAAATTTCGTTTACACCATATAAAATTAGGCAAAATGAAATTATATCAATAATTCATTATATCATTTCATCATTATATTAAAAAAGTACATTAAATGAAATTAGGTCATATGATCGTTAGAACTTTTGTTATTCTTTCAAACGTTACACACCCATTCTGAGGTACCTACCGTATTAAAACTACAGTAGAATCCACTTATAATGACATCGAAGGGGATTGACAAACACGTCATACTTAGCATAGTCTTAGAAAATACACAACTTCATTTTTTTGTTAGGTTTTTAGTCTACCCCGGACGAGTGCAAATTTGGTCGTCGTTGATCAAAATCGCAGGTCGCTCCGTTATGTGTCGAGTACAAAGCTTCTCACCACTGAACTTAGACGAAGTGACGTGAAGCAGACAATGGTGCCGATTCTCTTGTCACAAAATTCTCTAAACTACACTAAAAATCACTAAAATTTAGTTTATTCCTGTCAAACGACGATTTCTCATTCTGAAATAGACTAAAGTGACACAACTTAACTATATTTTTGTTTGACAGCACTAAGATGGCACTGAATTATTAGTTTAGTGAAAATGCCAATTTTGCTATTCTGAATTTGACGTTTTTCACCTAAAATTCTGGTTTTCTAACTAAATCTGGCTATTTTTAACCGCGATTAAAAAGGTCTGGAATAAAATCTGTTGTCATGAACTAAAATTCACCACAACACTTCGACTTCAGGTGCAAAAACAGCACTATCTTTTTCTATTTTATTTTGCTTATATCTCGAAAACGGTGTCCTATCGCCAAAATAATGAAAATTTCGACCCCCTTTATGAAACCCCTATTATATTACTATTACTACTATTACTATTACTATTACTATATTAAACCCCTAAAACTCTACATGTGGGTAATACTTTTTTCATATTTTTCATAAAAAAATGTGAAATTTTCCATATAAAACACGTCGAGGCTGCACACCCATGCGACAGTCCTGAACGATTGTTCAAGGGAAGTTCCAGCGACGGACGACCGTTGCTGGAAGTTGCCGGACGATGTACGTGAACTGATGACTGAGAAGAACGCGGCTGTCCGTGCGTACAGCAACTTTCCCTGCGACGCGAACCGAACCCATATGCGCTACTTACAGCGAGCTGTAAGGACACGTGTAGCGGAGCATCGGGAAACGGGCTGGGATAAGTTGTTGAGCGAACTAGAGCCTACCCACCTAGCATTCTGGGAGCTTCAGAGGAAACTCAAATCCCGAGAAGTAGCCCGTATGCCCCCCTTGATCCGCCCAGACAATACCATCACTTTCGATGATGTCGACAAGGCCGAGTGCGTAGCCGACAGTCTTGAGGCCCAATGTTCACCCAGCTCTCAACCTGTAGACCAAGCTCACCTCTCTGAGGTCGAAGCCGAAGTCGAAAGGAGAGCCTCCCTCCCCCCCGTAGAAGACCCCGAGTGCCCTCTGCCTCCCGTCACCCCCGACGAAGTGCACGAGCTCATAAAGGGCCTTGAGCCCCGTAAAGCCCCCGGTTCTGATGGAATGACCAATAAGGTGTTCCAACTTTTCCCTGCCCACCTGATCATGCTAATGACCACCATCTTCAATGGTGCCATGAGCAATAACATCTTCCCCCAAGCGTGGAAACAGGCTACTGTCATCGGTATTCCCAAGCCGGGCAAGCCTAAATCCGCTCCCTCCAGCTACCGCACCATCAGTCTTCTCAATGTCCTGGCAAGATCTATGAGAGGCTTATTTATAAGCGTCTCAGAGACTATGCCGAGACAAAAGGTCTCATTCCCAACGAGCAGTTCGGTTTCCGAACCCAACACTCGTGCGTCCAACACGTCCACCGTATCATCGAACACATAAGCGTTGGCTTCCAACGTGGTTCGTTGACGGGTGCTGTTTTCTTCGACATAGCGAAAGCGTTCGACAAAGTCTGGCACAATGGCTTATTATATAAGCTATACAAACTTAAAGTGCCAGATCGTCTCGTGCTGATCTTGCGAGACTATTTGTCGAACCGCACCTTCCGATTCCGCATCGAAGGAGCGCTATCCTCCCCCCGTCCCATTCGCGCCGGAGTCCCTCAGGGCTCCGTGCTCGCCCCTCTCATTTTCACGCTATACACCAGCGATATCCCGAAAAGTAAAAGGGCTCAGTTGGCTCTGTTCGCAGACGATACGGCCATTTACTACACCAGCGTAAGCCCCGATGCGATATCTCGCACTCTCCAAACCACAGTCAACCAACTCGGTGACTGGTTTAGGAAGTGGAGAATCGAAGTCAATCCCGATAAGAGTCAAGCGGTTCTCTTCTCGAAACCGGGACTCAGCAACCCCGTCCGATCACCATGTTCGGCAAGCCTATCCCTTGGGAGAAGCGAGCCAAATACTTGGGTGTCATACTGGACCAAAAACTCTCTTTCGGTGAGCACATAAGGCAGGCGCGTTCGCGCGCCGCTTTCGCTCTCGGTAGACTCCACTCCCTATTGAATGCACGCAGCAAATTGTCACTCAAGTGCAAATTGCGCATTTACACAGCGTGCATTCGCCCAATCATGACCTACGCGAGCGTGGTTTTCGCACACTCGAAACCCCACCATATCCATAGGATGCAGACCCTCCAAAATCGGTTCCTCCGTAGGGCAACCGGCTCCCCTTGGTTCGTTCGGAACGAGATCCTCCATCTCGATCTTAAAGTCCCCACTATCCGTCAATTCATGAAGCGCATTTCCAAGCGTTTCTTCGACTCTGCGGCCTCACATCGCAACCCTCTGGTTGTCGAGGCTGCCAGATATACCCCCTCCCGTATTAGTCATACCCGCCGTCCAAGGCATGCCCTGTCCGACCCCGATGACCCCATAACCCTCCTCCAGGAGAGCAGTAGGGCCACCAGTACAGTATACAAAAACAGACCGCCATCGTTCCGACCTCGCCGCCGAGGTCCTACGCGACGCCCCCGACGTAACTATCCCCTCCCCCGACAATTGCTCGACGACGCGCCAACCCGCGCCGTAGCTGAGCCTGTAGCTTTAATTTCCCCTTATAATAATAATAATATAATTTCAATCCAGCCTGTCCCACCTTGCTGACCTCCCCTCAGTGACGCCCTAAGCCGAGGTTCGTACCCCACAGGGGGTGCCCTTAGCGTGCGGTCACCTAGTATTTAAGTATTTCGCCCCTGGCTGGAGGCTTTAAGTTAGTAGCTTAAGGCACCCACAGGATTGACCGGTTAAGTAGCCACGACCTCAGTGGTCAAAACTACGAGTTGCCCATTAGGAAAAAAAAAAAAAAAAAAAACACGGGGTAGGGCAAACAAGTACCACGTGGAGTCGCGATTGTCAAATTAAATTTTTGTTGCGTCAAAATTAATTTTAAATTTAGATACATTATTTTGCAGAATTGCTTTAAGATTGCCATAGCCAAAAGTAAGGAATTTTAGTGATAGTTTAGTTTGGTGTACAAGAGAATCGGCACCAAAGTGACATGGATGTGGATTATTCTGATAATAGCGGTAGGGATGAAGGCTTATAAATATTAATTTTCTATGTATTTTCAACAATAAATATATATAATAATTGATTGGTTGGTTGGTTGGTTTTTTAGGCAATAAGAATTGCCTAAAAAACAAAATTATGTCACATTATTATTAATCATTTATTTCTCACAAAAACTTCATTTGTCAAGGACCTGGTTATTTTGAAACCATATTTTTGGTAAGAAAGGGAGCAGGTAGATGTAGTTTCAGCAGCATATTAAGAACCCTATATCCTCTTTTACAACCTACTTAATCCCTAACCCAGGGGTTCCTTAAGAGTGCGCCGCGGAGCCCTGGTGCGCCGTCGAGAGTAAAGTGGGGCGCCGTGAGGCGCTCCTGTTTACCATTCTCCGGAAACGAAACTTAGGTATTCCCGGGTACAAAATAAACAATTCAAATCGCGCGCGCTGCGTGCGTCACTCACTCGTCGATAGGTACTTACGCTCGGAAATCGATGATACCCGTCTCCGCCCGCTCCTTGACCCGCCCGTGATCCTAAGTACGACCATACACAGTGGTCACGTCGGAGACACAAGCCTACGTCATCACCGAGGAGTGTGTAATATAAACTCCCCAACCGCCTTTATTACCTGTGTGAATCCGATATAACAATGAGGTTTCTAACTAACAATTACGTTGGTATACCTAATGATTAAATTGAATTGTTTCTTTTGATTAGAAAAACGAAACAACAATTTAAATGCTTTATTTAAATTTTTAACAGAATGGTGACTGAAAATGTTTCCATAATTCGTGTTTTTAACCGACTTCACAAAAAGGAGGAGGTTCTCAATTCGTCTGTATGCTTTATTTTTTTTTTAAATTTGTTTCTCAGAACTTTTTTCTGGGTAAACCGATTTGGATGATTCTTTTTTGTTTGATAGGTGGTGCTTCACATGTGGCCCCATTTAAATTTGATCAAGGTCTGACCAGTAGTTTTTAAGTTATCCTTAATACTGTATATTTTTTCCACTTAGTTTATATGGATGATGTGTCAATAATTTCCTGTCATTGTTATTTACACACCAAGTAGTGGTAAGTTTACGAATTTGTGTGGGGTAGGTACCGCAACTAAAAAGTGAAAAATAAAAACTACAAAACCAGAGACACCGACTTCCGAAATTAAAGTTTTTTTTCACGTCTTATAGTGTTTTTTTTTGGAAATCGGTTGTTTTTTTGTAAAAAAAGTTTTGTTGTAATAAAGTGGCAATTGGACAGTGACGTAGGCATGTGTCACTCCCGGAATGTCAGACCTTGTTTTTTAGACCATGGGTACGACGTGTCGTAGTTAGTTCAACGGCGAGACGAAAGGAGTTCGATTGCTTTGTTTTAATTGTGTCGCTTTGTTTGTGTTTTCGTCAAAAGTCGGACGCAAAATGGACAGAAATTTTATTAAATAAACAAGTTAGTAGTTGAAGTGACAGTGATCAAGCATATACAACATTTTATTTACGTGAAGCCAAATTTTCAGTTGTAGTTGTAATAAAGAGCAAATATCGTTTAAAGATCAATGTGGAGCAAGAAATGAGAGAAGCGGTGTCAAGTCTTATCCTACGCTGTGAAAAAATGTGTGGAGATCACTAAGCTCATCCGTCACATTGATTAAGTTGGTGGTATTCTTGTTTGTGTCAATATAAAACTCAGCTTCATATTACTACCAAGTATATTTTTTCCTATTTCAACTAGCTAGGGCGCCGAGACAAAATACGAAACCTGTAAATGCGCCGCGAACTGAAAATGTTTGGGAACCCCTGCCCTAACCTATTTTTTATATCTGTAATTTTTATGGTGTACATAATAAATAGTATTCTACTCTATTCTATTCTAGCACAATAATTATTTACAGAAACATGAAACAAATGAAGATATTTAGTTTTTTATTGCTACTGTAAAACAATTTTTTTGACAAGCTAAAAAGCTAGCGTAAAAGCTCTTCTCTCGGCTGTCATTTGTAGATCTTTGACAGTCGTTTCGGGTAGCCAGAAGCCCGAATGTCGTCACAAGTCATATCAAAAGGGTATCGTATTACTTAACTGGGCTGTGGAGGTCAGATAGGCAGTCGCTTCGAGTAAATTAATGGTATTCAGGTGCTTTCGGTTAGACTAGAAGCCGACCCCAACATATTAGCAAAAGGCTAGGTAGATGAGATAGCCGATTGACGGATTGAAATTCGCGTATCGACCGCGGTCTGTTCACACCCTTATATAAGCAGTTTACTATAAATCATTCTTACCAGTATCTGTTTCCATTGCTTCAGCTTTTAATATTAACAAAAGCAAACATATGAGTAAACATAACATTTTAATATTAATTTACAGTCGAATACTATTTAATTTAATTCATCACGAAACACTTTAGGTACTAAAGTAATTTATTTCTGAAATGCAGTGACCATCAATATGATGGTTTAAGGAAAATGTTTTATTACCATTTAATGAACTGCTCGCGCATAAATCCACGTCAATTTAGAATATTGCCATACTTATAAAATTCTCCTCATAATTTTTAACTTTACTGGGTTTCTAGCAGTTTTTTTTTTTTTGTATACTCTTGTTGCTTTTTTATATGTTTGTACCTAACGTTGTATGCCTTTGGTATGCCTGGTAATTCCACAATAATAATTATAAACTTTATACTAGAAAATTATAATATTATATTTACTTCAACAATAGAATAATACTTACAATTAAAATATGAAAAACTAACCTAACTAAAACTATTATCAAATTAAAAGATGGAATTATTATAAATTATTAAAATATTATAACTAAGCATTGCCACACAACGTGGCAATGCCGCCAGTCTCTTGGGTACATTACCAGTCGACAGCGATGCGGAGGAATTTTTCGACGCCATCTTTTAACTTTATACTTATTTTAAACTTTACTACTACTACTATTACCCTGCATCATCCCACTGCTGGGCAAAGGCCTCTCCCCATGACTTCCAGCTCTTTCGATCCAGGGCTAAAGTGGACCACTGGTGGTTTGTTTACTCTAACTCGTCCCACCATCTTCAACGGGGTCTGCCGGAACTTAAAATAGAGTTTTCAAACTTTAATAATTTATTATTTTAAGCTTTTTTTATAAACATTGTTAAAATAGGAAATATAAGGGTTTTTATTATTATTTATTAACTCCTACGCGAGTCTCAATAAATACATTTTCAACACATTATCTCAATATAGTTATTTATGATACTAGTGCGGTAAGTTGGTTTTTACAAACGAGTAGACGAATGTAACTCACCATAGTCACGAGTTTTGTAAATACCAATTTGTGCACGTGTGTCATACAACGTTTTTCAACACATTTGCGAGAAAACAGTACAATATTAATATCGGATTCCTCTTTTGAACTCATTTATTATTATTTACTCGTTTATAAATATCAGTCGGAAAGTCGCAACAATCTTTGACGTTTCTAATAAGAAAATGGCGCGAATTGCAAATGGCGCCACGTGCGTGTGGTGAATATTAGAACTACTTTACATCTTTCGTCTCATTTTCTCTTTAGTATTAAAGTGAGACAAACATATTGAGCAAAAGCGCTTCCAAGGAGGTTCCATTATTCAGCTTATTTATTCTCGTAATGTGAAACTCCATGGTGGATTTCTTATATATTTTTTTTATGGAAATTAAAAATAAACCGTAAAGGATACGCACGGCGGTCTAAAACGGAGTATGCGGTAAAACAGGTACTTGGTGTGAGTATCTATTTTACCGCACGTTCCGTTGCATGGTGCGTATTTTTTTACTTTCGAACAATGTATGCAGGTATCGTAAATGCATTTTTTGAGCAAATGTGTTGAAAAATGCATTTACGATGCCTGTATACATTGTTCGAAAGTTAAAAATTCCTGGCTATCCTGGGGAAGGACATAGGCTACTTTTTGTCCCGGTAGCATCTTCCCGTGGGATAATTTCCGACATCCACGCGGGCGAAGCCGCGGGCAGAAGCTAGTATAATTATATAACTTTCAGAATGCAACACCACAACGGTTATTTACAAATGTAAGTAATAAAATATTTCACAGCATTATTCATTTTGTATAATTGATTATTATCCTTGATTATGTTTCTGTTTTAATACTGAAATTAGATTTTCCTGTTTATGTAGTGGGCATTTTGAGGTCATCTTTTGTGGCAGTTTGCCATGGTAATTTTATTTATTATTTATTTATCTTTCAACTTACCGTAAAACGCTGTAACATTGCCTCGCATACCCAACTTTGCCAATTATATAAATTTACCAATATCTTTTTAAATATTGGTTGTAGCAACTTCAAATTGTTGGTAGTTATTTAAATCATTACCTGGCAACACGAAAAACCCGCCGCCATGTTTGTTTCCTTTAAAACCACATGACAGCGAGTTGTCAAACGCAACGAGTGATAGCCGGCTTCGAAGCTACGCGACAAACTTTTTCGGTAAGTCCATAAATATTTACAATTTCGACAAAGTTTCGATATGTATATGTTACTTGTAAGTTATCCTATAATTCTGAATTAATTTTGAACGTTTATTGTGACAAATAAAAAAGTTATAAATATTTCGGCAAAGTTGTCACAATCATTTCGATCTTGTATACCCAACTTTGCCTGAGCTAGGGCTGTCGCTAGCACCGTTGATTACACAACTGCTCAAAAAAGGAGAGTAATGCTTTCAGCGTTCATATGTGGATGTGGTTATATGTATGTTTGTGGCTTTTTTAATTACCATAACTTCTAAACGGCTGAATTGATTTAGATTTTGTGATATCGTTAAACATCATCTCGAGTGAGATAGGGTAGTTTTTTCCGGTAGGTAGTCGGGTTAGTTAAAATCTTAATTTTGGTAATGGTTTTGCTGTTGGTATGAAATGCATGTTGCATAACATTATAAAACAAAGCTTATCATTTGTACCTACATTAAAAATGAACTTCATATGTGTTGTAACCACTCTGTTGAGACACATTTAGCAGCTACACTAACAGCTACTATAAACTGCATGATTCCTAATATTTCAGTCGTGGTTTCTTTCTTTTAGATTAAAAATGAGAAACAGAAGAAAGCCAGGGTCCAGGCGGTATAAAGATTATGAAGATAGTCTTCTTAATGTTGCTGTAGAGCTCGTAAAAAATAAAAATTTGTCAAGTTACCAGGCTGAAAAGCAATTTGGGATCCCACGGCGAACTATTGCTAATAAAGTTAAATTAGTTCATTTGAAAAAAATTGGTTCTCCGGTTAGAATAAGTGAAGAAGACGAGAGAAAAATAGCAAATGCCCTAATACTTTGTGGAGAATATGGGTGTCCACTGACTCGTCTTGAGTTGCGTATGATAGTACACAACTATTTAGTTAATAATAATAAATCTTGGATTTTTAACGACAAATTACCAGGTGAAAGGTGGGTTCGAGATTTTCTTAGTCGCCACAAAGAGAGATTGACATTGCGATCTACACAAAATATAAAAACTTCACGCGCTGCTAAAACAGTAAGTGAATATGAGGAATATTTTGAAAACCTTAAAAAAAGTCTTGCGAATGTTGAACCACATAACATAGTAAACTATGACGAGACTAATTTATCAGATGACCCAGGATCGCAAAAATGCATCTTTAAAAGAGGAACCAAATACCCAAACAAAATTTTGAATAATTCTAAAACTGCTATATCAATTATGTTTGCTGCCACAGCTTCAGGAGAACTTATTCCGCCGTATATAGTATATAAATCTGTGCATTTATGGACCAATTGGTGCGAAGGTGGGCCGCCAGGTTCAAGATTTAATAAAACAAAGTCCGGATGGTTTGATACCGACTGTTTCGAAGACTGGTTTAATAATATGATTTTACCCTGGGCACGAAAAGATCGAGACCCAAAAGTTTTGATTGGAGATAATTTATCATCACATTTGAGTATACAAATTATAGCTAAATGCCAGGAAAACAATATAAGATTTGTTTTTTTACCCCCGAACTCAACGCACGATACTCAACCCCTGGACGTTTCTTTTTTTAGACCGTTAAAAAGAGCATGGAAAAATATTTTACTAGATTGGAAAGTCAGACATCCATCGGCAAATTCCTTGAACAAACAAATATTCCCAGAATTACTCCGTACATTAATTGATACAATAAAAATGAATTCAGATGCAATAATCAAGAATGGGTTCAAGGCAACAGGTATATACCCCCTACGACCAGAAGCAGTATTAAGAAAACTTCCAGAATATAAAGAAAACAGGGAACCACAAACGACCATCGACGAAACTTTCTTAAACTTTTTGAAGGACTCCAGGTCACCGTCTACCAGCAACACTACAAAAGGACGTAACAAAAAAATATGTACACGACCAGGAGAATCTGTTTCTACAGATGATTTCAGATTGAATTCCAATAATAGACTATCGGAAATCAATGAAGACTTAGAGGCAAATGTTAATTCTGTTATTTTCCCTGGTACTAGCACCAGTGTAGACAAAAACTTACACATTTCAAAAGACCGCTTTTTGTTCCGTAAATCACCTGTTGATAAAATAAATACCATTTCTGAAAAAAGAAAACAAATAAAAATACTTTCCAATATAGTTTTAAATTCATCAAATAAGCAAAACGATCACGATTCTAGCAGTTCGTCAGTATCGTCATCATATTCTTTACACGATGATTCCGATGATGATCCATTTATACCCTCTAATAGCGACACAGAGAGCGTTCATGACAGCGATTTGTTTTCAATGGAAGAAGATAAGTCTTCTAATGATAAACTAGAAACTGGAGAGTACGTTCTGGTTAAATTTTTGAACAGCAAAAATGCCAAATATTATGTGGGTAAAATAATTGATTGTAGAGATAACGAATTCACAACGAAATATTTGAGAAAAAATTCAAAAGGATCTTTTTCATGGCCCCTAGTCGATGACATATCTGTAATTACACTGCTCGATATTGAGAAAAAATTACCTAAGCCCCTAGTTGGTCGTCGTGGTGAATTAAAATTTATTATAGACTGCAAAATTCCAATGTCAAATATTTATTAATCCGTTATAAAACATTTTACATTGAATGTAACAATAATCAAAAGACTAAAGAAACCAAAAAGTGTGATATTATGTTTAGAATAGAAGTAAGTAATTGATAGTGGCGCTAGTTAGCTTCTTTCCCTTTTATCGCTTGACTGTGCTAACAGAATCAACATAAGCTCTCTCTCTAGTATAGGTATGTCATGTGTCAATACTCACAGAACAGCTCAGCTTATAGTAAGACATTGTCACTGACTTACGGTCGACTGTTCTATATTTACAATTTTGATTATTTTGTAACTAGGTAAGACCTAAACAAATAGGCACGAAAGAACACCAATGACAATGTTTAAGTTTGTTTTAAGATTTTTGATAAAGATTTATACCTGATTTGATTATTTTGTACTATGTGTAGTAGGTTCTAAGTACCTACCTATTTTTTATCTTATGAAGGCGGGTCATGTGACTTTTAAGACTGATTATATGGTTGAAAGTGGAATAATTTACCAACCTTAATGAGATAAAAAGACTATAGGTACAAACAAACCAAACCTCAAACATTAAATAGGTGATGTCAATGAGAATAGTTTTAAGCTCTAACTTTTTATAATAGATTTTTGTTAAAAATTTATAATGTGGATTATTTTTATAAGTACTTACTAATACTAACCAAAATAAATACTGGATGTTATACAATTTAATTTCTTTCTTTATAATTGATGAGAATACAATTTCATTTTAAAATACAGTTTTATATAATAAACAGTATTAAACACATTTTAGGTCGTTTTACTCCATAGTGTATGCGACAACCCTAAGCAATATCAAATAAAGTATGAAACTAACAGCAAAGTCGAACACAACATTGCCTAGCATTGTCTCTAGTGGTATAAGCAAAAAGTGACTGTTTTGCAATTCTTATCCTTATGTCCCATTAATAAGGGTTAACTTCAAGTGCAGGAATGATGTACTTAAGTTGTTTAGAGTGTCAAAATTGAAGCAGGCAATGTTACAGTTTTGTGGCCCAACTTTGCCTAGTGATTAAGACTGTTATATTTCGAAAATGAAACAGAGTAATCATAGTTCTAAGTACACTGCCAATGACCATTAATATAAGCTTTATCCCCAACCTGACAAGGGTGAAAATTGATTGTAATTTTTCGAAATATGTCAATGTTTCTATAAAACTACGGCAAAGTTGCAGCAGTTTACGGTACATCTATCATTACAGGGGGGGGGGGGTAACCTAATGCGATAATGTACTTATCTAAAGTAATAACTTATTACAAATAATGCATTCTTTGTGAATTCACTCAGAGAACAACAGAATAGGTCCGTGTCACTAGCTATGAGGTTGAGAGTGCGGAGTGCGCGCGTCAATGGCGCCTCACTTAAAAGATTGGTCCGATCCCGCGCGACCTCATCGCAGACGTCGCGCTACCGGACTTGACGCCTGAGTAAGTCGCCCTCATTTTACACGCGACCTACTCAAACAAATAGAACTTCACACTCATGACATGACACCCGCCGCGCACAAAGCGTCCTAAGTTAATATAGGCGGTACGTGCGCGGATCACACATACACTACTCCACATTCGCAGAAAAACACAGAGAAAACCACACGAGCGACGTACACACATCTCAAGTCGCTCGATACTCACTACAACGCTCCGCGCCCTGCAACGCTACCGGCTAGATCTGGTTTCGTTGTAGGGAGCGGGGACAGCTGCCACTGTGGACGAGCGCCAACCAAAACCGACGCCCTCGTTGCTTGATCGACTCTTGCTGGGCCTTCCCTAGGGAACTAGGGATCTCACCCGGCAGGGGCCTGGTCGCACGGGCGTCGTGAAGCACTTCGGGCGCTCCCACAGTTACACCACCAGAAACACACTACAGACCGCTGAGGGGAGGTATACCCCTCAGCGACTAGGTGTGCTATAAAGCACTCCCACCCCCTCCTGCGGGAGGGGGAGGGAAATCCAAGGACGGGTCCCCAAGTTTGGGGACCGAGAGACCGCAGCCTCGGGCAAGGGGCCAAAAAGCCCCAAAACCGATTCCTCGCGCCCCCTTACCGGGGCGCAGAGAAGACGTCGAGCGGCTCCGCCAGAGCAGCCCTGGCTGCCGTCGTCGCCACACGTATCTGTCCGGAACACACAAACCTATGTGCCCTAAAATGTCCGCATTGTGTACCTTCCCTCTAAGTACTTTGAATATATACGAGATGAGTGCGAGCTCCCTTCTGACCCTCGGTTCGTCATATCCAACCATACCCAAAATAAATAAAGTTGGGTACATAAGCGGGTAGAATGTGCATACACCATAAATGCGCAAGTACAAGTACCTCACAAACTTGTTTTGTACTCTCTCCAGCATGAGCCTATATTTAGATTCATGTGGAGCCCAAATGACTGCGTTACATTCTAATTGACTTCTAACTAAAGCATTATATAAGGCGATAACCGCTTTCATGATAGAAAAACCACGCACCATACGGAGCATAAAACCTAAATTACGATAGGCTTTTCTGCAGCAGCTTGTGACGTGATCACGAAACGTTAGCCCAGTGTTGAATTTCACCCCTAAGTCCCTAACTTCCGTAGCCCTAGTCATTGGCAACCCGTCTACATTGTAAGTATTCACAATAGGAGTACGCGCGCGAGATAAAGTGATTGTTACGCACTTTGGGATGTTGAACTGTAAGAGGTTGTTCTTGCTCCAGGTCACCACTATGTCAATGTCTCTTTGAAGCCTGCCACAGTCCTCCAATTCACTTATCTCAAGCGAGAGCTTGAGGTCATCAGCAAACAGTAAACATTTGGAGTCTTTAACAACTTCTGGCAAATCATTAATTATAATAATGAACTGCAAAGGCCCAAGGTTACTGCCCTGACTCACCCCCGACCGGGTAAGATATGGCTCTGACTTATTATTATTTATTTATCAAAAAAAATAACAAAACAAAAAAAAAACAAATCAAAATAATAATCAACTTCATATCAATCGTCAAACTTTGGAAATTTGTTCCACCTAAGAATTTTTCAGAATATTTCATTTATTATTCTTACAGTCGCGAATCGTATTTTGATCAACATACAACGTAAAACAGAGCTGCAATTTGCAAAAAGCAAAGAACATTTGAATTCGGCGGGCTACAACTCAGGTTACCCCTTAAGGCTCTTACAAACAGGCGCGACACGCGACGCGGAACAACGGCACCGCCTGTCGCGCGACGAGCGGTGCCTCTGTGTCGCGTCTGTTTGTAGGAGCCTTTAATATTATTTAGGACGGTGGAACTTTTATTGCTTATTTATTTATTTACTTGGGATCACCAACAAAGGATATAGGTAAATATACTTCTTCCTTTAGAGCATCAAATTGAGCCATAAATCGGTTAAGAAAGATCTTCCTACCTGTAACTACATCTTGGAACTACCAGCTAGCATAAGAAAAATTACGATAAATCAAAGCAGATTTATTATTAATTGGACATCGTGCCCTGTGAGAGATTTCACGATAGTCACGAGGTGCTTCAATTGCCAGCAGTTAGGACACGCAGCCAATTTTGCCGAGAAACTAGTCCTACTTGCAAACACTCACTGTGGGTGTGGAGAGACTGGACACTCCTTCAAGGAATGCAGCAGCAAATCTCCCCTTCAACGACGTGCAAATGCTTCAAGAGGAAATGTGACCATCCAACAGGTGATATAAGATGCCATGGAGGAAATTTGCACAGATAAACTAAGTACATCAACTCAATAGACTATGAAGGTGCCTATGAGCGCCACTGAATACTTTATTTAGTTACCATATAAACTTTTAGCTTATTCTCTATTCATAATTCCTCTAAGTTTATAACGATCATGACAAATCACTTTATTTGTGATCTAGGTAGTTTTCCTGTGTCTGCATCTAAAATCTGTAATGTTGAGACTGCAAATATCTTCTTCATTCTGGTGACAAAACGTTAACCTTGCTCTCACAAAATATTCGCAGCATAAATCGAAACATTAACGGTTCTGAAGTGTTATTTACAGAATCTTGACATAAGCTGTGATAATAGCGTCCTAACGTCAATTAAATGTGCCTTTTGCCACATTTTGCTTTGAATAATGTCATTCCAGACTTCGACCACATGTTAAAAGAACAGGACTATTAATATCAGGCTAAGGCGTGCTCAATCTTTGTCCACTTTTAAAATTCTGGTTAAAAACACTTCCTCTCTCCTTAGACATCATCATTACATTTAGTTTTCTTGCTCTTGTTTCATGTTTATTATTGTATATAATATGTAGATAGTTATATGTATTATGTATTTATTGTATATGTCGGAAATACGATAAATCAATCGTTTGACTTGACTAATCGGGACGCCGGTGCCACCAGGTGGCGCTGGACAGAGTCAATAACGCTCACGCTTGACCAGAGTAAAAGCAGAGTTTGTTGTTGACGGGTAAGCAGTGAACACGTTTAGAAACTGTCGCGCGTTCCGTATAGTTTTGCCGTGTACCTACAGTGTGTGATTCGCAAGTGTGATTAATGTGATCGTAAGTTATGATTTGTTTTGAACTGCAAGCGGTTTTTCTATTGCGCAATACCAACACTACCCATAGTCCGCCCACATTAGTTAAAACATGGCTGATAAAAACGAGAGAAAAGTACCTTCTCCGTCATATATAACATATAAATGGTACACCACTGACTACCTGCTTTATTGTCTCTCCTTCTCCCTTGAATCCATCCAAAGGTTGTCTGTAAAAGATCGCTTTTAGCGATAAGACCGCCCATTGTGTCACCCTATGTAAAATTTCTACATTTATATCTGTAATTTTTACGGTGTTCATAATAAAGAGTATTCTACTCTGTTCAATAAAGTTGATGAATGTTCTAAGATTTATAATTGGAACGAAAAGCAAACGGTTCACTATGACCTGCCAAAACTCACCGGACTGTAGGCATGATACCGGGGTCTGCCCTCTATCAAGTATGCTTGGCTTGAATGGAAGTCGATGCTAGAGGAATAATTTCCTGCAACAGATTTTTTTTCGAAACTTGATAGATATGCTTAATAGACGGGTACGTTCTGGAGAATCTTTTGAATGCAGGAGGTATTCAGTGGTGTACCATTTATATAATATAAACAATAAATACATACGTAATATATATACCTATCTACATATAATATATATAATCAGGGGCGTAGCTAGCGCCGTATTAGCCGTATCAATTATACGGGGCCCCCAAGCTACAGGGGCCCCCCGACGCGAAGTGAAAATTGGTAAAATATATTCTATTGTTAATTATTCTTATTGATAAGAGGCCCGTAATGAATGAGTACCTAATGAAAAAAATCAAATGAGTGAAATTTGCTTGTGGCTTCAAAGTCAAAGCATTTATTTCAATTAAACCATTTGAATTGTCAAGGGGTCGGTCAGTTAGAAAGATGAAGCTAGTTAGTTGCCCAATCCAAAGCGTAGTAGGGTATCTTTGAAGAAGAACGGGCAAGAAACTCACAATAATAGCTATACTTTCCAAGTCAGTGTGTTATTTTGTTAAATCAATACCTAGGGTAGGTATAGTTTTTTGAAGCTTCGCTGTAGTCGCGTAAAAAGGGCCCCCAACAAATTTTGATACAGGGCCCCGTTAGGACTGGCTACGCCACTGTATATAATAATAAACACGAAACAAGAGCAAGGAAACTAAATGTAACGATGGTGTTTAAAGAGAGAGGAAGTGTTTTTATTTCAAAAGTAGTAACAGCCTCGATGGTCCAGTGGTCCCAAGTGCCACTGTTGAGCATGAAGTCCTGGGTTCGATTCCCGGGTCGGGCAAAGTGTCATTGGTTTTTCTATCCGGATTTTTTCAGTAGGTAGGTATGTAAAAAAAGTTGTGGATAGTTTAAAAAAAAAATGTGCATAACAAACAAAGTTTTTGGTAAAAAAAATACATTTATTGAATTAATAAACGGTAACTAATATTAAAGTGTAAAATTTTAATATAAAAATGTATAATAAGACTGTACACGCCTACTCTGACTTGACTGGTTACATCACAAACAGTAATTATGTATAAAAATACTAAAAACTAAAAATATCACTACGTTTTTGAGTATTATACAATAACTATCGACATACGAAACATTTTAATCGACTGGCCACTATAAGCCAAAAAAAGGGAAATTATAAGCCTTCTGCGATTTTAATACACAGCACATTTTAAAGTACCTAGGCATAAAATACTAGGTAGGTACCTATGTTCGATAACATAAAAAAATCACTTAGTATTTGAGCATACAATAAGTACCTAGGAATAATGACAAAATTGCCAAAAAGCAGCAGACGACGTGTCGCTGCGACACTACTGGTTTCTATGCATTTCTATGAAATACCTTTCGTAGCTAGCGACACGTCGTTTTCATAGAAATACATAGAATAGAATATTTATATGGTTAGAATGTAGGTATTTACAATAAGGTGGTTATAATAACATTAAAAGGATTGTGTGGTTTTATGAAACCACGGTAAAAGTGAAACTTTTTTTCACATTATAGACATTTAACAAAAAAAAAACGGAATAATATTCCATTATTGGTATAAAAATCGCTTCATTAATCTCCCCTCCCCCCTCGCCCTCCTCCTCGGCTGCTATGACGAGCGCCTTTCACTTTATCCCTACTCCGCGGCCGACCGTCACGCGACATGCAACATACAGACGAAAAAGTTTGAGACGATGTAATAAAAGTTTCACTTTAAAAGAACCCTTGTACATTCTACCATTTTGGCATGCAAACATTGATGCAGTTCATCATCAAACTAACTCAACTAAAATTAATCAGCTAGAAAATCCGATACGGAGTAGTAACATTTATTCAATAGAAGTAAAGTTAGTTTCTTTTTGAAAGTTGTTACTGGTTCCTCTTTTATGAAATTAGGAATGTGGTTTAAAATAGCCGGTGCCATACCAAAAATACTTTTCCTCAACTAAGCAGTCTTATAACCACCTGTGCTTAACAAGTTTGGGTATTGAGATCGCAAACTTACATCTCGGTATCTGCTTTCCGATAAAGTTAAAAATAAAAGAAATATCTAAAATGTAAAGGCATGGAAATGTCAATAAACCAGTAGAAACCAGTAGTGTCGCAGCGACACGTCGTCTGCTGCTGCTGCATGCAGTTGGCTACGAACTTGTACCTTTAGGCTCAATTTACATTTTCGCGGAAAGGAATGGAAGTGATTCTTTTTGTACAAAGCATAATGAACTTTATGCCAATAGTGTAACGTTAAAAATAGATACAAGCCAAATAACAAGACGCACGTTTTTTAGAGAATTCTCGCGCACTTCGGTAATTCTTACAATTAAAACCTCGGACCTAGAAGTTCATGTTGCTATGTGCAATATCGTTACAAATACTCGCTTTCATTCCGTGCTGTGGCAATGTAAATTGAGCCTTGAAGTACAAGTTACATCAAGGTACCAGAAACCGTCATATTTTATCATTCGATTTTGAACTTAAGCATTCATATTTTAAGGCTTAAAATCGTTTGGAGAAATTTGTCGGTTTCGTGTAGCTTGACCTGCAGTGCTGGCGACTGTCCAATGGTAAAAAAGAACATAAAATTATCTAAAACTACAACTAATTTTCAATCAATCCATTTAGTATTTCCACAAAATCATCCCAAAGACAAAAGTCATTATCATCAGTTTTACAACCCTCCAACTGCAAAGAGGTAAATTCTGGAGGGTTATCCAAAGACAAACTTCTACCTTCTCTCATTTGGTTGGTACATTGGTATACATAATCAACCTTCATGAAAAATATACCAGATTTTTCTTCCAACCATTTCTGGAAGACAAGTTTTCCACCAACAGGTGCCATTTCATGTTGATTTTTGAGGCTGTATGGTTTAAAATCCATGCTTTTAAGTACTGTATAGATGTTTGCGTCATGCCCCATTAGAAGCGTAAATTTATAATGTTTATTTAAAATTATTTCTCTCATATATTTTAATAATGGTCTTGCTAAATCTTTAGCAATTAAAGTAGTGTTAAAAATTACACTATGGTAGCCTTTACTTAAATCTAAAACTAAGTTCCATTGATCATTATCTTCTAGAAGTCCCCATGCAACCTCTCTAACAGGAAATCCTTCATAGTTCTCCATTATAAAAGAATCTATGACTGATTTAGAGATTTTCAAAGGACCTTCCAAATTCGGTTTGAAGCCGACTTGAACAAATATTTTATTCATATCAGTGACAAAATCACATTTATGTTCCGTTAAACAATATTCTGACTGTTTATAATTGAGGATTTGTTCTAAGTCTTTGTACGAACTGTTCAAATGTAATGATTTCAGTAACATTTGCATTTGATCTGCTGCTTCTAGCATAAATATTGCTGATGTGTTGTGTATCACTGGGTTAAAAATAGGATCCTTACTATCTGAAGTGTGATGTATCTTTACATTACATCCTGGAAATCCTTTAGTAACAAAGGCTTTAGCGGAAGCCATAGTACGTTGTGCGGTATTGGCATAAACAAAAAAGTTTTCTTCATCAGGACATTCAGCATTCAACAAACCTTGTTTTTGCAGCCATAAAGAAAAGTATTCACCCATATATCCTTCCAATAATGCTCCTTTGGCTGTCAAATAGCCATTATTTTCCTTCCAAATGGGCCAAGTCTTTGTTGTAAAATCTGCTAAGTTTTTAGACAAAGGCGTACGCACATTATGTCTACTGAGTATCCACACTTGCTGTAGCTTTAAACTCTTTTCACAGTGCCCTTGTAACACTAATATAAATATTAAAAACAATTTAAAATACATTTCTCACTTCTATACTTTATAACTTTTAAATGATTATTCACATCACGAATGAGTTACAATTAAAATGATAGCCAAATTAGTGAATGTAAGTCACAAGATATAATCTTAACACAAAGGGAAAGTAAAATTACATAATCTACGCTTATTATACAACTTGTAAACAAGATACCTAGCAACAAAGTCAATAAGCTTTGTTCACGGTATTGAAGACAGTCATAATATATAAACGGGTATGATAAGGATGTGAGGAGCGCACTTAGTTTCATACATACCAGTGTAATAATAATCCCGTCCAACGTAGTGATTCATTTTTTATCAAAATACGTCAACAAATGATTTTGAAAACAAAACTTAGCAGACAGATTAGAACTGCAGTGAAATCTCGAATCACGAAATATTGTCAATGTCAGATTGACATTGACAAACACAAAAAGCCTTTTATGAATACAGTTTCATCATCTGCCTAGCGTTTTCCCAACTATGATGGGGTCGGCACCCAGTCAACCGGATGCAGCTGAATACCAGTATTTTACATGCAGCGACTACCTATCTGATCTCCACCATCCAGATACTGGATAATACGATACCCCTTGGAAAGACTGGTTGTCAGACTTTCGGGCTTCTGACGACCCTGTAACGACCTAACGACTGTCAAAGATCAACGAATGACAGCCGGGACCAACGGCCTAACGTGCTTTCCGAGACACGGAGGGTTCTCGGTAACATTGTAAAGGTGGTCACCCATCCACGGACTAACCGCGGCAAGCGTAGCTTAACCTGATCGATCTGACCGTGTGGCATTACATAAAGGAATTTAAGCTAACTTTCTATTTCGTTTAAGGATCATAATTATTATTAGCAAGTCGTTTTTTTTTTTGGAAATAGGTAGGAGATCAATGAAGAACTTAGGAAAGTTTGTGTTCAGGTGCGAATGAGTTTGTTACGTACTTTATAAACGCGAAAACCACTACTTCTATTCTCCAACTAGATGGCGCTGATCGTGTAAGCTCAAAGCAAAATAATAATTATTTGCAAATTACGTCAAATCTATTGTAAAAAATTGTAAACGATAATAGTATTTTCTATTCATCAAGTCCAGCATTCAACGAAAATGAAGCGAAAATATTCTTTTGGACTCCACTTAGTGTATCTTTTAACAGAAAAATAGAGCATTAACCTCCCAGAATTACGCACTTGACGTTACAGTTCATTAACCTAGTCAGCTTATTCTTGTTTGCAGTATAACCATGACGCTACTCACCACTAGATGGCGTATGTTTTGCCCGCCAAGCGACCGTCTGTCGCTGAGTGACAGAGTACTCTCTTTGATAGGTCTCGTGAAAAGCGAGTACCTACCGCCGCCGGCGCAGGTGGTATGCACAGTCATCAATCAATCAATACCTACTTATAATATAAATGAAATGCTATTCGTTGGTAACCGCATCACTTCTAGACCGATTGGGATTTTTTTTGTTTAAAAATGAATGTTCGCAGGTAATTAATAGTCCGAATCAGGGGGCCTACTCTCTAAGTCCGACAACGAAGCTAAGGGCCCGTTCGAAAGTATTTCGATACGTAGAAGTGAACCCTACTCCCTATTAAATAACTTTTACGGACCGGCAAGAACACATCGGGAGTAAAGAAAACTGTCAAACTGTTTTGTCATTAATTTGTAATTCGGGCCCCAGATTAATGATAAGACCGAAAGTGATAAGGAGTAGGAAACATTCGTATCTTCGGCCAAAACTACGGACTTGGTGCTTAGGAGTGTAGGCCCCCAGGTTCCTACGGGAAGAAAAATTTTAAAAGTTGGCGGAAAAATTGGTGAACTCTGAAAGTGCATTATCTATGGGAATTATGTATTCAATATTTAAATTTTGACAGGACAACGTCTATCAGGGCAGCTGGTTATTACTCTCTCTCTTTTACTTACACGGGACCTACAATCTTCTGCACTTTTCTTGAGCGAGAAAATCGTAGATATCTTGTCGCTTTCATGTTGACGGTGGGACGACCTTACGCAGCGGCAAATGAAATTGGTACATACATACATCATAAACTCACGCCTTCTTCCCATGGGGGTACGTAGAAACTACAGAACGCCACCTGCTACGATCCATACATACTCCTTTTGCCTCGTTTACATTCATACATCTGGTCATACACGCACGCCGTTTGCGAGTACTACGCACCTGACCTTTCTGAAGAACATTACCAATAAGGTCACTATATGTCCTCCTAGGGCGTCCCCTCCCGGCGTTTCCACTCATGCTTAGTCGCCCTTTATTCATCCTCTCAACATGATCAAACCATCCTAACATACTCTTTTCAATTTCTGCCACTACATCTTCTTTTAAACCGCACCGTTGCCTTATCACATCATTCTTCAGTCCATCATTCATAGTCACACCACACATGCTTCGCAAGGAACGTATGTCCACAGCATTTATTCTACTTTCATGCTTCTTTTGCCACACCCAACACTCACTTCCAAACATAAGCGTAGGCACCAGCACACCATTGTGAACAGCCAGTCGTGCTTTTTTGGACATCAACGGGTTGGTTACAATTGCATGTGTAGCACCATTCACTTTATTTCCCGCATTCACCCTTCTTTCCACATCTCCATCAATCTTTACATCCCTTGTAAATAGACTCCCCAAATATACGAACTCACTTACTTGCTCCACACACTTATCATTTAATTTCACATCACATACCGATACATCCTCTTCTCTTTCAAACACCATGACCTTCGTCTTATTCACATTTATATTCATCCCTTTCATTTTATATGATTCATCCATCACAGTCACCATGTCTTGCAACCCTTCCGCTGACGATGCAAGTAGAACTTGATCATCTGCGTACAGAAGGCATTTGACAGACAACTCATTCATCGTCAATCCATAATCACCCTCTTTCAAATCTGTCAGGCAAATATCCATGTACAAGTTGAACAGGCATGGTGACGCTACACAACCTTGTCTAACACCCCTCGAGATGCAGAACCAGTTCGTGTATGCCCCATTTATCCTAACACAAGCACTGGAATCCTTGTATAAAGATTTCAGCGCCAGTCCACACCGTACAAGGATGGTGTCGACCACAGTTCTTCCCTCCACACACTGTCATAGGCCTTCTTCAAGTCCACGAAAGCACAGTAGACTTTCTTGTGCTTTGCCAGATGTTTTTCGGCTATCCAACTTAGGGACAGGATCTGATCCATACATCCCATTCCCTCTCTAAATCCTGCCTGCACATCCCATATTTTCTCACCTGTCACTCTTATCACTCTATTTATTAAAATGTTCGCATATAGTTTGCCGACAACACTCAAAAGACTAATGCCGCGGTAGTTTTTACATTCCTGCTAAGAGCCTTTTTCCTTATATAGTAGTACGATTACAGCCTTACACCATGAAATTGGTGTCATAACTTTTGTAATCGTTTTGTGCTGTTGTTTACAGGCTGATCCAGAGCTGAGACGATGCTTATAATAAGTGTACGTTACGGATGGAGATGGAGTTTTATAGAAAGAATTCTGAACGGCTCAAGTTGAGGCAATGTAGAGCTGATCCCGTGGAATGCCTTATACGTATGCGTCGACCTATCATGTGGGGTTTTTGTGCTTGTTAATGGCAATATGCTTGCAGAATGTGGGTGTACCTAATTAATATGACGGAGAAGGTACGTCTTTCACGTTATCATCAGCCATATTGTAACTACTGTGGGCGTACTAAGGGAAGTGTTGGTTATTGCGCAATAGAAAAACCGTTTTCAGTTTAAATCAAGTTATAATAATTATGATAAAAACGAATCACACTAGCAATTCGCACACTGCAGGTACATGACACAAGTATACGGAACGCGCGACACAGTATTATAAAGATGCTCTGTGGCGTGACAGTTTCTAAACGTGTTCACTGCTTGACCGCCACAGGCCAACCTCTGCTTTTACTCTGGTCGAGCGTTTAGCGTTATCTTGTAGACTGTCGAGTGCCGCCTGGTGGCGCTGGCGTCCTGATTAGTCGAAGTCAAACGATTGATTTAAGAGCACTTACACGGGTCCACTAGCGCCAGTCCTTTAAAAAAATATTATCTCATGACTGAGAAGGAACTTTGAAAAAATGCTCAATAAGCGACCTCGGTAAGTGTGTCTAGAATTTTCTAATACCTTTTATAAACTTTCATATTGAGACACGAAGCAACAAAATACGATCTAAATGAATGTGGCCGCTTTTGTTTAGATCGAATTTTGTTGCTTCGTGTCTCAATATGAAAGTTTATAAAGGGTAGGTATTAGAAAAATCTTGACACACTTACCGAGGTCGTTTATTGAGCCGTTTTTCAAAATTCCTTCTCAGTCACGAGATAATATTTTTTTAAAGGAGAGGCGCTAGTGGACCCGTGTAAGCACTCTAAACGTATTTCTGACCAATATTATTTTCTACCTCTGCTTACCCTTTCGCCTTTTCGCCTTTTCGAGGAATACAGGCTTGATGTTCTGGAGCCTGGAGCCTAGCCAGTAGGTACCTAATTTCTTAATAAGTAGGAAGGTCTAGCCCTGTTCCTTCCAAAGAACACGTGGCAGACCGCTGGTAAGCACTTACGTATAGGTACAGTTTTATTGGTTATATGTCGACCATCCATTATGGGGATGTAGGAAAGGTAATTTGCAACAAAATGACCCCGGATGACCCCTATGCAAAAGTGATGGGGTTAATTATCGTGGAAAGACATATTAGTATAAGAATATTATTTTAATGCATACGTACATGACACACAAAGTCTTACTGACATTAGGTTTTTCTAAGAATACTAGCGACCGTGCGGTGGCCAGTACTCACACTCCTCTTCACGGCACTATCGCGGTCATCAAGAAAGTCCTAGGCTGTTACGTAATCTCATAAATCGCAGACCAGCTAGAGCCTTGGTCAGTAAGTCTGCTTCCATATCGTCGGTTCGCAGATAGCTGATTTCTAATGCTCCTTCTTGTATGCAGTTCCTGATGAAGTGTATTTTCAAGTCGATGTGCTTTGACTTTGACGTCACCATCTGATTGTGGCTTAGTTTAATCGCTGCTTGGTTATCATTTAAGATAACTATGCGCTCGTAGTTAGTTCCTAAATCTTTACAGAGGTTCTTCAAGTGGATAGCTTCTTTTGTAGCTTCGGTTAGTGCTATATACTCTGACTCGGCTGTCGAAAGAGCGATGCTCTTTTGTTTCTTCGACATCCAACTTATAGTCGTTCCAGCATATTTAAAACAATAGCCTGAAAATGACTTTCTGTCAAGCTTGCAAGCGCCCCAGTCTGCATCTGCCATTCCATACAGATCTTGTCCTGTTTTAGTGAATGTCAAGCCGACATTTTTGGTGGCTTTGAGGTACCGGAGTACTCTTTTGGCGCACTTGAAGTGTTCTTCATTGTAGCAATCGTTAAACTGTGATAGGTAGCTAATCGCGAACATGATATCAGGGCGAGTTGCTACAGCCAAATACATGAGTGTACCTATAAGGTTTTTGTATGGGAGATGCTGTGTTTCATTTTTGTCTCCCTTTTCCAATTTGAGCCCGGGCTCCATTGGCGTAGATATGGTTTTGCAGTCTTCCATTTTGAACTTCTTTAGAGTATCTTCGATAAATTTTTGTTGGTTCAACTTTATTTCATCTCCATTGTATGATAAGTCTATACCAATGAGCCGTTTCGGTTTTCCAAAATCTTTTAATTCAAATGTTGAATTTAATAAATCTTTTACTACTTTTAATGTTTTCGGACACGAGTAGGCAATCAATAAATCGTCGACATATATTGTTATTATAATTTTTGCTCCTCTTTTCTCCATTATGTATATACATGGGTCAGCTTCAAATGCTCGAAACCCTATGCGTTTTAATTCTTTGTCGAGTTTTATATACCATTGCCTCCCTGCCTGCTTGAGTCCGTACAATGCTTTGATAAGACAGCAAACTTTTTCTTTTGGAATGCTCTTAATGTCTTTTAGCATCTGTTTTGTCTTATTGTAGATTGTTAAATCATCTTTTGTACTTTCTTCGACCATAATTTCTGTCAGGTATTCTTCCAAGTAGTCAGGGTATTTCATAACTATCTTTTCTTTCAGTTCACCGTTTAGGTACGCGGTTGTTACGTCCATTTGGTTCAATTCTAACCCTTCTTCTACAGCTATACCAATGACAGATCTAATTGAGCTTAACTTCGCAACGGGTGCGTATGTTTCATTAAAGTCGATCCCTGGTCGCTGTGTGAAGCCTCGTGCTACAAGTCTGGCTTTACTTGTGACGCTATCATCAGATCCTATTTTATTTCGTAAGACCATCTTGTAGTCTACGACTTTCATATCGTTGCTTTTCTTTTCTATTTTCCAGGTTCCGTTTTTAACATGCGCTTTGATTTCAGCTTTTATGGCCTGATGCCAATACTCATCATTTTCATTTTCATCAGAGAGATAAGATATCCCTGTGAGTAAGTTACTTTCTTCAGAGTCACCTAATATGAAATCCTCAGTCCATGCTGGTGGGTGCCTTTCTCTTTGTGGCCTCCCATTTTCAGGCACTTCCACAGTCTCAGATGCGTCATCAAATAAATCAATTTCGTTTGCGTCGTCATTTTGACTGCCAGGATTTTGTAAAGGTATTTCATTTTTCTGCTCTGTAAATTCAATTTCTATTTTCTGTCTGCGTTTATTTTCTTTTTGTTTAATAATATTTTCTTTTTCAGGTGTGTGCTTACGATGTTCCTTTTCTTTTACAAGGTTTTCATAGCTCGTGTCGTTATCTTGGAAGTACATTTTGTCTATAACCTTGATGTCCCTGCTCGTCACTACGTCATTATCTTCTGGTATAAATACTCTATAACCCTTTGTAGTCATCGAGTATCCCATGAATACACCCTCCTTAGTTTTCGGTGTCAGCTTTCCTCGTCTGTTCTTTTTCAGGATGAAAGTCTTCCTACCAAAAACGTGGAGGTGATTTCCGGACGGTGTTCGGCCTATCCACTTCGTGAATGGTATGTCACCTTTCAATGTTTTTGAAGGGCTACGGTTTATGAGATAGTTTGCCGTAGCTACTGCTTCTGCCCAGAGCTTTTTGGGGGCATTTGCTTCAATCAACAAGCATCTGGCTTTATCTAGTAAGGACCGGTTCTTTCTCTCGCTGATCCCATTTTGCTGTGGGGTGTAAAATGTGGTCAATCTTCTTTGGATGCCATGCAGTTTGAGGAAGTCGTCAAACTCTTTGTTACGGTATTCAGTGCCGTTGTCAGATTGCAGGTGTTTTATCCTATTATTGTGGAACGTCTCGACTTCATTTGTATATTGTTTGAAAACCGTTAATACGTCATTCTTCTTTTTTATAAAATAGACGTGGCAGTATCGGGTGAAATCATCTATAAATGTGACATAATATCTTGAGCCTGCTAGTGTCTCACACTCGAAAGGTCCACAGACGTCACTGTGAATTATTTCCAGCACTTGCGTCGTGTAGAGATCATCATGTCTTGTGAAAGGTAATCTTGATAGCTTGCCTTTAATGCAGGTTTCACAGGTTTCCAAATTTTCGCCGTTCATGTTCAAACCATACATAAGATCGTCTCTAGCCATCTTGATCAGATCCTTTTCATTTATATGGCCAAATTTACGATGCCATTCCATGATATCATCTTTTTCTCTTTTTGGTGTGTAGTTTGCAGTTTCTTTCTTGTTAAATTCAAGGTAGTACAGTCCATCTTTTCGCTGTGCTGTCAGTGTCACTTCACCGTTTTTCTCTACGATGTAGGCCTTGTCCTTTTCGAAGATGACTTTGGTGCCTCTGTCTGTTATCTTGCTTACAGACAATAAGTTGACGGATACATCAGGCACAAGTAAGGTATCGTTAAAGTTGTAAGCTTCTTTTTCTGTGGTAACTGAAACCTTTCCCTTGCCTTCAATTTTGCTTGTATACTTGTTTGACGCCAACTTCAGGATACCATTTTCAGGGGTTATTCTAGAAAATTTCGACATGTCGCCGCACATATGAGAAGAACAGCCACTATCTAAACACCATACGTTTTCATTGATGTTTGAATTTTCAGTATTCAAGTAGACGTTGAAGTTCTTGCCTCGATGTCCGCTCGTTTTCTCATTTGTGTTTCTCTTCTTGTTGCCCCAACAGGCCTCAGTAGTGTGACCCTTCTTATTGCAGCTCTTGCATAATGGTCTCATTTTATTTTTCTTGAGAAAGTATGCTTCTGATTTTTCAGGTTGATCACTCCCATTTCTGGCCTGGTATTCTTCTAGAATTTTCACTTTTAGGTCGTCAGGATTAGGTAATGTGTCTCTTGACTCTATGGCTATTCGAAATTTTTCGAATGATGTTGGCAGACTGTATAACAGCATAATACTGAGCAGTTCTGGAGGTATTTTTATATCCATATCGGCGAGCTTGTCAACGATGTCCATGAAGTTATTTTTAAGTGATCACGGATATCTTCTTCGTTTGACATTCGCTTGAGAACTAGCTGTTTTAATAAGGTTGCCTTTCTTGCGGGTCCGGTACTGTGGTAAATAGCTTTTAATTTGTCCCAAACGGATTTGGCTGACGTGCAGATCTTTATTTGTTTCAATTCTGACGGTGACAGGAGAAGTAATATTTCAGCTCTTGCCTTTAAGTCTTCTTTTGTGAATGCCGATTTTGCCGCCGCGTCCGCGTTTGGTGACAACCATTTTTCGCCGCTTACTATGTCCCAATAATCATTTTTTACTAGAACAGCTTGCGCTTGTAGGCACCATGTATCATAGTTTGACTTCATTAGCGGTTCTATGCGATAATTCGTCGATGTCATTTTACGTACTTTTTATTGTTGTTGCCGTATTTTCGTTAACCACGCTCTGCTACCAATTGATGGGGTTAATTATCGTGGAAAGACATATTAGTATAAGAATATTATTTTATTAATACGTGCTGATACAATGCATACGTACATGACACACAAAGTCTTACTGACATTAGGTTTTTCTAAGAATACTAGCGACCGTGCGGTGGCCAGTACTCACAAAAAGTCTACCATTTTCGAGTAATTTTTTATTTTTTATTTTTTTTGCGTTACCAAAATAATGCATGATTTTTTTAAATTATTATTAACTGCTTCTACAACAACGACAACTATCTTTAATAGTTTTACAGATCGTTACAATTTTCTATCATTTTGAGCAGCTTATTTGACTAAAATAGTCGATTTCTGCAAAAATAACACGAAAGTCATCGGAAAAACAGAAAGTATCGGCAGAACATTCCAAAAACGTATAACTTCTCAGCTATCCAACGAGATACCTACAATAAGATACCAGATATCTTAAAAAATATATAAATTATCAAAAATTATCCGAAATTTGTTGACATTAGCAGAGGGGTCATCAGGGGTCATTCGGTTGCAAATGACCTCTCCTACATTCTTCTAACGGATTGTCGACATATAACCAATAATACTGTTTATACCGTAGCCCCGTTGGTCTCATGGCCGCAAGCACAACTTCTGAGCGTGGGGTCCTGGATTCGATTCTAGGTCTGGCAGTGTTATTGGGTTTTTCCATTAGGAATGTGTTAGTTGCAGCCCGGAGTTTGGAAGTTGGCGGAGTGATATCCCCGTGCCTCGGAAAGTACGTTAAGCCGTTGGTCCTGCGCCTGATCCCTCTCCGGTCGAGTCAGTTTGCCGTCCCATCGGACTATGAGAGTGAGGGAAGAAAGAGTGATCGCTCACGGCGAAGGCTATTCTCCGTCGAGATTGGCCGCCATAGCCATACGGTCTGGTGGACACTACTATGAGATGGGATCCTTTGTGGCCTCGCAAAGGTTTTTAAATTATTTATTGTTGTTTTTATTGTTAGTTTTGCTAGTTTCAAATGCTCCTTTATTATTTTTATTTTTTTTCTCGTTGTATTTCCTGTGCGTGTCCCAAATAAAATATTTTTCTTTCTTTTCTTTCTTTACCATTTACCGTAGATAGAGTATGTCATAGATTAGCTGTCAGCATATGCCATAAGAGATAGCGATAGTCTTTGACAGTCACTTGTAAACTGGTACTACGTAATAATCGGGTATTACTTAGCAAAGAAATCGGTGGCTGTCGATGTTTGTTCGGCGTTAGTCTATGGTTAACAACTGGGGCCAGGCAAAAAGTTTGCATACGCGAAAACAGTAGAGAAAATACTTATATTTTTGTTTCGCTTATCTACTGTTACTTATCTATAATATTATTTAGAGATTTTGTCTATTACTATACTCTGTCTACGTTACGTACCTATAAAAGCTATGCTACACTCGAGAGCAATGAATCCGGGTCACTTAAAGAATCCTAAAAATCTCGGAAACTAAAAATGCTAGGTTAATGCAATAAATTGTATTAATAGACAATGTAATACTCCTTAAATGAAGGTATTAAAACTTCTTAGTTATTGTAAAGTTATATCATAAAAAAATCAAATTTGAAAAAGGGCCACTTTCGAAGATGGAACTACGAAATTACAGCATTTGGTTTTGCTTTTGTTTGTAATCTGTCATTTATGTGGGTACATAAACCATGTTGATAGTGCTCTATATTCATTATTCAAGCTGAAATTATGTCGCTTACGCCTGAAGAATGCACCAGAATACTTACAATGCTGGAAACCGGCCGGAGTCAGCGCGATACAGCCAGGACTGTCGGTGTGTCGCTGTCAACAGTACAAAGAGTTCTCCGACGTTACGAAGAAACTGGTTCTAACCTACGCAGACCAGGAACGGGCAGAACCAGGTGTACCACAGCACGAGAAGACCGATACTTGGTGAACACCATGCTTCGAAATCGCTTTCTCACAGGAACTGAACTCACAAATCAGTTTCGACGCCTCGGAGGAAGTAACCCAAGTGCATGGACAGTAAGACGTCGGCTTGCTGAATCTAACTTAAAACCCCTTAGACCTGCAAACGGCCCTAAACTGGAGCGTGGGCATCGTATTTCAAGACTAAGATATGCCCAGAGCCACGTAAATTGGAGTATTGAAGATTGGTCAAAAGTTATGTTCTCCGACGAATCAAAATTTATGCTCTACAAGCACGATGGAAGACACAGAGTGTATCGAAGACCAGGGGAAAGATTCAAGCAAGCATGCATCGAAGAAAAAGTAGCCTACGGTGGTGGGTCTGTACTTGTGTGGGCCGGAATTTCTTCTGAAAGTCGCACAGAGCTGGTGATCATAGAAAACGGCTCTTTAACTAGCGTAAGATATGTGGAAGAAATCCTCAATGATCACGTTGGTCCATTTATGGTCAATTTAGGTGAGGATGCTATATTTATGCATGACAATGCCCGACCTCATACAGGTAGGATTGTGAATGACTACCTTCAAGAGATGAACATTACTCGTATGGAGTGGCCAGCGCGCAGCCCGGATATCAACCCGATCGAGCATGCTTGGGACGAGCTAGGCAGATGCGTAAAACAACGAAACCCTCCCCCAATCACGCTTCCTGAGCTCAAAATTGCTCTCACAGAGGAATGGGAGAATATTCCCCAAAATCGTATAAGGAACTTGGTGTACAGCATGCCAAACCGCGTAAACGCAGTAATGGAAGCACGAGGAGGCAATACGAAGTATTAAAATTCAAGAAAATCGTAATAAAGTTCAAAAATTTCATGTTTCCTATTTTTGTTTTAAGGAGAGATCAGCAGTTTTTTTCTTTATGTAATTTTGTGTTAATAAAATGTATGGTGACTCATATTTTTTTTACTTTCATTTAAGGAGTATTACATTGTCTATTAAATACAATTTATTGCATTAACCTATCATTTTTAGTTTCCGAGATTTTTAACATTCTTTAAGTGACCCGGATTCATTGCTCTCGAGTGTATTTATAATTATAATAATTTAGTAGTTTATAAAACTGTTGCTTATTGAGGGGTATTAAAACACGAGTGTTTTAATGCCTAGTTATGTGCAGTTTCATACTTTACTTTATCTACTCTCATACATTGGAATTGTAACTACTAAATAAAAGATCAAAGTTTCGCACGAAATCCAGTACTTACAACAAAACGTATGAATGCCGCCAAAACCCAGCACATCAACGCGCATGCGCTAAAGCGGGCGCTGCCACAGACAAGTAAAAATTGGAATCAAAACTTTTTGTGATGCTATAAAATTGGCGCGCCCCGCATATAACGTCCCATTAGAAAAAAGTAATTGATGGAAACTCCTTGGTGATATTAACTTCTTGGATTAGCTCTCTAACGTATTGGTAAAAATATATTTTATAACATTATTTTGTTGATATGATTCTATTTTTAAACACAATATGTATAAAGTATGTTATTAGAAACTCGTTTTGAAGTTTATAATTCGAATTTTACGAGAGTGGATAATATAAATTATTTATGATTGGCTCTTTCTTAGCAGACTAAGTTTACTATAAAACCATTTTATGGCCTGGCCAACGAATCACCTAAAACGTAAGCAATATTCTATAGAAACTGCCTTTAATTTTATTGTAATTGAACGACTGTCATATAATCACTCTATGAAAGCAACAAAAGCCTATTGCTGAACCCTTGGTTTCGAAATCAAATTATACGGAACAGAACAAGAGTTACCTACATAGCTTGCAGGGTTAGTAAGCTGCAGTGGCAGTGGAGCAGTCATGTTTTTTGATGGAATTGTGGCCATCGGAGCAGACGAATCCTCGACTGGAGATTGCGTATAGGCAATCGTAACTTGGAACGCCAGGGTCCCAGCTTGGTGGACCATTACGGGACTGACTGAATCCGGAACCAGTGTTGTGGTACGCTTCAGAGAGACCTATGTGCAACGGTGGACTGCGAAAGGCTGTTTTGAATGAATTACGATAAAAGTTGTTTTGAAAAAGCTGTTTTTTTTTGTCGCCGCTTTCGCCGCATTGAGGTGGCACTGAGGATCCAGGCTTGTCTAGTTTGACGGCCAATGTCAACATGATATATTATGCGTAGGTATATTCTTTAAGGAAATAAAAAACACTCGTTTGGAAGGAAGTTCCTTTCGTAATATATTTAGAACATCCATAGAACAAAGATTACCATAAAAATGGTTATATTGAGTAAACCTTAAAAGATAAACATATGCTGTCGCGGACTTTTAATTAGAACTTTTAGAGGGGAACAATTCCGTCAATCCTGTTTTTTTTTTTTGCATAACTTTGACTTTTTACGCAGCGCACGCAACGTAAACTCTAAAAAGTAATCATATTTTCCCGTTTCTGCATCATTTTTCATTTATTCTCCGCTCCTATTGGTCGTAGCGTGATTTTATTTAGCTTAAAGCCTTCCTCGATAAATGGAATATAATATCCATCACAATTTTATTTTTCAATTCCAACCAGTACCTAGTTCCTGAGTCGTGACAGAAACTCGTGATGGAAAATTTTTACACTTTTTTTCGCCAAGTCCGTACAGTGCGACAAGGAACTTCGTTCCAAAATTTTTATTTCTAAGCTGCAGGAGAGGTATAATTACTTCCCGTATTGTGAAACGCAATAAACAATGTATGCCAATGAATAAAGGTAGCCATAATCTTCCTGTGTTGTAATAACAAGTTATCGTAGTGCAAGTAGGTACGTTCACTGACCCGTTTTCGAAACAAGTTTGATTTTGCCAATGTTGTTCCACGACATGTAAAGAGGTTCATGTTTATAATAGAACCTCTTTGTAGATTAGATTATAAAATTAATGATCTGCAAGTCTTTCTAATAAACAATTGCAAAAAGGAGGTTACTCGATTTCAGTCTTTTGTTTTAGCGATAAGAATACCTAAACATGTCTTAGTAGATAAGCTCACAACAAAAATTAAACAAAATATTACTAAGAATAGACATTTAATTTCATAAACTCACTCCAAGGACAATATCCAGTTGAAGAAATCTGGCAACTTTTTAATTCCAATAAAACTTTTTGGGGAGGCTGCAGAAATGACAATTGTTCGCCATTCCTCAACTGTTTAAGAGTAGGATAAACGTATTCCACTTTCAAATATTGTCCAGATATATCACTCCATTTTTGAAATATGATTTTCCCGCCTATCGGGAACGATTCGAATTGATTCGGCAAAACAAACGGTTTGAAATCTAATGCACTGATCACAGAGTTCAAATTGGAATCGTGTCCCATTAGCAAAGTGAATTTTGGTGTTCCATCTTTGAAAATGTCGAACATGTATTTTAGAAGGGGCCCAGCTAAGTCTTTTGCTCCTGTCGTCAAATTGAATCTGACATTCTGGTCTTCTTTACTGATTTTTGTCAAGAGTTCCCATTGCTCGTCAGTCACGATTTGACCCCATGCGACTTCAGATGTTGGCATTCCTTCGTAGTAACTCATTATGAACGAATCAACGATTGAATTTCCGATAGCCAATGGTCCACTGACATTAGGTTCTTCGCCATCTTCCGTCACGATTTCATTTTGACGTAAATGTAATTCACACAAATGTAATTCCTTGCAAATATCCGAAGTATTTAAATTTAAAATTCTACTAAGTTCTAAATATGACTGTGTGAGGTTTACTTCCTTTAATTTATTCTCCATTTCTTGTCTCATTTGATTTTTAAATGCTTCCGTAGTGTTGTGAAATATAGGCAAGAATACAGGATCGAAAATCGCCAAATTTTCGTGATGTTGTACTGTCAAATTGCAGGATTGGAACGCAGATTTTGCGAATGCTTTTGCCGTGCCTATTGTCCGCGGTTTAGTATTCGCATAAATAAGTACTTCGTCTTCATTAGGACATCCTTCTATAAAATCCTCGCTATCTAGCCATTCGGCTATGTATTGGCCCATATAACCTTCAAGCCGGGCGCCTTTTTCCGTTAAATATCCCGCAGAAACATTCCATTTCGGCCATAATTTGGCCGAGTACGATTCCAGCTTTTCCGTCAACGGTGTACGAACATTATGACGACTTAGTATTAAAACCTGTTCTAACTTGAGGCTGTTGATATCAATTCCTTGGCTTAGCACAACGAGGCACAAAAGAACAATCAATTTTCCCGCCATTTGTTTATGGTTTTTACACGGAGTACTGAGACACTGACCAGTAAACTATTGTTCCTGATGTTTTTTAATGCAAATCACGAATTAATTGTTTTTATCACAATTCCAAGCATAATTGGACTAAAGGTACTTCCCGCGTCTGTGCGCGAACTGAGACTGTCTCGATTCGCATAAGCGCTCCGATAAGCAATGTTTCATCATGCGATGAAAATGATAAAACAAAAAGGGATTTTATGACACCGAAGTGTAATCGCAAATTGCAATAATTAAGATTATCAGTAGATACTTATTTTTAGATTGTTATGATTCCGTTATCAATAATTGTTTAGTTAGCAAAATGATAATTAACAGCCTGTGGTGTTCCCACTGCGGGTCAATAACCTCTTCCAATGCAAGAGGAACAAATCAAATCCAAATATTTTATTTCACATAAACCAACATGGGCATTTATGAAACGTCAGAAGCTAGGCGCACGGTTCCAATTGGTTGTTTCCTATGGAGAAGAGCCGGCAAGAAACTCCACGGTTACTCTTTTAAAAATAAGGGGCTTTTACAATGTTTCAAATTACAGTGTTGATAGATATGGGAGGACAGTGTAGGCCTGTCAACAAGTAACAGGTACTCAACAAAATATAAAAAGGTCTACAAATCTACGGTCTACAAGTTAGGCCTACAACATATAGAAGACTCTATAAAAAAAATAAAAGTCTATTTAAACCAAATCACATGACTGCCATTACAACTGTAACAAATCTGAATTAGAATCCTGTCTACAGAACAAACAGCAGAACTCTTGTTGTTTTGAGAATTAATTTTGTGATACTGTACTGAACAACTTGTAACATACTTAATCAGTATTTCTTTATATAGTAGGTAGGTAACTATCATTAAAAAAAAATAAAAAAATACGTGTCGACTAGAGAACCTCCTCCTTTTTTTTTCGTCGGTTAAAAAATACCCAACTTTTTAATTTTGGTAAGTACCTATCTCATGCATGATGGCCTCTTATTTAGTTTTTTCAATGAGCGACAAGCAATAGTTCGTATGTACGCATAGAATTAATACTATATGTAGGTACGTATAGTCAGATTCAAACTCTAAGGCGGCTCGGAACATGAGGCGAGTCGCTGCGCAGTAACACATTTACGCGTCGGCAGGGGTGAAGAGTAGTCATTGCAGACCGCCTCGTCGGGCGGCTGGTGCGGGTGGGGCCGGATCTGGCGGACAGCCAGTTTGGTTTCCGCAGGGGGCGCTCTACGGTGGACGCCATCATGCGCGTGCGAGCCCTCACGACGGGGGATGCTGTGGCCCGGGGTGGGGTCGTCTTGGCGGTGTCTCTCGACATCGCCAATGCCTTCAATACCCTGCCCTGGAGTTGCATCAGGGAGGCACTCTGGTATCACCGGATGCCGACCTACCTCTGTCGCATAGTCGAGGCCTATCTGACGGACAGGGCCGTCATCTACCCCGGTCACCAGGGAGAATGGAACCGGCGAGAGATGTCGTGCGGTGTCCCACAGGGGTCGGTCCTGGGACCGCATCTGTGGGACATCGGGTACGACTGGGTGCTGCGCGCCGACCTCCCTAGCGGCGTCAGCGTCGTTTGTTACGCTGACGACACGCTGGTCCTGGCGCAGGGGAGGTCGCACCAGGCGGCGGCCGAATTAATGACACGCGGGGTTGCGACAGTCATTGAGAGGATCCGGCAATTGGGACTCGAGGTGGCACTGCACAAGTCCGAGGCCATGTGTTTTCATGGCCCTCGGAACGTGCCACTGTCGGGTTCCCAAATAATGGCGGGAGGGGTTCACATCGGTGTCGAGTCGACGATGAGGTACCTGGGACTCGTCCTCGACAGCCGGTGGAACTTCGTTGAGCATTTCCGACGTTTGGCTCCCAGACTGGACCGGGCCGGGGCTGCCTTGAAGCGGCTCCTGCCCAATCTAGGGGGTCCAAACGCCTCCTGCCGGAGGCTCTACGCGGGGGTCGTGCGGTCCATGGCCCTTTACGGGGCACCGGTGTGGGCGCGTTCATTGAGGCTCCGACCAGCACGCCGGTTGAACGCGTCCCAAAGGGTCATGGCCATCCGGCTGGTCCGAGGATACCGCACGGTCTCCTGCGAGGCGGCGAGCCTCCTTGCCGGATTGCCGCCATGGGATCTGGAGGCAAAAGTCCTCGCGCACATTTGGGAGTGGCGCGAGGAGGCGAAACGCCGGGGCGTTACTCCGCTGCCGCGAGAAATCGCGGCACAGCGGACAGAGCTCCGGCGGGATCTCATGGCGGCATGGAGAGTGCGACTGTCGCAACCCAGCGCTGGGCACGCCACAATTGCGGCGGTAAGTCCCCTCTTTGAGGAGTGGCTTGAGAGGCGCCACGGCGTCCTCACCTTCCGCCTGACGCAGGTCCTCACCGGACATGGCTGTTTCGGGAGGTTCCTGTTTCGGATAAGGCGGGAGGAAACGCCCGGGTGTTGGCATTGTGTGGATCGACCGGAGG
Source organism: Griposia aprilina (assembly GCA_916610205.1). Lineage (NCBI taxonomy): Eukaryota > Metazoa > Arthropoda > Insecta > Lepidoptera > Noctuidae > Griposia > Griposia aprilina. The sequence goes on along the minus strand of OU744310.1, from coordinate 5,983,346 downwards.
ACACGGTGGAGCATACGGTGGAGGTCTGCCCAGCTTGGGTGGAGCACCGCCGTGTCCTCGTGGCGGCGATCGGCGGCGGCGATCTCTCGCGTCCGGCCCTGGTACAGGCCATGGTACGGAGCGAGAGGGAATGGGAAGCCGTCACCTCCTTCTGTGAAGCAGTAATGCTCGCGAAGGAGGAGGCGGAGCGCATGAGGGTGCGGCAATCGTTGCGCCCTCACGCCCCTAGTCGCCGCAGGAGGAGACACCCTGGGCGTCGGGAGTCAATTGCCGACTCCCGGCCACCGTAGGCGCGGGCTTGCGGACGGCGAGCAATGGGCAGCTCGCCGTCCGGTAAGGACCACGCCCGGGTCGACGGCGCGTCGTGTTCCACGCGCGCCTCAAAGAGATGTCAGCATCACTGAAGGGGTCCAATAGGGCCGATGCCTGCCGGGGTCGCGGATTGTTCGAAAGAGTTACCGTGGCCCTGGCGCACAGGCAACTGAAGGAACACGGGTGGGTTTTAGTCAGTAAGAGTCTGACACGCCCTTCCGCTCCGCCCAGAGCGGGAGAGGTCATTTGATGATTTCCCACCCAAAAAAAAAAAAAAAAAAAAAAAAAAAGGGGTGAAGAGTGAGGTACTGCGCAGCGAGTGGCGCACTTCACAGCCGCCATAAAGTTTGAATCGTACTATACCTATTCATTCTGCAGAAATGTAAAGAATCTACATTGGCATTGAAGTTTATACTTAAGTAGACAAACACTTAACAGGAAAATCGTGATTTAATAACAGCCATATTATAGGTAAGTACAGTTTTATGATAACCTCGTGATTTTTGATCTCGTCATCTCGTATGCGTTTCGGGGACTCCGATTTAGTATTGAACTCAAGCTGAATTTGTACCTACATACTACACAATCACGTGATAACGCAGCGAGGTCAAAACTCTTAGTGATTAAAATTTTATTATTCGCATTTTTCTTAAGTTACACAAGCTACTGAAGATACAATAAAATTATGAAGATTGTTTCTGAACGATGAAGAGGAGCAGTAGAAGCATAGAAGAAAGGCAATTGTTTTAAACTCAATCTCTGTGTGATTTTATCAAGAGATTAGTCAGCCCTGTTACCTATCATCTTTAAGACTGGCTTTTCTTTTCAACACAGCTTCAGTTCGTGCTTCCAGCATGATGAAATGTTCATCAGCATAGTTATTATAAGTTAACCGTTCGACAGGCCTCAGAGTCAAATTTGACACATTTTCTGTTACCTGATTTGCCAAGGCTCTGACCGCAAATAGCTGTCGTAAGAATACGTAGTGGTCATCTATTTGGGTAAAACTATAGAAGTATGAGGAACAGGGTGTAAAGTTCACTCGTACTCTATAGAAAAGGGAGGATCCTCCGACCAGACGGGTGTTGTGTCTAGTGGGCAACTACCCGACGGTTGATGTCAGGACGTTGTAAGATCTGGCGATCTCGCAGGCCATCTGATTGTGCCGTTTGTACCAATCCAGGTATTAAAATGGTTATAAATGTAGGCAGTAGTGATTCTGCTGTTATGTGCTAGAGCACCATCTTGCTGTAGAATTATTTGGTTTCGCTCTTCCTCGGGGAAACCATTTAACTCGTTTCTAAGAGATCCAGTATTTCAATATACTTGACAGTGTTTAAATGACCTTCGTACACGTGGACTAACACTACATTATTTCTCATAATACCGCACCAAACGTTGAAAGAAAATCTTACTTGATTGTTAGTTTCATGAACACGAACAGGATTCACTCGAGACCAATAATGGTTATTGCGGCGATTGTACATGCCATTATTGCTGAAGTTGGTTTCGTCAGACCATACAATGTTACTCAAAAAATTAGGGTTTCGGTCAATTTCTCCAAGCATGTTTTCACAAAATTGTAATCGTCTGTCACGATCCCCAATATGCAATTTTTGCACCAACCGACCTTCACGATAGCATTTATACTTATACTTTTTCAGCACTTTAAGTACGCGAGTGTGGGTTGTTCCTAATTCATTGGCAGCATCTCTACTTGAAGCCTTTGGAAATGATTCAAAGTATGTTAAAACATCTAGTGCAAAATCGAAATAGTTTTGCTGAATAGTTTGCCGTCTCTTCTTGAAACCAACCGTATTCTTTAAATTTTCTACCATTCTTTTCAATACGAACCGAGTTGGTGCCTGTCGGTCTTGATATCTCTCTCCATACCACCGCAGAGCTAGATTCACGTTTTTGTTATTCAAAAAATAAGCTTCCATTAAATCAAACTGTTCTTGATAAGCCATTTTCACCGTGAGACAAAATGTGAAATGAGTTGTAAAAACAATCAAATGTGAATAACAACTATGACAATCTAATTTTCAAATTTTAATCTAACATTCCATATTTAAATTACCTCATACACGCAGCTACGAGTATGTCGCAAAGGAGTCTGCATTACAAAAGATGGATGTTAGTTAAAGAGTTTAACTTGACTCATTGAATTTGTAACTTCAGATTTCCTGGTTTTCCTTTCATTTAATTTATCATGTTTGTTAGAGAGATTTCATCCTTATAATTGACCCTAACGATCGATGCAATAAAAGTACAGGATATAATTTTTTCAGATTTTAGCCGGTTCGATTCCCGGGTGTGGGAGAAGAGAATTTTCGAAAATATTTGAATGCAGTTTGCTTTCTATTCAAAAATAAAGGAATGTTTCCTTTGAGTAAAATTTTCTATCTGCAGTATTAAGAGTACTTTCCCTCCAGGTGGCATTACGAAATTCCACCCTGTATATGCTGGTCGCGCGGTAAACTCTGCTTGCGCGATGCAGGATTTGCGTGACGTCAGTGTAACGTGTAGCAAAACTGTCAACATTTTCGGGTTTCGGATTAATTGTGAACAGCGTTTAGAGGACTCCTTCGATAGGATTGGTTAATATTTGATTCGGCACGGAAGCATATCCAATGGTTCTGAAAAGCTTTGGAGGCTAAAAAAAAATCTATGAAGATCATGAGTCATCATCATCATCATCATCATCATACACATGAGCGACACGCGTCAACGGCAGAGGCGACTGCAGTCGAAAACGTGCCGCTCGTGTATTTCACTACTGTGTTCAAAAACTCGAGCGGCATCTTGTCAACGGCTGCAGTTGGCCATGATTTTTCAGGCAAACGGAACGACTTTGAATCTCCTAGGGGGTGCGGTACCCTTCTTGTGCCACTGTATGGACTCCTGCTTACTTTCAGGGTCATAATGATGAACCCACGTTTCATCTCCAGTAACAATTCGATCGAAAATATTTGATGGAACTTCATCACAGAGCTCTAAAAACTCTTTACAACAGTCGATTTGCACTTGTTTTTAAGGCGCCGCCGCGCCCGTGAGCATTTTTCTATGTGCAGGTCAGTGCAGGTTGTACGAGGGGCATTCAGTTTATTCTCGGTATGAGGGTGATTTACTAATGATACATACATACATACATAAACTCACGCCTTCTTCCCATGGGGGTAGGCAGAAACTACAGAACGCCACCTGCTACGATCCTTACATACTCCTTTTGCCTCGTTTACGTTCATACATCTGGTCATACACGCACTAATGATATGGGTAATTTTACTAATTCGTTAATTAATTACATTTGCTAAGGGTATAAAGGTAAAATTTCATATAGTTGTGATCATTAGTTTGCTAGTTATCCTTAGTCAACGACAAGAATGGCTTACGTGACAACGTTGAAGAAAATCGAGCACCGCGCTGCTATTAAATTCCTTACCAAACAAGGAAAAAATCACTAAAACTATTCACGAAGAAATGGTGGCTGTTTACCAAGATTCTTCACCCTCGTTATCTATGGTTAAAAAGTGGTCAAGTGAATTTAAAAGGTTCAGAGAGTGTATTGAAGACGACACTCGCTCGGGCGGCCCGGTTATTGCCTCTATGGACGAAAACGTGAAAATTGTTGAGAAACTTATACTGGAGGATGCCCGAATGAAGATAAAAATGATAGCAGAGATGACCCACCTCTCCGTTGGTACCATGTACACTATTCTTCATGACATTCTTTATCTTTCAAAAGTCATTGCAAGATGTGTGCCGCGAAAGCTCTGCACGGGCGGCGCCTCAAAAACGAGTGCGAATCGAATGCTGTTTTTAGAGCTCTGTTGTGACGTTCCATCAGGTATTTTCGATCGAATTTTTACTGGAGATGAAACGTGGGTTCATCATTATGACCCTGAAAGTAAGCAGGAGTCCATGCAGTGGCACAAGAAGGGTACTGCGTCCCCTGAGAAATTCAAAGCCGTTCCGTCTGCTGGAAAAATCATGGTCACAGTGTTTTGGGACTCGAAAGGGAATTTTGCTGATTGAGTACCTATACAAAAAAAGGTTAAACCATAAACGCAGCATCCTACGCATAGACTTTACTAAATTTACGGGACGCAATTAAAGAAAAAAGTGTGTTGCTTCTTCACGGCAACGCCCCGGTCCACACGGCCCGTGTTTCCAAGGCTACTGTGCGAGATATTGGTTTCGATGAAATTACCTAAACCCAAGCCCCACCGGACCTAGCTCCAAGTGTTTATTATTTGTTCCCTAATTTGAAAAAAGACCTTCGTGGGAAACGATTTTCCAACGATGAAGAACTCAAGGCGGTAATAAATGCGCATGTTTCATAGAAAGAGGAGAGTTAGTTTTTATAGGGTATTGAAAAGTTAATTGCGAGATTTAATAAATGCATTGAGGTAATGGAGGATTACATTGAAAAATAAAAATAATTTTAATTGAATTAATTTACGTTTTGTTTCATGCCGATACCGAGGATACATTGAACGCTCCTCGTATGTCGATTAAAATATGTACGATTCGCGGCCGTATGAAATATTTTTATAATATAAAAAAAATGATAGGTACGTGTGCAAATTTTCAAGTGCAAATCTTGAACTTGGTGAAAATTACGTTGGAAGATTCCGATTCCATAGATAAATAGATAGATACAGGTCAAACTAATAGAAGCGTGTTAGTAAAAATATAGGTTGTTATTATAGAAGATTCCTAATGAAAGTTCCCTCAAAAGATTTGTTCAAGCGAATGTTACGCTATGATAACACTGCGCAAATAAGACCGTTCTCACAATTGCATCAGTTTCTAAATAAGCAGTGTTATTGGTCAATTGTGTCTGTAGGTATCAGACAGTAAACCTATTTCAGAGAGATATTGCAGCGTGTTGGTAAACAGCTGATTTTCAACCCACGCGTTTTAGTACTTAATCTTTCATTAATAATACCAATTTATATTAATACTAGCTTTACCCGGCCCGGCTTCGCACAGGGAGCACTAAGTATCTAACACCTACCCTACCTACCTACCCTATCTACCCTATCTAGCCTATCTACCCTATCTACCCTACCTACCCTACCTACCCTACCCTACCTTACCTACCCTACCTACAAACCTTGTCTTGACAAAAACGAACACAAAAAAAAAATATTCTGTTTAATGCTGTTCTTTGGAAGTTATGGGCATACATACATTTCAGCGATTTATTTTTATTTATATATATATATATATAGATAATAAAGCTGAAGAGTTCATTAGTTTGTTTGTTTGTTTGACCGCGCTATTTAGCGTGTCGATGGCAAATATAACATTTTTCATTTGGCCCAAAATTCAGCAACGCGAATACCGTTCGCTGACGCAGCCGTTAGGTCCCCGTGTACGCGCTAATATTTGCAACTACCAGTCCGATTTGAAAAATATTTTTACGTTTTATCTAATAGCCCAATTCTTAATTAGAATTTATTTATTTGTAAGAATGTAGTTTTACATAGTATGGTATTAATATTTTTTTAGGTTCTATACATTCTACCACAACATATGGTGTACAAATATTCAAATGTCATTCCTATATAACTAAGTACAATGAATTTTAAGATTTGTGATTTACAATAAGTCCATTATGAATTAATATTATTATAATAAGGTAATCGTTACTTTAATATCAATGTCAAAATTAAGTACATGTCATCTTGGATTTTCTACCATATTCCATGTATTCGCCAATGTCTTATAAGCAATTATCCAGTAACCAACTTGTCAGCTCTATCCTGAACATGGGGATGGGAAGTTCCTTAAACGAGTTAGGTAACTTATTATACACATGAATGGCATTAATATATACATTCCTCCTAAATATTTGCAATCTACATTGAGGTACATTTAATTCAAATTTATATTTATTTCTAGCAGAAGCCTTTTTGTGGCTTACTTCTGATTGCATGCGAAAATAGTGCGGATATTTTTTTACTAGCATGCATAGTTCTTTGATGTACATACAGGGAAAAGGTAAAATATGAAGTTTTTTAAATAACGGTTTACAGCTATCCAAAAACCAGACGCCAAATATTGCCCTAACACACTTTTTTTGTACCCGAAATGCCATTATAACTTCAACTGAATTGCCTCATAGTATCAGACCATATCACAGCACAGACGAAACGTGTCCGTGATATGCCGTAACTGCTGCGGCTACGGACACCGTAGGCTTGTAATAATGCCAATAATCTTGAGCATTTGGGCGGAGCTAACGACCAACTGAATCTAAGGACGAGTGCGGGGGTGATGTAGATGCAGTCATTAATCGGACGCCTTTTTAATTTATTACAATAAAAATAATACATATTTAAAAAAAGTAACAAAACCAAATCATTTTCCTTTGTATTGCAAAGCAGTAGATATTTTTTTATACTCTTTTAATAAAAAACAAAGGAGTAAAATGGTTTCATCCCAATGATTTGGAGGAGATTTGGTGTATTTTTATTTTATTTTGACATACCGATAGAAAAATTATGGCTAAACCAAATTACGTATTATATCACGTAGATTACAAAAAAAAAAATTCAGATGTAATTTCTCTGTAAATGCCGACGAAAAGTTGCTTCATCTGCATGTTTTTTTCAAGCTTTTTCGAGAGAGCAGCCAGAAGGTTATAGGCTATTTAACATTACGATACGACCCCTAAGAACCGAACAAAAAGAAAAAAGTTAGATAGAACGCTAAGCGAAAACGAAGTTATATATAACGCGGGCGAAAGATGCGAATATTTATCAATCGTCGAACTTTGGAAATTTGTTCCATCTAAGAAGTTTCATATAAAATATCCTGAAAAATTCTTACGTGGCTCAAATTTCCAAAGTTTGGCGATTGATATGAAATTGATGAAGTATTATTCACTAAATATATCATTCCTACAGTCGCGAATTGAATTTTGATCAACATACGACGTGAAACAGAGCTGCAATTTGCAAAACACCAAAGAAAATTTGAATTTGGCGGGCTACAGCGAGCATTCACCTTAAACAAGAAATACGCGAACGAAGTCGATAGCAGAGGTTTAGTTATCTTATAAAAATACTAGCTGCTGCCCGCGGCTTCGCCCGCGCGGACTTCGGAAATTATCCTACAGGAACGTGCTACCGGGATAAAAAGTTGAGTATGTTACTCCTTATAACATCAGCTATCTGCCAGTGAAAGTCCCGTCATAATCGGTCCAGCCGTTTAGGAGATTAGCCGGAACACACAGAGAGACAAAAGTTGTAAAAAATGTTATTTTTGTATATGTAACGTGTATACATCCATAAGCATTTAGTAAAAAGCGGTTATTTTAATATTAAAAACAGACACTGCAATTTTATTTATCTGTATAGAATTGATGGTTGAAACGGTATTATTAGGTATTAGTTTGAAGCGTCTCGTGTCGATTCTTAAGAAAAAAAGTTCTTGACGTAAAGAAACAACCTTGGCCCTAAATGCAGCAAGTTAGCTCAACCATTTGATTGCGGCCGGCATTGAGATTCGCTGAAAAGTAACATTAAATTGTTTCAACTTGAGGCAGCTTACCTACACCACCAAAAGAATCACCATCTGCCGATATCCTTTTCCCAACTATATTGGGGTCAGCTTCCAGTCTAATCAGATGCAGCTGTATACCAGTATTTTACATGGAGCGACTGCCTATCTGACCTCCACAGCCCAGTTACTGGGTAAAACGATACCAAAAAAAAAACCGACTTCAAAAAAAAACACACTACAAAGGGAAACATAACTTTAATTTCGTAAGTCGGTGTCTTTCGATCTGTATTTTAGTTATTTGTCGTCGACTTCCGAAATTAAAGTTATTTTGTCGTCGACTTCCGAAATTAAAGTTATTTTTCACTTTGTAGTGCGTTTTTTTTTGAAGTCGGCTGTTGTGATTTGCTTCTAACTACTACATTAAATTATTACATATTTAAAATACATTTAATGTAGTAGAAGCAAATCACACTGACTTTATAAATAGGTGATTGATTTTAAATCGAGAGAAAAGGGTGCGTCTCATAACGTATAAACTCATTTGGTCTAATTTCATTTTATTATCGGTCATAAGATATAATCAACGTGAGATATACCAACTGTTGATATAATTTCTTTACATATAACATTTATTTATTCTAAAACTTAATTAGGTAGTATAACGTTGTTTGATATAACGTTTATGTAAGCGAACATCATTTGGTCTAACGTTTAGTATGTATGTTGTTTATTTAATCGAAAATCGTTAGGTCTAACGTTTAATATATATAAAAAACGTCATTATGGTTCACACCCCGACTCGGATAGGTTAGGTTAGAAGTTATTTTTTTTTTAACCACCCAGAAATAGGAGCCCTGCTTCGCGGGGCTCCGTCGACCTATCTTAGCGCAGGTGGTTATCAGTTACTAGTTATGTTTAATGTCTACTTAGGTTACTATTACCTATAACATCATATTAGACCAAATAAGTTTTGTATCTTTTGAGTGGTATGTCAAACGATTTTATATTTAATGTATGTTATGTCAAACGATGTTATATTTAATGTATGTTATGCTTATAAAAAATAGTTATTTCAAAATTATATCAATCGTTCATTATATTAACTAATCGCTATATTAAATAAAATTATAGGTTGCGTTGTTATATGTTGTTAATATTAGAGATTTTGTTGTTATATCATCTATTACTTACCCGAGAGAAATCTTTCAAGATGCTGTGATTAGTAGTCAAGTCGTGCCACTATCCCCTTTTCCATCTGGCTTGACAAATTGACAATCATTCCGCTATTCCTGCCATCTTAAGTTCGTTAACCTTACAATCGCCGGTTATGCTAAGTCTAATGATACAAACTATAAACTAGCGCGGACCTAATTCATTAAATTATAGCACGTAAAGAACATGGTATACTTAGACTATATTACAAAATTTTAATGACATCTATTCACGAAAAAAATTCTGCTCATCCATACATTTTGTCGAGCTACGTGTAAGAAAATTTAAGGAACAGCTGATTCTTTTTTTGGCATGGTTTTACCCAGTAACTGGGTTGTGGAGGTCAGATAGGCAGTCGATCCATGTAAAATACTGGTATTCAGCTGCATCCGGTTAGACTGGAAGCAGACCCCAATATAGTTGGGAAAAGGATATCGGCAGATTGTGATTCGTTTGGTGGTGTAGGTAAGATAGTTATTCGTTTGTTGGTATAGGTAAGACAGTTATTCGCTTGGTGGTGTAGGTAAGATAGTTATTCGTTTGGTGGTGTAGGTAAGATAGTTATTCGTTTGTTGGTGTAGGTAAGACAGTTATTCGCTTGGTGGTGTAGGTAAGATAGTTATTCGTTTGGTGATGTAGGTAAGATAGTTATTCGTTTGGAGGTGTAGGTAAGATAGTTATTCGTTTGGTGGTGTAGGTAAGATAGTTATTCGTTTGGTGGTGTAGGTAAGATAGTAATTCGTTTGGTGGTGTAGGTAAGATAGTTATTCGTTTGGTGGTGTGGGTAAGATAGTTATTCGTTTGGTGGTGTAGGTAAGATAGTTATTCGTTTGGTGGTGTGGGTAAGATAGTTATTCGTTTGGTGGTGTAGGTAAGATAGTTATTCGTTTGGTGATGTAGGTAAGATAGTTATTCGTTTGGTGGTGTAGGTAAGATAGTTATTCGTTTGGTGGTGTAGGTAAGATAGTTATTCGTTTGGTGGTGTAGGTAAGATAGTAATTCGTTTGGTGGTGTAGGTAAGATAGTTATTCGTTTGGTGGTGTGGGTAAGATAGTTATTCGTTTGGTGGTGTAGGTAAGATAGTTATTCGTTTGGTGATATTCAAGTTCTTGATGACTCACTAAAGTCTCTCTATAATAAATATGTTTGCTCTCGTCACCAAATTAAGGAACACATCCTTGCTACAAACGAGTTAGTAGACAGAGTGGACTTGCTGACTCTCAGCAATACTCAGTGTACTTGTCAGAGGGGATCCAACCTTGATGCCCTCCAACCTGAGGCAATGGAGGACCCATCCCTAGTTGTGAGTGCTGTGGACTGTATCCCCTACCAAGCTATACCTGATACTGTGCAAGAATTATCTCAAGTGGTACAGTCAGTAGCTAGTAGTGTTTCCTCTTGTAGTAGTCAAGTTTGTTTTCAGTCAGTTATGTTTTCAGATAGTATAGGAAGAGGGTTAGGGAAATTAGTTAGTAATAACCTGAGTATTTCTACTCAAAACTATTGTTTACCTGGGACATCCTTCAAGGAAATAATGACATCAATTACAAGAAATCAATATAATACTAATACCAACATTACTGTATTTATAGGTAATAGTTCCCAGGTAAAAACAGAAGATATCACTGACAGTGTTACTGAGTTGTTAAAGATAAATTGTAATAAAATTATTTTGTGTGCTTTTCCGTATTTTGAGAGATTATCAAATAGAAAAAACAATTATAATAGGTCTTTACCTATGAAATTGCCGTTTTGTATGAAAAAATTTAAACGAATTTTTTTCATGAATTTTTTATTTGTATTAATCGAAGTAATCACCCATGCAATCAATGCATCTTTGCCATCGCAGTGGCAGTTTATTGATGCCCTTCTTAAATAAATCAGCTGGACGGGAGGCAACAAATTCTTCAAAGGCATTTTATACTGCCTCTCGGGTATTAAATTTTTTTCCCGCCAAGAAGTTATCCAAATTCTGGAAAAAGTAGTAGTCTGTAGGCGCAAGGTCTGGTGAGTAGGGCGGATGACGGAGAGCTTCCAACCCCAGTTCTTGCAACTTGGAGACCGTCTGCTGTGCAGTATGAGGTCGCGCGTTGTCGTGCAGGAGCAGCGGAGACGAGCGATTGACCAATGCTGGTTGGAGATGCGCCAGCTTCTCCATCATTGTGTTCAGTTCTTCACAGTACACATCTGCAGTAGTTGGTTGTCTGTAGTTTGGTAAGAAGCTGTGATGAATCACACCGGCGCTAGACCACCAAACAGTGACCATCACTTTTCTAGGGGTAAGTTTTCGTTTAGGGCATTGTTTAGGTGCTGAACCAGGATCCAACCAACTTGCTGAGCGCTTACGGTTATCAAACAGAATCCATTTTTCATCGCAGGTAACAATGCGGTTCAAAATTCCTTCATTTGTGTGTCTGTTGAGCAGTGCAAGGCACGTCTCGACGCGTACTTCGCGCTGGCGATCATTGAGTTCGTGGGGCACCCATTTGTCAAGCTTTTTTACCTTGCCAATTTGACGCAAATGGACCAATATTGTTTTGACGCTAACGTCGAAAGCTGCTGCTAATTCAGCCGTAGATTGTGTATCATCAGCTTCCACAATCGCCTTTAATTCGTCATTGTCGACCAAAGTCTTCGGACGACCGCGAGGTTCATTTTTCAGGTCGAAATTTCCAGAACGGAAGCGAGCAAACCAATAACAGGTGGTGCGTTGGTTTGTAGTGTTAGCTCCGTAAACGTCGTTGATGTTGCGTGCCGCTTGTGCCGCGTTGCTGCCACGACGGTACTCATATTCCATAATTACTCGAATTTTTAACGTATCCATGATGACGAAAAAGATTGAAATGCGATGAAAATGTAACACTAATCAATAAAGAAATGACTACTTTTAGAAAAAAAAATCCATTTTTTTAAAATAAAATTAATTTGAAATTAGAATTCTTAGCCAAACAAAAATTATTTTGATTTGAAATGGCCAGTACTGCAGAACGGCAATTTCATAGGTAAAGACCTAATATACATATGCTTAATAAGCATATTCAGTTCTTAGTAAGTCACTACAGTGACAAACTTATATTTTTTGACACCAACATTTTTGTTGATAAGTTGAAATCGACAAGGAATACAGTGTATCTGCCCATTAGGTTTAGACATAAAATAGCGAGGCTATTAGCTTATATAAACTCAGACATAAGTAGTATGTCGAAGTCTTGTTCTTTAATTAACACCACAATTATTAGTAATAATTCTAATGTACAGGTGGTCACCTTAAATAACTGTAGCACCAATGCTATAACTGTTTACAATAATTGTACGAAGGAGGATCCATGTGTCACTTTGGCAAATTCTTGTCTGGGGTCCACAAGTAGTAGGATCTCTTTGCCTGGTGATGGCATGGGAGTCTTGGGGCTCACTCTGGATGTTGATTTAAACTAGATAGTAAGACAACAGAAGATACCAGTAACAATATAGTTATACCTACCAACTACAAGGTGTCTTCTTGCTCTCAAATAGTTAAGTGTAAAAAAGGTTCTTTGCAAAATTCCTTGACATTATTTCATCAAAATATTCAAGGTTTTGCTTCCAAACAATTAGAAATTGAACTATTTTTAGAAAAAACCAGGTTTGAAATTGTTTGTTTAACTGAACATTGGTTGAAAGATTATGAAATGCTAATTAATTATGAAAATTATAGTGTGGGCAGTTGTTTTAACCGAAAATCTATGCTGCGTGGGGTTCACTAATCTTAGTTAGAAATTCTATTAAATCTAAGACTCGTAAAGATATAGTTGATATGTCGGTAGAACATAATATTGAACTGTCCTGTGTAGAGCTAGATAAGCATGTTTTAGTGTGCGTTTACAGACCCCCAAATTATCAAAACTACTCCATATTTGAGTCAGTAATGGAAGATCTTCTAGCAAAGCTTGCAACTGGTAAAAAATCGCTAATTATCTGTGGTGACTTCAATATTAATATCTTAGAGAATAGTTCAAATAGCAGTCGATTATTAAGTCTTTTTAAATCATTCAATTTGTCAAATGTGTTTTCAGAACCAACCCGCATAACTAAAAATTCTGCTACATGTATTGATAATGTTTTTTGTAGCTGCGACTACTTAGTTAAAGCCATCGTAAATTATCTCCCTTCTGATCACAGCGGTCAAACCGTTGCTTTCAAGTCCAACACATCATTACAAAAAATTCAGATACAATCTAGACAAATAACACCCAACAATCTAAATAAATTTAATAATAACTTAATTAGTAAGTTAAGTATACCGAGCCATATTATAAATAATGTAAATGACTTGTATGAGGAATTCTTTTCGGTAGTGCGCACCGAGTTCAATATTACTTTAAAAAAGAAAACAAAAACTATTTGCCCAAATTTTTTGTTCAGTGACTGGGCAACTAAGGGTATTAGGAAAAGTAGGGAAAAATTATTTGAGCTGTATGGCCTTAAGCCTTATATTAACTCTGAAACTTTTAATAAATACGTTGCTACTTACTCTAAAACTTTTAAAAATACCTGCAAGGTAGCTAAAGCCTTGTACATTAGCAACAAGATCAAATCAGCCGATAATAAAATAAAAACGGTTTGGAAAATTATCAATAATGAAACTAACAGGAATAAAAGACATAATAATGATTTCAAACTCGAGACTTCTCGTGGTCCCATAAGCACTAATAAAGAAGTTGCTCAAGAATTTGTAAATTTCTTTACCAGTATCTCACTTAAAACTACTGAAACCTTAAACTCGTCACCCTCGCGTTCTATTGACATATTAAAAGCAAACGTTTCATCCTGCCCGACTGAATTTAAATTCAAGCATATAAACCCCATAATAGTATTAAAAGCTTTCAAGAAAATCAAGATTAAACTAACCGAAGATGTATGGGGAATGTCTATCAAAGTGTGTTCCTCCATTATTGAGACTATAGCGCCGTACTTGGCCTTAATATTTAATTTGTGTGTGGATCAAGGAGTCTTCCCGGATCTAATGAAATACAGTAAGGTAATACCACTTTTCAAATCAGGGGATAGTAAAGACACCAATAATTATAGACCCGTATCCGTGTTGCCGGTTTTCAGCAAGGTGTTTGAAAAGGTAATGCTGAATCAAATGCTCAATCATTTTAACACCAATAACATCTTACATGATCAACAGTATGGTTTCACCAAGGGACGTTGTACGACTGACGCCGGTGTCACCTTATTAAAACACATATTTACGGCGTGGGAAGAAGCCCAAGACGCTGTAGGAATCTTTTGTGACCTCTCCAAGGCATTTGATTGCGTCGACCACGAAACCCTAATCTTGAAACTTGAGCATTACGGACTTGGAAAACTTGCTCTCAGTTTAGTAGAATCTTATTTAAATGATAGACAACAGCAAGTTCAAATAAATGGTGTCAATTCACTCGGTTTAAAAGTAAAAATGGGTGTACCACAAGGCTCGATATTGGGTCCTTTCCTCTTTTTAGTATATATTAATGATCTACCCCATTTGTTAAAAACCCTACCACAAATGGTGTTATTTGCTGACGATACTTCTTTAATTTTTAAAATTAATAGACGTGCATCAAATCTTGACGACGTAAATAACGCCCTACTGCAGATCCAAAATTGGTTCACTGCTAATAATTTAGTATTAAATGGGAATAAAACTAAGTGTATTAGATTTTCCTTACCAAATGTCAATAGTACAAATTGTGAGATATTATTAAATCAAGAGAAACTAGAATTCGTCGATAAAACTGTTTTCCTTCGCTTGACTCAAGGCTTCAATGGGGTCCTCATTTAACATCCCTTGCAGGACGGCTAAGTTCAGCAGCATATGCTGTGAGAAAAATCCGTCAATTTACTGATGTAGGTACCGCGAGGCTAGTCTATTTTAGTTACTTCCATAGTATTATGTCGTACGGTATTTTACTATGGGGACGGGCTGCAGACGTCGAGTCTATTTTTATTCTGCAGAAAAGAGCCATCCGAGCCATATATGGCCTCCGCAGGCGCGACTCTCTAAGGGAACGGTTTAAAGATATTAACATCATGACGGTACCTTGTCAATATATCTATGAAAACATCATGTACGTAAGGAAAAATCTACATCTTTTTAGTAAAAGAGGTGAAAGACACAATTATATCACTAGAAATAGGGATCAATTAGTTCAACCAGGTTTCAGGCTGGCTAAAGTAGACTCATCTTTCATGGGGTACTGTTTAAAATGTTTCAATAAAATACCTCCCCATATTCTCCAACTGAATGAAACTAAATTCAAATCTTGTATAAAACGCACACTATGCAGCCAGGCATATTATAAGTTGGGGGATTACATCGCTGATAAAAATGCTTGGCTCAACGCTGGTCCTGCTCCACAAGGGAGCATAAAATAATTGATTAGCATTTGAAACTACTGTTGGAGCTGCTGAAGATTTTAAAAACTTATCTTTGCATTGTATAAATTCAATGTTTTAGTATTGTATAATTGCATAGCACAGGTGTGAGTACTATGCACCTACTATAAAGCTACCATTTAATAGGTTTTTCTTTCATTGACTTGAATGTGCCCTGGCGGCTGAGAGTTTGTCATGCTCACTCTAATGTCTCGCTGGTGGTGGCGTGTGTGTTGGATCATTAAGTTCCCTTCAAAATGGTTGAGCTGAATGGTGCTGATCTATGCGTCTTGTTCGTGAACGGGCGCCGTCAGTGGGGACTGGTCATTTCTTGGCTGCCACGGCTTATTTTAATTTAATTTAATATTTGAATTTGCTTTTGTCTTTTTATTACGGACGCTTTTAACGTTCTGCATCGTTCTCACATGCATAATTTCAACATGAACGATGTAATCAATATTTTGTAACCATTTTTTGATTTAAAAGAGTGTCCATGGAGTTTCTTGCCCGTTCTTCTCCATAGGTACCTACTACGCTTTGGAATGGGTAACTAGCTTCATCTTTCTGACTGACCGACCCCTTGACAATTCAAAAGTGCCTGTAATTGGTTTATTTGAAATAAATGCTTTGAGTTGAGTTGAGTTGAGTTGAGGTGGTGTAGGTA
Source organism: Griposia aprilina (assembly GCA_916610205.1). Classification (NCBI taxonomy): domain Eukaryota; kingdom Metazoa; phylum Arthropoda; class Insecta; order Lepidoptera; family Noctuidae; genus Griposia; species Griposia aprilina. Next base: position 5,967,241 of record OU744310.1, on the reverse strand, counting down.
AGATAGTTATTCGTTTGGTGGTGTAGGTAAGATAGTTATTCGTTTGGTGGTGTAGGTAAGCTGCCTCAAGTTGAGACAATTTAATGTTACTTTTCAGCGAATCTCAATGCCGGCCGCAATCAAATGGTTCAGCTAACTTGCTGCATTTAGGGCCAAGGTTGAAAATTTACGTCAAGAACTTTTTTCTCACGATTCGACACGATACACTTCAAACTAATATTATCGTTTCAACCATCAAGTATTTTTATAAGCCAACTAGCCTCTGCTCTCGACTTCGTTCGCGAGAAATTTCTTGTCTGTAGCCCGCCAAATTCAAATTTTCTTAGGTTTTATGAAAATTGCAGCTCTGTTTTACGTCTTATGTTGATCCGTCGTATGTTGACAGTACGCGGTTTATCCATTGTACCCGCTGATGTACCCCACCCTGTTTGTACTGGGCATGGTCGGGTACAATGAATTGAGGGTGCGACGACAGTTCACTCTTATCGTAAAATTTAAAAAAAAGTGAGTGAATGAGACAGAAGAGGTAGGTAAGTAGGTAGGGTAGGTCGGTAGGGTAGGTAGATAGGTAGGTAGGGTAGAAAGTTAGAGTAGGTAGGTAGGGTAGGGTAGGGTAAGTAGGTAGGGTAGGGTAGGTAGGTAGGTAGGTAGGGTTGGTTGGGTAGGTAGGTAGGGTAGGTAGGTAGGGTCGGTAGGTAGGTAGATAAGGTAGGTAGGGTAGGTAAGGTAGGTAGGTAGGGTGGGGTAGGTAGCGTAGATAGGTAGGGTAGGTAAGGTAGGTAGGTAGGGTGGGGTAGGTAGCGTAGATAGGTAGGGTAGGTGTTAAATACTTAATGCTCCCTGTGCGAAGCCAGGCCGGGTACAGCTAACATATAAATAAAAATGAATCGCTGAAATCTATGTACGCGCATAACTTCCGCACGACTGCACTAAATTGTTTTTTTTTTTTTTTTGTTCGTTATTGTCAAGACAAGGTTTGTAGGTAGGAGGCTCGTTGCGTATACCGAACCCACAGGCCGCTCGAGTAAAAAGATTGGCAATATGCCCTAAAAAGTGTTAACTTCTTTGATACATCGAGCGAACTTATGGGCCAGCATATTGCTCCTTACCGCCAACGCCCTGCGTTCTCTTTCAATATCTGGATCATCTTTTAAGTATCTTCTTTACATGTCTCTGTTATGTCGAAAGGTTGATGCCATATTTTTTGGCTGCACCATTGACGGAAGTTTTGAGAGCTTCTTCTATCGCAATCTTCATAACTCTCTCATCCCACGATGCATTTGCAGTCTTTCTTTTATATTTATTAACCATCTGCAAAAGTAAAATTAACTAAAAAATATAAGACCTCATAAGCACTCAATGAAATTGTACAGGGCAAATCGGGTATGGGCAAAGCGGGTAGCCGCTTTACCCCTACCCTTTTTGCCCACAAGCATGTATTTTTTTCAATCGACTCATAACCTTAAAACCGAAATAATATACGCCAACCTATTGCACAAATAAAACGTCTATTTATTGCAAAATCATAACACAAAACTACTAAGAACATATCGTAAACCATTTTCGAGTATTCAAAAGTTGTGTAACTCGTTTTTTTTTAACGAAAATAGCAAAAATCTTTGTTTTCGTCTTACCGTGAACTGGAGTCCGCCAGAGAAGCGCGCCGACTGCCTGTGATTGGCGAGCGGGAGGGGCCCTGCCCTGAACGCACACATTCTCACTAACTTTAAAGGCGCGCAATTTAAAATGCATACCCGTTTTAGGCGGGCTACCCGTTTTAGGCTTACCTCCCCTAAGTGCCGATTGAAAAATTATCCGCAGAAGCTGCTGAAGCTCGAAATAAAGACTTCAGGAGATATCGTGCATATCATTCGAGACAATTCTGTAGAAAGGCTGCCAAAGAAGATATTCTGAATAATTTGCCAATCAGCTCTGACCCACATATTTGAAAAGTACGTCATAAACGAAAACACAAAGCCCTCTCAGGAGAGGCAGAAGCTTTATTGATTATGACTGCGACATTTATTGACGACTAGCTGCTGCCCGCGGCTTCGCCCGCGTGGATGTCGGATATTATCCAACGGGAACGTACTACCGAGACAAAAAGTAGCCTATGTCACTCCGTATAACATCAGCTATCTGCCAGTGAAAGCCCCGTCAAGATTACCCGGAGCTAACAGACAGAGAGACAAAAGTGTTAAAAATTGGTATTTTGTTTTATGTACCGTTTATACTTTGATATGCATTCAAATTCAAATTTAAAATCCTTCCTTAGTGGATACCTACGTCATAAGAGGAATACGTGTGCAAATTTTAAGTTTCTAGCGCTAGGGTTTGGCCTGTGTTTATTTAGAACTTTCGTCCCCTATTTTATCTTCTTAGGGGTTGATTTTTGGCAAACACTGAAATACGTAACTCATTATTTTTGCCGTACTCAATTGATACGAAAGTTCATGCAAATACGTCGAAGGAATAAAAAGTTTCATACAAACTTTTATCCCCTATTTCACCCCTTTGGGGGTTGAATTTTGAAAAATCCTTCCTTAGTGGATGCCTACGTCATAAGAGGAATACGTGTGCGAAATTATAAGTTTCTAGCCTTAAAGGTTTGGCGTGTGCGTTGATACATCAGTCAATCACTTTTGCCTTTTATATGTATATTTAGATAGATATAATGATCAGGAGAACTTAAAGTGTAGACTCATCATTGCTTATTGAATCCGAATCTGACTCTTCTGAATATTAAATGATACCTTGGTCAAAGGTCGAAAAACGTTTTCTGTAGTGGATTAGGCTTATTGGGATACCACTGATTAAAAAAAAACGTGCCTAGTTCTCTGGGGTGGAGAGAATAAAAAAAAATACACAGTGATTCTTTTCGGTTTAAAGATTGTTTATTTATTCTAAAAGAACATGTATACATTTTTCACTTAGCGAATAAAATACATAACTAAGGTAAGTGTAAGTGTAGTCCAGTAGCAATTTATTTTTATTTTTTAAGTTGGACAACTGGGGCAAATCCGAATCCATAAGAGAGATCGGAGAACTTTGCTATGAAACTTTAGCTCTTTTTGATAGTAAAAATTTTGGCATACTTAATTTTTTGGTCAAGTGTGAGTTATCCATAAAAATTAATGAAATTGATAATACAAATTATATGAAAAAATATTTTGCAAAATTTGACCAACTTTCACCGTCCCGATTTTTTTTCTCTAATACAATGAAATGATCCTTACAAGAAACAGGGTCGAATAGAAAAAAAAATTGGTGGATTTCACTCATTCTTATGGACAACTCACACTTGACCAAACAAAATTTATTTGCCAAATTTGTTAAGATCAAAAAAGAACTAAAGTTTTCTGAAAGGTTTCTGATATCTCTTATGGATTTCGATTTCCCCTTGTTGGCCAACTTAAAAGAAACACTCTGTATATCTCCAATATCGCAAAATATCGCAGTAACAGATTAGATGCAAAAATAGGTTAATAATTTGTACTATTCAAATCTTCAATACGTTGTTGGCGAAAACTTGAGAATTGCGAGATATTCGGATTTATATTTTTCTTCATACGAAAAACAAATTAAAATATTCATACCATTAAAAATAATCGGTAAAACAAGACAGTCATGAAGCAATATTATATTGTATTTCATAATAGATTTAATATGTGTAATTATTTTACAAAAATAAATTCAAACAGTTTTTTTAATGCCTAAGGGCCCGTTGTTTGATACATAGTTAAAAATGACCAATAGTCAATTTAACAATTAGTCATTTGACAATAGTTAAAAATGACCAATAGTCAATTTAACAATTAGTCATTTGACAATAGTTAAAAATGACCAATAGTCAATTTAACAATTAGTCATTTGACAATAGTTAAAAATGACCAATAGTCAATTTAACAATTAGTCATTTGACAATAGTTAAAGTTTAACTACTCTGTCTGCGCATGGTTAACTTTCATAGCAAATTGTCTTTTTTTTTAACTATAGTTAGCTTAACCATTTGTCAAACAACAGACTTCTGACATTTTTAACAAATTGTTAGTTTAACTAATGCATTTTAACCATTAGTATGTTTGACTAGGTACTGATCAAACAACGGGCCCTAGTCTTCTACGGTTAAATAACAGTCCAGTCCACCGTGCGCCGTGGCCCGTCCGGGCCCGTACGACACGGATCATGCACTGTGTAACATAATATTAAACCGCTTGATACCAAATGTACGTAGGTAACGTTTCAAATCCGTGCCCCGTCTCGCATCCGGGCCACGTAGGTACACGATACGCCCCGGACACTGCCCGATCTAATATAAATCTTCCCCGCTTGACAGACTTGCTTGCGATCAACGGGCAACGAGGCATTTCATTCAAAGAAACAATAAAATAACATTGACTCGCTGGAAAAAAGGAAAAACAGACAAGTAATGTTTGATAATAAAACCGTGTTATCAAATCAAAAGCCATTCTTTGCAAGCTAGTCAATGAATCACATCCACTTTGTGAGATAACAAACAATACCAACTTGATGCTTTTTTAAGTAAATTTACATGACGACGTGATTTCCACTCTGTTTAGGGTTCCGCAGGCATATGGCAAGAATGAAATCCTTATAATTTCGTCATGTCTGCCTGTTTGGAAGCCACACAGCCATTTTACTCGGAGAATATCTAAACTATATTGACGTAATTGGAGATCGCTTAAGCTGTTTTTTTACAAGTTTCCATTTTCAGGGATCTGCACCCTAATTACGTAACACACTATCTATCACAATCTGAATCATTTTGAAGCCCATTGCTAATCCATTGCTTCATATGTTCGAAAAATTTGTCTGCTCAACAACGTAAATAACGCAATGAATGTTGTTGAACTGTCAAAATGAAACCCATTCCTACTGTAAGTGTGTTACGTAATTACCCCGCAGGTTGTCAGGGTAGACACTAGTAAGATGGAAAATTGTAATTTTATTTAGATTAATAATAATAATACCATTTATTTCAGGCGACACAGGCCCATAGAAAAATACCTTAACCTAAACATATGAGTACATATTTTTATATAAACCAAAGTTGTCACTTTGCACTAGCTTAACTTTGTGCTGTCCAGTGGAACTTGTCCGCGGAAGCGACGGAACACCACGTCCTGCGGCCAAAAATGTTCTTTCATGACGGGGGGCAGCTAACAGTTCGGTACACGCACGACGAACGCCTTCAAGTTGACGTTCCGGCGCGATTCCAGTAACTGCACCCTGGGCGTGTACCTCGTCTTTTGGCGCACGTACTCCACGATGTCCTCCGCCTTAATGGTGTATTATTTGGTGTGGTGTATTTATAGTCTTTATGTCTTTCATGAATTAACTCACTAAGTTTTAGTTACGTCTAAATGCGAGAAGAGGCGTTCACGAGTTAAAAGGTTTAGTCTGTGCACCGCTAACGCAAAACATTTGTATAGTGAAAAAACCGGTGCGAGTTGAACTCGCGTGGAGAGGGTTTCGTACGATAAATATGTTAATACCCACCAAAAACATTTCATGTAAAGTAGGTTGTCAAGACTTACGTAAAAAACTTTCATTTTTATCAGACTTTCAATAAGTTATCAGATCTAATGTAGAGCCAAGCCCCTGACTAACTGCTGCGGAGTTTGTTACACCACTTCTTCTCCACAGCTAAAGCACTACGAAGTGGTGAAGGGCTGGCGTTTTGGGGGACTGTCATAAGTAATTTTGACATTCGAAAAGTGCTGATTCTCAGCCTAATTTGAACCAAATGACTTTTGATTTTGTTTTTTTTTTTGAGTCTTTGGCCAAATCGACGTAAGTATTAGATATTAATAAAATCCAAAGTGTATTATTCGTAGTATGAGGGATGAAAATACGACGAAACGCTTCAAGAAAAGGAAGGTAGTGCCCCTGCTTTTTGTTTTTGGCCAATCTTGGCGGGGCTACTACTGTGCCCCCAGTTCCCAAGAACAAACTTGACATTGTATTTGTAAAACATGTTCTCACGTACATTCCAACTGCAATTGTAATTTTGTACGCACAATATTGAAAGATTTACCATGTTATTTTAAGACCCTAGACTTCTTATAGGTTTTCCTGTAATCTGTAAGTAAAGAACTAATTTCTGTATATTTTTCACTAGTTTCGGAGCTAAAAGGGGGAATGGTAAATTTTCATGTTTTCGTATTTTCGTTCGAGTAGACCCCTGTATTGTAAGGGTTCCGTTTTTTCAATACGAAGTAAAAAAAAAACATTGTGGTGACACTCCCCATACCTACGTGTCAGGAAAGAAAAAAATACTCGAGTGTGGATGCAGTAGTTAAGGTAGGATCCCATAATTGAAAATATTATGTTTGTAAGTGACTTTACTAATAGGTCAATAGTTTTTGAGATAATGGGATATTTTCAGATACAATCGCAGATAACTTTTGTAAATCAAAGGTTGTTTTCTAAACAGGTACTATGAAATACAAACTTCGCAGCAGCTTATATCAAGTCTCGCTATTCCCCACTAGATGGCGTTCAAATTAAATAAAAGAACAATATCAATGAGAATTATTTTAATAATAATATATCACAAAGTTAAATATTGTGTAAATGTAAACATTAAACAGCTTATTCATAGTTATAAATAGTTGTTAAATTACATTAATGCAACCACATACATTGTCACATGAATATTTTAATTTCAATAAAATAATTTGTCTAGTTTATATTGGGTGCACTAAAATATAAAAGTCAATCCTAAATCAAACTCAGAAATCTCGATTCAGCTATTTATATTGTCGTATACACAGACGGGGTTCCATAATTTAGTTTGGGTGGCCCCCACTCACAAAAATGGATTATTCGGTTCCCTTCAAAATGGTTGAGCTGAACGGAGCTGATCCATGTCGCATGTTCGTCACCGGGCGGCATTAGTTGGATCTGATCATCAACCAGACCAGCAGTTGGAGCTGCCAGGGCTTATTTTAATTAAGTACCGTACCAATTTTATTTTTTAATCGTTTTTTTGTCTACTTTTTGCTTTGGGCGCTTTTAAGGGGGATGCGCCAAGGTAGCCAGCGAAATTCATTTTATTTTTATTTTTTGCAATTTGCAGGTAATAAGGTTGTATGGTGATCTAAATATGATTCGCGACCGTATCAAATATGGTTTTACAGAATCAGCAATACAACTCCTTAAGTTAGAATTGCCCTCAAATGTCATGATTTCATTAAATAGTCATTCAATAGGGTAATATGAACTTAAAAAGATGTATTGCTGATTCTAATTCTGTAAAGCCATATTTGTTACGGTCGCGAATCGTATTTTAATCAAAATACAACCTGACAGTGACTGGCAAATTGCATAAAACGTAACAAAATTTGAATTTCGCGGGCTACCCTGAAGGTTCCGCCTTAACGTGGACGTCTTTCTACATCGTTCTCACATACCTATCTGTATGTATAATTTCAACAAGGAGTTTCATACACGCGCGTTGGAATGTGCAACTAGCTTCATCTTTCTGGTTGACGATTCAAAAGTGCCTGAAGTATGCAATAATCTTATTCCGTTGTGAGGATCAATATCCTAGTTTCAAATTTCTAACTTACAGAGTAAAATACATGGGGCAGTATTATAAATTTATTATACTCGGACTCGTAATAGCTTTACCGCTATAGACAAAAACTCCCAGTAAATTGAAACTTTACTAAAAATCACCTGTCCCACCACTAGAAACGAGTTGGAGCAACGAGCAGCGAGTGCGCGACGGCGATGAGCGATATCTCGCAGGTATGCGTATGTACCAAGCGTGAAGCTTTCAGTGCTCTGCACGCCGAGCGAGCGTCGCTGAGCGAGAACTCTCTTGGATAGACCTTGTCGCTGCGACAAACGAGTACTCGACGGCGATGTGAACAGTGAGCGATCAACTATTAATATATGTGTCGGAGAAGTCAATAGTACGGGAGCTGAATTGACAACGAGGCGGAAGCGCTGTGACGTCAACGCTTCGACGGAGTCTAGATTGAAGTTCGCGCGGGCTTAACTCAAGAGATCCGCTCGCAGGGAGGGGACGACTCATTTCTTTGCTGGCAGCCGTGCGGACAACACTAGTCTAGAAACTGTCTTACGACTCGTTGTGTTCAGGGTACCTACAGTGTGTGATTCGCTAGTGTGATTAATTTGTTCGTGAATTATAATTTGATTTGAACTGCAAACGGTTTTTCTATTGCGCAATAACCAACATTACCCATAGTACGCCCACAGTAGTTAAAATATGGCTGATAATAACGAGAGACAAATACCTTCTCCGTCATATGTATCTCTCTGTTACACGGGACCTACAATATTTTGTACGTTTCTTGAGTGAGAAAATCGATGATAGTTAGTCGCTTCCTAGTCGGCGGTGGAATAAGTGCATTAGGTTGAAACTATCTAACGACAATGGCCACATTGGTCTTACAGCAAAATTACACGTGTTATTACGTGTGCCAGTGACATTCGATATTAGGGCGGTAAAACAAAAAATGAGGCCGACAATAAAATATGCGGGCATGCGGGACATGCGCCAAGGTAGCCCGCGAAATTCAAATTTCCTTACGTTTTTTGCAATTTGAAGGTCAGTATCAGGTTGTATGGTGATCTAAATAGGATTCGCGACCGTATCAAATATGGCTTTACAGAATTATAATCATTGGAATCAACAATACAACTCCTTAAGTTAGAATTGCACTCAAATGTCATGATTTCATGAAATAGGGTAATATGAACTTATAGAGATGTATTGCTGATTCTAATGAATATAATTCTATAAAGCCATATTTGTTACGGTCGCGAATCATATTTTAATCAAAATACAACCTGACAGTGACCAGCAAATTGCAAAAACGTAACAAAATTTTAATTTCGCGGGCTACCCTGAAGATTCCGCCTTAAGTACTTTTTCTAGCCTTTTTAAACGTTAGGAATCCATAGTCAAAATGCGCAATTGCGAAATTTAATCTACGGCAGTACTCGCATACAAAATAGGAAGACTGCTAGGCTCCTCAAATTACATTGCACTATCCCATACGTAACACACTTTATATAAATACTGCACAATCACATCACAACATTCAAGTTCAACAACAAATCTTGATACAAAGACGCCATCTTTACAAAAATTGGCGGCAATTTTGACATTGACAGCTGTCAAATGGTATGTTTGGTTTTCTTCTAGCTTTTGGTTGTGGCTCGGTCAAGTTGTGCCAGTTGGTGAGCAATTCTTTCCTCCCTGGCCCGCCTAGCCTGACCAATTCCTCGTTTCTCTGCGAATTTTACTACAAAGGTCTCGACTGGCATTTTACCTGAAAATTTGGAATAAATAAATTACATATTAAGTATACTTTTAACATGGTTTTATTTACTAACATAAACTTCTAAGAAGATTATTAATAATAATCTTAAGAATTTAGGGTAAATTATAAGATACATGGTGGCATGGACATCTGCGCACAACTTGTTACCTTGGATTTAGTATATCGTTCTGAGTCCCACAGCGTTGGAATTTTTGGTAGGTTGTAAAAAAAAAATGCTGTACATTACATATTGACCGCATAGGTATTGCTCTTTTCTAAGAAACAGCAGTTTTTTTTTGATAACCGACAAAAAATATCTATGCTAGGGGGTCTAGAAATCATGTACTGAATTCATGGTTACAGTTTGCACGTCGATGTCCCTGCCACCTGTATACCAGCTCTTCGCTGCCTGAAATTCTAAAAATACAACAAATTCAATACCAACCTGTCAAGAACTGTTCAGCAATGACCTCGGACTCCTCATCAGCTTTCAAAGCAGCCTCCTTCAAACAGTCCCTGATCCGATGAGGATCATACATTTCTGCTAACTTCATGTGCATAAGCATTTAGTAAAAAGCGGTTATTTTAATATTAAAAACAGACACTGCAATTTTATTTATCTGTATAGAATTGATGGTTGAAACGGTATTATTAGGTATTAATTTGAAGCGTCTCGTGTCGATTCTTAAGAAAAAAAGTTCTTGACGTAAAGAAACAACCTTGGCCCTAAATGCAGCAAGTTAGCTCAACCATTTGATTGCGGCCGGCATTGAGATTCGCTGAAAAGTAACATTAAATTGTTTCAACTTGAGGCAGCTTACCTACACCACCAAAAGAATCACCATCTGCCGATATCCTTTTCCCAACTATATTGGGGTCAGCTTCCAGTCTAATCAGATGCAGCTGTATACCAGTATTTTACATGGAGCGACTGCCTATCTGACCTCCACAGCCCAGTTACTGGGTAAAACGATACCAAAAAAAAAACCGACTTCAAAAAAAAAACACACTACTAAGTGAAACATAACTTTAATTTCGTAAGTCGGTGTCTTTGGATCTGTATTTTAGTTTTTTGTCGTCGACTTCCGAAATTAAAGTTATTTTTCACTTTGTAGTGTGTTTTTTTTTGAAGTCGGCTGTTGTATTTTGCTTCTAACTACTACATTAAATTATTACATATTTAAAATATATTTAATGTAGTAGAAGCAAATCACACTGACTTTATAAATAACGCGCGAACGTTTTTTTTTTTTTTTTATTGATTGATTTTAAATCGAGAGAAATGGGTGCGTCTCATAACGTATAAACTCATTTGGTCTAATTTCATTTTATTATGTGTCATAAGATATAATCAACGTGAGATATACCAATTGTTGATATAATTTCTTTACATATATCATTTATTTATTCTAAAACTTAATTAGTATAACGTTGTTTGATATAACGTTTATGTAAGCGAACATCATTTGGTCTAACGTTTAGTATGTATATTGTTTATTTAATCTAAAATCGTTAGGTCTAACGTTTAATTTATATAAAAAACGTCATTATGGTTCACACCCCGACTCAGAGTACCCCGACTCGGATAGGTTAGCCTTCGTGGTTATTTTTTTTTAAACCACCCAGAAATAGGAGCCCTGCTTCGCGGGGCTCCGTCGACCTATCTTAGCGCAGGTGGTTATCAGTTACTAGTTATGTTTAATGTCTACTAAGGTTACTATTACCTATAACATCATATTAGACTAAATAAGTTTTGTATCTTTTGAGTGGTATGTCAAACGATTTTATATTTAATGTATATTATGTCAAACGATGTTATATTTAACATATGTTATGCTTATAAAAAATAGTTATTTCAAAATTATATCAATCGTTCATTATATTAATTAATCGCTATATTAAATAAAATTACAGGTTGCGTTGTTATATGTTGTTCATATTAGAGATTTTGTTGTTATATCATCTATTACTTACCCGAGAGAAATCTTTCAAGATGCTGTGATTAGTAGTCAAGTCGTGCCACTATCCCCTTTTCCATCTGGCTTGACAAATTGACAATCATTCCGCTATTCCTGCCATCTTAAGTTCGTTAACCTTACAATCGCCGGTTATGCCAAGTCTAATGATACAAACTATAAACTAGCGCGGACCTAATTCATTAAATTATAGCACGTAAAGAACATGGTATACTTAGACTATATTACAAAATTTTAATGACATCTATTCACGAGAAAAAGTCTGCTCATCCATACATTTTGTCGAGCTACGTGTAAGAAAATTTAAGGAACAGCTGATTCTTTTTTTGGTATGGTTTTACCCAGTAACTGGGTTGTGGAGGTCAGATAGGCAGTCGATCCATGTAAAATACTGGTATTCAGCTGCATCCGGTTAGACTGGAAGCAGACCCCAATATAGTTGGGAAAAGGATATCGGCAGATTGTGATTCGTTTGGTGATGTAGGTAAGATAGTTATTCGTTTGGTGGTGTAGGTAAGATAGTAATTCGTTTGGTGGTGTAGGTAAGATAGTATTTCGTTTGGTGGTGTAGGTAAGATAGTAATTCGTTTGGTGGTGTAGGTAAGATAGTTATTCGTTTGGTGGTGTAGGTAAGCTGCCTCAAGTTGAGACAATTTAATGTTACTTTTCAGCGAATCTCAATGCCGGCCGCAATCAAATGGTTCAGCTAACTTGCTGCATTTAGGGCCAAGGTTGAAAATTTACGTCAAGAACTTTTTTCTCACGATTCGACACGATACACTTCAAACTAATATTACCGTTTCAACCATCAAGTATTTTTAACCGACTTCACAAAAAGGAGGAGGTTCTCAATTCGTCTGTATGTTTTTTTTTTTTTTTTTTTTTTTTTTTTTTTTTTTATGTGTGTTAGCTCATAACTTTTTTCTGGGTAAACCGATTTGGGTGATTCTTTTTTTATTTGATAGGTGGTGCTTCACATATGGTCCCATTTAAATTTGATCAAGGTCTGACCATTAGTTTTTGAGTTATCCTTAATACTGCAGATTTTTTCCACTTAGTTTATATGGATGATGTGTTAATAATTTCCTGTCACTGTTATTTACACACCAAGTAGTGGTATACGAATTTGTGTGGGGTAGGTACCGCGACTAAAAAGTGAAAAATAAAAACTTTTTTACAAAAAAACAACCGACTTCCAAAAAAAACACTAAAAGACGTGAAAAATAACTTTAATTTCGGAAGTCGGTGGCCAAACACGAAAATACAAAACCAAAGGCACCGACTTCCGAAATTAAAGTTATTTTTCACGTCTTTTAGTGTTTTTTTTGGAAGTCGGTTGTTTTTTATAAGCCAACTAGCCTCTGCTCTCGACTTCGTTCGCGAGAAATTTCTTGTCTGTAGCCCGCCAAATTCAAATATTCTTAGGTTTTATGCAAATTGCAGCTCTGTTTTACGTCTTATGTTGATCCGTCGTATGTTGACAGTACGGGGTTTATCCATTGTACCCGCTGATGTACCCCACCCTGTTTGTACTGGGCATGGTCGGGTACAATGAATTGAGGGTGCGACGACAGTTCACTCTTATCGTAAAATTTTAAAAAAAGTGAGTGAGTGAGACAGAAGAGGTAGGTAAGTAGGTAGGTTAGGTCGGTAGGGTAGGTAGATAGGTAGGTAGGGTAGAAAGTTAGAGTAGGTAGGTAGGGTAGGGTAGGGTAAGTAGGTAGGGTAGGGTAGGTAGGTAGGTAGGTAGGGTTGGTTGGGTAGGTAGGTAGGGTAGGTAGGTAGGGTCGGTAGGTAGGTAGATAAGGTAGGTAGGGTAGGTAAGGTAGGTAGGTAGGGTGGGGTAGGTAGCGTAGATAGGTAGGGTAGGTGTTAAATACTTAATGCTCCCTGTGCGAAGCCAGGCCGGGTACAGCTAACATATAAATAAAAATGAATCGCTGAAATCTATGTACGCGCATAACTTCCGCACGACTGCACTAAATTGTTTTTTTTTTTTTTTTGTTCGTTATTGTCAAGACAAGGTTTGTAGGTAGGAGGCTCGTTGCGTATACCGAACCCACAGGCCGCTCGAGTAAAAAGATTGGCAATATGCCCTAAAAAGTGTTAACTTCTTTGATACATCGAGCGAACTTATGGGCCAGCATATTGCTCCTTACCGCCAACGCCCTGCGTTCTCTTTCAATATCTGGATCATCTTTTAAGTATCTTCTTTACATGTCTCTGTTAAGTCGAAAGGTTGATGCCATATTTTTTGGCTGCACCATTGACGGAAGTTTTGAGAGCTTCTTCTATCGCAATCTTCATAACTCTCTCATCCCACGATGCATTTGCAGTCTTTCTTTTATATTTATTAACCATCTGCAAAAGTAAAATTAACTAAAAAATAAAAGACCTCATAAGCACTCAATGAAATTGTACAGGGCAAATCGGGTATGGGCAAAGCGGGTAGCCGCTTTACCCCTACCCTTTTTGCCCACAAGCATGTATTTTTTTCAATCGACTCATAACCTTAAAACCGAAATAATATACGCCAACCTATTGCACAAATAAAACGTCTATTTATTGCAAAATCATAACACAAAACTACTAAGAACATATCGTAAACCATTTTCGAGTATTCAAAAGTTGTGTAACTCGTTTTTTTTTAACGAAAATAGCAAAAATCTTTGTTTTCGTCTTACCGTGAACTGGAGTCCGCCAGAGAAGCGCGCCGACTGCCTGTGATTGGCGAGCGGGAGGGGCCCTGCCCTGAACGCACACATTCTCACTAACTTTAAAGGCGCGCAATTTAAAATGCATACCCGTTTTAGGCGGGCTACCCGTTTTAGGCTTACCTCCCCTAAGTGCCGATTGAAAAATTATCCGCAGAATCTGCTGAAGCTCGAAATAAAGACTTCAGGAGATATCGTGCATATCATTCGAGACAATTCTGTAGAAAGGCTGCCAAAGAAGATATTCTGAATAATTTGCCAATCAGCTCTGACCCACATATTTGAAAAGTACGTCATAAACGAAAACACAAAGCCCTCTCAGGAGAGGCAGAAGCTTTATTGATTATGACTGCGACATTTATTGACGACTAGCTGCTGCCCGCGGCTTCGCCCGCGTGGATGTCGGATATTATCCAACGGGAACGTACTATCGAGACAAAAAGTAGCCTATGTCACTCCGTATAACATCAGATATCTGCCAGTGAAAGCCCCGTCAAGATTACCCGGAACTAACTGACAGACAAAAGTGTTAAAAATTGGTATTTTGTTTTATACGTTAATATGCATTCAAATTCAAATTTAAAATCCTTCCTTAGTGGATACCTACGTCATAAGAGGAATACGTGTGCAAATTTTAAGTTTCTAGCCCTAGGGTTTGGCCTGTGTTTATTTAGAACTTTCATCCCCTATTTTATCTTCTTAGGGGTTGAATTTTGGAAAACACTGAAATACGTAACTCATTATTTTTGCCGTACTCAATTGATACGAAATTTCATGCAAATACGTCGAAGGAATAAAAAGTTTCATACAAACGTTTATCCCCTATTTCACCCCTTTGGGGGTTGAATTTTGAAAAATTCTTCCTTAGTGGATGCCTACGTCATAAGAGGAATACGTGTGCGAAATTATAAGTTTCTAGCCTTAAAGGTTTGGCCTGTGCGTTGATACATCAGTCAATCACTTTTGCCTTTTATATGTATATTTAGATAGATATAATGATCAGGAGAACTTAAAGTGTAGACTCATCATTGCATAATGAATCCGAATCTGACTCTTCTGAATATTAAATGATACCTTGGTCAAAGGTCGAAAAACGTTTTTTGTAGTGGATTAGGCTTATTGGGATACCACTGATTAAAAAAAAACGTGCCTAGTTCTCTGGGGTGGTGTGCAATAGAGAATAAAAAAAAATACACAGTCATTCTTTTCGGTTTAAAGATTGTTTATTTATTCTAAAAGACCATATATATTGTTATTATATATTATGTAGATAGGCATATGTTTTATGTATGTATGTATTTGTTGTATATGTAAATGGTACACCACTGACTACCTGCATTATTGTCTCTCCTTCTACCTTGAATCCATCCAAAGGTTGTCTGTAAAAGATCGCTTTTAGCGATAAGACCGCCCATTGTGTCACCCCATGTAAAATTTCTACTTTTATATCTGTAATTTTTATGGTGTACATAATAAAGAGTATTCTATTCTATTCTATTCTATACATTTTTCACTTAGCGAATAAATACATAACTAAGGTAAGTGTAAGTGTAGTCCAGTAGCTAATTTTTTTTATTTTTTAATTAGGACAACTGGGGCAAATCCGAATCCATAAGAGATATCGGAGAACTTTGCTATGAAACTTTAGCTCTTTTTGATACTAAAAATTTTGGCATACTTAATTTTTTGGTCAAGTGTGAGTTATCCATAAAAATTATTGAAATTGATAATACAAATTATATGAAAAACTATTTTGCAAAATTTGACACATTTCACCGTCCCGATTTTTTTTCTCTGATACAATGAAATGATCCTTACAAGAAACAGGGTCGAATAGAAAAAAAAATTGGTGGATTTCACTCATTCTTATGGACAACTCACACTTGACCAAACAAAATTTATTTGCCAAATTTGCTATGATCAAAAAAGAACTAAGTTTTCTGAAAGGTTTCTGATATCTCTTATGGATTCCGATTTCCCCTTGTTGCCCAACTTAAAAGAAACACTCTGTATATCTCCAATATCGCAAAATATCGCAGTAACAGATTAGATGCAAAAATAGGTTAATAATTTGTACTATTCAAATCTTCAATACGTTGTTGGCGAAAACTTGAGAATTGCGAGATATTCGGATTTATATTTTTCTTCATACGAAAAAAAACTTAAAATATTCCTACCATTAAAAATAATCGGTAAAACATGAAAGTCATGAGCAATATTATATTGTATTTGATAATAGATTTAATATGTGTAATTATTTTACAAAAATAAATTCAAACAGTTTTTTTAATGCCTCAGGGCCCGTTGTTTGATACATAGTTAAAAATGACCAATAGTCAATTTAACAATTAGTCATTTGACAATAGTTAAAGTTTAACTACTCTGTCTGCGCATGGTTAACTTTCATAGCAAATTGTCTTTTTTTTAACTATAGTTAGCTTAACCATTTGTCAAACAACAGACTTCTGACATTTTTAACAAATTGTTAGTTTAACTAATGCATTTTAACCATTAGTATGTTTGACTAGGTACTGATCAAACAACGGGCCCTAGTCTTCTACGGTTAAATAACAGTCCAGTCCACCGTGCGCCGTGGCCCGTCCGGGCCCGTACGACACGGATCATGCACTGTGTAACATTAAATTATTATTAACATTAAATATTAAACCGCTTGATACCAAATGTACGTAGGTAACGTTTCAAATCCGTGCCCCGTCCCGCATCCGGGCCACGTAGGTACACGATACGCCCCGGACACTGCCCGATCTAATATAAATCTTCCCCGCTTGACAGACTTGCTTGCGATCAACGGGCAACGAGGCATTTCATTCAAAGAAACAATAAAATAACATTGACTCGCTGGAAAAAAGGAAAAACAGACAAGTGATGTTTGATAATAAAACCGTGTTATCAAATCAAAAGCCATTCTTTGCAAGCTAGTCAATGAATCACATCCACTTTGTGAGATAACAAACAATACCAACTTGATGCCTTTTTAAGTAAATTTACATGACGACGTGGTTTCCACTCTGTTTAGGGTTCCGCAGGCATATGGCAAGAATGAAATCCTTATAATTTCGTCATGTCTGCCTGTTTGGAAGCCACACAGCCATTTTACTCGGAGAATATCTAAACTATATTGACGTAATTGGAGATCGCTTAAGCTGTTTTTTTTAAAGTTTCTGTTTTCAGGGATCTGCACCCTAATTACGTAACACACTATCTATCACAATCTGAATCATTTTGAAGCCCATTGCTAATCCATTGCTTCATATGTTCGAAAAATTCGTCTGCTCTACAACGTAAATAACGCAATGAATGTTGTTGAACTGTCAAAATGAAACCCATTCCTACTGTTAGTGTGTTACGTAATTACCCCGCAGGTTGTCAGGGTAGACACTAGTAAGATGGAAAATTGTAATTTTATTTATATTAATAATAATAATACCATTTATTTCAGGCGACACAGGCCCATAGAAAAATACCTTAACCTAAACATATGAGTAACTACATATTTTTATATAAACCAAAGTTGTCACTTTGCACTAGCTTAACTTTGTGCTGTCCAGTGGAACTTGTCCGCGGAAGCGACGGAACACCACGTCCTGCGGCCAAAAGTGTTCTTTCATGACGAGGGGCAGATAACAGTTCGGTACACGCACGACGAACGCCTTGAAGTTGAGGTTCCGTCGCGATTCCAGTAACTGCACCCTGGGCGTGTACCTCGTCTTTTGGCGCACGTACTCCACGATGTCCTCCGCCTTAGTGGTGTATTATTTGGTGTGGTGTATTTATAGTCTTTATGTCTTTCATGAATTAACTCACTAAGTTTTAGTTACGTCTAAATGCGAGAAGAGGCGTTCACGAGGTAAAAGGTTTATTCTGTGCACCGCTAACGCAAAACATTTGTATAGTGAAAAAACCGGTGCGAGTTGAACTCGCGTGGAGAGGGTTTCGTACGATAAATATGTTAATACCCACCAAAAACATTTCATGTAAAGTAGGTTGTCAAGACTTACGTAAAAAACTTTCACTTTTATCAGACTTTCAATAAGTTATCAGATCTAATGTAGAGCCAAGCCCCTGACTAACTGCTGCGGAGTTTGTTACACCACTTCTTCTCCACAGCTAAAGCACTACGAAGTGGTGAAGGGCTGGCGTTTTGGGGGACTGTCATAAGTAATTTTGACATTCGAAAAGTGCTGATTCTCAGCCTAATTTGAACCAAATGACTTTTGATTTTGTTTTTTTTTTTTGAGTCTTTGGCCAAATCGACGTAAGTATTAGATATTAATAAAATCCAAAGTGTATTATTCGTAGTATGAGGGATGAAAATACGACGAAACGCTTCAAGAAAAGGAGGGTAGTGCCCCTGCTTTTTGTTTTTGGCCAATCTTGGCGGGGGTACTACTGTGCCCCCAGTTCCCAAGAACAAACTTGACATTGTATTTGTAAAACATGTTCTCACGTACATTCCAACTGCAATTGTAATTTTGTACGCACAATATTGAACGATTTACCATGTTATTCTATGACCCTAGACTTCTTATAGGTTTTCCTGTAATCTGTAAGTAAAGAACTAATTTCTGTATATTTTTCACTAGTTTCGGAGCTAAAAGGGGGAATGGTAAATTTTCATGTTTTCGTATTTTCGTTCGAGTAGACCCCTGTATTGTAAGGGTTCCGTTTTTTCAATACGAAGTAAAAAAAAAACATTGTGGTGACACTCCCCATACCTACGTGTCAGGAAAGAAAAAAATACTCGAGTGTGGATGCAGTAGTTAAGGTAGGATCCCATAATTGAAAATATTATGTTTGTAAGTGACTTTACTAATAGGTCAATAGTTTTTGAGATAATGGGATATTTTCAGATACAATCGCAGATAACTTTTGTAAATCAAAGGTTGTTTTCTAAACAGGTACTATGAAATACAAACTTCGCAGCAGCTTATATCAAGTCTCGCTATTCCCCACTAGATGGCGTTCAAATAAAAAAAAGAACAATATCAATGAGAATTATTTTAATAATAATTTATCACAAAGTTAAATATTGTGTAAATGTAAACATTAAACAGCTTATTCATAGTTATAAATAGTTGTTAAATTACATTAATTATTGCAACCACATACATTGTCACAAGATTTTTTTAATTTCAATAAAATAGTTTGTCTAGTTTATATTGGGTGCACTAAAATATAAAAGTCTTGCACTAAAGTTAATGCTAAATCAAACTCAGAAATCTCGATTCAGCTATTTATATTGTCGTGTACACAGACGATTCCATAATTTAGTTTGGGTGGCCCCCACTCACACAAAATGGATTATTCGGTTCCCTTCAAAATAGTTGAGCTGACCGGCGCTGATCCATGTCGCATGTTCGTCACCGGGCGGCATTAGTTGGATCTGATCATCAACCAGACCAGCAGTTGGAGCTGTCAGGGCTTATTGTAATTAAGTACATACCTATTTTATTTTTTAATCGTTTTTTTGTCTACTTTTTGCTTTGGGCGCTTTTAAGGGGGATGCGCCAAGGTAGCCAGCGAAATTCTTTTTTTTTTTTTTGCAATTTGCTGGTCAGTATAAGGTTGTATGGTGATCTAAATAGGATTCGCGATCGTATCAAATATGGTTTTACAGAATTATAATCATTAGAATTAGCAATACAACTCCTTATGTTAGAATTGCCCTCAAATGTCATGATTTCATGAAATAGTCATTCAATAGGGTAATATGAACTTATAGAGATGTATTGCTGATTCTAATTCTGTGAAGCCATAATTGTTACGGTCGCGAATCGTATTTTAATCAAAATACAACCTGACAGTGACTGGCAAATTGCATAAAACGTAACAAAATTTGAATTTCGCGGGCTACCCTGAAGGTTCCGCCTTAACGTGGACGTCTTTCTACATCGTTCTCACATACCTATCTGTACGTATAATTTCAACAAGGAGTTTCATACACGCGCGTTGGAATGTGCAACTAGCTTCATCTTTCTTATTGACGATTCAAAAGTGCCTGAAGTATGCAATAATCTTATTCCGTTGTGAGGATCAATATCCTAGTTTCAAATTTCTAACTTACAGAGTAAAATACATGGGGCATTATTATAAATTTATTATACTCGGACTCGTAATAGCTTTACCGTTATAGACAAAAACTCCCAGTAAATTGAAACTTTACTAAAAATCACCTGTCCCACCACTAGAAACGAGTTGGAGCAACGAGCAGCGAGTGCGCGACGGCGATGAGCGATATCTCGCAGGTATGCGTATGTACCAAGCGTGAAGCTTTCAGTGCTCTGCACGCCGAGCGAGCGTCGCTGAGCGAGAACTCTCTTGGATAGCCCTTGTCGCTGCGACAAACGAGTACTCGACGGCGATGTGAACGGTGAGCGATCAACTATTAATATATGTGTCGGAGAAGTCAATAGTACGGGAGCTGAATTGACAACGAGGCGGAAGCGCTGTGACGTCAACGCTTCGACGGAGTCTAGAATGAAGTTCGCGCGGGCTTAACTCAAGAGATCCGCTCGCAGGGAGGGGACGACTCATTTCTTTGCTGGCAGCCGTGCGGACAACACTAGTCTAGAAACTGTCTTACGACTCGTTGTGTTCAGGGTACCTACAGTGTGTGATTCGCTAGTGTGATTAATTTGTTCGTGAATTATAATTTGATTTGAACTGCAAACGGTTTTTCTATTGCGCAATAACCAACATTACCCATAGTACGCCCACAGTAGTTAAAATATGGCTGATAATAACGAGAGACAAATACCTTCTCCGTCATATGTATCTCTCTGTTACACGGGACCTACAATATTTTGTACGTTTCTTGAGTGAGAAAATCGATGATAGTTAGTCGCTTCCTAGTCGGCGGTGGAATAAATGCATTAGGTTGAAACTATCTAACGACAATGGCCACATTGGTCTTAGAGCAAAATTACACGTGTTATTACGTGTGCCAGTGACATTCGATATTAGGGCGGTAAAACAAAAAATGAGGCCGACACTAAAATATGCGGGCATGCGGGACATGCGCCAAGGTAGGCCGCGAAATTCAAATTTCTTTACGTTTTTTGCAATTTGAAGGTCAGTATCAGGTTGTATGGTGATCTAAATAGGATTCGCGACCGTATCAAATATGGCTTTACAGAATTATAATCATTGGAATCAACAATACAACTCCTTAAGTTAGAATTGCACTCAAATGTCATGATTTCATGAAATAGGGTAATATGAACTTATAGAGATGTATTGCTGATTCTAATGAATATAATTCTATAAAGCCATATTTGTTACGGTCGCGAATCATATTTTAATCAAAATACAACCTGACAGTGACCTGAAAATTGCAAAAAACGTAACATAATTTGAATTTCGCGGGCTACCTTGAAGGTTCCGCCTTAAGTACTTTTTCTAGCCTTTTTAAACGTTAGGAATCCATAGTCAAAATGCGCAATTGCTAATTTTAATCTACGGCAGTACACGCATAGAAAATAGGAAGACTGCTAGGCTCCTCAAATTACATTGCACTATCCCATACGTAACACACTTTATATAAATACTGCACAATCACATCACAACATTCAAGTTCAACAACAAATCTTGATACAAAGACGCCATCTTTACTAAAATTGGCGGCAATTTTGACATTGACAGCTGTCAAATGGTATGTTTGGTTATCTTCTAGCTTTTGGTTGTGGCTCGGTCAAGTTGTGCCAGTTGGTGAGCAATTCTTTCCTCCCTGGCCCGCCTAGCCTGACCAATTCCTCGTTTCTCTGCGAATTTTACTACAAAGGTCTCGACTGGCATTTTACCTGAAAATTTGGAATAAATAAATTACATAATAAGTATACTTTTAACATGGTTTTATTTACTAACATAAACTTCTAAGAAGATTATTAATAATAATCTTAAGAATTTAGGGTAAATTATAAGATACATGGTGGCATGGACATCTGCGCACAACTTGTTACCTTGGATTTAGTATATCGTTCTGAGTCCCACATCATTGGAATTTTTGGTAGGTTGTAAAAAAAAAATGCTGTACATTACATATTGACCGCATAGGTATTGCTCTTTTGTAAGAAACAGCAGTTTATTTTTGATAACCGACAAAAAATATCTATGCTAGGGGGTCTAGAAATCATGTACTGAATTCATGGTTACAGTTTGCACGTCGATGTCCCTGCCACCTGTATACCAGCTCTTCGCTGCCTGAAATTCTAAACATACAACAAATTCAATACCAACCTGTCAAGAACTGTTCAGCAATGACCTCGGACTCCTCATCAGCTTTCAAAGCAGCCTCCTTCAAACAGTCCCTGATCCGATGAGGATCATACATTTCTGCTAACTTCATGTGCTTTCTAAATAGAAGAGTAAAATTTTAGTATTAATTAAGAGATTAACTTTGTCCACTTTTAAAATTCTGGTTAACATAAACATCATTACATTTAGTTTCTTTGCTTATTTAATGTGTATAAAGTATATGTTATATGTATGTATGTATTTATTGTACATGTAAATGGTACACCACGGACTAGCTGAATTATTGTCTCTCCTTCTCCCTTTAATTTATCCCAAGGTTGTTTGTAAAAGATTGCTTTTAGCGATAAGATCACCCATGGTGTCACCCTATGTAATATTTCTAGATTTATACCTGTAATTTTTATGGTGTAAGATAAGATATTTATTTCGCAAATATGGGTACAAAACACGGTGGCATAAAACATGTAATTAACAACAGCCTTATTTCACCAGAAGGCATGCAAAAGTACAGATACACGAGAGATATTATGTACATAATAATAAAGTTATACAATGTCCATAATAAAGGTTGATTAACTATAATTACAATTTAATTATGAAGTGCTTCAATATCAACATACTCAACAGTCAACTTATT
Organism: Griposia aprilina; assembly: GCA_916610205.1. Lineage (NCBI taxonomy): Eukaryota > Metazoa > Arthropoda > Insecta > Lepidoptera > Noctuidae > Griposia > Griposia aprilina. The sequence continues at coordinate 5,944,320 of OU744310.1, read as the reverse complement.
TTAAATTGGAATTAAATTAAATAAAAATTAAATGTCATATTTTCAATTCACATTATCGAAGTTACTTATTAAAGAGTATTCTATTCTATTCTAAGAGAGACATGTTGTGGTGAGTATGATTGTGGACAGCTATGCAAATAGGGGAAGACCAAAAATCAAAGAATCTATGTGCAAGATGATATAGCTAGAAATGGCGTTCAATACTGAGATGGCTGCTGTGTTTCTGACAGAAAAATGGAACAGAAAAAAAATAAAAAAAATATTGAAGTCAATATATGGATGAACAAAGCATACTGCACCAACCCCAAATAAATTGGGATAACTTCAGAGATGTAGTTATTTGCTTACCTATTCAATTCCTCAAAGTTCATCTTCATTTGTACGATAGTAGATATACGGTCAATAACTTCAGTCTTTAAATCATCCAATGCTTGTTGTTTTACGATGTTCTCTTGTGCTATGAGCTCGATGCTGTTCATCAACTCTTCTGTTTCAAGGTCCAGTTCCACGAGCTGGGGGTTTACTTCAATTATTTTGTCCTGGAAATTGTGGTGATAAAAGTCAAGTATCTAGTCAAGCATCGCTTATGAGACACAACTGATTATCTATTGTAATGGCCCTCTAGCAGGCCACCTCGGGCCTGAATAGTTGAGTTTATGGATATTTTATGGTAAGTCAGTTTATTACACTATCACTAAACATTAGCTAAGGTTGTTGTTTGATAGACTGTTCGGAAATTTAATTTCAATATAATTCTTTGAAACAAACAAGAGCAATCCAAATTACAGTAACGCTAACTAAACAACAGCTGCGTACAGTTACAGCAGCTTTAACTGGCCACGGGTCATTTAATAAACACCTCTTTGTCATAGGAGTCACAGACAGTCCGCTGTGCAGGGCTTACATGAAGGACGACAAAACAGTAGCTCGTGCTTCTAAACTGCCCGGTGGTCGCTACGTACAGGGCAAAGTAATTCGGTAACCCAGGTACGCCACGTGAGATTGTCAGTAACACCAAGGTGTTGCTGGCCTTCCTCGAGGAGCCGGGGTGGATCGAATAATCGATTTTCCCACCCGTACGCAAAATACGCGCATTGACGTGGAGTTGTGGACACCATCCCGTATTACCTATTATAGTAATGCATACATAATTAGCAGCTTAACAAATGAAGCTAAGCTAAAATAATGAAATATTAGTTACAGTATCTCACCTGTAAATCAGTATTCTGCAGTATTTCCTGCAGTTCCTCAATACAGCAGTCATTTAATTCCGGGAACATTAGGGACTGCCCGCTATAATTTGATTGTGGACTAACATCATTGCTCTTTGAGTCATCAGAATTTGACAACTTCGGCATGGATTTCTGAAACTCCCTTATAATAGCTTGAACAACACGGCCCAAGTCGGAATGTAAGGTATAATTCAATAGACCAGGGGCTCCAATAACTTGGTTCGAATTATCTCCGATCCACGGATGAGGTATGAGCGGATTTAGGAATATAGAAGGCTTTTCATTAGGAAATTCGGGTCCCAATAACACTGATAAGCTCATATTTTTACCGTCAGCGACGAACTCCACTCGATACTCCGCATTTTCGTTAACTTCGACGACGTGATCATTGAAGATTTTTAACGTGTCGATTTGACGCTTTCTCAAGTCCTGTTCGCTATAATATTGTCGTGGCAGCATCTTTATGCAAGGTACTAACTGAAAAGAAAACACTATTTAAGTGAAAGTAGTTAAAATCGATGCTTTTTTGCACGAAATTCTTTTGTTGACACCGTTGGTTGTTTTGTGTTTGTGTTACTTGGTAACGTTTAAAAACTAACGTGTGAAGAAATAGGATTTCCATACCTGCTATTTAAAGTTAAATAATGTTTAAAGTACAATTTATTAAAGTTATACAAAGCGGCTATGAATTTCCAAAATAATAGTTCGTGCGATCAATAGGAAACTTACAGTACTATTTCTTTGGAATAATTTATTTTATGATCCTCATAGAATAACGATCTTTAGATTTATAAGAATTTCATTGGCTTCCTCATACGGAGTATGTATTTCGACCAATCAAAAACGCTTTTGTTATCAATAGGGATGATACACGTAAAAGGAAACAAGAGGCTTCTCTCTTCTAGCACAAGTGTCAAGCTGACGTCAATCAGACAGATTCAGACAGACTACGTTTAATTACTTCAGAATCTCGTGTTGATGACAAAACATTGTAAACGATATTGTCATATTAATTTGATTCAAACTTTATTGGTTGCATTTCTATTATATCTTGTTACAATGATCTTCTTGTTAAGCAAACATTAAACAACCCAGCATCAAAGTAATCGGTTATTTTTAATCCAAATAAAAACGACTAGATGTCGCCTTTAGTCACATTGTACCACACTAACAAGCATTCTACCATTTTACCGTGATAGTGGTGGGTGAGCAGCTTATAATAGGTCTTTACCTATGAAATTGCCGTTTTGTATGAAAAAATTTAAACGAATTTTTTTCATGAATTTTTTATTTGTATTAATCGAAGTAATCACCCATGCAATCAATGCATCTTTGCCATCGCAGTGGCAGTTTATTGATGCCCTTCTTAAAGAAATCAGCTGGACGGGAGGCAACAAATTCTTCAAAGGCATTTTGTACTGCCTCTCGGGTATTAAATTTTTTTCCCGCCAAGAAGTTATCCAAATTCTGGAAAAAGTAGTAGTCTGTAGGCGCAAGGTCTGGTGAGTAGGGCGGATGACGGAGAGCTTCCAACCCCAGTTCTTGCAACTTGGAGACCGTCTGCTGTGCAGTATGAGGTCGCGCGTTGTCGTGCAGGAGCAGCGGAGACGAGCGATTGACCAATGCTGGTTGGAGATGCGCCAGCTTCTCCATCATTGTGTTCAGTTCTTCACAGTACACATCTGCAGTAATGCTCACCCCGTTTGGTAAGAAGCTGTGATGAATCACACCGGCGCTAGACCACCAAACAGTGACCATCACTTTTCTAGGGGTAAGTTTTCGTTTAGGGCATTGTTTAGGTGCTGAACCAGGATCCAACCAACTTGCTGAGCGCTTACGGTTATCAAACAGAATCCATTTTTCATCGCAGGTAACAATGCGGTTCAAAATTCCTTCATTTGTGTGTCTGTTGAGCAGTGCAAGGCACGTCTCGACGCGTACTTCGCGCTGGCGATCATTGAGTTTGTGGGGCACCCATTTGTCAAGCTTTTTTACCTTGCCAATTTGACGCAAATGGACCAATATTGTTTTGACGCTAACGTCGAAAGCTGCTGCTAATTCAGCCGTAGATTGTGTATCATCAGCTTCCACAATCGCCTTTAATTCGTCATTGTCGACCAAAGTCTTCGGACGACCGCGAGGTTCATTTTTCAGGTCGAAATTTCCAGAACGGAAGCGAGCAAACCAATAACAGGTGGTGCGTTGGTTTGTAGTGTTAGCTCCGTAAACGTCGTTGATGTTGCGTGCCGCTTGTGCCGCGTTGCTGCCACGACGGTACTCATATTCCATAATTACTCGAATTTTTAACGTATCCATGATGACGAAAAAGATTGAAATGCGATGAAAATGTAACACTAATCAATAAAGAAATGACTACTTTTAGAAAAAAAAATCCATGTTTTTAAAATAAAATTAATTTGAAATTAGAATTCTTAGCCAAACAAAAATTATTTTGATTTGAAATGGCCAGTACTGCAGAACGGCAATTTCATAGGTAAAGACCTAATATTATTTAATAAATACGCTAACAGCATATATAAATATAACTTGATGCTTTCTTTCCACGTAAGTTTCCACGTTAAGTATTAAGTTCCACACGATTAGGACTCATATTTACTGAGGCAATCTTTGGGTACGGAACCTTATACTCTTGGAATTTTTGTGTCCACTTGTTAGAATGTAATAAAGTATGAAAATGGCTATAGCCATTAGGATTAACTATAATCATAAATCTTTATTTATCTCAATATCATATATTAGGCAGGATCCTGAGTACAGATCAATCGACTCTCTTATTTTATTCTATTTGGGTAACTTACTTATAGCTAACTTATACAGTATTCTTAAACAATATGCAATTGAAGGCCATTTACAAGTTTCCATTGATAAACACTAGAATAATAAGGTTTAAAAACCGAAAAAAAAGAAGAAGAAAGATGTGTGATGTGATGTTAAGGCAACGGTGCGGTTTAAAAGAAGATGTAGTGACAAAAATTTAAAAGAGTATGCTAAGATGATTTGGTCATGTTGAGAGGATGAATGAAGGGCGACTAACCGGCGTGCGTGTATGACCAGATGTATGAACGTAAATGAGGCAAAAGGAGTGGTATGTAAGGATCGTAGCAGGTGGCGTTCTGTAGTTTCTGCCTACCCCCATGGGAAGAAGGCGTGAGTTAATGTATGTATGTATTAAGGGGACTACATGACCTACACGCAAATTTATAATGCCTAATAATATATAGTTAATCCACTGCAGTAACCAAAATCAGAAAAATATATGATATTCTGCAGGATATATGCTAGTTAGATAGTGTGTTGAAAACATAATACAATTATCTTGATATGATAGAAAAAAAACACGAAGATACCTCTAAAAAAATTTTTTAACGATTAAAAACCATACTAATATACATGCAAACATTCAGATTTTTTTGTCAGATTATTCTACAAGCAACATACTAACGTAATAGTGTTTTAATTTTTTAGTCCCATGAATAGATTTTATGTAAATCCATAATTGCTTCATATTTTGCAATAAATTACCAGCGTTGTGTCATCGCGCGTCTCTTTCTTTTCTATGCAATCCGACAGTGACCGCGCTGTAGCTCTTGTAAGCCCCTTAAAAACCAAATAAAAGAAAAGGTCGGTACAAAATGCCTAGGTATATCATAAATTAGAAAATAAATATTACACGATTGACTAAGTAATACAAACTAAGAATCCTTTAGATGCAAACAATTACTTTTCTATAGAGAAGCTTTTCACCAACAAATGCTTAAGCCGAGAAACACTGGCATTGGTATTGTTAATTGTTGACAGGCCTACACTGTCCTCCCATATCTATCAACACTGTAATTAGAAACATTGTAAAAGCCCCTTATTTTTAAAAGAGTAACCGTGGAGTTTCTTGCCGGCTCTTCTCCATAGGAAACAACCAATTGGAACCGTGCACCTAGCTTCTGACGTTTCATAAGTGCCCATGTTGGTTTATGTGAAATCAAATATTTTGATTTTGATTTTTTGATTGAATATATCCAAATCATGTTCACCAGACGGTTTATTAAAACTTCTACTCACACGGATTATAAACGAATTTTGCCTGTACGTGGACTTAGAATGAGGAACATGTTACAGGAACAAGGAAACAAAACAGGAACAAGCTAGGTTTGCGAAATATTTTGCAGTGTGTAACTAATCCTATATTGCCTAACAGCTCAGGGCAATCTATAGTACCATTTGCGATTTTAAATAAGTAGGTAGGTACGTCAAATCAGCAATGCGCCTGCGCCCATGCAGTGGTAAGATGTGAAACGTTTTACATCGCGCTATACATATAATTGGGAGTATATTTCCTAGTTTTTTACTGCAGGAAACGTAGGAACCGCTTTTGAATTTTCTCTATTCTGTCTATATAAATGTTATAGGTAATTAGGTTTCCACACTTCTGAAGCGTACTCAAAATAGCTGCGGACAAAAAGCAAAATAAAGAAATTTATACGCATTTACGTTTTTAAAATCAGCTGACAACCTAAGTATAAATCCAAGTGCTTTGGAAGCTTTAATAACAATGCTTCCGATGTGTGCATCATAAAACAACGTTACACTCAGGTCCCTTAGATAGGACATGTTTTTATAAAACGGTTAGAGTCAAGATATTAATAATGAAAGTCTGAAATTGTAATTAATTAAATATAAGCAGAACGCTTACCTAAATTATGAAACTCAAGAACTCGAGCTTATACGATGGTAAAAATATGAATTCGGGCTACATTTCAGTATTTTGGTAGGTACCTAAGTACCTACTTACCTATCTAAGGAACTTAAAAGTCATGAGTTGCGAATTTTCCGTCATTACGAAGAATTTTCAATCTTTTTCAAATTATAGGTTTGTGTTAAATAATCTGTCAAATGATAGACAGCGTCATATTCTTTTGCAAAATTATTTTTAAGTGTTAGTTCAGTGCCATTAGCTTTTGCAAGAATCATTTACCGTCACGTTTCCATAAAACGTGTTGTTTTAGGGTACTTGGGTTCCTGATTATTCCTATACCTATAATTATTTGCAGGACAAAGGCCTCATCTCATACAGAAGGAATAAGCGCATATGGTGGAGGTCTGCCCGGCTTGGGCAGAGCGCCGCCGTGTCCTCACGGAGGCGATCGGCGGCTGCGATCTCTCCCTCCGGCCCTGGTCCAGGCCATGGTACGGAGCGAGAGGGCATGGGAAGCCGTCACCTCCTTCTGCGAAGCGGTAATGCTCGCAAAGGACGAGGTGGAGCGTGAGGGTGATAAATGATAAATGATTTTATTTGTGTAAGGTTTGTACAAACACATATACACGTCAATCATATTTTTTAAACTAGATGAGGTCGGCGTTTCCTATCTGATTACTCTGAGAAGAAAGGCCGAAACAAACTCAGAGGTCACAGTCTCTTTTAAGGTCCAGATTTAATCTTGGTCAGATCATGTGAAGACCACATGGTCTTCACAAACAGCCATGTCGTAACAGGTCATGGTCAGACACAAATCTACATAGATTTGTGTCTGAAATGACCTATTGAGGAAAAACCAAACAGATTGAGTGGACCTGTCCAGTCAGTGCACGCATTTGTCAGTAATCGTGCAGCTCAATTCAGAACTTTAGGAGCTCAACGATTCGACGAACAATACCAAAGAGAGGACATTTGGGTAGGCCACCAAAATTACTCAAACGGTGAGGCAATCGTTGCGCCCACACGCCCCTAGTCGCCGCAGGAGGAGACACCCTGGGCATCGGGAGTCGATAAACGATTCCCGGCCACCGTAGGAGCGGGCTTGCGGACGGCGAGCAATGGGCAGCTCGCCGTCCGGTAAGGACCAGGCCCGGGTCGACGGCGCATTGTGTTCAACGCGCGCCTCAAAGAGATGTCAGCACCATTGCTGGCTGCTGGCTGATGCCTGCCGGGGTCGCGGATTGTTCGAAAGAGATATCGTGACCTTGGCGCACAGGCAACTGAAGGAACACGGTTGGGATTCAGTCAGTAGAAGTCTGACACGCCCTCCCGCTCCGCCCAGAGTGGGAGAAGTTATTTGATGATTTCCCACCCAAAAAAAAAAAAACTGTTACACACAGGCGCGAAACGTGACGCGAATCGCACGCGACATAAAGGTACCGCTCGTCGCGCGATTGGCGGTGCCTTTGTGTCGGTGCGATTCGCGCCTTTACGCTGGTTTGTTTGTGGCTTTAACTTATATTGACGTCTGCACCTATTAGTAAAACCTATTTAAATCTTGTATTGTGTATAGTAGGTACGGGTACCTAATTACTCTTGCTGAGTTCGTACGTGACAAATTATTATAGATATCTCACAATGAGAGTTATGTACCTAGAATTTAATATACCTACACACTGTTTCTTATTTGCCTATAAATCAAGTAAACAACGTGGGTAGAGTTCCTTACTGAGGTGTTAATTAGTAATTATTGAATTAAACATCGCTCATAGATAATTATACCGACTAGCTTACTGGGTAACACAATAGGTATTCTCTGGTACCCTTTGATGTGGAGGTACGGACACCAGCCCGTATTAAGAGCGCTTACACGGGTCCACTAGCGCCACTCCTTTAAAAAAATATTATCTCGTGACTGAGAAGGAATTTTGAAAAACGGCTCAATAAGCGACCTCAAACTCAAACTCAAACTCAAAGCATTTATTTCAAATAAACCAATTACAGGCACTTTTGAATTGTCAAGGGGTCGGTCAGTCAGAAAGATGAAGCTAGTTACCCATTCCAAAGCGTAGTAGGTACCTATGGAGAAGAACGGGCAAGAAACTCCATGGACACTCTTTTAAATCAAAAAATGGTTACAAAATATTGATTACATCGTTCATGTTCAAATTATGCATGTGAGAACGATGCAGAACGTTAAAAGCGTCCGTAATAAAAAGACAAAAGCAATTCAAATATTAAATTAAATTAAAATAAGCCGTGGCAGCCAAGAAATGACCAGTCCCCACTGACGGCGCCCGTTCACGAACATGACGCATAGATCAGCACCATTCAGCTCAACCATTTTGAAGGGAACTTAATGATCCAACACACACGCCACCACCAGCGAGACATTAGAGTGAGCATGACAAACTCTCAGCCGCCAGGGCACATTCAAGTCAATGAAAGAAAAACCTATTAAATGGTAGCTTTATAGTAGGTGCATAGTACTCACACCTGTGCTATGCAATTATACAATACTAAAACATTGAATTTATAAAATGCAAAGATAAGTTTTTAAAATCTTCAGCAGCTCCAACAGTAGTTTCAAATGCTAATCAATTATTTTATGCGCCCTTGTGGAGCAGGACCAGCGTTGAGCCAAGCATTTTTATCAGCGATGTAATCCCCAAATCCCTCGGTAAGTGTGTCCAGATTTTTCTAATACCTTTTATAAACTTTCATTTTGAGACACGAAGCAACAAAATTCGATATAAACAAAAGCGGCCACATTCATTTAGATCGTATTTTGTTGCTTCGTGTCTCAATATGAAAGTTTATAAAAAGTATTAGAAAATTCTAGACATACTTACCGAGGTCGCTTATTCAGCCGTTTTTCAAAATTCCTTCTCAGTCACGATATAATCTTTTTTTAAAGGAGTGGCGCTCTTAAGGCTCCCACAAACAACCACGACGCGACTCTAGCAGAACAATTTCTATGACAAGTTCATGCAAATTGTTCTTCAACAGTCGCTTCGCGCATATCTACGGGAGCCTTTACCTATTATCTTATCAGCGGGATAATTGCGTAACATACAACGATAAGAATGGCATTCATTTTGACAGTTCAACAACATTCATTGCGTTATTTATGTTGTCGAGCAGACAAATTTTTCGAACACATGAAGCAATGGATTAGCAATATCCTTCAAAATGATTCAGATTATAACTGATAGTGTGATACGCTATTAGGGTGAAGTTCTATTTTCTTGTAAAAGTTTGACGTTCTTAAGTGCCTTTTGTGTGTCTATTTGAAATAAATGTTTGACTTTGACTTAAGGCGGTACACCGACCAAAACCTTGCCATAGTGCGTTATTCAGAGGCTATTAACTCATTCACTATGTGTAATAAACTACATCTAAAAGCACATTATTAATGTTCGTTATCCTATCATCACATTGCTCGTTCTTATTTGTTTTTTTATGTTGTAAATACATTTAAAATCTCCTTATAAAAAAGTGACTAAAATTATTGATTGCATGCATCTTTTCTTAATGTTCTAAACGTTCTAATAATTTAAGGGTTACACTAATGGATGGATAGTTAAAAAATCTAAATAATTGTCGTTTTATTTTATTTCAAAGGCTCACTTGTCTTTTATTATTAAAATAATTCCACAATGTTTGAGAATTCTATGATAAATGGGCGTGCGCAGGGAGCGGGACAGACCGAGACTCAGCGACGGAACAGAGAAGGACCGAACGCTCAAGGTCGTTTGGTCAGGGAAGCGCCTTAAACTTTGATCTATCCCTTGGTGAGACTGGTTGTCAGAATTTCGGGTTTCTGCCTAGTAACGACAACTGTCAAAGATCTGTCAATGTAATGTAATCACGGATTGTCTGCGGATAGCGTTGCTTAACCTCGATCGATCGTTCCATCATATACATAGTCCGAGCCACGAGTCCCTCGGCAATACCTACTAATCAAAAGACTTTTTTTGACAGTTATCCTGCCCGCGACTGACTTTAACCGCCTTAAATTTCTTTAACATAAAATATAATATCATTATGATGTCATCATATTATTATGATAATAATATATTTTACTCAAAACTGCTTGTAATGCGGTCATTATTATGACAACCTTCTTTGAGCAAGTCGACCTTGCGGTTACTTAAATAGGTGGCAGCAAAGTTGTATGGAATTTCATTGCTGGTGTGTTTTAGCCACCAGCAATTTACAGAAAATCCATTATTGACGAGTTTTGTCAAAAAAATATTCAGGTGCTAAAAGATTTTATTCTAAATTTGGCTGTATAGGTACAGGTAGTACAATCATCATTGCCTGATTAAAAAAACAAAAGCACTGATAAGAAACATAAGCGCGGCGCGGTGTAATTTTTTTTAATTCTCCATATTGTTTTACATCAATTTTTCAAATAAAATTGTAAAAATTAAATCTTCAAGCGACGAATCCTCCAATTCAATGTGTTTAACGCCGCCGGAAATTCAAAATAAAACGAAATTAGTGATTGAATAAATTGCCACCGAAGTCAAAGGAAAAATACAAACTTGCCTACGAAAAGTTTGCGCAAAGGAAAATCGACAGAAAGTCAAAGACTTTATCGGAAAACGTTTTTCTAGCTTATTTTAACGACCTTTCAATGAAAATGAAGCCCTCATCCCTCTGGAATACTTACTCCATGCTGAAGTGCACGGTTTTGGTGAAGCACAATTAGAACATAAAAGACTATCACAACTTGACGGGTATGCTGAAAAGACAGACGGATAGAAGTCTAAAAACCAAAGGTCATGACAGGACAAAATGTAAAAAAAAAGGACAATATGTGTTTTTTTTTATTAATGAAGCCCTAAATGAAGCCCCCGACTCTGACTACTTGGCGGTAAAAGTTATAACTTGAGTGCATTCTTTAAATGATTCTTTACCTCTTTAAAAAATGAGTAGGTAGGGCCTTATAAATACCTACAAATAATGGTTTTTTATATCAGGTGGTTCTTAATTTATACATTTACGGTGCACGTAAATGTAACGAAATTGCAAATATCATAGTACGTGATACAGTAACTCAAAACAATGTCATGATGATAACTCTTTGTGACACTAAAACCAGGACAAATCGAACCTTCGTCGTCCATGACATCTCATTTGCAGTGGTACAAAAATATCAAGCACTTCGTCCCGTTGTAGTAAAAACAGACAGTTTTTTTCTCAATTATAGAAACTGCACAAAACAACTACTGGGAAGGCACAAAATTGCACAAATGCCCAAAATGATTGTGACATACGTAAACTTGCCCAATCCAGAGCAATTTGCAAGTCATTGTTTCCGGCGATCATCAGCCATTCTGCTTGTTAATACTGGTGCCAACCTAATATCACAAATAAGCATTATTTAAATTGTATAATAAAATAAATAATAAATGAATAGATAGATTTGCATATATAAAATTAAAAGAATAAGTAAATGAATAGAAAGATAAAATACTTAATAGGATATTAAATAATTCAAACATAATATCAAGGAAAATTAATAAGGCGCTCTTCCTCTCTCAACTCATTTGCTGTGCCCGACAGGGTCCATAATTGTTTCTATTATATTCTATTTACCACCTGTAAGTGTACATTATGGATTGCAATAAACGATTTGAGATTTGAGATCACTCAAACGCCGTGGCGGATGGAAATCTGGCAGAGTGGCCGAAAGTTACTTAGAAGAATCCGTCGAAAATAAAAGTAAGATCACAAATCAAATCAGCAGAAGTATGAACTTGAAACCAACGACGTCTCACCAAGAAGCTTCTATTGCACAAGAGCCTCTTGAATCATCAACCGCTGGAGAGATGGCAATCAGAAATGAAGAAATGATTCAACAATCAAACACCGCACTAGGATTATCACAAACTTTATGCAATATAAACCCTGGAAAGGCGGTCCTGAATCCTAGTACTTAACTGTACTTTTAACAATTGTTACTTTAAATAAATTATTACTATACTAAGCTGGTTTTATTTAAATTACTCGCATTGTTTGAGTAAAGCTCTATACAGGCCTTGATCTGCAATGACTATGTTGCTAGTCACACTATGCTGGCCTTGAGCTTCGGTCTCGGCCTTTATTCCAGCTTGTCCATCAAGGCCTGAAGTGCTGACCGTGCTGTGTAATCCTGGAGTTGCGCTGCGCTGCACTTTCGGCCATCATCAGCGGTGCTAGCAACGCAGTCAGTCAGACCGCGGCAGTAATGTAGTATTCTTTCTATAAATGAAATACTTTTTTTAATCGGGTGAGTACTTTCAGAAATTAATTACCTACCTCTTACAAACAAACAAAGAATTTTATCTATATGTCAGAAATACGTTAAATCAATCATTTGACTTTGACTAATCGGGACTCCAGCGCCACCAGGCGGCTCGACAGAGTACAACATAACGCTTGACCAGAGTTAAAGCAGAGTTTGTAAAGCAGTGAGCACGATTACAAACTATCGCGCGTTGCGTATAGTTGTGTCGTGTACCTGCAGTGTGCGAATTGCTAGTGTGATTAGCTGATTAGTTGGATCGTAAATTATAATTTGATTTTAACTGCAAACGGTTTTTCTATTGCGCAATAACCAACACTTCCCATAGTACGCCCAAAGTACATACCTACTTAAAATATAGCTGATGATAATGAGAGAGACGTTCCTTCTCCGTCATGTATATGTTATGGTCTAAGGGCATTAGTCTTTCTGCCCGGGCAGCATATAAGCAGAGTCCACCAACTGACATATGTTTTAGGGATCGGTACAAAATGCAATATTACTTACTGTATTAAGAGAATTTAAGTTGCAAGAGCGAGCGAAGCGAGCTCGGGAATTGGGGCACCCCGACTCGGACGGCTAGGTTAGAAAGGGATGGCAGGATCTGGAAGACCCTGCCATGCCTGCCATGCTCTGCGGGGCTCCTTCGGCTACGCCTTATTATTATTGACATTCATAAATAGGAGGCCTCGCCTAGTAGAAAGTTACTATAGGAGTTTAACGACCAATCAGAAGCCACATTCAATAGGTACTCAGTTGGTGGACTCTGCTTATGCCCGGGCAGTATGAATAATGCCCTTATTATCACTTGGACCATAACATATATAATATTTATAAAAACATTAGTTTAGGTAAACCTTACAATATTTTGCAAACGCACGTTTCGGCGAAATATTATTTTTGCGCGGACTTGACCTGAATGAAGTTGTGAGAAAAAGTCGTAAACTTTGGGTTTTTTTATAGGTAGCGGTAAACCAAGAAGATCTGTCATCTGGGACTATGATCTTGGTTTTACAACCGAGGTTGTGGAACAATATAATATTGCACCTGTATTTCTCAAGGCAGCGATGTGTAGTACCTACCTAGCTACATCCAGTGCCGGTTTTAACATAACAGGCGCCCTGAGCGAGATTTCAGCGGCAACCCTCCGCTCTTGGAGAGTCGAGAGGGGCGAAAAATTTCAGTACTTCGCGTAGGTTTTCTTTTGTCCATTCATAAAGAAATAGGAGTTACTTTGTCAGCGTATGCAGAAAAGTTTGAGAATTCAGAGTATTTAAGAGCAAGCAAAGAGACCATTTCAGATACTTATCTACACGGTCTTCACATGATCTGACTAAGATTATGTCTGGACTTTAAAAGAGACTGTGACCTCTGAGTTTGTTTCGGCCTTTCTTCTCAGAGTAGTCAGATAGGAAACGCCGACCTCATCTAGTTTAAAAAATATGATTGACGTGTAAAAGTGTTTGTACAAACCTATTTACGGAAATAAAATCATTTAAATTTTTCTAACTCCAAACGAACTAAAACAAAAGTACTCTGCAGGCGCCAGAGGCACAGCACAGCCCCTTCACCTCTGGCACCCTGGGCGGTCCCCCAGCCGCGCCCTACCCTAAATACGGTACTGCCTACACCTACAGTCCTCCAGTTATAATTATGATAACGTGAACTTACAACGCGTTATAATGATACTAGCATTTGCCCGCGATTTCGTTCGCGTGAAATTTCTTGTTCCCCGACCCACTCCGTCGCCCGCGTCACCCGCGCTTTACTTCGTTTTCGCTTAGCGTTCTTTCCGACATTTTTTGTTATTTCTCGGCTCCTAAGGATTGTAGCGTGGTTTTAAGTAGCCTATAGCATTCCTCAAGAATGGGGCTATCAAATGCAAAAATATTTTTTCAAATCCGACTGGTAGTTCCTGAGATTAGCGCGTTCAAGCAAACAAACAAACAAACTCTTCAGCTTTATAATATGATGATGATGATGATGATGAATATGAAATATGATGATGATGATGAAAAATGAATGAATGAATGAGTAATATGAAGGAATGAATATGAATATATATATGATGATGATGATGATGATGATGATGATGATATGATATATGATATGATAATTATGATATATTAGTATAGATATAGATAGTACAGTCGCTAGCACAAGTTACCACAAACTGTCAGATTTTCTCATTCGATTTTGAACTTAACCACCAACATTTTAAGGTTTAAAATCGTTTGGAGAAGACAATTTCGTGTACCTTGTTCTGCTGGCGACTGTACCTACATAATGCGTTGTAAATTTCACCATTTCGTTTATACTGTTTAAAGGCTCGTACACACTGGCGCGACGCGACAGCCCGACACAAAGGCTCCGCCCGTCGCGCGGTACGCGGTGCCTTTGTGTCACGCTGTCACGTCGCGCCAGTATGCACGAGCCTTAACGCGTCTTCACCATAGCAGACTAGGTTCTGCCCGCGGCTTCGCCCGCGTGGATGTCGGAAATTATCCCACGGGAACGTGCTACCGGGACGAAGTAGCCTAGTGGGACCACCCCTGAGGTATACTCAATTATCATCAAAACATCATCATCTCATTAAAGCAATAATTCTCTAAATCGATCCACAAATTGCCGGAGATATCGCGTAACAAAACTACAAAAAAAAAACATAGAGACGAATTAAGAACCTCCTCCTTTTTGAAGTCGAATAAAAATATAAAAGTCATAAGAACACAATAAAAAACCACAGAAAAATAATAACAATGTCAATTTTATGGACAATGAGACTATTACAAGAATCATATAATGAGTACAGATATCTGCCATGAATGACAGCCGAGACCTACGACTTAACGTATTTTCCGAGGCACGGACGAGTCTCGAAATAAAGTTGGTTACCCATCCACGGACCGACCGCGGCAACCGTAGCTTAACCTGATTGATCGACCCGTGCAGCTGTTATTACTTACTCACGAGGCCCCTTAAATGGAAATAAACATTTATTAGTAAAAAACCGAGAAAATCACTAGTTAAATATTTGTAATTTTAGATAAACAGTATTAAACTTTGCGTAAATGTTCATTTATTATTGCAAATGTTATTTTAATGTGTTTGTTGAAGCTTAAGCTAACAATTTGTTCGTTCATCACATCCTTTCAAATACGTCAATGGAAAATTGCAGGTAATTAGAGATTTACTTAGAATTTATTATTACCTACGTACGTTGGTAATAAAAAAATATTGCATGATCGCAAAAACTATATTTTCTAGGTTTCACATTGGTGATTTTTTAATGACCAACAGGTTATGGGCCCATTAACCATTTTTATTTGCAGGAATACTATAAGATCTTACAGGAAACATTGCATCGAACACTTGACCATCTGAATTCGCGGAGCTGATGAATATCTGATGCTTCTAAGGACTCATTATTCATAATAGAATATATTCTGTCTGTGTAAATTACCATTATAGGAATAAATTTCTTGTTATCCCAACGATTTTTTTTGTTTTTTTTTTATTTATTTACTAGCTGTACCCGGCCTTGGGCATGCCACAATTGCGGCGGTAAGTCCCCTCTTTGAGGAGTGGCTTGAGAGGCGCCACGGCGTCCTCACCTTCCGCCTGACGCAGGTCCTCACCGGGCATGGCTGTTTCGGGAGGTTCCTGTTTCGGATAAGGCGGGAGGAAACGCCCGGGTGTTGGCATTGTGTGGATCGACCGGAGGACACGGTGGAGCATACGGTGGAAGTCTGCCCGGCTTGGGCGGAGCACCGCCGTGTCCTCGTGGCGGCGATCGGCGGCGGCGATCTCTCGCGTCCGGCCCTGGTTCATGCCATGGTACGGAGCGAGAGGGAATGGGAAGCAGTCACCTCCTTCTGCGAAGCAGTAATGCTCGCGAAGGAGGAGGCGAAGCGCGTGAGGGCGAGGCAATCATTGCGCCCTCACGCCCCTAGTCGCCGCAGGAGGAGACACCCTGGGCGTCGGGAGTCGATAGCCGACTCCCGCCCACCGTAGGCGCGGGCCTGCGGACGGCGAGCAATGGGCAGCTCGCCGTCCGGTAAGGACCAGGCCCGGGTCGATGGCGCGTTATGTTCCACGCGCGCCTCAAAGAGATGTCAGCATAATTGACGGGGTCCGATAGAGCCGATGCCTGCCGGGGTCGCGGATTGTTCGAAAGAGTTACCGTGGCCCTGGCGCACAGGCAACTGAACGGAACACGGGTGGGTTTTAGTCAGTAAGAGTCTGACACGCCCTTCCGCTCCGCCCAGAGCGGGATAGGTCATTTGATGATTTCTCACCCAAAGAAAAAAAAAAAAGCTGTACCCGGCCTGGCTTCGCACAGGGAGCACTAAGTATCTAACACCTACCCTACCTACCTACCCTAACTACCTGCCCTACCTAGCTACCCTACCCACCCTTCCTACCCTACTCTACCTACCTATCCTACCTACCCTACCTACCTACCTACCCTACCTACCTATCCTACCTACCCTACCCTACCTACCCTACCCTACCTACCCTACCTACCTTATCTACCTACCTACCCTACCTACTTACCCAACCCTACCTACCTACCCTACCTACTTACCCTACCTACCCTACGTACCTAACCTACCTACCTACCCTACGTAGTACGTACCTACCCTACCTATCTACCTCTTCTGTCACATTCAGACACTTTAAAAAAAAATCTTATATACAAACCTTGTCCTGACAATAACGAACACAAAAAAAAAGAATTATCCAATTTAGTGCAGTCGTTCGGATGTTATGCGCGTACATACATTTCGGCGATTCATTTTTATATATATATAGATTTATTGATAAGGCACTCCAACGATTTATTATTGAGTTGATAATGCCATCAAATAGAAAATTCATATAGCTTTCAGGCTATAAAACAGTAAAACACTAAAAGAGATCAGTGTAATTATGCGACTCTAAAGTTGTTTGTATGGCTGTAGGAAAAAACGATCATGGTCACCATCGTTGTTTATAAAAAGATCACGGTCAACACTGTTGTTTAAGAAAAGATCATGGTCAACACTGTTGTTTAAGAAAAGATCATGGTCAACACTGTTGTTTAAAAAAAGATCATTGTCTATGGACTCTGATCTTTTTACTCATTTTAAGATTAAGTGAATTAATTAATCAATACTTCAGATTAAGTGACAGGTACAGTCAGCAAAACATAAGTATCCAGGTTCGCCGGACATAGTTGAAGTTTAATAAGAAACCGATGAATGTTTTCGAATGAAATTTAATTATATAAATTACCAGTTTGTTTTCTATTAATTCAATGAAATTTTATTCGAAAACATTCATCGGTTTCTTACTAAACTTCAACTATATCCGGCGACCCTGCAGACTTGTCTCTTTTGCTGACTGTACATACTGTAATTATTGTATTGCCTTAATGCAGTATTAAAATATATCACGAAACATTTTAAAATAAATTGGTTTTTATAGTTATTAAAGTTTGTTTATTTTCTAAAAAAAAAATAACATTATGATATTGATCCTTTTTTCCTTGTACCCTTCATTTAGCAGCAGAGCGTGTAAATTATTAACTTATTACTATTGAAAATAAACCTCTCGTGCTAACGATCGGCTATTATTTCTAAATAACCCAACAGGTTTAGACTAACTTTTTAACGCTACGTCACTCGCATTCAATGATACAGACTTCAACCTTGCGCCCTTCCCTTATTTATTCGGGCCATTACAAACGCAAAGTTCGAGTCACATTACATCATTTTTATCGGACCTCTCGCTTGCACTTACGGTCCCTAGGGAGCAGTGCTAGTGTTGTGCGTAACTGTGTTATTGTTATCGACATAGTTGTTTATGGCTTTAGTATAGCCGTTTGTGTGTTCGGTAGACAATCACTATCGAAATTCAGACACATACATACTATATCCACTCTCTTCTATTTACCGGAAAATAAAAGCCCATAAATCAATGCATATCTGACTAACGTCATCCTGAAAACTAATGGCTGAAACATAAATTATATTTTTTTGAGAGCAGTGGTGGCCCAGTGGTAACGAACGGCCTACAAACTACAAAATTCGGTTCCCTTCAAAATGGTTGAGCTGGATGGTGCTGATCCACGCGTCATGTTCGTGAACGGGCGCCGTCAGTTGAGACTGGTCATCTATTAACTGCCACGGCTTATTTTTATTATTCTTATATTTTGATTTCTTTTTTAATATACTTTTTTTTTGCATTGTTCTCACATATAGAAGCAACAAGAATAATGTACCAACGATTATGTAATATCTTGATTTAAAAAAAGTGTCCTTGCAGTTTCTTGCCCGTTCTTCTCCATAGAGATCTACGTTTTGGAATGGGCAACTAGCTTCTACCTTCTGACTAACTGACCGACTCTTTGACAATTCAAAAGTGCCAGTAAATTGTGTAATTGAAATAAATGCTTTGAGTTTGAGTTTGGCCCCGACTTACAAGTTGTAGGTCGTAGGTTCGAACCCAGGCAGGCGCATCATCACCATTGCTCTCAAAACGGTGAAGGAAAACATCGTGAAGAAACCGGCATGTTCTAGAACCAAAAATTCGAAGACATGTGACATCTACCAACCCGCCTTGGGCTCGCGTGGTGGATTACGACCCACTCCCTCTCACTGAGAGGAAGCCTGTGTCCCAGCAGTGGGAACATTACAGACTGATTATGTTTAAGTGATATACTTATTTCTAAGAGATCTACGTTTTGTAATGGGCAACTAGCTTCAACTTTCTAACTAACTGACCGACTCTTTGACAGTTCAAAACTGCCTGTATATAGTTTAATTGAAATAAATGCTTTCAATTTGAAAGTTGAATAAAGCCCAATGCACAATTTCATGGGTTTTTGTAGGTCATATACCATGGAAACTGCAACGTACCTACAGCACGAATCACCATAGTAGATATCCTTCCGAGCGGTCAAAAGCATGAGTGAAGGTTCTATCTTGTTATGGGAAAACCTATTGCACAAACCCACAATTTCGGTCAATGTTAACACTTAAAATATTTGGTTCGAATGGAGCGATTGGCTCTGAGCTACGGATCGTGGGTTTATTTCAAAATTAAGCTATAGATAAAATTTCGTGAGGGATATTCTTGTGAACAGAAAGAAAAAATTGTTTATTGGCATATTTTTAACCGACTTCACAAAAAGTAGGAGGTTCTCAATTAGTATGTATGTTTTTTTTATTTTTTTTATTTGTGTTAGCTCATAACTTTTTTCTGGGTGCATTGATTTGGATGATTCTTTTTTTATTTGATAGCTGGTGCTTCACATGTGGTTCCATTTAAATTTGATCTAGGTCTGACCAGTAGTTTTTGAGTTATCCTTAATACTGCATATTTTTTCCACTTAGTTTATATTGATGATGTGTTAATAATTTCCTGTCACTGTTATTTACACACTAAGTAGTGGTTTACGAATTTGTGTGGGGTAGGTGCCGCAACTAAAAAGTGAAAAATAAAAACTTTTTTACAAAAAAACAACAGACTTCCAAAAAAAAAACACTAAAACTTTTTTACAAAAAAACAACCGACTTCCAAAAAAAACACTAAAAGTCGTGAAAAATAACTTTAATTTCGGAAGTCGGTGCCTTTGGTTTTGTATTTTCGTGTTTGGCCACCGACTTCCGAAATTAAAGTTATTTTTCACGACTTTTAGTGTTTTTTTTGGAAGTCGGTTGTTTTTTTGTAAAAAAGTTTTTATTTTTCACTTTTTAGTTGCGGTACCTACCCCACACAAATTCGTATACCACTACTTGGTGTGTAAATAACAGTAACAGGAAATTATTAACACATCATCCATATAAACTAAGTGGAAAAAATCTGCAGTATTAAGGATAACTCAAAAACTACTGGTCAGACCTTGATCAAATTTAAATGGGACCACATGTGAAGCACCACCTATCAAATAAAAAAAGAATCGTCTAAATCGGTTCACCCAGAAAAAAGTTATGAGCTAACACACATAAAAAAAAAAAAAAAAAAAAAAAAAAAAAAAAAAAAACATACAGACGAATTGAGAACCTCCTCCTTTTTGTGAAGTCGGTTAAAAAGACGTGAAAAATAACTTTAATTTCGGAAGTCGGTGGCCAAAAACGAAAATACAAAACCAAAGACACCGACTTCCGAAATTAAAGTTATTTTTCACGTCTTTTAGTGTTTCTTTTGGAAGTCTGTTGTTTTTTTGTGTATAAGTCAGAAGCGGAAGGCGAAGGACAGCAAGCGAAGGAAGCAGTGGATTGCGATAGGCTGAGTTGATTTTTGATTGGCATATGTTATTGGCTGATTAAAGATATATTTATAACCCTATGTGATACTTGAATCTGCAAGAATGTAAGCTGAAGGCATTCTCTACCGCTAAACAACACTTAGGTACGTATTTACATAAGTATACATATATACACTAACTTAATCACTACACTACACTAAACTTCACTTAATCACACACTACATATCCTAACTTAATATTCTAAATGCGAAAGTAAGTTTGTTTGTTTGTTTGTTTGTTACCTTTTCACGCCTAAACCAGTGAACCGATCATCCTGAAATTTTGCATATACGTTGTCAGGAGTACAGAAACGGCGACAGGGTACCTTTGATCCTGAAAAAAAAGTACTGTTCGCGAGGAAAACCACAATAACGTTCGTATGATAATAGATGGCGCCACGTGTCTTTCGAATCATGATTTAATTATAACCCGAATATATTGTCAATGTCTAAATTAACGCGAGCGAAGCCGCGGGCAAAAGCTAGTTGCAGTATAAAACTGACTTACATCCGTTATCTCACACTTCAGGTTCAGTTGAAAACCAGCGTCAGGCACTAGTTGTCTGACATTTTTTCTGAACTGGACCCTTTTGGCGCAGCTACGAGGCACACTTTCCGGCTAATTTCTCACAACGCAATTTATACACTTTATTTTTCTTTCTTACTTGTATATGTTGTACTGTGTGCTACGAGTCTGTGCTAAATAAGTGTATTTTCTTTTTTTCTTTAGGTTCAGTTACTTCAACTATTTTCATAGTTGTTATTAGTTCACTGTTATTGCAACTACTAATAAACAACTAAAAGAAAGAAAGAAAGAAAAATTGTTTATTCTGCACAAATAAAAGGCACATTACAAATAAATGACAATAAATACACACATACAAAGTAGCCAAAAACCTCGTATTCAAGCACTAAAAGTTTGAAAATTTTGTCCAACTACTACATTTCAACTACTATATTTTTGAATTGCACCCTTACACGTATGGCAAGGCAATATAATGATTGGTCAAACTTGACAGATTACCTTATTGATTTTCTCCATGAGTTTTGCTTCATAGAGACGTTCTCATTTTAAGAGGCTTACAAGAGCCAAAGCGCGGTTACTGTCGGATTGCATAGAAAAGAAAGAGACGCGCGATGACACAACGCTGGTAATTTTGGTAACATACGAAGCAATTATGGTTTTACAAAAAATCTATTCATTGGACTAAAAAAATAAAACACTATTACGTTTGTATGTTACTTGTAGAATAATCTGACAAAAAATCTGAATGTTTGCATGTATATTAGCATGATTTTTAATCGTAAAAATTTTTTTTTAGAAGTATCTTCGTGATTTTTTTCTATCATATCAAGTTAATTGTATTATGTTTTCAACACACTATCTAACTAGCATATATCCAGAAGAATATCATATATTTTTCTGATTTTGGTTACTGCAGTGGATCATATATTTTTAGGCATTATAAATTAGCGTTTAGGTCATTTAGTCACCTTAAACAGTACGAACAGGGCACGTCTATATAGCTATAATAATAAATAATTTATTGATAAAACAAGTATAGGTATAAACAATTTTTTGATTGGATCCTCCTTTTAGATAGATAGTGCCAGTATTAGGACAGTCCGCTCCTCCATAGCAAGACGTGTTATATAAAAAGCAAAACATATAATTTTTATGCTAAAACTACATAAATTAAATTAAATCAAATCTGTGTATGAGTGGGTGTAAGTATGTGTGTGAGTATAAGTGAGTGAAAGTGTAGCCTGTAGGTGTGACTGAGAGTACATGAGTGTGAGGGTGTGTATGAGTCAAGGTTTCAGAAGTGTTTCGGTATCAATATAGGTAAGAATTTGTATCCATTCCATTTTATTTTTACTGTCATAGTAGTTTTTAGGATAAATGTAGATGTATTTATTGATTTTATTATATATTATAACTTATATACCTGAGTGACCTACGGAAAATTTTCGGATTCGAGATTTTTTCGTTTCTCTGCATTTTCTGAGAACATTTACCATAGTAATGTATTTTTTTTTACACCAGCAGAATGTAGAGATTTCAACGAACAAAAAGCCCACAGATTTTTTTTTTAAAGCAGTTATTTTGACGTGAGAATTTTCGATTGAAAATTATGGTGCTTTTTCGATATTAAGTTAAATAAGGTGGAAAAAATTAATAATTTATTTACTATTTACATAAAAATAAAAAACCTAAAACTTAGTTATTTGAAATTTTCACATAAATTTTGAAACTATGTGAAAAAAGTTTAAGTACAAAAGTTGTAGATTTGTTTATTACCTACAACTTTGTAATTTAACTTTTCTCCATAGGACTTGTAGTTTTGCCGAAAATCGACATAAACCTTTTTTTACCCTTCCACTTCGCGACCTCAGATCGCCCGTAAATTATTTTTCCTTTCATTGTTGTTATATTCTCTTCATTTTCCAATGGGTTTCATCCTACTATATTTTTTTCACTTTTTACGATTTTCAAAGGCTTCCACCCTGAGGGCCTAGACAAATGTCATTCGCTTCGGAGCGATTCTATTTCTACAATCGCTACCGCTTACGCTAATATTTGGCATCATACGAATCGAAAAGTAGCGATAACACTTGTCAAAAAGTATCACTTGGCTACGCGTTCGACGCTGTCGATTCGTTTCATAGAATTGAATGATGTTAACATTGTCTAGCTAATTTCTATTCGTTAACCTATGCTCACGTGACATTTCGATAGCTTATGTGAATTCCATACATTTTTTGGCTTTCTACTAGCGTCAGCGCTAATCGAATGTTACTTTGTCTAGGCCCTCTGGTCTATTAGTCAAGAGTTGAAATAAGAATTGTAGGTCTAAGATGTCAAACAATGAGAAGATTATGTCAAAGAAGAATGTAAAAAAAAAACATATTTTTTAAAGTAAACTGTGTAATTTGGGAGCAGATAATAGACATTTACATGTTGATGCCAAAGCGACATGAGCAGAAGGAATTATCGCCAAACTTCCCAGTCTTCAACGTAGTCTTTAATCTTATAATATGCATTTTTGATAAGGATACGTTTGATGTGGGTTTTGAACATTCCATCGCTAAGTTCTGTAACTGACTTTGGCAACTTGTTATAAAAGCGTATACTCTATATAAGAAATGAGTGAGTGAGGTAAGAACCTGTGCTGTGCTAAATTAATTAATAAATAGACCGTTCAACGTCGATCATTATGTGATTTATTTCACCAAACCGATTAATTTTCAATAAGTGGGATCTGATGTCGATATAGTGCACTGTTGTTTGCATTTAGAGGATTCGATATATCTCATGATTATGCAAAAATACAATTAGACGAGAAAAAAAGTATTGGCCATACCTACAATATTTTTGTTCCGTGCAGGAATTGAACCCAAGACTTCGTAGCACAAATAGCTCATCGCTGCGCCATTGAAATCATCTATATGATATTAAAAAAAAAATACTTAGTAAGGCCAACGTCGATTTAAAGATTAGCCATCAAGTAACTTTTTATTACCAAAACAGCCGAAATTCTGTTGCAATAACCAAACAAAATTAACATTCCTAATCAACATAATTTTCCTCAACAAGTCAACAACCCATCCATTTCTCAACCTCACCGCCGCTGCTTAACCGCAGCTACATAACACAGTCAGCTGACCTCCTTTATGAATTTAAACCATCCCATTTTTAACCTTGGCAACAGTCGTTTTTTTCCATCAACACTAAGAATTTAATCTTTGTTTTTTTCGTCTCTGACGTCCGAGGCAGCGGACAATCAGTCAGTCATCCCCACTTTCGCTGTAGAGGGGACGGCAATTTGCTGAATTACTACACCTTCGAGCTGCGGTATTCCCATTCATACTCCATCGCACTTTCAAATACAATACCT
Source organism: Griposia aprilina (assembly GCA_916610205.1). Taxonomy (NCBI): domain Eukaryota; kingdom Metazoa; phylum Arthropoda; class Insecta; order Lepidoptera; family Noctuidae; genus Griposia; species Griposia aprilina. The sequence continues at coordinate 5,919,891 of OU744310.1, read as the reverse complement.
GTGTCACATACGAAAATAATAAAAAGTAAATTTAAATAAATAAAATACAAAACTCGCGCTATCCGTGTTGGGCTTCGCGGTTTTGATAAATTCAAATTTCAAATCGAATATGACATTAATATTTTTTTATTTGTTTTTTTAATAAAGTTTTTTTTTTCTTATATCCATAAAGCCCGCTAAGGATTCATCTTGTACCTAAAAAGTTACTCTTTGCATAATATTGCTGTAGCCGTCGGCAATTTTTATGTAATACAAGTAACAGTATTATATAACTATCATTTCGGCCTCATAATTTGGTAGTTGCGATAGTCGACGGTTTGCCATGGATAAAACTGTTCGCGCTTTCCAACTGACAACTGTGTCCTAATTATTAATCGAAAAGTTTGGTGTTCTGTGTTTAAAAAGTGAAGTGTGCCGGGACTTTTTAGCTGTCAAGTGTCAAGTAAGTGTTAATTTTTGTTTTTTTAAGCATATGTCGTTTTGTGAAAGTTTCTTTATGTATTACGTAGGTACAATGTTATCTGTTTTTCTCATGTAGTGTATGGTCAATCCAAGTTTAATATTGCCCAATTTACGCGGTATTAGATAATTCGTTGCGATAGCTTAACCTACTTTTTTAATATCATTCTTGATTTTGGGCTGTTGAATTAGATGTTTGAGTATAATTTTGTAATAAATGCTAATTAGTATGGTGATTCGGAGTTGTGTTTAATTTATGAGAGACTATTGATGCAATACGATTAAATATGTGTTACACTGAATGTCAGTCAATCAGTCATTGGGTCAATAGGTGAAACCGAATAATTTGGGGCAGTACCAAGTGTGACCATTTTTTTTTTGTAACTATGTTTTCCAGAAGTTTAGTCGAATTATAAAAGTAGGTCATACTAAAGTCTACATGTTATTTTCCGTAAATTAACTTTACAAACATACAAAATAATCTCTTTGCAATAATCTGCAATATATATCAACGCTGCAACAACAAGGGAGCTGGCAGAAAGCCAACATTCTCTTAAGAAACTGTTTGAGTTCAATACTTATTTGTCAATGGGCTCTGCGCGTTGATGTCTTTTGTATTGAGGACATGCGTAACATAGATTTTACCCGATTACGGTCCATTTGAAAGGGGTTATGTGTTTTCTGGTCTGGAGGATTTCAGACCAGATAATTTTACACTATATATATCGGGTTGAAATCAGGTATTTAATAATCTGGCGCTTGACGAGTTAATAAACCAAAAGTACCCAATTATAAAGGACTTAAATATGACTCGCAAGATGTCTCTGTAGATAACTTCGAAAAAAATCCTTTTCGGAGAATAGAGCCGAGTAGTTATTATGTTGTCTTATAAAATCTCCGTTTGCACCTCTTATATTCTCGTAATCCTTATCTATAGGCAAAATTATTTTTTGTCTTCCATTTTTCTTAGTGCGTTGACGGTACCTAAAAATCTAAATTGTGTCAGCCAGTGGGCCCAGTACAAACGTATAAAGTAAACGCAACGTAAATTCAATCGAATTAAACATCACAACCATAACATCACGCCTTGTACCCTCTCAGGGTTGGGCAGAGGTGTACCTATAGTACACCCACATTTCGCCAGTTATGTTTAAGTCCCATGTAATAGGGGGCGAGCTTATTGCCATCAACTGGGCACAAATCAATCAATTTTGAATTTAAAATACAACTTTCTTAAATATGCTTGGAAATTCCAGCATTATTTTGACAACGTTCTTGGAAATAAATCGAAAATGCTGTACTAGGCCGGCAGTCTCGACTAGATAGCGACGCTGTCGTAAACTACCGATCGCTAAATATTAAGGTGAAATCTCAGTTGTAGCCCGCGACAACGTTGTTATCTAGTCGAGACTGCCGGCCCTGGTCAAATTCATGTGAGCAGCGGCCGACAATGTAAGATTATACTCTTTGAAAGTTAGTATAAAAACTCATATCTGTCGTGTAGTTTAAAAATAGAACGAACTTTTTACTTCGACCCATGGCAACCAAGGACGTAAATCGAACTGGCTTAGCAAATAGAAAAAAAACAACAAAAAAAAATTTAAAAGAACAAAAGAACATTTGGCGCGAGAAAAGTTATCGTTGTTCGTCATTGATTCTGTTTAGAATAATTTACTTAGTTTGAATTTCCGCGCATTATTTGAAAGCCTGGTCGCGCCAGGCATTGATGGAGTCATGTATATGTGCCTCGGCCCACATTTTCACGTTCGTATATCAATGCCTCTGTTGTCGGTCGCTTCAGTAATGTACTTTATCTTGTAGCATTTTGGTATAAAGTACAATGGCGAAATCTTATTTGAAATAAATTTGAACGTTTAGACGTTCAAATTGATTTACTTTCGTTTAAGTGTCACTTTTAGAAGTGACACTTAAACGAAAGAAAATCAATTAATTATCAACGTTTTTTTTTTTAACTATAATATTATATAATTAAGGCCGAGTGTAAAAATAATGTTTAATAAAAAGTTATTTGACTACGTTCTAACAGATGGATATTGTTGGTTGGATTGGTTTAGTATTGCCATTTTATATTTATTTTCCTAAATAGTAGATATAGCGTAATTGTCGGGTGTTGTTATCATTTTTAGTTTTTTATTGTATTAACATAGAGTAAATGAATAAATAAAACATTTATTTTGTTGTACCTATATCTTAATCTGTGTTCTTACGTAGATAAGAATATTGCAGTAAAGTAGGAAAAATAACAAATCTAATGGCAATTCTGAACAAAAAAAACTTCTTAAAAATATAGCTTGGTTGTTGACATTGCCAATCGTTGACAGTTTACACAACTCTTGCTTGACCAGAAGTTTGCGCTCTGTCCTGTGTTGTCCAAAAGTTCGACACTGAATATCTATTAATCTCCGCCTTCTCAAACAAAAAATCTTGCACAAAATAGCTCAGAAAATGACGCTGAGTTCAATAAGATATATTTCATTTAAAGACGTAGTAATTTAATTTCAAATAAATCAATGTATGGGATTCTGCCATTGTTCTTTATGCAACAATCTCAATTTTTAATACCCATTGACATGAATGAAGTGAACGAAACGATCGAATTAAAATTACATCATTACTTCGCTCTTTCATCCTTGGTCCTCTGAACTGAGCCAGAGTTTAGAATCACCAGTAGCTTCCATTAGTTCCTGCTGGCCTAGCATGACGCTGTCTATCTCTTCGAAGTAAAGACACGGCTATTCCCATACAAAGTGACATTTCGTTTCTCCATTTTTGACATCGCACCGTAAAAATCCGTCTAAAATCTGTCATTTTGTCTATCGTTTCTGCCGATCGTTGTCTAGGTCCTTTTTAATGTAGACTATTTCAGAAGACAGTTGTCTAAGGTAGTGAAGACAATTTGATTTTTTTATCGCCATGCTAAAGAAGAAGAATACTTTTTACTCGACGGCCACAAAGTATTAAAACGGAATGGAAAAAAGTAATTTTCACTTTTTGTATGGAAAATGTGAAAAATTATTACCTACACGTTGAGTTTTAGGGGTTTAAGGGTTAAATAAAGAGGGTTCAAATTTTCATTATTTTTGCGATAGGACACACCATTTTCGAGATATAAGCAAAATAATAGATAAACGTGAATAAATTACTGAATTTCGTAAAAAGTGCAGTTGGCTCTTTCTACTTTGCTGCCGTCGTACTGTCTTCACGAAACGTAATTTTTGTCTATTCTTCCATCGACAAGACGGTGCTTGTGTTAAGCCTGCTGTATCGCATAGGTATCATGTCACACATAACATGATTTCAAGTATCCCATCGTTTATGGAACAGCAACTAATTTTGGAGGAGGAGGAAAATGGCATGTCCTAGAACCAAAAATACGAAGACATGTGACGTTCACCATCCCGCACTGGGCCATATATCCATCCAAATTTATAACATTTCTAAATTCGGATCTAACTCGGATATTGAATATGGATTCGGATCCGATAAATAATAATAATAATACCAGCTGATGAGCTGAACTGGACCTATTTGGCGCAGCCGCGAGGCACACTTTTCTGCTGATTTCTCACTTTACACTTTTTATTTGTTTTCTTTTTTACTTGTATATCTTGTGTTGTGTGCTAAATAAATGTATTTTCTTTCTTTCTGATTATTGTCCTACTGCTCGGCGAAGTCCTCATCTCATACAGAGAAGGCACAAGCATTGATCATGACACTTTCTTGAGACGAGTTGGCGGATGCAGTGCGAGAATTTTCATTTGTTTGTCATAGAATACATGCGTAATATTTTAAATGTCGATAGAAATAAGCCCCTTTAGCTCCACCTTCATAATTAACAACTTTTTCGGTATATTAAGTGTCCTTGTTGCTTACCTGTCTACTAAATTAGATAGTTCAGTAATGTAGCCATGAGTAATTAATAGATGAACTATCAAATATCCGATGACCTGGTATTACCTTCAATAATATTTGGCATTGAGCGTTGCTTCATTTATCAAATGGTCAAATACCTTTGATTGGCATTGAAAACTTATCACGATTAATTTAATTATGAAATACATTTCACAATTTTGATAGTTGTCTGCCTCGGGCTACTGGTCGGGATCCTGCGTTCGATACCCGATTCAAAATAAAATAAAAAACGGTCAAGTGCGAGTCGGACTCACGCACGAAGGGTTCTGTACCATTATCTATAAAAACGGCAAAAAATGTCGTGTTTGTTGTATGTGAGCCCCCTTAAATATATATTTTATTCTGTTTTTCAGTATTTGTTGTTTTAGCGGCAATAGAATCACACCATCTGTGACAAATTCAACTGTTTAATTATCACGATTCATGTGATAAAGCCTGGTGACAGACGGACAGCGGACTCTTAGTAATAGGGTCCCGTTTTACCCTTTGGGTACGGAACCCTAAAAACTAGGTTTTTAGGAAATTCTCAAATTCCTTACTAGCAGTTCGGAGTTTTGATTTGTGCCCGCTCACTATAACATAGGAATTTCTCACATTATAATTATTAATTAAGATGTTTTCATGTTCCTAGATAATTGTTCTCTAGATAGGTTTTAGTTGGCCCCGTTGATCTCGTGGTTGCAAGCGCGACTGCTGAGCGTGGTGTCCTAGTTTCGATACCCAGGTCGGGCATAGTATTATTGGGGTTTTCCATTAAACATTTCTTAGTAACAAACAGCCCGGAGTTTGGAAGTTGGCGGTTTGATAAACAGTTGGTCCTGCCTCCTGCGCCTGATCTCTCTCCGGTCGTGTCGGATTGCCGTCCCATTGGACTATGAGAGTGAGGGAAGAGAGAGTACACCTGTATCTGCGCACACACTTGTGCACTATAACATCTCCTGCGCTGAAGGATAGTTTTCGTTGAGATTGGCCGCTAGGGCCGAAATACGGTCTGGAGGACTGTATATAGTATTTACTCATTCAGTCTATCTTCATTATCATCATTTTCCTGCTCTCATGCCAATTTATTTGGGATTGGTGCAACATGTATTTTTTCCCATACTTCTGTAGTCCTCATTCAGTCCAGTGGTTAGATTATTATTTCAGACTATTAAGAATAACTTATTGCTAAGTACTTCCATACAAAGTGGGGCAGAAGTAACGTCATAATATGAATGTGCCATAATTTTTTCAAATGGCGTCATAATGTCATTGTGAATTGATACTTACGTTGTAGACAAGTAGAGAATTAGTTGACAATGCAATGGAGTTGACCACACAGTCTCACAGCTCAAGCAACAATGGAAAAACCATTTTCGGGCTGGAACTGGCCGGCCAGACCGCCAGATCTGATGGCGCCAGACTTCTTTCTTTAGGGCTTTTTGAAATATCGTGTTTACCACAACAAACCTTGCAAGTCTTGAAAGCCATCATTGACGATGTAATCCCCAATTTAGAGGATATTTTGCGAGCAACATTTCAAAATGCCGTAAAACGAGCACAAATATGCATCAACTCAGGAGGCGGTCGTTTGACTGATATTTCTTTTTCGACTTAATTTAATTAATTTTACACCTTTAAATAAACATTCCGTGAAAACAGAACCCAATTTTTTTCACCTCCAACTAAATGGCTGCCTTATGACATTACTTTTACACCACCTTGTACATGACATACTTCGAGACATGTTCTTAAAATGATCAAATTATTATCGTGTTATCAATTGAACGGCCATATAAAATAATTTCGCCATTATTTTTGTAGACACGCAACGAATAATCGTTGGTTTAATTAAAATAAGTATTAACTTGCGAAGCATGTGTGGTGTGACTATGAATGATAGACTGAAGAATGATGTGATAAGGCAACGGTGCGGTTTAAAAGAAGATTTTATGACAAAAATTGAAAAGAGTATGCTAAGATGGTTTGGTCATGTTGAGAGGATGAATGAAGGGCGATTAACAAAAGGTATTTACAAGGGAGATGTGAGTGGAAACGCCGGGAAGGGACGCCCTAGGAAGACATATAGTGACCTTATTGGTGATGTTCTTCAGAAAGGTCAGGTGCGTAGTACTCAAATCCGGCGTGCGTGTATGACCAGATGTATGAACGTAAACGAGGCAAAAGGAGTATGTAAGGATCATAGCAGGTGGCGTTCTGTAGTTTCTGCCTACCCTCATGGGAAGAAGGCGTGAGTTTATGTATGTATGTATGTATGTATGTAAGTATTAACTAATTGCGTTTTTTTTTTTTTTGGTATGAAAATCTTCAAATAACTTCTGCCGCTCTGGGTGGAGCGGGAGGGCGTGTTAGACTTCTACTGACTAAAACCCACCCGTGTTCCTTCAGTTGCCTGTGCGCCAGGGCCACGGTAACTCTTTCGAACAATCCGCTACCCCAGCAGAACTCTTTGAGTCCCGAGGTCGCGATATCGAGCGAGACACAATAGAGAATCATTGTCTTATTACGCGCGATTACTACTAAGGTACTATAATTACTATTATTCCCTTGTTAATCATATATGGAATTAACATACTTAATAATATTAATTTGAATTGTATTCATCATTTTCCTAGCATTTTCCCAACGATGCGGTGGGATCGGCTTCCATTCTAACCAGATGTAGCTGAATTCATTAATTGTAGTATAGACCGTTAAATATAACCACTACCACGAACGTCTAGTAAAATTCTGATGGTCACCGTTCACCGAAACCGTCAACGAAAAATTGAAAACGTAACGAAACATAGACATGGTGTCTTTGTTTCGTTACGTTTTTTTTTTCGACCTAATCACTGAACCGCATGCCGCATGAGCTATTCTCATAATGTAACATAACATTAATATCACGCCTGAACTCTCCGGAGGGTCAGGCAGAGGTATACCTAATAGAAGCTATACAATATTCGCTTCATTCGCCAGTTCTCTCTTCGAGCCATTACGAGTAAAGAAGGCTTTAATTTTTTTTTTGTTAATTATTATCTAACATAATTATTAATTTAAATAACTCGACGCTAGTTGGAGTTTACGCACCAAAAATTATGATGTATTATTTATTTCAAAAAGTTGGTGTAATTTCGCACTTTTGAAGTGTAAGTGGTTTTTCAAATAAGTACCTAATTAGTTTCTTTTAGCACATGTTTGTACATAATAGTTTTATGTAACAACAGTATGTGAATATGTTTACACATAATCTGCAAACATAATTATGGTAGAACTTCGTTACTAATTAATTATTATAATATAGAAAAGAAGAAAATTCTTCTTTTCTGTCTCTTTATGTAAATTGTAGGTACTGTAAAAGGACTACGTGTATACTCGTATATTATAGGGGAACGTAGCGGTAGAGTAAAACACATAATACAATAATGAATGTAATTATATTTTAGCAAGGAATTCTCCTAATACACCGGCAGGCACTAGCTCTGCCTATCAACTTCTAAAACAAACTACTATAATTTTTCCTTCTAAAGCTTATTTCAAACTTGCTTGACTGTTCGAGGTAAAGCAGCGATAATATATTACCAGCCTGTCAACATAACACACATGCAGGTTGACACATGCAGACAACCTCTACAGTACTTTCGTGCTAAATTCCAAAATTCTAAATCGAAAGACCAATACTTACCCTGTAGGTTTTGATGAGCGAGTCAGTTTCAAATTATTGTACCAATGTCCATTATGTTCACAAGGTTTAAAGGCATATAAAAATGTTGCTCAGCCCAGGATTTTAATATCAACGGCTAACACAACGAAGTAAAATAAAAAGAAACAACAAAAAATCAACTCAGCCTATCGCAGTTCACTGCTGAACATAGGCTTCTCTGATGCTGCGCCACAACACCCTGTCCTCCACCTTCCGCATCCAGTCTGTCCCAGCCACCTTTTTAAGTTCGTCGGTCCAACTAGCTGGGGGCGTCCGACACAATATCTGCCAATACGTGGACTAAGTTTTTTTGTTTATAAGCCAAAGGCTTCCTCTTTTTCCTCCTTGCTCCCGGCGAGATGGTTAATATGGACGCAAGAGGGAGTCGCGTGTGACGATCTAGTCATGTTTGCGGGGCCAACATGGCCTCAGATTGTATAAAATAGAGAGGTTTGGACTAAGTTACTTACCTACAGAAACAGTTACAATACACAATCCTACATTACTCAATCAATTAGACCAATTAGAACCTCTCTCGCCGTTCTTGTTTATCAACACAGTTCTGTCTGGGTTTTACCCGATAACATACTTAGTCATATATTTCGACACCTCGCTGTCCACCTTGTGAGATGAGTAGAAAGTTCAACTGTTGCCGAATCGTGTCAGGAAAAAATTGTTATGTATTTTGAGAAGGTCATTTAGAATTATTAATCCACGAGGTTAACTAGTATTATACATCGGTCAGGGCAGCCCATGTGTGCTAGATGGATAGAGGTTTTGAGGCTATATGCTGGTTTCCGAAAGGCTGTTTAATTTTAATTTGTTGTCTTTTCCTTGGTCTAATGGTCGCAAGCACTACAGCTGAGCATGAAGTCCTCGGTTCGATTCGCGGGACGAGTAAAGTGTTATTGGATTTATCCATCTGGAATTATACAGTAGCAGCCCGGAGACTGGATTTGTGCCCGGTTGATGACTATAGCCTCGCCTCCTATTAGCTACTGGCACTTAAACATAGCTGGCGAAATGTGGGTGTACTACGAGTATAATAGGTCCACCTTTGCCTAACCCTTCGGGTAATGCAGGCGTGATGCTATGCATTAGGGAAGCCAGAGGTGTAGGGGCGCCGAAGGAGCTGTGACTAGGCGCCCCTTTACCACTGACGCCTGTAGAGTACTTTTTTTTTAATTCGATTGTAGTTAGAAAACAAAAAAAATATTGAGATCTCTTAGCTCTTGCATCCGACATTCTCTGAATTCTCAAACTTTTCTGCATCAGCCGATAAAGTAAGTCCTATTTGTTTATGAATAGACTTAAGAAAACTTGGCGGAGTGCTGAAAATTTTCGCCCTTCTCTACTCTCGAAGAGGGATGAGGAGCGCCGCTAAAATTTCGCTCAGGGCGCCTGTAATGTTAAAACCGGCACTGCTTAGTTATATTATGTAGTAAGAAATTAAGAAAATGGCAAGTTTTTTTGACAGGAATCATGTCATGATGTCACAATCTTTAGCTCCCTTCTCGGATAGTACCCGCGATGATTAATTATAATTATATAAGTTATGTTATTACAAACATTGTGTGCATAAAACAATGGTTACAGAAATACGTTAACGCATAAGCGTAAAGATTTTAAGATTGGAGCTAATTAACAGATCACTTTTGAGATAGTAGCCAACCTAGTTGGAGTAGTGAACCAACCTATTGATAAATGCTCGTTCCTCGTCAACACGTAGTGAGCAAACCTACTGACTATGCTCGTTCCGCGCCAACACGTACTGCGCAAACCTACTAACTATGCTCGTTCCGCGCCAACACGTACTGCGCAAACCTACTAACTATGCTCGTTCCGCGCCAACACGTAGTGAGCAAATCTACTAACTATGCTCGCTCCGCGCCAACACGTACTGCGCAAACCTACTAACTATGCTCGTTCCGCGCCAACACGTAGTGACCAAACCTACTGACTAATGCTCGTTCCGCGCCATCACGTAATGAGCAAACCTACTGACTAATGCTCGTTCCGCGCCAACACGTACTGCGCAAACCTACTGACTAATGCTCGACCCGTTTCTGTACGGCTATTATCGGCACAAATGCCTTCTTCTTTATAAGCATCTTTCTTGATAAAGCAAGTGACACACGACTCCCGTTTTCTTTACCTACTAGTTATTGCTTTGACATTGATCTTAGGTCGAAACAGCGCAAATACGCAAAAATCAAAGTCAACCGTGGGTGTACCCCTTATTTGGCTTTTTAGCTGTATTTTATTAGCCTTAAACGTTGTTAGTTAGTCAAAAACAAGGTTGTCTTAACCTTCTTAGTCATCATCACCTACCTAACTTTTACCCAACTAAATAGAGGTCGGTTTCTAGTCTTAACCAGATGCAGCTGAATACCGGTCTGACCTCCATAACCTATAGTTACTGGGTAACACAATATCCCTTGATGGCTCTCATGGCTGTCAGACTGTCTCACATTTATTTTAGTACATCTACAATTACATCACGCCTTTATATCCCCGAAGAGGTAAAAAGATTTGTATGAGCTACCCATATTTCGCTAGTTATGTACCTATAAGGGGGCCCATGATAAAGGGGGTGCAAGTCCAGGCTAGCTTGCTACTGAGAAATTCCAAATGGAAAAACCAATTAACACTTAAATAGCGACATTATTTATTGACAGCGATGATTGTTGATGAATTTTTTGATGCCCTATGAGGTCTCCCCTTTTTTTTTAATTGTCGCTAGCACATCAAGTTACCACAAACTGTCAGAGTTTCTCATTCGATTTTGAACTTAACATGCAACATTTTAAGGTATAAGATCGTTTGGAGAAAGGAGATGTTTCAGAAATGTATGGAGCCTGGGCTAGCACCATGTACACTATATGTAACTATCGCTATAGAATATAGTTACTGTTTTTAAAGTTAATTTTCTATTATTTTACTACGTTTCAATGTACATTCAAATTAACTTTGTCAAGGAGAGCAACACAACATAAATATGGTGGATCAGTAATATGCGAAATGTCATTTTGACAATTACATTTAATTGACGTGTCTATGTAATATCTACGATAAAAAAAACAACACGCGGATTCCGAAAATACTTGGGTTTCGTTATAATAATAAGACAAGACTACAGGATATTCTATTTGATTGCGGCATACCACATACACACGACGACGTAACCCGTACACGACGTAACCCAAATCACAGATGAATCAGAAACCATATAACAAGGCTGGGGTCAACAGAGAAGCAATCAAGCAATGTCCTTAGTAGTAAACTGGGTCGCAAAACAAAAACAATCAACAATCTCCGAAACACGTCCAATTCAAAGTCAAAACAAAGAAAGACGTCACTTCACGAAACTTAAAACTGTCAAAGTGTCAAACGGCATGTCAAACACAACTGTCATGGCTAACCTAAAAATAGGGTTATCATATTAAAAATCTTCCCAAATGATAATTTTTGTACGCCTGTACTCTTCTTCAAATTATTTTGTTAGTATTTTTATGAAAATCTCTTATAATTTTCCTATTTATCTATGTAGTATACATAGTGCTAGCCCAAAATCAAACATCTCCTTTGACAGTTTCGTGTAGCTAGAGACCTGCTGGGGACTGTACATAGTATATATATATTTAGTGTTAGCTTGTATATTGTAATCTATTTAGTATAGATTCTTAGAAACATAATAAAACACCTAGCATGATCAGAGAATCAAATCCAGGTCCCTACGTTCAGAACTGATACTAGCAACCACTGGGCAAACGACACAGTTATTAAATTATAACTTAACTAGCGACGCCCCCCTGCTTCGCATGATTTTTACAACTTGACAAAACATCGAGATTTCTTATAAATATAAAGGGTTTTTCAACAAGTACTTGGTTTTGTAAAACGAAATAAAACAAACAATTTTGATGAAAATGATTTAAATCTTTATTGTATTAGAAAGAGTAGGTAAGGGCAATTATGAATGAAAAATGATATCAGACAAATGTCCACCACGACCACACTTACTCAACTTTCATTTCATCCCCTATATAACCCCCTTTTATGATTATTTTTGAGACAAAAGTGGCCTATGTCCTTCCCCAGGATATCCTATCTCCTTGCCAAAGGAGGTCAACAAAAGCCCATACAAGTTTGCCCAAACGTGTACCTCGAGGTACACGTGCACCAAATCGTAGAGAAAATATAAAGGAATTCGAAAATAATTGTATTTATATCTTTAAATAATTTAAAACTAGGTACATAATACATAATTTTTTAAGCATGTACAACTGCGTTACATTTTGTTGACACTCGGGTTGACTGTATACTGTGTTTAAATGTGTACTTATTGAGTGAACAAAAAGCGTGAAACTCGCGTCATCGTCACCGCACGCTTCCCATGAGCTATATGTATATAGTGTATGTCAATTCACAAGTTACTTAGTTTTCACTTCTATCGGCAGTCCCCAAAGACTGCCCCGCATTTTTTTTTTTTTACATTGTTCTCACAGAAAGAAGCAACAAGAATAATGTACCCAGGATTTTGTAATATCTTGAATTAAAAAGAGTGTCCTTGGAGTGTCTTGCCCGTTCTTCTCCAAAGAGATTTACGTTTTGGAATGGGCAACTAGCTTCAACTTTCTGACTAACTGACTGACTCTTTGACAGTTCAAAAGTGCCTGTAAATGGTTTAATTGAAATAAATTCTTTGAGTTTTTGAGTTTGACTTAAGCCCTTTGCCAAAACTTTCGGGCTAACCTAACGACTATCTTCGAATGAAAGCCTGGACCCCGAGACACGGAGAGGTATCGTTATGAAATGGATGGTCACCCATCCACGGACTGGCCGCGGTTAGTTGCTTAACCTTGATCGATCGACCCATAACCACTAAACCAAATAATAAGCAGGCTATTTTAATTCAATAAAATCGCAAGTTCTGCTAGTACATAATGACACATTATTTCTCTTCACACTAACATAGGCTCAGTATCGCAAGTCCGCTTAAGTATCGTAACTCATTATGTATGCGGGTTGCGTTCCCGCCACACAAGGTTAGTGAAATGGGGCGTCAGTTCGATTCCGCGCCGATGCTAACGAATATTTTGTGTGATAAGTAGTCGACCATTAATTCTTCTTGGTCTTGAGTCTTTTTTTTAAGTCTGTCTGTGTAATCGCGCTACGCATTTTGATGCGGTTTCACTATTATTTAGAGAATTTATTCAGGAAGGTTTATATGAAATACAATAATAACCATACTGATATTATAAATTCGACAATAACTCTGTCTGTATGTTATCTTTTTACGCCTAAACCACTTAACGGATTTCGATATTGGATGTCACCAAAATCTGCCCAAATGAAGTACCGAGGTACACTTAGTGGCATAAAATACGCTAGAACACACTGAATATTATTACATTTTTATATTTTTCTTATGCTTACCCGGGGATGAGAATAAAATAACTTTATACATAATAAAAAGCACGCCATTTTGGCATTCTATCATCGGCACAAGCACAACTACCTTAATTAAAAAAAAACAACTGTCAAGTTGACAACTGTTTGCTGTCGGCTTCAGTCACTGTTGTTTCACGACTAAACGGCAAAGGCAAAGATGTATCTATAGCACACCCACATTTCGCCAGTTATGTTTAAGTCCCATGTAATAGGGGGCGAGCCTATTGCCATCAACCGGGCACAAATCCAGACTCTGGGCTGCTACCGAGAAATTCCAGATGAAAAACCCAATAACACTTTGCCCGACCCAGGAATCGAACCCAGGACCTCATGCTCAGCAGTAGCGCTTGCGACCACTAGACCAACGAGGCAGCTAACAGTATACATATAGCTCATGGAAAGCGTTCGGTGAGGATGACGCGAGTTCCATGATTTTTGTTCACCCAAAAAGTGATTAACGCGCCTAAAGAAATTTTCACTTCAAAAATTAAGAAAAATTTAAAAATAAAAAAAATGCCGTGACTGTTAAGAGATGACTAGTCCCAACCGACGGCGCCCGTTCACGAACATAAAGTTAAGCTACCCAGTAACTGGGTTGTGGGTATCTGATTGGCATGCAACAATCACTCCATGTAAAGCACTGGTATTTAGCCGCTTTCGTTTAGACTAAATCCGACACCAACACAGTTGGGAAAATGCTAGACAGATGATCGCACCTTCGGTAGGACAAGAGCATAACTGACAAACAATCGAAAAATTACTTAGGAGTCTTGCAAGAGCTAAAGCGCGGTCACTGTCGGATTGCATAGAAAATAAAGAGACGCGCTATCACACAACGCTGGTAATTTATTGCAAAATATGAAGCAATTGTGGATTTACAAAAAATCTATTCATTGGACTAAAAAACTAAAACACTATTACGTTAGTATGTTACTTGTAAAATAATCTGACAAAAATCGGAATGTTTGCATGTATGGTATGTAATCGTAAAAAAAAAAAAATTGAGGTATCTTCGTGATTTTTTTCTATCATATCAAGTTCGTTCAAACGTATCAAATTGTATTATGTTTTCAACACACTATCTAACTAGCATATATCCAGAAGAATATCATATATTTTTCTGATTTTGGTTACTGCAGTGGATCATATATTTTTAGGCATTATAAATTTGCGTTTAGGTCATGTAGTCCCCTTAAGTGCTTTAAAAAGTCCCTTTTATCCGTAGGAACAAAGACCCGTATCATTATCAGCTTAATGCCGCCAGACGGCAACATTGTCTTTGTCATATTGGTGCAGTATTTTGACTATCTTGGCGCGACAAGATCTTAAAATGAATGTCCTGTAAAATCACTAAAAGTGCAGTTACCCTTGTCCTACAGAAAAGGTACGTAATGATCATTGAGACCTTGCTATCGATTCTCGGGCTGAACATTCTCATTGTTTGTCCTACGAGTATTTATTTATTTTTAGTTTATTCGTGTATTTATGTATATTTATTTGTGCTTATATTTATATATAAGAAGCTGACCCGACAGACGGTGTCCTGTCTTAACTATGAATGTCATATGTCGTTTAGTTTTAGTTTCGACTATTGACTAAAACTAAAACTATCGACTCATTTATCAACCAATCCATCTGTGTTATACGATATTTCAAACAACTGACAGTTATGTAAAATTAATATTGCGTTAAGTTTTCTTAAATTTTGTAAGTTTCCGATCAACTTCCTTATTTTTTTATTTCATAAGATCCTTCTCCTGACAATAACGAACACAACAAAAAAAAAAAATTGAAATCGGTCCAGCCGTTCACGCGTGATGGCGTGACCAAGGGAAATAGGGATTCATTTTTATATATATAGATTAGCAGTGGCGAAGGTTCCACACAACACGATTCCTATCGGCTTCCCGTTGAAAACTGGCACAGTTAGTATTCTACCTATATATACAAATAATATAATCACATAAAGGGGGATGCGCCAAGGTAGCCCGCGAAATTCAAATTTACGTAGGTTTTTTGCAATTTGCAGGTCAGTGTCAGGTTGTATGTTGAACTAAATATGGTTTGCGGCCGTATCAAATATTTATTTACAGAATTTTAATCATAAAAATCATCAATACATCTCTCTAAGTTCATATTAGCTTATTGTATGACTATTTCATGAAATCATGACAATTGACGCCAATTCTAACTTAAGGAATTATATTGCTGATTCTTATGATTATAATTCTGTAAAGCCATATTTTTTACGGCCGCGAATTATATTTTAATCAACATACAACCTGACAGTGACCTGCAAATTGCAAAAAACGTAAGAAAATTTGAATTTCACGGGCTGTCTTGGCGCATACTCCTTAAAGATGGCCGGCTTACCTCTTACAAAAATTGACCCTTTGTTACTGATAATTAGGTAGATATATATAATATTGTTATAGTTTTATTAAGTTTATGCATAACTTTATATTTTAAAAAGTAAGGTAAAAGGTACTTAGTACTTAATAATGAAAATTGAGGAGTAAATATCCTCAATTTTCATTATTGCACCTACTAAGTACCTACTGTTGTCCCCGCATCACCCAAAGAAAAAAAAAAGAAGATTATTATTATTAATACATTTTTTTACGAGTAGAAAAATTCTATGGCATTTAGTTCGTTTAAGTTTTTCTATTGGAAAGTTCACAGTATCAAAACGTAGTCTGGATTTATCTCCGGTTAAGGCACCTGTCCCACCGCCTGAAGAAAGAAAGAAAATACATTTATTTAGCACAGACTACAAAGTACACAACACAACAAGTAAAATAAAATAAAAAAACGTATTTACAACAAAACAACCGACTTCCATTACAAAACTAAAGACACCGACTTCCGAAATTAAATTTATTTTTCACGTCTTTTAGTGTTTTTTTTGGAAGTCGGTTGTGATTTTGTAAAAATGTTTTTATTTTTCACTTTTTAGTTGCGGTAGCTACCCCGCACAAATGCGTATACCACTACTTGGTATGTAAATACAGTCACAGGAAATTATTAACACATCATCAATATAAACTAAGTGGAAAAAATATGCAGAATTAAAGATAACTCAAAAACTACTAGTCAAACCTTGATCAAATTTAAATGGGACCACATGTGAAGCACCAGCTATCAAATAAAAAAAGAATCATCCAAATCGGTTCACCCAGAAAAAAGTTATGAGCTAACACACATAAAAAAAAAAAAAAAACATACAGACGAATTGAGAACCTCCTCCTTTTTGTGAAGTCGGTTAAAAAGTTCTGAGCTATCACACAAATTAAAAAAAACTTACAGACGAATTGAGAACCTCCTTCTTTTTTTGAAGTTTGTTAAAAAAAGTGTAAATTACGTTGTGAGAAATTAGCAGGAAAGTGTGCCTCGTGGCTGCGCCAAATAGGTCCAGTTCAGCAAAAATGTCAGACAACTAGTGCCTGACGCTGGTTTTCAACGGAACCTGAACTGTGAGGTGACGGATGTAAATTAATCGGATGCCTGCGATCAACGAGAAGCGAGCAGAGGTAGTAACTAATAACGAGTAGGTGCGCAATGAGTAGTGAGTGCGCGACGGGGCGAAGAGCTAGTATGCTTATGTACTAAGCGTGAGTCTATGGCCGAGTGTTGCTGAGCGAGTATACTCTCTTCGCAGCGACAAAAGAACAGTCAACGAACAACTATTAATACCTATATGTTTTTCTTTCTTTTTTGTACGTTTCTAGGGCAAGAAAATCGTTATTAGCTAGTCGCTTCGTCAGTGGTCGGACCGGTGCCTAAAGGGAGGACGAAGTTTCCAAACAAACAAAATCGCGAACAAAAATGTTCAAAATTCAAATAACTGTCAAAATATCCAACATGGCCGCTCTAAATACTAACAGAAAAACCGTTTGCAAATCCACCTCTCTCTTTGCCGTGCCGAAATAACACATAATTATATACATTTCTGGTTCAAGTTCAAGTGTCCATTATGTAAGCCGCTGGATTTCACCGTAATTTCGTAACTATTTCGGCCGGTACCTGGCGCGCCGTACATTGGTTTAAGGACCGGCTTGGCGTTAAGAGGGGTTATAATATGGCTATGTTTTTGGAGTGGTTTATGATCCATGGTGTGAGGTGGTATGCGCCATTCTTATGCTATAGTTGGCAGTGACATCATAATGTTTAACATCACGCATGATCAATCAATTAATCAAAATATATTATTTCACTTAAAAAAAAACATGGGCACTTATGAAACGTCAGAAGCTAGGTGCACGGTTCCAATTGGTTGTCTCCTATGGAGAAGAGCCGGCAAGAAACTACACGGTTACTCTTTTAAAAATAAGGGGCTTTTACAATATTTAATCCAATTACAGTGTTGATAGATATGGGAGGACAGTGTAGGCCTGTCAACAAGTAACATGTACTCAACAAAATATAAAAAGGTCCACAAATCTAGTCTACAAGTTAGGCCTACAACGTTCTCACATTCAGAAAATATAGAAGAATCTATATAAAAATAATAGCCTATTTAGACCAAATGACATGATTGCCATTACAACTGTAACAAATCTGAATCAAAATCCTATCCACAAAGGACTCCTGCCCCTGCAGTCTCGACATTAGACAGCGACAAAAATCGGTCGCTAAGTCGTATCGTTGTCAAATTCCTTTAATAGATTTTCAACTTTATTTCGAAAATATAAGGTTGAAAATCTGGCAGGCAGAGATGCATTATACCCTCATTTCTATAAGCATCATCTAAGTTTCTTATTCTATATTATTGCTATAAGGCCCATTTAGTCGGTAAGCTAGCAGCTGAACATTTCATTAGGTACAGTCACGACCATAAATAAAATACCTTATACTTATGCAAATATCTAGGTTTTTATAAGTTTTTCTTTTGTTAATTACGATGTTGTTTTGTGGTGAATGCTGTGTTTATCAATAATAGGCATATATACCATACTCTTATTATGTTATTGTTCTGTTTTATTTTTTTGTATATATACACAGCTGTTAGTGTACTAAATAAAAAAATAAAAAATAAAGATTCAAATGCAATTAATCCCAAAGTATTGATAGAGTTTTTATGGTGTTACGAACACACTTAGTAGTATCAAAAAAATCGCAGTTGCTATTTTTATTTCACGAGTTAAACCTTTTTGAATTTTGCGTAACTGTATGGTATTTATGCTCGTAACTGTACCTACTGTCACAGGTAAGTTTCGACTGTACCTACCTGCTAACTTACTGAGTAGGTCAATGACCCATAACACAAAACAAAAAACATTTAACATTTAAAGAATTATTCCGATCTGTCACCCTGCTTTGTCCTCATAGGGGGCAGTTCGAACTTAAGTCGCTACTATCTGTCCCCCTATCACCGATAGGGGGACAGATAGAAGTGAATTAAGTTCAAACAATAGTTAAATAAAGAACAGATCAAACATTTTTTTCCGATCTGTCTGTGATCTTAAGAGGACAAAGCAAGGTTACAGATCGGAATATTCCCATTTAAGAGGCTTACAAGAGCTAAAGCGCTGTCACTGTCGGATTGCATAGAAAAGAAAGCGACGCGCGATGTCACAACGCTGGTAATTTATTGCAAAATATGATGCAATGGATTTTCAAAAAAACTATTCATTGGACTAAAAAAATAAAACACTATTACGTTAGTATGTTACTTGTAGAATAATCTGACAAAAAATCGAATGTTTGCATGTATGGTATTTAATCGTTAAAAGATTTTTTTAGAGATGTCTTCGTGATTTTTTACTATCATATCAAGTTAATTGTATTATGTTTTCAACACACTATCTAACTAGTTTATATCCAGAAGAATATCATATATTTTTCTGATTTTGGTTACTGCAGCGGACCATATATTTTTAGGCATCATAAATTTGCGTTTAGGTCATGTAGTCCCCTTAAACTACGTCATGATATTTTAAGCCCGCAAACGTTGGTTTATTAATAGTGATGTCAAAATGTAGGTATTTCTGCAGTCACGCATTGCTGTATTTCAGTACCAAGGGTAGGTAATGGGCACATAGAAATAAATATAGCTTACAGAAAAAATGTGAAACCCTAACTCCAGAGCTAGGAGTACCTGTATTTCAAGAGCCTGCAAAAAGAAAAGGAAAAGAAAGAAAGAAAACATGTTGACATTACAACTTTGTCAAATGTCTTGTTATTGGATTAAGGCGGTACCCCGACCAAAACCTTGCCATAGTGCGTTATTCAGAGGCTATTAACTCATTCACTATGTGTAAAAAACTACATCTAAAAGCACATTATTAATGTTCGTTATCCTATCATCACATTGGTCGTTCTTATTTGGTTTTATATGTTGTAAATACATTTAAAATCTCCTTGTAAAAAAGTGACTAAAAATATTGATTGCATGCATCTTTTGCTAAAGGTGACGTTCTATTAATTTGAGGATTACACTAATGGATAGACAATTTAAAAATCTGAATAATTCACGTTTTATTTTATTTCAAAACATCGCTTGTCTTTTTTTATTAAAATAATTTCATTTTTTTTGTGAATTTTATGATAAATGAGCGTGCGCAGGGAGCGAGACAGAGCGAGACTCAGCGACGGGACAGGGAACGACCGAACGCTCAAGGTCGTTTGGTCGGGGAAGCGCCTTAAAACCATTTTCAAACATGTGGGTGCGTACGTTTCACATATAAATGTATGCTTTTATTATGTTGATCACTGTACGAGTTGATCCACGTAGGTGTAGTCTGTTCCAAAAGTCTCTAATGAAAGTGTAAACGAACCCTGAACAGGTTAAATTCTTACGCAATCACTCAATAAAGGGAATTAGTAACCCATTCATCTTCAAATTCAAATAATTTTAATGCAAGTCACATAGACTCGTTTCTTTTTGTGGATAGGATTTAGATTCAGATGTTACAGTTGTAATGGCGATCATGTCATTTGGTCTAAATAGGCTTTTATTTTTATATACATTCTTCTATATTTTGTGAATGTGAGAACGTTGTAGACCTAACTTGTAGACTAGATTTGTGGACCTTTTTATATTTTGTTGAGTACCTGTTACTTGTTGACAG
Source organism: Griposia aprilina (assembly GCA_916610205.1). Lineage (NCBI taxonomy): Eukaryota > Metazoa > Arthropoda > Insecta > Lepidoptera > Noctuidae > Griposia > Griposia aprilina. Next base: position 5,899,290 of record OU744310.1, on the reverse strand, counting down.
GCCGACACTGTCCTCCCATATCTATCAACACTGTAATTGGAAACATTGTAAAAGCCCCTTATTTTTAAAAGAGTAACCGTGGAGTTTCTTGCCGGCTCTTCTCCATAGGAAACAACCAATTGGAACCGTGCACCTAGCTTCTGACGTTACATAAGTGCCCATGTTGGTTTATGTGAAATAAAATATTTTGATTTGATTTGAATAGGACTAACAAGAACACACACTGTCACATTAATTAAAAATACATACAACAATTACAAGACACATTTAAAAATAAAATTAGAGTAAAATGGGCATCATAAATTAAAATGAATAGGGTTACCTAAATATTATGAAGGTTTCAACTATATATCTCACCACTTTTTCCAACAATTATTATTTGAATAATATTATTAAATTGTAATTGAAAAATCATTGACGAAAATTGAAGCTATAAAATTAACCTCACTAAATTGTCAAATGAAAAAGCATCTTTAAGCTGATTTAAAATTAGGATTTCGTGTTCAAATAATCATAAGTGGCACTACAAATTGGCATGCGGTAAGTTTTCTGATCCATTTGTTTACATTTTCAACAGATAGTTTTGGAACAGACTTTAGGTAGGTATTATTCACCTAGATCAGCACACATATATATGAAATAACATAGTTTTAGCTCAGCGATGTCACATGCCAGCAGGTAATGCTTCCGCGAGTCTTTCCTGCCGGCTTATAACGGATTTCTCTTACATTATATTGAGTAAGGCTGTGGCCATGGCACAGTACAACTCGGGAATCATCGTATTTCCGAATAAAAACGAATGCTAATTTCCATGTCCATCAATTATTAGATTTGTCGTGTATAGTAATTGTATATTAATTGCACTGGACTATTATTGATGGACATGGAAATTAACATTCGTTTGTATTCGGAAATGCGATGATCCCCGAGGGACATTAAGAAAATAGTTGTACTGCCTACCTATGTTGTAATACATAGTTCAATGTTGAAGTACTGGTTACTCTATTGATCGCAACCTCTACAGCTGAGCATGTGGTCCTAGGTTCGATTCCCGGGACGAGCAAAGTGTTATTGGATTTATCCGTCTGGAATTTCACAGTAGCAACCCGGAGACTAAATTTGTGCCCGGTTGATGGCAATCGGCTCGACCCCTATTATGTGGGACTTAATCATAACTGACGAAATGTGGGTGTACTATAGGTAACACCTCTGCTTAACCCTTCGGGACAAAAGGCTTGATGAAACAGAAAGAAAGAATAATATTTTATTTGGAACACGCACATGAAATACAAACATTAAAAATAAAAAAATAAAGAAGGAGCCTTTAAAACTAACAAAATTAACATTAAGAGCGCTTACACGGGTTCACTAGCGCCACTCCTTTAAAAAAATATTATCTCGTGACTGAGAAGGAATTTTGAAAAACGGCTCAATTAGCGACCTCGGTAAGCGTGTCTAGAATTTTCTAATACCTTTTATAAACTTTCATATTGAGACACGAAGCAACAAAAAGCGATCTAAACAAAAGCGGCCACATTCATTTAGATCGTATTTTGTTGCTTTGTGTGATTCTCTTGTCACAAAATTCTCTAAACTAGACTAAAAATCACTAAAATTTAGTTTATACCTGTCAAACGACGATTTCTCATTCTGAAATTGACTAAAGTGACACAACTTAACTATATTTTAGTTTGACAGCACCAAGATGGCACTGAATTATTAGTTTAGTGAAAATGCCAATTTTGCTATTCTGAATTTGACGTTTTTAACCTAAAATTTTGGTTGTCTAACTAAATCTGACTATTTTTAATCGCGATTAAAAAGGTGTGGAATAAAATTAGTTGTCATGAACTAAAATTCACGACAAGACCTCGACTTCAGGTGCAAAAGCAGTACAGTATATTTTTTAAATTTCATTTTGTTTATATCTCTAAAATGGTGTGTCCTATCGCAAAAATAATGAAAATTTCAAGTCCCTTTGTAGGTAATTTTTTTTTCATATTTTCCATAAAAAAGTGAAAAATTCCATATAAAACCGTGCCCCCGGCTCTAAAAAACATATCACGTGGTAGGGCAAACCAGTACCACGTGGAGTCGCGATTGTCAAATTAAATTTTAGTTGCGTCAATATTATTATTAAATTTAGAGATATTTTTTTGCAGAATAGCTCTAAGATTCTCATAGTCAAAAGTAAGGAATTTTAGTGATAGTTTAGTTAGTTTATTTCGGTGTACAAGAGAATCGGCACCATCAACTGTGAAACTAACCGCTGCGGGCTTAGCACGACGCTGTCTATCTCTTCAAAGAATAGAGATATACAAGGCTATTCCCATATAAAGTGACATTTCGTTCCTCCATTTTTGACATCGCACCGTAAAAATCCTTCTAAAATCTGTTTTTTGTCTTTTGTTTTTACCGATCGTTGTCTAGATCCTTTTTAATGTAGACTATTTCAGAAGACAGTTGTCTAAGGTAGTGAAGACAAATTGATTTTTTAATCGACATGCTAAAGATGGTAGAAAATAAAAATGTTTTTTTTTACTTTTTGTATGGAAAATGTGAAATGTGATAAATATTACATGTTGAGTTTTAGGGGTTACAGTGTTTCATAAAGGGGTTCAAAATTTTCATTATTTTTGCGATAGGACACCATTTTCGAGATATAAGCAAAATAAAAGATAAACGTGAATAAATTACTGAATTTCGTAAAAAGTGCAGTTGACTCTTTCTACTTTGCTGCCGTCGTACTGTCTTCACTAAGCGTAATTTTTGTCTATTCTTCCGTCGACAAGACGGTGCTTGTGCTAAGCCTGCTGGGTCAAGAGAAAGAATCGCTACCATCTTAATTTGTTTACCTTCTACATTTTAAGGGGCTTACAAGAGCTAAAGCGCGGTTACTGTCGGATTGCATAGAAAAGAAAAAGACGCGCGATGACACTACGCTGGTAATTTATTGCAAAATATGAAGCAATTATGCATCTACAAAGACTCTATTCATTGAACTAAAAAATTAAAATACTATCACTACTATTTTACTTGTAGAATAATCTGGCAAAAAATCTGAATGTTTGCATGTATATTAGTATGGTTTTTAATCGTTGAAAGAATTTTTTAGAGGTAGCTACGTGATTTTTTTCTATCATATCAAGTTAATTGTATTATGTTTTCAACACACTATCTAACTAGCATATATCCAGAAGAATGTCATATATTTATCTGATTTTGGTTACTGCAGTGGATCATATATTTTTAGGCATTATAAATTTGCGTTTAGGTCATGTAGTCCCCTTAATATAACTTTAAACTCAACTTGTGGTTATTTCTGTGTACTCCATAACTAAACCAACATTAACAAAGTGCTTAGGTACGGTGCCCACAACCATTGGCCTCTACAAACATATCACAAGTAAGACACTTATTTACACACACACACACACATAGATCGGTACGGTGCTTCACTTTCAATATGCGAAGCGCGGAGTCCATTTTTTTTTCTAGTCCGTGAGCACTGGTATTCTGATTGGGCCCGCTGTGATTCCACGGACACACCTACGGACATGTTGTGAAGTTTGTCAAATCGCTGACCAAGCAAATTGACGACATGACCTCAATTTCTTCTAAACGTGATTTGTTATCGAAGTTGCTAAGAATGAGAACGATGCAATTTTGCAGTATTACTTAACTGTCACATACAATCTGTGTGTTGTGTTTATTTTGACGTATTTATCATTATTCTAACGTACTGAATAAATTCCTGTAGACATGTAGTAAACTGGCCTAGATAGGGCTCAGTATAAAGTTAACTCTTACTGAAAGTGAAAACTACTTAATGTACTTTGCGCTCCTTCTGAACAGTAAACGAAACTAAACCGTCACGCTCGGGTCAGTGACGCTGAATCGGGTAAACTCGGCGCTAAACCGCGTGTATTCGACTCAAACCATCTTTTTGTTTTTGTAAAAACATATTGAAGTGTAATTGTTAAACAGTAGTTGCTAATTGAGTGTTTTAGTGCAGTGTTTAATTATAATTATGGTATATATCTTGCGATTATTCTAATTTCGTCTTGTCTGCGTATAATATTTTAATCAACATACAACCTGACAGTGACCTGCAAATTGCAAAAAACGTAAGTAAATTTGAATTTCGCGGGCTACCGAGCGCATCCCCCTTAAGAATTAAGACAGAGTAGGAGGCAAGAGCAAGCGAAGCAAGCTCGATAAGGTTATCATCCCGCTTAAGGTCAATTAGAGTTCGATAGTTTTTTCACTAATGCACAAAAGCTTTAGAATCGAGAGATATTAGTAAATTGTAGGATCTCACCTCGAATAGATTGAGTTCTCTATGGGTAGTGTAGCGAAATAAAAAAACTTTTTTACAAAAAAAACAATCAACTTCCAAAAAAACAATAAAAAACTTGAAAAATAACTTCACTTTCAGAAGTCGGTGGCCAAATACGAAAATACAAAACCAAAGACACCGACTTCCGATAATAATATCAGGCGTTTTCGGTAATTTTTGTAGTTCTGAATTTTTTTTACACCTTTAATTTATTTTGAAGCTAGGGGGGGTGTACGTGCAGCTTCTTGCACCTCGCTCCCGGCGCCCATGTATACCCTCTCAACCTATCGAAAAAGAATATGTTTTTTAGATATCTTCACTGGTTTAAAATTAGGCTGTGTATTGTAAGTCAGTTAATCCATACTAAATTATTAATCCTCTAGTTATAATTATTGTAAATGCGAAAGTGAGTTTGTGTGTTACGCTTTCACGCTAAAACGGTTCAACAAATTTGGATTAAATTTGGCACACGGATATACCATGGCCTGCGGGGTAATTACGTAACACACTGACAGTAGGAATGGGTTTCATTTTGACAGTTCAACAACATTCATTTCGTTATTTACGTTGTTGAGCACACAAATGTTTCCAATACATGAAGCAATGGATTAGCAATAGGCTTCAAAATGATTCAGATTGTGATAGATGGTGTGTTACGTAATTAGGATGCTGGGTTAGGACATAAGCTACTTTTCATCCTGGATTGCAGACGAAGTCACGGGCTACAGCTAGTATTTTATAAGTAGGTCAAATATAGCAACATTACGTCTATTTATATTATGATAGTTGAACCAACACATTCTACTTTCTGTATTGTTTTTTAATGATTGATAATGACAGGATGGCCACATTTTTTTTTTCCTAAATTCCAGTTCATGTCAACCTTCTTACTTAGAACGGTGTTTTACTTACAAACCTCCATATTTTGAACTCATTTTTGATGTCTGCCCGGAGTTATCCTTCTTTATGTCACTTGCTGATTCTGAAGAAATTGTTGAATTACTAGCTGTAGGTATGTAATTTTTATTACCTACTGTAATAATTCAACTCGACTCACGCCGCGTTTTCGAAAGTATCATATTAGGGCAATGTCAGTGTTATTTGTAAGGTCTATCTGATCAGATAAATAAAATTGGAGTACCTTGTAATATTAAAATAACCGCTTTTTACTAAATGCATATGGATAGTACACACGGTACATATGTATCGTTTTTATATATATTTTTTTACAAAAATCGTAAAAAATATTATTTTGGTATATACCAAAATAACATTTTTTATAATTTTTGTCTGTTTGTTCCGGCTAATCTCCGAAACGGCTGGACTGATTTTGACGGGACTTTCACTGGCAGATAGCTGGTAGATTATTATTTTATTTTTTCAATTGTATTAGTAAAACAATTATATTTAAAAATAAAAAAACTTGGGGTGTTCAACTTTTTTATCGAAAAATAAATTGGCAAAGATCTAATATAAATCTTTGAAACATTTAACAATAATATAGGTACTTGGTGTTATTAAAAATAATTGACCTCAGACACAGGAACTGTCAAATTCACGATATCTACAATAAAAATTCTAATTTGTTGGACATCGTGAAAAGATATAAATAATGATCTTTCAGCTTAGTTTTCGCACTTAATTACAGCAATTAATCAAGGTCTCGAGGTTAAATCTACTAATAATCATTGTTATTACTTTTATATGTAGGTACTCATTCTTCTCTTGTATCGGTACAAACTTACGAAGAATCCAGCCGTGTCCAACTACCTCTTCAAGGGATACAAGTGTGATGTTATTTTTTGCTAGAAAGAAAGAAAGAAGGAAAAAAAGAAAGAAAGAAAGAAAGAAAAATATTTTTCAACACATTTGCTCAAAAAATGCATTTACGATGCCTGTAACATGGTTCAAAAGTTAAAAATTACGCTCCATACAACAGAACGTGTGGTAAAATAGGTTCTCACACCTAAGTACCTGTTTTAGCGCATACTCCGTTGTATAGCGCCGTGCGTATCCGTTACGGTTTATTTTTAATTTCCATTAAAAAATATATGTATGTATTTAAGAACTACACCAAGGAGTTTCATATTACGAGAATAAAAAAGCTGAAGAATCGATCCTCCTTGGAAGCACTTTTGCTCAATACATTTGTCTCACTTTAATACTAAAGAGAAAATGAGACGAAAGATGTAGTTCTAATTTTCACCAGGCGCACGTGGCGCCATTTACAATTCGCGCCATTTTCATATTAATAGAAACGTCAAAGATTGTGGCGACTTTCCGACAAAGTAATAATAAATGAGTTCAAGCAAGGAATCTGATATTAATATTGTACTGTATTCCCGCAAATGTGTTGAGAAACGTTGTATCACACACGTGCGGAAATTGATATTTACAAACTCGTTTGTAAAAACCAACTTACCGCACTAGTATCATAAATAACAATTTCTTTCTTTCAGGAAATACAAACGGTAAAAATAGAATTAAATAAAAACGAGCATTTAAAACTAACGCGTATCTCTGACGATACCTCGTCATCTCCGCCCATATCAAATCCTATTACTTGGCATCATAATTATTAGCAATAGACGCGAATTCCTATCACACTTCGCCAACTGCTAGTCGGAACACGTACTCTATGTACATCACAACCTACTAACCCTCACGGTTACTTACATAACTATTATATAAACAGTTCAAATATTTGGACGTACTAAGTTGACCACGCGACATCGCCCGCCTTTTATTGCATAGCTAATTAAATGTTTGTTTAGCATTTCATAATCATTTTTGGAGAAAAAATATTTTATTTCGACGGGCAATTCTTGTGACAGATTTTTTCTTCCACTTGTGTTTAATCTGGCTACATCTATTATAACCAGAGATCGGAATAGGTAGAGTATATTTACCTAAATTTCGAGGGAGGAACTAACATAGAGTGGATAATACCTCCTCTAAAATGCCGGAATAATTATAATGACGTTTAAATCCCGGGATTTAAAAACCATGAATTATTTATTGGACTTTATTTATAGTTACAAATTATTGATTTGCAAAATCATATAACATTTTTTAGGGTTCCGTACTAAAACAATTAAATTAAAGAGCTTTGTTTAGGAAAATAAATTCTTGAAAAGTTGGCTCGTTTCGGGTTGTGTATTATATTGCGATAAAAATGGTAAAAACTATAAATAAAGTCCAATAAATAATTCATGGTTTTTAAATCCCGGGATTTAAACGTCATTATAATTATTCCGGGATTTTAGAGGAGGTATTATCCACTCTATGTTACTTCCTTCCTCGAAGATTAGGTAATTAAACTCTACCTATTCCGATCTCTGATTGTAACTAATGATACATCTATGTGATATGATTTTCCATCAATAGGGCACAAATTTGGTATTAGGGCAGCTACAATTGTTTTTTTATTAATTTAGGAATGTTTAACACAATTTGATAAACTTAATAACATTATTAATTTGCCTGTTTAAGATCGGTGATTTAATGTAAAATCCAAAACTTAGCGGTCACAGTTGCGACCACTAGACCGAGGCATGAAATAGTGAATTTATTATCATTTTTAATGTGGTGTTATCATTTCTGGCGATATAAACATAGAAATAAATGTTAAGAGGGCGCACACGGGTCCACTAGCGCCACTCCTTTAAAATAATATTATATCGTGACTGGGATGGAATTTTGAATAACGGCTCAATAAGCACCCTCGGTAAATGTGTCTAGAATTTTCTAATACTTACCTTTTATAAACTTTCATATTGAGAAACGAAGCAACAACATTCGATCTAAAGAAAAGCGGCCACATTCATTTAGATCGTATTTTGTTGCTTCGTGTCTCAATATGAAAGTTTATAAAAGGTATTAGAAAATTCTAGACACACTTACCGAGGGTGCTTATTGAGTCGTTATTCAAAATTCCTTCTCAGTCACGAGATAATATTTTCTCTTAATTAGAGTTAGCAATAAATTGTATGTAGATTACTTAAGTACTAATAACATTTTCTTATTGTTCCAGAAAAATGCAATAAAAAAATAAACTGCTGAAGCAAATAAATAATCCAAGATGGCTGCCCCCCAGCTGATTTCAGTCAGTGACACCTTCAACGAGAATTTATTAAAAAATGACAAGGAAATAAATTATTGTGCGCAGTGCATCGAGAGTGTCGACGAGAATATGAACAATACATATGAAAATATGACTGAAATACAGAAGTTTTATAATGGGAAGAATGTTCTCATTACTGGTGCTACAGGTAAGAAAATCCTGCTGTATTTTTAACCGACTTCACAAAAAGGAGGAGGTTCTCAATTCGTCTGTATGTTTTTTTTTTTTATGTGTGTTTTTTTTGGATGATTTGGATGATTCTTTTTTTATTTGATAGCTGATAAGTCATAAGTCATAAGTAATTTATTTCATAACAATATAGATACATTGTGTTGAAAAATTTAAATTAGAAAATAACATTATACAATTGCAATTAAAATAAAATTCATCAAATACATTTAGAAAAGTCGATAAAACAATAACGGTCAATTAAGAATTCAAGTACATAAATAATAAATGTCAATGTAATAAAAATCAATCATAAATTACAATGTCATATGTCATCTAGGTATTCGTTGATACTGTAATAGCCTTTCCGCAATAAATAGTTTCTTAATTTGTTTTTAAATAAGTTAACACTGGATATGGTTTTGAATTCTATAGGCAACTTGTTGTATAAAAATATAGACTGATATCTCGGACTATGTTTGACAACTTTTAATTTCGGTTGAATAGTGTTGTGGGCAAAATCTTTCCTACGTGTGCTAGTTCTAGTTTGTCTTTGCTCATCAGTCTCAATTTTGTGCAAATTTTTTAACTAAGCTGGTTAGCAACACTAAAATGTAAAGGCATGGAACTGTCAAAATTTTGAGTCTAATAAAATGATCTTTACATGATTCCGTCTGTTTCATGCGGAGCATATTCCTTAAAGCTCTTTTCTGAATCACGAATGCCATTTGTATGTTGTACTTGTAGCTATTGCCCCAAAACTCGATGCTGTATCTTAGCCTAGACTCCACCAAGGCAAAGTACACACTTCTAAGTTGAGGTAAACTTAATTCTTCCCTCAGTGTTCTAATCGCATAGCATGCTGAGCTAATAGACTTCGTTATAGACAATGTCTCAACCCTCCAATTCAACAATGCATCAATGTGCACACCTAAGAACTTGACACTATCAACTATTTCGACATTGTTGCCACAAGATACAATCTCCAACTTAACGTTATTCCGTACCGTGGGCTTAAATAAGACGCATTTTGTTTTATTTACATTAAGTTTCAAATTATTAGTACTGAAACAGTTTTCAAAAGCTTTCAAGAGAGCATTGATCTTGGATTCTAATTCCAGTATATCGTCTGCAGTAACTATCGCATTGGTGTCGTCAGCAAAGATTATTAGTTTTGTGTCCGCGTGATGCTTCACATGGGCTCCCGTTTAAATTTGATCAAGGTTTGACCAGTAGTTTTTGAGTTATCCTTAATAGTGCATATTTTTTCCACTTAGTTTATATGGATGATGTGTTAATAATTTCCTGTCACTGTTATTTACACACCAAATAGTGGTATACGAATTTGTGTGGGGTAGGTACCGCAACTAAAAAGTGAAAAATAAAAACATTTTTACTGAAAGACGTGAAAATAACTTTAATTTTGGAAGTCGGTGGCCAAAACCGAAAATACAAAACGAAAGACACCGGCTTCCGAAATTAAAGCCGTTTTTATTTTTTTGTAATTTTTCACTTTTGTGTTGTGGTATACAAATTAGTGTGGGATTGGGGTAGGACCCTATCCCACACAAATTTGTATACCACTACTTGCTATGTAAATAACTGTGAAAGGAAGTTATTGTAACATCAACAACATACACCAAGTGGAGAAAATACGTAATATTAAAGCTAACTCAAAAACTATACCCAAGCAATGTTAGTAAAATTCTTATGGGACCACCGCTCAAGCTTCTTCTACCAAAACATTTTTTTTTTCTTTTAAATCAGTCCACAATTGACGAAAATATCAATGGACATTTTAATTATATTAAAAAATATTTATGTACACATACATACAGACAAATTGAGAACCTCCTCATTTTTTTAAGAACTTGGTTAAAAAGTGAATTATAGTGATAGAAAGATTTAAAAACTTCTTATTAGTACTAAGTCAAAAAAATAACTCGAAATGTCTAGATGTTTAGTCTTGCTAGACTAAACATCTAGAGATGTTGAGTTATTTTTGAGTTTTTTTTTAAATCTAGATCCCAAATTCTCTAAAGATTCTTAAGAGAATTTGGGAACTAGATCCTTAGAGAATCTTGTCTTTAGAGAATTTGGGAACTAGATCCTTAGAGAATCTTATCTTTAGAGAATTTGGGAACTAAATCCTTAGAGAATCTTATCTTTAGAGAATTTGGGAACTTTTTTAGCGATAACCAAAGGCGAAGTTACCTAATTCAGCATCTTATAATCTGCCGAGCCTTCTCAATTATGTTGGGGTCAGCTTCCAGTCTAACCGGGTGCAGCAGAAGCAGCGAAGCGTATATGCAGCCGCTCCATGCAAAATACTGGTACCTTCCATGAACGCACTGCCTATCCGCTTAACCAATCCAAAATTACTTACCCAATTGACCTTCCCAGGTTTTCTCGGCAAGATCCTGGTGGAGAAGCTTCTCCGATGCTGTCCAGGTGTGGAGAACCTGTACCTTCTGGTGCGGCAGAAGAGGGGGAAGGACATCTACACGAGGATGGAGGAAATCTTTGATGATCCTGTAAGTTTTCTTTGGTAATCTTGTAAATATGATGTAGGTAGGTGACGTAGATGGTGGTAAGTGTAGAAATAAAAAGTATTTATTGGGGCTTACACAGGATTATCACAAACTAAACTAAACACACTCTTAAAAACAAAAAAAAACAAAAGTATAATGAAAATAACAACAGAAAGTCCTATACGAGGCCAAAAGGCTCCTATTTCAGCATGATGCTGCGACATTTAAAACATAAGTGTCGCAGCGCTGGTATTCTGATAGGGCCCGCTGCTGTGATGACATGTGTGTGTAGGTAGGTTGGTTGGCAAAATGTGGGTGTACTATACGTAAAAACTGGAGGAGGAAACATTAAGGTGAATCCTCAGCCCGCGAAATTCAAATTTTCTTTTGTTTTTTGCACCTAAGAATTATTCAGAATATTTCGTTTATGTAAATTCTAAGGTGGAACAAATTTTAAAAGTTTGACAATAGATATGAAATTGATGATTATTATTCAGTAAATAATAGGTCGGGGAAAAAGTTTCTTCGCATTTTATAAGAAAATTCAAAACCTTTTTTAATATAGTTTATTTACATTTAACTAAAGTATGTGGGTACCATTTTGTTCGATAACTTTTTGCCATCTTGTAGGTAGGGACATGATCCCATTGCTATAGAAATTTTGGGACTTCTGATCAAAATACCGCGACAAGTGGTTTTGCCAGTCCCCTCGTGATGTTAACCTGACACTGCCTAAAGAATTCTGAAGAGACCGAAACACGTGGAAATCTGAAGGTGCAAGGTCAGGACTATACGGCGGATGCATTAACACCTCCCAGCCAAACTCTCTTAATTTTTGCTGAGTGGCTAAAGATGTGTGAGGTCTAGCGTTATCATGATGAAAAACCACACCCCTTCTGTTGATTAATTCCGGCCGCTTTCTCTCAACTTCTTGCTTTAATCTCATCAGTTGGTCGCAGTAGAGTTCAGAATCGATGGTCCTGCCTGGTGGTAACAGCTCATAATGAATAATGCTCTTCCAATCCCACCACACACACAGCATCACCTTGCTGCGAGTTAACCCGGGTTTCGCCACAGTCTGTGAAGCCTGACCGGCCTTTGACCACGACCTTTTTCGCACGTTCTTGTCGTACGTGATCCACTTTTCATCACCAGTTATCAGCTTCTTCAAAAATGGTTCGGTTTCATTACGTCGTAATAAAGAATCACAAATGAGTACACGGTTCATTAGGTTTCTTTCAGTGAGCTCGTGAGGTACCCAAATATCGAGCTTTTTTGTGTACCCAGTTTTTTTCAAATGTGCCAAAACTGTTTTGTGGTCAATTCCCAGTTCTTCAGCTACGTCGTAACTACTGATATGCGGATCTTGCTCCACTTTTTCAAAAATGGCATCCATTTTATCCGTAATAGGGCGACCAGAGCAACGTGCATCTTTGACATCAAAATTTCCGGATTGAAAACGCTTAAACCAAATTTGTGCTACTCCCACTGACACTGCACTAGGTCCATAAACATCGCAAATGTTTTTCGCGGCATGCGTTGCATTTTTACTGTTTTTGTAGTAAAATTTTAAAATGTATCGAATTTCTTCATTAGATTCACTCATCTTGACAGTATGAAAAACAAATGAAAATCACACATTTTCCTAATTTGAATTTGGAATTATGTTCTTTAAAATTTAAACTTTCAATGCTACCAAAACCAGCCAGATACAAATAGTATAGCCAAAGAGATTTTATTACAAGTTCATACATACTATAATGCGAAAAGACTTTTTCTCCAACCTAATATATCATTCCTAGAGTTGCGAATCGTATTTGGATCAACATCCGACGTAAAACAGAGCTGCAATTTGTAAAAAAACAAAGAAAATTTGGCACGCTACAGCTGAGGATTCACCGTAAAATGAATAACCTCTAATAGTCTCTGGTTTCCGAAAAACTGATGATGTTATCATTATTTCTCTTAACGTTTTGAATACGAGGCTTTTGGGTACTTTTTATTACTGTAGGTATGCATTTTGTCTAGTTTTTTTTTATGTGCGTCTTGTTTGTGAAGAATAAACCATTTGTCTTTCTTTTCTATAATTGTGAATGATTTAATGAATTTTATGAAGACTCATTGCTATAATAATAGCAAATAGTATTCAGTTATGATTCTTATTTAGCCAAATCGCCGGCGTCGTGTCTATTCTGAGGGCTTACTCTCTAAGTCCATCAACGAACGAAAACGATACGAAAGTAGTTAGATACTTCGGAATGAACCCTACACCCGAGTGGTGTTGTCTTTCATTTTTTATTCGGGCCTCGTAATAATCTTATGTCTTAGTGATACGGATTAGGAAACGCCCGTAAATTCGTTGAAACTATGGATTTCGTGCTTAGTGAGTAGACGCCCTGGTACTAGCATATTTATTCACAACCGTTCGACAAGCTTCCGAGTCGAAAATGACACATTTAAAGTTACCTGATTTGCCTAGTCCCTGATAGCGAAGAGCCGTTGGAAGAATCGTGGTTGCTCATTTGGTTTAACCTGTAAAAAAAATCGGGTTTCGGATTTATGAACAGCGATTAGAGGACTCCTTTGATAACATTGATCGATATTCGATTCGAGATAGAAGCGTATCAAATGGTTGTTAATGGTCAAATGTGATCATGTACGGTGAGTGGTCTCGTTTAAAATGTGCCCTACAGTAGCTACTTATTTAAATTTCAACAAAACTTACTTCAAAGGTCAAGTTTAACCCATAAAAATGGCAGCCATGACAGTTATAGCTAAGACCTTGCCATTTTACGGGGAGTCAAGACGATAAAGATGCGCTCCTTTTCAAGCAAACCAGAGACAATGATTGGCAAAAATGATGACAAAGTTCACCTTCAAATTAACGGAAGTCGTAATTAAACGCTTTTTTTGGAGAAATTATGGGTCTTCAATATAATAGATTATCGAGTAATTTATTTTGAAGGTAGCTTCCTGATCATTTATTTATTTTTTGGAAAAAAATTACTATGTAAGGGTATGTCGTGTAGGCCCATTATTAAAAGCAGGCTTTCAAGTACAAGGACGCGGGTTCGATAACTTACAAAGTAGTAATGAGGCCTTTGTTTAATTAAGCTTAATTAGACAAGATATCATAGACTTGTAGGATGTAGGAAAACATCGTGAGGAAACTTAAGCTGGATAACCTACTTAAAATCAATAATAATCTGAAATCGGTATTATTATTTGGCCTTAAGGGAAGGTACATAATAGTAAACTCTCAGCAGGTACTTTAAGGTACGCAAATGGTTATAATTGCAACCTTCAGCAGCTTTAGTTACAAACAAACATATATCTCGGTCAAGGGATATTGGTAAAGGAATCGGCACTGCCAATATTTGCACTAACCGATGAAACAGGACTTAAATATTTTGACAAACATTGTGATGTCTTGGCCACTAGCTATCCGTCTTTAAGAGGCTTACAAGAGCTTAAGCGCGGTCACTGTCGGATTGCATAGAAAAGAAAGAGACGCGCGATGACACAACGCTGGTAATTTATTGCAAAATATGAAGCAATTATGGATTTACAAAAAAACTATTCATTGGACTAAAAAATTAAAACACTTTTACGTTAGTATGTTACTTGTAGAATAATCTGACAAAAAATCTGAATGTTTGCATGTATGGTTTTTAATCGTTAAAAAAAAATTAAAGCGGTATCTTCGTGTTTTTTTTTTGTATCATATCAAATTAATTGTATTATGTTTTCAACACACTATCTAAGTACCATATATCCAGAAGAATATAATATTTTTTTTCTGATTTTGGTTACTGTAGTGGATCATATATTTTTAGGCATTATAAATTTGCGTTTAGGTCATGTAGTCCCCTTAATCAACCATGCCAAAGTGCTGTTATTTCGTAGGCTGCTATTCTGTAAAGTTCACTTGGAAACTCACTCAAGTGAGCGCACACAATTCGAAAGCGAACTCATTTGTTTTTAATGTAAATCCTCAGCTGTAGCCCGCCAAATTCAAATTTTCTTTGGCTTTTTGCAACTTGCAGCTCTGTTTTACGTCTTATGTTGATTAAAATGCGATTCGCGAATGTAGGAATGATATATTTACTGAACAACAATCATCAATTTCATATCAATCGTCAAAGTTTGGAAATTTGTTCCACCTAAGAAATTTAATTTTAAATAATCTGAAAAATTCTTAGGTGGAACAAATTTCCAAAAATTGACGATTCAACATTCGACGTAAAACATAGCTGCAATTTGCAAAAAAACAAAGAAAAATTGAATTTGGCGGGCTACAACTGAGGATTTACAATAAAGAAAATCATCGCGGATTCACAACGAGACACCGTTCGAATTTCGAAGCGATTTAAACGATCTCTTAACACCTTCATGCCGTGGCAAAAGTATTATCCAGCCAGCAAGATGGAAGTGGAGTTGGAAATGCATTAAGTGATTTTTATTGCAAGCGGACCAAGAATAAAATATTCTTTAATAATTACCTACACCATAAAAATTACAGATGTAAATGTAGAAGATTTACCTAGGGTGACACAATGGGCGGTCTTATCGCTAAAAGCGATCTTTTACAGACAACCTTTGGATGGATTAAAAGGAGAAGGAGAGACAATAATGCAGCTAGTCAGTTGTGTACCATTTACATATACAATAAATACATAAAACATATACGTATCTACATATTATACTTACACAATAAAAAACATGAAACAAGAGTAAGGAAACTAAATGTAATAATGATGTTTAAGAAGAGAGGTTTTTTTTTAATCAGAATTTTAAATATGGACAATGATTGAGTACGCGTTATCTACACGAACAAGGTACTCCATAACATAGAGTAGGTACCTACCACCTAATTAAGAAGGTATCAAAATCAATGCTTATTCCTTCACTGCTGAAGGGGGATGCGCCAAGGTAGCCCGTAAAATTCAAATTTTCTTACGTTTTTTGCAATTTGCAGGTCAGTATCAGTGTATATGGTGATCTATATAATTCGCGACCGTATCAAACATGGCCTTACAGAATTATAATCATTGGAATCAGCAATACAACTCCTTAAGTTAGAATTGCCCTCAAATGTCATGATTTCATGAAATAGTCATTCAATAGGGTAATATGAAATTATAGAGATGTATTGCTGATTCTAATGATAATATTCTGTAAAGCCATATTTGTTACGGTCGCGAATCCTATTTTAATCAAAGTACAACCTGACAGTGACCTGCAAATTGCAAAAAACGTAACAAAATTTGAATTTCGCGGGCTACCTTATCGCATCCCCCTTAAGTCAAAACCGTTTCTCATAATGAGATAATCAGTAATCAAGTCACAGACTAATAATATCCTTGAATTATTTCCAGGTGTTCAGCCGGCTAAAGGAAGAGGTGCCGAAGTTCCGGCACAAAGTGGTGGTGGTGCCAGCAGACTGCGAGGCCGCTGGACTTGGGCTCACCCTGACTGATAGACAGATGCTTACTGAGAAGGTAAGGCAAAGCTTCATGCTTTAGTTCAATTGAAATGAACTAGAACTTTTATGGATATGATATTTCGGATCTGGATACGGATACGGATACAGGAATAAAATTATATCGGTTTCGGATACGGTTACGGATATGTAATTATTTCGGATTATCCGTTAGTTTCGGATAGTTTCGGTTATGGATATTATATTGAAGTAAAATATAAACACAAATAGTATGTATTAATTTGTTTTTATTTATAGGTTTTATCTATACCCGAAAGGTTTAGGTAATTAAATAAAGGTAAACAAATCGTAAAAAGGGTTTTTTATAGTTGACACTTTCTTGTTTAAAAATACGTCACAACAAAATTAAAGTTATTTGCGATTTATACGATATTTTCCTCTTTTATTAATGTATGTTAAACTTTATCATTTATTCGTAAACTATACTCTTCGTACATGTAATTGCTTGAGCACAATTTTTTTGTTAGATTATAAAATAGTATAATATTTTGTAATCTGTCTATTGTAAAGAGCCCAAAAAGACAGGTTCCCTAAACCTTTTAGAACATACAACGAATTAGATAACGTTGCTAGATTGAAGAGTACACCTGTGACGTAGTATGGCAACTGAAGTAGCAGGTATTACGTTTAGTCGGTTAACCAGATGCCTTATAAGTTGTGGATGAATTAGAAAAAATGTTTTATGGTGTCACTGTATTGCGGCTGCCACCATACCACTGTTAACGCAATTCAATTGAGTTAATATGGGCTCAAGTTAAAGGGTTTGTAGCCGAGAAAAACAATACTTTTAAAATGTCTGACCTAAACTTTCTTTTGCCAGAGGCTTTAGCTAATGTGACTGCTGAGAATTGGAAAAGTTGCGAGGTTCATGTAATAAAAGAAGAACAGAAAATGTTTAAATTAGACAAAATAATTGATGATACCACTGAACGCTTTATTATTAATGTGACAGATAGTTCCTCAAATTCAGATTCAGAATAGAGCCTTTTATTATGGGACTCAAAATAATATGAAATTAACATTTGAAATAAAAGGTTTAACATCTATGAGTCACGTGGTTTTTTTTGTTTACCTTTATTTAATTACCTAAACCTTTCGGGTGTAGTATAGGTTATCATTTGGTATTATAATCAGTCATGTAAGTAAGTAATTAGAGATGTTATAATAATTAGTAAAATAAACAAGTAAACCTCTGTTTCAGTGTTTCTAATGTGTTTTTAATCATTTGTAATTATTATATACCTACTTACCTACTACTACTTATACGAAACTATCCGAAACTTGTGAAACGGATACGGTTACGGTTACGCATATATTTTCATTTCGGATATCCGATAGTTTCGGTTACGGTTGCGGAGCTCCATAACATCCCTGAAATGAATCATCTTAACAAATGTGTCTGAAGACGGTATGAGGTACGGTACAACTATTTTCATAATATCCCTTGGGAATCATCAACAATCATTTCCGAATAAACGAATGCTAATTTCCATGTCCATCAATTATTAGATTTATCGTGTATAATAATTTGAATACAGAAAGAACTAAGTACTTTATTGTTGTTTTAAACACCCACGTGTTTCCGCACGTGGGTAAAGTTTCGCTTGCTAATTTAATTTGACCCTGTATTAATAAATTATAATTTCAATTTAAAATATAAAAATTTGGAAATCAACTTCTTAAGTACCTGCTAAATCAGGTGGAACGGCTTTTCAAAACTGCAGTGTGCCAGACAAACGGGTAAAAAAACTAAAAACATTTTTTTTTTGGTTTCGGGCTTGTTTCCTCAACTAGCAACACTTTCTTTTTCAAAAATATTCAATGTACAGTCTTGATTTCGTTACTATTTTATTATATATGTGCATAATCAACTTATAACGCTCCCACTGCTGTGACACAGGCCTCCTCTCTGTGAGAGGGACTGGGCCGCAATCCACCACGCGGGTCCAGAGCCGGTTGGTGAATGTCACATGTCTTCGATTGTTTGGTACTAGGACATGCCGGTTTCCTCACGATGTTTTCCTTCACCGTTTTGTGAGCAGTGGTGATGAAAATGAAATGATAATATTATCTTTATTGGTCTCTCATAATCATTCAGGACAAAGTCAAGATAACACATATTAGAGACTGGTGTCTTTTGTAGGTAAAACCTGTATTACAGATCACCAGGCTTACCCTCCATAGGACAACTCACAAGACCTATAACCGTTTTAAATGAACATACAGGTTGTACATAATAAAACACTATCACAAATGAATAATAACATTAGATGCCAATGTACTCGTATACGTTTTTATAATAAACTTCCTAGCCACATTCAAGATCTAAGCTTTAATAAATTCAAATCTTTTATAAAACGGAAACTATGCCAGAAAGCCTATTATACTGTGAAAGACTATATTGAGGACAAAAAGGCTTGGGATTGAGCTGCTCCAATAAATTTACACGGTGAATGTTTATTTTAATTTGCTAGCTATTTTAGACATGAATATTTACTGTAAAAAGTTTATATTATTTTCATTATTGAGGATATGAGGACTATGTGGGTCATTGTTTCAGTTATATTCTTGATCTGGCAGTTTAAGTAGTTTATGCGGCCTACCCAAATATCCTTTCTTTGGTATTGTTCGTCGAATCGTTGAGCTCCTTAAGTTCTGAGTTGAGCTGCACGGTTACTGACAAATGCGTGCACTGACTGGACAGGTCCACTTAATCTGTGTGGTTCTTTCCTCAAAAGACCATTTCAGACACCAATCTACATGGTTCTCAAACATTATGTCCGATTTTTTTATATACACATTGACATTGTTGAATTTTATATACACAATGACATGAGTATTTACTTGTAAAGTATTATGTTATTTTAATTATTGTGAATGTGAGGATTATGTGGGTCATTGCTTTTTTTTCGCAGTTAATTTTGATCATGATCTGGCAGATTGAGTAATTTATGTGGCCTACCCAAATGTCCTTTCTTTGGTATTGTTCGTCGAATCGTTGAGCTCCTTAAGTCCTGACTTCCTGAGTTGAGCTGCACGATTACTGACAAATGCGTGCACTGACTGGACAGGTCCACTCAATCTGTGTGTTTCTTTCCTCAAAAGACCATTTCAGATACCAATCTACATGGTCTTCACATGATCTGACCAATATTATGTCTGGACTTTAAAAGAGACTGTGACCTCTGAGTTTGTTTCGGCCTTTCTTCTCAGAGTAGTCAGATAGGAAACGCCGACCTCATCTAGTTTAAAAATATGATTGACGTGTAAAAGTGTTTGTACAAACCTACTTACAGAAATAAAATCATTTATCATTTATCATTTAACAAAAATGAAAAAATGGAAGGGAAAATTAAAAACTAAAGTAAATAATTGTGATTGCAAAGGTCGTTTAATATTGATTTGGTAGTGAGTATATGTGGGTGTGTGTCGATGAGAGGTTCGAACTCACGACCTACAACTCGTAGGTCAAGACCGATACCACTGGGCCACCACTGCTCCATATTATATGTTTAGAATATAAAATAGATATAGATGCACTAACATTTGTCTTCCTTCAAATTGCAGGTGAACATAATCTTCCACTCAGCTGCGACAGTCAAGTTCGATGAGCACCTCCGAGCGGCCCTGGTCACCAACGTCAGAGCGCCCCTCCATCTACTCAGGCTAGCTAGGGACATGAAGAAATTAGACGTAAATACCTACAAGACTATGTATTATTTATAGCAAAGAATCCTGTCACATTATTCCCTGCAACTCTTAGTCAGAATCTATAGTGAATGGTAACCAACCAGAAGAGACAAGACCAAGAAAAATTATTCAACTACGAGTATCTTCCAACAGTTCCAATCCGCAAAGAAATTAATCAGAAATGAGTATTGGAGTAAGGAAGCCTGTAGTCATGTGTCTCTGGGTTAGAACTGAATTTTCTGTAATAAAAATACCCAATAACACTGCTTGTCTCGGAAATCGAACACAGGCACAAGACCGGCGAGGCCGAGACAACCCAGGAAGAATCCAATTACCTGCTACACAGTTTCCGATAAAATTGAATCAAAATTAAACCTTATCCCCAGGTACTAATGCACATATCAACGGCATACTCGAACTCCCATCTCTCTGAAATCGAGGAGAGGTTCTACCCCTGTGATGCTGACTGTGAACAACTACACCAGATGATTGACAAGCTCTCGGATAACCAAATCAATAAAATGTTACCGAAGTGAGTTATTTTTTTTCTAATACCAATTTGTTGCCCATTATACTCTATGTCATCAATTCATGATACACATCAGCCAATACCTACGTTTTGAACTTCTAAATGATTTGTAGCGGCATCTACAACGCCACATGCGAGCTACACGTCACACTGACGTCACGCAAAATCCTGCATCGCGGAAGCAGAGTTTACCGCGCAACTAGCATATATACAACGCCCCGACCCTTGCTCGAGCCAGCCCGTGCCGCTGAGCGTGTAGCTTTAAATTCGTCCCCTAATAATAATAATTCTGACCCAGCCTGTCCCTTGCTGCCCTCCCCCAGCGATGCCCTAAGCCGAGGCTTGTACCCCGCAGAGGGTGCCCTTAGCGTGTTGTCGCCAAGTTTGTAATTTTTTTAAGTCCGGGCTGGGTGGCCTTAATTTATGAAGGTTATAGGCATGTCATGTGTGTTAAGCAGCCGACAACCTCCTAGGCTGACCTGCGAGAAGAATCAATCGTCGGGCAGTTGCCCAAGCAGACACGACACCCGTTTGGTCGGAGGATCCTCCCTTTTCTATGGAGGTACGAGTGAACTTTACACCCTGTTCCTCATACCTCTATAGATTCATAAATTAAAGCGCGCTGGTTTTCTACGCTCAGCTCAGCACTGAAATTTGAAAATCGAACAGTGAGCTTTTGTCTAAACGGGCATTAGTCGATCAAGGTTAACTACGTTTGCTGAAGTCGGTTCGTGGATGAGTGACCATCCATTAAATACCAAGACCCTGCCGTGCTTGGTTCCAACTGTTATTGTCATTCATAGATCTTTGACAGTCATTACGGGTAGTCAGAAGTCCTGATAACCAGTCTAACCACAGGGTTTCGTGTTATCCAGTAACTGGGTTGCGGAGGTCAGATAGGCAGACACCTCATGTAAAATATTGGCATGCAGCTGCATCTGGTTATACTAGAAGCCTACTATAACATACATAGTTGAAAAAAGGCTAGGAGCTGATTGAAGGATAAACACGGATTTAGTACCTAATGTTTGTGGATAGGATTTTGATTCAGATTTGTTACAGTTGTCATGGCAATCATGTCATTTGGTTTATATAGGCTTTTATTTTTATATAGATTCTTCTATATTTTGTGAATGTGAGAACGTTGTAGGCCTAACTTGTAGACTGTAGATTTGTGGAGCTTTTTATATTTTGTTGAGTACCTGTTACTTGTTGACAGGCCTACACTGTCCTCACATATCTATCAACACTGTAATTGGAAACGCTGTAAAAGCCCCTTATTTTTGAAAGAGTAACCGTGGAGTTTCTTGCTGGCTCTTCTCCATAGGAAACAACCAATTGGAACCGTGCACCTAGCTTCTGACGTTTCATAAGTGCCCATGTTGGTTTATGTGAAATAAAATATTTTGATTTGATTTGAATGCGTAACCAACGATGAACGAATGTATGAACGTAAACGAGGCAAAAGGAGACGTAAGGATCGTAGCAGGTGGCGTTCTGTAGTTTCCCCTATGTGAAGAAGGCGTGAGTTTATATTATGTGTAACCAACGTTGCCTAAAATCTGCTAAAAATCGCCAGATTGCCTACAATATTTATTAAAAACGGAGTTTTTGTTCATTTTCAGGATACTAGGACCCTGGCCGAACACGTACACATTCACAAAAGCTTTAGCGGAGAAGGAACTGCGCGTGAGTGCGGGAGGCATGCCAATAGGTATATTCAGGCCGGCTATAGGTAAGTCAAATATATCATGCGTCTGCGCCTCATTTATTTGCCAGTTTATTTATGTTTTATTTAATATTATACTAATTATTTAAATATTAGTTATTATTATTCTCTTACAGTAATTTATTTTATTTACATAGGTTTACATACATACACACATTGAAGTATAAAACTGATTTACATCCGTCACCTCACACTTCAGGTTAAGTTGAAAACCAGCGTCAGGCACTAGTTGTCTGACATTTTTGCTGAACTGGACCTATTTGGCGCAGCCGCGAGGCACACTTTCCTGCTAATTTCTCACAACGCACTATACACTTTTTATTTTTCTTTTTTACTTGTATATGTGTTGTGTTGTGTGCTTTTTAGTCTGTGCTAAATAAATGTATCTTTTCTTCTTTCTTTTTCAAACTTCTTAAGCTTGTCCCATGTTATTTGGGGTTAGCCCAAATATTTTTATCATCTTTCACCGTCACACGATACATTCATCTTTTTTGTCTGTATCTGTCTTCACTCCCATTCCGAAGGTAAGTCAATCACAAGTATGATTACTACAAGGAGGATAGAAGAGTATTCGAAGAACCATTGACAAGCCTAACTTTGAGAAGCCTGGGTGTTCGGCACTCGACAACTGCCTAAGGATTTGTTTAAAATAAAACAACTAGTTCCCAAGCGAGTACAACAAAAATTTATTTTGTTACAATACTTATGATAATCGCAGAGCATCATAACACCGCGATTCAGCGAGGCACCCAAATGGTACAACGCCATCTATCGAGCTTAGAGGAAGCTCGCGATCGAACACTGGGTTTTGAAAAACAGCCTCAATAATGGCCTGCCTGTCCCATTGAAACACTCACCCGCCTGTCACATTGGTGTTTTAAATACCCGACAATTTGATTTTAAAATGTTGGATCTTTAGGTTCTCTTCAAAATGGTTGAGCTGAATGTTGCTAATTCATGCGTCATGTTCGTGAACGGGCGCCGTCAGTAGGGACTGGTCATTTCTTAGCTGCCACGGCTTATTTTAATTTAATTTAATATTTGAATAAGTATAAATATACTATCATTGTTTTCATTTAAAAAAAAACAAATAATACAGATTTATAATAATGGTTCTTTGAACAAAACTTTTTTTTTTTTTTTTTAAACATTATAATATACAAGCTAAAACTAAAATATATATACATACTATTTACAAGTGTATTTGAATTGTTTTTGTATTTTTATTAAAGACGCTTTTAACGTTCTGCATCGTTCTCACAAGCATAATTTCAACATGAATGATGTAACCAATATATTGTAATCATATTTTGATTTAAAAGAGTGTCCACAGAGTTTCTTGCCCGTTCTTTTCCATAGGTACCGACAATTCAAAAGTGCCTGTAATTGGTTTATTTGAGTTTGAAACGCGTAGAAATGACTTGACAAAAAATAACAGATATTCTTTTATATTTTTTCAGTTATATCGACAGCAAAGGAACCACTAAAGGGCTGGCTAGACAATATGTATGGACCCACAGGAGTCACTGTTGGCAGTGGTAAGTTGTACATACTTGCTAACATAATTCTCGATTTAATATTGTTTTAGAGACGTGTTCTGGAGTTGAATCCTCAGCTGTAGCCCGCCAAATTCAAATTTTCTTTGGTTTTTTTGCAAAATGCAGCTCTGTTTTACGTCGTATGTTGATCAAAATGCGATTCGCGACTGCAGGAATGATACAATTATTGAATAATAATCATCAATTTGATATCAATCGTCAAACTTTGGAAATTTGTTCCACCTAAGAATTTTTCTTAATATTAGATATGAAATCTTTGGAAATTTATTCCACCTAAGAATTTTTCAGAATATTTCATAAGAAAATTCTTAGGTGGAACAAATTTCCAAAGTTTTACGATTGATATGAAATGCATGATTATTATTCAATAAATATATCATTCCTACAGTCGCGAATCGCAATTTGGTCAACAAACGACGTAAAACAGAGCTGCAATTTACAAAAAAACAAAGAACATTTGAATTTGGCGGGCTACAGGTGAGGATTTACCTTAAGTAGAGACTTTGGCAAAATTAGGGTAAGTAAGACCCACTCAGGCTAAGTGGAGCATAAAATATCGAGGCGTTGGAGAGGATTGTGTTCAACTGTGGACTATTAGCTAAAGAACCTAAAATTCGTTTCGGCGTCTGCGTTACTTGCAGTTCTAAACTTAAGTGTGGTTGAAAGAATCTCAAATATATTCGAAACGTGATTGTTAAGCGAAAATTTATTCCATATCGTTGGCTACAGACTCCACACTTTCCCTGGCTGATGAGATTAATCAATATTACTTGGCTAGCACGTAGTTTGGTATAGAATAATTTTTGTCACTGTCGCACTACTGACAAACTACAAGTGCAAGATAGAGATGGAAATATGACTCGGCCAATGCAAGACTTAGGTACGTAACGTTTTTTAATCTCGGTCCAGTGTTTCTTCGTTTTAAACCCCCGACGCAAAAAGAGGGGGTTATAAGTTTGACCGCTATGTGTGTGTGTGTCTGTGGCACCGTAGCTCTTAAGAGCGCATACACGGGTCCACTAGCGCCACTCCTTTAAAAAAATATTATCTCGTGACTGAGAAGGAATTTTGAAAAACGGCTCAATAAGCGACCTCGGTAAGTGTGTCTACAATTTTCTAATACCTTATATAAACTTTCATATTGAGACACGAAGCAACAAAATACAATCTAAATGAATGTGGCCGCTTTTGTATAGATCGAATTTTGTTGCTTCGTTTCTCAATATGAAAGTTTTTAAAAGGTATTAGAAAATTGTAGACACACTTACCGAGGTCGCTTATTGAGCCGTTTTTCAAAATTCCTTCTCAGTCACGAGATAATATTTTTTTAAAGGAGTGGCGCTAGTGGACCCGTGTATGCGCTCTTAAATGGGTGAACCGATTAAGATGCGGTTTTTTTTATTTGAAAGCAGCTTTTCTAGCGGTGGTTCTCAGACATGTTTTATCAAAATCGGTTCAGCCGTTTCAAGGTCATCAGCTCTTTTTTGTGTCAGAGTTATTTTTATTTTAATTTTTGTCTTCGTTGTCTTACCTCATATAAAATTGTTATTTCTAGCTACTGGCATGCTACGGACGGTGCAGTGTGATGAGATGGTGTCAGCAGACATAGTCCCAGTGGACTCGGTGGTCAACTGCCTGATGGTAGCGGCCTGTAGTGTGCACAACGCTTACAAAGAAAGGTACGTACCGTACAACTATTTTCACAATGTCCCTCGGCAAACTTCCTGTTTCGTCAGTTTCCTCTCATTTTAAAATAAATTTACCTACATTAAGGCGCAGATATACGACTTTTAATGATTTCAAATTGAACATCACGTCTAAACGAATAGTCTTATTTGTTAAAAAAAATATATATATGATAAACTAGACTATTTTCTTTGTAATTTGATATGTGAATATTTGAAATTATATTTTTATAACATAGTGTAATTAATTTGTAAAGTAATGTCTAACGCGAACACAAAAACGATAATCACGCAAAAACTATCGGGCGTATTTTCATGTAATCTGCACCATCTAAAAGACAATTTAACTACCCAAATTTTTGTATACGGCTTTTATTTGTATTGTGTTTGATAAATCAAGGTGGGTTGTTTTTGCGAATAAACTTGATGCGCGTTGAAGCGGGGGCTCTAGCGGGCGACGGGCGGCAGTGCATCGCTGACCAATGTCCGGGTAGACGCTAACGCTCTGTGCAATTTTATTCGCTTAAAAGTTTCGCATGCTTCTCCCACTCGCTCAAGGTCGCTGGCACTTATTGTCGCCTTAAATTAAAAGAGTATTAACTACTCTATATAGTTCCAAGTCGATTGAGAGCGTCCGGTCTGCACCAAGTGCAAGGGCAAACGATAGAAATCTGGCGACTGACGAAACAAGTTTGCCGAGGATGTTAAAAAAATAGTTGCACTGTACTTTTGTACTCGAACAAATGGATTTAGCTAACGTAAAGGCGTCGGTCCTCGGCCGGCAGTCTCGACTTGAAAGCGACGCTGTCGCAAACTACCAATCGCTAAATATTGAGGTGAAACCTCATTTGTAGCCCGCCAAATTCAAATTTTCTTTGTATTTGACGATTGATTATGATTATTCGATAAATATATAATTCCCACAGTCGAGAATCGCATTTTGATCACCATACGACGTAAAACAGAGCTGCAATTAGCAAAAAACTAAAGAAAATTTGAATTCTGCGGGCTACAGCTGAGGATTCACCTTAATATTTAGCGATCGGTAGTTTGCGACAACGTCGTTATCTAGTCGAGACTGCCGGCCCAGAGCAGCAAAATTATCTGGTGAAATCGTGAACCGCGCAGCTAACGTGGATAAGCTCTCCGTGCATGTCCTAGGAAGCAGTGAACGTTCGGATACTTACACGAAAGTGTTTCTTGCCGGTCAAACCTTCCCTTCGTCTTAAACAATGTGTAACTTAAATGACGCACCACCTCTTAAGGGGTCATTGTACTCATCATTATGAACAACTTTTACTATGGTACCAAACCTGAAATCGCGAAAAATAAATCAGTTGTTCCCTACATTTTGACGAGATAAGCGAACATGAATGTAGGGTATCGGTCACTAATTACCAGTCACCCTATATAATATAGGGTGACTGCTGGTGGTGGTGTAGGGTGAAGGGTTTTGTGCGACTGCCTATAATAGGCAGTCGCACAAAAGCCTTCTTCTCCCTTTGCCACACACTTCAGTCCTCTGTTAATATTTTCCAATTTTTTGGGCAGGAATCAAGCCCGTCCCTTCTTATTCGCCATTAAAGGGCCTAAGACAATGTAATATTGTAACAGCGATAACAAGGATGGAAAAGTCAAAAATATATTGGATTGACATAAGCTACCGAAAAGTTTTAAATGTCAATCCTGTTGACAGTCGTAGAAGTACGAAAAGCTTTGAAAGCGATTGCTACTTGTCAAATGGCATTCGCTTCGGAGCGATTCTATTTCTACGATCGCTTTCGCTTTCGCTAATGTTTCCATCATACGAATCGAAAACTAGAGATAACGCTTGTCAAAAAGTGCCACTTGGCTACGCATTTCTATGGAAGTAATCGTTCGACGCCGTCGAATCGTGTCATAGAATCGAATGATGTTAAAATTTTCTTGCTAATTCCTATTCGTTGACCTATGAACACGTGACATTTCGATAGCTTAAGGCGGATGCGCTCAGGTAGCCCGCGAATTTCAAAAATACTTACGGTTTTTGCAATTTACAGGTCACTATCAGGTTATATGTCGATTAAAATAATTATGATTCGCGGCCGTAACAATTATGGCTTTACAGAATTATAATCATTAGAATCAGCAATACAACTCCATAAGTTAGAATTGGCCTCAAATGTCATGATTTCATGAAATAGTTATTCAATAGGATAATATGAACTTAGAGAGTTGTATTGATGATTTTCATGATTATAATTTTATACATGAATATTTGATACGGCCGCAAATCATATTTAGATCAACCTACAATCTGATACTGACCTGTAAATTGCAAAAACACTTAAGAAAATTTGAAATTTCGCGGGCTACCTTGGCGCATCCCCCTTAAGTCAAGTCCATATATTTTTTGGCTTTTCTACTAGCGTCATCGCTAATCGAATGTTACTTTGCCTAGAATAGAATAGAATACTCTTTATTATGTACACTATAAAACTTACAGACATAAAATTTATGGCATATGTAAAATTTCTACATTTAATGTAGAAATTTTTCATAGCTCTTCCACCTTTTCAGTGGTTATTTTAGCTACAAACTTATTTATTTTAAAGAATTACTAATCTAATGCCTTAATTTTCAGTTCACCCCCGCTGGAACCTCCGATCTTCAACTACGTCAGTTCAGTGGAGAACCGGCTAACGTGGGGCGACTTCATGTCCAAAAACATGCAGTGGATACATTATTATCCTTTCTCTGATGCTGTGTGGTAAGTAGGATATTATTACTAATAATTATCTTCACAGTTGTGTTGTGATAGCCCTAGGAACAAAGAACCGTCTTCTTAGGATACAGGCTGTGGGTTCAAAGTGCGAAGTAGGTGCCTATATACCATTGAGACGTCTTACAAAATCGTTTTCTAAGTACTTTCTAAAGAAATAAGAAGTGGCAACACTTATTGTATATTTATTTACCGCTAAGCAAAGAAAACGTCGTGACCAAATCTTGACTTATATATGTTATGGTCTCCAAGTGATAATAAGGGCATTATTCTTACTGCCCGGGCAGCATAAAAGCAGAGTCCAGCAACTGAGTATTGATTGTGGCTTCATTGTCTACAAAATCCACCAATTGAATTTACTACTAGGCGAGGCCTCCTATTTCTGAATGGCAATAATAATAAGGCGTAGCCGATGGAGCTCCGGTTTGCGGGGATTCTACTTCTGGGTGGTTTTAAGAAATTAACCACGAACCTCTAACCTAAGCTGTCCGATTCGGGGTGCCCCAAGTCCCGAGCTCGCTCTTGCATCCTAAATTCTCCTAGTACAGTAAGTAATATTGCATTTTGTAGGTACCGATCCCTAAGACATAAGTTGGTGGACTCTGCATATATGCGGCCCGGGCACTATGAATAATGCCCTTATTATCACTTGGACCAAAACATATATAGTCCGAAATACCCATTCGCAGTGAGCAAACAGAGCAGTAATCAATGAAATTAAATGAGGCATGAATTATCAGCATCTTCTTTTGTTTAAAGTAATAATATTCTGCCCAGTGCCAAGTCTCTTTAGACCACTTGTCTTTAACCTCATAGTTCAATGTTTCGCCCTGAGGTACTAATTACTGTCGTATGTAAATTAACTTGCAATATAATCAGCTGTTCCCCGTTCCAGGTTCATATCACTAAGGTTGACGAAATCGGCGCTAATGAACAAAATCTACATGTTATTCTTGCACTTAATACCAGCAGCACTAGTCGATGGCTTAGCCATTTGCTTAGGAAAAACGCCAAAGTAAGTATTTACGCCAACCTATATTATCTGCCTACCCTTGTAACCAGATGCGGCGTAATATCAATATTTTACTGAAGTTCTCCTGTAACGTCATCATCGTGAAAAGAAAAAGAAAGAAAATACGTTTATTTGCGGTAAATATGACGCAGAGAATAACACGCAAATACGAAAAAAAATAACGAGTTGGGGGAAAATATGTGTCACATCCACGTAAAACGGCATTCGCTCAGCATAATGCTATGGCCTTAAGCGAGACAGAGCCCCAGCGCTGGTTTTCAGCGATAGCCGACGTTGACGTGATGACGTCAAACAATGCAGCATACGAAAATATAAAAATAACAAATGATAATGATAAATGATTTTATTTCTGTAAGTAGGTTTGTACAAACACTTTTACACGTCAATCATATTTTTAAAACTAGATGAGGTCGGCATTTCCTATTTGACTACTATGAGAAGAAAGGCCGAACCAAACTCAGAGTTCACAGTCTCTTTTAAAGTCCAGACATAATCTTGGTCAGATCATTAAGTAACCATTATCTTTCTTCCAGGATGCTAAAGGTATACCGTAAGATCCACAAGTTCTCCTCAGTCCTTTCATACTTCTGCACGAGGGAAATCAAATTCAGCAACAGACGTACGAGAGAGCTTTGGGAGAAGACTTCTGAAGCCGACAAGCAGGTAATGATTTACAGAGAAAGAATATATTGTGAGGAAAATTACGTGAATACGCCAACAGGCCGCAAGTACGTGGCAATAACTTTCAAAGCGTTTCGAATTTCAATTAAGGTGATTGCTTAGTTATAGCCCGCCATATTTGTTTTTGATTTTTGCTAATTGCGGATCTGCTTTTCGTCGTATATTGATCAAAACGCGATTCGCGACTGTAGGAATGATATAGTTATTGAATAATGTCGTCAAACCTTTGCAAATTTGTTCCACCTACGAATTTTCATATGAAATATTCTGAAAAATTATTTTCTCTCAAAACGGTGAAGGAAAACATCGTGGGGAAACCGGCATGACCTAGAACCAAAAAATCGAAGACATGTGACATTTACCAACCCGCACTGGGTCCGCGTGGTAGATTACAGCCCATTCCCTCTCAAAGAGAGGAGGCCTGTGTCCCAGCAGTGGGAAAATTATAGGCTGATTATGCTATTCAATAATAGATCAGATCAGCAAAAGAGTGGAATTCTCTACCTGCGCCTGTGTTTCCGACCGCATAAAACCCAAATCTCTTCAAAGTGAGAGTGAACAGGCTTCTTCTGGGGAAGCTCACTCCATCGTCGACTTTGTCTCTGTGAACTCTGACCTAGACTAGAGTCAAGAGCAAACCATCTAAAATAAAAAAATAAAAATACAACGTTAAACAGAGCTGCGATTTGCAAAAAAATAACAAAAGAGAATTTTGATTTGGCGGGGTACACCTGTGGATTCTCCATAAACCAATTCATTTCTCGCTTTTCCATCATCGTGCAGTGTAGACTTAACTACATTACCTACACCCTAGTGGAACTGTTGCAGGGAGGTGTTTAAATCTCCTTTATTTCATATATAATATATACAGGGTTAGTTTTCAAAGACCAGCCAAATTTAAGGATGTGGTACAGACCATCAAACTGAACAAGTCTCTCCATGGGACCAAAATCGTAATCACGAAAAAAAAATCAGCGGTCCCATACATTTAGGTCAAGTAGGTATTGAAGTTTTTTATGGGACAGTTTATAAATTTTTCGCGATGATGATATTGGTCCCATGGAGAGAGTTGTTCAGTTTGCTGGTCTGTACCACATCCTTAAATTTGGCTGGTCTTTGAAAACTAACCCTGTATTGTTAACATAAAAAAGTAGCGTATAAGGAAGGGGCCAAGATCCCGGGTAGTTAAGGCTCTAGAGAGAGGAACCTCAATACATAGCGTGCCGTTTCCAGGAGAAGGTACTGCTTTCTGAATCAAGGCCTTACATATACATAAAGTAAAAAAAATATTACCAGCAAAAATTAAACTTGACCTTGATATAGGACTCAGGATGTCTACCTTGAGGATTCAGGATGTCTGCCTCAAAGAGATGTCAGCATAATAGACGGGGTAAAATAGGGCCGATGCCTGCCGGGGTCGCGGATTGTTCGAAAGAGTTACCGTGGTCCTGGCGCACAGGCAACTGAAGGAACACGGGTGGGTTTTAGTCAGTAAGAGTCTGACACGCCCTTCTGCTCCGCCCAGAGCGGGAGAGGACATTTGAGGACTTCCCAACCAAACAAAAAAAAAAAAAGATGTCTACCTTCGATTTAATAAACTCCATAAACATACATATTATTACATTACATATTGTTATGGAGATGAATGAAAATCTTCTTCGATAGTAATTAGGCGTATAATGTAGGTATGGTAAATGGTTAATAGTGTTTACAACAGTTTCGATGCATCATATGCGTGTATGTCGGTCGATAGATTAATGCGATGGTGGCGCCGCGCGTTGAGGAATTCGGTACCATACCCCGCACTCCTCTCCTCTGCCGTCCAGTAGTAGTGGGGTCGCTCATGGTGATGATGTGTAGACACATTTTATCGATGGATATGCAAGACCAGCTTAATTCGGACTTATCCATCGATAACATGTTTAAAAAAAAATAGCGAGCTAATTGATAGGTACTTAAGTATGCGTATTCATTGACGATACAAAAACCTCCCTCGTAACGACATAATGATTAAGTAGTCTCGCTAGCAATTCCGAACCGCCTCAATGACAAACTGCTTGAGTTTGGCTTTAAATATGCTAGTTAAAGATAAGATAAGAAATATCACATTCTAAAATATTCCACCTTATTTTTACAGATTTACCCGTTCAGCATGAGTGACATGATTTGGGAGGAGTATTTCCAGGACTACCTTGGTGGCATCAGGAGGTTCCTTTTCAAGGAGAGCGACGACACGCTACCAGCAGCCAGGATTAAGTGGAAAAGGTAGCCTATTTTTTTCGTTGCGTGGGCAATCATGAAATAATTTCTCCCGCTCTGGGCGGCGCGAGAGGGCGTGTCAGACTCTTACTGACTAAAACCCACCCGTGTTCCTTCAGTTGCCTGTGCGCCAGGGCCACGGTAACTCTTTCGAACAATCCGCGACCCCGGCAGGCATCGGCCCTATCAGACCCCGAGGCCTAGTATAGCTATTTTTTTCCGACACCGCTTTGTATTAGTGGGGGTCAGATAGGCAGTCGATGCATGGCTTTTGTGGCATTTCAGCTGCATCTGGTGAGACTGGAAGCCGACCCCAAATTAGTTGGAAAAAAGGCTAGGCGTTGGCAGATGTTTTTTGTATTGTAGTGGAGTGGTTCGAAGCAATAGACTGGGTGTTCGTTACCTACGCAGCAAGGAATGAATATGACTTTCTTAAAATACAAGGTGAAATTGAATTAATTGACGAACCTTCACAGTAGTCAGGGTATCACAGGGTATCAGAGGGGAGTCAAAGAAAAGCGTGACTTAAATGCAAGTTTAGGTCGCAGTGCTATAAATTTAAATTTTTATTTCTTATTAGATAATAATCAAGCAACTGCCACACTTTAGGTACCTTCAGCCAGCAACAAAAGTCGATTATCACTTCAGTTTTTTAAATCTTAATTATTGAGCTTAATATTTAGGCAAGTAACTAAAATCGGATCAAAAATACATATAATTAAAAGAATATTAACTCTTAGCTAATAAAATGATGAAATGCTGCACGCGTAGCATGACCACTCTAAAAACGAGTTTTGTCTACGGAAGAATAGACAAAATGACAGATTGCAGTTCTTTTTTTGAAATCTGTCATTTTGTTTATTCTTACGTTGGCAAAACCCGTTTCTATGGTGGTTATACTACGCATTAAATAATACATTGTAAGTATTAATATAATAATATTGTGTGAGTTTAAATGATGTGTAAAAGTATCAATGTAAGTCATCTTTTGTCGCTGACCGTGCCACCGGCCGTAATCAGCTACAGTTGCTTGAAATAAAGGCCAATTCAGATATAAGCGATATCGCCATCGCAGTCGGTAGCGATACTAGGGGTCTACTCCCTAATCACGAAATCTCTAGTTTCAGCCAAAGTTATGGGTGTTTTTTTTTACTCTGTTTCATATACGGACATAAGAATAATAGAAAGATAGAAAGAAAAATATTTTATTTGGTAAAGGAAATACAAAGAGTAAAAAAACTACGAGCCCGAACTTAGAATGAATGACG
This sequence comes from Griposia aprilina, assembly GCA_916610205.1. Taxonomy (NCBI): domain Eukaryota; kingdom Metazoa; phylum Arthropoda; class Insecta; order Lepidoptera; family Noctuidae; genus Griposia; species Griposia aprilina. The sequence goes on along the minus strand of OU744310.1, from coordinate 5,865,432 downwards.
ATATGATTTGACAGTTGTCCCCAATGACGTATTGGTTGTCCCTACTCGCGAGGTGTTTGAACACGTTCCAAAAATTGAATATGTCACTTGTTTTGATGGACCAACTAATTTCGAACGGGCCCGTATCTTCGTTGACGGTCATAGAGAGTAGATCCCCTGGTCCGCCTTCTGATTAGTCACTTTGGACCAATATGCTACCAAGCGTTCTAAGCAACTTTTTTTTTTGTTCCAGATTATACTATCTGCATCAGATAGCAAGGTTCATTTTCTTCATCTTGGCGGTCTACGCTTTATGGCGGATCTTATGTTTATTATGGTGATTTTAATTATAACTTGTACAGTAATCGTAAGAAAAGGTGATTTTAAAATTAACTGACCTAGGAATGTAAAAAACAGCAACCTGTAGGTATACCTATGAGACCGCGTTTTTTTTTAGGAAAATAACACTTAGAAAATATATTCACCATAATTGATTGACATAAGTTTTCAGATGTATGAAAAATGGTTCAAGTTATATTTTTAATTTATTATAGAGATGTCAAAGACGCCTATTTTTATTTACAATTTTTAATAGGTCGAGGAAAAGTTTTTTCGTATTTTATTAGCATAAACTTTGGCTGTACTGTTTGCATCTGGCTGGTTTTGATACCATTTAAAAAAAGGAAAAGTAAAAAGTTTAAAACGATTTCCCGTAGAGATGGGTCGTCGACGTATTTGGCGTGAACGAAACTAGACCGTCTAATTTCATTGATCGACTAGTCGATTAACTAGTTAAATTCGTCGACTAGTTTACGTGTCAACTTGGATAAACTATGCAACGAAGTCTACGGCGACGGCGGCGACGCGACGTAGGTGGTAGACTAGTCTCCCGCGAGCTGTAGGTAGCTAATTTGAACTTCCCTTCATACTTGTCCAGGCTTAGGACTGGCTGAATACCTATTGAATCACACACTAAACATAAAAAAAATAAAAAATATGAACAACTATCAAACAAGTACAAACAAACAGGTTTGTCTCGCATCGTTCGACCAGTCCATCGTCTTTCTCTTTCGCACACGCGAAGCTACCATAACGGCATCCTTTTCTTCACTTAACAATAATTTAATTCGACCCGTACAAATATCAACTCCCCTATCCTAGATTTAGTGTTCAAATTTGTTTGCTTGATTATTTTATTTCAACGGACGAATGAATTTGTATTACCCGACTACGTTCTCGCGTCGATCGTCGCGTTGCAAGTTTCAGTTTAGCCGTCTTGAGGCGTCCACGGATTCGACTAGTCCATGGATTATCGGTGAACCGTCGAACCGTTCACAGTACATCGACGGTCGGATTAACTAGTTCTTCCATTCAACGCCCATCACTAATTTCCCGCCATTTTTCAATTGTTTTGCTGTCCGCCAAAATGAGTAACGAAGAAATTAAATTAACCAAACCTATCCTAACGAAGAAATTTGATATATTTGAAGTTGAATTACAAAAAAAAGGGAGAAATGCGACGAAAGCCGCGAAAAAATATGTGACGTTTATGGACTTAACGCAGTGTCAGTAAGTGTTTCCAGTCCGGGAATTTCGATGTCAAAGATACAGCTTGCTCTGGTCGCCCTGTTACGGAAAAACTCGATGCCATTTTTGAAAAAGTGGAGCAATATTAGCATATTAGTAACGACATAGCTGAAGAGTTTTAGGGGTTGACCACAAAACAGTTTTGACCCATTTTCAAAAGTCTAGGTTTACAAACAAAGCCCGATATTTGGGTCCACACGAGCTCTTAGGCTTGAATTTGTATATAAAATAAGAAATAACTTTTCCCCCGATCTAATATGTTATATCTGTGCATTGGTAATGGTTTAAAAATCACTCGAATGACTATGGGCGAGATAAGTTTTTTTTTTTTTCTATAATTCGTGGTTAGGTAGAAACATACAAAGAGAATGTTTCTGAACTGTATTTTCTGAAGCTGTTGCATAACGTGGTCTCATTTAAAAATAGGGTTCAAAATTCAAGTTTTCATTATTTTTGAAAAACCAAATCTGTTGTAAAATAAATATGTACCTAAAGCTTAAATATTCTCATTAGGTACAGCAAAACGAATGTTACCAAAACCTAATTATTATAATAATTATTTTAATTAGAAATAGAATATGTTGTAAATGATGGTTTCAAAGAAGTGTAGTTCTAAGTAATTAATTATTAAGGACAATAGTAACAAAAAAACATTACCCTCCTTTTCGGCTTTGCCGCTGTCGGGTAAAAATGGGGCACTTTGCAGTCGGAAGACTGAAAAGTGCGGTGCCTTTCTGTCGCGCGGTCGCATCGCGCCAGTGTGCACGAGCCTTTAACATCGTTTAAACACAGTCACGAGCACAAATATTATGAATAATGAACAGCTCGACGATTATTTCTGTTCTGTCATCCTATATCTTGGCGTCGCTTGTTACGTCAGATATTTTTGTTGTTCCTTCGATATCACCATATTTGTGCTGCCACTTGTAGATGCCTTCGACAAATGATCACAATATATGCCGTCATCTTGACGACAGATAATAACGAATCAATCATAAAGTCAGATATTATTTCCGAGCTGTCCATATTATATTAATATATTTATGCTCGTTACTGTACCTACTTGCTGTATGGTGTATAGACCTACCTATATAGGTGAATTTCGTGGAAAAACATTGTCGAATTCATGCTCCTTTTGTGAAGGTGATTTAAAATAGGGATGTCTAAAATACCTTGGTCTTTTTCTGAGCAGACTTAAAAATCGGCTCGCACGATGTTAAAACTAGCGACAAAGTAAAAAGGATTAAATGTAATTATGTAAACAATTCTGTATTTTGTAAGTAAAACTTATTGTAATAATTATTATCCAAAAATAAATAATATAAATAATATCTGCTGTTTATTTTTCTTTGTTTATAAGTAGTCCACTAGGTTCTGCCCGCGACATCATCCGCATGAAATTTCTTGTGTCCAAACCCCTACCCATTTCCGTCGTTTCGCATCGCCTGCCGCGCTGTTACTTCGTTTTCGCTTAGCGCTCTTTCTGTCTTTTTTACTTTTTGCTTGGCTCCTATGGGTCCTAGCGTGATGTAAAGTAGCTTATAGCCTTCCTCAAGAATTGGGCTATCAAATGCATAACGATTTTTTCAATTCCGCCTGGTAATTCCAGAGGTTAGCGCGTTCAAACAAATAAAACAACAAACTCTTCAGCTTTATTATTAGTATAGAAGATATAAATTAGAAGGTAGGTATTTATTTAAGCATCCAATCCATACACTAGTGACCACAGAACACTATTACTCCTAGCGGAGAAGAACGCCATCTTCATACAAAAAAGGTGGTTTAAAAGTATGACTACTAGCGCCGCCAGTAGAACCCTTTGGCAACTTAGTCATGGCGCGAAATTTGAAAGTCCTCTTTAGTGATTATAATATCCTAATTAGTAAGAGCTCGTTCTAAAAAAAAATTACCAATTCATTATTATTAGCGATGATAATAAGAATTAGTAATTTATTTAGACGTGCTATGTTACTTAGTTCAAAAACAGAATTAAATAAAAACATAGTTTATAACGTATAAAACTTTATTTATGAAGGAAATCATGTGCCAGTTACATTACATGCTACTTGTTTAGATAGTATTATTTATTTTGAATATAATACCAATAAGGGTCACTAGGCTACTGAAACAACGAATGCAGGGTTAAGGTATCCCGTACGCGGAATTTCGATTCAAAGGCGGAGGAGAATAGTCAACTCGACGCAATTTGTACAGAAACTTACACGAAATACAGGAAAAACGACAACAAAAAAGAAATCAACACTAGTACAGGTTAACTGTTTTGAACCGTTGGAATAAAAATAAAAAAACTTTGACACTATGACTGAAAACGTTGATGTTGCCATTTTACCATCAAATTTTAACATTTGTTTTTTGGTACTGGAATCCCTATATAAATCCCTCAAGCTGAGTCAACAAATCCAAACACAGTTGAGTCCCCCTGCTAGTGACTGAGCTGTAGTCCTCGAGAGTCTGTCTTTACATAGCTTAAAACTGAATAAATGTTCACCGCGTACCTTAAAAGAAAAAGCGAAATGGCTGGTTTTTTTTACGTTTGCAACTCCACCATTTTGAAAAATTTCGAAAATCTGTTTCGACAAAAAAAAACATTATTATCGAACCTGGTCACAAAATTTCACGAGAATCGGTTGAGAAATGCGACCTGTAGAGAACAGCCATCCGCCGGACATCCGGACATACGAAATAATTTTTGGCCAAGCTGAAACGGAGACGCTTCGCGCTCTCCCGGTCAATTAAAAAAGCGAAAGCAACTGTCTATCCGTTGGCATTTGGTATACATGTAGGTCATGACTTGGTTTAGGACTAGTCTTAGTACATAGGATACTTTTTATCTCGGTAGGTCCGACCACCACGTAGGCGAAGTCGCGGGCTAAAGCTAGGCTAGTTGTCTATAAAATTATATATTATTTTATAGGTTAACTAAAAGGTCGGAAGTATTTTCAAAATTTTCTTTATTCAAACAAAATAACTGCACTTTACATTGGGATATTATATACTAAACAGAGATTCTTTGCTAGTCTTACCTAAAAAAAATACACATAAACATGTTAAATTATCAATTCATCAGTGATTATACTTCGCTACCGATACTAATAATTTCACTCCTGTATTTCTCGAAGGGGAAGCCAGAGGTTGTCGTGTATGTACTTACTCCTACTTTTTGACATTTATTTATTACTAGCTGACCCATCTGACGTTGTCCTGTCCAAATTTCAATAATTCACACAAAATTCCCATTATCCCGGCAACTTAAAAAAAAAAATCCTTATAAAACTGATTAGGAATAATGACATTTTAAAACATTTATGGCGGCATTTTTTTTTACACTGGCACACAGCAATGGCGGCCGAAATATGTATGGTAGTAGTAAGTACTCTCCCGGACGAGATCCTTCACAAAGGGCTCTACTAAGTGGTACCGAAAATATAGGGTGGCAGGGACATCGATGTGCATCACATGAGTCCTAGACCCCTTAGCGTAGAAATTTTTCGTCGGTTATGGAACAGCATTTTATTTATTAAGAGGCTTACAAGAGCTAAACCGCGGTCACTGTCGGATTGCATAGAAAAGAAAGAGACGCGCGATGACACAACGCTGGTAATTTATTGCAAAATATGAAGCAATTATGGATTTACAAAAAGTCTATTCATTGGACTAAAAAATTAAAACACTATTACGTTAGTTGACAAAAAAATCTGAATTTTTGTATGTATATTAGCATGGTTTTTAATCGTTAAAATATTTTTTTAGAGTTATCTTCGTGTTTTTTTTCTGTCATATCAAGTTAATTGTATTATGTTTTCAACACACTATCTAACTAGCATATATCCAGAAGAATATCATATATTTTTCTGATTTTGGTTACTGCAGTGGATCATATATTTTTAGGCATTATAAATTTGCGTTTAGGTCATGTAGTCCCCTTAATAACCGGCGAATGTTTTTAACGTAGAGGGGTCCAGAGTCATTTATTGAATCCATGGTAACAGGTTCCGCGTCCATGTTCCTGCCATTTTGTATAGATAGCGAAGTGTTATGGCAATGAATCGACAAGCAAGTTCTTCTAAACGGTACTACGTACAAATAATTACATCTCCTTTTGGTACCGTTTATTTATTATTCTACAGAAAAGGGAATCGCTTGAAACACACGTTAAAGTCAGTCAAATGTTTACATAACAATTAAAAGCAAATTGCAATGATCGATATCAAACTTTAATAAAGCTACGGTTTCAGATGCCTCTCCGAAGATGGGTGACCATCTATTTCATACCGAACCTTGGAAAGGATCGGTCCCGGCTGTCTTTCGTAGATCTTTGACCATCGTTGCAAGTCAAAAGCCTCAATGTCTGACAACCAGTCTTACCAAGGCGTATCGTGTTATCCAGTAATTGAGTTGTGGAGGCATGTCAACATAATCTGCCTATAATGTTCCCACTGCTGGGCCTCCTCTCTTTGAGAGGAAATGGGCTGTAATCCACCACGCGGGCCCAGTGCGGGTTGGTAGATGTCTCATGTCTTCGAATTTTTGGTTCTAGGACATGCTGGTTTCATCACGATGTTTTCCTTCACCGTTTTGAGAGCAGTTTTGTCAACAGTAAAATACTGGTATTCAGCTGCATCTAGTTAGACTGGAAGCTGACCAAAACATAGTTGGGGAAATGCGGATGATGTAATAAAAATGGCACAGGCTATATGACTTATAGTTATAAAACTTTGTATGTCTCTGCCACATTAAATATATTAATATTGAGATCCGTCGCTTCATTAAATAATTAAAAATATCTTCAAAAACTTGCCTTCAATTGTCATCAAACAAACAAACAAAATACATTTAAAAAAAGTCATCCTAAAAATAATAATAATAAAAAAAAAATACATCAATAATTCCTGCAATGCAAAAAGTTGCTTATAGAATGGTGTAAAAATTATTAACTTACATCAAAAAGTCTTACAATTGGATGGAATATTGTAATACAAGTCGAAATATTATAAAGACTCGAAATGATTAATTATACAATTTGGATACAAGATTCCGTGCCTCGGAAAGCACGTAAATCCACTTGACTCCCAAGCGGCCCCGCTCATTAGCCGTACGCGTACGGATACGGGCGTCGGGAGTCGATAGCCGACCTAGCTTCTGACGTTTCAGAAGTGCCCATGTTGGTTTATGTGAAATAAAATAATTTGATTTGATTGATTTGACTCCCGGCCACCGTAGGCGCGGGCCTGCGGACGGCGAGAGATGAGCAGCTCGCCGTCCGGTAAGGACCAGGCCCGGGTCGATGGCGCGTTGTGTTCCACGCGAGCCTCAAAGAGATGTCAGCATACTTGACGGGGTCCGATAGGGCCGATGCGTGCCGGGGACGCGGATTTTTCGAAAGAGGTACCGTGGCCCTGGCGCATAGGCAACTGAAGGAACACGGGTGGGTTTTAGTCAGTAAGAGTCTGACACGCCCTTCCGCTCCGGCCAGAGCGGGAGACGTCATTTGATGATTTCCCAATAATAATAAAAAAGACGATGGATACGAGATTAACTTTAAACGACTCAAAATAGTAAATCTGCTATCAAATATCATATTGGCTCGAACTATATTACTTGAACAGCTCATGCTGTGATAGAAAAAAATGTCAGTCAGCGAGGTGGTAGCAGGGCTGACTAAACAAAGTATGTCGGACGTACATTGAAGTATCGTGGAGGGATGACTCTGTGAATGCCACAGGAATCTGCTGGATGCCAGAAGCATAGAACCGGTCGAAATGGCGATGTTTAGGGAGGATTATGATGCCCATCAGTGGACTTCTTTCGGCTAAAATTATAATAATGATAATTACGGGAAGCTAATTCCAATTGGTTAACTGAACTAGCAAATAATTATTTTTTTAAGTAAATTCTTTAAAGTTATATCTTGTATCAAAATTGTATAAGCATTAAAGTTTCGGAATGTATAATTCAGATCTAAACTAATTAAAAAATCATTTATACTTACTTACTAACACTTTTGCAAACCTATGTTAGTTTACATTTAAAAATGCTTGATCGAGATTTCATATTGAAATTATTAGTTTTGAATTTTCTATTACATTCCACAACAAACAATTAACTAGGTATTAATTACAGTAAATTATACATAATTACCAATTTATACAAAGAAAAAACTCATACGAACTACAAAAATAAAATCTAATACAAAGACGCTATTTTTTTTGTCGTAAGACAGAAAATTGTTAGTATGTTTATTTTTTAATTAAAGCTAAATAACACTGGATTCATTATCATAATTATGTTTACAAAAATAGTTTAATCAAAAAATCATTAAGTTAAAGTGCAGGAAAACTGGGATATTTAAATGGTATAATTATGTATAATTGCACACTCTATGTTAAGTATATTAGGGCGTGATTACACGTACACGATCGACGTCGCATCGAGGCCACACTCAACATCGATCTCAGAATTATCGATGATTTCTGCTTGTACTACTATTGAAGTTGGATCGATCTCATTGAAAATAGCTTAGGGGGTTGCCATGGACTTTCCTAGCTAGTTAGTATTTGACAATTGTCAAACTCAGTTGACATATGAATTGTCAAGCGATTTTGAACCAAGCGCGGGGCAATTATTCTTGTCAAGTTGATCTGCCCTACAAACGCTTATAGTACGAGCACTGGTATGAGGCTGGCATAGGAGCGTGGGGAATGGCACAAGAAAATAAAGGCCAATGCCCAGCAGAGAGTGAAGTCGGGCTGTAGATGATTGATCATTCGACGTTTAAGAGTCTATATAATCGACGTTAATCAATGTTACCGTTCGATGTCGATCGTGTGGGTGTAAGTACGCCCTTACAGTAGCTATGAGATGCCATTGATAACACAGAGATAGTGAAAATCTTGGTAGATATTTTATTGCTGGCATTTGGCATGTACTTACCTATAGTTTCTGTTACCTAAATTATTTATTATGCCTTCTTGCGGGGCGTAGTATGGATTAACATGTTTTATCCACCTATATAATTTTACCCTATACTCACAAAATGAATTTGAATGTTTAGCTGCAAAATGAAGGAAGAAACATACACTTTATAGGTACAAGATATTTAGCTGCGAGATATAGATTTTAATAGCATCGCATAGTACTGTCACAATCCTAATTACTTTCAGTATAAAAATATTACAAAAATTACACATGAGACATTTATCAGCAGGTACTAATACTATCATCATTATAATTATATTAATGGTATATAATTATAAAGTTTAATTATTTTAATAAATTGGTTCACTGGTTTGTTTCGAATGTCTCAATCGACTTGGAAGTATATTCCAAGTCGATTGACAGCGTCTGCACCAAGTGCAAAGGGCAACTGATAGAAATCCGATGACAAGGGATCTGCAAAAAGTATCGATACTTTTGAATTTTTGCGGATCCCTACCGACGACTGAAGAAACACGAAGTTTGCCGAGGGACATTAAGAACATAGTTGTACTATACTTTCATAAATAAATTTTCAGTGACGTCATTTAACGGTAAATTGCGGACGCTATGAGACGGTCACTGCTCTTCTAAGAAACCGTAAGTTAACTACCTCAATTTTGTTTTTTTTTCTCCTCAATATACATACAATATTTAGTTATTTGTCAATTTAATACTTGTGTAAAATGTTAACAAGCCATAGAAGTGTCATACTTTTGACTTACAAAAGTTGTTTCTATGAAAATTGTTATTATTAATATAGGTAAATATTATTAGTACTGATATTAATTCACTGGGTATTATTGTACATTTGTTAGTCTTAAACGGACAAACACTTTTGTGCTAGTCATTTTCTTAGAAGTTATTTCTATTAGTATTGTTTTTTTTTTTAATTTATGAGGATAATCTAGCGCGTTGTCCATTAATATAATTTAAGTGTGCGTTTTATACTTTGTCAATATTTTACTTTAATTGGTAGTCTTCTAAAAATGATTTATTACTCGAAGATTTTAGATTTTCAAAGGAATTTATTGATTCTATATATAAAAAAGAAACTCAATATGCAGAGTTATGTCCTTAACATAGACAATACGAATAGTCAGGTGTCAATCAAACTTTGGCACGTTAAAAAACAAATGTAAAGAAGCGTACTCACTGGTGAATATAAATACGGATCGATCCGCCACTGTTTTAGAGATCAACACTAAATGATAAATTGTTCGGATCGATTAGATTTAAGGATAGATTTCGTCGTGATGTCCAATGTTGTTGTCTTCGTTCAAATAAATAGTAAACGATCAATTCGTCGTTCCGATCGATCTGACACGATGGATCATAACGACTAATAACTAATAACCGTTTCGATTGATTTTTCGCTCAAAGATTAAGTCAGTATGATCATCAGATATGTAAGGATGTATAAGATATGTGGTATTTTAGATTTTGGGGCTGATCCGTATACCAACGGGTCGGGCCGTAGTCCGGGGTAGTTAATGTCCGGCATTGGCGACTCTGGAAACATTAATGAATAGTTGGTTAGAAGTTCACACAAGTACACAATATTGTATAGTAAAAGATATGTTGGGGTAAGTTCGATGGTGGGATAAGACCGTAGGTACGGATCAAATTCAGTGGCATTTTATTCTGCTCCGACTGACGGAACTGAATAAAATGGCGGCAGGGTAGCTCGCGAAATTCAATTACTTTTTACGTTTTTTGCAATTTGCAGGTCAGAGTCCAGTCGAATTTTGATCAAAATACGATCCCCGACAACAACAATTGTATAATTACAGAATTATAATCATTAGAATCATCTATATAACTCTCTCAGTTAAAATTAGCCTCATACGGAATTGTTTCATGAAATAGTAGTCATATAGTATATCAATAATAGTCATTCAATAGGATAATTTTAACGTAGGAAAAAACATAAGAAAATTTGAACTTACGGGCTAACCTGGCGCAAAAAAAAAAAAAAATTGCCGCAAAACTTTATCGGACGGTCTTATCCCAGTACCGAACTTACCCCAATAAGGTGACAAAACAGTAAATCCAGCATGAGCTGGCCTCGCAATGTACGGAAAATCTATCCAATGCAAGACCAGTTTTTACTGGTAATGTACAGTCGCCAGCAGGTCAAGCTTCACGAAACTGTCAAATTTCTCCAAACCATTTGAAACCTTAAAATGTTGATGTTTAAGTTCAAAATCGAATGAGAGAATCTGACTGTGGTAACTTAACGTGCAAGCGACTGTACAGCTTGATATGACGCCAGGTATATACAATGTGGAGAAGACAAAACGACAAAAAATGAAAACGTTTCGCTATGGACGCTTCTGAAGGTGCCAAGTTCGTTGTCAAATTCTGGACAGACTATAAAACATAGGTTGCCATGGACACGCTAAGAAAGCAAAATGAAAACGCTGACAATACTAATGCATAGGAGTATTTTAGAATAATACTCATAATTAATTTACCTGTCATGCGTTATATTTAATTATTTTTACCTATTGTGGTATAGTAATTTTATTCTAGGTGCATCGTCTTCACATATAATTATTATGTATACATAATATTGTAAAACATTTTTAAAAGAGTAACGGTGGAGTTTCTTGCCCATTCTTCTCCATACGAAACTACCTTTTGGAAGGGACAACTAGAATCAATTCTATTTTTTGTAAATTTTGACGTTCAAAAGTGCCTTTTATGTGTCTATTTGAATTAAACGATTTGACTTTGGCTTTGACTTTGAATTATCAAATAAATCCTAATATCGAAATTGAAAACGTGTTTTTTTATAAATAAACTAAATAGTAGTGACTAGAGGGCTGGCCTATTGTTAGGCCAGAAAATCAGCATCGGCATACAACGTGGCAATAGGCGTTTCTTCATTGGAAGGCCCGGCCCGGAACCGATACCGACACCGATATCGGTGGACGCATAATTCTATGAAATTGTAGGGCACACTGTCTCATTGACCCGGCCCGACACCGACATGCCGGCGCCGGCGCCGATATGTCGTCGCAGCAAGTCTCCCACTTGTGTCGGGCTGGTATCGTTACGTTTGTGTTGTGTACCTACGCAAGCTTCTATGTGGGCGTGCGTGCAGTGACATGAGCCCCCCCCCCCCTCCCCTCCGCGCCCGACTCGCCATTCATTAGTCACGTGTCTTTACTCATAAGGAAATTGTTAAAAAACTTATCCGGGTCATCATTTAGTTTTTCAAATTAATTATAATACGTGCCGTCTAAATAGCTCACTTTTATAATTGGATGCATCCAAAACCGTTTCGTTGTATTTATTTTTTTGCGTCTTAAATATAACAAATACAAATTGTTATTAAACACTGCCATCGCTAAACGTGTCTCGAGTGCTCTGAGGTCTCAGTGGATAGTAAACACAGACTACTTAGAGATACTACGTATAAATTTGTTGTGAATTTACAAAGCCGACGTGTCGTGTCGGTCAAAAGAAGAATGTAGCTGTCGGTGCAGTGTCGGTCTTGGGCTGGGCCGGCCAATGAAGAAACGCCCAATGCTGCCTGCCTTTTGGGCACTTTTCCTGTTGACGGCGATGCGGACGAATTTTTTAATGCCTTAGATTCTTTTCCTTCTTTTATTTTATTTACCTGTACATATTATTATAATATTATTTTAAGTCTGTAAGCTTATATATCTATCTAAATAAATATCAGCAATAGTAGTGATGACTATGAATTTTGCCAAACTGTGACTAACTATAGTGACTAAACTATTGGATATATCGTCGCTCGCATGACTAACGGTCCTATGTCCGTATTGTCCATTGTTCAGGACAAGCGTTTTGCGGTTACGGCATTTCTAACTAACATAAAATGATAATCTATCGGCAATTCTGAATATTTAATTATATTTATTCATAAAGAGCATTGATAGTAGTTTAATTTTCCGTTATAGCTACTTATTTGGGTTTTATAGAATTTTATTTCTCATAAGAACTTAAAATGACAGTTCGCTTATAATAAGATACATAAGTGAATAAAACTAGTAAAATTAACATTAGTTACCTCTAGGGTGTTGGAGACTTTATATTAGTATAATTATTCTGTTTTGTTATTCTATATCAAATATTGCGATGTCTTTGTTGCCTTAATCTGCGTTTGAATGTATTTATATTGTCACATTTTTTTATATTATCCGGTAAACTAACGAATAGCTCACGAATAACTAACTCATAAATAAATAACTCACGAATAGAAAAATGTAGTTGTCCTAACTCAAATTAGCTAAAAAATGAGATAGGACTTTTAGTCATGCGAGCGAAGATATTTGATTGAATTTTTGTATGCAGTCTGGAAACTTCATTAGATATACGAAGTTTATTTTTTTTGTAGTATTGTCGTCTCCACCTTGTACAGTGGAAAATTGAGTTATAGAACGAGACAAAAAAAAATAACTTAAGGTGAATCCTCAGCTGTAGCCCACCAAATTCAAAGTTTCTTTGGTTTTTTGCATATTCCAGCTCTGTTTTCCGTCGTATGTTGATCAAAATGCGATTAGCGACTGTAGGAATGATATATTTACTGAAATCATCGATTTCATAAGAAAATTCTTAGGTGGAACAAAGGAGACGTTTCATTTTTGTATGGAACTTTGGCTAAGACGTGTACATTACAGAAAACCTTATGAAATGTATCTTTAAACATGTAACAAGCAATGATTTATAGAATTAATTTGTATTGTAGAAGTACAAAAATAATTTTGAAAATGTTTGACATTTGTTGTGGGTAAAATGGAGACATAATGACAATGACACTAATGTCATCTTTCATTAACATTTATCGGGGATATTTTATGATTGACAACGACACTTCCGACAGTGTATGTCAAAATAAAACGTTCGGAAATCAGAAGTTCACTGGCCAAGTAGATTTTATTAATCGAACTAGGATATTATTAGATGTTACCATTAATAACAAATTACAAATAGGTGTAATAGATGAACCAATAATACAGCGATACCTTTTTATAAATATTTTTATATTTACGGTTTCAGATCCATTCTGATTTCAGAACGCATGTTGTCAGGACGCCGCCATAGTATGGCCACAATGACAACAATGCCAATAATTGAAAAGCTTTAATTTGTGTGTGCAACAAAGATAACATTCTCAAATTCATGGATTAATATTTTTACTAAATTAAAATGTATTTTTCCCCGTTTTTTGATATAATGTACCATTGCTAGCCAAAAATGAAACATCTCCTTTCCAAACTTTGACGATTGATACGAAATTGATGATCATTATTCAGTAAATATATCATTCTTACAATCGCGAATCGCATTTTGATCAACATAAGACGTAAATCGGAACTGCGATTTGCAAAAAACCAAAGATAATTAGTATTTGGCGGGCTACAGCTGAGGATTCACAATAAATAAGAGATTTATAAAGTATTTATGAAAATGATAACAAATGACTTCCCTTAATCCAAAAACACACCATTGGTCAATGAAACCAAATTGCAGAAACACACACGCGTGCACAAAACATTATCATTATTTATATTTATTTACTTGATCTAATTTTTGTAAACTAGGCTTTGTCCACTCAAAAATAATGAAGAGTTACAAGCTTTACTTAATACAAAATTTACATCATTATAATAATGAAGCGAAACAAAAAAAAGGGTAAGTACGTTCTTCCAAACATGCAAAAAAAAAAGTTTTTTTGTAATTACAAATAAATGCTGTGCATAAAAAAATGTGTTTAAGCCACTTTACCCACTGTCTGTGACTATTGTTCGTGTATTGATCGTGTCGAAAGAAAATAATTACAAATCGCATTTATAAATGACCGTGGATGACAGTATTAATCGTTCGTGGCATAAGTAAACAGCTCTTAAAAATACATAAACCAAGAGATTTTTAACAAAACGACTATCAGTCGTCACAACACAGTGAGCACAGTTTCTAACATAAAAAAAAACGGGCGTAAAAAAACTCGTCATCAAGTCAAGGGCCACGGATTCTTGTCACAAATGCGTTTTATTTTTCACTTCACGATATCAGTACTGATATCCTGTAAAAATTACTATTATTACTTTTGTATTGTTAGCTGCAAGCCGACCAAACACAATAAAGTAAAACCTCACAGCGAAAACCTAGGTGAAATAAGTTTTTAGTGAGTTATTGATAGCTCACTCACCATCACGGTTTTCTTACCTGACGCTGTGAATCTAGGGGTTGACCCCTAGATTCACAGCGTCAGGTAATATGACTAGAGATCGGATATTCGGATGCATATGCACCTAAAGTTGCGATGTTGGCTAATATGGAATGCGCTTTTGTATCGAAAACATCTTTAATTTAACTAACACACACCACCCCTCCTCTTACTCCCTCATCCTCTCCCATATCTGCATCGGGGGTTAAACATTAATCTATATATATAAAAATGAATCCCTATTTCCCTTGGTCACGCCATCACGCGTGAACGGCTGGAAATAAGGAAGTTGATCGGAACGTTACAAAATTTAAGAAAACTTAACGCCAGTATTAATTTTACATAACTGTCAGTTGTTTGAAATAACTGTCAGCGATTGACAGAATGCGCGCTGCAAATATCGTTTAGCACAGATGGATCGGTTGATAAATGAGTCGATAGTTTTAGTTAATAGTCAAAACTAAAAATAAAAGACATATGACATTCATAGTTAAGACAGGACAACGTCTGTCGGGTCAGCTTGTTTTAAATAAATATTATGAACCCGAATAGTTATGCAATCCAAGAATACCGGGGTTTTTTTTATTTGTATTTTTTTAAGTCTATTCCATACTATACACCCGCTTAATTGTGCATTTCCGGTATTCCTGGCATGCCGAGTTTTTTTTTTTTTTTACAAAAATAAATATTTTAAGAAGCTGCTTCCATACCTACATAGCGAAAAAAAAATAGCTTTAGGTAAATATGCACCCGAATATCCGATCTCTGAATATGACAGTTTACTTTACCGAAATTTTCACGATGAGACTCACAGAATGGACCAGCTGAATAGTGACCGGTTATGGAGATATTTAAGGTACGGGCGGTTACAGATAACAGTGGTTTCTATAGCAAAAATGGGGAAGGCAACTGTCAAAATGGCGCTGTCGTAGCTAGTACCCAACACAAGCTAATAATATAAGGCGTGAGATGGTTTTATTTTACCACTTATTTTTTTTTAAATGTCGCAGCATCATGCTGAGATAGGGGCCTTTTGGCCTTGTGCAGGATTTTCTGTTGTTATTTTACTTTTGTTTTAATTTATTTTATTGTTTTTTGATTTTATGAGTGTGTTTATTTTAGTTTAGTTTCTGATAATCCTGTGCGAGTCCCAATAAATACTTTTTCTTTCTTTCTTTTCTTTATTTAATTTTGCGAAAATGACGCGTTGTTGTGTTCCTAAGTACTCCGAAATTGGAGTCCACCTTTTCTCGAAAGATCTTAAAATTGTGGTTTAAAGCTATTCGTAGAGTTTTTTTTTTTAATCAAACAGAGTTCGAAGTTCTGTTGGAATCATTTTGAAGAAAGTGATTACGAGGAAATAATTAAGGTTTGAAATTCTGAAACTTTCCATGTCAAATATTGAAATCACCGAAAATATCGAAATAATGAAATAAAACCAAACTCATGAATGAACACGAAACGGAACGAATGTCAAATTTATTGTAGTCCGTTGGGACCTAGCTATGATCACGCCATCTACAATTAGCTTTGCACGAACTTCCAAAATCATTTCCCAGTAATTAGAATAGAATAGAATACTCTTTATTATGTACACCATAAAAATTACAGATATAAATGTAAAAATTTTACATAGGGTGACACAATGGGCGGTCTTATCGCTAAAAGCGACCTTTTACAGACAACCTTTGGATGGATTCAAGGGAGAAGGAGAGACAATACTGCAGGTAGTCAGTGGTGTACCATTTACATATACAACAAATACATACATACATAAAACATATACTTATCTACATAATATAATATATACAATACTAAACATGAAACAAGAGTAAGGAAACTAAATGTAATGACAATGTTTAAGGAGAGAGGAAGTGTTTTTTCCGGAAGTCGTGTACATTTTGACTTGGTGATGGCTTTTTTACACCCTGTATAATTATAAGCTAAAACTCACCTCCTCGCAGCATAAACGATGTAAACAGCAAACATGGACATAAGGGTGGCCTCAGACGGCACGATGTTAGCTGCGCCGCCGTAACGCGCGGTACCACACGCCGGTGGACACACCGGGATTATAGATTCTAAAGACAAGACGTATATTGTAGCATGCGACGAGTAGCAGCCATGCATGCGGAGTATGCATAAAAACAGTACAGAGTGAGATCAACATACTCACAAACGGCGTGAGTGTATGACCAGATGTATGAACGTAAACGAGGCAAAAGGAGTATGTAAGGACCGTAGCAGGTGGCGTTCTGTAGTTTCTGCCTACCCCCATGGGAAGAAGGCGTGGACCTGGATGAGGCTGGCTCAGCATCGTGGAGATTGGGACAAGAAAAGAGAGGCCTGTGCTTAGCAGTGGGTGAAGTCGGGCTGTGGATTATGATGGTGAAGTCTGACATCGCCAACGCTCATTAAGCAAGCGTGGAGATCAATGCCATCTCTGTGTGTTAAGAGGACTTTATCCCGCAGTAGAAATTGTCCCACTACAGGGCAAAGGGCAATCGCCAATTCCTTCTGCGAAGCAGTAATGCTCGCGAAGGAGCAGGCGGAGCGCGTGAGAGAGGCAATCGTTACGCCCCTAGTCGCCGCAGGAGACGCCCAGGGCGTCGGGAATCCCAAGCCGATTCCCAGCCACCGTAGGCGCGGGCTTGCGGACGGCGAGCAATGGGCAGCTCGCCGTCCGGTAAGGACCAGGCCCGGGTCGATGGCGCGTTGTGTTCCACGCGTGCCTCAAAGAGATGTCAGCACTAATTGATGGGGTCCGCTAGGGCCGATGCGTGCCAGGGACGCAGATTGTTCGAAAGAGTTAACGTGGCCCTGGCACACAGCCAACTGAAGGAACACGGGTGGGTTTTAGCTAGTAAAGGTCTTACACGCCCTCCCGCTCCGCCCAGAGCGGGAGAAGTTATTTGATGATTTCCCACACAAAAAAATAAATAAGATAGTTGGCGTTAATTAATTGGTCGATAAGTATAGTCTCACTCCGTATTGTACAGTAGGACGCACGCCAGTAGTATCATTTTGAACTTGAACTGGTTTAACGTAGTAGTATTTCCAAAAGAATAAGAGGACAGCTGATTGGTTTTGAAACCAATGACCTGCGGCCTACCTTACATCAACAAATACGCAGTTTTAAGGGGGATGCGCCAAGGTAGCCGGCGGAATTCAAATTTTCTTACGTTTTTTGCAATTTTCAGGTCACTGTCAGGTTGTATGTTGATTAAAATATGATTCGCGGCCGTAGCAAATATTGCTTTACAGAATTATAGTCATTAGAATTACCAATTACAACTCCTTAAGCTCGAATTGGCGTTAAATGGTCATTCAATACGGTAATATGAAATTAGAGAGATGTATTGATGATTTTTATGATTACCAGTCTATAAATAAATATTTGATACGGCCACGAATCATATTTAGTTCAACATACAACCTAATACTGACCTGCAAATTGCAAAAAACTTAAGACACTAAAATTTCGTGGGCTACCTTGGCGCATCCCCCTTAATTGTTAAACATAGAATTTAAACATTGCAAAAAAATCAAAGATTCTGAAATCAATACCGAAAAAATACTAAATACAAAAAATATATGCTTGTCAAAATCAAAGGTAGCTTATTTTAAATAAAGAATTTAAGTGAAAATTGTAATGAAAAAAAAAAAATCCTTTCCCGTTTATGCAACTCAAAAAAAAAACATCAAATCTTCTCTATACCAATAACATTCATAGTGTTGTACTCACCAACTAAATCCACCTGTCCCTCGTCAGTCCCAAGCTTATTCTGAGCCTTGCATTTGAAGATGCCGTACTGACGCTTCTCAATTGTGATGACCCTGATAGTCGTGTCTGTGAACTCGTCTGCGGTCGCGAAGTGAGAGATTCTGGGGGAGGAAGAAATATGGTCCTTTAAAGGGGATGCTGTTACATACTCGTAGATGTCATGATGACCCAGTGCTGAAGACCTCGCCTCTCTAGGTATTTTCAATTCCTATCTATTTTCTAATTTTATCATGGACATCACTGAAATCGGTGTAAATAAGCTTGTTTGGTTGATAAATCAGCCAAACAAGGCTAAAAAACAAAACCTATTAAAATAATTAATATTTAAAAAAAAAACATTTTTAAAATAGGTTTTTAGTTTAGGTTTTTGTGAATGTGAGACAGTTGTCGGCCTAACTTGTAGACTAGATTTGTAGACTTTTTCCTCTTTTGGTTAGAGCCTGTTTGTTACCTGTTGTTTGAAAACATTGTAAAAGCCACTTATTTTTAAAAGAGTAACCGTGGAGTTTCTTGCCGGCTCTTCTCCTTGTGAAACGACCAATTGGAACCGTGCACCTTGCTTCTGAGGTTTCATAAGTGCCCATGTAGGTGTATGTAAAATAAAATATTTTGATTTTGATTGGTGAAGGAATACATCGTAGAGAAAAAAAACTCAATCTTGACATATATTTTTTTACTCTCTAAAATTCCATAATTTATTTTCTCTATATTTTTATCCGGTTTACACTTAGTTATGCATGCATGATGCATGCTGTGGTATCATCCCGTATTTGAAGGAGCACAGGTAAAATAACCTTTTTTATTGAATATTTTGTACATCTATCCTTGTATTGTATGTCTATCCTTTGTTAGAGATCCCCAATAAATTAATACATAAATAAAAAGCTTTTTTAAATACACTACCGTATTCGTTATAATCTACCTAAATTTATTTTGTTCAACGAAATCTCTAAACGGCTGGTTTACACTTCCCGTGACCCATGGTCTAAAAAAACAAGGTCTGGCATTCCGGGAGTGACACATGCTTACGTCACTCTACAGTTGCCACTTTATTGCAACAAAACACGAATTATGGAAACATTTTCAGTCACCATTCTGTTAAGAAATATATATAAACCATTTAAATTGTCGTTTCATTTTTCTAATCAAACGAAACAATTCAATTTAAACATATACCAACATAATTGTTAGTTAAAAACTCTTTGTTTTAATGGTTTCGCGCAGGTAATAAAGGCGATTGGGGAGTTATTATTACACACTACTGGTAACACAGCGGTGATGACGTAGGCTTGTGTCAGCCCCGTGACCGGAATGCTATACCTGCCGAAGTATATTATTATACCATGCCGTGACCCAAGGGCTGGCTATAACCTTGGCCAGAGGCTAAGCATTGCCACACAACGTGGCAATGCCGCCAGTCTCTTCGGTACATTACCAGTCGACAGCGATGCGGAGGAATTTTTCGACGCCATAATTTAGTTTTTTTTTATAGTTTTAGTTAGCTTAGGTTATTATTTAAGTTAATAAAAAAAATATACCAATTAAACAATTTACAGGGACTTTTGAACTGTCAACTAGTCGATCAGTCAGAAAGATGAAGAGCAAGATGGAATGAGCAACTATGCTCATTCCAAAGCGTTGTAGGTTCCTATGGAGACGAACGGGTTAGAAATTCCATGGACACTTTTTTAAATCAAAATATTGGTTCATTAAGGAAAACATTTAGGTACGATATTAAATTACACGGTTTCCTTATTATGTTTACTACGAAACTGCGAATAAGTGATAATATGTGGTTATGAATCATATCTATTTGGTTACCTAAACATATAAATAAACAATAGCTAAAGACTTTACCGTACTTTATATTTTCATTAACTAACAGAAGTAGGTTCTGTTCAAACGTATAATTCGGTATAATTAAGAAGATGAAGTTGTTCAGCGTAACGTTGATACTATTAGTTTTTTGTTATTTCATTTGTCCAGGTAAGTTTAACTAAGTAATTTCTTGTTTGATTTTGATGCCAAGTACACAGTATACGGGTCGAAACATAATTCTTTCGTGTGCCCACAACCCGCATCCGAATCGTCGCTATACGTAGATGACTTCTGTTCATGTCCAAGACCCGACTAGCGAGACCAAATCTAAGTATGCTTTAAGGGGGATGCGCTCGGTAGCCCGCGAAATTCAAATTTACTTACGTTTTTTGCAATTTGGAGGTCAGTGTCAGGTTGTATGTTGATTAAAATATGATTCACGGCAGTAATAAATATGGCTTTACAGAAATATAATCATTAGAATCAGCAATACAACTCCTTAAGTTAGAATTGGCCTCAAATGTCAAGATTTCATGAAATAGTCGTTCAATAGGGTAATAAGAACTTATAGAGATGTATTGATGATTTCTGTGAATATAATTCTGTAATTAAATATTCGCTACGACCGCGAATCATATTTCGATCGACATGAAACCTGATACTGACCCGCAAATTGCAAAAAACGTAAGAAAAATTGAATTTCGCGGGCTACCCTGAAGGTTTCGCCTTAAATATAATTTTTGTAAATTCCCGTTCGACCCACTAGGTGGACGAAGTCGGGGGGACAAACGAAAATACACGGTAATCATCGCGCCGATGGACTAGAATGTCGGTTTGTTATGTAAATTTGGCAAATAATTTATGGCTTACAAGTAAAAATGTATTTTTGAACTGGATATCGAGTGTCTAGACCAGAGATCACCAATTCTTTTTATCGGGGGTTTGTTTTTCTTAATAACATGACAAACGCGGTCCGTTTGGTAGACGATCAAGTAGCAACCAAGATCAAAAATATCAATCTATCGTTTTTTTTTTTTACTTTGTACTAACTGTCTGAAGTCTGGAGTAAAGTTGGTGCAAGCAAAAACTATTTTTGCACGACTCATGATGCGAAGCATCAGAGAGTGCTTTACGATCGAAAAATTTTTTTCGCCTGATTTTGGCGGCTATTTTTATTATTATAGCCTTGTTAGTTCACGGAATCAAGATATTTTGCATACTATTGTCGAGATAATTTAATGGAGATTACTTTCATACTTTTTAAAAATTGATTTACTGCAATAGAATTGGAAAAAAACACCAAAATAGGTCAAAAAAAAATCCTGTCCGTCATGTGTGAAACCCGGAAACACTGTAACTTGTGAAAAAATCCATTATTTGAGATAATTAAAAAAAAAAAAAATCTAATCGACATTTCTAGGTCACTGAATGCAAATGGCTAATTAATTCAGTGTCGTTTAATTACAATTAATAAAAAACGAAAACTACAAGACTGTACATCTATTTATATTTTTATTTTTTATAGATTTGAATGAGATTATGAGGCGTGCACTTTTGAATTTTCCAATTTTTTTTTAATAAGTATAATATGTTTAGATTAAGTTTTAGTTATATTTTACTGTTTACTTAAGTTCGCACAAAATAGGTCGGCGCTCCAAACCACTTGGTGACTCCTGGTTTAGACAATATTTATTTAAATAACTAGTTAGTAGGTAAATATCGGCCGTCACTGTAATTTGTGCGTTTTAAGGCCTGAGTAGACGATGGACAATTATTTGTTTGCGGATACTTTGGAGTCGTATGGAAATTCTGGGAGTATATTAATTGTCCTACGTGTGCGTTATTGTATAGATTTCCATACGTTCTATCGTCGCGGACAAATTGTCCATCGTCTGCTCAAGCCTTTAGCATGGCAACAGTGGTGCCACAGCCATTTTACTCGCAGACTAGTAGCACTATATTGATCAAAATTGGAAAAAGTTGTATTCTATGCATCGGTAAATAATGGTGTAGTGAAACTAGGTCATTTTTTTAAAAATTACCTATATATTTAAATTGTTAGATTCACCCTACCGCGTCAAAAGATCGCGTTTCTGTTTCGTTTTGACACCTCTGTGTGCGCTCACACACACTCACATCTAGAGCAGGGATTCCCAAAGTGGTCGATATCGGTTTCCCAGGGGTCGAAATAAACGAAAACTGATTTTGGGGGTCAACGAGGTGTAAAAATTGACCCCTATTAATTAAAACAAGTTCTTATTTAAAACTTTCAAGATACTGTATAAGTTGCGTTACGTGTTACATCCATCACACTATTATTTTTTAACTTTAGGTAGGTACTTTACGATTTTAATGTCTTTTTGAAAAAATAATTACTTACCTAAGTATTTTTACGTACTTTGTATTAATAATGATAAATTACACCTGTTATTACTGAATTTTCATGTCTATTTATTGTTTATTTTCAAATACATTTTTCCTTTTCAGTTTTCGGGGATTATATTCTACCATGCAGTAAAATAATGTACCAATACCATAAACTAGAAATTAAGCAACTTCAGGATATTCGTAACCGAACGCAACAACAAAACGAAAGGCTACATTATCTATTGGAACAAATATATTTTTGTAAAAGGATTGAATAAAATAATGACTTAAAAAAAAAACGCATTTTTTAAATTTAAATCTGACTTTTGTGATTTTAATTATAATTGAATCGCTTTTAATTTGGTATTCAGTTATTTGATTTTTAGCTTAAGAAAAAACACTATTATTATTATTCAAACTCAAACTCAAAGCATTTATTTCAAAAAGACCAATTACAGGCACTTTTGAATTGTCAAGGGGTCGGTCAGTCAGAAAGATGAAGCTAGTTACCCATTCCAAAGCGTAGTAGGTACCTATGGAGAAGAACGGGCAAGAAACTCCATGGACTTTTAAATCAAAAAATGGTTACAAAATATTGATTACATCGTTCATGTTGAAATTATGCATGTGAGAACGATGCAGAACGTTAAAAGCGTCCGTAATAAAAAGACAAAAGCAATTCAAATATTAAATTAAATTAAAATAAGCCGTGGCAGCTAAGAAATGACCAGTCCCAACTGACGGCGCCCGTTCACGAATATGACGCATGGATCAGCACCATTCAGCTCAACCATTTTGAAGGGAACTTAATGATCCAACACACACGCCACCACCAGCGAGACATTAGAGTGAGCATGACATACTCTCAGCCGCCAGGGCACATTCAAGTCAATGAAAGAAAAACCTATTAAATGGTAGCTTTATAGTAGGTACATAGTACTCACACCTGTGCTATGCAATTATACAATACTAAAACATTGAATTTATACAATGCAAAGATAAGTTTTTAAAATCTTCAGCAGCTCCAACAGTATTTTCAAATGCTAATCAATTATTTTATGCGCCCTTGTGGAGCAGGACCAGCGTTGAGCCAAGCATTTTTATCAGCGATGTAATCCCCCAACTTATAATATGCTTGGCTGCATAGTGTGCGTTTTATACAAGATTTGAATTTAGTTTCATTCAGTTGAAGAATATGGGGAGGTATTTTATTGTAACATTTTAAACAGTACCCCATGAAAGATGAGTCTACTTTAGCCAGCCTGAAACCTGGTTGAACTAATTATCTATTATATTTACTAATAATTAAGAGAACATTGATCAGCCTTTAATGTTCTCACTGCTGGGACACAGGCCTCCTCTCTGTGAGAGGGAGTGGGCCGTAATCCACCACGCGGGCCCAGTGCATGTTGGTAGATACCACGTCTTCGATTTTTTGGTTTTAGGACATTCCGGTTACTTCACGATGTTTTCCTTCTCCGTTTTTGTGAGCAGCGTTGATGAAATAATTTGTATAAAGTGAAGCGCTTGTCAAGGTTCGAACCTACGACCTACAGCTCTTAAGCTAAATACGATCTAAATGAATATGGCCGCTTTTGTTTAGATCGAATTTTGTTGCTTCGTGTCTCAATATGAAAGTTTATAAAAGGTATTAGAACATTCTAGACACACTTACCGAGGTCGCTTATTGAGCCGTTTTTCAAAATTCCTTCTCAGTCACGAGATAATATTTTTTTAAAGGAGTGGCGCTAGTGGACCCGTGTATGCGCTCTTAAGGCGGCGCCGTGCACAAAATGGACAATTTTGATCACTATTTGTGGGTAAGAGAAAAATAATTCATTCTCGCTACTATGCCCATTCATTATTTATTACTAAGTTAACACAATCCTTTGGTAAACTTGCCGTAAACAGACTTTTTCATTAAAATGCAAAGCATCTTATTTTCTAGCAGACATCTTGCGGTGCACAAAACAATTGGATTAAATCAAATGATTCTTTAAAAAAAAAAAAAACATTTGATCTTTATCGTGATTTAAAACACAGATTTAAATAATCTCAACCCTGCTTGTGAAATACGTCATTTGCATCCACTAGACAGGCTCGCAGAAATACCGACGCGCAAACCAGCGAAGAATTTTTGGAACGAAGTTCCTAATTATTATTATTTAATTAAAAGTCAACACGGACCAATTAAATACAAATAAATAAATACAATTTCAAAACAAAAATACAATACAATTACAAGTCAAAACAATATTTCCACATTAGCCCGCACTTGTACCATGTCACAGTGATACATGTACTGGCAGTCGAATCGCTGGACAAAGGCGCTCAGGGTACTGTTCGGGCTGACCCGCACCCTGCGCACCAGGGATGTGCACCGCCTCCGCATGGTTGTATAAAAACAATCCACGCGCGCTTGTTCCCTCCTTAGGCCCCTCGCCCACGGCGACTTTTTGTAGCGATGCTGTCGCGCGTTTTTTAAAACACGCTTCTGCATCGCTACTATCGCGCGTTAGTCGCGTTTACAACGTGCGACAGAAACGATGCAAACGCGCGACCGTTTCTGACGACATCGGGGGAACAAAGGGTGAAGAACGGAGGGAGGGATGCTGGGGAATGTGTGAAAGTCACCGTGGGCGACCTTCTGTGTCGATGCTGAATCGCGTTTGCATCGCGACTGAAGCGCGACAGCATCTCAATAGTAGCGATACAGAACCTGGGCGAAGGTACACAGCCAGCGACAGCATCGCGGTTGTATCGATACGCATGCGCGACAGCATCGCTACAAAAAGTCGCCGTGGACGAGGCCTCTTACCTGTCGCACGGTACGGACTTGGCGGATGGGGGCTACGCACAAAAAGTGTAAGAATCTTCCGTCACGACCCTTTGAACGCGCTAATTTCAGGAACTACTGGTTAGAATTGAAACAAACTTGTTTGTGTTGAACAAGCGTATCGCTAGTTTTCGATTCGTATGATGGAAACATTGGCGAAAGCGATACCGATTGTTGAAATAGAATCGCTCCGAAGCGAATGCCATTTGTCTAGGCCCTCTGACGTCCACAACCCAGTTACTGGATAGCATCGGGAAAGAACCGTTAGATATGTTCAAGTACTAAGGTTTAAAATATTTACCTGTAATGCTGGTTGTTTGAGAGTTGTACTTCATCCTTCAGCCAAGTTATAGCGGGCGGTGGGTACGCTTCCACGTGGCACTCCAGATCCATGTCATATTGTAGAGCCTGAAATAGGAAAATACAACAAAATGAGAAACGAAATGATGTTTTTTATTTCTGTACCTGATATTTACTGCATCAGGCTATAATGTTGTTCCTACTGCTGGGACACAGGCCTCTTGTCTTCGAGAGGGAGTGGGCTGTAATCTACCACGAGGACCCAGTGCGGGTTGGTAGGCGTCACATGTCTTCGAATTTTTGGTTCTAGGACTTGCTGGTTCCTTCACGATGTATTCCTTCACCGTTTTGAGAGCAGTGGTGATGAAATTATTTATACAAGGTAAAGCGCCTGCCTGGGTTCGAACCCACGACCTACAACTCGTAAATCGGGGTCGATACCACTGGGCCACCACTGCTCCAACGGCATTTATGGCACTTTCACACATTTTTTTTGTTTATATTTTAAAACTAGATGGCGCTGTCATTTCCTAGCTGACTGATCCCTGAGAAGAAATCCCGAAAGAAACTCACGAGATTTTGCTCCCTTTTAAAGACAATATTATATTATTAAGCTATTTTGAGAGTCTAACAATGCAGGCAATATCTGGAAGGGCCCTTTAAAGAGCCATTGTAGCTTTTAGTCGACCTGCTCCGATAGACAGGATGCATGCACCAGTCATCGTGTAGCTCAACCCTATTTTAGAGAGCTCAACGACCCGTCATACGACGCTATCAGATCTGCAGGACATTTTCGTAGGCCGTATAAAACTACTCAAAACCGCCAGATCAATGCAGGCAATATCTGGAAGGGCCCTTTAAAGAGCCATTGCAGCTTTGAGTTGAACTGCCCCGATAGACAGGATGCATGCACCAGTCATCGTGTAGCTCAACCCTATTTTAGAGAGCTCAACTACCCGTCAACGGAAGCTATCAGATCTGCAGGATATTTGCGTAGGCCGTATAAAACTACTCAAAACCGCCAGATAGTTATAGTCATGTATTCAATCTAGCCTGCAAGGTACTCACATTCAGTTTTCTCGTTAAATATCATACATAATCAGCCTATGATGCTCCCACTGCTGGGATTCAGAGAGCCTACTCTCTAAGTCCGTCAACCGTCCGAAAATAGTTCCGTTCTTTGAAGTGAACCCTACTCCCGATTATATAACTTTTTCGGACGGACAAGAATACGTCGGGAGTAAGGGCAACTGTCAAATCGTTTTATCATGAATTTTTAGTTCGGGCCCCGGATTAATGTTATGTCCAAAAGTGATATGGAGTAGGAAACATCCGTAATTTCGACCGAACCTACGGATCTCGTGCTTAGGGTGTAGGCCCCCTTTTTTTTGGGTGGGATATCATCAAATAAGTTCTCCCGCTCTGACTGACTAAAACCCACCCGTGTTCCTTCAGTTGCCTGTGTGCCAGGGCCATGGTAACCCTTTCGGACAAACCCGCGACCCTGGCAGGTATCGGCCCTAACGGACCCCGTCAATGTGTGCTGACATCTCTTTGAGGCGCGCGTGGAACACAACGCGCCGTCAAACCGAGGAGTAGGCTCCCTGGCTGCCTCTTTGTGAGAGTGGGTCGCAATCCATTATGCGGGCAGAGCGTGAGCGGAATAAAAGGAGTAACAACATCACGACTGTAATTCCCTGAGGGTTAATCAGAGGTATACATATAGTACACCCACATTTCGCCAGTTATGTTTAAGTCCCATGTAATAGGGGGCGAGCCTATTGCGTTCAATCGGCCACACATCGACACCGGGCTGTTACTGAAAAACTCCTGATGGAAAAACCCAATAAAAATTTGGAAAATCCAAAAGTGCACGCCTCATAATCTCATTCAATTCTATAAAAAAATATACAACGAACGAAATGTCCAGTCATTTTTTTATATTACTAATTACAATTAAAGTACATTGAATTAGACCGTGATTTTCGAAAGGACTTAGTCTTCGATAATGCGTTTAAAAAAAATGGGACTCGATTAGTTACGTTTTTCGGGAGTTATCGAACCAGGATCCATACATACAGACACAAGTCCACAGAATATTTTTTTAAACAATTTAGTCTTTTGAAAATAACATGAGTGTTGAAACTGACGTTTGTGTAAATATTATTCTACAAGTGCGATATGAAGTAAATAGTCATTTTTAGCTCAAGGAATTACTTGTTCTTTGTAAGGTGTGAGTAGAGCACTACTTCACGCGCTTCGCTTATGAGGCGTGCAAAAGAAGTATGGAGACCTCCCATCCATCCACCCACCATCCATCCATTTTTTTTGGTTTTTTGGTCTTTGGGTTTGGGACTTGGTATTCAGTAGTTGAAGTTATGTATGAATATACCGCAGATAAATGCAACCAGATATAAAATTACTGTGCATTCACAGGGTTTCATGTCAGGTGCTGGATTCTTAACATTATTTATATAACTTTTTTACCACATGACAACAATAGATATTTAAATAAATAAATCATTTATTTCACATATTATAAAACAAAAGAAAGAAAGAAAAATTGTTTATTCTGCACAAACAAGACGCACATTACAAAAATAATAATAGACAAAATACACACGGTAACAGTAGCCAAAAGCCTCGTTTTGAAAACCGTAAAAGTTAAAAGTTTGACAATGTTGTCCATTGCTTGATGTTTTACTTGTCTAAATTAAAACTGACACTGGCCAATGACAACAAATAAAAAAATACTACAAAGTGAAATATAATTTTCATTTCGGAAGTTGGTGTCTTTGGTTTTGTATTTTTTTTTTTTTGCAACCGACTTATGAAATTAAAGTTATTTTTCACTTTATAATGTTTTTTTTTTGTAATATTCTAACTTTTTAGCTGTGGTACCTACCCCACACAAATTCGTATACCTTCACTTGTTAAGTAAATAACAGTGGCCAGAAGTTATTTTAACATCATCAACATATACTAAATAAGTGGCAAAAATACGTATTATTGAAGCTAATTCAAAAACAAGTCATCAGAACTTGACCAAATGTATAAGGGAGCATCCTTGTATACTCTTTCAATCAAAAGATTTTTTCAAATCGGTTTATAAATCACGTGAGTTCTGAGGTACCAATTTTTTTTTTTTGAAATTCCTAATTGGGAACCTCCTCCATTTTTGAAGACATTCAGTTACACGGGCACTTATGAAACGTCAGAAGCTAGGTGCACGGTTCCAATTGGTCGTTTCCTATGGAGAAAGAGCCGGCAAGAAACTCCACGGTTACTCTTTTAAAAATAAGAGACTAAAAACATAATACCGATTTCTGAGTGGAAATGATCTAATTTTGTAAGCTGTTGAACTATACTCTCCAACGCACTTAAGGCGACAATAAGTGCCAGCGACCTTGAGCGAGTGGGAGGAGCATGCGAAACTTTTAAGCGAATAAAATTGCACGGAACGTGAGCGTCTACCCGGACATTGGTCTGCGATGTACTGCCGCCCGTCGCCCGCATGAGCCCCCGCTTCAACGCGCATCAAGTTTATTCGCAAAAACAACCCACCTTGATTTATCAAACACAATACAAATAAAAGCCGTATACAAAAATTTTGGTAATTAAATTGTCTTTTAGATGGTGCAGATTTCATGAAAATACGCCCGATAGTTTTTGCGTGATTATCGTTTTTGTGTTCGCGTTAGACATTACTTTACAAATTAATTACACTATGTTATAAAAATATAATTTCAAATATTCACATATTAAATTACGAAGAAAACTGTCTAGTTTATCATATATTTTTTTCAAACAAATAAGACTATTCATTTAGACGTGATCTTCGATTTGAAATCATTAAAAGTCGTATATCTGCGCCTTAATTTGCTGTCGGATCGCATGCGGCATCGTGACGCTTTTCAAGCGCCTGTAATCTGGACTCAATCCCATCCATACGGGTGTGACACGATTGTTTGTCGTTAGACGACTTCAATTCGGCTACGTCTTTCCGGAGCTCCAAGACGTCGAATCGCAAGGCGCGTAGCTCCTCCACGACCAGTTTTAAAACGGAGCCTACGTCCTGCAGGAAATCAGGTATCAATCAATTAAAGAAAAGAGAAGAAGAAAGAGAGAGAATCATCTTCGAAGCTGTGTTGTCTGTGCCCACAGCCACAGGTCACGATTGGGGGAGACGTCAATACCTGCATGAGCGGCTTATACGCAACATTTTCGTTTTTTTGGCGGCACGGTTGGCGCAGTGGTTAAGCAATTGACTGCTGCGTTGCGTGTCGCGGGTTCGATTCCCGTACGGAAAAAATATTTGCATGATCTGCAAGTAAATGTTTGTAAACGCACCCACATTACAGGATAAATTCCTAGTGTAGGGCATAGTTTTTCAAAAAAAAAAAAAAAATTTACAGCGTAGGAAAATTTGGTAATGTGTAAGTAATGGTAATTCCTAAGAATTCTCATATGAAATATTCTGAAAATTACTTAAGTGGAACTAATTTCTAAAGTTTGACGATTGATAGGAAATTGATGATTATTATTCAGTAAATAAATCATCAATCAATACGTCGTAAAACAAAGCTAAAATTTGCAAAAAAAAAACCAAAGAAATCTTGAATTTTGCGGGCTACAGCTGAGAATTCACCTTAATAAACATTTATGCATGAGGTAAGAAGCTTTAGAAGTCCATTCTTTTTGTAAGCCACATAAGTTTAGTTACAAACTTCTATGTAACTGTGGGTGTATGATGAAAGCAAGACAGAAAAAGTATTTATTGGGACTTGCACAGGCCCTAACAGAACCAGATGACGAGAAATCGTGAGGCGAGCAACGACTACCCCTACGATTGGACACTGTTTATCGTGACCACGACCAGTCTGTCAAGAGCGAAGGCGAGAAGAGATCTCCTTTTTCTTTTTTTTTACGGGATGGAAATCCTCATGGATGTCCAGTGTCCTCAGCCCAGGGTCGGGCGGAGGGGTCTGTCAGACTTTTACCGATTAAAACCACCCCGTGTTCCCCTCGCACACTTGCACCGGGTGCTACAGGGGCACTTAAGCACACTCTTTAACGCAGCCCCCGACTGGTGCCGGCTTCCTCTGCGGGCTCCGTCTGGTCGCGCGGGAGGAGTGAGGTGTTTGAATCCCCCCGCGACGTCTAAGAGGCGCGCGTGGAACATTTATATGACGTCTGCGAGTCCGCCGTCCCTGGACCCATTTCGGGGGGCCGAAAGAGACCATTATCTACCATCCACCAGCTTCGGGCCGGGAGAGCCCTCGAAATCTCCCTCTCCCTTTCCGCTGCCTCCTGCGAGATGACATTTTCGCAGAAGGAGATCACCGCGTCCCATGACGCTGCGCCGCCGATCATAGAATTAATAAGAGATCTCACCTGAGCCAGCCTCGGCCTCGGTACAGTCACAACAGGAGCAAACTCCACTTCCAAGTTAATATTCCTTCTAGCTCCTTTGCCAACTCCGTTCTCAGCTACACAGTAGTATGTTCCGCGATCTTCCTTGTGTACCGTCGCGATTTTTAGGATATTGCCCCTGTAATTAGGAAAAGAAGGTTGTATTAATTATTGATGTACCGACTAGTCGGGAAAGCGACTAGTCGGCCTTATTTGTAGTCGGCAAAAACCGCCGACTAGTCGGCCCATTTTTTACTCGTATTAATATACTTAAAAAATTAAAAGCGGGTGATTGAAATGTAATTGAAATCGTTACTGTTATTATTTTTTATTATAGAATGAGTTCTACAGTTTACTTTCAGTTCAAATTAGAATAGGAACTTTTCGTTTGATCCATTAATTAATTGGACTTGATCCAGAAATGAAACAAAATAAAATTAACTAATACTTCTAACAAAAAAGAAGAAACTCTATAGCAAACAATTGGCAAAAAGTAGGTTTACGAATTAGAAGTAGGAACTCTTCCTTTGACTTAATAATAATGAATTAGACTTAGATCTAGCCGCCGTGCGCTGCGCGCGCATCTACGAGCAGAAAGCGTAGTCACGAACATTGCCGATGTCACCCGAACTCAACCGAAACCAATGATTGGCTTGGCAGATTAGGCGGCCATTTTGCAGCCGACTATTCGGCTAGTCGGCCCATCTCTAGTATTAATATTTTCTTTGGCCTCGAACAGGACTTTCTGTTGTTATTTTCAATATACTTTTGTTTTATTCTATTTTTTTTTGTTTTTATGAGTGTTTAGTTTGTGATAATCCTGTGCGAGTCCCAATAATTACTTTTTATTTCTTTCTAATTATCTTATTATGTATATTGACAGCTTCATAACTTGTGAAGATGAAAGAGATGGAGCCATACGGCTTGTATAGCTCCATCTCGTTCCCACACCAAAGTAAGATTAAAATAATACTGCTTTATGAGATGGCGGTAGGCTCCCTGGGACACAAAGGATATAAAGAAGAAATGGGACCAAAAGGAATATTTCCTTGCTTGGGCAATGTTATTGGGTTTTCATTAGGTAGCCCGGAATATGTTTTGTGCCCACTTAAGGGTGCACCGAACTTCTGGCGCTAATTAGAATGGCAGCATGGAATCTAGAATGTGCGGTAAGCGCGCAAATTTAGGTATTTATTTCGTATTGTTAAAACAAATACCGGCAAACGGGGTGAATAGGGATGTAGAGGTGAATCGGAACGAAACTTTAAAAGGGATTTTAAAATTGAAATAATATAGTTTGTTGCCAACAAGGGCACTTAATCATTAGTTATCGTCATGTTCGTGAACGGGCGCCGTTAGTAGGGACTGCTCATCTCTTAGCTGCCACGGCTTATTTTAATTTAATTTAATATTTGAATTGTTTTTGTCTTTTTATTACGGACGCTTCTAACGTTCTGCATCGTTCTCACATGCATAATTTCAACATGAATGATGTAACCAATATTTTGATTTAAAAAAGTGTCCATAGAGTATCTTGCTCGTTCTCCATAGGTACCTACTACGCTTTGAAATGGGCAACTAGCTTCATCTTTCTGTCCGACCGACCCCTTGACAATTCAAAAGTGCCTGTAATTGGTTTATTTGAAATAAATAGTTTGAGTTGAGTTTGAATTATAATACAGTAAACACATGACAGTCCATTTTGGCAACAAACTATATTATTTCAGTGTTAAAATCCCTTTCAAAGCTTCGTCTCGATTCACCCCTCCATCCCTATTCACCCCGTTTGACGGTACACATTCTGAAAATGTGTACGATATAAAAAACATGTACTAGTTTTGTTATGATACAAAAGTAATGACCTTCCGTGAAATATTTAAGGGCTTATTTAGTTTTTTACATGGGATTGGAGATTACTTTGGGTTATTTTCTATAGAGGAAACTGCAAGTCATCGTGTTTCTAAAGTGTATGATTTATAGAGTGAATCCTTAAATATCTTATCATATTAATTGTATAACTAAAGGTTAAGCGTTGACGATATCGTTTTTGTGCTCACCAGTTGGCGCCACTGGCGAGTAAGGTCCTGTCCGTACTTTTATTTGATGTTTTGGATATGTTTAAGTACACATAAATTCATATTATGTTTATTTTATTACACACATCCATCCATCCATCCTCACAAAGTTCCACATCCTACTATAATAATGTAAAAAAAAATGTGAGGATGGATGGATGTTTGTTACTCTTTCACGCAAAAACGAAGGAACGGATTTGGATGGAATTTGGAACACAGATAGTTTATGACCTGGATTAACACGTAGGATACTTTTATCCCGGAAGTACGTTCCCGTGGGATAATTCCCGATATCCACGTGGGCGAAGCCGCGGGGAAAAGCTAGTTTATAATATTAGTAGAATTAGTAGGATATTACGTTAGAGGTATCTGAGCTGTTAAGAGTTATTTAAACTTCACTATTTTAGTCGACTAAAAAACCTACTGATTGGGTCTCATTAAATGCTAGGCGACATCGCGGCAAGTTGACTCCTGCCGAAGAGACTGGCCCGCAATAGCAAATGACTGACGTATGTGGAAGAGGGAGCGAACACCATGGCCAAGTAGTGCAACAATACAGGCTAGATAAATATATAGATACTAGCTGTGCCCGCGAATTCGTCCCTGTGGAATAGTGTCTTTGGGTAGCATTTTTAATTATTTAGGCTAATTATTTTACAAATAAGACATTATGTATAAATAATTCAAACAAACAAACAAAATCAAAATCAAACTCAAACTTCAAACTTTCATCCCCTGTTATTATTTTACACCCTTGAGGGTAAAACTTTTACAAACTTTGAATGTCATATATTTATATCAAATCAACAACCTAAAAAATAAGTTTCAGGCCTCTAGCTCTAAAAATGACGATACTTCCATACAACTTTTCATCACCCCCTTTCAACCCCTTACAACACTTTTTTCGCATTTAAAAGCGGCCTATGTCCTTTCTCAGGCTCTGGACTACCTGCGTACCAAATTTCATTTCAATCGGTTCGGTAGTTTTGGCGTGAAACCGCGACAGACAGAGTTACTTTCGCATTTATAATATTAGTAAGAAGTAAGATTTACCTGTAGATAGATCCACCGGTCGGCAAAATGGCGTTGTTCTCACGACGCCAGGAGATCTTCGGCAATGGGAACCCCCCGGCGTAACATTCCATCTGGACACCTGAAGTTGAAGGATATCATAATTAAATAAAAATATTGATTTATGCAAGTAATTAGGCGTGTTATTTATCTTTATTTCAGATATAAAGTCCATATGATAATTACAAAGAAAGTGTTAGTAAGGTTGTTAGTAGTACACACAAAATTAAAAGGTGTTTGTAATTTGTTAGTAAACAAAACACGTTACACATTAATAACTTAGTATATTTCCTATTCCTGTGCAGATGTACACCAGGGATGTTATGGAGCTCCATCCATAACCGTAACCGTATCCGTTTCGGATAGTTTCGTATAAGGGCGGAGTCTAACTAATTATTATAACATCTCTAAATATTTACATATGACTGATTATAATACCAAATGACTAGACTAGATAAAACCTATAAATAAAACCAAATTATTACATACTATTTGTGTTTATATTTTACTTCAATCTAATATCCGTAACCGAAACTAACGGATAATCCGAAATAATTACATATCCGTAACCGTATCCGAAACCGATATAATTTTATTCCTATATCCATATCCAGGTCCGAAATATCATATCCATACGCAATTCGGGCGGTGCCCGATGTTAATGGGGACTTAATTATATTTTCTAATAAACATCACTTTGAAAAAACTTTGATATTCGAACGGTGTCTCGTTGTGAATCCGCGATGATTTACTTTAAAAACAAATGAGTTCGCTTTCGATTTGTGTCACTTGAGTGAGATTCCAAGCGATCTTTAAATAATAGTACTACTATCTGGTAGTTGAGGTCCTGCGCCACTGGCGACACGGCAGGGCAAGGGAATTTTATGTGATAAATAGGAGTATGAATGATAGGCTGAGGAATAATGTGCTAAGGCAACGGTGCGGTTTAAAAGAAGATGTAGTGACAAAAATTGAAAAGAGTATGCTTGTTGAGAGGATGTAGGAAAGGTGACTAACAAAAGGTACAAGGCAGATGTGAGTGGAAACGCCGGGAGGGGTCGCCCTAGGAGGTAATATAGTGACCTAATTGGTGATGTTCTTCAGAAAGGTCTGGTGCGTAGTACTCACAACCGGCGTGCGTGTATGACCAGATGTATGAACGTTCTGTAGTTTCTGCCTACCCCCATAGGAAGGAGGCGTGACTTTATTTATATATGTAAGTAGGAATATATATAACTTAATATATATCTATTGAAATTTCAATGAAACATAACGTACGTCAAAAACCAAGCTGCAATATTGTATAACGTGTCGGCAGAGCGTTAGGAATGCCTCGGCATCTCTCGGGATGCTTCGGGCAGAAGATTTACGACTGTTGTGAAAAGAACGCGCGAGCGCGAAATCACGTCAATACGCTTTGACGTGATTAATGACGTCCCGTGCCCCCAGTGGGCGCAGTTCCTTTAGTGATCGGCAATCTGCATTGTTGTAAAAAAAATGCGGGGCAGTCTTTGGGGACTGACGATAGAAGTGAAAACTAATTAACTTGTGAATTGTATCGTCGAAGCGTGCGGTGACGATGCCGCGAGTTTCACGCTTTATGTTCACCCAACAAGTACACATATACATGGTTACAGGGAAAGTCGTACTGAATATTAAATGACGTTATTATTCAGGTCATTTCTGAAGGATTTGATTCTGGAATAACGTGTCCGAAACTTAGCCGTTATGGAGATATTGAATTTTAAAGATAATTTTTAAAAATCCGTTAATTTTTGGCTTTTAGTTGTTTTTTTGGGATTAGAGCTCCTAGGGTTGGTATTTTTGATGTATCTAGTTAGAAAACATGTCCATTAATAAAAATTATCAACAGAAACTGAACTTACTACGAACAGTTTAAAAAAACTGCTCGACAATGGTTAGAATGAAAGAATTTTCTAATGGTGTTCTTAACTTTGAAGAGCTTTTAAAAAATAAATGTATGGAACTTATTCTGCAAATAATTTTAAAAAGTTCTACGTCTCTTTAGCTATTCAAAAAAGTATATCATCTACTAGGTATGTTCATAAAATCTTAGGGCGCTTCCCCGACCAAACGACCTTGAGCGTTCGGTCCTTCTCTGTCCCGTCGCTGAGTCTAGCTTTGTCTCGCTCCCTGCGCACGCTCATTTATCATATAATTTAAAAAAAATGAAATTATATGAATAAAAAAAGACAAGCGATGTTTTGAAATAAAATAAAACGTGAATTATCTAGATTTTTAAATGATCTGTTCATTAGTGTAATCCTCAAATTAATAGAACATCACCTTTAGCAAAAGATGCATGCAATCAATAATTTTAGTCACTTTTTTACAAGGAGATTTTAAATGTATTTATAACACATAAAAACAATTAAGAACGTGCAATGTGATGATAGGATATCGAACATTAATAATGTGCTTTTAGATGTAGTTTATTACCCATAGTGAATGAGTTAATAGCCTCTGAATAACGTTAAAATAATGTTATTAGAATAGGCCCAAGTGGTAGTACAAAATAACGGAACTTCGATACAAAAGAATCCGGCTTACTACCTGGCACCTTTAAACAATAAAAAAAACGTCAGGTGCCATTTCTTGTGCTCGGGAGACGTGCGGTGTCAGGTATTTATGTCATTTTGAATGTTTGAATAGTCAAATCGTGGATCGTAGTGTTTTTTTGTCAGGTTATACTCTGTGATTTAAGGCTCCCACAAACAGGCGCGACGCGACAGCACGACACAAAGGCGCCGCTCGTCGCGCGGTGCCTTTGTGCACGATCCTTTAGGCTGCTCATGCGATTCTTCCGTGGTAGATGTGCTATCCGTGCTCTCCGATAATTTACTGTAAAAACGCGACTTGGCTTGGATTTTTGGACTGTTTCATCTTCTAACTGGCTTGTAACTGGACTTTGATTTGTATTGTGAACATGGCAACATTTACCAACAAGGAATATGCTGACATCTGTGTTATGGATTTTGCGAAGGAGTGTCGTTGCGTGCACGCAATGAATGCATGCTACGGTATCCTACTCGCAGAGTACCTGATATTGGCGTATTTGACAGAGTTTATCGAAGACTACGAGAAACTGGTTCTGTTCTAGTACGTCGCACTGACATGGGACGACCTCGTATTCTTGATGACGACTACGAAGATTATGAAATACGACGTCTCTTTGAAGCCGACCCAACCACGTCAACAAACGTCGCTCGACGGCTTGGTATTTCCCAGTGGAAAGTCTGGTTCGTTATGCACAGTTCTGGGCAATACCCTTACCATTACACGCCAGTGCAAGTAATTGAAGAAGGGGATTATGCACAGTTCTGGGCAATACCCTTACCATTAAACGCCAGTGCAAGTAATTGAAGAAGGGGATTATGCACAGTTCTGGGCAATACCCTTACCATTACACGCCAGTGCAAGTAATTGAAATTGAAAATTGAAATTGAAATTCATAGTTAAGACAGGACAACGTCTGTCGGGTCAGCTAGTAAATTATAAAATATTGCTATGTTACTTTTTGTTTCATTTACGTATTTTAGCTACTTTTATCTCAAATGTACCCTCTGCTACCTTAACTGTTATTCGGTCAATGTTTTGCCTATTTAATAGAAAGTGTTATACCTTTTTGATTTTAATTAAAATCTCTTCAAAGTTAAGAACACTATTAGAAAATTCTTTCATTCTAACCATTGTCGAGCAGTTTTTTTAAACTGTTCGTAATAAGTTCAGTTTCTGTTGATAATTTTTATTAATGGACATGTTTTCTAACTAGATACATCCAAAATACCAACCCTAGGAGCTCTAATGCCAAAAAAAACGACTAAAGAAAAAAAGAAAAAAAAAAACAGTTATTTTAAAAATAATCTTTAAAATTCAATATCTCCATAACGGTTAAGTTTCGGACACCTTATTCCAGAATCAAATCCTTCAGAAATTACCTGAATAATAACGTCCATTAATATTCAGTACGACTTTCCCTGTAACCCTGTATATAATATACACAAATACATATAGCTCATTGAAAGCGTTCGGTGACGATGACGCGAGTTCCATGATTTTTGTTCACCCAAAAAGTGCTCAACGCGCCTAAAGAAGATTTCACTTTAAAAATAATTTCTGTTCTACTTACTCTCTCCTTCGCTAGCGACGAGAGAACGCGTTGAGTTGTCAGAAATGATCGGGGGTCGTCGAACTTGTAGCTCGACTTCAGCTGTTATTTTGTTACTGATCGACATTAGTACTTGACATTGGTACCAGCCGGCGTCGTTCTCTTGAATATCCTTGATCTGTTGAAGAGAATTTAAATCAATTATTAGTGAATGTCCAGGCCATCCAACTCCTTGACATCACTGAATTAGTGAAAATACCAACAAGGATAAAACCTTTTGAATAAGTTTAGTGCAATGTGTGTGAACGTAAACTGCAGTGCAAGTGCTGGCTATTTTAAAGAACACTAGAATTAAATGTCGATAAGTTTTTAGAGGATCAGTATAATATTTCCCGTTTAGAAGACGTAAGATGACATGAGTATATGTATATATATACTTTGTAGAGTATTATATTATTTTAATTATTGTGAATGTGAGGACTATGTGGGTCATTGCTTTTATGATTTTTTTCTCTCAGTTAATTTTAATCATGATCTGGCAGTTTGAGTAATTTATGCGGCCTACCCGAATGTCCTTTCTTTGGTATTTTTCGTTGAATCGTTGAACTCCTTAAGTTCTGAATTGAGCTGCACGATTACTGACAAATGCGTGCACTGACTGGACAGGTCCACTCAATCTGTGTGGTTCTTTCCTCAAAAGACCATTTCAGATACCAATCTACATGGTCTTCAAATGATTTGACCAAGATTATGTCTGGAGACTGTGACCTCTGAGTTTGTTTCGGCCTTTCTTCTCAGAGTAGTCAGATAGGAAACGCCGACCTCATCTAGTTTAAAAAATATGATTGTCGTGTAAAAGTGTTTGTACAAACCTACTTACAGAAATAAAATCAATTATTTACCGGTATTTTACATGAAGTGACTGCCTATCTGACCTCTGTAACCCAGTTACTGGGTAACACGTTAACCCTTGCTTGGATGGTAGACTGGTTGTCAGACTATCCATCTCAATTCTTACTTAAGGCGGTACCCCGACCAAAACCTTGTCATAGTGCGTTATGCAGAGGCTATTAACTCATTCACTATGGGTAATAAACTACATCTAAAAGCACATTATTAATGTTCGATATCCTATCATCACATTGCACATTCTTATTTGTTTTTATGTTTTATAAATACATCTAAAATGTCCTTGTAAAAAAGTGCCTAAACTTATTGATTGCATGCATCTTTTGCTAAAGGTGACGTTCTATTCATTTGAGGATTACACTAATGGATAGATAATTTAAAAAATCTAAATAATACACGTTTTAGTTTATTTTAAAACTTCACTTGTATTTTTTTATTCAAATAATTTCATTATTTTTGTGAATATGCCTAAACTTATTGATTGCATGCATCTTTTGCTAAAGGTGACGTTCTATTCATTTGAGGATTACACTAATGGATAGATAATTTAAAAATCTAAATAATACACGTTTTAGTTTATTTTAAAACTTCACTTGTCTTTTTTTATTCAAATAATTTCATTATTTTTTGTGAATTTTATGATAAATGAGCGTGCGGAGGGAGCGAGACAGAGCGAGACTCAGCGACGGGACAGAGAAGGACCGAACGCTCAAGGTCGTTTGATCAGGGAAGAGTCTTAAAACTTACCGAAAGTGTGTAAGTGGCCGTGGCATCG
The DNA here is from genome assembly GCA_916610205.1 of Griposia aprilina. Classification (NCBI taxonomy): domain Eukaryota; kingdom Metazoa; phylum Arthropoda; class Insecta; order Lepidoptera; family Noctuidae; genus Griposia; species Griposia aprilina. The sequence goes on along the minus strand of OU744310.1, from coordinate 5,825,192 downwards.
TCGAATCTCAGGGAGAACCGGGAATCCTTGATGATCAAGCCAGCATTGCTGGATAGAGGAATGGACTCCACTGTCTTGTAACGATCGTATTTTACCTGCAAAGGAAAATAGGAATTAGTTCAGGCGAGGTAATCATCGTCATATTTCAGACAATTTACACAAAACCTTTAATGAATTATACACCTAAACCTTCCTCATGAATTACGGTGGGACTTAGTTTTATATGTCATCATGATAATAATCAGCATATAATGTTCCCACTGCTGGGACACAGGCGTCCTCTCTGTGAGAGGGAGTGGGTCGTAATCGTTGGTGGATGTCACATGTCTCCGAATTTTAGGTTGTAGACATGGCCGGTTTCCTCACGATGTTTTCCTTCACTGTTTAAGAGAGCAGTGGTGATCTGGTGATTCCGGGAGTGACACATGCTTACGTCACTATCCAGTTGCCACTTTATTGCAACAAAACACGAATTATGGAAACATTTTAGTCACCATTCTGTTAAAAAATATATATAAACCATTTAAATTATCGTTTCATTTTTCTAATCAAACGAAATAATGAAATTTAAACATATACCAACGTAATTGTTAGTTAATACCTCTTTATTTTATTCGCATAGCGGAGTTATTATTACACACTACTGGTAACACAGCGGTGATGACGTAGACTTGTCACCCCCGTGACCGGAGTGCTATACCTGGCGAAGTATATTATTATACCATGGTGGTGATGAAATAGTTTACACAAAGTGCCTGCCTGGGTTCGAACCTACGATTGTAACTAATTAATTACCTTTTACTCGTTATTCACGGCCGTTTCCACTGGGCCACCATTACTCTTATTCCCTTAGAATATGTAGTGATTTAATACTTTACGCACACAAATGGCATTAAGGCATTTCCTACCAGTCAGTTATTTCTAAAACCTCGTACCATATTTAAAAACTTAATTTTTCAAATCGACGCGATATGAGTTTGTTTTGCGATTTCTTCTCAGGGGTAGAATGTGGAATAAACAATTTCATTTCAAATATGAGAATATCTCATGCCGTGGTTATAATATAAGCCAGTCATCAAGGTCATTGAAGGTGGGCTGACTGCCCAGGGTACGTCTTACGTATATTTTAGCCTTGACGCACACGGGCCACACGCTACAGCCACAATAACCGCCCGCAGGCGCCATCGCCTATCGTGGCGTGTAGCGACCACCGGCGCGGGCGTTATCCGTGTGCGGCGAGCTCATATAAAAGTGCATCCAGACATAGCGACGCATGCGCCGAAAATGTTTTTTTTTTTAATGTTTGTCTGCCTCAGGCTGAGGCCTCTAAAATATGTATGTGTCGGAAATACGTTAAATCAATCGTTTGACTTTGACTAATCGGGACGCCAGCGCCACCAGGTGGCGCTCGACAGAGTCTATAACCTAACGCTTGACCAGAGTTAAAGCAGAGTTCGTTGTTGGCGGTTAATCAGTGAATACGTTTAGAAACTGTCGCGCGTTCCGTATAGTTGTGTCGTGTACCTACAGTGTGTGATTAATTTGATTTGAACTGCACACGGTTTTTTTTATTGTGCAATAACCAACACTACCCATAGTACACCCATAGTAATTAAAAATATGGCTGATGACAAAGCGAGAGACATACCTTCTCCGGCATGTATATATAAAATCATTTGCGTCGCATGCCTCGCTCTGTCTGGATGCACCTATCTATACTGTAGCGATATCTACACCGCCACATGCGAACTACACGTCACACTGACGTCACGCAAATCCTGCATCACGCAAGCAGATTTTACCGCGCGACTAGCATATATACAACGTCCCGACATCAACCGTCGGGCAGTTGCCCACCAGACAAAACCCGTCTGGTCGGAAGATCCTCCCTTTTCTATAGAGTATGAGTGAACTTTATACCCTGTTCCTCATACCTCTATAATATAAAATAAAAATCATTTGCGGCGCATGCCTCGATCTGCCTGGATGCACCCCAAAATGTACGAAAACTGTAGCCCGCAGCTCAATGGCGGCGTTTTGTGGCTGTAGCGTGTGGCCCGTGTACGGCAAGGCTCAGAATCGCCAGTCGTGGCGGCCATTTTAACTCACATTTTGTACACAATGATTATTAAACTTAAACCCATTAGAAATCATAATGTATAAAGATTTGACGCGACGATAGCAAGAAAAATCGTTAAAATAAACATTGCAAAAGTGTTATAGTTTAAACACAATTGCTAACACGACACAAGAATCAAGTTATTTATAGATATCCTTGAATCAATGAAGAGCACTTTAGTCTTTGTAAGTACTTTTTAAAGTCATACAATTTTGTATGGGACTTGGGTTCCGTATTTGTTTTTACTAAATAATTGACTTTAGTAGGTACTCTTTGTTGTAATAGTCTCTAGCGCTACAGCTGAGCATGAGGTCCTGGGTTCGGTTCCCAGGTCTGGCAAAGTGTTATTGGGTTTTTCCATCAGGAATTTCTCAGTAGCATCCCGGAGTCTGGATTTATGCCCGGTTGATAGCAATAGGCTCGCCCCCTATTACATGGGGCTTAAAAATAACAGGGAATTGTGGGTGTACTATAGATACATACACCTGCCTAACCATTCGGGGTATAGTCGTGATGTTTTGTTAAATACTTGACGACGCAGTCCTTACAGTAGTGACAAAAAAGTTGTTAAAAAAGACACGATTTTATCACGCACTAAAAATGATAAAATAATTAAATTTACTTGTATTAGTTCTTTTTTTAACTATTTACAGAAAAAAAAAGATAGGTATTAGCGAGCAACCGTTTACAGTATTAGGTACATAAGATACCAAAAAACTAATCTAAACTTTATGTCATAATTTATTTATTTATTTTTCCATCTTACATTTAGATATTATTTATTATTTACTTTTGTAAGTTGAAGTGGATTTTATTGTCTGAAACCCCAATTAATTAGCAAGCATTGTGGTGACCAGTTAATGTTGTTTCCATTTCTGCATGAGACAAGGTCTTTACCCAGTGGGACCATAAAATTCTTAATATGTTATTTATCTTAAGAGGAAACACGGTCACGTGCTCGTTGGCGTTCATTCAATATCAAAAACAAAATATTTTATTTCACATAAACCTACATGGGAACTTATGAAACGTCAGAAGCTAGGTGCACGGTTTGAAATGGTTGTTTCATATACAAAAGAGCCGGCCAGAAACTCCACGGTTACTGTTTTTTAAATAATTGGCTTTAACAATGTTTTCAAATTACAGTGTTAATAGGTGTGGGAGGACAGTGTAGGCCTGACAACAAGTAACAGGTACAAAACCAAATAGAAATATGTCTACAGATCTAGTCTAGAAGATATGCCTACAACATTGTCAGTCAGAAAATATAGAAGAATCTATATCAAACGCGGCACGATTGACTGCTACGTTGCGTGTCGCGGGTTCGATTCCCGCACAGAACAAATATTTGTATAATCTACAAGTAGTTGTTCCGGGTCTGGCTGTTTGTGTATGTGAGTTTGAATATTTGTAAACGCACCCACAATAAAGGAAAAATTCCTAGTGTGAGGCAAAGATCACAAAAAAAAAAAAACCTTTTTACATATAAACCTACTTACACAGTATACAAACGTATTCCTCTGTTTTCTCCCTAGCTAATGATACTAGAGCAAATATTATATTTACGATATGATGTAATGTACCCTGTGATTTGTTTTATGGCGTATGTAATTTTTTTTTTTTAAACAATGAATCCAAACACACGAACATGGCCGTGGTAAATAGAATTATCGTAAAAACATCTTTGGTGTGGTAACATTAACCAGGAAGAAAACAGGAATACGTTTGTATGGAGAAAACGCGTGGCCGCGTTTCTTCGTAAGGATCACTAAACACGATATAATGTAAATATTAATAGTCTGCCGTAGTAAGTAAGTACATTATTCTAAATCAGTGTTTAAATAAAGAAGCTTTTAGTTGAAAGACAACCATCTTCAAGAGAAGTCGTTTGTGTGCACTTTAATTTTTTTTTGTGTGAAGATAAACCAGATATTTTTGAAGAAGATTTATTGTCGCTGTCAATAGAATATTAAAGTAAGTCTTGTCTTTTTATTATAGAATCTATGTTTTTTATAAGACAAAAATGTGACTTCAAGCACTACTGCAGGTCATGAAGTCTTGGGTTCCATTCCCAGGTCAGGCAATGTGTTATTGGGTTTCCCATCAGGAATTTTTCAGGTGCCGCTCGGAGTCTGGATTTGTGCCCAATTGATGGCAATAATTTCACCCCTTATTACATGGGAATTATTAAAATAATGAGGTTAATAAAAAAACAAAATATTCAATATATAAAATAAAATTTACTATAAGAGATATATACTCTTAATAACAAATTTTAATTGCTGTTTATTTACGATTTTAATTTTGAAATTTTAATTACTACAAATTAGATTTTTAATTTTAAGAAATATGATTGTTATGTAACAAACAACAATACCTTTTGTTGTGTCCTAACAGGGTCCTACAACGGCTCTTAGCTCTAACCCTTTTGCTATCATCATTTTTTACCTTGGGGAATGCAAATAAATGAATATGAAACTTGATAAATAATAACTTACCCAAATAACAGGGAAGTCTTGAGCGTAATGCACGGAGCAGTCCAAATCGACCTGACCACCAATGTCCCTGATCTGTTCTTGAGTTATGTGTGATATTGTCGGAGTCCTTTGTGCTGACACTGGAAAAGTAAATTATTCAAAATCAAATCAAATTATTTATTTGCCTAATACAGGTAGGTATAAACCGATGTTACAAATAAATATAAAGTACTCTGTATCATTACCTAATAAGGTGTGCAAATATTTATATTAGGTCTTTACCTATGAAATTGCCGTTCTGCAGTACTGGCCATTTCAAATCAAAATAATTTTTGTTTGGCTAAGAATTCTAATTTCAAATTAATTTTATTTTAAAAACATGGATTTTTTTTTCTAAAAGTAGTCATTTCTTTATTGATTAGTGTTACATTTTCATCGCATTTCAATCTTTTTCGTCATCATGGATACGTTAAAAATTCGAGTAATTATGGAATATGAGTACCGTCGTGGCAGCAACGCGGCACAAGCGGCACGTAACATCAACGACGTTTACGGAGCTAACACTACAAACCAACGCACCACCTGTTATTGGTTTGCTCGCTTCCGTTCTGGAAATTTCGACCTGAAAAATGAACCTCGCGGTCGTCCGAAGACTTTGGTCGACAATGACGAATTAAAGGCGATTGTGGAAGCTGATGATACACAATCTACGGCTGAATTAGCAGCAGCTTTCGACGTTAGCGTCAAAACAATATTGGTCCATTTGCGTCAAATTGGCAAGGTAAAAAAGCTTGACAAATGGGTGCCCCACGAACTCAATGATCGCCAGCGCGAAGTACGCGTCGAGACGTGCCTTGCACTGCTCAACAGACACACAAATGAAGGAATTTTGAACCGCATTGTTACCTGCGATGAAAAATGGATTCTGTTTGATAACCGTAAGCGCTCAGCAAGTTGGTTGGATCCTGGTTCAGCACCTAAACAATGCCCTAAACGAAAACTTACCCCTAGAAAAGTGATGGTCACTGTTTGGTGGTCTAGCGCCGGTGTGATTCATCACAGCTTCTTACCAAACGGGGTGAGCATTACTGCAGATGTGTACTGTGAAGAACTGAACACAATGATGGAGAAGCTGGCGCATCTCCAACCAGCATTGGTCAATCGCTCGTCTCCGCTGCTCCTGCACGACAACGCGCGACCTCATACTGCACAGCAGACGGTCTCCAAGTTGCAAGAACTGGGGTTGGAAGCTCTCCGTCATCCGCCCTACTCACCAGACCTTGCGCCTACAGACTACTACTTTTTCCAGAATTTGGATAACTTCTTGGCGGGAAAAAAATTTAATACCCGAGAGGCAGTACAAAATGCCTTTGAAGAATTTGTTGCCTCCCGTCCAGCTGATTTCTTTAAGAAGGGCATCAATAAACTGCCACTGCGATGGCAAAGATGCATTGATTGCATAGGTGATTACTTCGATTAATACAAATAAAAAATTCATGAAAAAAAATCGTTTAAATTTTTTCATACAAAACGGCAATTTCATAGGTAAAGACCTATTATTATTGTCTGAATTAATTAAATAATTATTAAAATAACATTACAAAATTATTATACTCAAAAAATTTAATAAATTCTGAATACTACAACAGTCAAGGGTTTAAATATAAAAATTGTCAGATGAGTTATAATCAGTGATCGGAGTAGGTAGATTGATTTTTAGTACTTGTATCATAAATGCACACAGAAAGAATAACATGGATAAGCCATTTTTCCGGAAAGTAATTCCGGTATTTCCGGATTTAGTATTTCCGGCGGGCGTACGCATTGTTCTGATAACCGGTTATTGTACCACCCATGATCCTTTGTTCTGATTGGTCGTTGGGTTTTGTCAAATCGTGACAAAAAAAAAAATAGGAAGAATAATAAAGAATAAAATTGCTCATTTTATTACAATTCCTACCTTTTTTTTGAGGATGGCAAATCATCAAATGACTCCTTCCACTCTGGCAGAATACAATTCCTACATAAGTTCCGGTTTTTTTTTTAATAATCCACCAATTCCGGAGGAATGTCCATAGTAATATATACGTTTCGGATCAATGACCCCAGTTCAATCTACCTACTCCGATCACTGGTTATAATACATGTCACAGACTTAACAATCCAATAAATTTAATTAAAATATTGGTCCAAAGTAAAATAAGATTATACAGATGTCAAATTAAATTATTAGATAGAGCATGTCACACAATTTGTATTGTCATAATAATTAGTGTCAATAAATTGCTCTTACTCTAAGTATCTATCTATATTTTTATCCTGTAAGTACTCGTTGACATTATAATAACATTTATTTACTAGGGATTTATGCAGCTTCGACTTGAATTGATGAACAGGTAACTTTTTGACATCATCAGGCAACATGTTGTAAATCAATGATGCCATACAAGTTGAGTAGTTGGAGCAAAGTTGTATAACACAATAACATAAGCCAGAAGTTTCTTAAGAGGTAGTATTGTATGGTCGGTGACATGACTCATATCCACCATAGTAGTAGTTTTCTTGGGGAGAAGGATATTTTTCTTGGGTCACCATCTTTACGAGCACAATCATTTTTAACCAGTAGTTATGTCATAAGTACTGTGTAATAGAACTATTGCCACTAACCAGGATATTAAGACCCTAATACAATGTAAACTGTATACACACTTAAGGGACTGCGCATTTTATGGCGTTATTAAGAGTTGTTGTTAAATGTAGAGAAGAAAAATCAATATTATTTACAATTTTAATAAGTAATAATTAATAAGGTTGTAAGTTTGCCAGCAACTAAGAATATGATAATGTATAGACAAACTTAACAACAGTCTAGCAGCCAGGTAATCACGTGCAAGATATCACAACAAACAAAATAATGAATTTTTTAGAACCTTCGGCATGTGCTAGACAATAAAGCAACAAAATAACAAACAAAAGAATGTACACAGCTACAGTTCTTAGTAATTTTGGCAACTTACTATGGTTTATTGCTTAATAATGACTTATTGGTGTTTTTATTGAGTGGGTTTGATGCTACATAGAGTGCATCATTGTATGGTCAACAAGGCAAACCATTATTAACCAACCAAAGTCAAGGAATTTCAAAGTTTTAGGGAGTTTGTTGTTAAATTGAGTGCCGTTAAATGGAGTTTACACTGGACTTGGTGATCAAACCCAGAAACCGAGTGACAAGTTAGTTAGTTAGGTATTTAATTTGGTACCTAGTGTAAATATATGTGCAATAATTTACTATGGTCAGTAGTAAGCATTAACATGTTCACAGTCCACAAAGTAGACACAATAGTTAAACAATCAACCTGAACCATAGGAGGTTCATAAGACAGGGAATGGGTTAACTTTGTAAAAGTACTATTGTATAGTAGTTACCTATCAAGTTCTGCTAACTTAACAGAGCTATGTTGCTGGGGAGTCGCCACTTCTTCTCCCCAGCTAAAGCACTAGGAAATGGTGAAGGGCGGACGTTCTGGGGGACTGTCTTATGTAATTTTGACGATCAAAAACTGCTGATTCTGCAGCTTAGTTTGAAAACGACTTTTGATTTTGATTTAACTGTTAAATCAAATAATTTGTTGATCAATTCATTACATCAAGACACCGGCTAAGACCGGATGTAATTGAATAAATATTTTTTAAGAAATTCATCGCAATAAGTTAGCTTGAAAAAAATTGGTAAGGTGATGAATTGTTGAGTAAACTAACTGCACAAAAACAAATAGGTTATTTTTATAATTATTTGATGAACCTAAAAGTATGACTTAAATAGAACAAGAAAGGTTTACCGAAAACCTAATATTTAGACGAAAAAAATAAGTCAACTAAAATAGCCCATAAGACGACCCACTGACCAGAATAGATACTGGCTGATGGAAACAAAAGCTAACAAATACTACTTGGTCAATTTAACGTTGCTGTTCATTGTTAACTCATAAAAATCAGTCTGAAATAATAATCAACGATCATAGGGTGTGTCAATCAACAATCGCACAAACAGTTGAAAACGTACCATAAAGAAAGGCGTGGACTTGTAAAAATACGTAAAATTACGCCATTTTAGTTTGCTGAAATACATAACTAAGCTCTAATTTAACTTCTTTTACTCACCAATTGTTGTAAAACACAGTAATACTGTCAAATAAACGTAATTTATGAACTCCATTGTCGGAACACGCATCATTGCTCAGACAATAACAGCAAACTTAGTTCTTTTTTTAATCCGTTTGAATGGTTTGTTTGAATGTGAATGAGCAAGTGAGTGCAGCGATATTTTTCATAATGCCACGTAAAAAAATACAAACTAAAATTTATCATCTATCAATGAAATCTACGTAGTAAACCGTGTCAAAGTTAATTCGTAACTTTTTCACTAATATTACTATTTGCAAATTACGTTACTTTCATTGATAAATTACATTTCATTAGCCATTTAACCTTACAGCTGGTCACACTCATTCGCTAGTCATTCATTCGAAAATGAATGAATGACGTTGCCATGGCCACGCCTTGCTGTGTCGGTAAACCGGTATCTGTCCAAAATAGTAACGCTATTCGATAATAGATGTCGGGATGACAATGAAGTAGTTTCCCCACATGATTACTAGATGGCAGTTTCTGCAACTTAGAAATAGCAGGTGATGAAAATGGTTAGACGTACTAGCTTGGTTTTTCTACTATTGGCATTTGTATCGGTATACCTGAATAGTGTCGTTCAGCCTGTTAAATCCGCTAGGTATGTAAAAAACCCAACTTTTCAGGACAAGCAAAAAGCAGTTTTTTTCCCAAACGGTTTATAACATTTTAAAACTTAGTAGGTACTTATATAATGCAGAAAACTAGACTAGTTAGGTACTTTATTTCGGGACATCCAGTTTTTTTTTTCTGTTTACTACTTTATTCCAAGTGCTAGAATTTTTGTACATATCGCATTTTTCTTGGGCCGTAAATACCGTTAACTGACTTCTCGCCACATGACGGATTTATGCTTCTACTAAATAATTCGATTTTTTTTTTGGGCTTCGTTCAACAGATTAGCAGATTTACCAAATTAATTTAAAATAATAAGATATGTTTAATTCCGCATATAATATTTATTATAATACAATATAGAAAGGGTTTTATAAAGCAGATATCTGAATTATGATTAGGTAGGTAAATAAGAGTCAGGACTTAGGTACCTACTTTACCGCACATAACGCATTTAATGATCGACTTAGGACAATTGTTGTAATTGTGAGCTTGCTCGTGGTATTTAAATTAAAATTGACCCTGTGTTAAGTTGCTGGGAAGCTGAATAATTTAACAAATCATCAGTTTTTTTCTTTATTGAATTGTCTACCCACCGTTTCTAATAGAACTATCATTGATTCTATAAGTTATACAATCTAGTTCCTTACGGCCATCAATTTCACACGAACTGTGCAATGCTAACCTATCATATAAAAATAGTATCTAAAAGTTTTATCAAAGTCAAAAAATATATTTCAAATAGCCACTAATAAAGCACGTTTGAACGACAAAATTTCCAAAAAAATAGAATTGATTCTAGTTGCCCCCTATAAAAGATAGTTTCTTATGGAGAAGAATGGGCAAAAAAACTCCACCGTAACTCTTTTAAAATGTCAAATCAATACAAGACTTCCAGTTAAGCATCTCTTCTAAAAGTTTTCCGAAGTTTTCATCAACAGACCTACTTTATTTTTACGAGGATTGAGCATTGGCAAAGATTCTTAAGTACTACTTTTTGACCAACCCACAAAGCTTTTAAATGACATTTTGAATTGTTTGATTTTCATTCCAATCATAAATATTCGCGCATTAATTCATCTTTCTTAGCCATCGCTCAATATCTTGGGATATTGAGCGATGGACTATCAGGGTCAAAATCTGGGACTACAGTAGTGGTTGGAACATTCTCCTTTGAGCCTGGTATCGCTGCGATGATTTTCAGGAGATCATCTGCAGTCAGTCTTTCCAAAACTGGCTTTGATTTCACAGGTCACAGGTTCAGGGTCAGTGTTGGTCTTCAGAATCACTTGTTATAGATATCCGGCGGCGTCTTTTCGGACGCTCTGGAGTGAAACTTTCGAACGGCTCTGGAGTGAAGCTTTCATCTCGACCTGGGGTGGGGCTGTTATTTCGTGGGCCTTCACGGCGTACCTACATGGCTTGCTAACAACATACATGTCTGGCTTTGTAACAGCACATCTACATGACTTAGTAACAGCTCACCTACATGGCTACATAAGATCACTTAAAGGCCTACGTTGAACCGCGTGTCTACAATATTCTCGTACATCTCTGAACAGCTCACCTACATGACTGAACTGTGTAAGCTGCATTGAACTCTAAACTATATTCGTACATCTTTGAATAGATCTTCTACGTGGCTGAGCCATAGTTCATGCCGCATAGGGGTCTACACTATATTCGTACATCTCTGCACAGCTCACCTACAAAGCTGCACCCGAGTGCACGCCGCAAAGGGGTCTACACTATATTCGTACATCTCTGAACAGCTCACCTACAGAGCTGAACCCGAGTTCACGCCGCATAGGGGTGTACACTATAGTCCTACATCGCTGAACAGCTCACCTACATGGCTGAACCCGAGCACCTTCATGCCGCAGAGGGATCTAGGTCTACACTGTACTCGTATATCTTTGAACAGCTCACCTACACGGCTGAACCAAAAATACTACTTACTTCTGTTACTGTAATCTTACTTCTTCTGCCTTCTGTCTATAATTCTGTAATTTTTATGGTGTACATAATAAAGAGTATTTATTCTATTCTATTATATTCTTACCAAAATTACAATTTGAAGACGGTTAAAAATAATATCATTTATTTAGGATGTCAATGTATCATTAACAAAGAGTAAGATGTCAAAGTATAAAAGATTACAATTACGATGCCAATAGTCGCTTGAAAGTATAATAACATTTATTCAAAGACATTAAATTATTTACTCAACAATAGATGGGACATAGCGAACAAAATCGTAATCCGATACATTTGTCCTAGTGGACAAAAGTCGCTCAGTCTAGTGTGGTACGCCTACATGCCGCTCTAATTTTGCTATATTATCCTAGATGGCGTCACTGAGACATGGGATCACAGGTTTTCTATGAGATTTCTTTGCATAGCTTCTATATAGTACCATAAATTCTCTTTGCATTTATTACATAGCAAGTCTATAGGTTTCTTTTTAAATCCATTTAAATTTAACTCTTTGATTGATTTAGGAACTTTGTTATAAACTTACGGAGCTATGCAGAATATGTTTTTTATAATAATAATAATAATAACCCCACCGCTGTATCTCTACGTTGACGTCATGGTGGGGCTTGCGCGCTCCGAACTCTAAGCAGTGATGCCAGACTGGGGGGAATCCCCCCAAATTTGGGGGTATTTTAAATTTATGGGGGGACAATTGGGGGGACAATATTTTTGGGGGGATATTTGGAGGGAAATATTTGGGTTTGGAGGGTATTGGGGGATTTTTATTTCCAAAACTGTAGTCCGGGTAAAGCCGCGGCTAGCCGTGATGATTAAATCGGTAGTTTCAAAAGAAATTTTGCGCAGCGTTATCAATTACGTTTTTACAGCTTCCGGCTGTTTCTAATTTATGATTTTGATCCATGGCACGAAGGAAAATATTACCAACACAAGTTATTAAAATCTTCAGGCAAACAATAAAATAAATAAATATTCTAAAAGCTTTAACAAAAATACACAGTAATGGAAGCTATTGCTGAAATATATAAAATTGTATTTCATATATAAATAAATAGTTAGCCATTTGTGGGGGATTTTTTCTTCAAAACCTGAATTTTGGGGGGATTTCGGCGAAAGTTTGAGGAGTAAACTGTTGCTGAAATGGTATAAAATTGTATTTCATTCTTAAATTAATATTTTGCCATTTGTGGGGGATTTTTTCTTCAAAACCTAAATTTTGGGGGGATTTTGGGGAAGGTTTGGGGAGAACGCGAGACGGTCATCTGGCAACACTGACTCTAGGTCTGTGCCGGTAGAGTTAACTTTTTGGAACCGGTCTAGGGTGAGGAGCAAGACCAACAGAGATACAAAAACCCGCAGGGCACCATGTGGCGAGCTGTTGGGCAGCCGCAACCCCACGGACCTTATCTTCTGGGAGAAGTCTTGTTCCTCACCTCTGGCTTGCCTTTACTGGCCGGCTGGAGTAAACACTGACGAGGAACAGAGCTCCCACCTCTTTCTTGCCTTTATTGACCGGCTTGAGTGGATATTCGCAAGAGCAAATGTGCTTAGAGGAAGGAAGTATTCCAGTAAGTGCTGGTAGGGATCTTGACCATCTTCCGGGCTCTAGGATTGTTCTGATAGCTGTGGAATACCTCTCCACTCCTCAAGCACCTCAGGACATGTTGCCCCCTTGTCATGTGCTAGCGACAGTTTCCGGGGGCCCATTATTGAGTATGCAAGTCACCTCCTGCCATTTTATCCGTGTATATTATAGAACAATGGTCCGGCAGGGGACATAGTTGTCCCATAGTTAAAGTAAACCAATCAATTATAGCCACCCAAACTCATAGCCCATGTTTTGTTTCAATGATCTGCAATAGTCCTGGTCCAACTGGGTGTTGCCTGTGGGTGCACTTGCATAGTGCACCCACAGAGATAGTTGTCGGTTGGTGCCTCATTTCATGCAAAACGTGTAACGGGCCTCTGCGAGTTGGCTTCGGCCCCTCGTACGCCTTCCAAAGGACCAGAGGGCCTAGACAAAGTAACATTCGATTAACGATAACGCTAGTAGAAACGCTAAAATGTATGGGGTTGACATAAGCTATCGAAAAGTCACGTGATCATAGGTCAACGAATAAAAATTAACTAGACAATGTAAACAACATTCGAATATGAAATGAATCTACAGCGTCGAAAGATTAGGTACTTCCACAGAGATGCATAGCCAAGGGACACTTTTTGACGAGCGTTATTGCTAGTTTTTGGAATCATTAGCGGAAGCGATAGCGATTGTAGAAATAGAATCGCTCCGAAGCGAATGCCATTTGTCTAGGCCCTCAGGATTTATAGTCCCGACATTTGCAAGTATAAAAATAATAATAATCCATTTATCTCAGGCGACGCAGGCCCATTGATAAATACCTTAACATAAACATACATAGTTTTAATTTAAAAAAAAAACAACAAAGGCACTTAATCGTTAACTAAAATATTATTACAGTAAACACATTCGAGTCCTTTTTGACAACAAACTATATTATTTCAATGTTAAAATCCCGTTTAAAGTTTCGTCTCGATTCACCCCTGTATCCCTATTCACCCCGTTTGACGGTACTAATTTAGTTATCATTCTTAGATTCGCACTACTTTTCCGTAGGTAACTATTTCTTTAGTTTAAATTAATTACAGGGTTTTGTTTCCTTCATAGGCTCACTTTGTAAACTTAATCGCGTTGGTACTTATTGTGTCAATCAGAATTTTCCCTGTCCTCTCATTATTTCAAGACGCACAAACAATAACAAATGACAGGTAATTAAGTACCTAATATACCTACCTATCTAATTATGGTTGGTGCAGTGGGTGAGCTATTCGCTTTGGCCTTACGGGTCGCATTGGGTTATCGGGTCGGATTGTATGTGTAGGCAGGGACACATTGGTAGGTAATGACGGAGATTTTCCGGGTCAAACTGTTTGCACCCGCGATACCAAGTGCGGATCATTATTTTAAAAGATTATAAAACATAGTAAGGTCTTTATCAATAACCGTCCCGAAAATATTCATAACAAAGGCTATTTAAAAAAATATTATTGTTGTGTAGTAGTGTTGGATCATTAAATTCCCTTCAAAATGGTTGAGCTGAATGGTGCTGATCCATACTTTATGTTCGTGAACGGGCGCCGTCAGTAGGGACTGGTCAACTCTTGGCTGCTACGGCTTATATTAATTTAAATTTTTGAATTGTTTTTTATCTTTTTTATTACCGATACTTTAAACGTGCACGTCTTTCTACATCGTTCTCACATTTTTAATTTGAACATGAATGATGTAAACAATTTGTTTTTTGTAACTATATGTTGATTTAAAAGAGTGTCCATGGAGTTTCTTGCCCGTTCTTCTCCATATGTACCTACTACGCTTTGGAATGGGCAACTAGCTTCATTTTTCTGACTGACTGAATCTTTGACAATTCAAAAGTGCCTGTAATTTGTTTATTTGAAATAAATGCTTTGAGTTTGAGTTTGATTAACATTAGCTGTTAATATTACCAGTACCTAATTAAATCATTCATTTTCTGACATGGCACACACTATGCGACATGCGATTGCGATAGTTCGACGACTAGACGCAACGACTGACTGCGGCCTACAATTTTCAGATATTGTGTTCAAAGCTCTACACACTGCGTCGAGTTGCAGCGTCGCGCGTCGCAACGACAGGCTAGGGGAGTTGCACGCTGTCGCTACTCGTCGCAGCGTCTAGAATCTAGATGATGCCCAAAGTGGTCTATATCGACCTCCATTGTTAGATGTTACACTTTTAAATCTGTGATATCTTCTAATATATTAATTTTAATGATATGCTATAAAAGGCAATTTTGATCTACATTAAATGCACAACGTAACTAACGTATTTAATTGGAAAATTATTAATACTGTATTGTTCAAAATAGCTTCGTAAATAACCCATATTTTTTTAGTAATATGAAAATGAAAAATAAATACTGTGGGTTATCCTTATAGGAGATAGACATAAATACCATCATGGACTTTTCTGCAGACCTATTTAGGATAATTTAAACAATTCCGTAGTATATTATTTTGATCTATCTCGTAAGGTTTAGTCAGCATTAGCAATGTAAGCGCCCAAAAATATGTTTTTTATGACATCATTACAAAACTTTGAAATTCTCGGGCTAGACGCACGGTGCACGCGCACACCCGATGACAGTCGCATACTCGCATGCGACTGGTCAGCGTCTTTCGTCGAGCCGTCGCAGGCGCATGTCGCATAGTGTGCGAGGTTAAGAGGCTTACAAGAGCTAAAGCGCGGTCACTGTCGGATTGCATAGAAAAGAAAGAGACGCGCGATGACACAACGCTGGTAATTTATTGCAAAATATGAAGCAAGTATGGATTTACAAAGAATCTACTCATTGTATTAAAAAATTAAAACACTATTACGTTAGCATGTTACTTGTAGAATAATCTGACAAAAAATCTGAATGTTTGCATGTATATTAGTATGGTTTTTAATCGTTAAAATATTTTTTTAGGGGTATTTTCGTGTTTTTTTTTTCTATCTTGTCAATTTTATTGTATTATGTTTTCAACACACTATCTAACTAGTATATATCCAGAAGAATATTATATATTTTTCTGATTTTGGTTACTGCAGTGGATCATATATTTTTAGGCATTATAAATTTGCGTTTAGGTCATATAGTCCCTTTAAATGGCAAAATTATTCAGTCTATTGGCAACAAGCAATTTCACTCCATATCACACTATTTATTTACATAATCAAAACAAGATAAAACTTAACTTATCTGTTACTTATATAATTGTATTTTATAGTTACGTAAGAAATATTATTAGGTAGGTATATAACATACTTAGTTATCTTTAAACTTGACATTGATACAATTTTTGCTAAATAAAAGCTAATACTCGATAAACGAATATCTAAGTGATAGACTTATAAAGTCATAATTTAAGCACTCGAGGCTTCAGATTTTATTTGTATTTATTTATTTATTATTATTACATCTCTCAACAGATACCTGTTTATATTTTAAATTAAAGCTAATAGATTAACTAAAAAAATAAAATAAAAAAACATCATTGTTTTAGTGTACCTAGTAGTTTGCTAAGTAATGTTATATAATTAACAAATGCTTTCTCTCTCCGAACTCAGTTATTTTGCTGTGCCCAACAGGGTCCATATGATCTAATTATAAGTTTACCACTTAAGAATACTTACATGTGGAATGCAATAAAAGTATTGAGTATTCATATAATATTGGAAAGGCCATGTAACATTTAAATTATAAATGGATCCTTATCATCTACCTAGCCTGTTTTCAACTATGTCTCTGAATGTTCCACCTCGACATTCTCGTTTGAGATATATTCTTCATGCTCCTTACGCTCGCACAGTTTACCGTAGTAATTCTTACATGATTCGCTCAGTCAAAGCATTTAACCAAATTGTTAAGATTGAATACCCCTCAATTGATTTGTTTGCAAGCAGCTTAGCGTCTATTTCTACTGTTTTATCCAAACACTATATTGATTCTGTTGCATCCTAACAGTAGTTGCATGCCTTTTTGCCTATGTAGGTACTTCATTTAATAGTTAATTTTATGGTGTACTTAGGATTATGCTTAGTGAATATTATTCAATTTGTAAACTTGTACAACAATACTCTATTGCTAACTGTGGAGGCTTGTAAATGGCTTGTCATGAATTACCTTATTAATACTCCTGTAATGATAGCTGTAAGCAGCCCAAAGACAATAAAATAAATAAATATGTTCGAAAAATTTGTCTGCTCAACAACGTAAATTACGCAATGAATGTTGTTGAACTGTCAAAATGAAAGTCATTCCTACTGTTAGTATCGTCACATCATCGTTGATGATGATGAGCCAATTTACTTTGGGTATTTATTTATTTATTGTGAATGTGAGGACTACGTAGGTAACTTTTATTTCTTATTTTATTTTTTCACTTTCTCAAGTAGTTTCAATGATAATCTGGTAGTTTGAGTGCTTTATGCGGCCTACCCAAATGTCCATTCTTTGGTATTGTTCGTCGAGTGGATGAACTCCTTAAGTTCTGAGTTGAGCTCCACGATTAGTGACAAATGCGTGCACTGACTGGACAGGTTCACTCAATCTGTGTGGTTTTTCCTCAAAAGACCATTTCAGACACAAATCTACATGGTCTTCACATGATCTGACCAAGATTATGTCTGGACTTTAAAAGTGACTGTGACCTCTGAGTTTGTTTCGGCCTTTCTTCTCAGAGTAGTCAGATAGGAAACGCCGACCTCATCTAGTTTTAAAATTATGATTGACGTGTAAAAGTGTTTGTATAAACCTACTTACAGAAATAAAATACCTAACCCGTCGCTGCACGGATCCATCGAAGGTATCAACTTCACCATCTACTCTTGCCGCGGTCGATTCGTGGTGGGTGACTATCCATTGCCTATCGAGACCCCTTCGTGCCTCGGAAAGCACGTTACGCCATTGGTCCCGACTGTCATTCGTAGATCTTTGACTCTCGTTAGGGGGCTACATGACCTAAACGCAAATTTATAATGCCTAAAAATATATGATCCACTGCAGTAACCAAAATCAGAAAAATATATGTTATTCTGCAGGATATATGCTAGTTAGATAGTGTGTTGAAAACATAATACAATTAACTTGATATGATAGGAAAAAATCACGAAGATACCTCTAAAAAATTTTTTTGACGATTAAAAACCATACTAATATACATGCAAACATTCAGATTTTTTGTCAGATTATTCTACAAGTAACATACTAACTTAATAGTGTTTTAATTTTTTAGTCCAATGAATAGATTTTTTGTAAATCCATAATTGCTTCATATTTTGCAATAAATTACCAGCGTTGTGTCATCGCGCGTCTCTTTCTTTTCTATGCAAACCGACAGTGACCGCGCTTTAGCTCTTGTAAGCCCCTTAAGGGTAGTCAGAAGTCCAATGGTCTGACAACCAGTCTTATAAAGTAAACGTGTTACCCAGTAACTGGGTTGTGGAGGTCAGATAGGCAGTCACTCCATGTGAAATACTAGCGCTTGCTAGCATGCGGTTAGACTGGGAGCCGACCCCAACATAGTTGGGCTAGGATAGGCAGATTTTTACCTAATTAACTAAACATACCTAAACTAGATTACGTTATCAATTTATCAGATCCTAATTATCATTAGGTACATATTTTGCTCGTGACATGGTTATGAATGCTAAGTCGATTAGGTGCTATGGTTTGTAACAAAATTAGCTGATGAAAATGTAAACAAATGCATCAGAAAACGTGCCTGTGGATGCCAATTTGTAGCGCCACTTACTAGTGTTTTGATTCGATTATTCGATGACTTAAATCCGAAATTCTTAGTTTAAATCACCTTCAAGGTGTTTTTCTTCTAAAAATTGAAGTTAATTATGAATCATCAATTTACGTCGATGGTATTTCAATTAGAAAAAAGAAAGTAAAATACACAATATACAATACACAAGACACCCACACAACACTACAACAACACAAAAAACATTGCACATTATACAATTAAAATTTAATAATGTTATTCAAACAATAATTGTTAGGAAAAGTGGTGAGACCTATGTCGCATTTTTATTTTTGTTCTTTTTAAATTATTTTTGTATTATGAAGGTGTTAATTTTATACCTATATAAAGTTGACACCTTCTAAATACAGAATAACGTATGTGAGTGATTTGATTACGTAAGAATTGAACCTGAACACGGTTTTTTTATACTATCGTCACATACTTTTGGAACAGACTTTAAATATCTACTAAATCGTACGTACTCAGCCTACAATCAACTCAACTCATTAGAGACATTTAAGTATTTAATAGGTACTTAATTTCATTATATTTTGTTTAGGTAAAAGTGCATTAACCACGTATCTAACTGTTGATTCCTTTAAACATTTCCACTCGATAATAATGCAAGCACTAAACACATTGATAGCTATTACAACAATTACAAATAATCTATCGGATAACGAATTAAAAGCGCTATGGAAATGGCTATATGAACCAATATATCGGTAAATGTTCAAATATTTTGACTAAAATAAAATAAAAATAGAACAATCAATTTCTACCTAGACAGAGGACCACGAACAAAAACATGTATTTCATACATTTATACCATTAATTAAAAAAAAAAACAAAAAGGTATCTCAAATACCATGAACTTCAAATTATTATCAATCTTAATACTCGAACATACAGTTGAATAATGTTTGCGATAGATCTATCTTCTATCTATCTAAATAGGTAAATAAAAATCAATGTTGGTTTGATTGTCCTCTATGGACAACGAAAGGGTTGGACTGATTTTGATGAAACTCTTAAACGTTTAAGGGTAGGGTAGGGGTAGGACACGGCGCACAGTTTACGATTTGACAAAACTAGGTGGACAAAAATCGGAAATGCAAGTAAACGATAATAAATGACTGTAACTTATTGGTGGAGAGGGTAATAATAAAATTAAAACCAAATGTGATTTTTTATAACAATATTTATTTAGTTTTTAGTAAAAAATTTAAATCTTTGTGTTTCTTGTATGTGTTTTTTTGTGGCAGTTTCCTTAATAAAGTTATATATGGGTCAGATGACATCAACATATACTTGATTAAATCGTAATTCGTTCTGTGACGCGAAGTTTTTAATGTGTGGCCCAATCGCACTTTTCTCATCTCTTTATTCTTGGCTTCTGAAGCCTCCTCAGACATTTGGCCTAGAGGTATGATTGAATGTCTCATAATGTCTGCGCCATGTACTAAGATCTTGTGTACAGTCACTAGCATGTTATACCAATGGTAAAAATTTAAATATATGTCGCGAGTTTGTTTACAGTATGCTTGAAACTTGTCTGGATCAATTTCGTAGCCAGAAGCGATGACTGCAAGAATAGTCCCCAAACGTTCGATGAGGTTCTCATCTAGACCTGTGATACGCGCTGTTTCAGAACTATTGTAAAAGAAAGCCCGTGCAGTATTTCCATCGTTACTTGTACCGAATCCAGGTTTGACTTTGTCAATAATTAGACCTATTTCCTTAAACTTCTTCTGAATTTCTTCCTTTCGTTTCTTTTTCATTTCCTGCATTTGAGATCCTCTTGCTTGCCATGCTCTAAATTCCATGCGATAAGAAATATTTAAAAGGCACTCCATAGTGCGAATATATGCATGAAGACTTGATATTCCAAATTCATACATGTTTCGATCAGGTTGTCTCTGTTTTGTATTTAAATTCATTTCAGCTGAGGTTGCTTTGCAAATAAAGCATCTTTGCGTAGAACTATTCTCAGACAAGACATTGCATACTTTGCCGTCTATCATAGAGAGGATCATATGATGACTAACAAATATATTAGAGTCATTTATCTTCAGATGTGTTGGCATTAAGTCTTTTATCTGTTTTTTTATGTATTCACATTCCTTTTTAATTAATTGGTCCGTTTCTTTCTGGTAGATAAATCTTATTATTCTACAAAATCTTGGAGAAGATGGACGAGGATTTTCCCAGAGGATTTTATCATGGTCACTATCTGCCACAAGTCTCAAGGGGACCAACGATATAATAAACATGTATTCATCGGTGCTCTCTACATTTGCAAAACGTTGTTTATACAAACTATGTCCTGAAGAACCGTCACATCCCCACTTATACATCATAGTATAATTTTGCTCCTTTGTCGAACTCAACAATACTTCCCCGAGAACATTCTTACATATTCTTGTAGACGTGTGATCTAAAAGAGCTTGAAGCTGAACCTCTGCCCATGTATCACTCAATGAAATGAGTTCCACGGGAGGATAGCAATCTTTTTTGGCTCGTGCTAATTGATCATAGCAAGGATATAACTGGTATCCCCTCTCCTTAGCTTCCTGTTGTAAACTCTTATACGTATGAACCGTTAAATTATTCGAAATGAACATAGCTAACGCTTCTTCAGCAGTATAAGGCTGTTGCTTTTTCTCAGAAAACACACTGCTTCCACTTACAGAATGAATACGTCTTCGAGCTTGCTTATACGTAGTTGCACGTCTTGGTGAAGCTATTGATACTTCTTTTATTAAATCAGCAGCGTCACGTTTGCCACTCGATCTAATGCTCAATTGTGTAGCATAAGACAACTGTTCTTTGCTATATTCTCGTAACAAATTTTGGACTTTACGCGTTTTTGTCTTTTTCGAACTGTCTTTAAAACTTTTTTGCGGTCTGCCACGAACGGAACTTAATTGTGAAGGCACTGTAATCATGTCTAAAACCAAATCTTCACTGAGCCAGCCCTCATAAGAATGTAAAAACAAATCCAGCTTTCTTTGTTTACGCTCCCATTTTTCACGAATTTTTTCACTTTCATTTTTCATTAAAGCACGCAACAGCCTTTCTGCTTCTTGACTTAGGACCGGATCACCAAATGTCGTCTTCACGAAGTTAATAATTTGCGTTAAATGCCCCTTAGCGGGTATTGAACGCCAAAAATCAAATAAAGACTTTCGCTTGATGCGGGCCCCTACAACAAAAATAAAAAAAAAAGTAGATTAGCGCAAAAAAACGCAGAATTTAATGATTTACCCAAGAAAATAGGATAAATAAGGAATCTGTTAAGACTATAACCATGATCTTGCAGCATATTGCAACATACTTTATGCTTAAGAATACTTTTGAAAACGGGAAAAGTATGTAATTAAAACTGTGATTTTTAAAAGCCTGACATTATTATCTAAATTAAGCAATACATGATAAAATTATAACTTAATAGAAAGATTATTACCTCCGATTGAAGATTCCATCACTAAAATTTTTTCGATACCACACAAAACACTCAGAAACATGCAAACACGATGACGTTACCGGTCGCACTGAGCGCGCACTCGACTACCTGCGATCGGAAGGGTAACTTTGGCTATTGTTATCGAAAGGGTCGCCGTGTTCAGGAATTATTGCTTTGTGTTATGTGTTGCCAGTGTTATTCAAAATTAAGAAACAAGTGATAAAATGTATTTATTTAGAAATTTTACTTTTATGTTTTTGTCCACCTAGAATAATCAGATCGTAAACTGTGCGGCGCGGCGCACGCTGGCAGAGTGTGCCGCTTGAGAGGAGCCGCACCGTGCCCTCATCTCAGAAGTAGGCAGTGACCTGTCGCTGCCGGCCGTAGTGAATGCTATGGTCGGCGGCGACGAGTCCTGGGACGCGGTGGTATCCTTCTGCGAAACAGTAATCTCGCAGAAGGAGGCTGCGAAAAAGGAGCGAGAGATCTCATCCTCTCACCCGGCCCGCAGCAGGCGCACCGGGCGTCGGCGGAGGGTGGACAACGCCCTCTTCCAGCCCCCCTAAATGGGTCCAGGGACGATGGACTTGGGGACGTCCGTGGTCCCCCATACATCAGGACCCGAGGCGGCGGCACTTGGTGTTCCACGCGCGCCTCTCTTAGACGTCACGGTGGGAGTCAAACACCTCAGTCCCGCCGTTCGACCGGACGGGGCCCGCAGAGGCGGGCCGGCACCAGTCGGGGTTGCGGAAGATTCGTACGTTCCCGTGGCCCCCGGCGCAGGTGTGAGATGGAACACCGGGGTGGTTTTTAGTGAGTAAGAGTCTGACAGACACCTCCGCACAGTATCAAAAAAAAAAAGGACACAACGCGAACTTAGTCGCCCCTGGCAGCTAGTATATATATTTAATGTTTTTATTGAGGTGTATGAGCTCTTGCGTTTATTCCGTTACATGTTGTATAAATAAAAAACAATTGCCATAAATATTTGTCCGCGCATCACTTGAAAGCGGCTGCACCTATTTAGCTAATTCTTTTTTTGTTGTGTTTATAATTGTCAGTACAAGGTTTAAGAAATATATTTTTTGGAAAATCTACCAGGAAAGTCAGAAGTGGATGCTATTGTGCATACCCCTTTATATTATGACTGGCTTCTGTCCGCGGCTTCGGCCGCGTGGACGTCAAAAATTATCCAACGAGAACGTGCTACCGGGACAAAAAGTAACCTATTTCCTTCCCCAGGATGCCATCTATCTCCTCGCCAAATTTTATCGAAATCCGTTCAGTGGTTTACGCGTGAAAAGGTAACATACAGACAGAGTTAGTTACTTTCGAATTTATAATTATTTGGATTGAAAACGTAAAAAAAACACCGACCAAGTGCGAGTCGGACTCGCGCACGAAGGCTTCCGTACCATTATCTATAAAAACGGCAAAAAAGCACGTTTGTTGTATGGAAGCCCCCTTAAATATTTATTTTATTCTGTTTTTTAGTATTTGTTGTTACAGCGGCAACAGAAATAAATCTGTGAAAATTTCAACCGTCTAACTATCATGTTTCATGAGATACAGCCTGGTGACAGACGGACGGACGGACAGTGGAGTCTTAGTAATAGGGTCCCGTTTTACCCTTTGGGTACGGAATCCTAAAAACATATTTCATTTCGCGCTTTTTGTAAGTTGCTAGGCAGTCTTTTTAGTGTTTATTTTTTTCCTCTTTTTTTAAGTTTATTTGGGGGCACGGTAGTGTTTTTTTGTATACTGAACTTTGTTTGCATACCAAATTTCGGCTTTCTAGCACTTCAGGAAGCACCCTAACATTTTGAAGTCTCATACAAACTTCCACCCCCCCATTTTAGGGGATAGGGGGTGAAAGTTATAAGTTTATGTTTTTTTTGTTGTATGTATACTAAACTTAGATTACATACCAAATTTCAGCTTTCTAGCACTTCAGGAAGTAGCCAAACATTTTGATGATCATCAGTGTGTCAGTGTATCAGTGAGTGTGTCAGAGACGAAATCGGTGTATTTTAGATATCAATAAAATCTAAAGTATTAGAGCTATTCAATTGAGACTTTGTATGTTTAATTAGTCTATTATTGACATCATATCCTGAGAACATAAACTATCTGATACATCGGAAACCAACTCTATGAGAAAAGGTAGGTAGTGCCCCTTGCGCTACGCTTGGCTCGTCTTGGCGGGGGCACTGCCGTGCCCCCAGATAGTTTTTAATCGTTAAAAATATTTTTTAGAGGTATCTTCGTGATTTTTTTCTATAATATCAAGTTAATTGTATTATGTTTTCAACACACTATCTAACTAGCATATATCCAGAAGAATATCATATATTTTTTGATTTTGGTTACTGCAGTGGATCATATATTTTTAGGCATTATAAATTTGCTTTTAGGTCATGTAGTCCCGTTAAGGATTTTGTTTTAAGGTGAACATTTATTCAGTTTTAAGCTTTGTAAAGACAGACTCGCGAGGTGTACAGCTCACAGGGACATTAGTATTAGTATGGCTTATGAAGTGACATAGTAAAATAAAAAATATGTGGGTGTGGTACTAAACCTCTGCCCAATCCCTGGGGCAATACAGGGGTGATGTAATGTTTTGTTGTTGTTGAAGTGAAATATAAAGTCTATCCGCGGTAAAACGGCTAGATAACACGTAAGCATGGTAAATAAAGCAATAATATTGATAAACTCTATCACAGCAATATTAGTTTGTAGAGTCACTGTGAAATGCGTAGAATAAAGGATAATATACATTTTTGTGTTTTGTACGGGCCAATGGTGTAGCTAGCAAAATTTTCAAACTTTTATTGGTTGAGTACGAGGCTTTTGTATGTTTGTATTTTTTTTTCTTTGTGCTGAATAAACAAATTTTCTTTCTTTCTTTCAAAATCAAAATATTTTATTTCACATAAACCTACATGGGCACTTATGAAACGTCAGAAGCTTGGTGCACGGTTCCAATTAGTCGTTTCCTATGGAGAAGAGCCGGCAAGAAACTCCACGGTTACTCTTTTAAAATACGTGGATTTTACAATGTTTTCAAATTAGAGTGTTGATAGATATGGGAGAACAGTGTAGGGCTGTCAACAAGTAACAGGTACTCAACAAAATAGAAAAAGGTCTACAAATCTACAGTCTACAAGTTAGGTCTACAACGTTCTCACATTCACAAAACTTTTTTACAAAAAAACAACCGAATTCCAAAAAAAACACTAAAAGACGTGAAAAATAACTTTAATTTCGGAAGTCGGTGCCTTTGGTTTTGTATTTTCGTGTTCGGCCACCGACTTCCGAAATTAAAGTTATTTTTCACGTCTTTTAGTGTTTTTTTTGGAAGTCGGTTGTTTTTTTGTAAAAAAGTTTTTATTTTTCACTTTTTAGTTGCGGTACCTACCCCACATAAATTCGTATACCACTACTTGGTGTGTAAATAACAGTGACAGGAAATTATTAACACATCATCCATATAAACTAAATGGAAAAAATCTGCAGTATTAAGGATAACTCAAAAACTACTGGTCAGACGTTGATCAAATTTAAATGGGACCACATGTGAAGCACCACCTATCAAATAAAAAAAGAATCATCCAAATCAGTTCACCCAGAAAAAAGTTATGAGCTAACACACATAAAAACATACAGACGAATTGAGAACCTCCTCCTTTTTGTGAAGTCGGTTAAAAATATAGAAGAATCTATAATAAATAATTTTAATTAAAAAAAAAATTGCACTTTTGGTTAAGTAAGTTATATTTAAGCACCCAGTAAGAACCACAAGTTAAATTAAAAGTTAAGTACGAGTATATTGGAAGCGAAAAGTTAAGTACAAATATTAGCGATTCTTTCTTTTGAGAAGTGTTTAGTTTCCCAGTAATTGTCATACTAGTTATGTATTGCTTAACAAGTTCTAATTAAAATATATGTGTACTTAAATAAATAAATAAAATTATACAAAAAAAAAAACAACCGTCTTCCAAATAAAACACAAAAATACTGAAAAATAAATTTAATTTCGGAAGTCGGTGTCTTTGGTTTTGTATTTTCGTTTTTTTGCAACTTTCGTTTTTATGCGACTTCACAAAAAGGAGGAGGTTCTCAATTCGTCTGTATGTTTTTTTTTTTTTTTTTTTTTATGTGTGTTAGTTCATAACTTTTTTCTGGGTGAACCGATTTGGATGATTCGTTTTTTTTTTGATAGCTGGTGCTTCACATGTGGTCCCATTTCAATTTTATCAAGGTCTGACCAGTAGTTTTTGAGTTATCCTTAATACTACATATTTATTCCACTTAGTTTATAACATGAAAAAAAAAAGTTTATTTTCAGGCATCGAAGGCCCATAGCGTGTTATTATTATCAAAAAAAAGAAAACAATAAAAAAAAACATGCCAACAAAAAATATAAGTATGGCCTGTTATTGACTGAGATCAGAACAGCATGGTTTGTCTGTTTGCATGCCTTAGTTAAGGTAGTTAGTTTTAGGATCATTTTAAAGTAACTTGTACCTCCTTTCTGTGCAAATAAAGAACTATTAAATATTCTATTCAATTCATGGTTATCCTAGTTGTTTATCACCTCATACGTATCACCAAAGCTTAAATTAAAACAGATATGACACTGTTGTGCCTAAGAACAGAAACGAAAAAACGCACTAGACTGGACATTTATTAAGTTGCAATTATAGAGGTATGATAAAGATAAAGATCAATTTATTTGTTTAACATAAGTAGATTAAAATACATGGATGCATGCAATGGTGTTAAATACAAGTACGTGCTACATGCTATACCATAGAAGGTGTACAAATCTTACAAGTTTTCAAATACCCAGTCATTCAAATTAAAAATATTAAATTGTACCATGCAATTGTCACAAATTTTAATTGTCAAGATTTATCGTTTAAGAGGTCAGTTATATTATAGTAACATTTCATGGTCAACCTCTTTTTCAACTTTGTCTTAAATAAAGGTGTAGGTGTGGTGGTGTGGTGGTGTGGTGGTGTGGTGGTGTGTGGTGTGTGTGGTGTGTGTTTAATGTCCTTTGGAAATTTATTATATATTTTAGGAGTCATACAGATTATGCTTTTGTGCAGCATTGCAGTCCTAGAAGAGTGAATGCATAGATCATTGTTGCGTCGACTTTTAACGCAATTATCGGATAACCGTGGAAACAAATACATATTCTGTCTTACAAACAATGCTACTTCAAAAATGTATATGAGGAATAAGGTGTTAATTTCACTCATACCTCAATAGAAAAGGGAGGATCCTCCGACCAGACGGGTATCGTGTCTGGTGGACCACAGCCCGACCTTGTATATATGCTAGTTGCGTGGTAAACTCTGCTTACGCGATGCAGGATTCTGCATGACGTCAGTGTGACGCGTAGCTCAAATATGGCGATGTAGAAGCCACTACACAATCAAAAGGTTGGCTGTTAAATAAGCTGATGGCTCATCTGATGGAAAGTAGTTACCTAGCGCTGAAATAAAACCAGCAACTTCAAGATTGGTTGCGAAACATTTTTTTTTATTTTTAGGTACATCCACATCACTTACATTAAACTTACCCATGTTAGAAACAATCCACACTAATATTATAAATTCGAAAGTAACTCTGTCTGTATATTTCCTTTTAACGTCTAAACCACTGAACGGATTTCGATAAAATTTGGCAAGGAGATAGATGGCATCTTGGCCAAGAGCAGTGGTGGCCAAGTGGGATTGGCCCTGACTTACGAGTTGTAGGTCGTGGGTTCGAACCCAGGAAGGCGCTTTACATTGTGTAAATAATTTCATCACCACTGCTCTCAAAACGGTGAAGGAAAACATCGTGAGGAAACCGGCATGTCCTAGAACCAAAAATTCGAAGACATGTGACATCTACCAACCCGCACTGGGCCCGCGTGGTAGATTACAGCCCATTCCCTCTCAAAGCGAGGAGGCTTGTGTCCCAGCAGTGGGAACATTATAGGCTGATTATACTTATACTAGGTGGTATCCTGGGGAAGGACATAGGCTACTTTTTGTTCCAGTAGCACGCTAGCTAGTCTTTAATAACTAAAGGACGTCGGACTAGATATCGTGGAAAGACTTCCTGGACAAGGCCGAAATGTTTGACAAGAAAGAAGAAAGGAAAAAAAAAAAGAAGAAGAAGAAGAAGAAGAAGAAGTCTAAAAGTGTCTGATTAAAGTGTAAACAGACCCCGTTCAATGTGAAATTCTTACGTAATAACTCACTAAAGGTAACTTAGTAATACATTCATCTGTATAAAGTGGTCCACTACCAACACCACCACCACACCACCACACCACCACACCACCACCACCACAACCACCACCACAACCACTTTTCCAACAATTTTTGTTTGAATAACATCACTCAATATCGATTAAAATTGAGGTTATAAATTAACCTCGATATTGTCAACAAAAAAAAAGTCTTAATGGTGGTTTAAGTATTCGAAAAACCAAATCAGAGTACTCTGTTTGTAAGTGACACTACAAATTAGCATCCACAGGTGATACTAATTTCATTAAACCAAAATGCTCTAAGATAGTTATTGTATTCTCGATTCAAAAATCGTTCGAATTTACGTCACATTTACGTCACGCGTTCGTGCTAGGGTCTCTGTAGTGCCTCATTCAGTGATAATTTCACCAATGAAACTGAAGGTGATCAGCACATCTAATCTAAACCGCGTTCAAAACCTGTCAGTGTCAATATTCCACAACACTGAATCACGCACTTATGTATAGGCAGATATTGAATTATTGTTACAATAAGTGGAAATAAGTTTTAATGGCACCACCACACCCACACACACATCCTCCCTCATACACATATCCACACCAACCACACACTACACACATCACACACCACACACCACACACACTTGACACACATCACACACTCCGCACACCCAACTCACCCATATTAGTGTATACATTCTGTCCAATCACGTGCGACCGAGCGTGTTTGAATTTATGATAATTATACTTTATATAAATGGCAATAAAGCACGCAACATGCGCTCTAGAAAAATATATTACTCCAGCTATAACGAAAAATGTGACTCAAATAAACTAAAAAAATAAAAATAAACTTGTTAGTGGTACAAACAGCCAATGCTATGGAAGTGCGGAGTCTCCTAACACAGGTGTCATTATGCTTAAAAAGGAGGCCCCAACCATAACCTAATGTAAACTAGTTGGTACAGAAAAAAAAATGTATTTGTATTGTATTGTACTGGGGTACACTACACAAATACGAAAAACTTTATTCCGACAGTCACAAATTCGAATTTCAAAATACCGATTTTCATAATTCCGAATGGTTCAAAATTCCTAATATAACAACTCCGATTTATCATTCATCCTATTTTTATAATTCCGATATTTCAATATTCCTAACGTTTATAATTACTATTCTCAAAATACCGAGTTTCATTAGATCGAATAACAAAAAGTCCGACTTAATGATAATTCGAAATATCAAAAATACGAATTCCGATTATTAAAGTACCGATTAATTAGAATTCCGAAATAAAAACGCCTTGTAAAACTGTAACCTAACATAACCCAAATTATTCATCAACAATAGAGGGGATCTGGCGCTCGGCGGCCGCTGCTGCTGTTAATGGTCACTGTTCTAACCTAACCTAACCCAAATGATTTAATAGCAGTCGCTTGTACCCGACGAAGGTATATATTATGAGAAGAAGAAAACACAAATATTAATAACAAAATAGAAGTTTTTATATTACATTAAACGTTACAGATTTTGAATTTCTGAATATTACACTAATTGAATCAGAATCCTAATTTTAGCAGTTTATTCGAAGTATAAAAAATCGGAATGTCGTTTTTCGGACTGAGAACCCATCGAGCATTTGATTCCTCAAACGTATGAAAATCGGAAAACAAAAAAAACCCATTTACGACTTTCGTTAAAATAATTTTCGTGATTTTTAATACTAGACATTATAATTCTTAGATAGTATGAAATTCGGGCTTTTGAAAATTGGAACATCGAAATTCGGAATAAAATATTTCGGAGTATTTGGGTGTTCCCATTGTACTGATGAACCTTGAACAACGTGGTTTAGATGTACCAGTAAGTTGTATTAGTAAAATCCGCCCTTAGAGATGCGAGCGTAGTGTCGCATCTACATATTATTGTTTTATTTTATACTTTCGTTTAGTCAACACAGTTACATAATATTGTTTATACTATAAGTATTAATGTATGAACTGGACTTAGTTATTCTGATATCAACTGTGGACGGAACAATATGTAAGTCATATTAATTTATAATAATGTTTATGTAATAAAACGGAAAGTTACCTTATTTAATTATTTAACTTAATAGAATAAATTATAGGTACCTAATCGATTATATAACTTGATAATAGGTAGACATATTAATATCATAATTATAATTGTAGTACGAAACTTCTTCTTTGAACGTCTATCCGATTAACGCAAATTTATAATGCTTAAAAATATATGTTCCACTGCAGAAACCGAAATCAGAAAAATATATGATATTCTTCTGGATATATGCTAGTTAGATAGTGTGTTGAAAACATAATACAATTAACTTGATATGATAGAAAAAAATCACGAAGATACCTCTAAAAAAATATTTTAACGATTAAAAACCATGCTAATATATATGCAAAGATTCAGATTTTTTGTCAGATTATTCTACAAGCAACATACCAACGTTATGTGTTTTAATTTTTTAGTCCAATGAATAGATTTTTTGTAAATCGATAATTGCTTCATATTTTGCAATAAATTACCAGCGTTGTGTCATCGCGCGTCTCTTTCTTTTTTATCCAATCCGACAGTGACCGCGCTTTAGGTCTTGTAAGCCTCTTAAAGCAATATACAATGAAAATAATTTTGTTTTTTCAATTCTTTCAAACAAATGCTTGTGTGAGTAGACAGGCTTTTTCTATTACTGTTCCAACAAATCGATAGCCTTGGTTGGTCTTGAAATCTGCTGTGACAAAAATACAAACGAAATCGCACCTAATGGGTCCTTTTTAGAGTTTTGTTCCCAAAGGATGCCAATGAGACCCTATTACTAAGCCTCCGCTGTCTGTCCGTCCGTCTGTCTGTCAGCGGGATGTATCTCATGAACTGTAATAGGCAGACACTTGAAATTTTCTCAAAAACATCGAGATTTCTTATAAATACAGTATAACTAGGCTCTGCCGGCGGCTTCGCCCGTATGTATATCGGAAGTTATCCCACGGGAAAGTGCTACCGGGATACATAGTATCCTATCATCCAAATCCACTCAACTGTTAAAGCGTGAAAAGTAACAGACGGATGGATGATAAATAATATTTTTTTGTTTTTATTAAACATGGTTTAATAATTCTAAATAAAAAAATAAAAAAATATTTTTAATATTATCGTCATTAATTTGAAATACTCTAGCGTTGTTATTGACCACGTCTTAGCTACATATTATAGCTAAGTTATTTTATAACTTCAAATTGTAATAACTTATATGCGGGTTAACAGCGGTGGTGGTTAAATGAAATAAATAATACCTCAAGATACGAATTCATTCAAATTTCTTAAATCTCTTAAAAACAGGTAAGTAAGTACATTTTTTTTTTAATAATCATTTGCAGTTTAAAGTCATCCCCTGTTTTACCCCCATGGGGGATTATTTTACAAAAACACTGAAACAATTTTTTTTTATTTCTTACCATAACCATAAATTTACTTTTTTACATCCCTAACTTAAGAAATGCTAACCATACAAACTTTCATCACCTTTCACCCCCTTTCGGATTATTATTGAGACAAAAAGTAGCCTATGTCCATCCCCAGGATGCCATCTATCTCCTTGCCAAATTTTATCGAACTCAGTTCAGTGGTTTAGGCGTGAAAAGTTAACATGCAGACTGACAGGTAACTTTCCAATTTGTAATATTAGTATGGATAATGCTATAATACGTATAATATTTGACAGTCAACAAAAATTATGATGTTAATGTACCTAATCGTTTATAGATAAATTCATAAGCATGTTATTATTGTAATCAGAGATAGCTCAAAGGTTATGTTATCAGCTGTTCAGAATAACATCTACTTACGTATTTACTTATCTTACACGTATTATTATATAATGCTCTTTGATAAACCGTATAAAACTATGGCCACACTGAGGTGAATCCCGCGCTTTTATAATCCTGGTTCCTACCAACAACAATCCCGCGCGGAAAACAAACATTTAAATATTTTTTTTTTTAATTAAAAAAAAACGACTGACTTCCAAAACAAACACTACAAAGAGAAAAATAACTTTCATTTCGGAAGTCGGTTCTTTGGTTTTGTATCTTCGATTTTTGCCACCGACTTCCGAAATTAAAGTTATTTTCAATATTTACTGTTTTTTTTTTGAAGTCGATTGTTTTTTTTGTAAAAAATGTTTTAATTTTTCACTTTTTAGTTGTGGTACCTACCTACCTGTTACCCACACAAATTCGTATACGACTACTTGCTGTGCAAATTAACAGTGGCAGGAAGTTATCAGTAAGATCATGAATATTTGTACTAAGTGCAAAAAAAACGTATTATTGAAGCTACTGAAAAACTACCGAAGCAAAGTTAATAAAATTTATATGGGACTAAGGCATACCTTAGCCAATAAAAATATATTTTTGAATTCAATCCACAATTGTCGGAGATACCGCGTAACAAACATACAAAAAAAAAATATAGACGAATTGAGAATTTTTGAAGTCGGTTAAATATTAGGACGCGTCTGCGCGCGTCTTAAGGCGGAACCTTCAGGGTAGCCCGTGAAATTCAAACTTTGTTACGTTTTTTGCAATTTGCAGGTCACTGTCAGGTTGTATTTTGATTAAAATATGATTCGCGACCGTAACAAATATGGCTTTACAGAATTATAATCATTAGAATCAGCAATACATCTCTATAAGTTCATGTTACCCTATTGAATGACTATTTCATGAAATCATGACATTTGAGGGCAATTCTAACTTAAGGAGTTGTATTGCTGATTCTAATGATTATAATTCTGTAAAGTCATATTTGATACGGCCGCGAATCATATTAAGATCATCATACAACCTGATACTGACCTGCAAATTGCAAAAAACCTAAGAAAAATTGAATTTCGCGGGCTACCTTGGCGCATGCCCCTTAATAACAATGACTGTTTGGATTACCCTATAAAGCAGTTAAGTCTTCAGACCAATATAATATAAATAAGTAGATAAAACATTACTTACGATTTACTTATTTACTGTTCTATCCCCGAAAAACGGGACCGAGCCTGTCCTGCGCCGGACATTTTATTTTGAAGCAAAAAATCGGGACGTCCCGCTAAAATTGGGGCGTCTGGCAACGCTAACCACCATAATTTAAGTTGACCCAATCAGCGCGAGTGACTCGAATCATGTGCGCTATTAGCTTTAGTTCGGCCAGAGCTTTAAGTATATTAGATAAAATGAGAATGTTTCTAGTAATTACGTAGTTTGGTAAGCGGAAAAAAACAAAAAAAAAAACACGTTTTTATGTAATTTTTGTTACAGACGGACAATGAGCATTGTCCTTTTGAATAATAATAATAATAATAATAAGACAGACATATTATCTCCGGATGTTCTCGTCTAGCTAACGAAGAGTACTTGCATAGACACAACCTTGTAGCCAGGATTATCCATCAGCAACTTGCTCTGAAATACAGCCTTGTAGAATCGGAAGTGCCGTACTACTGGTATGTGCCCGACCCAGTTCTCGAAAATGGACATATCACATTGTACTGGGATCGATCCATCATCACTGACAGGACTATTGTTGCCAATAAGCCTGATATAGTGATGGTGGATCGATTAGAGCGGCGCGCAATGATTGTTGACATAACGGTCCCGCATGACGGGAACCTCGTGAAAGCCGAGAAAGATAAACAAATCAAGTATCTAGACTTGGCTCGCGAGGTTGTCGACATGTGGGATGTGGACTCAGCGATCATTGTGCCGATAGTCGTGACAGCCAATGGCTTAATAGCCAAGAGCCTCGACCAACACCTGAGGAGGCTCTCGTTGGGCAGCTGGATCAAGGGCTTGATTCAGAAAGCGGTACTTCTGGACACGGCTCGCATTGTTAGGAGGTTCCTCTCTCTGGAGCCCTGACCGCCGGTAACTTGGACCCTGTTCCCGATACCGGTGGGCTACTATTTTTTGTATTTTTAAATGTTTTTATAATTTTTTATATTCTAATATTTAAAAATATAATTTATATGTATATAGTGAAATAAAGAAAATAATAATAATCATCTTTATTATAATAAAAACAGATCTCATATATCAGATCTTTATTAAAATCTTTATTTGATTTGTTGAAAAATAGTGGAATAAAAACGACTTTTTAAAAACAATTTACTGTTAATTTTAAACTTAAATTGTTGAAGCAACTGAAGCAAGCAAAAATCCTCATTATGGGACTGTTTAAACTGAGACGAATACGGCGCGGGACGCGGCACGTCACCGCGCGTCGATTGTTTAAAATTCAAATTGAGCTCCTTAACTTCTGAGTTGAGCTACACGATCACGTACAAATTCGTGCAGTGACTGGACAAGTCCACTCAAATCTGTATGGATCTTTCCTCAAAAGACCATCTTAGACATTCTCCTGCATGGTTGTCATAATGGCCTGACCGAGATTATTATTGATTTATCAAAAAAAAAAGTTTGTAATAATAATATTAACTTAGAAACTATGCCCCGCAAAACCGTATGTCTGGACTTTAAAAGAGACTGACCTCTGAGTTTGTTTCGGTCTTTTTTCTCAGAACAGTTATATAAGAAACACCGAACTCATCTAGTTATAAAAACATAATTTAATTTTGTGTTTTTTTTTTAACCAATTTATAGAAATAAATATCATTTATCATTTAAATAGTGCGAATTGTTGAGTGATTTCGTAATCATTAGAAACAGTAAGTAGGTAGGTATAGGTACTTACCAACTAAGTCAAAATAAACAAAATTAAGAATCGATAACCCTAGAAGTCTGTTGTCGCAAATTATTAAAATAACCTAATGATATAATTTATTATTTCGATTGATAAAAGTTGGAGCTCAATCTCTCGAATGACCGAGCCAATTTTGCTTTTGAAGAATGATAATGATATTACTCGTTCAGTGTCAGCAAAGTTAGCTGCACGTCTCAGTCCAGGGTTTAATATCTGAGTCGGGTAAGTAAAATATCTAATAAAAGTCTCTCTTGTTGAGCAGATTAATTTTTCAAACCTATGAAGATTGTGAGTGAAAGTGTGTTAAGTACTTAATTGAAGTGCAGGAGGGTGTATGGCGCAATTTACACTGCTTTGTAGGATATGTACTTGCGGTCGTTAGCTGCGCGGTTCATAATATTTTGACAGCCACGCATCCGTACAGTCAAACCAAGGTAAACGCTTCGGTAATCTTCGTATTTCCGAATTAGCACGAACGACGCGCCATAGAGGAACCCCCACACAGGCAAAGATTCAAAGTTTTGTACTGCCGTGCTTTGTAATAGTACATTAGTGTATTCTACCTATCATTGCACGTTTGCATGACGTTTTCTCTCTGTCAGATTACTACGTATTACTCCGGCCAAACCTCGTCATCTGTCATTCAAAAGTTTGCATTGAGTTGGATATAGAAAAATTTCTAACCATCGTATGAAATAATGGGCAAATACGTCTATGGTTGTAACAGCTTTAAACTAGTTCTCATCATCACGTGTTCGTATTTCCGAAGATTGACGATGATTGCCGAAGCGCATACTGTTCCTAGGAGATCCTGGCCACACTGAGGAGAAACCCGCGCGAGACGCGTGACACGACTGCGTGTCGGTTGTATTAATAATTAAGAAGTCACGCGACAATTCGCGCCTGTTTGAACACCTCCATACAACTTAGTTGACACATTCGGCGCGATCGAATTGTGTCCCGCATCCCGTTTACCCAGAGCTTTTAAAAATAATTTAAAAAAAATATTCTTTTGTTACAGTAAACACTCAACATGGAGGCAGTAGTATTTGACGGCAAGACACTCTCCCTGAGCTACCAAAAGAACTATCCCGTGCCGAAGATCATCAATGACGATGATGTCATCGTGAAGGTTCACTACTCCGGAGTCTGCGGAACTGATCTGCATATCCTTAAGGTAAATAAATTGTGTTATCATCTGCCCAGCCTATTCCTAACATAGGTAATTCCTATCTTGAGGTAACTGGATATAGCTGATTATCAGTATTTTACATGAATCGTCTGCCTATCAGACCTCCACAACCCAGTTACTGGGTAATACGATACCACTTGGTGAGAATGACTGCTAAATTGGAATCAGTATATTATCATCCATTTATTGAAGATATTAAGGCGTTCCTTCACAGTAGCCCACGGTTAAGCTACGCATGTAAGAAAATACAGGCAGCATCGCCCACTGCGACCTGCAACCCATGTATTTTTAGTATTTGTAACTCGTAGGTTCGAATCAAGGCAGGCAATAAAGGTTAGGTAAATTATTTCATCACCACTGCTCTCGAAAACGGTGAAAGAAAACATTATAAGGAAACCGAGCATGCCTTAGAACAAAAAATTCGAAGTCTTGTGACTTTTACCAACCACGCTGGAGCATTACGGCCCACTCTGTCTTATAAAGTGAAGGCCTGTGTGCCAGCAGTGGGAACATTAAAAGCTGCTTATGCCATGCTATGCTATAATAATAATATTATGTTTCTTTCCAGGGTGAATTCCCAGCCACCAAATTGCGCCCCATTGCCCTTGGACACGAGTCTTCAGGTGTGGTCCACGCAGTCGGCAAAAAATCCATCTTTAAGGTCGGACAGAAAGTCGTTATTGACCCTAACATGTAAGTATCTTATCTACCTGCACATCATCTTAGGCCATACCGCCTTCTAGTTCCTTAACATCATTCTGTTGCCCATAACCAATGTATTTGTGGTCGGTGCAAACATATATTTTTCTTCTATACTCCCCCATTCCAGCCATATCATCTTCACCTCTAGAAACATTACCTATTGCCCAGCCTTTTGCCAACTATGTTATGGTTGGCTTCAAGTCTAATCGGAAAAACGAAAACCCTTTGCTGTCGCGCGGTCGGGTATCAATATCACGAAGCTTTGAACAGAACATCAGTCTGTATATCGTCACGAAACCCTGTACTATTTCGCTCGCATACCCTTCAAATCAAATTAAAATATTTTATTTCACATGGGCACTTATGAAACGTCAGAAGCTAGGTGCACGGTTCCAATTGGTTGTTTCCTATGGAGAAGAGCTAGCAAGAAACTCCACGGTTACTCTTTTAATAATAAGGGGCTTTTACAATGTTGATAGATATGGGAGGACAGCGTAGTCTTGTCAACAGGTACAGGTACAGTAACAGGTACTC
Source organism: Griposia aprilina (assembly GCA_916610205.1). NCBI lineage: Eukaryota > Metazoa > Arthropoda > Insecta > Lepidoptera > Noctuidae > Griposia > Griposia aprilina. Next base: position 5,787,499 of record OU744310.1, on the reverse strand, counting down.
AACAATTCCAATCCTTCTAAAATTTTATCTCACTTTAATTTTTCCAGGTCCTGTAACCTCTGTGACTTCTGTCGCAAAGGCACCTACCAGTACTGTCAAACAGCTGGCATTAACAACACCATCGGCATCTGGCAGGATGGCGGATGGGCGCAATATGTGAGGGCCCCACAGACCCAGGTCTTCGCTTTACCCGATGGGATTACCACTGAACAAGGTAAAGATTTTGTTGAATATTAGTGAGCAGTAGTGGCCCCAGGGTAACGGTACGAACCCAGCTGGCAAATCACTGCTTTCAAAACGGTAAAGGATAACATCGTGAAGGAACTGGAATGTCCTGGAATTAACAATTTAAATACATATGTAACGTCCGCACTGGGCCAGTGTGGTGGATTACGGTCCGCTCCCTCTTGGAGAGCAGGCCAGTAGTGTGAATGTTATAAGATGATTATACAAGGTGGAGACAATAATATCTACGGCAATAAATTCAATTTCGTATATCTAATGATGTTCCCAGTCTGTATACAAAAAATCAATCAAATATATCCAATAGTTTAGTCACTATAGCTAATCAAAGATTGGCAACACCCATACGCAGTCGGTCCATCATTATTATATAATTAGTTTGAAAAGATCGTTTTGATTTCAATGTTAAGGCGAAAGCGTCAAGGTAACTCGCGAAATTCAATTTTTCTTATGTTTTCGTAATTTGCAGGTCAGGTTTTATGTTTATCTAAATATGATTCGCGGCCGTAACAAAATTGTATTTATAGAATTATAATCATAAAAATCATCAATGCAATTACTCTCTTAGTTCATATTTGCCCTATTGAATGACTATTTCATGAAATCATGACAAATGAGGGCAATTCTAACTTAAGGAGTTGTATTGCTGATTCTGATTTTTATAATTCTGTAAAGCCATAATTGTTACGATCGCGAATCATATTTTAATCAACATACAACCTGACACTGACCTGCAAATTGCAAAAAACGTAAGAAATTTTGAATTTCGCGGGCTACCTTAGCGCATCCTCCATAAGATCAATTTGACAGGTTAAAAATACTTCTATGCATTAGTATTGTCAATGCTTTCATTTATTGTCATATTTTCGTCTCCGCATTGCTTAAGGTAAGGCTTTTGTTGGAGTGGCAATACTGTTCTTCGTAAAGGAGTTCGTCCAGGGAAGTACTACCACCATGCCTATTTCTGCCACCAAGCAGCGTTGCTGTGTTTCCGGTTTGAAAGATTATAGACGGTGCCGGTGTAGTTACAGGCACATTAGACATTAAGGCTTCAGCCACGACATTGGGCGGTGCGTCTTGCGCCGCGGACTTGCCAGCGACTAGCGTCGCCATGCCACGACTCGCCAGCGGCGGTAGTGACTGCGACCCCATTTCGTCCGCAATTCGTCCGTCGCACTCGCCGGTCGTGTTGCCGCCGCTCTGAGTCGTTGCCACCACGCTGCGAGCTAGTACTTTTGTTTAAATCGCACACCTCTCCGCTCTTCGCTGGCCGCGGTCACACGAGTGTTTCCGCGCCGCAAGACGCACCGCGGCAACTCGTGGCACGCTCTAAATAACTTGTTCATTTGTTCTCCCCGCGGTCGCAGATGCAAGACGCAAGACGCGCGAGCGCTGATGTCGTGGCCAAGGGGGCAACGCATCTCCGACGTCTTTGGTATTGCAGATGTCCATTGATGTTGCCAATGCCGTGGTGGTAGTTACTTATCACTAGGTAGACAGCCTGCTTGTTGGCCACCCAGTAACCTTGAAAATCTTTTATCACTTAATTGTTTAAGTAATTTAAAATTTAAACCTATTGTTACTACTAATGATCATGTTTTGTTTATAGCTGGTCTCTGTGAGCCCTACTCCTGCGTCGCCCACGGGTTCGACCGCGCCTCTCCCCTTAAAGTTGGACAGCAGATTCTTATTCTTGGTGCTGGTATCATTGGTAAGTTGCTCACTAAGACAAATCTCCCTACTAAGAATGTTAAAGAGTTTTCGTTTATGATAGCCGACTGGTTCAATTGCAAGTACGCGCATCAATCAATTGATCTGAAATGTTAAGTTGATGACCACTTACAAGAAATAGAGAACCCTCTGTGCGTCGATCAGCATTTTGTGTTATTACCAGAGACAATTCGTGTGACAGATGACAACTTACATACAAACGTAATCATCTCTTGATGCGATAGGGCGAATCTTTCGATATAAATGTATGGTTATTACCACTGAGCCACTGAAATCAACTGTAAAGTCGGTCCCGATTCTGATGATCTAACCTTAGACAGTTGAGTTTTCTCTTTACTTAGCCGCTTCATGTTGGACTGAAAGCCAACCCAAAAATAATTTTAAAAATGGACTTGGGGATGTAAAAAATCACTTTTGCTCCCCGTCATTTTGAAAACCTTTTCGTTTCCCAGTAATAATTTTTGCTCAATGTTACTCAGTCCGAAAACAAAGTCAGACTCAAACTAAAAGCATTTATTTCAAAGAAACCAATTACAGGCACTTTTGAATTGTCAAAGGGTCGGTCTGTCAGAAAAATGAAACTAGTTGCCCATTCCAAAGCGTAGTAGGCACTTAAGGAGAAGAACGGGCAAGAAACTCCACAGACACTCTTTTAATAAATCACAATTTGGCTACAAATTATTGGTTACATCATTCATGTTGAAATTATACGGTATAAAGAATGCGTTGATAACAGCTATATGACGGGTCTTTTTACATCCTGTTGGTACTTGCACATATTGATGAACTCATCTTATCATCAGGTAACCTATGGATCAGCACTCTGCACCACCATGGACACAGGGAGGTGACCGTGTCCGAGATGAACCAGACCAGACTGGACATCGTCAAGAGATTGGGTAAGATTTGATAATTATAAATTATCAGCCGCACAGCCGATGCCTGCCGGGGTCGCGGATTGTTCGAAAGAGTTACCGTGGCCCTGGCGCACAGGCAACTGAAGTAACACGGGTGGGTTTTAGTCAGTAAGAGTCTGACAGGCCCTTCCGCTCCGCCCAGAGCGGGAGAGGTCATTTGAAGACTTCCCACCCAAAAAAAAAAAACCCGCACATTTCGACCGATCAGGTTAAGCTATGCTTGCCGCGGTTGGTCCGTGGATGACTGACCATCTTTACCTACACACCGAGACCCCTCCGTGCCTCGGAAAGCACGACAAGCCGTTGGTCTCGGCTGTCATTCGTGGATCTTTGATAGTCGTTTCGGGTCGTTAGAAGCCCGAAAGTCTGACAACAATTTTTACCAAGGGGTATAGGATTATCCATGGCATAATAATATACTTTGCCATTCCGGTCACGGGGGTGACACAAGCCTACGTCATCACCGCTGTGTCACCAGTAGTCTGTAATCATAACTCCCCAATCGCCTTTATTTCCTGCGCGAATCCGATAAAACAAAGAGGTTTTAACTAACAATTACGTTGGTATTGTTTAAATTGAATTGTTTCGTTTGATTAGAAAGATGAAGCGACAATTTAAATGGTTTATAAATATTTTTTAACAGAATGTTTTGTTGCAATAAAGTGGCAACTGGATAGTGACGTAAGCATGTGTCACTCCCGGAATGCCAGACCTTGTTTTTTTAGACCATGGGACTATCCAGTAACTGGGTTGTGAAGGTTAGATAGACAGTCGCTCCATGTAAATGTTATTAGAATGTTTAAATTTTATTGTTTCAGATACTGGTTTCAGACTAGTTTCACCTGATGTATTAGCTAAGGAAGCTAAGGAGGACATTGGTTACGATGTCATCATTGATTGCACAGGTAACATTTGAGTCTAATTATTTTTCTTTAAGGGGACTACATGACCTAAACGCAAATTTATATTGCCTAAAAATATATGATCCACGGCAGTAATCAAAATCAGAAAAAATATTTGATATTCTTCTGGATATATGCTAGTTAGATAGTGTGTTGAAAACATAATACAATTAACTTGATATGATAGAAAAAAATCACGAAGAGACCTCTAAAAATTTTTCTTAACGATTAAAAACCATACATGCAAACATTCAGATTTTTTGTCAGATTATTTTACAAGTAACTTAATGTTTTATTTTTTTAGTCCAATGAATAGATTTTTTGTAAATCCATAATTGCTTCATATTTTGCAATAAATTACCAGCGTTGTGTCATCGCGCGTCTCTTTCTTTTCTATGCAATCCGACAGTGACCGCGCTTTAGCTCTTGTAAGCCTCTTATGGGTCCCGTAGAAAGATTCGACGCAACAGCGCCACGCGACTTTTGTAGAACAACTTTTGAAGTTTTCTTAAAAATTGTTCTAGTAGAGTCGCGTCGCGACTTTTTGCTAAGCCTGAATCTTTCACAAGGTTTTTATCTTACTTAACCTCATATTTCCAGGAGTGGGTAAGGTGATGGAGATCAGCTTCAACTACCTGAAGGAAGGCGGCAAGTACGTGCTGTTCGGATGCTGTCCGCCCACACACACCGCCACGTAAGGATACTTTCAATTTACTATTCTTTGAAAGTTTTTCAAAGAAAAGAGAGAAAGAAAATATCGCACACCTATCTAAAAGGTGGCACAAGTCAAAATAATCCAAAATCGAGTTATTGCGATAATCGGAATCTGTATGATGTTGTTTATTGTTTTACTAAGATATTCATTAAACAAATTCAACATCATACAACACTCATTTTAAATCGGTCAAATAGAAAACGAGTAAAACGTTTATTGCTGTTCCTGAAAAAAAGGTAAGTATTTTGAGTTGTGCTACTCTTTATCTAGGTGTGCGATATATTTAGTATGTGTCTTTGGACAGGATATTTCATGTTTTGAACTTGCAACCTGTATCTGAGCCATGAGAATTATTATAATTATCTTATATTCTTTATTTACTAAACATACTATCTTCTGTTTCAGCATCACCCCGTTCGAAATTTACAAAAAAGAGGTGACAGTCATCGGAATCAAGATCAATCCGTTCAGTTTCCCCAGCGCTATCAGCTGGATCAAGGCTATGGGCAACAGGTAAGCCTCTTCTTTAGCTTCTTTAAAATTCTCAATGGTTAATTTAAGTTATTTTCCACCAAATCCGACCTACAACCGACCTTCTTGACACAGATCTGTATCCTGAAGGCCCTTCACTATGCAGAGTAGTGTTCAGAGCCTTTACATCTACCGTCTTTTTATATATACAGGGTTATTCGTTGTAACCATCCATTTTTTTAAGTTCACTTGTGTTAATTTTAAGCAACGTATATACAGTAAAGGGGTTTTGTGTTGTATAATAACATAACCCCTTAATGTATAAACATAGCTTAAAGTTCAAACAAGCTAACTGTTTATACATTAAGGGGCTTGTTAGTAAATATACAGGTTTGTTGGTAATACGTCGGCAATCCATTAAGCGGATGTAGGGAAGGCCATTTGCAACCAAATGACCCCTGATGACCTCTATGAAAATGTCAATAATTTTCGAGTAATGTGTCATTTTATATTTTTTTACGGTTCCACAACTATGAAAATTTATAAAAAAAAAACGATACATGGTTTTTTTAAGTATATTTTATCTACTTCTACTTCAATACATAATAATCAACCATAAACAGACAATTATCTTAAACAGTTTTTAAATGAGAGCTACAAGCTTCATCATTTTGAGCAGGATATTTCACTAAAATTGTCGATTGGTGCAAAAAAAACCACGGTAGACATTATTGGCAGAACATTCCAATAACATGTACAACTTCTAAGCTATCCAATGAGGCACAATAAGCTGCCTGATATGATAAAAACAAAAAACGAAAAAAAAACTCGATAATGGTTCACATTTGCATAGAGGTCATAAGGAGTCATTTGATTGCATTATGACCTCCCTTAAATAATAATAATAATAATTTCTTTATTGCCATAAATCATTTTCAACAAAAATAGTGAGGCCCTGACTCCTGCGCTTGGTATTGCACCTGTTTACATGAGTCGATTTTTATGCAATAATAATTAATCTAAGACATACAAATAATAAAAAATGAAATGAAAAGAAAAAAATTAAACATGTACAACATTACTTACGTGGAGTAATTTATGAGAGTGTATTGGTGTATAGTGTATATGGTGTGTAGTGTTTATGATGTGTGTGTGTGTAATGTAGGTATGTGGTGTGTGATGTTTAGAAACGTGTGCTTGTGTGGGATGTATACATTGTTTTATTTGTACCTATTAAAAAAAAAACCCCTTAGTTTATTGCCGAAGTATTACCAATAACGTATATGTTCTATCTTTACAAACTATCGTTACTTAAAGATAGTATATAATTATGGACCACGGGAGTATGATTTTGCGTAGACCGGCTTTCGTGGCTGAGTGAAACGTAATAAGCTATGTTTGAACTTTCAGCAACGTTTATACATTAAGGGGATACCATACCCCCTTAATGTATAAACGTTGCTGAAAATTGAGACAAGCTAACCTAAAAGAATTGCGGGCCAGTCTTTGGGGACTGCCGATAGAAGTGAAAACTAAGTAACTTGTGAATTGTATCGCCGAAGCTTGCGGTGACGATGACGCGAGTTTCACGCTTTTTGTTCACCCAAAAAGTGCTCAACGCGCTTAAAGAAGTTTTCACTTCAAAAATATGGTTACACTGAATTTACTACATAACTGTATGTAGATAACGCTTATAAGTAAGGGGGTATTATGAATAAGTAGGTCTCAAAGTTTTCTAACTCCATTTCTCTTTCTCGAAGAAGGCTCTACACAGGCTTATCCAAGAACCGCAAAGATACTATGCAAAAAAACGTTAGAGTTGGCCCTGACTGATGCGAAAACCATATACAAAGAAAGTGTTCTAGATTGTAACCTAACAACTCCTAGCTAATGACACACGATTAAAAACCTACTGTTCGTAAGTTGAAAGGCTATTCTACATAAGTAACATAAGATTATCATCACCCTTGTATTCATCGAAGGGTTGGGCAGAGATGCACCTATAATACGCCCACATTTCGCCAGTTATGTTTAAGTCCCATGTAAATTGGGGCGAGTCTATTGTTATCAACCAATCCAGAATAACAAATCCAGACTTCAGACTGGAAAAACCCAAAGCCAAGAAAGAGAGAAAACCTACATTTATTTAGCATAGACTACAAAATATACAAATAAAAAATAAACTAAAAGAAATGAAAAGTGTAAAGTGCGTTGTGAGAAATTAGCAGGAAAGTGTGCCTCGCGGCTGCGCCAAATAGGTCCTGTTCAGTAAAAAATATCAGACAACTAGTGCCTGACGCTAGTTTTCAACTGAACCTGAATAGTCTGATAAACCTGGGAATCGAACCCAGGACCTTCTGCTCGGTAGTAGCGTTTGTGACCACTAGACTAATGACGCAGTCTATTCTATTAGTAATTTTCTTTATAGAAGACGATATAAAATTATGCATTTTTTCAAGATATCTGGAGTACCACAAGCTGGGAGTGAAGACCTACCGTCTATCAGAGTACGAAAAAGCTGTGGAAGATCTTAAGAAGGGTACCGTTGCTAAGGTCATGTTCAAGGTTATCGAGGATTAGGCGTTGGGTTTGAGTCCTAACCTGCAGTTCAGCGCTTGCTCAGAATGTTACAAGTTTAATAAATGTTTTGTTTTGTTGATGTTTATTTGTTTGGTTTTATTTATGAAGCATTAAGCCTCGCCTTATAGGTGGTAATTTTGAGTGTTTCCATAGAACACCAAACATAACCCTCTACGCAGAAAATAAGAATTTAATTACACATTGAACGGGCGCCGTCAGTAGAGACTGGTCATCTCTTAGCTGCCACGGCTTATTTTTATTTAATTTAATATTTGAATTGTTTTTATCTTTTTTATCACGGACGCTTATAACGTTCTGCGTCGTTCTCACATGCATAATTTCAACAAGAATTATGTAACTATATTATGATTTAAAAGAGTGTCCGTGCTTGCCCGTTCTCCTCCATAGGTACCTAATATGCTTTGGAATGGGCAACTAGCTCCATCTTTCTGACTGACCGACCCCTTGACAATGCAAAAGTGCCTGTAATTGTTTTTTTTTAATAAATGCTTTGTTTTTGAGTTTTACACTGGCTGTTTCCAAAGACCGAACCCAGACCCAATTGTTCACAAACCTTTGATAACAACATACCATTGACCATAGGTTCTCAACCTTTTTTTGCCCACCGCCCAGCTCAGAATATTTTTTTCTAGAGCCCTCAATTTTTTTTACTTACCATCTGTAGCCAATCTGGAACAGGTATTGCCACGCTCAAGTTCTCAACACCCCCTAATTTTCTTTGGGCTTTCTACTGCCCTCCTGAAAGTCTCAAACACCCAAGAGGGGGTGTTATCGCCCACGTTGGGAACCTATGCATTAGATGGTAACCAAGCAGTTCGCCTACCTAATAGTTAATCGTCTTCGCCACCTATGTGCATTTGCAAAACCAAGGGCATAATCAGCATAATCAGCCTATAATGTTCCCACTGCTGGGACACAGGCCTCCTCTCTTTGAGAGGGAATGGGCTGTAATCTACCACGCGGGCCCAGCGCGGGTTGGTAGATGTCACATGTCTTCGAATTTATTGGTTCTAGGACATGCCGGTTTCCTCACGATGTTTTCCTTCACCGTTTTGAGAGCAGTGGTGATGAAATGATTTACACAAAGTAAAGCGCCTGCCTGGGTTCGAACCCAGGTCCTACAACTCGTAAGTCGGGGCTGACACCGCTGGGCCACCACAGCCCCACGAAGCCAGCCGAACGAATTTCATTAATTTGTTTTTTTTTATTATGTACTCATACATTACTGGCCTCTTATTAATATGAATTACGGATAATATTTTACAAATTTTCACATCGCGTCGGGGGGCCCCTGTAGTTTGGGGGCCCCGTATCATTGATACGGCTGATACTGCGGTAGCTACGCCCCTGAACTCAACTCAACTCAAAGCATTGATTTCAAATAAACCAATTACAGGCAGTTTTGAATCGCCAAGGAGTCGGTACATCAGAAATATGAAATTAGTTGCCCATTCCAAAGCGTAGTAGGTACTTCTGGAGAAGAACAGGTAAGAAACTCCACGGACACTCTTTTAAATCAAAATATGGTTACAAAATATTGGTTACATCGTTCATGTTGAAATTATGGATGTGAGAACGATGCAGAACGTTAAAAGCGTAAGTAATAAAAAGACAAAAACAATTCAAATATTAAATTAAATTAAAATAAGCCGTGGCAGCTAAGAGATAACTAGCACCCTAATTGCACAGTAACTATCACAATCTGAATCATTTTAAAGCTTATTGCTAATCCATTGCTTCGTAAGTTTGAAAAATTTGTCTTCTCAACAACGTAGAAAACGCAATGAATGTTGTTGAACTGTCAAAATGAAAGCCATTCCTACTGTTTGTGTGTTACACAATAACCCCGCAGTCCCTACTGACGGCGCCCGTTCACGAACATGTTTCGTTTTTTTATTTTCTTTTTTTCCGTTTCCACAACCCAGTTACCTATTGAGTGATACGATATCCATTAGTAATATATAGAAAAAAAAACTTGAGAGGTGTCAAGGGACACCCGGATGGAACTAAGTCACATAAAAAAAAAAAAAAAAAAAACTGACTTGCTTTCTATGAGAGAGAGACAGAGAGAGAGACAGACAGAGAAACACGCGCACGCCGCACGGCTTACAACTTTAGCAAAAAGTGTCGTTACAACTTTTGGTCTTAATTTTTTCCGTCTAGCCCCCTTTCGCAACGCACGATAAGGACCTTCGTTCCAAAACTTCGTTCCAATAAATATGTTAAGGCTGCTCTCTCGAAAAAAAGCTTGAAAAAGGCATGCAGATGAAGGAACTTTTCGTCGGCATCTATAGAGAAATTACATCTGAAAAAAATATTTGGTAATCTACATGATATAAAACGTAATTTGGTTTAGCCATATTTTTTCAATCGGTATCACAAAATAAAATAAAAATACACCAAATCACGTCCAAATCATTGAGATGAAACCATTTTACTCCTTCGTTTTTTATCAAAATAGCATAAAAAAAATATCTACCGCTTTGCAATACAAAGGAAAATGATTTGGTTTTGTTACTTTTTTTAAATATGTATTATTTTTATTGTAATAAATTAAACAGGCGTCCGATTAATGTACTCGTCCTTAGATTCAGTTGGTCGTTAGCTCCGCCCAAATGCTCAAGGTTATTGGCATTAATACAAGCCTTAATCAAGCCATCCTGAAATAGTCATAACTGTAGATATATTATTCTATGTTACGCCTCTGCTTACTCTTCTAAGAATAAAGTCGTGATAGTTATGTCCGCAAAACTAGCTCCGTTATGTGCTATGACATAAAATCATCAATCATTTAATAATATTGTTATAATAATATTACATTGATGGACCGTTACGGTAATTTACAATGATTTGATCAATTTATCATCTCATAGTGAGTTTTATACCGTGATGTTGCTTATACATATTTTTTTCCTTAGGCAACATTCTGTGAGGTATAAAAGTCTCGGATTAGTTGGCAGTATTATCCCCCCCCCCTGACCCTTGCTCGACGAAGCGCCAGCGCCCGCGCCGTAGCTGAGCCTGTAGCTTTAATTTCCCCGATTAATAATAATATTATAAATTCGATCCAGCCTGTCCCACCTTGCTGCCCGCCCCTCAGTGACGCCCTAAGCCGAGGTCCGTACCCCACAGGGGGTGCCCTTAGCGTGCGGTCACTTAGAAACTAAGAAATTCGCCCCTGGCTGGAGGCTTTAAGTTAGCTTAAGGCACCACAGGAAAGGCCGGTTAAGTAGCCAGGACCTCAGAGGTCACAACTACGAGTTGCCATGTTAGGAAAAAAAAAGGAAAACAGGCAGTCTTATCGAGGGGTATCGTGTTTCAGTAACTGGGTTGTGAAGGTCAGATAGGCAGTCGCTACTTGTAAAATATGGGTAATCAGATGCATCCGTTGAGACCGGAAGCTGACTCCAAAATATTTGGGTATAGGCGAGGCAAATGATAATGATATGACATAAAGTAAAGAAAAACTGAAGAAAATCGCCAACATGCAGTAAAGCATGGTATAATAATATACTTCGCCAGGTATAGCATTCCGGTAACGGGGGTGATACAAGCCTACGTCATCACCGCTGTGTTACGAGTAGTGTGTAATAATAACTCCCCATCGCCTTTATTACCTGCGCGAATCCATTAAAACAAAGACTTTTTAACTAACAATTACGTTGGGATATGTTTAAATTGAATTGTTTCGTTTGATTAGAAAAATTAAACGACAATTTAAATGGTTTATATATATTTTTTAACAGAATGGTGACTGAAAATGTTTCCGTAATTCGTGTTTTGTTGCAATAAAGTGGCAACTGGATAGTGACGTAAGCATGTGTCACTCCCGGAATACCAGACCTTGTTTTTTTAGACCATGCAGTAAGCAAAAGTAAAGGAAGAAATGAAAGACAATACCTACGTTTATTTGCCGTAAACATGACGCAGAGAAAAACGAACAAATACAAAAAAGAAAAAAATAGAAAAATCAGAATCAACGCCCATTCTTTTTCTGTATTTACGAAGAAGCTATAGCTTTGCAGCTAGCCAAACAGACCGATATTAATTTTTCTATATGAATACTGATAAACGATCTCTAAATCATTATTTATATAGATGCAAGTCTTAAGCCTGCGTCATAGGCCATAGGTAATGAAGCTGTTTAGAATATTCTAGCTTATTGAGGTGGTTGACGAAGAGATCTTATAACCCTCACGCATTCTCAACGTATAAGAGAAATTTGTTGTATTACGTGAACACAATGAAGTCGACGAAATGATTAACATTTTTTCCTGTTCCTTGAACAAATTCGCAAGAATAACCCTAAAGCTATTGTGCTATAATTTGTTGCTTTTTTGGCTACCCATATTTAACATCAACATGCAAAATGTATGAAGAAACCAAAATAATGAACATTAGACAGTTATATATTTACAATACATGTATTTTCATTCGTAAGGCACTCAACAAAAGTATACAGACTAATTTATCGTTTACTAAAGTAAAACAAGTAACCCAACGTAGCAGTCGCCGAGCTAGTTTTCTGATTTTACCGAAGATCAGAACCAAGTTTGGCAAAAAAATGTTAACTTTTGAAGGAGCACAATTATATAACAATATACCCTCATATATAAGGAGGTTGCACTCGTTCAATGCATTCAAGACTCAATTGGCTGCGTATATAATCACAAATAACATCCTACCTAAAAACTGAATGCATTGGATGCACTGTATCCTTCTTTCTTGTATCTGGGGCTGTATCATAATTGCCACCGTGACGTCTGTGACGAACTTTATATTTATATAATTTATCTTAAGCATTGTTCTCAAGTAAGTGACTTTGTGACTTTTTTGAGAATAAAATATCTTTAAACCTAAGTATACGTACTTGGATGGATGTCCTAAGACGATAAAGTGCTTTTTAACTACGGTTAAAAAGCACTTTATCGTCTTAGGATATCCTCTAATGATAACAATTAATATTTTCTAACCGAAAAACGATAGTCTTTCCGTTCCATTTTTTTCTTTGCCACAGGAATACTAAAAGTGTAACATCCTAAAAAACAGTCTGCAATTCAAAGGCAAACATTATGACAACAATTCTTTCCTCGTGTTGTGTCTGTTACTACAATGGCCATCATTTTAAAAAGCTAATGACCCATCCTCCCACGTCATTCACACAATGAGCCACACAGACCATTGTCTGTCCCCCAATGACCCAGTAACCAACATTCTTCCCGGTCGTCGGCTCGATTGTTAAACAACACATGTTAATCGATATAAGTTGAGAGAAAGTTTTTGTCATTGATCTCCGAAATTGCTCAACAGATTTCGATAGTGTCCCTTGAATGAGTCACTTTGTTTTTCGCTTTCTGAGTTAAATTCACTTGGTTAAGGCGGTACCCCGACCAAAACCTTGCCATAGTGCGTTATTCAGAGGCTATTAACTCATTCACTATGGGTAATAAACTACATCTAAAAACACATTATTAATGTTCGATATCATATCATCACATTGCACATTCTTATTTGTTTTATCCTCCTTGTAAAAAAGTGACTAAAATTATTGATTGCATGCATCTTTTGCTAAAGGTGACGTTGTATTAATTTGAGGATTACACTAATGGATAGATAATTAAAAAATCGGAATAATTGACGTGTTATTTTATTTCAAAACATCGCTTGTCTTTTTTTAGTAAAATAATTTCATTTTTTTTTTGTGAATTCTATGATATATGAGCGTGCGCAGGGAGCGGGACAAAGCGAGACTCAGCGACGGGACGGAATCGAACGCTCAAGGTCGTTTGGTCGGGGAAGCGCTTTAAGTAGTGTTTATGCTAAGGGTGGTTTAAATAGGCTATTATTGTTTTATAGATTCTTCTATATTTTGTGAATGTGAGATCGTTGCAGGCCTAACTTGTAGTCTGTAGATTTGTGGACCTTTTTATGTTTTGTTGAGTACCTGTTACTTGTTGACAGGCCTACACTGTCCTCCCATATCTATCAACACTGTAATTTGAAACATTGTAAACGCCTCTTATTTTTAAAAGAGTAACCATGGAGTTTCTTTCCAGCTCTTCTTCATAGGAAACAACCAATTGGAACCATGCACCTAGCTTCTGGCGTTTCATAACATGTAGGTCTAAATGAAATAAAATATTTTGATTTGATTTGATTTGGTGCATTGTGAAACTTTTTACTTTTCGTTTTCTTCGTGATTCTTTGAATACATATTGTAAGTTGGACGAACCGAACACATTAACAAACAAAGGAAAAAAAGCGAAAACATAAATCCTTACCCGATGATCGAACCCATACCTATTGTGGTATATTTATTTCATTCTAGGTGCATCGTCTTCACATATAAATATATAATTAATGTATACATAATATTGTAAAACATTTTAAAAGAGTAACGGTAGAGTTTCTTGCCCATTCTTCTCCATACGAAACTACCTTTTGGAAGGGGCAACTAGAATCAATTCTATTTTCTTGTATATTGCGACATTCAAAAGTGCCTTCTAAGTGCCTATTTGAAATAAATGATTTGACTTTGATTTTGACATACCGGACAGTTGATACACGCGAGCCTAATCCTATAAATGTTCTTAAAACGCCAAAATGCATTAGGCAAGCGTAGTGATTGATGCTGCTACAAAGAATTGAAAGAAAACACAGAAAGAAAAAAAGAAGAAGTATTTATTTGAACTCGCACAGGAAGCTCGCACAAATTACAAACGTTAAACTGAATATTATAATCGTTGAGCTCCCTAAGTTCTGAGTTGAGCTGCACGATTACTGACCAATACGTGCACTGACTGAACAGGTCCATCCAATCTGTGTGGGTCTATCCTCTGAAGACCATTTCAGACCAATCTACATGATCTGACCAAGATTATGTCTAGACTTCAAAAGAGACTGTGACCTCTGAGTTTGTTTCGGCCTTTCTTCTCAGAGTAGTCAGATAGGAAACGTCGACCTCATCTAGTTTAAAAAATATGATTGACGCGTAAAAGTGTTTTTACACACCTACTTACAGAAATAATATAATTTACCAAACATAGAAAAATTATAAAAAAAAAACTGATAAAACATATTACTTAATTTTTTGCATGAGTAGAGTACTTTCATGGATGTCCAATGGTAAAGTTGTAGGCTGATATTATTCACATAAGGCCTTCCTATATTTTTTTTACTTTGTAATCAAATTGGTGGTTAACATGATGGTAAGTGATCACCCTATTGACATCAGCAATACCAAAAGCATCGGAGGTGAATTACCACACCAGAGACAAGGATGAAACAGCGGGGTAATGAGGTTAGCCGGTGAAAACTTTAGATGGCGCCAGCATAGCTTTCAACTTTCAAGTTTATGTTTGTTTTGGCTTCCTTCATTTTCATTATGATGCTGAATATGTATAGAAGATATATATTTTTTTCCTTTGTACCCTAGTTACCTTTGTATCATACTAGTTTTATGGTAATCTGTTTCCAAGAAATGTTTACGACATAACTTCGACTTTTTTTCCGGCTTGAAGTTTTGTCTCCTTAAGACTTTTAACCACTTTTTTGTCATTGCTGAATGTTTAGTAAACTGATTCGCACCGATTTCCTTACAAAAAGGTACTTAACAGATCTTTGGCATTATGAAAATAATTACATTATCAAATGCTCCTTAAGAAATTCCTCTATTTTGGTTAAAGCTACGAGTATACAAGCGCCACTTTGACAGTTGCCAACTCCACTGCGTAACACACTAACAGTAGGAACGGTTTTCATTTTGACAGTTCAACAACATTCATTGCGTTATTTACGTTGTTGAGCAGACAATTTTTTCGAACATATGAAGCAATGGATTAGCAATATCCTTCAAAATGATTCAGATTCAGTTCTTAGGCCTCTAATAAAGTACACATACTTAGGGTGGATACGCTAAGGTAGCCCATGAAATTCAATATTTCTTAATCTAACATAAAAAACTACTATTTTTATATTAAAAGGTAAATATATTAGATACGGGTAAGAAGAAATTGCTCATCTTAAAAATCTACCTCTAATAATTCTTATAAATAATAAAACAAATATTATTTTCAATATAATATAATCCTCATCATATAAATTATAAATTATAATCATTTAATATTTATGTTTTTTGAAAGGAGTATGTAAGGATCGTAGCAGGTGGCGTTCTGTAGTTTATACCTACCCCAATGGGAAGAAGGCGTGAGTTTATGTATGTTTTTTGCAATTTGTAGGTTAGTGACAGGTATTATGTGGCTCAAATTATGATTCCCGACCATAACAAATATGTATTTACAAAATATTATCCATTGTAATCATCAGAACAACTCGCTGAGTAAGGATTGGCCGCAAATGTTCTGATTTGGAAACGATCGTTACGATAAAATAGTCTTTCAATAGGTTAATTTGATCTTATGTGTTATGGTCGATACTCATATTTTGATCAACATTAGCCTATCTTATGATGATCTCCAAATTACAAACACGAAAGAAAATTTTAATTTCGCGGGCTACCCAGTCGCTTTCGCCTTTTGGGAGATATAAAAAATGAAGTCACAATTTATGAATGTCAATAATAAAAATATGGTTTGGTTTTAAGGTGTCCTACTTTCGAATCAGGATGAATCATGCAACAAGTGACATTTTGTATTGAGGTAACTGTATCGAACATCGATGCTGGTATCTCAGACCAATAAAAAAGTATAAGCTGCTTTGCAATGGACAGACGTTGAAAACACTGTTACGTATTAATTTACTACTGTAGTTCTTTCCTGAAAAGTAGATCATCTGTATGGTCCTCATATGGCTCGACCAAGATTATGTCTGGACTCTAAAAGAGACTTGTGACCTCTGGGTTTATTTTGATCTCTCACCTCAGAGTAGTCAGATAGGCAACACCGAACATCTAGGTATATGCCCCGACTTACGAGTTGTAGGTCGTGAGTTCGAACCCAGGCAGGCGCTTTACTTTGTGTAAAAAATTCATCATCACTGCTCTTAAAACGGTGAAGGAAAACATGGTGAGGAAACCGAGATGTCCTAGAACCAAAAATTCGAAAACATGTGATATCTACCAACCCGCACTGGGCCC
Organism: Griposia aprilina; assembly: GCA_916610205.1. Classification (NCBI taxonomy): domain Eukaryota; kingdom Metazoa; phylum Arthropoda; class Insecta; order Lepidoptera; family Noctuidae; genus Griposia; species Griposia aprilina. Next base: position 5,770,825 of record OU744310.1, on the reverse strand, counting down.
GCGTGGTAGATTACAGCCCATTCCCTCTCAAAGAGAGGAGGCTTGTGTCCCAGCAGTGGGAACATTATAGGCTGATTATGAACACCTAGGTAGTTTAAATGTTTATTATTGATGTGTAAAATGTTTTCATGAACCAATGCACAGAAATAAATATTATTTCCACTCCTCTTGCTCAAAAAGTCCGGCATTGTAGCGTACCAGAGCGGGGATAAAATAGCATTTATTTTCCTCGGGAAAAAGTTTTTTTTTTCATTTTTGTCTGTTACCAACGAGCCCACAAAAATAAAAAAAAAGTGTTTATTCATAATTGTGTAGAATAATCATGAATAAAGACTCGACTTATTCCTGTTTCATAAAAAAAAAGACTTTTTTTTTTAAATAGAACTAAAAGTGACGATGTCTTCGGTAGAATGCCTGCATTACGTTGCGGCTATAGCCCAAAAAATAATAAAGTTAATTATTTAATATCGTATTGAATTATTTTATTTTCTCGCAATCGTAGTGAAAAGTAGAGTAGAGTAACACACGGCGCTAAAAGCCCATTATAACTCGGTTACTTTTTATTCCCTCTCTACGGCTCGGGAGTAAAAGTACCTCGTATAAAATGGGTCATTTTAGCCCCTTGTGTAACAATCTACTATTGACATCATCAAAGTTATAATGATATAATCCAATAGAGAAACAGAATAAGGAATCGATATAGCTCAACGAATAAGCAACCCGAAGTGATAATGGGTCGGGCATTATTAGCCGTAGAACCGATGAGCGTTGGGGTAGATGTGTTCTTTAGTGGAGACCGTGAAGCAGCAACGATAGATGTAGGACGGTTCAGGCTAGGTGGAGCGACGATTTTTATTCCCTAATGGGCCTGATGGGAAGCGGTCTTCGCAGGGAGGCTGGTAGCAGTTCCATGAGAGAAACTAAGTACAGAGGTATGAGGAACACGGTGTGAAGTTCACTCATACTCTATAGAAAAGGGAGGATCCTCCGACCAGACGGGTGTTGTGTCTGGTGGGCAACTGCCCGACGGTTGATGTCAGGACGTTGTATATATGCTAGTCGCGCGGTAAACTCTGCTTGCGCGATGCAGGATTTGCGTGACGTCAGTATGACGTGTAGCTCGCATGTGGCGATGTTGATACCGCTACATAAGTATCGAGTTAAGGTGAATCCTCGGTTGTAGCCCGCCAAATTCAATTTTACTTTGTTTTTTTTTGCAAGTTGCAGCTGTTTTACGTCATACGTTGATCAAAATGCGATTTGCGACTGTAAAAGGAATGATATATTTACTGAATAATAATCATAAATTTAATATCAATCGTCAAACTTTGGAAATATGTTCCACCTTAGAAATTTTCGGTATATTTCATATGAAAATTCTTAGGTGGAACAAACTTCCAAAGTATGACGATTGTACAGTAATTTTGAAAAATCATTACTTACATAGAAATATGTTTTCTTGATATTCATTAAATGACTAAAAACTTACATTATATACACTCGAGAGCAATGAATCCGGGTCACTTAAAGAATGTTAAAAATCTCGGAAACTAAAAATGATAGGTTAATGCAATAAATTGTATTTAATAGACAATGTAATACTCCTTAAATGAAAGTAAAAAAAATATGAGTCACCATACATTTTATTAACACAAAATTACATAAAGAAAAAAACTGCTGATCTCTCCTTAAAACAAAAATAGGAAACATGAAATTTTTGAACTTTATTACGATTTTCTTGAATTTTAATACTTCGTATGGCCTCCTCGTGCTTCCATTACTGCGTTTACGCGGTTTGGCATGCTGTACACCAAGTTCCTTATACGATTTTGGGGAATATTCTCCCATTCCTCTGTGAGAGCAATTTTGAGCTCACGAAGCGTGATTGGGGGAGGGTTTCGTTGTTTTACGCATCTGCCTAGCTCGTCCCAAGCATGCTCGATCGGGTTGATATCCGGGCTGCGCGCTGGCCACTCCATACGAGTCATGTTCATCTCTTGAAGGTAGTCATTCACAATCCTACCTGTATGAGGTCGGGCATTGTCATGCATAAATATAGCATCCTCACCTAAATTGACCATAAATGGACCAACGTGATCATTGAGGATTTCTTCCACATATCTTACGCTAGTTAAAGAGCCGTTTTCTATGATCACCAGCTCTGTGCGACTTTCAGAAGAAATTCCGGCCCACACAAGTACAGACCCACCACCGTAGGCTACTTTTTCTTCGATGCATGCTTGCTTGAATCTTTCCCCTGGTCTTCGATACACTCTGTGTCTTCCATCGTGCTTGTAGAGCATAAATTTTGATTCGTCGGAGAACATAACTTTTGACCAATCTTCAATACTCCAATTTACGTGGCTCTGGGCATATCTTAGTCTTGAAATACGATGCCCACGCTCCAGTTTAGGGCCGTTTGCAGGTCTAAGGGGTTTTAAGTTAGATTCAGCAAGCCGACGTCTTACTGTCCATGCACTTGGGTTACTTCCTCCGAGGCGTCGAAACTGATTTGTGAGTTCAGTTCCTGTGAGAAAGCGATTTCGAAGCATGGTGTTCACCAAGTATCGGTCTTCTCGTGCTGTGGTACACCTGGTTCTGCCCGTTCCTGGTCTGCGTAGGTTAGAACCAGTTTCTTCGTAACGTCGGAGAACTCTTTGTACTGTTGACAGCGACACACCGACAGTCCTGGCTGTATCGCGCTGACTCCGGCCGGTTTCCAGCATTGTAAGTATTCTGGTGCATTCTTCAGGCGTAAGCGACATAATTTCAGCTTGAATAATGAATATAGAGCACTATCAACATGGTTTATGTACCCACATAAATGACAGATTACAAACAAAAGCAAAACCAAATGCTGTAATTTCGTAGTTCCATCTTCGAAAGTGGCCCTTTTTCAAATTTGATTTTTTTATGATATAACTTTACAATAACTAAGAAGTTTTAATACCTTCATTTAAGGAGTATTACATTGTCTATTAAATACAATTTATTGCATTAACCTAGCATTTTTAGTTTCCGAGATTTTTAGGATTCTTTAAGTGACCCGGATTCATTGCTCTCGAGTGTAATTAAATTTTCATAATATTAATTAGTTTGAACGGTTTGATTTATTTAAAATAAGTTTTAGTAAACATTCTATGTATGACTGCCTCGTTGGTCTAGTGGTCGCAAGCGGTACTGCTGAGCATGAGGTCTCGAGTTCGATTCCCGGGTCGGGCAAAGTGTTATTGAGTTTTTCCATCTGGAATTCCTCAGAAGCAGCCCGGAGTCTGGATTTGTGCCCGGTTCATGGCAATAGGCTCGCCCCCTATTACATGGGACTTAAACATAACTGGCGAAATGTGGGTGTGCTATAGGTACACCCACACAGGCCTAACCCTTCGGGGAATACAGGCGTGATGTTATGTATGTTATGTAAATATATTATTCCTTCAGTCGCAAATCGCATTTGATCAACATACGACGAAAAACAGGGGGCCTAAAATGGACGCTATGGTAGAATCATAATATGATTTGCGTACAGTTCGTATATCCCGCAATTCATCTGTTTGACAGCTGCTATTTGACATTAGACTTCATTAAAGCAATGCATAATTTGTGGACCATTTTACGAAACTTCATGCAAAACTGTCAAACAGATGAATTGCGGGATATTAATTGTACGCAGATCATAATATGATTTTGCCAAAGCGTCCATTTTAGGCCCACAGAGCAGCAATTTGCAAAAAACCAACGAAATATTGAATTTGGCGGGCTACAGCTGAGGATTCGCCTTAATAAATAATAATAATATAATAATAAATATTTATTCAAAAATAAAAGTTGATAAAATACAGTAGGTATAAATCTTAGAAATAATATAGGTATTATTAAGTATGATGCCTGTACTAGGATAAACCTGTATCACAAGCGGCATGAGGTCTTACAATTACTATTAGGACAACTGATTTCTTAACAATATTTAACATAAGTTTTAAGATTAGTGACATAGTTAATTTATTATGTTACTAGCTGGTGCCCGCGACGTCGTCTGCGTGAACGCTATACAGCACCAAAAATACCTACGATTATACCTTTTAAAATAACATTCATTTACCCGTTTCTTCTTTACATTTCATATCTACAGAAAGTGCAGTAACAGAGGGAGACTGTCTTTTATAAAATTTACCTTCAAAAAGTGCTGATTTTCAGCCTGCTTTGAACAAATGACTTTATGATGATTCTGCTGAATTAAGTCATAAGTTGTGACTGAAGCAGATGGAGAAAATAAGGAATACAGAATAGGGGAGAAGTCCTATAAGTATTTATCGATAAACAACATTAGTGGTTTGGCTCTCCGCAGCCAAAATGTAACGAGAGTCAGGACTGGTGACGCGGGAGCAAGCGACGTACAGCTGCCCGTGTGAGAAGCAGCTCGTCCTGAGGTCGACACCCGCAGCCCTCAGTGTCTGCCCCTGCGACTTATTGATGGTCATCGCGAAGCAAACACTCACGGGGAACTGTACGCGCTTGAACTGGAACGGGAAGTTATGAGGTATGAGGGGAATGCGTGGTATAAATACTGCCTCGCTGACGCCACAACCCGTAAGAATTTCCGCCTCAATGGTGTGTCTGTGGAGCGAGATGTTCTTAAGGCGGGTACCGTTACACAACTTCGGAGGAGATGGTTCCGAAGAAGCATAATCGGGACACCGACCTTCAGCTTGATGGTATGCGCTGGAAGTCCACTTGCTGACAGGGAGTTCAGAAATTCCACTGTGAGAAATTCCATTCCACACAATTACATTGTGTGGCGTTATCTTGCTCGACGACAGTGTTTATAGAGGTGTCGACCACTTCATTCCCCTCAATTTCCGAGAGAATGCATTCGTTAATTGCTGCAGCCTGATCATTTTTGGGCGTCAAAATGGCCGCTCACACACCCAAGAATTCTGCTGGTGCGGTATACGACTGATGTCCCCGTACACACAGCGAATGTGTTCTTCTAAGCTGGATACAACTCTACCGAGAGACTCTAGAAGCACCACCTGTCCACCTCTCTCTTCTGGTGGAGTGCCTTCGCCAAGACTTAGAAGGACATCGGAGAATTCTTGAGCACGTGCGTGCCGCCGAGCCGAGCTCTCATATTAATGGTCAAGCGCAGCGTACGAACTCGTGACCACAGCGAAGATCGTTTCAACGAAGCATTCACCTCGTCAGCCCTCGATTTTTTAAATTATAATAAAATAAATAATAATAATAACTTAAACTTCTTAATAATATTCGTGCCAAAGAAGTAAATCCATGCAGTACTTTTTGAGTTTATCCCGGACATACATACAGACAAACAGACAAAAATTCAAAAAAATAAATTTTTGGCTTCGGTATCGATTGTAGATCACACCCAAGTATTCTTTAAAAAAAAAATTCAATGTACAGTTTTGACTTTCCTACCATTTTATTATATGTATAGATAATTTACTTAAACACTAATAGTTAAGGTCTTAAACATGTAGATAATTTCTATATTATTTACGGAAAATAGTTTTTAGCACTTAGTTACACGAATATGATTGAATCAGCAGTATTATTAACTAGGTTGAAAGAAATGTTGCATTTAAATCGCCTTCAAGGCTACATTAGATTTTTGAAGCGATCGGCATTTATGTGCCTAAATACACAGCAGCAAATCGATGGTAAGTAGGACAGCTCAGTGGTCAGGTATATTGTTGAGTCCGCAACAAGCGATACAGAAGTCTGGGCCGGCAGTCTCTACATAGATAGCGACGCTGTCGCAAACTACCGATCGCTAAATATTAAGGTGAAACCTCAGATGTAGCCCGCAAAATTCAAATTTTCTTTGAATTTGTCGATTGACATGAAATTGATGATTATAATTTGATAAATATATAATTCCCACAGTCGAGAATAGATGCAATTTGCTGAAAACTAAAGAAAATTTGAATTTTGCGGGCTATAACTGAGGATTCACCTTAATATTTAGCGATCGGTAGTTTGCGACAGCGTTGCTATCTAGTCGAGACTGCCGGCCCTGGCCTTGAACATGTGATGCAATGTCAAATGCAATGTCATGATGATGATAACATCAATTGGCTAGTGCCATCTTGAGAAGTATTACCTTAAAGAAGGAATCATTATCTACCTCCTTTTTCACAACTATGTTGGGGTCGGCTTCAAGTCAACTGGAAGCAGCTGAATACCAACACTTTACATGGAGCGACTTCCTATCTGACCTCCATAACCCAGTTACTAAGTGATACGATATACCTTCTAGAAGGCATAACACCATAATAAGAGCCCGATCACACGTACTACAACCACACCACATCGCAGCCACAAAATGTGGACAGGCAGTGGTTACGTTAGTATCGCTGTAGCTTCTTGCAGTTGCGTAGTGGTAACTACAAAATTTGGAATGAAGAATTAATGAATGAATGAATGAATGCATTTATTTGTCAGAATATTGTACAAAGTTGTTATGTTCATTGTGTATTTCGTTCATAATATTCTGCCGTTTCCGGCGTACAAATATGGTTTGTAAAATTATGGGTCATCATTCCATTAAAATTAATTTAGAATTAGAGTTACAAATAATTTAAATAAATTGAACAATAGTTGTAAAATAGATTAATATTAAAAGTTAAAATTCAGGTCAAGGAGATAAAATATGATTTATAGGCAATAATGTCAAATATTTAGGCAATTTTTTCATTCATAAAATCGTCAGTAGAGTAATAACATTTGCTTGATAGAAAAAATAATTTACATTTAAATATTCTGAGGCTGAGAGTTTTGAAGCCATCAGGTAATTTGTTATAAACAGTAATGGACATGCAGTATACATTATTAGAAAACAATTTAATTCTACGCCTAGGAACATTAAGCATATGCACTTTGCGGCTGGGTCTGGATGTGGTTGCTTTGTCGCTAGTAGTTGCTATGTGGTTACGTTGATGGTAAGTGTTTGCAGACAGGTAGACCGTTGTGTTTGCGATGTGGCCGGCCGCTAGTGCGCGGTCTCGCTGGTGGTTGCATTGTGGATGCGACGTGGTCTTGTAGTGGTCGGTATCGTCCACACGGTTGATTTTGACGGCCAAATGTGGTCCGTGTGAATAAACTACATTTTCACACAAATTAGCGCCCGACCACGTGGTGTCGTTGTGGTGTGTTGGTAGTTGTGGTACGTGTGATCGGGCCCTAATTCAACAAGAAAGATGATTCATGCAACACCCCAATGACATTTTGCAAAATATTCGGCTAACTGTTGTGAAGATACCGCATCTCATGTTTGACAATACAATGCCGTTGGATAGCGAGGGATACACAACATTTTGGTGGTACCTAAAGATGGCGGAAACTAGGTAATTAATATTCACTGTTTCATATTTCCCTGTAGGAAGCGGCTTCTAAAAATGTATTTTTTGAAAAAAAAACCCGGTATACCAGGAACACCGGGAATGCATAACTAGTCGGGTGTATAGTATGGAAGCGATAGTTAAAAAAAAAAAAAAAAAGAATTTGAGCCGTCACGGGACGCCACAACACGCGCGGCGCGGCGGGGCGGAACCGGGTGGGGCGGGCGGGGGCGGGGTGTGCGGGGCGTTCACATCTGTCAGGCGTTCCGTGACGGCACAACTTTTTAGATTTATTTTTAACGGATACCATCGTATGGTGTGGCGTCGCCACGGCATGCGTCGCCACACCAATAATCGTTTTTACCCGCGGCTATAGATGTTACACATCAAAATACTTTGGATTGCATAACTATTCAGATGCATATTTATTTAAAACTATTTTTTTACTCCCGATGCAAATATGTGTATGTAGGGTGTAAAAGAAGGTGTGGTGAGTTAGTTAAAACAAAAGCAAAAAAAACGGTACAAAATCGCATTCCATTTTAGCCAACATCTCAACTTTAGGTGAATATGCATCCGAATATCCGATCTCTGCAGAGCTATATGATAATCGCGCCATGGTAAAAAGAGTAGGTAGACAGCAAGGTTGTAGCAGGTACCTATAATTACTGACAAATGCGTGCACTGACTGGACAGGTCCACTCAATCTGTGTGGTTCTTTCCTCAAAAGACCATTTCAGATACCAATCTACATGGTCTTCACATGATCTGACCAAGATTATGTCTGGACTTTAAAAGAGACTGTGACCTCTGAGTTTGTTTCGGCCTTTCTTCTCAGAGTAGTCAGATAGGAAACGCCGACCTCATCTAGTTTAAAAATATGATTGACGTGTAAAAGTGTTTGTACAAACCTACTTACAGAAATAAAATCATTTATCATTTATCATTTACGGAATTATGCTACGATTAGACAAATATCTTAATTCACATGCTTACTTATTTGGGTTAGACTTTGATTAATTTACGTTTATGTGATCATTACAATAATTCAAAAGTTAAATTTAGTATAAAATAATTCGTGCCAAATGTCACTAACCTCTGCCAATGACTCACTTAAATTCATTGCATGACAAATGTAATACAATCATGATATTTTTTCAATGCAGTTCACAAATACATAAATTAAATTATTTAGCACTTACTTAGGCATGTTTTGATGGTTTTTTCCTGTTACGGTATTAAAAAACTACCAGCATAGTTCTCAAAAAGGATCTATCAATACCAGCGGGCAATTGCTTAACACACTTACCTACAATGACAATGCAATTCATTTTGACAATTCAACAAAATTCTTTGCGTTAGTTACGTTGTTGAGCAGACGAATTTTTACATTATAAATCAATGGATTAGGATTTTCTTCCAAAAACCTTCGGATTGTAATAGAAAGTATGTTATACAATTGGGCTGCAGCAGGCTTAGCATGACGCTATCTATCTCTTCGAAGAATAGACACGGCTATTCCCATACAAAGTGACATTTCGTTTCTCTATTTTTGACATCGCACCGTAAAAATCCTTCTAAAATCTGTCATTTTGTCTTTCGTTTCTGCCGATCGTTGTCTAGGTCCTTTTTAATGTAGACTATTTCAGAAGACAATTGTGTAAGGTAGTGAAGACAAAGCGATTTTTTAATCGCCATGCTAAAGACGGTAGAAAAATTTTTACTCGACGGCCACAAAGTATAAAAATGGAAAGGAAAAAAGGATTTTTTTACTTTTTGTATGGAAAATGTGAAAAATGATTACCTACATGTTGAGTTTTAGGGGTTTAAGAGTTTCATAAAGGGGGTCGAAATTTTCATTATTTTTGCGATAGGACACACCATTTTCGAGATATAAGCAAAATAAAAGATAAACGTTAATAAATTACTGAATTTCGTAAAAAGTGCAGTTGGCTCTTTCTACTTTGCTGCCGTCGTACTGTCTTCACGAAACGTCATTTTTGTCTATTCTTCCGTCGACAAGACGGTGCTTGTGCTAAGCCTGCAGGAGACACCGCAACATTTTTTGTCGGCCATCTTTGAAAAGACGACCATAAAGATTTAAAAGAAACATTACCTGTATATAAGTTAGCTGGCTGCTCAGGGGGCCTACCTTCTATGTCCGTCAACGAAGATAGGGGCCCGCCCGAAAGTAGTTTGAAAATTTGGAGTGAACCCTACACCCGATTAATTAACTTTTTCGGTCAGGTAACAACACATCGGGAATAGGAACAACTGTCACATCGTGGTGTCATTCATTCTGAGGTCGGGCCCCAAACTAATCTTATGTCCGTAGGTGATACGGAGTAGGGAACGCCCGTAACATCGGCCAAAACTACGGATTTCGTGCTTAAAGAGAAGACCCCCAAGACCGGTCGTTGCGGTCTTAGAAGAGGCCGATCTTCATCAATAAAATATGTTTTTTGGCTGACATTATAAAGATGATCTCTCTACGAAGGGATAACTAGATAAGGTAAATTTCAAAGTACATTCTCATCTTTAGGTAGCAATAGCAACGTGCATAACGTTTCTCTGAATTTTACACTAGATAGACAGACATACTCACAAGAGCGTTGAAAAGAGAGAACGTAATAAGGATAAAGTAATTTTAATTATCATATAAATATTAATTTGAATTTTAAACGAGAACTCTGTAGCTCAGCGGACAAGGTAGAAAAAACGCCTCTGCGGCACGCGTAGCGTAGGAAGAATAGACAAAATTACATATTGTTGAGAGATTTCAAAAGATTTTTTCCACAATTTGTCATTATGTCCATTCTTCCGTCGACAAAACCTGTTTCTATGGTGGTAATTTAGTAGACAGATAGATGCAGATTCGTGTAGTGGGACAATACAGACAGTGAGATTAGATTAAAATTATCATTAGCAGCATGGAGTCAGCTGGAATTATGCTCGGTCAATAAGCTTCCTCCTTATTGCATTTTGGAGACAAAGGAAGGTAGTCTCCCTGTCTTCCTCTGCGGCGTATTGGAGGTGAAGTTGTGGTCGAAGAGTAGAAGTGAAATTCCAACTTGCAGTTAATAATATTATAATTGATAGACACGTATTAAGGGGTATGCGCTAAGGTAGCCCGCAAAATTCAATTTTACTTACGTTTTTGCAATTTGCAGGTCTGTGTCAGGTTGTATGTTGATTAAAATATGATTCGCGGCCGTAACAAATATGGCTTTATAGAATTATAATCATTAGAATCAGCAATACAACAGTTCAATAGGGTAATATGAACTTATAGAGATGTATTGATGAATTTTGTGATTGTGATTATAATTCTATAAATAAATATTTTCTACGGCCGCGAGTCATATTTAGATCGACATACAACGTGAGCCTGACCTGCAAATTGAAAAAAACGTAAGAAAATTTGAATTTCGCGGGCTACCTTAGCGCATCCCAAGCTGGCGCGACACGCAATGTGATATAAAGGCACCGCCTGTCGCGCGACTAGCGGTGCCTTTGTGTCGCATGCGATTTGCATCCCGTATCGCGCCTGTTTGAAGGTGCCATTATTGTATAAATCTAGGTACACTATTTAGCACAGTCATATAACTAATTAGACTAGTAGAGACAAAATAAACTAATGACTTAAAATCTAGTCCATGTTCCGCGACGGTCCACAAGTAACCTGAGACGCCATTTATGAGGAACGCTATGGGTAGCGCCCCGGATTTTGGCTTAGTGTTGCCATTTAACAAGGTTGCGTTCCTAACTAACTTATAGATATTTGAATAAACATAATACAGGAGACGCCACGTATTCTAAGGTAGGTTCACAAATGCACAATACGTGACGCCTCAGCATGTTACTAGTAGGTACTTGGTAGAATGTAGATGCACTTGCCACAGACACTAAATCCATATACAAGTAATCGATGTTACGTCGGGTGCTGACACGCGGATTATAAACATAAAATAATGATAAATCTTTTTATTTGTTTTATTTTTATTTTAAATAATAATTATGTACTTAACACTTAAATAGCTATTTTTATTTTATCTTTATTCATTTTTTTGTATTTATTATTTATTTCTGTATCTGTCCGGAGCAGTGCGCCCTATCAGAATACCAGCACTGCAACACTTATTTTTTTTAAATGTCGCAGCATCATGCCGAGATAGGGGCCTTTTGGCCTCGTATAGGTATTTCTGTTGTTATTTTCATTTTAGTTTTGTTTTTATTTTATTATTTTTATATTTTTTGTTTTTATGAGTGTGTTTAGTTTAGTTTCTGATAATCCTGTGCGAGTCCGAATAAATAAATACTTTTTCTTTCTTTGTTATACTATACACTTCTGCCTATCTCCTTGCGGAAAACAAGCGTGATATTATGAAAAGCATGGATTACTAAGACCACATTACCTGGAAGCAGCCCGACCGTTACAAGACCTTTCCAATAGGGTGCCATAAGGAGCATCCATACAATGGTCTGATTACCATCTCTGACACGGTGACATTTAGCGATAGCGTGATAACCGTAATATATCGTAACTGTGTTTGTATTGTATGTATGTTAGTAGTGTGATGTATTATTATTGATTATGTTTTGGTGGCAAAGAACATGGTTTTAATTCTTTGCACCTGATTGGGGTTCCAAATTATTTAATAAATGTTAACTTTCCGTAACCGTATGCATTTATTATACAAATTTCTTAAATTTTAGGGTTCCGTATCCAAAGGGTAAAACGGCACCCTATTACTAAGACTCCGCTGTCCGTCCGTCCGTCTTTATGTCTGTCCGGCTGTCACCAGGCTGTCTTATGAACCGTGATAGTTAGACAGTTGAAATTTTCACAGATGATGTATTTCTGTTGCCGCTATAATTTTTTTTTAACTAAAAAACAGAATAAAATAAATATTTAAGGGGGCTCCCATACAACAAACGTGATTTTTTTGCCGTTTTTATAAATAATGGTACGGAACCCTTCGTGCGCGAGCCCGACTCGCAGTTGGACGGTTTTTAAATATGCTGGACCCGATTCCGCGACCCCTACTTTCTGCCATTATTCTAAGTAACCACAGAGCTATCCTTACTACCTTTACTGAATTTTGTAATTCTTTTCTATACAAACTTCAATTCAAATATCACATTAGTAGCTACATAACTCCGTCACTTATTTTTCTATTGTACACTTAGTATTATTGTACATTTGGTGCTCAAAAAGGGGGTTAGTTTTGAAAATTGGTGATTTTATTGATTTTTACGTACTTTTTTTGGAATTTTCGATTTACTACTTCTTATCTTTGCCGCTCGCGCCGCTGCGCGCCGTGTCAAATGAGTCTGAAAGTAGATATTGTCAAAAAACTTCATTTTTGGGCGCCATTTTTCCAATATGGCCGTGGTGCAAGCGGCAAAGATACGAGGTGGCAAAGTGCAAATTCGAAAACAGAACGTCGAAATCAATTTAATCACCTACAGGCTTAGCATGACGTTCTCTATTTCTTCGAAGAATAGACACGGCTATTTCCATACAAAGTGACATTTCGTTTTTGACATTGCACCGTAAAAATCCTTCTAAAATCTGTCATTTTGTCTTTCTTTACCGATCGTTGTCTAGGTCCTTTTCAATGTAGACGAATTTCAGAAGACAGTTGTCTAAGTTAGTGCAGACAATTTGATTTTTTAATCGCCATGATAAAACGGTAGAAAACTTTTTACTCGTCGGCCACAACGTATAAAAATGGAATGGAAAAATGGAATATTTCACTTTTTGTACCGAAAATGTGAAAAATGATTACCTACATGTTGAGTTTTAGGGGTTTAAAGGTTTCATATAGGGGGTCGAAATTATCATCATTTTTGTGATAGGACACTCCATTTTCGAGATATAAGCAAAATAAAAGAAAAACGTGAATAAATTACTGAATTTCGTAAAAAGTGCAGTTGACTCTTTCTACTTTGCTGCCGTCGTACTGTCTTCAGGAAACGTCATTTTTGTCTATTCTTCCGTCGACAAGATGTTGCTTGTGTAAACCTGCTGTTTGAAAACTCCCGGAAATCTTTCCAGGTAAAACTACTAAATGACTGGACTAACTAAACAAATAAAATGTAGTGACTAGTGGTCACAAAACCAGTACAACACACACTAGAACAGCACAGTAAAACTAGGTATAGTATATTTAAGTATTTTATTTCTTATTTTTTAGTATGCTGCACTGGTTGTCGTCATCACGTCAACGCCGGCTGTCGCTGAAAACCAGCGCTGGGGCTCTGTGTCGCATAGGGTCGTAGCATTATGTTGAGTGATTGCCGCTTTGCGTGGATGTGACGCATATTTTCCTCCAACTTGTTCTTTTTTGTGTTTGTGTCTTTTTCTCTGCGTTAAGTTTACCGCAAATAAACGAGTTTTCTTTCTTTTTTCTTTCTATAGGCTGGCGTCTTATTCTATTGGAACTCTGGTATAATAATATACTTCGCCAGGTATAGCATTCTGGTCACGGGGGTGACACAAGCCTACGTCATCACCGCTGTGTTACCAGTAGTGTGTAATAATAACTCCCCAATCGCCTTTATTACCTGTGCGAATCCGATAAAACAAAGAGGTTTTAACTAACAATTACGTTGGTATAAGTTTAAATAGAATTGTTTCGATCAATTAGAAACATTAAACGACAATTTAAATGGTTTATATATTTTTTTTAACAGAATGATGACTGAAAATGTTTCCATAATTCGTGTTTTGTTGCAATAAAGTGGCAACCGGATAGTGACGTGAGCATGTGTCACTCCCTCTACTTGATTTTTTAGACCATGCGCTAGAGTAGCTCATGGTCGAAATTTTACTGCCGATGTGCGGTCGACTACACCTACGTCTCCTGCGCATCATGTTTTGGCTCGTCGTAACCTTTGACCAAGTGAATAATTGGGAAAACAGAAGTGCATACAATTTTCCTTGTTTATTCGTAAAAAGGTTAACATTTATATAAGCTAGGTCACAAAATCTAGGTTTGCCCTGATATTACAGTTTCTATGAACCGCCACCTTGCCCTACTTATGGCCTACAATGGCACATATAATTAGTATGTAATTATAACCATCATGCTCTTTAAACTTTAAATAGGTAGGCTGAAGATGAAGTGATGTCATAAACAAACAAACGACAACAACAAACAAGAACAGCATTAAATAACAACAACATTCCAAATACCAACAACAACAAACAACCAACCAACAATTTCCAAATTTCAGATAAACCGGTAGATACAAACCAGTATCTTTTTATAAACTAACTTATAGTTTTTTTAGAAACTAACGCCGCCATTTTACTTTTTAAATACATTTCACAAATGCGAAATCTATGGAATGTGTGGATGAGTAGATACTTCGAAGTATCCTTTTGCTGTTGTATTTTTTCGTATGTTGGTTAGTTAGTATTTTAATTTACTCGTAGTACTTAGTGTAAATAAATTGTGTAATAATTGTATAAAAGCATTTTGATGTTAATTAGCTGCGCCACGCGGTCTGAAGTCTCGATCTCGTAAGAATCACGGGATAAAAATTATACTATGTCCTAATCCGGGTCGAGGTTTACCCATGTGCCAAATTTCATCCAAATTGGTTCAGCCGTTTTAGCGTGAATGCGTAAGAAACAAACATACAAAAAAAAAATCTTTTCTCGTATATTAGTTTAGATAATGAAAATAATATCTAGTTTCACAAAAGAATAAAATAATTGCACACAATTATGTTTACCAAATAGCGCCCCGTGTCAACGTCATTTGAGCGCCAAAAGATCCTGGTTGCAGTGTACAGTCACCAGCAGGTCATGCTACACGAAACTGTCAAATTTCTCCAAACGATTTTAAACCTTAAAATGTTGACGATCAACTTCAAAATCGAATGAGAAAATCTGACAGTTTGTGGTAACTTTATGTGCTGGCGACTGTACCTGATTCAAAATTGACCTTTGTCAAGCCTACTTGTCTCTTATCGGCACGAACGCTATGAAAATTGCTAATGGCGTAGCAAAACTATTAATAATAAATAATAATCTACTTAATAAAAATATCCTCCCGACCCGGAAGACCCGATCAATCCGTTGTTTTTACAAAAAAAAAACAACCGATTTCCAAAAAAACACTACAAAGTGAAAAATAACTTTAATTTTGGAAGTCGGTGTCTTTGGTTTTTATTTTCGTTTTTTGCCACCGACTTCCGAAATTAAAGTTATTTTTCACTTTGTTGTGTTTTTTTTTGGAAGTCGGTTGTTTTTTTTTTGCAAAACGTTTTTTTTTTCACTTTTTAGTTGTGGTATCTACTCCACACAAATTCGTATGATCACTTGATGTGTAAATAACAATGACAGGAAGTTATGAAAACATCATCAATATAGGTACACTAAGAGGCAAAAATACACATTATTAAGGATAACTCAAAAACTAATGGTCAAATCTTGATCAAATTTATTTGGGACCATACGAGAAGCATCAGCTTTCAAATAAAAAAAGAATCATCAAACTCGGTTCAACTAGAAAAAAGTTCTAAGGTAACAAACATAACAAAAATACAGTCGAATTGAGAATCTCTTCCTTCCTTTGAAGTCGGTTAACAAAAGAGAAGAGATCCTACTCTCATCCAGCAGCGAGATATTGGATATCAACATCAAGAAACGAAACAAGAGTGTCAAAACTTGAACATTTCTAAATTAAACTAAGTAGAATCATGAATTTACATGAGGCGAGCCCTCTGCTCTAGATAGCTCAAAGTTATTAATGAGTATTAAACAAATCACCTCATTTGGCCTCGGTTTACTATGTGTGTGTTTAGTAAAGATAACATAAAAGCCAATTTCACCATTGATAGAACATTGTTCGAGCAGTTTTTCATTTGGTAGTGTCATTCATCATTGGCCTCCTTTTGAATGTAGTTGTTCCTTTTAATACGGACTTGGCCTCCTTTTTCCTTCCCGTATGAACCAACATCATAGTATCAGATAGGTTCTGGTATGATGGTGTGTATTTTACCGGAGATCTCTCAACGATCTTAGGACGACTCTGTTGCGGATTCCACTGGAGATTCTGGACCCGCCTCAAATAATGCTGAGATGTTTTAGTCAGTAGTCCTGCTGCGATAGTCCTGCCTATGTCCACTTGAAGACATTAATTTCTTTATTTATTAGTCTTCTTTCAATAACAGGTTTAACACTAATGGACCTGAAACCTATGACCGTAATAAGAACTACTTCTCAAACTCAATTTCATCAGCTTACTGTCACATTAAAAACAAAAACTAATAAATATTTATAAGCAATTGTCTTGCTAACCATACGCCACACATCTGTGCATGAAGTTATGTCCTTTGCAAAATTATTATAGGTCAAAGTTACGCGCAGAAGATAATATGCTAATGTAGAATAAATAACGGAACTGGGTCAAATAGATGGCGGTATTCCGTCTGGTTACAACTAGTTATGAAGTGCAATAAAATACTTGATAAAAATGGTCCTTCTGAGCAAATTTTTTCTGTCTGTCTTGTCATGAGCATGTTTATTACAGCTGCCACTGGTCTTTTTGACAGTAAGAGTGACGGGAGAGTGGCAGTCGCATATTTGCAACCCGGAACTTGTTGGTAGATGTTAATCGTGTTTGGAGAGGATTCGGCTCGAAGGACCGAATATTTTGTCAGAAGGTAACTTAGGGTGGGAGGTGAACGGAGTCGATAGCCGACTCCCGGCCACCGTAGGCGCGGGCCTGCGGACGGCGAGCAATGGGCAGCTCGCCGTCCGGTAAGGACCAGCCCCGGGTCGACGGCGCGTTGTGTTCCACGTGCGCCTCAAAGAGATGTCAGCATAATTGACGGGGTCCGATAGGGCCGATGCCTGCCGGGGCCGCGGATTGTTCGAAAGAGTTGCCGTGGCCCTGGCGCACAGGAACTGAAGGAACACGGGTGGGTTTTAGTCAGTAAGAGTCTGACACGCCTTCCCGCTCCGCCCAGAGCGGGAGAAGATGTTAGAAGATTTTCCAAAAAAAAAATTAAGGTTGAAAGGGAATAAAATCAAATCAAAGTTTTTGATCAGATTTTTTATGCAGTCAAATAATTATATAAGCAGCTGTTGTGACGAAATAACATGAGATTTGGCAGCGAAATAAAATAAATAGACTTTTTTAAAACGTTTAGACTTCTCGCAAACAATACATTTTATACAGCTTGGATACTTGCCACATAATTACAGCTGATTAAAGAACAGCCTCCCCCTCCTCCCACCACCGTAGTCTTTAGAAATAAAATATTAATGTTTTTAGTCAACGTAAAAGAAACCATTTAATTTTAGGGTCCTACATCTTTGTTAAAATAGGCATGGGCCGATTGAAGGTTAAGCTACACTTGCTGCGGTTGGTTCGTGGATGGGTGAGCGTCCATTACATATCGAGCCCATTCGTGCCTCGGAAAGCACGTTAAGCCGTTGGTTCCGGCTGTCATTTATAGATCTTTCTACTGGGCCAACGGCGACAGTAGTTACGGGTAGTCAGAACCCCAAAAAAGTCTGACAACCAATGGGTACCGTGTTACCCAGTAACTGGGTTGTGGCGGCCAGATATGTAGGTAGTCCTTCCATGAAAATTAGTGGTGTTTAGCCTCTCCGGCTAGACTGGAAAAGGCTAGTCAGTTTGATTTATCTTTCTTAAAAAACTAGCTTTTGCCCACGGCTTCACACGCGTGGAGGTCAGAAATTGTCCCACAGGAACGTACTACGGAGATAAAAAGTATCCTATGTGTTAATTCAGGTTATAAACTATCTGTGTTCCAAATTCCATCCAAATCCATTCAGTCGTTTTTGCGTGAAAGAGAGTAACAAACATCTATCCATCCATCCATCCATCCGTCCTCACAAACTTTTACATTTATAATATTAGTATGATATACTCTTCGATATACTAAACTAGATTGAAGAATAAAAGAGTTAGGTACGTAAACAATTTTAATTCATACTCCTATGAATGGAAAATTGTTTGCGCATAATTCTATAGAAAATAACGGAATAATTTGGATAATGATCAGGAAAATTACTAGTTAATTAGTGTTTGAATGTTATCCTAAATAACTTTGTAGATAATGAAGATTTGTTACTTTTGATTTTTCCATGGAATCTACTGCATTCATAATAGAAAAAGTTTTGGTTTCCTAATCAATTTCAAATCAAGTTATTTTCACGTCTTTTAGTGTTTTTTTTTGGAAGTCGGTTGTTTTTTTGTAAAAAAGTTTTTATTTTTCACTTTTTAGTTGCGGTACCTACCCCACACAAATTCGTATACCACTTCTTGGTGTGTAAATAACAATGACAGGAAATTATTAACACATCATCCATATAAACTACGTGGAAAAATATGCAGTATTAAGGATAACTCAAAAACTACTGGTCAGACCTTGATCAAATTTAAATGGGACCACGTGTAAAGCACCACCTATCAAATAAAAAATCATCCAAATCAGTTCACCCAGAAAAAAACTATGAGCTAACACACATAAAAAAAAAAAAATAACATACAGACGAATTGAGAACCTCCTCCTTTTTGTGAAGTCGGTTAAAAAATAGTTTCAAATATTGTACAGTCGTACGGATCACTTCGTTTGCGAGTCCGACTCACAGTTGGCCAGTTTTAATAAGACTGACAATTAAACCTGCAGGATCACCTTTTTCATCATAATCAATTTAAATTCATCATAATAATCATCATTAGCCTATATTAGTCCACTGCTGGATGTAGGGCTCTCCTAGTAAACGCAACTGAGCCCAATTTTCGACTCTCCTCATCCAGTCTCTGCCAGCCGCCTTTCGCAAGTCGTTACTCCACCTGGCCGACGGGCGTCCCACACTACGGTTGCCTAAACGCGGTCTCCACTATAAAACTCGTTTTACCCAACGATTGTCGGTTCTGCGAGAGATCTGACGAGCCCATTGTCACTTCAGCTTGCTTATGTTTTGGTCGGTTACCTTGGTTCTCTGGCGGATAACCTCATTTCAGATTTTATCCTTCAGAAAGACTCCAAGCATAGCTCCACCTTTATAGTTTAAACTTTTTCATCTGTAACTATTTCTGACCTGTGGCCAATCTACAAAGATCTTGTGGCGCTCGAATGACGTAGACAGAGTGGCGCTGTTGGTAAACGTTTGTGCAATTATTTTGAGAAATGTATTGATGGCGATGTAAGTTCCGATTTTTGCCACGCGCCAAAAGTCTTTGTACAGCTATTCCGTGTTTTTGGGTCATCCTCAGAATATCCTTTGCATCAATTATGCACAGAGGATGTTGTGTTACATTTTGCCGCTTGTTCCCAACGAGTCACACCTCAACGGGTAACAGTGTGACTCGTTGGGAATGTTTTGGATAATAATTCCCAACGAGTCACAGTTACTGTTACACTGTTACTCGTTGGGATGATCCCACCTTGATTTAGGGTATCATTTAAGCTATCACCAATTTAATTAGTTTTGTGTTTCTTAAATAATAGGGTTTGTCCTCAAAATAGTAGATCTGTCACCAAAATGTAGTCACCAAACAATGCAAAATCAGTTCCACAATAAATCACCTAAAATCCTGAGATATAAGGTCTAGTACCAAATAAATGTTTTTGTATGTATTATAATAGGTGTGTCCTAATAAGTATTTCAACAATAATGAGGCGTAGCCGACGGAGTCCCGCTTCGCGGGACTCCTACTTCTGGGCGGTTTAAAAAAAAATAACCACGAAGGGGACGGCGGGGTCTTTCAGACCCCGCCGTCCCCTTCTAACCTAACCTGTCCGAGTCGGGGTGCCCCAAGTTGTACCAAATACCTGGGAACAATTTTTGTTTATCTGAGAACGAAAATATTTCGTGGCGATAGATGATATAGTAACAGTGTAACAGTAACTGTGACTCGTTGGGAATTATTATCCAAAACATTCCCAACGAGTCACACTGTTACCCGTTGAGGTGTGACTCGTTGGGAACAAGCTCATTTTGCCCAATTCAGAGGTATTCAAAGGAAACGTCTGCGATTCGGGTCCTGAGAGCCTAGACAAATGGCATTCGCTTCGGAGCGATTCTATTTCTACAATCGCTATCGATTTCGCTAATGTTTCCATCATACGAATCGAAAACTAGCGATAGCGTTTGTAAAAAACTGCCACTTGGCTACGCATCTCTATGGAAGTAATTGTTCGACGCTGTCGATGAGTTTCATAGAATCGAATGATGTTAACATTGTCTAGCTAATTTCTATTCGTTGACCTATGATCACGTGACATTTAGATAGCTTATGTCAACCCCATATTTTTGAGCAACATTTTAACTGGTTGAGCACAATTAACATGTTGCTCAACCAGAGTCATCGCCAATCGAATGTTACTTTGTCTAGGCCCTCTTGACCACCCTGCACCGCAGCAAACAGTTCCATAAAAATTGATGAAGCTGAGGATGATTTAGAAAAATTATCATTATGATCACCTATTGATTTTATTCCCAAAAAAAACAATTTTCTTCCTCAAATCAAATCAAAATATTTTATTTCACATAAACCAACATGGGCACTTATGAAACGTCAGAAGCTAGGTGCACGGTTCCAATTGGTTGTTCCCTATGGAGAAGAGCCGGCAAGAAACTCCACGGTTACTCTTTTAAAAATAAGGGGCTTTTACAATGTTTCCAATTACAGGGTTTGATAGATATATGGGAGGACAGTGTAGGCCTGTCAACAAGTAACAGGTACTCAACAAAATATAAAAGGTCCACAAATCTAGTCTACAAGTTAGGTCTACAACGTTCTCACATTCACAAAATATAGAAGAATCTATATAAAAATAATCCTAATCAACATCATCAACTTTATACTCATTAGTAGTTAGTAATTAAGACGATACGAGATAATTAATCTGCCTTTTCCCAAATAACTGACTTTCACAACCCCGTTACTGGGTAGCACGGTACCCCTTGGTAAGACGGACGGCTGTCAAAGATCTACGAATGACAGACGAAACCAACGCCTTCACGTGCTTCCGAGGCTCGGAGAGGTCTCGACATGTAATGGACGATCGCCCATCCACGAACCGACCGCGGCAAGCGTAGCTTAACCTTCGATCGACCCGTGCATATATCATTTATCCCGACCAAGAGCGATACGAGATAATTATCCTGAATTAAAATTTCATCATCCAGTTTGTGAGAAAAGTCAGCTCACGACACAAGTATAGAAAATCCTCTGTAAAATCTAGTTTTCAATAAATGAAAAACATGGTCGTGGGGAATGCTACTACTACGATTACTGTAGTATTTGCTAAGGGCGACATTGAACGGGCAGCGGGCATACGAGATTTGTTTTGAGATGATACATCTTGGGATATTTCAACGAGAACGATAGTTGCAATCAACAGTTTTGATTCGCTTGTAGCCAAAGCGAATGTGTAGTTTGTGTGAACTTGTATTTCTTGTTAAAACACCAAAGGTTTCTTTTTAATCCCACAGGTTAGTTGACCCTGTGTACCTACTAATGAAAATTAAAATGAACAAAAAAATACGTAAAAATAACTCCAATTGCAAAAGTGGGGTAAGACAAACTCTTGCAATGATAAAGCTCGTTATAGACGGCTTCAAAGTTCAGTACAATATCATTGCACAAATATTACTGCAAGTCTAGTTCTTTATTCATTGACTTATCAAATACAATAAAAAAATACAATGACTAGTGTCTCAAATGTCCGTAAGTACATTAGAAAAAAATACAAAGGATGCATCCGCAGATCGATCTAGTGACACACATTATCGTGTATGTCACACATGGCATTGTAATCGAAGCCTCAGCCGATGCATGTTTAAAAAAAATAAAAACGGACCAGTAATGTCTCATTTAGTTTTCGGCCGCCATAATGTGTGGACGCCTCAGATTTTGATTTTCGAATTCATTATTTAATTTTAAGGATTACAAATTAATTTTAATATTGACAGTAACTTTATAAAAAAGTTGAGGCTTTGAAAGTTACGGGTGAAACTTAAAACGAAAAAATGCTGAAATACATTTTTTCTTTATTTTTCCTAATTAGTACAGTCAGTTGTGATTATTATCTGAATAGAGTAAATCACTTGGAATATTATAAAAACAGGACGAGGCCTTCTAAGGCTTTTTCAAGTTTTTCTTCGAATTATTTCAATCAAAACTTAGTTTCAATGCCAGGGAAGGCAGAAAAAGTGCAGTGCGGTACCAGGACAGTGGATTTTAATCCGAGGAGGACTCGGAAAATCGTAGGTGGGACTGAAACGCCCTATGGCGCCTTTCCATGGCAAGTAAGTATTAACTTTTTGAATTTTAAAACAACTACTTTAAAAAAATATTAAGTAATAAACCCTGATTTTTTTTGAGATAATCTTTTTTTTTTGTCGCAGCCGCTAGGCACACACTGTTGTTGTTTAAACATTACTTTCACTTTTTTATTTTGTTATCTGTATTTTGTGTTTTACGAACTGAGTCCAAATAAACTTTATTCTTTTTCTTTTTTATGGTTTTCCGGGACGAAAATTACTCAATTCTTATCCTTTTTTTTGTGTTTTAAATAATTATGGGTCAGTAATTTTGTTGGGTGGAATAAGGTTGCCAATGATATGGTAATGAATGCAGGAAACAGACTTTTGTGTTCATAATGACAGTGAGAATGTTGTCTTGAAGCCATTTTCCAACATTAAATTATATTTTGATCTGCTTCTATTTTCAAAAGTGATCGAAGTATACGACCACATTACTGCAGCGACCGACAACAGAGGCTTTGATAGATCAACGTGAAAATGTGGGCGGAGGCGAAGCCAAGGCACACATACGTGAGTCCATGAATGTCTGGTTGTGGCCAAGGCTTGTATGGTACTTTTCTCAAATAATACGCGGAAATTCAAACTAAGTCAATTAATAATAAATTTCAGAATCAATGACGAACAACGATAACTTTTCTTGCGACAATATGTTCATTTGTTTCTTTTTCATTAAAAACAGCTCTATTTGCTAAGCCAGTTCGAGATTTAAATAAAATCTTTGCTAAGTTACCTCCTTGGTTGCCATGGGCCGAAGTAAAAAGTTCGTTCCATTTTTAAATTACACGACAGAATAGATATGAGTTTTCATAGTAATTTATTCGGCTGCTAAACACGACAGATATGGATTTTCATACTAACATTGCCGGCCGCTGCTCGCATGTATTTGAGCAGTACATATTTTCAAGAAGGTTGTCCAAATAATGTTCGAATTTCCAAGTATGTTTGAAAGTTTTTTTTTGTATCATAATCTAGGGACTATGATAACAACAAAAAAAATAAGTGTCCAATTTAGAAATTGGACACATTGTTGAGGATAATTATCATTTTATTTAGGATGATCACTACGAGAAATTCCGTAGATATATTTATATTAATATTTCCTAAGTTTAATTCAATGTATTATTTTATAATTTTGTACATCTAATACTTATTTTTCATTCTGGTTTGTATTCTAACGCAAACTGAATTGTTACTGAAATAAATTTAATTTAATGAATAAATTCCTGTTAAATGGATTGGTAATTTTTTCTTTGAGGTAAGGCTATTCATATCTTGTCAACAAGACCTTTAAAATCCATTAAGTTGAAACAATAAAAGGTGCACCTAATCCAGGCAATCGTAGTAAATGTGTGTGCGGTTGATGGAAATAGGCTCGCCCCCTGTTAAATGGGACTTTAAAATACTAACGAAATGTGGGTGTACTATTGGTGGACCTCAGCTTAACCCTTCGGAGAATGCAGGCGTTATTTTATGTTGTGTTATGTAAACCTGTAAATGCACTGAATCTTAAGGACTGAATTGATTTCACCTGCCTCTTTTTTGGGATCGGTACATGAAGTCCGCAGAATTTGAGTTTGAGTAGCTCAGTTTCTGAAGAAACAAAATAAGGTCCAATTTTATTAAGTAGACAGGTATATTATTAATCAAAAGCGACAAAACAATGATTGATTTGATATCCCATAAACGCCCAATTCAAGTACTTCACTTTTTTCCTTATGTACTGCCCAAATCGTGTAACATCAAAGTTGCAATTTTTTGCATTTGTAATGTTCCTTGATAAGATGATCCACTGATCTTGACTTTTGTGTTGTAATTTTTTGTAATGGTATCCTAAATATTCGAAAAAAAAACCGTACTTACTAGAATTTTTTAAGTTAATTAGGATTAGGTGAACAGCTCATAAAACCCACATAAAAATATTTTCGAGTTATAAAATATCGAAGAACTTATAACTTTACAGTCCGTAACAACAAAGATTTATGGATGAAAACTTGCCCCTATTATGTGTATATAAATATACAACAAAACAACCCATTTTATTATAATAATCCACAAAAATAATACGTTACAAAACCAAAAAGTGTACAAAGATGACATATTACATAACCACCATCTTTGTTTCGTTCCCGCGCAAAGAGGTCGCCAAATGTCAAGTTGACAGACTTTGTTACGTTCGAAAACGAATGGCGCGTAATTATGGCAACTTTCACTTTTTGTAATGAGGTTTTCATGGTGTTTATGTGTTTGAATGTGTAATTTGTCAATGCAGGTCGGCCTTTTAAGATTAAAAGAAATTGATAGTGACGATTTGTGATTTGAGGATGACCATCATCAGTTTGATGGTGTTAAGGTCGACTTTCACTGGTTTCCATTTGAAATAGACGTGGATGAGTGGGATATTATTTTATCAAGAAACGACCGTCGTATTTCTACAACTAAGGGAACTTGAATTTTTCTCAAGCCGGCTATGTTGACTATAATCATTAGTCATAATTACTTACCGAGATCTTATTGTGGAATCGATTATCCAATGGTCCTCTGTCGCCCCACTTAGTCTTTAGAAACGATAAAGCGTCTGTAAACTATCAGACCCGCTAGAGTCCCATGTCATGGGTGTCCCAAAAGTACGTATATGATGTGACGAGGCGATGTCAATTGGCCGACGAGATCTTGCAATCTGACGCCATTGGATTCCTTTCTTTGGGGCTACGTCAAAGATAAGGTCTACGTCAACGATCCACAAAACATGGACGAGTTGAAACACAATATTCGCCTTAATATTGGTGAAATAAGTCGCGGAATGTGTGAAAATGTAACGAAAAACTTCGGCAAAAGAATCGGCATTTGCAAAAATGCCTGTGGCGGTCATTTGGTAGATCTCTTTTTTTAAACAAAATAAATTATCGTTCCGTTACCGTTCGCATTTTATTGAAAAAACATATCCTTTAGGTACTTTTAAGTGCAAAATATTTTCCTCTTCCATGTCAGTGGTCACGTTACCAATGTCTCCTCATTTTTAAACATATCTCATTAAATGATCATTTGGTTAGCCTTTTTCTAACTATATTGGGGCCAGCTTCCAGTCAAACTCAACTCAAACTCAAAGCATTTATTTCAAATAAACCAATTACAGGTACTTTTGAATTGTCAAGGGGTCGATCAGTCACAGAGATGAAGCTAGTTGCCCATTCCAAAGCGTAGTAGGTACAAGGAGAAGAACGGGCAAGAAACTCCATGGACACTCTTTTAAATCAAAATATGGTTACAAAGTATTTATTGGTTACATGGTTCATGTTGAAATTATGCATGTGAGAACGATGCAGAACGTTAAAAGCGTCCGTCATAAAAAGACAAAAACAATTCAAATATTAAAAAATCAATATAAATATATATATATATTATTCAATTTAAATAAGCCGTGGCAGCTAAGAAATGATCAGACCCCACTGACGGCGCCCATTCACGAACATGACGCATGGATCAGCACCATTTTGAAGGGAACTTAATGATCCAACACACACGCCACCACCAGCGAGACATTAGAGTGAGCATGACATCAAGTCAATGAAAGAAAAACCTAGTAAATGGTAGCTTTATAGTAGGTACATAGTACTCACACATGTGCTATGCAATTATACAATACTAAAAGAATGAATTTATACAATGCAAAGATAGTTTTTACAATCTTCAGCAGCTCCAACAGTAGTTTCAAATGCTAATCAATTAGTTTATGCGTCCTTGTGGAGCAGGACCAGCGTTGAGCCAAGCATTTTTATCAGCGATGTAATCCCCCAACTTATAATATGTTTGGCTGTATAGTGTGCGTTTTATTTATACAAGAATTGAATTTCTACTCGGATGCAGGTGCCAGTATTACATGTAGCAACTGCATAGCTAACCTCCACAACCTAGTTATTGGGTAACACGAGTCGATACCTCTTGGTAAGACTGGTTGCTAGACCTTTGGGCTTCAGATTTCTACGCTGTCCTATTATCATTGTCTCCAAAATATAAATATGCCTCATTAGGTAAAATCCATAATGGTAAAAAACCACTTCCTCTCCCTTAAACATCATCATTACATTTAGTTTCCGTGCTCTTGTTTCATGTTTATTATTGTATATATATGTAGATATTGACTGCCTCGTTGGTCTAGTGGTCGCAAGCGCTACTGCTGAGCATGAGGACCTGGGTTCGGCTCCCGGGTCGGGCAAAGTGTTATTGGGTTTTTCCATCTGGAATTTCTCAGTAGCAGCCCGGAGTCTGGATTTGTGCCCGGCTGATGGCAATAGGCTCGCCCCCTATTACATGGGACTTAAACATAACTGGCGAAATGTGGGAGTGCTATAAGTACACCTCTGCCTAACCCTTCGGGGAATACAGGCGTGATGTCAAGTATGTGTATAAGTATGTGTTGTATGTATTTATTGTATACCCCTGACTACCTGCGGTATTGTCTCTCCTTTAATCCATCCAAAGGTTGTCTGTAAAAGATCGCTTTTAGCGTTAAGACCGCCCATTGTGTCACCCTATGTAACATTTCTACATTTATATCTGTTATTTTTATGGTGTACATAATAAAGAGTATTCTATTCTATTCTAATATTAATTCCAGGTGGAGATTCAGATGCTGGACGTGGACAAGCTGACCTTTGAGCACCACTGCGGGGGCGCTGTCATCGCGGAGAGGCTGGTGCTGTCCGCCGCGCACTGCTTTGACAAAGTTTGTTGCCTATATGTAACTTGAAATATGTACAGTCGTCACCAGGTCAAGCTATACGAGACTGATAAACTTCTCCAAACGATTTTAAACCTTAAAATGTTGTTGTGGTTAAGAAAAACAACAACAAAATCGAATGAGAAAATATGACAGTTTGTGGTAAATTGATGTGCTGGTGACTGTGTCATCAGATTTTATTTGCGATACTCGGCATCAAAAGCATACAATTTACTTACTTTTGTTATGTTAATTAGATTAAATTTGGGGTGGGAGCGTGGAATCCGTCACACAGTGTATCCTAGTATTAGGGTTGCCAACGTTATTGTATATCAAATATCGTATTTTCGAAGTTGCCTGTAAAAATACAGTAGAAGGCGAAAAAAATTGTAGAAATTAAAAAAAAAATGCATATTGTTTGCTACTTTGTTTGAGCCTTAATTATTAACGGTTTTTTTTTTAAATTGGCGCATAAATATAATTAAACTCTAATAATAAATTATAGTTGCAAAATACCTTTATTTCACATTTTACGAGATTAGCTGAACAGTGATTTCATCACTGAAAATATGCGCTCAGTATATGCTGAAGTTGCTGGTAAATAAAGAAGAATGCTATTTTGAAAAATATAAGAAAAGTCAGAGCAACGCTTGCTGCCATTTTTCAGCAATAGATTAAGTTCAGAAAGAGCAATTTACTCTTTGATTTAAAAGAG
The DNA here is from genome assembly GCA_916610205.1 of Griposia aprilina. Taxonomy (NCBI): domain Eukaryota; kingdom Metazoa; phylum Arthropoda; class Insecta; order Lepidoptera; family Noctuidae; genus Griposia; species Griposia aprilina. The sequence goes on along the minus strand of OU744310.1, from coordinate 5,742,707 downwards.
TGTCCATGGAGTTTCTTGCCCGTTCTTCTCCATAGGTACCTACTACGCTTTGGAATGGGTAACTAGCTTCATCTTTCTGACTGACCGACCCCTTGACAATTCAAAAGTGCCTGTAATTGGTTTATTTCAAATAAATGCTTTGAGTTGAGTTGAGCATTGGCCAGAATTTTATTAGACTGCTCTGTCTGAATAAAAATTTCAAAAATAGATTATGGCTGCGTTTCGTTTTACATTTACCTATTTTTCATCGCAAAGTATATTATTTTCGCCTACTATACAGGGTGGATTTTTGAGATGGGGCAGCAAGGACAGCTACCTTAACCATTGTAGCTACAAGAAAACGGTGTTAGGAGACATACCTTAACTTTGAGAGAAGTAAGTTGTAGTCTCATTTGCTACGAAATGTATGGGAAAAGTTTTTTTTTGCGATTTCTGACTTTTCTAGTACTGAAACCTCAATTAGTCCAATAGAGGTTTTTGATCCTTATATGAAACATGATCGATTGGCATAAAAAAAGTTTTTGTGAAAATTGCCCATTTTCCTGCTGACTGAACATTTTTTTCGAAATCTGTGAATGCAGTTCAAAATTTCTCAAAAAGTTAAGGTATGTCTCCTAAGACCGTTTTCCTGTAGCTACAACGGTTAAGGTTGCTGCTGTCATTGCTGCCCCATCTCAAAAATCCAACCTGTATATATACTTTTAAATGTAGTAGTATACTATATTATATAGTAGGGATAGCAACCCTGCCTAGTATGGACGCCGATCTCTCAAAAAAGATCATATTTTAAGCATTTTTTTAAAACGGTAGTTCTTGTCTTAATATGTGACCTATATACATATTATGTGAACCTTTGTGAAGAGAGAAAAATACATAAAAATAAAGATTTATTATACTTACCCCTAATTTTAATAATAGCTAATTCGAGTTCAACATTTAAATTACGAATGTGAGTCTTAGACACTGCTCGCGGGTTCTAGTCTCGCTCGAGTCATTTTTTCTTTTTTAAGTTTAAATACGTTCTAAAACACGTCACGTTATATTCACGTCATGAGTTAAAAAATATATTTCTGGTGTTTCAGCAACCCTTAAATCTGGAACACATTCGAATAGTAGTTGGAGAGCATCGCCTTAAAATTCAAGACAAGCACGAGCATCGGTTCCTGGCTGAGAAGGTGGTACGACACCCAGACTTTAGGAAAGGTAAGTCATACGTTTTATAAAGAAAGAAAAATTGTTTATTCTGCACAAACAAGACGTACATTACAAAAAACTAGACACAAAATATATACATTAATAAAAAGTTGCCAAAAGCCTCGTACTCAAAACCTTAAAAGTTTGACAATGTTGTTCATTGCTTGATGTCGGGGAAGATCAAAACCAAAGACAATACAACACAAAGCCTCATTGGCTACATTCCGAATGACGCCATAATCGCTCACAGCGCTCACATCAATAATTTGCGTTCCGATTTAGATATCACGATTATGACAGCTTGGAGCTGTCAACAATTCGGAACGCTCGTGAATGCGCTCACAGTGCTCGCTCAACATCAACCCCACACTTTGCACAAGAAAATAAGACCGCCTGTTTTTTTTTTTTTTTTTGAAAATGGAATTTCTGCGCATTGGCACTTCTGTTCTTGTTGAGATGTATGACACCAGAGATGCAACTCAAATCTACTCAATAGCACAACGGACAACTGTCATTTTTGACAGCGCTCACGATGATAGTAATAACAGGCATGGTCGGCGTTATCGCAAGACGCATCTCATGACGTCATCTATGATGATTCACGGGACAACGTTATCGCGCTCACGCTACAACATTTTTAAAAGAGCAACGGTAGAGTTTCTTGCCCATTCATCTCCATACGAAACTATCTTTAGGAAGGGGCAACTAGAATCAATTCTATTTTTTTGTAAATTTTGACGTTCAAAAGTGCCTTTTATGTGCCTATTTGAAATAAATGATTTGACTTTGCCAATTCGGAACGGGTTTAAGCATGCTCAAATAGATTACAGTGCAATTCGTAACGTACCCATTATAATACTGGTATACACTATCAAAACATGAATTGATAATGAAAAGTTTATTATGGAATCAATAAAATGTAGAATTCCTTAACTCTCATAAGACTTATGTACCCACGATCAAACAGCTATAATGTATGATAGATCACCGGTTAGAAGATTTGAATGAAAGGCAGCAATACCGTTGCAATTGAGAGTGTCTATGGAGACTGAGTCCTTAGATGCTCAAAAAAAGTTACAGGGTCAGTTTAACTCTGTCACTTTCTCAGGTAAACTACAAAGGTGACCAAATACTAGAAACGAATGTTACAAAATTTCTCGGACTGCATATTGATAACGATATGTCATGGAGGACTCAAATTGATAATGTGTGTGGGAAGCTCAGTAAGTTTTCCTATGCTCTTTATATGCTAGGCAAAATTGTGAATATGACAGCGCTCTTAGCAGCTTATCATGGATATGTCGCCTCTGCTTTGCGATATGGTCTAATATTTTGGGGCAATGCTACAAAGGTAGAGGAGGTATTAATAGCACAGAAAAAATGTATTCGAGCTATATGTAAAATAAAACGAACAGATTCATGCAAGCCACATTTCAAAAACTTAAAAATATTGACTGTACCATCACTTTATATCTATGAAGCCTGTATCTTTGTAAAAAACAACATGTTTTTATATAAATCTGTAGAAAGTCAACGGCGTTCAAAAAAGTTGCACACATTGTGCACAAAAACCAAATTTCTCTACAACAGTGTATATGCAATGGCTCCAAAACTTTATAACAAATTACCTGATCAAATTGTATCAAGCAACAATATGAATGAGTTTAAACGTAAGCTTTTTAAATTATTGAATGACAAGGGGTATTATTCTGTTAATGAATATCTTAATGACAAATTAAAATAATATTATATAATTAAAATGTTGCTCCCCTATGACAATGATATTATTTATTGCCATTTTTATTGCATTTGTTATTCTGCTTATACGAAATTGTGACTATTTAATTCCTATTTGTTTATGTGCCGTCTATAATTTATTGACATATTATTAACTATTAGTGTTTGGCATGAAATTGTGACATCTAAGTAACTATTGACTTTATTTTTGTTTCTATTTTGTTAATTGACATTCGATTACTTAAGCGATTTTGTATGCCCTTTGGCGGGACATAGTATGGATCAACATTTTTTTAGATAACATCTGTATCATTTTTACCCTATGTTCACAAAATGAATAAATGAATTTGAATTTGAATTTAAATAAATACCTATTACAGTAAAGACCATAATTAAGAGAATTGCAAAATCTTCTCGAGTACACATACGAGTATAAACAGGATGGATTTTTGAGATGGGGCAGCAAGGGCAGCTACCTTACCCGTTGTAGCTACAGGAAAACGGTCTTAGGAGACATTCCTTAACTTTTTGAGAAATTTTGATTTGCATTCACTGATTTTGGAAAAAATGTACAGGCAGCAGGTAAATGGGCAATTTGCACAAAAACTTTTTTTTTATGCCAATCCATCATGTTTCATATAGGGATTAAAAACCTCTATTGGAACAACTGAGGTTTGAGTACTAGAAAAGTCAGAAATCGCAAAAATCTTTTCCCATACATTCCGTAGGAAATGAGACTACCTACAATTTTTTTTTTTATTATGGATACACTAACCGCTACAATGAAGTCTGGCCGAATATAAAAAAAATATTAAACTTCTAATTTAGAACGAATAAGTACTCCTAATAATTTAATTTGCTTTAAAAACAGAATCGAGATAGTTTGTTGTCTGGTTGCTTATGATTTCCGAAATTCTGTGACAAAAATGACCTCTGAAGATGAAGATAGCGCTCCGCCACACAACAGCCGCCGAACCCGTTCTAATTTGAACCGGCAATTCGGGAGGCTGCAGATAGGAACATAATTATGGTCCTATACCGTGGCCATCTCGCAGTCCTGATATCACGCCTCTTGATTTTTTTATGGGGGATATTAAAAAAATAACTTTAAAAAAAGAAATATGACTGTGTTCAGGAACTCAAATATTCACTTACTACGATTCTCTATGGATTCATCCTTTCATATTACGAGTATCAGCTGCTACCCGCTCAGTAGTAAAGAGAGTAAACCTATGCCTACGTCAGAACGGCTAACATTTTGAGCACCTCATAACTTAGAGCACAAAAGTAAAAGTTCTAGGTGAGTCCAAATATAAAGTTTCAAGTTTTTAATTTTGAGCTAAAATAATACCCAAAGTAGAAGTTATTATTTTTTTATTTGTTTTTCGATTAGTCTTTTTATAGCTGTCAGTTTATCGATGGTAAAATACTAAGTTCGTAGATTTCCTACGAAATGTATGGGAGAAGGTTTTTGCGATTTCTGACTTTTCTAGTACTCAAGGCTCAGTTGGTCTAATAGAGGTTTTTGATCCTTATATGAAACATGATCGATTGGCATAAAAAAAAAGTTTTTGTGAAAATTGCCCATTTTCCTGCTGGCTGTACATTTTTTTCAAAATCTGTGAATGCAAATCAAAATTTCTCAAAAAGTTAAGGTAAGTCCGTCCGACCGTTTTCCTGTAGCCACAACGGTTAAAGTAGCTGCCCTTGCTGCCCCATCTCAAAAATCCACCTTGTATGTATTATAAGTTATACACTCCTGAAGTCACTATTACTTCATCTTAAATATTTAGAGGATTTTTATCTCAACTAACGTCGAGAATCAAGATTGAGTTAGTCGCCTGCTAGGAGTACCTCAACTAAAATGGGTTCTTTGGTCCTAAGTCTTCTATCTCCACCAACATTTGAATTGTCTCCCAAAAACAGCAGCTAACATTGATAACGTCTTTATATTATAATTTCAGACGGACCCCACAGTAATGACATAGCAGTGATCCTGGTCTCCCGTTCCGGCAGTGGCGTGCAGTTCAACTCCCACGTGCGTCCTATATGCTTGCCTGATGATGGCGTCACTGCTGGGAAGTGGTGTGCCGTCAGCGGCTGGGGTTTCCAGGCAGGTACACACTGTTCCTCAATAATTTTGTTGAAAGAAACTGCTAAAGAAATAAGCAAACGGGGTGGGCATTAATGGTTGTGCGTGTGAAGATAAAATGACATAACTACCCTTGTTTTGGCGAACCAATAGAGTTTGGATTTATCTTGCGACTAATTTCGATATTTCCACAATGTAATTAAATAGTTAGTTTGTGATGCCAAAATGCATAAGTCACATTAGGAAAAACTTTCGTGGAAAAACTGGAGGAGAACCTTCTAAAATGCAATTTAAAGCGCATGACATGAATATTGCTAACATTTCGCCGTTAGGCGCTAAAAAGGCATTTTTATCTATCTGTGCTAGCAACGCCGCCGCATTCGGCAAACCCGTATCCATATAGCAGAACAACATATTGTTTAACTCTTTGAGTCCCAAGGTCGCGATATCGAGCGGGTCACAATATAATTATTGTGTCTCATTCTCATTACGCGGGAACCAAAAGGTTTAAAACAAAAAAAATTGAGTTGGGTTTGCTCTTGACTCTAATCTAGGTCAGAGATGACAGAGATAAAGTCGACGATGGAGTAAGCCAGAGTAAGTATACCCAGAAGAAGCCTGTTCACTCTCACTTTGAAGAGATTCGAATTGTATGCGTTCGGAAACACAGGCGCAGGTAGAGAGTTCCACTCTTTTGCTGTGCGTATTATATAAGACATTTGGAAACGCTTAGTGCGAATTGGTGGAATAGCAACTAGGTAGGGATGGTAACTTGCAGTGCGTCTAGATGTCCGATGGTAGAATGGGGCCGGTGGATTGAGGTCGTGGAGCTCTTGGGCACACTCACCGAAGTTCAATCTGTAGAAGACCGACAAGCAGGCAACCTTGCGGTTAAAACAACAGAGTAACATCAAAGTTATTTTCACCCTTCAACACCGTTTTTTTTTTCAGAGAACACCGAAAACTTCGCGCCAACTCTGAGAGCAGCTGCAGTACCAGTGCTAGACCTTACAACTTGTAGGAAGAGCCAGGTACTTGGTGGCAGACAACAAGCTATATTGGACTCTATGATCTGTGCAGGTGGGTTTAAAATTGTATTTATGTTCCTTTATAGCCAACAAATGCTTACAAAATAAGTTTTACTAAAATCTAAGCTTATTGTAATAATTTGTTATAGGTTAGCACCGCATGCCCCTACGTATTTGTTGTTTTGTAACTGTGCATGTGCAACAAGCACTGTACTATAAAATTAATAACTGAGTAGTAAAAACAAAAGAATCAAGTCTGAAGTTACGTGAGAAAAATAAAGTTTAAAAATAACGTTGAATTAACGAAATTAAAGTTGAGTTAAATCTTGGTTACTACGTGGAAATAATACATATTTCCATGTACCTAGTAACCATGATTCAACTCACCGTAGCAACGCAAATGATTGCTATTAAGAACTCTAAGGCGTTATTAACCCAAATAAAAAAGGAGGTTCGTGTTTATGTATTTTTTTTTATTTATGGTCATCGATATTTTCGTCAATTGTGGACTGATTTTGAAAATTATTTTTGCATTTGATAGAGAAAGCTGTGGTCCCATATAGATACACTTTTATTTAATCCACTTTGTGTATATTGATGATGATATAATACTTCCTGATACTTACTGTTGTTTACATAGCAAGTGTTGGTATACGGATTTTTGTAGGGTAGGTACCATATCTAAAATGTGAAAAATTAAAACTTTTGTACAAAAACAACCGACTTCCAAAAAAACACTATAATGTGAAAAATTACTATAAAGTCGTGCAGTGTAGGCCTGTCAACAAGTAACAGTTACTCAACAAAATATAAAAGGTTTACAAATCTACAGTCTACAAGTTAGGTCTACAACGTTCTCACATTCACAAAATATAGAAGAATCTATATAAAAATAAAAGCCTATTTAGACCAAAAGTAAGGCCCGGCAAAGTGTATACAGCGCCTTAAAGTTTCCATATTTCCACAGGTATCCTGTCAGGCGGCGTGGACGCCTGTCGAGGAGACTCAGGCGGTCCTCTGGCCTGCATGGGCACCAGCAGATGGCAGCTCCACGGCGTGGTCTCCTGGGGCTCAGGGTGTGCCAGGAGAGCCAGGCCTGGGGTGTACACCAGGGTCGCTTCCTATGTGGACTGGATTAGAGGGACTGCTGCTAGTTTGGGGCATAAGATTGGGTATTAGATTTAGGTAGAACTGAGATTTTTATGATAAGTCTTGTCTTGTCTTGTGGATCGTAGCAGGTGGCGTTCTGTAATTTCTGCCTGTCCCCATGGGAAGAAGGCGTGAGTTTATGTCTATGTATGTAAGTCTTGTAAAAAGGATGTTATTCTTCCTGAAAATATTTATGAGACAGATTTAAAATTAAATTCAAATAATCACAGAAATTACGTCATAAGCTTGCTTTGGAAGAGGCAAGCAGTTACTTGGCAGTTTATAGAATAAACGTATTTCATTTGAGGCTAGGATTTTCCTGATGGTCTGTACCAGGCTTAATTGCGTAACGTACTAACAGTTGCACTGGCTTTCAATTTAACAGTTCAACAACATTCAATGGTGCCGATTCTCTTGTCACAAAATTCTCTAAACTAGACTAAAAATCACTAAAATTTAGTTTATTCCTGTCAAAAGACGTTTTCTCATTCTGAAATAGACTAAAGTGACACAACTTAACTAGATTTTAGTTTGACAGCACTAAGATGGTACTGATTTATTAGTTTGGTGAAAATGGCAATTTTGCTATTCTGAATTTGACGTTGTTCACCAAAAATTTTGGTTGTCTTAACTAAATCTGGCTATTTTTATCGCGATTAAAAAGGTGCGGAATAAAATTAGTTGTCATGAACTAAGATTCACCACAACACCTCGACTTCAGAGGCAAAAACAGTACTTACTGCATTTTTTTATTATTTTGCTTATATCTCGAAAACGGTGTGTCCTATCGCAAAAATAATGAAAATTTCGACCTATATGTAACCCTTAAACTCATATAACTCTACATGTAGGTATTTTTTTTTATATTTTCCATACAAAAAGTGAAAAATTCCATATAACACACGCCGAGGCTGCCATATACGCGCCTCCGGCTCTAAAAAAAATTCACGGGGTAGGGCAAACAAGTACCATGTGGAGTCGCGATTGTCAAATTAGTTGCGTCAAAATGATTTTTAAATTTAGAGATATTTTATTGCAGAATAGCTTTAAGATTCTGATAGCTGAAAGTAAGGAATTTTAGTGATAGTTTAGTTAGTTTAGTCCGGTGTACAAGAGAATCGGCACCATTGCGTTATTTACATTGTGGACCAGACAATTTTTTTTAACATATGTGTCAATGGGTTAGCAATAGGCTTCTAAATTATTCAGATGTTACGGAATTATTGCCTGTAAACTCCAAAACTTCAGGTTTTTGTCATTAAGCTGTTTTTTTTTTTTTAATTTATTTGACGAACACCTGAAGTTTTATTTTATTTATAGAGGTATGAGGAACAGGGCGTAAAGCTCACTCATACTTTATGGAAAATGGAGGATCCTCCGACCAGACGGGTGTTGCGCGGGAAACTCTGCTTGCGCGATGCAGGATTTTGCGTGACGTCAGTGTGACGCGTAGCTCGCATGTGGCGATGTAGATGTCGCTACATAGTTGTCCATTTCAGCTTTATTATAAAAATGATCTATTCTGGTGAAACTAAACTCTAAACTTTCCTCCTGAAATGATTTGCTAAACGATGGCGAAAATCCACATCAAAGTCTTTTTAGCAGTAACGTACAAGTTTCTTCACTTGTGGAGGCTATTATAATCAAGTTTGGCCGTTTTTTGATTCCAAAACGATTTTGAATTTTTAGTCTCATTTCTAACCTCTGAGCCAGTTATTGTAGTATTTTAGAAAGAAGAAATAAATGAATAAAGAACATGACGCACATAATAAAATAAAAAACACAAAAAAGAACAAGTTGGGGGAAAATGCAATTTAAGCAACTTAACACAAAAACTGACTTTAGAGAATCGAGTCTAGTTGACAATTTTTACGAAGAAGTTTATACCTCATCACTATCAGTTTAAAGTTCAAAATACAATGACTGGTTCGAAGACTCAAGCTTGAACTAAAGTAAGACCTCTTTTTGGAATATGACTAAAAACGGCAACGATGTATTAATCATAAAAATTCCATTGCATTTTATTAATTGCCCATAGCTTTTGGGTCACTTGGCTTACAAAAAAGGTACTTCCCTAATGCACCAAGATTTTTCTGATCACCATATTAATTATCTATACACAATGTAAATTAAAGTCACTTTCCGTGTCTGTCTGTGTGAGCGCGTTGTTCTTGAATTATGGGTTTATGTGTATAATACAATAACTTTAAACTTACATAGAAATCTCGATGTTTTGTGAAGTTGTAAAAACATGCAAAGTAGAGGCGGGTCGCTAAGTTAATTAGGTATAATTAAAACTAATCATAGTTATAAAAAGTTACCGTAATTTAAGTTTAACGCCAAAGGTTAGTGAGTTATCTTGTAATTATGTAAGTAATAATTAACTCTAGTTCATAAAGAATTGTTAGGTTAACCTATTAAAATTAAATTATTGCAAGAAGTTGTTTTTTTGTTACCTTTTTTCGAAGTCTGTGTGTTGTGTTCGTCTGTTTGTTTGTGAAAAGAGTATGCTTAGATGGTTTAGTCTTGTTGAGAGGATGAATGAAAGGCGCTTAACAAAAGGTAAGTGGAAACACCAGGAGGGGTCACCCTAGGAGTACTTATAGTGACCTTATTGGTGATGTTCTTCAGAAAGGTCAGGTGCGTAGTACTCACAACCGGCGCCGGCGTGCGTGTATGACCAGATGTATGAACGAAGAGGAGTACGTAAGGATCGTAGCAGGTGGCGGTCTGTATTTTCTGCCTACCCCCATGACGTGAGTTTATGTATGTATGTACAAATGTGTTGTTCGAAGTCATGGATAGAAATAAGTAAAAAAAAAATAAGTCACGTGTTAATTTTGAATTACATTTGAATACTTTTATTTTCACGTTGATTTAATTATTGTTTTTACTATTGCGTATCGATTTTTTTATTATAAGTGTTTACGGCGGGCGTTGACTTGTAAATAAAGGTATCATCATGCCTCTCACACCCGAGGAATGTACAAACGGCCAGAACAATGAGTGTGAGACATTCTACTGTCCAACAAGTGCTTCGGAGGTTTAGGGAGACTGGACTTAGTCTAAGAAGACCAAGCAATGGCAAGCCAAGGTGCACAACGGCCCGAGAAGACCGATTCATTGTGTCAACGATGTTAAGAAATCATCAGACGGGAGTTGTGATCCAGCAACAACTTTTGCTGACCCGAAGGGACCGAAACAGTGAGTGGCCAGTTAAGAGATGTCTCGATGTCTCGCAGAAGCCAATTAAAGAGTCTTCGGTCAGGTTTACTAGTTGAGAGCTCACCGTCCACGTATCAACGGGTAGTTTTTAGCTTACAGACCGGTTTGCGAACCTGAGTGATCTCGCTTGAGAAGCACGCGCTTCTACTTTATGTATCAGTTTACTTTACGCGAACTTTCAATCATAGCTATTGCACTCGAAGAAAAAGAGAATAATTTGCGGGTGACGAGGAGAGAGCCGTGCGAGCGGGTGGCGAGCGGTCTCCGCGAAGACGGGGAAGCGCCAGCATGCATTCCGCTTGGAGGCGTTTCTTCACCGGGGAGCGGGCTGCTCACTTGCAGCTTGCAGCGCGCGGTCAGCGTGACGTGCAACGGCTCCGGAGCAGCGCGCTGCCTGCGAGCTGTCCATTATTCTGAATTGTCATCGTAACATGTACTGTCGGAGCGGTGCTGGTATAATGAGTTACGACCTTTATGCTGCAAAAGAACATGCGCAGTAATAATAACTGCGCATGCGACTATGTCTCTGATTTCAGACAGAAATAGGTTCTTGTTTCATGCAGTTTTTCATATAATATTATTATATTAGTTATAACTATGTAGCCGTGGAATACCTCTCCACTTCTAAAGGACCTCAGGACATGTCGCTCCCTTTTCGCTACTTCAATGTGCTGGCGACAATTTCAGGGGGCCCATTATTGAGTATGCAAGTTACTCCCTCCATCCGTGTATATTATAGTTATAACATTGGTCAGGCAGGAGACATAGGTCTTCCATAGTTCAAAGTAACCAATCCAATATCGCCACCCAACCACACCCACCCATCTGATACCGGTTTGTTTTTTGTCGGAAGTCCTTGGCTGACGCTCTCAAAGGTGAAATACGCCCCGTTTTTCGCACGGGAAATTATAGTTATTTTTCTACTTTCGGCAAGTTCGGGCATGGCAGACTATTACAATTGGACTTAACATCACTTCTATGGGAAACCATTGTGCATTTCATCGCGGTATCAAGTAGGTACGAAATTTTTCAGTCGGCTCTCTGTTGTGATTGGCCTCCGTGACCGAAATTCGGTCAAGAGAAAAAATTATGCCTACACATCCTCCCAGTCATTATAATATGATTAACTTATCTATATTTATGCTAATTGTGAAATCCTCTGCTCCCAAAACATATATTGTTTATCTAATGTATATAATGATCGTCCTACTAACATATTTGAATTAATGTTGCAGCAATAAGATGATAAGAAAATTATTTTTATTAAAAATACTATTATTTTGGCATTACATTTACAACATAAACTGCCTCGTTGGTATAGTGGCTGCAAACGGAACTCCTGAGCATGCGGCTCTGGGTTCGATTCCCAGATCGGACAAAGTGTTATTGGGTAAGTGTCATGTTCGTGAACGGGCGCCGTCAGTAGGGACTGGTCAACTCTTGGCTGCCACGGCTTATTTTAATTTAAATTTTTGTATTGTTTTTTTATCTATTTTATTACGGATACTTTAAACGTGCACGTCTTTCTACATCGTTCTCACATTTTTAATTTGAACATGAATGATGTAAACAATTTGTTTTTTGTAACTAAGTATATGTTGATTTAAAAGAGTGTCCATGGAGTTTCTTGCCCGTTCTTCTCCATAGGTACCTACTACGCTTTGGAATGGGCAACTAGCTTCATTTTTCTGGCTGACTGACCCTTTGACAATTCAAAAGTGCCTGTAATTGGTTTATTTGAAATAAATGCTTTGAGTTTGGGTTTTTCTATCTGGAATTTCTCAGTAGCAGCTTGGTGTCTGGCTGTGCGGTTGATGGCAATAGGCTCACCCCCTATTAAATGGGATAAACATGACCGGTGAAATGTGGGTTAGTGGTACTGTAGGTACACCTCTGCCCAACCCTTCGGGGAAACAAGGCTTGAAGTTATACAGAGTGTAATTTTAAACACCATCAACCTCTTAAGGGGTCATTATGTACAGTTTCTGCTATGGCACCGAACATGAAATGGCGAAAATAATATCAGCTGTTCCCTGCATTTATGTTCGCATAACTCATCCAAACAACACAACAGTAGGAACAGGAACAGCTGATATTTTTTTCGCTATAGCATGTTTGGTCCCATAGTAAAACATGTTCATAATGATGCGTACATTGACCTCTTGAGATGTTAATGGTGTTTAAAATTACACCCTGTACATGTTTATTACAACTTAAATATTTCTTCTTCTTAAATGATAAATGATTTTATTTGTGTAAGTAGGTATAAACAAACACTTTTAAACGTCAATCATATTTTTAAAACTAGATCAGTTCCGCGTTTCCTATCTGACTACTCTGAGAAGAAAGGCCGAAACAAACTCAGAGGTCACAGTCTCTTTTAAAGTCCAGACATAATCTAGGTCAGATCATGTAAAGACCATGTAGATTTATGTCTGAAATGGTCTTTTGAGGAAAAACCACACAGAATGAGTGGACCTGTCCAGTCAGTGCTCGCATTTGTCACTAATCATGGAGCTCAACTCAGAACATAAGGAGCTCAACCACTCGACGAACAATACCAAAGAAAGGACATTTGGGTAGGCCGCATAAAGTACTCAAACTGCCAGATTATCACTTTTTACTAACGTAATATAAATAGCACGTTGGTGCGGTATAAAAGCGTACTGTGGGAAGTCCCCGGCTAGATGGACCGACGACTTCAAAAAGGTGGCTGAAACACACTGGATGCGGAAGGCGGAGGACAGGGTGTTGTGGCGCAGCCTGGGAGAGGCGTATGTCCAGCAGTGGACTGCGATAGGCTGAGTAGATTGATTTAATATAAATAGTTAAAGTCTGTACCGGTTTTAACATTAGAGGCGCCCTGAGAGAAAATCGGTGGCACCCCTCTTACCTCTTGGAGAGTAGAGGGGGCGAAAAACTTCAGTACTACGCCTAGATTTTCTTATATACATTCATAAATAAATAGGAGTAACTTTGTAGAAAAGTTTGAGAATTCAGAGAATGTCGGATGCAAGAGCAAGCGAAGAGATCTCAACAATTCCACGCGCGCCTCAAAGCGATGTTAGCAACAATTGACGGGGTCCGGTAGGCCGATGCCTGCTGGGGTCGCGGATTGTTCTAAAGAGTTATCGTGGCCCTGGCGCACAGGCAACTGAAGGAACGAGTGTGAGTTTTAGTCAGTAGAAGTCTGACACGCCTTCCCGCTCCACCCGGAGCGAGAGAAGTTATTTGAAGATATGCCATCCAAAAAAAAAAACGAGCTAAAACAAAAGTACTCTGCAGGCACCAGAGGTGCAGGGGCGCCTAGTCACAGCCCCTTCACCTTCACCCTGGGCAATCACCCAGCCGCGCCCTACCCTAAGGCGGCACTGGTTAAAGTCCCATGAAACCGGGCAGGCTTATTCCAAGATCCACTCTCTGGGCTCTTGAAAAATTCCTCATAGAATAAAATAACACAGAATCACTGCCTGACTGCAGGCAAGGACCTAGGACCCAATGCTCTGCAGTCGTTGTTTCGCTTGCGACTTCGAGATGAACGTGGCAGATAAATGACGAAAACTTGCACCTGTAACCTTTACCTCTAAGAGGCCGACACCAGCTAAAGCACGGTCACTGTCGGACTTCATAGAAAAGAAAGAGAAGCGCGATGACACAACGCTGGTAATTTATTGCAAAATATGAAGCAATTATTTACAAAAAATCTATTGATTGGACTACACATTTAAAAACACTATTACGTTAATATGTTGCTTGTAGAATAATCTGACAAAAAATCGGAATGATTGCATGTAGATCGTACGTACGTACGTACGTACGTACGTATATTAGAATGGTTTTTTTGTATTATGTTTTCAACACGCTATCTAACTAGCATATATCCTGAAGAATATCGTATATGTTTAACCGACTTCAAAAAGGAGGAGGTTATCAATTCGGTTTGTTTTTTTTTTATGTAGGTCCGGGCATATCTCCGTCATATATAGACGGATTTGCAAAATTCTATTTTTTGGGTATTTTTTATAGTAACTCGTGCATTTGCTCTCGGAAAGCACCATTCGGTGAAGTGGAACTGATGATGAAGACCAGAGGCCACCGGAACTACTCAATTATAAGTATTTCACGGGTTACGATTCGATTACTTTAATATGGTTGCTAAGCAATTTATGCTTGTCACAATGAATGTGGTGAAATGGTGCTGATGGTGGCTTTACCATCGGCTCCAGTTCTTTTGGTTCTTACCAGGAGAACTCCTCAACAATTAACGTCCCTACATCGGGAAAAGGTATATTTTGTAAAAGGAGATGAGTAGTTGATATTAGGCTATTTTAACTTAGATAAATTAATAGGTGACTCACTAAAAAGTGAAAAATAAAATACTTTTTTACAAAAAAACAACCGACTTCAAAAAAAAAACACTAAACTAAAATACAGATCCAAAGACACTGACTTCCGAAATTAAAGTTATTTTTCACTTTGCAGTGTTTTTTTTTTGAAGTCGGTTGTTTTTTTTTTGTAAAAAAGTATTTTTATGATTTTGTTTACTGCAGTGGATCATATACTTTTAGGCATTATACAACTTGCGTATAGATCCTGTAGTTCCCTTAATAAATACAAGCGTAATTTAAGTTTACGTTATATGTCTTGTTAATTACTCACGCCTTCTTCCCATGGGGGTAGGCAGAAACTACAGAACGCCACCTGCTATGATCCTAACATAGTCGTTTTGCCTCGTTTACGTTCATAAATCTGGTCATACACGCACGCCGGTTGCGAGTACTACGCACCTGACCTTTCTGAAGAACATGACCAATAAGGTCATTATATGTCTTCCTATGTCGTCCCCTCCACTCACATCAGCTTTGTAAATACCTTTTTTTAGTCGCCCTTCATTCATCCTCTCAGCATGACTAAACCATCTAAGTATACTCTTTTCAATTTTTGTCACTACATCTTCTTTTAAACCGCACCGTTGCCTTATCACATCATTCTTCAGCCTATCATTCATGGTCACGCAATCAATTAAATATCGTTTACTATACTATTAGAAACATTAAAATAATCTGTTAACACCTACTTCATGTTATTAAATGATAATATAAATTGTCCGATATGTATAATTTATATACGTTAATAATCTACTTAAAAATTAAACTGATAACGCTAGTTTTGCGGTCAATAAAACACAAATGTGTAATAAGTATGCAGATTAAGTTTTATCCATGTACATCACGCCTGTATGAGGAGGGGTAAGCAGGGTATACCTACAGGCTGGCCCGTAAATAATGAATCAAACGTAACGTAGGTAGCTTACCTGATTTTCAACAACTAATTTGAATAGTTAAAAAAAACCGTTAAGGTAACTGCACCTTTTTATATAAAAGAAATGTTTGTCTGTAAAGTCGGTTTACGGACGATAATTTTACGTGATAACGTCATCGGCTCAGGCGGAACGTGACAATGAGTCATGCTTTTTCGTGCGTGCAGCCGACCGCGCCGGCGTGCAGTCAAACTCAAAGCATTTATTACAATTAAACCAATTACAGGCAATTTTTAACTGTCAAGGAGTCGGTCAGTCAGAAAGTTGAAGCTAGTTGCCCATTCCAAAGCGCAGTAGGTTCCTATGAAGAAGAACGTGCAAGAAACTCCACGGACATTATTTTAAATAAAACAACAGACTTCCAAAAAATCACTACAAACTGAAAAATAACTTTAATTTCGGAAGTCGGTGTCTTTGGTTTTGTATTTTCGTTTTATTCCGCCGACTTCCGAAATTTCACTTTGTACTTTTTTTTTTTTGGAACTCTTGTTTTTTTTTTCACTTTTTACCTGTGGTACCCCACACAAATTCGTATACTACTACTGCACACTATTTGATATGTAAATAACAGTGACAGGAAGTTATTAAAACATCATCAATATACATATATTATGTGGAAAAAATACGCGTTATGAAATGATAACTCAAAAACTACTGGTCACATCTTGTTCTTTATATGGTACCAAATAATCAGTAACAGCTTTTAAATAAAAAAAAGAATCATCAAAATCGGTTCACCTAGAAAATAGTTCTGACATAACAATCATAATAAAGAGTCGAATTGAGAACCTCCCCTTTTTTTTGAAGTCGGTTAGAATATATTAAGTAATAAAGTTAAGCAAATACCCAGCACACAATTATAATTATTCCTCCGTCCTCGATACAGCATTACGTCAATGCCACCTCTGACTTCTGGTATCTTGGTATCTACACGCACGTTTCATATAGCTATTTCTGTGCGACCTGTTCACGTGATGAGATTTTTTTTTATCTCATAAGGATGTGTGGTCGAGCCGTGTGGAAACCAGCATGTGTAGCATGGCCACTATAGAAACGGAAAAAATGGAAGACAAAATGACAGCAGGCTTAGCATGACGCTTTCTATTTCTACGAAGAATAGACACAGCTATATCTATACAAACTGACATTTTGTTTCTCCATTTTTGACATCGCACCGTAGAAATCCTTCTACAATCTGTCATTTTGTCTTTCGTTTTTAACGATCTTTGTCTAGGTCCTTTTTTATGTAGACTATTTCAGAAGAAAGTTTTCTATCCCAAACTGTCAAAAATCACACTGACAACTGACAGTTGTCTAAGGTAATGAATTTGATTTTTTTATCGCCATGCTAAAGACAGTAGAAAACTAAGTACTCGACGGCCACAAAGTATATACGGTTATCTACAAATCATTATTGAACGCAAAACTGTGATAATTAATAAAATAACAAAGATATCTTTTAGCTTCTCTTTTACATCATTTAATTAATAGGGCATTACCAAGGAAATGGTTGAAGCCAATATTACTGTAATTTTTTTTTTCCAAAATATGGTAGGTACTTTGACACTTTGACAAAAATTGTTGTAGTTGTCTTTATATACGTGACTTATTATCAGTAAACATTGAGAATGAAACAGAAAAAATATCGTATGGCGAAATAAATAATTCTGAGTCGAATTATGTAAAATCTTTTTTACAAAAAAAAACCACTGCAAAGTGAAAAATAACTTTCATTTCGGAAGTCGGTGTCTTTGGATCAATATTTTAGTTTTTTGCCACCGACCTTCCGAAATTAAAGTTATTTTTCACTTTGCAGTGTTTTTTTTTAGAAGTCAGTTGGTTTTTTTTGTAAAAAAAGTTTTTTATTTTTCATTTTTTTGTGGGTCATTTATTAATTTTTCTAAGTTACTATAGCGTAATTTGAACTGCTCATCACTTTTTACAAAATATTGCTTTTCCCGATGCAAGAACGTTAATTGTTGAGGAGTTCTCCTGGTAAAAATGAGAAGAACTGGAGCTGATGGTGAAGCCACCATTAGCTGCATTTCAACATATGTAGTGTGATGAGCTTAACTTGCTTAGCAACCATATTAATGTAATCGAATAGCAACCACAATGAGTAGTTCCGGTGGCCACCTCTGGTCTTCATCATCAGTTCCACTTCACCAAATGGTGCTTTCCGAGAGCAAATGCACGAGTTACTATAAAAAATACCCAAATCGCTATAGGTGTGCCTATAAAATTTGAGGACTTCCCTCGTTTTCCATGGGATCCCCTCATCAGATTCTGGCTTGGTGACAATGGAACTACCTCGAGAGAATACCTTTTTAAAGTAAAAAAATATTTTCAAAATCGGTTCACAATTGACGGAGAAATCGGTGAACATACATTAAAAAAAATCATACATACAGCCGAACATATAACCTCCTCCTTTTTGGAAGTCGGCTAAAAAGAATGAATCTCGAAAAGTGCAGTTGACTCTTTCTACTTTGCTGCCGTCGTACTGACTACACGGAACGTCATTTTTGTCTACTCTTCCGTAGAAAAAACGGTGTTCGTGCTAAGCCTGCAGATTGTAGAAAGATTTCTACGGCGCGATGTCAAAATTCAAGAAAAGAATTACTTTTTGTTAAGAAAGTGATTGGCCTTCTCTTCGTAGAATAGAGATAGAAGTAGTCATGCTACGCATGCTGAGGGTGCTAAACAAGTGACAATCCCTCGCAAAGCGTTTCGTATTCATAAAACGACTTTCTAGACGATTGACGTAACTTTTCGGTAATTTATGTCAATCAAATACATTTTGGAGTTTCCACCATCGTTGTCGCTGATAGAATGTCACTTCATCTGGGCGCTCTAGAAAAGGGAAAGATTGATTCATGATTTGTAATTTTTTTGGGCAATTTTTTTCCGCGGTTTCTTCCGTGTAAATACTTGGACCCCCAACGCCTCCACCTCAAAGATACTTCTCAGATAGAAAAGGAGTTCAAAATAGCGTACATGTATTCCGTAGAAAATAATTACTAGCATACGTAGCATGGCCACTATAGAAACCGAAGACAAAATGACAGATTGTAGAAAGATTTCTACGGCGCGATGTCAAAATTCAAGAAAAGAATGAGTTTTTGTTAAGAAAGTGATGTGTCTTCTCTTCGTAGAGTAGAGATAGAAGTGGTCATGCTACGTATGTCTTGGTGTATGCCCGCGCATATTTTCACTCAAAACGTGACAGCAAAAACATGCTAGACTATAATATTGCTGCTGACTTCTAACCCTACACAGATTTTAATGTTTGGATAATATATAATATGTATCAATTTAGGTTGCTTAATATTGCTGTTAAGTATAAAGATAAGTTATTTAGCAAACTAGGTTGTATAATATCGTTTTTTTTTTTGGCACAGCCAAAAGATATGACGGCGCAACTAGTGGCGCCATCTAGTTTTGTTACAAAAGTTACTGGAACAAACAAAGAGGTCGGACAAGAGTGATACTGGCTGATAACATTCACTATAGCAGGGCGTCGCATCGATGGTTGCATGGCGGCCGTCTTCTGAAGACGAGATGATGTCACGGGAGCCACTGTAGGAGTCGATAGCCGACTCCCGGCCACCGTAGGCGCGGGCTTGCGGACGGCAAACAATGGGCAGCATGCCGTCCAGTAAGGACCAGGCCCGGGTCGACGGCGCGTTGTGTTCCACGCTCGCCTCAAAGAGATGTCAGCATAATTGATGAGGTCTGATAGGGCCGATGCCTGCCGGGGTCGCAGATTGTTCGAAAGAGTTACCATGGCTCTGGTGCACAGGCAACTGAAGGAACACGGGTGGGTTTTAGTCAGTAAGAGTCTGACACGCCCTCCCGCTCCGCCCAGAGCGGGAGAGGTCATTTGATGATTTCCCAAACAACAAAAAAACACAAAAAAGTGCAGGCACTGTTGCACTACGGCCATGATGAAGTGCTATTTCTCGGCAAAATCTTAATGATATTGAAGCTGGTGAACCACTTATAAGAATGACCACTTCTATCTTCTTCTTCTTCTGGCTATCCTGCGCCATTAAATATTTTCTTTTTCTTTCTTAATTTACAAGCCTGGTGGTTTCCTATCGGCAAAAACTACGATTTTCCATACAACTTTCATTCCTTATTAAATAACCTCTGGGGCAGAATTTTCAAAAATCTTTCTTCAGTGCTCACCTTCGATGAAAAGGATATCTTGTGCAAAATTTTATAAATCTAGACTCAGCGGTTCTGACTGTGCTTTGTCTGTCAGTAAGTTTGAGACTTTTTATTATTTCTTAGTTTCAAACAAGATAATATTTACAATATTTTGTTGAGTACCTGTTACTTGTTGGAAGGAGCAGTGGTGGCCCAGTGGTATCGGCCCCGACTTACGAGTTGTAGGTCGTGGGTTCGGACCCAGGCAAGCGCTTTACTTTGTGTAAATTATTTCATCACCACTGCTCTCAAAACGGTTAAAGAAAACATTGTGAGGAAACCAGTATGTTCTAGAACCAAATATTGGAAGACATGTGACGTCAACCAACGTAACATTATACGCTGATTATGTTAAGATATGTGTAATAATTATGTATTTTTTATTGAGTAGATTAATAAGTCAAGTGTACATTCACGTGCTTAAAATACATGACATGTAGTTATTTATTCCTCATTATAATTCTTTTAATTAGTGTCTTCGCCCGAAAGTTTGATAACACGATGTTGTGCTCTTTGTAATAAAATCACAACATCAAATATTTTATTTTAAGATAAACTGCTTTAGTAATAACAAAACAACTGAAGGTCTTACAGGGCAAATTGCACGAAGATGATACATTCTAGTCTACTCTATTGCCTAGATCTTAGTATCTTAACCTTATTTTGTCCACCACTTTGAGAGTTTTTTTTCTAGAGCCCCCCCCCTTTTTTACTTACCATCTGTCGCGAATCTGAAACAGCTATTGCCACGATTATATTTAAACATATAATATTATAAATTCGTAAGATCCCATCTCAATGCCCCCTAACTTTATCTGGGTCTTCTACTACTCCCCTGAAAGTCTCAAACGCCCACGAGGGGGAGTTATCGCCCACGTTGAGAACCAACCTAGACTAGACAATGTGATATTTCATCAGCGATAACGACGATGGACAAGTCGATAACGTATTGGATTGACATAAGCTACTGAAAACCTTATGTTAATTCTGTTGAGGCAGCTGTTATAGACAAATACGAAACGCTTTGAAAGCAATCGCACTAAGTTCGTGGTTTGAGAAAAGGCCTATTTTTTTTTTTTTTGGTTGGGAAATCATCAAATTACCTCTCCCGCTCTGGGTGGAGCGGAAGGGTGTGTCAGACTCTTACTGACTAAAACCCACCCATGTTCCTTCAGTTGCCTGTGCGCCAGGGCCACGGTAACTCTTTCAAACAATCCGCGACCCCAGCAGGCATCGGCCCTATCGGACCCCGTCAATTATGCTGACATCACTTTGAGGCGCGCGTGGAACACAACGCGCCGTCGACCCGGGCCTGGTCCTTACCGGACGGCGAGCTGCCCATTGCTCGCCGTCCGCAGGCCCGCGCCTACGGTGGCCGGGAGTCGTTAGCCGACTCCCGACGCCCAGGGTGTCTCCTCCTGCGGCGACTAGGGGCGTGAGGGCGCAATGATTGCCTCTCCCTCACGCGCTCCGCCTCCTCCTTCGCGAGCATTACTGCTTCGCAGAAGGAGGTGACTGCTTCCCATTCCCCCTCGCTCCATACCATGGCCTGAACCAGGGCAGGACGCGAGAGATCGCCGCCGCCGATCGCTGCCACAAGGACACGGTGATGCTCCGCCCAAGCCGGGCAGACCTCCACCGTATGCTCCACCATGTCCTCTGGTCGATCCACACAATGATCACACCCGGGCGTTTCCTCCCGCCTTATCCGAAACAGGAACCTCCCGAATGTCCGATGAGGACCTGCGTCAGGGGGAAGGTGAGGACACCGTGGCGCCTCTCAAGCCACTCCTCAAAGAGGGGACTTACCGCCGCAATTGTGGCGTGCCCAGCGCTGAGTTGTGACAGTTGCACTCTCCATGCCACCATGAGATCCCGCCGGAGCTCTGTCCGCTGTGCCGCGATTCCTCGCGGCAGCGGAGTTACGCCCCGGTGTTTCGCCTCCTCGCGCCACTCCCAAATGTGCGCGAGGACTTTTGCCTCCAGATCCCATGGCGGTAATCCGGCAAGGAGGCTCGCCGCCTCGCAGGAGACCGTGCGGTATCCCCGGACCAGCCGGATGGCCATGAGTCTTTGGGACGCTTTCAACCGGCGTGCTGGTCGGAGCCTCAATGAACGCGCCCACACCGGTGCCCCGTAAAGGGCCATAGACCGCACGACTCCCGCGTAGAGCCTCCGGCAGGAGGTTGAGAGTGGTCCTACCACCCACATTATGAAAAATGGTTACCGCCTCCAATAGATCGTTTCAATAATAAACTAGCCGATCGCATTAAGTTGGTTATGAGAGCTAATAGTCTAAGTCAAATGGGGTTTTCAGCGTAGGGTATGTGCATAATGTGTATGTGCAGCAACTTAGTCCAGTCTACGGAAGCGTAGCAATGTTCGTAGCCTCCTAAACCTAGCGTTGTTTGCAAAAGCGTATGGAAGTTCGTAGCCTCAAAGCGTAGCGTGATCTACGAAAGTGATGCAATGTTCGTAGCCTCCAAATCCTTGGTTGTCTACAAAACCGTAGGGAATTTCGTAGCTTCAAAGCGTAGCGTGGTCTATGAAAGCGAAGCAACGTTCGTAGCCTCTAAATCCTTAGTTGTCTACAAAAGCGTAGGGAAGTTCATAGCCTCAAATTGTAGAGTGGTCTACGAAAGCGAAGCAATGTTCGTAGCCTCCAAATCCTAGCGTTGTGTCTACAAAAGCGTAGGGAAGTTCGTAGCCTCAAAGCGTAGCGTGGTCTATGAAAGCGAAGCGATTTTCGTAGCCTCCATAACGTATACATAATACGAGGGTGAGTCAAAAAGTTCGATATTCAAATTAAAGATTGTCAATCACACAATATTTATGCAAACTGTCATTTGTTTTTGTCAGTTCGTTCGCACATAACAAATTGTTTTGTGCAACGAATTGTTAAAAACCCAAAATCATAATTTTGGGTATTTAGCAACTTTTTAGATCAAAGTGAATTACGTGCGGTGATAAAGTATCTCAGTTTGAAAAAAATGTCTACGAAGGATTTTTTTTCGGACATTCAGCAGACATTAGGGGATGATGCTGTACCCTATTCTACGGTTGCTTACTGGGTTGCTGAATTTAAAAGAGGTAGATCAAGCTGTAAAGATGACCCGCGTTCTGGGCGGCCTTCAATCTCCGTTACGAAAGAAAATGTCAAAAAGGTTGAGAATCTGGTTTTGGAAGACAGAAGAATAACTATAAAACATATAGCTGAGATCCTAAAGATATCATTTGGTAGCATTCAATCCATTTTAATTGATTCACTGGGGTTCAAAAAAGTGTCGGCAAGATGGGTGCCACGAATGTTAACCGACGAAAACAAAAAGCGACGTTTGGTAATTTCCAAGCGTAATCTCGAAATGTTCCAGCGTAATTCGGATATTTTTTGCCGTCGTCTTGTCACCATGGATGAAACGTGGGTCCACCATTTCGACCCTTAAACTAAGAGACAAAGCATGGCTTGGAAACGACCATCCTCTCCATCGATTAAGAAATTTCGAGTTGCTCCTACCGCTGGCAAAGTTATGGCCTCAGTGTTCTGGGATAGTGAAGGAATCCTTTTTATTGATTACATGCCAAAAGGCCAGACGATTACTGGACCCTATTATGCAAATTTAATCCCGAAAGTGCGTGAAGAGATAAAAGAAAAACGTCGTGGAAAACTTTCGTTGGGCGTATTGTTTCTTCAAGATAACGCTCCTGCTCATCGATCGGAAGTTGCGCTCAACGCAATCCCCTGTGCTGGCTTCAATCTCCTTGACCACCCACCATATTCTCCGGACTTAGCCCCAAGTGATTTTCACTTATTCCTAAAACTAAAAGAGGTCATTCGTGGAACAACATTTTACGATAATGACGCGGTTATGGCTGCCGTAGAGGAGTTTTTCAAGAGTCAAGAAATCATTTTTTTTCTCAAGGAATAATGAAGTTAGATACGCGTTATTCTATAGGAGCATTGGGTGGAAATTATGTAGAAAAATAAAATATTTTTATTTAAATCTTTGCATTTTTTACTATTGATTCCAAGAATTTTTGATTCACCCTCGTACAGTCTACGCAGCATTGCGTTGTCTACGAAAGGTTAGCGTAGTACATTAACCTAATATGGCCCTCTATTTATAGAAGGAAAGATCAAGAAATGTTTTTAATAGAACTTCTATAAATAAGATAAATAGATAACTTAAAAATAAACATTTTTTTTACTTAACAGTCACACAAAAGCCGTCTGATCTCATTGAAACACAATTACGTTGAAATAATTAATCTACGTACGGTCGCCAGTACGACAGTGGTAACAAGCTGAGTGGAAGCCTTTTTGTCACAATCATGACGTGTAGCTGTCGTCATTTCTGTTCTGTGCTCGTGATTATAGCTATATCTATTTTGTTTTTACTTTTCTTTATTATTAGAGCTAATTATCTTTTTGTATGCACGTATTTGTGTGACAAATAAACCTATTTTTCTTTCTTTCTTTCCATGCATTTATTTTATTAATCCATGCGTCATGTTCGTGAACGGGCGCCGTCAGTAGGGACTGGTCATCTCTTAGCTGCCACGGCTTATTTTAATTTAATTTAATATTTGAATTGTTTTTGTCTTTTTATTATGGATGCTTTTAACTTTCTGCATCGTTCTCACATGCATAATTTCAACATGAATGATGTAACCAATATTTTGTAACCATATTTTGATTTAAAAGAGTGTCCATTTGAGTTTCTTGCCCGTTCTTCTCCATAGGTAGGTACCTACTACGCTTTGGAATGGGCAACTAGCTTCATCTTTCTGACTGACCGACCCCTTGACAATTCAAAAGTGCTAGTAATTGGTTTATTTGAAATAAATGCTTTCAGTTTGAGTTTGAGTTTTTGTTTTAAGACTATTTATAAGCTCTCCTCTTATCCTATTGGAACTCCGTAATACATTAAGTATTCTGTGCTAATACGCTCAATTTCAAAGCGTCACCTTCGAAGTACGGTTGACTCTTAGCCTACGGACGTAAAAATATCGCGGTGCGACTTTATCGAACATTGGATTTTCAACTCTCGGTGTTGAACCGAGCATTGAGAATCCAACAGAGTGCATCCCAGGGCGTCGAAAAATCACATTGTTGGATTTTCAATTCTCGGCTCTAAGCAGAGCGTTGAAAATACAGTGTGCGATGAAATCCCGCGGCGATATTTTTACGTTTGTGCGTACACGGGCTTAGTTACATAATAAAGGCTCTCGCAATCAGGCGCGACGCGACTCTAGTAGAACAATTTGTTTAAAAACTTCAATTAAGGACATTGTTTTACAATACACGCGTCGCACTGTGCGTCTGCCTTAAAAACAATGGTGTAGCTCAACAGTTTTACGAGTCGTAGATCATGGGGGCTCATGGCTTAGTAACACCAGCCGCTCGGGTCGATCACAGGTTAAGCTACGCTTGCCGAGGTCAGTCTCTAGATGGGCGAACATCCATTACGTATTGAGACCCCTCCTTGCCTGAGAAAGCACACTAAGCCGATGGTTCCGCTTTTAATTCGAAGGTAGTCAGAAGTCCGAAAGTTCAACTACCAGTCTTGGCAAGGCGATATTGTGTTACCTAGTAACTGAGTTGTGGATCAGATAGGCAGTCACTCCATTCTGCTATATCAGGTTAGACTGTAAGCTGACCCCAACAAAGATGCGAAAACCCTAGGCAGATGATGACGACATGTTTTGCGTCAGCTAGTATTTATGTTATGTTATGTTATCAATTACATTTCTTCAGTTTCAATCCAATGTTGTTTTGATAAAATATAATGACATTTCGTAATCCACGTATGTATTTGCGTAGGTACCTAAGTATATTATGTAATGTTTAATTAAAGACTTAAGTATTTTCTCTAGTATTAATAAAACTCAAATTCAAAGCATTTATTTCAATTCAAACATTTACACGCACTTTTGAATTGTCAAAGAGTCGGTCAGTTAGTCAGAAAGTTGAAGCTAGTTGCCCATTCCAAAACGTAGATCTCTATGGAGAAGAACGGGAAAGAAACTCCAAAGACACTCTTTTAAATCAAGATAGTACAAAATCCTGGGTACATTAATTTTGTTATACGTGAGAACAATGTAAAAAAAAACAATACAACATATAAAGTTAAAAATATGCAGTGGCTGTTAAGAGCGCGTACACGGGTCTACTAGCGCCAGTCCTTTAAAAAGTATTATCTCGTGACTAAGAAGGAATTTTGAAAAACGGCTCAATAAGCAACCTCTGTAAGTGTGTCATGATTTTTCTAATACTTTTTATAAACTTTCATATTGAGACACGAAGGAACAAAATTCGATCTAAACAAAAGCGCCCACATTCATTTAGATCGTATTTTGTTGCTTCGTGTCTCAATATGAAAGTTTATAAAAGGTATTAGAAAAATCTTGACACACTTACCGAGGTCGCTTATTGAGCCGTTTTTCAAAATTCCTTCTCAGTTTCGAGATAATACTTTTTTAAAGGAGTGGCGCTAGTGGACCCGTGTGCGCCCTCTTAACACGAATGACGCTATAACGTAAAAGTTACGTTGTTAAGACTAATTTTGGAATCGAAAATACCACTATCCTATAGCATTTTGGTTCAAAATTCGCCAAAGAGTATTTGTGTCATATATGTACTCGTAGAAATGAATAAAGTCTTCAATTTAAATAAAATAATAAGGTCGTATTCAAAGTAATTGTATTTTACTACTGTCTTAATGTCCAACCCAATTATTTTTATAATGAGATACAACTGACTAGAATTTTATAAACAAACCGATTAATAAAAAACAAGGAAACATTTGATACGGCAAAACAATACTTAAAGAACAAACATTGCGTAGATTCCGTTTCATACAATGTTTTCAATGTCTACTTCCTAGACAGTAAACTAAAAAAAAAGCTTTAAGTATTACACAAAAGTTAACAACAATTAAATATTCAGAGATAATTGTGTAAACATTATCACTTTACTAAATAAAGTACTTATAAAATATTATTTATTGTTCTTTATTTGTACATAAAAAATATTATTTATTGTTCTTAGTTTATTAATGGCTGTCCTGATTTTATACTTAATTGTTACTCTTCTGTGTTATGCTATTTTATCATTATTTCCTTGGAAATAAAGAAAGGAGGACAACAAAAGCCCATACAAGTTTGCCCAAACGTGTACCTCGAGGTACACGTGCACGAAATCGTAGAGAAAATATAAAGGAATTCGAAAATAATTGTATTTATATCTTTAAATAATTTAAAACTACATAATATATTATTTTTTAAGCATGTACAACTGCGTTATATTTTGTTGACACTTGGGCTGATATTATTTCGTAAATGTCATTCACATGTCATTCCGTTTAGTCGTGAACAACAGTGACTGAAGCTGACAGCAAACAGCTCTCAACTTGACAGTTGTTCTTTTTTTAAGTAAGGTAGTTGTGCTTGTGCCGATGATAGAACAAAAAACCACCAAGTGAGAAGTGTAACATAACCCTACAAACGAATAATAGCGTAACTTCTGAACCCAAAGAGGTTGCAAACATATTTAACGAATTTTTTGCTTCAATCGGGGAGGCTACGAACACCTCAACCGGCATACCGAAAGGATCTCCAGTTGTATGCCCTACAGAGAATACAATCTTCCTCAGTCCAATTGATCCTTACGAGGTGAATACATTAATAAAAAAATTGAAAAATAAAAGAAGCCATGGCGTTGATGAACTTCCACCTACCTTAATAAGACAATGTGCCGATGAATTAACCTTACCATTTTATAAATTATTAAACCAGTCATTTGAAGAAGGAGTTTTTCCCAATCTCTTAAAAAAAGCTCTTATAAAACCTAGTCACAAAAAGAATTATAAAACTGATCCGAATAATTACCGCCCCATTGCCCTCTTACCGACAGCTTCCAAAATATTCGAAAAAGCCATGTGTAATCGAGTATATGCGTTTTGTGAAAAATATCATATATTTAATAACCGTCAAAACGGTTTCCGAAAAAACCATTCCACTATCTTGGCCGTTTACAAATATATTCAAAAAGCCCTTGATATCATAAATGATAACAAGTACGCGATTGGACTTCTGCTTGATATGACTAAAGCATTATGATAAAGTAAAATTTGAAATATTATTAAATAAACTATATAGTATAGGACTCCGCGGCAAATGTTATGACTGGTTTGTATCTTATTTGAAACATAGAGAACAAATAGTTGAAATCGAATATTACAACAATAGCAAAAATGAAATAGAATTAATCAGATCCGACAGCAAACAAATCACCGCCTTAATCCCGCAAGGAAGCGTAATAGGGTGTTTCTTATTTCTTGTTTACGTAAACGACCTTCATAATAAAATCAATGAGCCATGTGTCATGTTTGCGGATGACATATCTATACTTACCTCATGCGATTTAAATGATAAATTAAATTCCATACTAGATTCTACAATAAACTGGATGACTGAACACAACGTAGAAATCAACTTCAATAAAACTAAAATAATATCATTTCACCCTAGCCAAAAAATACCAATAAATATAAATTTTAACTTTAAAAATAATAAATTGGAAGCAGTTGATAAATCTACCCTACTAGGCCTAAACATTGATACACATATAAATTGGAAGTCACACATTCAGAAAGTAAGAGGAAAATTATCGAAATTTTCATACGCCCTCCGCGAGATCAAAAAAACTACAGACCTTAAAACTGCACTAGTCACGTACTACGCATACGCCTACGCATGGCTTAGATACGGTATCATCTTATAGGGCAACAGCACTGACGCGGCCACGCTATTTACCCTACAAAAAAAACTAATTAGAATCTTAGTAAATATTGAAGCCACCGATAGCTGTAAACCCCACTTTCAGGAAATAAAGATTTTAACCCTACCCTGTCTCTATACATTTGAAGTTTGTAAGTTCGTGCGTAAGTACCCAGAATTCTTTACAAAAAGAGGGGACATACAAACGAAAATTATTTTAAGACATAAAAATAGACTAAACTTACCAATATCGCGACTAAAAATGCACTCCAATAGTACCTTTGTCATGTCCATAAAAATTTATAATAAGTTACCCGAAATAATAAAGAATTTAAATACATATAACATCTTTATCAATAAATTGAAGCTTTTTCTTGAAAGCAAATGCTACTATAGTATAAGCGAATACTTAAATGATAAATTGTAAGGAACTTCGTACCTATGTATTTGTAACTACAAAATACTCACTATTAAAGATACGCCTGTACTAATAATACTTTTTTTTTTATAATAAATTCTGATGCGTCAAATAAATAACTTACTCTAACGATAATAAATATTAATTACGTAATAAATAAAAATAATAATAAGTAAATAAAACAATAATGAGTAATTATAATAATAATAATAATTAATAAATAAATGTATATAATTTATAAAACAATATAACTTACTAACTACTCAACTAATAATAAAATGTATCATATCAAACCGCCAGTGTTCTTCCTCCTCTCTCCTACCTGATCTATGCTGTGCCCGACAGGTTCCATAATTGTGACTAGTATAATTATTTCCCTTCCAACTGTATACATTATGGTACGCAATAAAGAATTGAGAATTGAGAATTGAGAATGCCAAAGTGGCGTCCTTTTTATTAAGTTTAAAGTTATTTTATTCTCGTCCCCGGGTAAGCATAAGAAAAATATAAAAATGCAATATTATTCAGTGTGTATTTTAGTTTGTATTTTATGCCACTAAGTGTACCTCGGTACTTCATTTGGGCAGATTTTGGTGACATCCTTTGATACACTGGGAACAGTTCACCAGCTGTCATACTACATGAGGAAACAATAAATGCTCAGCCATTTTGTTCAATTTAGTTTTTCGGATGGTTTCGTTAAGTAAAGAAAGGAGATGTTTGATTTTGGGCTACCAATATATACAGTATTGATAAATAGGAAAAGAGTAGGGCATATTCATAAAAATACTAACAAATCGATTTGAAGAAGAGTACAGGCGTACCAAAATTATCATTTGGGAAGTTTTTTAATATGATAACCCTATTTTTAGGTTAACCATGACAGTTGTGTTTGAAATGACGTTTGACGACTTTGACAGTTTTAAGTTTCGTGAAGTGACGTCTATCGTTGCTTTGACTTTAAATTGGACATGTTTCGCAGGTTTTTTGTGATTGTTTTGGTATTGCGACCAAGTTTACTACTAAGGTCATTGATTGATTGCTTCTCTGTTAACCCCAGCTATGTTATAATATATCTTTTCTGATTCATCTTTGATTTGGGTTTCGTCGTGTATGTGGTATTCTACAATAACAAGTTGCACTAGGGTTGCACTTATTTTATTATTAAAATAAAATCCAAGCATTTTCGGAATTCATGTGTTGTGTTTTTATCGCAGATAATAAATAGACACGTCAATCAAATGTCATTGTCAAAATGACATCTCGCATATTACTGTTCTTCTTCTTCTTCTTTGGGTTATGGTTTCCGCACTTAGTCCTTCATATGGACCATTGTGCGTGGGCCATGGCGGCCGTCGGTGGTTATTCCAACCAGCCCACCTCCCTCCAGAAGTTGGTGATATCTCCTGGTCTGCTGAGAGCATCTGTGTAGGATATGGGTGCCCCGAGGGTTTGTGACCTAATTTGTGTGACGCAAGTGCATTCAAAGAGCACATGCGCAACGGTTTCCTCAGCCTCCATGCAGGCCCTGCACAGAGGACTGTCCGTTATGCCTATTGTGTGAAAGTGTTTGTTTAGCGAGCAGTGACCCGTGATGGTCCCCGTCACCAGGCGCAGACCGTTTCTGTCCAGACGTAATAAACGTTTGGTAAGCTTGCCATCTAAGGATGGCATGGCTTCCCTGGACTGCCTACAGCCGGGTGTCGAGGTCCACAAGCTCTCCGCTTGTGTATGGGTGTACTCCTGTAACCATCTCCGTAGCTGGTTAAAGGGAATGGGCACGATGGGTTCGGGTCCACAGACTGACGCGCTGGATGCTCTTCTGGCCAGTTCGTCAGCTGCATCATTACCCAGTGATCCACTGTGCCCTTTAATCCATTGCAGTGTCACTGTGTTACGGTTAGACACCGCCACACGTTCTAGAGCATTGTGGCATTCCAGTATTATACTTGAGGTAATATACTTCCTCCCCAAGGATTGGAGGACTGAGGCACTGTCAGAGAGTATGCGTATGTGGGAGTCCATGACTTTCCTGGCCTCTATGGCGGACACCGCTAGTATAATGCCCACACACTCCGCCTGGTAGACGGTGTTGAACATTCCTAGTGGGCTGGATATATTTATATTAAGATCGTGCGAGAAAACTCCGACTCCGGTTCCGGCGTCGGTCTTAGATCCGTCGGTATATACTCTCAGCTCTTTCGGGCCTGAGTAGTCGCGACGTTCTTCTGTGAGTATTATGTTATAATGCCTTTGAAAGTAGTGCAGTTTCGGGGCTTTGTCGCAGGGTGATGCCATCAAAGGTTGTCGTTTGATCGCATCTTCCT
This sequence comes from Griposia aprilina, assembly GCA_916610205.1. NCBI lineage: Eukaryota > Metazoa > Arthropoda > Insecta > Lepidoptera > Noctuidae > Griposia > Griposia aprilina. The sequence continues at coordinate 5,711,227 of OU744310.1, read as the reverse complement.
TAATGCGTATGTGTTTGACTCTAGAGTCCTTGCTTAGGGTCCCTGCTATGTGCAGCCTGAAGGCAGCCAGGGCTGCCTCCTCACGCACGATGAGGTGTAGAGGTGGCAGTCCAAGCATCGCCTGTAGGGCAGCAGTGGGTGTGGTTCTCATGCAGCCAGTGATAGCTACACAAGCAAACCGTTGTAGTTTTCCTAGGTCTCTCTGGGCTGTGCTCAAATCTGTCCTGGGCCACCAGACTAGTGAGCCATATGTAATAATTGGCCGGATGATTGTGGTGTACAGCCAGTAAGTGACCTTGGGGCTTATTCCCCAATTCCTGCCAAGCATTCGCTTGCATTGCCACAGGGATATGCTGGCTTTTGTGGTAATGTAATTAGTATGTTTTGCCCAGTTCAGCTGTTTGTCCAAATATATGCCCAGGTATTTGGTTTCGGTTGAAAGGCTTAGGGTAGTACCAAAGAAACGTGGTAATTGGAGTGTCATCAACTTCCTCTTTTTTGTGAAGAGAATCAGTTCGGTCTTTGTCGGGTTCACTGATAGCTGGTGTTTATTGCACCAGACCTCTACTATTTTCAAGGCTTGGCGCATGAGGTTGCATAAGGTGTTTTCGTGGGTACCATTTATTATTATAGTTATGTCGTCGGCGTAACCTACTGTGAAGTAGCCTTTGTCATTGAGTGTTTTGATGAGGCTGTCTACGACCAGGTTCCATAGGAGTGGCGAAAGAACTCCCCCTTGCGGACAGCCCTTCGCCACAATGGCCCTTGTAGTGTCGTTCACGGTGACTTGTACAGCTCTCATTTTGAGCATATTGGTGATCCATCCACTTAGAGTCGAGTCTATGCTGTGTTTGTCGAGGGCCATGTTGATACTATTAAACATGGTTTTGTCAAAGGCGCCCTCAATGTCAATGAAGGCGGCCAGTGCCGAGCATTTATGGTCCACTGCGCATATTACTGTTCTACCATATTTATGTTGTATTGCTCTCCTTGACCAAGTTAATTTGAATGTACACTAAAACGAAGTAAAATAATAGAAAATTAACAATAAAAAACGGTTACTATATTCTATAGCGATATTTACATATAGTGTACATGGTGCTAGCCCAGGCTGCATACATTTCTGGAACATCTCCTTAGACTTTTAAAAATTATGTTCACTGTAAGACGTTTAAAATAGCGGGAAATATTTACTGTTTTATCAATTAACTAGTAAATGGCTTTGTATTGTGGAAATAAATAGATTTGTAGGCTAGACACGTGCAATTAAATCATAATTAAATACGTTATTTTATCTATCACTTTTTTCTGGTACATAACAGATATGAATGATGAGGCGTTATTCACACTGTCTCATTAATGAATGAAAAAAAAATACTCACTGCACTGCAGGTTAGCCAAAGCATTTTTTTTTTCATTTATTTGAAGTATGTACATAAAGTTTGAGTATAATGGGTCATGTAATACATTGCTGTGCCATGTATTGTCTATATGTATCTGTGTATCCCCGCCGCTTGCACAGTTTGTACTAGCTGCTAGAGATGCGTAACCTCTTTTTAATTTAAACACCGAAATGTAAAATTGATAAACAAAAAAGATCTAAATTCTTACAGTACGGCCGTCGAGAGAATGCGTTCCTGACACCTGTCAGTTTGACAATTTTAGTAGCTTATAAAGATCCAACTCGCAAAACACGTGTTCTTTTTTAAGAAACTGACAGATGTCAAGAACGCATACTCTCGACAGCCGGACTGTAATACTGTAAATGCTTAGTCGGCTTTTAAAAAGCTGGCTACTGTTCGAAAAATAACTTTTAAACAGAGCTATAATTATTATAATCATGCAGTTTGAATTGCTTTACGAATTGTGCAATGATTTATGACAATTATACCAAAATATTATACTTATATAATCACCAAAATGTTTTCATTATGTACCTACCTAGCGACCCGCCCCGGCTTCGCACTAGTAGCACTGTTATACCTAATCTAAGTAGACTAGTGGCTGTAGACCTCGCCAGTCTGTCTTTTTATAGCATAAAACTGAATAAATGTTCACCGCGCACTTTAAAACAAAAAGCGCACGCAAAGAGCGTAAATTGGCTCAAGTATGTTTTTATTAACGTTTTCAACCCCCTTATTTTAGCCATTTTGAAAATTTCGTGCAACTTAATCGACGAAAAATTCAATATAATTATCGGACCGGGTCACAACATTTCACGAGAATCACTGAGAAATGTGACCGGCAGGCTTAGCACGAGCACCATTTTGTAGAAGGAAGAGTAGACAAAAATTACGTTCCGTGTAGAGAGTACGACGGCAGCAAAGTAGAATGAGTCAACGGCACTTTTTACGAAATTCAGTAATTTATACACGTTTTTCTTTTATTTTGCTTATATCTTGAAAATGGTGACTGTGTCCTATCGCAAACATAATGAAAAATTTGACCCCCTTTATAAGACTCTTAAACCCCTAAAACTCAACATTTGGGTAATAATTTTTAAACTTTTCCATACAAAAAGTGAAAAATTCCATTTTTCCATTCCATTTTTATACTTTGTGGCCGCCGAGTATAAAGTTTTCTACTTTCTTTAGCATGGCTATTATAACATCAAATTGTCTTCACTAACTAAGACAACAGTCAGTTGTCAGTGTGATTTTGACAGTTTGGGATAGAAAACTTTCTTCTTGAATAGTCTAAATACAAAGGACCTAGACAACGATCGGTAGAAATGAAAGTTTTTTTCTACAATCTTTCATTTAATGACAGATTGTACAAAGATGTCTACGGTGCGATTTCAAAAATGTAGAAACGAAATGTCACTTTGTGTAGAAATAGCTGTATATTCTTCGTAGAAATAGAAAGCGTCATGCAAGCCTGCTGTAGAGGAGAACTGCCGGACATCAGGACATACGAAAGCATTTTTGCCCAAGCTGAAACGAAGACGCTTCGCTCGCGCTTCGCGTTCGCTCGGTCAATGAACTGTAATAAGTATATATAGGTAGTGATTGTGATGATAGTATTTTACTATTCCAGATGTTTTAATTAGCTCAACTTTAATTATATATTTACAAAACGTGTGCTATTTAAACTTGCCCTACTGTTATTTTACATTACAATCGAATAATATTCATATTCGTTTCCTATCCGTAAAGAAGTCGGTTAATTAAATTATTTTGAATATGGCCCAATAATATTAAGTGCCAAATATGTATTTCTGATTCAAAATCAATTCGCATTAGAATTACATTAGCACGTTCGTGAATTAGGCTAAGCCCACAGGAGTCGTGCTTATAACCACTAAACCAACGACGCGCGATACAGTCCATGAACAGATCCACAAGCACATTATTATAATAACATTATTACTATTATCAATACATTGCATTATGTTTTGTAGTCCCGATCACGTATTAAACAACTCGAAGCGGTCGGGTCAAAACGTGCCGTGTTTATAATTACTCCAGATACAAAATATTGGGTTAATTATAATTATAAATAATTATTTAGAATATTGTTCGGGATAATTATTTTAATTATTCGTGTAGGATTGAGTGGTAATTCTTGTGGACAAATGAACTTTATTTGTGTTTAATTGGATTTTATTTCTTTTGGAGACGAGTAAGTAAATTTTTTTTTTTTTTTGTAAATTTTAGGTAAGCAATAAGAATTGGTATGTAGGTCCTCAGGTCGAAAATATAATGTGAAGACAACCATACGATACAAAATGAAAACATTGGCAATACTATTACAGCACAACTATTTTCTTACCGTCCCTCGGGAATCATCGCATTTCCGAATACAAACGAATGCTAATTTGCATGTCCATCTATTATTAGATTTATCGTGTACTAGCTTTACCCAGCCCGGTTTCGCACAGGTAGCACTAAGCATCTTACAACTACCCTACCTACGTACCTACTTTACCTACTTGCTTATCCTACCTACCTACCTATTCTACCTAGCTGACCCGTCAGACGTTGTTCTGACAAAAAAAAATGTTTGAGTTTTTCCAAATTTTCTTTTCTTTGAAACCATCCCTGTGAAGAAGTGAATAAAACAAAAAAAAAAAAAAACACATCGGTCAAGCCGTTCCTGAGTTTTAGCGAGACTAACGAACAGCAATTTAATTATATACTTACAATATGTAACTTAAATAACGCACAACCTCTTAAAGGGTCATCGAAAAAAAAAACATCTGTTCCCTACATATAGGTTCGAATATCTCGTCAAAATGTAGGGAACAGCTGATTTTTTTTCAGGATTGATTTCAGGTATGGTCCCATTGTTTATAATGATGAGTACAATAACCCCCTTTTTTTTTTTTTTTTTTGGGTGGGAAATCATCAAATGACCTCTCCCGCTCTGGGCGGAGCGGAAGGGCGTGTCAGACTCTTACTGACTAAAACCCACCCGTGTTCCTTCCGTTGCCTGTGCGCCAGGGCCACGGTAACTCTTTCGAACAATCCGCGACCCCGGCAGGCATCGGCCCTATTGGACCCCTTCAATGATGCTGACATCTCTTTGAGGCGCGCGTGGAACACGACGCGCCGTCGACCCGGGCCTGGTCCTTACCGGACGGCGAGCTGCCCATTGCTCGCCGTCCGCAAGCCCGCGCCTACGGTGGCCGGGAGTCGGCAATTGACTCCCGACGCCCAGGGTGTCTCCTCCTGCGGCGACTAGGGGCGTGAGGGCGCAACGATTGCCGCACCCTCACGCGCTCCGCCTCCTCCTTCGCGAGCATTACTGCTTCACAGAAGGAGGTGACGGCTTCCCATTCCCTCTCGCTCCGTACCATGGCCTGTACCAGGGCCGGACGCGAGAGATCGCCGCCGCCGATCGCCGCCACGAGGACACGGCGGTGCTCCACCCAAGCTGGGCAGACCTCCACCGTATGCTCCACCGTGTCTTCCGGTCGATCCACACAATGCCAACACCCGGGCGTTTCCTCCCGCCTTATCCGAAACAGGAACCTCCCGAAACAGCCATGTCCGGTGAGGACCTGCGTCAACCCCCTAAGATGTTGAGCGTTATTTAAGTAACATAGTGTATAGATAGACAATAATTTGAATTCAGAACTACGTCAAAATAAAACAACAATTGAGTAGGTCCTTAGTTCTGAATTCAAATTATTATACAAGATAAATCAAATAATTGATGGACATGGAAATTAGCATTCGTTTGTATTCGGAAATGCGATGATTCCCGGGGGATATTAAGAAAATATTTGTACTGTACAGAGTTGAAACCATCATCGTTTCCTCTGTTAACGACAATAATCTTTAAAGACTATTATCATTCACACAGGAAACGATGATCAGCTCAATGGTTATAGAAGGGACTGCCGAGTAAGTCCACGTTATCACGGACGTAAAAATATTGCGGCGGGATTTTTTCGCGCATTGTATCTTCAACGCTCTGCTTAGCGCAGAGAGTTGAAAATCCAACAGTGTGTTTTTTCGACGCGCTGGGATTAATTCTGTTGGATTTTCAATGCTCGGTTCAACGATGAGAGTATAAAATCCCGCCGCGATATTTTTAAATTCGTGCGAACGCAAGTCGCGAGTTTTAGCCCTATACAGAGTGAGTTTTTTGAGATGGGGCAGTAACGGCAGCTAACATTAACGATGTAGGTAGCTACAGGGAAATGGTCTTAGGAAAAGTCTTTAACTTTTTGAGATATTTTGATCTGCATCCACAGATTTTGAAGAAAATGTGCACTCGCCAGCACATCAAGTTACCACACCTTCAACATTTTAAAGTTTAAAATTTACTGGAGAAATTTGACAGTTTCGTGTAGCTTGACCTGCTGGGGACTGTACAGTACAGTCAGTAAGAAAAGAAAATGGGCAAATTTCACAAAAAAAAAATGTGATGCCAGTTGTTCCTGTACCCTAATCACGTAGAACACTTTCAATTACAAGCTGAATCATTTTGAAGGATATTGCTAATCCATTGCTTCTTAAGTTCGAAAATTTTGTCTGCTCAACAACGTAAATAACGCAATGAATGTTGTTGAACTGTCAAAATGAAACCCATTCCTACTGTTACTGTGTTACGGAATTACCCCGCTGTTTCTTAGAAGGATTGGAAAACTCTGAGGTTTGTGTTCTAGAAATAAAAAGACGGAGATCGCAATAATAAAGTATGTATGTAGTATGTATGTGTATGTTTATATTTAAATTAGAAAATTATTTTAAATTTTATGTATTTTGTTTTACCTTCTACTATTACACACGTTGTCTTCATCTCTTTAATATACTCTCCTATCGCGGGTATGCTGGGAGACATTTCTTTAGAAATAAGCATCACCTTTGTACCTATTTAACCGACTTCACAAAAAGGAGGAGGTTCTCAATCCGTCTGCTTTTTTTTTTATGTGTGTTAGCTCAGAACTTTATCTGGGTGAACCGATTTGGATGATTCTTTTTTTATTTGATAGGTGGTGCTTCACATATGGTCCCATTTAAATTTGATCAAGGTCTGACTAGCAGTTTTTGAGTTATCCTTAATACTGCATATTTTTTCCACTTAGTTTATATGGATGTGTTAATAATTTCCTGTCACTGTTATTTACACACCAAGTAGTGGTATAAGAATTTGTGTGGGGTAGGTACCGCAACTAAAAAGTGAAAAATAAAAACTTTTTTACAAAAAAACAACCGATTTCCAAAAAAAACACTAAAAGACGTGAAAAATAACTTTAATTTCGGAAGTTGGTGGCCAAAAACGAAAATACAAAACTGCCTCTGGTTTTGTATTTTCGTTTTTGGCCACCAACTTCCGAAATTAAAGTTATTTTTCACGTCTTTTAGTGTTTTTTTTGGAAGACGGTTGTTTTTTTGTAAAGAAAGTTTTTTCTGTTCCTTTCTTCTTGTCTGTTTAATATGTGTGTACATAAATGGTTAAATAAATAAATAAATAAACTTTTCCTATATATTTCGTAAGAAATGAGACTTCAAGTTACTTTTTCTATGATGGTGGCTAGACTGGCGGCTGCAATTAATTCTGGCCGTCAATTTGCTATAATGCTTCACGCCGATCAATAGTGTAACAGGCCATAACCAATATATTCGCTTATCTTGTATGTAGGGGGAAATCTCTGGAACTACAGCGGGGTAATTACGTAACACACTAACAGTAGGATTGGGTTAAATTTTGACAGTTCAACAACATTCATTGCGTTATTTACGTTGTTGAACAGACAAATGTTTCGACCATATGAAGCAATGGATTAGCAATAGGCTTTAAAATGATTCAGATTGTGATAGATAGTGGTGCCGATTCTCTTGTACACCGAACTAAACTAACTAAACTATCACTAAAATTCTTTACTTTTGGCTATGGGAATCTTAAAGCTATTCTGCAATAAAATATCTCTAAAGGAGAATGAAGCGATTACATACAATCTTGGGCCTAGATGTAAAAAGATGAAAGTGGTGTCAATTAATAGCATAAATATTATCAACCTTTAACTGAAAATTCTGCGGATTTTGTCAATCTGAGAACAGCGATATAAGAGATTAAGTAAAAGTGAGGTTATGTTACAATCTTTAACTAACAGCTGATTCTCGAAGTGCAAAATATGTTCTTTTGCACTAATAGTTATTATATTTAGTAGAAAATGTTTGAAAATCATAGGAATGAACGTCAATGACTTCAAGTCATAGGTAGGCTACAGGTATCGAGTTATGGAAAGGATGTTAAAATAAAATAAAAAATCATTTAATATACCTAGTGTTTTTTTCGTCTTCTATTATAATCAAAATGTCGTCTAGGAATTGTGCAGGTGGTACTATAGGATCTTGGTACCTAGCCCAGCTAAGGTACCATATAATGCACATTATATGAGCGCAGCAGCCTACAGTTCGTCGTCGTGCAGTTCATCGTATAAGGGTCGTCGGCCCAGTGTATTGCAGTGACCAGTTGTTATCCCACAGTTCACACAGCGATCCATAGTTTGAACAATATCCAATCCACAAGCCGGCGGTAAAATCCAAAATAACAATTCCAAGTCAAACGTGTGAGTAATCTTCGGTGTCCAGTGTGAAAGCAAGGGTTGTACAAGGTAGGCAGGGTCGGAATCCGTAAAATACAAACCAGTGGTCGTGAAAAATGAAGAATAATCGGGAAAACAATCAAAACACATCGGAAAACACAAAACGAGTGAGCAAACATGAGCAGCCGGCAACTGTCTAGTTTCAATATCAGTCAGCTGTCATGCCAGTGACATAGACTAAAAATAGAAGACTGATTTTAATCGATATGAAATCGATAATCATTAATATTGGTTTTTCAGTAATTAATTGATATTTTATTTATTAATATGACTGTAATTATATGCACTATATTGCTAAGTAATTTTAGTGCAGTTAATTACTTTGAGTTAATTATTTAATGCAAAAGTTTTATTTTAGTAACTGTGTAATCGATTACTCAATCGATAATCTCACAAAAACTATCTTTCTCATATTTTTCCGCTTCCACATTGTGAATTGAGGTGATTTTTCATATTCTAAAATAAAAAAATATGACAATTTTTTTTGATCATATCTCAACTTATTACATTTGGGCCCACCGTTTTCCATCTCCTTTAATAAATCATTTTGACGCAACTAAAATTTAATTTGACAATCGCGACTCCACGTGGTACTTGTTTGCCCTACCCCGTGAATATTTTTTAGAGCCGGTGGCACGCATGGGTGGCAGCCTCGACGTGTTTTATATGGAATTTTTCACTTTTTGTAGGGAAAATATTTAAAAAATACCTACATGTAGAGTTATGGGTTTAAGCGTTTCATAAAGGGGGTCGAAATTTTCATTATTTTTGCGATAGGACACACCGTTTTCGAGATATAAAGCAAATTAAATAACAAATACAGTACTGTTTTTGCCCCTGAAATCGAGGTGTTGTGGTGAATCTTAGTTCGTGACAACTAATTTTATTCCACACCTTTTTAATCGCGATTAAAAATAGCCAGATTTAGTTAAGACAACCAAAATTTTAGGTGAAAAACGTCAAATTCAGAATAGCAAAATTGGCATTTTCACTAAACTAATAATTCAGTACCATCTTAGTGCTGTCAAACTAAAATGTAGTTAAGTTGTGTCACTTTCGTCTATTTCAGAATGAGAAATCGTCTTTTGACAGGAATAAACTAAATTTTAGTGATTTTTAGTCTAGATTAGAGAATTTTGTGACAAGAGAATCGGCACCAGTGTGTTACGTAATTAGGGTACCGGTCGGATTTGTAAATAACATAAATACAGGTTGTCCCGTAAATAATGGATGAAATGTAACGGGTAGGTAGCATACCTGGTTTTTCAACAACTAATTTGAATAGTTTAAAAAAAAACCCGCTACGGTAACTAAGTTTTTTTTAAATATTTTACCATTTTCGTTGCAAATGATAAAATTTGATTTAACATTGATTTTTATTAAACATTTCTGAATAGCTTATTGATGTTATAAGATATTTTTACTTAAATAAGGTTTTATTTGCATTAGAAAAAAAAACTTTAATTAAAAAGGTAATTAATTTTATTATACCTATGTACAGATAAACTAGTTATCTGTTATAAATAAACAAAGCTAATAGTGGGATTTATTGGACTTGAACTATTAATATAACATTATCTATTCTTATAATAGATGTTTTTAAATTAAATGACATTAACACTTTACTGTATTTAGGCAATTACTACAAAATTAACTAGTTGATAACGTTATGTACTAAATAATATATGCATTTCACTATACCCAGTAAATAGCTTTTGTAGGTCAGATACGAGTAGGCCGAAACTACTCAAACTCAAACTCAAAGCATTTATTTCAAAAAGACCAATTACAGGCACTTTTGAAGTGTCAAAGGGTCGGTCAGTCAGAAAGATGAAGCTAGTTGCCCATTCCAAAGCGTAGTAGGTACCTATGGAGAAGAACGGGCAAGAAACTCCATGGACACTCTTTTAAATCAAAATATGGTTACAAAATATTGGTTACATCGTTCATCTTGAAATTATGCATGTGAGAACGATGCAGAACGTTAAAAGCGTCCGTAATAAAAAGACAAAAACAATTCAAATATTAAATTAAATTAAAATAAGCCGTGGCAGCCAAGAAATGACCAGTCCCAACTGACAGCGCCCGTTCACGAACATGACGCATGGATCAGCACCATTCAGCTCAACCATTTTGAAGGGAACTTTATGATCCAACACACACGCCACCACCAGCGAGACATTAGAGTGAGCATGACATACTCTCAGCCGCCAGGGCACATTCAAGTCAATGAAAGAAAAACCTAGTAAATGGTAGCTTTATAGTAGGTACATAGTACTCACACATGTGCTATGCTAAAAGATTGAATTTATACAATGCAAAGATGGTTTTTACAATCTTCAGCACCTCCAGCAGTAGTTTCAAATGCTAATCAATTAGTATAGGCGCCCTTGAAGAGCAGGACCAGCGTTGAGCCAAGCATTTTTATCAGCGATGTAATCCCCCAACTTATAATATGCCTGGCTGCATAGTGTGAGTTTTATACAAGATTTTAATTTCGTTTCATTCAGTTGAAGTATATGGGGAGGTACAACGGACTCCGTGCCTGGAGAGTAGGCCCCCAGGGGGTCTACTCTTTAAGCAATATATCCGTAGTTTCGTTCTAAGTTACTACGTTTCTTACCCCGTATCACTTACGGACATATCATTACTTCGGGGCCCGAACTAAGAATGAATGACAACAAGATTTAACAGTTGTCCCTACATCAGATATGTATATTCCCGTCTGAAAAATATAATCTGGTGCTTGTTGTGACGTATCAACTACTTTCGGACGAGCCCGTATATTTGTTGACGGACTTAGAGAGTAGAACCCCAGATTCGGATCTTCGGACTACGGATATTTAACACGTTCACTTTACTTTTTAATGTAAAGTTAGCGCCTTATACGCATATTCGTATAAAGGATCCCGCAGACAGGCGCGACGCAACAGCGCGACGCGATGCTTGTAGAATAATTTCCATGAGATTTTCATACAATTTTTTGTATTAGAGTTGCGGCGCCCTGTCGCGTCGCGCCTGTTTGCGGGAGCAGTCCGGCCGGACTGACCTTTGATACAGGTCGGATGCAGCCCCTGCATTCTCGACATTAGACAGCGACAAAAATCGGTCGCTATGTCGTATCGTTGTCAAATTCCTTTAATAGATTTTCAACTTTATTTCGAAAGTGTAAGGTTGAAAATCTATTAAAGAAATTTGACATCGATTAGACTTAACGAATGATTTTTGTCGTTATATTTGTCGAGACTGCAGGGCCAGAGCGCAAGCGCTCTAAAAAATGCATTTGGCTGAATTCAGAAGACCAATTTCTCGTACTTAAAAAAGATTAAAATTAAACAGGCAAAAAATGTAGGTAGGTAAATTAGAGTAATTTTTACAGATTGTGACTTGAGATTAGAATACGAGAGAGATAAAATACAGGAAACGCGTCTAAGACCCACTTGCACCGCCAAACACTAAACACGTTTAGCATATAACAAATACAACGCCATCTAACGACTAACTGATACCGAAACGATAATTAGTAACAGTAATACAATAGTTGCTACATATCAAGAAGGTTGTTTTGTTTCTCAATGGTTCGTTATATATCTGGTAGAGGGCGTGGCTCTGACTCACACAAACAAACATTTTTCGTTTTTTGTCTGCTCTGGATATCCAACAAATATAGTTTTCTTTTGTAAGTGTTTGACGATATGCGTCAATAATAATAAATCAATAAAGACATAATATACTTGCTTGCATTCTACAAAAATCGTTTATGAATCGAGATTTGTTCTCTTATATTACATACATTTGACATTTGATAGAAACAGAATTATGTTTTAAACTCGTTTAGCGCTAAACGTGTTTAGTGATTGGCGGAGAAAATGGGCCAAAGTTGTCTGAATACAATTTTTTTAGGAAAGTGGGAATATTTCAAAGATTCAAATCGTTAGATTCGTCCTACTGCGTCAAGAGATAGTCATGTTTGTTTCGTTGACAATGGCATTTGAATAGTATTGTCTCGGTCACTCATAGTGAAAATCGTATCCGTCATTCCATGTAGGATATGCGTGGTCACTCTTGTCAGTGTCGACTCCTATTCGCGCGTCCTCAGTACGGTACAATCGATTTAAATATTTCGGATATTTGAAAGCTTTATTTGCACACTGCACAGAATCAGTTGCTGAATTCGTCTGCAGATTAAAGTGCATCAGACGTATCGCGACTTTTCTTCTATCTTACTCCCTAGGTTAATTTTTGGGAGGATAACATGCTGAATGCGAAAACACTTGTCTGAATTCAGTATCTGAGCCATTTACACGGTTAAATCATTTATTTCAACTAACACATTATAAAGCACTTTTAAATGTCGAAGAAGATGTTCCAAAATGTATGGAGCCTGGACCAGCACCTTACTTACGTAACACTATCTATAACAATCTGAATCATTTTGAACCCTATTGCTAATCCATTGCTTCATATGTTCCAAAAATTTGTCTACTCAACAACGTAAATAACGCAATGAACGTTGTTGAACTGTCAAAATGAAACCCATTCCTACTGTTGGTGTGTAACATAATCACCCCGCTGGTCTTTGTACACTATACTTAAAAATAGGGAAACACATATACAACAGTTCTCAACTGTCTAATTACTTTAAAATGGCTTTGTTTGCTGGTAAACCACAACAAAAATTCATTTGAAATTGCAACACACAACAGAAACCCGTCATGGTGTTACGCTGTTACTTTAATTGATTAATGACGTTTGACATGTTTATTGACAATGTTGTGACAGCTGACAGTTCTCTTTCTGGGGTCAATTGTCGATCTATGGTTTACTGTCATTGCACATAGTGTTTTAAGCACAGAGTAACTAAATCGGTGAGACACCATGTTGAAAGTCAATAAAAATAATTGATAATAATTATCAATTAACTACCACAACATTATATTAAAATGAATTTTCTGTATTTTTCCCGAATTCTACGGATTTTTCCCTTTATTTTGAGGTAGTGTACATAGACCTGACCCATTTTTAAACATCTCCTTTACAATAAAATAAATTTGATTCTATTTGCCCCTTCCAAAAGGTAGTTTTGTAGGAAATGGATATGGAATAAGCCCTTTACTATTATTGTTGGATCGTTTTCTATTTCGTAACCTGGTAATGTTTGGGGATATTTAACTGATCCTCTAAAAACATATTCACCTTATAATGATTGGCACTTTTTTAAATTTATGAACTTCTGAAAACTTTTTGCTCTTCTAATGATGCACACATTTTTATTTATAATTGAGCCTCTTTTTATACTTTTGGCCTTTCCTCACAGTAACTTAAGTCGCAGTAACTAAGCTTGGGTACCCAAACCAAATGGGTTAGGTTAGGTTAGAACTGTGACCAATCATGTATCGCTACATCCAAGTAGATCGCAGAAAGACTATTTAGTTTTTTTAGGACCCCAAAATAAGAATAATTTGAGGTTCACAAACAGAGGCGCAATCATTATACAGAATACATTTTTAACCAGTGCGCAAACTATAATCATGAATTCAGCGTCATGATTCTTAGACCCACTAGCATACATTTTTTTTCGTCAGTTATAATTTTACTCAATACTCAATACTTTTATTGCATTCCAGATGTAGCATTCTTAGGTGGTAAACTTATAATTAGATCATATGGACCCTGTCGGGCACAGCAAAATAACTGAGTTAGTAGAGAGAAAGAATTTGTTAACTATAATACGAGTATAACATTACTTAGCAAATTACTTTAATAAAAACAATGATGATTTTTTTTAGTTAATCTATTAGCTTTTATTTAAAATATAATCAGGTATCTGTTGAGAGATGTAATAATAATAATTAAATAAATACAAATAAAATTTGAAGTCTGGAGTGTTTTTTTATTAGTTATTCCATACATATTGACCGCGTAGATATTGCACTTTTATATGTATGAAACAGCAGATATTTTTTTTTGATAACCGACGAGACGCTGTCTCGCTAGAGGGTCTAGAATCATGTGCCCTATGAGGCTTACAAGAGCTAAAGCGCGGTCACTGTCGGATTGCATAGAAAAGAAAGACGCGCGATGACACAACGCTGGTATTTGCAAAATATGAAGCAATTATGGATTTACAAAAAATCTATTCATTGTACTAAAAAATTAAAACACTATTACGCTAGTATGTTACTTGTAGAATAATCTGACAAAAAATCTGAATGTTTGCATGTATATTAGTATGGTTTTTAATCGTTAAAATATTTTATTAGAGGTATCTTCGTGATTTTTTTCTGTCATATCAAGTTAATTGTATTATGTATTCAACACACTATCTAACTAGCATATATCCAGAAGAATATCATATATTTTTCTGATTTTGGTTACTGCACTGGATCATATATTTTTAGGCATTATAAATTCGCGTTTAGGCCATGGTTACAGTTTCCGCACTGGTTAAAAAAATATCCTTTAATACAGTGTTGAATAATATTTTTAGGAGCGCAAAATGGGAATTACCCATGGGAAGAACCTACTCTAATCTAATAATAGTTAAATTAGGTATCACTAATTAGCCCAAACCGAAATTTTATTTGCGTCACCACTGTCATGTTTTGACCTCTGTGTGAGGAAAAACCACGTCAATAATAATGATCTGACCTTGTTTTCTTTTTTGCGTTTATACCTCACTAGGTTTTCCCCGCGGCTTCGCCCGCGTGGATGTCGGAAATTATCCCACGGGAACGTACTACCTGGATAATCCTACATCTTAATCCAGCATCCTAATTACGTAACACACTATCGCAATCTGAATCATTTTGAAGCCTACTGCTAATCCATTGCTTCATATGTTCGAAAAATTTGTCTGCTCAACAACGTAAATAACGCAATGAATGTTGTTGAACTGTCAAAATGAAACCCATTCCTACTAATATTAACATTATTTTTAATCTCTACAATGAAGTGGGTGACGTGCTGCTCTCCTTGCTAGGCTATGAAATAGCCTGTATTAAGGAGTAACAGTGCCGATCCCCTCTAATAGTATTACTACAATTTTATTTTTGTAAGCAATTTTTATTTTATTTTTTACTATTATTTTTAAATACAGGTGTTAATGCGCGAGTGCATTTTTGAGTGTGTGTATGTGTCTATGTGTGTGTGTGTGTGCATGAGCGTGCGGCTGTGAAAGCGTGCGTAAGTAAGGGGATGGGTTTAGTGTCGGTCTATGTTTTGGGTGAGTGGTACAATATACAAACTTATCATAAATTAATTAAACTATGTATTTTTCTGTTTCGTCTTAGGTTTTATTTTGGAGGAATGTGCGGACAGTCTTTTTACTATTTTGAGAAGACAATTTATATATTGGACATTTTTTGTTTATTGTATTGTAGAGATACGGACCTAAATAATAAAAGAATCTTTTAGTAAACGAGAAGCGGGTTTTTGGAGTATATTGTGTTACGTAATTACCCCGCTGGTTATAAACTATCTGTGTTCCAAATACTATCCAAATCCGTTCAGTAGTTTTTGCGTGAAAGAAACATCCATCCATCCATCCTGACAAACTTTCACATTTATATTATTAGTAGGTATTGATTTATAAGAGGATACTAAAAATGGGGAATTAATGTAATTAATTATAATGAATGTAGCGTTGTTAAAAACGGAGCCATAAAATTTATGGCGTTGTTTACCTTTTAATGCAGATGTTGTGTGTATGAGTTTACTATGTTTTATTCACATAATCTGACCAAGATTATGTCTGGACTTTAAAAGAGACTGTGACCTCTGAGTTTGTTTCGGTCTTTCTTCTCAGAGCAGTCAGATAGGAAACGCCGACCTCATCTAGTTTTTAAAATATGTTTGACATGTAAAAGTGTTTATACAAACCTTCTTACAGAAATAAAATCATTTATCATTTACTGACAAGTCTAAATACTGGATAATATACCTATATATATATATGTATAAGTCGGTGTTTACAATTTCATACAATCATATACAGGGTGGATTTTTGAGATGGGGCAGCAAGGGACTGCCCTTAAGGCAGCGGCTGCGGTTGAGGTTTGTTTTTGAACGAAACGTCAGTTGTCAAGTTGACTTTTTTATAAATGAGGGGGAGGAGGTACTTACATTTTACTCGTAGTAGAAGAAGACCGACCCACAGGGAAGCCATGTTACATATATTGACCAGATTATTCCAATTTTATTTTCTTCTTATTTTTAAGGGCTTTATCGCTGAGCGATAACGTCACCCTGTAACATCAGCATTATCAACTAGAACTAAAAACAGTTAACACTTACTTTAAACTAAAAAATACTTACTACTTTACTTACTTGAAACTAAATAATTCTACTAATGTGAACTTGAAAGATCCACAAAAAGCATTTAGAGATACGGCGACAGACGCTGGGCGTCCGTGAGCTCGCTGGACAGGCGGCTACCTTAACCGTTGTAGCTACAGGAAAACGGTCTTAAGAGACTTTCCTTAAATTTTGAGAAATTTTGATTTGCATTCACAGATTTTGAAAAAAAAACACAGTCAGCAGGTAAATGGGCAGTTTTCACAAAAACTTTATGCATGCGAAAAGATTTTTGCGATTTCTGACTTTTGTAGTACTCAAACCTCAGTTGGTCCGATAGAGATTTTTGCTCCTTACGATATATAACATGATCGATAGGCATAAAAAAAAACTTATAATTTAAAAAAAAAAACTGTATGTAGAAAAAGAAAGTAAATTGATTATTCTGCACAAACAACACGCACAATACAAAAAAAAACTATTACAGACAAAATACATACACTAATAAAAAGTAGCCAAAAGCATCGTATTTAAAAAGTTATAAGTTTGACAATGTTGTCTATTACTTGATGTCCAAAGACAATAATAGACATTGCGTAATGTGTGGCGTAATGTGTTGCGACACTGGCAAATGACAACAAAAAACAAACAAAACATGGAATGAACTGCTTTAAACAACAAATACATACAAATCAAAATTTCTCAAAAAGTTAAGAAAAGTCTCCTAAGACCGTTTTCCTGTCGCTACAATGGTTAAGGTAGCTGCCCTTGCTGCCCCATCTCAAAAATCTACCCTGTATAAATAAATCAGCTTATATAGTTCCCACTGCTGGGACACAGGCCTCCTCGCTGTAGGGGGGCCGTAGTCCACCTCGCGGGCCCTGTGCGGATTGGTGGTTTACAATTTAATCAACTAAATTGAGACACTTATGAATAAACAGCATTTGTAATTACTGTCATTCAGCTAGCGAATGAACAAAACAATATGTATTTAATGTGAAAAGTGATTTTTTAAATCCTAGTTACAGAATAAAGTTAATGTTTAATTTGTTATCATTATCATCTAGGACCTATCCTAGATGATAATGATAAAAAAGATGAAGTGACCGAAACGATACTTCCTAAAGTATCGTTTCGGTCACTTATTAATCAAAGCTACATACATAAACTCACGCCTTCTTCCCATGGGTAAGCAGAAACTACAGAACGCCACCTGCTACGATCCTTACATACTGATCAAAGATATTCCTTTAAGGCGGTACCCCGACCAAAACCTTGCCATAGTGCGTTATTCAGAGGCTATTAACTCATTCACTATGGGTAATAAACTACATCTAAAAGCACATTATTAATGTTCGATATCCTATCATCACATTGCACGTTCTTATTTGTTTTTATGTGTTATAAATACATTTAAAATCTCCTTGTAAAAAAGTGACTAAAATTATTGATCGCATGCATCTTTTGCTAAAGGTGACGTACTATTAATTTGTGGATTACACTAATGGATAGATAATTAAAAAATATAAATAATTCACGTTTTATTTTATTTCAAAACATAGGTTGTCTTTTTTTTTTTTTTTTTTTTTTTTTTGTGAATTCTATGATAAATGAGCGTGCACATGGAGCGAGACAGAGCGAGACTTTGTGACGGGACAGAGAAGGACCGAACGCACAAGGTCGTTTGGTCGGGGCAGCGCCTTAAGGGGGAAGCCAGGGTAGCCCGCGAAATTCAATTTTTCTTACCTTCTTTGCAATTTGTAGGTCAGTGTCAGGTTGCATGTCGAACAAAATATACCTTTATTGAATTACTAATAGTCATTCAATAGGATTATATGAACAGAGGGTTGTATTGATGATTTTTATGATTATAATTCTGTAAATACACACTTGTTACGGTCGCGAATCATATTTTGTTCGACATACAACCTGACACTGACCTGCATATTGAATTTCGCGGGCTACCCTGGCGCTTCCCCCTTAAGAGGCTGACGACAGCTAAAGCGTAGTCACTGCCGGACTGCATAAAAAAAAAGAGAAACGCAATGACAACACGCTGGTAATTTATTGCAAAATATGAAGCAATTATCTATCTAAAAAAAACTATTGATTGGACTAAATGATTAAAACACTATTACGTTAATATGTTGCTTGTAGAATAATCTGTCAAAAAATCAGAATGATTTCATGTATATTAGTATGGTTTTTAATCGTTAAAAGATTTTTTTAGGGGTGTCCTCAGGATTTTACGAGTATTCTATCGTATCAAATGAGTTGTAAGTATTATATTTCCAACACACTATCTATCTAGCATATATCCAGAAGAATGTCATATATTTTTCTGATTTTGTTTACTGCAGTGGATCATATAGTTTTAGGCATTAGACACAACTTGCGTTTAGGTCCTGTAGTCCAATTAAAAACATGCTTTATTTTTAGTTTCGTGTAACAGATTAATCTTTGTTTTTCAATTGTAGGTACATTTAGAATATTTCATTATGGAACGGAATCATTGTGTTAGAACTTCAGTGTTGTGAATAGCAGATAGCCATTTGACATACGATAAAACAATAAAAGTTATTAATAGAATATTAATGCGACTTCATTAATTAGAAGTTTGTGTTTTGTTTTTTTATCGGTACTAACTCGTGATAGTGACGTTGAAAAAGTTTAATAAGTATCCCAAAGTAGGTAGGTAATTTGCTACTACTAAATTGTTCAATCTTCTTGGGTATTCGATTTAACATAAAGTACGGGAAGTGAAAGAAAAAAGAAAGTAAGAAAATACGTTTATTTGCGGTAAACATGACGCAGAGGAAAACACAAATACAAAAACGGCCAAGTGCGAGTCGGACTCGCTCACGAAGGGTTCCGTACCATCCTAACTAATATTATAAATTCGAAAGTAAGTTTGTTTGTTTGTTTGTGAACACACTAACAGTAGGACTATGTTTCATTTTGACGGTTCAACAACATTCATTGCGTTATTTACGTTGTTGAGCTGACAAATTTTTCGAACATATGAAGCAGAGAAATAGCAATAAGGCTTCAAAATAATTCAGATTGTGATAGATAGTGTGTTACGTAATTAGATTGCCGGTAGTTTTTTAATTACTGTGGTTTAGCACTATGTTTATCTTGATAAAAATAAAAGAAACATAATATCACTTCAATTACACCAGTAGTAACCAGAAAGATGCACAATATTTAAGTCAAACACATTGTAGTGGTATCTTCACCGCCACATGCGAGCTACACGTCACACTGACGTCACGTAAATCCTGCATCACGCAAGCAGAGTTTACCGCGCGACTAGCATATATACAACGTCCCGACATCAACCGTCGGGCAGTTGCCCGCCAGACACGACACCCGTCTGGTCGGAGGATCCTCCCTTTTACATAGAGTATGAGTGAGCTTTACACCCTGTTCCTGATACCTCTGTATGAAATCACTATAGCTTCTGCCCGCGACTTCGTCCACGTGTAATACCTCGTTTTAACATCAACCGGGCACAAATCCGGACTCCAAGCTGCTACTCAGAAATTCCTGTTAGAAAAACCCAAAAACACTGCCTCACCTGGGAATCGAATACAGAACCTCATGCAGGGATGTGCCTTAAAGGCGTTGCACAGGGGGGTTCCGGAATTGGTCTTTAAAGAGGAACCGGGACTCCCTATATGCTGATGGTGATCACCGGGGTGGTTTTAGTGAGGTAAAAATCCCACACGCCCTGAACTCCGTCCCCAGAGGTCGGGTGCCATTTGAAGGTTTCCCAACGAAAAAAAAAAACAAAAAAGGACCTCATGCTAGGTAGCGCTGGTGACCACTAGACCGACGAGACAGTCCGACCGAAGTCCATTTAGAAAGAAAGAAAAAGAAAAAAAAACGAATAAGTCTAGAAAAAAAACGATTCCATAGATGCACAATTGGTAAACTATTTCAACTTTAGGTTTAGCCAACGTAGTAAGCGTATTATCATCATCATCGTATTTTTGAATTGCCTAAATCCACCTTAAATACTACATAAAATAGCCCCGTAACGTATGGCAAGGCAATATAATGATAGGTCCAACCATGGTGTAAAAAAAACAAGGTCTGGCATTCCGGGAGTGACACATGCTTACGTCACTATCCAGTTGTCACTTTATTGCAACAAAACACGAATTATGGAAACATTTTCAGTCATCATTCTGTTAAAAAATATACATAAAACATATAAATTTTCGTTTATTTTTTCTAATCAAACGAAACAATTCAATTAAAAAATTTAAACAATACCAACGTAATTGTTAGTTAAAACCTCTTTGTTTTATCGGATTCGCACAGGTACAGAGATTCTCACAGAATATTACATAACAATGAAAATTGCTAAAAACATAATGTGGAAAAGCGGTGTAAAAATAAAGATAGAATGTTTTGAAAGCGGTTCCGATGAAATTTCAAGATATAAAAAAAAAATATAACTCGAAAAATATCAAGAACACACATGGGGTATGAGGGCATGTAATTTTTTTTTATGACGTCACTATTTGGACCAGCATGTATATACAGTTATGTTGCTAAAGGTACAAATAAATGCCAATATTTTTAACACAGCATGAGTAAATCTCATCTTATTCGTACCGATACGGGAGAGGAATAACTGGGACAATTTATAAATAACTAGCTGACCCGACAGACGTTGTCCTGTCTTAACTATGAATGTCCTATGTCGTTTGGTTTAAGTTTTGACTATTGACTAAAACTAAAAACTCATTTATCAACCGATCTGTGTATAACGATATTTGCAGCGCGCATTCTGTCAATCGCTGACACTTATTTCAAACAACTGACAGTTATGTAAAATTAATATTTACGTTAAGTTTTCTTAAATTTTCTGACTATCCGCGCATTTAAAAAAAAAAAATCTTTCATAAGATCCTTCTCCTGACAATAAAGAACACAACAAAAAAAAATTGTTAAATCAGTCCAGCCGTTCACGCCTGATGGCGTGACCTAGGGAAATAGGGATTCATTTATATATATACATAAATATAGATAGATACCGTCAAATGGGGTCAATAGGTATGCAGGGATGAATCGGAACGAAACTTTAAAAGGGATTTTAATCGTTGATTATAATACAGTAAACACATTAGAGCATTTTTTGGCAACAAACTATATTATTTCAATGTTAAATTCTCTTTTTAACCGAGTTCACAAAAAGGAGGAGGTTCTCAATTCGTCTGTATGTTTTTTTTTTTTTTTTTTATGTGTGTTTGCTCATAACTTTTTTCTGGGTGAACCGATTTGGATTGTAAAAAAGTTTTTATTTTTCACTTTTTAGTTACGTTACCTACCCCACACAAATTCATATACCACTACTTGGTGTCTTAATAACAGTGACCGGAAATTATTAACATATCATCCATATAAACTAAGTTGAAAAAATATGCAGTATTAAGGATAACTCAAAAACTACTGGTCAGACGTTGATCAAATTTAAATGGGACCACATGTGAAGCACCACCTATCAAATAAAAAAAGAATCATCCAAATCGGTTCACCCAGAAAAAAGTTATGAGCTAACACACATAAAAAAAAAAAAAAAACATACAGACGAATTGAGAACCTCCTCCTTTTTGTGAAATCGGTTAAAAACAACCGACTTCCAAAAAAAACACTAAAAGACGTGAAAAATAACTTTAATTTCGGAAATCGGTGGCCAAACACGAAAATACAAAACCAAAGGCACCGACTTCCGAAATTAAAGTTATTTTTCACGTCTTTTAGTGTTTTTTTTGGAAGTCGGTTGTTTTTTTGTAAAAAAGTTTTTATAAAGTCTCGTCTCGATTCACCCCTGCATCCCTGTTCACCCCGTTGACGGTATATGATTTTGTGATTAGGGATTTTGTAGCCAGACATGGCGGTTTTAGGGTTCTGACGCAATGACGACGCACAACCAAGACACGACCATACACTGACCCTTTTTAAACATTTTCTTCTTTTTTGCAATTTTGGAGATGGATCTTTTTCTCCAGACGAAAGACACTAACCTCCTTACTAATCAACGTTGTATAGCGTCTGTGTAGTTACACACCGATTTCTCTCTTTCACTCGTCAGTAATTTGGCGTTCGAAAGAAGAAGACAAAGCGTTGTGTAACTATACAGACGCTATACAACGTTTATTAGTAAGGAGGTTAGTACTTTGATATATTTTAGGGTTGCCCTGCTTAAAATATCCCACATAATTATGTGTTTTGTGTGCTAAAAGAACGAAGTTAATATCAGGTTAAAAGTATGTGGGAGATTAGCTTTATTCCTAATGAACTAGGGGTCTACTCTCTAAGTCCTTCAACGTAGATACGGTTCCGTCCAAAAGTAGTTTGAAACTTTGGAGTGAACCCAACACCTGATTAAATAACTTTCTCGGACAGGTAAAAACACATCGGGAGTACGGACAGATGTCACATGATGGTATCATTCATTCTTAGGTCGGGCCCCAAACTAATTTTATATCCGTAGGTGATACGAAATAAGAAACGCCCGCAACGTCGGCAGAAACTACGGATTTCGTGCTTAAAGTAGACTCCCTGGTTTAAAACAGATATTTAAGAATAAAATTCGTTGTTTTTGGCATGCGGAATGCAGAAATACTTGGAGAATGATGCAATATTAGTTTGGCAAGGTAGGCAGGTAGCTTAATAAGCCGACCAAGACTATTTTTAGTCCCGCGTTTTTTTTTTTATCCTTTTAAATCCGTCAAAATAATGTTTGCGGAGGTCGTCAAAACTGAAGGTTTTCTAATAATTATCAATTGGCTTGTGCTTTTTCAGTATTACTGTTGCAACAGTAGATTTGCACACCATGGTATCTGGTACCGGTTGTCAGGCCTACACCGTCCTCCCATACCTATTAACACTCTAATTTGAAAACATTTTAAAAGCCAATTATTTTTAAAAGAGTAACTGTGGAGCTTCTTGCTGGCTCTTCTCTATAGGAAATGACCAATTGGAACCGTGCATCTAGCTTCTGACGTTTCATAAGTGCCCATGTAGGTTTATGTGAAATAAAATATTTTGATTTTGAAATGGTTATGATTAAAGTTATTGTGTTTGTGTTGGTTTGTTTTATGGTGTACATAATTCTATTCTATTCTATTGTTTGCAAAAATCGGATAGGTACTTTGAGTGCCTGTCTAAACTGTGTTAACTACAATTAGCTGCATCGCTGCAAAAACACGATTAACCCGTTCTTTGCGGTAGTTTCCTAATTCAGTTCCTATTTATTTTTTACGTAAAAAAGGATTAAGTACCGTCAAACGGAACACCGTTAATAGGGATGCAGGAGTGAATCGGAACGAAACTTTAAAATGGATTTTAACGTTGACATAATCTATTTTGTTGCCAACAAGGGCACTTAATCATTCATTTTATTATAATACAGTAAACACATTAGTCCTTGTTGGCAACAAACTATATTATTTCAATGTTAAAATCCCTTTTAAAGTTTCGTTCTGATTCACCCCCTTTTTTTTTTTTTTTGGTTTGTTATCTATCAAATGACCTCTCCTGCTCTGGGCGGAGCGGGAGAGCGTGTCAGACTCTTACTGAATAAAACCCACCCGTGTTCCTTCAGTTGCCTGTGCGCCAGGGCCACGGTAACTCTTTCGAACGATCCGCAACCTCGGCAGTTCCGATTCACCCCATTTGACGGTAATCAAAGTTAAGTCTTTAGGGAGGCTGACAGTCCAGATGTGACGGATTTACATTAAACCTAAGTATCACCATACGTGGAGACTATTATTAAAGTGAATTGGTAAATACATACGTCTACCTATGAAGAATTAGGAAGATTAAGGCGCTTCCCCGACCAAACGACCTTGAGCGTTCGGTCCTTCTCTGTCCCGTCGCTGAGTCTCGCTGAGTCTCGCTCTGTCTCGCTCCCTGCGCACGCTCACTTATCATAGAATTCACAAAAAAAAAAAAAAAATTTTAATAAAAAAAGACAAGCGATGTTTTGAAATAAAATAAAACGTTAATTATTTAGATGTTTAAATTATCTACCCATTAGTGTAATCCTCAAATAAATAGAACGTCACCTTTAGCAAAAGATGCATGCAATCAATAATTTTAGTCACTTTTTTACAAGGAGATTTTAAATGTATTTATAACACATAAAAACAAATAAGAATGTGCAATGTGATGATAGGATATCGAACATTAATAATGTGCTTTTAGATGTAGTTTATTACCCATAGTGAATGAGTTAATAGCCTCTGAATAATGCACTATGACAAGGTTTTGGTCGGGGTACCACCTTAATTTTGACCGTTCCTACGAAAAAAAGGGCGCGCGACGACGCATGCCCAATCGCTTGCCTACGCGCACGTATGTGCATCCCATTCCTTTCTCTCAGCCGAATGACATGCTCTAAATTTTCTTTAATACACGTTGAATTATATATTTTTATTTGGCGCACCCATTTAATTACATACTGTAGAACATATTTACATAACCACTCTTCACATTTAAAATAAACCCGAACACATCAGGTTCTAGTATAAAAATATGTTTTGTGCATAACATTTACACAGCCCGTCATTTGTGGCAATTTTAATGAAACTTCAATTTTTTTTTAGTTAGTATTCAAGACACAATTTATTATTATTACAATTTATATTATTATCAATACTGGTTCTGGTCAGACCTAATTTTAGAAAAACACTATCTCATTTATAAGACATATCAAGTCGTATTAATATTGTGATTGGGTGACACAAATCTTAATAAACAATCATTTTATAGGTTATAAGACGGATTAAAATTGTATATTTTTTCATGAATGAATGAATTCGAATTAAATTCAATTCGAATTCGATTCGATTCACCTATTTATTTCGAAGTACTCGTATATTACGATTATTGCTAATATATTTTTCCTGCATTGTGACAGTTAATATGCTATAACTGTCACAATCCAGGGAAAAATATTTGTAATTATAAATTCTACTCAGCTTACCCTTTCGTACTTGTGACAAAAGTCATTGTTTGTTCATAATATTATTTTAAATATGTTTTTGTGTTCGTAATTTAAAAATGTTAACGTTTTTTTCTCTGTTTTGTTACAGGAATCCCACGCAGAGCGCAGAGAACAGCGTGGAAACTTTTATTTGCAATAGCATACATGAAAAATAATAATACTACCAAGTACCAAACTAGAGACAATCTTTTAAAATAGTTTTCCTATTCCAAATAATATTTATTATATTAATATTTTAGTTATTACAATTTATTTTTATTATAAAATAAGAAGAAAAGCGGGACGTCATCATGATGTACACATTTAATCGTAAGTACTTTTTATTTATTTTTATTTTTTAAGTGTTAATCGGAATATCTGACTACCCGAAGGAGGGTACCGTGTTTCGAGTGTGTTTTATACCTAGTTACATAATAAAGTGTCACGTTTATTCTTTAGTAAAATTATATGAACTATGTAGATTTAAAAGAAAAAAATACTAAAATAATGTTTTCAGAGCTATTGTTGAGCCAACATCAAACCGTACTGGGCCCGCGTGTTGCACTATGGTTATTTTTTTTTAGACGCCTTTTTTTTGTGGTGCGAAATCATCAAATAACTTCTCCCGCTCTGGGTGGAGCGGGAGGGCGTGTCAGACTCTTACTGACTAAAACCCACCCGTGTTCCTTCAGTTGCCTGTGCGCCAGGGCCACGGTAACTCTTTCGAACAATCCTTGACCCCGGCAGGCATCGGCCCTAACGGACCCCGTCAATTACTGCTGACATCTCTTTGAGGCGCGCGTGGAACAACGCGCCGTCTCGACTAGCGTTGCAAAACTTCGGAAGTATTCGGAATAATTCGGAAACATTCAAAAGAATACTTCGATTGGAAGGAATACTACCGCAGCAAGAATGCAGAGTAAAATAAATATTGTAAGGATGAAGTAGATGACCTACGTTTTATTACTTATTAAGAGTTAAATTATTCCCAGTAGTTACGAATGTATGCGTGGTAGCTTGAGGAGACTCGCCGTGTATTAGATATTTCGTCGGTGCGTTACGTGAATTTACGCCATCTAGCGAGCAAGAGTAAAACTGTAAATGGAGAACTTCCCTCGTTAGTCGCACGGCGACGCCAGCGCTTCATTCAATAATCAACGAAGTATTATTCGATGCCTACGTACCTATTATGCGGGAATAATTCCCTGTAAGTAGTTATCTACTTATGACTAGGTACTTATTATTTTATTTTAGTATGGATGAGTTTAAACTGTGTCGATTTTGTGCGGATGTTATGTACAAGCGTAAAAATGTTTTTAAGTACTTTACCTACCTAATGGTTTAAAAAAAAATAAGAAGTTAGGGTTACCTACGTACTTTTTTACGACGATGTTTTACCAAAAAGATTATCTCCTACTTTTTAGAATAGGTAGTGTTCAACCGAAATCTTACTAAAGTACATACATAAAGAAACAATTGAAATAATATAGGTAATAGGTACCGTTTTACTATTTATCTCGGTAAATAATAATATATAATATAAACTCATCTTAGTACCTACCTACTTATTTACCTTTATGTACATAGTATTCTCGCAAAACATCACTTGCACACCTAAACCGCATAAAAAAACTTATTACGTAAGTACATATCTAAGTAGATGAAAGGAAATATTCGGAAGTTTTCAAATCGTATTATACTCATTTTTATTAATGAACGTGTAGTAATATATTTATAGCCACGGGCATTAACGCCCTCTAACGGGTAAACGTAAAAGCTGTAACTGTACAACTTCCATCAGTAGTGCTCGCCTGCGTGCGCTTTCTGCTGCTGCAGTGACCAAGGTTAGGAAGGTAGGAAGGAAGGAAGATTCGTGGGTATGAATACACAATCACTAACGCGGAACATATGTAATTTGCAATGGTAATTGCGTCGCCATCTAGCGATCAATAGTCGAACACTTGCACGTGGCAGTGCCACCCTGCCCCCCGACTCGCAGCAGGTTCATTACCACTGACTACCTACACAACTACCTACTCTATGCGTGGCCAAACATGTACTTAGCTAGATATTTCTTCTCGGGGAATAATTCCGAATACTACTCAATACTTCCGAATGTTTCGCGAATAATTCGACGCGAATACTTCGGAATATTTCGCTCCGGCAACGCTAGTCTCGACCCGGGCAAATCAAATCCAATCTTACTCAAAGTTTTATCTAGATTTACATATAAAAGACCATGACGATGATAAATTTGAATTCGCAAAACAAACTGGGTAATCCCGCATGACGCACTAAGAGTCTTAACCGTTATGGAATATTTATAGCTTTCAAGATTATTTTTAAATTGCACAGACACAATAATAACTTTTTGTGCACAAACCGGTCAGCAATACTGCCAAGCGTTAGAAGACAAAATTTAATTGACCCCTCCGCAAGAACAAATTCTGTGAGAAGAGAGGTCTATCTAAAGTGGTCACGGTAGGTAGTGCAAACCAAATTATATTGACCTCTTTGAAAGCAGATATTTTATGTAAAAAGGGATCAAATTTTATTAGTCAATTTGGTCCAGATTAAGTTGAGCCAACCGGTCATTGATTTGACAGGTAACAAAAGTCAGTTTTAGAACGGTTTCTTTTTGCGACTGTCACTTTTATTTTTATTTTTGCTGAATATTGTCGGTAAGCTACCAGCCACATTGAATTGATCCCTTCAATAAGAGAAATAGTTTTAGTTTACGTATCAAATTAAAATGGAGGATTAGGCCAGATAATTTGAATGGAAAAGTTTCATAAAATGCATTTTACGAGTTGGGTTGTTTTTTTTTAAATATATTTGCAAATTGATGTTTGTTTTCTAATTCTTAAGAATCTTCATCACCATCACCACCATCACCATCACCATCATCATCACTATCACTATCACCATCTTATGATGAAGGATAGAAAATGATCAAGAGGCAAGACAGGCATGGGTTTGCATCCAACCATTATCATAACATAACAGAACATAACGCCTGTAATCCCCGAAAGGTTGGGCAGAGGTCTACCTGTAGAACAAATGCATTTTTAAGTAATAAAATTTATAAACAAATAAATTTCGCCAGTTATGTACCATTATCAATTACTATTTAACAAAGGGAGCTGGCTAATCACCTCGCTTGAAAAACGGATTGGTGATCGAAGTTCTTACTAGCAGACAGGAGGATGTTGCCTTATGTAATACTAGCTTCTGCCCTCGGCTTCGCCCGCGTGTTTGTCGGCACGGGAACGTTCTACCCGGACAAAAAGTAGCCTGTATCGCACGAACACGACTTTTGCTAAATGACACTACCCGTTCCTAAGCACCCTCACTTATAATAAATTGAACCAGATCTTGAGTATACTACATTCCCTTAACACATTTCATTGTAAATCCAAAATCAAAGAATACCTTTTAACTCTTTACTACAGTAAAACAGAAGAACAAATTGAAATCGCAATATACATGACCAACAACTCTTTACACACACACAGGCTCTCATACTCATACACACACAAACACACTCACTCATACCCACAAATACACACTCACACGCACTTTCCACATCTTTTAAACACTAGAATTAAAAACATGATTGTACCCCTTAAAAATAAAATACTACTTACTTACTTACCTGTAATGTTGTATTATGGACGGATGGATGACCCCTGTAACACAGGTCTCACCTAGCATGGGGGTCATTGATCAAGTTTCTATGCACTGTAAGCCAAGCTTCAAATGCTGTGCGTAAGTACTTTGTAATTTACTTTTGGAAATAAATGATTTATTATCCTTACCCAGGATGCCATCCATCTTCTTGAAAGAATTATCGAAATCCGTTCAGTGGTTTAGGCGTGAAAAGATAACATACAGACAGAGTTACTTTCGAATTTATATTATTTAGTATGGATTTGCGCAAAAGTGATGAATCATGAAAGGAACAATTTATTCTTTTCAGAACAAGAAAATAATTTCTGCTTCGGAATAACTTCTTCTTTTGCTCGTTTTTTAGGGCTCCGTATCCAAAAGGTAAAACGGGACCCTATTATTATGACTCCGCTGTCCATCCGTCCGTCTGTCTGTGTGTCCGTCTGTCACCAGGCTGTATATCATGAACCGTGATAGTTAGACAGATGAAATTTTCAGAGATGACGTATTTCTGTGGCCGCTATAACAACAAATACTAAAAAACAGAATAACGTAAATATTTAAGGGGGCTCCCATACAACAAACATGTTTTTTTTTGACGTTTTTAAAGATAATGGTACGGAACCCTTCGTGCGCGAGTCCGACAACGCACTTGTCCGGTTATTTTTCTACTTTAAAGTCATGGATATAGCAAAAAATCAAACACTTTACTAACCGCAAGAATACGTATGAATTGCTGTACTACTGTATAAAATCACACAAAAAAGTTAAAAAGAAGTAAAAATATATTTTAAAACAGCGAGGTCGAGTCGGTGAGTGGATGGGTTAATTTGAACAAAAAATTATAATTAATATATCGCGATAAGTCTCTGGTTAGATTGCAATCTCACCTAAGATCATAATGTACAACATACGGATTAAGGCTCCTAGAGACAGGCGCGACACGCGATGTGACACAAAGGCATCGCCTTTCGCGGGACGAGCGGTGCCTTTGTGTCACGTGCGTATCGCGTGTCGCGCCTGTTTGAAGGAGCCTTAACATAGAATTATAGATTTCATTTTACATCGTTTGCTTTAAATTATTACTTACTCAATTATCTACACTAGGTCCTAAATTAAATGACTGACTAACTATACAAATAAAACAAAAACATTTAATTAATTAATGTTATTAATCAATAATTTGACAGTAATGTAGTTATAGATTAATACTTATGCAATGACTTTATTACTTGCGCATGTACCTGTTATTATTTATTTAAATTATTATTAAAATATTAATAGATAAAAATAAATACAAATCACAAACAAAAGGACACTTACCCTGATTGTCCACCGCCACCGTCAACGGAACGTCAACGAGAAACGAGATTATTCGAACCGAACGTTAGGTCCTGTGACGGACATGCGGTGGACACGCTATACTAAATGTATGGATCTCTATTTCGGCGCCGTCATCTCGTTCTCGTTGACGTCGCATTAACGTCCCGTTGACGAGGCGGTGGACAAACGGCCTTAGACGGCGAAATTCTCGTCTACAACGCTGTAATCCGGAAACGAGCCCGGAACACTTTAATTGTAAAAATAATCGTACCACCAAGGTTACTCTTAAATCCGGTACAAAATCATTAAGAGATAGTTGGAAAGCAAATAATTACATGCGGAAAGCACCTGAAAGTTAATAAATCAATATTTTTAATAGCAACAAAATGGAACTCGGATATAATTGGCGTATTTTACGTCTCAAAATGCGTCATTACTCACAACCAGCATAACAAGACATATCTCGCTATTTATATTTTAACTAGCGACTCACCTCTACTTGGCAGGGTTTTTACAACTTCACTTCATCCAGATTTTTTACTATATGAAGACCACTGGGTAAAAACGATCCAAATCATCCGGAAACTGCTTTTGAGTTAGTAGCGCCATCTAGTTCGTAAGATGCTAAACTTGAATATCCCACAATTATAAAAGGGTAAAAAAACTTATAAAGTCCCGAAACCCCCCCCGACCCTTGCTCGACGACGCGCCAGCCCGCGCCGTAGCTGAGCCTGTAGTTTTAAATTCCCCTGTCAATAATAATATAATCTCGATCCAGCCTGTCCCATCTTGCTGCCCTCCCCTCAGTGACGCCCTAAGCCGAGGTTCGTACCCCACAGGGGGTGCCCTTAGCGTGCGGTCACCTAATTTTTAAGAATTTTCGCCCTTGGCTGGAGGCTTTAAGTTAGTAGCTTAAGGCACCCACAGGCTTGCCCGGTTAAGTAGCCAGGACCTTAGTGGTCACAACTACGAGCTGCCCAATAGAAAAAAATAAAATAAAAAAAAAGTCCCGAAAAATTACCTTTTATTTTTTTGCATAAAAGTTGTTAAGGCGGAACTTTCAGGGTAGCCCGCGAAATTCAAATTTTCTTACGTTTTTTGCAATTTGCAGGTCAGTATCAGGTTGTATGGTGATCTAAATGTAATTCGCGACCGTATCAAATATGGCTTTATGGAATTATAATCATTAGAATCAGCAATACATCTGTATAAGTTCATATTACCCTATTGAATGACTATTTCATGTAATCATGACATTTGAGGGCAATTCTAACGTAAGGAGTTGTATTGCTGATTCTAATGATTATAATTCTGTAAAGCCATATTTGATACGGTCGCGAATAATATTTAGATCACCATACAACCTGATACTGACCTGCAAATTGCAAAAAAAGTAAGAAAATTTGAATTTCGCGGGCTACCTTGGCGCATCCCCCTTAAATACACACATACAAATTAGCCAAAAGCCTCGTATTCAAGCAATAAAGATTTGACAATTTTGTCCATTGCCTGATGGACAAGCAAGTAAGTTATGTAAGTTTAGTATTAATGTGTTAACACATAAAGCTTCAGCAATAAATTCTTTATAAGATGTTGGAAACTTCAAAATCATATGCGTAGTTTAAAGCAGCAACGTAGACAGACACGAAAAGTGACTTTAATTTATTATAATTATGTCTAGAAACACCTTATCAAGTTACACTGTTAAACTTTTTCTCTACGAGCAGTGTAAAAACGTCTATCTCGAAAACTATTTTGTAAATTCCTATGTCATTCAAAACTGGTCAGAGGCTGGCTGGCTGGCTGGTTAAAGCCATCATTGTTCCAGCGTGAAAGAGAGACGGAGCTATATATGACCGATAGCACTATCCCTTTTTCTCAATGGGACCATGATGGTATTAGCACGTCATGCGTCATAGTAAGGCACCAGTTCTTGTTTAGAACATAAATAAGCACTATTACAAGTCCTATAAATAAACATTATGACTTATAACGAATAATCTCGGCTGTGTCTGGTTTTTCGCTGAGATTAAGGAATTTCCATACAAAGGAGTGGAATTGTACCGCGTTTCGGGGTTAATAACTTTTCAACTGTCCATGTTTTGTATTAATCATGATCAAATGCACCTAGTGTAGGTAGTCATCTAGTCTTGGAGTTATGAATATTAAACGATCAAAACTCAGAGGGCCTAGACAAAGTAACATTCGATTAACGATCACGCTAGTAGAAAAGCTAAAATGTATGGGGTTGACATAAGCTATCGAAATGTCACGTGATCATAGGTCAACGAATAAAAATTTGCTAGACAATGTAAACAACATTCGATTATGAAATGAATCGACAGCGTCGAAAGATTAGGTACTTCCACAGAGATGCATAGCCAAGGGACACTTTTTGACGAGCGTTATCGCTAGTTTTTGGAATCATTAGCGAAAGCGATAGCGATTGTAGAAATAGAATCGCTCCGAAGCGAATGCCATTTGTCTAGGCCCTCAGTTCTCAAATTCAATTGAAAAAGTATTTAACGAATCTCACTATACTTATAATTATTAATGTTTGTGAAATGTTATATCACTCATTTGGAGAAACAACGACGTAACTGATGCTTTTCAAATATAACAGGAGAGTGATTTAAATTGGATATTTTTTTTGTAATGGTGTTCAACATTTCAGAACGAGACGGTAAAGTCTAGTTCTGAAATGTTGATAAATCCCAATACATATTAAATATTTCGCTCGTCTGCTCCTCTGAAAATTTTTGTTCGAGCACAAATTTAATATCAACAACTAATTTTTGGGGAAAAATTTCATTTACGTCATTGGTTCTCCAAATGAGCGATATATACTTGAACTGTCTAAACTACTTTACAAACGGGGTAAATATTGATGCAGAGGTGAATCGGGATGAAACTTTAAAAGGCATTTTAACATTGAAATAATATAGTTTGTTGCTAACAAGGGCACTTAAGGCGCTTCCCTGACCAAACGACCTTGAGCTTTCGGTCCTTCTCTGTCCCGTCGCTGAGTCTCGCTCTGTCTCGCTCCCTCCGCACGCTCATTTATCATAAAATTCACAAAAATAATGAAATTACTTGAATAAAAAAAGACAAGTGAAGTTTTAAAATAAAATAAAACGTGTATTATTTAGATTTTTAAATTATCTATCCATTAGTGTAATCCTCAAATGAATAGAACGTCACCTTTAGCAAGAGATGCATGCAATCAATAATTTTAGTTACTTTTTTAGAAGGAGATTTCAGATGAATTTATAACACATAAAAACAAATAAGAACGTGCAATGTGATGATAGGATATCGAACATTAATAATGTGCTTTTAGATGTAGTTTATTACCCATAGTGAATAAGTTAATAGCCTCTGAATAACGCACTTTGACAAGGTTTTGGTCGGGGTACCGCCTTAATCGTTAATTATAACACAGTAAACACATTGGAGTCCTTGTTGGCAACAAACTATATTATTTTTAAAGTTTCGTTCCGATTCAACTCTGCTTCCCTATTCACCCCGTTTGGCGGTACTGTACGGGTAGGCTTATTTTTCAATACGTTTGCATTCTAATCTCAGTCTAGATCTGTTAAAAAATACTACTAATTTAGCTACATTTTTGACATATCGTCGGCCTAATTCGTTAACCTGCTAAGTCCATTCTGACATTGTTTACAGGACAAAGTAAAATCTGAATAATATCTCTATTCATTTAGCAATCAAAATTCTGAAAATCCCGTTGGTTTTTATAATTTTTCTTGATTTTTGCACGACTCATGATGCGAAGCATCAGAGAGTGCTTTACGATCGAAAAAATTTTTTCGCCTCATTTTGGCGGCCTTTTTATTATTATAGCCTTGTTAGTTCACGGAATCAAGATATTTTGCATACTATTGTCGAGATAATTTAATGGAGATTAATTTCATACTTTTTAAAAATTGATTTACTGCAATAGAATTGGAAAAAAACACCAAAATAGGTCAAAAAAAAATCCTGTCCGTCATGTGTGAAACCCGGAAACACTGTAACTTGTGAAAAAAACCATTATTTGAGTATTTTTTTTTTTTAAATTCTAATCGACAATTGTAGGTCACTGAATGCAAATGGCTAATTAATTCAGTGTCGTTTAATTACAATTAATAAAAAACGAAAACTACAAGACTGTACATCTATTTATTTTTTTATTTTTTATAGAATTGAATGAGATTATGAGGCGTGCACTTTTGGATTTACCAATTTTTTTTTACAATATAATGTAGCAGCATAACTTATACACATTTTATAAAATTTAGAAAAACAATTATTTTGCAGTTTGTCGAGGTGAAGTTTCAATCTGCTTGAGGACTTTATTTTTATTTAAATTGAGTATTGTGTATAGATGTTGACGCGTCACAACCGGCACGTGGCTCTGCGAACTTTGTCAGTACAAAACTGAGGTCCCAACAGGATTTAGCAGGTTTGTGTTGTGGAGATTTACTGGTGGTCAGGAAGCAGTTTTTCGGGCATAGCATTTGTCACCTTTTTTTGGCTAATATCGCAGTTATTCCTTAAACGATACGGTAGATAATAAATTGAACTTTTTAACTGGTATAAAAAGTGAATTTTGCCAAAAAATGGACTTAGCAGGTTAACGAATTAGGCCGACGATGTGACATATTAAAAAAAACAGTTTTACCACAGATAAATGATTAGTCTCGCTGCGCTCGACTAGATACCGCGCTATCCAAAAACAATAACTCCGTGAATGCGGCCACTCATTATTGTAGTGTGTGTAAGACATCGCCACTTGACATTTGTCAGTTGACATTGACAACTAGTGTGCGTGAATATTGTGATACCAGCTGCTCAACTGTTACCCGAGTTAATGGAAAAATATTTTATGCTGTGGTCTATTAGTTAAGTTATAAATGTAGCTCAGAAAAAACTTAAAAATGAACAATAAATTAAAATCGAATGTATAAATATATTCGTGTATACGTTCGGTGTAGGTTTCTTCTTTAGAAAAATGGAAGGTAGGTATGTATATCAATGATTAGAAGATTAAAAAATATTAAAAAAATCATAATTAATTCATTATTAAAATGATTCTAATGTGTTCTCACACGTATCCTTCATCCCCTCGAATATTTTTGATGTACAGACACGAAGTTTACATTTCACGAACATGAGTCGAAATACGAAAAATAAAGTTGGTTTTCCCGTAGTAAGTCAATCAACTGATTGCGCATTTTTTATGGGAAGACGGTTTTTATTTTTATTTTGCTGTCCATGTTCCTTGGGGAAAGTTGTCCAGTTTCATGGAGAGAATCACCCCTTGAAATAGTGTCAGTAGTTTTTATACCTTAAGTGTATAGATTACAAAAATAAACATTAAATAATTTATAGAACTAGGTTAAGTTATAATAACTAGGTTAGATGAAATAGGTTATATAATAAAATACAAAAACAACAAATTCACATTATAAAAATCTCATCCACGGGGAACTTGATTCTTGTATACGCGGCAACACTGAATGGCGTTTAGGGTTCATGTTATTTTATGTTGAAATTTCGAAATTATACGATACTTAATGATGGTATGTGATCCCAGTGTCGTTCTTATTTCTTGTAGTATTATTTTTACACAGTTTCACTACGCAAACTGGCATTTTACTTCGGATTATGCCCAAAATTTAATAAAACATCTGGCACATACACGTCGCACACAGCTTGCAGTGTGACTGGCTCGGGTACGCCGAATTCGGCGTACTATTTGTTGCCGCATTTGACAAGTACTCTGGCGGTAACTAGTCGAGCGCAGCGAGACTAATCATTTATCTAAGAGTTTTACATTTTCTGTCACTGAGATGAGCTTGCAACAAGAGTGCTAGAGTGCGCGCAAGATAACTCTGCGTGCGTGTTTAACCTTCAATACTATAATATCCCTGCCAATACCTTTCAGCATAATGATGGTAATTATTTTCTTTGAGAAACACGGAGCACAGCACACTCTCTTGACTCCTGATATAAACGTCGAGATGGCGTCAAAGGATTATTTCCGATTTCGGCCGCGTGCAGACTTATTTTGCGCGCACTCTACTAGGATATTTTATCTCCTGAATGACATTGACAGAGGGGTGTTGTTGTTAAATATTTGTGAAATTGTGTGACAGCACGTCATGATGGTGGTGTTAGTTCCGATTATAACCACTTGCCATAATAACCTTAAAGGTATACATATAGATTTTAATTTGTTTTTAATTACGGGAATTGGTATTTGGCTTTTAGAAATGAAACGTTTTTTTTTTCTTGATACGGAAAGAGTTTTTAACTATTTAACACATCTCAATGATTTGACATTTGACGTAACAAAAAAAATCAAAATGGCGGATGTTTTACGTCTACAAACGTCTTTATTTTGAAATTGCATGATTTTATTTATTTTTACGTTGTAGATTAGTTTATTTTGCTTGTTAATGACTAATTAAGTCCAACCCAATGTTTTCCTTCCATTAAGTAAGTAGTTAAAATGTAAATGTGTGAAGATTACTTTTTTAATTAGCAACACAGTAAGCACAGGTACCTACATAGGTAAACATGTTAAATGTTATGTAAGAGAAGTTAAAAAATTGTAGTATTTGTATCTCACGAAGCGTACTCGTGATTTACTTGTGGTTACCAAGTGTACAACACGGTGTGAATATGTGTGCAAGCGCAGGATAGCATTAAAAATAACATGTAAAATACATGTATCTATGTGTATGGCGGCACTGTTGGCGCAGTGGTCAAGCGATTGACTGCTGCGTTGAGTGTCGCGGGTTCGATTCCCGCACGGAACAAATATTTGTATAATCTACAAGTAGTTGTTCCGGGTCTGGCTGTTTGTGTATGTGAGTTTGAATGTTTGTAAACGCACCCACAATACAGGAGAAATTCCTAGTGTGGGGCAACGTTTAAAAAAATAAAATAAAAATTCAATTCAATAAAATACTGAAACTTTCCGCAAGATATTTTCCCTATGATTTTTAAATATGAAAAATATACAGTATCTAACAAGTATTAAACGTGTATGATTTTATTTTTCAGACAAACGAAGTTTAGAAAAAAACAAAAAATATCTTTCGCAATTTTCATCGCTACGCAGGAGCTCTTGGCACCGCCCGAGACAATGGCGAAGTCGAAAGTGTGTGTGCGCGCGTGTGTGTATGTTACGTGCTAACGCTACTAGTCATCACGCACACATTCACAGCATGTTTGTACACTTGGCTACCACAAGTAAAGGGCGCGTCGCTGCAAGAGATAAAAAAATCTGTAATTAACTTAGCTATTTATCTTAGTTGATGCGGTACAAGGTCCGGAATGCAACATTTTACGTCGTTTTTACGACAAGAAAAACTTGGTAGGGGGTAAGCTCTAGAACTGGTTTTCTTGAGGAAGGCTATAGGCTATGTAACATCATGCTAGGCCCTTAGGAGCCAAGCAAAGAGAAAAATAGTCAGAAAAAACGAAAACGAAGTAAGAGCGCGGGCAGGCGATGCGAAGCGACGGGGTGTGTCGGAGGTACAAGAAATTTCATGCGAATGAAGTTGTTGGTAGAAGCTAGTTGAAAATAAAGACAAAGCTAAACATCCAACGTTACTATCGTTTGATAGTTGTTAGTTGATATAATTTTGTATGAAATAGTTCAATAATCCAGTTCAAGGGGTATCGTGGTACTCAGTAACTGGGTTGTGGAGGTCAAATAGGCAGGCCCTCCATGTAACATAATGGTATTCAGCTGTATCCAGTTATAGTGGAAGCCGACAGTCAACATAGTTGGGAAAAGGCTAGGTAGATGACTGCAAATCGTGATATAGAGATATAATCGATCGTTATAGATATAACCGATCGATATAGATATAATTGATCGATATAGATATAATCGATGGATATAGATATAATCCATTGATATAGATATAATCGATCGATATAGATCGTGAACGGGCGCCGTCAGTAGGGACTCGTCATCTCTTAGCAGCCACGGCTTATTTTAATAGAATAGAATATATTTATTTATTTTATTATTTATGTACACACAGTAAAATAGATACAGATACGGCATATTAGTATTGAGTACAAAGGTACTGCTTATTTCTTAAGAAATTTCTTCCAGCAGACCTGCGAAAGGAGAAATGAAAAAGAAATGTAGATAATAGTGTGTGAGAACAAGAAGAGAAGAATATATAATTCATTTATTTGTCAGAATATTGTACAAAGTTGTTAAGTTTATTACGTATTACAATCATAATATTCTGTCGTTTCCGGCGTACAAATATGGTTTGTAAAATTATGGGTCATCACAACATTAAAATTAATTTAGAATTAGAGTCACAAATAATTTAAATAAATTGAACAATAGTTGTAAAAGAGATTAATAATATAAGTCAAAATTCTGGTCAAAGAGATAAAATATGATTTATAGGCAATAATGTCAAATATTTAGGTAAATTTTTCATTCATAAAATCTTCAGTCGAGTAATAACATTTGCTTGAAAGAAAGTTAAATAATTTACATTTAAATGATCTGAGGCCGAGAATTTTGAAGCCATCAGGTAATTTGTTATAAACAGTAATGGACATGCAGTATACATTATTAGAAAACAATTAAATTCTACGCCTAGGAACATTAAGCATATGCACTTTGCGGCTGGGTCTGGATACAACATCATTAGACAAGTTAAATTCATGTCTGTTTTGGTGTACAAAGATACAAATTTCAAAAATATATTGTATTGGAAGTGGCAGTATTTTAACTTTTTAAATAGTGGAACACAACTGTCCAGTGGATACGCTCCATAAATTGAGCGTAAACACTTTTTCTGAGCTCGAAACACTATTTCAAGTTCAAACGAATTACCCCATATTACGAGTATAATGCCATAGCGCAAAATTGATGAGATAATTTAATTTAATATTTGAATTATTTTTATCTTTTTATTACGGACGCTTTTAACGTTCTATATCGTTCTCATATGCCTAATTTCAACACGAATGATGTTTTGTTACCAATATTTTGTAACCATATTTTGATTTAAAAGGGTGTCCATGGAGTTTCTTGCCCGTTCTTCTCCATAGATACCTACTACGCTTTGGAATGGGCAACTAGCTTCATCTTTCTGACTGACTGTCTCCTTGATAATTCAATGGCGCCTATTATTGGTTTATTTGACATTAATGCTTTGAGTTTGAGTTTGATAGCCTGCTGCTATTTGGCGGGCCCCGAGGCTCATTTTCCTGCTTATTTCTCACAATGCAGTTTACAATTTATATTTGTTTTTTTTATTTATTTTTACTTGTTGTTTAATATGTTGTGTTGTGTGCCTTTTAATCTGTGCTAAATAAATATATATTCTTTCTCTCTTTCTTTCTAGGCAAAGACTTGTACGATTGTGACAATACTCAATCGTTAGTGCATTCCACGATGTGTACCTAGGTTGTACTTAGGTTGTAAGACTATGTCATGCTCACTTAAATGTCTCACTGTTGGTGGCGCGTGTGTTGGATCATTCGGTTCCCTACAAAATGGTTGAGCTGGATGGTGCTGATCCACGCGTCATGTTCGTGAACGAGCGCCGTCAGTTGAGACTGGTCATCTCTTAACTGCCACGGCTTATTTTTATTATTCTTATATTTTGATTTATTTTTTAATATACATATTTTTTATACTTTTTTTACATTGTTCTCACATATAGAAGCAACAAGAATTAATGTACCAACGATTTTGTAATATCTTGATTTAAAAAGAGTGTCCTTGGAGTTTCTTGCCCGTTTTAGAGATCTACGTTTTGGAATGGGCAACTAGCTTCAACTTTCTGACTAACTGACCGACTCTTTGACAATTCAAAAGTGCCTGTAAATGGTTTAATTGAAATAAATGCTTTGGGTTTGAGTTTGAGTTTAACTTAAAATATGTATAATGAGATCATTACCGACCTAGTCGGGTACAGCAAAATAGTGGAAGAAGGGAGAGGAAGCTTTAAAACGTATAAGTCTACAATTCATACATTCCATTAACTGTTCCATTCCAAGAGCAAAACCGCCGTTCCTTAAAATTAATTGAACCATGACAATATAGAAAACGCCACAAGAGCATATTTATTACATGTATTTAGTTCCTATATTTCGTCACGGTCTCCGAGTCTTAAGTAGATTTCCACTGCCTTCTCGACATAAATATGAAATTAAACCTTAGGGTATGCTCACAATTGTGTAGAAATACAATTGTTTTCGAATTAACCCTTTTCGAACTCTGTTCAGATGTAGAGGATGAGGAAAATATCGTGAGGAATCTTTTGAGTACAAATGTGGCATTGGCATGAATTTTGACAAAACGAAAGTCATGTACAATTCACATGTCTTGCCGACCTAAATCCACCACGAACGGTTCCTTCTCGAAATTGTGAAGGAGTATGTCTAAGGGCAAGTTATCCAGCTCTGTAGTCACAACTTTGAGAAAGAAGTCGACAGAAGAATCCAGTGGGGTTAGGCAGCGTTTGAAAAACTTCGTCAAGTCTTCTCATCGCCTATGCCGCAACGTTGAAAGACTAAGGTCTTCAACCGGTGTATTCTGCCTGTTATGACATACGGTGCCGAAGCATGGACAGAGACAGTCGAGCTGGTTCACAAATCAAATTCAAGCAGGCTATGCTCATAGTTTTTGAAGGATAAAATCAGCAATGAAGTTATCCGAAAAAAATTGGAGTTACCAACATAGCTTGCAAAGGAAACAAGTGGTAGTGGGCTGGACTTGTTTGTCGAAGGACCGATGGCTGGTGGAGCAGAGGAGTCCTAGAATGGAACACGCGTATCGGCAAGTGGCAGTGTGGGACGCCCCCCCGCTAGATGGATGACCTTAAGAAGATGGGGAGGGCAGACTGGATGCGGAAGGCGCAGGACAGGGTGTTCTGGCGCAGCATGGGAGAGTCCTATGTCCAGCAGTGGACTGCGATAGACTTAGTTGATTGATTGAGTGACTTTGCCAGACAACTTTGTTGTTTTAATTGATTTATTCGCAATTGAGGCACTTTGTATTATACACTATCACATAACTAGATTAACTAATTTGCAATGTTATTCATTATACTGACAAATAGATTATAATTAGTATCAAATAACTAATGTTTGCCTTGACATATGTTTTATTCTTGAAAGTAAGCAAATTAATTAAACCTGTTCTTTATTATGTATTGCAAATTATTTTTATTAAACAATGAAATAATAAGCATCACCTTTGTATGAACCAATTTTTCTGTTCTCTTCCTCTTGTCTGTGTTTAAATAAATAAATATTTGATTCTTTAACTTTCCGAGTGGTTCTAGTCATATCATTTAGTAACATAATTTTACGTATCAGCGAATACTTTCTTACTATGTTTTTTTTTTTATTATTAAATTACAATAGTATTTACAATTAAAATATGATAACCTAACCTAATAAAACTATTAAAAATTTAAAAATGTCGTCGAAAAATTCCTTCTTACTTAGATTTCTTAATACAATTTTTTATTGGATAAACTTCGATTCTTTTTTAACGAACTTCAAATAATGAGGACAGATATCAGATGCATTCGGCGGCTTTAATTTTACCGGAAAATAACCGGTCCATATTTCTGAATATTTTTATGAAAAACCATTGTCATAATTTTACTATGAACACATCTTAACTCAACTATAAATATGATTTGGAAATCCCAGTAATTACATACACTAAGATTACTGAGAACGTTGTTTACTTCATGCTTATGAATATTTCCATCATTTCCATTCAAGTTTCAGTTGAGGTACTTATCTGGTTCTTCGTCTCGTAAGTCCTCATCAGTTATCCCTAGCCTTTTCCTAAAAAAGTTGGGGTCGACTAAAAGTCTAACCGGATGCAGATGAACACCAATATTTGACATGAAGTGACTGCCTATCTGACCTCCACAACCCAGTTACTGGGTAACACGATATCCCTTGGTAAGACTGGTTGTCAGACTTTCGTGCTTCTGGCGACTCGTAACGACTGTCAAAGATCCAGGAATGACAGCCGGAACCAATGGCCTAAGGTTCCTTCACACGCGACACAAAGGCACTGCCTGTCGCGCGACGAGCGGTGCCTTTGTGTCGCATGCGATTCGCGTCGCGTGTCGCGCCTGTTTGAAGGGGCGTTAACGTGTGTGTTACTGGGTAACACAATATCCTTTGGTATAATAATTTAGGTATCTTTATTAATTGAACTAGTGAACTCGGCAGTGGAAAACATTATATTTTTTTCTCTCTCTCTCATTTTTTTTTTCTTTGTTTCTCTCGTATCAACACATATGTTTAAGTGGCTTTTAGAGAGTTTCGGCAAGTACTATATGAGTATTTCATACTAAGGTTAAAATATAAGCCATTCAGTTTGGTGGTGCCAAGGCTGACCGTCCAGGGTACGCCCTTCGTAGGCACCTTTGTTTTTTTTTGTTTCGGGGGGAACCTTCAAAAGGCGCTGGGTTTTGGGGATAAGACTTGGTAGGGAGGGATTTTTTGGATTCCATACCCAAAGGGTGCCAATGGGACCCTATTGCTAAGCCTTCGCTGTCCGTTCGTCCATCTATCTGTCAGTGGACTGTATCTCATGAACAGTAATAGGTAGACAGTTGAAATTTTCACAGAATGTGTATTTCTATTACTGCTGTAACAAAATATAATAACAATTAAATAAAGCTAAAAATGAAAGGGGGTTTCCCTACAATAAACATGTTTTTTTCGTCGTTTTTTGCCTTGTGATACAGAATCCTACTCGCACTTAGCCGGTTTTACCTCTCCGTTCGTCAACATCTGCACCTGGTAAGGGACGCCGTTACCTCTTGAAAAAACCCATTTCAAAACTCCCTGGACGCAAGTACCTAGGTAATTAATGAATATCGTCACTTGCGCACACAGCTAATGCACCCAAAGATAAAAATATAATTAGTGCACACGTCAACATGTCATCAGCCATCAACATCCTCTCTTAATGAGTACGGAGCTCTATTTCTTGTGAAACAAAATTAAATGATCATTATTAAAACATTAGGAGAAATTAATTTAGGTACCTGATACCCTCAATCATGGAAGAACAAAAAAAGTCGGACGGAACTTTGCTAAGACAAAACTGAGTCCCCGTTTATAAGTGATTATATTTATGTGTGAGTGTTGCCTTTTCTAGAGCGGCCTGTACATATGTACAGCAAGCTGGCACTTGACTGTTCCCACTATCCGTCAATTCATGAAACGCATTTCCAAGTGTTTTTTTTTGATTCCGCGGCCTCACATCGCGACCCTCTGGTTGTTGAGGCTGCCAGTTATACCCCATCCCGTATCAGTCGTACCCGCCGTCCAAGGCATTTCCTAGCCGACATCGATGACCCCATAACCCTCCTCCAGGAGAGCAGTAGGGCCACCAGTACAGTGCACAAACACAGACCGCCATCGTTCCGATCTCGCCGCCGAGGTTACTCGCGACGCTCCCGACGTAATTGTCCCCCACGACCCTTGCTCGACGAAGCGCCAGCGCCGTAGCTGAGCCTGTAGCTTTAAATTCCCCGTATAATAATAATGTTATAAATTCGATCCAACTTGTCCCACCTTGCTGCTCTCAGTGACGCCCTAAACCGAGGTTCGTACCCCACCGAGGGTGCCTTTAGCGTGCGGTCACCTAGAAATTAAGAAATTCGCCCCTGGCTAGAGGCTTTAAGTTAGCTTAAGGCACAACACTTGAGTGTTACAACTTTTTGCTAGCGAGAATCTGTCCAATATTTTTTGTTCGTCTACGCCCTCTATAATGATAATAAACAAATGACACTTTTCCTAAAAACTAAATTCGGGCAATATCATAATTCATACAGTAACGACTGTGATGAACTTGTTTTAGTGAAGTAAAAATCCCACAATCCCCGGTCGTGTCCTCAAAGCCCGGGCGCCTTTTGATGGTTTCCCCCGAAAACGAAAAGAAAGAAAACCGGCCAAGTGCGTGTCGGACCACGCACAATGAAGGGTTCCATAGTTGCGATGAATTTATCCCAAGAGCAAACTTAACCTTGTAATTGAAAAACATGTTCTTCGCTACTTTCCAACAGCAAATGTAAGTTGGTCGACTATTACTCGTTAACTCTGATAGTTTTACTTTTAAAGTACCACCGTATTTTTTTTCACATATCCAAAAACAACCATTTAGCTAGCAGAGGGGGGGGGGGGGGGAACTTCAGGTCACTGTCCGGTAAGGACCAGCCCCGGGTCGGCGGCGCGTTGTGTTCCACGCGCGCCTCAAAGAGATATCAGCACACATTGACGGGGTTCTCTAAAGCCCATGCCTGCCAGGATT
This sequence comes from Griposia aprilina, assembly GCA_916610205.1. Classification (NCBI taxonomy): domain Eukaryota; kingdom Metazoa; phylum Arthropoda; class Insecta; order Lepidoptera; family Noctuidae; genus Griposia; species Griposia aprilina. The sequence goes on along the minus strand of OU744310.1, from coordinate 5,666,530 downwards.
GCGAATTTGTCCGAAAGGGTTACCGTGGCCCTGGCACACAGGCAACTGAAGGAACAAGGGTGGGTTAAGCGGGAGAAGATATTTGATGATTACACACCCAAAAAAAAAGGTGGGGACACTTGGCTCTAACAAAAATAGAATAGAATAGGAGTACTAGGAGTTTATGACCTAAGCTGCGGACAGACGGATGGACGGACATGAAGAAACTATAAGGATTCCTTGTTGACTACGGAACCCTAATAAGGCACATGATAAAATAAAACCATGACTCACAGATATCTACGTCTTTTCCGAGCACTTCCTTTTTGCTCGGACCGACTCTGATGTCATTAGGCATTCAATAAATTGCAATTAATAAACAAACATCTAAGAATTTTTCCATTAAACTATAATAATGTAAAATAACTACATTTCAAATATAGTAAAAACCGCAGTAACCTTCTGGATTTCCAATCTAAGTCCGTCCCTGTCGCACTTCAGAATTTTCCAATATATGAAAGAGATGGGTATATCTGACTCATGACGGATACATCTGATTTGTACAGATTTTATTGTTAGTTGAAGGGTAACTCAAAGGTTGCAAATCTTTTTAGGTTAAAACGACTGGTAATAACATTGAATCAAGTTGGTCTAAGAAAATAACATACTTAGGTAATATAAACTTAGCGAAAATAAATATTTATATGACGGCGCAGCAAGTGGCGCCATCTAGTTTTGATACGACGTTTTTGGAATCACCAAAAAGGTCAGTTAAGACTTAAGAGAGATAGAAGAAAGAAGACGAAATTAAATACGTTTATTTGCGCTAAAAATGACGCAGAGAAATAACACAAACAGAAAAAACAACAAGTTGGGGGAAAATTTGCGTCAAATCCACGCAAAACGGGAATTGCTCAGCATAATGCTACGAGTCTACGACCCTATGCGAGACAGAGCCCCAGCGCTGCTTTTCAGCGACCGCCGGCGTTGACGTGATGACGTCAACCGGTGCAGTGCAACACAATAAGAAATAAAATATATACATAACTAGCTGACCCGACAGACGTTGTCCTGTCTTAACTATGAATGTCATATGTCGTTTGGTTTTAGTTTTGACTATTGACTAAAACTATCGACTCATTTATCAAACGATCCATCTGTGTGTAACGATACTTGCAGCGCGCATTCTGTCAATCACTGACAGTTATTTCAAACAACTGACAGTTTTCTTAAATTTTGTAACGTTCCGATCAACTTCCTTATTTTTTTATTTCATAAGATTCTTCTCCTGACAATAAATAAAACAACAAAAAAAATTTTGTGAAATTGGTCCAGCCGTTCACGCGTGATGGCGTGACCAAGGGAAATAGAGATTCATTTTTATATTTATAGATACTGTGGGAATGTTACGTGTATCTAATAATAACTAGGGGGACGTAGAACTAAAACACGTAGTATTCTTTAAAAATGTAATTATATTAATATCAAGGAATTATACACCGGCAGGCCCTAGCCTGTCTAGTTCTTAAACAAACTACCATCACTTTTCCTTTCGAATCTTATTTTAAACTTGCTTGACTGTTCGAGGCAAACCAACGATAATATTAGGTCTTTACCTATGAAATTGCCGTTCTGCAGTACTGGCCATTTCAAATCAAAATAATTTTTGTTTGGCTAAGAATTCTAATTTCAAATTAATTTTATTTTAAAAACATGGATTTTTTTTTCTAAAAGTAGTCATTTCTTTATTGATTAGTGTTACATTTTCATCGCATTTCAATCTTTTTCGTCATCATGGATACGTTAAAAATTCGAGTAATTATGGAATATGAGTACCGTCGTGGCAGCAACGCGGCACAAGCGGCACGCAACATCAACGACGTTTACGGAGCTAACACTACAAACCAACGCACCACCTGTTATTGGTTTGCTCGCTTCCGTTCTGGAAATTTCGACCTGAAAAATGAACCTCGCGGTCGTCCGAAGACTTTGGTCGACAATGACGAATTAAAGGCGATTGTGGAAGCTGATGATACACAATCTACGGCTGAATTAGCAGCAGCTTTCGACGTTAGCGTCAAAACAATATTGGTCCATTTGCGTCAAATTGGCAAGGTAAAAAAGCTTGACAAATGGGTGCCCCACGAACTCAATGATCGCCAGCGCGAAGTACGCGTCGAGACGTGCCTTGCACTGCTCAACAGACACACAAATGAAGGAATTTTGAACCGCATTGTTACCTGCGATGAAAAATGGATTCTGTTTGATAACCGTAAGCGCTCAGCAAGTTGGTTGGATCCTGGTTCAGCACCTAAACAATGCCCTAAACGAAAACTTACCCCTAGAAAAGTGATGGTCACTGTTTGGTGGTCTAGCGCCGGTGTGATTCATCACAGCTTCTTACCAAACGGGGTGAGCATTACTGCAGATGTGTACTGTGAAGAACTGAACACAATGATGGAGAAGCTGGCGCATCTCCAACCAGCATTGGTCAATCGCTCGTCTCCGCTGCTCCTGCACGACAACGCGCGACCTCATACTGCACAGCAGACGGTCTCCAAGTTGCAAGAACTGGGGTTGGAAGCTCTCCGTCATCCGCCCTACTCACCAGACCTTGCGCCTACAGACTACTACTTTTTCCAGAATTTGGATAACTTCTTGGCGGGAAAAAAATTTAATACCCGAGAGGCAGTACAAAATGCCTTTGAAGAATTTGTTGCCTCCCGTCCAGCTGATTTCTTTAAGAAGGGCATCAATAAACTGCCACTGCGATGGCAAAGATGCATTGATTGCATGGGTGATTACTTCGATTAATACAAATAAAAAATTCATGAAAAAAAATCGTTTGAATTTTTTCATACAAAACGGCAATTTCATAGGTAAAGACCTATTATATATCTAGCCTGTTAACATAAGGTTGACACATGCAGACAACCTCTACAATACCTAGTTCTAAATGTTTTTTAAATATAATATTGGGATGGTAGCAGTAACTCTAGCAGACCGTCGCGCGTCGCATCAATGGTTGCGTGACAGACATAATCCTGTTGATATTGTAATTGCTGACCACTAATATGATGACTGCTTCTGGTAATGGCTATCCTGTGCCGTTATATTTATATTAAGCAACCAAGGACAAAATGATTCGTTGTGCATGTTCCAATAAAATAAAAACTCGGCTGCGAATATATACAATGTGTATCTTAAATAACGCACAACCTCTTAAGGGGTCATTGTACTCATCATTATGAACAACTTTTACTATGGGACCAAACTGGAAATTGCGAAAAAAAAAAACAGCATTTCCCTACATTTATGTTCGCATAACTCGTCAAAATGTAGGGAACCGCTGTTTATTTTTTTAAACTAGATGAGGTCGGCGTTTCCTATCTGACTACTCTAAGAAGAAAGGCCGAAACAAACTCAGAGGTCACAGTCTCTTTTTAAGTCCAGACATAATCTTAGTCAGATAATGTGAAGACCATGTAGATTTGTGTCTGGAATGGTCTTTTGAGGAAAGAACCACACAGATTGAGTGGACCTGTCCAGTCAGTGCACGCATTTGTCAGTAATCGTGCAGCTCAACTCAGGAAGTCAGGACATAAGGAGCTCAACGATTCGACGAACAATACCAAAGACAGGACATTTGGGTAGGCTGCATAAATTAATCAAACGGCCAGAACATGTTTTTTTTTTTATAAAAAGTTTTAAAACAAAATGATCACTTTGCAAGCAGTCTCAGGAGTTGGTGGCGTTAAATCTGATATTTAACTAAAGTATCAACCCACAGGTCGGACAGAGGTTTTGGATTTTTCCATTTGTCATTTCTCGGTGCCTATCAGCCCAGAGACTGGATTTTGGTCCGGTTGATGAAAATAGGCCTGTCCCAAATTACATCATCATACTTGGGAAAACTGGTAGTTTTCCCAACTATGTTCGAGTCCAGTCTAGCCGGATGCAGATGAATACCAGTATTTTACTCAATACCATGGTCTAAAAAAACAAGGTCTGGCATTCCGGGAGTGACACATGCTTACGTCACTATCCAGTTGCCACTTTATTGCAACAAAACACGAATTATGGAAAAAATTCAGTCACCATTCTGTTAAAAAATATATATAAGCCATTTAAATTGTCGTTTAATTTTTCTAATCAAACGAAACAATTCAATTAAAAAATTTAAACAATACCAACGTAATTGTTAGTTAAAACCTCTTTGTGTTATCGGATTCCCACAGGTAATAATGGCGATTGGGGAGTTATTATTACCCACTACTGGTAACACAGCGGTGATGAAGTAGGCTTGTGTCACTCCCGTGACCGGAATGCTATAACTGGCAAAGTATATTATTATACCATGCTCAATACTCAATACTTTATTGCATTCCACAATGTATTTGCTTAGGTGGTAAACATTTGTTTAAGAACAATCGTGGACCCTCTAGAGAACAGCAAAAGAAATATGGCAGGTAGAGATGTGGACTTAATCGTTTATCTTATAATCTAACTTATTCTAAAAAACATTCTTTGTGTATTTTATATGAATTTTAGGATTTTAGTGGGTTGTGGAGTTCAGCTAAGCAGTGGCTCTATCACGCGGCTCGTCATCTTGTGTTGACATCTGACATTATGCTGACCTGAAACCCTTTGGCATTAAAATCATTGTTTTCCGTTTTTTTTTTAGTTTTAAGGTGTATTTTTGTTGCTGTAAGCAAATAAAAGCATTTTTCTTTCTTTTTAACTGACTGACTGAAAGGAGGAGGTTCTCAATTCGTCTGTATGTTCTTTTTGTTTTATTTTTGTTAGCTCAGAACTTTTTTCTGTGAGAACCGATTTGGATGTTTTTTTTTTATTTGATAGCTGGTGCTTCACATGTGGACATTTAAAGAGACACACAGACATTTAAATTTTATCAAGGTATGACCAGTAGTTTTTGAGTTATCCTTAGTACTGCATATTTTTTCCACTTAGTTTATATTGATGATGTGTTAATATTTTCCTGTCACTGTTATTTATATACCAAGTAGTGGTATACGAATTTGTTTACCGAGACTAAAAAGTGAAAAATAAAAACTTTTTTACAAAAAATAACCGACTTCCAAAAAAAACACTAAAAGACGTGAAAAATAACTTTTTATTTCGGAAGTAGGTGGCCAAAAACGAAAATACAAAACAAAGACACCGACTTCCGAAATTAAAGTTATTTTTCACGTCTTTTACTGTTTTTTTTGGAAGTCTTTTTTTTTTTTAAGTTTTTCTTTTAAAATACTTGTATCCAGCTGCATCCGGTTGACTTGGAAGCTGACACCATCATAGTTGGGACAGCTAGAACAGATGATGAGTTCTATATCTGGGTCAGGCAGTGCTGTAGCAATTTTTCAATAGAAAGAGTGCGTTCACAATAGCTTCCGCTCTTGGATACTTGAATGAAAGTAACACACTCGGGGAGGTCAGTCTCGCAAACACCTTGCTGACAAGCTAATATTTTTATCACAGCATGAGCTCTTTCCTGGTCTGTGGGAGTCTCATCCAGTTCCCCCCGATCTTTTGTAGGTCGTTCACTCACCAAGCCATTGGTCTGCAAATGCTCCTTCTCCCGTTTCTCGGTAACCATGGAAAGCATGGCACAAAAGTGAGGAGGCCAGCAGCAGTGGGTGGAACAAGGCTGTCAATGATAATGCGCTATTGGCACTTATGACACTATAAGATGTGCTATTGGCACTTATGTCACTATATGATGAGCTATTGGCTCTTATGACACTATATGACGATGAGCTATTGGCAGTTATGACACTATATGATGAGCTATTGGCACTTAGATACCATATGAAACACAGTCGTGTCTTTTTACTGCTAAAAGGAGTCAAATCAACCAATCTCCTACTTTTCGGGGTACATCTGTTCCTGTAACTGATCGGCTCGAGCTCCTAGGCATGGAGTTGACATCTGGTCTCAACTTCGGCGCCACCATCGAGTATAAAGCCCAAACGGCGGCTAAGAAGCTGGGCATCCTAAATAAGGTGAAGCGATACTTTACGTCTGGACAGCTTTTAACCCTGTACAAAGCGCAAGTCCGATCCTGCATGGAGTATTGCAGCCACCTTTGGGATGGCTCAGCTAAATACCAACTTGCCGCGCTTGACTCGGTGGAACGCAGAGTTAAGAGACTCATTGGCGACATAAAACTGGTGGATGCCAAGCTTCACAGCTTGACTCATCGCCGTAAGGTTGCTTGTCGGTCTTCTGCAGATTGTATTTCGGTGAATGTGCCCAAGAACTCAATGACCTCATTCCACCGGCCCCCTTCTACCATCGGACACCTAGGCGCACTGCAAGTTACCATCCCTACCTAGTTGCTATTCCACCAATTCACACGAAGCGCTTCCAAACATCTTTTATAATGCGCACAGCAAAAGAGTGGAATTCTCTACCTGCGCCTGTGTTTCTGACCGCATACAACCCAAATCTCTTCAAAGTGAAAGTGAAGAGGCTTCTTCTGGGTAAGCTCTGTCATCTCTGACCTAGACTAGAGTCAAGAGCAACCCATTTAAAAAAAAAAAAAATATGATGATGAGCTATTGTCACTCATGACAATATATAATGAGCTATGGCACTTATGACACTATATGATGATGAGCTATTGGTACTTATGACACTGTAAGACGATGAGCTATTGGCACTTATGACACTATATGATGAGCTATTGGCACATATGACACTATATTATAGTGTCATAAGTACCAATAGCTCATTTACCGTGTGTTAACTTAATTCACCATTCACATACCTTATTGGCACTTATGACACTTCAATTATAGTGTCATAAGTACCAATAGCTCATAGACAGTCAAGCTGTGTCAATTGACACAGATTCACCCCCTAATACATATGTGACCCCCTATTAAATGTAGGTGTACTAGGAAAACAGGTGTTATGTACACTCAGGAATAAAGAACAGTCAATATTACACTTTGGTACTTAAAGTGAGTAAATAAAGTTAGCACGTATAAGACCGCAAGTCATTTAGTGAATCACCAGTTGCTGTCCGCGTCTTCGCCCACGTGGTTGTCGGAAATTATCCCATGGGAACGTGCTACCGAAACAAAAACCACAACAGCTATCTGCCAGTGAAAGTCCCGTCAAAATCGGTCCAGCCGTTTCGGAGATTAGCCGGAGCAAAACAGACATACATAAAAAAAATATGGTATTTTCTTATTTTATTTATTTGTATAGAATTTGAAACAGTGTCTCAAAAAGGAAATCTTGAATGCATTTTTTGTTCTACAGCTTAGAGAAGTAAACTCTCTTTATTTTTCCGTATTGAATCAATCCGAATATGTCTAACATTTTAAGCACGTGGTGTTTTATAGTTTCTGCCCATCCCCTAAATGCCTGAGTGTATGTAATTAATGCCTGTTTTCGTGGAACTTAGCAAGCGATAGCTCTAAAACCACTCCTGAGGGCCTAGACAAATGGCATTCGCTTCGGAGCGATTCTATTTCTACAATCGCTATCACTTTCGCTAATGATTCCAAAAACTAGCGATAACGCTCGTCAAAAAGTGTCCCTTGGCTATGCATCTCTGTGGAAGTACCTAATCTTTCAACGCTGTCAATTCATTTCATAATCGAATGTTGTTAACATTGTCTAGCTAATTTTTATTCGTTGACCTATGATCACGTGACATTTCGATAGCTTATGTCAATTCCATACATTTTTGGCTTTTCTTCTAGCGTCATCGCTAATCGAATGTTACTTTGTCTAGGCCCTCTGTTTAACTATTCAATTCTCAGTAGGCAACTCGTTATCTTCGAAATTTACGTTATTGATATTTCTGGTTTTTTAAGTCAAGTTTAGTCAATATTTTTAGAAATATGTTGCTAGGCAATTTGCAAGAGTTGTCTAAGCATTTCGCAGCGGCGAATTACTTGATGTTTCCACTTAACATTTATATGTTATCATCCTACATCTTACACACACAACACTTATCATATCTCTCATAATCGTCAAGCTGAAACTTAAACTAAAATAAAATAAACCCTAACTATCGCAATCATTTGTTATAATATTTTTATTTTTCTCAGTTTTTTTTTAGTTTTTTTTTTGTCACATGACTTAATTGTGGGCTAACTTTTTCAGTACTAATGTATCTTAGTTACTACTTATCGAAGCAAGAGTCCTTGTTATGTTCATTGGATGAGCACTGTTTTCCAAGATGTAACAGGTTTTTACCTAGTTTGGAAATCAGGAGTTCATTTAAGTTAGAAGCCTGTTTTATGTTATGTTTTTAGTATTGAAACTGTAGAAGTAGTAGTACTAAGTTCTGATTTTGTCCAATAAACGTTATTATTATTATTATTATAGTGTTAGTGAAAACGGGCATTAGATTTTATACTGGATTAAACAAAGAGCCTTTATACCGCATGCCTTTCTACCTTGTCAGTCATTTGTCAACAATACCTCTTTTCCAAATTCATAAACGGAACAAAGAAACAACAAAATGTTATGAAACCATGTAAAATAAATAGTACGACCGTGACAGGACTCGAACCTGCAGTCTTCGGATTCGAAGTCCGACGCCTTATCCATTAGGCCACACGGTCCATGTGTTACAGGCTATAATAGAGTGTCGCAATAGACATGACCTAGTTTTCAGCCTGAAAAAATCGATACGTATTACGTAGCTATAGGGGCCTTCAAGTTGCGAGTAAAGCTAAGCGCACATTATAGCAGCGGCGGGCCGCACCGCAGCGCAGTAATTATTGTTTCAGACAGATTCAAATTTCGAATTTGAATTTGAACTGTATTCAGCCTAGTGCAATAAGGTTGCGCATATTTGGGCGGGCCGCACCGCAACGCAGTAATTGTTCCAGACAGATTCAAATTTCGAATTTGAATTTGAACTGTATTCAGCCTAGTGCAATAAGGTTGCGCATATTTGGGCGGGCCGCACCGCAACGCAGTAATTGTTCCAGACAGATTCAAATTTCGAATTTGAATTTGAACTGTATCCAGCTTAGTGTAATGAGGCTGCGCACATTTGGGCGGGCCGCAACGCAACGCATTGCAAAAATCCTCCATCATCTCTTTCGTACACATTGTATGAATCCCACACTACAGGCTGGCGTGCGTTGCAAGTATCAAAGCGGTTCGGCCCGCCTAAATGTGCGCGAGCCTTCAGTAGTAACACGTGAACTACAAAAAAAATCAGCTTATAAATAAAGCCACATGAAATATTTATTAAAAAAAAAAAACGACTTCCAAAAATCAAAACAAAAAAAGGGAAAAATAACTTTAATTTCGGAAGTCGGTGGCCAAAAACGAAAATACAATACCAAAGACACCAAATTCCGAAAAAAAATAATTTTCAGTTTTATTGTTTTTTTTGGAAGTCGGTTGTTTTTTTTTTTTGTAAAAAAGAGTTTATTTTTCACTTTTTAGTTGTGGTACCTGCCCCACATAAATTCGTATACCACCACTTAATATGTAAGTAACAGTGACAGGAAGTTATTAAAACATCATCAATATAATTATACTAAGTGAAAAAATACGCATTATTAAGGATAACCCAAAAACGACCGGTCAGATCTTGATCAACTTTATATGGGACCACATGAGAAGCACCAGTTTTCAAATAAAATAAGAATCATCAAAATCGGTTCACCAATAAAAAAGTTCTGAGGTAACACACATAAAGAAATAAAAAATGCAGTGGAATTGAGAATCTTCTCTTTTTTTTTGAAGTCGCTTAGCAATTAAGCTGCTGCTAATGTCAAACTGTTCCCAAGTTACCATTCGCAAGTTTGACTGTACTTATAGCATTCATAAGTAACAATCAACAATAAAGGTAAGCCATGTAAGTTACATGGCTAGCTACGACCTCTAAGAATTCTTTCGAGAGTTATTTTATACGTTGTTGAAGTACTTTAGCTAAAGGCAAATAGCATAAATGATACAACTACTCGACAGTCTTGAGCTCATCTCACAATTCTCCAGGGGGCCAAGTCTATTAATTTACAAACGTCACAATGGTTACTGCATTGTTAATTTTTGACAGATTTTGTATGACAAATCTGTCAAAAACTCACAATGCAGACACCATTGTGACGTTTGTAAATTAGTAGACTTGGCCCCCAGATATACTGACAAGATCTTCTTCCATTCATCGGCGAACACATCATAGTCAGGCTTAGCGTCCATGAGAGCGTTGTGCGCAGAGTGTGCGAGGAACAGAGTGGACTGGGCTCAAGCCACGGCGACGGTTAGACTCCTAGCCAAGGTGAAAAAAGCCCGATCGTGTAAGCGCAGCGGAAGCTCTAGGAAATTAAAAACTATCAGTATGAATCTTCCGAACATCGGATAACGAAAAATTATGAGATTATAATTATAATAATAATGCTGTTATTACAGTGTGTGTGACGATGTATGAACGTAACCGAATCAAAAGGGGTATGAAAGGATCGCAGCAGGTGGCGTTCTGTAGTTTCTACCTATACCCCCATGGGTAGAATGCGTGAGTTTATGTATGTATGTTATACCTAATTACATACCATTTTCTTCGCAAAATATCTTAATCACTGCTTAGTATAAAATCACATTTTGTAATTTAAAAAATATAACTGTATCATTACATTTATAATTATTTAATTACAGAAAAAGAAAACATTATTCCCATGACTTTAAAGTTAACAATGCACATTTTTTCAACCCTAATATAATAATTATACCTGATCAAATTATGTAACGCCTAATTATTATTCATAGCTCTCAAGCTGAAGTGACGGACTACAATAAAAACGTATAATTTGAACTAGCTAAAGATGACGTCTTAAGGACGCTATCACAGTTTTGGCCCATTTAAGTTTAAGTATCTGAGTCGCAACACAACAGCATTACGCGCACGCACACATTGAAACCGTAGTCCGCTCGATTTTTTTAGACATTACTTAACTAATCTTGGTACTTGCAGGTATTTTTTTTTACTAGCTTTGTTGAGTGAAGTTAGCAACTGAATAACAGTGCTTATTTTTATTATGACTATATTAATATTACCTACTATTTTTCATAATATAAATAAACCATATTTCTACATAAACTATTATATCACACCTAGCATTAGGCAAACAATGACCTTAGCATTTCTTAAGCTACCATTCCATTGAATTTGACATTGACCGTGACCATTTTCGTGGTCGTTTAGGTGAATGGTTGCAAACTACGATAGCAACAGCCGCGGGCATTGCCTAATCAAGATTTTAGCTGCATCCCCAACTTATACCCCTCCGGCCAACCCGGAGCATGACGTGATCGAGACCATACAAAATGACGCGCAGTGTGACCACGGATTCCCCCGACCCTTACTCGAGCCAGCCCACACCGCTGAGCCTGTAGCTTTAAATTCGTCCCCTAATAATAATAATTCCGACCCAGCCTGTCCCTTGCTGCCCTCCCCCAGCGATGCCCTAAGCTGAGGTCCGTACCCCGCAGGGGGTGCCCTTAGCGTGTAGTCGCCTAGTTTGTAAGTTTTTTAAGCCCTGGCTGGGGGCCTTAATTTATTAAGGCAACCACAGGTAAGTCCGGTTAAGCAGCCGACCACCTCCTTTTTTTTTTGATCCGAGTTGGAAAATCCTCATGGATGTCCCCCGCCCTGGGGGGGCGGAGAGGTCTGTCAGACTCTTACTGACTGAAAACCACCCCGGTGTTCCATCTCACACCTGCGCCGGGGGTCGCGGGAACGTACGAATCTTCCGCAACCCCCGACTGGTCGCCTCTGCGGGCCCCGTCCGGTCGAGCGGGGCGAGTGAGGTGTTTGACTACCCCGCGAAATCTAAAACGGGCGCGCGTGGAACACTACGCGCCGCCGCCTCGGGTCCTGATGTATGGGGGCGACGGACGTCCCACAGTCCGTCGTCCCTGGACCCATTTAGGGGGGCTGGAAGAGGGCGTTGTCCACCCTCCGCCGACGCTCGGTGCGCCTGCTGCGGGCCGGGTGAGAGGATGAGATCTCTCGCTCCCTTTCCGTAGCCTCCTTCTGCGATATCACTGTTTCGCAGAAGGATACCACCGCGTCCCAGGACTCGTCGCCGCCGACCATAGCATTCACTACGGCCGGCAGCGACAGGTCACTGCCTACTCCAGAGATGAGGGCACCCAAGCGGCACACTCTGCCAGCGTATGCCGCGCCGTGTCCTCCAGACAGTCGACGCAGTGGTGACACCGGGCGTCCGGCTCCCTGTTTATGTGACACAGATACTTCCCGAAGCAACCATGCCCCGAGAGCACCTGCGTCACCCGAAACGACAGGGAGCCGTGCCTCCTCCCGAGCCAGAGGTCGAGCACCGGCCGGATCGCCTCAATGGTGACGAGGCCGGCGGTAGGGTGTGAGAGCCTATCCCGCCATTCCGCCACCAGGAACTCGCTCAGATTTTTTATTTTTTTTTAGGTAGTGTGCATAGACCTGCCCTCTTTGAAACATCTCGTTTAAAATAAATATGTCATTGGCCATGGACCGCAAAAAATAACTAGCTTAGTGATTTATGAAAAATAACTAGGTAGTGTACAGTCAGCAAAAGAGATAAGTATCTAGTTGAAGTTTATTAAGAAACCAATTAATGTTTTGGAATGAAATTTAATTTGATAAATTACCAGTTTGTTTTCTATTAATTTTATTTTATTTTATTCGAAAACATTCATCGGTTTCATACTAAACTTCGACTATATCCGGTGACTCTGCATTCTTATCTCTTTTACTGACCATAGACCTGGCCCATTTTGAAACATATCCTTTAAGAATGTGGTAAGGACCTTCAGACTGAACACTTTTCTCCATGGGACCAACCAACAACCAACAACAACAACAATCGTAATCACGAAAAAAAAAACTGCCGCTTCATACATTTAGATCGAGTAGGTATTGAAGTTTTCATAGAAATTGTTCTACTAGACTCGCGTCGCGCTATCTCAACGCCCTTGTCTACGGGTGCCTTTATTCTATTTAGTTTGATCTCTCCCTATGCGAGTCCCAATAAATACTTTTTAGGGTTCCGTACCCAAGGGATGCCAACGGAACCCTATTACTAAGCCTCCGCTGCCCGTCCGTGTATCTGTCAGCGGGGTATACCTCATGAATCGTAGTAGGTAGACAGTTGAAATTTTCACAGTGTATTTCTATACTAACTATAACAAAAAAAAAAAAAAAATAATTTAAGGGGTCTCCATACAAGAAACGCGTTTTTTTGTCTTGTCGTACGGAACCCTTCGTAGCCAAGGGCACGAGCCTGAATAATATTCTCCAGTTTTGTAAATGACGTAAAGAAACCGGAGCTACACCGGCCTTCATTTAGTCCAAACCTTGAAATACTTGATACATATAACAACTTTCCTGTAACGGGAAATAATTATTTTTTAATGAATAGTTCGATAAACTAAGCTTTTATAAGTAGAACGCTGACTTTTCAAACCACGAGCTATTAGGCTCAATCTACACTGCCGTGGATTGGAAATGAAGCGACTTTTTGCAATAAAATTGAATGCGGGAATTTCTGAGAATGCGCGGGAATTCTCCAGAAGACGCGTGGCCTGTTTTTTGGCTCGTATCTAGTTTGTACGTTACACTATTGAAATAAAGTTGATTATGCTTTGTAAAAAAAAGTCACTTCCATTCCATTCTGCGGCGGTGTAAATTGAGCCTTAAGAGGCTTACAAGAGCTAAAGCGCGGTCACTGTCGGATTGCATAGAAAAGAAAGAGACGCGCGATGACACAACGCTGGTAATTTATTGAAAACTATGAAGCAATTATGGATTTACAAAAAATTTATCCATTGGACTAAAAAAGTAAAACACTATCACGTTGGTATGTTGTTTGTAGAACAATCTGACAAAAAATCTGAATGTTTGCATGTATGTTAGTACGGTTTTTGATAGTTTAAAAAAAAAGTGGTATCTTCATGATTTTTTTTCTATCATATCAAGTTAATTGTATTATGTTTTCAACACACTATCTCACTAGCATCTATCCAGAAGAATATCATATATTTTTCTGATTTTGGTTACTGCAGTGGATCATATATTTTCAGGTATTATAAATTTGCGTTTAGGTCATGTAGTCCCCTTAAGGCGCTTCTCCGACCAAACGTTCCTCGACCGAGCGTTCGGTCCTTCTCTGTCCCGTCGCTGTCTCGCTCTGTCTCGCTCCATGCGCACGCTCATATATCATAGAATTCACAAAAAAATGAAATTATTTTAATAATAACCCTCCTGGCGTAGTCGGGTAAAAAAAGACAAGCGATGTTTTGAAAAAAAATAAAACGTGAATAATTTAGATTTTTAAATTATCTATCCATTAGTGTAATCCTTAAGTTAATAGAACGTCACCTTTAGCAAAAGATGCATGCAATCAATAATTTTATTCAATTTTTTACAAGGAGATTTTAAATGTATTTATAACACATAAAAACAAATAAGAACGTGCAATGTGATGATAGGATATCGAACATTAATAATGTGCTTTTAGATGTAGTTTATTACCCATAGTGAATGACTTAATAGCCTCTGAATAACGCACTATGGCAAGGTTTTGGTCGGGGTACCGCCGAGAATACTCGGTCAGCGACGCTTGCTAAGAGACTCACGTTTGGTACATAAGTATACCAGCGAGTAATCGCTCCTCGCTGTCGCGCACTCGTTGCTCACCAACTCGTTTTTAGGGTTCCGTGGTCAACAAGGAACCTTTATACTTTCTCCATGTCCGTCTGTCCGTCCGTCCGCAGCTTAGCTCAGAGACTTTTAGTACAGAAAGCTATAATTTGACATGGATATACATATTAATCACGCCCACAAAGTGGTAAAATAAAATCATGGAAAAAATATTTCTAGGGATTCTAATATTTATAATCAACAGTGATGATTCCGAACAGCATCGATGTAAGTTATTGGTGTCGCTATTATTAATTAATTAATTAGGTAATTTTATCTAAAATGCTGATTAATAACGGAACTGTACGAGCTTCATTAAAGTCTGTACACGTACAGTATTCCCAAATTAATAATGCGTATGCAGATCTTCGCTAATTGTCGTATTCCCGGAAACACCCGAATCATTGAATCGTA
The DNA here is from genome assembly GCA_916610205.1 of Griposia aprilina. Classification (NCBI taxonomy): domain Eukaryota; kingdom Metazoa; phylum Arthropoda; class Insecta; order Lepidoptera; family Noctuidae; genus Griposia; species Griposia aprilina. Next base: position 5,651,442 of record OU744310.1, on the reverse strand, counting down.
AGATAATCGTATTTATGCATGAAGAAAATGCACTTAACCACTCTATATACATATTGTCTTCCGACGCTCGGGGAATCCGACCGTTGCCGAACAGAGACGAAGATTTCTATGCGCATTATCACTTTGGGAGACCTGTAAAGTGGGGATGTTTCTATTTCTCGTCTATCCCATGGTGTGGGGTATCGTTGGATAGGCCATTTAAAAATATTACGGGTTTGTGATAACCATTTTTCTGATCAGGGCTCCGTTTGCGTAAAATTAAGCTTTAAAATGCTATTTTTTGTTAGAGTCAAGTGTCCTCACCCTGCCAGCTAAATGACTGCTTTTGGATATGTGAAAAAATTTACGGCAGTAGTATAAAATACTGAAATTACAAGGAAAAAAGGCTTTACAAGTTTACGAATAATAGTCGACCAAATTACATTTGCAGTTGGAACGTATGGGAGAACATGTTTTTCAACTACAATATTAAGTTTGTTTTTGGGATAAATTCATTCCAACTTCGGAACCCTTCATTGTGTGTGATTCGACACGCACTTGGCCGGTTTTTTTTGTAGCTAGCTCTACTCGCAAAAAACTTGTAGGGAATAGATTTTAGGACTTGACTAAACCTACTCGAAAAAAAAACATTAAAAATATTAAATTTATTAATTAACTAAAATATCGTAAGATAACATCACACAGAGGTGTATCCTACTATGTATAGTATAAGGTACCTGCGGTAAATAAGAGCCAGTATACATAAAATTTAAATATTAAAAAAAATAGGTGTAGTTGAAATAAAAATCAGGAATATTAAGTATGTATCGAACATTAATTATTAGAGATCTTAAAAAAGAATCTATATGGCTAAGTTTTAAATATTTTGTGAACAAAAATAATCTTAAAAAAATCCTTTACTAAGGATCTTAATAAACTCAGGTAGTCTATTAAGGTCCGAGAGCAAATTAAAAGAAACTAAGCAGTTAAGATAGCAATACTATTGGTTCTTCTTAGGTATGCGTGAGTTCCACCCTATAAAACTATTGAATGTGTGTTCTTTCTCTGATGGTCCTTAATAGCCGCTGGCCCTTATTTACCGCAGGTACCTTAGTAGTGGGTACTTACGCCAGTTATGGTATTAAGCCCCATGTTTAAAGGATGGGGTTGACTCCGCCCCAGGCTGAGAATTTTTTAATGGAAAAATCCAATACCTGGGACCCAGTACTCAGCAGTCACGTTTGTAAATGAGGAACAGACGACCTTAAAGGCACCCATAGACAGGTGCGACTCTAATAGAACAATTTCTATGAAAACTTCATGGAAATGGATCTACTAGAATCGCGTCGTGCCGGTCTGTGGGAGCTTTAAAAGACACAAAGTAAGAAAAAAAGAAGGATATTCCTTGTTTTTTTTCTTTCTTTCTGTCAAAGTGTCTACAGACACGATTAGACGAGAATGGATGCGGAAACCGGAGGTTGTGGAACTACTTAGGACTGGCCTATGTCCAGCAGTGGACTACGATAGGCTCACTTGATAGATATGGAACGTAAGCAAGTTAGTGATCACCTTAAGCTTAGGTATAGAATCTTAAGATGATCACCACATTCCAAAGAGACGTTTCTTTCAAAAAAAAAAAAAATTATGTATAATATTCCTTATATGCTTACACTTGATAAAGATTTTCTGAACCAATTGATAACACAATTATTAAGCTATTACCGAACGTACGCATTAGGTATAGTAGTACATATACTTTTAATACGCGCAGTCATCAATGAGTCACTCCAGTATCGATACCTGACCGCTGTGACGTATCGGAAATAGTGTAGTGTCACAGAATATGTAATAGTACAAGAATGCATGACATTGACATTTGGAAAGCAATCGTTTTACTTTGCGAACCGGGTACTTATTAGGAAAAAATGTTTTTTTAAATTTTATTTAAAAAAAAAAAATATTATTTCAGACTCTGTGCATATTTTGTAAGTAACAAATTAAATATCTTAAGACTAAAGGCTCTCGCAGACAGGCGCGACGCGACACAAAGGCGCCGCTCGTCGCGTGATGAGCGGTGCTTTTGTGTCGTGCACGATTCGCATCGCGTGTCGCGCCTGTTTATAGGAGCTTTAAGTTAATAGTAATTAAGTAGGTAGTCCAGATGAACACGAATTAAAATTTAAAGAATTTTAATTATGTCTATTCTACATTTAAAAAAGAAAAATAGGAAATTGATTTTATTTTGGGAACATTTTGTGACTTCCTTTTCTTTAGAGTACCTACTTAAATAACTTTATTTTTCTCGTTATAACTTGGGAAACAAAAAAATGTTGGGAATGTATGTACAAAAATTAAAAGGTACTAAATTAACTTCTTATTGAGTTTTGACATTGAACAGCGCCTTTTATGTGCCTACTTGAAGTACCTAAATGACATATTTTTTTTTGGGTTGGGATATCATGACATGACCTCTCCCGCTCTGGGCGGAGCGGAAGGGCGTGTCAGACTCTTACTGACTAAAACCCACCCGTGTCCCTTCAGTTGCCTGTGCGCCAGGGCCACGGTAACTCTTTCGAACAATACGCGACCCCCGGCAGGCATCGGCCCTATCGGACCTCGTCAATTGTGCTGACATCTCTTTGAGGCGCGGGTCTGGTCCTTAACGGACGGCGATCTGCCCATTGCCCGCCGTCCGTAAGCCCGCGCCTACGGTGGCCGGGAGTCAGCTATCGACTTCCGACGCCCAGGGTGTCTCCTCCTGCGACGACGAGGGCGCAACGATTGCCTTTCCCTTACGCGCTCCGCCTCCTCCTTCGCGATCATTACTACTTCGCAGAAGGAGGTGACGGCTTCCCATTCCCTGTCGCTCCGTACCATGGCCTGAACCAGGGCCGGACGCGAGAAATCGCCGCCGTCGATCGCTGCCACGAGGACACGGCGGTGCTCCGCCCAAGCGGGGCAGACCTCCACCGTATGCTCCACCGTGTCCTCAGGTCGATCCACATAATCATAACACCTGGGCGTTTCCTCCACCTGAATGACTTGACTTTGACTTTGTTATTCTAGATTTCGTTGTAAAATCACTTTACATATTTCCTTATTCATTCATTTTTTAACAAAAAGTTTAAGGAATCTACTTATAGGTTAATTTTATTAGTTATGTTTTAAAAACCAGTGTTTATTTGTATATCTACCAAATGCATTAAAAAAATATTGCAAGATCCAAATGTCAACATTAATTTTTAAAGATAACTTATATATCTGCCTTTGTTTTGCAAAAACTGCATGACTATAACCGTATAGATGCATAATGCAATAATAGTGCATTTTTTACCGCGTGCTACGCAATTAATACATGACCTATGACTTCCTATTTATTTGATTTGCACCAGAAGCATATTAAGACAAAAGAGTATATATATAAAAAAAACTGGTTTACATACGTCATTGGTCCGTAGCGGCGGGCTTGCGAAATTTATATAAGCGTAAGTTGTACCGCGGATCTTGTTAGACACAAGTTTACTGCAGCCCACGGTGCATCGTGAATGCCGACCTTTATTTCTTAGCGCGCGCGATTTAAAATACGGATACCGAACTGCATTCGAATTTTCGAATATCAAAATTCAAAATTCGTAATAGTGTGTGATCAAGAAAGCTATGTGACTCTGATAAATATTTTTTATTTATATTGAGACTGATTTAAAAAATAGTTTTTAAAACTGAACTTGTTTATTGATCGAGTGACATTGAGAACCATCTGACGTTCCAAATTCGAACTATTATTAACGGAATTAAAGTAGTGCTATTAAATACAAATTATAAGTCAATAAGTTTCCCGAAACATTGGTTGTTTGATAAACTTGTTGTGTGCAAACGTGTTTTTTGTTTGAAAAATGAAGGATCTAGTGCAAATATGGAACAATATGGCGAACAGGAGGTATTCGACTGTCAACACAAGCGAATTGAAAGATTTGCCGAGTAATCGTCACAGGAGATCGGAAATCGATAATTTCGAGGCGAATTTTGCCGAGTGTGAAGTACTGAACCATAAGTTCAGCGATGATGTAGAGTTCAATAACAGGAAGAATGCGATTATTAATCGTTTGTTTGAAAGAAGAAAGCAGGGCCAGATCGCGAGGCAGCCGAAAAGTAAGTGTTTTCTATTTCTATTTTAATTAGGTATTAATATAAATTTATTTAATGACACTAGCTGTGTAAAGAATTTCCAGGCTCCTGTGCTATTAACAGTAGATACTACAGGAGCGAGTTTTTCCTCTTAAATATAAATGGCAGATTATGTTATGCCAATAACACCTAAGTAATAAAAAAATGTTGAAAAATACAGCTTAAGCATAAGATAAATATTTATTTAGTACTTACAGTTATTTTTAGTATCGTCAAAAATATCTACAAAACTGCTTTTGTGCAAAATTATAATTAAGTAGGTAGGTAAAAATTAAATTGCTACAATAACTACTGCTATAATTTTTTTACTAAAATAAAATAGTTTATTCCGTGGGAGAATAAGATAATTTACATACAAACGGTTAATTTTTACCGCTCTATAATTTCTTCTTTCTTAGATATTATCAGTTATTTAGTCTAGCTTTAGTTTTTTTTTTTGTTTTTGTAATAATTCAACGACAAAGGAGACATTTTTTTTAAACTCTCTAGTGACCACGGTTAATTTGACATTTAGTTTTGTTATAAGTGCACGTATAATTAATTAGTTTGATTAAAGACGGCCTATTTATTTATTTATTTTTATTTACGTTTCTACTTTGACGTCTCGGTCAGAAAAACAATCAGATTAAAAATATTTTATAGAATGTCAGAAAAATTGGGGTTTTAAGGCCTTTAAAAAAACTCGTTTCAAACTCAAATTTTAGTTTGTATACAGGGGATAAAAGTACGTAATTTGTTTTTCTTAAAAAATATTGTAAGTACGTTGTTTATTCAGAATTAAAATACTGATACCTAATTAATTAAAAAAAATATAATAAGTAGTAGATTCCTAATTAAATACAATATTCGTCGGTAGATTTTTTATGCTTAGTTTTAGAAGATTTCATACATACAAACTTAAATAATAGGAATAAAAAGTTGCCTTGAATGAGGTAAGGCGTTTCGTGTCAAAAACCCTAGTGAAATTGTGAATATTCCAGCAAAAAAATAAAAAAAAATGATTACGCATTAAACACTTATGTGCTAACTGTCAGAATTAATAAACCATAAACTTTATAACATGCTGTTACGTCGAGCTAATGTTTTATTTTTTTGAGTTGAATTGACGAGCTATGATTTTTTTTGTGTGATCTGTAAAAACCCATTTATAGTCGTAAAACTGTAGTGCCACATTCGAAAATAGAACTCACACTTTTCGTTTTGTTCTTTATCTATAAGTACACACGCTACATATCAAACTATACATTTTCAGTATAAGCTGATTTGGCATTGTATAGGATTTCCGTACAATGAGAGATCAGCTTATACTGGAAATGTACAGCTTGATATGTAGCCGTGTGTACATGATAGTCGCTTTTCGTGTCGGTCTGTAACCGCAAGTTTCTACTAAACTGCTCAACGGATTTTCATGCGGTTTCTACTATCATTTAGAGAACCTATTCTGGAAGGTTTATGTGTACAATACAATAATATTTAGCTTACATATAATAAACAAATCTCGATGTTATTTTTTGGAAGCAATTTTTGATGATCGTTGTTCCTAGTTTAAGGCAGTTAGGCGGCCATTGTGTAACATGGTCATATTTTAATATTTATTTAAAATTTTGTAATGTTTAGGATACGATTAGGTGCTCTAACGGTATAGTAAAATAAAAACTACTCTCGAACAACAGAATATAAAGCTATTTCTAGTCAAAAAAAGTCAAAGTCAAAAAGACAAAAATACAGTTATAAAAAGTCAAAGTCAAAAATACAGTTATAAAAAAGTCAAAAAAACAAGACAGTAAAATTATTAGTGTGTAGCTGGTTATGGGATTTTTCGCGCGGCGATACAAAGGCATTTTAAAATAAATGGTACTTTGTTTTTAGCGCTTGTTCCCAACGAGTCACACCTCAACGGGTAACAGTGTGACTCGTTGGGAATGTTTTGGATAATAATTCCCAACGAGTCACAGTTACTGTTACACTGTTACTCGTTGGGATGATCCCACCTTGATTTAGGGTATCATTTAAGCTATCACCAATTTAATTAGTTTTGTGTTTCTTAAATAATAGGGTTTGTCCTCAAAATAGTAGATCTGTCACCAAAATGTAGTCACCAAACAATGCAAAATCAGTTCCACAATAAATCACCTAAAATCCTGAGATATAAGGTCTAGTACCAAATAAATGTTTTTGTATGTATTATAATAGGTGTGTCCTAATAAGTATTTCAACAATAATGAGGCGTAGCCGACGGAGTCCCGCTTCGCGGGACTCCTACTTCTGGGCGGTTTAAAAAAAAATAACCACGAAGGGGACGGCGGGGTCTTTCAGACCCCGCCGTCCCCTTCTAACCTAACCTGTCCGAGTCGGGGTGCCCCAAGTTGTACCAAATACCTGGGAACAATTTTTGTTTATCTGAGAAAGAAAATATTTCGTGGCGATAGATGATATAGTAACAGTGTAACAGTAACTGTGACTCGTTGGGAATTATTATCCAAAACATTCCCAACGAGTCACACTGTTACCCGTTGAGGTGTGACTCGTTGGGAACAAGCTGTTTTTAGTTACAGTTACTTAAGCCTCCCAGCAGACAAGCGCAACGAGACAGCGTAACGCGACTTTTGGAGAACAATTTCTATGAAGTTTTCATAGGAATTGTCCTACTAGAGTCGCGTCGCGCCTTTTTGTAGGAGCTTTTATTCGTTCGTTTTAGCTGATCAATCGCTGAAATAAATATTAATACTTATAGGAGTGAGTAGGTATTTTCTATGTTTATCGATGATAGTGAAAGAAACATCGTTTAGAATCCACCCGAACTATTTTGTTAAAATCTCACCGTTAAAACTTAGGTGAAGTGAGCCTGTCAATACTGCCAATCCCTAGGGACCGTCAGTGGAATAAACAATATTTATTTGTTCAAGACTTAAACCTATTACCTAATTTATATTTGCTACAAAAAAAAAAGAAAAAAAGTTATTTAATGACATTGGATTTAAAAAAAAATGATTGGTTGGAATTTTACTAATGGTCACAAAGAGATCAATTCCGTCAAACGGGGCGAATAGGGATGCGGGGATGAATCGGAACGAAACTTTAAAATGGATTTATACATTGAATTTACTTAGTTTGTTGCCAACAAGGGCACTTAATCGTTCATTATAATACAGTAAACACCTAAGTAATTTTTGGTAACAAACTATATTATTTACTCAGTTGAGATAACTCGGTTTCTATTTACTTCCTCGCTTTAGCACGGGAGTAAAACTACCTCGTATATAATGGGTCATTTTATCCCCTTGTGTAACAATCTACTATATCGATATTCTAAGAATTAAAGCAAACGTGCATTCTTGTAGAGATTTGAAAAGATGCTTATTAAACAATAAGCTGCGACGCGCGCATCCTACGTGAAAATATGTGAAGGTACACTAAACAGCCTAAGTTATAAAAACAAAAAAAGAAATATAGGTTTATTTTTCACAGAAATACCTACGTGCATATAAAAATATAATTAACTCTTAATAATAAAGAAAAATAAAAACAAAATAGATCTATAATCACGAGCACAAATCAGGACTGTGACAAGATGGCTTCCACGGATAGGGGAACCCGAAGACAGGTGAAATGTGACATTATTACTGGCAGAGATAGCTTTACAAAGCATTTATATTTCAATTAAACCTTTTATAGGTACTTTTGAATTATCAAGGAGTCGGTCAATTAGAAATATGAAGCTAGTTACCCATTCCCAACCGTCTCTTTTAAATTATATTGTTACAAAAATATTAGTAACGTCATTAATGTTGAATTCATAATTAATTATGTAGAACAATATACAAAAGATGTACATGTTAACAGCGTCCAGAGTACAGCAAGTAGAAACAAAAAAAAAACACAAGTAAATAATTAAAATAAGCCGTGGCAGCTAAGAAATGACCAGTCCCTACTGACGGCGCTAAATATCAGGTAAGACTAGAGACTGACTGATATACACATAGCAGTTATGTCCGAAATGCCTTTTTAACAATGGCCCAAAAAATACCCTGTAGTTCCACATAGCAATTTGGCAAAAAGAAAAAACTAAAATCAATATAATTTAATTCACATAAAGGGTCCCACAGACAGGCGCGACGCGACTCTTGTAGAATAATTTCCATGAAGATTTCATAGAATTTGTTCTATTATAGCCGCGTCGCGCCTGTCTGTGGGAGCCTTTACAGTGCTAATAGGTATACGATAGAGTAGGCTAGGCTAGGTAGGACGATAGAGTAGGCTTGTCAACAAAGAAAACATTATGTATTTGTTCTTAAAATGGCTTGAGGAAACAATACGAGTTTATAATTTTACTAATACCCATAGTAATTAAATACTAATTCATTCAATTAGATGATTATTTTATTCGAATAAGTCATATTAGTGCATAACAAAACAGTATAAGTGCGGTTTATATTAATAGAATTCTGCTTTAAGGCTCCTTCACACAGGCGCGTCGCGTGTCGCGCCTGTTTGAAGAAGCCTTTATGCTGAACAGTGGATTGATATATATGTATGATAGTTAGAATACTCGTTATTATGTACACCTTAAGAATTACAGATATAAATGTAGAAATTTTACATAGGGTGACACAATGGGCGGTCTTATCGCTAGAAGAGATCTGTTAAGGGGACTACATGACCTAAACGCAAATTTATAATGCCTAAAAATATATGATCCACTGCAGTAACCAAAATCAGAAAAATATATGATATTCTTCTGGATATATGCTAGTTAGATAGTGTGTTGAAAACATAATACAATTAACTTGATATGATAGAAAAAAATTACGAAGATACCTCTAAAAAAAATTTTTAACGATTAATTACCATACTAATATACATGCAAACATTCAAATTTTTTGTCAGATTATTCTACAAGCAACATTCTAATCTTAAATCTTTAATCTTCATATCTTCTGTCATCGCGCGTCACTTTCTTTTATATGCAATCCGACAGTGACCGCGCTTTAGCTCTTGTAAGCCTCTTAAAGACAACCTTTGGATGAATTAAGGGAGAAGAAAAGACAGTAGTACAAGAAGTCTGTGTGTACAATTTACATCTTCTTCTATATAATATATAAATCAATTGCCATTCGTTAGTCCCTCAAAAACTCGAAAATGGCTCGACAGATTGCGATGAAACTTTGGTAAGTTGTTGTGGAGGTTTTAAAAGGCATTGAAACGCAGAGTATGTCAAATTTAAATAACATTAAAAAGTAGTTGAACTAGTCTAATATAACACATGACTTTAATGCAATCCGACATTTTAAGGCTCCTACAAACAGATGCGACACACGACGCGACACAAAGGCACCACCTGTAGCGCAACGAGCGGTGCCTTTGAGTCGCGTGCGATTCGCGTTCCCCATCTATCTGCTTGCCAAATTTGATCGAAATTCGTTCAGTGGTTTAGGAGTGAAAACGTAACATACAGACTGAGTTACTTTCGAATTTATAATATTAATATGTATGGATACTTTTCTGGAAATACCCACTTTCTTTTGAATACATTTGTTTTTATAATAAACAATATGAAGTCAACAATACAACAATGAATGAAAACACTGCAATACTACATATGAGTATTTTGGAGCAATCAAATTAGTCCTAACACATAAATAACAAAATTGTTTTTCAAACTCAAAGCATTTAAGTCAAATACACAAATTACAGGCACTTTTGAATTGCCAAGGGGTCGGTCAGTCAGAAAGATGAAGCTAGTTGCCCATTCCAAGCCGAAGGAGAAGAATTGGCAAGAAATTCCATGGACACTCTTTTAAATCAAAATATGGTTACAAAATATTGTTAAAATCATTGCAGTTGAAAATATGCATGTAAGAACGATGCAGAACGTTAAAGGCGTCCGTAATAATAAGACAAAAACAATTCAAATATTAAAATAAGTCGTGGCAGCTAAGAGATGACCAGTCCCTACTGACGGCGCCTGTTCACGAACATGACGCATGGATCTTTTCATACAACCTATTTAGTAGTGATAGCCCGACTATGTATTTTGCCAAACTTTGACTAGCTATTGTGACTAAATCCATTGGAAATATTTCCTTGAATTTTTATATGCAGACTGGGAACATCTTTAGTTAAATTTACGCAGTTATTTTTTTTGTCGTATTGCCGAAATCCGATTAAAAAATCATGGATTTTTGGGTTTTGATTCAAATGAAATATTATGTAGACCCAATTTTTTTTTGTGACCCTGTTTATTGGAAACTTAACGCACACACTCGCCATCCCGATACACACCAAACCTGCAGTGAGCAGTTCTACATATAAGAAAAGTCTTCTTCACGCCCGTTTTCCCCAAAGAGATAGGCAGAGGTGTACCTACCTATAGTACATTTTACCAGTGACTCGATATTTAAGTCCCATGTAATAGGGGGCGAGCCTATTGTCATTTAGGGGGCTCAACTCCAGACCCGGGCTGCTACCTGTTGGAAAAACCCAATAACACTTTGCCAGATCTGGGAAACGAATCCAAAATAACTATTACGTAACACACTATCTATCACAATCTGAATCATTTTGAAGCCTATTCCTTAACCATTGCTTCATATGTTCGAAAAATTTGTCCGTTCAACAACGTAAATAACGCAATGAATGTTGTTGAGCTGTCAAAATGAGACCTATACCTACTGAGTGTGTTACGTAATTACCCGATGGTGTATGAAAGTAAATGAAGCAAAAGGAGTATGTAAGGATCGTAGCAGGTGGCGTTCTGTAGTTTCTGCCTACCCCCATGGGAAGATGACGTAAGTTTATTTATGAATGTAAGATTAAAAACAAGCAGTAGGCATAGGTTTGTATTTATTTTTAGTAGGTACGCACGCAGTTAAAAGGACTTGGAACCGGAAATCTAACCAATGGTGTATAAAAACACATAAATAAGTATTCAAATGACTTTAATTTTATACAATTCGGATGCCATTAGACGTTTTTAAATTGATTTTTTAGATGTTTTTATTTTAGTTCACGACTTCGTTGTATTATAATGTCACTGTGGCTCGTGTTATTCTCATAAAATGTTTATTTGTGACGCACGTCAATGTTTTATGGTGGATATATCAAGCTACCTGCTTAGTAAATATCATCAAAGTTGGTTCAGGTTTTAACGGAAAATGGAACAAACAATTTCAAGATCGCGCCGGTTTTTGAAAATCTGGTGAAGTCTTAAGAGTAAATCTGCTATTATATCTCAAAGCTAAGGATCTTTTGGAGCCCAAATGACACTGACAGGGAGGCGCTGTTGGAAAACATTTGCCTAATTCTTTTTTTAAATGTATTAAAAAAATTAAAGATGGCGGTGTTAGTTCCGATTTTTGGCACGCGCCAAAATGTTCTTGTAACGCTATAGATCGTTGTTGTGATTGTTTTCTGTCATAAAAAACGTACAGACAGACCCAAAATATCAAAAATCTTAGTAATAGATCATTAAGGATGGTCATGGTCAAACCAGTTCCAAGTAATAACTTCAAAGCTCAGTTTCATAGCTTCTTCGTGATTGTATGTGTTACTAACAATAGTTTTATGTCAATACTAACACTGGACTTTCAAGGTCTGAAAATAAAAGTTTATTATTATTATTACTTGATTAGCCTAATAAAACTTACATTCGAATTACCCCATAACCTCACGACGTATGTCGATTAAACAAATTTATTTTAGAAAAATACTTTAGATCGAAATATGCAAATTTTAAATAATTTTTCGATAAAAACGTGTTTCACTAAATATAGAGCTAAAATAGATTATGGCAACCTTTGACAGTTACAACGCTGTTGGTAAGGTAGGTACCCGCAGCACGAATATTTAGTGTCTTTAAACTAATTTTAGATTTGTATTGGTTTATAATAATAATATATACTAAAGTTAGAGTACTCAAAGTTTTGATTGTGGGGGTCTAAATTAGAGACAGCGAAATAAATTACAAAATTCAGAGCATCAGCAGCAGTAAAAACAATTATTTGTCATCACTCTAAATTAGTGCTAAATTACCTCTAAAAACCGCTCCGATTTCGACACTTTATTAATTGTTATGCAAAGGAGGTCAACCATAGCCCATACAAGTTTGCCCAAACGTGTACCTCGAGGTACATGTGCACGAAATCGTAGAGAAAATATAAAGGAATTCGAAAATAATTGTATTTATATCTTTAAATAATTTAATATTATTTTTCATGCATGTAAAACTGCATTATATTTTGTTGACATTCGGGTTGATATTATTTCGTAAATGTCATTCACATGTCATTCCGCTTAGTCGTGAAACAACAGTGACTGAAGCTGACAGCAAACAGCTGTCAAATTGACAATTGTTTTTTTTTTTTAAGTAAGATAGGTGTGCTTGTGCCGATGATAGAATGCCAAAATGGCGTGCTTTTTATTATGTTTAAAGTTATTTTATTCTCGTCCCCGGGTAAGCATAAGAAAAATATAAAAATGCAATATTATTCAGTGTGTTCTAGCGTATTTTATGCCACTAAGTGTACCCCGGTACTTCATTTGGGCAGATTTTGGTGATATCCTTTGACGCCACCGAAACTGGCCCGAAAAGAGATGGCGAGTTGACCTGGACGCGTATCAAGAAGAATGGTTCGAGGATTTGGGGGACGCCTTTGCCTAACAATGGGCCATTATAGGCTAACAAAAAAAGTATACTCAAATCACAACAGTCATTCTTTGACAGTTGCATGAAAGAATGAAAGAATGAAAGAAAGAATTCAAAGAAAGAAAGAAAGAAAATTATTTTATTTAGGACTCGCACAAAAAAGAAATGGGAAATGTAATCAACGTATATACGTAGGTATGTAAAGCAACATTATTGCTATGATGATAATTTAAATTGACATTTAACATTGACATTGACATTTATTTTTCATACTATTTAATTTATTTGTTTTCAAAATTGACATATTTATGTTACTGTTTTGCTCATAAGTAATCTAATACTAACTTTTATTACTGAAATTTAAACATTTTTACGCCACTAAGGACAAACATGACTGATCTTAAGGCGGTACCCCGACCAAAACCTTGTCAAAGTGCGTTATTCAGAGGCTATTAACTCATTCACTATAGGTAATAATCTACATCTAAAAGCACATTATTAATGTTCGATATCCTATCATCACATTGCACGTTCTTATTTATTTTTATGTGTTATAAATTCATCTGAAATCTCCTTCTAAAAAAGTGACTAAAATTATTGATTGCATGCATCTCTTGCTAAAGGTGACGTTCTATTCATTTGAGGATTACACTAATGGATAGATAATTTAAAAATCTAAATAATACACGTTTTATTTTATTTTAAAACTTCACTTGTCTTTTTTTATTCAAGTAATTTCATTATCTTTGTGAATTTTATGATAAATGAGCGTGCGGAGGGAGCGAGACAGAGCGAGACTCAGCGACGGGACAGAGAAGGACCGAACGCTCAAGGTCGTTTGGTCAGGGAAGCGCCTTAAACTGTAATGTAATTTAATAACTTGCACGCTCTGTATGTGTACTCATGTTACCACAAATAAATAATCTTGAATCTAGCCATTTCATACAACTATCAAAGAATGACTGTAACACGGAAAATTGACATAGGGTGTCAATTTACTTAACAATAAATTTCCCTGACTGTACAAAGGTATAAAGTTCAATTAAACATTCATTTCCATCAATGTCAACAAACGTGACGTAAGACTATTAGGTACCTACTATAATGACACGGTCAGCAAGGTTCAGTCGCGAGTTAACGAGCGTCATCAGATAATTGCAATTGTGTGGTTTTATAAGTACTGTTCACATTTTTATACGGTATACGATAAAAAAAATATGTAATTGAATGTTGTTCTGAACTACACCTTACTAGCGTAACTCACTATCTATCACAATCTGAATCCCTTCGACGTCCTTCCATTGCTTCATATTATGTGCAAAAAAAATTCTGCTCAACAACGTAAATAACGCAATGAATATTGTTGAACTGTCAAAATGAAAGCCATTCCTACTGTTAGTGTATTACTTAATTACCCCGCGGGTTATAAATTATCTGTGTTACAAATTCCTTCTAAATCCGTTCAGTAGTTTTTGCGTGAAAGAGTAACAAACATTCATCCATCCATCCTCACAAACTTTCACATTTATAATATTAGTAGGATGTTGTTTTTTATCGGATGTTTAATAAATAACACCGTGGAAACGCATCTCGACCTGAATGTAGTATGGGCGGTATATAAACCTGTGTGGTACACTTTCTTTGTCACTGCAAATCACTGGAAGAATTAAGTCGTTGAATTTTGAAAGAAAAATAGAATGAAAATACGTTTATTAGCGGTAACCATGACGCAAAGAAAAAAAAAAAAGAAGATATATAAAAATTGATAGATTCTAATAGATCCTTCCTTTTTGAGACTCAAAACGGTGAAGGAAAATATCGTGAGGAAACCGGCATATCCTAGAAAGAACCAAAAATTCGAAGACATGTGACATCTACCAACCCGCACTGGGCCCGCGTGGGCGTCGTGGTTACGGCCCACTCCCTCCAAGAGAGGAGGCCTGTGTCCCAGCTGTGGGAACGTTAAAGGTTGAATAAGCTAACTTTTTGTGAATTCGCAAGAAAGGGGCCATTTAAAAAAATAAGGCATACTAACATCCTTTGTTTTTGCTTGGTCACTTTTTATTAAAAAAAAAGTAGTTTTTTGATGGATTCGGGGCATAATTCAAAATGAAATATTGAAATTGCATAACGTTTTGTAAAAAGAAATGCAAATATCACTGTCCCAATGCTTCCTAATACCGATGACGTAACTGTGGTATTGTCTCATTTGCTAATCATTTCAATTTACACCTCGAATGTCATTGACATTCTAGTCACTGACATGAGTCATTAAAATATGACAATCTATGCAATTGATGCTAAATCTTTGTCCACTTTTAAAATTCTGGTTAAAACACTTCCTCTCTCCTTAAACATTGTCATTACATTTAGTTTCCTTACTCTTGTTTCATGTTTATTATTGTATATATTATATTATGTAGATAGGTATATGTTTTATGTATGTATGTATTTGTTGTATATGTAAATGGTACACCACTGACTACGTGCATTATTGTCTCTCCTTCTCCCTTGAATCCATCCAAAGGTTGTTTGTAAAAGATCGCTTTTAGCGATAAGACCGCCCATTGTGTCACCCTATGTAAAATTTCTACTTTTATATCTGTAATTTTTATGGTGTACATAATAAAGAGTATTCTATTCTATTCTATTCTATGACATATTGATTACCTGCATCTATTTTAAGCATAGTTTTGTCGTCGTTTTGCCTGACATTTAAGGATCCCACAAACAGGCGCGACGCGACAGCACGACACAAAGGCGCCGCTCGTCGCGCGGCACGCGGTGCCTTTGTGTTACTCTGTCGCGTCGCGCCAGTGTGTACGAGCCTTTATTGCTTTTACATTTTATGATACCCAAAAAAATAAGGACCTAACCTTTGTTAGGACCGTTATAATTATTCAGTGTGGTTATTCAATGTAAGCCTATTTCCCATGCGTCATTTCTGCCAAACAGCTGATGACTCCCGGACATTAAAACCGGATGAGCACAATAGAATAGAATACTCTAATAATAAAAGATCTCTAATAGGTTCTATTAAGGGGGATGCGCTCAGGTAGCTCGCAAAATTTAAAAGTTTTGTGCAATTTGCTGGTCAGTGTCAGGTTGTATTCCATTCACCATTCCCATCGCCCATTTGCCCATTCCCTCTCAAAGAGAGGAGGCCTGAGTCCCAGCAGTGGGAACATTATAGGCTGATTGTGTATGTGTGTGTGTGTGTCAGGTTGTATGTTGATTAAAATATGATTCGCGGCCGTAACAAGTATGGCTTTACAGAATTATAATCATTAGAATCAGTAATACAACTCCTTTAGCTAGAATTGGCCTCAAATGTCATGATTTCATGAAATAGTGATTTAATAGGGCAATATGAACTTAGAGAGATGTAGGTATTGATGAGTTTTGTGATTATAATTCTATAAATAAACATTTCATACGGCTGCGAATCATATTTAGATCAACATACAACCTGATATTGAGCTGCAAATTGCAAAAAGCGTAAGAAAATTTTAATTTCGCGGGCTACCTTGGCGCATCCCCCTTAATATTAATAAAAAAATATAGTATTTCCCGACCAGATTTAATAAGAAATCTATTGCATATTAAACAGTTCCAAGAGTGAGAGACTAATAGGGATTGCATCCCCTAATAGAAACACTCACCATCGTCAGCCTAGCCTCTTCCCAACCATGTTGGGGTCAGCTTCCAGTCTGACCGGCACGCGCAGCGGGGTAATTGCGTAACACACTATCAGTAGCCATCGCTTTCATTTTGACAGTTCAACAACATTCATTGCGTTATTTACGTTGTTGAGCAGACAAAATTTTCGAACTTAAGAAGCAATGGATTAGCAATATCCTTCAAAATTATTCAGATTGTGACTGATATTGTGTTACCTAATTAGGGAGCTGATGCAGCTAAATACAAGTATTTTTTATACAGCGACTTTTTCTAAGCGAGTGGTCTCTTTAGAATTGGTAAAAAAAAAAACATACAGAAGCTCACGCCTTCTGCCCATGGGGGTAGACAGAAACTACAGAACGCCAACTGCCACGACCCTTACGTACTCCTTTTGCAACGTTAATGTTAAATTGAGCCATCGCGGGACGCCTGGCAGATGTGAAACGTTCCATCGTAAAAGAGTGGCGACGCGTCGCCACGCCAACAATCGGTTTTCCCCGCGGCTATAGATGTTTCAACATCAAAAATATCTTTATTTAATTCTAGACAATTCGCAAACTGTCAGCGTTATTTCATGACCAAATGAAATGGATAAATTATTCTCGATGACGTTCTTGATTTCCGTGTGGAAATCGTACAAGGCAGCTGGAAAATTTCCTTGTTTGATATCTTAGTATTAAACTTAATTGATGATACTTATTTTATTTGTAAGTCTTTGAACGTAGGGGAAGATTAAATACAAAACTTTTTTTACAAAAAAACAATCGACTTCCAAAAAAAAAACTAAAAGACGTGAAAAATAACTTTTATTTCGGAAGTCGGTGACTTTGGTTTTGTATTTTCGTTTTTGGCCACCGACTTCCGAAATAAAAGTTATTTTTCACGTCTTTTAGTGTTTTTTTTTGGAAGTCGGTTGTTTTTTTGTAAAAAAAGTTTTTATTTTTCACTTTTTAGTTGCGTTACCTACCCCACACAAATACGTATACCACTAATTGGTGTGTAAATAACAGTGACAGGAAATTATTAACATATCATCCATATAAACTAAGTGGAAAAAATATGCAGTATTAAGGATAACTCAAAAACTACTAGTCAGACCTTGATTAAATTTAAATGGGACCACATGTGAAGCACCAGCTATCAAATAAAAACAGAATTATCCTAATCGGTTCACCCAGAAAAAAGTTCTGAGCTAACACACATAAGAAGAAAAAAAAAAACATACAGATGAATTGAGAACCTCCTCTTTTTGTGAAGTCGGTTAATAAAGAAACGATTGATAGATTGTTTAACAGATTCAAAATTAAAAGTCATTTATTCAAATAAGGCAGCGAATCAGCATTTTTTTAATGTCACTATTACATAATTCCCCGCTCTTCATCATTTCCTAGTGCTTTAGCTGGGGAGAAGTGGCGTAAAAAACTCCCCAGAATCCCCGTTCTGACCATTTAATCTCCCCAGATTAAATGGTCAGAAGAGGGATGGAAGAAAATACATGCTAATCATAAATAAATGGTAGGAGATTTGTCTTACTTTGCTTGTATTTTTATCTCTAATCACCAACCCTGAATTAGTGACTTAAGTTATTGAGATATGAGGAACACGCTGCAAAGTTCACTGATAACTCCATCGAAAAGGGTGGATCCGCCGACCAGACGGTTGTCGTGTCTGGTTGGGCAACTGCCCGACGTTTGATTTCGGGTATATGCTAGTCGTACGGTAAACTCTGCTTGCGCGATGCAGGATTTTGCGTGACGTCAGTGTAACGCGTAGCTCGCATGTGGCGTTGTAGATGCCGCTACAAGTTTCTCTAAACATAACCTCTCTTTATAACGCCTGCCGAACCATTCTATAAAATCTCACCGTGAAAAATTAAGTGAAGGGAACTTGAAGTAAACTGTCAATAGTGTCAATCGCTAACACCTGGTAGAATGACCAGCAGCTTAATTGCATAACACACTATCAATTAGAATCAGAATCATTTTGAACCCTATTGATAAGCCATTACTTTTTATGTTCGATAAATTTGTCTGCTCAACAACGTAAATAACGCAATGAATGTTGTTGAACTGTCAAAATGAAAGCTATTCCTACTGTTAGTGTGTTACACAATTATCACGCCGCTCATTCGAAGCTCATTTTACCTATATTTGCACGTTGAGATTTTGGCAGAATAGACCTGGAGCAACTGTAGATTTTTAGCATAGAAAAGCTGCAGCCTGCGGCTTCAAAGAAAGAAAGAAACAGATCCGCGTGGATGTCGGAAATTATCCAACGGGAACGTGCTAACGGGATAAAGTAACCTTTATTACTCATTATAACATCATAATTATATCTGTTGTGAAAGTCCCGTCAAAATCGGTCCAGCCATTACGGAGATTACCCGGAACATACAGACAGAAATACTGACAAACCGTGTATACTTTCTTATGCATTTAGTTAAAAGCTGTTATTTTGACATTACAAACACACACTTCAATTACATTTATTTGTATAAAATGTCACATTTATTCAGAAATACTAGAAGTGGCATTCCATTTTAGCTATATACGCTCATTCTTATTTGCATGGAAAATAGGAGACGCTGTATATTCAAGTATATTGTGTTTAGCTACGTCCATACATGTGGAAAATGTTATTCTTGTAAAACTGGTTAGGTTTAGTCATTAAGAAGAGGTATTAAAAGGCACCTTACCTACATAGATAGTTACAATTACGAGCATAAATATATTACTATGGATAACTCGGCAATAATATCTGATTTTATGATTCATCCATTAATATCCTGTCTTTAAGATGACGGCAAATATATTGTATGATCAATTGATCTTTTTATGGAAGACATAATTATACAATTGGCAGCACAATTAAGTTACATCGATGGAGCACCAAAACTATCTGACGAGTCAAACTAAAGGATGCTGTATCGGCATTAAAAAAATGTGATATGACGAAACGTGTAATGTATGTACTAAGCCGATGTCAACTATTATCTGCCAGTATCAACTATAATCCCATCTGAAATATACTTTAATTATCTTGACGACAGATATTATTGGATGAATCATGAAATCAGATATTTTTGCCGACCTGTCAATAGTAATATATTTATGCTCGTGATTTTACGTACAGTCGGTAGTCGGCAAATAAACCGAGGCAGCTAAGAGATGGCCAGTCCCTACTGACGGCGGCCGTTTACGTACATGATGCATGGATTACCACCATGCAACTATTTTGAAGGGAGCTGAATGATCCAACACATGCGCCACCATCAGCGATACATTAAAGTGAGCATGACATACTCTCAGTCGCCAGGGCACATTCAAGTCAATGGAAGATGTACCCACTAAATGGTAGCTATAGAGTATGCACACATGTGCTATGCAATTATATAATACTAAAAGATTGAATTTATACAATACAAAGATAGTTTTTAAAATTGTCAGCAGCTGCAACAGTATTTTCAAATGCTAATGCATTAGTTTATGCGCCCTTGTGGAGCAGGACCAGCGTTGAGCCAAGCATCCTCAATAGCGATGAAATCCCCCAACTTTTAATATGCTTGGCTACATAATGTGCGTTATATACAAGATTACTAGCGAAATGTGGATTCACATTTCACCAGTTAAGTTCAAGAACCATGGAAAAGGGGGTAGCCTATTGCCATTAAACTCAACTAAGCCTAACGCAGTCCACAACCGGACCCAGGCCAAAGCCTCTCCCAGGCTGAGCCACAACAACCTGTCCTCCGCATTCCGCATCCAGTCTGTCCCAGCTACCTTTTAAAAATCGTCGGTCCATCTAACTAGGCACAAATCTGGACTCCTTTGAAAATTTTATACTTTATAATACTGCCCGACCAGGAATCAAAACTGGGACCACGTTCATTAGTCACTTGTGATCACTAGAGCAGTCATGCAATTGTAATTATCAGCCAATACAATCAAGTATATGCCTCTTAATGAGAACAATGAATAGTCAATGGGAAAATTATCATAATCATGGCCAACGTATGGCAGACTGATTAGTTCTCCCATTGTCTGGTTACTAGCAGACAGGGGGTCGCTATACTGTCCATCATTATGAAGTAATTTAAATGCTTTTTAAATGGAATGAAATTGATTGTTCTGTAAATAGAATATCGGAGACACTTTTACACAAGTCATATAAAAAAAATAAGCTGGATGAAGAAATGACGAAACAAACTCAGGGTCAGTCTCTAGACATAATCTTGGTCAGATTACCGACGGGGTCACATAAGGATAGGTATAATTAATACAATTATGATGATGGGGCGCCACTTGCGACTTAAGAGGCATGCGCCAAGGTAGCCCGCGTAATTCAAATTTTCTTACGTTTTTTGCAATTTGCAGGTCAGTATCAGGTTGTATGTTGATCTAAATATGATTCGCGGCCATATCAAATATTTATTTTAGTTATTTTGATTTGATTTAATTAATTTGAAATAACTACGTGTATTTTATTAGCTAAGTTAATGATAAGTAATTTTAGTACAAACTATTAATTTTAATTATGTGATGTCATTCTGCATTTTTATTACTAAGCAGAACTTGTTTTAGTTTTAGTACTCGTATAGTCAAAGTCATAACATTTATTTCAAATAGGTACATCAAAGGCACTTTTGAACGTCAAAATTTATAAGAAACAATAATTGGTTCTAGTTGCCCCTTCCAAAAGGTAGCGTCGTATGAAGAAGAATGGGCAAGAAACTCCACCGTTCCTCTTTTAAAATGTTTTATAATGTTTTGCATATATTAACTATATATTTTTAAGTGAAGACGATGTACAGTCGCCGACAGGTCAAGTTACACGAAACTGTCTAATTTCTCCAAACGATTTTATGCCTCAAAATGTTAATAGTTAAGTTCAAAATCAAATGAGCAAAATCTGACAGTTGGACCTATAATAAAATAATAATACCACAAAAGGTAAAAATAATAAAAACTTAAGTTCACTTATAGAGAATGCACGATGTTTTTTGAAACTAGAATTTAGAATTTTGTTCGTTAAACTCTTTATTATGCATTCGGATGAAATACATAAATCAGAAATTAGCATACATAATGTCAAGAGCGTTTTATGACATTTTTGCTAACAAAAACCAAGACGTAGTTTTTTTTAATATATTTTAACAAGGTAGTTCCTATGTTTTTTTTTTTTTTTTTTTTTTTTTTGATAAATGCATTTGAACAAATAGGTTGTTTTGTGATATCTTCTAAGATATTAATTTTAATGATATGCTGTACAGCCCAATTTTGATCTACATTAAATGCACAACGTATCTAACGTCTTTAATTGTATAAGGATTAATACTGTTTTGTTTAAAATAGCTTCGTAAATAACCCATATTTTTTAACAAATATTTAAATATGGTTACTGTGGGTTATCCTTAGGAGATAGACATACACATACATTTTGTCGAGCAACGTGTAACAAAAAATGTATGGAGCAGAGTGTTTTTTTTTTGTGAATGAATTTCATTCAAACTTTGTATACCATCTATGTAATTATGCCATGTGGTATACGTGGTATAATTTAATGTGATAATGTCCGCACCACTTTGAATATATTATATCTTTATGACATAAGAAAATGGTTACAAATTGTGTGAAGTTCCTCATAGTAGGTTGACATGTGTTACAAAAGCCAGTGCCCTCTCCAGGGAGATTTCAACCATAGTTCCTTTTAATTTAACATCAACACAATACTGAAAGCTATGACTAGGTAAATACATAATCTTAAAACCAGGAAGACTGAAAACAATGTTGCATTAATAAAATGTATAATTATCATGTACTTGTAAAAATGTACAAGTTCACATAATTATTACTTATTTGCTTAGTTATTTCATTTTATGACTACATGGCTGGGTGTGTTTTACTATTATGTTTCACTGTTCGATGTAAGTAATATTAACTAGCCTAGATTTTTTCCAACATAAAAGATATTGGGTTCGGTTTCTAGTCTTACCAGATACAGCTGAATACCAGTATCTGACTTGGAGCGATTGCCTATCTGACCTCCAAAACTCACAACAAACAACTCTTAACGCGATACCCCTTGGTCAGACTGGTTGTCAAACTTTCGGGTTTCTGACTAACGGCTGACAAAGATTTGCAAATGACAGTCGGAACCAACGCAGACGCGGGTCTAGGTTTTCGCTTAATGGGGGGACAAATGTTTCTTTCTGGGAGGATGGGGGACGTGGGGGGGTTAGTGTCTCAAGCCATGAAACCCTTTAAAAAGTCACTGCAAGTTACCATCCCTGCCTAGTTGCTATGCCACCAATTCGCACTAAGCGCTTCCAAATGTCCTTTATAATGTGCACAGCAAAAGATTGGAACTCTCTACCTGCGCCTGTGTTTCCGACCGCATACAACCCAAATCTCTTCAAAGTGAGAGTGAACAGGCTTCTTCTGGGTAAGCTCACTCCATCGTCGACTTTGTCTGTGTCATCTCTGACCTAGACTAGAGTCAAGAGCGAACCCATCTCAATAAAAAAAATAACATTGGCACCTGTTTTCTGTACTCAACAATGAGCCCCGCTTTTCAAGGATAACTACGACTAATTATCTTAGTAATTTACTGTATACAAAGTAAAATACAGGTTATAAAACTATGTTTAAATCCAATTTAGAGTTTTAGATTCAGTTTGGTCTAAGCCCAAGAGGGGGCAACTAGAGTTACAGTGGCCCTGGCGCACAGGCAACTGAAGGAACACGGGTGGGTTTTAGTCAGTAAGAGTCTGAAACGCCCTCCCGCTCCGCCCAGAGCGGGAGAGGTCATTTGATAATTCCCCAACCAAAACAAAAAAAAAGAGGCAACTACACCCGTTGCCCTCCTGTATCCGTGCCTGAACCAACGGCTTAACGTGCTTTCGGCGGCACGGAGCTTGGATACATACTGCATTCAAGCGTGACAATAGTTTTCGGCGGAATTAAAATATACAATAGCACAACATTTCGGCAGAAGATTTTTGTTCCATATTCTACCAAAGCGAGCGTTCTTCAAAAAAATCTCGGAAAAATCATACAAGTTCTAATTTGACATTTAAACACAAAATGTCATCAAACGAGTTAAGCCTGACAATGCTAAGCCAATAAAATGTTAATAGCCGCATAGAATGTTTATCTAGTCTCATAAAATACTTAGGTATAAACTTTGTATTTATACTTATTATTATGTATTCTTTGTTTATACTCCTTGAATTATAGCTACTTTTATGTAGGTACCTAACTAGCGCCCCGCCGCGCCGCGCCCATGTTTCGCACAGTTTTAGCGACTTGGCAAAACATGTTCTGATTCTTTATTTTAAATCATAATCAGCCACACAGGCACAGCTGGGACACAGGCCTCCTCTCTTCGAGAGGGAGTGGGCTGTAATCCCCCACGCGGGCCCAGTGCGGGTTGGAAGATGTCACATGCCTTCGTATTTTTGGTTCTAGGACAAGCCGGTTTTTCTCGATGTTTTCCTTCACCGTATTACGACCAGTGATTATTATTTACACAATGTAAAGCGCTTGCCTGGGTTGGAACCCACGACCTACAACTCGTAAGTCGGAGCCGATACCACTAGGCCACCACTGCTCATCACTGTTCCAAAGCGTAGTTGGTTCTAATGGAGAAGAACGGGCAAGAAACTCCATGGACAGTCTTTTTAACCGACTTCCAAATAAATAAAATAAATAAAAAAGCCTTTATTTCCTGCAGGTTTTACATTACAGTTATATTGTTTATGTATTATATTTTATAGCCTAGATACCTAATATTTGTAGTTTCTTGTTTCTTTCCATTCTTTATTATTACCTAGTATTTTAGTTTACGTATAATAGATAAGTCATTATTAATTAACTTAATCTGCAAGAACCCCCTTGTGGGTGAAGGCCTCCCCCAAAGATCTCCATTTGTCTCTATCCTGTGCTACTTGGCTCCAGAGTGGGCCGGCTATACTTTTTATTTCATCTTCCCAGCGTGTTAGAGGTCTGCCTATGGTCCTTTTTCCTTGTGGGCCGCGCCACAGTGTCGTTCTCACGGTCCATCTTTGGTCTTTCAGTCTCGCGACGTGGCCTGCCCATTTCCACTTAAGTTTTTGTGCGTAGGTCAAAGCGTCTATTGCTTTAGTTCATGTCCTTATTTTGGTGTGTCTTATTTTATCCAGTTTCCTTAAATTTAGCATATTACGCTCTATTCCTCGTTGGCAGGTGCCAATTTTATTTTTCGCTCTGCTAGTAAATTTCCATGTCTGGCAGCCGTATGTCAAGCATGGTAGAAGGCTTGAGTTCATGACTTTCGTTTTGATAGCTGTTGGTATGTCGCTTTTAAATATTTCCTTTAGACTCCAGTATTTATTCCATGTATTTTGTATCCTTCTTTCTATTTCTTGTTCGTTGTTTTTTCTATCGAAACTAATTCTCTTCCCAAGATATATGTAATTTTCTGCATACTCCAGTGGTTTGCTGTTATCTTCTATTGGTCTTTTTTTCGCGATTTCTGGTTTGATCCATAGTAAAAGTTGTTTATAATGATGAGTACAATGACCTCTTAAGAGGTTGCTGGTGTTTTACCAATAACCCGGTATAATGGACAAATTTAGTTACTATAGCAAAAGGAACAAGAAATATGTGGAAAAAACGAAAAGACAATGTGTTTTATAAAGTAAAATATGAGAAACTCTATGTTTTCTTTTTTCAAAAGTTGGTCCCTTGATACGCGATCAATTAATATACTTAATAAGAATTATGATTGATTTCTGACAACTTCAATGACATCGTAAGAAGACCGAATGAATGAACCCGAACTTCAATATTGTTGTTGTTTTTTTCCGCTGACCACAGATTTTATATGCGATTTGACAACTGCACCCTAATTACATCACACTATCAATCACAATCTGAATCATTTTGAAGCCTATTGCTAATCCATTGCTCCATATGTTCGAAATATTTGTATGCTCAACAACGTAAATAACGCAATGAATGTTGTTGAACTGTCAAAATGACACCCATTCCTACTGTTAGTGTGTTACGTAATTTCCCCGCGGGGTTACTGACTACAGACTTAGGGCGAATGTCACCAATGTCAAATTGACAACTCTGCTTTTCGCGTTCAGTTACATTGATAAAATTCGTCCCGAGTCAGGGTTTCAGGAACCACAGAAGTACATAATAGGCAAAACTTACATTGATAATTCTGTTTAATAAAAACTATTTTCAGAGCATTGTTTCAATTTAAACTATTCATTGTTTTAATTTAGAAAACCGTGAGAATTAATTAAAACACGCGCAAACATCTTTTGCCGCGAATAATTTAACATAAATTGACAATTGACAAGACATTTGTGATCCTTTTAAACGTCAAATACCGCAAAGACGCCATTTTGAATTTAACTTTAAAAATATCGAAATAAGGTTTGGAGCTCATTATAGGAATGTGATCAACCGTTAAATTGTTAATTAAGATATTTTAATAGGTTATGGGTTATTCGCTACCGTTCAATATTTTCCTATCAATGTGAAACGGGTCCGGCTGAATAAGCTAGTTATTTTTTACGATCCATAGCCAATGATATATTAATTCTATATGAGAAGTTTCAAAGTGGGCAGGTCTATGCACACTACCTCAAAAAAAAAGGGAAAAATCCGTAGAATTCGGGAAAAATACAGATAATTTCTTTTAAATGTATACTTTTGTGGTAGTTAATTGTTATGTATCAATTATTTTTATCGACTTTGAACATGGCGATGGCGTCTCACCGATTTAGTTACTCTGTGCTTAAAAACCATGACAGTAAACCATAGATCGACCATTAATCATAGAAAGACAACCGTCAGCTGTCACAACAGTGTCAATAAACATGTCAAACGTCATTAATATCA
The DNA here is from genome assembly GCA_916610205.1 of Griposia aprilina. Taxonomy (NCBI): domain Eukaryota; kingdom Metazoa; phylum Arthropoda; class Insecta; order Lepidoptera; family Noctuidae; genus Griposia; species Griposia aprilina. The sequence goes on along the minus strand of OU744310.1, from coordinate 5,625,057 downwards.
ATCAATATGACAGCTTACCGCCATGACGGATTTTTGTTGTGTGTTGCAAATTTCAAGTGTAATTTCTTGTGGTTTACCAGCAAACAAAGCCATTTTAAAGTAATTGGACAGTTGAAAACTGTTTTAAATGTGTTTTCCTATTTTTAAGTATAGTATACAAGGACCTGGGCCAGGCTTCATACATTTTAGAACCATCTCCTTTGGCATTTTAATGTCCTGATTCCAGGGTCCCCTTTTTGAAGGAGGTACCTTCATTCCGATTTATTGGGCAATCAATCACCCCAGCCTATCGGTCTCCACTGCAGGACATATGCCTAACCCAAGCTGTGCCACAACAGCTTGTCCTCAGTCTTCTGCATCCAGTCTATCTCAGCCACCTCTTTAAGGTCGTCGATCCATGTAACGGGGCTTAACTAATTGCGTAACTACGCTTGCCGATACTTGGTCTCCACCGCTCTAACGCAAAGCATTATTCTATTCCAATTTGAAGAAGAGCCGGTATAATCACAAGTCCACACGGCTATATATCTACTGAAATGCCCGAAACTACAAAGTCACTACATTTGAAAACCCTAAAATGTCCGAACGCACGAAACTCGCGGAAGCGGGAGGCGCGCGTTCCCGCCTATTAGTTTTTTTTTAATATTTTTGAATTTTATGCTTGAACCCACTTCTTGCGTTCCAGGTTCTTTTGAAAGGTGGATAAATGTAGCATATTTTTGCCTCCATCCTTTCCAGTATAAGCTGACCTCTCATTATACGGAAATCCTATACAATGCGAGGTCAGCTTATACTGGAAATGTATAGCTTGATAGGAATATGTAGCAGTGTGTGCATGAGAAATTTTAGCTTGGTTTCTGGTATGCAACGCAACTTCGATGCCATTGGTATTGCATGATGTCCATAGACGGCGGTGACCAGTTATCACTAGAGGGTTTAGGCAACTGGCTATCGGTTCTAAAGCGTTTCGTATTTCTACATTTATATCTGTAATTTTTATGGTGTACATTATAAATCTCTAAACGCTTGGTTGACACTTCCCGTGACCCCAGGGCTGGCTTTTACCTTGGCCAGAGGCTAAGCATTGCCATACAACGTAGCAATGCCGCCAGTCTCTTGGGTACATTATATATAATTAATATACAAAATATTGTAAAACATTATAAAAGAGTAACGGTGGAGTTTCTTGCCCATTCTTCTCCATACCAAACTACCTTTTGAAACTAGAATCAATGATATTTTCTTGTAAATTTTGACGTTCAAAAGTGCTTTTTATGTGCCTATTTGAAAGAAATTATTTGTCTTTGACTTTGAGAACAAATAACGATTGTATGAAGAATAGAATAGAATAGAATACTCTTTATTATGTACACCGTACAAATTACAGATATAAATGTAGAAATTTTACCTATGGGATACAATGGACACAATGGGCGGTCTTATCGCTAAAAGCAAAGCGAAGCAGGATCACCATGAGATAATATGGCTAATTTGACATAGGTCATAGTGTTCAATCTATCTATCAAATAGTTTTTGCTAAGGAACTGGTCAGCGAACTGGTAACTGACGTGGAAACAGTTATTTATAGTTTAGAGTAACGGGTTGAACATTCTGAAAGTTGTTTTTATCTGTACTAATAATTATGAAGCGGTAAAATTTTATTGTTTGTTTGTAAGACGTTTGTATGTAGCGAGTAATCTCTGGAACTACCGGTCGGATTTGAAAAAATCATTTTGCATTTGATAGCCCAGTTCTTGAGGAAGGCTGTAGATTATTTAACATCACTCTAGGACCTTTAGGAGCCGAGTGAAAAGAATAAAAGTCAGAAAGAACGCTAAGCGAGAAGGAAGTAATAGCGCGGGCAGGCGATGCGATGCGACGGGGTGGGTCGGGGGAAAAATAAATTTCGTGCAGACGAAATCGCGAGTTGAAGCTAGTTTATAACATAATGATGATTTAATTTGATAGTAGCTCATCTTTAGCTCAGATTTTTTCGTCAAAGTCTAGACTTAGCAGTAAAAAAAGGTCTGGATTTACCGTGTTCTTTGTGGGTATTTTTTTTTATTTATTTATTTTATTATTTATGTACACACAGTAAAATAGATACAGATACGGCATATTAGTATTGAGTACAAAAGTACTGCTTATTTCTTAAGAAATTTCTTCCAGCAGACCTGCGAAAGGAGAAATGAAAAAGAAATGTAGACAATAGTGTGTGAGAACAAGAAGAGATTTTTTTTTCTTTTTTTTTCGTTGTAATTATACTGGGTCAAATTTAATTAGCTAGCGAAACTATGCAGACATGATGGGTATTTACATCTAAACAAGATAAAATAAATTAAATCGACGATTTTTTTTTGTGGGGTTCTTCGACCTCAGTCAGTCTAGGTATTCACTTGAAATATTAGTTTAAAAAATCAGTTATTTTTGTATGTAAACTTAACAGTCGTGATGGTATCCTTAGCTAAATAAGATAAAAACATAATTTCTCAACTCATACTTCATGTAAGTTTTTAGTTTTTTGTTGTTTTTAACCGACTTCACAAAAAGGAGGAGGTTCTCAATTCGTCTGTATGTTTTATTTTTTATTTTTTATGTGTGTCTGCTCATAACTTTTTTCTGGGTAAACCGATTTGGATGATTCTTTTTTTATTTGATAGCTGGTGCTTCACATGTGGTCCCATTTAAATTTGATTAAGGTCTGACTAGTACTTTTTGAGTTATCCTTACTACTGCATATTTTTTCCACTTAGTTTATATGGATGATGTGTTAATAATTTCCTGTCACTGTTATTTACACACCAAGTAGTGGTATACGAATTTGTGTGGGGTAGGTACCGCAACTAAAAAGTGAAAAATAAAAACTTTTTTACAAAAAAACAACCGTTTTTTTAGTTAGTTTAAGTCTGACACGCCCTCCCGCTCCACCCAGACCGGGAGAAGTTATTTGAAGATATTTCAACCAAGAAAAGATAGGTATTCAATCCATATAAAATACTGGCATTCAGCTGCATCCTTTTAGACCGGAAGTCGACCCCACCTCAGTTGGGAAAGATCTAGGCAGACGATGGTAATAGTTTTTCCCCGGATTACTAGTTTTATTTACACCAAACAAAAAAAAAACACCTAGACCTACATGGGCACTTCTGAAACGTCAGAAGCTGGGTGCAAGGTTCCAATTGGTTGTTTCCTATGGAGAAGAGCCGGCAAGAAACTCCACGGTTACTCTTTATACCCTTCAACTACTGCAAAAACTGCAAAAAGGCAATTGTGCAATGGCTAAGACTGAAGTCATTTGATGACATTGCATTATTGTAGGCACACACACACACACACACAAACACACACGCACACACTCACTCACACACACTTACACACACTCTTGATTTTGAGATATTACTTGTAATTTTTTGTTTAATTTCTATTTTCTTTTTCTACACCACTTTTACCATTCCATAATTAAATCATTGGAGAGCGGGATCTCCTAGCACAGGTATATATTATATTGTACTTAAAAGGAGGTCCCTATATAAGATTTACTGTAAAAGTTGTACAAGTTTCTACAATATAAACCTTTTTATTTTTTTAGTCAACTTGCAAAGTCAAATCATTTATATCAAATAGGCACTTTTGAACGTCAAAATTTACAATAAAATAGAATTGATTCTAGTTGCCCCAATACACAGTACATACACAATAATGTAAAAGAACCTTGATATTCATGACAATATTATAATTATTGCGTACCTTACGTAGTAATAAATGCTTGTTTACTTGTATGTATGACAGAACATTCCGTCAAACGTCCATCTACTCTAGTGGAAATACACAGTAATTATAACTACGTACTTGGTGACTTGTCTAGATTCATACTCTTGGAGTGGCTAAAAATATTTTATATAAACTAGTGAAAATCTTTTTGTAGCTCGTATACTGAGTTAAAATTACTCGGAATACCGAGTAATTTTAACTTTCCGGTTTAATAAAACCGGAAAGTTTAACTTAGATTCTTGAATTTAAGGACCAAAAAATTGAGGTGAAGTTTAATTTTTCGGTCCTTGTATCCCAAAACCTCATCCATCCGTGATTTTATTAAATTACTAGCTTCTATCTACGGCTTCGCTCGCATGGATGTCGGAAACTATCCCACGGGAACGTGCATCCGGGACAAAAAGTAGCCTATGCCCTTCCTCAAGATGAAATCTATCTTCTTGCCAAATTTTATCGAAATTCGTTCAGTGGTTTAGGTATGAAAAAGTAATATACAGAGTTTCTTTCGAGTATGGATTACATACCTACATTATTAAAGTAACTAGTATATTCCAAAGAGATACTCACCATAGGCCAAAGTCCTTAAGGGGACTACATGACCTAAACGCAAATTTATAATGCCTGAAAATATATGATCCACTGCATTAACCAAAATCAGAAAAATATATGATATTCTTCTGGATATATGCTAGTTAGATAGTGTGTTGAAAACATAATACAATTAACTTGTTATGATAGAAAATAAATCACGAACATACCTCTAAAAAAATATTTTAACGATAAAAAACCATACTAATATACATGCAAACATTCAGATTTTTTGTCAGATTATTGTACAAGTAACATACTAACGTAATAGTGTTTTAATTTTTTAGTCCAATGAATAGTTTTTTTGTAAATCCATAATAGCTACATACTCGTATTTTGCAATAAATTACCAGCGTTGTGTCATCGTGCGTCTCTTTCTTTTCTATGCAATCCGCCAGTGACCGCGCTTTAGCTATTGTAAGCCTCTTAAATGACAAACAAAAAAGAAAACGGGCTACTTCTTTTCATAATTCTATATGACATGTACTGTAGAATTACCAAACTCAGCTCAGCTTTTATAACCATGTCGCTTCTAATCTAATTTTGATTAATTGACACTTAGAAATAGAATGACGTAGGTTGTAGTAATTAATTTTTAAATGAAGCCTTCCTAATGGATCCGGTATATGTATTAAAATTAATAATACATCGATAGGTATAACACCTGTCAAACTACAGGTAATTTATGTCAAGAGGCAGAACTGTAGTTTATTTTTTGTGAACAGCATGTCGCTGGTCAATCCAAGAGGTTGTCGGCTGCTTAACCAGGCCTGTGGGGATGTGGATGCCTTAACAAATTAAAGGGTATAAAATGCTATGGATGGAAAATGGCATTGATAACGGGAAACACTAAATATTTTCATTAAAAAGAGTATCCGTGGAGCTTCTTGTCCGTTCTTCTCCATAGGTACCTACTACGCTTTGGAATGGGAAACTAGCTTCATCTTTCTGATCGACCGATCCCTTGACAATTTGAAAGTGTCTGTAATTGGTTTATTAGAAATAAATGCTTTGAGCTTGAGTTTACGAACATCTATAAACTCATCTTACATTTTACCATAGTGCAAAAAAGGTTTTGTTTACTCATTTTAGTTTGTCCAATTAATTTTAATTCCACTTAAAAATTAAACTTATGTCACTGTTATTATATTTTAAATTATTCTAATGATGTAATTAATAACACATTGCTATACAGATATTATTATTATTATTTGTATAAAAATAAAAGACCGGTTAAATAGTTATACGTAAAGAGCAAAACAACTTTTGGTAAAGTGACAAAAAATATATGCTTTGATGATTAGCTAGTTCTCTAATAAGAACTAGCTAATCATCAAAGCATATATTTTTTGAATGTCATATTTATTTATATCGAATCAACAACCTAAAAATAAGTTTCAAGCTTCTAGCTCTAAAAATGATACTTCCATACAACTTTTCATCCCCCCCTTTCAGCCCCTTACAACCCTTTTTTCGCATTAGAAAGTAGCCTCTGTCCTTTCTCAAGCTCTAGACTATCTGTGTACCAAATTTCATTTAAATCGGTTTAGTAGTTTTGGCGTGAAAGCGCGACAGACAGACAGACAGAGTTACTTTCGCATTTATAATATTAAAGTAAGGAAGTAAGGATTGTTTTCGTAGTTTTCGTAATTACATAATCTCAAAGAGCCATCTTCGTTATCATTCGTCTTTCCTTATCGCAATGTATTCTTCTTCAGTATTTCTCAATTAGTCGTCATCTCGATAGTTACCCCCTTTCTAATCATATCATCTTTCACACAATCCATTCATCATTTCAATCCATAACTAAACTCAAAGAGTATTTTCATTAAAAAGTTCTTATCATTTTTAAGTAGGTACGTGATGAGAGGATATGATGACAATCATTTTGGAACTACTGGGGGCCTACTTTCTAAGTCCGTCAACGAAGATACGGGCCTGTCAGAAAGTAGTTGGAAACTTTAGAGTGAACCCTACACCCGATGAATTCGCTTTTTCGGACAGGTAACACATCGGAAGAAGGGATAGCTGTCATATTATCGTCGTGTCATTCATTCTTAGGTCGGGCCCCAAATTAATCTTATGTACGTAGGTGATAAAGAGTAGGAAACGCCCGTAACGTCGGCCGAAACTACGGATTTCGTGCTTAGAAAGTAGACCTCCTGAATTGTGCTTGGTATTTGACGCATTGAGCGTTTGAGTCTACAAACATAGTGCGCATTATTAGGGTACTATATAAGATTACTTTTAAGTTCCATGTATCTATCTCATAATTAATTTACCTATTGAGGTATAGTAATTTTACTCTATTGTCTTCACATCTACTTAATGTATACATAATATTGTAAAACATTTTTAAAAGAGTAACGGTGGAGCTTCTTGCCCATTCTTCTCCATACGAAACTACCTTTTGGAACGGGCAACTAGAATCAATTCTATTTTTTTGTAAATTTTGACGTACAAAAGTGCTTTTTATGTGCCTATTTTAAATAAGTGTTTTGACTTTGAGTTTGATTTAAAGATATTTATCCTGCAAAGAGACACGAAGTCACTTAAATGAGAACCCTTATAGATTTCTATCCAGTTACAAAAACTTACGTAGAAAGATATTATTAACCCCAATAATTATTGAGTAGCCAGAAGTTTGGCCAAAACCCGTACAAGTGTTTTTTCAAGGTTTTTTTTCTATATCAGGTTTTCGGCGTTCAAAAAATGTAATGACGCACGAGTGTCGCTTCCTCTTGATATCAAGACGGCCACCTCTCGGTATGCTTATAAGCGAAAATTGCAGAGTTATTTTTAAAATAAATAGCGTAAATTCGTCTCAATTACCTCTTTTCCTTTTTGTGTATATATATTATATATAATGTAGGTATATATTATTGTAAATATGTATGTATATGTATTATAAGTTTATAACCTATTTTATTTATAATTAATTACGTTTTTTTTTTTTTTTTTAATTATTATTATTAACGCCTGTTAAACAGAGCACCTGCCATCTTATCTCTACACAACCCTTGGTTGACTGGTGGAGAATGCGAAAGGCATTAAGTTCGCCTTTGTATGTTATTAAGTGCGAGAAGTTTAAATAAATAAATAAATGTCGATTCAAATCTATCAAAGATTATTTCAGTTTTAAAATACGACTTCCGAAAAAATACTATAAAGGAAATAAAAACATTAATTTCGGAAGTCGCTGGTTAAATCGAAAATACAAAACCAAAGAAACCGACTTCCGAAATTAAAGTTATTATTTCCTTTGTAGTGCTTTTTCTAAAAAAGCGCTTTTTGGTTTTAATACCTACCTCACACAAATTCGTATACCACTACTTGCTATGTAAATAACAGCGACAGGAAGTTATTATAACATCATCACTAAACACTAAGTGGAAAAAAACGTATTATTGAAGCTAACTGAAAAACTACCGACGCTAAGTTAAAAAAAATTATATGGGACCACCCCTGAGGCTTAAACTATCCATTAAAAAAAAGACGAAATCGATCTACAATTGCCGGAAAAATCGCATAAAATATTAACAAAAAAAAATATAGACGAATTGAGAACTAAATCCTGTTTGAAATCGGTAAATAAAAGGTCTCTGATTTGTGTCGTAAAATAGGCACTCAACACTCTTCACATTAGTCTAAAATAAATTAATAATTATTACACAAGCATTTTTTTTTTTGCCTCGTTGGTCTAGTGGTCGCAAGCGCTACTGCTGAACATGAGGTCCTGGGTTCGATTCCCAGGTCGGGCAGTGTTATCGGGTTTTTCCACCTGGAGTTTCTCGCTAGCAGCCCGGAGTCTGGATTTGTGCCCGGTTGATGGCAATAGGCTCGCCCCCTATTACATGGGACTTAAACATAACTAGCGAAATGTGGGTGTGCTATATGTACACCTCTGCCTAACCCTTCGGGGAATACAGGCGTGTTGTTATGTTATGTTAGAAGCATTTTTTTATGTTAGACAACTACGATTTAAGGCTTCAGACAGGCGTGACGAGACAGTGCGACGCTACTCTTGTAAAACCATTTCCATGAAGTTTACATAGAAACTGTTCTACTAGAGTCGCGTCGCGCCTGTTTGCGGGAACCTTTATTAATCAGGAAGGTACGTAAGTAAAGTCACGGAAATTCATGCCAAGCAAATCTAAGTTGCCTAACAACTTAGGTTGTCCTTCAAATCTCAACTGTCATTTTTGACAATTATTGTTGTCACTCTGACAGTTGTATGAAATGTCTATAATATTTTAAGCTGAACTCCTTAAGTTCCGAGTTGAGCAGCACGGTTACTGACAAATACGTGCACTGACTGGACAGGTCCACTCAATCTGTGTGGTTCTATCCTCGAAATACCATTTCAGACACTAATGTACGGTCATCAAAAGTGATAAGTAACCAGGGTCCGAGGTAAGAAACCGATGGACATTTTCGAATAAAATTAATTTAATTATTAGAAAACAAACAGTTAAATTATCAAATTAAATTTCATTAAAAAACATCCATCGGTTTCTTACTAAAATTCAACCGTATCCGATGACCCTGGTTACTTATCTCTTTTGGTGACTGTACATGATAGTCTTCACATGATCTGACCAAGATTATGTCTGGACTTTAAAAGAGACTGTGACCTCTGAGTTTGTTTCGGCCCTTCTTCTCAGAGTAGTCAGATAGGAAACGCCGACCTCATCTAGTTAAAAAAATATGATTGACGTGTAAAAGTGTTTGTTCAAAGGTTCAAACCAACTTATAGAAATGTAATCATTTATCATTTATGGGAAATTGACGTAGGGACGGAACGCCAGCAGGGTGTCGATATGAAGCTGTGTCGCAAACTATGCTCTACCTTCTTTCCTGCCTTCTGTGACCTAAAACTTGCATTCAAAGTGACCTCTCTGCTGCCCCTGAAGACGCCGTAAAAGTGGCAAAGTTTTGGGCCAACAAGATCTGAAATACAGTCGTGCCAGCGACATGACGAAGAAGAAGACGTAGGGTATAAATTTTCTTGGCAATTAATTTTCGTGGCTGTAAATTTTGCAGAACTATGTTCAAGTACTTATAAGAAGGGAGATAAAAAATGCTTCAGTGATTTGCAATTTTGTCAGTACCATTATTGTTATGAGCATTGCTAAAAATCCCATATAAAAAATCCGGTAAATTCTGACATTAACATAAATAGGCAATCAGTAACCTTCGCTATGTTTTTTCCGAACAACTATTACACCATGCAGAAAAAAATGTAGACTTTTTTGCAAACCCATTATTTTGTAACGCGAATTTAATTTTATTCATAACCGGTAATTATCAATTACTATTAATGCTTAATCATCAAAAAAATGGGGTCAGGCGTGCGTTTTCGCTTACTTGGGGTCCCGTACCTTTTCAAGAGCTTGACTTTTAAGCAATTTATAATTACGAACTCACTGCACAATTGGTCTAGTGGTCGCTAGCACTACTTCTGAGCATGAGGTCGTGGGTTCGATTCCCGGGTCGGGCAAAGTGTTATTGGGTTTTTCCATCTAAAATTTCTCAGTAGCAGCCCGGTGTTTCGATTTCTGCCCGGTTGATGGTAATAGGCTCGCCCCCTGTTACATGGGACTTAAACATAACTGGCGAAATATGGGTGTAGGTACTAAAGGTGCACCTCTGCCAAACATTTCGGGAAATACAGGCGTGATGTTATGTTATTTTAATTACGAACGAACAAAGCCAAAGGAGTATGTAAGGATCGGAGCAGTTGGCGTCTTGCAGAGTCTGCCTACGCATCGACGTTGTAGGTATATAAGCGGACACTGCAGAACGCCGCGCCGTGAGAAGGCATGATCTTGTGTTTGTGTATAATTAATTAATTACTAGTGCTTTAAATATGTCTTATTTACCTACGATGATGCAAAAAAGTTGTTAAGTAAGCTAACTATTTTAATTTGAATAAAACCATAGTTTATTGTCAGATAAGTAATTTACTAAGTATTTGTATAAAGAATTTTAGATATTTTTTATGTATACTTTGAGTGAGATACCTGAGATACGGTTTATTCCTAGTTCAGGTTGAATCCAATGATAATATACCTTTAGTTTAAGGTCCTAATATTGTAAATATTTGTGTACATCTATCATTTCAATAATCAATTTCAATTTGAAGTCTCTTTGTAGAAAATTCTAAAATTATGGCTAGCGGGAAGTTTAAACATTTTGGTGGGAGTCTAACGCTTGGACCTCAAATCACTAAATGCATTTAGTGCTAAACATATTCAAAACATCGTTCTGTTTCTGTCAATCGTTTGAAGATGCAAGAAACAGCTAAATTTTAAATAATTTTAGCGCTAAACGCATTTAGTGATTTGTGATTCATAAACCTATGAACCTTGGTCTTTGTGGACGAACAACAATTTAAACCGTTTCTCTCAGCCGTTACAAGGTACGGGTCCCTAAAAAACGAAATGATTCCACGATACGTAATTCGACAAATGCGTAGAGGCTGAATAGGAGTAGTTTATATTTTTTTTTTTTAAAGTATTTTATTATCATGAACCCGGATTTGATACAAAAAAAAAACATGGAATTCATTCAAATTCATAGAATAGGCGGATGTGAGTGGAAATGCCGGGAGGGGACATATAGTGACCTTACTGGTCATGTTCTTCAGAAAGATCAGGTGCGTAGTACTCACAACCGGCGTGCGTGTATGACCAGATGTATGAACGTAAACGAGGCAAAAGAGTATGTAAGGATCGTAGCAGGTGGCGTTCTGTAGTTTCTACCTACCCCCATGGGAACAAGGCGTGAGTTTATATTCATATGTACATTTATATGTAAAATAGGATTTACATTTTATGGAGCTTTTTTATTAAGTATATCATCCGTTTTTTTATTATACCGAGGTACAGTTCGCGAAAAACTTAATGAGCTCTCGGAAGTTGCACGCGAGTGGCTGCGCAGTATTCATAATATAGATTATTATAGATTTCGGAACGAACTCTCTCACTCAACTGTACCATGCGCGGTATTGTTCTCGGGCCTACGTTCAGAGTGCACATAAAGTTTTGGGCGAACTGTCTAACTCATATATTTAGGTATACCTAAGTTGTTTTTTTATTCATGATTCACCAAAGGGATTGGTTATCGAAGCTTGTTTCTGTCTTCCTCCAATTTTAAACGTTTTGGAAATCTGCGCTTATGAAGTATTTTTGTTTGTCCCTAACTATTATTTTATTGGAACGAAGTTCCTTATCGCGCGTTGTGAAAGGGGGCTAGACGGAAAAAATTCTTACGAAAAGTTGTCACGACACTTTTTGCTATAGTAAGCTATTGTAAGCTGTGCGGCGTCGCATGTTTCTCTGTCTGTCTCTCTCTCTCTTATAGAAAGCAAGCCAGATATTTTCATTTCTATTTCGCATTGAACAACAACAACAACAACAACAATCCCAACAACAACAACCCCAACAACAACAACAACCAACAACAATCAAACAACAACAACAACATCAATTTGTTATTTTTTTTTTTTTTAGAACTTCGTTCCATCCGGGTGTCCCTTGACACCTCTCAAGTTTTTTTATTTTTTTGGGTTGAATGACTCATCGTGACCTACACTTCTAAACTGATATTATAAAGAGAGAAGATTTGAGTTTTTGTATACTTGTTTGTTACGCTTCCACGCTAAAACGGCTGAACGGATTTTAATGAAATTTAGCGCATGCGTAGACCATGACCTGAATTAGGATGTAGAGTACTTTTTATCCCAATATCCCACGGGATCGAGACTTATGCGGGTGAAACCGCGGGGTTCAGCTAGTATATTATAAAAACGTATAGTTTGTAATTTTGGACGTAAAAGATAACCTCTGGAGACAGAGGGCCTAGACAAATGGCATTCACTTCGGTGCGATTCTATTTCTACAATCGCTACCGCTTTCGCTAAATATACAGTTTATGTTATTTTCTAACAGAGGTTGTTAAAAATAAGTGCGGGAGAGTGTGAGATCTGGAATGCAGCGTTAAGACTGCCTTACTCACTCGCAGTTATTTTGTGTTCTCTTTCGGTCATTCACTTATTAATAGATCGCGTCATGTGTGTTGCTCTGTATTAAATAAATACTTATTAATTCATTTACGTAATTATTTAAGATACAACAGTTTCCATCCTATGAATCGAAAACTAGCGATAACGCTTGTCAAAAAGTGTCACTTGGCTACGCATCTCTATGGAAGTAACCGTTCGACGCTGCCGATTCGTTTCATAAAATCGAACGATGTTAACATTGTCTAGCTAATTTCTATTCGTTGACCTATGATCACGTGACATTTCGATAGCTTATGTCAACCCCATACATTTTTTGACTTTTCTACTAGCGTCATCGCTAATCGAATGTTACTTTGTCTAGGCCCTCTGAACCGATTTCAAAAATTATTTCAATGGCAGTAAGTTACACTATTGCCCAATGCCTTAGGGTATGTTTTTTGCGAGCAAAGTCGCGGAAAAAACTTGGCCCATTAGTTACTAAAAACTGAATTGATGAAGACCAATTTGAATTTGATAAAAAACGTAATTAAAATATTTTTCGCAAAACTAAGCGCAAAATTGATTAAGTATAATTTAATTAACTACAGTCTTGTGTTTTTGCTAAAATACGCAAAAAAGCTGTTGTTGTTATTATAGAACATAAAATTCTAATGATGGTTGAAGAATCGTGTTTATCATAGTTCGCTGCAGAGGACGATGTAGATTATTATTGTTTTTTGCCCACAGTTGAGCCAATCGGCCAAGCATTTCAAATTTTCTTACGTTTTTGCAATTTTCAGGTCAGTGTCAGTTGTATGTTGAACAAAATATGATTCGCGGCCGTAACAAATATTTATTTATAGAATTATAATCATAAAAATCATCAATACATCTCCCTTAGTTCATATTATTTCCCTATCGCTATTCAAATCAAATCAAATCAAAATATTTTATTTCACATAAACCAACACGGGCACTTATGAAACGTCAGAAGCTAGGTGCACGGTTCCAATTGGTTGTTTTCTATGGAGAAGTGCCGGCCGGCAATAAACTCCACGGTTACTCTTTTAAAAATAAGTGGCTTTTACAATGTTTCCAATTACAGTGTTGATAGATATGGGAGGACAGTGTAGGCCTGTCAACAAGTAACAGGTACTCAACAAAATATAAAAAGGTCCGCAAATCTAGTCTACAAGTCAGGCCTACAACGTTCTCACATTCACAAAAACTTTTTTACAAAAAAAAACAACCGACTTCCAAAAAAAACACTAAAAGACGTGAAAAATAACTTTAATTTCGGAAGTCGGTGCCTTTGGTTTTGTATTTTCGTGTTTGGCCACCGACTTCCGAAATTAAAGTTATTTTTCACGTCTTTTAGTGTTTTTTTTGGAAGTCGGTTGTTTTTTTTTGTAAAAAAGTTTTTATTTTTCACTTTTTAGTTGCGGTACCTACCCCACACAAATTCGTTTACCACTACTTGGTGTGTAAATAACAGTGACAGGAAATTATTAACACATCATCCATATAAACTAAGTGGAAAAAATCTGCAGTATTAAGGATAACTCAAAAACTACTGGTCAGACCTTGATCAAATTTAAATGGGACCACATGTGAAGCACCACCTATCAAATAAAAAAAGAATAATCCAAATCGGTTTACCCAGAAAAAAGTTATGAGCTAACACACATAAAAAAAAAAAAAAAAAAAAAAAAAAAACATACAGACGAATTGAGAACCTCCTCCTTTTTGTGAAGTCGGTTAAAAATATAGAAGACTATATAAAAATAAAAGCCTATTTAGACCAAATGACATGATCGCTAATACAACTGTAACAAATCTATTGAATGACTATTTTATGAAATCATGACAATTGAGGCCAATTCTAACTTAAGGAGTTGTATTGCTGATTCTAATGATTACAATTCTGTAAAGCCATGTTTGTTACGGTCGCGAATCATATTTTAATCAACATACAACCTGACACTGACCTGCAAATTGCAAAAAAAACTTGTGTAAATTGAATTTCGCGGGTTGCTTTAGCTCATCCCCATTAAGCTAGACTAAGACGAGACTAGATTTTAATTTAGATCTGTCTAGACCAATAACAATTTTTTTCGACGATTTTTACTAAACTTCTTTATGTAGTTCTTTATGTTTTCAAACTAAACAAAAAATTCTTTTTAAAAAAAAATCGTATGAAAGGACCATGTTTTTATGCAGGTAACTTTTATTAATAAAAACAATCCATCTAAATAAATAAGGGCTACTACAGACGGGCGCGACGCGACGGTCTGACGCGATTCTGGTAGAAAAACTTCCATGAAATTTTCATGTAATTGTTCTACTAGAGTCGCGAGGCTCTGTCGCATTCCACTGGTCCTTTGTCGTTAATAATCTATAAAAGCTAATTCAAGTATAAGATACTTATGACCGGTCTTTTAATTTTTGGTCCTTCTTTCCGCAAAATAGTTGTTGAAACTAGCAGAACTGCACATGCGCAGCGGGACCATATTATGGTTGTTGACATTTGTCAAAACATCTCCATTCACTGCGAGATTATGTAACGACAATATGCTTTCACGTGGTTTGTCACGGGAGGCTTCCAGGGCTATCAATCACTAGTCTTTGAACTTTAATTTGTTAAAACTATAACATAACACGCCTATTATGTTCCCACTGCTGGGACACAGACCTCCTCTCTGTGAGAGGGAGTGGACCGCAATCCACCACGCGGACCCAGTGCGGGTTGGAAGATGTCACATGTCTTCGAATTTTTAGTTCTATGACATGCCGGTTTCCTCACGATGTTTTCCTTCACCGTTTTGAGAGCAGTGGTGATGAAATAATTTACACAAAGTATAGCGCCTGTCTGGGTTTGAACCTACGATCCACAACTCGTAGGTCTCGACCGATACCACTGCCCCTGAGCAACTACTGCTCTTGTAAAAAAAACGACTATAAATCATTTAACATTATCAACAAAGACGGCCTTCCTGTCATTCTATTAGTGTATTTATTTATTAAAATCTGAATCAGTGACTGACTAATTAATTTTCTGTTTATCAATCGTAAATATTGATAGTAAATGCTTGCAGTTAACTATTTATTAATTGATATCAAAATAACACCTTTTTTTTTTTTTTTTGGGTGGGAAATCATCAAATGACCTCTCCCGCTCTGGGCAGAGCGGAAGGGCGTGTCAGACTCTTACTGACTAAAACCCACCCGTGTTCCTTCAGTTGCCTGTGCGCCAGGGCCACGGTAACTCTTTCGAACAATCCGCGACCCCGGCAGGCATCGGCTCTATCGGACCCCGTCAATGATTCTGACATATCTTTGAGTCATCAAAATAACACCTGCTATTAGTAATGGTTTATGACTTACAGTAAGGCATCAGTAGATAATTACGATACGTAAATCTATAAACAGTTTCATGCCTGAAAAATAACATGAATAAAACACGTTCAGCCGTTGGTCTCGGCTCGGCTGTCTTTTTGATGAGAAACATCTATAGCCGCGGGTAAAACCGATTGCTGGCGTGGCGACGCACGCCGTGGCGACGCGTCGCCACGCTTTATTTTCTATACGAAATAGTTTCGATGTTTCACATATGCCAGGCATCCCGCGACGCCAGGTAGTCAGCGGCCTGAAAGTCTGACAATCAATCTAACCAAGAGCTCCTTAAGTTCTGAGTTGAGCTGCACGATTACTGACAAATGCGTGCACTGACTGGACAGGTCCACTCAATCTGTGTAGTTCTTTCCTCAAAAGACCATTTCAGACACTACATGTTCTTCACATGATCTGACCAAGATTATGTCTGGACGTTAAAAGAGACTGTACCTCTGAGTTTGTTTCGGCCTTTCTTCTCAGAGTAGTCAGATAGGAACCGCCGAAATCATCTAGTTTAAAAAATATGATTGACGTGTAAAAGTGTTTGTACAAACCTACTTACAGAAATAAAATCATTCATCATTTAACTAAGGGTTATCGTGTTACCCAGTAACTGGGTTGTAGAGGTGAGATGGTGGTCGTTCCTTGTAAAATACTAGTATTATTATTTGCATCCTGTTAGACTAGAAGCCGACCCCAACATAAATTTCTAATTCTAGATTTATTATTTTAATATAGTGGATATTTATTATAGTTTTCCATTAATCACAACACAACACACACACCCATGTCACAACATTTTTAATTTATTAGAACGGACACACACTTCCCTATTTGTTTATTTATTATTCTAGCGTGTGGTACTCGTGGGTTGCAGCTGAAAATCAGCGTCAGGTGATACACCTTGTGTTGTCATCTGACATTATGCTGAGCTGAGGCCCCATTTGGCATTATAATCTTTGTTTTCTGTTTTTTTTAGTTTTAAGATGTATTTTTGTTGCTGCAATACCGATAAACGCATTTTTCTTTCTTTCTTTTCTATCTTGGGATGGGGGCCAGTTTCTTTGTTTTCGTTACAAACAAAAAAAAGAAAAGAAAAATATGCTTAGCATTTTCTTAAAGGCTTGGTATATAAGCACTGTCAATGACCCCACAGTTTATATTCAGATGTTATTGGTATTAAAACAATAATTTATTATTGCGTTATCTCGATTACTAGATAATGAAAGTCTTGCTCATGACCTCATCATGATAACATATCTTTAGTTTTCAACAGGCAATGCACTCCTGTGTATTTTCTTTGTTCCGCTTTTAGTGATTAATTAGGTATTCCTGGTAGGTAGGTGTACTTAAGGCATCATCCGGATTTTGACCGAGGGGTTGTGTTTTTAATTAAATACGCTTTCAACAACAACAACAATTTTTCTTTCTTTCTTCTAATTAAGTTTTGGGTTGGTACAATTTAGATTGCCATCAACACGAAGAAAAAAAGGTCTAGATGTAAGTACCTAACAGAAATTGATTAGGTACCAAATCAAATCAAAATATTTTATTTCACATAAACCAACATGGGCACTTATGAAACGTCAGAAGCTAGGTGCACGGTTCCAATTGGTTGTTTCCTATGGAGAAGAGCCGGCAAGAAACTCTACGGTTACTCTTTTAAAAATAAGGGGCTTTTACAATGTTTCAAATTACAGTGTTGATCGATATGAGAGGACAGTGTAGGCCTGTCAACAAGTAACAGGTACTCAACAAAATATAAAAACGTCTACAAATCTACAGTCTACAAGTTAGGCCTACAACGTTCACACCTTCACAAAATATAGAAGAATCTACATAAAAATAAAAGCCTATTTAAACTGTAACAAATCTGAATTAGAATACCATCTAGGTATACTTACTCATCATTTCAGCCGAAAGACTTTACTGCTAGACATAGGCCTGCCCGAAGCACCGACACCTCGACCGGTTTTGTGCTTCTCACGTCCACCGGATTCCTGCGGTCTTCACAAGGTCAGGTTCACCTTTTGGGAAGCCTTCCAACGCTACGTCTGCCGATATACGGTCACCACGCCGGAATCTTTTGGCTATGTTAATTGAAACACTGAATTTTTCGTGAGAAAACCTGGATACCTATGAGAAGAGGCTTTCAGCCTAAGATACCTTTTGAAAAAGCTTATCCATTACCTAAAAAAGCGTTGAAAAAACTGTAGGTACTTAACGGTGATGTATGTACCTTTGTACATGTGTAAAAAATGAATTACTCTACTTCCGAAATAAAAACGGAAATAGACTAACTAATATTTTAACGGCCACAAAAAATGGTCCAGCAAAGGTGAACATAACATTATAATAGTTGTACCTATATGACAATAAAATGTAGCATATGCATAGCAAATGTATGTGAAACATAAGTGACCAGTCAGCCCCGCTACCATCTTGCTGACTGGCTAATATTTTTACCACGGCATGAGCATTTTTACCGCGGCATGAGCATTTTTACCGCGGCATGAGCATTTTTACCACGGCATAAGCCTTTTTTACCACGGCATAAGCATTTTGACTACAGCACGAGCATTTTTACCACGGCATGGGTGATTCTCATACTATTATAAGTTCGTGCCAGCGGTCTAAGTTGCGACAGAAGAAAATAAGTGAAAAGCGAACTCGTGCCTTTATAATGCAATGAAACCACACTAGCTAAGGCCTGGGCAACTCACGTAGGTATCTAAAAAGAGTGTATGTACCCTAGAATTATTTTCCAATTCCTAACTCTATTTCAAAACATATTTCTTTCATTGGTTTCAAGTGTGTCTCCGCAGACAATGGCCCACCTTTCATCTTGTGCCGCATCTGTCCATCCTGTCACCTGTGCACTTGAGAATCTTATGACTGCCTCAGCGAACAGACTTCGCGAGACTGAATTTTAGGCTAAACGTTTATTTGAATTTTCACAACTTTCTTATTTGCCATCGATACGCTAGGAAGAAGTGTGTCTAACTTCATTATCGTATATTAAAACTGGCACTAATCCTAACTGGTCCTTCTTCATATACTTAATATTTCCTACATATTATTTTTATCACAGAATTTTCTCGACGCGTTATTTTGTCGACGAAATAAAACCAGTCTGTTCTATATTTAGTGTAGTTAATCTGTCTTTAATACATTAATTAAAGTACTTGGAATCCAATAAGTATTTTATTATTCAGTCAATTTATTAATTGGGTAGGTTTATATTACTTTGTAGGTAGAAGTGTCGTCGAATAACACAAACAAGCATAAAGATAATGTAAATAAATTCTTCCAGGTACATAGTTCTATTCTATAAAGTTCACATGGAACCATACTCAAGTGAGCGCACCCAATTCGAAAGCAAACTCATTTGTTTTTGATACCGCAAATATGAAAAGCAGCCAGGAGTCTGAATTTAAACATAAAATAAACTCACCCATGGGGGTAGGCAGAAACTACAGAACGCCACATGCTACGATCCTTACATACTCCTTTTGAACGTTTTTGTGGAAACGCCGCCGGAGGGGTCGCCCCAGGAGGACATTAGTGACCTTATTGGTGATGTTCTTCAGAAAGGTCAGGTGCGTAGTACTCGCGACCGGCGTGCGAGTAAGACCAGACGTAGAAACGTAAATGAGGAGTCTGGATTTGTGCCCAGTTAATGGCAATTGACCTAGTCACAGTACATAGGAATTAAACACAACCGGTGTGAAATTGTGGGTACCTATGCTATGCACCACTACTTAATACAGGTGTGATATATATGTAATTACTGCCAAATGCGTGCACTGACTGGACAGGTCCACACAATCTGTGTGATTCTTTCCTCAAAAGACCATTTCTGACACCAATCTACATGGTCTTCACATGATCTGACCAAGATTATGTCTGGACTTTAAAAGAGACTGTGACCTCCGAGTTTGTTTCGGCCTTTCTTCTCAGAGTAGTCAGATAGGAAATATCGACCTCATCTAGTTAAAAAAATATGATTGACGTGTAAAAGCGTTTGTAGAAACCTACTTACAGAAATAAAATCATTTATCATTTAATTTTAATGTTATCAAAATTGCATCGTAAATAATAAATAATTAAAGTTTATTCTTCCAAAAAGAGTGTTAGAGATTTTTTTCCACCAGTTATGGAGAAGCAAAATCCGTGAAATATAATACATTATGTACTAAACTTTAGTTGAAAAGATCACCTGAATCTTTTACTAGTTGAAAAACTATCACAGGAGGCAGGGCCTTCGGTTTAAAATGTGACAGCGAACTTACAATACATGTACGAGTACATAAGTATGCCGATACATGAAAAAGTTGTTACGAGTTGGAATAAATTAATCTGTTTACCGACCAGTTTTTATAAATTACTAGCTTTGCCCGCGGTTTCCCACGCGTTAATTTAGACTGACGATCAATTCGGGTTATAATTCAATCATGATTCGAAAGACACGTGGCGCCATCTTTTATCATAAGAACGTTATTGTTGTTTTCCTCGGGAACAGTACTTTTTTTCGGGATGAAAGGTACCCTATGTACGTTTCTGTACACCTGACAACGTTTAAGCAAAATTTCAGAATGATCGGTTCAGTGGTTTAGGCGTGAAAAGGTAACAAACAAACGTAGATTCGCATTTATAATATTAGTTAGGATGGTAAATTTCCATTCATTTAGCAATATCTAGGTTAAAAAACATATTAGGTACAGTTTTTTTTTGGCTGCGGATAATCCCCAGAATGAGATTGAAAACAAAGTTTGAATCTATTTTTGGCCATGCGCGATAAAATGACTTGCAGTTTTGTTTTTGTCTAGTTTATTAACACATTTGGGCATTTATCTAATTAATAAAGCCATTGTTGAGGTTGGTATTTTTCCGTGTCCGGAAAACACGTTAAACCGTTGGTCAATCGTAAATATTGAAAATAAATGCTTGCGGTTAACTATTTTTTTATTAATTGATATCAAAATAACACGTTAATAATAATATAATAATAATAAAACTTTATTTTTGACTATGGTCCATAATTTAGTTAGTATTATGGTGTTAGTAACAACAGTGCTTAAAACGTAGGTTAGTTTTCAGGCATTATTTATTTATTTATTTTGACCAATGACTGTCCCTACCCAGTGTCTCTGAAAGGGACAGTCCTGTCTGGCAGCTATCATTTTCAGGATGCTATGGTCACTACCATGCAAGCGCTGTAGTAAGGAGGCCGCTTACTTTCGCATGATGGCATGGAAACCATCGGTGCGAGCTTCCACGAACATTCCTGAAGCACTACAACGCCATGGCAGTCCCAAAAGCATCCTAAAAGCATTATTAAACCGTCGTCCTTGTCCTCGTCGTCGTCATCCATCATTAAGCCGTCTGTCCTGGTTGTCATTCGTAGATCTGTGACAGTCGTTACGGATAGTCAGAAGCCCGAAAGTCTGGCAACCAATCTAACCAAGGGGTATCGTGTTACCCAATAACTGGGCTGTGGAAATCAGATAGGCAGTCACTTCATGTAAATGACTGGTATTCAGCAGCATCTGGTTAGACAGGAATCCGACCCCTACATAGTTGGGGAAAGGAGGAGGTTCTCAATTCGTCTGTATGTTTTTTTTCTTCCGGCAATTGCGGATCGACTTCGCAAATTCTGTTTTTAATAGATAGGGTATGCCTCAGGGGTTGTTCCATATAATTTTATTAACTATACTTTGGCTTTTATAATTTCGGAAGTCGGTGGCAAAAACCGAAAATACCAAACCAAATACTTAAACTTATTTTTCACTTTATAGTGTTTTTTTTTTGGAAGTCGGTTGTTTTTTTGAAGTGATAACTTCTTTAGACGCGTTGAGCACTTTCTGGGTGAACAAAAATCATAGAACTCGCGTCATCGTCACCGAACGCTTTCCATGAGCTATATGCATACTGTGTATATGTGTACTTTTTGGGTGAACAAAAAGCGAGAAACTCGCGTCATCGTTACCGCACGCTTCGACGATACAATTCACAACTTACTTAATTTTCACTTCTATCGGCAGTCCCCAAAGACTGTCCCTGCATTTTTTTTTTGTAAAGAATTTTTTATTCCGTTTTTTTTTTCTAAGTAGATGTGACTTTTACTCGAAAACGGCTAGCCAAAAGAGGGTTAGAATATTACCAGTCTATAGATCTGCGTCACCCCGCCTCATAGCTCCTAAACTACATCTAAAACAATATGACGAACATATTGTGAAGAAACTTTAAGTTTCAAATAGCTTCTTGGCTATCCCTACAACAACCATCGTATGGAATCAACACGGACTTCGGCAATATTAGTTGAGTGATTGATTGCTGAATCTACACGCATTTGTGTAGAACGATGCCGTTGACCAGTGGAATTGTACTAGCCTAAATCAATGTCAATCAAACGGGTTTTACTCAACTTTTTGTGTCGGGTCGTAACATACCTATTTTTATAGATCTTTCAGTCAATAACACTTTTTTTATAATGATAAATAATTATGATATAATGAGTCCGGGAAGTAATGTACTAATATGATTAGTGATTAATATTTGTTAATAGAAAAATCGGTGTACGTTATTTACTTTGAAATTTTCGTATGAAATATTCTCAAAAGTCCTTAGGTGTAACAAATTTCCAAAGTTTTGTCCGATTGATATGAAATTGATGATTATTATTCGATAAATATATAATTCCCACAGTCAAGAATCGCATTTTGATCAACATACTACGTAAAACGGAGCTGCAATTTGCAAAAAACCAAAGAAAAATTGAATTTGGCGGGCTACAGCTGAGGATTCACCTTAATATTTAGCGATCGGTAGTTTGCGACAGCGTCGCTATCTAGTCGAGACTGGCGGCCCTGAGGATTCATCTTAATATTTAGCGATCGGTAGTTTGCGACAGCGTCGCTATCTAGTCGAGACTGGCGGCCCTGAGGATTCACCTTAATATTTAGCGATCGGTAGTTTGCGACAGCGTCGCTATCTAGTCGAGACTGGCGGCCCTGAGGATTCCCCTTAATATTTAGCGATCGATAGTTTACGACAGCATCGCTACCTATGTCGAGACTGCCGGCCCGAGTGCTTGTGACCACTTTAGTCTAGTGGTCTGCACTAAGAGGCAGTATTAGTAATCATTTGAAATCACGTAGTTAAAAGTGGCAATTAGTTTTTGTTTTAATTTTAGTACCGTTAAGAGCTTTTTTTATATCTGTAAGTACGTAATGGGGTCATTAGTGCGTTCGTTTTTGCTATTTATTAACTCCGGAAGCTTTTTACAAGCCAAACGTTAGAACTTTTTTGTTAGTCTAGATTTTTGAATAATTATAAACATATCTGATGCCTCTCAGCGTCTATTATGATCTGTTCACTTCTAGATTATTGATATGACTAATAATAATTATCAATATCGTAATTAGGTTGGTAGGTAAACACAAATTTATGAAGACCCATTTTTTTTTCGTCTTTTGTAACTTGTTATTTTTTTTTTTTGGAAAGTGTTTCCTCTCTGGTGGTTTACATAAGACTTATGACAACAATACAATTTTCTACGCTAGGGGGGATCTATAATCGGGACTATAGAGTCCCGGACCTTTGCAAGGCATACGAGGTGCCGAAACCAACCCACAGAGGCCCGTTCGACTCTAAAAGTAAAGGAAATGAAGCACAAACCAGCGATTATCCCTGTATGCACTGTGCAAGTGCACCCAAGGACAACGTCCGATTGATGTAGGACTATTGCAGGAAATGAAAAGAAAAAGATATTGGACTACAGGTTTGGGTGGTTAAAGTGAACTGGTTACCAAGAACTATGGAAGGACTATGTCCCCTGCCTGATCAATGTTTTATATATACACGGATAAAATGGCAGGGGGTAGCTTGCAGCCGACTCCCCGCCACCGTAGGCGCGGGCCTGCGGACGGCGAGCAATGGGCAGCTCGCCGTCCGGTAAGGACCAGGCCCGGGTCGATGGCCCGTTGTGTTCCACGCGCGCCTCAAAGGATGTCAGCATCATTGACGGGGTCCGATAGGGCCGATGCCTGCCGGGGTCGCGGATTGTTCGAAAGAGTTACCGTGGCCCTGGCGCACAGGCAACTGAAGGAACACGGGTGGGTTTTAGTCAGTAAGAGTCTGACACGCCCTTCCGCTCCGCCCAGAGTGGGAGAGGTCATTTGATGATTTCCCACCCAAAAAAAAGGGGGTAGCTTGCACATTCAATAATGGGCCCCCGGGTACTGTCGCTAGCACATAGTGACGTAGTGACAAGGAAGGAGATGTCCAGCATGCACAGCATGACCACTTCTATCTCTACTCTACGAAGAGAAGACAAATCACTTTCTTAACAAAAACTCATTCTTTTTTTGAATTTCGACATCGCGCCGTAGAAATCTTTCTACAATCTGTCATTTTGTCTTCCGTTTCTCCTGTTTCTATATTGGTCACGCTACGCGTGCTGAGGTGCTTGAGGAGTGAAGATCCACGGCTATCAGAACAATTATTATTAAGGCTGCTCTCTCGAAAAAAAGCTTGAAAAAAGCATGCAGATGAAGGAACTTTTCGTCGGCATTTATAGAGAAACTACATCTGAAAAAAAAATGTTGGTAATCTACATGATATAATACGTAATTTGGTTTAGCCATATTTTTTCTTTCGGTATCACAAAATAAAATAAAAATACACCAAATCACGTCCAAATCATTGAGATGAAACCATTTTACTCCTTCGTTTTGTATCAAAATAGTATTAAAAAAATATCTACTGCTTTGCAATACAAAGGAAAATGATTTGGTTTTGTTACTTTTTTTAAATATGTATTATTTTTATTGTAATAAATTAAACAGGCGTCCGATTAATGTACTCGTCCTTAGATTCAGTCGGTCGTTAGCTCCGCCCAAATGCTCAAGGTTATTGGCATTATTACAAGCCTTAAGTGATTGATTTTTGTATACAGGCTAAGAAAGTCAAGATCTATACACAAAAATTAAATTATTGTCCTATCGTCTTGTATAATTTAAAAAAAAACCATATCAATATCAGTTTAGCCGGTTTAGAGAAGCATACAACTTGTTTTCAAACATTTATAAAATTCCGCGCAAATTTTAGCGAATAACCTTGGAACGGCACCTGTTTCAAATGTTACTTCTCTTCCTGATCAATGTTGTATATTGAATGCCTAATAGCGGTGTAATGATTAATGTCTAATAAGTTTAAACAAGTTGATTTACCTTGAAGAAGAGGCTTGATTAAATTTTAAGATTAATAAGATTATGAACATAATTTTAGATAACTTTTAATCAGAGATCGGATATTCGGATACATATTTACCTAAAGTTATTTTTAGGAATGAAATATTCTTGTAAACAAAGTATTCATAAAATATATTTTTTGTACGAGTATACCGGGAATGCATAACTAGTCGGGTTTATAGTACGGTAGCCACTTCTAAAACAACATTTATAAAAAAAAAAAACCAATGTTCTTGGATTGCATAACTAAGTATTCAGATGCATATTTATTTAAAATTAATATTTAACTCCCGATGCAAATATTTAGGGTGTAAGAGGGGTGGCGTGTGCTAATAAAAATGAAAATAAAATACATACCTAATGTTTTTCGATATAAAAGCGCATTCCATATTAGCCAACATCTCAACTTTAGGTGAATATGCATCCAAAGTCAAAGTCAAAGTCAAAGTCAAGTTCATTTATTTCAAATAGGCACATAAAATGCACTTTTGAACGTCAAAATTTACAAAAAAATAGAATTGATTCTATTTGCCCCTTCCAAAAGGTAGTTTCGTATGGAGAAGAATGAGCAAGAAACTCCACCGTTACCCGTTTTAAAAATGTTTTACAATATTATGTATACATTAATTATATGTGAAGACGATGCACCTAGAATAAAATTACTATACCACAATAGGTAAAAAGAATTAAATATAACGCAATGACAGGTAAATTAATTATGAGATAGATACATGGTGCTCACATATTTACAAATATTGAAATTATTGTAATAATTTAGTATGTGAGTTAAAATATAATGTAAAACTCAATGTCATAAAAATTATAAATTATACAATTAAATTAGCAACCAGTTTGATTTTGTCGAAACTATAATATCCGATCCGAATATCCGATCTGCTTAAATACTCAATCAATCTTCACAGCCTTTTCCCAACTACATATTATATTTGGGTGGCTTCCAGTCTTACCGGGTGCAGCTAAATACATAATAATTTTACATTGAGCGACTGTATATCTGACGGCACAACCCAGTTACTGGGTAATACGATACCCTTTGGTAAGACTGGTTGTCAGATTTTCGGACTTCTGGCTACGCGTAACAACTGTCAAAGATCTAAAAACGAGAAACTTTAAAACAATAATTTTCGTGGGTA
Organism: Griposia aprilina; assembly: GCA_916610205.1. Lineage (NCBI taxonomy): Eukaryota > Metazoa > Arthropoda > Insecta > Lepidoptera > Noctuidae > Griposia > Griposia aprilina. The sequence goes on along the minus strand of OU744310.1, from coordinate 5,598,892 downwards.
GATACAATAAACATGAAAATAAAACCTTTCTGAAAATAACTACTTAACGTTTATAAAAAATATGTGTCTGGGGTTTTGGAAAAAAAATGCGGACATACAATACTAGGTATGTATTTATGCCCGCGTTCAAAAATTACTGAAAAATACAGGCAGCATTAAAGACATCCCTTTTTGACGACGCGGTGTTCAGAAATTTCTCATTTTTAAACAATTCTGCACCAATAAAAATCTTCATCACCAGTGCTCTCAAAAAGGTGAAGGGAAACGTGAGGAAACCGGCATGTCCTAGAACCAAAAATTCGGAGACATGTGACATCTACCAACCCGCTGGGCTGGCGTGATAGGTTACAGCCCACTCCCTCTCGAAGAGAGGAAGCCTGTGTCCCAGCATTGGGAACATTATAGGCTAATTATTAAAAAGTATTATTAACAAACAGGTACATAACCTTTTAAATTACATAACTGGCCTTTTAGTATGGCCGCAGTCGGTAAAAAACAAAACAAAAAAATCAATTCATTGACCTCTGAATAGTAACATTCCAGTGGTTATAACATAGTCTAATTATAGTTAACCATAAAAAAAAGACTAAAAAAAGATATGTGTTCGTCATCATGACTTAGCATTACTATTGAAATCATCGAAATTGATTGATCTTTCAAAGTCATTTTTAACCAATCATTGCATATAATATTTTAACACATTATCCTTATTCTATGCTCAAGTCATCATTCGGGTTTTCCACCGATTCCTATACTAGTAACGAATAGTAAAGTTAAAGGGGAAACGCGAGGGTAAACGCGAGGCGAATTTCGCGAGGGTAGCTCGCGAAATTCAAATTTTCTTACGTTTTTTGCATTAAGCAGATCAGTGTCAGATTGTTTGTTGAAAATATGATTCGCGAACATAAAATCATCAATACAACTCTCTAAGTTCATATAATCCTTTTGATTGATATTTTATGAAATTGTCATATTTAGTTCAACATACTCGTACAACCGAGCTACAAAAAATTCCAGTTTTTATTTTTGTTAATCATGTCTCATACAAGTTGGGGTCAGCTTCCAGTCTAACCGGATGCAGTTGAATACCAGTATTTTACACGGAGCGACTGCCTATCTGACCTCCACAACCCAGTTACTGTTTTTTTTTTCAAGTATCAAAGTGATTTGACTGTGCTAATTTTATGGCAAAAATTAACAATAATTATAGTTTTAATAAAAAAAAACCTTTTAATTAAGGATATTTCGAGCAAGAAAATTTTAAATCTTGCTGAATCATCTAAGAACGTCATAACATAATCATCTAATAAATAGAATCAACGTCTATTTTATTGGAAGCTAGACTAGAACTCACTGTAGACACGGCTACATATACCAAGCTATTTTAGTACATTTCCAATTTTAGCTGACCTATTGTTGATACTTTTCGTACAACGAGAAGTCAGCTTATACTGGAAATGTATAAATAGCTTGATATTATTGTCGTGCATACCAAAGATCAATTATTTATTATACTAGTTCAATATAACTTATTATTAATTTGTTGTAAAATGTTTTACAAAACAGCTTTGGAACAAAAAAATGCATAGAACCGACACGGAATCAATATAAAACGAATTGATTTATTTTATCAATAATTAACTTTATTTAGTACATGCCAAAATACTGTTCTAGAATTTTGTTATTTTTAGTCTGAGTTTATTTCCGTTAGTTTTTATATAGTTTTGTTTACAGTTTTTTTTTGTTTTAACTTGTTTTTATAAGGTGCCAAAATATACTTATAATAGTGATTATATGAAACTATTTTATGCTATGCATATTGAATGCAAAACATGACATTGAGTTGCCTTGGCTAACCTGGGGGTCTTTAGACAAATCGACCATTACGGCCCACTCCCTCTCACAGAGAGGAGGCCTGTGTCCCAGCAGTGGGAACATTATAGGCTGATTATGTATTAGCGGCTCATCCCGTGGTGACAGTATAAGCCAGTGCCTGTAGATCCAGGGGCTGACCGTCCAGGGCGCAATCGACAGCTTACATATAAGTATTACCAATCGTAGATGCTATTTAAGGCGGAACCTTCAGGATAGCCCGCGAAATTCAAATTTTGTTACGTTTTTTGCAATTTGCAGGTCACTGTCAGGTTGTATTTTGATGAAAATATGATTTGCGACCGTAACAAATATGGATTTAGAGAATTCATTAGAATCAGCAATACATGTCTATAAGTCAATATTACCATATTGAATGACTATTTCATGAAATCATGACATTTGAGGGCAATGCTAACTTATGGAGCTGTATTGCTGATTCTAAGGATTATAATTCTGTAAAGCCATATTTGATACGGTCGCGAATCATATTTAGATCACCATACAACCTGATACTGACCTGCAAATTGTAAAAAAGTAAGAAAATTTGAATTTCGCGGGCTACCTTGGCGTATCCCCCTTAAATTAATCCATAGAAAACTATAAAACATTATAAATTCGAAAGTAACTGTCTGTATGTTACCTATTCACGCCTAAACCACTGAACGGATTTGAATCATATTTCAGCCATTTCGCGTTCTTTGCGCGCGTTTTTTTAATCTATTCAAAGACAGACTCGCCAAGTCTACACTTCAAAGAGACACTAGTATTAAATAATCATTATCATTACATTGACACTCTTTCATTGACAAATTCCGGTGATCCAAATTCAAACCAAATAGCGGATGACCTAATTTCGTGTTATTTTTGTAAACAATTAATCACACATAATTATTTGTTTTATAAACAATGTTGACCGCGACCCAATTTTAAAATGTCGTGATTGATACGTTTAGCCAACTTTGAATAAACGGGGTTATGAGTCAGTCATGTCCGTATGTTTGTTTTGTTTTTTCTGCGAAATGTATACCCTCGTGTAATTAGATTTGAATGAGATATTTAACTACGATCAAGCGCGAATTTCACCAAACTTTTGTACCTAGAATAAGCCATAACCTAAAAATAAATTTTGACAGTTTTTCTGTATATACTAGAACTGTCAGACGTCAATTTTATTCCACCGTTAAAGATATCTGACTTTGGTAAAATCAGCCCTTAGTAAGTAGGTAAGCTTACAACAACAACAGTAGGTTAATAGATAGGTAGTAGTAGGTAGGTACTTTTTGCCAATACTACTTAAGAGGTTTACAAGAGGTAAAGCGCGGTCACTGTCGGATTGCATAGAAAAGAAAGAGACGTGCGATGACAAAACGCTGGTAATTTATTGCAAAATATGAAGGAATTATGGATTTACAAAAAATCTATTCCTTGGACGAAAAAATAAAACACTATTACGTTAGTATGTTACTTGTAGAATCATCTGACAAAAATCTGAATGTTTGCATGTATATTAGTATGGTTTTTAATCGTTAAGATATTTTTTTAGAGGTATCTTCGTGATTTTTTTCTATCATATCAAGTTAATTGTATTATGTTTTCAACACACTATCTAACTAGCATATATCCAGAAGAATATCATATATTTTTCTGATTTTAGTTACTGCAGTGGATCATATATTTTTAGGCATTATAAATTTGCGTTTATGTCATGTGATCCCCTTAATAGCGTTGAAAATTACGAAAGATACATTTTGATAAGGCCTCGCTACCGCATTAGGATTTTTCCTGTAATGATAGCAGTGTTTGTGATAAATAAATAAATAAATGTTTTTTTTTAAACATTGTATCTTTCCTATAAAATACATTGTAATCTTCGAAAAAACAAATTTCACGTTCGTCTGAAAAATACAATCATGCACGTATAATACTTGTTAAATACTCTGTATTTTTCATATTTAAAAATTAAAGGGAAATAATCTTGCGGAAAGTTTCTGTATTTTATTGAAAAATAGAGGGGCATTTGAAAGATACATTTATTTTACATGTCAACATAGGTTTCAGAGCCCATTTCAAGTTGCTATAGATCACATACTAATTAAATATAAACACATTTGCATCCAATGCGACGGTTTAAAATAATTCAGTCAATTAATATAAGTTTAAATGTTAATTTACATATTAAAATTAAAGCGTAGAGTGCATTTCACGTTTTAAAAACAAGTTAGATGTTTTTTTTTTTTTGTTTTAGATCGAGAATGGATCTAAAAAGCAATAAACATATTAGGAGAATGAGTAATATTGTAAAATTCTGTTTAGTATTTTTTTTGTAATGGCTTCCGCAGACAGGCGTGATGCGACAGCGCGACGCGACTCTTGTAAAACAATTTCCATGAACTTTTCATAGACATTGAGCCTTCAGGGACTTACCACACTTATTCAGCTCTGTTTAGTTTCTGTCCTTATAAAACAACGATTTTGTATGGAATGCGTACGCATCAGTTCAACTTTCCGGATGCGTACGCATTCCATACAAAATCCCTGCCTGCCTTTTTTATTTAGTAGTATGATGTAGGTTGAAAAAATATTGTTAGTACTACCTTCTGTTTTTTCTATCTTAGATAATTGTTTCGTAATCATTGAACCGCTTATTAGTGGAGGTAATTTTCCTTTGGTATTTGCGGAAAACTACAATTAATACCGACCAACCTTTTCATATAAATATAAATGACAGATGAAGTTTGTTTGTTGTTTGAAAATCGAAATAATATAATAATAATTACCTATCTTTGCTAGAGTACTTATTATCGTGATTTCCAGAAGCCAAGATTTAGCCACGAAAAGGTATTTAGGTCATCCTTGAAAGTTATCAAGTTAATTATTAATGAAGCCCGTTAATATTTGTATGCGGTTATGTAAATAATGTTTATTTGTCCAATAGACGCGTATTGTCCTCAATTTGATATTGAATTATCGGAAGACGTGGTATCGTGTAGTTTTGAGCACAAGTTAAGGGGACTACATGACCTAAACGCAAATTTATAATGCCTAAAAATAATAACCACTGCAGTAACCAAAATCAGAAAAATATATGATTTCTTCTGGATATATGCTACTTGGATAGTGTGTTGAAAACATAATATAATTAACTTGATATGATAGAAAAATATCACGAATATACCTCTAAACCGTTTTAACGCAAACATTCAGTTTTTTTGTCAGATTATTCTACAAATAACATACTAACGTAATAGTGTTTTAATGTTTTAGTTCAATGAATAGTTTTTTTGTAAATCCATTGCTTCATATTTTGCAATAAATTACAATTGTTGTGTCATCGCGCGTCTCTTTCATTTCTATGCAATCCGACAGTGACCGCGCTTTAGCTCTTGTAAGCCTCTTAAGGCTTCCGGAGATAGGCATGACGCGACAGCGCGACGCGAATCTAGTAGAACAATTTCAATGAAAACTTCATGGATTTTTTTCTATCAGAATCGCGTCGCACTGTCGCTTTGCGCCTGTATGCGGGAGCCTCTAGTGTGAATTAATAAATATATCTGTTTTATTTATTACTGTGTAGTAAGGGTCGTTAAAATGTATTCGGTTACACTGGAAGGCGACTCCAACATAGTTGAGAAGAGGCTGCCAGATGATCATTTCCGAAGCATATTGCCTAAATGACTTTTTGCTAAAAAGATTGGCAATTTTTTTTTTCTTTGTTTGAGCCGGATTTATATGATTGGCGAATTATACCTATAACGAATAACAAAACAATGAGGGCAAAAAATAATCACAAGTCGTGGTTTATTAACATTTTAACAGGATCGTATATCATGTTTAATGCGTAGGTGCGTACCTTGTACTTAGCACAAAAAACCGGCAAGAATTAATTGATACCTATAACAAATATTATTGTTTTCTAACCGTTTTATGGTTTTGATTGACGTTCAAAATGTATCATCATCACCACCAGCCTATATTCGTCCACTGCTGGATGTTAGCCTCTCCTATTGAACGCCACTGAGCCCGATCTTCGCCTCTCCTCATCCAGTCTCTGCCAGCCGCCTTTCGCAAGTCGTCACTCCACCTGGCCGGCAAGCGTCCCACACTACGTTTGCCTAAATGCGGTCTCCACTCTAGAACTCGTTTTCCCCAGCGATTGTCGGGTCTGCGAGAGACGCCACTTCAGCTTGCTTAGTCTGGCAAATTAAAATAGAAAACCAGTTTTCTAGTAAAAAATATTATATTTTTACTATTTACTATAAAGCTAATGAGTGAGTGAGTCAGGGCCTTGTGCTATATGATTTTGTACCAGGAACAAATACTATGATTAGATTATGAAAACACGCTTATTATGGTTTGAAAAGGGCGCATCTAAGTCGCACGTGTCGAAACCAACCATCAGTTTCCATTATTTTAACATAAACATAACATTAACACGATTCGACATCACGTCAACGCCGGCCGTTACTGAAAACCAGCGCCAGGCTTCTGTCTCGAGCATTATGCTGACAGATGGCCATTTTGCGTGGATATGAATCTGTTCTTTTTGTGTCATGTCTTACCGCAAATAAGCGTATTTTCTTTATTTATTTCTATTACGCTTCTATTCCCCGAAGGAATACGCAGAAGTGTAAAGTACACCCACATTTCGTCACTTATTTTGCAAGGACTCGCAATGCTGATTCCATAAACATCACTTTGTAATTCGAACGGCGCGGGGTGTTTCATTGTGAATTTGCGATGATTTACTTTAAAAACACTTGAGTTCGCTTTCGAATTGTGTGCGCTCATTTAAGGCGCTTCCCTGACCAAACGACCTTGAGCGTTCGGTCCTTCTCTGTCCCGTCGCTGAGTCTCGCTCTGTCTCGCTCCCTCCGCACGCTCATTTGTCATAAAATTCACAAAAATAATGAAATTATTTAAATAAAAAAAGACAAGTTAAGTTTAAAAATAAAATAAAACGTGTATTATTTAGATTTTTAAATTATCTATCCATTAGTGTAAAAAAGATGCATGCAATCAATAATTTTAGTCACTTTTTACAAGGAGATTTTAGATGTATTTATAACACATAAAAACAAATAAGAACGTGCAATGTGATGATAGGATATCGTACATTAATAATGTGCTTTTAGATATAGTTTATTACCCATAGTGAATGAGTTAATAGCCTCTGAATAACGCACTATGACAAGGTTTTGTTCGGGGTACCGCCTTAAATGAAGTTCCAAGTGAACTTTACAAAATAGCGCTTCTGTCAACTGTTTACATAACTGGCACAGGTTAAATTGAAAACAATCTAAGAGTATTATTATCCTAGGCTAGATTTGCATCTAATTTCATGTATCTAACTGTATTATCTATCGGAATATTGCATGTATAAAATTATAGAAAACGGCAGCGATTTGTATAGATAAATCTACACGAGGGAAATCATATGATTAAATTACTTACTGTATAGTGAACGGTTTCTAATTCACTTATAAAATGAATGTCAATGCCAATGGAAACTCCTTGTTTTGAGGCTATTTCTAATAAATCGTGGGAGTAGGCACCAGGTTTTAATAAAATCAAACTGCCATTATAAAGTTTAATCCTTACTTCCGTTTGCGAAAATTAATTTATTGAAGATGTATCCGCTTTTATGATACACTAAATAAGTCATTTACTAAAAATGGTGTGCTCAAGGTCCCTTTACAAAATTGACTGTTTATCAGAAGGTCCATGCAAAAATATAACGATCAGAGATTACAAAGAAAAGAACCAAGGTTTAAAATAATTAATTCCTACTGCAGCATGAAAAACACGAGAATCGGTCAGCAATTCACTAAAAACATGATGCACCAATCCCAAATAAATTGGGATAAAAACTAGAAAATTATGATGAGTGTACCAATTCAGATTATAACAGTCCTCAGCTGGGCATAGGGCTCTTCCAAGTTGCGGTACAATACTCGCTTTTCGGCCTTCCGCATCCAGTGTCCCAGCCACCTTTTAACGTCGTCGGTCCATCAAGCTGGGGGGCCGTCCCACACTACGCTTGCCGACACGTGGTCTCCACTCGAGGACTCGTCTGCTCCGCCGGCTATTGGTCCTTCGACAAACTTCAGCTTGCTAACTCTGCAAGCATAATCAGCATGTACTGTTCCTACTGCTGGCGCACAGGCCTCCACGGCGCATTGATAAGATATATCGGTGACTCCAGTTATTTTCTGGCTAGCTGCCTTTTAAGAAACGCCGAGCATAGGTTCCCATTAGTTGTGTCATGCAGTGAACCTTCTCGTCACATTTTTGCTTCCTAATCACCTTATTAGTAAATTGGTAATTTATTACTATTCGCCAAATCGTTAAGTTCAAGGTTCTTAGGAGAACCTTGGGACTAGCCCGCGTCCTCGTATCTAAAAATAAGTCGGAAGTATATTTTAGTCTTGTCTTGTGGATTTTACGGCAAAGATTATTCATTAATCTAATATTGAAATGTTGTGGTTATTCATCAATTTTATTCTCACATTTTTAATTTTAACATGAAAAATGCAAAAAAAAAAATTTTTTGTAACTTTATGTTGATTTAAAAGGGTGTCCATGGAGTTTCCTGCCCATTCTTCTCCATAGGTACCTACTACGCTTTGGAATGGGCAACTAGCTTCATTTTTCTGACTGACTGACCCTTTGACAATTCAAAAGTGCCTGTAATTGGTTTATTTGAAATAAATTCTTTGAGTTTGAGTTTGAGTACCTACCAATACCTTTCAATGGATGGATTTTCTTCAATTAAAGTGTCCTTCTTCTCTCCTATTGGCATGATATGTATAACAATATCTCATGGCGTGGTCAAAATATTTGTTAGTCAGCGTGGTGGCAGCGGGGCTGACTGTCGAGAGTGAAAGAAAAAGAAAAGAAAGAAAGAAAGAATAAAGTTTATTTGGACACAGTTCGTGAAACACAAATAACAAAAAAAAAAAGCGTTAACAACAACAGTGTGTGCCTCACGGCTGTGCCAAAAAGGTTAAATTCAGCATTAATGCCAGACAGATGCTGTCTGACGCTGGTTTTCCAATGAACCCTTAGGGACAAGTGACGGGGAATACAAACAGTTACAACATACCTAATACCATAATTTTTATACTTATAAATAAATAGAATAGAATAGAAATTTCTTTATTAGAGTAACCAAGACTCAACAAGATTGTTAGTAAAACTTACGACTATGTTAGTAAACAGAGACACTTAATAAAAACAATACAATAAATAACGATTGGTCACCGTTGCGACATTCCATGAGAGACGGCACAACAGTGACCCACGTAAACACAGTCCAGGCGACTCGCAACCATGCTTAATACACTGTTGGAGCTACCCCGCACCCTGCGCACCAGGGAAGCGCACCTTTTACGCATTGTTGCATAAAAGCAATTTACATGCGCATCTGCAAACATCCCTGACGCACTACAGAAACGCGGCAACTCCACCAGTATCCTAAACACATCAATAAACTAGTACAAACTTATTTTGTACCAAATATAGTTACAAAAACATAAATAATAAAAAAATAGAATAAGAAAACTACAAGAGACTGTCTCAGCAAAACCAGTTCGCCCCTCGTGAAGGCTATTTTAATGCACCTCTATAATCCAGGGTGTGTCCAATCTCTATAATCCTACGACCAGCTGTGGACGACTTTCGGCTAAAATTATGATAATTCAGCGTGATTTCATTATGATATTTTACCACCCGGATCAAACATTAGATGGCCTGACCTGAGCCGTATGCGTCAAAAATTAATTTGGCACGATTCTTTGACCATGATTATAGTTATTAGAGGTTACGCCCCCAACCAATTGATTTACTAGTTTTTCGTCATGATTTCGAGGTCAAACTTCCTCTTAGTGACTGACATTATTAAAGAGGCGGTCCTCAAATCAATTACGTGCCTACTTATATAAAGTATGTCAAATCATCCTGTATTATAATAAATACAGACCGCATTCAACTCCATATTATTCACACAATTCGAACGCGACTCATTTGTTCATAAAGTGAATCGTCACGAATTCACAACAAGACATAATTATTCTGCATCGTTCGACAGACCGCATTCAACTCCATATTATTCACACAATTCGAAAGCGACTCATTTGTTCATAAAGTGAATCGTCACGAATTCACAACAAGACATAATTATTCTGCATCGTTCTAATTTCGAAGTTGTGTTTAAAATTAATTCTAAATTGTGAACTAGGAAGCGTAATTCATTTGACTTTGACTTTGAATTACTTTACAGATAAAAAACCAAATGTTTATACATACTTATTAGTTTCGACAATGTCAATGTCAAATAAATGAGTTATGAGAGGAAATTTATGGACACGTAATATTATGACACCGGATGCAATATTCAATTTATTTTTGCAGCTCATGTCGATATGTCAATGAACTGTCAAAATTAGTGTACTTAGGAGTTTCTGAAACGACGTTCACTAGGTGGCAGCACTGAGACGTCAGGTCCGGGCTCCTGTCAAAAGTGTCAAAGCGCATAGATTTTCTTTAGTCGTGACTGAATGATGAACGAATAATGAACGTTTCCATATATTTTATATTCATTGTCCAAATGGAAGACCTCTTTTAATAGTGTTGCCAACTGGTGGCGTGGATTATGAAAACCCTCAATTCTAGGCAACTCAGTTATTCGGTTAATATTTTTGGAAAAATAATTACATAATTTGACGCGTACCTAATGTCTTCAAGTTATCAATTTCAAGTTTTGGTTTTTGCAAGTATTTTTAGTTACACTAATCATTTTATGATCTGATATTTGAAACCTAATTAATGTAGTACGATGACAAGAATTAATAATCTTATCAAATTTGTCTATCTCAAAATATTTAAACAGTTATCAGCCAGTGGGTAATTTTGACAGTTGACTTATTATTTACACCTGTCAAAAAAAAGAAAAAATTTAATGACCACCTCGACGGTTTTTAACCGAGACAAAAATAATTTACACCCTGTCAAAATAAAAACTTTAAATCAATTTATTGGTGCCCCGAATTTTTTACACCTTCAATTTCTAGTCGTTGATTGTGTAAAAAAATAGGGGCACTAGTTTAGAGTGTCTTGTATTTTACCACTAGACTAGTAGTTAGCCGTTATCTTTTTTCTTCTATGAATCCTGGTGGAATATAATATTCGTGCTTCATTATCTGTCTAAAGATTTCCCAACTATGCTGATTCATAGCTGAATACCAGTATTTTTGATTGTCGATCTGACCTCTACAACCCAGTTACTGGTTAACACGATACCCCTTGGTAAGACTGGTTGTCAGACTTTCAGGCTTCTGATAACGCTTAACGACATCGACATTTATTACATTCGTACTTAGAAAAGATTAAATAATTTCCTGTTTGCAACGGAATTATTTCCATACCGGAAGTTTGGACTCTTACTTGTCTGGTTGTATTACTTACTTAGCTGTTTCAATGATATTTAGCAGCTTCTGGTTAGGCTGTATACCTCTCAACTCAGCCTATCGCAGTCCACTGCTGGACATAGGCCTCTCCCATGCTGCGCCACAGCACCCTGTCCTCCGCCTTCCGCATTCATTCTGTCCCAGCCACTTTTTGAGGTCGTGGGTCCATCTAGCTGGGGGGCGTCTCACACTACGCTTGCCGATACGCGGTCGCCACTCCAGGACTCGTCTGCTCCACCGGCCATCGGTCCTCCGACAAACATGGCCAGCCCACTGCCACTTCAGCTTGCAAACTCTGCAAGATAAGTCGGTAACTCCGGTTCTTTTCCGGATAACTTCGTTTCTGATTTTATCCTTCAAAGCAACCCCGAGCATAGCCCGCTCCATAGCGCGCTGAGCGACCTTAAATTTGTGAACCAGCCCGACTGTCAGTGTCCACGTTTCGGCACCGTATGTCATAACCCACCTAACCCCAGCTAACTTAATTCAATAAGACTGGTCCGGCCAAGTACCAATGTGACGTTTTCAAATTTTTTTTTTTTTGTGGAAATCATGGAATGACCTCTCCCGCTCTGGGCGGAGTGGAAGGGTGTGTCAGACTCTTACTGACTAAAACCCACCCATGTTCCTTCAGTTGCCTGTGCTCCAGGGCCACGGTAACTCTTTCGAAGAATCCGCGACCCCGGCAGTAAAATGTACTATCTGAGTTTATCTTGGACATTACTGATATCGGTGAAGCACCACATCGTGAGAAAACCTGAACTTGTAGTTAATATAAGTCTGAAATCGCCAACCCATCTTGAGCAAGCGTGGTGATTAATGCTTGAGCATTCTCCGTATGAGAAGAGGCCTGTGCCCTGCAGCGGGACACAATAGGCTGGTAAGACTGGTTGATCCAGTTTTCTAGAATATACATTGGCATTGATTCTTGATGTTAAGAGTTACATTCCTAGGTGTGAAAAACAACAATTTATTGATTTAAAAGAGTGTCCATGGAGTTTCTTGCCCGTTCTTCTCCATAGGAACCTACTACGATTTGGGATGGGCAACTAGCTTAATTTTTCTGACTGATGATTCAATGGAAATAAATGTTTTCAGGTTGAAAATTTTGCTTGTACCAAGGGACAGCGACCTTATATCAACAAGACTCTGACATTTGCACCAGATACACGTGAATACCATTAGTTTATATAGAGCGACTAACCATCTGACCTCCACAACCCAGTTACTGAGTAATACGATACCACTTGGTAAGACCGGTTGTCGGACTTCCGGGCTTCTGACTACTCTTATGACTGTCCAAGATCGACAGATGCCAGCCGGGAGCAATGGCTTAACGTGCTTTCCGAGATAGCTAGAGCTCTCCTACTTTTGGCCGATTATGGTAAATCTCCCTTGGATTGTAATTAGAAGGCCTTTAATGACTTGCAACTCTACTTACCCGGAAAGTAAATAAGTCAACATGTTAATGAAACAAACTCCTCATATTTTATCTTCCTCGCTATTTAAATTATTTCCTATGTATTTAAAACTAGGCCGGTTTACCGTGATCTTGAAAATGACGCTGCAATAAAAAAGACACTATTTTTTTCTGCGTGTGTTAGAATTTTCATTGCATGCTTTAACTTTGAACTATTTGAGACTATTTTCAAGGGAAAATGAGCTTTATTTTTTTGGCGTAAAGGTAGTTTTTGACAAATGTTTGATAATTTGTTGAAAAAGGTTGTTTGAAGATAAAATTAAATATCACTTCGAAATTCGAACGGTGTCTCGTTGCGAATCCGCCATGATTTATTTTAAAAACAAATGAGTTTGCTTTCGAATTGTGTGCGCTCACCTGAGTGAAGTTTCAACTGCACTTTACAGAATAGCATCTCTGTCAACTGTTTACATAAAATATTAGCATATATAATATTCCTTTGGAAGGTCAGAATTATTTCTAATTGACCAAGAACTTGTGAGCAAGGTCTTACCTTCACGCTACAGTTATGAAGTGAGTGACAGAGATGATAAATTTGATTGTCATAAAACCTATTAAATTATATGTAAAAAGAAAAACAGTTCCGTGACTAACGCACAACGAACATTCTAAACCAGTGATGATTTTTGGTTCATAAAGAGTGAAGAGAAGAGGTACATGATATTGCATGTTTTATGCATTCCCAAAAAAACATTCCCGTGATTCCCTGACCGATTCAAGTGTTTCTCATTACTACTACTACTGTTAGCCTGCATCATCCCACTGCTAGGCAAAGGCCTCTCCCCATGACTTCCAGCTCTTTCGATCCAGGGCTAAAGAGGACCACTAGTCGTTTGTTTTCTGCAGCTCGTCCCGCCATTTTCTACAGGGTCTGCCGCGACGCCTTTTGGCTGTGTCAGAGCTCCACGTGCATGCGTTCCGTGTTTCTCACACGAATTTTATAAACTTTAAACAATTTAGGGAACTCAAACTCAAAGCATTTATTTTAAATGCACCAATTACAGGCACTTTTGAATTGAAAAGGGGTTGGTCGGTCACAAAGATGAAGCTAGTTGCCCATTCCAAAGCGAAGTAGGTTCCTATGGAGAAGAACGGTCAAGAAACTCCATGGACACTCTTAAATCAAAAATATGGTTATATCGTTAATGTTGAAATCACGCATGTGATAATGATGCAGTACGTTAAAAGCGTCCGTAATAAAAATACAGAAATATTTAATTAAATTAAAATAAACCGTGGCAGCTAAGAGATGACCAGAGGGCCTAGACGAAGTAACATTCGATTAGCGATGACGCTAGTAGAAAAGTTAAAATGTATGGGGTTGACATAAGCTATCGAAATGTCACGTGATCATAGGTCAACGAATAAAAATTAGCTAGACAATGTTAACAACATTCAATTATGAAATGAATCGACAGCGTCGAAAGATTAGGTACTTCCACAGAGATGCATAGCCAAGGGACACTTTTTGACGAGCGTTATCGCTAGTTTTTGGAATCATTAGCGAAAGCGATAGCGATTGTAGAAATAGAATCGCTCCGAAGCGAATGCCATTTGTCTAGGCCCTCTGTCCCTACTGACGGCGCCCGTTCACGAACATTTTGGTATATTTAACATCATTATAGGTGATTAAGCTTGTACCTATACAACCATTTAAGCAGTAATAAACACTATACACGAAAATGTCAATTAACTACGTCATTATATTACGTTCTCGTATCAATAAATGAGGTTAATGTATATGCCTATAAGTAAACCATAAATAACTCAGATTGATACATTATAATATAAAATAATAATACAGTATAAGAATAAATTTCAGTGTAATAAGAGGAAATATAACTTATTATTGAATGTAATTGTGGGAATTGTACAGAAATCGCTGGTCCCTGGAGTAGATTTTGTAATGAAGTAGATATTCAATTAATTTTATTGTGAAACTATGTCCACGTAGTACCTACGTTTGTACTTACTTAGATAATTAGGTCATCAGATAATATAATGATTACCAATTCTGTCCAACGATTGGTTGACCTTTCGGATACCTATACAGTTGATACGGGTAGTTAGAAGCCCAAAAGTCTGACTACCGGTCTTACCCAGGGGTACCGAGTTACCCAGTAACTGGGTTGTTGTTGACAGTTGATGGTTGAAGATTTTTGCCAACGAAATTGTGGGGAAATATGTAAGCATTGTCACATTACTTATGCCATATATATATTTATATATGCTTTTTATAGTAATACTAGCTGCGCCCCGAGGTTCCACCTGCGTAAGTCTCGATCTTGTGGGAATATCAGGATAAAAAGTGTATGAGGAACAGGGTGTAAAGGTCACTTATACTCTATTGAAAAGGGAGGATCCTCCGACTAGACGGGTGTTGAGTCTGGTGGGCAACTGCCTGACGGTTGATGTCGGGACGTTGTATATATATGCTAGTCGCGCAGTACACTCTGCTTGCGCTATGCAAGATTTGCGTGACGTCAGTGTGACGTGTAGCTCGCATGTGGCGGTGTAGATACCGCTACAATCCGGGTCATGGTCTACCAATATGCCAAATTTTATCCAAATCCCTTCAGCAGTTTTAGTGTAAAAGCGTAACAATCAAACATACAAAAAAAACAAATATTTTCTCTTTATAATAATCTTATTAGTTTAGACTAATGACTTGCCCCTGCTTCGCACGGTTTTTTCGAATTGATGCAACATCGTGATTTCTATATTATATGTAAGTTTAATATTAACGTATGCGGGAATAAATTATAAATTGGCAACACACAAGATATGAGGGATAATAGAAGATGGGTATGAGAACACTGCGAAAGGGAGGGAAGACAGATAAGTGTACAAGAAAACTATACATAATCGACCTATAATGTTCCCACTGCTGGGACTCAGGCCTCCTCTCTTTGAGAGGGAATGGGCTGTAATTCTCCACGCGGGCACAGTGCGGGTTGGTAGATGTCCCATGTCTTCGATTTTTTGATTCCAGGACACGCCGGTTTCCTCACGATGTTTTCCTTCACCGTTTTGAGAGCAGTGGTGATGAAATTATTTACACAAAGTAAAGCGCCTGCCTAGGTTCGAACCCACGACCTACAACTCGTAAGTCGGGGCCAAAACCACTGGGCCACCACTGCTCCCTACCCAAGAAAACTATAAAAAATACAAAAAGAAGTTAAAGGACTAGTTTTGCCTTCTATTTGCAACGATCCCTACATGTATTAATTTTATTACGCAAGGAATACAATACCTACCTTCCGGAATAGATTCCCTAAAGGCTCGTACACACTGGCGCGACGCGACAGCGTACACAAAGGCACCGCGTGCCGCGCGACGAGCGACGCCTTTGTGTCGTGCTGTCGCGTCGCGCCTGTTTGCGGGAGCATTTAATGATGGTGAAAGTCGCATCGATATCTGTAGTTTCGTAGTTTAGAAGAACAACGTGGGCGGGTAATAGACAGACACGAAAATCAACTTTTAATTTATTATAAGTAAAGATAATATATTAATATAGATTTAGAAGTGACCTCAGCTATTTTCCGCTTAATCTCAATGAATTCGCATACCGATTAATTTTTCTATCGATTCAATGGAAGTTTTTTAATGAATATTATAATCGATGTAATAAAAGTATATAGCGAAGGTCGTTGACTTTGAACGGCTTTTGTTACTTAGAGGCGTAGAAATCTTGAATCATTAAGACGAATGGATAAAAAAAACATGTTATATGGGCCTCGGTTCCGAAAGCCTATAAGTTTTTTCTTTGGTCTCTCATTCTCAACATGTCTGATTGATTTTGTAACAATATTTTTTTATTTAAATGAGTGTCCATGGAGTTTATTGCCCGTTCTTCTCTATAGGAACCGACTACGCTTTGGAATGGGCAACCAGCTTCATCTTTTTTTTTTTTTTTTTTTATTTTTTTTTTATATTTCTTTCTTTCTTTTTTTATTTCTTTCTTCTTTCTTTCAATTCAAAAGTGCCTGTAAATGGTTTAATTGAAATAAATTCTCTGAGTTTGAATTTGGTTAGCCAATCAAAACATGAGATTTAACAGATTGACGGATTAGAGACATGATCAGGGTTCTCGGAAAGCAAGGGCGAC
Organism: Griposia aprilina; assembly: GCA_916610205.1. NCBI lineage: Eukaryota > Metazoa > Arthropoda > Insecta > Lepidoptera > Noctuidae > Griposia > Griposia aprilina. The sequence continues at coordinate 5,581,965 of OU744310.1, read as the reverse complement.
CGTGGGTTGGTTCTGAATTTGCATTTATTTTTGCTAATTTCCTTGTCATGATACTGTTGTGGCATAAGAGCAGGAAATCTTAATCAATGCTGAGGCATTGATTAAGATTTCATAAGATTGCATAAATTATTAAATACAGTTAAATACCACTCACTGTTATTGATATTACAAATTATTCGAATCTACAACCTTAACCAAGGTTTCTTAAAATACGACCTAAGACATATTTAAATACAACAACAGAGGCTTCGAAACTATTGAATAGCACACTTAGAGAATAAAAGGGGATGAAACTTTGATGACCGGAAGGTTGTGATGTTTCATACAAATGAAGAAACTTCGAACAGAAGGCCAATTCTCGTAATTAGGGCTTTCCGAAATGACGTTTCCTAGGTGGCAGCACTGAGACGTCAGGTCCGGGCTCCTGTCAAAAGTATCAAAGTGCCTATATATTCTTTAGTCGTGACTGAATGATGAACATCATCATAACATATATTTTATATTCATTGTTGAAATGTAAGACCTCTTGTCAAAGCGGCGCCATCTGGTAGCGTGAATTTTCATGAAAACCCTCAATAAAGACGTTGAAAATCTAGTCACAATCTCATCTCAGTGACATTTAATGTCAGAAACTTGTAAACATTTTTGAATGTAAACGTTCTTAAAAATATGGGAATTGCTCTACTGAAAGTAAATATATAAACGCGAAACATTCATAACTAGAGAACTTGAAAACTTTTCTAAACACCCCTTAAGTAGCTCAATGTAAAACTCAATGAGGAAGGTTGGGCAAAGCTAAATAAAGATGGCGTAATCATAGTTATGTCCCTTCGGTCTACAATAAATTTGACATTTCGTTCATTCGTTCCATTTCGTGTTCATTCATGAGTTTGGTTTTATTTCATTATTTCGGTGATTTCAATATTTTGATTCAATTATTTGACATGGAAAGTGTCAGAATTTTAAACCTTAAATATTTCATTGTAATCACTTTCTTCAAAATAATTGCGACAGTACCTCGAACTCTGTTTAATTTTTTTAAATCTCTACGAATAGCTTTAAAGTCAAAATCTTCTAATTTTAGGATCTTTCGGGAAAAGATGGGCCTCTAACTTCAGAGTACTTAGGAACACAACAACGCGTAATTTTCGCAAAAATAAAATAAAACCACCTCACGCCTTATATTATTAGCTAGTGTTGGGAACTAGCTACGACAGGGCCATTTTGACAATTGCCTTCCCCATTAGCCAATTTCAAAACTCCACCACACCACACCACACCACACCACACCACACCACACACCACACCACACCACACCACACCACACCACACCACACCACACCACACCACACCACACCACACCACACCACACCACACCCAACCACACCACACCACACCACCACACCACACCACACCACACCACCACACCTTATAATAACGTAAGAGGTGAAGAAATCACAATGACATGTTACGCCTTTAATTGTTCCAGTGCAGGGCATAGGCCTCCTTTCGTACTGAATCAAGTAATTAAGCTAATTACAAGACAAAATTTTATAATTATTGAATAGAAGAGCCAGAGAGGTACTAGCACCATATCCAGCGTTCCAGTTTTAAGGGTACGGGTGCCGCCGGTGTATTCATGAAAGTTCACGACACCAGTTGGCGCCACTTTGACAAGGGGTCTTCCATTTCGACAATGAATATAAAATATATGATGACGTTCATCATTCCTTTCATTCATTCGTTCATCATTCAGTCACGACTAGAGGAAATATATTAGGCGCTTTGACAGCTGCCCGGACCTGAGGTCTCGGTGCTGCCACCTAGTGAACGTCATTTCAACAAACCCTCTATTCTATTCTGTTTTTTATTATGGCAAGCAAAGCCGATGTCGACTATTCTGCCAATGTCTAAAGTGAATTGAAAAGCAAATGTGTATTATTTTATATAAAAAAAAAACATAAAAATCTACGATGATACAGTTGAACTTAATGTAGATCTTGTGGGGTTAGTACTGGACTGAAACAAACCAAAAGAAAAAAATATATATTATAGATTATAATTATTGTTAGAACATTAAATATACTTATACCACATCTACAATGAAAGAATATTTGGGGAAACAAGTCATAACTTTATATTATGGTGGCGGATAAAAACCATCAGCGCCACAAGCAGTTCTGGAGAGGGCACAAACCCTCATTACTGGTACACGAGAGTGACGAAAAATAAATGACAATCATCTCGTAAGTAGATTGAATGAAAAGGAAAATTTACAAAATCAACATGCTAGTCAGTTGTTAACAGCGGACAGGAATGAGGACGCTATATACTGCCATACCTCTTCGATTTAACAAACAATACGGCATGGTATTGAAAACAAACCTAAATTAATAAGTCATTAAAATCGTATTAGTTCTAAGGCTGTTTTTAAGAAGACCCGGATTTGAACATTAACATTAAATAAATTATTTTTCGGAGTCCTTGGTGTTGTGACCGTTGTTGCTGGTGGAAATTCTCAGAAGTGATTTCTCAGAAATGGTGTGTAGTGGTCGTGTCTGGGTGTGTGTGTGTGTGTGTGAAATTTGATATTCCTTCAAATAACTTAGAACATTATTGGCGAAATGTGGGTGTGCACAGCTATGCTTACTTCTTCGCAGAAATCAGGGCGTGATATTAGATAGGTATGTTAAAGATCCGGATTGAAATATCAAAACAGTATAATTATGTAGATTAATATTCAGACATACACGCATTTTGGAACTTGATATGCTAATGTAAAATAAACTACACTCGAGAGCAATGAATCCGGGTCACTTAAAGAATCCTAAAAATCTCGGAAACTAAAAATGCTAGGTTAATGCAATAAATTGTATTTAATAGACAATGTAATACTCCTTAAATGAAGGTATTAAAACTTCTTAGTTATTGTAAAGTTATATCATAAAAAAATCAAATTTGAAAAAGGGCCACTTTCGAAGATGGAATTACGAAATTACAGCATTTGGTTTTGCTTTTGTTTGTAATCTGTCATTTATGTGGGTACATAAACCATGTTGATAGTGCTCTATATTCATTATTCAAGCTGAAATTATGTCGCTTACGCCTGAAGAATGCACCAGAATACTTACAATGCTGGAAACCGGCCGGAGTCAGCGCGATACAGCCAGGACTGTCGGTGTGTCGCTGTCAACAGTACAAAGAGTTCTCCGACGTTACGAAGAAACTGGTTCTAACCTACGCAGACCAGGAACGGGCAGAACCAGGTGTACCACAGCACGAGAAGACCCATACTTGGTGAACACCATGCTTCGAAATCGCTTTCTCACAGGAACTGAACTCACAAATCAGTTTCGACGCCTCGGAGGAAGTAACCCAAGTGCATGGACAGTAAGACGTCGGCTTGCTGAATCTAACTTAAAACCCCTTAGACCTGCAAACGGCCCTAAACTGGAGCGTGGGCATCGTATTTCAAGACTAAGATATGCCCAGAGCCACGTAAATTGGAGTATTGAAGATTGGTCAAAAGTTATGTTCTCCGACGAATCAAAATTTATGCTCTACAAGCACGATGGAAGACACAGAGTGTATCGAAGACCAGGGGAAAGATTCAAGCAAGCATGCATCGAAGAAAAAGTAGCCTACGGTGGTGGGTCTGTACTTGTGTGGGCCGGAATTTCTTCTGAAAGTCGCACAGAGCTGGTGATCATAGAAAACGGCTCTTTAACTAGCGTAAGATATGTGGAAGAAATCCTCAATGATCACGTTGGTCCATTTATGGTCAATTTAGGTGAGGATGCTATATTTATGCATGACAATGCCCGACCTCATACAGGTAGGATTGTGAATGACTACCTTCAAGAGATGAACATTACTCGTATGGAGTGGCCAGCGCGCAGCCCGGATATCAACCCGATCGAGCATGCTTGGGACGAGCTAGGCAGATGCGTAAAACAACGAAACCCTCCCCCAATCACGCTTCGTGAGCTCAAAATTGCTCTCACAGAGGAATGGGAGAATATTCCCCAAAATCGTATAAGGAACTTGGTGTACAGCATGCCAAACCGCGTAAACGCAGTAATGGAAGCACGAGGAGGCAATACGAAGTATTAAAATTCAAGAAAATCGTAATAAAGTTCAAAAATTTCATGTTTCCTATTTTTGTTTTAAGGAGAGATCAGCAGTTTTTTTCTTTATGTAATTTTGTGTTAATAAAATGTATGGTGTCTCATATTTTTTTTACTTTCATTTAAGGAGTATTACATTGTCTATTAAATACAATTTATTGCATTAACCTATCATTTTTAGTTTCCGAGATTTTTAACATTCTTTAAGTGACCCGGATTCATTGCTCTCGAGTGTATTTATAAACATATTACAGACGAATTGTTAAGAAAGATCTGGTTCGGTTTTATGTAGTAAGTAAACAATATGGTAGGCCGGGCGTCATTAGTAACGTAACCCGTATATTTCCAGTATAAGCTGGCCTCTTAGGCTCGGTTTCTATAAATAAAAAGGTTTGTTTTTTTTTTACGAATCGTAGCATTTTTATTATCAAACTGGGCATATAAATAGATTCGTAAGATTGACCGAGTGAGCGCGAAGCGACTCCTTTTCAGCCTGGGCAAAAATGCTTTCGTACGTCCGGATGTCCGGCGGATGGCTGTTCTCCTCTACAGGTCACATTTCTCAACCGATTCTCGTGAAATATTGTGAGCAGGTTCGATAATTATATGGTTTTATTTTTGGTTGGTTCAGTTATTCTATGTTTTTCAAAGTGGCGGAGATATCGGGGTGGGAAACGTAAAAAAAAAACATATTTCAGCCATTTCGGATCTCAACGGAGATTAGCCAAGTCCGCAGGAGATATTATAGCGCACAAGAATGTGCGCAAACGCAGGTGCACTCTCTATTCCTTTACTCTCATAATCCGATGGGATGGCAAACCGAAAAGACCGAGGAGAGATCAGGCGCCTGCGCTGTGCTTGTGTAAATCCGTTGGTCAGGACCAACGGATTTACATGGTTTCCGAGGCACGGGGGGGGGGGTTATCACACCTCTAACTTCTAAACTCCAGGCTACTGCTGCTAAAAAACCAATAACACTTCGCTCGACCTGGGAATCGAACCTAGGACCCCAAGCTCAGCAGTCGCGTTTGATCACGAGACCAACGGGGCAGTTTGCTTATCTAAAATTATCTATATAAGAAAAGATCCGTTGACGGTATGTAAGTTGTGATAAGTTTTAGAGGACTTAAACAATCATTACAATTAGTATACACTAATGAAAAGAAAGAAACAAAAAGTATGTATTGGGACTCGCACAAGATTATCACAAACTGAACTAAAGACTCTTAAAAACAAAAAAATAAAAACAAAAGCTAAAATGGGGGGTTTATTATAAACAACACTTTGCGTGTTCAATACGATAACGCATTCAGATGCACACTGGGTCTGCCTGGGCCGTGTAGTGTTTGCCGAAATCAGGGTTGATGACTTTTACGTAGTCATGAAAAGGTCACAGGCCTCCTATATGAACCGACCACATAAATCTGACAATGGAATATTGAGGGCCATAAACGAGATAAACTATTTCTTCGTACATGGCAATTAATATTCCAGCTAAAATAATACGTATCTATCTGCTTTGCTGTAATGTAATGTAAAGTTTATTTTATTTTATTCTTTAGTAACAATTTAATAGTTTATTTTTAATAACTAATTTGTCATCTGGTGTAAATTCTATGTGGGTGTATTCCTGAAACAAAAATGATTTGATTTGACAAATTTGATGCTGAACTCAAACTCAAAGCATTTATTTCAAATAAACCAATTACAGACACTTTGGAATTGTCAAGGGGTAGAAAGACGAAGCTAGTTGCCCATTCCAAAGCGTAGTAGGTACGAATGGAGAAGAACGGGCAAGAAACTCCATGGACACTCTTTTAAATCAAAATATTGTTACAAAATATTGGTTACATCGTTCATGTTGAAATTATGCATGTGAGAACGACGCAGAACGTTATAAGCGTCCGTAATAAAAAAAGACAAAAACAATTCAAATATTAAATTAAATAAGCTGTAAGAAGCGACGTTCTTCGGTGTGATAAGAAAAAAATAGCACATGGATTTTATCATCATAGAGATTCTGTTAAGTGATGGCTTCTCTTTCATCGTATTTTTGAGTCGATGGCAAAAGTAAAAATATGATATTAAGTTAAATTGAGTAACTTCTGAACGCGGATTCGCCCGCGTAGATGTCGGAATTTATCCCACGGGAACGTGCTACCGGTACGAAAAGTAGCATAAGTCCTTCCCCAGGATGCCATCTATCTCCTTGCCAAATTTTATCGAAATCCGTTCAGTGGTTTAGGCGTGAAAAGGTAACATACAGGCAGATACTTTCGAATTTATAATATTAGTTTGGATGAGTTGTTGAGCCCAGTGGGTGACCACGCCAATCACGGCATCAGTGGTCCTCAGAAGAGCAGGTGAATTGGACACTCTGGACCCTAACATATGGAACATGGTTGGAGTATGGAATAGTATTCGGGTCCTGTTAGCGCCGTTTGAGTAAGGAACCCTAAAAAGACTATCAAATTATCTGGAGTTAATTGAGCCAATTACACAATGATAATCTCCTGCTCCTCATAACTGTGCTGGCAGCAATAAAGCCAACTAAAAGTGATCAAGAACTAGATGACTTTCAATAATTATTTGATAATAGTCGCTAACGTAACAATTGACGTGTACAAAGGTGCCTTGGAGTACGCTTATTATCTCCTCTTTCCTTGAGTAGCTATTGCCCGTGACTTTGTCACGTCACATACCTAATTTCAACCCCCCCCCCCTTCATAATTTTCCTGCACTTGTCCAATGATACTTGGGGCCGGTGCAACACGTTTTTAGAGTTCCGTACCCAAAGGGTAAAACGGGACCCTGTTACTAAGACTCCGCTGTCCTTCAGGCTGTCACCAGGCTGTATCTCATGAACCGTGATAGGTAGACAGTTGAAATTTGACATTTTGACAGTTGTCAAATTGTATTGGCAGTCATTTTTGGTTCGGAAACCGAACTAATCTTACTAAGTGATACGGAGTATGAAATGCCCCTAACGTCGGCAGAAACTACGGACATGGTGCTTAGGGAGTAGACTCCCTAGATTTGTGCCCAGTTGATGGCAATAGGCTCGCCCCCTACTACGTCAGCAAAAACGTAACTGGCGAAATTTGGGAATTCTGCAATAATATTGTAACATAACCTACAAATTGCTGACTTCACATAACTTGCTATATAAACATTATAACAACGTGACATAATTACATAACATAAAATAGTGCCTTGTAATTATTGTATTATACGAGTATGTAATTATTATATGAAAGATACAAGGAACGTGTCTTAGAGATAACATAGTATCACGCCTTTTTGCTCAAGGGGTTAGGCAAAAGTGTACCTAATTGACATTAATAGAATAGAATAGAATACTCTTTATTATGTACACCATAAATATTACAGATATAAAACACCAACACCACCACCACCACCTAATAGGGCTTGTTGCCCTCTTGTCGCTTCGTTACTAAGTGCTAGCGTCAGTTTTCGGAGGCCCATTATTTAGTGTGCAAGTCGGCGCTGCCGTTTTATCCATGTATTGTACATATAAAATATTGATCAGGCAGAGAGGCCATAGTCCTTCCATAGTTCTAGATAACCAGTCCATCTTAGTCACCCAAACCCAGTCCAATAATTATTTTTGTTTCCATATCCTGCAATAGTCCTACACCAACCGGGGGTTGTCCTTGGGTGCACTTGCACAGTGCATACAAGGATAATCGTCAGTTAGCGCTTCATTTAATTGAGTTGGCTTCGGTTCCTCGTATACCTACCAAAGGTTTGTCACCACACTATCAATCACATTCTATTGCTAAGCCATTGCTTCGTATGTGCGATAAAATTTGTCTGCTCAACAACGTAAATAACGCAATGAATGTTGTCGAACTGTCAAAATGAAACCCATTCCTACTGTTAGTGTGTTACGGAACTACCCTGCGGGACCCCATAGTCCCGAGATACGCGAAAAGCTTTTTAATATAATTTCGAGATGACTTGCATTAAAACATAGCAAAAACCACAAAACGGATTTGGATGGACTTTGGAACTCAGATAGTTTCGGGCAAAAGTTAGTACCTAGTCTATAAAAATAACCAAGACAAAAATACAAGTTTTGTATAGAACATGAAAGTAAAAAAAATATGTTAGAACCAGTAACACTAGATTCATTAAAATCATGCTAATTTTGAACTTGATCTTTAAAAAATTAAGAACAATGTCATTATTATTACGCTCAAATGTTAGAACGTGAGTAGAAATTAATAATAAATAGATAGATAACTAAAATCTTGTTAAAGCGTTTTCAAGTTTTACGGGTAGTCAGCAACCCGAAAGTCTGACAACCAGTCTTACCAAGGGGTATCGTGCTACCCAGTAACTGGGTTGTGGAGGTCAGACAGGCAGTCACTCCATGTAAAATATTGGTATTCTGCTGCATCCGGGTAGACTGGAAAGAGCAAATGGCAAATGGTGATTAAGAAAGAAAGAAAATGTATTTATTGGGACTTGCACAGGATTATCACAAACTAAACTAAACACTCATAAAAACAAAAATATAAAAATAATAAAATAAAAAGTTTTCCGACTTCCGAAATTAAAGTTATTTTTCACGTCTTTTAGTGTTTTTTTTGGAAGCCGGTTGTTTTTTTTTAACGTTGTAAGTTTTTTTTTTTTCACTTTTCAGTTGCGGTACCTACCCCACACAAATTCGTATACCACTACTTGGTGTGTAAATAACAGTGACAGGAAATTATTAACACATCATCCATATAAACTAAGTGGAAAAAATATGCAGTATTAAAGATAACTCAAAAACTACTGGTCAAACCTTGATCAAATTTAAATGGGACCACATGTGAAGCACCACCTATCAAATAAAAAAAGAATTATCCAAATCGGTTCACCCAGAAAAAAGTTCTGAGCTGAGTTCTGGGTTGTTATGTTTTTCATAAAAAAAAAACAACATACAGACGAATTGAAAACCTCCTCCTTTTTGTGAAGTCCGTTAAAAAACAAAAGTAAAATTAAAATAACAACATAAAGTCCTTTACGAGGCTAAAAGCCCCCTATCTCAGCATGTTGCTGCGACATTTAAAAAAATAAATGTCGCAACGCTGGTATACATAGATTGTAGAGTTTTTCTAACAATATTTTTCTTTGTTCCAGGTCTTTTCATTCTGCTGATGCTGGGATTCTTTGCACTATCAGCTGGGTGTTTTATACTGTTCATGAAGCCATACGATTTCTTTTTCAAGCAGGTTTGTTTTATTTGCATTTTATTTCCACTGAGTTTTTAAGTTTCACTAAGTTTTAGGGGTCACTAAATTTTTGGGACCACAGATATCTTTGAATCCTCCAAGCTTTCAGACTGGGTGATTTGAAACATATTTAGGTACATAAATAAACTCATGCTTTCATCCCATGGCGGGGTAGGAAGAAACTACAGAACGCTGTTGCTGCTATTTTAAAGGCTCGTGCACACTGGCGCGACGCGACAGCGACACAAAGGCGCCGCCCGACGCGCTGCACGCGGTGCCTTTGTGTACGATGTCGCGTCGCGCCAGTGTGTACGAGCCTTAAACCTCACAAATTTTTGGTCTTAGTAACACTAGGTTTTTAAAGTCATTAATAATTTTGAAATTCACTGTAATTTTGTGAGATTCAAAATGATTGTTTTAAATCACTGAATAAAAAAAAAACACTATAAAATTAGGATAAAATTCCTAATATTCAATTTATATAATTTCAGAAAGTGGTACTATCAGATGGCGGCGAAATTTTTGAAATGTGGAGGAAGCCAGAAGTTGAGCTATACACCAAAGTATTTCTTTTCAACGTCACAAATGCTGAGGAATACATGGCTGGAAACGATGACAAAATCAAGGTCAAAGAGGTCGGACCATATGTTTACAGGTATGTCCTTAAAACGTGGCTAAAAACAAAAAAAATACTAATCCATTATGCCATTCAAGGAGGTGGGTACTTTAAATGATTCTCTAAACATTACTTCGAAATTCGAATGCTGTGTCACAGTGACTCCGCGATGATTTACTTTAAAAACAAATGTATTCATCTTCGAATTGTATGCGCTCACTTGAGAGAGGTTCCAAGTGAACTTTTTAAAGTAATACACCGGTGTGTATTCCTCAAACGGTAGCATTTTGTCAATCAATTCAGACAACGGAAAAAATACTGTTTTACTGTATTACGAAATTGCTTCTTGGCAACAACAATTACTAATACTTATACTATTTATTCTTCTCAATTATCCTCAATAATTAAAAATATATACATTTCTAGTAGTAATTAAAAAATAAATGATCCTTAATTACATACTCATCATAAAACTACATATTCACATACTCTTAATTGTATCCTATTCAGAGAACTTGTTACGTTAGTTACTAAATAAATACCTAATTAATGTAATCATTGTCTTGTATTAATAAAAAAAGCCTTCACATGTACCTACCTACTATAAGACACCTACTTTAATGACCGTCTTGCGCAACCAGAGGGCGTAAACAAGTGACAATCGCTTTCATAGCGTTTCGTATTTCTACGACAAATTTCAACATGATTGACATAAGCTTTCCGGTACCTTAATTATGTCAGTCCAATACATTTTTGATTTTTCCATTGTTACCGCTGAAAGCATATCACTTTATTGCCCCCTGGACAGATACCAGCACTATCTTCTATGCGATCTACCCAAATGTCCTTTCTTTGGTATTGTTCGTCGAATCGTTGAGCTGCTTAAGTCCTGAGTTGAGCTGCACGATTACTGACAAATGCGTGCACTGACTGGACAGGTCCACTCAATCTGTGTGGTTTTTCCTCAAAAGACCAATTCAGACACAAATCTACATGGTCTTCACATGATCTGATCAAGATTATGTCTGGACTTTAAAAGAGACTGTGACCTCTGAGTTTGTTTCGGCCTTTCTTTTCAGAGTAGTCGGATGGGAAACGCCGACCTCATCTAGTCTTTAAAATATGATTGACGTGTTAGTGTTAGTACAAACCTACTTATAGAAATAAATCATTTATCATTAACCACCTTCATGACTGGCCAAAACCTACTTTTACCACGACATGTAGATATACCCTTTTCTAGGGAGATCTTGATTAAAAGTAGGCCTTTTTCTAGACTACTTCATAGTTCTAGTGGTAGCAAATCCGACACATGTGGAGTCCTGGGTTAGATCCCCAGGTGTGATAGTTTTATTTGTTTTTTCCATTAAGAAGTTTTTACCAGCAGTTCGTGTATTTTTCCAGTTATGCTCTGGCTAAACTGAAGCAAATTCCGCATGGGATTGCATTGATTGTGTCAGCTAACTTGAAACTGGTGCGAATAGTCGTGTGAATTCCCAATGATTAAAAAAAACAATTGACGCGCGCAGTTTTGTCCAGAAACACGCGCGGGATTCGCCTCAGTGTGGCCAATACATAGAAATCTAATATAGCAAAATATGTGTGTAGAAAGAGTAGAGAGATACGACCATGATTTTTGATACTATTTTTCTATTACAGAGAATTTCTGGAGCATAAAGTGGTGGAATTCAACGACAATGGGACATTGTCTGCGATTCCTAAGCACCCTCTGACCTGGGTCGAGGAGTTGTCTGAAGGAAACCTGGAGAATGACACCCTATACCTACCAAACATCGCGTTGCTGGTGAGTTGTTAAAACCTGTATTTTTTATTTTAAGGGGGATGCGCCAAGGTAGCCCGCGAAATTCAAATTTTCTTACGTTTTTTGCAACTTGCAGGTCAGTATCAGGTTGTATGGTAATCTAAATATGATTCGCGACCGTATCAAATATGGCTTTACAGAATTATAATCATTACAATCAGCAATACAACTCCTTAAGTTAGAATTGCCCTCAAATATCATGATTTCATGAAATAGTCATTCAATAGGGTAATATGAACTTATAGAGATGTATTGCTGATTCTAATGATTATAATTCTGTAAAGCCATATTTGTTACGGTCGCGAATCGTATTTTAAGCAAAATATAACCCGACAGTGACCTGCAAATTGCAAAAAACGTAAGAAAATTTGAATTTCGCGGGCTACCTTGAAGGTTCCGCCTTAAACAAGCGAGCGGCCGAGTCATTACGGGTAGTTAGAACCCCGAAAGTCAGACCACCAAATTTACTAAGGGGTAGGCAGTTGTTCCGTGTAAATACTAGTATTCAGCTGCATCAGGTATTAGACTGGAAGCCGAACCTAACATATTAAGGAAAAAATTACGCAGACGATGAATCAGGTGACCACCGCCTATGTATTTCTGCAATACCAGAAGCATCGCAGGTAAGTTGCTGTCCCAGAGACAGCTGAAACATCTCATGTGCCTGTAATTACACCGAAAATAAAGGAAGAAAAAACGTTTATTTGCTGTAAACATGACGCCGATAAAAACTCACAAATACGAAAAAGGACGAGTTGGGGGAAAATATGCTTCACATCCACGCAAAAAGGCTATCGCTCAGCATAATGCTATGAGCCTATGGGAGACAGAACCCCAGCGCTGGTGTTATTGAGTTTTTACATCTGGAAATTCTCATTAACAGCCCGGAGTCTGGATCTGTGCACGGTTGATACCAATAGGCTCATTGTGGCGAAATGTAGGTGCTGCACTCAAATCAAATTATTTATTTGCTTAATGCAGGTAGGTATAAACCGATGTTACAAATAAATATAAAGTACTCTGTATCATTACCTAATAAGGTGTGCAAATATTTGTATTATTGTCTGAATTAATTAAATTATTATACTCAAAAAATTTAATAAATTCAGAATACTACAAATGTCAAAGGTTTAATTATAAAAATTGTCAGATGAGTTATAATACATGTCATAGACTTAGCAATCCAATAAATTTAAATAAGATTATACAGATGTCAAATTAAATTATTAGATAGAGCATGTCACACAATTTGTATTGTCATAATAATTAGTGTCAACAAATTGCTCTTACTATATGTATCTATCTATATTTTTATCCTGTAAGTACTCATTGACATTATAATAACATTTATTTACTAGGGATTTATGCAGCTTCGACTTGAATTGATGAACAGGTAACTTTTTGACATCATCAGGCAACTTGTTGTAAATCAATGATGCCATACAAAGAATACTTTTATTAATTAGTGCTGTTTTTCCATATGGTATATCAATTTCTAATCTTTTTTTATCGCGTAATCGTCTATAGTAGCTTTTAAAAGCAGTCTTATAATAATTAGGATTCAATTTCACAAAAACATTTAGTTCATATATGTATAACGAAGGCAGTGTCAGAATTTTTAAGCTTTTAAAGTAGGGTTGACAGCTGGTAGTGTTGGCTACGTTACACATTGCTCTAATGCATTTCTTTTGAGATTTAAATACATATTCCTTATCGACTGCGTTACCCCAAGATGTAATACCATATCTTAGAACAGCTGCAACAAGTCCGTGATAAGCAGCTAATACGGCTTCTTTATTAACAATTTTTGACAATTTGTACAGACCAAATGAGGATTGATTAATTCTTTTGCAGACATATTCTAAGTGTGTTTTCCATGTCAGTTTTTTGTCAATATTAATACCTAGAAACTTTGTATCTGTCACAGGATGTACTATTTCGCCTTGGTAACTAACGTTTATATTTGTCAGTTGAGTTCTCTGGTGAAAGTGTATAATTTTCGTTTTGTCCATATTTATTTTAAGATTATTTTCGGTTAACCATTGTATTATCGTATTTAATGTTTGGTTGACTACGTGCTCGTAATCATTTTCTTTGTCGCTTTTTACTATAGGTTTACCTCTGCTTAACCCTTCGTGGAATGTTGGCGTAATGTTATGTTAATTTTAGTTCTTATGTCCAGCCATTATAAGTTGAGACAATTAGGATAATATTACCAATTACTGTGTGGGAAAATTGAGACAATAGAATAAATTAATACTATTAGACCCATTTAACTTTTGACATTAATCCAATAATATTGAACAAATTGCCGGGTCTATTAGAGTCTCGTTTTAAAATGATGGATGACTGCATATTAAATGCAATGATCACTTTGGAATGATTAATCACTCGATCTATAGTCGTTGAGTTGAGCTGCACGATTACTGACAAATGAGTGCACTGATTGGACAGGTCCACGCAATCTGTGTGGTTCTTTTCTCAAAAGACCATTTCAGACACTAATCTACATGGTCTTCACATGATATGATCAAGATTATGTCTAGACTTTAAAAGAGACTGTGACCTCTGAGTTTATTTCGGCCTTTCTTCTCAGAGTAGTCAGAGGAAACGAGTTTGTAAAAGTGTTTGTACAAACCTACTTACAGAAATAAAATCATTTATCATTGAAACTACTCGTATGAGCATTTTATGTTGCTAATTATGACGGAAGCTACTGATGGTCAAAGTGTTGTTTGTTTTACCGAGGAGCATTTCATATATGAAGGGAATGTATGAGAATTTTTACAGGAAGAACCAAACATTCAATATCATAATACTCGGCTGGACTTACAAATACAAAAACGGAGGATAAACTTAGAAGAAGAAGAATAACGCTATTTGCAACCACATATAAAGCCTTACACATAATGTTTGTCTAATTAAGGATACATTGGGAACTTAATTTACCAATTAAGAGCCAATACCAGTCGATACCGCTTATTTTGACTTTTGTCAAAATATCTTATGTTTAGTTCTATAAATCATGACGTTATTATTGTTTTATTCGAATTTACAAACTCTAAAACTCAAACTCAAACTCAAAGCATTTATTTCAATTAAACCATTTACAGGGACTTTTGAATTGTCAATGAGTCGGTCAGTTAGTCAGAAAGTTGAAGCTAGTTGCCCATTCCAAAACGTAGATCTCTATGGAGAAGAACGGGCAAGAAACTCCGAGGACACTCTTTTTAAATCAAGATATTACAAAATCGTTGGTACATTATTCTTGTTGCTTCCATATGTGAGAACAATGTGAATAAAATAAAAATAAAATGTATATTAAAAAAGAAATCAAAATATAAGAATAATAAAAAATAAGCCGTGGCAGTTAAGAGATGACCAGTCTCAACTGACGGCGCCCGTTCACAAACATGACGCGTGGATCAGCACCATCCAGCTCAACCATTTTGTAGGGAACCGAATGATCCAACACACGTGCCACCACAAATATGAAATTAGAGTATTTACAATTAAAATTAAAATATATTAACCTAACCTGACTAAAACTATTAGCAAAATAAAATATGGCGTCGAAAAATCCTCTGCATCGCTGACGACTGGTAATGAGAGACTGGCGGCATTGCCACCTTGTATAGTAATTCTTAGCTGCTGGCCAAGATAAAAGGTAGCCCTTGGGTCACGGGAAGTTTTGTTGAAATCACTAATAAATAATACCTTCAACCTAATCAAAATTATTTATACTATCAAGTTTATTAAGTGGAAAAAGCATTTATTTCAATTAAACCATTCACAGGCACTTTTCAACTGTCAAAAAGTCGGTCAGTTAGTCAGAAAGTTGAAGCTAGTTGCCCGTTCCAAAACGTAAATCTCTGTCTAATGAATATTAAAATACTTAGGTGTAATTTGTTCACTTAGTCATATAATCCTCGGACTTCCTCGTCGGTCTAGTGGTCACAAGCGGTACTACTGAGCGTGAGGTCCTGGGTCCGATTCCCAGGTCGGGCATAGTGTTATGGAGCAGAAGGTAGCACCCTGGCAGGCGGTTTTTGGGAACTCTGTAAAAAAACGATACAACCCCATCGAGTTTGGGCTCGTTTAATTCGTCTTGATAAGTACTCTAGTTCCAAATATTAAAAATATGTATTTAATAACTATGAAACACCCGACATGTGAATATCGAGGCAATTCAGCAGCTAGACAACACGGACATAGTGCGTGGGCTAAAGAGAACTAAACCATTTGAGTTATTGTATAAATAGTGAATGAATAATTAACAAAGTGTTTTTATTAATTAGCAGACTCTATGAAAGTGCTACGCAATTGTAAGTACAAATTGACACTATTCTTAGTTAAAACTTAAACGTATAATAATAAGTTAAAGATAAGTTGCTTATTAGTCTATTAGGCTAGATTGTAATAAATTATTAAGAACTTTTAAGTTCTTATTAATAAAGGAAAAAAAAAATAAGTATGAAAATTAATAAACGAAAATAATATGTGTAAATTAGATAGAAATGACTGAACTAGTTATTTAACATCGTAAGTAAATACTAAAAACAACTAGCAATTAATAAAAGCTTGTTTTTAAGAAACATTTTTTTTTCCTTTTTTATTAATTCTAAACCGGCGAATAATAATCGAGCCGTGTTTACCGATAGGCCTCTTAAATTTATAAATATTTAATTAGTTATTTAGACAATTTATAAATAGATTGACCGTTTGGATTCTAAATCTGGCTCGGAATTTGCTGTAGAACTAGAGACTTGTTTATAAAAATAACATATGCCTATTTTTGTCCCAGTGCAAGCCAATGACCTTTACTCATACAGAGTAGGCGTGAGCATTGATCACCACGCTCTCTGATAATTATAAGTCCAGGTTTTCTCACGATGTTGACCTTGACTAATGTCTGTAATGTCTAAGATAAACTCAGAAAGTACATATTAATTGAAAAAGTCACATATCAGGGGACATAATCTTAGGATGCTCCGAAAAAACCTGAGTTCAAATCCTGGAACCGAGGTAGCCAAATAGGTAGCAAATATTTATTTCACTCCACTTGCTCAATAATTCCGTCATTGTAGCGTATACCAGAGCGGGGATTAAATAGCATATTTTCCTCTAGGGGAAAAAGTTCTTTTTTTACCAACGAGCCTACAAAAACGAAAATGTCTTTATTCATAAGTAGAATAATCATGAATAAAGACTCGACTTATAACTGTTTCTTAAAAAAAAGAACATTTTATTTTTGAAAATAGAATCTTTTCGGTAGAATGCGGGCGGCTACAGAAAAATAAATAAAAAAGTAAACTATTTAATATTGTATTGGATTATTTTATTTTTTCGCAATCGTAGTGAAAAGTAGAGTGTAACCCACGGCGCTAAAAATCCATTATAACTCGATTTCTATTTACTCAAACTACCTCGTATATAATTGGTCATTTTAGCGCCTTGTATAACAATTTACTATTTATTTAGAACATGCAGACTCACTGCTAAAACAATATTAATAAACAAAGACAGTCAACAGACTGCAACGTTGGTGAAGTGGTTGCAAACTCTACTGCTGAGCATGAGGTCCTGGGTTCGACTCCCAGGTCAGGCAGTGTCATTTGGTTTTTCCATTAGGAATTTCTCAGTAGCAGCCCGGAGCCTAGATTTGTGCCCCTGGCGAAGTTTGGATGTACTATAGGTACCTACACCCCTGCGTCCCCCTTAGGGGTAACAAGGCGTGATGTTAAGTTATATTATAATCACCGGAAAGCTTAAATATTGAATTAATATGATATACCTTTTGCCTGCTTCAAATCTGAAGGATAACACCACATAAATGCCAACGAGATATTCCACTAGGGATATTTACTCAATATTTCGAATCGGAAGGATATTTATAAGCTTGAGAAAATACTTGAAGAATGTACACACTAGTAAGTTTGTTGCTCAATGCAAAAGATGGGCCATATTGCAACATCAAAACTTGCACGGTGGTAGGCATTCGTGTGTGTCGAAACGTTGACACTACTCGTAGTTGCAAATGTGCATACATACATACATACACGCCGATTATCTGAGATTGTAGTTTAGTTATTTCCGGATGTTTCTACTTCCTTTTGACAGTAAGCAGTTCAGTTTGTTTCAAAATAATTAGACTTATAATATATTTCTAAGATGCTCGAAATAAACAATAATTATTGGCAGTCTGTGACTTACTTTCGTAGGTTCGAGCAGGCACGGCATGTACTTTGCTACGTGTAGGTACATTATTTCATCACCACTGTTCCGGTGAAGGAAAACATCGTGAGGAAACAGGCATGTCCTTGAATAAAAAAATCGAAGACATACACCAACCTGAACTGTGCCCCTGTGGTGAATTACAACTCCCAGTGAAAACGTTACGGGCCAATTATGCTGCAAAGCATTATCTTTTGCTAAAATAAAAATAACATAAAATTAGGGTATTTATTTTTTGAATCTTCACGATAGTCCCTCTGATAGCCGTCAGTCAGAATTTATATCTTGAAGTTAATTTAAGTCTAAAGCAGTTTTATTTAGCTGATCTGTTAGAATGTATCCCAAGGAATTCGTAAAATAAAATCCACGTCAAGCCGGCCGAGGTGAAGTCAACTCAATAATATAAATTACCACGTCGTTGGAATTCTGAAATCAGACTGCTATTAGCAAAATACTGATATTCAATCCGATCTTGTTTCACTAGAAATCGACCTTCACTTATATACGTACAAAAAGGACAACTGCAAACATCAATGAAACATGAAATTCGTGTCAAACCCATCCCAATATATACTTGTAGGTATACAAATTGCATATTAATAATATTTACACAAGCAGTCAACACTGTTTAAATGTTAGGTATTTACATAGTTATTTAGTAAACGCATAAGCTAAAATAAATACTCATAAGTTGAAGTATCTACTATGAATTTCCTAATCTGGAATGCGAAGAAGTCAAAATCAAACATCCTCAGGAATAGGCTTAGGAATAACTCCATAAGGAAATTGTGAAGGAGTTCGTCAGGGAAAGTACTATATCCTCATAATCTCCCTTCACTTGTTCTATGTTACTTGTGGACGGTGTAACACGTTTTCTTCTTCTGTCAATTGTCACGCTAACATTCAGTTCCTTCTCTTTCATTCCATTCCTCACACATTCCATATTTTCTCTGGCCTTCCTCACCTTCTCCAGCTATCAACATTTATATTCATCACTGCTTCAGTTACATGCGTTTCCTTCCTCCTCTATATGCCCTTATCGAGCCAAACTATGCCTATTTCTGCCTATAAGGGGCGTTGCTGTGTTCCGGGGCTGGTGTAATTACAGGCACATCAGACTTTTCAGTTTAGTCTATTGGATGGCATCGCGTCTTTACTGCCTCTGGTATTGTGATATCCACTTCAGGCGGCAGTAGCCACTCACCATCAGGTGGGCATCTATCAGATTATTCGCCACTCTCATTATCATCTGCTTACATTTTCCCCACTATGTTGGGGTCGCCTTATAGTCTAAGAGGATTCAGCTGAATACCAGTATTTTACATGGAGCGACTGCCTACGTGACCTCCACAACCGCCACCATCGTGGCCCCAATTACACCGAATTACACGATTTTTAAGTAACTGGTGAAACGCGTATACGTAACTCCTTGAGGAATTCCGCCGTCATGTTTAACTGACCAACACAATTTTTATCTACAGAGCATAGCCAACGTGGTCTCCCAAAAGGACATGTTCACTCGTTTCGGGCTGAACAACTTGATCACCTTGACGAACAGCAAGCCCCTCGCCAAGATGACGGCTAAGGAGTTCATGATGGGGTACAAGACAGAGCTGATGACCCTGGGCAACACCTTCCTGCCAGGCTGGATCCATTTCGATAAGCTTGGCTTGATTGATCGGGTAAGTCTCTTTTAATTAAGTTTTCTGATAATTACAAGTCTATTTTCACGATCGTAACCATTGAGATTGAGAGACATTGTGTTTAGTTAACAGGCTATCTAATTTTTTTTGCAATCCAATTAGATTAAGAAGTAGATATACGGCAGTTTGTAACTACAAACTTGCTGAGATCTAAATATTAAAATTCTTAAATTCACTGACACACAACGAACAGCCCCAACCGCTGCCGCGCTGGGTTTAGAAACATGAAATTTTGCACAAGAAAGTACTAAGGAGAGATTTAAAAAAAATCTCCTAATGGGGATAAGGGATGCAAGTTTCAAAGTCAAAGTCAAAGCCAAATCATTTATTTCAAATAGGCACATAAAAGGCACTTTTGAACGTCAAAATTTACAAGAAATTTGTATTATTTTCAAAGTTTGTATGGAACATTGTCTTTTTGCCGATGGCAGATCCCATAAAGCACAAGGCTTGTAGTCAAACAAACCATACTGACAGACCCATCATTATATTTAGAACTCTGACTACTAATCAAGAAAACTGACTGTTAATTAAACTGGATTAGTAACTAACTTATTGAACACAAAACAAATGAACATAGATAAAACAAGCATATTTAGAAGCATTTCTGCACATACTCTTGATGTCAGTTTTCCAAAAAGGAATACTTTTATAACCAAGTTACAGGTTGAAACCAGCTAGAATAGATACTATTGCATCTACCTGATTAAAATCATTATAACTAAGCTTTTTATTGAAAAGAGAAGGCTGCTTGATTAAAGTCTGTTGCATCTTCCTGGTTGGTAGTTTTTATTGCCTACAACCTCGTGGTCAATACAACATCACTATATTCACCATCCAAATCTTTCCCTAACTTAGCCCAAAACCTAACCTAACTCTTGTCTACCAGATGTACGACTTCGATGGTGACTACGAGACGGTCTTCACGGGCGCTGATGACGTCAGAAACTCGGGTCTGATCGACACCTACCGCGGGTCCACAGACCTGCCCCAGTGGGACGGCAAGCATTGCTCCAACGTGCAGTACGCCTCAGATGGCACAAAGTTCAGGGGCGGAGTTACGAAGAACGAGAGCATTCTGTTCTATAGGAAAAGCTTGTGTAGGGCCGCTCCTTTGGTAAGCATTTATTTTAAATCCATTTTACTTTCATTTATGTCTTTCTTCTCTCTCTCTTTTAAAGTAGCGCATAGCAAATTTGTCAAAAATCTAATGGAGAAACTGTTTTGACTTAAGACATTTTTCCAGTATATTTTGGATAACTACACATACATATACTGACGCCTTCTTCCCATGGGGGTAGGCAGAAACTACAGAACGCCACCTGCTACGATCCTTACATACTCCTTTTGCCTCGTTTACGTTCATATATCTGGTCATACACGCACGCCGGTTGTGAGTACTACGCACCTGACCTTTCTGAAGAACATCACCAATAAGGTCACACATGTCTATGTGTGTGTGTTTTGACAACTATGACCAAAAAAAGCAAAAGCTGTCTAAAGACAGGTTTGACTCAGGCCAGCACATAATCCACTCGGTGTAGTATAAACACCTAATCGGTTAAGAAACAAAATAATGAATTCGAATAGTGTTAAGTGCGCTGAAAATAAAACCTCGGAAATATGACTCTAGCTATCTCTATCGTTCAATGCCCCCGAGTAAGACCTCCTCACAATACCAGCTGTGTTCAGGAGTACCTTATTAAGGGGACTACATGACCTAAACGCAAATTTATAATGCTTAAAAATATATGATCAACTGCAGTAACCAAAATCAGAAAAATATATGATATTCTTCTGGATATATGCTAGTTAGATAGTGTGTTGAAAACATAATACAATTAACTTGATATGATAGAAAAAAATCACGAAGAAACCGCTAAAAATTTTTTTTAACGATTAAAAACCATACTAATATACATGCAAACATTCTGATTTTTTGTCAGATTATTCTACAAGTAACATACTAATGTAATAGTATTTTAATTTTTTAGTCCAATGAATAAATTTTTTGTAAATCCATAATTGCTTCATATTTTGCAATAAATTACCAGCGTTGTGTCATCGCGCGTCTCTTTCTTTTCTATGCAATCCGACAGTGACCGCGCTTTAGGCCTTGTAAGCCTCTTAAGTGATAATTTGTCAGTAAAAATGTATAATTATACATTCTGTAGCTATACCTTTTTTAAACAGATCCCCGTGGATGAAGGCGAGAAGAGTGGTCTGAAAGGTTACAAGTACACCTTCCCTGAGAACATGATGGATAACGGCAAATATATCAAGGAGAATGAGTGCTTCTGTAGAAATGGTGAGTAGATAGCAAAATAAAAGTAATCATGATGAGCCGCTCCCACTGCTAGGACATAGGCCTCCTCTCTATGCGAGGGAGTGGGCCGTAATCAACCACGCGGGCTCAGTGAGGGTTGGTAGATGTCACACGTTTTCGAATGTTTAAGTTCTAAGATATGCCCCCGGTTTCCTCACGATGTTTTCCTTCACCGTATTGAGAACAGTGGTGATGAAATAACTTACACATAGTAAAGCACCTGTCTGGGTTCGAACCTGAGACATACAATTCGTAAGTCGCGGCTGGTACCACTAGGCCACCTCTGCTATATTATAAATGTTATGTAATTCGAGCATATATCACCATCAACCGGACATATATCCAAACTCCATAGTCAATGTGAAATTCTTAACGAAAAAACCAATAACACTTTGTCTGGCCTAAGAATCGTAGCCAGCACAACCACTAGAGTGACTACATCAACGAAGAAGTAGTTTATCATAGCCAGTACCATAATATACTTACGTTTTGTTTTCTCCCTTAGTCCTCAAAATAACTCCAACCTCCTTTATTATAGGTAACTGTCTGCCGGAAGGCATGATCGACGTCACAGACTGCTACTACGGCTTCCCCATCGCACTCTCATACCCTCACTTTTGGAAGGGAGATGACGTGCTCTTCAGCAAAGTTGAGGGTCTTACCCCTAACCAGGAGCAGCATGAGACTGCGTAAGTATTTACTTCTTCTTCTTCATCACGCGATAATAACTCATCACACGTAGTGTGGCCACTGCTATCTATTTCCACTTTACTTTGAATAAACATAAGAAGATACAAACGAAGATCTTTTGTCGCGTGGTCTAAATCGGAACTAAAGCGGCCATCTTGTTTTTTTTCATCACAATTTCACAAAGTTTACCAGCTTAGACCCCTGTCAATGTCATTCAGGCTCCAAAAGATCTTTGTAGCACCATAAATCTTAAGTAACATTTATTTTCTTAATTTTTGACATCGCACCGTAGATTTTTTTCTACAATCCAATATGTCATTTTGTCTTTCGTTTCTTCCATTTCTATAGGTACATAAGAATCTTTTGGCGCTTGGTCAAAATAGGAATTAGCGCCGCCATCTTGTTTTTTTCTGCTCCGGATGCTCTCCTTTAAATCCAGCCCTGTGTACTGTAAAAAAAATACAAGCTTTCTAAAATAATTATCATCTTCTCTCATCTGTCACATACATCACGAGAAAGTCAACCACCCTAATTAGGGCAATAGCGTAGCACACTGTCTATCACAATCTGAATCATTTTGTAGCCTATTGCTAATCCATTGCTTCATAATGTTCGAAAAATTTGTTTGCTCAACAACATATACAGGGTTAGTTTTCAAAGACCAGCCAAATTTAAGGATGTGGTACAGACCATCAAACTGAACAACTCTCTCCATGGGACCAATATCATCATCGCGAAAAATTTATAAACTGTCCCATACAAAACTTCAATACCTACTCGACCCAAATGTATAGGACCGCTGATTTTTTTTTCGCGATTACGATATTGGTCCCAAGGAGAAAATTGTTCAGTCTGATGGTCTATACCACACCCTTAAATTTGGCTGGTCTTTGAAAAATAACCCTGTATAACGCAATGAATGTTGTTGAACTGTTAAAATGAAAGCTATTTCTACTGTTAGTGTCTTACACAATTACCCCGCAGCTGTCTGTAAAAATCTCACCGTGGGGACTTGGGTAAAGTGAGCTTAAAATGAGTTTTCCATCTGATGCCAGGGATTTTTTTACAGAATAGGTCGGCATAATTTACCGTTGAAAATAATTATTTTATCTAATTGTTTTTCCTTACAGTTTCTGGATCGAGCCCTATTCAGGTCTACCTCTGGATGTCAGCACCAAGTTCCAGATCAACATGGCTTTAGGAGACCTCACCGCAATCACGAATTCTCAACGCTTCGCCAATATGTACCTCCCGCTGCTGTGGTTCGATATTGTAAGTACTATATTACAATTCATTATATAGATTATTCTTAACGTGATGTGTCCAGTAATAAATATCTATAGGATTATGATGATAATTATCCCATGTTTTTGCATAAACTCTCAGCTGTAGCCCGAAAAATTCAAATGTTCTTTGGTTTTTTGCAAATTGCAGCTCTGTTTTATATCGTTTGCTGATCAAAATGCGATTCGCGACTGTACGAATGATATAATATTTACTGAATAATAATCATCAATTTGATAGCAATCGTCAAACTTTGGAAATTTGTTCTACCTAAGAATTTTCATACGAAATATTCAGAAAAATTGATGTAACAAACCCAAGTTTGACGATTGGTATGAAATTGATGATTATTATTCAATGAATCTATAATTCCTACATTCGCGAATCACATTTTGATCAATATACGACGTAAAACAGAAATGTGATTTGCAAAAAACTAAAGAAAATTTTAATTTGGCCGGCTACAGTTGAGGAATCATAATAAATGTCAAATAAAATTTATCTGATGTTACACAAGAAAATTATTAAGTTCTAGATTGTCACATTCTTGTAACTTAACAGACAGGAGTTTTGCTGGGGAGTCTTTTACGCCGCTACTTTTTCCCAGCTAAAGCATTCGGAAATAGTGAACCATTTCCGAATGCCCTTCAGGGCGGATGTTTTGGGGGACTGTCTAATGTAATCTTGACGTTCAAAAAGTCCGGATTCTCAGCCTAGTTTGAATCATGGTCTAAGAAAACAAGGTCTGGCATTCCGGGAGTGACACATGCTTACGTCACTATCCAGTTGCCACTTTATTACAACAAAACACGAATTATGGAAACTTTTTCAGTCACCATTCTGTTAAAAAATATATAAAAACCATTTAAATTGACGTTTCATTTTTCTAATCCAACGAAACAATGCAATTTAAACAATACCAACGTAATTGTTAGTTAAAATCTCTTTGTTTTATCGGATTCGCACAGTTAGGTAATAAAGGCGATTGGGGAGTTATTATTACACACTACTGGTAACACAGCGGTGATGACGTAGGCTGGTGTCACCCCCGTGACCGGAATGCTATACCTGGCGAAGTATATTATTATACCATTGTTAGATTAAATGACTTTTGATATTGACTTAAATATGGAATTCTAAAATACAGAGTAGATCCGCAACCGTCAAGATGTTATGTCATATTGTATTTGATATCATTTTGTTTTGCCTGCTGCCACACTACAAAATTGTGTCCTATTCTTACAGCAAACTTAGGTTCTAAATGCTTCTTTTGTGCACAGAGAATGTACACCCTCCCGCCCTCTCTGAAACAACGCTTCAACCTCTACCTGAACATCCTCCCAGTCGTAGAACAAGGAGCCATGTACCTGCTCTTCATCACCGGAGCCATCTTTATTCTATCTACCGTCTACATCCTCACCTTCAAAGTAATGTTCAGGAAACAAAAGGCTTTCGACCACTGGAAGGAAAAGGATATCTACACTCCTTGTGAAATACCCCTCAACGATACTGACTTTGAGTCTGATAATAAGCATTCAGTACTTAAAATGCATTCAGAAAAACTAAAGGATCTAAGTTCTAAGTTAAGTGATAAGATGTATGATACCGTTGGAAGCGTAAAAGATAAAGTGGTAGAAGAATTGAATCATGTGAAGAACGTTTTTGATAGAAGAGGGTCAAAGAATGTCAGCCATGAAGTTGGCCATGATTTGAAGAATGATACGGAATATTCAGCAATTAAGCAAAGTGATTCTGAAGATGACTATAAGTATTTGGAAATTCTAGATGATGGATCTGATTTAGTTACAACAAAATATGAAACTGAAAGGTCAGAGAAACTAAAGGAGTTAGATTCGGATGATAGGAGATAAACGAACAAGCTTGGATACTTAAGAGTTTAAGTTTGAAGTTAAGTAACTTCAATTACTGAAGATCTTTATACCAACTAAGATAGGGTATAAAGATTAAATCTTACCATGATTTACGACTGATAATTTTTAGCTGCTTACAATCGGAGCCATTTTTGTTTTCATCTGAACTTATTTTCCGCTTCGCTCAGAATTTCCGAATTGAGAATTTTCTACTCGAAATAATACTGCTTCATTTCTTTTTATATTACTTAATGAATTATGAATTGTAAAAGGGTAGGGTCGAGTTAAAGCTCATAGTTTGGCAATATTATTCTAGTTTTATCTCTGGGACTGGATAATTTAAATTGAAGGACTAAAGTAACTAATTAAGTAAATAAGTAACTTGTCAAGTCCACATATTAATATTAACATAGGACTAACGTACTGTTATGTCAATAATAATAATATCTTTATTTTAAATTTTGTTGAATTTCATGTAAAAATATATCCTTTCAAACACCTTGATTGACTGAGATTATGTTGTTCTTAGCCAAATGAAAAACTAAATTTTGTTTGACTTATGGTCCCAATATAAATAAGGAAAGAGTGCTCTTTGCTTAATAATAATACTTATTATGAAATCTAATGCATTTCTGATATTATTTTAGTGGTATGTTGTTATTTAAATTACCTTATTTTATTATTCGTTTTTAATGTGAAATAATCTCCCAAATAAAATGTCTATTTAAATTAAACCGTCTAAAATATCTTGCCGTTGTAATTGCCAAAACAAACTGCTGAAATATATTTTAGAAACGAAGTTTTCCGGAAATTGAATTTCCGGTAAACCTCGTTATTTTTCCGCTCAACTCAATATTTTTTGTTTATATTTTGGAAAATGTTTATATAAGCTAGTGAAATTAAATTCGAAATTTATTTCAGCTTTTATAAAGACGAAAAATAATGAAAATTTATCTGCATTCCATAATATTTTGTAAAATTGTTTTAAACTTTCTGCTTGATAAATTTAATATGACATTTTTGTAAGTACCTATATAAAATATAATTGTGCTTTGAAAGACTATTTTCTAGGAGGCTTTTTTAGAGCAATTGTTTGGTAGGTAAGGTCTTAGTGTAAAATCTGAGTATGACGATACTTTGAGGCCTCTTTGCAATAGGCATGGTCTATGCACAATGCATATAGGCCGCAAGGTTGAAAACTTAGGCCTCGAACAGTGTATTATCTAAATGCTTGAGTTTCAGGTCTGTTTCCGATCTGACGCCATGTTTTCGAATTTACAGTATCACCAGCATTTCTTTTAGATTTAAGGTCATCATCACTTTTCTTGTATATAGTCTCTAATCTGAGGCCTTTTGAAGTCCAATTCCAGGACAAAAGTGAACGTTTTGCTCAAGTACATTCCTCTACATATATTCATAAACAAACCATATCTACCTGTTATTCCTTATAGACAGATAATTTAGGGTAGAAATAAGAAATATAAATTATGTAAATATGTGTGCTTGTTTCATCATTTTTAAATTGTGGAAGCTGATAACAATCCTAGACCAAAATTGTCTTGAAAATAATCATTTATGTGCAATTTTTTAAGAAAGAAAACTGTTTTGAAGAAACTATAAAGATGGTTTAAAATCTAGAATATGGATTTCTTTGGCCTCAGACCGTAACATATTACGGTCCAAGGCCAAAGTGAGTCTAATTCTATTTTATTTCTTCCACAATAATTATCTTAACTATTTATATTTTTAATAAGTGGTGGAACAGGGCATTGCTTAAGCCCAGGCCAGGCCTAGATTAAAATGGCCTTAAAAATTATGTTGTGTAAGTAAATTAAGTTTATTAGACCATAGTAATAGTAGGTCATGTATTGGTAAGAATTATAGGTACAAGAAGGCATTTAAGGCCAAATGCTGTATAAGCCTCTTGGCCAAGGCCTGAAGCATTACCAACTCATGTTGTGATATTTAAAAAATAATTATTGTATTTATAACTAATTAATTAATCGAGTTTCTTGATATGTTACTGTTATTTTTTGCTGAATAACTTATTAAGTAATATAATTACATTTTATGTTTTTATTAAACAGTAACTAATTCGCCTATTTGTTATTCAGAAAAAAAAAAAAATGTAATAATTATAATTATTATTTTCAATAATTATAAGTAGAAAAACTATTCTCTCTACATTTGGTACTTAGTCTACTGTTTTGTAAATAGTTATCACCAAATTATTGAAAATAAATGAAAATATTTTTTGAAGAATTGCAGTGTTTTTTTTATTTCCACAAAATTAATACCTACATACTTTGTAATTCGTGATTTCAAATGGAAAAGATATACCAGAATACTTTATTTTAAACTAAAATTAAATAAAACAGAAGGTAAGTCGGCAAATGACAAGGGGAATAAAAGACTAATAAGTTCCAAAAAGGTTTCGATACCTACGTACAATGTGTTTCTTTATTAATTTATTACACACAAACTTACAAAAAAAAACTTGAGAGGTGTCAAGGGACACCCGGATGGAACGAAGTTCCTTTCGATTAATTAGTGAAGGAATTGTTGATGTTGTTTGATTGTTGTTTGTTGTTGTTGTTGTTGGGGGTTGTTGTTGTTGTTGTTGGGATTGTTGTTGTTGATTGTTGTTGGTTGTTGTTGTGGTTGTGTTGTGTGTTGTGTTGTGTGTTGAAAATATCTGGCTTGCTTTCTATAAGAGAGAGAGAGACAGACAGAGAAACATGCGACGCCGCACAGCTTACAATAGCTTACTATAGCAAAAAGTGTCGTGACAACTTTTCGTAAGAATTTTTTCCGCCTAGCCCCCTTTCACAACGCGCGATAAGGAACTTCGTTCCAATAAAAACTAAAGCGGGTACAGCTACAGACATTTTGTTTAACAGCTTGTAGGTAGACAATTAAAGAAAAATAGAAAGAAAGATAGGTTTATTTGTCACAGAAACACGTGCATACAAAAATAGTTATTTATGATATTAGTGCGGTAAGTTGGTTTTCACAAACGAGTAGACGAATGTAAGCCCGAAACGAAGTCGAGGGCTTACCATAGTCACGAGTTTGTAAATATCAATTTCCGCAGAGTGTCATACAACGTTTTTCAACACATTTGCGAGAAAACAGTACAATATTAATATCGGATTACTTGCTTGAGCTCATTTATTATTACTTTGTTTAAAAATATCAGTCGGAAAGTCGCAACAATCTTTGACGTTTCTAATATGAAAATGGCATGAATTGCAAATGGCGCCACGTGCGCCTGGTAAAAATTAGAACTACATCTTTCGTCTCATTTTCTCTTTAGTATTAAAGTGAGACAAACGTATTGAGCAAAAGCGCTTCCAAGGAGGTTCGATTATTCTCGTAATGTGAAACTCCTTGGTGTAGTTCTAATATGTATATTTTTTATGGAAATTAAAAATAAACCGTAAAGGATTCGCACGACGCTATACAACGGAGTATGCGGTAAAACAGGTACTTATGTGTGAGTACCTATTTTACCGCACGCTCCGTTGTATGGTGCTTAATTTTTAACTTTCGAACCATGTACACAGGTATCGTATATGCATTTTTTGAGCAAATGTGTTGAAAATATTATTAGTTAGCTCTGGTAACAACGTAAAATAAAAATAAAATAGAAATAGTCGACAGCTGCACGTCATGACTGTGACAAGAAGGCTTCCACTCAGCATGATGCTGTGCTATGGGGGACCCACAGCACAGCGCTGATTTTCAGTTAGGTACTCCTAGTTTTTGATCTCTTGATCAAGTCTCCGATCGTGGTCAGTAAATTCATATGCTAACAAATCTTATGTTAGTATGTCGATCGATTGAAAAAATAACACCATCTCACTTAAGTTATAAAGTTAGGTACTTACTTATAGTTTTGAGTCGCCGTTGTAGGCGTGTCCAAATTTCTCGCCGACTGCTCGACACTTCACGTGACCAGAGGGCTGGCTCGCTCTTTGGCCATTATTAAGCGTTGCCATTCAACGGCAACATTGCTAGCTGCCAGTCTTCTGGGCCCGTTTCCGGATCACAGCGATGTGGACGAGTACTTCAACGCCATGTCAAGTGTCTTTTTGTTTTTATTTGTATAGTTAGTTAGTCATTTAATTGTCTGGGTCAGGATGACTGGACCAAGAGAGATTTTTGAAGTTTGATTATTACCAAGTTTTAGTACCTATTTGGTACTATTTGGTACCAGACATCAAATAATTGGTACCTCTCTACAGAGGGAAAATTATTACGAGGAAAGTGGCCAGCCATTCTGACTTCAGAATGGCTGGACCAAGTCGGCTGCACCTAGTTGTAGGTGTTATAACTAGTTCATCTTTTCTTTAAAATTTAGTACCTCATTGGTACCTCAACATATGTTTTTCTTAATTTTTTTCGATAAGCCAAAAAAAAGTTACACCTAGAAAAAAAATTACATGTAATCTGGAGCACGTTGATTTCACCTAGTTGTAGGCGTTATAATTAGTTCATCTTTTCATTAAAATTTAGTACCCCATTGGAACCTCCACATATGTTTTTCTTAGATTTTTTCAATAAGCCAAAAATAAGTTACACTTACAAGAAGTTTTGCATATACAAGGTGCAGTTTTGAACCTGCAAAACATTTCAGGAGGTTGTTATGAGACTCGTTAATAATCATATAACAATACGATACCAAGTCAATAATCAATAATACTTTTTATTTTCGATTTTTTAATTTTATTGTTTTTCAGAATAACTCTCTTAATAACCCTGTTCAAAAAAACAGAATCACCCATTGCGATGTATCGCGCGTCATATCACTGTGTGCGTGAATGCGATGACCAGTGACGACAACATGTACGAGGCTCCGCCCACATTTCTACGAAACGAACGCGTCACGTACATTGCACTAAAATGGCGGTCGTTGCTATGGTTACACGCAGCCCCCGCGAGCACTACACCCCCGCACTTCAATTGAGACTCGAAAATCTGTTACTGCGCATTGAAGGTTCAACCATCTTGCCGCGATCTGTAAAAGTTGTTGTAGCCACAAAAACTTATAGCAAATAATTTAACCTTAGATGTAGTTCGAATTTGAAAATCAGAATGTACCACAATCACATTATTGTTATAAATTTCGCTAAATAATAACTAATTTTTAAGCATCATTACAATGCGAAAATCTTCATCATCTGCCGAGCCTGTTCCCAACAATGTTAAGGTCGGCTTTCAGTCTAACTGTATGCAGCGCATTAAATGGAGTGCCAGTGAATCACGTAGGTAATAAGGTAATTGTCAGACTTTCTGGCTTTTGACTACCCATACCAACGATCATATGGCAGGGCTGTACGGTCGTTGACCCGTGCCGACCCGTGTGGTACCTAACGACTGTCCGAGAGCTACAAATCAATTCGAACCAAAGGCTTTAATTAAGTGCTTGCCGAAACACGGGATTTCTTTGATGTCCTAGATAAATTTAAAAAGTACTTCCATCATTATGAATTAAAAAAATAACACAGTGGTACTTGCTCAGTAACGAACCCGCAACCTCATGCATGAGAGTAGAACGCCTTAACCACTGGACTATTACGATAAATAATAATAGTAGGAAGTAGATACAACTGCGCTAAAAAAAAGTTCACGTTGGCGTCGTTAGTTACCTACCTATCACAGCTGATGAATAGAATGCTAAGCGGAGATAAATAAACCTTACATAGCGCGTGCGCGGGATTAAGGTAGGCACCTAGTAATAATAATAAGGCATGTAGGTACTCGGCGCAGTCGGCGCGCTCTGTAGGTAAATTCAGCCCCAAGGACGGTTTTCGTTTTTATTTGTAGATTAAATTGGTTGATTTAAGATTTGCTTTCCTACTTTTTAACGGGCTGAGGACCGACAAAATACCTCAAGATAATTTGTGCTAGTTAAGTAGGTAGGTACCCATGTGTTAGGGATTTTAAGTGATTAATTTTGTCTGATAGGTATTTTTGGCGTAAGTAGTTAAAAAAATTAAATCAACTTATTTACACTAATCAAGTTGATTTAGCTAACATCGTATTTACAAATTATTGTCTATGTACAAATAAATAAATTACCTACATAAGTTACCTGGAGGTATTGTTGAAAGTTTCCACCGTTACACTCCAGGCACAGTCTAGCACGACGTTGCTGATTTTCCATCAGCTTACGTAACACAAACACATTCGTTTTTATTGTGTTGAAAGCACTGATCACTTTTGCAGGTAGTTAGGTTACACTGGTGATGTGGATGTCTTTGTGTTCCAGCAACCAGCGACAAAATGTAACTCGCGTGGCGTTATCGTGTTGGTGGAGATCCTGTACCTTGCGGTAATGAAAGGGGTGCTGCATTTCTTTGTGCAGTAGCCGCCACACTGTGGAGTGGTGCACTCCAAACCGTCGACCAGCCTCCCGCGTGCTTGCCCGTGGCTCTCGCCGGAAGAATTCCAGGATATCTTCCTGCAAGGCGACAGGCAGGCCTTCGTTGCCGCGACCTTCAGCATGCAGGGGAACGTCGAACTGCCGATGATCGTGTAGTCTCTGCGTAGCAGCCAGCATTACCCAGTGTGAGGCACGTTGTCGATTGGGGAATAACTCCGCGAACATTTCGATGGCTCGAGATACATTGTCTCCACTGATGGCATACAAGCGGACCATCTCCACCAACTCTACATTGGAGAATTGGTCCGTCATTTTTACAACTTTGTACTTTAATAGGTACCTATCGCGACGTTAATCGAAGGCGCCCTTGAGGAGCGGAATTTGCAAGCGTATGCACACACCGGCGTCATCAATTACACTAATAAATTGACCCGATTTATGTGCTTGCGAGTTGCGATGGCCGCGGGGGCGTGGCTAGTGGGAGAGGGAGCGGGCGGTGGTTGGTGCTTTGGATCTATGAAAGGAATGTCGGTTGCGTTTGTATTTGTGTGTGTGTGTGTGTGTGTGTGTGAAAGCGCAGTTTAAGGACACGTACAGATTGGCCGCGTTTTAAGAATAAAATGAAAAAAAAATACCTGCCCATTTTATTGTTGATTCGGGTCGAGAATCACTAACATAATTACCTCCTAAAATGTTTTGCAGGTCCAAAACTGCACCTTGTATAATAATGTTTATTTTTGTACTAAGAAAATTACCGAAAATAAATCATAACACATAAATATTACGTACATTTATTCATTGATTGACACATTAATATTTTTTTACATATAAATAACAGTGTGCATACATTTTGTTTTTACTAATTGTGATTCTACTTGACATGTCGTCGTAACATTGCCATTTGGACCCTCTGCGGCAATGTGATTTGTAATGTCCCACGCCTTTCGGAGTCGGAGTTGGTACAAATTCTATAACAGACAAAAGGTGGTACTCTATTCCTTTTAATGTTATATTTTTAGGTAAATCATTAATGCAAATTTCGACGTCAGAATTGGGCTCAAAAGCAGCAATATCTTTCAAATTATAATCTAAGCACCTTATGCCTTGACAACCAGAAAGTCTACAACTCGACATATTTCTGTCACTGTTTAGCATTGAATTTGCAGACTCACTTAAGGTGTTTTTGTTAAAATCAAGTGGCAAAAAGGCACATTTCCTACTAACTTGGTTTAAAGGACAGTCCACATTTGTACAGGATTCTTTTATCTCTGCGCTGTATATTTTTTCTAACAATATTTTTTCAAATATATATGCAACATTGCATTCACAGTTCACGTAAACTTTATCACTATCATATACTATTTCAAAATATTTTTTTAATATATCTGAACGAAGTTTGTAAACGTTTTCCGTATCATTGTCTATAATCATCTTTATAAATTTATAATATTCATCATCATTGCTTCTTATGATCCTATTTAACGTGTATTCATCAACAACTCCAATTGCAATCGCTTGTGCAACTGAATCAAAAGCGCAGGTATTTGAGATTATAGTATTTTTATCTGCAAACGGTGTAATCGAACCATTTCTCAACAAAGTTACCTTAATCATTTGTTTTCCTATCTTTGTTTTTTGCTGTTTTTTCTTTGTAGCTAAACCTCTCCAGTTTTCTACCAATGAAGGCCTATCAGAAAAAACAGATTCATCAGTTATTCCTTTTGCAGCATTATTAGCATTCGTTCTTTTTTTCTTGCTGATGATATTATTTTTCTTTTCAGTTGGCTTTCTCCTTTTAACACCTTGTTTTAATGTACTGTTAGCTGTTTTTAATTGTCCCGAAATAGATTCTGAATGTGTTGCAATAAATTCATCTACACGATATCTGTCTGTTTTCGTGCTTATCTGACATAAGTATCTTTTTATAATTTTAAAATAACTTTCGACATTTGACGAAGTAGGGACTGATATTTCCGAATCAAAAGTTCTTTTCATTATATTTGACCATAGAGGGAGCTGTCCCATTAGCCGCGTTAGCGTTGTTAGAAATTCTGGAAAGTAAAATAAGTTATCGTGTGTTTTACAATCACCATCGGTAAGAGTAAGTAATAACTTTTCGCGTTCTATAGCATCCTGAAACCATTTAGGACCTTTACTTGTAACAAGATGTCGTTTATTATCATCACTGAGTTTTAATTCGGTCTCAGCAAATAAAGATTTGTAGTCATCTGACACTTGCGACAATTTAGTAGTATCCTCTATTTTGATTTCAGATTCGGAGGTGTCTTGAAAAGAGGTCAATCTTTTTAATCGAATCTTAGCTTCTTCACATCTTGTTAACAATGCTTGTTCATCTTGTCCATCATATTTGTTAAGACAAACTGTTATCATATCAATTACAATTCTTTTCACTACATCGTAATCTTCGCAGCGTTTGACTTCTTGTAAACATTTAATATAAAAGAATTTTACCCTCTGGTGTTTGAAGCAAGAAAGGTTAAAAAGAATTTTAATAAAGTGGCTAGTGTCGATACGAATGAAGCACTCGCCAGGTATTTGCTGTTTCGTTTCTAATTTGTTGTCACAGTAATTAACGTACTCTGCCGTAGATTTAAATTTAGTAAATGATTTTACTACGGCCCCAATTAATGCCGAGGCATCATCAACGATGACTTCATTCGGAGTAGCATTATTTTGACTGTTACACCAAGTGTCAAGCCATTTATATATCGCGTCCAAAGTATGACTATCTGATATCATGTGTGTTATCGGCACGCTACTTTCATTGTAAATGGACATCATCACGCATGAATATAAAAACATCTGTTTAGTCAATATGAGATCTTTGTTTGCTCCAAATGGTTTGAAGATACTTCCTGTGGCGTCGATACTTAACACAGTTCTTTCACTTTTTCTATAATCCCTATAGTATTGTTCTTGAGCAAGTGACCAATAGTAAATACAAAAAGGAAATACTGATATGAATCTAATAAGTGTATCGTAGGGAGGTAATCGTGTCATAATCCATAAAGCAATTATCGGATTAGAATCGTAATATGAACTTTTTCGATGTTCATATTT
Source organism: Griposia aprilina (assembly GCA_916610205.1). Taxonomy (NCBI): domain Eukaryota; kingdom Metazoa; phylum Arthropoda; class Insecta; order Lepidoptera; family Noctuidae; genus Griposia; species Griposia aprilina. Next base: position 5,546,580 of record OU744310.1, on the reverse strand, counting down.
AATTTGTTTTAAGCAACCTATTGTAGGTAAGTGACTCGGTTCTGGATCATTAACGTCCATTATAAGATCACTCAATCTATTTCGAACCGTTACAGCATATTCCGACTTTAATTGTTCACTAAGCTCACAGCGTTTTATGGGTGAAAGCTTAATTTTATTTGCAAAATTGTGTTTGAATTCTTCATCAATGTCGCGTATGGTACAAATGCAATGAGCGATTTTATCAGTTGGCCAATTAATTATAACTTCTATCTTTGATTTGCACTGCTTACAGGAACCAAAACACTTCACATTCACTTCATTTTTAATTGAGTAGTTTTGAAATGTCCAACTGCACGGGGAACGTATTTTTTTCCAAATTTCCTCTCTTAGAAGGTCAGCCCACTGGTGCTTTGGCAGCAATGTTTTACAGCGAAAATCAGATAAGCGTTTTGTGCGCTTCACGCAACGATCAATGGGCTTAATTTTGTTCCATTGATAAACGTCAAGAAAAAAATCGAATGTTTTGCAGCCAGATGGTTTTGTTATAATTTCTTCTGCAGATTCAGATCCAGTATCTTCTTTAGATTCAGATCCAGTATCTTCTTTGTGGTCATAAAAGTATTCATAATTTCATAAAAGTGTTAAGTATAGTGATTTTTCCGACATTTTGTATGACAGTTCTTGGCTAATATCTTTAAACACCGGGTCACATGGCGAAGGAATATCATCTTTACGACGGAAAAACTTCTCGAACTTTACAAAAAAATCCTTTTGTTTGTGTAACGGAACTGCACATTTTCGACCTCTTCTTTTCATCTTGTTAATATAGAAAATAAACACTAATCACATAATCACTTCCGAACAACGTTTTAAAACAAATTTATTGGAGCAATGTAATAACGATGACAAAGTACGAACTAAAGTTATTGTCATAATTATGAAAACGGGTACAAATATTTTACGTATACCCACATCATTTTTAGAAATAATGTCTGACTGTGTTTTACTATCTACATCAAATTTAACTTACTAAAAACTTGAATGATAAATGCAATAATGAATGCTCGTATTGAGTAGTTTAATAATAAATCAATATGTTGAGTATTACTACATAAACAGTTAGATAACAGAAGTTTTGCGGAAGTAAGGATAAACTAATGAACAGTAAATACAGGACTATTTTGAAATCATTAACTAAATCACAAGCTGTTCTCTTCACATCACAATTAGTAAAAACAAAATGTATGCACACTGTTATTTATATGTAAAAAAATACTAATGTGTCAATCAATGAATAAATATACGTAATATTTATGTGTTATGATTTATTTTCGGTAATTTTCAAAAAATACTAATGTGTCAATCAATGAATAAATATACGTAATATTTATGTGTTATGATTTATTTTCGGTAATTTTCTTAGTACAAAAATAAACATTATTATATATGCAAAACTTCTTGTAGGTGTAACTTATTTTTGGCTTATCGAAAAAATCTAAGAAAAACATATGTGGAGGTTCCAATGGGGTACTAAATTTTAATGAAAAGATGAACTAGTTATAACACCTACAACTAGGTGCAGCCGACTTGGTCCAGCCATTCTGAAGTCAGAATGGCTGGCCACTTTCCTCGTAATAATTTTCCCTCTGTAGAGAGGTACCAATTATTTGATGTCTGGTACCAAATTGTACCAAATAGGTACTAAAACTTGGTATTACTCAAACTTCAAAAATCTCTCTTGGTCCAGTCATCCTGACCCAGACATTTAATGTCTAGTACCTAGTTCTAATAGTTATTTGTGCATTTTAAATACGAGTAGGTAAACAATTTAGTGGTATTCTCAATTAATTCTCAATTCTTTATTGCGTACCATAATGTATACAGTTGGTAGGGAAATAATTATATTAGTCACAATTATGGACCCTGTCGGGCACAGCATAGATCAGGTAGGAGAGAGGAGGAAGAACACTGGCTGTTTAATATGATAAATTTTATTATTAGTTAAATAGTTAGTAAGTTACATTGTTTTATTAATACAGAATTGAATTTATGAATTACAGTTATTGTTTTATAAGTTTTAAACATTTATTTATTTAGTACTTTATTCATTATTGTTTTATATACTTACTATTATTTTTATTTATTACGTAATTTAGTACATTCCTGATTAAACTCTAAGTGAAATTATAAGGTAGGTAAACATATGATTTTACGACGTATTAATTTTTTTTTTTTTTTTTTTAAATTAAATTGTAGTCAGTAACCAGGAGGACTATTTCATACACTATCTAGCAAATCAAAATAATTATAATAATATTATAAGTATCTTAAAAGAAATTACTATGTAAACCGAAGTAATGCACCAGCTTGATGCAGACCCACCAGAAGATGAAGGCGTAGAAGATAATCTGTATGGTCTGGTCTAGGATCAACATTCTGAAAATAAAAAGATATATTTTCAGTTTTCAGTAAAGAAAACAAAGCATTTGATTGAATTGGAATTTAGATTCGTCTATAAAATAGATAAGACGCCAGTATCCATCACAACGGTGGTTATTTACGCTTGCGGTACCTGAACATTTGAAAAAAATATTTTTAATTCTATCATTTCGCTAATTTTGTATAAGTCCCGTACAGTCTCATGTAATGAGGGGCGTGCCATCAACCAGATGCAAATCCAGACGACAGGCTCCTACTTCGGAATATTCTAATCGGAGAACTCATTTACAGTCTGCCCAACCTGGATATTGAACCCAGGACCACAAGCTCAGCAGTCACGCTTGCGACCAAATGACGCGTTCAAAATTATTCTTGTTAGCTTTGCCATAGTCGGTTACAAATGATTGCTCAGAAAAACACAATACCTTTTACAGTGCGCCCTAGCTTTCGGAATATCTTCATCCTTCTCCTTCAGCAGATACTTTCTGCCTCCGAAGCAGCACTTAGTAAAGTACCTAATTGGGTCAAGTTTCTCATGGTCATAGTAGAATTGTTTCTTATCAGTATTCTTGAGTACAGCGCGCAGTGCCGTGAAGTTTGTATTGTCGAAGGTCCATTGCTGGGTGGTATAGTAGCTGAGGGCGAGGGTCGCTATGTAGATGCGGCGTTGGATTTTGACTAGCCTGTGGGAGGTGAAAGTGTCGTTAAGAGGAGTTCAAGGGAGTTTTTGTCGGTTTTGGTTAAAGTTACCATAAATTGGAATTGCCTTAAGAGGGCGCACACGGGTCCACTAGCGCCACTCCTTTAAAAAAATATTACCTCGTGACTGAGAACGAATTTTGAAAAACAGCTCAATAAGCGACCTCATTAAGTGTGTCAAGATTTTTCTAATACCTTTTATAAACTTTCATATTGAGACACGAAGCAACAAAATTCGATCTAAACAAAAGCGGTGTTTAAATCTTGACACACTTACCGAGATACCCTAGTGACCCGTTTTTCAAAATTCCTTCTCAGTCACGAGATAATACTTTTTTAAAGGAGTGGCGCTAGTGTACCCGTGTATGCGCTCTTAAGTGTTCTTTTTAAGTGTTTAAGGTATTTAAAATTCACCTACAGTGTGGTAAAATCTGAAATCAATCATTTACTATACCTACATACATACATACACGCCTTCGTCCTATGGGGGTAGGCAAAAACTACAGAACGCCACCTGCTACGATCCTTACGTACTCCTTTTGCTTCGTTTACGTTCTTACATCTGGTCATACACGCACGCCGGATGCGAGTACCTACTATGTACCTGACATTTCTGATATGCAGGCGAAGCACAAGCACCGCCTTGTCGACGGAAGAATAGACAAAAATGACGTTTCGTGAAGACAGTATGACGGCAGCAAAGTAGAAAGAGTTAACTGCACTTTTTACGAAATTCAGTAATTTATTAACGTTTATCTTTTATTTTGCTTATATCTCGAAAATGGTGTGTCCTATCGCAAAAATAATGAAAATTTCGACCCCCTTTGACCTCCCTTAAACCCCTAAAACTCAACATGTAGGTAATCATTTTTCACATTTTCCATACTATAAGTGAAAAATTCCTTTAGTCCTTTTTATTTTTATACTTTGTGGCCGTCGAGTAAAAAGTTTTCTTCCGTCTTTAGCATGGCGATTAAAAAAACAATTTGACTTCACTACCTTAGACAACTGTCTTCTGAAATAGTCTACATTATAAAGGACCTAGACAACGATCGGCAGAAACGGAAGACAAAATGACAGATTTTAAAAGGATTTTTACGGTGCGATGTCAAAAATAAAGAAACGAAATGTCACTTTGTATGGGAATAGCCGTCTTTGTTCTTCGAAGAGATAGATAGCGTCATGCTAAGCCCGATGTCGTGCTAAGGCGACCCCTCCCGGCGTTGTATCTGTACACTCACATCTGCCTTGTAAATAACTTTAGTTAGTCGCCTTTCATTCATCCTCTCAACATGACCAAACCATCTAAGCATACTCTTATCAATTTTTGTCGCTACATCTTCTTTTAAACCGCACCGTTGCCTTATCACATCATTCCTCAGCCTATCATTCATAGTCACAAGGGCGGATCCAGGATTTATTTCTGGGAGGGGTACATGGGCCAGACAGTTAAGCGGTGTCTCCCAGCAAGTTGTTTTTAGGATTTATCCTTTTTCAATAACAGAATAACTACAAACAAAAATTCAATTTTAGCATCCCGCCTCGGATAGGATTGATTTTCTTTTGACCATAGATACAGAAATAAGAGTAACTTTGTCGACTTATGTAGTAAAGTTTGAGAATTATGAGACCCTGGGGTGCAAGAGTGAGCGAAGCGAGCTGAATTATTATAGCACCCCACCTCGATTTGGTTTGGTTAATTTGTTTTTGTGACGACATCACAGTATTAGCTAAATATATTTCATGAGTTGAGGAAAGCTGTATAATCTTTGGACGCGCGAGGCGCTTCACACCGCGCATATTTTTAGCATTCTAAGTTATCCTAAAATCCTCTCGCCGAGTCCAGACCAGTGCATTGTTGGTATATCAGATCTCAGTGCCTGCGTACGAACTGACTGCACTACTTTGAACCATAATACTTATGCCAAAGCTGCTGAAGATATAGTAGGTACTTCTTCAGCGTTTATAATTGAAGCAATGTCATGATGGATATGCATTCATGCCAGTTCAACCAAACGATTCGATTATATTTCACTTAAACCGTTCGGGGAGGGCACGTACCCCTGTGCCCCCCCTGAATCCGCCCTTGCTAGTCACACCACGCATGCTTCGCAAGGAACGCATTGCTATACCTATACTTATTGTATTCTATTCTAAAATAATCTTTGTTTAAAATCTACTTAAATAAATATTGTTTCAGAGAAAATTGTCGATGACAGACTGACACACAATAATGTTTTCTTTTGGCTTTGAATAATGTAATTAAAAAGCTTGTAACTAGAATAGACCTGGGTTTGGATTTCGTTCGTTCATTAAATAAATATTAAGTACACTAAAGCTTCTTACATTGGTTTCTTGCCAAACAACCAGAGCAAGGTATCAACCAACATGGCTGGCAGCAAATGTTGGATTAAAACCTGAAAAATATAATGATTAATTTGTCACGTAGGTGCATTGTTTACATTGTACATTGTTAGTGATACCTTGATATAATGATAATTGGCATTAGTTGTGATATTCCCTTCCATATGCCATAGCATGTCAGCCAGAGGGATCTCCTTGGTGACGTGTTTGGACAATACCATGAATAGAAACATTGTTAGTGTCATCCACCTTGATATAATGATAATTGGCATTAGTTGTGATATTACCCCCATGCGCCACACCATTTCACCCGGAGGGATATCCTTGGCGTCGTGTTTGGACAATACCATGAATAGAAACTTTGTTAGTGTCACCTACCTTGAAATAATGATAATTGGCATTACTAGTGACAGTCCCTCCCATGTACCATAGCATGTTATCCAGAGGGATCTCCTTGGCGACATGTTTCGACATCTCTATCAGGTCCCCCATCAATATGCTGTTAAGATTGCCTGAACAACAGTTGTAGATTGGAATGTCGTCTGTTGGTTCTATTCTGTAGGACAAATGATATAATTATTTACACATTGCATAAATCATACGTAACAGTCTACGCACTTAATCAAATAAAATGTTTTAGGGGCCAGACTTCTAATCCAATGAATATAGAAACATGATATTCGGACAGTAGGTTCCTTTTGTGGGTCCCTTAAGAGGGCGCACACGGGTCCAGTAGCGCCACTCCTTTAAAATAATATTATCTCGTGACTGAGAAGGAATTTTGAATAATGGCTACACCCTCGGTAAGTGTGTCTAGAATTTTCTTAAACTTTTATAAACTTTCATATCGAGACAAGAAGCAACAAAATTCGATCTAAAGAAAAGCGGCCACATTCTTCTAGATCGTATTTTGTTGCGCCACTGCTCAGAGTGGCGCTAGTGGACCGGTGGGCGCCCTCTTAAGGGTAAAATCATTTCATAAGAGGTTAAGTAAAATCGATGAAAATGTGTAAATATTAAACATGGGACGAAAGTTAAGATGGGATACGCAAACGAAGTCACTAACAAAAGGCTGGTTGGTTCTGATCACACCTATATTTTCTAAATTGCATTGGCATGTATTTGTTTAAGGTATCGGTTTTTGTAAGGAAGCATTATGAATTCTTTAGATTCAAAGGTGACAATTAGGTACACTAAACAGAGACCAAGAGATGCAACAAAAATTTTGATTCTGTTTTGTAATACTTACAACATTAATTAAAAATAATGTACACTTTAATATGCATTACTAGTTTTAAATAAATTATACAAAGAATGAAGTGGACGGCAAAGGGAGAAATGGGAGTTCCCATAAGAACTCCCATTTAAATATCTTAGAGGTAAGCTGCACAGATCGTTAATAGAAAAAATGATTAAAAATAAGCTAATTATACTAAGTAAATAGAAATTGTTATATTAAGATTTACTAATTGTAATTTATGTTAGAACATAGTTGTAAATTTTACTAAAATTAGTAGACTAAATAGATATTACTAATGTAGGTATAACTAATTTAAATGCCATATAGGTACAGGCAAAATATGGACTGCATAAACTCAACAATTTGTGCATCTGGTAAAAACTGTATTTGCAGCAAATAAATTATTCTTATTCGGGGGATGCGTTAAGGTAACCCGCGAAATTCAAATTTTCTTACGTTTTTTGCAATTTGCAGGTCACTGTCAGGTTGTATTTTGATTAAAATATGATTCGCGACCATATAAAATATAGCTTTACAGAATTATAATCATAAGAATCAGCTTAATTAATTCTAAAAATTAAAATAATTCTAATTAAACAAAAATAAACTGCGATCAACGAACTATTTAAAGAAACTTATCGATAACTTAATCCGAACTTATTCGGAAGGTGGTGTACCACTAAAAGTCTTTGCTATGATATTTAAATCAGGCGTCTGAATAATTATGTGTTTTAAACTGTTTATTTCGTTTTTTAGAGACCCTAATGAAGTCTATTAAAAAAATATGTAATTTATACTTACTTCTTACTCCCTCTGATCCATGAACCAGCTATAATGTTCTTAACGCACGTGTCCACAGGTATAAAGTCACAAATGATGTCAGATTTTGTGTGAATGGTCCTCATTATACCTAAAAAGATATACTTAATTATAAAATAACATTGGGTACAGCTGGCTACCGCGTCTGGATAAAAAGTAACTTATTTTAGGTACTAAGTCAAGACAAAATGACGTAAAAATACATGAAACAATAATAAGGAATAAAGTTGCATAAAAAGCTTAATTAAAAATTCAAAAAGATACTCTCCGGCGGGGAATCGAACCCCGGTCTCCCGCGTGACAGGCGGGGATACTTACCACTATACTACCGAAGACTTGCTACAATTGTTAAAATACGCATTTATTTCCTAAGACACCGTATCTTTAATAATATTTTAATTTATTCTATAACAGAAGCAATTTCTGCATACGAAAATGTTAACAATTACGATGCACAAACCATATTTCGAACATTCACCCGAGTTCTTTACAATTTACACATAACTTAATTGAAAACAGCGCCATCTAGGTCTGTAAAACAGCCACTGAACGCGTCGTAGAAATATTACTTGTAGCTTTTAAATAAAATAAATTATTATAATTTTTAATTACATAACATAGTCTTATAATAACGTCCGATATAAATAATTTAAACACTCCTTAAAATTTTTACTCTTCCAAAAAGTAGAAACTTTTTGAGATAAGCGCCATCTATCGTGCATAATTGCACTTACACAAGGTGACGTCGCGACGTTATTCAAATGGCGCATTGTTTCAAGAAGTTCTGGCCGGGTGGCTTAAAATGGAACTAACGAAATCACTATGCAAAGTGACAAGTTCTGTCATTCTTAGTTTAATGACAGCGCCACCATCACCGGGACAGATAAGTTTATGGCACTAATAATAGGTACCTACCTAATGAATGTACTGAATTATTTATACTAGTGGACTCTGTGACCTGTAGACCTTGCGAGTCTGTCAATGCATAGCTTAAAACTGAATAAACGTTCACCTAGCAACAAAAAGCGAGCGCAAAGAGCACGAAATGGCTGAAATATGTTTTGTTTACGTTTTCAACCCATTCCCGTTTTCGCCATTTTGAAAAATTACGAAAACTGAATCGTTTATATAATTCCATATAAGTAGGTAATTATCGAACCTGCTCACAAAATTTCACGAGAATCGGCTGAGAAATACGACTTGTAGAGGAGAACAGCCCGCCTTAAAAAAACAGTTTTGCCCAAGCTGCAACGGAGTCGCTTCGCTCGCGTTTCGCGCTCGCTCTGTCAATTAGTTTTTTTCATACTATCTAATTTATGAATACGGTAAAGATATACACTGGATAAATTTCTTACACTACGGTATGCTTTTACCAGTCAACTAGCTTTTACAAAAGCTGTCATAAAATCCTAAATGAACTGTTCTATCTAAATAATATCAAAAAACATCCAAACTTAACTTAAAAATATTTATTATAGGTGGGTTTAATATTAGATGATCGAGCGAACGTGCTTAACATAAAACCTCAATAGGAAATGTTTCTATTTACCTTTTCCACAAGCCACAAATATTCCTATTGGTCCGTTGAAACTCTCAACCCAACCTGACATTGGTTCTTCGGCACTGGCTATCACTGAAAAATAAAATAGTTAAGCATTGCCTTTAGACACTTGTTCTTGCATGTTAATTTTATTGTTTTAAATACGAATACGAATAATGGCAATCATGTCATTTGGTTTAAATAGGATTTTATTTTCATAAAGATTCTTCTATACTTTGTGAATGTGAGAACGTTGTAGGCCTAACTTAAAGACTGTAGATTTTTAGACCTTTTCTATTTTGTTGAGTACCTGTTACCTACTTGTTGATAGGCCTACACTGTCCTCCCATACCTATCAACACTGTTATTTGAAACATTGTAAAAGACCCTTATTTTTAAAAGAGTAACCGTGGAGTTTCTTGCCGGCTCTTCTCCATAGGAAACAACCAATTCGAACCGTGCACCTAGCTTCTGACGTTTCATAAGTGCCCATGTGGGTTTATGTGAAATAAATTATTTTGATTTGATTTCATTTGAATATTTAATGATCTGTTTCCTTACTAACCTACCCGTAATTTTCGGATAATTTTTCTGGCAGATTATTAAGCATTTTTTTAGTGAGGGGTGATGCCCTATCTCCGCAAGTTCCAAGTTCCCCAAAACTTATATTATTAAAATAATAAATTTGTACGACTCTGTCTTGACCGAAATGTAGAATGGTACAGTCGCGCAATCAATGCATAAGTACGTATTATTTAATGTTATTACTTTAGAGAATCAATGGGGTAAAAATTTAATAAGAATTTTTATTGCAATTTTATAGTTTTGAGGTTGATTACTGTTTATTGAACATACAAGCTGTGATTTTCAAAGATAGTTTAGTTTCAATGCGTATTTCAAATGCTGTGATTGTTATCATCCAGAGGCACTGTTATATATATAAATATTATATATATGTATATATATAATTTCACAATAAAAATGTGTTATTTAGTCTGCATGATGTGTTTACTTTTTTTTTTTATTATTATTATTTTAGATGGGTTTGCTCTTGACTCTAGTCTAGGACAGAGATGATAGAGACAAAGTCGACGATGGAGTGAGCTTACCAGAAGAAGCCTGTTCACTCTCACTTTGAAGAGATTTGGGTTGTATGCGATCGGAAACACAGGCCCAGGTAGAGAATTCCACTCTTTTGCTGTGCGCATTATAAAAGATGTTTGGAAGCGCTTAGTGCGAATTGGTGGAATAGCAACTAGGTAGGGATGGTAACTTGAAGTGCGCCTAGATGTCCGATGGTAGAAGGGGGCCGGTGGAATGAGGTTGTGGAGTTCTTGGGCACACTTACCGAAGTACAATCTGTAGAAGACCGACAAGCAGACAACCTTACTTACAAATTTCCGGAGCTAAAGAATTGATGCCTCCAACACAACCTCAATTATTCCTTTACACTACATATTTCCTCAGAGTAACCTGGACACATTCCTAACTCACCCCCTGGATACATCCCTAACACACCCTGGATATATCTCGAAATAATCTCAAAACACAGCACAAATTATACATAGAGAAAATATAATTATCTTCCAAACTGAGATTCATTTGAACTAGTACTGATTTTATTTTATTCTAATACTTTTGGAGACGTCAGTACGAGGAATGGTCAAGTGTGAACTTTACAAATAAATTAAATTTACATTTTGGGGACGTTAGGAATGAATGTATGAAAAATCATTTTGGGGAACTTGGAACTTGGGGAGATAGGGCATCACCCCGCAAGGTGCGGGCCAGCTCCAATACTGTTGTATTTTAATTTTAAGTCTGCGACCTTTATAATTTGTTCCAACTCAATCGTTAATTTTAATTGCAATGGCAATTTATTCCATCCGCTCGAACGATTTTGGTCGCGCCGTGACTTTATGGTAACGCGCCCCGGGGATGAGAATCATCCCGAAGTTGTTTGAAAGTGTCGCGCCCCTGGGATGAGAGTCGTCCCGAAACGTTCGAGCGGATATTCTCCTCTATTCTTTTGCAATATTGATTTTATATTATTTCATAGTATTGTGTGTTGCCTTTCTCACTGCATGTTGACTATAATAATTGTAGACAATTAAATTCAGGCCATCTCTGGACATTCATCATCTTCCCGTGTAGTGGAGTAGGTAATGATGGATTGCTTACCTATAGAAGGTCTGACGATGATGACTGGTAGCTGCCCTCTATACTCATACACCACATGCTCTGCTAGCTGCTTTGTGAAGGTATATGTATTGGGAAGCTCTCCTAGGTACCTGAGGATAATCAAGAACTTGTAAGAAGATTAATCAAATCAAATCAAATCAAGATATTTTATTTCACATAAACAAACATGGGCACTTATGAAACGTCTGAAGCTAGGTGCATGGTTCCAATTGGTTGTTTCCTATGGAGAAGAGCCGGCAAGAAACTCCACGGGTACTCTCTTAATAATAAGGGGCTTTTACAATGTTTCCAATCACAGTGTTGATAGATATGGGAGGACAGTGTAGGCCTGTCAACAAGTAACATGTACTCAACAAGATATAAAAAGGTCTACAAATCTAGTCTACAAGTTAGGTCTACAACGTTCTCACATTCACAAAATATAAAAGATTCTATATAAAAATAAAAGCCTATTTAGACTAAATGACATGATTGCCATTACTACTGTAACAAATCGGAATCAAAATCCTATCCACAAAAGCCATAAATAAGGAGTTGAAATAAGAATCCGAAGTATATAATGTCAAATAATGAGATTATGTCAAAGAAGTAAGTAAAAAGAACCAAAAAACTTCGTAATTTGGGAACAGTTAATATACATTTACTTAGTGATGCCGTTAATGTGGTACCAGGGAAGCCACATGTGCAGAAGGAATTATTGCCAAACTTACGTACTTACTTACTTAACTTACGTCTTCAACGTAGTCTTTAATGTTATAATATGCATTTATGATAAGTATACGTTTGATGTGGGTTTTGAACTTTCCGTCGCTAAGTTCTGTAACTGACTCTGGCAACTTGTTATAAAAGCGGATACTGTTTATGAGAAATGACTTGCTTGTTTTAGTTAATCTAAATTTGGGTATTACAATTTCATTATTTGGATATTACAATCCACTTCACATTCATGAAGGAACATCATGGAGGATTAAAGGGAAAGACAGTGACAGAGTTACATCACACTGATTACTAAGAAGTGGAAAAAGAGGCCTTAAATAAAGCGTGCTAGAATGTGCTGCACCAGCACCACCACAATGTTGCATTAGACTTCCATCTGCATTTGATGTACCTACGTAGCAAATCAATATTTTTGACTGCCCCGTTGGTCTAGTGGTTGCAAGCGTGACTGTTGAGCGTGGGTTCCTGGGTTCGATTCCTAGGTCGGGCAAAGTGTTATTGCGTATTTCCATTAGAAATTTCTTAGTAACAGTCCGGGGTTTGGAAGTTGGCGGTGTGATACACCCGTGCCTCGTAAAGCACGATAAGCCGTTGGTCCTGCGCCTGATCTCACTCCGAGCGTGTCGGATTGCCGTCCCATCGGACTATGAGAGTGAGGGAAGGGAGAGTGCACCTGTGTCTGCGCACACACTTGTGCACTATAACTCCCGCGCCGGAGGCTAGTCTACGTTGGGATTGGCCGCAATGGCCGAAATACGGTCTGGAGGACTATAATATATTAATTTATAACATGAAGATTTCATTTGTTGACCCAGACAGGCAGACACGTTTCTTTAAAACATGTTGTTCTTAAACTAAAGCCTACTTTGATGGCTTACCTACTTGCTATCTTATCGATTTTATCACAACCTAATACCGAAAGACTTACCATAATATTTACCTTGGTTTCATCTTCATTAATCTCAGTAAAGGACAAAAGAAAAAAAAGTGGGTAGTCATGTTTTTTTCCACATGAGCATGTTTGTATTAAGCATACAGATGTAAAACTTACTTAGGAGTAAGCACCCTCAAGGTATGCTCATCAGCTTTCTCGCAGACCTCAAGCGTTTCCCTCCAGTCTGCCAGCGGAGGGTACATGACCTCCTCAATAGGATCCCTGTTCGTGTTGGAGTATGATGTTGAAACGTGGACTAGTGCCTGTATAGAGAAACATCACAGGTAGGTAATTAGTCTCTTCTTCATCTCTTGTGGGAGTGGTCACACATACACTCACACTCACACACACACACACCCACGGTCACAATCGACGTGGGATCGGCGTGAACCGATCACGAATCACCCCATGTTTTAATGCATTATAAGTTCGACGCGGTGTCGAGTCGCGTCGTCTGAATCAAAACGAGGCGAATGTCGTCTTTTTTACTTTTATTGCATGGACATAAAGCTCTTTCTGACCACAGGGCATACATAGACTAATGGCATTCGCTTCGGAGCGATTCTATTTCTATAATCGCTATCGCTTTCGCTAATGTTTCCATCATACGAATCGACAACCAGCGATAACGCTTGACAAAAAGTGTCACTTGGCTACGCGTCTCTATGGAAGTAATCGTTCGACGCTGTTGATTTGTTTCTTAGAATTGAATGATGTTAACATAGTCTAACTAATTTCTATTCGTTGATATATGATCACGTGACATTTCGATAGCTTATGTTAGCCCCATACATTTTTTGGCTTTTCTACTAGCGTCATCGCTAATCGAATGTCACTTTGTCTAGGCCCTCAGCTCAGCGGCCACGGCCAGCCCATTCTACGTCGTTAAGATTACTCACTCCCTATATCGGCAAGAGCTACCTACTAAGAATCGTTTATGCCGTGGTAAAAATATTTTTATTAGATTTTCTCAATAGTAGCCCGGTGTTAGGATTTATTAGCATTTAGTTAATTATAAAGATTTTACAAAATAAAACAACCGACTTCCAAAAAAAAACACATAAATGTGAAAAATAACTTTAATTTCGGAAGTCGGTGTCTTTGGTTTTGTATTTTCTTTTTTTGCCACCGATTTCCGAAATTAAAGTTATTTTTCACTTTGTAGTGTTTTTTTTTTTGGAAGTCAGTTGTTTGTTTTGTGAAAAAGTTTCTATTTTTCACTTTTTATTTGTGGTACCTACCCCACACAAATTCGTGTACTACTACTTGATTTGTAAATAACAATGACAGGATGTTACTAAAACATCATCAATATAATAATACACTAAGAGGAAAAAATATGCATTATTAAGGATGACTCAAAAAACTCTACTCAGATCTTGATCAAATTTATACGGGACTACATGAGAAGCACCAGCTTTCAAATAAAAAAGAATCATTAAAATCGGTTCACCTAGAAAAAAGTTCTGAGGTAAGAAACATTAAAAAAAAATACACTAACTGAATTCACTTACAGATAATTCTCTAACATCTTTAGCCAGCTCCATAACCTCCATGGTTCCTCGTAAGTTTATCTGTGCTGCGAATTTTAACGTGTCATCGAACCTGAAAGTAATTCATGTGTTTTATTATCAGGACCGGATGGACTGCTTCGAAACTCCAGTATTTAGTGGGTTCAAGCATGGTGTTAGTGGTATGGTATTATTCAATAGATGATTGATGGCAATAGGCTATTACCTAGGACTCACACTAAACTGGCAAATTGTGGGTGTGCTACATCTACACCTCTGCCTAGCGCTTCGGGGAAAACCGGTGTGATAATGATAAATGATAAATGATTTTATTTCTGTAAGTAGTTTCGTACAAACACTTTTACACGTCAATCATATTTTTTAAACTAGATGTGGTCGGCGTTTCCTATCTGACTAATGACTGAGAAGAAAGGCGGAAACAAACTCAGAGGTCACAGTCTCTTTTAAACTCCAGACATTATGTTGGTCAGATCATGTGAAGACCATGTAGATTGGTTTGTGGAATGGTCTTTTGAGGAAAGAACCACACTGATTGAGTGGAGCTGTCTAGGCAGTGCAAGCATTTGTCAATGCAACTCAACTCGGAACTTAATGAGCTCAACGATTCGATTAACAATACAAAAGAAACAACATTTAGGTAGGCCGCATAAATTAGTCAAACTGCCAGATCATGATTAAAACTAAAACAATGACCCACAGAGTCCTCACTTTCACAATAATTAAAATAGTATAATACTTTTAACAGTAAATATTAATGACTAAAATAGTTGGCAGAAAAAAAAACAATATTCATTGTGTAAAATTGGAGTAGATCAATCCCAAGTCTTTTTGTTTCCAATATAATCTATGTTTGAATAATGTTATACCTTATGCCTACCCCGAGGAATATAGCCGTTATGTTATGGACTGTCTAACCTTGGGACTATTCGACAGTATTCCACATAAGATAGTGAAGTTAATTGTAATTCTACCAGAACTTACCTAACGCTGGCAGCGACATGGAAGATGATGTTAACTCGATTCACGAGAAGAGCTCGATCTTCTTGCGACAGCCCTAAAAATGTGATAAAAATAAAAATACTAATTAAGTATCAGGAAATATAGCATTCTATAGGTGAAGCAACGATCCATGAAACGATACACCAACTTTAAAAATCTAGGTACGAACACTCTTTGTTATTTTTCCAAATAATTAAAAGTTGGTTGACTTTCAATTACTTTACTAAGGTTAATTAGATTAATCCTATCCAAGTTTAAATTGAAGCCTCATTGAATAAACAGTGACGCAAATGGACCGTGGTTTGTTTTTTTTTCACCTTCCAAACATCAAAATACTCCAAACGATTTTTGTCATGAAACTACGAAAAGTAGTACCAGTAGTGTAGTTCAATGAGAGATTCTCTTTCTTCGCTGGTATCGGCACAAACTATACCATTATTTTTTTTCCATTTGGAAGTCTTCATAGAGTACCTATGCCTGGGAATAATGGAGGGTTATGTCGGATTCCTACCAACTAAAACCCCACTGTTCCTTCTAGTATCATGAGTCGGGAGCCCGGGAGATACTTGTTCATTCGCCGCACCCACGACTGGTATTAGCCCGCCATGCCGAGCGTGCCCCATCAGCAAGTGCGGCCGATTCCACGCGTGCCACCTCTTTGAGCCTGACTGCTCGAGCAACGACGCAGCCCTAATTTTGCCGCCAGCAGGCCCCTCCTTATGGTAACCGGAGATCGTTAAGCGCCCTTCGATGCCCCACTCGACTGGTATTCTGGTGCGGGTGTAATGAGAGGTATGCTCTCTCTGCCGCTTTGCTGCCTCCTTTGCATGCATCAACTCCTCGCAGAAAGAGGCGACAGCATCCCTCGCATTTTCGCTTCCGACCTTGGACTGAACCACGGCCGGAATCGAGGCACAATCAATATCTTATGCCGTGGTAAAAATTTAAGTAAGTGAGCAAGGTGTTAGTGGGGCTGACCACCTAGATTACGCCAGACGTTAGGCGCAAACTAGCCACCGGTTATAGCTACCAGTAGCCTAGAGACAAGCAGTTAACATGGTTTTTTATACGTTTTGTATAGATTCGTCACACACGTGTGGCTGGTGGCGGCCACCAGCTACAGCAGTACTCAACACCGTAGCAAAAGGCTACAGCAACCGGTGGTTGTGGCTGGTGGCTTCAAGTGCACTTATCCTAAATTGCACAAGCGCCAATCCGCAACTCTTAGTATTTCAAAATCGAAAACACTTACCAAGTCCAGATTCGAGAACATCTCCTGATACGACGAAGACCTTCGACTCGAAGACGCTAGGTCTCTCTTTTTTAAGTCGTTCGAAACACTGGAATAAATGCTTTCATTTAGCATCGTACTGATTTGGAAACAGTTCAATTATGTCTATAGACAACGGCTTCAAATTGAGAGGAAATGCCTTCATCACCTTCCACATTTATTTACGTTAAGCAGTTGGTTGCAGCTGTCATTTGTAGATCTTTGGAAGTAGTTACGGGTAGTTAGAAGCCCAAAAGTCTCACGACCACTCTTACCATGTGGTATTACTCAGTAACTGGGTTGTGGAGGTCAGACAGGCAGTCGCTCCAAAAATACTGATATTCAGCTGCATTCGGTTAGACTGGAAGCTGACCCCAACATAGTTAGGAAAAGGCTAGGGAGATGATGATAGATGGGAAACAAGCAGTGGCTGGTGCCTGTTGCAAACCGGTCAGAGCTTTTTATACACCACTTACTCAATACTCAATACTTTATTGCATTCCATAATGTGTAGATAGATGATAAACGATGAATGATTTTATTTCTGAAAGTAGGTGTGTACAAACACTTTTACACGTCAATCATATTTTTTAAACTAGATGTGGCCGGCGTTTTCCATCTGACTACTCTGAGAAGAAAGGCCGAAACAAACTCAGAGGTCACAGTCTCTTTTAAAGTCCAGACATAATCTTGGTCAGATCATGTGATGACCATGTAGTAGTATCTGAAATGGTTTTTTGAGGAAAGAACCACACAGATTGAGTGGACCTGTCCAGTCAGTGCACGCATTTGTCAGTAAACGTGCAGCTCAACTCAGAACTTAAGGAGCTGAACGATTCGACGAACAATACCAAAGAAAGGACATTTGGGTAGGCCGCATAAATTACTCAAACTGCCAGATCATGATTAAAATTAACTGAGAAAAAAAAAACAATAATAACGGTTGGTATATTAAAACATCGAATCAATTATGGACCCCGTCGGGCACAGCAAAGTTATTTTTTAACAGGAGACAGGATGAAGGCGCTTTTTGATAAGAAAAAAATATAATAAATTAAATTAAAATAGTATCATTTGCTTTTCTGGTATTTATATTTTATTTAAGTATTTGTATATTTGGTTTTAAGTTATATGTATACATTTATTTGTAACATGCGTTGCTTTGCATCCCAGAGACAAAACGAAAATGTCTTATGTACGAATTCGTGTTTCAGAATAAAGTTTCTAGTGGTGGGCAATGTTCTATATGAAAATATTAGCTTTTGCCCGCGACTTCACCCACGTAGAGAACGGTAAATATCCCACGGAAACGAACTACCGGGATAAAAAGTCCAAAACAAGCATAATTAATACTTAATGATTGAAATACGATCTTGAATTCATGCAAACCTAGTACTTTTTGTTAGGTTTCTGCTCAGAAATTGTGCATAACGTGTCGTGAACAGAATACCGTCTTGTATGTATGCAACGTACTACCGTTATAAAAAGTATCATCTATACATTTTTAGCAGTTTAAAACCATATTCGTATTATTGCCATTTAGGGCACATCGGTTTGATGGTTTCAAAGTCTATAACAGACGTAGGTAGAAACTTATATACATTTGGAAAGGGTACAGCCAGCCTCGAAAAGATGAAATGAATTCTTGTCTATGTATAAATCTTTTTTAGGCTGATTGTGCCTATGCGGGGTACTTACAGGTGAAGCATACAGTTGAGCGAGTCGGTCTTCAGATTTGACCCCCTTCTTGTTCCTCATCAGCAGGTATATCCTGTCTAAACCAGTGCAAGAGTACAGCAGCTTCTCAATCAGGACTTTGCCTATGAACCCTGAAATAGAATATATTTTTTAGAATTAAAGGTAAGATACTCTACGGTAGCTCATCGAATTTTACGAGTGACCGGAGTGACTGTGTTAGCAGTCTGTGGGTTTCACACACGCGCGAACAGTACAACACCATGCGTGTGCAATATAATAATGCATTCAGGGTGCTAATGAGCGGTGGAGGTCTGCCCGGCTTGGGCAGAGCACCGCCGTATCCTCGTGGCGGCGATCCGCGGCGGCGATCTCTTGCGTACCGCCCTTGTTCAGGCCATGGTACGGAGCGAGAGGGAATGGGAAGCAGTCACCTCCTTCTGCGAAGCAGTAATGCTCGCGAAGGAGGAGGCGGAGCGCGTGAGGGAGAGGCAATCATTGCGCCCTCACGCCCCTAGACGCCGCAGGAGGAGACACCCTGGGCGTCGGGAGTCGATAGCCGACTCCCGGCCACCATAGGCGCGAGCCTGCGGATGGCGAGCAATGGGCAGCTCGCCGTCCGGTAAGGACCAGGCCCGGGTCAACGGCGCGTTGTGTTCCACGCGCGCCTCAAAGAGATGTCAGCATAATTGACGGGGTCCGATAAGGCCAGTGCCTGCCGGGGTCGCGGATTGTCCGAAAGAGTTACCTTGGCCCTGGCGCACAGGCAACTGAAGGAACAAGGGTGGGTTTTAGTCAGTAAGAGTCTGACACGCCCTTCCGCTCCGCCCAGAGCGGGAGAGGTCATTAGATGATTCCACAGCTCAAAAAAAAAAATGTTCTAATGAGGCTGCCCTGATTCTGCAATGCATCAGGGATGTTCGCCGAGATGTAAGTAGACTGTTTTTATAAACGATGCACATCTTTTGTGCGCAGGGTTCGGGATAGCTTCAGCGGCATCCTGAGGGAATTCGCGCAGACGTTCCATTGTCAGTACCTGAATAGTTAGATGGTGGTAGGGATCTTGACCGTACTTCAAGGTTTGTCCTGATCGTCGTGGAATACCTCTTTACTCCTCATAAGTACCTCAGGACATGTTGACCCCTTGTTGCTTCGACACTATGTGCTAGCGACCGTTTTCGGGGACCCATTATTTAGTGTGCAAGTCACCACCTGCCGTTTTATCAGTGTATTTTATATAAAACGTTGGTCAGGCAGGGGCCATAGTCTTTCCATAGTCCTAGATGAGCAGTCCACTTAAGCTACCCAAATCCATAGTCCATTATCTTTGTTTCCATATCCTGCAATAGTCCTACACCAACCGGGGGTTGCCCTTGTGTGCACTTCCATAGTCCGAACAGGGATAATCGTCAGTTTGTGCCTCATTTAATTAAAAACGTGTAATGGGTCTCTGCGAGTTAGCTTCGGCCTCTCGTATCTAACGGTTTGGGGTCCCCGGGTTCCCGAGGAATGTCAAGAGACGTAAAAATAATGTTAATATATATTTCGTTTTTCTACTCACTCGCTAAGAAATCCTTGTTTCAAAATGAATAAGATTAATCTTACCTGAACCTCCTGTGATAAATATAGTTTTTCCTTTATAAAACTGCGGTATGGTTGGTACATCCGATAAATCTCTTTCTTCCAGAAAGCCCATGGTTGTATGTTAACGTTCGCTCTTGTATGAAATTAACTTATCTGTAGAGAAATATTTATTGAACATAAGAAAATTAATAATATTAAATATAAAGGTTGCATTATCGATCATGCTCAAAGACGATCAAACATTAGAAAATTACCTTCTGCTTATCTGCCTGGTAGCATTGGTATACACCTGATAGAGTCAGATCTTGGCGGATTTGATCGACCTTCACGGTAATTGTGTGACACACTATCAGTAGAATAGCTTTCATTTTGACAGTTAATAGCATTCATTGCGTTATTTACGTTGTTGAGTAGACAAACATTTCGAACATACGATGCAATGGATTAGCAATATCCTTCAAAGTTATTCAGATTGTGATTGATAGTGCGTTACGCAATTACGGTGCAGGGCCTGTCGCATTAAATCATACAACGTTACATAACGGAAACACAAAAAAAACGCAACAGGGGTCGGTGTGTATCGTTTTTGAGTGTACCAAGTACAATCAAAAACTTTTTTACAAAATAACTTTAATTAATTTTGGAAGTCGGTGTGTTTGTTTTTGTATTTTCGTTTTTAGCCACCGACTTCCGAAATTAAAGTTATTTTTCACCTTTTTTTGTTTTTTTTTTGGACGTCGTTGTTTTTTTTTGTAAAAAAGTTTTAATTTTTCACTTTTTCGTTGTGGTACCTACCCCACACAAAATCGTATACCACTACTTGGTATGTAAATAACAGCGACTTCTTTCGCTTTAAGGCTCCTTAAAACAGGCGCGACACGCGACGCGACACAAAGGCACTGCCTGTTGCGCGACGAGCGGTGTCTTTTGTCGCGTCGCGTGTCGCGCCTGTTTGAAGGAGCCTTTATGTAATAATAATACCAGCGTATTAATGTCCCACTTCAGGGCAAAGGCCTCTTCTCATACACAGAAGGCACGAGCATTGATCACCACGCTTGCTCAAGACGGGTTGGCGATATCAGACATAAACTATAAGTCCAGGTTTACTCACAATGTTTTTCCTTCACCGATGCGATGTTAGTAGAGCCCAAGATAAACTCAGACAGTACATATTGATTAATTAATTTAATAAGTCACATTGGTACTTGCCCAGATTTGAGCCCACAACCTCGTGCAAGAGAGGCGAGGTACTTTGCGTAAATAATTTTATTACCACTGCTCTCAAAACCGTAAAAGCATCGTGAGGAAACCAGCATGTCCTAGAACGAAAAATTCGAAGACATGTGACATGTACCAACCCGCACTGGGCCCGCGTGGTAGATTATAGCCCACACCCTCTCGAAGAAAGGAGGCCTGTGTCCCAGCAGTGGGAACACTATAGGCTAATTATGCTATGGCTAACTTATTACACTTAATTTAAAAAAAGAAATAACTTTTTAAAACTCACATATTATATATCATTAACAATGATATTAAACAAAGGCAGGAATTGGAAACACACACGCACGAAGAAAGTTTATATAGAGTTTACAAAAAGAAATGGAAATCCAAAGTCCACTTAAAAAAAAATCAGATCTAAAATCTAAATTCGAAGACATTCACCTTTCGAGTTTTACGCACAAGTGAACATCATTTACGTATTCGACACAAAACGGTTAAATTACTGTATAAACAATTTTTTTATCGTTTCGAATTGTAAATGAGGAGAAAGCAAACTTTGTGACTTAGGTTCAAGTGTCACGATTCAATTGAAATAAAGTTTTGTTTATTAAAGACAATTGTGAGTTAAGGCGCAGTTCACATACAGCGTGTATCAGAAATGTATTGTCATATTTAAGGGTGTGGTACGGACTGTCCTGACCTGAACAACTATCTCCATGGGACTCACATCCTGCAACTCTCTCATACAAAACTTCAATACCTACTCGACCCAAATGGATATGACCAGCACGTTAAGACGTTGGTCCTGGCCGTCATTCGTACATCTTTAGCAGTCGTTACAGGTAGTCAGAAGCCCAAAAGTCTGATAACCAGTCTTACCAAGGGGTAACGTGTTGCTCAGTAACTAAGTTCTGGAGTTCAGATAGGCAGTAGCTTTAAGTAAAATAGTGGTATTCAGCTGCATGTGATTAGACTGTAAGCCAACCCTACCATAGTTGGGATATGGATAGGCAGAATGATTTATGTGATGCTGCACATTTGCAAAAGCTATCCATCAATAATTCATGACGTGGTGTGTAGGTTAGGCCGGTCATCTGCTTAGGCGGAGCACCGCCGTGTCCTCGCAGAGGCGATCGGCAGCGGCGATCTCTCGCATCCGGCCCTGATCCAGACCATGGTACGGAGCGAGAAGGCATGGGAAGCCATCACCTCCTTCTGCAAAAAACTAAAGATCGCGAAGGAGGAGGCGGAGCACGTGAGGGAGAGGCAATCGTTGCGCTCTCACGCCGCAGGAGGCGCCCTGGGCGTCGGGAATCCCAAGCTGATTCCCGGCCACCATAGTAGTACTACCTGTAGGCGCGGGCTTGCGGACGGTGAGCAACGGGTAGCTCGCCGGTAAGGACCAGGCCTGGGTCGACGGCGCATTGTGTTCCACACGCGCCTCAAAGAGATGTCAGCACTAACTGACCGTAGGACACGCCACAATTGCGACGTTAAGTCCCCTATTTGAGGAGTGGATTGAGAGGCGCCACGGCGTCCTCACCTTCCACCTGATGCAGGTCCTCACCGGTCATAGCTGTTTTGGGAGGTTCCTGTTTCGGATAAGGCGGGAGGAAACGCTCGGGTGTTACCACTGTGCGGATTGACCGAAGGACACGGTGGAACCTTGCCCGGCTTGGGCGGATCACCACCGTGTTTTCGTGGCGGCGATCGGCGGCGGTGATCTCTCGCGTCCGGCCTTGATCCAGGCCATGGTATGGAGCATTAGGGAATGGGAAGCAATCGCCTAATTCTGCGAAGCAGTAATGCACGCGTAGGAGGAGGTGGAGCGTGTGAGGGTGAGGCAATCGTTACGCCCTCACGCCCCTAGTCGCCGCACGAGGATACACCCTGGGCATCGGGAGTCGATAGCCGACTTCCGGCCACCGTAGACGCGGGCTTGCGGACGGCGAGTAATGGGCAGCTCGCCATCCGGTAAGGACCAGCCTCGAGTCGACGACGCGTTGTGTTCCACACACTCCTCAAAGAGATGTCAGCATAATTGAGGGGGTCCACTAGGGCCGATGCCTGCCAGGGTCACGGATTGTTCGAACGAGTTACCGTGGCCCCTGGTATAGATAGGCAACTGAACGAACACGAGTGGGTTTTAGTCAGTAAAAGTCTGACACGCCCTCCCGCTCCGCCCAGAGCGACAGAAGTTATTTGATGACTTTCCAACCAAAAAAAGGCCTGTCAGCTGGGTGTTTACCAGCCGGTATGCCAATAATAATAATAATATTAATAAAACATTTATTTCAGGCAAAATGGCCCATAGACATATACCTTACAAAGTAACATATTATATAAAGTATAAAACAAAACTTGTGTTAAAAAATAGCTTAAAATTATGTTAGTAGCACTTCACTAGCTTGACCTTGAGCTGTCTTGTGGTACTTGACCGCGGAAGCGACGGAACACCACGTCCTGCGGCCAAAAGTCTTCTGCCATGACGACGGACAGGTAACAATTCGATACTCGCACCACGAACGCCTTGAAGTTGACGTTGCGTTGCGACTCCAGTAACTGCACCCTCGGCGTGTACCTCGTCTTTTGGCGCACGTACTCTACGATGTCCTCCACCTTAGTGGTGTAGAGTAGACGGGAGATGTACACCGGTGTATTTGGCTTTGCGGCACGTAAGCTTACTCCGGGCTCCGTAGGAGCTTTGCCGCAGCGGTTCTTGTTTGTTCGCGACTGACGATTCCTCCTCTGCACTGTCACAAAGTCCTCAACATCAGCCTTATTCGGGGCTTTGTCTGGCATCATACTTGGAACGCCACTCGCGGCACTTGTGGTGACGCCAGCGAAATCTTTTTGTAAGGGTTTCACCATGGCTGCGGACCAGGACAGCGGGACGGGGCGAGGGGCTCGGGCGGCACTGCATGCAGGTGCTGCGGTGACGGGCATGGGGCTGCGGGGCACGCGGGCGGGGTGCGCTGCAAGCTCAGCAAACGACGGATGCGCTGGCGACGAAACTGCTGACGCGGAATTTGACGACGATATATCGAGGCCCGCTCCACGACACATGTTTACGTTACACGCATCGACTGATGACCTAGTTACCGCCACACTGTTGCGCAACTCAGTAAATTCTTTGCGCAAATCGGCGACGGTGTTTTGGGATGCATCTAATTTCGCTAGAACATCCGCGAGGCGGGCCTTCAGATAGACAATATCCTTCACAAGGCTCGTTGCATCGACGTGGTCGAAGGTGACGGGTGGAAGCTTGTGTAGCTCTTTCGCCACAAACGTCGGCACGTCGTCCGGGTCGGTCTCCTTAGGCTTCTCTTAGTCCCGTCACGCCGGCGAGACACCATCTGGTCGCGCTTGTTAAGCAACTGAACAACAACAGTTTGGCAGCAGCTATGTCGTCCTCGCTGAAGTTCGTTGCGCAGATCTGGACAGCGGACACCTCGTCCATCACATCCAGCTTCTGCTGCAGGAACGCCAGCAGCTCATTTACCACAAGTTCATTGGTCATGGCGAGAAAATTAGCGGCAGCTTGCGCCACGCTAGTCAATGCACAGAATATGCACACACGTCCGCATCGAAACGCGGCACAAACGAGACTCAATGCTTGGGCGGTGGGTGTTCGTTTGGCTGAATATCATAATTCTCTGCCGTTGTCCCAATGTATTCGGGGTTCAGCGCAACGTGTGTTTTCTGCCATACTTCTCTTAGTCCCCCCTTTCTATCCATACCATCATTCACACAGTCCATCCATCGTTTCTTTGATGTTCCCCTACTCTTATAGCCATCTACATTCATACTCACAAGTTACCTCTCGACGCTTTTCTCATTCTTCTGCATTACATACCTATACCATGATAACCGATTTCCACACAGCTTTTCAGTCACCGGTGCCTCTTTTAGACTTGCTCCTAAACACTCATTTCTTATTCTATCTATCTATTCGCGTAACACCACCCCTAAGCAACGTTTTAAAATAATCTTAGAACTCAAACTCAAACTTAAAGCATTTATTTCAAATAAATCATTTACAGGCAGTTTTGAATTGTCAAGGGGTCAGTCCGATAGAAAAATTAAGCTAGTTGCCCATTCTAAAGCGTAGTAGGTACCTATGGAGAAGAACGGGCAAGAAACTACATGGACACTATTTTAATTCAACATATATAAAGTTACAAAAAAAAAAATGGTTACCTCATTCATATTGAAAGTATACATGTGAGAACGATTTAGAAAGACTGGCACGTTAAAAGCGTCCCTAATAAATATAAAATAAAACAATTCAAAAATTTAATTAAAATAAGCCGTGGCAGCCAAGAGATGACCAGTCCCTACTGACGGCACCCGTTCACGAACATCACGTATGGATCAGCACCATTCAGCTCAACCATTCTAAAGGGAACTTACTTTTAGAAATCACTGACATCGGTGAAGGCAAACATTCTGAGGAAACCTGGACTTATCTATATATTTCCCCGTTTAAGAATAGAATAGAATAGAATAGAATACTCTTTATTATGTACACCATAAAAATTACAGATATTAAATTTGAAATTTTACATAGGGTGACACAATGGGTGGTCTTATCGCTAAAAGCGATCTTTTACAGATAACCTTTGGATGGATTCAAGGTAGAAGGAAAGACAATAATGCAGGTAGTCATTGGTGTGTTTGGTCATGGCCATCCGGCTGGTCCGGGGATACCGCACGGTCTCATGCGAGGCGGCGAGCCTCCTTGCCGGAGTACCGCCATGGAATCTGGAGGCAAAAGTCCTCGCGCACATTTGGGAGTGGCGCGAGGAGGCGAAACATCATGGCGGTATGGAGAGTGCGACTGTCGCAACCCAGCGCTGGGCACGCCACAATTGTGGCGGTAAGTCCCCTCTTTGAGGAGTGGCTTGAGAGGCGCCACGGCGTCCTCACCTTCCGCCTGACACAAGTCCTCACCGGACATTGCTGTTTCGGATCGCATTGAGGAAACGCTCGGGTGTTGTCATTGTGTGGATTGACCAGAGGACACGGTGGAGCATATGGTGGAAGTCGGCCCGGCTTGGGCGGAGCACCGCCGTGTCCTCGTGGCGGCGATTGGCGGCGGCGATCTCTCGCGTCCGGCCCTGGTTCAGGCCATGGTACGGAGCGAGAGGGAATGGGAAGCAGTCACCTCCTTCTGCGAAACAGTAATGCTCGCGAAGGAGGACGCGGAGCGCGTGAGGGAGAGAAAATCATTGCGCCCTCACGCCCCTAGTCGCCGCAGGAGAAGACACCCTGGGCTTCAGGAGTCGATAGCCGACTCCCGTCCACCGTAGGCGCGGGCCTGCGGACGGCGAGCAATGGGCAGCTCGACGTCCGGTAAGGACCAGGCCCGGGTCGACGACGCGTTGTGTTCCACGCGCGCCTCAAAGAGATGTCAGCATAATTGACGGGGTCCGATAGGGCCGATGCCTGCCGGGGTCGCGGATTTTTCGAAAGAGTTACCGTGGCCCTGGCGCACAGGCAACTGAAGGAACACGGGAAGATTTTAGTCGGTAGGGTCTGACACGCCTTTCCGCTCCGCCCAGAGCCGGAGAGGTCATTAGATGACGACCCAACCAAAAAAAAAAAAATATGGTGTACCATTTACATACACAACAAATACATACATAAAACATATACTTATCTACATAATATAATATTTATAATAATAAACATGAAACAAGAGTAAGGAAACTAAATGTAGTGACAATGTTTAAGGAGAGAGGAAGTGTTTTTAACCAGAATTTTAAATGCGGACAAAGATTGAGCACGCTTTATCGACATGGGCAAGACATTCCATTACCGTACTGCTTGAACTGTAAAAGACTTGTCATAAAAACTGGTGGAACGCATCGGCATCTCTAGTCTTAAGTTTTCCGATGACCTCAAGTATCTATTATGTGTGTCATGAAGGAACTTGAAACGTTCTTTAAGGTAACAGGGGGTTTTAGGGTTAAACAGAATACTGTAGAGCTGAAACAAGATATGGGAATTCCGGCGAAGACGTATGGGAAGCCACTTGAGCTTTGTACGAAATTCAGAAATGTGATCATACTTGCGCAGGCCAAATATAAATCCTATGCAAAAGTTTTGAAGTCGCTCAAGTTTATCGAGTTGCGCCTCAGTGAGATCGAGATAACTGACATTAGCGTAGTCAAGGATGGGAAGTAAAAGGGATTGTGCAAGTGCAGTTTTAGTGGCAGTTGGAAGAAAGTTCCGCAATCGTCTCAGGGACTTACCAGATGCAACAAATTTGCGACTTACGTCCTGTAACTGAGGACCCCAAGACAGATGTTTGCCGATCCAAACCCCAAGGTTCTTATCCTTTTCGCTGACTGGAATAGCAGTTCCGTTAAATTGTACTTGGGGAAGCTGCGACCAGTTTATCTTGTGGGTCATCCTTGAGCTGCCAACAACAATGACCTGAGTCTTTGATGGATTAACCTGCAACCCATGTGCCTCACTCCATTCGCAAACTGAACCCAAATCTTTGTTTACTATATTAATTGCATCAGCCAAATCCGAAAGGGCAGCTTGTTTATATATTTGTAAATCATCTGCATAAAGGTGGTAGGAAGAAAGAAGTTTTTTGGAAGTAGAGTTTATAAATATTGCGAAGAGTAAAGGAGATAAAACGTCACCCTGAGGTACACCGGCAGAAGTATAACACCAAGAAGAGCAAGACTCTTCCATGCTTATACGCTGCCGGTGGCCATACAGGTAACTATGAAACCAGTCAAGTATATTTATTTCTTGCCCGTTCTTCTCCATTGGTACCTACTACGCTTTGGAATGGGCATCTTTCCGACTGACCGATCCCTTGACAGTTCAAAAGTGCTTGTAATTGGTTTATTTGAAATAAATGCTTTGAGTTTGAGTTTATTTATAAGAAGGAACTGACTGACTGACTATCAACGCACAGCCGAAACTACTAGGACTTGGAACGTGATTTTTTGCACACGTGTTCCTTTTATAATTTAGGGGAGTAATATGGGGCTTTTGGAAATTATACCTTTAAGGGGTAAAAGGGAGGGATTTTGTTTGTATGAAAAATCTTATTTCTTGAGTTTATAAACTTGAAACTTGGCACGAATACTTATCTAAGTAAATTATAAAGTTCGCCATTTTCATTTGTCTAAATCAAAAAAGGGAGATTAGAGTCAAACCCAGTATGGAAGAATTTTAACGCGCGGCCCAATTTACTCGAATCTCAGTGTTTATACTTAAGACCAAAATAAAGATAAAGTCTATCAGGGTGTTTCGAGAATCTACCTCTAGCGGGGTGTAGAGGGATAGTCAATTTTACAAGGGAGTATTTTACAGCGTCGCTTGATTAACTCAAAAATTTGTATAAATAATCTTTGAGTCAAATAAAGGAAACATCCCAATCGATTTTTCATAATTCCTCCCTTGTGGGGGTGAAAAGACGAGATACAGCTAATATGTTTTTTTTAATTCTTTTGGTTAATAAATTTGAAATTTGGCAATATTTACCTCAGTAAATAATAAATATAGTCACATTTAGTTAAAAGGTGAGGGAGGTGTTAAATTTTTTAGAGGAAAGTACGAAATCCACGCGGACGAAGTCGCGAGCAAAGAAAGAAAAAAGAAAGTAAGAAAATAAGTATATTTGAGGTAAACATGACGCAGAAAAAAAACACACAAATACAAAACGAAAGAATTGGTAGAAAATATGCATATTTACCCTCGTGGCACCCAGATCCTACACAGATGCTCTCAGCAGACCAGGAGACATCATCAACTTCTGGAGGTGGGCTGTTTGGAATAACCACCGACGGCCGCCATGGACCACGCACAATGGTCCACATGAAGGACTAAATGTGGAAACCATATCCTTAAAGAAGAAGAAGAAGAAGAAGATGCATCACATCCACGCAAAACGGAAACGCTCAGCATAATGCTACGACCCTATGCGAGACAGAGCCCCTGCGCTGGTTTTCAGCGACAGCCGGTAAAGTGCTAGTAGTTATTAAATGTCTGAAATCGCAAACCCATCTTGAGCAAGGGTGGTGATCAACGCTCGCGCCTTCTATGTATAAGAAGAGGTGTTTGCCGTGCAGGGGGGTTAGGCAATTATTATTATTTTCTCGTAGCAAAGTCGACTATCAAGAATTTACCACGAACTGCGAATAGCATGTCGCATTAAATATTAATCAACATTTTAATCAAAGGAACCAAGATCCTGTTTGTATATTGATGAAGTACGAGTTAAGGTGACCTAGAAGAGGACAAATCGTTAGCCTCTTCTATACATACCAAAGTAGCAACATTTTCCTAATAGTAATCGATTTATAGGAATCCAATAGACGCTTTGACTGAGCTCACCGATCTTACAACAGCATCTCATAAGATGATTTGCGCTTATAAGTACATACGATCCTATTACTTGTTTTATAAACGTTAACAGGATTACTTTATACTATTCTTACTGGAACTTGCAGTCTTTGTGCATGTTATAAAACTAATGAGCAAAGTGTCGCTTTTGATCCTATAAACGCAATTAATAAGATTGTCTACTCTTGTTAACTTCTATATAGGACATGTACTTCTATATAAACGTCTTAAATGTGACTTTTAATGGATTGTTAGCACCAAAATAGCATTCCCTCCTATTTTAATAGGTATGATTCTATATAATGTGTCCTTCATTTTCTATCACTAGGGTAATCGGCCTAAAATAATAAAACTTAAATATGGCGAAGTAGGTATGTCCTGTAGTCTTAACTTTGACTAAATTGTATTATAAAAGTTTTTATAATGCAATATTATGGCGTGTGATCCAGATCTTATGGCGGCTTAAGTTTTTGTTAATTTATTATAGAATAAACAAAATTATACATGTACGTTTATATAAGAAGGGGCATGAAGATATGTTTATTACCATCGAACACAAAATTAATTTCGCAAGTTGAGTAGGTATTCTTTACACAACAGTCAAAATACAAAGGATAGCTATGTTATGCTAATAGATATTATAATGTGGATTACTTATCCTTTGAAAGCATTTTCTACCAGTCTACCTTCGGGTGGAGACAAAATTAAAGTTAAATATTATACCTAATATGTATAAATTGTATTCTGTTACTTAGTCAAATCGCTGTAACTGGTCAACGCAAATAACGCGTAATTATGTAGATATATACACGTGGAAGCTTGTAATTAACAAATGTCAAAACTTATGCAGGATATTCAAGATTGTTATTAGTCTGTAAGCTTGCTTTAAAAAATAAATATGTGAAACGTAAACGTAGTATAGTTTTACTCCACGATGGGCGGCAGTATTACAAATGGCGTGCCTACAAAAATGGGAACGTTTTATGGGCATGCAGTCAGCTGAGAAAAGATAAGTGTCGAGGGTTTATCACTGTGAAGGTATTGTACTAAATTATTAGCGCCGTTTTCTCATGAACCTACTAAAAGGCTCGACACAAACGAGCCACCTATTACTGCCGCTGCTGCAAATGTGGCGGTGGCGCGCGACAGCCAGTGGTTTTTGGAAACCCAGTTTGAGGGAGGATTTTTTCCTAGGTGTTCTATTAGTAGAAGTAGAACAAATAGTAACGACTCAGGACAATGAGGGAGGGGCGGGTCGCGGACTCTGATGTAGCGTGTGGCCGCTAACGGCCACACGTGTGCGGCGAGTCTACAAACAAAATTGTGTGAGCTGCTTGTCGCTGGCTATCGGTGGCTGTGTACGGTGGCTCATTTGCGCCGAGCCTAACAATTTTTTTTCTTCTAAAAACGAGTATTTTTTAATTTGTATTATTTTTTCGTTTAATTAGAATGAAAACATAGTAAAAATGACTGAACACATCTGTATTGCTGATTATAGGAAAAATGAGAAAGATATTGAAATTGATGAGTTAAGACAAGAAGTGGTTAACAATGATGTCGCTACTCCAACAGCTTATAATGAAAAAAAGAAGTTAACCAAAAATTATGTCACACTACCATTCTCTGGCAGCGTGAAATCGGTTTTATACAATAGTCGTAAAAAACATGCTTCATTGATTCTAAAGAGGCA
The DNA here is from genome assembly GCA_916610205.1 of Griposia aprilina. Taxonomy (NCBI): domain Eukaryota; kingdom Metazoa; phylum Arthropoda; class Insecta; order Lepidoptera; family Noctuidae; genus Griposia; species Griposia aprilina. Next base: position 5,515,280 of record OU744310.1, on the reverse strand, counting down.
ACAGTTCCCGATAATTTGCATTTTTTTTTTCTTGCCTGATTATGCTACCGAAACAAGATGAATTATGATTTTTTGCTCAGAAAATAATAAGACAAGAATGGTTCACTTGTAAGAATATTTTGGGGATGGCACTTTCTACAGTTGCCCAAATGGATTTACAGAATTGTACAGCATCCATGCGGCTTTAGATACATCATCAACCACAACGCACGTGATTTCAGTTGCTTATGCTCTAATGACAGATAAAACGGAAGAATCATATAAAATCTTATTCCATATGTTACAATTCTCAAATACCCGAATGGTTACCAACAAAATTTCACTGTGATTTAGAAATTACTACCAGCAATGCTATTTCATCGATTTTTACAGAAGTCCAGATAATAAAATGTTTCTATCATTTTACAAATTCACAATGGTTAAAGGCCGAAAAAATTAAAATACAAAGCAAAGATGGAAAAAGAGTGGTCGGATTACGTGCTGCACTCGCTTTGCTACCCGAAAAAAAAATTGATGAAGGTTGGGATTATATACAATCTGATTGTCCTAAAACACCAAAAATTGAAAAATACCGTCAATATTTCGAGAATACATTGCTAAAAAACAAATAATTTTGAATACAATGGTCCATATACGGACAAAGGCATCGAACTAATAATGTTGTAAAGAGCTGGAATGCTCAACTTAATAAATGTATGAAGAGACATAATCCAATAACAGTTTCTCGTTTGCTCAAAACATTACTGTACAAAGAAAGAAATTCCTCCGAAGAACCGTCTCCTCGCCGGAGTGAATTAATATACAGAGACGAATTCATTCAAAAATGCCAAATGGAGTGATGATGAAATAGATGTTGGCTATTTTTTAAATAAAATGAGATAGAATATTTTTTAATGCTATAAGAACGGCAACAAGATTATTAGTGCGGTGCTTATCCCTACACACGCACCATTCCGCGATGAAACTATTAATTTTGAGTAAGGTTTGCTCTACATATTTATGATAGAATATAATACTCTTTATTATGTACATCAACATCTCATCTCTCTCTCATCTCTCTATTGTGAATATTTTCTAAGTTCCTTGCAGAGCAATGTGTATTGTCTTTGGTCCCTGGTCCTACCCTCAAGCAATGGACAAAATTGTAAAACTTTTAATTTTTGGGTACGAGGCTTTTGGCTACTTTGTATGTCTGTATTTTTATTAATGTCATTTATTTGTAATGTGCGTTTCGTTTGTGCAGAATAAACTATTTTTGTTTCTTTTATATTTTTTTCTTTCCATAAAGATTACAGATATAAATGTGGAAATTTTACAAAGGGTGACACAATGGGTGGTCTTATCGCTAAAAGCGATCTTTTACAGACAACCCTTTGGATGGATTCAAGGGAGAAGGAGAGAAAATAAAGCAGGTAGTCAGTGGTGTATCATATTGGTATTTTTTTTTTGTGTGATAGGACTTTCTGTTAATGTATTCCCAACCTTTTATAATGTGTTAGGAAGAAGTGGCCGAGAAGGACAAAATGCCCAATAAGAGTTTTTTTTTTGCGAGAGGTGCGGTGATGGAAGTGAAATGGTGCCTCCATTGTTTTTCCGCTGAGATTTGCCATTGAGTTTGGCCTTTTTCCATTGAGAATTTGTGAAATGATAGAAACCGATGATAAAACAAACTTGGTTTCTGGAATGAATGTATTTTCAGCTGCAGTTACAAAGTCCAAACGAAGTTTCTTAACCTATTGACCGCTTGGTTTTACATGAATTGTCGTGCCCCCAGCGCCCCAGCTCATAAATCGACCTATTAGCGATTTGTCTATTTAAGTATGATAAAAAACTTTATTACAAAAAAACAACCGACTTCCAAAAAAATAACACAAAAAAACGTGAAAAATAACTTTAATTTCGGAAGTCGGTTGTTTTTCTTGTAAAAAAGTTTTTATTTTTCCCTTTTTAGATGCAGTACCTACCCCACACAAATTCGTATACCACTACTTGATATGTAAATAACAGTGACAGGAAATTATCAAAACATCATCAATTTAAACTACGTGGAAAAAACATGCAGTATTAAGGATAACTCAAAAACTACTGGTCAGACCTTGATCAAATTTAAATGGGACCACATGTGAGGCACCAGCTATCAAATAAAAATAAATAATAATATAATAAAATAAATAAGAATAATCCAAATCAGTTCACCCAGAAAAAAGTTCTGAGCTAAGACACATAAAAAAAAAAAAAACATACAGTCGTATTGAGAACCTCCTTCTTTTTTTGAAGTCGGTTAAAAATCTGTTCGTGCAATGGTATAAAAAAGGAAAACGAACATAGGTTCTCAGTTGTATAATACGACTGACGCGGCACCGACACCAAAACATTCATCGTATTAATCCGACTGGGGCGGTTAATACACACATCAACACGGTCTAGGGATATTTAAAAAAAAGCGAATTACTATCAATGTGTTGTGTGTGTTGTGTGTGTGTGTGTGTTGTGTGTGTGTGTGTTGTGTGTGTATTTTTTAATAATGGTTAAGGTACTAAGATTAAAATTTCAGGATTTTATGGAAAGAAAATGATGCATAGACGGAAACCGTATATGAATTAACTTTTAATTTGTGAGTAAAAACTGAAAAAAATAGAAAAATCATTTAATTTGTGTTTATAAACTTGAAGTTAGTAGTCTGAGAAAGCGCCCATGATGTTCATAACACATCGGCAACGATTCGGCATGCTCAGAACAAGGTTGTCAATGTCTTGCTGCGGAATATTGTCCCATGTCCTTCTGAGGTGCGCAAAAAGTTGATCTTCTGTAGCCAGATTTTCAGGAACTTCCTTCAGAGCTCTTCTTTGCAGCATATCCCACGCATGCTCAATGGGATTTAGATCTGGCGATTGAGCAGGCCAGTCTAAGGCCCTAACATTGTGTGTATTTAACCAAGCTGCTACCGTTCTCGCCGTGTGTGCCCGGGCATTGTCGCGCATGAGCAGGAAATCTTGCCCCATTTGTATTCTGTGTGGCAAGATTACGGGCCCTAGCACCTGTTGGACGTATCGTTCTGCCGTCATATTGCCCCGCACCCAAACGAGATCCGTCCGTCCTCCAAGACGAATTCCTGCACAAACCATAATTGTTCCTCCTTGGTGTGGGTGAACTTCCTGAGGGTTCTGAAGACGGCTCCATCGTCCAGGAACTCGCCAAACACGCGTCCATCGTGAATCTGGATGGAAGCCGAACCTGGATTCATCCGTGAACAGCACATTGGACCATTGCTCACGGCCCCAGTCCACGTGGTTCCGAACCCATTCTAATCGTCGTCCACGATTGCCTCTCCGTAAAGGTGGGACCCGGAGTGGTCTACGAGAGCGTAGATTGCTTTCATGCAGTCGCCTTCTTACAGTTTGGTCACTTACAAGCACTTGGTGTTCCACTCGCACCCTTTGGACCAATTGAGTCGCCGTTGCATTTGGTTGAGCTCGCGCAGTAATTTGCAAAAATCGGTCTTGTCTAGGGGTAGTGATGCGACTTGGCCCCCGGTGCCTCTCCGCTACTTCACCTGTGGCACGGTAGCGTGTCCACAATCTGGAAATTACATTTTGGTGGGTCCCTATGGCCTCAGCAACATTACGCTGAACAGACCCAGCTTCCAGCATTCCCACAGCTCGTAACATCTCCGCCCTCGTCAAATGTTGGCGTTGCATGGCTACAATACCTCAATTTTAACTTTATCTTTCGTTTAAAAATGAAAAAAAACTGTAACTAAACGTAATTCGTATTGTTTTCTAAATTTCGCACAAATGAAAATTCCCTCTCCTACACATCAAGACATTTTTATGCCACCGAAACAAAAGAATTTTCAAAAATTTGAATTTGGAATTAGTCTGAGATAAATTACAAACAAATCGGTGTATATAAGATTCCAATGCGGCCAGTACTTTTCGAGTTATTTAATTGAGTATGAAATATCCCTAGACCGTGTTAATGTGTGTGGTTTAAGGAAACATTAAACAGATACTCTGATGATTTACTTCCTCAATATATTAAACTTTTATCAGATCCTGTTGTTAATGACTGTGATATCTAGAGAATGAGAACCGAAATCGGCGCGCTGTATTTTGATACAAGAGAAAGCCACTTGCTTGTAATGTATCCTTCATTTTTGAACATATAGCTTTAAAGTATTGTTTTAGTGCAATTTTTAGTAAAAAGTGTAATAATAATTCCTGTCAATTTACCCCAATATCTAGGCAGATCGCATTTTTGCCATTAAGCCTGAATATAATTTCTGTTTTTGGAATGAAAAGTTCAGAAGATACAATTTGTATTGCAGAAGAAAAAAAGATTTGCACGTCTCGTGACCACCAAACAGTGTGCAAATATACTCTGTCAAACACAGTTTGCTTTGAATTAAATTTTTCTACGAAGTTTCGAGTAAACGAGGTACCAGAATTTATAAAGATTTCAAGTAGATCATAATATACATTAATAGGCGTTATAGAATTTATCCCTGCAATTGGCGACGCTGGCATGGGCCACTATAAATCTCACTACCCAACGAAGGATGAGATGTTTTGTTACGACGACTATGATTCTCACTGTAAAATTCGGAAAAGCACCGACCAACCAATATTAATTCATTCATTAACTTATGTCGAAATTTACTACTAAATACCTAAAACATATGAAGAATCTCTGTACCTACATACTTTGTCGATTTGTTAAAAACTAAATTTCAAAAACTAATCATTCTGGTTACATTTAACATCATCATCATCATTTTAGCCGGAAAACGTCCACTGCTGGGCCTCCCCCAAAGTTCCCCCCCATTCTTAACTCGATATCGCCGAAAAACTCCAAGCATAGCCCTCTTCATTGGCCTTTGGGTGACCTTGAGCCAAAGACTACAATAGTATACTGGCAATAGACAGGCAGCTCCACCTTTTTTTATATTAGGTATTGTTCAAACGCAGCGCCATCTAGTTTTTCGTTAAGGGAACTAATGAATATAAATATATATGTATATAGTGTGGCCATTAGTGCTGTGCACTCCCTGAGGTATGCGCGCGGCGAGACGGGGGGGAGAATCGGCTGCTGCGCTCTGTCAGTGCGCCGTCAACGCTCGTGGCGGCAGGTAGTGTTATCTGTATCGGACTGTCTATGTCAGACGCACATGGGATAAAAATTCAAAGATGGGTTGTGCGTTATCTCGTGATATGAAGACCGTCAATTTTAAGGTGGCTGAATATTTTAAGAAAAGAAAAGCAGACAAAGAAAGCTTTCAATTTAAAAATGATGTGAATATTGCCAAAATCGTTGCGGAGGCTACGGGGTACAGCAAAAGAACCGTGCATAATGTGATTTCTGCGGGTTATTTATCAATTGAAAATTCAAGCCAATTAAAATTTCAATCGCCAAAAAAACCAAAAGTTCTAAAGAAAAAACACGTGGATGATTTTGACCTTGGAGTTATTAGAAGAAAAATCATCAGTTTTACGAAGTTAAAAAAAAAAAACCAAGTGTCCGTAAGTTACTATCAAGTTTGAGAAAGGATGGCATATTGAATTGTGGACGGGAATATTTAAGACAGCTTTTACACAAAATGCAAATGAAAGATACATCTCCTTATAGAGCAGCCTAATATTACAGTGTGGCGGAAAAAATATCTTACACAAATCAGAAATTACAGAACGCAAAACCGCAACATACACTCGGCGTCACAAAAATCGCACCTCTTCGAAAATAAGTTTAAAACATGTCCCGCCAGTAACGAATACATTAAACCTTATTAATATTGGTATCAATTGAAAGTATGTTTAACGACCTTTAAATTAACAACAGTTAGAATTCCTAAACACAACAGATCTCATTAGCACGTAACGTTAAAAAAAATGTTGTCAAAATACGCATTACAACGGCCACTAATTGCACCTCCCTACAAGGGTATAAAACGGGCGACCCGGGTTAAATGTGAGTCATTCGCTATTCAACCTTTAAAGTGAACACACGTGAACAGCTACAGCAAGAAAAATACCCCAGAAGATGGATACCACTGCAGATGAACCCGCTCAAGTCATTGCACTACTGCAATCAGGGATGCGGCAATGTGATGTTGCTCGGCAACTGAACTTGAGTCGTTTTGCCGTTCGACGAGTGTTCCAACGCTTCCAAGAGACTGGTGGCTATATCCGAAGACGTGGATCTGGAAGACAACGGTGCACATCCGAAAGAGACGATCGCTTCATTGTTTCGACGTCTTTACGTAATCGGTTCTCCAATGCTGTTGAGCTGCAACAACAACTGCGATCAGCTCGCAGAACTTCTGTAAGCGTCTCCACGATTAGAAGAAGAATGCGGGAGAAGAAAATTGCAGCTCATAGGGCTGCTACAGGGCCAAAATTAACTGCACAGCATAGGAGAGACCGGTTGCAATTTGCCCGTGACCATGTGGATTGGACAATAGACCAATGGAGGGCTGTGCTCTTCTCGGATGAGACGAGGGTGTGTCTTTTCTGCAACGACAGGCGTCGAAGAGTGTATAGGAGGCAAGGGGAACGATTCGCGCAAGCCTGTATTCAAGAGACAGTGCAATACGGGGGTGGCTCGTGCATGTTCTGGGGCGGCATGTCAATCGAGGGTAAAACGAACCTTGTGTGCGTTTCTCGGGCTGGAAGTGCTCGCGGGCAAGGGTCGCTGACTGCTGCTCGGTACATAACAGAGATCTTAGAGGAGCAGGTTGTCCCTTATGCTGGTTTTGTTGGCAGTGGGTTCACGTTAATGCACGATAACGCCCGCTGTCACACCGCTTTAATTGTAAGAGACTACCTGCAAGAAGTTGGAATCCCTGTTATGCGCTGGCCGGCGCGAAGTCCAGACCTGAACCCTATTGAGCATCTTTGGGATGAACTGAAACGGCGAGTACGGGCACGTGATCCTGCCCCTACCACTCTCCAAGACCTCCAAGATGCCGTCGTTGCAGAATGGGACAACATTCCTCAAGAGACTGTTGTCACATTAATTCGGTCCATGAGAGGACGCATGGAAGCAGTCATCAGGGCTAGAGGGGGTAACACTAGGTTTTAAGTTGTTTTTAAGGACTTCTTTGTAATTTTTGCTGATAAAATAAAATTTAGCTTTTTAATCATTTGCATTTGCTTGCTTTTTTTTATTCCCTGGTAAACAAAAAACCAAATCCATTGATTTATTCTGAAATTTAAATGAATTGCCTTTCCAATGATACCTTACAGTCATATGTCTACCATTGATTAATAGGGTTAAAATGACTTTGAAGGGAATTCTTAAAGAGGTGCGATTTTTGTGACGCCGAGTGTATATTTTCTTGATGAAACATACATCAACGCCAGTCACCATGCCAGCAAATGTTGGCAATCATTGTCAGAACCCGGAATTCATGCTGATATTGGGAAAGAACGGCGATTGGTAATTCTCCACGCTGGGTGTCGAAATGGCTTAGTGGATGATGCATTGACTATATTCAAATCAGATGCTAGAACCGGTGACTATCATGGAGATATGAGCGAACCTACTTTTTATAAGTGGGTAGATGAAAAGTTAAAAGATAAGTTGCTGCCGAATTCTGTGGTTGTAATGGACAACGTGTCTTACCACAGCGTTCAGGTTGAGAAGAAACCAACTATAACAAGCCCCAAAAGTGAAATGCAGAACTGGTTGCTACGCCATAATGTAGAATTTTCAGGAACCATGACAAAGGCTCAACTGCTACTTCTTATCAAAAAGAACCCGTGTATAGAATTGAGGAACTCCTGAAAGCCAGTGGACATACTGTTCTGCGTTTACCTCCGTACCATCCAAATTTAAATCCAATTGAGTTGGTCTGGGCTGATATTAAAAACAACATAGCCCAAAACTATATTAATTCTTCTCTCGACGAAAAGATAATCTTATTGGATAAATTGTTTTCGGAATTCACAGCGGAAAAATGCCAGAGATGCGACGATCATGTCCAGAAAAATGAAAATGATTACTGGAGTCGCGATAGTAGGTTTGATAATGTTATCGATTCATTCATAATAAATTTGCAAGACTCTGATTCAAGTTCCGGTGGCGATGTGGAAGATGAAGATGATGACTAAATCGAAGATGAAGTTGAAACAGAATCTATGTCAGAATAACTTTCGTTAGAATATATAATTGTTTGTAAATATAAAAAAATATTCAATAAAACAAGTCCTGCTTTGAATTATAAGTTTAGTTCTTATTTATCACCTGCATATTTTTAATAAAATATGAGTATATTTGGGTTATATTTTAAGCAACTAAGTAAGTATAATATATTACAGATAGATAGCCTCCGACCATCGTCCCGCCACAAGTCTTGCCTTAGAAATGCAAACTGATATCGTAAGATCTGTCCGACATGTATCGATCTCATGTGAACTCATGCACTTTTTTCTTCGCCTCCCACCTCGCCGCGCATACCTCTGGGAGTGCACAGCACTAATGGCCACACTATAGTACGAATGTCGATATATACTATAGCTGCAGTACTGTACGCTGAATAGTAGGTACATACGTTTATGTCATGTGGCGTTTATGGGAAGAAACTTAAAGGAATTCGAAAAGGTAAAAAACAATACATAGTTGTAATTTAATTACATTTATTTAAAAAAAAACACACATTTAATACATGATTTTGTGTGTTGTCCAAACTCTAAAGAGTGCCTATGCGTAGAGTCCACAGTAACATTACAAATCCTGGATGATGTTTACAATACGGCGTCACACTGAGGAGGATACACAACTCAACACGAGCGTACGAACGAATTGTATCGCGTCACAGCAACACGGAGCAACGGCAGCTCAATTTTTCAACTCAATGTAGATAGCAGATCTATGCACTTGCGAAACAACGAGAACTTTATTTTAAAGGGAAAATAAATGCGCACGAGCAATACGCTCTCACGCAGCCAGCCATTTGCAACTTAAGTGTGTCCATACAAAAATAAAATTTTACACGTTTTACATACTACAATAAAACTTCTGCATTATTGTGCTGATAATAAAAACGTCTAGCTCTAATTTACAATACTGTTATTTTTTAAGATTTACTAACAAGAAGAACGTGTGATCATAATTCCCAGCATAATAATAAGATATTTAACATAGCAACACCGCAATCTTAGAATATTTTGTACCCTTAAGGATATGATAGATGGCGCTGTTTTCAATAAAAAATCGGAATTTTGATTTTACTCCAAGTTGCCATAGCATGACTTGAGCTTTCTTATGAGGCCCATTGTAAAACGCCACGTCTCAGTGCCGTAAGTCATAACTGGCAACACACACTGGTCAAAGACTTTTGTTTCGAGACGCTGCGGTATTTTGTACGAGAAGATTTTCCGTAGTTTCCCTAACTTAACGAAGTTGGACTTACCTAGTTTGACTGTTTGTCCCAGATACACACACAACATGGTCACCCTTAATAGCGAATTCCTAATGAATATCGAAAAGTAATTTGTTTTTCAGATACCGAATATATACAATGTTGATTTGTACATATGTATTTAGTAGAAATTTATACTAAATGTTAGTGTCTCTGGTTATTGATTCCGTTGTGATCTCAGGTAGATCTACAATCAATTATTTATCATGCAGAACGTCAGGACTGAGGAGCCAAATAAAATGCTTTTATTTACTAAATTCACTCAGTTTTACTACTTTCTCTATATGCTACAAATTCGAACAAACTTACTACTAAATGTTTTTTGGAGTGGAATATAAATAGACTAATTACTTTCATGGAAATTCACGCTCTTATGTATAGATTGAGGAGCCACATTAAAAGTCTTGTATATTCTTGAATATCAACAGTACTCGACTCAGATTTTTAGTAGGCACTATTCACAATTACTACTAAATTATACAAAAAAATCAAAAATATTCATTAAATACTATCCGTATTCCAGGTTGCTCCTCAATTCAGACGTTTGGATTGAGGAGCCACTTTTATATTGATATAATTTTGGATATATTTTACTGTAAATTTCAGAATTTGGCCTACTAAATAAGGGGGTGAGTTTCCTTTCAAAATCGTGAAGTGGCTCCTCAGTCCAAACGGACATTTCATTTTGACGCTCACCGGCTATTCTCAACGGAGACTAGCCTTCGGCGCGGTAGATATTATAGTGCACAAGTCTGTGACACAGGCGCACTCTCCCTTCCCTCACTCTCATAGTCCGATGGGACGGCAATCCGACACGACCGGAGAGAGATCAGGCGCAGGACCAACGGCTTAACGTGCTTTCCGAGGCACGGGGGTATCACACCGCCAACTTCCAAACTCCTGGCTGTTACTAAGAAATTCATAATGGAAAAACCCAATAACACTTTGCCCGACCTGGGAATCGAACCCAGAACCACAGACCATCAGGGAAGTTCGGGGGGGGGGGGGGTGTTCGTGTTGTACCTACTGGGTAAAATAAAACAGCAAACTCACTTAAAACCTTATTTATTATGTTTTATTTAAACCTTATCCATGAACAGAATTCTCCCTCAAGCTAGGTGGAGGCACGCAGGGTAGCTAGTAGCAGCTGCATCTGAGTTTCCCAAAATCTAGTTGAGGGGTGTGCAATAGGCCTATGTCCTGCAGTGGACTGCTGTAGGCTGATGACGATGATGATGGTGATCATGAACAGAATGGAGGCTATCGTTTTTGTGCTCACCAGTTGGCGCCACTGGCGAGTAAGGTCCTGTCAGTACCTACTTTAATTTAATGTTTTGGATATGTATGAGTACCCATAAATTCATAATATGATTATTTTATTACATTTTAAGACTTCAAATGAATATTTAGATTATAATGTTCCTAGAATTGGCCAGCATGAAGCAGACAAATATTATTCTACCTTTAAGTGCTAACAAATTAGATTCTAACTTTTTACTTAAAATCTTAAGCAATAATTAATCAGGAATGGCACAAACATTACAACAACTATGAATCATTAGTTTGACATTTAGAGACCTTACTCTACACTAGCGCCTCTAGCGGCGAACTCAAGTGCGGTAGCCCTCATTATGTCGAAAAACACGCAAAAGACTTAGAAGCTACAGGGAATGGATAAAATAATATTCTGCATGAAACCCAGGTTAAGGAACCACCAGAATAAGCAGCTGTAGAATAGGATTCGTACCACCGTATCGATGATCAGCATTCTAGAAAAAAAAAAAGAATTAAATCAAAATCAAAAGTTATTTATTCAAATTAGGCTGAGAATCAGCACTTTTTTAACGTTAAAATTACATAAGATAGTCTCCCAAAAGGCGCATCCTTCTCCTGCTTCTAATGCATTAGCTGGGATGAAGAAGTGGCTCAACAAACTCCCTAGCAGCACAGTTTATTAAGTTTTTCGAGACATCGCCAAGCGGTTGGTCAACTCTTAATGTGACCAGAGCGCTGTCCTATTTACTGGACAAAGAATCAGCATTGACATACAACGTGGCAATGTTGCCAGCCTTTTGGGTACTTTTTCTATTGACAGTGATGCGGACGAATTTCTTAATGCCCTATGGTTCTGTCCCCTTCATTTTTTATATACTTCTACACATTATTATTATTTTAAGCTTGTTAGCTTTCAAATTATGTAAATATGGTACCTCGTCTGTTAAGCCGAAACTTGATTCTTACACTAAATTAACGAAAAAAAAAAAAAAATTAAACTCACGATTTAACTCATCAAAACAAGCAAATTTCACAAAAGAACGTCTTTAAAAAAAAAAAACTATACACCCGTCCCCAATCACCCCAATAGAATATTGAGTTCCTAACAAGAATAATACACCATCATTCAGCTGTTATTTTTTTAGTTACTAATCCCTTTTTACAAACAAAATTATTCCACTATCATCGTGCATTATTCTTCTTTTTTTAGGTACATAGGAAGCAATGGATCAGCAATATAAAACAAAAACAAAAAAAAAACCTATCCTATAAATACTTTTTCTTTCTTTTCTTTATCCCTCAAAACTTTTCAGATTGTGACTGATAGTGTGCTACGCATTTATAGAGCAGGTCCCAGGCCTTAAATTCCACCTTAAGTTCTGAGTTGAGCTACACGATTACGGACAAATGCGTTCACTGACTGGACAGGTCCACTCAAATCTGTAAGGTTCTTTCCTCAAAATACCATTTCAGAAACCAATCTAACATGGTCCGGAAATGATCTGACCAAGATTATCCCGGATTTTTTATATACCTACACATTGACAATTAATGTTCTAAATACATTGACATTAATATTTACTTTGTAAAATAGTATACTATTTTAATTATTGTGAATGTAAAGACTATGTGGGACTGTGTGGTGTGGTTTTTTGTTTGTTTTTCGCAGATAGTTTTAATCATGATCTGGCAGTTTGAGTAATATATGCGGCCAACCCAAATGTCCTTTCTTTGGTATTGTTCGTCGAGTGGTTGAGCTCCTTAAGTTCTGAGTTGAGCTCCACGATTAGTGACAAATGCGTGCACTGACTGGACAGGTTCACTCTTTTGGAAACGGTAATGTTCACTGTAAGTCATCCTAACTTATTCCAACGTTTGTCTGATGCTGTGCCAAGGAACAGACGTGACAATACTCTACTCTGTGTTCGCGGCGGTAAAACTGCTCTTTTGCATAAGAGCATTTATTACATGGCTCCGACCATATTTAATAAATTGCCCAAGTCATGGAGATTATTGGATGTATCTGGCCTTAAATTGAAATTGAGAAAATTATTAATAGAGAGATCTTATTATAGTATTTCGGAATTTATGAAAGAGGATAATTTTTCTTGATGATTATGTACCTATTTTAATTTATTTTATTGTATAATGTATTGATAATTAAATTGAATTGACATTGAATTGAATTAATAATTAACTTGACATAATTGAATTAATAATTAACTTGACATTGAATTGAATTGATAATTGAACTGACATTGAATAGAATTGATAATTGAATTGTATTGATAATGTAGTACGATTGTTATAGTAATTTTATCATTTTGAATTTAATAAGTGTAGTCCCGGTTTAAAACCCAGCAACTGTACGCCACTCAACAATTTGTACGCCACGTCACGCGGCTGAACATGTTTGAACTTTCTTTTCTACTGTAATATCTTGCATGCAATGTATGTATACCATGTTTAAACAAATAAATATACTTACTTACTTACTTACTTACACTCATTCTGTGTGGTTTTTCCTCAAAAGACCGTTTCGCACATAAATCTACATGGTCTTCACATGATCTGACCAAGATTATGTCTGGACTTTAAAAGAGACTGTGACCTCTGAGTTTGTTTCGGCCTTTCTTCTCAGAGTAGTCAGATTCGACCTCATCTAGTTTTTAAAATATGTTTAACGTGTAAAAGTGTTTATATAAACCAACTTACAGAAATAATGTAATTTATCATTTACCTATCTGTCATATTTCATACGGATCGGTTCAGTGGATTAGACGTGAAAAGGAAACATAGACATACAGAGTTGCTTTTACATTTATCATGAGTATTTAGCAGCTTTCATATTTTTATTTTTTGGGTGGGAAATCATCAAATGACCTCTCTCGCTCTGGGCGGGGCGGGAGAGCGTGTCAGACTCTTACTGACTTAAACCCACCCGTGTACCTTCAGTTGCCTGTGCGCCAGGGCCACGGTAACTCTTTCGAACAATCCGCGACCCCGGCAAGCAGCGGCCCTATCGGACCCCGTCAATGGTGCTGACATCTCTTTCAGGCGCGCGTGGAACACAACTTGTCGTCAACCCGGACCTGGTCCTTACCGGACAGCGAGCTGCCCATTGCTCGCCGTCCACAAGCCCGTGCCTACGGTGACCGGGAGTCGGCTATCGACTCCAGTATGTAACAGCTTAGAGTCTGGATTTGAGCACAGTCCAAATCAATAGGCTCACCTACTTAGTACTTACATCATCATCTATCTAACCTTTTTTTCAAACCATGTTAGGGTCAGCTTCCAGTCTAACTGGCTGTAGCTGAAAAACAATTACATGGAGCGACTACCTATCTGACCTCCACAACCCAGTTATTGGATAACACGATAACCCTTGGTAAGACTGGTTGTCATACTTTGGGGCTTCTATTTACCCGTAAAAGCTATCTAAATCTCTCACCTTTTATAATGTATCTTAGCCTTCGGAATATCCTCATCTTTTTCCTTCAGTAAAAACTTCCTTGCTCCAATCGCTGAGTTGAAGAAGTACTGGTATTTATCCACTTGCTCAATCTCATAGTAGAATTGTTTCCTGTCAACTTCTAGGATTCGTGACCGGAGTAGCACAAAGTTTTTATTGTCGAAGGTCCATTGTTTTGTAATGTAGTACTGAAGGGCTAGATTTGCTATGTAGATGCGGCGTTGGATTTTGACCAGCCTGAAAATTTAATAATAATAATCATATCGCAAGTGTTATAAACTTTATAATATTAAATAATGGCATTTATTTAATTGAACCTATAATAATTCTTCTCGAACTCTAATAAATTGAATTGCTCGTGTTTTTTTTTGAACCTCTAATATTTCCTATTTTGGGGACCAGAAAAATACTTAATAGCCAAGTAACTACGACCAATGTGGTTGGTCATAGTTTCAACCTAACCTAATCCATTTGATCGGAGTACCTTAGCCTAGTTATTGCAACTAGCTGTGAGAAAAGGCCTGAAAGTTAAATAGAGACACAATTATATAAGAAAAAGTGTCCATCACTAGAAGAGCAACAGTACAACTCCCTATAGACAACGGTGCCTCATTTCAATAAAAGTGTCTAAAGGCCTTTGCGAGTTAGCTTCGGCCCCTCGTACGCTTACCAAAGATTTTTACAATGAAAAAAACATGATAATACACCATATTGTTAATCACATAAGAAATAACATACAATTTCATATACGTACAGGCAGCGTCAAAAAGATGTATATGTTACCGTATGATTATGCATGTATTGTGCGTTGTGATTGTGTGTGTACATGTACATACTCGCCTAATAGAGCGAAACGCGAGACAATACTAGAGGGCTGCTGAGGAAGGAACAAGGAAGTGCGGACGGTCGTCTACACTGTAAATGTGGGGTAGGAGTGTTAGGGGCCGGGGACGTGGCTTTCGGATCTATACCTACATCGACAGGGATTCATTAATTTGATTGTCTACAATAAAATTCGTGCTCTTTGATACTGCTTGAATGTGTGGCTACAATTAATTACTTGAGTACTTAATTGCGTAATAATAATAATATGTTTTGTGGCTACACATTGATACGTTATTAAGGAGCCAAGTTTGGAGACAATTAAATGAATTCTTGTCGATGACATCTTTTTGAGGTGGACTGAGTTATATAAAGTTTTTCGCCAAGCGGTTGGTCGACTCTTCACGTGACGTGGCTGGCCTATATTTTGTCCAAAGAATCAGCATCGCCATAAAACGTGGCAATGCTGTCAGCCTTTTGGGCACTTTTTCTGTTGGCCCTATGATTCTAACCCCTCTTTTTAAATAAGTACATGTGCATATTATTATTGTTTTAAGACTGTTAGCTTATATACTAG
Source organism: Griposia aprilina (assembly GCA_916610205.1). NCBI lineage: Eukaryota > Metazoa > Arthropoda > Insecta > Lepidoptera > Noctuidae > Griposia > Griposia aprilina. The sequence goes on along the minus strand of OU744310.1, from coordinate 5,499,716 downwards.
GAAAATTAATCACGATAAAAAAAAAACGGTGGTAAATTGATTATTATGCAAGTTTTAAAATCGTGCAATGCCCAAACTTAAAACAAAAGTTTCTTACATTGGTTTTCTGCCTAACACCCACAGAATCGTGTCTACCAACATTGCAGGCAGTAAATGCAGCAATAAGACCTGAAAACAGAGTAAGGTTGGGTTTGTGAAAAGCAACCATTTTGACAAGATAACAACAGTCTACAGCAGTCCATTGCTTGCCACAAGCTTCTTCAATTCCTCCCCACGCCACGTCAGGGATAATCAGCCTAACATGTTCCTACTACTGGGATCCAGGCCTCTTCTCTGCGAGAGGTACTGGTCTATAATCCACCACGCTCGTGACTGAATGTCATATGTATACGAATTTTTGGTTGCCGGTTTTCTGACGATGTTTTCCTTCACGGTTTAGAGAGCCGTGGTGATGAAATACATGACACAAAGTTAGGTCCCAGATAATATGGCTACAAATAGGGTGCCTACCGAGATGACGACTAATGGAGAAAATGTATAGGAAAAAAAACTTTTTTTCTAAATAAAAACAATTGACTTCAAAAAAAATAACACTAATAAGTAAAAAATAACTTTAAATAATTTTGGAAGTCGGTGTTTTCGGTTTTGTATTTTCGTTTTTTGCCACGGACTTCTGAAATTAAAATGATTTTTCACTTTTAATGTTTTGTCTAGGAAGTCGGTTGTTTTTTTTGTAAAAAAGTAATAGAAAAAATAGGCATTATAAAGGATAATCAAAAACTACTGCTCAAATCTTGATCAAAATTATATGAGACCACATTAGAAGCACCAGCTTTCAAATAAAAAGAGAATCATCAAACTCGGTTCACGTAGAAAAGAAAAGTTCGGAGAAAACACATAAAAAAATAAAAATTACACTTGAATTGGGAACCTCTTCCTTTTTTGAAGTCTGTTAAAAAGACATGTGGCGCTGACCACAAATAAACTGGGATAAGAGCAGTAGCATGATGACGATGATGATGATGATGAAGTGCCAGGGTTCGAAATCACGACTTATAACTCGAAAGACGCGGCTATGTAAAATTTCTACTTTTATATCTGTATTTTTTATGGTGTACATAATAAAGAGTATTCTATTCTATTCTATTCTATTCTATTCTGATTCCACTGGGCCACCACTGCTCTCTGTTCGCAATTCTCATTCTGTAACTCGAAAATCGCGGCTATTTCCACTGGGCCACCACTGCTCTCTGTTCGCAATTCTCATTCTGTAACTCGAAAATCGCGGCTATTTCCACTGGGCCACCACTGCTCTCTGTTCGCAATTCTCATTCTGTAACTCGAAAATCGCGGCTATTTCCACTGGCCCACCACTGCTCTCTGGTCCCAATGCTCATTGTTATCATTTTTAATCATCAATATGGTACTGGTACATGGTAGGCACCAAAAGAGATAAGTAACCAAGGTCGTCGGATATAATTGAAGTTTAGTAAGAAACCGATGGATTTTTCCGAATGAAATTTAATTTGACAAATGAACCGTTTGTTTTCTATTAATGAAGTTAATTTTTACACACAACACTACACATACATTACTGACAAACTATCATGACTGTCTCGTTCATCAAGCAGTAGCAAGCGTTACTTCTGAGCATGAATGTCTTGGGTTCGATCAAACTGTCATTGGTTTTTTCCGTATAGGTTCTTTGAAGAGCCTGGATTTGCACCCGGTCGACCTCTGGTCTCCGGAGGAGAATGATGTGGCGGCATCTATAATGCCACATGCGAACTACGCATCACACTGAAGTCACACAAAAATCCTGCATCGCGCAAGCAGAGTTTACCGCGCAACTAGCATATATACAACGTCCCGAAATGAGTCGTCCGGCAGTTGCCCACCAGACACATCACTCGTCTGCCTGCATAGCATGACCACTTCTATCTCTACTCTGCGAAGAGAAGACAAATCACTTTCTTAAGAAATGTCATTATTTTCTTGAATGTTGACATAGCGCCAAAGAAATCATTTTACAATTTGTGATTTTGTCTTCCGTTTCTTCCATTTGTATAGTGGCCATGCTATGCATACTGGTCGGAGGATCCTTCCACTTCCTTAGAGTATGAGTGAGCTTTACACCCCGTTCCTCATACCTCTATAATGGCAATAGTCTCACCCTCTTTTACATAAGACTTAAATATAACTCGCAAAATATGGGTGTAGCGGTTTTCCTTCACCGTTTTGAGAGCAGTGGTGATGAAATAAGTTACACTAAGTAACGTGACAATCTTTTTATTCTGTAAAAATCTCACCGTGAAGACTTAGATGAAGTGATATTGAAATGAACTGTCCTTCCACCCAATGCTAGGGATTAGAAAGAAAGAAAATACGTTTATTTGCGGTAAACATGACGCAGAGAAAAACACACAAATACAAAAAAGGACGAGTTGGGGGAAAATATGCGTCACATCCACGCAAAACGGCAATCGCTCAGCATAATGCTACGACCTTATGGGAGACAGAGCCCCAGTGACAGCCGGCGTTGACGTGATGACGTCCACCAGGGCATAATACCAAAATTAAAAACAACGAAAAAATAAGAAATAAAATAAATACACTATACCTATAGGATTAATTTAAGACTTGTAAACTTAATAGGCTGTATAGCTAAGCATTTCTAAACTATAACAAAATATGTTACTGAATATGAATATGTGAAAGGGGAGTAAGAAAATATATGGCAAGAGAGATTTTTAATGAAAGACGAGTCGCAAAGGTGTGAAGGTGTTTTTAGGATAATAAACGTTGTTTGGAGCGATTTGGCGTTTTCCTGGAGATCCCCACACTATATATAAATAAACATATTATTTATAAATTGTTAATATTCCAGGAAACAACTCATGCGCCGCCGGCCTTTAAGGCGGAACTTGCAGGGTAGCCCGCAACATTCAAATTTTATTACGTTTTTTGCAATTTGCAGGTCACTGTCAGATTGTATTCTGATTAAAATATGATTCGCGACCGTAAAAAATATGGCTTTACAGAATTATAATCATTAGAATCAGCAATACATCTCTATAATTGCATATTACCCTATTGAATGACTATTTCATGGAATCATGACATTTGAGGGCAATTCTAACTTAAGGATTTGTATTGCTGATTCTAATGATTATAATTCTGTAAAGCCATATTTGATACGGTCGCGAATCATATTTAGATCACCATACAACCTGATACTAACCTGTAAATTACAAAAAACCTAAGATAATTTGAATTTCGCGGGCTACCTTGGCGCATCCCCCTTAATATTTATTAAATAGTTTTATGACAGCTGCGCGCACAGATTATAATCTGTGCGCACGGCTGTCATAAAACTATAGGTTTGACATTTTGATTGACGTCTTCACATAAGTTTTCACGTTGAGATGTTTACAGAATAGGTCAACCAGTTTCCAAATAACGACGTATAATCCACGATCTCGGGCGATGCGACTTGCGTTAATCGACACGAGCCCACGTCTCCGGTTTTCATCCGTTGCACAGTGTGGGAATCTCGCAATCTAGGGGGATTTAATTCCAAATTGAATGAAATAAAAGATACAAGTTAAAAAATATTATTGATTGGTATTTCAATAAATAAAAATACTTAAATCGTCATATAAAATAAAGTTGTATTAAAAGAAATACGATATGAATAAATTTTGTTACTCTAGTCACTAATTCCACTTTCGGCCTCATTTGCGGTGGGTACAGAAAGCAATTTAAGGACATCAGGATTTAGGGGACTCGTTTTCTCTTCATTATAAGCCTTAAGCTGGATATGAAGGGGTCTGATGATATAAAAAGCCTATTAAGTAAGTTGGTATTGGTGTCTATTCGAGATCCAAATATCAAAAAATTGTTTTTTGCATTTTCGGCGGTCATTCTGAAAACCGAAAAAAGTTTATGACGGTCGCACAAAATCGCAAGTTTTATCAATTGTTCTCAAAAGTTAAGACTCTAAACTATAAATTAAAAAACACCGGGATAATCAGGTCATTTTTTTTAATACACCTTTTGTTTTGCAAATCGTCTCTAAAAAATGCTTAATATTTTAACTTAACTAAAATGCTCTAACTTACCTTGAAAGATATACACAATATAATAATGAACCAATAAACAAGACTATACGTTAATTTGCTCAGTAATCGCAAGTGAAGATGACACTTTAATGTTGTTGTTCGTATTGTAAGGATACAACGATTATTGTCTACCCACTTCAACATTTTTTATTTATTTTTTAACCTACCTACAAGAATTTCTAATATGTAGCTGTCACAAATAGGGTCTTAGGTATAAATAGGTTGTAACAAAATTATCAATTATTAGAATTTATATTTTGATTTAAATACCCCTAGATTGCGAGATTCCCACACTGTGCGTTGCTCCGCAAGTCGCGTCGCAGTGTCTCGTGGCATGCTCTAAACATCTTCTATCATTTGTTTTTCCTGCAGTCGCTAACGCAAGACCCGTGTCATTTGAGCGTATAGCTCGTGGCCACGGGGTTAGTCAGAGCCGCTACCGGGCCACCACGGTCCCAGTGAATTTGTTCCCTTACCTTAATATAATGCATAGTCTTCGAAGTAGTAAGGTCTCCTCCAACATGCCACAGGCTATCATTGAGGGGTATAGACGGGGCTATCTGTCTTCCTATGGTGAGCATCTCCCCCATGGTTATGTTGTTTAACTTGCCAGCACAACAGTTGTAGATAGGAACGTCGTCTGTTGGGGATAGTCTGTTGAAGAGGATACGGATGAGAAAAGATGTAAAGTAATTTATAAAAAAAAACAACCGACTTCCAAAAAAAACACTAAAAGACGTGAAAAATAACTTTTATTTCGGATGTCGGTGCCTTTGGTTTTTGTATTTTCGTTTTTGGCCACCGACTTCCGAAATAAAAGTTATTTTTCACGTCTTTTAGTGTTTTTTTTGGAAGTCGGTTGTTTTTTTGTAAAAAAGTTTTTAGTTGCGGTACCTACCCCACACATATTCGTATTCCACTAATTGGTATGTAAATAACAGTGACAGCAAATTATCAACACATCATCAATATAAACTAAGTGGAAAAAATATGCAGTATTAAGGATAACTCAAAAACTACTGGTCAGACCCTGATCAAATTTAAATGGGACCACATGTAAAGCACCAGCTATCAAATAAAAAAATAATCATCCAAATCGGTTCACCCAGAAAAAAGTTATGAGCTAATACAAATAAAAATAAAAATAAAACAGAAGAATTGAGAACCTACTCCTTTTTGTGAAGTCGGTTAAAAAGTTGGAGAAAAACACTGACCCCCTTATTACAAATCAGGTTTGAACTACTGAACTAGTTTTTGAATTAAGAAACTAAGGGCCCTATCACGCATACAGTCAGCCCCAAAAAGATGTTAACACGCACAAGAACCCATTTTATTGTTCCATAACATTGTATCTACCGTACAGGTAAAAAACATAGTAAATAATTTATTTTTCTTAAACAAAATAAACGTTTTGTACCAAAACATCTATACACACCAAGACAAGGTAATGTACATGAATCTCACAAATATGTATACATAAAATAATCATTGAATAACGAGGTAAACAAATCTAAAAATTCATTCAATTCAAAAGTTCAACTTCGAGAGATGTTAGAAATAAGTATTTAGTTGAAAATGCGATGTCATAAACAGCAAGTAAATGGCAATCCATTTACTCTATGCGTCAGACGCACATATTATTATTGTCATGACTACTATCATATGTTCAGGTAATAACTCACCTGGAGCATTTGCGTGTAATGTAACAGTTCAGATTCGAGTATTTCATCAGTGAATGCGTCCAGGCGAGCATTACAGCGCGTCCCTTTATAGACGCAATTCGTAAGATTGCAGCAGTGAGTGCGGAAAACCGGGCATTACACCTGAATCGATGTTACATGTCCGAATACTTACTCACAGTTCGAGCGGTTACAATAGCGAATGCTCCATAGTCAGTGCGTCGAGTTGGCGCAGTATTGCAACGCAATGCTCAAAATCTAATCATGGAATGTTAATTACACGCGCATACCCGGTGAGTGACTACTTCAAAAAGCCTTAGTAACATTGGTTATGAACATTCATGATTTACCAATCTGTGATTAAAATTAAAAATTTAAAAACAATAACACGTCAGTGATGTCACGCATGAAATGAAGGGGACAAAAATAAAATTATTGTTCTTCTATAAAACGAAGTTGAAGACGTATCATTCACACGATCTAAGTCATATGACGTCGTCAGTATTGTTTAGCTGGTTTCGGAACTATCACTTTGAATATTGTTTTGGTTATAGGGTGTATGGTAGGGTGTTTAGTACAAAATGTGGATTGACAATTTGCTATAAAAGTTAACCATGCGTAGACATTGTCAAGTGACTAATTGTTAAATCTACTATTGGTCATTTTTAACTATGTATCAAACAACGGGCCCGTAAGGCCCGATGTTTACGTTTAGGAGCGCTTACACGGGTCGACTAGCGCCACTCCTTTAAAAAAATATTATGTCGTGACTGAGTAGGAATTTTGAAAAACGGCTCAATAAGCGACCTCGGTAAGTTTGTCTAGAATGTGGCCGCTTATGTTTAGATCGAATTTTGTTGCTTCGTATCTCAATATTAAAGTTTATAAAAGGTATTAGAAAAATCTTGACACACTTACCGAGGTCGCTTATTGAGCCGTTTTTCAAAATTCCTTCTCAGTCACGAGATAATATTTTTTTAAAGGAGTGGCGCTAGTGGACCCGTGTAAGCGCTCTTAAACGTAGTTGGAATAAAGTTTGAAATACAAAAATTGGCACGAATAAACAGGATACTAATAGGCAAGTGCACATTATCAAGTGTGATCGTGATCACTGTGGTCAAATGCAAGCTAGAAAATATAACACGTTCTTCTTCTTTTTATCGAGTCAATGATAAAAGCAAAAATATTTTATTATGTTAGGTAAGTAGGGCCCAGAAGGTCGCCACGCCAATTGCAGCATCAGTGGCGTTTCTAGGACCTCAGAAGTGCAGGTGTACACTTTGGACCTTCCAACATATGAGAAATGGTTTGGTCAGGAGCACCGCGTTAGGAAGGTGTGTCGGTTGGGACAGTAATCCCCCATTTTGTAAGATTGCGCTTGCAATGGCCTACTTGGATCCACAATGGATTGATTGCTTTCCATATAGGACACTGCAGGTCACATCCGGGTGGTAGGTGCTCCAGGGGCTGGACGAAGTTGAGTGGTGACAATTTTATTCTCACTTTGAGCGGTTGGTCTTGGATGGCTTGGATACAACGAAGGAAGCTCTTCCGGCTCTTTAGTCTACCTGGGGTTTTTGGGTATTCCTGGAGGGGATATCGGAATCAGCTTCTTGCTTCCATTTGCAAGTACGCATGTTACTTCGTACGATAGGTAGAACAAGTGATGTAATAAATACTTACTCTTTAGTTCCTCGTAGCCAGGATGCTACTATGAAGCTCTTGATGGATATGTCTACTGGCATGTAATCTGCTATCAGATCTGGATCCGTGTATATACTGCGCATGATACCTGAAATCAATTATAAATAATCAATTGATTTTATGTAACTTCAAAGCCACTGCCAAGGAAAGAGAGGTAAACCACAGAAAACGTGGGTTGATGTCAGGTTGCTGGAACAACATGGGGCAGAATGGCCAGCGAGAGACAGGAATGGAGAAGGCCTTTGCTGACTAGCAAACGGCCTTACAAAACATAAACAAACGCCAAACACGAGACTGACGACTACAATTTATGTTTATATGACTATAATAAGAAATTCTCAAGGACGGTACAATTGACATCTGTTGGGCATGCCACCGTACCGGTGAATCAATCCGACTTATTGTTTCCGGTTGTTCTCGTCTTGCTAACGGCGAGTACTTGCACAGACACAATCTAGTGGCTAGGATTATCCACCAGCAACTTGTCTTGCAGAACAACTTTGTGGAGTCCGAAATACCATAACTACAGGTTGTGACCGATCCAGTTCCCGAGAATGGTCACGCTACATTGTACTGGGATCGATCTATCATCGCTGACAAGACTATTGTAGCCAATAAGGCTGATATTGTGGTGATAGATCGACGAGAGTGCCGTGCAATGATTATTGATATCGCTGTCCCTTATGACGAGGATCTCGTGAAAGCTGAGAAAGATAAAAAAAACAAGTATCTTGACTTAGCACACGAGGTTGTCGATATGTGGGTCGTGGATTCTGCAATACTTTTACAGATAATCATTACAGTAAATGGCCTAATAGCGGAGAGCCTCGACCAACACCTCAAGAGGCTGTCATTGCGCGGCTGGGTCAAGGGTTTGATTCAGAAACCAGTACTCCTGGACACGGCTCGCATAGTGAGGTGGTTCCTCTCTCTAGACCGCTGACCACCGGCAGCTTGGATCCTGTTCCTGATGTCTATGGGCTACATTTTTAATACTTTAAAATATTTATACTTCAAAATATTTAAAAAGATTAATAAACGGAATAAAGTAATTAGTCCATATATTTGTCAGAATATTGTTGCAGAGATATCACATAGTTTTTAATGTTCAAAATATTCTGCCATTTCCGGCTTACAAATATATTTTCAGGGTTTTGGTTAGTTTCTTAGATATAAAATTGAATTTAATAAATTTGGTTAATATTTAAATTGCAAATTAGTCATATATTAGTAATAAATCAAATATTAGTGAGATAGAATTGACAAAAAGATTATTAAGATTAAGTCAATCAGTCAGTCAGTCAGTTCCTAATATTTAAGTCAATTTTTCAATTATAAAATCATTAGACGAGTAGTAGCATTTATTTAAGAAATAATTAAGTGATTTACATTTAAATGTCTTAAAGTTAAGAGTTTTAAAATAATCTGGTAGTTTATTGTAAACTTTGTTCACCATACAAAATACATTATTTTATAATAGCTTATTATTTCGTCGAGGTACATGAATCATGTGAACTTTGTGACTAGGTCTGGATACAACATCATTATGCAAATCAAATTCATGCTTATTTTGATACACAAAAATACCAGTTTGAAAAATATGTAATGCTTGGAATGGTAATATTTATATATTTTTGAATAATGGTACATGGCTGTCCAGTGGATGCGCTCCACATATTGAGCGTCTGCATTTCTATTGAACTCGAAACACTCTTGTTAAGTTCTACAGAATTACCCCTTATTTTATTGCCATAACGCAAAACTTATGAGATATAGCCATGGTATGCACATAGTGCCGCATCAACACTAGCCACATGTGTTAATCTGTATAACGAATATGAATCTATCTACCTTTGTAGAGGTTTGTCAAATATGAGCGTTCCAGTTACAATGTTTGTCTATTGCTATCCCTAGAAAGTTTGTACTCTCAACCTCTTCCATAATAATGTCACTATCATGCTATATTTTTAACTGTGTACGCTTACTGTTATCTGTTTGGAACTGTATTATTTTGGTTTTGCTAACATGAATGTGGAGATTATTTTGTTTGAGCCATGTAATAATTCTATTTAGTGTTTCTTTAATGTTGGTCTGGTACCCAGCTACGTCATAATTGTCATTTAGAATGCTGAGGGTCGTATCGTCAGCATATAGTATGCAGTTGTGGGAGGTTACGCTAATTAAGTTATTAGCATACAGCAAAAACAAAAGTGGTCCCAGTATGATTCCTTGGAGAATAGCTCAATTATATTCCCGTTAGGAAGATATACAAACGATTTTTTGGCGCTGTGTTTGTCTCAAGATCTCAATACATTGTTGTATATGGGTGAGATAGCTTTCGAGCCATTTCAATGCGTTTCCTCTAATGATCTAATTTGAGAAGAAGAAATTTATGGTTGATGAAATCGAAAGCCTTGGACATATCTAGGAAAATACAGGTAATAATTATTTGGTATTTTATATTTATTTTAATAAAGCAAAACAAGCCAATGTGGTGGATTTATTTTTCCTAAAACCAATTTGTTCTTCATTTAAGATGTCATACTTTGATATGAAGCTGTATAGTTTTTCATGCATTACTTTCTCAAAAACTTTGAAATTATGAGCGTTATGGGACGATAGTTGTTCATAATATATCATTGGTGTCACTTTTCTTGTGGATTGGTTTAACAATTGAGAGCTTTAAACGCAAGGAGAATAAGCCTTGGATAAATGATAGGTTAATCATATCGCTACTATGCGATAACATATTTTTTTGAGCATAATTTCAGAATTTTTGTAACTTTAAAGAAGCTTAAATCTAGCAGTGGCCAACATTTAATGGAGAAAACCGTTAAGACTAATGAAGTCTCCTATTAATGAATCCGCAGTAGAATCACACGCTAGCAGTATACTTTTGACCGGTACACAACACCTGCACTCCGTGATAAATTCTATAATAATAAGGAAATTTTCAATTCTTATTTGCGTACCATAATGTTTATAGTTGGTAGGGAAATAATTATTATAGGAGTCCTAATTATGGACCTTGTCGGGCACCATATAGACCAAGTAGGAGAGAGGAGGAAGAACACTGGCTGTTTAATATGATAAATTTTATTATTACTTAAGTAGTTAGTAAGTTATATTGTTTTATTAATACAGAATTGAATTTATGAATTATGATTATTGTTTTATTTTATTTATTTATAGTTAATTAACACGGTACAATACCAATTACATTAACTAACATAGAAAGAAAAAAAAACTATACAATGCAGACAATTGTGTCATAAAGAATAATTATTCGCTACTTACTAACATGGAACAGTGGACACCCTCGCGTACTATTTCTCACAGAATTGCGCTTCGCAATCGCGTTTAATTTTACTCCATTCGTCCGCAAACACATCACATTCAGGGTTGGCCATCAGGAGGGCATTGAGCATCCTTAAAGTACGGCACACAAGTGATTCAGCTCTGGCGACCGTTCTGCAAGGCAGTTGCGCGAACAGATTGTGGTGTTCGATGTATTTGTCGGGCAGTAATATTCGACAGAAAAGGTCAAGGAGCTTGGCAGTCGATACGACCGTTAAGGGCCTTACAAGCTACCGTGAGCTGATCAAGGCATCTTCTTATCTCCAATGAGTTGAAATCCAAAGTCCCAAGCATATAGTTGGTGGAGTACATGTAAGGGTAGAAATTGTAAGTTCTTTTAAAAAGATACCTAAGAAAAGTTTTCTGCACTTTCTCGAGCATTAACGTTTAAGCCGCGGTATAGGGATGCCAGAAAGAACAAGATTATATAAATTATATACATTTATTTCCCGCCCGTTATGTCCTTTCATTTTGTCTTTGTTTTCTCTCTTTCTGTGAACTCTATCACTTGCGTGTGTGAATAGTGTTATTGATGCCTCCAAAGCAGAAAGACAATAAAACCAGCTGACTCGCGATTCGGTTAAGCAAGATTAACCAGAACTACAAGTGTTGGAAGCTCCCACTGCAACGAAGGATGACACGTACGTGACGGAGGTAAGATATATTTATTCTTGTTACGAAGGTTCAGATCATTTCGGCCTTCGATTGTGTTCAACCAGGCTGCTCCCAAATGTGGAGGTAATCCTCGTACATATATTTACCTCGTAAAAATAAAGACATAAATAGTCAGTAATTTTTCAATGACATCTACAAACAAAATACATCATACATCATCATTATCATCAGCTTACAGCATTTCACTGCTGGACTTAGGCGTCTCCTATCGCACGCCATTTAATTGGAACTACCATACCTATCACTTAATGTGATTTGATCTCTACCCAAAATTCGCTGAACAGCTGTCAGCTGTGAAGCTACCTTATCCTACTGATCACTACTTAATATTATAAAATTGAAAGCTTGTTTGTCAATCATGCAAAAACGGCTGAACAGATTAAGATAAAATTTGGCACATAGTTTATATGATACTTTGAATCCCGGTAGTACGTTTGCGTGGGATATTTTCTGAAATCGCCGCGTGTGTCATACATAATATTGTAAAACATTTTTAAAAGAGTAACGGTGGAGTTTCTTGCCCATTCATCTCCATACGAAATTACCTTTTGGAAGGGGCAACTAGTAACAATTCTATTTTTTTTGCAAATTTTGACGTTCAAAAGTGCCTTTTATGTGCCTATTTGAAATAAATGATTTGACTTTGGTGAAGCTGCAGGCAAAAGCTGGTAACAAGGGCCAATTTTGAGCAATACACGTGTATGGACCGAATTCACAACAAATGGAATGAACAAACCTTTTCCACTAGCAATCAGCAAACCAGCAGGACCGTTGAAGTTCTCTATCCATCCTGGAACTGGCTCTTCCACGCTTGATATTACTGTAAATAATGAAAGAAATATTTTAGGTAGCTACAGTGTATTTTTAGCCCAGCGGGGTAATTGTGTAACACACTATTTCCATAGTGTAATGTCGTACGGCATTTTGCTGTGGGGAAATGCAGCCGACATTCAGGCTATTTTTGTGCTACAGAAACGAGCCATTCGAGCAATTTATAACCTGGTTGTAGGCATTCACTGAGGGATAAATTTAAGGAAATAAACATAATGACTGTCGCATCTCAATATGTATATGAAAACCTTATTTATGTAAAAAAAAAACTATATTCTAAATACAGCGACATTCATAACATAAATACTAGATACAAAGATTTACTTTTTGTGCCCTCGACTAGGCTCCAAAAAATTAATAATTCATGTAAGTGCCAAAGTATACGTTTTTACAACAAACTCCCAAGTCTTGTTAAAGAACTGAGCCTCAATAAATTTAAATCATTTATTAAACAGAAACTCTGTCAAAAGGGTTTCTATAAAGTTAAAGATTACTTGGATGACAAAAAGGCTTGGGATTAATTAAGCTACTTCAATGTACCCCAAGCAACAATCAATTTTATACTGTGATTATGTGTTTTAGAATTAATAATGTCATTATTATTGAATTACATGACATAACATATTATGATTTTTTGATGACATTTAAAGAGAAACCTGTCTGTGAATGTGAGTAGCATGCAGGCTAGATGAAATACATGATATTCATTTTAATATTGTGAATGTGAAGACTATGTGGGTCATTGTTGCTTTTTTTTTTCCCTTTCAGGTAGTTTTAATCTTAGTCTGGCAGTTTGAGTAATTTTTGTGGCCTACCCAAATGTCCTTTCTTTGGTATTGTTCGTTGAATCGTTGAGCTCCTTAAGTTCTGAGTTGAGCTGCCCGATTACTGACAAATGCGTGCACTGACTGGACAGGTCCACTCAATCTGTGTGGTTTTTCCTCAAAAGACCATTGCAGACAAATCTACATGGTCTTCACATGATCTGACCAAGATTATGTCTGGACTTTAAAAGAGACTGTGACCTCCGAGTTTGTTTCGGCCTTTCTTCTCAGAGTAGTCAGATAGGAAACGCCGACCTCATCTAGTTTTAAAATATGATTGACGTGTAAAAGTGTTTGTACAAACTTATTTACAGAAATAAAATCATTTATCATTTATCATTTATCACTAACAGTATGAACGGCTTTCATTTGGACAGTTCAACAACATTCATTGCGTTATTAACGCTGTTGAGCAGACAAATTTCCGAACCTAAGACTAATGGATTAGCAATATACAGGCTTCAAAATGAATCAGATTGTGATAAATAATGTGTTACGCAATTAAGATGCAGGTACGCATGCGCAATATTTTTCACACACGATTGGATTTTCAACGATTTTCAACGCACTGCTTAACGCCGCGAGTTGAAAATACAAGTGCGCTATAAATAATCGTGTTTGGTGCATTATTTAATAACTCTATCATGGAGGAGCAAGATTTTTAATAATTAATTTTACCTATTGAAGGTCTGATGATGACTATAGGCAGTATTCCTTTATACTCAGCCACTACGTTCTCAGCCAGCTGCTTTGAAAACGTGTATGTATTTGGCAGCTCTCCTAGATACCTGAAATTTATCAGATAATATTAATTTACCTACATAGGCCAAGAAGAATTTCAAGAATTTTGCTCAGTAAGGCAACTGTCACACCGCCTACGAGGAAACGACTAGCTATCAATGGTTTTCTCGCTCAAGAAACGTACAAAGGATTGTAGGTCCCGTGTAAGTATAAGAGATACATTTATTAATAGTTGAACGCTGCCTGTTCACAAGTCCAGCGAGTACTCGTTTGTCGCAGTGACAAAAGCTATCAGAGAGAGTACTCGCTTAGAGACTCACGCTTGGTACATTCGCATACCAGCGAGTAATCACTTGTCGCACCGTTCACTCGCCACTCGTTGCTCGCCAACTCGTTTTCAGTTGCTAGCTCTAGTCGCGTCTAGTTAATCACCGGCGGTGGTACAGCTACTTCATGTAGTTTTGGAGTCATTCAGATGATGAAACCCATGGTCTAAAAAAACAAGGTCTGGCATTCTGAGAGTGACACATGCTTACGTCACTATTCAGTTGCCACTTTATTGCAACAAAACACGAATTATGGAAACATTTTCAGTCACCATTCTGTTAAAAAAATATATATAAAGCATTTAATTTGTCGTTTCGTTTTTCTAATCAAACAAAAGAATTCAATTTAAACATATACCAACGTAATTGTTAGTTAAAACCTCTTTGTTTTATCGGATTCGCACAGGTAATAAAGGTGATTGGGGAGTTATTATTACACACTACTAGTAACATAGCGGTGATGACGTAGGCTAGTGTCTCCTACGTGACCGGAATGCTATACCTGGCGAAGTACTCGTATATTATTATACCATGATGAAACCGAAAAGTGCTCCGATGCAAGACTATAAAATCGCCACTTGGTTTAAGTTTTCGAATAAAGAACTGCATGAAAAGAATATGCAACAGTTTCCTACTGCCTGACATGATCTCCATAAGTCAGTTTCTATGTTCATTGAAATCGTATTCATGAGTGGGGATCATCATTATCGTCAAAATTGGCAGCCTTGTTCCTTCTACTGTTGAGTACTACTACTCCTTCGTTTTGTACCACACCTCCCTGGTCCGTGCGAGTCTCATCCAAGTCTTCTGTGGATCGTTCACCCACCTGGTCAAGTGGTGATACCCAAATATATTTCTGGCGTACCCTAAGGATGCAGCCTGGACACTTTTCTGACTGGTTTATCATCATCCTCTTGCTCTATAATCTATTTCAGGTCAGTGCAGCATATCGTGTTTTTCCATACTTCTCTACATATAAGACGGCATCTCGGTTATCTATCACACAGTAAATCCATCGTTTTTTTGGTCTTCCCTCGCTTTTAATAGCTGTCCACGTTCATACTTAAAAGTCTCCCTAACTGGCTATTAAAAAATATTACCAACACATGGCTATCTTAAACTTCGTTAGTAATATGGAAATTCAGATCGTTTGAAGAAGCAAGTATTACTTACTTAGGAGTCAGCACCTTCAAAGCATGAGGATCAATACTCTCGCAAACCTCCAAGGTATCTCTCCAGTCAGCATGAGGAGGGTACAGGACCTCCTCTATAGGATCTCTGTTCGTGTTGGAGTAAGATGTTGAGACGTGGATGAAGACCTGAAATTAGAGGAATGATTACTTAAGAATGAGAGTGGATTCCAACATCCAGTAACGGTTTGTTAACTTTACCAATCGTAGGGTAATGACGATTGGTAACGTTGTCGAACCGCTTTTGAAGTTAGAATTTTTTTTTTTGTGATGTCGTGTGGGTTTTTAACTTTTTTGCCTTCTCATAATTGAATTATTTTGTAACAGAAATGGATCATCGTAATAGGAGCTTAAACCTCAAAATTACTATATATGTGTAAAATCAAATGAGGATCGTAACTTACATTTAAATTTCTGATGTCTGTAGCTAGCTCCACCATCTCCTTGGTGCCTCTTAGATTCATTCGCACAGCATATTCTAGGGGATCGTCAAATCTGTAAATAAAAGTAATTTCGTCGTGAGATGCTCACTTGTCATGAACATTTAAAAGGTTCAGACTCATAATCGCTAGGTCTAGGCTGGTCTTCACTAATCTAGCAGGTAGGTATTGAATTTTACAATTTGAAATAATGATGATATTATAGAATATAAAAATGGTTTATAAGAACATCGCTAGGAAACCTGAGCTTAATGTTCTAAAAACACAAGCTGTGAGAATAATTATTATATATACTAATATTACAAAGAGGTAAAATTTGTGAGTTTGTAGGTAATCTTCAATTACCTATCTTCGAAACTACAGATCTGATTTCGAAAATTCTTTCACCAATTAGAAGCTACAGCTTTCATTGACTTGAATGTGCCCTGGCGGCTGAGAGTATGTCATGGTCACTCTAATGTCTCGCTGTTGGTGGCGTGTGGGTTGGATCATTAAGTTCTCTTCAAAATAGTTGAGCTGAATGGTGCTGATCCATGCGTCATGTTCGTGAACGGGTGCCGTCAGTGAGGCCTGGTCTTTTCTTGGCTTCCACGGCTTATTTTAATTTAATTTAGTATTTGAATTGCTTTTGTCTTTTTATTACGGACGCTTTTAACGTTCTGCATCGTTCTCACATGCATAATTTCAACATGAACGATGTAACCAATATTTTGTAACCATATTTTGATTTAAAAGAGTGTCCATGGAGTTTCTTGCCCGTTTTTCTCCATAGGTACCTACTATGCTTTGGAATGGGTAACTAGTTTCATATTTCTGACTGACCGACCCCTTGACAATTCAAAAGTGCCTGTAATTGGTTTATTTAAAATAAATGTTTTGAGTTTGAGTTTGAACAGTATTGCAGAGTAACATAGGATAAATTTATGTTAAACCAAGAAATTTTACGCGGACTATGTCGCGAGCAGAAGCTAGTTTTTAAAAAGAAAATAAAAGATGACCAAAGGTCATTCTAAAAAGGCAAGGCCAAGAATATATACCTCACACTAGCAGCTACATGGAATACGATGTTGACACGATTAACAATCAGAGCACGATCTTCCTCAGATAATCCTGAGAACAAACAATTATAATTATTGGAAAAAGTAAATTAAATGAAACAAACGAAATTAATATTATTGCATCAGTAAAAATATATTTGTTGTGAAAAAAATGGCTTCTTCACTGATTTTTACCAGCGGTTTTTTTATTATCACAGAAACAAATAAATTCGGTCTCGCAGCGGGGTAATTGTGTAACACAAACACTAGGAAGGGCTTTCATTTTGACAGTTCAACAACATTCATTGCGTTATTTACGTTGCTGAGCAGACAATTTTTCTAATATATGAAGCAATGGATTAGCAATATCTTTCAAAATGATTCAGATTGTGATTGATAGTGTGTAACGCAATTAGGTTGCTGGTCGAGCAAACTGTTGTTAGGTTTTTCCATCTAGAATTTCTCCGTAGCAGTCCGGAGTATGGATTTGTGCCCAGTTGATGGCAATAGGCTCGCCCCCTATTACATGGGACTTAAACATAACTGCCGAAATGTGGGTGTAGGTGCTATGGAGGCACACCTCTGAATGTTAAGATAAGTTATGTTATGTTAAGTTATGTTATGTTATGTTAAGTTATGTTATGTTAAGTTATGTTATGTTAAGTTATGTCATGTTAACTTATGATATGTTAAGTTATGTTATGTTAATTTATGCATCTTGTCCACAATTCGACGGTTATAAATTCAATTTTTAAACAAACTTACCCAAACCAATTTCTAGAACATCTCCTGCTATGACGAACACTTTTGAATGGAAGTCAGGTCTCTCCTTGCGAAGTCTGTCGAAACACTGGAAATAGAAAATATGAAATTAATTAAAGTTACCATACCAGTTACTGACAAATGTGTGCACTGACTGGACAGGTCTACTTAATCTGTTTGGTTCTTTCCTCAAAATACCATTTCAGATACTAATCTACATGGTCCTCAAAGATTATGTTAGAATTTTTATATACACATATATAATGACATGAGTATTTATTATATTATTTTAATTATTAATTAATAAATAAAATTAATTAGTAAAGTATTATATTATTTTAATTATTGTGAATGTGAGGACTATGTGGGTCATTGCTTTTTTGTTTTTATTTTCTCAGTTAGTTTTAATTATGATCTGGCAGTTTGAGTAATTTATGCGGCCTACCTAAATTTTCTTTCTTTGGTATTGTTCGTCGAATCGTTGAGCTCTAAGGAGCTCAGAACTTAAGAATTCTGAGTTGAGCTGTACGATTACTGACAAATGCGTGCACTGACTGACTTCTTTCTTCAAAATACCATTTTAGACACCAATCTACATGGTCTTTACATGATCTGACCAAGATTATGTCTGGACTTTAAAAGAGACTGTGACCTCGGAGTTTGAGCCAGCCTTTCTTCTCAGAGTAGTCAGATAGGAAACGTGGACTTCACAGACACCACATTAGTATCTAAATTGCACCCGTGTGAAGCCAAGGGCGGGTCGCTAGTAAATAATAAAGTATACAAATAAATTAGCAACCAGTTTGATTTTGTCTAGACTCTATTAGATTGTCCTATGGAGCATGACGTGGATTAAAGTACCTAATTATAGTCTTTCATTTTGCATTTCGTTTTCAGATGGGTTTTAGTCGCTAAAAGTCAGTTTCTGATATTAATCTACCTAACGCAATTACAAGAATGAGTATCAAAATGTAGGTACCTATATATATAAAAGGAAAGTTTGAACCCAGACTATTTTATTTTCACTGAAACATCAAGGTCAAATACCCATATTCGAAGTCGTAACCTCGAACGCTCCTCGACTCACCACTCAGTCGAGGAGACCTCAAGGCGTGCCTTGAAAGACCCTCCATATCGGTATTCATAGACGTCAGATTAAGGAAATTATGAGGTTCCTCAAATGAGTGTGAGTCGAGGCGATACGTCATGAATACGTCATTATTTGGAGGAATATTCCGTTTGTTATATTGGCTCAGCTTATTTTGAGAGCATTCTGTGCTCCTTTATGGGTATATATATTCTGTGAGTCTGTGAGTGCGTTATCTCTGGTTTTCCATTTGAACTGTCAACGTTTGTCAAATGAAACTCTAACATAAATATAATAATATAATATTCTTTAATGTTCTCTCATAATCACAAATACAGTACAAATAAACAAACCCTAAATACATATATATTTTAAAATATATTCTCGTTTATTGCGGATCACATAATAAAAGTACACACAATTCATATAGTAGCTTAGCACTAGTAACAACAACTTAGGAACTATGATAATAAAAATTACAAACTAAACTATCAAACAACAAATATTTACATGGCTCAACACATGTTCGCACGTGCCTCTGCACCCAGTGCCTAATAAAGGGGCTGTCCACCTTGTCAACCAACGTTTCTAGGATGCTGTTGGAGCTTCCGCGCAACCTACCCATTATTGACGCCGCCCTCTTTTTCATTATGGCATGAAAATCATCAACACATACACCTTCACATCCCTACTAAAGCGTGCAAACCTGCGGGTTATCATATTGCACCGAACCGCCAACACCCTACGCTCCCTGTTCAAATGTAGATTATCAGATCAGTCTTCCGTGACCACATGTCCTAGGTAGGTTCTTCACCTGAACAAGATGCTGCAATGGTGTTCCGCTTATAGTCACTAGAGAAACGTTACCTAACGCCGCATATTTGCTGTTGAAAATCACCATTTGCGATTTCTTGACGTTGCAACGTAAGCCCATGCGTCTCCGCATAGGATTCACATACAGCAAGCAATTTCCGGAGTGCACTGATTGATGGGCTCAGCAGCACCCAATCGTCTGAATCTAGTTCAGATTATTAACCATGACACCATCTATTGAACAGCCGACATTGGTTCTGCCGTTTCCGATAGGCCTGTATTGTAATTGTTTTTGTCGGAGACATTACCGATTTTATTTTTAATTACGGGTACTACCGCAGTTTCTACTAAATCCGCTGGAAGGTAGGTATGATAAACGCAAAACGTAAAAATCATCGCAAGTATGCGGTGTAAGAGGTCCAGTGTACAGCAAGTGCTCAACACCTAATTCGTCATGCCGATATGTAATCGTAACGATTATCCTATAAATATTCAATAAACTCTTCAAAACACATTATGAAAATCGGATAAAATACGCGTGTTTTGGTTGAAAGTTCCTTTTTGACAACCTCAAGGAAGCCTCAAGGTAGATGCCGACGTACCTTATATTTGACAGTTGGTTCCTCCACTCGAACTCACCTCCACTGAGGAAACTCTTTTAGGTGACGAGTAAAATTACAACTATGAATATCAAACCACCTAAGTGAGGTTGAGTCGAGTGGAGGAAATCATGAGGTTGCGACTTTGAATATGGGTGAGTCATTTATTTGCAGTAAATGCGGTACCAAAGACTGTAGGTATAAATAACCTAATCGCACGTGAAATGATTAATTTAAAAAAACATTTAAACAAAACTCTTTTACAAAAAAAACAACCGACTTCCAAAAAAAAACACAAAAAAATTCAGAATGCGGTGTCTTTGGTTTTGTATGTTCGTTTTTTGCTACCGACTTCCGAAATAAAAGTTATTTTTAATTCTTTTTTGTGTTTTTTTTGGAAGTCGGTTGTATTTTTTGTAAAAGAGTTTTTATTTTTCACTTTTTAGTTGTAGTACCTACCCCATACAAATTCGTATACCACTATTTGATATGTAAATAAAAGTGACAGGAAATTATTAAAACATCAACATTATTGAACTAAGTGGAAAAAATACGCAGTATTAAAGATAACTCAAAAACTACTGGTCAGAACTTGATCATATTAATATGGGACCACATGGGAAGCACCAGCTTTTAAATATAAAAAATACATTGACATCGGTACACTTTTAAAAGAGTTTTGAGCTAACACACATAAAAAAAAAGTACAGTCGAATTGAGAACCTCCTCCTTTTTTTGAAGTCGGTTAAAAACGAACAAACGCGATTTAATTAATTAAAAAAAAACATTTAAACATTTTCTTAGCGGGGAAGGCATATTATTCAGTTAATGAATACCTAAATGATAATACAAATTATGTGGATAAATATGTGCATTAAGATTTAGAGGTATATTATATTTGTCACCCTCTAAATATATAATACAAAAAACTATGATAATCTAATAATTTAAATTTGTACGCGTAATTGTTAACTTTGTTCTAACTAACATAAGTTTTATGTCATTTAACTTACCGGTAATGAACTAAAGCGGGTCTATCTGTTCAAATACATTATGTGACCAACGAGCTTAGGGACCAGGGGGATATCGAGTGGGAACGTAGGGCGCTGGCAGTCCGATGTAACATGTTGGCACGATGGTTTACACGTTGTAGCGAGCAAGTTAAGAAAACGCTTTTCAAAGCTTATTGTCAGGTGTTCTACACGTGCAGCCTATGGACTAATTATACTCAGCGGACTTTCAGCGCCCTGCGTACTAAGCATGGCGCTATCTATCTCTTCGGAGAATAGAGATGGCTATTTCCATACAAAGTGACATTTCGTTTCTCTATTTTTGACATCGCACCGTAAAAATCCTTCTAAAATCTGTCATTTTGTCTTTCGTTTCTGCCGATCGTTGTCTAGGTCCTTTTTAATGTAGACTATTTCAGAAGACAGTTGTCTAAGGTAGGGAGGACAATTAGATTTTTTTATCGCCATGCTAAAGACAGTAGAAAACTTTTTACTCGACGGCCACAAAGTATAAAAATGGAAAGGGAAAAAAGGAATTTTTCACTCTTTGTATGGAAAATGTGAAAAATGATTACCTACATGTTGAGTTTTAGGAGTTTAAGGGTTCCATAAAGGGGGTCGAAATTTTCATTATTTTTGCGATAGGTCACACCATTTTCGAGATATAAGCAAAATAAAAGATAAACGTGAATAAACTACTGAATTTCGTAAAACGTGTATTTGTCTCTTTCTACTTTACTGCCGTCGTACTGTTTCACGAAACGTCATTTTTGTCTATTTTTCCGTCGACAAGACGGTGCTGGTGCCAAGCTTGCTGCGGGTCCAATATAATAATGGATTCAGAATGTTGATGTGGCTACCACGTTTCTGCAGTGCATCTAGTATGTTCACCCATGCACACGTTGATGGCTTCCATGCCATCATCAGACAGAAATCTGCCTCGCTGCCCTGCAGAGTGCGGGCCAGCTCCAACTCCATCCTGAGGACTATAGCAGGGAGGTACGACTCTCCACTGCTATATAACATTGTTCGTAGATGCATCTCGAACAATAATCTTGTTACTAAATATTAAGGTTTACTAACATAGATATAAGATTCTATACTTACTAACCCACTATGGATGTAACTCGTCCGAAATAAAGATTATTTTATTTTATTTATTTTTATATATGCATCATTTAATTTTAATGAAATTTAATTCTGTTACATACCTAAGTATAGATACCGCAGTCAACGGCAAAACAAAGTGTACTTTTTAACCGACTTCAAAAAAAGGAGGAGGTTCTCAATTCGACTGTGTTTTTTTTTTTAATGTGTGTTAGCTCAGAACTTTTTTCTGGGTGAACCGATTTGGATGATTCTTGATAGCTGGTGCTTCACATGTGGTCCCATTTAAATTTGATCAAGGTCTGACCAGTAGTTTTTGAGTTATCCTTAATACTGCATATTTTTCCACTTAGTTTATATTGATGATGTGTTGATAATTTCCTGTCACTGTTATTTACATACCAAGTAGTGGTATATGAATTTGTGTGAGGTAGGTACTGCAACTAAAAAGTGAAAAATAAAAACTTTTTACATAAAACCAACCGACTTCCAAAAAAAAACACTAAAAGACGTGAAAAATAACTTTAATTTCGGAAGTCGGTGGCCAAAAACGAAAATACAAAACCAAAGATACCGGCTTCCGAAATTAAAGTTATTTTTCACGTCTTTTAGTGTTTTTTTTTTTTGTAAAAAAGTTTTTTACATATTTTATTTACAACACCTGTTTTTACACCCACCTATGTTTAACAAATAAAAACTTTGACTTTGCACAAAACTGATGCTTTCTCACCCTTTCCCCCTCCCCCCCCTCCGACCCTCCCCTCCCCCTCCCTCCTCCCTTTCTCCTTTTCCCTTTTTTTTTTTTTTTATTCCTGACGAATAGCTATCAATAATAAAATTATTTATCAGTATTATAGGGCATTGTCCACGTTGTATGGGAATTTGGCTCGGTATGAACAAGCACTTTAAGTATAAATAAAATGTAGGTTTAATAGCTTATACCAGTAGGAAAGTGTATATCATATTACACTCGAGAGCAATGAATCCGGGTCACTTAAAGAATCCTAAAAATCTCGGAAACTAAAAATGCTAGGTTAATGCAATAAATTGTATTTAATAGACAATGTAATACTCCTTAAATGAAGGTATTAAAACTTCTTAGTTATTGTAAAGTTATATCATAAAAAAAACAAATTTGAAAAAGGGCCACTTTCGAAGATGGAACTACGAAATTACAGCATTTGGTTTTGCTTTTGTTTGTAATCTGTCATTTATGTGGGTACATAAACCATGTTGATAGTGCTCTATATTCATTATTCAAGCTGAAATTATGTCGCTTACGCCTGAAGAATGCACCAGAATACTTACAATGCTGGTAAACGGCCGGAGTCAGCGCGATACAGCCAGGACTGTCGGTGTGTCGCTGTCAACAGTACAAAGAGTTCTCCGACGTTACGAAGAAACTGGTTCTAACCTACGCAGACCAGGAACGGGCAGAACCAGGTGTACCACAGCACGAGAAGACCGATACTTGGTGAACACCATGCTTCGAAATCGCTTTCTCACAGGAACTGAACTCACAAATCAGTTTCGACGCCTCGGAGGAAGTAACCCAAGTGCATGGACAGTAAAACGTCGGCTTGCTGAATCTAACTTAAAACCCCTTAGACCTGCAAATGGCCCTAAACTGGAGCGTGGGCATCGTATTTCAAGACTAAGATATGCCCAGAGCCACGTAAATTGGAGTATTGAAGATTGGTCAAAAGTTATGTTCTCCGACGAATCAAAATTTATGCTCTACAAGCACGATGGAAGACACAGAGTGTATCGAAGACCAGGGGAAAGATTCAAGCAAGCATGCATCGAAGAAAAAGTAGCCTACGGTGGTGGGTCTGTACTTGTGTGGGCCGGAATTTCTTCTGAAAGTCGCACAGAGCTGGTGATCATAGAAAACGGCTCTTTAACTAGCGTAAGATATGTGGAAGAAATCCTCAATGATCACGTTGGTCCATTTATGGTCAATTTAGGTGAGGATGCTATATTTATGCATGACAATGCCCGACCTCATACAGGTAGGATTGTGAATGACTACCTTCAAGAGATGAACATTACTCGTATGGAGTGGCCAGCGCGCAGCCCGGATATCAACCCGATCGAGCATGCTTGGGACGAGCTAGGCAGATGCGTAAAACAACGAAACCCTCCCCCAATCACGCTTCGTGAGCTCAAAATTGCTCTCACAGAGGAATGGGAGAATATTCCCCAAAATCGTATAAGGAACTTGGTGTACAGCATGCCAAACCGCGTAAACGCAGTAATGGAAGCACGAGGAGGCAATACGAAGTATTAAAATTCAAGAAAATCGTAATAAAGTTCAAAAATTTCATGTTTCCTATTTTTGTTTTAAGGAGAGATCAGCAGTTTTTTTCTTTATGTAATTTTGTGTTAATAAAATGTATGGTGACTCATATTTTTTTTACTTTCATTTAAGGAGTATTACATTGTCTATTAAATACAATTTATTGCATTAACCTATCATTTTTAGTTTCCGAGATTTTTAACATTCTTTAAGTGACCCGGATTCATTGCTCTCGAGTGTATGATTGTATCGTATGCTTGTACGGCTTGTTTTGCTTACTTGTTTTTTTTTTTAATAAAACACATTTTTACGGTCCATATTCAAGCTAAGGTCAACGTTGGGATTGATGTCGGAGTTCATAGGAGTGCCGGGGTATCGTGAGAAGGGGTATCAGTGTCTATATTCAAAATCAAAACAATACTTGAAAAATGATCATCGTAAAACGAGGAAAACAATATTCACGATGCCAAGAAACGAAAGTGAATGACAACTATGACAAGTGACTTGAAGTGATAGACAACTGACATTGATATAAACTTTTTTTTTCAATAATCGATTTAATAGTTACTAAAAATCGATTCACTGACCAACTTCGATACTTTTAAAAACTTTTGTTTTCAGATTTATGGATAAAACATGTTTGAAATAATGTAAGTGATTATAAAAACAGCTTGACTTTAATTGACTGTAAACTCTAGAACTCTAGACTGTTACTGACTACTGACTGGTACTTTTACTGGTGTGTGACTGTTGTGTTGGTGTGTGTGTTGTTACTGTGTGTGTTGTGTGATATGAAGGACGAGTTGAACTTCAAAAATAACAATTTGAATCGTTTGGTAAATAATTATTTTAAAGTAGACGATTAATTGTTGACATCACTATGAATTAATGAAGGTCGTACTGTCAATATGTCGAAGAGTAAAACAATTTCAGTACTTATTAAATACACTATTCATGGGCGCAAGTTGATGCAAAAGTATAGAAGAAATAAGCGTTTAAAAACTAAACATGATTTTTGATTAATTTGTTTATTTTCGAGCATCGTGTCCACGCGAAACCGAGAATGAACAATTTCCTTTGTAAACACACGGTATTTATCATTAACAGTCACCTAACCATAGATTTTTATTTTTATTATTACCAAAGATGACAGAAGAGACATTTTTTTGTTTTTCTGTGTACCTTCGTTTTACGGATTATTATAATAATTATAATAGTTTAACAAAATGTAAAAAACGGAATCACAATAAATATTAATTGTTGGGAATCGAACACATGATTGCAAAGCAGTCGTCGAACCGCTAAGCTATTTGGTTTGTTGAAAGTTGACTAAAATAGCCGTTCTTATATTACCTACTAGCTGCTGCCTGCGACTTCGTTCGCGTGACATTAATACCTATCGATATTGTCCCGTCAAAATCGGTCCAGTTGTTTCGGAGTTGTCTTTTTGTCTGTTTTTTCAAATAGACAGAAAGACAGAAAAAAATGTAAAAATTGTGTTTTTTTGTTACAAGTAGGAAGGTACAGTCTATGAAATCTAAGCTGAGATTTGCATTTGTGTGCGGTGCGCGGCGAAGTCACGTCACGCGAGATACGCACCGCGCCTCAGGCTGATTGGCAAAAATCAGTATAAACCGGTTTAAACCAATCAAAGGACGCGTCGCGCTCTAGGCCGACGTCACACCTACACTATCTCTATGTGCACTCACACAGATGCAAACCTCAGCTTAGACCTCGCGGTCTGTACCTTTATATACTTTTATATAAATTTAGTCAAAAGCTGTAATTTTGACATTTAGGAGGCTTACAAGAGCTAAAGCGCGCTCACTGTCGGATTGCATAGAAAAGAAAGAGACGCGCGATGACAAAACGCTGGCTATTGCAAAATATGAAGCAATTATGGATTTACAAAAAATCTATTCATTGGACTAAAAAATTAAAACACTATCACGTTAGTATGTTACTTGTAGAATAATATGACAAAAAATCTGAATGTTTGCATGTATATTAGCATGGTTTTTAATCGTTAAAATATTTTTTTAGAGGTATCTTCGTGATTTTTTTCTATCATATCAAGTTATTTGTATTATGTTTTCAACACACTATCTAACTAGCATATATCCTGCAGAATGTCATATATTTTTCTGATTTTGGTTACTGCAGTGGATCATATACTTTTAGGCATTATAAATTTGCGTTTAGGTCATGTAGTCCCCTTAAAATCAAACACTTCAATTTTATTTATTTGTATGTAAATATATGTAAATTATTTCAAACTTGTGGCTAACTAATAACAACCACACGGGTGGATCCATCAGGTTAAGCTACGCTTACTGTGGTCGGTCCGTAGATGGGTGACCATCTTTACATGGGTAACGAGACCCCTCCGTGCCTCGGAAAGCACATTAAGCCGTTGGTCCCGGCTATCATTCTTGGATAAAGCCAAAAAATCTGGGGCTACTGTGTTACCCAGAAACTAGGTTGTGGAAGTCAGAGGCAGTAACTCCTTATAGCATAAGCGTAAGCATAATCAGCCTATAATGTTCCCTGTGCTGGGACACAGGCATCCTCTAGGTGAAAGGAAGTGGGCTGTAATCCACCAAGCGGGCCCAGTGCGGGTTGGTGGATGTCACATGTCTTCGAATTTTCGGTTCTAGAACATCCAAGGACCAGCCGGGGCAAGTGTAGCTTTACCTGATCGATCGACCCGCCACAAGCCCCAAACTCATGCTACCGTCCGTCAGCTTAAAATAGCTTGCTAGAGATTACAGCACTCTGTGGTTATTATGCTGATTTTAACAGAATGCCTTCTTAATCTTTCGACATATCATCATTTATTTGTCATGAACTAAAATACCTTTCGTAACGTCATAGAAACGCATACAATAGACTGACATTGGCATTTGACATCAACAACAAAAGAATATAATTATTATGAATATTTATGTACATTAGAGCGTCGATTATCCGAACATCGGTCAACCAAACGACCGCTAAACCGAACTGCTAGTAGTCATTAAATTATAAATAATTTATAAGTTTTAAAATAATAAATAATTTATAAGTTTTAAAATAATAAATAATTTATAAGTTTATAATAATTTAAAAATTATAAGTCATTAAATTATATAATTATAGTATTCATATGATTTTTTTTTTTTTTCGTTCCAGATTTTCATACATTTCGATTATCCGAAAATACCAGTTTTCCGAATACCCTTGTCCCCCAAATAGTTCGGATAATCGACGGTCTACTGTAAATTTAAACAATGTACTTAGGGACGAAAAAATATTATTGGCATTATTTTAAAATTTAGAATGTATTAATTACAAAGTGGTTTTCAGACTAATACTATGATATCATTTGACTAAATAGCTGTACGATAATGTATTAATTAGTCTGTAAAGTTTACGTGAAACCTCACTTCAAAGTAAATACACACAACTCAAAGCGAACTCATTTGTTTTTAAAGTATGTAAATCAGCGCTGATTCAGTACATCTATTGACACGAATTTTCATTAAAACATGCTTCTCGCTGAATTTGCGATGAATTCAAAACTGAAACTCAAAGCGTTTATTTCAATTAAACCATTTACAGGCACTTTTGAATTGTTAAGGAGTCGGTCAGAAATATGAAGCTAGTTGCCCATTCCAAAGCGTAGTGGGTACTTATGGAGAGAACGGGCAATAAACTCCACGGACATTGGACACTCTTTTAAATTATATTGTTACAAAAATATTAGTTAGGTACATCATAAAAAAAAACACACCACACAACACATACACAAACATTATCACACATTATCATTAATCATTCATTCATTCATTAATATTAGTTAATTTCATAACATTAGCGATTTTTCAATTTCAGCAGTTATTAAGAAGATCATTTTCTTGACCTGACGTCCCTAGTCACATAGTACATAATTACTTAAGGTCGGCCGCAAAATGTTTTACTCTTCCTTTCTGCGCAATGGTAGATTGTCACACGAGGGGCTAAAATTACCCATTATTTACGAGGCCAGGGAGTAAATGGAAACCGAGTTATATGGGTTTTTAACGCCGTGTGTTACACTCTACTTTTCACTATGATTGCGAAAAAATAAAATAATCCAGTACAATATTAAATAATTTACTTTTTTTTTATTTCTTCTGTAGCCGCAACGCAATGCACGCAATCTATCGAAGAAATCGTCACTTTTAGTTCCATTTTCAAAAATAAAATGTTCTTCTTTTTTTAACCGACTTCAAAAAAAGGAGGAGGTTCTCAATTCGCCTGTATGTTTTTTTTTTTTTTATGTGTGTTAGCTCAGAACCCTTTCCTGGGTGAACCGATTTGGATGATTCTTTTTTTGTTAGAAAGGACATACCTCAAGGGTGGTTCCATGATAAGGAAACCAGGATCTGATGATGGAATCCTGGAGAAATCGAGGGGAACCTTCAAAAATCGTAGGAGCGCCTAGTGCGTTTGTTAATTTTTTCATTAAGTATTTTAAAGAACTACAATTTAATGAAGGTCTGGAATCGATCTGATGATGGAGCCGAAAGACAGTCGAGGGAATTCCTCAATGATTTACAGCAGGTACCTTGTGTTTGGGCTTGATTAATTTGTATTTATGAGAACTTTACACCTGAAGGGTTGTGACAGTCATTAGGGGTCTGATGATGAAGACGAAGGACAGTTAAGGGAACTCCTCAACGGTTTACAGTAGCTACCTTGTGATTCGTTTTAATTCATTTATATTGATGAGAACTTTGCACTCATATGGGTTATAAGTGCCATTACAGGTCTGATGATGGAGACCATAGACAGTCGAGGGAATTCCTCAACGATTTACAGCAGTTACCTTTTGTTGGGCTTACTTCATACGGTTCAATATTCCAAAATATTCAGGTCGTACATAAATAATACCCAATTAGGATTGAAGTTTTTCATAGGGCAACCTACTATTCATGCTGATGCGTCAATTTGAGACTGAATTTAAGTTGCGTAATCGCGTCATCTCTAGCAATGCTCTTTCGTTGGTTGCTAAGCAATTTATGCTTGTCACAATGCATATGGTGAAATGGAGCTGATGGTGGCTTCACCATCAGCTCCAGTTCTTCTGGTTTTTACCAAGAGAAATCCTCAACAATAAACTCCTCAATTCCTTGCATCGGGAAACGAAATATTTTGTAAAAGGTGATGAGCAGTTGACATTAGGCTATTGTAACTTCGATAAATTATTATCTAACCCACTAAAAAGTGAAAAATAAAAACTTTTTGACAAAAAAAACAACCGACTTCCAAAAAATACACTACAAAGTGAAAAATAACTTTAATTTCGGAAGTCGGTGGCAAAAAACTAAAATAAAGATCCAAAGACACCGACTTCCGAAATTAAAGTTATTTTTCACTTTGTAGTGTATTTTTTGGAAGTCGGTTGTTTTTTTTGTCAAAAAGTTTTTATTAAGAAACAGTAGTATGTCGAGTCTTTATTCATGATTATTCTACTTATGAATAAATATTTTTTCGTTTTTGTAGGCTCGTTGGAAACAGACAAAAATTACAAAAAAACAACTTTTCGCCTAGAGGAAAATACACTATTTTATCCCCGCTTTGGTACGCTACAATGACAGAATTTTTGAGCAAGAGGAGTCAAAAATGTTTTTCTCTTCCATTCCATGCAAAATGTTAGTCTCTTCCCGTTAGGCTTTACGTTATCATTCACTCCCCTTTCCTTCCTTTCGGTATCAGTGTGATAATCTATTCATCTTTTCTTCAACCCCTCACCTTCCTTCAATATTCATTAAAAAACCGGCCTTAATTCGACTGTTTCACATAATGAGGCCTATGACCTGCGTGGCCCGGAGCCGTCAGTTCCGCTACTGCCCTAACTAACGACGGCATCAGCTTTTTGCCAGTAATTGTGTTGAGGAGATCAGACAGGCAGTCGCTCCATGTAAAATACTGGTGTCCAGCTGCATTCGGTAAGACTGGAAGCTGACCCCAATATAGTTAAGAAAAGGTTCGGCAGATAATGATGACTTAAGCTATTCTCAGGGTCAACATAACATTTAATACTTACTACAGAAGAAAACAATTGAGCTAATCTGTCTTCTGACTTCACTCCCTTCTTGTTCCTCAGAAGTAGGTAGATCCTGTCGAGGTCTGGACAGGAGTACAGCAGCTTCTCCATCAGAACTTTTCCCATAAACCCTGGAAAATATAGAGATGGATTTTTGAGTTCAAACTCAAACTCAAAGTATCAACTACAGGGACTTTTGATTTGTCAAGGAGTCAGTCAGTCAGAAAGATGAAGCTAGTTGCCCATTCCAAAGCGTAGTAGATACCTATGGAGAAGAACGGGCAAGAAACTCCAAGGACACTCTTTTAATCAATTATTTATAATCTTCAATTATTTAGACACACGGTAGGTTTATCACTAGTAGTTAAATTCGTCCAGGAAAAGTTATTTAACCAAGTTTTGGTGTTTTCAAATATTTGGCGATTATTTTACTTTTTCGAAATACTCTTCCAGAAGGATTTTTACTACTACTGCTAAATTAAGGAGTCCTCAAAAACGATCCTAATTGTTTTCTACGTTTATGCCTTGTTGTTTGAATTGCGTTTTGTGCAATTATTACTATTAACTTGCATGAAAATCCCCTGAAAACTATATTCCATTGATACAATGGAAGTGGAACATTTCCGTTATGCAAGATCTTTGCCAGAAGATGTTGACTTCTGCAAACGACTTGCAACGTGCAAATTCACAGCAAGTCGGCTTGATGAAGTTTAAAGTTTACAACAGATCGACCAGCTCTGAGAATTTACACAATTCAAGTAATGTGGAAAACAACGTGTGCAAGTAACTATTCAAATAATTGCTATTTACAAATCAGCTACCTTAATGTTCCTTGCAATGTGTTTCAAAGTACAGTTCTGTTGACGTTGATAATGACGTCATAAAGATATTTGGTTTGTAGAACTTACCAGAACCGCCTGTTATGAAAACAGTTTTTCCTTTGTAAAACTCAGGTATATTTGGCACACCACTCAAGTCCCGATCTTCTAAGAAACCCATTTTGGCACTGATTTAAGTAACTAAAACTTATTATAAAAAATAATGGAACACCGCTCTTAAAAAACAAAAATGTGTTCCAACTTTAAACACTGCCAGCGTCAACTGTCAATCCCGAACTGATCCAAATTCGAAAATGATTGAATTCCTTATTTAAATTGTTGATTTTCGATTTATTTCAGCCAATAACAGACAGGATAACATTTTTTTCAACCAATCACTAGAAAGATATTAGATGCAATGATAAAGCGCCTTAGTTTAAATGCCGACTTCAGTAAAACGATTCCTTGATGACTAGTGTAGTTCGTTAAGGCGAATTAATTGAGTTGTAATACTCGTACTAGCTGTGATCGCGACTCCGCTTGCGTGTAATCTTAGAACGATTCACCAGTTTAAAAAAGCAGTTTTTTTTTCGTCCCGTACTAATGTATGAATGTTGGATGTTCACGATTTTCTCATGGTATAATAATATACTTCGCCAGGTATAGCATTCCGGTCACGAGGGAGACACAAGCCTACGTCATCACCGCTGTGTTACCAGTAGTGTGTAATAATAACTCCCCAACCACTTTTATTACCTGTGCGAATCCGATAAAACAAAGAGGTTTTAACTAGCAATTACGTTGGTCTAGGTTTAAATTGAATTGTTTCGTTTGATTAGAAATCTGAAACGACAATTTAACTGCTTTGTACCTATGTATTTTTTAACAGAATGGTGACTGAAAATGTTTCTATAATTCGTGCTTTGTTGCAATAAAGTGGCAACTGGATAGTGACGTAAGCATGTGTCACTCCCGGCATGCCAGACCTTATTTTTTAGACCATGGATTTTCTCAAATCAATTTTATTTTTCGGATTACAAAGGTCTTCTTGGACCTTATTAATTCGAAATATAAAAAAATCGGGTATCCGTAATGGAACGAAAATCACCGAATAAAATTTAAAAAGTATCTAAAAAACAGGTTAAAAAAAATATTTTCACTGATATTGGTAGGCTCTAGATTACGTAATACAAACTGATCCGTACCCTAATTACGTAACACACTATCTATCACAATCTGAATCATTTTGAAGCTTATTGCTAATACATTGCTTCTTAT
The DNA here is from genome assembly GCA_916610205.1 of Griposia aprilina. NCBI lineage: Eukaryota > Metazoa > Arthropoda > Insecta > Lepidoptera > Noctuidae > Griposia > Griposia aprilina. The sequence continues at coordinate 5,466,948 of OU744310.1, read as the reverse complement.
GTTCGAAAAAATTGTCTGCTCAACAACGTAAATAACGCAATGAATGTTGTTGAACTGTCAAAATGAAACCTATTCCTACTGTTAGCGTGTTACGTAATTACCCCGCTGGTATTTGATATAATAATCCCATCCCAAATTCACAGTATTTCTATAGTTTTGACAAAACATGCAACACTGCTGTTTAAATTACGTAAATACGACAGTCATCACTTTCTGAACTAAACAATACTTTTATACAATAAGCGTTTCCCCTTAAATGATAATCAGCGGTTTGTTGAATTGCGGACTATGTACCGCTGTGCGCTGTGTGTGTGTGTGTGTGTGTTGCGCGATGTATGTGCTATGTTCTTGTGTGAATTGTGTGTATGTGTATGTGTGAGGGTGTGTGTGTGTGTGTGTGTATGTGTGTGTGTGTGTGTGTGTTGTGTGTGTGTCTATGTACGTGCGCGTGTGTGTGTGTGCGTCGAGTGTCGTACGAGTAGTATACAATTTACAAATTTCTGGAATTCTGAACACCATCGATGACAATTTCAGGTCAAAATTTAGTTTCCTAAAGTACATACATCTTTTATGGGGTAATGTGTTAAACAATACAACAAAATACCTTGTGATATATTGAAATTAAATGAAAGAAAAATTGAAACTCATATTAAAAGTACACTTTGTAAACAAGCATACCTATTACAAATTAGAGGATGATATCCTAAATAAGAATGCTTGGAAACATGCTGGTCCTGCACCATAGGACAATCTAGAGTCTAGACAAAATCAAACTAGTTGCTAATTTAATTGTATATTTTATAATTTTTATAATATTGATTTTTACATTATGTAACTACTTTAACTCACACACTAAATTATTACTTGGGAAATTTTGGAAAAATCATTTACTTCTCAATATTTGTTAATATGTGAGCACCATGTATCTATCTCATAATTAATTTACCTGTCATTGCGTTATATTTAATTATTTTTACCTATTGTGGAATAGTAATTTTATTCTAAGTGCATCGTCTTCACATATAATTATATAATTAATGTATACATAATATTGTAAAACATTTTTAAAAGAGTAACGGTGGAGTTTCTTGCCCAGTCTTCTCCATACGAAACTAGAATCAATTCTATTTTTTTGTAAATTTTGACGTTCAAAAGTGCCTTCTAAGTGCTTATTTGAAATAAATGATTTGACTTTGACTTTCTTACGTTTTTTTCAATTTTCCGGACAGGGTTAGGTTATATGTTGCCCATTCATATAATCCTATTGAATGACAATTTTATAAAATATCAATCAATGGAATGAATATTTTGAAATTAGAGCGTTGTATTGATGATTCTAATGATTACAATTCTGTAAATACATGCTTGTTGCGGTCGCGAATCATAATTATTTTGTTCGAAATACAACCTGATACTGACCTGCAAATTGCAAAAACGTAAGATTTTTTTAATTTGACAGCACGGTTATTCAGGGGAAATTCCTAATGTGGGGCATAATCAGCCTATAGTGTTCCCACTGCTGGGACACAGGCCTCCTCTCTTTGTGAGGGAATGGGCTGTAATCTACCACGCGGGCCCAGTGCGGGTTGGTAGATGTCACATGTCTTCGATTTTTTTGGTTCTAGGACATGCCCGTTTCCTCACGATGTTTCCCTTCAACGTTTTGAGAGCAGTGGTGATGAAATTACTTACACAAAGTAAAGCGCCTGCCTGGGTTCGAACCCACAACCTACAACTCGTAAGTCGGGGCCGATACCACAGGGCCACCACTGCTCTCAACGGGTCTCAACGGGTCTCAACTCTGCTCTCAATGGGGCAACGTCAGAAAAAAAAATCGCCGGCAATTTGGCGCTGCCCCCTTAAGGGGACTACATGACCTAAACGCAAATTTATAATGCCTAAAAATATATGATATTCTGCAGGATTTACAAAAATCTATTCATTGGACTAAAAAATTAAAACACTATTACGTTAGTATGTTACTTGTAAAAAAAAACTGACAAAAAATCTGAATGTTTGCAAGTATATTAGTATGGATTTAAGTAGTAATATTTTTTTTTAGCATATACTAGTTAGATAGTGTGTTGAAAACATAATAAAATTAACTTGATATGATAGTAAAAAACCACGAAGACACATCTAAAAAAAATTTTTAACGACTAAAAACATACTAATATACTTGCAAATATTCAGATTTTTTGTCAGATTATTCTACAAGCAATATACTAACGTAATAGTGTTTTAATATTTTAGTCCAATGAATAGATTTTTTGTAAATCCATAATTGCTTCATATTTTGCAATAAATTACCAGCGTTGTGTCATCGCGTGTCTCTTTCTTTTCTATGCAATCCGACGGTGACCGCGCTTTAGCTCTTGTAAGCCCCTTAAAGGCACGTGAGACATTTCAGCTTTGCTTCTGGGATGGAGATGGATGTGAGATGCTTCTAGTATTGCAGATGTCCACAGGCAATGTCAACTTACTTACAGGTAGGCTACCGACCTATTTTGTGAGGAAACCAAGACTACGGTCTCGACAACATGTAGTGAGCAAGCAATATGTAATTTCTATATTAAACGATGTAATCAATATTAAGTAACAATATTTTTATTTAAAACAACTTTTTTTACAAAAAAAAACAATCGACTTCCAAAAAAGAAATACTACAATGTGAAAAATAACTTTAATTTCGGAAGTCGGTGTCTATGGATTAGTATTTTAGTTTTTTGCGACCGACTTCCGAAAGTAAAGTTATTTTTCACTTTGTAGTGTTTTCTTTTGTGGAAGTCGGTTGTTATTTTTGTAAAAATGTTTTCTTTTTCACTTTTTAGTGGGTCAGTTATTAATCTAATTACGTTACAATAAACTGATGTAAATTGCTCATCACCTTTTGCAAAATATTGCTTTTCCCGATGCAGGGACGTTAATTATTGAGGAGTTCTCTTGGTAAAAACCAGAAGAACTGGAGCTGATGGTGAAGCCACCATCAGCTCTATTTCACCATATGCATTGTGATGAGCATAAATTGCTTAGCAACCATATTAAAGTAATCGAATCGCAACCTGTGAAATGCTTATTATTGAGTAGTTTCGGTGGCCATTTCTGGTCTTTATCATCAGTTCCACTTCACTGAATGGTGCTTTCCGAGAGCAAATGCACGAGATACTATAAAAAAAAAAACGCTATATAGGTGTGCCTATAAAATTTGAAGATTCCCTCGATTTCCATGGGATCCGCTCATCAGATTATGACTTGGTGACAATGGGACCACCTTGAGAGCATACCCTTTCAAAAACAAAAGAATTATCATTTTCGGTCCACAATTGACGGAGAAATCGGTGAACATACTTATACATACAGTCGATCATATAACTTCCTCGTTTTTGGAAGTCGGTTAAACAGAGTTTTCATGGAGATTCTTGCCCGTTCTTCTCCATAGGAACCAACTACGCTTTGGAACAGTGATGAGCAGTGGTGGCCCAGTGGTATCGGCCCCGAATTACGAGTTGTATGTCGTGGGTTCGAACCCAGCCAGGCGCTTTACATTGTGTAAATAATTTTATCACCACTGCTCTCAAAAACAGTGAAAAAAAACATCGTGAGGAAACCAGCATGTCCTAGAACCAAAAATTCACATCTACCAACCCGCACTGGGCCCGCGAGGTAGATTACAGCCCACTCCTTCCTCTCAAAAGAGAGGAGGCCTATGTCCCAGCTGTGGGAACATTATAGGCTGATTATACTACGTTTTGGAACGGGCAACAAGCTTCATCTTTCTGACTGACCGACTTCTTGACAGTTCAAAAGAGCCTATAATTGGTTTAATTGAAATAGATTGACATTGATGAATTTCATATACACATTGACATGAATATTTACTTTGTAAAATATTATTATTATTTTAATATTGTGAATGTGAAGACTATGTGGGTCATTGTTGCTTTTTTTTTTCCTTCACAGTTAGTTTTAATCATGGTCTGGCAGTTTGAGTATTTTTTGTGGCCTACTCAAATGTCCTTTCTTTGGTATTGTTCGTCGAATCGTTGAGCTGCTTAAGTTCTGAGTTGAGCTGCACGATTACTGACAAATGCGTGCACTAACTGGGCAGGTCCACTCATTCTGTGTGTTTTTTCCTCAAAACACCATTTCAGACACAAATCTACATGGTCTTCACATGATGTGACCAAGATTATGTCTGGACTTTAAACGAGACTGTGACCTCTGAGTTTGTTTCGGCCTTTCTTCTTAGAGTAGTCAGATAGGAAACAGCAACTTCATCTAGTTTTTAAAATATGATTGATGCGTAAAAGTGTTTGTGCAAACCTACTTACAGAAATAAAATCATTTATGATTTAGATGCTTTCAGTTTGAGTTTGTGCGTGGTGATAAATTCTTGTTCCTTCTCTATATGAGAAGAGCCCTTTCTCCTACAGTGATACAGCCACAGGCCGATATCATACAACCTTGCAATATCCATGACCTTCTACAGACGGACAATAACAATGAACAACCTGGCCTTTGATTTAATTACTGCAATAATTATAGATGCAGCTAATTAGTGCGTGATTGAAACGTATGACTCGTGGTATATAGTGGATTTTATGATCAACAAGCTGTTCGTGCCCAGCGTCGCTCGGGGTGAATTTCATACAAATCCAGATCCATGCCCAGTGGATTTTCCAAAAAATATCTTTCATACAAACCTAGTCCTGAAAATTACAAACACAACAAAAAAAGAATTAGCCAAATAAGTGCAGCCGCTTTGAAGTGATACGCAGACAAACATTTTTGGCAATTGATTTTTATTTAAATAGATTTATAATTAGCATATTTTTTTTATCTAAAGAAAAAAAATCAACTGTGTACCGAAATTATAATAAAAGTATATAAGAGTGAAAGTAATGGAGAGCGGTCTGTTCCCAAAAGACAAGAGCACAATATTGATTGTATCGACAAAAATACGTTAGTATTTCTTAGGATTTCGTAATGAAACTGTGAAAATCAAAGTTCTACATGCGGTTGTAACCAAAAATATTCCGTATCTTTAAAACTACACGACGTATTTTATAAAAAGCAATTGGCAACGAAAGTGATTTTTTGTTCTAGCAACAAAAAAAAATGCAGCATTTTCTACCGTGTAGTTGAAAATTTAGAGAGGCCATCAATTTTTGCGACTTACAAGCGTATTGTCACCAACTATTAACAAAAAAAATAAAAACAAAAAAGATATTACAAAGGGCATTTCGATACATAAAAAATCTTTCAATTCATTCATCATTCATTCATTTTTTTTCATCATTCATTTCATTTGTATTTTATTTTTGGATTTCATTTTTATTTATTGGAGATCATCACCTTTTAAGCAAGGAATTACCTGCGTTAGGAGACTCCGCGCTTCCTCTCATCATTAACTTATGCAATTGAAATGTTAACAATGGTGCCGATTCTCTTGTCACAAAGCCTCTAAACTAGACTAAAAATCACCAAAATTTAGTTTATTCCTGTCAAACGACGATTTCCCATTCTAGCAATTGTTTTTCCCGGAAGCTGGACGACATAAAAGCGATAGCGTGAACACATTTAAAAATAAGCTTCAGAAACATGTATCATGTACTCTATAACTTCTTATGTACTCTGTAGGGAATCGTAGTGTACTGTATTATCATACTTAATAATACTTTGTATCTCATTATATAAGAGGACTGTAGTTCTTATGAGAAATAAATTTCTATAAACCGAAATAGTTTAAAGTGACACAACTTATCTATATTTTACTTTGACAGCACTAAGATGGCACTGAGTTATTAATATAGTGCAAATGGCAATTTTGCTATTCTGAATTTGAGGTTTTTCACCTAAAATTTTGGTTGTCTAACTAAATCTGACTATTTTTAATCGTGATTAAAAAGGATGTGGAATAAAATTTGTTGTCATGAACTAAAATTCACAACAACACCTCGACTACTTCGGGTACAAAAACAGTACTGTATCTGTTTTTTCGTTTATTTTGATTATAACTCGAACATGGTGTATCCTATCGCAATAAAAATGAAAAAATCGACCCCGTTTGTTGAACCCATAAACCCCTAAAACTCAACATGTAGGTCATAATTTTTCATATTTCCCAAATAAAAAGTGAAAATTTCCACATAAAACACGTCGAGGGTGCCTCCCAATAAGCGCCTCGGGCTCTAAAAAAATTCACGGGATACGACAAACAAATACCGCGTGGAGTTGCTGTTGTCAAATTAGATTTTAGTTATGTCAAAATTATTTAGAAATTTCCATTTTTTTTTGCAGATTAGTTTTATGTTCTCATAGCTTTTTAAGTAAGGAATTTTAGTGATAGTTTAGTTCAGTGTACAAGAGAATCGGCACCAATTTAAAAATGCATAACTAAAAATAAATGGTTACCTTAAAATTATAATGACAGCACAATAAATAAATGAATGTTATGAATAGAAAAGGCCAAATCGCGTATAATATATATATTGTATACGTGTGATATTTGTGAGTATAGGTGAAAGTGTGAAGAGTGAGCATGTGTAGTGTGCGAGTTACAATTAGCATATTTAGTTTTCCCATCCTAATTAATATCCTGTCCAATACAAATGTATGTTTTTTTCCTCCCTTAATTTCATGTATGTGTGCCACCCATAATTATGTTTCTCGTGATTTCAATCCATTATCTGTGCATGGAATATACCTCCGTTCCAATTTTATTTGATATATTGCCAATAGTCCCCGAGTAAAACGGCTGTGTGAGATCCGGATGGACGGACAGATGGACAAGACAAAATTGTAAGGGTTCTGTTTATGTCATTTGGCTACAGAATCTTAAACTACGTAGGTACATCTAAGCCAAGAATCGGTTGCTAACTTAGCAATCAATTCATACAGCCTGATGAGTCATCCAGGGCGTTATCTTGAGCACTAAGGATGACGTCAAAGTTAAGACAAACAGGTAAACCGAAAACCCCATTTCTGTTTTCAAATAACAATGTTCCAATAATTAATTTTTACTTAGTCTTCAGCTCAAGGATAATTACCGAATTTTCCTGATATCGCTAGTGCAACCACGAAACAGGACTGTTCTAGGATATTTTTCACATATATTGTTAAAACCAAAGTAAAGTGACATTGGGAGATTGCTTGCAGAATAGTTCGAGTGAACCAAATGCTTTTGGGATGGCGATCGCGTATCGGATGACACAGTGTGGGCAGGCCAAGATGATGGACCGATTACTTGGTATAGGAAATTCTCTGAGTGAGTAGAGGTATCAACATCGCCACATGCGAGCTACACGTCATACTGACGTCACGCAAATCCTGCATCGCGCAAGCAGAGTTTACCGCGCGACTAGCATATATACAACGTCCCGACATCAACCGTCGGGCAGTTGCCCACCAGACACAACACCCGTCTGGTCGGAGGATCCTCCCTTTTCCATAGAGTATGAGTGAGCTTTACACCCTGTTCCTCATAAGTAACTCACTGTGCTTTTCACACTTATAGAGGTATGCCTCTGTAAGTGTGAAAAGCACACGTCCGGTCGATGTTGCAATGCAGATGCTCACACCCTGATGGCTGTGACTCTAACTAACAATCCCAAAAATAGCATCTTTTCAGTCTCATCTCTAATAGAAGCAATTTCTTTAGAAATAAAATGCTTTATGAATGAAATCTCTTTGGGCCCTAACTGAAAATTTATACAAGCAATGAATTATGCGAACTACTTTTAACTTGCAACCCAAAATTGTTTTGCGACTTCAACTTGCACTCCATAGAAGTGTAAGTCGCAAAACGTTGGCATTGTTAGTAATGAATCTATCCTAATAAAACTGTCCACAATCGGGTATTTGCCGTCTTAACCGTCTCGAAACTTCATTATAATAATATTAAAGTATAGAGATAACTTGCACCCTGCGCCAGAAAATATCCAAACTTTGAAGGTGTTTGTATTTGAACATGCGAATTCCCCACGGGTGGAACGTTTGTACAGTAAAACACATAATATAAAATTGTCCTTTAAAACATTAAAGTCATGGTCACTGTATTTCAAAAATAAATCAATATTATGCGCAGCCATTTGACATTACAATAGAGGAAATATATCAGTTAATACACATCGACTATTTATTAAAATTTTGATTAATACTATATTACAATGTTGAGTTTATTTATCTTTTTAATAATTATAATTTTTAAAGCTGACGCTCAGGGCCCGGACAGTGGTAAGAATTATTTATTTAGTTCGTTGCTTATGCCTTCAAATTTAATAGCCTAAGTGTAATGAATGATTTACAGTCAGCAGAAAAATGGGCAATTTTCACAAAAACTTTTTTTTTATGCCAATCACTCATGTTTCATATAAGGATCAAAAACCTCTGTTAGACCAACTGAGGTTTGAGTACTAGAAAAGTCAGACACCTCAAAAATCTTTTCCCATACCTTTCGTAGGAAATGAGACTACAAACGCGACGTACTATTTTACCATCGATAATCTGACAGCTACAAAAAAAACTAATCAATAAACAAATAAAAAATAATAACTTCTACTTTGGGTATTATTTATTTTCACTTTAAAATTAAAAACTTGAAACTTTGAATGAATGAATGAATGAATGAATGAATGAATGAATGCATTTATTTGTCAGAATATTGTATAAAGTTGTTATGTTCATTATGTATTTAATATTCTGCCGTTTCCGGCGTACAAATATGGTTTGTAAAATTATGGGTCATCATTACATTAACATTAATTTAGAATTAGAGTTACAAATAATTTAAATAAATTGAACAATAGTTGTAAAAGAGACTAATAATATAAGTTAAAATTCAGGTCAAGCAGATAACATATAATTTATAGGCAATAATGTCAAATATTTAGGTAAATTTTTCATTCATAAAATCTTCAGTCGAGTAATAACATTTGCTTGAAAGAAAATTAAGTAATTTACATTTAAATGTTCTGAGGCTGAGAGTTTTGAAGCCATCAGGTAATTTGTTATAAACAGTAATGGACATGCAGTATACATTATTAGAAAACAATTTAATTCTACGCCTAGGAACATTAAGCATATGCACTTTGCGGCTGGGTCTGGATACAACATCATTAAATAAGTCAAATTCATGTCTGTTTTGGTGAACAAAGATACAAATTTCAAAAATATATAGTGCTGGAAGCAGTAGCATTAACTTTTTTAAATAGTGGAACACAACTTTCCAGTGGATGCGCTCCACAAATTGAGCGTACACACTTTTTCTGAGCTCGAAACACTCTTTCAAGTTACATTTGAACTTACCTAGAATTTTTACGTATGTGCTCTAAGATATTTATGAGGTGTTCAAATGGAAACCGTTTTGACGTAGGCATAGGTTTACTCTCTTTACTACAGAGCAGGTAGCAGCTGATAATGTGAAAGGATGAACGCCATAGAGTATCGTGGTAAGTATATCTCTGAGTTCCTGAGCACTATCTTAATTCTTTTTATAAAGTTATTTTTTTTAATAGAACCACATTACAAAATCAGGAGGCGTGAGGCGTCATCAGGACTGCGAGGTGGCCACGATATAGGACCACATGTTCCTACCTTCCGAATTGCCGGTTCAAATTAGAACGGGTTTGGCGGCTGTTGTGTGGCGGAGCGCCATCTTCATCTTCAGAGGTCAACTCTATTCTGTTTTCAAAGCAAATTAAATTATGACGCGTATTCGTTTGAAATTCGAAGCTTAATTTTTTTGTTGATTTCGGCCTGTCGTCATTGTAGCGGTTAGTATATTAATATTTAAAAAGTAATTTGTAGTCTGATTTCCTACGAAATGTATGGGAAAAGTTTTTTGCGATTTCTGACTTTTCTATTGCTCAAACTTCAGTTGATCCCATAGAGGTTTTTGATCCTTATATGAAACATAATCGATTGGAATTAAAAAAAGATTTTTATGAAAATTGCCCATGTTGACTGTATTTTGTTTTCAAAATCTGTGAGTGCGAATAAGAAATTCTCAAAAAGTTAAGGAAAGTCTCCTAAGACTGTTTTCCTGTAGCTTCAACGGTTTAGGTAGTTGAATTTGCTGTCCCATCTCAAAAATCCACCCTGTATAAGCCTATTATAGGTATACACAGCATTCCCCACAAAACAACATCATAATTAACTAGAAAAAGCTTATGAAAACATACATTACAATTACAAAACCTAATTCAAAATAAGTCGATACAAAATCTTATCACTAGAGGTCGAAGATGAAAGGGTATGATTGTGAGTGATATCTAAGAATGTTCATTGTATGTACTCCCGTACCTCAGAGGACTGATCTTCTAAACTTGTTAAGTGATACACCGTGTAAGTCGGTTTCTGATGTTTTACAAAAACTGTTGAAATTTCTACACATTCGGTGCAAGGGAGCGTTGCAAGAGACCACTTTATATGTAAGTTGTACACTAATATATACATAAAAATATACTTATTGCTGCAAACGATGATGAAAAGCGAATAAAAATCCATTGTGTAGTTCAAGCGGTCTCTCAGGTAGACACGAAAATCGGCCTTGTTTTATACTGTAGGGGGGGCGTTTTGGGGAACTGTCTTATGTAATTTTGACGTTCAAGAAGTGCTGATTTTCAGCCTATTTTAAATAAGTGACTTTTGATTTTGACTATGTAAATACCAATATTGGGAATGTATAGGTAATCTCGAGTCGAGATCGGTAACTCGAGCTGTCACGTGCCAAGTAGAGATTTTAAGAACTAGATTGACTCCCCACGTGATTGAATCTCGAAAAAAGGCTCGAGATTTCATTCCCAATACGTAAATGTCGGAAATACGTTAAATCAATCGTTTGACTTTGGCTAATCGGGACGCCAGCGCCACCAGGTGGCGCTCGACAGAGTCTATAACATAACGCTTAACCAGACTTAAAAGCAGAGTTTGTTGTTGGCGGTTAAGCAGTGAATGCATTTAGAAACTGTCGCGCGTTCCGTATAGTTGTGGCGTGTACCTACAGTGTGTGATTAATTTGATCGTAAATTATAATTTGATTTGAACTGCAAACGGTTTTTCTAATGCGCAATTTCCAACACTTCCTATAGTACGCCCACAGTAGTTAAAATATGGCTGATAATAACGAGAGAGCCTTACCTACCTACCTACCTTCCTACAAGTACCTTCTCCGTCATATATGTGTATACCGGGTGTAAAAAGACACTTAAAGAAGCCGAGAGTCACTTGTACTCCCCGTCATTGTAATATTTTTTTTGTATTGGACCATACCTGGGAACCTTCTGGTTACGGAGATATTGAAGGTCAAAATTCTAACTTTTATTGACGTATTTTTACGAAAACAAGTTTTTAATGTTATAAAGTCAAAGTCAAATAATTTATTTCAAATAGGCACATAAAAGGCACTTTTAAACGTCAAAATTTACAAAAAAAATTGAATCACCTCTAGTTGAGCTTGTTCCCAACGAGTCACACCTCAACGGGTAACAGTGTGACTCGTTGGGAATGTTTTGGATAATAATTCCCAACGAGTCACAGTTACTGTTACACTGTTACTCGTTGGGATGATCCCACCTTGATTTAGGGCACCCCGACTCGGACAGGTTAGGTTAGAAGGGGACGGCGGGGTCTGAAAGACCCCGCCGTCCCCTTCGTGGTTATTTTTTTTTAAACCGCCCAGAAGTAGGAGTCCCGCGAAGCGGGACTCCGTCGGCTACGCCTCATTATTGTTGAAATACTTATTAGGACACACCTATTATAATACATACAAAAACATTTATTTGGTACTAGACCTTATATCTCAGGATTTTAGGTGATTTATTGTGGAACTGATTTTGCATTGTTTGGTGACTACATTTTGGTGACAGATCTACTATTTTGAGGACAAACCCTATTATTTAAGAAACACAAAACTAATTAAATTGGTGATAGCTTAAATGATACCCTAAATCAAGGTGGGATCATCCCAACGAGTAACAGTGTAACAGTAACTGTGACTCGTTGGGAATTATTATCCAAAACATTCCCAACGAGTCACACTGTTACCCGTTGAGGTGTGACTCGTTGGGAACAAGCGTCTAGTTGCCCCTTCCAAAAGTTAGGTTCGTGTGGAGAAGAATGGGCAAGAAACTCCACCGTTACTCTTTTAAAAATGTTTTACAATATTATGTATACATTAATTATATAAATACGAGTATACGGGAAGAAGATGCACCTAGAATAAAATTACTATACCACAATAGGTCAAAATAATTAAATATAACGCAATGACAGGTAAATTAGTTATGAGATTGATTCATGTTGCTCACATATTTACAAATATTGAAAGTAAATGATTTTTCCAAAATATCACAAGTAATAATTTAGTGTGTGAGTTAAAGTAGTTACATAATGTAAAAATCAATGTCATAAAAATTATAAATAATACAATCAAATTAGCAACCAGTTTGATTTTGTCTAGAGTTCTAGACTCTAGATTGTCCTATGGAGCAGGACTAGCATGTTTCCAAGCATTCTTATCTAGGATATAATCCTCTAATTTGTAATATGCTTGTTTACAAAGCGTACTTTTATTAGGAGTTTTAAATTTTCTTTCATTTAATTGCAATATATCACAAGGTATTTTCATGTAACATTTAACACAGTACCCCATAAAAGATGTATGTACTTTAGAAACGCTAAAGAATGGTTGATCTATTTTATCTTTATTTCTAGTATTAAAATTATGTCTATCACTTATTTTATTAAAACGATATAGATTTTGTCTTACATACATTATACATATAATATTACACACATAATGTTGTGTTATATATTATAAAACACAACTTTAAATACCCCTACGAACCCTGTACCGTTGCATGCAGTATAAGCACAATGTATTGAGTGTATTACATTACGCACTGCCGCAAACAACAAATCACACCAAAAATAAAAGTCGTTTCCCGACAATTATTTTTGTGTAATGTTACTTAGTTTGATGTACAGAATGAGTAGTTGACAGCTGTGTGATGGGTCTTTTTACACCCTGAATAGTTAGAATGCTACAAGGATATTTCGGCCCTTAAATAACATTGAAGAGGGGCGTTGTTGGTAAACATTTGTGAAATAGTTTAACTGTCACAGAAATTGTATTGCTATAATAATGCGGTAATGGTGCCTATTCTCTTGTACACCAAACTAAACTAAGTAAACTATCACAAAAATTCCTTACTTTTGGCTATGAGAATCCTAAAGCTATTCTGCAAAAAAATATATCTTTTAGAAATAATTTTGACGCAACTAAAATTTAATTTGATAATTGCGACTCCACGTGGTACTTGTTTTGCCTACTCCGTGAATATTTTTAGAGCCGGAGGCGCGCATGGGGGGCAGCCTCGACGTGTGTTATATGGTACTTTTCACTTTTTGTATGGAAAATATGAAATTATTTTTGCGATAGGACACCATTTTCGAGATATAAGCAAAATAAAATAAAAAAGATAGTACTGTTTTTACACCTGAAGTCGAGGTGTTGTGGTGAACTTTAGTTCATGACAGCTACTTTTATTCCACACCTTTTTAATCGCGATTAAAAACAGCCACATTTAGTTAGACAACCAACATTTTAGGTGAAAAACTTCAAATTCAGAATAGCAAAATTGTCATTTTCACTAAACTATTAACTCAGTGCCATCTATCTGCTGTCAAACTAAAATATGTTAAGTTGTGTCACTGTAGTCTATTTCAGAATGAGAAATCCTCTTTCGACAGGAATAAACTGAATTTTAGTATAGTTTAGTGAATTTTTAACCGACTTCACAAAAAGGAGGAGGTTCTCAATTCGACTGTTTTTTTTTTTATGTGTGTTAGCTCAGAACTTTTGTCTGGGTGAACCGATTTGGATGATTCTTGATAGCTGGTGCTTCACATGTGGTCCCATTTAAATTTGATCAAGGTCTGACTAGTAGTTTTTGAGTTATCCTTAACACTGCATATTTTTTCCACTTAGTTTTATGGATGATGTGTTAATAATTTCCTGTCACTGTTATTTACACACCAAGTAGTGGTATACGAATTTGTGTGGGGTAGGTACCGCAACTAAAAAGTGAAAAATAAACCCTTTTTTACAAAAAAACACCGACTTCCATAAAAGACGGGAAAAATAACTTTAATTTCGGAAGTCGGTGGCCAAAAACGAAAATACAATACCAAAGACACCGACTTCCGAAATTAAAGTTATTTTTCACGTCTTTTAGTGTTTTTTTGTAAAAAAGTTTTTGTGACAAGAGAATCGGCACCATTAGTTCCGATTTTAGACTTACGCCAAAATATAACCTCGTAGCGTGGTAAATATTTGTGAAATTGTCAAGATGGCGACGATAGTTACGAATTATAAGATGTTAGCTGCGCGTCAAAACATGCTTGTACCGTTGCCGTTGTGGATAAATACAAATTTTCTTTCCTTACAGATCTATTGGGAATTACATTTAATTTCATGGACACGAAAACTGAAAACGGTTATAAACTTATTTGTGACCACGATGTTAAAGATATACAACAAAATATATACTGGGTTGACGAAGGAAAAGAATTCAATATTATTACGAACAGTAACGTCATTGTAAATCATTTCATGTAAGTTAATGACCTAGAACTTTATTATTTACGTACCTAACTAAGAAAACAACGTAAACAATTTAACAAATTTTCTATAAAACAACTTTTTAGGTAACCACGTTTTTCTAATGAACTAAAAAGTAGAAAAAAAAATTTCTGACACTCAAAACGAATGACATGCAGCTGCTGCATCAAGGACATGTAAAACTAAAACGTGGGGGCGCATTAAAAAATTCCTTGAGGATGGGTTATAAAATGCGCCACCACGTTTTTAGTTTATACTACGCGAAAATAAGGAAAACATGGCAAAATCCGTTTAAGTTTTGTCAATATTTATTAAGTAATTAAGTAGGTATTAAGTTTGAAATTATATTATAAGTATTTTACAGCTGTAGTAACTACAATGATAACAATGTTACTTATGAGCATATAAACAAACGCCGCAGTTGGTCCGTCGCCATTGTAAGTAATTTAACCATTTATCTATTAATTGCACAATGCACTGCCTATTCCTTCGGGAAATACGGTTACGATGGATTGAATCTGAAACTATTAGAGATTGAAAAAAAGTAAAATACATTAATGTCGTTGAGGATGTCCTTAGCCGCTCTAGACAGAGAAGTGGGAGGAGAGGAGGTCGCGAGGTCATTGCATGCAGTGGGACCGTGCGAGGTTATAAAAAAAACACCAGCTGGAACCTACCTAAGAGCTGACTACAAAAGTTGCGGGATTGTCAAAAATAATGAAATAGAATTAATTTTTGATTCTAGTATAACTTTGTTCCTTAGTAAAATTGAATCCATACAATGCTACTATCAATTACAGCAATAAAATACCATTTGTATTTATGCAGAAAATAACTAGGTTCGATTACGACCTAAGTCGTGTGTTTAAGAAAATCTTTGAATGCAGTTTTTCTCATCTCCAACAACGACTACGTGATTCCATAAAACTTTCTCAGATTCAGATTTTGTCCATACTGACCCATCTTATCGGATTGCCGTGGTTAATAATGTCTTAATAAATAAATTAATACCTTTCAACAGTTTAAGGCTGAAAAAACAATGGGCACGATATGGAACTGAACGATATTGACTCAACAAGATAATGCAACAGTACATCCCGTGGTCCAGTACAAAAACCACAACTATTCAGCGGCCTATTGCTATATGAAGATTCACGTGAGACAAATATGTAAGTCCGAGGCTCTTTTTTACCCGACGTCAAAAAAAGGAGGAGGTTCTCAATTCGATTGTATGTTTTTTTTTATGTGTTAGCTCGGAACTTTTTTCTGAGTGAATCGATTTGGATTATTATTTTTTTATTTGATAGCTGGTGCTTCACATGTGGTCCCATTTAAATTTGATCAAGTTCTGACTAGCAGTTTTTGAGTTATCCTTAATACTGCATATTTTTTCCACTTAGTTTATATTGATGATGTTTTGATAATTTCCTGTCACTGTTATTTACATATCAAGTAGTGGTATACGAATTTGTGTGGAATACCACAAGTAAAAAGTGAAAAATATAAACATTTTTACAAAAAAAACAACCGAGTTTAAAAAAAAACACAAAAATAGTGAAAATAACTTTAATTTCGGAAGTCGGTGGCCAAAAACGAAAATACAAATCCAAAGACACCGACTTCCAAAATCAAAGTTATTTTCACGTTTTTTTGTGTTTTTTTTTGGAACTCGGTTGTTATTTTTGTAAAAAAGTTTTTATATTTTGTTTGTAGAATATCAACTACTCGTATAATGACAGTATCATTAGGTAGGTAGGTATTAACCTAGCTATGTATCTACGAGATGTAGTAAATTAACACCAGTCCGGATAGCTCCAGCCCAGACATAAATAGGCTGAAGGGATTGCTAAAAGTTTATCAGGTCCCTTGCTACTGAATTTAAAACGTTACAAACAAATAATTGAGTTTGAAGCCAAGTTGCACATCCGTTATCAATGAACCTGATAAACTTTCTTTGACGCTCATAGAACTTTGCACTAATTTAGTTCTCAATCATTTTGGTGTTTATGGTTCCGTAGCCAAATGGCAAAAAAGGTACCCTGAAAATCAAAAAGAATGTGCAATCTGTGCAGCGCTTAACAATGGCGTAGTGAATGAAACTACTTACGAGAAAAAAAATATTTCAAAATTATTAGCGTGTGAGGTATTTCTGGATCCCATAATTGAAAAGATTATGATATTTCTAAGTGACTTTGCAAATTCAAATATGAACTAATTTATACGGTCGATAAAATCAGCATACACATTATTGATTTTAATTGATTTCATTCATCCCGACTTCACTGTGCGTAAGTAGTCCGACACGCACCTGGCCGGTTTTATTTCTATTTTTTTTCTTTTTATACTGAACCTGGGTTCCTTTTTCACATATTTTTTAACCGACTTCACAAAAAGGAGGAGGTTCTCAATTCGTCTGTATGTTTTTTTTTTTTTTTTTTATGTGTGTTAGCTCATAACTTTTTTCTGGGTGAACCGATTTGGATGATTCTTTTTTTATTTGATAGGTGGTGCTTCACATGTGGTCCCATTTAAATTTGATCAAGGTCTGACTAGTAGTTTTTGAGTTATCCTTAATACTGCATATTTTTTCCACTTAGTTTATATGGATGATGTGCTAATAATTTCCTATCACTGTTATTTACATACCAAGTAGTGGTATACGAATTTGTGTGGGGTAGGTACCGCAACTAAAAAGGGAAAAATAAAAACTTTTTTACAAAAAAAACTTTTTTACAAAAAAAACAACCGACTTCCAAAAAAAACACTAAAAGACGTGAAAAATAACTTTAATTTCGGAAGTCGGTGCCTTTGGTTTTTGTATTTTCGTGTTTGGCCACCGACTTCCGAAATTAAAGTTATTTTTCACGTCTTTTAGTGTTTTTTTTGGAAGTCGGTTGTTTTTTTTGTAAAAAAGTTTTTATTTTTCACTTTTTAGTTGCGGTACCTACCCCACACAAATTCGTATACCACTACTTGGTGTGTAAATAACAGTGACAGGCAATTATTAACACATCATCCATATAAACTAAGTGGAAAAAATCTGCAGTATTAAGGATAACTCCAAAACTACTGGTCAGACCTTGATCAAATTTAAATGGGACCACATGTGAAGCACCACCTATCAAATAAAAAAAGAATCACCCAAATCGGTTCACCCAGAAAAAAGTTATGAGCTAACACACATAAAAAAAAAAAAAAAAAAAAAAAAAAAAAAAAAAACATACAGACGAATTGAGAACCTCCTCCTTTTTGTGAAGTCGGTTAAAAAAACAACCGACTTCCAAAAAAAACACTAAAAGACGTGAAAAATAACTTTAATTTCGGAAGTCGGTGTCTTTGGTTTTATATTTACGTTTTTGGCCACCGACTTCCGAAATTAAAGTTATTTTTCACGTCTTTTAGTGTTTTTTTTGGAAGTCGGTTGTTTTTTTGTAAAAAAGTTTTTATTTTTCACTTTTTAGTTGCGGTACCTACCCCACACAAATTCGTATACCACTACTTGGTGTGTAAATAACAGTGACAGGAAATTATTAACACATCATCCATATAAACTAAGTGGAAAAAAATTGCAATATTAAAGATAACTCAAAAACTACTGGTCAGACCTTGATCAAATTTAAATGGGACCACATGTAAAGCAGCACTACCTATCAAATAAAAAAAGAATCATCCAAATCGGTTCACCCAGAAAAAATTTATGAGCTAACACACATAAAAAAAAAAAAAAAAAAAAAAAAAAAAACATACAGACGAATTGAGAACCTCCTCCTTTTTGTGAAGTCGGTTAAAAACCAAAGGCACCGACTTCCGAAATTAAAGTTATTTTTCACGTCTTTTAGTGTTTTTTTTGGAAGTCGGTTGTTTTTTATTTGTTGTAGATTATTTTTAACCGACTTCACAAAAAGGAGGAGGTTCTCAATTCGTCTGTATGTTTTTTTTTTTTTTTTTTTATGTGTGTTAGCTCATAACTTTTTTCTGGGAGAACCGATTTGGATGATTCTTTTTTTATTTGATAGGTGGTGCTTCACATGTGGTCCTATTTAAGTTTGATCATGGTCTGACCAGTAGTTTTTGAGTTATCTTTAATAATGCATATTTTTTCCACTTAGTTTATATGGATGATGTGTTAATAATTTCCTGTCACTGTTATTTTACACACCAAGTAGTGGTATACGAATTTGTGTGGGGTAGGTAAGGCAACTAAAAAGTGTAAAATAAAAACTTTTTTACAAAAAAACAACCGACTTCCAAAAAAAACACTAAAAGACCTGAAAAATAACTTTAATTTCGGAAGTCGGTGGCCAAAAACGAAAATAAAAAACCAAAGACACCGACTTCCGAAATTAAAGTTATTTTTCAGGTCTTTTAGTGTTTTTTTTGGAAGTCGGTTGTTTTTTTGTAAAAAAGTTTTTATAGTTTTCATCCTAAGACCCAACTAGAAAATTTAACCGGTTTCCTACCTATCTGTAAGACTCATGACCCCACAGCGTCGCCTCAAACGATCCTCGTGAACAACATGGTACTGCAAGCAGTTCGCACAGACCTGTGGGAGAAGGACGTCGACTTCACTGCCGAGTACCAATACGTAGACGGCGATGAAGTTAACGTCACTTGCGTCAACTTCTTGAAGCCAGTGCCGCTCACGATGGAATATTCGATGGCAGACACAATGAGCGGTGAGTTTTTACATTACTTTGTACCTAATGTAGCGAAATAAAAAAATAAATTCACCACTTAAACACGTGTAATTTATTAGTACCTATTAAAAAGATTCGAATCAAAATTAAATACAAAAAAAAAAAAAAAAAATATTAAATATAAACAGGACAGAACAGGTAAATTGGCCTAGACGAAAAGTGAGTACGAGAAAATTTAAGGTATATCGGATGGTAAATCTTTGTAACGTATTTGGTTACCGAACTAGGGAATCGAATACAATTGGTTTTTACGAGGGGCGTTCAATGTAGTCACGGTATCGGCTTGAAAAAAAAAGTAAATTCAATAAATTAGTTTTCATTTTTCAATGATAAATGATTTTATTTCTGTAAGTAGGTTTGTTCAAACACTTTTTCACGTCAATCATATTTTTTAAACTAGATGATGTATCAATGTAATTCCCCATTACCTCAAAGAATTTATTACATCACGAAATTAACTTTTAACACTTAAAAAAATGCTATCCTCTTTCTTTGACAAATGCGCATTTATTGCTGCCTTGAGAATGGAAAATCGATTCCCACGAAAGTCTTTTTAAAAATTATGGAACGAATAGTAATCACTTGGAGCTAGGTCCGGCCTATAGGGTGGGTGGTTAATTTCTTCGAAACCGCAATCTAGCACAGCAGCCATAGAAACACGCGCCGTGTAGACCGGGTCGTTGTCCTGAAGAAGCAACACACCGGTGGTCAGTTTATCCGGTCTTTTTTCTGTAATTTCATCCCGTAAATTTCGCAAAGTGGATGTGTAGGACGCTGCGTTTATGGTTTCAACTTTTTTTGTGTACCAAATCAGCAAATTTTCCTTTGAGTCTCAAAACACTGTGGCGATGATTTTTCCGGCAGAAGGAATGACTTTGAATTTCTTAGGGCGCGCAACAGTGCAGTCGTTTGTAATTACGACTGCACGCACAAAACACGTACACGACGCGTAAGGACAGAATTTCGGCTCTACAAGTGCATACATCGAGTAAAAATTGGAAAAGCATCCCGTCTTTAGATTATCTTTAGCAATAATAAATGAATACTTCGTATTATTTCAGATAAAACTACCATGGAAGTACAATCAGTTTATGAGATCGGTTTATTTGCAAAATTGCATTCTGGACACAACAATAGTTATATAATATGTACTAATACCGAACGAACTGACTACAACAAAGTAATGGTGAGATTTGTAATGCGGACAGAATTCGGTAAGTTTGTTTGGTTTTCTATTTTATTAGACACAAAGGTATGACTGAGTCATACATTGGTTTGCGTACATGCTTAAACTCGGGTGACGCTTGCCATTAACCAATTCATGGACTGAGTTTGCTATCTTTGATCTTTATGCATTTAGCGTATTTATATTTTTACACTATTGTTAGACAATGCGAGTGGAGGTGTTTACTTTTGGTTATCTATCTACGAGTATCTATATATATACAATATTCAATGTCTTGACAGATATCTATGCACAGCCTATACCGCTGGTCCTAGAGACATGAAATTTAGAGGGTGTGTTCTTTATGAAGAGTAAGTATCCACTGCGAATTTTTTTTTTTGACATTGCTCCCCTAATAGGGTGAAATGGGGGGTTGAATTTTCTGTAAAACTTTTTATTCTCTGTGTCGATTTACTCGAAAATTTGTACACATACTCTTCAATTAAAATTAGAAGGCATGTGTATCACAGTTTTTCCAAAATCATCCCCAACAGAGTTAAATAGGATCTTTCTGAGGTAGAGGTGTATCAGTAATATGTGACATCCCAATTTTCGCGTCGGCTCGTAATATGCGACATTGATAATGCGAGTATGCTTATGTGTATCAATAGATTTAATGAATCATTGTCGTCAGCGGTGTCCAATCTCAACCAAGGTATCCAGGTGTATAAAATATGTAACTGATATTACTATGAACTAATATTTCCATTTATAAGTAAGTAGCGGTCGCAGGGGCTACTGCTGGTTTGATTCCCCGGTCGGGCAAAGTATTATTGGGTTTTTCCAAAAGGAATTGCTCAGTAGCAGCCCGGAGTCTGGAATTGTGCCCGGTTGATGGCAATAGGCTCGCCCCCTATTACATGGGACTTAAAACATAACTGGCGAAACGTGGGTGTACTACAGGTACACCTCTGCCCAATCCTTCGTTTTAGTTTTTTGTTTCGTTTTACTTACTTCTTTGACATAATCTCATTATTTGACATTGTATACTACGGATTCTTATTTCAATTCCTTATTTATGGCTTTTGTGGATAGGATTTTGATTCCGATTTGTTACAGTAGTAATGGCAATCGTGTCATTTAGTCTAAATAGGCTTTTATATAGATTCTTTTATATTTTCTGAATGTGAGAACGTTGTAGACCTAATTTGTAGATTAGATTTGTGGACCTTTTTATATTTTGTTGAGTACATGTTACTTGTTGACAGGCCTACACTGTCCTCCCATATCTATCAACACTGTAATTGGAAACATTGTAAAAGCCCCTTATTTTTAAAAGAGTAACCGTGGGGTTTCTTTCCGGCTCATCTCCATAGGAAAAAACCAATTGGAACCGTGCACCTAGCTTCTGACGTTTCATAAGTGCCCAGGATGGTTTGTGTTTTTTTATTTTTATTTGAACCCTGGGTTTGGTATATCCTTAACTTACCTATCATCCAAATCCAGCCGTTAAAGCGTGAAAAAGTAAGAGACAAACAGGCAGATAATAAACGCTATCTATATATTACCTCAAAATACGGACTCTGACTAAATTCCAATTCCTTAAATCTTTAGAGGCATGAGGAACAAGGTGTAAAGTTCACTCATCCTCCATAGAAAATGGAGGACCCTCCGACCAGACGGGTGTTGTGTCTGGTGGGCCCGACGATTGATGTCGGGAAGTCTTATACAAGGAGCAACTACCTATCTGAACTCCACAACCCAGTAACTGGGTAATATGATACTCCTTGGTAAGACTGGTTGTCAGACTTTCGGGCTTCTGACGACCCGTAACGACTGCGAAAGACCCACGAGTGACAGCTGAGACCAACGACTTAACGTTTCCGAGGCACGGATAGTCTCGGTATGTAATGATGGTCACCCATCCACGGCCCAAACCCGGCAAGCGTAGCTAAACCTGATGGATCGACCCGTGTGGGTGTTATTATTTAGCCACGAGCTCCTCATCGATTTTTATATCCCTAACATAAGAAATGCAAAGTTTCCCACCTATGGATAAACTCCGCCCATGGGCTCCCCCGCTGACGCAGAGTCTCCGGCCCCAGCTCGTGGAGGGCATGGTGGGCGCTTTATTCCCTTCGCGAGGGGAGCATACACCCCCGCCCATGGCTTTGCCTCCTGCGGTGCTCACTGTGGACCACACAACGGATGACGACGAAGATACTCCTGAGGTGACCGAGGTAGAGTTGAGAGTGGCGGTACGTAGGCTGATTGCCAAAAAGACCGCCCCAGGACCCGACGGCCTACCTGGTAAAGATTGGGTCCTGGCCTTGGAGGCTCTCGGGCCTCGACTTAGAGGGCTGCTAAGCGCATGTTTGGAGGGGGGCCAGTTCCCACTTCGTTGGAAGACGGGGAAACTGGTCCTCATTAAGAAGACGGGGCGCCCTGCGGACTCTCCGTCCGCTTACCAGCCCATCGTGCTGCTTGACGAGCTGGGCAAGCTCTTTGAAAGAGTCATTGCAGACCGCCTCGCCGGCGGCTGGTGCGGGTGGGGCCGGATTTGGCGGAGAGCCAGTTTGGTTTCCGCAGGGGGCGCTCTATGGTGGACGCCATCATGCGCGTGCGAGCCCGCACGACGGGGGATGCTGTGGCCCTGGGTGGGGTCATCTTGGCGGTGTCTCTAGACATCGCCAATGCCTTCAATACCCTGCCCTGGAGTTGCATCAGGGAGGCACTCCGGTATCAACGGATGCCGACCTACCTCTGTCGCATAGTCGAGGCCTATTTGACGGACAGGGCCGTCATCTACCCCGGTCACCAGGGAGAATGGAACCGGCGAGAGATGCCATGCGGTGTCCCACAGGGATCGGTCTTGGGGCCGCATCTGTGGGACATCGGGTACGACTGGGTGCTGCGTGCCGACCTCCCTAGCGGCATCAGCGTCGTTTGTTACTCTGACGACACGCTGGTCCTGGCGCAGGGGAGGTCGCACCAGGCGGCGGCTGAATTAATGACACGCGGGGTTGCGACAGTCATTGAGAGGATCCGGCACTTGGGACTCGAGATGGCCCTGCACAAGTCCGAGGCCATGTGTTTTCATGGTCCTCGGAACGCGCCACTCTCGGGTTCCCAAATAATGGCGAGAGGGGTTCACATCGGCGTCGAGTCGACGATGACGACGACGACGACGACGACCTAGGACTCGTCCTCGACAGCCGGTGGAACTTCGTCGAGCATTTCCGACGTTTGGCTCCCAGACTGGACCGGGCCGGGGCTGCCTTGAAGTGGCTCCTGCCCAATCTAGGGGGTCCAAACGCCTCCTGCCAGAGGCTCTACGCGGGGGTCGTGCGGTCCATGGCCCTTTACGGGGCACCGGTGTAGGCGCGTTCATTGAGGCTCCGACCAGCACGCCGGTTGAATGCGTCCCAAAAGGTCATGGCCATCCGGCTGATCCGGGGATACCGCACGGTCTCCTGCGAAGCGGCGAGCCTCCTTGCCGGATTGCCGCCATGGGATCTGGAGGCAAAAGTCCTCGCACACATTTGGGAGTGGCGCGAGGAGGCGAAACACCGGGGCGTAACTTCGCTGCCGCGAGAAATCGCGGCGCAGCGGACAGAGCTCCGGCGGAATCTCATGGCGGCATGGAGAGTGCGACTGTCGCAACCCAGCGCTGGGCACGCCACATTTGCGGCGGTAAGTCCCCTCTTTGAGGAGTGGTTTGAGAGGCACCACGGCGTTCTCACCTTCCGCCTGACGCAAGTCCTCACTGGACATAGCTGTTTCAGGAGGTTCCTGTTTTGGATAAGGCGGGAGGAAACGCCCGGGTGTTGTCATTGTGTGGATCGACCAGAGGACACGGTAGAGCATACGGTGGAAGTCGGCCCGGCTTGTCGGCCCGGCTCGTGGCGGCGATTGGCGGCGGCGATCTCTCGCGTCCGGCCCTGGTTCAGGCCATGGTACGGAGCGAGAGGGAATGGGAAGCAGTCACCTCCTTCTGCGAAGCAGTAATGCTCGCAAAGGAGGAGGCGGAGCGCGTGAGAGAGAGGCAGGCAATCATTGCGCCCTCACGCCCCTAGTCGCCGCAGGAGGAGACACCCTGGGCGTCGGGAATCGATAGCCGACTCCCGGCCACTGTAGGCGCGGGCCTGCGAACGGCGAGCAATGGGCAGCTCGACGTCCGGTAAGGACCAGGCCCGGGTCGATGGCGCGTTGTGTTCCACGCGCGCCTCAAAGAGATGTCAGCATAATTGACGGGGTCCCATAGGGCCAATGCCTGCCGGGGTGACGGATTGTTCGAAAGAGTTACCGTGGCCCTGGCGCACAGTCTACTGAAGGAACACGGGTGGGTTTTAGTCAGTAAGAGTCTGACACGCCCTTCCGCTCCACCCAGAGCGGGAGAGCTCATTTTGATTGATTTACCACCCATAAAAAAAAGGACCTCATTCATGCTTATCAGTAGTGCTTGCACCTGCTACTTACTTATAAATGGAAATATTAGTTCATAGTAATATCAGTTACGTATTTGATAAATCTTGATACCTTGGTTGAGATTGGACATCGGTGACGACTATGATTCATTAAATCTATTTATACACATAAGTATACTGACATTATCAATGTCGCATATTACGAGCCGACGCGAAAATCGGGATGTCACATATTACTGATACACCTCTACCTCAGAAAGATCCTATTTGACTCTGTTGGGGGATGATTTTGGAAAAACTGTGATGATACACGTGTCTCCTAATTTTAATTGAAGAGTATGTGTAAAAATTTTCGAGTCAATCAACACAGAGAAAATTCAACCCCCATTTCACCCTCTTAGGAGAGGAATTTCGAAAAACACGTTCTTAATGTATACTTACTCTTTATAAGGAACACACCCTCCAAATTTCATGTCTCAGGACCAGAGCGCGAGAGGTCATTTTTGATGATTTCCCACCCAAAAAAATAAATAAAAAAAAGGACCAGCGGTTTAGGCTGTGCGTTGATATCTCAGTCAGAACATTGAATTTTATTTATATAAGAAGATAGATAACGGGAGAGATTTCGTAACCTCTATTGGGATGTTGATAAAGAAATGTTTTAGTGTCTCAGAAACTTTTAACGTACCTATCTGAAATGGTTTCATTATCAATTTATAGAGACAATTCATTTGGATCTCGCTGTTTTGTGTTACCAGTTTCTTTGTTTAATACCTGCCACACAGCTTTTATTTCATTATTAGAAATACTAATTTTGTTACTTATTAATTTAGATTTAGCTTGAGCGCAGACTCTTTTGAATATCTTAGAATAATTTCTTACATAATCATGAAAGGTTTGATCAGAAATCAATGATTTCTCGTGATACAAATTATATAAAATATCTCTGCTTTTTCTAATGTCAGCAGTGGCCCATTCACAAGTATTTGGTTTACTATTGATTGTAACTTTTTATTACAGTACATGTTTTATTGAATTCTTGCAATACTGTAGAAAATAGTGTACGGTAGTTTATATTAGAGTCTTGTGAATCAAAATTAGCTGTTTAAAAATTGCTAAGTACATTATTACTAAACATTTTCAATTTATTTTTAGTTAACGATCTTAATTCAACGGTTTTATCTAAGTGTAACTTTTTTTCTAAGTCAAACAATACAAGTTGACCAGTATGGTCAGTCGTGACGCCACTAATTAAGGACGAGTCTCTTATTTTAAAATGAGTAAATACATTGTCTATGAATGAAGCTGAGGTTGCTATTATTCTAATAGCTTCATTAAATATACATTTTAAATTGAATGATTTAAATATTGAGATTAGCTTACAGTTTTCCTGTGAATTAACTAATAGATCAATATTTAGATCACCACAAACAAAAACTAATTTATTATCTTTAAAAACTTCACTTAGTATTTCTTCCATAATTATAAAAAGTGTTGACAAGTTTGAGGCTGGTGGTCTATTAATACATAAGAAATTATGGCCTTCAACCTCTACACATACTACCTCACATAAGCGATCAACAGAGCAAGCAGTGATATCCTTTCTTTCCTTATGTCTAAGACAACTATTACACAATATCAAGAAACCTCCCCTTATTGAGAACCTGTTGAATGCACTGCCAATTGAAAAATGATTTTCATTAAACAACATCCTATCCGGTTTTAACCAGGTTTCACAAAAACATAAGATATCCATATGATATTTATCTATTAACATTTCCACGTCTTGGATTTCGCCAGAGAAGTGATTTATATTTTGGTGATATAATAAAATAATATATTTTACTTCTCTTTTGTCGACTCTAAAATTTTAAAAATTCGATTACAGTATTATTAGAAGTACTCGTTAATACTGTTTCGTCACCTAACCTAGTAGCAATTAAATTATCAATAACTGCGTGTATATTGTAAGCTAATAAAGTAGATAACACGTGTTGACTTTTCTTGGGAAGAAACATATGTTCCCGAATCAATACAAGATCTCTAACAAAATTGTTAGTATCCATCCAAATAGAATAAACGGTCACTATGATGACATTTCAAAACATGCATTAAGTTGTTTAAACTAAAAATGTAATAATTTTCTTCATCATTCAAATTATCCAAATATGGCAACGCACGTAATATTAATTTACCTATTTTTAATAAAATTTAAGTAGGTTTTTATTACCATTAACTATATCCCTTTTAATTAAGCTCAGACTGTTTCCTATTAAAAGAACTACAGTAGTCTGCTCATTCATTTGTGTATGTTTTATTTTATGAACAAGCTCATTAAAATGCAGGTTATGGTAACAACAGTTTACTATGGTATGTTTAGAGCGGTTATTTAACAATGATCCAAAACCTGCTCTTAGTCTATCAGAATATACCAAAACATTACTTTGAGTGGGGTTGGCAAATTTAAAAGTATGAGTTAAAATGGGTGAAGCGGCAGGAACACCATTCTGTTGCCAACAAGCTCAACAACATCTTGTATAACATTGCAAAAAAGCTGTAATATGAAAGCGGATTATGAAACTTATTATTTACGATTTTTTATAGATATATTAAGTGTCAGAATTAATGGGATGATTCTCCGGAAAAAACTCAAGATTAATTTAAATACGTATTATGAAATTGAATACAAATATAATGTAAGACACCAACCTATAACCGTGGTGTGTGAAGTACTGCGAACAGACGTGAGATTGGTGATGGTGGACAGACAGTCCACCGATTTCGTTGGTACAGTAAGCAGCTACAAAAAAACAGGTAATTGTCATATCTACCCACATAATTATTTATATACACAAAAGGTATTATATGTATGTGTAGGTATAGAACGTTATAAGGTAGGTATTCTTATGTATAATTATAAAGTAAATTGTAGACTGAACAATTGTAATGTTTTTTTTTTTTTGAGCTAGTATATCTATTTGCTGTGTATTCGATAGTTTATAATATTATATTTTGTTTATTAATCTTCTTACATATCAAATACATTTTTAAATATTTTTTATTAATGTAAATATTTTTAATGAATTTATATGGTAAAATTAGTTTAAAGATTAACGTAACGCTGTGTCAGACAGAATGTGTAACACTAGGCTTATTTAAGGTTAATTTCCATAACTTAACCGTAAACATGCCTAGTATTAGTTAGTAGTAGTGGTAGTGGTGATAAAATAAAATTAGTATTCAAGGATTAAAAACTACAGAAATGGATTTTAGTGCTGATTCTGAACGAACTACTATCAAGTTTGCGTATTCTATGATGCGTTCTACGATCAAAAACAAACGTGATGAGATGTCCACGTGAAGTAAGATCAGCCAGCTTCCTGGCTTCCAGTAACTTATTTAGACGCCTACATAGAACAGATATCATCGGACATACTTAAGTTTCTGCTTCCAAGTCCCTTCTAGATTATAAAGAAAGGAGTAAATCCTATTGAAAAAAAAACTTACCTACCTAAATTACCAAGTATTATTTTGTGTGTACTTGCGTTCCAGTAAATCACATTACATGATGCTTAGCTACGTATTAGTATAAATATCTGAAGTCTGAATTAGGACAGTGGGACATCACAGACTAATAGGTACAATCGGGGGGTGAGACAAACCACACTTGCTCAACATTCTCCTTTCCCGCTGTGTACTCTTGCACGCGTAGCTTGACCACCATAGTAACGGATTTTGTCGACGCAAGAATAGACAAAATTACAGATTGTAGATAGCTAAATTTCTTTAGAAATCTGTCAACAAGCTGTCATTTAGTCTATTCTTCCGTCGACAAAACCCGTTTCTATGGTGGTAATGCTACGAGTGCTTATAGCGAATTAAAAACGACAGATAATTGCGTAACACACTAACTAACAGTAAGAATAGCTTTCATTTTAACAGTTCAACAATATTCATTGCGTTATTTACGTTGTCGAGCAAACAAATATTCGACCATATGATGCAATGGATTAGCAATAGGCTTCAAATTGATTCAGACCGTGATCGATTGTGTGTTACGCATTTAGGGTGCTGGTATTTGGGTAGGATTAAAATTATCAATACAAACTACGATACCTACATTGACCTACAACAGTTTGGTTTTACAAGGCTCGTTCAACTACTGATGTTTTGAACTTTTAGAACATATTTATAATGCATGGGAAGATAAATGCGATGCCTTGGGCATCTTTTGTGACTTGTCCAAGGCATTCGATTGCCTTCTTCATGAAACGTTAATCAGGAAACTCCGTCACTACGGGATCCGGAACACCGCTCTGGATCTTCTTACTTCATACTTGAGTAATAGGATTTAGAGCGTTGACGTTAATGGAAAAAGATCTCCCGGATCTAAAGTAACAATGGGAGTCCCGCAGGGCTCAAATTTTGGTCATTTCTTGTTTCTTATTTATATTAATGACTTGCCTTACCTTATAAAAGATAATCATGATATATTGTTGTTTGCGAATGACACTTCACTTTTGTTTAAACTTAAACGTCAGCACCTGACGATGACGATGTAAATAGCGGGATCTCAAAACTAGTTCACTGGTTCAATGTCAATAATTTACTTCTTAATGAAAAAAAAAAACAAAATGCTTTAAGTATACGTTACCTCACGTTAGACAGGTGAACACTTATGTATTGATGAAGGGCGAAGAATTGAATCCTGAAGATAGCACAGTATTCTTGGGCTTAACTTTGGATGCTAAGCTTCAGTGGGGCCCACATATACAAGGTGAAAAAAAACATTGGGCCCTGAAGGGAAACTACTTTAAATCCTTAAGATATATTATTTTACTTAAAGGAAACGTTCCTTTGTTTTTAAAAAGAAACAAAACTGCATTCATAGATTTCTTCGATAAGTTTACCTAATCCGGGAATCGAACCAGAAATTCCAAAAATAAACACTCGCTAGTTTAATTCATTAGTCGATACAGTCACTGTTAAAGATAATATTTCTCCAAGAAACATTAGTTCTTACATTCGTCTGCACTATTTTTTATGGGGCTATGTAAAAAAATATTATTTACTAAAAGTCTTATGAGACTATAGAAGAGTTGAGGTAGAAAATGTTATTAGGAGCATACACGAAGTGAATTTAAAAAAAGTCAAAATTTGTGTATCCGCAGTGAGGGGTCTCATTTCGAATAACTTATACGTAAATTATTAAAATGTATCAAAATGTAATTTTAAATATGTAGTTCAAGTATCAGTGTGTTGCTAGGTAATAATTTTCTTTCATGTTTACGTGTCCTTCATATTAGAATTGATCATAAAATAAAATTAATGTTAGATTTCTTGATCTTTTTTTTTCTAAGAACAAAGGTTTATTACAGAGATTTTATCCTGAACAATAATCCATTCGATTAGTAGAATAAAAAAGCGAGTGTTTATTTTTTAATTCTTCCACCCTGTAGATAAATTGCCAAAAAAGCTAAGCTCCGCAGCATACACTGTTAGAAAAAAACGTAATTTAAACGACATAGAGACAGCCCGTTTAGTGTACTTTAGCTATTTTCATAGTGTTATGTCGTACGGTATTCTGATATGGGGAAATGCCGCCGACATTCAGACTATCTTTGTTTTGCAGAAAAGTGCTGTTCGATCAATGTATAAATTAAGTCCGAGACAATCTCTCACAGAGAAATTTAAGGAGATTAATGTAATGACTGTGCCTTCTCAATATATTTATGAAAATCTTTTAAATGCCCATAAAAATATAAAATTGTTTAAACAATACAGTGATATCCATAATATAAATACTAGGAACAAACACCTACAAAAAGGCTCAAGAAAATAGGTGGCTCGTTCAGGTGTCAATGTATACGCTTTTATAATAAACTTCCAAGCCACGTTCAAGATCTAAGCCATAATAAATTCAAATCATTCATTAAACGTAAGTTGTGCCAGAAAGCCTTTTATACCCTTAAAGATTATATTGAGGACAAAAAGGCTTGGGATTGAGTTGCTCCAATTTTTGCATACTGAATGTTTTTTTCTTATTATTATTTTTATATGTAAACATAGTTCGGGACCATGGGATCCCGGTCCTTTGGAAGGCATACGAGGGGCCGAAGCTAAATCGCAGAGGCCCCTTCGACAAGTTTAAATGGAATGAGGCACCAACCGACGATTATCCCTGTATACACTGTGCAAGTGCACCTAATAACAACCCCTGGGTGGTGTCGGACTATTGCGGGATTTGGAAACAAAAATAATTATTGAACTATGGGTTTCAGTGGCTAAAATGGACTGGTTATAAAAAAAACTATGGAACGGTTATGGCCCCAGCCTTGCCAATGTTTTACATAATAAAATACATGGATAAAGTGGCAGGGGATGACTTGCACACTCAATAATGGGCCTCTGAAGACGGTCGCTAGCACATTGTATCATAGCGACAAGAGGGCAACATGTCCTGAGGTGCTTATGAGGAGTGGAGAGGTATCCCACGGCTATCAGAACAATCCCGAAAATACGGTCAAGATCCGCATCCAGCATCTTACTGGAATACTTCCTTCCTCCGAGCACGTTTGCTCTTGCGAATCTCCACTCAAGCCGGCCAATAAAGGCAAGAACGAGGTGGGAGCTCTATTCCTCTTTACTGTTCACTCCACCCAGCCCATAAAGGCAAGCCAGAGTAGGCAAGCAGAGCCACATGCTGCCCTGCGCGTTTCTGTATCTCTCTTGGTCTGGCTCCTCACCCTAGACCTATTTCAGCAAAGTTAACTCTACTGGTAGAGACCTAGAGTAGAGGAGCGCGCAAGCCCATCCACGACATCAACGTAGAGATACGGCGGCAGTTTTTGTTTTTTGTTTTGCTGTTTTAGTTTTTTATTTTACTTAAACTTTGTCATTTGATAATTATTATACATAAAATGTCAATGTGAATGAGAGGACCATGTGGGTCACGTTTTTTTTTCACTTTGTCTGGTAGTTTTAATGATAATCTGGCAGTTTGAGTGCTATATGCGGCCTACCCGAATGTACTCTTTGTTATTAGTCGTCGAGTGGTTTAGCTCCTTAAGTTGTGAGTTGAGCTTCACGATTAGTGACAAATGCGTGTACTAACTGGACAGGTCTACTCAAATCTGTACGATTCTTTCCTCGAAAGACCATTTCAGAAACCAATCTAAAATGGTCCTCAAATAATAATAATAATATATCTGACCAAGATTATTCCCGGATTTTTCTGTACCTACACATTGACATTGATGATGTTTTATTAATACATTGACATGAATATTTACTTTTTAAAATAGTATATTATTTTAATTATTGTGAATGTAAAGACTATGCAGGTAATTGTTTTATTTTTTCTTGTGAATTAGTTTTAATCATGGGCTGGCAGTTTGAGTAATTTATGCGGCCTACCCAAATGTCCTTTCTTTGGTATTGTTCGTCGAATCGTTGAGCTCCACGATTACTGTTAATGCGTGCACTGATTGGACAGGTCCACTCATTCTGTGTGGTTTTTCCTCAAAAGACCATTTCAGACACAAATCTACATGGTCTTCACATGATCTGGCCAAGATTATGTCTGGACTTTAAAAGAGACTGTGACGTCTGAGTTTGTTTCGGCCTTTCTTCTCAGAGTAGTCAAATAGGAAACGCCGACTTTATCTAGTTTTAAAATATGATTGACGTGTAAATTCTCGTTTAATTGTGTGTTTGTACAAACCTACTTACAGAAATCAAATCATTTATCATTTAACCTGTACATATTTTTTAAATTACAGAACTAATACCAACAAAGATGTCTGAGATGTCATTTTATCT
Source organism: Griposia aprilina (assembly GCA_916610205.1). Taxonomy (NCBI): domain Eukaryota; kingdom Metazoa; phylum Arthropoda; class Insecta; order Lepidoptera; family Noctuidae; genus Griposia; species Griposia aprilina. Next base: position 5,434,215 of record OU744310.1, on the reverse strand, counting down.
CGGACCTATGGATGCGAAGTACTTAATCTGTTCATCTGATTATCATATTGGTACAGTTGCAGAACAAGTCGCTATTCACTTTACTGCGGGCAATTTCCGTAATGGTAAGTAAACGCTGCACTACGATTTATGATGAATGTGATTTTTCACTTAACTTTTGGAAACAAATTGTATAAAATAATGCAATTTGTGTGCTCATTTTTAGTGTTCCGTACCCAAAGAGTAAAACGGGACCCTATTACTAAGACTCCGCTGTCCGTCCGTCTTTCCGTCTGTCACCAAGCTGTATCTCATGAACCGTGATAGTTAGACGGTTGAAATTTTTATAGATTATGTATTTCTGTTGCCGGTATAACAACAAGTACAAAAAAAACCCAAAAGGGGGCTCCCATACAACAAACGTGATTTTTTTGCCGTTTTTATAGATAATGGTACGGAACCCTTCGTGCTCGAGTCCGACTCGCACTTGGCCGGTTTTTTAAGTTTAGCATCATGCAGCCTGTAATGTTCCCACTGCTGGGACACAGGTCTCCTCTCCATGAGAGCGAGTGGGCTCTAATTCACCACGCCGACACAATGTGGGAAGGATTTCACATGTCTTTGAATGTTTAGTGTTAGTACATGGCGATTTCCTCACGATGTTTTGCTTCGCCGGTTCGAGAGCGGTGGTGATAAAATAAATTACAAACTAAAGCACCTGGCTGGGTTTGAAACCACGACAAACAATTCGTAAGTCCGGGCCGTTACCACTGGGCCACCACTGCTCTGTTTCTCTATATAAGCTTTTTTGTTTTATTAACAGCGCCTACCAATTCCAAAATCTATACGATTAATAGAAATATATCTAATAGGTAAAAGAACCCGCATCCTGAAACGCCCGCCGCTGAGACGGGGCGGGCGGGATAATGAATGTTTTCATTATTAAACAGTTTCAATAAACAAAATTTATATACTTTATGCCCAATAATAATGTGGTGAATGGTATAATAATATACTTCGCCAGGTATAGCATTCCCGTCACGGGGGTGACACAAACCTACATCATCACCGCTGTGTTACCAGTAGTGTGTAATAATAACTCCCAAATTGCCTTTATTACCTGTGTGAATGATATTCATGAGAAGAGATACTCCGAAATGAAAACGAAAGTGAAAGAGATGGTAAAAATGAAAAAGGATGAAAAAGAAGAAAAGTATAACAGGAAGTTCTCTGATAACTTCAGGGCCAATGTTAAGCTGTTCTGGAAACAGGTAAGATTGGCTCGCGGAGTGACAGGAACATCGAGTATGAATGTTATAAGAGCAGAAGATGGATGTTTATTAAGCGAAGAATGTAAGGTCTTGGAACGCTGGAAGGGATATTTTGAAAGTTTATTTAGTTGTCAGGGTAGTGTGCAAGGAGTGGGCAACTGGGCAGACGCCAGTTCTGAAGAACCAAGCTCAGATGTAGATGAAGAGAATGAAATAGAAATAGATGAGATCGTAAGAGCGCTGAAAGGGATGAAAGTTGGGAAAGCTGCAGGGTACGACAGAGTGTCTGCTGAAATGCTGAAGGGAGGTGACGGGGTGGCAGCAAGCCTGCTGTGCCGGATCTTTAATATGTGTTGGAGATATGGCCGTATGCCGGATGATTGGTGTAAGGCTGTAATCGTACCACTATATAAGGGAAAAGGCTCTCAGCAGGAATGTAAAAACTACCGCGGCATTAGTCTTTTGAGTGTTGTCGGCAAACTACTCGTATATGCGAAGATTTTAATAAATAGAGTGATAAGAGTGACAGGTGAGAAAATATGGGATGTGCAGGCAGGATTTAGAGAGGGAATGGGATGTATGGATCAGATCTTCTCCCTAAGGTGCATAGCCGAAAAACATCTGGCAAAGCACAAGAAAGTCTACTGTGCAATTGCCTCCGCAGGTGCGATTCTCTAAGGGAACTGTTTAAACCTTGTTACCTTGTTTGTACCTTGTCAATATATCTATGAAAACATCATGTACGTAAAAAAAAATTAAAATCTTTTCAGTAAAAGAGGTGCAAGACATAACTATACGACTAGAAATAGGGACCAATTAGTTCAACCAGGTTTCAGACTGGCTAAAGTAGACTCATCCTTCATAGGGTACTGTTTAAAATGTTACAATAAAATACCTCCCCACATACTCCAACTGAATGAAACAAAATTTAAATCTTGTATAAAACGCACACTATGCAGCCAAGCATATTATAAGTTGGGGGATTACATCGCTGACAAAGATGCTTGGCTCAACGCTGGTCCTGCTCCACAGGGGGGCATAAATTAATTGATTAGCATTCGAAAATATTGTTGAAGCTGCTGAAGATTGTAAAAACAACAACATCTTTGCATTGTATAAATTCAATCTCTTAACAATGTATAATTGCATAGCACATGTGTGAGCACTATGTACCTACTAGCCACCATTTACTAGGCTCGTCTTTCATTGACTTGAAAGTGCCCTGGCGGCTGAGAGTATGTCATGCTCACTCAAATGTCTCGCTGGTGGTGGCGTGTGTGTTGGATCATTAAGTTCCCTTCAAAATGGTTGAGCTGAATGGTGCTGATCCATACGTCATGTTCGTGAACGGGCGCCGTCAGTAGGGATTGGTCAACTCTTGGCTGCCACGGCTTATTTTAATTTAAATTTTTGAATTGTTTTTTTTATCTTTTTTATTACGGATACTTTAAACGTGCACGTCTTTCTACATCGTTCTCACATTTTTAATTTGAACATGAATGATGTAAACAATTTGTTTTTTGTAACTATATTATTTTGATTAAAAGAGTGTCCATGGAGTTTCTTGCCCGTTCTTCTCCATAGGTACCTACTACGCTTTGGAATGGGCAACTAGCTTCATTTTTCTGACTGACTGACCCTTTGACAATTCAAAAGTGCCTGTAATTGGTTTATTTGAAATAAATGCTTTGAGTTTGAGTTTATCGACTTGGAAATGTTTTGGACTAATGAATAATGAATACACGTTAACTCTAATAGGATTGGAAATATATTAATTTAATAAAATTGCCAGACCCTAACCAAATCATTGTAACGAAACCATAGCGAGATCTATTTCGACGCCAATGCCATCTGTCGAGCATGACGTCAAATCCTTAAAATTTTACAATAATGACTATGTTTTCTTCATGAACATTTGTATTCAACTTTTTAGTTGCAGTTGCTTTTTAGTTCAGTTGAAGTATTCTGACTTTTTTAATTTGTATTCATGTACAATTGTACACCTAAAGCCAGAAAATATAATTAAAATTTTAATTTTGTTCAATCCATGGCTTCTATTTACTTCAAAAAAATGAAATTTTATTATTATTATTAATAGAATTAACAATTACTCCTAGTACTGGGTGTAAGGGGCCCTTCGCAAACTAACAGGGTGCATTCAGGTCCTTTATTTTGAATCATGTTCCACCGGAAAAATTCTCAGGTTTTTTTTTATCGCTTTTTCAGTATTACTATTCCTTTATTTCAATGTAAAATTACATTCTCTGTACGCAGACCTCCATTTATGTAAATAAAACAGTGAAATAAAAAAAAATGCCGTTGGCCACGTGCGTTTTGTTACGGTAACGATACACTGCGTGTGACGTAATAAAACAAATCAGGATTATTGGATTCCCATAACGTACCTGAAATTATTTCATGAACCTACTGGTCATCCTAGTATGATATACTGAATTCACCCCATCAGTCTGTGGAGGGCTGTTCTTTACACTTGGTATAGGTATACCCATTTTTCGGCAGCCTATTTAACGTCTGGTATTGCCCCATGTTCACATAACCTCACATTTGTTTTCAGAACAATATCCATTGCACATGGAACTGCCATCAAACGGTACTGTGATGGAACTCTATAGTTATGACAAACTTAAGCTTATTTACTATGAATTTAATGATGGCGAGACATTGCAGTTAAAATGTGGCCCTCTTCTCTTTGCTACTCGGTCAGGACAAAATGTATTCCTACAATTCAAAGATTCTGGTTAGTTTTTATTTTATTAATCATAAGTATTTTGTAAACATAATAATAAATAGTTTTGAAGTCAGATACGGTACGATACTAAAATGGATACTAAATAAAAATATTTGGTATAAGCATTTGAGGTTCAAAAAGTGGTCCATATATCAACCAAATATTCGTATTCACGATGTTCGAGTCCGTTTGTTGCCCGCCCTGGTTAAAAAGATCACTGATTTGTCCTTCTTCTCGTTTTCTTTTCAGACTTATGCGATACAAATGGCTGCGCTGTTACTAAAACACTGCACGTAACTCGTAATGACGATAAAAATGAAGTTGTATGTTATTTAAAAGAGCGGAATAATCCGCTTGGACACCGTGAAAAAGAAACAGTGCTTAGAGAGATCAGAGTGATCCTCCACGAGAGAATACTGAATACTACTTCACCTGTGACCACCCCTACTACCGTCATTACTACCACCGACACCACAGCCGCACCAGCATCAAGTAAGTTGTACTCATTCCATTTTAAGATACACAGAGAGAGAGAGAAGACTTAAAATGCAAGTCGCCTTTTACAATTCGTAAGGAAGAAACAAACGAGTAGCCATAAACTGTACTGAATATGAATCGTCACTGTTTTTTGGAAAAGATGAGCAGAAAACTGAGTATCAGTTGTGACTTGTGCTCTCACTTGGCTGGCTTGTATTTAGTAGAGGTCTGTGACAAGCTGTGATGGTAGACTATCTATTGTAAGCAGTCCCACCATGATAAGAGAAAATTGTTTGTATCGCGGCTGGGTTACTTGCATGTCTTCTCAGGCTCAGCACACACTGACGGGATTGCATAGCAGTGGCAGTCTTTCAGCATTCCTAGGTTTAGCCGAACTCCGACTGGCACTAATCACCAGCAAGACTGGCACGCTGCGTCTCTCCCTTGCTAAGTCAGCCACTCTGATATTTTTTTCCTACAAAGTACAACGCACCATAGATCGCAGACCCAGTTGTCATTTGTGGACCAACCCTCCTGTCAATATCCACCTCTCGGCACTGAATGTCTTAGCGAACATTATAGCTGTACCTACCGACAAGGATCTGTTGGCGCATGGCCAAATCTTGTTTTCTCGATACATTTCACAAACCAATTGTACAAATGTTTACCAACAGTGCTTCCTTATTAACGTCATTCGAACACCAAAAGATCCTGGTAGCCGTGTAGTCCTGCTTGCAGACTATCGTGCTATATGCAAAATGCTAAATGCTTTAGCCTTATGCACAGAGCCTGGTACAAGGTATAGCAGACGGTTCTGCTTCGGAAAAACGTTATCTTGTCTTTTTTCTATTTGCACTTAAATAAATAAATCCATGTTTTGATTTTTCAGGTGAACCGTCTACTAACACTCTTTTACATTGGCTTCTTTTTACACGCTTTATATTAGCTTCACTTGTATGTTTGTATGTTTGTTTGTATGTTTGTAACCGACTCCTTTGAACGCTATTTTGACCCACTTTAAACGGTCAGATTTAATTCAAATTTTGCACACCTGTCAAAGACCGATGACAATGCAATAATTCGATTAAAATATCCGATTATCCTGATTAGATTCGCCAGGATTCAACAAATTCTTTCCGGATCCTTTGCATGAGAGTAAAAGAGATAGAGCTAGTGCGCGAACTACGCATGCGTGCATTTTCAGAGACACTCTGATCGGGCACTCAGCTTAGCACAACTTTTTGAAATGGTTTTGAATTTTAAAATTTTAATTTTAAACAAAATTCAATTGATTTTAACAACAATTTTTTATTTTTAAAAAAAGCGTGGGGTGCTATTTAAGATGTAATTATAGAAATGATAATCCTTCTTCTCATATCTGTCAATGAAATATTTATAACTATTGACCCATGCACCCCACGATTTTTCTGAAATAAAACATTTTTTCTTATTTACACTATTATTCATTTATATTTATCAGAATTATTATTATTATAATTATCACGGAATTGATAGTAGATTAGATCAAATAACAGTTTAAAATAATTAAAAAAAACGCTCTTATAAATAAACCAAACTAAAAAGTAGAAAATAAATAATAGTTTAAAACACAAAAAAACACGCTTTTTATAGAAAACCCAACTAAAAAATAGAAAATAAATTTTAATAATTTTGTATTAAGAATTGTGTAAAAAATTCTAATAAATATAAATGAATAATAGTGTAAATAAGAAAAATATGTTTTATTTAAAAAAAGCGTGGGGTGCCTTTTAAGATATTATCGAAATGATGATGCTTCTTCTCATATCTGTCAATGAAATATTTATAACCATTGACCCATACACCCCACATTTTTTTTTAAATAAACCATTTATTTCTTATTTACACTATTATTAATTTATATTCATTAGAATTTTTTACACTATTCTTAATTCAAAATTATTAAAAATTATTTTCTATTTTTTAGTTGGGTTTTCTATATAAAGAGTGTTTTTAGTTTTTTTAAACTATTATTTTATTTGATAGCTGGTGCTTCACATGTGGTCCCATTTAAATTTGATCAAGTTCTGACTAGCAGTTTTTTAGTTATCCTTAATACTGCATATTTTTTCCACTTAGTTTATATTGATGATGTTTTGATAATTTCCTGTCACTGTTATTTCCATATCAAGTAGTGGTGTACGAATTTGTTTGGGATACCACAAGTAATAAATAATAGTTAAAAAAAACTAAATAAACACGCTTTATATAGAAAACCCAACAAAAAAATAGAAAATAAATTTTAATAATTTTGAATTAAGAATAGTGTAAAAAATTCTAATAAATATAAATAACTAATAGAGTAAATAAGAAAAAATTTTTTTTTTCAAGAAAATCGTGGGGTGCATGAGTCAATAGTTATAGAAATTGACAGATATGAGAAAAAGGATTATCATTTCGATAATATCTCAAAAAGCACTCTACGCTTTTTTTTTATAAAACATTTTTTTCTTATTTACACTATTATTCATTTATATTTATTAGAATTTTTACACTATTCTTAATTCAAAATTATTAAAATTTATTTTCTATTTTTTAGTTGGGTTTTCTATATGATGCGTGTTTTTTAGTTTTTTTTAACTATTAAGTATTACTTCTAAACAATGAATTTCATAATTTTATTATTTAACGGAATTAACAATTCACTCCTAATATAAAATAAAGTTTTCAGCAGTACTGACTAGTAACTACCTACGCTACTACTCCTACCTCTCCTGTTACAGCCCTAACTACCGGCATTACTACCACCGACACTCCAGCCGCCCCAGCATCAAGTAAGTTATATTTATTCCATTTTCGGACACACAGAGAGAGAGAGAAGATGTAAAAGGCAACGTCACCTTTTACAATTCGTAAGAAAGAAACATACCAGTAGCCACAAACTGTACTGAATATGAATCGTCACTGTTTTTTGGAAAAGATGAGCCGAAAACTGAGTGTCAGTTGTGACTTGTGCTCCCACTTGGCTGGCTTGTATCTAGCAGAGGTCTGTGACAAGCTGTGATGGTAGACTATCTATTGTAAGCAGTCCCACCATGATAAGAGAACATTGTTTGTATCGCGGTCGGGTTACTTGCATGTCTTCTCAGGCTCAGCACACACTGACGGGATTGCATAGCAGTGGCAGTCTTTCAGCATTCCTAGGTTTAGCCGAACTCCGACTGGCACTAATCACCAGCACAACTGGCATGCTGCGTATCTCTCTTGCTAGATCAGCCACTCTGATATTTTGTCCTACAAAGTACAACGCACCATAGATCGCAGACCCAGTTGTCATTTGTGGACCAACTCTCCTGTCAATATCCACCTCTCGGCACTGAATGTCTTAGCGAACATTATAGCTGTACCTACCGACAAGGATCTGTTGGCGCATGGCCAAATCTTGTTTTCTCGATGCATTTCACAAAACAATTGCACATATCTTTAGAAACAGTGCTCCCCTTTTAACGTCATTTGAACACCAAAAGATCTTGGTACCGGTATAGTCCCGTTTGCAGACTATCGTGCTATATGCAAAAACTTAAATGCTGTATATAGCTATATGCACAGAACCTGGTACATGGTACAGCAGCCGGTTCTGTTTCGGAAAAACGTAATCTTTTTTTATTTGCAGTTAAATAAATGAATCCATGTTTTGTTTTTCAGGTGAAACGTCTACTAACACTCTTGGGTACTGTTTGTCAGCTGTGGGCGGTGCAATCTTTATAATATTGCTTGGAATACTATATTTATCAGTTAAGAAGCGATGCTGCTGTACGAGATCGACTTCGCAAGAACTGCCATCACTTCCAACACCGAGACCACACGTAAGATATTTCTCATTTTTATTACTTCTTAAAATTATGTTCTGTATACGTTATTATAAAAAAAAAACAAATGACTGAAAGTCTGTTTTTACTTTCAGCCGGACACAGCTTATTACGAAAACCAGTTGTCCGTATTTAAACCGATAAACGAACGCGAAGCCGCGGAGTTAAAGCATCATTATGAGGAAATTTAGTATTCAAGTAATAGTCGTGGCACACCTTAACGACTGAACACCAAGTCAACTCAATGCAACGCATTGACATGTGAGCTATATATCGCGACACGTACAGGAACATCTCTGGTGAAGGACGACGCGTCGACCACTACTGTCACATAATTTTGGAAATGTCACTGTACGGCACTTGATATTAGGTTCACATTCCAATGTTTTACTTTAGTCGAGTAGGTGATCAGTTGCTTGAAACAATTCATAATGATTCGAGATGTTAAGGTGAATCCTCAGATGTAGCCCGCCAAATTCAAATTTTCTTTGGTTTTTTGCAAATTGTAGCTCTGTTTTACGTTGTATGTTGATCAAAATTCGATTCACAACTTTACCAATGATGTATTTATTGAATAAAGAAACTTTGGTTTTTGCAAAAATGCAAAAAAAACTGCAATTTGCAAAAAAAACAAATAAAATTTGAATTTGACGGGCTACAACTCAGGATCCCCCTTAAGGCCATCTCCCATGGCTTCTACTTCTACAATCGAAGCGGAGGACAGGAACAGTTGCGGGCGGCGAGGAAGATTCCCGCAGTCTGGGTCGGGTCTTGTCACTCTGGCCGAGAGAGAGAGAGAGAGAGGGAGAAGGTTTAGTTTGTCTATTCGATTTATATTTAATGTAAAGTAGAGATATTGATAAATGTTAGTGAAGATTATAAATTGTGCATGATTTAGTACCTAATTCTACGTTTTAATTTTTTTTTTTTTCATTGTTATTGTATTTATTTAAATGTTTCAGTGCGTACGAAAGAAATTGGAGAGGACTGGTAAAGTTCCGATTAGTTAACTGATAAATGTTTAATGTCAAACTCCACGACTGAATTTATGGTGGACAAAGGCTTGAGCAGACCGGATGCGTATGCGTGACTACGACGTAACCACGTCGTAGTCACGCGCGTAGTTACGGCGTAACCCGATGTCACACCGGGTTACCCATACGTCTACGCTTACGCAATCGAGCTGAGTACGCAACGCAGGCCCATTGCGTGCCCGGCTGCGGCATCGGCAGGCAAATTTTATTTGACTGTTTTCGACGCTTATATTGTGCACGATGTCTGACGAAGATTGGGTATATTGACCTAGTAGTTCATCTGACGAGGAAGCAGCAATATTACTACTATTATTATTTATTATTTTATTTCTCCCAGAATAAACTTTTATACGATATATTTTTGTAGTCTTTACTTTTTGGATTGTAGATAAGTACATTCATATTTACGCACATGTTCAATAAGTTTTTCTTTATTATCGCTATTCATTATTAATCAAAACAAAACACCATTTTGAAATAAAATACAACTGACTGCAGTTACACGCGTAGCGCAGCGCACAGCAAAGATACGTGCGTGTTCAAACTTGTTTGTTGTGACGTCCAATATGGCGCGCCATTGAATACAACGTCATTGACGCAACGTTGCCGTTCTGCTCTGCGTAAGGTACGGCGTAAGTCACGCAGCCTGTTTGTGTCTACGCATTACGTCGACGCGCACGTCTAAGTTACGCAAGCGGTGTGTCCTGTCTCATACAGTTCCATGCATTACAACTCAGTGGTACGTGCGCGTCTACGCTTACGTCTACGCTTACGCATCCGGTCTGCTCGAGCCTTAAAGACATTTGGGCAATGTTGACTGTAAATCTTTTAAGTAATTAAGTTATTTAAAATTATATTACTCGTATGTAGCGAACTAATTTATTTAATAACATTTAATATAAATGATACCTACATTGTCAAATAAAAACTAAATCATTTCTTTTATTTTATTTGACTACATGGCTCTTTTTTCTGCTTGCTTCATTGTTTTGTTATTCCTCAATGATAGGCACCGTTTTTTTTTTTTTTTTAAGAAAGTAATACGTTTTTATTTATCACTTAAAAATACGCCATTCTCTCTATGAGTTAGAGACCGACCAAAAATAGGCCACAAACGAGAAAAAATGTTTCGTTTATCAAAAAAAAAACACAAAAAGCTATATAATTAATCATTAAGCATAAACAAGGAATTTACTTAACTTATTATCTGGAGAAGTGGTTTAACCGACTAGGGTTAGGGATAGGGAACACCTCTAGCTAGGCTAGGTCTGTCACTGACCTGTACGGCGCTTACTCCATTTATTTTTTGACGGCACGGTTGGCGCTGTGGTTAAGCGATTGACTGCTGCGAGCAAGTTCGATTCACGCACGGAACAAATATTAAATTTGTATGACCTACATGTAGTTGTTCCGGGTCTAGTTGTTTGTGTATGTGAGTTTGAATGTTTGTAAATGCACCCACAATACAGAAGAAATTCCTAGAGAATGCATATTTAAAAAAAAAAAAAAATGTTTCGTTTTTCGATTTGATGCGACAGCTATGAGAGCCAATTCACCATCCATTAAGAAAGAGTTTCAGTGAAAAATGGGGTTTGCCTTTGGGCGACTTAGAAGGAGTGAGCTAGGCGGGAAATGAGAGGAGTCAGATGAGCGGGTTGTTTGCTTTCCATTGTCAGCAGCCATGAGCGAGGAGGCGCAGAAAAAATATCTCAGTGCCAGCCGGTCCGCAGAGGAAACAAGTCGCGCGGTAAATTTTGCGATAATGATGTCCAAAATTTAATAAATAATTTGATTATCTACCTAATGGCTGTTATTCGGGGCATCCCGATATCCACAAACTTTTTCCATGTCATATCTTTTTTATCCCCATGACGATAATCTTTGTGGTTGGTGTCCCACAACAAGGGGTACTGCCGCACTGGTTCAATCAACAGCTCCATGTCGACGTGTTTCGCAAGCGCAGGCGTCCAGAACTGACTGAGAATGGACGAAAGCGGGCCAGGAAAGAGGCCATGGACGGCGAAGGAGGCGGAGGTGTAAGCAGAGTCCATTCAAAACTAGTGCGCGACACAAGGACACAGCGGACTCATTTTATCTCGCTCAGTCCACTTCGCTTACTCGTTCACGGTGGAAGCATTTATATGAAATTTTGCGTTGCGAGTCGAGCGGAGTCCTTACGGAGTCCGTTAGAAATCCGCTCAACTCTGTGACCACTTTTATAACTCTTTGTACTCCTTTTGCTCCGCTCCGTTCGCTCATTCACAGTGGAAACACTTCTATGAAGATTGCCGTTGCGAGTTAAAGGGAGTCCGTACGAAGCCCGCTCCGCTCGCAGGGGAAGGCAGGCAATATAGTCGCGTGACTTCGTAATCATTAGAACAATGGATGCGCGCCGTCGCGTCCCGTGTCCCGCTAGGGATTTTCTTCAGTGTCAGAGCTTTACCTCTTGTGTGTCACATGATACCGCATAGGTTCATGGTTATACATGGTGAAGATCGTGAACTCGCTCACCACGCGGCGTTTACTCACCGACCACACGTCGTCAGCTCGAGGATGCAAGTATGTAATGCCTTCATCTAGCTTATTGCCCGTCGTCACCGAGTGGATGCCGAGCGGCCAGGTGGTGGTGGTCGGGTCACCGCTAACAACGAGAACCTTTCTTCGTGGCATAACATACACACCCGTAATAATTGGCTTAAGGGGACTACATGACCTAAACGCAAATTTATAATGCCTATTAATATATGATCCACTGCAGTAACCAACATAAGAAAAATATATGATATTCTTCTGGATATATGCTAGTTACATAGTGTGTTGAAAACATAATACAATCTACTTGATATGATAGAAAAAAATCCCGAAGATATCTCTAAAAAAATATTTTAACGATTAAAAACCATTCAGAAGCAAACATTCAGAATTTTTGTCAGATTATTCTACAAGTAACATCTAACGTAATAGTGTTTTAATTTTTTAGTCCAATGAATAGATTTTTTGTAAATCCATAATTGCTTCATATTTTGCAATAAATTACCAGCGTTGTGTCATCGCGCGTCTCTTTCTTTTCTATGCAATCTGACAGTGACCGCGCTTTAGCTCTTGTAAGCCTCTTAAGGTTCATTCCGGAGTTCAGGATTTTTTGATATGTTGATTGATTTCAATTATTGCTGACATTTTGGCAAATTCAGAATGAATTATGTGGAGTTACGCTAAAAAATTATTGAAATTACGGATATCGACAGGATCAGTGCCATACGACATGTTATACTTACTAGCCACGACAGACACAACCGATCCGGTAAAATTATAAGCGACCTCAACATAATCGGGAATCAGCAGTATGATGATGATAAGCCACGACACCCTGTATAGGACAACTATCTGGCATCAAGGTAGAGTGGAAACACGCGCTGAGGTGGGCTCAGTGTACTAAATAGGTTCAAACATGGCGACTCGTACACACGGCTACACATCAAGTCGGACACCCGGTATATCCATAACTACGCTACCAGGCAATACAGAGAATTGTAGGAAAGGGACTGAGTATCGTGGCATAGGCCAATCGCAGTATTTGCGTTGCGCCTACGCATACAGATGCACTTTTTTTGCCAAAAAATTTCGCTACTATAGTTTCGTTCGAGTTCAGTGTTCTTTTCTATGCCAGTCAGTTCCCACAATCAATCGTCTGTGCAAAATTACGTTGAGGTATTGATTGCTTCGTTGTGTAGTCAAGAAGAGTAAAACAGTTTAAAATTAATGATAAATCTTATTATGATTATTTTGATTAAAAATGAAACAATACGTGTTTCAGTGATTATATAAAATCAATGGCGGTAAAAAAGGGATTGAAAGTTTGTATGAAAATTCGTCGTTTTGAAGTTAGATGTATGGAAAGCTTATATTTAGCTTTTTGGTTGAAAATAAAAAAAATAGGTATATGCTTCAGTGTTCTTGTAAAATCAACCCATAAGGTGGTAAAATAGGGGTTTAAAGTTTGTATGAAAATCCGAAATTAAGTAGATTTCCGAATTACACGCGTGTTAACCGTGGGGAAAAGCTAGAAATCTCTATAACTCCAATTCAAATTAGAAAATAAATTTAAATAAGCCTTTTAAGTAAGTAAAATTTTATTTGTTTAAACATGGTGTACATGATATATTGCATGCAAGATAATAAAAGATACAGAAAAGTTCTAACATGTTCAGCCGCATAAAGTGGCGTAGTGGCGTCTTTTTTACAGTTCGTTCAACCGATTTTGACGTATATTGCGTTGGTGGCACGACAAATGGCAGCTGGAGTAAATAGTTGGTATTGTAACCACGTTTTTAAATCAATTAATCACCGCGGCCCGGAACTTCAATAAAACACATAATGGAGACGCTCATCTCAATACTCGCAGTATTGGCATGAATGGTGAACGGCAACCGATTTTTGTGTCAGAACACCTCCCCGCTAGGTCTAGAAAACTATTTTTTACTGTCAAGGAATTTGCAAAACTCAACAAATACGATTTCTGTTGGAGCTCATAAGGGAAACATCTTCTTGAGGAAAGTCACAGGAGTCAAACAAACACTTGTAAGATCAGAGCAAACCCTACGGGACTTAGAACAACAAGCGATTCAATGACTGCTCTCAGCAAATGTTTACAGTATATCTCTGTCAAACTTTCTAATAATCATAAGTCGGGTAATTTTAATACTATTCAGAATCAAATCATGTATTAAGCTAACTTCAATACTAACTTTAAATTTAACATTCAGTCATGTATACTACTTACACATCAAACAAATTATTTCTTGTATAGAAACCAAAGAACGCTTTTCTTACTACACACACATACCCCTGACACTTACCGCCACTTCCGTTATGTTACAGTCAAAGTATTTATACAAAAAAATCAAAGATAAAGCGATTCATATTCCTCATAGCCCAAACTCATACCCACGGCCATATTCATTCAACAATTATTATTTTAGCAGAATCGTTCTGTTGCACGGACCTTTTAAACTTATTAGCTTTAATTATTTTACTGTTTCAGACACCTACCACCACCACACTCGGACCCTTCACTGTATAAAAGCACCACTCTCTGGATTATTAACACTAGTCAATGGCGTCATTCAATAATATTAACAAAGATCTGGACAGTATTACCGTTTCGTCGTCGCTCACTTGTACTTGTGCTGATTATTTAAGATCCCCTCTAGCACTAAATATCTTGCACCTCAACATAAACAAAGCAAGAACTTCAATGAACTAAACTGTCTACTCGCGTGTATTAAAATTAAATGTGATGTCCTAATTTTAACAGAGTGTTGGCTAAAGAAAAATGTGACCGTCCCAAATATACAGGGCTACACTTCGTCCCAAACCAAAAACCTTATTAATCAGAATGGAGTGATGATCTATAATACAGATACTTTGAGCCTTATTTGCCGATGCTAGCTGCCTTGTCTGTAAAATCTAAAACAATGTTACTGTTACAGCATTATATAGATCACCATCACAGAAAAACATAGACAATTTCTTAAACAGCTTAGATAACCTATTAACAGATTGTAGGCACTGTAAAACCGTCTCAATAATAGGAGACATCAATATTAACATTGCTCCAAACAACAATGACCCCCGCTCGTGTCAATATCTAAACTTGATAGCTTCTCACGGTCTCCTTCCTGCCCATGTGATCCCAACACGGCTTAGCAACTATTTGGATCATGTTTTACTTAAAACAAATTATAAGGCAACCACGTTGGTACTTGAAACGTCATTATCAGACCACTCCGCTGTTTTATTAAACCTAGAATCTAAAGCCCCAATCCGTAACACAAACAGATGCGCTTTTTCCCGCCTAAACTTAACCTGTGCTATCAGCGACATCGAAAGTTGTGATTTTTCAATTATCGCAAATTTTAATGACCCTAATCTTGCTATGGATAAACTTTACGAAATTCTGACACCCATATTAATAAGGAACACCATCTATAGACCCATCCCTTGTAAACAAAATTATTTAACCCTGGATAACGGTTGGTCTGCTGAGATGTTTAGGCAACCGCGATAAGATGCACAAAAAATCTAATAAAGAACCTCGAAACGCGATTTTACAACTAACATACTTGCGCTATCGGAATTTTTGTAACAATCTGCTTAAAAAACTTAAAACTGCTTATGAACAAAAAGCTTATTCCGAGGCTAAAAATAACCCAAAAAAGATGTGGGGGGCCATCCGTAATGTACTTGACACAAATAAAAATACTTTAGCTCCGATTGATCTCCTCAAAATGGACAATGATCCAAGTGTGTCGGTCAATGCCGTGAATAGGTTCTTCGCTGATGTCGGCAGAAACATGGCCAATAATATCCCGGAAAACATAAGCAACGCCCATTCTACTCCTCCCCGTCCAATCTCGATGCTTAACACATTTATCCTACTGGAGACAGACGAGCAACAGGTCGAGCCTATCATGAAAGATCTCCGTGTAGAAAGTGCCTCTGGCTGGGATGATATCTCTCCCAAGTTGTTAAAATCTACTAGTCACAAACTAGCTCCGGCCATAACGCACATTTGCAATCTTGCAATATCCACTGACACTTTCCCTAAGACCCTCAAAAAAGCCATTGTTCCTCCAATCTTTAAAACAGGTGACAGAGGCAGTGTAAATAATTATCGACCAACCTCGGCACTTCCAGCAATTTCAAAAATACTGGAAAAGATTATTTACAAAAATCTCCTCAACTTTTTAGACAAATATAAAATCATCGCTAAGAACCAGTACGGCTTCAGACAGGGGGTATCGACGGAAGACGCCGTAGTAGCTCTACTGGACTCTGTGGTCAACAAAATTGACTGTAAACACAAATGTGTCGGCATTTCTTGGACCTCTCTAAGGCCTTCAACACTGTCTCTGTCCCTATTTTACTCGGAAAATTGGAACAGATTAGAGTGCGCGGCACAGCCCTCAAATTGCTGAAAGATTTTCTATCAGACCGGAGCCAGTGCGTTAAATTAGGCGAGTACATCAGTAGTGAACAACTACTCGATTTCGGTGTGTCACAAGGAAGCTTGCTCAGCTCTCTCCTGTTCCAAATCTATGTTAACGAACTTTGTCAACTTACCCTCCCGTCTAATCACATTATAGTGTACGCCGATGATACTGTTTTACTGTCCAGCGGACACGACTGGGAAACGACAAGGGAAGCCGCCGACAAATCCTTGACCCAAGTTATGATCTGGTTGAGCAATAATAGCTTAACTCTGAACGTCAGCAAAACTAACTTTATAACCTTTGGTTCCAGTACCCTTCCATCTGTTCTCTTAATACAAATCAAAGCCCATGTTTGTGACGAGCGTGACCGCAATAACCTCTGTTCATGCCAGACTGTTACGAGAGTCTCCTCCATCAAGTATCACGGCCTTTATCTGGATTCCAGTCTCAAATGGAAGACCCACATTGAATCTCTATCTGCGCGTACTAGAAAACTCAATTACGTGTTCAAAAAATTAAGAACTTCTGCCCATAAAGATATTCAAAAAATGGTATACAGCTCTCTATGTGAAACAACATTTAGTTACTGTATCGTTGCGAGGGGAGGTGCAGCCAAAACAATCCTCATACCAGCTGAAAGAGCCCAACGTGCAGTAATCAAAGTCCTGTTAAATAAACCATTTAGGTATCCCACTCAGCAAGTTTATTCGGACTTTATGGTACTAACAGTCCGCCAAATGTATATGCTTCGTGCTATCACACGTACACATAAAATTACCCCTCTCAATAGATGTAAAAGCCCTACGCTCAGAAGAAGACCCGAACCCGTTTGTCCCAAAGTTTGTGCAAGTACCACCTTTGCACAACGGCATAACCTTTATTTAAGTACATTACTATACAATAAACTATACAACACATTAAACATTCACTGTTTGAACAAATTCCAATGCAAACAAAAAATAAAAGAATATCTGCTCACCCTAAATTATGACGACTCGGAAGAATTACTCAAACCATAACTTGAGCAAATTCAAGCATCCATTTACACATACACACCTACCATCACCCATTCACATCTACACTCATACATACACAGCTACACACACACACACACCCGGCACACAAATAGATACCTACTCCCTTTTCCGCGCTATTAATTCATTTAAACTACTTTTACTTTCATCCCCTCGTTTCTTATCCTCAAAATGAATTGTATTAGTCTACTTTATTTTTATTATTTTTATAAAAGTGCAACAAAGTACTAACTTGTAAGTAATTATTATAACATTCATAAAGGGCGGATGACTGACCCCTGTAACACAGATTTTTCCTAGCATGGCGGCCATTGATCATTTATTTTGTTCCAAGCTATTTGCACGCTTAAATTAAGTGACTACCCGTATCTGTGTACTTTCTTATGTCAAATAAATATTATTATTATTATTAAAGTACCGCTCGCTACGAGCGGCGCCTTTGTGTCACGCGCGATTCACGTCGCGTGTCGCGCCTATTTGTAGGAGCTTTTATACGTTTTTCAGTTGTGAGATGTGTATTTGATGAATTTTTCATTATAATATCAGTAAATTCCCATTTATTCCATAAACTACTAGAATCTGAGAAAAATAAACACGGGAAACAATAAATTTTATATAATTTACAACTGCCAGTCAGCTATTAATAATTATCGTAAAGGAAAACATTAAAATGTTTGAAAAAACCAGCGCGTCGTTTAAAATTTTATTTATAGTCATATTTGGGCGAGCATGGCCTCAAGGTTCCGACGGACAGGCGCGACGTGACAGCGCGACACAAAGGCGCCGCTCCTCGCGCGACGCGCGGTGTTATTGTGGCGCGTGCGATTCGCGTCGCGTGTCACGCCTGTTTGTAGGAGCCTTAATTCAATTACAATTAAAAGAAATAATTTAGTTTTTATTTGACATTGTAAGTATCATAAAGATTAAATGTTATTAAATAAATTAGTTCGATACTTACATAATATAATCTTAAATAACTTAATTACTTACAACACTTACAGTCAATAACATTGACCAAATGTCTATCTTTATCCTCCATAAATTCAGTCGTGGAGTAGTTACATTTATCAATGATCTAATCGGAATTTTATGAGTCTTCTCACATTTCGTTCATACACACTGAATTATTTAAATACATACAATAACGTCAGTAACCGATAATGTTAATAATTATTTAAACTAATTAAACACTGAAATAAATTGAAATAATAATTAACACGTACATTTACTAAATCATGCACAATTAATCATCACAAAAATTTATCAATATCTCTACTGATTCGGCCATCTACTGTAGGTACGTAAAATATTTCAGCAAATCGAGAATTTAATTATTTGTTCATATTTTAGAATTGACACTTATATTACTAATCATCAAATAATTTTACGTTAAATATATATTGAATAAACAAACTAAACCTTCTCTCTCTCTCTGTCTCGGCCAGAGTGACCAGACCCGACCCAGACTGCGGGAATCTTCCTCGCCACCCGCACCTGTTCCTGTCCTCCGCTTCGATTGTAGAAGTAGAAGCCATCGGAGATGATCTTAAGGGAGATCCTTACGCCAAATTCAAAATATCTTTGGTTTTTTCAAATTGCAATTCTGTTTTACGTTCTATTGATCAAAATGCGATTCGCGACTTTAGCAATGATATACATATTTATTGAATAGTAATCATGAATTTCATATCAGTCGTCAAACTTTAGAAAATTGTTCCACCAAAGAATTTTCAATCTATTT
The DNA here is from genome assembly GCA_916610205.1 of Griposia aprilina. NCBI lineage: Eukaryota > Metazoa > Arthropoda > Insecta > Lepidoptera > Noctuidae > Griposia > Griposia aprilina. The sequence goes on along the minus strand of OU744310.1, from coordinate 5,415,090 downwards.
CATGTCAATCATCAAACCTTGGAAATTTGTTCCACCTAAGAATTTTTCAGATGAAAATTCATAGGATATGGACATCAACAGAGGATATGGACAAAAAAGTACATTCCGTGTTCACATAAATAGTAAATATATTGTACAAAAAAAATTGAAAAATGAATTAATACATAGTTTTGAACAATGATGATAGATAGGACTAGATCAGCAGTGTACGGCACCAATGCGTTGCCGCGTCGTATATGTCCACAAGCATATCTGACTTCAGTCGTCAGCATGACGTCAAGTGAGCGATTGCTTACCGCATAAAAATAAAAAAAATGGTGAAATATGCGATTAATATTTGTATGACACGGTCTGAAAAGATCAATAAAGTAATTGGTGTTTCATTTTATAAATAAATTTGCTCAATTTTATTCAGATTATCCAAAAAAACACTACGGCACGAAATAAATTTATCAAACATTGTTTTTACCACCAGTGTTACCTGTAAAAATGATTTTGATTTTGCCGGACTGTTGGGAGTTTAGTGAACGACGAATGAATGTTTCTGGAAGTCTAAATTATTATTATAGTTTGTTTGGTATAAACATATATATTGTACAGTACATTTATATTGTATAAATGATTGTACATAGAAATAATATCATTCCATTTTAAACAAAAGTAATTTGACACGATCTTAATAGTTTTGAAATATAATATTTACGTTTACGCATTCGTTTTTCTTCTTCCTATATGTACCTAAACCTTGTCAGTTTCTTTAAATCTATAATCTAATGAAAGTTCCATAATACAAACTATCTATAGAGTACCTAATTGATTCAATAAATACGTTAATTCATACTGGGGAAATTATGTTGATCATTGGCAACTCTGGCCGTTTTTCCGATAGCAATGTCCATCTCCAATGTGTCAATTCCAATGTTATTAGTTTGACGATAGAAGAAATGAGACAAACATAGATTATTTTGACAGATTGACATAATAGTATCCGTTTCAAAGCTACGACTTTACACTCGTAAGTGGTTACGTTTTTCTGATTTTTTTAGTACGACGTTGCTCCTCTAGTATTATATAACCTCATTGGTTTTGAACCTCTCTGAACTTGTCAGTTTTTAATTCAATATCTACGTAACGCAAGATGATTCAAAGTACCATTTGTCAACTTCCGCCATAATGGACCATGGAGAGAGATAAATATAATAATGGACGTTCCTCACCATGAATACTACTTAAGTAGACATGTGATTTGGACGACAAATTCTCTTATTAGGAACGTTTTATTCATACGAAACTGTCTTTTTTGGTATTTGTTCCATTTAATAAAAAAAATAATCATATGTTGATGCTTAAGATAGTTTTTTTTTTTTTTATATTTCACACAAAAAAATAATCTTAAAACGGAACTGGTTTACGTGTTTGACTTGACAATGTGTCATAGTCTATGTCAAATGTCAATGTAACTCTAATGCAGTTTTTTCGTTGCGTAGTGTGTTTTTTCGTTGCGTAGTGTGTTTTTGCGATTATTTTCTAATATTTTTGACCCCTGCTAATATATCTACGGACTGTTACCTTCTACCACTCGATTACCTTGCTATTAACACTAGACTGATTTGCATTTCGTTTCGGATTCGTTTTGTGGATTATTATGAGGTCCTTCAACTGCGGAATAGCCATGCAATGGTTACAAAGGCATCTCACATCCTCGTTTTCTGCACACCATCAAACAAGACTTTCGAGAGCCACCACCCTTACCGTCTGTTCAAAGAGGGCCACTTCGAAGAGAAACTAATACTAAATCATTACCTAATTATAAGCGAGCTTCGATCACATCTATTCACTGTATATTTGCACAATGTAGAAACATATTGTTACATTTGTTCCCGCAATTCCTTAAAATAATTGTTTCGCAAGAACATATTTTATATGTTCACCTCGCAGCTATAGTGTGTGTGTTTCGGGAGGTTCCTGTTTCGGATAAGGCGGGAGGAAACGCCCGGGTGTTGGCATTGTGTGGATCGACCGGAGGACACGGTGGAGCATACGGTGGAGGTCTGCCCGGCTTGGGCGGAGCACTGCCGTGTCCTCGTGGCGGCGATCGGCGGCGGCGATCTCTCGCGTCCGGCCCTGGTTCAGGCCATGGTACGGAGCGAGAGGGAATGGGAAGCAGTCACTTCCTTCTGCGAAGCAGTAATGCTCGCGAAGGAGAAGGCGGAGCGCGTGAGGGAGAGGCAATCATTGCGCCCTCATGCCCCTAGTCGCCGCAGGAGGAGACACCCTGGGCGTCGGGAGTCGATAGCCGACTCCCGGCCACCGTAGGCGCGGGCCTGCGGGCGGCGAGCAATGGGCAGCTCGCCGTCCGGTAAGGACCAGGTCCGGGTCGACGGCGCGTTGTGTTCCACGCGCGCCTCAAAGAGATGTCAGCATAATTGACGGGGTCCGATAGGGCCGATTCATGCCGGGGTCGCGGATTGTTCGAAAGAGTTACCGTGGCCCTGGCGCACAGGCAACTGAAGGAACACGGGTGGGTTTTAGTCAGTAAGAGTCTGACACGCCTTTCCGCTCCGCCCAGAGCGGGAGAGGTCATTTGATGACTTCCCACGCAAAAAAAAACAAAAAAAAAACTATAGTGTGTGACCTCTGTCTCTTTAACACTAGCGCTAAATCGCTGTAATGTATATTAAGTTATCTAGGTAGGCATTTAAGATATATCTTACAAAATATTTTTAATTGTTGTCTTTAATAGGTAAATAAACAATTATTTTTCCTCTTTTGTTTATTTTGTGTTTCCCTTGTTAATTGATACATACCTATAAATAAAATATAAGGGTTACCTGTAAATTGATGTACTGTAAAGAAAAACATTATTTCTCGAATATACTTTGTTCCTATTTTTACATTTTTGAGACTATTAATAAATGTTTAATAAATGTTAATCAATATACAGTTTCAGACAAAAATACTTAAGTATATCAATTAAACATAGATATAAGTAAACAACATACAAGCTAAAACTAAAAAATATATACATACTATTTACAAGTGTATAATGTAAGGGAAGAGCTCTTAGGGCATCAAAAAATTCGTCCGCATCGCTGTCAATGGGACAAGTGCCCAAAAGGCTGGCGGCATTGCCACGTTGGATGGCAATGCTGATTCTTTGGGCTAAAAATAGGCCAGCCCTCTGGTCATGTGACGAGTCGACCAACCGCTTGGCGATGTCCCGAAATACTTGATGAGCACTATGACCCCAAGGCCCTAGTGTTTCAACCCCAAACGGCTCAAACATATAGTTTCCAATAAGGTTGTTATACTTGCGCCGTTTGAGGTTTTCTGCTCCTACAGCAGCCGCCCCAGCACAGCCCGCCGTGCTAGGAAGATGGGATGGCGCGAGGGTGTCGACACAAGTCGCATCCCATACCAAAGGCCTACCCAATTTCCAAGGCATTATGGTCATTCCATCTGGCCTCTTCCCATCGTCACGTGCCAAGCCATTGGGTTCTAAAACAGCTGGCACTCCGGCGGTGACAAGAGCCCGGCGGATGATGTCATTAATGCTGGCGTGACGTGCCATCCGACCAGCGCTCTTGCTGCAGGATAGGCCATGGTGTCCGAGGCGGTTGACTGCTTCACCATTGACAGCGATGCGGAGCCCCGCAAGGAGCGCCTAGACGTAAACATGTTGCGAGCCGGAATGTGGTATCACCCAGCAAAGTGCCTATGTTGGGTGACGGTAGCGCCTGAAGCCAGAGGCCCGACTCCCATTCCCCCACAGCCAGCAGGCGGGCACGCTCGGCAGTATTGGTGGACGTATTAATAAGTTTATTCCGTACCAACCTGCAGAGCGGCTCATCCCACTGTCTCTGGGAAGATGGGTTTTCGGGCTGAACCGAGTCCGGGCAAGCCAATTTCCAGGCGTTCACCGCATCGGTCAAACGCGGCCCTTCAGAGTCAACCTGAGAACGGGCTAAGATTCTTGTGGTTAACTTTTCCGTGCTGTGGACCGAGGACAGAAAAGCCGGTAGGCTTACACTAGAAATTTTGCGGACGCCGAGCCCACCATAACGAATGGGTAGTGTGGCTTGCAGCCACGCGCGGTCGTCCAAAGCCACATTTAAAATGAATGTTAGTGTACTTCGAATAATATGATCAATTTTGTCTAAAAGGTGTAGCTGTTTCCATAAAGAGGACGAGCGGAGAAAATACATAAAATTTGGACCGAAACAGCAATATCTGATAAGGGTGAATGCCGAATGTAAATTAATTTTAGAAAGTCTATCCGAAATATCGTTAAAATGTTTAAATTTTTCGTCGACGAATGGTGAAAAACCTAGGAGGTGCAGTGAACTTTTTTCCAAAACTTTGATATCTGGGGCAATTGAAATGCGTTTCTGTAAAGTCGATTGTCTGTCGGTATTGTCACAAAGGTAAATTTCGCATTTTGAGTAGTTTAGTTCAAGACCGATGGATTGGAACTGCTGCTTTAGGAATTGAAAATCTTTTAAAACGGTATCTACGTCACCTCCTAGTGTTCCATCATCTCAATACCACACATTGAATTTTGAATTTAGTACTCACAACCGGCGTGCGTGTATGACCAGATGTATGAACGTAAACGAGGCAAAAGGAGTATGTATGGATCGTAGCAGGTGGCGTTCTGTAGTTTCTGCCTACCCCCATGGGAAGAAGGCGTGAGTTTATGTGTATGTGTGAATTTAGTTGTTGTATTATGGGGTGAATAGCCAAACTCAAAATGACTGCCCCGAGAGGATCACCTTGTTGGCATCCGACTGCAGATTCTAAAACGTTGTCTTTATATAATAATTTTGATGGGTGCCTGTAGCACAGCCACATAAAACCATAAATTTCTGGTAACTCCTTTTTTACTTCAGCCAACAAAGTGTCCCTGTTAACGGAGTTGAAGGCGTTCTTAACGTCAACCTTAAGGATGACCTCACCTTTACTGGCAATTAAAAAGCTAGATAGGGCATGTACGGCTGCCTCGCAGCCACCTTTGGATCCAAAGCCAAGCTGTAGGGGTTGGAACTTGTTGGTCAGAATTTCACTATACAATTTGCAGCATATTTTGGCTGCCGTACGCCTGTAGGTGCACCCAACGGCAATGGGACGAATGCCGCCGTCCCTCTTGCGCAGGGCACATAAGTTGGCCACGTACAAGATATCGACGACGGCATCATTCACACTGCCGTTGAGCATCAGGTTAATTAGAGCTGCAACCTCCTTCAAAAGCGACTCACCAGCTTCCCCGGCGCCTGAACTCAAAAAATCTTTTAAATGCTGAGGAGTCAGGCCGTCGAGACCACCGGCGGAACCACTTCGAAAAGAGCTCACGGCTGCAACCAGCTGAGGGGCAGTAACATTAAAAGGAAATGAATCCGGATCAGGGGGGTTCAGGAAAGGTGAGACCATCCGCAGGCGCTAGATGTTTGCTCTTCAGGGCGGAAAGAGTTTTAGGGCGCCACCACATCGCTACTGAACAGTAGCCTTGCCGCTCCCCTGATGTCACCTTCACTTAATTTTAACCCTTTTCGTGAAAGGTTATTGAAAACAGGTAATTTTGGATCCAAAATGAGAGTCGAATTGTTACAGTTTGCTTTAATTTGGTTTGTCAAAGTTGTTTTTGTTGCCAATTTTTTTTGGACATGCAGAATCCTATAAGGGAAGGTGAGTAGTTGCTCCCAGGCGCTGTAAGAATTCTCTTGGGTCACAAGGCGAAGACATCGCGTCAAACTTAGAGCAACAGACCGCCTTGCGCCCCGGGGAACTCTCTTTAAAACAGGAGTAGAATTTTAAAAATTTGATAGCGTTTTCCAAAGATTTTGGTCTGAAAGTAATGAAGTTGTGGCTGGGGAGCACAAAGGTACACTATGAGGTTTGTGAACCTTGCCATAGTGTATCCGTAGCCCCCGTTCGCCTTTAAAAAAGCGTGGCTGGGAGCAATGGGGACATCTCACCTGAACATCGAGCGATGTGGCAGGTTGACTGGCACTAATTCCGGCGTCGCTATAGTCAACATTTACCATTACTAAAAATACACTTAACTAAATAGCAAAATAATTATTAACACTGAGAGAAAAAAAAACACTAAAATAAAACTATACACAGATACACTGGTAAAAGACACTGGAAAAACACTATAAAAAAGAACAATAGTCAAAAGAACTTGGAGTTTTCTGTATCGTATGTCATTTGGTGACAGATCTATGGTTGCGACAAAGACGAGCGGGCCTAGGGCGGCGCGGCGCTGAGCGCCGCGCCTCCAGGGTGCAGCCTTTGCGTCTTGAAGACTGTTTTTAGGGAGCACAGAACACTATAACTCCCTAGCGAGCCGCGTCGCGTCGCGGTGCGTCGTTAAACAGGCGTCGTAGGCTTCCTTGAAAAGAACACTTTTTCCAACAAAGTATTGCAAAATTTCTTTCAAAAGTAGCTAAAAAGCATGGAATTAGTAATTTCCATGTATATAAAAAAAATAATTAAAAATGATTCCAAAACGATGAGACTTTTTATGAAAACTGTTCACGTTGACAGCTGTTGGCTGGAAAAGTGGTATCATATCTTGAGGTCTTTGATTATATGTTGATATTATATTATTTATTATTATTTATCAGGCAATTAGATGTTCTGTTGTCCAATATTTTCCATTTCGGAAGTTCAAAATTAAAATATTAAATTAAATTAAAATAAGCCGTGACAGCATAATTATGACATAAAATCCTTGATTCCGGAGGTCATTACTTTGTGTAAATGCTTAGTAATACTAAAACCATATCAGTTAACGGTAATAATTCACAACTGTTCGCTATTTTAAAGCGCCTAAAGTTTTTTAATAGCAAAATCATAATCTATACACTTTTTGCCAGCGATATGATTAAAAGGTTCAATGAAACTGTTTACGTCAAGTCTGTTGTAATGTCAAGTTCTTTGAGTTCTTTATTTATAGCAATTTAATGTGCCAATATTCACGAATATAAAACAACAAAATTCATTGTTGAACACTAAATTCGATAACTAGGCCAACGTCCGTTCATATATTAGTCATGTCTTTTCCAAAGTTTGACGATTAATATGAAATTGATGATTATTATTCAATAAATATATAATTGGTAAAGTCGTGAATCACATTTTGATCAACATACAATGTAAAACACAGCTGCAATTTGCAAATAACCAAATCAAAATTGAATTTGGCGGCCTACAACTGAGGATTCACCTTAACATCTCGAATCATTATGAATTGTTTCAGACACTCAAACAAACAAAGACAGCAATAATACGTCATAAGTTTTTCGAATGGCCGTTGCACTGAAACAACTGATCACCAACTCGACTAAAGTAAAACATTGGAATGTGAACCTAATATCAAGTGCCGTACAGTGACATTTCCAAAATTATGTGACAGTAGTGGTCGACGCGTCGTCCTTCACCAGAGATGTTGCTGTACGTGTCGCGATATATAGCTCACATGTCAATGCGTTGCATTGAGTTGACGTGGTGTTCAGTCTTTAAGGTGTGCCACGACTATTACTTGAATACTGAATTTCCTCATAATGATGCTGTAACTCCGCGGCTTCGCGTTCGTTTATCGGTTTAAATACGGACAGCTGGTTTTCGTAATAAGCTGTGTCCGGCTGAAAGTAAAAACGGACTTTCAGTAATTTGTTTTTTTTTATAATAACGTATACAGAACATAATTTTAAGAAGTAATAAAAATGAGAAATATCTTACGTGTGGTCTCGGTGTTGGAAGTGATGGCAGTTCTTGCGAAGTCGATCTTGTACAACAGCATCGCTTCTTTACTGATAAATATAGTATTCCAAGCAATATTATAAAGATTGCACCGCCCACAGCTGACAAACAGTATCCAAGAGTGTTAGTAGACGTTTCATCTGAAAAGCAAAACATGGATTCATATAAATAACTGCAAATAGAAAAAGACAAGATCACGTTTTTCCGAAGCATAACCGGCTGCTGTACCATGTACCAGGCTCTGTGCATATAGCTTTTATATAGCTTTTAAGTTTTTGCATATAGCACGATAGTCTGCAAACGGGACTACACCGGTACCAAGATCTTTTGGTGTTCAAATGACGTTAACAGGGGAGCACTGTTGCTAAAGATATGTGCAATTGTATTGTGAAATGTATCGGGAAAACAAGATTTGGCCATGCGCCAACAGATCCTTGTCGGTAGATACAGCTATAATGTTCGCTAAGACATTCAGTACCGAGAGGTGGATATTGACAGGAGAGTTGGTCCACAAATGACAACTGGGTCTGCGATCTATGGTGCGTTGTACTTTGTAGGACAAAATATCAGAGTGGCTGAATAAGCAAGAGAGATACGCAGCATGCCAGTTGTGCTGGAGACTAGTACCAGTCGGAGTTCAGCTAAACCTAGGAATGCTGAAAGACTGCCACTGCTATGCAATCCCGTCAGTGTGTGCTGAGCCTTAGAAGACATGCAAGTAACCCGGCCGCGATACAAACAATGTTCTCTTATCATCGTGGGACTGCTTACAATAGATAGTCTACCATCACAGCTTGTCAAAGACCTCTGCTAGATACAAGCCAGCCAAGTGGGAGCACAAGTCACAACTGACCCTCAGTTTTCTGCTCATCTTTTCCAAAAAACAGTGATGATTCCTATTCAGTACAGTTTTTTGCTACTCGTATGTTCCTTCCTTACGAATTGTAAAAGGCGTAATTGCCTTTGACATCTTCTTTCTCTCTCTCTATGTGTCCCAACATGGAATGAGTACAACTTACTTGATGCTGGTGCGGCTGTGGTGTCGGTGGTAGTAATGACGGTAGTAGGGGTGGTCACAGGTGAAGTAGTATTCAGTATTCTCTCGTGGAGGATCACTCTGATCTCTCTAAGCACTGTTTCTTTTTCACGGTGTCCAAGCCGATTATTCCGCTCTTTTAAATAACATACAACTTCATTTTTATCGTCTTTACGAGTTACGTGCAGTGTTTTAGTAACAGCGCAGCCCTTTGTATCGCATGACTCTGAAAAGAAAACGAGTAGAAGGACAAATCAGTGATCTTTTTAACTAGGATGGGCAACAAACGGACTCGAACATCGTGAATACGAATATTTGGTTGATATATGGATGACTTTTTGAATCTCAAATGCATAAACCAAATATATTTATTTAGTATCCATTTTAGTATCGTACCGTATCTGACTTCAAAACTATTTATTATTATGTTTACAACATACTTATTATTAATAAAATAAAAACTAACCAGAATCTTTGAATTTTAGGAATACATTTGGTCCTGACCCAGTAGGAAAGCGAAGAGGGCCACATTTTAACTGCAATGTCTCGCCATCATTAAATTTATAGTAAATAAGCTTAAGTTTGTCATAACTATAGAGTTCCATCACAGTACCGTTTGATGGCAGTTCCATGTGCAATGGATATTGTTCTGAAAACAAATGTGAGGTTATGTGAACATGGGGCAATACCAGACGTTGAATAGGCTGCCGAAAAATGGGTATACCTATACCAAGTGTAAGGAACAGCCCTCCACAGACTGATGGGGTAAATTCAGTATATCATACTAGGATGACCAGTAGGTTCATGAAATAATTTCAGGAACGGTATGGGAATCCAATAATCCTGATTTGTTTTATTACGTCACACGCAATGTATCGTTACCGTAACAAAACGCACCTGGCAACGGCATTTTTTTTTCGCTGTTTTAGTTACTTAAATGGAGGTCTGCGTACAGAGAATGTAATTTTACATTGAAATAAAGGAATAGTAATACTGAAAAAACGATAAAAACAATAAAAAAATATATTATATTTTCTGGCTCTAAGTGTACAATTGTACAGTCACGGATATTAATTGATGAGCCACTTGCCACTGTTCGTATTTTAGCCGTGTATAGCAAATCGGGTTTAGTCGGTTATACTCGTACATAGTACAGAGTGACTACCCAAAATCAACCAATGGCAGGTCTAGGTTACCTAGCGACAATTGTTTTAGCGTAGCGATAGTAACGTTAGCGTACGGAAAACTTATGATTGGTCATTTCGACATCGGAAAAATTCGAACCCACGATTTTATCCGAACGCGTAGCGTCCAAGATGACGTTCATGACAATTATGATAACTGTTGCACATAAACCAAAATAACACCTAACTACCGCCTTCTTGGATGAATTTATTATGAATTTTATTTACTATTTCTGTTTTAGCTATTATAAACGTCATAAAATTTCTTAAACTAAAAAAATCAGTCACTGTCTTTGAATAATAGGTTTCAGAAATAACGAGTATCTAATGAGCTCTAATTCAAAGAGGTCAGTATCAAATAGATTGGATAAACGGATGCAACATTTTATTGATTTATCTTGGACAACTTAGTAGTCAACCTTCAACCTCTATGGATAAGACTATTTCCAATTATTAATAATTTGTCATCTTGTTCACGAGCATGCGGTTTGAGTTCGTGTTTAATCGTCTAATCTCGTGAATGTATAAAACCGCAAAGTTGAAAAGTTTGAAAGTGGCTCATCAATTAAAGTCTGCGACTGTACATGAATACAAATTAAAAAAATCAGAATAATTCAACTAAACTAAAAAGAAACTGCAACTAAAAAGTTGAATACAAATGTTCATGAAGAAACCATAGACATTATTGTAAAATTTTAAGGATTTGACGTCATGCTCGACAGATGGCGTTGGCGTCGAAATAGGTCTCGCTATGGTTTCGTTACAGTGATTTGGTTAGGGTCTCGCAATTTAAATCAATTAACATATTTCCAATCCTATTAGAGTTAACGTGAATTCATTATTCATTAGTCCAAAACATTTCCAACTCGATAATATAACTATACTCGTATATATAAAAATTAATCCCTATTTCCCTTGGTCACGCCATCGCGCGTGAACGGCTGGACCGATTTCACATTTTTTTTGTTGTGTACGTCTTTGTCAGGAGAAGGATCTTATGAAATAAAAAAATATGGAAGTTGATCGGAACGTTACCAAATTTAAGAAAACTTACCGCCAATATTAATTTTATATAACTGTCAGTTGTTTGAACTAACTGTCAGCGATTGACAGAATGCGCGCTGCAAATATCGTTTAATACAGATGGATCGGTTGATAAATGAGTCGATAGTTTTATTTTTAGTCAATAGTCAAAACTAAAACTAAACTCCATATGACATTCATAGTTAAGACAGGACAACGTCTGTCGGGTCAGCTTGTAAATAATAAAAGTAGTCATGGGTCGGATTAGGTAAATATGATACCTAATCCTACACGCACACATAAACTCACGCCTTCTTCCCATGGGGGTAGGCAGAAACTACAGAACGCCACCTGCTACGAACCATACATACTCCTTTTGCCTCGTACCAAACCCTAGTACTTAAAAATACCCATTCCTGCCTAATAAACCTAATTAGTCATGAGTCGGATTAGGTAAATACGATACTTAATCCACCTAATCCGAATATTTATTCAACATAGCCGCTGGCCTGTTACCGACATTAAGTATCTTATGTGGATTGGGTAAGAAATGTTTGGCATGGAGTATGGACGTTCCGTTTCTGATATATTGTGGAACGGTGGATTATAATATATTTTTTTTATGGGCAAACGTATACGTTTAAAGTCAACGTGAATAGTTTTGTTTTTAACGTCTAATTTGATAATCAAAATTATCCTTCATACTAGAGTGCGCTTGCACAATGTGGTAAACATGGTGCAGCGCCGGATCTAAAATATCGTCTATTAGACATTCTTAGGACTGTCATCTTGTGTAGATTCACACAAAAGTTAAAGTTAACTTCATTGTAGAATTACTCTTTTAAAACAACTCAAACGACATCTTTTTTGTATTTTTACCGAAATATGGCTTAAAATTAAAACTGGTGTACTATGTATAGAGAAACCAGAGCATTATTATATTAAAATTTCACTCATTACATGAGTTTCAGATTTTTACACATTTATTTTCAATAAAAGACGTGAAAGTTTTGTTATTTTTCTTCGAGTATCATCTTAAAATAACGCTACCTAACGACGACGTATACTCGTTACGACAAACATGGCTAGAGAAATGGTTCACCCTTGTTTGGTATAACAACTTTTGATGTAATGTTACTAATTCGAACAACGTTTAAGAAAATAATCAATTTGTATAATATCGATTAACATAATTTTCATTTCATCGAATATTTATTTGCGATAACAACATTTGCGCTATTGATCAAAAGGTATAATGTTCATTTGATGTAGTGTTCAGGTGGTATTACATGGTTGGTCTTACGTTTAATATGTATATTGTTTATTTAATCGAAAATCGTTAGGTCTAACGTTTAATATATATAAAAAACGTCATTATGGTTAACACCCCGACTCAGAGTACCCCGACTCGGATAGGTTAGGTTAGAAGGCTAAGGCGGGAGCGAAGCGGAGCGGAGCTCCCGCCTTAGCCTTCGTGGTTATTTTTTTTTAAACCCCCCAGAAATAGGAGCCCCCCGAAACGGGGCTCTGTCAACCTATCTTAGCGCAGGTGGTGGTTTTTAAGTAGGCGTTTTCATCCTATTAGACCAAATAAGTTTTATACATAACATTAGTTTAAATAAAATTGGTGCACTTGAAAATTCGGTCAAATGACATTATTTCAAATAAATAAATATGCTAAATAAAAATCTACTAATTAATTATTCGGTCAAATGAATAATTATACGAAATGACTTTATTGTAACTAAAATTAGCCGGAGTGATTTTCGACAAAACGTTGTTATACCAAACAAGGGTGAACCTAGAGAAATAAGTAGTCCAGTGGTATTCTATATAAATGGCGCTGGCGGTGGTGCTAATTAAACTTGAAACTTATCCCTTACATTTTAAGGTACGGAATTTCTTCTGTGTAGACTGTGTACGAATATTTTGTGTCATACCTAATCCTCGACGCTTTGGATTAGGTACGGAGTCGCATCGAAAAATACCTAATCAACATACATAGTCCAATATTTATGCCTCACGTCCAACTGCCTGAAACATTTTACACGAGAAGTGTCGTTTTAGATTCAAGTAAATCCACCACAGCATGGTCTAAAAAACAAGGTCAGACATTCCAGGAGTGACACATGCTTACGTCACTATCCAGTCGCCACTTTATTGCAACAAAACATGAATTATGAAAACATTTAAAGTCACTATTCTGTTAATATATACAAAGTTGATACGACAGAGGCGCTTTCCTTTAAACTGCCTATACTAGGTACCATTTTGAAGCTCTGTACCAACAATCAATTAAATACGAGCGGTAGTTTAATCGCAAATGATTTTTTTAATTTTTGCCCCGTTTGAACACGGTGTATCTTTCCTAACAGCTTTTTTTTTTTTTTTTTTGGGTGGGAAATCATCAAATGACCTCTCCCACTCTGGGCGGAGCGGAAGGGCGTGTCAGACTCTTACTGACTAAAACCCACCCGTGTTCCTTCATTTGCCTGTGCGCCAGGGCCACGGTAACTCTTTCGAAAAATCCGCGACCCCGGCAGGCATCAGCCCTATCGGACCCCGTCAATTATGCTGACAACTCTTTGAGGCGCGCGTGGAACACAACGCGCCGTCGACCCGGGCCTGGTCCTTACCGGAAGGCGAGCTGCCCATTGCTCGCCGTATCTTTCCTAACAGCTGATATGTCTATACGCTCATCGTCATGCACCTTAAAACGATAAATCTGAGTATAACCTACGACGCGTTGTTGCCGCTGTGACGCAAGTCACAAGTACAACCAAATATTTTCGCTAAAAAGATGGCAATGCAAACAAAACAATAAATACTCACACACTTGCACTTTCATTACGAGAGTGACAATCATAGCAAATAATACCGCGCGAAAAAGAAATAGAAATAGGTCAGTGAGTTGCTATTGCATCCTAGATCATTGCGGTCGGTAAGTGGGGCTTCTAAAAAACTTGTTTTTTCAGTGCGCCGACGCTATCTATTCAGAATGTACTTATGTTACGTAACACGGAAGCTCCTGCACCGCTTTTGTTTTGTCGAACTCGCGCGCCGACAATTGTGATTTTCTTTTGTTAATGTGATATGACACTAAATAAGTTTAAGACAGTATTTGGTTTTTTATTGTGACAGGACATGTAACTTGGGATTATTATTATTTAGTGTTAGTTTTTTTTTGTGATTGACTGCTTTCATTGTGATACGACACGTAATTAAACTTTGGTTGTGTGTGTGTGTGTGTAATTAAAGTGGCCACCATGACCTCCAGACCTCACTCCCATGGATTTCTTTTTGTGGGGGTACATTAAGGGTGAAGTGTATGCCTAAGAGGTTAATACAATTGTGGAAGTAAAAAATAGGATTATTTTAGCTTTTCACAAATTAAAGTGCTTAGCGACGGACAGTGATTTAATTAGAAAAATAAATAACAATATTCTCCGTCGGTATAATTTGTGCAATAATGTGAATGGAGGACACATCGAGAATTAAAAAAAAGTGTTTTATTGTGCGCGTATTTCAAAACCTTACATAAGTACCTAACATAAAAGCCAGCGCGAGCGGAGGCCTAAGCCGCCGCCCGCGCCAATGTGGCCGCCCGCTTTGACACGAGATAACACACGCCGCGCTCCGGCGCGCGCGCGACGTTGCCGCTTTGTTACCTAGGTATCTAAGATCAGTTAAATTTCTTTACAAAGGGTGGTTGCGTTTCACTCTGATTTGTAAGCTATTTAGTTTGTTTGAAACAAAAAAAAAACTCATTTTTGGTGTTTTTTATTTTAATACCGTATCGAATTAAAACTCGTACTAAACACGTATAGTATACGTAGTGTAATTTAATGCCCCTCTGTCGTATCAACTCTGTATACATACAAAGCATTTAAATTGTCGTTTCATTTCTCTAATCAAACGGAACAATTCAATTTAAACAATACCAACGTAATTGTTTGTTAAAACCTCTTTGTTTTATCGGATTCGCACAGGTAATAAAGGCGATTTGGGAGTTATTACTACACACTACTGGTAACACAGCGGTGATGACGTAGGCTTGTGTCACCCCCGTGACCGGAATGCTATACACTGGCGAAGTATATTATTATACCATGCACCACATTATTATTGGGCATAATGTATATACATTTTGTTTATAGAAACTGTTTAATAATGAAAACATTAATTTTCCCGCCCGCCCCGTATCAGTGGTGGGCGTTTCAGGGTGAGGGTTCTTGTCCCTATTAGCTATATTTTTATTAATCGTATCGATTTTGAAATAGGTAGGCGCTGTTAATAAAAAAAAAAATCTTATACAGAGCAACAGAGCAGTGGTGACCCAGTGGTAACGGCCCGGACTTACGAATTGTTTGTCGTGGGTTCAAACCCAGCCAGGCGCTTTAGTTTGTGTAATTTATTTTATCACCACTGCTCTCGAACCGGCGAAGCAAAACATCGTGAGGAAACCGCCATGTACTAACACTATAAATTCAAAGACATGTGAAATCCTTCCCGCATTGTGTCGGCGTGGTGGATTACAGCCCACTCGCTCTCATGGAGAGGAGACCTGTGTCCCAGCAGTGGGAACATTACAGGCTGTATGATGCTAAACTTAAAAAACCGGCCAAGTGCGAATCGGACTCGCGCACTAAGGGTTTCCGTACCATTATCTATAAAAACGGCAAAAAAATCACGTTTGTTGTATGGGAGCCCCCTTTTGGGTTTTTTTGTATTTTAGTTATAGCGGCAACAGAAATACATAATTTGTAAAAAAAAAACATCCTTCTAACTATCACGGTTCATGAGATACAGCTTGGTGACAGACAGACAGACGGACGGACAGCAGAGTCTTAGTAATAGGGTACGGAACCCTAAAAATGAGCAGACAAATTGCATTATTTTATACAATTTGTTTCCAAAAGTTAAGAGAAAAATCACATTCATCAAAAAGCGTAGTGCAGCGTTTTACTTACCAATAGGGAAATTGCCCGCACTAAAGTTAAAACCGACTTGTTCTGCAACTGTACCATTAAGATATTTAGATGAAAAGAATAAGTACTTCCGATCCATAGGTTCGAGATAAAATGACATCGCAAACATCTTTGTTGGTATTAGTTCTGTAATTTAAAAATATGTATTATGTAGGTAGGTACTTATTAACAGGCTAAATGATAAATGTTTTGATTTCTGTAAGTAGGTTTTTACAAACACTTTTACACGTCAATCATATTTTAAAACTAGATGAGCCGGCGTTTCCTATCTGGCTACTCTGTGAAGAAAGGCCGAAACAAACTCAGTGGTCACAGTCTCTTTTAAAGTCCAGACATAATCTTGGTCAGATCATGTTAAGACCATGTAGATTTGTGTCTGAAATGGTCTTTTGAGGAAAAACCACACAGTATGAGTGGACCTGTCCAGTCAGTGCACGCATTTGTCAGCAATCGTGGAGCTCAACTCAAAACTTAAGGAGCTCCACGATTCCACGAACAATACCAAAGAAAAATAAAACAATGACCCACATACTCTTTACATTCACAATAATTAAAATAATATACTATTTTACAAAGTAAATATTAATGTCAATGTGTAGGTACAGAAAAATCCGGAAATAATCTTGGTCATATTATTTGAGGACCATGTTAGATTGGTGTCTGAAATGGTCTTTCCAGGAAAGAACCATACAGATTTGAGTAGACCTGTCCAGTTAGTACACGCATTTATCAGTAATCGTGAAGCTCAACTCAGAACTTAAGGAGCTCAAGCACTCGACAAATAATACCAAAAAAAAGACGAATCGGGTAAGCCGCAAAAAGCACTCAAACTGCCAGATTATCATTAAAACTACCAGACAAAGTGAAAAAAAAAGTGACCCACATAGTCCTCACATTCACAATAATTAAAAATAATACTATACTTCACAAACTGTCATGACATTTTATGTATAATAAAAAAAGAAAAGAGCAAAAAATAAAAACCCCGCCGCCGTATCTGAACGTTGATGTCGTGGTGGGCCTTGCGCGCTCCTGGGGGTCTACTCTCTAACTCCGTCAACGACGATACGGGCCCGTCCGAAGGTAGTCCGAAAAGAAGCAGTAAACCCTACTCGCGATTCATTTCGGATTCATGGGTTTCGAATGGAATCATAGACAACATTCGCGAACGAATGACGCATGACGATAGAGTTGCGCTATTTTACCGGTCAATTATCGGTTTACTTACTTTGTGGTTTTCAAGCTTAATAAACAAAAATTAATATTGTTATCATTAGAAAATGACCACATTTTTAACAATAAACTTCTTATTATGTCTTTAAATAAAGCATTAAACTATTTTCGCCATTTTTGTCCGGATTGTAGCTTTATCCTGTTAATACCTTTGCCTTTTTTCTAACTGACGGCAATTTTCAAATGAAATGTCATGTCAGTGTTTATTATTATAGTAATGCGATTGTTGCATTGCGCGTCATATAACCCGACCGCGTACTGTAGCATTACACATGACTCGAACAAAATAAGCATGGCACATGACGCGCGGGCCGCGGCGCGTTGTTCGTAAACTTTGCATTATCTCGCTGTGTGTGCAAGTGAGAAGGAGCATGAGCCGGTCGGCTGGCTACGAAATAAGTGAACTATTAGTTAGAACCGTATTATGGATGTAATAAGGTTTACGTTTTATTGGCACCGCGGACTGCCTACGTGATTTATTAAATCATGACTCGCACTGTATGACACTATGACAGTTACGCTTTGCCGCACGCGCCATACGATATCTCATGTAATGATGTATATCTTCTACGACGCGAGCGTTTCATTACATTATTCATCGCGTGTGGCGCTTTATTTCGCGTCATGTTTGGAGTCATGGTGTAATGCAACATTCCTCGGTACGAAATGTAATGTCATATTACATCACTTTAGGACACACTGTTTTGCACATGTCTACAAACTAACTTCCGTCGGCGGCACGATAACTATTTGGATGTCGTATGAAATGACATAACGATCCGTCAATACGAGTGTCAAATTCAACTTTTCGGACGGGCAAAACACATCGGGAGTAAGGACAACAGTCAAATCGTGCTGTCATTCATTCTTAGTTCGGGTTCGGGACTAATCGTAAGTCCGTAGGTGATACGGAGTAGGAAACGCCCGTAACGAAGGCCGAAGGTACGGACTTCGTGCTTAGAGAGTAGACCCCCTGAACTCTAGGTCTGTACCAGTAGAGTTTACTTTGCTGAAATAGGTCTAGGGTGAGGAGCCAGACCAAGAGAGATACAGAAACGCGCAGGGCGGCATGTGGCGAGTTGTTGGGCAGTAGTGACCCCACGGACCCTGTCTCCCTTGACAAGTCTTGTTCCTAATCTCTGGCTTGCCTTTTTTGACCGGCTGGAATGATCACAGACGTGGAGCTGCTACCTGTTTCTTGCCTTTATTGGCCGGGTTGAGTGGAGATTCGCAAGAGCAAACGTGCTCGGAGGAAGGAAGTATTCCAGCAAGATGCTGGATGCGGATCTTGACCGTATTTTCGGGATTGTCCTGATAGCCGTGGGATACCTCTCCACTCCTCATAAGCACCTCAGGACATGTTGCCCTCTTGTCGCTATGATACAATGTGCTAGAGACCGTCTTCGGGGGCCCATTATTGACTGTGCAAGTCTGGCATTTTATCCATGTATTTTATATGTAAAACATTGGTCAGGCAGGGGCCATAGCCGTTCCATAGTTTTTGGTAACCAGTCCATTTTAGCCACTGAAACCCATAGTTCAATAATTATTTTTGTTTCCAAATCCCGCAATAGTCCGACACCACCCGGGGGTTGTTATTGGGTGCACTTGCACAGTGTATACAGGAATAATCGTCGGTTGGTGCCTCATTGCATTTAAAATTGTCTAAGGGGCCTCTGCGAGTTAGCTTCAGCCCCTCGTACGCTTGCCAAAGGACCGGGATCCCATGGTCCCGAGCTGTGTTAACATACAAAAATAATAATATGAAAAAAACATTCAGTATGCAAAAATTGGAGCAACTGAATCCCAAGCCTTTTTATCCTCAATATAATCTTTAAGGGTTTAAAAGGCTTTCTGGCACAACTTACGTTTAATGAATGATTTGAATTTATTAAGACTTAGATCTCGAAAGTGGTTTGGAAGTTTATTATAAAAGCGTATACATTGACACTTGAACGAGCCACCTATTTTCTTGAGCCTTGTTGTAGGTAGTTATGCAACCTGAACCGCAGCGAGTAATCACCGTGAGAGCATAAAATGCATGATTGCAGTTCAGGGTGGCACTTCCAGACGGTTCCATGCATTTTGTTAACTTAGCATTCTAAGTAGCAGTAAGTCCAAGCATGTAACCGATAGGATTAGTTTTGAGACATTACATGAGAGCATCCGCTTCTGCTTACACGTATTTCGACTCTTTTATTTAACATAACGCTCCCAAAAACTTGACCAGGTACAACAAATTTGTGTTTGTTCCTAGTATTTATATTATGGATATCACTGTATTTTTTAAATAATTTTATATTTTTATGGGCATTTAAAAGATTTTCATAAATATATTGAGAAGGCACGGTCATTACATTAATCTCCTTAAATTTCTCTGTGAGAGATTGTCTCGGACTTAATTTATAAATTGATCGAACAGCACTTTTCTGCAAAACAAAGATAATCTGAATGTCGGCGGCATTTCCCCATAACAGAATACCGTATGACATAACACTATGAAAATAGCTAAAGTACACTAAACGGACTGTCTCTATGTCGTTTAAATTACGAATTTTTCTAACAGCGTATGCTGCGGAGATTAGCTTTTTTGACGATTTACATATCTATGTTTATGTGGGCCCCACTGAAGCTTAGCATCCAAAGAATACTTTGCTATCTTCAGGATTCAATTCTTCACCCTTCATCAATACATCAGTTTTCACCTGTCTAACGTGAGGTAACGTATACTTAAAGCATTTTCGTTTTTATTTCATTAAGAAGTAAATTAATGACATTGAATCAGTAAACTACTTTTGAGATCCCGCTATTTACATCGCCATCGTCAGGTGCTGACGTTTTAAGTTTAAACAAAAGTGAAGTGTCATTCGCAAACAACAATATACCGTGATTATCTTTTATAAGGTAAGGCAAATCATTAATATAAATAAGAAACAAGAAAAGACCAAGAATTGAGCCTTGCGGGACTCCCATTGTTACTTTAGATCCGGGAGATCTTTTTTCATTAAAGTCAACGCTCTAAATCCTATTATTCAAGTATGAAGTAAGAAGATCCAGACCGGTGTTCCGGATCCTGTAGTGGCGGAGTTTCCTGATTAACGTTTCATGAAGAAGGCAATCGAATGCCTTGGACAAGTCACAAAAGATGCCCAAGGCATTGCATTTATCTTCCCATGCATTATAAATATGTCCTAAAAGTTCAAAACATCAGTAGTTGAACGAGCCTTGTAAAACCAAACTGTTGTAGGTCAATGTAGGTATCGTAGTTTATATTGATAATTTTTATCCTACCCAAATACCAGCAGCCTAAATGCGTACCACACAATCGATCGCGATCTGAATCAATTTGAAGCCTATTGGTAATCCATTGCATCATATGATCGAAAATTTGTTTGCTCGACAACGTAAATAACGCAATGAATGTTGTTGAACTGTCAAAATGAAAGCTATTCTTACTGTCGCAATTACCAACCGTTTTTTAATTCGCTATAAGCACGCGTAGGATTACCACCATAGAAACGGGTTTTGTCGACGGAAGAATAGACTAAATGACAAATTGTTGACAGATTTCTAAAGAAATTTACTTATCTACAATCTGTCATTTTGTCTATTCTTACGTCGACAAAACTCGTTACTATGGTGGTCATGCTACGCATGCAGGAGTACACAGCGGGAAAGGAGAATGTTGAGCAAGTGTGGCTTGTCTCATCCCCCGATTGTACCTATTAGTCAGTGTTGTCCCACTGTCCTAATTCAGACTTCAGATATTTATACTAATACGTAGCCAAGTATCATCTAATGTGGTTTACAGGAACGCAGGTACACACAAAATAATACTTGGTAATATAAGTAGGTATGTTTTTTTTTCTATAGGATTTTCTCCTTTCTTTACAATCTAGATGGCACTTGGAAGTAGAAACTTAAGTATGTCCGTTGATATCTGTTCTATGTAGGCGTATTAATAAGTTACAGGCTGCCAGGAAGCCGGCTGATCTTACTTCACGTGGACATCTCATCACGTTTGTTTTTGATCGTAGAACGCATCATAGAATACGAAAATGATAGTAGTTCGTTCAGAATCAGCACTAAAATCCATTTCTGTAGTTTTTAATCCTTGAATACTAACTTTATTTTATCACCACTTACCTATTACTTTAAACTTAAACCTAAAAATCTTCAAACGAAGTAATAGGAAAGCAATTCTACCTCTCATAACTTCAAAACATTTTTTTCTTCTGAAAAACTCTGATTAGTAGTAGACTAATCAGAGTTTTTCAGATTTTTTTGTAATACTAGGCATATTTAAGGTTAACTTATGGAAATTAACCTTAAACATACTAGTGTTACACATTCTGTCTGACACAGCATTACCTTAATCTTTAAACTATTTTTACTATATAAATTCATTAAAAATATTTACATTAATTAAAAATATTTATAATGTATTTGATATGTAAGAAGATTAATAAACAAAATATAATATTATAAACTATCGAATACACAGCCAATAGCTATTCTCGCTCAAAAAAAAAAAAAACATTACAATTGTTCAGTCTACAATTTACTTTAAATTATACATAAGAATACCTACCTTTTAATGTGCTATACCCACACACACATGTCCCTCATGTCATGTCCTCTCTGTGTGCCTCTTGTCTATATAAATAATTATGTAGGTAGATATTACAATTACCTGTTTCTTTGTAGCCGCTTACTGTACCAACGATTTTGGTTGACGGTCTGTCCACCGTCACCAATCTCACGTCTGTTCGCAGTACTTCACATACCACGGATAAAGGTTGGTGTATTACATTATATTTGTATTCAATTTCATAATACCTATAATTATACTCGAGTTTTTTTCGGAGAGTCATCCCATTAATTCTGACTCTCATTATATCTATAAAAAAAAGTAAATTATAAGTTTCATAATCCGCTTCCATATTACAGCTTTTTTGCAATGTTATACAAGATGTTGTGCAACGTGTTGGCAACGGGTCCCCTATGTTGTTTCGAACGCCGCTGTTGCGACACACGCTGTTGCGAATTATTTTTCCACTGCCTCACAGGTTCGAAAGCTCATGGACTCGAATGAAGTAGTCGCGAAAGACGCTGTTTCGAAAAACATTTTCACTGCCTCATACGCTCGAATGCTTGCAGGCTTCTCTTAGTCCCGTCACGCCGTCGGGACACCATCTGGTCGCGCTTGTTCAGCACACTGAACAACAACAGCTTGGCAGCAGCTATGTCATCGTCACTGAAGTTCGATGCGCAGATCTGGACAGCAGACACTTCGTCCATCACATCCAGCTTCTGCTGCAGGAACGCCAGCAACTCATTCACCACTAGTTCACTACCCATGGCGAGTAAATTACGAGCGACAGCTTGCGCCGCGCTATTCGATATAAAGAATATGCAAACGCGTCCGCATCGGAACGCGGCACAAGCGAGACTCAGGGGGTGGTACCTTGATATTGTGTAGTAGTTGTTTTAGACATAGGGAAAGAAAGGATATCACTGCCTGCTCTGTTAATCGCTTATGTGAGGTAGCATGTGCAGAGGTTGAAGGCCATACTTTCTTATGTGTTAATAGCCTCAAACTTGTCAACATTTTTGATAATTGTGGAAGAAATACTAAGTGAAGTTATTAAAGATAATAAATTAGTTTTTGTTTGTGCTGATCTAAATATTGATCTATTAGTTAATTCACAGGAAAACTGTAAGCTAATCTCAATGTTTAAATCATTCGATTTAAAATGTATATTTAATGGAGCTATTAGAATAACAGCAACCTCAGCTTCATGCATAGACAATGTATTAAATAATTTTAAAATAAAAGACTCGTTCTTAATTAGTGGCGTCACGTCTGACCATACTGGTCAACTTGTATTGTTTGACTTAGAAAAAAAGTTACACTTAGATAAAACTGTTGAATTAAGATCGTTAACTAAAAATAAATTGAAAATGTTTAGTAATAATGTACTTGGCAATTTTTCAACAGCTAGTTTTGATTCACAAGTCTCTAATATAAACTACCGTACACTATTTTCTACAGTATGCCAAGAATTCAATAATCAAGAATAAAACATGTACTTTAAAAAAAGTTACAATCAATAGTAAACCAAAATCTTGCAAATGGGCCAGTGCTGACATTAGAAAAAGCAGAGATATTTTACATAATTTGTATCACGAGAAATCATTGCCTTCTGATCAAACCATTCATGATTATGTAAGAAATTATTCTAAGATATTCAAAAGAGTCTGCGCTCAAGCTAAATCTAAATTAATAAGTAACAAAGTTAGTATTTCTAATAATAAAATAAAAGCTGTGTGGCAGGTATTTAACAAAGAAAATGGAAACACAAAACAGCGAGATCCAAATGAATTGTCTCTATAAATTGATAATGAAACCATTTCAGGTAGGTACGTTAAAAGTTTGAGAGACACTAGAACATTTCTTAACCAACATCCCAATAGAGGTCACGAAATCGCTCCCGTTATCTATCTTCTTATATAAATAAAATTCAATGTTCTAGCTGAGATATCAAAGCACAGCCCAAACCGCTGGTCCTAGAGACATGAAATTTGGAGGGTGTGTTCCTTATAAAGAGTAAGTATACATTAAGAACGGGTTTTTCGAAATTCTACCCCTAAGAGGGTGAAATGGGGGTTGAATTTTCTCTAAAGCTTTTTATTCTCTGTGTTGATTGACTCGAAAATTTGTACACATATTCTTCAATTAAAATTAGGATACACGTGTATCATAGTTTTTCCAAAATCATCCCCCAACAGTTTCAAATAGGATCTTTCTGAGGTAGAGGTGTATCAGTAATATGTGACATCCCGATTTTCGCGTTGGCTCGTGATATGCGACATTGATAATGTCAGTATACTTATGTGTATAAATAGATTTAATGAATCATAGTCGTCACCGATGTCCAATCTCAACCAGGGTATCAAGATGTATCAAATATGTAACTGATATTACTGTGAACTAATATTTCCATTTATAAGTAAGTAGAGGTCGCAAGCGCTACTGCTAAGCATGAAAGAGGTCCTTTTTTTTTGGGTGGGAAATCATCAAATGACCCTTCCCGCTCTGGGCGGAGCGGAAGGGCGTGTCAGACTCTTACTGACTAAAACCCACCCGTGTTCCTTCAGTTGCCTGTGCGCCAGGGCCACGGAAACTCTTTCGAACAATCCGCGACCCCGGCAGGCATCGGCCCTATCGGACCCCGTCAATTATGCTGATATCTCTTTGAGGCGCGCATGGAACACAACGCGCCGTCGACACGGGCCTGGTCCTTACCGGACGGCGAGCTGCCCTTTGCTCGCCGTCCGCAGGCCCGCGCCTACGGTGGCCGGGAGTCAGCTATCGACTCCCGACGCCCAGGGTGTCTCCACCTGCGGCGACTAGGGGCGTGAGGGCGCAATGATTGCCTCTCCCTCACGCGCTCCGCCTCCTCCTTCGCGAGCATTACTGCTTCGCAGAAGGAGGTGACTGCTTTCCATTCCCTCTCGCTCCATACCATGGCCTGAACCAGGGCCGGTCGCGAGAGATCACCGCCACACGGCGGTGCTCAATCCAAGCCGGGCAGACCTCCACCGTATGTTCTACCGTGTCCACTGGTCGATCCACACAATGACAACACCCAGGCGTTTCCTCCTGCCTTATCCGAAACAGGAACCTCCCGAAACAGCCATGTCCGGTGAGGACCTGCGTCGGGCGGAAGGTGAGGACGCCGTGGCGCCTCTCAAGCCACTCCTCAAAGAGGGGAATTACCGCCGCAATTGTGGCGTGCCCAGCGCCGGGTTGCGAAAGTCGCACTCTCCATACCGCCATGAGATCCCGCCGGAGCTCTGTCCGCTGTGCCGCGATTTCTCGCGGCAGCGGAGTTACGCTCCGGCATTTCGCCTCTTCGCGCCACTCCCAAATGTGCGCGAGGACTTTTGCCTCCAGATCCCATGGCGGCAATCCGGCAAAGAGGCTCGCCGCTTCGCAGGAGGACGAGTCCCAGGTACTTCAACGTCGATTCGACGCCGATGTGAACCCCTCCCGCCATTGTTTGGGAACCCGAGGGTGGCGCGATCCGAGGACCATGAAAACACATGGCCTCGGACATGTGCAGGGCACCTCGAGTCCCAATTGCCGGATCCTCTCAATGACTGTCGCAACCCCTCGTGTCATTAATTTGGCCGCCGCCTGGAGCGACCTCGCCTTTTTTTTGTTTTTTGATCCGGGGTTGAAAATCCTCATGGATGTCCCCCGCCCTGGGGCATGACATCTCTCGCCGGTTCCATTCTCCCTGGAAACCGGGGTAAATGATGGCCCTGTCCGTCAGATAGACCTCGACTATGCGACAGAGGTAGGTCGGCATCCGGTGATACCGGAGTGCCTCCCTGATGCAACTCCAGGGCAGGGTATTGAAGGCATTGGCGATGTCTAGAGACACCGCCAAGACAACCCGACCCCGGGCCACAGCATCCCCCGTCGTGAGAGCTCGCACGCACATGATGTCGTCCACCGTAGAGCGCCCCCTGCGGAAACCAAACTGGCTTTCCACCAAATCCGGCCCCACCCGTACCAGCCGCCCGACGAGGCGGTCTGCAATAACTCTTTCAAAGAGCTTGCCCACCTCGCCGAGCAGCCACCATGGGCCGGTAAGCGGACGGAGAGTCCGCAGGGCGCCCCTTCTTCTTAATGAGGACCAGTTTTCCCGTCTTCCAACGAAGTGGGAACTGGCCCTCCAAGCAAGCGCTTAGGAGCCCTCTAAGTCGAGGCCCGAGAGCCTCCAAGGCCAGGACCCAGGCTTTTCCAGGTAGGCCGTCGGGTCCTGGGGCGGTATTTTTGGCACTCAGCCTACGTACCGCCACTCTCAACTCTACCTCGGTCACCTCAAGAGTATCGTCGTCGTCGTCCGTTGTGTGGTCCACAGTGAGCACCGCAGGAGGCAAAGCCATGGGCGGGGGAGTATGCTCCTCTCGCGAAGGAAACAATGCGCCCACCACGCCCTCCACGAGCTGGGGCCGGAGACTCTGCGTCAGCGGGGGAGCCCATGGGCGGAGTTTCTCCAAGGGTGGGAAACTTTGTATAGGAAACGTTGCATTTCTTATGTTAGGGATATGAAAATCCATGAGGAGCTCGTGGCTAAATAATAACAGCCGCACGGGTCGACCCATCAGGTTAAGCTACGCTTGCCAGGTTTGGGCCGTGGATGGGTGACCATCATTACATACCGAGACTACCCGTGCCTCGGAAACGTTAAGCCGACACACACACACACACACAACACACACAACATACACACATACACACAGATACATACACCACACACATACATGTTACATAATTGATACACCTGGATACCTTGATTGAGATTGGACACCGCTAACGACAATGATTCATTAAATCTATTCATACACATAAGTATACTGGCATTATCAATGTCGCATATCACGAGCCAACGCGAAAATTGGGATGTCACTGTACAAATTTTCGAGTAAATCGACACAGAGAATAAAAAGTTTTACAGAAAATGCAACCCCCCATTTCACCCTCAGGGGTGTAATGTCAAAAAAAAAAATTCGTAGTGGATACTTACTCTTCATAAAGAACACAACCTACAAATTTCATGTCTCTAGGACCAGCGGTTTAGTCTGAGCTTTGATATCTCAGTCAGGACATTGAATTTTATATATATATATATAGATAGATAGATAACCAAAAGTAAACACCTCCACTCGCATTGTCTAACAATAGTGTAAAAATAAAAATACGCTAATTGCCTAAAGAGCAAAGATGGCAAACTCAGTCCATGGATTGGTTATTGGCAAGCGTCACCCGAGTTTAAGCATGTACGCAAACCAATGTATGACTCAGTCATACCTTTGTATCTAATAAACTAGAAAACCAAACAAACTTACCGAATTCTGTCCGCATTACTAATCTCACCATTACTTTGTTGTAGTCAGTTCGTTCCGTTTTAGTACATATTATATAACTATTGTTGTGTCCAGAATGCAATTTTGCAAATAAACCTATCTCATAAACTGATTGTACTTCCATGGTAGATTTATCTGAAATAATACGAAGTATTCATTTATTATTGCTACAGATAATATGAAGACGGGATGCTTTTCCAATTTTTACTCTATGTACGCACTTGTAGAGCCGAAATTCTGTCCTTATGCGTCGTGTACGTGTTTTGTGCATGCAGTCGTAATTACAAACGACTGCACTGCTGCGCCCCCTAAGAAATTCAAAGTCATTTCTTCTGCCGGAAAAATCATCGCCACAGTGTTTTGAGACTCAAAGGAAAATTTGCTGATTTAGTACACAAAAAAAGTTGAAACCATAAACACAGCGTCCTACACATCCACTTTGAGAATTTTACGGGATGAAATTAAAGAAAAAAGCCCCCGTCGACACGGCGCGTGTTTCTAAGGCTGCTGAGCGAGATTGCGGTTTCGAAGAAATTAACCACCCACCCTATAGGCCGGACCTAGCCCCAAGTGATTATTATTTGTTCCATAATTTACTAAAAAGACTTTCGTGGGAATCGATTTTCCATTCTCAAGGCAGCAATAAATGCGCATTTGTCAGAGAACGAGGAAAGCATTTTTTAAAGTTTATTGAAAAGTTAATTTCATGATGTAATAAATTATTTGAGGTAATGGGGGATTACATTGATACATCATCTAGTTTAAAAAATATGATTGACGTGAAAAAGTGTTTGAACAAACCTAATTACAGAAATAAAATCATTTATCATTAAAAAATAAAAACAAATTTATTGAATTTACTGTTTTTATCATGCCAATACCGAGACTACATTGAACGCCCCTCGTAAAAACCGGTTGTATTCGATTCCCTAGTTCGGAAACCAAATACGTTACAAAGATTTACCATCCGATATACCTTAAATTTTCTCGTTCTCACTTTTCGTCTAGGCCAATTTACCTGTTCTGTCCTGTTTATATTTAATATTAACATATTTGTATTTTATTTTGATTCGATTGTTTTTAATACTAATAAATTAGACGTGTTTATGTGGTGAATTTTTGTTTTTTTATTTCGCTACAATAGGTATAAAATAATGAAAAAACTCACCGCTCATTGTGCCTGCCATAGAATATTCCATCGTGAGCGGCGCTGGCTTCAAGAAGTTGACGCAAGTGACGTTAACTTCATCGCCGTCTACGTATTGGTACTCGGCAGTGAAGTCGACGTCCTTCTCCCACAGGTCTGTGCGAACTGCTTGCAGTACCATGTTGTTCACGAGGATCGTTTGAGGCGACGCTGTGGGGTCATGAGTCTTACAGATAGGTAGGAAACCGGTTAAATTTTCTAGTTGGGTCTTAGGATGAAAACTATAAGATAATCTACAAAAACAAAAATATGTGAAAAGGAACCCAGGTTCAATATAAAAAGAAAAAAAATAGAAATGAAATCGGCCAGGTGCGTGTCGGACTACTTACGCACAGTGAAGTCGGGATGAATGAAATCAATTAAAATCAATACTGTGTATGCTGATTTTATCGACCGTAAAAATAAGTTCACATTTGAATTTGCAAAGTCACTTAGAAATATCATAATCTTTTCAATTATGGGATCCAAAAATACCTCACACACTAATAATTTTTAAATATTTTTTTCTCGTAGTTTCATTCTCTACGCCATTGTTAAGCGCTGCACAGATTGCACCTTCTTTCCGATTTTCAGGGTACCTTTTTTGCCATTTGAACTGAACATTTGATTTCATAAAAACCAAAATGATTGAGAACTAAATTAGTGCAAAGTTTTATGAGGGTGAAAGAAAGTTTATCAGGTTCATTGATAACGGATGTGGCTTGGCTTCAAACTCAATTATTTGTTTGTAACGTTTTAAATTCAGTAGCAAGGGACCTGATAAACTTTTAGCAATCCCTTAAGCCTATTTATGTCTGGGCTGGAGCTATCCGGACTAGTGTTAATTTACTAAAACTCGTAGATACATAGCTAGGTTAATACCTACCTTCCTAATGATACAGTCATTATACTTGATAATCTACAAACAAAAAATAAAACTTTTTTTTAAAAAAACTTCCGAAATTAAAGCTATTTTCACGTTTTTTTGTGTTTTTATTTTTGGAACTTGGTTGTTGTTTTTGTAAAAATGTTTTTATTTCTCACTTTTTACTTATGGTTTCCCACACAAATTCGCATACCACTACTTGATATGTAAATAACAGTGACAGGAAATTATCAAAACATCATCAATATAAACTAAGTGGAAAAAATATGCAGTATTAAGGATAACTAAAAAACTGCTAGTCAGAACTTAATCAAATTTAAATGGGACCACATGTGAAACACCAGCTATCAAATAAAAAAGAATCATCCAAATCGGATCACTCAGAAAAATGTTCCGAGCTAACACATAAAAAAAAAATGCAATCGAATTGAGAACCTCCTCCTTTTTTTGAAGTCGGGTAATAAAGAGCCTCGGACTTACTTATTTGTCTCACGTGAATCTTCATAAAGCAATAGACCGCTGAATAGTTGTGGTTTTCGTAGTGGACCACGGGATTTACTATTGCATTATCTTGTTGAGTCAATATCGTACAGTTCCATACCGTGCCCATTGTTTTTTCAGCCTTAAACTGTTGAAAGGTATTTATTTATTTATTAAGACATTTATTAACCACGGCAATCCGATAAGATGGGTCAGTATGGACAAAATCTGAATCTGAGAAAGTTTTAAGGAATCACGTAGTCGTTGTTCGAGATGAGAAAAACTGCATTAAAAGATTTTCTTAAACACACTTAGGTCGTAATCGAACCTAGTTATTTCTGCAAAAATACAAATGGTATTTTATTGCTGTAATTGATAGTAGCATTGTATGGATTCAATTTTACTAAGGAACAAAGTTATACTAAAATCAAAAATTAATTCTATTCCATTATTTTTGACAATCCCGCAACTTTTTTAGTCACATCTTAGGTAGGTTCCAGGTGGTGTTTTTTTTATAACCTCGTATGGTCCAACTGCAGGGCAATGACCTCGCGAACTCCTCTCCTTCCACTTCTCTCTCTGTCTAGAGCGGCTAAGGACATCCTCAACGACATTAATGCATTTAACTTTTTTTCTATCTCTAATAATTTCAGATTCAATCCATCGTAACCGTATTTCCCGAAGGAATAGGCAGTGCATTGTGCAATTAATAGATAAATGGTTAAATTACTTACAATGGCGACGGACCAACTGCGGCGTTTGTTTATATGCTCATAAGTAACATTGTTATCATTGTAGTTACTACAACTGTAAAATACTTATAATATCATTTTAAACTTAATAACTAGTTACTTACTTAATAAATATTGACAAAACTTAAACGGATTTTGCTACGTTTTTCTTATTCCCGCGTGATGTAAACTAAAAACGTGGGGGCGCATTTTATAACCCATCCTCAAGGATTTTTTTAATGCGCCCCCACGTTTTTAGTTTTACATATCCTTGATGCAGCAGCTGCATGTGATGAGTTATGAGTGTCAGTTTTTTTTTCCTACTTTTTAGTTAATTAGAAAAAAGGTGGTTACCTAAAAAGTTGTTTTATAGAGATTTTGTTAAATTGTTTACGTTGTTTTTTAGTTAGGTACGTAAATAGTACTGTTCTAGGTCATTAACTTACATGAAATGATTTACAAAGACATAACTGTTCGGAATAATATTGAATTCTTTTCCTTCGTGAACACAGTATATATTTTGTTGTATATCTTTAACTTCGTGGTCACAAATACGTTTATAACCGTTTTCAGTTTTCGTGTCCGTGATATAAAATCTAATTCCCAATAGATCTGTAAGGAAAGAAAATTTGTATTTATCTACAGTGGAAACGGTGCAAGGATGTTTTGACGCGCAGCTAACATCTGATAATTCATAACTATCGCCGCCATCTCGACAATTTCACAAATATTTACCACGCTACGAGGTTATATTTTGGCGTCAGCCTAAAATCGGAACTAAAGGTGCCGATTCTCTTGTCACAAAATTCTCTAAACTATACTAAAATTTAGTTTATTCCTGTCGAAAGAGGATTTCTCTTTCTGAAATAGACAACAGTGACACAACTTAACTATATTTTAGTTTGACAGCATGGATATATGGCACTTTTTTTTTCTTTTTTTTTGAGTTGGAAATCATCAAATGACCTCTCCCGCTCTGGGCGGAGCGGAAGGGCGTGTCAGACTCTTAGTGACTAAAACCCACCCGTGTTCCTTCAGTTGCCTGTGCGCCAGGGCCACGCTAACTATTTCGAAAAATCCGCGACCCTGGCAGGCATCGGCCCTATCGGACCCCGTCAATTATGCTGACATCTCTTTGAGGTGCGCGTGGAACACAACGCGCCATCGACCCGGGCCTGGCCCTTACCGGACGGCGAGCTGCTCATTGCTCGCCGTCCGCAGGCCCACGCCTACGGTGGCCGGGAGCTGCTATCGACTCCCGACACCCAGGGTGTCTCCTCCTGCGGCGACTAGCGGCGTCAGGGCGCAACGATTGCCTCACCCTCATGCGCTCCGCCTCCTCCTTCTTGGGCATTACTGCTTCGCAGAAGGAGGTGACTGCTTCCCATTCCTTCTCGCTCCGTACCATGGCCTGAACCAGGGCCGGAAGCGAGAAGTCGCCGCCGCCGATCGCCGCCACGAGGACACGGCGGTGCTCCGCCCAAGCCGGGCAGACCTCCACCGTATGCTCCACCGTGTCCTCCGGTCGATCCACACAATGACAACACCCGAGAGTTTCCTCCCGCCTTATCCGAAAAAGGAACCTCCCGAAACAGCCATGTCCGGTGAGGACCTGCGTCAGGCGGAAGGTGGGGATGCCGTGGCGCCTCTCAAGCCACTCCTCGAAGAGGGGACTTACTGCCGCAATTGTGGCGTGCCCAGCGCTGGGTTGCGACAGTCGTACTCTCCATGCCGCCATGAGATCCCGCCAGAGCTCTGTCCGCTGTGTCGCGATGCGATTTCTCACGGCAGCGGAGTAACGCCCTGGCGTTTCGCCTCCTCGCACCACTCCCAAATGTGCGCGAGGACTTTTGCCTCCAGATCCCATGGCGGCAATCCAACAAGGAGGCTCGCCGCCTCGCAGGAGACCGTATACTTACTTAAGAATACTTATCTATATATATAAAAGGAGAAACTGACTGACTGACTGACATATCAACGTACAGCCGAAACTACTGGGTCTAGGAACGTGAAATTTTGTACATGGCTTCCTTATATAATGTAGGGAAGCACTAAGAAGGGGTTTTTGGAAATTCGATCTTTAGGGGGGTGAAAAGGAGGGATTTTGTTTGTATGAAAAATCTGATTCCTTGAGTTAATAAACTTGAAACTTCGTAAGAATACTTACCCAAATAAATTATGAACTTTCGCATCAATTGTTTTTCTAAATTACTCCCAAAAGAGGGATGAGAAGGTGTCAAAGTTTGTATGGAAAAATCTTATTCCTTGGGTTATAAAACATAAAATTTGGCACGAATACTTATCTAAGTAAACTATGATCGTTGTCATTTTTTGTTTTTCTAAATTACTCCTAAAAGGGGGATTGGGGGGTGTCAAAGTTTTTATGGAAGATTTTTAACGCGCAGTCCGATTGACTCAAAACTCAGTATTTATACTAAGACCAAAAATAAAGAATAACCTGTATCAGGATTTTAGGAAAATCTATCCACGACGGGGTGAAAAGGGGTAGTCAATTTTACAGGGGAGAATTTTACTGGGAGTCTTGATTAACTCAAAAAATTATTTAAAAAAACTTTGAGTCAAGTTATGGAAATATCCCAAACGACTTTTCAAAATTCCACCCCTCTGAGGGTGAAAGAAAGGGATACAGTCTATAATATTATGAAAGATCTTATTCATTAGTTTAGAAAACGTAGCATACCTAAACTTATCTAGGTAAATCTATCATATAAAAGAAGAAACTGATTGATTGACTGACATATCAACGCACAGCCAAAACTACTGGGACTAGGAACGTGAAACTTTGCATACGTATTACTATTATAATGTAGGGGAGCACTAACGGGTTTTTGGCAATTCGACCTATAAGGAGGTGAAACGGGGGGAATTTCGAATGTATGAAAAATTATATTTCTTGAGTTTATAAACTTGAAACTTGGCAGGAATACTTATCAGTAAATTATAAATTGTATCATTTTAGTTTTTCTAAACTACCCCTTAATGGGAGATTGGGGGTGTCAAAGTTTGTATGGAAGAATTTAATGCACGTTCTGATTAACTCGAAACCCAGTATTTATACTTAAGACCAAAATAAAGAGTAAAGCCTATAAGGGTTTTTCGAAAGTCTACCCTTAACGGGCTGAAGATGAGTAGTAAATTTTACAGGAGAGAATTTTACTGCTTGGCTCGATTAACTAGAAAATTTGTGTAAATAATCTTTAAGTGAAATAATGGAAAAATTCTAATCATATTTTCAAAATTCCACCCCTGTGGGGGTGAAAAGACATGATACATTTAATATGAACAATCTTATTCCTTTGGTTAATAAATTTGAAACTTGGCAATATATGCCTCAGTAAACAATAAATATTGACACTTTTAGTTTAGAAAAACCCTTCACATAGGAAATAAGGGGTGGAAAAGTTAATAGGAATGGGGGTCAAAGTTTGTATGGAAAATTTTAACGCACAGTCCATTTAACTCGAAACTGTATTTATACGTAACCAAAATAAAGAATAAAATCTATCAGGGTTTTGCGAAAATATACTCCTAACGGGGTATAATAGGCAATTTTACAGGGCAGAATTTTACTGCGTGGCTTGATGAACTCGAAAATTGGTATGAATAATCTTTGAGTCAAGTTATGGAAACATCTCAAACGATTTATCAAAATTCCACCCACACAGGTAAAAAGAGGTGATACACTTTATATGAAAATCTTATTCATTTGGTTATAAAACTTGAAACTGAGCACGAATGCTTGCTTGAAAATTATAACGCGCGGTCCGTTATGTAACTTGAAACTCAGTATTAATACTTTTGACAGAAAAGAAACGATGATAAGTTTTGGGTCTTTCGAAAATCGACCCCTCACGGGGCAAAAAGGGGTACCTAATTATTTTTTTAAGAAGAGGATTTTACTACGTGGCTTGACTAACTAAAACATTGGTATAAATAATATTTAAGTCAAGGTATGGAAACATCCCAAACGATTTATCAAAATTGCATCCCTGTGGGGATGAAAAGACGGGATACAGCTAATATGAAAAATCTTATTCCTTTGATTAATAAATTTGAAATTTGGCATTATTTGCCCCAGTAAATAATAAAGACTGTCAGTTTTAGTTAAAAAAAACCCTCACTGATGATCTGTGGAGTGACAAAGTTAATAAATAAGGAAAAATATTAAAGTGCTTTTGGATTAACTCGAAACTCGGCACTATACATAAAACAAAAAATAAAAAGTATGTGTATTACGATTTATTAAAAATCAACTCCTACTAAGGTGGAAAAGGATAAAAAAGCTTGAATTTTACTGCTTGCTTCAATTAACTCGAAAATGGATATGAATAATGTTAAATCATACAATGGAAACTGACTAGCTAGTTGTAAAATTCTTATTCCTTCGATCTATAAACTGAAAAATTGGCTCGACTATTTATTTTATCTAGAATCTAGACAAAATAAATATTCGGGCCAATTTTTCTAGATTCTAGATAAATGATAAAGATCGTAAACATATATTTTCGTAAACTACCTTTCAAGGAGAGTGGAGGGGATGTTAAATTTTTTAGCGGAAAGTACGAAATCTACGCGGACGAAGTCGCGGGCAAAGTGCTAGTACATAATATTTTCATAAATGAATTGACAAGGCACCGTCATAATATTAATCTTTTTAAATAGTTCCCGAAGAGATTCGCAACGACGTAGATTGTAAATGGCCCTGACAGCTCTCTTTTGCAAAATGAAAATGGATTCAATGTCAGCAGCCCGACCCCACAGTAAAATGACATATGACATAATGCGATGAGTGTAACTTAAGGCGGGAGGGAGGCAAATTTTGTCTGTTTTTATGGCGCAACGGATAATTAGTTTGTATGTCTCCCCGTGTATTGTAGAATCTGGATATTTTCGGACTAGTTTACATAATTATAAAATATAAATACTGACTAAGGTGAGAATCTTGTGTTTCTGGAAGTAAGGCTTGCAACTATCTGTTGGTACTATATTAACAATTGTTCGTATTAGCTTTTTTTGGAGGGTAAATAGAGAAGGAGCGTCTGTGCTATTTCCCCATAAGATGATGCCATAGTTAAACCAAGCGTGGGCATACGCGCAGTATGTGACTAATACGGTTTGTAGGTTTGTAGTCTTGTTTATTTCCCGGAGAGCGTAAGAAAACTTTGATTTATTTTATTTTATTTGCATATTTAGTGATAGCTAGTTTAAGTGCCCGTTTTTGAATGCACTTCATTTATTAGAAGTAGCATCCATGAAGCAGTACATTTGGAAATACACGTTTCAGTGCTACCATTGTAGCTTTTTCGTAGTCGAGCGTGAATTTTATGGGATTCCATTTGTGATTTGATTAAATTGAATACACGTTATATGTGGTTTTTTTTCTATCACTCATACTGATAACCATTATAATAAAGAGCTACTCGACCCTTACCCTTTGTCAAAATTCAAACCCTTACTAACCCTTACTAATTAGATTCTGGCTCAATATAAGATTTTTTTAAAAGTTTAAACCGTACTGTGATTTATTTCAATACCTACTTGAATAAAACTGTAATTGAAATTATGTCAGATTGGTAATTAAAAACGATACCAACTTTGAAATTTCTAGAAAGAACTATGTATGTATTTTTATGGGTACCTTGAGCTTCTATCATGTTTTACTAAATGACTGTACACAGCCGAGGGAGAAAGAAGAAAAATAATATACGAATTCCGATTATCCACCTCGTCTGGGGTGGCAAGATGAACACGCGTTTCCGAGTATTCACCCTAGGGTGGCTAAACACAGCTTAGGGTGGACAAACGGAATATCCCGTGCGCCATCGTTTGCGGGGAGACATTAAAGATTGGAACCATCCGAGAAACCCGGATACTCGGAAACGCGTGTACACAGCCGAGGGAGAACATGGGAAGAAAAATAATATACGAATTCCGATTATCCACCGCGTCTGGGGTGGCCAGATGAACACGCGTTTCCGAGTATCCACCCTAGGGTGGCTAAACACAGCTTAGGGTGGACAAACGAAATATCCCGTGCGCCATCGTTTGCGGGGAGACATTAAAGATTGGAACCATCTGAGAAACCCCCACCTGTGGAGATTATCTCTGCTACGGCCGAACGAGTGAAATGGAAACTTTTTCGACTTTTAAGTCTACATAGGTATTGATTTGTGGAGCCGATATACTTTATTATAGATTTATTCGACTAAGACATTTCAAACAGTAAGTGTATTATTTAATTCATTTCATTCGGTGTTGACTAATTGTTTATCTTTCTTCCTTGTGTGTTTTCCTGTATTGACAGTATCATCAAACTATTTATGATGACATTAAGTGCAATTACCGTATCTGCGTAGCGCCTACTGGTATCATACGAGCTGTGCTCGTGTGCGTTGGTGTAAAATTCTGAAAACATATTTTTTGTTTTCCAAAGTCTACTGCTAAGCAAGAGATCCTGGGTTGGATTCCCAGGTCCAGCAAAATGTCGCTTTGTCTAATTCTTGCCACAGAAATTACATATAGAAAAACCCAGTAACACTGTTACTTGGTTTTTTTATCTGGAATTTCTCAGTAGCTGCCCGGAGTCTGGATTTGTGCCCGATTTTCGAACATGTGAAGTAATGGATTAGCAATATCCTTCAAAATGATACAGATTGTTATTGATAGTGTGTTACGCTATTAGGATGCAGGGCCTGAAGAGATACAATAGAAGTATTGACCATAATAGGGTTAAAAAGAATGAAGTTGACAATATCAACATAATTTTAGATATCGTCAAATATCGGCCGTGAATCTCTAAAAATCGTGAATCTCTAAAAATATCAAAATCGTTGAAAAGATAACTCACAGGAATGCAATGAGCCCACCTAGTCCTGTTACAATAATATATGTAAGCGTGTAAGTATCTATGTAAGCTTATTTTCGAATTAATTGTAGCATCGTTTGAAGTAGCAAGACTTAAATTTTTGGTAGTAGACTGAGGTCTGGACATCGCAGACTTTTAAGCATAAGTATCTATTTCTAGAGTCAAAAATGATAGTAGTGCGTTATTTAATAATAAGTTCTCTTAATTTTGGGTTGCCCCTTGGTTAGCTAGAAATCACCATTTTGTTGATGTTTTCGTGTAACTCATTGAATTGATTTCGATGAACACTATAATTAGCTTCTGAGAATACCAACATACACACACTTAACAACCCACACACATACACACACCACACACTACAACATACACACACACTACATACACAACAACAAAACCTACACACACATACACACACAATACACCCCACACACACACACATAACTTACACAATAGCACACATACATAAACACACATACATACACAAACACACACACACACAACACATACATACACTTAACACATACACACAAACACACATACACTGACATACTTAAAAAAAAAATGTCCAAGGATACTGGCGCTTGTTTGGTTCGTAAGGCGACCCCTTCTGGTATTTCCACTCACATCTGCCTTGTAAATAAATACCTTTTGTTAGTCGCCTTTCATTCATCCTCTCAACATGACCAAGCCATCTAAGCGTACTCTTTTCAATTTTTATCCCATAACACATAATTCCTCAGCCTATCATTCAAAGTCACACCTCATTTGGTCTAGTGGTCAATGTATTGAGTATGTACAGTCTAAGATTCGGAACCAAGTACACGCATTGATTCTTGACTCAATGTGTGCAGCCCGTCCCATGGTGGGCTTAAAATCGACTTTCATAGATATCTACGTAATACTTTTTTCCTAAATAACCACTTCTATGACTTGAAAATGTTTTGGAGGGCTAAATAAATGCGTAATAAAAACATCAATATTATGGAATAGCATTGCAAACAATGCACACAGAATTATTTCTATAAATATCACTATGGAGCTGGCATGAAAAAGTCTTATATTTCAGCTATGGTATTAATGGCCCTAATTCTTTTGCTGGTGAGTAATCCACGTATCTCTCAGCCGTTATAAAGCATGTCCAAAACTTGGTTTTTTTTCTGGGAAAACGGGTTTTTATTTCTATGAAAGTCGATTTTCAGCCCACTATGCGTCCCCATAATGAAATACCGTAAGAAATGTCTGATAAGGACGTACGGCATCCAAGTGTGGGGCTGCACTACACCGACCAACAACAAAATAATACAAAAATTCCATATTAAGGCGGCACCTTCAGGGTAGCCCGCGAAATTCAAATTTTGTTACGTTTTTTGTAATTTGCAGGTCACTGTCAGGTTGTATTTCGATTAAAATATGATTTGCGACAGTAACAAATGTGGTTTTACAGAATTATAATCATTAGAATCAGCAATACATCTCTATAAGTTCATATTACCCTATTGAATGACTATTTCATGAAATCATGACATTTGAGGGCAATTCTAACTTAAGGATTTGAATAGCTGATTCTAATGATAATAATTCTGTAAAGCCATATTTGATACGGTCACGAATCATATTTAGATCACCATACAACCTGAGACTGACTTGCAAATTGCAAAATACGTAAGAAAATTTGAATTTCGCGTGCTACCTTGGCGCATCCGTCTTAAGGTACTCAGGAGTATTGTTATCTCGCCCTGGTATACATATAAGAAATGACGACCTTCATTGTGACTTAAAATGGAACCCCCATCAACATGATTAAAAAAAAAATTGAGGCCCAGGAACACTGACTCTGTATTTTAATATAATTATTAATATTAAAATCACCACAAATAACTGCAAATCTGTTACTGGCTACAAGTTTCGCTAGAATATCTTCCGTAATTGACACAAAACTTATTTGTCTAGATAAAAATGTGTATGTACACTATAACATGCTTATCCAGCATCCATGTATAACCAGCGTCGTGTTACGTAAACGTTAATTCCAATTAGGCTATTAAATTTGAAGTCATAAGCAACGAACTAAATAAATAATTCTTACCACTGTCCGACGCCCAAGCGTCCACTTTAAATATTATAATTATTAAAAAGATAAATAAACTCAACATTGTAATAGGTATCAACCAAATTTTTTATAAATAGTCGATATGTATTAACTGATATATTTCCTCTATTGTAATGACAAATGGCTGCGCATAATTTTAATTTATATTTGAAATACAGTGACTAACACTTTGATATTTTAAAGGACAATTTTATATTATGTGTTTTCCTGTACAAACGATTCCACCCGTTAGGATTTCGGATGTTCTCATACAAATTTCACCTTCAAAGTTTGCATATAAATTCCTTGCTCAGAATGCAAGTTATCTCTAGATACTTTACCATTATTATAATGAGGTTTTAAGATGGTTGAAGTGGCAAATACCCGATTGTGGACTTTCATTAGGATGGGTTCATTACTAACAGTGCCAGCGTTTTGCGATTTCCACTTGAATGGAGTCCAAGTTGAAGTCACAAAACAAGTTTGGGTTGCAAGTTATAAAATAGTTCGCATAATTCATTGCTTGTATACATTTTCAGTTTGGGCCCAAAGAGATTTTATTCATCAAGCATTTTATTTCTAAAGAAATCGAACCGAAAAAATGCTATTTTTGAGATTGTTAGTTAGAGTCACAGTCATGAGGATGTAAGCCTCTGCATTATAATATCTACCGGACCTGTGCTTTTCACACTCATCTGATTTCCTTTACCAAGTAATTGGTCCACCATCTTGGCCTGGCCACACTGTGTCTTCTGATACTTGATCACCACCCCAAAAGTATTTGGTCCCGTCAACCCATTCTGCAAGCAATTCACTGTGGTTCTAAAAGTATATGTGAAAAATATCTTAGGACAGTCCTGAGGGCCTAGACAAAGTAACATTCGATTAGCGACACTAGTAGAAAAGCCAAAAAATGTATGGGGTTGACATAAGCTATCGAAATATCACGTGTTCATAGGTCAACGAATAGAAATTAGCTAGACAATGTTAAAATCATTCGATTCTATGAAACGAATCGACAGCGTTGAACGATTACTTCCATAGGCACTTTTTGACTGCCTCGTTGGTCTAGTGGTCGCAAGCGCTACTGCTGAGCATGAGGTCCTGGGTTCGATTCCCGGGTCGGGTAAAGTGTTATTGGGTTTTTCCATCTGGAATTTCTCGGTAGCAGCCCGGAGTCTGGATTTGTGCCCGGTTGATGGCAATAGGCTCGCCCCCTATTACATGGGACTTAAACATAACTGGCGAAATGTGGGTGTGTTATAGGTACATCTCTGCCTAACCCTTCGGGGAATACAGGCGTGATGTTATGATGATATGCACTTTTTGACAAGCGTTATCGCTAGTTTTCGTATGATGCCAAACATTAGCGAAAGCGATAGCGATTGTAGAAATAGAATCACTCTGAAGCGAATGACATTTAGGACCACTGTACACTGTTTCGTGGTTGCACTAGCGATACCAGGAAAATTTGGCAACTATCCTTGAATTGAAGGCTAATTAATAATTTACTATTGAAACTTTGTTATTTGATAACTGAAATGTGGTTTTCGGTTTTCCTGTTTTTCCAAACTTCGACGCCATCATTTGTGTTCAAGGCAACGCC
Organism: Griposia aprilina; assembly: GCA_916610205.1. Classification (NCBI taxonomy): domain Eukaryota; kingdom Metazoa; phylum Arthropoda; class Insecta; order Lepidoptera; family Noctuidae; genus Griposia; species Griposia aprilina. The sequence continues at coordinate 5,374,056 of OU744310.1, read as the reverse complement.
CTAATGATTCAACAGGGAATTGGCTGGATGAATCGGTTGCTAAGTTAGCAACCGATTCATAGCTTAGATGTACCTACGTAGTTTAGGGTTCCGTAGCCAAATTGCAGAAACGGAACCCTTACAAATTTATCTTGTCCGTTTCTCCGTCTGTCCGGATGTCACATAGCCATTTCACTCGGACACTATTGGCAATATATCGAGGAAAATTGGAACGAAGGTATATTCCGTGCACAGATAATGGAGTGAAATTACGAGAAAAATAATTAAAGGTGGCACACATACATGAAATTGGGGGATGAAAAAGCATTGATCATTATTAAAACGTTGGATCCCACAATTAAAATGATGATGATATTTCAAACGGTCTCTTATGTTGGGGTCTTTTATTTTGATAATTAATAGTTGGTGACAGTACGCTTGTAAAGCCGCAAAAAATGTTGCCCCCCTCTAAATTTTCAATGAAACAGTAGAAAATGCTGCAAAAAATTAAGTTGCTCGAACTACAAAACACTTTCATTGTTGCTTTGAAGAAAATACGTCGTGTAGGTTTTAAGATATGGAATATTTTTGAATACGCATGTAGAACTTTGATTTTCACAGTTTCTTTAAAAAATACTAACTTATGTTTGTCGATATAATCAATATTGTGCTTGCGTTAATATTCATATTAAATTTGGAAACCCTTACGTGCATCCCTTCACTATGCGTGGTCCGAGACGCACTAAGCCAGTTTTTTTATCTGTAGATATTGTAGGAAAAGGAGGAAAACCAAGGAGAAACTATATAGACTTACTGTAGGCAATCTGCAAAAAAAAGAAAGACGTGTGGCACTCGGGGACTGCCGCGGTAAAGCTATTGCATAGCATTTTGTATAAGAATAAGAAATAAGAATTTAAAAATTTTAAATCTAAAATAAATTTAAAATGGGGCGCTTTACTCTAACCTTATCGGGGCCAAAAGATAGGCCCTTTACTGCAGATTCCAAAGACCCCAAACTCGATACCTCTACGACCTCCGGTTCAAAAGTTAAGACCCGGGGGGGTGAAGTAGCCCTGGACGGGTGGAGGGGTTGGTCAAAAGGGGTGACGCGGGGGGGTCCTGGGATCATATATAAGTGGGATTGATTTAAATATAATACAACTTAATATTGGGGTCGAAAAAGAGGGGGTCAAAAAGGGGGGTCAAAGGGGCTTGTCTGTATGTATGTACTATTTGAGAGGAGGGTTATTGGGATATTGAGTTTTAAGATAGTGGTGATTATAATAAATGTATGGTGTCCGACTGGTAAATGATAAATGGTACGAAAGTAAATGGAAATAAATATTAATTCAAGTTACACTTTTTGATAAATACCTATACACCTATATACTTTCTCATAAACAGCTGCTTATGTATTCGCCCGATTTCGGAGCAGCTCGTCTCGATTCGTGCGAGCTTCGTAGAGTCGTACAATACGTCTAGTTGCACGCACACAAACACCGTGTCGAAGACTGCCGAAAAGAAACGACGTTAGACAATGCACGGCCTTCAAGCCACACCTCCGTGCCCGTCGGAGTGGGGAGCGTGAGGTTTTTTTTCGTTACGGAATTTCTGGCTCCGGTCCCCGCGCTCAAGGCCCGCGATACAAGCAATGCAATAGCTTAAAAAAAAATACTTGAAAAAGGCAACCGTAGATTAATGGAGCACGTAAAGTATAAGTATCCGATAGAGAAGAATTTTAATCGTTGCTGTGCAAAGACGTCGACATGTTCATTCATTTCCCGCGCTGCCAGCGTCCATGCTGCTAGTTCCTGATAAAAAAAAACAATAATACTTTGCCAGACCTTGGAATCGAATCGATCGCACCAGGCGGCGTTCTTATTAATGACACGCGAGGTTGCGACAGTCGTCGAGAGAATCCGGCAATTGGGACTCGAGGTGGCCATCCATTATTGAGACAATTGCACCATATTTAGCTTTCATATTTAATGTGTGTGTAGATCAAGATATTCCCGGATTTAATGAAGTACAGTAAAGTTATTCCACTTTTCAAATCTGGGGACAGCAAAGACACTAATATAGACCCGTATCGGTTTTTCCGGTTTTCAGCAATGTGTTTGAAAAAGTAATGTTAAATCAAATGCTCAATCATTTTCATCGTAATAACATCCTACACGATCAACAGCATGGTTTCACCAAAGTACGTTGTACAACCGACGCCGGTGTCACCTTATTAAAACACATCTTTAACGCATCGGAAGAAGCATAAGATGCAATAGGCATATTTTGCGACCTATCCAAAGCATTTGATTGCATAAATCATGATTCCCTGCTCTTGAAACTTGAGCATTACGGACTGGGTAAACTGGCACTTAGCTTGGTAAAATCATATTTGAATGATAGACTGCAGCGAGTTCAAATAAATCTTGTGAATTCATTGAGAAAAAACGTCAAAATGGGTGTACCGCAGGGCTCAATATTGGGTCTGTTTCTCTTTTTCGTATTATTGAAATGGTAATTTAAATTTCGTGCCTTCTAATGTAATTTCCTAGTTTGTTAGATTATGTCTCTGGTTGCTCTACCAATAGGTAGAAAAACCAAGCCTATCGGATGTAAGTGGGTATTTTGCATCAAAAACGAACCAATAGGTCCTCGTTACAAATCAAGGTTCTGTGCAAAAGGATATGCACAAACAGAAGGGATAGATTTTAATGAAACTTTTGCGCCAACAGTGAGGTACGACGACGGCTATACGATTATTATTATCACTTGCAGCTTAGAAAAATTTAGAGATAATCCAATTCGACATCACCACTGCTTTCCTGTATGGTGACCTGGAAGAAACAATTTACATGACTCCACCTGAGGGATTGAACTGCAACCCAAACATGGTTTGTAAACTTAAGAAATCCTTATATGGGCTAAAACAATCATTCGAAGATGTTGGAATACAAAATTTGATTCAGTTTTAAAGAAATTTGGATTTGAAAGATGTAAAGCAGATCAGTGCATTTACATTGCATTAACTAGAGGAATAACATGTTATTTGTGTCTATATGTTGACGATGGTCTCATAATTTGTAAAGATAAATCAGTTTTAGCTGAAGTAATTAATGATCTCCAAACTAATTTTGAAGTCAAAACATATCCTCTTTCCTGCTTTGTAGGAATACAAATTGAAAAATCCAGTAATCATATGTTTATACACCAGTCCAAATATATTGAGCTATTATTAAAGAAGTTCAATATGACTGAAGCAAACCCTATCAGTGTACCAGCTGATCCACATGTCAAACTCATAAAGACTGATGGGATACCTGAAATAAAATATCCCTACAGAGACGCCGCAGGATCTCTCACACAACAGTAAACCGGCCAGACATTTTATTTTCAGTCAGTCAGGTGAGTAGATTCTTAAAACTGTCATGATGACTCTCACTGGAATGCTGTCAAAAGAATACTCAAATATCTAAAAGATACTAAAGATTACGGATTGTGCTACATGTCAAAGCCAGACAGCACTGATGTAGTAGGGTACAGCGATGCTGACTTTGCCAACGACGTGGAAACAAGGCGTTCAACAACTGGTTATGTTTTTCTTAAGAATGGAACCGCCATTACCTGGTCTTCTCAAAGGCAACAAACGGTGGCCTTATCTACAACTGAGGCAGAGTTCATGGCTGCTTGTGCTGCCACTAAAGAGGCCATGTGGCTAAAACAACTATTACAGGAAATAGAATAAGTAAGTAAGTAAAATTTTATTTGTTTAAACAAGGTGTACATGATATATTGCATGCAAGATAATAAGAGATACAGAAAACTTCGAACATGTTCAGCCGCATAAAGTGGCGTACAAATTGGTAGGAAGAAATGGTGCAAAAACCGTGATAATATTCATCAAAATTACATTATTGAAATTATATAGGTACTTATTAAATCATCAGTATTCATTAAATATTACGTATCATTACAATTCAGCAAGCACATTTTCTAGATAAAATTAAATGTCAAAGTAATCATTAAATAAATTAGTCAATAAAAATATGAATTACCGTCATAAAAATATCAATTCCAAATTACAATTATTCCACAAAAAATACAATAAATCACAATAAAATAACTATCAATAAAATACAACATCGTCATCTCAAAAACGAAGAATAATTATCCTCTTTCATAAACTCTGCAATACTGTAAAATGCTCTTTCGGTTAGTAAACTCTTCAATTTACTTTTAAGAGCAGATATATTTGATGTTCTCCATGATTTGGGCAATTTATTAAAGATGGTCGGACCCATGCAAAAGATGCTCTTACGCAAAAGAGTGGTTTTAGCGCCATGACCACAGAATTTGAAATTCTGAAGAAATTGAAAATATAAACAAGGGTCTGTGATCATAAACATAGACAATCAAAGTGCAATTAACGTTATTAAAAATAGTGAATTTCACAAGCGTTGCAAACATATAGATATAAAATATAACTTTATGAAAGAAAAATAATTATTATGAAAATGTTATCAGTCTTAATTATGTAAACACAAACAATCAATAGCCGATATGTTCAACAAAGCATTGTCTAAGGATACATTCATATTTATGAGAAGTAACATGGCATGTGCAAACTTAATAATTATAAGTAGATAATTTTTTTTGTATAATAACAAAACTTGTCACTAAATAACTGTATCTACTTACTTGTAATTTTAAGGCTTTGTACTTTATGGTATATATAAAAGAAGGCTCTAATTTGAAGAGAGTATTGAAATGTTAATTTAAATTTCGCGCCTTCTAATGTAATTTCCTAGTTTGTTAGATTGTGTCTCTGGTTGCTCTATACTTTGTGATATACGCGTTCTATTCCGTGACACTACAAGTAAAGTATTTAATTGTAATTCCACTAAATAAACGTTTATTCTAATAGTAAACCGCCTTCCACTTATTCAGAACAATTCAACACGTATATATAAATGATTTACCTCATGTACTGAAAAACCGACCACAAATGGTGTTATTGGCTAATGACACATCACTGATTTTTAAAGTAAACAAACATGCACAAGAGCTGGACGACGTCAATAACACTATGCTCAAGATCCTTAATAGGTTTACCTTAAATAATTTGATATTAAATGAGAATAAACCGAAATGCATAAGATTCGGGTTAGTTCGGGTGGGTTCGGGTAGGAGTCGGGGTTCGGGGCCGAATGTTATTAGTAGTGAATATCGCGTTGTATTGAATAAGGAGATACTAGAATTTGTCGAAAAGACGGTTTTCCTGGAGATTACACTTAACTCAAAGCTACAGTAGGGTCCTCACTTCACATCACTTCAAGGGCGGCTAAGTTCAGCCGCTTACGCCGGAAAATCCGTCAATTAAGAGAAGTGGATACCGCGAGACTCATCTATTTTAGTTACTTTCATAGCATCATGTCTTATGGTATTATGCTGTGGGGATGGGCTGCAGATATTGATTCTATCTTTATTCTGCAAAAGAGGGCTGTCAGAGTCATCTATAAACTCCGCAGATGCGAATCTCTACGGGAACAGTTAAAAAAAAAAAAAACATGACGGTATCTTAACAAAGAAAACATTATGTATGTTCGTAATAATCTACATCATTTTAGTAATATAGGTAACAGGCATAATTTTAACACAAACACAATAGTCCGAACAAATTAGATGAAACACGTTCATAATGTCTAAAGTACACTCTTCTTGTATGGGGTACTGTGTAAAATGTTATAATAAAATACCACTCCATATTCTTCAACTAGATGAGAAGAAATTTTAAACATGCAATATACGCACAATATGTAGACAAGCATATGCTTGTCTACATAGTGACGCTGCCCTTTTTTTACCCGACTGCGCCAGAAGGAGGGTTATGTTTTTCGAGAGTATGTATGTATGTATGTATAATTGTTTAGCACGCTCTGCAGGCTGAACGGCTTGATGGGTTTTAGCTTGAGAGATGTCGTTAGATTCGTATTTACTGTGAGAGTGACACAGGTATGTAAAAAAAAAAAAAAACTGTAATCTAAAAAACTAAAAATTCCGTCTGCGTTTCTGTGTAATTTGGAAATGTAAAAACTCTAAAACAAGAAAGTCGTCATACCCGATTGCAGTTAACTTAAAAATAAGTTTAATTTCGGAAGTCGGTGGCCAAAAACAAAAATACTAAACCAAAGACACCATCAACTATCCACTTACCAACCTTAATCTACTCGCCCCCTGCCTGACCCATGAATCGAGGTATCAATACGTACCTATGTGAGTATTAATAAGTACATCGGTTCATGTACAGACAGTCAAGTCTACTGGCTATCGTACTTAAAACGATGTTGCGACTAGCCCGCACTCTGCTCAGCATTGACGCGCACCGCTTGCGCAGAGTAGCGTAGAAGCAATCGATGCGTGCCTGCGCAAACATCCGTGATGGACTACAGTGGCGGGGCAACCGCAACATCGTTCTAAGCGCATTATTATATTGTACCCGTAGGGCACTGTACGTTTTTTGCGTATAGACTGCCCACAGGCTGCAGGTGTAAAATGATTTAGATTTTTACGTCATTTGCACATCGGGCAAACCTGTGAGCAATCATGTTTGCTCTCAGGCACAGTACCCTACGTTCACGTGCAATATCCGTGTCGTCCTTAAGGTCCTCGGTAATTAGATGACCCAGGTGTCTGAACTGATGTACCCTAGCCAACTTATACCCATTCAGCTTTATAGGGGGCACGCTTGAGGGACACCTAGTACCAGCCTTAAAGACAACATACTCGGTTTTCTTCACATTATACATTAAACCGCGACCATCTGCATAAGATTCACATTTTTTTTGTAGTTTTCTAATGCCACAAACTAAAATGATTAACGCATACATCATCTATGCGACAACCGACATGCTGGCCGCTAAGCTCCTCGATTAGGGGATTTATATACAAATTAAAAAGACGGGGAGAGCTCAAGCCACCCTGTCTGACGCCACATTCCAATTTATATGGATCTGAGAGGGTGCCCGCCCACCGTACACTATTACTTTGATTGCTATACCAGTACTTTAAGATATTCACAAGTTCAGACGGTAGCCCTACTTCTTTCAACTTTCTCCACAGAATATCATGACAGACGAAGTCAAAAGCTTTGCTCAAATCGACCAAACAGGCATACACAGGTGTGCCCCTGTGTGTAATATCTTGACTTAAAAGAGTGTCCTTCGAATTTCTTACCCGTTATAGAGATCTGCGTTTTGGAACCGGCAACTAGCTTCAACATTCTGACTAACTGACCGACTCTTTGACAATTCAAAAGTACCTTTTTATGGTTTCATAATTAGAAAAAATGCTTTGTCTTGAGTTGAGTTGAGTTTGGCCACGCGCCAAAAGATCTGTCCACAGCTATAGAGCGCTAAACCGAGTGTCATTTGATTTTATAGGTGCTCTGCGGTCCCAAACAAAAGCTCGAAGACATATGACATCCACCAATCAGCACTGGGCCCGCGTGGTGGATTACGATAACGACCTCTCACTCACAGAAAGGAGGTCTGGGTTCCTAGCAGTGGGTACATTACAGTGGCTTAATCAGCTTATACTGTTGCTGCGGCCTCCAGAGATATAATTTATATATAACTTAACAGGCGTTGTATAGGAGCGACTTTAACGCTATTCTCTTAAGATGACCAAAACTCTATGTACTGATGGTGACCATTTGGGTTGGTCTTTGTGAAGTAAGTAACCCACACTCCCCGGTCTCTCGGTATCAGCATCGACAGGTGTATTCCCAGCAGTAGGAGAACTTGAGCTGTGGACTAAGAGACCTCGCACACTACTCGGCCACAATCACGACTAGTATCGTATATAAACTAATAGCAACCTTATTGAAGCGACAATAAAGATTACTGTGATTTTGACAGACTTGTCAGTGAGAGCAATCCAACAGCAACCATAATATAATGAGTATATAAATGTCACTGTGATATAAACAGTGATGCAAAATCAGAGGTAAATAAATCTGAAAGGACTGTGGTGTTCGTGGCCGCAATCTTGGTCACAGAAGTTCTGACCAAGTCTCTAACCTCACGACAGTAAAAAGGCCGCCTGATCTGAATGCCTGAAACTAAATTAAAAAAACAACTCCTTAATTGTCAGTGTCAAGTCAAAATTGTAATAATACTAGATTTTATAAATATATACCATTTTTGGATTTTTTTTAATGACATACCTATTTTTAGGATAATTTTACTTCCACTTACCTATATACTCGTATAAAAATGGCTAAGAAAAAGGATGATAAAAATAAAAAGGATGATAAAAATAAAAAGGATGGTAAAAATAAAAAGGATGGCAAAAAGGATAAAAAGAAAAAAGTAAGTATACAAAAAACAACGTAGTCTATCATGTTAAAGTCCACTGCTGGAGATAGGCCTCCCCTAAAATAATTACTCATAATTATCATGTAGCATAATCAGCCCATAATGTTCCCGCTGCTGAGACAGAGGGCCTCCTCTCTGTGAGAGGGAGTAGGCCGTAACCACGCAGGCCCAGTGCGAGTTGGTGGATGATTTAAAGTTTAGAAACATGCTACCTCGCTAGCAAGAATCTGGAATGTGTTCTAGAGGGTCTTCTGAACCCTCCACATCAATATTTTTTGCCGGAGACGAGGATTTAAAAAAATATATATATAAAAAGTAGTAGTTCTTAGGTCGGGAACTTAAATATATATGAGCTGCCGAACTATTTACCTAACTGCCCATTCCAACAAATTTTACTGGCCATTCATTTATTACATTAGCAGTAAAATTGCTGAACGGGCAGTTACGTGTGGGCGGTTAACAAGTATTAGTAAGTATGTTATATGGTTCATAAGACCCTTTAGAACTCTCAAATAGTCTCACATTCTTTCTAGCAAGGCATAACGTTTCTAAACACAACACGGTGGAGGTCACATTCCGGGTGGTTCACGATGTTTTCCTTCACCGTTTTGAGAGCAGTGTTGCACAAAGTAATGTGCCTGCCTGGGTTCCAACCCATGTCACTTATGTCGGGGCCGTTATCACTTTGACATCACAGCATTCATCTTATAACCGAGCTTTATTGTATGCATAGAACACCCATTAATAACATAAAAGAAACTAAGAAATTAACTCATCAGTATGGACAGCAACGTCCTCTTGTCTGCTTATAACAACAAATTGCCATCACCCATTATTTGCTCTTTTTGAAAGACTTTTGTTGCCATGGCGTAGTCATAAGCCCGAAAATCTAACAATCAGTCTTACCAAGGGTATCTAGTAACTAGGTTGTGAAGGTCAGACAGACTACTATATACTGGTATTCAACTGCATCCGGTTAGACTTGAAGCTGACCCCAACATAGTTGGCAAAAGTGTAGGCAAACGTGTTGGCAAAAGTGTAGGCAAAAGTGTTGGCAAAAGTGTTGGCAAAGGTTTAGGCAAAGGTGTAGGCAAAAGTGTAAGTGAAAGTGTTGGCGAAAGTGTAGGCAAAAGTGTTGGCAAAGGTTTAGGCAAAGGTGTAGGCAAAAGTGTAAGTGAAAGTGTTGGCGAAAGTGTAGGCAAAAGTGTAAGTGAAAGTGTAGGCAAAGGTGTAGGCAAAACTGTAGGCAAAGGTGTAGGCAAAAATGAAGGCAAAAGTGTATGAAAAAGTGTAGACAAAAGTGTAGGCAAAAGTGTTGGCAAAAGTGTAAGCAAAAGTGTAGGCAAAAGTGTTGGCAAAAGTGTAAGCAAAAGTGTAGGAAAAAGTGTAGGCAAAAGTGTAGGAAAAAGTGTAGGCAAAAGTGTAGGCAAAAGTGTATGCAAAAGTGTATGCAAAAGATGACTGCTACCATAGCGTTGAATAGTCTCCACGAGTGGCGTACTTGCTCAATCTTGGTCAACATTTTATCAGGGCATGAATTACACAAGTCAACAATAAAAACCTTTTTTTTTGGGTTTGTTATTAAATGCTTATTTTCTGACTGTCTACATCGAAATGTAACCAGAGGATCCATTTTTAGCAAATAAAGTTTGCTTTTATACTTTTGTAGCATAATCAGCATATAATCTTCCCACTCTCACACTCTTCCCAGTCACACAGGCTTCTCTTTGAGAAGGAATGGGCTGTAATCCACCACGCGGTCACAGTGTGGGTTGGTAGATGTCTTCGAGTTTTTGTTTCTAGGACATGCCGGTTTCCTCACGATGTGTGACGTTTTCCTTCACCGTTTTGAGAGCAGTGATGATGAAATTATTTATACAAAGTAAAGCGCCTGCGTGGGTTCGAACCCACGACCTACAACTCGTAAGACGGTGCTGATACCACTGGGCCACCACTGCTCCTAGTCGGGGCCGATACCACTGGGCTACCACTGTACTTTTGTAGAAATAACTAAAAATATTATTTTTTAATGGTTCTTTGTGCTTTTTTTCCTATATTTAAAGTTTAATCTTTATTGTTTTTGTAAATAAAAATGATTAACATATTTTTTTTTTTGATTGTACTTACTAATGAAACAAAAAAAATAGAGATTTTCTTAAATTTTGAAATTTCGTTCTGTTAACTACTAAAGCAAACTTTATTAGATAAAAAGTATTTTTTCTTTCATTAGTTAACACATAATTAATCAAAATCAGACATACAGAACTCAGACTCAAAAATCGTGTTGACTTGTGTTAATTATAACTTTTTTTGGCAATTTTATCACCAACATCGTCCTGCACCTATCCCAGGCAGAGTTTGTCTTCTATCTGCATTTTGCCAGCTAATTAGAAACAATCGAGAAGGTGTTTAAGCTTTGAATTCTCTTCTGTTTTCAGGATTCGGAACCTACAGGTACACTATAACATAATTAATGGTATACGAAAATTAACGATATTGGCTTTATTTGGATATAACTTCTGCAGATTGCTATATGATTTGTTTTTGGAATGAAGGTCCTTAATGCAGGTTGCTATAGAAGTTGTCTGGTAGAAATCGTCACGTAGGGAGATGGCGTTATGCCTCTCCATGCAGACTTTCTCTCTCTCTCTCTATATCGACGCCTTAGAGTGAAAACCTTGTATGTGTAAAAGAAGTAACTTTTCAGGAGGAAGAAAAATCTGCGTGCTGTAAAATTTTTGTACGGTCTTTTATGTTTTTTTTTTATTCATTTCTATGGAAATTTGACCCGCTTTTATATCCAGAACATTTCGATATATAAGATTGTCTGAAACGTGGTCTGAAATGCGTAAAATGTTACCTAGGTTGTAAGGTATTCACGCTAAACTGACAGATGCTAGTATTTACGAGGTTCTCATTTTGTGTCATAGATGGCGCTACGAGTATCGAATGAACAAATTAGTCAGATCAGGATGTGCGTTGCGAGGTTTTCTTCCGAGAAACGCAATAAAATAAATTTGTGCAAAAATGCATTCCCGAGGTTTTCACTCTAAGGCGACGGTATACAGGGTTACTTGTAACTCGACGTATTCCTTGCAGGACGTCATAGTAATATTAAAATGCAACAAATTAAGCCACCAAATATTCTACTGAAATTCAGTAGTTTTTGAGTTAGTGAGATATTTAGTTTTTTATGAAAAATCCAATTTAAAAATTATTTACGGCGCGACTATACTGGAATTTAAGTTTTTATCATAGCTGATGCCCTAGCAGATCATTGTTAATAATTAAAAGTTCAAAAATGCCTAAAACTTTGGCAAAGATCACTAATTACATTTAATTATTATTTTTGCCAGACAAAAATTACGAAAAAATAAAAACTGAATTTCGGTAGAACATTTGGTGGCTTAATTTGTTGCAATTTAACCCTACTGTGACGTCCTACAAGGAATACGTCGAGTTACAAATAACCCTGTGTATATATCTTTCTATTATATACGAGTGTGTGTGTGCGTGCAAGCATCGCGTAAGTATCTTCATTCCTGACCGTACCACGACCGAACAAGTTTTTATTTGGGAATCTGTTGTTTACGTCATGAAGGTAACGCAAGCTTAAATATTTTCATTTATTATGCCATCTTTTTTTTTTCATAATAAAAGAAAAAAAAAGAAAAGAAAGAAAAATAGTTTATTCTGCACAAACAAAACGCACATTACAAAAAAAATACATTAATAATAATACAAACATAGAATGTAGCCAAAAGCCTCGTACCAAAAAATTAAAAGGTTTAAAATTTTGTCCATGGCCAGGGACCAAAGACAATACATTTTGCTCTGCAAGGTTACATAATCGACAACTCGTAGTTGTGACCTCTGAGGTCCTGGCTACTTAACCGGTCTGTCCTGTGGTGCCTTAAGCTACTAACTTAAAGCTTCCAGCCAGGGGCGAATTTCTTAATTTCTAGGTGACCGCACGCTAAGGGCACCCCCTATAGGGTACGGGCCTCGGCTTAGGGCGTCACTGAGGGGAGGGCAGCAAGGTGGGACAGGCTGGATCGAATTTATAATATTATTATTAATCGGGGAAATTAAGCATGCCTTGACGGCGGGTACGATTGATACGGGAGGGCGTATAACTGGCAGCCTCGACAACCAGAGGGTTGCGATGTGAGGCCGCGGAATCAAAGAAACGCTTGGAAATGCGCTTCATGAATTGTCTGATAGTGGGGATTTTAAGATCGAAATGGAGGATCTCGTTCCGAACGAACCAAGGGGAGCCGGTTGCCCTACGAAGGAACTAGTTTTGGAGGGCCTGCATCCTATGGATGTGGTGGGGTTGTGTGTGTGCGAAAACTACACTCGCGCTGGTCATGATTGGGCGAATGCACGCTGTGTAAATGCGCAATTTGCACTTGAGTGACAATTTCCTGCGTGCATTCAATAGGGAGTGGAGCCTACCGAGAACGAAAGCGGCGCGTGAACGTGCCTGCTTTATGTGCTCACCGAAGGAGAGGTGTTTGTCCAAGTCCAATATGACACCCAGGTATTTGGCTCGCTTTTCCCAAGGGATAGGCTTGCCGAACATGGTGATCGGACGGGGGGGGGGGGGGCTGAGTCGCGGTTTCGAAAAGAGAACCGCTTGACTCTTGTCATTTTGAAGCCTATTGCTAATCCATTGCTTCATATGTTCGAAAAATTTGTTAAATAACGCAATGAATGTTGTTGAACTGTCAAAATGAAAGCCATTCCTACTGTTAGTGTGTTACGTAATTACCCCGCCGGTTCGATCCTCAAGTCTGGCAAAGTGTTATTTTGTGTTTCCACTACGAACTTCTTAGAAGCGACTTGATGACAGGATTTGTTATCTTGGATTCTGTGTCCGGATTTGGCTCAACTCCTATACAGGGTCAAATTAAATTAGCTAACCCAGGAGTTCGACCTAAAAGGCTTTGAACAACAGTCCTCATATTAACTCGTCGAGATTCCTATATTTCCTGTATAGACCCTGTAGTGCAGGACATGGTCTAAAAAAACAAGGTATCGCATTCCGGCAGTGACACATGCTTACGTCACTACCCAGTTGCTACTTTATTGCAACAAAACAAGAATTATGGAAACATTTTCAGTCACCATTCTGTTAAAAAATATATTTAAAGCATTTAAATTGTCGTTTAATATTTCTAATCAAACGAAACAATTCAATTTAAACATATACCAATGTAATTGTTAGTTAAAACCTCATTGTTTTATCGGATTCGCACAGGTAATAAAGGCTATTGGGGAGTTATTATTACACACTACTGGTAACACAGCGGTGATGACGTAGGCTTGTGTCTCCCACGTGACCATTATGTATCGGAATGCTATACATGGCGAAGTATATTATTATACCATGGTGCAGGAGTTCCCTAACTGTGCTTCGCGAACCGGTATGCTCAAATCACCGGCACGTGACGTAATGAGAGGCAAAACTACAGACTTGAAGCTAGAGTCTAACTAGATTATTTGAATGAGTCTAGCTGCTAGAATCTAAATTCTGGAGCTACACACTTGTGTCTTCTTTTACAAAGGAGTCGCAAAAAAATTACATCATGTAAAGGGAGTCGCATTAAAAAAAGATTGGGAATCCCTGCTGTAGTATATTTATTTAATAGATATGTTAACACCATCTCATGCACATCAGCAATGAGGTCGCTGTCACTAATGTCAACTGTCAGTTCACAACGAATGGCGGGAAACAGTTGAAAGTGAAGCGTGCAGGGGGTGGACACATAGAACATTGAGCACCTTGTGAAGAACTTAGGGCCATCTATGTTACTGAACTGGGAAACATGTCTTCAGAAGTACCAAAAAGTGCCGATAGATGTCACTACTATCACAATAAGAAGAAAAAAAAATAAGAAAAAAAATGTTTTAAATAAGCAAACGAATTTACTTAATTACTTAAAAAATATAGTACATTTTAAATGACTAAATAATAAAATTATTAACTGTGCTAATTGTAGTTTGTACACGTAGGGTATTTATGTCTGTACACCACAGAGTATACACAGACAATAAATATGGCTGCCGGAACGTGCGTTGCGTCGGTGCGTCTGCGCTTGTTTTTGCTTCCTCATTTATTTTGTGTGTAATTAGTGGTTTTCCGAGTATTTTCTAAACGTGGAGCGGAAATTACTCCTCTGTCATGTCATGATACGTAAACTACTACCTGAAAATCAGTACTTAATTTTGTGCTGCCGTGTGTAGAAATTGTACTACGCCGGCTTAGATAAAACTAATCTAAGTACCTAATTCACGAGAAAAGACGCTAAAATAACTAAAGGACTAGCTTGTTTTATTTCAATTTCCATCACATTATTTTACCTTCACCTACATCAGTGGTAACAACATAAGTAGTATCCATTCAAAACTTCTATAGCTATTTATATGTCGGTACCTATAGATTGGGAATTAGTTTCTCTTCAGAAATATAGACGGCGCTTAAAACTGTCATGCGTTAAAGATTCGAAAGAGGGATCTCTTAACCTACATATATTACTTATATTACTCTTTGGAAGCGTGCCTGCACAAGTGGCTTGGTGTGGTGATGAGCCAGTCTCGTGATTATAATCAACTTAAATACGGGATCCACAGGATTCTACATACCCCATAGCATAAACATATTGGTCTCTTCTCCATAGATACCTACTACGCTTTGGAATGGGCAACTAGCTTCATCTTTCTAACTGACCGACCCCTTGACAATTCAAAAGTGCCTGTAATTGATTTATTTGAAATAAATGCTTCGAGTTTGAGTTTGAGCCTATAACGGTCCCACTGCTGTTGACACAGAACTCTTCTCTATAAGAGGGAAAGGGCCGTAATCCACCACGTGGCGGGCCCACTACGGGTTGGTAGATGTCACAATGTCCTCGAATCTTTAGTTCCAGGACATGACAATCCATTTCGAGAAAGCGTGGTAACCAATGCTCTTGCCTCCCCTGTATGAGAACAGGTCTTTGCCGTGCACAATGGGACCGTGGGACATTAATAGGCTGGTATTAAATATTATAAGTTCATGTTCTATTGATGATGCTGCGTTAATGTTTATTGTTTCAGAGTCCGTTCAAGAGGAGACGCTATTAGCCACGACAGACCTGGAAGCTGAACCAGAAGAGATCCAGTTCACCGACACATCTTACACCAGCGCCTCCTTCGAGTCCTTGCCTCCTCCTCCTGAAGGTGACCTCCATTGCTAATCCATTGCTTCATATGTTCGAAAAATTTGTCTGCTCAACAACGTAAATAACGCAGTAAATGTTGTTGAGCTGTCAAAATGAAACCCGTTCCTACTGTTGGTGTGTTACGTAATTACCCCGCTGTTTAAGAAGCACAAGGGCGGAAAATCATCTCATTGCAGTGTTCTGTCACAGAAAACTTTTAATGAAAACTTACGAAATTTTCTTAAATAAATCGGCCAGAAATTTACAAAAATCCCCCGGAGATTATGTTTTAATTAACTTAATCAAAAAAGGTGTCTCGCGCGACCATTTTGTTTGTAAAATCTTGTAATTATCAAAAAATAATCTATTCACTCATTCATCATGGCCCATGGTCATTCATCATGGCAATTTTGTCCCAAATTCAGTCTATTCTATTTCACTAATAAATATAATAATTTTTACAGCTAATGTGCGTAAATCCGTTAGAGTGCAGACTAACTTGTTAATCTGCAGATTATCTGGTTGAGTCAGTTAAAGTAGAAAAAATTGTTTCAGTTCTCGCATTAACTAGATAATCTGCAGACTTCCTAGGTAATCTGCAGACTAACGACCAAGCATACGGTTAAGTTAATAAAATAGGTTCTTTGCTTGAATAAAACGTTCGAATTCAATGTAATCATTTATTTTATTTGTTAAACGCATCAACAAATACAAGAGCGAGCGAAGCGAGCTCTGGACTTAGCGCATCCCGACTCGGACAGGTTAGGTTACACGGGTTATTATTATACGGTGGTTTAAAAAAAAATACCCTTCGTGGTTATTTTTTTTTAAACCACCCAAAAGTAGGAGCCGAGGCTCCATCGACTACGCTTGTAATTATTCATAATGCGTGGGCATTATGAAAACGAGACAAAAGTTTTCCGCGATTTAACGGTGTAACATCCGTAAATATGCAGATTAACTAGATAAAGTGCACACATGTGCTAATCTAAGTAAAATTTCACACTTTAACGGATCGTACCCGATAATTTTCAAATTACCTAGTTAATGCGCATTGTATTCCGTATTCTAACGGTAACATAATAACTTTGTTTAAAAGTTTTATTCATACGTGTATGTGTATGTACATACACACGGCAACACATCAAGCTATACTTTTCCAGTGTTAGCTAACCTCGCATTGTATAAGCTTTTCGTACAATGAGAAATCAGCTTATACTGGAAACGCATAGCTTGATATGTAGTCGTGCCTACAGTCAAGAGCTCTTGCCGCTTTACAGAGGTATGATTCGCACTACAATAGTGTAAAGCAAAAAAAAAAGTATGAATTATATCGTAGGTAAAGTCAAGAGCACAAAGGTTTGTGTGCTCTTGACTTTACCAACGATATAATTCATACTTTACCATTTTTTTTTTTTTTTGCTTTTCACTATTGTAGTGCGATTCTTACCTCTCTCTTGACTTTACCTACGATATAATTCATACTTTTCCCATCCTCCATATATTATCAAGTTGCTCCCCCCCCCCCCCCCGGGCCATCGGCTGGCGACGCCCTTGATGACCCCTTCTCAGTTATTTCAATAACACTTTGTAGATACAAATCTAACATACACATATTCATACATACCCTGAACAGCTATCTGTATCAATAAAATGCTTCCATAGGACGTCAGATTTATCAATAATACGTTGCCATGGCAACCTACAGGACTAGTCGTGTCTGTCTGTGACTTGTGAGTGAGTAACAATCAAATAAAAATAATTTAACAGTATTTCATGATAAATTGCTTTTCGATCGAAAGAGGGGTAAGTAAGAATTTTATGTTTATATTATGCAGGAATCGGTTGTTTAAACAAACTTGTTTTTCGCCGTAGATTTTATTTATAGGTTCAATGGAAATTGAGGTCATAATTTTTTGTGTACATTCAGCAATGAAAGTTGATTAACACATCAGTTTTCCAAATATCAAATAAAAAATATCGAATTATAAAATACTAGCGGATACCCGGCGTGTTCTACTACGATAAAACAATCCATTCATGAAGTATTTTTTTCCATTGTTTTAGTACCTAATCGAAAATTATCTTCGCATTATTGTCTTTATAATAAAATCAGTTTGGGGCACATCGGTTTGGATGGTTTTAAAGTCTATAACGGACATAAGTAGAAACATTTTTTGTGTTTTATACAGGGTGTTAAAGAAATTACGTGCCATAGCTTCAGGGTGAGTTCAGTATCGTTAGAGGAAACCATGGAAAATAAAAATCTTTAAAAAACGTTTTAAAAAATATCGCAAATTATCATAAGAT
The DNA here is from genome assembly GCA_916610205.1 of Griposia aprilina. Lineage (NCBI taxonomy): Eukaryota > Metazoa > Arthropoda > Insecta > Lepidoptera > Noctuidae > Griposia > Griposia aprilina. The sequence continues at coordinate 5,356,190 of OU744310.1, read as the reverse complement.
GAACCTAATGTAGTACCTACTAATTAAATAGCAATCGGTTAGTTTATTTTTCGCGAGCCGTTTTCAGTAGCAAATAATGCGCCAGCCCGTAGTATTAAACAAATAAAATAATTTTCATTCTAAACGATTGCTATTTTAAGTTAGTAGGTACCAAATCTTGCAATCATTTTTATGTTGTAATAAAAAAAATAAAAAAAACTGGGTTCCTTTATCGAAACTGAACCTACCCCTAAGCAATGGCACGCAATTTTTTTAACAGCCTGTATATTACATATATTGATTTATTTAAAAAAAAGATTCTGAACAGGCGTAGTGTGGGGCGCCCAGTTAGATGAACCTGATACCTTAAAAAAGTGGCTGGGACAGACTGGATGCGGAGGTCAGAGGACAGGCTGCTGTGGCATAGCCTGGGAGAGGACTAAGTCCAACAGTGGAGGCTGAATTGATTATTACCTGATTCATTATAATGAAAAAGCTAATAAGCAGTTTTCATTAACTCAAAATGATTCGATCATTTATGTGTCAATTTTCATGATAATGCAAAAGTGTCAGTGTTTGTTGCTCACCGTACCAGCAGATCAAGTAAATGAGAAAATAAATGGATAGACGAGACGTCATCCGAAAATAATCAAGGGATTTCAACGGTTCAGGGGTTGAGCTGCACGATTACTGACAAATGCGTGCACTGACTAGACAAGTCCACTCAATCTGTGTGGTTTTTCCTCAAAAGACCATTTCAGACACAAATCGACATGGTCTTCACATGATCTAACCAAGATTAGGTATGTCTGGACTTTAAAAAAGACTGTGACCTCTGAGTTTGTTTCGGCCTTTCATCTCAGAGTAGTCAGATAGGAAACGCCGACCTCATCTAGTTTCTAAAATATGTTTGGCGTGTAAAAGTGTTTGTACAAACCTACTTACAGAAATAAAATGACTTATTAAAAATATTTCATAAAAATTAAATAGTATCGTGATAAAGCAATCGTAAAACAGCAAAAAAATATTTCTCGTCGCATAATTCTCAAAAAATTTAGCGTTAACTATCATATTTTATGAAATTAATATATAGGGAATTCAATCAACTAGAGAAATACCTAAAAAATATTCAACTGAGCCATGCATTTTTTTTTAAATTTAATTATTACTGCAAATTTATTTTTAATTTGCTGGTCATTCGATTCAACTAATATCAAACGCATCGCTATTTTGAATCTTATTTGTTGCCGCGATGCGCTATCGTCAATTACCTAAAAAAAAACTTCTTACCGCGCCTTAAGCATTTGTTGGCGAAAAGCTCCTTTCGTCATCAACATCATTTCAGCCGCGAAAGACTTCCATTGTTGGACATAATTATGCTTCCCCCAAGCACCGCCATCCACTTCAACCGGATCTGTGCTCCTGTGGCCTTCATAAGCTTCTTTACCGAAAACTAATTGCCTTTGATCGATTATTTAAATTTTTCTTATTTTTTAAATTTAGCGTTTATTTGCAGAAACTTGTAAATAGTCTTCAATTTTAAGTTTTATATAAACACCGTAAATACGCTAGCTGTAAGTTGCCCGAATAGGATAAAATAAATACAAATAGCTTGTACCGAATTCCTGATAGGTACATAAACAGCCTATAATGTTCCCACTGCTGGGACACAGGCCTCCTCTCTATGAGAGAGAGTGGGCCGTAATCCACCACGCCGCTGCCGCCCAGTGTGGGTTGGTGGATGTTACAAGTCTTGGAATGTTTGGTTCTAAGACACGATGTTTCCTCACGATTCTTCACCGTTTGGAGAGCAGTGGTGATGAAATTAAATACACTGAGTAAAGTGCCTGCTTGGGTTCGACCTCACGACCTACAACCCGTTAATCGGGGCCGATAACACTAGGCCACCACTGAAGATCTCCTCTCCCGATACGAGAGAAGAATTGCGCTCCGAAACACGGTGATGTCTTGAACACTTGATAAAAAAAAGATAGGATGAAAAATGACAACACACCATCACCACACCACATCACCACATACCATCTGAATCTTATTGTTGAATCTTGTTTACCTGTTTTTTTTTTTTTGACAGATTTCAAAATCAAAAAGAGGAAAAAGAAGAAACTTGGGGTAAATATATATGAATTGTTATTTTAAACAACTATAAAATTAAAATAAAACAGATCTTCTCCTCTCACTCCGCTCACTGAGGCAGTCATACAATCATCAAGTCCATAGAATAGATGAAAAGTCATTGTCTATGGGGAGACACCGCGTACACACCGGAGATCTGAGACCTCCATTGATCAGAATCCCATAAGCTTGAGTTTTCTAAAAAGTGGTACCGTCATAAACATAACGTCCGGAAAAAAACGGTGGGTGTTTGGCTTAAGGCTGCGCAAGTCGCCATTTTTAACCGACTTCACAAAAAGGAGGAGGTTCTCAATTCGTCTGTATGTTTTTTTTTTCTTTTATGTTAGCTCTGAACTTTTTTCTGCGTGCACCGATTTGGATGATTCTTTTTTATTTGATAGCTGGTGCTTCACATGTGGTCCTTTTTAATTTTGATCAAGGTCTGACCAGTAGTTTTTGAGTTATCCTTAATACTGCATATTTTTTCCACTTAGTTTTTATGGATGATGTGTTAATAATTTCCTGTCACTGTTATTTACACACCAAGTAGTGATATACCAATTTGTGTGGGGTAGGTACAACTAAAAAGTGAAAAATAAAAACGTTTTTACAAAAAAAACAACCGTCTTCCAAAAAAAAACACTAAAAGACGTGAAATATTACTTTAATTTCGGAAGTCGGTGGCCAAAAACGAAAATACAAAACCTAAGACACCGACTTCCGAAATTAAAGTGATTTTTCACGTCTTTTAGTGTTTTTTTTTTGGAAGTCGGTTGTTTTTTTGTAAAAAAGTTTTTTCATTAGCAGAAAAGAAATACAAGTAATTTGATTGTTATGAGCCTCGAAAGATCCAAATTTCAACACTAATTTGACGCAACTTTGGGCATAAATAATTAACAGAAGAGGTATGAAATCCTAAAAACAAAATTTGTACGCTGTTTCATTATTTAAACGAGTTTCTTTAGGAACCAAAGCTTTATTACATGGATTATTATTTAATTAATTATTCACACACAATACATAAAATGAGAACATTTCATTGATTGTGTGATTAATTATTTAAAGAAATAATTCAAATAATTTGAGTTTGAAGAATACACACAAAAACAAACAAAGAACAACAAAACAACAAATTGAACAAATTCTTCAAACTCAAATTATTTAACTTCTATTTGTAGGAACAAGTTTTCTAGAATTTGCGTCTTATTTTAGCAGATTAAACAATTTTTCTCTTTTTTTCTTTATTAGGAACTAGATTCTTCTATAATTCACGCGAAAGTGAGCAGCGATTTGTTCCGATGGTCAGAGGAATCTCTGAAGCCACCCTATGGTTTGTATTCTTATTTCTTACTCGTATTATATCATCTTAATTTTGGGAAATAACTGCCAGTCAATTTAATTTTGACACTTGGGGCATTAGGTGGTCTCTCCACAGGCAAAAGAACCCCGGTGATAGTCTCATCAAGCCATCAAATTCAATAGAAATTCTATGAATCATTCTCCACACAGCGTAATCATTGCGACGGTCATTTGAATGCACAGCGAAACTTTATCGCTGTGATTCACTTGCCCTTGGAGACGCCGCCTTAAGTTAAGTTTGAGACACAATAGAGTCTAGCTAGTGTCTAGTGGCTAGACCATTTCCATGTAATGTTCCACGTTCTTTGGAATCACTACATCACTACATATTATGTTATAAAACAACAAAACCCCCCCGCCGCGTATGTGTGTCTGTCTGTCAGATTTTCATACGGTTTTCACCAAAGGAAGGAGTGATTCATGAGGAAGGATCTTCTGAAATATGACGAATTAACGATTATTGTTGCAGATAGCGTGCGCCACTTAAAACAATAGTGTTCATACTTTAATTAATACATTGGTTACCTGGATTAACACAGAGTGTACTTTTAATCTCGGTAGTAGGTTCCCGTGGGATATTTTTCGACATCCACGCGGACGAAGCCGTGGGCAAAAATAAAATAAATAATAATAAAATTTATTCAAATATAAAATAAAATTATGATTTACATTAATTAAAATCGAGGATTTTTTTAAATTCTAAATGTAATGTAGACCTGCCTGATCTAGGTTTATAAAACCTGTGTTTCAGGCCATCAATTCACATCAAACATTTAAATAGAAGACAACTATACATTTATTAGAAGCGTAATTATAACAAAATATCATAATTATTTTCAATGACTTTAAGAGTAACTAATTGATTATATTATTATAAAACTAGATTATGTAAATATATAAGTTTAAATAAATTAACTAATAATGTTAAAGTATATCTACTTTAACATTATTAAGTGGAGACTATTATTAATAAGGTAAAAGAAGTGACTTAGGTAGAAATAAATTTTAGGTATTTAAAAATCTTTAAAAGCTAGTAGTATAAAACAAACAGATCAGCAACAGTTCAATTACCTACACTATCTAGCGAAACTTCACAGACATAATGGTATTTTTTCGTGTGAAAACCGCCTAGAATTTAGAAAATATTTTTCCTAAAGGAATATATTCATAAAGGAAAGAAAACATTTTTTTTTTTATCTTAGGATATCGAGGTACACACTTCTCGTCTGTCAAGCTTCGCCAGATAATTTATTTGACTATAAATAACATAGATAAAGAGACAGTTTTTGATACCTACCTAATTTTTTATTGAAAACTCTTTTAAACACAGCTGACCTAATAGTGGTACCAAAAGAAGAAGTACCGGAAAAAAAGAAAAAAGGCAAGAAAGGAAAAAAGAAAGTAGAGGAAGAGATACCTGACTTTCCAAAGGTAAACCATGAAACTATTCCTAGCCCCCAAAACCACGAGCGATTTTTTTAAAGCACCGATTTATCAGCACGCACTGGATTTTCAACTCTCGGTGTGGAGCAGAGCATTGAGAATCCAACAGAGTGCATCCGAGCGCGTCAAATAAACATACAGTTGGATTTACAACTCTCGGCGCTACAGAGTGGGTTCAAAATTCAATGAGTGATAAAACAATTGCTCGTGGATTACGAGGATTGTAGCTGGAACTGCACCTGTGTCTGTCTTCCCACAACTTTGCACACATGCGACCAATCACTATTTGGCTATATCGTAGCGAAACAAAGAACCGCGTCTCAGTTATCGTACGGTTGGCTATAAATTAAGAAACGGTCCCTTAAAACACGAATAGTGTTTTAATACCTAGTTGTGTGCAGTTTCATACACTACTTTATCTACTCTCATACATTGGGATTGAACCTACTAAATAAAAGATCAAAGTTTTCCACGAAACTCATTACAACAAAACGCATGAATGGCGCCAAAACCTAGCACTTTACCACGCATGCGCTAAAGTGGGCGCTGCCACAGACAAGTGTAAATTGAAATCAAAACTTTTTTGTAATGCTATAAAAATGGCGCGCCAGGCGTACGCGTTCCATTAGAAAAAAAAAATGATGGAAACTCCTTGGTGATATTAACTTCTTGAATTAGCCCTGTATCGTATTGGTAAAAAAAAAAAATTACAACATTGTTTTGTTAGAGAAAAAGTGTTTTAATATGATTCTATTTATTGTGTTTATAAAGTATATCAATATAAACTCATTATGATGTTTATAATTCGAATTTTACGATCTATGAGAGTTAAAGAGATAAAATTATTTAGCAGCTAATATGACCACCGCATTAGCACGATAATGGTAGAGAGTGTAGACAACAGTTCCCACGTACGCAACGTACGCAACGTGTACAACGCGTTATATCTTTTGGACTAACCTATGCATTAGAAAGACACTGATGATGTAGTATTTTTAACTCATGAAGCGACTCGCGCTTTACATGTGGTAACCAAGTGTACAAACACGCACACGCTACGCTACTGCGTCAACAAGTAACAGACACACTTCCAAATTCGCCAATGTCTCGGACGGTACCAAAAGTTCATGCGCTTACTCACACATTCACAGCGTGTTTGTACACTTGGTAACCACAAGTAAAGCGCGCGTCGGTTCGTGTGATAAAAATACCTACTGTAAGTATGCAATAACACCATCACACACCGTGTTCCTAACGCATAGTTTTTAGTATAAAATTATACGTGGAAACAGTCTGTCTCTTCCTTAACGAAAACGGGCAAAACATACGAAGCTTGAGCACGCATTGGCGCGAAACGACGACGGCCCAAATATTAGTCCAACATACAATTTGAAAATCGCTCCATCCCTAACCACAAATATCCGCTTTTTTTTTTTATTCCTCCATTCCCCCTTGCCAGCCATAAACATGTTGTTTTATTACTGTTTACAATGACGATAATGCTAAAAAGTGTAATAAAACCTACCCTTTTACAATTCTTGGCATTTTAATTCATTCTAATAGCCGAAAATCACGAATATTTTGTGTCCTCTTTAAAAATAACGTTATGGGTTTCAGTCTCTTTATATATTTCCTCGATAAAGTTGTTAACTGAGGGTATAAAATAAATCTAGAATTCAATAAAAAATAAGTTATTGGAATCGTTAAAAGGGTAAAAGAGACAAATGAGTTTGGTGATAGAATAAATGTTCTAGAGGAGAAAATTTGTGAAGTGCTATTAAAAATTGTGGTTGAGTTTACGAAATGACTGAATTTGTAAGTGTTTGAAGTATTACCAATATTTTATTTAATATAACAAATGATTCATGTTATTTTTTTTAACAGAAAACGTCGTCGGCCATTTTGCCAACTGATTTATAGACATTTAAGTATTGCAAATAAATTCAGAATCACAGATGATTTGTTTAAAAATATTTACTGAATGTTTTTTTTTTTAATTTTGCAAACTAGGGGGAACATTCAAAATACCATGGCGTTTTCTATTATCAGACTCCTTACAGTTTCGGTAGACTAAACAAAATTATATAAAATTTTTAGGGTTCTGTATCTCAAAAGGAATAAAAGGAACCCTTGCTCACTTCGTTGTCCGTCTGTCTGTCAAGACCCGTTTTCTTGGGAACGCATGGAACTATCAAGTTGAAATTAATGGGACTACATGACCTAAACGCAAATTTATAATGCCTAAAAATATATGGTCCACTGCAGTAACCAAAATCAGAAAAATATATGATATTCTGCAGGATATATGCTAGTTAGATAATGTGTTGAAAACATAATACAATTAACTTGATTTGATAGAAAAAAATCACGAAGATACCTCAAAATTGTTTTTTTACGATTAAAAACCATACTAATATACATGCAAACATTCAGATTTTTTGTGAGATTATTCTACAAGCAACATCTAACGTAATAGTGTTTTAATTTTTTAGTCCAATGAATAGATTTTTTGTAAATCCATAATTGCTTCATATTTTGCTATAAATTACCAGCGTTGTGTCATCGCGCGTCTCTTTCATTTCTATGCATTCCGACAGTGACCGCGCTTTAGCTCTTGTAAGCCCCTTAATATCAAATATGAAAGTTACTATCTCTTGGAGCTCTAAAAAAATCAAGCAACTAAGTTAACGCAATAAAAAATACGGCAATTTAAGCGACATATTTTGATACTCGCAAATAAAATCAAAACCCCGGTTCCGATAGTTCCCATTGATCTCGAATCATGAAATTTGGCAAGAAGCAAGGACTCACAGCAGAAGTAAAGGAAAAAGTCCTTTGTATTTGTCCTTTAAATTTGTATTTATATCATTTTTTTTTTTGTGATTAAATAATACAAGTAGTTTGTAGTGAGTTAGTTGCAAATTTTCCAGTTCGAAAATTGACCGTAACGATACCTACGTTACGGTCAATTTTCGAACTGGAAAATTTATCTATGAATGGGAGAAGAACATGGTTTTCAACTACAATGTTAAGTTTGTTTTTGGGATAAGTTCATTCCAACTATGGAACACTTAAATATGCGTTCTCCGACACGCACTTGGCCGGCTTTTTTAATTTAAGGGGGATGCGTCAAGGGTGCCCGTGAAATTCAAATTTTCTTAGGTTTTTTGTAATTTACTGGTCAGTATCAGGTTGTATGGTGATCTAAATATGATTCGCGACCGTATCAAATATGGCTTCACAGAATTATAATCATTAGAATCAGCAATACAACTCCTTAAGTTAGAATTGCCCTCAAATGTCATGATTCCATTAAATAGTCATTCAATAGGGTAATATGAACTTATAGAGATGTATTGCTGATTCTAATGATTATAATTCTGTAAAGCCATATTTGTTACGGTCGCGACTCATATTTTAATCAAAATACAACCTGACAGTGACCTGCAAATTGCAAAAAACGTAACAAAATTTGAATTTCGCGGGCTACCCTGAAGGTTCCGCCTTAATAAGTCTCTTCTTTGAACTTCAATTATTGTCATAGCCAAAAGCATGGAACAAGATGCCCAAGAAGGATCGAGACGCGTGGTTGCTACAGAGGATCGAAGATTGGAGGGAAGAGATGGAGGCTGAAAAGTTAGTTTAAATCCTATCCTAGCGACCTATCCTATGACCTAGGAGCACCTGTAGCCATAGAATTGTATTGGGAAATATTTAACTGATCCTCTAAAAAACATATTGGCCTTCTAATAGTGGACGCTTTTTTTAATGAATGAACCTCTAAAAACTTTATACTCTTCTAATGATGTACACTTTTTACCCGACTGCGCCAGAAGTAGTGTTATGTTTTTCGAGTGTATATATGTATGTAGATAGTTATATAAATTTATTTGGCATGCTCTACAGCTTAAACGGCTTGATGGATTTTTAGCTTGAGAGGTGTCGTTAGATTCTTCTTAATTCTGAGGGTTACTGAATAAACCAAAATTATAAAAAAAAAATGGCTGATTTTGGCGCCAAATTACCTATATCATAAAAATAAAAATTTTCCTCTATGCCTGTCGAGTGTGGTAAATATATATTCATCTCATATATTTAAATGTACTTTGGAATGAGAAATGCAAGATTAATTAAACTAAAAAGGTTAACATAAAGCAAATTATGAAAAAAAAAAACAAAAACCTAACTGCATAATACATACCTAACTGAAAATAGAAAAAAAAGCATTATTATCTATTGAACTTTGTTTTGTGTAAGTTTATTGCAGGCGGGGATAAACCAATAACCTGAAATATGGTGTAACTTTTGTTTATCGCCGCCTACGATAAACCTACACAAAACTAAAGTTCAATAGGTACTAAAGCTACGAGTTTGTAGCCGACTGCAGACAGCAGCAGCAGACGACGTGTCGCTACGACACTACTGGTTTCTATGTATTTCTATGACAACGACGTGTCGCTACCTACGAAAGGCATTTCATAGAAATACATAGAAACCACTAGTGTCGCAGCGACACATCGTCTGCTGCTGCTGCATGCAGTCGGCTACGAACTTGTACCTTAATGCTCTCTTTCTCTTTTCAGTTAGGTATGTGTTTTTGCAGTCTAGTTTTTTTTTATTTTATGTTTGTGTCTCTTTTTTCCTTTCTGGTCTTTTCTTACAGTGGCCGAGATGGTCGCAGTAATTAAGCTACGCTACCCCGACCAAACGGGTTAGGTTAGGCTGTAACTGTGACCAAACAGGCGCGAGCCGCATTGGTAGCAGTAACTAAGCAAGCGACCAAACGGGTTAGGTTAAGTTAGAACTGCGACAAACCGCGCGCAAGCTGAGCGAGCGAAGCGAGCAGTGCATACAAGTTGGTCGCAATTACTTGGTTATTCTATAAAGTCCAGTTGAAAACCAGCGTCAGGCAATAATTGTCCCAGAAAAAATCCCAAAATTCTAAATCAAAAACCAAAATCTCCCAAATCTCTAAAATCCCAGAAAATAAATCCCAATCTGCCAATTTGGCGCTGCCGCGAGACACACAATACTTACTATAATAAAGATTTTTCTGTTTTTTTTATTTTGTGTGAATATTTTGTGCCATAACCTGCAGGGTAATTACGTAACATACTAACAGTAGGAATGGGTCTCATTTTGACAGTTCAACAACATTCATTGGGTAATTTACGTTGTTGAGTAGACAAATTTTTCGAACATATGAAGCAATGGATTAGCAATAGGCTTCAAAATTATTCAGATTGTGAAAGATAGTGTGTCAAATAAATTTATTTTATTTAATTTAGTATTTTTTGGACCCAAAATAGTAATTATTAGAGGTTCACAAAAAGAGGCGCAATCATTATTTTAGAGTGTACCGTTATATTTTTAGGAAAGCAAAATGGGAATTAAAAGGTTCGATTAAATGCATGCCATTGTTTTTTCTTTCGCCGGAATTACTTGTCGTTATTCATTAGAATTGTATACTCAAAAACTGTATAATTAGAGTCACTAATAAGATAAATTGTATTTATTTTATGTATACATACTACAAACTAATTAGTATTTATATTAATAATAGGCTAGTTATTTAAAATGTCGTTGGTCGGAAAAATTGCACATTACTGATTTTTTGGGATGATGTTAGGGTACAAATAGTATAAAACCAAGTTTGCAGTTTCGAGAGATCTGTGCTAACTGCGTGGTGCTCGAAAAACCTAGAAAGGATGTCACCGAAATCTGCCCAAACGAAGTACCGAGGTACACTTTGTGGCATATAAAAACTTTTTTCCAAAAAAACAACCGACTTCCAAAAAAAACACTAAAAGACGTGAGAAATAACTTTAATTTCGGAAGTCGGTGCCTTTGGTTTTTTTATTTTCGTGTTTGGCCACCGACTTCCGAAATTTTAGTGTTTTTTTTGGAAGTCGGTTGTTTTTTTGGAAAAAAGTTTTTATTTTTCACTTTTTAGTTGCGGTACCTACCCCACACAAATTCGTATACCACTACTTGGTGTGTAAATAACAATGATAGGAAATTATTAGCACATCATCCATATAAACTAAGTGGAAAAAATATGCAGTATTAAGGATAACTCAAAAACTGCTGGTCAGACCTTGATCAAATTTCAATGGGACCACATGTGAAGCACCACCTATCAAATAAAAAAAGAATCATCCAAATCGGTTCACCCAGAAAAAAGTTATGAGCTAACACACATAAAAAAAAAAAAAAAAAAAAACATACAGACGAATTGAGAACCTCCTCCTTTTTGTGAAGTCGGTTAAAAATAGTCTAGATTACACTGAATAATATTGCATTTATATAATTTTGTTATGGTTACCTGGGGACGAGAATAAAATAACTTTTAACATAATAAAAATCACGCCATTTTGCCATTCTATCATCGGAACAAGCACAAATACCTTATTATTAAAAAAAAAACTGTCAAGTTGACAGTTGTCTGCGGTCGGGTTCAGCCACTCTTGTTTCACGAACGAACTGAATGACATTTAAGAAATAATGTAAACCCGAGTGTCGGCCAAATGTAACGCAAATGTACATGCTTACAAAATAATTGATTATGAAGTTTGAAATTATTTAAGGATAAAAATACTATTATTTTTGAATTCCTCTCTTTTTTATCTACGATTTGGTGCACGTGTACCTCGAGGTACATGTTTGGGCAAAGTTGTATGGGCTTTTGTTGACCTCCTTTTAAACTTTTTTCAGTTTTTGGCATAAGACTTCGAAAAGGTGCCCCCGACGTCGAGTCAACCTATATTTTTGGAACAAAGTTCCATAACGCACGGTAAAGACTTGGCGGATGGGGGCTAGGCGAAAAAAAGTGTTAGAATTTTGCGTCACGAGTTTCTGTCACGACCCTTTCTTTATTTGTTTGTTTGGTTGAACGCGCTAATCTCAGGAATTGAGAAAATACTACTAATTTCTCTCTATCTAATTTATTCTCTACCTGCGCCTGTGTTTCCGACCGCATACAACCGAAATCTCTTCAAAGTGAGAGTGAACAGGCTTCTTCTGGGTAAGCTCACTCCATCGTTGACTTTGTCTCTGTCATCTCTGACCTAGACTAGAGTCAAGAGCAAACCCATCTTAAATTAAAAAAAAACTTTTTTATGTTGGATAGTCCATTTATCGAGGAAGGAAGGCTTTAAGCTATATCATCACGCTACGGTCAATAAGAGCGGAGCATAAATGAAAAATGTTGCAAAAACGGGAAAAAATGATTCCTTTTGAGAGCTTCCGTTGCGTGCGATGCGTAAACGTTTAAAGTTACGCAAATATTATTTATGACGAAATTGTTTCCCTATAAAAGTTATCCCGACAGCATGTCTATATTTTAAGGTTGACTCATTATAACCCTGTTTATGGTATATTTTTTTTCTATGGATGTTTTAAATATACTACAAAAGGAACTTCGTTCCAACCGACTATTCCACGACACTCACGCATTTTTTTAAGTATACATATATGTATAGTGTGTGGGGTCTCCAGCAGGCTTAGCACAAGCACCGTCTTGTCGACGGAAGAATAGACAAAAATGACGTTTCGTGAAACAGTACGACGGCAGTAAAGTAGAAAGAGTCAACTGCACTTTTTACGAAATTCAGTAATTTATTCACGTTTATCTTATATTTTGCTTATATCTCGAAAATGGTGTGTCCTGTCGCAAAAATAATGAAAATTTCGACCTCCTTTATGAAACCCTTGAACCCCTAATACTCAACATGTAGGTAATCATTTTTCACATTTTCCATACAAAAAGTTAAAAATTCCTTTTTTCCATTCCATTTTTATACTTTGTGGCCGTCGAGTAAAAAGTTTTCTACTGTCTTTAGCATGGCGATTAAAAAATCTAATTGTCTTCACTACCTTAGACAACTGTCTTCTGAATTAGTCTACATTAAAAAGGACGTAGACAACGATCGGCAGAAACGAAAGACAAAATGACAGATTTTAGACGAATTTTGACGATGCGATGTCAAAAATGGAGAAACGAAATGTCACTTTGTATGGGAATAGCCTTGTCTCTTTTTCGAAGAAATAGACAGCGTCATGCTAAGCCCGCAGGAAAACTTCAGTGTAGCACGAAACAACAGTTTATTAAAAATATAATACTTGGTTACATCTTAACACGTCTTTCATAATTCTATCGAATCGCCATCTTCCCTTTGTTACTTCCCTTTCACTCGTTCAATCAATCATTCAATCACTCGTTCAAAAACGAAAAAACAATGTTTAAAATAAACAATGTATTTATTTGCCGCGGTTTTAAGCATTCCATGTTGCCAGCGCCATGTTTGGAACAATGTTGCTTTAAAAACTTTGTTGAATAAATGTCGTGCAACTTTTGTTTTTCATAAATATTTTATGCAATTTATTCTGGTCTAGCAAGCACCACAACCAGTCTTACCAAGGGGTATCGTGTTACCCAGTAACTGGGTTGTGGAGGTCAGATAGGCAGTCGTTACATGTAAAATACTGGTATTCAGCTGCTTTGGTTTAGAATAGAAGCCGACCCCAATATATTTTTCGGAATTGTTTGGCAGATGATGCATCGCCAGTGCACGTATTTTTCTGTTCCTTTTTAGGGTTCCGTAGTCAATAAGGAACCCTTATAGTTTCACCAAGTCCGTCTGTCCGTCCGTCCGCAGCTTAGCTCAGAGACTCTTAGTACTAGAAAGCTATAATTTGGCAAGGATATACATATTAATCACGCCGACAAAGTGGTATAATAAAATGATGAAATACATATTTATTTAGGTTCTTTTTCTCGTCTATCCCATGGTGTGGGAGTGTTGGATAGGCCATTCAAAAATAATACGGGTCTGTGAAACCCATTTTTCGATTCAGGGATCCGTTTGCGTAAAAATTAAGCTTTAAATTGCATTTTTTTGTTTGAGTCAAGTGTCCCTCCCCCCCCTGCCAGCTAAATGATTACTTTTAGATAATATGTAAAAAAAAACACGGCAGTAGTATATATAACGAAATTAAAAGGAAAACTATCACAGCTAAGTAGGCTTTACAAGTTTACGAGTAATAGTCGACCAACTTACATTTGCAGTTGGAACTTGTAGGAGAACATGTTTTTCAACTACAATGTTAAGTTTATTCTTGGGATAAATTCATCCTAACTACGGAAACTTTCATTGTGCGTGCTCCGACACGCACTTGGCCGGGTTTTTTTTCTTGTTTGTTTATGTGTGTACAGAAACTGTTAAAAGCTAGGTAGACGATGATATTCTAATGATAATCCTGTCTTCAGACAAGCCAAGCTAGCGGGAGCAAAGGAGAAGCGTGCCCAATTGGCACGAGAAAGAGCCGAAGTCATGGCTAAGGAGGCAGGTGAACAGGAAATAAGGAGGGACCTCCTGCAAAAAGCTGTGAACCTGTTTGCAAGTACGTATCCCTTCATTCGGCCATATAATTTTTTTTTTTTTTTTTTTTTTTTTTTTTTTTTTTTTTTTTTTTATTCATTATTTTTTCGTTTCATTTTTTTTTATTTTTTATTAATTAGCCTACACATACCAGTAACCTGCACAAACGCACAGATCTACCAGGAGCGGCATGCGCTTCGGCAATCGTCGTCTATCTTCGGAAATACGAATACGCGATGATGACATCTAGTATAGAGCTGTTACAGCCGTAGAAGTACTTGCCTGTTTTGTATATTAACATGTTTAAAAAATTATAGATAACAACTCTATGCAATCCCAAAAAACTTGAATTATAGATGACGAAGTGCGACTGGAGTAGGAAACCCGACAGAGATAAAACGTCATTAAACGCACAATGATAAGTAGGTCCTACAAAACCCGGCATGGTAGTACAAAACTTTAAAGCTTTGCCTCTGTGGGGAGTTACTCCGTGTCGCGACGTTCGTGTTAATTCGAAAACACGAATATTACCGAAGTTCATTTTTTTCTGGTTGAACTGTATGCAAGTGATTTGCAGGGCCACTTAATCCATCCAATCAGAAGCTGTTATGGCACAATGGCATGCAAACTACTTGAATCCTGTTGTGCAAGTTACTGGCACATACCAGTACACAAAAACACATACAAAAACTCACACACAACCACACAACACAAAAACACACACACACAAAACATACACAACAACAACAACAAACAACATAACAACAAAAGCAACATACTAAAGCATTTTTGCCGAAGCTGATACGGAGACGCTTTGCGCTCGCTTGGTCAAAAGACTGACACATCCAACACCGAGACACTGCAACGTCGCGCGTCGTAGTAAGCAGCGTTACGTTGCGACACCGCCCTCAGTGCGTTGAAATCATAGCGTTGCGACGACGCAACGCTCCGGCAATACCCGTGTGGCCTCACTCTGAAGTCTTAATGATTATTTCTTTTAGGTTTTGAAAAGCAAACGTTGAATTATGAGCTCAAGAAAACACAAGAGGCAGAGGTATGTATTAGTTTTACTATTCTATTACTGACTTTGAACAAATTACTTTTTCAACACATTTGCTCAATAACTTTTTTACAAAAAAACAACCGACTTCCAAAAAAAACACTAAAAGACGTGAAAAATAACTTTCATTTCGGAAGTCGGTGCCTTTGGTTTTGTATTTTCGTGTTTGGCCACCGACTTCCGAAATGAAAGTTATTTTTCACGTCTTTTAGTGTTTTTTTTGGAAGTCAGTTGTTTTTTTGTAAAAAAGTTTTTATTTTTCACTTTTTAGTTGCGGTACCTACCCCACACAAATTCGTATACCACTACTTGGTGTGTAAATAACAGTGACAGGAAATTATTAACACATCATCCATATAAACTAAGTGGAAAATATCTGCAGTATTAAGGATAACTCAAAAACTACTGGTCAGACCTTGTTCAAATTTAAATGGGACCACATGTGAAGCACCACCTATCAAATAAAAAAAGAATCATCCAAATCGGTTCACCCAGAAAAAAGTTATGAGCTAACACACATTAAAAAAAAAAAAAAAAAAAAAAAAAAAAAAACATACAGACGAATTGAGAACCTCCTCCTTTTTGTGAAGTCGGTTAAAAAATACATTTACGATGCCTGTATACATTGTTCGAAAGTTAAAAATTACGCACCATACAATGGAACGTGCGGTAAAATAGGTATTCACACCTAAGTACCTGTTTATCCGCATACTCCGTTGTATAGCGCCGTGCGTATCCTTTACGGTTTATTTTTAATTTCCATAAAATATAATATAAATCAGCAACCTTATTATACCGAGAATAAAGATCATTATGATTTTGACAGACTTGTCAGTGGCACCAACCCAAGAGTAACCTGTCCCACCTACCCGCGATTAAAGAGAAGCGAGTAGAGCTAGCAATTAAAAACGAATTGGCGAGCAACGAGCAGCAAGTGCGCCACGGCGACGAGTGATTACTCGCTGGTATCTGTATGTACCAAACGTGAGTCTCTCAGCGAGTATACTGCCCGCCAAGCGAGCGTCACTGAGCTAATATTCTCTTTGATAGTCGCTTGTTGCTGCGACAAACGAGTACTCGCCGGGGCGGTGTGAACAGCCAGCGATCAACTATTAATAAAGAAGAAGGTGCACGCTCCATTCAAAATTAACCCACGTCCTACAGCAAAAAGAAGTATCCCAAAAAATATATAAAAATGGGTATGAAAAGATGGCATACTTACAAACTCCATCCTTACAGCCTAACATATAAAAAAATTGCTATGAAAATTCGTTCAGGGGGAGTAATATCTACAAATAGTCTACCCTATTCAATCTTAGTCTACTCTATTCTATTTAACTATTCTAATGATCAAACAATAAAGTTATAATTCTCATTAGTTCGATGTTCGGTGGCCAAACAAGTGAAAAAAAAACTCAGTTGTTCCATAATGGAACTCAATAATTGAAGTCAAGACAAGATAACCAAGTATTTCTCCTATCGTGGATTATAATGACCCTGAACGAATTTTCCTAGCATTTTTTTTTATATGTTAGACTGTAAGGATGGAGTTTGGAAGTATGCCATCTTTTTATACCCATTTATACCGCTTTTTTGAGATACATCTCTTTGCTGTAGGACGTGACTGAACTTTGATACTTCTTCTTTATCTCTTTTACCTTCACTTTTTTTTCTTTTTCTTATTTTAGTTAGGGACTTTTATGACGGCAATGCGTATGCCAGTCCCATCGTACCCTAAACATACATACTTACTGCTACAGATTACATCTGGGCCATGAACCTGAACAGACTCTTCGCATCATCACCATTTGGTTGAGACAAAATTTTATGAAATATGCCCGCCCATATCAAGTCGGTTCAACCTCAAGACCTCAAACAGATATTTTCTTTGAGACTCATATTTAACACAATCCATTAATAAGTGATTTAATTCTTCCACAACTCCACACTCCAAACAATTAGGCGAGTTAGTTTTCTACATCATGAACGTAAACTTATTACATGGAATGTGTCCAGATCTGAGTCTATGACCTATTACAACCAATTTCCTACTTAAATTACTATTTATAAACCAGGGCACACGAAAAGGCTGACCCTGCATGGTTTTATACCAGATCCCTTTTTCCAATGAGCGTTTGTCAAAATATACCTTCACTTGACCTACAATCTTTTGTGCGTTTCTTGAGAAAGAAAATCATTGATAGCTAGTCGCTTCTTCGTCATTGGTGGGACAGATGCCTTAACACAATGAGAATTTCACTGTTATTCTGTCAATAATTCAAAATCAGAGGGCCTAGACAAATGGCATTCGCTTCGGAGCGATTCTATTTCTACAATCGCTGTCGCTTTCACTAACGTTTCCATCATACGAATCGAAAACTAGCGATAACGCTTGTCAAAAAGTGCCTATGGAAGTAACCGTTCGACGCTATCGATTCGTTTCATAAAATCGAATGATGTTAACATTAGTGCCGATTCTCTTGTACACCGAACTAAACTAACTAAACTATCACTAAAATTCCT
The DNA here is from genome assembly GCA_916610205.1 of Griposia aprilina. NCBI lineage: Eukaryota > Metazoa > Arthropoda > Insecta > Lepidoptera > Noctuidae > Griposia > Griposia aprilina. The sequence goes on along the minus strand of OU744310.1, from coordinate 5,338,313 downwards.
TACTTTTGGCTATGAGAATCTTAAAGCTATTCTTCAATAAAATATCTCTAAATTTTAAAATCATTTTGACGCAACTAAAATTTAATTTGACAATCGCGACTCAATACTCAATAATCAATACTCAATATATTTATTGCTTCCACATGTGCACTTAGGTGGTAGGTAACAAAATATGACCATTGTGGACCCTGTCTGGCACAGCAAAAGTAGGAACTCCACGAATGGTACTTGTTTGCCCTACCCCGTGATTTTTTTTTGAGCCGGAGGCGCGCATGGGTGGCAGCCTCGGCGTGTTTTATATGGAAATTTTCACTTTTTGTATGGAAAATATTTAAAAAAAAATACCTACATGTAGAGTTATATGGGTTTAAGGGTCTCATAAAGGGGGTTGAAATTTTCATTATTTTTGCGATAGGACACACCGTTTTCGAGATATAATCAAAATAAAAATAAAAAATACAGTACTGTTTTTGCCCCTGAACGCGAGGTGTTGTGGTGAATCTTAGTTCATGACAACTAATTTTATTCCACACCTTTTTAATCGCGATTAAAAATAGCCAGATTTAGTTAAGACAACCAAAATTTTAGGTGAAAAACGTAAAATTCAGAATAGCAAAATTGCCATTTTCACTAAACTAATAAATCAGTACCATCTTAGTGCTGTCAAACTAAAATATAGTTAAGTTGTGTCACTTTAGTCTATTTCAGAATGAGAAATCGTCTTTTGACAGGAATAAACTAAATTTTAGTGATTTTTAGTCTAGTTTAGAGCATTTTGTGACAAGAGAATCAGCACCATTGTCTAGCTAATTTCTAATCGTTGACCTATGATCACGTGACATTTCGATAGCTTATGTCAACCCCATACATTTTTGTCTTTTCTACTAGCGTCATCGCTAATCGAATGTTACTTTGTCTAGGCCCTCTGAGGTACAATAGGACTATACAATTAACTCAATCATTCGTTATTCCTACAGTGGCAGCAATATCTTCGTTGTGACGGCCTTCCGGATCCCAGAATCGTGACTGAGCTGAATACATTCCTGCATGTTTGGAAGGAGAACAGTACTGTTGATGATGACGAACTTCACAGGAAGTTCATTCAAGTTCTACCGGTATGTGTGTTTTATTTTAATTTAATTTATTTATTTATTTATATCAGACACGGTTATCCATAATTTTGTTAGTATACTTAAAAAATTTATAAATCAATATATAGTAAAACTAAACAACTAAATATGTAGTAGTATATGTGAGTGTGTTTGTTTTAAGTACCATGCGAGGACGTGCGTATGAATGCACAAGGCACAACCGAGGACCTTTTCAAAGCGAGGACCTTTTCGAGGGTCCTCGGTTTGACTTGACCAAAGATTCGTATTCTGCAAGCGATTCTGAGTCTTTCTATATACTGAATACGAAAAAGTTATCTGAACCGCGGTTTGATTAAGATTATTCATAATCTTACACACACATTGTGTATCCACCAGATGGTGCCACTGTCGCCTCATACACAGACTCTTTACACTAATTTCATGTTTGTTGTATTATCCGAGGACCTATGTGTTAACTTTAACACAAAAGACCTCGGTAGGGTAGCTTTTCCGCACAATGTGTATTTAAGACCTCGGTTTGCTAGATTTTCCGAACAGTGTGTGTTCTAGTCCTCGTTTCGACAGTTTTCCTCGTGTGTAGAAGACAAGTTATGTGCTATCATATAAATAAAATTATGAAAGAGAAAATCGAAGGTAGACTGAATCCTTAAACAAATCGTTAGTAGCTACTAGGTGCACGAGGATTAATCAGGTTTCTTCTGCAGTATGTACTAAGTACCTAGGCACGCTTATATTATACAACATTATGATTTGTACCATAAAATATTGTATTGTCATAGGAGCTGAATACGTGTGCTCTTCATAGAGAATCTAAAGTTAATGCCTTCCTAGTTGAAATGTCTGCAGCAAGATTTGAAGCAAATATAAAGTACAAAGAAATACAGAACTTGAATGTACTAAAGAAAACAACATAAACTTTACTTAAATAGAAGTAGGTTTATTTTAAAATGAAACTTTTTTTATTTATTAAAAAATCTTTTTTTTATCCTTTTATCCCGGCTTATCTGAAAGAAACAAAATAATGACTTTATATTGTATTCAATTTCATAAAACTGAAGATTCTGATTTTTTTACTCATTCTAAACCTGAATTATAGTTTTACTTTGTTTTAAGTTATTTAATTTGGTTTCCTAAGGTAAACGATTTTTAAAACAAAAACGGAAAACTGCTAAACTAAAGGCCTGTGTTAAAAGTATAAGAAAATTGATAATATTAGAAGAAAATTACCTGTTCTTTTTTTTTGTTTCGTTGAATCATGTTATATACGTAATACTTCACGACTTTCCAGTTTCTATCTTTTATTTAAAATATTTCCGTTCTTTCGTACGCAGTCTTCGCACTCATCTTTTCCAGGAAACTTTTCTCTTAGTATTTCTTTAGAGAACTAGTCTTCTACAACTTTTTTTCTTCTTATATCCATAACTTTTTTCGTTGTTGCCATTTCCTTTTTTAATCGACTTAAAAAAGGAGGAGGTTTCTCAATTCGACCGTATATATTTTTGTGTGTGTTCGCGGATAACTTCGTCGGTTTTTAAACCGATTTTGATTATTCTTTTTTTGTTGGAAAGGAGATATCCCAAGGATGGTCCCATGATAAGGAAACCAGGATCTGATGATGGCATCCCAGAGAAATCGAGGGGACTTTGATAATCGTAGGGGCGACTAGTGCGTTTGTTAATTTTTTCATTAAGTATCTTAAAGCACTACAATTTAATGAAGGTCTGGAGTCGATCTGATGATGGAGCCGAAAGATAGTCAAGGGAACTCCTCAACGATTTACAGCAGTTACCTTGTTTTTGGGCTTGATTCGTTTGTATTGATGAGAACTTTACACCTAGATGGGGTGTGCCTGTTATTAGGGGTCTGATGATGAAGATGAAAAACAGTTACGGGAACTCCTCAACGGTTTTTATCAAATACCTTGTGTTTGGACTTAATTAATTTATATAGATGAGAACTTTGCACCTATGTTCGTTGTAAGTGCCATTACCGGTCTGATGATGGAGACCATAGACAGTCGAGAGAATTGCTCGACGATTTACAGCAGTTACCTTTTGTTGGGCTTACTTCATACGGTTCAATATGCCAAAATATTCAGTTCGTACAAAAATAATACCTAATTAAGATTGAAGTTTTATATAGGACAACCACTACCTACTAAATAGTCATGCTAATGCGTCAATTTGAGACTGAATTTAAGTTGCGTAATCGCGTCATCTCTGGCAATGCTCTTTCGAAGGTTGCTAAGCAATTTATGCTTGTCACAATATATATGGTACAGTTCTTCTGGTTTTTACCAAGAGAACTCCTCAACAATAAGCTCCTCTTTTCCCTGTATCGGGAAAAGAAATATTTTGTAAAAGGTGACGAGCAGTTGACATTATGCTATTGTAACTTAGATACATTATTATCTGACCCACTAAAAAGTGAAAATTAAAAACTTTTTTGGCAAAAAACTAACATACAGATCCAAAGACATCGACTTCCAAAATTAAAGTAATTTTTTACTATGTGGTGTTTTTTTGGCAGTCGGTTGTTTTTTTTTTTTTGTAAAAAGTTTTTTTAGAACTAAACAACCACACCACAATGCTTCAATGTTATTTTTTTATGAGTAATACGGCTAAATACCGATGTTGGACAATATTTTTTATCCCTACTGTTTACGTTAAACGCAACAATCACGCCGCAGTCCTCGATTTGGTACTTCATTTTAGAAAAAGTGTGTAAGAAATTAATCCGAACATTCTACTTATAATGATATAATTATTATCTTACACGTAAAATGTTTTAGGTAGGTAGATTTTCCATGTCCTCGGTTTGTACAAGTTCTACGCGAAAAACTGTCCTCGGTTTAGTGATATAAATTCTAACACAACGTCCGCACTTTGTACAAGCTATAAGAAATATTGTGTAAAAATACGTCCTCGGTAGGACGTCGCAGGGCTTACGTAAGAGGTCCTCGGTTGGCTTACACAAAGTCCTCGTATGTGCATCGCTGGTCACATTTAGCTGTGTATTTTAAGTCCTCAGTATGATAGCCGAAATTCATGCAGAAAAATGTTAAGATAGCATTATCCGAATAAGCTCATCACTATATATTTTCTCACCTGTCATTTTCTATCTTATTCTAAAAGGCCAACGAGATATTTAAACCAGCATTTTGGAGGGTCCTCGGTTCCGTCTAAAACTAACAAGGTCCTCGTAAGGGTATCTGTACAAACAAGGGTGTGTGTGTGTGTGTGTATCATGTATGTGTGTGTGTATCATGCATGTGTGTATATGTGTATGTATGTATGTGTGTGTGTGTGTGTGTGTACGTGTGTGTATGTATGTGTGTATGTATGTCTGTGTATGTGTGTGTGTATGTATGTGTGTGTGTGTGTGTATGTATTTTTTTGTATTAGTTCATCTAGCTTAACTGTCAAAATGTGGGTACTATTGTATATGTGCACCTGTGCCTAACCCTACGGGGAAATATAGGCATGATGTTATGTGTTATGTTATTACTTAATAATATTAATATTGTTCTTACAGATCCTGGATATGTTGGAATTTTTTCATCGAAATAACAGACAGTTCACTAAAAGACAGACCGAGAATTATGATGAGGTAAGCATAGACTAAACCTAGACAAAAGTAGAATGCTACAACAATCTTTTGGCGACGCAAGGGGCGTTTTTCGTAACCAATGGGGTTAAAAACAGAAAGCTCGTCATAGGTGGCAGCACAGTTCAAAGTCTTCAGATCGCCGTTGTTTTTTTTATGTTTACTTTTGTGTCGATCACAAATTAAGCGAAAACAAAATAAATATGTATGAAAATTGGAGTGTAGCAATAGTGCTACACTCCAATTTTCATACATATTTATTTTGTTTTCGACGATTCGTTTGTCCTTAGCCCGTCTTTTAATAGTAAAAGACGGGCTATGGACAAACGAATCGTCTACGTCTGGTAAAAAAGCAGCTTTACTGGAAAAGACAATAAATTATGAACGTTTTATAATTTATAGGTTATCTTGTGCTTGTTAACTTCATTTTTTGATGAGGACTGGACTCGTAGGACAGGAATAACCTGATCTGAGTAGAAAACCAACTCGAGGATGATGTTTCTGACTGAAAAACTTCAGAGATGTTAATTCTAGCACTGATCTACTATGATAATATAAACACACACACACACACCTTTACTATAATTTACGTAATATCACACACACCACAAGTGCCAGTAAGTAATAAAAACTAATTATCTTGGGAGCATCACCTGTATACGAATTACTGCAATAAAAGTCTTCAGGTTTAAAAATAATAAATAGCACATGGTCTCGACGAAACATCGGGTTTCCATTTTTTTTTTCGGAGAGTTTTTCTCCCACAATGTTCGTCGTTTAACATCTTTGGCAAATACATGGGTGGGCGTGTTCTTGCAGTCCACAGCTGCGCAACGAGGAATATTAAATAATTGTGCGTAAAAGAAGTTGCTTGTTTACGAAAAATATATAGATAGTGACAGCTAGCTATCAAATTCTTGGACGTTGGAAAGCAGCGACATCTGAAGTGAGTAATTGTTCAAGCCAGCACTCATCGGTGGATGGTGGGGCAGGGTATTTTAAATTTACCAAAGTAAATTCGTGCTAATCTAGTGGTGACAAGATAAAGATTCCAAAGCTCAGAGACCGATCACGGAGCATCAAGGGTATTTCTCGCTGCGGTATTGAAGAGCGAGCTGGAGAATACCGCAGTAGGATACGACCACATGAGTCGGGATGCAAAGGCAAGCGTCAGTATGCGCCAGAGTCCGATTCTATAGCATATGATCGCGGGAGAGAGTGCGGGCATGTGCATATCATCAGGGTGCGCTGAAAGGTGGCGAATTCTCCTCGATGCCGTCCCCCGCTGTCCGCCGGTGTGCGCTGGCCTTTAGTTGCCATTTTTGCCACGCGCCAAAAGATCCATAAACAGTTGTAACATACAAGCTTTAGACAGAGACCGTCACACTTGTATGAGTGACAGAGACGACGCTCAACGAAGCCGAACTTTTTCTAAACCTCGACGTGCCATTTATCATGGTAAAATATTTATATCTCACGAAGCGACGCACGCTTTACTTGTGGTAACCAAGTGTACAAACACACTGGGAATGTGTGTGTGAGCGCAAGAGCGACACCGTCCGGACAATGACGAAGTCGGAAGTGTGTCTGTGCGAGTGTGTGTGCTACATGCTGATGCTACTCGTCTTCACGCACATATTGACAGCGTGTTTGTACACTTGGTTACCACAAGTAAAGCGCGCGTCGCTTTGTGAGATAAAAAATACTGTAGTGTAGGGTAGGACGCCTTCAAGCTAGGTGGAGCGACGATCTTTGTAGGGTGGCTGGAAGCAGCTGGATGAGACTAGCCGAGGATCGAGTAGAATGTTTTACGATTAGGGAGGCTTATGACCAGCTTTGGACTGCAAATAGACTAACGCTGATGACTCCTAGGCGCTAGTATGAAAGTAAATCTTTCAAGAATCAAGATTTCCATTAGAAATCCGTCGAAAATCCACCGTTGAAATGTCTCTTGTAGCTGTAATTACATTGGCACACCAACCCTTCAAACCGTCAGAAGCAAAGTGTTATTGGTTTTTTTATTAGGAAACTAAGTAACAGGCCGGAATCTGGCAAAAAAGGATTTGGCAATAAACTACACAGGTCATAATCTCTGTTGGGTATTTTAATAGCTAGTATTGCAACACCAACATTCAAAATGTAAATCATTATGTGATCTGTGGTTACACTCCCCTTCCAACTGTGAAAATTAATTGTCCGGCGTTTTATTTCTTCTTCCTCGGCACCAACGCTACCAGCACCCACCACCACAAATACACCGGTGCACAGATGCACTTGAAGGTATTTTACTACAGTCTTTTCCGTATCGGCACGGGTTTTTATGCCGTGGTAAAAATTACAAGCCCGTCAGCGTGGTATTGCGGGGCTGAATGTGAAGATTGTGCCGCCGCATGTTAACTGCCTATCTCTCCAGAAAATCCAGGAATAATATTTATTTTTTTCAAGGTCCGATTAGCCCTCAGAGCCCAACTTGCCTTAGCAATACAAATGGCGTCGTACACTCTTCTCCGAGACCTCGAGAAGAATCTGGTTTCGGAGTCTACAAAGGTATCTACGTACCAAAGAGAGTTCCAGGGTCTAAGGCTTAACATCTGGGTTGCTATCAAGTGGCCTACCAGGAAGCCTAAGCCGGTGGAACCTGAACCGTGAGTAGCTTATAAACCTGCACTTGCAGTAACTGGGTTGTGGAGGTCAGATAGGGAGTCGCTCCATGTAGAATACTAGTATTTAGGTTCATCTGGTTAGACTGGAGGCCGACTCCAACATAGTTGAGAAATGGTTAGGTAGATGATGATCTGCCGGGGTTCGATCGACTTACAAACTATTAAGTCAGGGTCATTATTATTAGATCGCAGGTATGCATTTTCATTTGTTCGAAAGAGTTATCGAGGCTCTGGCGCACAGGCAACTGAACCTTGTAAAAGGCTGCTAAGTCATAAGTACTAACTTAAGTTATCACCAACATTGTAACACTTAGTTCGCAATAAACGTTTTGACTTTTGACTTTGAGTTCTTTAATAAGATGAATCCTGTTTTCCTCAAAAACTCGTAATTTATTTTCAGAGAACCAGTGGAACTGTGCTTCCCATCCATGAAAGTGAGAGTGATACTGCCTAAAATAATAGATGGATCATGTGTTTGCGTGCGCGCAGCTCGGTCTATGATCGACCTGTTGAGCGAAAGCTCCAGATCGTACGCGTTGAAGTTTGATATGCCTAAACGATATGAAGGTGTGTAATTTTAAACTTTAATAGCTAGGGAATATGCATGTAATTATTTTCCACAAATGAATTTTGAATATGGGAGTCAATTTTGGGGGGCAAGCTAGAAAATTAAATACAAAAGTTTTACATACTGTACCGTGTGATATATCAAATGAAAAGGCTTGTTGAGAGGGTCTCAATTTTTTTTTATAATTTTATAATAAATAGTTTTGAAGTTATTTAAGAAGAAGAAGATTTTTTCTATTAAGAAATTGACCATTCGTATTTCCGAAACTACTAAGCCTAAAATTTTGAAAAAATACATAAATTACAAACTTACAATTATAGCAGCTGGAATGTATGGGAGACCATTTTTTACAATTACAATATCAAGTTTGTTCTTAGGATCTGCAGGCACGGTAGTACCCCCGCCAAGAAGAGCCAACAACAAAAAGCAGGGGCACTACCTACCTTTTCTCGAAGCGTTTTTTCGTCTTTTCATACCCCCATCATAGCTACGCCTTGGATAATTCCAGAGACCTCAAATTCTCAGGATAAAATGTAGTTAGCAAGCTTATGAAACACACTAAGTTTCATGTGTCTAGCTTTGGATTTTATTAATACCTAAAATACGTCGATTTCTCCACTGACTGATTCACTCACACGCTCATCAAACCTTTAAGGCACTTCTCGAAGTCCAAGAAAGCTGAAATTTTGTATTCAGGCTAGGATTTGCACACACAACAACAACAAAATTAAGAAATTTACAAATTCCACCCTCTAAGTCCCTTAAAGGGGAGGTGCAATTCTGTATTTCTTACGGATAATCGGTATACCTACTTCCATTTGTTATAAAAACTAGATTAGCTTGTAAACAACAAAAAATAAGTCCTTTTTGTTGGCTATGAAGAAAGTAACTGCTGGCGTGCATGAAATACCATTTTACCCGACTATGCTAGAACTAAGGGTTATGATTTTAACATGTCTGTGTAATATCAGTAAAATATCGCTGCTAGAATAAAAATAAATAGAGGACCCTGCTACAATAAATGAAATCCCACCTGTAAAGCAGCTATTAGGTTGCCAAGACTTATATAACACTTTCACTGTTAAAAAAATATCAGATCTAATGTAGAGCCAAGCCCCTAACTCTACAAACCTTATATCTTGGTCAAAATGTATGGTTTGGCCGTTCCAATAAACTATTGCATGACACAACACCAAGTGACTGACCAACAATGACCAGTGACTTAATTTCTTACCATATGCCCCATAGGAGCGTCTGTGCGATGGCCGTGAAACGGAATAACAAGCTCATGACTTGGTGTTAGTATAAAGTGCGGCGAATATATTTTTTCTCGGAGCGGTTAAATAACTAGAACGGGCCCTGTGGTGTTCACCACGTTCTAGGAAGTATTCGGGTAGGTAAATTAAACAACAATTCACTGTATAACAGCAGAGGTCGCATGTCCGCATAGGTCGAGTGCCAGCAACCAACTGACCACTCTGCGGGCGTGCGCCGCTATTATAGTTTATTATGTGGCTACGCTACAGGCCCTGACGACACGGTTCAAGTTTACGTTCCGTTCCACCAAAAAACCCCAACATAAAATAATGAAATGTAAATAAATAATAATAAAAATATTTTAAGGAGAAGGTCGGGCAAAGCTAATAATAGATGGCGTAATCATAGCGTAGGTCCCTACGGCCCCACAATAAATTTGACATTTCGTTTATTCGTTCCATTTTGTGTTCATTCATGAGTTTGGGTTTATTTCATTATTTTCGGTGATTTCAATATTTTAAATCAAGTATTTGACCTAGAAAGTGTCAGAATTTTAAGCCACAGACACACACACACACACACACCAACATACACTCACACACACACACACACACACTTTCTATGTCACATAGTTGATTTTGAAGAAAGTGAAAACATCACTTTCTTCAAAATTATTCCGACAGAACCTCGAACTCTGTTTAATTTACGAAAATCCCAATAGCTTTATGTCACAATCATCTAGAATATTAGGATGTTTTGGAAAAATGTGGACTCCAATTTCGAAGTATTTAGGAGCAGAACAACACGTCATTTTCGCAAAAATAAAATAAAACCAGCCTCGTTTAGGGGAATCGTGATACTTAGTAATTAGTTTGTGTAGGTCAGATAGACAGTCACTCCATGGAAAACACAGGCATTCAGCTGCAATCAGTTAGATTGGAAGCTGACCCTAACATAGTTGAGAAGTCAAGGCAGTAATTGCTGGACATGGATCTTTTGGTGCTTGGCCGAAATCGGACGTAACGCCGCATTTTGTTTTTAGGGTTCCGTACTCAAAGAGTGCCAACAGAACCCTGTCATTAAGCCTCCGCTGTCGGTCCGTCAGTCTGTCTGTCAGCGTAATAGGTCCCACTCCAAATAAAAATAGAAATAAAAATAAGGTAGACAGTTGAAATTTTCAGTGTCTATTTTTATTGCCGCTATAACAACAAATAATAAAAATAAAATTAAATAAAAAATTAAAGGGGTCTCCATACAAGAAACGTGTTCTTTTTACGAAGTTTTGACCTTGTGGTACGGAACCCTTCGTTTGTGTGTCCAACTCGCATTTGGCAGGTTTTTCAATAAAATTTCACATAATAACTATATGTTTACCAACAGCGCTCCCCTGTCAATGACATCAGAGCCCCAAAAGATCCTTGTTTGTAGCACTTTAGTCATTAAGTGCAGTGCCGGTTTTAACATTACAGGCGCCTTGAGCGAAATTTCAGCGGCGCCCCTCCCCTCTTGGAGAGTAGAGAGAGGCGAAAAATTTCAGCACTTCGCCTAAATTTTCTTATAGTCCATTCATAAAGAAATAGGAGTTACTTTGTCGGCCTATGCAGAAAAGTTTAAGAATTCAGAGAATGTCGGATGCAAGAGCAAGCGAAAAGATCTCAAAAAAAAGTTTGGTTTTCTAACTCTAAACGAACTAAAACCAAAGTACTCTGTAGGCGCCAGATGTGAAGGGGCGCCTTGTCACAGCCCCTGCGACGTCCCTTACCTCTTTCACCCTGGGCGGTCGCCCAGCCGCGCCCTACCCCGACGCCGCGCCGGCACTGATTATGTGAATGTTGCAGATCTTTTCACTTTTAACGTAAAGGAGATGATAGAGAGTCAAAAACTCAAGAAGCAGCAGGATGACGCAAGGAATAAGTACTACAAGGAAACTCGCGAAAGGATCCGGGAGCTGGAGGCCTTCCTCAAAGCAAACATGTAAGTCCTCCCGTGTTAGCACTAACTATTTAGTTATAGACGCGCAAACTATAACCATGAATTCAGCACTCGATTCTAGACCCTTACGCGTAGACAATTATAGTCATTTATCATAAAAAAACAAACTTGTTTCATAAAAAACGGCAAAACCTACGAAATCAAAATGTATGGAACAGGTATTTATTTTTTAAATAACCGTCTTAAAGTTTCTACGCAGTGGGTTCCATAATCATGTAGTAATAGCCAAGTAGCTAACTACGCGTGCCTCATGGCATCACACGGTTAATCCCCCGCCATAACTCTCCCAACAAGATGTGGAGCTTGTTTTGACCACATAATATTCATAAAATCACCTTTTGGTCTCGTTTGTAGGCTATCTGTTACTGATCACGACCAAGCCCTATGCAGTGTCCCCATTAAACCGCAAAGACCTAAAAGCACTAAACGCTGGAGAGTCAGAAACGACTCGGCCGCCGTAGCTGCTATCTTGTGGAAATACTGCATTAAGGGGGATCCTTAATTGTAGCCAGCCAAATTCAAATATTCTTTGGTTTTTTGAAAATTGCAGCTCTGTTTTACGTCGTATGTTGATCAAAATGCGATTCGCGACTGTAGGAATAATTTATTTATTGAATAATAATTAATCATCAATTTCATAACAAGCGTCAAACTTTGGAAATTTGTTCCACCTAAGAATTTTTCAGAATATTTCATATCGAATTTCTCAGGTGGAACAAATTTCCAAAGTTTGACGATTGATAATAAAATTGATGATTATTATTCAATAAATATATCATTCCTACAGTCGCGAATCGCATTTCAATCAACATAAGACGTAAAACAGAGCTGCAATTTGCATAAAAATAATGAATTTGGCGGGCTACAACTGAGGACTCACCTTAAACTACTTCAATGACACTATCTCACGTGCCACTGAAAACCACACACAAAAAGGTTACAATACATAGCAGAATCACATTCAACTCTGGGTTACTCCTGGTTTAATTAGGTGCATGATACAACGTGAAAAACTTCATCTTGACTGCAAAGTCCACCCTGACGATCACACAAAACAATTAACACTACGTACAGGAACTTCGTTTCCACACTCCTTCGCAATCTGAGAACATTGCACAACAGACAGAAATTTGAAACTAACAAGAACAACACTAATAACTATGGACAGTATTAAAAGAAATATACAAAACCAATACTTCTCAAAATACATCAACGCATTTAATTGCATCCAATATCTCTCCAACAACATCACTTGATATCTGCAATCAGCAGTTTGTCTATTTTGGGTAAAAACACGCTGCTAAGATCCTTGATAAACATGCAACTACTCACCAGTCACCATTCATTAATAGAATTACACATATTACCAAGCTCTATCTCACAATTTTTCTATCTGCATCCGACTGATGGAGAAGAAGTTTGTAACATAATAAACAACATGAAAATAGACTACGCACCGGGACCAGATCACCTTACAGTTCCACTACTTACAAACTGCCGAGAAAGTCTAATCCATCCAATTACGCACATATTTAATTTGAGTCTTGGCTCGCCCCCTATTAAATGGGACTTAAACATAACTGGCAAAATGTGGGTGTGCTATAGGTACACCTCTGCCTAACCCTTCGGGGAATACAGGCGTCATGTTATGTTATCTTATGTTAATTTGAGTCTAAAATCAGGTATCTTTCCTGACTCCTGTAAAATTGCTGCAGTGTCCCCTATGAAAAAACATTCCAAAAGATATGCCAGAAAACTACAGGTCAATCGCTCTGTTGTGTACAATCTCAAAATTTTTGAGAAAATAGTCAATAAGAGATTAGTATTTTTCTTAATTTTTTATTTGGGATGGTTTTGCTCTTAACTTTAGTCAAGGTCAGAGGTAACTGAGACAAAGTCGCCGATGGAGTGAACTTACCCAGAAGAAGCCTGTTCACTCTCACTTTGAAGAGATTTGGGTTGTATACGTTCAATGTTGTTTCTAGACAAAAACAAAATTGATTTGGCAGGCAATTTGGATTCTGCCGATAAAGGTCCACTGAAGACGCGGTGACTAATCAAATCTCCCACTACATAGAAAATGGAGAATGCTGAGTTGGTGTTTTTCTTAATTTGGCAAAAGCATTCGACATCGTTTCACCCGGGCTTCTTCTAAAGAAATTAGAGGCATCAGGTGTAAGGGGTATACCTCTAGAATGGTTCCAAAGCTACTTAAAATCGCAACACCAAACCTCCAAAATAGATAATCTTCAAAACAGTTTGCTCCCTATCATGTTTGGTATTTGGCAGAGTAGTACTCTCGGCTCAACGCTGTTCACGCTGTACATAAACGAAGTAGTAAGTCTCCCTATAAGTAACGCTAAAGTAATCTCCTACGCCGACGACATAGCTATAGATTTTCATGGCTAGACTTGGGACCGCGTGTACCGTCTGGCAGCCTCTCTCTAATAGCGCACTCCCTAGACACAAACTTACTGATATTAAATGTCCGCAAAAGCAAATATATTGCCTGTTCCGAAACCAACGCATCCACCCTCTCTCAAACTATGTCTCTAAAATTACATACTTGCTTACAGGTACACAGTAATGCCCCTCACCACACCTGCGTATGTAGAATTTTTGAACATACTGACAAAATTAAATATCTCGAATAACTTAACGTATAAAACCCACATTTACGCCCCATCCTCCAGAGTTCGAAAATTAATACACGTCTTGTAAAAAACTCCACGATTGCACCCCTTTCGACATCTTGCGTAGGGTCTATTACGCTCTCTGCCAGTCAGTCAAATAATATTGTATCTGTATATGGGGATGCGCTGATAAAAACACATTTATTATGCTAGAGAAGGCGCAATAAGCTTTGATCAAGCTTGCACTATATAAAAAATTCAGGTTCCCTACAGACCTACTTTACCAGGAGGATCAAGTCCTCAGGGTACGACAAACATTAATTCTCCAAGCAACGCTTATATACCACGCAGCAGTAAAAAAACGACATGACTACAGTGATAAAATAAACAAGCGTATCTTCAGAGTACCCATCATCATCATCATCATCATCAGCCTATATTCGTCCACAGCTGGATGTAGGCCTCTCCTAGTGAACGCCACTGAGCCTGATCCTCGGCTCTCCTCATCCAGTCTCTGCTAGATGCCTTTCGCAAGTCGTCACTCCATCTGGCCTGCGGGCGTTCCACACTACGTTTGCCCAAACGCGGTCTCCACTCTAGAACTCGTTTTCCCCAACGATTGTCTATTCTGCGAGAGATGTGACCAGCCCATTGCCACTTCAGCTTGCTTAGACTTTGGGCTATGTCGGTTACTTTGGTTTCAGAGTGGGTACTCTGAAACTCTCTATGGGTATACCAAACGGTAAAACCGAACTAGCTAGACGCTGTACCTATTTTACCAATCCCAACACTTACAATAAAGTTAGCAAAATCAGTGACCTAAGGGACTGCTCAACCACCACCTGTAAGAAATCCCTAACTTTGGGCCTTATAAAACTATCGTACGACGACACCGAAGCCTTAGGATAGCACCTATAACACACACACACCATGACACCCACTCACACACATAATCACACCCCACACACTATAACACAAGCCCAACTAAACCAATGTTTTAAATTTTATTTTGTGTTCAGAATCTCACGAATGTTTTATTTTATTTGAACTATTGTTTATGTATAATAATCTCACATCCTCAAGCTGTGTTGTGTATGAGGTTCAATTTGGTTTGGCAAGTAGTTGACTCAAGGAAACAACCGTCTGTCTTTGATTTGGCAACTAACTTAAAAAATATGAATACATCATATTTAATACGGCCGGCGGCTAGCCACTTACTACATACTATAAATAAAGAAACGTGTACTGTATGTTTACTTGTATCCCTTTTTTGTTCTATTGCAACTGCAGCTTCAACAGCTTAGCATGACCTTATTTTTTTAAATATCGCAGCATTATGCTGATATAGGAGTCTTTTCGGCCTCGCACATGTCTTTCATTTTTTACTTGTTTATTGTTGTTTTTATTGTTAAAGTTAGTTTTAAATGCTCTTTTTTATTAATATTTTTATTTTACTCTTTGTATTTCCTGTGCGAGTCCCAATTTCTTTTCTTTTTTTCTTTCAAACTGTAAGGTAACCGTTATAATTTTGTTAAATTCGCACTCCTGAACCACAAGATACAAGCGATGCTTAGTTTGTGTCAACATATCGAGGTGAATTTTTGAGATGGGGCAGTAAGGGCCAAGACAGCAGCAAGGGACTGTCCTTATTTTTTTAAGAAATGTTCATCCCCGATTATTGAAGTTGGATATCATTTCCTACGAAATGTATAGGAAAAGTTGTTTGCGATTTCTGACTTTTATTGTACTCAAACCTCAGTTGGTCCGCTAGAGCTTTTTGATCTTTATAAGGAACAGGGCATCGTTTTTTTTTTTTTTTGTGAACATTGCCTATTTTCTTGCAGACTGTATTTTTTTTATCTGTGAAAGTGTTCCAAAATTTCTTAAAAAAATAAGGACCGTCTCCTAAGACTGTTAACGTACCTACTCTTACTGCCCCGTCTCAGAAATCCACCTTAAAGCTTCTGCCCGCGACTTCGGCCGTATGAAACCTGTAGCTTGAAATTTCTTGCTCCCCGATCCACCTCGTGGCATCGCATTACCTGCCCGCGCTATTACTTCGTTTTCACTTAGAGTTCTTTTAGTCTTTTTTTTTTGCTCGGCTCCTAAGCGTTGTAGCGTGATGTTAAGTAGCCTATCCTTCCTCGAGAATTAGGCTAACTGATTCAAAAAAAAACAACCGACTTCCAAAAAAAACACTAAATGACGTGAAAAATAACTTTAATTTCGGAAGTCGGTGTCTTTGGTTTTGTATTTTCGTTTTTGGCCACCGACTTTTTTTAGAAGTCGGTTGTTTTTTGTAAAAAAAAAAAAAAACACTTTTTAGTTGCGTTACCTACCCCACACAAATTCGTATGCCACTACTTGGTGTGTAAATAACAGTGACAGGAAATTATTAACACATCAGCCATATCAACTAAGTGGAAAAAATATGCAGTATTAAGAATAACTCAAAAACTACTAGTCAAACCTTGATCAAATTTAAATGGGACCACATGTGAAGTACCACCTATCAAATAAAAAAAAGAATCATCCAAATCGGTTCACCCAGAAAAAAGTTCTCAGCTAACACACATAAAAAAAAAACATACAGGTGAATTGAGAACCTCCTCCTTTTTGTGAAGTCGGTTAAAAAATATGGTTAAGTATCTCGTGCAATCTCCTCTTCTTGCACCTTATAAACTGCTTTAATTTTGCGTCTGCACGGAAACTCAGCTCTCAGCTGGTCACATATCACCGAAATATTCATACCTTCGCGGTATATATATTTATGAAAGGCTAGGTCAGATATGCGCTTGTTAGATTTATACCGACATAATTAATATATAACAACGTATTTCGTGTTGTAATAAAAAGTAATAATTAATTTCTAATTAAATATAGTAAATAACATCATTGTTAATAGAATAAGGTGTGTTTAAATTTTGAATAGCAAATAAGTATGAATCATGTTTCTGGTCATCGTTTATGGAAACATGAATCATACTTGTTTGTCGCCGCTTATAAAAGCGAGTGTTCCGACTTCATTGGATGACTTTGACCGCCGAGGTGTCGTGAAGAAAGCGGCGCTAAGTATTAGCGTCGTGGCGCGCCTACAGAAAACAAATAGCAATCATTCACATGGGTACGCGTTGCGACGCTTACCTAATCCGCCACAGGCCTTTGTGGCCACTATAATGAGGGGCCCGTATTTACGGGTCCCAGATATGACGCCGCGGCCGGGGGGCATTACGCCCTGGCACCGCTCGCCACGCCCCCTTACGGGGGCGTCGCGATTTCCATTGAGCATTGGATGACTTTTGGCTTGAAACGTTGACCGGTACGGAGCTCCCGAAGAAAATAATAGATAAGTATAACTATGAAACGCTATTCTTAATCAATAAATGTGTAATTATATGTATAATAATATATACCTAGTTGTTATGAAATATTAAATTAAATTATATGTTTCCTGAACAAAGTACTTTCATTTCACTGTTCTGTTCTAAAATAATAATATTCTTTGAAGTATATAAGTATGTGCATTTAATGTAGAGCTAATTAATTGCCCTTTAATGTTGCTTTTATCACTTTATTCTAACGCGCTCACTATTAGCGCCCAATCACTTTCTCGCCATCCGAAGCTGGTGGCAGATCGCTCAAACTCTTTTAAAAAAATCTCTACGCAATCGGGGTTGGTGCCCGGGAAGAACTCTTAAGCCATCTCGCTCTTTTTACCAAAAAATAAAAAACACCACTTAGTTTAGCTTAGCTCCGGCGTCAACTTCACGTCTGCTTCATACTATATTTTCTTCGCACAATATACGCTTTGTGCGCGCTGTATGTAAACTCAATCTTGTGCAATATTTATGACAGCCGAAGGATCGAAAAAAAAACCGAAATGATTTTTATAACTTTTAATAGTCAAAAGTAAATTACAATTAGTTAACCTACGAATATTCATTCCACGTCGAAGTAGCAATATGGAATGCCTATTGTTACAAAAGTAGTCAGTAAAACTAGGTTGCATTATTGATTGAAGTCAATGCTGCATCGGCGATTAGCTGTTGTCAACCACGATTGGCGTGACTGCAGCGTCAGCGATCTTATCAACAACTAATTCAAAACATTTGAAAGCTCGTTCCAAATTCACTTGAATGTTCGAACATAACTAGATTTATTTTACTACCAGATTGCACCAACATAAGGTCGACTTTTGCAGACAACCTTTACCTCCCCGTCCGATCACCATGTTCGGCAAGCCTATCCCTTGGGAGAAGCGAGCCAAATACTTGGGTGTCACTCTGGACCATAGACTCTGTTTCGGTGAGCACATAAAGCAGGCGCGTTCGCGCGCCGCTTTCGCTCTCGGTAGACTCCACTCCCTATTGAATGCATGCAGCAAATTGTCACTCAAGTGCAAATTGCGCATTTACACAGCGTGCATTCGGCCAATCATGACCTACGCGAGCGTGGTTTTCGCACACTCGAAACCCCACCACATCCATAGGATGCAGACCCTCCAAAACCGGTTCCTCCGTAGGGCAACCGGCTCCCCTTGGTTCGTTCGGAACGAGATCCTCCATCTCGATCTTAAAATCCCCACTATCCGTCAGTTCATGAAGCGCATTTCCAAGCGCTTCTTCGACTCCGCGGCCTCACATCGCAACCCTCTGGTTGTCGAGGCTGCCAGATATACCCCCCCCCCCCTCCCGCATTAGTCGTACCCGCCGTCCAAGGCATGCCCTGTCCGACCCCGATGACCCCATAACCATCCTCCAGGAGAGCAGTAGGGACACCAGTACAGTACACAAAAACAGACCGCCATCGTTCCGACCTCGCCACCGAGGTCCTACGCGACGCCCCCGACGTAATTATCCCCCCCCCCCCGACCCTTGCTCGACGACGCGCCAGCCCGCGCCGTAGCTGAGCCTGTAGTTTTAAATTCCCCTGTTAATAATAATATAATCTCGATCCAGCCTGTCCCATCTTGCTGCCCTCCCCTCAGTGACGCCCTAAGCCGAGGTTCGTACCCCACAGGGGGTGCCCTTAGCGTGCGGTCACCTAATTTTTAAGAATTTTCGCCCCTGGCTGGAGGCTTTAAGTTAGTAGCTTAAGGCACCCACAGGCTTGCCCGGTTAAGTAGCCAGGACCTTAGTGGTCATAACTACGAGCTGCCCAACAGGAAAAAAAAAAAAAAAAAAAAAAAAAAAAAAAAAAAAAAAAAAAAAAACAACCTTTACATCTGCGGCTACATACTATATTAATCTCCGAAATCGCCGCAATGAAATCTTGAAGACTGTGGCCGATAGGCTCTAATCCCCGCTTTGGAGGTCCTTTGCGAAATCAGTCATCTAATCATATTTTTAATTTCCATTTTAATTCTAATTACCTTTTCAATTTCCATTTTAATTTTAATTTCCATTTTTGTAACTGTTCAATCTTAATATAATGTTGTTATACCAATGAATCATAACATCTGAATTAAAATATTTTTATTTATTAATGTATTGCTTCATTGTCTATTAGATTTTTGAAGACTGAAAAGGAGAAAGACGAACTTGATAATTTGAATATGGCTGAGCCACCTTTTATGCCTTGTCCGAGGGAACAGATTGCTTATGAGAATGGTAAGTGGTAGAGATTTTTACCGTGCAAACATAGGAAAAGTCAGCTTGAAGTTAGCTGTCAATAATGTCAATCGCTATAGTATTTTTATCTCACGAAGTGACGCGCTCTTTACTCGTGGTTACCTAGTGTACAAACACGCTGCTAATGCGTGTGTAGACGCAGTAGCTCTCGGTACCGTCTGAGACAACGCTGAAGTCGGAAGTGTGTGTTATATGCTGACTAGCGTTGAAAATTGCGAAAGATACTTTTTTTTTCGAATCTTTGTATCTTTCCTATAAAATACATTGTAATTTTCGAAAAAACACATTTCACGTTCGTCTGTAAAATACAATCATACACGTATAATACTTGTTAAATACTGTGTATTTTTATATTTAAAAATCAAAGGGAAAATATCTTGTGGAAAGTTTCTGTATTTTATTGAAAATACAAGAGCATTTGAAATATACATTTATTTTCCATATTATTTTTAACGCTAGTGCTGACGCTACTCGTCTTCACGCACACATTCACAGCGTGTTTGTACACATGGTTACCACAAGTAAAGCGCGCGTTGCTTCGTGAGATAAAAATACTGTAGCAGCTTGTGGAATGACAACTAAAGTCAAGCTTACTTCACCCAAATTTTAACATGGAGATTTCTATAGTCATTTATCCCAAACAAGACGTTATACAAGGTGTAATCTTTATAACTGGTAACCTGAAAAGGGGTCATTATCAGAGGTCGGATTTAGGTAGAGTTTTTTATGTACTTGCATCGAAATGTTGATATTAATATGGATCTTCCCGGTATTTCTAATAGACAATCCCGTGTGACCCCCCCCGTGTGTGTGTGTGTGTTACAAATAAATAATAATAAAAACCTCAGAGACAAATAAAACAAAAATAATTAACATACAATTTGCGCATTGGAATTTTGCAACTTCGGACATCCGATGTCGTTGATGTAAATTTGGCAACGTCGCGCGTGCTGTGGTTTAAATTGTGTAAAAGTAAATAAGTTTTTATTTAATAGATCACGGGACTTTTCTGCTCTTCAAAATTAATCCCGGGATTTGGGGCATATCTACTTTATTCTTTCGTTGAATGAAATCAGTGTAAGTACATAAATAACTCAACCTAATTCCGACCTCTGGTCATTATGAACAACTTTATCTATGTAAACAAACCTGAACCCACGAAATAATCAGCTGCTTCATACATCGCATGATTTGACAAAATTTAGGGAACAGCTCTTACGCAGCGTTCTACTCCCACGTGGGCGATTCAACGCGAACGCGATCGCGAAGCGAAGCGGCGCGAATTGAGCGAACAATGATACTCTATTGCAGTGTCCTACGTGACTAACCGCACGTGGGTGCGGTGCGAAGCGAAGCGCACGCGATCACTTGGTTTGATATTTTCGCGCAAACTCTTGCGATGCGGTGGGCTGTGAACGTGACTTCTAGCGCACGTAGGACAGAGCCGCCGCCGCGTCGCGTTGAATTCGCGTAACGCGACGTCCTGCGTGAGCGATCTAGACGCGAACGCGAAGCGGCGCGGCGCGGCGCGAAAACAACAAACATTCGAAACCTATTGAAGTGGCCTACGTGACCAAACGCACGTGGGGTGCGGTGCGGAGCGGAGCGAAATGAAGCGAACGCGATCAGTTGACTTGATATTTTCGCGCGAAGTGGACGCGTCGGCCATATTTTTTTCAAGCAAAAATTGTAAATGTCGGAAGTAGAACTTCTTATTAATGCTATCCAAGAACGTCCTACATTATGGGACAAAAGGAATAAAAGTTATCATAACCGGTTATTATCGCACCGCGAATGGGAGGCTGTGGCTAAAATAATTGGGACTACAAGTAAGTACAACATATTTCTTTATTATTATTACATTCTTGGCAAAGGATGTTGCTCAAAATACAATTTAAAGTTTTCTCTTGCCTGTGCGGCTGCTCGTGATGTAGCATTGTATCTTCTTTGAGAATTATGTCTTTGTGTTAGTGACATATTTTGATATGTTTTTCGGAAAGACATTAACTCATTCTCATTTATTGATTCAAGATCCCTTATAATATTGTGTAGTAAACATATGGCTTTGACGATATGAACTGCATTTGTAACATTCGTTTCGATAGATTTATGTAGAATTCTGAATTTAGAAGTTATTGAACCAAAAGAACATTCCACCACCATTCTGGCTCGAGATAAGCGATAATTATAATTATCTTTGGCGTCCCCTTTAACCGTTGACTTTTCTGGAAAAGGTCGCAATAGGTATTTCTTTAGAGGAAACGCCGCATCTCCAAGGAGCACATACGGAGCTATGATATTAGAGCCCGGTAATACTTGTTCTTTAGGTATTTTTAGTCTTCCTTGTTCTATTGCTCTTCGAAAGGGGCATTCCTCAAAAACACCGGCATCGTTGTCTTTTCCATAGGAACCCACATTTATCATTACAAACTTATAATTTGCGTCAGTGACTGCTAACAACCCAATCGAAAAAAAGGATTTGTAATTATAATACATGGAACCACTCTTTTTTGTTTTTTTTATGCGAATGTGCTTTCCGTCAATACATCCAATGCAATTAGGAAACTGCCATCTGTCCCAAAAACATTGCGCTATGTTTTTAAAGCTATCTTCTGAAGGTTCGGGCATGTGTTTCCTAACTAATTGAGTCCATATAGCTTTGCAAACTTGTGGTACGATTGTAGAAATAGCAGATTTTGAAATTCTGAACGAGAAAGCGAGTTGCCGAAATTGTATACCTGTGGCCAAATACCTAAAATAATGCAAAATATTAAGTTATAATTCCTTTTCTTTTTTCAGGTGAAATGACTAAGAAAAAATGGAAAAATTTGAGAGACACGTTTAGTAAAGAATTAAAAAAAAATCCTAAGCCACGTTCTGGGACTGACGCCGATAATGAGCCGAAGTATACAGGCACATGGCCACATTTTGAGGCCATGTCTTTTTTAAAAGTAGTTCTGAAACCCCGACAAACAGAAGGGAATATTATATCAAAAGACTCCGAAAGCAATTCTGTAGATCTGTCAGTGTATTCAGACGCGGCTAGTCCGGAAGAGATTTTCAACATGAACGCATCTGACAATGACAACACCCAGCTCCCTGAATCTGCGTCTATTTTAGAAGAAATACCACAGAACATGTCCATAGATAACAACCTTCGACAAGATCGTCCACCTTCGCCCTCGTTGCCAGGTCCTTCGCCTTCATCCTCATTGCCAGCTATCACAAGGCAAACACGCAAAAGAAAAGATATAAGTCTCGAAGCATTTCTCGATATTGAGAGAGAAAAAATGAAAATTCTTCGCGAAGATCAACCAAATAATACTGACGACGACCTTCTTTGGTTCAAATCAATATTACCTTACATGAAACAGTTGCCATCACTCAAAAAATTACATTTTAGAACGCAGATGCAGGAGCTTCTTCTAATGGAGCTGTCAAAGTTAAACCCACCACAATCCAGTGCTCAACAACATGGCTATTACACATCTTTGTGAAAGTATTGCAATTATGTACATACTTACTAATTAAACTTAATTAATATTATATGTAATCTCTAACATTTATTTCATAGTTTTCTTACCTCAAAGTCACCATAAGTCGTTCTTCTACAGAAATAGGTTCCTGAAAATTTGTTGTAGTAAATTGCAGAACAGGTTTAATGGCTTGTACAATATAGTCAAACGTAGTAGGTAACATTCGACAATATTCCTTGAACAACAGGGGTTGAGTACGTAAATCCTGGTACAAATTATGAAATTCCCCATGAGTATGCCTTTCTAAGTACACAGTATTAGTTCCACTTCTCTGCTTTATACACTTCTTCAATATCTCATATTTAAGATTTGAATTTTCCAACAACATTAGCTTCCGTCCGTCCATGACAAATGTTTAATGCTAACTGAACTGAACGGCGGCGGAGGGCGCGGAGGGGACGGTTCGCGCGCAGACAGGACAGAGTAGCCGCGTCGCTCCGCACCGCATTAAATTCGCATCGGATCGTTTCGCAATCGCGTTCGCGTTGAGTCGTCCACGTAGGACACAGCGTAAACCGCATCGGATCGCTTCGCAATCGCGTGCGAGATGCGACAAGGCATTAAGACAATTAATTTCTGTATGTGAGCCTAAAGGACTAGTCAAACAGAGGCGAATACCGCGTGAGACGTGGGACACGATTACGAGTGTTGTTTGTTTTAATGATTAGGAGGTCACGCCACTATTGGCGCCAGTTTGATTACCTCCACACTACCTAGTTGAATTTCATCCCGCATACCACGTGGGATTCGCCTAAAGGGGACGTTCCATATCGTATGGAGCCTGGGCTAGGTCCTTGTACACAGTACACTAAACTGAAAAATAGGGAAACATATTTAAAACATTTCTCAACAGTCCAATTACTTTAAAATGGCTTTGTTTGCTGGTAAACCACAAGAAATTACACTTGGAATTACAACACACAACAAAAACCATGTAAGCTGCCATTTTAATTGATAAATGGCGATTGGCATGTTCTGTAATCAATGGTTAATCTATGGTTTACTGTCATTGTTATTAAGCACAGATTAACTAAATCGGTGAGACGCCATGTTGAAAGTAAATAAAAATAATTGATAATTATAATCAATTAACTACCACAACAGTATATATTTAAATAAATTATTTGTATTTTCCCGAATTCTGCGGATTTTTCACTTTATTTTGAGGTACCTAGTGTACATAGACCTGGCCCATTTTGAAACATCGCCTTTGACCAGTGCTTGACAATTAATTATACGCTTAGAATATTCTCATTTTTGGGGCTGGTGCCTCCTCTCTGTGAGAGGGAGTGCGCCACTATCCACCACGTGTAGCCGGTGTGCACGTGGTGCAAGCCTACTCACTTACAAAGAAAAACTGCTTACAAAAGAACTCTTTGTCCTCAGAACATGATTTTCAAAGATATCTTAAGTCGTGTGTATCTAAATCCAGAACTGGTGAACTTAACTTGAGGAAGTATAGGTAAGTACACGAACCACAAAACAAAGATTTAGGTAACTTCCCTTTCGTTAAACTCGACACTCTTCATCCCCCTTTTGCCCTTATTCTTGCATTTTTTTTCTTCTTCCTCACATATAACTCTATCAGCCATCATCTCAGCATTCACCTCTTTTTAGACCATAAAATTTATCAAATAATCCTTCCTCTTACTTTTAAAGCTGTTTTTAACTATCATTTAGTCTATAATTCTTGCAGACTTATGTATTTGGTTCTCTCTGATTAGCATCTCCTCGCTGAGTCCAAAACACAAACCAATTTCTCGCTTATTAAAGTACTTCAATCAACTAAGCTTAACGCAATCTACTTCTGAACATAAGCTTCTCCTAGGCTGCGACACAACACCCTGTCCTCCGCCTTCCGCATCCAGTCTGTATGGCAATGCTGATCTTTTGACCAAGAAGTAGGTTCCGAGGGTTGGCTTTACGAGGTTCACTTTTCAGAACTCAAACTCAAAGCATTTATTTCAAGTAAACCAATTACATGCACTTTTGAATTGTCAAGGGGTCGGTCAGTCTGAAAGATTATATATATATTTATTTATGATATATTTATTTTATTTTAAAGAAGGCTTACAGACTAACAAAACAAAAATATAAAGAAAGTATTTTTTTAAAATTGCTAATAGCAAACCTCCACATATAGTTATAACAAAAGTCGATAAAAAAGTACATACAAGGTAATAAAATAAGTTAATATTAGAAAAGTTAATTAAACTTAATTTAAAAAATAAAAATGAAAGTTATTCTTGAAAAAAAGACTGCCAAAAGCCGTCTCAATATCGCCACACTGGTGCAGAATAACTCAACATTAAGGTCCATAGGAAGCCTATTGAAACTAAGATGAAGCTAGTTGCTTTAACATACATCTTTCATATCGTACCATACATCATAAATCTTTTCATCCGACCCGTTGGTCTCGTGATCACAAGCGTGAGCACTGAGCGTGGGGTCCTGGGTTCCGTTCCTAGGTCGAGATCTTTTTTATTGTGTTTTTCCATTAAGAATTTCCCAGTAGAAGCCCGGAGCTTGGAAATTCATTGTGTGATCCCCAGAAAGCATGTAAAATTGTTGATCCTGCGCCTGATCTCTCCCCGATCGTGTCGGATTGCCGCCCCATCGGACTATGAGAGTAAAGGAACAGAGATTGCACCTGTGTTTGCGCACACACTTCTGCACTATAATATATCTTGCGTACCTCGCTAATCTCCGTTAATATTGGCCACCGTGACCGAAATCCGTCGCGAGGATTATATAATATAATATCTACATACATAGGGTTATCTTACTTGGTTGTTTCAGGATCTGCGGAGGGGTTCTGAACCTGGACCTGATCGTGACTCCACCGCAACCAAAACGCATGCAATTCGGGGTTAGAATGACCACATGTAAGTGTGACAATGGTTTACCTACTTTTTTCTTACCACGGGTACCGTGCTACCCAGTAATTGGTCTGTGGAGGTCAGATAGGCAGTCGCTCGATGTAAAATACGTTTTCAGCTGCATCCGGTTAGTCTGGAAACCAACCCCAATTATATAGTTGAGGAAAGATTAGGCAATGCATACTTTTGCCAGTTTATAGTTCAGGAGCCCGGCCGGTGTAGTGTAATGGGGGCTATCGTTTTTGTGCTCACTAGTTGGCGCCACTGGCGACTAAGGTCCTGTCAGTACTTTTATTTGAGGTTTTGGATGTTTAAAGTACCCATAAATTCATATTATGTTTATTTTATTACATTTAAAAAATTCAAATGAATATTTAGATTATAATGTTCCTAAAATTGGTTTAAATTGCAGACAAATATTATTCTTCCTTTATATGCTACCAAATTAGATCCCAACTTTTTACATAAAATCTTAAGCTATAATTAATCAGAAATGGCACAACCATTACAACAATTATTAATCATTATTTAAAATCCGTGATAAAAAATCCCGAAAACAGTGAACGTTCAGTACATTTGACATCTAGAGACCTTACTCTATACTAGCGCCTCTAGCGGCGAACTCAAGTGCGATAACCCTCATTGCAGGCACATGGGGTCGAAACCGGTGTGACAATGCATATTTTTACCTACGTTATACTATGTGAAGACGACAATACGGCAATAAATGAAAACACTGGTAATACTAATGCATAAGAGTATATTGCACCTAAATATCATAGAAACCCTAAGACCGAAATTAAAAAGGTTATTTTTCAAATAAACTCAATAGCAGTAACTACTAATGGTCCGACCGACTAGGTTTAGTGACAAAACTATTGAATATATTGGATTCAATTTTCGTATGCAGACTGAAAACGTCATTAGATAATTACGCAGTTTAATTTATTATAGTATTAGCCGCCTTTACTCATACGACGCTCTTTAAGTCGCTGCCAAAATGTTGGAGACCGTAAAACGCTCAGTTTTTTGTCGCACAGTTACGCGTATTGGCACATATTAAAAGCTATTTTTTTTTGTGTATTTTCAAATGTTCAAAGAAAGGACTTATTCAAAAATATTTCATAAAAATAAAATAGTATCATGATAAAAATATCGCAAAACAGAGTTCAATTTATTTTTTTCGTCTCATATTCCTGAAAATTTTGCGCGTAAACTATCATATGTTATGGAAAGGGAATTCAAACAATTAAATTAATACCTAAAAATTATTCCACTGAGTCGTGCATTTTTTTTTTTTAATTTAGTTAATACTATAGGAGTCATTCGATTCAACTAATATCAAACGCATCGCTATTTTGAACCTTATTTGTTGCCGCGATGCGCTATTGTCAACTACCTAAAAATCTGCTTCTTACCGCGCCTTAACGCGTGAATTGGCTTTCGCGGGGGAAAGAGCGCGCATTTAAAGATAGAAATTGAGAACGAAAAAGCACGTGCACGCGGCCCTCTTGCGCATCCCCTCATACCTCAGTCATGCGTTCAAGTTTGTGCGCTTCGAACATAATTTAGACGCGCGTTTTTGTGAAAACGATCGTCGTCGTAAAATGGTAGACATTAGATTATGGAGCAAGAATCTTATTACAGAGTTCTTGGTAATATACAAGATTCATGCATGCCTATGGAAAATTAAATCCGAAGAATAAAAAAATAAAAGAAATTGTTTTTCTTATTTTCCACCAGCGAACATTACGGATTATGTAATATTCTTTCTAACCCTTTTGTCCAGTTTTTTAGAACACTAGTCTTCAGAATGCGCGATTATCAAAACTGCGTGATGTTCATACACTCCAAGTTGCAGAAGTTTCCCGTACTGAATCACGCGTGATTATCCTTAACACGACGCTCTTTCCTCTCTCGTCAACGCAAATAAAAATGGATAAAAATAATCACTCACGATTGCGCGTGCAAGCTTTCTCGCGTTCAATCGCGTACGCTCCGATCGCGAGTGAAAGCAAGTGTCGTGTAAAGGCGGCTATTGTCGTCTCCACCTTGTATAGGAACTCTTTTGCATTTCACACTTCACAGCAGTAATGGATGCGCGGTCTGATAAAAAAATTGGCGGAAAATAAAAGAAAAACAATTTTAATTAAACGAAGGTTTTATTTACAGGAGCTATATTTTATGCCAACTTTCAACCTTTACCACTTACATACTTAAAAATGTAAATTCCTATACAATAATTATGTATTATTAAAATTGACACTGTGATGTAACCACATTAATTTTTTACTAAGGACCCTTACTTGGCCAACGCCCTTTCTCTATCTATCGCAAGGCTGTAAGTTTTGAACCATAATAATTAATGTAGACAGGTACAATTTTCACAGAATACGCTTTTATTATGGTTTCTACTATCATGACAAATAACAGGCAGTGATCACAGATGTGACATGGCCCACGTGTTTTCCAGTTTTGGTCTTCGTTACGGATATGTGGACGTCTGAATAGACCATTAAACCAACTTAAAATATGAATCCCCATGCAGATCAATTTTAAATTTTAAGCTAAAGACACATTCTCTGTCGGTTTGTTCTTTTGAGCAATAAGAGTCTTCTTAAGTCTTTTCCAGAAGATTGGTCTTTCTGCTTCGTCTTTTGGCCATACGATGTAGGTTTTTGTTAACATCAGGTAGTGTAGTGTGTTTGGTCGAAGACGGCGTGGGATGTCTTCCAGAAGAATGAGGGTTAGGTCTTCTCTCCGAGTTTCTAGAAGCCTGGAATTAAAAGGATATTGTTATGGTCGCACGGAATCGTCTTTTGCGCGTTTCCACACTATCACTTCACTGCTTCCTGTTCGTTCAGTTTTACACACTGCCCGTTTTATATTACTCTACTACCACGTCTCTAAGATCACGTCGGGGTTACTAATTGAGACCTTTTGATATCGTGGTTGGAAGAGGTGGTAAATAAAATTCCTTTGTACAGTGTAACGTCTATTGAATGATAACCTTGATTAATAAGCACAGTGCCACTTCTTACTTATTCTATACAAAATACAAGTTATTGCTACGGCGTGGGGAAGACGACTGACCGCTGAACTGTATGCGCGGGGAACAATGCATTTTGCCTTGTTAGCATTATTGTTATCTGTAGCACATAGTGATAGAAGAGAATGATTTGTTTGTTTAATGGTTGCAAGCACGACCGCTCAGCATACTTATATGCCTAAACTCCAGGCAAAAAGAGTTCTTGGGTTCTTAATAGCAGCCAGGAGTCTGGATTTGTACCAGGTTAATGGCAATTAAACGCTGGTCCACTTTTGCAAGGGACTCATAACTCTGAAATGCGGATGAGCTATACACGTCTAGCTAGGTACTGTGCTACCCTTTCTATATTATATAATGGGACGTAGCAGAAAGGAAACTATATTAAATTGAATGAATAAGATTATTATTTATAGCAAGGAATGAACGTGTTACATTGACGGGCTAGCCCTGCCTCTCTACTGAAACAAAAACTATTTTAAACCATTCGAAAGCTTATTTCAAATTATCTAGACTGTTCGAATATAACTAGAGATAATTTACTACCAGCACAACATAAGGTTGACACATGCAAACAACCTCTACAGTACTTATAAGAGAGAACTAGCGTGATTTTATGATGAAGCTCCTAGTGCAATAAATTGGATGAATGTGCAAGCCACTTCAATTCCACCGATTATTTGGAGGAACACTACAATGATAAATGATTTTATTTCTGTAAGTAGGTTTGTACTAATACTTTTACACGTCAATCATATTTTTTAAACTAGATGAGATCGGCGTTTCCAATGTCCAATATGACTACTCTGAGAAGAAAGGCCAAAACAAACTCAGAGATCACAGTCTCTTTTTAAGTCCAGACATAATCCTGATCAGATCATGTGAAGACCATGTAAATTGGTATCCTCAATGGCCTTTTGATGAAGGAACCACACAGATTGAGTGGATCTGTCCAGTCAGTGCACGCATTTGTCAGTAACCGTACAGCCCAACTCACGAAGTCAGGACTTAAGGAGCTCAACAGTAGCAGTCAAACAGACGGATAGACGAACAGACGCATGTATTGATTATTGATTAAATTCTCAAGGATCTGCCATTAACTGCAACTCAGTCTATTGTATTTTGCTGGATATAGTCATCTTCCAAGTTGCGTCACAACATTCGCTTCTCCGCGTTCCACATTCAGTCTATCCTAGCCGCCTTTTTAGATTCGCCGCTCCTTACCCACTAGGGGCAGTCCATGTTTTTGTTTTTTGTTTTTTTGATCCCGCGTGGAAAATCCTCATGGATGTCCTCCACCCTGGGGGGTCTGAGGGGTCTGTTAGACTCTTACTGACTAAAAACCACCCCGGTGTTCCATCTCACACCTACGCCGGGGGTCGCGGGAACGTTCGATTCTTCCGCAAGCCCCGTCTGGTCGCGCGGTGGGAGTGATGTGTTTGACTCCCCCCGCGACGTCTAAGAGGGGCGTGCGTGGAACATTTTGCTCCGCCACCTCGGGAGGGGCAACCCAAGCTATGCCAACCAATTAGCAAAAATAAAGGATTGCCACAAAAGGTGCTATGGTTTCAAAAGCTTACCTATGCTGTGCCAGGTGCATTTCAAACTGGCACCATTGACTGAGAAGGAACCTCTGCGAAAGGATCAGCATTATTGACCTGGAGCGATCCATGCAGGATACTATGTTCTCCAGGATTGAGAGACCGACCTGGAATGCATAAAGTCAAAGATTAAGAGAAAAGAAATAGCTAAACACACTGTATTACTAATAATAATTATTATTTATTTATTCAACAGACAACTGGATCCAATTTCAAAAATGTTACTTGCAATTCTAGATGTTATTAAACAATTTAACTTATTTGCTATGTTAGTACTTAAATTCGACTACCGATAGGGTGGTTTTTATAAGATGCCTCATTATGGGGCTTTCGTCAGGGCCCTGATCGAAGAATCGGAGAATATTCCCCAACATCGCCTCCGAAACCTCGTCTTCATTATGCCAAACCGGCTCGAAGCTGTAATCAGACCCCGAGGAGGCAATATATATATTTTTTATTAAAATGTAAATGAGGCGTAAAACATACTTATAAATGTTGTTTGAGTTTTTTGCCAGTAATTTTTTTTTTTAAGTTACTAACGTATAATAAACCATGATTTCAAAGAAACTTGATGAAATTTGCTATAAAACGTTTTTTATTTCAAATTTCTGACTTCTAAATTGCAATTTTAAAAGTGAGGTACTAAGTTTTGAAGGCCAGTGTATTTAATGGGATTCGCAGAGGAATATAATAACATTGATTGCACAAACTTATATAACGACACTAACATAGAAAAATAAAAACAACAGTAAAAAAAAAAGTACTCACAGGAGTACTTTTTTTTTTTACTGTTGAACACTGTGTGTTGAACAGTCGAAGCCAAAAGCCAGCATGTTGCTGCGACATTTAAAAATAAATATTGCTACGCTGGTCTTCTATAAAATTCTCATTTAATTCACCAATAAATCTCAGAAAGTAAAACTTACAAGAAAGTCCCTCTCGTGAAGGCAAGCGCTGATGCTGCACTCCTGCTCCATATGAGGCAGCAACTGATCCAGTACCCACCCGCGATCTTCGTTGCAGTACGATACAAACACGTCATAATTGAAGATTGTGTTGTCTGAAATTAAGATTAATATTCTAGAGATATTTATTTTAGAAGTATGTATGTAAGTAAATATTTTCTCATTGACCGAACGAGCGCGAAGCGTCTCCGTTTCAACTTGGGCACAATTACTTTCGTATGTCCGGATGTCTGGCTGTTCTCATCTACAGGTCGCATTTCTCATCCGATTCCCGTGAAATTTTGTGAGCAGGTTCGATAATCATATACTTAGGTAGATTTTTTTTGTGGATCCGGTTATTCGAAAATTTTCAAAATGTCTGAGATAGAGGGTTTTTTTTTTTTTAGATGGGTTTGCTCTTGACTCTAGTCTAGGTCAGAGATGACGTGACGTGATGTACCGTACTTATAAAACAATAATTAGAAAAAGAAATAATTATAATTTAGAAAAGGCATATTTTTTTTTTATAACCGACGAAAAATTTCTGCGAGTCAAGATAGCCACGTATTTCTCAATATTGTAAAATAGTTATTGTATATATTGTACATATTGGCCCTGAACGAATTTTCATAGCAATTTTTTTATATGTTAGACTGTAAGGATGAAGTTTGGGGTATGCCATCTTTTTATAACCATTTTTATCATTTTTTTGAGATACATCTCTTTGATGTAAGACGTGGGTGAATTTTGATCCTTCTTCTGTAATTAATCACAATTTTATTTTGGGTTTTTATCTGTTTAGAATTTCAAATACTTTATAATTTAAATGTATGAGTATAAAACTATGGACTAGAACTGTCTGAAATAAATAAATAATTATTATTTATTATTACAAGGTGACCCGACAGACGTTGTCCTGTCTTAACTATGAATGTCATATGTCGTTTAGTTTTAGTTTTGACTATTGACTAAAACTAAAACTATGGACTCATTCATCAACCGATTCATCTGTGTTAAACGATATTTGCAGCGCGCATTCTGACAATTGCTGACAATTATTTCAAACAACTGACAGTTATCTAAAATTAATATTGGCGTTAAGTTTTCTTAAATTTTGTAACGTTCCGATCAATTTCCTTATTTTTTTATTTCCTAAGATCCTTCTCCTGACAATAACGTCCACAACAATTTTTTTTTGTGAAATCGGTCCATCCGTTCACGCATGATGGCGTGGCCAAGGGAAATATGGATAAATTTTTATATATATAGATTATTAAGCGCCATAAGATTGTTGTGGCACTCTATTATTTGATCATTTGACTTTGACAGGTCTCCAAGAACAACAACACCACCTACATTTTGGGAGAAAATTAGAATCAGGTCCTCATTGTAATAACTTCAACCTGTACCCTAATTGCGTAACACACTATGAATCACAAACGAATGATTTTGAAGCGTATTGCTAATCCATTGCTTCATATATTCGAAATTTCAACAACGTAAAAAACGCAACGAATGTTGTTGAACTGTCAAAATGAAAGCCATTCCTACTGTTAGTATGTTACGCAGTTAACCCGCTGTACCTATAGTGGGCCCGACGAGAGAATGCGCTCTTGACATCTGTCAGTTTCATACAAACGAATACGTGTTTGGCGAATTTGATCTTTATTAGTTATCACTTTCAAACAAAACAAAAATAAATCAAAATCGGTTCAGCCGTATGCGAGCTACGACAGCATACAGACATGGATACACAGATAATCATATTAAACTTCTAACACTGTTTCCGTCGGGGGTTATAAACCTTAATTCAGAGGGGGATTCAAATCCCCCGACCCGTAATGCAGAAGCAAATAGCTTAGCTACTACATCAATCGTGCCGGCAGCTTGCAATTACCCTTTTTTGTGTTTAGAGCATTCAATAAATAAACAAAGGATCGAAATAATTTCGGTCGCCCTAGGAGGACTTATAGTGACCTTATTGGTGATATTCTACAGAAAAATCAGGTGCGTAGTACTCGCAACCGGCGTGCGTGTATGACCAAATGTATGAACGTAAACGAGACAAAAGGAGTATGTAAGGATCGTAGCAGTTGGCGTTCTGTGTTTCTGCCTACACCCATGGGAAGAAGGCGTGAGTTTATGTATGTATGTAAGTAAACAAAGTATCTAAAACTTGTGCTT
This sequence comes from Griposia aprilina, assembly GCA_916610205.1. Lineage (NCBI taxonomy): Eukaryota > Metazoa > Arthropoda > Insecta > Lepidoptera > Noctuidae > Griposia > Griposia aprilina. The sequence continues at coordinate 5,304,662 of OU744310.1, read as the reverse complement.
ACCGTCAACCGCATCATTCTTATTAATCAAACTCAACATCGCAGAGTTTCTCATAGTTATGAAGAAGTATCTAATATGTCTTCTGAAAACGTAGATAATGGCTACAGGCACCAACACACAAGGTATTGCTAATAACATCAGAAGCTTGTTCTTTCCACCACTCAATTGTTGCTCATACTTGACATTCCTGGAAGCCCGGCCACAACTGTACACATCGGAAATATAAATAGTCTTACTTTCTGGTATCATAAGACACACGTAGGCATCTGGCGAATAGTCGACAAAACGAAACCTGCCTGATGGACCGATTTCTTCGAAGCATTTATCATCACAATTTTGCAAGTCGGCTTTAGTTCTGTTTAATATGAATTTATTATAGAATCGGTAGCCATAATGCGGTAGCTGGCCTCCTGGCATGCTTAATAAAGTATCATTGTAAATAATGTCATTTTTGCCAGCCATCTTGTAAAAATCTTTTGCGTGACAGTTGCAGACCAAAAAATTTCCAGATATGGCCAAATAGTCCACGAACATTAGGTCTACGATCATTTCTTCTGTGATTATGTTAATATTGTTATGAGCTAAAGATAAAAATTGCAGTTCTGGCATTAAGGAGTACGTTCGGTCAAACCACGAATTTATCCTGTTCTTGTGCAAATCTAGGATTTTTAGACTTCTCAGGCTCTTTACCGTTGTACTAAGTACACTGGTAATTTCATTGTTGGCAAGTTGTAATATCATTAAGTTGATAAAATTCTCAAATATATCCATGGTTTGTAGACCAACTTCTTGGGCGTATAAAATTACTAAGCTGTCTTCAAGTCCCCTCAATGCTCTGCTGAGATTCAGAATCCCATTATTTCGTGACACGTCCAGAATCTGTATGGATGTCGTCATAAAAATGTCCTCTGTAAGATAATTTAACCCAGTATCGCATAACGACAGACTTCGAACACTTCTGCTAAGACTTTGAATCATACCAAGATTTCTTTGCGTCATTCTTGTATGCGACATATCCAAGGAAATTAGTCTCTCCAAATCTTGAAAGGCGTAGTAACTATCTGTGGCTAGATTTTTCGGGTTTCCATTCTCATCAAATGCTTTATTCCTGCTGAAATCCAAATGCACTAATTTATCTAGGCCGGAGAAAGCCATTGAGTCAATTAAATAGATTTCGTTCTCGCCGATGTAGAGTGCAGTAAGCATAGCCATCCCTCGAAACAAGTTTGGTCCTAGGACTTGTATGGAACATGCTCTTAGGTCCAGCTCTTTGAGATTAAGGAAGGTGACGGATGCAAAACCTGATGACCAGACGTCTGCAACTGGAAATAAAGAAACAATTACTCAACGAAACAAAAGACAAAATAATTTTACAAACTGCAGCCAAAGACTAGATATTCCCGGAGCCCTGATAATGCCTATGTGTGCATGAACCCTTATGGAAAACATCATAATCATTGGGCACTTGTCGGTGTAGTAACCTCCACTCCACCCTATCCAATGCTAATTCTTTTAACTAGTTATAAATTGTTCTGTCTTTCTCTACCTGTGCTCCTCCAGTAGTTTATGTTATATCCTATCGGTCCTCCTCTTTGTCCTTTTGCCTCCATTTTTCTCCTTTATGGTAACAAACTTATCATAGGTATCTAATTACATAATGCTTTAATTTTATTGCATAAATTGTTAATGTTCCAAAAAACGGGTGAAGACACTGACTCCTGTAACACAGGTACCACCTAGCACAGGAGTCAAGGCTTCAAATGAAAATGCTACACCTTTTTTATGTCAATAATTAATTAATTATTATTATTTCCTTTTCTCTATTTGTCTTCTCCCTTTTACTCATCTTATTATTTCTCTATTTTATCTATACTATACTACTATAATATTAAGACAAACAAACAACAACAAATAACAAACAAACAAACACTAACAACAAACAAACAAATAACAATAACAACAAAAAAGGGTTTTTTTTTTTGTTTATTTGTAAGTTGGTATTTAGGGGGTAATCTCTGGAACTACCGGTCGGATTTGAAAAACTCTTTTTGCATTTGATAGGTCAATTCTTGAGGAAGGCTATATGCTATTTAACATTACAATATGTCCTATAGGAGCCGAGCAAAAACAAAAGAAAGTCAGAAAGAACGCTAAGCGAAAACGAAGTGATAGCGCGAGCAGGTGATGCGATGCGACGGGGTGGGTCGGGGGAACAAGAAAATTTCATGCAGACGAAGTCGCGGGTAGAAGCTAGGTTAATACATACTTCTACTCACGCCTTTTTCCCACCGGGGTAGACAGAAAAACAGCTACTATTTCTATTAGTCATTAAAAATAAAGTAATTTACCTTGACTCTGAGGTGCATTACTCGAATTCATGACATTAGATCCCGTGGCGTTGAACGTCAAAGCATAGTGTTCACCGGCTGTGCTCATGCCTAGGAAAGAGTTGCCATACAGTGTCATGTACTCCAACGTTGAGGCTAAGGGTCGGAGCTGGTTGTCTCGTAGCTGGAATATCTGAAAAAATAATATGACGTCTTATTTTTTTTTAAATCTTAATTATGTTATAGAGATTGATCAGCATGTCCACTCTCTTATAGGAATTCTACTGGGTATCTCAAAATAGCATGTGTGTTTTATCAATAAAATGCGAACGGATTGGAATTTCTTCGTTTTTTTTTTTTTTTAAAGTAGTGTTTGTACATTTTTATTTGAACAGAATATTTACCAAATGACTGCACAAAATTTCACGATTACGTTACGAATTGTTAAATCATAGGGCACGCGATTTAAAGGGACTTTACCTCGTAATTTTCGACGTGTGTTCGAAATTGAACGTGAAATTTCGTAAAACGTTTCCACGATTTCTGTACGTTCTTTTATCGTAAAACGCTCCATTGTATGAAATTAATATATTAGAAGAAGAATAGAACAGAAGCTTTTCAGAAACAATTTTTTGTACTAACGAAAATAATTCAACCTAAATCTTTTGTGTAAAAAAAATTACTAATTGTCTACTTTTGTGATTGTTTTTAAGAAACATAAAAAATAACTCGTGTTATTTTATGTATATATTTTAAATATATAAATTATTGATTTTACAACTGATCTTTGAACATCTACTCGTACACTTGTTTTCTATCATCATTGAGTACGAGGCAATATCTAACGAGTATAATTGAATATTCAAACGAACTTACCTGTAAGTGAAGTTCGATTTTCTATCTTCTTCTTTACACAATATCCAATATTGTGTCAAGATGACGTATGATTTATTTCAATACGCCATCTTGAATATTTTGAAAATAGAACGATTTTCAAATCCTATACGTTCTTTTAGGACATCCATTATCTACTATCTACTAGGTGCATCGGCGGTTTGGATTCCAATCTAACCAAATGCAGCTGAATAATACTAATATTTTATGGTCATAAAAGTATGTTACATTTATATATGGAAATCCTGACTCCTGCGCTAGGTTGTAACCTGTGTTACAGGAATCAGTGTCTTCTCCCAGTAGTTTTACAGTTATTATGCAATAAGATTTAAACAATTTTAAATTATACAGTACCTGCTTGAGGCGTGTGTGTGAGTGTGTGTCAGGGTGTGTGTGTGTGCGTGTGTGTGTGAGAGGATGCGTGAGCGTACATGTGAATGTATATCATGGTATATATAAATTTATCGTGCATATTTATAATGGGTCCTGACAATTGATGGGTTTATGTTATTAATTTTTCAGTATGTATGTAATCCAATGTTTGTAGCCAGGTTGTTATAATTTCTTTTTAATTATATATTTAGAGAATGGGTTAATAAGTAGGGCCTTGTTTATCTTATTATAGATATGCGTAGCAAGAAAAAAATGCTGCCGTCTAGCTGAGGCTAGGCAGTCTTACATTTGACATATTTACATACATTAGTTAATACCAATTATTAAATAAATATTATTAAATACACATTACTGAATACCGATATTTCACATGGAGCGACTGTCTTTCTGACCTCCACAACCCAAATAATGGGTAACACGATACCTATTGACAACATACCATCAGAAGAGTATAAAATACTCAAATTTCGCCATTTACGTTAAAGTCCCTTGTAATAGGGGGTGTGCCAGTTACAGGGCAATAAGATCCGGGAGAATGTCTGAGTGGAACCGGGGATCGAACCCAGGTCCCCACTTTGAGCAGTTGCGCATGCAACCAATAGACTGACGAGGCAGTCATCATCATCTTCATCTTCTGTTCTGCAACCTAATAGCGTAACACACTATCAGTCAGAATCTGAATCATTTTGAAGCCTATTGCTAATCCATTGCTTCATATGTTAGAAAAATTTGTCTGCTCATCAACGTGAATAACGCAATGAATGTTGTTGAACTGTCAAAATGAAAGCCATTTTTACTGTTAGTGTGTTACGCAACTACCCCGTCTCTCTATCATTCACAAAACCATTTCAGATTCCAATCTACATGGTCTTCACATGATCTGACCAAGATTATGTCTGGACTTTAAAAGAGACTGTGACCCCTGAGTTTGTTTCGGCCTTTCTTCTCAGAGTAGTCGCCGGAAACGCCGACCTCATCTAGTTTAAAAAATATGATTGACTTGTAAAAGTGTTTGTACAATCCTACTTACAGAAATAAAATCATTTATCATTTATCACAATCCATTCATCTTTTCTTTAGCCTTCCTCTCCCTCTCCATCCATCAACATTTACATTCATCACTCTTTTAGTTATATGCGTCGTGCGTCGTACAGTACAGCAGTCAATTAATCAATTCGATTCTTACATACTTATGTAAACTCACGCCATCTTCCCGTGGGGATAGGCAATCCTTACTGCTTTTGCTTTGTTTACATTCATACATCTGGTCATACACGCACGTCGGTTGCGAGTACTACGGACCTGACCTTTCTGAAGAACATCACCACTAAGGTCACTATATGTCTTCCTAGGGGCGTCCCTTCCCGGCGTTTCCACTCACATCTGCCTTGTAAAAACCTTTTGTTAGTCGCCCTTCATTCATCCTCTCAACATGACCAAACCATCTAAGCATACCCTTTTAATTTTTTTTTTCTTTTAATTACAATATCTATTATTGATTTAATTATTGTTAAGTCAACCGCATCCATCAATTTAGTCTGTCATAATTAACGACTTTTTAAGTAGAAAATCAAGTATCTACCTAATACAATTATCTTCATTAATTATCTAAATGTAAATGAGGCGTGAAATTACAAAAATCAATTAGCCTTTATACTCTAGAACTCGTTAGATATACTCCGTCCATTTTATGACGTCATGTTTGACACGTGTCAAAACAGACTAAAAACTTTTTAGGGTTCGGTTTTTTCATTTAGACGGAATGAAAAAACGGAACCCTCATAGAATCAGTCGTGTGTCTGTCTGTCTGTCCGTCAGTCACAGCCAATTGTTTCCGAATCTAAAGGACCGATTAAGTTGTTTGGTACACATATGAATTTCTGTGACTAAAACACGAACGTGCAATGTAAATGAATTAATTCTGAATATGTGGATCACTTTTGGGAGGTAATGGATAACAAATTTTAAATAATGCAACCTTTACCGTGTGAGATATCAAATGAAAGGAGTTACTGTAAGGGTCTCAATTTTTTTTTTTTTTTTTAATTATGAGTTTAGCAGTTATTAAGAAAATTTACAATTCCCGCCCTTTAGGTCTGAAACCACTGAGCCAATTATTTTTTTATTATAGAAAATTGATAACAGGAAAACCTATAAGAACTCTATGGTCTTAAATAAAATTAACATAGTTTGAGTGTCTTTAATAAGTAGTAAGAGTTCTTTGTTAAGGGGGATGCGCCAAGGTAGCCCGCGAAATTCAAATTTTCTTACGTTTTTTGCAATTTGGACGTCACTGTCATGTTCGCGGCAGTAACAAATATGGCTTTACAGAATTATAATCATTAGAATCAGCAACACAACTCCTTATGTTAGAATTGGCGTCAAATGTCACGATTTCATGAAATAGTCATTCAATACGGTAATGGGGGCCTAGGGCCTTGGGAGTGCAGATGAGATACCTGGGAGTCTACTTCCTAAGCACAGCCGAAGTCACGGGCAATTTTTTCTCCGTATCACTTACAGACATAAGATTACTTTGGTTTCCGAACTAAGAATGCCTGTCAACACGATTTGACAGCTGTCCCTATGCCCGACGTTCTTTTGCCCGTCCGAAAAAAATATTTGACACTTGTTTTGACGCACCAACTTCTTTCGGACGGGCCCGTATCTTTGTTTGCAGACTTATAGAGTAGACCCCCTGGGCCTTAGGGTAATTATCTACAGATCGCCAGCGCAACTAACAACAAATGTTCCCCTATCAAAATGGGATGTCCATGTACCTTTCAAATCGTTGGTCGAGTCATATAGACTGATATATCGATAACGGACACTTGAGATAAAAAGATAATACACCGTTTGGTTTCCGGCGAAACAGATAAAAGGTACAGTACACCTATTTTCTTAATGTCCCCCGGGAATCATCGGATTTCCGAATACAAACGAATGCTAATTTCCATGTCCATCAATTATTAGATTTATTGTGTATAATAATTTGAATTCAGAACTACTACTACTTTTTACTTTATTGTTGTTTTAATCAAAACAAAATAACAATAAAGTACTTAGTTCTGAATTCAAATTATTGTACATGATAAATTTAATAATTGACGGACATGGAAATTAGCATTAGTTTGTAATCGGAAATTCGATGATTCCCGAGGGACATGAAGAAAATGGTTGTACTGTACACAGATGATACTATTTTATCAGATCTCGGGTCGGCAAGATAATATTGTCTCTTTATAACCCTGAAAGACTAAAAATGATTCGATGAGGCGCACTTGAAGAGAAATTATTAGTCATGGAAGATCATTCAGTTTCTTGCACTGATGGAAATGAGTTTGGAATCATTTAAGGCGCAGATACACGACTTTTAATGATTTCAAATTGAACATCACGTCTAAACGAATAGTCTTATTTGTTTGAAAAATATATATGATAAACTAGACTATTTTTGTCGTAATTTGATATGTGAACATTTGAAATTATGTTTTTATAACATAGTGTAATTAATTTGTAAAGTAATGTCTAACGCGAACAGAAAAACGATAATCACGCAAAAACTATTGGGCGTATTTTCATGAAATCTGCACCATCTAAAAGACAATTTAAGTACCCAAATTTTTATATACGGCATTTATTTGTATTATGTTTGATAAATCAAGGTGGGTTGTTTTTGCGAATAAAGTTGATGCGCGTTGAAGCGGGGGCTCTTGCGGGCGACGGGCGACAGTGCATCGCAGACCAATGTCCGAGTAGACGCTAACGCTTTGTGCAATTTTATTCGCTTAAAAGTTTCGCATGCTCCTCCCACTCGCTCAAGGTCGCTGGCACTTATTGTCGCCTTAAATTGGCCTTTTCAAGAATGAAATAGCTTGATTTTACCTTTATTTTATTAACAAGCTTCAGCCCGCGACTCCATATGCGTGGAATTTCTTGTCCTAAGATAAAATATATCTACGACACTTGGCGATACTGTAGCTTCTCATTTGAGAAGGAATTTGTTGGTATCGGATCAGTAGTTTCGAAGACTACCCTCCTGTTGTGGGATTTGAGGGTCAGGCTTCTTCAATAAACTGTCCTTTTTTTTGTAAGGATTTTAGGCGTTTATTATAGAATTTACATATGAGAAGACAAAAATAACAGCCGCCCGGGTCGATCGATCCGGTTAAGTTACGCATGCCGCGGTAAGCCTGTGGATGGTTGACCATCCGTGCCTCGGAAAGCACATTAAGTCGTTGGTCTCGTCTGTCATTCGTGGATCTTTGACAGTCGTTACGGGTCGTCAGAAGCCGAAAATCTGACAACCAGTCTTACCAAGGGGTATCGTATTACCCAGTTACTGGGTTGTGGAGGTCAGATAGGCAGTCGCTCCATGTAAAATACTGGTATTCAGCTACATCTGTTTAGACTGAAAGCTGACCCCGACATACTTGAGCAATGGGAGGCTGTTGATGAATATGAGATATTAATATTACTTACCGGTGGTACCGTACTAAGTTGGCATCTGGCTAAGCTGAGGTACTTCACAAACTGGTTCTGTGATCTCTGCAAGTTCATCTTCTGATAAAGAGTCTGCACCGGATTCGCTATCGACGAAAGATCTATTGAGTTCTCCATGTCGTCTGGAACAAACAAATTTATTTAAGGAAAAACAAACAGTAGCACATTATGAACAGTCATAATGTCTTAAATATAACATTTTAAAACGATTATGCTACCCACTACGTTCTCCACAGATTACAATTAAAAGTATTTAAAAACTAGCCAGTAACACAGATACAATATATATATAAACTATAATTATTATCCTCCCTAATAGCATTTATTGTTGGCGTTTGATTGGGCCACGATCATGTGCACGTGCCCCAACCGAGAGCCAGTAGTAAATGTTATTAGGGCTAGAACTCATATCTGGATTTTTAAATTTATAAAACAAAAAAGTAAATTTATGTGCATACATTATTAAACATTACGTCATTATATAATACTTTGCTGATCCTTTAGGGTTGCTTGGATTTTTTCCTAAATGCATTTTTACTAAAGAGAAAGAAAAAAGAAAAGAAAGAATTTAAGAATTTATTTTTTAAGAAAAAGAATTTCGATTGAATTAAGGCCGAACCTTCAGTGGGCCCGCGAAATTTAAATTTTGTTACGATTTTGCAATTTGCAGGTCACTGTCAGGTTGTATTTTGATTATAATATTATTCCCAACCGTAACAAATATGGCTTTACAGAATTATAATCATTAGAATCAGCAATACATCTGTATATCTTCTTCTTGTATATTATCTTCTCAGAGTAGTCAGATAGGAAACGCCGACCTCATCTAGTTTAAAAATATGATTGACGTGTAAAAGTGTTTGTACAACGCTACTTACAGAAATAAAATCATTTATCATTTATCATTTATAAGTTCATATTACCCTAATGAATGACTATTTCATGAAATCATGACATTTGAGGGCAATTCTAACTTAAGGAGTTGTATTGCTGATTCTAATGATTATAATTCTGTAAAGCTATGTTTGATGCGGTCGCGAATCATATTTAGATCACCATACAACGTGATACTGACCTGCAAATTGCAAAGGTTTCGCGGGCTACCTCGGTGCATCCCCCTTAAACTCATTGTTGTATGTCTCAACCAAACTATGAAGTGGTGATTGAAATTGATGGATAGAATATTTTCTTCACGACACATCGAAGGGAATACTTATAATGTAAATAATTCCAGACTATTATTTTCTCACTACAGAGCAAAGGCCTCTTTTCATACAGAGAAGACACGAGCATTGATCACCACGCTTGCTCAAGACGGGTTGGCGATTTCAATCTTATATTAATTATAAGTCCAGGTTTCTTCACGATGTGGTCCTTCACCGATGTTAGTAATGTCCAAGACAAACTCAGAAAAAACAAATTAATTGAAAAAGTTACATTGGTACTTGCCAGGATTTGAACCCACAACCTCGTGCACGAGAGGCGAGATCTTAACCACTGGGCCATCATGACCTCACCTTAAATTACTTACACATATTAAAATATGATAAGTTAATACAATGGGCCTTCTCATCGCAACCAGCGATTTCAGCCAGGCATCATTGTGATGGACAAACAAAAATCCTTTTTAAAAAAAAAGCTTATATTTAAATGCTCTAAAAAGAAGAAAATAAAAGTTTCCTTTAAAATGTTAACCATCAACTTATAACCTCGTTATACACAATTTATACGATCATAAAAGCTTGTCGCGCGATTTACTTGTGTAAATAAACTAGTACCTATTTAATTGAGTAACTTAATCTACTCAGTTTTTTTTTTTTTATTCAGTTTATCTAAATACTTATAGGTACTTACGCAAACCTCGCGAGAAGCTTTTATGATCGTATAAATTGTGTATAATGAGGTTATAAGTTGATAGTTAAAATTTTATTTGCTTCTTTTTAGAGCATTTAAATAAAAGCTTATTTTTTTATAGGATTTTTGCTTTTTATTTATTTTTTACTTTTTAGTTACTTTTTATAACCTGCATTTTTTCAACCTTTTTACTTTTTTTTAACCTGCATTTTTATTCTCAGCAAATCTTTCATTTAATACCCATACTATAGGAAGGCATAAAAAAACTTCAAAATTCTGCCATATTGGATTAAGAGCGATGCCAGAATATTTTTCTAATTATACTCTGCAAGCCCTTTCATTTGATACCCATATTGCAGAAGTGCATAAAAAATAACTATTCCGCCATCTTGGATGTTCTGCCGTATTGAATTTAGAATGACGTCACATTATTTTTCGAGTTACTCTCAACAAGCCCTTTCATTTGATACACATATTGTAGAAGTGCATAAAAAATAACTATTCTGCCATCTTGGATGGCCCGCCGTACTGGATTTAGAATGACGTCACACAGCTTATCGTGTATTATCATCCAGACTTAACGTGTATACAAAATTTCAACTCAATCGGTTGAAGATATCTGCTTCAAAATTGAGTAGCAAGAATCCACCCGAACAAACATACATACATACTCGTACATTGCAAGTTAAATAAAAGCTTTTAAAATAACAGAAAACGAGGTTATCGACTTGAAAGGTGGTCAATCAGCCTGTCCTTGCGACGGCCTACCTGGAAGTCTTTAGATAGACTCCGGACCCAGGTAGGCCGAAGCAAGGAAAACCTACTCAGGTGGAGATTCACAGATAACTCCGCCCTGCAGTGTAAATGTGCTGTCCTACATAAAATGGGGGACTTAAAATATCGTGACCAGTGTGTCCTATTGCCTGCACGCTACAGGACGATACTGAAGGTGCCAAACTCGTAGCCAAATTCTGGGCTGACTATATTTAGATTGCCATCGACACGATAGGAAGAAAAAGAGGATAGGAGAGTATTAGAGGTCTTTGGGAAGGAACTCCTCCTCGGAAGTACAACCACCATTACTATTTTGCATTCCTGCCGCCAAACAGTCTTACTGTATTCCAATTTGAAGGGAACTGCTGGTGTAACTACGGGCTATTCCGTTTATGCATCCCAAAAAATCCACCCTAAGGTGGATACGCCGAAACGCATGACCGAGAATCCACCCCAGGCCTAGTTGTATAAACGAAATTTATAGGCTTAGAGGTGGATTTTCGGACATGCGTTTCCATGTATCCAGCTTAGGGTGGATTTTTTGTAGTGGATAAACTGAATAACCGGTAACTACAGGCACATGGGTAAAAAAACTGGGAAAACAACGCATCTGATCTGCGATGGCTCTGGAGTAGCAGATGTCTATTGGTGGCGGTAACAACTCAGCCGTCATACCCACGGCCGATTTCTTATCGCCCATTGTATTTTCAACGCACTGCTTTGCGCCGAGAGTTGAAAATCCAACAGTGTATTTTTTACACTCTGGGATTCACTCTGTTGGATTCTCAATGCTCGGTTCAACACGGAGAACTGAAAATGTAGTGCGCGATCAAACATCGTCACGTAAAAAAATCGCCCGTGCGTACCTGGGCTTACCATCAGGTGGACCGCAGGCTTAACTGCCATTCAATGACATTTATAAAAATGTGATTATAGTCAGCCAACTCTGACCAACACTTAAAGTGTCTGTTGTTAGCAGGCTCGTTAGGAATTCCTCTATCGACATTCAATTCACCTCATAATTTTTAACCGACTTCCAAAAAGGAGGAGGTTATATGTTCGACTGTATGTATGTTTTTTTTTTTTTATGTATGTTCACCGATTTCTCCGTCAATTGTGAACCGATTTTGAAAATTCTTTTTTTGTTTGAAAGGGTATACTCTCGAGGTGGTCCCATTGTCACCAAGTTAGAATCTGACGAGGGGATCCCATGGATCGAGAGAAATCCTCAAATTTTATAGGCACACGTATAGCGATTTGGGTATTTTTTATAGTAACTCGTGCATTTGCTCTTGGAAAACACCATTCGGTGAAGTGGAACTGATGATGAAGATCAGAGGTGGCCACCGGAACTTCTCATTAATAAGTATTTCACAGGTTGCGATTCGATTTTAATATCGTTGCTAAGCAATTTATGCTCGTCACAATGCATATGCTGAAATGGAGCTAATGGTGGCTTCAACATCCAGTGGTTTTGGTTCTTAACAGGAGAACTCATCAACAGTTAATGTCTCTGCGTCGGGAAAAGGAATATTTAGTAAAAATTGATGTGCAGTTGACATTAGATTTATTAATAACTGACTCACTCTCAGTGAAAAATATAAACTTTTTTACAAAAAAAACAACCGACGTCAAAAAAAACACTACAAAGTGAAAAATAACTTTATTTTTGGAAGTCGGTGACAAAAAACAAGAAGCAGATACAAAGACACCGACTTTCGAAATTAAAGTTATTTTTCCCTTTGTAGTGTTTTTTTTGAAGTTGGTTGTTTTTTTTTGTAAAAAAGTTTTTGATTTTCTATATTAATATTATAAAGAGGTAAAAGTTTGTACGTAGGGGGTAATCTCTGGAACTCCCGGTCGGATTTGAAAAAATATTTTTGCATTTGATAGCCCAATTCTTGAGGAAGGCTATAAACTATTTAACATTACAATATGACCCGTAGGAGCCGAGCAAAAACAAAAGAAAGTCTGAAAGAACGCTAAGCGAAAACGAAGTAGTAGCGGGAGCAGGTGATGCGATGCGACGGGGTGGGTCGGGAGAACAAGAAATTTCACGCGGACGAAGTCGCGAGCAGAAGGTAGTCTATCTATCTTATATATAAATAAAAATGAATCGCCGAAATGTATGTACGCGCATAACTTCCGAACGACTGCACTAAATTGGATAATTCTTTTTTTTTGTGTTCATTATTGTCAGGACAAGGATTGGATAAAAGAACATTTAAAAAAAAGCGCGTGAATAAGACAGAAGAGGCAGGTAGGTACGGAGGTAGGGTAGGTACGTAGGTAGGGTAGGTAGTTAGATAGGGCAGGGTAGGTAGGTAGGGTAGGTAGTTAGGGTAGGGTAAGTAGATAGGGTAGGTAGGTAGGGTAGGGTAGGTAGGATAGGTAGGGTAAGTAGCGTAGGTAGGGTAGGTAGGGTAGAGTAGGTAGGGTAGGGTAAGTAGAGTAGATAGAGTAGGTAGCGTAGGTAGGGTAGGTAGGGTAGGGTAGGTAGGGTAGGTAGGGTAGGGTAAGTAGGGTAGATAGGGTAGGTAGGGTAAGTAGGGTTGGTAGGGTAGATAGGGTAGGTAAAGTATGTATGGTAGGTAGGGTAGGTAGGTAGGGTAGGTGTTAGATACTTAGTGCTCCCTGTGCGAAGCCGGGCCGGGTAAAGCTAGTATTTTTTTAAAGAGAAGAATGGCCCTTACCTGGACTTGGAAGTAGCTTCCCTGTTTCGTCGACCCAGTTCTGAACATCCGTCATATAGCCGGTCAGACATTTTGGACCCTTCTGTGGAGGATGAGCTGATAAATACAAGAGGCAGCAGCTTATGCTGGAACATAAAATCATCATCATTATCACCAAATCAGTACACAATAGTAGAACATTTATTTAACCTATTTATTTATTTATTTGATAAAGGATAAACGATTTTATTTCAGTAAGTAGGTTTGTACAAACACTTTTACACGTCAATCATATTTAAAAACTATATGAGGTCGGCGTTTCCTATCTGACTACTTTGAGAAGAAAGGCCGAAACAAACTCAGAGGTCTGCTCTTTTTAAAGTCCAGACATAATCTTGGTCAAATCATGTGATTTGGTAAAAAACATACACAATATTACAGACCATAGATCCAAGTTATTGCACAGTTAGAATTTCAATAAAAACAGACATATTTACAATAAGGAAGGAATAACAATTAGACATAAATACATCGACTTTGTCTGTGTCATCTCTGACCTAGACTAGAGCCAAGAGCAAAACCATCTAAAATAATAAGAAAATAACGAAACAAGTAAAACTAACAAACAAAAATCAAATAATATTGGGAACATAAATAAATAATATAACAATCAAATAATATAACATTAAATATATTTAACATAATTAATCTTCTAATATATAAAAATCTCGTGTCACAGTGATTTTTATCGAAATCCTCTGAAACGGCTTGACCGATTTCTACGTTTTTTTTTTGTGTATATTCGGTAGGACTGAGAATATGTCCTAAAGTATATTCCATACCGCTGCAGGTGAAACCGCGGGGCGCAGCTATTATACCTACATATAATACCTGTACATACATAATTATATATATGAATTATAAATTAAAGTCGGGTGTCTGTCTGCGTGACGGCATTATTCATCTAAACTACGCAACGTATTTTTATGACTGGACAGGTTCACTCAAATCTGTATGGTTTTTTCCTCAAAAGACCTTTTCAGACACCAATCTAACATGGTCCTGAAATGATCTGACCAAGATTGTTTCCGGATTTTTGTATCCCTACACATTGACATTGATGAATTTTATAAATACATTGACATGAATATTTACTTTGTAAAATATTATAATATATTAATTGTGTATCTAAAGACTATGTGGGTCATTGTTTTAATTTTTCTTCTCAGTTACCTACTTTTAATCATGGTCTGGCAGTTTGAGTAATTTATGCGGCCTGCCCAAATGTCCTTTCTTTGGTATTTTTCGTCGAATCTTTGAGCTACGTAAGTTCCGAGTTGAGCTGCACGATTACTGACAAATGCGTGTACTCACTGGACAGGTCCACTCCAACTGTGTGGTTTTCCCTCAAGAGATCATTTCAAACACCAATCTATATGGTCTTCACGTGATCTGACCAAGATTATGTCTGGACTTCAAAAGAGACTCTTGAGTTTATTTCGGCCTTTCTTCTCAGAGTAGTCAGATAGGAAACGCCGACCTCATCTAGTTTTTAAAATACCATTGGCGTGTAAAAGTGGTTGTACAAACCTACTTACAGAAATGAAATAATAATTTATCATTTATGTAGCGTAGAGAGACAATTGAAACCACCAGGATAGGTTAATACATATAATTAAATAGGTAGAAGTAACACGGCTCGGTCGTGGATAAAGCAAACAGCACACCTAACAAATCGGAAAGGGCTCAACACCGTATCAACTCGAGCCATGTATATTATTTGTATGAAACTCCCTACTACAACGCACCCTAAACGGAATCGTAACGTAATCGCCTCGTCTCCGGGTCGGCGAGCAGTAAGCGCGGCGTCGCCTAGCCATAGCCAAGTCGACGTATCGGAGCTGCTGGTCCGCTTTGGTTACGTGCTTACCTTAGGTTGACGCCTGTTTGACGGCGAGGCGAAAGGCGCTACGGAGACGATCCCTTTCCGAGTTGATATTTCTGTGCTATGACCTTAAAGGTTACATTGCAGATGAATGCTCCTGGTGAAGCAGCACCTTTAAACTTTAGAGTTCTCTTCAAACAAATGGAGTGATTTGAATTATATTGTTGTTTTCAAAAGTAATCGGTGACCGAATAAACAATGAATCACTTTCTTATCTGTTGCACTTAATTTTTGTTAGGTACCTAGTACCTACTAACCTAGCTAGTACATTGATCGATTTGCACGTTTGAGTATGGTCTGTACTTGCAGTCTATGTGCGGAGCGTTGTTTCCTGAACCCTAATTGGGTAACACACTATCAATCACAATCAGAATCATTTTGAAGCCCATTGCTAATCCATTGCTTCATTATGTTCGAAAAATTTGTCTGCTCAACAACATTAATAACGCAATGAATGTTGTTGAACTGTCAAATGAAAACCATTCCTCCTGATAGTGTGTTAAGCATCCCCGCTGGGGTCAGTTCCCAGGTCGGATGAAATCATATAGGGTTTATAAATAAGGAATTTTTCAGTAGCAGTCCAGAGCCAGCGGGGTAATTGCGTAACACACTAACAGTAGGAATGGCTTTCATTTTGACAGTTCAACAACATTCATTGCGTTATTTACGTTGTTGAGCAGACAAATTTTTCAAACATATGAAGCATTGGAATAGCAATAGGCTTCAAAATTATTCAGATTGTGATAGAGTGTGTTACGTAATTAGGGTGCTGTTCGCCTAAAATAACGAAATATTTGATAATATTTGAAAAGAATCTCCGTGGAGTTTCTTCCCCGTTCTTCTCCATACGTACCTACTACGCTTTGGTATGGGCACCTAGCCTGATATTTCTGACTGACCGACTCCTTGACAATTCAAGTGTCTGTAATTGGTTTAATTGATATAAATTCTTTGAGTTTGAGTTTGATTTACTAAAAAATTGTCTAAGAACATATCGCACCCCTAGCTATAGAGTAGCACAATTCAAAATACATATTTTTTCAGCAAAATACGTTTTGCCGTTTTCTATTTGACCAATTATATTTGATATAAAAAAAATGTTGTTTGATGTTGTATATTATTTTACCAACATTTGCATTTGCTCAATTAATATCCTAGCAAAACAATATACAACATCATACAGATCCGATAATGTCAATAACTCGGTTTTGGATTATTTTGAGTTAAGCCACTCTCTAGCTAGGTGTGCGATATTAGGTCGGGGAAAAGGTTATTTCCTATTTTATATACAAATTCAAGACTAAGAGCTCGTGTGGCATCCAAATATCGAGCTTTTATGTATACCCAGACTTTCTCAAATGAATCAAAACTGTTTTGTGGTCAACCCCTTTTTTTTTTCTTTTTTTTTTGGGTGGGAAATCATCAAATGACCTCTTCCGCTCTGGGCGGAGCGGAAGGGCGTGTCAGACTCTTACTGACTAAAACCCACCCGTGTTCCTTCATTTGCCTGTGCGCCAGGGCCACGGTAACTCTTTCGAACAATCCGCGACCCCGGCAGGCATCGGCCCTATCGGACCCCGTCAATTATGCTGACAACTCTTTGAGGCGCGCGTGGAACACAACGCGCCGTCGACCCGGGCCTGGTCCTTACTGGACGGCGAGCTGCCCATTGCTCGCCGTCCGCAGGCCCGCGCCTACGGTGGCCGGGAGTCGGCTATCGACTCCCGACGCCCAGGGTGTCTCCTCCTGCGGCGACTAGGGGCGTGAGGGCGCAATGATTGCCTCTCCCTCACGCGCTCCGCCTCCTCCTTCGCGAGCATTACTGCTTCGCAGAAGGAGGTGACTGCTTCCCATTCTCTCTCGCTCCGTACTATGGCCTGAACCAGGGCCGGACGCGAGAGATCGCCGCCGCCGATCGCCGCCACGAGGACACGGCGGTGCTCCGCCCAAGCCGGGCAGACCTCCACCGTATGCTCCACCGTGTCCTCCGATCGATCCACACAATGCCAACACCCGGGCGTTTCCTCCCGCCTTATCCGAAACAGGAACCTCCCGAAACAGCCATGTCCGGTGAGGACCTGCGCCAGGCGGAAGGTGAGGACGCCGTGGCGCCTCTCAAGCCACTCCTCAAAGAGGGGACTTACCGCCGCAATTGTGGCGTGCCCATTGTGGCAACCCCTGACTCTTCAGTTATGTCGTAACTACTAATACACCGATTTTGCTCCACTTAAAAAAATGGCATCGTCTTTATCCGTAATAGGGCGACCAGAGCGAGCT
Source organism: Griposia aprilina (assembly GCA_916610205.1). Lineage (NCBI taxonomy): Eukaryota > Metazoa > Arthropoda > Insecta > Lepidoptera > Noctuidae > Griposia > Griposia aprilina. The sequence goes on along the minus strand of OU744310.1, from coordinate 5,287,023 downwards.
GCATCTTTGACATCAAAATTCCCGGACTGAAAACGCATAAGATGAATCGTCAGCTGTAGCCCGCCAAATTCAAATTTTCTTTGGTTTTTTGCAAATTGCACCTCTGTTTTACGTTGTATGTTGATCAAAATGCGATTCGCGACTGTAGAAATGATATATTTACTGAATAAATAATCAATTTCACATAAATCGTCAAACTTTGCAAATTTGTTCCACCTAAGAATTTTCAGAATATTTTATATGATTTCTTTTACCTTGAACCAAGTTAGTGACTCTTGGCCCACCTGCATGAAAAACTTAACTCAGAGTTAGTAGCTAACACGAGGTTAAATTGAAAATAATAAATGACAAACTGTCAATTTAACTTCGTGTTAGCAACTAACTTTATGTTAAGTTTTTCATACAAGTGGGCCTAAACTGACACTGAGTTAAGTCCTTAAACGTCAAATATTTTTTCGCGGCTTGTGACGCATTTTTCCCTTTTTTGTAACAAAACTTCAAAATGTATCAAATTTCTTCTTTAAATTCACTATTTGGCGGACGGAAAAACAATAAAAAAAATGCCGGAAAATCGATTTTACTTTTTATTTTTGTTTTTTAAAATGTCATCTATTTAATGGTATCAAAACCAGCCAGATACAAACAGTGCAGCCAAAGAGATTTTACTACAACTATATAGAGTAGAATAGAATAGAATATAATACTCTTTATTATGTACACCATAAAAATTACAGATATAAATGTAGAAGTTTTACATAGGGTGACACAATGGACGGTATACCTACAAAATACGAAAAAACTGTTTCCCCGACCTATTATGTAGATACAATTTATTTAAGAAGTAAACCAAAAATGAGTTGAGTTATCGTTGTTTTGAGCTTGAGTTATTTGGGATAGATTTCTTTGAAATCGCAATAATTTGGGCTTTCGTTTCGGGGCACGTTGCCGTAAATTCAAAAATATTCACACAGCGTGAAACGCGTGCGGCGTGATACGGCTACGATTCATATTTAGATCAACATACGACCTGATACTGACCTGCAAATTGCAAAAAATATAAGAAAATTTTAATTACGCGGGCTACCCTGACGCTTTGCCTTAAGAGGCTTACAAGAGCTAAAGCGCGGTCACTGTCGGATTGCATAGAAAAGAAAGAGACGCGCGATGACAACTGCTGCTGGTAATTTATTGCAAAATATGAAGCAATTTAAGATTTACATTTTTTTTTAAATTAAAACAGTATTACGTTAGTATGTTATTTGTAGAATAATCTCACAAAAAATCTGAATGTTTGCATGTATATTAGTAAGGTTTTTAATCGTAAAAATATTTTTTTAGAGGTATCTTCGTGATTTTTTCTATCATATCAAGTTAATTATATTACGTTTTCAACACACTATCTAACTAGCATATATCCAGAAGAATATCATATATTTTTCTGATTTTGGTTACTGCAGTGGATCATATATTTTTTGGGCATTATAAATTTGCGTTTAGGTCATGTAGGCTCCTTAAATAGTAACATTTTATCACATTAAATCCCAGTAATTGCACGCCAAAATTCGATCACTGGTCATCATTCATCATTCGGAGTCCAAAAGGAGGGTAATGTTTCTAAGAATTTTTTCTTTACTTACATTATTGCCCTCAAAATCATGTTGTCTCATGAACTGGCACAAAATATTCTCCCTACGTCATTGTCAAAAACAAACACATTTACACACACATTGCCACAAGAACACTTCACACCCACAAAAAAAACACAAATTCTTGACTACCTGTGTATAAAAACACACAATTTCACTAAAATACACAGGTTTTTTTATATTTACGTATTAATAATTTATTATTGTGTCACAATAAATTTTTGCACGAGTTTTTCGAGCGATAGCGTATCGTAATCTAACAAAATATGATAATATTGTATAGCTATATCTTATCGAGCTCGGTCAAAGACAAGGATTCGCCGCCATGTTGGATTTCCGCGTGTGGATAATTATGACGACACAAGTGGTCTAGTGTTTGGGTTAGGTTAGCGATTGGAAATTAGCGATTTTTTTTTTTTTTGGTCTAAGGTGGAAAATCCTCATGGATGTCCCCGCCCCGGGGGGGCGGAGGGGTCTGTCAGACTCTTACTGACTAAAAACCACCCCGGTGTTCCATCTCACACCTACGCCGGGGCCACGGGAACGTACGAATCTTCCGCAACCCCCGACTGGTGCCGGCCCGCCTATGCGGGCCCCGTGCGGTCGAGCGGGGGGAGTGAGGTGTTTGACTCCCCCCGCGACGTCTAAGAGGGGCGCGCGTGGAACACTACGCGCCGCCGCTTCGGGTCCTGATGTATGGGGGGCGACAGTCGTCCCAAGTCCGTCGTTCCTGGACCCATTTAGGGGGGCTGGAAGAGGGCGTTTTCCGCCCTCCGCATCCGCCCGGTGCGCCTGCTGCTGCTGCTTGCGCCCCTGGGAGTCAAACACCTCACTCCCCCCGCTTGATCAGACGGAGCCCGCAGAGGTGGGCCACAACGCTGGCTGCGTTGAAGAGTGTTTAAGTGCCACCGTAACCCCCGGTGCAAGCAAGTGTGCGAGGGAACACGAGGTGGTTTTAGTCAGTAGAAATCTGACAGACCCCTCCATCTGACGCCCGCCTAAGGGCGGAGAACATCCATGAGGATTTCCACCCCGTTAAGTCCTTCTTTGAAACAACGGTTTCACAGAAGAAGGCTGCGGAAAGGTTGAGGGAACTCGAGACCACTTTCCCGACCCGCAGCAGACGTACCGGCCGTCGGCGAAAGGCGGACAACGCCCACTTCCAGCCCCCAAAACGGCATTAGGGGGGGTCTTGCCGGGGATCATGAGAATTTGTGCGCCTACCACGTAGGCGCACAAATTCTCATGATCCCCGGTGCAAGTGCGGGAAGGGAACTCCGGGGAGGTTTTTAGTCAGTAAGAGTCTGACAAACGCCTCCACCCACCCCAGGACAGAAGACATCCAAGGGAATTTTAAAAACCGGAACAAAAAAAAGGTTAGCGATTATGGGTTCGATTTTTGAGTTAGACGATAAGAGTTATCTGTGTTTTTGATGCAGGAATTCTTTGTAACTGCCCGTTGTTTAGAATAATTGCTACCCGTAAACGTCCAATGCTGAACATTATGCAGGTCATTACCTACACATAACGTCAAGCTTGTAATTCCTGAAGGTGTAAGCAGATATGTAATAGAACACACAGTTCGCCAGTTATCTAAAAAATTTCATATAATTGGGGGTGGGCCTATTGCCTATAATCGGGCACAAGTCAGACCCCAGGTTTCTACTTAATAGTAAACCTAATAGTCCTTACCTACTGCCCGACGCGGGAAATAAACCCACGCTCAACAGTCGTGCTTGCGATCAGGGAGCCAAGTGTACTACTTTACAAACGTCACAACGGTCTCTGCATTGTTAGTTTTTGACAGATTTTGTATGGCAAATCTGTCAAGAACTCACAATGCAGAGACCGTTGTGACGTTTGTAAATTAATAGACTTGGCCCCCTTTAGACTTGCTCCGAATATGTAGAAATTACAACAATCTTTTTAAAGTGCGACACGACAGCGCGGCGCGACTCTACTAGTTTTTTTTTTATGAAAACGTCATGGATATTGTTCTACCAAAATTTCGTCGCATCGTCGCGTCGCGCCTGTTTGCTCTGATTCCTTTACACTCAAATCACTCAACAAGTTTAGAAAATCAGTAGGTACGAGGACCGATCTGAGATACGGCAGTGAAATTCACCAATAAATAAATAAACATTTTTTTAAGTACAAAAACTTTTTTACAAAAAAACAACCGAATTCCAAAAAAAACACTAAAAGACGTGAAAAATAACTTTCATTTCGGAAGTCGGTGCCTTTGGTTTTGTATTTTCGTGTTTGGCCACCGACTTCCGAAATGAAAGTTATTTTTCACGTCTTTTAGAGTTTTTTTTGGAAGTCGGTTGTTTTTTTGTAAAAAAGTTTTTATTTTTCACTTTTTAGTTGCGGTACCTACCCCACACAAATTCGTATACCACTACTTGGTGTGTAAATAACAGTGACAGGAAATTATTAACACATCATCCATATAAACTAAGTGGAAAAAATCTGCAGTATTAAGGATAACTCAAAAACTACTGGTCAGACCTTGATCACATTTAAATGGGACCACATGTGAAGCACCACCTATCAAATAAAAAAAGAATCATCCAAATCGGTTCACCCAGAAAAAAGTTATGTGCTAACACACATAAAAAAAAAAAAAAACATACAGACGAATTGAGAACCTCCTCCTTTTTGTGAAGTCGGTTAAAAATAAAGGACGATGTTCGCTATTCGACTGGTTTTTTTTTTGTTTGTTTCCCCAGAACTTTTTTCTAAGTGAACCGATTTTGATTATTATTTTTTTCTTTGAAAAGTGGTGCATCTCGTATGGTTCTATAAAAAATTGATTAAGATCTGAACAGTAGTTTTTGAGTTATCCTTTATAATGCGTATTTTTTCCACTAAGCATAATTATATAGATGATGTTTTAATAACTTCCTGTCACTGTTTTACAGTTACACTATATACATTTTTTCACTTTTTAGTGATTTGTTTTAGAAGTTGATTGTTTCTTTTGTAAAAAAAAATATAATTTTAACTTTTTAGTGTGGTACCTACCCCACACAAATTCGTTTACCACTACTTACACATATCAAGTAGTGGTAAAGGAACACAAAAAACACCGACTTCTAAAACAAATCACTAAAAAGTGAAAAATAACTTTCATTTCGGAAGTCGGTGGCCAAAAACGAAAATACAAAACCAAAGACACCGACTTCCGAAATTAAAGTTATTTTTCAGATTTTTTGTGTATTTTTTGGACGTCGGTTCTATTTTTGTAATATTGTTTTTTTTTTAAACTCTTTTTAAAGTGAAACTTTTATTACATCGTCTGTGTGTTGCCTGTCGCGTGACGGTCGGCCGCGGAGTAGGGATAAAGTGAAAGGAAGGAGGTTTTTAGTTATATGTTTATAATGTGAAAAAAAGTTTCACTTTTACCGTGGTTTCATAAAACCACAAAATCTTTAGTAAATTCAATTTCAATGTAAGTAACTACAACAACCATGTTCGTATACCTCATAAATGATGACACACTTATCGTCATAACTATCATTTTAATAAGTTTATTAGCTCCTGCCCGCGACTTGACATTTCTTGTTCCCCTCATCCACCCCGTCGCATCACATCGCCTGCCCGCGCTATTACTTCGTTTTCGCTTAGACTTCCTTCGGCCTTTTTCCTTTTTGCTCGGCTCCTTAGGGTCTTAGCGTGATGTTACATAGCCTATAGCCTTCCTCAAGAATTAGGCTATGAATTGCAAAAAAAAATAATCCAATCCGACAGATATTAGCGCGTTCAAACAATCAAAGTCTTCAGCTTTATTATTACTACTACTATACTACTAATATAGATTGCAAATATCTACTTTAATTTGTATTCTAAATTCTATTTTTTGGTTTTTGCACATTATTTTTTTCTGAGATAATTGCGTTGTCGTCTTTATTGTGAATGCTACGTATAACAGGCAGCGGTTTTATTGTGTAACACACTAACAGTAGGAATGGCTTTCATTTTGACAGTTCAACAACATTCATTGCGTTATTTACGTTGGTAAGCAGACAAATTTTCCGAACTTATGAAGCAATGGATGGCTTCAAAATGATTCAGATTCTGATTGATAGTGTGATACGCAATTAGGGTTATGTAATAGGTATACATACCAGCACTCATTTTGTTTTGTTTTCTATTTATTATTTGTATGTACTGCTGTATAAATACAAATAAATAAATAAATAGATCAACGAGACGCTAGTTAGTAGTGTAGGTAACTTTTATTTTTTCTTTTTCTCAGGTAGTTTCAATGATAATCTGGCAGTTTGAGTGCTTTATGCGGCCTACCCAAATGTCCTTTCTTTGGTATTGTTCGTCGAGTGGTTGAGCTCCTTAAGTTCTGAGTTGAGCTCCACGATTAGTGACAAATGCGTGCAACTGACTGGACAGGTCCACTCATTCTGTGTGGTTTTTCCTCAAAAGACCATTTCAGACATAAATCTACACGGTCTTCACATGATCTGACCAAGATTATGTCTGGACTTTAAAAGAGACTGTGACCTCTGAGTTTGTTTCGGCCTTTCTTCTCAGAGTAGTCAGATAGGAAACGCCGACCTCATCTAGTTTTAAAAATATGATTGACGTATAAAAGTGTTTGTTTAGACCTACTTACAGAAATAAAATCATTTATCAGTATAAATAAAGGCTCCTTTAAATAGGCGCGACACAAATGTACCGCCTGTCGCGCCTTTGTGTCGCGTGCGATACGTTTTGCGTGTCGCGCCTGTTTGAAGGAACCTTGAAACACATTCTGTAACATGACCAAAGAATGCATGATCGAACAAAATATTGCCAGAATCAGCAACTCTTAGCAAAAAAAAATACCAATATGATTTTACAGAAACAATAAAATTCATAAACCCTACTTTTTTTCCCTCAGTGCAACTCCCGAAAGAACTGAAACCGGTGAAGTACCAGGTGCAGTACCGGGCCCCCCTGCCCCCCGCGGCGGGGGTCACTCGGACCCCCGAGGAGATCGAACAGGAGATCAAGGTCATGGAGGCCCAGTATGAGAAGCTAGCCATGGTGTTTATTGAGTAATGTATCAAGATTTTCAAAAGAGTTCTTTAGAGTCTAGTACTTACTCTAAACACTGAATGATTCATTATTTGTTAGTGTTAGGAAAAACCGTCAACAGTAGTACCACCACGTATCTAAAAGGTAGAGCTGGGGCTGGACTGGTGTCCGCAACTCAACGGCAGTAAGTGTATTTTGCGTACGGGTAGGAAATCAATTATTCGATCCACCCCAGCTCCTCAAGGAAGGCCAGCAACGCCTTGGTGTTACTGACAATCTTACGGAGGGCACCTGGGTTACCGAAGTACTTTGCCCAGTACGTGGCGACCATCCGGCAGTTTAGAAGCACATAAGCTTGTGAATGTGTGAAAATATGTGCTTTTTTGGAAGCCGGTTTTTTTATTTTTGTAAAAAATATTGTTTACAGTCAACAAGTCTTCGGTATCATTGTAGTTTAGCTTGCGAATGTATTCTACTACAGTAGTAGATTTACATTTGTTCTTATTAAAGGGGTATCTGTAAGCTTATTTATTATTTCATACAGAAAAGAGTAAGTCCCTATGACGGATATCGGTAGCTTTGGGGGTCGAAACTAGGACCGCATGCTCTGCAGTGAAAGGCGACCGTGCGAAACCCATCTGTTTTACCCTTTTTATGGCAATCATGAGAGTGTTATACAGTTCTGCCGACTCCTTCGGGCAATAGGTACCTACGGGCGTAATTTTATTCCCGATTATTTTAGTCTGTGCTGAATTAATTTATTCTCTTCTTTCCTTTCCTTTCTTTGTTTTAAACGATATTTCCCTTCAGCCTCCCTCAAGACGTGATGTGGAGCGAACCACCAGTGATCTGTCAGTGGCAGGAGTCGCGCCAAATCTGGACTAGCAACTTTATCAACGATTACAAGTTTAATGAGGACAAGCTTACTATACAGTTCAGGACTGGAGTTCTTTGTAAGTAGAATTTTGGTACAGTTCATTAGCATTCTCGGTCATCATCATTCTCCAATAATTTTATCCAATAATAAATAATTTCTCACGTACGTAGGTGCGGTGGACGTTAATTACATAAAATTGTGACGTCGCAGGGGAGGAGCGGAATCCACTTGCATAGATCAACTTATAAAGTATGCAGTTTCTGAAATTGTCGCTGTTTAGCCAAATATTTAGGTTTGATTTAGTAGTTGAGTCTGCGAAATTTTCGATGGTCTTTAGAGGGTGCTGTGTGTTGAACGTAAAACATGTTATGAGCTTACATTTAATGCTTTGTTCTTACAATGTGGCCTCTGTTTATTTTTAACCGACTTCACAAAAAGGAAGGAGGTTCTCAATTCGTCTGTATGTTTTTTTTTTTTTATGTGTGTTAGCTCATAACTTTTTTCTGGGTGAACCGATTTGGATGATTCTTTTTTTATTTGATAGGTAGTGCTTTACATGTGGTCCCATTTAAATTTGATCACAGTCTGACCAGTAGTTTTTGAGTTATCTTTAATACTGCATATTTTTCCACCCAGTTTATATGGATGATGTGTTAATAATTTCCTGTCATTGTTATTTACACACCAAGAAGTGGTATACGAATTTGGGTGGGGTAGGTACCGCAACTAAAAAGTGAAAAATAAAAACTTGAACTGAAAAACAAAAAATAAAAACGGAAGTCGGTGGCCAAAATCGAAAATATAACACCAAAGACACCGACATCCGAAATTAAAGTTATTTTTCACGTCTTTTAGTGTTTTTTTTGGGAGTCGGTTGTTTTTTTTAGCTATACACATCAAAGGTTTAATTTGGAACCTTTAAACAGAAAACAACATAACATTAATCACTTGAAAAAACTATAAACTTTGAATTTTATATATAATGACATGAGTATTTACTTGTAAAGTATCATGTTATTTTAATTGTGGTGAATGTGAGGACTATGTGGGTCATAGCTATTTTTTTTTTCAGTTAATTTAGTCATGATCTGACAGTTTGAGTAATTTATGCGGCCTTCCCAAATGTCCTTTCTTTGGTATTGTTTGTCGAATCGTTGAGCTCCTTAAGTCCTGACTTCCCGAGTTGAGCTGCACGATTACTGACAAATGCGTGCACTGACTGGACAGGTCCACTCAATCTGTGTGGTTCTTTCCTCAAAAAACATTTCATATACCAATCTACATGGTCTTCACATGATCTGACCAAGATTATGTCTGGACTTTGAAAGAGACTGTGACCTCTGAGTTTGTTTCGGCCTTTCTTCTCAGAGTAGTCAGATAGGAAACGCCGACCTCACCTAGTTAAAAAAATATGATCGACGTGTAAAAGTGTTTGTACAAACCTACTTACAGAAATAAAATCATTTATTATTTATCGATTAACAAAAAAAAATTGCCTAGAGTAGGTCACGTAAAAACTGAAGTTACTTGTAAACTGCAGTGAGATCGTTGACCTGCCAACACTTTTCCGCTATCTTCAGTGACGTCTCCTAGCGCGTAATGCATTATAGACGACTCCCCGTCCGTTTGCTGATGACATTTTGTTAATTAAACTTCTAAACAACCACCATTTCTTTGTAAAAAGTAGCGTGCACTTCAGTATTATATCATTTGCACGTACAAACCGATGTAAACGTTAAAAAACAGCTGCAGTAAACCTAAGCAAATTTCGTAATTGAAATATTCTACATATTATACACTCGTGTATAATAAAATAAGGAACAACTCCCTCCGTGCTTCGGAAAGCATGTTAAGCCGTTGGTCCCGGCTGTCATTCATATATCTTTGACAATCGTTACGCACTATCTATCACAATCGGAATCATTTTGAAGCCTATTGCTAAACCATTGCTTCATATGTTCGAAAAAAAATTGTCTGCTCAACAACGTAAATAACGCAATGAATGTTGTTGAATTGTCAAAATGAAAGCCATTCCTACTGTTAGTGTGTTACGCAATCACCCCGCTGGTGTAGCGAAATAGACGGAAGAAAACACATCCGCTACGTGCAATACGTATATTATTGATAAAAAAATACACCGAAATTATAAATATGACGGGATGTTCGAGCGGCTGAGACACCACGTGTCGCAGCTGATCCGTCATCTGTTGGTCCTTCATCATGGGCGTGTACGTGCAGGTGTTTGGAAAATAATACTCGCAAAATAACGCACTTAATTTACTTTCAAACATCGCGTGTTACCCGCTCTAAGTTAAAAATACCACTATAGAAATAAATTCTAAACAACAGAGTAAAAATTATCGATTACAACTTTTAAAAAGTATTACAATAAATCGACTAAATCATCGCGCGCCGTCAAATATATAAAAAGTAGAAAAAAAACAATAAAATTTTCAAAAAAGATCAATTGCTGATTAATAAGAATTGCTTAATATACATATCGCTGGCCCCGGGCAATAAAGCGGTAATATCAAAACACGAATTTTACGGGAGAAATAAAAGAAGCTAATTTTTGTTTATCGTGCAGCGTACAGTGATCCAAAACAGGCGTTCAAAATTATTGTCATTCATTCTACAGAAATATTTAAAAAAAAAACTGAAAAAAATAAGAGTGCTAGACTGATACTCAGAGAAGCCAAAAATCAAATAACATTAAAAAGGGCGTAACCGGTGTTTACCGCTATATTGCCCGGGGCCAGCGATATATGGATGTCAATTTTTTTTTTATAAAAAAGGTGTTACACGACGAAAAACTTAGACACACAAGATCTTTAATAATTTACCTGTTTTTATAAATTAGGTTTGGGAAAAAGTCTTTTCGCATTATAGTATGTATGAACTTGTAATAAAATCTCTTTGGCTATACTATTTGTATCTGGCTGGTTTTGGTATCATTGAAAGTTTAAATTTTAAAGAACATAATTCCAAATTCAAATTAGGAAAATGTGTGATTTTCATTTGTTTTTCGTACTGTCAAGATGAGTGAATCTAATGAAGAAATTCGATACATTTTAAAATTTTACTACAAAAAAGATAAAAATGCAAAGCAAGCCGCGAAAAAAAATTGCGATGTTTATGGACCTAGTGCAGTGTCTGTGAGAGTAGCACAAATTTGGTTTAAGCGTTTTCAATCCGGAAATTTTGATGTCAAAGATGCACGTCGCTCTGGTCGCCCTATTACGGATAAAATGGATGCCATTTTTGAATAAGTGGAGCAAGATCTACATATCAGTAGTTACGACGTAGCTGAAGAACTGGGAATTGACCACAAAACAGTTTTGGCACATTTGAAAAAACTGGGTACACAAAAAAGCTCGATATTTGGGTACCTCACGAGCTCACTGAAAGAAACCTAATGAACCGTGTACTCATTTGTGATTCTTTATTAGGACGTAATGAAACCGAACCACTTTTGAAGAAGCTGATAACTGGTGATGAAAAGTGGATCACGTACGACAAGAACGTGCAAAAAGGTCGTGGTCAAAGGCCGGTCAGGCTTCACAGACTGTGGCGAAACCCGGGTTAACTCGCAACAAGGTGATGCTGTGTTTGTGGTGGGATTGGAGGGGCATTATTCATTATGAGCTGTTACCACCAGGCAGGACCATCGATTCTGAACTCTACTGCTAACAACTGATGAGATTAAAGCAAGAAGTTGAGAGAAAGCGGCCAGAATTAATCAACAGAAGGGGTGTGGTTTTTCATCATGATAACGCTAGACCTCACACATCAGTGTCAGGTTAACATCACGAGAGGACTGCCAAAACCACTTGTCGCGGTATTTTGATCAGAAGTCCCAAAATTTCTATAGCAATGGGATCATGTCCCTACCTACAAGATGGCAAAAAGTTATCGAACAAAATGGTACCTATATACTTTAGTTAAATGTAAATAAACTATATTAAAAAATGTTTTGAATTTTCTTAAAAAATGCGAAGGATCTTTTTCCCCAACCTATTATTTCTATGGTTAATACCTTTTTAGTGTTGTTTTACGCTATACGTCCTAAACAACCTGATTGCAATCGGTATTCTAAGGACGCGCATGTTAAATATAAGGTTTCTAGGAAATAAATTGTTTGATAGACGGCGCTAAGTTAAACCGTGGTCATGGTACAGACTTAAATTAAGAAGAAAATGAATTTAGAGTTTACAATAAACAAAATATAAATAGCTGGAAAAAATCCTCTGATCGTCGGGAGCGTGACCATCGGACGGGAACAAAGATATAGTAGTGTATACTCGTCGCCAGTCGAGAGGTTACATACTCGTACTACGACTCGCAGGGTAGTCCATTAGCCCGGAGTGTGAGGCCGCAATTCGGCTTGATAAACTCGGTAAATACCTAAGACAAACAATAAGAGATGAGGACCGTGATATCAAGCAGAAATTTTAATAATAGAGAAGAAAATTGAAAGATTGAAAACAGGTATATAATACTGCACTGGTTACTAGTCCATAGCCAAAAGTCTGATAAACAGTCTTACCAAGGCCAAGAGGTGTTGCCTAATCACTGTTCTGGAGGTCAGATGAGCAGTCGCTCCCAGTAAAATACCGGTATTCAGCTGCATTCGCTATGACTGGTGGCTTGTCCAAAGATAGTTGGCAAAATGGTTAGGCAAATAAAACTTTATCAGACTTTCGAAGACCTAGTTCAGTATTTCTGTTCGATATTTAACATAGCAAGTTATAGGACATGTTCCAAAATGTATGGAGCCAGGGTCAAATCCTTGTACAATATACTGAAAAATAGTGAAACACATTTAAAACAGTCAATGAATGATAGGCTGAAGAATGTTGTGATAAGGCAACGGTGCGGTTTAAAAGAAGATGTAGTGACAAAAATTGATAAGAGTATTTGAGTAAGATGGTTTGGTCATGTTGAAGGACCACTAACAAAAGGTATTTACAAGGCAGATGTGAGTGGAAACGCCGGGAGGGAACGTCCTAGGAATACATAGTGACCTTAATGGTCATGTTCTTCAGAAAGGTCAGGTTCGTAGTACTCGAAACCGGCGTGCGTGTATGACCAGATGTATGAACGTAAATGAGGCAAAAGGAGTATGTAAGGATCGTAGCAGGTGGCGTTCTGTAGTTTCTGCCTACCCCCATGGGAAGAAGGCGTGAGTTTATGTATGTAAAACAGTGTAGTGTGTGTGTAAAACAGTTGTTAACTGTCCAATTACGTTAAAATGGGTTTGTTTGCTGGTAAACAACAATAAATTACACTTGAACTTGCAACACACAACAAAAACCCGTCATGGCGGTAAGCTGTCATTTTGATTGATTAATGACGTCTGACATGTTTATTGACACTATTGTGACAGCTAACAGTTTTCTTTCTGTGATCAATGGTCGATCTATGGTTTACTGGCATTGTTTTTAAGCACAGAGTAACTAAATCGGTGAGACGCCATGTTGAAAGTCGATTAAAATATTTGATAATTATATCAATTAACTCCCACAACAGTATACATTTAAATGAATTATCTATATTTATCCCGAATTCTACGGAATTTTCTGTTTATTTTGAGGTAGTGTACATAGACCTGGCCCATTTTGAAACATCTCCTTTGTACACATTTCTTATTTCTTCTTACCTTTATAACGTCTTATGCTTTCAGAAAACGTGATAATTTCGTATGTATATAATTCCAGGGCCGATCGGCATAGCATCGTACAAATACAGCAACATGCCCTACCAATCATGGGACATGAAACCAGATCCAGATGGGTAAGTAATTTTATAAATACCACGCCTGTGAGGTAAACGGGGACCGCACGCTAATTTTATCAATTTTGTTAAGGTGAAAGAACTAGGCTGAAAAATTCAAATTTTCTTACGTTTTTGGAATTCGCAGGTCAGTGAGTTTGTATGTTAATCATATGATTCGCGACCGTAATAAATATGTATTTACAGAATTATAATCATTAAAATCATCAAATAAAACTCCCCAAGTTAGACTTGGTCTCAACTGTCAAAAAAAATGGAAATTTTGAATTTTGCGGGCTTTTTTCCCTCATCCCCTTAAGGGAGATGCGCAATTCAAATTTACTGACGTTTTTTGCAATTTGCAGGTCAGTGTCAGGTTGTATCTTGATTAAAATATTATTCGAAACCGTAGCAAATTGGCTTTGGAGAATTATAATCAGTAGAATCAGCAATAACGAAACAAAAAAAGTTAGAATTGACCTGAAATGTCATAATTTCATGAAATAGAAAAAGAAAAGAACAGAAAAATATTTTATTCGGGACACGCACAGTAAATCAAAAAAAAAAACATGCATTTAAAACTAACAAAATAGTCATTCAATAGGGTAATATGAACTTAGAGCGATGTATTGATAATTTTTATAATCAAAATTCTATAAATAAATATTTGTTACGGCCGCGAGTCATATTTAGATCAACTTACAACCTGTTACTGACTTGCAAATCGCAAAAAACGTATGAAAATTTGAATTGCGCGGGCTACTTTCCTCTTCCCCCTAAAGTCCCAATTAATACGGTGTGGGCACTGCTAGCGTATAGCCTTAGTCTTCACCAGTTTTACTCTTTTAAATCGAAACGAAGGGTAGTCCGTTCACAGTTACTTTACCTCCGAGTTTGCATCAATGTCAAAAGCACAGTGATCTTTATAGTCATTACAATAAGGTTGCTAAAGGGATTCTCCGGTCAGAGGTAAAATAACTAATCCTTAAGTTTTGAGTTGAGCTGCACGATTACTGACAAATGTGTGCACTGACTGGACAGGTCCACTCAATCTGTGTGGTTTTTCCTCATAAGACCATTTCGGACACCAATCAACATGGTCTTCACATGATCTGGCCAAGATTATGTCTGGATTTTAAAAGAGACTGACCTCTGAGTTTGTTTCGGCCTTTCTTCTCAGAGTAGTCAGATAGGAAACGCCGACCTCATTTAGTTTAAAAAATATGATTGACGTGTCAAAGTGTTTGTACAAACCTACTTATAGAAATAAAATCATTTAACTGTGAATGGACTGCAGGTACCTCACCCCATGGTAAAAATATTAGCCAGCCAGCAAGGTGGTAGCAGGGCTGATTGTCCTGGGAGCGCCCCACGCACCTTTGTACAGTCCGTGAGGTCTAAGCTGAGCTTTGCATTTGTGTGAGGTGCGCGGCGGAGTTGCGTCGCGCGAGGGACGTACCGTGCCTCAGGCCGATTACCAAAAAGCAGTATGAACCGGTTTAAACTAAGCAAAGGACGCGTCGCGCTCTAGGCCGACGTCACACCTACACTATCTCTGTGTTCACTCACACAAATGCAAAGCTCAGCTTAGACCTCGCGGTCTGTAAATAACTAGCTTCTGCCTTGGACTTCGACAGCGTGATTTTTTTTGTTTTAAAATAAAATAATATGTCCTTTATCCCGTGGCCCGTTACTTCGTTTTCGCTTAGCGTTCTTTCTGACTTTTTTCTTTTTGTTCGGCTCCTTAGGGTTGTAGCGTTATGTTAATAGCCTATAGATTTTCTCAAGAATTGAGCTATCAAATGCAGAAATATTTTTTTTATCCGTCTGGTAGTTCCAGAGATTGGCGCGTTCAAACAAATAACAAACACACTCTTCACACTAATTTTATTAGTATAGATACGGTGATTTGAACAAAATCAACATTAATTTAACGCAGACTTTAAAATCATGCCATCCCTTACATTTTGTATCAAAAAGAAAGTGACAGCATCAATTTAAAGTCTCCGTTAAACTAATATTGGTTGGTTTGACGTCAAAAATATCTTGTTTTAGAACTAGATGAGTTCGGTGTTTCCTTACTGACTACTCTGAGAAGGAAGACCGAAACAAACTTAGAGGTCACAGTCTCTTTTAAAGTCCAGACTTTATCCTGGTCAGGCCATATTAGCACCATGCAGATTTATCTCTGAGATTATCTTTTGAGAAAAGAATCACACTGTGAATCACTGAGTGTAGCTCAACTGAAAACTGCACGAGCTCAATGACTCGACGCACAATACCAAAGTAGGGACTCGTGGAGGCAGTTTTGCCTATTTTCCAAGTCGAGGTGAATCCACTGGATCCGGGAAGCGTAGAACCGGTCATTGTAGCGATGCTTGGGAGAGGCCTATGTCCAACAGTGGACGTTTTTCGGCCTAATCATGATGATGATGATTTACCAATCTAACCCTCGTCCTCCTGCAGGAGAGGCGTGATAATCACGGTCACAGGTCTCTGCGTGACGGTCACATGGGTTTGTGTCAGTAACTATGTGAAGCTCAAGTCTATCACCAACGCGTCCACCCCTGCGCTGACAGAACACTTCAACAAGAAGTATAGCGTCAAGAAAATGGTTCAGGTTGGTGGTGTTTAAAGCCGAGATCTCCTAAACATTACTTAGAACGTGATTTGGCTTAGATAAGTTCAGGTTTACCATCTCCGAGGTTCAATCTGCATTTATTAGTAGGAGAGCCGGCTGCAAAATTTCTTACCTAAGTACTTGATACCGCGATGAAATGCACAATGGTTGCCGTTACAAGTGATGCTCAGTCCGAATGTAATAGTCTAGACGCCAAGCCCGAATTTGCCAAAAGTAGAACTATCATTTCCGGTGCGAAAAAAGGGAACGTATTTTACCTATCTGATACCGGAATAACTGTTATGGTATCAGTTAGGTATTTACGTCTTTTTTTTTATTTCAATTTAAAAATATAGAATTCCACCAAGGAGTTTCACTTTACGAGAATAAATAAGCTGAATAATCGAACCTCCTTGGAAGCGCTTTGCTCAATACGTTTGTCTCACTTTAATACTAAAGAGAAAATGACACGAAAGATGTAGTTCTAATTTTCACCACGCGCACGTGGCGCCATTTGCAATTCGCGCCATTATCTTAGAAACGTCAAAGATTGTTGCAGCTTTCCGACTGATTTATAAACAATAATATGAGTTCAGGCGAGGAATCCGATATTAATATTGTACTGTTTTCTCGCAAATGTGTTTAAAAACGTTGTAACACACACGGTGCGGAAATTCCGGAAATTGGTACTTAATTACAAACTCGTGACTATGCTAAGCCCTCGACTTCGTTTCGGGTTTACATTTGTGTACTCGTTTGTAAAAACCACCTTACCGCACTAGTATCATAAATGACTATTATCCGGGTGGCTACGTGGAGCTGTACTACGGGTCTGACGTGACCTTCCGCTGACCGTCACCATCCCTAGCGTCTGCAGCGTGGCACACCCTCTGCGGTCCTCGTCACAACAGCCTGAGCCAGGAGAGTACGTGCTACTCTCCAAGGGAATTAATGGAATTTTGGAGACCATAAACCTATCTAACCCCTTTCTTTCTTTTTATAGAAATATACTTATATGTTGACAATTTACGTGGACTCATTTATTTTCACCACGTACGTTAACCTTTTCCGTTTAATTCGTCTCTATCGTACACTTGTAGTTTGACAATTGTGCGACAGTGACAGGTGAACGCTTAGCTAACTGCTAAAGTACGTCCTAAGTAACGTTTATATATAAATAGCAACAAGGGTGAAATCACACTAGTACGCATGGATCACAATTTTTTTGTATCTCGCATCTCTCTGCCAATTAGACACGTCATTCGCTAGAGTGACAAGCCCATCCGCACTTAAACGACTTTTTTATGCAAATAAGTGCAAGGTGTGGTTTCACCATAGGATATTTTACTGCAAATTAACAGGCAACCCATCTAATGGTAAGTGGTCACCACTGTATAATATAGACATCTGCAGAGACAACGCTGGTGCCTTGCCAATTGCTACCCCAGTGACGAAGCTGCGGGGTAATTGAGTAACACTAACAATTGCAATAGGTACCTTTAATTTTGACAAACTAACAACATTCATTGCGTTATTTACGTTGTCGAGCATAGGAATTTTTCAAACATTTGAAGCAATGGATTGGGGTGCTGGAATATCGGAGTGTGCCCGTGATAAAACCGGGAGATATAACCTTTCGAAATGGTACACAACAACGCTGCTTGACGGCAGAAACAGGTATGGTGGTAGTGGTTCCTTCTTTATCACGCTCTAAGAGGGCGTACCTACAACGGTACACTAGCGCCACTCCTTTAAAAAAATATTATCTCGTGACAGAGAACGAATTTTGAAAACAACAAAATTCGATCTAAAGAAAAGCGGCCACTTTCGTATAGAACGTATTTTGTTGCGTGGTGTCTCAATATGAAACTTTATAAAAGATATTACAAAATTCTAGACACACTTACCGCGGCTCGTTATTGGGCCGTTTTTCATAATTCCTTCCCAGTTACGATATAATATTTTTTTAATGGAGTGGCGCTAGTGTACCGTTGTACGCCTTCTTAAGCTACTAAGCTTCACATGTAACAGTTGTAATTAACTAACTAACTATCAAATAATGTAATAAAACCTTAGAAGTAAATTTTAACCTACTTGTAATTGTCGTATCGAAATGAAACTTTGTACGTATATGTAGTTCGGGTGACAAAACTATAATTTGCTATTTTGAAGCTGGTCTAATGATGGAGCTAGGAGGTGCATAGTGGAACTCTTCATTGACATCTGGTAAACCCCTCGAGTTTTGGCATCAAAAAGTGTGGTGCGCTTTGTTTAAATTAATACGTCCATACAATTAAAAAGCGCTCCACGCTATTGAGTTAATAATTATTTACAAAAGAAGAACTAATACAAGTTTTTTTTTTTGTGCGTGATAAAAGCGTTGTTTTTTTTAGTTGTTTATAAACTACAATATTTTTTTTTCCTTTAAACCAACCACTGATTGCTAGGTTACTAACTCTATTTCTAAGAGAATTAAAAGAATGTGTTACCTACCCAAGAAGAAAAGACCGTAAGACCCACACACACATGTTTTTCTTACCGTGAAAAACTACGGTTTATTCGCCGTGTGTAGGCACGGTCGTCAGTGTTGTATGGGTCACTGTGGAAGCTTGTTGACGGACACGGTTTTATCTATGGCGCGGTTTTATACGCCGTACCGTTATGAAACCGTGCCGTGCACAAAGGGCCTGAAGATAAATCCTTGTGAGGAAACCAGCATCCTAACTGCGTAACACAGTTTCAATCACAATACGAGAGTTTTGAAGGAATAATATTTGAATATTTCTAATTCATTGCTTCATAAGTTTCATAAATTCGTCTGCACAACAACGTAATAAACGCTATGTACGTGGGTGAACTGTCAAAATAAAAGATACCCGCAGATTGGCGCGACGCGACTCTTGTAGCACAATTTCCATGAAGTTTTCATAGAAATTGTTGTACTAGACTAGAGTCGCGTCGCGCTGTCGCATCGCGCCTGTTTTGTGGGAGCCTTTACCCACCACTGTCTTACCCACCCACAGACGCGTTTTTTTTAATACAGAGCCATCTGGTTATAAGTTTTGGAAGCTCTCATAAAGTTACCACGCCAATAATGTAAGTAAAAGATAATAATTCGTCTGGGCTGCCATAGTCACCCTAACAGTTAAGACCAAAAAGTTTATAACAAAGCAATAACGAGGTCGACACTAATGCATTTAATTACTTTATTGCAGCTTATGCGCGAGGCGGCTTGCGACTTCTTCCCAGACTTCGACGGCCACACCTACGTACAAGAGTCATCTCGTAAAGAATGGGTGAAGGAGCGACATACTTACCACGCCATGGCTTTCATGTCAAGAGCTTACAACTTTCAATCGAGCCGGTAAGGGTTAGATAAAATACCATCTTTCAGCGGGCCCTGTGAGAATACCAGCGCTGCGTAACTTATTTTTTAAATGTCGCAGCAATGCTGAGATAGAGGTCTTTTGGTCTCGTACAGGACTTTCTATTTTATTATTTTCATTTTACTTTTGTTTTATTTTTATTTTCTTTTTTTCTTTTAATAAGTGTGTTTAGTTTGTGATAATCCTGTGCGAGTCCCAATAAATACTTTTTATTTCTTTCTTTTTTCTTTCTCGGTATTTTTATGATTCAATCAACGCGATCTAAGGTAGTCCACTGCTGAAGTTCTTGGGGCATCTTGGGAGAGGCCTATGCCTCTCCCAAGATGGACCACAACACCCTGTCCTCGCCTTCCGCATCCAGTCTGTGAGTCACAGACTTTAAGGCGACAATAATTGCCAGCGACTTTGAGCGAGTGGGAGGAGCATGCGAAACTTTTAAGCGAATAAAATTGCACGGAACGTGAGCGTCTACCCGGACATTGGTCTGCGATGCACTGCCGCCCGTCGCCCGCAAGAGCCCCCGCTTCAATGCGCATCAAGTTTATTCGCAAAAACAACCCACCTTGATTTATCAAACACAATACAAATAAAAGCCGTATACAAAAATTTGGGTAGTTAATTTGTCTTTTAGATGGTGCAAATTTGACGAAAACACAACCGATAGTTTTTGCGTGATTATCATTTTTGTGATCGCGTTAGACATTACTTTGAAAATTAATTACACTATATTATAAAAATATAATTTAAAATATTCACATATCAAATTACGAAGAAAATAGTCTTGTTTATCATATATTTTTTTCAAACAAATAAGATATTCGTTTAGACGTGATGTTCAATTTGAAATCATTAAAAGTCATATATCTGCGCCTTAATATATTGTTATATTATTTGGAATTCATAATCAAAATTTAATGCACTACAGAGCGATATTTCGTAATTTCGTTCAGTAATTTTGACAAATTAATCAAAACAGCGAAATTTTCCACAGCTGTTTGTGACGTTGCCAACTTTCCGGTTGCACCCTCTTACAGTCCTGCCGTCGAGAGAATGCGTTCCTGACACCTGTCAGTGCGACAATTCTAATAACTAATAAAGATCATATTCGCCAAACACGTATTCGTTTGTATGAAACTGACAGATGTCAAGAACGCATTCTCTCGACCGACGCGTTGGTCGGACGCGTTGGTCTCTTAGTCGCAAACACGACTACTGCTGAGGGAGCCTGGATTCAATCCCCGACTCGGCCAGCCAGTGTTTACCTTAACTTTATTGCACACCACAAAAAAACAAACACTACAAATTATACGTCGGGAGGAGTTGTAGGTAGCGGGTTCGAACCCGGACAGGCAATTTACTTTGTGTACATTATTTCATCACCACTGCTCTCAAAACGGTGAAGGAAAACATCGTGAGGAAACCGATATGTCCTAGATCTGAAAATTCGAAGACATGTGGCATCTACCAACGCGTACTCTGTCCGCGTAGTGACTTACGGCCCACTCCCTCTCACAGAGAGGAGGCCTGTGTCCCATCTGTGGAAAAATTATGGGCATAGATCACAGATTTTCTGGCAGCCGCCGAGTCGTCTCCGTGTTTTTTATAGGACTTTAAACAGGGCTTACGCCCTTAGGAGCGGCTTGATAAGTTATTTGCTTTTTTCAGATGGAACCAGGGAGCAGGGTATCGCACCATCGTCATGCAGATACGAGAAGCGGTTGACACGAAGAGAATGGTATATTTTATGTTATTCTGTCTCAGTCGGTACATCAGCCTTACCTAGGGCATGTGGGGCGTGTTACCCAGTAACTGGGTTGTGGAGGTCAGATAGGTAGTCTCTCTATGTAAAATACTGGTATTCAGCTGCACCAGTTAGACTGTAAGAGAAAATGCTAAGCACATGAGGACCCATGTCCTTCCAACCAAAAGACAATAACGATGTATGGGGAACAGGGTGTAAAGTTCACTCATCCTTTATAAAAAAGGGACCGGATTCCGACCGGACGGGTGTTGTATACCGGGTAGTAGAGACATCGACGCACAACATATATACAGTAAATGATTCTGGATTCATGCATAGAAATAATTCGCCGGTTATTTAAAAAAAATCTGCTGTTCTATACATTTTGACCGCGTAGGTATTGCAAAGAATGTTGTAGGAAACAGTAGCTTTTAAGCTATTGCATATTAAGCTAATGCATAGCTTTTATCGCGGGCTTTGAGCGCAGCGACCGAATCAAGAAATTCCGTAACGAAAATAAAACCTAACAGCCCCACTCCGCCTGCCGGAACAGCGCTCTCTATTTTATTTACTCTGAAGTTTTTCAACAGAACTCCAGCTATCATACTTGTACCGTCGGTAAGCCCAAGAAATTCCCTAAATATTTAGATAGATGTCGTGGTGTTAAATCAGGCATAACAAATATTAAATCTGTGGTTGAAAATGAGAAAAATAGTTTGTTGAACTGTCAGTTCAGTTAGTGTCAGTGAGTGTTCAGTGAAATTGTGTTGCGAGAAATACCCCTGGGAAATAATGTTTTTTATGTGAGATTATATACCATTTTGATCGTGATTTTACGTATTTTCGAATGATATGTAATACATGTGAATTCCAAGTAGTAAAATAAAAGCTACAAGGTAAAAATATGCTTCATTGCTGTCATAAAAAATAAATAATAGTTATAATTGCATAAGTTGATAAAAAATGCTATGCAATAGCTTTACCGCGGCAGTCCCCGAGTGCCACAGTTATTTTTTTTTTTTGTAATTACCGACCATACATTTTTACGCAGGGGGTCCAGAATCATTTACTCAACCCATGGTAAGAGGCTGTGCGTTGATTTCCCTGCTACCCTGTATATGCTAGTCGCGCGGTAAACTCTGCTTGCGCGATGCAGGTTTTTGCATGACGTCATCATCAGTGTGATGCGTAGTTCGCATGTGACGTTGTAAATGCCGCCATAGATACTTGGTGGCAGAAATAGTATAATTTATAGTAAGGATAAGAATGTATAACTATTCATTCCTAAATGTTTTACCTTTCCAGGCTAAACTACAGTTGATGGCCATTACTCCTGAAAGAGCAACCTTATTGAGGTGTGTCGAGTCCACGCCAGAAATTGACTATGACTCACAATTAGGGCTGCCTGTAAGTTAAAATCTACTTAATAAAAATCATAAATTTATAGATGTACGAAGAACAGGATGTACAGTTCACTCATACTTCCATAGAAAAGGGAGGATCCTCTGATCAGACGGGTATTGTGTCTGGTGGGCAACTGCCCAACGTTTGAAGTCGGGATGTTGTATATAATGCTAGTTGCGCGGTAAACTCTGCTTGCGCGATGCAGGGTTTTTTCAGGCAAAACCCTGTACATCACTCCCCTCCGGAGACTGGAGGTCGATAGTGGGCTGAGTATTGTATCTTGCGACGCTTGCCAAAGCCAGTTGTGCTTTCAGTGAGTCGGAACCGGGTGTCGCATAGTTCACGGTGGGTCGGAACTGTCTACGAGGACAACGCGCAACCTAAACCACTAGACATTTTGCACAAGAGTTCCTTTTATAACGAAGATGAGCACTAAGAAATGTTTTTTTTAATTCCTCCCCTAAAGGGGTTAAATAAGGAATTAAAGTTTGTATAGAATTACATACAGTATGGATACCAAATATACGCAATAAATAAAACCACAGAATTGTTATCACCTTTGCTGACGGCATACAAAAAATGATTCCGATGATTTCTGTGGTTTCCATTCCAATGATTTCCGTACAATAAGAGGTCAGCTTATAGGTACTGGAAATGTATAGCTTAATATGTAGCCGTGTGTACTACCTGCCAGGGTCACGGGTTTGTACGAAAGCGTTACCGTGGCCCTGGCGCACAGGCAACTGAAGGAACACGGGTGGGTTTTAGTCAGTAAAAGTCTGACACGCCCTCCCGCAACGCCCAGAGCGGAAGAAGAATAGAATAGAATACTCTTTATTATGTACACCATAAAAATTACAGATATAAATGTAGAAATTTTACATAGGGTGACACAATGGGCGGTCTTATCGCCAAAAGCGATCTTTCACAGACTACCTTTGGATGGATTCAAGGGTGAAGGAGAGACAATACTGCAGGTAGTCAGTGGTGTACCATTTACATATACAACAAATACATACATACATAAAACATATACTTATCTACACATAATATTGACGGGGCGGATATTCCATAATAAAAAACACCGGCTCGTTCTTCATAAAGTTTAATTACTAATGCGTTACTACAACACACGACTCTCAAAACAGGAGAAGTAATAATTAATTACAGTTCCGGAAGACAAACCACTTCAAATCTCCCAACCATAGATGTCATAGTAGTTGGCGGGAATAAGTTGGACCTGTCAGTTACATGTTTTGACAATCTTAATTCTACACCATTCTGTTGGTGTTGCCAACAGAAATCAAATGTGGAGCGTTGCGTTCGCCACAATATAATTATACAATAATAAACATGAAACAAGAGCAACCAAACTAAATGTAATGACCAGTGATCGGAGTAGGTAGATTGAACTGGGGTCATTGATCCGAAACGTATATATTACTATGGACATTCCTCCGGAATTGGTGGATTATTAAAAAAAAACCGGAACTTATGTAGGAATTGTATTCTGCCAGAGTGGAAGGAGTCATTTGATGATTTGCCATCCTCAAAAAAAAGGTAGGAATTGTAATAAAATGAGCAATTTTATTCTTTATTATTCTTCCTATTTTTTTTTTTGTCACGATTTGACAAAACCCAACGACCAATCAGAACAAAGGATCATGGGTGGTACAATAACCGGTTATCAGAACAATGCGTACGCCCGCCGGAAATACTGAATCCGGAAATACCGGAATTACTTTCCGGAAAAATGGCTTATCCATGTTATTCTTTCTGTGTGCATTTATGATACAAGTACTAAAAATCAATCTACCTACTCCGATCACTGGTAATGACAATGTTTAAGGAGAGAGGAAGTGTTTTTTAACCAGAATTATAGAACAAGTTACATATTTGATGAATTCCCACCAAAAAAAAAAAAGATCGCACAGCACTAATTACCTACAATTATATTCACCTAGAAGTTGCCTCTCTTTCTATCGTAAGCTTATCTCTTCTGACTACGTCAGGGTTACTGATTGTGGGAGAACATTGTGGTCACGTAACAAATCTACGTACGCACACAGTCGCACACGTCTAGGAGTGTTAGTAATAGGTACGTCATCCTTTTTGATTTGTTTTGACTGTACCTACAGCGGAAATGTGACTGTAATTTACGTAGTTTTAAATATTTTTGGGATAAAAAATTACCTTAGTACAAAATTATAGAAATCAGTAAACGATTCTGAACTGACTACTTTCATAATGTGCACTAATTCAGTTACGTATTGTAGGTACACCTCTGCCTACCCTCACCAGAGAAATACAAGCTTGATAAGATAATGACGTTTCCTTAATTTTTTTTTTCTAGTTCTTCCCTTGCCTCTTCACATTCAACATGCTGTACGGTTCGGTGGACGCACGACGAACAACCTTCAACATGAAATATAAACTCGTGGAAACTGTGTTCGAATTGTTACAGGAAATAAAAATTTGTAGTTATTCTTAAATCGTTGGTATAGTCGAACTAGTAATTGCTTTATCAATTTTGACAACACATCCCAGTAAATTAAAACTTCAATAAAATTGAAACTATCTGACTGGCACATAGACAAAATAGATTTTGTCATTTTACGACGTGCGAGCGTAGACAGAGCACCTATCAGCAAAATAGACAAGTCACTAAATATTAAAAAAAATAAGAGCAGTACCTACTCACTTATTAAATCCAGTAGTAAGAGTAAACGAGACAGAATAGGTATTTGTTATACTAGTGCGGTAAGTTGGTTTTTACAAACGAGTAGACGAACGTAAGCCCGAGACGAAGTCGAAGGCTTACCAAACACCAATATCCGCACGTGTGTCATACAACGTTTTTCAACACATTTTTGAGAAAACAGTACAATATTAATATCGAATTCCTCGCTTGAACTCATATTATTATTTTATTTATAAATATCAGTCGGAAAGTCGCAACAATCTTATATATTTTTATGGAAATAAAAAAAAACTGTAAAGTATACGCACGGTGATTACCTACTTACAACGAAGTATGCGGTAAAACAGGTACTTACGTGAGAGTACCTATTTTACCGCACATTCCTTTATATGGTGCGTAATTTTTAACTTTCGAGCAATGTATTATACCTCTACAGGCTTCGTAAAATGTATTTTATGAGCAAATGTGTTGAAAATAACTAAAATGATCTCTCTGTCGCGTATGCAAACATATTTGTCTGGCCCCAATTGTTAGCTAAATACTGGGGGCCAACATAACGGCTGTCACAGCACGATTTGTTTGTAAACTATTACTCTACTGCATTACACAGTACATACCAGTTTACTAACGACTGTCAATCTATTAAGACAAACGTAGCAAATCTATGCAATAGTCGATCTTCGCGAGCAAGTGACATCCAACAGGGTGGTAAAGCAATTACCAGGTCGAGTATACTAGTCTGCCTATTATATTTTATCATGTAAATACATACAATATACATAAAATCAGTTAAAAGTATGTATGGAGTTGTTTATTTGCAACGCTTTAAAACCTACTCTGTCACACCACTGAAGGTCTGTCTCTATTAACTTCCTATCTTTATCCCATATTGGTGCCGATTCTCTTGTACGCCGAACTAAACTAACGAAACTATCACTAAAATTCCTTACTTTTGGCTATGACATCTTACAGCTATTCTGCAAAAAAATATCTCTAAATTTAATAATAATTTTGACGTAACTAAAATGTAATTTGACAATCGCTGCTCCACGTGGTAGGTACTTGTTTGCCCGTGATTTATTTTTAGAGCCGGGGGCACGCATTGTGCGGGGCAGCCTCGACGTGCTTTATATGGATTTTGGAATGAAGTTCCTTATCGCGCGTTGTGAAAGGGGGCTAGACGGAAAAAATTAAGACCAAAGTTGTAACGACACTTTTTTGTAGCGACGTGCGGCGTGCGCGTGTTTCTCTGTCTGTCTGTCTCTCTCTCTCTCTCTCATAGAAAGCAAGCCGGTCATATTTTTTTTTTTTATTGGAACTTCGTTCCATCCGGGTGTCCCTTGACACCTCTCAAGTAAAAAAAAAAAAAAAAAAACATACAGACGAATTGAGAACCTCCTCCTTTTTGTGAAGTCGGTTAAAAATATGAAAAAAAAAATACCTACGTGTAGAGTTTTAGGGGTTTAAGGCTTTCATCAAGGGGTCGAAATTTTCATTATTTTTGCGATAGGACACACTATTTTCGAGTTATAGGCAAAATAAAATTTAAAAAAGTCACAGTACTGTTTTTGCACCTGAAGTCGAAGTTTTGTGGTGAATGACAACTAATTTTATTCCACACCTTTTTAATCGCGATTAAAAATAGCTAGATTTAGTTAAACAACCAAAATTTTAGGTAAACAACGTCAAATTCAGAATAGCAAAATTGGCATTTTCACTAAACTAATAATTCAGTGCCACCTTAGTGCTGTCAAACTAAAATATAGTTAAGTTATGTCACTTTAGTCTATTTCAGAATAAGAAATCGTAGTTTGACAGAAATAAACAAAATTTTAGTGATTTTTAGTCTAGTTTAGAGAATTTTGTGCCAAGAGAATCGGCACCATTACCTTGTGGTTGTCGCAACACGTTTTCTCCTTCCATTCTCCCCTGTCAACCTTCACGCTATCTTTCACTCCCTTCTCTTTTATATCATTCTTCACACAATCCATCCATCTTTTCTTTTGCCTTCCACTCCCTCTCCATCCATTAACATTGGTGGAATGCAAGGCTTTGGACATTTCCTCGAATATTTCCTCCACTTCGTCATCCGTGTGTTCCGAGGTCGGTACGTAAACCTGAACAACATTGAGCCTATACCTCTCAAGTCTCGGTTATAGCTTCACGAGGTACACTACCCTGTTTGAGACACTGGAGACTTCTCCAAGGTTGTCACAAAGGGATTTGTTTACCAGGAACCCGACTCCGCCTTGAGATAGCTGGTCACCCTCTTGAAAATATAAAAAGGGGTTTATTGTGTCTCTTCGGACTTCACTCAACCCAAGAATGTGCTAAGTACCATATTTTTCCGAACTCCTCTTCTAGCTGCACTAGCTGGTGTTCGTCGAGCCATTACGTTCGTCCGTTATACGTCGCCAAGGTTAGTTGGGTTTGGCGGCCATTCGTAACTCCTCCCTTGCCGTTACCGTAACCGCCGCCAAAATCAGGAATAGCAAGGCGACCGGGAAGAAGGGGGCATGGTTTATTTTGGCTTGCCATTTGAGGTTTTGTCCATAATAGCCACGCTGGGCATGCGGGTTGGCAATCGCAGATCACAGCTTCTCGCAGTAGTGACGCTGCTGCCCGTCACTAGTCTGCGCAATTTAGCTGTGAAGTTTTATTTTAAAATACCGCCATTTTTCGATTGTCAGGGCCTCGTTTGTTATTCAGCAGGGTGCACCACGAACAGGTGAGGTTGACTCGGGGCACTCAGATGATAAGAGTACCCTACACCATCAAATTACTCATGCCGCGATAAAAATAACGGGTGACATAAAAGTACGTTCAGGATTTGAACTTCGTTTCTATTTTCGAAATATTCAAGATGGCGTATTTTTATAAATCATTCGTAATTTTGACACATGTAAAATTAATAATGGTGCGTTTCACGTTTTACAAATCGTGCAAACGTCGCGTCGATTCACTTTCAATTACGAACACAATCTGACGCCACTGGATTTATTCTTTGGGGCTACGTCAATGACAAGGTCTACGCCAACGATCCACAAAACATTGACGACTTGAAACACAATATTCGCCTAGCTATTGGTGAAATAAGCCGCGAAATGTGTGAAAACGTAATGAAAAACTTCGGCAAAAGAAATGGCATTTGCAGAAATGCCTGTGGCGGTCATTTGACAGATATTCTGTTCAAATAAATTTGTACATGTATCTTCTAATATTAGTCTATTCTTGAAAAAACGCATCTTATTCCTACTTTGAGACTCCCGGCAAAAGCCATTCAGCAATGAGGTAGTGAGTGGGGCTGGCTGCCTGGTTTACTACTTACCTAAGTATTTGCCACTCTTGATTTCCACCAAAGATAAGATAATACATTATTATAACAATAGACGGGACATTACGAACAAAATCGTAATCCGATACATTTTCCCTAGTGGACAAAAGTCGCTCAGTCTAGTGTGGTACGCCTGCATGTCAAGACTACTCAAGACTGTCAAGTCGCATTCGTGTCCACCAAAATAAAAATATTTTCTAAGAAAATATGCTGATTTACGCATTGCGATATTGCAAATCTCGTTATGGTAAAACGACTAGACCTAACTTCGGTTTATTTACGTACTTATTTTTTTAAATTACTCAGTAATTAGAATTAAATAATTTTCATCTAAAGATCTAGAACATTTGCAATTTTTTGAATATACGCCCTCTGATGCGGAGTAGCTTTACTAGCCTTGTAGAGATGTGATGTTGCTTATCGATTTTATTATCGATAATATTTAATGAGATAAACAATAAATAACTCTTAAAATATAATACTGTTTGAACATAATTATGTAATTTAATTTAGATGCAATAAAGGAACAACTATTATTCGTTCAAGTAGTTTTCTGATATTTTAGGTTTTCGAATGTAAATAAAGTAGAACGTGAAAAGTGGATGCGGTTTGTTCAAATAGACAGTAGAGAAGAAAATTGGCTTCCAACTGCTTCGCCAAAATTATGCTCGAAGAAAAAACCGAAAAAAAAAGACTTCAATTTACTAATGTAGATACCGCGCGGCTAGTATATTTCAGTTACTTTCATAGTATCATGTCTTACGGTATTTTTTTACTATGGGGACGGGCTGCAGAAATCGAGTCTATTTTTATTTTGCAGAAAAGAGCCATCAGAGCAATATATTGCCTTCGCAGGCTGGATTCTCTAAGAGAACTGTTTAAAGATACTAAAATCATGACGGTACCTGGTCCATATATCTATGAAAACATCATGTACGGTACGGGCCATAAATCCAGTAGCAGTTTCACAAATCAATCGCATCAAAACAAGTCGCACTTACGACCTTTTGTCTATAACAAACATTTTGCACACATACACAATCTCGTATATCGCACTCTTTCATCATTATCTAGTTAGAAAGAGTGCGACATAATGATCATTTGCCTTAGTAACAAGCCTGTCATGTCGCGACGGCGTATTATGATACTGATATTTAATGTCAATGGATATAGTATGTTATCATCTGGCTTAGCGGTTAACGTTTTGACATGGTTCGCACGTTGTAGCCTGCGTTCGAATCCCAGTGACGATACACTTTTTGTGTTTTAATTATGAATTCTGAACGTCTACGATAAGTTAGACCCGATGGAATGTGTATTAGTTGAACTTATTATTACAAAAAAGAAAAAAGATGAGGGTGAATGTGAAACAAAATAAACTACTGGATTGAATAAAGTAACGACGCTGTTGGTAGGTGAACTTTGTTACGAGCGTTTGTATTATTATTGCGATTAGCGTGTTGTTTGAATATCTTTAATCAAGATGCAAGCAAATATTAGTATTGATGCCAGGGCAAATATTGTCGCTTTGCGTGAAAATGGGCTTAATATTTCTCAAATTTCAACTGAAACCGGCTTATGTGTGAGTTATTTTTAAAGATTATAATCATGGTGATGTTGTAGTGTATGATTTTCTTTTTGAATAAATCGATAGTTGCAAGTGTGTAAAAATAAGTGTATTTTCGTGTTTTAGAGAAATACTGTGAGCCGTTGGGTAAAGAGGTTTGAGGAAGAAGGTAGTCTGAAGAGTCGTGTAAGAAGTGGAAGGCCGCCGCTTATTAACCCGATTCAGCGGCGTTTCATGGTGGAAGAATATGAAACAAACGGATTCATTCCAACTAGAATGTTTGCAGATCAATTTGATACATCATTGCGAACCGTTCGCCGTGCACTCCATGCCGAAGGCTTACATCATCGGAAACCAGCTAAAAAACCATTTTTGACCCAAAAACACAAAGAGGAACGACTACGTTTTGCTCGGGAATATTTAGATTTTAATTGGGAGACGACCATATTTTCTGACGAGAAGACTTTCAAATCGTGCCAAAAAGGAAGACTTCATTTATGGCGAAAAGACAATACTCGCTGGTCTGAGAAAAACGTTATTCCGAATACAGAGTCAGGTAGAATAAGTGTGAATATGTATGGCATAATGGTTCAAAGATGGGAAGCAAGAGATGAGAGATGTCCTGAGCAGCTTAAATCTCATTGCTCTCAATTGTGGGATAATTTACGAGGCACAGATATATGTGCAAACATTGTGGCCTCCATGCGTCGACGTCTGCTTAGCTGCATTGACAATAATGGAGGTTATACCAAATATTAATACGTTGTTTTTTACAGGGGATGTGCTGGTCGTAATATAGTAATACGTAAGTTAGTTTATGATTGTAAGATTGGGGTTAAGCTTCAATCTTCTTTTCTCTTTGAGAAAATGAATAATTAAGCTATAATCTCAATAAAGTTAAAAGCATAAGAACAGTTTTATTTTCATATTGACAAACCTGATATATATTTTGGTTTTTCAACTTATTACCTATATTAATATAAATAAATGTTTCTTCAAATTACCTACTATTATTTTATTTCAACCTAAAATGTTATTCATTTTTGTAATTTTCGGCTTAAACTCTTATCGTATCAATTTTAACTAAG
This sequence comes from Griposia aprilina, assembly GCA_916610205.1. NCBI lineage: Eukaryota > Metazoa > Arthropoda > Insecta > Lepidoptera > Noctuidae > Griposia > Griposia aprilina. The sequence goes on along the minus strand of OU744310.1, from coordinate 5,255,850 downwards.
TATTTATTACGAAATATATAATATTTATATATAATATTAATATCAAATATAAAGTATATATGATTATATATAATAATATAAACAATACTCATATATGTAAAGTATATAAATATTGCTTATTATGATAATTATATAAAACATTCATTTAAATATTAAAAAAAAGTTGTTTATAATAAAAAGTAAATAATAATAATAAAACCGGTCCAGCCAACAGGGTGGGATTCGAACCTATATTGCTACACTTAACTACATGAACAGATTATCCTGAGTTTAAATTTTCGCTTTAGTTTCGAATTGACTTGGTGCGAACACTAATGAGAAGAAAACAAAAGTATATTGTTATCTTTGTCTAGTATTGACCCCACACACCTTCTCTAGCTTCTCGTAGTTATACCTGTATGACGGGTAAATGTTTGCATTGAAATCACTCACACATGTATTATTACGCGCAGTACCGTGCAGGCGAATACGATCGTTGACGTGCTACTGGATTTATGGCCCTAGACTGTACGTAAGGGAAAAATAAAATATTTTCAGTAAAAGACGTGAAAGGCACAACTATTTGACTAAAAATAGGGACTAATTGGTTCAACCAGGTTTCACACTGGCTAAAGCAGACTCATCCTTCATGGGGTACTGTTTAAAATGTTATAATAAAATACCTCCCCATATACTCCAACTGAATGAAACGAAATTTAAATCTTGTTTATAACGCACACTATGCAGCCAAGCATATTATAAGTTAGGGGATTACATCGCTGACAAAAATGCTTGGCTCAACGCTGGTCCTACTCCAGAGGGGCGCATAAATTAATTGATTAGCATTCGAAAATTCTGTTGGAGCTGCTGAAGATTGTAAAAACTATCTTTGCATTATATAAATCCAATCTCTTAATAATGCATAATTGCATAGCACATGTAGCACATAAAGCTACGATTTACTAATTTACTAGGTTCGTCTTTCATTGACTTGAATGTGCCCTGGCGGCTGAGAGTATGTCATGCTCACTCAAATGTCTCGCTGGTGGTGGCGCGTGTATCGGATCATTAAGTTCCCTTTAAATTGGTAAAGCTGAATGGTACTGATCAATACGTCATATTCGTGAACGGATGCCGTCAGTAAGGACTGGTCATCTCTTTGCTTATTGCAGCTTGGCTTACTTTTATTTTTATTTCTGAATTGTTTTTTTTTTTTGTTTTAAACTCGCTAAGCAGAGTTGTACTATGGGTACTAGACAATGGATATAATACTTATATACGTTTTTTTTTTGTTGTAAATACTTATAATACATAAGAAACACTCAGACTAACAAAAACTTATATTCATCACATAAATATTTGTGTCCTGTGGGAATCAAACCCACGACCTCGTGATCAGCAGTCTGACACTGGGTCATTAGACGATAATAATTATAATTTAGTCATTTGTATGTAAATAAATTTTATAAATAAATAACTTGTAAACATTGAAACTACCGATCATTTTATTGCTTTCCAAATTTTTTGGCATTTGTTTGGATATAATAAAATGTGGAAAAAATTTCTTTGTAACTTTTATCATTATTATCGATACCTTGATATCTAAATGGTAACATCACTACCACAGGATATTTTATTAAAGAAGAACGGGCACAATGGGCCCAGTGTTGTAGCACTTTCTTACCCGTCTTAAAATGGAGATCTGAATAAGCTCAACATTTTATTCTATTGCAGCATTGCTCTAATGAATCAAATAATAAAGTTACAGTGGTAAATGATAAATGATTTTATTTCTGTAAGTAGCTTTGTACAAACACTTTTACACGTCAATCATATTTTTAAAACTAGATAAGGTCGGCGTTTTATAACTGACTACTCTGAGAAGAAAGGCCGAAACAAACTCAGAGGTCACAGTCTCTTTTAAAGTCCAGACATAATCTTGGTCAGATCATGTGCAGACCATGTAGATTTGTGTCTAAAATGGTAATGGTATTAAAAAAAACATTCAGTATGCAAAAATTGGAGCAATTCCTTTTTGCCCTCAATATAATCCTTAACGGTATAAAAGGCTTTCTGGCACAACTTACGTTTAATTAATGATTTGAATTTATTAAGGCTTAGATCTTGAACGTGGCTTGGAAGTCTATTATAAAAGCGTATACATTGACACCTGAACGAGCCACCTATTTTTTGAGCCTTGTTGTACAACAAATTTGTGTTTATTCCTACTATTTATATTATGGATATCACTGTATTTTTAAACAATTTTATATTTTTATGAGCATGTAAAAGATTTTCATAAATATATTGAGAAGGCATTAATCTCCTTAAATTTCTCTCTGAGAGATTGTCTCGGACTTAATTTATAAATTGATCGAACAGCTCTTTTCTGCCAAATAAAAATAGTGTGAATGTCGGCGGCATTTCCCAATAACAGAATACCGTACGACATAACACTATGAAAATAGCTAAAGTACACTAAACGGGCTGTCTCTGTGTCGGTTAAATTACGATTTTTTCTAACGGCGTATGCTGCGGAGCTTAAAAAAGTCTAAAAGTTCAAGTTCAAAAGTCCAATAATTACCGTTACAAATGCTAATATTATGACCTAACGATGCCAATAAATAATGTTTATACATTTTCGTTGTTTAATGAATTATTAATAGCTTAAGTGAACTATTAGAAATAGACAAAAAAAGGAATACTCAGGATTGAGCAGGACAGAACACGCACTGGTATTGTTGAAACCCGGTCAGCGCGAGTGCAGGTAGCTATCTTTATCCATAGTACAGGAGCGAGCGGGACATATTCACCGAAGTAGGATTCGTATAAAAGAGAAAAATGCATTCCGACTGGCAACGTGTAGATGAGTAGATATAATAATTGTATCTACATGTTGCCAGTCGGAATGCATAATTATATGCATCTTGAGGCCATAATATTAGCATTTATTTGTAACGGTAATTATTGGACTTTAGGAACCGCTGTAACTTTTTTATTTGATTCATTAGAGTAATGCTGCCATAGAATAAAATGTTAAGCTTATTCGGATTTTCATTTTTCATCTACAACGCTGGGCCCACGATCCATATAAAGTTGCCCATTGTGCTTTAATTCATATGTTTGCTATTCAATGCTAGATGGTGTTACTGACGCTCGAGATCAAAGTTTGTATGAAAATGTTTCCAGTAGCCGCTCTAATTTTGCTATATTATGCTAGATGGCATCACTGAGACGTGGGATCACAGTTTTTCTATGACATTTCTTCGCATAGCCTCTCTATTGTATCTATCTTAAATCTCTTTGATTTCCACCAAACGGATCGCATCGCATCAGATCGGAACGGACTTTACAATCTTTAAACGATATTAAATCGTGTACACAGTATTTAAAGTCTATATTACACCAAGCCGCGCACAACAGCGTGACCGCGGGCGTCTTTCGTTACACGCGATCGTAGCCGAAAGTATGCTGCGACGCGCGGTCGGCTCCGTTCGCCTGTCGTCGTATCTTTCTTTTCCTCTTCTGTGTTTTATGATTATTTTCTTCTTTACAATAGCCGACAATACTACATCAACTTCAAACATTTTCAAAAATTAGATCACGTCAACACCGTAGGAATTAAACTATTTGACTAGGCGCAGGAACGGATACGTTCGCAAGCGACGGTACGGAGCCGGTCGTATGCGTCGACATCATGCCGGACGCGATCGGCTGTCGCCGCATCCGTTCGTATCCTTACCGATACGACGCGAGGCGAGCCGTTTGATGGTAATCATTCTTTATTGGCCGGTGGACTGGTGATCGCAGTAATTAGCTACTTGCAGACTGGAGGAAGATGCTGTCTGCTACCTATCCCCCTTAAAGTGACACCTACCACATAGCATCACGCTTGTAATTGCCGAAGAGTTAGGCAGAGGTGTACCCATAGTACGTACACCCACATCTCGCCAGTTATGTTCGAGTCCCATGTTAGGTGGCGAGCCTATTACCATCAACCGGGCACAAATCCAGACTCCGGGTTGCTAATGAGAAATTCCTGATAGAAAAACTCATTACCAGTTTGCCCGACCTGGGAATCGAACCCAGGACCTCATGCTCAGCAGTAGCGCTTGCGATCATTTAGGGTCGCCAACCCTAATAATAATATAGCTCTAGACACTAAGGGGGCGTTCGTAAAATACGTGAGATGTTTAAGGGGGGAGGGGGTCGAGTCAAATCTCATCTAATCTTACGTTGGAGAGAGGGGGGGTCTCGGCAAATATCACGCAATTTTTTTTCTGATTGAAACAAAAAAAAATTATACTATTTTGGTCCATTTAATCCAGATTGTACATGTTTAAGATTTAATCTTAAGCGTTATCGTAATACGATTAAGATCATTCACTAATTCGTTCGAAAGAAAATAATTTCATTCATACTTCGACGTTATACATCTACTGACTGTCAAACCACCATATTTGTTTTATACCAAATAGCTCAATTATATTCTAATAATATTCTAGCACAAGAGCTGCAGAGCACAGGCGAGCAGCCCACATTGCACCAGCTAAGCAAGCGCGTATGTGCAGCAAAGTGCGACCCTCACGGATTGTCACAAGACGAGCTAATGAGTTACTGTGCGCAAGCGCCAACGGCTTAGAGTGGCTAGATCAGAACGAAGTTGAAGGAGCAGATGATTTTATTGAAAATCATATGGACATGTTGGTTCCAATAGTCTCTCTTGAGACCGCGCATGATTCTCCATGGACTGAATTAGAGTAGATATTCTTTTTTTAATCATAGTAGTTACGATTTAAGTATTCTATTGTTAAATTTTTATTACACTTATAATTAAACTTCTCAGCAATATTGATTACTACTCTTAACCAGTCGTAAATAAAACCACGAAGCAAATTTTTCTTTTTCTTTTTACAATAACAATCCAACGCGTTTACGTAAGAAACCCACATTTTGAAAAATCTCATGTGAGATTGGGGGATGGGGGAGGGGGTTGATTAAAATCTCACAACATCTCACCAGGGGGGGAGGGATGGACAGAAAATTAAAAAAAACACCTCACGTAATTTATGGACGCGCCCCCTAACTTCCAAAATTAAAGTTATTTTTCATTATACAGGGTGTTTGGTGCATCGTTTGCCAAATTGAAATGGTCGACTTGGGGTGGGTCACCTGCTATCCTTTCAGACCCCTAAACACTTCTCATGCCCTGTGGATTTTTTTTCATCGACTTTTTATTTTTTTATAAAAAAAATACCCAAATTTTACATTCAACTACAAAATAAAAAAATATTGTACCTAAGTCGTAGACTCTGAATTTTAATTTTATTTAGATGTGTATTGTATTACAGTACTTTTAAATTCAAAATTTGTGACATTAGCCATCCAGTTTTTTTTTATTTACTCGCAGTTTCTATAAAAAAAAACTAAAAGGTCCGGGATCTTCCAACTCCCTCAAAAATTCTCTAGTCTATCCTCTCGCTAGTGATGTGCCACATGCCATAACAATATTTTTACAACTTTGTGAATTCGCTAGAATTGTGAATCGATTCACAAAATACTAAATTCCAAATTCAAAAGAAAAAAGTCTTTTTACGTAATTGTTACTTGAGTAACAGGTAAAATTTGTTTTCTCACTCTCGCGAAGTAAAATATATCTTCTATCTCTTTCTTGCATAGCGTACCTAAACTAGTTTGAACAAACGACGAACTGCCACCGACGCCGTCAATCCGTCATTATTTTAGTCGAGACATCACTGCCTCTGCTACCTGACGTGTGTGTTAGTTCACCGTACTCCGCGATTTTTTTCATTTTGTTACTTTGTTTTGTTGAGTTTTGTTGGTTTTTGTTACGTTTTAACTTTTGGTGTTATTGGTAAACTTTGTTGACTTTTTGTTGTTGCAATGGCGACGTTCTCTCACGAAGAATTTGCTGACAATGGTGTCGCTCGTGCAGCTCAACGACTTTACCAGGAACGCCTTCCTGGTAGACGACTACCTGGCCGCAGAGTCTTCCAAGACACATACGGACGCATACGCGAGACTGGCAGTGTCACTTTTCATGAACCAAGGGGCCATATTGTGCGACATAATGATGAAGTGGACGAGAGAATACTGGCACTTTTTGAGGAAGACCCTACAAGAAGCATTAGAAATGTGGCAGCACATCTTGATATTTCAATACGGAAAGTGTGGAAAGTTCTTCAGCAAAACGAAAAACATCCATTCCACTACACTCCGGTGCAAGGTACGTAATTTTAAACTAACTTTAAACCCGTACACACTTTGTTTGACGATGCCTTTGTTTAGCAGGTAATGGGTATGGTATAACGTCAGTACTTCCAGGTAGTGAACCAGCCCTTAAAGGCGGTCCGCCGGTCCTTAAAAATCTCATTGTGCAATTATTTACTGCTCAACAGGAATTTAAAAGAGTTCTTTGTTTGTAGGTCTTGAGGGTGGCGACTTTGACAGACGAGTGGAATTCTGTCGGTTTATGTTACACACGGATGTGGATGATCCTAATTTCTTAAAAAGAATATTGTGAACGGATGAATCCAAATTTACCAAAGAAGGGATTCTCAATCTTCACAATCTGCACCACTAGACAAACAACGGAAAACCCACATGTTAAAAGATAAAAATCTTTTCAAAGGAGGTTTAGTGTAAACGTTTGGGCAGGAGTGATTGGGAATCAGGTAGTTGGACCGCATTACCTGCCCGATAACCTCAATGGCGATAGCTATTTGGAGTTCTTTCAAAATGACCTGCCCGAATTAGTGTCCGAGGTGCCCGTATTTAATGAAAATGTGCCCAAAGTATTCCAGCATGACGGCTGTCCCACGCATTGGCGTTTGACTGTGAGGGAATATCTCGACGATGTGTTCCCCAATGCGTGGATTGGTCGCGATGGCCCTATTGCATGGCCGGCACGTTCCCCAGACCTAACTCCGCTAGACTTTTATGTCTGGGGACGTGCCAAAGAGCTGGTATACGTCACGGAGGTTCCGACTAGAGAGGTACTACTTCAACGCATTGAAACGGCGTTCAATCAAATTAAGGAGGAAATACGACTTCGTACAACAACTGTGGAAATACGAAATAGATGTCAGGCCTGCATTCGCAATAGCGGCCAACAATTTGAGCAGAATATGTAAAGAAATATTAAATAAATGTTAAAAATGCAATATTTTTTTATTCCTAGTAGCGACCTCGGCGGCACACCTCCATCCGATGGTTCAAAACTTCGATGACGCTGAGGCATAATTGAGATTCTATGCCGTTAATGTGCCGAATTATCTCATCCTTTAGCTCTTAAATTGTTGCTGGCTTATCGACGTACACCTTTTCTTTCAAATAACCCCAAAGAAAGAAGTCCAACGGTGTCAAATCACATGATCTTGGCGGCCAATTGACATCGTCACCACGTGAGATAACACGGCCATTGAATTTGTCGCGCAAAAGAGCCATTGTTTCGTTAGCTGTGTGGCAAGTGGCACCGTCCTGTTGAAACCACATATCGTCCACATCCATATCTTCCAATTCGGGCCATAAAAAGTTCGTTATCATCTCACGATATGCATTTTGATTTGAACGCCCATTTTCATAATAAGCCTGAATAACTTTAACGCGTTGCTCGGTTGTGTATCTTTCCATGGTTCAAATTGAGTTAGTCTGAAATTGAGAAATGTCAAATGAAATGCAGAAAAAAACTTGACGTTTAGGCGTGGTTCACATTGAACATCGGCCCTTCTAATTTAACCACCCTTTACAATATCTAAATATCACATCTAAATAAAATTAAAATTCAGAGTCTACGACTTACACTTTTTTTTTTGTAGTTGAATGTAAAATTTGTGTATTTAAAAAAAAAAAAAAAAAGTCGATGAAAAAAAAACCACAGGGCATGGGAAGTGTTTAGGGGTCTGAAAGGATAGCAGGTGACCCCCCCAGTCGACCATTTCAATTTGGCACATGATGCACCAAACACCCTGTATAGTGCTTTTTTTTTTTGAAAGTCCGTTGTTTTTTTTTCTGGTTTTATTTTTATTTTAACGTGTTTAGATATCGATAACCATCACGTAAAGTCTGTGGAGTTTCGCTAGCTAATCTAATTAAACCCTGTTTTTATTTCAATACAAAATGGCGAAATAAGCGCCAAAAAGGCCAGTATTAATCTCATAAAAACTGAATTTATGGTATTTAGATTGAATTATAGTTAAGTCATTCAAAAAAATTTAAAACCTGTTAATAAAGTCTCAAAGAAGCAAATAAAAGGCATTTTTTTTTTTTGTTTATTTTCTCCATCTACTATATTTTTACAGGCAATGGCTTCGAACATAATGTATTTGTTTTTTTTTTAAGTTGTCAACCCTACTATCCCTAGACAGTCATACCTACCATAAAATCATAATCACCACTGACAACGGTGAAGGCGTAGATAACTGTTTTTGTTGATAAATGTTTCCACAATTCGTGTTTTGTTGCAATAAAGTGGCAACTGGATAGTGACGTAAGCATGTGTCACTCCCGGAATGCCAGGCCTTGTTTTTTTAGACCATGGTCCCGTCGTAGCACAGAGCATCATCACAATACCTACTGGGAGAGACTGCCATCCACAGCATCATTATAACGGGGAGGCAAGCGCGACTGCAGAGCGTGGGGTCCTGGGTTCGATTCCTAGGTCAGGCAGTGTTATTATGAATTTCTCAGTAATAGCCCGGAGTTTGGAAGTTGGCGGTGTGATACCCCCGTGCCTCGGACAGCACGTAAAGCCGTTGGTCCTGCGCCTGTACTCTCCGGTCGTGTCGGATTGCCGTCCCATCGGACTATGAGAGTGAGGGAATGGAGACTGGACCTGTGTCTGCGCGTTCATTCCCAGTCGCCCCCGCGGGGTTGCCACCGGAGGCAAATGGGAATAAACATTCCCAGTCGCCACCGACGGTGACTGGGAAGTCATTGCCCCCACTTCGGTTTCGCTATACATTGCTTTGTTTCTTGTGAAGAATAAAATAATACGGGACGTCGACCGACTAGGGTTAGGGTTAATAATCAGGTCGACGAAGCCCCGCTAAGCGGGGCTCCTATTTCTGTCTAAAGGGTTTAAAGGAACCTAACCATCCGAACCTCGGGATGCGCCTGATGTCGACCGTCTAGGGTTAGGATTTGTCATTATTCCTAGTGCTAATCCACGCCGCAATGTACAGCGACGTGAAGTGGGGCCAATAAGTTTTATTCCCATTTGCCACCGGTGGCTATCCCCGCGGGGGCGACTGGGAATGAAGCTGTCTGCGCACACACTTGTCCACTATAATATCTCCCGCGTCGATGGTTAGTATTTTATTTATTTTTTTGCTAATTGGGCCAGCTCTTGTTCTCGAGTCTCCGTTGAGATTGGACGCCAAGGCCGAAATTCGGTCTAGAGGACTACTAAGACACCGGCGACCATACGCTTTGTCAAGTTAAAAATAAAGCCAGAAAGAACTCGGGAAGTTTTCCCTTCCGCTCTTTTAAGGTTGATTTACACTAAACGGCTCGCATCGCACCGGATCGGAAAGGATACGAACAGAAGCGGCGACAGCCGAACGCGTCCGGTAGGATGTCGACGCGTACGATCGGCTCCGTACCGTCGCTTGCGAACGTATCCGTTTCTGCGCCCAGTCAAATAGTTTCATTCCTACCGTGTTGAAGTGTTCTAATTTTTGAAAATGGTTGAAGCTGAAGTAGTATTGTTGGCTATTGCATTAGAAGAAAATAATCATAAAACGTAGAAGAGGAAAACAAAGATACGACGATAGGCGAACGGAGCCGAACGCGCCTCGCAGCATACTTTCGGCTGCAATCGCGTGTCGTGGAAGACGCCCGCGGCCAAGCTGCTGTGCGCGGCTTGGTAATATAGACTTTAAATACTGTGTACACGATATAATATCGTTTAAAGATTGTAAAATCCGTTCCGATCCGTTGCCATGCGAGCCGTTTGGTGGAAATCATCCTTTATAGTACCAGAGAAATAAAACACAAATTATTTCTATAAACAATTTATACTTACTGTTTTTATTGTATCGGATAAAAAATAACTAAAAACTACTAATAGTAAAAAAAGATTACAACGCGACCTTTGCCTACCAAATCATGAAAAACTTTTATTTTTACAAAAAAAAAAAAGAATTTCCTTTTTTCAACAACTTTCACGATTTTTTACTTTTCATATTTTTTTTTAATTTATTGGCAGTATGGTATATACACATTTATATAATAATCTATCTCTTTATATTATTGCGCCTCAGTTTTGCGTGCGTATATCGATAGCGATATCGATAAATTTTATCCACAGTCAGGATCGTTGCTTTTCGCCAAATCAAAAATGCGTCGACTTAAGCCCGCTTGCACCGCCAATTACTAAACACATTTAGCGCTGAACGAGTTTGAAACATAATTCTGTTTCTGTCAAATCTTTGAAGATGACAGAGACAGAACGATGTTTACAACTCGTTTAACGCCAAACGTGTTTAGTGATGTCGCTGCAATTGGGTCTTAATGTATCGACATTTTAGTATTCGTACATATTTGATTAAAAATAGGACAGCCGTCGATTTTGATTAAAACATATATCTATCGACATAGTTACATAGCCAATATATTACTTTATGCATAATAAAAAAAGCGCACACAAAAATACAAAGCGTTTACTGATTGCATTAATGTAATATAAGACTCGTTTTTTGATAAAAAATATTTATTGAGTCTAGACTTTTTGGGCCAAAAAAATACTTTATCCCACTAAATGGCCTGGGCTACAGCTATGAGGCCACGAATTGCAACTTAAAAACAACATTTTTGAATACATTTAACATATTTTATGTGATGGGTTAATTCGAGGCCTAAGAATTGTCCCCAGACCAAACTACAAAAAAGATACCATTAAACATTTACATAATCTATCTTCAAAGTCACATTAAATCAAAACAAATATTCAAATGTGATTTTGAATGTAACATCTGAGGCCTGACTTTTTTACCACAAGCGCATCACAAATAAAAAAATATAAAGATCGCTTTGAGATGAAGAAATAGGCTCAATGTCACACGATCGTTTTAAAATAGGAATTCGAATTAAAAGTCAGGCCCCAGCTTGGCCTGGCGGCAGCGGAAAACGCGATTTTAAAATAAGAATGTGTGAAGTCAGGCGCGCCTACTGTTTACCGTCAGGCCACGAAATAGAAAAAGGGTACATTCCATGGCCTGAAACATTTCTATCTTAAAAAAGACGGTAGTTTTATTACACATAATATTATTATTAGTTCATGGGGTACGATTTAAGGTTCTAAAGTATGGTCAAGTGGTAATAAATGCTTGACGTTTAAATTAAAAAATACATGAAAGAAATTAGGGTCAATGCAATAAATTAATAATTTACCCTCACCGTTTATTAAATATCATTTGTGTCCCTTTTGTTAATTAAAAATCCCCTCAAAATTAAAATCAGTTGACACCTAATTGCTCTCATATTAAAACCGTATTTTAATACTAGAGAAGTTCTAAGTTAATTGGAATTACCCTTTCTCTAATTAATAATAATTAATAACAATAACTATTCTCCATGAATTTGTATGGATTCTAAAACATATGAGTTCCATAGTTGCTAAATTCAATGGATTTTAAGCCCCACTATATTAAATAAAAAGCAAGATTACTGTTTTTTTTTTCGTTTAAATTAAAAGCTACTAAATCTACAAAGAATAAACTTTTTTATTTTAATTTTTTCTTAATATTTACAAGAATAAATGATTCAAATGATAAATGTGTTTACGTTCAGTTACCGAGGTGATTTTTTTTTACAAAAATTAATATTATCTACACAATTATTGCGTACACGAGTGCTCTTTTTTTTACATTTAAGTATTTTTTTTATAAAAAATTGCGAATTTTAAGTTGGCAATACCGTAAGTCGTAATTCAAGAATATATCTCTTTTTAATTTTTCGCGAAGGGTTAGAAATTACCTGAGGTAATAAGTACCCTAAATTGCTTACTAAATTAATTTACCCTAAATGGGGTGAGTTAATTATGTGAATAAAGCCCCATTGGGGTGGAATAATAATACCAGAAGAGGGTAAGCAGTACACCAAGTACTTTCAACATTAAATACTCCCATACTAATGACAGAAATGTGTTAGATATCAAAACTACCCTCGATATTTAAACCATACAATTTTCTTCAAACTGTACTTTATAATGAAGTCGGTGTAAGTTTCGTTAATAAAAGAATACTAAACAGCTCGACTAATAACTAAATTTGCTTAAACACACGTTTTGTTACTAAACTATCTCACTCGACTAAATTATAAGCACAGCTTAAACATGGATTATGCCTTTCCACACATCGCTCATTATCAAGAAGGTTGACGATAACTAAAAAATCGGCAAAATTGTGTTAAGTAAACAGGTGAATGCACCAAAATTCTTAAATTTTGCTACAAAAACGACAATATGCTAAAGCCTAAAAACGAACGAGCTAGAAAGATGTGACTTTATGGTTAGTTGCACTCTTACCGCTACTTTTAAACTTTTAAATCATCATATACGAAAATTTCTCTTTTAGAATATTGTAAAACTTCTCGCAAATGAACGACATATAGCTTTGCTGTTCCAGCGATTCGACACGATTTGGAACTTTTTAGGTTAGGAAATATACAATCGTATTTTGAAAAAGGATAGGTCCATAAATTTCGCTGTGAAAAGGACTAAATTTCGAACCCAACTATAAGTTTTTAATCATCTGCCTAGCCTTTTCCCCAACTAATTAGGGTCGGCTTCAAGTCTAACCGGATTTATTTGAATATCAGTATTTAACATGGAGCGACTGCAGGTTTTACATGTACCAAATATTAATATTAAATATAAATAAAGCATTAAAAAGTAAGGAATTAAAGCTAAGAAATTAGCAATTTAGTTTTATTTTTTTAAATAATAAATGTCATAAGACATACATAAATAAAATGAACCACGCAATTTGGGCAGTGCATGTTACAATGAAATGTAACAATTATAGGAAAGTTATCAATATAATCACTTGCATATTAAATAAATTATTTGAGAAAAGAATATTTTAGTACGATTTAGTTTTAGCGTGCCACTAAAAATTGCATTTGAATGTTATTTTTTTGATGTTAATCGTTTGAAGGACACAAAACGAGACACAATATAATTTTTATTGTTATTACGTCTGAGGGCGTTTAGTTTTCCGCAACGTGTTAATCAAAATTACCCTAGGTTAGGGTAAATACCCTAAGCTTTCATTTAACTTCTTGATTGTCAGTTCGAATCGAATAGGCCTAACTTGTAGACTGTATATTTGTAGACCTTTTTATATTTTGTTGAGTACCTGTTACTTGTTGACAGGACTACGCTGTCCTCCCATATGTATTAACACTGTAATTTGAATACATTGTAAAAGCCACTTATTTTTAAAAGAGTAACCGTGGAGTTTCTTGCCGGCCCTTCTCCATAGGAAACAACCAATTGGAACCGTGCGCCTAGCTTCTGACGTTTCATAACTGCCCAAGGAGGTTTATGTGAAATAAAATATTTTGACTTTGAATCGTGTCCACAAACTACATACAAAACAATTTGTGCTATTCATTCGTCCCTAAGATTTTATTTGTGCAATTTTGTATAACATTATGTATTTTTACTAAGCCGATAAACGAGACCATTCTACTATTACAGCTGCCTGGTTTAATAGAATTTAATGCAGATATGATTTTTTTTCTGGTGTTTTATATAGGGTATATTGATTTTACTTTTAAAGCGACCGGAGCAGCGATCACAAGAAGTAAATTTTATGTTCATATTTAAGATAACATAACGCCTTGTTTCCCCGAAGGACTGGGCAGAGATGAACACCCACATGTCGCTAGTTATGTTTATTTAAGAACGAGCAATTCTTAGCGGCAACACGATCTTCATAATTCTTGTTTGTATTTTAATTAAGCAAATATAATAATTGATGTTTAATCTTAAACCCTTGTATAAGGTCGCAAGGAGCCGTTTTCCAGCTCAGAATTTTTTATATTAAGGCAGGAATACATGCAGCTTTTCTAAATAAAGTATTTGCTTCGGGAATTATCGTCTATCTTCGGAAATACGATCGCGCGATGATGGATCTAATATAGAGCTGTTACAATCATAGAAGTAATTGCCTATTTTTTTGTATTATTGTTTACAAAATTATAGATTAACAATTCTATGCAATTCCAAACATCTTTTAATTTTTTTTGATTGATAAACGACGCTCTGAGACCGCAGTAGTCAACCTGACAGAGAAAAAAACTTCATACAAACGCACAATAATAGGTGCACTAGCGCGGTAGTATAAAAATTAGAAGCATTGTCTCTGTGGAGGGTTACTCTGTGACGCGACATTCGTGCTAATTCGTAAACACGAAGATTATCGAAGTGCATGCTTTTTCTGGTTTACCTCTAAGTAGGTTGCATGTCAATGTGTCATTCATCAATCAGAAGTTGAGATGGCGTAATGGCATGCAAGATACTTACTGTGTGCGAGGTACTGGCATTTAACTGACATTTTCCGATTATAAAGAATCTTTTTGCCCGGTGGCAGAGATCCCCAAGTCAACATTTTAGTAAATCTTCAATTATGCTAAGCAACAAATTTTACTACAATTCGGTTTTTATTTCAATGAAAACAAATTATTAATAAATGTTATCATATTGCTTCGTTATTTTCATAAGAAACGATATTCTGTCATTTAAAAAAAAAAACAATAAAAACAGCTTTTAAAAAAATAATTATTGTGTTATATTAATATATTTACACTGAAGATATTGGCGACATTTTGATTTTATTTATAATCAAGTCTTTAAAAAAAAATTGAAGTTACGACTCCAATTGCAACCTATTTGCAGCGGAAGCGCCTTCACAGCAAAGGCTTAGAAAAAAAAATGCAATTTCATACATCGAACGCATTTTCATTTCTCGTCATATCCTGTTAGTCAAAATAACGACCGTATTCGTCATAGAACTTTTTTCTTGTCTTTAGCCAATTCTAAGCTAGCTAACTTGTTAAAATATAATTGAGAACACTTTTACAGTTGCATTTTAAAGCAATTTTGCTTTGGGTAATTTCGGTTACCCCGACGGCACCAACCTTTGACCAAACATTGGAAGCCAAAGCCAATATCAACACAAATGTTTGACAAGTTGCTCAGAGACATCCGCTTTCGACAAATCCGCGAATTCCGGTGCGGATTTCCCTCTCTGTAATATCTCTATGGTACTTCTAGAGTCTAGTTGTTTCATGTGATACATTAGTTTGTTGGCCGATATTGGGTGTATAGGCCTGGCGACGTTTAGACTGGTGTTCTTGAGCGCTCTCGCTAGAGTTTTGAGGAACTTGGACCATTGTCTTTCGTTTGACGTCGCTTCCGGGGTGTTTACTAGCACTGAAGCCTTTTCCAGGAGCGCGCAGACGCAGCTTAGGGTAAACTGGAAGAGAAAAAGATTGGTTAGTAAGGCTAAATGAGATTTTTTGTTAAAAACATGTGGCTCCATCTACATCGCCACATGCGAACTACGCATCATATTGACGTCATGCCGAAACTAGCATATAAGGGGTGTAAAAAGACACTTAACGAAGCCGAATCACTTGCAGTCCCTGTCATTGTATTTTTTTTTTATCAATAGGCAAAAGCAATATCAATCGTCAAACTTTGAAATTTCCATATGAAATATTCTCAAAATTCTTAGGTGGAACAAATTTCCAAAGTTTGACGATAGATATGAAATTGATGATTATTATTCAATAAATATATCATTCCCACAGTCGAGAATCGCATTTCGATCAACATACGACGTAAAACAGAGCTGCAATTTGCAAAAAAACCACCAAAAAGTTGAATTTGGCGGGCTAGAACTGAGGCTTCATCTTAATATTTAGCGATCGGTAGTTTCCAACAGCGTCGCTATCTATGTCGAGGCTACCGGCCCTACACCTTCAGTCTCGACAAATATAACGACAAAAATCGGTCGCCAAGTCGTATCGTTGTCAAATTTCTTTAATGGATTTTCAACTTTACTTCGAAAATCTAAGGTTTAAAATCTATTAAAGAAATTTGACATCGATTAGACTTAACAACCGTTTTTTATATTTATATTTGTCGAGACTTCAGGGCCTGGTGTCATAAAAGGCCAGGATGCCATTTGTTTCCTTGCCAAATTTTATCGAATTCCGTTCAGTGATTTAGGCGTGAAATGGTAACATACAGACAGTTACTTTCGAATTTGTAATACTAGCTGTTGCCCGCGACTTCGTCTGCTATCCAGGATGAAAAGTAGCCTATGTTCTTACCCTGGTCATGTTCTATATATGTGCCAAATTTCATCCCAATCCGTTTAGGAGTTTTTGCGTGCAAGAGTAACAAACATCCATCAATCCTCACAAACTTTCACATTTATAATATTAGTAGGATGTAATAAATTGAATACTTACAGAAGTAGTAAGGGCGTAGGGCGTTCTCGCCGGGTCGAAGGCTTCCGCCAACAGACTGCAAGACTCCAGGATCGGCGACCAGCCGGATGTAGTTTGTATGTAACTGTTAATATAAGATTATTTTACAATAAAGGCTTGATAAAATTGATTTCTTTATTTTCTACAAGTATGCGGTTTCACAACAAAAAAAAAACGATTTTATTTGAGGTGTTGCCATAATTTTACGTATACTATGAACGCTGCATTGATTCACCTGGTCAGTCAGTATCTTACTGTTTGTTTTATTTTATTTTGTTCCAATCATTAAACCTGACTTGGTTTCCGTAAGACCTTTTTGGGTAACTAACGAAAATCAGCGCAGTGCTGTGGGTCCCCTATAGCACAGCATCATGCTGAGTGGAAGCCTTCTTGTCACAGTCATGACGTGCAGCTGTCGACTATTTCTGTTTTGTGCTCGTGATTATACAGGGTGTTTGGCAGAACGTTGAACATACGAAAATGGTGGATAGGTGGGCTCATCTGCTACTTAGCACTAATTTATTTGGCCCTGGCACCAAGGTTTTTTTTGCTTTCTTCTCGTTTCACCACTTTCTAAACTTTAAAGTGCATTTTTTATAAAAAAATGGGTAATACGTATAATAAGTTTGAGGACTCATAACTTTTTTCTAGCTAACATCTGAATAAAGCAATAATTTAATAAGAGTCTGCCAACATTAAAGACTAAAAAAAAAAATACCAGGGCGGCAGGGCCAAATAAATTAGGGCTGAGTAAGTAGCAGATGACCCCACCTATCCAACATTTTCGTATGTTCAACGTTCTGCCAAACACCCCGTAGATCTATTTTGTTTGTTTTTATTTTTCACAAGCTGACCCGACAGACGTTGTCCTGTCTTAACTATGAATGTCATATGTCGTTTAGTTTTAGTTTTGACTATTGACTAAAACTAAAACTATCGACTCATTTATCAACCGATCCATCTGTGTTATACGATATTTGCAGCACGCATTCTGTCAATCGCTGACAGTTATTTCAAACACCTGACAGTTATGTAATATTAATATTGGCGTTAAGTTTTCTTAAATTCTGTAACGTTCCGATCAACTTCCTAATTTTTTTATTTCATAAGATCCTTCTCCTGACAATAAAGAAAACAAAAAATTTTTTTTTTGGGAAATCGGTCCAGCCGTTCACGCGTGATGGCGTGACCAAGGGAAATAGGGATTAATTTTTATATATATAGGTTATTATCAGAGCTAATTATCTTTTTTGTATGCACGTATGTCTGTGACAAATAAACCTATTGTTCTTTCTTTGTTTTAGTGGGTACAGCTCGCACGTGGCTTTTCGGAGTTTCTGCCTACACTACGAGAAAAGGCGAGTTTGTTTATGTCGAGACTCATAGCCTAACAAGAGACTTGGTCAAGAAGTTTAACTCGGACATACCGTCATCATTAGGCCGGCCGCACTTTGGACGCGTTTTCGTACGAAACTCTCACCCAGTGTGCGTGCTCCCATAGTATGTAATTAAGGTCGGGATTGTACGTGCGTGTTCGTACGTATTATATCCTAGATAAGAATGCTTGGAAACATGCTGGCCCTGCTCCATAGAACAGTCTAGAGTCTAGACAAAATCAAACTGGTTGCTAATTTAATTGTATAATTTATAATTTTTATGACATTGATTTTTACGTTATGTAACTACTTTAACTCACACACAAAATTATTAATTGTGCAATTATGGAAAAATCATTTACTTTTCAATATTTGTAAATATGTGAGCACCATGTATCTATCTCATAATTGATTTACCTGTCATTGCGTTATATTTAATTCTTTTTACCTATTGTGGTACAGTTATTTTATTCTAGTTGCATCGTCTTCACATATAATTATATAATTAATGTATACATAATATTGTAAAACATTTTTAAAAGAGTAACGGTGGAGTTTCTTGCCCATTCTTCTCCATAGGAAACTACCTTTTGGAAGGGGCAACTAGAATCAATTCAATTTTTTTGTAAATTTTGACGTTCAAAAGTGCCTTTTTTTGTGCCTATTTGAAATAAATGATTTGACTTTGACTTTGTTTGTCTGTTTTCGAACGTGTTCACACGAGTCAAATTCGTATGAAAATGCGTGCAAAGGCCGGCCGTAGGTTTATTTTTCTGGTGAATTAGCACAATCTCATGTGGTTAAATGTACACTTCGCCATATGGGGTGGTGGTGCTTATCTAGTGAGCATCAGTCGACAGCAGGAATATAATAACACAAGCACGGGTCGATCAATCAGGTAAAACTACCCTTGCCGAGGAGACACCGTGGATAGGTGTCCATCTTTTTATACTGAGAGCCCTCCCAGGCCTCCCATGCCTCGGATTTAGGGTTGCCAACCCAACTATATTATACAGTATCCTAATATATTAGAGTCCTAAAATCAAGTCGGCGAAAGTGCTATATTTTCGATGAAAATTTAAATAATATTATTTTATTAAAATAAGTGTAAAACTGTAATCTGTTTTTGAAATTTGTATTCAGAAGATCAGTTTAATAAAAGTCTGGCTATTGCTGTTTCTGACCAAAAATGTGTGGCTAAATCTACTGCTGAAAAATGGCAACAACTGTCGCTCAGTGATTCCGACTTTCTTATATTTTCAAAATAGTATCATTAAAATTTCTTCTTTCTATACCACTAACTTCAGCTTACTGAGCGGATATATTCAGTTATAAATACAAAATGGCGAGATGAGCGCAGAAGGGCAAGTATTAATCTCGTAAAAGGTGAATAAAGGTATTTTGTAACCATCATTTATTTTAAGAGTTTAATAAAAACATTTTTTTTTTAACATGCTTGCTATTTTTTTTTCACCATCTACTATATTTTTACAGACAATGGCTTTGAAAATACTATATTTGATTTAAAAAAGTTGGCAACCCTACTCGGAAGGCACGTTAAGCAGTTGGTCCTAGCTGTCATTCGTCGATTTTTTGACAGTTGTCAGATTCCCGACAGTGTCGTTTTACCCAGTAACTGGGTTGTGAAGGTGAGATAGACAGTCACTCCGTAAAAAATACCCGTATTCAGCTGCATCCGGTTAGATGATAAAAGTTAAAAATGGTTACTGTGGGTTATTCTTAGGAGATAGACATATACCATCGCGGACTTGTTTATAGATCTTTTTTAGATATACAATTCCGTAGTACATTATTTTGATCTATCTTGTAAGGTTTAGCCAGTGTTTCCAATGTAAGCGCACAAAAATATGTTTTTGACGACATCACATTACAAATCCTTGAAATTCTCGGCTTTTCTCTACTATAATATGCATGTATTATACATATAAACTAGTGATGTACCGACTAGTTGGCCTTCTTTGTATTCGGCGACTAGTCGGCAAAAACCGCCGACTAGTCGGCCTATTTTTTACTCGTATTAATATGCTTAAAAAATTCAAATAGGGTGCTTGAAATGAAATTGAAATTGTTACTGTTATTATTTTTTATTATAGAATGAGTTTTACAGTGCAATTTAGAATAGGATAGGAAGGGAAGAATAGGATAATTAATTGGACTTACATCCAAAAATAAATTTAAATTAACTAATACTTCTAACAAAAAAGAAGAAACTCTATATCAAATAATTGGCAATAAGTAAGTTTACAACTTAGAAATAGGAACTCTTCCTTTGACCTAATAATAATGAATTAGACTTAGATCTCACGAACATTGCCGATGTCACCCGAACTCAATCGAAAGCAATGATTGGCTTGGCCGACTAGTCGGCCATATTGCAGCCGACTAGTCGGCTAGTCGGCCAAAGTCATAGTCAGCCCATCTCTAATATAAACCTTCCTCTTGAATCACTCTGTCTATTGATCAATATCGCATTAAAATACATTGCGTAATTTAAAATATCTAAGCGTACAGACACGAAAAGCGACTTTGTTTTATACTATGTAGAGAATGAAATAATAATAAATAAAAACTTACTTCCTATAATGCGGCGCCAAGGCAGCTAGATTCCCGTCGTCTCTCCTGGCGGCAGAAGGTAGCGCGCGCAGCACTTTGGCCCAGAACGTGCGCTGGCGACAGTGGGACGAACACACGCGGCTTATGAACCGAGATATCAGCGTCTGTGGGGGAGATGGTTATTTATATTGTCTCGTGTAAAACATTAATGTATGCCAGTGTTAAACGTTGAACGCAACGGCTATGCTTCAATAAGAGCTATTTCTTTCAGCAAGTTCGAAAAACAATCTGTTTACAAAATAATCAATTGTCATTCAATCAAATAGATCTTCTTGACAGCTCTAGGCAGATAGAAGTAGATGGAGATTAGAGTAGCCTTTAGTCAAAAGTGTGACAATAAGTCTTTTCAAGTATTACGTACTTAAACACCAAAGAAGGTGTTGGGTCTTTTGCTTTGCTTATTTTTGATATCAAAAGGGGGATGGGGCGGGGTCTGGATGGTGATTACGTCAGCAATATTTATTTACTTTTTCTGATTTTACTGCAAAATGTTGTAATTCTGATTTGAACAAATATGGCAACCCTACTTGTCTATGATCGAAAGCGAAAAACATGTTCAGGGATTCCCCAAAATAATTGATATTGCTTACTCGCTCTCACGCGGTGTTTTATGGTTTATTTAGTAAAAAACTCAAGTAGAGAAATTATTTAAATGGGCATTACATTCCTTTATTCCTTACTTCTAGTTCATGTTTACGGAAGCATAGGAGGTGGGGGAGTAAGAGCTTTGCTTCTTTTTCTGACAAGGAGGCGAGGGTTAAAAATTACTAAAATTCTGCTTACGTAATAATTGAATAGCCCCTAAGGGCTAGTAAAAAACAAGAGTAGATTTTGGTATTATTGAAACACTGGATATAGATGTTGGGCAAACTCAAAGCCTTTATTTCAAATGAACCAATTACAGGCCCTTTTGAATTGTCAAGGGGTCGGTCAGTTAGAGAGATGAAGCTAGTTGCCCATTCCTAAGCGTAGTAGGTACCTATGGAGATGGGCATAATAGGTAATCCCTCAGACAATCAGTCGACCCTCCCCTGATTTCAAAATGACATTAAATTATATTTTTTGTTGCCTACTGTTCATAGTAGACTGTTTCAAGAACACGAAATCGTCAACACGCAATTTAGCTTAAGGCAAAAGCGTCAGGGTAGTGCCGCGAAATTCAATTTTTCTCACGTTTTTTTGCAATTCGCAGGTCAATGTCAGGTTGTATGTTGATCTAAATCTGATTCGCGGCCGTAACAAATATTTATTTATAGAATTATAATCTTAAAATCATCAATACATCTCTCTAAGTTCATATTACCCTATTGAATGACTATTTCATGAAATCATGACATTTGAGGGCAATTCTAACTTAGGAGTTGTATTGCTGATTCTAATAATTATAATTCTGTGAACCCATATCTGTTACAGTCACGAATCATATTTTAATCAACATACAACGTGATACTGACCTGCAAACTGCAAAAAACCTTACGAAATTTTGAATTTCGCGGGCTAACTTATCGCATCCCCCTTAAGTGATCAATGCTTGCTCCATAGCTGTATGAGAAAAGGCCTTGGCCTTGCAGTGGTATTATAGAGTTATAAGGAACAGAGTGTAAAGTTCTCTCACACCTCTATAGAAAATGGAGGATCCTCCGACCAGACGGGTGTCGTGTCTGGTGAGCAACAGCCCGACGATTGATGTCGGGACGTTGTATATAAGCTAGTTGCGCGGTAAACTCTGCTTGCGCGATGCAGGATTTTGCGTGACGTCAGTGTGACGTGTAGCTCGCATATGGCGTTGTAGATGCCGCTACAGTATAGTTAAATGCTGATATTTTATCTCATTGTATGGATACGATGCTGTGGAGGTCAGATAGGCAGTGGCTCTATGTAAAATACTGGTATTCTTGGTCTAAAAAAACAAGGTCTGGCATTCCGGGAGTGACACATGCTTACGTCACTATCCAGTTGCCACTTTATTGTAATAAAACACGAATTATGGAAACATTTTCAGTCACCATTCTATTAAAAAATATATATAAAGCATTTTAATTGTCGTTTCATTTTTCTAATCAAACGAAACAATTCAATTTAAACGATACCAATGTAATTGTTAGTTAAAACCTCATTGTTTTTATCGGATTCGCACAGGTAATAGACACGATAGGGGAGTTATTTTTACACTCTACTGGTAACACAGCGGTGATGACGTAGGCTTGTCACCCCTGTGACCGGAATGCTATACCTGGCGAAGTATATTATTATACCATGCTGGTATTCAGCTGCATCCGATTCGATTGGAAGCTGACCTGTCATAGTTGGGACAAGGATAGGCAGATGGAGATGATAGTAACTCACCCGGCCCTTCCTAACGGACAGCATCTGTTGCACTCGATCACTATGTAACACGCCCGCGAATATCTTGTTAACTAAGTCCTCTTTGTCCTCGTCTAGAAGATTCTTTGTGGGCACCGGCTTCTGGATTACTGCTAGGTTTACCACCTGTGGGAAAAAAAAACAAATACATTAATTAATTAACCAAATTAAGAAGAAAAAAGAATTGTATGAAGTGAAACTTTTGTTCACATTATAGACATTTAACTAAATTATTTTGGAATAATATTCCATTAAGGGTATCAAATCGCTTTATCTATCTCCCCTCCCCCTCCCCATCAATCTCCCCCCCCCCCCTCCCTCCTCCTCGCCTGCTCTGACGAGCGCCTTTCACTTTATCCCTACTCCGCGGCCGACCGTCACGCGACATGCAACACACAGACGAAAAAGTTTGAGACGATGTAATAAAATTTTCACTTTAAAAATAAAGACGCCTGGCAGATGTGAAACGTACCATCGTGTAGCGTGGCGACGCGTCGCCACGGCATGCATCGCCACGCCAACAATCGGTTTTACCCGCGGCTATAGATGTTTCACATCAAAATCAAGAAAATATCTCACTACAAGTAATTACGAAAATGATCTACAGACTCTTCTAGAAATCAAAATCAGGGACATTCGATGTGACATCTACCAACCATGGTGGATTACGGCCCACTTCCTCTCACAGAGAGAAGGCCTGTGTCCCAGCACTGGGAACGTTATAGGATCATTATTGAAAATCTGAAGGGTTCAAGGGAATCATAGCAACATGTCGTTCCAAAAAAATACTATCAAAAGCAGTCACGGAATTTAAAATCGGGTCATCTTGCATCGAGCGCGAATGGCACACAAGTCACAATTTTGGATGAAACCGTATGCGACGTGATTTCAGCGACTCATTCTGCGCGACGTACAGTCACCAAAAGAGATAAGTAACCAGGGTCGTCGGATATAGTTGAAGTTTAGTAAGAAACTGATGAATGTTTTCGAGTGAAATTCCACCAAAATACACCAAAGGAGCAGCTGTGGTCCAGTGGTTTCGGCCCCGACTTACGAGTTGTAGGTCGTGGGTTAGAACCCAGGCAGGCGCTTTACTTTGTGTAAATAATTTCATCACCACTGCTCTCAAAACGGTGAAGGAAAACATCGTGAGGAAACCGGCATGTCCTAGAACCAAAAATTCGAAGACATGTGATATCTACCAACCCACACTGGGCCCGCGTGGTGGATTACGGCCCACTCCGTCTCAAAGAGAGGAGGCCTGAGTCCCAGCAGTGGGAACATTATAGGCTGATTATGCTACACCAATCCAACGTATCAGGTTGTGCGTCGATGTCTCTGCTACACTATATTATAATAATACTAGCTGCGGTTTCACCCGCAGCGATATGAAATATACTTTACGAGCTATTCTCAGACGTATCAAATATTCACAAAAATACATAAAAATCGGTCAAGCCTGGAGGTTGGAGGTCAAGGTTGGAGGAGTTCGATAAAAAAGACTGTGACACGAGATTCTTATACATGGTGGATTTTTGAGACGGTGCAGCAAGGGCAGCTACCTTAACCGTTGTAGCTACAGGAAAAAGATCTTAGGAGACTCCTTAAGGACGCTATCACATTTTCCCACAAATATCAGTGCTTTTCAGGTACCATTTTAATGAATTAGGATCACTATTGCGAGGATATGTTGGTGTCAACTTAAAGACAATATATTCATCTCCAGAATGAACCCATAAAAATTGTATAGCCCCATACAAAATTTTCATAAAAATTGGTTTTAACCATCACAATAACACCAACAAATTTAAAAAGATGGGGTCTGATTAGGTACCAGTACAGCTAAATCCACTGCATTGTTAAACTTAAAAATAATAAGAAATTGTTGCTTATATAGTCCTGTATACCGATAGCTAAATATTTTGTAGGTAAACAAATAACTTGTTCATTTATGAGAAAAATAAGAAACGGCCTAAAATTTCTCCATACATTTTCTTCTTGCGGTTCGTCATTCCGCGCTCGGACGCGCTTGTGGAAGCACGGGTGCATCAATTTCTGGCAGAAAATATATTACGTAAAGAAGTGTATATAATATATTATGTAAAGTCTATTGTATACTGTGGTTGGACGAAGTTGATACTTTTTCGGACCGAAATAAAAGTAAGTACGATTATAGGAATTTGTTTTAGAAATAAGTACGTAGTTGTAATTTTTTGTATATTTATTGTAGATTACGGATAATCATTGTGTAGATAATTATATAATCTATATCCAAATTAAAATGGCTGATACAATATTTTTTTTAACATTCGATACAATAGTCGACTCTTGGGGTTTTTGGGGGTATTGATTACGAATATGTCACCCATTTTTTTTATTCAAGATGGCGGATGTAAATTTTGGTGATAAATCGACTTAGTTGTCAATTCATAAATCCAGAATAGTAAATGGTTATAACTTATAATAACCGTCGTGGAGGTGATGCGAATATTTAGTTTCTGAAGTAAGTAACGAAACAGCCAAGTCATACATTTTTACTGATATGTAGAATTTGTGAAGATAGGGTCGGTAGAGTTAGGCCGTGTAGATTCAGAAGCTTGGCTCTACATGAGATCTGATATATTTTTCACAGGGCAAACCTTACGTGGTCGTCTTGACAACATTTTACATGAAATGTTTTTGGCGGGATTTCAGTTCTTTTTGTAAGTTGCTAGGCAGTCTTTTTAGTGTTTATTTTTTTCTTCTTTTTTTTAAGTTTATCTGGGGGCACGGTATTGTTTTTTTGTATACTGAACTTTGTTTACATACCAAATTTCGGCTTTCTAGCACTTCAGGAAGTACCCTAACATTTGAAGTCTCACCCCCCATTTTAAGGGATGGGGGGCGAAAGTTATAACTTTATGAATTTTCTGGTTGGTTGTATACTAAACTTAGATTACATACCAAATTTTAGCTTTCTAGCACTTCAGGAAGTAGCCAAACATTTTGATGATCATCAGTGTGTCAGTGTATCAGTGACGAAATCGGTGTATTTTAGATATCAATAAAATCTAAAGTATTAGAGCTATTCAATTGAGACTTTGTATGTTTAATTAGTCTATTATTGACATCATATCCTGAGAATATGAACTATCTGGTACATCGGAAACCAACTCTATGGGGGTTCAAAAAAACGATGGAACACTTCGAGAAAAGGTAGGTAGTGCCCTTGCGCTTCGCTTGGCTCGTCTTGGCGGGGGCACTACCGTGCCCCCAGATAATATTAGGTCCTTACATATGAAATTGATGTTTTATAGAACTGGCCACTTTGATCTCAAAAAGCCGGCGTTCGGTTAAGAATTCCAAATTCAAATTTATTTCAATTTAAAGCGTGTCTATTTGTGTTTCGAATGTAATAATTCATTTGTTTTTGCGCCATTTTATTTTGCTTTGACATCGTTCCGTGCTAATATGGAAAACATAAAATATCGCATTATTTTCGAATACGAATTCCATCGTGGCACTAGCGCTGCAGAAACAGCTCGAAAGATTAATAATGTGTACGGAGAAGCCATTGTAAAAGAAAACACAGTACGTTTTTGGTTCCAACGCTTTTGTTCTGGAAATTTTGACCTCCAGAACAAACCTCGTGAACGGCCGGAGACCCTAGTTGTCAATGAGGAATTGAAAGTGATCGTGGAAGCGGATCCATCTCAAACCACGCCAGAGTTAGCTGCAGGCTTCGGTGTGAGTGATAAAACCATTTTGAATCATTTGAAATAAATTAGAAAAGTGAAAAAGCTTGAAAAATGGGTACCGCATGAACTAAGTGAAGCAAACCAACAAACACGAGTCGACTGCTGCGTCACGTTACTATAACCGTCACAATAACGAGGGGATTTTGAATCGTATCATAACTTGTGATAAAAAAATGGATCCTATACGATAATTGGAAACGCTCATCACAGTGGTCAAATCCAGGAGAACCGGCTAAATCCTGCCCCAAGCGAAAGTTGACTCAAAAAAAGGTACTGGTTAGTGTCTGGTGGACCAGCGTTGGTGTCATCCACTACAGCTTCCTAAGATCTGGTCAGAC
This sequence comes from Griposia aprilina, assembly GCA_916610205.1. Lineage (NCBI taxonomy): Eukaryota > Metazoa > Arthropoda > Insecta > Lepidoptera > Noctuidae > Griposia > Griposia aprilina. The sequence continues at coordinate 5,228,898 of OU744310.1, read as the reverse complement.
GATTACGGCAGATCTGTATTACCGACAATTGGAAACCATGATGGAAAAGCTAGCCGTTAAGCAGCCGAGATTGGTCAACCGCTCTAGCCCACTGCTGCTTCAAGACAATGCTAGACCACACACTGCACAACGGACGGTGTCGAAACTAGAGGAGCTAGGATTGGAATGTCTCCGTCACCCACCATACTCCCCGGACCTTGCTCCAACCGATTACAACTTTTTTCGGAAATTGGATAATTTCTTAATTGGAAAAAAATTCAATTCAGATGAGGCAGTCCAAAACACCTTCACAGATTTTGTTGATTCTCGCTCCCGCAATTTTTTCAGCAAAGGAATCAATGAACTCCCTATAAAATGGCAAAAGTGTATAGGTACCTACTTTGACGGATTAAATTTAAAAAATGTAAAAAAAAATATAGTTTTGCTATTTCCATATAAAACATCAACTTCATATATAAGGACCTAATATAAGTGGCCAGTACCTCAGCAGATGAGCAGTAGGTTTTATGTTTGATTTTATAACAGGACAAGCTGACCCGACAGACGTTGTCCTGTCTTAACTATGAATGTCATATTTCGTTGTCGTTGTTGTGTCATTTATTCTCCACTAAAGCATCCAAAATAAATATTGGAGTAAAGTCACCTCTCAATAGGCTCTGCCGAGAAATGAATTCTTATATAAAATCCACTCCTGATGTTGACATATTTCATGATTCCGTGAATATCTGTATAGCCCAAGTTTTAAGTTTTAGGGTCCCAAAGCACGCAACCCACATAATCTAAGATTAATTGTTTAAGTATGTAAGTGTTTCTTGAAACCTCTGTAGCTTTTCTAATGTAATTTGATATTTCTGTTTTTATGGTTTGTTATCACTTAAATTGTTTAATTTTTGTTTTTACCTTAGGTTATCACTGTATTTGAAAATGATGGTTCACCTGTTATTGGCAACTGTATAAGCCCATGGCTGTTTACCCACTGTTATGTGATATTTTATATACAGAAGCTGTTGGTGTACCTTTTTAAAATAAATAAATGTCGTTTAGTTTTAGTTTTGACTATTGACTAAAACTAAAACTATCGACTCATTTATGAACCGATCCATATGTGTTAAACGATATTTGCAGCGCGCATTCTGCCAATCGCTGACAGTTATTTCAAACAACTGACAGTTATGTAAAATTAATATTGGCGTTAAGTTTTCTTAAATTTTGTAACGTTCCGATCAACTTCCTTATTTTTTTATTACATAAGATCCTTCTCCTGACAATAACGAACACAACAAAAACAAAAAAGAAGTGAAATCGGTCCAGCCGTTCACGCGTGATGGCGTGACCAAGGGAAATAGAGATTCATTTTTATATATATAGATGATCTGCTGATCTACCAAGTTGAGCAGAAAATAATTGAGCTATAGAGCAGAAAATGTTCGGTAGTATAAACGATGTCCTACTGCTCAACTGCTCAACTAGTTGAGCAATCTAGTTGAGCAGTGGGGAAGAAGTGGGGATTTCGTTTTAAAAAATCTCAATCCAATCGGAAGGTTCTTATGGAGCGTAATGAAATATCAGCTTGGAGAGCTAAGTACTTGCATGCAGTGGATAAAAATAATAAATCTCCCCAGCCCCAGCCCATAATTTATTTATATGAGACCTATATTCACTCTTCGCATACATTGGGTAAATGTTGGCAAGGAGAGGGTGAAGACGGAGTATTGGAGCCTGTATCGAAAGGGCAAAGATATATTATTGTTCATGCGGGAGGAGATACTGGATTTGTTACATCCAAATGCACTACTTGTGTTTAAATCAAACACAAAAAGTGGTGATAATCATGACGAGATGAATAGTACCAACTTTAAAAAGTGGGTTATTGAAAAACTTGTGCCTAATTTACGAGAGCCATCCATAATAGTGATGGATAATGCTCTTATCACCGTATTTGTGTGAATAAATTCCCAAATACGAATTCCTTAAAAAGAGATATGCAATTATGGTTGACCCAAAATAAAATTGACTACGGAGAGAATTTGACTAAACCTCAACTTTTAGAAATAATTAAGAGAAACAAGCCTGAACCTGTATATCAGATTAAAAAAATTTAGAAGACAATAGACACAAATGCTTATATTTACCACCTTATCACTGTGATCTCAATCCCATTGAACTCATATGAAGCACAATGAAAAGAAAAGTTGCTGATGTAAATATTGAGCACAAAAATGCTGAAATTCCCCGCCTAGTTAGAGAAGTTTTTCACGCTATTACAGTTCATGAGTGGGCACAGCATTGTAACCACGTTCGCAGGTTAGAAGGAGAATACTTAAAACATGATTTGTATTTAGATAAACCTTTTATTATAGAAGTGGTAAGTGACACTTAAACCGAAAGCGATAATTATGATAGTGGTACGGAAATAAACGGAGTATGGCCTCACAACCAGGATGAAGTTGTGTATGCAGGTTCATCTAAAGATCACAATTACTGTAAACCTGGTTTTCAATAAATTATTGTAAAGCAATTTCTTTTTTTTTTTATTACACTACACTACCACTAGGTACCACTGCTAATTATAATTAGTCAAATTTGGTGTTAGGGGTTAGGTACGGTCATAACTAAATGCTAGACATCCAGGTACCTCTTGCAAGGTAGTGCAACTACTTAACTTCGCATTAAATGAAAGTTGTATCCCCCCCGTGGAACATTTTATCTGCTGAATTTCCACTTCATTGTATTACTTTTTAGATAAAGCCATTGTTTATTGCTGAGAGACTAAACTGTTAGCGTACCTAAGTAACTGTAAATTCTCAAATTCTTTTTATTTATTTTATTATTTTTATATAAGTATCTTTGTTTTTAATTTGTAAAAACTGTAATTCTTATTAAACTTATTATGTCTAATGAGAAATTTCCTTCTTGAAAACTTACTCAATTTTGGGCACCTTATATTAATTAGCAACACTGAATCGACGGTGCCGTCCTCTTTCAGTTCACAGATATGTTGGTAGGACTGTACACAATAATATTGGCAAAGAGTTCCATTTTCAAAATTTTGCCTGATCGTTTTATATACCTAAACCTTACTCATGAATCATTCCGTCGATTAGTGGAAACCGAATAAAAATCTGTTAGGTAGTTTTTGGCGGGGGATTTTTTTTTTACAGTATGTAGTGACAAGAAAGTAAATTGCTTCAAATGTTTAAACAATTCTTTTCTCCCTGTTTGATAACAAAACCAACGCAATGGGTAGTATTGAATTGTTAGAATGAAAGTGATTGTCAGTCTGCGTGAGTTACAAGCAGTTGCGTGTTAGAGCAGTGGTGGCCCAGTGGTATCGGCCCCGACTTACGAGTTGTAGGTCATGGGTTCGAAGCCAGGCAGGCGCTTTACTTTCGAGTAAATAATTTCATCACCACTGCTCTTAAAAAACGGTGAAGGAAAACATCGTGAGGAAACCGACATGTCCTAGAACCAAAAAATTCGAAGACATGTGACATCTACCAACCCGCACTGGGCCCGCGTGGTAGATTACAGCCCATTCCCTCTTAAAGAGAGGAGGCCTGTGTCCCAGCAGTGGGAACATTATAGGCTGATTATGAAGTGGCCAGTTCTAAAAATTTTCAGTGTCGCCCTTGTATTAGAAGATATACGACAATTTTTTTAACAGTGTAAAATTATTAAGAACGTTATATCCAGCAGTGGTATTTTACATGCAAATGACGTTGTTTGCTCACCTGTCTTTTATCAATACTCTCAGACTTGGGACTGTCCTGCTTAGGCCTCCGCTGCACCGACTCGATGTTCTTCAGAAATAGATTGGACACGTCTTGTTGTTCGTTCTCCGCTTCTTTCTGTGCTGCCTCTAGCTGCTTCTGTTTCTCTTCTCGTTCCTGAAGAGAGCAACATATAATTATAATAAATAGTTTTAATAATTTTTTTAATTAACGATTTCTGAGCTGAGGGCCTAGACAAATGGCATTCGCTTCGGAGCGATTCTATTTCTACAATCGCTATCGCTTTCGCTAATGATTCCAAAAACTAGTGATAACGCTCGTCAAAACGTGTCCCTTGGCTATGCATCTCTGTGGAAGTACCTAATCTTTCGATGCTGTCGATTCATTTCATAATCGAATGTTGTTAACATTGTCTAGCTAATTTTTATTCGTTGACCTATGATCACGTGACATTTCGATAGCTTATGTCAACCCCATACATTTTAACTTTTCTACTAGCGTTATCGTTAATCGAATGTTACTTTGTCTAGGCCCTCTGGATAGGTTTTGCTCTAATTAAGAGCCTTTACAAGGGTCCACTAGCGCCACTCCTTTAAAAAAATATTATCTCGTGGCTGAGAAGGAATTTTGAAAAACGGCTCAATAAGCGAGCTCGGTAAGTATGTCTAGAATTTTCTAATACCTTTTGTTGTATATAAAATATATTTTTTTACCAAAAAGTTAGTTTAGTTTTTTTTTTATAGATCGGTGTTTTACCTTCAATATGAGCGCGTTGGATATCGCCAGCGGGTCGTTGAGCTCTTCCAGCCTCAATAATATTAGGTATAGAGCCTCTATGTCAAGTAGTAACTGTTTCGTCCGTTTCATTTCTCTTGGAACCTGAAAAAATAAATAAAGAACATTAAATACATAATATCATAACAAAAGCAGAGCCTTGTAGTAGTCTCGAGCATAAATATGTATACACATGGCTAAATTTAAAAGCGATTTTCTACTTAAGTCGGAACCTTCAGGGAATTTTCTTACGTTTTTTGCAACTTGCTGGTCACTGGCAGGATGTATTTTGATTAAAATATGATTCCCGACCGCAACAAATATGGCTTTACAGAATTATAATCATTAGAAACAGTAACACATCCCTATAAGTTCACATTAACCTATTGAATGACTATTTCATGAAATCATGACATTTGAGGGCAATTCTAACTTAAGGTGTATTACTGATTCTACTGATTATAATTCAGTAAAGCCATATTTGATAAGGCCGCGAATCATATTTAGATCACCATACAACTAGACTTGTGTAAGTAATGCGATTGTTGCATTGCGCGTCATATAACCCGACCGCGTACTGTAGCATTACACATGACTCGAACAAAATAAGCATGGCACATGACACTCAAACATGACGCGCGGGCCGCGGCGCACTGTTCGTAAACTTTGTATTATCTCGCTGTGTGTGCAAGTGAGAAGGAGCATGAGCCGGTCGGCTGGCTACGAAATAAGTGAACTAATAGTTAGAACCGTATTATGGATGTAATAAGGTTGACGTTCTATTGGCACCGCGGACTGCCTACGTGATGTATTAAATCATGACTCGCACTGTATGACACTATGACAGTTACGCTTTGCCGCACGCGCCATACGATATCTCATGTAATGATGTATATCTTCTACGACGCGAGCGTTTCATTACAATAGCCATCGCGTGTGGCGCTTTAGAATAGAATAGAATAGAATAGAATAGGTCTTTATTTGTTTAAAGACCTGTTCTATTCTATTCTATTTTCTATTTTATTTCGCGTCATGTTTGGAGTCATGGTGTAACGCAACATTCCTCGGTACGAAATGTAATGTCATATTACATCACTTTAGGACGCACTGTTTTGAGCATGTCTACATACAACCTGATACTGACCTGCAAATTGCAAAAAACGTAAGAAAATTTGAATTTCGCGGGCTACCTTGGCGCATCCCCCTTAATTGTTAGGTTCATATAATATGTCGTATTTCAACGTTGCATTTGTTATTTCACAAATAAAAATCGCTATTGAAAGTTGCCAAGTGTTGAGATATTCGTGCTCATGACTGTACCGTCCTTTCGGCAGTTGAATTATGTTTAAGTCCCATTTAAAACATTTGTTTCGGCAGTATTTGTTGAGCTATAAAGCCAGCCCGAAGCAATTAGGTACCTACTATATACCGGGTGTAAAAAGACACTTAACGAAGCCGAGAGTCACTTGTACTCCCCATCAATGTAATAATTTTTTTGTACTGGACCATACCTGGGAACCTTCTGGTTATGGAGATATTGAAGGTTAAAATTGCAACTTTAACTGACGTTTTTTACGAAAACAATATTTTAATATTATTATAACACAACTTTAAATACCCACATGACCCCTGAACCGTTGCATGCACCCATAAGCACAATGTTTTGCGTGTGTTACATTGCGCACAAAAATATAAGTCGTTTCTCAGCAATTATTTTTGTGCAATGTTACTTAGTTTGATGTACAGAATGCGTAGTTGACGGCTACGTGATGGGTCTTTTTATATCCTGTATATTCAGCTTTCATTCAGCTCGTGACGATCGGTAAACGGCGTTCGGCATCTACCTTCGTTGAATGTGCATGTTGCAGTTGATTTTTACAGTCCTTTTGTCAGATTTTACAGGTATTCGATTTTACCGCCCGTCTGTGTCGATTAAACGCCGACTCGACTTGTATAGCACGCGTAATATGGGGCGAGCCTATTACCAGCAACCGGGCACACATTCAGACTCAGAAAAATCAGAAGAAAAATCCCAATAACTCTAGAAGAATTGTGGTAGACTGCCTAGTTGGTCTAGTGGTCGCAAGCGCTACTGCTGAGCATAAGGTCCTGGTTTTTCCATCTGGAATTTCTCGGTAGCAGCCCGGAGTCTGGATTTGTGCCCGGTTGATGGCAATAGGCTCGCCCTCTATTACAAGGGACTTAAACATAACTGGCGAAATGTGGGTGTGCTATAGGTACACCTCCGCCTAACCCTTCGGGGAATACAGGCGTGATGTTATGTATGTATGTACGTAGAATTGTGTTACCTAGCACTGGGTCGTGGAGATCAGATACGCAGTCGCTAAATGTAAAATACTTGTTTTCAGCAGGACTGGAAGCCAACCCAACATAGTAGTGAAAGAAGTTTCGTAGGCGATGATGACTTTTAATTACTATTTTAATAATGAAGGGTTATTTACCTCAGTAGGATGCGTGGTGCTGGCAACACTGGACGCGCGCGACATGCGCGAGGGAGCGGTCTCGTTGCCGACCACTTCTACGTCAATTATCTTGCGAGGCGCCGTTACACTGCCGCACTGAAAAACAATATAATTGGGATGATATTAACTTATTTTATTATGTAGCGGTGTCTACAACGCCACATGCGAGCTACGCGTCACACTGACGTCACGCAAAATCCTATGCTGTTCGTCCAAAAAGATTAACAATAATAAAAAAAAAAAATGGTAAAAACATGTACAACATTACAGACGAAGATCCAAAATTATTGCAGTTAGAATTTCAATAAAATGGCTTAGTTACTAAGCTTACACATCACACATACATACATAAACTCACGCCTTCTTCCCATGGGGGTAGGCAGAAACTACGGAACGACACCTGCTACGATCCTTACATACTCCTTTTGCTTCGTTTACGTTCATACATCTGGCCCTGCAGTCTCCACAAATATAACGACAAAAATCGGTCGTTAAGTCTAATCGATGTCAAATTTCTTTAATAGATTTTCAACTTTATTTCGAAGGCGTAAGGTTGGAAATCTATTAAAAGAATTTGACATCGATACCACTTAGCGACCGATTTTTGTCGCTGTCTAATGTCGAGACTGCAGGGGCTGGTCACACACGCACGCCGGTTGTGAGTACTACGCACCTGACCTTTCTGAAGAACATCACCAATAAGGTCACTATATATCTTCCTAGGGCGTCCCCTCCCGGCGTTTCCACCTTTTGTAAATGACCGTAAACTATCGATATTTTACGCGTTTTTTTGGTAAAATTACGTAATTTTGCAAGCGTACCTGTAACTTGCCCAGCGAGTTCTCAAACTGCGTGGGAACATAAGTACGTGGAGTTCCACTGTCTTCACTCGTAGAGTTGTGTCGATTGGAGTTGTGACGCTCCCTGTGTGTGTGGGTCTCTTGTTTTACACCTGGAAACAGGATTCAAACTCAAAGCATTTTATTTTATTTTAGATGGGTTTGCTCTTGACTGTAGTCTAGATCAGAGATGACAGAGACAAAGTCGACGATGGAGTGAGCTTACCCAGAAGAGGCCTGTTCACTCTCAGTTTGAACAGATTTGGGTTGTGTGTGGTCGGAAACACAGACGCAGGTAGAGAATTCCACTCTTATGCTGTGCGCATTATAAAAGATGTTTGGAAGCGCTTAGTGCGAATTGGTGGAATAACAACTAGGTAGGGATGGTAACTTGCAGTGCGCCTAGATGTCCGATGGTAGAAGGGGGCCGGTGGAATGAGGTCGTGGTGGCCGTGGCTTTCATTTAAAATAAACCAATTACAGGCACTTTTGAATTGTCAAGGGGTCGGTCAGTCAGAAAGATGAAGCTAGTTGCCCATTCCAAAGCGTAGTAGGTACCTATGGAGAAGAACGGGCAAAAAAATCCACGGACACTCTTTTAAATCAAAATATTGTTACAAAATATTAGTTACATCATTCATGTTGCAATTATGCAAAATTTTAATAAAATCAAAATATGTTATTTCACATAAACCTACATGGGCACTTATGAAACGTGAGGAGCTAGGTGCACGGTCCCAATTGGTTGTTTCCTATGGAGAAGAGCCGGCAAGAAACTCCATGGTTACTTTTTTTTTTAAAGTGGATTTTACAATGTTTTCAAATTAAATTCATAGGTATGGGAGGACAGTGTAGGCCTGTCAACAAGTAACAGGTACTCGACAAAATAGAAAAAGGTCTACAAATCTACAATTTAGACCTAATAACAATTATAATTAACTCCGCTGTGGATTTGTTAAAGGAATAACATAAAAAAAATAGTGTTTCTTGGATTTGTGCCTGGTTGATGGCAATACACTCACCTCCTTATAAAGACTACTTACAACTGTCAAAATATGTGTATGGGGCCCTTCAAGTGTTACGTAAAAAGTTTTTTTTGTATTTTTTACCCCCTCCTTCCCCTAATCAGCAAAGGTAAGCAAGGCTCTTACCCCCCCCCCCCCCCCCCCGCGCCCTCCCACGCTTACGTTAACGTTGGTATAAATGACTTACCTCCACTATAAAACGGATGGTTCTGTTGATTCGCCTTGTGTGCCTCTTTGACTCCTTCCTTTTCTTTACTGGCTTGTCGCTCTAAGAACACCTGAAAAATACAAAAATAATAATATTATCATGAAATTTCAGACAAAAATACTCCGTACCCAAGTTTTTAAAAACTCGCACACGAAGAGTTCCGTACCACAAGGCAGAACCCTTTTTTTATTATTATCAGGTATTTAAACTTTATTTTATTTTTTGTTGTTATAGTGCCAAAAGAAATACACACTGTGAAAATCCCAACTGTCTACCTCTTACGGTTCACGAGATACAGCCCGCTGACAGACAGACAGACGGACGGACGGACGTACGGACAGCTGAGGCTTTGTAATAGGGTTCCTTTGGCACCCTTCGGGTACGGAACCCTAAAAAGGGATTAGTAGCCTGGGCCGCTAGCCCAAGTACTAACCTTCATCTGCCTAGCCTTTTCCTAACCATGTTGAGGTCAGCTTGCTGATCTGACCGCCACAACCCAGTAACTGAGTAGCATTACCTTGCTGATTGGGCAATATTTAGACCTCGACATTAGCTATTCTCATAATTATATTTGTGCGTGAAATGAATGTTTTAATAATCCCACTGGTGGTAATGTTATGTCGGGTCGTTGAGCTGTCTAAAATAGTATTGAGCTACCCGATCGCTAATGATATCCATGCGTGCCGTCTGTTTGGGCAGGTTTATTTTATTGGAATTGTGTGAAGACAATGTTTTCAGTAAAATAAGGTCTAGAGCTCACCGTGTAATAAAAGTCGTGTATGTACGGCGTGCCGGTGTTGAGCTGTAGCATCTGAATGTTGATGAGCCATTGCTTCTCTCTGAGGGTCATTAAACCCGCGTAGTCGTCGGTGTCGCTTCCGCTGGCGTCGTCGCCGTTTATTGAGTGCCTGAAAATCGATAACATTGTTTTAGGGGAAAAATATTCAAAGATGTATCATAATATTCCTCATAGTATAAATTTCGACAATCAAAGTGCCGAGAAGACGTAACAACTACTTCTTGAATTATGCGTGGTCATACATAAAAAAAATATATATATATATATACGGGTCGACATGAGAACCTCCTCCTTTTTTTTTCGTCGGTTAAAAATGAGATAGAACATTTTTTACCATTTTTTCTGCAAGAGTCAAGCTCTTTGAAAAATGGTTTGTTCTGTTATTTTTATAGCCAAACTACGTCCCTATGTCCAGTTTGTAAAAGGACGTTTAGGTACCGGCAAAACAGGTACACGAAACTTTGCTTCCTTGGCTTTAAAGTTGCAGCTTAACCACTTTTTATCAGCACTCATTCGCTCCTTGCGAAGCGTGCGTGGTGTAACTATGAATGATAGACTGAAGAATGATGTGATAAGGCAACGGTGCGGGTTAAAAGAAGATGTAGTGACCAAAATTGAAAAGAGTATGCTTAGATGGTTTGGTCATGTTGAGAGGATAAATGAAAGGCGACTAAAAAAGATATTTACACGGCAGATGTGAGTCGCCGGGAGGGGTCGCCTTAGGAGGACATATAGAGACCTTATTGGTGATGTTCTTCAGAAAGGTCAGGTGCGTAGTACTCGCAACCGGCGTATGTGTATGACCAGATGTATGAACGTAAACGAGGCAAAAGGAGTATGTAAGGATCGTAGCAGGTGGCATTCTGTAGTTTCTGCCTACCCCCGTATGTATGTTATTTGACAACTTAATAGTAAAAAAAAACTCACCTGTTATTATAAGTCCCATTAACCCTCTGATTATTAAACATCGGATGACTAAACTGACTATTAGTGAACACATTACTTCTATTATTTAACATCGGGTGATGATTCGCGTTGTGAAAGCTATTATTAAACTGCAACATAGGATGCGTGTTCTGTATCAGCTGAACCAAATTCTGTGACGTCAACACTTGATTCTGCTTCACATTGTTATAAACCCGACTTTTTTGAAGTTTCTGATCCTTTTGCTGTTGTTGAGCTGCTTTTTGGATCGGATTCTTGTTCTGTGGCGAGATGTTGAGCTGGTTCATATGGTTGTGTTGGTTGCTGGGTGATTGTTTAATGTTGTTGGTTGGTTGTGGTTGGTTCTTTATCATCATTGGTTGGTTGATCATCATGTTTGGTTGGCTGATCGGTTGTTGCTCTGGTTTTGTTGGCATTGAGGGCTGAAAAAAGAAAACAGGCTTATAAGTAAAGTTCTTGCTGTGTATAATAACTTCACGCATGAATTCCACAACAGGGTAGACGGAGATCTAACGCACACATACATTTCTACAGATTAATTTAAGTTAATTAGGAAGCAAGGATAAATACCGACTCCGTTCTGCTACGGAGAATGTCTTAATAGAAAAATCATTAACGCTGCCCAACCAAGGAATCTAATCTAGGACCCCACGACAACATCTTGCATTAATCTTTGAGAACAAGAAAATCCGATGTTACACTAGTCATTTCTCCTGACAACCATATTTTATTCTACTAGCTTTTGCCCGCGGCTTCGCCCGGGAATTATCCCACGGGAATGTACTACTGGTATAAAAAGGTTATAAACTATCTGTGTTCCAAATTCTATCCAGATCCGTTCAGTAGTTTTTCCGTGAAAGAGCAACAAACACCCATCCATCCTTACAAACATTCATATTTATAATATTAGTAGGATTTAAGCGACAGATATTTGTTTCATCCGAAAACCGATCCCACAACACCCAGCACAGAAGCTGAACTAAAAGCACTACCGTATATGTTACCATTTATTTTTTTAAACTTTGCCCCACTCTAGGCATTTCTCCTGTATTGTGGGTGCGTTTACAAACATTCAAACTCACATACACAAACAGCGAGGCCTGGAACAACTACTTGTAGATCATACAAATATTTGTTCCGTGCGGGAATCGAACCCGCGACACGCAACGCAGCAGTCAATCACTTAACCACTGCGCCAACCATGCGTGCGTGATTAATAAGGGTTGGTTTCCAGTGTAACCAGATGCAGCTGAATACCAGTATTTTACATGGAGCGAGTGCCTATCTGACCTCCACAACCCAGTAACTAGGTAACACAATACCTCTTGGTAAGACTGGTTGTCACACTTTTGAGCTTCTGACTACCCATATCAACTGTCAAAGATCTACGAATGACAGCCGGGACCAAAGGCTTAACGTGGTTTCCGAGGCACGGAGGAGTCAAACTCAAAGCATTTATTTTAAATAGACCAATTACAGGCACTTTTGAATTGTCAAGGGGTTAGTCAGTCAGAAGAATGAAGCTAGTTGCCAATCCAAAGCGTAGTAGGTACCTATGGAGAAAAACGGGCAAGAAACTCCGTGGACACTCTTTTAAACCAACATTTAGTTACAACAAAAAAATTGGTTACATCATTCATGTTGAAATTATACATGGGAGAACGATGTAGAAAGACGTGCACGTTAAAAGCGTCCGTAATAAAAAAGATAAAAACAATTCAAAAATTAAAATTAAATAATCCAGGGCAGCCAAGAGATGACCAGACCGTACTGACGGCGCCCGTTCACGAACATGACGTATGGATCAGCACCATTCAGCTCAACCATTTTGAAGGGAACATAATGATCCAACACACACGCCACCACCAGCGAGACATTTGAGTGAGCATGACATACTCTCAGCCACCAGGGCACATTCAAGTCAATGAAAGACGAACCTAGTAAATGGTGGCTTTATAGTAGGTAGATAGTGCTCACACATGTGCTATGTCTAATGTGCTATGAGTCTATCTAGATAATGTAATGGATGGTCAACCTTCCACGACCCGACCGCGGCAAGTGGAGCTTAACCTTCGATCGACCCGTGCGGCTGTTAATATTTAGCCACGAGCCCCTCGTGTAGCCTTGAATGGATGAATGAAAGAAGTCTCCGGAACAAAATATAAATAAGTTAGATACTCACACGAAAATTAGGATTATACTGTGGCATATTTGAATTAAAATTCTGCCTCTGCATATTAATACCGGGGGGCGGCGCCAACATCCTTGGAGGCTGACTCATCATATGCTGAAACTGATTCATGCCAGGAAACTGGTTACCATTCGGAATCATCTGGTTTTGACCCATCTGGTTATGATTCTGACCCATCTGGTTGAGATTTTGACCCATCTGATTGTGATTCTGACCCATTTGGTTGTTAGGTAAATGATTGTTCATTTGGTTCATACTCTGACCCATTGAAGAGATGTTCTGTCCCATTTGGTTAGGATTCTGACCCATCTGGTTGACATTTTGACCCATTTGGGGCATATTTTGACTCATCTGATTCACATTTTGTCCCATCTGATTCATATTCTGTCCCATTTGATTAACATTTTGACCCATCTGGTTCATACTCTGCCCCAATTGCCCCATACTTTGTGTCATATTTAAATTCTGTCCCATTTGGCTCACATTCTGACCCATAATCTGGTTGTTTTGACCCATTTGATGAACGCTCATATTTTGGGTAAGCTGACTCATCAGATTACTCCCAGGTCCAATGGGATTATTCGGAAACTGGTTACCAATTTGGTTGTTCATGAATGGGGTTCCTTGTCCCATTGGGTTGACGTGGTTCTGTAGAAGCTGGTTGTTTTGCCCCATTTGGTTCATCAGTTTGCTGAGTGGTTGGTTCATTTGGCCCATACTGTGGGTCATTGACTGTTGTGGCGCAAATGGAAGTGGCACCGGCGCTTGAAGACCTGGTGGCCTTTGTAGTATTACAGGAGGAAATCTTGGCTGGAAATTAAAGAATTAATTGTTAGACTAACTCATAATGTTTTTGAGTTTATAGCATGATTATATTATTTGTTTCGTTTGGTATTAAAAACCGGGCAAGTGCGAGTCGGGCTCGCAGAAAATGCCGTAAAAGAAAAAACGTTTCTTGTATCCTCCTATAATTTTGTAATTTAAAAAACAAAAAAAAAAAAAATGATAATGAAATTTTAAAAAAAAAAAAAAAAAATTGTGTGCGTGTGTTGTTGTGTTGTTGTATATGCATTAAATGTATTTTGTAGCATTTTGTTAGGGACTTTGTTCTGTATGATCAATAAGAATGTTAATGTTTGTAAAGTTAGTGTTTTGAATGTGGATAGACGTTCTAACTTCCATGATGGGTGAGGAACGAGGTTACTTATATTATAATTGTTTATGTTGCTTGTTTTGTGTACCTACTGTGCAAATATTTCGACACAAATGTATTTATGTTATGAAATAAATAACTTGAACTTGAACTTATTTTACCACTTATTGTTATTGTGGCAATAGAAATACGCACTCTGTGGAAATTTCAACTGTCTGCCTATTCCCGTTCATGAGATACAGCCCGCAGACAGACAAGACGGACGGTCGGCCAGCGGAAGCCACTTTACCAGATAAAATCCACTGCTTCAATTTTTCTTTAGATTGTGACAATTTATTAAAATGACGAACATACTCTCGAAACCAATATAACCAATGCATGATTTATTTTAATTTTAGACAAGATTTCTATGACATAGGTTTCCTACAATCCGGGCCTAAACATAGATTTTTCAAAATTAATTTTACTAATAATAAGTTGCTTGTCCCAAAACCAACACCTCGATCATGCTGTTTAGTAGCAAATAATTTATTTATTTATTTATTAAAAACTTCTCGCACACAATAGTATACAAAGGCGGACTTAATGCCTTAGGCATTCTCTACCAATCAACCAAGGGTGGTGAAGAGATAAGATGGCAGGTGCTCTGTATAACAGACGTTACTAATAATAATAAAAAATAAATAAAAAGAAAACAAGTATTTATAAATAAAATAGGTATACAAGTACCTAAACAGAATATAAACTTATAATACACACCCATACATATTTACTATAATATACTAGTATACATTATACATATACTATATATATACACAAAAAGGTATGGAGGTAATTGAGATGACTCTACGCTATATTTTGAAAATAACTCTGCAATTTCCGCTTAAATGCATACCGACTGGTAGCCGTCCTGATTTCAAGAGGAAGCGCATTCCAGAGAAGAATGGACTGAATATGAAAGGAAGAATGAATAAAATCAGAAGTATGAGAAGGACAGAGAAGGAGAAGATTGTTGGAAGAACGCAGATTCTTAGCGTGTGAAGAACATAGATATAATAATCGGTCTTCCTTTATTATTTCTATCAACTGACCTGGAAGTAGTTCTGGTTGAAGGGCGGCTGCTGCACCTGCTTCTGGCGCAGTTGCCGCTCCAACTCCTCAACTGTGCACACATTCTTCATACCTGCTACCGGCTGCGGGGGAAAAGAAGTGTTATTCACCTGAAGAAAAAAAAATTAAGTATCACACATAACATAATTTCACGCCAGTAATCACCGAAGGAAGGCAGAGGTGTACCTATTGTATAGTAACCGGCATGAGTCGTGAGCACAAACTGACGCCTGCGCAGTAGTTAATTTTAGGTCTGTTTGGCGGAATGAAGAAGCCGGGTGGCGCCGAACTGCACGCGATTGGTTCGTCAGTCGATGCTCGTCGTCTTTTGGACTCTCGCGTGCCATTCGGCTACTGTACACTTTCGAGCAATTTTAGTGACTTACGTTTTGGATTTTAAGATAGTCTATTATTGTAAAAAAAAAAAAAAAACAAGAAAAAACACTTTTAATCGAATTAAATTGTTTTATTGAGATAATTACGAGTATATTTTAGTCACGAAGACCTACAACATTATTGTATCAGAGTAAAATTTCAAGTACCACTAATATTTTAATTATAGTTTGTGTAAGTACCTATCAATAATTTTAGTACAAACGGTACATGCGCGAGCTTGCCCCCACTACTGCCCATCTGTGCTCACGACTCGTGCCGGTTATTATACCATGTACACCCATATTTCGCCAGTTATATTTACATCCCATGGAATAGGGGGCCTGTTGCCATCAACCGGGCACAAATCCAGATTCCAGGCGGCGACTGAGTAATTCTTGATGGAATAACCCAACAAAACTTTCGCCGACCTACTAATTCAGCGTGGCACTACAATGGCGATGTTAATTTAACACATGGGTCGGACTAGTGGCCAGTAACAATAAAAAATATTCGTGAAACACAAACAAAAACAACAAAAAGAAAAAAGTGTTAACTACAACAGTGTGTGCGTCACGGCTGCGCCAAAAAGTTTCATTTCAGCATTAACCAAATCAAATCATTTTTATTTCAGGAATACACCCATATTGAAATTAAACCAAATTACAAATTAATACAAAAACTAACTTATTATATATAATTTTTTCACATAACATCACGCCTGTATTCCCCGAAGGGTAAGGCAGAGGTGTACCTATAGCACACCCACATTTCGCCAGTTATGTTTAAGTCCCATGTAATAGGGGGCGAGCCTATTGTCATCAACCGGGCACAAATCCAGGCTCCAGGCTGCTACCGAGAAATTCCAGATGGAAAAACCCAATAACACTTTGCCTGACCCGGGAATCGAAGCCAGGACCTCATGCTCAGCAGTAGCGCTTGCGACCACTAGACCAAAGAGGCAGTTTTTTTTTTAAATTAATACAAAAACTTTTTTTTTTTATTGTTACTGTCCACTAGCCCTACCCATGTGTTAAATAAATTCGCCATTGTAGCGCCACGCTGTATTGTAAATATATGTATATATATATATATATATATATATAATTATACACCTAATTAAACTCATAATCAGCCTATAATGTTCCCACTGCTGGGACTCAGGCCTCCTCTCTTTGAGAGGGAATGGGCTGTAATCCACCACGCGGGCCCAGTGCGGGTTGGTAGATGTCACATATCTTCGAATTTTTGGTTCTAGGACATGCCGGTTTCCTCACGATATTTTCCTTCACCGTTTTGAGAGCAGTGGTGATGAAATTATTTACACAAAGTAAAGCGCCTGCCTGGGTTCGAACCCACGACCTACAACTCGTAAGTCGGGGCCGATACCACTGGGCCACCACTGCTCTCATCTAATAATTTATAATAATATTAAATTGCTTGAATTGCTGCTTAGCTCTCCTCTCTCTTAATTTTGCTGTGCCCGATAGGGTCCATATTGAATTTTTACTTTTTTACACAATCTATGTAATACATTCGGAATGCAATAAAGAATAAATTCTTTACTGCATTCCATACTAAAGTATTGAATCAAACTCTGAGCTAACTCCAAAACTGATATATGAGCTACCTCCAAAACTGATATTGCATGTCAAGTCAAAGGACCAACTTAAAATAATACTACAAAAACATTATCTCTCATTGTGTCCGTAGCTGTGTAACTGTGTTTGTAACAAACCTCAAGTTTGCATAAATTGCCTTTCTGTAAAAGGTAAGATTTTTGATCTCGACTGTAGATAATTAATTATATGTATTATTTTATAGCCTACTTAGCTTAATTAAACTTTAGCACATTATTACTCATTTTCAAAATGTTACTAGATGAGAACTACTGCCGACAAACTGTTATGCAGTATGGCAGACTAGAAATAATGTTATTGTTGATTAAGATTTTCGAATAAATAAATAAAAATAAAAAAACACCCTCTTATGCTAGCAATAATGCTAAATCAAAAAACGTTGATTCAAAGTAGACATTAGACAGTCCCCAAAAGGTCCACCATTCACCAGTTCCTATTGTTTTAGCTGGGAAGCTTGGGATTTCGACATTTATATCTGTAATTTTTATGGTGTACATAAAAGTTGCCAACAATTTACTATGTCACTCTTACTACACATAAAGCAAAGGTAGATATGGTCTGTTCCAAAAGTAACTAATGGAAGTATAAACAAATGGATCAGAAAACGTACCTGTGGATGACCAATTGGTTAATTTTATAACCTCTTCTTTAATTGATGATTTTTCAATTACAATTTAATTATGATACTTAAACAGTAATTGTTGGAAAGTGGTGAGATACCAAGTTGAAAGCTTTCATCTGTATTCAAATGGGTGTTTGCTTAAGAATGTAACCTGAACAAGGTTTGTTTTTATTTTCATTAGAAACTTTTTGAACAGACTCTACAGTCTGATGAATGATTTTATTTCTGTAAGCAGGTTTGTACAAACACTTTTACATGCCAATCATTTTTTTTTAAACTACATGAGATCGGCGTTTCCTATCTGACTACCGTCAAACGGGGTGAATAGAGACACAGGGGTAAATTGGAACAAAAGTTTAAAAGGGATTTTAACAATGAAATAATATAATTTGTTGCCAACTAGGGCACTTAATCGTTAATTATAATACAGTAAACACATTAGAGTCTTTTTTGACAACAAACTATATTATTTAAATATTAAAATCCCTTTTAAAGTTTCGTTCCGATTCACCCGTGTTCCTATTCACCCCGTTTAACGGTACTCTGAGAAGAAACGCCGAAACAAACTCGGGGGTCAGAGTCTCTTTTGAAGTCCAGATATAAACTTGGGTCAGATCATGTGAAGACCATGTAGATTGGTGTCTGAAATGGTCTTTTGATGAAAAACCACACAGATAAAGTAGACCGGTACAGTCAATGCGCTCATTTGTCAGTAAACGTGCAGCTCAACTCAGAACTTAAGGAGCTCAACGACATGTTCCTAAAGTAAGTAAAATAAATACCTATGTATTTATTTATGTACTAGCTTTTGCTCGCGGCTTCGCTCGCGTGGAGGTCGGAAATTATCCCACGGGAACGTACGACCGGGATAAAAAGTATCCTACGTGTTAATCCAGGTTATAAACCATGTGTGTTAGATTGCCGGATACAAGGGGTGGGGGGGAGGCCATCCCCCCTGTAAAGACCCAGGAATTCCATACTTTCGACTCAACTTTTCGATTCAATTCAGCCAAAAGGTCATTCTCCACTCTACGCCGCTTGAAAACATGGCAGCGTACGCGGACAGGGGAGGAGCGGCTTTGCGGACTTGCACTCCTACACATCCACAGGGATGTTCCAGTTGATGTCGATAAAATTATAGATAGGTTTGCCAAAAGCGGCACAAGGCGCATTAACTTTATTTTGTAAAAAATCAAGCTAATAAAACATTACCTTTTTTTTTTACTTGTGATTTTAACCCTAGCTTCGAACCTTATCAGAAAAATCCGTTCCAAATCCGTTCAGTAGTTTTTGAGTGAAAGAGTAACAAACATCCATCCATCCTCACAAACTTTCACATTTATAATATTAGTAGGATAGTGAGATAATCTATACTCACAGTGGATGCGCTAGGGAATATCGGGTCGTGTCTCCACACGCTAGAGCCGAACGCTCTGGAGTGGGGTGCGTCTGTCTCGTCCAGTACAAGCTGAGAGAGCGAAGCCTCTGCAATAAACATAGTAAGTTAGTATCTACTGTCAAACAACATACTTATAACATTACAAATATATTGCCCTAAGGGTTAGGGTTTCTTTTGAAGTCGGCTGTCTTTATTTTTTATTTTTGTAAAAAAGTTTTTATTTTTCACTTTTTATTTGTTATCACAAGAAAAAAATACCCATATCGCTATAGGTGTGCCTATAATATTTGAAGAGTTCCCTCGATTTGTCTAGGATCCCACCATATCCTGACCTGATGACAATGGGACCACCTGGGAAGTATACTCTTTCAAACAAAAAAGAATTTTCCATATCAGTCCATCCGTCTCAGAGTTATCGGGGAATATACATAAAAAAAAAAGATTAAGACGAACTGTGAAACCCCTTTTTTGAAGTCAGTTAATAATACATAGTGCGTCTTCAGTCCTTTCACTGTTATTATACATCTGGCAGCAGCCAACCGAAAACAATCTTTGCATAATCCTATAATGTTCCCACTGCTGGGACACAGGCCTCCTCTCTTCGAAAGGGAGAAGGCTGTAATCTACCACGCGGACCCAGTGCGGGTTGGTAATGTCACATGTCTTCGAATTTTTGGATCTAGGACATGCCGGTTTCGTCACGATGCTTTCCGTCACCGTTTTGAGAGCAGTGGTGATGAAAATAATTACACAAAGTAAAGCACCTTCCTGGGTTCAAACCCACGACCAACAACTCGTAAGTCGGGGCTGATACCACTGGGCCACCACTTCTCACTAAAGCTCAAAGCAACCTTATTGCAACGAAAATAAAGATCACTGTAAATTAAACACGGGGCGCCGATTTATTTCACCCCTGATTTTGCATCCAAACTATACTCCATTTGAAATAAGATTAGAAATTTAAATAAAACTTTTTTTCAGTCCGTTCAACCGATTTTGACGTTATTACGTTAGATGCATGATAAATGGGAGCTGCAACAAATAGTTGGTATTGTAACCACGTTTTTGCTTTTAATGCCATCCTTATGCTTACGGAATAGAAGTCAAAATCGGTTGAATGAACTGTAAAAAAGGGTTTGTTTAAATTTCAAATCTTATTTCAAATGGAGTATAGTTTGGATGCAAAATCAGGGGTGAAATAAATCGGCGCCCCGTGTTCCACGCGCGCCGTAAAGAGATGTCAGCACCATTGACGGGGTCCGATAGGGCCGATACCTGCCGGGGTCACGGATTGTTCGAAAGAGTTACTGGGGCCCTGGCACACAGGCAACTGAAGGAACACGGGTGGGTTTTAGTCAGTAAGAGTCTGACACGCCCTCCCGCTACGCCCAGAGCGGGAGACGTCATTTGATAAGGGGTGAAATAACTGTGAAAGGACTGTTTAAACTTTTGTGATTCATAGATTAAATATTTTCTCACCGAGCTGGGTGTTAGCGAGGTCATCGATGCCGCTGCTGGTGTGTCTGCGGCTGCTCTCCAGCTGTTCCGCCAGCTGCTCATGTTCCACCTCCCAGTCGAACTCGTCCGCTGCAAGATTAAACTCCATTAGACACTATACATCATGCCAGTAATCCTAAAAGGGTTAGGCAGAGGTGTACTTATACTACACCCACATTTTGCCAGTTATTTTCAATTCTAATGTATAAGGGGCGAGTCTGTTGCCATGAAACGGGCACAAATCCAGGCTCCGGGCCGCTACTGAGAAATTCATGATAGAAAAACCCAATAACACTGCCAAGTTCAAGGCGTAATTTAATTTGATGTCTCGTAACTTGTTTCTGATCTTTCACCGTCCTTTTCTCGCGCTGTTCGTTATATTAGTAAAGGATAGCAATTCTTTAATTTAAGTTTAGTATGACCACAAGAATCGGCACCGTAATCAATCAGCCTATGGTGTTCTCACTGCTGGGACGCAGGCCTCCTCTGTATGAGGGAGTGGGCAATAATCCACCACGTGGGCTCAGTGCAGGTTTAGCAGTTGTCACATGTTTTAGAGGTTTTGGTACTAGGACTTGCCGGTTTCCACCCGATGTTTTCCTTCACCGTTTTGAGAGCAGTGGTGATGAAATAATTTACACAAAGTAAAGCGCCTGTCTGGGTTCGAACTTACGACCTACAACTCGTAAGTCGCGGCCGTTACCACTGGGCCACCACTGCTCCAGGCTTATGAATTCGGCGAGTTCTTTTTAAAGTGAAACTTTTATTACATTGTCTCAAACTTTTTCGTCTGTGTGTTGCATGTCGCGTGACGGTCGGCCGCGGAGTAGGGATAAAGTGAAAGGAAGGAGGTTTTTAGTTAAATGTCTATAATGTGAAAAAAGTTTCACTTTTACCGTGGTTTCATAAAACCACACAATCCTTTTATTTTGCATTGCTTCTTTCCCGTTGACATACGGTTCCGAAACGTAGACACTCACAGCGGAACCTATGCTCGGAGTTTCTTTGAAGGGTAAAATTAGTGATCGAATTATCCGAAAAGGAACCGGAGTTACCGATATAGCTTAATAAGTAAGCAAACTGAAGTGGCAGTGGGTTGGCCATGTTTGCGTAAGGACCGTGGGCCGGTGGAATAGACGAGTCCTGAAGTGGAGACCGCGTATCGGCAAGCGTAGTGTGGGACGCCCCCCAGCTAGGTCAACCGACGACCTTAAGAAGGTGGCTGGGACAGACTGTATGCGGAAGGCAGAGGACAGGGTGTTGTGGCGCAGCGTCGGAGAGGCCTATGTCCAGCAGTGGACTGCGATAGACTAGGTTGATTAAGAGATCGTCTAAGCTAAAATTTCGTGCCCTTCCATTGTTTGTAACAAGAATATAATCCAGACCGAATTCCGATCACGGCAGCCAATGTCAATGGAGACTAGCCAACAATGCAGGAGATATTATAGTGCACAATTATGTGCGCAAACACAGGTGCACTCTCTCTTCCCTCATTCTCAGTCCGATGGGACGGTGATCCGTCACGACCGGAGAGAGATCAGGAGCAGGACGAACGGCTTAACGTGCTTTCCGAGGCACGAGGGTACCACATAACCAACTTCCAATCTCCAGGATCTTACTGCAGAAAAACCCAAGTTTTTTTAGGGGCCGACCCAGAAGTCGAACCTTCATGATCCGCTTATGGCCGATTCCTATAATTTACGGATCGGTTTGGTTAATTAAATCTCTTGTATCTTTACCACTAATGAAGCTAAGACCTCATAGCTTTGCATAGTCGAACCTCCCATATGGGAGTAGTTATCACAGGTAAAATTAGCTTACGAATCTATTTTATGTGCCTAGTTTGGCAATAAAAAATGCCACCATTGGTAAGCAAAGCGATTCGTTTTGGTTTATAGTGTATCTACACCGCCACATGTGAGCTACACGTCACACTGACGTCACGCAAATCCTGCATCGCGCAAGCAGAGTTTACCGCGCGACTAGCATATATACCCGACATCAACCGTCGGGCAGTTGCCCGCCAGACACGAAACTCGTCTGGTCGGAGGAGCCTCCCTTTTCTATAGAGTATGAGTGAACTTTACACCCTGTTCCTCATACCTCTATAATAGGAACCGAGCATTAGTGTATCGAGTAGCGACTAATCGATGATCGTACTATGGTTTTGTAGACAATCGGGTTAAATCCCGGTGTTTAAAAGCCTTTACAATTACAATCTGTTTTCTAATCTCTTGTCAACATAAGTTACCACAACATAATTAACTAATTATGTTGATCAACCACAAACCACTAACAAATTGTTTTAAAATTACATTTAATCATTATTGCGTGACGTTTACGTCCGTGGTCTAATATAAGCGAACGTCGCGTCGCGCGAATAGGCAATCGTCGCGATCATTAGTCACTCTTTTGTTCGAAAAACCACAGGGCGCCTTCTACAGGTGTGACAACGCGTTCAGATTCGCCGAACAAAATGAATGCGACGACGATCGCTTGTATTAGGACACAGGGCTAGTAATATTTTTTTTTCTTTTTTAATTTTTTTAAAGGAGAATCCAACTTAATCTATAATTAGTATTTGAAGCATGATGGTAGCAAATATTAGTTTTGTATGTCCCAATCACCTTTTTTATGGAATTCTATGACGAAAACACGCTTATCAACACGAGTTTGTAATTGGTTGCAAGTGTTATTTGTAGTAATTTCCAAAGGTAATCTATCTATACTAATAATAAAGCTGAAGTTTGTTTGTTTGCTTGAACGCGCTAATCTCAGGAACTAACAGTCGGAATTGTTTTTTTTTTTTTGCTATTGATAACCCCATTCGTGAGGAAGGCTATAGGCTACTTTACATCATGCTACGACCCCTAAGAGCCGAGAAATAACAAAAAATGTCGGAAAGAACGCTAAGCGAAAACGAAGTATAGCGCGGGTAGGCGGCGGGGTGGGGCGGGGGAACAAGAAATTTCACGCGGACGAATTCGCGGGCGGAAGCTAGTATTTTTATAATGCCATCTCACAATTTAAAAACAATAATGCCCGTTTTCATTAGCACTAGGCGACATCCAAATTAGGGCCTAAATAAAAGCGCGCTATTGGATCTTCACCTCTCGGCTTAGCGCCGAAAGTTGAAAATCCATCCAACGAATTTTCGTGAATACCGGCATTATTTTTCTTTAGAGCATCTACGAGGTAAATTCGTAACACGCTAACAGTAGCAATGGCTTACATTTTGACAGTTCAACAACATTCATTGCGTTATTTACGTTGTTGAGCAGACAAATTTCTCGAACATATGAAACAATGGTTTAGCAATATCCTTCAAAATTATTCAGAATGTGTTACGCAGGTGATGGATGAGAGTATCTGAGAATTGTGTATAATAATGTCGGATTGGAGATGCCTATGTCCAATAAGTAGGTGTAGACGGATTATGAATGTTTAAAGGAGATGGAGCATGGTAGCTGGACGTAACCATGTTTCGCACGGGTGCAAACTACTAATATGGCGACATGTATCGAGATTTCTGTGCAATATCCGAATTAAATATTATACACATAAATTGTCTACTTCTTCTCTACCAGTCAACCACGGGTGAATATTCAAATTTTCTTACGTTTTTAGCAATTTGTAGCTCAGTAAATAAGATCGTATGATAATGAAAATATGATTGGCGCCATCCAGTTTTTTTTTCTTCTAAATGTTGATTAGCGTGTTTTCCAAATGAAAAAGCCTCCTCAATGCCTCCAGCGGTGACAAATATACAATACTTACAACCTTGACCAAAAGTCTCGTCGTTGAGAGCATCGTATTCATCCTCCGATGGCTCGCCACCTCCTTCGTCATCATTTAAGTTCTGGAACAAAAGAGATTTTATTATTTTGAGTTTTTGACATACGGCGAATTGGCATGTTGTTGTAGGAGGGACACTCAATGAGGGTTTTCATGAAAATTCACGCCACCTGTTGGCGCCACTTTGACAAGAGGCCTACCATTTCGACAATGGTTATAAAATACATGATGACGGTCAAAATTCGTTTCGTTCATTCGTTCATCATTCAGTCACGACTAAAGAAAATATAGGCGGTTTGACACTTTTGACAGTTGCCCGGACCTGACGTCTCTGTGCTGCCACCCAGTGAACGTCATTTTAGAAAACCCTCATTCCAGGGACCGACGACCTTAAAATCCACCGCGTGCACCCACCTTAAACCGCGTGCACTCCGCACGCTCAACCTCATAGCGAATGAGCCGGACTTATTCTGTTGTTCTCTGAGTGAATTCACAAGGAATGCATTGTTTATAATTAGTTATAGATGTTAGTTTATATTAAGTTAGTTTTAAGCGCATTCATCGCATTGGGCTTAACCTGTAATGGTAGATGTAAGTAGAAATAAATAAATAAATAAAAAGCAGCCGGTACAAACCGGGTGGGTGTGCGCAAATTTGGAGAGCCCTATGTCTAACAGTGGGTTGGTTCAGTAGACTGATAAATCGATTGCCAAACTTGTAGAAATATCGTTTTACAAATAGCTTATATGATTTTAACTTTACAAAGCATACAATTTCGATTTTGGGGTAAAAGTGTAATGAGATGATGAGTATTTAAGGATCGTAGCAGGTGGCGTTCTGTATTTTCTGTCCACCCCCATGGGAAGAAGGCGTATGTATGTATGTAATTCTACAAGTTGGTAACACTGGGCATTGAAATCCGGTAGTTGGCTCTTTGCTTTTGGGATCTCAAATTTTCTGTATTCAGAAACTACAGACTACTTTATTCTTCTATTTTTCAGGTGCTAACATATCAGCCGTGACTCGCGATGGCCTGACGCCGCTGCACTGCACGGCGCGGTCAGGATCAGGACACAGCAACGTTGTTTCACGTTTTTTGCAACGTGGCGCGCCTATCACCAGTAAAACAGAATGTTTGTCAACAATTTATGGGCTCTAATGTAACTATCGAGGGTTAAAGTTGATAATTTTGATAGTTTTTATCGCTAAGTAAAGATTTCGAACACATTGCCATCAGAGCGCCATCACCCGCTTAGTATAAGCCTTGCACCCACCTCGCTATAGGTACTAAGATAAAGCCCTTGAAACTAGCTTGCGTATGTAGAGTCGGTATTTAAGTTATTGAGCCGGTGACGACTACGGTCTTTAAGTTTGATCAAATACGAATAATAATATCCATGTCAAAACGATGAACAGTTTTATTCTAACTATTACATATCCTGCACTATTTATCAAATGTGGTGAACCTCAAAAAGGCTCGAGTTGATCGATAGAATCTTATTGAAGTAAAATCATTCTCTTAGAAGGAAAATAATTGGTCCAGCACCCAAATCGTGTAACACACTATCAATCTCAATCTGAATCATTTTATAATATAATAATAATAAATGTTTATATGCACCTTCAAAATTAACATAAAGAAACAGGTTTACAATAAAAAGGCCGAAAGGTAGTTACATTATTTTACATGTTAGAGTTGCAACTAACACCTAAGCTAAGATAACTTAATATCTTGTAATATAGGTATCAGAGCCCACCCTTATTTGAATTCACATATTAGAGCCAAAAAGCGTAATATAGTTTTATAATTTAAAAAATTCAATTCCCGTCTACAATTAACAAGATACATTCTGAGTACAAAATAAATCAGGTTTTTTTTTTTTTGAAAGGTCAATTGATAGCTTATAAAGTAACCATGCAAGAGGCAAGATTTGAGATAAATTTTGAAAATTTTCAAGCTAATCCATTGCATTATATTTTCGAAAAATTTGTCTGCTCAATAACGTAAATAACGCAATGAATGTTTTTGAACTGTCAAAATGAAAGCCATTCCTACCACAGACTATAACAACCTAGTACATTTAACTTAGTAATTAATTCCTTTTCTAGCACAGAAGATTTTTGACTGTTTTTCGCCTCACCATTATCTCCTGGCTAGTTTTTCCTAATTATTTTGGAGCCGGCTTCCAGTTTAGAATGCAACTGCATACCAGTATTTTACAAGGAACGTCTGCCTATCTGGCCTCCACAACCCAGTTACAGGGTCGCATGATGCCCCTTTGCAAGTCTGGTTGACTAGACTTTAGGGCTTCTTACCATCGTAGCGTCCGTTTTGCCTTACCATCAGCTATTTTCTATTACGATACTACAATGTACGTCAGGCACACTCTAGGCAGTCAGCCCTGCTAACTTTTAAAGTGAAACTTTTATTACATCGTCTCAAACTTTTTCGTCTGTGTGTTGCATGTCGCGTGACGGTCGGCCGCGGAGTAGGGATAAAGTGAAAGGAAGGAGGTTTTTAGTTAAATGTCTATAATGTGAAAAAAAGTTTCACTTTTACCGTGGTTTCATAAAACCACACAATCCTTTTTTTTTTTAAGGCTCTGTGCAATCTGGGTGACTGACTACCCCAAATCTTAGGGTCAAACATACAGTGTGTCTTTATAATGTGCACATATAGAAAAGAAGGAAACTAAGCTTAATTTTATCGACGGAATAAATATTTAAAAAAATCTAAAAATGTTTTTTTTTTTTGTAGCATTTTTTGATTTCTCGTTCGCTGCTTTGACCCCTGTGTAAACAAACCGGTATAACTTTTAAACTAAACGATCTACCAAGATGAAGCACTCAGTAATGAGTGGAAGTAACAGGGCGTCCTCATAAAATAAAAACTAAAGAAAAGTAATCGCTTTCAATTAAGAATTAACGGATTTTTGAAACAAATATCAGATATTTTTTTCATAATTTTTTACAATAATTGTAAAATTTCTCAATAAAAGCCCCGATTACCTACTCTTTTTTATTACTTAAAATTATTATCCATCTTATCAGTTTTCTAAAAGTAAAAATACCAAGTTTATAACTCAATCACAACATTTCCTATCAACTGTTGAAACCTTGCAGTCGGCTACGCACCATACTTTAGCAGGTAGAGATTGTTATGCGTTTTTTTTTAAATATTTTTTCCCTCGATATAATTTAGCTTAGTTTCCCTCATTTCGATATGTGCACATTATGAAGACTCACACTGTATCATAGCATAATTAATAGCATGTACCCTGCAGTAGCAGCCAGCAAGCTACCAATTGCACCATACTAGCAACCAATCACATATATTTTAATATTACTTTAACTAATAATCCTTATTTTAATAAATACTATCTTTCTCTCCCTCAGATCCTCTCATTTCTTTCTTTCACACAAAGGTTTCAGGAAACCATAAATACCCTGCTACTTTGCTGACAGATCTTTACGAGAGCATAAGCTATTAAATTTGTCGTCAGACGAAAATCTACGATGCAGTGCCGGCTAAGGTAGGTGCAGGTAAGGTAGGGCGCGACTGGGCGACCACCCAGCGTGCTAGAGGTGACGGGGCGCCGAAGGGGCTGTGACTAGAAGCCCCTTCACCCCTGGCGCCTGCAGAGTACTTTTGTTTTAGTTAGTTTATAGTTAGACAAACAAAAATAAAATTGAGATCTCTTCGCTTACTCTTGCATCCGACATTCTCTGAATTCTCAAACTTTTCTACATAAGCCGATAAAGTAACTCCTATTTCTTTATGAATGGACATAAGAAAAATTAGGCGGAGTGCTGAAATTTTTCGCCCCTCTCTACTCTCCAAGAGAGGAGAGGAGCGCCATTGAAATTTCACTCAGAGCGCCTGTAATGTTAATACCCGCACTGCTACGACGGTGGTGACAAGTCGATGATTTTCGAGTGGAGTTGGGCAGGACATCTGGCTAGACGCGGATGGCCGCTGGAGTAAGATTATGACATAAGAGGACCAGGACTTGTCGCGCAACTTGGGAGAGGTTTATGTCCAGTGGACTGCGGTTGGTTGACGCTGTTCTTGTTTGTAACGAGAGATAGTCCGCAAGATTGTAGAGGCGAGAACAAACACACAACATTAACTATAATAATAAAGAAATCGCAGTAAGGAACCTTAGACTTGGCCCGATTTTGTCTAGATTTCATTACTTTTTAGAGATAAACAAGCAGCTCCATCGAGACTTGGCTAGTTTTTTACAGAATGTGTTTGGTGGGATTCTATTTAGATCCTTGTCTCCAATTGATGTTATTTCCAGTTAAACGAATATCAGTTTTATGGTAATGTAAATTCAAGTTCAATTCAGAATGACTGAATTGAAAAAGTCAGAAAAATTATTGAAGTTGTACCCTAACAAGTTTTTGAACAAATGAATTATAAGTACTTATACTTAAACTGAACTTTGTGTGAGTATCTATTAAAGTTGTTTTTCCAAAAACACGTTTTGTTTACACATTTGGAAACTAAATCCCGAACGCAGTATAGCTTGAATGACTGTACAGAAAACATTGTAATAAAGAGATGAACAAAATGGGGCCAGTGTTGTCACAGCATGAGTCTTGAATAACAATGTCAAAATGACCCAGATATCACAAAAACTGCATTTGTGTTAGGGATTTGTGCTTGTTTAACTATATTATGCTGTGAATTTATCATCCACTACAACCCAAAAGGTTTGCCAATATAATTTAAATAAAATGGTTTAATTATTTGAAAATAAAGTTGGAACAAGTTGTTAGGTTATTTTTGTTGAGTTGTTGTCTTTGGTTATCTTGAAAATAGAAGATTAGTATATGGTCAGCAACACTGCAACATTCCATGTTGCCCGCAACACAGAAATAAGTAACTTTGTTTTCTAATGAATTATGGAGATAATTTTATTATATTTTTATGATAACATGTCTCGGGGCCTTATGGTTCCGGACCTTTGTAAGGCGTACGAGGGACCGAAGCCAACTCGCAGAGGCCCCTTAGAAAATTTTAAATAGAATGAGGCACCATCTGACGATTATCCCTGTATGCACTGTGCAAGTGCACCCAAGGACAACCCCCGGTTGGTGTAGGACTATTGCAGGATATGGAAACAAAGTTATTGGACTACTGATTTGGGTAGCTTAAGTGGACTGGTCATCTAGGACTATGGAAAGACTATGGCCCCTGCCTGGCCAATGTTTTATAGAAAATGGCACTAAGTGACTTGCACACTCAATAATGGGCCCTCGAAAACGGTCGCTAGCACATAGTGTCGTAGCAACAAGGGGGGCAACATGTCCTGAGGTGCTTATGAGGAGTGGAGAGGTATCCCACGGCTATCAGGACAATCCCGCAAGTACGGTCAAGATCCCTACCAGCATCTTACTGGAATACTTTCTTCCTCCGAGCACGTTTGCTCTTGCGAATCTCCACTCAAGCCAGCCAATAAAGGCAAGAAAGAGGCGGGAGCTCTGTTCCTCGTCATTGTTCACTCCAGCCGGCCAATAAAGGCAAGCCAGAGGTGAGGAACAAGACTTCTCCCGGGAGATAGGGTCCGTGGGGTCGCTAATGCCCAACAGCTCGCCACATGCTGCACTGCGGTATACCTACCTTATCTTATTATTATTTTTGGGAGTGATTTTATCTCAGCTCTTAGGCTGGTTTTAGCTACATTTACCGGCCAAAGCCAAGTAAATGTAGCGTGTGGTGTGTATTTAAGATGAGGGTGTTTTCTTCCTCTAACTGCATGAACTTTCTAAATATTCTGCAGGTATTTAAGAAGGCAGCTTTCTGTAGGTTAATATAAACGGATTCTTTAAAATCTATTAATTTCCGGCTAAGGAGAAGATGGTTGGGGATAACACCTGTCGTGGAGAGAACTATAGGGATTACATTCACTTTTTCTTGTCCCCAGATTCTTGTGACTTCTTCTTTAAGGTCAGCATATTTACTTATTTTATCAGATAAGATTTTTTGTAGGTTATAGGTATTAGGAACTGCATCTCTAAGGTAAGTGATTTTTCTTATTTTATCCTGTAGGGTTATGTCTGTTCTATTATTATATTATTAATTACACATGCTTGACAAATAGATTGATGATATTAGTTTAAAACGAAGAAAGAACAGAAAAAGTTTCCTGTTATAGTAAAGATGATTCAGTGTTGAAATTGGTCCATATTCTGCTGACATAATTCTCTTAACAACAAAGGTATTTTATTTCAGTAGAGTTTTTTTTTAAGAGTGATAAATATAAATGTTTATGGATGGAGAGGGAGAAGAAGGCCAAAGAAAAGATGGATGAATTGTGTGAGGAACTATATGGAAGAGAAGGGAATGAATGATAGTGTGACAGTTGACAGGAGAAAATGGACAAAGAAAATGTATTGAGCCTTCCTAAGGGCAGATAAGCGATGATGATGGTCTATTCTCTGCTTATCATTTGAGAGTTATTAATTATTTGATAAAAATCCTAAAGACAGAAGGAAAATAATGGCTATCAGTGAGTTAAAGTATCTTTATTGATTTTTCATCGCCAAAATTCTATGTACAGTAGAGCGTCGATTATCCGAACGTCGGTCAATCGAACGACTACTTAACCGAACTGTTAGTGTTAATTAAATTACATTGTATTTATATTATTATTGAAATTAAATTATTATTTCATTTTATTTTGTTTCATTAGTTTTTCATACATACATACATACATACATAAACTCACGCCTTCTTCCCATGGGGGTAGGCGAAACTACAGAATGCCACCTGCTACGATCCTTTCATACTCCTTTTGCCTCGTTTACGTTCATACATCTGGTCACAGTTATTCATACAGCTCGAGTATCCGAATAAATCGGTTTTCCGAACACCCGTGTCCCTAATTAGTTTGGATAATCGATGCTCTACTGTATTAATAAAAACATGACAATCCTTTGCTAAACCTACCTACTGCTAACATAAATCCTTTGAAAGCATTTTTGGCCAAGCTGAAATGGAGAAGTTTCGCTTGAGAACAGAGAAGCTCGGTTGTAACATTTTCAATGGTAACAAGAATTTATAGTTTTAATTATAAAGGAAGCAAATGGTACTTCTGACAGCCACTAATAGCGGTAACACTTTCTGGGTAGGTGTAAGGTGCCTACATCCAAAAGAAGATAAGAGGATTCTTCTAGAGTTGAGTTGAGCTACACAATTACTGACAAATGCGTGCACTGACTGGACAGCTCCACTCACTCTGTGTGGTTTTTTCTCAAAAGACCATTTCAGCCACAAATCTACATGGTCTTCACATGATCTGACCAAGATTATGTCTGTACTTTAAAAGACACTGTGACCTCTGAGTTTGTTTCGGCCTTTCTTCTCAGAGTAGTCAGATAGGAAACGCCAGCCTCATCTAGTTAGTAAACTATGATTAATGTGTAAAAGTGTTTGTAGAAACCTACTTACTGAAATAAAATCGTTTATCATCTAAACAGAAAGCTCACATATTTTTCGAATGCTCATAACAACATCCCACCTTTTGTATGGTTGTCTCCTTAAGGTCTCTTTTATGATTAATTACCCCTCCCTTTTAACATATCCCTCTCCAGAACTGCTTGTGGAGCTGATGATTTTCATCCGCCACAATAATATAAAATTATGATTTGTTTCCCCAAATATTCGGTCTGTGTGGATGTGGTATATGTATGTTTAATGTTCTAACAATTATAATATATATGTTATTTTATCTTTTTGCTGGTTCAGTCCAGACTGAACCCCAGCACTAACCCCACAAGATCTACATTAGGTTCAACTGTATCATTTAAGATTTGTATAGTTAATTTTTTTAATTTATAACAATGCTCTCTTCTTTTTCCAGTTCAGTTTAGACGTTGGCAGAATAGTCAACATGGGCTTTGCTTACCATAATTAAAAAATAGAATAGAATAAACAGAAGCAAATGAGATCAGGTAGCGTTTCATTAAGTCTAGGATAATTTTAACACCGGTAAGTTATATTTATTCGATTTATTCATTATTTTATCTGAACAGTTTACTCATTGTAATGTTGAGGTCTTATTATGAAGAAGCCTTTATCCAACAGTGGACTCTGTGATAGGCTGGCTTGGTAATAAATTACTCACACACAAGTAAGAGTTATTTTGTATTGTTAGAGTACAGAACAAAAACCACTATTGTGTTAACATGTTAGTTTGTTAGTTATCAAGCCCTTGTATACAAAATAAATGGTGTCTTATCACGTCATTACTGGGCAATACATACAAGCACATATTTTGTAACTACCAATACATATGGCAATTAAAAAAACTTATTGGAAGAATGAAATGCTTCTTTGCCTTAGGTTGAATTGCAACTAGAAAGGTAGATAAATGTAAACGAAGTTATGTACATGTATAAAATGCGTTATACAAAGACCATTACGTATTTCAAAACAAGTGTGACTCAGTAATCACTCAAAATATACAGTCCAGAAAACAGTATTTCACAACGTTAAATCACGTTTTAAGCACAATTTTTGGCGCGCTTTACATGGACAGACGGGCAAAGGCGTAGTTTATGGCTTTAATCAAGACTATTACGTAGTTTTCTAAAAATTGTGAGCGGAAACAAACAAATGACAAGTAGAAATTTGAAAATACATAATTATAAAATGTATAGCCCACAATAAGACGCTTTTCATGTTTATTATGCTTTATTAAACTGTTTTAATGATATTAGTCATCCCAAATGGATATTTATCACGTAAATATAAGGTAGAAAGTGGTAATACTTGATTGTATAGTGAAATGCAGCATTTTAAGTGGCGTGCTGGCAGTCACAAACCTCACAGTTTTAGGGTTATTATATATCAAATAAATTGTCTTTTTCGGTAGTATAACGTTTAGACTCACCGATAACGAAGTATCGAAGCCGAAGAAAGAATCTGCCATTGGAATTTTTCATATATCATGGACACAAATGACATGACTTGACACGGTACATATGTCGCAATGGCGAAGGCGGCCATGACATTTTGGGCCAGTGCCGTACTTACACTTACTAAAAAGTAGTGAGGTGATTATTTACTTATTTTTCTTTGAAGTAAACCGTGCATTCTCGTTTATATCGTTTACGTATTCTCGTAAATCGGCTTGCCCCGCAGCAAGGCGGGCAGGCTGCAAATAAGGCTGCTAAGGGCCATGTTTTTCATTGTTTTGTTTTATATTCCAGTTCAGAAAAGGCTTAGCATTCTATAAAAATTGGCCCAATTCGAGTCATCATGAGCAAAGTGGCAACCAATCATGATTTTGGCATTAATCTAACCAAGATCCTGAATTACAGATTGATCGTCTGAAATCCCCTTAACGTCTATTTTGGCTTGGCTTGTGATGGGCTTGCATTTGCGCTGGCTGCCGATCTACCGCATGCTGGTCCTGGACGATCAGTTTTGGTTATTGTGCACACAGGAGCACACAACAATGAAAACTTACAGTGCTGGACTTCTGCTACTGTCAATGTCAGCGACACTCATCAAAACATGTCAATGTCATAGTTTACTGTCAAAAAAAACAGCGAATGAAAGTGTCATTCAGATTGTGGATTTTGTTCAAACTAAATTAATTTGTTGTGATGTGATCATATAAAAAATATCTACATTATTCATACAAATATATAAAAACTATGTGTTAAATACTTTACGCTTAGTGCTACAGAAGCCGTGAAAAAAGGAGCAGTCTACATTTTCGTCTTGATAAACAAAATTTCGCGAAATCTCAGGAAACTTTCAAGTATTAAGAAGTAAGTAAGTATAATTTTTATTGTACTTTGGAACGAATTATGGCATTTCAACAACAATAAACAGCTGTTTAGTGTGATAAGTGCGACTTCTTTTTACTTTTGCCTTGGACTTATGTATCCAAAAAGAGTAATAGAAATATGGTATCAGATTGGTTTTGAGTAGTTTAATAATTTTGTTCTTATAAAATGATAAGCTAATAAATCCTCAAAATTTTATTTTAATTTACTCCCTTATGACGACCTACTGACGAAAAACTTTAATAATTCGGTATTATTGCCATTTGCTGGCAAATTGCTTAAATAATAATATCATAAATCGATTTTCCTCTTATGCATTAAAGGATAATGAATCGTATTTTTTGTTTGCCTATATTGTCCCATAGCTGGGCAAAGACCTCCCCTTTTTGAAAACCTTCCTGTCTTGTATGATCTCCGGCCATGTTAGCCCTGCAAACTTTTATCAGCATGTCACACCACCTTCACCGTGGTTTACCTCGTGGTCTCCTCCCTGAGGAGTCCAGTGAGTGACGATGTTTGCCCATCTCTCCGGGTGCATTCGCGTTACAACGTGTCCGGCCCACTCCCACTTCAGCCTGGCTGTGTTTTCCAACATCCACTACTTGAGTTTTGGAGTGCAGGGTGGTGTTTCTAACTCGGTCTGTACGCTTGACACCGATTATGCTACACTCCATTACCCGTTGGCAAATCAAGAGTTTGGAATTCTGTTGTTCAGTAAGTGACCAACTTTGTTCACCGTATGCTAGTACAAGCAGGATGCACATCAATGAGTTTTCTTATAAGTGTTATTTATTTTATTTTATTTTATTCGGGAAATTAACAGCTAACTTATACAGTATTCCTAAATAATATGCAATTGAAGGCCATTTACAAGTTTCCACTGATAAACACTAGAATTAGAAAACCAAAACGGAGTAAAGGTTGGTACAAAATACCTATAACATATTAGGTTGGGGAAAAAGTCTTTTCGCATTATAGTATGTATGAACTTGTAATAAAATCTCTTTGGCTATACTATTTGTATCTGGCTGGTTTTGGTATCATTGAAAGTTTAAATTTTAAAGAACATAATTCCAAATTCAAATTAGGAAAATGTGTGATTTTCATTTGTTTTTCGTACTGTCAAGATGAGTGAATCTAATGAAAAAATTCGATACATTTTAGAATTTTACTACAATAAAGGTAAAAAGGCAACGCAAGCCGCGAAAAAAATTTGCGATGTTTATGGACCTAGTGCAGTGTCTGTGAGAGTAGCACAAATTTGGTTTAAGCGTTTTCAATCCGGAAATTTTGATGTCAAAGATGCACGTCGCTCTGGTCGCCCTATTACGGATAAAATGGATGCCATTTTTGAAAAAGTGGAGCAAGATATCAGTAATTACGACGTAGCTGAAGAACTGGGAATTGACCACAAAAAAGTTTTGGCACATTTGAAAAAAACTGGGTACACAAAAAAAGCTCGATATCGGGGTACCTCACGACACGAGCTCACTGAAAGAAACCTAATGAACCGTGTACTCATTTGTGATTCTTTATTACGACGTAATGAAACCGAACCATTTTTGAAGAAGCTGATAACTGGTGATGAAAAGTGGATCACGTACGACAAGAACGTGCGAAAAAGGTCGTGGTCAAACGCCGGTCAGGCTTCACAGACTGTGGCGAAACCCGGGTTAACTCGCAACAAGGTGATGCTGTGTGTGTGGTGGGATTGGAAGGGCATTATTCATTATGAGCTGTTACCACCAGGCAGGACCATCGATTCTGAACTCTACTGCGAACAACTGATGAGATTAAAGCAAGAAGTTGAGAGAAAGCGGCCGGAATTAATCAACAGAAGGGGTGTGGTTTTTCATCATGATAACGGTAGACTTCACACATCTTTAACCACTCAGCAAAAATTAAGAGAGTTTGGCTGGGAGGTGTTAATGCATCCGCCGTATAGTCCTGACCTTGCACCTTCAGATTTCCACCTGTTTCGGTCTCTTCAGAATTCTTTAGGCAGTGTCAGGTTAACATCACGAGAGGACTGCCAAAACCACTTCTCGTGGTATTTTGATCAGAAGTTCCAAAATTTCTATAGCAATGGGATCATGTCCCTACCTCCAAGATGGCAAAAAGTTATCGAACAAAATGGTACCTACATACTTTAGTTAAATGTAAATAAACTATATTAAAAAAAAATGAATTTTCTTAAAAAATGCGAAGAAACTTTTTCCCCAACCTATTAAATTAGGAAATAAATATTACACGATTGACAAACAACGATTGATTACAAAAATTGATATAGGAAGACTACCTTTCATGTTGAGTATCTGTTACTGTACCTGTACTTGTTGACAGGCCTGCACTGTCCTCCCATATCTATCAACACTGTAATTTGAAACATTGTAAAAGCCCCTTATTTTTAAAAGAGTAACCGTGGAGTTTCTTTCCGGCTCTTCTCCATAGGAAACAACCAATTGGAACCGTGCACCTAGCTTCTGACGTTTCATAAGTGCCCATGTTGGTTTATGTGACATAAAATATTTTGATTTGATTTGATTCATTTGTTCCTTCAGTTTGCAATATTGTACAAATAACGGAACTAATATTATCAGGGAGATCTAACGGGTGTGAAAAGCCGCTTAACGAAGCCGAGAGTCACTTGTATTCACTATCATTGTAATATTTTTTGTATTGGACCTGGAAACCTTCTGGTTACGGAGATGTTGAAGGTCAAAATTCCAGCTTTTACTGTGGATTTTTTACGAAAATAAGTAGAGTAGAATAGAATAGAAAACTCTTTATAATGTACACCATATAAAAGTTAAAGTTAGTTAGTTTAAGTTTTAAATGTTATAACATAATTTTAAATACCCCCACAACCTCTGTATCATTGCATGCATCCACAAGCACAATGTTTTGCGCGCGTTACGTTGCTCACTACCGTAAACTGCGATTTTTCTCACCACAAATTAAATTCGTTTCCCAGCAATTATTTTGTGAAAGAAAGAAAAATAGGTTTATTTGTCACAGAAACACGTACATACAAAAAAGATAATTATCTCTGATAATAATAAAAAACAAACAAAATAGATCTATAATAAAAAAAAAACAGAAATAGTCGACAGCTGCACGTCATGACTGTGACAAGAAGGCTTCGCTTAGGCTCTTTGGCTTTGTGCTATGTTAGGTACTTAGTTTGATGTACAGAATGCATAGTTGACAGCTACGTGATGGGTCTTTTTACACCCTGTATACTACTTACCTGTGTCTAGAATATTTATTAACCTTTGAGGGAGAAGGAGACTGTCAGTTGCGCTGTTCAGAACCGGTCTTGGTCTCTGGGCATAGCTTACCGGGTAACTCATTTTGGAGGGTAGCGGGATCCGAAGCACGGTGCCAGCCGTTGGCCGACCTCAGTCAGTAGGGGGCCCAAGTAGCACGCCAGCCACGTGCCAAAGGCTGCCCCGCCAACTCGCGAAAAATCCCAATATGCTCCACCGTGCCAGCCGGCGACTGGATGGGAGGACCCGGTGGCCATATTCGGGGGGGTTCGGGCGTCCCCGCAATATCCAAATGAGTTCCCCATAGGTTTGGCTAGCTCTAGAGTTCCACTTGGATCACTGAGCAGCGCCTTGACAAGTCGACTTTTTTCCCCAACAACTCTACTCAAAATGACCAAAGCAAAGAAGAATAAGGTTAAACAACGGCTGCACTTCCTCCCACTAAAAGTGCACCTTACTAACATCAGGGGGTTGCACTCCAATCTCGATCCGGCCCATCACCACCTTGCGGCTTAATTTCCTCGTGAAGTCGACTGACGTAGCCCAGCAGCTGTACCCAACAGCGAACTTCATTTTTCTGGGGGACTTCAACGCCCATCATAAAGAGTGGTTGTTCCCGTACCGCAAAACTGACCATGCCGGGTGAGAGGCGCGCAAGTTTGCTTTAACGCTAAATCTAACCCAGATGGTGAATATGGCAACGCAGGTACCGGATGTTGATGGCCATACAGCCAATTGCTTGGACCTTCTGCTGGCAACTGATCGGCACAGTCATTCAGTATCGGTCTCAGCCCCGCTGGGAACATCTGACCACTGTCTGGTGAAATCCATATCGACCTGCTCTCCTCCAGATGAGAGTCCTAGAGGCACGAGGCGAGTATGGCGTTACGGGTCATCGGATTGGGATGAGATGCGG
Source organism: Griposia aprilina (assembly GCA_916610205.1). Classification (NCBI taxonomy): domain Eukaryota; kingdom Metazoa; phylum Arthropoda; class Insecta; order Lepidoptera; family Noctuidae; genus Griposia; species Griposia aprilina. The sequence continues at coordinate 5,190,323 of OU744310.1, read as the reverse complement.
CACTTTTTTGCGTCTTATCCATGGCGGCAAGTGTGCTTCTCCTCGGGTGACCCCTCGTGCTGTGCTGACGTGGTTGTGGACGTGTTTCGGCAGGGGATGGAATATTTTAATCCATTCTCCGACATCCCGCTCGGACACGAATCCCGGCCTTGGTATAATGCAGAATGCGGCCACGCTGAGGCCCGAGAACAGTCTGCCTGCCAAGCCTTTTTTTTTTTTTTTTGGTCTGGGGTGGAACATCCTCATGGATGTCCCCCGCCCTGGGGGGGCGGAGGGGTCTGTCAGACTCTTACGGTGGCCAAAAACGAAAATACAAAACCAAAGGCACCGACTTCCGAAATAAAAGTTATTTTTCACGTCTTTTAGTGTTTTTTTTGGAAGTCGGTTGTTTTTTTGTAAAAAAGTTTTTATTTTTCACTTTTTAGTTGCGGTACCAACCCCACACAAATTCGTATACCACTACTTGGTGTGTAAATAACAGTGACAGGAAATTATTAACACATCATCCATATAAACTAAGTGGAAAAAATATGCAGTATTAATGATAACTCAAAAACTACTGGTCAGACCTTGATCAAATTTAAATGGGACCACATGTGAAGCACCACCTATCAAATAAAAAAAGAACCATCCAAATCGGTTCACCCAGAAAAAAGTTCTGAGCTAACACACATAAAAAAATAAAAATAAAAACATACGAATTGAGAACCTCCTCCTTTTTGTGAAGTCGGTTAACAAAATCTGTATTCTCGAAACGGATTAAGGGATAGGCAAAAAATTCAATAACACTTTGTTTGACCTGGGTATCAAACCCAGGTTCCCATGCACATCAGTTACTCTTGCAACTAAGTATTGGACCAATGAGGTGGTTAAAATAGATTATTTTATTAAAAACATAATTCAATACACTAAATGTGGTGAATAGAACATGATTTTAACAATTCAAATATTATAATGACTATGCATTTTAATAAATTAATAATTATTCGCTTTCGTCACAAGGTCTTGATGCAGCACGTTAATTAAAGTTTATTTATGTACTACATAATAATTTTTAAGTACTCCCTTTGAACTTTTTTGTTAAGGTCAATTCTCATTGACGAAGCAACGCTCAAACAACTTTACATAGCAAATTGACCTCCATGAATATAAATGTGAATGATTGTGAGTTCTGTCCTGGGTTCGATTCCCAGTTCAGGCAAAGTGATATTGAGTTTTTCCAACTGGAATTTCTCAGTAGCAGCCCAGAGTCTGGATTTGTGCCCAGTTGAAGGCATTAGGGTCGCCCCCTATTACATGGGATTCAAATATGACTGGCGAATGTGAGTGTCCTCTACCTGGCCCTTCGGGGATTACAGGCTTAATGTCATGTTATGAACTTATGGCCCTTAGAAGGCCAGTTAATATCTAACCCCGTATTTTAAGATTACCTTCTGCCTGCGACTACCGTCCTCGTAGGAATCAACTATAATCTATAAACGATACCCAAAATGGTCTATATCGACCCCCAGGCGCACCGACGACGACCTACAAGGAGTCTATGTGAGTGAAAAAAATATTTGGGGGTCTGTGATAGGTGTCCACGATAGTGAATCTCATTTAAGCAGGTCGTGACTTTAATAGATGGCTATGGAATGGAGTATTCTGGGTATCAAACTAACAGTCCGGATTAGCATTGCGACCATCCGTTCCATCACAAAGATAACAGATGTCAATAATTGGAAATAAACGAATATAATAAATAATAAATCAATGGTGTCGATTCTCTTGTCACAAAACTCTCTAAACTATAGACTAAAGTGACACAACTTAACTACGCATAGCTACGGGTCTGATACTGCAGGAAGATACATGAATTAATATACACTCGAGAGCAATGAATCCGGGTCACTTAAAGAATGTTAAAAATCTCGGAAACTAAAAATGATAGGTTAATGCAATAAATTGTATTTAATAGACAATGTAATACTCCTTAAATGAAAGTAAAAAAAATATGAGTCACCATACATTTTATTAACACAAAATTACATAAAGAAAAAAACTGCTGATCTCTCCTTAAAACAAAAATAGGAAACATGAAATTTTTGAACTTTATTACGATTTTCTTGAATTTTAATACTTCGTATTGCCTCCTCGTGCTTCCATTACTGCGTTTACGCGGTTTGGCATGCTGTACACCAAGTTCCTTATACGATTTTGGGGAATATTCTCCCATTCCTCTGTGAGAGCAATTTTGAGCTCACGAAGCGTGATTGGGGGAGGGTTTCGTTGTTTTACGCATCTGCCTAGCTCGTCCCAAGCATGCTCGATCGGGTTGATATCCGGGCTGCGCGCTGGCCACTCCATACGAGTAATGTTCATCTCTTGAAGGTAGTCATTCACAATCCTACCTGTATGAGGTCGGGCATTGTCATGCATAAATATAGCATCCTCACCTAAATTGACCATAAATGGACCAACGTGATCATTAAGGATTTCTTCCACATATCTTACGCTAGTTAAAGAGCCGTTTTCTATGATCACCAGCTCTGTGCGACTTTCAGAAGAAATTCCGGCCCACACAAGTACAGACCCACCACCGTAGGCTACTTTTTCTTCGATGCATGCTTGCTTGAATCTTTCCCCTGGTCTTCGACACACTCTGTGTCTTCCATCGTGCTTGTAGAGCATAAATTTTGATTCGTCGGAGAACATAACTTTTGACCAATCTTCAATACTCCAATTTACGTGGCTCTGGGCATATCTTAGTCTTGAAATACGATGCCCACGCTCCAGTTTAGGGCCGTTTGCAGGTCTAAGGGGTTTTAAGTTAGATTCAGCAAGCCGACGTCTTACTGTCCATGCACTTGGGTTACTTCCTCCGAGGCGTCGAAACTGATTTGTGAGTTCAGTTCCTGTGAGAAAGCGATTTCGAAGCATGGTGTTCACCAAGTATCGGTCTTCTCGTGCTGTGGTACACCTGGTTCTGCCCGTTCCTGGTCTGCGTAGGTTAGAACCAGTTTCTTCGTAACGTCGGAGAACTCTTTGTACTGTTGACAGCGACACACCGACAGTCCTGGCTGTATCGCGCTGACTCCGGCCGGTTTCCAGCATTGTAAGTATTCTGGTGCATTCTTCAGGCGTAAGCGACATAATTCCAGCTTGAATAATGAATATAGAGCACTATCAACATGGTTTATGTACCCACATAAATGACAGATTACAAACAAAAGCAAAACAGAATGCTGTAATTTCGTAGTTCCATCTTCGAAAGTGGCCCTTTTTCAAATTTGATTTTTTTATGATATAACTTTACAATAACTAAGAAGTTTTAATACCTTCATTTAAGGAGTATTACATTGTCTATTAAATACAATTTATTGCATTAACCTAGCATTTTTAGTTTCCGAGATTTTTAGGATTCTTTAAGTGACCCGGATTCATTGCTCTCGAGTGTAATTGTAGGTTTTATTTTGAGTTGGTTTCTGTTTTTAATTTAATGTAAGTACTAACATAGTTACGTAAGTTGTATCACTAACAAAGATCTATGGAGCAAATTTCCGAAATAAACGTTTTTATTATTATTATTCGTTTATTTATTTATATACTTATTTATATACATTTTTAAATATTTTTATAAAAACAGAAAAAAACATTTAAAAATATAAAAAATAGTGGTCCGCCGGTATCGGGAGCAGGGTCCAAGCTACCGGTGGTTAGGGCTCCAGAGACAGGAACCTCCTCACGATGCGAGCCGTATCGAGGAGAACTGCCTTCTGGATCAGGCCCTTGACCCAACCGCCTAACGAAAGCCTCGAGAGATGTTGATCGAGGCTTTCGGCCATCAGGCCATTCGCCGATACGACAATCGGCACAATGACAGCCGAGCTCACATTCCACATGTCAACAACCTCGTGTGCTAAGTCGAGATATTTAATTTGTTTCTCTTTCTCAGCTTTCACGAGGTTCTCGTCATGCGGAATGGTAATATCGATAATCATTGTGCGGCGCGCTAATCGATCTATCACCACTATATCAGGCTTATTGGCGACAATAGTCCTGTCAGTAATGATAGACCGATCCCAGTACAACGTAATATGGTCATTTTCGAGAACTGGGTCGGGCACATACTTGTAATACGGTACCTCAGAATCCACTAGTTTATATTTCAAAGCAAGTTGTTGGTGAATAATCCTGGCTACTTGATTATGCCTGTGCAAGTACTCGCCGTTAGCCAGACTAGAACAACTAGAGACAATATGTCTGATGGACTCACCCGGACGATGGCATGCCCGACACACGTCAACCGTCCCGTCTTTCATAATATGTCTCCGGTAGTTATTCGTCAAGATAACTTCGTCCATAATTGCACAGACGAAACCTTCGGTTTCCCCGAAAAGGTCACCAAAACGTAGCCAGGATACGGACGCTAAGAAATCTACACCGGGCTCGTGAAGAGCCCGATAAAAGCGTCCGTGTAGCTCCTTGCTTTGCCATACCTCCTTGCGGTCATCGGTAGTAAGTACCACAGGTTTGCGCCAGTTCTCTTTAGCCATGGAGAGCGGGGTGAGGCCCTTGTCCACTGCTACCACATCACGGTGCATACCCACTTCGGCTTTTATAAAATATTCCCTGAGACTGCACACTTCGCGGTTGTGGAGGGTCTTTGCATTTAAAAAGCCTCGACCCCCGCACTTCCGCGGTATGTACAGTCTCATCACCGATGATCGTGGGTGATGCATCCGGTTTGCGGTCAGCAGTGTACGGACCCTCCTATCCAGGGCGTCGAGTTCGGTCTGAGTCCATTTGAGTATGCCGAAAGAGTACATCAATACTGGCATGACCCAACCGTTGAAGGCGCGAACCTTGTTTCCTCCTGAAAGAAGACTAATTAATACCTTCCTCAGGCGACCAAAGAATCGCTCCTTCAGCGATTGCTTCATGTCAGCAACATTGATGCCTAACGTTTCCGACATACCCAAATACTTATAGCTTTCGGATGAGGAGAGGGATCTAAGGTGTATGGAATCCGAAAGTTGAATTCCTTCGGATTCCATAATCTCACCTCGCTTTACATGCATGACTGCACATTTGTCCACACCAAATTCCATCCTGATGGCGCTACTGAAAGTTTCAGTTACCTTCAGTAGTTTCATCAGTTGCAATTTGTTGGGGGCAAAGAGTTTCAAGTCATCCATGTAGAGGAGGTGAGATATGAGCTGACCACCTCTCCTCAACCGATAACCTAGACCTGAATCCTCCAGTAGTGTACTTAGAGGATTCAGGGCTAAGCAGAACCAAAGTGGACTCAAACTGTCGCCCTGAAATATTCCCCGTTTAATCCATACAGGCTCATCATTCCCCTGGATCTGTTGACACCCTGGATAGCGAAGAACCGTCCTCCATTGCCTCATACACGAACCAAGGAAGGTGCGTAGAGTTGTATCTATCTTGTACAACTCCAGCACCCTCATGAGCCACGTATGTGGCACTGAGTCGTAGGCCTTCTTATAATCAATCCAGCATGTCGACAAATCCTTGCAGGATCGACGAACCTGTTGGCTAATGGCCATATCGATGAGGAGTAGCTCCTTAGTACCACGGGATCCGTTCCTATATCCATTTTGAGAGGCTGACATAATCGAGTTATTATCAATGTGCGTGTTAATTTTCGCTCTCAAAATGGATGTAAGAAGTTTATAGATCGTTGACAAACACGTAATAGGTCTATAATTCTTGGGATCCGTGGAACTACCTGACTTATGAAGCAGATGAGTAACGCCTGTTGTTAGAAACTGCGGAAGCGACCCGGACTCTAAGGATGCTTGGAACTGAGATGCCAGGCAGGTGTGTGAACTAATTAGCCATTTCAACCAAAAGTTGTGCAATCCGTCCGGTCCCGGTGATTTCCAATTCGGTAACGGACGGACTGCTTTGGTGACGTCTAAAGGCGTAATCAGTACCGCTTCCATTTCTGGTACAGTTTCACACACCTGCTCGACATCCCGTATCCAGTCAGCCTCAACGTGACAGACGGGCACAGACCAGATGTTGCGCCAGAATGTAATCGTGGCGGCATCATCCGGGCGGCACTCATCTGTCACATTTTGTTCAGGTCGCTCCCAAGCTCTATATACCCATCTCTCATTGCTCTGGAACATGCGATTCTGTGTGTACCGATCAACCCGCCGCTTATACCGCCGAATACGGCTCGCCCATGCACAAACTTTCTGCTTCAGGAAGTCGATGCGCTCTGTGACACGGGACATGTATTCCTGAGGGCTGATTTCAGTCCCCGAGAATGCCCGCCTCACAAAGCGCATCACTCGTGGTCGTGTATTGCCCTCCCTGAAGCAGTATAGTTTGCCGATGAGTACCCTGGCCTCATCGATACGACGCTCGATCCTGCACTGCCAGGCTGGTACGGCAGGTTTTTGTCGAGTAGCCCCGTCACAGTTTGGGAACTTGACGTTCGCTAAACGACATGCCGCAACAGCCGCGCAATACAGGATCGAATGTGTATCAACGAGATTCTCGCTGCTCTCAAACACATTCTTAAGATGCGAGTCCAGGGCACAATCCAGCGCCCTATTTTTTTTGTGCATAGGCAGGCGTGGTAATCGGAGTCTAATTTCGGTCGGAGTGGATCTGTACTCACGGAATGCATCCTCCAGTGCGCTCCTCAATTGGGCGTTGCACTGGCTACTTACTGAAGCAACCCTATCATCTTCCAGTTCTACACCGTGATTAGACCGCGGCTGTATTTCATCAATGGTCGATGCTTGTACCGCGGTTTGTGCCGGTCTCGTGACGATATGGTTGCTCAGTTCTGAGCGCAGCCAAACAAGTGCAGCATCGTCCAACCTATGGCTGCGTTGGATGACCCGCACCTGATCCGACAGTCGTTGGGCCGAGACGTTGACGGTTGATTCCAGTTCCTGAAACAGAGACAGCATCCTATCACGGTACGCAGTGAGGTTAGTTCCCCCCTCTATAGACCTGTAATATGCGCGCATGACGTTCTCGTTCATAGACTGAGTCCATTTCATGCGCTGCACACAACCACCGGCAGCGGGGACCCGGCTCGGGGCCGGATGGCCCCTACGTCCCAAGCTCTTCGGTGGCCGGCCTCTCCCCTGCCGACGTACAGGTGTTGGCGACGTCAGCGGAGAGAAATACTCGTCGCTCGAGCTCGACGCAACTACCGCTGCCGGTGTTATCACAGCGCTCACGGTGGGGCTGGATACCGGCGGCGGCGAGGCGGAGCTGAGCGAAGAGTCCGGAGGTGATGGGCGTGCTCGTCTCGTAGCAGATCTCGTCAACATACTTTAATATTCATTAGTATTCTTTTTGTTGTTTGTTTTATCGGAGGTGGCATGACAGATGTCACCTCCGAATCGGCAGTTTTTGATGGAAATGTTTGAAATCCTCGTTCATTTTACTTTTTTTTAAATATTTTGGTATTTATTTGGATTTTGCGATTGTCCGTATTCACATAAAATATATAAACAGTGTCTAAAACTAATAAAACTGTGAGAAAATTACTATGAATAAAAATTTTGTGACTTGTTGACGTTGGTGTTGCCTGCTTTTGCGTTATTATTATTATTATTAACTATATTTTAGTTTGACAGCACAGCACTGAGTTAGTAATTTAGTGAAAATGGCAATTTTACTAAGAATAGTAAAAAAAAACAAATTCAGAAGAATTTGTTTTTTTTTCACCTAGAATTTTGGTTGTCTAACTATATCTGGCTATTTTTAATCGCGATAAAAAGGTGTGGAAAAAAATTTGTTGTCATGAACTAAAATTCACCACAACACTTCGACTTCAGGTGCAAAAACAGTACTGAATCTTTTATTATTTTTCTTATATCTCGAAAATGGTGTGTCCTATCGCAAAAATAAAGAAAATTTCGACCACCTTTATGTAACCCTTTTTTTTTTTTTTGTATACAACGTGAAGAATATAAAATACGTCGAGGCTGCATCCCATCGAGCGCCTCCGGCTCTAAAAAAAATCACGGCGTGTATTATGCAATTAGGGAGCTATTGTCAAGAGATATAACCTCTTATAAAAAAAGACAATTTTGTTGTTCTGTAGTTTTTGCCTACCCTCATGGGAAAAGGCGTGAGATTATGTATGTATACAATTTTACCTCTATCTATATATATAAAAATGAATCCCTATTTCCCTTGGTCACGCCATCACGCGTGAACGGCTGGACCGATTTCACAAAAAATTTTTTTTGTTGTTTTCGTTATTGTCAGGAGAAGGATCTTATGAAATAAAAAAATAAGGAAGTTGATCAGAACGTTACAAAATTTAAGAAAACTTAACGCCAATATTAATTTTACATATCTGTCAGTTCTTTGAAATAACTGTCAGCGATTGACAGAATGCGCGCTGCAAATGTCGTTTAACACAGATGGATCGGTTGATAAATGAGTCGATAGTTTTAGTCAATAGTCAAAACTAAAACTTAACGACATATGACATTCATAGTTAAGACAGGACAACGTCTGTCGGTCAGCTTGTAAATAATATAATTTAAAAATAAATTGTTTAGTTATTAGGTAGACAAAAGATAATAACAAATAAACTACTTTAAAGAAAAACACATAATTGGTTGGGAAAATGAATAACAATGAAATCTTGAAGTATTTAAACAAGATGATTAATATTTACTTGTGGTTATAATTATATCTTATCATGTAAATATTATAAGATTTATACGAAATCCACACTGAGGTGCAACCCGCGCGGGATGCGGGACGCGACTGCCCACCACCCATCCAATGAATTTGCCACGGGCCTCAGATGGTATAGTTACGCCACTGGTCAGAATATTTCTCATTATATATGTATGACATTTATTTATTTATAATTTCGTAAATAAAACTGTAAGTAACAGCTAAAACGTGCGACATGCGATACTATAACTATTTACTTTAATAATTAGGTAAAACTTACATAAGAAAACAAATAAAGAATGTCAAATAGTACTTACCTATGCATCAATATTTAATGTTCTATGATTTTATTTTCAGATAAAAATGGGTTGCCAAACTCAAGTATCACATGGAATGCTAAAAGGGAAACAATGCCAGACATTCTTCGGCAAAAAATACTATAGTTTTGAGGGAATACCATACGCTAGGCCTCCAGTTGGCAGATTAAGATTTAGCGTAAGTAACTATTTTGATTTAAGTGTATGTATAGTTCACGCAAAACTTTATGAGCACTCTGAAAGTAGGCCCGACAACGAAACCGCCCATGGTACACTTGAGTGAGAGTGAGAGAGTTCCTTCGGACACATATTGCACTCAGAAAATTGGTTAAGATACGTGAGGACTACGCTGCTGGCCATGGGTTACTTTATAATGTAAATAAGTCGGAACTCAGGCAAGAAGTGTCCAGAAAATGTACCACTTATTAAAATTAACGACCGCGACGTCTCGATGCGTCTGGTACACCAGTTTAAATACCTTGGACATGTCGTTACTGACGACCATAAATACGATGCGGATATTGAACGGGAACGCAGGGCATTGGCGGTGCGGACGATGTACAGATGCGGTCAAAATCACATTTTTAAAGCATACTGCACATCCCTGTACTCGAGCGCTCTATGGATCAGCTGTACTAAGCGTGCCGCCAATGCATTGCGTGTTCAATACAACAATGCTTTTAGGGCGCTGTTGCGACTGCCACGTTATTACAGTGCATCTGCTATGTTTGCTCGAGCCAGAGTTGATAGCTTCTCAGCTGTAGTGCGGAAAAAGAATGCATCTCACAAGATTGCGGGACAGTGGCAACAGCCTCCTGAAAACTATTGCTGATGGGCCTGAAGAAAGCCCCATAATGAGGCATCTTATAAAAACCACCCTATCATAGTTAAATTGTTTACTAACATCTAGAATTATTGTAAGTTTTTTTTTTAATTTGGTTCCATTTTTCTGTTGGATAAATAAATTATTATACAAGGTGTTTGGTGCATTATGTGCCAAATTGAAATAGTCGACTGAAGGGGTCATCTGCTCGCCTTTCAGACCCCTTAACACCTCTCATGCCCTGTAGATTTTTTTTATCGAGTTTTTATTATTTTATTATAAAAAGACCCAAATTTTACATTCAAAGCCCTTCCTCCCGGACCTCGGTGACGAGCACACGTCTAATAAATCCACGCAGTTTTATTTTAATTATTATAAATCAAAATTAAACTCAAAAAATCCGTTCGAAAAAATAGGAGTGCATAAATCATAGGAGCAACACCACTCTCCGAGCACTAAATCAGCCATCTTGAAGACCCGCTAACTCCACCTCCTGCGCACGACCTTCTGGGCAGGACATAGTGCTGCCTCGCTCACGCAACTCTCCGCCCACCAGCGAAGGACAAAAGGTACGGACACCTCCATCTTTAACCGACAGTAATTGGCTCCGCCCTTGAAGGTGACGTCGCCGCTGCCGTACTGTCGATGTCGTCGCCTGCTATGCGCGCCTAGTACTTCAGAATTTGGAACACATTAATGTTTACAATAAGGTTTTATTGTAAACATTGAAATAAAGAGTGGAGAGCGGAGTAGAGAGAAATTGTTGATAACAACGGTTCATCTGTTCATCAACCTACTAGGACTTCAAGTCACCTGACAGTATTTGTGGAATAAGGGCATAACTGTGTACATATTACGTTCCGTTCTACACAGTTGGAAATACTACAAAGCAGTACCCTCTCCTAAAATCTCTCGCGCCCTGGTACTATTTAAATTAGAAATTATGCCGATAAGTAGATCGCCACCAAAAACTTCAACACCTATGACGTCACTTCTGGCGCCGATAAAGACTCCGTTGCATCACAGCTCCTCCGAACCTGATATTACAAAAACTGACCAGGTAATCTGCATCGATAGTGAACTCCTTAATGTTACCCACCGTAGTAGTAGCAAACGTAAATGCATTGAGTCAGGGATTTGCCAGGATATCGACCTATCTTCATTCATGTCGGAAATGAAAACCATGTTTCTCGAGTTCAAGGAACAACAGAATAGTAAATTTGAAAAATTATGTGCGTCGGTTGAGGAGATTAAAATTCAAAATTCCAGTATACAATCGACGATTAACTTTCTGTCGCAAAACTACGACGACATTAAAATTAAATTACAAGAAATGGAATCACGACTTGAAACTGAACGGAAAAATAACTTAGCGTATTTGAAAACCCTAGAAGATAAACTGGAGAACCTGGAACGCGGTGCAAGATCGTCCTGCGTGGAAATTAGGAATATACCTATTACTAAATCAGAATCCAAAGAAGGCTTACTAAATACCGTGGTTAAAATAGGGTCAACCCTTAATGTGCCCATTCAGCCACTCGAGATAAAGGATGTTTTCCGTATAGGATCCAAAGACTCTGACACTAGGACTGTCATCGTGGACTTTACGAGCAATTTGCGGAAAGAAAAGTTTATTCAAATGTATAAAAAATACAACAAGGAAAAAAATAGATTATCTACCGAGCACCTAAACATCAGCGGCCCTGTTAAGCCTATATTTGTGTCCGAAAATCTGTCACCAAAGATGAAACGATTGTTTTTCCTGGCCCGTGACTTTGCCAGCACAAATAAGTACCAGTACTGCTGGGTTAAGAATGGCAAAATTTTTGTCCGAGAGAAGGATGGAGCCCAACATATCATGATCAGGGATGAGTCTGACCTTAAAAAATGACTAGGTATTTATCAATTAATTATAGTATGTCGTAGTAAGGTCGTTTTGTTTAACTTTTGTATTATTACCGTAACTTACTACGTAGAAATATTTATTCGAAGATTTAAAAATATAAATATCCTATTAGTAATTATCATGCATGTTCTAAAATTAGTTAATACGTCACCAATGTTATATCATCTTTGTAACATCACTATATACACACATTACTACTTACATTCGCTATACTCACAACGGAAGATTTATTCTGTTCATCTTGGTTTCTCCTGTACAATCTCCAGTCATTTCGGATTATGCTTGTTACGTTCAATAACTCAAATCACCTGTTTGTTCTCTGCTTCGATTATGAATGATAATGTTAAAATAATAGATGATATAGAACACCTCTCAGCTTCAGCATCACATCAATGTTCCCCGGAACAAGTTGACTCATACCTGCATAATGTTTATCAAGGCTTAAAAATTTTTCACGTTAACATCAGAAGCATCGGCAGCACTGTAAATTTTAACAACCTCCTGATATTGCTGCATCGAATAAAGACACAATTTGACGTCGTGGTCTTATCGGAATGCTGGTTACGTAAATGCCCTCATCTTCCCTCGATACCGGGTTTTGTATCTAATTATTCTGATCACTCAAACCAAAATGATGGTGTTGTGGTGTATACTAAGGTGAGTTACAGTTCCTTTTAGAAAAGCCTATACTCGCTGATGCAAATTGTCTTATAATCAAATTTAAAAATGAGGTGGCGCTTATCGCTGTATATAGGTCACCTTCAAATAGGAATATTCACCACTTTATTACCAGTCTCGATGTTATCCTCAATTCATTAAATAATTTTAGAACCGTTATTTTGGTTGGAGATATCAACATAAATATAGCACCAAATTGGGTTGATTCGAACTCAGACATGTACCTAAATGCTGTTGCGTCACATGCCATGTTGCCGGCTCATGTTTTCCCGACACGCAACGATAGTTGCATTGACCACGTTATGTTAAAATCAAATAAACCAGCTATTACCTTAGTTCTTGACTCTCTAATTACTGATCATGCTCCTGTTGTAGTTTTCTGTAATTTGAAATTAGATATCCCTAAATCACCTTCCCGGCAGCATCGTGTAAACATTAATGCTTGCGTAGTTGCTCTTGAGAATGTTGACTTTACTCCCGTTATGAGTTGTCAGGATGCTGAAACTGCTGCATCCACCATGGTCAAAATTGTTTCCTCAATTGTAGATGAAAATAGTCGTGATTCTGTTGTCCCGAACCGAAAACGCATTATTAAGCCATGGATCACACCTGGGCTTCTTAGGTGTATTCGAAACCGGGACAACATGTACCGCAAAATGAGGAGGGATGCTGAAAATACTACTTTAAAAGTCACCTACAATCGATATAAAAAATTTTGCAACAATCTGTTAAAGAAATTAAAACGAGAATATGAACGACATGAATTTGAAAAACATCGCAAGAACCCGAAAGCTACCTGGAATCTCATCAAAACTATCTCCAACCTTCAAAAAAGTGAGTCCTCAGCCAGTGAGTTATTATCGCTTACTCCAGATCCAACTAAATCACTTGACTCTGTCAACGACTTCTTTGCAAATGTGGGACCAAAACTGGCCGCTAAAATTTTTAACTCCCCAAACTATACCTCTAGCAACACCTCTGACTCTGGCAGTTTTGATGTCCACCCTAACTCGATGGCTATTTTTGGCACGGACAACGAAGAGATAGATTATCTTATTCGTGGCCTACGACTAACTAGTGCTGCGGGTTGGGATGGCATCCCCGCAAATGTAATCTATAGTGCTAGAAACACACTTGTCCCAGTTATCTGCCACGTGTTCAACCTTGCCCTTACATCTGGAATATTCCCAACGGTGTTCAAAAAGGCTGTTGTGCACCCTATTCACAAGAGTGGAGACAGAGACAGTGTCAATAACTACAGACCCATATCTGTATTATCAATTCTATCTAAGCTCCTCGAAAAAGTAATTAATAAACGTCTGCTGGATTACCTTAACTCACAAAATATACTCGCAAATAACCAATATGGATTCAGGTCAGGCAAAAACACAGAGGATGCCATATTAGAATTAATAGGTTCAGTAGCTCAAAACCTTAACAGCAAGGATAAATCTATCGCTATCTTCCTTGATCTTTCTAAAGCCTTTGACACTGTCTCTGTCCCCCTTCTACTCAAAAAACTGGAAAAGATTGGTATACGAGGCCTACCGCTTAATCTATTTAAGAGTTACCTCAGTGGTCGCTCGCAAATCGTCAGGATAAACAACCACACCAGCAAAGAAGCATTCCTCTCCTATGGAGTACCACAAGGTAGTGTCTTAGGACCTACCCTTTTCTTGGTTTACATAAACGAGCTCTGTAAACTTGATCTAAGAAACTCCAAAGTAATTGCTTACGCTGATGACACTGTTATCCTGGTTCGAGGCAGTGACTGGAACGAAGCTCGGCTTCAGGCAGAGTCAGCCTTGCGAGTGACTATGAGATGGCTGACACAGAATTTGCTCACCCTCAACTTGGATAAAACCAGATTTATCACTTTTAGTCCAAGGAAAGCGTCACAGCCAGCCCCACCCTTCCGTCTGACTGCTCATGCGTGCCATACAACTAGGACTGACATCTGTGGCTGTCCTGAAGTTAAGCGCACGGACTCAATAAAATATCTTGGAGTCTGGGTCGACAGCGGGTTGACGTGGAGTGAGCAGATCAAATCACTGGTATCTAGGGTTAGAAAATTAATTTTTGTTTTTAAAAATCTAAGGACCTCCGCCAATTTCTCTACCCTGAGAACTGTGTACTTTGCTCTTGCTCATTCCATTTTAACGTACTGTATTTCGGCTTGGGGTGGTGCTGGTAAATGTCTTCTGCTGCGTTTGGAGAGGGCGCAGAGGGCTGTTCTTAAGGTTATGGCCTTCAAACCCTATCGCTTCCCTACCTGCGAATTGTACACGCTATGGAGGCTACCTACGGTAAGGCACTCTTTTGCGCTAAGTACAATGTTGCGTAAACATTCCAACTTGTCTTTTGACCCAGAGTTTAGAAAACATAAACGCCGAACGGACAGAGTTTGCCCGACACCAGCCGTTAAATTAGAAATTGTCCGCCGCCAGTTCATCTTCTTCAGTCCCGTGCTTTATAATAGAATAAATAAAGTTCTAACAATTTATCCATGTACTCTCCGGGATTGCAAAAGGAAAATTGATCAATGGCTTCATAATCTCACATACGAAGAGTTGGAGAATCTAGTTAAACCCTAAATATCTTTCTTCCTCAGACATGCACACCATATACACGTAGCGAGGAGTGTGCTCGTGGGGAGGTTCCACAAACACACTCTACACTTACACCCCACAGACACGCACTACACTCACATACAACACTCCCGCATGCACAACTTAACTAACACTTAGGTACCTATTTAATTTTTTATTTACTACTTTAATTGTTTATTACTTAAATTTTACTATTTTATTTGTTTTCTCTGTACTGGAACGCTGTGTCTCCCTCTTGGAGGTGGGCGTTAATAGCTGCGACACAGTTTTGTAACTAATGTGGCTATTTACGTACGCAATCAATTTGTAAAATGTGTTTTTGTTCCAATAAAGATTTATTATTATTATTATTATTAAATACAAATTTAAAGAAGTATTACCGTAGACTCTGAATTTTATTTACATAAAATAAAAAAATAGATGACTAATGCCACTAATTTTGTATTTAAAAGTACTCTAAAACAATACACATCTAAATAAAATTAAAATTCAGAGTCTACGTAAATAAAATAAAAAAAATTATGACTAATAACCTCACTTGATGACTTAGCGAGTAATCGCTAAGGTCAAACTTAAATTAAAGCTGTACATGTTACAGCTGTTTACAAGGCTACAAAAAATAAAGTGACCGGTATCTTCCAACTCCCTCATTAATTCTCTAGTCTATCCTCTTGCTTATGATGTGCCACATACCATAAAAATCTTTTAACAACTTTGTGAATTCGCTAGAATTATGAATCGAGTCGCATTAGGCTAATATTGAAAATTATGATTTAAAAAAGTATTTTTGATTAAATGATACCTGACTAACCTATTAAATCTGTTATATCACTCTTATAAGGTAAAAACTGTCTCGTATCTCTATCTTTTCGTGGGAATTACTAGAAATAAAAATTTAAAAAAATGCATTTTTAACATTTATTTCATATTTTTTACAAATCCTGCTCAAATTGTTGACTTCTGTTGCGAGTGCAGGAACGACATCTGTTTCGTATTTCGACACTTGTTGTACGAAGTCGTATTTCCTCCTTAATGGTATTGAATGCCGTTTCTATGGGTTCGACTAGTACCTCCCTAGTTGGAACCTCCGTGGCGTATACCAGCTCTTTGGCACATCCCCAGACATAAAAGTCTAACGAAGTTAGGTCTGGGGAACGTGGCGGCCATGGAATAGGGCCATCGCGCCCAATCCACCCATTGGGGAACACACTGTCGAGATATTCCCTCACAGTCAAACGCCAATGCGTGGGACAGCCGTCATTCTCGAATACTATGGGCACACGTTCATTAAATACGGGCACCTCGGCCACTAATTCGGGCAGGTCATTCTGTAGGAATTCCAAGTAGTCATTGCCATTGAGATTATCGGGCAGGTAATGCGGTCCTTACCTGATTCCCTGCTCACTTCTGCCCAAACGTTTACTCTAAACCTTCTTTGAAAACATTTCTGCCTTTTAACACGTGGGTTTTCCGTTATCGCTGTCCAGTGGTGCAAATTGTGTAAATTGAGAATCCCATCTTTGGTAAATTTGGATTCATCCGTCCACAGTATTCATTTAAAAAAATTAGGATCATCCACATCCGTGTGTAAAAGAAACCGACAAAAAGCCACTCGTCTGTCAAAGTCGCCGCCCTCAAGACCTGCAAAAAACAAAAAACTCTTTTACACGAGACAGATTTTACCTTATAAGAGTGTGATAATAGATTTAATAGGTTTGTCAGGTATCATTTAAGCAAAAATACTTAAAAATCATAATTTTGAAAATTAACCTTATGTGACTCGATTCACAATTCTAGCGAATTCACAAAGTTGTTAAAAGATTTTTATGGCATGTGGCACATCACTATCAAGAGGATAGACTAGAGCAGGAGTCGGCAACACGCCGCCCGCGAGCCGTGTGCGGCCCGCGGACGTCTTGCTTGCGGCCCGTGAATATTTTTTAAATATTTTGATAAAATTAAGGATACTTTAATACAACTGCAAACTCAATTCATCGACAGATTTGGTGATTTTGAAAAAGTTTCAAGCAAACTGAAGATTTTTGCAAGCCCTTTTTCGTGTGATATTGAGGAAGTACCGAGTCATTTACAAATGAACGTGATTGATCTCCAATCGAATGGTGCTCTCAAAAGCTATTTCTATGAAATCAACTAGCACTTTGCCCGCGACTTCGTCCGCGTGGATTTCATACTTTCCTCTAAAAAATTTAACAACCCCTCCACTCTCCTTGAAAGGTAGTTTACGAAAATGTATGTTTACGATCTTTATCATTTATCTAGATGGAATAAATATTCGGGCCAATTTTTCAGTTTATAGATTGAAGGAATAAGAATTTTACAAGTAGCTAGTAAGTTTCCATTGTATGATTTAACATTATTCATATCCATTTTCGAGTTAATTGAAGCAAGCAGTAAAATTCAAGCTTTTTTACCCTTTTCGGGTATTAAGAGTTGGTTTTTAATAAATCCTAATACACATACTTTTTATTTTTTGTTTTATGTATAGTTTCGAGTTAGTCCGAAAGCACGTTAATTTTTTTCCTTACTTATTAATTTTGTCACCCCACAAATGAGGGGTGGAGTGAGGGTTTTTTTAACTAAGTGACAGTCTTTATTATTTACTGGGGCAAATATTGCCAAATTTCAAATTTATTAACCAAAGGAATAAGATTTTTCATATTAGTTGTATCCCGTCTTTTCATCCCCACAGGGATGCAATTTTGATAAATTGTTTGGGATGTTTTGATAGCTTGACTTAAGTATTATTTATACCAATTTTCGAGTTCATCAAGCCACACAGTAAAATTCTGCCCTGTAAAATTGCCTACCCCGTTAGGAGTATATTTTCGCAGAACCCTGATAGATTTTATTCTTTATTTTGGTCTTACGTATAAATACAAAGTTTCGAGTTAAATGGACTGTGCGTTAAAATTTTCCATACAAACTTTACCCCCATTCCTATTAACTTTTCCATCACCTATTTCCTATGTGAAGGGTTTTTCTAAACTAAAAGTGGCAATCTTTATTGTTTCCTGAGGCATATAATATATTGGCAAGTTTCAAACTTATTAACCAAAGAAATAAGATTGTTCATATTAAATGTATCCCGTCTTTTCACCCCCACAGGGGTGGAATTTTGAAAAATCGATTAGAATCTTTCCATTATTTTACTTAAAGATTATTTACACAAATTCTCCAGTTAATCGAGCCAAGCAGTAAAATTCCCTCCTGTAAAATTGACTACTCCTCTTCACCCCGTAAGGGGTAGACTTTCGAAAAATCCTGATAAGCTTTACTCTTTATTTTGGTCTTAAGTATAAATACTGGGTTTCGAGTTAATCAGTCCGTGCATTAAATGATTCCATACAAACTTTGACACCCCCAATTTCCCATTAAGGGGTAGTTTAGAAAAACTAAAATTATAAAATTTATAATGTACTTAAATAAGTATTCCTGCCAAGTTTCAAGTTTATAAACTCAAGATATAACATTTTTCATACATTCGAAATCCCCCCTTTTCACCTCCAAAAACCAAAAACCAAAAACCCCTTCTTAGTGCTCCTCTACATTATAATAGTAACACATATGCAAAGTTTCACGTACCTAGTCCCAGTAGTTTTGGCTGTGCGTTGATATGTCAGTCAATAAATCTGTTCGCGACGATGCGTCAGTTATAATGTTTTTGGATAGTTTTTTGTAATATAACTTAAATTCATTAATAATAGTGCTAGTTATACCATAGAAACAGTTATAATATTGTTTAGTGCATAGAACCGTAAGTACGACCCATCCAAACCTCAATTAAGTGGACTAAATAGTCGGAAACCGTAGTTTATTTAGTGTGTTCAGGTAACCTAGACCAAGACCTAGCCCTGGACCTAATTTTCATATATCTAGTCCTTTGAATAAGCCCATTTAATTGGGTTTGAATGTCGTGCTGCGATAGTTTGTAAATAATTCATTATTTTGGTTAATGAAACATACTTCCAGGGCGCGTCACGCCCTGAAAACTATAGTTGTGATGTTTAAAATATTACATTGTTTCAGTTCTATAGACCGGCCTGAGGTATCTATAACTTAATTGAAAATCGGTTCAGCGGTTTCCGAGAAAAACAGCTGACAAACACTTCTGTATCGAAAATTGTAATATTTTCTCTGTTTCCCCTGAAATAACCTTTCAGTGGAAACAAATATAGTTGTTATAGATACCTCAGACGATAGGTATTTTTATAAGGATTTCATTGATATGTAACATGCCTTATGTATTTATAGTAATAATGTGTATATAAGCTATAATGTTGCATATGTCAAATGAAAATTTCATGTAATAAAAACTTTGAATCAGGAAGTAATTAGCGGTCCTCGTTAAAGTAAAGTTTGATAGTACGTTAGTAAACATGTAAAACATAGAAATTTCGTAGTCATCGGCAGAGTATTTATATTGTCTTATATACTTCAAAATAGTTCAAATAGTTTTTCACAAAAGTTCCGAAAATCACTTCCTGAAAGTTCATGAAGACTTGTGTTATTATTCAGTCACCCAGGTAAATATAAAGAGTCAGAAAGCGTCAGAAACATGGTCAAACAGTTCTCCTTTAATCAGAAGAAGTCATAAATACTAGTACACATAAGAAGCAGGAAGCCACCTGGAAGATGGGAAGCAGGAAACAGTCACGAAGATAAGCAGCTGGCAGCCGTCTGAAGATATCTGCAACCTGTAGGTGCAGGACGTCAGCGCCGTCTGGACAGGGAGGCCTATCCTCACACACACATAGGGATACACCTGGATAGGCTTACACACTCCCTACACCCTTCGCGTCCGACGATCACGCCCGTCCGGCACAAAATCAGTTTCTTCTTTTATATGATAGATTTACCTAGATAAGTTTAGGTATGCTACGTTTTCTAAACTAATGAGTACGATTTTTCATAATATTATAAACTGTATCCCTTTCTTTCACCCTCTGAGGTGTGGAATTTTGAAAAGTCGTTTGGGGTATTTCCATAACTTGACTTAAAAGTTTTGATTTACCATTTTTTGAGTTAATCAAGGTTCCCAGTAAAATCCTCCCCTGTAAAATTGACTACCTCTTTTCACCCCGTCAGGGATAGATTTTCCGAAAATCCTGATACAGATTATTCTTTATTTTTGGTCTTAAGTATAAATACTGGGTTGATGTTCATCATTATATATTTTGAACGATGAACCTAATTATTTTAAATTAAATAAAGTTATATCCAATAACGTTATACGAAATAAGTTTTAGAGTATATATAAATATATTATGTAAAGAAATTATATCAACAGTTGGTATATCTCAAGTTTATTATATCTTGGGACGTTATTGAAATGAAAATATTTTAAATCATAGAATAGAATAGAATAGAATTTATTAGCAAATATGGATAATACATAAGTAGTTGTAGATATCTCAATACAGAGTTCTGCCATATTTCACCATTCGGCATGCAAACATTTTCAATTCTCATTTAAACATTAACTTTATTATTACACTCTCATTAAATAAAATTATTATAATTCAAATTTTCATTAAAACATTCACTTAATTATTACATTAAATAAAATTGTCATTAAAACATAAAAATAGTGGTCAAACTTATTTCAACAAACAAACATACTCTAACTCAAAGCATTTATTTCTAATAAACTAGTCAGAAAGATGAAGCTAGTTGCCCATTCCAACACGTAGTAGGTACCTATGGAGAAGAACGGGCAAGAAACTCCATGGACACTCTTTTAATTCACAATATATGGTTATAAAATATTGGTTACATAATTCATGTTGAAATTATGCATGTGAGAACGATGCAGAACGTTAAAAGCGTCCGTAATACAAAGACAAAAACAATTCAAATACACTCGAGAGCAATGAATCCGGGTCACTTAAAGAATCCTAAAAATCTCGGAAACTAAAAATGCTAGGTTAATGCAATAAATTGTATTTAATAGACAATGTAATACTCCTTAAATGAAGGTATTAAAACTTCTTAGTTATTGTAAAGTTATATCATAAAAAAATCAAATTTGAAAACGGGCCACTTTCGAAGATGGAACTACGAAATTACAGCATTTGGTTTTGCTTTTGTTTGTAATCTGTCATTTATGTGGGTACATAAACCATGTTGATAGTGCTCTATATTCATTATTCAAGCTGAAATTATGTCGCTTACGCCTGAAGAATGCACCAGAATACTTACAATGCTGGAAACCGGCCGGAGTCAGCGCGATACAGCCAGGACTGTCGGTGTGTCGCTGTCAACAGTACAAAGAGTTCTCCGACGTTACGAAGAAACTGGTTCTAACCTACGCAGACCAGGAACGGGCAGAACCAGGTGTACCACAGCACGAGAAGACCGATACTTGGTGAACACCATGCTTCGAAATCGCTTTCTCACAGGAACTGAACTCACAAATCAGTTTCGACGCCTCGGAGGAAGTAACCCAAGTGCATGCACAGTAAGACGTCGGCTTGCTGAATCTAACTTAAAACCCCTTAGACCTGCAAACGGCCCTAAACTGGAGCGTGGGCATCGTATTTCAAGACTAAGATATGCCCAGAGCCACGTAAATTGGAGTATTGAAGATTGGTCAAAAGTTATGTTCTTCGACGAATCAAAATTTATGCTCTACAAGCACGATGGAAGACACAGAGTGTATCGAAGACCAGGGGAAAGATTCAAGCAAGCATGCATCGAAGAAAAAGTAGCCTACGGTGGTGGGTCTGTACTTGTGTGGGCCGGAATTTCTTCTGAAAGTCGCACAGAGCTGGTGATCATAGAAAACGGCTCTTTAACTAGCGTAAGATATGTGGAAGAAATCCTCAATGATCACGTTGGTCCATTTATGGTCAATTTAGGTGAGGATGCTATATTTATGCATGACAATGCCCGACCTCATACAGGTAGGATTGTGAATGACTACCTTCAAGAGATGAACATTACTCGTATGGAGTGGCCAGCGCGCAGCCCGGATATCAAGCCGATCGAGCATGCTTGGGACGAGCTAGGCAGATGCGTAAAACAACGAAACCCTCCCCCAATCACGCTTCGTGAGCTCAAAATTGCTCTCACAGAGGAATGGGAGAATATTCCCCAAAATCGTATAAGGAACTTGGTGTACAGCATGCCAAACCGCGTAAACGCAGTAATGGAAGCACGAGGAGGCAATACGAAGTATTAAAATTCAAGAAAATCGTAATAAAGTTCAAAAATTTCATGTTTCCTATTTTTGTTTTAAGGAGAGATCAGCAGTTTTTTTCTTTATGTAATTTTGTGTTAATAAAATGTATGGTGACTCATATTTTTTTTACTTTCATTTAAGGAGTATTACATTGTCTATTAAATACAATTTATTGCATTAACCTATCATTTTTAGTTTCCGAGATTTTTAACATTCTTTAAGTGACCCGGATTCATTGCTCTCGAGTGTATTAAATTAAACTAAAATAAGCCGTGGCAGTTAAGAAATGACCAGTCCCTAATGACGGCGCCCGTTCAAGAACATGACGCATGGATTAGCACCATTCAGCTCAACCATTTTGAAGGGAACTTAATGATCCAAACCACAAGCCACCACCAGCGAGACATTTGAGTGAGCATGACATACTCTCAGCCGCCAGGGCACATTAACTTTAAAGTAGATACATAGTACTCACACATGTGCTATGCAATTATACAATACTATAGACTACAAGAACTTTACCATTTGACTTTAAAACAGATACTTTGGCCGGAAAAAAATATTTTAGTTTTTTTTCTATGGCATGAAACAGAAACTGCTAAAATTTGGCCATGTCTTCAAAGACCAGGCTTTCAAACTACTAGGGTGAATAACCCAAACGCTAGCACTGCACCAAATTATCAGCACTCCGAATAAATTGTCAAATTCTAAGGTTTTCACTTACTAATTTGGATTACCACACTAATAAATAAATAAATGTATGTTTTTGGAATTCTACTATTGGCAACACCATACTTTGAGACTACACAATGGCGGAATTTGTGTAAGCAAACACTTATGTCCTGCAGTTTCTTCTGTTTTTGCCTGTTTCTTGTGATTGCAGGTAAGTTCACATGTTTACATTTTATGATGTATCAGATCTTTTACATATTTTATATTGAAACTAACGATTTCTCTGATATTTGAGATAGTTTATGAGGATAATCTGAAGAGTAGAATTTGAGGTTATGGTGATAAATTGGTAAAATACGTGGTGCTGATAAACGGATCGAATATTTTGTAAATTCCAAATTATCAGCACGGGTGCTGATAAATGGAAAAAAGTACCTAAATACTAATTTCATAACTTTTAATGTAAACTGTGTTTATTTTATGCATAGAATTCATTTTGTTTTGTAAAAGTAGTATAAATTATCAAAATCCAAATCTTAGCATGGTGCTGATAATTGGATCAGAAGTATGCTGGTAAATTGGTTTTCCTAGAATTTCATCATCTCTTTTCTTTTTCAGAACCACTTATCCACCTAGGTACCATGAAGCCAAAGGATAAAAATAAACCAAATAAACGAAAAATGTACACAAACGAAAATCTACTAAAAGCCTTGGATGCAGTTAAAAAAGGTATGTCTAAAAAACTGGCCTCGAAAACTTACAATGTGCCAAGAGGAACTATCCAGTCGCGATTAAGAAAGCCGTGCAATGATCTACCAGGTCCTAGGCCAATATTGTCGACAGAAGAAGAAGGAGTTTTGGTACAGTGGGTTGTAGATTGCTGTCGGAAAGGATTTCCAAAAAGAAAATCTGATGTACAATTAAGCGTAGCAAACTTCTTTAAGAAGTCAGGAAGGGAAAACCCCTTTAAAGATGACATACCTGGAAAAAAATGGTATGATCTTTTTATGCGCCGTCATCCAGAACTCAGCGAACGCACTGCCGAAGCTGTCACATCAGCCAGTGCTAATGTGTCAGAAAAAGACATCAAAGGGTGGTTCCACAAAATTGAGATTTACCTTAAGGAAAACAACTATTTTGACATCTTACAGGACCCAGCTCGTGTTTTTAATGGGGACGAATCTAACTTTCAGTTATGTCCCAAAAATGGCAAAGTTATTTCGTTACGAGGAGAAAGAGACGTGTATGAAGTGGATCACGCTACAGCTAAAACAGCCCTTACTGTACTGTTTACATTTTGCGCCAACGGAGACGTAACACCTCCATTAGTTGTGTTTCCCAACAAGAGGCTTCCCAAAGATATAACATCATCAGTTCCAGATGAGTGGGGCATTGGTCTAAGCGATACTGGCTGGATGAAGTCTGAACTTTTCTATGATTATATAAAAAATGTGTTTCATCCTTATATCTACAAAAGAAAGGTAACATTTCCTGTCATACTATTTGTAGACGGACACAAAACACATCTCAGTCTTGAAGTAAGTGAATTGTGCAGCAAATTGCAGATTGTTTTGATAGCACTTTATCCCAACGCCACACGGATTCTACAACCAGCTGACGTGTCAGCATTTAGACCTCTCAAAACTGCATGGAAGGAAAGTGTCCTGAAATGGAGGAGAGATCATCCTTTGGAGACTCTCACAAAGAACAATTTCGTACCTGTTCTCAAGGATGCTTTAGAGGTTGGTGTCAAAGATACGACAATTATAAATGGATTCAGGACTACTGGCTTATGTCCCTGGAACTCTGGTGCCATTAACTACAATAAATGTCTGGGTAAAGGAAGTAAACAAGATGGAGAACCAAAAGAAGACAATTTAAAACTACAAGACAATTCAAATAAAGAAAAAATTATGACACGCGAAATTTTAGAAAACATTGTAGGGCATGAAAAGGTAACATTTCTGCAAAGAACGCCGCTTGAAAATCTGACAGAAACAGAAAGGATTTTGAAGAAAATTTGTTGTTTTTTTGAAAATCAAGAAACTAATACGTCCATAAACAAAGAAACTCACATCGAAATTGAAAATTTCGAAGCAGTTGGATTTCAAGACATTGATCAATTACCAGTAATATTAGCAGAAGATTTTGTAGACGGTATGCAAGCTATGACCAATTCTATAGCGAATGAACAATGTTATAACAATACTGAAGATTGTCTCGGTAGTGCGCAATTGGTATGTTTTGATAGTCAACAATATTTACTAACACCTGTCAAATTACAGGACGTTTTGACTGTTGAAAAAACACCTGAACGAAAAGGTGTTAAAAATGTAGAGAGATCATCATTCGTGCTTACTTCAGCGGAATGGCAGAAGACTGAAAATGACAAATTAAAAGCTAAAAAACTTAAAGAAGAAGAACAAGAGACCCGCAAAAAGAACAGATTACTTAAACAAGATGAAAAAAACAAAACAAAAGAAACCACCAGAAACAAGATTAACAAGAAAGCAAAAGGGACAGTAGAAACTAAAAAACAAGAGACTGAAGCTAATCTTATACAGGAGACTAAACTAAATAAAACTACAGTAGAAACCACCAGAAACAAGATAAACAAGAAAGCAAAAGAGGCAATAGATACTAAAAAACAAGAGACAGAAGCTCCGAATAAAGAGGAGACAAAAGAAAATAAATCACAAGAGACTTTCATTAATCACCACCAGACATTTAAACACGAAGTTATGATTCATAACACGAATATACCATCCTCACCTGAAAATGAAAACTCAATTAATATTAAGAAAAGAAAAGCCGAAGAGAAGAGTAACTATCCACCAAATAAAAAAATCCAAATTCTTTCCGACATTAAACTTAATTTACCACACAGAACCTCGCAAGTTGGTCAAAGAGATAACGAAATAGACCCGTTGGAAAAAATAATAAATAATACGAAAAAGAAGACTTACACTTTACTAGAACTAGAGAAGATCCTTCAAGAGGATTAGAAGATGTGATGGCAAGAGCTTATCTTTTATTTTATTTACTTACTGGTACACTTTCTTATGTGCAATTTTATGTTTCTTAATGGTTGCTGATACCTACATAGTTATTGGTTGGTATTGGTCGGCTACCATATTATATTTAAGTAAAACATTTTCTAGTGAGATTTTCGTAAGTCTGAACAAATTATTTAAATTCCTACCTAAGATAACTTTATTAATGTTAAACTTTGTCAATTTTAAAAATTATTATTAGATTATAAGTGATTGTTTTATATTACAGGGTCTACCTACCTACTAATTTTATAAAAATATAAATAAAAAGAGATTTTAAGAATGGAAATATTTTTTTTTAATGCAATTCCCAACAGTGATAGTTATGTGCTGATAATTAGCTCGCTCTATGCTATTAATTGGGGCGATGGTGCCAGTAAATGGTGAGAGACCCATTTTTTATTCTTACTCGTCTAAAAAATCTTGGACAGAGGTCAACCATGTTTTTCTTTTAATAACGTCTTCCTTATTAAATATTAGAACTATAAAATTTGCCTTAACGGGTAAAGAACTATTTTTCACAATAATAAATAGGCTTAAATTAGGACCAACTCTTAAAGTGCTGATAATTGGGTACTTCACCCATATTCTTATCCTTTGACTTGTTGGCTATAATTCTACACTATCAGCGTGCGCCCATAGTTGCCCTTTCAAGAGTTACGAGGTTCGGAAAAATGAAAAAAAAAAAACTTGAGTATTTTTTCATTAATAATATCATAGATAGAACATTAAAACATTTATAATTACGGAATAATATTAATTTCAAAACAATACAAAATCGAAAAATGGGAAAAGAATCTAAAAAAATCAAATTAAAGCAAATGATAAATTTATTAATATTGATAATTAATTTAATATTGTAAAAAAATACTATATATTAGTAATTGTATACAGTGAAAAATTTGCCAATAATCAATTAGTTAATTTTCTGTTTTTTTTAATTACGAATTATCTGTTCTACGAATTATTTTACATATTTGCTAATAACTACATTCATAATGAAATTTAAATTTAATGACTCCACTTCCCTATTAATATACCTTAATGATAGGGATAGGAAGGAGTTATTCCAACCCATATAAATAAGGGTTTAATTTAAATAAAATCATTCAGTGATTTGAATACCAAGACAACTTGCTTTGTGCCTATATTTTTTAACCGACTTCACAAAAAGGAGGAGGTTCTCAATTCGTCTGTATGTTTTTTTTTTTTTTTTTTTTTTTATGTGTGTTAGCTCATAACTTTTTTCTGGGTGAACCGATTTGGATGATTCTTTTTTTATTTGATAGGTGGTGCTTCACATGTGGTCCCATTTAAATTTGATCAAGGTCTGACCAGTAGTTTTGGAGTTATCCTTAATACTGCAGATTTTTTCCACTTAGTTTATATGGATGATGTGTTAATAATTTCCTGTCACTGTTATTTACACACCAAGTAGTGGTATACGAATTTTTGTGGGGTAGGTACCGCAACTAAAAAGTGAAAAATAAAAACTTTTTTACAAAAAAAACAACCGACTTCCAAAAAAAACACTAAAAGACGTGAAAAATAACTTTTATTTCGGAAGTCGGTGGCCAAACACGAAAATACAAAACCAAAGGCACCGACTTCCGAAATTAAAGTTATTTTTCACGTCTTTTAGTGTTTTTTTTGGAAGTCGGTTGTTTTTTTTGTGAGTAATATGGAAGGTCTAACGAATAATTTGGATTTGTTCATGGTTTTAAGAGAACAGTTTGGATCCTTGGCGGAACGTAAAATACTTTTTGAATACCTCAAGCAGACGCTGAATTTTAACTTGACTGAAGAAAAAAGTGAAAACCTCCTGAAGTTCTGTCAGAATTTTTGTACAAATGTTTGTGGAAGATGGGAAAGATCAAATAGGACTCTTAGCAAGTTTTTGAAGAGAAATGGAGATTGGCTGGAATCTGCCATAGCCTGGCATGAAGCCCTTATGTCTACAACAGAAAATGACGATCCTGATGATGATGATGTCAGTGAAGATATAGAAAATTTGGCACCATCTTCACCAATAGCTTCAACGTCATCTTCACAATGTACCCTGAGAAAACCCTTTGAAAAGCTATCTAACAAGCAAAAAAGAAGACGCGTGCGGTTGTCCAAATCAGAGTCTTCAAAAGAGATACAGAGTGCTACTATTAAAAATCTCAAAAGTAGTGGGGATTGGGAAGTAAGTCAAATACTGGAACATTTACTAAACCATCCTGAAGATATTGATAAGGTAAAAACTTGCATAAGTCAGAAAAAAAGAGAGTTTATATACACCTGAAAAAGCGCTAGCTCTCTCGATATCGCTTAACTTATCCAAGTGGCAATATATGAATGTACGAGATTCTGCAATTAAACAAGGTTCAGTATCTATGTATCCCTCCTACTACAAAATAATGCAAGCGAAATTAAACTGTTATCCTGCAAAAGAGGACATCACCATAACCGAAAATGGAGCATCTATTAAACTGCAGGCTCTACTTTATTTGACTACCTTCAGATTACTTGATGCAATGGACTTCAATCTATCATCTAAAGCTGATTTAAAGCTGATATGTAAGTGGGGTTTTGATGGAGCATCTAATCAAAGCAATTACAAGCAGATAGCTAGCAGTTCAGAATTTGACGATTCCAGTGTTTTTATGGTCAGCTTAGTACCCATAAGGCTGATGCGTGACGAAGAAATACTTTGGGAAAATGATCGTCCGTCTTCTACGTTTTACTGCCGCCCAATTCAGTTCAAGTTCATGAAGGAGTGTGAGAGTTCAGTAAAACGTGAAAAGAAGCCATAGAACTGCAGATAGATGAACTTTATCCATATAAACTGCAGGAAGTGACCGTCACACATCAACTGTTAATGACAATGATCGATGGAAAGATTACTTCGTACATATCGGAAACTTCGACAGCTGTGTGTGACATTTGTAAGGCGAAGCCATCAGAGATGAATAAGCTGGAAGACATCGACCGCACAACGGAAAATGTAGATATGTACCAATACGGATTGTCTTCATTACATCCGTTGCATGGAATGCTTGCTTCATATAGGTATATAATTTTTAATGTCCATGAATATTTTTTGTAGAAGTTACGTTTTTCAAAACTAATGCATTGCTTCCTTTATTTCAGCTTACCGGATGGACTTCAAAAAATGGAGTTCAAAAGGCGAGGACCAAGAAAAGTTGGCGCAAAGAAAAAAACAAATCCAGCAAGCCTTTAAAGATGAAAACGGCTTGATGGTCGATTTTGTGAAACAAGGGGCAGGCACCACAAATGACGGCAACACTGCCAGAAGATTTTTTAGTAATGCAAAAACATCGGCTCGCATCACAGGAGTTGATGAAGAGCTGATCGAAAGGTTCCACATAATTCTGCAGACAGTGGCTTCTGGTGAGCAAGTGGAACTGCTTAAATTCTCCCAATTTTGTAAAGACATTGCCACTTTGTATGTACAGTTATATCCGTGGTATTACATGCCCTTTAGCGTACATAAGGTGCTAGTGCATGGTACGGATATAATTAAGCATTTTGGACTTTTACCAATCGGGGATCTGTCGGAAGAAGCATCAGAAGCTCGAAATAAAGGCTTTCGTAAATATAGAGAGAACCGTTCGAGAAAAGTAAGTAGGATAGCGACAAATGAAGATATCTTGCACAATCTTCTCTTGTCGTCTGATCCGAAACTGACCTTTCTAAGGCCAAAAATGTCGAAACAACGAAAAATGGTCCTCTCACCAAGAGCAGGCGCGCTTTTGGTGGCTCTTCCAACTGAACCCGAATTGGATTTTATAGATGTACACACTTTACAAGACAGTCATAGTGATTAATTTTATTCGAGTTTAGCTGTTTCTTTTTTGTTGTTTTGAATACATTTTTTTTTTTGTATTTTTTTCGATGCACATGTTTTTAATTTATTACCATTCCTTCATTATAAATGTTTTATCTATGATATTATTAATGAAAAACTACTTTTGACTTACTTTTTTTTAATTTTTCCGAACCTCGTAACTCTTGAAAGGGCAACTATGGGCGCACGCTGATAGAGTAGAATTATAGCCAACAAGTCAAAGGATAAGAATATAGTAGTTTGAAAGCCTGGTCTTTCAAGCCATGGCCAAACTTTAGCAGTTTCTTTTTGTTTCCATACAAAAAAAACTAAAATATTTTTTTCCGTGCCAACTATCAGTTTTAGAGAAAAACTTGTAACGACAATTATTCATCGGAATAACGAGATCTTTCGATAATTATTTAAAAAAAATGTAATTTGTGAAAAAATAACGAATGTCCCTCATATAGCAGTTTCGATCCACTGTGCGGAGTAGGGATAAAGTGAAAGGCGCTCGTCAGAGCAGCTGAGGACTATTGGCTTCGGCTGCTCTAACGAACGCCTTTTACTACTACTACAAACTATAGGCGCCGCCATATTTGGCGGCGCCTATAGTTCGCATCAGCTGACCGTGTAGTGTATAGACTATTACTCATTTGCGCCAGTGCTCCACGCTATTTCACTCGCCACAAACACCACCAAGGAAAATGAAAAGGAGGGGGGGGGGGGGGAGGTTTTTAGATAAATGTCTATAATGTGAAAAAAGTTTCACTTTTACCGTGGTTTCATAAAACCACACAATCCTTCTTTTTTTTTTTTGTTAATTTTGACGTTCCAAAGTGCCTTTATTGTGCGTATTTGAATTTTTCTTTTTACGTCGGCTTTGTCTTTTGCCTAATAAAATTTATTTTCTTTCTTTATTTCTTTAATTATTTCGATTTTTTGTTTGTGTAGTCATAATATTAAGATTATAGAAGTAAGGTAAAGGGTGTAAAGTTCACTTATCCTCCAAAGAAAAGGGAGGATCCTCGGCGATTGATGAAGAAACGCTGTATACAAATTGGCGTGGACTTTATCACATTAAATTATACTACGTATACTATATGGAATTAGACGGTACACAATTTTTTTTATGAAATCCATTCATAATTCATTGAAAATCAGCTGTTCCATACATTTTGTCGAGCTACGTGTAACAAAATGTACTTAATAATATTATGCTAGTCGCGCGGTAAACTCTGCTTGCGCGATGCAGGATCTTGCGTTACGTCAGTATGATGCGTAGTTCGCATGTGTCGATGTAGATGCCGCCACAAGTTTGTATAATTATCTTCCTGTGCAAGTTTCAATAAATGCTTTTTCTTCCTTTCTTTCAGGACCCACAAGAACCAGATTGCTGGAATGGCGTCCGTGATGCTACCAAGCCAGGTAACAAATGCTGCCAGCTCAACCCATACACCTCTTCTAGAATGGAGGGCTCAGAAGATTGTCTGTACTTAAACGTATACACTCCAATTCTCCCATGCGACGGACTACAAAACTTACCAGTTTTATTTTTCGTGCATGGAGGGCGATTTATTTTTGGGTACGGTGACTACTATAAACCTGATTATTTTCTATATCATGACGTTGTCGTTGTCACAGTAAACTACAGATTGAATATACTAGGATTTTTATGCTTAAATATACCAGAAGTACCCGGAAATGCAGGCTTAAAAGATACGGTTTTCGCTTTGCGATGGGTCAGAAGTAACATTTCAAACTTCAATGGGGATCCGAATAATGTCACAGTTTTTGGTGAAAGCGCGGGTGCGGGCGCTGTCGCGTCCTATATGACTTCTAAAATGGCGACTGGCCTGTTTCATAAAGTGATAGCGCAATCAGGCAACTCCATTGCAGATATTTATATGGTTGAAGATGACCCCGTAGCTAAAGCAAGGCAGGTGGCTAGGAATTTGGACCGAGACGACTTAATTGATGAAAGGGATCTGTACGAGTATTTTCTTGAAGTACCGACACAAGAGCTTATAGTCGCTTTTAGCATGGCAGAAATAGCACGACCGCCATCTGTAATCCAAGCATTCTTGTTGCCAGTCGTCGAAAGGCAATTCCCCGGAGTCGAACAATTTTTAGGCCAGTACCCCCGAATCGATATCCCTCGAAATCAATTCACCAACGTGCCCGTTTTAACTGGCATGAATTCTCACGAAGGAGCCCTATTTTTGCAAAAGGACGGCCAAGGAAACATCGAATTTGAGGACGATTTTTATTATTTCATCCCACAGTATCTTCACATACCAAGAGATGATGGTAGAGTGTGTGATATTGAATCGAAGATAATGAGATTCTATTTTCGCGATCGTGGAGTTACGGAGAGTACAAAATTGGAGTATGTGAACATGATCTCTGATACGTTTTTCCAATTCCCGTTGATGTTGCTACCTGAAATGTTGTCTAAAAATAACAATAGTGTGTTCGTCTATAAGTTCCAGTATTGTGGGAATTTGCATACGAGGATTATGGGGAATTTGGGTCTTAGAGGGGCAAGTCACGGAGACATGATACAGTACCAGTTTTATAGAGACAATAAACATGAGAAAACATGTGAGGCCGATTTGAAAATTATTAACATGCTTGCTGAAGCTTGGTGCAATTTTGCCAGAACTGGGTGAGTTTTAAAACAAACTTATTTTTTATTTAGGTACTGGTTTAATTGTCTTTGGCGTGACTCTATTTCGATTTTTGGAAAGGAGGAACACTTAGTAGAAAATTGTGTTATCAATTGTGGTTCCGCTAGGGTAACGCACATGCACCTCACTCCTCCCGCGGACTTGAGGAGGCCCGCAGGGGCGGGCCGGCACTAGCCACGGAACGTGGAAGGCGCACAAGTTCCCATGATCCCCAGTGCAAGTGTGGGAAGGGAACACCGGGGTGGTTTTTAGTCAGTAAGAGTCTGACAGACCTCTCCGCCCCCCCAGGACGGAGGACATCCGTGAGGATTTTCCACACCGGAACAAAAAAAAGGGTAACGCACATGACAGGTCTAAAAAAACAGGGTCTAGCATTCCGGGAGTGACACAAATGCTTACGTCACTATCCAGTTGCCACTTTATTGCAATAAAACACGAATTAAGGAAACATTTTCAGTCACCATTCTGTTAAAAAAAAATATATAAAGCATTTAAATTGTGGTTTCGTTTTTCGAATCAAACGAAACGATTCAATTTAAACATATAACAATGTAATTGTTAGTTAAAACTTCATTGTTTTATCGGATTCGCACTGGTAATAAAGGCGGTTGGGGAGTTATTATTACACACTATTGATAACACAGCGGTGATGACATAGGCTTGTGTCTCCCACGTGACCACTGTGTCTCGGAATGCTATACCTGGCGAAGTATATTATTATACCATGCATGATAAATACTTTATTCCTCTTACCCTTAAAATCTACTGAGCTAATGCTAAATTGCCTTGTTGGCTTAATGTTTTAACGCCCATTTTAGACTTGCTAGATTAAATAACTCAGTCAGTTACATAACATCACGCCTGTATTCCCAGAAGCGTTAGGCAGAGGTGTACCTATAGCACACCCATTTTTCGCCAGTTATGTTTAAGACCCATGTAATAGGGGGCGAGCCTATCGCCATCAACCGGGTACAAATCCAAACTCTGGGCTGCTACCGAGAAATTCCAGATGAAAAATCCCAGTAACACTTTGCCCGACCCGGGAATCGAACCCAAGACTTCATGCTCAGCAGTAGCGCTTGCGACCACTAGATGAGGTAGTTAATTTAAAATAAACCGATTGGCTTTTGAACCACAGACTACCCACAACTATGTTTACAATATGTGGTGCCTAGGAACCAAAATCGATAACATTGAACTTGCCTAGGAATAGATGGTGATATCTGCGCGCCGCTGATTTATAGCATGCCTGCACACGCATATTACATACTAGCTTTTACCCGCGGCTTTGCCTGCGTGGATGTCGAAAATTGTCCCACAGGAACATACTACCGGGATAAAAAGTTTTCTACGTGTTAATCCGGGTTATAAACGATCTGTGTTCCAAATTCCATCCAAATCCGTTCAGTAGTTTTTGCGTGAAAGAGTAACAAACATCCATCCTTCTTCTATCCATCCTCACAAACTTTCACATTTATAATATTAGTAGGATTATCACAATCACTTTTTCATCCGGCGAATCATCAACAAACTATTATAACAGACCGTGTAAAAAGACACTTAACGAAGCTGAGAGTCACTTGTACTCCCCGTCATTGAAATATTTTTTTGTACCTTGACCTTACCCGGGAACCTTCTGGTTACGGAGATATTGAAGGTCAACATTCCAACTTTTACCGTTATGTTTACAAATACAAGTTTTTTATGTTTTAATACAACTTTAATTACCCCCAGGACCCCTGTACCGTTGCATGCACCCTTAAGCACAATGTTTTGCGTGTCTTACATTGGGCACTACCGCAAGCAGCAAATTTTTACACCAAAATTTAGTTTCCCAGTACTTAATTATTTTTGTGCAATGTGACTTAGTTTGATGTACAGAATGCGTTGTTGAGATACGTATTATTAAAAAGAAAACCGTCTCCGGAAAAAAAATTGTTGCGAAGAATTCTGAAGACCCGCTAGAACCCCCAAAATAGTCTGACATTCTTTCTAGCAAGCCAGTACGTTTCTAAACTTTAACCGTTTTATCTCACGACGTCGGGTGTCTATGTAAGCAAGCTCGGGAGCGCTCAGTATTTGATATTTACTAACTAGGATACAATGTGCTCGTGCACCCACAACAATTCTAAATACAAAATTTAAGACCAATCCGACTGCGTGAGATACAATATCAATGACAGGTCTTGCAGTCTTTTACGAATTAACGAATGAGAACTGATATAAAATGATGTCCGATCGCGGTCAAATGGTTCACGTTCATTCCATAGAAACGCATTCCTGTTTTCTCCCTGGATTAACCATACTAGAGCAAATATTTTTTTACGATATAATATATAATGTATAATCATGGTGTGAGGATGTATGAAAGGCGACAAAAGGTATTTACAAGGCAGATGTGAGTGGAAACGCCGGGACGGGACGCCCTAGGAGGACAGACCTTATTGGCGATGTTCTTCAGAACGGTCAGGTGCGTAGTACTCGCAACCGGCGTGCGTGTATGACCAGATGTGTGAACGTAAACGAGACAACGCCCTAGGAGGACATATAGTGACCTTATTGGTGATGTTCTTCAGAAAGGTCAGGTGCGTAGTACTCGCAACCGGCGTGCGTGTATGACCAGATGTGTGAACGTAAACGAGACAACGCCCTAGGAGGACATATAGTGACCTTATTGGTGATGTTCTTCAGAAAGGTCAGGTGCGTAGTACTCGCAACCGGCGTGCGTGTATGACCAGATGTATGAACGTAAACGAGGCAAAATTAGTATTGTAAGGATCGTAGCAGGTGGCTTTCTGTAGTTTCTGCCTACCCCCATGGGAAGAAGGCGTGAGTTTATGTATGTACATAATGTATATCTATATTTTTTACGATATAATGTCCATCTACCACTGCCATCCCTAAGATTTGTTTTATGGCGTACTGGAGTTAATTTTAGAAAAAATATATGTTGACAAAGACACCATACATGGCCGTGGTAGATCTACACTTGAAAGCAATGAAGACAACTTAACTTTTTCATTTTTCATGAATATTAAAATACATTGAAGAAATTCTAATTCAGGTCATAGGTTGACCCTAGAAGGTCGGCTGCTTAACTGGGCTTGTCTGTGGGTGCCTCAATAAATTAAGGCCCCCAGCCAAGGCTTAAAAACTTAAAAACTAAGCGACTACACGCTAAGGGCACCCCCTGTGGGGTAAGAACCTCGGCTTAAGGCGTCGCTAGGGGGAGGCCAGCAAGCGGGTTGGATCAAATTACTTTGGGACGAATTTAAAGGTAAAGGTCGGGGCGGACATGGACTAGGGCGCCGCGGCGGGACTCAGCGGCGAGGACGGCGCGGCGGTCGGATTTTGTACTTTCTAAGAGTACTGGTGGCCTTACAACTCTCCTGGAGGAGGGTGGTGGCGTCCTCAGGAATAGTTAGGGTATGTCTCGGTCGGCGAATCCTACTTATGCGGGAGGAAGTGTATCGGGCGGCCGAACCAATCAGGGAATTGGGGTGCTTTATAGCAGAGTCGAAGAATCGCTTTGAGAGGCGGTTCATGAACTGCTGGACGGTGGGCATTCTGATATCTAAGTGAAGATTCTCATTGCGGACGTAGAAGGGGGCTCCCGTTACCTTTCTAAGCAAACGGTTCTGGAGGGTCTGCATCTTATGGAGATGGTGTGGCATAGCATGTGCGAAAACGACGCAAGCATGGGTCATGATGGGACGGATGACCGCGGTGTAGATGAGCTATTTGCACTTGAGTGATAATTTGCTGCCGGCGGTCAAAATTAATTCGAGCGTACTGAGAGCGAAGGAGGCGCGCGAACGAGCCGCCTCTATACAGGGTTATTTTTCAAAGACCAGCCAAATTTAAGGGTGTGGTATAGACCATCAGACTGAACAATTTTCTCCTTGGGACCAATATCGTAATCGCGAAAAAAAAATCAGCGGTCCTATACATTTGGGTCGAGTAGGTATTGAAGTTTTGTATGGGACAGTTTATAAATTTTTCGCGATGATGATATTGGTCCCATGGAGAGAGTTGTTCAGTTTGATGGTCTGTACCACATCCTTAAATTTGGCTGGTCTTTGAAAACTAACCCTGTATGTTCCCTGAAAGTAAGGTGGTGGTCAAGGATCACACCTAGGTATTTAGAATGCTTCTCCCAAGGGATCGGCTTGCCCATACATAGTGATCGGACTTTTTATACCTGCGGGTAAGGGTGCAAATAGTGCCAGCGAAAACGACTAAATTAGTGCAATTTCTTGTATGGTTATTTTTTTAAGTAACTCAAAAGTTAATGATTTTAATTAAGTGACATCCAAAAGCTAAGCTTGTATATGTTCATTTTGCCAAATGATTTGATGTGAAACTCTTTAGATTTAAGAAAAAATATCAGTAATAAACCAAACAACAAGGGGTGAGCGATTGTGTTGCTGTCAAGTCAACTCAAGTGTAGATTGTATCGTAAAAAATAACATTTTTACAAAAAAACAACCGACTTCCGAAATTTAAGTTATTTTTCACGTCTTTTAGTGTTTTTTTTTAGGATGTCGGTTGTTTTTTTTTTGTAAAAAAGTTTTTATTTTTCACTTTTTAGTTGCGGTACCTACCCCACACAAATTCGTATACCACTACTTGGTGTGTAAATAACAGTGACAGGAAATTATTAACACATGATGTGTTAATAATTTCCTGTCACTGTTATTTTCATATAAACTAAGTGGAAAAAATATACAGTATTAAAGATAACTCAAAAACTACTGATCAGACCTTGATCATATTTAAATGGGACCACATGTGAAGCACCACCTATCAAATAAAAAAAGAATCATCCAAATCGGTTCACCCAGAAAAAAATTCTGAGCTAACACACATAAAAAAAAAAACCTACAGGCGCATTCAGAACCTCCTCCTTTTTGTGAAGTCGGTTAAAAATATTTGCTCTAGTGTCATTACAATCATTACCCAGGGAGGTAAGAGATACGTTTGTATAGAATAAACGTGTCACTGCAATTCCTCTTAACTAACATACTCTCAAGATAACGATGCTCTGTGCTCTCGAGTCTCGCAGAGATTCGTGCGGGGTAATTGCTTACCTAGCACACTCGCTGTAGGAATAGCTTTCATTTTGACAGTTCAACAACATTCATTGCGTTATTTACGTTGTTGAGCAGACAAATTTTTCGAACCTTTCAAGTAATGGATTAGCAATAGGCTTCAAGATGATTCAGATTGTGATAGATAGTGTGTTACGAGTACGTAATTAGGATGATGTCCGAGATAAGTGCAACTTATTTTCTCTAATTCTATTTTATTTATTTTTCAGACGACCAACCTGGCAGGACCAAGAAACGGAATGGCTGCCATACACGAAGAGCGGAAAACATGTCTTGATCATAGATGAAAACATAGAATGTATTAGGAACCCAGATTTAGACAGACTCAGGTTCTGGCTAAGTGTTACCGGGGAGACTTCTAAATTATAAATTAAATTACGTGTTTAGGTTAATTATTGACGCTAAAGAACAAATAAAAACAGCAAAACCTTGTCCGTTTCTGACTAAAATGAACTAAAAAAGTGTTGCTATCTTCTTCTAACTGTTTAAGTAAGAAAGAGACGGAAATTCATTTTGGAGCTGTCAAATGAACTAAACCAAAATTTTATTATGAAAATAAAACACAAAAAAAGGCATAAATTACTTAATCCATGTGTGTAAATGTTAAGTTGGTTCCATAGATTTATTTAAATATTAAGATATGGCTTGAAATACCGGTATTTTTGGGAACCGGTACCATTGGTCTTGATGTGATACTGGTACCAGACGTAGTACCTACCTGCACTATTGGTATTTCTAATCAGTATCGCTACTGAACCGGTACCAAACAAATATTTCCGTAAGTCAGAGTGAGAAAACAGATATAGTAAGTAAAAAGGATAGTTAATAGGCATTAGAAAAATAAATTCAACGTTGCGAACCGTACGAGAATCCTCGTACAAATTTGAGATTTTTGGTACGCGCCGGGTACCTGAATTTGGTACCGAAATGACAAGAACCGTTAAGTACCGGTTCCAAGCCCTGATATATTGCGTGTACTTACATGCAAAATAATAATGACTTGACAAAAGCCAATGTCTACACTTAATTATAATTATTATTAATTTAAAATTTAATTAACTTAACGCACGGGCGCGTTTTTACCGCCGCCTTTTTTTTTTTTTTGCTTTACGCCGAGACATTGCGTAATTCCACTTTGCCCCACCAAGCCCGCCACCCTGGTGTGGCAAAGTGGACTGCCTAAAATTTTGCAGTGGAATATGCCCCACTATTCTGATTTGATGGGGCGGATAACACTAGCATAAACACTTTGTGGATTCTGCCCCACTAGGGTTGGCACCTCAGGATTTGTGTATGAAGGTTAACATGTATTTTTACATTTGTTTGTAAAAAAAATAAAAAACAAAAATTGTTCCCAGGTATTTGGTACAACTTGGGGCACCCCGACTCGGACAGGTTAGGTTAGAAGGGGACGGCGGGGTCTGAAAGACCCCGCCGTCCCCTTCGTGGTTTTTTTTTTTTTTTAAACCGCCCAGAAGTAGGAGTCCCGCTAAGCGGGACTCCGTCGGCTACGCCTCATTAACCTTCATACACAAATCCTGAGGTGCCAACCCTAGTGGGGCAGAATCCACAAAGTGTTTATGCTAGTGTTATCCGCCCCATCAAATCAGAATAGTGGGGCACATTCCACTGCAAAATTTTAGGCAGTCCACTTTGCCACACCAGGGTGGCGGGCTTGGTGGGGCAAAGTGGAATTACTCGAGACATTCTCTACATTTGCATTTCATTTTATTTTTTCGACATTTATATCTGTAATTTTTATGGTACATAATAAAGAGTATTCTATTCTATTCTGGCGTTGAAAATACAACTATTCGCGATAAGTGTTGTTATGGTCTGTTCCAAAAGAATCTGATGAAAGTATAAAAAACCCTGTTCAGGTTAAAATCTTACGCAATCTCACTAAAAAGTAATTAGTAACACATTCATCTGCATTTAGAACGTTTCATCTTTATATCTCACCACTTTTTCCTACAATTATAGTTTGAATAGCACTATTAAATAGAAATTACATACATACATAAACTCACGCCTTCTTCCCATGGGGGTAGGCAGAAACTACAGAACGCCACCTGCTACGATCCTTACATACTCTAAGTAAGGTCACTATATGTCCTCCTAGGGCGTCCCCTCCCGACGTTTCCACTCACATCTGCCTTGTAAATACGTTTTGTTAATCGCCCTTCATTCATCCTCTCAACATGACCAAACCATCTAAGCATACTCTTTTCAATTTTTGTCCACTACATCTTCTTTTAAACCGCACCGTTGCCTTATCACATTAGAAATTACAATCTTAGTACAATAAAATGTCTAATTCAAATATTTTTATAATCAAATCTAAGCACTCGGTTTGTAAGTGGCATTACAGATTAGCATAAACATGTACGTTTTCTGATCCATTTGTTTACGTTTTCATCAAATACTTTTGCTACTCACAAAATGGCGTAGGAAAACATCGTAAGGCAACCGTCATGCTCTAGAAACAAAAATCGGTGACATTTGATAGGTATCTACCAACCCGCACTGATTGCGGCCCACTCTCTCTAACAGAGAGGAGGC
The DNA here is from genome assembly GCA_916610205.1 of Griposia aprilina. Classification (NCBI taxonomy): domain Eukaryota; kingdom Metazoa; phylum Arthropoda; class Insecta; order Lepidoptera; family Noctuidae; genus Griposia; species Griposia aprilina. Next base: position 5,150,196 of record OU744310.1, on the reverse strand, counting down.
CTGTGTCCCAGCAGTGGGAACAGTATAAGCTAAGTACGCTTATGCTTACTTTTGGAACAGATTATACAAGGTGGCTGGGACGCGAAGCGCTACCTGTTACAATGGATTCAGTTCATGATTCTGAAAGCCCCCTCCCGACGCTGAAATTTTTCGTAAGTTATTTAAAAAAAAAGAAGGATTGTGTGGTTTTATGAAACCACGGTAAAAGTGAAACTTTTTTTCACATTATAGACATTTAACTAAAAACCTCCTTCCTTTCACTTTATCCCTACTCCGCGGCCGACCGTCACGCGACATGCAACACACAGACGAAAAAGTTTGAAACGATGTAATGAAAGTTTCACTTTAAAATGGCTGTTCATTTTGACTGCGTAGGTATTGCACTTTTCTATGAAACAGCTGATTACTTACTTCAAACCGTAAAGAATTTATGAAACCACGGTAAATGTGAAACTTTTTCCCTACTCCGCGGCCGACCGTCACGCGACATGCAACACACAGACGAAAAACTTAGAGACGATGTAATAAAAGTTTCACTTTAAAGTATGCTAGGGGGTCTAGAATCATGCTGAATTCATGGTTACAGTTTGCACGTCGATGTCCCTGCCACACGGTACGTAGGTACGGTTATTTACTAACGCGCGTGCCCGTGCGTGTCTACCTTACCAGATTTTCTTAATTACTTTTTATCTGTGACAGTACAAATATTTTTATAATACTATGTTTTATAATCACGCATAATTTACTGGTGTCTAGTATGTTTTCTTGTTACTTATTTAAGAAAGAAAAATTAAGTTTTATTTTGTAATTTATGTCAAACTTTTTACACAGTCGCATAAATTCCTTGCCGTGCCATGCCGCTAATGTGCGTAGGCTCTAGGAATATAACTTAATAGTATAACAATAAAATTAAAATTTCAATGATAATGACGATTCGATCGATTCGAGGATGATTTCTAGGAACGTCGCCGTATGCTGCGGCATCGTTGTCATCAGTATACGCTGGCATGTAGTGAAGCCGAAACATTCCCTGTCGTGCCGTGCCGCCAGTGTGCGCAGGCTCTAGGAATATGACTACCTAAATAGTATAACAATAAAATTAAAATTTCAATGATTATGACGATTCGATCGATTCGATGATGATTTCTAGGAACGTCGCCGTATGCTGCGGCATCGTTGTCGTCAGTATACGCTGGCATGTAGTGAAGCCGAAGCATTCCCTGTCGTGCCGTGCCGCCAGTGTGCGCAGGCTCTAGGAATATGACTACATAAATAGTATAACAATAAAATTAAAATTTCAATGATTATGACGATTCGATCGATTCGATGATTTCTAGGGACGTCGCCGTATGCTGCGGCATCGTTGTCGTCAGTATACGCTGGCATGTAGTGAAGCCGAAGCATTCCCTGTCGTGTCGTGCCGCCAGTGGGCGCAGACCCTTTGGCAGAGGTGTACCTTATGTACATCCCCATTTCGCCAGTTATGGTTAAGTCCCATGTAGTAGGGAGCGACCCTATCGCCACCAACCGGGCACAAATTCAGACTCAATTTCACTTTACCTGGCTTAGCGATGCTTGCGATCACTAGATCAAGGAGGCAGAAAAATTTAATTATTAATACTTTAAAATTATGTTTCCATTATTTTTATTACAAGTTACCTATGTATCATGTTATTTTTTTTATAATCCTAAGTATTGCTAATTTATGAACAAACTGGTTGTGGGAGAAAAGATTGGTATTTTTTTAATAATAAAACGTTAAATTAAAATTGTGAAGTTTTATTTTTATTTCATCTTAGTAACTTTAGTGAATACAAGCATTATATTATTTAAAAAAAGAAATAAAAAATAAAACCATGAATAATTATATAACATATTTTATTTACGCATAATAATTATACAAAAATATAATTCTAATCTATTCATTATTATTAAAATGGAAATGATAAAGACTAACAATTATTATATTGGCACATAATATCTACACTATAGATATAGAATACAATTTGGAAACAAATAATAATTATTATATAAATATAATTCCAGGGTCTGGTGAGCTTACTTGTGGCCTAGCAGGAATAAGTCTGGAAATTCAGGCCAATTTGGAAAACAGTTCAAAATCTTAAATAATTACCAAACCGAAAATAATATAACAAGACAAAAAATCTGACAAAATTAGTAAATAGGTTTGGGTAGACAGTTTTAGAAATAATTTCACATACCTAAAGACCTCATAGTTCGAAAATTATGCCTCCGATACCCTTGAAAATATAAATAACATGATGTGAAGATCAGCAAAAAAATTCAACATAAATAAAATAAATTATTATGGCATACATTTTTAAAGGCCATGAGTAAAATTTGATAATTTTTGGGAATATCAACAATATAATATGAATGATAAATACAAGATATTATACAACCATCAAGGAAGACTATAATAATGATTTTTAAAAAGGAATCTTTGATAGTGTTACTTTCATTTTACAATCCGTTTAATTACGAGCCCAATTTTCTTCGAATATCTATCTGCCTAGCCTTATCCCAACTATTTTAGGGTCAGCTTCCAGTCTACCCAGATGCATCTGGATACCAGTATTTTACATGGAGCGACTGCCTATCTGACCTCCACAACCCAGTTACTGGGTAACATGATACCCAATGGTAAGACTGGTTGTCAGACTTTCGAGCTTCTGACTAGGCGTAAGAACAGTTAAAAAGAAGGGTGGGTTTATATGATGAGAGTAAACTTGTAGATCCTTTTTGAATAGGGCAGTGATTAAATAAATCTTGAGCTCGTAAGGCCTTGACCATATGTCCAGCAGTGGACTTACGATAGACTGATTCTAATAATTGAAAAGCTAAATATCGAAATCTCTGCCTACACCAAAAAGGATCATCATAAGGATAAAAATACAAATGCTATACAATACTATAAGTATGAAATAGTATTAAACATGAATCAATGAATTTAAAAAAAACTGATTTTCATATACAAATCGAACATTTACTGAAATATTCTTAAAATTAAAGATGGAATGTAAATAAATACTGTAAAATTAGAAACTAGTTTAGTGACTAATATCTACAGACTAAATTTTGATGTGATTTTTAGTTTTGAAGTGAATGACTTTGTTCGGGTCTAGAATGTGGCCTTGGCCTTATATGATAAAATCCTCCTTTTTAGTCTTTAACCAAAAAACTAGTGTTTTCAGTCTTCAAAAAATGGAAATATAGTATTAGCAATATTTTATGGAACAGTTATTTGAATAAGTTTTAGTTAAAAAAAAAACAGTAAATAGGTGGAATTATCCATGGAATCAGTAAGTACTTTTGGTAGATGCCCTTCTTTTGGACGTCTAATTAATTTTGGAAGACTAATACTAATAAATAAAAGAATTAAAATGGAATGTAAATAAATACTGTCTTTGTCTTTCCACAAAAATAAAATATTAAAGGTATATTCTAAAATGAGGCCTTACCTCAAGGCCACATCCTATACAAAGTACCAGCTTTTCATAATACCATAACTAATAACTCAACTATTTTCTCACCCACTCCAAAATTCAAAAAAAATCAATGCATCATGGTCTCCGGACACAAGATCAGTTTGCGAGTCAGGTCAGTCACTAACCTTACACTGGCCTCGTGTATAGCGCTACAAGGATTTTTTGGCGCGTGACCAAAATCGGAACTAACGCCGCCATCTTGTTATTTCAAAACAATTATGCACAAATGGTTACCCTCCTGTCAATGTCATTGGAGCGCCAAAAGATCCTTGTAGCAGTGTAGTAGGCCACGTCGGTGATATTTTTGACCTTGAACTGGCCAATTGTAGTACGGAGTTTCAATATAATAAGACACTAGCGGGTTAATTGCGTAACTCACTAACAGTAGGAATAGCTGTCATTTTGACAGTTGAGCAGTTTTTTTTTTCGAATGAATGTTTTTTTGAATGATTCTGAAGCAATGGATTAGCAATAGACTGCAAAATGATTCAGATCGTGACTGATAGTGTTTTACGGAATTAAGATGCAGCTTATACTGGTTCTGTTAACAGTGACGTGCGGCCTACTACACGATTACACTTGAAGACAGTTCAGTGACGAAGTGAGTTGGAAGTGTTCTTGACTAATTGAACTGAACGAGCTCGGGTTTATTCTGTAAAAAATATCACGGTGAAAAGGTGCACTGAGCTTCAACTGAGCTGGCATTCTAGCTGATGTTAGGGTTTGACACTATTGACAGCTTTCTTCACCCAAGTTTTCACTGTGAGATTTTTACACTGGTCTCGTGTCCGTAACCCACCATAATCAAGACTAACTTACTTCTTTCCTCCGAGCGACTCGAAGAAATTCACAAACTTATTGACTCCAATGTTTTTAGGAAGATCATCCTCTGGTGGGTCATTTGCCCTTATTACGTCTTTCGGAGCCCCATTTGAATGGGACACCATTTTAATTTCATTCGATGGCCGAGCGTGAGGAGACACTGTCTTCCGTTCACCGTTCAAAGCTTTCACCGGGACTAACTCCTCAATTTTCGCTGGTTCTGGTAATTCATTAATTTCAACTACGTTATCGACTTCGTGCTTCTCCGGGATGACTTCGTGCCTCTCCGGGATGACTTCGTTGTTCTCCGGGACGACGTCGTTTGACTCCGTGATGACTACGTTATTTTCCATGATGACTTCGCGGTTTTCCGGTTCGACTTCGTTGTTTCCCGTAATGACTTTGTGGGATTCCGAAATGACTTCGTTGTTTTCTGTGATGATTTCGCTTGATTCGGAGATGAAAGTGTGGTGGGATTCAGTTACTTCGCTTGAATGAGAGAAAACGCTGAAGCTTTCAGTGAAAGTCTCTACAATTTTCGGTTCAGTATTTTTGATTGTAGTTTCTACAATATTAGTCGTCCTTGGGTGTTCCCAGCTGCGGTAGTATTTGCTGTACAGGTCGTCCCAGAATTCCATCTTTTCTTTATCCGGGTTGGTTCCTATGGACAGCTCTTGGCCTAGATTCAGATAGTAGATGTTGTCCTTGGTTACCGGCAACCAGGTTACGGTAAGGTAGTGGTTCTCCTCCGGTGTCGGGTTTCTGTAATTGTGAAAAGGGTTGATTGAGAATTTATAACCTATTAACGGGAGTAAGTTCTTAAAAAAGAAACATAGTCGAGCCTCGGTTTATTTAAGTATGAGACTTCAGCCATTAAATCTTCAATTTTTGATCATGGTCCATAATTTATAGATAAAGGTAAACTGTGGTTAATTGTGGGGCCCTCGTTCAGCCTGATTAAGCGATTACAAGAGACCATGGCGGTTAAAAAATGCATACATAAGGCATTTTTTTTTGTTTTGGGTTAATAATTGGGTTTTTTCATTAGAAAATTCTGAGTAACAGCCCGGAGTCTGGATTTGTGCCCGGGCAATGGCGTAAACTCGCCTCCTATTATATGGGACTTGTGACTTAAGTGATGCAATATGCGAGTACAATACAATACAGTACACATCAAAAAAGAAAGAAAATTTGTTTAATCTGCACAAACAAGACGCACATGACAAAAAAATTGACAAAATACATACACTAATAAAAAGTTGCCAAAAGCCTCGTATTCAAAACGTTAAAAGTTTGACAATGTTGTCCATTGCTTGAATGCATCTCTGCCATTAACACATATTAACTATCCTATGGAATATATAAATATAAAATATTAAATTTTCAACTCACCCACTCTTAGCAAAGTTAGTCCACAGCCTTAACATCCTCTCCCTCATCTTAACATCCAAAGTCGTGGGCTCAACATCCTTCTGCAAATCATTCTTGAACAGATACCCCAATTCATCCATGTGCATAGCTTTTTTCAGACCAAAACTGTTCAGTACTTTGCTTGACACGTTCAGCTCCCCAACATAGTCAAATTTATAGTAGTAAATTGGTTTCTTGGACACATTGACCAAGTATTGGATATATCTATGTGTATCTACATTGATGAAACGGTCTGAAATTAGTTCGAAATACTCTTGAAGGCTCTCGACTCCTGTGTGACTGCCTTTAAAGTATAACTTCTTGATTTTTTCAGCAATAGCTAAAGATTCTTCGGAATTCCTCTCAATGTTTAATTCTTCTGGGATGAAAACTTGCAATTCATCTGTTTTTCTTTCAAATGCGAACTCTAGGGAGGTTGATCCGATCATGACTGGAGTATCTGCAACTCGGCCAGATGTTAGCAAGTCAATGAAAGATTCTGTGATCACTGCTTCGACTCCTGGAAACTCCTTTTCGACGACGACACCAAAAGCGTTGATCACATCAGGGAACGATTCCATTGGGTTCAGCTTCTCATGAGCCTCGACTATGTCTCTGGCCGAAGTAGCGTTTAGGAAGTCCAAAATCTCTTCCGGGTCATCTGACTCGCAACCAAGAATCTTTGCGAGACTTCTGGCGGATTCTATGGGATTTTTCTGGACAGACCAATGAGCTAGGCCAGTACCAGACTGTATTATAGCTCTGTTGATCAAGTTCTTTGTCAACGGACTAGCTGTGAGGACAGAAACTGCCACTCCACCAGCAGACTCTCCAAAAATTGTAATATTTCCGCTGTTACCTCCAAAATTGTGGATGTTACTCTTAACCCACCTGATAGCTTGGACCATGTCTTTCAAACCAGCATTACCAGGAACTTCAGGGGTGTTTAAACTCAAGAATCCAAGAGGTCCGCACCTATAGTTAAAAGTAACTACAACCACATCTTTTTCTACCAAATAATCTGCGCCGTAGAGGTTGGAATTGCCTGATCCGAACTTGAAACCTCCTCCATGGATGAAGATCATAACTGGGAGGAATTCTCCGTCGATGTTGGGAGTGGATACGTTTAGGAAGAGGCAGTTCTCATCCCCGGTGTATTGTTTGTTGTTCAATGAATCGATTTGTGCGCTTACACCACCTTCTGCGGACGCGTCGCGAATGCCGTCCCATGGTTCTGGGGGCTGGGGCGCCTGTAATTCGGAGAAGGAGAATATTAACTCATTGTCAAAGTATAGTTTGGGTATTTGTAACCACGAGCTATTTTAGTAACAGTTTCTTAGGAGAGGCTTGGTCTGCGAATAGTACCTAATATAAGTGAGGTTTGCAGCAGCGCCCTAATTACTTAACATTGGGCTGGGATGATAAAATTTTGGTGACCTAACGTAACGTTCAGTGACCAATCGGAACACTGACGAGTCGGCCATAACTCATCACTTCGGTATTATTTCTGCCTTTGCTGACATATGCTGGACTTTCGTTCATTATTTCAAGGTTCAACAAGTAATTAGAAAACTGCGATGTAGTGTTAATTCCTTGTTTTTCTGTCTCATTACAGTATCTATTTGTGCTGCTTATAGATGCAAAAAAAAAATTGCATCTATTTTATGAAAGAAGAAAAAATAAAAATAGTTTATTCTGCACAAACAAAACGCACATAACAAATAAATGACATAAAAAATACAGACATACAAAGTGGCCAAAAGCCTCGTATCCAAAAAATAAAAGTTAAGGCGGAACCTTCAGGGTAGCCCGCGAAATTCAAATTTTGTTATGTTTTTTGCAATTTGCAGGTCACTGTCAGGTTGTATTTTGCATTAGAATCAACAATACATCTCTTTATGTTCATATTACCCTATTGAATGACTATTTCTTGAAATCATGACATTTGAGGGCAATTCTAACTTAAGGAGTTGTATTGCCGATTCTAATGATTATAATTCTGTAAAGCCATATTTGATACGGTCGCGAATCATATTTTGATCACCATACAACCCTGATACTGACCTGCAAATTTCAAAAAACGTAAGAACATTTGAATTTCGCGGGCTACCTTCGCGCATCCCCCATAAGTTTATGAATCACATCATGGTAAAGTGTGACATCTAAATCACCTATAGCAACACCTACGGCAAAAATTCTTCCTTTTGCTTCATTTACGGCATTTTTAGCAACAACTTTTAGATTTTCCTTTCCGTTTACAGTTACATAATCACGAGTCGATGACGTGTTTGTAAGATGCTGTGGCTCTTATCGTGTTTACTCATAGATAGTTAAGATACAGATATAAGTATGTTATCATTATCACTGTGTAGCAACTGAATAATATTTGTTCACCTGTAATACAGAATAATATTTTATATAGTGGAAAATACATCACTTTTTTTAGTTCTGTCGGAGAGTTTTGTATGACCAAATTTATTGTTTCTAAGGCATGTAATTCTAACCTAAACTAATTTCAATAATTTAGACACGAGTCTTTCTAATCTCTTCTGCCAATCCTGCAGCGAAAAAACAACATGTTATGGCCTTACTTTTCAATGTAAAATGCTATTGAGTCTATGTAGTTGATAGGTAATTTTAGTGGCACTTGTGAGCTGTGTTACTAGATTAAAAAAAATACAAAAATATTTATTTTAACTTAAAACATTGTGTCATACATAAATTGAGGCAGCCCCAGTAAGTTACAAAAAGTACTTGTGTCGGAGCTGTCTCGCTCTCCCTTAAGTGGTAGCTTAACAATGATAAGGCTAATAATTATTATGTAAGTATGTATGTATATGTGTCGGAAATAAGATGACTACTAACGACTACCATAGACTAATCTACACAAATTATTTGAACGTTTAACCAGTTTATAATCTGCCGATGTTTTACACTAACTTATTCAGTTGGCATGTGGCGCTTTCTCTCTCGGATAGAGAGAGAAAGAAAGAAAGAAAAATATTTTTTTTGGGACACGCACAGGAAATACAAACAGTAAAATAATAATAAAAACCGGCCAAGTGCGAGTCGGACTCGCGCACGATGGGTTCCGTACCATTATCTATCAAATGAAAGGTAAATTGCGGTTTACGATTTATGACGTATTAAGAAAAAACTACTTACTAGATCTCGTTCAAACCAATTTTCGGTGGAAGTTTACATGATAATGTAAATCATATATTTTTTTAGTTTTGTCATTCTCTTATTTTAGAAGTTACAGGTGGGAGGGCACACATTTTACCATTTTGGAAGTGTCTCTCGCGCAAACTATTCAGTTTAGGTAAAAAAAAAAAAATTAGACACTTCAATATCATTTTTGAAGACCTATCCATAGATACCCCACACGTATCGGTTTGATGAAAAAAAATATTTGAGTTTCAGTTCTAAGTAAGGGGAACCCCCAAAATTTATTGTTTTATTTTCTATTTTTGTGTGAAAATCTTAATACAATTCACAGAATACATCTACTTACCAAGTTTCAACAGTATTTGTCTTATAGTTTCGGAAAAAAGTGGTTGTGACATACGGACGGACGGACGGACGGACAGACAGACAGACAGACATGACGAATCCATAAGGGTTCCGTTTTTTGCCATTTGGCTACGGAACCCTAAAAAGGAGCAAAAAAAACCCTTTCTTTTTTTGAGAGAAATGCTCCCAACCGAAAAGAGGGAACTTTTGCGAGGATACAACAGTACCATTAAATAAATAGTAAAACGATTCTTACCTTGAACCTCAAGGATCCTAGGGGCGGCTTAGCATAAGGAATGCCCTGGAAGCTGTAGAAGGCCTTTCCTGAAGGACTGTTGACCACTCGCCCTTGAAGCTGGCCTTGCTCCACACTCACTACCGGTGCTTCTGTCATCCTGCCCCCTCTGTGGACAAATGAGGTAAGGATTATTATTTTATCAAAATTGCCTCCACGTGTTGCGATAACGTCTTGCAGTGTACCATGTAGGTACGTCTAGACATTCAGCACAGCGGCAAAGCAGTCAGGTATCACCTTACTGACTAGATAAACTTTTAAACACTGTCTGAACTGTCACAGAAATTATAGAACGGCAAGCGTAGCGTGGGGCACCCTCTAGGTAAACATACCGACGACGGAAAGACAGCTTGGTCATAGAGTGGGTGCAGAAGGCGGTGAACCAAGGATTGCGGCTCAACTTGGGAGATAGTTTACGTCCAGCAGTGGATTGTAATAATTTGAATTGATTGATGAGCTATATTTACAGAGTCCATGCCGATATAAATAATAGTGTTTAAGAGGCTTACAAGAGCTAAAGCGCGGTCACTGTCGGATTGCATAGAAAAGAAAGAGACGCGCGATGACAACGCTGGTAATTTATTGCAAAATATGAAGCAATTATGGATTTACAAAAAAATCTATTCATTGGACTAAACAATTAAAACACGATTACATTAGTATGTTGCTTGTAGAATAATCTGACAAAAAATCTGAATGTTTGCATGTATATTAATATGGTTTTTAATAGTAAAATATTTTTTTTTGAGGTGTCTTCGTGATTTTTTTCTATAATATCAAGTTAACTACATTATGTTTCCAACACACTATCTAACTAGCATATATCCAGAAAAATATCATATATTTTTCTGATTTTGGTTACTGCAGTGGAACATATATTTTTAGGCATTATAAATTTGCGTTTAGGTCATGTAGTCCCCTTAATTTGGCAATTTTTAGAGTTCCGTCCGTACCGCAAAAGGAAAAACGTAACCCTTATAGGATCACTTCGTTGTCCGTCCGTCTGTCAGTTTGTCAAGACCCTTTTTCTCAGGAACGCGAGGAGGTATCAAATTGAAATAAATACGTAAGTCTACGGTCCCTTGGAGCTGTAATAAAATCAAGGGTCTAACTAAAGGTTCCCGCAAACAGGCTCGACGCGACAGCTCGACATGCCTCTAGTAGAACAATTTCTATGAAATCTTGATGCCTTAACTTAACGCAATAAGAAAATACAGCCATTTATGCGACATGTTTTAATAATCGCAAATAAATCAAAACCTATACGGTACATCCCGTTGACCTAGAATCATGAAATTTGGCAAGAAGCAAGGTCTCACAGCACACAAGTAAAGGAAAAAGTCCGCAAAACGTTAATTATCACATTTTTTTTGGGAATTACTAACTTATATTTGTAGTTGGAGAATTGACAGTGAAGTAGAATTTTTTTTTTACTACGAAGTAAAGTTTGTTCTTGGGATAAATTCATCCTAACCACGGAATCCTGCATAGTGCGTGGTCCGACACGCATTTGGCTGGTTTTTAAACAAAGGCTGGATACGATTTTATATTCTAGAAAGTCAAACACTATATTTGCAGACCTTCCATCGCCATCCGACATATAAAAAAATCATAATTATCAGAAAGTCTGTTTAATGAATAAATGCAAATCGAAATCAATGAAGCCGTTCTTGAGATATCGCGCAATACAAATAGACAGATAAGGAAATTAAGATACAAATCAATAATCGATGATAAAATCACTAAGTATAATCTATACAAATAAATTAAATTGAAGTGTCTGTTTGTAATGTCAAAATAACAGCTTTTTACTAAATTAATATGAAAGTATTATAGGGTACTTATTTTATTTTTGGCTCTATCTGTGTGTTCCGGTAAATCTCCGAAACGGCTGGGCCAATTTATTTTTATTTTATTATTATATGAATAATTAATAAACGGGACTGTCATTGGCAGATAGCTAATGTTATAAGGAGTAACTTGGGCCCCCTTTTATTTTAGAAAAAAGTTTAGCCTCCACGCAATAAAATTAAAACCCATGACATCCAATATAATATACCTTTTCACGCATATACTCACTGAACGGATTTGGATAAAATTTGTCAAGGAGATAGATAGTATCCTGGGGAAGGACTGTACAACTTTTTGTATCGGTAGCACGTTCTCTTGGGATAATTTCCGATATCCACGCGGGCGATGCCGCGGCCAGAAGCTAGTTTAGAATATAATAAATTAGTAGTTTGTAAACAATACTTCCTAAGTAACTAGTAATAACCTTTTAAAAGCGCGTAAAGCAGAGTTTCCTTCCTCATAGGTAGTAGGTATCATTGCTACTATTCACAACAGATATTTATACTTTACAAGGTTCCTTTGAACCGTTAATCTTAAGATTAAAATTAAAATATTTCACGTTATTAATATCGTATCCAATCTAAAAGATAAACAAAAATAGTACACACAATTCATTACGATAACACAGTATCGGACATGACTTATTTAAATGAACGAGTTAATGATTTCAACTCAGACTTAACCAGAATTCAACACTGGATTTAAGAGGGCGCTAAGCAGGACACTGAAGGCCTAGACAAAGTAACATTCGATTAACGATGACGCTAGTAGAAAAGCCCAAAAATTTATGGGGATGACATAAGGTATCGAAATGTCACGTGATCCTCGGTCAACGAATAGAAATTAGCTAGACAATGTTAACATCATCATTCGATTCTATGAAACGAATCGACAGCGTCGAACGATTACTTCCATAGAGATGCGTATCCAAGTGGCACTTTTTGACAAGCGTTATCGCTAGTTTTCGATTCGTATGATGGAAACATTAGCGAAAGCGGTAGAGATTGTAGAAATATAATCATTCAATAGCAGCCGATCTATTCTGTCACAACCTCACCGTAAAAACTTGGTTAAAGTGAACTGTCAATATCGTTAATTCTTAGCATTAGGTTGGGAGGTATGTCAGCTCAATTCACCTAGGTTTTCAAAGATTTTCGAGAATAGACCGGCTGGGCCCTAACCGACCGAAAAACCGTAAATTTTCTACCAGGACTGCCTTTATTATTTTTCCAGATTGCGTGGGACGCACGCCCTGACTTTCAGGCTTAAGGACTTTAGGCACTATTCGTACCGCACTGGTGTTGAGATTCTGTAAAATTTTGGCTTACAGCATGATGTTATCTCCACTACAATAGTTTGTCCAAAGGGCACTTTGACAATCCTTTAGACCCTCCGTCACCAGACGGCGAAGTGATGTTATTTGGAAATGAAGCAGTTACATTGTATGTTGGGAGCTCTCGTTTCAAGATCAAGCCTCTTTTGATCTCTCTCTCAACATATTCGACATAACACCTAGGGCTAGTTTCTGCATACTGTGTTTATTCTAAATGTCCCGTTATGCCATTTGACGGATTGTCACACTACGAAAAATAATCCGTCAAAATGCTTAAGGCGGTACCCCGACCAAAACCTTGCCATAGTGCGTTATTCAGAGGCTATTAACTCATTCACTACGGGTAATAAACTACATCTATAAGCATATTATTAATGTTCGATATCCTATCATCACATCGCACGTTCTTATTTGTTTTTATGTGTTATAAATACATTTAAAATCTCCTTGTAAAAAAGTGACTAAAATTTTTGATTGCGTGCATGTTTTGCTAAAGGTGACGTTCTATTAATTTGAGGATTACACTAACATATAGGTAATTTAAAAATCTAAATAATTCACGTTTTATTTTATTTCAAAACATCCCTTGTCTTTTTTTATTAAAATAATTTCAATGTTTTTGTGAATTCTATGATAAATGAGCGTGCGCAGGGAGCGAGACAGAGCGAAACTCAGCGACGGGACAGAGAAGGACCGAACGCTCAAGGTCGTTTGGTCGGGGAAGCGCCTTAACATGGCATTTTTAGTATTAGCAGAGATTGGTTAAATTGGTGCTTGGCCTCAGTGTCATCAAAAAGTCACATGTTAACTCATATCAATCCTTTAACTTCGATCACTTTTCTATGATAAGTATTCAACATGAAAATCTAACACAAAACTAACTCACTTACCGAATTTCACAGATAATTTCGAAGTTATCCCGCAGTACCACTTCAGGCAAATGTAGCAGATATACTAACGTTTTATCGCTCAGATAATGATATGGTATCTTTTGGAATAGTATTTCGTAATAGTATTATAGTTTTGTAAGGGATATGATGGATGATCAGTTAGATACCCATTGGTTGAATGAAATTATCCTGCGTGTGGTATTCAGTGTATATTGTGGTATTCAGCTGCATCCGTTTAGTGGAAGCCGACAGGGCCGTCTTTTCTATTGGCCCCTCTGAGCAAGTGCCCAGGGCGCAGCGATTCATGGAGCCCCCTATTTCCTGACAGGGTCGTAGCTAGAGGCTATCAGGCGCAGAGTGCAAAAAATTACACGAGCTCACTTCTTTCGCTCTTGCATTAGATTCTGAATCTCAAAACTCAAACTCAAACTCAAAGCATTTATTTCAATTAAACCATTTACAGGCACTTTTGAATTGTCAAAGAGTCGGTCAGTTAGTCTGAAAGTTGAAGCTAGTTGCCCATTCCAAAACGTAGATCTCTATGGATAAGAACGGGCAAGAAACTCCAAGGACACTCTTTTTAAATCAAGATATTCCAAAATCCTGGGTACATTAATTCTTGTTGCTTCTATATGTGAGAACAATGTAAAAAAAATATGTATATTAAAAAATAAATCAAAATATAAGAATAATTAAATAAGCCGTGGCAGTTAAGAGATGACCAGTCAACTGACGGCGCTCGTTTACGAACATGACGCGTGGATCAGCACCATACAGCTCAACCATTTTGTAGGGAACCGAATGATCCAATACACGCGCCACCAACAGTGAGACATTTAAGTGAACATGACATAGTCTAATTCTAGAATTAAAGACGAATTGAATTATCGAACTGAATTGAAGTATCCTAGTGCCTAGGGCGTCCAATAGATTTAAAACGGCCCTGAGCCGACCGCAATAGATACAGTTGGAAAAGGCTATGCAGGTGATGATAATGAAATCATCCTTCAATGATGCAGTCAATTATGATGATAGCAGAGACAATGAGCGAGAAGATGTTTTTGTTTAATCTTCAACTCTTTTACAGTTAATATGTTACATCTGATTTTGCACTACTATCAAAATCCCAGTGATCTTTATTCTCCGTACAATAAGATCCTCAGTCGTAGAACGTCCAATTCGCAAAATGTCTACCTACCGGACGCAAAACGTCAATTTCTCAGTGTCTCTCGCAAAATGTCCCTTTCATAAAATGTCTTTTTCGTAGAATGTCTCTTTCGCGTAATATCCCTTTTTTCCAATGTACAGTTACCAAAAGAGATACCTAAGTAACCAGAGGGCCTAGACAAAGTAACATTCGGTTAGCGATGACGCTAGTAGAAAAGTTAAAATGTATGGGGTTGACATAAGCTATCGAAACGTCACGTGATCATAGGTCAACGAATAAAAATTAGCTAGACAATGTTAACAACATTCGATTATGAAATGAATCGACAGCGTTGAAAGATTAGGTACTTCCACAGAGATGCATAGCCAAGGGACACTTTTTGACGAGCGTTATCGCTAGTTTTTGGAATCATTAGCGAAAGCGATAGCGATTGTAGAAATAAAATCGCTCCGAAGCGAATGCCATTTGTCTAGGCCCTCAGGGTCGTCGGATATCCGACGACCGAACATCCATCGGCTTCTTACTTAACTTCAACTATCTCCGACGACCCTGGTTACTTATCGCTTTTGGCGACCGTACATTTAATCCTTCGTATCAGTACAAAATCGGTCAAGTGCTAGTCGGATTCGCGCACAGAGGTTAGTCCAATAAAATTGCTGTTGGGTTGCTAATGTCAGTGGTGAAAATAACTGTGAAAGGACTGTAGACAAGGGAGAAGAGTTCCATACCAAAGCTAGTAAAAAGGAGTTATTTTAGGCGGCATTGATATTTTTATCGATTGCCCTGCGGATAAGGACAAAGCTTTCCATTCAAGTGGACTTTATTTTTTTTCTGTCTGTAGCACAACTAGGTCAACCGTGGTGGTCGATTTTGCGAAGGCTTCAAAATCATTTTTTTAAAACAGACCGCTAATTACTTACACTCTGAGCACCAAAGTCCTCGACCGTTTAAGTCTCTTTAGTTTTTTTTTAAATCATAGACCGGAATCTGTAATCTGTCCGATAGATACCGATAAGATCGCCTCAAGATAGATGACCTAGTCATCGGGGCATGCCAAGAGAACATGACTAACATTTAGGGGACATAATTTTTTAAACCACACCATAGCTGGGTCATGAGTTTATTTTATAATTTCCGGGGCAGGACTCACTGAAATCGGGCGATTACTAGTATCGTTACGGGTGCACAAGACTTTTCAATATGCCACCTCGTGATATCTTCATTGGGCAAGCACTAGAACGATTTTAGGGACAGGACTTTGAAAGTATCACCGTAATCGGGTCGTCAATTTTGGTATCATACTAACTGATAGGACTTTAAAAAACTTTCCGTAATCGGGCCAATACGTATCAATTTGGAGACAACTTAAAAAATGTCATAATTATGGAGCTGTTGAGTATTGTTTCATAACCGAGGGCAGGACTCGTTTGACCTTTATCTCATCTGATGTAAGTAAAAGTTTTGTCAATGATGGTGCTCTTGAAAAATCCAACGTTAGTTAGTTAGAGAAAGAAAAAAAAAATTGGGACACGCACCAGAAATACAAAAAAGAAATGTAGTACCTATGTAATTTGTTTTGTCAAAGCCTCACTATAGAAAATATTTTAAAACCTTGTGTTTGTTTTAAAATGTGCAATTTATAGGTTAAGGAATGCATAGTCATGGATAATAATGTCCTATATATAGTTTTGCGTATCCCTATGTGAAAAAGTGTAAATTATAAATTATGTAAGTAAGTATTATAAATGTTTTAAAAAAAAGAGCTACATCTGCCAACAAACTGCTTTACTGTTTGGCAGAGGTAATATAAGTTGAATAAACACTTCTTCACATTTCGTTTAATATGATCTGATGGCACAGACTCAGGCAGGGAGCTGTACTTGTGTTATCTTGAGGACAGGATTTATAATCTCACCTTATACGCATTCGGAAACTGCTCAAAAGCTCCCGAGACGTCGAATTTAATCGGTACCTTCTCGGCAAATTACTTGTTTCCTCTGTCAATCTCCAGTCATAAATATTCACATTTCTTGTAACATCTTCATTAAAAGAGTCCAGAAAACCAGACCAACCGTCGTTGTGTTCGTATTTCCGAACGAAATTGGCAATTTTTTTGTTTACAGGTTTTTGTCCGAGAGCGAGCAGTTTTGATTCTCTTGCTAAAAGGTAGCGTAAGGCTGTCCTTTTTAGTATTATCAGTTCTTCTAAGGTTCTTGCCATAAAATGAGTACACTTTTAGAATTAAACAAAAATCTACAGAAAATTACGCTAACAACACTTCTTAATTCGAATCGATCACAATTGAAAACACGTCATAATTCAAAATAAGAACAAAAAATAGCGGGAACACCTTTCCAATGACAATAAAATCACATTTTCTTAAACGATACTGCTTCTAGACAAAGGCGACACGACACACAGCCAGCGACACAACTGCGTGGAAATTTGAAGACCAATTATCAGTGTCATGACGTGATGGATAGTGCAAATTAGTCTGAGGCACCTGAATGGTTTTACATAATAGATAAATAGCTGTAATATACAGCGTGGCGCTACAGTGGCGACATTAATTTAACACATGGGTAGGGCTTGTGGCCAGTAACAATAAAAAAAAATAAGTGTTAGTATTCATTTAATCATTTCTTTTTTAATATTATTTTAATAATTATTTTGAATTTGGTTTAATTTCAATATGGGTGTATTCCTGAAAGAAAAATGATTTAATTTATGCTGAAATGAACCTTTTTGGCGCAGCCGTGAGGCACACACTGTTGTTGTCAACACTTTTTATTTTGTTATTTGTATTTTGTGTTTCATGAATATTTTTTATTGTTATCTACTGGCCACTAGCCCTACCCATGTGTTAAATTAATATCGGCATTGTAGCGCCTCGCTGTATACGAGGACGTAGTAAATAACGTTATGTAAACTTTTCTAGAGGTGATGGGAATGTAATTCTAGATAAGTATTGATTTTTGGTGGAGGAAGTAATTAAATCTCGATTTTTTGATAGTGAGTTAAGCTAGGATAGTCGATTCTATATTTTTTCTGTAGGTGTCATAAAAGAAAAAGCATCCCGTTTTTTCTGTAAGGAAATGCTTATGCATATCCTCTGTCTGGGCAGCACAGAGGGTTATCTCGGACTCCTACCAATTAATCCCCACGATTCCTACTACTACCATTAACCCTGGAAAGACAAGAACAGTAAAACCTTAAGTTCAAAAATATGGTGCTGTTCCGACGACCATGGGACACCTCACACTTGACATCATGACGGTATGTGCCCTAAAACCTGTACCTGCTATCGACACGCGGATGTTTTTCATGACTTTTGCAAAGAAAATGCATCTTGAATTTTTAATGACATAATTCACATAATCCGCCTCGACCGCATGGTTATTTAGCTTATCAGAACTCAGTACAGTGATATAAAACCAGCTGTAGGTACAGTTGTATACTTCAAGGTCGAGTATACTATGCACGACGGTATACATTTCTAGTATAAGCAGACCTCTCATTGTACGGAAAGCCTATACATTTTTTTTTTTTTTTGTTACTTTTTGTTATGGTCTGGCAGTTTCGAGTACTTTACGCGGCCTACCCAAATTTCCTTTCTTTGGTATTGTTCGTCGAGCTGAGTTGAGCTACGCGATTACTGACAAATGCGTGCACTGACTAGACAGTTCCACTCAAATCTGTGTGGTTCTTTCTTCAAAAGACCATTTCACACACTTAGGTATCTACGTGGTCGTTACTGGTGATCTGACTAAAATTAGGTATGTCTGGACTTTAAAAACGACTGACCTCTTAGTTTGTTTCGGCCTTTCTTCTCAGAGTAGTCTGATAGGAAACACAAACCTCATCTAGTTTTTAAAATATTTTTGGCGTGTAAAACTGTTTGTATAAACCTACTTACAGTAATAAAATAATTTATCATTAAGTAGGTCAGCTTATACTGGATGGTATTGCTTGATATACTGTCATGTGTACAGGATCCTGACTGATCGTTTAGCACTGTTTAGGAGTACAAATCATGATAATAAATAATAAGCAATGTAGAATGTTTGATGTGTTCGAACGCCATTGAGGAGGCGAAAATGTTGATGTTATTTTGTGCTTCCTACAGGAAGTTACAACCGCGTAAACTATTTTATTTTATTTGAAATCATCAAATAACCTCTCCCGGCTCTAGGCGGACGGGAGGGCGTGTCAGACTTTTACTGACTAAAACCCACCCGCGTTCCTTCAGTTGCCTGTGTGCCACGGCCACGGTACGCCTTTCGGACAAACCCGCTATACCGGCAGACATCAGCCCTAGCAGACCCCGTCAGTGTGTGTTGACATCTCTTTGAGGCGCGTGGAACACAACGCGCCGTTGACCCGGGCCTGGTCCTTACCGGACGGCGAGCTAACAACCGCGTAACCTAAGTTACAACTTAGGTTCTTTATATGTAGCAGCGAAAGCCGGAAAGTAAGCAGTAATGAACAGCAGAGCATTGTCTAGCATGTTTTTATCGCGTTCAATTTGCAATTAAGTTAAAAGTTTAGTAATAAACTAATAAAACAAGCGTGCACAATTTAGGTTTTATTCTGTGATTACATCCATGCAATTCAATCGGCGCTGTTCACTTGGTTTGAGGCATGCGTCAAAAACTCGTCTGACGCATGCGTCTAGGGCAAGTTAGAAAGCACGTGTGTTACCCTTGTTAGTTAAGTTATATTTTAGAACATTAGTCAATAGTCATGCGTTTATAAATTTTGAAATGTTAGTTTTAGTCACAATAGTAAGTACACCAATTAGTTTTAGTCACAATAGTTAGTTTAGTGTTTCACCAAACGTAACTCACCGGAGATCATCTAAAAAGTCGTTGACGGCTGTTATCATCGTTGTTGAAGCTGGAAAGACAAAGACAAATATATTTTAACTACTTTCTACTTCTACACATTAATTTCTACAGCTAGGTTTCTATAGTTGTACAAGGATCTTTTGGCGCGTGAGCAAAATCGGAACTAATGCCGCCATCTTGTTTTTTAATACAATTTCACACAAAAAATAACTCAAATGTTTACCAACAGTGCCACCCTGTCAATGTCATTGAAGCGCCAAAAGATTCTTGTGACATTTTAGTATCTACGGTTCTACAGTCTTACGTATGACCTGATTGTTGTCTGAATAAATAAAGATTAATAATTGAGGGTTGAATTACAATGGGTCGAAAAGGAACGAAGGGGTGAATGGGGTAAAACAAGTCCTTTTTGGCAACAAACTATGCAATGTTAAAACCATTTTCAAAATTTTGTCGGGATCACTCCTTCAACTCTCTCCCCCCTCCCTTTTATCGTACTTAAGAAAATTGGCGTAATTAATCTAACGCAAAGCTTAATTTAAAAAAATTATTCAAATTAAGTAAGTTCTACAACCCTCTAGAATTCGGTTCTAAATAAAATTCGGCACTAAGTCATAATAAGCTAAAAGGCTACCCTGCATTTCGAAGTTAATGCTGTGAGCCTGAGAGGTGTCTAGATGTGCACTTAGTGACGTAATAAAAACATGGATGACATCACACTGCGCCTAACCTAGATAAATAAAACCTAGTTCTGCTAACAGAGGCTAGACTTCTGGCGCCCGCAACGACAGGTGCAGAAGCTGTAAAAGAACTGTTAAACTTACGACGAAATTCTTTATGGCATTCCTCGGTGCAGTGTTAAACAGATAGGGTCGAGATTTAGATAGGTAGGAGAAATGAGGATTGAGTGTCTGACAAATGAGACCATACTAGGTATTAGGTATTACATACGGACTGAGTTCGCGCATTTTTTCTACACTCTTTTAACTGCATTCTAAGCTGTTCAAACCGCGAGGTCAGATTGCATGCGAATTTAAAGAAGTTTTTCTAGATTATTATACCTAATAAGCTATCGAAAACACATACCACATTATGTATAAATAAATTAATTTACATAAACGGTGTATAAAAAATACCTACACTATGCTTATAATTTACATGTCAAAGTAGCGAGCAGGCGAAAGTCTGTCTGGTAACCACTGACTTATTGTGAAGGAGAAAACTGTGAGATCTTAGAATGCTCTGAATTTTAACAAATGCCAAGACACAGTAAGCAAGCGTGATGTATTCCTTCTTCTATCATCACCTCCCTAACGTTTTTTCAACTATTTTGGTGTCGCCTTCCATTCTAACTAGATGCAGCTGAACACCAGAATTTAACATAAACCGACTGCTTATCTGACCTCCTCAACCCAGTTACTGGGTAACACGATACCCCTCGGTAAGATTGGTTGCCAGATTTTCGGGCTTTTGACTACCCGTAAAACAAGGAATACCAATAAAGTATTCCTTCTTCTATGGGAACCCTAACACTCTAGTATATTTAAAAAAAAAGTCCCCACAATTTTCAGCCATTGAATTAAGGATTTGCAAAAATAAATTCCGTCTGGAAAAGCGACCAAATACAAATCCAATTGATTTCGCCCGAATTCTTACACCAGTGCAAACTCTAAATATCACGATCTAACCACGTGAGGTGGACAGACATCCCCTTGACAATTTGAAGCCTTATAACCAACTAATCTGCTTAGCCTGGTGCGTATTTAACTGCCTACTTACTGAAGAAACGTTATAAATAATAGATCCTTCTCTCAATCGAATAAGACTTTATAAGAATTGAACATGACGTCGTGAAAAAACATGCCCTCAGCAGGTCGGTGACTGGGCTAACTGCCCAGGTATGCCGCTGAACGCAGATTTCAGTTGTTACTCAAAAATTGGAGACAGGCGAAATTGTGGCGACTTTCCACAAAGCCAATTAAGCATTGCAATGATATTGACTCTTTCAGGTCATATTATCGGAGGCCGTATGAGCGGTTGATAACCTATATTCCCAAATTAGCAGACACCTTATTGATCTTGAATATGAAAATCATTGCATTCAAAAAACGCACAAGAGTACGCTTTAAATTGCGAGTTGCAATGTGGCTACTTGTTACTGCACCAGTTTTTTTTCTCAGTTAATTTTAATCATGATCTGGCAGTTTGAGTTATTTATGCGCCAAATGTCCTTTATTTGGTATTGTTCGTCGAATCGTTGAGCTCCTTAAGTCCTGAATTCCTGAGTTGAGCTGCACGATTACTGACAAATGCGTGCACTAACTGGACAGGTCCACTCAATCTGTGTGGTTCTTTCCTCAAAAGACCATTTCAGATACCAATCTACATGGTCTTCACATGATCTGACCAAGATTATGTCTGGACTTTAAAAGAGATTGTAACCTCTGAGTTTGTTTTGGCTTTTCTTCTTAGAGTAGTCAGATAGGAAACGCCGACCTCATCTCTTTAAAAATATAATTGACGTGTAAAAGTGTTTGTACAAACCTACATACAGAAATAAAATCTTAATACATATAGAAATAAATAGTTAATTGGTTGACTGATCATGTAAGCACATTAACTTGATCACTCGTTTCAACAAAATAAATTAAATTGCCTTCTTGAACCCCGAATGAGACATGAAGGGTCATTTTCAGCTGCATATTCCCAGAATACACACCAAAAATAAAACAAAATACGAACATAAACACGTGTATCCTATGACGAACGGTCGAAAACCGCGATGCACTCAAATGAGTCATTTATTAATTACAAGAGAGCTCAAACAATAGTGTGACAGCATTGTATTCTTTCATATACGTCAGCTGTGAAAGAAAGTTGAATAAACAATGATATTATGGCTCCCGGCAAAGAAAATAAAATGGTCGACTTCAGGACACTTATACCTAAGTGCATAATTTTTAAGGATAACTAGGCTTCAAAGCGGTTGACTACTAAGATGGTGGCTAATAGTATGTTATGCTAATATGATGTGGTAGAAGACAAGTAAGGCAGACCACAAAAACAAATTGACACGCTAAAAATTACACACGAGACCCATAATTAGCAGACCTGTCCGTTAGAAGTGTTGAGAATAGCAAGGAAACTATGGCATATAATAATAGTGAGGAAACTTAAGGCCCTACTATTATTTGCAGGGCAGTTCAGGGCAAGTCAAGGTGAAAAAGTTGCACCGCATATGGTAAAAAATCGCTCGACATCAATTTATGTCAAATATTGATTTGTTATTTATAAGACCTTATGATAATGGATTGGTAACCCTTTGGGCTATAAAATAGTCTGAAATAGCCAGCACGCAGTGAGCATGCCTGGTTATAAGGCCCTGTAAGCGACCAACAAGATATCATTATCTCGATACGATGGTACTATGACGCTAGCTTATTGGTTGTTTAGAAAACATCTCCTCTCCTCTCTGCTCTTCTCTGCTTTTGTGGAAACCGGGCCTAATGATGTGCAGATTTTCTGATCGGAAACTTGACAAACTTGTCATAATATCATCGCTTTTTAAACAATTTACGACTGCGAGTGAGTCATTTCAATAAAATTTAAACTACACATAATATGACGCCTGAAAAAAGCAACTATAAACCGCGGTAAGACTGCACGTAATAACCGGCAAAAATCCCACATAACTGTATATCTTAGATAAACACTCAATAAGATAGTGGGGGAAACGATAACGTCAAAGATTAGTATCTCCTGAGCCGTGAGAATTGAGCAGTTCTCGCTGCCCCACTTCAGAAAGTTGGCACGGAGATAAAAAGTGAGGTCAACTTTCTACAGTCTATAGTTACCCATCTCAATATTGATCCTGGCAACAAAATAACGCTCTGACGTGCAATTTAGGACCGAATGAGGAAATATTTATCGTGAAGAAAGTCTAGAGTTTAGATATAATGACTTAATGAGTAAAGTACGGCCAAGGATACGATGGATGGATTGTGTGAGGGACGATTTGCCTTGAAACGGACTGACTACTGAGATGTAGACTATCAAACATGTATGGAAAAAAAGACATGTGGCGCAGACGCCAACAAAATTGAAACAAGGATAGGAGGACTATGATGATGACCTTCAATTTTCTAAAACAGTATGTGTAAAATTATCAGCCTTAGAGAGCGTTTCCACCAGAGATGAGCGAGAATGCGTAGCGAGGAATGTGCGTGCAACTAACCAATAACAGCGCTAGCTTAGCTCAAGCTATGAAAATGGAGCGATGTTATTCTTATTGGATAGTTTCACACAGATCCTTCGCTACACCTCCTCGATCTTTTCTTGTGGAAACGCAGTCTTATTGTCGAACCATTCAAGTCAATTCAGTTTTGTACGAAATAAATAGGATGATACCAGTCACTGCGCGTGGCAATTAGTGTTCAGTCAGTTCTGTGCTATCCTATCTTCTTCTTCGTGGTCTTATCGCTGGTACAACGAATTTTTAACTCTATGCAAGCCCAAAACCATCTTTAGATATCCTTTTTTGCAATTTTTTTTTCGTTCGACTGAATATTTTCGATAGCTACAGCATGCTAGCTAGATGCAGGACTGTTTGAAAGAATTGGGTAGGCAGTTTATAACAGTGGACTTTCGAATAAGAATTAGAACAGATGCGCTACCACGATTTTAATATTAGGCTACCAATCATTTTCAAAGTCGCGGGAAATATTTGGATGAGGGTCGCATAAAACCAGGCAATACCTATGGAAGACAGGAATGGAAACATTGGGTGATTCCAGGCTAATGACAGTGACCTTTGAGATTTCGGAGACAATGCTAATGTATACCACCTGGTGATGGAACCTCGTAAGACAAAAAGTTAACAAGATCGATAGTAATCTAATCTCATTAAAATATGAACGATAAATGTAGTACATTGACTTCGTTATCACACTTTGCGAATAAAAGGAATTTAGATAACATCAACTTTTCGTTATATTTACATAACCAGCAATTACATCTTTGACCATATGACCATGTATACGTAACGGGTGTAAAAAGACACTTAACGAAGCCGAGAGTCACTTTTAATCCCCTCGTTGTATTTTTATTTTTTTTGTAATGGACCATACCTGGCTATGGAGATATTGGTGGTCAAAATTCCAACATTTACTGACGTTTTTTTTTTTACGAAAACCACTTTTTTAATGTTATAAATAACACAATTTTAAATACCCCCACGACCCCTGTACGTTTGCATGCACCCATAAGCACAATTTTTGCGTGCGTTACGTTGCGCACTACCGTAAACAGCTATTTTTCATACTAGAAATGAAATTCGTTTCCCAGCAATTATTTCTGTGCAATGTTACTTAGTATCCTTAGTTGACGCCTATGTGATGGGTCTTTTTACAACCTGTATATATATTTTTTATTGCCGAATCGACCTGCTCTTGACCTCGATAACGCCAGGTGGAAAGCAATGAATAAGGTCTATGATAGAACGAGCTTGCCTTTTTATCTTTACAAAGAATTAACTTTATAAATAGGTGATCTTGTCTCGCATAGTCACAAGCTCGTACAACATCTTACTCCATGTTAAGGCGCAGATATAGAACCTTTAATGATTTCAAATTGAACATCACGTCTAAACGAATAGTCTTATTTGTTTGAAAAAAATATATGATAAACTAGACTATTTTCTTCGTAATTTGTTATGTGAATATTTGAAATTATATTTTTATAACATAGTGTAATTAATTTGTAAAGTAATGTCTAACGCGAACACAAAAACGATAATCACGCAAAAACTATCAGGCGTATTTTCATGAAATCTGCACCATCTAAAAGACAATTTAATTACCCAAATTTTTGTATACAGCTTTTATTTGTATTGTGTTTGATAAATCAAGGGGGGATGTTTTTGTGAAAAAACTTGATGCGCGTTGAAGCGGGGGCTCTTGCGGGTCACGGGCGGCAGTGCATCGCTGACCAATGTCCGGGTAGACGCTAACTCTCTGTGCAATTTGATTCGCTTAAAAGTTTCGCATGCTCCTCCCACTCGCTCAAGGTCGCTGGCACTTATTGTCGCCTTAAGTAGTATGATAACCGCCGCCTATGAATACCTACAATACAAGAGGCATCGCAGGTTCTTAGCCATCCCAGAATCAATGCTAAATGTCATATTTGTGTCTATTCCTTACAAAAACATGAATACACCAACGCTGCTTTTTCTAAACGCTTCGATGTCAATCTAAATAAGCTTGGCCCAGAATTCGACTACGTGTTTGGCGCCATCACTATTGTCCATCAGTTCCTGTAACGTGGAGTCGATAGGACACGCAGGACTCTATATTAAGTAACCCATCGCTTGTGGAACTGCATCACATTTACACTCCAAGTCGGAGTTGTTTATAAATCACCACCTGAATAGGTTTTTCTTGCTTTGGCCAACCTGGGTCCGGAGTCTGTTGGCTGAGGCAAGGAAACCCTGTTCTAGCGGCAGAAATTGGTAAGGTGCTAGTACTTCCCCGGACGTTCTCTTCCTCAAAAAGATCAACTTCTATTACAGGGTGGCGATTTAGTCAGCTACATCTGTCAAGGGGGTGATTCTACACATCATTCCAAACAACTTTCGCTATGAAATTCAAACCAGAATTGTAAAAAAAAACATACCATGTATCGAAATAGTCTGTCTAATGTTTTACAGGAATTTGTTTTTTTTGTCACGAATCTGATAAGAGTTTCGTAGCGAAAGTTGTTTAAAATGACGGGTAGAATTACTCCCTTGACGGATGTAGGCGACTCCAGCCTGTATAAAATAAATGCAAGCATAACTTCAATCACGAATACGTAAATAATTTAAGTTGATTTTAGACAAGCGCACATTATCGTCGACTGCATCGTCGCTTACTTCGAGATAGTGGTCAAACGGGAGCTTATCAAAGTAACAAAAATATCCGACTCGACTATCGAATCCTGTGCACTTACATAAGTATAAGACTTTTACTTTTTAAGCGTACGCCACCAAATTTGCTGACCTTGCAGTATAAAGCTCTTGCCAGTGAAAGTTCTGCGACAAGTGCCGACCGAAGTTAAAAACATGTTACATTACTAAATTTGTTAGGGTTGTCAAGGTGCCAGGAAAGTGAAATTTATGTTTTCTTGCCAGAATTTAAAAAAAAAAACAACCCGTCTTCTACGAAATTTTGTGAAAATATAAAGCAGCCAAAAGAATGATGTGCTAAAACAACATAGTTAGGGATTTAATTACCATTTATTACTCAGAAAATAGTAAATTCAAGTGGGCTAAAATCACCACCTAAGTACTATTTAAAATTGTTAATTAGACTTCAAATTACGTTCCTTCTTACAAAACAGTTGTTTACTGTACTTACACTGTTGATCAAACTATATTTTGTTGATTGTATTTCATGTCTAACACTTTTTGGAAGTCATGGTTAGGAAATTATAATTGTGATACAAAACGCCCATTAAGGTGAATAACCTCAGTTGAAGCCCGCCAAATTCAAATTTTCTTTGGTTTTTTGCAAATTACAGCTCTGTTTTACGTCGTATGTTGATCAAAATGCGATTCGCGACTGTAGGAATGATATATTTACTTTGGAAATTTGTTCCACCTAAAATTCTTAGGTGGAACAAATTTCCAAAGTTTGACAATTAATATGAAGTTGATGATTATTAATCATTACCTAAATATATAATTCCTGCAGTCGCAAATCGCATTTTGATCAACATATGACGTAAAACAGAGCTGCAATTTTTAAAAAAAAAAACTTATAATATTTGGATTTGGTGGGCTACAGCTGAGGATTCACCTTAATAGGCGTTTTGAATCACTATTATAATTTCCTATATTGATAATTAATATGGTAAATACTGTTATTACGAAAAATATCCAAAAAGAACCCTGCAATATCAAATCAAACACGGCAAGTGGGCAACATGTTAAAATAAAACGTATTTGAGTGACAACCCTACCTCCGATATTATAAGATACCGTTCAGAATATAAAATAAACGTTACGTATTGACAAATCATCTACATTAATATTATACGTTTAACGATCTGTCTGGCTGTCGATATTAAGTAAATTCTATCTAAAGACTAGATACTATCGAATGGTTCGTTCTTAGTAAGTTTTACGGGTATGTACTTCCAAGATTCTTTGGAAACACATCGGGTAGGTGAAACTAGTAGTTTCCCTCTGACCAAAGAAACGATGGATGTACTGTGTAAAAGATGATATGACTAGAAAGGGAGTGACTACCGAGATGACGACTAATAGAGAAGTATGGGAGAAAGAGACCTTGCATCGAACTCAAATAAATTGAGATAAGAGGAAAAAACGATGTATCTTTCCCCCTAAAGTTTCTTTAGTAAATTGTAAACGGGACATACTCAGACGTTCTGTTCGAGCAAATCCATACTAGTTTGCATCTTTGGTCCCTCGTCAAGGGTTAAGACTTATACTAATAGTTATGGCTATACTTTGCCACAGCCGAATTACCATCTAACATAACTTCATGCTTGTAAACCGATGTTTTAGGCAGATACATCCACATTTCGCCAGTTTTATTTTAAAATCCTACGTGATTATTTAGTCTCTTGCAGACAATGGTACTCAAAATCAAACACCAGCGGGGTAATTACGTAACACACTAACAGTAGGAATGACTTTAATTTTGACAGTTCAACAACATTCATTGCGTTATTTACGTTGTTGAGCAGACAAATTTTTCGAACATAAAAAGCAATGGATTAGCAATAGGCTTCAGAATGTTTCAGATTGTGATTGATAGTGTGTTACGCTGGGTGGGAATCGCGTCCGCGTCCCCACGCTCAATGACATGACAAGCTAAGACCAAAGAATAAATCACATGGAGAAAATCTCAACGGATAACAATTTAGAAATCCAACGTGCCATAATTTATTATTAAAACCTCACCATGACATCACCACTAAATTAAAAGACTGGAGTAGTCAAGTCTCGGTAAAAGTTCTGTCGTCAAACGCCTTTCGAAGTAAAAGTCTTAGTTAATATTTATTTACTTTCTTGCGTAGATGCAGCGTCATTGGTATGCGTATGCGCTGAGAGAATACCGGATAATACCTATTCATGATTTGTTGTAGCTGTTTTAATTATGAGTTCAATAGACGTAGTAAGATTAGAACATTATAATAGCCTTGTCGAGGCGTCAACGAACGGCGATTCTTATATAAGTCCGGTGTACCCTGCGCCTTAATATTACGTAACACACTTCCAAAAAAAATTTTTTTTTTTTTTAATAATGTTTTTGCATTCCTTAAAAGCAGAATGTAAAAGGACTCTTAACATTAATTGTAACATCTGATTTGTAATACTTACATTCTTTGCAACTAAAAATATTCTATTCTATTCTTAATCCATTGCTTCATACTTTTGAAAAATTCGTCTGCTCAACAACGTACATGACGTAATGAATGTGGCTGAACTGTCAAGATAAAAGGCATTGCACTTCTGTAATGTGTAACGCAGATACCTCCCTGAACATTCGGTCTCGCTTCGATCTTACTGAATTCGTAATGTTTTTAACATGACTTGAGCTAATCTCATAAAGCTTGGGGGCTCGTGGCTAAATAATTACAGCCGCACGGGTCATTCTTCAAGGTTAAACAACGCTTGCCGAGGTCGGTCCGTGGATAGGTGACCAAACATTACATATTGAGACACGTCCGTGCTTCGCATAGCTCGTTAAGCCGTTGTTCCCGGCTGTCATTTGTAGATCTTTGACAGTCGTTACAGGTAGTCAGAAGCCCGAAAGTCTGACAACCAGTCTTACCAAGTGTATCGTGTTACCCAGTAACGGGGTTGTGGGGGTTCGATAGACAGTCGCTCCATGTAAAATACTGGTATCCAGCTGCATCCGATAAAACTGGAAGCCGACCCCAACATTGATTGGAAATGGCTAGGCAAATGAGGCAGATGAAGCTGCTTGTGCTGATACGAGAGAAAAATCATTGACACGTATAGAACCTGTGACCCAGGGCCCAGGCTCAACATCATCCACAGCCCGACTTCGCCCACTGCTGGGCATATAATAGGCCTCTCTTTTCTTGTGCCAATCCCCACGGTTCTATGCCAGCCTCATCCAAGTTTTGCCCGCGATGGCAAAAGATTCCGTGTGAATTACAGGCAGGTTGAGTCCCCCCCGATGCAAGTGTGCGAGGGAACACGGGGTGGTTTTAGTCAGTAGAAGTCTGACAGACCCCTCCGTCCGCCCCAGGGCGGAGGACATCCATGAGGATCTCCACACCGTGAAAATAAAGGCTCTCTAACCTGGTAGTTTCACGGACTCTCATACCACAGAGCTCCCACGTGAGATGATCTTGGCTGCAAAGTCAGCTCATCTCCATGAAATGAACGTACAGCCCGATTCAAAATTTATGGCGGCTCGGAACATGAGGCGAGTCGCTGCGCAGTAACAAATTCACGTGTCAGCGGGGGTGAGGGGTGAGGTACTGCGCAGCGAGTAGCGCACTTCAGAGGCGCCATAAAGTTTGAATCAGGCTGTACCGTGCGAGTACATATAAAATGTCAACTCAACTTGATAGACATGTTGTCCAAAACTTATTAATTTTAAGCATTTTCAAAGCGAAACTAAATAAAAGTTTGTAATAAATTATAACAACCAACATTAGTCAATGGAAGTCACAAAGTTCAAATATCAGTTACAGAAACACACCACATGGTAATGATTCCCATAACATTAGGATGAATGACTCACAGGACGCCACGGCTGACAAAATGTCGTTGACAGTGTGTATGCGAATTTTAATGAATCTTTATTAGCATTCCAATCTCGTCTGGTGTATGTCCGTGTATGTTCAAGTTCTACTCTCGTGGGTAGGCAGTTAAGTGGCGCCTAATAACGGCTAATGTGTATCTTCGACCGAGTTTGATGACGGACGAATCTTAAATTCCATACAATTGCGTTACAAACGCAACTCTAAGAAAGAAAGAAATAATAACATTTATTTGGCAGGTCGTGAAACACAAAATAGAAATAAAAAACGGAAATGTGTTAACAACAATGGTGTGTGCATCACGGAGCGCCAAAAAGGTTCATTTCAGCATAAATGCCAGACAGATGTTCTCTGACGCTGGTGTTCTAATGAACCTCTAAGGGACAAGTGACGAATAAGTAACAAACAGCTTCATTTCAACATGATACATCAGTTTAATACTTTTTATAAACAAAATGTCTGCCGTCTCCATCACTCCAAGGTGTACTGTAGCGACAGAAAGACTTTTAAAAACGTTTTATTGTTCGAGAATTTGTGGGTAAGGTTATATTAGCATTTAAATGTAGCCTAAATTCTCGAAAATATGAAGCAATTACCTTTAGAATGCAAGTGGTGAAGTAATTTTTTTTTTTTTTTTTGTGCCATAAATGGCATTTGGGCGATGGGCCAACTGAGGGTCCATCTTATATTATCCGTTTACTACTGTTTTCGGGTCTGATCCATTTAAGGTTTCAAGTGACTATGGTTGTTAATATGTTATCCTAAAACTCCGATTTTTGTCCTATTCCTTCCTAACATTGCATATTACATAATGCAACGTTTCCATGTCGTCTGTCCGTTAGACCACTTTTAAAATTACCAATTAACTAATTCCGTGTTTTCTATTAAAATATCACATTTTTTCTGGCTAGGTAGAAGCCGTGGATATAGCCGGTAAACTTATAAATCAACTACATACTTATTAATGTAAGTCTCAATCAGAAGCAATTTATATTAAGTGGACCACAGGACCTAAACGCAAGTTGCATAATACCTAAAAGTATATGATCCACTGCAGTCAACAAAATCAG
Source organism: Griposia aprilina (assembly GCA_916610205.1). Lineage (NCBI taxonomy): Eukaryota > Metazoa > Arthropoda > Insecta > Lepidoptera > Noctuidae > Griposia > Griposia aprilina. Next base: position 5,118,688 of record OU744310.1, on the reverse strand, counting down.
AAAAATATATGATATTCTTCAGGATATATCCTAGTTGGATAATGTGTTGAAAACATAATACTACTAATTTGATACGATTGGAAAACAATCACGAAGATAGCTCTAAAAAAACCATACTAATATACATGCAATCATTCTGATTTTTTGTCAGATTATTCTTCAAGCAACATATTAACGTAATAGTGTTTTAATTTTTAAGTCCAATCAATAGTTTTGTTGTAATTAGATAATTGCTTCATATTTTTCAATAAATTACCAGCGTTTTGTCATCGCGCTTCTCTTTCTTTTCTATGCAGTCCGTGCAGACCGTGCTTTAGCTGTTGTCAGCCTCTTAACCTAATTCATCAACCGATCGATGTAGTAGTAAAAATTTTATATTCAGTGAGAACCGACATTCATTCAGGACGATCACAGAACGTGGTTGCGTGTTAAATTCTCGCCAAGTAGTTATAATAACGTGATTAATTTTAATTATTGAAATTAATGATTAAAAAGTTTTTGTTGATTTGCAATCGCATCTCACGGATGGCCATTTAGTGATGCTGCATTCTGAAATTCTCTACAGGACAAGAATCTACAGTTTGTGTGATCTTAAGTGATTTCATCAACACACATTTTAGTACTTACGTCCAGCGCACCCTCGACGCGAATTGCTTTTTCAACAACTTTGTTGAATGGATAATCTTTTCATCATGACAACAGCTTTTTCGGGAAAGTTCTGGGGTTTTTCAGGTCACGAACAAATAGGTTACTTATAGTGCAGTTTTACGAACACCACCCTCAACTACGATGCCGCTTAACATAAGGTGATATTGGTGTCAAACGCAAGAAGATCGTGCTGACACGGGAGAAGACACCAACATATAGTCAGTGGGTTAATGCGTAGCACACTTGACAATGGCAATGCAGTTCATTTTGACAGTTCAACAACATTCATTACGTTATTTACGTTGTTGAGGAGACGAATTTGTCAAACATATGAAGCAGTGGGTTAGGAACTTCCTTCAAAATCTTGCGGATTTTGATAGAAAGTGCTAAAGTAAAAGGGCTATAGTAGTGCAGTACAGGAATAGACACAGGAATGATAGGACCAGAAAACAGGCAGTCTAGAAGCGCTAAATACTAGCCTGGTCCTCAAGGCCGCTAACTATACCGGTAAGGTAATGGATATAAATAACCGAAGCGACGACGTGGGCGTCAGGACCAGTTTGTATAACCGGGACCGGGTCAGACCTGAATGGATGCGTCTGGCTAAAAACGGTAAAGATTCTAGTATTGCTAATGTGGAATAATCTACTTAATACAACTCTTAAATTCATTCTTTCACTGACCGACAACGCACGGCCAAAACTACTGGGTATAGCGGCAAGAAATTTTGATATAATGTAACCATAAAAAACATCAAGTTCTTCTAACTTATGGTGAATCCATCGCTCTCGTAGAGAGGAGGCCTGTGTCGCAGCAGTGGGAACATTATAGGTTGATTATGCTTATGCATAAGCTAAATTTTCTTGTCTAGTCTGTTCTGTCATCGACAAGGAACTTTTTGGAGTTCAGCTGCACGCTGTGGTGAAACTCTTGTCAGGGGTTGAATCTGAGTACTTTTTAGAAATATAAGCTAAAGAGAATTCAAAAAAAGAAAGATTAAAAAGTAAGTAAAATGTTCGGCTTTGTGTCTGGACTTTTCAAATTTCGAACTGATAGCAGGCAATCGCAGGTCCTATGGGTTACCATCAGAGACAAATTTTAAAAGTGACATGTGGCTGAACCTCAAGTACAACAGCCCTTCAAACCAAAATATAGCAATGCTTAGATACGGTGCAGCGGTGGTAGTACTTCTCCGGACGAATTGTCACAAGGAATTCAACTAATACTCCTGTTTCATGCTATTTTCATGTTATAGACAAGGATAGAACTGCACTGGTGGTTTCCAATTAACATAAAGTTCATTTGCAATGCGTAATTTAACTTTTACTACTTAGTACTACTTACGAGGGCGTACAACGGTACACTAGCGCCACTCTTTAAAAAAAATATTATCTCGTGACTGAGAAGGAATTTTGAATAACGGCTCAATAAGCACCCTCGGTAAGTGTGTCTAGAATTTTCTAATACCTTTTATAAAGTCATATTGAGACACGAAACAACAAAATACGATCTAGAGGAATGTGGCCGCTTTTCTTCAGATCGAATTTTGTTGCTTCAAAATTGACGGTGAACGGTGAACGTGAACGTTTCGTGTCTCAATATGACTTTATAAAAGGTATTAGAAAATTCTAGACACACTTACCGAGGGTCCTTACTGAGCCGTTATTCATAATTCCTTCTCAGTCACAAGATAATATTGTTTTAAAGGAGACGCTAGTGTACCGCTGTACGCCCCCTTAAGCAAAGTGTAAATGTGCACTGGCGTGTCTCATTATCTTACTGTTTAATTGTTTTCCGACGGGTGGACAGTCCATTATTACACAGGGTGTTGTTTGATTTCCTCGGAAAGCACTTTAAGCCGTTGGTCTTGACAGTCCTTCTCTTTGACAGTCGCTACGGGTATTCAGAAGCTCGAAAGTCTCACAACCAGTCTTACCAAGGGGTATCGTGGCCCCAGTAACTGGGTTGTGGACGTCAGATAGACAGTCACTTTATGTAAAATGGTATTCAGCTGCATCCTGTTAGATCTAAAAGGCTTGGCAGATGATGGTGTTGTGTTTTGTGTCAAAATAGAAGGTGGTTCTTCTCTTGTATCGGGCACGAAGTAAAAGTATGAAAATATCTCATGGCGTGATAAATACATTATCTAATCAGCATGGTGATAGCGGGGCTCGGTGCCCGATTTAAGAGGGGACAAGCCTGGCACATGCCAAGAGCGGCAAAAATGAGGGGTCTTTAATTTTCTCTCTAGGAGCGAAACATCTTATAAAAATTACCATGCTTCGCAGCCCGACAAAAAAGAACATATTAAGGTTTTCTTTAAAAAAAAAAAACGCTTCTTTTGGGGCTATAAACCCTTACCAACATTATTATAGTGCTGTCTTGTCTTATAATTTACTTAATGCTATATCTTAAGAAAATAAGACAGCACTTAAGCAAGCCAAGCCGAAAAAAGAAGACAATGAAATACCCAAATAGGAAAGAAGGACCCAACTGTTTCGATATGTAATGATTTTTGAATTGAAAATACAAATAAATTCTGCCAATTTTTTTACCGATTTTACATTTCTGAACTGGCAACCCTTTTCAGCCGGTCTATTCTGTAAAAATCTCACCTCGAAAACTTTGGTGAAGTGATCTTGAAGTAAACTGTTATTCCACATGATGCTAAGATTGACTATTGACAGCTCACTTTAACTAAGTTTTCACAGCGAAATTTTTTAAAAGAATACATCAGCAGGCGTACATTTAAGTATCGAAAGAAAAGAAAGAAAATACGTTTATTTGCGGTAAACACGACGCAGGGAAAACACACATATAGAAAAAAGAACGAGTTGGAGTAAAATATTCGTCACATCCACGCAAAACGGCAATCGCTCAGCAAAAAGCCACTAGCGCCATTCGTGGAGGCTGTTTAAGCAGGCGATTTTAACTAGGTATATAAAGTACTAGTGTCTAGCTATCGATCCAGTGGCACTTGCCAAGTTTTGAGCACTATTTCCAAAAATTTCTTAGAGTGAAGTGCCAATAATTCTCTTTTATTACGACAATTTTCTACGGATTCACACCCGACTTGACCCGACTACTAGTCAGCGGGGTAATTGCGTAACACATTAACAGTTGAAATAGCTTTCATTTTGACAGTTCAACAACATTCACTGCGTTATTAACGTTGTTGAGCAGATAAATTTTTCGAACATATGAAGCAATGGATTGGCAATTGCCTTCAATATGATCCAGATTGTGATAGATAGTGTGTTTTAGCAACGCAATTAAGGTGCTGGTAATGATCCATGTACAGTCAACAATGTTTGCCGTTGACCCATTTTTACTCTAAGGCACCTGTTTCACCGACGAGCAAACGACTATTTTCTCGCTCAAGAAACGTACAAAAGATTGTAGGTTGGGCCAAAAGAGATACATATATAAATAGTTGATCGCTGACTGTTCTCACCGCCGCGCCGGCGAGTACTCGTTAGTCGCAGCGACAAGATCTATCAAAGGGAGTATCGCTCAGTGACGCTCGCTTGGCGGGCTAAATACTCGCCGAGAGACTCACGCTTGGTACATACGATATCATCAAGGAATTGCTCGTCGCCGTCATGCACTTGTTTTTAGTTGCTAGCCGTACTCGTTTCTCGTTAATCGCTGGGGGTGGGGTGTTTTGGGGTGAAAAGTGGTCAATTGGCAAAAAAGTGGTATATTTTAAATATAAGCTGACCTCACATTGTATAATTAGTCTTCTCTTACTAGCTTACAAGTACTGGAAATGTATGGCTTGATATGTCGCCGTGCTTACCTAGCTATCAATTCTACCTAACAACTCAATCGAATTGCGGGAAAACAAAAAACCTATAGCTCAGTTTTTAGCCTTCCTGTAAACCAAAAAAAATCACGCACGTTTAGTTTTGATAACAATACAATATTGTTGTGTCGTTGGGCAGATTAAAATCGAACTCGTATGAAATGAAGACACTTTTTCTGTCCCTGTGTCTACACAGAGGTTCCCAATACATTCATCTGTTCATCATCTATTTTGCATGTCATTTTAAAATGAAGTATATGTTTATTATTTTGCATTATGTACACGCTAGTCAATAGCACCGGGATTTCCTACAATTTATATATACGCGAGATCGTTTTGTTGGTTAATACCATTACTGTAAATGTATTTATAGTTGGTACTTACGCCTTTATAAATAAATAATTGCCTCTTTTCATCTCTCTCACAAGTCGTAACTTCCACATCCTGTATAATAATATTTATACATTCGATAGAATGTACTGATAGAATTTATTACAAATCAATGACCGAGTTATCACGTCAACAAGTACAATGAGCACAGCGGTTGTTACAACATTTACAACTCTTTGTCTTAAGAAATAAGATGACAATTTCTTCCTTTTCTGCAAAGCTCACTTGGATCCTCACTCAAGTGCACACAATTTGAAAGTGAACTCATTTGTTTTTAAAGTAAAACGCAGTTTCAATGCTGTTGCACTTACTGCAATATTGAATTAAATTGCATCATGGGACCAACATTTAAGTCTTAACATAAGTCTTAGAAAAGTTGTGAATTTGGAACCAGCAAAACTACAAACCCTAAAAATCATCACTGAATGTGATGAATCAATCGTCATCACTGATAATGATTATGTACGAATTATGATACACCAACACACTTAAGTTTAGGAGACTTTTAAGATTCTTGTTAATATTGTCTCAAACTTAATGCATTTATTTGAATTAAACCATTTAAAGGCAATTTTGAATTGTCAAAGAGTCGCGACCAGTCAGGAAGTTGAAGCTAGTTACTTATTCCAAAACGTAGAACTCGGAAGAAGTACGGGTAAAGGCTCCTACAAAAAGGCGCGACAAGCGACGCGATACAAAGGCACCGCCTGTCGCGCGACGAGCGGTGCCTTTGTGTCGCGTGCGATTCGCGTCGCGTGTCGCGCCTGTTTGAAGGAGCTTTAAGAAACTCCAAGGACACTCTTTTAAATCAAGGTATTACCCAATCCAGCGGGTTAATTGCGTGACACACTAACAGTAGGAATGGCTTTCATTTTGACAGTTCAACAACATTCATTGCGTTATTTTATTTTTTTATTACCTTGATGAAATTTGTAATTTTTTATTATTTTTATTACTGTAACCCTGTTGAAATTTGACATTTTTGTATTATTGTGATATTTTTAATGTAATTCAAACGATTTGTCATTAATTTGTATTTTGTATTCCTAATCTATATATAAAAATGAACCCCTATTTCCCTTGGTCACGCCATCACGCGTGAACGGCTGGACCGATTTCACAAATTTTCATTTTGTTGTGTTCGTTATTGTCAGGAGAAGGATCTTATGAAATAAAAAAATAAGGAAGTTGATCGGAACGTTACAAAATTTTAGAAAACTTAACGCCAATATTAATTTTACATAACTGTCAGTTGTTTGAAATAACTGTCAGCGATTGACAGAATGCGCGCTGCAAATATCGTTTAACACAGATGGATCGGTTGATAAATGAGTCGATAGTTTTAGTTTTAGTCAATAGTCAAAACTAAAACTAAACGACATATGACATACATAGTTAAGACAGGACAACGTCTGTCGGGTCAGCTTGTTGTTATATAATATATATTTATAATTATATAATATTTTCAAATTTGTGTATATTAAATAATAATATGAGTTGCATGCCCATGTAACGGTAGAACATAGAGGACTCTTATAATAAAACATCTATGTGCTAAAATACGTACCCAAGTTTACAAACCTATAAATGAATTGATTTGATTAAGTTGTTGAGCAGGCAAATTTTTCGAACATATGAAGCAACTAGCTTTTGCTCGCGGCTTCGCCCGCGTAGATGTCGGAAATTATCCCGCGGGAACGTACTACCGGGATAAAAAGTTACTTAGTTTTATAAACTATCTGTGTTCCAAATTCCATCCAAATCCGTTCAGTAGTTTTTGCGTAAAAGAGTAACAAACATCCATCCATCCATCCTCACAAACTTTCACATTTATAATATTAGTAGGATAGGATGGATTAGCAAAATCCTTCGAAATAATTCAGATTGTGATTGATAGTGTGTTACGTAATTAGGGTGCTGGTCCTTGCGGAATCGGAATCATTATGAAGCCAATTGCTAATCCATTGCTTTATATGTTCGAAAAATTTGTCTGCTCAACAACGTAAATAACGCAATGAATGTTGTTGAACTGTCAAAATGAAACCCATTCCTACTAGTGTGTTACGTAATTACCCCGCAGGCCCGGGTCTACGGCGCGTTGTGTTCCACGCGCGCCTCAAAGAGTTGTCAGCATAATTGACGGGGTCCGGGGGTGAAACTCGCGTCATCGTCACCGCACGCTTCCGATGAGCGGGTTTGCAAGTTACTTAGTTTTCACTTCTATCGGCGGTCCCCAAAAACGGCCCCGATTTTTTTGTTTTTACAAACCTACAGAAAATTTGAACGCCCCTTGCGTTGATTTTTTTTCCGAATTCCGTTCATAATCATGTACTGAATCCAGGGTATCATGTTGCGCATCAATGTCCCTGCTGCCCTGTATGTAGACTTCATGTCCTAAGTTATTTTTCACGGCTTTTAGTGTTTTTTTTGGAAGTCGGTTGTTTTTTTGTAAAAAACGTTTTTATTTTTCACTTTTTGGTTGCGGTACCTACCCCACACAAATTCGTATGCCACCACTTGGTGTGTAAATAACAGTGACAGGAAATTATTAACACATCATCCTTAAACTAAGTGGAAAAAACATGCAGTATTAAGGATAACTCAAAAACTACTGGTCAGAACTTGGTCAAATTTAAATAGGACCACATGTGAAGCACCACCAATCAAAAAAAAAAAAATTATCCAAATCGGTTCACCCAGAAAAAGTTCTGAGCTAACACACATAAAAAATTAAAAAAAACATACAGACGAATTGAAAACCTCCTCCTTTTTGTGAAGTCGGTTAAAAAAGGAACATTATTGGAATACATAACCCTTCGAAATTACAAATATCAATATCTTACGGTGGGACTGTAAGACGGTTTGGTACTGCACGTAGCCATTGGTATAACACATAAATGCATATCTACTGTTATTAATATCCCTTGCCGAGAGGAAAAAGACAGACAGGGATAATATGACATATTTTTTGTCGTTATCCTGTTATTTACCATAAAATACATACTTAACACAATCATGTATAAATAGAACTACACTACAGCCAACATTTATTTATTGATTAAAAGAAGTCTAGTTGTGCAGCAATAACTCGTCGATTCTGATGTCTTTCACACGGACTAGAAAAAAAGAAGGACTCTGCGCCACGCATATCGAAAGTGAAGCACCGTACCGATCTATGTATGTGTGTAAGTAAATAAGTGCCTTACTTGTGATACCTATGTTATTCCTTGACACTTTTTCTGGGATGTAGAATTATTTTTACATCATTTCACAGCACAAGAAGGCATTATTTTATTTATTACTTGACGTAAACAGTACCTACAATGACGCCGTAGTGCCGCGTAATGGCGGCCGGTCGGCATCTTATGATGTAAACGTGTGCATGAGCCATGTTTGTACAAACGGTCCGGATACTTATAGTGCTTTACTTTCGATACGCGTGGCGTGGAGTCCTTTTTTTTCTAGTCCATAGTCTCTCATATGTAAATCTACTGTCATATCTCAGTTTAGTTGTTTTAGTCATTTGACCTGTAGGCTAGAATTTTATTCACGTAACTAAATAAGTTCCGTTGCAGACAAATTCTTCCGTCTCTCTCTGGTTTTATATTGTTCTTTTTACCAGACTGTTGCGAAGCCCAAATGGAGGTGGTAAATATTTTTATATGACTGTCCATCCACCGTTGAACCCAGGTACACAATGAGGTCCTTAAAATTAATTTATTGAATAGGCTGCACATAGAATAGCGTCATTACTTATCATACAATCGTCACTCTGGTCTTCCTCCGATTGTTTTACGAAAGGATCTGTTTCATCATTGTTTATTTTAATACTAGTTTTACCTCGGACTCGCTTGGGGTTTCCAGGTTTAATGGTTAGGTCACCCTCTCGTTTCTGAAAATATGTCCTCATTGAAGACGAAAGCGTCAGGGTAGCCCGCGAAATTCAAATCTTCTTACGTTTCTTTTGCAATTTGCAGCTCAGTGTTAGGTTGCATATTGATCTAAATATGAATCGCGGCCGTATCAAATATTTATTTATAGAATTATAATCATAAAACTCATTAATACACCTCTCTTAAGTTCATATTACCCTATTGAATAACAATTTTATCAAATCATGACATTTGAGGCCAAAAGTTCCGTAAAGCCATGTTTGTTACGGTCGCGAATCATATTTTAATCAACATACAACCTGACACTGACCTGCAAAATGCAAAAAAAACGTAAGTAAATTTGAATTTCGCGAGCTACCTTAGCGGATCACCTTTATCTGCTCGAATAAGACGCACATAAAAAAAATACATACACTAATACAAATTAGTCAATAGCCCGGTATTCACAAAACACAAAAGAGGAATTAAAATTACATAATTATTGAGTATTGTTACTGTATCGAAATTATAGTTACAAAAATAGTATTTATAGGAAAACACACCACACTTTATCTAAACAACAGCTAGAGATAATGCTTAGATTTTTTATTTTTATTTTTATTGTGATATGTTTTATGTATTTATTAAAAGTTACACATAATACAGATATTTAAACATATATATATATTTATCTAGAAGAACAAACCATGTTCAGCTAGAATCGTACTTAGTTCTGTAGAAAATAATACTTTCCAGATATAATATGTCACGCAGGAGGACGTCATTACGTCATTCGAGAGGTGGTTGCTGAAAATCAGCGCTGTTGACGATAGGTTCGTCCGAAGTCACAGCATTTTGCTGAGCAACGACCTGTTCTTGCACAGATGCGACGCACGGCTAAATTGTTCATAATATTGTTGTTTTTTTGTTACAAAAGTAGTCATTTTTTCACTCTGCTATCGGCATTTTGTGTTTGTTTTCATCGTTTGTTTGTTGTTATTTGCGAGTGTCGTAACACAGAGCAAATTATGTAACCTTGCAGAGCAAAATGTATTGTCTTTGGTCCCTGGCCATGGACAAAATTTTAAACCTTTTAATTTTTGGGTACGAGGCTTTTGGCTACATTCTATGTTTGTATTTTTATTAATGTAATTTTTTTGTAATGTGCGTTTTGTTTGTGCAGAATAAACTATTTTTCTTTCTTTTTTTCTTTCTTTCTAAAAAGTTCAGTATCTGCCTAGCTTGTAGGAGTCCACTGATGTACAAAAATGAATTCCCAATCACACGCCATTGAACTCCGTTCTCGGCAAATCTCATATAGGTCTCAAGTGAGTGAAAATAGCTAAGTCGTGATAAAACTATTAACCAGTCATCAAGGTCGCAGCGGGGCTGATTGTACAGGGTCTACCGGGCTTACATTAAAGTATCGCCACTCTTGGAGGGCATTTGAATAAAGACCACCTGGGCTTTAGTTCGCTGTTACTTGGCAAGTATCGCGACCGAGTTTCAATTATAATATTTTTACCACCCACAGTGGCACGATCCTTATATTTGATAATAATGTGACAAATTCAGTCCATTCAAAACCAGTACCAAATTTTGCCGAATGCACTTTGGTAAAATATGGTATGAAAGGTTATGTAATAAGCATATTTAAATGAGCACAGAGGTTTTTGCATATAGTCAAAACGATCCTAAAGGACCACGTTCTACTGTTATTAAAATAATTTCGAAATTCGAACGTTGTCTCGTTGTGAATCCGCGATGATGTACTAGTTCGCTTTCGAATTATGTGCGCTCACTTGAACGAGCTTCCAAGTAATCAAATACTACGCCAGTGACGAAACGAGTTAATAATGACAGTATATAGCTCAAAAGCAAACTATATCCAATCGTCATCATACCTTACCTACATGTGTAATACTTTATCACCTATGACACAGTCACCGACAAATCTTTATTGAATATCCTTCGCGATCACGTTCGATGAATAATTTTACTATTTCAATAAAATTGTGAGTCACTGAAGGTATTCATTCAAAATCCGATGTGTTATGTACACAATGGTTTTACTTGAAGTTAGGTTTTGTGAGTCATATTTTTAATATGTTTTATGCACTTTAAATCTTTGGATTTGTGCTCATTTAATGGCAGAAGCATCGCCTATTGCACGATGAGACTTCCTTTGCATACCTCTTTGAGACAGGCTTGGAGCCATGATATTAAAAAAAAACTGAAAGCAGAAACGAAATACAGGGGACCGTTTCCGGAGTAACCCCCTCCAGCAACCTCGCTAATTGACTAATCCTGACACCACAAGAGAAGATCGAATTTAGTGCTCAATCTTCTTCAGTTTACTGATGTAAGTGTCCAAAAGCTCAAGATGCTAAATATTGGATAAATATTAGAGTTACCCGAGAATTACTCATTGTCACACGGCAAGCAGAAACTGCTGCTTCAAAATAGACTAGCGTATTACCAAGTTCAAAGATTCTTCTTCCTTAAGTGTAACGTCAGATCCACATCGGTCAGTTCCAAGGTGAGATCGACCGTTGATTCAAAAACGGACTCACATGCATTTTTGGTTTAGTCATACCTACCTATATGAGTCATGGTTCGCTTACTACGTATTATGACGTCCTTTAATAGGCAGATGACCCCGTGAAGGTCGCAGGTAGCCGATATGTGCTAGGTGTTTGGACAGAGATCATTTTATGTATGTCAATGCCACATCTGGTATATCAGGGTAACGGTCAGGCGGTTGTTACAAGTACTCCTATGGTTGGCTATGAGCTAGCAGATTGTTGTTCGTTTGTGAATTGTGGTGAACTAAGAGGGGAGGTAAGGTAAGGCTCTCGCATTGGAGAGCAAAAACCTCAACGTATAAAGAGAAGAAACGGAAATTCATCACCAATGTTCAGGTTGCCACTATTTATGTCAGTAGTGTTTTAAGTCAAAAATCGTTTATTCAAATTAGGCTGAAAATCAGCATTTTTTGAACGTCAAATACAGTCCCCCAAAAAAGCCGTTCTTTACCATTTCTTAGGGCCTCGTTCACCATCTCCAAGTAAAGCGTTGGTTAGTTACTTCCTAGTTAACGTTAATCGGCAAGTAAAAGTTACGAGTATCTTTTGTCAATTTCACAAACGAAAATAAAGATTCGAGTAACAACTTACTGGTTAAGTGAATGACATTACAAATCATACGTTATATTCGTTCAATAATACGTCAATGTTACTCGTCAAACGTCATTGACAGTTGTCAATTGACATTTGTGGTGTTTTTGTGCCTGGTTTGGAAAGCGTGTGATTTTAATTTGTTACTTTAATTACCTATATTTTTTAATTAGCATGGATAAAGTTAAAAAAGATAGAAGTGCAAACTTTTTTATAAGCATCCAAAATGAATTCAATGCTCGATCTGGATATACCTACTTGGAACTTTACCGTACCGGAGGTGGTAAGAACACAGCACCTCCGCTAGACTATGTGGAAGAGCAAATAAAAACTATGATAACTTTAAGCACCGATGTTTTGGAAAGTATTTATGATTTCGAAGTTAAGACCTTGGTTTACTGCATACTTCGATAGACGAAATCTAGAAAAAAAATCAGTTTCATCTAGATCCATTAAAATATCAACAAGAAATTTAAATACACGTATCCTAAGTACTCGTTGTGTTGTAGTATATTCTAATTCATCCAATTGATGACCAATCAAGTCAAATAAATCCATATTTATTAATACATTTTAAAATAATCGTCGATGCTACCTGATAACTACCTACCCGTTGTCATTTTTGACAATGGACAACCTTTAACTGTAAAGTAAACACGCTAATTGCCAGATGTCGTGGCAAGTAAGTTACGGGTCAGTTAAATCTTATGATTAGTGCTACTCGAACGTCGTGAAATCCGCACATGATGTTACGGGTGACTTTAACTGGCGGTTAGCCTACTTGAAACTTTACTTGAGGATGGTGAAAGAGGCCCTTAGTGTTTAAGTTGAGAAGAAGAAATGACATACTCGTAAGTCACTTTGTACACACCAGGTTCTGAATTCACAACCCCTTGGAGTATGCGTAAGATATTCAGTTCATTCTCAATACCACATCGAAGTGGAAGTATATGGCCGTACAGAACAGACACATACAAAGTACATAAATGCATATATGTAAGCAGTCAAGTGTGGTATACGATGAAGCGTGAATGATATTACTGTAAGCGATATAAAAACTTGTGTGCTATTGTTTCTGGGATACTAATTCAATATATTGTAGGATATGTTGCCCAAATATTAGATTTGGAGACAATGATAAAGAAAAACGGTAAAAAAAATTGGCATTCAATTGTCTAAACACCGTATTTTGTCATTTTACCGATAAATCACAATGGGTTTGTCATATATGGGACTTAAAACATAACTGACAAAATGTGGGTGTACTGTTTACTCCCATGCTTACCTCTTCGGAGAATAGAAGCGTGATGATATATTATATTTGCCGAGGTGGAAAGTAATTTTATTGATATTGAATCGAAATTGACTTCATAACGTTCAGAAAATGTGAAGTCAATTTATATTCAACAATACTCCTATTTCTATCCTTGGTAAAAATACGAGTTTCTTTTTTTGACATCAGTTCCAAATAGGAGTATTATTATTATTTAATTATTATATCGGCCGTAGTATATATAGCTAAGATGATCCTAAAAAGCCAAAGAAGATGATGATAAAAATGTCAAAATCTAATTCTCTCGACCTATACCTTAAAACACAAGAACGGATTTGTATCAAATCAAAACTTATTCCTTTAAAATCTGCTGAGCATTAGCAATTGGCGTCAAATATAACAATACAGTCACAATCTCTAACATTATGAAGCAGCAACATCTTTCCGTTTTATGAAAACAGTCAGTGAGATCACTAGACAGTCTAAGAAGTTAATTATTTACGTCAATTTCTCCTATTGCGAGTATGAATAGCAATAAAGTTATACAGACTAATCAAAATAATTTACTACTGACTACATAAAATAAAGGCTATTTTAAGTAAGGCTTTCGAGACGAGTAGCCGTTCCTTTATTAATATTTTACCCGTGTAGACCTAAACTAATAATAGTCTGACCTTTAAAATATTGCGTGGATGTTTAGGGCGAGCAAGGTAACTAATTTTGTTATGAAAGTATTCATTTTACAAGGAATTTTGTAGAGTTATTTTAGTTGGGAGTTGAGTGTTCCCCAGGGAGCAGTTTTTGGTCCTGGTATAGTATGTTTTTTGAATTGAGTTTGGAATGGGTCTCATTTTTTTTATGCGATGGTGTTTTTTTCGATAATGAATGAAATAATATAAAAAGGAAAAATTTTGCACGTTTTCACATCATATTTATATTTCATTTCGCACCAATATTTCAGGAATTTCGCTTGTCTTACCAATTTGTTATTTTTTTCTTCAATAAGTTCAAAATAATGGGTAAATTAACCTATTACTTTGAACTTATTGACATTAACAACAGTTTATAGTGTCTTCAAATAACTTGACAGACCCCTATAATACTTCACCCTAAGAAAAAAAGGTAATACGCTATTGATAGCGTATTACCTTTTTTTCTTAGGGTTTTCCTTATCCCAATTTATGTGGGGTCGGCCCAGTAAATTCGATTCTTCCATATATCTTTATCAGCCGTCATCTCAGAGTTTGCTTCTTAGCAAACTTAACTTTCTATTTAAACTTTAGTGTCTTTGACAGCCCATAATGAAGACATGTGACATCTATCTTTTTAAGTGGATAGGATTTTGATTCAGATTTGATAAGTAGGTTTTTATTTTTATATAGATTCTTCTATATCTTGTGAATGTGAGAACGCTGTAGGCCTAACTTGTAGACTGTAGATTTGTGGACCTTTTTATATTTTGTTGACCAGGTACCTGTTACTTGTTGACAGGCTTACACTGTCCTCCCATATCTATCAACACTGTAATTGAAAACATTGTAATAGCCCCTTATTTTTAAAAAAGTAACCGTGGAATTTCTTGCCGGCTCTTCTCCATAAGAAACAACCAATTGGAACCGTGCACCTAGCTTCTGACGTTTCATAAGTGCCCATGTTGGTTTATGTGAAATAAAATATTTTGATTTACCAACCTGCGCTGGATCCGCGTGGTATATTACGGTCCAGTTCCTCTCACAGAGAGGAGGCCTGAGCCCCAGCAGTGGGAACATTGTAAGCTAATTATATCAATTTACAAGCGACCCGCGCCTCTGCTTTGCACGGTTTTTACGACATGACGAAACTTGAAGATTTCTTTAGTATTTTAGTTTAATATTAATGTATTTATACAAGTAAACCTTCCGGAATTAATTCTCTAAACGATGGCGAACACCGCATTGAAGTCTGTTGCATAGTTTAGAAGAACAACGCGGGCACAGACAGATACGAAAAGCGTCTTTATTTATTAATATATTAATATAGATAGATGTTTAAATGTAGACAAATGGCCACAAAAAGCATTGTGTCTTTATACTTTACACATTTTATTATACAGAAAGTGAAAAATATCACAAATAACTCGCAAGGCCGTGTCTTGTACAAGTGATAAAGTAATCCTAAAATACTTATGTACTTTTGAAAACTACGTTATTTCATACAAGTTATTATCTGCAAGCGAAAGTGGGTTTATAAGTCTGTAAAAAAAACCAGTTACTTCAGTTCTGTTAAACTACACAACCGATTGCCACTTTTCGTTTACATTACTGTTTTGTTTACCGTATACAATACTAAAGCTGTACGGTGTCCTAGACGAGCGGTGACCGCCACATAGCGTCCGCAATATACCGGCGCATGACGTCACTGAAACATGCGTAACGTATTTAGGAAAGTATGTTGGTTTGTTTTCCTAGAGAGCGTTTTTTGACACCGTCATGTCAAACCCTGCTGCCATCTCCTTCAGGTATGCCGTCACTACGGCTGTTATGTGGCTGCCACTGCTCGACTTCCCGCTAACACTAAATGGGTTTAGCGCTAAACATATTTAAAACATAATTCTGTCTCTGTCATCTTCAAACAATTGGCAAAAACACAATGATTTTTCAAATACGTTTAGCGGTAAACGTGTTGCAGCTATTTGTGGACCAAGTGGGCCATTATCGGAAAACATAACATAACATCAAGCCTTTATTTCCCGAAGGGCTAAGCAGAGGTGAATTTAGTACAACCACATTTCGCCAATTGTTTCAATCCCATGTAACTGGGGGAGAGTTTAAAGTAAAAGATTAAAACAATACGACATCCACCAGTTTAGACGTTTATCGGGAAACATAGATAGATAAAAGGGTCGTATAACACAAGTAAATACTATTAATACAACAAACACAGCTACAACCTGTCACTCGATACTCGCACCGCCACCGCCACCTACGCGCCGCCGCAAAACCTTGGAGCTACCTTATTCTACAGCAGGGAATTTGGCGAATCAGAGGTGATTTTGCAATGTCTGCTGGGAGAGAAAGTGTTTCTTTGAAATCTATTAATTGTGTTATAAAACATCAAGCCCGTATTCCCCGAAAGGGAAGGCAGAGGTATAGGTAAAGGGTGTAAGGGCCTCGACGACCAATTGTCACCATGAATTCTGCACATAATTTGACACAGCAGGGTTGAGATTTTTCATCGGTTATTAAAAGATTTGCACGTCGATATCCCATACATCATTTCACACTTGCCTGCACTTATGTTTTAGTGCCAGGCCCCATGTGAATAATAGGGAATTGATGTACTTGATTTAAATTGTTAAGTTTGAGGTCTTGGCAAGGCATCAAGGGCTTAAGGACAATGTCACAGTGATTTGCTTGACCGTAAATTCCTAATAAATAATTTAGGTCCTAAATTGAGGTGGGTTCGATCAAGTTTAGCCTTTACAAATCATTATAAACAATCACGAAATTTGGTCAATTCGGGGAGAGTTTTAGGAATCACAAGATATTCCAAACAAAACCTGTTTTTTTCTTTAAACATAGGTTTGGTTTGTCGTTAGGATCCTGCAGTCTTTAACACAGTTCTGTCTCATCAACTAGTCAGTAAGTCAGTGACAAACCGTCCTGGGTGCGCCGAACGTACATTTTAACGTGAAGGTCACACTGTGTTTTGCAAAAGAAAACATGCTCTTATAAAAGACTTCTTTACAGAACAAAATTACATGTAATAATAATCATAGTTTCTATACAAATAAAATGAAACGCTTTAATAATTAGTATAACACGATAAGCGAAAGGAATGAAGGTAATGCGGTGACTAACGTTACCGTACTGATTTTCAAGGATTCCGTATACTCTCATTTCAATTAGCCTCGCCTGTAGCCAAGAAAAACCTTATCCTTTCAGGTCGATTTCCAGTCTATCCGGAAGTAGCTGAATATCGGATTTTTTTAAGGAGCAACTGCCAATCTGACCTCCACCACCAAGTGGGAAACTAGATAGCTCGTGGTAAGACTGGAAACCATTAAGAGGTACTACAGCTTATTATATTCCTCCTGCTGGGACTCTGGCCTCCTCTCTGTGGGAGCTAGTGGGTCGTTATCCACCACATGAGTCCAGTGAGGGTTGGTGGATGTTATTGAACGGCAACGAGGAACTTTTGTTTAGTAAAGCCTCGAATACATTAGGTGACAAATGCAGCGACACGTTGCAGAACATGGCGCTCGACAACTCCGTAAATGTCCCGATAGAATGTCGCGGAACGTTTTGCAGGCCACACTAGCCAAGTAGCCAGTGTTTATAGAAATATCGCCCGAGGAGTTTGTGGCGATTAGTGATGCGAATATTCTTATTTCGAGCAGTTTAAGCGAAACGTTATCGAAAAAGAAGATGGTGGATGCGGAATAACTTATTACAACGAGAAAAATAATTAATATTTTAAGTGAGAAATAGCGCGGAACTGATGCGCAATACGTGAGCTCGCTCTCAGGGTGGGAGCTAGCAACATGTTCCACGTCACGTAAATGCATCTCAAGATATGTCGCGGCATGTTGCGGGACACAGGGCAACGTTGCAGCGTCACCTAGATTGAGCGAAGCGCGTCATGTTGGGGGACAGTTTGCTCCCTAGTGTTTTCGCGGCTTCACGTTGTCATGTTGCGCGCCAGCTGGCAACGTCACGTGTTGTTGTGCAGCGTTGCCGAATATGTTAAGCGTCACGGGTTTCGCGTCAAATGTTGCTTAGTGGATACGAGGCTTTAGGTAGTCAAGTAAAAGGTCAGACAGGCAGCCGCTCCATGTAAAATACTTGTATTCAGCTGCATCCGGTTTCCGTTTAGACTGGAAGCCGACCCCAACCTAGTTTGGAAAAGCATATGCAGATTCAGATTGATTGATTTAGGTAATCAAATAAAAAATGTTATAATTACTTAAATCCGTGCATTTTTTTTCTCATCGACAAACACAAGAGTGATGCATTAAATAAGAATTTCTCGTTTCTTATCAATGTTACGGTCAAAGTCCTTGTAAGTGTCTACCGCATTAAGCAGCTAGTTTATTTTGTTTTACATTACTTTAGTTATCTTGTGCTAACAATACTTTAACGTTGGTATTATATGAATGCAAGGCGACTAACAAAAGATACGAGTATTTACAAGGCAGATGTGAGTGGAAACGCCGGGAGTGGACACCCTAGGATGACATATAGTGACGTTATTGGTGATGTTCTTTAGAAAGGTCAGGTGCGTAGTACTCGCAACCGGCGTGCGTGTATGACCAGATGTATGAACGTAAACGAGGCAAAAAGAGTATGTAAGGATCGTAGCAGATGGCGTTCTGTAGTTTCTGCCTACCGCCATGGGAAGAAGGCGTGAGTTTCTGTGAGAGAAGGATGCCTATGGGAAGCGGTCACCGCCGCCAATGGACATCTGTAATACCAGACGCATCGCTAATGCGTCGCCATCATAGAAATATAAAAAATATAATTATCTATGGTCCTCATTCTAAACACAAAACTCAAACGTCTCATTTGCCTGTAAAACTGGCGCTCATAGCCTGACTATGGATACTATTTTTTTTAAAACAAATCGGAACTACACCAGGCAAAGATATTTCTTTTTTCGAATTGGGCCAGTTCTCTACTTCGATCTGGCCTTGCGGATGAGGTCTTTGATAGAACGAGCAATCCCAGAAGATGCTTATTAACTCTTGCTTTAAAGGCTGACGGGTTATGTACGTGGAAGGGAATAATTGTATTCCTCGAAGGTTTAGACAAAGGTATGTAAGTAGTAGGTAATTACCCATATTTCGCCAGTTATTGTTAAGCCCATGTAATAGGGAGCAATTTTAAACATGTAATTAATTAAAACATGAAACATCACGCACGACAAACCCCCAAGAGATAAGCATATTACCAACACAACGCCGTAAATCCGTATTGATTGTTACATACTTCTTTGTTTTCCCACATTAATACATATTTTAGCACGTGCGCCGGTATGTACGCGCACATAACCTTTGCAGGACGTCAGGTAATAAGGTCAGTGTCTGTCTAGGTCACAGGGCGTCTCCTGGCGCTAGTATTTATAGAATTATCTGGCAGCTGGAATCGATTTTCTGTTATCCTTATCGCTTTTGCAGACATCTTAAGATGTTCTAGGCTGGCATATTTTAGATTGTCATTGACAAGTTCAGAAGATGCCCTAAGCATACCGTGTTTTGTTTCTAGGGAATAACACGTAATCAGCAGAATTGGGACAAAGAATCGTAGTAGTCAGGATGAGACAGGCAAGCCCAGGCAAAATGCTGAGATTAGTTCAACTTCTACATGAAAAAGTTGCTTAGAACATCTCTAAGCCGTTGAATCTGGAAAGACTGTAGAACAGGTAATATTGGCTGAATCATTAATTACTTATGTCCATTCACTGAATATAATGTTGATTCAGTATAATAGCCAGCCTGTTTCCCTTGGCTGCTGCAAAAGAGATACAGCATCACGAGTCATTAAGGCGACAATAAGTGCCAGCGACCTTGAGCGAGTGGGAGGAGCATGCCGAAACTTTTAAGCGAATCAAATTGCACAGAGCGCTAGCGTCTACCCGGACATTAGTCACCGATGCACTGCCGCCCGTCGCCTGCAAGAGCCCCCGCTTCAACGCGCATCATGTTTTTTCGCAAAAACAACCCCCCTTGATTTATCAAACACAATACAAATAAATGCCGTATACAAAAATTTGGGTAATTAAATTGTCTTTTAGATGGTGCAGTTTTCATGAAAATACGCTCGATAGTTTTTGCGTGATTATCGTTTTTGTGTTCGCGTTAGACAATACTTTACAAATTAATTACACTATGTTATAAAAATATAATTTCAAATATTCATATATCAAATTACGAAGAAAATAGTCTAGTTTATCATTTTTTTTTTTCAAACAAACGTTTAGACGTGATGTTCAATTTGAAATCATTAAAAGTCGTATATCTGCGCCTTAATAGCTAAGCAAACACATTCATGATCGCAGTTTGTTGTTACTAGCAGACTGGGCTACTGCCCCACCTCCAACGTTCCAAATCCACTCATTTAATTTAGTCGCAGTCCAACGAATTTATTTATGGTGAAAACCCTTTTTATTTCGTCCATCCACTATGTACTTAAAATTCCTAACCGGCCGCATAATTTACTCAAAACATATGTTAGCGTATCTGAGCCTGACTGCGACAGAGTAAAAACGTAAAAACATCTACAAGGGGTGTCACACGCATATTTTAATCATGACGTCATCAACTATTTCTGTCTGGGGTCTGATGCATTTACCATTATTTTGTTTTAACGTTTTAATGATAAATTTCCCAAGTATTCAAATGTATGTAAAGTGCAAAGGTCTTGTCTCTGACAGAGAAGGAACCATTGATCTGCAAACATTTTGTTAGTTGTTGTTGCAAACATTAGAAGAGACTCCACGATTTTTAAAATGAGGCGAGCATTGGACGCCGCTGACTTTTAAATACAATTTCTCCCTTGGCATATGCTAGTCCTCATATTTCGGGCAAGTACGAGAGCCTCCCACTGGTTATTGATTCTGATTCTGGATGATAATGAAGAACAATCTTAATAAGTGGCAGCTGAGATTCGGTCCCTAATGCCCATTTAACATGAGACGCAATGACACGGTTGACGATGGATCACGCATGTCTAGAATTATCCTATTTATTCGAGACTTGAAGACTCCTAGGTTACAGTCATCAGGATAAACAGACTGCTTGCCAGAGTGGACATATAATAAGTACCACGAATCGTTTAGCGAGTAGGTACGTACGACAAATTGATAAAGGCTGTCCGTAGCACCAACAAATTGGAAAAACCAATCATATATTTTTAGATCAGGATTCTTTCACCGTCCTGAAATATTACTCTATTTAATGTATTACAGGAAAATTACATGTATTTATATCATTTTGAGTAACAACGGGCCCGTTTTGTGGTGGTTGTGTTGCAACCAACCCACACTAACAGAGGTAAGTACATTTTATGAGAAGTATTTATCCTCGTTGTACTAATATTGTTTTTTTATAGCGTTTGCTAACATTTAAATGGTGGATGGCCAGGACCGGTTTTTGTAGGGACGTTTGAAGGAGACCTATGCCCAGCAGTGGACGTATTTCGGCTGTATGATACGTAATGTTTAAAATACTCTTTTCCCACGAATTAGCCTGGCAGTAAAACCTTCGTTAAAAAAGCCTAGTTCCCAGTTCGTAAAAAGTAACTTATCGTTACTTTGGATAGGATTTTTGTCAATATTCGACCTTTACTATCCTTCAGAAGGGTTTAGGGGTAATTGCCTCGAGTATAGTTTTCAAGTAGGTAGCCGTGAGGCATTCAGTACAAGTTTTATGTACTGTAGGAACCGTCTCTAAGAACTTAGCGTGGAGCGAAATACGTAGATATATCCTAGCGTATTTTCTTTATTTATTTCTAATCAATCAATGTAGAGAGAGGTGCGAACTCGTTTAGTTCCAAGGAAAGAGAATCCATGATTAAGAGCTAAAGTGCGGTCACTGTCGGATTGCATAGAAAAGAAAGAGACGCGCGATGACACAACGCTGGTAATTTATTGCAAAATATGAAGCAATTATGGATTTACAAAAAATCTATTCATAGGACTAAAAAAATAAAACACTATTACGTTAGTATGTTACTTGTACACTAATCTGACAAAAAATCTCAATGTTTGCATGTATAATAGTATGGTTTTTAATCGTTAAAATATATTTTTAGGGCTATCTTCGTGTTTTTTTTCTATCATACCAAGTTAATTATATTATGATTTCAACACACTATCTAACTAGCATATATCCAGAAGAATATCATATACTTTTCTGATTTTGGTTACTGCAGTGGATCATATATTTTTAGGCATTATAAATTTGCATTTAGGTCATGTAGTCCCCTTAACAGAATTATACCTGGGCCCGGACTTGAAGAGTTCAGAAACAAATAGACTGTAACGTAAAAAAAAACATATTTTCTGAAGCAGTTATCTCAGCAGATAGGCTTGAGTACATACTACCTACCTAAATAGTACGTATTCCTTTGACGATATCCTAATTACTAAAAAAATTAACGGCAGTTCCAATAAAAAACCCATTTAGAAATCTCAAAGATGACACTGGGATAAATGATCGAAACCATTAGTTAGCTCTCCGTTTTGATAAAAAAAAAAAACAATAAAATATCTTATAGGATTCCAGTTTGATGACGGCATCTGTTTTCTCATTGGTTGGGCGAGCCAGATGCATTTTATTAAAGAGGTTTACACACTATTTGGCGACCAACAATCATCGTATTTTTTTCTCCTTCCGATTTGAATTTGGAAATGGTTGGATGGGAGTGGCTGAAGATGGAGATTGTAGAGGCTAACAGAGAGGCCTATGTCAAGTAGAGTACTATTTTTTATGATGTCACCGATCAGGATTTTTGTAGGTAAAGCGAGTTTGCTCCACACATATTTTGCCGGGTGATTTATTATCGGATCGGAAGGAAAAATAAATAAATTATAGTCAGGTACAAAACGAGATTATTTATGGATCGTTTTAAATTACCGACTTACCTCTATGTTCATTGTTTCTTTTGTGTAAAATTAAAATATGAAAAGTCTCAATGCTGTCATTGTATGATAAATATGAGTATCGACGATTGTATCATAGTGATCATATTTTATTTTGAAACAAAAACAGATATTTATTTAGATTTGCTTTAAAAATTATGATTCCTTGCAGCAGCACCTAATCAGCCTAATTTTCGAAAGTATGGTGCTTGGCAAATAAAATGGTTACCTTCTTTTTTAATTTAAAATCTACCCTCAATATAAACATTATAAAAATATATACCAGCTTATTTTTACCAATTTTATACCTGACAAAAAAAACCTTTTCTGTTTAATTTTATTCCATTCCAAATAAAATAAAATACGTATTAATAAAATTCATAAGAATAAGATAAATGATCTAAATGAATCATGATGGTACATTACAATATGCTTATTGTTTAACGTTTTAAGTTTAACAAGGCACATTAACTGATATAACCCGATTCGCTATGCAGTAAAAATAAAGTTTATAAAACAAAAGCGACCGAGAAAACCTGTTTGCAAAAATCTCACGATTTCGCGCTGCCGGTGCGTCGGCTGAGTTTTTTCATTTCTTTTTAGACACACATATTGCTACATAATGCACTTGGAAAACACAAAATATGCTGAAATTTTAATTATTATTTTAACACTCACCTGTAATTTTAACTGGCACGAAACTAATCCGTATTTTAATTCAATAATTCGCTAAAAATGTAATTCACCAGCGCACACTCGTGACCCTAGCGGACATTAGCACTGACAGAGGTGCCAACGTGACAGATGACGGCAGACGGCGTTTTTGTTATTAAGTTGGTGGCACGGAGAGGTTTGTAGACGTGAAGGCTGTATTTCTGGCAAACCTATTTTATTTTAAGTAATGTTTTATAACTTTATATGCAATTCGATTAATAGATATAATTATTAATTTTAATATACTTAATAAGGGTTTTTTTATTAAAACAATGAGTGACGTAAATAAGGTTAAAAAATTGATGAATAAATTTTTAGTGAAATTTTTGAACGTTACTCAAAGTTCAATGAACTCGTGAAATGAATGCAGCCTTAAAACTGCTAGCGTTCCAGACATTAAAACGTAAGCTAAAACGACTTTAAACATTCGATATTGCTAGCGGACTTATGTCAGTTCCACAATATTGAATCGAATGGGGTTAAAAACTGAAAGCTCGTCCGTGCGATGGCAGCACTTACTTTACCAGCTGTAGCCCGCCAAATTCAATTTTTCTTTGGTTTTTTGCAAATTGCAGCTGTGATTTAAGTCGTATGTTGATCAAAATGCGATTTATGACTGTAGGAATGATATATTTACTGAATACTAATGATCAATTTCATATCAATCGTCAAACTTTTAGATTGAATAAAAAGTTTCATGATATATTGTGTGCGACTTGTAGAGAGACCCAATTAAACATGGCTTACGGAAAAAAAAGTGTCTGTCATCGGTAAAAGAGCAGATTTAGTAGTTATCATTTTGAGATATACAGTTTTTGAAAAATTTAGTGGTGAGTCATTTTTTATGTCATGGAGCGACGCCATTTGACTGCTGATGAAATGCAGAAAGCTGTAGGAATGCTACATATGGGAAGAAATCAGTCTCAGTCCAGGCATTTTGGTGTCAATAGAAGCGTGATTTGTCGTCTTTGGCAGCTTTACGTTATTACAGGGGATCCTGCTGAGCAGCACCCAGGACGTGAAAGGAGTACAACTGCTCGACAGGACCGACAATCCAACTGCTTGCTGACTGCAAGACGTCAGCCGATGTTAACCACCCGGGAGATAGATATATAGCTACAATTCTCAAATCGTGTTGTTGTTAGCCACCAAACCATTAGAAATAGGCTGCATGAATACGGCCTACAAGCATGACGCCCAATTAGGTGCCCGCCTATACGCCATGGGAATCGCGCCCGTCGAAACGAATGGTGTAGGAAACACTAGACATGGACCCAGGAGCAATGGAATAAAATTTTATGAGTCCCGGTTTGGATTACGTTGAAGATGTCCAAGGGCCATACGTTCACCCATTTGCACAAAGTCTTGGCTCAGATTTCACGCTGATGCATGACACAGCTCGAAAGACCAGAGAGTACTTGGCAATGGAAAACATTTGGGTGTTGCCGTGGCCTGCACAATCGCCAGACCTCAATCCCATCGAACACGCATGGGACATGCTCCAGAGGCGTGTTATAGAGAACCTGGACGCAGTTTCGACAACACAACAACTGAAAGACTTGTTAAAATTCCATTGGGAGCGATTGCTGCAGGATCAGATTAACAATCTTATAAATTCAATGAAAAATCGCTGCCGACAAGTTTTAAACAACAGAGGCCGTCACACTTTGTATTGAATTACCAAATAATTAAAAAAATGTCGTTATGTAATTTAGTAAAACATTAACTGTCTTACCACAAAACCGTGTTTTTCAGCCGTTTAGGCTAAACAATTGTTCAACAGGAGATTAATGTATTGAGATTGACGTTAGACTGACAGTAGACACGCGTTGAACCAGTATCTAAGTTTTTGTGATATGATTGGAAAAGTTTAATTTCGTTTTAACTGTATTTTATACTACTTATGTTACGGTACACATAATTGTTAATTATTGTTATTAAATGAACAATTGACTGAAGGATTTTGTTGTTTTAGTCACTAATGCATCAAAAAATGCTTAGTCATTATTTATAAAAGAAATATAAATATATTATAATAGTAAAAATCGTTCAAAAGTTCAAAACCACACACACACACATACATGACGCTACGCACGTACATGTTGCTTAGACTTTTTTGATGTATGTATTTCAACAGCCAGCTATCAAATTCATATACCACTAGTGATAGTAGCGAATGTAGTGACATCTGATGTGAGCTATTGGCAGTGTATAAACCTATTTAGCTTAGATCATTTACTTATGGACCCGCATCTTAAGAGTATGTTCAATGGCATGATTCTGTTCTGGCAGTTTGAGTAATTTATGCGGCCTACCCAAATGTCCTTTCTTTGGTATTGTCCGTCGAATCGTTAAGCTCCTTAAGTCCTGACTTCCTGAGTTGAGCTGCATGATTACTGACAAATGCGTGCACTGACTGGACAGGTCCACTCAATCTGTGTGTTTTTTCCTCAAAAGACCATTTCAGATACCAGTCTATATGGTCTTCACATGAACTGACCAAGATTATGTCTGGACTTTAAAAGAGACTGTGACCTCTGAGTTTGTTTCGGCGTTTCTTCTCAGAGTAGTCAGATAGGAAACGCCGACCTCATCTAATTTAAAAAAAATATGATTGACATGTAAAAGTGTTTGTACAAACCTATTTACAGAAATAATATCATTTATCATTTATCAATGGTTAATTAATATAAATAATAGACTGTTTGAACCTGTCAGTTTTCTCCAATAATTTATTAAATACTACTAATCAGTCTCAAAGGCGGTGTGGATTATAATAAACAAAAAGTTTACTCGGAACATAATTTTTATAAACCGTTTGAGATGCCGCATGCCGTTTAAATGAGTGCCCATGGAGTTCAGTGTCCTTTCTTCCCGATAGGGTGTATTCATATTTTATCTCGAAAAGGGTAAAGTATTACCCAGTAATCACGATGTGGAGGTCAGATAGACAGTCACTCCATGTAAAATACTGGTATTTAGTTTCATCCGGTTAAGAAAATGCTAGGCAAATGAAAAATCTTATACGAGTAAACTTTCTCTCTTTTTTTATCAGGGAATCTGTCGCTAACTATAAAATATCTTTACTTCCTTCTTGTTTTTGAGTAAGTTGATAGCAGTGTTGGCAGTGTAGTTGGCACTGTTGGCAGCATTGTCCAATGTCTACCTCGACCACCAAAAGTGACAGACTTTTAAATGGGCAAATGTGTGTAACCGGCATTAAAAAAACAATGCTTTAAATTTTGACGAAGTCTTTTAAGTAACTGGAACGTGTTAGCATTTTTGTTTTGGATTTTGAACGCTAGCGGCTTCCAACCGCCATTTTTCTTGTTGAAGATTTCAAACGAACGCGTCGCGATGTTTTAAAATAAAACAGTTTATAGTTTCTTGTGTTTATAGTTTCAATAATATTGTTGAAAAAGTAGTAGTATATAAATAACTTTAGAAAAACAGTTAAATATATAGCCAGTGGTTTAGTTTTAGAGTAAGTAGTTTAAAAAAAAAAGCATACGAAACTGTAGTTTATAATAACGATTCCGTAGGACTATTAGTTAGGTACTACAACCCCGCGCTAAGAGGACCCACTGCTCCATAATACTAGTTTATTTTTGCTGTAATTATCTGAAAAGATGGATTCCGTAACTGATCGCTTGAATAAATTGAGGGAAGAACGAGTTGCAAGGGAAAGGGCGCGAATTGAGAAGGTAAGCCACCTATTTACCTGTTATTTCACGATTCCCGCTACTTCTGGTGGAAGACTGTTCTCTGACCGGAGTATTATGTGCTTGTCTATTAGCCCAGATGTTCATTGTTTATTTATACCTATATGTCATGATCATGTTCACTTATAGGAAAGGTTTACAAACTTACTCTGATTTTTAAGAATTAATGTAGACCTTACGTTTCTATAAAGTCAAGAGTAAGTTTGAGTTTGTAAGTTTGTAAAACATTGACACCTGACCAGATGTCAGATAGTTTATCTTTATGTCTCGAGAGTTCAAGTCTTGATATCTTTGTTGTGGATACCAGATAATGTAATAATTTAGCTTCCCTTCTAATGGTCTCTGATTATTGAAACTTATATACTCATTATATTTCCTTAAGTAAAAAAAAAAATGGTAATGCAACTCTTCACTAATTTCAGCTACGAGAATTGAATCTCAAAAAGTATAGCAAGGAGGAACCGTTTAAAAACTCCATGTCAAACCTATCGACAATCAACAAATCTGTGAAATCAGAAGTAAATTTGAAAACAAATAATACTGGAGCTGTTAAAAATAATTTCCATGTGAACGGAACTACCAAGAGACCAATAATGGGACCAACACTCAAACCGCTGAACAAAGAATTGACAAAGCCAAAAACTGGTGCTAATCAAACAAAAACTGATGGAAAAAGTCTTAGTTCCAATATTCCTAAAGCTTCAGCCTCAAATGTTACAAAGAAACTCACTACTAAGGCTGCAAATTCTATGAACACTGACAGAAAACTTTACGTAACAACAACTGACAAGAAAATTCAAAATGATGACAAGAAGGTTACACATGTCAGTCATTTACCTAAATCTGAGAAGAAAGGCAATAGCGGCACTACCTTAAATGGTGGAAAAAGACAAAATTTTGCTATAAGAAAGACCGAGGGTGTAACAACTAATTTGAAGTTGCGACAAAGCCTTGCGGTAACCAATAATAAGCCCATACCTAACATAGCCAGAAAATCTATGATCCCTCAAAGCGCCTCAAAATCCACATCTCAATGCTCTGTCTTTGAACGCTTGTACAAACCAAAAACGGTCCCAACCACACATATTAATGAGGTTGAAAAACTTCATAACGATCCTACCTACTTGAAGAAAGTGATTCGAAATTCAGGAATTATTTTGAACAAGCGTCACACTGTTTTTGAAAACAACAAACCGAAAATAGCAATGCCTGTCCGTCGTTCTATTTCCGCAGTGCATTTCAAACGCATTGGCAAACAAGAACTCGGCAATTGCATCCACAAATGGTCTTCTATTGGTGATAAACTGAACAATGTACACCTCAAATATCTGAATGAGGACGAAAATATCCAAGCAGATAAGGTAGTCTCTGCAGTCAAGAGTGAGAGAAAGAAAGTCACATTCATGACTCCGATGGGTAACTTTAATACTCCGAGACCAGAAGAACTGCAAGCAAAATTGAAGTCCTGGCTTCAAAAGCGAGGCAAATCCTTAGACTCCTACCACCATCTGCAATGTTTCGGTATCCATCACTTGCCGCATAGCATTAAATTCGATCACAAAGTTTTTGATGAAGAGAATAAAGAAAATATTGCGGTAGAATCGGACAGCGATGATGATTCTTATGCAGAGAATATGAACAAAGAAGTACAGTCTATGGAGAAATGGAGGACCGCTAGTTGTGTTAGCGATAGCGTTGATTTCAACGAGTCACATGACAATGACACTACTATGACTTGTAGCGATGTTGTTAATCTTGATGAAGTGGTTATTGGGGCTTTGAAAGATCTTGCTGACTTGCTGAGGGAGGTAAGAAGATTATTTGTATTCAATATTTTTTCAACTTGTTGATTTTTTTCAGACATTAGTGGAAGCAAGTGATCTTGATTTGTAACAACAGCATTTTGAACATTTTCTCTAGTAACAGCTCACTTAATGATGCTAACCCAATACAAAAATGTACTAATATTTTAATATTTGGGGCGGTTTTTAAAAAGAGCTGAATGATCATCATTTTCTTGCCATAATTTCAATTTATTTGGGGTTGGCACAGCATGTCTCCCTTTTCCATACTTCTTAAAACAGGCTGCAAATCAACCTACAATATTTTTAGTCGCTGATTATGATTTAAAAGACTTCATAAATAATTAGGAGGCAGTTTAAAAAAAAACGCTAAGTTCCACCTTTAACTTATTTGATTAGGTATTCCCATTAGAGAAAACGACAAGTTGATATCTTAAAAGGAGACCAGGTGAATTTGTCTATGAAGTTGTCTATGGACCAATAGCGATACGTTTTTGATATCTGTGTCGGGATACCTCATGTATACCCTTGACTTTGTTCAATAAAGGGGCATCAATATCTGACCTGGTAATTTTGAGAAAAATATACTTTTACCTCCTTACTAATAAACGTATAGCATCTGTGTAGTTACACTCCAATTTCTCTCTTTCACTCGTCAGTAATTTGACATTCGAAAGAAGAAGACAAAGCGTTGTATAACTATACAGACGCTATACAACATTTATTAGTAAGGAGGTTAGGATTTACAGTCCCCTTACAACCCGTCGGAATATCCATCCTATATGTATATTATTACAGCGTATTTTCCTCTAAATTACTGGGTCAGATTTTAATGCCCCATTGAAAGAAAGAAAGAAAATACATTTACTTAGCACAGTCTACAAAGCCCACAACACAACGTATACCAACAAACAAAAAATAAAAAGTGTACAGTGTGTAGTGAGAAATTAGCAGGAAAGTGTGCCTCGTGGCTGCGCCAAATAGTTCAGCAAAGGATAAAGTTGAGATATCCTTACATAAACATCACAACCATATCGCTATTGCTCTGTAGACCACCGTCTAATCTTATTCATAGCTACGCCAAACCGAGTTACGTTTTAAAATTATTTTACTGTAACTCCTTTCAGGGCTTTGACTGGGAGCAATGCGCTCGCTGGCTTCGGGGCATCCGCGAGAGGTTCCCCTCCGTACCCAATTCTGCTGAGTACTGGGAGTGTCGCGCCGCCCTGGAGGATAGGAGGGGAGACTTGCCGGCCTCTGTGCAATGCTGGGAGGAGGCTATTGCTAAGGGGACTGAGGTTAGTATTGGTAAAAGCAATTTTAATGATGTGTCCAACATTAGACATTTATTTCTGACACAAATCTCACATGCACAACCGAAAAGAGCTATACTAATTAAATATTAATTCCATAAAATGTGAGGTATCAGTGTTGCAACCAAGATTTAATCTCTTGGGTACAGCGCAGACCAAACCGGTGCCCAGAGCATAGGTTTTGTTTCAGATGACCATTTTATAATTCCACTTTAATGTCATTAAGTGTAAAATTGTACATGCAGCAACGCTGACATCAAAATGCTTCTCAAGCACCCTGCGGAAATAATTATCATTTTCACCATATCTTTACTGCACAAATATTATCTTCCTATCATTGTATGATGCAAACAATCATACAAATGAAGGAATTAGTATTTGCGTGCATCGCAAGAATCTCTTATCAAATAAAACTACCTTATAAAGCTATAAATAAAGCTACACTAATCTACATGGTCTTTACAT
This sequence comes from Griposia aprilina, assembly GCA_916610205.1. Classification (NCBI taxonomy): domain Eukaryota; kingdom Metazoa; phylum Arthropoda; class Insecta; order Lepidoptera; family Noctuidae; genus Griposia; species Griposia aprilina. Next base: position 5,087,890 of record OU744310.1, on the reverse strand, counting down.
GATCTGACCAAGATTATGTCTGGATTTTAAAAGAGACTGACCTCTGAGTTTGTTTCGGCCTTTCTTCTCAGAGTAGTCAGATAGGAAACGCCAACCTCATCTATTTTAAAAAATATGATTGACATGTAAAAGTGTTTGTATAAACCTACTTACAGAAATAAAATCATTTATCATTATACAAATTTTCAGAAACTCAATACTCAATACTTTTATTGCATTCCACATGTAAGTATTCTTAGGTGGTAAACTTATAATAAGATCATATGGACCCTGTCGGGCACAGCTAAATAAGTGAGTTAGGAGAGAGAAAGCATTTGTTAACTATATAATATTACTTAGCAAACTGCCATATTAAAACATGATGTAGGTTTTTTTGAGATAATCTACAGGTATCATCTGTTGAGAGATGTAATAATCTATATATATAAAAATGAATCCCTATTTCCCTTGTTCACGCCATGATGCGTGAACGGCTGGACCGATTTCACATTTTTTTTGTTGTGTTCGTTATTGTCAGGAGAAGGATCTTATGAAATAAAAAAAGAAGAAAGTTGAGCGGAATGTTACAAAATTTAAGAAAACTTAACGCCAATATTAATTTTACATAACTGTCAGTTGTTTGAAATTGCTGTCAGCGATTGACAGAATGCGCGCTGCAAATATCGTTTAACACAGATGGGTCGGTTGATAAATGAGTCGATAGTTTTAGTCAATAGTCAAAACTAAAACTAAACGTCATATGACATTCATAGTTACGACAGGACAACGTCTGTCGGGTCAGCCTGTAATAAATAAATAAATAACAAATCAAACTATATTAGTGATGAACCCAACACACATTACAATATTAATCTCTTTCCAGCATTCAGTAGTAGAAGCAAACCTCGACCAGCTGTTGGACAAATTTATGCAGCTAAAGATAAGCCCCACCAGCGGAAAGCAGCGCCAAGTTGACCCCAAGCTAGTTGATGTCAAGAATGTGTTTAAAAGCACTATTATCAGATTTGCAGTTCAACAGGCTAAGTTGTAAGTAACCTGATGTTTATTTGAATTATTCCGATCTGTCACCCTCCTTTGTCCACTTAGGGGGACAAACTTCATATCCTCCTAAGCTCCTAGGCTCCTATCGAATGATTAAATCTGCAATCATCGCAGTAAAGAACTTTCACAACAACGAACGTCGCGATAGGTAACTTTCGCAGTAACGTAAATCGGGGTAATGAACTTCGCAACTATGATTTACACTCGCTGTAAGTTTATTTTCAGAATTATAATTACTATTATTCAGTTTGTTGATCTATTTAGAATTGACCTCAAATGATTTCATGAAATAGTCACTCAATAGGGTGATATAACAAGTATTAATGATTATATTTCTGCAAATAAATATTTGTTGCGGTCATGAATCATATTTTGATCAACGTACAGCCTAATACTTGACCTGTAAATTGAAAAAACGTAAGAAAGTTGAATTTCGCGGGCCCCCTGGCGCGTCCCTCTTCCGGCGGATGTCACGCTACAACGCGTCACGCGACGGGGCGCGGGAAACGGAGTCAAATATCATGCGCGGTGGCGCGCCTCCCGCGCACCGGAGCGTGGCGCGTGGTAGTTTGAGATCCACCTAAAGAATAGATCATCTGCAGGTACGAAGAGGTCTCTGAATATTGGAAGATTTTCAAAGAAATGATTTGGAGGTCTTATAACAAAGAAACTATTGACCTAATCTGTCCGTTGGCTCATGGCGAAATATGAAGGTGGGCGATCTTTTTTTTGTCAGCCTTTTAGAACAAGAGTTATATTTATATCATCGAGCCATATTTGAATTTGGAGCTTTATTCCGATAAGGCGACAACGTAAAAGTTCTAAACACAAAAACTGATTTTAAACGAGAGTCTTAACTTGTTAATTTTGAATTTAGAACTTTATCTAAAACAAGATTTATCTTGACTTCGATTTTTATCATCAAGCCATATTTGAATTTCGAACTTTATACCGATAAGGCGACAGCGTTAAAGTTCTAAATATAAAAACTGATTTTAAACGAGTCTTAACTTGTTAATTTTGAATTTAGAACTATATCTCAGTCGGAAAAAATTCGAAATATAAGAACTGGCTGAAAGGTTTAAGCTTAGCAAAGTCGTTTTGTAATGGGACCGGCATGAGTTGTCCCAATAGAACTTAGAATTTTTAAAGATCGTCTTGCCGAGAGCTTCACGTTGCAAATCCGCAGAGTAAATTAACTTAGGTAGTGGATTTATTGTTATACAACCTTGAAGCACAGGTTCAACCTAGTTCAGGCAAATTAGCAACTGTGTTTTTGTAAATGTGTCGAAATAAACGACTATTATATTTAAAAAAAAAAAAAAAACATCCTCTGTAGACGTACTGGCTTACATATCTGACAGAAAATGCCGTACAAATTCTGTCCCATTTTTAATTTTATTTGGTAGTTACTGCCTATCCGGACAGACCCTTAAAATATTTATAAAATTTTCAGATCTCTATAAAAACATTTTGGACAGCTGTTAGTACAATTTAATTACCTTTTCATTATCATAATCAGCCCATTAATGCCCACTATACAGGGTGTACAAGAAAGGTGTGGTACAAACCATTAAATTGAACAACTTTCTCCATGGTACCAACATCGTAATCGCTAAAATATGGCAGCCGTCCGATACATTTGGGTCGAGCAGGTATTGAAGTTTAGTATGGGGCAGTTGATATTTTTTTCGCGATTACGATGTTGGTCCAATGGAGAAAGTTCTTCAGCTTGATGGTCTGTACCACACCTTTCTTGTACACCCTGTATAACTAAAACCGGTAAATGGTTGAATTTAAATAAATGCATTGAGTTTGAAGTCAAAGTCAAATTATTTATTTCAAAAAGGCACTTGAACGTCAAAAAATAGTTTGAGTCGCACAAAACTAAGGAGGCAGTCGAAACATTTGTTTTTAACCCCCGACGCAAAAAGACGAGTGTTAATAAGGTTGACCACTATGTGTGTGTCTGTTTGAGGCACCTTACCCCCTAAATGGGTGAACCGATTTGGATGCGGTTTTTTTAATATTTGAAAGCAGGTTTTCTAGCGGTGGTTCTTCGACATGTTTTATCAAAATCGGTTCAGCCGTTTCAAGGTCATCAGCTCTTTTTTGTGTCGGGTTTTTTTTTTTAATTTTACCTATTATATCACACAAAATTAGTACTGAAGTTCTGTTCTATAACATCCCATTGCTGGGCCCGTGGTAGCTAAACTGCACGAATTTATTTTACAATAATTCCTAATAACTAAATAATTATTTTTTCAGACGGCACTCGACCCAGTTCGAAGCTCCGAAGTACACAATTACCCCCGTCCGACGCAGTGGAAGGCTTAGTACACACTGTAGCGCCCACAAACGGACTCCTTTACAAGTTTGTACCTCTGTCCGACAAGCCGACGAGTTGGTGTTAGGAGAAAAACCTGTATTTGTACCGAATGAATGTCTGTATGGAACGCCCTAATTTTAAAAGACCGAGAAACGTTATTTAGCACTTTGGCTAAGCGTAACTCCTGTCACTGTCGCGTATAGCCGTACAAGACTCTTTTGGCGCGTCGCCAATCGCAGCCATCTTGTTTTATCAATCATCATTTCAGTCGAAAGACGTCCAATGCTGGACATAGGCCTCCCCCAAGCATCGCCACTTCGACCGGTTCTGTGCTTCTTGCATCCAGCGGATTCCTGCAGCCTTCACAGGGTCATTTGACCACCTTGCGGGAGGCCTTCCAAAGCTACGTCTTCCGGTACGCGGTCGGCATTCCAGAACCGATCGGTTGGCTCTGCTCTGCAAGCAATGTGTCCTGTCCCACTGCCAATTAAGTTTGGAAGTTCTTCGGGGTATGTTGATTACCTTGGTTCTTCTGCGGACCTCTTCATTTCTGATTCGATCACTTAGGGAAACCACAAGCATAGCTAGTGGCGTAACTATAGGGTGGCAGAGCCGGCAAAATGCCACGGGCCCTCAGCCCTATGGGGCCCCCGGCCCGAGAGGCATGAACAATATTTACTAAAAATTATAAATTATATATAAGTACTTAAAATCAATTAAGGGACTCTATGAGACAAGACAGGCTACGTAACTTAGCTATTCTGTCTATTGAAAATTCTATGGCCCGATCTTTAAACTTTGATGATGTTAATGATACTTACTTTTGCGAAACAGACAGCTCGGAGAACAAAAAAAAATATTAATAAAAAATTTGTTAAGATTAAATTGTTATTTTATTATAAATATGTAATACTATGCTTTTGAACATTAAATTTACTATATATTTAACTAAAAATCACACAGTAATACTGTTGGGTAGTTACCCAGTGACTAATTAAAATTTAATTACAACATGACCATTTTTACTGGACCCCATACAATGACTCTGCCACGGGCCTCAGATGGTATAGTTACGCCACTGAGCATAGCCCTCTCTATTGCCCTTTGAGTGACTTTCAGCCTTCTAATAACGCCCATTGTGAGAGACTGTGTTCTGATTTATCATTACTTTTAACAAAACAATTCCACAAATGTTTACCAACAACACCCCCTTGAGCCTCATTCGTGCGTCAAAAGATTCTTGTAGCAGTGTGACTATCAAACTATAAATGCAAAATAGAGACTGGACATATTATATATATAAATATATAAGCCAATGCATGTGCTAAGTTACGTTAATTAATTTCGGCCTAAGAGTTTATAATTATTAAATTATCTAGCGTAGATGTATTCTTGCTGGCCAAGCATAGAGTAGTTAGCAAATGGAGTAATAATGTGCAAATATGTAAGGTAAAAGATGAACTGCGAAGGTACAGTTTAAACTGAAGCTACTCATAATTCTGCCTAACCTGTTCCCAACCATGTTGGGGTCGGCTTCAAATCTAACCGGATGCAGCTGAATACGTATATTTTACATGGAGCAACTGCCTATCTGACTTCCACAACCCAGTTACGGGTTAATCTATTCTTGCTTATTGTGGTGTTCACCACGTTATAGGAAGTATTCGGATAGGTAAATTAAACAACAATTCACTGTACAACAGCAGAGGTCGCACGTCCGCACCGGTCGAGTACCAGCAAGCAACTGGCCACACTGCGGGCGTGCGCCGCTACGTTAGTTTATTATGTCAATACGCTACACTTATAAACATAAAAAGGAATTTTCTAGTTGCTGGCGACCCTAACCCAATGAACTTAACCAGTTGTTTCTTTGCTCCAATTTCCTATCGAACGAATTAAGCGAATTTAAAACGAATTAAGAGTAGACAAAAATATTCGTTTTAGTATTCCATTTGTTATTTATTCTATAAGTTTTTCTATGGCTAAATAAAAATACTTGTCAAAATTACTTACAGCCGCAAAAACATTCATAGAACCAAAACCACTTGGCTATTCGGATTTAAATTGTAATAAATGATAGTGGAAATAAGCTTTAATGATAAGATATTAAGGTAGTTACGGCTCTAACTTCTAGGACATAAATACTTACGCCAGATTCTGGTTACGAAATGCTTTATTTGACATTCGGTTAATTTTAGATAATTATTAGGTTTTTGAAAAACAAACTCAAAGTCATACAAGACAAAGTTGTGAACGTATTTCAAAATGCTTTGCAACCAAAAAAATTGACAAATGACAAATGGTCACTTTAAAATTAACTATGACTACCTAGCGCAACGGTATATAAGGTCGGGGAAAAGTTCTTTCGTATTTTATGTCCAAATTAAAGACTAAGAGCTCGTATGGCACTCAAATATCGAGTTTATCAAATGGGTAGAAACTGTTCTGTGGTCAACCCCTAAGTATTATATTGTATAGACACAAATATTAATATCAAAGTAGACGTTTTTTAATTACATTAAACATTACCAGATTTTGAATTTCTAAAAATATTTATATTATATTTAGATTATCTAGATAATCATCAGAATCCTAATTTTAGCAGTTTATTCGAAGTATTGAAAATCGGAATGTCGTTTTCGGACCGAGAACCCATCGAGCATTTGATTCTTCGAACGTATGAAAATCGGAAAACAAACAAATCGCATATACGACTTTCGGTAAAATAAATTTCGTCATTATTAATAATAGACATTATAATTCTTAGGTATTATGAAATTCGGACTTTTGAAAATCGGAACATCCAAATTCGGAATAAAATATTTCGGAGTATTTGGGTGTTCCCATCAAAACCAGCCAAATACAATCAGTATAGTAAAAAAATCACAACTTTACTTACCTATAAAATACGAAAAATATTTTTCCCCGACCTATTATAATAAGTAAGTGGCAATGAATGTAAATTATCTAAGATTCTGAATTCAAGTATTGACCATCCAGATAGGCTGAATTTTACTATGTGCATGGGCTCCTTGCCATGCAAGTTTTCACCATAACTCTTTCAGCCAACTTATGGCAATTTTGTCTTTCGTTTGTTGCCTAATCGTAACTAGTAATTCTGTTTTCGCAATATAAGATTATGCTTCAATTTGGAATCCCAGATAGTTATCATGTTTAGAAAAAACAAACTCAATGTCACACATGACAGTTCAAATTACATTGCACCTAATATTTATTTTATAATAAATGGTTTATCAAAAATCAACTTAGACTCCATATTCATAAAGTAAACAGTTGTGTAAAGATTTGGTTTCTTATAATTATTAGGAAAGCGGTTCCGTCATATTATATTTACTGGTGTTTGTGTTACAATGATTTTTTTCATTAGTACAGACACCAACGATACACTTAATTCTGAAATGCCATATTTTTACTTAGAAAATTGTTTCTGTGAATCGTAGTGTTTTTTTTTTCTGAAATAAAAAATATTATTATTATATTATAGCGGCCATCATGAAATTCTGTTATTTAGACCAGTATTTGTCATTACGTTGTCAGAAAACGCTCTGTATTTTCTGTTCTGTTCAACGCTTTCTCCTAAGGGGGATGCGCCAAGGTGGCCCGCGAAATTCAAGTTTTCTTACGTTTTATGCAATTTGCAGGTCAGTATCAGGTTGTATGGTGATCTAAATATAATTCGCGGCCGTATCAAATATTTATTTATTGAATAATAATCATAAAAATCATCAATACATCTCTTTAAGTTCATATTACCCTATTGAGTGACTATTTCATGAAATCATAACATTTGAGGCCAATTCTAGCTTAAGGAGTTGTATTGCTGATTCTAATGATTATAATTCTGTAAAACCGTATTTGTTACGGCCGCGAATCACATTTTAATCAACATACAACCTGACACTGACCTGCAAATTGCAAAAATCGTAAGTAAATTTGAATTTCGCGGGCTACCTTAGCGCATCCCCTCAATTATCAAAGATTCTGAATATTCAAGTTAACACATTTTTATGACGTCATGAAGGGGATGGCAGAGGTGTTTACACCCACATTATGCATGTATCTGACATTAAAATTATGCCAATCATGTTCTTATTAGTTAATAATTCTTGTTTTAATTATTTTTAGTGTGTAAATATATTTTCGCTTCTGGATAAGTAAATTGTATACAATTTATTTTCTTATCACCAAAAATGTACGCTTAGAACATTATGTTATTTATATCTTTTTCTTCTCTTGCTATGTTATTTCTAGTGAATAAAAGACTTATATTTTCATAAAATTACTGTTTTATTTTGTTTATAAGTATCTACATTAGAATAGGATCTATCTATCCTATCAGATGAAAAAATAAACTGGTTATTTCGCTAATACAAAATGAATCTTCCCGACTACGTCGGGGTTGGCTTCCAGTCGTACCGCATGCAGCTGAATACCCGCATTCATAACCGACTTCAAAAAAAGTAGGAGATTTTCAATTCGTCGGAGTCTTTGTTTATGTATGTTCACCGATTACTCGAAGACGCCTGAACCGATTTGGAAAATATTTTTCTACATAGAGTGCTTGCATAACTGACCTCTACAACCCAGTTACTGAGTAACACAAATTCAAATTCAATCTCCTATCAATGTATAATTGCATAGCACATGTGTGAGCACTATGTACCTACTATAAAGCCACCATTTACTAGGCTCGTCTTTCATTGACTTGAATGTGCCCTGGCGGCTGAGAGTATGTCATGTCTCGCTGGTGGTGGCGTGTGTGTTGGATCATTAAGTTCCCTTCAAAATGGTTGAGCGAATGGTGCTGATCCATACGTCATGTTCGTGAACGGGCGCCGTCAGTAGGGACTGGTCAACTCTTGGCTGCCACGGCTTATTTTAATTTAAATTTTTGAATTGTTTTTTAATCTTTTTTATTACCAATACTTTAAACGTGCACGTCTTTCTACATCGTTCTCACATTTTTAATTTGAACATGAATGATGTAAACAATTTGTTTTTTGTAACTATATGTTGATTTAAAAGAGTGTCCATGGAGTTTCTTGCCCGTTCTTCTCCATAGGTACCTACTACGCTTTGGAATGGGCAACTAGCTTCATTTTTCTGACTGACTGACCTTTTGACAATTCAAAAGTGCCTGTAATTGGTTTATTTGAAATAAATGCTTTGAGTTGAGTTTGAGTTTGACACGATACCCTTTGGTAAGACTGGTTGTCAGACTGTCGGTCTTCTGACTACCCGTAACGACTCAAAGATCTACGAATGAGACCTCGGCAAGCGTTGCTCCGTGCGACTTATTATTTAGCCACAAAACGAACATAACGATGCAGAAATATGTTTTTAAATGGCCAAACATCGTTCATATATTTGGATATACCGGCAAACGGGGTGAATATGGACGCAGGGGTGAATCGGAACGAAACTTTGAAAATAATATATGTAATTTGTTGCCAAAAAGGACTCATGGTGTTTACTGTATTATAATTAACTATTAAGTGTCCTTGTTGGCAACAAATTATATTCTTTCAATGTTAAAAACCCTTTTAATGATTCGTTCCGATTCACCCCGTTGACGGTACGTAAAATAAAGTTCCAGCAATAAGTGATCCGACACGCACTGCGCACTGACCAGAAATATCTAAGCGTACGTCCCTATAAGCTACACTATCAATATTTGATTTTGCAACAAGCTCATCGCTTAGATATTGCGCCTAGTGTACAAAATAAAGACCAAGACTAGGCCCTATTATCAGTACAACACTGCAGTAAGTCTCATCTAAGCCCAAAGCAGAACAATTCCTAGTTCGTAGCGTTTAGTACTTAGTGTCTGCTTAACCCCTTGACAATAGCGTCATGATAATTGATAATTTGAAATAACATTTATAACAACGCCATCTGGTAATAAGCGTCGTAACTACATAAGTAAAACTACTGTCAGTGAACATCATTCATTAATGAAATTAAAGCAAAAAGTACTTACTTTTAATAAATATAACTTTGTTAGTTCACATTCTTAGTACAAGAAAATGGTAAAACTATGTCGATTTTAATAAGCAAAGCTTGAGTAAAAGCCGTCAAATATTTTAACATGGCAGCACCAACCAGACAAGTTTTGATTCGTCGTGTCCACTCCACGACACGAGTTTCATTCATTCATTTTCGTCCTCTGTGCCGCTGTCTCGTGTCGGTGACAGGTTGAGTGACAGGCGAAAGATATTTTTCGAATTTCTGTGCCTTTGTGCGGCCCAATTTTTTTCTCGGTTTGTTGTGTTTGTCTGAAATAATAGGTAAAAGTCTATATTGTTATCCTAGTTATAATTTTGGTGCTGTGTTTGTGCTATAGGATTTTTAATAAGTCAGCTGTGCAACAGCTGATTCTGTTGTGAATTTCCAATTGTGGTGAGTTTTATTTGTAATTTATTAAATTTTTATTATAGAAAGAATTATTATCAATACAATATTAAGAAGATTTTCATCTATTCTGAATTAAAAGTATCTTATTTCCATTCTTACAATTCTATTTACGGTGCATCGATTTTTATATATCACAAGTTTCTACAAAAAGGAGCTTGTTTCTGATTTCAAGTTCAATTAAAAGTTCCTAAAGGTTATTGCCATGGTCGATGCGAGAAAAAAAAGGTTCGCGAAGCTATGGATTTTTTGCTAAACTTTTTGTGCTTTTCACAAAAAAGTTTCTAATGTTACCCGACCGCGTCTGATCAGAAGGCGGGTCATGTTTTTGTTGCATAGGGTGGTTCAAAGTTAAAGTTTGATAGAATTTTGGTACTTATCTAAATTAATTAGTTTTTTTTCCTCTTACGAAATCTGTCATAATAGTTACCTGCGCAATATAATGTGTGTTTAAATATTACGCAAACTTTCCCAACTAAACATATTTATCTCAAATTTATTTTTCATGCCATGAACCATGCTCTTCTCGTCATATGTAAACAGTATCATTCATTCATGGGGTTTGCGGAAAAACCCATTTAAGTACCTACTCTTATTGCACAACAGATTGAAAGATTTCTGGGAAACAGGAATAGGTACTATTCTATTTCGTTGTCTTGGTCGACGTTTATTATTAACTATCTATATTAATAATAAAGTTGACGTACTTAACATCACGCTAGGATCCTTAAGAGCCGAGCAAAAACAAGTCAGAAGAAAGAACGCTAAGCGAAAATGAAGTAGGTAGGTAGGTAATAGCGTGGGCACGGGAGGGACGCGATGCGACAGGGTGGGTCAGAGGAACAAGAAATTTCACGCGGACGAAGTCGTGCGCTGAAGCTATTATAGTAATAATTATAAAGTACCTACTTGTGCCTTCCTTACTAGCGTTGCAAAACTTCGGAAGTATTCGGAATAATTCGGAAACATTCAAAAGAATACTTCGATTGGAAGGAATACTACCGCAGCAAAAAAACAGCGTAAAATAAATATTGTAAGTATGAAGTAGGTAACCTACGTTTTATTACTTAAGAATTAAATTATTCCCAGTAGTTACGAATGTACTCGTGTGCTTATGTAGCTTGAGGAGACTCGCCCTTACGTTTAGCAGATATGTCGCCATGCCACTACTTGAATTAACGCCATCTAGCGGGCAAGAGTAGACTATAAATGGAGAACATCCCTCGTTAACCGTTCGGCGACGCCAGCGCTCGCCTGCACGTAACAATAGCACACCCACCGAGCCCCGCAGCCGTTGTTCATTCATAAATTCAACGAAGTATTATTCGATTCCTACGTACCTACAATGCGGGAATATTTCCCTGTAAGTAGTTATCTACTTGTGACTACTCATTATTTTATTTTTACTATGATTGAGTTTAGAATGGGCCGATTTTGTCCGGATGGTATTTACAAGTTTAGTTTACTTCGTAAAAATGTTTTTGCTATAAGATTTAATGGAAAAAACGTAAATAATTAGTTAGGTAAGATAAAAGTAAGTACCTATACGGTGTACGTAGTTTAAAGTACGTATTTGGGGCCTAGATACGTAAGTACTTTAAATATTTTGGTAAATCAAATAGTCGTAAAAAATATATTTCTTAGTAGAATAGTGTTCAACCGAAATTAATCAATAACTAGTTACATAGTTAAGTAATAAATAAGTAGTGTTCAACCGAAATTAATCAATAAAGAGACATTTGAAATAATATACAATACTTAATAATTAGATTATCCTTTCTGTTAGGTACCTCCCTATTATAACATAAATTACTATCTTATAAACTTGTTTTAGTATGTAACTATATAGTTATTTACCTCTCTATCACTTTCACACCTAATAGACCGCATACAAAAACTTATTACGTAAATACATTTATCTAAGTAGATGAAAGAAATATTCGGAAGTTTTCAAATCGTATTATACTCATTTTTATGAATGAACCCGTAGTAATATATAGTCACTGGCATTAACGCCGTCTAGCGGGTAAAAGTAAAAGCTGTAACTGTACAACTTCCGTCGGTAGTGCTCGCCTGCGTGCGCTTTCTGCTGCTGCGGTGACCAAGGTTAGGAAGGAAGGAAGGAAGGAAGATTCGTGAGTATAAATACACAATCACTAACGCGGAACATATGTAATTTGCAATGGTAAATGCGCCGCCATCTCGCGGTCAATAGTCGAACTCTACCAGGTGATCCAATAAGTAGCCTACGTACCCGATGTCGGTCAGCGTGATTATATTATGGCAACTGTGGCATACCACCTCGTGAATCAGCGGTTCATTCTAACTATTCTAATATGTACTTAGCTAAATATTTTCCTTGTAATTCTTCTCGGGGAATAATTCCGAATACTACTCAATACTTCCGAATGTTTCGCGAATAATACGACGGGAATACTTCGGAATAATTCACTCCGGCAACGCTATTCCTTACACAGATCCGGATCTTATCTTTTTTTGCGATGATCATCGCTATTCGTACCTACACGATTTCGGACCTTATGTCGAATAAACTCCTTTTCACGCCTCCTTTTCGCGGCAAAAAGTAGGTTGTTTTGTTTCTCTCTTGACAATCGTGATTCTACTATTGATAAAAACTTCCAGTGTACTATGCACGACTAAATATTATGAGTAAGTAGGTATGCAGAAAATCGCCTTTAACAAAATCGTATATTAAGGCGCTTCCCTGACCAAACGACCTTGAGCGTTCGGTTCTTCTCTGTCCCGTCGCTGAGTCTCGCTCTGTCTCGCTCCCTCCGCACGCTCATTTATCATAAAACTCACAAAAATAATGAAATTATTTGAATAAAAAAAGACAAGTGAAGTTTTAAAATAAAATAAAACGTGTATTATTTAGATTTTTAAATTATCTATCCATTAGTGTAATCCTCAAATGAATAGAACGTCACCTTTAGCAAAAGATGCATGCAATCAATAATTTTAGTCACTTTTTTACATGGAGATTTTAGATGTATTTATAACACATAAAAACAAATAAGAACGTGATGTTATGATAGGATATCGAATATTAATAATGTGCTTTTAGATTTAGTTTATTACCCATAGTGAATGAGTTAATAGGCTCTGAATAACGCACTATGACAATGTTTTGGTCGGGGTACCGCCTTAAATAGGTATCAGATTTATATACCTATTACGATTTTAACATTTATTTAGTACTTTACGAAGAATAAAAGCTTGGTTAAGGTCAACAATGACAGAAAACCGTCTTGTCGGCCTCTGTATGATGCTGATGACAGTTGATTAAATCTTGTTGACCGTTTCGCCACTTCCACGTCGTTGTGTCGGCAGCGCAGAGTTTACTTTGACTGCATTTTTTGGGGCTCAGATGGCAGGATAGAAGGTAAATCATAGTTTGCGACGCAGCTCCACATCCAACACCAAGTAAATTGTAACGTTATAGAAATATGAGGAACAGGGTGTAAAGCTCACTCATACTCTATGGAAAAGGGAGGCTCCTCCGAGCAGACGGGTGTCGTGTCTGGCGGGCAACTGCCCGACGATGGTTAATATCGGGACGTTGTATGTATGCTAGCCGCGCGGTAAACTCTGCTTGCGCGATGCAGGATTTGCGTGACGTCAGTGTGACGTGTAGCTCGCATGTGGCGGTGTTGATACCGCTACAATGTAAATAATTCGGTCGGAATAGTAGATCGTGATCGTGAGTCATTATTTTTAGTACTAAGTAGTAACTAATATTATTATTGTTCATGTGTCTGTACCTACCTAAGTAGCGATAACAATAACATAATGACGATGAGGAACACAAATCGCCGACGTCACCCAAAAATCCACTAAGCTACAGTGAGACTGGGCCGGACACGATTGCCAGATGTTGAATGAATCATGGATTCATGGGCCAAATCTACCACCTTATAGGTCCCAGAAAAAGTCCAGAAACTTTGTGGCAGAACCAGAAGATGGTGCGACGAGCTTTACGCCTACAGATAGGATTGGCCCACACTAGCTCAAAACAGGATGGAAAGGAAAAACGGAGGACTCTGCCGGGCAGTGGAACAACATAGGCAAAAATATATTTTTTTTACAAAAAAATAATAATTTGAAAGTAAAAAAAAAACTTTAATTTCGAAAGTCGGTGTCAACCAAGCAAACCAAAATACAAAACCGAAGACACCGACTACCGAAATTAAAAGTTTTTAGTTATGGTACCTACTCCACACTTGATATGTAAATAACAGTGACAGGAAGTTATTAAAACATCATAAATATATACTAAGTGGAAAAAATACGCATAATTAAGGATAACTTAAAAATTACTGGTCAGGTCTTGAACAAATTTATATGGGACCACACGAGAAGCACTAGCATTAAAAAAAAAAAAAAAAACATCAAAATCGGTTCACCTAGAAAAAAGTACATAATAAAAATGCAGTCGAATTGAGAACCTCCTCCTTTTTTTGAAGTCTGTTAAAAATAAGACGAATAACAAAAGCCTTGACCTAAACTGCCTACTGAATATCAATCTATACTTAGAAGCTGACTTGGATTATGTCAAGAGACAAAGAAACAATCCTCGGACGGCCGTAACCTAGTCAGTCATAAAACACCGACACAATGCGAGCTGTACACGCAATTGAAGGGTTCCGTACCATAAGGTATTCAAAGACAACCGCAGATCTAGGTTTTCGCTTAACGGGGGAGGGGGTGAACGTCTCAAGCCACGAAAGCCCTTTAAAAAAACCATCGACACCTATTTACTGTAAACTTAATAACGTGCCCTTTTGAGACGGTCATTAGTTTGGACACTAAACGAAGCACAACACGTGTTCCGGGAGGTAGCAGCACCGTCGCGATGACGTGCCTACTCGGCTAACTTGGTGCTATGGCAGACCCTGGCTGATGGAATGGCACTGGGACGAGTAGACACTTACCATTCTGCCTTCGAGGAGATCAGTACCTCCACCCTAGGAACTGTCACGAGTTCCACATATTTGTGTCGTGTACTACAGTGTGTGATTAATTTGTTCGTAAATTATAATTTGATTTGAACTGCCAACGGTTTTTCTATTGCGCAATCAATAACCAACGCTTCCCATAGTACGCCCACAGTAGTTAAAATATGGCCGATGATAACGAGAGACACGTCTTCTCCGTCATAAATATTTTAGTGATTTACTGTATAGGTATAGTTGTATACAAAGTAAAAGTACAGGATATAAAACTATGTTTATGTCCAATTTAGAGTTTTAGACTCAGTTTGGTCCAAGCCCAGAGGAGGCAAGTGCACCCGTTGCCCACACCCTGTATCCGCGCCTGTTTAAAGATGAAACAGGAACAAAAGACTTCGAAAATACTGATGGTTTACCGTGCCTCCATAAGCACAGCTGTTTCTTGCTACTGAATGGACAATGGGATCTCCCAATAATACCGAACTGAATTGAATCACCGTCATCTGCCTAGCCTTTTTCCAACTATCTGGTCGGGTTCCAGTCCAACCGAATGCAGCTGAGTACCTGTATTTTACTTGGAGCGACTGCCTATCTGACCTCCACATCCCAGTTACTGCCGTTAAGGCGGAAGCTTCAGGGTAGCCCGTGAAATTCAAATTTTCTTACGTTTTTTGCAATTTGCATGTCACTGTCAGGTTGTATTTTGATTAACCTTCGATCGACCCGTGCGTCTTTTATCATTTAGTCTCTGAGCTCTTCAGCAGATTTACTGCCTAGTTAGCCACGACCCCTCTAATGACATGACAGTGACATTGTATAGTGCCATCTGAAATATAGCCAGCCATTGCAAATAAATACCTGTAGCTAGGGTAACCATATGGAAAACTGAAAAGTCCAGACAAAAAGCCTGATTTTTACCTATAGAAAAGTCCTGAGATTTGTCGAAAACGTAATATTTTTTTTCACATAATTAAGTATGTGAAAAAAATGCCTTGTGCTCTGATATTATCCAAAGATTATAATTTTGTTTATGTTGATTGTAACTTCAATTGGAAAAAATAATTAAAGTCTAAATAGAGATACCTATTTTATTTTTATTAAAAAATTGCTCAATCCTGATATTCCCGAAATTTCCTTCAATCCGGCCGCAATCCTGTCAGGAGCCTAAAAAACCTGAGTACTCTGGAAAAATCTTGAGATATGGTAAGCCTACCTGTAGCGGCATCTATATTGCCACATGCGAGCTACGCGTCCCACTGACGTCACGCAAAATCCTGCATCGCGCAAGCAGAGTTTACCGCGCAACTAGCATAATTACAGTAATATATAATGGCAGTTGCCCACCAGACACGACACCCGTAAGGTCGGAGGATCCTCCCTTTTCTATGGAGGTATGAGTGAACTTTACACCCTGTTCCTCATACATCTATAGCTGTTGCCCGCGACTTCGTCTGCGATCTAGGATGAAAAGTAGCCTATGTTCTTACCCAGGTCATGGTCTATCTGTGTACCAAATTTCACCCAAATCCGTTCAGTAGTTTTTGCGTGAAAGAGTAACAAACATCCATCCATCCTCACAAACTTTCACATTTATAATATTATTTAGTAGGTTATTTTATTCCATTTTGACAGTCATTGGGCATCATGCCAATTTTGCGTATTTTAAACAAAATATACAAATAAACTTTTTCCTTGACTGACGTTTCAAGGTTGTGGTTTTTTACCTTCTTGTTTATGTAACGTTTATAAGTAAAAATACCGTATTTGAGTTGGACGTGGCTTAGTAACGGAGCTTCGTCTGTGCAATAAAATAGCCTCTTAAAATGGTCCACAAGTTTCACGAGAGGCGATACTTATGTAAGTACATAATATCACACCTTGTTTCTCCAAAGGTTTGAGCAGACTGTATGCAGTGTTGCCAACAATAATTTTTCAATTCCGTCAACTTAACTAAGAAATTCCGTCAAAAATCCGTCAAACATTTTCAGTTTTCCGTCAACATAATCCGTCAAAACATTTCTAGTAATTATACAGGTTCGTAAATAAAAACGTAATAATGTATGTTAAGAAAAGTTTATTGTTTGACATAATAAACGAGCTTATACACTAAATTGGGGTAATTTATATTAAATCAAACTCATCATCACTTTCGAGTTTCGACATGACCCTTCGGTACCTACTCGTGTCTTCGAAATCCAGCGGAATCATCAAAATACTATTCATTTTTTATAAACAAACTTATCACAGTGACTGTTTACATTTCGTTGTGTTTATATTAACTCGAAACTGTAAGCCATGCCATGTTACGGGGAATTACTATTGGATCAAATTAATGTTATTGTTATTGTAATATGTGTATATTTAGTTTCGCAACATGACTAACTATTTAAATGCATGTATAAATAATAAAACGTAAGAATCCGTCAAAAAATCCGTCACCCGTCAGACCATACTGTTTCCCGTTTTCCATTCGTCCATTCCGCCATAACTGACGGGAAATCCGTCAAGTTGGCAACACTGACTGTATGCCTATATTACACCCTAATTTCGCCAGTTATGTTTCACTATGCCTACTTACGGACGCACAGGTCAGGAGCTTAGGTTCTTTGTTGAAATATAAACCTTGTATCAAAACAATAGGGCTTATAATCAAAGGTGTTGCAGGTTTAATTTGCTTGATTGTTAATTTAGACTAGCTTTTGCCCGCGAATTCGCCCGCGTGGATGTCGGTAATTAACCCACGGGAACGTACTACTGGGATAAATAGTATCCTATTGTTAATCCAGGTTATAAACTATCTGTGTTCCAAATTCCATCCAAATCCGTTCAGTAGTTTTTGCGTGAAAGAGTAGCATCCATCCATCCATCCATCCATCCATCCATCCATCCATCCATCCATCCATCCATCCATCCATCCATCCATCCATCCATCCATCCATCCATCCATCCATCCATCCATCCATCCGTCCGTCCGTCCGTCCATCCATCCATCCATCCATCCATCCATCCATCCATCCATCCATCCATCCATCCATCCACCCATCCATCCTCACAAACTTTCACATTTATAATATTAGTAGGATAGGATATGGTAAGTCCCATATAACAGGGGGCGAGCCTATTGCCAGCAATTGGGCACAACTCTGGACTCCGGGCTACTACTGAGAAATTCCTAATGAAAAAACCTAATATAAGTAATACGTAATATAATAATTATGTGTATATTTATAAATAGTACTTAGTAGATTCTGCCCGCGAGTTCGTCCGCGTGAAATATCTTGTTCCCTGACACAACCCGTCGCATCGGCATCGTCCATACTGATGCCTAGTCCCAACTCGCCCGGTCCGTATACAGGGTAGATACAAGGCGCGGGCGAGTTGGGACCAGGGATTGGTATGGACGAAGCCGTTGCATCGCATCGCCTGCCCGCGCTATTACTTCGTTTACGCACAGCGTCCTTTCTGACTTTTTTGCGCAGCTCCTAAGGGTTCTAGCGTGATATATAATACATACCGTATATACCGTATTTAAATAAAAAAATAAAATAAAACATTTAATTCAGACCATTATTCCATTTGGGTTAGTATACAAACAACTTATAAACTAATGTAAGAGACAACAACTTATAAACTAAGTTAAGAGAATCGTGGCTTAGTAACAAATCTTTATTTGTGCAAAAGTTATAACCTCAACGAATGTTGATAGGTTCCAACGTCAACAGATGCAGTCAGTCCAATTATCACCTTGGTGAGTGGCTAATATTATTGCTACGGCAAGAGAACAGTGCATGGTGGCCTATTGCCAGCGGCCCCGACTTACGTGTCGTAGCAGGTCGTGGATTCCAACCCAGGCAGGCTTAATTTGAGTAATTTATTTCATCACCACTGCTCTCAAAACGTTGAAGGAAAACATCGTGAGGAAACCGGCATGTCCTAGACCAAAATATTTGAAGACATGTGACATCTACCAACCCGTACTGGGTCCATGGTAGATTACAGGCCACTCCCTCTCACAGAGAACATTATAGACTGATCTGACTGAACCCTTCGGGGACTGCATGCGTGATATTATGTTACATACCTACTCTAACGTACGTAGAATAGAATACTTTTTATTATGTACACCATAAAAATTACAGATATAAATGTAGAAATTTTACATAGGGTGACACAATGGGCGGTCTTATCGCTAAAAGCGAAGGCGGTACCCCGACCAAAACCTTGCCATAGTGCGTTATTCAGAGGCTATTAACTCATTCACTATGGGTAATAAACTACATCTAAAAGCACATTATTAATGTTCGATATCCTATCATCACATTGCACGTTCTTATTTGTTTTTATGTGTTATAAATACATTTAAAATCTCCTTGTAAAAAAGTAACTAAAATTATTGATTGCATGCATCTTTTGCTAAAGGTGGCGTTCTATTAATTTGAGGATTACACTAATGGATAGATAATTTAAAAATCCAAATAATTCAAGTTTAATTTTATTTCAAAACATCGCTTGTTTTTTTTATAAAAATAATTTAATTTTTTGTTTGTGAATTTTATGGTAACTGAGCGTGCGCAGGGAGCGAGACAGAGCGAGACTCAGTTACGGGACAGAGAAGGACCGAACGCTCAAGGCCGTTTGGTCAGGGAAGCGCCTTAAAGGGAGAAGGAAAGACCATAATTTCAGGTAGTCAGTGGTGGTAAATACATACATACATACATAAAACATATCTTATCTACTTACAATTTGTCACGGACTAAAACAAAAATACACAAATTACACCTCCCATACAAACATTCACACCCCTACCTCACACACACCGGCGCCTCACACATAAGTACTCCCCACACACACACAAAACTTAACTCTGTGCGCATTCCTTATTCCTTATTTCTATTTTTTGCTATTTTATTTTTTGTAAGGCTTACAAGAGCTAAAGCGTCTATAGAATAATCTGACAAAAAATCTGAATGTTTACATGTATATTAGTATGGCTTTTAATCGTTAAAATATATTTTTAGAGTGATTTCTTTATATCATATCAAGTTAATTGTATTATGTTTTCAACACACTATCTAACTAGCATATATCCAGAAGAATATCGTATATTTTTCTGATTTTGGTTACTGCAGTGGATCATATATTTTTAGGCATTATAAATTTGCTTTTAGGTCATGTAGTCCCCTTAAAAACCTTTGGCATGGTTTCAAAATTATCTATTGTTTATTCTATATATGTACAGTCAATATAAATTGGAAGAGCGGAACCACCTAATACAAGAAAATCTTTGCTCAAGGTGACTCCAAACTTAACTATGTAATTTACATAAGTTGATGAAATAAACATTTTTATTATTATATTTTTATTATCTACATAAAATATATTTATAGAATAATAAACATGAAACAAGAGCAAGGAAACTAAATTAATGATGATGTTTAGGGAGAGGAAGTGTTTTACCACATTGTCGTAGGTGTAGTTACTAAACAAATAAGTAGGTACTTTACGCATCGGGATTTCCCGCGCATATTGAGGAAAATGTTGTTTGAGGATATAAATAAATGAAATTCACAAGAAACTCGGTCATTGCAATTTGGTGAAGGTGTATCCACTTCCTTGACAGTTACGTAGAATTTACATACTTATCGTTCCTTTAATAAAAAGACTAGTTGCCAGTACTTTTCAGGCGCTAGTGAGTAAAGTCTCTAGATGTCAAATGTACTGAACGTTCGCTGTTTGCGGGATTTTTTATCACGGATTTTAACTAATGTTGTAGAATATTGTTGTAATGGTTGTCCCATTCCTGATTAATTATGGCTTAAGATTTGAAGGGAGTATAATAGAATAGAAATCTTTTATTTCAGACAGGGAGTCCATAGTGTTAGTAACAATTTTACTTAAATTCTAGTGTTAGTAGGTTACAGACACAAAAAACATTCTACAATTAAAAATCAGCTTGGAGCTGCATCCACCTCCCCAACATCGGGGAATTCCACCGATCTGCGAATACACTGAGAATACTGTTGGTGCTGCCGCGAAGGCGCGTCATCCTCATCAGGGATGCACACCTATTCCTAATAATGGCGGCAAATCCATTAATATTATTATCCGCAAACATCCCTGACGCACTACAACGCCACGGCAGCCGCAGCAGCACTCTCAGTGCGTTATTATATTGAACGCGTAGGTCGCTGTATGCCCGCTGAGTAAAGTTGACCCACAGGCTGCACGTGTAGAAGGATTGACAGTAAGCTTTGAAAAGCGTTACTTTAACTGGCTTCGTACATCGTGCAAACCTGCGGGCCAGCATGTTAAAACGTGTGTGTGTGTTGTTGTCTGCTTCATCCTTGCCAATTTTAGGAATTCATTGTAATCTAAATATTCATTTGAAGTTTTAAAATAAACATAATATGAATTTATGGGAACTTGAACATATCCAAAACATCAAATAAAACTACTGACAGGACCTTACTCGCCAGTGGCGCCAACTGGTGAGCCACAAAAACGATAGCCCCCATTGCCTTTCATTGATCCCTTTCATTCCAATAATTAGAATGATTCAGCCTGTGTTATACCACTGCAGAGCAAAACGCTCACTTTCCTTTTTCCACTCATCACGGTCCTGAGCTAAAATGGTCTAATCCATTCATAATGTGTTAGCTTATTTCATAACGATTCCATCGACGAAAGAAAGAAGAAAAAAAAAAAGAAGGGTAAATGCTGGAAATAAAGTGAATGGTGCTACACATGCAATTGTGACCAACCAGTTGATGTCCAAAAAAGCACGACTGGCTGTTCACAATGGTGTGCTGGTGCCTACGCTTATGTATGGAACTGAGTGTTGGGTGTGGCAAAAGAAGCATGAAAGTAGAATAAATGCTGTGTGTGGTGTGACTATGAATGATAGGCTGAAGAATGATGTGATAAGGCAACGGTGCGGTTTAAAAGAAGATGTAGTGACAAAAATTTAAAAGAGTATGCTAAGATGGTTTGGTCATGTTGAGAGGATGAATGAAGGGCAATTAACAAAAGTTATAAACAAGGCAGATGTGAGTGGGAACGCCGGGAGGGGACGCCCTAGGAAGACATATAGTGACCTTATTGGTGATGTTCTTCAGAAAGGTCAGGTGCGTAGTACTCGGAGCCGGCGTGCGTGTATGACCAGATGTTTGAACGTAAACTAGGCAAAAGGAGTATGTAAGGATCGTAGCAGGTGGCGTTCTGTAGTTTCTGCCTACTCCCATGGGAAGAAGGCGTGAATTTATGTATGTATGTGTTTGTGTCCATCGACGTAACATTGATACAGCTCCCATACGTAACTTTCGAGATATCGTTATTTTAAATACTCCCGATATTCTCACCCGGGACCTTCCGGAAGTGGTGACACAGATTTACCTGGGTCGCGCAAGATGGCCGCCACGTATGAAAGCCTATAGGCGTCAAGCTCGTCCCGACGTCTACGCCTGGGTCTGCAGGGTCAAAAATAAATAACGGGTATTTAAAGACGCTTAATGAATCCGAGAGCCACCAAAACTTATTCTTCCCCATTGAGATAAAAAAAAACATTGTACTGAACCATACCTGGGAACCTTCTAGTCAAAGTTCTAGCTTTCGAAATCAAGTTTTAAATGTTAATAACTTAACTACTCACCCCCACAACCCTTGTACCACATTATAATAAATGTAACTACGGTCGTATGCAATGTTCTGCTTGCGTCATGGTCGTGAACGGGCGCCGTCAATAGGGACTGGTCATCTCTTAAGAGGGCCCTTCCCGGTCCGTCTATCTTCAATGCGAGCATGATTAAAAAGCTTGTTGTTTCATCCAACGCAATGTTTGAAAACGAAGCAAGAGTGAGAACGCGATAACATCGAACGAGACTTGGCGCGCAAAGATTTCACAAAACTTTTACCAGGAAATACGTGTTTTTGAAGAAGCACTACAAGTTATTGAAAAAAAAAAAGTTATTTAGTATCTCCATTACATATGCGAGGTTTCTATGCAAATGTGTTCTTTACTTTTACAATTTATGACTACATTATAAACGGCCAAAGTTCAGGTAAAATTAGTGCAAAAAAGCAGATTTTTAGAGGCTAATACTGAATGTATTTCTACAAAATTTAATTTTTTGCTTGCATAGAAACCTAGATAAAGTGCACAAGATACCTATTAGTTAAAAAAAATCAATGAAAGATGAGTTACAACGCCATAATCACGTACGAGTGTTTGTATGAAAAGTATGACGGGTTGGCCGCGGCTGCCACGGCTTATTTTAATTTAATTTAATATTTGAATTGTTTTTGTCTTTTTATTACGGACGCTTTTAACGTTCTGCATCGTTCTCACATGCATAATTTCAACATGAATGATGTAACCAATATTTTTTACTTAACCATATTTTGATTGAAAAGTGTGTCTGTAGAGTTTCTTGCCCGTTCTTCTCCATAGGAACCTACTACGCTTTGGAATGGGCAACTAGCTTCATCTTTCTAACTGACCGAGCCCTTGACAATTCAAAAGTGCCTGTAATTGGTTTATTTGAAATAAATGCTTTGAGTTTGAGTTTATATTGCGCGCTACCGTAAACAGCACAATTTATCGAAATGGGGGTTTGCTGATCCACCCAACACCCCGTGCGACCATGGTGGCCACCACTTACTGGGCTCAAACAATATAAAAACAATGAAGAAGAGTATCATCGTCACTCAAAGAAGAAGACCGTAAATTTTTTCACACCAAATATAAAAGTCTTGTCCCAGGAACAATTTTTGCTCAATGTTATATTAGTTTGATGTACAGAATGCATTGATGACGGCAATGTCCGCCTACACTATCCTCCCATACCTATCAACACTGTAATTTGAAACATTGTAAAATACCCTTATTTTTAAAAGAGTAACCGTGGCGTTTCGTGCCGGCTCTTCTCCATAGGAAACGACCAATTGGAACCGTGCATCTAGCTTCTGACGTTTCGTAAGTGCCCATGTAGGTTTATGTGAAATAAAATACTCTCCTGGTGTTTTTACTACCACCAGGTACCCCAGGTAGGTAGAATGGTTTTGTTACCCTAGGTACCAGTATTGTGTATAGATCTGCGATCGATCAGTAGGTAAGTATATATCTGTGCCGAGAGTCAGTACTGGGGGTATACTAAACACGAAATCCGTAGTTTTCGCCTACTCCGTATCACCTACGGGAATAAGATTAGTTTGGGGCCCGACCTAAGAATAAATAACACCACGATGTGACAGTTGTCCCAACTCCCGATATGTTTTTACCTGTCCGAAAAAGTCAATTTATCCGGTGTAGTGTAATAGGCTTTCGGCCGGGTCCGTATCTTCGTTGACGGACTTAGAGAGTAGATCCCTTGTACCGGAAAATCGTTTCATAATAATAATCACTTCGTTAGTTCTAGTGGTTGTAACTGCAATTTTTGAAGTGCTGAGTAGTTTTGAGTCTTGACGTGTGTATCCATTCTGGACATATTCTGGACAAAGTGTTGAGATTCAAACATGCTAAGGCGAATTCCCGCGTGTCATTCGCCTCTGCTTGGAATACAACTGGCGAAAAATGTGGTTGTACAAAATACCTCTGCCTTCTGCCACCTTCGGGACATATGGGTGTCATATAAAAATATATTAAAAAAAAAAGAAAATAGAAAAAAAAATTTAAAAAACCATTTTTTTTTAAATTGTATTTTTGTTATAGTTTTTTTTTTTTCTATAATTTAAAAAGAATATGCAGTGCGCAGAACAATATTGCACAAACCTCATTTTAAAAGAGGGGGAACAACAGTCTGAGTGGCACCGTCATCATACGTTTGTGGTACATATTCAATTTAAGTTCATTTGCCTTAATTGTCCAGCGCTTCGCTTATTGACCATTGTTTTCATTTGAACTTATTCATTGAAGCTTGAACTTTTGCGTATCTGCTCATGGTTCTGAGAACAGTTTTGTTTATGCTTCGAAGTCGGAAGATGTTCATCACCATCATCGTCATCATCATCGTCATCGCCATCATCATCGTCATCGCCTTCATCATCGCCATCATCATCGCCATCATCATCGTCATCATCACCGTCATCGCCTTCATCAACGCCATCATCATCGTCATCATCATCGTCATCATACACCGCCCCACTTCCCCCACTGCTGGGCATAGGTCTCTTTTCTTGTGCCAATGCCGACGCTCCTGTGCTGTGTTAGCCTCATCTAGATTCTAAGTACCCGCGATGGTATAGCATTTTTATCTCACGAAGCGACGCGCGATATCGTCCTGTTTCTATCAATCATTTGAAGTTGACAGTCTGAATATAATTAAATACATAGGCCTACATAACTCACGCCTTCTTCCCATGGGGGTAGGCTGAAACTACAGAACACCACCTGATGCGGTCCTTACATACTTCTTTTGCTTCGTTTACGTTCATACATCAGCACCCTATAGTGTAGCATAGTATCAAACAATTTGAATCATTCTGAAAGATATTTTTTTGCTGCTCAACAACGTAAATAACGGAATGAATGTTGTTGAACTGTCAAAATGAAAGCCATTCCTACTGTTAGTGTGTTACGCAATTACCCCGCTGGATAAACACGCACGCCGGTTGCGAGTACTACGCACCTGACCTTTCTGAAGAACATCACCAATAAGGTCACTATATGTCCTTCTAGCCAGGGCGTTCCCGCCCGTCGTATTTACTCACATCTGCGTTGTAAATACCTTTTGTTAATCGCCCTTCATTCATCCTCTCAACATGACCATACCATTTAAGTATACTGTTTTAATTTATTGTCAATTTTATAGAATCTAAATAAACAGTCCCACTGCTGAACAAAGGCGCTTAGTTTGTAGATTAAGCTCTACTACTACAGTATATTTATCTCACGTCGTCTCTTACATTTTTGTCGCAACATCTTTTAAATAATACTAGTGGCTCTGTGAGTTGCAGACCTTGCGAGTCTGTCTTTGCATAGCTTAAAACTGAATAAAGGCGCTATCAAACAGGCACGACACGCGACGCGAGACAAAGGCACCGCCTCCTGTCGCGTGACGAGCGGTGCCTTTGTTTAGCGCCTGTTTGTAGGAGCCTTAAATGTTCACGGCGCACCCTGTAACAAAAGACACGCGAAAAGAGCGCGAAAAAGCTGAAATATGTTTTTTTTTTTTTTTTTTTGACTGCCTCGTGGTCTAGTGGTCGCAAGCGCTACTGCTGAAAGCGATAGCGATTGTAGAAATAGAATCGCTACTGTTTACGCTAATATTTGGCATCATACGAATCGAAAACTAGCGATAACACATGTCAAAAAGTGTCACTTGGCTACGCATCTCTATGGAAGTAATCGTTCGACGCTGTGGACTCGTTTCATAGAATCGAATGATGTTAACATTGTCTAGCTAATTTCTATTCGTTGACCTATGATCACGTGACATTTCTATAGCCTAGGTCAATTCCATACATTTTTTGGCTTTTCTACTAGCGTCATCGATAATCGAATGTTACTTTGTCTAGGCCCTCTGCTCACAAAATTTCACGAGAATCGGTTGAGAAATGCGACCTGTAGAGGGTAGGAGAACAGCCGGACATCCGGACATACGAAAGCATTTTTGTCCAAGCAGAAACGGAGACGCTTCGCGTTCGCTCGGTCAATACATTACTTACCTGTATTTTTACTTTGTATACACCATATACTGAGATATATGTACAGATATATGAGTCGTATAGTCATCCTCGAAAAGGGGCACATTGTGGAATTTAGAGAAAATAGTTGCGAAGGGTTTTTTAAAAGGCTTTTACGACTTGATAATTCCCCCCTTGAGCAAAAACCTAGATCCACGCCTGTGAGCGCTAAACTTATTTAGTGGCTTGTGAAGCTAGTGGCTCTTCAATGAATAACACCAGTCGTCTACCATATAAAAACAAATAAAACTAAGTACTTTAGCAGTTAAGTTATCGCATGCCAGTCCAAAGGTTATTGAAGCCATGACTCATGACATTTTACTTTGTATTTGTAACATTTACATAGTACGCTTAGCAACAATATACAGGGTGTAAAAATACCCATCACACACCCGTCAACTACGCATTCTGTACATCAAACTAAGTAACATTGCTCAAAAATAATTGCAGAGAAACGATTTTTTTTAAAACAGAGTGCATGGGTCGTGGGGGTATTTAAAGTTGTGTTAAAATATTTAGAGCTTGTTTTCGTAAAACCACATTCAACCAGAGGTTCCAAGGTATGGACCAGCACAAAAAAAAAAATACAGTGACGAGGAGTACAAGTGACTCTCGTTTCCGCCCGCCAAATTAAAATTTTCTTTGGTTTTTTGCAAATTGCACCTCTGTTTTACGTCGTATGTTGATTAAAATGCGATTCACGACTGTAACAATGATAAATTTACTGAATAATACTCATCAATTTCATATCAATCGTCAAACTTTGGAAACTTGTCCCCCTTAAGAATTTTCATATGAAATATTCTGAAAAATTATAAATAAATAAAATTATTTATTTATTTCAGCGGGGTAATTACGTAACAGTAGGAATGGAATGGCTTTCATTTTGACAGTTCAACAACCTTCATTGCGTTATTTACGTTGTTGAGCAGACACAATTTTTTTGAACATTTATGAAGCAATGGATTAGCAATAGGCTTCAAAATGATTCAGATTGTGATTGATAGTGTGTTCAGTAATTAGGGTGCAGGTAAATAACATCCATTGCCAAACATAATTTAAATGTTAATAAGAATCATATAAAATAAATCAAATTAAATAAAAATATTATCCTCCTTTTATTTATTTTTATTTATTCAGACAAAATTGAACCATTTTATAAGTAAACATAGTCCTTGAAACCATGGTCTAAAAATAAGGTCTGGCATTCCGGGAGTGACACATGCTTACGTCACTATCCAGTTGCCACTTTATTGCAACAAAACACGAATTATGGAAAAAAAAACAGTCGCCATTCTGTTAAAAAATATATATAAAGCATTTAAATTGTCGTTCCATTTTTCTAATCAAACGAAACAATTCAATTTAAACATATACCAACGTAATTTTTAGTTAAATCCTCTTTGTTTTATCGGATTCGCGCAGGTAATAAAGGCGATTGGGGAGTTATTATTACACATTACTGGTAACACAACGGTGATGACGTAGGCTTGTGTCTCTCACGTGACCGGAATGCTATACCTGGCGAAGTATATTATTATACCATGCTTGAAACAATGTTAGTTCCCCAATAAACGTGTAAAACGCTTTGGGCTCCACTGCAATCGGGTCAAAAATAACGGCGCCTTCAAGTTAGTCAAATTAGTTAAATTAGCATAGCCCAGCAGTGGAGATGTGTTCACAGAATGAAAACGTTAATCCTCGTATCCACTAGGCAACATTTGACGAGCGACATGATTCACAATATGTTGCTCATCATGTTGAACGGCAACGAGGAACTTTTCTTTAGTACCGTTGTCATGTTGCGCGCCAGCTGGCAACGTCGCGCGTTGTTGTGCAATGTTGCCGATGCCGAAAATGTTGAGCGTTACGTGTTGCGCCTCAAGTGTTGCCTAGTGGCTTTTAACACCGCCCCTTAGTTTCAACTTAAGTACACATACATACATACATACATAAACTCACGCCTTCTTCCCAAGGAGGTAGGTAGAAACTACAGAACACCACCTGCTACGATCCTTACATACTCCTTTCGCCTCGTTTACGTTCATACATCTGGTCACACACGCACGCCGGTTGTGAGTACTACGCACCTGACCTTTCTGAAGAACATCGCCAATAAGGTCACTATATGGGCGTCCCCTCCCGGCATTTCCACTCACATCTGCCTTGTAAATACCTTTCGTTAGTCGCCCTTCATTCATCCTCTCAAGCTCAACATGACCAAACCATCTTAGCATACTCTTTTCAATTTTCGTCACTACATCTTCTATATGTTAAGTATAGTTCTAAAAGTACCGCTTATCTACAAACAACAGATGTTTTCCTTACTTTCAATTTCAATTACTAAGAATGAAGCCTTCAGGGTCGAATGACGGAAGCCTATTATGTTATATTACATAGGTACTTATGTGTTTGTATTAAGCTAGATTCACGTTACTGTGTTGTGTCGTGTCGTGACGCCTTCTGACGCAGTGTTCGCCAACCAAAACTCGTTGTGATTTGACGTAGCCCTGAACAGATTAGTTTGATTGGACTATCCCGCGTCACGACACAACACGACACAGTAATGTGTCTGTGGCTTTTGATTTTCGACCTTCGGACAACTTTAAGTTAATAAGTCATCATCATTTGCCTAGCCTTATTTCCAACTTTGTTGGGGTTGACTTCCAGTATTTTACATGGATCGACTGCCTATCTGGCCTCCACAACCCAGATGAAGGCTCGTACACACTGGCGCGACGCGACAGCGTGACACAAAGGCACCGCGTCCTGCGCGACGGGCGGCGCCTTTGTGACGGGCTGTCGCGTGGTGCCTGTTAGGGAGCCTTAAGGCTCCTACAAACAGGCGCGACACGCGACGCGGCACAAAGACACCGCTCGTCGCGCGACAGTTGGTGCCTTTGTGTCGCGTGCGACTCACGTCGCGTGTCGCGCCTGTTTGAAGAAGGCTTTACTGTACTGGGTAATATGATACCCCTAGTTCTCACACTTGCGGGCTTCTGACGACCCGTAACGACTGTCAAAGATGTAGGAATGACAGCCGGGACCAACGGCTTAACATACTTTGTATAGTCACCCATCCACGGACCGACCTCGGCAAGCGTTGCTTAACCTTGAAAATCGATCCATGCGGCTGATACTCAGAATGTTAGTTTAATTGAGAGGGCTCAATTATCACCCTGTATAATTTTCGTATGAAAATCTGACTATCAGGTAGAATGTTAAATTAAACGAGGTTTTGATAAAATAACAGTGGTATATTGAATAACAGTAAAAATACAAGAGCGACACACGCGAACTTTGTAATGGTGGACGTGCTAAAGGGAAGAGCGAGATAGCACGTTAAGAAAGAGTTGGCTATAAATGACAGTGACCACAGATTAGAAAAGAATCTAATGTCATTTAAACAAGGCTACAGATTTACAAGTATATATTTTAAGGCGCTTCCCCGACCAAACGACCTTGAGCGTTCGGTCCTTCTCTGTCCCGTCGCCGAGTCTCGCTCTGTCTCGCTCCCTGCGCACGCTCATTTATCATAAAATACACAAAAAAATGGAAATTATTTTAATAAAAAAAGACAAGCGATGTTTTGAAATAAAATAAAATGTGAATTATTTAGATTTTTAAATAATCTATCCATTAGTGTAATCCTCAAATTAATAGAACGTCACCTTTAGCAAAAGATGCATGCAATCAATAAATTTAGTCACTTTTTTACAAGCAGATTTTAAATGTATTTATCTATATATATAAAAATGAATCCCTATTTCCCTTGGTCACGCTATCACACGTGAACGGCTGGACCGATTTCACAAATTTTTATTTTGTTGTGTTCGTTATTGTCAGGAGAAGGATCTTATGAAATACAAAAAATTAGGAAGTTAATCGGAACGTTACAAAATTTAAGAAAACTTAACGGCAATATTAATTTTACGTAACTGTCAGTTGTTTGAAATAACTGTCAGCCATTGACAGAATGCGCGCTGCAAATATCGTTTAACACAGATGGATCGGTTGATAAAGGAGTCGATAGTTTTAGTTTTAGTCAATAGTCAAAACTAAAACTAAACGAAATATGACATTCATAGTTAAGACAGGACAACGTCTGTCGGGTCAGCTTGTAACACATAAATACAAATAAGAACGTGCAAAGTGATGATAGGATATCGAACATTAATAATGTGCTTTTAGATGTAGTTTATTACCCATACTGAATGAGTTAATAGCCTCTGAATAACGCACAATGGCAAGGTTTTGGTCGGGGTACCGCCTTAACATAGAGTTTGTTCTAAGGAACCACGGATTCAATTTTTGAGTTACGGAAACAGCATTCTAAGATTTGAAAAAAAACGCAAATACCTGTCAGAAACAACCAATAATATCCCATGGTTTTTCTGAGTGACCGGCTATAACCGTGCAAGGTTTTCCTGTCACTTTTACTTCCTAGTATCGTAATACTTCCGTGTTACCAGAGGGCCTAGACAAAGTAACATTCGATTAGCGATGACACTAGTAGAAAAGCCAAAAAATCTACGGGGTTGATATAAGCTAACGGAATGTCACGTGATCATAGGTCAACAATGTAGTTTCGGTGTTACGTTACGGGTTATTACTGTGGGGAAACTCAACAGAATACCAGAGGGCGTTTCTATCTCAAAAACATTGCATAAGAGCAATTGTTGGCATTCCTCCTCTATGAGTCTTGTAAACCTCACTTTAATAAACTCAAAATATTACCCCTACCGAGTATGTACATTTTTGAAATGTGTGTGTTCGTTAAATCAAACTCTAACCTATTTGTGAAGGCTAGTGATATTTATACACGCGATAATACCCATCCTCGTAAATAAAGGCATGGTCAGCGACTAGTTCTGGAATGTGCACCAAAGACTGCGGTGTTTAAAAAAACTTGTTCGGCTATGTGTGTTAAAATTTATAATAGGTTACAATCAGTCATTCAGAATCTGCCTCTACCAAAATTTAAGAAAAAGCTTAATGAGCTACTTCTTAAAAAATGATTTACTCAATAAATGAGTGGTTACAGGAATAACGTGTCAAATAGAAACGTAAAAAAAAAAAACACTGACTTTTTTCTGGTAGGTACTGGACACTGTAAATGGCCAGGTATAATTGACATTAGGCACTATGAAACTCAGAGACATGTATTAATTATGACTAAATACCCATCCTTTTTTTTAATATTATCTTCATTATCTATAAGCTACATTAATATTATTATCTTGCATGATTAAGCTTCACATGCTATACTAAGGCTAAATAGAATATAAGACCAAATAATGTAACATGTGAAACCAACGATTGTACTTACTCTATTTAAATGTGAATAAATTAATATGAATATGAACAAATAGAAATTAGCTAGACAATATTAACTTCATTCGATTCTATGAAACGAATCGACGGCATCGAACGATTACTTCCATAGCGATGCGTAGCGTAGTGGCACTTTTTGACAAGCGTTACCGATTCGTATCATTGAAACATAAGCGAAAGCGATAGCGATTGTAGAAATAGAATCGCTCCGAAGCGAATGCCATTTGTCGAGGCCCTCAGTTCCGTTAGCTATTATTGTCTAGCTTTTACCGCTACTTCTTGCATCAAATGCGTATTCTGTTTATCACTGGCAAAAATATTCCTGGAGTAGTTTTCTTACAACTGCAGACTGCAGATCTCCTTGTGAATGAGCTCGTCCGGGAAATTCGATGAGTCTGCCTGCCTTTCCCCAACTAAGTTGGCTTCGAGTCTAACCGGATCTAAATACCAGTCTTTTATTTGACTCTGTAAGTATTTCCATTATCGTCCCTGCGCGGATTGTTCGAAAGAGTTACCGGGGCCCTGGCGCACAGGCAACTGAAGGAACACGCACCCGTGTTCCTTCTGTTGCCTGAAGTCTGATGCTGAGATGTCAGCACCATTGACGGGGTCCGATAGGGCCGATGCCTGCCGGGGTTGCGGATTGTTCGAAAGAGTTACCGTGGCCCTGGCGCACAGGCAACTGAAGGAACACGGTGGGTTTTAGTCA
This sequence comes from Griposia aprilina, assembly GCA_916610205.1. NCBI lineage: Eukaryota > Metazoa > Arthropoda > Insecta > Lepidoptera > Noctuidae > Griposia > Griposia aprilina. The sequence goes on along the minus strand of OU744310.1, from coordinate 5,055,396 downwards.
GTAAGAGTCTGACACGCCCTTCCGCTCCGCCCAGACCGGCAGAGGTCATTTGATGATTACCCACACAAAAAGAAAAAGACTTGGCATGAAGACCGTTTTGTCGATGGAAGAGTAGACAAAAATGAACTTCTGTGTACTGTAGACAATAGAAAGTTTTCTACTGTCTTTAGCATGGCGATTACAAAATCAAATTGTCTTCACTACCTTAAACAACTCTCAGTTGTCAGTGTGATTTTGACAGTGTGGGATAGAAAACTTTCTTCTGAAATAGTCTACATAAAAAAGGCCCCTAGACAAAGATCGGTGGAAACGACAGATTGTAGAAGGATTTCTACGGTGCGATGTCAAAAATGGAGAAACGAAACGTCACATTGTATAGAAATAGCTGTGTCTATTCTTCGTAGAAATAGAAAGCGTCATGCTAAGCCTGCTGGAGGTATTACCACTACAGCTACGTTTACCGCCTATTGGAGTTGCTGTGTGTCGGTTTAAAGCGTAAAGGTATTGAATACCAGTGATATTACTTACAGGCACACGAGACTTTTCAAAGTTGGCTTTAGGCGCCGGCGCTCACGAAATGATTTTCCCCAGGATTCTTATCATCTCATTTTAAAACCTGCACTTTTAAGGATCTTATGAAGACGCTGGCCACCATTAAGTAAATAAAAAGTACCAATCAATTTGCCTAGCCTCTTCACAATTATGTTGCGGTCAGCTTCCCCGGTCCAGCTAATGCAGCTGAATACCAGAGAGCACATACTCGTACTTAGAGCGATTGCCTATCTGACCTCCATTACTCGGTAACACGCTACCCCTTGGTAGCAGAGATGTTATGGATATGATATTTCGGATCTGAGGGCCTAGACAAATGGCATTCGCTTCGGAGCGATTCTATTTCTACAATCGCTGTCGCTTTCGGTAATGATTCCAAAAACTAGCAATAACGCTCTTCAAAAAGTGTCCCTTGGCTATGCATCTCTGTGGAAGTACCTAATCTTTCGACGATGTCGATTCATTTCATAATCCAATGTTGTTTAGATTGTCTAGCTAATTTTTATTCGTTGACCTATGATCACGTGACATTTCGATAGCTTACGTCAACCCCATACATTTTACCTTTCCTACTAGCGTTATCGTTAATCGAATGTTACTTTGTCTAGGCCCTCTGGGCCGGCAGTCTCGACATAGATAGCGACGCTGTCGCAAACTACCGATCGCTAAATATTAACGTGAATCCTAAGTTGTAGCCCGCCAAATTCAAATTTTCTTTGAACTTGACGATTGATATGGAATTGGTGATTATTAAGAGATAAATATATAATTACCACAGTCGAGAATCGCATTTTGATCAACATACGACGTAAAACAGAGCTGCAATTTGCAAAAAAACTAAAGAAAATTTTAATTTTGCGGGCTAAAACTTAGGATTCATCTTAATATTTAGCGATTGCTAGTTTGCGACAGCGTCACTGTCTGGTCGATACTGCCGGCCCTGGATACGGATATGGATATAGGAATAAAATTATATCGGTTTCGGATACGGTTACGGATATGTATTTATTTCGGATTATCCGTTAGTTTCGGTTACGAATGTTAGATTGAAGTAAAATGTAAACACAAATAGTATGTAATAATTTGGTTTTATTTATAGGTTTTATCTAGTCTAGGTTATCATTTGGCATTATAATCAGTCGTATAGGTAAGTAATTATTTAGAGATGTTATAATAATTAGTTAGACTCCGCCCTTATACGAAACTATCCGAAACTTGTGAAACGGATACGGTTACGGATATATTTTTGTTTCGGATATCCGATAGTTTCGGTTACGGATATATTTTTGTTTCGGATATCCGATAGTTTCGGTTACGGTTATAGAGCTCCATAACATCCCTGCTTGGTAGGACTGGTTGTCAGACTTTTGGGCTTGTGACTACCTGTAACGACTGTCAAAGATCTACGAATGACAGCCGGGAACAACGGCTTAACGTGCTTTCCGACGCACGGAGGGGTCTCTATATTGTAATAGTTGGTCGCCCATCCACGCATCGACCGCGGCAAGAGTACCCTAACCTTGGATCGACCCGTGCGGCTATTATCATTTGGCCTCGAGCCCTTCAGCAGATTTACTGAAGTCATGATCTATTTTGAGCCCGGAAAACAGCATGAAATGCAGTTGTCACGTATTGTTAATTAGTTTAATAGCAATTACTTGTCAAAGGTTCCGCGTATTGAATAGATTCTCTAAATAAAACTTTCAATTATTCCTACTTTGGTATTTTACAAAAAAAAAAAAAATGTTAATTGATTTACAATATCAGTAAAATATTTTTGTAAATTGATTTACAATATCAGTAAAATATTTTTGTAAATTGATTTACAATATCAGTAAAATTGTATTTTCAAATGAAATATTAAAAAAAAAATTTTGGTGTAACAAATTTCCAAAGTTTGACGATTGATATGAAATTGATGATTATTATCCAGTAAATAATATCATTCCTACAGTCGCGAATCGCATTTTGATCAACATAGGACATAAAACAGAGCTGCAATTTTCAATAAAACAAAGAAAATTTGAATTTGGCGGGCTACAGCTGAGAATAACCTTAACGTGCCACTTGCAGAGCGCGCGTAACCTATCTACCTCTTTTTACTTATAATATGAGAGATGTTCTTCAGAAAGGTCAGGTATGAACGTGACCAGATGTATGAACGTAAACGATGCAAAAGGAGTATTAAGGATCAGGTAAAGGCGTTCTGTAGTTTATGCCTACCCCCATAGGAAGAAGGCTAGAGTTTGATGTATGTATCATTGATAAAGATGATCCAAAAAACTTTTTTACAAAAAAAAACAACCATCAGAACTTTTTTTCTGGGTGAACCGATTTGGATGATTCTTTTTTTATTTGATAGGTGGTGCTTCACATGTGGTCCCATTTAAATTTGATCATGGTCTGAACAGTAGTTTTTGAGTTATCCTTAATACTGCATATTTTATTATATTTTTTTGAATAATCTCCGACTTCCAAAAAAAAACACTAAAAGACGTGAAAAATAACTTAAATTTCGGAAGTCGGTGGCCAAAAACGAAAATAAAAAACCAAAGACACCGACTTCCGAAATTAAAGTTATTTTTCACGTCTTTTAGTGTATTTTTTGGAAGTCGGTAATTATTCACAGATCATCAATATAAACTAAGTGGTTAAACTATGCAGTATTAAAGATAACTCAAAAACTACTGGTCAGACCTTGATCAAATTTAAATGGGACCACATGTGAAGTACCAGCTCTCAAATAAAAAAAGAATCATCCAAATCGGTTCCCCCAGAAAAAAGTTCTGAGCTAACACATAAAAAGAAAAAAAAAATATACAGATGAATTGAGAACGTCCTCCATTTTTTGAAGTCATTTAAAAAGTATACCAACAGATCTTATGCCTGTTATAACAAGCAATATTGGAAGGAAACGCGTTGTTTATGGAAAAACGCACAGATAATGACGAAAACTCTCGAGTTTCTTGTAAACAGTAACTGTTGTCTGTTTCCACCACTCGTGTGTTGATATAACATGAGACTGTTTTCTCAAACGTTTGTTCGTGGGCTGCCATATTATGTACAGTCGCCCGCAGGTCAAGCTACACGAAGCTGTCAAATTTCTCCAAACGATTTTAAACCTTAAAATGTTAGTGGTTAAGTTCAACATCGAATGAGAGAATCTGACAGTTTGTGGTAACTTTATGTGCTGGCGATTGTACTTATTAGCTTTTGACCGCGCATTAGCCTGCGTGGAGCTCGAAAAAAATCATCTAAATCCTTTTCCATCAAAAATACTATGTGCCAACTTTCATGGTGTTCGAGTTCGGTCAAACGGTGTTGGAGTTCAATCTAGACTCGCAAAATGGCACACACAGACTCACAGAGAGGCTGGGACATCGACGCGCAAACTGTAACCATAAATTCAGCACATGTTTCTAGACACCCTTTTGTTTTTTTTGTTTGGGTATTTATCAAGTGACCTCTCCCGCTCTGGTCGGAGCGGGAGGGCGTTTCAGACTCTTACTGACTAAAACCCACCCGTGATTTTCATTTGCCTGTGCGCCAGGGCCACGGCAACTCTTTCGAACAATCCCCGACCCCGGCATGCATCGGCCCTATCGGACTCCGTCAATGCTGACATCTCTTTGAGGCGCGCGTGGAACACAACGCGCCGTCGACCCGAGCCTGGACCTTACCGGACGGCGAGCTGCCTATTGCTCGCCGTCCACAAGCCTGCGCCTACGATGGTCGGGAGTCGGCTATCGACTCCCTACGCCTAGGGTGTCTCCTCCTGCGGCGACTAGGGGCGTGAGGGTACAACGATTGCCTCTCCTTCAGGTGTTCCGCCTCCTCCTTCGCGAGCATTACTGCTTCGCAGTAGGAGGTGATGACTTCCCATTCCCTCTCGCTCCGTACCATGGCGTGGACCAGGGCCGGACGCTAAAGATCGCCGCCACGAGGACACGGCGGCGGTGCTCTGCCAAACCGGGCAGACCTCCACCGTATGCTCCACCGTGTCCTCAGGTGGATCCACACAATGATAACACCCGGGCGTTTCCTCCCGCCTCATCCGCAAAAGGAACCTCCCGAAACTGCCACGTCCGTGGAGGACCTGCGTCAGGCGGAAGGTGAGGACGCCGTGGCGTCACTCTAGCCACTCTTCAAAGAGGGGACTTACCGCCGCAATTGTAGCGTGCCCAATTCTACACACCCTAGCGTAGAAAATTTCGTCGGTTATCGAAAAATAAAACAGCTATTTCATAGAATAGTGCAATACCTACGCGGTCAAAAGGAACTGAACAGCATTTTTTTTTTAATAACTTGCGAAAGTTTTAACCCTGTGGGGTCCAGAATCATGTACTGTACCCGTAACAGGTTGTGGATCGATGTGCCTGACACCCTGTATACACAAATGTATTTCATAATAATTGAAGCACGTGCGGAATTACTTGAACGTTGAACCCCACTTGTTATGTACATTATATATCGTCATTACACGTCAGTTTGATAATTATTCTTGTGCGCGGATACTACCGAGTTATCTGCCAGTTTCGCTTATGTAGTGTTTATATTATTGACTGAATAAATTAATAACACGTGCAGGAAAGCACGCTTAGATTCCCTGATTGATTAAATTATTTGGATATACAGGGTGTAAAAAAATTGAGCCGTCACGGGACGCCTGGCAGATGTGGAACGTACCATCGTATAGCGTGGCGACGCGTCGCCACGTCAACAATCGGTTTTACCCGCGGCTATAGGATGAACCGTCTTTGCAGGTTGGCTGGTAGCAGCTGGATGAGATCATGACAGTAGCAGTTTTCAAATCTACATGGTCGCATACCACTACTTGATATGTAAATAACAGTGACAGGAAGTTATCGAAAGGTCATCAATATAGTGGGAAAAATACGCATTATTATGGATCACTCAAAAACTACTGGTCAGATCTTGATCAAATTTATATGGGTCCACATGAGAAGCACCAGCGTTCAAATAAAAAAGAATCATCAAAATCTGTTCACCTAGAAAAAAGTTCTGGAGTAACACACATAACAAAATACAGTCGAATTGAGAACCTCCTCCTTTTTTTGAAGTCGGTTAAAAAGTCTGTCATTTAACCATTACTAACTAACTGTCAGAGTTAATCACACTTCGTGCTTATAACCTACTTTTCTTATCAGCGATAACATTTAGCAATATAATAAGCCAGAGACGCCATATTGGCATGTCCATACCACAAAATAGACACGTACAGAAGGTCAGCTTCATTCACACAACGAGCGAAAACATGTATGGTATGTACCAAAAGTATATGATTAAGGCGACAATAAGTGCCAGCGACCTTGAGCGAGTGGGAGGAGCATGCGAAACTTTTAAGCGAATAAAATTGCACAGAGCGTTAGCGTCTACCCGGACATTGGTCAGCGATGCACTGCCGCCCGTCGCCCGCAAGAGCCCCCGCTTCAACGCGCATCAAGTTTTTTCGCAAAAACAACCCACCTTGATTTATCAAATACAATACAAATAAAAGCCATATACAAAAATTTGGGTAATTAAATTGTCGTTTAGATGGTGCAGATTTCATGAAAATACGCCCGATAGTTTTTGCGTGATTATCGTTTTTGTGTACGCGTTAGACATTACTTTACAAATTAATTATATATGTTATAAAAATATAATTTCAAATATTCACACATCAAATTACGAAGAAAATAGTCTAGTTTATCATATATTTATTTTCAAACAAATAAGACTATTCGTTTAGACGTGATGTTCAATTTGAAATCATTAAAAGTCGTATATCTGCGCCTTAAAGTGTAGACAAACCCTGTTCTGGTTTAATTCTTACCCAATTACGGACTAAATGGAATTAATGGCAGATTCGTAGGTATTTAAAAAAATCTAAAATGCAAAAACAACACAACACAAAATGTTTCAATTTTAGAACGAACCAGTTTTTCCGCCAATTATTAATTATACTCGTAATTGCAAAATCATCGACAGGAATTTCTCAGTAGCAGCCCGGAGTCTGGATTTGTGCCCGGTTGATGGAAATCACCCCAATCAATCGGTTTGACTAGTGGTCGCAAGCCCTACTGCTGAGCATGAGGTCCTGGGTTTGATTCCCGGGTCGGGCAAAGTGTTATTAGCTTTTTCCATCTGGAATTTCTCGGTAGCAGCCCGCAGTCTGGATTTGTGCCTGGTTGATGACAATCACCCCAATCTATCGGTTTGACTAGTGGTCGCAAGCCCTACTGCTGAGCATGAGGTCCTGGGTTCGATTCCCGGGTCGGTCAAAGTGTTATTGGGTTTTTCCATCTGGAATTTCTCGGTAGCAGCCCGCAGTCTGGATTTGTGCACGGTTGATGGCAATAGGCTCGTCCCCTGTTACATGGGACTTAAAACATAACTGGCGAAATGTGGGTGTACTATAGGTACGCCTCTGCCTAACCCTTCTGGGAATACAGGTGTGATGTTATGTTATGTTATGATGTTATGTCGATGTCAATAGGCTCGCCCCCTATTACATGGGACTTAAACATAACTGGCGAAATGTGGGTGTGCTATAGATACACCTCTGCCCAACCTTTCGGGGAAACATGGCGTGATGTGAGTTTATAAAATTAACCGCAATTGTCAAATGAAAAATAACTTCAAGGTGATGTAAAATTAGAATTTCTGGTAGTAAGTGTTCAAATAATCAAATAAAAACACTGAATTTGTAAGCGGCACTATGAATTGGCATCCACAGGTACTCTTTCTGGTCCATTTGTTTACAATTTCATCAGATTAATTTGGAACAGACCACAGACGCGTTTGAGCGGCGGTCTCAAACTAATGCAGTCGCTGTACAAGAAGCGTCTCTAACACACGGCTACATATCAAGCTATACATTTCCAGTATAAGCTGATCTCGCATTGTACTTATAGGATTTCCGTACAATAAGAGGTCAGCTTATATTGGAAATTAATAGCTTGATATGTAGCTGTATGTACAGTCAGCAAAAGAGATAAGTATCCAGAGTCGTCGTATATAGTTGAAGTTTCATAAGAAACCGATGAATGTTTTCTAATGAAATTTAATTTGATAAATGACTAGTTTATTAACTATTATTTTAATAATTTTTTATTCGAAAACATTCATCGGTTTCTTACTAAACTTCAACTATATCGGGCGACCCTCCTTATTTATCTCTTGCTGAATGTACGTGTGTTTTAAAATTAAAATTCATTTATTTGCCAGAATGTACAATGTATGATCTTAAAACTATAATGGCCGCTTTACATTCTACAATTACGTAATGATGTGCAAATATAGTATTTTAACATGTACAATGCTATTATTTTAATTAAATTTAAAAAGACGGCAGCAACTAATAAGAGCTAATGTATTAGTTTTTGTCACCTCTTCAATCCCGCGTAATGATTATTATCTATTGTGTCTCGCTCGATATCGCGACCTTGGGACTTAATTAATTGATGTCAAAGTTATACCTACGTCAGTTCAAGCGATAAAGTTTAATATAATGTCAGATATAACTATCTAGCTTCTGCCTGCGGCTTCGCCCCTTTGTATGTCGAAAATTATCCCACGGGAACATGGTACCGGGACAAAAAGTAGCTTATGTCCTTTCCCAGGATGCCATCTATCTCCTTGCCAAATTTTATCGAAATCCATTCAGTGGTTTAGGCGTGAAAAGGAAACATACAGACAGTTACTTTCCAATTTATAATATTAGTATCGATTCTAAATTGTAATGAGTGATAATGTTCTAACTACTTTCGCTCGTTGTGTTGTATGTAGGAATTGCAATCCCGCAGCTAATTCAATCCCAAGGGATTGATATGCCCGATGATCCCGCATCTTTGAAATTATGCTATAAAATCAAATTTAACTACAGATTTTTGTGTAAAAATCAACTTTTATTAAACATTTCTTATATTAAGCAACAGAAATTATTTCTTTTCTATTAGCTAAGTATAAGTAATTAGTAATTTTTTTTTTAGATTCAGCTTCAATCTTGACCACTTTCCGTACTTTTTTCAATAGATCGTCATTTGTTGTAGAAATCATTTCAAGTGGCAGTGAATTCATATTTACAGTCACACCCTGTTCATTGCACCCTATTCATGTGCGGAACGGCAACGTCGCGCTCGTGCTACTCACGATTTACGCGAAAGTTTTAGTGCCAATTTCTTTTTTTGCTGGATCCCGCGTGAATGCGTGATCCCGTTTTGCGGGATTGCAATCCCTAGTTGTATGTAGCTGACCTTCTGTATGTATTTATATTGTGTCGTCGGTACAATGTTCTGCCGATCGTTACTCAGTATAATTACTTTCTGCTGCGATAAATATTAATTGCTAATTGTTAATTAATATTACTAATTTAATTGTCTTGTCGTTGCGAATTATGTGACACTAGGTTTTATTGGTAAGTGTGATGGAGATTTACTGACATTTCAATTGTTTGTAGAGTATTTATTACTAGCTGTTGCTCGCGACTTCGTCTACGATCCAGGGTGAAAAGTAGCCTATGTTCTTACGCAGGTCATGGTCTATCTGTGTGCCAAATTTCATCCAAACCCGATCAGTAATTTTTGCGTGTAAAGGTAACAAACCATATCCATCCTCACAAAATTTCACATTTATAATATTAGTAGGATAGTAGATTGTTACACAAGGGGCTAAAATTACCCATTTTAAACGAGGTATTTTTACTTCCGAGAATTAGCGAGGGAGTAAATAGTAAGCGAGTTATAATGGGTTTTTGGCGCCGTGTGTTACACTCTATTTTGCACTACGATTGCGAGAAAATAAAATAATCCAATACAATATTAAGTAGTATACTTCTTTTTTTAAATTTATTCTGTAGCCGCAACGGACTGCACGCATTCAACCGAAGAGATAGCCGCTTTTAGTTCCATTTTCAAAAATAAAATGTTCCTGTTTTTTTTTTAAACAGTAATAAGTAGTCTTTATTCATGATTATTCAACTTATGAATAAAGACTTTTTCGAGGAAAATATACTTTTTTATCCCCGCTTTGGTACGCTACAATGACGGACTTTTTGAGCAAGAGGAGTGAAATTTTTATTTCAAGTTTACCATGTAGAGATCGTTTAATTTAAAATTGCACGCCTCTCCTCTGCTTGTTGAAATGAAATTGTAAATAGGATATCGGAATCAGTTTTACACGTCATCTATACATACAAATAAATGAAAATCGAAGTGTCTGTTTGTAATGTCAAAATAACAGCTTTTTACTAAATGCATATCTTTTTCTTGTTTCCGTTTGGAGTATCACGTTTAGTGATACTTTATTCACATTAAAATCTAGCCTATTGGCAATCAAGTAATTTTAATAAAACTTAAACTGCAAAGTAACTAAGTATATCATTAAGAAATCGTCCAATAACGTCTTTCATATTCACTTTATATAAGGATAACTAAGGATCCCCCATCCGCAGCTGTAGCCAGCCAAATTCAAATTTTCTTTGCTTTTTTTGGAAATTGCAGCTCTGTTTTACGTCGTATGTTGATCAAAATGCGATTCGCGACTGGAGGAATGATATATTTATTGAATAATAATCATCAATTTCATATCAATCGTCAAACTTTGGAAATTTGTTCCATCTAAGAATTTTTCTGAATAATTCATATGAAAATTGTTAAAAACTAAAGAAAATTTGAATTTGGCGGGCTAAAGGCAAGGATCCCCCTTAAGGTGAAGACACTCAATTCACGTGTTCTTTAGTCAGCACTTGCACCGCAGTTTACAATAACACTGCACTAAACTAACTCAAAAATGTTTTACCCTTTTTAGTCTTCGCACTAATTCAGTGAAGTCAAGGAGTTATCTCCCTTAAGGTGAAGACACTCAATTCACGTGTTCTTTAGTCAGCACTTGCACCGCAGTTTACAATAACACTGCACTAAACTAACTCAAAAATGTTTTACCCTTTTTAGTCTTCACACTAATTCAGTGAAGTCAAGGAGTTATCTCCCTTAAAGTGAAGACACTCAATTCACGTGTTCTTTAGTCAGCACTTGCACCGCAGTTTACAATAACACTGCACTAAACTAACTCAAAAATGTTTTACCCTTTTTAGTCTTCGCACTAATTCAGTGAAGTCAAAGAGTTGGATCGCCTCGACATTGACATGATGATGAAGTCTGTGTTCATGAGTTTTTGCATATTTTTTTATTACTATGTTTAAGGCATCCATCTTCAGGTCCCGGTAGAGGACGCTTTTTCTAATGTCTCAGGGCAGTTTGACTATATCCCTGAGCACTTTCTTTACGTTCTCGTTTCTAACGTAACATCTCTCTTCGTTTGAAACTGAATCGAACAGGCGGCAGGGACATTGCCGCGCAAACTGTAACCATGAATTTCAGCACATGAGTCTAGAACCCCCTGACGTAGAAATTTTTCGTCGGTTATGAAAAACAGTCGGTTTCATAGAAAAGTGCAATAGCTACGCGGTCAAAATGAACATCAATTTTACGGTACGGTTAGAGGTATAGAATATCATTTTTTTTGTTATAAACAAAAAAAATACCGGCGGAATATTTCAACCCCCCGGGGGCTCAGAATCATGTAGGTACTGAATCCATGGTAAGCGGTTGTGCTTCGATGTCCCTGCCACCTTGTATAGTGCTGAGTGTACAATATATCATATTTTGTAAATATCATATTTTGGGAATATCATATTTTGTAAATGTCATATTTTGTAAATATCATATTTTACTGAATATCAAGTTTTGGGAATAGCATTATATGGGAACGATGGTTTAGTTTTAATAATATATTAAAATTTTCCTTTAAAAAAACCTCATGGAAATCGGAATCGCGGTTAGGTAAAACAGCAGGGACTGTTTTCGTAACATTTATTTTTACTTTAAAACCGCAGAAAACAGTTGTGTACACATTAGCTCTTTAAAATAGTTGTGGTTAAGATTATCGCTTGTGGTTATTGTGTATTGTACTGAAAACACTGTTTCATTCGGTACTTGAACTAACTGCTTACACAGACATGTCGTTGGCTGATAAATAATTTTATTTTTGTAAGTAGGTTTGTACAAACACTTTTACACGCCAATCATATTTGAAAAACCAGATGAGGTCGCGTTTCCTATCTGACTACTCTGAGAAGAAAGGCCGAAAGAAACTCAGAGGTAACAGTCTCTTTTGAAGTTCAGACATAATCTTGGTCAGATTGAATAGACTTTGTACCCAAGTAGTCCTCAGTAAGTACAAACTCCGTAAGAGGGGTTCATGGACGGGTCAGATCTCCGGTGCGTATGTGGCGTCTCTCCACAGACTATGGCTTACCTTCCATCTTGCTCCGCATGTCCTGTCACCTGCTCACGTAAGGACCTAATGGCTGCGTCAGTTAACGGTATTCGCGTTATTGAATTCTGGGCCAAACAAATTAAAAAGAAGACTAATAACTGTTGAGAAAACCCCACCATAAATACAGGGTCAAATTTAATTAGCTAGCGAAACTCCGCAGGCGTTATGGGTTTCGACATCTAAACATAATAAAACGACAAAAAAAAAATTTGGAGCTGAGCTACCTCTCTTTTTAACCGACTTCAAAAAAAAGAGGAGGTTCTCAATTCGTCTGTATGTTTTTTTGTGTGTGTTAGCTCAGAACTTTTTTCTGGGGGAACCGATTTGGACGATTCTTTTTTTATTTGATAGCTGGTGCTTCACATGTGATCCCATTTAAATTTGATCAAGGTCTGACCAGTAGTTTTTGAGTTATCCTTAATACTGCATATTTTTTCAACTTAGTTTGTACATATTGATGATGTGTTAATAATTTCCTGTCACTGTTATTTACATACCAAGTAGTGGTATACGAATTTGTGTGGGGTATGTACCGCAACTAAAAAGTGAAAAATAAAAACTTTTTTACAAAAAAACTCGTTTGTTTTTTTGTAAAAAAAACACTAAAAGACGTGAAAAATAACTTTAATTTCGGAAGTCGGTGGCCAAAAACGAAAATACAAAACCAAAGACACCGACTTCCGAAATTAAAGTTATTTTTCATATTTTTTAGTTTTTTTTGAAGTCGGTTGTTGTTTTGTAAAAAAGTTTTTGTAGTTACCTACTGGAAGTATGAGTTGAGAAAATCAGTTACTTTTATTTTAACGTATATAAGTTTCGATACCCATCAATCACGTCTGTGAAGTTTACACAAACAAAAAAACAAATTTTTGAATCTGATATTTGAAGTTTAGTAACTTAACTACACTACCTAAAGTCGTAGGCCCCAATTTTTTATATCGTCAATTTTTTGTTTTTTTGTTTTATCATATTTAGATATTGATAGCCATCACGTCTGCGGAGTTTCGCTAGCTAATTTAATTTGACCCTGTATATATGTATATCGTTCAAGAACCTACATGATCAAACTAACTTATCGTTAGTACAAATAATAGTGTTTTCAACATTTTTATAGAGCGTCCTGATAATAAAAAATAAATATTTAAGATAGCTCTCGATGGAGTAACAGTGTATTTTGATGTTTATTTAAAATAAAACATAATATCACTGCTGCACCCTAATTTCGTACCACACTTTTAATCATAATCATTTTGAAGCCTATTGCTAATCCATTGCTTCATATGTTCCAAAAATTTGTCAGCTCAACAACGTAAATAACGCAATGTATGTTGTTGAACTGTCAAAATGAAAGCCATTCCTACTGTTAGTGTGTTACGTTGTTACCCGCTCTTTTCCCGGAAAGCTTGGTAGAAATAGTACACCCACATTTCGCCAGTTATGTTTAAGTCCCATGTAATAGGGTGCGAGCCTATTGTCATCAACCGGACACAAATCCAGGCTCCGGGCTGCTACTGAGGAATTCCTGATGGACAAAAACAAATAACACTTTGCCCTACCTGGGAATCGAAGACAGGACCTCCTGCAGTGCTATTCTTTAAGGATACAGCCGTGCCCGCAGCGCTGCCGCAGCAACGACATAAAGTTGTTTTCCCGCTGTTTCGTCGCTGCGGCAGTGCTGTTCGCAAGGCTGTATCCTTAGAGAATAGCACCGCTGAACATCAGTAGCATTCGCGACCAGTAGCCTTAATTAACGATACAGTTGGTGTTTATTTTTAGTTACTATATATATACATATTACATATTTGTTTTTGGTTAGGTTTGTTTATATTTGAACATTTGTCGTGTCCACAAATAGTCAATAAGTGGTATTTACTTAAAGAGGTACCAGACGGATTAATCGGGATTACGTTCATTCAATTGAAGGTTCATTCTTCTATCATTCCTTGTTTACAAGGCAAAAACTCAAACTCAAAGCATTTATTTCAATTAAACCATTTACAGGCAATTTTGAATTGTCAAAGAGTCGGTTAGTTAGTCAGAAATTTGAAGCTAGTCGCCCATACACAGACATTACAGGTGTCGAGTGCTGGCGCCACACCAACGGTTAACGTCAATGCCCATCATCGCCATAAACCACGTGCTAATTATTCCGATGAATTACCGCGATAAATTGAGTGGCCACACTTGGAACGGTTAACGTCAATGATTACAAAAATGACAGCGTCTAAACTCATGAATTTGTGTAAAAAATGTAATAGGACTCTTAATTAGCGATAAAATTTGCGCTCAAGTTCCTTCCTTAAATTTCCTTGATCCCGTCGCGCTTACGGTGCACAATGATAAACGTAGTGTGACCGGTTCAACGCAATAATTCTCGCGTTAAATCTCTTTGATGTGCTATAAAATACCGCCACCCGAGTTATCGCCTAATGTCAAACGGGAATGTGAATGCCCTTGTCAAATTATCGCGGTAAGTGCTGGCTACACCTACGGTTAACGTCCATCAACGCGATAATCGTCGACGTTGGTGTGGCCCCAGCATTAGAAAAGAACATTCACTCATCGGTACGATTAAAGGCTTCCGCAGACAAGCGCGACGCGACTCTTGTAGGACAATGTATAGCGGTATGAGGAACAGGGTGTAAAGCTCACTCATACTCTTTGGAAAAGGGAGGATCCTCCGACCAGACGGGTGTTGTGTCTGGTGGGCAACTGCCCGACGGTTGATGTCGGGACGTTGTATATATGCTAATCGCGCGGTAAACTCTGCTTGCGCGATGCAGGATTTGCGTGACGTCAGTATGACGTGTAGCTCGCATGAGGCGATGTTTGATACCGCTACAAATGTATTGTTATTGTGTGTGTGTGTGTGTGAGGGTGTGATGGTGTATGGGAAAACACAATCCCATACACCATCACACCCTCCCACACACACACACACACACACACTCTCTCTCACACACACACACACACACACACACATACACTCACACTCACACACACATACACAGTGTGAGCATGCCAGCTTTTCGAACGCAATACTTTGTCTGGACAATATTAAGCAACTAAAAATGCCTACGTTAGCGTGCCTAACATTTTATTTCCTTGACTGTACAACACTTTTGCCCATATTACTTTGTAGTTTGAATGTACAGAATGCACAGATGTCGGTCCGGCTCGGTGATGGGTTTACTCCTCATTATAATGCAACGGGAGACGATCGAAACAAAGACTTTCTTTTGTTATACTGAACTTCTGTAGCATGAATTGCAGGCAGTCAATCTGCCTAGCCTTCTAGTCTACCCAGATGCAGCTGAATACCAGTATTTTACATGGAGCGACTGCCTATCTGACCTCCACAACCCAGTTACTAGGTAACACGATACCCCTTGGTGAGACTGGTTGTCTAACTAAATCTATCACTCCTTGTGATTGTACTTACTTTTATTGACGAAACAAAAATCTGGCGAAACGAAAATCCGACGAAACAAAAATCTAGCGAAACGAAAATCCGACGAAACAAAAATCTGGCGAAAAGAAAATCCAACGTAACAAAAATCTGCCGAAACGAAAATCTGTCGAAACTGAATAAACAGATCAGACTTTTGGGCTTCTGACTACCCTTGACGACTGGCAGAGACCTAAGAATTTACACCGGGACCAACGTTTTACCGTGATTTCTGAGGCACGGAGGGTGTCTTGGGATGTAATGGATGGTCACCCCTCCACGAACCGACCGCGGCAAACATAACTTAACCTTTGATCGACCCGTGTGGCTATTATTGGCCGAGTAAGCGCGAAACGTCTCCGTTTCAGCTTGGGCAAAAATGCCTTCGTATGTCCGGATGTCCGGCTGTTCTCCTCTACAGGCCCTGCAGTCTCGACAAATATAACGACAAAAATCGGTCGTTAAGTCTAATCGATGTCAAATTTCTTTAATAGATTTTCAACCTTATACTTTGGAAATAAAGTTGAAAATCTATTAAAGGAATTTGACAACGATACGACTTAGCGACCGATTTTTGTCGCTGTCTAATGTCGAGACTGCAAGGGCAGGTCGCAATTCTCAACCGATTCTCGTGAAATTTTGTGAGCAGGTTCGATAATTATAAGGATTCAGATTCTACAATTTTTTCAAAATGGCGGTGATATGGGGGTTGAAAACGTTAAAAAAAACATATTTCAGCCTTTTCGTGCTCTTTGCGCGCGCTTTTTTTTAAGGTGCGCGGTGAACATTATTCAGTTTTAAGCTATGCAAAGACAGACTCGCGAGGTGGACAGCTCACAGAGCCACTAGTTATTAGCCACGACCCCTTCAATCAATTGCAAGTATTACAACCTCATAATAATTCGGCTATGATGTCTATGCCTTTTGTCCAATAAAACCCAGACGAGACGAGTCTTAGGCTGCTTTTCCATCAGAGATGTGCTATGCTACTTTGCTATGGATGCGTTTCATATCCACTAATCATATTCATTGGGCCACATAGCATACCACTTGTGGAAAAAGGTTTAAGTAAGCTATGTTTTTAACCGATTTCACAAAAAGGAGGAGGTTCTCAATTCGTCTGTATGTTTTAAAAAAAAAAAAAATTATGTGTGTTTGCTCAGAACTTTTTTCTGGGTTAACCGATTTGGATGTTTTTTTTTTATTTGATAGGTGGTGCTTCACATGTGGTCCCATTTAAATTTGATCAAGGTCTGACCAGTAGTTTTTGAGTTATCCTTAATACTGCATATTTTGTCCACTTAGTTTATATGGATGATATGTTAATAATTTCCTGTCACTGTTATTTACACACCAAGTAGTGGTACTTATACGAATTTGTGTGGGGTAGGTACCGCAACTAAAAAGTGAAAAATAAAAACATTTTTACAAAAAAACAACCGACTTCCAAACAAAACACTAAAAGACGTGAAAAATAACTTTAATTTCGGAAGTCGGTGGCCAAAAACGAAAATACAAAACCAAAGACACCGACTTCCGAAATTAAAGTTATTTCTCACGTCTTTTAGTGTTATTTTTGGAAGTCAGATGTTTTTTTGTAAAAAAGGTTTTTTTTTAAGGAAAGTTGCGTGCTATGGTTGTGCGATTGGTGTGGCTATATCCAGAGCAGGGTACGTCTTCCCAACTGTCGATACATCGCGTAACTCGAGCTGCGCGTCTTCCTCGCTCAGCTACCTCGTGGCGGCGCATCTTCATAGCACATCTTACTCGCTCCGCTACACATCTTAGCAATAGTGGAAACGGTCACATAGTTTCGTAGCTTAGCTTTCACATCCACGCAGCATAGCTGCATAGCACATCTCTAGTGGAAAAGCAGCCTTAGACTATAGTTTAGATTTAATTTGTTTAACCCAGTTTGGAATTTATGGTGTGATTTAAAAGCAAATATGGCTCCAAATGTTTGTAGTGTTTTAGACAACATTTTACTGCTTCTTCATTCTTATCTATATACTAATATTATAAAGAGGTATAATTTGTTTGTTTGCTAGTTTGTGTGCAGGCGGTAATCCCTGGAACTACCGGTCGGATTTCTAAAATTCTTTTTGCATTTCATAGCCCAATTCTTGAGGAAGATCTAAGATCCTTAGGAGCCGAGGAAAAAGAGGAACGCTAAGCGAAAATGATTAAGGTGATGAGGTGTACAATGCACCCACATAACGCCAGTTTTACTCTTATATAATAGGCAGAAATTCAGAGACTCCTAGTTGCTACTGAGCAAGCATGCATAAGCATAGTCAGACTATAAAGTTCCCACTGCTGGGACACAGGCCTCCTCTCTGTGAGAGAGACTGGGCCGCAAACAACCACGTGAGCCCGTCGCGGATTTTTGCGGATGTCGTATGTTTTCGAATTTTTGATTCACCGTTTGGAGAGCAGTGGTGATGAAATAATTTACACAAATTGCCTGGATTCGTACCCACAACTTACAACTCGTAAGTTGAGGCCGTTACCCAGGGACCACCACTGCTCTCACTGAGCAAGACCCCCAAGGCAATTGCTCGGCCAGGGAATCGCAACTAGGACCTGTAGTTCAGCAATCGCGTTCACAACTATAGAGGTATGAGGAACGGGGTGTAAACTTCACTCATTCCTCCATAGAAAATGGAGGATCCTCCGACCAGACGGGTGTCGTGTTTGGTGGGCAACTGCCCGAGGATGGATCGTTGTATATGTATATGCTAGTTGCGCGGTAAACTCTGTTTGCGCGATGCAGGATTTTGCGTGACGTCAGTGTGACGCGTAGCTCGCATTTGGCGTTGAAGATGCCGCTACACAACCATTAAACCAAGAAGGCAGTCTTCTTAATAACACATTATGTAAACTCACGCTAGTAATCCCCGAAGGGTTAAGCAGCGCAGATGTGTACCTATAGTACAATTTGTTTCCTCTTGCAAAATAAATTTATAAGCTTTCAAATTACTTATAAATTATTTAAAAAAAGAAACTGTTAAACTTAACTGGTTTATTTTGTACTTAGAACGCTTCTTTATCTTGTTAAACGGGTTTTTTTTAATTATAGTAGTATACTCTAATGTATAATTAATATTATTTGAAAGCAAATGAGGGTGGGCAGTGTTACCTTTATTACAAGATATTAATAGCTGAGGTGTTAGTTGCAACTCTGACATGCAAAATAATGTAACTACCTTTCGGCCTATTCAAATCAAATCAAAATATTTTATTTCACATAAACCAACATGGGCACTTATGAAACGTCAGAAGCTAGGTGCACGTTTCCAATTGGTTGTTTCCTATGGAGAAGAGCCGGCAAGAAACTCCACGGTTACTCTTTTAAAAATAAGGGGCTTTTACAATGTTTCAAATTACAGTGTTGATAGATATGGGAGGACAGTGTAGGCGTGTCAACAAGTAACATGTACTTACAAAATATAAAAAGGTCTAAGGTATTCTATTGTAAACCTGTTTCTTTATGTTAATTTTGAAGGAGCAATTTTTTTTTATTTTTGGCTTTGTACACCATAATTTCGCCAGTTATATTTTTGTTTCTTAATTAATAAAACATTACGAAATACCTTGCAACCGCCATCATTGATAAAAGATACTCAGCTAATATTAGTTATCGGGAAAACAAATACTCGTACACCTTGTACTGATAATAATAATGATGTTTAATTAACAAACATTGTTGCTACAAAATAATTACTTAGCGAATCCCTGTGTCTGTTTGATAAGTATCTTTAGGCATGCTGTTGTTCTTGCTGAATTCTATAGCACTTCGCAGCTGTAGCCCGCCAAATTCTAACTTTCTTTGATTTTTTGCAAATTGCCCCTTTGTTTTGCGTGGTGGTATGTTGATCAAAATTATGAGAGCTGCAATTTGCAAAAAACAAAAAAGAATCGATTGTGGCGGGCTACAGCCGCGGAATCACCCTAAGTAACTATGTCGCAATTAGTAATTTATTATCATAAACATCACGCCTGTATTCTCCGAAGGGTTAGGCAGAGGTGTACCTATAGCACACCCACATTTCGCCAGTTATGTTGAAGTCCCATGTAATAGGGGGCGAGCCTATTGCCACCAACCGGGCACAAATCCAGATTCCGGGCTGCTACCGAGAAATTCCAGATGGAAAAATCCAATATCATTTTGCCCGACCCGGGAATCGAACTCAGGACCTCATGCTCAGCAGTAGCGCTTGCTACCACTAGACCAACGAGGCGTATTTATTATTAATTTATTTATTTCAGATAATTACAATCCATACATTAAATTAAATTAAAATCAATTGGTACACATACACTAACATTAAATTAAAAACAATACTAACATTACATTAAATTTACAATACAATATAATAATTACATTTACAATAAAATCAAAATTGTGTTAGCATAATGTCGTAAACTATGTGTTAGTGAGCGCCCAAAACAACACGCATCCATTTGTTTTGGATAGGGTAGTCCGCACGAGATACAATTATCTTCAGGATGCCATCGCTACTGCCTCGCACGCGCTGTGACAAGGAAGCTACCCTTTTGCGCACAATCGCATGAAAGCCGTCCGTTCGCGCTTCCGCAAACGCAAACATACCAGATGCAATTTAGCATCACTACGCCATTTTTATCTCAAGAACTACTTGTAAAGTACTGATAAAGTTATCATTGAATCTTACGTTTGCGGAAGATGTCTGAGTTTCGGTCGTCATGTGCGTGAAGAATAGTAAAGATATTATGATCTAATCTCATCTGTTTCTAGACTTCCGCTTTTAATATTATCATCTCGAGGAACCACGTCATCACTGTGTTCCTAAAGATGGGTTTTTTGACAATTTAAGATTATTTTTTTACCAAGTTATTTGGTTACCAAGGTAGACTTAAGGTACGAGTTCGTAGTCGACTGCATGCGGTAGCAGCAGACGACGTGTCGCTGCAACTCTACTGGTTTCTATGTATTTCTATGACAACGACGTGTCGCTAGCTACGAAAGGTATTTCATAGAAATGCGATGGTAGATACCAGTAGTGTTGCAGCGACACGTCGTCTGCTGCTGCTGAATGCAGTCGGCTACGAACTCGTACCTTGCGGGCTTTTCACAGGTGACGATAGCCGCTAAATACCTCCAATTCTTATTTCAACTCTTTAATAATGGCGTTTGTAGACAGGATTTTAATTCAGATTTGTTACAGTTGTAATGGCAATCATGTCATTTGGTTTACATAGGCTTTTATTTTTATTAATCCTAACTTCTTATCTAATACACTCGAGAGCAATGAATCCGGGTCACTTAAAGAATCCTAAAAATCTCGGAAACTAAAAATGCTAGGTTAATGCAATAAATTGTATTTAATAGACAATGTAATACTCCTTAAATGAAGGTATTAAAACTTCTTAGTTATTGTAAAGTTATATCATAAAAAAATCAAATTTGAAAAAGGGCCACTTTCGAAGATGGAACTACGAAATTACAGCATTTGGTTTTGCTTTTGTTTGTAATCTGTCATTTATGTGGGTACATAAACCATGTTGATAGTGCTCTATATTCATTATTCAAGCTGAAATTATGTCGCTTACGCCTGAAGAATGCACCAGAATACTTACAATGCTGGAAACCGGCCGGAGTCAGCGGGATACAGCCAGGACTGTCGGTGTGTCGCTGTCAACAGTACAAAGAGTTCTCCGACGTTACGAAGAAACTGGTTCTAACCTACGCAGACCAGGAACGGGCAGAACCAGGTGTACCACAGCACGAGAAGACCGATACTTGGTGAACACCATGCTTCGAAATCGCTTTCTCACAGGAACTGAACTCACAAATCAGTTTCGACGCCTCGGAGGAAGTAACCCAAGTGCATGGACAGTAAGACGTCGGCTTGCTGAATCTAACTTAAAACCCCTTAGACCTGCAAACGGCCCTAAACTGGAGCGTGGGCATCGTTTTTCAAGACTAAGATATGCCCAGAGCCACGTAAATTGGAGTATTGAAGATTGGTCAAAAGTTATGTTCTCCGACGAATCAAAATTTATGCTCTACAAGCACGATGGAAGACACAGAGTGTATCGAAGACCAGGGGAAAGATTCAAGCAAGCATGCATCGAAGAAAAAGTAGCCTACGGTGGTGGGTCTGTACTTGTGTGGGCCGGAATTTCTTCTGAAAGTCGCACAGAGCTGGTGATCATAGAAAACGGCTCTTTAACTAGCGTAAGATATGTGGAAGAAATCCTCAATGATCACGTTGGTCCATTTATGGTCAATTTAGGTGAGGATGCTATATTTATGCATGACAATGCCCGACCTCATACAGGTAGGATTGTGAATGACTACCTTCAAGAGATGAACATTACTCGTATGGAGTGGCCAGCGCGCAGCCCGGATATCAACCCGATCGAGCATGCTTGGGACGAGCTAGGCAGATGCGTAAAACAACGAAACCCTGCCCCAATCACGCTTCGTGAGCTCAAAATTGCTCTCACAGAGGAACAGGAGAATATTCCCCAAAATCGTATAAGGAACTTGGTGTACAGCATGCCAAACCGCGTAAACGCAGTAATGGAAGCACGAGGAGGCAATACGAAGTATTAAAATTCAAGAAAATCGTAATAAAGTTCAAAAATTTCATGTTTCCTATTTTTGTTTTAAGGAGAGATCAGCAGTTTTTTTCTTTATGTAATTTTGTGTTAATAAAATGTATGGTGACTCATATTTTTTTAACTTTCATTTAAGGAGTATTACATTGTCTATTAAATACAATTTATTGCATTAACCTATCATTTTTAGTTTCCGAGATTTTTAACATTCTTTAAGTGACCCGGATTCATTGCTCTCGAGTGTATTATAAATGCGAAAGGAAGTCTTTTTGTTTGTTACCTTTTCACGCCTAAACCACTGAACCGATCATTCTGAAATTTTGCATATACGTTGTCAGGTGTACAGAAACGGACATGGGTACCTTACATCCTGAAAAAAAAGTACTGTTCCCGAGGAAAACAACAATAACGTTCTTATGATAATAGATGGCGTCACGTGTCTTTCGAATCATGATTGAATTATAACCCGGATTGACTGTCAAAGTCTAAATTAACGCGAGCGAAGCCGCGGGCAAAATCTAGTCTTTAACATACCTAGATTCTTCTATATTTTGAGAACGTTGTAGGCCTAACTTGTAGACTGTAGATTTGTAGACCATTTCCTATTTTGTTAAGTACCTGGTACTTGTTGATAGGCCTTCAGTGTCCTCCCATACCTATCAAAACTGTAATTTGAAACATTGTAAAAGCCCCTTATTTTTAAAAGAGTAACCGTGGAGGTTCTTGCCGGCTCTTCTCCATAGGAAACGACCAATTGGAACCGTGCACCTAGCTTCTGACGTTTCATAAGTGCCCGTGTAGGTTTATGTGAAATAAAATATTTTGATTTTTAAATGGGAATTCGGCTATGCAACAGGTGACTAAAATTGCAAGTTTTCCAGTTTAGTCGTGCGGTGACAGGTCGCATGCGGCGGGTCACTGAAATCGACTGTGAAAACGCTCAGACGCAGGCGGTTGCCCGCCGCATGAAGGACGACATTTTGATGGAAAATGTACTAGTCACCAGCGATTTTTATCGACCTGTGTAAATGTCGTGGCGATTGGGCTTGTGACCAAGTCACATCGACAGTGTTAACTGTAGCTTCCTACAGGTATGTGATAGCATAATCAGCCTATAATGTTCCCACTGCTGGGACACAGGCCTCCTCTCTGTGAGAGGGAGTGGGCTGTAGTCCACTAAGCGGGCCCAGTGCGGGTTCGTAGATGTTACATGTCTTCGATTTTTTGGTTCTAGGACATGCCGGTTTCCTCACGATTTTCCTTCACCGGTTTGAGAGCAGTGGTGATGAAATGATTTAAACAAAGTAAAGCAGCCTTCCTGGACTTAAGACCTACAACTCGTAAGTCGGGGCCGTTACCACTAGGCCACCACTGCTCATGTGATAGTGCAGTGCCTATTGCACTAGACAGTAGGTGAATATAGTATGTGAGGTGTTTCCACCGTCGCACTTTGGCTTCAAGTTGTGCATGCAGCAGCGTAGGTACCTACATAGCTATTCACAACAATTCGACAGCCTGCCTTGTCTAAAATGACACACCAATTCGATAGGCTGCCTTGTCTAAAATGACACATCAATTCGACAGGCTGCCTTGTTTAAAATGACACATCAATTCGACAGGCTGCCTCGTCTGAAATGATACATCAATTCAACAAGCTGCCTTGTCTAAAATGACACATCTAATCGACAGGCTGCCTTGTCTAAAATGACTCATTAAATCGACAGGCTGCCTTGTCTAAAATGACACATCAATTCGACAGGCTGCCTCGTCTAAAATGACACATCAAATCGACAGGCTGCCTTGTCTAAAATGGCCCATCAATTCGACATGCTGCCTTGTCTAAAATGACCCATCAATTCGACAGGCTGCCTTGTCTAAAATGACACATCAATTCGACAGGCTGCCTCGTCTAAAATGACTCATCAATTCGACAGGCTGCCTTGTCTAAAATGACACATCAATTCGACATGCTGCCTCGTCTAAAATGACACATAAATTCGACAGGCTGCCTCGTCTAAAATGACACATTTTCAGTTACCACCGCGCACCGGGGTAATTGCGTCACAAATTAACAGTAGCAATGGCTTTCATTTTGACAGTACAACAACATTCATTGCGTTATTTACGTCGCTAAGCGGACACATTTTTCGAACATATGAAGCAATGGATAAGCAATATCCCTCAAAATGGTTCAGATTGAGATTTACGCAATTCGGGCGCTTATTTGCCTTGCCCCCGACTGCAAATAGCTGTCGGAAGAAAGGTGATTTTCGGGTTTTGGTTTTATGAACAGCCTTTAGAGGACTCTTTTGTTATCATTGACAGATGTTCGATTCGGCACGGAAGCGTATCGAATGGTTGAGCATAGCTATGCTGGTATCGGATTCTGCTCGATTGATCCACAGCTTCCCATTCTGACCTAACAGAGACAACCTTGCTTTATAAAAAGCCCGCTGAATAATCCCCGATAACGGTGTCAGTATGTCAATATTTCAGAAACTACTTATATTATGATTCATGAATTCATGCATTATTCAATGTTTTCCACAATGACGGCGCCACAGATAATGTCAATATTAAATGTTAGTAACTGATAAAGACTGACAGAGTTCATAATCAATACTTTTATGAGCGATAAGGATTATTATGTGCTGTATCATTCGGTTCCCTAAATATAGTTGAGCTGAATGTTGCTGATCCATGCGTCATGTTCGTGAATAGGCGCCGTTGGTTGAGACTGGTCATCTCTTATATTTTGAATTGTACTTATCTTCATTTTTTTAACATTGTTCTTATATACACATATAAAAGCAACAAGAATAACTGTAATTACCCAGGATTTTGTAATATGTTGATTTAAAAGAAGAGTCCTCAAAGTTTCTCCTCTATAGAGATCTGCGTTTTCGATTAGACAATTAGCTTCAACTTTCTGACTAACTGACCGACTCTTTGACAATTCATAGTTTCAGATTACAATGATACAATGAAATAGTCACTAGATAGCTACAGCTCTGATACAGCCAGACAGATCACGAAGAAGTGGGATGAGCTGGACGAAATCAAAGAAATAAAAAATTAACTAAGCTTGTCCAATGACCCACCCACAATGCGATTGTGGAGCTACACATCAAACAATGCCTCATTGGGCAAACTCTCTGTGCAATAACACCTGCAATATGAAAGATCTTTGCGAGGCCAATGATAACGCTGTCGATGTGGCTGAATTCCGGTCAATACTCATTGATCGAGCGAAGCGTCTCCGTTTCAGCTTGGCCAAAAATGCTTTCGTATGTCCGGATGTCCGGATGGCTGTTCTCCTCTACAGGTCGCTTTTCTCAATCTATTCTCGTGAAATTTTGTGAGCAGGTTCGATAGTTAAGTATATGGTTTTTTTTTGTCGATTCAATTTATAGAAATGGTTTAATTAAAAAAAAAAATTGAGCCGTTTAGCGCTCGTTGAGCGCGCTTTTTGTTTTAAGGTGCGCGATGAACCTTTATTCAGTTTTTAGCTATGCAAAGACAGACTCGCGTCTACAGCTCACAGAGCGAAAGCGAGATAATTAAATACGGCGTTCCTCCGGGTAACGTGCTAGGACCCCCCCTTTTTTTGCTCTATATAAATGACCTTCCGAGGCAAAGAAACCACCCCATGGTACTATTCGCCGATGATAGCACCGTAATTATTAAGTGTGATAATCCCAATACTTATGAAAATGAAATTAATATGACATTAAATAGAATTACATCATGGTTTGACGACAATAATCTAATTATAAACTTAGATAAGACTAAAATTATGCATTTTTATCAAAGGATCCCAAACAAAATTCTTGACATTAGCTATTTAGGGACAAAAATAGAATCAACTACTGCTACTAAATTTCTTGGTATTAATATAGACAATAAATTTACTTGGGAACCCCAGACAGAGGAAATATGTAAAAAACTTAAATAAGTTTGCGTATGCTCTCTATAAGTTATCAAAAATGGTGAGCCTAGAATACGTACTAACAGCCTATCACGGCTATGTTGCATCAACACTCATAACATTTTGATTTAAATCTATAGGTTTAAATCTAGTTGTATTGACGGACTGTTCTGGAATAAAGGCCATAGACCTCAAGTAAATACGACCATGATAACTGTCATTACGTTAATGAAGCAGAGTTAATTTAAAACGATTTGAAAGTAAGGTTAAACAGTTGGTGAAAGTTAATTTTAACTAAACTATGCAAAACAAATGGTACCTTGAAAACAACGTTGAAGTCTTGGGTTATGTAATTTCACTACCGAATTTCAGTTTAAGCTTTCAACAAACCCCTGGACCCGAATTCCAATCACAATTTGAATTATTAAACGACTTCACAAAAAGGAGCAGGTTCTCAATTCGTTTGTATGTTTTTTTTTTTTTGAAATGAAATGAAAATGAAAAATGTTTTATTTGTTATACAAGTAAATTTAACAACTAGTGATTGGAGTCTCCTTTTAAGCAAAAAAGCCTGTGTTAGGAGACTCCGCTCCTCCAAAACTTAAAATATTAACATAAAATTACTTGTTTTAAGTGTTATAAAAGCAGGCGATTCAAAATAAAAAGAGAAACTTAAAACTAGACAAGAAGCAAGTGATAGTGTGAGGGTTTGTTAAATGTAATGTAAAATACAGAGTGAGTGTAAGTTGCAATGAATGAATGGGTTAGTCCCGCTATGGTATGGTCCCGGTATGGCACCCTCTTAAAATACCTATCAAAAAGTCCCGCTATGGTACCCATCTTTTAGATCTACGTTAGACAATAGAAGGTACAACTGAAAAGAAAAGTGTATCTATAAATAAATACTTTTAGGAGTGTATCAATAAAACGTCTGTTTGCGATATTAAATCAGTCTTTTATTAATTCAAAATATTTATAAAAAAATATCAAACAGTAAAACGAAATATTAATTGCAATGTAATTTTTAAAATAATCAACAATATTAATTACAAATAATCAACATGGAGAAAAAGGCGCAAATTGTAAACATAAACTACAAAAAATAATAGCTTGTTCCCAACGAGTCACACCTCAACGGGTAACAGTGTGACTCGTTGGGAATGTTTTGGATAATAATTCCCAACGAGTCACAGTTACTGTTACACTGTTACTCGTTGGGATGATCCCACCTTGATTTAGGGTATCAATACATCTATCGCCACGAAATATTTTCGTTCTCAGATAAACAAAAATTGTTCCCAGGTATTTGGTACAACTTGGGGCACCCTGACTCGGACAGGTTAGGTTAGAAGGGGACGGCGGGGTCTGAAAGACCCCGCCGTCCCCTTCGTGGTTATTTTTTTTTAAACCGCCCAGAAGTAGGAGTCCCGCGAAGCGGGACTCCGTCGGCTATTGTGGAACTGATTTTGCATTGTTTGGTGACTACATTTTGGTGACAGATCTACTATTTTGAGGACAAACCCTATTATTTAAGAAACACAAAACTAATTAAATTGGTGATAGCTTACTAGTTAAGAAAAGATATTTTTTATTAATACTATTTTTTTCTTAACGCATTGTATAACTTTTCTTTACAACAGTACCAAAAACTGAAGGGTACCATAGCGGGACTTTTTGATAGGTATTTTAAGAGGGTGCCATACCGGGACCATACCATAGCGGGACTAACCGGAATGAATCAGACTGTATACGACAAGTACGAAAGATGAGAGCATTAAGTGTAAGGTTTTATTTTATTCCAGTAGCTTCTCCGTGTCATCATATGTAAGTGGTTTTATCCAATTAGTTTTTTATGTGTGTTAGCTCAGAACTTTTTTCTGGGTGAACCGATTTTTTTATTTGATAGCTGGTGCTTCACATGTGGTCCCATTTAAATTTGATCAAGGTCTGACGAGTAGTTTTTGAGTTATCCTTAATACTGCATATTTTTTCCACTTAGTTTATATGGATGATGTGTTAATAATTTCCTGTCACTGTTATTTACACACCAAGTAGTGGTATACGAATTTCTGTGGGGTAGGTACCGCAACTAAAAAGAGAAAAATAAAAAAAACACTAAAAGACGTGAAAAATAACTTTAATTTCGGAAGTCGGTGTTTTGTATTTTCGTTTTTGGCCACCGAAATTAAAGTTATTTTTCACGTCTTTTAGTGTTTTTTTTTGGACGTCGTTGTTTTTTTGTAAAAAAGTTTTTTTGAAGGATATTATTGCTAATCCATTGCTTCATATATTCGAAAAAATTGTCTGCTGAACAACGTTCAATAACGCAATGAATGTTGTTGAACTGTCACAATGAAAGCTATTCCTACTGTTAGTGTGCTAGGCAGTTACCCCTCTGGAGCTAGGAAGAGGCTAGGTAGGATGAAAACATTGAGTTTTTGTTAAAGATAAGCAATGTGCGTCACCATGTCGATAACATAAACATCACGTATTCCCCGAAGGGAGAGGTAGGCAAATACAACGAACAACGAGTGGGTGTTATTACACTTTATACTCCCACATTCCGACAATCGCATTTTTATTTTTTTATTTTATATGGGTTTGCTCTTGACTCTAGTCTAGGTCAGAGATAACAGAGACAAAGTCGACGATGGAGCGAGCTTACCCAGAAGAAGCCTGTTCACTCTCACTTTGAAGAGATTTGGGCTGTATGCGGTCGGAAACACAGACGCAGGTAGAGAATTCCACTCTTTTGCTGTGCGCATTATAAAAGTTGTTTGGAAGCGCTTAGTGCGAATTGGTGGAATAGCAACTAGGGAGGGATGGTAACTTGCAGTGCGCCTAGATGTTCGATGGTAGAAGGGGGCCGGTGGTATGAGTTCGTGGAGTTCTTGGGCACACTCACCGAAGTACAATCTGTAGAAGACCGACAAGCAGGCAGCCTTACGGCGATGAGCCAAGCTGTGAAGCTTGGCATCCACCAGTTTTATGTCGCCAATGAGTCTCTTTGCTCTATTGCGAGTCTATTGCCATTAAACGTAGGGTTACCATATCTCAGGATTTGTCCTGAGTTCAGGATGTATAGGCTCCTGACAGTATTGCGACCGGATTGAGGGAAATCTTGGGAAGCTCAGGATTTTGCGTTTTTTTTTATAAAATAAAGTATCTATCTCTAACTAGATTTTTCAGTTTTTTTTATTGGTAAGTTACAATCAACATAAACAAAAATATAATTTTCTTTGGATAGTATCACAGCTCAACGCATTTTTTTCACATAATCATGTAGGAAAAAAAAGCGTCGTCATTAATTACGTTTGCGACAAAATCTCAGGACTTTTCTGTAGAAATAAGGCTTTCTCTCAGGACTTTGAAATTTTCCATATGGTAACCCTAATTCCATATGGTAACCCTAATTAAACGGGTATAAATACAGATCTCGGACTGCTACTGACAAATTTGACTCAGTGATAGATACACCGGTAACGCAAATTACTGCCTCGCTGGTCTAGAGGTCGCAAGCTCGACATTTGAGCATGGTTTCCCTGGCCCTAGGACGTCTGGGCCGTATACCACAAAACTTTTACACTTTTACAACTTGCTCTATAGCAAGGTGTAGTTTTGCATGCTACACTATATCGTTCGCAGCGCTGTCTTGATTTTTTTTTGGGTGGGAAATCATCAAATGACCTCTCCCGCTCTGGGCGGAGCGGAAGGGCGTGTCAGACTCTTACTGACTAAAACCCACCCGTGTTCCTTCAGTTACCTGAGCGCCAGGGCCACGGTAACTCTTTCGAACAATCCGCGACCCCGGCAGGCATCGGCCCTATCGGACCCCGTCAATTATGCTGACATCTCTTTGAGGCGCGCGTGGAACACAACGCGCCGTCGACCCGGGCCTGGTCCTTACCGGACGGCGAGCTGCCCATTGCTCGCCGTCCGCAGGCCCGCGCCTACGGTGGCCGGGAGTCGGCTATCTCGTGTCTCCTCCTGCGGCGACTAGGGGCGTGAGGGCGCAATGATTGCCTCTCCCTCACGCGCTCCGCCTCCTCCTTCGCCTGAGGAGTAGATATTTTCTATGAAAAGGGCTGGAGATTCATGAATGACATCGATCAGGAGTGTAAATGTGGTGCTGTTCCACAAACGATAGAACACTTTTATGTCGTGTCCTGTCATCTGCTCGTAATTACTGATGGCGGTTAACACGTACCCGAATTTTCTGCTGACTCCATTTAGTTCAGCACCTTAATTACGTAACACACTATCAATAACAATCTGAAAAAAAATTAAGGATACTGCTAATCCATGGCTTCGTATATAATTTATTGAAGGAATTAATAGGGTGGCCCATTCGGAAGTATACAACTTTAAATTAAGGGGACTACATGACCTAAACGCAAATTTATAATGCTTAAATATATATGATCCACTGCAGTAACCAAACTCAGAAAAATATATGATATTCTGCAGGATATATGCTAGTTAGATAGTGTATTGAAAACATAATACAATTAACTTGATATGATAGAAAAAAATTACGAACATACCTCTAAAAAAATATTTTAACGATTAAAAACCATACTAAATATACATGCAAACATTCAGATTTTTTGTCAGATTATTCTACAAGCAACATACTAACGTACCTAATAGTGTTTTAGTTTTTTAGTCCAATGAATAGATTTTTTGTAAATCCATAATTGCTTCATATTTTGCAATAAATTCCCAGCGTTGTGTCATCGCGCGTCTCTTTCTTTTCTATGCAATCCGACAGTGACCGCGCTTTAGCTCTTGTAAGCCTCTTATGATTGTTTTTATTACAAACAAAAATTGCCAGATATTTTCCATAAGTTCGAAAAGTTTGTCTGCTCAACAACGTAAATAATGCAATGAATGTTGTTGAACTGTCAAAATGAAAGCTATTCCTACTGTTAGTGTGTTACGTAATTACCCTGCTGATTTATGATTGTCATCGACAGGATAAGAGGAAGGGCTGTTATGCCTGTGTATAAAACTATTGCAAAACAATTACGACATTATGTACTTTCCTGTTTTACATGATCTATTAAAACACGTGTTATATTTATTTCACTATTTACCTCAATCGATTCATATTCTTATGAGATAAATATGACTAATTGAATAGCAATTTAAACTAGTGTACAGTATGGTTAGCTACGTACAGACAGTGATGTCTTTACGGTATTTATACGTCGCCTGTCCCGCCGCCGGTGAGAAGCGAGTAGAAAGAGTACGATTACTTGCTGGTATGCGTATGTACCAAGCGTGGGTCTCTCAGCGAGTGTTCTGCTCGCCAAACGAGCGTCGCGTCGCTGAGCGTGTACTCTCTCTGATAGCTCTTGTCGCTGTAAAAAGCCAGTACTTGATCTACTATTAAAATTTGTAGCTCTTTTAGTGCTCAAATACACGAGCGGAGCGCGGCAACGGCAGAGGCAACTGCAGCCATTGACGGTCGCCGCCGACGCGTTTACGGTCGCCGCCGACGCGTTGACAGTCGCCGCCGACGCGTTTACGGTCGCCGCTGAAGCCTTTACGGTCGCCGCCGACGCGTTGACAGTCGCCGCCGACGCGTTTACGGTCGCCGCTGAAGCCTTTACGGTCGCCGCCGACGCGTTGACAGTCGCCGCCGACGCGTTTACGGTCGCCGCTGAAGCCTTTACGGTCGCCGCCGACGCGTTGACAGTCGCCGCCGACGCGTTTACGGTCGCCGCTGAAGCCTTTACGGTCGCCGCCGACGCGTTGACAGTCGCCGCCGACGCGTTTACGGTCGCCGCTGAAGCCTTTACGGTCGCCGCCGACGCGTTGACAGTCGCCGCCGACGCGTTTACGGTCGCCGCTGAAGCCTTTACGGTCGCCGCCGACGCGTTGACAGTCGCCGCCGACGCGTTTACGGTCGCCGCTGAAGCCTTTACGGTCGCCGCCGACGCGTTGACAGTCGCCGCCGACGCGTTTACGGTCGCCGCTGAAACCTTTACGGTCGCCGCCGACGAGTGTCAACGGCTGCAGTTGCCTCTGCCGTTGACGCGTGCCACTCGTGTATATGAGCACTTACTTACACGGGACCTAAAAACTCTTGTGCGCTCCTTGAGCGAGAAAATTGCTAATCGCTTACTCGTCGGCGCTGGCAGTGGAACAGGTGCCTAAGGAAAAAAAATATTAGTTCAAGTATTTCCGCATTATAGTTTTCCGTTGTTCGTCATAAAAACGTTCTTAACTACTTGCGAGAGAGGATGTCTATGGTGATTTTCCTTGATTTCAAAGTCCATCTTGGTGTACAGTCGCGGGAAGAAAAGGTAATGAGCAATTTTCAATTATCTACCATCTCATCACCTGCCTACCCTTTACCCAACTATATTGTGGTCGGCTTCCAGGCTGACCGGATGCTGCTGAATACCAGTATTTTACATGGAGCGACTGCCTATCTGACCTCCACAACCCAGTTACTGGGTAACACGATATCCCTTGGTAAGACTGGTTGTCAGACTTTTGGGTGCTGACTACCCGATTCGATAATAAATTATGAATAATTATGATTATGATATAATAGTTATGTCTACGAATTATCGCAAAACATTCGACGATGTCATTGACCTACATGAACAGCCAATATTTCTTGAGCTGCGGTATCGAACTCAAGTAACTGATACATAGGTCAAGATATAATGGATTGTCCATAAACGTTTATACTTAGAATCAAATTATCAAATGGATATACCTACTAGCATTTGAATAGTCATTTTGTGTTATTATTTTGTTACTAGCTTGTTCTGTGTGTTTGCTAAAATATGCATTCTTAGTTGTGGCCCGCTAAATTCAAAGGTGAACGGCAGATTTTGTACAGCATACTATTTTTGTTGTTTTGTTATAGAATTTGTACCACTTATTAAGGCAACTAAGCCATTTATTTTCATGTAAGTATATTATTTGTAGAACTTCGGATTAACTAATAATATCAATAAAAATATTTTATTAAATAAACGTAATAAAATCGTAAACTAAACGCAGTTGTGTTTTTAGATGTTGCCATATGTAAAATAACATGATAATTAATTATTTAGAAATAGAAATAAAATTAAATATAATTAAACACGTACACACGTTAACACGTTGGTTTTTTTGCAAATTGTAGCTCTGTTTTACGGCGTATGTTGATCAAAAAGCGATTAAAACATTACTTATTTTCTTATTTGTATTTTGTGTTTCACGAAGTGTATCCAAATAAACTTTATTCTTTCTTTTCTTTGTATGGAAGCCTAGTTAATTATATTTTTCTAATTCTCTCGGCCTCATTAGAAGGCTGAAAGTCACCCAAAGGGCAATGGAGGGCTATGCTTGTAGTTTCCCTACTCGAATCAGAAATGAAGAGATCCGTAGGAGAACCAAGGTAACTGACACAGTCCGCAGAATTGCCAGACTTAAGGCGCATATATACGACTTTTAATGATTTCAAATTGAACATCACGTCTAAACGAATTGTATTATTTGTTTGAAAAAAATATATAATAAACTAGACAATTTTCTTCGTAATGTGAATATTTGAAATTATATTTGCATAACATAGTGTAATTAATTTGTAAAGTAATGTCTAACGCGAACAGAAAAACGATAGTCACGCAAAAACTATCGGGCGTATTTTCATGAAATCTGCAACATCTAAAAGACAATTTAATTAACCAAATTTTTGTATACGGATTTTATTTGTATTGTAATTGATAAATCAAGGTGGGTTGTTTTTGCGAATAAACTTGATGCGCGTTGAAGCGGGGGCTCTTGCGGGCGACGGGCGGCAGTGCATCGCTGACCAATGTCCGGGTAGACGCTAACGCTCTGTGCAATTTTATTCGCT
Organism: Griposia aprilina; assembly: GCA_916610205.1. Lineage (NCBI taxonomy): Eukaryota > Metazoa > Arthropoda > Insecta > Lepidoptera > Noctuidae > Griposia > Griposia aprilina. The sequence goes on along the minus strand of OU744310.1, from coordinate 5,021,658 downwards.
TAAAAGTTTCGCATGCTCCTCCCACTCGCTCAAGGTCGCTGGCACTTATTGTCGCCTTAAGTGGCAGAGAGCAGGGCACATTGCTCGCAGAACAGATGGCCGATGGGGCCGACAGGTTCTAGAGTGGCGACCTCGTACCGGAAGACGTAGCGTTGGAAGGCCTGCCACAAGGTGGTCAAATGACCTTGTGAAGGCTGCAGGAATCCGCTGGATGCAAGAAGCTCAGAACCGGTCGAAGTGGCGTAGCCTGGGGGAGTTCTATGTCCAGCATTGGACGTCTTTCGACTGAAATGATGATAACTTCACGAAAATAAATGATTATGGGTTAGGTCGTATTTTAGATTAATAGCCAATCAGCTATATGGTAGGCGTGGTACCCCAAGGTGAGCCACTGTACAATCAAATAATAAGGCTGAGCACCATTTTTACGTGCACTCTGCACGAGTCTTTTTTTTTTTTTCGAATACGTATTACCAACATTAGGCATACAAATTAAAGCTCGAAAAAGTGACACGTGCACGCTTTTCATAAATGGAACGTTTAAAAAAATGATTAGCAATTGCGTTATAAATGATAAATGATTTTATTTATGTGCTTATGTAGGTTTGTACAAACACTTTTACACGTCAATGATATTTTAAAAACTAGATGAGGCCGGCGTTTCCTATCTGACTACTGTGAGAAGAAAGGCCGATACAAACTCAGAGGTCACAGTCTCTTTTAAAGTCCAGACATAATTTTGGTTAGATCATGCGAAGGCCATGTAGAATAGTGTCTGAAATGTTCTTTTGAGGAAAAACCACACAGATTGAGTGGACCTGTCCAGTCAATGTACGCATTTGTCAGTAATCATACAGCTCAAATTAAGGCGACAATAAGTGCCAGCGACCTTGAGCGAGTGGAAGGAGCATGCGAAACTTTTAAGCGAATCAAATTACACAGAGCGTTAGCATCTACCCGGGCATTGGTCAGCGATGCACTTCCGCCCGTCGCCCGCAAGAGCCCCCGCTTCAACGCGCATCAAGTTTTTTCGCAAAAACAACCCACCTTGAGTTATCATTATCAAACACAATACAAATAAAAGCCATATACAAAAATTTGGGTGATTAAATAGTCTTTTAGATGGTGCAGATTTCATGAAAATACGCCCGATAGTTTTTGCGTGATTATCGTTTTCGTGTTCGCGTTAGACATTACTTTACAAATTAATTACATTATGTTATAAAAATATAATTTCAAATATTCACATATCAAATTACGAAGAAAATAGTCTAGTTTATCATATATCTTTTTCAAACAAATAAGACTATTCGTTTAGACGTGATGTTCAATTTGAAATCATTAAAAGTCGTATATCTGCGCCCTAATACATTCGAGTCCTAAAATAGACCAAAAAAAATATATAATTCCCATTTAGGTTAATTGCTGTTTAAGGGAACCGCCCCGTCGCGTCGTTTAGCTTGTCTACCGATGACGCCAAGGGCTAGGCTTGAAAATCAATGTCCAAATATAGAAGTTGACCTTTCTGTGAAGTTGACGTAAGGCCAACGTTTTCCTTGGCGCGATCGATAACATAACACTAGTCTATTTCTCGAAGAGGTGGGCGCAGGTGTTAATAGTAAAGTCAGAGATTGCATACGGAGTATTACCACGTCTATCTATACATCTATACAAATAGATAAAATTAAAATGTCTGTTTGTAATGTCAAAATAACAGCTTTTTATTATATGCATATGCATTTATTTTATTTTTTATCTTTCTTTCTGTCTGTTTGTTCCGGCTAATCTCCGAAATGGCTGGACGGATTTTGACCGGAGTTTCACTGGCACTATAGCTAATGTTATAAGGAGTAACATAGGCTTGTCCCGGTAGCACGTTCTCGTGGGATAAATTCCGACATCGACGCGGGTGAAGCCGCGGGCAGCAGCCTATGTTACTCCTTATAACATCAGCTATCTGCCAGTGAAAGTCCCGTTAAAATCGGTCCAGCCGTTTCGGAGATTAGCCGGAACAAACAGACAGACAGACAAAAATTGTAAAAAAATGTTATTTTGGTATATGTACATTTAGTAAAAAGCGGTTATTTTAATATTACAAACATACACTCCAATTGTATTTAACGGTATAGGTGTATAGATGATTATAACTTGACGTATTTTTCTCATCAAAATTTAACAAAATAAATAGACATAAAATTCAGTAAATATCAAGTGTAATTAGTAATTATTAATACCTACAAATTACGTAAAAATACTTTAGGAGTTATTTATTACAAAAACAAAAACATTAAAATCGCAAAGTAAAGATAAAAAGATATATAAAAATTCAGTGTGGCGGATTTAACACGCAACACAACTTATACCATTTCAGACACCAATCTACATGGTTCTCAAACATTATATGTCCGATTTTTTTATATACACATTGACATTGTTGAATTTTATATATACAATGACATGAGTATTTACTTGTAAAGTATTATGTTATTTTAATTATTGTGAATATGAGGACTAAGTGGACCATCGCTTTTTTTCGCAGTTAATTTTAATCCTGATCTGGCAGTTTGAGTAATTTATACGGCCTACCCAAATGTCCTTTCTTTGGTATTGTTCGTCGAATCGTTGAGCTCCTTAAGTCCTGACTTCCTGAGTTGAGCTGCACGATTACTGACAAATGCGTGCACTGATTGGACAGGTCCACTCAATCTGTGTGGTTCTTCCTCAAAAGACCATTTCAGATACCAATCTACATGGTCTTCACATGATCTGACTAAGATTATGTCTGGACTTTAAAAGAGACTGTGACCTCTGAGTTTGTTTCGGCCTTTCTTCTCAGAGTAGTCAGATAGGAAACGCCGACCTCATCTAGTTTAAAAAAATATGATTGACGTGTACACCTAAGTTTACAAATATAAAATCATTTATCATTTATACAGTATCTTGAAAGTTTAAATAAGAACTTGTGTTAATTCATAGGGGTCGATTTTTTGACGTCGTTGACCCCCAAAATCAGTTTTCGTTTAATGTCGACCCCTGGGAAACCGATATCGACCACTTTCGGAATCTCTGTGCTAGACCATCGAATTCGATTCGATTCCGGAAAAAACAGGTAAAGTGATACCATATTCAATACTGTTTAGTCACACGACTGTTTCAAGGTCTTTTCCATAGTTCTGTTTTGGTAATTACCTGCTATTCATGGCAAATGATCGCGTGGAACAAACGTGACCTTTATTTTATTGGATACACCCGCAGCCTAATTGCGTAACTCACTATCAATCACAATTTAAATCATTTTGAAGGATGTTGCTGATCCAAAAAAAAAAAAAACAACCGACTTCCAAAAAAACAACCGACTTCCAAAAAAAACACTAAAAGACGTGAAAAATAACTTTAATTTCGGAAGTCGGTGCCTTTGGTTTTGTATTTTCGTGTTTGGCCACCGACTTCCGAAATTAAAGTTATTTTTCACGTCTTTTAGTGTTTTTTTTGGAAGTCGGTTGTTTTTTTTGTAAAATAGTTTTTATTTTTCACTTTTTAGTTGCGGTACCTACCCCACACAAATTCGTATACCACTACTTGGTGTGTAAATAACAGTGACAGGAAATTATTAACACATCATCCATATAAACTAAGTGGAAAAAATCTGCAGTATTAAGGATAACTCCAAAACTACTGGTCAGACCTTGATCAAATTTAAATGGGACCACATGTGAAGCACCACCTATCAAATAAAAAAAGAATCATCCAAATCGGTTCACCCAGAAAAAAGTTATGAGCTAACACACATAAAAAAAAAAAAAAAAAAAAAAAAAAAAAAAAACATACAGACGAATTGAGAACCTCCTCCTTTTTGTGAAGTCGGTTAAAAAAAATAATAATATGTATATATATATATAAAAAAAAATTACGCAATGAATGTTGTGGAACTGTCAAAATGAAAGCCATTCCTACTGTTAGTGTGTTACGTAATGACGCCGTAGTCCATTTTGTTTAAATTATGGGACAAGCATTTCTGTGAGAATGTTGCCAAAACACCGAAAACAGTAAATAAAGTAGGTACAAGTAGAGATGTTTGTTGGGATTACTTTATTAAAATTTTAGTTGTGGTACCTACCCCACACAAACCACTAATTGATATTATGTAAATAGCAGTGACAGGAAATTATTAAAACATCATCAATATAAAACTAAGTGGAAAAAATATGCAGTATTAAGGATAACTCAAAAACTACTGGTCAGAACTTTATCAAATGTGAAGCACCAGCTATCAAATAGATTCATCCAAATCGGTTCACCCAGAAAAAAGTTCTGAGCTAACACACATTAAAAAATAATTACTGTCGAATTGACAACCTCCTCCTTTTTTTGAAGTCGGTTAAAAAGAAACTAATATGGCCGCCTATTGTATATTTTGCAGTTTTTTTTTGTTACCTTTATATTTTTGTGGTGTACCACAAGAACAATAAAGTAAATAAAAAAAATAACAAAATAAAATCAATTATCGTTAGGATTACCATTTCGAAACTGCCGAAAAAGCCGGACATTTCCAGTACCTATAAATGAACTTTAAAAAAAAAAAAAAACTAACTCTAAAACAAATGACAAGGCCAGATAACGTGCGGACGGGGGCCGAAAAGCCAGTCATGTCCTGACAAATGGCAACCCTAGTTGTAAAAGTATCGTGAAAAATTACCTTACGGTGCCTTTTTTTATTTTTTTGATCCGGGGTGGAAAATCCTCATAGATGACCCCGTCCTGGGAGGGCGGAGGGGTCTGTCAGACTCTTACTGACTAAAAACCATCCCTGTGTTCAATCTCAGCTGCGCCGGGGGTCACGGGAACGTACGAATCTTCCGCAACCACCGACTGGTGCCGGCCCGCCTTTGCGGGCCCCGTCCGGTCGAGCGGGTGGATTAAGGTGTTTAGCTCCCCCCGCGACGTCTAAGAGAGGCGCGCCTGGAACACTACGCGCCGCCGCCTCTGGGCCTGTTGTATGGGGAGCGATGGACGTCCCCAAGTCCGTCGTCCCTGGAAGAGGGCGTTGTCCGCCCTCCGCCGATGCCCGGTGCGGCTGCTGCGGGCCGGGTGAGAGGATGAGATCTCTCGCTCCCTTTTCGCAACCTCCTTGTGCGAAATGACCGTTTCGCAGAAGGATACCACCGCGTCCCAGGGCTCGTCGCCGCCGACCATAGCATTCACTACGGCCGGCAGCGACAGGTCACCTTACGGTGCCTACCTTTTCCTTTATTAGTAAGTAACCAACTCACCAGATTCTCCACTAACCAAATTCGCAACTTACCAGATTCGCAACTCATCAGATAATGTTAGATCCAACAAAGAAATTATATTACTTTCAAATAAATGATTACGACTATTTTACTGATAGACGACCTCATTACATAAACTGATAAAAACGATTCAAATGCATAAGAGGTCGGATTAAATTGCTGATAGACAACCTCATTTCATAAACATGTCGAATGTACATCAGCGGGCTTAGCATGACGCTGTCTATTTCTTCGAAGAATAGACATTTCCATGCAAAGTGACATTTCGTTTCTCCATTTTTGATATCGCACCATAAAAATCCTTCTAAAATCTGTAATTTTGTCTTTCGTTTCTACCGATCGTTGTCTAGGTCCTTTTTAATGTAGACTATTTCAGAAGACGGTTCTCTAAGGTAGTGAAGACAATTCGATTTTTTTATCGCCATTCTAAAGACAGTAGAAAACTTTTTACTCGACGGCCACAAATTATAAAAATGGAATGGAAACAAGAATTTTTCACTTTTTGTATGGAAAATGTGAAAAATGATTACCTACATGTTGAGTTTTAGGGGTATAAGGGTTTCACTAAAGGGGTCGCAATTTTCATTATTTTTGCGATAGGACACACCATTTTCGAGATATAAGCAAAATAAAAGATAAACGTGAATAAACTACTGAATTTTGTAAAAAAGTGCAGTTGACTCTTTCTACTTTGCTGCCGCCGTACTGTCTTCACGAAACGTCATTTTTGTCTATTCTTCCGTCGACAAGACGGTGCTTGTGCTAAGCCTGCAGGAAGTTATACAAATAATCACTCAACGAAACAAAAAGCGGTCTAATCGATGAAAAAGAAATTCTTCAATTGGTAATGGTTATCATTCACAACGCAATCAGGCTTGTAGATATCTTAAAGTACAAGCCGTGTGCCCTATAATTCACATCGGCAAAAATTATGAATTTCCATACAAACTTTCAAACTCCAAGTCAAACTCAAAGCATTTATTTCAATTAAACCATTTACAGGCACTTTTGAATTGTCAAGGGGTCGGTCAGTTAGTCAGAAAGTTGAAGCTATAAGTTGCCCATTCCAAAACGTAGATCTCTATGAAGAAAAACGGGCAAGAAACTCCAAGGACACTCTTTTTAAATCAAGATATTACAAAATCCTGGGTACATTATTCTTGTACCTTCTGTAGGTGAGAACAATGTAAAAAAAAGATACAAAAAAATAATTCAAAATATAACATTAATAATAAAAATAAGCCGTGGCAGTTAAGAGATCAACTGACGGCGCCCGTTCACGAACATGTCGCGTGGATCCGCACCATCCAGCTCAACCATTCATCGTTCATCCCCTATGGAATATTTTTTTTAAATCCTTCCTTAGTTCTCACTTTCGTTATAGAAAGTGGCGCGGACCATAACACATTAAATTATACCACGTATACTAGACGGTATACAAAATTAAAAGTAATTTATTTCTCTCACAAAGGTACAATTTTGGTACAAAGTATCGAAGTTACAAGCAGATTCAAACCTTTGTGAGACCTGGAGTCTATACTGGGTTCGGGACCTGTATGACAGATCTCCAGACTCACACTCTTAATATTACAATATTAAATTGCACTTTCGTACTACAACATTGTAAAAGCTCGCAAGTACATTCACAAAAAAAATCTGCTGTTCCTAACATTTTGTTACACCTAGCTCGACAAAATGAATAAACAGGAGATTCTTTTGTGAATGGATTTCATTCAAATTTTGTATATCGTCTAAGTATACCATGTAGTATACGTGGTATAATTTAATGTGATAACCTAATCGCCACTCTGTGTAAGAAACTCTTGTGCAAAATTTCAAGCTTCTAAAACCAGTTATTTGGACTGTGCGTTCTCTGTCAGTGAACGAATGAATTTAAGATTTTTTATTAAAGCGCTTCCTTGACCAAACGACTTTCAGCGTTCGGTCCCTCTCTGTTCCGTCGCTGAGTCTGGCTCTGTCCCGCTCCCTGCGCACGCCCATTTATCATAGAATTCTCAAAAATTGTGGAATTATTTTAATAAAAAAAGACGGGTGAGCTTTTGGAATATAATAAAACGACAATTATTTAGAGTTTTAAACTATCTATCCATTAGTGTAATCTTTAAATTATTAGAACGTCACCTTTAAGAAAAGATGCATGCTATTAATAATTTTAGTCCCTTTTTTATAAGGAGATTTTAAATGTATTTACAACACATAAAAACAAATAAGGACGAGCAATGTGATGATAGGATAACGAACATTAATAACGTGCTTTTAGATGTAGTTTATTACTCTTAATTAATGAGTTAATAGCTGCTTAATAACGCACTATCGCAAGGTTTTGCTCGGGGTAGCGCCTTAAATGGATTTTGAACTTTTGACATGATTATTGTTTTTTGAAGTGAAAACTTCTTTAGGCGCGTTGAACACTTTTTGGGTGAAGAAAAATCATGGAACTCGCGTTATCATCACCGAACGCTTTCCATGAGCTGTATGTATACTGTGTATATATGTGCACTTTTTGGGTGAACAAAAAGCGTGAAACTCGCCGCGTCATCGTCACCGCACGCTTCGACGATACAATTCACAAGTTACTTAGTTTTCACTTCTATCGGCAGTCCCCAAAGACTGCCCCGCATTTTTTTTTTTATATGGATTGTTTTTCTCTGTAAAGTTAACAATATCAAATCCTACGAGAATTTTGGCGTCCTGCCATAGCTAGCCTCCGGGTCATTACTCCCTCTGTAAATGGGACTGCCCTAATAAAATTGAGATCCTCGGCGCCTGTAGCGCTGGAGTAGATATCCTCCAGAGACTAAGCTTCGAGATGTATGTTCGTTATGTTTTTTTTTTGTTATTTGATGGCAAATGATCTAGCGGCCCACCTGATTATAAGTGGTGTCTACCACTGCCACATATGATGCACGGAATCGCTGGTGCTTTGGCAATCTAGAGATATGGCTGAAATGTCTCATTTGCCAATAATTACACCAGCACCTGAGGCTAAATAAAAAATAAAGACAGCGTTGCGAACAATACAGTGAAGCATGCAAAACTACACTTTGTTCTGTGCATACACGCTCACACGCACATATTTACAACCAAACTACGCCTCACTAAGTGCACACATATATAGGAAACCGGCCTTATGTCACTATCTATCTATATCTTGATTTTTAAATTGGTCTGAGACAAACACTCTAATTGCGTAACACACTATCAATCAGAATCTGAATCATTTTGAAGAATATAATCCATTGTTTCATATGTTCGAAAAATGTATCTGCTTAACAACGTAAATAACGCAATGAATGTTGTTGAACTGTGAAAATGAAAGCCATTCCTACTTTTTACCCCGCTGATATAAGATTGCCAACGACACGATAAGAGGAAGGGTTGTATGCCTGTTTGTGAAACTATTGCAAAAAGTTACGACACTATGCACTTTCCTGTTTTGCATGATCTATTAAAACACTTGTTATATTTATTTCACTATTTACCTCAATCGGGAAATGAAGATGACTAATTGAATAGCAATTTATCAGGCATACAGCGGTAGTACTTCCCCGGATGATTTACTTCACAAAGAGGGTCTACTTCTGTCGATAAAAAGATTTTTCCGAAAGTTTGAGCTAAGTATAGTTTGAGAATTTCGGGGTAACGTTGATACGATCACACAGCTGAAGGTGCAGCGTGAGTAAGCCCGCATAAGCTCTGTCTCTGTTTCATATCTACTCTATGTCCGCTTCTCGCAAGTCTAGTCAACGCTGTTGCGTGCAAAATTTGACCTACTTGTTGTCTGGGATAGTCCCCTGGGCCCATTGACCTTTTGCTTTTTTTCTGTCAACTTTATTTAGTTTTTGCGTTTCAAAAATCGTCCCTCAGCGAGCTATGGAACGAGCTATGCTTGGAGTCTCTCTGAGGGATGGAATCCGGAATGAGGTGGTCCGGCTGAGAAACAAAGTTGTCTACATTGCTCACAGAATAAGCAAACTGAAGTGGCAATGGGCCGGCCATATTAGCTGTAGAACCGATGACCTTTGGGGTGGCTACCCCAACCCCGTTGGTGTGTTTGAAAAGTGAAAATCGCTATAATATTGGATATTGATACTTCACCATCGATATGAAACGAAATTATCGGGCTTACGGGGATGCGCCAAGGTAGCCCCTGAAATTCAATTTTTCTTACGTTTTTTGCAATTTGCAGATCACTGTCAGGTTGTATGTTGATTTATAATTCGCGCGCATTTCTTAAGGGTGACGTTCTAATAATTTAAGGATAGTTTAAAAATCTAAATAATTGTCGTTTTATTTCATTTCAAAAGCTCACTTGTCTTTTTTCATTAAAATAATTCCACAATTTTTGAGAATTCTATGATAAATAGGCGTGCGCAGGGAGCGGGACAGAGCGAGACTCAGCGACGGAACAGAGAAGGACCGAACGTTCAACGTCGTTTGGTCAGGGAAGCGCCTTAAAAACTATAGAAATGAGACGTATTTTTCGCCTCCTTGTAAAATCATGGTTTTGTAGTTATTAAATATTGATACTACGCCGTCGATATTCTACATAATTATATGTAGTTATACTGATAAGTATGAAATGACATAAATAATTACATTTTTCCAACCCTAAGATCATCGTCCTTAAATTTATGTAAATACATTCAAATATCTTGTTGTGTAAGTTGAACCGCCTTTACAGTTTATATCAACTCTCTAATTGGAATAATAATTAATTTCTCAGTAACAGCCACGAGTATGGATTAACGATACTGAAGGCTCCTTCAAACAGGCGCGACACACGACTCAACACAGCTTCACCGCGTGTCGCTCGACGAGCGGTGCCTTAGCGTCGCATGTGATTCGCGACGCGGGTCGCGCCTGTTTTAAGGAGCCTTAATGCTCGCCCTCTATTACATGGGCCTAAAATGTGACTGACGAAATACGACGTCAAATTAAATTATCTAGCAAAACTTCAAAGACGATGGGTCGGATAGGTAAAAGGTGATAAAAACAAATTTAAAAAAAGAACGGCCATGTTCGAGCTAGACTCGCCCACTAAGGGTTCCGTACCACAAGATTTAAAACGCCGAAAAAAACCGTTTCTTGTATGTAGACCCCCTTTAATTTTTAACTATGTTTTATTTTTATTTATTTGTTGTTATAGCGGTAGTAGAAATACACACTCTGTGAAAAGTTCTACTGTCTACCTATTACGGTTCATGAGATACAGCCCACTGACAGGACGGACGGACGGACAGCGAAGGCTTAGTAATAGGGTTCTGTTGGCGCCCTTTGGTATCGGAAACCTAAAAATATTTGATGATTTTCTGGGGGTCAATGACCGCATGTAATATAGTTTACTTGAAATATCAGTTGAAAAATCTGTTGTAAACACGAAATTATCTAGCGAAACTGCAGACGTGATGAAACCCATAACGTCTGCCGGAGTTTCGCTGGCTAATTAAATTTGACCTTGTATAGGTATATGACTCTACCTACACCTATTCCGCATGCGTGATTGTATTTTAAATCGTAATTCTAAAATAAATTTTCTTTTGTTGCAGGTATCCAAAAAATGCTGGTATTAATACTTAAATGATCTAAGTACTTAATTACGAAGATTTACGAAGTCACTATAAGTGCCAAAAATAGTTAAATTAATAGTTACCTAAGTGAACAAATATGGATCCTGGATATTTTGATATTGAAAGGAAACAGAATCCAAGAGAAACTGCAAGTTTTTTATCAAAATTTTGTTACTGGTACGTATGATCTTTTAATAATTTTGTTACTGGTACGTATGATCTTTTAATAATTTTGTTACTGGTACGTATGATCTTTTACTAATTTCAAAATGAATAATGTAACCAATTTTTTTTGTAACAATAAGTTGATTTAAAAGAGTGTCCATGGAGTTTCTTGCCCGTTCTTCTCCATAGGTACGTACTACGCAATCCGAGGTCAGTACCCCATAGGAGGGTGCCCTTATTGTGTAGTCGCCTAGTTTATAAGTTTGAAGCCCTGGCTGGAGGTCTTAATTTATTAACGCAACCACAGGCATGTCTGGTTAAGCAGCCGACAACCTTCTAGGTTGACCTGCAAGATGGCATTCACAAAAAAATAATGACCACTAGACAGTGGCTTCCTTAGCGGCTGCAGCTGAGCCTAGGGGTCCTGGGTTCGATCTCCAGGTTGGGGAAGCAAAGTAATATGTGAGTTTTACCACAAGAAATTTCTCAGTAGCAGCCCGGAGTCTGGATGTATGCCTGTTCATGGCAATGCCGGTTTTAACATTACAGGCGCCCTGAGCGAAATTTCGGCGGCGCCCCTCACCCCTCTTAGAGAGTAGAGAGGGGCGAAAATTTTCAGCACTCCGCCAAATTTTCTTATGTCCATTCGTAAAGAAACATGCGTTAATTTGTCTGCTTATGCAGAAAAGTTTGAGAATTCAGAGAATGTTGTTTTCTAACTCCAAACGAACTAAAAGAAAAGTGCTCTGCAGGCGCCAGAGGTGTAGGGGTGCCTTGTCACAGCCCCTTCGGCGCCCCTTCACCTCTGGCACCCTGGGCGATCGCCCAGCCGCGCCCTGCACTAACGCCGGCACTGGTTCATGGCGAAAGGCTCGCCCCTTATTACATGGGACTTCTGGTGAAATGTATGTGTACTATACACCCCTGCCTCCCACTCCGGGGAATTCAGGCGTGATGTTATGTTAACTTATGTTATGTAAAATAAACTTCTCTATTTTCAGGTACACACGGTCCGTATTCGCGAAAGGCAGAAAAGGTCAGCTCAGTATATCAGATGTATATAGGTCAGTATACATAGTAAATTATACAGTACAACTATTTTCTAAATGTTCCTCGGGAATCATCGCATTTCCGAACACAAACGAATAGTAATTTCCATGTCCATCAATTATTAGATTTATCGTGTATAATAATTTGAATTCAGAACTAAGTTCTTTATTGTAGTTACGGAAATCAAATTAAAACAACAATAAAGTACTTAGTTCTGAATTCAAAATATTATACACGATAAATCTAATAATTTATGGACATGGAAATGAGCATTCGTTTGTATTCGGAAATGCGATGATTCCCGAGGGACATTAAGAAAATAGTGGTACCGTACATATGTTTATATATTAGAATATTTAGAATGCAAGGTCACGGTCATATTAATTAAGGCTGATTGAAGGAGGGTGGGACAAATTGTTCCCACCGACCAATAACTAATGACCAGCGGTGTAATTGCGTAACACATTTACAGTAAGAATAGCTTTTATTTTGACAGCTCAACAACATTCATTGCGTTGTTTACGTTGTTGAGCTGACAAATTTTTCGAACATAGGTATAGAGCAATGGATTATAGCAATAAATAGGCTTCAAATTGTGATAGATCGTGTGTTATGCATTTAGGGTGCAGGGACCAATGACCCATTCAATAAAATCAACCAACAGGCAACAACAATCCGACAATTTTTCAAGATTCTTTTCATAGTTTTCTTTCTTTTTCTGCTTTATTAAACAGCACCTGTCGTGGAAATGTGTCAATTTAGACAAAAATGTAGTATTGTCAGTTAATGTAAAAAAAAGAGCCCAGACATAATACTTAATTTTACAATGGCAAACAGTCTCAAACAGTTGTATGAAAAAAAGTAGTTCTAAAACACGCCATTGCATTGAAGTCTTTATGCATTTTTCAAAAAAAATAAATATCGTTTTATAACGGTTTAGAAATATATAACGTGCCTACTGCACGAAAGGAATGTTCGAAAGGACTAGTTATGTTATGCTTTTTTTTTCTCAGTTACTTTTTATCATGATCTGGCAGTTTGAGTAATTTATGCGGCCTACCCAAATGTCCTTTCTTTGGTATTGTTCGTCGAATCGTTCCTTGCGCTCCGTATGTTCTGAGTTGAGCTGCACGATTACTGACAAATGCGTGCACTAACTGTGTACTTAATCTCTGTGGTTCTTTCCTCAAAAGACAATTTCAGACACCAATCTACATGGTCTTCACTTGATCTGACCAAGATTATGTCTGAACTTTAAAAAACACTGTGACCACTGGGTTTGTTTCGGCCTTTTTTCTCAGAGTAGTCTGATAGGAAACGCCGACCTCATTTAGTTAAAAAAATATGATTGACGTGTAAAAATGTTTGTACAAACCTACTTACAGAAATAAAATCATTTATAATTTTGAAAATTGCTTAACCGTTTCATTTCACGAGTGTACCTACAATGGGTACTCTTACCACCCATACAAATTTCTGACGGACCCACCTTAAAACCATAAAGCTCAAACGACATTTTTCACTTTAATACATTCATAAAATACTTGTTGTCGCTCCATTACACCTTGAATCGACAAATAGCATGAGACTTAACGGTAGTTAAAATCGAGTCGTCCATATAAATATCAGATATTTATTGGATAGTAAGTCTTCTATTGAAACATGACATAGGTTATTGAAAGTTTTAATCTACAATTCCAGGTGTACACCGGGCCACAAAGCGACCCCACGTGGCGATGCATTGGGGGTACAATGGAAGAAACAACTGGAGAAAAAAGGTCAGTTGACTTAACAACTTTAAAACTTTTTAGCAGTTTTAGTAGGGGTGTGAAAAACCACGTCCGGGGAAGTACTACCACCAAACTTACATTACAACTATTTTCTGAATGTCCCTCGGGAATCATCGCATTTCCGTATACAAACGAATGCTAATTTCCATGTCCATCAATTATTAGATTTATCGTGTATAATAATTTGAATTCAGAACTAAGTACTTCATTGTGTTGTTACGTCAAAATATAACAACAATAAAGTACTTAGTTCTGAATTCAAATTATTATACACGATAAATCTAATAATTGATGGACATGAAAATTAGCGTTCGTTTGTTTTCGGAAATGCGATGATTCCCGAGGGACATTAAAGAAAATTTGTACTGTGCCTATTTCTGCCGTCAACCAGTGTTTTTTTTGTGTTACGGTTTAAAGGTTAAGGGTGCCAGTGTAATCACAGGCCCCTAAGACATTTCAACTTTGTCTCTGGGGTGGCAACCCACTTGTAATGCCTCGGGTATGTGATAGTGACCACTTACTTTAGGGTGGGACGCTTAATTTTTTATACACACATACATAAAATCACGCCTTCTTCCCATGGGGGTAGGCAGAAACTACAGAACGCCACCTGCTACGATCTTTACCCTACTCCTTTTGCCTCTTTTACGTTCATAAATCTAGTCATACACGCACGCCGGTTGTGAGTACGACGCACCTGACCTTTCTGAAGAACATCACCAATAAGGTCACCATGTGTCCTAGGCCCTCCCCTGCCGGCGTTTCCACTCACATCTACCTTGTAAATACCTTTTGTTAGTCGCCCTTCATTCATCCTCTCAACATGACCAAACCATCTAAGCATACTCTTTTCAATTTTTGTCACTACATCTTCTTTTAAACCGCACCGTTGAATAAGGAGGAAGTAATGCATTAGACGAGTTTTTTTTTCTTATACATATGTACAGTTAGGGAAATTAATTGTTATGCAAATTGCACGTCAGTTTGCCCTGTCATAGCCAATTCATAGAAGTGTCAAAAATGACAATTGTAATTTGAGTGAACGGATAATTTAAGATGGTACTCACTTATTAGTTTCTCTGACTTTACACCGATTCTCAGTGATTATTGTTTTTAAAATAGATCTTTACATGGAACTCCTCCGCTTACTCCTTCGGGAAATACAGTACATCAAGTTACCACAAATTGACAGATTTTCTCATTCGATTTTAAGGCGGATGCGCCAAGGTAGCCCGCGAAGTTCAAATGTTGTTACGTTTTTTGCAATTTGCAGGTCAGTATCAGATTGTATGGTGATCTAAATATGATTCGCAACCGTATCAAATATGGCTTTACAGAATTATAATCATTACAATCAGCAATACAACTCCTTATGTTAGATTTGCCCTCAAATGTCATGATTTCATGAAATAGTCATTCAATAGGGCAATATGAACTTATAGAGATGTATTGCTGATTCTAATGATTATAATTCTGTGAAGCCATATTTGTTACGGTCGCGAATCATATTTTAATCAAAATACAACCTGACAGTGACATGCAAATTGCAAAAAAGGTAATAACATTTGAATTTCGCGGGCTACTCTGAAGGTTCCGCCTTAAACTTAAAAACCAACATTTTAAGGTTTGAAATCGTTTGGAGCAATTTGACAGTTTCGCGTAGCTTGACCTGGTGACGACTGTACAAACAATTATTAATGAGCAATGCATAATGTTACTAACATATAAAATCTTTTCATTTTCAGAGAAAGGCAAGAAACCGTCCCTACTACGCGCAATAATCCGGGCTTATGGACTGAAATTCATCATTGGAAATATTATATACGCTTTCGTAGATGCTGCAATTAGGTAAGTTTCTTTTAACTTCCACCTAAGGTAAATCCTCAGCTGTAGCCCGCCAAATTCAATTTTTTTACGTCGTATGTTGATCAAAATGAGATTCGCGACTGTAGGAATGATATATTTTCTGAATAATAATCATACATTTCATATCAATCGTTAAACTTTGGAAATAAGGTGGTGATTATTATTTAGTAAATATATAATTCCTAGTATTTGCACCGCTTGAGGGTCTCAGCAGCCGCAGCAGCGGCGCCAGAACAAATAATAGTTGATTATTACACAAGGGGCTAAAATGACTTATTATATACGAGGGAGTAAATACAAAACGAGTTATAATGGGTTTTTAGCGCCGTGTTACACTCTAATTTTCACTACGATTGCGAGAAAATTAAATAATCCAATACAATATTAAATAGTTTACTTTTTTATTTCTGCTCTAGCCGCAACGTAATGCACGCATTCTACCGAAGAGATCGCCGCATTTAGTTCTACTTTCAAAAATAAAATGTACTTTTTTATGAAACAGTAATAAGTCGAGTCATGATTATTCTACATAAGAATAAAGACTTTTCCTTTTTGTAGGCTCGTTGATAATGATAACAGCCAAAATTAAAAAAATAAACCCCTACAGGAAAATATGCATTTTTTTTAATCAGCATTTAAAACAATTGCAGTAGAAAGAAAAAAAGAAAATACGTTTATTTGCGGTAAACATGATGCAGCGAAAAATACAAAAATAACGAGTTGGGGTAAAATATGCGTCACATCCACGCAAAACGGCAATCGCTCAGCATAATGCTACGTGAGACAGCACCAGCTCTGGTTATCAGCGACAGCCGGCGCTAATCTAAAATAAAAAAATAAAAAAATAAAAAAAAATAAGAAATAAAAAAAACAGATCCAGACGTCGGATGAATTACTTCGAGCGT